>CM066039.1:318923326-323923326 GCA_033557465.1 Ichthyophis bannanicus | reverse complement strand
AAACTCCTGGGAAAAGTCCATATTTGACCATTTGCTGGCAAGTCTCACACCAGCAAGAACCATGTACAATCCTGTGTTAACCCAAATACTTGAATATGCCTACTTGACATGGTTACAATATAACTGTAAGGTAATTAACCTATTAAGAGTACAAAATTGATATTGTTCACAATAAATATGAAATTACACATTACAAAGCAAATGTATCTTTTTCCCGCATTGCTTAAACTAAACTGCAGCGCTTACCAAATAGTACTGTAATGGATTTGGCCAGATGTCATCCTTGATAACCTCACCCAGCTCATCAGCTCCTGCATCAGAGTGGTCAGTGAACCAGGTAAAGAAGCTTTCCGGCTCTTCATGCTGTCTCTTCCTGCTGGCTTTGTTCTGTGTCTGGCTGGAGCGCTTTGTCAGGTCCTGGGAACCAACAAGATAAAAAGTTAGACCGCTCAGCCTTCACAAATTCATTCCAAATGGTGGATTTCTCTTAAAAAGACAGTAAGATATCCTGTACAATTTTTAGCAATGTTCTACTTTTATTTCTAGACAGGCCCACAAGGCTGGTTTCACACACTGAAAAATATCCAAAGCCTTGACTCGTACAGATCTGTATTACTGGCTGGGGCACCTGAATGAACCACCCTGCCTAGAAGTTAAGATGCACCGAATTCTGCACGAGCCAAATCTGCAGCATGCATAAAGGTATCTCAAGACTGCAAAAGGGAAAGTAACAAGATAAATTGATTAATATTAAAATGTATATCACCCCCCCCCCAAAAGACTTAACAGTACTGAAAGTTAACCATATGAAATGTTAATAGGTGAATGTTTTGCATTTTGCATTAAATTTAAATATGGTAAATTCATTCATTAACAGTCTTCCCATCTTCCATTCTAACCATTTATGAGCCCTGTTTCTAGATTTAAAAAAAAACAAAAGCCACACAACGGTTTTACAGTAGTACCGACAGCTACCCTGCCAATAAATGATGATCTGATCTCTGAAGCAAAACATGCAGCTACTACTTTGAGTTATATTCTCCAAAACAGAAGAAATGACAGTATTTTGTCTAATAATTTTGCTCCTTCTCAGCTTAAGGCATACAATTACCTCAGAGGTTTGTTTTTACTGTGCTGCAAAAATGAAAACCCCAAGGACAGCACCACTGACAATCATTCACAAATGCCTACTTAAACTAGTACTAACCCTCCCACCACCCAAGTTGTAAATGGTGGCAACTGGTACCTACCTTCCCAGCTTTCCATTTTATCTCAGTTGACTTTGAAGATGGGTCTCCACTCTCATTGAGATGAAATTCTTTAGAGAGAACTTTGTTGTCAAAGTATGGATTCTCATCAAAATACTGAAACATATGTAAGCAAGTGATTAGAAAAAAAAAGGCATGCAAGACAGCAAAAAGGTTTTTTAGCCATAAATGTTGCCTTTAATGGGCGATAACACTACAAAGTGCATGACTGATGTTACTTACAAAATCTATTCTGTAGCCTGACTTGATGTCTTCAAACTCTGTCACCTCAACCCTGGTCAAATAATGAAGTGCTTCTTCATCTTCTTCTCCCAACAGTGCGGAAACTAAGACACACATTACATAGGTCACACAGCCTAGTAAAAATTCTTGGCTCTCCCCAGCACTGTATTAGTGAATATTACAATGTATTTACTACACAGATAAGGAAATAAAATATATTTGTTGAAAATCTGTAGTTTTCAGTTCGTTGATAAGTGTTACTCTGCATAATGAGTAAAGTAATTAACTGGTATTTCAATCAGCACAGTTACTTTACACAAAAGGATCTCTTAAGGGAAAGGCAGGGATTATTGTAGCAGTCGATATGGAAGGGCAGACTAGATAAGCCATGTGGTCTTTTCCTGCCATCATATTTGGTTTCTATGTTTCGCCATGTAGAAATTAAACAAAGCATCTACTTTAGAGAATTCTAGTTTTATCCTGTTGGCAGTATACACCCTTTGTGGATTAACTGATACTGCAGCAAGCATTTAAGTCAAACTGAAAAAAAAAATTATATTTTCTCTCAGAATTTCATCTTAAGACCTTTGGAAAAAAAAAAACCTTTAAAGCAGCTACTGCTGAATGCAGATGCGAAAAAGTAAACTACACATACAAAAGTGTTGCCTTACTCTTATTAAAGCACACCACTCCTCCTAGAGGAGCCTAATTGATAAAAAGAAACCTAGCATAACCCTCTGACCTACAAGCCTGACCCACTGAACTTCCCTCCCACATAATCCCTATGCATATTCTACTCCTACTGGAATTCTGCACCCAGTAATTCAAAATTTTGCACTTTGTGATACATTTTTCTTCTGCATACTTTTGTCAAAATAAAACAAAATTGTGCATAATTCAGGCTCAACACAGGTCTGAATTTTGTTTGCAGAATTCCAGGAGTATATCCTAACTAGCCTGGCATTGTCCCAGTTCTGAAGCAGTAAGGAATCCACACTGTTTCACCCTTGAACCAACTCATTTCAAAGGACAAGTATGGAATGCCATGCAACTGCAACACGCTGTCTTACAAAATACCAGAAAGCACTTTCAATAAAACCACCCCTATAAGAAAACACTTAAGATCAGTTAGTACTTTTTGTTTGTATTTCATACCTTGTGGGTGATTAACAAATGTTGTAACCCAAAAATTTGGGATTTTGGCGATCAATTCTGACCTCTTCTGGAAGAATGGTTGGCGGAGCTTGTTGTATTTCTGTTCTACTTTCAAAATTTCCTCACTGGCTTGTTCATTCAGTCTGAGGGGGAAAAAAAAGGAAAAAAAATAGGGCCGGGTAACAATACACTGTACCTATCAACATCTCAAAAGAGAAACTGTCAAAACCACCCCAATTTAAGAATCTTCTCCTGTCTACATAGTGCTATATAGTAAAAATAGCAAAATCCTTAATATGCATAGCTTCCCATTACAAATCAGAACACAAGTTCTTGACCCTGGGAGGTAGCAACCAGTATCTTCAGAACATCAGTTTGCTTATATCTAGCCTACACTATTTTCTCTTTTGGTGATATTTCTAGAGTGTAAGAATTTGAGACAGCAGTACACAGTAGAAGACACTGATGTATGTCAAACATGAAGCTACTATTGTCACCTTGTGACTATATTATAAAGTTTCTACACACTGCCACCCACCACTCAAGTCTCCTGCTTTGATATTACCATACATATCAAGCATCTGTACATAACCACAAAACTATTTTAAAGCAACAAATACAGTTTCACAGTTTTTTTGAACTAGAAAAAAAATTAGATCAGCAGATCCTATGTGCAAAGGCTTTGGAACCAAGATGAATTCTCACTTTTTGCTCTAACGTTGTTGTTTTTTTTACTTTTCAGTTTAAGTACTAGTTTAGTTACAAAGCAAGGCTGAAAAATTAAGGAAACATGTTCTACACAGAAAATGGTGGTGGATGTCTACTACCCCTCCCCAGTAGAAGCAAAAGTCTTTGCATTTGAGGATACATAAGAAATGGGATTAGTTGCGAAGGAAGTGAAAGCCTGGGATGAATTGGGGAATTAGGCATTTCGTTTAACAGATCTATACCAGTTAATTGTTAGAAAGGACATTTTATCAGAAAGACAATCTGCACAAACCAAGGCGGGCTTAATATCCCTATCTGCCTCATATTTTCTATTAATCCTAGAAAATTTTCAAGGATTTAAACTTGAAAACAAGTTGCATCTTTCTCTAATGAAATAGTATTTCTAAAATCAGGTCATTATAATCTGATAACTTATTAGCCCATGGGATTGCCAACCTCTAGCTTGAAACTTAACAGAACCAAAACATGCTTTGGCTCTGTTACAAATTGAAAGTAGTAGAGATAACAGTAATAAAGTAAGTAATATATCTACAAGAAAAATTGTGATGTAATATATGGAAAGGAAAACAGATGTTCATTTTAAGCAAGAATCACTTGTACAAAGCATGCAGATCATACTGCATCTATGGACTGGTCATAGCACCACAGCTCAGCAACTTTAAGTTGTTTAGACTAATTACATATTTGATTACAATATAAAAGGACATCTCTCGACTTGTTATAAGAGCATACTCGATATATATAACAACTAAGTCTACATTATTAGCTAAAAAAAAAAAAACAAAGTATAGAACATCTCATTAACTCACCTGTCTATCTCATTCTGCACTTCATCGATATGCTCAATTGCTTCCTGTTGCTCTTTTTCTGCAAGTACAAAATCAGAGTCCAACTCTAAGACTACACAAGTAACTGGTGCCACTTAGGCCCCTTGAAAATAAACAAATGCCGAAATCAAGAAGCGATTTCCGATTGGGTATTTTACAAAACCATGATTTTAAACAAAATCAAAAGCAGGTGGTAGGCCGCGTTCCTTAAACAACCGCCTTAAGTTTTATAGCATTTAAAGCCCCGGACGGGAGAGCAGCCAGAATTAGGCGCGGGGCCTCCCTCCAGTCTCTCCACGAGCCTCTTTACAGGCGCCTCCATACCCGGAGGCTTCAACACGTGTCTCTCGCTGGAACCGTGGCGGTCACCCCACACGGCTCATGAAAATGGCAGAAAAGATGGCAGCAGAGTTGGGACTCCGGGGCCGCAGCGCGCTCTCCCAGCACCATGCGGCCCAGCCAGGAAGCATCATGGCGGAACACAATGAGCGGGGCGAGCCCGGCGCCGCGGACCCGAGACGCCAGCAAGGCCTCGACGCGCCGGCCTGTTCCCCTTCCCCCTCCCCTCAGCGCCCTCCTCCTCCTTCCCTCCCGCCCGCGCGGAAAATGGCGGCGCTGCGTGTGGAGGCCGCCACTGTCGCCCGATGCTTACCTGAGGTTTCATCTGCACCATCGTGGTTCGAGTTCAGCTCCTTTTTACTCACTTTGGCCGCCGGAGCCGACATACTGGGGGGCTGCGGTGGGTTCGGTGCGGCTCTCCCGGGAAGTTTCTGGAACGGCGGGGCGCGGGCTCTCCGGCTTCCCCCCTTTTATTGTTGAGAGTGTGGGGCGACGGGTAAGGCTGAGCCCGGGGGCGTGCGAGGCTCCGGCGGCGGCGAAAGGGGGGAAGGGGGCGGACAGGATATTCCGCAGAAGCTGAGCCCGTGTCTCGCGCTCCCGAATAATAAAGATGAAAAGCCGCGAGGAAAGAACGGCGCTCGCGCTCTCACACACTCACGCTCCTCCAAGCACAAGCACTACCTCCTCGGGGAAGGCTGCGCGCAGGCGCACGAGCAACACCTCAACGCGCAGGACACGCCCCCACGCTTGCACGTTCCCAATATGCTAGCTCGCGCTTTCTTCCAATTGGCTGAGCCCGCGAAGGCTTACGAAAAACGAAGGGCGGGCACCAGAGAAAGTGAGAGAAGAAAGAATAAAATAAAATAGCAATTAAAAAGGGGACGGCGACGTCAAATTCAATAGTACGTCAGCGCGTGAACACGGATCAGTTTGCCAGCGAGAGAGGTGGATAGCGGACTAGTGTGAAGACGATTTAAACGAGTAGAGAGGTGGACGGACCTACAGCTTGTTTTTCAGTTCGCGCCCTGCTAAATGAATCACATGACCTTGCACGTTCCCGTTGGGTACGCACGTGCTTCAGAACGGCGAGCACGAGGCGAGGATTCGGGTTCGGGCGGCTTGGAAGGGAAGCGCGTTTTGTGGTCCAGGTGGTGACCGGATGGGGTGAAGTTGGGGGAGGGCATGTGTCCAAGGGCTGGGGAAAGGGTAACAAGCGCTTTTCTAGGCGGGAACGTTCAACATTTGAAGTTGTCATTAAAACATACTAAGATAGCCCAAACTTGTTTCCAGTATGACCCTCAGGTATCAAGCAGAACATTTGTCGTGCTTCTTAAAGATTCAGTACAGTAACAAATATGTAAATCTTTGTTTTTAAAGTAATTATCTGGTGTACCTCAGCATGCCTGACTTGCAAAAACATAGATTCAGTTTTTCAAACACTTTCTGCACCATTCTTATGAGGTGGAGGATATGGCCGTGGGAAGAGCAGCAGGGGCATCTCAAAACAATCTATTACCCGAGAGGAGAAATGAGCTGATGCCCTCCCCCCAACCAAAGTGGAGGGACATCCTCAGAGGAATAGGGGGCACCTCACTCAGAACATTGATCAGGTGGTTGCCACAAGAATAAAAAGCAGCAGGCTATATGCAATGATGTTCATATGCAGCAAAAGTACATAAAACAGGATACTGGGCTTGATGGACCTTGGTCTGACCCAGTATGGCATATCTTATGTTCTTATATAGACTCCTGACACTGCACACTAGAATGGCATGATGTAAATATATTTTCTGCAGAAGACAAAGGAGATGCAAAATGATTACATACCAAGGAGCAAAAAGAAAATTCGAGAACAATGGCACGTTTTAAACTGCTATGGTTCTCGCTTTTTGTTTTTGAACATATTTATGCAAAGAAATCCCTCTCCCAACAATGGGTGTAGAGCAGATCTTGGACAATTCCTACAATATCTGAGTCTGTTGTCAGCAACAGTGAAGAAATACAAAACTTTCCAAAAATTACTTGGAATCTATAGAGAAAATCTACTATACCATAACTGCATCAACTTCCAAAACTCACATAAAGGGCCTACCGAGAAAAGAGCAGCACCATAAATATTGCAGTAGGCCCTAGAACATCCATACACCTATTTAGAAAACGAACAAGCTGGATTACTGTTGTAGTTGTTGAGACTGTTGTAGTTTTGATATGGAAGGACAGACTAGATAGGCCATGTGGTCTTTTTCTGTAGGCATTTTTCTATGTTTACTACTGATACCTGCATAGAAAATCCATGCTAACAGAATTCCTGGGTCTTGGTAACATACTCAAAATATAAAGCCTCCCCAACTAGGGAATAAATTACCACAAACTAAAAACACACACATATATATATATATATATATATATATATATATACATATATATACAAAATTAAACTGAAATACCAAGAAGCCAGACTCCGCATTAGTGGACTGATTCTTTGGTAGGGTCTGGAATTACCATCTGTGGGCACAAAGCAGTGCATATGTTGACACTGCCTCCAGTTATCCTCTCCACTGTTTTTCTGCCGCTAACAGGGTGGGTCTAATGCCAAAGTAGAGGGACCATGGCCAACCCTTGGCTACACCCTTGCATATCAGGGAAAGAGAGATGCATATGCTCCTGTACTGTGCAAAATATAAAGATAAAACATGTAAATACCAAAGACTGACATGTTCTAATTGTTGTTGTTGTTGTTGTTGTTGTTAAGTGCCGTCGAGTCGGAGTCGACTCATGGCAACCCTCTGGATAGCTATCCTAAATTGTGTTCGGTCTTCAGTCAGGCGGCTCATTGTTGACAGACTGGTACCCGTAGCTGCTGTTATTGTAACGATCCATCTCATTGCTGGCCTTCCTCTTTTGCGTTGACCTTCTATCTTGCCAAGCATGATGTCTTTCTCTAATGATCTCTCTCTTCGCATGATGTGTCCGAAGTATGAAAGTCGAAGTCTTGTCATCTGAGCTTCTAAAGAAAGCTTAGGTTTGATCTCCTCTAGTACCGACTGGTTTGTTCTTCGGGCAGTCCATGGTATACACAGTATTCGCCGCCAGCACCATAATTCAAAGGCATCAATTTTCTTCCTGTCTGTCTTTTTCACTGTCCAGCTTTCACATCCATATGATGTTATTGAAAATACCATGGCTTGAACAAGTCGAATCTTTGTATGGAGAGAGACATCTCTGCTCTTGAGAATCTTATCTAGGTCTTTCATAGCCATTCTGCCAAGAGCAATGCGTCGTCTGATTTCTTGACTGCTTGTTGCTTCTTTATTGATAGTTGATCCAAGTAGGTTAAAGTTGTTCACGATTTCAATTTCTTCTCCTTCAACGATGAACCTGTTGATTATGCCAGTTGTCATGATCTTTGTCTTCTTTACATTAAGGTGCAGGCCCATTTTGAGACTATGTTCTTTGATTGTGAGAAGCAAATGTTTCAGATCATCTTCACTTTCAGCCAGTAATGTGGTATCATCAGCATAGCGAAGGTTGTTGATGAGTCTTCCACCAATCTTCACACCTCTGTGGTCTTCATACAGTCCTGCTTCTCTGATGATTTGTTCTGCATATAAATTAAACAGGTAGGGGGAAAGTATGCAGCCTTGTCTTACACCTTTGCTTATTTTAAACCATTCTGTTTCTCCTTGTTCCGTTCGAACTGTTGCTTCTTGATCAATGTACAGATTGCGCAAGAGAACGATCAGGTGTTCTGGTATACCCATGCTTCTTAACGTGGCCCAGAGTTTCTCATGGTTTACACAGTCAAAAGCCTTGCTATAGTCGATAAAGCACAAATAGATATCCTTTTGGTATTCTTTAGTCTTTTCAAGGATCCATCTCACATCCGCAATGATGTCTCTCGTTCCTCGTCCTTTCCTGAACCCTGCTTGCACTTCAGGTAGTTCTTGTTCTAGGTATGGCTGTAGTCTCTTTTGAATAATCTTCAGTAGAATCTTGCTGGCATGTGGGATCAGAGCGATTGTGCGATAATTTCCACAGTCAGTTGGATCACCTTTCTTTAGTATTGGTATAAACACAGATCTTTTCCAGTCAGTTGGCCATGATGTTGTCTTCCATATTTCTTGGCAGAGCCTTGTAAGTACGGTAACAGCTGCATCAGATTGCTGCAATACTTCTATGGGAATGCCATCAATGCCTGGTGCTTTGTTCTTTGATAAGGCTTTCAATGCTGCTTCAACTTCTTCTTTCATCACCAATGGTTCCTGATCATAAGGTATAGGATGAAACGGCTGTTGGTCCACTTGATCTTTATCATATAAAAACTCTGTATATTCCTTCCACCTTTTCTTGATCTTCTCAGCATCATTCAACATAGAACCTTGAGCATCTTGTAACATTCCAATTCGAGGCTGGAACTTTTTCTTTAGCTCTCGCAGCTTTAGGAAAGCCAATCTTGTTCTTCCTCTAATAGTTTCTGCTTCTATTTCCTTGCAAGTGTCATTGTAGTACTTTTCCTTGTCCTGTCTTGCTGCATGTTGGAAATCTCTGTTGAGTTCTGAGATTGTCTTTCTTTCTCCTTTGGCTTTAGCTTCTCTGCGTTTCTGGGCAATTTTCAGAGTTTCTTCCGTCATCCATTTTGGCCGTTTTTGCTTTTTCACCTTTTGTAGAGACTTCTCGCTTTCTTCCAGCACAACCTTCTTGACGTCATTCCATAACTCTTCCGGAGCTCTGTCATTTGTATCTAAAGCAGCAAATCGATTTTGCAGGCAGTCTTTAAATTCCAGTGGTATATTCTCAAGGTCATATTTTGCTGCATTCATGAGTGGTTTGCTCTTTTTCAACTTTAGCTTGAGTTTGCATACTAGTAGTTGATGATCTGTACCACAGTCAGCTCCAGGTTTTGTCTTTGTTGATGTTACAGAGCTTTTCCATCGTTGACTTCCACAGATGTAGTCAATTTGATTTTTATACAATCCATTGGGTGAAGTCCATGTGTACAGTCGCCGCTTGTGTTGCTGGAAGAAGGTGTTTGAGATGAATAGATCATTGGTCTTGCAGAATTCTATCAATCTTTCTCCAGCTTCATTTCTGTTGCCAAGTCCATATTTTCCAACTACTTTGCCTTCTTCTTTGTTGCCAACTTTTGCGTTCCAGTCACCCATGACTATCAGGCTATCCTGTTTGCATGTTCTGTCAATTTCAGCTTGTACTTGTTCATAGAACTCTTCAATTTCATTCTCTTCTGCAGCTGTTGTTGGGGCATATACTTGAATTATAGTTGTGTTGATAGGCATTCCTCGTAGACGAATAGAGATTAAGCGTTCGCTGACTGCATTGTATTTCATTACAGTTCTTGCAAGTTTCTTCTTTATTATAAATGCAACACCATTTCTTCTTTGTCTTTCATTTCCAGCATAGTAGACCATGTGATCATCTGATGCAAAGTGCCCGATGCCAGTCCATTTCAGTTCGCTGACACCCAACAGATCAAGTTGTACACGTTCCATTTCATTCTTGACCACCTCCAACTTCCCTTGGTTCATGCTTCGTACGTTCCATGTTCCAATGTGTAAGACATCTTTACAGCTTCTGACTCTCATTTCATGCGCAGCTACATCAGCAGTCAGACTTCCCGAGGGCTTTGATCCAACCACATCATAAATGCTGGCTTTACTCTGAAAAGTCTTCAGCTCTTCCCCAGTAGCTAGTTGAGTGCCTTCTGACCTGGGAGTCTCATCTTCCAGCACCATAGCACAATTTGTTTTGTTGTAACTATCCATTGGGTTTTCATGGCAAGATACAGAAGTAGATTGCCGGGCCTTCCTTCCGCGCAGTTTAAGTTTGGTGTTGTTGCCGTTGTCACAGAAATGTGATCCTCCGCCATCAACACTATCCCATTCTGCTGCTGCCCAGATGGGTGGTTTGTCTTCGTCTGGCACCTCAGCTGAGACCTGTCCATCTTGGGAGACCCTGCCAGTAGTTAAACTACCGATAGTTTAGCTCTCAGCATCACTGATGCACGCAAGCCCTCACAGCACGACAAGCTGCAAACCAAGTGAGAGATGTTCTAATTAATGTTCTAATTACTAAATTGAAAATTCATTTTTCTAAATTTGTTGACTGGCCATTTTATTCTCTAATCTTGTTGATCTCAGTCTCTGGTTTCTGCTTTTCTCCTAGGACAAGCAGGATGAGTCAGCCATACCTGGTGGTGTCATCTGACGGCGCCATAAATGGAAGTGCTCTCCAGAGCTCAGAAAGGCAACCTAGGGGCGGCCCAGTGGGAAGGTAGCCCATCCCACTGGGCCACCCCTAGCTAGCCCAGTTTCAATTCTTCCACCTTGCCAGCAAGACGGACCTTCTACAGCTCTCCAAAAAGAAAAATAAAAGCAAATATATAACAACATACATCTAGAAAGAACTCCAAGCAAAAGATTCTTAACAACCATGGACTGGAGATATGAGAATGCTCATGTCGAGCTTTAAAAAGTGCCCCAAATGTGGAAAAAAAATGAACAGCACCGATGCACATGACTGGTGCTTGGGAGCCAGCCATAGGGTCGAAGACTACCCTCACTGTTTGTGGATGTTCCCTCAGGCCCAGAAATCAGGAAACATGTCCTGCGGGACTTCCTTGCTTGCCACCATCCCCTCACCTATTCAGATCGGGACCAGGCTGCAGGCCACATGGCTCACCGGGACCCCCAGAGGCTCTCTGCAACACGCGATGTGTCCCCCTGGGGACTCCTTTTCCAGCCGCAATAATATGGAAGCTGCCACTCTTTCCATTGACCTCTGAACGCCACCAGAACCTGGCCTCCACCTCCCAGCATTGCAGCATGGCTTGCTAAATTCCGATCCTCCTGCAGAGCGCAATGGCGCCGAAGACATAGTTGCAGCCTGGAGCTCTGCCCCCCCCACGAGCCTATTGGTTACCATGGCAACAGGCAAAGCCCAGAACGGCATCACCACACCAACCAGGGGACCCCCCCATGACTGTGCGGCACCACCAGCCAAGGATCTCCCTCGCCGCACAGACAGGCAGTCCTCAGATGAGCGCAGGGGGAAGAAAAGCTGGGGCAAGGAGGAGACTTGATAGTAGCGGTAGCAGCTCATGGAGGCAGCGCACAAGGAAGAAAAGATGCAACCATCACTTGCACCATGCCAGCAGCAACTCCGGATACCCTTCGTTCACAGAGAGACTCAAGGGACAGCCAGGCCAGTCGGCACTACAATGTAGGCAAACCTGCTGTGTTCCTACAGCTGGTCACTCGCCTCCTCCAGCAATAGGCCCCTGCTCAACTCCTCATGGAGGCAACAGCACCGCCTGCAATCAACCCAGCCGACCACAGACTGCGAGACACACCCAGGGACCGGGCCACAGAAAGGGGGCCATCTCCAGCTCAAGCGGGCGCCGCAGACCACCTCCTCAAGCCCATCCACGCCAGGCAATTCATCATCTGATACGTCTTTCTACCACTCACCAGACCACCCATCGGGGACAAGGAAGCAGCAGCGCTGGGCTCCCCGGTCACGGGGACTGCCCTCGTGCCACTAGGCATGACATCGGGGCCCTAGCCCCTTCCTCCAAACCCGCCACAGCCCTCCACCACAGAGGACCTAACCTACCCCAAGTTCCTGCGGAGGGTAGCAGCCGCCCTGGTCCTTACAACCAGCGACACCCTGGAACCGAGGAGCGAAGTCCAGGAAGCACTCAAGTACTTAGACCCACCAAAGACTCTAGTCCATCTGCCAGTCCACCAGTTACTCTAGGATAACATGATCAAACCGTGGCAGATCCATGCCTGCTCCCGCAAGCGTGAGGCAAAATACCAGGTACAACCCGCCCTGGCGTTCACAAAGATTCAGCTTCCGCCCCAATTCATCGTGATGCAATCAGCCTGAAAACGAGCCAAATCTTTCCATAACAGGCAGGACCTCAGATTCCTTCCAAGATGCCATGCTGAATGCACGGATCTCAGCCCACCAATTCCAGCACACATTGTTCCAGGACGTCCTGGTGGGGAACCTAAGAAGCACCATCTCAGCCCTGCCCCCAGAATCGCAGATGGCTGCCTCGGCGGCCACCCTAATGGATCTGGAGGAGTACACCAAGCATGAAGTCCGAGCCACTTAGACACTGCCATCTCGGCCTGGCATAAGGGTTATGGGAGGACACTCACGACCACATTGTGGATGCTCCCTGCGCAGGCAACTCACTCTTCAGTGACAAAGTAAAAGACGCTGAATGATGTGAAGGAGCACTGCACCACCCGGCAGACACTTGTGGCAGAGGGCCTGGAGCACAACTCCAACAACCGCAAAGGGAACTAGCACCAAAAGTCATACTCCTCTTCCAGATGACACAACTACCGCAAGTGGCATATGCCGAGGTAGAAATAGCAATCATACCTGGCATCCTATCAACCAAAGCACTGTCAGAGAGAGAGGAAGCAGCAGAAGCCAGTCGTGTCGGCTTCAGGGAAAGACACCCTGTTCTTTTGATGGAATACTTCAGGCCAATCCCACCATGGGGGAGGTCGCCTGACACCTTAATCAGCACCTGGAAATCCATCACAATGGACAGATGGATCCTTCATATCATAGAGGCAGGGTACCGCATTCGGTTCTTGTCCCCCCGGGCAACGTGCCCCACCTGCCAGCGCGACACCACTGCACCTGCTTCCTTCCATGACCACAAAAGTACTGTCCCTCCTGGCGTCCCAAGTAATAGAACCAGTACCACCTGATGAACTTAACACTGGGTTTTACTCCAGATACGTTCTGATTCCCAAGAAGTCTGGGGGAGTCTGCCCCATCCTATACCTCAGGAAACTGAACAAATTCATCCTCAAAGAAATATTTCGGATGTACTCCTTGGGATCCATCCCTCATTCAAACAGGAGACTGGTTGGCTTCCTTGGACTTACAGGATGCATACACTCACATCACCATGCATGGGACGTACAAGAAATACCTATGCTTCCAGGTGCTGGGTAACCATTACCAATAAAGAGTCTTGCCCTTTGGGTTGTCCCCCGTCCCGCAGGTGTTCACCAAGTGTGTCACAGTAGCGGCAGTCCATCGCAAGAAATTTGCATGTGTTTTCCCTTACCTCAATGATTGGCTCCTCTCTGCACTCTCTCCACAGGAGGCCCACGCTACAATTGAACAGACATTCACACTTCTATCCTCCCTGGGTTTCCTTGTGAACCACCAAAAGTCCCACCTATGCCCCTCCTAAGATCTGGAATTCATCAGGGCAGACATCGACACAACGGCATACAAGGTGTTCATCCTGGCCTACCGGGTGGCTACTATCACATCCCTGACGTGCAACATCTCTTCGGCCAAATTACCACTTGGACCCTGCTCCGCCTTTTGGCCACATGGCAACATCGACACAAGGCCTCCCTCTGGCGAAGCTACACATGCGTCACTTGCAGTGGCAACTACACACCTACTGGAACTAACACTCACAGTCCCTGTCCTCAGCCATCTCACTAGACGTGGGGGGTCAAGGACTCCCTCTGCTGGTGGACCAACCTGGAGAAACTCATAAGAACATAAGATATGCCATACTGGGTCAGACCAAGCTCCATCAAGACCATACGTACCTAGCAGTTTCCCCAAAAGACACAGGCTCCAAAATGCTTGTACTGGGTCAAGCATTGATATCATGGGTCCCTTCTTAATAATGGTTTATGGACCTTTCCTCCAGGAACTTGTCCAAACCTTTTTTAAACCCAGCTACACTAATAGCCTTTACTACATCCTCCGGTAACAAATTCCAGAGTTTGATTACATGTTGAGTGAAAAAATATTTTCCTTTATTAGTCTTAAATAGTTTAACTTGTAGCTTCATTGCATGTTCCCTAGTCTTTCTATATTCTGATAACGTAAACAATCGATCTACGTTTTTCATTAATTTATAGACTTCTATCATATCTCCCCTCAGCCGACTCATTTCCAGGTTAAAGAACCCTAACCTTTTTAGCCTTTCTTCATAGGAGTATCCTTCCATCCTTTTTACCATTTTGGTGGCTCTTCTCTGAACCTTTTCTAATAATGCTGTATCCTTTTTAAGATACAGCGACCAGAATTGCACACAATATTCAAGGTGCGGTCTCACCATGGAACGATACTCATATAAAGGAATTATAATATCTTTTGTTTTATTTTCCATTCCTTTCCTTATGATACCTAGCATTCTATTTGCTCTCTTGGCTGCCACTGCACACTGGGCTGAGGGTTTTAACATGTTATTCACAATGACGCCTAAATCTTTTTCCTGGGTGGTGGTTCCTAATGTGGAACCTTGCATCGTGTAACCATAGTTTGGGTTGTTCTTCCCTAGGTACATAACTTTGCACTTGTCCACATTAAATTTCATCTGCCATTTTGATGCCCAGTCTTCCAATTTATCAAGATCCTCTTGCAAATTTCCACAATCCTCTTGGGTTTTAACAACTTTAAATAGTTTTGTGTCATCTGCAAATTTGATAACCTCACTCGTTATTCCCCTTTCCAGATCATTTATGAATATGTCAAAAAGCAGCGGACCCAGCACAGATCCCTGGGGTACACCACTATTCACCTTTCTCCATTGGGAAAATTGGCCATTTAGCCCTACCCTCTGCTTTCTATCTTTTAACCAGTTCCTGATCCACAATAGTACACTGCCTCCTATCCCATGACTCTTTAGTTTTGCCAAAAGTCTCTGATGAGGGACCTTGTTAAAGGCTTTCTGAAAGTCCAGATGCACTATATCAACCGACTCACCTTTGTCCACCTGTTTATTCACACCTTCAAAAAAACATAACAGATTAGTAAGACAGGATCTTCCTTGTCTAAAGCCATGTTGGCTGTCTCCCATTAAGCCATGACTATCTACATGTTCAGCAATTTTGTTCTTTATGATGGTTTCTACCATTTTTCCCGGTACTGACGTCAGGCTCACCGGTCTGTAGTTTCCTGGATCACCCTTGGAACCCTTTTTAAAAATTGGCATTACGTTGGCCATCCTCCAATCTTCAGGTATTACAGATGATTTTAATGAAAATTCACAGATTACTAATAGAAGGTCTGCAATCTCATATTTCAGTTCTTTCAACACCCTTGGATGTATACCATCCGGCCCAGGTGATTTGCTACTCTTCAGTTTATCTAATAGTTGTAATACATCTTCCCGATGTATCGATATGTCCTTCAGTTCTTCCGCACCTTTAAATACCTCTTCAGTCATGGGTAACATCCCTACATCTTCCTCAGTAAAGAGCGAAGCAAAGAATTCATTCAGTCTCTCCGCTATCGCCTTGTCGCCTCTTAGTGCCCCTTTAACCCCTCTATCATCTAATGGACCAACTGACTCTCTCACAGGTTTTTTGCTACGAATGTACTTGAAAAAGGCTTTATTTCGCGTTTTTGCTTCCGCAGCAAGCTTCTTCTCAAATTTTCCCTTTGCCTGCCTTATCAATGCCTTGCATTTGACTTGCCAGTGCTTGTGCTGTTTCCAGGTTTTGTCGTTTGACTCTTTTTTCCATTTCCTGAAAGATGCTTTTTTTGGCAACAACAGCCTCTCTGACCTCACCTTTAAACCATGCTGGCAGTTTTTTGGACTTCCTTCCACTTTTCTTAAAGCGTGGAATACAGCTGGTCTGGGCTTCCAAGATAGTATTTTTCAACAACACCCAAGCTTGATGTAGGTTTTTAACCTTTGCAACTGCTCCTTTTAGTTTTTTCTTAAGTATTTTCTTCATTTTATCATAGTCTCCCTTTCGAAAGTTAAAAGGTAGTACTGTGGATTTCCTTACTATCCCTCCTCCACTAATTAAATCAAATGCGATCATGCTATGATCACTATTGCCAAGTGGGCCCAACACCCTTATCTCTTGCACTAGATCTGGTGTTCCACTAAGGACTAGGTCTAATATGACTTCCCCTCTGGTCGGTAACCTCACACAAGGAAGGCCACCTACAGCAGCTATCGATACCTCGATGACGGGGTGGGGAGTCCACCTGCAACAGCTCCTCACCCAGGGGGCCTGGATGATGAAAGAATAGACATACTACATCAATCTGCTGGAGCTCCGAGCGATTCGATACGCGCTGAGAGCCTTCCACCTCCACATCACCGGCAAGACTGTCCTGGTCCAAACAGAAAATCAGATGGTCATGTTTTATGTCAACAAGCAAGATGGAACAGGTTCTCGCACACTCTGCAAGGAGGCTCTCAAGCTCTGGTCCTTCGCTCTTCCCAGACAATGCCAACTACAAGCCTCCTTCCTGCCACGCGCACAGAACAAGCTAGCAGACAGACTGAGCCACCAGCTGGACCCTCAAATCGACCTGTTCGGCACTGAAGAGAACACAGAGTGCACCCACTTCTGCTTGAAGCTCCCATCCAACCGCAGTCTTGCCTCGGATGCATTCGACATGTCCTGGGGTGAGTGGTCACTAGTATACGCCTTTTCCCAGGTTCTGCTCATATCAAAGACTCTACAACAGATCGCCCAGGACAGGGCACAGGCCATCCTCATCGTGCCCCACTGGCCAAGACAGATGTAGTTCCCCTATCTCCACCACCTGGCTCGGGAACCACCCACACGCCTGCCCCTGAGGCCGGGCCTCCTCACCCAGGACAGAGAAAAAACATTGCACCCCGACCTGCCAGCACTCACATTGACAGCATGGAAATTAAGAGGCTGACCCTCTCTTCCTGCAGCCTCCCCATTGAAGTTCAACAAGTGATCCTAGCGGCGCGACACCCATCCACAAGAAAGTCCTACAGCCTAAAGTGGCGACGCTTCATTGTCAGGTGTTCATCGCAAGGACTGGACCCATTCTCCTGCCCAGTTCTGCAAGTCCTCCAGTACATTACCTCGCTTTTCGACCAGGGGCTCAAAACGCAATCTATCAGAGTCCATCTCTCCACAATCGCCTCCTTCCATGACTGCACCGGCGACAGCTCCATCGCCATAGTCCCGCTAGTCGTATGTTTCGTGAAAGGACTGATGAATCTCTGGCCCGCAGTTCGGCCCTCAGTACCTCCCTGGGACCTGAATGTTGTCTTCAGTCAACTGATAGGAGCCGTTTGAGCCCTTGCAAACAGCAGCGCTGAAGTACGCCACCTGGAAGACCCTCTTTCTGATAGCAGTCACATCCGCCAGAAGGATGAGCAAACTACAAGCCCCCATGGCACACTCACCATACACACAGATCCACCACAACTGCACTACCCTGCGCATCCACCCGAAGTTTATCCCCAAGGTAGCGTCAACCTTCCACATCAGCCAGGCCATTGAACTGCCTACCTTCTACCTGGAGCCCCACGCCTCCCCAAAGGAGCAACGGCTCCACATCCTGGAGTGCGTCAGGGCCCTGCATATCTACCTCCACAGGACAATGTCTCAGCGGCAAGGGACACAACTCTTGTCTCCTGTGTTCTGAACAAGCCGGTTCGCCCAGTCAAAAGCAGATGTTGTCATAGTGGATTTCGACCTGCATTGCCGTCTGCCTTGACCAGGCAGGATCCCACGTCACAGCAAGAGTCAACGTCCACCAGCTCCAAGTGCTGACCACCATTTATTTTATTTATTTAGACAGTTTTGTATACCACCTTATCCTTCAATCAAAGTGGTCACAACACAATTGGGGGATACATTTAACATGAGGGGATATGAGACACATACACTAATACTTACAGGGAACATGGGCAATGGAAGGTTAAGTGGCTTGCCCAAGACCACAAGGAGCACCTGTGGGATTAGAAACCCCAGTCCTTCAGGGCCAAGGTTGCTGTCCTCTAGTGGGATTTGAACCCCTGACCTTCCAGCCTGAGGTAAGTTGCCCCAACCACTAGGTCACTCCTCCCTGTCTATCATTGCCAACCTGCACTCCATGCCAGCAACCAACATCTGTAAGGCCGCCACCTGGTCCTCAGAGCACACCTTCCAGAGACATTACTGCCTCGACCTCGAAGCATGGGTGGACAGCTCCTTTGGGCAGATAGTCTTCACCACGGTGGCACCTCCTGCACGGTCTGAACCTCACTAGGGAGCCCACTTGGACCGCTGCCTCGCACACTCAGGGCAGCAGGCCTGCTATGACTGTTACTACTAACTAGTGCCATGGACCTGCCCTCATGCACCCCACAACCAGGACTCATTAGTGCAGTTTGCACATCATTTATACTCAAGCTATGTTACTATGGTTAACATGTTGCTCATGCATTGTGATTGGAACGATCCAAAACTGTAATCCACCGCATACTTCCCTGTTGGCTCACAGAGAGTTAAGTTGTTGAACCATTCTGTTAAGTTAATAAAGCATTGGTTCCAAAGACACGGTGTACTGTCATCACAGGGTCCTGCCAGGGCCTCCCTCATCCACCACAGAGCACATATGTACAGCTAGGGAGGCACCAGGTGTGGCTGATTCTTCCTACTTGTCCTAGGAAAAGGCAAGGTTACCTACCTGTAACAAGGGTTCTCCGTGGACAGCAGGATTAGTCAGCCACGCGTATCCGCCCACCTCTCCCGGACAATGTCTGCTCTTTGGCCCGGTGCCCACCTACCTAGCGGCAAGGTTACAGCTTGGGACGCACTGGGCTAACTAGGGGCGGGCCAGTGGGTAGGGCTACCTGGCACATACTCAGAAAAGCTTGCCTTTCTGAACTCTGGAGAGCACTTCCTGTCTGGCACCATTGGATAGATATGATGAGCGAGTGACAGCCATTGATGTTATATGTACTCCTGATTTTGCTTTATCAGTGAGTCTTTGCTGAGGCTGTTACTCGTTGTTTAAATGTTGCAATATGTTAAATTTGATGAAGTCTCTTATTTAACTTTATGAAGTATCATTTTTGAGGCTTTGATATTGGCTTTTTGGGTCTTGTGGCACCATTGGATGACATCACCAGGTGTGGCTGACTTATCCTGCTGTCCATGGATAACCCCTGTTACAGGTAAGTAACCTTGCCTTTGTCTCTTAACTTGCTTTCAATGGTCTCTTTGGCCCATCTACCATTTCTCTCCCTTCTTGTCTTCTTCACTTTCCTTACATTTCTGGTTTTTATCTTTTCCTTTCAGCTTCCTTCCATTTATTTTTCTCTCTCTCTTTATCAACTCAGATTTTACTCCCCTCCTTGCCACCCAGTTCCCAACCCCCCCCCCCCCCCTTGTTACTGCACTTATCAGCCTGAAACAAAGTATTTTAATTCCCCATCTCTCTATCCTTCCCAGCTTCTTATTCCCTAGTCCAGGGCCGGTCCAAGGATTCCTGCCGCTCCAGGTAACTCCCCCCATGCTCCACCCTCCCCCGGCATCGATCTTAGTTCGGGCAGAGCAGCAAAGCCGCTGCTTCAGCGCCATGCAAGTCTTAAAAGTACCCACATGCATGCGCACATTCATGGCCTGCTGCTCCTGCCCCCCTCCAACACAACTTCCTGTCGGAGGGAGGCAGGAGAGGCATAGCATGACCATGAGCAGGTGTTGCAAGGCCTGCCATGGCACAAAAGATCAGCATGATGCCAATTAGGTTCTGCTGCCATAGGCAACTGCCTAGTGCCCAGCCCTGCCCTAGTGTTTAACTATCTCTCCCCTTTCCCTTTTTCTCCTCCCCTGCCTCTCCCCTCTTGCTTCTCCATCTAGCACCTCATCCCCTTTTTCCCCCACCCCACCATGTACATTATTCCCCCTCTCTCCCTATCCCTCCCCCTTTGACCATCCCTTTTTCTCTCCTGTGTCCAGAATCTCCCCTCTGCTTTTCCCCATACACCATGTCCAGCATTTCTCATCTTCCTCTCCTTCTTCCTCCTCTCCAGGGCCGGCCCAACCATCAGGTAAACTAGGCAGTCACTTGGGGGGAAACCTCTAGGGGTAGCAAACTGCAGGATATTCAAAGCTAAAGAATAGATTTTGACAGCCGGAAGGGGGTGTAAAGGTTTGCCTAGGGTGCCAACATCTTGAACCAACTCTGGGGCCGGCCCTGCTTCCCCACTTCCACCTAATATTTCCTCCTAGCTCTTCACCCCATGCTCAGCATCTCTATCCTTCCCCATGTCCACCATAACATACTCTCTATCCTCTTCCACATATCCACCAACTCATCTTTCCCTCCCCCTGTGCTCAACATCCATTTTCTCTCTCTCCCTCCCCCTGTGCCCAGCTTCCCTCCTCTCCCTATTCCCAGCATTTCTCCTCTCCCCCTCCAATGTCCAGCATCTGCCCTATCTCCCATCATGCCTAGCATCTGTCCTTTCTCAGTCCCCCCCCCATGCCCAACATCTACCCTACGTTTTCAGCATCTGCCCTTTCTCCCCTATCTATCTCCATGCCCAGCATCTGTCCTTTCTCCCCTATTTCTGCCCATGCCCAGCATCTGCCTTTTCTCCCTTATCACCCCTCCCCAAGCCCAGTATCTGCCCTCTGCTTCTGTGGCATCATCTACCTTCTGACCCTCACTCACCCCATGCTGGCACTTGTCCCTCTTTTCCCTTCTTCCCATGGCCAGCATCTGTCCCCCACCCATCCAATATCTTTTTACCCTCCATCTCCTATGCCTTCCCTCCCCGTTTCTAGCACCTGTCATTCACCTTTGTGTCCCCCTGCCCCTGTTGATGTCCAGGACAGCCTCTCTCCCTGTCTGCCGCTGCCACCTCTCTTAACATCTGCGGCAACAGCAGCTTTAAAAAAAAAGCCAAGGATCTTTGCATCTACAGTGCACTAGAAAGGCCATGCCAATCCTGCCCTCTCTGATACAAAATATGGTCAGAAGGAACGGGAACAGTGGGGCCTTTTAAGCACGCTCGAGATGCGAAGATCCAGGCTTTTGTATTCATTTTAAAAGCTGCCACTGCTGTTGTTTCGCATCAGGTCTGAATTAGCTGTGGCGAGAGGTGGGGTGATGCTGCCGCCAGGGCCAGCCCAAGGGTGTCTGCCACCCTAGACAGAAACCCCAGCCTTGCCACCCCACCCCCCCCCCCCCCAGCTGCTGCCAAATCTGTCTTGAGAGGGGGAGGCGGGCAGCGGCAGCATTTCAAAAAGTGTCGCCGCTTTTGGAAACACTGTTGCTGTCGCTGCCTGCCTCCCCCCAAACAGAATCAGCGTCAGTTGGGGATGACCCTATCTGCTGCTGCCCACCTGGAAGAAGCAGCAGCAACAGCAGTAGTCAGTCCTCTGAAGAAAATGTTTTGGGCCCGATATTTGGTAACAGTGGCTAGCCATTGTGAAGCAGTTAGCTGTTGCCGCTGAACTTTAGACCCAGATATTCAACCTCGTTAGTGCTGATGATTAGTGCTAGTGACCACAGTTAACATGGCTACCAGGTCTGTTAACTGCATTAATCACTTTGAATATCCCTTTTCTTTTTTACAGAAAAGGCAGAGTGTGGCAGCCGCAGGTGGGGTGTTTAGGGGCATTTTTGTTGCTCCCAAAACTTTGCTGCCAAAAGTGGCTGCCTCACTGTCTAATGATAAAGCCGTCCCTGGGTGAGAGGGTACTTACAAGTGTATAATTGAGCCTTTTGTGTGCAAGTGTGTATGGCTGAGTGGATTTAGATGAGGAGAGTGTGACGGGAAGAAATGGGTGCAGTATGTTTAAGTTGGGGATATTTATAAGTATGTAGTTGAGATCTGAGTGTGTGTAAGTGAATGGATGAGGGGGTAACTAAGTGTGTGACTGTATGGGTAGTAAATAGTGACTTGTGACTCAGTGCTGTATCTAGCCCTGTGCGAGCAGTGAGGCCGCACAGGGCGCAAAGAAATAGGGGTGCATTTAGGGCTGCCGACCTTGGCTCCCCCACGCTGTCTTCCCTTGCCCCACTGTTGCTTTTTGTGTTTCCTTGACGGTGGTAGCAGTGGCAGCAGCGGAGCGGACATCCAATTCTAAATAAAATCACACATCTTTCTGATTCCATGCTTGCATGCAAGTTGTGATAAGGAAGCTTATCATAGCTCAGGAAGGGGCTATAGAAAAGGTGAAGTGTCTCTGAACAAGCAACCTGTCAGTGCTGGTAGAAATGAGAAAACAGAATTTTGCCATAAAAGACTACCAGTCCCAGAATGCACCAGGTTTCCAACAGCCATGAGAGGAGCTGAAGTGAGAAAACGTGTGTTCAATCAAAAGGGCTATGAGGTAATCCCTAAGCACTCATCTCAAAGGGCAGGGCCTGATTTAGCACAGCTGCGCTGTGTTAGGGAGGAGCACTCATCAAGGCAGAATAAGAGTAGAGTTTATTCTACAGATGACCATCTTCATGATCACCTTGGATATCCAAAGAAGGATCATCAGTTTCATCTGAAGGATCATCAGAAGCAGAAGCCAAACCGGACGGACAGAGAGGGAAAGAGACCCTTTGGAAGAAGGAAGAGAAAAGCCTTTGAGAGGTCTAGAAGAGTCCAAAGCAGTACGTATACTGGGAGGTATTCCAAGGGCCAGCATACATCATTGGACTGGGGAAAGCCAGAGGAATGGTGCTGCAGAGCTAGGAATCACCAGAGGCTACCTGTGAGGGAGACGGCTGCACGTGGAAGGGACCCTAAGACCTGTGCCAGAAGGTATGTGAAGAGAGATCCAGTGTCCAGGGATCTGGATTGGAAGGCTGGACATAAGAACTGGACTACATACTGGCCAGGCTATATAGAGAGGAACTCTAGCAGCAATGGAAGCTCAGGTATGAACACTGATCTATGCCCTAGCTATAACCTTGAAAGACAGCAGGGAAACAAGTATTCTCCTGAAAATGCTCCATTGAGAGATTCATCTGTGCCAATCCATGATATTGAACCCATGCTTGTTGAACAAGGGGGAATAATAGCAGATGAGGATCCTGTTTATATGGACTGCTCTCTATCTAAACTCCGTTGGTAACTTTCTGTTATAAAGTACAGCAACCATCACAAAGAAATACAAATTTGTTCTTTAATCTACTCAGAAAAGCTCCTGAAGCAGGATTTGACCCACACAGTGGAAGGCAAGCCAGCTAAGGGGTTTCAACTGGTAACTGCTAGCAATTAAGCCTTACCTAATTGCTTGTGAGCTAGGAGAGAATCACTTCTGTATCTATGTGGGAAGTAATCAGAAGTTATCCTGAAAAGAACAGTTTGTTTCTTGCTTTGTGGCTTTTCATTTGTTGTTTTCCTGATGTTAACTTTGTTTTTCCAAGTTAACACTGAAAGCAAGTAACCTAATTTATGTGCTACCAAGCATATCTGTGTTGGGAGAAATAACCCCATAAATAAATATCTTATTGGCTTTACCCAAGAGCACAACTAAATTACTGTCAGCAGCTGTGTCTGGTGTGAATGAACTACATTGCCCACAATACCTTGCAAATCATATAGAAATATGCACTTGCCAAGAGTGTGAAGATTCTCACCCAGGCAGCCGTCTGACAAAGTCGAATCCCTCCCTCTTCTGATGCAAGCATACGTCAGAAGAAGGAGGGACCAGACCAACTATTCAAGCATAGAGTTGCAAAAACCCACATTTGAATGGCTGGTCTGGTCCCTCCCTCCTCTGATGCGAGCATACGTGAGAGGAGGGAGGGATCAGACCTGCATGCAAGAATGGAGTCGGAACCCCCTTCCTCAGAGCTCCCCGCTTGCCATGGGTCCTTATCCACATGAGGACTGTGACGCAGTGGAGCGTTGTCAGAGGACGTGCTAGCGGTGTCACCACCCTCCCCAGCAGAGTGGTTTGATGGACATGGCGCCAGGCTAGCAGGTGGCTGTACAGCTGCACTGGCGGCCCTAGCACCCACCCCCTGTTCCTGCATGAGGCACACCAAACTGCACTGGGAGCCAGCTATAGATGCCTGGTATGCTGCCATCTCCTGCATCAGCTGCAGGTGCCCCTCCATGTGGCGCTCCACACACTATCTGTGGTCCTGCCACTCCTCGTGCTTGGCCTCCCTTGCCTGTTCTGCCGGATACCCTGCAGCTCAGACCGTATGCTGTCAGTGCCTGCCACCAGGCGTACACCCTCCTGTCCTAGCTCCTGGTCCAGGCACTGGCTCCTCCAGGATGGCGAATTGTAGCTCGGCAAGTGGTGCATCATCCGCAGCTGGCAGTCACACTGTCCCGCCCCTCCACCCTGGCTGGCAAACGCAACAGCCCCTCTGCACTGGCTGTCGCAGTGGGCTGCTCTGCATTGCTGGCTGGTGTACCGGCATCAAAGGCTTTGCTGCACCCTGGCTGGTCACTGGCATCCTCCATGGTGGGCTGTGAGGCTTCCCCCAGTGCATCGGTCCTAGTCTGGGAATGCAGTGTACCTGGTCTGTGGGAGAGCAAAGGTGGCAGAGGTTAGTGACATGGTATGCTATCATGGCCCAAGGGGTGGCACCCAGTCCACAACAGCACTGGCAGCTGGTGCACGGCCCACACTGTATCCACTCCACGCAGCACCTGCGGTCTGACGGACAGGTATGGGCTGGGCAGATGAAGGCATGAAGGGGCACAGACATGGCTGTCACAGCCACACCTGTGCTATGGGGCACCCCTACTCACTCCCCTGTCTGCCTGTGGTGGAGCTGTCAAAGCCTAGAACCCCTGTAATGGTGACCTCCTCCACATACCGCAGCACCTGCTCCTCCAGTGGGGTGAGGCTGTTGCTAGCTTTCTTCTCCTTTGCCACCTGATGGACCATGCACCACTTTTTCTTGAGGTCCTCCATGTCGCGGTTGTGATGATGTAACACATTGACCCTGTTTGTGATGTCTTGCCATGCTGCCTGCTGGGCGCTGGCATCCTAAGCCACGAAGAGGGCGGTGTGCTGCTGCAGGATGAGCCACAGGGCCATGGCTGTCTCAGATGGAGTGAAGTTTGCCTTCCTCGTGTGCTTTGCCGGTGCCTTGTCAGCCATCGTGAAGCAGCAATGTGATAAGGCGGCTTTCCCTTACCTGTGTAGGTCCTCTTATGCATATGTGGGTAGAGCGTGCAGCGGGGCCACACCGCATCCAAAGGCATATCTGGTACACACGTAGGCCCTTGGGTGCAGACACTATGAATATCTGCATGATGGCTCGCCATACCTGCACAGTTCTGAGCAATGGCATGATAGGCGTGCAGAGACACCCAGACCGTGATACCCGGGTAAAACGCATAGCACTAGAGGTAGACATATTGACCGCGGTGTGTGCCACTCCAACAGTGTGCCTTTGCGGTCCAGGGGGTGTCCTGCATGTGCTGCGCCTCTGTGTTGTGCTGTCTGCCCGGGTAGGATCCCTCTGCCATACCCACGCAGGATGGCCATTCCGGTCTTCCCTTCCACTCCAACTACTGTAGTCCCTTTTTCACCATGCCCATGGACCCCTGGACTCCCTCCCCTGGTTCCTCTCTCTTGGATCTTCTCCCCCTGGACCTCCACACCACCCACACAAATGCGCTGCCCTGCCCCCCACAAACCAGATGACACAGTGCTTACAAACATGAAAATGCTTATTGGACAACTGTGTCAACATATTTACATCCTTCGAAAAGTGGCAGACGTTAGTGCACTTTGCAGTCTTTGCTACCCGCCCAAGCCCACGGCCTATAGGACAGGGGATTGCTCTGTGGTGCAGGGGGTCCCTGCCTGTGTCCTGACACAGCTGCTGTCAGGGCCTCTAGGTTCCGGCTGATGGTCCACGCTTTGGTACACACCTCCTCCCTGAGGAGGCGCACGTCTGCTACCAGGGTGGCCAGGGCCCAGTCACTCCATGAACGAAGGGATGGTGGTACTATGGGTCCGGGTGTGGCACAGCTAGGGTGCGCCCCTGAGTGCTGGAGTGGCTGTGGAGGACGCCAGCTGCAGGAGGTGGATCACATCACCGCTCTGGGTCTCCCTTGACCTGTGCTGTGCCATGCGGTGGGCACATGGCTCTTTGGTTGGTCAGCTGGTGGGCGTGGCTGTGGGCTGTGGGGTTCTGCCAGGGGGGTGCAGCTCCGGCTCTGGCCTCTTTGCTGGTTGCCTGCCGGTGGTGCCCTGTGCCATGTTGTCGCACCTGGGGCGCTTGGTGGGTGATTCCTGTGTCCCCCTGCCATCCCTTCTGCTCCTACCTCCGCTGCCACCTCAGCCTTCCCACCTTGCCCCTCATCCACCCAGCCCTCCTCCTCCTATCCCTCTTCCCCATCCTGCCCCTGGTCCTCTGATCCCCCCTCCTCCTCTGACACCACCTCCTCCCCACCCTGCCCTCCTCCTCCTATCCCTCTTCCCCATCCTGCCCCTGATCTTCTGATCCCCACTCCTCCTCTGACACCCCCTCCTCCCCATCCTGCCCCTGGTCCTCTGATCCTCCCCTCCTCTCACACCCCCTCTCCCCACCCTTCCCCTGGTCCTCCGATCCCTCCTCCCTTGACACTCCCTCCTCCCCACCCTGCCCCTGGTCCTCCAATCCCTCCTCCTCCTCTGACACCCTCTCCTCTCCACCCTGCCCCTGGTCCTCCAATCCCTTTTCCTCCTCTGATACCCCCTCCTCCCACTGTGCCATGGATGCCTCACTGCCTCTGTCCTCCAATGTGTCCTCTGGTGTGGTGTCACTTGTCACTGATGATGGTGACGTCTCCTTCTCATCATCACCGCCACTGGTGGTACTGCTGCTCTGCTCTGCTCACCTGGTGCGGCCCTGCCACTCCAGGGTGGCTGGTATAGTGGGCCAGCAGTCCCTGGAGCTAGCTGTGGGGAGAGGGCAGCCCTGGAGCTAGCTGTGGAGAGAGGGGAGGGAGGGTTACTGGTGCACATCACTCACTTTTGGCCACAGGGGCCTACCTCCCACCACATTGCACACTGTGCCCCCCCCCCTTTGCCCACCTCCAGCCTGCTCTGTTCCCCCCTCATGCTGGGCTGTGCCCTTCCGACCCCCCCCCCCAGTCACTGGGTGCACATAGGTGGCAGCATGGGCAGGTGCACTATGTGCCTCTGCAGCCTTGGCTGGGGGTGTGTGCCCCTTTACTGCCCTTATGTGCCATGCCCCAGCTAGGTTCGTGCACACCTGCGCATCATGTGTGCTGGCTGGTGCACAGGCGGACTGGTGGCACCAGCACAATTCCATTATTGCATATTGTGAGTGTCCATCACCAGGTGGGCTGGCTGCACCAGTCTGGTAGCCCCGTTTGCCGCCTTCTGCATCTGCTGGGCACCATTGTGTACCCCACTGACCTTCCTCAGCTGCCAGCCACTCCCTGATCCTCTGTAGCTGGTTGGGTCACCTCCGGCACAGCATCCTGAAGTGGCATTTCAAGGCCTTCAGTGTCTAGCGTACTCCATATTCCCTGTGGGAGATAGGGAGAGACATGCACTCAGTTGGCCACTACCATTTTGCCTGCTGTGCATACCTGTATCCTGCATCGGTCTGGTGACATGCCCTTTCTAGGTGGTGGCAGAGCTGCTTGCAGGGACAGGCAGGCGCCACATGTGTGGTTTCTGCCACCAGTCCCCCCACACCCCTGCACCAGGGCACAGGGGCTAGGGCAGGTGTTCAGGGCATCTAAGCTGGCTGCCTGTGTCCCCTGCAGTGCCTAGCCCTGCCACGGCACCCTCTGCTCTGGGCTTTTCCATTGCTTGCATGCCCCATGGCATTGCTACCAACCACCACCAGGGGGTGCAGTGCCCTCACCACCTGCTATGTGTGGGTATGCCCCCTGTTGCAGGCATTCAGGGCTGGCACCTGTACTAATGCATGGCTTGTCTCCCACCCCCCACCTCCTGATAGGCACACAGTGGAGCAGCCAGCAGCATCTGTCTTGGCATCATGCCCTATCTCCCTGTGCAGACACACAGCTGTGCCTTACCTAGCATGGTGCTCAGCCCCCCCCCCCCCCCCTGTCTGTTGTAGCCTCCTTACCTGTACAGCTGGAGTTGAATCCCCCTCTATAGAGCTGTTGCCAGCCTCAGGTTTGGGCAATGGCCCCCCCCCCCCCCGGGGTAGAGGACCACCTTATGCTGCAGCACAGAGCGGACAAGGCATTCGCTCTCATCTGGGGAAAAGTTCACATTTTTCTTTGCTGCCGTGCTGCTGGTGTCTGTCCCCTTAACCACAGGGGGCTCCTGCACAGGCAGCTCGCAGGTCCTGCGTGATGGTGTCGTCTATGCTTGGATATGCCAGACGGGCAGTACTCAGGTACGTCGGTCAGGTGATACACAGATTGCTGACCACGGTCCGTCATGCATCTCTAGCTACTGTTGATGTTGCCACATACACGGGTATCACCTTTGCCTTCGGCACCATGCCCAGGTTATGCACCTTACGCTTATCCGTCATTGCTGCAGTGGATGCCTGCCGCTGTGCTCGGTTTGTGCTGCATTTTTGTTGGTTGTCCATTTTTTCGGCGCCTGGCTCACAATTCAAGCACTTTCCCTGACCGGGTAACTTTCTGCGGGTATGGCAGACCTTGGTGCCTTGTTGAATATTGGGCCCATACTGTACCATCTAGAGCTGGAAAAACAGAAAAATCATAAAGGACTTACAACTTCTCAGTGGTGTTCCTACTGCCCTGTGCTGCTGGCACCACCCTTCCCCTCCACGTGACGCAGCCCAGCAAACTTACAATAACAGGAGAGAACAGCGACTGTCCCTTGGAGCTCAAGGCATCACAGCAAACCAGCGTAATTGTAAGTTTGCCATGCTGCCTCTGTGGGGCCAGCAGGGCTGCACCCCCCCTCCTGGCCAGCCCCCAAGGTGGGCCACACCCACTGCCCCAGCTTTCATACCCCACTGCAACTCCTACTCCATATTACCAAGAGAGATTTCTCTGCTTCATCAGTATTGGCCCTCAAAACCTTTCTTTTCGAGGCTGCATTCCTAAGGTTGCTTCCTCGCCTCGGGCCTAGCAGGATGAGCTTTCCTGCCCTTTCCTATTGCTTTTCTCTTGGTTATTAATTCATCTTTGTCTTTTCTGTCCTATGAAAAAGTGGCATTCCTTTCCTGTTTTCTTTATATTTTTTAAATAATATGAACTGCATAGATTGCATGCAGTTTTATGGTATATCAAATAAAAGCAAACATAGCCATATTGGCTTTTAGACAATCACCAAATCTGACTCAAATATTAGTGAGAAACAGACTCCCAATAGAGGCCCAAAAAGGTGAGAAAGGCATAAGTCCCTGCAATATTGGATTGGGTGTCCAAATGGCAGCTGAATTTAATGTGGACAAGTGCAATGTTATGCACTTAGGGAAGAAGAGCCCAAACAACAGTTACATGATACAAGGTTCCACATTAGAAACCACCACCCAGGAAAATACATTAACACCCTTGGCCAAGAAAGCAAATAGAAACTAGGAATCACAAGGAAAGGAGTGAAGAATAAAACCAAGATTATTATAATGCCTCTGTATTGTTCCATGGTGCAACCACACCTTGAATATTGTATGTAATTCTGGTCACTATTTTTGTGATTTTTTTTCATCTTGATTAGATTGTAAGCTCTGATGAGCAGGGACTGTCTCTTACATATATGTACAGCGCTGCATATACCTTGAATAATTATGCAAATGATAATAGTAGTAGTACCAATAGGACATAACAAAAACATTTCCTTTCTGTCACCTTATAAAGTATACATATTTAAAGCCTGGTCGCTCTGTGATCAACCATCCCTCCCCCCTGTCAATGGAATGCTATATTGATTCCCCTAGATATTATGGTATTAACGTCCGTTGCTCATACTGTTCTGACCTGAAGAAGAAGGTTTTGACCTTCGAAAGCTAGTCTACAAATATATTAAGTTAGTCCAATAAAAAGGTATCTCCTTATTATCCTTTTTGTTTCTCTTTTTATTTAACTACCATTATACAGAAGTGGATTAACATGGCTATCACACTACTTGATGCACAGTGTGGGAACCGCTGGACTAAGATAATGTCCTTGGAGTCAGGCTGCTATTAAAAGAATTGACTGTCCAATACTGTGCCTCACCAGGATCACTGTAGAACACCAGCTTACATACTACTAATCATTTGTATAGCACTACAAGTTGTATGCTGTGCTGTACATATAGATGTAAGACACGGTCCCTGCTCATCAATGCTTTCAATTTAATCAAGACACAACACATAGTAAAACTGGGGACTAGCGTATGGTGAGATACACAGAAGTAATGGACAAGAGAGTGAGGAGCATCAGGATCCAAAAGCGCTTCAGTGTCTGTCAACCTGCTTCTTGATGGTGTGAAAGGCCTCTGCTATTTTCCTGCTTCTTCCCTCCAGATTCTCCTTTGCTACCCTCATCGGTAATGCTGCTCAAAGGCTTCATTCCATAGTGTTCTTCCAGTCCAGTTCTTCCTGGGTCTTGCTCCTTCTTCAGCAAATGGAGATTGAGAACTTCCAACTTCTGTGATGTCACCCCATAAGAAAGGCAGAACCACTCCAGAAGTCAGTATTTCTCAGTCTCCAGCAGATGGGACAAGACCGGTGTAGTCTGGCTGCACTGGCACTTAGTGTAGGGATGTGAAGGCCCAGAGAACAGGCAAAAAGTAAAAAGTGGGCTTTGGGGAGACTCAAGCACTCTGCATCCCTATCGTACGTTCGGGTATGGAGAGTGTTCGAAGATTGGTGCAAGAACAGGGGGCAAAGTGCCTTGCGGGCAACAGTGCCAGATATTCTGGCCTTTTTGCAGGCTAGGTAAATAAGGGCTTGGCCTTGAATTCCTTGTAAGTTGAAGTGGTGGCATTGGCCTGTTACCGGGGGCAGGTGCAGGGGGTCTCCCTGGCAGCCCATCCCAACGTGTTGCGGTTTCTCTAAGCGGTGAAGCAGTTCTGCTCCAGCTTGGGATATGAACTTGGTGTTGTCAGCATTGACAAAGGCTCTGTTTGAGCCCTTGGAGTCTGCATTGGTTAAAGACCTTACTCTCAAGGTCTTATTTTTGGTGGCCATTGCATCTGCATGGTGCATTTTGGAGCTGAAGGCTCTCTTGTGCAAGGAGCCTTATCTGTGGTTTTCTAAAGAGAAAGTGGTCCCCAGACCAGTTCCTTCTTTTCTGCTTAAAGTGGTGTCTACCTTTCATGTGAGTCAGAGTGTGGTCCTGCTTTCCTGTTCAGACTCTGCAGATTCTCGGCTGCATCTTCTTGATGTACACTGGGTGCTTAAGAAGTATATCAAGCGCATGAGTTCTTTCCGTAGGTCAGGGAGACTGTTCATTCTGTTTCGTGGCCCTCATCAGTGGGAGGCTACTTCGAAAGCATTCTTTCAGCCCCAATGACTGAAAGAAGCGATTGCTTCAGCATATCTTTTGTTCACCTGTTCATAAGGGGCTGTGTGCGCATTCCACCAGGGCGTAGGCTGCATTGGGGGTTGAGTTTAGCCTCGTTCCCCCGGTGGAGGTTTTCAGGGTGGCTACTTGGTCATCGCTGCATACTTTTGTTCGACACTACCGTCTGGACATGCAGCTGTGCACTGAGATGCGGTTTGGGGCGCAGGTGTTGCAGGCCGGCCTCACTGGTCGCTCCCATTCTTAAATACTGCTCTGGTACATCCCAGGAGTCTGGACTGGATCAGAGGGGTGCTGTGGAAGTTGAAATTAGACCTTACCTGCTAATTTTCTTTCCTTGAGTTCCTCTGGTCCTGTCCAGAACCCGCTCATCTGCTCAGCGTCAGCGTGGCCTGGAAGAGCATCTGTGCGGGAGGAGTAGTTTGTCCAGGGCCTTTTGGGTTTTCCAGAATTTCATCTATCCTATTTCCCGGAGGGGTAGCTCCCTTGGACCAGATCCTTAAGGGGATCTAGTTGGTGTACATAGTTGAGTGGTTGTCTCATTCACGTTTGATAATTCCTGCTTTGTGATTCCTCATACTGACTTCAGAAGAGGTTCCGTTCTTCTTATGGGGTTACATCACAAAAGTTGGAAGTCTCCCTCTGCTGGAGGAGGGGCAAGACCCAGGAGACTGGACTGGAGGGACTCAATTACAAAAATTAGCAGGCAAGGTCTAATTTCATCATCAATCTCCAGTGCAGTCAGGATTCACTCTCAGAACGGACTGCAGCTAGCATCAATCACATGCAGCTCTAGGCAAACATTTACCTTTGCACCCTTCTTAGCTTTCAGACCTCTAGACCTGCTTGTCACCTAAAATTTAAATAATTAAATGGAACAATCATAAAAACCCCCAATGCTCTCCCCCCTCCTCCTAGAATATATAATTTGACATCATGGGGAGATATTCAGCGATGCCACATAGCACTTGTAAAGCGCCTAGCCGTCGATGCTGAATTCTAACCCCAAATATTCAATGCTGGGGCCATATCCAGCCACTCCGGGTTGCCGCAGAACCCAGAAGCTAACTGGGCAGCAACTCAATATCGCTGCTGCCCGCTTAGCTTCCACGGGTAAAGTTAGGTCACCCTTTGCTGCGCCTGAATTTACCTGCTTTTCACTAAAGAGGCAGCGGCTCAATATCACCACTGCCTGCTTAGCAACAGGTGCTGCCTCCACTCTGCCCCAGAACGCCCGCGACATGCCCCAGTGATAAGCACTTAGCATCGGAGCGGTAAGCGGCAGCACATGCAGATTCCAGCAGCATTAACCATGTTAGTGCCTTTGAATATCCCCCTTCCCCATACTTTTAACTATGAAACATTTTCATATATTGTACCTAATAGGGTGACTATATTACATCCAATGAAGGACTGCTACTGCTGTGGAGAAATCTGCACTTCTAAATATTTATCTGCTGGAAAATTCCCTAAATCTTGGGAAAAAGAGAATTATTTGTGTTAAAGCTGATAGAATCAGTGTTTGTTTTTTTAATTTAGTACTTTTCTTAGTTCATTAGGACGTACTAAATAACAAGTCAGCTTTCATTTAAATTAAAGGCAGCTAGGGATTACTATTACAGGACAGCTTTCAGTTAGTGTTTCTTTCCCTATCACCCACTCTGGCTCCCACCCCCAAACATAATCCTTGATTTATAGCCTCCTAAGCCAGTTAAGGGAAGGGAGTGATCTTGCTCACTTTCAGGTTTAACTGATTAACTTAATCAACAAGTTATTAGGCTTTAGGAGTAAATTAATCAAGTCCTTGCAGTTCACCTTGAGGTGAAAACTAAAAGTCCCATATACTTATTAGGTATAGCTGTATTGGTTCATGTATCCCTATTCCCCTAGCAACTTTAAACCACGGAACCACTTTACATAGATACAAGAAATCTTTACATTTTATGATGCAGACAACAGTCCAGCAGAGAGATGGGGGTTATCCAGTCTTTTGAACTGAGTGTTACATATATGATTTTCTCCAAGTTGGTGAGAGGGCTTATGTGTGCACCAGGTACAAAGAGCTCTTTTCTCTCAGGGAATTAGTTTGATCTATGGAGGCTAGAATAGCAGACTTGGAGCATCTGAGGCAGACAGAGGTATATAGATGAGACCTACAGGGATGTAGTAGAGAAGTCCTCCCTACAGTCTGGCAGCCTTTCTGCTGCCATGGAGGAGAAAGGTCATGTGAAAGGAGAACATCACCTTGGTGTGGCAGGAAGTGATCCTGAAGCTAGGACTTGTCCCACAAGTGAAGTAATACCCTCTTGTACCAACAATGTGTCTCCAGGGCCATATGCCCATGAGGGAAGGGTTAGGTCGACCGTTACAGTTAGCAATTCAATCATTAGGCATGTAGATAGCTTGGTGCCTAATGGTCATGAGGATCGCCTGGTTACCTGCCTGCCTGGTGCAAAGGTAATGGCCTCATGCAGCCACCTAGATAATATATCAGATCAGCGGTTCTCAACCTGTGGGTCATGACCCCCACGGGGGTCGCCACAGGATTTAGAAGGGGTCGCCTCACTCCAGTTAAAAAATAAAAAAGCGCAGAAGTTGCTGCCGAGTCCACTTCTCGGCAGCGGCAAACTCACCGCCTCCAATCTTCTGCAGCTGCGGCTCCCTGCCTCTTAGGGAACCGTGGCTGTGCCTGTGAAAACGTTGCGGAGCCTTCCCATCTCTCGATGGGCTCCGTGCAGCATTATCCTGCCTCCAAAGGAAGTGGTAAACAACTTCCTTTGGAGGCAGGACAATGCTGCATGGAGCCCGTCGAGAGACAGAAAGGCTCCGCAACGGCTTCACAGGCACAGCCGCGGTTCCCTAAGAGACAGGGAACTGTGGCTACAGAAGAACAGGGCAGTAGCAGGCAGACATAGGGAGAGGGGAGGAGGGGGCAGGGAACCTACAATGGGGCTGACATGGAGGGATGGATGGATGGAGGGAGGGGGGCTGACATGGATGGAGGCAGGGAGGGGGCTGACATGGACGGAGGGAGGGGGGCTGACATGGACAGAGGGGGGCTGACATGGAGGGAGGGAGGGGCTGCCATGGAGGGAGGGAGGGGGCTGACATGGATGGAGGGAGGGAGGGGGGCTGACATAGACAAAGGGGAGAGACAGGGACATACTGGGCAGACGTGATAAATTCTGGACAGAGGGGAGAGACAGTGCGGGTTAGGATTATAATGGGCTGATGGGGGGGGCTAGCACTGGTAATGGGCAGATCGGGGGGCTAGAACTGGTAATGGGTTGATTAGGGAAGGCTAGGACTGGGAATGGACTGATCAATGGGGGGTGGGACTGGTAATGGACTGATGGGGGGCTAGCATTGGAAATGAGCTGATCGGGGAGGTTAGGACTGGAAATGGTCTGATGGAATAGGACTAGTAATGGGCTGATTAGGGGAGCGTAGCACTGGTAATGCGGTTGAGGGGGGGGACTAGCACCGGAAGTGAGCTGATTGGGGGGGGGCTTCAACTGGAAATGGGCTGATAGTGGGGAGGGGAGGATAGAGCTGCTGGCCTTGGAAGAAAACTGGGGGCTAGGGCTACAAATGGGCTGATGCGAGGGGATGGGAGAATGGGACTGGAAGGGAGTGAATGCTGAGAGGGGCTGCCATGGTATTTGGACTAGAAGGGGACTGGAAATAGGCTGATGGAAAGAAGTGAAGAAAACAAAAGTAGAGATAAGAAATGGCAGATAGACCATAGACCACAGAAAGAGAGCTAAGAGAAGACAGGAAAGCAGAAGTCTCAGATTGGGACCAGCATGATCAGAGAATAAATTGGTCAGACAACAAAGGTAAAAAAAATAATTTTATTTCATATTAGTGATTTGACTACAAAATCATCATAATTTTGAAATCAAATATTGTTACTTGTTATTGTGATTAATTATTGTGGTTTAAATAAGTAAATTTTATAAATAAAAACATATTGCAAAGGCCTATATTAATAATTTAACAAATGATTGCGGCGACAATGCGTTAACGGTAAAGGAAGAGAGACGCATTTGATTTTATCATTGGGGGTCATCACAAGTTGACCAGTGGTATAAGAGGTCGTGGTACAAAAAAGGTTGAGAACCACTGTATTAGATAGTGCTGGGGAGGAGCCTGCAGTCTTGGTACATGTTCGTACCAATGATTTTTTATTTATTTAACAGGTTTTTTAATGACACTTTATCATTTCCATCAAAGCAGTTTACATTGTAACTTAAACTTGGTAATGTACATTAAACAGGGACATTAGGAATTTGGATTTTTTTCTGAGGCAATGGAGGGTTAAGTGACTTGCCCAAGGCTACAAGGATTGCTAGTAGAAATTGATGTAGGAAGGTGTGGGAGGGAGAGTCTGGAAGCTAAATTTAGACTTTTAGAAAGTTGAAATCCAGAACTTCCAGGGTAACATTTTCAGAGATACTTCCCATTCCATACACAGGACCCAAAAGGCAGGCAGAGCTCCAGAGTCTCAATGCATGGGTGAGACGATGGTACAAGAAAGAGGGGTTTGGATTTGCTAGGAACTGGGCACATTCTGGGGAAGGGGGTGGGGGGTGTTTCTGAAAGGACGAGCTCCACCTCAACCAAGGTGGAACCAGACTGCTTGCATTAAGCTTTAAAAAAGAAAGAGAGCAGCTTTTATTACAAAATGGGGGAAAGCCGACAGTCGCCCAAGAGTGCATGGTTCAAACAATGCATCTTTTAAGGATACTAGCAAAACAGTGAAATAAGGGCATCCCAATAGGTTCCAATAAATGGAAAAGTAACACAGGTATCTTTAAGTAAAAAACAGACCGAGTTGAAAGATTCTAAATTATCCCTGTCATTCAATAGCCAGACTGTTAATATGAACAAAAAACAAAACTTTGAAATGCCTGTATGCAAATTCTAGAACTCTTGGGCCCGATTTTCGAAGGCCTTTACATGAGTAACTTCCCTAGTTACCCGTGTAAATGCCTTATCTGGCATTTTTGAAGGGCACCTACATGGGTAGTGCCCTTCGAAAATCCCGGATATGTCCCTAACGCGCCCAGATGCTATCCGCATAGCATTGGGGCGTGTTAGGGGCGGAGCGGAGGTGGGCCATGGTGCTACCCGTGTAGCACTGATTTTCGATGCTACACAATTAGCACGCTGCGCATTAAAGATAGGCATGGGAAAACCTTGCCTATCTTTAAGGTGCTGGAGCTGTGTAACATCGAAAATTGGTGCTACATGAGTAGCTCCTGCAGCTTCCTGTCTGTGCAACACCTGGATTTTCAATGCCGGGGCCGTATATGACAATGGCATGGAAAATCCGGGATAGGCGGGAGGTGGGCGGGCTATGTACTGACGCAGCACATAGCATCACCCAGCTCAAATTCAGGCCCCTAAAAAATAAGATGGGAGAGTTAGAATATATAGCACTGAATGAAAGGTTAGATATAATTAGCATCTCAGAGACCTGGTGGAAGGAAAATAACCAATGGACACTGTGATACCATGCTACGAACTATATCACAATGATAGGGTAGATCCCTTAGGTGGAGGGGTGGTGCTATTTGTTAAAGAGGGCATTGAGTCAAATAGGATAAAGGTTTTGCAGAAAATAAAATACACAATAGAATCTCTATGGATAAAAATTCCATGTAAAAAGGGGAAGGGAATGGCAGTGGGGATATACTACCACCCACCTAGCCAGAATAAACAGACAGATGATGAAATGCTAAAATAAATTAGGGAAGATTGCAGAGTTTACAACACAGTAAAATGGGAGATTTCAATTACCCCACTACTGACTGGGTCAATGTTACATCAGGCCTTGCTAGAAAGATAAAGTTTCTAGATGAAATAAATGACTGCTTCATGGAGCAGCTGGTTCAGGAACTGCCTCAAGGAGAAGCTATTTTAGATCTAGTTCTAGGTGGAAAGCAGGATCTAGTGCAAGAGGTAATGGTGTTGAGGCCACTTGGCAATAGTGATCATAACATGATCACATTTGATTTAATAAATGGTGGGAGAATAACAAGGAAATCCACTGCACTAGCATTTAACTTTCAAAACGGAGGCTATGATAAAATGAGGAAAATGGTTGAGAAAAAAACTAAAAGGAGCAACTGCAAAGGTTAAGAGTCTACAACAGGCCTGGGCGATATTTAAATATATTGTCTTGGAAGCCAAGACCAGATGTATTCCACGCTTTAAGAAAGATGGAAGGAAGGCCAAATGACAGCTAGCATGGATTAAAGGTGAGGTCAAAGAGACTGTTATAGTTAAGAGAAGATCCTTCTGAAAATGGAAAAAGCCAAATGATGAAAACTGGAAACAACATAAGAACTGACAAGTTAAATGCAAGGCACTGATAAGGCAGGCAAAGAGAGAATTTGGAAAGAAGCGTGCCATGGAAGCAAAAACGCATAATAAAAACATTTTCAAGTACATTTGTAGCAAAAAACCCGTGAGAGAGCCAGTTGGACCATTAGATGATAGCAGGGCTGGCCCTAGAGTTGGTCCAAAGTGTTGGAGCCCTGTGGGAACCTCAAGCTTTACACCCCCTCTGGCTGTCAAAATCTATTATTTAGCTTTGAATGCTATTCAAAGGTGATGTATCAGAGGTATTGAAACAAACTTCAATAAATCGGGAAAATATATTACAGCTGTTTGATAAACTAAAGAGCAGCAAATCACCTGGACCGAATGGTATACATCCCAGGGTGTTGAAAGAACTGAAATATGAAAATGCAGACTTATTTTTAGTAATCTGTGAACTATCCTTAAAACCATCTGTAGTGCCTGAGGATTGTAGAGTGGCCAATTAGGTCACTGATCAGGACACCTACATGTCCAGCCTTCAGGAACAATGAAATATGATCAACCAGAAATGGAAGGAATACCATGAAGCAGCATATCAATACATAGACTCATTTCAATCCTGTCACACAAGATCACGTGGCGGGCAATTCTATCCTGGCCGTCGTACCGCTGTATGGCTGATCAGAATCATAAGAACATAAGAACATACAATATGCCATACTGGGTCAGACCAAGGTCCATCAGACCAATGTCCTAGTATCCTGTTTCCAACAGTGGCCAATCTAGGTCATAAATACCTAGCAGTTTACCCAAAAGACACAGGTTGCACAATGCTTGTATTGGGTCTAGCATTGATATCCTGGGTCCCTTCTTAATAATGGTCCATGGACCTTTCCTCCAGAAACTTGTCCAAACCTTTTTTAAACCCAGCTACACTAACAGCCTTCACTACATCCTCCAGTAACAAATTCCAGAGTTTGGGCGCACAGCGTTAGCATCCGATTCTGATCCCATGGGGGCTAGATGTGCCCACAGGATCAGAATCAGGTTTACCGCCTAGGACATGCAGACCATGGCCCTATTCTGATCAGATGCACGCCCAGAAGATCCCCAGCTACCTCAACCAGGCTCCTGAATGGAGCCATAGTGCCATGGCGTCCCATCACCATGGCACCATGGATCCATTCAGGACCGTGATTCCCAGCTACCAAAGAAAAGGCTCTTTCCCTGCAGCCCAACCCCTGATCTTGCCTCCCATGGCCAGGGTCGGGCTGTGAGGTTCCCCATGCACCCCCTCACCTCTTCGGGGTTGCCAGGCTCCACAGTCCCCCGATGTCCAGGGGGACTTATTCCACCTTCTGGGTGGAATAAGTCCCCCATCTACCCTGCCGATCCTGGACATACTGGGCCAACCTCAGAATCAGCCCTATACATCCAAGGTCGTATTCCCACCCACCACCCACTCTCACTCCTCCCATGGCCTTCCCCTTCCCGCCCACAAACAGAACTCCCCGCACAACCCAGCAATATGTGTGGGGAGCTTTTCTACCACAAGCATGATCCAGACTCGCTAAACGCAGATCAGAATGATCCCCATAGAAAACATAATCCAAAACCACAACACTACAACCTCAGCCATTGACCCCTGTCCAACCAGCTGGGACAAACTTGCACGATCAGAACTAAGCACCTTTATTGCCAAATTCATTTCTCTCTCCTTAAGCCAAGGCATAATACCAGCGTCCCTCAAAACAGCATCTGTAAGACCAATATTAAAGAACAGGAAATTGGACCCTAACAACATAACTTCCTACAGACCCATATCCAGCCTACCTGGCAAAAGTAACAGAAAAGGTAGTCCAGCAACAGCCCCAGGATTATATAGACTCCAATGCCCCTCTGGACCCAAACCAACATGGGTTCAAACAACACCATGGAGTGGAAACCCTGTTAACCTCCCTCATGGATAGGCTTATCAGAGGCATCAAAAAACAGAAACCAGGCTTTATATTAAATTCATGGACATTGCCACAGCCTTTGACTCCATCAGCCATAATATCTGATAAGTTGCCTAAATGAAATAGGATTAGAACACAAAGCACTTGACTGGTTCCAATCCTATCTAACTGGGCACCAGCAACAAGTAAAATTGGGGCCCACTCATCTGACATGTACACCCAGACACAAGGAGTCCCACAGGATTCAATGCTATCCTCGCTACTATTCAACCTATTTTCTCCCTTATACAGTCCTTTGACATACATTGTATTGAGTTGTTCTTATGTAAACCGCGCTGATCTTAAAAAGCGAGGTATATAAAACCAAATAAATAAATACATTATCATATATACGTGGATGACATTATGTTATATGCCCCCTTCTCCATGGACAAACCCAACTACACCAAATTGCTAAACTGCTTTGACACAGTCTCCCAGTGGCTCTCTAGGCACAACCTCATGGTCAACTTTAAAAAGACTGAAGTATTATTCATAACCAGAGATCAATCATTCATCCCGCCACCTACCATGAAGGTCACCAATGCAGATCTTCAGGGAAAACAGGAGATCCGATACCTGGGAATCATCATCAACCATTAACTGAATATGCAATCCCACATCAGCGTCACTAAAGCCATCTACCATAAGAACACTCTGTCACCTTCGTCCACTACTTGACCCAACTGACTTCCGAACTGTCTTCCAAGCTCTAATCTTTCTACATTTTTATTAATATAATATTATCTACCAACGCCTACCCAAATACACCCTGCTTCTGCTCCAAATGGTCCTAAATACTGCATCACATACTCTACAAGGATCATGCAGATCAGAGCACATTACACTGATACTAAAACACCTACATTTGCTACCGTTAGTGCATTGAATACAATACAAGGCCCTGCTCATGATTTTTAAAATCTTACACAAATTATCCACTGACTCTCTCACAACCACCATCCACTGGACACCTGATAACAGACTAAGAGGAATTGGAATGCGAAACACCCTCTCAACACCAATGGCAACCACAAGAAGCAACCAGTCGACCTGAAACAGAGCATTATTATTATATGCTCCCACCCTTTGGAACATGCTACCTGATTCACTCCAATCCAACTCTGATCTCTCTAACTTCTGCCGATCTATAAAGACACACCTATTTCAGCTATATTATGACAACATCCCATAAATAAAGAGTCTGCTTACTGATCTGAACTGCTCAAACACACAGTCACCCTCACCCCTCATGCCCAACGAATTACCTGTTACAACATAGTTTACCTTGTTAAGTACTCCAAGTTTTAAATCCTGTCCTATGTAAACAATCTTTGTTCAATATTTCTTGTTGTATGTAAACTGCTCTGACTGCGAAATAGAGTGGTGTATAAAATCAGTTAAATAAATAAAATACATAAATGTAATGCCAATTTCTAAAAAGGATTCCAAGGGTGATCTGGGAAACTACAGACCAGTGAGCTTGACGTCTGTTCCAGGCAAAATGGTAGAAACCATTATAAAGAACAAAATTACTAAACATGTGGATAGTCATGGCTTAATGGGAGAAAGCAAACATGGATTTAGTCAAGGAAAGTCTTGTCTAACTAATCTGCTAGATTTTTTCGAAGGTGTGAATAAACAGGTAGATAACGGTGAGCTGGTTGATATAGTATATCTGGATTTTCAGAAAGCTTTTGCCAAGGTTCCTCATGAGAGACTCTTGCAGAAATTAAAAGATCATGAGATAGGAGACAGTGTATTATTGTGGATTAGGAATTGGTTAAAAGATAGAAAACAAAATTTATGGCTAAATACATAATTTTCTCAATGGAGAAAGGTGAATAATGGAGTTCTCTAGGGATCTGTGCTGGGCCTGCTGCTTTTTTACATATTTATAAATGACCTGGAAATGGGAATAACAAGTGAGGTGATCACATTTGAAGATGACACAAAATTATTCAAAGTTGTTAAAACGCAAGAGGATTGTAAAAAATTGCAAGAGGAGCTAGAAAAATTGGGAGACTGGGCATTCAAATAGCAGATGAAATTAAATGTGGACAAGCGTAAAGTTATGCACTTAGGAAAGAACAACCCAAACTACAGTTACACAATGCAAGGTTCCACATTAGGAATCACTAATCAGGAAAAGGACCTGGGCATCATCGTGGATAGTACGTTGAAACCCTCTGCCCAGTGTGCAGCAGCGGCCAAGAAAGCAAATAGGAATACTAGGAATCATAAGGAAAGGAATAGAAACTAAAACCAAAGATATAATGCATCTGCATTGCTCCATGGTGCAACCGCACCTTGAATATTGTGTGCAGTTCTGGTCACCATATCTTAAAAAGGATATAGCAAAATTGGAAAAGGGATCGAAGGATATCCCTATGAGGAAAGTCTTAAAATATTAGGGCTCTTCAACTTGGAAAAGAGATGGCTGAGGGGAGATATGATAGAGGTCTATAAAATAATGAATGGAGTGGAACGGGTAAACATAGATCAGTTGTTTACTCCTTCAAAAAGTAGAAAGACTAGGGGACATGCAATAAGACTACAGTGTAGCACATTTAAGACTATAATCGGAGAAAATATTTTTTCACTCAGCGTGTAATCATACTCTGGACTTCATTACCGTAGGATGTAGTAAAAGCTGTTAGTATAGCTGGTCAAAACAGGTTTGGATGAGTTCCTGCAGGAAAATTCCATAAACCATTATTAAAGAGAACTGGGGAAATCCATTGCTTACTCCTGGGACAAGCAGCATGGAATATGTATACCTTTAGGAACCCAAAAGTACTTGAGACCTGGAATAGCCACTTTTGGACACCAGATACTGGGTTTGATGGACCCTTGGTCTGACCTAGTATGGCATATCTTATGATAAGTTCTTGAACCCATTTATCTGGGTAAATGAGCTATTTGAAAACTGTCCACTATCACTGCATGAAAAAGTAACCACTGATGATTTTATATGGGTGCAAGTACCTGATGTTTTGCTTTGTGCGTAGCTACTAATTGCTGCTTCCCAGAATCTATTGCTCTACGCGACTGCTTAGTCTGCCTGTTGGTTAAGCTAAGGCTTCCAAGTTTTTTCAACAGTGGAGTGCAGGATCAAAATGTGTGTGAGTATGGGCCACACAAATGTTTTATAATGGGTCACATGATCAGGAACCCATATGTGTGTGAGTGAATGAATAGTTTAGTCCTTTATGATGTAACTCCCTAAAATGTGTGGATCTTTTCTGAAATTGTGCCTTCATACCAACAAATAGCTCTGAAATGTTTCAAAATCATGTTGTGCAATCTAATTAGGTAAAATTGTTTTTGCTAAAAACCTCATGTGGGCTGCATCTAATTTATGGGCTATAAATTGGACGATTCCAGGTTAGGCCCAAGTACAGGGGGATGGAATATGGGAATGAACGCAACATTCTAGGGTATATATACTGTAGGTGGATGAAGAAGGTGTGAGCAGGGCCAGCCCCAGATTTGTTTCAAGGTGTTGGAGCCTAGACAAACCTTAAGCCTAATACTCCTCTTCCTGGCTATCAGAATCTATTATTTAGCTTTGAATGTCCTGCTCTTTGCCAAACACCCCCCCCCCCCCCACCCTCCCAAAAGAAGCTGCCATCATAGGTAACTGCCTAGTTTGCCTAATGGTTGGTCCAGTCCTGGGTGTGGGAGTATGAATCTCTGAAAGTATGGGACAAGTACTGAGGATCTCTAAGAGAAAGGCAATTGTAAAACTTAGTAGTTGATAAGGATAGGCAGACTGAATACTAACTACTACTACTACTGATCATTTGTGTAGCATTACAAGGCGTACGCAGAGCTTACAATCTAGTCAGTCCATATAGTCTTAATCTGCTGTAATTTTCTATATTTCTATGGTAAGATGGAGGTACAGAGAGCATGAAGACTGGGGGCAGGTGGGAGGAGGCATGGCAGCATGAACTCACGGCTTCTGGTCATTTGAATTACTTTCCTTTTAGAATTTTGCAAAAATTCATCCTCTTTTGGAGTGGATCTGGAAGTCAGAAAGGATGAAATAGGGTGGAACTGCTTTATAGAGGCGTATATGGTTCCTTCAATGGTCATAATCTGTGGAAATGCTCTAACAAGATATGATAATTGCTGATGCACAGTCCCATGCATGTAAAGATATTTCATGTTGTTAGGTTGCTGTGATCAATCTGAAATCTATGAGATTTCTCCTGCTCAACATACCTAACTAACCAAACTAAGTGAGACTCAGCCCTTGGGAAATATGCAGTGATAACATCATGGGACATCACATTCATAAACTTGTACTTCATAAAAAAATTGGTGTGAAGTAAAAGGTGCTGTCTCAGATAACTCCTTCGATTGTGCGTTCTCAGTGGGTAGAATTAGAATCACAATGTAAAGGAAGATAGCAGGTGGCAAAGTAAGTCAGTCAGGAAAGCAAGAGGTGATACCATCAACTGTGGTTTAAACTTGCACCACTCACCCATATTTGCATGTCTCCCAATAGTCAAGCCAAAAGTGCAGATGGGATATCAGATCTATGAAATAAATATTAAAACAAACAAACATGCTGACAGGATAATGTTCAGAACAGTAATTTCCACCAAAAAAACACCAAAAGGTAGGTGATCACCAAAATATCCAGTCATAAGATCACCCAAATGGGCAGAAACACTCAAACTATTTTTAAATTTTTTTTTAAATATATACATAGATATATATATGTTGGACCAACTGTCAGGAAAGAGACCTTCTCAATCACTCTCTCGAATGACTGCTTTGTCCATTTTTCTCATTTTGGTTCATAAAAACTAAACAGCACATAAACATATCTGGCAAAAAATCCCGCGCAACAATGGTGCTGCTTGAAGTCATTAAATCATTAGAATCCCCCGGAACACGACATGCATGTTTCAATCCCCCTCACAGCTCTGTTTCAAGTGCAGCGGGGTGTCAGTAGTAGTTTCTCATGCAGGATCACGCAGAAACGCCAAAGGGATCACCAAACTGCCACAGAGTTGTTTTAGGTGTCTGCCCAATTTTCCATTGTCTGCCCAAGACTGATATCAGCATATAGAACTGCCAATCCAAGTGAAGGGACTTCCCCAGAACACCGGGGAAGCCCTTCACCAATTGGCTAAAAGTTAGATCAGACTCAACCAATCGTTTTCCATAGTCAGCCCATGAGGGCTCACTGTGTGTAGATGAAAAATCCACTGCTGCTCCAACCATTGCAATCTAGATGTACAATCACCACCCTGGGGATCCCTAGGAGCATAGACCCTCCACCTTAGGTCAGCAAAATTGTGACCCCGTAACATGCAACGATCCACCATAGGAGCGGAACGTGTTGATGTTCGAATGCGGGGCTCCCAATGCACCCCCTTCCCCGGTGTTTTGGGGAAGTCCCTTCACTTGGATTGGTGGTTCTATATGCTGATGTCAGTTTTGGGCAGCCAATAGAAAATTGTGCAGACACTTCGAATAACTCTGTGGCAGTTTGGTGATACCTTTGGTGTTTCTGCATGATTCTGCATGAAAAACTGCTACTGACGCCCCACTGCACTTGAAACAGAGCCATGAGGGGGCTCAAAACATGCATGTCGTGTTCCAGGGAATTCTGATGATTTAATGACTTCAAGCAGCGCCATTTTTGTGCGGGATTTTTTGCCAGATACGTTTATGTGCTGTTTAATTTTATGAACCAAAATGAGAAAAATGGACAAAGCAGTCATTCAAGAGAGTGAGTGAGAAGGTCTCTTTCCTGACTCTTGGTCCGACATATACAAGGTGGCCCAAAAAAAGTGAGAACATCTCATAAATTAAAAGCTTAAATAGTTTACTTATTTACCTTTTTTAGCTATATAGCGTCTTTATTTCGACAATTTCTGGTCGCCATCTTTTTTTTTTAATTTGTCAATCGTTTACATCTGTCTTTTTGAATTTTTAAATACCTTATATGCTACGAGATGTTCTCACTTTTTTGGGGCCACCCTGTATATATCTATTTATATATAAAATAAATACAAATAGTTTGAGTGTTTCTGCACGCTTGGGTGATCTTATGATTGCAGAACAATAATTTTGCATTGTTATATTTATGTTATTAAATTAAGATGGGGTGCTTTTGGAAGAGTGCGATATTCTAGCTCTGTGATAATAGTCATTTTTTTCCTCTAATAAGAGTAGGGGATATGGTTAGTTGTATTAGGGATTTCTTATTAGTCGGCTAAGCCAACCCTGCCATGTTATTTGTATTTTATTATTATTGTTATACTGCTATATTTTTAGGGGCCGATAATCAGAGTCATTAATGTGGTAGCACACTTGCTAACCGTGTTAATCATGGCCACTGGGATATTCAACGATACTAATGCAGTTAGTACCACTGAATATCTCTGGGTGCTGCCGCTAAACAGCCTGATGCTAGCCAGCTGGCATCGGGGCATTCTGGGGATGAAGTGGAGGCGGCACCCAGGGGAAAATTGGGCAGCAGCGATATTCATATATTCCCTGTTATCTCTAAGTGACAAAAGTTAGGCACTTTAAGGGCTGGCCTAACTTTCACCACAGAAGCTAACCAGGCAGCAGCTGAATATTGCCGCAGCTCAATTAGCTCCGCCACTTCCGGCCCTCCCAGATATTCAATGCCGGTGGCTGGATATGGCCTCAGCATTGAATATCTGGGTTTAAGGCGGTGAAGACTTGTCGCTTTACAAGGGCTAGCCATCACCACTGAATATCCCCTTAATGTTTGATTGTGAATGCATTATACTATATTTATGTCTTTATGTAAGAGCTTTGGATCCCCTTTTTGGTAAGGAAAGCCAGAAGGATGCTTGAGGATACACGAGTCAATGCAGAAAGCTAGAGTGTTTTTTAAGCACACATAACGCCATGGGGCATGTTTACTAAAGAACGCTATTTGCGCCGCGTCCCATTATCACGCGGTAAGGTACCTTACCGCGCGATAATGGCGCTTTAACAGGCGATAAGGTACCTTACCGTGCCATAACGGGATACGGCGCAAATAGCGTTCTTTAGTAAACATACCCCATGGCGTTATGTGTGCTTAAAAACCACCCTAGCTTTCTGCATTGGCTCGTGTATCCTCAAGGTACCATATCGCCTGTTAAAGCGCCATTATCGCGCAGTAAGGTACCTTACCACGCGCTAACGGGACGCGGCACAAATAGCGTTCTTTAGTAAACATGCCCCCATGTTTAAGCACACTTTACAACTTTTTAAATGTAGAAAACAGACGTAAACCCCTGCGGAAAAACTAATGCCCAATTAACACCACGCTCATTTAAATGTATTTTAATCAGCTGCATGGTATGCAAATCATGGTACGCCCGATGCAGAGACAGGCGTAGATGATTTTGCAACCAACCATAGTGCCAAAATTTGTACTTCAGTGTCCGAGGTGACTTAAACCTCTAATGCATGCCCCGACAATATTTTCATGGCACCGGGTGCTTTCCCCGATGACTAGATCATCTTCTCCTCAGATGATCAGGCATAGGGCAAAGCCCCCGATGCCATCAGAACTCTGTCAGAGGCTGTGCCCCAGAAAAAAAATCCTGGTGGCCCATAGGCCCCATTCCCACCCCTCCCCCCCCCCCGACAGTATTTTAATGAGATCATGAAAAGCCCCTGTTGCCATCAAAACACTGGTGGTCTAGTGGCCCCTAAATTCAGCCCCTCCCACCCAGTACTTTAAAATAAGCGAGAGTTCCACCTATGTGCTCCAGATCTGCTTCCATCATCTTGAAAAATGGTGGCGTCTGGCTCCACACGGTACATCCTGGGATGCACTGGGTGAGGTCAGACTGCCATATAAGGCATAGTCTACCTTATATGGCAGTCTTACCCACCCGATGCACCCCAGGATTCACCACACGGGGCCTGACGCCGCCATTTTTCAAGATGGCGGACGCAGAGCGGGAGCACGTAGGCGGCACTTAAGGTTTAAGGTTTAAGGTTTAATCATTTGATAAAAACCGCCTTTCTGTAACAATCAAGGCGGTGTACAATAATAAAAATACATAAAATACATAAAAATAAATAAAATACATAAAACATAAAATTTTGGCCCGAGCCCAAAAAAGAAAAGGAAATTTACAATTTTGTAAAGGAGAGAAGACAAAAGTACAGGAGATACAGGACAGGATACGAAAGGCAGATAGATACACTAGGGGTAAACTCAGACAAAAGGAGAAGGAATGTTAAATGCAAGAGAGAAGAGATGGGTTTTGAGGTTTTGTTTGAAGATGGTATATTGTGATTCCAGGCGGAGAGAGGAGGGGAGAGAATTCCAATGAGCAGGACCGGCAAAGTAAAATGCAGAAAGACGGGTGAGCTGCAGGTGGGCACAGGAAGGGGAGGGAAGGGCAAGACGGTTAAGATGGAAAGAGCGAGGTGTATACCGAGGAGAGTGGAAGGAAAGAAGATCAGTCAGATAAGATGGGGTACTGGTGTGATAGACTTTGTGTAGGAGAGTCAATAACTTAAACTGAAAGCGAAATGAGACTGGCAACCAATGAAGATTAAAGAGCAAAGGAGTGACATGATCCCGAAGAGTGGAGTGTGTGACAAGACGTGCAGCAGTATTCTGAATTCTTTGAAGCCTAGCTACCTGGTTTTTGGGGAGACCGAGAAACAGTGCATTGGAGAAATCCACCCGTGCCATAACTAAGGATAGCACCAGTGTAGACAGGGCAGAGGAAGAGAGAAAAGGGCAAATTGAGCGGATTTGACGAAGAAAAAAGAAAGAGGTTTTGGTAATATGGGAAATATGAGAGTGAAAGGAAAGATCTGAGTCAAAGTGAACACCTAAGTACCGAAATGTGGAAACCAACGGGACTGGGGAATCAGAGAAAGAAGGGGCTAAGAGGGGGGGGGATCACCATGGGTAAACCAAATAGCAAGAGTCTTAGTAAGATTGAGGTGAAGACAGTTAGTAGTGAGCCAGCTTGCACAGAGGAGAGACAGGAATTCAGAAGAGTGAGATCAGGACAGGAAGGGGAGGTGTGATGAAGTAAGAGAATATCGTCGGCGTAGAAGAAAGCTGAAATACCCGACTGCTGTACGAGAAGAGCAAGAGGAGCCAGAAAAAGATTGAAAAGAAGGGGGGCAAGAACAGAACCCTGTGGAACCCCACAAAGAAGGTGCAGTGGATCAGAGGAGGGATGAGGAAGGGAGGACTGTACAAGAACGAGAGGAAAGAAAAGAGTGGAACCAATGATGGACAGTGCTACAGAGACCAGCTTCCCGGAGCCGATGAAGAAGAAGAGAGTGATCAACTAGGTCAAAAGCCGCTGAGAGATCCAAAGCAACCGCCACCGAAATATCACCTCGATCGTGAGCTACATGCAGTGCATTAGTGAAGGCCAAAAGTACGGTGTCGACACTATGTCCAGAGCGGAAACCTGATTGACGGGGGTGAAGAAAGTTAATAGAATCAAGGTGATGGGATAGTTGTGCAAAAACAAACTTCTCCAAAAGCTTAGACAGAAAGGGAAGATTGGAAACAGGACGATAGTTGGAGGGAAGGGAAGGGTCAAGGGAGGGATTCTTCAAGATGGGACGAACCAACGCGTGCTTCCAGGAGCTAGGAAATATCCCTGTGGAGAGACTGGTATTAAACATGATAAGGATATAAGGAAGGACACCCAGGGAGGGAGTGAGGAGCCAGGAGGAAGGAATAGGATCGAGCGAGCAGGAGGTCTTTCTAGAAGAAGAGATAAGCTGCTTATTTTAAGGTACCGGGTGGGAAGGGTTGAATTTAGGGGCTGCTAGACCACCAGGTTATTTTTTTTTTGTATTTAATGGGGGTGGATGGGTACAGGGCTGCTAGACCACCAGGGATTCTTTTATTGTCAGGGCACTGGCCCCCAACAGTATTTTGACAGCATCGGGGGCCTTTCCCGATGCCGTGATCGTCCCCGATGCCATCAAAATACTATCAGGGATCAAGGCCACTGGACCACCGGACTACCAGAGATTCTTTTATTGTCAGGGCACCGGCCCCCGACAGTACTTTGATGGCATCGGGGGCTTTTCCCGATGCCGCGATCGTCCCCGATGCCATCAAAATATTGTCACGGCTAATATGCAAATTAGCCACATGGTGCCCGGAGAGCAAGTCAAATTAGCGCAGGCTTCTTGTGCGCATATGTTTGGCTTGTTTTCCCAGTTTAACACTGCAGTAGCTCATTTGCATGCACATGATTAACACGGGAGTCATTTGCATACCCCATCCTTCCTGCATTGCAAGTTAAAATGTGTGCTTTGTCAGGAACGTAAAAAATTGTTTCAGCGTAGGTCTAGCACCGGCTTTCTGCATTGGCCTGATAGGTAGAGGAAGTGATGTTGCCTCTGTGTAAGCCTCTAGAGTACTGTGTGTGATTCTGGACACCGCACCTTCAAAAGGATATAAACAGGATAAAGACTTTCCAGAGGGCAGCTATTAAAATGGTCGGTGGTCTTCATGTCTATTTAGGGAAGCCTTTTAGTAACTCTAAGGAAAGAGCTGTAGTAACTGGCATTTTAAGTTGTGTTAAATATATTTCAAGCAATGGGTTTTTAGCTGATTAATGTTTTGTTTTATGTTCATATATGTATGTTTTTATTACTTATTTTATGAGTTTATTTTTGTAAACCACTTAGATTGTTTTGATAAGTGATATAAAAATGAATAAATGAAATGAAATCATATAGGGGACATATACTTAAAGATCTAAATATGTATATCTTGGGGGAAAGGCGAAGTAGGGGAGACCTCCATGGTATAAATACACAAGAAGTGGGCTGCTTTCAGTTAAAAGAAGGCTGTGAAACTAGAGTTTATTGGATGAGGGTAAAAGGGGGCAAGGCTCAGAAGTCATCTAAGGAAATATTTCTTTACTGAAAAGGTGATGGATGAGTGGAACATCCTCCCAGTGGAGATGATGGGGATGAGGACAATTTCCAAATTTAAGAAAACATGGAGAAAGCACAGAGGACCAATGAGGAAGAGGGAGGGAAAGTAGGGCTTAGTAGTTTGTGCAGGTGGACAGACTGGATAGGTTGTGTGGTCTTTATCTACCATTCCTGATCGTGTCCCCAGTCTAGTCCCGGAACCTCTGGGTTGCCCATCTCATCTAGCAGCTTGGAGACTGAGAAACTCCTCTTTTTGTGACATCACCAGTATAACTCTCCGGTGTCCGCCTCCTGCCACCAGTTTCCTCAGTCTCCAAGCAGCTGGATAGGTGGGAGCCTGGGCATCCGGGCTCACTGGAGAAACGATTGAGGAGTGAAAGGGACAGTTTAGTTGAATTTTGAGGTTTACTTTAATTAAAGGAGTCCTTTTACTTTAAGAGTCTGTGACTTTATAGCTTGCAGCAGACCGGCTCTTTCATATTTGCTCCCCCCCCTTCCCCTCTGCCTGCTTCAGTCTTTCTTGGTGTTGGGGTCGACCAGAGCCTGCTGGATCGTAAGGTATTTCCTGAGGCAGAGCAGTGCCGGTGTTTAGCTGAGTGGGGGAAAGTTTGGGGTAATGAGAGCAGAGTTTGCCGGCGCCGCGCAGAAGTTATTGCCTGCCTGCCAGCACGCCTGGCGACTCTTTCCCGCCGCACGGAGCCTGCAGAGTAAATTTTTTTTTGAGGTGCGGGGTTCGCAATTGGGTCCGGAGCAGTTGAGTGTCCCCGGAGCCGGCAGCAGACGCAGTTCGTTAAAACGAGCTGCAAACTCGCCCCGCAGCCACACAAGGTAAGTGTTTAGGCTCTCAGTGTAGTTCTTTTCCTCAGCGCGGTTTTGGCACATATTCGGCTGTTGGCCCAGCCGCATGGCGGCCGCGTGGTCAGGCTGCAGGCCCAGGAGGGCAGTTTCGCTGCGATTTGCAGGTTTTGAGGAAGCCTTGGCTGGTGCTCATTTACAAAAAAAAAAAAAAAGCAATATGGATAGCTAGTGACTGTATGAAAGATATTGCTCAGAGTCTGTGTCAGGGGATTTGTCTCCTGAGCTCTAAGTGGCTTTGCACTGCTGCTTGTTCAGCCTATGGGAATACAAGGTTAGCGTGCAGTTCTCAGTCAGGCTGTTCTAGGTGAACAATGCCTTCCAAGCCACAGTGTGTAGTGTGCGGGGCTAGGAAGGGCTCCAGTGCAGGGGTCTGCAAATCCTGTGTAGGGGAGGCTACGGATTTGGACCTCACCCCAGTGCAGCAGAACGGGGCTGCGGAGAGTGCGTCGGAGACCTCGGTCTCGCTAGCCTCCGAATTAGTGCAGGAGGAGCTGGTGGCAGGCCCCTTTTCCTTCTCGGGTGCGCCATCCTCGCAGGCGATTTTCCCTAAGGAGCTGACTACCATTTTTTCGCAGCAGTTTGTGGCACTGCTACAGCAGACAGTTCTTGGCAATTCTCTGCAGCAGAAGCTGGCAACGGAGGCCAGCGGAGCAAGGAAGCGCCCGGCGTCTCCGCGGGTTGAGGATTCCCTGAGCGGGGGCAAGAGGCCCCGTGGTGAGGGGGAGTTGAGAGATTGATCGGGGGCTTCTGAGGGCCCTCTGTCAGATGAAGAGGGCCACAGTTTGGCCTTAGATGAAGAGCTAGAAGAAGGTGAGATTTTGGAGAGAGAAGATCAGGCTAGAGTTGTGAGAGTCTTCAGAAGAGAGGAGCTGCCAGCACTCATTGTGGAGATGCTAAAGGCGCTCAATATGCCGGTCCCGGGTTCAGCGGAGGATGATACGCTGGAGGATCCTTTGTTACAGGTGTTCAGAAAGACTCAGATGGCTTTCCCTGTGCACAGGGTGTTTCAAGAGATGATTCAGGAAGAGTGGAACGTTCCAGAGGCACCTTTGAAAGGCTCCAGAGTTATGGGTCGTCTGTATCCATTGTTGGATCAGGATAAAGAAGTCTTTAAATCGCCCAAGGTGGACGCGGCCGTTTCGGCTGTGACCAAGAAAACAACAATACCTGTTGAAGGCAGCGCGGCCCTCAAAGATGGTCAAGACAGGAAGTTGGATGTCTTGTTAAGGCAAGTTTTCGACGTCAATGCGATATCACTGCAGGCAGCTGTTTGCAGAGCGTGGGTGGCTAGAGCCTGTCTTTGCTGGGCGCAGCAAGTGCAAGAGGGGCAGCCGAGTCCCTTGGCAGGGGAGGCTGCCCAGTTAGAATCAGGGGCAGCCTACCTGGCGGATATTCATTATGACCTTATGCGAGGGCTGTCAAAAAGTATGGCATCGGCGGTAGCAGCACGGCGGTACCTGTGGCTGCGCAATTGGGCGGCGGATAGTTCCTGTAAGGCTAGATTGAGTAAACTACCCTTTAAGGGCCATCTGCTGTTCGGAGAGGATTTAGAGAAGCTGGTTAAGGATCTCGGAGAGTCCAATGGAGGCAGGTTACCGGAGGATAAGCCTAAGCCGACTCGTGGAGTCCTGGGAGGCAGAGGACTCTTACGAGATTTCCGCCGGTTCCGGTCCCAAAGGTTCTCTTCAGGCCAAAGGGGGCGTTTTCCCTATAGAAACCAAGGGTTTCGAGGAGCGGGGAGGGGTTTCGGACCATCTTCCTCCTCCTCTACTAACTTCAAAAAGTCACAATGAGATGAGGAGGACCCAGGCGCCCCTACTTCCGGTAGGGTGGCGTTTGCAGGAGTTTTATCCTGCCTGGGTCCAAATCACCTCGGATCAATGGGTGCTGGAAATCATTCAGGAGGGCTACACTCTGGAGTTCTTGAGTCCAGTGCGGGAGGCCTTCGTGCAGTCTCCTGGCAGGTTAGTAATAAAGTGTGCTGCGCTGCAGGAGACGGTGCAAAGGTTGTTAGACCTCAGAGCGATAGTCCCCATGCCCCCAGGCCAGTACGGATGCGGTCGGTACTCCATCTACTTCGTCGTTCTGAAAAAAGACGGAGGGGTTCGGCCAATTCTGGATTTCAAAGGCATCAATCGTTGTCTGCGAGTGTCGCATTTTCACATGGAAATGCTGTGATCAGTTATTTTATTTTATTTTATTTATTTATTTACATTCTCTTATATACCGCGCTATTCTGCATCAGTGCAGTTTACATTGAACAAAGTGAAATTACATTGAACAGGGCATTACAACTTGGAGATAACTATTCTATAGGGAACATGGGCTATGGAGGGTTAAGTGGCTTATAGTAGCGGTGCAGAATGGCAAGTATCTCACGTCCCTGGACTTGTCGGAGGCATATCTTCATATTCCCATAAGGGCGGATCATTGAAAATTTCTGAGGTTCGCGGTGCCCTTCGGGCATTTTCAGTTCCAAGCGTTGCCCTTCGGCCTAGCAACTGCCCCGAGAGTTTTCACCAAAGTTATGGTGGTGGTAGCAGCAGCGCTGCGCAAGGAAAGCATCCTTGTTCATCCTTACCTAGACGATTGGTTAATTCGAGCAAAGTTGCAGGCCAAGAGCGAGAGGGTCACGGCCCGAGTGGTATCATTCTTAGAAAGTCTCGGGTGGATTTTCAATATGGTGAAGAGTCAATTGTGGCCTTCCCAGAATCTGGAGTACCTGGGAGCACGCTTCGACACTCGGATCGGGAAAGTGTTTCTCACAGACCAGCGAGCACAGGTTCTGTGAAGACTTGTGGGGAGCTTCTTGAGGTTCAAGGCTTCCTCAGCGTGGCATTATCTGCAGTTGTTGGGCACCATGGCGGCGACTATAGAGACGGTGCCGTAGGCGAGAGCTCACATGAGGCCCTTGCAGAGGGCATTGCTTCGCAGGTGGTCGCATCAGCTGGATTCTCTATCCCGAAAGCTGGTCTGCCCGGAGGAGACCCGACAAGCTCTGCACTGGTGGTTGCTTCCCGAGTCATTGGAGCAGGGGAAGTCCTTGGAAGCGCCAGCCTGGGTGGCAGTGATGACAGACGCCAGTTTGCTGGGCTGGGGAGCTCATTGTCAGGGCAGCTTTGCACAGGGGAGTTGGAATCCTCAGGAGAGGACGTGGGCGATCAACCGGTTGGAGTTAAGAGTGGTGTATCTGGCAATGCAGGAGTTTCGGTGGTTGCTCGGGGGGAAGGCGGTCCGAATGTTGTCCGACAACGCGACGGCGGTCGCTTACGTAAACAAGCAAGGGGGCACCAGCAGCGTGACACTAGAAGCCCAAGCCAAAATCCTGTGCGGCTTGGCGGAAGCAAATCTCTTGGACCTGTCGGCAGCACATGTCGCAGGGGTGGACAATGTGGAAGCCAATTTCCTCAGCCGGGTGAGGGTGGATCCAGGGGAATGGGTACTCCATCCCGAGGTCTTCGAGATGGTGGTTCGCAGGTGGGGGTCGCCGGTCATGGATCTCATGGCGACCTTCGCCTCCACAAAGGCCCCTCGCTTCTTCAGCAGGTGCAGGGAAAGGATGTCGGAAGGCTTGGATGCCCTTATGCAGGTCTGGCCGGAGGGTCAGCTGCTGTATGTCTTTCCTCCTTGGGTTCTGATTGGAAGAGTCCTGCAAAGGGTGGAGAAGTTCAGAGGTCATGTAATTCTGATAGCACCAGATTGGCCGCGTCGCCCCTGGTACGGGGACCTGGTGAGGCTGTTGGTGGCAAGACCCTGGCAGCTTCCCTGCCGGGCAGATCTGTTAAGTCAGGAGCCCCTGTTCATGCCTCATGTGGATCGGTTCTCGCTTACGGCTTGGCTCTTGAGAGGGCTCGGTTAAAATCCCGGGGGTACTCGGCGGCGGTCATTGCTACCTTATTGAGGTCCAGGAAGCGGTCCACTTCTCTAGCGTATGTTCGGGTCTGGAAGATTTTCGAGGCATGGTGCAGGGAAAGGAAGTGCGAAGCTTTGAAGGCTTCTATTCCTCAGATCTTGGAATTCTTGCAGAATGGCTTCGACAAAGGGCTAGCGGCAGTGTCGTTGCGGGTTCAGGTGGTAGCGTTGTCATGTTACAGAGGCAGATTTGCAGGACAGACGCTCAGGACTCAGCGAGATGTGAAACGGTTTTTAAGTGTGGTGTCCCTTGTTAGGCCCCCGGCTAGGCAGGTGTTTCCTAGGTAGCATCTGCCCTTTGTTTTGGATGCTTTAGAGCGGGAGCCCTTTGAACTGTTAGCGCGGGCGTCGCTCAAGGATCTCACTCTGAAGGTGGTGTTCCTAGTAGCTGTTTGTTTGGCTAGACAAGTGTCGGAGTTGCAGGCGCTTTCCTGTAGGGAGTCCTATCTTTCGTTCTTTGCGGCTAAGGTCGTTTTGCGGCCTGTTCCGGCGTTTCTCCCAAAGGTGGTCTCGGCATTCCATGTGAACCAAGAAATTTCCCAGTCGGTGTTTGCCGAGGGCAGGGATGGTCCTTCGTCGAAGAATCTGCATCTGTTAGATGTCCGGCAGGCTTTGAAGAAGTATCTTGGCCGGACGGCGTCCTTTCGAAAGTCGGATAGGCTTTTTGTTCTTTTCGCGGGACCGAGAAAGGGAGAAGTGGCGTTGAAGGCGTCCATTGCGCATTGGATTAAGGAAGCTATTGCGTCAGCTTATGTGTTGAAAGGTAGAGTAATGCCGGAGGGGTTAAGGGCCCATTCCACTAGGGCTCAGGCTACTTCCTGGGCAGAAGTTCGGTTGGTGTTGCCGGTGGAGATTTGTAAGGCGGCGACGTGATCGTTGTTAAACTCTTTTGTTCGGCACTATCGTCTGGACGTGCAAATGGCGGAGGAGACCTCGTTTGGGTCAGCGGTTCTTCAGGCTGGTTTGCCAGGTCCCTCCCGTGGTTGAATTTCTTCACTGCTCTGGTACTAACCCAGAGGTTCCGGGACTAGACTGGGGACACGATCAGGAAGGTGAAATTAGACTTACCTGCTAATTGTTGTTCCTGGAGTGGAGCCAGTCTAGTCCCGTATCCCTCCCAGCATTCGTTGGCAAACAGATGCCTGAAGTATCTCCGTGGGTCACAGGTAAGACATGTTTGGTTTTCGCTAATTACAGCAAAAAAAAAAAAAAGAAGAAATGCTGAGGGGGAGGGGTACGAGTATTGTTTGATCTTGGGGCTTACTATCCTTTCTTTGCTGTGAAGGAGTGGCCTGTGCAAGTTTCCCGTCACAGTGTTGCAGGGGTTTAGTGTCCTCTGTCAATGGTTGCGAGTTTCTGTAGTTCTGGTTAGTTTAATATAGTTTAGATTCTTACTTGTTTCTCCGGTGAGTCTGCTTTGTCAATAGGGTGCTGGTGGCAGGAGGCGGACACCGGAGAGTTATACTGGTGATGTCACAAAAAGAGGAGTTTCTCAGTCTCCAAGCTGCTAGATGAGATGGGCAACCCAGAGGTTCCGGGACTAGACTGGTTCCACTCCAGGAACAACAATTAGCAGGTAAGTCTAATTTCACCTTATTTTTCTGTTTTTTTAATACTAATAGATGGCTGTACTGGTGCATTGGATTAGATTTGCTTTGTGGATGTTCAGAACAACTCTGTTGTTATCATTTATTTCCGTTTGTCCTGTGAAAAGGTTCCCATTTGAGCTGTTGTAAGCCAATCCTTCTTGAATAAGTGATAAATAAATATCTTAAATGCTTTGCTTAACTGTCACATTTCAAGTTAGTATTAGGGTTACCAACGTTTTCACCGAGAAAAACCCGACACCTGTGGCTCGCCATGCTCCACCCATTCTCCGCCCCTAGTCCCACCCCTGCCCCGCCCCCAGCCCCACCCACAAAAATTACCGAGGATACGTGTAGGCTAACTTCCTTGGTCATATAATAATTAAACTGGGAACCCCAAAATCCAAACATGAAATGTACAACAATGGAGAAATAAAACTATAAAGTAATTTCCTCTTGCACTAAACAAAAACGCAAAGATGTTAGCAATACACACTTCCCAGACCAAACATATTCCAGCTGATAAATTCAAAATAAAAACCTTCTGTTTGGGCGTTTTATTTTCAGTTGCAATTGCTCCAGTCACTTTCTTCTGGTTTCTTTGTGTCTTCTGCGAGCTATCCATTTGTCCTTTCTTCTCTTTTAGATGTTTTCCATTCTCTCTCTATTTCTGCTTTAACATACTGATTGTTTCCCTTTTGCTCTTTCCCCCAATTCTTTCCTTATTCCTTTATCATCCATTTAAATTTCACCCTTCCATTCTCAAGCCCCTCACTCTCCCAATACCCAGCCCATCATAGACTTTTCTTCCACACAAAATATTTTTTCCCCTCTCCATTCTCATTCCCCATCTATTCTAGTCCTCCCCCAAAATCAGTTCCCTTATAGTTCTAGACCCACCCAGCATCTACTCCCTTCTAATCCTATTCTCCCATGCCCCACATCAGCCCATTTCCAGTCCTATTCCAGCTCTTCATCAGCCCATTTCCAGTGCTAGCCCTCACATCACAGACCATTTCCAGTCCTAGCCCCCCCCCCATCACAGCCTATTTCCAGTCCTAGGCCCCCCCCCATCACATCCCATTTGCAGTCCGAGTCCCCCCGCACCATCACAGCCCATTTGCAGTCCTACCCCCCCCCCCACCATCACAGTCCATTTGCAGTCCTAGCCCCCCTAATCACAGCCTATTTCCAGTCCAAGTTCCCCCTCCCTCCACAATAGCCCATTTCCAGTCCAAGTTCCCCCCCCCATAGCCTTTTTCCAGTCCAGGTCCCCCTCCCCATCACAACCCATTTCCAGTTCATGTCCCCCCCCCACCCCATAGCCCTTTTCCAGTCCAGGTCCCCCTCCCCATCAAACCCATTTCCAGGCCATGTCCCCCCCCCCACTTAGGCCTTTTTCAGTCCAGGTCCCCCTCCCCATCACAGCCCATTTCTTTCCAGTCCAATGCCCCCCATAGCCCTTTTCCAGTCCAGGTCCGTCCCCCCCTTCACAACCCATTTCCAGTCCATGTCCCCCTAATCACAGCCTATTTCCAGTCCAAGTTCCCCCTCTCTCCACCATAGCCCATTTCCAGTACAAGTCCCCCCCCCCCAGCCCTTTTCCAGTCCAGGTCCCCCTCCCCATCAAAACCCATTTCCAGTCCATGTCCCCCCCCCCCATAGCCCTTTTACAGTCCAGGTCCCCTCCCATCACAGCCCATTTCTTTCCAGTCCAAGTCCTCCCCCCCCCCTAGCCCTTTTCCGGTCCAGGTCCCCCCCCCCCCCCATCACAACCCATTTCCAAATTCCCCCTCCTAGCCCTTTTCCAGTCCAGGCCCCCTCCCCCCATCACCGCCCAGGCAGTCCTTGGCCTCCCCCCCAAACCCGCGGCTGTCTGAGGCTTTAGAGGGAGTCGGGGAAGCCCGCGCGAGGCCCCGGCTCCCTCTGAACAGCTGCCAGCGTGAAGAGCCTTTTCCTTCACGCTGGTGGCTGTTCCTGTGAAGCCGCGAATGCTGGGAAAGGTTAAAGGGCATTGCCTTTAACCTTTCCCACCAATCGCGGCTTCACAGGAACAGCCGCCAGCGTGAAGGAAAAGGCTCTTCACGCTGGCAGCTGTTCAGAGGGAGCCGGGGCCTCGCGCGGGCTTACCCGGCTCCCTCTGAAGCCCTCCGGGTTGGGAGAAAAGCCGGTTTTTTTGCTCTGGCCGCTCCCGATCTTGCGGCCAGAGCAAAAAAAACGGCTTTTCAAGGGCCAGTTTTGCCTCTGCGCCGGCAGCCGGCCTGGCCATGGAAAAACCGGCCAGGCCGGCTGAAAACCGGCCAGTTGGCAACCCTAGTTAGTATTGATGGGGATATGAAAAATGGCACTAGGGGCCGCTAAAGAGCACTTTTCTTTCTGCAGCACAGGCTTGCTACTCTTTTAGCTCTGTTTCATAGGTGACAGTCAAGCTACTTTTTCAGCAGCAGCCATTTTGAATTTTTTAAAACCGTTTTCTTTATCAACAGTTTAGCTCAACTGTGGATGGAGCAGCTATCCCTGGGAAGCATGGATATTTTGCCTAATCTGATAGATCTGACTAGTGCCAGCGGCTTACAGTACTATTGAGGGAAGGGTTATACTGTGAAACAAAAGTAGATTTTTTTTCCCTAACACATAGACCAGATGTGTTCCCAGGCACCTTGCACAATTGCTAGATAGCCTGTGGCTGGTTGACCTAAGATTTGTGGGGTACTTCGGGCACTACCACCTGCAGCTTGAGCAATGACTAGCTCCAGTCTTTGAGAACCACCAATTGGTCAGATTTTCAGGATAGCTCTAATGAATATTTACAAAATAGATTTGCATAATATTGAATGGGGTGCGCATGCAAGCCTCTCATGGATATTCATAGAAACATGACAGTAGAAAAAGACCCATATGGCCAGGGCTGTACTGTAATAGGAAACCAAGTAGGGTTGCCAACCGGCCGGTTTTCAGCCGGCCTGGCCGGTTTTTCCATGGCCAGGCCGGCTGCCGGCGCAGAGGTAAAACCGGCTTTTCTTCCGATCCGAAGAAGTCCGCGGAGTTAAAAAAAAACCCAGCCCGCACACCGGAAGGCTTCAGAGGAAGCCGGGGAAGCCCGCGCGAGGCCCCGGCTCCCTCTGTACAACTGCCAGCGTGAAGATCCTTTTCCTTCATGCTGGCGGCTGTTTCTGTGAAGCCGCGATTGCTGGGAAAGGTTAAAGGCAATGCCCTTTAACCTTTCCCAGCATTCGCGGCTTCACAGAAACAACCGCCAGCGTGAAGGAAAAGGATCTTCACGCTGGCAGTTGTACAGAGGGAGCCGGGGCCTCGCACGGGCTTCTCCGGCTCCCTCTGAAGCCCCTCAGACAGCCGCGGTGCTGGTTGGGGGGGGGGGAGAGGCCAAGGACTGCAAGGGCTGTGATGGGGGGGCTAGGACTACAAATGGGCTGGGGGGCGGAGACCTGGACTGGAAAAGGGCTATGGGGGGGGGAACTTGGACTGGAAAAGGGCTATAGGGGGGGGGGGACTTGGACTGGAAATGTTGCTGTGATGGGTAGGGAGGGGACCTGGACTGGAAATGGGCTATGAGGGGGGGAACGTGGACTGGAAAAGGGCTATGGGGGGGGGGGGGACTAGGACTGGAAATGTTGCTGTGATGGTGGGGGACCTGGACTGGAAATGGGCTGTGAGGAGGGGAACTTGGACTGGAAAAGGGCTATGGGGGGGACTTGGACTGGAAATGTTGTTGTGATGGGGGGGGGGGGGACCTGGACTGGAAATGGGCTATGGTGGAGGGAGGGGGAACTTGGACTGGAAATAGACTGTGATTAGGGGGGCTAGGACTGCAAATGGGCTGTGATGGTGCAGGGGGGACTAGGACTGCAAATGGGCTGTGATGGTGGGGGGGGGGCCTAGGACTGGAAATAGGCTGTGATGGGGGGGGGCTAGGGCTAGAAAGAGGCTGTGATGGGGGACTTGGACTGGAAATGGGCTGTGATTGGGGGGGGGGCTAGGACTGGAAATGGCCTGTGATGTGAGGGTTAGCACTGGAAATGGGCTGATGAAGAGCTGGAATAGGACTGGAAATGGGCTGATGGGGGCTACAATAGGACTGGAAATGGGCTGATGTGGGGCATGGGAGAATGGGACTAGAAGGGAGTGGATGCTGGGTGGGTCTAGAACTATAAGGGAACTGATTTTGGGGGAGGACTAGAATGGATGGGGAATGAGAATGGAAGGGGAAAAGATATTTTGTGTGGAAGAAAAGTCTATGATGGGCCGGGTATTGGGAGAGTAAGAGGGGCTTGAGAATGGAAGGGTGAAATTTAAATGGATGATAAAGGAATAAGGAAAGAATTGGGGGAAAGAGCAAAAGGGAAACAATCAGTATGTTAAAGCAGAAATAGAGAGAGAATGGAAAACATCTAAAAGAGAAGAAAGGACAAATGGATAGCTTGCAGAAGACACGAAGAAACCAGAAGAAAGTGACTGGAGCAATTGCAACTGAAAAATAAAATGCCCAAACAGAAGGTAAAAAATACTTTTTATTTTGAATTTATTAACTGGAATATGTCTGGTCTGGGAAGTGTGTATTGCTAACATCTTTGCGTTTTTGTTTAGTGCAAGAGGAAATTACTTTATAGTTTTATTTCTCCAGTGTTGTACATTTCATGTTTGGCTTTTGGGGTTCCCAGTTTAATTATTATCTGACCAAGGAAGTTATCCTACACGTATCCTCGGTAATTTTTGTGGGTGGGGCGGGGCAGAGGTGGGACTAGGGGCGGAGAATGGGTGGAGCATGGCGAGCCACAGGTGTCGGGTTTTTCTCGGTGAAAAAGTTGGCAACCCTAAAACCAAGTGAAGAAAGAAATGCTAGAATCGTGCCCTGTGCGACTTGCACATCGGGCACACGCCCTCCTCCTCCCCCTCATCTCCATCCAGCCGCTGCCTGCTCTTGCCCTGCTGCTGCTGCCCTCTGTTTTCTCCACAGCAGTGCCAGCAGCAGGGAAAGAGCAGAAAGCGGCTGGATGGAGGTGGAGGAAAGGGCGCGCGCCTGATCTGCAAGTTGCCGGCACTTTAAGCAGGTCTGTCCCTCCCTGCTTTCACATCGCGTTAGAGGAAGGAGGGAGCAACCTGCTTAAAGTGCCGTGAAAAGGCTTAGGGGGTGCGTTTTGGCTGTCTGCTGTTGCCCTACCGATGCTGAGAGAAGAAAAAATGGCAGCAGCAGGGCAACAGCAAGCAGCCGAAATGTGCCCCCCAAGCCTTTGCGCCCTGTGCGGCTGCACCGCTTGTACAGGGCTAGGTATAGTCCTGCATATGGCCTATCTAGTCTGCCCTTCCATATCAACTACTAAAGTCCCCTTTTTCCTTTAGAGATCTTCTGTGTTAGTATCTGAATTCAAGAAAGCATGGGACAATCTCCACTGGGAGACTATTCCATGCATCTACCATACTTTCCGTAAAGAAATATTTCCGCATATTACTCCTGGGTCTATCCCCTTTCACCCTAATCATATGTCCCATCATTGCAGAGCTTGCTCTCCTCTTGTGCATTTATGCCATGGAGGTATTTAAATGTCTCTATCATATCTCCTCTATCCCACCTTTCCTCTGACATATACATATTAAGATCTTTAAGTGTGTCCCCATATGCTTTATAATGAAAACCACTAACCATTTTAGTAGCAACCCTCTGTACTGACTCCACCCTGTTTATATCCTTTTGAAGGTGTGGCCTCTGGAACTGCACACAATACTCCAAATGAGGTCGCACCAAAGGCTTATACAGAGGCACTATCACCTCCTTTTTTCTGTTGACCATTCCTCTCCCTATGCACCCAAGCATCCGTCTGGCTTTTGCGGTTGCCTTGTCTACCTGTTTAGCCACTTTAAGATCATCAGAAACAATCATTCCCAGGTCCTGCTCTTTCGTGGACAGAAGTACTTCGCCCCCTACACTGTACTGCTCCCTTGGATTTTTGCAGCCCAAATGCATGACCCTGCATTTTTTAGAATTAAATCTCAGCTGCCAAATTCTTGACCATTCTTCAAACTTAGCTAAATCCCTCCTCATGTTATCTACTCTTTCCTGGGTGTCTACTCTATTGTAGATTTTGGTATCATCCGCAGAGGCAAACCTTACCCAACAGGATGTGAAGATTTGACTGGATGACACATTATTTCAGAGATACCATCCTTGCCAACATCTCTAGACAAGACACTGCCCTTTGCTACACCATGGTGGCTGCTGGGATTTTGTTGATGAAGAATGACCTTTTAAAAATAAAAATATTTGTCCTGTATTTTTTTCTCAACTACACTGTAAGCTCTGTTAGGGAGAGACTGTCCAATTCTACATTGTCTAGTAGTATTATAGAAGTAATCCAGATGATATTCAAAGGCAAGTATCCAGACAACATCAGCAGTTATCTGGACAGTTGCACTAGACAGTACTATTCATTAATTTCCAGAAAATTATTACAGACTGCTTGAGCACTAGCTGTCTAGTGTCAGAGTACAGCATGGATGTTCTGTTTAGGATCCAGAGAGTGGTGATATCCAGTCCATGCCACCTGCTATCCAGAGAGAGGCATTGAATATACTTTTTTTTTTTTGAGAAAACAAACACAACTGAAATAATCCACTCCCTCATCTAGCAAAGGGACACCTTCCATTTGACTTTCTCAGTATCTGTACCTTGCCAGTCACCTTATGTATTTCAGGACTACTTGCAAAAACATCATAATTGACAAGTGGTTAATAGGGTAGCTACCATATCGGGTCCATTTCCACCTGACCAAAACAAGCACCCCTTCCCATCACATGAGCAGAACACCTCCTTCCTCTTCTCCATGTAGTAATCATAGCCATCCTGCAGATGAAGACATAAAACCTGTACCCCTTGCAGAGATCAATTAGGGATTCTACTCCCTCTTCATCCCCAGGAAGATGGAAGTCTCCGCCTCATCTTAGAACTCTGGAAACTCAACTGGTTCATCCAGAAGGAAAAATTCCAAATACACACACTGGGTACCATTTTGTCACTTTCTAGGCCAAATTCCAGGTTTTACCCATCACTCCTCCACAGTTATGAATCCTCTGTGCTTTTTCCAAGCTTTACCTTTCACTCCCCTCCACAGCTAAAGATCATCTGTGCTTATCTTAAGATTGTCTTCTGTAAAGGAGGTTAGAGATTGGGGGTCCGATATTGCAAGAGGCACAGAAGGAGCCAATAACTTGCTAAGGAGACGCACACAGAAAAGGGCACAAATTGCTAATTAGCCACCGAACACGCAGACATGGATGGAAAATGGCTGAATATGGGAGATCCAGTGCTAGGAGCCAAATCTGGAAATGCAGATGGGAAGCGAGCACCAATATTCAACATATTTGCGCAAGGCGGAGGAAAATGTAAAATGCATGGATAAGAAGCATAGGGCACAGAGGGAGTCCATAACCATGCAGTGATGGAAAGGTGGGTAAGATCAATATCCCATCACGCCCGTGTAGTGGTGCGATAACCAAGTACCATAGAAAATGTACTGCTGCAGATAGCTGGGTGTACCAGTGGCCCCCACCATACAGCCCATAATCAGTTACGATATTGCATGGACGAATGCATACTTTACATGCAGGAGCCCCCTCTGGCTGGGCAGATACAGCATGATAGCAAGGAGGGTAGGCAACCTTAGCCCCACAAAGGCTGAGGTCCTGGCCAGAATGTTCCTCAGATGGAAGGGGGTGCTGTACACCAGGGGACATACAAGCCAACATGTGTCTGGCCACTACCATCTGGAGGAGGATCCAGCTCTGCCTGTGAAGATGAGTAGCCAATGGGAGGTCAAGCTCCAGGGAGGAGAGGGGAGATGGGCAGAACAGTAGATCAGAGAGAATACACATGAAAACAGTGGAGATGCCCCACAGCAGTCGCTGTGAACAGCGGCATGCGTTAAGTCACTGACCCTGCCAGATAACACAGTTCAAAATGCACTTCCCTGCCATCCCAGGATGCCTGGGGGCCCCATCCTAGAAAGGAATGCAGCTGCAGACATCACACAAGAGAACGCAAGAGCTTCCTCTGTTAGAGGATGCCCAACAAATGCATGGGTCAGAGGTTCAAGACTACCCAGTGGAATGGTTGTGCAAAAGGAAAACCATGAGCGGGGTAATCAAACGTACACATAAAATATAATCATATTCCTGCACCTTGTGTTGGACAAGCATGTTGTGGGGGTATCACCACTGTTATTGTACCAACTGTCCTGTGGCCTGGTGGCCTGGTGCAGCTGGCCAGACGCAATGAGTGCATAATGCCGCTGACTATGAACATGCACAGAATATGGAAGTAAACAGCAGGGAAATCATGTTGCAAATGTTAATTGCTTGTACAGCTGTAGGATATGTCCCTTCTGGCAGCACAAGACTGGGAGCTAAAGCACCTGCACCTGGCCATTTTCTAGTATGATGTCATCTAAGTCCACATATCACCACCTGTTGCAGAGCTAGAACGTGATGTATAGCATCACAAGGTGGTCCTGTGCAACGATCACACAAATGCAACCCAACAAACAGCACAACACACAAACCAGGGCCTCATGCTCCAAGAGTAGTACCACAGGGTCAATGACATGTGGTACGAGTGGGGTCAAAAGAAGGAGGTACAGAATGGGTGGAGAATATACAAGGAGGACAAGGGGGTTGGGAGATTGGAAGAAAGGGTAGCAGAGTGAGGGAGATGGTGTAAATAGGCATGGATGAGAAGGGATGGGACAGAGAGGGGTGTAGGTTGGGAAAAAAAGAGATGAAGAGAGGTAGTGAAAGTGAAGGCACAGGGCATGGAGTAGGGGCATGGAGGGCGTTTGGAAGGGGCAGTAACAGGGCTGCTGCAGAATGGAGATGGCCCTATGAGATCCAGAAGTGAAAGACAGGTACGTGAGGTAGCATATGTAGGATCAAGTTGGCAGACAAATTGTGCTGATGCCCAGTGGACATGATAGTGAGAGCAACCAGATAATGTCCGTGAAGCCCATCTAGGGGAATGGTAAAGGAGATCAGGTGAGTCAAGATCTGAAAGTAGAATTACTAACCTGTAACAAAGGTTCTCCGTGAGCGGAGGAAGTGATGTCACTTGACAAGATGGCGGCCTGAGTGATTGGCTTTGGAGTTATCCCCGATTAAAATCAGTAAAAACCCTCTAAAAGGCATTCTCCAAGATAGCTGATAGTTTTCAGTAAGCAGTGAAAGTGGCAGGAGAAGATGACAACAAGGTGGAAGGCAGCCAACTTAAAGGAATTTGTATACTCCTGAATGAATGCAGCTGGTGTGGAGACAAAAAAGGCGGGCAGTGGAAGCCAGATGGAGGAAAGGAAAGAGTGCGTGGAAGGAGGACAACAAGCGTGGAATGCAGAGTAGAAGTGGGCACTCCCCAACAAATAACTAGAGAAGAACTGCGAGAGTGGTTCAATGAGATCAAAATGGAGTTTCAGGCGGAAAAAACAGAGCTCGGCAAAATAATGGAGAGTATGAAGGAGGAAATTGTCAAGCTGAATTGCAGAGTAGCGGACCACGAGAACTGCCTAGAAGTTTTGGAACAACATTATGAGACCCTCGAAGAAAGGTATGCACAGGAGGAAGACTAGAAAGATCAAATGCTCTACAAAACAGAAGATCTAGAAAACAGATCTAGGTGGCTTGATCTGCGGATCAGAGGGATACTGGAAGGTATAGATTATAAAGATAGTGGAAAAATAGCAGAAGCGGTCTGCCTACAAGTGCTTCTCAAGGGAGGAGAAGAGCAACTTCCAGAGAAAATCGTACTGGACCGGGCACACTGAGCACTGGGTCCAACCAGAAAAGACAGACCAAGAGATATAATAATATGTGCGCAGGACTATAAGCTCAAAGAGCATATTGCACTAAAAGTGAGAGATCTAGGCAGCTTTATATGGCAAGTTCACCAAGTGGAATATATGCAGACATTTCAGCTGGTATCTTGCAGAGACTTAGAGCAATGAACCCAGTCACACGTGCCCTCAGGTCTGTGGATATACGATACCAATGGCTATACCTCTTTGGACTCTTATTTACCAAGAATGAGCAAACATAGAATGTCAAAACAGTGCTAGGGATCTTAAAAGCATTGAAGGAAGCGGGCCTACAACAACAAGAAATGACAGCAAAATGAGAATATGAGCAACGGAGCCAAGAGGAGAGGTCGGGAAAGCAAATGGAGCAGCAAAAGTGGGAGGAGAAAGTGCCAGAGGGTCAGAGGAACAATCGCACTGCACATCTAAAGGGAGTGAAGCGGTGAAGAGGACAAAAGGAGAATGGACTATAGTAAAGCAATAATGATGGAAATAAACCACTGTTCAGTAAGAAACTCATACAATTAAAGATGGTATCTTAAGAGAAGGATGTGGGTACAATTAACCGTCCAACAAGAAAGCACTTATTCATGTGCAATAACAGAAACCAATATGATTTGTGGATTGCAATGGAAGAAATTGTTTATTGAAAATAAATTAAAAACCAGCCAGACCCGACATAGGCCGTGTTTCGTGATGCCTTCCTTAGGGGCTACAATCGGCTGAGATACAATAATAAGCATATTAACAACACAATAATAAAATTAAAATATATAAATATAAATAAATATGTAAATATAAAACAAAACCTACGAACAGGATTGAGAACGAACATAAATACATAAAAACATATAGTTATACACACCTAAGAAATAAATAAAAACAATAAATAATGATAATAAAAACTATGTATATAGAAAACAATCATAATTAATGTAAAACAAAAAGAAAACCTATAAAAACATTGTATATATGTGTATAAGTATGCATAAAACAATCATAAATTAAAAGAGTCCTAGTGAAACTGGGGCCTAATGGAGTGTGACAACAAATTCATGTGAGAAGCTATAAAGCATACCATATGGGAGGAGTGGCCTAGTGGTTAGGACAAGGTACTTCAGGCCGGAGGGCCGGGGGTTCAAGTCCCACCTGGGGACAGCAATCTCAGGCCGGAGGGACTGGAATTTCTAGTCCTGTAGGTACTCCTTGTGGTCTTGGGCAAGCCACATAACCCTCCATTGCCCATGTTCCCTGTAAGTATTAGCGTATGTGTGTCATATCCCCTCGTGTTAAATGTATCTCCCAATTGACCGCTTTGACCCGGTGAAAAGCGGGATATAAATACAGCTAAATAAATAAATAAAATAAATAAATATAATAGCTAGACATATATAATAAATATAAAATATATGAAACTACAAACAAAAGTGTATATAAAATATTATCAACTAAAAACCATTTAAAAAGAAAAATATGTCTATATATATAGAAAAAAAGAAATATATATATATATATATATTAAAAAACCGGGAATAAACAGAGGATGGGTAAAACTTGAAATTCATGAAACCAAGAACCAGGTTTTAATCATAAAAAGCCCTAACGGATGAACAACTATGAAATATAAAAAGTGCAAAAAGCAGGATCCATTGTTAGAACAAAAATAAGTAAAAATAATTAAAACATGAATGAAATGAATAAATAAATAAATAAATAAACCAAGACTTGCCTGTCTAGAACGATCGTAAGTTGGAGATAAGACAAACGTCACCTCAATCAATTGTATAGCTGCAACCAAGCAGCCAAGACTTCTTGGGAAAATTTTGCTTCAAAAAGTAATACCAAGGTTGTTCCACAAGGAACAAACAGGTTTTATACAAGAAACACAAGGTGGTGATAATATCAGGAAAATCTTAAAACATTGTATGGCATTTAAACTGAACGGGAGCAAAGGCAGCATTCCTTACAAGTCAATGGAGGATATTCAGACAGTTTACACTAGAGAGAGGGACGCACCAAGGATGCCTCCTGTCGCCACTGTTGTTCGCCTTAGCGACAGAACCCTTAGCATTGTACACTAGGCAGCATAGTGATATAAGGGGGATTGAGATAGGAGAAGAAAACAAAATAGCATTGTTCTGAGATGTCATTTTCACATTGAGCAAACCATTTACCACACTACCAATATTGATGAAAGCAATTGGCAGATAAAGTGCTGTGGCGGGATATAAACTGAACCTTAACAAGACTGAAATTCTAGGGGTTAACCTACCACAACAGTTGACAGAAAGGCTGAAGAGCAGCTTCCCGTTTAAATGGGCAAACATTTGGTTACCTGGGAATTCAAATAGAAAACACACTAGACAACCTAAAAGGATAGAACTACAAGCCCCTAATAGAAAATATCCACAGAGACCTTTTTAAGTGGTCTGGGCTTCATTTGACATGGACTGGATGTATAGCTGTTATAAAGATGAATGTACTTCCCAGAATTCTGTATCTGTTTACATCTCTGCCATCTGTGGCACCGCAAACTATGTTAAAGAGCTTACAAAGCCTTATAATGAAATATATATGGGGAGGGAAAGCCCCTAGGGTGTCACACCAGGTAATGTTTAGGAGTCAAGAAGAAGGGGGACTTGGAGTGCCATGCTTGAATACATACTACAAAATGTCTCAACTGAGGGCCTTGTTCTCCTGGAGGAGAATTGGGGAAACCCCACAGTGGGAACAGAAAGAGCAGGATGGTAGGGAATTATTAGAGGCGCAGATCTGGGATCCAGAAGGGGAAATGAGGGGAATGGAAAATCCTTTCAGGAGAACAATACTTCAAATATGGAAAAAATAGTGGAAACATTTATTAAGAGGGAAGCGATTATCCAGGTGGGCCTTCATTCAAGGACTGAAGGAATTCACCCCAGATAGGGAGGAGGACATCTTTAAGGAGTGGGCACAAGGGGCTTATCCAGGTAGGACAACTGGTTGAGCAAGAAGGGAAGGTCAAGACATTCGCTGAGTAGAAGGACTCATTTGAACTAAGGGAACCAGACTATTATGCATATGTTCAGTTGTGGCACTTTTTGAAACAAAAAGAGAGAAGGTCTGATTTACAGACAAAATCTACAATATTTGAGGAATTGATGGAGAAGAAATATAAACAGAAAGGTCTCCTCTCTATCCTATATCAAGTGCTACGGGAGGCAAGAGGGACAGGACTGGCAAGCCAAAAGCAGTGGAAGAAAGAAATACCGGAATTGTGGGATGAAAGCAGATGGAAGAAAATATATAAAAAAGTGTATACAAGACAGCACCAGGAACATCATTCCTAGAAAACAGTATAAAACTCTGCCTTAGAATGTTTTGGACCCCAACTAAATTACAGGCCATAGGTAAGACAAGCTCTAGTAACTATTGGAGCACTTAATATGAAGCTGCCCTAAGGTTCAGGCATTATGGGTCGCAGTGGAGGGATTGTATAAAGACGTCACTAAGGTACAGATCCGAATGACTCCGGAGATAATAGTACTGAATGAAGTGGGGGGGAGGCAGACACAAAGTGTTGGAAACCTTTCTTGGGTATTGTGTACGAGCCACAAGAATGACCTTGTTGGGTTGGTGGAAAAAGCCAGTAGTCCCTACAATAAGGGAGGTGGTGAGCAAATTGGATCTGGTGCGAGACGTATGCATGATCGTGGCTTACAGACCACAAAATAACTGAGCCTACTAAGAAACGTAGAACTGGTATGAGGAATGGAGGAAGGAGGGACTATGGACCATATTTGAGAACACTGTAAAAACATGCCCTAAAGGGATAAGGAAAAAGGGAGGGATGGAGGTGCAGCATTCTTGGAAGTACAAGGTAGCTAAATGTTAGCACTGGATGAGGTTTGCAGCTGGGAGGCGGAGAGGGAGGAGGGAGAGAGGGAAGTTTGAAACTGAAGTAAAAATAAACACACAACAAAGGTTCAGAGAGATATTTAATGATATACTAATGTACAACAAAGAATGAGAGTCAAGAGGTGAATAAAATGCATCAAGAATTGTAAATTAGGGAACATATTCAAATTATTGGGAAAACTGTATAAGCTATTATGTTACAACAATGTACACTTAAACTCTGTGTATACTATGGATATAGGCTGTTACCCCAGTTGGATGAGGAGAACATAAAATGTACAGTCAGAAGTGAAAGATTGTAACTCAAATGTTTTTCTTTCAGTGTTAAGTGATGTACAATAAGATATGTATTAATAAAAATAAATAAAAAAAATAAAGGTTCTCCGTGTGTTGTCTGTCTTGACTAGACTGTAAGTTCTTATAAACAGGGACTGTTTCTTACAGGTTTCTGTATAGTGCTGCATACACCTTGTAAAGCTATACAAATCATAAGTGGTTGCAGTAGCAGTAGTAGTAGAATCAGCCACACAACTCTCCCACTTCCCCATACGGTTGAAGTTTTGTGAAGGACTGAGGGGGAAGGGCTAGTAGCACATGGTAGGAAGAGCTCCCACATGCCCAGAGAGCTTTTCTAGACTCTTCTGAGTTCTGGGAGAGCAGTCATTCTGAGTTCTGACTCAGATGACATCATCCATTTGTACGGCTGATTCATCCTGCTATCTACAGAGAACCTCGGTAACAGGTAACTCCACTTTTTATTACACTGCAGTAGGAAAGTGTGAACTCGACTTCAGCGAACAAATTCTAACACATGGCTTATTACATTGGCATCATATTGTGCTATACTACTTGGATGAGTCTTCCTTATACCATTACCTGTTATGGTATGGTTCCAGATTTTCTGCATCTGTTCACACTTTGCATCTCTGCTGGTCATTTTCAGGAAAGTTATTGAGATGTCATGATTTTGTTGGGGACTAGAGAGATACTGAACTATAATCCAGCCCTTTTGGAAATACTACTGCAGGGTTATTTTGGGCTTTAAAGCCATATCCATTAAATGGAAAAGTTATTTCATCAAACCTTTTTCAGAGAAAAAAAAATCTCCAGAGAGATGCAATATTCATCATGAATAATGAAGAAAGGCCTTAAAACTTAGTGGCAAGTGAAATGCAGGTTATAGTAGATGGAAAGTAGACAGGTGCTTCTAATTGCAGAAAGTAGAGAGGGTGCTCACGGTAAATTCAGTGATAGATTATTTTTCTTATCCCCATTGTTTTCCAAATTGGTTGAGACAGGTGCTCTTGTAGGTTGGAAATGGAAAGTCTTTGCCACTGAACACTTCAGTTCTGCTTTAAAAGCAACAAAGATTATCTTGCATTGGCAGTCATCCTCCCTCCATTCTGTGCTCTGGATCCCTTCAGGAGGGTGCTCAGCTCTGCTTAGGGGCCTGTTCTGCAAATGCAATGTGTGCCTTCGAGTCAGTCCTGACTCCTGGCGACCCAGAAGCTCCTGGGTTTTCTTGGCAGTGTCACCGGAAGTAGATTGCCAGGCCTTTCTTCTGAGGCAATGGAGGGTTAAGTGACTTGCCCAAGGCCACAAGGAGTGCTAGTGGGAATTGAACCCTGGTTGCTTGGTTACCAAGCCAGTGTTCTAACCACTAGGAGTGGAGGAGTGGCCTAATGGTTGGGGCAAGGTACTTCAGGCCGGAAGGTCGGGGGTTCAAATCCCACTAGAGGACAGCAACCTTGGGCCGGAAGGACTGGGGTTTCTAGTCCCTCAGGTGCTCCTTGTGGTCTTGGGCAAGCCACTTAACCCTCCATAGCCCATGTTCCCTGTAAAATAGTTATCTCCAAGTTATAATGCCCTGTTCAATGTAATTTCAGTTTGTTCAATGTAAACCGCACTGATGCAGAATAGCGCGGTATATAAGAGAATGAAAATAAATAAATAGGCATTCTAGCTGAATGTATTTTCAGTAGTAAGGGTGGACAAGTGATAATAGAAATGAGTCAAGGGAAGAGTAAGAGATCCAAACTCTAGTTTGTTTAACATGATTTAAGGTAGCACCTCTAAGCAGGGCCGGCACTACCATTAGGCAAGCTAGGCGGTTGCCTAGCATGCCAACCCTCTAGGGGTGCCCATTGCTGCCGCTGCTACCCCTCTCCAAAACCTATAGCCACAGCAATGGTTTGAAACAGCTCTACTTCACTTTATCTTCAAGTATCGGTGTCATGGAGCTGTTTGCTTCTGCCCGCAGGAAGAAGCCCCAGCCATGCTGCCCACCACGCATGCCAAGCCGTGCTGCCCTCCCCCCTGCTGAGCCACGCTGCCACCCTCCACTGCTGCTGGTTCCAATGGCAGGGTCGGGGGGTGTCTCAGTTTGGCTTCTGACCCCCCTCCGATACAACTTTGATGGGTCAGAAGCGGCAGGCCATGAGTGCCAAAGCACATGGCCTGCTGCAGGCCGCTGTGATAAGCCTAGCCGCCCCACAAACCATGTTACCACAATCAGTGTGATAGCGGGGAGGGGGGCGGCAGCATGATGCGGCTTGGCATGTGGAGGGTGGTAGGCCATGTGCGCCAAAGCACATGGCCTGCCGCAGGCACCATGCCACCCACAGAGGTCTACCACCCTAGGTGGCCACCTAGCCCGCCTAATGGATAGGCCAGCCCTGTCCACCCCTCTCTGACTCTCAATGCCAACTTCATGTTTGCACAGGAAGATGACATCAGGTGTTGGAGAGCAGCAGAAGCAAACAGCCTCATGGCACCAAAGCTTGAAGGTAAGCATCGCAGGGCTGTTTGTGACTATCGGTCCCGGAGAGGGGTGGCAGCAGTGGCAGTGGCTGTTGTGCTGCAGGGAGTGGGGGGGGAGGCGCAAGGGATGAGGTTCACCTAGAGCGCCCCATCTCCTTGCGCCAGCCCTGCATCTACGTGGGGGTACAATAAAGCATAGTTACTCACCTGTAACAGATGTTCTCCGGGAACAGCAGGAATCAGTCCTCACATATGGGTGATGTCGGCGCCAATGGAGCCCGCGTGGAGCTTTTCCACAGCTTTCAAAGAAAGACTTTGGGAATGCTACCACGCATGCCTGGTCCCCTTCCCACCCAAGGGTGCCATCTTGCTCAGTCAGATGACATAGCTAAGACGGCAGTCAAAAAAACAAAAAACAGAAGGACAGCAACTCCAAGGGGAGGAGAGAGGGTTGTGAGGACTGATTCCTGCTGTCCCTGGAGAAAACCTGTTACAGGTGAGTAACTATGCTTTCTCCAGGAACAAGCAGGAAGTCAGTCCTCACATATGGGACTCCCTAGCTCCAGGCTGCCGAGGACTGAATCACGACAGTACCAACGGCGACCGGTTGGGTGGCCATGAGTTGCAGAAGGTGAGTCCCCTCTGAGAGACTCTGCAAGACCCTAGTGTTCAGCAACACTATCACTCTGGTAGCTTGACACAAAAGGGTCAGAGGGCAGGATATTACGCAGCACTGCCTGACCAAAGGCGCTGTCCCTGTGGGATTCGCTTTCCAGGCAGTAGTGTGCTGTGAACATGTGAATGGATGACCAAGTGGCAGCTCTGCAAATTTCTGTCATTGACAAAGAATGGAGGTGGGCCACCGACGTGGCCATCTCCCTCATGTGATGCACTGTGATCCAGTGCTACAAGGAGAGGCCTGCCCATTCATAAGCAAGGGCGATGCAGTCCACCACCCAAGAGGACAGGGTACGCTTGGTTACAGGGAGCCCAAGTCTGCTGGGGTCATAGGACACGAAAAGCTGAGGTGCTTTGTGGTGGCCCTGGGTCCACTGCAGATAGAAGGACAGGGCCCATTTACAGTTTAGTATGTGGAGTATGATCTCCTCTCTGCTGGCATGAGGCCGCAGATAGAAGGTGGGGAGTACCACCTCATGGTTGAGGTGAATCGGGGATACCACCTTCGGGAGGAACTTAGGGTCAGTGCGGAGTACTACACTGTTCTTGAAGAACCTGGTGTACAGGGGGGGGGGGGGTCCGCTACCAGCGCTTGAAGTTCACTGACTCTGTGAGCTGAAGTCAGACCCACCAAGAGGTCCACCTTCCAAGATAGGTATCTGAGGTGGCAGATGGCCAGGGGCTCAAACGATGGTCAGGTCAGAGCACCACGTTGAGGTCCCATTCTGTCGCTAGAGGGCAGACAGGGTGCTTGGAAAGCAGAACGCCCCATAGAAACCAGGAGACCAGGAGCTGGCTGGATAAGGGCTTGCCCCCTACTGGGTGGTGGTGAGCGGCTATGGCACTCAGATGCACCTGGACTGAGTTAGATTTCAGCCCTGCGTGTGACAGATGCACTAGGTACTGGAGTACCAGCTGTACGTGACAAGAGAATGGGTTCTCCTTCCTATCCGTACACCATAGGACGAACCTGCACCACTTAAAGGCTCGTGGAGGACTTCCCAAAGGCCAGCAGGATCTCCTCAACCTCTTGTGGCAGGTTGAGCGGAGCCAAGACTACCCTCTCAGAAGCCAGGCCGTTAGAGTCAGACCCCACATTGGGGTGCAGGAGAGAGCCCTCCTCCTGAGCCAGGAAGTCCGGGGCTCGACCCCAGGGTACCGAGAGTGTCGCCACTAGCGAGAGCAGTAGTGGAAGCAGGGTTGCCTGGGCCACCTGGGTGCGATCAGTATCACTGATGCCCTCTCGTTCTGAATTTTGAATAGAGTCTTGGAGACCAGAAGAGTCAGTGGGAATGTATACAGCAGTTCCTCGGACAATGAGATCAGGAACATGTCTGCCGCTACCCTCTGTGGGTGCGGCTGCCTGGAGCAGAAGCGATCTAGCTGCATGTTGTCTGGAGAGGCAAACAGGTCCATCTCAGGCCAGCCCCAAAGGTGGAAGAGCTTCTCTGCCACTGCGGGGTTGAGATACCACTCGTGAGGGCACAGGACTTTGCTGAGTCTGTCCGCCAGGTAGTTTTCCTGGCCTGGGAGGTAGACTGCTCACAGGAGCATGCCATTGCACACTGCAAAGGAGAGGAGGGCTACCGCCTCCTGACAGAGGGAGTACAAGCCCGTGCCCCCCTGCTTGTTTATATAGAACATTGCGACCTGGTTGTCATCTGGACCAGAACAGGCCTGTTCTGCAAGAGGGTGCGGAATGCACATAGGGCAAGGAATACTGCCCGGAGTTCCAGGAGGTTGATCTGTAGTAGAGACTCCTCCCTGGACCAGCAGCCCTGAGTGCGATGAACTCTGCAGTGAGCTCCCCAGCCCTGGAGAGAGGCATCTGTGATCAGGGTCCTCGGCGGTGGGGGCACCTGGAAGGGTATTCCTGCCCGGAGGAGGCCCAGGTCTTGCCACCAGTCGAGGGATCTCACCAGCTGGCGGGAGACCCTGACCCTGTCCCAGAGTCGGCCTGTGGCCTGGATCCACTGAGAACGCAGGCACCACTGAGCTGTCCACATGTGCAGGCGGGCTAGGGTGTGACATGGACTGTGGAGGCCATGTGTCCCAGCAGGCAGAGGAGAAGGTGAGCCGGCACTGTTCTGTGGTGTTTGACCTCCCCTGCTAGCTGTTTGAGGCATTCTGCCCTGCCCTGAGGGAGGAGGGCTCTGGCTTGCACCATGTCCAGTTGAGTACCGATGAACTCTAGGTCTTGCACCAGAGAGAGATATGATTTGGCGTAGTTGATGATGAACCCCAGGAGCTTCAGGAGGAGGATGGTATGTTCTATGCCCTGACTGGCCTCTGTAGCTGTGCTGCCCCTGATGAGCCAGTTGTCCAAGTAGGGGAAGACAAACACCCCTTGAAGGCGCAGATGGGTGGCTACCACTGCTAGGCACTTTGTGAACCCTCTTGGCGAAGAGGCCAGGCCAAAGGGAAGTATCCTGTTTTGGTAGAGGCTTCCCCCTACCATGAATCTCAGGTATTACTGGTGAGATGGGTGGACCAGGATGTGGATGTAGGCATCCTTTGGTCCAAGGAGCAAAGCCAGTCTCCCTGGTAGAGGTAGGGCAGCAGTGTCCCAAGGGAGAGCATTTTGAACTTCTCCCTTACCAGAAACTTATTCAGGTCTCGGAGGTACAAGATGGACCTGAGACCCCCTGTTCTTCTGGGGACAAGAAAGTACCTTGAGTAGAAGCCCTTGCCCCAGAAGTGTTGGCGAACAGGCTCTACTGCCCTGTCCCTTAGTAGACCTGCTAGCTCTGAGAGCAAGAGGGCTTGGTGAAGGAGAGTTTGCACTGGCTCTCCTGGAAAATGCCCAAGAGGTGGCTGCTGGAAGTGGAGGTGGTAACCCTCCTTCACCACCCAGGGCACCCAGTAGTCCAAGGTAACCTCAGGTCACTTGTGGGCGAAGAGTGCCAGGTGGCCCCCTGTGGGCTGGTGAGGGTCTCTCAGAGGAAGGGAGGCCACACCCTGGGAGTCAAAAGCTTCCACCAGGTTGAGCCGAAGCTGGTGTCTACGGTTTGTGGGCCTTTGGCTTCCTGGGTCCGTGTCCCTAGCCCTTGGGCTGGGATCTCTGCTGCTTCTGGCTTGGGAAGGCTTGGTAGTGGTGACTCTGATGAAAGGGCCCTTCTTCCTCAAGAAATTTGGCCTTTTCCCCAAGGTTTTCTACGGGGAAGGGTAGAGGTCTTTTTGACAGCCTCTGCCTGGTCACCATCTCGGCCTCAATCTTGGCCACCTTGTCAGCCATAGGTTTCCCAGACAGGTTCTCCCCAGTGCAGGAGACATCCAGCAGCTTTTCCTGGACCCATTGCTCGAAGTCCGAGGTCTGCAGCCAGCCCTGGCGCTGAGCACCGATGCCTGCGGCTGCTGCCTGGGCTGCAGCCTTGAACCCATCATAGATGGCCCAGGACAGGAACTTAGAGCAGTCTCGGATGGTGGCCACCAAGATCTGGAACTGTTGCAGGGTTTCCCCAGTGAGCCCTGCTAAGAAGCCCGCAAGCTCCTGAATGAGGCTGTTAAGATACATCCCTATGTAGAGCTCATAGGTTTGTATTGTATCATGAGGTGCAGTGGTCAGAGCCCATGGAGATAGGGGATTCTGAACAAAACAGAGCTAACTTTGACAGCTCAGAGATACACATGGCCAAAGGTTGCCATAGGAACTATACACAAGCTATTTCACGTGGTGTAGGGGAACGCCCAGACTCAAAGCTAGCTCGTGGCTCATCAGGGGATGAGGGGCAGCTGACAAGAGGCGGAGCCAACATCACAAGCTACGCAGTTAAAAATCACTCACCTGAGAGTAGTGGAGAAGCGGCTAAAGGGAGAACTGCAAAAGAGAGAACTGCTGAGGAGAGACGTGCTGGCAGGGAGAGAAGTCCCTATAGCAGGAGAACACCAAGCAGGGAGAGAAGCCTGAGAGGCAGGAGAGAAGGATCTCCATGCTGGTTAAAACCAATTGCTGACCAAAGGAGACTACCAGGGAGGTGCAGTACTGAGAAACCCAGGAAGGGCTGTTTGGAAGAGCAGTGCACAGCTGACCAGTGCTTCCGAGAACCTTGCTACAGAGGAAGCAGAGGTAGTAGCTCTGAGGCCAGGCTAAGGCAAGACCAGTCACCCAGCACAAGGTACCCAGCAGGAGAAAACCATTATCCTGAAGATAATTTGGTGCCAAGGAGAAAGCTCAAACAGACACGGAGTGAAAAGCCTTCCCACGAGCAGAGCTGTGCTCGAGGGAGGAACGTTGAAGGGAAACTGCTGAAAGGTAACCTTATTCTTCCTAATAGAAGAAGCTTAGACTATAGCAGTCAGCCCTGTACTTACCAAGAATTAAGTGCTGCCTCTGAGAGAGACTATAGTGATTACGGTATTTACCCATCCACCTCTAGGCTGGTGGGGGAAGGGAACTCCCAAAGCTATAGAGAGGAACTCAGCAGTCAGAACAGAAGTTTCACTCACCGGGAAACTTACCCAGATATAGAAGAGATGCAATGTGATCCGTGTGAGGAGTCTAACAGTGATATTTACATGGACTGTACATATACCTTATCTGATAGCATATCTTCTCTATGCTGAAGAGCTGTAGGAGCTAATTCATAAAGAAAACAGACAGGAAGAGTTTTGGGAAGGAAACTGTTTTCTTTTACCATTTTTGCCTCCATTGTGAAAGCTGAAGATAAGCATATCCTTTGTTCAAATGTTTCTTTAACTTTGATACCAGACGTATGGTTTTTGTGTTGCCTTATTTCATTGTGTGAAAATCCAACCCTGGGAAGGGAATAAATCCTGTTTAAATCCTTATCACTCCGACTACAACTACTTTCTTTTTGCTAAAGTTGTGGAACTACAAATCCCAGAGGGCATTGCCAAGCCTCTCTACTATACTCCACAGCTATTAAAGAACTTACCCTGCTAATCCACCCAGGCCTATGGCCTCTGGGGGGTGAGTGGGCGACAATTGGCAGCCCAGCATGGACCCCTGGAAGCACTTGCGCTCCAGGGCATCGAGGGCTCTGGCCTCTCTACCCGGGGGTACAGAAGAATAAGTCTTCTGACTCTTCAGTTTCTGCATCGAAGATTCCACAACCATGGAGTTGTGGGGAAGTTGGGCCTTCTGGAAGCCTGGACTCCTCTTGATGCGGTAGATGGCATCAAGGCGCCGGCTGATCACCAGCACTGAGATCGGGATTTCCCACATCCACAGCAGCTGCCACTTGAGGATGGGTTGCACCGGCACCGACAGAGACTCCTTTGGCGGGGACTCATACTGGAGGATCTCTGGTTCTTCGGTGCACGGGTCCTCCTTGGACTCTATCAGGACCAAGAGTGTTCGGGCCATATCCCAGACGAAGTCTGGAATGCCATGTCCTCGGGTGGGGAATGGCGCCAGAATTCCAGGGGAGATGGGATGTCTCGGTGTCAAGAGGTCTTGGGGGAGGCTTCAAAGTCTGTCTCACAGTCTCAGCCTGAGGGCGTCAAGGCTTGGATCTCCTGCACCACAAGGTCTGCATGGAGGAACCAGGATCCCCAACAGGTCTCGGTTCAGACTCCTGGAAACTAGCCAGGGAGGACTGGACACCCGAGGATTGGGACTGGGACTTCGATCGGTGCCAAGGGCTTGCCCGAGGTCGATAGTGCTCAGGGCTTGACTCAATGCCCCAGGATGCCACCGCAGTTGGGGGTCTGGTTGTTGGGGCAGATGATGCTGCATGGTCAGGATGGCAGAGATATTCTGCTCCAGGACCGCCATTCTGGCCTCGATACCAGAAGGCTCCACAGCTTTTGGCGCAGGCACCGAGGGTTTCGGGCCCGGCACCAGCACTCTTGCGAGCACATCCTTAACAAGGACCACGGCTTCGGGAAGCCTCGCACTGTCACCGCTGGCTGAGGACTCCTTCCTAGAGACCTTAGGGGGGCACTACTCAGAGTCGTCAGAGTTCCGCTGCGGGACCTTACCGGGTTTCCCCGGTAGAACCTCAACTGACTTTAAGGGTTTGTTTTTTCTTGCCAGGGTCTGGCGTCTTTCCAGAGGAGTCACTGCTGCGGGACTCTGAAGTCATCCGGGTCTCACAGGAGGTGCTCGGCTTTGGGCTCAGCGTCGGTGAAGCCGGGGCTGAGCCGGACCGTGGGAACATCTTCTCCTGCAACTTCAACCTTTTCTTGTTGGTCAGCAGAGTCATTGCCTGACACAGGTCACAGGAAGTACTGTCGTGGTCTGGGCCGAGGCAGTGCAAGCAGCAGTCGTGGATGTCTGTGACTGCAATGATCACACTTTTTTAAAGCCACCGGGAGACATGGTGGATCACATCTGGATAGGGTTGATGACCCCTGGGCAGAAAAGGGTGTGAATGCCAGTCAAAGCATGCCTCAATGAAAATAGAGCTGAGAACAGCGCTGGGGATGGCGCCAGCTCGAGGCGGGAAGAGGAACCGGTACGCAAACCGGGAAAACTCAGCTATAAAGTAACATTTTTAAGGAATTTTTCTGGGAAAATAGGACATGCATCCGTTGGGCTCTGTGGAAAAAAGGAGACTGAGCAAGATGGCACCCTTGGGCGGTTAGGGTATCATGCATGCGTGTGGTAGCATTCCCAAAGGCTTTCTTTGAAAGCTCAGGAAATGCTCCGCGTGGGCTCTGTCGGTGCCGACATCACTCATATGTGAAGACTGACTTCCTGCTTGTTCCTGGAGAAAGCATATAACCATAAAGCATTTAAAAGAAATAAAAAGCAAAGGGCCCAGTATCCAAAGGGGTTTATACAGTTTGCAGGACTTGCAAACTGCTTAAACCCAACTGACCCCAATATTTAGTACCAGTGACTATCTCCACAGACCACCTTGGCACTAACAGGATAGTGCTGGGGCAGTCCTGGCACCTATCCAATTAGTGGTGTTTTTCAGCAAGCTAACTGGACAGGTCAATTGTTGTCCTAATTTTATGCGGTTTTGCTACAATATTGCTGCTGACCAAATAGCAAACACTGTTAGTGGTGAAACCAGAGATTCAGCGGCAGGCACTGGCTATGCTTTGCCACTGAATATCCGGTTTCACTTTTGTCTACAGTGATCAGACACTTTGAAAAGCTGACTTCTGTGGTCTCAGTATCAAGCCAAAAATGTATAATAAACAATAAAAAACTGTTCACAACATATAACATCAGATAACCATACAATCAGAAACAAGACAGTCACACTGTAGCCAATGAGTACTTGTGAAAAAAGCCATGTCTTAAGTTTGTTTCAAAAAAATCAGACATTCCTTATCATCCTGCTAGAGCAGTCCATACAAATGGGTTATGCTTCCTTACTAACAAATGGAGGCAGACTTGAGCAACTTTCAGGGATGTCATCTCTCGGTACAACCTCTGGTGCAGCACTGAAAGAAGCATTTGGAGAAGTGTGTGGACTAGTGCAAAGTGCAGAGGCCTGACTCTCCTGGACCACACTACGGTGCAGTGATCATGGAGATTAGGTCTGGTAAGGCCAGTGCTTTTCTTGTATAAAGAAAAAAAAAAAAGGTGCCAGTACTCACATACTCAGACAACTTTAGGGGGCTGATGATTGTCCATGGCCCCGCCCCTATATAGCCACACCCTCACAGTAGCCATACCCCCTGCGACCAGCCACAGAGCATTTCAGAAGAATATATCACTCCTGTCACATATACGGAAAACATGGATAGATCCACACCATATTTAAAATGTGATCATAAAATTACAAATAGAAATGTATTGTGAAAATTGAACTGGAAACCCCAAGAAGCTGGATTATAGTGTAACACTGAAGAAACTGTTCTTGTTCAAGCCTTTCATAATCTACATGGTAGGGAACAACCACAAATACCGCCCTAATGCTACTGCTACTGCTGTTATTATGGAGATGTGGTTCAATGAATCACATCACCGGGATACAAATACACCAGCAAGTTGTTTAGGGACTTTAATATCTACTTCCTTTTGCTGGTTATGCCTCTCTGTGTGTAGCCTAGCAACCTTCTGGCTTTGGCCACCATCTTGTCACATTGTTTCGCCACCTTGAGATCTTCAGACATTTATCGCCCAGAGATCCCTCTCCTGGTCCATGCATACCAGCTTCTCACCCCCGTGTCGCATACAGCTCTTTTGGATTTCTGCATCCCAAGTGCATCACTCTGCACTTTTTTGCATTAAATCTTAACTGCCAAGCAGTAGACCATTCTAATTTTTTGTAGATCTTTTCTAATATTGCCTACTCCCTCTAAGATGTCCACTTGTGTCACCTGCAAAAAAGCAAACCTTTCCTTTTTAACCTTCGGAAATATCACATACAAAGGCAGTGAACAATACCGGTCCCAGAAATGATCCCTGAGGTACTCCACTACTCATCCTTTTCTTCTGAGAAATAATACAAAAGCCTTGGAAAAAAGACTCTGAACCTGTATAGTAAACTTACTATACCATGACAGTCCTAACTGCAACAAGCCTACCTATGAATACAAAGCGCTGAAAATATTACAGAAGGCTCTAGAACACCAGTACACCTCCTATTGGGAAATTACGTAACTAGCAGGACTGCAACAAAATTCCTTACCTCAGCCATACATACAGAACATGAATAGGGATAGGAGGCAGTGTACTATTGTGGATCAGGAACTGGTTAAAAGATAGAAAGCAGAGGGTAGGGCTAAATGGCCAATTTTCCCAATGGAGAAAGGTGAATAGTGGTGTACCCCAGGGATCTGTGCTGGGTCCGCTGCTTTTTGACATATTCATAAATGACCTGGAAAGTGGAATAACGAGTGAGGTTATCAAATTTGCAGATGACACAAAACTATTTAAAGTTGTTAAAACCCAAGAGGATTGTGAAAAATTGCAAGAGGATCTTGATAAATTGGAAGACTGGGCATCAAAATGGCAGATGAAATTTAATGTGGACAAGTGCAAGGTTATGCACCTAGGGAAGAACAACCCAAACTATGGTTACACGATGCAAGGTTCCACATTAGGAACCACCACCCAGGAAAAAGATTTAGGCGTCATTGTGGATACCATGTTAAAACCCTCGGCCCAGTGTGCAGCGGCGGCCAAGAGAGCAAATAGAATGCTAGGTATGATAAGGAAAGGAATGGAAAATAAAACAAAAGATATTATAATGCCTCTATATCGTTCCATGGTGAGACCGCACCTTGAATATTGTGTGCAATTCTGGTCGCCGTATCTTAAAAAGGGTATAGCGATTTTAGAAAAAGGTACAGAGAAGAGCCACCAAAATGTTAAAGGGGATGGAAGGATACTCCTATGAAGAAAGGCTAAAAAGGTTAGGGCTCTTTAACCTGGAAAAGAGACGGCTGAGGGGAGATATGATAGAAGTCTATAAATTAATGAATGGAGTGGAACGGGTAAATGTAGATCGATTGTTTACCTTATTAGAATATAGAAAGACTAGGGGACATGCACTGAAGCTACAGTGTAAACTATTTAAGACTAATAAAAGAAAATATTTTTTCACTCAACGTGTAATCAAACTCTGGAATTTGTTACCGGAGGATGTAGTAAAGGCTGTTAGTGTAGCTGGGTTTAAAAAAGGTTTGGACAAGTTCCTGGAGGAAAGGTCCATAAACCATTATTAAGAAGTGACCGAAGATATCAATGCTTGACCCAGTACAAGCATTGTGGAACTTGTGTCTCTTGGGGAAACTGCTAGGTACATATGACCTAGATTGGCCACTGTTGGAAACAGAATACTGGGCTTGATGGACCTTGGTCTGACTCAGTATGGCATATCTTATGTTCTTAATACACAAAAATACATTTGTGCAAATTAAGACTTTCAAGCAAACTGATGTGCAATAAAAAAAATAAATACTGCTCAAATATGTTTTTTAAAAGTCAAAAAGACAATATTTCTTAACCCTCATCTCATAAAGCAGTACATTCCAAACCTATTACTATGACTCAAAACCTTCTCACGTATTGCCTCTCTGGATTATTATCTATCTTCTGCCAACTTCCAAAACTCACACAAGGAGCCTATCCAGAAAAGAACAGCACTCTAAGCGGTGTGTTTACTAAAGCGTGCTAAGCTTTTGCATTTAATGGCAAAAAAGGTGCAGCAAACATGGCATGAGCTGCAAAAGCTGGGCATCATCTGTTGGAGCCAGGCACAGCATTTCCCTGGAAGATAACGCATCAAAACTGCAGAGTGTGCATCCCAGCAACACTATGAATGCAGATAACGCCACCTATTAAGGTGGCATTCTGAGCACTGACACTGTCTGCAAACTTTGACGATAAATGCATGCAGTTGAAGCCCGCAGTAACTGCACATTGGGGACACCCCACTCTTCACCCATGTCCAGCATCTGCCTTTTTTCATGACTTCTAGCCCTTGTCCAGCCTCTGCTCACCACCCCATGTCCACCTGTGCCCCTAGCCCCCATGCCCCAACCATATCCTGCATCTGCCCTTCAAACCCTATGTCACTTATCCCATATCCAGCATGTACCCTCCAACCCTCATGACCCCTAAACCGTGTCCAGCCTGTGACTTCCTCCCCTCCACTCCCCAACCCCATATCTACTATCTGCCCTCCAACCCATGTCCTCTACCTACCCTCCATGCCCTTATGCCCTCACCCCATGTCAAGCCTCTGCTTTCCATCCCATATCCAACATCTGACCTCCATCCCTCTAACCCTTCCTTGTATTCACCATCTGCTCTATATCCCCTTATGCCCCCCACCCTGTCTACTCTGTACCCCTCCACTTTAAGTCCAGCATTTTTCCCTTCATTCTCTACCAGTATCCTACATCTGCTTTCCACACCTCCACTCCCCCACTTTGTGTCCAGCATCTGCCCTCTGCCCCCTTAGTATCCAGCATCCCCTTCCAGCCATTAATACCATCCACCTTGGTTACTGCATTTCCCTTCCAGCCACTAAACCCCCACCCCTTGGTATCCAGCATCTCCCTTAAAACCATTAACTCCTCCCTTAGAAGGGCTGTGCACATCAGCAGAGGGCCATGGCCACCACTGTGGCTAATCTCCCCCCCCCCCCCCCCCCCCGCCACCTCCAGAAGACATCATCTGCAAGGCTGCTACATGGTCCTCCATCCACACCATTACCAAACACTACTGTCTTAACTGACCCATCCAGATCATTGATTCCGTTGGCCAGGTCATCCTCAGAGTGAGGGGTGAGAGGCACATTATTCACCACACACACAAGAAGACAATGTAAAATGATTGCCCAATACAGAGAAATTTTGGTGTGGTCATAGCAAAGTTTTTCTGCCTAGTTCATAGATAGTGGCAGGGATCAACTACTGTTATAAAATGTCTGCATTGTTATATAAGAATTTTATGCCCCATCTTACTCTTAAGGGTATGGGGTCAACTCCCTCCATCCAGTGCAAACTACTACTACTATTACTACTACTACTACTACTACGAATCACTCATATAGCACTACACAGCATATACAAATCTGTACATATACATGTAAAAGATAGTCCCGCTCAATAGAGCTTACAATCTATTCAAGACAGACCAACAACAAACAGGAGACTAGGACAAAACTAAGGGGGAATGTTTATAACACACATGGCTGGTAAACGGCAGAATAAAAGGGTTAGGATCCAAAAGCAGCCCAAAGAGGTGGATTTTTAGCCTGGATTTGAAGAGGACCAGAGATGAAGGCTGACAAACCAACTGAGGTAGTTTATTCCAGGCATATGGTGCAACAAGGTGGAATGAATGAAATCTGGAGTTGGCAGTAGAAGAGAAGGGCACAGATAAAAATGATTTGCATAATGAGCGGAGTTCCTGAGGATGGGTATAAGGAGAGATAAAAGAGGAGAGGTAATAAGGAGCTGCAGAATGAAAGCAGTTGTAGGTCAGTAGGAGACGTTTAAACTGGATGTGGAAATGGATAGGGAGCCAATGAAATGACTTGAGATGATGGCTTATATAGGTGTAGCGACACTGGCAGAAGATTAGTTGTGCAGTTGAGTTTTGATTGGATTGAAGGGAAGAGAAATGATTCTGGGGAAAGTCAGCAAGAAGCAGATTGCAATAGCTTAAATGGGTGGTGACAAGAGAGTGGATAAGGGTCTTTGTAGTATGTTCAGAAAGGAAAGGATGAATTTTGCTGATGCTGTACAGTAAGAAACATCAGGTTTTAGCTATCTGTTGGATGTATGCAGAGAAAGAGAGAAGAGTCAAAGATGATCCCAGTTGCAAGCAGAGGAAACAGAGGATGATAGTATTATTCACATAAGAGAAAAAGGAGGAAGGAGGAAAGTGGGTTTCTGGGGAAAGATAAGGAGCTCTGTCTTGGCTATCATCAGTTTCAGACAGCAGCAGGACATCCTTGCAGCAACATCAGACAAGCAGGCTGAGATACAGGCCTGGATTCCTGGAAGGATTTCAGGTGCAGAAAGGTAAATCTGAGAGTCATAAGCATAAAGATGGTACTGAAAACTATGGGAGGAAATCAGAGTACCAGGGGAGTAAGTACAGAGAGAGAACAAATGAGGTCTCAAGACAGAATCAAGGCAGTAGTGTTGAAGCGCACGTTCAAGTAGTTTTGATGCAAAAGGGAGATGGGCCAATAACTGTAAGGGCGGGTAGGGTCTAGTGAAATTTTGTTGAGGAGCAGTGTGACTACAGCATGTTTGAAAGCTACAAGAACAGTTGCAATGAAAAGTGAGGGGTTGAGGATATGACACAGGGAAGGGATGATAGAGCAGTAGAGGCAGAGCTTAGTACATTAATGGGAATGGGATCAAAATAGCAGGCAGTGAGTTTGGCGGAGGAGAAAAGATGTGCAGTTTCCTCCTCAGTGATTTCAAAAAAGGTGACAGAGGTTGAAGAAAGGATTTGAGAGTGAAGAGGGGGAGTAGGAGATGGAAATGGCCCAATGGAGAACTCAAGACTAATCCTGTGAACCTTATCATGGAAGTAGTTAGCCATGTTTGGGCAGGAAGGGAAGGAGAGTTTGGGTGTGGATGTGGAGGCACTTTAAAGAGAGAGTTGAGTACTGCAAAGAGATGGCAAGTGTCAGATGGACATAGTACTCTTGCTTGGCAAGCGCTATGGCATACAGAGGGAGGTTAGCATGAATTTGAAGTGTAGGAAGTTAGAATGGATATGGGATTTAAGACACAGGTGTTCAGTAGTGCGGGCACAGGAATGTAGATAGTGCATTTCGTGGTCACCAAGGCTGAGGTACAGTATGCCTCACGGGGCATGGAAGGGGAGGAATAACAATATCCAGAGCGGAGGAGAGTATACTGTTATAGGAAGATACAGTCTCATCGACAGACTCAGATGGCATCATGGAAGAGAGAGTAGATGAGACAGCAGTGGTGAGAGTAGAGGTGTCAATAGCCTGAAGATTCCTAAATGTGTTGGTGGAGACAGGATGAGACTGTGGTGGGAGCTGGTTCAGAGTGAAAGTTAATAGATGATGCTTGGATAGGGGAAGAAATGAGGTGGAGAAGTTTGAGGGTGGATAGTTGGAAAAGATGAGGTCAAGACAGGACCATGTTGATGAGTAGGGCTAGTAGAACACAGCTGGAGACTGAATGAGGAGGTTAAAGCAAGGAGCTTTAGCACATAAGTCAGCGGTGTCATCAAATGAAAATTAACATTCCCAAGAATGAGGGCAGGGAAAGTTGGGTCAAGAAAGAAGGAAAGTCAGGAGTCAAAATGTGAGAAAGCGAGGTAGACATCAAGGGGTTGATAAATGACAGCTACCCAGAAAGGTAGTGGAGTAAATAGATGGATGGATTGAGTCTTGAAGGACTATCAAAATACAACTACAGCTGGAAATAGATCTGCACTTGTAAGTATTTATCTTCAGGAATATACTCTAAATCTAGGGGAAAAGGGAATTCTTTGGGTTAAAGCAGATGAGTCTGTATGTTTTAAAATTCAGTGTTTTTGCTGAGTCGGTCAGGTCTTAGTATCACCAGACAGCTTTTTATTTAAATCAAGTGAGAATATAGCTTAATAAAGAAAGTAAAATAGAGTAAACAAATAAATAAATTTGTTTCCAGAGAACTTTTCATTTAAATCAAATCAGAGTGTAGCTTAGCACAGAAAGTAAAATAGAGTAGTCTCTGAAATAAATTTGTTTCTAGAAAGCTTTACATTTAAATCAAATCAGAGTATAGCTTAGCATAGAAAGCAAAGTAGAGTAAATAATCACTGAATAAATTTGTTTCTAGAGAGCTTTTTTATTTAAATCAAATCAGAGTATAGCTTAGCATACAAGTAGAACAAATAGTCTCTGAGTAGAAAGAAATAAACTACTTTCTAGAGACCTTTACAAAGAGGTCTTCCAATTGAGGCAAAAGATCTGTGAAGACGTCTTAAATAGGTGTTAGGCAAGTGACAGATCAAAGGGGCAATTGTAAAGGCCCCCTCTATCAAACCAAGGGCTGTGTGAATCACCCAGGAAATTGGTAAGACTTAACTTAGAAGCACAGGTCAGGGCACTGTGTAGGAAGCCAGCTTTTATTAAGTCTCCTTTCTCTTCCACCCCAGGAATAATTTTAGCTTTATGGGCTCTTAAACCTATTAAAGGGAAGGAGGTACCCATATTCACTTTCAGGTGCGGCTGATTATCCTCATCAGGAATACATTATTTAAAGACCTGAGATTAATTAATCTTGAGGTGAACAAAGTCCATTAAATGTATTAGGTATTGTCACGCCCTTGCCCCTGGCCTTTGGCTTAGAGGGGCGAGGTAACGGAGAGCTTCTCTTGGTGAGCTCAAATAATCTAGATTTTCCTCAGGTGGATTCTGGGACATGTAGTTTGGCTCTTAAGAAGAAGTGTAGTCATGGTACAATGTTAAGGCAAATGACAGAATTTATTTTAAAGTAAAGGTTCAAGTAAACTGTACACAGGAATTTTGTCCATTCAGGATTGTTTGCAACAGAGCATTTTAGATCAGTATAACTGCTTCAGAGTCTTTTAAACACATGCAGCTGGTTAACAACGTTGCTCAGTCTTAGAGAAAACAGCTCTGCTCAGCAAGGTAAAAATACTTCTTTTTAACCTTGTGTTTGTGAAGCATTTAACAACAAAAGAATAACTCAGTTCCTCTGGAACAACCTCTTTTTTCCCTCCTTCCTTTCAGGATAGGTTTTTAAACTCAAAATAAGAAAACAAGTAACAAACATTCACAAGCTTTCTCTTCAGCTTGACTCAGCACTTTGCCTGAGAAATGCAAACACGTGGAGTTTTCTTCAAACCCAATTCCTGGCTCAATTCCAGTTACCTGCTTCTAGGAGACTTTCTCATTCAATGCTAGCCTTTAGCATAATGATTCCATGCTTGTAGCTTGACACAGGGTACAGTCCATGGGGATATCTAGATCTTGCAATTCCTCCCCTGCCAACTCAATCTGCATATCCTCTGGTGTTGTTAGGGCAGTGTCCTGTTCTGAGCTCTGGACACAGTGCTCAGAATACAGCCTCCCTGGGGGTTCTAATGTCTCTCCTGAGCTCAACTCTCCCCGATAAAGACAGTCAGTACCTGAAGCATTGGGCAGTTCTTCCTGGTTGTGCTCACTACAGTTCCTTGTCTCCTTCCAGCCTCTCTGGAACAGCTCTCTGTATTCCTCTCTGGGTTCTCTCCTGGAGATCTTCAGGTGCTCCTGGTTCCACTCCTGATTCCCCTGAGTCTTCCAAACCTCCGGAGACCTCTGAGCTTCTCCTTTCCTCTGAGCTTCCCTCTGCTTTAGCAGAGGTTTATATTTTCCTCTCCAGTGCTCCAGCCCTTCCTCCACTCCTCCCAGGTGATTGTAATCACCTCTCAAGCCTGCAGTTACGTCATAGGGTTAGGGTGTGGCTGCCTGAACTTTCTCTCCCTCAGGTTTCTTTCTCTATGAGGGGCCTGAAATCCATCCCCTGCAGGGATTTCTCCTCTCTCTAAGTTAAAGTCATTGGCCTTTTCTATACTCATAGGCTCAAAACAGGCTTCCTTGTCACAGTATACAGTAGTTGTATTGGTATAGGTAGGGCTGGCCCGTCCATTGATCAAGAATTTCTTTTTGCACAGGGCCCCGCGTTTCAGGGGGCCCCGCGCAAAGAACATCCTGCTTTTTTAAAAATTCAATTAAAAAAAAAAAGCTGGCTGCTTCCGCTGCCGCCGCAGCAGCAGCAGAATGGAGTGTCCCGCGGGGCCCCCTCTGCCCGCTGAGCCCCTCTGCAAGGGCTTTAAGATTCGCGAAGGGAGAGTGACTCCCTCGCGTCTCTGTTAAGCCCACAGGGGCTAATGGGAAATTTCCCATCAGCCCCTCGCGTCTAAAGGGGCAGATGGGAAATTTCCCATTAGCCCCTGCGGGCTTAACAGAGAAGCGAGGGAGACACTCTCCCTTCGCGAATCTGAAAGCCCTTGAAGAGGGGCTCAGCGGGCAGAGGGGGCCCCGCGGGACACTCCATTCTGCTGCTGCTGCGGCGGCAGCGGCAGCAGCCAGCTTTTTTTTTTTTTTTTTAAATTTCCCTGAGCCGATGTGAGGGGGTTAGGCCTGGGCTATGGAGGGAGTTAGGATGTGACTTGAGGTGGGCTGTGGGTTGATGGGGGTTAGGACAGGAAATGGGCTGATGGGGAGGGGTTAGGACTTGAGGTGGGCTGTTGGGGGAGTTAGGACTGGTAATAGGCTATGGGGGGTTAAGACTGGTAATGGGCTGCGGGCTGATGGGGCCTGTCTGGAAATGGGGTGATGGGGGGTTAGGACTGGTAATGGGCTGGGGGGGGGCTAGGACAGGAAATGGGCTGATGGGGAGGGGTTAGGACTTGAGGTGGGCTGATGGGGTTAGGACTGGTAATGGGCTGTGGGCTGATGGGGGGGTTAGGACTGGCAGTGGGCTATGGGGAGCTGACTGGAAATGGACTGATGGGGTTAGGACTGGAAGTGGGCTGATGGGGGGCTAGGACTGGAAGTGGGTTGATGGGGGGCTAGGACTGGTAATGGGTTGGGGGGTTGCTAGGACTGGAAATGGGCTGAGTGGAAGGGGAGGCTTGAACGGCAAATAGCTGATGGGGATGGGGACTTGGAATGGAAATGGGCTGAGTGGAAGGGGGCTTGAACTGCAAATAGCTGATGGGGAGGGGGCTTGGAATGGAAATGGGCTGTGAGGGAAGGGAGCTAGGACTGGAAATGGGTTGATGGAGCAGCTAGGATAAGACTGGAAATGGGCTGTTGGGGGGAGCTAAGATTGGAAATGGGCTGTGGTGGGGGCTTGGATTGAAATGGACTCATGGAGGGGCTAGAACTGGAAGTAGGCTCATGGGGGGCTTGGACTGGAATTGGGCTGAGTGGAGGGGAGCTAGGATTTGACATGGGCTGATGATGGGGCTAGGAAATGACTAGAAATGGGCTGATGGGGGGCTAGGATTGGAAATGAGCTGATGAAGGGACTCAGACTGGAAATGGATGGGGGAGTTAGGACTGGAAATGGGCTGATGGGGGGCTAGGACTGGAAATGGGCTGATGCAGGGACTAGAAGGGAATGGATGCTGGGTGAGGCTGGAACTAGAAGGGAGCTAATGTTGGGGAAGGATTAGAATGGGATGGGGCTGGGAGAGTAAAATGGAGAGAGGAAAAATATTTTGTGTGGGAGGGATGAAAAATCTACAATTGGCCTGGTATTGGGAGAGTAAGTGGGGATTGAGGATGGAGGGGTAAAATTTGAGTGGATGAAATAGGAATGAGGAAAGAGCAAAAGTAGAAAGATTAGTATGTTAAAGCAGATGTAGAGAGAGAGAATGGAAAAAAAAACTAGAAGAGAGAAGAAAGGACAAATGGACAGCAGACGATGGAGAGTTAGCAGAAAACATGAAGAAACCAGAAGAAAGTGGCTGGAGCAATTGCAACTGAAAAAAAATGCACAAAAAGGGAGAAAGATATCTCTTTATTTTGAATTTATTAACTGGAATATGAAAGCTCTGGGAAATGTGCATCATTAACGTCTGCGCTTTGTTTGGTACAAGAGGAAATTAATTTATAGTTCTATTTCTACAGTGTTGTTGTACATTCCAAGTTTGGCTTTTGGGGTTCCCAGTTTAATTATTGCCTTCCTGTTTCTAAATTGTGATTCCTTGTTTGGTGATGGTCTATGTTCTGCATGTGTAACTGAGCTGAGGTATTCTGTTTATGTAATTCTTATTTGATATTGCCACTTGTTCTCTTTCCCCAGTATTCTCTGAAATGTATTGGTTTAATATTTGCAGTGTTGCCTTTTGATAGGTAGGGTATGGTGCTTTGTGAGTCCTGGTAATGCTGTCAGGATACGGCGGGTTTGCTATGGGTTCTAAATGGGCAGCGTTTGTAGTAGTTCCTAATGTGCCTGGCAGTTGGCACTGGATTATAGTAATGTAGAAATCTTTTAGTCTTTCTTTATCCATACACTCATTAAGAGACATGTTTACTAAAAGTTAGTGTATGGTAACATTATGCAAATATTTATGCAAATAAGGCCACTTATGCAAATTAGGCCCCGCACCGAGTCTCCGCACATGGCCCCGCACCCCCCTTGGGCTGCCCCTTGGTATAGGTATCCCCAGCAAACCTAAGTAAGTAAACAACTTAAATATCTAAACAAAACCTCAAAACTACGATGCATACAGCAATCCAGCAGTGAGATGGAGGCTTTCCCGTCTTTTGCATTGAGTGTCACAAGTATGATTTTCTCCCAGTTGGTGAAGGGTCTTATGTGTGCACTAGATGCAAGGAGCTCTTTGCTTTCAGGGAACAAGTCCAATCTCTGGAGGCTATAGTAGCAGACTTGGAGGACATAAGGAAGACAGAGAGTTATATAGACGAGACTATAGGGATGTAGTGCTGAAGTCCCACCTCCAGTTTGGCAGCCTCCATATTGTCATGGAGGAGAGAGGTCACGTGACAGGAGAGCATCTCCCTGGTGTGGCAGAAAATGATCCTGTAGCTAGGACCTGTCTCCAGATTATGTAAAACCCTCTCACACAGAGGAGGTTTCTCCAGGGCCATGTGTCCATGAGGGAAGGGTTAGGACAGCCATTATAGTTGGTGATTCAATCAATGGGCATATAGGCAGCTGGGTGGCTGGTGGACGTGAGAATTGCCTGGTAGCATGCCTGCCTGGTGCAAAGGTAGCGAACCTCACGCGTCACCTAGACAAGGTTTTAGAAAGTGCTGGGAAGGAGTCTACTGTCTTGTACATGTTGGTACCAATGACATAGGAAAGCGTGGTAGGGAGGTACTGAAGGCCAAATATAGACTTTTAGGTAGGAAGTTAAAATCCAGAACATCCAAGGTAGCATTCTCAGAAATGCTTCCCATTCCATGTGCAGGACCCAAAACGCAGGCAGAGCTCCAGAGTCTCAATGCTTGGATGAGCAATGGTGCAAGGAAGAGGGTTTTGGATTTGTTAGGAACTGGGCAACATTCTGGGGAAAGGAGGGGCTTTTCCTAAGGGACGGGCTCTACCTTAACCGGGATGGAACCAGGCTGCTGGCATTAACCTTTAAAAAAGAGAGAGAGCAGCTTTTAAACTAGATAATAGGGGAAAACTGACAGTGGCCCAAGAGCATATGATTCAGAACGATGTATCCTTGAAGGAAAATTGCAAAAAATTGAAGTTACAGCATATCGACAGAGAGGTTCCAATAAAGACAAAAGTAGTCCAAATGCCCTTAAATACAGACCAGACAGAGCTTAAAGATTCCAAATTACCCCTGCTTACCGATAATATGAATAAATACAACCTCTAAAATGCTTATATGCAAATGCTAGAAGTCTAAAAAATAAGATGGGAGAGTTAGAATATATCGCACTAAATGAGAGGTTATGATTGGTATCTCAGAGACCTGGTGGAAGGAGATCAACCTACTGAGATCAACCAGTGGGACACTGTGATACCTGGGTACAAATTATATCACAATGATAAAGTAGATTAAATTGGTGGAGGGGTTGCACTCTATGTTAGTGGGGGCATTGAGTCACACAGGATTAAAGTTTTGCATGAAACAAAATACACTGTAGAATCTCTATGGATTGAAATTCCATATAAAAAGGGAAAGGCAATGGCAGTTGGGGTGTACTACCCAATGCCTGGCCAGAATGAACAAATGGATGATGAAATGCTTAAATAAATCAGGGAAGCTAACAAAAGTTACAACACAGTATTAATAATGGGTGATTTCAATTACCCCGGTATTGACTGGGTGAATGTCACGGCAGGACATACTAAGGAGATAATGTTTCTAGATTAAATAAATGACTGATTCTTGAACAATTGTTTCATGAACCGACAAGCCATTTTGGACCTAGTCCTTAGTGGAACACACGATCTGGTGCAAGAGATAAGGGTGCTGGGGCCATTTGGCAATAGTGATCATAGCATGATCGTGTTTGATTTATTTAACAGGTTTTATATACTGCTTTATCATTTCAATCAAAGCGGTTTACATTGAAACTTAAACTTGGTAATGTACATTAAACAGGGACATAACTTGGATTTTTATGAGGCAATGGAGGGTTAAGTGACTTGCCCAAGGCCACAAGGAGTGCTAGTGGGAATTGAACCCTGGTCTCTTGGTTCCCAAGCCAGTGCTCTTAACCATTTGGCTACTCCTCCACTCCATTTAATAAATGGAGGAAGGACATAGAAACATAAAAATATGACAACAGAAAAAGACCACATGGCCTATCTAGTCTGTCCTTCCATATCAACAACTACAACAGTCCCATTTTTTCCTTTAGAGATCCTCTGTGTTTGTCCCATGCTTTTTTGAATTCAGTTACTGTCCTCATCTCTACTACCTCCACTGGGAGACTATTCCACGGATCCACCACTCTTTCCATAAAGAAATATTTCCGCAAATCACTCCTGAATCTATCCCCCTTCACCCTCATCCCATGTCCCCTCGTAGCAGAACTTGCTTTCAATTGAAAGAGGCTCTCCCCCTGAACATTTATGCCACGGAAGTATTTAAACATCTCAATCATATCACCTCTATCCTGCCTTTCCTCTAAGGTGTACATATTAAGATCCTTAAGTCTGTCCTCATATGCTTTATAATGAAGACCACTAACCATTTTAGTAGCCACACTCTGCAGCAACTCCATCCTGTTCACATCCTTTTTAAAATGCGGTCTCCAGAATTGCACACTATACTCCAAATGAGGTCGCACCAAAGACTTATACAGAGGCACTATCACCTCCTTTTTTCTGCTAGCCATTCCTCTCCGTATGTACCCAAGCATCCTTCTAGCTTTTGCCATTGCCTTTTCTACCTGTTTAGCTACTTTAAGATCAACAGATCTTCTTTAGTGGACAAAAGTACTTCACCCCCTATACTATATTGCTCCCTTGGATTGCTGCAGCTCAAATGCATGACCTTACATTTTTTAATATTAAATCCCAGCTCCCAGATTCTAGACCATTCTTCAAGCTTAGATAGATCCCTACTCATGTTATCTACACCTTCCTGGGTGTCTACTCTATTGCAGATTTTGGTATCATCCGCAAAAAGGCAAACCTTACCCGACAGCCCTTCCGCTATATCACTAACAATAACAATATCAATAACAATATCACTAACAAAGATGTTAAAAAGAATCGGACCAAGGACAGATCCCTGGGGCACACCACTGGTAACATCCTTCTCATCAGAGTGAGCCCCATTTACCTGTACTCTTTGTCGCCTCTCACCCAACCAATTTCTAACCCAAGCAATAACTTTAGGGTCCATCCCTAGGGTGCTCAGTTTGTTTATAAGTCGCCTGTGAGGAACAGTGACAAAGGCTTTACTGAAATCTAAATACACCACATCTAGGGCTCTCCCTCGGTCCAGCTCCCTGGTCACCCAGGCAAAGAAAGCAATCAGATTTGTCTGACAAGACCTGCCTCTGGTGAATCCATGCTGCCATGGATCCTGTAATCCGCAGGACTCCAGAAACCTCACTATTTTCTCTTTCAGCAGCGTTTCCAATAATTTACTCACCACCGAAGTTAAACTAACCGGCCTGTAATTTTCAACCACATCCTTACTTCTGCTTTTGTGTAAAGGCACCATATGAGCCTCTCTCCAGTCCTTTGGCACCACTCCTGACTCCAACAAGGCATTAAAAAGGTCAGTCAGTGGAGTTGCTAGAACGTCCCCAAGTTCCCTCAGTATTCTAGGGTGTATCCCATCCAGTCCCATCGCTTTGTCTACTTTAAGTTGAGCAAGTTTCTCACGAACACAGTCTTCTGAAAATTGTTCAAGATGTCCCTCACTTCTGTTCCTGTTTGTGGGTGTTTACTGAGGTCCTGCTCCTGGTTCTTCATCTGTGAACACAGAACATAAATATTTGTTAAGCAATTCCGCTTTATCCTCATCAGGTTCTACATATTGCTCCCCTTCACCCTTGAGTCTGACAATACCACTTTTGCCCTTCCTCTTCTCACTAACATATCTGAAAAATGTCTTATCCCCCCATTTTATTACATAGGCTATTTCCTCTTCTTTTTGAACCTTTGCTTTCCTGACTACTTTGCTAGTTTCTCTTTTTCCAAATATAGATGCCTGTCTTTCTCTCTGTGATCTCTTGTATTTCATGAAGGCCTCCCTCTTTTTCTTCACCTTTTCAGCTACTTCTTTCGAAAACTATAGCAGTCTCCTTAAACTTTTACCTTTACTATTTTAACAAAAAGGTTGGTTGCCCTTAAAATATCCCCTTTTAGTTTTGCCCACTGTTTTTCTACATCCCCCAGCTGTTCCCATCCCGCTAACGACTCCCTGAGATATTGGCCCTTCTTAGCAAAGTTGGTTTTCCTAAAGTCTAAGACCCTCGCTTTTGAATGGATTTTATCAGACCTAGTCCTAATACTGAACCACACCATCTGGTGATCACTGGATGCAAAATGATCTCCCACTATAACATCAGAAACACTTTCACCATTGGTAAGCACCAAGTCCAGTATGGCCCCTTCACGTGTGGGATCTGTTACCAATTGCTTGAATAGTTCTCCCTGTAGAGCAGGGGTCTCAAACTCAAATTGCTTTGAGGGCCAAATGAGGACTTGTAAAGTAACCCGGGGGCCGCATAAGACGCGGGGCCTCATTTGCATAAGGGGCCTCATTTGCATAAATATTTGCATAATGTTACCATACACTAACTTTTAGTAAACATGCCTCTTTAATGAGTATGGATAAAGAAAGACTAAAAGATTTAGAAACAAGAAGACAATAATTAAACTGGGAACCCCAAAAGCCAAACTTGGAATGTACAACAACACTGTAGAAATAAAACTATAAATTAATTTCCTCTTGTACTAAACAAAGCGCAAACATTAATGATGCACATTTCCCAGAGCTGACATATTCCAGTTAATAAATTCAAAATAAAGAGATATTTTTCTACCTTTTGTGCATTTTTTTCAGTTGCAATTGTTCCAGCCACTTTCTTCTGGTTTCTTCATGTCTTCTGCTAACTCTCCATCGTCTGCTGTCCATTTGCCCTTTCTTCTCTCCTAGTTTTTTTTTCCATTCTCTCTCTACATCTGCTTTAACATACTAATCTTTCTCCTTTTTCTCTTTCCTCATTCCTATTTCATCCACTCAAATTTTACCCCTCCATCCTCAATCCCCACTTACTCTCCCAATACCTGGCCAATTGTAGATTTGTCTTCTCTCCCAGACAAAATATTTTTCCCCTCTCCATTTCACTTTCCCAGCTCCATCCCATTCTAATCCTCCCCCAACATCAGCTCCCTTCTAGTTCCAGCCCCACCCAGCATCCGCTCCCTTCTAGTCCCCCCATTAGTCCATGTCCAGTCCTATCCTAGCCTCACCATCAGCCCATTTCCAATCCTAGCCCCCCATCAGCCCATTTCCAATCCTAGCTCCCTCCCCTCACAGCCCATTTCCATTCCAAGCCCCCCTCCCCATCAGCCATTTGCAGTTCAAGCCCCCCTTCCACTCAGCCCATTTCCAGTCCTAGCAACCCCCCCCAGCCCATTACCAGTCCTAGACCCCCCATAGCCCATTACCAGTCCTAACCTCCCCATAGCGCACTTCCAGTTTTCCCCATCACCCCATTTTCAGTCTTACCCCCCCCATAGCCCATTACCAGTCATAACCCCCCCCTGCCAATAGCCCACTTCCAGCCCTAACCCCCATTACCCCATTTCAGTCAGCCCCTCCATAGCTCATTACCAGTCCTAACTCCCCCCATCAGCCCACCTCCAGTCCTTCCTAACCCCCACCTGCCCATTTCCAGTCCTAGCCCCCACCATAGCCCATTACCAGTCATAACCCCCCTGCCAATAGCCCATCTCCAGTCATAACCCCCCCCCTGCCAATAGCCCATCTCCAGTCATAACCCCCCCTGCCAATAGCCCATTTCCAGTCATACCCCCCCCTGCCAATAGCCCATTTCCAGTCATACCCCCCCCCTGCCAATAGCCCATTTCCAGTCCTACACCCCCCCCCCAGGTAAATTAAAAAAAAACCTGGCTTCTGCTGCTGCAGCAGAAAATCAGCTGTCCCGCGGCCCCTTCCTCTCTGCGCGGAGAGCCCTGAGTGTGCTTCATCTGCGGCGTGCTTTTTAAGCCGCGAAGAGAGTATTTCCCTCTCGCGCGGCTTAAACCTAGTCACTTTTCAAGCCTCGCGAGAGGGAAATACTCTCTTCGCGGCTTGAAAAGCACCCGCTGATGGAGCACTCTCGGGGATCTCCGGGCAGAGAGGAAGGGGCCGCAGGACAGCTGATTTTGCTGCTTGAGCAGCAGAAGCCAGTTTTTTTTTTTTTTAATTGACCGTCGATTCTGCCGTTGCCACGGCGGCAACGGCAGCAGCAGCAGAAGCCGTGCGGCCCGCGGGCCGCGTGTTTGAGACCCCTGCTGTAGAGAATCCAGGATCTCTTTACTTCTAGATGATACTGCAGCAGGAATGTGCCAAACAACATCTGTCATATTGAAATCCCCTATCAGTAGCACTTCCCCTTTCCTAGCAATGCTGCGTATGTCTTCAATTAACTCTCTGTCCACCTCTTCCTCTTGTGAGGGAGGTCTGTATATCACACCAATGCAAATAGATTTCTCTTTCCCTCTTTCTAGTTTAACCCCAAATGCCTCCTCTCTCCCTTTTAAGTTCTGTAATTCCAAAAAGCTTTAATAGTATTTTTTACATATAGTGCCACTCCTCCTCCCCTTCTTCCTACCCTGTCCTTTCTGAATAAAGTATAGCCAGGTATAGTTACATCCCGGTCATGGTTTTCTGAGAACCATGTTTCTATAACTGCCACTAAATCCAAGTCGGCCACTCCCACCAAAGCTTCAACATCAGGGATCTTATTCCCCATGCTACGGGTATTTATACACACTGCTTTCCATATGTTACCCCTGTTACCCATTTCCATAAAGGTATGTAATGCATCACTTACCTGGGGGCTTTTTTCACCCATACCCAATGAATCTAGTTTAAAGCCCTCTTCAGTAGATTAGCCAGTCTACTACCTACTGAAGACGCGTCAACATTTCTTGGACAGATGGATGCCATCTCTGCTCCGAAACCCTTGGAACAGCATCCTATGGTCTAGGAAACCAAAACGCTCTCGATGACACCATCCACGCATTCATCTCCAGGATGCGAGCCTATCTGCCTTGGCCTTTACCCTCAACAGGGAGGATTGAAGAGAACACCACTTGTGCACCTAACTGCTTCACCCTCTGTCCCAGAGCCATGAAGTCACTTTTGATATGCTCAGATGGATACCTGGCAGTATCATTTGTTCTGACATGGATTAGCAACATTGGGTAATAGTCAGTGGGCTTGATGAGTCTCGGTAAACTCTCCGTAACATCTTGGATTTTGGCACCAGGCATACCTCTCTGGACCTCAAGTCTGGTCGGCAGATGGACGCCTCAGTACACCTCAGAAGAGAGTCACCAACCACCACTACCCTTCACTTCCTTGTGGTCACTGATTCTGCAACTTTGGGGTACTTGAGCTCTGGTTCTTCCCTTTCCAGGGATACTTTCACCTCCTCCACTTCCAGGGCTGCATAATGGTTCTCCAATTCAAGGGCTGGAGAAGTTGGATGGGTGATTCTGCAGGCTCTGGTGACTTGTGTCCAACCTTCGTCATTCTGTTGGCACCCATCTTCTCCTCTGCTAGAGAGCTTGGATGTTTCAAGAAGCATCTCATCAATGTACTTCTCACTGTCTTGAATGCTCCTCAGCCTCGCCACCTCCTCTCTGAGTTCCTCCACTTGTTTCCTCAGAGCTTCAGCATGCAGGCACCCTGCACATGGAACTGGTCCTTCAACTGGCATTGGGACCTCTGTCTGGACAGAGGCAGAAGCTGTAACGGGGGCAACAGCTTTAGCAATATGATTTTTCCAGCCATTGTTCTGTTCGTGGAGCTTAGGTATCTGTTAAAGCAAAAGAGAGAGATCTACCAAAGTACCAGCCGGTTTCCCAGCTGTCCTTTCAGAGAAAAAGCAGTTAAATCACTTTAATTATATTCAAAATGTGCTATTCCAAGTCTCTGTGCTTTGTTAAATGGGGAGGTGCCCTATAAAGCAAGACTGCTCACTAGGGGTGGATGGGAGTTGGGGTGGGTAGGGAGGGAACTAACACCTGATTAGGTGTCAGCAGTTCCCACAAGCTGAGAAGGTTACTAGAGTTTAAAACCTACTCTGCTAAAGAAAATATTGCCACTAAACCACCAAAACAATGTAACTTTGCTTTAAAAATATACCAGAACCCTTTTAAGAGCTCCCAGTCAGAGTTAGAAATTTAATAAAAATAAACCCTCAAATCCTTACCGTTGTTTGACCTGTAGAGCCCCTGTTTGGAATGGCAAGGAAATCCACAGTACTACCTTTTAACTTTCAAAATGGAGACTATGGTAAAATGAGGAAAATAGTTAAGAAAAAACTAAAAGGAGCAGCTACAAAAGTTAAAGATTTATATCAAGCATGGGTGTTGCTTAAAATACTATCTTGGAAGCCCAGACCAGCTGTATTCCACGCTTTAAGAAAAATGGAAGGAAGTCCAAAAAACTGCTACCATAGTTTAAAGGTGAGGTCAGAGAGGCTGTTGAGCCAAAAAAGCATCATATAGTAACATAGTATATGACGGCAGATAAAGACCAGTATGGTCCATCAGGTCTGCCCAGCAAAGCGGCAAGAGTAGGTGCACCTGCTGCTCCGTGCAGGTCACCCCTCCTCATGCCTTTGTTTAAGGGTTACCCACTGCTCCATATAGCTCACCCCTACTTGTTGAGATAAAAGAGATAGTTATGTTTATCCACCACCCTTTCAGTGAAAAAGTATTCCCTGACATTACCTTTCAGTGTACCCCCTTGCAGCTTCATGTTATGCCCTCTAGTTTTACAGCTTCCTCCTCTTTGGAAGAGGTTTGTTTGTTCATTAATAATCTTTAAGTATTTGAAGGTCTGAATCATATCTCCCCTGTCCCTCCTCTCCTCCAGAGTGTACATATTTAGGTCTTCAAGTCTCTTCTCATAAGTCTTCTGACGCAGGCTCCAAATTACTTTGGTCGCGTTCCTCTGAACCATTTCCAGCCTTTTTATATCCTTTGCGAGATATGGTCTCCAAAACTGAACACAATATTTCAAATGAGGCCTCACCAGTGACTTGTACAGTGGCATTAGTACTTCTTCCTTTTTGCTGGTAATTCCTCTGTGTATGCAATGCAGCATCCTTCTGGCTTTTGCGACCACCTTATCACATTGTTTTGCCACATTGAGATCCTCAGAAACAATCACTCCGAGGTCCTTCTCCTGGTCCGTGCACACTAACCTCTCGCCCCCTATCACATAAAATTCCCTTGGATTTCTGCTTCCCAAGTGCATGACAGTTGTCACCAGCTCTCCTTAAACCCCCGAGTAGAGGTTAAGGGAGTGGGTTTTTCCCTATTGAAATAGCTGTTTTACAGATCCTGGAGCAATGCCCCTTGGGAAATGTAGTCTTTGCACCAAATCAATAAGGAGCAGTTGTGGAAAAAGTGGTTAAGCAACCAAAGGATTTTATTTCCCCTCCCGGGGTGGATTTTACCATGAACAGAAAACACAATCCATGTATTTACTGGTATTTGGGACAAACAAAAGTTCCTTAACAGAAAAAGGCTTTCTTCAGCATTAACCAAGGTGAAAACAAACATTCAAACAAAAACACGCTGTTTCCTCACAGCTCCCTGTTTCCACGTGCTATCTGTGCTGTACTCTCTTTTCAAGCAGGCTTTCAACGCAATGAAATTATTCCATTGGCCAGAGATAATGTACAGTCCATTATATCTATATCTTCTCCAGTATCAATACACTCTGGTTCACAGTCCATCAATTCCTCCTGGTCATAAGGAAATGTTTGAACCGGCACTGCTGGTGCCACGCCCTTTCTTACTGCTCCGGGCTTTACACGATATGCTTGGGTTAAAAACTGGCTTTCACACAGACTATCAGGCCCAGTATTCTTTTCCCAGCACCACCCTTCTGGGTACAAACAGTCACTGTACTTAAGTATATTCAAGCCTTTCGGCTTAACCTCCACCAGTAAGGCTGAAAGGTTTCTCTGGTGCTTTTGAACAGCTGTAGGTTCCCAACCTAAGCCCTGCTCATAGCATTTCACTTGCCTCCTAGGCTTTCTTTCTCTCCCGTGCTCCCCAGGATATTGCAGACAATCTCCTTTGCCCTTGTTATATCCTGTCCTCGGGGTTTCTTTCTTTCTCCTCAAGAAGGAATCTGTCTCTTTTCCATAGAGACTCTGGCTTACTCTGGGCATAGCTGTCTTCAGTGTAGCTCTCAATAGCTTCTCTCTCCAGCTCATATGCCTCACTTCCTGCTTCTTCAGCCAACTCTTCATTACTTCCTCCTCTGCCTACCTCACTCCACCTACTCCACTTACTTAACTCACCTGAACCTTCTTTAATAGGGTGAATTCTGGGGCCGTGCTCAACTCCACCCTCTAGCAGGTGTCCTGCATTACCTTGTGATTCACCCCTTGAATGATAGCACCGGCGTTTCTCTTGCTTCCGTGCTTGGTTCCCACGGTAACGAGGAGCCATGTGCTTCTGTTTACAGCTCAGCTCTACTTTTGTTCCTGGCTTTTTAGCTTCATTAGACGGGCTAGAAGGACCCACTATGTCACACAGTGCACTTCTTCACATTAAATTTTAACTGCCAAGCATTAGACCATTCTTCCAGCTTCTGTAGATCTTTCATCATGTTATTCACTCCCTCAGGGGAGTCCACTCTGTTGCAAATTTTCATGTCATCTGCAAAAAGACAGACTTTTACATCCAGTCCTTCAGCAATGTTACTCACAAAATACATTGAACAGTACTGGGCCTAGGACCGAAACCTGGGGCACACCTCTAATCACCTTTCTTTCATCCGAGTGAGTTCCGTTTACCGTCATCTTCTGTCGTCTGTCAGTCAACCAATTTCTGATCCAGTTCACCACCTTGGGACATATCCCCAAGCTGTTGAGTTTATTGGTAAGCCTCCGATGAGGAACAGTATCAAAGGCTTTGCTGAAATCTAGGTAGACCATATCTATTGCATGCCCTTGATCTAGTTCTCTGGTCACCCAGTCAAAGAACTCAGATTTGTTTGGCAAGATCGTCCTTTGGTAAAACCATGTTGGTTATGAGGAACTCCACTCTTCACTCTTTCAGGAGCACCTCCATTACTTTTCCCGCCACCGAGGTAAGGCTTACTGGTCTGTAGTTTGTCACTTCTTCCCTACTAAAAAAAGAAAAAAAATCACTCCACAGATACACAATCCTCAATTAAATCAAATGCTTCATACAAAAAAATCAAACAGTGAGGAGAAAAAGGCCTCAGAATCACTGGGGTTTAGAGTTACACCAACGGGCATAACCACCTAAAGCTCCCCCACAAACATCAATGGCCTGAAAAAAACTCACATGGAAACTCTTTATTCTCATCTAGAGCATATCACAAAGCATTTCACAAACAATCCAGCGCATATCAAATTTAAAAGAAACTGCACTTATCTTCCACAGTTTCTCAGCAGCCCAAACAACTGCAAAAACAAATCTGTGGTTGTTAATCATTAATTTACAACCCCCCTATTACCACTTTTGTGAAGAGGTACCACATCAGCCCTTCTCCAGCCCTGTGGAACTTCTCCTGTCTCCAAGGATCTATTAAAAAACATCCTTTAACAGCCCTGCAAGAACCACTCTGAGCTCTTTCAGTATCCTGGGCTGTATCCCATCCGGTCCCATGGCCTTGTCCACTTTCAGTTTTGCAAGCTGTTCCAACACATAATCTTCTGTGAATGGTGCAGTATCTACTCCATTCCCATTTGTATATTTGTCAGTCACAGGTGGTCCTTCCCCAGGATTTTCTTTAGTAAAAACATAAGCACTGGCAAGTTAGATGCAAGGCATTAATAAGGCAGGCAAAGAGAGAATTAAAAAAAAAAGCTTGCTGTGGAAGCAAAAACGCATAATAAAACCTTTTTCAAGTACATTTGTAGCAAAAAACCTGTGAGAAAGTCACTTGGACCATTAGATGATAGAGTGGTAAAAAGGGCACTAAGAGGTGACAAAGCCATAGCAGAGAGCTTGAATGAATTCTTTGCTTTGGTCTTTACTGAAGAACATGTAGGGAAGTTACCCATGACTGAAATGGTATTTAAAGATGATGCATTGGAAGAATTTAAAGAAATATTGATAAAATGGCAAGATGTATTACAACTATTTGATAAACTAAAGAGTAGCAAACTACCTGGACCAGATGATATACATCTCAGGGTGTTGAAAGAACTGAAATATGACATTGCAGACCTACTATTAGTAATCTGTGAAGTATCATTAAAATCATCTGTAATACCTTAAAAGACTGGCGAGTGGCCAATGTAACGCTAATTTTTAAAAAGGGTTCCAGGGTGATCCGGGAAATTACAGACCAATAAGCCTGATGTCAGAACCAGGCAAAATGGTAGAAACCATTATAAGGAACAAAATTACTGAACATGTATATAGTCATGATTTAATGGGAGAAGGCCGACATGGCTTTAGCCAAGAAAGGTCTTGTCTTACTAATCTGTTATACGAGGTATTTCTTTGAAGGTGTGAATAAATAGGTAGACAAAGGTGAGCCTGTCAATATAGTATATCTGGATTTTCAGAAAGCCTTTGACAAGGTCCTTCATGAGAGATTCTTGGTGAAATTAAAAAGTCATAGGATAGCAGGCAGTGTACTATTGTGGATCAGGAACTGGTTAAAGGACAGAAAGCAGAAGGTAGGGCTAAATGGCCAATTTTCCTAATAGAGAAAGATGAATAATGGAGTACCATGCTGGGTCCGCTGTTTAACATATTTATAAATGACCTGGAAATGGGAATAACGAGTGAGGTAATCAAATTTGCAGATGGCACAAAATTATTAAAAGTTGTTGAAACACAAGAGGATTGTGAAAAATTGCAAGAGGACTTGATAAATTGAAAGACTGGATGTTCAAATAGAAGATGAGATTTAATGTGGACAAGTGCAAAGTTATGCACCTAGGAAAGAACAACACAAAACTATGGTTACATGATGCAAGGTTTCACATTAGGAACCACCACCCAGGAAAAGGTTTAGGCCTCATCGTGGATAACACGTTGAAACCCTCTGCCCAGTGTGCAGTTGCTGCCAAGAAAGCAAATAGAATGCTAGGAATCGTAAGGAAAGGAATAGAAAATAAAACAAAGGATATTATAATGCCTCTGTATCATTCCATGGTGCGAATATTGTGTGCAATTCTGGTCGCTATATCTTAAAAAGGATATAGCGGAATTGGAAAAGGTACACAGAAGAGCCACGAAAATGGCAAAAGGGATGGAAGGATATCCCTATGAGGAGAGGCTTAAAAGGTTAGGGCACTTCAACCTGGAAAAGAGACAGCTGAGGAGAGATATGATAGAGGTCTATAAATTAATGAAATGGAACGGATAAAGATCGGTTGTTTATGCCATCAACAAGTAGAAAGACTAGAGGACACGCAACAAAGCTACAGTGTAATCTGTTTAAGACTACCTGATCGTTCTCTTGCACAATCTGTACATTGATCAAGAAGCAACAGTTCGAACGGAATAAGGAGAAACAGAATGGTTTAAAATAAGCAAAGGCTGCATACTTTCCCCCTACCTGTTTAATTTATATGCATAACAAATCATCAGAGAGGCAGGATTGTATGAAGACAACAGAGGTGTGAAGATTGGTGGAAGACTCATCAACAACCTTTGCTATTGTGGCGCCCGAGCCCCTACCAGGCGGCCGCCTAGTAGGGACGGGTAGCCACCTCTTATCTTTTCCTAAGCCTTGTAGTTGTGTGAGGAATAATGAGCCAAGTGGTTTATCAAAGCGCACAGGAATTTATTCAGCTTCCTTGCTGGTAAGTGGATACAAATTCTTCAAGCACATTTATTCTCCAGACAAAAGAAAAATAACGGATAACTTCTCCCATAAACAAATGTCCAAAACAGAGTAACAGCGAATTCAACCCTACAAGCTTCTGCCCCAGTCTTTTACTGTTTAACGTTTCTGCACATGAAGGAATATGCCCTTCTTTTTAAAACTCTTCAAACAGGCTGTCGGCTTATTCAAGGCCGTTGCAAATACCAACAGTTTCAGCTGTTCAACCCCAACTGAGTTACTGCCGATAAGCTTCGAAGGAAAGACTCTTAGGCCCTTTTTAATTATATGACTCCTTCTCTCCTTTCTTTCAGCTTCATAACTACCTTCACACCTATAGTAGCATTCTTAAGGTTCAACTGTTTCTGGCTTACACTAATTCACCTTAGTGCATGCATCACATTCCATCTCTGAAACACTGGAAGTTACATCACCCTCCTTGGCTTCAACCTCCATGCTCTCAGCTGAGCTATAGCAGGGTTCTGCTTGGAAACGCTCAGGAACTTTCTGTTTTAAAGTTTTCAACAGGTCAAACAACCTCTCCCACTTTCTTGCCCTCCCTTCTCTGGGCAGGTCTCTTATGGGGTGTTCTTGTTTAACCTTCCTGGTGAAACATTTCTTTCTACGCTGTGTTATCTGGGGTACAACAGTTTCATCAGAGTCAGAACAGGAAACACACTTTGAAGGCCTTACTGCCTCCCCTCTCCTACCTTGGAGTCTTGGTGCAGTATTCTCTTGGTTGGAACTTCGGCCAGTCAGGACTCCCTCTGCCTCAGAGTAGGGCAGAGACTTTTGGTAACACTTTCCCGCTCTCTTGCCAGGGTAGGTGGTTCTCTCCCAAGAACCTTCCCTATGTCCTCTGTGGCTACTGTGCTGACTATTGTGGCTTCCTTTGTACCTTCTTTGGCTGCCTTTATAGCTGTTCCTTTCTCTGCTGCTCCCTTTGGCTGCAAAGCTCCTTTGTCCTTTGGCTACAGGGTTGTTCTCTCTGGACCTTCTGGAACTTGGACTGGAACCTGAGCTGCAACTCCCTCTTGGACCGGGACTGCAACTCCGACAGCAACTGCCACTGCAACTGTGTCTCCAACCGTGTCTCCCCCTGTATCTCCAACCGTGTCTATCTCTGGTGTTTGTTTGCTCCAATTTAAACATTGAGCAGGGCAACTCCCTTCCTGGCCCTGCCCATCTGTACCTCCCACTCCTATCTATGGTTGACCTGGAGTGTGGGCGTGGCTTACAACTAGGTCTGCCCTCTAGGTTTCTCTCCGGGCTTCTGCTGTGGACTATGTGATCCTGTGTACCCATCCCCCGCAAAGAGGAAAAATTCTTCTCTTCACTTTTTCGTGGCTGGGCTGCACTCTCCTTACCACACTATTCTGATGATACCACATTACTGGCTGAAAGTGAAGATGATCTGAAACATTTGCTTCTCACAATCAAAGAACCTAGTCTCAAAATGGGCCTGCACCTTAATGTAAAGAAGACAAAGACCACTGGCATAATCAACAGGTTCATCGTTGAAGGAGAAGAAATTGAAATTGTGAACAACTTTAACCTACTTGGATCAACTATCAATAAAGAAGCAACAAGCAGTCAAGAAATCAGACGACGCATTGCTCTTGGCAGAATGGCTATGAAAAACCTAGATAAGATTCTCAAGAGCAGAGATGTCTCTCTCCATACATGACTTGTTCAAGCCATGGTATTTTCAATAACATCATATGGATGTGAAAGTTGGACAGTGACAAAGATAGACAGGAAGAAAATTGATGCCTTTGAATTAATGCGCTGGCGGCAAAATACTGTGTATACCATGGACTGCCCGAAGAACAAACCAGTCAGTACTAGAGGAGATCAAACCTAAACTTTCTTTAGAAGCTCAGATGACAAGACTTTGACTTTCATACTTTGGACACATCATGCGAAGAGAGAGATCATTAGAGAAAGACATCATGCTTGGCAAGATACAAAGTCACTGCAAAAGAGGAAGGCCAGCAATGAGATGGATCGATACAATAACAGCAGCTACGGGTACCAGTCTGTCAACAATGAGCCGCCTGACTGAAGACCGAACACAATTTAGGATAGCTATCCAGAGGGTGGCCGTGAGTCGACTCCGACTCGACGGCACTTAACAACAACAACAACAACAACCTTTTTAACCTTTCTTCATAGGGGCATCCTTCCATCCCCTTTACTATTTTGGTGGCTCTTCTCTGAACCTTTTCTAATAACGCTATATCCTTTTTAAGATACGGCGACCAGAATTGCACACAATATTCAAGGTGTGGTCGCACCATGGAACGATACAGAGGCATTATAATATCCTTTGATTTACTTTCCATTCCTTTCCTTATGATACCTAGTATTCTATTTGCTCTCTTGGCTGCCGCTGCACACTGGGCGGAGTGTTTTAACATGTTATCCACAATGATGCCTAAATCTTTTTCCTGGGTGGTGGTTCCTAATGTGGAACCTTGCATCGTGTAACCATAGTTTGGGTTGTTCTTCCCTAGGTGCATAACTTTGCACTTGTCCACATTAAATTTCATCTGCCATTTTGATGCCCAGTCTTCCAATTTATCAAGATCCTCTTGCAATTTTCACAATCCTCATGGGTTTTAACAACTTTCAATAGTTTTGTATCATCTGCAAATTTGATAACCTCACTCGTTATTCCCTTTTTGAGGTCATTTATGAATATGTCAAAAAGCGGACACAGCACAGATCCATGGGGTACACCACTATTCACCTTTCTCCATTGGGAAAATTGGCCATTTAGCCCTAACCTCTGCTTTCCATCTTTTAACCAGTTCCTTCTTTATCTTTATTTAGGCACTTGATAAACCGCCCAGGCCGAAGCATCAGGGCGGTGTACAATGACAAAAATGACAGCTACTGGAAATAAAGAAAGGAACGCCAAAAACAATAGGACAGAGAGGGACTGCAAAACAGATAGAGGACCGTGGAGGCCTGTTGAGGGGCCGGCGGGAGGGGAAAGGGAGCGGGGGATAACCATGGGGAAATCAAGGGGGATGGGGGGTATGACTAGGGGATGAGGCACCATCAGCAGGGGGAGGAAGATCAAAGGCCTGACAGAAGAGATGTGTCTTGAGGAGGGCTTTGAAACGAGTATAGGACAGTTCGGTGCGAAGTGGGAGAGGAAGAGAGTTCCAGAGGGCGGGACCTAAGAAAAAGAAGGCGGAACGTCAGGTGGACTCCAGGTGGGCCTGTGTAGGAGAGGGGAGGAAAAGGCGATTACCGAGAGACGAATGAAGAAGACAGGGGGAAGGCTGAAAACGAATAATGTTGGCTAGATATTGGGGGGTATCAGCGTGGAGAGCCCTGTGGGTGAGGATTAGTAGTTTGAAAATAAACCAGATCCATAATAGTACACTGCCTCCTATCCCATGACTCTTTAGTTTTGCCAAACGTCTCTGATGAGGGACCTTGTCAAAGGCTTTCTGAAAGTCCAAATATACTATATCAACCGACTCACCTTTGTCTACCTGTTTATTCACACCTTCAAAAAAACATAACAGATTAGTAAGACAAGATCTTCCTTGTCTAAAGCCATGTTGGCTGTCTCCCATTAAGCCATGACTATCTACATGTTGTCGTAGGTCACCCGTCCAAGCGGTAGCCTGGGGGCAGGTGAACTCGCCTGTCTTGCTCCCTACAATTACTTGTTCAAGATGGCCGCCAAGGAAGGCTGCTGGGTAATGTAGTTCATGAAGCAAGGAGTGTGACCACCCGGTAAATAGGCAAAACAGAGAATTTTATTTCGGGGTTTCCCCTCTGCATTGAATTCAAAATGAACCTCAACATAAACTGGATAATTCTCCAACAAGGCAAAACCAAAAATGTGAAACAAGTTGAACAGAAAAATACAGGACTTCCTTTTAAAACATTAATATTCCTCTTGCTGTGAGGAACAGGCTTCTGAAGCTTAATCTGTGCTCCAGATTAGCTTCATTGTCAATTACTTTCAAAACAGCTTCCTCTCTTCAAGCCATGCACAGCACAAGTCTTTAAATGGCTTTCATGCTACAGTGTTTTAGCTAGGCAAATACTCAGCAGTTATTCATGCTCTTAGCCAGACATAGAGAACATTGCATATCTTCAACATCTGAACCGTTAGGTTCCTCCAGCAGGTCTATATCCATTTCATCTCCTGAATCACAGCGTCTATCCTGAACATCAGCTGTCTGGTTCTTCTCCTGCCTTATTAGCTCCTGCAAACGTAACAACAGCTGTTCCCTATGGTCTCCAGCCACAGGCTTTTGCAATGGAGTTTCTCTCTCTTTTAAGAATTTAGCAAGCTCTGTTAGAGTGGAGGTTTGGCAGTCACTGGCATAAGCTCTGGGTTTACTAAAGCTTTGCTTCCCAGAATTCAGGGGCATACAGCGTTTAGCACTGTCTCTTAACTCTTGAACAATGCCTTCAGTATGGCTTTGGTTAGGAAATAAAGAAAAGACATTCTCATTACCTTCAGTGTTTAAATGCTGTCTTGGATTATTTCCTCTTCTGGAAACACTTCTCTGACTTGGCAATTGTGTCCTGCACTGGGTTCCAGACACCCTCTGTTTCTCCTTTACACTTGCTTGTGAATTTTCCCAACTCAGCAAGTCTCTGCTTCCAGGCTTGTCCCCTTTAGAATCAGCTCCTCTTACTTGAACTGTTCCTGGTCTTGCTGCTGCTGTGTTCCTCTCTGCTGTGCTTTTTCCTCTTCCTGTTGCACTTCTTCTCTTTCCTCCTTCCCTTCCGTTTGTTCTAAAGCTGAAGCACTTTTTAACTGCTGGTTTCCAAGCACCACGCCTTTCTTCCTGCCCACGTGCAGCTCATCAGTGCACAACCTAGCCCTGACATCACTAGGTGGGCGGAGCTTAGCACTCGGAATACTCTGCCTTGGAGGCTTGTGGTTTCTATGGGAACTGCCTTTCTCTCCAGATTTAAAGGAACAGGGCTCCTCTCCCTGCCATTCCATTTCCTCTGCACAGCTCTCCTCACCACAATGTTCAGCAATTTTGTTCTTTATGATGGTTTCTACCATTTTTCCTGGTACTGACGTCAGGCTCACCAGTCTGTAGTTTCCCAGATCACCCCTGGAACCCTTTTTAAAAATTGGCGTTATGTTCGCCATCCTCCAATCTTCAGGTATTACAGATGATTTTAATGATAGTTCACAGATTACTAATAGCAGGTCTGTAATCTCATATTTCAGTTCTTTCAACACCCTTGGATGTATATCATCTGGTCCAGGTGATTTGCTACTCTTCAGTTTATCAAATAGTTGCAATACATCTTCCCGATGTATCGATATTTCCTTCAATTCTTCCGCACCTTTAAATACCACTTCAGTCATGGGTAACATCCCTACATCTTCCTCAGTAAAGACCGAAGCAAAGAATTCATTCAGTCTCTCCGCTATCGCCTTGTCGCCTCTTGGTGCCCCTTTAACCCCTCTATCATCTAATGGACCAACTGACTCTCTCACAGGTTTTTTGCTACGAATGTACTTGCAAAAGTCTTTATTACGCGTTTTTACTTCTGCAGCAAGCTTCTTCTCAAATTCTCCCTTTGCCTGCCTTATCAATGCCTTGCATTTAACTTGGCAGTGCTTGTGCTGTTTCCAGTTTTTATCATTTGGCTCTTTTTTTTTCCATTTCCTGAAAGATGCTTTTTTGGCAACAACAGCCTCTCTGACCTCACCTTTAAACCATGCTGGCAGTTTTTTGGACTTCCTTCCACTTTTCTTAAAGCGTGGAATACAGTTGGTCTGGGCTTCCAAGATAGTATTTTTCAACAACACACAAGCTTGATGTAAGTCTTTAACCTTTGCAACTGCTCCTTTTAGTTTTTTCTTAACTATTTTCCTCATTTTATCATAGTCTCCCTTTCGACTCTCCTTGTCAACCTCTGCCACCCTTTCTTCCCTTTCTAAGATTTCTGAGGAGGAAATCACACATCTTCTTTCCTCCTCCAAACTCCCTACCTGCTCCTCTAATCCTATTCCTACCCATCTCCTAAGTTCCATTTCCTCCACTGTCATCCCTCCCATCTCTCATATTCTCAACCTCTCTTTCTCCACTGCAACTGTTCCTGCAGCCTTCAAGCATGCTGTGGTCACACCTCTCTTCAAGAAACCCTCAATTAACCCTAACTGTCCTTCTAATTATTGACACATCTCCCTCTTCCGTTTCGTTTCTAAACTACTTGAATGTGCAGTTCACTGCCGTTGCCTAGACTTTCTCTCCTCTCAAGCCCTTCTGGATCCACTGCAATTTGGCTTTCGTCCTTTACATTCAACTGAAACTTCTCTTGCCAAAGTCTCCGGTGACCTGTTCCTAGCAAACTCCAAGGGCCTTCCCTCGATCCTCATCCTTCTTGACCTATCTGCTACTTTTGACACCATCAATCACCACCTTCTTCTCAATACTTTGTCCTCGCTTGGTTTCAAGGGCTCTGTGCTATCCTGGTTCTCTTCTTTTTTCTCCCATCGCACTTTCAGCATCTGTGCTAGTGGATCCTCCTCCTCTGCTATCCCATCCTCAGTTGGTGTACCCAAAGGGTCTGTCTTGGGCCCACACCTTTTCTCCCTGTATACGCAGTCTCTTGGTGCACTCATCTCCTCCCACGGTTTTCAGTACCATCTTTACGCTGATGACTCTCAGATCTACCCCTCAACACCTGAAATGTCTCCAACAATCCAGGCCTGGATCTCTGCTTGCCTATCTGACATTGTTGCCTGGATGTCTCACTGCCATTTGAAACTGAACATGGCCAAAACCAAACTTCTTATCTTTCCCCCTAAACCCACTTTCCCCCTTATTTTCTCCATCTCTGTGGATATCACTCTAGTACTCTGTTTCCTTGGCTCGCAACCTTGTGTTGCCTTTGACTTCTCCCTCTCCATACATATCCAACTGATAGCTAAAATCAGTCATTTCTTTCTCTATTACATCAGCAAAATTCACTCCTTCCTTTCTAAGCACACTACTAAGATACTTATCAACTCTTTAGCCACCTCCCATCTAGACTATTGCAACCTCCTCCTTGCTGGTCTCCCTCTGAATCCTCGCTCCCCTTCAATGTGTTCAAAACTCACCTTTGCGGCTGCTCTAATGCCTTTGGCCTGAGCGGTATATCAAATTCAAAATAAACATAAACATAATCTTCTGCCATCCTCAATATGCTCATATATAACCCCTCTTCTCAAGCCGCTTCATTGGCTCCCTATCCATTTCTGTATCCATTTGAAACTTCTTGTACCAACCTAAAAATGCATTCATTCTGCTGCTCCTGACTACCTTTCTTCTCTTATCTCTCCCTACACCCCTCCTCGGGAACACCACTTTTCTGGCAGATCCCTTCTATCTGTGTCTTTCTCTTCTACTGACAAATCCAGACTTCAATCCTTCCACCCTACTACTCATGCCTGGAACAAACTACCTGAGTCTGTGTGTCAGGCTTCATCTCTGGCCCTTTTCAAATCCAGGCTGAAAGCTCACCTCGTTGAGGCTGCTTTTGGATCCTGATCTGCTTAGGTTTCTATGTGTTTCCTTACCATTCCCCTAGATATATCCTTGTCCTCAGCTGTTGTGTTGTCTGTCTTGACTAGATTGTAAGCTTCGATGAGCAGAAACTGTCTCTTACATGTGTCTGTACAGCACTTTGTACTCCTTGTAGCGCTATACAAATGATCACTAATAGTGGTAGCAGTAGCAATAACCAGTCATTTTTTTTAAGAAATGGCAATATGGTAGCTAGGGAGTTCATCCTCAATCTCTCTTTCTTTATGAACTTGTTTAGATTGCGTAGGTTGAAAATCAGATGCATTCCCCAGATTTCTTTGGGATCAGTAAGTGCTTGGAGTAAAACCTCTGATTCTCCTCTGATTGTGGTACCACCTCTGTGGTATTGGCTGAAAGTAGAGCCTTGATTTCTTGTTGAAGCTGAGGACACTGCTTCACAGGCAGTTAAGGAAAACAGAGACACTTGCTCGGAGGATGCACAGTAAGTCTTAGGGACATGTTTACTAAAAGTTAATGTGCATTAAAGTTAACGTGCGTTAAGTGCTGCCACTACCCATTCATTTTTGTGGGCCACTGCAGCATTTAACATGCATTAACTTTCATTAATACGCGGTAACCTTTAGTAAATATACCCCCTAGTCCGGTAGCCCTTCTGCATTATGCTTCTGATCCATTTGTCTGAGATAAGAACTTCTTATGAAAACATTTAAAATCTATCACAGATCTTTCAGCATTTCGAAAAGATCTTAAAACTCACCTATTTATAGAGTACTTTGGAGACTCATTCCCAATAGATGAAATATTTCCCACTTAAACTCATGTATACTCATATTCATTAATTCACAACTTACTTTTCCCTTTTTCTTACTCTATCTTACAATACCCAATTCTCCACATTATCACATTTACTCTTTACACTAATAATTCTAGTGAACTAGAATACATTTTTCCTTGCTCAGATAAGATTTTTGAAATTTGTAAATATTTAAATCTGTATATATGTTTAAATTATCTATATACCTAATCAGCATTTACTCAGCATTGTAACCCTCAAATTACCATTTTTATTATATACAATTTAAAGTTCACTGTAATTTCAATTGTTTGAATAAGTTTCAATGTAATGTTCAAGTTTTGTTCTATGTAAAACGCTTTGATTTTTCTGAAAGGTGGTATATAAAACCGTTCAATAAATAAATAAATCTCCTACTGGTACAGACTGCACCTGTAGTCAAAAGCTGGGCCCTGGCTTTGACTGGTTCTGATTCTCTGTTTTTGGGGATTTCTTGTCCCTTGGCCTTTGTTTCTGATGATATTGCTGAGAAGATTATTAAAACTTAGATTTGGAGTTATTGTAATTGTATGGTTGATATTTCCTGTAGCTGTAGAAAGGTTGCCTGTGATTTATGAGAAGAGGAATGGTGTTGGTCTATATTTATTTATTTATTTGTTTGTTTTTTATAAACCATCCTTTCCAGAGATCAGGGGCGGTTTACATTGAACAATTAAAACAAACTATAAAAAAAACTTTAAACTATTTACAAAGTAGCCATTATATAGGGAGCTATTAACATTATATATAACGTCAACTATATACATTTAAATTGGTTGTGGGACAAGGGTGAACAAGATGTACTTTAGGCATTGTTGTTATAATATTCATTAAATAGTAGTGTCTAGTTCTTTCCTAACTGTTTGGAGATCTTTGATAGATCTGATGGGATCTGGCAGAAGGTTCCATAGTTTGGGTGCAGTGTAAGTGAAGGCCCTGTTACTGGTTACTTGTTTTATTCTACGGACTGATGATAGTATTGCAAGTGTGTTTAGATTGCTGTTTCTTCTGCTTCTAGTCTCTGCTTGCATGTGAATCTTAGATGTGAGGAAGGAGGGTGAGATGTTATGGAGTAGTTTAAAAATGGTAATTATTACTTTATATTTTATTCTACTTATTATTGGAAGCCAATGCAGATCGTTAAGGAATCATGTAATATGATCTGTCAGGCGTACATTAGCTATTATTCGGGCAGTCATATGTTGGGCTAATTGCAAGGTGTTGATTGTCTTTTTGGGCAGACCCTGGAGTAAACTGTTGCAGTAGTCCCAGTGCGGAGTTATAAGCGCTTGGACTACAATTTGGAAATCGCTGGGTTCTAAGAGAAGTCTTAGGTTCTGGAATGGACCTTAGTTTAAAGAATATAGACGTGGCTGTTTGTCTTACATGGGATGACATACTGAGGGATTTATCCAACATAATTCCCAGGTATTTCACCTCCTGTTTTACTTGAATGGTGGTGTTTTGTATCTTGATTTCAGTGTGGGGGGGGGGGGGGCAAAGTTTTGGTTTCTTGTTGTGAACATAATTTCAGTTTTTTTGAAGTTGATTTGGAGGTTGTTCTCACAAAGCCAGGATTCAGCTTTGAGGATGCAGTCAATAATGCTGTGATAGACTAGGTTTTTTATGTTTACTATCGGCATACAAGAGGTAACCTATTTTATGCTTTTTGAAGATTGAGCAGATTAGCTGAAAGTAGAGGTTAAACAGGAGAGCCGGTAATGCTGAGCCCTGAGGAATTCCATGTTCTTGTGGGAAGGTCGTGGAAGACTCTTGGTCAATTCTTACATATTGGTATCTATTGGTGATATATGATTTAAACCATTGAAGGGCAGTACCTGCTATTCCTAATTGGGCTATTCTAGCAAGGAGTATATTAAGATCCATGTCGTCAAAGGCTGAGGCAATGTCTATGAAGACAAGTATGAAAGCTTGATTAGTATTATCCATGCCACAGATGAAGGTGTCAAACAGGACCATTAGTAAGGTTTCCACTCTGGTATGAGCGGAAACCAAACTGGTGTTTGTCAAGGGGGTAGTTTGAGTCAATGTAGTCTTGCAACTGAGTTTGAACTATTTTTTTCAATGATTTTTGCTAGAAAGGGGATGCTTGCACTTGGTCTATAGGAAGCAGGATCATCTTTATTTAGGTGTCTCGACTAGATTATAAGCTCAGACAAGCACGACTGACGAGCAGGGACTGTTTCTTGTATGTCTGTACAGCGCTGCGTGCGTGGCGCTATATAAGTTCTAAATAGTAGTAGTAGTAGTAGGATGTGTTCTTGAGTATAGGACAAATGGCAGAGAGTTTGAGATCATTTGGCATTGTCCCTAGGAGGAGGGAATGGTTCACTATGTTGAGTAAGAAGGGGGCTAGCTCAGATTTAGTTGCTTTTATCCAAGCTACGGGGCATGGATCCAGGTGAGAAGTGGTTGTGTTGATTTTGGTAATGGTATCAAATAACTGCTTCTCCTTGATAGTGTGAAGTGTGTTTCATTTATTGAGGGGGTATAGACTCACTTGGGATAAGGCAGTGGTTGAATTTGTTTTGCTTTTCAGTTTTGATGCAAAATGATTGGCAAGGGTTTGGGGGTTGATGATGGTCTTGGGTGCCTCATTTTGGTGGGTTTTCGTTACAGATTTGACAATTTTGAAAAGTTCTCTGGGGCGGTTAATAGCTTTATTTGGTGTTAGAAAAGTGGCTCCTTCTTGCCGTTTGTATGGCCTCTTTATAGGAGTTTAGAGCTGCTATATAAAGGCTTTGAGGTCTGGGGATTTTTTGTTCCTCTATCTTTTTTCAAGTTTGCGGAGTTCTTTTTTTGAGGTTGTGTAAATTGGAAGTGTACCATTTTTCAGAGGGTCTGCAGGTGTTTTTCCTGCGTGTGTTTGTGGGAAGAGCTGCTTTATGAATTATTGTATGCCAGTTCTTTACTGACTCATCCAGGTTTTGGGGAAGGGAGGTGAGCTGTGGAAGTACGTTATTCAAGAATACTTCTTTGTCGAAGCGCCTGAAAAGTGGATTATGTTGTGCTGTGTTGAAGGGTTTTTGCTCATTAAGTGGGATTAGGAGGTCAAACCTTAGTATGAAGTGGTGAGACCAGGGTACCTGGGTTACACTGGGGGGGGGGGGTCAAATTGGGGTGCTCAGCGATATGGTTTTGGAGGAATATAAGGTCGAGAATATTGCTCTTGGTATGGATGGGGTTATTCATTTGTTGGAAACCTAGGTCTTCAATGAATTCCAAGAACGTTAAGGATTGTTGTGGTGTAAGGGAGGCTAGGTTAAAATCCCCAAGGATGACGTGCGGCTTCTTTATGTATGATGTGCATGCTGATTCTAGGATTGTTGCGAGGTTGGTGTGATTGGTGGTAGGTGTACGTGTATTTGTTCTTTCCTTTCCCAGCACTTACCCTTAGGTTGTCCTCTAATTCTCTGGGCCGAGGAATTACCTTACCTTCTCTGTCTGGGATCCCAGGAGAACAAACACACACACTCGCACATAAGTAGCATGTACGTTTATTCCGTACGTTAGAAGTGCAGTCTATCTTTTATACAGTAACATAAACATATATACGTCATAAACCCATCCCAGCAGCCTAGCACTGCTTATCAGCAACCGTACAAACTGGTACCTGTCTCTGTGAGGATCACTCAATTTTGCCTTAGCACAACACATTCCTTTCCATCTAGGTATGCACAAAATATCCATTTTCCCTTGTGGGCCTTATGGTCCCTCTGTACAAGAAACTTATTTTCCCCTTACAATACTTATTTTCCCCTACAATCCCCCCTTTGGGCCTGTATAGGCCCACTAGAAGAACAGCCTAAGAATCTACTACAAAATAACTAAACAGGCATTATTAACTGAATATCTGTACGCGGCAGCTCAGGTACATCAGCCACCGTAAAAGCAGGTGTATAGGAGTACATAAAAGTGGTGGAGCTCTGTAGGGCCTTCCGACAGCAGCCAAGAACAAATGAAAATATACAATGGAAAAGAACAAGGATTACAAAACCGCTCAATAGGGCAATAATCAGCCCTTTGAGACCACCCCCAAAGAAAAATACATCAGAGAGTAAGCACGAGAAACTGCTGTAGTTGAAGAACAGTATAGAGCAGTATTAGACAGGCTTAAAAGCAGAAACAATAAAACAATCTGTAGCATTAAAACTAGACACAGTTTACAATGAGCAAGGGACCTAGTCATATCCCAAAGAGGGGCGAGTAACACCAATGTTATACAAGAAAGTAGAAAAAGAAACATGGGGCTGGGTGCAGTTTAAATTGTCAAGTACAGTAAACTTCTGCATTTCACACAGATTAAAAGGTACAGCAATGAGACATGTTGATAGAAAAGCTCCAGCTTGTAGCAAGCTGCGCACACAAAGATCTGATACATTTAAAGCAGTTTGGGCAAGTAGTATTGCCGTATTAACAGTTCCAGAGATGGGCTGAAGAAGGCACCACATGAGTGGTAGAAGGAGTCAACACAGTCTTGCGCATGATGGTCAGGAGGCTGGAGGGCGGTCTGGAACCGAAGATGATGTCAGTGCACATGGATCCATGAAGGGCAGGAGTCCCACAGGATGGCTGTCCATGTGATGGCGATCACTGTAGTTGGAGGTCCGTAGGGTGGGTCCAGGGTACCGTGCTTGTGAGGTGCTCTGACCTGTACCTGGTCACCAACTTTGAAGGGATATGTTGGTTCGGTACCTCTAGGCTGATAGCCGCTTTTCTTCAGGAGTCTTCTCCTCTCCCTCTCCAGCTGCTAGGGCCTTGGCTGCCTTGACGTCAGCTACTTCTCATCCTGGTCCTGAAGCCTGATCCGTAAATGGAGAATGTTTCCAGCGAGGGCAATGGCTTCAGGATCTTTTAGCCGCCACCTTCACTGCAATTGGTGTTATCAGAAGAACTTGGAACGGTCCCATACTGGAAAAGGGGCTTGTACTGTGTGCTGGTGGTATGTCTTTACCAAAATCCAGTCTCTGGATTGGAAGAAAAGAGCTGAGTCATCCAGCAGAAAGGACTGGACCTGCTGAGCATACCTGTGGAGGGAAGAGAGTTGCCTCTGCTGCTAGGAAATACAAGAGATCAAATGTGAGGCTCAGGAGTATAAAAAGTAAGCAGTCTTCCATATAACAGTTCAAAGGGGGAAAACTTTCAGTCTACCCCTTAGGGCCATTTTTTTTTTTGGTTGAACAGAGTCAAAGGTAAGACAGTTTAGTTTCTTTACAAAGTTTTTTAAGGTTTCGGAGGTTCCCCCCTTCTTGGATTGCTGCTTGCATACAGTAGGGGTCTATAGAGGAGACATATTGCAAGTTCTTTATTCTCTATTTTCAGAAGATCTATGTCATTGCAGTTGTCGCAGACACTGACAGTGGCATTTATAAAAGTTTTGATTAATGTTAAGACTCCACCAACACACTTGGTGTTTCTGGGACAGTTAAACAAGCTGTATCCATTTGTATTCAGTTGGTTTAGGAGGATGATATTATGTTCAGTGAGTCATGTCTCTGTGATACAGAGGGTGTCCGTGGATTCGTCTATTAGGAGATCATGAATTACAAGTATTTTATTCCTTACAGAACACACATTCATTAGAATGCATTTTAGGAGATTAATGTACTCTGTCTGGATGGGGGGTATGATGGAGACCTGGGAAAGAATAGCTATGCAGAGATCATGTTGGACTTGGGCTTTGACTTAATTCTCAGCTGTCAGATGTGAAATTGGAGTCAGACAAATGTACCCTTGCAGCAGATGGACAACTGGAGAACTTGTTAGTTTTTGTAGGAATTCAGCTTTTCAGGGACATTTGGTGTTATAGATGGATGTCTGGAATTATGCACCCCATGTTGCTCTCTGAGGAATTTTCTCCAGAATTCTGTGAAAACAGAATCAGGCTGGCACGGATAACCTTTTGGGCAGAATGTGGCATTTTAGTATGTTTGTCAGACTAACAGATCTTTTTAGTTAATCTCCCTTGTTCTGTAGGGTTTGGTGATCTTTTTGTCGACTTGAAGAGTACAGCAGAGTGATCCCTTTTTGTTTGAGAAACTCCTTTAATTCTAACTCTATGATCTTTCATGCTCTTGTAGACATTCGGGCACAGCTGGGACAGTCATTGACCTACTACTACTACTACTACTTGTAAAGCGCCATGCACGCAGCGCTGCACAGCTAACCTAAGAAGAGGTAGCTAATATACAAAGGACAGTCCCTGCTCGTCAGAGTCATGCTCATCGGACAAGAGACAATCCCTGCCCGTCAGAGTCATGCTCATCGGAGCTTACAATCTAAATAGAACAGTATGGAGCATTAGTCAGTTCTGCAGTACGGTGTGGTATAATTTGGTACAGTTTGGTCTATAGTTTGTGATGTGGGGTAGCCATATACCATAAGAACATAAGATATGCCATACTGGGTCAGACCAAGGTCCATCAAGCCCAGTATTCTGTTTCCAACAGTGGCCAATCTAGGTCATACGTACCTAGCAGTTTCCCCAAGGGACACAGGTTCCACAATGCTTGTATTGGTTCAAGCATTGATATCCTGGGTCCCTTCTTAATAATGGTTTATGGACCTTTCCTCCAGGAACTTGTCCAAACCTTTTTTAAACCCAGCTACACTAACAGCCTTTACTACATCCTCCGGTAACAAATTCCAGAGTTTGATTACACGTTGAGTGAAGAAATATTTTCTTTTATTAGTCTTAAATAGTTTACCCTGTAGCTTCATTGCAAGTCCCCTAGTCTTTCTATATTCTGATAAGGTAAACAATCGATCTACGTTTACCTGTTCCACTCCGTTCATTAATTTATAGACTTCTATCATATCTCCCCCTCAGCCGTCTCTTTTCCAGGTTAAAGAGCCCTAACCTTTATAGCCTTTCTTCATAGGAGTATCCTTCCATGCCCTTTACCATTTTGGTGGCTCTTCTCTGAACCTTTTCTAAAATCGCTATATCCTTTTTAAGATACGGCGACCAGAATTGCACACAATATTCAAGGTGGGGTTTCACCATGGAACGATATAGAGGCATTATAATATCTTTTGTTTTATTTTCCATTCCTTTCCTTATCATACCTAGCATTCTATTTGCTCTCTTGGCCGCTGCTGTACACTGGGCCGAGGGTTTTAACATGGTATCCACAATGACGCCTATATCTTTTTCCTGGGTGGTGGTTCCTAATGTGGAACCTTGCATCGTGTAACCATAGTTTGGGTTGTTCTTCCCTAGGTGCATAACCTTGCACTTGTCCACATTAAATTTCATCTGCCATTTTGATGCCCAGTCTTCCAATTTATCAAGATCCTCTTGCAATTTTCCACAATCCTCTTGGGTTTTAACAACTTTAAATAGTTTTGTGTCATCTGCAAATTTGATAACCTCACTCATTATTCCACTTTCCAGGTCATTTATGAATATGTCAAAAAGCAGCGGACCCAGCACAGATCCCTGGAGTACACCACTATTCACCTTTCTCCATTGTGAAAATTGGCCATTTAGCCCTACCTTCTGCTTTCTATCTTTTAACCAGTTCCTGATCCACAATAGTACACTGCCTCCTATCCCATGACTCTTTAGTTTTGCCAAAAGTCTCTGATGAGGGACCTTGTCAAAGGCTTTCTGAAAGTCCAGATACACAATATCAACCGACTCACCTTTGTCCACCTGATTATTCACTCCTTCAAAAAAACATAACAGATTAGTAAGACAAGATCTTCTTTGTCTAAAGCCATGTTGGCTGTCTCCCATTAGGTCATGACTATCTACATGCTGAGTAATTTTATTCTTTATGATGGTTTCTACCATTTTTCCCGGTACTGATGTCAGGCTCACCGGTCTGTAGTTTCCTGGATCACCCCTGGAACCCTTTTTAAAAATTGGTGTTACATTGGCGATCCTCCAATCTTCAGGTATTACAGATGATTTTAATGATAGTTCACAGATTACTAATAGCAGGTCTGCAATCTCATATTTCAGTTCTTTCAACACCCTTGGATGTATACCATCCGGCCCAGGTGATTTGCTACTCTTCAGTTTATCTAATAGTTGTAATACATCTTCCCGATGTATCGATATTTCCTTCAATTCTTCTGCACCTTTAAATACCACTTCAGTCATGGGTAACATCCCTACATCTTCCTCAGTAAAGACTGAAGCAAAGAATTCATTCAGTCTCTCCGCTATCGCCTTGTCGCCTCTTAGTGCCCCTTTAACCCCTTTATCATCTAATGGACCAACTGACTCTCTCACAGGTTTTTTGCTACGAATGTACTTGAAAAGGTCTTTACTTCACGTTTTTGCTTCCGCAGCAAGCTTCTTCTCAAATTTTCCCTTTGCCTGCCTTATCAATGCCTTGCATTTGACTTGCCAGTACTTGTGCTGTTTCCAGGTTTCGTCGTTTGGCTCTTTTTTCCATTTCCTGAAAGATGCTTTTTTGGCAACAACAGCCTCTCTGACCTCACCTTTAAACCATGCTGGCAGTTTTTTGGACTTCCTTCCACTTTTCTTAAAGCGTGGAATACAGCTGGTCTGGGCTTCCAAGATAGTATTTTTCAACAACAGCCAAGCCTGATGTACGTCTTTAACCTTTGCAACTGCTCGTTTTAGTTTTTTCTTAACTGTTTTCCTCATTTTATCATAGTCTCCCTTTCGAAAGTTAAAAGGTAGTACTGTGGATTTGCTATGATCACTATTGCCAAGTGGCCCCAACAACCTTATCTCTTGCACTAGATCTGGTGTTCCACTAAGGACTAGGTCTAATATGGCTTCCCTCTGGTCGGTTCATGAACCAGCTGCTCCAAGAAGCAGTCATTTATTTCATCTACGAACTTTATCTCCCTAGTATGTCCTGACGTGACACTGACCCAGTAGATACCGGGGTAGTTGAAATCACCCATTATTATTACTGCACTGTTACTTTTGTTAGCTTCCTTGATTTCTTTGAGCATTTCATCATCCATTTGGTCATTCTGGCAAGGCGCTCGATAGTACACCCCCACTGCCATTGCCTTCCCCCTTTTACACGGAATTTCAATCCATATAGATTCTACAGCAGATTTTGTTTCCTGCAAAACTTTAATCCTTTCTGACTCAATGCCCTCTCTAACATAGAGAGCAACCCCTCCACCAATTTGATCAGCTCTATCATTACGTACCCAGGTATCACAGTGTCCCACTGGTTGTCCTCCTTCCACTATGTCTCTGATATTCCAATCATATCTAACCTTTCATATCTAACCCTTTTCATATCTAACCTTTTTCCTGTGTGCTGTGTTTTTCCCTTCAAATCAATGTGTTTATACCCCAAAATTGCTGTCATGATTTGACAAACTACAATCTGTAATCAAACCGCTTCTGATCGCTGGAAGTAGCGGTATACAAATGTATACTAAATAAATAAAAATATTCTAACTCTCCCATCTTATTTTTTAGACTTCTAGCATTTGCATACAAGCATTTTAGAGAATGTATTTTATTCATATTAATTTGGCTATTGTTAGACATGGGTAATTTGGGATCTTTAAGCTCTGTCTGCTCCATACTTGAGGGCATTTGGGCTACTTTACTCTTTTGTGGAACCTCTCTGCTTTTGGTAGTATCCTTCAAAGATACATTCTTCCGAACCATCCGCTCTTGGGCGACTGTCGGCTTTCCCCTAATATCTAGTTTAAAAGCTGCTCTCTCTCCTTTTTAAAGGTTAATGCCAGCAGCCTGGTTCCATCCCGGTTAAGGTGAAGCCCATCCCTTCGGAAGAGCCCCTCCTTTCCCCAGAATGTTCCCCAGTTCCTAACAAATCCAAAACCCTCATCTCTGCACCATACGCATCAGTCATGTGTGTTGATCATAGACATTTTGCGGTCACAATACAGACTCCTTTTGAAAGTCAGCTTCCTCACCAACACTGCAAAACAATGTTAGCAAAGTTGAATTCAATTTAGGTAAACTAAGGAGTTGATGATAGAAGAAGCAAATATGTGATTCATTTCAGACTTGGTAAAAAAATGAGAACTGTCAGCAAAAGAATGCGGTACCCCTAACGCTGACTTTTTTCTAGAGTCTTCTGAGCTTTGGGATGCTGATCCTGACTCACGTACATCCCAACAACATCACTGCATGTGCGGCTATAGAAGGGCTGGCCAACTATTCAGCAAGACTAGGCAGTCGCCTAGAACAGCAGCTTTGGGGGAGCAAAGAGCAGGCAGTAGCATTCAAAGCAAAGCAACAGATTCGGACAGTCACACAAACTCAAAGAGCCATCAACATGTTATTTTACCTGCAGGAAGAGCAGACAAAGAGTTATGCATTTTTACAGGATTGTTGTTGGAAGAGTGATGTTCAGATGATCATGAGTATAATTATTAAAATCTCGGGGGGGGGGGGGGTTGCTAAGACTGAAGATTTGCTTAGGGTGCTCCATATTTTGCATCAGACCTGGAGCTGTCTCTAAACTGCAGATATCCTGCTGGTAAGCAAGTTTCCTAGACCTGGTGCTGTAGCAGCAAAGCGCAGACAAACCAATGATACCAGGAGTCTGTTCAGAAGGTCCAAATCATTTATTTGTGCACAAGTCGCCACTCCACTCAACTTAGATAAAGGATAAACATGAACCTGCTCAAAATCAAGATTATACTCCCTACTATAATCAATATGTACAAACTTAAATGAATAATCATTCCATTCCTATGCATTGATACCCCACTTGTATATAGTTACAACTGTTTTAGAGACAGTACTTCTGTTTAAATTGTAACACAGACTGTGTTAGTTGATTTACTGAATCATTCTGCTTAATCTTTAAACCCTTTGTTGCACAAGTTAAGATGTTCTATGTAAAAAGTTATAATTGTTCTATGTAAAACAAGCTCTGCATTGTTAATTGTTGTTAATTGTACACCGCAACTGATCGCTGGAAGATGCGGTATATAAATAAGTGTTAAATAAATAAAAAATAAAAAAATAAAAAAATAAAGTCTCGAACCAGTCAATTTCAAAATGGCTGAGCCAAGTTTTCAAGCATTACAACAACTTTTATAGACTTCTGTTCCATTCTAGGTATAGAAAAACATTTCATTGGTCCCGGTAACCTCCCGTACCTCTTCCATTGGTCCCGGTACTGATAAGTTTATCCAATTATGTCCCTTCTGTGGGCATGACACCTGCATGCCCCCTTCTAGTCCCAATTACAATGGTCAGTTCATCAACTTGTTACTTTCACACTCTCAAGGCCATAGAACCAATTTGTGCGTGCAGAAGAGCAGGGTTCTGCAACTCATCTGTCAGCACTCCTAATTATTTCTTTGCAGATGTACTTTTTCTTATCAGTAACTTTTTAAACATGTCTTTTCTGTATTTTTCCATCTTTCAGTTCTACAGTTCTGCATACCTAAGCTAATTCAATACTTCTACTGAGTTCTATCTTACAATAGCAGCATATTGGGGGATGTGCAATCCTATATGCCTCTCCACAGGCCTCATTTACAGGTCAAGCTAGCCATGCTGGCCTGCGTATGTTCAGACACCGTGGGTCACAGGCCTGCACCTGCCACAGTGCAAAGGTGCTTATATACTTTTCTGAAATAACAAAAGGCGGATTGGATCAGTGGAGGCATATAATTAAAAAATCTCCCTATTTAAACATTTCTGCTCTTCTGCATTTGAGGGTATCTGAGATGCAACACACACTTTCTCTCTGACCTCATAACCCAGAAAACGTTTGTAAACTCTTAATACTGGATAATCATAAACCATATAAATTGAAAATATGATCCAAGATTCTTTGAAAGGGCGTTATGCATACATATGCAACAAACAAGAAGGTACCTCTGTGCCATTAACGCACAGCGAGAGAGTGTGGGACTAGTGCGTTTGCAAAAGCACCAGGGGGAGGGAGAATCGTGGACTCCTCCCCAGCTGTCCGAGGTATGCGCAAACAGCTTGTTTAGGACGCTGCCCCCGAGTCGCCATCTTTGTGAAGGCCACAAAGAAATTATACACTATCGTTTGTTAGAGTGATTGTTTTCCTAGTGAGTTACTACAGAAATCACAGATGTTTGTCTCGCCGATTCATCTGACACAGGGGAAAATAAACTGCTCGCTCAATCCACTTGAAAGACTTTTGCCCTTCTTAAATATGGCGGGTCAAGGAGATTATATTTGTTAACCAACGTCACGTTGTCCCTTTTCGAGAAAAACGTAGGATCTAGGAAAAATTTGAGTAAGAAGTTAGTAGAAACAGGAACACCTTATTCCTGAACTTGGGCGCCAAAGTAGCGCGGCAGGTGAGGCTACGAGCTCGCGTTGGCATCAGTTTCCAAGGAAACAGCGGAAGTGGCGGCTCGGGGTTTGTTTTAGAAGATGCTCTTCGTGGACGAGGTGCTGCCGGGGGCGGGTGTGGACTCCTTGTGGAGGAAATCTCAGGGGTCGGACTGTGAGTCGGTAAGTGAGCTAGTATCGCCATTTCCTGTGTCTCGTCCAGCCCATATAATGGTGTCTACTTATTTTTCAGGCACTGTATCCTCTGCCAAGCCAAAACCGTGCACGGATTGCCCTGTTGCTTACATAACCTTCATAAGAGCACACTGAGTTTATTTAGTTCATGTCTCAAATGCCCTTTGAGTAGTTAGCCTATGTTAGAATTGTGCTTCATGTATTTTTTCCAATCATGCAGAAGTTAAAAAGAATTATATAAATGTTTGTTTGTATGGCTGCAAAAGAGCTTTCTGAAAAATAAACAGAATGGGATGAAACTTGGTACTGGGAAAATACAATCTGAATTTTAAAAAATGGGCGAAGTCGAACTGGGGCTTCTAGAAATATTGTTGCAGCCAAGCTGCTGAAAAAGCTCTAATTCTCTCACTCACCCACAGAAGGAAACTCACAGACAGGCTGGAATGCAAACAGACTCTTTTAATGTGCACAGGTTCAGAGAGAGAGCACAGTACCCTCCACAAAAATCTGAGCCCCAAAGGACGTCCTACAATTCCTTATATATAGTACAATTTTAAACTCATTCTACAATCTCATTCGTCTCAGGTATTTTCTGTCCACCAATCAGTAGCCCCTGGGGAAGGTGCCTAGGTGACCTGCCCAAACCGGTATGCTCTGGTCTGCTGATTTCTGGGCAAGGGGGGGTATTGTGCTCAGACCTGGAGTGGGGGAAGGGTGCCTACTGAAATCTTTATGTCTTCTCTTAGCAAGCTGATCACTTATGTAAGAACCTTATGCTTTTGGGGGAAGGGTTACCCACAGGTAAACCTTATGGCTGCCTCACTCCCCCTTTTTTAAGTGAGACCTCAACCGCTAGGGGCGGTAGAGGGCAGTACTGTATTACTGGAGGCAAGCCGCAGAGGGGTGTATTGGGTCAGGGCCATGACAGTGGTAGCCGCCTTGCGTTCTACCAGGGTATCAAGGGTGGTGGTAATAAGCGGTAAAGAATGGGGATACAACATGGCAGAATGGCACATAGCAGTAAAATAAAAAGAACCCCTACCACTGGGATTTTTTAGTCCCCCTAGCCAACTGAACCACTTCATAAACCACCCAGGACCCATGGACGGGTCAGTAATATGATTAACTAGATCACGTAGGTCTTGGATAGAGTGTTCAATGGAAACACGTCAGTGAGTTTAAAACAACACATACCCTATACCCTCTGTAGCAACTCCTGCACAAAGTTTTGTTCCGTGTGCAAACGTTGCTGTACTGTCTGTAAAAGGTTGTAGGGTCTGCAGAGGCCTCTTTCCCTGGGATCCACCCTTATTAACATATTAATGGCTTTTATTCTTGCTAGTGTTGAGTCATTCTGGCTACACCCTGCCATCCCCTTTGTTTCATTATTCACTGACACTGTAGTCTTCAGGGCTCATGAGCACTTTGTATCACCAGCTTTGTTTGGCCTGTTTAACTTGTCCAGGCTTGCCCAGCTTGCTCAGGCCTGTTCAATCTGTTCAGGCCTGGCATGTCTTTTCTTAGCTGGGTCCATTTTCTGTGCACTTTCAGGCCTGACCTGTTTCTTAGCTGGGTCCATTCTCTGTGCACTTCTGTTCAGAGTATGGTTCCCCCTGGCTTTACTCTTGTTGTGCTGGGCTCTGGTTACTCATTTTCTTAGCCCACATGTTTTTTTCCGTGCCATCATAATGTATTACAGCCTCAGGCAAGGATGCAGCCATACTAGACATACCTATCAGCCAATTTCCCTTCAATATAAGTCTCCCAAAAGAATGGGAGAAGGTGTTCCAGCTTCTGCAGCATAGACATTTACGTACTGAAGGCTAGCAGATGTCTGTCTATGTATAAGTCTTTAGTAAGCTTTAATGTATTTGCACAAAAAAAGGCAGAGTTGCTTCAAGGGTAGTAGGTACCTAACAGAACACACAAATTGGCCGATGCAGCAAGCTGGATCTGAAGTCATATGCTGATTAACTCTGTATGTCTCTATGCAGCATACTGATAGGGCCTGACTTCAGTGCTGACATGCAGAAAGGGGTTCATATCCAGATTGCAAAATGCAATGTGTGCCTTCGAGTCAGTCCTGACTCCTGGCGACCCAGATACTCCTAGGTTTTCTTGGCAGTGTCACCGGAAGTAGATTGCCAGGCCTTTCTTCCGAGACAATGTAGGGTTAGGTGACTTGCCCAGGGCCACAAGGAGTGCTAGTGGGAATCGAACCCTGGTTGCTTGGTTACCAAGCCAGTGTTCTAACCATATCCAGATTAGCCATGCATTAAACTGTGGCACAAATGTCAGTGTTAAACTGGGAGAGCAAGCCCAACACATGCCAAACTTGTGCCAACTTCTGTGTGCATGTCCTCCCAGAGAAATGGGGGCATCGTGTGGCTAATTTTGCATATGCACCCCAATAGTATTTTGGTGGCATTGATGCCATCAAAATACTGTTGGGGGGAGGGGTCAATGCCCCTGACAGAAATCCCCCGAGCCCCCATATACCCCTGCATCTTCACCACCACCCTGCAGACTGTCAATACATGAAAATGACCCTGTCCCTGCAAACTACCCCACTCAAAAACAAAATTCCATCTGTAACTGCTCAATTATGCTGCAGAATGGCCTGTCCCTAAAAACTACCCCATATTATGTCTCACCATGCCAGAAACTTCTCCAACCCCCAAACTACCTCCCCTTGCAACTAACTCCCCTAAACTGCCCCATCCCTAAACATTACCTCTGCAACTAACCCATCACCATGCATACTGCCGCACCCCCAAAACCTACCCCCTGCAACTGTCTGACCACCCATAAATTTCCCCATCTCCAAAAAATTCCACTCCCATAATTACCCCACCATTCTGCAAATTGCACCCCTCCCCAAAAAAACTATTTTCCTGGAACTGCTCCAACACCATGCAAACTACTCCCCTCCAAAATTACCCCCTGCAACTGTACCATTACTCTGCAAACTGCCCCATCCCAATAAAGTATCCCCCTGCAACTGCCTCCCATTCTGCAAACTGCCTTCACCCCCCAAAAATACTCCCCTTGCAACTACCCATGTTTGTGACAGTTAACAATCGGACAGAACTTTTGCTTCTTCCCATGAGTCAAACTTCTTACTAACTATTTAGAGCTTGCCATCTAGAAAGAGCAGAATTTGACTAGGCAGTTCTTTTCTTCAACAAGCCTGATCAAAAGCCCAGTTTCAAATGCTGTTTGGAGTATAACAGAAAAATGTCTTGCTCAGATACACACGAAAGATGTTTGAGATGTATGGAGCCCTCTCACAAAATTAATGATTGCTCATAGTGCACAAGAATGTCATTCAGAGCAAGCAAAGTAAGAGAGTATAAATTAAAGGAGTCTTGGAGAGACTGAGACCTTTGGTGTAGCTAAGGTTTCAGTGAGTCCAGTAAAAAACAAAACAAAAAGAAAGCCTCAAGGTTGTCGGCATACAAGTCTACCTCTAAATATTCCACTAGTAAGTCTTCAAAAATAAAATTGCTTCAAAAGAAACAAAAAAGAAAACAATAAAGGAAGAAATGGCCCCAACACTGCACCAGACCACCCCTTTACATATGGCATCTCTCAGTGATCTTTGCCGTGAGTTTCTAAGGGACATTATGGAGTGGATAGATCCAGGCAACTGTCTTCTGAAAGAAGGTTACACAAACATTATAAAGGAAAATCTCAAAGATTATCTTTTCCTTCTTCAGTAGCAACAGATTCTTCTCTAGACAGAGGTGGCTCAGCTATAACTCCTCAGGATCTCACATCAGACACTTGTCTGCCAGAGGACAGTTGCAGTGTGTTGAGATGTCCTTTCCACGATGGCTCACTGAGACTGCTTTTGGACCCATCTCCACATCAGCCTAAGAAGACCTCTCAACTGGAAGATACTTCTTACCCAAATTTCCTCAAGATTTATTTATTTATGTATGTATGTATGTATTTATTTAACTAGACTTGTATGCCGTTTTTCTACCAGTCAAAGCAGTGTACATTGAGGTACTGTATATATATTTTTTCCCTTGTCCACGAAGGGTTCACAATCTATGTTTTTGTACCTGAAGCAACGGAGGGTTAAGATATCAAAGTGCCTCTCATTATCCTCTCAGATTTAACTGGATCATAGGTTTTAATTTTTAGGAGTGTTGATGTACCTAAGGATATTGTTTTCCTTCAAGTTCATTTGCTCCATAAGAAATCTGGAAGACACCCTTCTCTTCTAAGCTGATGTCTAAAGGTACAGAGATGTAATACAGAACCCAACCAATCTTCGGACATGAAAATCTGCAGTTGCCACACCATTCCGTTAAGGTGCCTTCAACTCTGAAAAGATCTTGAGTGTGAGAGCTCATCAAACACTCCTCCTAGAAAGGATCTAAGATTACTTGACACCAAATGATAAGAAAAGTTTTCAAAACATCATTCTTGCTGCCCATATAACTACATACAAATTTCAGATATTCCTTTTCGTCTCTCCGGGCCAGTCCAGGGAAAGGTAGGGTTGTCAATCCCCCATAGTAACTGAGGACTGAAGGCTCCAAGCTTTTTTCTGTGAGGTGAAGCCACTCCCCCTTCAGGCAATCTGTCAATCTGTCAGTCTTTCAGTCCTCAGTAACTATAGAGGATCGATTTTATCTTCTCCCTCAACATTCTTTTTATTACAAACTTGTAATTTCTTTTCTTTGATTTAATAAGAATTTATTGATTGGCTCTAGCAGGGCTGATCCGTATATAGTTCTTTCTTTTCCTTTCTGTTAAAGGCTGTTATGCCTTTAAGAGCAAACTGAATCATGAACGGGCATTTTGTTTACAGTGTGAGGTAGAGCCTGCCTCTTTCACTGTCCCGTTCAAGTAGCAGAGTGATACTGGGGGCCCCAGCTTTCTCCTCTGGCTATTCAGCTCTAGATTCCTTCGGGACTCATATTTTCCACAAAACCGCGGCTGCGGTGTTACTTTCAGCCTCGGGTGAGTGTTACAGTTTTCTTTCATTTTTTCTGTCAGTTTAAAACCGCGGTTTCAGTGGCGATTTTAGTGTTTCTTTTTCTTAGCATTTGTTTCAGGTTGTTGGTCTATTGTTTGCACTTTGGGGACTTTAGTTATTATGGCTGAGAAGTCCAGTATTAATTTGCCAGAGGCTGTTTTAAGCGCTGAAAAAGGCGGGAACGGCGGCCATGTTAGCTGTACCGGGCAGTGCTCTAGCAGAGCATCAGAAGCCTCACAAATGTAAAACAAAGTCTTCTAAGGACACCATTTCTGAAGTTAAGCCTCCTATCTCCTCTGCGCTGCCTCAGGAACAGATGTTTTCCTTTTTCTTAGCATTTGTTTCAGACTTCAGATTTTCCTGCTCTTCTGATTTCAGTACCAGTTTCTCTCACTGTGCCTAGTGCTGAGGAGAAGGAACTTATACTTATCTCAGGCATCTTTGCTATTTCAGCAGGGAGAGCCAGAGAGGCTGTCTGACCCAGCCATGGATTTTGAAGCTGAGGATTTAGAGGAAGGGGAGATAGACCCTGGACAGGATCCTAATGTTTTTAGAGTTTTCCGCAAGGAGGAGCTCTCTGCTCTCATTTCCCATTCTCTGTCAGCGCTACACCTGCTCTTGCCAGCAGCTTCTCAGGAACCTTTGGAAGTTCCATTACTTCAGGGGTTTAAGACTAACACTGTTCCTATGGCCTACAGGCACAGTCCTTTTTTCCTTGTGTTGCTACCTCTGAAGGAATTGGATACTATTGTTCTGTATTAGTGTTCTGTGCAGCAGTGATTGCTTGAACTGCGGAAGGTTAATGGAAATAAAGGGGAATGAAACACAGAAGTGGGTTTTTCAGCTGCTTCAACAGCATTGGTTTGGTGTGAACACTATTCTTGGCCCCACACTTGCAGCGGCAGTATTGGGCTTTTTGGGCTATCTATAGTGAAATTGGTGTTGCTGCTTCAGTTTTGGGTTCTGAAACTCTTTTAACAACATATGTAATGCTGACTTTCACATTTTTGTGGTCTCATTCATGTAAATTGATCCTTTTTCTAATCTTTTGTTTTTTTATTGCAACTGGGTAATAGCAACAGAACCACAACACAGTGGTTCAGACACTGCCGATGATGCAGGGATCAAGGGTTCAATCCCCCGCAGTGCCCATTGCAGATGTCTGGCTGAGGCATTACATATCCTACTTATATCCTCTTTTGTTTTTTGTTTTTAAAACTTTCCATGGCATGTTATTTTGCCTTTTAACATAAACCAAAGTAGTTTATATTTCTGGATATTGCTTGATGTGTTGCCTGATATGTAAACACGGCCCTAGCAGGTCTTAATTGTCGCACTCATCATAACTGCTGCCTCATTTGGCATGTTGACAGCAGCCAAGGATTACACAATTTCTTTTCGGTGTCATGCATCGAAACGTCAAACATCTCCTTCTCAGCCATCCTGGCTGGCGGCTAGCAGGAAGTCTGGGGTGTTGTTTGTCTGGTCCAGGTTCAAAGAACGTAGATTTATTTCCTGCCTGGCTTCCTTAGCTTAACCTGTATTATGGAATGCTTTTTTCAATAGCTACGTCCGTGTGCCATGATGGTTGCTGTTACTCATGAATTTTTCCTGCTCTTGTTTGAGCGTACACCATAATTCGTGCCCTACACTTTTATTCAGATCTGCATCTTTTCTTTGGAGCTGCGTTCTTTCTTGCCTTTTTCCCACCTCCATTTGGTGGTGTAATTTATTTATTTTTATTTTTTTTTTCTCTTTTCCTCAGTTGGTACTTGAAGCCCTTGCGAGTCTTTCTATGCTAGACTCTTTCACTCTCCAGACCTTTGCAATTAGCCCTCCGGATGCACCCAGAGTTTGCTCAAAGCATTAAACCCGTAGGCAATCCTTCAGTCGTATGCCCGCCTCTTCTCGGGGGTGTATCTCTCTGTAGTCGCCCTTTGCTGTGACACTGTACGGAATAATAATATTAAGGAGCTCTTAACTTGCTTCACAATCTTCCTGTTGTTCCTTGGCCAGATTGGCCACAGGACGAGGTGTAGATTACAATTTCCCCTACTGAAACCATTCGTATATTTTTTTTTTTGTCGGCAGGAAGTCTGGGAAGTTTGCAGATCTCTCATTTCCACTGAGGAATAGCCACGGGCCTGGTTTAAACAGCCTTACTAGCTTCATGTGTGGCAGTGTGATGTCCAATACTGTGTTTTTCTAGGCTCCTTCTGTCTGGGAAGGGTCTTTTTACCCGAAGTTCGCGTGGACAAGCTAATGCGTCAAGTCCAGGCCTTTCTAGCCTTAACGGAGCCGTCGGCATGGACATATTTGCAGCTGTTGCGTTCCATGGCGGCTGCGTTGGATCTGGTCCCGTGGGCCAGGGCTCACATGCGTCCCTTACAGCAAGCGTTGCTCTCCCGCTGGTCTCCGCAACTTCATCCTCTTTCTCAATGGCTGCCCTACCCGGAACGGGTGCGTCTCAGTCTAAACTGGTGGTTGCTTCCCGAAAGCCTCACCGCGGGGATTCCCTTGCAGGATCCGGACAGGGTCTTAGTCACAACGGATGCAAGTCTCTCGGGCTGTCGGGGCTCATTGTCTGTCTCAGATTGCTCAGGGGACTTGGTCTCCAGAAGAAAGCTCTTGGTCGATAAACCGGCTCGAACTTCGAGCGGCTCGGTTAGCTCTGCTTCGATTCGCTTCATTGCTCACGGGAACAGCGGTCAAGATTTTCTCCGACAAGGCCGTGACAGTCGCGTATATCCATCGGCAAGGCGGGACAAAGATTCCTTCTCTTCTTTCCGAATGTCAGCAGTTGATGGAGTGGGCGGAGAACAATCTCCTGGCTCTGTCGGCGGCACATGTGGCTGGCAAGGAAGATGTTCAGGCGGACTATCTCAGCAGGCATCTTCTCGATCCCGGGGAATGGGAATTGAATGCGGCCTTATTTCACCAGTTGACCTTGCGTTGGGGTCAACCAGTGATGGATCTCATGGCCACCTTTCAGCAATGCCAAAGCCAGCCGATTCTTCAGCAGGCGCAGAGGACATATGTCAGAAGGCCTCGATGCTCTCGTACAACCATGGCCTCTCGACAGTCTACTTTATGTCTTTCCACCTTGACACTGTTAAGTCGAGTGCTTCAGCGCAGAGCGCAACACCGCGGCCAGGTGATTCTCATTGCTCCCATTTGGCCTCGTCGTTCTTGGTATGCCGATCTTGTCCGTCTTCTAGTAGCTTCGCCATGGCCTCTTCCTCTCAGAGTCAATCAACTCCATCAGGGTTCGATTCTCATGCCACGAGTGCATCGCTTCTTGCTTACAGCATGGCTCTTGAAAGGTCTCGCTTGACAAGCAAGGGGTATGCAGTTTCGGTGGTAGACACTCTTCTTCGCTCTAAGCGGCCTGGGACTTCTTTGATATATGTTAGAGTCTGGCGGCTCTTTGAGTCTTGGTGTTCTCGACGTCAGGTGTCTCCAATGGCTACTGCTATACCTCATCTTCTCCTTTTTCTGCAGCAGGGTTTAGATAAAGGTTTAGCTTTAAATACCCTTAAAGTGCATGTGGCGGCGTTATCCTGTTTTAGAGGGTTAATTGGCCGACGCCGGTTAGCGGCTCATCCGGATGTGCAGCGTTTTCTGCGGGCAACAAAACTTATTCATCCTCCACGGCATCCGGTTGTACCTCCTTGGGATTTGAATGTGGTGTTGAAAGCGTTGTCTCAATCGTCCTTCGCATCTCTCTGTACTAAACAAATATGTGAATGTTCTTGGAAGACAGCCTTCCTCGTGGCTGTTGGTTCTGCGAGACGAATTGCTGATTTGCAGGCCTTGTCTTGCAGAGATCCTTATCTGCAATTTCTACACGAAAGGGGTGTTGCTCCGCACCGTTCCTTCATTTTTGCCTAAAGTATTGTCTGTCTTTCATGTTAACCAGTCAGTGATATTTCCGGTATTCTCTCAGCGCGATGGTTCTCCTATGGACAAGTCGCTGAAGCACTTGGATCTTGGTCGGGTGTTACCGACGTACCTTAGACTCTCTCAACCGTTTCGTAAAACTGACAGACTGTTCATTCAGTGGGCCGGTCCGCGTAAGGGCCAAGCGGCCTCGAAAGCTACTATTCCTCGTTGGGTGCGCTCCGCTATTACGGCAGCTTACTCAGCTCGGGGACTTTCACCACCTACAGGTCTTAAAGCTTATTCCACTCGGTCCATGGCGACTTCCTGGGCGGAATTCGCCTTTGTTCCGCCAGTGGATATCTGCAGAGCGGCGACGTGGTCTTCCTTACATTCTTTCACTAAACATTATCGTTTAGATTTTCAAGCCAGGGATAATGCAAAAGTGGGTGCAGCGGCTCTTATCGCGGGCTTAGCGGGTCCCTCCCATTCTTAGGTACTGCTTTGGTACTGCCCTACCTTTCCCTGGACTGGCCCGGAGAGACGAAAAGGAAGATGAAATTAGTCTTACCTGCTAATTGTCTTTCCTTGAGCTCTCTCCGGGCCAGTCCAGGGACCCTCCCTTTCTGTTTTTTGGTGCTTGGCTTCGGCTTTCTGAACATTATCAGTATGGCATCGTAGATGGTCTCAGGAGATATCTGGGGCTTCTGGTTCACATTCTCAACCAAATTTAAAAAAAAAAAAAAAAAAGACATTGTTGTCTTGGTATTGCGTTTTAAGGACTATAGCACGTTATCAGTTTTTCAAAGGTTAATCTGTTCTGTTGTAGTTTTTCTTTCTCTTTAGTTGCTTTGCCAGAAGGAGACTGACAGATTGCCTGAAGGGGGAGTGGCTTCACCTCACAGAAAAAAGCTTGGAGCCTTCAGTCCTCAGTTACTATGGGGGATTGACAACCCTACCTTTCCCTGGACTGGCCCGGAGAGAGCTCAAGGAAAGACAATTAGCAGGTAAGACTAATTTCATCTTTTAGTATCTCTTTGACATAATAGAAAAGGTTTAACAAGCAGTGTCATGCATATCCAAGCAGCCTCCTACATGGGGATTCCAGTGTGCTCCAGCCTTTGGAGGAATGTATCAAATATTTTATAAGATCGGCATATGGTGCTTATAGTGTGGCACCAATAGGAGTGTCAGTAGTGATAACTGTTTAAACAAATGGCATAGTTGAAAGCTTTGGACATGGAAGAGGATGTGCATAAATGTATTGGAGATGTTCTTTGTACGAGTGAGAACCTTTTTGGTGACAAGGTCTAAGAAAGTCTTCTTAATAAAGGATGACTGCTCTACTTTACAGACTTTGGCAGTAGACAACATTGAGCAACCCCAGGGCACTTCTACGAGGATTCCTGCAGTTACTATAGAAGCCCATATTACTATTACTGTAGCAGATAAACGAGTGAAGAAAGAAACACCCAAGGAGTCAGAAGGAGACAATAACCCTATGGATAAAGCTAATAAGCCAAGACCACATATCTTGGGCATACCAGTCAAGACAAAGGCCTAAGGACAAAAACCCTAAAAAACCCACACCTCACAATCGGACCAAATCAAGCCCCAGTTTTTGACTACAATCAACATTCTAAGATACTGGTTGGCAGCAGACTTTCCCTTTTTCTAGAAAATTAGAAGCTAATTACTACAGACAAATGGGTCCTCTATATAATTCAAAAGGTTTATCATATTCTTCTAAAAACTTTAACCCCGGCAAAGAGTGCCATTTATTTCACTCACTTTCATTGCAGCAACTAATGCTGCTATAGGAGGGAGTCAAACATTATATAATATGTTCTGTCTCAAAAACACATTCAAGAAATTTAGTCCAAGTATTGTCTAATACCAAAGGAAACAAGATTTATGTCAGATTTTTGATCTCAGAGAAACAAATGCATAGGGAAAAATTCAAAATGAACAAATTGGCTTCCATTCTACCATTGATTCAGCAGAGCGATTGGTTAACTTTCCTAGACTTGAAAGATGGCATACACTCACTTTCCAATGCACTCCATTCATAAATATCTGCATTTCAAGTTTCTGGACAGACATGATCAAAACAAGGTGTTTGTAGCCTCTCCTCAGCTTCTCGTGTATTCTTAAAGTGTGTGGTGGCGACAGCAGCATACTTGCCAAAAATGAGGGATTTATGTTTTCCCGTACCTGGATGAATGGTTAATCTCCAGCATGACATTACAGTTGGCAACAGAATCTTTGTTTGGCATCACTTTGTTACTAACCAAGTTGGGTTTCTTGATACAGAAATGGGGTAGGATCCAGCCAGTATGAATGGTCTGGAAGCAGAACATTGGAATGCTGCTTTAGTCACAGAAAGGAAAGAGGTGAGCTGGGGAAGCTTCTGTGCTGCACCTGTGAACTTTCTGCACATAGTAGGAAATGGGACAAAAACTGAAGCTTCCTTCTCTTCAACAAATATCTCGATGCATTTCTCCAGAAAAAGAAGTTTCATAAGAACATAAGAAATGCCATACTGGGTCAGACCAAGGTCCATCAAGCCCAGTATTCTGTTTCCAACAGTGGCCAATCTAGGTCATATGTACCTAGCAGTTTCCCCAAGAGACACAAGTTCCACAATGCTTGTACTGGGTCAAGCATTGATATCTTTGGTCACTTCTTAATAATGGTTTATGGACCTTTCAACAGCTACAGTAAAGTAATACTGATTCTCAGTAACATAGCAATCATAGAATTGCATCTTTCAGACTGCCTTTCCTTCTCATCTTCTGTCATGATCACAAATATGCAGAGAACCAACACATACAACTTTAACAGGGAAGTACTTCTGCACCTAAATTTGTAACTTTCTTTGAACCTGAATTTGGAAAGGCAAGTAATTGAATCTCAATTCCAAATATAGATGTATGCACACACACATACTAACATGCCCACACATGCACAGACATAAACATACAGGTAGTCATGCAGACATATGAAAGCATGCACTGATGAGCAGAAGCATGTTCACATACATATAAACACTCAGACATACCAGCTTACAAAGATATACAGACACATACAAAATAGAGAGAGAGACAAAAACAAAAAGGAGATATACAGATACAAGATGCACCCCCCTCCCCTCAACAGAGCAATGCAGATACAAACAGATGGTTGTGCTCTTGCGTCCACAGCAGGGTTGGAAAGAATCCTATGAGCCACACTGCATGATTTTCCCATTTCTTTATTTTGTATCATTCGTGACCTCTCTACTCTTGCTTTGTATCAGTTGTTTGAGTTAGTGGGTTTCTTCCCTGGTCTGGTTTACCAGTGGTTATATGCTTTTGTGAACCGCTCTGATGTACCCAACGAAGGATGGCATACCACTGGCATTTGTCAGGCCTGGTGCAAGAGTATTAAGCCTTGTGCTTCTCAACTAACTTTCAGGGTTGCCTTCCATAAACACAGGGATGGGAACTGTCTCTTCTCACTGCTGGTCACCCACTGCACTTAAAACTCTCTATTAAACCTCAGACTGCCTTCCTCCAGCTCATGGGTGCCTCCCTTGAGCCAGCACATTCAATCCATATCAAAATTCTTGACCCCAACAGTTGCTTTCCTCGTCATTACTTTCCCAACGAGAACGGGTGAACAGTCAGCCTGGACATGTTAGTCACCTTACGCAACATTCTTTAATGACATTAACAATGGGGCTTCTGGTTTAGCCAGCATGGAGAACGGACTTGCGTGAGTGAGCTCCCCAGGTCCACACTCTATGGAACCCAATCTTGCTGTCTCCCCGGGGTGGTATCGCCCAAAAAGCAACCGGAATGCCTAAAACTCTCAAACAAAAGACTACCCTGATGATACGGGATCTGTACTCTGCTAAAGTCAGAGGAAATAATGACCCGAAGGGGAGTGCACAGGCTCCAACATTGCCCGCGTTGTCAATGGGGAGCGGGGATGCAGAAACTGATGAACAATCTCCTGCAGATCTTAGAACCATCCTAGTGGAGATCCGGGACTCAAAAGAAAGAAATTGTGGATAACGTCTGGGCAAAAATTGAAGAGAAGTTCATGGCAGTGGGGATCCGGTTGGAGGAAGCCAAGGTCCAAATCAGCAAGACAGAAGACACTCAATCACAAATGAAAAGATCCTTATCTCACTCCAGCAGCAAATTGGCTGGCTCCAGTCCAAAATGGAGGAACTGGAAAACAGAGAGCGCCACTCCAATCTGCAGGTATTTGGGATACCGGAGAGGGCAGAAGACCAGGGGACCATACAGTTTATTTGTGCCTTTTTAGAGGAGTGGTTAACTGGCTGCCCTTCTCCTACTCCTTATGAAATAGAATGCGCCCACAGGCAGCTGAGAGTATGGCCAGAACCAGCGGCATGGTCCCAGGCCTTTATAATTAAGATGCTGTGGTTTCAGGACTGGGAATGTGTTATCTGAAATGCATGCAGAACTGGCTATGTCATATATAAAACCTGGAAAGTATTTGTCTACTCAGATATTGCGGCTGAGATGGTACGCTGAAGAAAAGAACTTTTAAAAACTAATAACAATTTGGCACAGCAAGGAATACAGGTGGCCATCTGGTATCCTGCTATGCTAACTATGATGGTCAACGGGACATGCTGCTTCTTGTACTCCCCGGAGGCCTTGGACAAATTCATGAAATCAGCAGGGGCAAAGGACCTGCAGTGGCAATGCGTAGAAGGTCAGCAGTGGCCGAATAACACCAGTGCCTCTCGGGTGCAGTCAGAGGCAGGAGACCGCAGAAAAGAAAACAGTAGGAAATGTACCGGCCCGCACAAAGGGGGATTGCAGAAAGACACGCAGGACAGCCCAGACCTACCATCCGCCAAGGACGGTATGGAGAAAGGAGGGGTCTCACCAGCGGAACAACATCCAGCACCTCCTAAGAAACAGATAATTGGCACACCAGTGAACAGTGTTTTTTGCTGATTTCAGGTGCCCTGATGTATAGGAGTGGGTGGGGTAGAACGGAATTCTATACAGTGCCACCCACCCCCATAGGCCCCCCAAGAGAGACTTTAGTCACAGCGAATGGACAGAGCACCATGTAAAGGGGCAATGGGAGGAGGGGGGATGAATGGATTGTGTGGACTGAGATAAAAGGGAAGAGACTGAAGGGGTGGGGGGTTATGGGAGCCAGTAACCAACAAAAAAGTGAAAGCTTGAGCAAAAGGTTTGAATATGGGATAACTTGTTTTATAACAATTATCTATCTGTTCTAATATTGTGTTCTGTGGTGGCGGAGTGGGAGGCAGGGGACAGGGTCGGAGAGATGATGGGGGGACAGCGGAACAGAGCAGGGGGGAGGGGCATTAAGGTGGTTTCTCTGAATGTATGGAGGGTCAACAGCCCAATCAAAAGGGAAGAGAATTTTGGCCTATTTTGCCAGGGCCTGAATGGATGTGGCTCTTTTGCAGGAGCTTCACCTCACCCGAGAAAAGCATGAGAAGCTGAAGGGACGTTATTCCCTTATGTTCTGCTCCCTATATAACTAAAAAAAACCGAGGGGTGATGATACTCATGCATAAAGAGTGCCCTTTGTTGTATATACAACGGGAGGGGTCAGCATGGGGAGAGTAGTTTGGGTTATTGGAAGAGTGGACTAGGATGAGATATCCATACTAAACATATATGCCCCAAACAGGAGCAAAGGATCCTTTTTTCAAACCTGGATGAAAGAATTTCAGAAAGTAGCCAAGGGGGATTGGATTGTTACAGGGGATCTCAACTGCGCACTGGGGGAAAAGGACCGCTCCAACTATCGAGCCTGGAAACATAGACGGGAGTGCCTAAAGCTGTGGCAATATATGCAGTAATGAGACTTGATAGATATCTGGTGAAAGGAGAATAGGGGCTCCTGGGAATATACCTGTTTTTCAGCACAAGGGGATACATATTCTAGAATTTACTATTTTTTGCGGCGCAGGGATCAAATATGAGGTGTGACAAAAAAGAAACAAGACTGTCCCATAAATGTTTTATTACAAAATCTACTGAGAAATTACGCATTGTCCCCTTCAAAGTAATCTCCCCCCCCCCCGAGTTAATGCACTTCTGCATTTGTTTCTGCCACGTACGGAAGCACTCAGTAAAGTCCTCCTCCTTGAGATCCCTCAGCTCCCTCGTCACAGTGGCCTTGATCTCTTCTACAGAGGTGAAATGAATTCCTTTGAGCACAATCTTCAACCTGGGGAAGAGCCAGAAGTCGCACAGTGCGAGATCCGAGGAATAAGGAGAGCTGTGATCTGTTGTTGGCCAAGAACTGCATCACACTGAGCGCGGTGTGTGCGGGCACGTTATCGTGGTGGAGCAGCCACGATTTGTCTCTCCACAGAGCCCGCCTGCTGTGCTGAACCCGGTCATGGCGGCGATTGAAGTCTTGCTGGTAGAAGTGCTGGTTGACTGTCTGACCCTCAGGCACAAACTCATGATGGACCACTCCCTTCTGGTCGAAGAATGCGATCAGCATGACCTTGATCATTGATTTGGACATACGCGCCTTCTTGGGTCTGGGTGACAGTCGAGTCTTCCACTGCAGGCTCTGTCTCTTGTTTTCAGGGTCGTGGTGGAAGACCCAAGTCTCATCTCCTGTGATGACTCGGCCAACGAACTCTGGATCTTCTACGATCTTTTCTAGCAAGTTTCGACAAACATTGACCCAGTGCTCCTTCTGGTCGATAAAAGCTTGGGTACCATCTTGGCGCAAACCTTCCGCATCCCCAGTTCCTGCACCAAGATGGTCCACACTGACTCCCTGTTCAGGCTGAGCTCCTCAGCTATCATCCGCACTGTCAATCTGTGATAACTCCGCACCAGCTGGTTCACTGTGTCAGTGTTCTCAGCCGTCTTTGTTGTGGAAGGCCGTCCTGACTTGGGGTCATCCTCCACCTTCTCGTGGCTAATCTTGAAGCGTTTGTGCCACTCGATGACTCGCGGTCTTGGCATTGCATCTTCTCCATAAGCCTTTTGGAAAAGTTGGAGACGCTCAGTTGGACCCTTCTCCAACTTAACCAGAAATTTCAAGTTGATTCTTTGCTTCATATTTCTGCCACCTCCAGTTGCGTGACAAAGCAATGGAGCAGTGTGCTTCAAAAAAAAAAACTGAAAAAGAAAAACAGAGTGAGAGAGATGAAAAATATTATAGCAGAATAGTGGCAAGATGTTGCGCAACACAGTGACATAAGCGGTTAGCCAATTGGCATTGAGTTATGGGCGTGGCTGCCACAGTCTCATTTCTTTTTTGTCACACCTCTTAGGAATTTTCCACAATGTACAAATCCATCCCATTTTGATAACGGACCATGACATGATAACTGGCTAATGGGGTGCCCCAGCAGAAGTCCAGCCCAAGGGAGAGAGTCTGGAGAGCAAATATTTCCCTGTTTCAGAGTGAAAAGGGTCTAGCCAAACTCTGGCAAATGTGGCGGGAATATTTGCTGAACAATGACACAGGGGAGGTGGCAGATGGAACACTTTGGGATGCAGGGAAAGCATACATGAGAGGGATAATGATACAACAGGGGGGGGGGGGGGCTCAACACAAGCAGGAGAGGGAGAATGAATGCCAACAACTCCAGGAGGAACTAATCTGTCTCCAAAAGCAGCATAGTCATGTTGTTGTTAAGTGCCGTCGAGTCAGTGTCGACTCCTGGCGACCCTCTAGATAGTTGACTAAACTTTGTTTGGTCTTCAGCCAAATGGCTCATTGTTGATAGAGTGGTGTCCATAGCTGCTGTTATTGTATCAATCTATCTCATTGCCAGCCTTCCTCTTTTACGGTGACCTTCTACCTTGCCAAGCATTATGTCTTTCTCCAATGATCTCTCTCTTCGCATAATATGTCCAAAGTATGGAAGTCAAAGTCTTGTCATCTGTGCTTCTAAGGAAAGCTTAGGTTTGATCTCCTCAAGTACTGACTGGTTTGTTCTTTGGGCAGTCCACGGTATACACAGAATTCGTCACCAGCACCATAATTCAAAGGCATCAACTTTCTTCCTGTCTATCTTTTCCACTGTCTAACTTTCACATCCATATGATGTTATTGAAAATACCATGGCCTGGACAAGTCAAGTCTTTGTATGGCGAGAGACATCTCTGCTCTTGAAGATCTTGTCTAGATCCTTCATAGCCATTCTGCCAAGAGCAATACGTTGTCAGATTTCTTACCTGCTAGTCCTTTCTTTATTGATTGTTGATCCAAGTAAGTTAAAGCTGACAACTATTTCAATTTCTTTTCCATCAATGATGAAGTCATTGATTTTGCCAGTTGTCAGGATCTTTGTCTTAACGTTAAGATGCATAGTCATACCAGAGCGAAAAAGATCTATCAGCACCTGATTCAGATTAGGGCCAGGCAAAGATGGCGTGCTTAATAAGGACTACTAAACAACATTACATGGAAAGTGGCAATAAAGATGGAAAACCCCTAGCCTGGCAGTTTCGAAAGAAAGGGAGGCCTGGTTAGTGGCGGAAATTAGCACCTAAGAGGGGCAAAGGGCAGTTAGCAATGAGGAAATAGCTCGGGCTTTCTGTGAACAACTCTTATCATTCTTAGGGGGCAAGTTCCTCTGAGCTGATATCCATCTATCTAGATAGCATAGAACTCCTTAAGGTAGATCAGGTAGAGGAAACGGCACTCAGGGGTCCCATTGGTATTGATGAAGTCATGCGGGCAATAAAGTCAATGTCTAAGGGCAAGGCGACAGGGGTAGATGGGTTCCTCGTTGAATGTTAGCAAAGGTTGAGAAGTGAAGTGGCCCCCCTTCTGGCACGATTGTTCACAGGCTTTATGGAGGGAAAACCTATACCGAATACAATGACACAGGCCAATATTATAGTCCTTCCTAAGGAAGGCAGACCGCCGGATCAGTGCGGGAGTTACTGTCCAATCGCCCTTATAAGCAGCGATGCATAGCTGTATGCCAAGATGTTGGCATCATGCCTTGAGAGAGTTCTCTTGATCCACCTGGATCAAATTGGATTCATCCCTGGTCGCCTTATCTCAGATAATGTTTGAAGAGCGATGAATCTCATCCACCTTGTCAAGGCTATGAAAGATCCTACACTTTGTATGGCTTTAGATGCTGAAAAAGCTTTTGACAGGGTGGAATGGGCTTTTTTTGTTTATGACGATGAGAAGAATGGGGTTGGGAGAGCGCTTTACGCAAGGGATCAAGACTCTCTGTATGAGCTCCCAAAAGCTTGCATACTTGTTAACGGGCAGCAATCTGCGGAATTCATACTACAGCGAGGGACCCGTCAGGAGTGCCCTCTCTCCCCAATGCTGTTTGCAATTGTTATTGAGGCGTTTGAAGCCCGAATTCGGCAAAATGCAGGAATTAGCACTGTGACGTTGGGGCAATCCCAACGTAAGCTACTACTCTATGCAAATGACATGTTACTTTTTATGTCCCACCCAAGGGAATCCCTTCCTGCTCTGCTGCTGGAAATCAACAAATTTGCCCAAGTATCCGGTTTTAAAGTCAGTCAGACAAAAACTGAGGCGCTGGCACTGGGGAGACGCCAACGCAGTGAGTTGCTACAATCCCCCTTCCTGTGGACCGACAAAGCCCTTAAATACCTGGGGGTCAGGATTGCTGCAGATCCAGCGGAGTTGTACGACCTGAATTATAGCCCCCTGATGTCCAAACTAACCAAAGATATGGACTCCTGGTCTAAGCTGGATTAATAGATCAGCGGCCTTAAAGATGAATATCCTTCCCAAGTTTCTCTTCCTGTTTGCAGAATTAACTGTAACTATACCCCCTTTGGCTCTATAAAAAGAAATGGGAAAAGAGGCTTGAAAGATTTGTCTAGGGTAGAAGTCGGTCTAGACTACACATCAATAAACTATATCACTCAAAAGAACAAGGAGGGATCCAGTTCCCAGCCTTAAAATGGTACTATAGAGAAATATACTCGGGCACTCAGAGCACATTACCTGCATTCGCTGGAGGCACTCTGGATAGAGATAAAGCAATCTTTGCTGTCCCTCTGGTCTATAATCGAGGGGGTGGGGGTGAGGGGGGAACTGCTGGGGCATCACTCTTTTATATAACTTCGCTGGCAGATAGGCTCCTGGGGTAAGAAAATTGGGTTTCCAGATTTCAAGTCAAAATGGATGAAGATGGCCGACTACTGTCCCTTTTCTAGCTGAGAATTTACAGAATTAATGACCTGTTGCAAGGATTGTGGCTTGATCAGGTTCTCAGATCTAATAACAGGGGCGTGCTATCCATGAAAGAATTAAAGGAGAAAATTGACAGTAGAATTTCTTTCTACCAGTACTTTCAGATCCACCATTTTACCCTCCTTAAAGAACATAGCTGCAACTGGAAGAGAAAGAGTACCCCTATGGAGCTAGCTCTATACAAAGGGATGGGGATAAAGGCCATACTTACTAAACTATATGAGGTACAGCTATAAGATGAAAACATAGGGTAGTGTGGCAGCAATGGTTGAAGGTAGGCTATCAAGATGAACACTGGGAGCGGATACAACAGGCTGTTTACAAATATGTGTGGGTTATCTCCTGGAGACAAACACAATTTCAGATCATTCATATAATGTACACCATCCCACTCCAAATGTTCAAAGCTAAGACATGGAATACTGTGCGATGCTGGAGGGGCTGTGCCCAGGATGGGTCATTCTACCACATGTAGTGGGAATGCCTATTAATTCAACAGTTCTGGCTCGAGATCTGTTGCAGTTTGCCGGGGGAAGAGTAGAGAGCAGGGACATATTCAGTCCCACAGGTATGTTACTGGGGCTTTTCCCACCACCTACGGAGAGTGGAGGACTTGCTCCGGGGAAAGCTGCTGCTTCTTGCAAGAATGACTATTGCTTGGAAATGGAGATCCAATCAGGGATCTACCCATGCAGATTGGTATCAAAAAGTGGGAGGCAGTGAAATTTGATAAACTAACCTATGAGCTCCAGGGGAGGGTTTGGTTGTTCTGGAAAATTTGGGCCCTGTTCCTCTCAGGGAAAGGCAGCACCTCTCATACATAGCTGCCGGGCAGCCCCCCTTTCCCCATCGACCCCCCCCCCCAGAGAATACGTTAAAGTAAGGATTGGAAGACATTTGCTCCCTCCCACCCCCCCAGTTGCCGCCATAAGTTTATTGGGTTTAAGGGTTTAACTTTAAATGTGTCATAATCATTGATCTTTTGAAGGAATAGTGCAACCTGAACTGGTTGATGTACACTGCACCAGGTGGAGGGATGGAGTCATATTATAAAAACCATGAGAAAGTACAGTGGGTTGGAGATGTCCATCTAGCCTTGGGGTACCCCAGGGCATACAAGAAACTAATTATAGATTTGTGGGGGTTGGGGAGTTGCCTGTCTGACTGGGTAACTTGCTAACCCAGTCGAATACTGAAAGTAAAAGGACTCTATAATAAGTGCATGTAAGATCTAACGTGAACTGGTTGGTTGTCATGGACATGATTGCACAGTTGATGAGATGATTGTTAAATATTGGAATTTGACTTGCACTCTCAAAGATATTTTGCAAAAAAAAAAAATATGAACAGTGGCATGGTGTTGAAAGTATACCCAAAATTCCTCTCAAGGAGGTGTCAGATTTCATTTAAACCAATCTGCCCATCTTCTTCATCTGCAGAGGTAACCTTGTACATTCTGAATTGAAAGAAAAATCTCTCTTTGTACCTTGACAGAACAACATAGAAGATTAAAAGGTTCTCCCAGCAATTCATCTCAAATGATCCTAACCAACTTCAATTTCAAAGCGTATCTGTCTGTTATCAGAATGCAGACCTTCCGGTACAGAGCTGATAAGTGCAATGGCTATATCTGTTCCATTTGTTGTATCTGCTTCTATTGAGGAATAATTAAAGTATCAACAGAGTGCTTGGTTCATTTGTTCACTTTGCAGACTTGTGTTAGGACACCAGATTCAGACGAGCATTTTTTTTTTAAACCTGACCTACCTTCTATGATTTCTTGGGTTTTAACTTTTTTTTTTCCAACAGTCACCCATTGTGCTATTTGGGTTACAAAAGCTAAGGCCAGGAGATATTATGCCAGCTCTAGTCCCTACTTGTAGTACTGTTCATCCTGCTTGTCCATGGAGACATCAAAGTTCTGTTTTTTTTTAAGTACCTGTAGCTGTTGATCTCCAGGAACAAGCAGGAATGAGTCTTCACATATGGGTATGTCGGTACCGACGGAGCCTGCGCGGGAACGCTCCCCAGCGTCCAATCAGAAAGCTTTTGGGAGCATTCCTCAGCGCCTGCGTGCTGCCTTCCCGCCTTTCCAACTGTCTCTCCTCAGTTTTTGTTTTTCCACGGAGCCGGCAGGACGTCCTCCTGTCACCGCAGAAAATTTTTTCTTTAATTCTTTGTTTTCTTGTGGTCGCGGCTGTTTCCCCGACTCCACCGGTACCGCCGGTGTTTTTTCTTTTCTTTTTCTTAAACTCAGGGAATTTTTTTCCCTCAGTTTCTGTCTTAAACATTTTGGGCCTTTAAGGCCTCTCCAACAATATTATGAGAAGAGATTTTCCATTTCGAGTTTCCCTCGATACCGAGTTCCCTTCCAGTGTCAGGGCACCAACCATTTCTTCTCTACAGGATCAGGTAACCCACAAACAGTCTGTTAAGACTAGCCAATCCTTGAGTGGTAGGTCTCATGCCAAGCATGATGACGGCTCCAGCCTTGCCCTCAAGAGTCTATTGGCTTCAAAACCCCGGTGGGAGTCTTCGGTCTCCAAAGCCTTTCAGGGGTTTCAGGTTGTTCCTGGGGCTCACCCCTCACAGAACATACCTGAGCCATGCTCGGGGGTGGCATCCGCTTCGAGCGGTACCGATACCCCGGCATCGGCACTGGTGTTGAGCGATCCACTCCTCACCAGGGATCGTCATCTGGCGTTCTCGGTACCTTTGGGACCGATCGATACGTCCCAGATTGACTTTCCAGTATCGGCAGCACCGCCGATACGACCACCGACGTCGGTATCCTCTAGACATGCATCGATAGACTCGCTTCCTTCGATGCCGAGTCTGGAATCGATATCTAGTCTGGAAGACTGGGTACCGATGCGTCTCGGAACCGATGCTTACCGATTCCGGATGCGCGGTACCGAGGATAATCACCAAGGGTTTTCGGTTACCTCGGTACCGCTTGAGCAGCCTCCGATGACTGCTTCGATGTCGGTGTCGCCTTCGATTCCGGCACAGCTACCAGTATCGGTATCGGTGCCGGTACCTGCAGTAACATCGAGACCAGCTCCTTCCATGCTTTTTTCACCAGGGTCGCTCCTTTCTATACCTAGTTTGGAGTCGATACCTGGCATGGACGATGCAGTACTGACTATCTCAGGTCATAACTGCCGGTACCAGTATCCATCCATTAGGGATCCTTCTCTGCACCGGACAAGTACATCCTCCGGTGCCCAGGCTAGTTCTTCAAGTCTAGCCTGTCCAGGGATGGTTCCCATTGGAGATCCTTCTTTTCAGAATTTTCTCCTTGACATGGCAACATTCCTTGCTGTTCCTATCCCTGGCTATGATCCTACACAAGGCTCTTCTGGAGAAAAGGAAAATATAATGCTTCCTTTACATCATTCTTTGCAGGATCTTCTTCTGAGAATATGGGAAACACCTTTAAGGGTTTCCTCACCTTCTACAGCAACTGATCTTCTGTATCAGGTGCCCCCCTCTCCAGGGTTTGAAAAGACTCAACTTCCCCATCATTCTATTGTGGTGGAATCAGCAATGAGGAAGGTAAAAAGTAAGAAGAAGCACTCTTCTTACCCACCAGGTCGTGAGTCTAGAACACTAGATGCCTTTGGACGTCAAACCTTCCAAACATCTATGCTGTCAACAAGGATTCTCTCATATTTTTTATATGAGTCTATCCCTTCAGGAGGTCACAAAGAAATTATCTCTTAACTCCTTTTCTTTCAGAGCCCAAGACTGCAGACTATTCCTTACTACTTAGTCATAGTCAAAATATCTCTTGGTTTCTTATTCGTGCTTCATTAGACTCTTTTGAGTCTGTTAGCAGAACCTCTGCTATAGCCATAGGAGCACAACGTAGAGCCTGGCTCCAAGCTTCAGACTTGAACAGATGGGCACAACAAAGACTGGGTAATACTCCTTGTACTGGAGAAAATCTCTTCAATAAAGAGTCTTTACGTCAGGTTGCTCAGTGCTCCACTGACTTCCCTGTTTCTGAGGGCTATCCTAGGCCTTCTCCTTCCCCAGTAGGTAGGAAATGCCCTACCAAACCTTCTTTCCCTAAAAGAAGAAGGTTTTATTCTTCTCCTGCCCATCATACAGATGTTCCCAAGCAGGGGAAACCTCACCCTGGTCTGAAGAATCCAAATTCAAGCCAGGAAAAATAAACCCTGCAATAGGGTTCTAATTAATCTCTTTATAACCTACAGTTTACTTCTTCTCAGCAGAAGTTTTTTCATTGTTTTTTCATTTAAAACTCTACACATGGATTCCTGTTCCAGGACATCCACTTGCTCTTAGATATGCTGAGCTGTCAGGATATTCATGTCTATGGGTCACAGGGTTCTTCCTCCTCTTCCTGCCATGAAGAGAGGTTTACCAACTATCCCATGATAGTTTTTCTGTACCAACATGAATTTTTCCTTCTACAGACTTACCATATGGCAAGTCACCCTTCAGCTCCTATTTTTCTTTACCCTCTTTTCCAGGGTTTCCCCTGTAAGAGTGGTACCATACCACTGGAAGGCTTTCTTAGCCTTTCTAGTCTTCCTTTCCTTTCCAGTGTGGAGTTTTTTCTTTGGAGTAACCTCCCTTCTTTCATTTGGGCAGCTCATCAGACAAGAACAGGATTTTCTCCTTGTTCTGTCTGTTCTCTCTGTTAAAAACGGAAAGATTCTCTCCGCTGTTCTATTCAGCAGCTGCCCATGCAGGAGTTCCAGTGATTGGACTACTGGTACTTTTCTACAAGTTCTAGTCTTGTCTTCCACTACTTTTTGTCTAGCCTTAGTAGTGTTTCCAAGATAGTGCTTCATCTGTCTTGGATAGTCCTTATCGCTTCTTTTCTGCCATCTCCAAATCCCTGGAGTTGGCAGCATAGTTGAAGTGGCAGCTGGTTTTCTCCAACAGCCAGTTTTATTTCCCAATTCTCCTGCATAATGCTCTCTGCAATCCTACAGAGAAGCTTTCCACTATGGGCCCTTGCTAGAGAGCATGTGGTTTTTTCTCTAATGACTATCATATATGGTTGAAAAAGGTTTCCTCAGTCATTCCTTCTGACTGGGTGGGTTCTTACACCCTTCTATCTCCTTTTAATATAAAGGACATAAGCCTTCCCTACGTGACAGTCTAAAGAGTTACCCAACTCCTACAGGAAATATGCTCTTTTTCCTTGCAGCTTGTCCTCATGGTATCCTAATCCTTCATGGACAGCACATATTTAACTAAATTACGCATGATACTCCCTTTGTCCCTCAAGTGGGTCAACCTGGTATCTCATCCTATGCGTTTTCTGTCCATTCACCATGTTAGAGTTCTACCAGACTCAGGACTTGCTGTTTACAGACTGATATTATCCTCTGTTTTTTTTTTTTCACGCAACCATCCTGATTATTTCACTGGATAGCAATCCTGCTCCACCTTAACCAGAGGGAACAGATTCTCTATATCTTCTCAAGTAGGTTCCACCTTCTTGCTATTAGATGAATCGTTCCTCTTCACATCTCCCATGTGAATGTTCTTATAGACATATCTCTGTCTGCTTAACTGCAGACAATTATCTTTAGACCTATATATTCATATTTGTACATATATCTATATACATTTCTATAGATACATATGTCTGTCAGCTGCGTGTGCATATGTTATGCCCCTCTGGATCTCGCCATGAACATATATATCTATCTATCTATACCCTTATATATATGTGTGTATCTGTCGAGATACTTCCTCATAGGTAGATATGTATTTACATACTTATCTCTCTAACTGTCCGTGCTCATAAGGGTTTTTTCCTTCCTGTATGTTCCAGACAGTGGGCTTGCACATGTTCATACTATTCCACAGTATGTTTAGGCTATTATGCACACAACCACTGCTGTGGTACTGACAGCTCTTACTATAACACTAGGTTCAGGTATCCCTGAAGCTCCATACTTCAATATCTTCCTACCTCTCATCAGTTAGGAAAGACATGGTGGATCTTCAGTACATCTGAGGTTTCAACTCCTCAGACATCTGTCCTTTCTTGGGAATACGGGGTTTCTCCCATACCTCTTCTTCCCTCAAGGACTAGGCCAGTTGTCCAAATCGGTCAGTCTTCCTCTTTTGCTCCTAACTATGATTAACTCTGTAGCCAAAAGAGTTTTCAGCTTTTTCCATAAAGCTTCCCACTAAAGACCTACCGTTTTTGTACTACCCCAGTTAAATCCTGGGGTCACCTGTCATTTCCAGCTTTTAACCTTCACCTTCACTCCAGTGAGGTCACCTTGAAGATTCCTCTACTGGATCCCCAGTAGATTCCATCAGCCTCTCTACTTCCTGCAATCCAGTAGGTGAGGTCCATATTGTGATTGTTCATTTCAATATATTTCATGATGATTATCATACATACAAGGACTCCTTGCCTGTAGTCCTATCTTAGGTCAGCTGTTTCCTACAGCTCCTCTCTTTTCAACTCCTCCCCTCCATCCTCAGGATGCCTGGCCATATGAGGTGTGGCATGTTTCAATCTTCAACATGCTAGGGCTCCAGACATCTTAGCTTGGGAGTCCCCATATGTGAAGACTCATTCCTGCTTGTTCCTGGAGATAGCACAGTTACTTACTTGTAACAGGTGATCTCTGGGAACAGCAGGAATAAGTCTTCACAACCCACCCACCTCCCCTAGGAGTTGTATCTCTATCTATCTTTCCTTTCCCCTCTCTCTCTCTTTGTCTCAGCTATAAAACTCAACTGAGGAGAGACAGTTGGAAAGGCGGGAAGGCAGCACGCAGGCGCTGAGGGATGCTCCCAAAAGCTTTCTGATTGGACGCTGGGGAGCGTTCCCGCGCAGGCTCCGTCGGTACCTACGTACCCATATGTGAAGACTTATTCCTGCTGTTCCCAGAGATCACCTGTTACAGGTAAGTAACTGTGCTTTCTCCATGGACATTTCCATTCAATTTTTTTGTTAAGTGCCATTGAGTTGATGATGTCTCATGACAGCCCTGTGGATAATTGTCCTAAACTGTTCGCTCTTCAGCCAGGCGACTAATTGTTGATAGAGTGGCACTCATAGATGCTGTTATCACATTGCTGGCCTTCCTCTATTGTGTTGACCTTCAACCTTGCCAAGTATGATGTGTTTCTCTAATCTTTTTCTTCGCATGATGTGTCCAAAGTATGAAAGGCTACTGTGTATCTCCTTTCCAAGTGCAAAGTGGTGTACAAATTTGAAACCATAAGAAAATTGGAAAGAACACCGATCTCTGGATAGGACAGTTAAAAACATGAGGACAGATTAAGAGTAAAGAAAAGAAAAGGGAAGCGCTCTGTGCAACCTGGATCCCCAATCATGATACCTCTCCCCCCCAAACATCACCATGAAAAGATGTTTTTTTATTTTTTTAAGAGTTTCTGAAATTTGGGATAAGATAATTCAGCTCATAGATTAGGAGGGAAATTATTCCAAAGAGAAGGCAGAAGAATGAGTGGTCTCCAGTGAGCAAAGAAGGCTGAAGGGAGTTTGTCTTTTGTTATGGATAGGCCTAAGAGAAGTCTAGGCCAGTGAGGAATAGTCAGAGAAGCCAAATATGAAGGATAGGAGAGAGTTGTGAATTAAAATAAGGATCTTAAATTGAATGTAGGTAATAGGAAGCCAGTGAAATTGAATGAATAGGAGACAGATGGTCAAATTTGTGTGTGGGAGCCAAAATTCTAAGAGCGGTATTTTGGATTATTTGTAGATGTCAGACAAGATATTGAGGGAGTCCTGAGTAGATATTACATTAATCCAGCCTGGAGGTAATGAATGCATGTATCAAGGTACGGAGAGCAGGCGTGTCAAGGAATGAACATAAAGCATGGATTTGCTGCAGAGCTGAAAAAGTAGAACGCATGACTGAGGAGATTTGATTCACAAAATGGAGTTCAGAATTTTAGTACTCCAAAGTATTTGAAAGCAGAAGGAAGCTTAGGTTTGATCTCCTCTAGTACTAATTGATTTGTTCTTTGACGGTCCATGGCATACACAGTATTCTTCACCAGCACCATAATTCAAAGGCATAAATTTTACTTTCTTTCTTTCTTCTTCACTGTCCAACTTTTGCATCATATGACGTTATTGAAAATACCATGGTTTGGACAAGTGAAATCTTTGCAGAGATACATCTCTGCCCTTGAAAATCTTAAGCCCAAGTCCTTCATAGCAATTTTGCCAAATAGCAATGTGCCGTCAGATTCCTTGAGTGCTTGTTGTTTCTTTATTGATCCAAGCATGTTAGTTGTCTACTATTTCTCCAGCAAGCAGGAAGTCAGTCCTCACTTATGGGTGATGTTGGCACTGACGGAGCCTGCGCAGAGCAATTCCCCAGCTTTCAAAGAATGCCTTTGGGATTGCTGTCACGTATGCGTGGTCCTCTTTCCACCCAAGGGTGCCATCTTGCTCAGTCTCCCTTTTTTCCGCAGTGCCCTTCAGACGCACATCCTCGTCCTTCAAAAAAAGTGTTTTTGTTTTCCGGCCTCTGGCCTACTGTTTTCCGGTTGCACCGGTCCTCTACCCATCCTCCCCCTTGCTCCTATCTCTTTTGAGCAAAGGAGATTTTTTTTTTTCTAATTTTTGTTGTTGGCGGGCTTTGCGCCCTTTTTTCTCCTAACCGCTGGTCACATGGGTCTTTGATCTCGCGGGGGCCCTTTTTGCCCTTATGGCTACTGGTTTCAAAAAATACGATAGATGCTCCAAGAACATGTCGCTTATGGACACCCATGACTGTTGTTTACGGTGTCTCGGAGCCGACCATGATCCAGAGCTCTGTTCGGTTTGTAAGAAAATGTCTTCCAAAACCCTGCTCAGTCGTAAGCAGAAGTCTGAGGACATTTTCCGAAAGGCTGCCTCAGAATCCCTGGTGGCACCCTCGGTCGTCTCTCCGCTGGTGGGGTCCCCCACCTTGGCTCTGTGCTCAAGATGGCACTCCGACCAGGGGTCCCCTGAAGTGGAGTGACGTAAGAAGAAGAAGACCTCAAAGTTGCTGTCGGAGGCTCCCGACAAGCGTGAGTGCTTAGCCCCCCTTGGCGTTCCTGAGAATTCCTGAGAATCGGACAAGGAACAACTTCGTAAGGTACCTCGAACAGACTTGGAGGCCCCGGGCGATGGCGCCAGGTCTCCCAAGGGTCGTCCCTGCGAGGAGCCCCTCTCCTCCTCGACGCCTGACCTGGTGACCCCGTTGTCGGCATCGCAGGGCCCCACACTCGTGTGGGAGTTCTGTATGCTGGCACTAGAATGCAGCGTTTCTGTGTTCATAGCTTCCCAGCAGGTGCTCATATCCAGCTTCGCTGGTCCGCGCCTGGAGACTGAGGTTCCCTCGAGAGGGACACCAGAATCCGCCCTGGAAACCCTCGAAAGCCATGGGCCTTGTGAGGGTCCTCAGTGTTGGTCTCGCTTGCCTTCCCGTTTCTCGGTGGAGAGATCCTCCAGGGCCTCCAGCTTCAAATGGGCCTCGGCCTCTAGGTGAGGTGACCAGCCAGAATCGGACTCCTTTTCCAAATTTTCTGGCTAGGAGTCGGATGGAGATACTTCCCCTGAGACCTGTACCCATCGGGACCTCCCGTCGGACCCGTCCTTGACCATCTGTCAGCGGTGTTCGCCACCCGAGGACACCGTCTTCTCTGTGTTCATGTGGGATATGGCACGGGCTCTCAATCTGGCTGCCCAGGCAAAGGAGGAACCTCGAGCTGAAGAGCTCGATATCTTGCAATACGAGTCCCCTCCTCAGGAATCTCTTGCTGTCCCGGCTCCTCCCATTTTGTCCAGGCTGCTACTCCGCATATGGGAGACCCCTGCATCAGTCCCCATCGTGAGCAAGTGCCTCGATACGATGTACGGGGTCCAACGTGGTCCTGGGTTCAGGAAAACCCAACTCCCCTACACCTCCATGGTGGTGGTGGAGTCAGCCATGAAAAAACAAAAGAGCCCGAAGTCACATTCTGTGGTTCTGCCGGGCAGGGAGTTGAGAGTTATCAAGGGTCCATGCTTCTCCGCGGGACTGGCGGGTGAATTCCTCAACAGCTTCCGGACCCTCCTGAATTCCGTTGCGGAGTGCTCAAAATCTCCCGTTCTGCCTACGATGGATTTGAGTCTTCGGCTTGAGTCGCGGCCACTGGCATTGGGGTCTTGTGCTAGGCAAGGCTCCAGTCCTCGGACTTGGAGCAGTGGGTCCAGGAAAAGCTCCTAGATGTACCTTGCCTTTGTGAACAGCTCTTCGGTAAACTGATGGAGGCTACGGCCGCCGAGATTGAGACTGAGTTCGTCACCCTTAACCGCCTCTCGCGCAAGACCTCCTCCCTTCCTCGAAAGAAACAGCAAACTAAGAAGCCATTTTTTCCACAGAAGGGCCTATCCTAATGAGGCTACCCACCATACCCACCCACTCCCGCGCTGACCAACGTGACACAGGGAAAGTCAGGACCATATGGTCATCGCAAACCAAAAGGGCCAAAGGCCCAAACCCCGGTTCCACCTCGGCCCGCCCAGGGGTTTTGACGCCAGCAGCATAGCCTTTCACCCCCTGGCTGTGCCACAGCCAGTGGGGGGATGCCTGTCCTCCTTTGCCCCTCAGTGGGCGTCCATCATGTCGGACACTTGGGTCCTCCGAGTAGTCCAGGATGGCTATCATCTCCGTTTGGACAGGCTTCCCCCTCCCTTCTCCACAGCGGAGCCTTCTCAACTTCCCGCACACCAGTCCCCACGCACCTCCTCGCCCAGCAAGCGGTCGAGAGGGTACCGATGCACCTCCGAGGTCAGGGCTTCTATTCCCAGTACTTCCTCATCCCGAAGAAGACGGGGGTCTAACGGCCCATCCTCGACCTCCGAAAATTAAGCAAGTTTCTGGTGCGGGAGAAGTTCAAAATGCTATCTCTTGGAGTCCTGCTGCCCTTCCTCCAGCAGGGCGACTGGTTATGCTCCTTGGATCTCAGGGACACTTATGCCAACATTTTGCTTCACTCCCAGCAGAGGCAGTTCCTACGCTTTAGGGTGCAAGGGGAGCATTACCAATACAGGGTGCTCCCCTTTGGACTCGCATCTGCTCCACGAGTCTTCACAAAGTGCCTCTCCAGGGCCGCCGCCTCCCTCAGACGGCAGAGTGTACTGGTCTTCCCTTACCTCGATGACTGGCTCGTCACGGGGCCCTCAGCCGGAGAAGCCTGCCTTGCGGCTTCACGCACGATCCTCCTCCTTGAGCGCCTGGGATTCTTGGTCAACTACCCCAAGTCCCACCTTGAGCCGGCACAGGCAATAGAATTTATCAGCGCACGCCTCGACACTCAGCGGGTGGTCGCCTTTCTACCGCAGACTGTGCGGCTCGCCTCTGAGCATTGGCTTCCCAGGTCCAGAGCAACACTCGGGTCACGGCGCAGACTATGCTGCGCCTCCTGGAGCACACGGCCTCCACCGTCTAGGTGGTTCCACATTCCCGCATGCACATGCGGACGGACAAGTGGTGGCTCGGCATTCAGTGGAGCATGGCCTCCAGTCACCTCAGGGGCTCCATTCAGGTCTCCCTCAACCTTCGCAGGTCCTTAGACTGGTGGCAGGACCCCTGCAACCTTCTCTGGGGACTGCTTTCCAAACTCCGCATCACGAACTAGTGCTGACAATGGACGCTTCCCTGTTGGGGTAGGGAGCCCACTGCGGTGCACTGTGCAAGCAGGGGCAATGGTCACCCGAAGAGTCTCAACAGCAGATCAACTTGCTTGAGCTTTGGGCGGTCTGATGGGCCCTGAGGGCCTTCGAGGACCATCTCCAGGGAAAGTTGGTACTCATGCAGACCGACAATTGAGTAGTGATGTTCTACATCAACAAGGAAGGGGGCACAGGATCACTCCTCCTCTGCTGGGAAGCGGTCCTCCTCTGCTCCTTCACCTTCCGTTGAGGACCCTACGAGCGCTCTACCTCCCGGGCCATGAGAACATCCTTGCGGACAAACTCAGCAGGATCCTCCGCCCTCACGAATGGCGGCTGGACCGGGAGGTGACCAGCTGGCTGTTCCATCGGTGGGGGACTCCGACCATGGACCTGTTTGCCAACTCGTTGAACACTCTGCTCCCCCGCTTTTGCGGCCCTGTCCTGCACCCGAGCAGGGAGGCGCAGGATGTGTTCCTCTTGAGCTTGATCTGTGGGCTTCTCTATGCATTCCCTCTCACTCCTCTCATTGCGAGGACCCTCCACAAAGCTCAGCGGGAAGTGTCGATGATATTCGTCGTTCCTTCGTGCCTTTGGCAACCGTGGTTCCCACTCCTGCTCCGGCTCACGTCTGAGCCCCCGATTCCCCTGGACTGTGGCCCAGGCCTGCTAATGCAGGAGGAGGGGCGGGTGCTACACCCAAACCTGGCCTCATTGTCCCTCGCAGCCTGGTGGCTGAACGGGCTACCCTAGCCACACTAGACCTCCTGGAGGAAGTCCTCGCTTTGCAGTAGGACTCGACGAGATGAGCTGATGCCTTCAAGTGGTGACTCTTCTTGGTCTGGTGCTCCGAGCTCCAGATCAACCTTTTCTCGTGTCCCACTCGGTGGGTCCTCCAGAACCTTCTCCATCTCTTGAAGGAGGGGCTGACATCAAACTCTTTCATGGTACACCTGAGCACCATCTTGGTGCATCACTTCCCTGTAGAGGGCAAACCCCTCTCGGAGCAGCCCTTGGTCTCCCGCTTCATGCAGGGCCTCTTGCTGTCCAAACCTCCCATCTGGCCTCCCCCGGTGGAATGGGATCTGAACGTAGTGCTCATGCAGCTTATGCGTTCACCCTTCGAGCCAATGGCGATGTGCTCGCTTCAGCACCTATCCTGGAAGGTGGTCTTCCTGGTGGCTTTGATCTCGGCCTTCCGAGTCAGTGAACTCCAGGATCTCATAGCTGCAGCCCCTTACACCAGGTTCTATAGGAACAGGGTGGTCCTCTGTACCCATCCCAAGTTCCTGCTGAAGGTTGTCTCTGATTTTCATCTCAATCAGGAGATAGTCTTGCCGACCTTCTTCCCGAGACCCCATGCCAACCAGGTGTCGGCGTTTTTGCATACACTCGACTGCAAGAGAGCTCTTGCCTTCTATCTGCAGCACCCGCAGTTTAGCCTTCTTGACTCCCCGTGCACCAGACATATCTACAGTGCGAGCTAGATAACCTCCTCGCTCAGCGGGCAGTCGAGAAGGTACTAATGCACCTTCGGGGTCAAGGCTTTTATTCCCGGTACTTCCTCGTCCCAAAAAAGACGGGAGAACTGCGGCCTATCCTCTACCTCAGAAACTTAAATGAGTTCTTGGTGCGGGAGAAGTTCAAAATGCTATCGCTTGGTGTCCTGCTGCCCTTCCTCCACAGGGTGATTGGCTATGCTCCTTGGATCTCAGGGATGCTTATACCCACATCTTGATTCACCCCCAGCACAGGCAATATCTGCGCTTCAGAGTGCAAGGGGAACATTACCAATACAGGTGCTCCCCTTCGGACTCATGTCCGCCCCACGGGTCTTCACGAAGTGCCTCTCTGCGGCTGCTGCTTCCTTCAGGCGGCAGGACGTCCCAGTCTTCCCTTATCTCGATGACTGGCTCGTCACAGGGTCCTCGGCCGGAGAAGCTCGATCTGCGGCATCCCGCACAATTCTCCTCCTCGAATGCCTGGGGTTCCTGGTCAACTATCCCAAGTACCACCTCGAACCGATGCAGGCCTTGGAGTTCATCAGCACGCACCTCGACACCCAGCAAGTTTCTGCTTTCCTGCCGGCGGACCAGGCAGCCCACCTCCGAGCCCTGGTGGCTCAGGTCCAGAGCAGCACTCTGGTCACGGCATGTACTATGCTGCGCCTCTTGGGGCACATGGCCTCTACCTCCATGTCACCCCCCCATGCCCGCATGCACATGCGGACGATCCAGTGGTGCTTCAGTGCTCAGTGGAGCCCGGCCTCAGGTCACCTCAGAGACCCTATTCGAGTCTCCCACAGCCTTTGCAGGTCCCTGGACTGGTGGCAAGATCTCCGCAACCTCCTTCGGGGGCTGCCTTCCAAACCTCACAGCACAAGCTCATCCTGACAACGGATGCTTCCCTGCTGGGGTGGGGAGCCCACTGTGGTGCACTGTGCACTCGGGCAATGGTCACCCAAAGAGTCCCAGCAGCAAATAAACTTGCTCAAGCTTTGGGTGGTCTGATGGGCCCTGAAGGCCTTTGAAGAACATCTAAAGGGGAAGTCAGTACTCGTGCAGACAGACAACCGAGTGGGGGGGGGGCACAGGACAACAAGGAGGGGGGCACAGGCTCCTGCCTCCTCCGCCGGGAGGCAGTCCTCCTCTGCTCCTTTGCCTTCCATCAGGGGATGATCCTATGAGTGGTCTACCTCCCGGGTCACGAGAACGTCCTCGCGGACAGGCTCAGCAGGATCCTCCACCCTCAAGAGTGGCGGCTGGACCCGGAGGTGGCCAGCCTCTTCTTCCATTGGTGCGGGACCCCGACCATGGACCTTCTTGCCAGCCCGATGAACGCGCAGCTTCCCCGCTTCTGCAGCCCAATTCCGCACTCAAGCAGGGAGGCCCCGGATGCGTTCCTCTTGAGTTGGACCTCCGGTCTTCTTTACACGTTCCCTCCTACTCCTCTCATCGCGAGGACCCTCTACAAGGTTCAGCGGGATCAGGTGTCGTTGATCCTCGTCGCTCCTTCGTGGCCTCAACAGCCATGGTTCTTGCTGCGGCTTGTGTCTGAGCCCCTGGTTCCCCTGGGCTGTGTTCCCGGACCTGCTAACACAGGAGGACAGCTGGGTGCTCCACCCGAACCTGGCCTCGTTGTCCCTCACAGCCTGGCGGTTGAACGGGTATCCCTAGCCCCGCTGGATCTTCCGGAGGAGGTCGAGGAGGTCCTCCTTGCGTCTAGGAAAGATGCGACGAGACGAGCGCATGCCTTCAAGTGGCAGTGCTTCTCGATCTGGTGCTCCGGGCTCCAGATCGACCCGTTTTCTTGTCCTACCCGATGGGTCCTCCAGTACCTCCTTCACCTCTCGGGGGTTCAAATCCCACTAGAGGACAGCAACCTTGAGCTGGAAGGACTGGGGTTTCTAGTCCCACAGATGCTCCTTGTGGTCTTGGGCAAGCCACTTAACCCTCCATTGCCCATATTCCCTGTAAGTATTAGTGTATGTGTCTCATATCCCCTTGTGTTAAATGTATCCCCCCAATTGTGTTGTGACCACTTTGATTGAAGGATAAGGTGGTATACAAAACTGTCTAAATAAATAAATACCTCTCGAAGGAAGGGCTAAAGTCAAACTCAGTTAGGGTGCACCTGAGTGCCATCTTGGCGAATCGCCTCCCCATTGAGGGTAAAACCCTCTCCGAGCAGCTCCTGGTCTCCCGCTTTATGTGGGGTCTTTTGCTTTTCTAAACCTCCCATCCGGCCTCCCCCGGTGGAATGGGACCTGAACGTAGTGCTCATACAGCTTACGTGTCCACCTTTATCTTTATCTTTATTTGCGGATTTAATATACCGCTCTTTACCGGTGGCATCAGAGCGGTGTACAATAGTAGGCAAAATACACGCTGCAAAGCAGAAACAGGAAAGGAACGCCATTGTATAAAGGACAGGACAGAAAGGAGAAAGCAAGAGGCCGTAGATAGTGCATCAAAAAGGAACAGAGCCAAGTAACAACAACATACAGGCAATACTATCACGGAGGGGGGGAGGCAGGTGGAGGAGCGAGACTGAAGGCAGTGCAAAAAAGGTGTGTCTTTAGCTTGGATTTAAAGGTCTTATATGAGGGTTCCAGGCGGAGGGCGACGGGGAGCGAGTTCCACAGTCTCGGCCCTAAAAAGAAAAAGGCTGAGGAGCGGGTGGACTCGAGGTGGGCCTGTGAGGGGGAAGGGAGGGACATGCGATTCAGGTGAACTGATCTGAGGGAACGGTGTGATGAGTGTAGATGTATGAGATTGGCAAGATAGAGAGGGACCCCGGTGTGGATAGTCCTGTGTACGGTAGATGAGAATTTTGAACTGAATGCGGTAGGAAAGGGGAAGCCAGTGAAGGTGGATCAGAATGGGGGTGATGTGCTCGAAACGAGATGCATGGGTGAGGAGACGTGCAGCGGCGTGATGGACGAGTTGTAATCTACGCAGTTGGGTTTGGGGGAGGCCGGCTAGAACTACATTGCAATAGTCTAGACGAGAGACAATCAGGGACAATAGCAGGGTAGACAAGGAGGGGGCAGATATGAAGGGACGGATGGCACGAAGTTGGCGTAAAGTGAGGAAAGAGCGCTGTACAACGGAGGAAATATGATCTTTGAAAGAGAGATAGCGGAATCTAGGGTGACTCCGAGATATCGCAGGGATGTGACTACTGGTAGGGGGGTGCTGGACAGGATGGGGGCAAAGGAAGGGATTGGGGCACCAGAGGTAAACCAAATTGCGAAGGACTTAGAGGAGTTGATATGGAGCAAATGGGAAGAAAACCAGGCAGAGACTGAGGACAAGCAGGAATTGAGGGGAGTAAGATCCGGGACGGAAGGGTCTGTATGATGAAGGAGAATGATATCATCGGCGTAGTAGTGGGCAGAGATACTGTGTTGCTGGACGAGAAGAGCGAGGGGGGCCAAAAAAATGTTAAACAGGAGAGGGGCAAGGACAGAGCCTTGAGGAACACCACAGGGAAGAGCAGTGGGAGGGGAGGAGGAGGAGCCTGTGGAGACAGAAAAGGAGCGGTGGGAGAGGAATGAGTGAAACCAGGAAAGGACGGAGCCAGAAAGACCGATGTCATGTAATCGAGACAAAAGGAGGCGATGGTCTACAAGATCAAATGCAGCAGATAGATCCAAAGAAACAGCGATAGTGATAGAACCGTGGTCATGTGCTGAGTGGACTTCATTAAGGAAAGCAAGCAGAATGGATTCAGTGCTGTGATTGGGACGGAAACCGGACTGGCGGGGGTGAAGTGACAGGGTGGCCTCCAAGTGAGAAGAGAGCTGTGTGTAGACCAGTTTCTCGAGGAGTTTGGAGAGGAAAGGGAGGTTTGAGATTGGGCGCCAGTTTGCCAGGGAGGATGGGTCAAGGGAGGCTTTTTTCAGAATGGGACGGATGATGGCATGTTTCCAGATGGAGGGGAAAGAACCAGAGGAGAGACTAGAGTTGAGGATGGAGAGGAGAAAGGGAGAGAGGGCCAGAGATGGATCTAGAAGCCACTGGGAAGGGATGGGGTCAGAGGGGCAAGTGGTCTTCCGAAGCGAAGAGTAGACCCTGGAGAGATCTGAGAGGGACACGGGCTGGAAGGAGGACCATTTATGAGAGAGGGAGGGCGGGTTAGGGGAAGGGGGGACAGTGGGGGAGTCAAAAGACGGGGGGGCAGAGGAGAGGGGAGGGGGGCATAAGGGGAGAAGTGATCGAAGGTTTTGAATTTTGGTGGCAAAGTGTGATGCCAGAAGGGCAGGATCAGGGGTCATCGGGGAAGGGGCTGGAGAAGTGAAAGAGTAAGGAGCAGAGAGGGAGCGGAGGATAGAGTAAAGTTGTCGAGTGGAGTTTGCGGACTGAGAAATACGGGAGGAGAAATAGTCACGTTTGGCGGAATGAAGCAGGGAACGGTAGTGGGAGTGGCAATGGCGAAAGTGAGCCAGGGAATCGGGGGAGGGATGCTGACGCCAATGCCGTTCGGCGCGACGCAGGTAGGAGCGGTGAAGGAAGAGACCGGGGTGGAACCAGGGGTAGCGATGGCGAGGGGGGCGGGAAGGGGGAGGCTGACGTGGAGCAAGCTGGTCCAGTGCAGCCGAAAGGGTGGTATTCCAGGACTGAGCCTGGTGGTCAGCTGGGAGCGAGTAGAAATCTGGAGGGAAGAGGGACTCAGGGGGCGGGAAGCGAGAAAGAACAACAGGGGTAAGACGACGAACCAGAGGAGGGGCACCTGTTTGCTTTGACACCTATCCTGGTTGTTTTGACCTCGGCCCGTCGCGTCAATGAGCTCCAGGCCCTTGTGGCCGATGCCCCTTAATCCAGGTTCTATAGGAACAAGGTAGTCCTCTGTACCCACCCCACGTTCCTGCCAAAGGTGGTTTCGGATTTCCATATTAGTCAGGAGATAGTCTTACCGACCTTCTTCCCGAGACCCCATGCCGATCAGGCATCGGTGGTTTTGCATACACTCGATTGCAAGAGGGCTCTTGTCTTCTATCTGCAGCGCACCTAGCCTCATTGCAAGTCTGGCCGGCTCTTCGTGTCCTACGATCCCAATCTCTTGGGGCAGGCAGTCACAAAACGCACGATCTCCATCTGGGTGGAGGACTGCATCGCCTTTGCTCATGCGAAGGCGGGCACCCTGCTGGATTGGAGGGTCACCGCCCATGGCGTTTGAGCCAAGGCAGCCTCGGTGGCCTCGCTGTGCTCGGTGCCTCTGATGGGCATTTGCTGGGTTGCAACCTGGGCTTCAGCGAATACCTTCGCTTCATACTACTGCCTGGAGAGGGAGTCCCACTTGGACAGCGCATTTGGCCAGGCTATACTCCATAATTTGTTCATAGAAATATAGAAATATGATGACAGAAAAAGATCACATGGCCTATCTAGTCTGTCCTTCCATAACAACTGCAACAGTCCCCTTTTTACCTTTAGAGATCCTCTGTGTTTGTCCCATGCTTTTTTGAATTCAGTTACTGTCCTCATCTCTACCACTTCCACTGGGAGACTATTCCACGGATCCACTACTCTTTCCGTAAAGAAATATTTCCGCATATCACTCCTGAATCTATCTCCCTTCACCCTCATCCCATGTCCCCTCATAGCAGAACTTGCTTTCAATTGAAAGATTAAACAATTAAAGTCCAATCGTTCCTTATAAAGCAAATTGGAGTATAATCAAAAATTTACTTAACAGACACTTTAACACGCTACAAGTGAAGGTCTCAGTCTTTATACATGCACCACTGCACTGGCAAATGCCTTAGAACAGTAAACGTGCTTTATAACATCAACGACCTTCACCTATGCAAAATGCCAGAGCTATACTGTGAGCAGATGAAGTATGTAATCTTTCAGCTATTCATAAAACACCAGAAAAAAACTCTTGACTGTAAACTATTAGTACTCAGCTCCAGCAGTTAGCTCTCCACTTATTCATGCATCCCAACGCCTATCCCCGGTCACCGTCCATGCGTTTCACAATCAAAGTTTCTTCAGGGGAACATCTTCAGTTTAGCGTAAAGTGCTGTATAGAAACACAAACGTAAAAATCACTCACCCCTACCAAACACCGCATTAATACCCCATAAAAACAAATAAAAACCAGATCAACCTCACATCCTACCATAGCTGCTGCCCACGTTCACATAAACCTCAAAGAGCGGGACCATCTTTTACAAACACATTTCTCTCACCGCCCCGATTCAGAACGCCGCGCATGCGGGAAGCCACTACTAGCACCATTTTTAAAGAGCCGCCGTAGCCAATCAAACCGGCTCACCGCAGATCACCTAAAGGGCAAAATGAATCCAAAAATATTTAAAGTGCATTCCCGAGAATATTTTGCTACTACACCCCACTCATGCCAAATCTACCCACTTGCAACAAAGGACCTCCCAATCCCACAGCGCCCAAACACATCTATTCATAAACATTCTATGTTAGCATTCAACCCAAAAGGTTCAACAGTATTCAAGCGAAAAATCCACCTCTGTTCATGAAAGATCAATGTCTCATCCACAGATTTTCCCTCTCGGCCAAAATCCACCTTGTCAATACACAGGCACCGTAGTTGCTCAAACATGTGACCCTTCAACAGACAATGCTGAACAATCGGGGCCTCCAGCACTTTACACTTAAGACGGCTCCGGTGCTCCCTCATCCGCACCTTAAAGGGGCGAGTTGTCTTCCCTAAATAACATAAAGCACACGGACACACAATAGCATACACCACATTAAAGGAGACACATGTAGTTGCATGTCTCAAAATAACCGTAACCCCTGCATACTGAAACATCGGGGTAGCTATCGTGACAGCACAGATATCACACATGCCACAACTCGTATGACCTTTCCCTTGTGCAGCACAGGTCGTGTCCACAAGAGGCCTTAAAATAGCCAGACTCAGTAAGTCTTTCAAATTACACCCCTGTTGCCATACACAGCGCACTTTCTTATCGACTAGCCCCGGTACCATACTCAACACATTACTGTTTTCTAATAACCTTTTGTATTCGTGTACTAAGAGGTGAATATTTAGTTATTAAATTAACATTTGCCTAGTCCAAATCACCAGTCCTACCAGCTAAATTATTCTGAAGCAACAAGCTTCTATGATTATACAGCGCTCGAGAATATGCCTGCTTAACTGTAACCTTAGGGTACCCCCTCTCAAGAAAACTCCAAAATAGGGATTTTGACTTCCTCTTATAATCAGACCTATCCGAACAATTCTGTCGATAACGTAAAAACTGGGAAAAAGGAAGACCCTCTTTTAAACCCCGAGGATGCATGCTTTGAAAATGAAGGAAGGTATTCCTATCTGAGACCTTCTTATAAACAGATGTTATCCATTCACCACTCCCTCTACTAATCTGCACATCCAAATATGTCAGAGTCTCCCGATGAAAGTGTATTACCAAATTTTACACTTTTTTCCTTTAACCCTGTCACTCACTAGCTCACTGACTAGGCACAGACACTTTGGTAAATACAATATGCTTTTATTAAATTAAGTCCTTTTAGAATAATAAGTACAAGTTTAGCATCAATACATCACCGGATATTGTAGCTTCACTCCAGTAGGTCGGGGGACTTGTCAGCGATCACTTGGAGGAATCCGGGAGGCCACCGAAATAGTCTGTCTCATCCCTGGTGAAGTCCCGTTTTCCTGCTGAAAATCCGCCTCCTAAGTACTTTAACTAAGATCGTGCCTGCTGCATGCTATTGTAATTCATAGGTTAGCATGGTGCATGCTCAAATCAGGATTGGTTAGGGTTAATGCTGTGCTTGTGATCTACAACTGAAGGGTGTCAGCTGCCTATGAGTCACTCATTCAGTTCTGTCCAGCTAAAGCTGCTTGCTCGCCCAGAGATGTTGACCTAACGTAACCCCAGGCTCAGCTCCATTATCACTTTCTTACTTTCTTCCCAATCTTGTCACACTCGTATCACATTCGGTCCTTAATGGAACTGAGCATGGGCATATGACATAACCCGTATCTTCCGGGTTTTACAGAATAATTGATAGGCGATATAGCAGTTAAAACAGGACAGAAGAGCCACAACTATAATCAAAACCAATACCGGATGAATTAATAAATTTAAAGTGGCCGTTGCTGACGGTGAATATCCGAAGAAAATATCATACCAATGGTGAGTAGTTGCAGTAGCAACTGAAGTACCAATATGTACTAATTGATTAGCTACAACAACAGTCTGCACTTGTGTCTTACTCCAACAAAGGCCAACACACCTTGTTAATGAAGACGTGCTGTTTATTTATAATACAAAGCAGGGATAACTTGAATTTCACTTATTTAACTTCTTAATTCGTACTTATTTAGAAAGGCAAGTAATTCATATATCTACCTATGATTAGTTAAAAAGATATCTGGAAAACTATTAGAATAAAAGCACTTAATTACAGAATAGATAACTAGAAAGCTAATTACAGAAGAAGAATACTTCACCGAAAGAGTGCTACTTCATCCCCTGTCACACTTCGATTGAATGGATCCCTGATTCAACCAGACAAGAGAGACTTCTCAATCGGGAGTTTCTCTAGGCAATGCGTCCATTCCTAGATGAATCCATTTCTCTCTGTCTAGCTGAAAACAGGTACCCATTTTATCCAGTTGCAAGAACAATCCAGTTATTTCCTATCATGTGACATATACGTAGTATAGAGTCAGTTATCCATTAAGCACATCCAAGACACTGGCCAGGTGCTTGAAAATGCTCAAGGGAACCCCCCTCCCTGGTCTACATTACAATTGATGAATTAGGAGAAATGTTTCCAAGGCAAGGTGAATTGTCCTGTTTTGTCCTGTTAATGGGTTTCAATTTGTCTGCTAGTAGAAAGACTCCTAGGTGAAGTGTTCTTTTGTTCTCTGTAATGGGTCTCCATTTGCTTGCTAGGAGAAGGTCTCCTCCCTGATCTTTCCAGTATCTGTAGTTATGTAAATTGTTTCAACAGTTTCAAGTGCCCCTATTTACAGTTGAGGCATATTCACTACTGAGGCATAATCAATAGTCAAAATTCATCTGTACCACAACTTGATGTGCAGCAATTGTTTTATTTAACATAGTAATGTGATCATGTATAAGTTTCGAGTTATTTAAAATGGTTTGTAATTTGGTCAAGTTGAAATCCCAATTGGGTATCGATAAGGGTTGTATGGACCATATCACCCGAGTAGTTATATAATGTTCAGAAGTTAGAAGAAAAGTCTCATTATGCCATGTAAGAACCGACACATTTCGTAAACAGCCAATAAATGGGGTTATCATATCAGGTATAACAGCATGCAAAGTAACTAGGCAGATCTCTTGAGGGGCTATTTCTACCATCCATTCATAGGTGGATGGTAGAATGTTAAATTTACACACATTCATACTATTTTGTAATAAACAAGGTTCATAAACGTTTGATTGTAGTTTACAGATTTTTCCCTCTAAGGTTGTATCACAAAGAGAAAGATCATGCGTCTGATTATTGTGGTCAATATATTCCCCATACAATTCCGGAACCCAATAGTAGGGGGAATCCGGAGGGCCTAATAATAAAGGTAACACAACATATTTACACATAGTAGTAGATGTAGTTACATTGTAGATGATAATATGTCCTACACATGCAGTGTCATTACATCGTACTTTGGGTGCATTTAAGTAAATCCATTTTGTAGTCAGGTTCAATAATTGTTTCCAAATATATTCATTTCCTGTCATTAATTGTGTTTGATAATTCATTTTTTGCACGTATTGCATAGTACTTCGTAAAGTACAAGTGATCCAATTGACAAATTGGGTTATATTTTTATCAACTTGTTGATCAAATTGAGTCAAATTAGCAAACAGATTTATCATATCTGTAGATACACCTGCTTGTATTTGTGCAGGATGCCATAGAGTAGGTAGCCATCTTGCCTGTAATGTTAGGGCATCATTAATCCCTGCCCCAGCATTATGTAAGCGATTAGCTAACGTCTCTATATCAAAACTATTTAAAGTTCCAGTCACAGTTCCAATGCCGCCTAACAATGTATCATACCAAGCTCGTTTCACTCGTCTTATGGGACATGGTGGTACAACAGGAAAAATTATTATTTCTGAATAAATAATCGTTTTTCGTGCTTCTCGTCCCACCATGATACAGGTGGAAGGAACTCTCTTTACATGTCCAGGATCAATTTTAGAAGCCTTCATGTTAACAAATACTATGTAGGATGACCACCATGTACGATTAACAATGGGCGTGGCATTCACGCATACTAATACAGTCATATTGGCTATTGGAAAGTTGTACCGATAAGCCCCTTGGGTTTCGTTGCTGTAATTACTTTGTTGCTGTGCCCAGTCCCAATTAGTGGCAAATACAAATGACGAAGGATGATTGCAACAACTAACATTCACCTCAGAGGTAATATTAATCATCCCAGTTCCTTCGTGTAAGGCGTAGACAGGTCGATAAAGGTTTGTTGTGGACACGGGAGGCCCTGCCCACATATGTCCATCATATGTTATATTGATTATGTGACAACGCTGCCCCCTGTTGCACGTAAAGTTATCTTGTTGTCGACTTTCGGTCGCACTCCGCCATGCCCATTTCCCGAAAGAGGAGTTGCTGGGCACAAGGGGCACTCCTGGAGTCCATGTATCAACGAGGATGACCAAATACCAATACAAAAGGATGCCACGGGTAAAGGATCTGGTAAGGAATAAAAAGATATTATTCTCGTAAATAACATTTATCTTCAGGTATATATTCCCAACTTTCTCGCCCAGGACGCATTACCAGAAGGATTTTGTCCTTTCCTACTGCAATCACCTCCCCCGGTGATGGCAGTCCTTGGGGATTTTGGATCCATATTTTTGCTCCAACATTAACCATATTGGTTGAACCAAACCCCTTATCCCCCCGTAAGGTAAGTTCGGTAGGGGCATTTCCTTCCTCCACTGGTGCAAAAAATATCGGGATGAGTAATAATTGAGCAATTCGCTCTTTAGTAGCCACTACCAAGGGTTGTTTTCCTAAGTTTAATAATAATACTTTGATCTCCCCCAGATAATCAGCATCAATTACTCCTCCTATGGTGATAATTCCGCGTAGGGCAAGACTCGATCCAGTGGCTATCTGGCCATAACGATTCTTAGGAGTTTGTCATCCAATTCCAGTGGGTACAGTTCCTACGGTATTTGGGGCAATAATTAAGGTTTCTGTCGAAAATAAATCAAGTCCTGCAGCTAATGGGGAGCTACGATATGGGGCCTGGGCCGCAGGATTGATTTTCCAATAAATAATAGAGTCAATTTGGATTGTCTGTATTTGTAAATTAGGAGTTAACATCCGCATCAAGGGGGTCATGGAATCCGTGATCGGCCTATTGTTAAGCTTTTGATCTCTCCACTGTCCATATTTGGTAGGATCTGGTATATTTAACTTTCTTAACGCTTCTTTTAATAATCCGTTCATCCTCTCTACCAGGCCAGCTGCCTGTGGATGATAGGGGACATGATAGATCCATTCTATATTGTATTGGACAGCATAATCCTTTACTTGCTGCCCAGTAAAATGGGTACCATTATCGGTTTGAATTTGCAAAGGCACCCCATAGTATTGAGTAATCATTTCAGTGGTTCTTATGGTACTCCATTGAGTAGCAGAACGACAAGGGAAGCCTACCATTAATCCTGAATATGTGTCTACTGCAGTACAAACATACTTACAGCCTCGGCTTTCCGGAAGAGGGCCGATAAAATCCATCTGCCAAATTTGGCCAGGTAGTTGTCCTCGTCCAATGTGCCCCATTACTGTATGTGGAACCGCCCTCTTCTGACTATGTTGACAGATAGGGCATTCCAAAATTACCTGCTTTATAATATCAAGAGTTAAGGGCAGCCCTCGGCTTTGTGCCCACCTGTAGGTGGCTTTTTCTCCCAAATGCCCACTTTTCTGGTGTGCCCAAAGGGCAGTACCCTGGAGCCATGTTTTTCGTTCATTGTCACTAGGAAGAGAAGCTTCTGAAGCTTCCACCACAGAAACGGAGGCTGCTGCATCTGCTTGAGAATTAAACAAACGTTCAAGTGAGTCAAGGGGCATGTGAGCATCTACATGAAAAACCGTACATTGAGTATTTGTTAGCATGCTTTCTATGTCCTGCCATATCTCTTTTCCCCACAATTCTTTGCCATGAATTTGCCAGTCATGCCGCTTCCATCCTGGCAGCCATGTGGCTAATCCATTGGCAACTGACCACGAATCTGTATACAAATGGCATTCATTACCTAATTCTTGTTTTAATGCTAAAAATATGGCATATAATTCTGCAAATTGGCTGCTCTTCCCTTCATAAGAACATAAGATATGCCATACTGGGTCAGACCAAGGTCCATCAAGCCCAGTATTCTGTTTCCAACAGTGGCCAATCTAGGTCATATGTACCTAGCAGTTTCCCCAAGAGACACAAGTTCCACAATGCTTGTACTGGGTCAAGCATTGATATCTTCGGTCACTTCTTAATAATGGTTTATGGACCTTTCCTCCAGGAACTTGTCCAAACCTTTTTTAAACCCAGCTACACTAACAGCCTTTACTACATCCTCCGGTAACAAATTCCAGAGTTTGATTACACGTTGAGTGAAAAAATATTTTCTTTTATTAGACTTAAATAGTTTACCCTGTAGCTTCATTGCATGTCCCCTAGTCTTTCTATATTCTGATAAGGTAAACAATCGATCTACGTTTACCCGTTCTACTCCGTTCATTAATTTATAGACTTCTATCATATCTCCCCTCAGCCGTCTCTTTTCCAGGTTAAAGAGCCCTAACCTTTTTAGCCTTTCTTCATAGGAGTATCCTTCCATCCCCTTTACCATTTTGGTGGCTCTTCTCTGTACCTTTTCTAAAATCGCTATATCCTTTTTTTTTTTTTTTTGTATAATCTGTTTATTGAACAAAACAACAATACAAAACAACCAACAGGTTCACAAAACAACAGCAAAAAATTTTTTGTTAATCAATACATGACCCCTCCGGGTGTGGTTGTGTCTGATCCACCGCCGGAGGCCAGGAACCTCACACAAGGCAAAACAATGCGGTAAGGACTGTTTCTAAGTATCCCCCCCTCCTCCCCTCCCCCCACCCCAAATCGTATCTATTCCCAAGCTACTAAACCAGAAGCATCTCTATCCAACCTTAAGCACCTCGCTGCGGGCGATAGGACCCAAGTTCTGAATATAGGGCATCCAAACCAATAAAAAGGAGGCCCAGCGCTTGGGAGACCCTAGTGCTCGGCGTCGCTCAAAAAGCATGAGCTGATGGAAGCAATTGCGCCATTCACAAAATGTAGGGGCCGATGCCTCTCTCCATCTACGGAGAACAGGTCCTTTCCCCACCAGACAAGCCTTGCGTACGAGAAAACGCTCCCAGCGCCCCTTAGGATGGAGTGGTCCCAGGCAATCCAGCACCACGAATAACCCCGTCCAGTGGACCCGCTGTCTTAAAAGCCCACCAAGATAATTTCCGATGCGCTTCCAGTAGGACTGTATCATGGGGCAGGTCCACCACATATGACCGAGGTCAGCTAAGGGACACGAGCATTTAGGGCAATTGCCAGATTCGGCAAGGTGGCTTCGCAGTGCCCTCCTCGGGGAAAAGTGTGCACGAAGGATGGATTTATATTGCACCTCCCGCCATCTGGTCCCTTCCACTAATCGTCGGATCTGTGATAGGGCGGTAAATGCAGAGCCTGGGTCGACCGCTCGGCCTAGCTCTCGTGCCCACGCCTTCTCTACGGCTGAGAAATCCATGGGGCAGTCTAGGTGATCCAATCGCTTTTTCAGCTCGGCAATGGTTGGAGGAGCGTCCGCTCCCAAACTTAAAAACTCCAAGATCTGGGCGGAGTGCTCCAACCGGAGTTCCGATTGGGGCAGAGAGCCCACATAGTGGGACAGTTGGGCATAAGCAAAACTGGACGCAGGCCGACTCAAACCATATTCCGCAGCGAGTTCCTCCAATGTCTTACATTTCCCTGTAGCATCAACTACATTCCCCAAGCGAGTGATCCCGGCTCTTTCCCAGTACCGGAAAGCGGACGAATCGGAGCCAGGGGAAAACTGAACATTGCCCCGTATTGGCAACCATGAGGATACCGTAGGATTGCTGCTCCAGAATTTATTAAGCTGCTGCCAAGTGCGCCGCATCGCCTGCAGTAGGACGCTATTGGTCAGCCGAGTCGGCAACCGCACCCTCGGCAACTGCAAAGCCGCTTCTAGGGCATGTGGCGCCAGAAGGGCCCGCTCTAACTCCCTGGGGGTATACACCGCGGTGTCCCCCAACCAATCACTTAGGTGTCGTGCTTGGCAGGCCAACGCATATTTCCAAAAGTCCGGAACTCCCACCCCTCCTGTTCTCCAACCCCCCCGCAGCCGGGATAACGGTATGCGCGCTCGGGCCCCTTTCCATAGAAAACGCCGAATTTCACGTTCCATACGCATCACATCCCGGCGCAACAGCCACACTGGGAGAGTTTGAATCCAGTAAAGTACGCGTGGAAGGATAACCATCTGTAAGGCCGCCACCCGACCGAACAGAGACAAAGGCAGCGGCATCCAGGCCCGCAACTGCGTCTGAAGTTTGAGAAACACTCGGTCAAAGTTTATTTTATACAACGACTCAGGTAGCCTCGTCAACACTATACCCAGGTAGACAAAGGCCTCATCGGCCCATCGGAGAGGGAAAGTGCCCGGCCATTGAGCCCGCAGCGCACCCCCCACATCCAAGGCTTCAGATTTCTCTGTGTTAATACATAATCCGGCAAATCTCCCGTAGCTGGAGAAGGCCGCTAACAGATGAGGCAGTGAACGCTGGGGTGATGTGAGGTGGACCAATATATCGTCCGCAAAGGCGGCCACTTTAAAGCCCACTGTTCCAATCTGGACCCCCGAGATGAGCGCGGATTCCTCCACGGTCCGTATCAAGGGATCCAATGATAGTACAAAGAGTAAAGGCGATAGCGGGCACCCCTGGCGTGTGCCCCGCTCTATGCGGAAAGGATCAGAAAGTAAACCATTACAAAGAATGCCCGCAGTCGGGTCGGCATACAACAGCGTCACATACTTGCAAAATGTATCTCCTAGTCCATAATACGGCAACAAATCTTTCAAATAGTCCCAATGCACTTGATCAAAGGCTTTCTCTGCATCAAAGCTGATCAATAGAGAGGGCAGTTCCCGGTCTCTGACCCACTCCAAAGATGCCAAAATCTTCCGTAGATTACGGACCGCGTAACGCCCTCTGACGAAACCCACTTGGGACTCATGAATCAACCCATCAAGCACCAAGGCCAGTCTATCCGCCAGTATTTTTGCCAATATTTTCATGTCGAAGTTCAGTAATGAGATAGGGCGATAGGAAGCCGCCCGAGTGGGGTCTTTCCCAGGTTTGGGTATTAAAGTAACATAGGCATGGTTAGATCCCCAGGTGAAATGTCCAGTTTGCGCCCTGCGACCGTACAGGCCGGCGAGAACCGGAGGGACCACGTCACCCATCACCTTATAGAACTCGGCCCCAAAACCATCGGGCCCGGGCGCCTTGTAACACTGTGCCCGCTGAATGACAGCGCGGATTTCTTCCACAGTAATCGGGGCGTCCAAAGCGGCCCGCTGTGTGGTGGACAGCTTCGGTAAGGTCAACTTTCGCAGATAACCCTGCATCTCGGATATAGTCCCCTCTCGCCGTGCATAGAGTCTTTGAAAAAAGGAACGGAATTGCCCCACTATTGCCCGGTTATCTTTATGCAAGTGACCTGTCTCATCTCGTATGGCGGCTACCGATCGGACCCCCCGGCTGCCGCGAAGGCAGCGAGCTAAGAGACGGCCCGGTTTGTCCCCAAATTGGTATAAACAATATCGATAGTAAAAATGGGATTTCTTCGTCCGCTGATGTATAAGTTCATTTAGCGATGTTTGTAATTCCCAAAAGCGTCTACGGTTTCCCAATGAGGGGTCTCCGGCACAACGACGGCACGCCCTGACCACCTGCTTTTCCAAAGACACTATTTGCCGCGCTAAACGTCGACGCTTGCGCACGACATACTCAATAATGTTGCCCCTAAGAACCACCTTGGCGGTCTCCCATAACAGTTCCGGGTCAGCAGCATGTGCTTCGTGGTGGAGCATAAAATCCTCCCAGCAGCCCCGCAGATGGGCTTGAAATTCCGGATCGCGATCCAGACCGGTGGGGAATCGCCAGATACGCGTTGTATCAGCTACTACCCCCCACGCTAAGTCTACCCAGATTGGGGCATGATCTGACACTTCAGTGGGTCCAATCTGCGCTTCATCCACCTGTGAAAAGATCTCTTCCGAGACCAGTAGGTAATCTATGCGGGCTTGGGTCCCATGAGCCCTCGATTGATGGGTGAAATCCCTCTCAAGGGGATGTAACAAACGCCATGGATCCACGATACCTAAACGCCGACAAAGCTCCCGAAGTACCATCGTAGTTGGAGCCCGCCCTCTCCCACCTCCCATTGCGGCAGTGTCCATGTCGATATCTAGGACCCCATTCAGGTCTCCGGCCAGTATCAGAGGGACATCGGGTAGTTGCTCCACCTGGGATGCCAATCGTGCATAAAATGCACGGTCCAAAACATTAGGGCCATAAAGATTTCCCAAAACCACTGGTTTACCATCCAAATGGCCATATAGTAAAAGGTAGCGGCCCTCGGGGTCCACAATTTCTTTAAGTTGGTCAAAGCGTGTCTTTTTGCTGATGAGCGTGACCACTCCACCCTTTCTGCCTTTGGCCGGGGCTCCGCTACTTTGCCCCACCCACGCCCTTTTTAATTTTACATGTTCATCGGCTGTCTGGTGGGTCTCTTGTAATAATGCGACATCACATTTCAGTCGCGCCAGAACTTGTAATATTTTTGACCTTTTAATAGGATTACCTATCCCGCAGACATTCCAGGAGATGATTCTCAGGCTGGATAATAGACTCGCAGCAAGTATGACATTAACCAGCTAATATAATAAAGGCGGACCTCCCCAGCCTGAGGTCCCCCTTGGAATAGAAGGATGCTTCTGGTTAACCCTGCACGCCTAACCCCTTTCTTCCCCTCCCCTCCCCTATCTTACCCAACCCCTTCCCACTACAACCCCCCGCCCCCTCTTGCCCTCGCCCCTTCTTCCCCTTCCCCCAACCAAACAAATTCCTCTCCCTACCCATAGGAGACCTTAGGATGTGAGCAGGACCCCCTCCCCTTCTATACCCCAAACACTCCCCCACTACCTACAGTAAGGAACCTTTTACCCCACCCCGTCCCTGTCCGCTCTACCCCGACTACAGAACACTCCCCCCTAGTACCCCGGCAATACCACAATCAACCACCGTTCCAGAAGGAAAAACACACAAAAAAAGGAAAAGGAGGGGGGAACACAACAAAAAGAAAAGGAGGGGGGAACAAGGTGGAGAATCCCCCCGCATCCAATGCTACAAACACCACAGCAACTCTAAGAACATACATTGGGTGGGCAGTACTCCACAGACAGTAGCTGAACAGCAAGAGAGGTTTGGTTACCTTACAAGTCGGGACCCTCCACCACCTATCCCCTAAAGGGCGCGTCCCAGACATTGCAGCGACCAACCCTGGTGCAGCCCAATGTGGAATGCTCCCCCCCCTCGTGCGATCTGTAGCAAGAGTTTGGCCAAGGTCTGCTCGCCGGGGGAGTCGAGGTCGGGGGGGCCATATAAACACCCCAGGGCTTGGCGGTCCCTCCCCAACACTTAAGAACAAGGCTCCTGCGCAAACCAGGGATGCCCCATTGCCCCGGAGTATAATAATCACAGAGGGGTGTAGGTGCCCACTACAGGGCTCGGTGTGGTACCTGCTACCCAGAATCCCATAAAGGCGGACTCCCTCGGAACCCCCCTCGAATGGAAGGGTGTCTAGCCAGAAAACGGCGGTTTAAATAGGCTCCGAGGGCCCAGGCAAACCTTTGGCCTGCTGAACACAGCGCAGCTTCTATCTTACAGTAACTAAGGCCTCGATGAAAAGTACAGACAGTGTAACTTTTAACATTTACATAGTAACACAGTTGCCTGAGATCTGCGACACAAAGACACAATCTTGTGCCTCCAGCCTCAGATCAGCTGTCCGGGTAGCGGAAAAGTCTTGAGGTAGTTCGCTGGCACCCGTCCTCACTGGCCCGTCCAAACTGACAATGGGCCTCACTCCCACTCACCGCTGGTCAGAGGCCTTCTCCCCAAGGCATCCCGTGAGCTCCAACAGAGTGGGTGCAGTACATGCTGAGAGATTTCGCAGGCCCACGTAACAAACTGTAAGGTCCCAGGATTAGCCAGGGCAGTATGGCATCAACTTACTTGCAGCCCACACGAGCACGCAGGCATTAAATGATCCACTCCAAACTGCAACGCAGGGGGCAATTCTTCACTCGCTGGGTGAACCGTTCTGGTCCGCCACCGGTGATGTGAGCCGGTCCACATAGGTAGCAGCTTCGTCCGCTGATTCAAAACTCCGGCGGGTCCCCTCTTTCCAAATCACCAGGCACGCCGGGTACTGCACCTGGAAGCGAATGTTGGCAGCTAGTAGTTTTTGGCAGAGGGAGGCGTAGGCTTTCCGGCGTTGACTCAGCGCGGCTGAGTAATCTTGTGTGACTCGGATACGCATACTCTCCCATTCCACCGCTCCCTTCTGCCGCACAGTTCTAAGCAGCGCCTCCTTTTGCGGGAAACTGAGGAACTTTGCCAGGACCACTCGAGGACGGCGGTCACTCGCCGACTGCTTAGGCCCGATCCGGTGGGCACGCTCCACTGTAATAGGGCCATGTGTTTCGGTTTCAGAGCGTAGCGATGTCGCCAGGGCCTCCACAAACCCCGGGAGGTCTTTATCGGGGATTGAGTCAGCTACTCCCAAGAATCTTAAATTGTTCCGTCTGGATCGATTTTCCAAATCATCCAGCTTGGATGCCTGGTCTGTGGCTACCTTTTGCGCCGCTCGAAGTTCCCGCCGGAGAGTTACCAAGTCCTCCTCTGTCTGTGTAATGCGGGTCTCGGCCTCCTGCACGCGGGACCCCAGTCCCCCCAGGATGTTGTGAATCGCGTCCATTTTCGCGTGCAGGGCATCAAATTGCCCGACAGCGCAGTGGTCACCGCCTCTACCGTCAGGGTCGGAGGTGGAGGAGACCCGGTCCGTTTCGGGGGAGAATCCACCATCTTGGATGCCCCGGCGTCCCGGTCCTTTTCCCTACGACCAAGTTTAACTGCTGAAGCCATGGTCGTCTCGGGGCGAAAAGCAACGTCGGGGAGTGAGCAGGTCGCCCCTCACGCTGGGGTAGCAAATGACGGTTTTTCACGGCGGATTGTCCCGTTTCAGGGGGCAGGGGGCCCAGAGCTCAGACCGGACACGTCCGTCCAAGCTCACCACATCACGTGGTCTCCCGCTATATCCTTTTTAAGATACGGCGACCAGAATTGCACACAGTATTCAAGGTGCGGTCTCACCATGGAACGATATAGAGGCATTATAATATCTTTTGTTTTATTTTCCATTCCTTTCCTTATCATACCTAGCATTCTATTTGCTCTCTTGGCCGCCGCTGCACACTGGGCCGAGGGTTTTAACATGGTATCCACAATGACGCCTAGATCTTTTTCCTGGGTGGTGGTTCCTAATGTGGAACCTTGCATTGTGTAACCATAGTTTGGGTTGTTCTTCCCTAGGTGCATAACCTTGCACTCGTCCACATTAAATTTCATCTGCCTTCCCCCTCCATAACTATTGTTTTATTGGTAATAGGATTAAACGCTACACTCTTCCAATGTCGCCGGCCACCTATATATTTCGCAGATCCATCAGTGAACCAGGCATGTTTCTTTTGTTTCTCTGTTAATTGGTCATATGCTTTTCCCCATTTAACTGGGGATTCTTCTATTTCCACAGATTTTTGTACAGGTTCTGCAGAGGAAGGGGACATCGCCACTTTTTCATGCAGAGTGGCGACCCCAGTCTCACCAGCTTTAGCCCTTTGACTTATATACCATTTCCACTTAATAATTGTTTGTTCTTGAGCATGACCTATATGATTTGATTTGGGATTAGATAAGACCCACTGCATAATTGGAATTTGGGGTCTAAGTAACACTTCATGTCCTATTGTCAGTTGTTTGGTATCTACTAATGCCCAGTAAACATGCCTGTAGTTGCCGTTCTAGGGGGGTATATTTCTCTCCCGCCTTAGGGAGTTTCCTGCTCCAAAATCCTAACGGGACAAGTTTCCCCCCTTGTTTTTGCCATAGGGACCAATTACAATATTGATCTTGCACTGACACATGTAATTCCACCTCACCAGGCAGGAGGGGCCATAGATCCACCGCCTTTTGAATAGCCTTCTTGGCTTGTTCAAAAGCATTTTGCTGTTCCTCTCCCCATGTATATTCATACTTTTTCCGGGTAACCTTATACAATGGAGCCAATAGTTGTCCCAAATGTGGAATATGTTGTCGCCAAAACCCGAATAGCCCAATATATGATTGCGCTTCCACTTTTGTCTTTGGTATAGCAAAGTCTAATATTTTTTGTCTGGCTTTGGGCGTTATTTCCCTATGCCCATGATTCCATTGTATATCCAAAAACGTCACTGTTTGGGACGGGCCCTGTACTTTACTGGGATTAATTTCCCATCCCTTCCCCTTTAAATGTGTCATTAATGAGTTCAATGTTTCAGCTACTTGCTGCTCCGTCTCCCCCTGAATAAGTATATCATCAATATAATGGGAATAACTCACTTCTGGGGGGTATTTATATTCAGCTAAATGTTCTGCCACAATCCTATGGCATATGGTGGGACTATGCAACCATCCCTGCGGTAATCTAGTAAAAGTATATTGCCTCCCCATCCAGCTAAACGCAAATTGGTCCTGTGCCCGTTCTTCAATCGGTATTGTGAGAACGCATTAGCCAAATCTATCACCGCATACCACTGCCCCTGCCGTGATTGTATCTCTTCTATGAGTGTTACCGTGTCTGGCACAGCTGCAGTAAGAGGAGGAGTTTGTTTATTTAATTCTCTGTAATCTACAGTCATTCGCCAAGATCCATCACTTTTTCTCACCGGCCAGACAGGATTGTTCCACGCCGTAGTAGCAGGGCGTAGAACACCCGCTGTGACTAAATCCCTTATGGTCTCCCCAATTTCTGCATGCCCCCCAGGGATTCGATATTGTTTCATTGCCACCAACTTAATAGGTGGTGGTATATGTACTGGGGGCATTTTCAGCTTCCCTACTGTCACAATGTTCATTTGAACAACTTGATTTTGCTTTACTCCAAAAGCAAATCTTCCTTCCTTTAAATGAAGGGTCATTCCTCGTAAAACATCTATCCCAATGATATGTTCAGATATGGGCACTACCAAAACAGAATACTTCCGCAATGGTAGGTTCCCTATCTTTAAAGTTACTTTAGTTTGTACTCCCTCAATGACTCTTCCCCCCCAGTCCTGAAATCTTTACCCGGGGTCCTTTAAATTTACTTGCGAGGGGATTATGCTGACGTTCCCTGAGTTATGCCGGCACTATCCCCTCGAGGGGCGTGACATCTTCCCATATGCGCAGCTTCAGAGCTATATTCGCGGGATCCCTTCCGAGATGTTGAAGGGGGAGGTTAGCTCTCAGATTGAGGTGTCTTTATTGGGTGGAGAGCAGGGAGCGCGGGTTGCCTGGCTGCAGAAGGCGTTTTGGGAATCAGCAGCACCCTTAGCGTTGGAGGACTTGGCGGCGGCCTGGTCTCGGGACTTAGGGGGCCCGGTAAAGAAGGATATGCTGTTAGAAGCTCTGTCCGGTATTCCTAGGCTCTATGGGCTGGTGGCCTTTCGGGATATGCAATACAAGGTGCTGCGACGTCTATACTACGCTCCCTCCCGAGCCTGGAAGGCTGGGATCGCAGGATCTCATAGCTGCCCTCGTTGTGGTGAAGAGCGCGCATCTTTGGGCCATATGCTGTGGAGGTGCACCCGAGTCACCGCCTTTTGGCAACAAGTGCAGGCTTACCTCTCTAGATGTGTGGGCAACCCGGTACTTCTTTCGGCTGTGAATGCAGTTCTGGACGTGTGGGAGAGCGACTGGGAGGCACAGCTGGGACGCGTGGTTGGGTCTTGGGTAAGACTGGTGCTGGGAGTAGCGCGAATGACTATTCTGTTTAGGTGGATGGATCCAAGGGGCCCGACCTATGGGTTGTGGAGGGGGCGATTACATGAAGTGCTGCTAATGGAGAGGCTCAAAGCGCGGGGCCACCATACGCGATGGCAGAGGTTTCTGCAGGCCTGGGGTCCTCACTTGGATTCTTTGTCCCGTGCTACCCGATGTCGGATCCTGGGTGGCCACTAACAGATTCACCACTAGACCTATACTGAGTGGGCACGTGGGCCATTGACTGGCTGCGCCCTTTTTTGCAAATTCCTTAGTCCCAAGGGGGGGAGGGGGAGGGCGGGGGGGGGGAGGGGGTAATCTGGAGGGGCTGGGGAGGGGGGGTAACGGTCTTGTGGGGGTAGGGTGGGGTGGGGGGGAGGTCAGTCCTCCTTCTTGCTCTCTCCTCTGTAATTTTGGAGTACAGGACGAGGCTCGGGTGAAGAACACACCCCGAGCTCGTTCAAGTGAGGCGCCTAGATTTTGTGTTACTGTGGAGGGGGGGGGTACTCAGTCTTTGTTTGATTTTTCTATCCACAAGGCCTACCAGGGATTGGGGGTCTGGTAAGGGGGGGGGGGAAGGGGGGAAGTATGTATATTATTGCTTATATGAATATTACTGTTTATTTGAATATTACCGTTTATTTGAATGCCACTACGTTGGTTTCAATTACTGCAAAAGTTTTTTTTTTTTTTTTTAAACGAAATTGTATAGAGGATACTGGTTATGGTCTACTGTCTATACCATGTATTTATGACTTTTCTCTGATATGTACTGCTAATAGTGGTGTTTCTTTAATAAACAAATTTAACATAAATTTACTTGGATTTCCCTGAATCAAGGTAGCCTCTGCCCCGGTATCCACTAAAGCTGGGACCCGCTGTACGTTTCCCCCTTTCCAATGTATTTCCAGCGGGACATAGGGTCGTTCGTCCTGGCGGACCCAAACCGGGGCTTGGCTCCCTCCCTATTCATCAAAATCATCTAAATTCAGCAGCGGAGCGGTGGGTGTTTAATGTCTCCCTTACTTGATTAGCCACCGCTGCCGCCATTTCCTTCCAAGGATAGATTTGTTGAAAATCTTCCCAAGAGGGAATTAGCTTCTTTTTCTGCCCCTGCCGCTCTACTGGTTTGGCTGACAATACCTTTTTTTTGTACAATTGTCACAAATGATTTGTTTCCTTCCCATCAATTTGTTCTTTAGGCACCCCTGCTTTTAGCAATGCCATGAACATATCTTTTCGGGAAATCCTGGGAGCCCCCCCTTGGGCTTTCCCCCCAGTATTCACATTCCCTGACGTCTTCACTATATCCTTAGGTTCACCACCCCAATTTCCCATGTCCTGCAAATCCTTCATCCGGCTTAGCACTATAGCTACCGGTTGTTCTGTCATGGACAATAACAGAGTCGTCATGACAGATTTATAAGCGGGAGGAGCTGCCTTGATCAATTGATTTTGCATACCTGGGGTTACCAAAACTTCTGTATAATCATCTAATGTATCAATTATAGGTAGGGCGGATCGCATGGCCTCCTGTTTTAACCTTTCTATCCCATCCCGCAGCGTGAACCATGTTTTCTCACTAATCGGGATATCACTTTCATTTGGGTATTTATCCATATAACCAGCTACCAAAATTTGAAACAGATTTTGTGTGGTTATACCTCCATGATCCCCAAAATATTGTCTAATAGCCCGCTGGATAACTGGCTCTCTACTGAGGGTAATAAATCTCCCTATATCTTGGGCATCAAGATTTACCCCCTTTCCCCCAGTATCATAAACCCGTACCAACCATTGCAAGTCCCCTTCTCCAGACTGCTGCCGAAACCGGGCTAAGATATCCACCTCAGCCTGTGTAAAATCTTCTACTGTAGTTCTCATTCGTGTGTGGGGCACTGGTTCGTCTAGTAGTATAGGTTGCCCCTGATCATTCATCAGTGGTTGTCCATCTAAACCCAACCGAGGGACTGGCTGTCCGTCATTCCCTAAGACAGGACGCCTATCCGGCCCTAACTCTGTTTTCTCCTACGATGCACAGGTTGGGCTCGTTTATATAATGGGGCTCTGGGAGGATCAATTTCGGGGTCAGGGCATGAGGGACCCCCGGGGCAATCATCCCAGTTGTCCGAAGACGTAGAGTCCCAAATGTCTCCGTCCCATTTATCCAAATCCCATTCGGCAGTGGCAGCTGCCACTGCCTTATAAATTTTTTGCTTATTCAGTCTCCCCTTTCGTTTCCTGTACTTATTTTGTGCTACCTTAACTGCAGCTTTCTCTGCCACTCCCTGATAATGGTCGAGCTTATCCTTTAGTAATTTCTGATGACATTCCAATACCACTACGCAACCTTCTGCTTCTATTAATTTTTGCTCAGCTAAATTTGCTCTGCGCTGAGCATCCAGTGCTTGATTATAAATTTTTCTATATGCTGTTAACAACACCCAGGTCTGTCGTCCTAGGGTCCCTACTTCACCCGGTTTATTGGGGAGCCCGCCAAGTACTCTTTCCACATCGGCGGGGGTTGCTTCCTTAAGCTTATTATCCCAGGACTCTGCTAACCCATTATGTAATAATTTCTGTGCTACCACATCGAAGGGAGCCTCGGTCCAGCCGGGGATCTCTACCGCGGGTAGCTCTTTTGATTTATTTTTTCTACGAAACATTTTTTAGATTAGCTTATGGTTCCTGCCGTGCACTGCAAGAACCACCGGCTACCCTGCTCGCAGCGCCAATTATGTATTACCAAATTTTACACTTTTCCTTTAACCCTGTCACTCACTAGCTCACTGACTAGGCACAGACACTTTGGTAAATACAATATGCTTTTATTAAATTAAGTCCTTTTAGAATAATAAGTAAAAGTTTAGCATCAATACATCACCGGATATTGTAGCTTCACTCCAGTAGGTCGGGGGACTTGTCAGCGATCACTTGGAGGAATCCAGGAGGCCACCGAAAGACGTCTGTCTCGTCCCTGGTGAAGTCCCATTTTCCTGCTGAAAATACCCCTCCTAAGTACTTTAACTAAGATCGTGCCTGCTGCATGCTATTGTAATTCATAGGTTAGCATGGTGCATGCTCAAATCAGGATTGGTTAGGGTTAATGCTGTGCTTGTGATCTACATCTGAAGGGTGTCAGCTGCCTATGAGTCACTCATTCAGTTCTGTCCAGCTAAAGCTGCTTGCTCGCCCAGAGATGTTGACCTAACGTAACCCCAAGCTCAGCTCCATTATCACTTTCTTACATTCTTCCCAATCTTGTCACACTCGTATCACAGAAAGGTATAAGTAAATTTAATATTACTATCGACCTGATTAACCCAACTCAAAAAAGAATCAAGTGACGCCTGTGATCCCTGCCAGATCATAAAAATATTGTCTATAAACCTCTTCCAAATTTTTATATTAGAGTTATAGACCGAAGGGGTCACCCATTGTTTTTCAAAAGAGCCCATATAGAAATTTGCCACAGACGGGGCACATGTGGCCCCCATAGCAACTCCCGAATTCTGTTGATACAAGACCCCTTGGAAAACAAAATAATTATGGTAAATGGCCAAGCGTGCTAAACTTAGAATGAAATCTATCTTAGCAACAGCAAGATCACCCCGCTGTTGTAACACCTGTTGAATAGTACCAATAGCCGCCTCCTGAGGGATATTGGTATACAATGATACCACATCCAACATCACCAAAAGGACATCTGGACAATCAGACCACCCCCCTACAGACCCAAGCTCATTCAAAAAATGTGTAGTATCTTTCAAATAAGAGGGGATAGTTTGGAGAAGAGGGCGCAGATATGAATCAACAAATGTGGACAAAGGTTCTAATAAATTCCCTCTAGTAGACACTATAGGTCTTCCGGGAGGTTTATCCATACTTTTATGAATCTTTGGCAAAGTATAGAATCTTGGTGTTCTAGGGGCTTTCTTGTTCAAATACTGAAATTCTTTTTGCGAAATCAATTTTGCTTGCAGTGCCCTCGTAGTAAGACTCAGAATTTCTCCTTGCAAGGCCTCTAGAACACCAAGATTCTATACTTTGCCTCTGGTGAATCCATGCTGCCTTGGATCCTGTAATCCGCTGGACTTCAGAAACCTCGCTATTTTCTCTTTCAGCAGCGTTTCCAATAATTTACTTACCACCGAAGTTAAACTAACTGGCTTGTAGTTTTCAACCACATCCTTACTTCCGCTTTTGTGTAAAGGCACCACATGAGCCTCTCTCCAGTCCTTTGGCACCACTCCCGACTCCAACGAGGCATTGAAAAGGTCAGTCAGTGGAGCTGCTAGAACTTCCCCAAGTTCCCTCAGTATTCTCGGGTGTATCCCATCCGGTCCCATCGCTTTGTCTACTTTGAGAGAGTTTCTCACGAACACAGTCTTTTGAAAATTGTTCAAGATGTCCTTTGCTTCTGTTCCTATTTGTGGGTGTTTTCTGAGGTCCTGCTCCTGGTTCTTCATCTGTGAACACAGAACAAAAATATTTGTTAAGCAATTCCGCTTTATCCTTATCAGCTTCTACATATTCCCCCCCTACACCCTTGAGTCTGATAATACCACTTTTGCCCTTCCTCTTCTCACTAATATATCTGAAAAATGTCTTATCCCCCCATTTTATTGCATTGGCTATTTCCTCCTCCTTTTGAATCTTTGCCTTCTTGACTACTTTGCTAGCTTCTCTAAGTTTTTTCCAAATACAGATGCCTGTCTTCCTCTCTCTGTGATCTCTTGTATTTCATTGTATGCAGATCTATCTTATGCACATTCATTGTGGATATCCTGAAAACCTGACTGACCTGGGGATACCAGAGGACTGGTTGAGAACCACAGGTCTAGCCTTTTAAGTTCTTTAAAAAGCATCTGACGTTTAGAGTATGAGTTTAGATCCTGAATGTTTAGGGTTACGACTCTAGTCATTCATCTTTGAGTCTGTCATTGATCTCCCTTTTCTTGAAGGGATCCCCCCTCATTCCTTCCTCCCGCCACCCTTCTCCACTCCCCCCCTTCTCCACTCCTTCCCCTCCCATCACCTCCCTACCCTCCTACCTCCCTCTTTCCCTGCCTTCCCCAATCCCCATTTACTTCTCACAACCACCATCCATTCCATCCTCGGGAGATGTAAAGACAACACCAGACAGCCATTCATTCTATTCATCTCAGTACCCAATTCATCATCCCACATCAGTCCCCCGTAATAAGAACAATCATAAGGAAAGTAGCCTAGTGCATCAATGTCTAACCATTAGTAACACAGAATACCCACAGGAGTCCCTTTCTGCAATATGGGAGTTATACTTTCCGAAATGTTTACCCAGAGATCCAGAACAGTCATCGGCCTTCTTCTTGTGAACTTTTTGCCTCCTTAAGCATTTGTCTCCCAGAAGGGCTCATTGCCATCTAGATGAAGCTGCAGTATCTTCCGAGAGATTCCTGAATTATCTTTAAGGCCCTGAGGACATTCTGGAAGGTCAGTCCATCCTGCTTTTTGGAGTCCTTTAATTGCTTCCTCTGCAGTTTTTGCATTTGTGGTCACCCTCAGATATTGAATATTGCAGTCCTATAGAGAACAACCATTTATACTGGACTTTCTCTTATGTTAGACGTTTCAACATTGTATGCTGATAAATCGGCATATACTTCTATCTCCTGGCCTTCCCAGTCAATTTTGCCCAATTTCCTTGCTGCTGACAGCACTAGCTCTTCGGTGGAGAATTCATGAAGACATGCTAACACATCCCGCGGCCTGCCCTCTCTCCTTGGTCCTAAGGCCTGGTATGCTCATTCCACCATATAGCATATGTCCTCTTAGGCCAGTGGCTTGAATTGCAGCCCAGCAAAATTTTTCTGTAAGAGCGCGGTAGTCTATCGAGTTTGCAGATTCAAGCAAACCTCAGATGCGTATGTTAGATCTCAGTGATCGGTTTTCTAGGTCTTCTACTTTTAGTAGGAGTTCCTCCTGAGAGCTTGATACAATCTCTCCAACAGCCTATAAAGATGGTATCTTAGGATCATGTTCATCCAGTCGTCCTTCTGCATCATCATTCCTGTGCTTTCTTTCAGTCGGGTCAGCCTTTGTCCGTTATTCAGCCATAGGCTTTGGATTTGAACGTACTCAGCTCTTGTCGAAGACCTCCAAACCATTCTTTCAAGTCTAATCTTAGGTTTTGTGCTTCACTTTTGGCTTTTTCCACATCCGCCAAACTGTCTCTCTGATCCTTGTCAGCCATGCTCCTTCCAGGCATCATTTTCCCACAGTTTGTTCCAGCTCCAGATGCCGCTTTAAGAAGGGTAGGAAGAAGGAGAGGAGTGGCGGCACTATATGTAAAAAATCATATTAAAGCTATGGAAATACAGGGCTTAAAAGGGAGAGAGGAGGCATTGTGGTTAAACTAGAAAGAGGGAAAGAGAAATCTATTTGCATTGGCGTGATATACACACCTCCCTCACGGGAAGAAGAGGTGGACGGAGAGTTAATTGAAGACATACGCAGCATTGCCAGGAAAGGGGAAGTGCTACTTATAGGGGATTTCAACATGCTAGATGTTGATTGGCACATCCTTGATGCAGTATCATTTAGAAGTAAGGAGATTCTGCATTCTCTACAGGGAGAACTATTCAGGCAACTGGTAACGGAAGTCACACATGAAGCGGCCATACTGGACTTGGTGCTTACCAATGGTGAAAGTGTTTCTGATGTTATAGAGGGAGACCATCTCGCATCCAGTGATCACCAGATGGTGTGGTTCAGTATTAGGACTAGGTCTGATAAAATCCATTCAAAAGCAAGGGTCTTAGACGTTAGGAAAACCAACTTTGCTAAGAAGGGCCAATATCTTAGGGAGTCGTTAGCGGGATGGGAACAGCTGGGGTATGTAGAAAAACAGTGGGCAAAACTAAAAGGGGATAGTTTTGTAACGGGTCTGCCTAAGGGCAACCAACCTTTTTGTTAAAATGGTAAAGGTAAAAGTTTAAGGAGACTGCTATGGTTTTTGAAAGAAGTAGCTGAAAAGGTGAAGATAAAGAGGGAGGCCCTCATGAAATACAAGAGATCACAGAGAGGAAGACAGGCATCTATATTTGGAAAAAGAGAAGCTGGCAAAGTAGTCATGAAAGCAAAGATTCAAAAAGAGGAGGAAATAGTCAATGCAATAAAATGGGGTGATAAGACATTTTTCAGATATGTTAGTGAGAAAAGGAAGGGCAAAAGTGGTATTGTCAGACTCAAGGGTGAAAGGGAGGAATATTTTGTAGAAATTTATGAGGATTAAGCAGAATTGCTTTTAAACAAATATTTCTGTTCTGTGTTCACAGATGAAGAACCAGGAGTAGGACCTCAGAAAACACCCACAAACAGGAACAGAAGCGAGGGGCATCTTGAACAACTTTCAGAAGACTGTGTTCGTGAGAAACTAGCTAAACCTAAAGTAGACAAAGCAATGGGACCAAATGGGGTACACTCAAGAATACTGAGGGAACTTGGGGATGTTCTAGCAGCTCAACCGACTGCCTCATTGGAGTTGGGAGTAGTGCCAGAGGACTGGAGAGAGGCAAATGTCCCTTTACACAAAAGCGGAAGTAAGGATGTGGTTGAAAACTACAGGCCAATTAGTTTAAACTCGGTGGTGAGTAAATTATTGGAAGCGCTGCTGAAAGAGAGAATAGTGAGATTTCTGGAGTCCAACGGATTACCGGATCCATGTCAGCATGGGTTTACCAGAGGCAGGTCTTGTCAGACAAATCAGATTGATTTCTTTGATTGGGTTACCAGGGAGATGGATCGAGGGAGAGCCCTAGATGTGGTATATTTATATTTCAGTAGAGCCTTTGACACCGTTCCGCACAGGCGACTTATAAACAAACTGAGCACCCTAGGGATGGATCCTAAAGATATTGCTTGGGTTAGAAATTGATTGAGTGGTTGGCGACAAGGGGTACAGGTAAATGGAGCTCACTCTGAGGAGAAGGAGGTTACCAGTGGTGTGCTACAGGGATCTGTCCTTGGTCCGATTCTTTTTTAACATCTTTGTTAGTGATATTGTGTTAGGGCTATCAGGTAAGTTTTGCCTCTTTGCGGATGATACCAAAATCTGCAATAGAGTAGACACCCAGGAAGGTATAGATAACACGAGGAGGGATCTGGCTAAACTTGAAGAATGGTCTAGAATTTGGCAGCTGAGATTTAATGTTACAAATGCAAGGTCATGCATTTGGGCTGCAGCAATCCAAGGGAGCGATATAGGAGGTGAATACTTCTGTCCACAAAAGAAGAGCGGGACCTAGGCGTGATTGTGTCTGACAATATTAAAGTAGCAAAACAGGTAGAAGAGGTGATGGCGAAAGCTAGAAGGATGCTTGGGTGCATAGGGAGAGGAATGGCTAGCAGAAGAAAGGAGGTGATAGCGCCTTTATTTAAGTCTTTGGTAGGACCTCATTTGGAATATTCTGTGCAATTCTGAAGACCACACCTTCAAAAGGATATAAACAGATTGGAGTCGGTACAGAGGGTAGCTACTAAAATGGTTAGTGGTCCTCGTTATAAAGCATATGAGGACAGACTTAAGGTTCTTAATATGTATACTTTAGAGGAAAGGCGAGATAGAGGTGATATGATTGAGACATTTAAATACCTCCGTGGCATAAATACCTCCGTGGCATAAATGAATCTTTTGATTGAAAGCAAGCTCTGCTGTGTGGGGACATAGGATGAGGGTGAAAGGGGATAGACTTAGGAGTAATATGCGGAAATATTTCTTTACAGAAAGAGTGAATAGTCTCCCATCGGAGGTGGTAGAGATGAGGACAGTATTTGAATTCAGAAAAGCATGGGACAAACGCAGAGGATCTCTAAAATGAAAAAGGGGATTGTTGTAGTGGTTGATGTGGAAGGGCAGACTAGATAGGCCATGTGATCTTTTTCTGCCATCATGTTTCTATGTTTCTAAATGTGAAGGTTTTTAAGTCAACAGTGGCCTTTTTTCCAGCCATTCATCAGTTGGCGTCCTTCCACTATTATTTTTCTTTGTTGGGGGTTGAACTGAGTATTTTATACCGGCTTTATCGGGTGAGATTATATCTCTGCCGTCAGAGCTTTGCAATTAGGTGCCCATCAAGGACAATGATGTCACTTCTTCCTCTATTCTTCTAATAGTTTTTTTATTCTATTTCCTTGCATGCATCATTGTAGTCCTTCTCTTTGCCTCATCTTGCTATACCTTGGAAATATCGTAAGTTCTAGTATTACTTCTCTCTTTCCTCTGGCTTTAGCGTCTTTGCATTTCGGAGTAATAGAGTTTCTTTTGTCATCCATTTTTGCCATTTCACCTTTTGCAAAGGCTTTTCATGTTCTGCGAACATAGTTGTCTTGATATCACCCGATAATTCTTCTGATGTTCAGTCATTTGTATCCAAAGCACAGAAGCAGTGTCACAGGCAGTGGTATATATTTTTTGATTACCATATTTTGCTACATTCCTGAGCAACTTGCTCTTTTTGAGCTTTAGCTTAAGTTTGCATACTAGTAGCTAGTGATCTGTACCATAGTCAGCTCCAGGTTTTGTCTTTGTTGATGTTGTTGAGCTTTTCCATCGTTGACTTCCATAGATGTAGTCAATTTGATTTTGGTACAGTCTATTGGGCGAAATCCATGTCTACAGTCTCCACTTGTGTTGCTGGAAAAAGGTGTTTGAGATGAATAGATTGTTGGTCTTGCAGAATTCTATCAGTCTTTCTTCAGCTTAGTTTCTGTTGCCAAGTTCATATTTTCCAACCATTCTTACCTTCTTTGTTCCCAACTTTTATTTTCCAGTCACCCGTAGCTATTGTTATATCTTGTTTGCATATTCTGTTGATTTCAGCTTGTACTTCTTCACTATTCCATTTATACTCTACTTATCTATTGTTCAGTAAACAGTCCTATATATGCATCCATGTCCCTTTTAGAATTCAAATCCACTCAGTCCTTATAAGATTAAGAAGACCTTACCTTCAGCTGCTTCTGCATGTATGTAGAAGCCTTACAGGCTTTCTAGCCAGTACTGGAGCACCATCGATATATGGAATTGTGCGGAGATGTCCCTTAATTATTGTACTGTTTATTTTGTTATCCATGAAGAACACCATCTACAGATAAGTAATTTAAATTCAAAGATGGACTATAAATACTTGACAGTGTGACAAACAAAGCAGATAACAACAATAGATAAAACCAATAAATGCAATTCTAATTAAAGCCAAAACCAATAACTTTCTAACACATCATAAGATGAATACAATAACATAAAAGTACATCAAACTATAAAATATACAAATAAAAAATAGTCCATATTATGAGTCAATTTAACATAAATAATCATGATGCATCATGATGTCACTTTGAAAAGAAACATGCAGCCCCTTCTAGGGTGGAAGGCAGCATGCACCAATTAAGAAGTTACAAGATGGTGAAAGAGAAGAGGATCAGTATCATTATTGTTCAAACACAATTAAAGTAAAGATCTTTAATGTTGCAAGTAGTCAGAGCTGTACTTGAACCATATGTCTGTAATCCCAGTTCTCCAGTCCTGAGGAACAGTACAGGAACTGCCAAACTTTGAAAGGTGTATTTTGAGATTGGTTAACAGATGGATGTTTTCTTTGTATTTACAGAAAAGTAGTCAGACTACCCCAGTTTCAGTTGCAGAGGCTGCTCTTCAAGTGTGCTGTATTACAGACACTGGTGCACAGACAGACCAGAATAAGTTCCAAGCCCTGGATCTTCAATCAGAAGCATACCATCACCCAGGCCTGGAGAAATTCTTACATAGAGTGGAAGGACTTGTCATTAGAGAGTTAAATAAAAACTGGAAGAGTCATGCTTTCGAGGGCTTTGAAGTGAATTGGTCAGAACAGAATCGCACGGTAAGTCATTGGAATTATCTTTGCTGAATGTGTACGTCCCAGAGACTCTGGTTTTTAGCATTAATTTACCTGTGAACTTCTGTATGTGCATTCTGAGATTTGTAGGTGAGCAGGGGTGTGTCTGTGTGCATATGGTCATCAATTTCATTAAGTACTAGATCTGGAAATTGTCTAACTTTGGCATCATTTATTTCAATTCCTTTTTATTGAGTTTGCAAAGAGCCATAACAAAACAGAAAACAGCATGTCATAAAGAAACCGGAAGAACATCACATCTATCCACATCTCAGGGATAAGATAGTATATCAACCTTCATAGAAATACAAAACACACAGTTAACCAGAACAGCAAGATCAGAAATGCTTTGCGGCAACATTCTGGCCCCGGATGGCATCCGGCCTCCAGGCCCCCCCTCCCCCCCACCCCCACCCAGCACAAAACCGGCAAACACACACAGGGAGTACGGGGTTTACAAGAAAAAGATACCACACTGAAGGGGGATACATAGTACATTGCAAGGAATACAGAAGGGGGGGCAAAGAAGCAAAGGGAAGCACCGCTACAGAAAAACCACATCTGATCGTCATTGTAAACATATAATCAGGCGCACCACACCTCCATGCCAGGTAACATCCCCGGGGGTTGTGTCATACATTCAAAACCACACTCCTCTCCCTGGGGGTCAGGCCATGAATAACTGGGGACCATAGGTCAAGGAACTTATCCCATTGTTTACCACCGTGCTGCTTTGCTGTTAACTTTTCCATGTACAGCAACTCCAACAGGGCCTTTCACTAGCACCCCTGGTGGCGCAGTCTCCAGCCAGCGACTCAGTAAAGTCTTTTTAACAAGCAGGAAGCCTCTTTCCAGGACTCCCCGATGCGCCGGGGTGACCAGCTGAGCCAAAGGACTCCACTCATGAAACAAACAGACATCTCGTTGGCAAACCTCTCCTATCCTCAACCACCCCACCATCTTGGCACACGCCTGCCGCCACAAGACCCGCACCGCAGCGCAGTCCCAAAAGCGATGCAAGAAGGTTCCAACACTTTGTTTACACCAGGCACAATTTGAAGTTGACTGCAAGCCTGCCTGAAATGCCCATTTATCAGTGGTGTAAGCTCACCAGAGAAATTTGTACTGGAGTTCCTGCAAGTAGACCCATGAGGACCCATTCGGGACCCGGCCAAACGCAGCTTTCAGGAACTCCACGGTCATCCCCTCCACGCCATCTGTACGCCACCTACTCGCCAGCGCAGAGAGGAGAGACTCATCTCCCATTGAGCCAGATAACTGGCGATATACCTGGCTCCCTTGATCTCTCTCTGCCAGTATCTGTAGGATTTCCCGAGGGGTCCCAGCTGGTGGCCCCTCCCCCCCTGTAGCTGACCCCGTAAGCCCCCCAGGTAGTGGCGGACCTGCAAGTATCCGTAAAACTGATGGGTGGGGAGCTGAAACCGCGCCGACAGGGTGTGGAAACTCTCAGTGATCTCCCCCCCGGGCCTACACAGATCCCTGAGACACACTAACCCCCTCTCTGACCAGGGACGAAAAAGATTGTGGACTGGCAACCCCGGGGGGAAAGCAGGATTCCCCACCAACGGGAGGAGCAGCGAAGTCTTCCAATTCCAGCCAAACCGAGAACACAGCGCACGCCAAGCCGCACGAAGGGCACCCAAGTAAACACCCCCCCCACCAGGTAGTGCCGTAGAGGGTCGCTCCATGTGCAGCACATAGAGACTATGATATGGAGCACACATCCAATTCAAGTGACAGACGTGGCGCACCCCCCACTTTCCCCTAACAGACCCCAGAGGTGACTGACCATATATCGGAGATTGTAGTGCCGAAGGGAGGGTAAACCCAACCCTCCCTCCTCCACCCGCTGCATCAGGGCCTTCAGCGGGATCCTTGCACGTTTGCCGCCCCATAGAAACACTCTGAGAAGACCATCCAATCTCTTCCAATCTCTAGCAAGAACCCAGAGAGGCAGCAACTGCAGGACATACAACCAGCGAGGAAACTCAACCATGGTAAATAGTGCTACCCTCCCTTTCAACGACAGCGGCAATCCCCGCCAGTTCTTAAGTACTTCCTTGGTCTTATCCAACAATCCAGAGATATTAGCTTGGTAAAGGCGCTCAGGCCGATCGGGGAGACAGACGCCCAAATATTTTAAAGAGCTCTCGGCCCAGACCAGTGGGAAGGAGCCCTCCCAATCCGGACGCACTCGCCCGCCCACATCCAACACCATCGACTTGGAGGTATTAATCTTAAGGCCCGAAAAACTGCCGAATTCCTCTATCACCTGCAACACTCGCGGCAGAGACTTCTGGGGTTGGGTCGGGCATAAGAGCATATCATCCGCAAACGCACTAACTTTGGTCTCCTCTCCCCCCATGGCAACCCCGCGAATCTGCGGGTCCCTCTGGATCGCCTGTAGTAACGGCTCCAAAGCCAGGACAAACAACAGGGGGGATAAAGGACACCCCTGGCGCGTGCCTCTCTCCAGCACAAAAGGCGTCGAAAATGTGCCATTCACTCCCACTCTGGCCATAGGCTGCGCATACAGTACTCGGATCCATTGTACAAATTCACCGCTGAATCCCAAACTGCCCAGCACATCCCACAGGAAGGTCCATGCAACCCTATCGAATGCCTTTTCCGCATCCAGACTTACCAAGAGCATAGCCTCCCCCCTACGGAGAGAGTGTTCCATCCCTAGGAGCAATTTAGCAATGTTCCTGGATGTGTCCCAGCCTTGCATAAAGCCCACCTGACGAGAATCTATAAGCGACGGCAAGATAGGGTTCAGCCGCTTCGCCAAGACCGACGCCAAGATCTTCATATCACAGTTGATAAGGGAGATCGGCATATACGAGGCGGGGTCAGTCAAGTCCTTCCCCGGCTTCGGGATCACCGTTATGTCGGCACACCGCATATCCCTAGGGAACTCACTCAACCTACAGGCTTCATCAAACATACCTACCATAGAGGGGGCGAGCCGTGAAGACAAGATTTTGTAATATTCATAACTAAACCCATCCGGTCCCGGGGCCTTATGAGTACTCCCTTTTTTTATCACCTGCTGGATTTCCCCCACTGTTAACGGGGCATTCAACCTCTGCAGGTCCTCATCTGTCAATGTAGGGAGAAAGAGCGGATGCAAAAAGTCGCGCCCTCTCTCGTAGTCCCTCTCTTCTTCAGTGTATAATTGAGCATAAAACTTGCGGAAGAGCTCCGTGGGCTGATGGTGTACCTCGCCCCGTTCGTCCCTGAGGACAGGTATGAATCGCGCACCTCCGGGAGCCTTGACCAACTTCGCCAACAACCGGCCAGATCTGTTGCCATACCGAAAAAACTGATGTCTGTAACATTGCAGGGAATACACAGCTCGCCTCTGAAGGAGTTCATTAAGCGCCGCCTGGGCCCCAGCACACTCCAACTGTAGTTCCCTGTCCACTTTCCTGCCCAACCGCCGTTGCAAATCCCTCACTCTACGCTCCAACACCATTAAGCTGCGATCCATGTGCTTGCGGCGCTTCACACAGTAGGAGATACTAGCTCCGCGCATGACCGCCTTACTGGCTTCCCATAAGAGAACGGGCGAACACTGCGGTGTATCATTAAAAAGAGGAACTCATCCCATTGATCTTCTAAGTATTTCCGAAACTCTACATCCTCCCACAGGTACGCAGGAAATCGCCACCCCTTTCGCGAGGCCCCCTGGCATTCCCAGGTTACCCACACCAACCCATGGTCTGATACCACTATAGGCTCGATCCCTGCTTGCAGTATCTTGGAGACCGCCCCTTCACTCACCAGGATATAGTCAATACGTGACCAGGAGAGATGTGCCCTGGACTGATGGGTGTACTCGCGGGTCCCGGGGTTGAGAAGACGCCATATGTCAACCAAGTCCCCCATCCGGCAGAGATAACCCACCCCTCTTCTCCGCCAAGCCCCTGGCCCGCTATTCTGGGACTTGTCTAGGAGCGGGTCATGAGGGCAATTAAAGTCACCAGCCAAGATCAAATTTCTACTCTTCGCTCCTTGGACAAATCCCAGCAACTTACGGAAGAAGGCGTGGTCATACACATTAGGGGCATAAATGTTGGCGAGCCAAATGTCCTCATTGTACATCTTGGCGTGCAACAAGACATATCTCCCACCCGGGTCAGCGACCAGTTGTTGGACCTCAAAGGGGACCCCCCGCTTCACCAGGACCACCACCCCAGCCCTTTTAGTGCCCGAGGACGCTCCATAGGCGGCCGCTACCCAATCCCTAACCAACTTCTGATGTTCCCCAGCACTTAAATGCGTCTCCGGCAGTATTGCTATGTGGGCCCTCTTCCGCTTAAGGGATTGCAATATTTTGGTACGCTTAATGGGTGAGCTGATTCCCCCCACATTCCAAGAAGTGATCTTTAAATTAGGCATGCGCAGTTGGTGGGGTTCCTTCCTGCAGTACAATCTCGAGCTCGTGCTCCGGGAGTTGCCCAGCCTCAACTCCCAGACCCTGATACTTCGAAGCTTGAAAGACAAAGTACTTCCCAAAATGCTGGCTGCTTCCTATGTCTAACATCCCCATAGAAAGTGCCCTCCTCCCCCCAGTAGCAATCGCACCCCCCAACTCGCTACACAATCCTGTTGTCCCTCCCCAACCCCCTCCCCCTCCTCCCCACCCCTCCAACACTCACCCGTTCCGTCTCAGCCCTACGTGCTACAACACACCAACACACACTCTCACAATCATCCCCACAAACACACCTGCATCCTCCAACCTTTCGCACAGTCACCCACATCCCTCCCAAACAGCAACAACCCTTGCAAACGCAAGGTACCCCTATACAGGGATAAGATCACTGTCCATGCGCCTCCAGGCCCCCAGAGGGGAACAGCATCTTGAGGCGACTTAATGTCCACAATGTTCCTGCTAGTTTGAAGTCGAGTCCTGACCAAGGAGACATAGTGCAACTGCCCACTCCCTAATAGGGCACGTTCAAGTCAAAGTTGCAGCTGTTGCAGAACTAGGCAAAATGGTGGAAACAAACTTCCGCGCCTCTGCCACCTGCTCGAACGTGTGCGTGTCCCCTTTATGGAAAACTCTCAAGGTGGCAGGGTAGCTTAGGGCAAAGCGAATTCCTCTCTGGATAAGGTCACTGCAAACAGGCGAAAATTCCTTCCGCTTGGCAGCCAGAGTCGCTGAATAATCCTGGAATAGGAATATTGAAGCATTATCCAGCTTCAAATCACGCTTCTTTCGGTAGGCTTGCAAAAGTAAAGTCTTCTGATGAAAGTCCAGCAAGCGGGCTAAGACAGGTCTAGGCCTAGCACGACCCTCCTGCCGCTGCCCCAGCCGGTGCGCTCTCTCCACCTTGATCTGGCCCTGGAGCTCCTCGAGACCCAACTCTTTCGGCAGCCAAGTATCAAATAAGGTAAAGAGCTGGGGGCCTGTCCAGGATTCCGGCACCCCAATCAAGCGCAGGTTGTTCCTGCGGGAGCGGTTCTCCAGATCATCAACTTTGAGCAAGAGGGCATCAATTTGCTTTTGCTGTTGGTGTTGGCAGCGCTCCAGGGCTAATTCACCATCCTCCAGAACCGTCACCCGCTGCTCGACTTCTTCAACCCTCCTGGTAAGCTCACCGAAGGTGTCACTCATTTCCGCCAGCTTCTGTAATACGGCGGCAAACTTAGGCTCCAAAAGTTTGGCCACCTCAAACACGAGTTCCTCCGGGCCAGAATCCACACTCTCTTTGCCCGGGGAATCATGCACCGACGCGGTCTTCGCCGCCGACGCCATCTTGGGGTCTCGTGCACTCGCGGCTTTCTCCTGCCTCGCCGCCGTTTTCATTCTCCTCCTCGAGCAGCACTTCGTTTCACCTCCAAAAATGGTACTCTGGCTTTCTCCCAACACCAGAGAGAATTTCCAGCCCTCGCCACAGAGCAAGTCGCCGAATTAATTGCAAGATTCTAAGGGTGGCCTGGGAGCACGATGAGGAGCGTCCTCACCCGCTCATGCGCTCACGTGATCTCTTGGCATCATTTAATAAAACATATTGACCACTAATTGTTTCTTCTTGTTTGATACCTTTTTATTTGGTGAAGGGAGACTGCACCACTGCTGATTTTCCTGTCTTTTGAAGTTAGCAGATGGTATTTTCTCTATGAACAAACAGAATGAGTTGGCCACACACTGGTGGTGATATTCAACAGCACCATGGACGGATGTGTTCTCCTTGAGCTCAGAGAGGCTAGAAAACCTTTGAGCATGTGCCAGGTAACCCTTATGCAGTGCTCACTTGCTTCCACTACAGTCTTCATTTTTTCGCCTTGCCAAAATGACTGAATTCTCTTCTCTTCTCACCCAAACATGCTTTTCCTTGAACACACAACCCCAATGGGCTCAACTAATTTAAAAACAAAAGAAGAGGACGACCAGTAATGAGAAAAAAATCATCATGGTTTCCAAACCAGGCTTCAAAAAATATCTAGATGCAGCAAGAAAATGAAATAGCAGGGATCCCCATGACTGCTATATTCAGAGCCTAGGCCCTGTACACGGCAAGGAATGCCTACCATGTGCCAGAACGTCTCCCTGAGCCTGACATTCCTACAGCCATGCCCTGTAGGATTACCTTTCCAGCTGCACTTCCTTCACAAAATCTTCCACCTCAGACAGGGTCTCCTCTCAATCCAGCCAAGCTCATCTCATCAATACAGCACAGGACTCCTCTCAGGCTCCTCTTAAGCGTCATTGTGGATAACATGTTAAAACCCTCGGCCCAGTGTGCAGCGGCGGCCAAGAGCAAATAGAATGCTAGGTATCATAAGGAAAGGAATGGAAAATAAAACAAAAGATATTATAATGCCTCTATATCGTTCCATGGTGAGACTGCACCTTGAATATTGTGTGCAATGCTGGTCGCTGTATCTTAAAAAGGATATAGCGATATTAGAAACGGTTCAGAGAAGAGCCACCAAAATGTTAAAGGGGATGGAAGGATACTCATGAAGAAAGGCTAAAAAGGTTAGGGCTCTTTAACCTGGAAAAGAGACGGCTGAGGGGAGATATGATAGAAGTCTATAAATTAATGAACAGAGTGGAACGGGTAAACGTAGATCGATTGTTTACGTTATCAGAATATAGAAAGACTAGGGGAAATACAATGAAGCTACAGGGTAAACTATTTAAGACTAATAAAAGAAAATATTTTTTCACTCAACGTGTAATGAAACTCTGGAATTTGTTACCGGAGGATGTAGTAAAGGCTGTTCCTTATCGTAACTCCAGTTCAGTCCTCTACCTCTGGGTTGTCAACTTCCTCCTGCAGCTTGGAGACTGGTATGTCAGAATCATGACATCACTGGATATAGCCTGCTGATCTCTCTCCTCGGATCCAGTGTGACCAGTCTCCGTGCAGCAGGAGGACGTGGTGAAACGAATAAGGAGCTTGTAGGTAGAGTTAGATGGGAATTGGATGGTAAAGAATTTTACTGGAGCATAGTATTGGGTGATATTTCTTTAAGGTAAACTAAATTTGATTAAAGGTGGTTTCTTACTCCCTGCCTGTTGGGGGAAAAAAAAAAAAAAAGAGAGATAGAGGGAGAGTTTACTTCGAGGCTTCTCTCTGCTCTGGCTGCAAAGTTTCTCCCCCTGGACTTTCGGGGGAGAGCCTTCTAGCTGCAAAGTTCTCTCCCCCCGGACTTTCGGGGGAGAGCCCTTCTGCACGAAGCTTCCCTGCCAGGACCGCGTTGACGGGTTTCACGTGGCTCCGGAGGACTGTCGGGCTGCACTGCTTGCCGGCAGCGCTTCTCGCAGGGACAGTGTTTTTAAAGCCATCGGAGCATGGCGCAGACCTGGCCGGTAAGCTTTAACCGGTTTCAGGCTGCGTTTGGGGGCAGGGAGACCCGGCAGCGACTCTAGCTCAGGCCGGGGAGTATTGCGCGCCTTTTCTTCTGTGGAGCTAGTTGCGGCGGCCATTTTAGGCAGCGCAGTAGAGCCTCGTGGCTGCCGGGCGGCAGGCAGTTTCCCGGGCTGGAAGCGAAAGGCTGTCTGCGGAGAGTTTTTTTATGGTGCCTTTTACTTTCTTTTACTTTCTTTTGTTTGATTTCGTTTCTAAGTACATTTTCTTGATCGTATCTCCAGTCTAGTCCCGGATCTCTGGGTTGTCTACCTTATTCAGCAGCTTGGAGACTGAGGAACCTCCTTCTTTTAATGATGTCACCAGTATATCTTCCTGGGAGCCGCCTCTCTACGCCAGTTACCTCAGTCTCCAAGCAGCTGAAGGGACGGTGAGCCTGGGAGGTCCGGGCTCACTGGAGGAACAACCGAGTGTAGTGTTAGAATAGTGGAGAAAATTTAAAAATCCATAAGACTTATTGCTGAAGGGACTCAGTCCAGCTATCTAAGACTGTACCTTTAAGCTGGGACAGAAGGCTCTCTCCCCCTCCTGGAGGTTTTCCCTGCGCCCGGGAGGTTAAGGGGTTCCCTCTCACGGAGTGGAGGTATTCTCCGGAGTACTGCAGCTGGGAGGACCAATTCCAGCGGAGTAGCGGCAGAGAGAGTCCAGCCGGCGTTTGTGCAGAGGCCCTGCCTGTCTATACGCCTAGGCTGAGCGTGTTGCCTATCAGGCAGTGGACGCGCGTGCATACTTTGCCCTCTGTCTCCCTCACACCCCCCCCCCCTGCAACGGTGCAAGTCCGTCGGAGACTGTGATCGGCGGTGGGGGCAGGCACTCCAATTGTCCTGTATCGGGGAAAGACAGACCGACCAAAGGTAAGGGGGTCTGTTGGCAGTAGATTTCCCGCCCACGCGATTTGGGCGGCAGGCCCGGCCACATGGTGTCGGCGCGGGAAAATCCTGCGCAGAGTCGGGCCTAGTCCGGTGTGCTCGCAGGGGGGGGCGAGGAGAGCCTCGATAGCAGCGGCATCAGCGTTAGCCAGAGTAGGGGATTTCGGCCCTAGGGCTTCCTCCGGGTTTGTGGACTTTCCTTTTACAGCGGGTGTGGGCCTTGCCGTTGGAGTCGGCCCGAGCCTGAGTGTTTTAGAGGCGGCTAACAGGTGCAGTTTCAGGCCGGGATGCCCTCTAGACCCCAGTGCTTTGTTTGTGGGGCTAGGAGGGCCTCGGCTGCGGATTCCGGTGTGTGCAGAAGTTGTGTGAAGGAGACCTCTATCATGGACGGCGCTGAGGAGACCAAAGAGGGGCGCATGGCCTCCGAAGCAGGGGGGTCAGTCCTTCCAGCAAGTGGTACACCTCTGGAGGATCCCTTAGAAGGTCCTTCTTCTGCGCCGGCCGTCTCGCCCACTCTGCCAGCCTGGCCTAAAGGGCTGGAATCTATTTTTTCTGCGGGTTTCGTAGCGCTCTTGCAGCACGCTGTTGGTAGCGTCTCGCAGGGGCAGGTTACGGAGCAATCCCCGATATGCGGGGTGAAGAGGTCGGCGCTTGTTCAAAGTGTGGGCACGTTGCAGGGAGGCGCTAAGAAAGCAAGGCTAACTGAGAGCCCTGAGGACCCCTTGGGGGAGTCAGAGGGGCAACTTTCAGATGACGAGAGCCGCAGCCTGGGCATCGAAGAGGAGCTCGAGAAAGGTGAGCTCGCCGAGAAAGAGGATTAGGCGAGAGTTGTGCGGGTCTTCCGTAGGGAGGAGCTACCAGCGCTCATTGCGGAATCGCTGATGGCGTTGAACATGCCGGTCCCGGGGTCGGGGGAGGATGTGACTCTTGAGGACTGTAAACGGGGGCGCTGGTCGTGAATGGCCACAGTCTTAGCAAAGGCAAAATATTATTATGACTTGCAAAGGGTTGTGGGGAATGTAGTTCACTTATACCAGAATCAGCCATTCACAAAATAATGAGTTGTGATGCTCGAGTGTAAGCAAAGAAAAACAGATTTTATTCATGGGGTTAATTCTCCCACACAGATTTACTTGGTAACACAAAAGGACATTTGCTTCCAGTATTGTACTCAGGAAAAACAAAATAAGATATAAGGTAACTGAACTTCTTAAGCAATAAATCAATAAAGACCTTGATGGGAAACAGAAAAGGTCTTTTTGATGGCTCCTGCTAATGACTTTCTTAGCAGTGCTCCAAAAGGCAAAAACAAAACCCAAAAGTAACAAAAAAACTGTTCTTTATCAAGGATAACTTTCTTCTATTTACACACACAAAAAAAAAAAGAAGTTTCCTTCCAGAGCTCACGTGCACTTGTGCCTGGCTCAATTACCAATAATTAGCCAGCTGCAAACCCCTTTGCTGGTTCACTCTCTCTACGTGGCTCAATCCTACCCTAAAGCTTTCTTGCAGAGACTTTTCTGGGTAGATAAAAGAACAAGTTACAGTTCCTTTTGGTGGTTGTTGTATTTGTGAGAAAGTACTTTAAAACAGCAGCCTAGACAGAGAGCAGTCCATGTATTCTAACTGATCATTTGAAATATCTCCTTCTTCCTCAAATATCATGGAATCAATATCAGGGTCTGGCTCAGAGGAATTCCTTAATTGATCACTCTCAGGATAATATTTGTTTCCCTGCTGTCTTCCAGGTGAAGAGCTAGGGCATAGATCAAAGTTCATACCTGTGATCCCCTTGCTGTTAGGTTTCCTCTCCTGGTATCCTGGCCAGTAAGTAGTCCAACTTTTATGTCCAGCCTTCCAATCAAGATCCCTGGACACTGGGTCTCTCTTCACATACCTTCTTACACCGGTCTTAGGGCCCCTTCCAAATGCAGCCATCTCCTTCAAAGGTGCCGTTTGGGAGTTCCTGGCTCTATAACCCCAATCCTCTGGCTTCCTCCAGTCCAATGGAGTATGCTTGCCTCTGGAAACACTCCTAACACACGTACTATTGTGGGCTCCTCCTTTAGACCTCCAAGATGTCTTTCTGTTCTTCCTTCCACGTTGCTTCTGCTGTTGTAGTCCTCTCTCTTCTTTCTCCAATGGCTTCTGCTTCTGTCTCTCCTTGTTCTCCTGGTTCTGTCTGCTCTGTCTCTGTGTAGAATATCCTTTACTTTTAACGTGCTTAGAGGGACACTCCACCCTAGCACAGCCCAGGTGTGCTGAATCAAGCCCTGCCCTTGGAGATGAGTGATTGGGGATTACCTCATAGCTCTCCTGATTGAACACACGTTTCCCCACTTCAGCCCTTCTAGAGGCTGTTTGAAACCTGGTGCATTCTGGGACTGGTAGTCTTTTATGAAAACATTCTATTTTAACATTTCTACCAGCAAAGACAGGTTGCTTGTTCAAAGCCAATTCAGCTTTTTTATAGCTCCTTCCTGAACTATTATAAGCTTCCTTACCACAGGACCCCTTGTTACAAGTTTTTAGGAAGAATCAAAGGGCGTTCCCGGTGCACAGGGTTTTCCAGGAGATGATTCAGGAAGAATGGAATGTGCCGGAGGCGCCTCTTAGGGGATCTAGAGTTATGAATCGGCTTTACCCCCTCGTAGAGAAAGATAGAGAGGTGTTTAAGCCTCCCAATGTGGACGCGGCAGTTGCAGCGGTAACGAAGAAGACCACGATCCCGGTTGAGGGCAGTACGGCCCTTAAGGACACGCAGGACAGGAAGTTGGATGTCCTTCTGCGGCAGATCTTTGATGTGAATGCCGTGGCGCTCCAGGCGTCTATCTGCGGGGCCTGGGTGGCCAGAGCGTGTTTGAGGTGGTCTCAGAGGGCCCACAATGCTCAAGAGAGTGATCAGGTCGGGGAGGCATCCCGATTGGAGTCCGGTTCGGCATACTTGGCAGATATTCATTATGATCTAATGCGTGCCCTTTCAAAGAGTATGGCGTCCGCTGTAGCGGCAAGGCACTATTTGTGGCTTCGTAATTGGGCAGCGGACAATTTGTCTAAGTCGAGGCTGAGTAAACTTCCCTTTAAAGGGAAGCTCTTGTTTGGCGAGGATTTGGAGAAACTAGTTAAGGACCTTGGTGAATCTAAGGGCGGCAGATTACCAGAGGACAAACCCAAGACTGGGAGGTCGGCACCCGCGGGCAAGGGACAGCAGCGGGATTTTCGTAGTTTTCGGTTCCAGAGGTTTACTCCCAGCCGGGGATTTCGAGGGGCAGGGAGAGGATTTGGAGCGGCCGGATCTTCCTCTGCCTCTGGTGTTAGGAAATCCCAATGAAGTCAGGGGGACCCAGGCACCGTTAGTTCCTGTAGGAGGGCGGTTGCAGGAATTCTACGACGCCTGGGTCCGAGTCACGTCCGATCGATGGGTGCTGGAAGTCGTCCGAGAAGGGTACGCGCTGGAGCTGCGGTGTCCGGTGCGGGAGGCCTTTGTGCGGTCGCCCTGCAAGTCGGCGAGCAAGAGTGTGGCGGTAAGGGGGACCTTGCAGAGGCTTCTAGATCTCAGGGCGATAGTTCCGGTGCCTTCCGACCAGTCCGGCTGCGGTCGATTCTCCATTTATTTTGTGGTTCCGAAAAAGGACGGCGGGGTCCGACCTATTTTGGATCTCAAAGGAGTGAATCGGTGTCTTTGAGTGTCGCATTTTCACATGGAAACCCTGCGTTCCGTCATAGTCGCAGTCCGAGCAGGGGAGTTCCTTACCTCCCTAGATCTGTCAGAGGCGTATTTTCACATTCCCATAAGGCCCGATCATCAAAAGTACCTCCGTTTTGCGGTTCCCTTCGGGCAGTTCCAGTTCCGGGCCTTACCGTTTGGCTTGGCGCCGGCGCCGCGCACGTTTACCAAGATCATGGTGGTGGTCGCTGCGGCCTTGCGTCGGGAAGGAATTCTGGTGCACCCTTACCTGGACGATTGGTTGATCCGAGCGAAATCCAGGAGGGAAAGCGAGACGGCGACGGCCAGGGTAGTACAGTTCCTAGAGAGCCTGGGTTGGGTGGTGAATATGTCAAAGAGCCACCTGGTTCCCTCACAATGCCTGGAGTACTTAGGTGCTCGGTTCGACACACAGAAGGGGCAGGTCTTTCTGCCTCCCCTAAGAGCGCAGGGTCTGCGGCAGCTAGTACGGCGATTCTTGAGCAGCAGGGCTCCCATGGCCTGGCAGTACCTTCAGTTGTTGGGCACAATGGCATCCACTATAGAGGTGGTGCCTTGGGCGAGAGCGCATATGAGGCTGTTACAGAGGGCGTTGCTCAGGCGCTGGTCTCACCAGCAGGACCCGCTATCGCGGCGGCTCCCTTGTCCGGAGGAGACAAGGCTGTCCCTGCGCTGGTGGTTACTGCCCGAGTCCTTGCAGAAGGGGAGGCCGCTGGAGGATCCAGTCTGGTTGCCTTTGACAGCGGATGCCAGCCCTTGGGGCTGGGGAGCGCACTGCCAAGGCCAGTTTACTCAGGGACAATGGAGTCAGCAGGAGCAGTCTTGGTCGATCAATAGGTTAGAGTTGCGAGCAGTATCGTTAGCCCTGCAGAGTTTTCAAGTCTCCCTCCGGGGGACGGCGGTTCGGGTGTTTTCAGACAACGCGACCGCAGTGGCGTATGTCAATCACCGGGGGGGAACAAGCAGTCTAGCGCTGGAGTCCGAGGCAGAGGAATTATGCGGCTGGGCCGAGGAAAATAGGAAAATCTAGCAGCGCTACGGCAGCTTATGTTGCAGGAGTGGACAACGTCGAGGCCGACTTCCTCAGTCGAGTGAAGGTGGATCCCGGAGAGTGGGTTCTTCATCAGGAAGTGTTCCACATGCTGACGCGTCGGTGGGGTCTGCCCGTCATGGATCTCATGGCAACCTTTCAGTCAGCCAAGGTCAGTCAGTTTTACAGCAGGAGAAGAGAAAGGATGTCAGAGGGTCTCGATGCTCTCATCCAGGCCTGGCCAGAGGAGCAACTCCTGTACATTTTTCCGCCGTGGGTCTTGATAGGCAGGGTCGTGCAGCGGATCGAAAGGTACAGGGGACAGGTGATACTTATAGCTCCGGATTGGCCCCACCGCCCGTGGTACGCGGATTTGATAAGGCTCTTGGTAGCACGGCCGTGGCGTCTCCCGGCCAGGGCGGATTTGTTGTCTCAGGGGCCTCTGCTCATGCCGCACATGGATCGCTTCTCGCTTACGGCTTGGCTATTGAAAGGGCTAGGTTGACGGCGAGGGGTTATTCTCTGTCTGTCATTTCCACCTTGTTGAAGGCACGTAGGCGATCGACGTCCTTGGCGTATGTTCGCGTCTGGAGAGTATTTGAAGGATGGTGCAGCGGAAGAGCGATCGAGCCTTTGAGAGCGATTGTTCCGCAGATCTTGGAATTTCTACAAAATGGTTTCGACAAAGGGTTGGCAGCGGCGTCTCTTAGGGTACAGGTCGCGGCTCTGTCGTGTTTCCGGGGTAAGATAGGTGGGCGGTCGCTAGGGGAACACTTGGATATCAAGCGTTTCTTACGAGCGGTGTCTCAGTTAAGGCCGCCAGTTCAACAGCTTGTGCCTACGTGGCATCTTCCTTTCGTTTTGATGGCGTTGCAACGGGAGCAGTTTGAGCCTCTCTCTCGTGCGTCGTTGAAGGATCTTACCCTGAAGGTGGTGTTCTTGGTGGCCATCTGCTCGGCTAGGAGGGTCTCAGAGTTGCAAGCGTTATCTTGCAAAGAGCCTTACCTCTCGTTCTTTGGCTCTCGAGTGGTGCTGAGACCTGTGCCAGGGTTTCTGCCCAAGGTGGTGTCGGCATTCCATCAAAATCAGGAGATTTCTTTGCCGGTGTTGCGGAACGACGCTGGGGGATCGCCCCCGAACGGTCCACATCCCTTAGATGTCCGGCGAGCGTTAAAGAAGTACTTACGTTGGACGTCGGAGTTTTGCAAGTCTGAGAGACTCTTTTTGTTCTTTTCGCCGGACCGCGGAAGGGTGAATCGGCTTCAAAGGCTTCCATTGCCCGGTGGATCAAGGAGGCGATTGCGTCGGCGTACGTGTTGAAGGGTAGGCCGGTCCCTCAAGGGCTTTGGGCTCACTCTACTAGGGCCCACGCGGCGTTGTGGGCAGAATTCAGGTCGGTGACTCCGTTGGAGATCTGTAAGGCGGCGATATGGTCGTCCTTGAATTCGTTTGTAAAGCATTACCGGCTTGAGATGCAAGCGCAGCAGGACGCTTGTTTTGGAGCGGCTGTCCTTCAGGCTGGAAAGGCAGGGCCCTCCCGTTGATTTACTGCTCTGGTACAGACCCAGAGGTCCGGGACTAGACTGGAGATACGATCAGGAAGGTGAAATTAGACTTACCTGCTAATTGTTGTTCCTGGAGTAGATACAGTCTAGTCCCGTGTCCCTCCCCAGTTCTGTATACTTGCGGATCTCCAGGAACAAGCAGGAATAAGTCCTCACATATGGGTACGTCGGTACCGACGGAGCCTGCGCGGGAAAGCTCCCCAGCTTCCCAGAAGGAAAGCCTTTGGGGCCTCCCACTGCGCATGCGCGCTGCCTTCCCGCCTTCCTGACCAACTCTCCTCAGTTCTTCTTTTTCCGCGGAGCCAGCAGGTCGTGTTCCTGTCACCGCTGAAGAAGTTGTTATTTTAATTTGTTTCTTTGGCCGCGTGTCTGCCTTCCCCGATTCCGGACCGGTACCGCCGGTCTTTTTTCTTTATTTCTTTACAAAAAAAAAATCTTATTTTTCCCCACTTGGGGTGTTTGTCCTGTGAGGCCTCTAGGCCTTCACAGAATTCTCCCTCATGGAGAAACCAGCCTCTGGTTTTAAAAAATGCACCAAGTGTAGCGGTACTATTTCAGTCACAGACACCCATGAATGGTGTCTTAAATGTTTGGGGCCTGACCACTCCATTCCGGATTGCCCATCCTGTTCTTTGATGTCTAAACGTGGCTTACAAAACCGGGCAGCCAAGTTTCACATGCTGTTTTCTACAGATACTCCAGCATCGACATCTTCCAGGTCTTCCTCTCCTGATGGATCTCAGGTAACCAAACATTCCTCTGGCAGGTCCTCAAAGGGGAAATCTCCATCTAAGTATCGAGATGCCCCCGGGCTTGACCCTGAGGACCCTGCCCCAGCCAAACAACCCCGGCGGGAAGCTCCGGCTTCCAAAGCTCCTCCTATGGGGTTACAGGTTGACATCGATGGCACGGCCTCGACCAATCACCTGTTAGACTGCTCTGGGGTACCGGCTCAATCTTCCGGTACCGACATCCAGACAGTCGTGGCGTCTATGGATCATACCGTTCAATCCATGCAGCAGGCCATTATGGCTTTTATTAGAGCTGCGACGCCCTCGGTACTGCAGCCAGCGGTACCGAGTCCGGTTCCGGTACCACAACCGATACCGGTACCCAGGGCATACACATCGACCAGGATACCGATTCCGGTTCCCGGTTCCGGGGTTTTTCCCGATACCGATCCGGTACCGGGTACCCCCGATGTCAATACCGGTCGATACGCTTATCGATCCCTGGAAGCAAATAGACTATACTTCGAGTCTTCTGATGATTCTGATTCATCAGATGAATCCGCTGAAGTATCTCTTACTCTTCCTGAGGAGCCCTCTTCTCCAAAGAGGAGAATGTCTCCTCCAGAGGATTTGTCCTTTCAAGACTTCATCATTGAAGTAGCTAAAGGTCTCTCTATTTCAGTGACCTCTGAAAAAGAACCTAGAGCAAAAAAATTAGATATTTTAGGATACTCTAAGGTTCCCAAAGAGGCAGTCACCTTGCCCATTCATGAAATTCTTCAAGAACACATGATGGACTTCTGGGAGACTCCTCTCACCCTATCTCCACATTCTCGTCGCCTGGACACCATGTATCGTGTCCCTCCATCTCCTGGTTTTCAAAAAACTCAGCTCCCTCACCACTCTATTGTGGTGCAGTCAGCTATGAAAAGGATAAAGAGTACCAAGAGACACTCTTCTACTCCTCCAGGAAGAGAATGTAGGACTTTGGATGCTTTTGGTAGAAAAATCTTCCAAGCAAGTATGCTTATTGCCAGAATCAATTCATACAGCCTCTATATGAGCATGTTTCTGAAGGAGATTGCATTGAAAATACGCCATTTTCTCCCCTTTATCCCAGAGGATAGAAAGGAGGAGTTCCTTCTTTTGCTAAAGCATACCCAAGATATTTCAAAGTTCTCCAACAGAGCAGCCTTTGACTCCTTTGAGGGTGCTAGCAGAGCCGCAGGTATTGCCATAGCGGCTCGCAGAATTGCTTGGCTCCAGGCCTCTGACCTAGAACCCTGGGTCCAGGATGGGTTGGGAAATCTGCCCTCTACAGGTGAGAATCTGTTTGGTAAGGAGTGGCAAATCAAAGCCACCCAAATGGATGCAGAAAATGCTGCTTTAGATAGACTTTCTAAGTCTACCTCTGCCCCTGTCAAGAAAAAACCTTTCAAGAAGCCTTTCTATAAGAAGGCCAGATTTGCTACAAATACTGGCCAACAATCTTCTGCAGCTCGCTTTGCTCCTAAGCGTCAGCAGCCTAAACAGGCCAGGGCAAAACCTGCAGGGGCTGCTACAGCCCAGCAGTCCCAACCCCCTCAGGGTTTTTGACTTAACTTTAGAGAACTTAACCTTTCTGGCTCTAAAACATCCAGAGCCTCTCACCATTCCAGGAAAGTTAACTCATTTTGCTCCCAGATGGGAGCAAATCACATCAGAACAATGAACCCTCTCTATCATCAGAGAGGGCTACAAACTACATTTCTCCAGCCTTCCTCCCCATACCATGGTGAGATGTTTCAATTCTCCCCCTTCTCTCCTGAACCTGTTAGGTCAGGAGGTGACCACCCTTCTCGCCCAAAGGGCAATAGAAGAGGTTCCTCTTCTTCAACAGGGGTCAGGGTTTTACTCCCCTTATTTTCTCATTCCCAAGAAAACAGGGGGGTACAGACCTATTCTAGATCTCAGAGAATTGAACAAATTCCTATGCAAGGAGAAATTCAAGATGCTTTCTCTAGGTACTCTCCTTCCATACCTACAGAGTCAGGATTGGCTTTGTTCTCTAGATCTCAAGGATGCGTACACACATATACTCATCCATCCATCCCACAGAAAATTCCTACGGTTTCTGTTCCAGGGAAAACATTTCCAATACAGAGTACTTCCCTTCGGTCTAGCCTCTGCTCCAAGGGTATTTACCAAATGGATGGCAATTGTAGCTGCATTTCTACGAGCCCTGGGAATTTTTGTTTTCCCATACCTGGACGACTGGCTCATCCGAGCTCCATCTCAGTCCGAGGCTCAGACTTCCCTGGATCGCACCAGACGCATTCTGCAGTATCTGGGACTTGTGATCAATCTGCCAAAGTCTCAACTCACCCCTACTCAGTCCCTGGAATTCATAGGGGCCTGGTTGGATACCACCACTGCAAGGGCCTATCTTCCTCAGGCCCGTTGCCAACGTTTAGTGCACTTAGCCTCCCAGACTCAGTCCAGAAGCCACTTAACTGCCAGGGAGATGCTACAATTATTAGGCCACATGGCCTCCACAGTACATGTGGTGCCCTATGCTCGCCTACATATGAGAGCAGCTCAATGGACTTTGTCCACCCAGTGGACTCAAGCATCAGGAGTTCTCTCAGACCAAATAGCAAACTCCACAAACGTCTCTTTTGGTCTCTCCAATGGTGGATGTCCACTCAAAATCTGTTGTTGGGGGCCCCCTTTCAACCATTGTTGCCCCAAGCAACCCTCACAACAGATGCCTCCCAAACAGGTTGGGGAGCTCATCTTCAAGATCTCTCCACTCAGGGCACTTGGTCTCCACAGGAGACCACCCTTCATATCAACCACTTGGAACTTCGAGCAATCTTTCTAGCTCTCAGTTTTTCATACCCTCCTCAGCAACATGACGGTCCTTATTCATACGGACAATCAAGTAGCCATGTTTTACATAAACAAACAAGGAGGGACTGGCTCTCTGTCGCTTTGCAATGAAGCTCTAAGATTATGGGCCTTCGCCAGAGAGCATCAAATCCATCTTCTGGCAGTGTATCTTCCAGGGGTTCAAAACTCTTGGGCAGACAGACTCAGTCGAGTTCTGCTTCCACACAAATGGTCCCTACATATGGATCAGGTATTCAGAATCTTCCAGAAATGGGGGACCCCGGACATAGACTTCTTTGCAAGTCCGTGGAATGCCAAACTTCCCCGGTTCTGTTCCAGGATTCCGTGTCAGAGAGTTCAGGCCAAGGATGCCTTCCTCTTTCATTGGGGTCAGGACTTCCTATATGCCTTTCCACCCATTCCTTTGATTCCCAAGACTCTGTTCAAACTTCAAAGGGATCAAGGGTCCATGATCCTCATAGCTCCACGCTGGCCACGCCAAGTGTGGTACCCTCTACTTCTGCATCTCTCCCAAGCCCCCTCCCTGGACTTGGGAGCGGCTCCAGACCTTCTGTCTCAGGAGGAGGGGACTTTGTGGCACCCAAACCCCAAGTCCCTTCACCTCAGAGCTTGGTTACTGAAGGCGTAGACCTTCAACACTTCAATCTTTCGCAGCAAGTGAAGGATATCCTCCATGCCTCTAGGAAACCTTCCACTAGGCGTTCTTACGCTTGTAAATGGAAAAGATTTTCCATTTGGTGTGCTCAAAAGGGTCTTAACCCTCTAGCACTTCCTTTGAATTCTCTTTTGGAATATCTCCTGCATCTCTCCAATGCAGGACTCAAAACGAATTCAGTAAGAGTCCATTTGAGTGCTATTGCAGCATCCCTTAAGCCCATAAATGGACAACCTGTTTCCTCTCATCCTCTTATTGCAAGATTCATGAGAGGCCTAACCTTAACTAAACCTCCCATTTGACCTCCTCCGGTGGCATGGGACTTAAACTTGGTTCTTGGTCAGTTTATGAAGCCACCCTTTGAACCCTTAGCCACTACCTCCTTGAAATTTCTTTCCTGGAAGGTTATTTTCCTTATTTCAGTCACCTCAGCTCGCCGTATCAGTGAACTGCAAGCTCTAGTGGCTAATCCACCTTATACAAGGTTCCATCATGATAAGGTGGTCCTTAGGACCAATCCCCACTTTATGCCTAAAGTGGTCTCCCCTTTTATGCCTAAAGTGGTCTCCCCTTTTCATCTTAATCAAGAGGTATATTTACCTGTCTTTTTTCCAGCTCCTCATGCATCCAGTGCAGAGAGGAACCTTCATACTCTAGATTGTAAAAGAGCTCTTGCCTTTTACCTCCACAGGACACAGCAACATCAAAAGTCTTCTCAGCTTTTTGTTGCTTTTGATCCTTCTCATTTAGGACTTCCAGTCTCTAAAAGAACACTGTCCAATTGGATTGCTCAGTGTATCTCTTTTGCTTACCAGAGTAAGAACCTTTCTCTGGAGGGCCATGTCACCGCTCACAATGTGAGGGCCATGGCCACCTCTATGGCTCATCTAAACTCTGTGTCCATTGACCAGATCTGTCGAGCAGCCACCTGGGCCTCGGTTCATACCTTTACAGCCCATTACTGTTTGGACAAGGACTCCCGCCGGGATGCCTTGTTTGGTCAGGCTGTCCTCAGACACCTGTTCCATTCTTGAACAACTCCAGCCCACCTTCCCTGAATGGATGCCTGAGATCCATAGGAAGATGAGGAACCTTTCAGGATCTCATACCCTTCAGGGGATCTCCCGGGCATCTCAGCTAGGGAGTCCCCATATTTGAGGACTTATTCCTGCTTGTTCCTGGAGATAGCACAGTTACTTACCTGTAACAAGTGATCTCTGGGAACAGCAGGAATTAGTCCTCACAACCCACCCACCTCCCCTAGGAGTTGTATCTCTCTCTCTCTTTCCTTTCCTCTCTCTATTGTCTCAGCTTTAAACTCGAACTGAGGAGAGTTGGTCAGGAAGGCGGGAAGGCAGTGCGCATGCGCAGTGGGAGGCCCCAAAGGCTTTCCTTCTTGGAAGCTGGGGAGCTTTCCCGCGCAGGCTCCGTCGGTACCGACGTACCCATATGTGAGGACTAATTCCTGCTGTTCCCAGAGATCACCTGTTACAGGTAAGTAACTGTGCTTTCCAGCCTGAAGAGCTGAGTGCGGAAGGTCTGGAAATTTTACAGGTGAGAAGATTTTCTTTTTGGCGGGGGATTACGCCCCCGGGTGGGGGAGGGGTGCCTTTGCAATGCAATGTGTGCCTTCGAGTCAGTCCTGACTCCTGGCAACCCAGAAGCTCCTGGGTTTTCTTGGCAGTGTCACCGGAAGTAGATTGCCAGGCCTTTCTTTACCATAATAAAAAAAAACAAAAACAAAAAACCAACCCTTAGGTCCTCCGGCTGGGTGGGGAGATGGCCTCTGCTGGTTTAACGGTTAGAGTTATTTGTTTAGTGGGTTAGATAGGGTGACAAAGTTGTTGTTCTTAATTTCGGTTTGTGCTTATTTGTTGTTCCGGTGAGTCTGCTCTGTCAATAGGGAACTGGCGTAGAGAGGCGGCTCCCAGGAAGATATACTGGTGACATCATTAAAAGAAGGAGGTTCCTCAGTCTCCAAGCTGCTGAATAAGGTAGACAACCCAGAGGTCCGGGACTAGACTGTATCTACTCCAGGAACAACAATTAGCAGGTAAGTCTAATTTCACCTTTATTTGATTGTTTGGCGTTTCCCGCGGTTTTGCTTTTGCGAAGGGGGGCCTTCTGCAAAGAAGGGGGGGCTTTCCTCTCAGCTGCGATCTGTGACAGGGCTTGTTTTTTGTTTTTGGATTTTAAGGGAGTCCTGGATTGAGTCCTGCTTTAAAAAAAAAAAAAAGATAGCAGAAGAAGGCATCTATTCCCTATTACCTCTTTAATAAGCACAATATCCTTACCACTGCGTCAGCTTGATCTATGGCAGCTAGACCACAGTGTGTTGTGTGTGGAGCCCGAAGGGGCACCGTAGCGGATTCAGGTGTGTGCCGTAACTGTGTGGCCCTGTCGTCCACGGTGGAACAGCAGATGGACAGCAAGGCGGTCACGGAGTCGCAGGGGACGGCTTCGGCAGCCGCGCGGGAGGCGTCCCCTCAGAGGTCTGCGCATGACTCAGTGTCAGAGGCTGTAGCGGGGCCTTCGGGAGCTCCCTTAGTGGCGCAGGCGGCAGAAGTCGTGGATTTTAGCCCTGATTTCATTTTGCTGATGCATCAGGCTTTTTGTCTGTGCCGCCAGGGTAGGTTGCCCAGCGCTTTGACACTTCTCGGTCCTTCCCAGCTGGACTCAGCGGGGGAAGGGACTGGCGAAGAACAGCCGACACCAAAAAGGGCGAAAACCAGAGCTTCGCCTTCGGTGGAGGCCAGTTGGAATGAAGAAGAGGACATGGATTGGGAGCAGGATGATTGTACTCAGGATCTCGAAGACGGGGAGATTCCGGAACCTGAGGATCAAGCCAAGATTATTAGGGTCTTCCGTAGGGAGGAGCTTTCAGCGTTAATCTCGGAGTCTATGCAGATGCTGAATCTTTCCTCGCAGGCTTCCGCGGAAGAGGAGGTGGAAGATCCGGTTATTCAGGCGGTCCGACAGACACAGGTGGTGTTTCCGGTTCATCGAGTGGTTGACCGTATGATCCAGGAGGAATGGGATCGGCTGGAAGCGGAACTTTGCGGCATACAAACTATGAATAGGCTCTATCCTTTGGCTGATAAGGATAAAGAACGGTTCAGAGCACCGCGGGTGGACGCGGTGGTCTCGGCAGTTACAAAAAAAGACTACCATCCCGGTGGAGGGCAGTGCGGCGTTGAAGGATGCCCAGGACCGGAAAGTAGATAGTTTGTTGAAGCAAACCTTTGAGGCGGATTCTCTTTCGCTGCAGGCTTCCATCTGTGGGGCCTGGGTGGCTAGAGCGTGTTTGCATTGGGTGCAGTGGCTAAGGCAGTCTGCACACATGGATCTTGAGCTCAAGGAGCTGGGGCGCCTGGAGTCCGGGGCAGCTTATTTGGCGGACGTGCATTATGATTTGATCAGGGCTCTGGCAAATAGTACAGCGTCCGTGGTGGCTGCTTGCAGATTGGTGTGGTTGCGAAATTGGGCAGCGGATGGTTCGTCCAAGTCTTGTCTCAGCAAACTGCCGTTTAAGGGAAGTTTGCTGTTTGGCGAGGATTTGGATAAGTTGGTAAAGGACCTCGGGGAGTCCAAAGCGGGTAGACTTCCGGAGGATAAGCCGAAGCAAGGGAAATCTGTCCAAGGCTATCGAGGTCAAGCTCGTGATTTTCGCAGATTTCATTCAACGCGGTTCGGCTCCTTTCAGCGGGGGCGCTTTCCGTTTCGAGCCCAGGGCTTTCACGGCTTCCGTGGGGCTAATAGAGGTTTCTCCTCCAGCCACTCTCCCACAGCTCGCAAATCACAATGAGATGAGGAGGGTCCCGATGGGGGAGACTCCCATAGGAGGGCGGCTTCGGGAGTTCCTTCCGGCGTGGACCCGCATCACCTCCGACCGCTGGGTGTTGGAGATAATTCAGCAGGGCTATGCGCTGGAGTTGGCCAGGCCGGTGCGGGATTCGTTCGTCATGTCTCCGTGCAGGGGCGCCAAAAAGGTTCTAGCGATCCGCGGCACCTTAGATCATCTTCTTCAATTGCGGGCGGTTGTAGAGGTGCCGAAGGCAGAGTACAGCATGTGTCGGTATTCCATTTATTTCGTGGTGCCAAAGAAGGGCGGAACGTTACGTCCTATTTTAGATCTGAAAGCCATAAATCGTTGCCTTCGAGTGCCGCATTTACGGATGGAAACCTTGCACTCTGTCATAGTGGCGGTACGTCAAGGGGAGTACTTGACGTCTCTGGACCTCTCGGAGGCGTATTTGCACATTCCTATCCGAGAAGCTCATCAGAAATTCCTGTGGTTCGCCTTTCCTTGGGGACATTATCAGTTCCAGGCATTACCCTTCGGTTTAGCTACAGCGCTGCGGACTTTCACAAAGATTATGGTGGTGGTGGCCGCGGCGTTGCGCAAAGAAGGGATTTTAGTGCACCCTTATCTCGACGATTGGTTAATTCGGGCAAAATCCAAGTCGGAGAGTGTTCGGGTGACAAACAGAGTAGTGGAATTCCTGCAGGGTCTTGATTGGGTGGTCAATCCAGCCAAGAGCTGCCTGCAGCCCTCTCAGGACCTCGAGTATCTGGGAGTGCGGTTCGACACAAGGAACGGTCTAGTGTTTCTGCCGCACAAGAGGGCGCAAGTGCTCAGGGAGCTGGTTCGAAAGTTCCGGTCCGTCCCGGCGCCTTCAGGTCTTGGGAACGATGGCGGCAACCTTGGAAGCGGTGCCGTGGGCCAGGCTGCACATGCGACCTCTGCAAAGAGCGCTTCTGCGCCGATGGTCACATCAGTCCGATCCCTTGAGCAAGTGACTGCCGTGTCCAGGGAAGGTCAGACTGTCTCTGCGGTGGTGGCTCCGCAGGGCATCTCTGGCGGCCGGCATGCCCTTGGAACAACCGGAGTGGATGGCGTTATTAACGGATGCCAGCCTGACAGGGTGGGGAGCCCACTGCGGGAGCAGGTTTGCGCAGGGGGCTTGGTCGCCCCAGGAGGCATCCTGGCCTATCAATCGGCTGGAGCTTTGAGCAGTGGCGCTGGTGCTTCGGGCTTTCCAGGATTTGGTGTTGGGGTGTCCGGTTCGGGTTCTCTCCGACAACTCGGCGACAGTCGCCTACATCAACCGCCAGGGCGGCACAGGAAGTGCAGCGATGGAAAAGGAGGCGGATATGTTTGCGTGGGTAGAGATGCGGTTGCCGGCGATTTCGGCGGCGCACATAGCCGGAAAGGACAATGTCATGGCGGAATTTCTCAGCAGAGTGCAGATAGATGCAGGGGAGTGGGAGCTCCATCCCGACATATTTGCTCAGATCGTAGAGCGTTGGGGGATGCCCGTCATGGACTTAATGGCGACCTTTCGGTTGGCAAAAGCCAGTCGATTCTTTAGCAGGAGGCGAGAAAGGATGTCAAAGGGCATCGACGCACTGTTACAGCAGTGGCCGACAGTGGGACTGCTCTACATTTTTCCCCCGTGGGCGTTGATAGGCCGGGTGGTTCAAAAGATCGGAGCTCATCCGGGCAGGGTGCTTCTTGTAGCGCCCGACTGGCTGAGGCGTCCGTGGTATGCAGACCTCGTACATCTCCTAGACGGTCAGCCTTGGCGGTTGCTGGCAAGGGCGGACCTGTTGTTGCAGGGTCCCCTATTCATGCCCCAAGTGGATCGGTTCTCGCTTACGGTATGGCCATTGAAAGGGCTCGGTTGAGGAAAAAAGGCTATTCGGCGGCAGTAGTGGCTACTCTGCTTAGGGCGCGGAAGCAGTCCACCTCTTTGGCGTATGTGCATGTCTGGCGCATATTTGAGGATTGGTGTTCGAGGCATCAGATTAGAGCAGCTACGGTTGCCATACCTTCAATTCTGGGATTTCTGCAGGATGGTTTTGATAAGGGTCTTGCGGCAAGTTCCTTACGCGTTCAATTGGCAGCCCTGGCCTGTTATCGGGGCAAGGTGCAGGGCGTGCCGCTGGGTGCTCACCCAGATGTAGTTCGCTTTCTGAAAGCGGTTTCCAGGATGCGGCTGTCACGTAGGGTGTTGCTTCCGTCCTGGGATCTCAATCTGGTATTGGCGGCGTTATCCAAGCCTCCCTTTGAGCCGTTGCTCCGGGCTTCGGTGAAGGATTTGACGTTGAAAACTGTCTTCCTCATGGCGATCTTTTCGGCTCGGCGCATCTCGGAATTGCAAGCCTTGTCGTGTAGGGAACCGTTCTTGATATTTTCAAGGGAGAAGGTGGTCCTTCGTCCGGTTCCTTCCTTTTTGCCTAAAGTGGTGTTTCCTTTCCACTTGAACCAGGCGGTGTGTTTGCCTGTTCTCGGTTCATTGCCAGGTGACGAACAGGATCGCAGTTTACGTCGGTTGGATGTCAAAAGGTCGTTGCGGCGGTATTTGAAGGTGACGGAGTGTTTTCGCAAATCGGATCGCTTGTTTGTGTTTGGTGGCCTGCGCAAAGGTGAGGCGGCAGCTAAAGCGTCTATTGCCAGGTGGGTCCGAGAGGTGATCGCTTCCGCCTATTTGCTTCAAGGTCGAGTTGTGCCCGAGGGGTTGCGGGCGCATTCCACCAGAGTGCAAGCGTGCTCCTGGGCGGAACACAGTTTGGTTCCGCCAGGGGAAATCTGTAGGGCGGCGACTTGGTCGTCACTGCACACGTTACATAAGAACATAAGATATGCCATACTGGGTCAGACCAAGGTCCATCAAGCCCAGTATTCTGTTTCCAACAGTGGCCAATCTAGGTCATACGTACTGTAACACCTATAGTCCCAGCAGGGCTGTGGTATAGGCAGTTAGCCAAGCTATTAAGTCACCTGACCTTGTATTGGAAAGGAGTGTAGTCGTGGATCCAAGTGGTCAAGGTTCAAAAGGATTTTATTTCCCCTCCCGGGGTTTATGGATTTTCAAAAACATCAACAACAGAAGTAAAACTTAGGATACAAAACTGGATGAACTTAAAGGTAGCAAACTTGCTTTCAAATGTAACAGAAACTGAATAATTATAGCAGGCAGCTGATAATCTCTTCTTAACCTTTTGTACTAGTTTACAACAAAGAAGGATTCTCATCAGCTATCATTAGAGAGCATTCCATTTCTTCCAAGCCTGGATTCAAACAGCTATCTTCTGTGATCATTGGCTCAATATCACTGTCCTGTGAACAATCAGCCTGCGTATATCTTTGCTCTATATCTTCTCCTGGGTTTCCCAAATAGTCATAGTCAGTACAAGGCAAGTAATTACCATTTACTTTATAATGGCAAGGCAGAGAAACACACTTCCTGGAATAACGTTTCCCTCTGTTAACTGCTGGCTCTCGGCTACTCCCATTTACTGGTAGCTCACAGCACTGCTCTTTATAATGAACAGGTTTCTCTCTTATCACTCTGTGCCTTGGTTTATCTGGTATATAATTGTCTGTCTCATCCATACAAACATTTTCAATAGCCCAGTTTCCCTCAACGTTCTGAGACCGCTTCTTACAAGCCTGCTTCTCAAACACACATGGCTTTTTCACTGTCTCACGTCTCTCCCATTCAAGTAGGTGTTAAGGAATTCCTCTCTGTATCAGAGGTGGATATTTCTTTTGACTAACCTGCCAAGTGGAACCTTTTCTAGTTCCTGGTGTAGAACTCTTTTGTAGCTTTCTGACTGGAACTGCAGGGGGTTCAAACTCCGTCTCTGAGAAGTCTGAGCTTGCTTCAGAATCACTCAGCACTTCTCCCTCATGGCAGCTTCTGACGTTACAGCACCCTCTGTAACTTCCTCTGAAGTCTCCCGTGTAACTTCCTTTGGAGTTTCCTGTTCCACTGGTCCTATCAGGTCTCTGAGTTCTCTGGGTCCTCCCTGAACTTCTTGTCCTCTCTGAACTCCGGGTTCTCTCTGCTCTCCCGGTTCTCTCTGAGCTATCAGCTGTTTTCTCTACACATTTTTTATAATGCCCTAGGGGCGTGTCTTCCCTCACGTGGAAGTTGTTCTCTCCCTCTAATGAGAGGTGTTTCCTAACTAGGCACGGCTGCAGATCCTGTGCCTGCCTGGGTTGCTTATGGCAACAGAAATGCTTTTGATCTGCCTGCCTGTCAGAACCTAGCCTGTTTGCATCAGGTTTTTGTCTATTTAAAGCAAGGGACAGATCTGCTGTGTTACATATCCCCCTCCTTAAGTTATTACACGCTGCTGACGTCCTCGTCGGACAGCGTGTAATTCTACTGAGGGCATCGGCGTTGCCATGCAACTTCCCGGCTCGGTGTTGCACTTCGAAATGAAAGGCCTGCAAGGCCAAGTGCCACCTTGTAAGGCGGGCGTTATTATTGCGCATCTGGCTGAGCCATTTTAAGGGTGCGTGGTCAGTTACCAACGTAAATTTTCGGCCGGTTAAGTAGAACCTCAAAGTCTCTATTGCCCACTTAATGGCCAAGCATTCCCGCTCCACCGTTGAATATTTCTGTTCTGCACTGGATAGCTTTCTACTTAAATACGTAACCGGGTGTTCCACCCCTCCGAATCTCTGAGACATGACCGCCCCTAGTCCTGTCTCAGAGGCATCTGTTTGGACAATAAAAGGTAATTTAAAATCGACTCCTCTCAATACAGGGGCCTGACATAACTTCTCCTTTAGGGAGACAAATACTTCTTCCGCCTCCGGAGTCCACCGTATCTTATTAGGGGCATTCTTTTTTATCATCCCTGTAAAAATGCAACTTTCCTCTGCAAATCTAGGGATAAATCGCCGATAGTATCCTATCAGCCCCAGGAAGCTACGAACCTGCTTCTTATCCACCGGTTGTGGGAAATTCCGCACACTTTCTAGCTTGTCAGCTAGTGGCTTTACTATACCATTCCCCACTACGTGCCCTAGATACTTGGCCTCCCTAGCTCCGAAAAGGCATTTCTTTGGGTTTAGGGTGAGGCCTGCCTTTCGCATGGCTCGTAATACTCCCTCAATTCGGGCCAAATGTTCCTGCCATGTGCTACTATGGATAATTACGTCGTCCATGTAGGCCAGAGCGTATTCTTGGTGCGGCCTCAGAACTTGGTCAATTAAACGCTGACAGGTGGCTGCCGCACCATGTAGCCCAAAGGGCATACGTCGGAACTGGTATAGGCCTATTGGTGTGGAAAAAGCTGTTTTGGGCTTAGAATCCCTTGTCAACGGGATTTGCCAGTATCCTTTCGTTAGATCGAGGGTCGTAAGGAATTTAGCCTGCCCTAGACGATCTAATAAATCATCTATCCTTGGCATGGGGTACGCGTCAAATTGGGAAATTGCATTAATTTGTCTAAAATCTATACAAAAACGAAGCGTACCGTCGGGTTTGGGAACTAGGACTATGGGGCTGGACCACGGGCTATGGGATTCTTCTATGATACCCATTTTTACCATCTCTTTTACTTGTGTGATAACCTCGTTTTTCTTAGCCTCGGGCAGGCGATATGGGCGCTGCCGGATTATTTTCCCCGGGGTAGTGATGACCTCGTGCGCTACCAAACGTGTTTCGCCGGGCACGGCGGTGAGGACGTCAGAATACTTTCTTAGTACCCGGGTTAATTCCCCCTGTTGGTGCTCGGACAGGTCCGACCCTGTTCGCAGCTCCGGTCGTTCCCTCCAATCTGAGGGTTGTGGCCCTAAGTCCTCCTCCCTCCTTTCTTCTGCTATAGCTGCTAAGCTTTTTACATCTTTTAGCCCAGTGGAGCCAAATCCACCTGTTCCTCGAGTGGTGGGAGCTAGGGAAGGTACCTCTTCCACTAAAGGGAACCCCACACGCTCACATATGAGTTGGGCGATCCTTTCGCCCCTTTTAACTACAAAATCTTCTTTTCCAAAATTAAAAAGAAGAACCTTAACCTCACCCCGGTAATCGGGGTCTATCACCCCTGCCCCCACGTCAATAAAATGTTGAGTCGCCAGACCCGACCGGGGCGCTATACGACCATAGCATCCTTCGGGGGTTTGAATTTTTATGCCAGTGCACACTAGGGTCTTTCCTCCCTTGGGAATCATAATATCCTCACTGCTATACAGGTCATACCCAGCTGAGGCTTCAGTGGCTCTTTGAGGGCTTTTTGCGTGCGAGGATATTTTTGCAAATTTTAAGACAAATTTCTTTTTAGCTGGGCTACCATCTCCGTTCGGGGTTTTCCAAATAATGGCTTTGGGATCTTTTGGGCAAGGGCTTCTATTTTGGGGGTCTTAGGCAGTACCCTACCTTCACCTAGAGGCTCTTCCTGGCTCAGGCCTATCTTCCTTTCCAGACCCTTTCCCATTTCCTCTTTAAATGGGGGCCAGTCCCGCCCTAAAACCACCCCATAGGGAAGTTGGGGGACAACAGCCATTAGCACCATCCCTACTGTATCTAACCCAGTCACACACATCTCGTACATCGGATAATAGGAGGAAGCTCCGTGAACACACCTTACTTTCACACTTCCATTTAAATTATTCCCTACGGAAGGATTATGTGTCTGAATGGCTTCCCACATTTTGCGGGAGACCATGCTTTGGTCTGCTCCTGTGTCTAGAAGTGCGGTAGCTTTTACCCCTTCTACCAGAACATCCACCAGAAACTCTCCATCAGTGTGTTTCTCTCCCCCAGATATCAGGACCACATTTTCTTTACAATCTCTTTGCAAGTGCCCTTTTTCTCCACATTGAAAACATTTTAACATTTCATACTTCATCACATTTCTCCTAGGTATATCCTGGTTATAAGCTCTTCCTGTCCCTGACATTCGTTCTCTACCTGTGACCTTCAACAGGTGACCTTGAGAAGCTCCAGCTATTTCTGCTTCAAAATAGCAGTCTGTTAGCTCCACTGCTTCTCCAGTAGATTTGCACCTTTGCAATAATAGGAAGGCTTTTACATCTGGTGGCACAGCCTCAAAATATTGCTCCAAAATTACAGCGTCTACCAGAGACTCTATCGTGGCTGTTTGAGGAGCAAGCCATTTTGATGCTAGGCCTGTTAATCTCTGCATCAGGGCCTTTGGTGTCTCTTTAGGTAGGATTTTAGCCTCCCTAAAAAGACGGCGGTAATGGGTATGGGTTAACCCAAGCCTATCCCTAACTGCTAATTTTAGTTCAGGATACTGGGACGCGAGATCAGCGGGCATCGCCTTATATGCTGCTAAAGCCTCTCCCCTTAGAGACATGGCGAATCTTACTGCCCACTGGTCTGGCGGCCATTTCGCTGCTACAGCTATCCTTTCGAAAGCCTCTGCATAATCATCAAAGTTATCAGAGTGTTCTAAAGGTCCTAATGTCAATGCATTGCAGTTCTGTACTCCTACCACAGGGGTCATTGAAACATTGTCCTCCTCTGTGGAGCGCATCTTCTTCACCAGAGTGGCAATCAGGTCCAGCAGGGGTTGCTGCTGTGCCGCTACTGCAGTCATAGTCCTCTCTTGTGCTTGCCGCGTCAGCTCGGCTTGGGCCTGCCATTGGGCTTCCATCCAACTGCGTATCTCTTCAGGATCCATTGCAGCGTCTGTGCACCTGCAAGAAAAGAAAAACAAGGCCCACCAAGTGCGGAACAATTTTTCTGTCCCCTCTCTACTACTTGGCTAGGTTTTATCTTTCCCTCTTTTTTTTTTTTTTTTTTTTTTTCTTCCCCTTTTCTCATCAATCCTCGCCACCCGTGCCCAGTCACTTATACCTGAACACGGTGCAGGATCTCACTTTGAGAAAAGGTCTTTGGCTCCCTCCGGTCAGCTCAGGATGTAGAAATCCACTCCGTGCCACTTCAGTACAGATTTTCCTCTTTTTTTTCAAATCAGCTGTATCCACTCAAGAAGCTTTGTAGTGTTCTGTGCTGTAGTTTTTTTTTCAAAGATCCTGCCGACTACGCCATTTTCTTGTAACACCTATAGTCCCAGCAGGGCTGTGGTATAGGCAGTTAGCCAAGCTATTAAGTCACCTGACCTTGTATTGGAAAGGAGTGTAGTCGTGGATCCAAGTGGTCAAGGTTCAAAAGGATTTTATTTCCCCTCCCGGGGTTTATGGATTTTCAAAAACATCAACAACAGAAGTAAAACTTAGGATACAAAACTGGATGAACTTAAAGGTAGCAAACTTGCTTTCAAATGTAACAGAAACTGAATAATTATAGCAGGCAGCTGATAATCTCTTCTTAACCTTTTGTACTAGTTTACAACAAAGAAGGATTCTCATCAGCTATCATTAGAGAGCATTCCATTTCTTCCAAGCCTGGATTCAAACAGCTATCTTCTGTGATCATTGGCTCAATATCACTGTCCTGTGAACAATCAGCCTGCGTATATCTTTGCTCTATATCTTCTCCTGGGTTTCCCAAATAGTCATAGTCAGTACAAGGCAAGTAATTACCATTTACTTTATAATGGCAAGGCAGAGAAACACACTTCCTGGAATAACATTTCCCTCTGTTAACTGCTGGCTCTCGGCTACTCCCATTTACTGGTAGCTCACAGCACTGCTCTTTATAATGAACAGGTTTCTCTCTTATCACTCTGTGCCTTGGTTTATCTGGTATATAATTGTCTGTCTCATCCATACAAACATTTTCAATAGCCCAGTTTCCCTCAACGTTCTGAGACCGCTTCTTACAAGCCTGCTTCTCAAACACACATGGCTTTTTCACTGTCTCACGTCTCTCCCATTCAAGTAGGTGTTGAGGAATTCCTCTCTGTATCAGAGGTGGATATTTCTTTTGACTAACCTGCCAAGTGGAACCTTTTCTAGTTCCTGGTGTAGAACTCTTTTGTAGCTTTCTGACTGGAACTGCAGGGGGTTCAAACTCCGTCTCTGAGAAGTCTGAGCTTGCTTCAGAATCACTCAGCACTTCTCCCTCATGGCAGCTTCTGACGTTACAACACCCTCTGTAACTTCCTCTGAAGTCTCCCGTGTAACTTCCTTTGGAGTTTCCTGTTCCACTGGTCCTATCAGGTCTCTGAGTTCTCTGGGTCCTCCCTGAACTTCTTGTCCTCTCTGAACTCCGGGTTCTCTCTGCTCTCCCGGTTCTCTCTGAGCTATCAGCTGTTTTCTCTACACATTTTTTATAATGCCCTAGGGGCGTGTCTTCCCTCACGTGGAAGTTGTTCTCTCCCTCTAATGAGAGGTGTTTCCTAACTAGGCACGGCTGCAGATCCTGTGCCTGCCTGGGTTGCTTATGGCAACAGAAATGCTTTTGATCTGCCTGCCTGTCAGAACCTAGCCTGTTTGCATCAGGTTTTTGTCTATTTAAAGCAAGGGACAGATCTGCTGTGTTACAGTACCTAGCAGTTTCCCCAAGGGACACAGGTTCCACAATGCTTGTATTGGTTCAAGCATTGATATCCTGGGTCCCTTCTTAATAATGGTTTATGGACCTTTCCTCCAGGAACTTGACCAAACCTTTTTTAAACCCAGCTACACTAACAGCCTTTACTACATCCTCCGGTAACAAATTCCAGAGTTTCATTACACGTTGAGTGAAAAAATATTTTCTTTTATTAGTCTTAAATAGTTTACCCTGTAGATTCATTGCATGTCCCCTAGTCTTTCTATATTCTGATAAGGTAAACAATCGATCTACATTTACCCGTTCCACTCTGTTCATTAATTTATAGACTTCTATCATATCTCCCCTCAGCCGTCTCTTTTCCAGGTTAAAGAGCCCTAACCTTTTTAGCCTTTCTTCATAGGAGTATTCTTCCATCCCCTTTACCATTTTGGTGGCTCTTCTCTGAACCTTTTCTAAAATCGCTATATCCTTTTTAAGATACGGCGACCAGAATTGCACACAATATTCAAGGTGCGGTCTCACCATGGAACGATATAGAGGCATTATAATATCTTTTGTTTTATTTTCCATTCCTTTCCTTATCATACCTAGCATTCTATTTGCTCTCTTGGTCGCTGCTGCACACTGGGCCAAGGGTTTTAACATGGTATCCACAATGACGCTTAAATCTTTTTCCTGGGTGGTGGTTCCTAATGTGGAACCTTGCATCGTGTAACCATAGTTTGGGTTGTTCTTCCCTAGGTGCATAACCTTGCACTTGTCCACATTAAATTTCATCTGCTGTTTTGATGCCCAGTCTTCCAATTTATCAAGATCCTCTTGCAATTTTCCACAATCCTCTTGGGTTTTAACAACTTTAAATAGTTTTGTGTCATCTGCAAATTTGATAACCTCACTCGTTATTCCACTTTCCAGGTCATTTATGAATATGTCAAAAAGCAGCGGACCCAGCACAGATCCCTGGAGTACACCACTATTCACCTTTCTCCATTGGGAAAATTGGCCATTTAGCCCTACCCTCTGCTTTCTATCTTTTAACCAGTTCCTGATCCACAATAGTACACTGCCTCCTATCCCATGACTCTTTAGTTTCTCCAAAAGTCTCTGATGAGGGACCTTGTCAAAGGCTTTCTGAAAGTCCAGATACACTATATCAACCGACTCACCTTTGTCCACCTGATTATTCACTTCTTCAAAAAAACATAACAGATTAGTAAGACAAGATCTTCCTTGTCTAAAGCCATGTTGGGTGTCTCCCATTAGGTCATGACTATCTACATGATGAGTAATTTTATTCTTTATGATGGTTTCTACCATTTTTCCCGGTACTGATGTCAGGCTCACTGGTCTGTAGTTTCCCGGATCACCCCTGGAACCCTTTTTAAAAATTGGTGTTACATTGGCGATCCTCCAATCTTCAGGTATTAGAGATGATTTTAATGATAGTTCACAGATTACTAATAGCAGGTCTGCAATCTCGTATTTCAGTTCTTTCAACACCCTTGGATGTATACCATCCAGCCCAGGTGATTTGCTACTCTTCAGTTTATCTAATAGTTGTAATACATCTTCCCGATGTATCGATATTTCCTTCAATTCTTCCGCACCTTTATATACCACTTCAGTCATGGGTAACATCCCTACATCTTCCTCAGTAAAGACTGAAGCAAAGAATTCATTCAGTCTCTCCGCTATCGCCTTGTCGCCTCTTAGTGCTCCTTTAACCCCTTTATCATCTAATGGACCAACTGACTCTCTCACAGGTTTTTTGCTACGAATGTACTTGAAAAGGTCTTTACTTCGCATTTTTGCTTCCGCAGCAAGCTTCTTCTCAAATTCTCCCTTTGCCTGCCTTATCAATGCCTTGCATTTGATTTGCCAGTGCTTGTGCTGTTTCCAGGTTTCGTCGTTTGGCTCTTTTTTCCATTTCCTGAAAGATGCTTTTTTGGCAACAGCCTCTCTGACCTCACCTTTAAACCATGCTGACAGTTATTGTTACACTATACATGTTTATTTGTCACATCCTTTTTAACTTTTTAATTGTTTAAAATTATTTAATATGTTTATAAGTGTTTGTTATTTTATGATGGATATGAATTTATATATTAGACATTTTTTTTATATTTATTTCTTAGCTACATTTATTTAAGCGACACATATATATGTAGTATGTAAGAATTAATTAGACTTACCTGCTAATTGTTGTTCCTTAAGGAACTCTAGTCCAGTCCCAGAACCATAGAGTTTAGAATCTCCTCCAGCAGCCTTGGAGACTGAATGACATCACAGCTCTTCTCTCTCTGGTATAAATAGGCAAGGACCGCCCCCTTCCACCAGTACCTATTGACAAAGCAACTCAGCAGAGCAATAAATAAGTAGATAAAGAACAACAAGATAAACTAAATAAACCTTGGCTAGAATCTAAAAACCTGTGCATATTCTAACCTTCTCTTCGACTATTGTGGATCAGGAACTGGTTAAAAGATAGAAAGCAGAGGGTAGGGCTAAATGGCCAATTTTCCCAATGGAGAAAGGTGAATAGTGGTGTACCCCAGGGATCTGTGCTGGGTCCGCTGCTTTTTGACATATTCATAAATGACCTGGAAAGTGGAATAAACGAGTGAGGTTATCAAATTTGCAGATGACACAAAACTATTTAAAGTTGTTAAAACCCAAGAGGATTGTGAAACATTGCAAGAGGATCTTGATAAATTGGAAGACTGGGCATCAAAATGGCAGATGAAATTTAATGTGGACAAGTGCAAGGTTATGCACCTAGGGAAGAACAACCCAAACTATGGTTACACGATGCAAGGTTCCACATTAGGAACCACCACCCAGGAAAAAGATTTAGGCGTCATTGTGGATACCATGTTAAACCCTCGGCCCAGTGTGCAGCGGCGGCCAAGAGAGCAAACAGAATGCTAGGTATGATAAGGAAAGGAATGGAAAATAAAACAAAAGATATTACAATGCCTCTATATCGTTCCATGGTGAGACCGCACCTTGAATATTGTGTGCAATTCTGGTCGCCGTATCTTAAAAAGGATATAGAGATTCTAGAAAAGGTTCAGAGAAGAGCCACCAAAATGGTAAAGGGGATGGAAGGATACTCCTATGAAGAAAGGCTAAAAAGGTTAGGGCTGTTTAACCTGGAAAAGAGACGGCTGAGGGGAGATATGATAGAAGTCTATAAATTAATGAATGTTCAGTGGTAATTTGTCCCAATGTTTGTATTTTTCATGCCCACCTCTCTGTTTTTTACATGGGTTGTTATATATTTTTATATGGCTTTCATTTGTTTTATTATGTTTTATACGCCATATTTTTACAATCCCATAGTGGCTTTTAGTTGCTTTTGTCTTTTAAATATTATTATATGCCTTGTATATGGTGGGTTATATTTTTCAATTAAAGGGCAGCTCAATACATATTTTGAGAGGTTTGATGACATTTGTTAGATGGGTCGTTTAACTTTTGGTCGGCTAGATATGGTTTGAGAAGCTATGTGCTTTTTAATATTTTTATTATTATACTGATGTTTCTTTGGAGGTTGGTTCATTGCTTTTAAACTTGTATCATTGATACAATGATCGTTTGGTTAGATTAATTCCTGTTGCGCTATTCCCCCTTCTTTCCCTAGTTTTTGTTCCCCTCCTTTCCTAGTGCCCTCAAACCCGCCCCCTGGTCCGCCCCCTTTGTTTTCTCGCTCCCTTTCTGCTCCGCTTTAATACGCGCATGAGCTGGTGTCTTTTTGAAGCAATCGGATGCGGACTACACGGATGTACCGCGCTGTTGAGTAAGGATGAAATGGATCTTTAATTTTATATTTATATTTATTTTTATATTTATTGTGTTTCCGGTTACACATTTTACATGTGGAAATATGACACTAAAGAACACAATGTTGATTATACGGTGTTCTTTATGACGTTGAAGTTAGGTAGTAAAGGTTTTTTCTTGTAATAAGGTATTTTTATCACTGCACAATCCTCTCCTTTTACATTGTTCTCTGTACTTTTTATTTACATTTTATATTTTAAATGGATTGGTAGTGTCTTGGACGTTCATATACTAACGGAACGATACCCATGGTATTAAGTATCGCTATATGGTGCATTTTAAATGGATAGTTAGTATTCTGTATGGTTATATATTTATGGTATGATAACCATGGAATTAGATATCGTTATATATTTATTTATTCATTTTCTGGTTTAGACATATGTACCTAATTTTTTAAATAAACGGTTGCAGAGTTATTAAATGGGGGGCATTAAAAATATAAAAAAAATATATCTGACAGTCCTACAATTTATATGACGCAATTACAGGGTTGCATTTTTTTTGCATATTTTGCCATCGTATGTATTGCTTATATCACTAAAGTTTATATAGGTTCTCTATCCACAGGTCACATTCGTTGCTTACTTTTTTCCTAAATGAGTGGAATTTTAAAACATAGGGTGTTTTAACATTTGTAATGATCATATCATATGGACTCATTTTCTTCTCTATGGAGGATTCACTATGCCATTTAGTTAGGGAATTATACACAACATTTTTTAATAACGGTATTATTTTAGCCATTTATATATGCTTTTATGTCTTTTTTCGCTCCTGCTGCGTTCTTGTTTGGTTCCTTTGGATTATCAATATTCTTGTGTGTGTTTTTATGGCTTTTAAATGTGATGTAATTATTATTTGTGAGATTTTAACTCCATTATTGGTTATTACATTTTTAGTTGTACAAGAGTTTTATTTTACAAGGGTCACAAGTTGGCGTGTCCTCAGTAATCAACATAGAGGTATTTATTGTTACACTATACATGTTTGTTTGTCACATCCTTTTAAACTTTTTATGTTTATTTTTTTTATTTTTTTTATTTTTTATTAATTTTAATCATAATACATGATCAATAAACATAAAGGTCAATCAAGCAAAAAGTTACAGAAGAAACTTTGACACAAAAGGAAACAAATCAAATGATAAAGTCCACGTCAAGGGACAGCATTATCAAAACAATTATAAGAATACATCCAAGGCAAATCAAACCCTAATCTACTAGGGTTACAATTAAGGTGATCCTAAATAACGGAGCCGCCTCCAGCTACAACCTGTCTGTCCTGCAAAAACTTTTCCAGATGTGATATATCAGTAAAAATGTAGGTATTTTCCTCAAGGCCAATAACACATTTGCATGGAAATCTCAGGAAAAAGGTAGCGCCTAAGGCCAACACACGAGGTTTCAGTACAAGAAAGTGTCGCCTACGCAACTGCGTGGCCCGAGCCACATCTGGGAACACCAAAATAGCCTGTCCACAAAATTTAGCTGCCTTAGCTTTAAAATATGCTTTCAAAATTCGCTGTTTAACAGAAACATTAGAAAAGGAGACTAACAAAGTGGACCTTAAAGTTATTGTATCAGAGGAATCCTCAATAAAAGCTGTTAGATTCGTAATAGATGGAACTATCTCGTCCAGCCCTCCTTCAGCAGTGTTCACCCTTTTAGACGTAGAGGGTATATAATAAATCTGAGAGAATTCTATCGAATCTGATATTGCCAACACTTCCTTGAGATATTTCTCCAACAGGATAGTAGGGGAAAGTAAAGAAGACAGGAAAATTTAAAAATCTTAAATTGCAACATCGGGAGGAGTTCTCTAAGGCTTCCATCTTAGCATGCAGCGACAAAGAATCTTTAATAGCAGAAACATTTGCTGCTTGTAAGATAGGAACTTGGGACTCCATTTTCGTAACAACATTATCCAATAAATTTACTTTATTATCCAGTTGCTGCAACGCTATTGCAGTCTCCTGGGTAAAAGTAGCCAAGGAATTCAGTTTAGAGGATACCTTCTAATCAAGAATCTTAACAGCCTTCAAAACATCTTTAAGGGTGACATCTGCATCAGGAGATAGATCCAGCGCCTCCGACGGGGCAGCTAGGTCTATACCTGAGACTGGAACAGGTAAAACAGTAGGAAATCTAAGTTCAGGAAAATCAAAAGGGACCCTTGGCACTAACGGAACAGCAGAACTAGGACAGGGAGGAGGAGATCTCCCGGCAGGGCTTAAAGAAACCCCGTCTGGAGAGGATTGTGCTAGAGGCAGAGGAACCACGTGTCTATCTAGGGGACCGACCGGTTTAACATTTCCAGTACCGGTCTCCTGAGATTTAGGAGGTACCTTAGCCTTGCGTTTACCCATGCTAGCAAACACAGGAAATATAATACAATAACGAAGTAACAATCAACAAACTCGTGTCCTTACTGCACTGGAGCATCAATGGCTAGGAAGTTCCGACACACAGTCTCCGCTCTCCAGCACGCCAAAATGAAATAGGAGCGTCGTCGATGGCGTCGAAGGGGCGTCTAAGGGGCTATCCCTGTCCCTTCAGACAAAGCCCCTTGGTCGCGTTCCGCGGTCGCGGAACAGATGTAAAATTTATAGCAGGCAGGTCCTCCCAGCAGCAGGGTGTCCCGGGCGTGCCTGCCCGATTCTCACGAGGCTTCTCCCAATTCCACAAGCGTGACCCCAGCTCCGTCCGAGCCCGAACGACTCAGCACACCTGCACTCCAACTCGAATGACACTCTCCAGCAACGGAGAGGAAGGCACGGCTTTTAACCTCCAGACAGGACCTCCCAGCAGCAGGGTGTCCCGGGCGTGCCTGCCCGATTCTCACGGGGCTTCTCCCAATTCCACAAGCGTGACCCCAGCTCCGTCCGAGCCTGAACGACTCAGCACACCTGCACTCCAACTCGAATGACACTCTCCCAAACTTTTTATGTTTAAATCTGTTTTTATTAGAACAAAAAATGTAACATCACCAATACACCAGCCAATCAAATCCGCAAGAGGACAAAACAACCATACAATGTACAGGTGTAAATATAATACATTTTGTATTTTCTCCCCACCCCAGTCCCATAGCCCCCCCCCCTTCCCCGTCCCAGCAAATCAAAGTAGGCTATCTTCCCACCAAGCAAACAGCGCCACTAACAGTTTCGCAGGGCAGGAGGGACTCTTACACCCGCCAGTGCTCTGTAAAGGATGATTTGCTTATGGAAGACAGCACTCAAACAATAATCCCCCTTAACCATTACACAAAGACAACTCAACCACACACCACAATTACAGAACAGGATTTACCAACCGCATTCCCCCCCTCCTCCCCCACAACCCTACCACCCCCTCCGAGTGGTAGTAATAGATGCAACTACGACCCCCCGGTCACCTCCACTCCATAGGCACCTCTCACAGAGGCACAATATATACCACTATATTCCCAGGGGCGCTTCCATTACCCCCCCGGGCGCCCGGGAGTGTATACCCCCCCTAACTTCCCAGGGGCGTATCCATCATCCACGCTCAACCACTCTCAACAGCCAGGTCATTTCCACTGTCCAATCCGGTGTGAGTCCGACTATAACCTAACCGCAGCTGCCACACCCCCAACCACACATACTGCCACTCGCCGCACTAAGGGTACCCACCCCCCTCCCCTCCCCCTCCCCCCCACCCATACCAACCCACGCACAGCTTCAGCATCCCAGTACATTAAGGATTCGGTTCCGTTCTCGCGGAGACAAAGTGTGTAAGTATGGACCCCATTCTCCCAAAAACTGATCTGTGGCGATAGCCCCATGTTTGGCCCCTTGCTGTTCCAGCAACAACAACCGATGCACCTCCCTCTTCCACTGACCCAGTGTCGGGCCACAGGGAAGCAGCCAATTCAACAAAATCACCCTCCGGGCCACCAATAGAACCTTACTGACCCAACGTCTCGGGCCGCCCCCTAAACCAACACCCCACCCGTTATACCTAACACCAACACCCCGGGATCCCAGTGAATTAAACAACCCAAAACTTTGGTGAGCCAGCCTACCAGAGCCTTCCAAAATCGAGCCACCACCGAGCATTGCCACTACATGTGTCCCAGATCTGCTCGAGCCACCCCACAGCGTGGGCAGCTGGCAGTAGCCCCACACCCTGCCCTGTACTCCCTACAAGGAGCAAAGTGACAACGACGCAGAATACGGTATTGCAAGTCTCTAAACTCCACCGACTTGAAGCGCCGGGGGATCTCCGCTAGCAAGGACCGCATGTCAACCCCCCTGAGCTCCACCCCCAGGTCGTGCGCCCATGCCTCTGCCAAGACTCGTTCCTCGGGGAACCCTTTAAGAGAGAGATATTCCGTATGCAAGGTGGCCACCCGGGCCCGTTGCAGACTCCCTGCATATAACAACTCCTCAAGCCGAGAACAAATGGTCGTGCAAAGATTCCCCCCATCCAAACTCCGAATATAACTGCGGAGTTGTAAATAAGGGAACCAGTCCTGAGATACCAGACCATAGCCACTCTGCAGATCAGAAAAACTCCGTGCCTCCCCCCTTTCATTCACTACTTGTTCCAGTGCCACAATTCCTTTAGTCTCCCAACCGCGAAATGCCCCCCCTAACATCCCCGGCTCAAAAGCCCCATTTCCATACAGGGGCAAAAAGGGGGTCGTTCTAAAATCCCACGAGTACAGAAAGCATAACCGACGCCAAACCCGCCGCATCACATGAAAGACAGGGTGCCCCCCCACCAGAGGAGGCAGAGCAGCCGCCCTTGCATGTAGGACATAGCGTAATGCCAAAGGCTTCGCCACCTCCTGCTCATAGGCCAGAGGTGTATAATCTCCGGAAGTCGCCAACCAGTCACGCAAATTCCTTAGTAGACATGCCATATTATAGCTCCTCAAATCAGGCGCTCCTATACCCCCACTGCCCCAGGGCCTCTGCAAGGTCTGAAGACGCAACCGAGGCCTCTTCCCTCTCCAGTAGAAGCAATTTAAGCATTTTTCCATCTTTGTTATTTCTCGGCCCGTCATCAAGAGGTAGACTCTGCAACATATAAAGCCATTTGGGGAAGACAACCATCTTATACAAGGCTACCCTGGCGCTCAGAGAAAGTGGTAAATCACGCCAACCATACAAACGCTCTGCAGTCTGCGATCTCAAAACCTCCAGGTTGACCACTTGCATTTGTGAGACATCCGCAGTTAAATATATCCCCAAGTAATGTAATCTCGTCCCTGCCCACCTTAATGGGAAAGCTTCCCAGTCTCCAGACAACGACTGCCGCAGATCTAAGGCCTCTGACTTATCCAAGTTCAACTTCAGACCCGAAAACTGTCCAAAATCTGCAACCACCCGCAACAGGACTGGTAAGGTCTTCCGTGGTGCTCCCAGGTACACCAGAAGGTCATCAGCGAAGGCCGAAACCCGGAATTCCTGTGCGCCCACCCGAGCTCCTATCAAACCTTTATGTGTCCGTATGCGTTCCAAAAGAGGTTCTAGGGTTAAGACAAACAAAAGCGGGGACAGGGGACAGCCCTGTCGAGTCCCCCTCCGAATCGGAAAATCTTGGGAGAGGGAACCATTAACCAAAATCCGCCCGCGTGGGTCCGAGTATAGGAGCTTAACCGCGTCCAAAAAGAACCCTTCGATCCCTATGACCTCTAGTAAGCGATACATATATGACCACCCAACCCGATCAAACGCTTTCTCAGCGTCAAAGCTAATCAATAAGGCTGGCTCCCCTGCCTCTGCGGACATATATAAGGACGAGATGATCTTGCGCAGATTCTTAACAGTATGCCTGCCGCGCACAAAACCCACCTGGTCCTCTTTGACCAGTTTGGGGAGATACTCAGCTAGGCGATTAGCCATGATCTTGGCCAGAAGTTTGATATCCACATTTAAAAGTGAAATCGGCCTATACGATTCGGGCAATAACCCGTCTCGACCAGGTTTAGGAAGCAAGGTAATCACTGCACTATTTTTCTCATAGGGGAAAACCTGACGCTCAATTAAGTCCGAGTAATATCTGCGCAGGGGCCCCACCACCCTATCTCCCAGTACTTTATAGAATTCACCTCTGTACCCATCGGGACCCGGTGCCCTACAAGAATGTAACATCTTTATGGCCCCCCTGATCTCCTCGTCCGCGATTGGGCCATTGAGAGTGGCACACTCCTCCAATGAAAGACGAGGCATCTCAACCTTAGCAAGAAACTCCGCAGCTTGTGTCAGGTCTTCAGCGCCCGTACTATATAGTGTCTGGTAATATTCACAAAATCTGCCTTCAATGAAATCCTGTCCAGACTGGACCACACCCCGAGTGTCCCGCAAGGCCCCTACAGTGGTCTGTCCGCGGCTAGTCTTCACCAGCCGGGCCAGCATACGCCCTGCCCGACTACCTACCCAGGGCCGGCCCGTCCATTGAGCAAGAATGTTTTTTGCACAGGGCCCCGCGTTTCAGGGGGCCCCGCGCAAAGAACATTCTGCTTTTTTTTTTAAAATTACATTTAAAAAAAAAACCTGTCTCTGGCTGCTGCCGCTGCCGCGTCCGTCGCAGCAGCGGCAGAATGGAGTGTCCCGCGGGGCCCCCTCTCCTCGTTGAGCCCTCTGCAAGGGCATTCAGATTCGCGAAGGGAGTGCTCCCTCGAGTCTCTGTAAAGCCCGCAGGGGCTAATGGGAAATTTCTAATGGGGCTAATGGGAAATTTAACTTGTACCTACAACCGATAACTAACATATTTAAAAAACACAAGATTAATCACTTTATATACGCCGATGACATCATGCTAGCTATCCCCATAACCATAAAAAACCCTACATATGACCCGCTATCCAAATGCATGGCTGAGACCTCCTCCTGGATGGAAACTAACCACCTCAGCATAAACTTCAAAAAAACCGAGGCAATGTTTGTGACAAGATCATCTATGACTGAGAACACCTACCCGGAAACAATCACTATCAACAAAACCTCCATACCTGTCAGAAAACAGGTAAAATACTTAGGAGTAATAATAGACCACACTCTCACCATGCTACCACACATAAAACAAACAGTAAAAACCATTTTCTATAAACTCAAAACAATTCAACACCTAAGGCCACTCCTAGAAACACCAGACTTTAGATCCGTAGTAGGTACACTGATCACCCCTCACTTCGACTATTGCAATAGTCTCCTAATAGGCCTCCCGCAAAAAAGCACATACCTTCTTCAAAGAGCACAAAACATCTGTGCAAAAGTGATTGCTAAAGCTCGCCTAACAGACCACGTAACCCCTATACTGCTAGACCTCCACTGGCTCCCTATAAACAGCCGAATTAAATATAAAATTATCCTAACAACCTATAAACTCATAAACGACATAACCCCCTCACACCTATCTACATTACTGCAATCTCCAACTTCGACAAGGACCCTCAGACAAAACGCAGCCCACTCTCTCATCATACCAAAAACCATCCGCAAAACTAAGAACACCACTAGCTCCAGAGCATTCTCATTCGCTGCTCCCACACTCTGGAACGACCTCCCCATTGAACTTCGTACCATAAGAGACCTCTTCCAATTCAGAAAAGAATTAAAGACCTACCTGTTCACTGAACACTTCGAAGTCCCCTACTACCCCAAAGCTAGCTCCACAACAAACGTGGTCACACATGCACAAACTCCCTTAATCCAAACAATGTAAACACAAGCCTGCCCCCTCCCTCCACACACACGCCCCAAGACGACATAAAAAGGAACTAAATTCCAACACCTACACCAATATCTGACCCACACAAGACACACACCACACACTGTAAATATACATTTGTAAAAAGTTAGATGTGTTTGTTTTAATACCTACAAAGTTCTTGCTTTAATACCTAAAAGATGTTTCTGCTTTTTGTTTTTCCTTTAATACCTACAAAGTTTATATTACTGTTCAATGTAAATAGTTGAATTCTATTGTTCTATGTAAAATGTATACAAACTGTGTACAAGACTGTTAACCTGTTATATGTAAACCGCCCTTGATCTCTGGAAGGGGCGGTATAAAAGAAATAGTTAAATAAATAAAAAAAATAAAAAATAAAAAATGGGGTGAGGGGGGGGGGTTAGGACTGGAAATGTGGTTAGGGGGGGGGGTTAGGACTGGAAATGGGCTGGGGGGGGTTAGGACTGGAAATGTTCTTGGGGGGGGTTAGGACTGGAAATGTGCTGGGGGGGGTTAGGACTGGAAATGTGCTGGGTGGGGGGGGGTTAGGACTGCTAATGGGCTGGGGCTGATGGAGGCTGACTGGAAATGGGGTGGGGGGGTTAGGACTGGAAATGGGCTGGGGGGGTTAGGACTGGAAATGGGCTAGGGGGGTTAAGGCTGGTAATGGGCTGTGGGCTGATGGGGGCTGTCTGGAAATAGGGTGATGGGGGGTTAGGATTGCTAATGGGCTATGGGGGGTTAGGACTGCTAATGGGCTATGGGGGCGCTAGGACAGGAAATGGGCTGATGGGGAGGGGTTAGGACTTGAGGTGGGCGTGGTTAGGACTGGTAATGGGCTGTGGGCTGATGGGGGGTTAGGACTGGCAATGGGCTATGGGGGGCTGACTGGAAATGGGCTGATGGGGTTAAGACTGGAAGTGGGCTGATGGGGGGGTTAGGACTGGTAATGTGTTATAGGGGGGGCTTAAACTGAAAATGGGTTGATGGGGGGCTAGGACTGGTAATGGGTTGGGGGATTGCTATGACTGGAAATGGACTGAGTGGACGGGGAGGCTTGAACTGCAAATAGCTAATGGGGAGGGAGCTTGGAATGGAAATGGGCTGTGAGGGAAGGGAGCTAGGACTGAAAATGGGCTGATGGAGCAGCTAGGATAGGACTGGAAATGGGCTGTTGGGGGGAGCTAAGATTGGAAATGGGCTGTGGTGGGGGCTTGAATTGAAATGGACTCATGGAGGGGCTAGAACTGGAAGTAGGCTCATGGGGGGGCTTGGACTGGAATTGGGCTGAGTGGAGGGGAGCTAGGATTTGACATGGGCTGATGGTGGGGCTAGGAAATGACTAGAAATGGGCTGATGGGGGGCTAGGATTGGAAATGAGCTGATGAAGGGACTCAGACTGAAAATGGATGGGGGAGCTAGGACTGGAAATGGGTTGATGGGGGGCTAGGACTGGAAATGGGCTGATGCAGGGACTAGAAGGGAATGGATGCTGGGTGAGACTGGAACTAGAAGGGAGCTGATGTTGGGGGAGGATTAGAATGGGATGGGGCTGGGAGAGTAAAATGGAGAGGGGAAAAATATTTTGTGTGGGAGGGATGAAAAATCTACAATTGGCCGGGTATTGGGAGAGTAAGTGGGGATTGAGGATGGAGGGGTAAAATTTGTGTGGATGAAATAAGAATGAGGAAAGAGCAAAAGGAGAAAGATTAGTATGTTAAAGCAGATGTAGAGAGAGAGGATGGAAAGAAAACTAGAAGAGAGAAGAAAGGACAAATGGACAGCAGACGATGGAGAGTTAGCAGAAAACATGAAGAAACCAGAAGAAAGTGGCTGGAGCAATTGCAACTGAAAAAAAATGCACAAAAGGTAGAAAGATATCTCTTTATTTTGAATTTATTAACTGGAATATGAAAGCTCTGGGAAATGTGCATCATTAACGTCTGCGCTTTGTTTGGTACAAGAGGAAATTGATTTATAGTTTTATTTCTACAGTGTTGTTGTACATTCCAAGTTTGGCTTTTGAGGTTCCCAGTTTAATTATTGCCTTCCTGTTTCTAAATTGCGATTCCTTGTTTGGTGATGGTCTATGTTCTGCATGTGTAACTGAGCTGAGGTATTCTGTTTATGTAATTCCTATTTGACATTGCCACTTGTTCTCTTTCCCCAGTATTCTCTGAAATGTACTGGTTTAATATTTGCAGTGTTTCCTTTTGATAGGTAGGGTCTGGTGCTTTGTGAGTCCTGGTAATGCTGTCAGGATACAGCGGGTTTGCTATGGGTTCTAAATGGGCAGCGTTTGTAGTAGTTCCTAATGTGCCTGGTGGTTGGCACTGGATTATAGTAATGTAGAAATCTTTTAGTCTTTCTTTATCCATACACTCATTAAGAGACATGTTTACTAAAAGTTAGTGAATGGTAACATTATGCAAATATTTATGCAAATAAGACCACTTATGCAAATGAGGCCCCGCACCGAGTCTCCGCACATGGCCCCGCACCCCCCTTGGGCCGCCCCTGACCGTACCTATAGAGTTTATACCGATAGTAGAGCAGAGATTACTGTGCCCGTTCCTGCAAAAGCGTATTCACTTCCTGCTGCAATCTGCTATATTCCAATTTCTGGCTTTGCGTGGGGCGTTGCGTCAACTTCCTCCACGCTCGGCACAACTGACTTTCCAACCCATTCAAACGAGAAGCGTAAGCTTTCCTCTTCCGAGCCCCAAATTCAATGATTCGTCCACGCAATACTGTTTTGGCAGTTTCCCAAAAGAGAGTGGGGTCTGCCTGGTGTTGCCCATTAAATTCTACAAACTCATCCCACTGCGACTGTAAGAAGGTCTCATACTGGGCTCCCCGGGTATAGCTGAGCGGGTAACGCCACAAGGATCCCCCCCTGCGCACCCCCACCTCACATCCAACCTAACAAAGGCATGGTCCGACACCGCCACCGGCCCTATCTCTACCCCGGTAACTTTAGTGAACAATTCTCGCGACCCCAGAAAATAGTCCAACCGGGACCCCGTGTCATGGGCTCGAGAGACATGAGTGTAATCCCTATCCAGCGGGTGCAGTACCCTCCAGTAGTCCAATAGATTGAAACTCTCACAGACTCCCCGAATCCACTGAGTCTTCCTATCCCTGGTCAACCCTCGTCGCCCAGATCGATCGACCGTGTCATCTAACACACAATTGAAGTCCCCCCCCATAATAAAGGGAGTTGAACCAAGGGCACTCAAACACTTATTCAACCTGGCATAAAAACGAGCATCATAGACATTGGGAGCATAGATATTCACCAGGCCTAATTTAACCCCTTTTATGTTCCCCACTATGAGAACGAACCGTCCTTCCGGGTCACAAGTGGTACGCTCAACCTCCAGATCCACCCCCCGTCGGATTAGTATCACTACTCCCGCTTTCTTCCCACCCGAGGAAGCTCCATAGACCCTCTCCACCCAACCCCTTGCAAGCTTGCCATGTTCCAGGGCACTCTGATGCGTTTCCTGTAAAAAGGCCACATCTGCCTTTTGATCCCTAAGAGCGCGCAAGATCTTGTAACGTTTCACCGGAGACCCTATACCACATACATTCCACGTCACCACGCGCAAACCCTCACCTGTGACCATCTACCACCCCTCTAACCAGACATCGACATGCCACCACATACAGATATGGAGAGAGCTCTCCCAGCCTAGAGCTCCCCCCCTCTTCTCCACTCTCCCACACCTGTCTCCGTCGCTGTGCGCCCCACCTGTACTGTAGCCCAGTTCCAACCCCCGGACCTCCCAATGGGCCCGGTATGTGCGTCCAAGCAACCCCAACCCCCTCCCTCCCCTCCCCCCCTACCACCCCTCCCCACCCCCTCTTACTCCCAATCTTAATCAGCGCTCTCCCCCCCTCCCCCCATTACATCCTCCATCCCTCCCCCCAAGAAGCTTCCACTCGTCCACCCCCTGGCCCTCTGCGCCAGGTTGGAGTGCCAACCTCCGGCGCAACAGGGCTGTCCCGGTCTTACCCCCGCAGAGAACCCGCTCTCCCCACAAGGCCGGCCGTGATACCACAGGCCTGCATTGAACAAACACCGGCAGCTCGTATGGGCCACATGTAGCGTAGCCACATACAGTAAGGCCTGTAGCCCATTACCCTCCCCATTAAACCCCCCCCTCCCTCACAGTATACCTCCTAGCCTCCCAGAAGCCTCCCCCCTCCCACTACCAACACTAAAACTGCATAGGCAAGAAGGGGAGGGAAAGAAAGAAAGGAGGGAGGAGGAGAAAACAACAAAAGAATAAGAGCTGATATTGGGTAAAACACATCAGTAAACAGAAGCATACACATAACTATGGCGGCAGTGCTGTCCCACTCCAGAGCTCACATAGTCCCGTTTCACGAGCTTCTCTCCGCAGGACCCGTGCTTTACTCTGCCATCCTCAGCACCATTACCAAGCAAGGGCCAGCTGCTACCACCTCAGGGCACTGGGTCATTCCCCGCCGATGAGCTCTCCTCAGCGCCCGGCAGTCCCGCCAAAAAGGTCTGTGCCGCCGCCGCCGTCTTAAACACATGGTTCTTCCCGGTGTGTGTCACGCGAAGGACCGCGGGAAACGCCAAAGTGAATCGGAGCCCCTTTTTGAAGAGGGCTGCACATATTGGGGAGAATTCTTTCCGTTGCGCCGCCACGTGCGCCGAATAATCTTGGAATAACAGCACTTTCTGATTGTCCAAGCGCAGGTCTCTTTTCTGCCGAAACGCTTGCAAAAGCTGCCACTTGTGCTGTAAATTGAGGACCCGCACGAGGATGACTCTGGGCTTTTGCTGGTGCTACGTCCGTGGCCCCAAACGATGTACGCGCTCCACTTTAAGCTGCCCCACTAGGCCTTCCAGGCCCAACTCTTTGGGCAGCCAGGATTCCACCAGTGACACCAGCATGGCGTCCGTTTTTGATTCTGGGATCCCCACGATGCGCAAGTTATTACGCCTGGAACGATTTTCCAGGTCATCCACCTTTTCCAATAGAGTGTCCAACTGCTTGCGCATCAGATCCGTTCCACGTGTCCGCTGGCCCTCCTCCTCCTCCAACACCGACACGCGGTGCTCCACTTCATCCAGCCTCTGGCTGTATTCGGTAAGCGTTTCTCCCATTGTCTCCAGTCTGCTCAAAATGAGGTCAAACTTGGGCTCTAAGAACTTCGCCACCTCCCGGGCTAGCTCCTCCGCCCCCGAGTCTGAGCTCTCTCCTCCCGGTGAACGCTGCATCGATAAACTGGTAGCTGGGCCCACAGACGAGGAGGCCCCAGCTTTCGGCGGCTTCTCCCGTTCTCGCCGTAACGGAGGAGGCATTGGAACGCTCAAAGGTTCTGAGGGACACCGCACGTCCTTCCTCAGTGGCCCCGTGTGTTTACCGGCTCTCTACACCGACGTAAACTTGCCAAATTTGCAGATTATTAGCGGGACAGCCCCGGAGCGAGCAGAGCTACGTCCTACTCACTCATGCGTCACGTGGCTCCTTTTAAACTTTTTAATTATTTAAAATTATTTAATATGTTTATATGTGTTTTATTTTATGATGGATATGAATTTATATATTAGACACATTTTTTTATATTTATTTATTGGCTACATTTATTTAAGTGACACATTTATATTTAGTATGTAATTCTTTCTTATTTTATACATGTTTCAGTCATCTGTTCTTATCATGGTTTCATTTTTAACAATGTATTTTATAATATATGTATATGTTTTTATGTTTTTAGTTCCTTTACCGGATCAACCCCTGACGAAGGGTAACGAAACACGGCCTGTGTCGGGTGGTAATGGTCCAATAAATAAAAGTTTTGTCTTTTCCATATTAATCACGTTTTGGACTGGGCTGCTTTCTTGTAGGGAGCCATACATTCAGTTTTCGGAGGAGAAAATGGTGTTGCGACCAGTTCCCTTGTTTTTGCCGAAGGTGGTTTCGGTGTTTCATGTTAATCAACCCATTTTCCCTGCCTACTTTTCGGTGCGGTGAGGCAGAGGGTACGCACGGTTCAATTCGCAAATTGGATCTCGGTAGAGTTCTCCACAGGTACTTCAGGAGGATGCAGTCCTTTCGGAGGTCGGATAGGTTATTTGTTCTCTTTGGAGGAGCGCGTAAAGGAGAAGCTGCGTCCAAAGCATCCATTGTGCGGTGGGTGAAGCAGGCGATAGCAGCGGCATATCAAGCAAGCAGGAAGGTGCCACCCGAAGGCCTGCACGTTCATTCAACTCGGGGGCAGGCGACGTCCTGGGCCGAGATAGCGTTGATTCCGCCGGTGAATATTTGCTGGGTGGCTACTTGGCCGCCTTTGCATACGTTTGCGAAGCATTAACGTCTGGATGTCCAGGCAGCAGGAGATGCAAAGGTCGGCACTTCAGCCATTCTGGCGGGGCTAGCGGGACCCTCCCGTGAGTAGGTACTGCTTTGGTACTGCCCTACTGTTCCTGGACTGGCCCGGAGAGACGAAAAGGAAGGAGAAATTAGATCTTACCTGCTAATTGTCTTTCCTTGAGTATTCTCCGGGCCAGTCCAGGGCCCACCCAAGAGATAGCAGGTTACTTGAGGGAATCAGTGGTTCATCGTGGCTTCGCATGGGCTGGTCATATGAGGATCGTATGCGTGGCGGATTGCTGCGTCTTTGCGTGAGTTGGCCTCGGCTGCTGGCGAGCTCCGTCATTGGGGGGGCTAGCTACAGGGCTTCCTTAACAGATTTACAGGACGAGCAGTAGCAGTTGATTTGGGGCCACAGAAGAAGGGAAAAAAAAAGAGTAGGGAGAGTTTCTGGCTATTTAGAGTTCAGTTACTTGCTTCAGGGTTAAGTGTTTGCATTATGGTGTTTAGGAAGACAGGGTGTAGTACTTAGTGAGCTGCTTTGACATAGGTTGACTGGCTTTCTGACACCAGGGAGAGCGAGGTAGGCTGTCAGCAAGTCTTTGAGAATTCATTCCTCAGCTGCTGAAGGATTTGACTACCCTACTGTTCCTGGACTGGCCCGGAGAATACTCAAGGAAAGACAATTAGCAAGTAAGGTCTAATTTCTCCTTGTTGAGTTATGTAGGGAATGGGTTGATATTGCACTGTTGCAAGAAACTCCTGGTGAGCATTTGTGCCTGTGCTCCAAATGATATCTACAGTCCTTCGCCGCGTCATATATCTCGCACAAACAAGGAGTTGGGATTCTCTTTGCTAGGGACTATAGATTCCAGATTCAGAAATAGCATGTGTGGACAAAGAGGGTAGATTCCTAATTTTAGTTGGGTTATCAAGTAAAACGCAGTGCACAATTGTCATTGCTTATTTGCCACCTACTCAAGTGAACTCTGTATGCAAGCATTCTTTGAGGCTATTAAATGTCGAGTTAAAGGATTTTCAATGGTTGAGGGGTGGTTTAAATTGTGTATTGTCAGGAACAGACCAATCTAGAAGAGGGTTATTTAACATGAGGCACAAAAGCTCTTCAGGCTTACTTGAAGACTCTTTGATCTCATAGATGAGTGGCGGGGCCTTCATAAGAGGGACAGGACAACACCTGTTAGTCATTCGTTGGTCATATTCCAGGATTGACGTTTGGTTCCTCTCACAAGCATTGCAAGGGGCTTTCTGTGCCTGCGAGATAGGCACTAAAGTGGTGTGAAAAAGTCTTGCATTAGTAGTACCAAATTGGCAGTTTTTAGTTGTTTGGATCACAGGGACAAAACGTGTTACAATTTACAACCCTTACTGCATGCCATTTTCTTCCCTTTTGTCTTTTGTACAAATCTGACAAATTTGCCTTTATTTATTTTATTTATTTATTTATTTAGTAAGCACTTGTATACCGCTGCTTCCTACGATCAGCAGCGGTTTACTTTACAGAATCATAATGTATCGTACAATACAGTGAGATTTTTTAGATTTACATTTCGATTAGGCAATGATTTACATAACACAGGAGAATCAATTGGATACAATATACATTTGATTGGGGCACACAGATTTACATAACATAGGAGAATAAGTTGGATACAATATACATTTGATTGGGGCACACAGATCTGGGTATACATTTGATTGCAATAGCGTGGGAGGGGCCCAAAATATACAATTTATACATGATTACCTGCCATTATGCCAATTGCCACCGTGGCAGGCAAACGTCATCTGGTTGAGGTAGAGTATCGCACTTAGGTCAGGTTGTAGTGGGTCTGAAATAAATGGGTTTTAAGTTTCCGTCTAAATTCATCAAGTTGTTTGTGAGTCTCAACTCGTGTGGGAGCTGGTTCCAGTGGATTGGTGCTGTATATGTGAATGCCCTATTGCTTGTTTCTGCTTTGACAGTTCTTATGCCTTGACTTGAGCGTTCTTTTATGATTATTTAATACCCATGTTCGTTTGGTTGTGAACTTGTGTACAAAGATGTGATGTGTGCCCAAAAGGTTGTTGTGTTTTCTTATCTCCAGGAACAAGCAGGAATAAGTCCTCACATATGGGTACGTCGGAACCGACGGAGCCTGGGCGGGAAAGCTCTCCAGCTTCCCAGAAGGAAGCTTTTGGGGCCTCCCACTGCACATGCGCGCTGCCTTCCCGCCTTCCTGACCAGCTCTCCTCAGTTTCTCTTTTTCCGCGGAGCCAGCAGCTCGTGTTCCTGTCACCGCTGAAGAAATTATTGTTTTAGTTTGTTTCTTTAGACCGCGTACCTGCCTTCCCCATACCGAAACCGGTACCGCCGGTCTCTCTTTTCTTTTCTTAAAAAAAAAAAAAAAAATCTTTATCTTTGCACAACTTGGTGACTTCGGTTAGGCCTCAGGCGTACACAAATTCTCCTCATGGAGAAACCAGCCCCTGGTTTTAAGAAGTGTACCAAGTGTAGTGCTGTTATTTCTGTCACAGACACCCATGAATGGTGTCTTAAATGTTGGGACCTGACCACTCCATTCCGGACTGCCCATCCTGCTCCCAGATGTCTAAACGTGGTTTGCAGAACCGGGCCAACAAATTCCATGTGCTGTTTGCTTCAGATAATCCAGCATCACAGTCATCCAGGTCTTCCTCTCCGGATGGATCTCAGGTAACCAAACCTTCTTCGGGCAGGTCCTCAAAGAGCAAATCTCCTTCAAAGCATAGAGAGGCTCTCACTTTTGAATCTGAGGATCCTGCCCCAGCCAAACAACCCCGGCGGGAAGCTCTGGCTTCCAAAGCACCATCTATGGGGTTACAGGTTGACATCGATGGCACGGCCTCGACTGATCACCTGTTAGACTGCTCTGGGGTACCGGCCCATACCGGTACCGACATCCAGGTAGCAGTGGCGTCTATGAGCAATACTGTTCAGACCATGCAGCAGGCCATGCTGGCTTTTATTACAGCTGCGACGCCCTCGGTACCGCGTTCAGCGGTACCGGGTCCGGGTCCGGTATCGTCTCCCATACCGGAACCGAGACCATCGACTTCCAAACGCAGATCGGTTCCGCATGCCGGATCCGGGTTTTCACCCGATACCGATCCCATACCCGGTACGCCCGATGTCGATACCGATCGGTATGCGTATCGTGCGTTGGAAGCAAATAGAGAATACTCTGATTCTTCTGAGGATTTTGATTACTCTGAGGACTCTGATGAGCTGTCTCTAGTTCTTCATGAAGACCCCTCTTCCCCAAAGAGGAGAATGTCTCCACCAGAGGATTTGTCCTTTCAAGACTTCATTATAGAGCTAGCTAAAGGACTTTCTATTACCACATCCTCTGAAAAAAAACCTAGGTCAAAGAAATTGGATATTTTAGGATACCCTAAGGTTCCTAAAGAGGCAGTCACCCTGCCTATCCATGAAATCCTTCAAGAACACTTGATGGACTTATGGGAGGCTCCTCTAACGTTGTCTCCTTACTCTCGTAGGTTGGACACCATGTACCGGGTCCCTCCTTCTCCTGGGTTTCAAAAGACTCAGCTGCCTCACCATTCCATTGTGGTGAAGTCTGCGCTGAAAAAGATTAAGAGCACCAAAAGGCACTCTTCTACCCCTCCAGGGCGAGAATGTAAGACCCTAGACTCTTTTGGCAGGAAACTTTCCAGGCTAGTATGCTTATAGCCAGGATTAATTCTTACAGTCTGTATATGGGCATGTTTCTCAGGGAACTTGCCCTAAAGGTACGGCATTTTGCCTCCTTTATCCCTGAGGATAGAAAGGAGGAGTTCATTTCTCTGGTGAAACAGCTTCTAGATGTTTCTAAGTTCTCCAACAGAGCAGCTTTTGATTCCTTTGAGGGTGCCGGTAGAGCTTCGGGCATTGCTATTGCAGCCCGACGACTTGCTTGGCTCCAGGCCTCTGACCTAGAACCCTGGGTCCTGGATGGCTTACGGAATCTGCCCTGTACAGGTGAGAACTTATTTGGTAAAGACTGGCAAATTAAAGCCACTCAAATGGACGCAGAAAATGCTACATTAGATAGACTTTCTAAGTCTACCTCTACTCCTGCCAAGAAAAAGTCTTTCAAGAGGCCTTACTACAAGAAGGCCAGATTTTCCACAAATACTGGCCAACAATCTTCTCAGCCTCGCTTTGCTGCTAAACGTCAGCAGCCTAAACAGGCAAGGTCAAAGCCTGCAGTGTCTACCACTCCTCAGCAGACTCAACCCCCTCAGGGGTTTTGACTTGCCCCTAGAGAACCTAACCTTTCTGGCTCTAGAACAACCAGAGCCCCTCACCATTCCCGGAAGGTTAGCTCACTTTGCTCCCAGATGGGAGCAAATTACATCAGAGCAATGGACCCTCTCTATCATCAGAGAGGGCTACAAACTTCATTTTTCCAACCTTCCTCCATATACCATGGTGAGGCACTTCAATTCTCCCCCATCTCTCCTGGGCCTGTTGGATCAGAAAGTTTCTTCTCTCCTTGCCCAAGGGGCAATAGAAGAGGTTCCTCTTCTTCAACAAGGGACAGGATTCTACTCCCCTTATTTTCTCATAACAAAGAAGACAGGGGGATTCAGACCTATCCTAGATCTGAGAGAATTGAACAAATTTCTGTACAAGGAGAAATTCAAAATGCTTTCTCTAGGCATTCTCCTTCCATACCTTCAGAGTCAGGATTGGCTTTGTTCTCTAGATCTCAAGGATGCGTATACACACATACTCATCCACCCATCCCACAGAAAATATCTAAGATTTCTGTTTCAGGGAAAACATTTCCAGTACAGAGTACTTCCCTTCAGTCTAGCCTCTGCTCCAAGAGTGTTCACCAAATGCATGGCAGTTGTTGCCGCATTTCTAAGAGGTCTGGGAATTTTTGTATTCCCATATCTGGACGACTGGCTCATCCAAGCTCCATCTCAGTCAGAGGCCCAGATTTCCCTGGACCGCACAAGGCACATTCTGCAGTATCTGGGACTGGTGATAAACCTTCCCAAGTCTCAACTTACCCCTACTCAGTCTCTGGAATTCATAGGGGCCCAGTTGGACACCACCACTGCAAGGGCCTACCTACCTCAAGTCCGGGGCCAACGTCTGGTGTGCTTGGCCTCCCAAGCTCAGTCCAGCAGTCACTTGACAGCCAGAGAAATGCTGCGACTTCTGGGCCACATGGCCTCCACGGTACACGTGGTGCCCTACGCTTGTCTTCATATGAGAGCAGCTCAATGGACCTTGGCCACCCAGTGGACTCAGGCATCAGGAGCGCTCTCCGACCTAATACTCACCTCAAAGCGTCTGTTTTGGTCCCTCCAATGGTGGATGTCCACCAAGAATCTGTTGTTGGGGGCCCCCTTCCAATCTTTGTTGCCCCAAGCAACCCTCACAACAGATGCCTCCCAAACAGGGTAGGGAGCCCATCTTCAACACCTCTCCACTCAGGGTGCTTGGTCTCCACAAGAGACCACCCTTCACATCAACCTCCTGGAACTGCGAGCAATCTACTTTGCCCTCAAAGTCTTCCATGCCCTCCTTGTCAACCTGACCGTCCTAGTTCAGACAGACAATCAGGTGGCCATGTTCTACATAAACAAACAAGGAGGGACAGGCTCTCTGTCGCTTTGCAACGAAGCTCTCAGATTATGGGCCTTCGCCAGAGAGCATCAAATTCATCTTCTGGCAGTGTATCTTCCAGGGGTTCAAAACTCTTGGGCAGACAGACTCAGTCGAGTTCTGCTTCCACACGAATGGTCCCTACATATGGACCAGATAAGCAGAATCTTTCAGGAATGGGGAACCCCGGACATAGACCTCTTTGCAAGTCCGTGGAATGCCAAACTTCCCCGATTCTGTTCCAGAACTCCATGTCAGGGAGCTCAGGCCAACGACGCCTTTCTCCTACATGGGGGTCAGGAATTCCTATATGCCTTTCCACCCATTCCTTTGATTCCCAAGACTCTGTTCAAACTCCAGAGGGATCACGGATCGATGATCCTCATAGCTCCACGCTGGCCACGCCAAGTGTGGTTCCCTCTACTTCTGCATCTCTCCCAGGGACCCTCCCTGGACCTAGGAGCTGCACCAGACCTTCTCTCTCAGGAGGAAGGGACTTTGTGGCACCCAAACCCCAAGTCCCTACACCTCAGAGCTTGGTTACTGAAGGCCTAAGCCTTCATGACTTCAATCTTTCTCAACCAGTGAAAGATATCCTTCATGCCTCTAGGAAACCCTCCACGAGGCGTTCCTATGCTTTCAAATGGAAACGTTTTTCCATTTGGTGTGCTCAACAGGGTCTTGACCCTCTAGCACTTCCCTTGAATTCTCTACTATGCAGGCCTTAAGACGAATTCAGTAAGAGTCCATTTGAGTGCTATTGCAGCATCCTTAAAACCTATAAATGGACAACCTGTCTCCTCTCATCCACTTATTGCTAGGTTCATGAGAGGCCTGACTCTAACTAAACCTCCTATCCGGCCTCCTCCGGTAGCATGGGATTTGAACCTAGTTTTAGGTCAGCTTATGAAGCCACCTTTTGAACCGTTGGTTTCTACCTCCTTGAAATTTCTTTCCTGGAAGGTCATTTTTCCTTATTGCAGTGAACTACAAGCCTTAGTGGCTCATCCACCTTATACCAGGTTTCATCATGATAAGGTGGTCCTTAGGACGAATCCCCACTTTATGCCCAAAGTGGTCTCGCCTTTTCATCTTAATCAAGAGGTATATCTACCTGTCTTTTTTCCGGCTCCTCATGCATCCAGTGCAGAGAGGAACCTTCATACTTTAGATTGTAAAAGAGCTCTTGCCTTTTACCTCAACAGGACTCAGCCACATCGAAAGTCTTCCCAACTTTTTGTGGTTGTTGATCCTTCTCATTTGGGACTTCCAGTCTCCAAACGTACACTTTCCAATTGGATTGCTCAGTGTATTTCCTTTGCTTACCAGAGTAAAAACATTTCTCTGGAAGGCCATGTCACAGCTCACAATGTGAGAGCCATGGCCACTTCTATGGCTCATCTTCACTCTGTATCCATAGATCAGATCTGTCGAGCCGCCACATGGGCCTCGGTTCATACCTTCACAGCCCATTACTGTTTGGACAAGGACTCCCGCCGGGATGCCTTGTTTGGTCAGGCTGTCCTCAAACACCTGTTCCATACTTGAACAACTCCTGCCCACCTTCCCAGGATGGATGCCTGAGATCCATACGAAGATGGCGAACCCTTGGAAGGGGATCTCCTAGGCATCTTAGCTAGGGAGTCCCCATATGTGAGGACTTATTCCTGCTTGTTCCTGGAGATAGCACAGTTACTTACCTGTAACAGGTGATCTCTGGGAACAGCAGGAATTAGTCCTCACAACCCACCCACCTCCCGTAGGAGTTGTATCTTCTATCTATCTTCCTTTCCTCTCTCTATTGTCTCAGCTATAAACTCGAACTGAGGAGAGCTGGTCAGGAAGGCGGGAAGGCAGCGTGCATGTGCAGTGGGAGGCCCCAAAAGCTTCCTTCTGGGGAGCTTTCCCGCGCAGGATCCGTCGGTTCCGACGTACCCATATGTGAGGACTAATTCCTGCTGTTCCCAGAGATCACCTGTTACAGGTAAGTAACTGTGCTTTTCCCACGGATGCACCGGCGGTGGCATCGACATCTTCCTCTCCTGATGGATCTCAGGTAACCAAACATACTTTTAGCAGGTCCTCGAAGGGCAAATCTCCCTCTAAGCATCGAGATGCCTCCGGGCTTGCCCTTGAGGATCCTGCCCCAGCCAAACAACCCCGGCGGGAAGCTCCGGCTTCCAAAGCTCCTCCTATGGGGTTACAGGTTGACATCGATGGCACGGCCTCGACTGATCACCTGTTAGACTGCTCTGGGTTACCGGCACAATCTCCCGGTACCGACATCCAGGCAGTCGTGGCGTCCATGGATCACACTGTGCAATCCATGCAGCAGGCTATACTGGCTTTCATCAAGGCTGCGACGCCGTCAGTACCACAACAAGCTCTGTTGTCGGTACCGGCGCCGGTACCGGTACCAACTTCGATACCGGTACCGGCTGCATCGACATCGGCCAAGATACCGATTCCGGCTCCCTGTCCTGGGCTCTTTCTTGGTACCGACCCGGTACCGGGGACACCCGATGTCGGTACCGATCGATACGCCTATCGATCTTTGGAATCGAGCAGACAATACTTTGATTCTTCTGATGATTCTGAGTCATCGGATGAGTCCCCTGAAGTATCTGTCACCCTTCCTGAGGAGCCTTCTTCTCCAAAAAGGAGAATGTCTCCTCCAGAGGATTTGTCCTTTCAAGACTTCATAATAGAAGTAGCTAAAGGACTCTCTATTTCAGTAACCTCTGAAAAAGAACCTAGAGCAAAAAAATTAGATATTTTGGGATTCTCAAAGGTTCTCAGAGAGGCAGTCACCTTGCCAATTCATGAAATTCTTCAAGAACATTTGATTGAATTGTGGGAGACTCCTCTCACCCTTTCTCCTCATTCTCGTAGATTGGACACTATATACCGTGTCCCTCCTTCTCCTGGATTTCAAAAAACTCAGCTTCCTCACCACTCCATTGTGTTGCAGTCAGCTATGAAGAGGATAAAGAGTACCAAAAGACACTCTTTTACTCCTCCAGGAAGAGAATGCAGGACCTTGGATGCTTTTGGTAGGAAAATCTTCCAAGCTAGCATGCTTATTGCCAGAATCAATTCATACAGCCTTTATATGGGTATGTTTCTGAAGGAGGTTGCAGAAAAGCTGCACAACTTTCTCCCTTTTATTCCAGAGGATAAAAGGGATGAGTTCCTTCTTTGGCTTAAGCATACTCAAGACATTTCAAAGTTTTCCAACAGGGCAGCCTTTGATTCTTTTGAAGGTGCCAGCAGAGCCTCAGGCATTGCTATAGCTGCTCGTAGAATTGCTTGGCTCCAGGCTTCTGATCTAGAACCCTGGGTTCAAGATGGTTTAGGAAATCTGCCCTGTACAGGTGAAAATCTATTTGGCAAAGAGTGGCAAATTAAAGCCACTCAAATGGATGCAGAAAATGCTGCTCTGGATAGACTTTCTAAGTCTACCTCCACTCCGGCCAAGAAAAAATCTTTTAAAAAGTCTTTTTACAAGAAGGGCAGATTTCCTGCCACTTCTGGTCAACAATCTTCTACAGGTCGCTTTGCTACTAAGCGTCAGCAACCTAAACAGGCCAGGCCTAAACCTTTCAGGGGCTGCTGCAACCCAGTAGTCCCAAACCCCTCAGGGTTTTTCACTTGATACTAGAGAACTTAACCTTTCTGGCTCTACAACAGCCAGAACCTCTCACCATTCCAGGAAGGTTAGCTCATTTTGCTCCCAGATGGGAGCAAATCACATCAGAGCAGTGGACCCTCTCCATCATCAGAGAGGGCTACAAACTTCATTTCTCAGACCTTCCTCCCTACACCATGGTGAGACATTTCCATTCTCCCACATCTCTCCTCGACCTTCTGGATCAGGAGGTAACCACCCTTCTGGCCCAGAGGGCCATAGAAGAAGTTCCTCCTCTTCAACAGGGGTCAGGGTTTTACTCCCCCTACTTTCTCATTCCAAAGAAAACAGGGGGATACAGACCCATTCTAGATCTCAGAGAATTGAACAAATTTCTATGCAAGGAGAAGTTCAAGATGCTTTCTTTAGGCACTCTCCTTCCATACCTACAGAGTAAGGATTGGCTTTGTTCTCTAGATCTCAAGGATGCGTACACTCATATACTCATCCATCCATCCCACAGAAAATTCCTACGTTTTCTGTTCCAGGGAAGACATTACCAATACAGAGTGCTTCCTTTCGGTCTAGCCTCTGCTCCAAGAGTGTTCACCAAATGCATGGCAATAGTTGCTGCATTTCTACGCACTCTGGGAATATTTGTCTTCCCCTACCTGGACAACTGGCTCATCCGAGCTCCATCTCAGTCAGAAGCCCAAATTTCCCTGGACCGCACCAGACGCATTCTGCAGTATCTGGGACTTGTGGTAAACCTCCCAAAGTCTCAGCTCACCCCTACTCAGTCCCTAGAATTCATAGGGGCCTGGTTGGACACCACTACTGCAAGAGCCTATCTTCCCCAGGCTCGTTGCCAACGTCTAGTGCAGTTAGCCTCCCAGATTCAGTCAAAGAGCCACTTAACTGCCCGGGAGATGCTACAACTACTAGGCCACATGGCTTCCACAGTACATGTGGTGCCCTATGCTCGCCTACACATGAAAGCAGCTCAATGGACTTTGTCCACCCAGTGGACTCAAGCTTCAGGAGCTCTCTCAGACCAAATAGCAAACTCCAAACGTCTCTTTTGCTCTCCAATGGTGGATGTCCACTCAAAATCTGTTGCTGGGGTCCCCCTTCCAACCTTTGTTGCCCCAAGCAATCCTCACAACAGATGCCTCCCAAACAGGTTGGGGAGCTCATCTACAGGACCTCTCCACCCAAGGCACTTGGTCCCCACAGGAGACCTCTCTTCATATCAACCTCTTGGAACTTCGAGCAGTGTTCCTAGCTCTCAAGGTCTTTCATACCCTCCTCAGCTACCAGACAGTCCTCATTCAAACGGACAGTCAGGTAGCCATGTTTTACATAAACAAGCAAGGAGGAACTGGCTCTCTGTTGCTTTGCAACGAAGCTCTAGGATTATGGGCCTTCGCCAGAGAGCATCAAATCCATCTCCTGGCAGTATACCTCCCAGGAATTCAAAACTCTTGGGCAGACAGACTCAGTCGAGTTCTGCTTCCACACGAATGGTCCCTGCACATGGATCAGGTACTCAGAATCTTCCAGGAATGGGGAACCCCGGACATAGACCTATTTTGCAAGTCCGTGGAATGCCAAACTTCCCTGGTTCTGTTCCAGAATTCCGTGTCAGGGAGTTCAGGCCAAGGATGCCTTCCTCCTTCATTGGGGTCAGGACTTCCTGTATGCCTTTCCACCCATTCCTTTGATTCCCAAGACTCTGTTCAAACTTCAGAGGGATCAAGGATCTATGATCCTCATAGCTCCACACTGGCCACGCCAAGTGTGGTACCCTCTACTTCTGCATCTCTCCCAAGCCCCTTCCCTGGACTTGGGAGCTGCTCCAGACCTTCTGTCTCAGGAGGAGGGGACTTTGTGGCATCCAAACCCCAAGTCCCTTCACCTCAGAGCTTGGTTACTGAAGGCGTAGACCTTCAAGACTTCAATCTTTCGCAGCAAGTGAAGGATATCCTCCAAGCTTCCAGGAAATCTTCCACTAGGCGTTCCTATGCTTTTAAATGGAAAAGATTTTCCATTTGGTGTGCTCAACAGGGTCTTGACCCTCTGGCACTTCCTGTGAATTCTCTATTAGAATATCTGCTGCATCTTTCGAATGCAGGCCTTAAGACAAATTCAGTAAGGGTCCATTTAAGTGCTATTGCAGCATCCCTTAAGCCTATCAATGGACATCCTGTTTCCTCTCATCCTCTTATTGCAAGATTTATGAGAGGCCTAACTTTAACTAAACCTCCCATTCGACCTCCTCCGGTGGCATGGGACTTAAATTTGGTTCTTGGTCAGCTTATGAAGCCACCTTTTGAACCCTTAGCCACTACCTCCTTGAAATTTCTTTCCTGGAAGGTTATTTTCCTTATTGCAATCACTTCTGCTCGCCGCATCAGTGAACTGCAGGCCTTAGTGGCTAATCCACCTTATACATGGTTCCATCATGATAAGGTAGTCCTTAGGACAAATCCTCACTTTATGCCTAAAGTGATCTCACCTTTTCATCTTAATCAAGAGGTATATTTACCTGTCTTTTTTCCAGCTCCTCATGCATCCACTGCAGAGAGGAACCTTCATATTCTAGATTGTAAAAGAGCTCTTGCTTTTTACTTACACAGGACACAGCAACATAGAAAGTCTTCCCAGCTTTTTGTTGCTTTTGATCCTTCTCATTTAGGACTTCCAGTCTCTAAAAGAACACTGTCCAATTGGATTGCTCAGTGTATTTCTTTTGCTTACCAGAGTAAGAACCTTTCTCTGGAGGGCCATGTCACAGCTCACAATGTGAGGGCCATGGCCACCTCTATGGCTCATCTTCATTCTGTGTCCATCGACCAGATCTGTTGAGCAGCCACCTGGGCCTCGGTTCATACCTTCACAGCCCATTATTGTTTGGACAAGGACTCCCGCCGGGATGCCTTGTTTGGTCAGGCTGTCCTCAGACACCTGTTCCATTCTTGAACAACTCCTGCCCTCCTTCCCTGAATGGATGCCTGAGATCCATAGGAAGACAAGGAACCCTTCAGGGTCTCATACCCTTGGGGATCTCCCAGGCATTTTAGCTAGGGAGTCCCCATTTGTGAGGACTTATTCCTGCTTGTTCCTGGAGATAGCACAGTTACTTACCTGTAACAGGTGATCTCTGGGAACAGCAGGAATTAGTCCTCACAACCCTCCCACCTCCCCTAGGAGTTGTATCTCTCTTTGTCTTTCCTTTCCTCTCTCTCTCTATTGTCTCAGCTTTAAACTTGAACTGAGGAGAGTTGGTAGGAAAGGCGGGAAGGCAGCGCGCATGCGCTGTGGGATGCCCCAAAGGCTTTCATTTTGGGAAGCTGGGGAGCATTCCCGCGCAGGCTCCGTCGGTACCGACGTACCCATATGTGAGGACTAATTCCTGCTGTTCCCAGAGATCACCTGTTACAGGTAAGTAACTGTGCTTTCCATGTATGTTGTCAGTATGCATATTTTCTTCTTTAATTTCATTAGTTAGCTCTGAAAAGAGCTGGTTTTTGTTGTTGGTGACCATTGTCATGTCGCAAGGCAGATAGTGCCTATAAAAGTAGAGGAAAATATGCAGGGTAGTTTTAAAACCGGCAGTGCAAAGCACATGGCTAGGGGTTGCTATGAGCAACCAAGCAAAACAAGAGCACCGGCTGTAGGTAAACGCCCAGGAATAGCATTACGTCATAGCTCATCAGAGAAGCAGAAACAGCTGCAGGGAGTTGAGCTAACAAGAGACTTAAAGAATGACGCATTTAAAATAAGGTCAGTCTTGAGCAAAGCAGAAGCACGCAGAGACAGGAGCAGAGATACCGACAGAGACGCAAGCAGGGAGTCAGACTCAGTCTCAGAAACAGAGAGAGAAAGAGACACTGAGAGGACTCACGGGAAAGGAAAGAGCAGAGCTCATGAGAGCCAGGAGTCATACCTGAAAGCTTCTGACGTGGATTCCATCTGCACCTCAGAGGAGTTTGCTCAGGAGGAATTCTCAGAGGTTAGTGCTGGAAAGTTGGGCTGCATTAAGCCAAAGTCCGGTTGGGGACAGAGAGAGATTCCAAGCTGCAAACCACGAGGAGCTGGGAGAGGGAAAAACCATGGGAGCAGGTACCTGGGGAGCAAGAACTCTTATCCAAGAGAGATTTCCCACCTAAGAGAGAGACGTCCGGTGAGGGGAAGTGAATGGGAGAAAAGTTTCAATTTCCCGGTTGCAAAACAGACAGGCAGAGCTCAGCCTGAAGAAAGGCATAGTACCTGGAATAGAGGGGCACTGAATTTTACTCCCAATGGTCCTGACGTGTATGGCCCTCTAAGGGGAGAATCCATAGTGCATGGTAACCAGCCTTTCTGCAGTGATAGAGGGGAGAGAAGCTCTGGCCAAGAAGAGAGGAGACTAATAAACACTGATACACATTACAGCCCTGCAAAATATAATAGCCAAGAAGTACACGAGGACATGGAATGTGACTTCTGTGAAGAGAGCTCAGATATTTGCAAAATGGACTGTACATTGGTGTTTTCCGATAGTGTGACCTCTTTATGTTAAAGCCTGAGTAAAGCCTGCCTAAGAGAAATCTGTGGAGGAACCCAGATTTCACAGTTCAGCTTTTGTGATAGAAAAAGCCTGTTTTTCCCTTTTTGTTTGGTTAACGCTGACAAGAAGCATTTTGGTTGTAATTTATAGTCCCCACTTGTGTTATGCCAGTATTATGGTTTAATTTCTTTTGACCTTTGTTGCAAAAGTTCTCCCGGGAAGGGAAAATAAATACCTCTTTAAGCATAGCTACTCGACCACAGCTACCTTCTTATTTGATTAGCTATTGGGACTCTAAATCCCAGGGGGCACTACTAAGTCCTTGCTACATAAGAGGAGCCTCACTGAAACCCCAGGCCTTCCGCCTCGGGGGTAAGTAGGTGAGTGACAAGTGGCGACGTTGTTGGATTTTTGCAGAAGATTCAAAAGGACTACAGTCTGCTGGAAAAGGAAAGCAGTCATCCAGAAGGAGAGAACCGTCAGGAAGATTTCTGCTGCCAGGTGTTGGACCTGGAGAAAACTTTCTCACATGCTGACCCCCTATGAAGGCTCAGGTAAAAAGTACCTAGTCAGACGTGGGGAGGATAAAGTGAGAAAGGGGGCGCTGGTGGGCAGAGAAAGGCGGTGGGGAAAAAAAAAAAAAGTTGCGGTATCGTACTTGGTTTTTGTTTTTGTTTCTCTCTGTAGGTACATCAAGGCGAAGGATGGAGCCACAGGATGTAGCTCAATGGATGAAGACGCAGTGGGATAAGCAAGTTGAGCTTATCCACTACCTTCAGGAACAGACCACAAGGACCATACAGGAGCACCAGCGGCCCTTGATAGAGACCATGGACGCGCTTTTAAAGAAGCCACTAGACGTTACTGCGGACGTCCCCATGGCACTCCAAGCCGCAGGTCTGAGGTCGTATGGTGCCTTTTCATTAGGACAGTTACAACCGCAGGACAATTTGGACGATTACTTGGACGCTTTTGAGCGGATAGCTACCACCCTGAAATGGCCAGAGGAGCAATGGGCCACCCGGTTTGCCCTGTCACTCACAGGCGAGGCCCTTTCAGCGTATAAGGCTATGCCAGCGGAGTTAGCTTCCAATTATATTGAAGTGAAGAAAGCGGTAAAAGATAGATTGGGGCTCACCCCACTTCACTATCAAAGAATGTTTAGGGAGGCAGTAATTAGGCCTCAAGAGACCCCTAAGGCCCTAGCACAGCGGTTAAAAAGTGTAGCCAAAAAATGGTTGCTAGCCGAGGGAGGTACCTTGGAAACAGTCATTGACAAAATTGTGCTAGAACAATTTATGGAGGCTGTTCCCGGAGGTCTTAAAACTTTTCTGACGCTCCAGCACTGCCAAACCTCGGAGGATGCAGCCACTCTTGCGGAGCGGTAGTTCGCTGCCGAGAGGACTGACACCTCAGGGCAAGGTATCTGGTTGGCAGCTGGTAGGAGAAAAAGTGGCAGAAAAGGAAAAATATGTGCATGATAAGATGTATAAACCTGAAATGTTGAATGTCAATGTCTCTGATGGTAATGTCTATTCTGTACCCAAAGGAAAATGTTTTAGGTGTGGAAAAACTGGACATTATCAGAGATCCTGCACAGAACGAACAGTCCTGCTGACAGGGACAGAGGAAACAGAACAGGATGAATTCCGTATACAGGTCCAAATAGAAGGTATTTACACACTGGCTCTACTTGACTCGGGGGCTGACCAGAGCATGATTTCAAAGAGGCTCTGGGAAGCCATTGAGGGGCACCGTCAGTCGCCCCCGAGTCAAGCAGAAGGCCAAGTCCGGGTCAAGTGCGTGCACGGCGCATTTGTCCCTTATCCCCTGCACAATGTTGTGGTACAAGGGTTGGGCACCATCAGAGAGATGAGGGTGGCCGTAGTTCCCGAACTACTAGAGGATGTTATACCGGGGAAGGATTCTCCTCCCTTTCATAATGAATTGGGAAAAGACTTTGGTATTAAACTAGGTCTAGTATCCACTCGCTCTCAAGCGGGACTCTCTGGGAAGGGAGAGGAGTCGGTGGAAAATACTGAGGAACCAGAAGGGGAGGAAAATGCCCAAAGGGAGGACCCAGATGAGGAAGGGCTAGCTTCCCTCCCTAACCATGATGACTTAGTACATCCCCCTGATAAAGTAGGGAAGAAAGATAAACCCAGGAAGTGTAGGGAAAGATACTCTAGGACCCGGGGGAGGGCCGAGCTAGAAGGTGCTGTAGGGTTGCCCTGGGTACCGGTAGAGTTAGTAAGAAAATTTCCTTCATTCCCCATGGAGCAGAGAGCTGACCCAGCGCTTAAAAGGGCGTTTGAGTGGGCGGAGGAAGTTAGACAAACCCTACCAAGGTTTTTCTTGGAGAATGATCTCCTATACCGAGAGTGTGTAAACCCCCATAACGATGCCATACGCAAACAGCTAGTTGTACCCGTGACCTTTAAAGCTAGCGTATTAAGATTAGCCCATGACCACCCAGTGGGGTGTCACAAGGGGATCCAGGGGACGCTGGACGAAATCTTAGCTAGATTTTATTGGCCCGGGGTTTTCAAGGAGACACGACAATACTGCGAGGCATGCCCTAGCTGTCAAAGAGTGACAGTCATAAAGCCTAAGGCAGTACCCATGGTGCCAACTCCCACCATAGCGGCTCCTATAAGCCGAATGGGCGTGGATATAATCGGACCTCTGGTGAAGACACCGAGGGGTTTCAAGTATATCTTGGTCATAGTTGACCATGCCACGCGGTTTCCTTGGGCCATTCCCTTGAGAAACACATCCGCCAAGTTAATAGCCTTAGAATTAATCAAACTTTTCTGTGAGGTAGGTTTTCCCAGGGAAGTCCTGACTGATCAGGGGAGTAACTTCCTGTCAAAACATCTGGCTATGGTCTGGGAAGCCTTCAGCATCCGCCATATACGGACATCAGCATACCATCCACAGTCTAACGGGCTCGTGGAGCGTATGAATCAGTCCATTAAACAACTACTACGCAGAGGTTTGAAGGCGGGGGAAATGAATGAATGGGATACATTGCTCCCATTCACGCTATACGCATGCAGGGAGCGCATACAGGCGTCCCTGGGGGCATCTCCATACGAGTTGCTGTTCGGCCGCGCTCCAAGAGGCATCTTGGACATCCTGCAAGAGCAATGGGTAGAGCCGAACATGCAAGAGGTCGGGGTACCCCAATTCCTTAAGGAGTTAAGACAACGCCTAGAGAGGACATCCAGGGCCTCTAGAGAGAATTTACAGGCCTCTAAAAATAAGCAAAAACAGTATTACGACAGGGGCACCAGACCAAGGCAGCTAAATATAGGCGACAAAGTGCTTATCCAAGTATCCGACTCCGGACCGAAATTCGAGTCCAGGTGGAAGGGCCCGGGTACAGTGATAGGGAAGGTTGGCCCAGTATCCTACCGGGTGGTGGAAAACGAGAAGGGCCGCCAACAGACATATCACGTAAATGTACTCAAGCTGTGGAAGGACAGGTCGGCCACTGCCAGCTTAGTTACTGTTATACCGAGATAGGTCCCAGACAGTATTGCCCCGAGAGAGGTCCCAAAAGGAGATTCCGGGCTGTCAGGTAAAATCTGCAGCCCGTAATATTTTAAGGGGGGGGATCTGTCATGGCGCAAGGCAGATAGTGCCTATAAAAGTAGAGGAAAATATGCAGGGCAGTTTTAAAACCGGCAGTGCAAAGCACATGGCTAGGGGTTGCTATGAGCAACCAAGCAAAACAAGAGCACCGGCTGTAGGTAAACGCCCAGGAATAGCATTACGTCATAGCTCATCAGAGAAGCAGAAACAGCTGCAGGGAGTTGAGCTAACAAGAGACTCAAAGAATGATGCATTTAAAATAAGGTCAGTCTTGAGCAAAGCAGAAGCACGCAGAGACAGGAGCAGAGATACCGACAGAGATGCAAGTAGGGAGTCAGACTCAGTCTCAGAAACAGAGAGAGAAAGAGACACTGAGAGGACTCACGGGAAAGGAAAGAGCAGAGCTCATGAGAGCCAGGAGTCATACCTGAAAGCTTCTGACGTGGATTCCATCTGCACCTCAGAGGAGTTTGCTCAGGAGGAATTCTCAGAGGTTAGTGCTGGAAAGTTGGGCTGCACTAAGCCAAAGTCCGGTTGGGGACAGAGAGAGATTCCAAGCTGCAAACCACGAGGAGCTGGGAGAGGGAATAACCACGGGAGCAGGTACCTGGGGAGCAAGAACTCTTATCCAAGAGAGATTTCCCACCTAAGAGGGGAAGTGAAAGGGAGAAAAGTTTCAATTTCCCGGTTGCAAAACAGACAGGCAGAGCTCAGCCTGAAGAAAGGCATAGTACCTGGAATAGAGGGGCACTGAATTTTACTCCCAATGGTCCTGACGTGTATGGCCCTCTAAGGGGAGAATCCATAGTGCATGGTAACCAGCCTTTCTGCAGTGATAGAGGGGAGAGAAGCTCTGGCCAAGAAGAGAGGAGACTAATAAACACTGATACACATTACAGCCCTGCAAAATATAATAGCCAAGAAGTACACGAGGACATGGAATGTGACTTCTGTGAAGAGAGCTCAGATATTTGCAAAATGGACTGTACATTGGTGTTTTCCGATAGTGTGACCTCTTTTTGTTAAAGCCTGAGTAAAGCCTGCCTAAGAGAAATCTGTGGAGGAACCCAGATTTCACAGTTCAGCTTTTGTGATAGAAAAAGCCTGTTTTTCCCTTTTTGTTTGGTTAACGCTGACAAGAAGCATTTTGGTTGTAATTTATAGTCCCCACTTGTGTTATGCCAGTATTATGGTTTAATTTCTTTTGACCTTTGTTGCAAAAGTTCTCCCGGGAAGGGAAAATAAATACCTCTTTAAGCATAGCTACTCGACCACAGCTACCTTCTTATTTGATTAGCTATTGGGACTCTAAATCCCAGGGGGCACTACTAAGTCCTTGCTACATAAGAGGAGCCTCACTGAAACCCCAGGCCTTCCGCCTCGGGGGTAAGTAGGTGAGTGACACCATTAGTACTTGATGGGCCAGCCCTTACTCTTTCTCACTGGCATGGAGTAGAACAGTTTGGCGAGGTGTTCTCGCGTTATGGTGCAATCCCAGGCTGCAATCAGTGATTCAATCAGCTCTCGCTTGGTCTGCAGCTGCTTCCTGGTGATCTCAACTGATACACTGTACTAAAGATTCTCATTTGGGTTGAGATCGGGTGACTGAACTGGTCAGTCAATGTTCTGAACTCCATTTATTTTCTTCTAGTCGGCGACAGTTTTCGCTCGATGGCAAGGTGCATCGTCATCCTGGAAGAAATATCTGCCAGGAAACCATTGCTGAGCTGATGGCAGCAGACTTCCTATGTATTTTGCTGCATTCACCATCCCACAATGATATGGAATCTTTTATCACCACTGGCTGCCATGCATCCCCTAATCATGACCTTGGTTGGATGCTTCACAGAGATATTCAAGCACTCTGGTTTGTGCTCTTCATGAGGAAACCGCCTCACATAGATTTTGCTCTGGTCACCCAGAATGCAGATCTTGCTTTCGTCACTGAACAGAACTTTCTCCTAGTCAGTCTTGCTCCATTTTGAGTACTTGGATGCCCACTCAATGCATCTCTTCCTCTGTTCCACCATTAGTAGCAGCTTCCTCCGTGCCTTACAACCCCTCAACCTGCACTCCAAGCATCATCTCCTCACAGTGGAAATGCAAATTGCAACGGAACACTTCTTCCATTACTGCAGAAGCTCAGGAGAGGTTAGCTTGCGGTTGCCAAGAGATGTCCTTATCAAGGCCCTGTTGTCCCTCCTGGTTGACTTTCTAGGCCAACTGCTATGATGTCAATCCTGCGTATTTCCTGTCTCCTTAAGCTTCTGCAGAATGCAAACAACCGTGCACTGATTGCAGCCACCCATTGCTGCAGTCTGTGTGTTGGAATACCCCTCCTTGTGCAAAACCGCCACTCGGACTCGGTCCTCTATTGATAGAGAATGTGACCTCGTCACCATGCCAGGACGTTGAGCATCAGATCCACATTAAATTCAAACCCTGTGTGCCACCAAAATACAATGCACTGATTCACTATCAAATATAACTTCCCATTGTCCGAGGAAGCACAGTATTCTATTGGTTCATTTTGATCCCGCTTTGCCACAGAATTTGGTTGATCATACTGGGATAACGTTTCCTCATGACAGCGATACAAAAGTTCACAGACAAGTAATTTTGCATGCAGAAATGGCTGCCAAATTAAATATGCAACAAAACAATATATAAGAAGACAGATTTTTGTCACAGAATTTAGGAAGATTGTCAAAATAACGTTAATAGCTTGATCATGCAGCCTGTGCAAGATGTTTGCATGTCACTGTATGTCTTTTTCTGATCATGCTTTGCTTTCAACCAGTTGGCAGATGGGGAAGTGGAAGAACCCCTCTGTTTGCTGGGCAATGTAAAGGGGTTTGCTGTGGGACCCTGAATTCGTGCATCAGATGGAAGAAGCTTGGAAGGAGTACCCGTCCTTCAATTACACTGCTGAGACCTTAGTATTTGGGCTTTGAGGCAATGATGCAGGGACATATAAATTTTCTGACTAGACTAAAAAGAGATATAGTGCTAAAGTAGAGAAGTTCTGGCAAGAGCTGGAATAGGTTGGAGTCGCACCATAGAAAGAGAGTAAAGAAGGAAATGGAGTGCAAGCTTATAAGGATTCGAGGGGAGCTTGCAGCTCTTGAGACAGAAAGCATTGTTAATGCAACGCAGCATACTAAAAGGCATTTTTATGAACATGGTAATAAAGCTCATAAGTTGTTGCTTTGGCAGCTTAAAAAGCAGCGGGTAAAAAAGGAAAATGTGTGATTGCTTTGCTGATTACTATGAAGTTATATGCCTGCCACCTTCATGTCTTGTCTGGTGACACACAGGAGTGAGTACGTGCCACACCTTTGCTGAAATTAGATAAGGAATCTGTGATGTTTTTGGAAAGCCCTTTTACTCTGAAAGAAGTATATCAAGCAATTCAGAGTTTAAAAACAGGCAAAGCTGCTGGTCTGGATATGCTCGCAGTGGAATTTTACAGGACTTATAAGATCTAATTAGGCTGGACCCTGGTTAAAGTCTTTAATGAATTCCTAACACAACAATCTCCTTCCAGCTTCCTCTAATCAAGCACTGATTACAGTTATTCCCAAAGAAGGGAAAGATCCTCTCTTTAAGTAGCAATTGTAGATCCATATCTCTATTAAATGTTGTTTACAAGGTCTTTATGAAAATCTTTTGCTTCCTTATTGAGTATCGTTTACAATCATTGATGAACACAGATCAGACCAGGTTCATGAAGGGAAGATTTGTTTGAAAATGTTCGATGCTTGGTGACTATTTTGCATGTTGTTCAAATGGAATCTGAGCAGTATGCAACCCTCTCATTCAATGTAGAAAATGCCTTTGATAAGAGAGAATGGCAGTATCGGCTTGCTGTTTTACATCAGTTTGGCTTTGGGTGGATTGCTTGCCTTTATGCACGACCTGTAACAGCTGTGCTGGTGGACGGGTATGGATCTCAGTAATTTTGGTTGGGGAGAAGCACCTGACAAGGTTTGTCCTATTACCCCTACTATTTTCAATAGCCATAGAACCCTTTTCAGTGCAGTTAAGGGAGGCAGCACATTGTGTGGGAATTAAGATTGGCGTGGACTATCATATGGTTTCTTTATTTATTATTTATTTAACTGCATTTATATACCGCTTTTCACTGGGTCAAAGCGGTTTAACAAGGAAGGGGGGTAGACAGTAATCAGTGTAGAGGGGAGGGAGAGCCGTCACCGGGGGGCCAACATTGATGATTTGAACAGGTAGTAAAGACTTAGGCAATAGACATAGGTCTCTTCTAGGGTGTTTTGGGGATTTGACTGAGGGACTGTGGGATGTCAGTGGAGGTTGTCTGCTTCTGGTCCAAGGTATTCCTGAAAGAGGATGGTTTTTAGTTGTTTCCGGAACGCGGATAGATCGGCAGTGTTTCTGATTTAGCTCGGTAATGAGTTCCAGAGGGAGGGTGCGTATAGTTCAAAGGCTCTGTTGCAGGTTCGTTGATTATATTTTGTTCGTTCATGGGGGATGGTAAGGACGTTGCTGGTGGTTTGTCAGGTTGGTCTGTTGTGGGTGGGCTGGGGTAGTAGGGAGCGGAGGTGGGAAGTCTGTGTTTGATGGATGGCTTTGTGTATAAGCAGGGCAGCTTTGTATTTGATCCTTGCTTCGAGTGGAAGTATATGTAGTTCCCTCAGGACTGGGGTGATGTGGTCGTGTTTTTTTGCTTTCCAGATGATCCTTGCGGTGGTATTCAGGGCAGTCCGTAGTGGGTTGGTGTGGGTTGCAGGAAGTCCGTGATAGATTATGTTGCAGTAGTCCAGATGGGGGAGCGTCATAGCCTGCATGACAGTTCTGAAGTCCTGTGGATTAATGAGTGGTCTGAGCCGTTGTATTGTTTTTGCTTTGTGGAATATTGTCTTTGCAGTCTTTTTATCTGTGGAGTAAATGTGAGTGCTTGGTCTATAGTGATTCCCAGATATTTTATTTGGGGTTGAATCTTTATTTGGGTGGTTCCCAATATGAGGTGTGGTGGTGGGGTGAAGTTTGGATCCTTTGTTACTATGAGGGCTTCAGTTTTTTTTATGTTGATGGTTAGATTGTTTCTTTGCAGCCAGTCGGAGATCTCAATGAAGCAGTCTGATAGTTGGTTATTTGTTGGGTTGGTGGTTGTGATTGGTCCATAGAGCATTATGTCATCTGCGTATATATGGCAGTTGATGTTATGCTTTCGTATGATTGAGCAGAGTGGTTGTAGATAGATATTAAAGAGCATAGTGGATAGTGTGGAACCCTGTGGTACTCCTTGATGTTGTTGGAAGGGGGGGGTGGTGGTTGTGTTTGTGCAGATCATTTGTTGTCTGTCAGGTAGGAGCGGAACCATTGTAGTACGGTGTCCTTAATTCCTATTTCCTGGAGTCTGTGTAGGAGAATGCTATGGGAGATGGTGTTGAAGGCTGCGGATATGTCTAGGAAGAGCATGGCATATCCAGAGTGTTTGGCCTGCGTGCCTTTGGTGAGGGTGTTCAGTAGCGTCGTCATGAGGGTTTCAACTCCATGGTATGGGCGAAATCCATGTTGCTGCGGGTCCAGTATTTTGTTGGTGTCTAGGTGGTCTTGGAGTTGTTGTTGAATGATCTTCTCCATAATTTTGGCGGTGAATGGGAGGCTTGCTATTGGTCTGTAGGAGGCTGGGTTGAGTGGGTCCAGGTTAGTTTTTTTAGGGTTGGACGGATGATAGAGGTCTTGAGGATGTCTGGTATGTGTCATTGCTTGAGGGATTCATTGACAATGTGGGTTAGGGGTGTGCTTATGTCTTCTTTGGATTTCTTTATCCACTCAGCAGGGCAGGGGTCTAGTGGAGAGGTGGTGGTGTTTAGGCAGGAGATAGTGGATTCTATTTGTTCAGTTGTGATTGTTTCAAATGTGCTCCAATCCGTGGCTTTGGTGGTATGCTAGGTTGTTGATGTTGCATTCTGTTGTGGTTTGTTTGGTAGCTGGAGCTGTTTGTATTGGCGTGCTAGTAGTTTATATGCTGATTATACTTTAATCTCCTTGAGGAAGCCAGAATTCTCTACCTCTGGTGACTAGCATGATTGAAAGTCTGGAGTGCTTTTCTAGGTTTACCGTTAATTTGCAGAAATCTGTACTAATGTCCTGCAGAATGCAGATCGGGGACAGTTTTGGGCAGATGAAATGTGTTTCCAAGTGGTAACCACCCACAAATATGTGTATGGTATTATCTTGAAGGACTTGTCACAGTTGCTGCCTTTGAACTATCGAAAGCTAGAGCAGGCGGTTAGGAAAGATTTGTCAGAGTGCCGTAATATAACAGTACTGTGGCTGAGTTGGATTAATGTTTTTAAAGTGCTAGTTTTACTCAAAATCCTCTTTCTATTTAAACAACTACCCATATATGTTCCAAAAATATTTTTGTAAGTATGTGGCGAGGGTATACCCTAGAGGAGAGGAGGGACAGGGGAGATACAATACAAACCTTTAAATACTTAAAGGGTATTAATGAGCAAACAAACTTTTTTTCAAAGAAAGGGAAGCTGTAAAACTAGAGGGTATACAATGAAGCTGCAAAGCGGTAAACTTGAAAGCAACATCAGGAAATACTTTTCCACTGAAAGGATGGTGGATGCTTGAATACCCTCCCGATGGAGGTGGTTGTAGCAAATATAGTGACGTAATTCAAAATGACATGGGACAGACATAGTGGATCCCTTTATAGCAAGAGGATGAAATCAAAGCAAATTTAAATATTTTTTATACTTCAATAAGTAGAGGGGGATGACCTGCACGGAGTGGCAGGTGCAACCACTCTAGTCACCACTCTAGCCACCTTACTGGGCAAACTAAATGGACCATTCAGGTCTTTTATCTGCCGTCATATACTATGTTACTATGAGTTGGCTAGTTTTATTTGGGAAGGTAACAAATATTTCTTTACGGAAAGAGTGGTAAATGCATGGAATAATCTCCCAATGGAAGTAGTAGAGACAAAAACTGTATCTGAATTCAAGAAAGCATGGACAAACACATATATAATATCTCTTAAAAAAAAAAAAAAAGGGATTGTAGAGTTTAGCGCTAAGTATGAAAGGGCAGACTGGATAGGCTGTATGGTCTTTATCTGCCATCATGTTTCTAAATCAAAGATACTCTTGTCTGCCTAAAGTCTAAGGGGTGGGGGGCTTAGTGTTCCCTAATTTGAAAATGTACTATTGGCATGCCTATTTAAGGGTGGTTCATTTTTTGGGTTTGCAAGTTTATCTGCCAGGTTAGGATCAGCTGGAAAGACTATGGATGCATCCATTTCCTCTGTCTGCCTTCCTTTTCTTTTAGGGATGTACCAGCTCAATCCCATTTTATGAAGTATTTGTTTCTCCAGGACCAAGCAGGAAGTCAGTCCTCACATATGGGTGACGTCGGCGCCGACGGAGCCCTCGCGGAGCAATTTTCCCCAGCTTTCAAAGAAAGCCTTTGGGAATTGCAGCGCGCATGCGCGGTCCCCTTCCTGCCCAAGGGTGCCATCTTAGCCAGTCTTCTTTTTTCCGCGGAGCCCTACAGACGTGCCCGTCTCGTCCCCGCTGAAAAAGTTGATTTTTCGTGATTTATCTCACTTTTCTCTATCGGTTCGATGCCGGTCCTTTTCCTGCCCGGACTCGCGACGCCGTTGCGAGTCCTTCTGTTATTTTTCGGTTTTTCTGATTTTCTGTCAGTTTCGTTTTCGGTTTTTCACTGGCAGCCCGGTCCTTTGACCTTGCAGGGGCCCTTTTTCCCCCGATGGCTGCCAGTGGTTTCAAGCGGTGTGTTCAGTGTGACAGAAATATGTCACTCACTGACACACATGATAATTGCCTCCGCTGCCTTGGCCCGGATCACGAGGAACTGATCTGTGGGGCCTGCAGCAAGATGTCCTCCAAAGCGTTAAGGAATCGGCGGCATCAGCGGGAACGAATCTTCGCTGATCCCGCCCGTACCCGGACCTCGTCGGAGGCCTCAGCGTCCAGAGGTTCCAGCTCTGACCATCGCCGGAGTTCCTCCGACAGGGGTTCTCCCTCCGGGGACCATCATCGGAAGGTGAAACCCGCGAGGGCGGCGTCGGTGGACGCTCCTGGTTCCGCGAGGCCAGGTCGCATAGCCCCGATAGCCGTCCCGGGTCTTTGGAGAAGGAGCATCTGCCGAAGCGACCTCGTCTGGAGTCGGAGTTGCCTGCTCGGGTAAGTCCTGTAGTCCTCCTGGACTCGCCTCCGAGGGGTCCGACGTCGGGCCCGACGCCGTCGGGGCCCGAGTCGGGGGCTGCTGGGTCACCTGAGGTCGGACTCAGGTTGACGGCCTTGGAGAGCAGACTCTCTGCCTTCATGGACCAGCAGCGGGCACTGATCGCTAGCCTCGCTGGCGCCTCTGCCCCGACCGCCGGGACGTCGACGTCTAAGTCGACCCCGGAGACCGAGCCGATCCTCGAGTCCATGCGGGCTCGAGTCGATCCTCGGTCGAGGTCACCCTCGGCCTCCCGTTCGGGACCGAGGTCGTCGACGCCGACTCCCTCGGCGTCGGGGCGGCCGACGCCTCCGCCCGCCCGGACCGACCCCACCGATTCCTCCTCGGAGTCGGCCTGGGAGTCTGAAGAGGAAGAGTCACCTGATTCATTTCGGACTCGGTGTGTCCCCTCGGACTCGCCTGAGTCCGAACCTCAGAAACAGACCCCTCCGGAGGATGCCCGGTTCTCGGACTTCGTCAGGGATATGACCAAGGCTTTGGCCTTCCCTGCGGATCCCGAGGAGGAGCCCCGAGCCGAAGAGCTCGATGCCCTTCAGTACGACTCTCCCGCCAGGGAGCACTTTACTGTACCGGTTCCTCCCATGCTGGAGCGACTACTCTTCCGCATGTGGGAGAGTCCGGCATCGTCGCCGGTATTAAGCAAGCGGGTCGATTCCATTTATCGAGTCCGCAAGAGCCCTGGCTTCCAAAAAGCACAGCTACCGCACCATTCCATGGTGGTGGAATCGGCCATGCATAGGCTTAAGAGCCAGAAGATGCACTCCTCGGTGCCTCCTGGCAGGGAGGCCCGCAACCTGGATGGCCTAGGTAAGAAGTGTTTCCAGGGCTCTATGCTTGCTTGTCGGGTCCAGACCTACCAGCTCTACATGGGCATGTATCTCAGAGACCTGGCTAAAGAGATAGCCGGATTCTCCGCTGGGCTGTCCGAGGAACCTTTGCGGAGGTTCCTAGCCTTGACAACTGGTATTCGGGAATGCTCCAAATTCATGTCTCGAGCAGCCTATGATGGCTTTGAAGCATCGACACGAGTGGCCGCAGCCGGCATCGGTGCCCGCCGACAGGCTTGGCTTCAGTCGTCTGACCTTGAACCCTGGGTGCAGGACAAGTTGGTCGATGTCCCCTGCCGAGGTGAGAACCTCTTTGGCAAGCCCATGGCTGAAAAGGCTGCCCAAATCGAGACGGAGACTCTCACCAGAACTAGGCTTTCTAGGAAGACCTCCGCCCCTTCCCAGAAGAAGAAGGGCTCGGGAAAGAAGTCCTTTTACCCGAGAAAGGCGGCTGCCTATAAACACTACCCTCAATATCAGGCCTCCGCAGCTCCCCAACAGGGTCAGCAGGCCAAGGGACGGGGTAACGGGTCCCGTAGGCAGCAAGCCCCCAAGCCTGCACCACCGGCCCCTGCTCAGCAGGGTGGGGGCTTTTGACTTCATCAGCATAGCCTCTCCCCCTCAGCTGGTTCCTCCCAGCACAGGAGGCCGGCTGGTTCACTTTGCCCACAGGTGGACCAACGTCACCTCAGATGCCTGGGTGCTTCAGGTGGTGAGAGAAGGCTATCTTCTCCACTTCCACCAGGTCCCTCCCTCCTATTTCCCGGGAGAACCTCCACGACTCCCTCTGCACAGGGACTTACTCCTTCAGGAGTTAGCAAGTCTTCTTCAGGAACAGGCTGTGGAACCGGTGCCCCACCACCTGAGGGGTCAAGGCTTCTATTCCAGGTATTTCCTAATACCAAAGAGAACAGGAGGCCTCAGACCCATCCTGACCTTGCGCAACCTCAACAAGTTCCTCGTCAGGGAGAAGTTCAAGATGCTTACCCTTGGAATCCTTCTGCCCTACCTCCAGCAGGGAGATTGGCTATGCTCCTTGGATCTAAAGGATGCCTACACGCACATCCTCATCCACCCAAGCCACCGCCAATTCCTAAGGTTTGTGGTGGCAGGAAATCATTACCAGTACAGAGTACTGCCCTTTGGCCTATCCTCCGCACCACGAGTCTTCACAAAATGTCTCGCGGTGGTGGCGGCTTATCTCCGGCTTCACGGCCTCTATGTCTTTCCGTACCTAGACGACTGGCTCATCAGAGCATCGTCCTCTCCAGAAGTCACAATAGCCACACACCGCACTGTGACTCTTCTGCAGTACTTGGGTTTTGTCATAAACTTCGCAAAGTCCACTTTGCTCCCCTCGCAAGATCTCGAGTTCATCGGCGCAAGATTGCACACTCTTCAGGCACGAGCTTTCCTGCCTCTCGACAGGGCTCAACGGCTCATGGACCTAGCCGGCCGCTTTCGCAGCCAGTCCCTGGTCTCCGCCAGGCGCTTCCTGAGACTACTCGGCCATATGGCTTCCACCGTCCACGTGACCCCCAATGCCCGCCTGAATATGCGGCCTGCTCAGTGGTGCCTTTGCAAGCAGTGGCAACAGGCCACGGGCGGCCTAGCCGACTTAGTGCGCATCTCCGACCCGCTGGCCTCTTCTCTACAGTGGTGGCTTCATCGGCCGAACCTGGTGCTCGGAATGCCTTTTCAGTCTCCTCAGCCGGCTCAAGTGCTGACGACCGATGCTTCTCTCCTGGGATGGGGAGCGCATTGCCAAGGGGCATGTACTCAAGGTCTCTGGACCACGTGGGAGTCTGCGCAGCAGATCAACTTCCTGGAGCTCAGAGCAATCCGTCTGGCTCTCAAGGCTTTCTCCCACCTGACTTCTCACCAGTCCGTCCTTGTCCAGACGGACAATCAAGTTGCCATGTTCTACGTGAACAAACAGGGAGGCATGGGCTCCTTCCTTCTCTGTCGAGAAGCACAGAGGCTCTGCTCTTGGGCCGTCAGCCACGGCATTCTTCTCAAGGCAGTTTATCTCCCAGGCCAAGAAAATTGCCTGGCGGACAAACTCAGCAGAATCCTCCAGTCGCACGAGTGGCGCCTGGATCCCTTGGTAGTTCAGAAACTTTTTCTGAAGTGGGGCCTCCCCACGATGGATCTCTTTGCCAGTCCTCTCAACCGGCAACTTCCTCGCTTCTGCTCTCGGCAGCCGCATCCCCTTCGAGTAGCGGCGGCTGCTTTTCTGCTCTCATGGTCGAAAAGCCTTCTATATGCCTTTCCTCCCATACCGCTAGTCTCCCGAACTCTTTTCAAGGTTCTCCGAGACAAAGCTTCCATGATCCTGATAGCTCCTCGCTGGCCCAGACAGCCGTGGTTTCCACTCCTGCTGCAGTTGGCGGTGGAGGATCCGTTCCCTCTGGGGTTTCAACCAGATCTCCTAACACAGGATCAGGGGTCCCTGCTACACCCCAACCTCAGATCTCTACATCTCATGGCCTGGCTGCTGAAAGGGTAGTCCTTGCTACCCTTCTATTGCCGGCAGAGGTGGAAGAGGTCGTCCTAGCTTTCCGGCGACCTTCTACCCGCAAATGCTACGCCCTTAAATGGCGTCGCTTTTCCGCTTGGTGTGCCCAGCAGTCTCAGGATCCCTTCTCCTGCTCGGTGTCGGTGATCTTGCAGTACTTGCTCTACCTCTCTAATCTGGGACTTAAGTCCAACTCCGTCAAAGTTCACCTCAGTGCTCTCTCAGCACATCATGTGCCGGTGGACGGCAGACCTCTTTCCAGCGACCCTCTCGTGGCGCGGTTTCTCCGAGGTCTCCTTCTACTTAAACCACCTCTGCGCCCGCCAGCACCTGACTGGGATCTGAATGTGGTTTTGCAGCGGATCACCTGTCCGCCTTTTGAACCTATGGCTACCTGTTCTCTACGTTTTCTTTCTTGGAAAACCTTATTCCTGATAGCCCTCACTTCCGCTAGACGCGTAAGTGAATTGCAGGCCCTCGTGTCTGATCCCCCTTACACTCTGTTCTACAAAAATAGGGTAGTCCTACGGACTCACCCAAAATTTCTTCCAAAAGTGGTCTCCCCTTTTCACATCAATCAGGAGGTGGTACTTCCGACCTTCTTTCCCAGGCCACACTCCAGCCGAGCTGAAATGGTCCTGCATACCCTGGACTGTAGAAGGGCATTGAACTTCTACCTTGACCGTACGCGGGAGCACCGTAAAGCTGCTCAGCTTTTTGTATCTTTTGACCCCAATAAATTGGGGCTCCCGGTCTCCAAGCGTACTCTCTCCATCTTGGTTGCTGACTGTATCGCTTGGGCTTATGGGGCAGCCGGACTCTCCTTAGAAAGTCGAGTCACGGCTCATTGTGTTCGGGCGAAGGCTACGTCAGTGGCTTACCTCCGCTCTGTTCCATTGGCAGACATCTGCCGGGCCGCTACTTGGTCTTCGAGCCAGACTTTTGCGGTCCATTACTGCCTCGAGAGGGAGTCCCGCAGGGACAGTGCTTTCGGACAGGCAGTCCTCCGAAATCTCTTCGAGGTTTGAGCAACTCCTACCCTCCATCCCGGATGGGGGCTACCGGTGGGTAATAATTCAGCGAAGATTCCTTCCTTCTGTACTGCTGAGCTAGAGGGAGCTCATTTTGTGCTTAGGGTCTCCGGTAGCCTTAAGCTTGGGAGTCCCATATGTGAGGACTGACTTCCTGCTTGGTCCTGGAGAAAGCGTAGTTACTCACCTGTAACAGGTGTTCTCCAGGAGCAGCAGGAATCAGTCCTCACAACCCTCCCTCCTCCCCTTGGAGTTGCAATTATCTGCTTTAGTTTTTTTGCAAATTTTTATGCTGTCTTTTAGCTATGTCATCTGACTGGCTAAGATGGCACCCTTGGGCGGGAAGGGGACCGCGCATGCGCGCTGCTTCTTTGAAAGCTGGGGAAAATTGCTCCGCGAGGGCTCCGTCGGCGCCGACGTCACCCATATGTGAGGACTGATTCCTGCTGCTCCTGGAGAACACCTGTTACAGGTGAGTAACTACGCTTTTTGGGCCTGTTTTGGAGAGTGTGGAGTGCAGTGTGTCGACATCCGAGTCTCTCCACATATTTCTCTGTTCACTCTATTTTCTGCAATTGATTTTATTAGGTATATGGAAAAAGCAGCTTGGTTGGGTGACATGGCCTGAGAATTGCTTTTTGAGAATTATTGTCACAAGGGAGAGGGCTGAGACTGTATGTGGGGTCTCGATGAATTTTTATCAGTATTTTCAATTGTACCATTTTATCTCCCAATTGGAGGTAGAGAAGACCTTTTCTGTTTGGAGTGCCAATGGGAGAAGACACTATTTACTGCCCAGAGTGTCAAGCAATTGCACATTTGTATAAAGCGCTGGATTAGGAGGAGAAGGGGGGCAGTTTGTGTATTCTTATACCTAAAGTTGGGATAAGGTATTGGGGGACAAGTCCAAAGACTTCTGGTCGGAGGTGTGGATTTGCTTTCATATTTGTTCGCTGTCATTGACACTGGTTACCACGCAACTAAAAATTCTTCTGAGAATGTATCATACCCTAAGACTGACTCTCAGTGGAGTCAGGGTGGGACTGATAGGTGTTGGAGGAGGTGCTCTAAGCAAGGAGTCTTCAAGCATATGTGGTGGTTCTGCCCAGACATTTCTGCTTTTTAGAAGGAAGTGTGGAATGCTGTCCTTCAATATTGAGGGGGAGGCCCTCCCCCGCAATATCAAGTTGTACTGCTGGTAGCATTAGAACTGGAGGAAGGACGGTGCCCCTTGTTGCAATTAGCGAGTAGTCTGCTTTTAGCTGCTCACAGTGTTTTTGCTTGATATTGGAAGCGACCCTCTTCACCCTCTATAAAAGAGTGGTTTGTTAAAGTTTGGGATATTTTTAGAATGGAAGAGTTAATCTCTGAATTAAGAGGTAGGTTTGGGAGTTTTGGGCTGCATGGGTTCTTTTTTTAGTTTAAAGGAAAGTGTGTGAAGTAACGCTATTCCTGTTTATGCATTGATCGATGTGTCCTTTCAAGATATATAAAGGTTGTGTTTGGGAGAAGGGAGGTCAGAACTGAGCGTATGGTGGGGTATGGGAAGGGTACAGTCTCTAGCTCTGTGTTGAGTGACATGAAGGTTAATTATGTGTTGGGATAAGTTGCTATTGGGCTAGGTGCGGGAAGACTTGGTTGAGCTGTCTTGCTGTATCTTGTTTTCTTTGTTTATGAGAATATCTATTGTATCTCTTGGTATTTTATTGTCTGTGTGCTCACCTATTGTTAACTTCTATGCCTTAAAAGTTAAAGAAAAATGATTTATAAAATAGAATCTCGGTGTCTGATACAGGGTGCAATAAATACGTCCTAGGATTCAAAAATCTCAACTGTTCCACCAATCCATCATTGTTGAATCGGCCATGAAGCATGCCAAGAGCTTTTGCTTCTACTTCAACATATCTCCAGGAAAGTAGCACAAAAAGTCTCCATCACCATGAGGCTCATAGCATGGATGAGGTCCTCCGGACTGAGAGAGACTTCCATGAAAGACTCACTGATGCATTTTGTACAGTCCTTGTGAGAGCGTTCCTCCCCACTCAGTGGTGAACACAATTGCCTTGTTGGCCCTACACACCTCTTCCTCCTGCAGAGTCACTGCCAAGATCTTTGTCTGTCTTCTGGGTCACCTGGCCACAGTCATACAGGTGATTTCCACTCCCCTCTCCTTGGCCAGGCTACACATGTACCGTCTACAGTGACAGCTATGCAAATGATGGAACCAACATTTCCTCTTCGTCTCTCCGGGCCAGTCCAGGTACAGTTGGGTAGTCAATCCCTTCCAACAGCTGAGGACTGAAAGCTCCAAGTTTTGCTGACAGCTCCCATAGCTCCCCCTACTGATAGGAAGCCAGTCTTCAGTCCTCAGCAGCTGGATAGGACGTATCTCTGGCAGGCTCCCAGGAGAAACGAATCTGGATCTAGGCAGTGGCATATGGGAAGGTTATTTATTGGAAAAAAAAATAGATGTTCAAACAGGCCTTGCTCACTGGCTCTAGCAGAGCACTATAGCAAGAAGTGCTCCCTTCTTTATACGCATAAAGAACAAAACAAAAATATCAGTAATAATAAATGGAACGAGGTACAGCGATCTTAAGCCTGTTTTCTATCTTATTGTGCTGATTGGAAGGCAGAGCCTGCTTTCAGGATGATCGGCTGCTGTACCGGGGTGGATAGTTAGGATCTGGGAGCCCCAGTATCCTCTCCCCGATGCTCTTCATTTGCCTCCGCGGCCCGCTAGCAGCGAGTGTCAGGAGTCGGGAGCTGCACCGCCGGCGCTGCAGGTAGGAGAGGGCTTGTGCGATTTCTGACTGGGTCGGTTTTTGTGAATCAGGCTTCCCTACCGCGTCCCGGTTTAATTATTTGGTTTCTGGTGGTTGTTGGGGCTGGCGGGGTTAGCGGTCTTACTTCTTATAGCCGCGGGCTTGATTCGCGCGTGTTTGTTTCTAGTTTTTTCGGGAGGATTTCCTCCTCTGATATTACCTTTCTGGTTTGTTGATTTTTGGTGTTTTTGGGTGGTTCTTTACTATGGAGGGCTCAGGGGATCTCTCTAAGGAAAAGTCTCAGGGGCCGGCGATTAAGGCGGCAACGTCAGCCATTTTGTCCTCGGAGACTTCTTCTCCCGCGCTTTTGCAGCGTTCGGGGAAGAGGAAGTCAAAATCACAGAAATCGCAGGTTTCTGAGGACACAGGTCTTTCTGCTTCTCCTGTAGTGCAGGACTCGTTGACTTCTCTCTTTTCCCCTGAATTTATTTTGGCTTTGCATAAGGCATATACCTTAAAGCTTGCTCAGCCTTCGGAGAGCCAGGCTTCTGTGGCACAGGAACCTGTGGTATTGAAGGACTCTCTGTTCTCAGATCCCGGAGAAGGGACCTCCGCTCAGTGTCCGCGTAGGGACTTGGTCTCAGACCCTTTGGATACCCAGTTCTCTTCTTCCCTCCTTCCTGAAGAAGGGGAGATTTTATCTGAGCCAACGCCTGAGTCTTGGGCGTTGGAATTAGAGGAAGGGGAGCTGGGGCCTGCGGAGGACCCGCATGTTTTCCGGGTATTTCGGAAAGAGGAATTGGGAGCTCTGATTGGGCCGTCTCTCGCAGCCTTAAATATAGCGCTGCCAGCAGTCCCACAAGAGCCTCTGGAGGATCCTTTATTACAGGGGTTCAAACCGGAGCACCTTTGTTTCCCAGTTCACAGAGTGATTAAACAGATGATAGAGTCGGAATGGGAATACCCGGAGGCTAGCCTGAGGGGGTGGCGGACCATTGCGCGCCTCTACCCTGTTCCTCAGGAGGAGAAGGAATTGCTAAAGATGCCTAAGGTAGATGCGCTGGTGTCGGCGGTCACTAAGAAGACCACGATTCCTGTAGGAGGAGGTACGGCCCTTAAGGATCTGCAGGATAGGAGATTAGAGGCTCTCTTGAAACAAGCATTTGACGCTAGTGCGTTGGCGTTACAAGCTTCCGTTGATGGAGCATATGTATCCAGGGCCTCTATCCGATGGATTCAGGGTGAACAAGGTTCGGTGAAACAGGAAGATGAGTCTCCGGACGGTGCCAAGCTCGAGTCAGCGGCAGCTTATCTCGCTGACTCCTTCTATCACTTGATTAGAATTTCCGCGAAATCTATGGCTTCAGTTATTGCGGCTAGGCGGTTTCTCTGGCTTCGCAACTGGGCGGCAGATGCCTCGTCGAAGTCCCGCCTCAGTAAGCTACCTTACAAGGGCAAGCTCCTTTTTGGGGAAACGTTGGAGAAGATTGTTAAGGATTTAGGTGACTCCAAAGGGGGTCGTCTGCCGGAAGACCGGCCTCGGGGGTCCAAGACGGGTACCATGCAGAGAAGTCCGTCGGTTCCGGGGATTTCGGTTTGCTCCTTACCAGAGGGGTAGGTTTCCTTCAAGGAGTCACTCCTTTCGTGGAGCCCGAGGCTTTAGCAGGGGGTTCTTTAACGCCCAGCAGACCTCAGCTAAGAAGCCGCAATGAAGCGAAGCTGGTCCAGGTGGAATTTCCGGTAGGGGGACGTTTGCAGGGGTTTCTCTCCGCCTGGACCGCCATCACTTCCGATCTCTGGATTCTAGAGATCATCCGGGAAGGCTATGCGCTCGAGTTCGCTACTCCTCTAGCGGATGCTTTTGTCTGGTCCCCCTGTGGTTCGCCGTCAAAGAGGGCAGCTGTCTCGAGCACTCTACAGCGCTTACTACTCCTGCGTGCGGTGGTGCCGGTGCCTCTCGATCAGTGCGGTTTAGGTCGATACTCGATTTATTTTGTAGTCCCCAAGAAGGAGGGCTCTTTTCGGCCTATTCTCGATTTCAAGCACGTGAACAGGTGCTTAAGAGTTCCGCATTTTCGGATGGAAACCCTACGGTCAGTTATTTGGGCAGTAAAGCCCGGGGAGTGGCTTTCCTCTATAGATCTCACGGAGGCTTATCTACACATTTTCATCCGCTCGGAGCATCAGCGGTTTCTACGGTTTGCGGTCCCCATGGGGCATTTTCAATTTCGAGCCTTACCGTTCGGTCTGGCCATTGTGCCTCGTACCTTTACCAAGGTGATGGTGATGGTAGCGGCGGCTCTGCGCAAAGAGGGGATTCAGGTACATCCCTATCTGGACAATTGGCTGATTCATGCGGCGTCTCCAGAGGAGTCGGTGGCAGCGACGGCTCGAGTGGTGCAGTTTCTAGAGCACCTAGGTTGGGTCATCAACCAGGCGAAGAGTCACCTTCTGCCGGTGCAATGTCTAACTTATCTCGGAGCATTGTTCGACACGAAGAAAGGAGAGGTGCGGCTTCCGCCGGACAGGGTGCGCAAGATTGTGTCACAAGTGATGGCTTTCAAGCATTTGTCGGCTCCAACAGCTTGGAGATACTTACAATTGTTGGGGTCCATGGCCGCGGCATTGGATCTGGTGCCGTGGGCAAGAGCTCACATGCGTCCTCTACAGCAGGCCTTACTCTCCAGGTGGTCGCCTCAGGTTCATCCCATGTCTCAGAAGCTGAAGTGCCCCAAGGATGTTTGGGTCGGTCTGCAGTGGTGGCAGGTTCCGGCGCACCTTCAGGCAGGCGTGCCGCTAAGGGATCCGGAGTGGGTTTTGGTCACGACGGATGCCAGTCTTTCCGGTTGGGGGGCTCATTGTCTGGCTCAGGTGGCGCAGGGCACCTGGACGGAAGAGGAGAGCGCTTGGTCAGTCAATCGCTTGGAGCTTCGAGCGGTTCGTTTCGCACTTCTGGCTTTTTCTACATCAACAAGCAGGGAGGCACAGCCAGTCCGCATTTGCTGCAGGAGAGTCAGTCCTTGCTACAGTGGGCGGAACTGCATCTCGAGGTGCTCTCGGCTGCTCATGTGGCAGGGAAGGACAACGTTCAGGCAGATTATCTCAGTCGCCATCGCCTGGATCCCGGCGAATGGGAACTAAACTGGGCGGTTTTTCACGAGCTCACAGTTTGCTGGGGCCAGCCGGTCATGGATCTCATGGCTACTCAGTCCAATGCCAAGGTGTCCCGGTTCTTCAGCAGGCGCAGGGAACACATGTTGGAAGGTCTCGACAGGCTGGTTATTTATTTATTTTTATTTATTTTTTTATTTATTTACATTCTCTTATATACCGCGCTATTCTGCATCAGTGCGGTTTACATTGAACAAACTGAAATTACATTGAACAGGGCATTATAACTTGGAGGGTTAAGTGGCTTGCCCAAGACCACAAGGAGCACCTGTGGGACTAGAAACCCCAGTCCTTCCAGCCCAAGGTTGCTGTCCTCTAGTGGGATTTGAACCCCTGACCTTCCGGCCTGAAGTACCTTGCCCCAACCACTAGGCCACTCCTCCACTCCCTGGCCGAGGAACCATCTCCTGTATGTGTTCCCTCTGTGGCCCTTGATAGGGAGAGTCATTCGCAGAATTTCCAGGTACAGCGGCAAGGTAATTCTCATTGCATCGGATTGGCCCAGGCGTCCCTGGTATGCCGATCTAGTGAGACTGCTGGTGGAGCCTCCTTGGCGGTTACCCGAGCGGATCAATCTTTTGAGTCAAGGGCCGGTGTTGATGCCTCAGGTGGATCGATTCTTGCTTACGGCTTGGTTCTTGAAAGGCAACGATTGTGATGGCGAGGATACTAGTGGTCCGTGATCGAGACTATGCTAAAATCTAGGAGACGGTTGACATCTTTGGTGTATGTTCGCGTTTGGTGCATTTTTGAGGCATGGTCAGGCGACAGAGGCGTCAGGCCTGAGACCGCCGATTTACCGCAAGTGCTGGCGTTTTCTCCAGTGCGACATTGAGAAGGGTCTAGCCCTGAATACCCTCAAGGTACATCTCGCGGCTCTAGCGTGTTTTAGAGGGAGGGTGCGCGGGCACTCTCTCTCAGCTCATCCGGATGTACGGAGATTCCTTAAAGCAGTCCAGCAAATCCGTCCGCCATTTTGACGCGTGGTCCCGCCGTGGGATTTGAATTTGGTGCTGGATGCTTTGACGGAGCTGCCTTTTGACGCAGGTGCCTCCGTAGGTTTGCGCGAATTGTCTTGGAAAACAGCCATCCTGGTAGCCTTGTGTTCTGCTAGAAGAGTGTCGGATTTGCAGGCTCTCTCTTGTAGGGAGCCGTACCTGTTTTTTTCGGATGAGAAGGTAGTCTTAAGGCCCGTGCCTTCGTTCTTGCCGAAAGTGGTCTCGGGGTTTCACATGAATCAGTCAGTTTCGCTTCCCACCTTTCGATCGCAGGGGGGCAGTGCGTTAGATCGGGCACTCCATAAGTTGGATATGGGTCGTGTGTTGCGGACGTATTTGCGGAGGACAAAACCATTTCGAAGGTCAGATCGTTTGTTTGTTCTGTTTGGTGGGCCGCGCAAGGGGAAAGCGGCTTCCAAAGCTTCTATAGCTCGCTGGGTGAAGCAGGTGATAGCGGGGGCTTATGAGGCAAAGGGCAGGTCGCCTCCACTGGAACTCAGAGCTCATTCCACACGGGCTCAAGCGACGTCTTGGGCTGAGTTGGCCTTGACTCCGCCAGCAGATATCTGTCGGGCGGCGTCCTGGTCTACCTTACATACTTTCGCGAAGCACTACAGATTGGATGTGCAGCCCCGGGGGGATGCCAGGGTTGGTGCTTCAGCCATTGTAGCGGGGCTCGCAGGTTCCCCCCCAGTTTAGGTACTGCTTTGGTACTGCCCAACTGTACCTGGACTGGCCTGGAGAGACGAAGAGGAAGGAGAAATTAGACCTTACCTGCTAATTGTCTTTCCTTGAGTACTCTCCGGGCCAGTCCAGGTCCTGCCTGAGGGATCTGTGAGCAGTGGTGCATTTAGTAGTTCGGTGGTTCGGGAGTGAGTTTTTCGGTTGCTTAGTGTGTCTGCAGTTACGGCTGCCGGTTGGACTTCTGGAAGAGGATATTGGGGGTCCTCCTGTTAGGTTGGGGGCTCTATGGAGTTTAAAATAAAAAAATAAAAAAAGATGCACAGAGTCAAGAATGCCCCAATCCGGTTTTCGGAATCAGTGAGCTTGGACTTTCTTACAGAAGCATAAAGGAGAGCTTCTATGCGATAGGTTATATTTGCTAGAGTTTTTTCTGTTTCTTTTTCGGATGTTACCGTTCTTTTTGGTCTAAGTTAGCTAGTTCCTGTATTTGCTTTGCTGCTTTGACAATACGTGACTGGCTTCCTATCAGTAGGGGGAGCTATGGGAGCTGTCAGCAAAACTTGGAGCTTTCAGTCCTCAGCTGCTGGAAGGGATTGACTACCCAACTGTACCTGGACTGGCCCGGAGAGTACTCAAGGAAAGACAATTAGCAGGTAAGGTCTAATTTCTCCATACAATCACTATCATGCCAAATTACTATTGACCCATCCACCCATGATGCCCTTGCCTAGAGGATGGATAGAGATGGCCTCTCCCAGGGCAAATTATTATGTCTACCCCAACTCCACCTGACCATAACAGAAGCATTCAAACAAAACTAGGAAGCACACCTCTTATACTTAGGAACAAAGGGCATGTGGTCCCCCAGTGAGAGGTGACACCACATCAGCTTCCTGGAAGTCAGAGTGATTGAATATGCACGCAGAGCATTCAGCCCCTGGATTGCATACAAAATCCTCCAGGTCCAGACAGACAACCATGTGGCCATGTTTTGCATCAACACGCAAGACTATTATGAGTTCTCTCAAACTCTGCAGAGAAACCTGCAAGATCTGTAAGTTTGCCACACTGATAGGGTGCTTCTTGCAAACACACTACCTAGTGGACAGCCTCAACTTCCAACTAGACCCTCACGAGTCATATCTGTTCCAGCAGTGGAATACACTGACATTGGACCTCTTGGTCAGCAAAGACAACATGAAATGCCAGATCTTCTGTTCCAAACATTTGTCCTTATACATCCTGACTTTGGATGCCTTCAACATCCACTGAGAACTACTATCTACTGTGTGCGTTCTCACCCACCGCACTTATATCCCATACCATCCAGAACATTATGTGTGACTGGGCGACCATCATCCTAATTGCGCCCCATTGGCCAAGCAGATATGGTTCTCATACCTTCAATGACTGACCTGGTGTCCACCCATCAAACTGCCATACAATCTGGATTTTATCACTCAGGATGAGGGACTACACTTCATCCCACCCTTCGAGCTCTCACCACAGCATGGATGTTGAAAGGATAACTCTCCCCTCCCTCCACTTCAACTTATTAAGCCCCTTCAAGCCTTTAGGGATATTCCATCATTAACCTGGAAGACCCTATTCCTCATTGCCATCACGTTTCTGAGACACGTGAGCTGTAGGCATTATTTGCCTATCTACCTTAAACCATTCTACAATAAAATAAATAAATAAAATTAATTTGCAAAGTTTTCTATACCAAAAGAAGGGGAACGGATTAATATACACACAATGTTTTGGAAAGGAAATATATGGACGCACAAGACCGGGATGGAGAAACAAAAGGAAACAGAATGTGGTAGAACAACAATACGGAAAGAGTGGTGGATCTGTGGAATAGTCTCCCAGTGGAGGTGGTAGAGATGAGGACGGTATCTGATTTCAAAAAAGCATGGGGCAAACACAGAGGATCTCTAAAGAAAAAAAGGGGACTGTTGTAGTTGTTGATATGGAAGGATAGACTAGATAGGCCATGTGGTCTTTTTCTGTCGTCATTTTTCTATGTTTCTATGTAATATATTCCGGGACAGAGAAAAACATTTAGGCAGGAGAAACACAAGGGTGGGAATATGCAATTAATGGCTCTAGTTAAATGAAGGGGACCATAGTTGGATTTAGTAGGGCTAAAGGGTTATTTAAAGGCTTGCTCAAAGAGCCAGGTTTTCATCCCTGCCTTGAATTTCTTGTGGACCGGTTTGAGGTGAAGATGTGCAGGGAGAGAGTTCCAGAGGGAAGACACGGAAAAACAGAAAGACATAGACCTGTATGTCTCAAGATGTAAGATGGATCTTGACAGAATGATGAGCAGAGTCTGGATGATGGACCGAAGTGAACGAGTGTGGTAATATGGAATTAGGGGAGACCTATGTAAAAGGTACGATGGGTCAATAAGAGGGTTTTGTACTGAATTCAGAAAGATAACGGTAACCATTGCTGTTCGAAAAGGAAGTGTGATAAAATCTGACCTTTTCGTGTTATAGATTAGTTTGACTGCGGTGTTCTGAATTAATTTAATTCTTTTCAGCTGGGAAAGGGAAGTGCCAGCCAGCAGGGAATAACAATAGTCTAGTTTGTTTATGACCAGAGAGTGGATTACAGTTTTTTGGGCTTTGTATGATTGGGTCATACTCGAGACACACCATATTTCCCCCAACAAAGTTGCCTTTGCATCCCACATCAACCAGAACTTTGTGCTCCCCACTTTCTATCCTGAACCATACTCCACACCCGAAGAATATCTCCACATCCTGAACTGCATAATGGCCCTTCGCACATACATCCACAAGACAAAGTGCACCCATAAGGTATCCAACTCTTCATCTCCTTTGATCCCAACAGACCAGGGGCCCCAGTCACCGTGGACTTTATCACAGCGGATTTCCTACTGCATAGCTTACTGCTAGTCTCAAACAAGCATCTTTCTCATCAGCATTGCTTGTGACCACTCTGGTCAATCTGCACTTGGTACTTGTGGAGGACATACTGTATGTAAGGCTGCAAACATAGTCCTCCATACACATCTTCGCAAAACTCTAATGCCTTGATCAACAGATGCTTACGAATAGCATCTTTGCCCAGCTAGTCCCATGTGTGGTGGCACCACCTTAACCTTGGGAGTACCTATGGGGTCAAAAGTGACCCCATTGCAAGTTTCACAATGGGTATCTTGGAAACTAGTTATTCAAGAATGCAATCTTTTTATGACTTTTCACATGTCAATATTCTCTTTATATTGCGCCATGAGAGGAATAATTTTCATCTGCTAGGTGACGCTAGTGATGAATTGTAGCACAGAGTACCAATGGGGTCATTTTTGACCCCAGTTGCTTACGTCCGGTTTGGATCGTGATACAATTTGCAGTTTTGTGAACTTTTTGTTCTGAAAAAGGTATTTATCATTAATTATGTATAATTTATTTTTTGTACTCTTATTTTATGAAAATTACACATTTTCTGTAATTGATATCATACGTTCTCTCATTTCCGATGAAATCTAAAGGCTTTCAGCTCATTCATCATGATTATTGTACACCTATAGTAAAACTGCTTTGCGTTTTATTCAACTTTCTTTCTTTATTTTAGGTTATTGTTTATGATGTCAAAACGAAAGTATTCAGCTGCCCAAGTAAGAGAAATATTGCAATGAGATGCTGACAGTGGACGGCTCTGAGTCGTCTGATGATGCAGCATATTCAGCAAGCGAAGAAGCATATCAGCCAAGTTTGGGCGATAAATCTGATGATGACAGTCATGATTCAGATGGGAGGCACCAATGGTTAGTCATTGTTTGGAGGTGGGGCATGTATTCGCGGATATGCAGTGCTTTGGGATTGAACAAGTGCTTCGGGGTTTGTCCTGGGAGCAATTTTTGATATATCGGGAGCAGAGGTGGATATTCATGCTCCGCACTGTAACCCCAGGTGGGTTGAATTTTAATATTAGTTGGCAGGCTTGTATATGATAGTTGTTGTATGCGAGACCTCTGGCAGCTCTTCCGGTAGTGACGTGGTTATGACGTCAGACGCTGGTTTTGGATAAATTGTCTGGGGCCGGCAGGTGGGGGAGAGTGTTGTCTAAGCTGTATAATGTGTTTGTGGTGATAGTGTGGGTCAGGTGAGTACTCCAGGCTCTGTTTTGTTCTGATGTCGGAGTGAGTTTATATTTGTAGTAGGAATACTTAGCACTTTTTATTGTTTTTATTTTTTAGTATACCCCCCTGAAGTAGCGTCTGCGAAACGCTAAGAGGGACGTCTGACTGTGGCATCGGGGCTGATACTGCAATGGTCATCTAGAAGCTGAGGACTGTTCATTTTTTGCTGCTAGGTTTTTTTGTTATATGGGAGCCCTTTCTATGAGTGAAATATGGATAAGCTGAATATTATATGTTTATTCTAGGAGGTCCCATGATAAGTTGCTTTGAAGTATGTAGTTAAAGTGTAGTTGTAAAGTTATAGAGTAGATTATCTATCAAAGCAGCTTTTAGTTTTCCCGTCAGTTTATTATGAAATAAAAGGCTTTTTAGTGCCGTTTGATGGACGGTGGGGGCTGGTAACAGACCGTTGATGTAAAAATTCCTCTTGCTAGATTACTGTAATCCAGTTTTCCGGGTTTGAAGTTTTCAATGAACATCTGGGGATTATTCTGAGGTCTGTGCTCCCCGTCGTCGTGGTACTAAAAGCTTTTTATAGTGCATAATTACTAAATGCTACAATTGGTTAAATTGTGGAGTTTTCTATTGTTTTTGTGAAGTATCATAGTTAAACTCCGATTAGGCCTAGTGGTGTTTGTATGATTCAGATGGCGACAGCAGTTGGTCGCCAAGTGAATGTGAGACTGATGTTGAGCCGGTAATATTGCCTGCAGCAAAGAGTCAAGTTACAGGTCGAGGAAAAGGTCAAGGCTGTGCTGGACGGGGAAGAAGGCAGGAGTCCTTGGTGTCAGTATCAGTTGTGGTCATAGAGGAGCTAAGAGGTCATCAACTATAAGCACAGGAAGTTGCCATTGAAGCCTATGTATCTAAGGATGCCACATTATGGAAGAGGAAACCTATAAAGCAAGCTGCTGGAAGATACGCCAGAGCTAATGTCATGCCCGTACAACAAGGTCCTACAAGGTATGCTGTATGAAATGTTGATGGCCCTCTCGCAGCATTCCACTTGTTCATGAGGAAGAACTTATTGAATGAAATCATGATGTGGACAAGCAAACAAGGAAGACACATTTATGACGACACCTGGAAAGATTTTGACAGACAGAGAATTTCAACGGTTTTTTGGACTTCTGATCCTCTCAGGCGTGTACAAGTCACGAAATGAATCCGTAGTTCAGTTGTGGAACCTTGAAGATGGTCGTTCTGTTTTCGGCAAAAATATGGCCTGTAACCGTTTTCAGCAAATTTCTTGTGCTCTCAGATTTGATGATACAACCAACAGACGTGAACAACGAGGCGTGGATAAGCTTGCTCCAATCAGACATGTTTTTGATACCTGGGAAGCAACTCTAAGTGACGCCTTTGTTCCTGGTGAAAATGTTACTGTGGATGAGCAACTGCTTACATTTCGTGGCCGTGTTCCGTTCAGACAATATATTCCCAGTAAACCTGGGAAATATGGCATAAAGCTGTGGATGTTGTGTGATAGTGCAACGTCATATGTTCTGCGTCTTCAAGTATATACAGGGAACAGAATCAGGGTGAAAGGGTTGTGCTGCAACTCTGAAGGATTGACGCGATCTGGCAGAAATGTTACTATTGACAATTTCTTCTGCAGTTTATCATGGAAATTGCTAGAAAAACAAATGACAATTCGAAAGAACAGAAAAGAATTACCTCCGGAATTTGTAACAGCAAAGGGCCGGGAGGTATTCCCTTCACTGTTTGCCTTTCGCGATGACGCCACTCTGGTTTCCTATTGCCCGAAGAAAGGAAAAGTGGTGGTTGTTCTGAGCAGTTTGCATGATCAAGAAGACGTAGATAACGCACGTCCAGACAAAAAAACACGCATGATCTTGGACTATACTTCTAGTAAAGGTGGAGTAGATACGGCATATCAAATGTTGCGTACGTGTACCACAAAACAAATGACAAGACGCTGGCCAGTGACAGTCTTCTACAACATGTTGGACATCAGTGCTTTGAACGCCTTCATTGTTTGGATGTCACTAAATCCAGAATGGTAGTCCAAGTCAAAGCACAGACGTCGTCTATTCCTCTTGGAATTAGGAAAGCAGCTGCTTCAGAGTAATTGCAGCGAGACTTCTTCCAGCATTGAAGAAGCCACTGATGCTGTTTACAATGTCGGGATCCCAAATAAAAGGGCAAGGTGTCACTGCTGTTCCAGAGAAAAAGACAAGAAAAGCAACATAGTTTGCACCTCCTGCAAGCGCAATGTTTGCAAAGAACATTCAGAAATTGTCTGTTTCTCATGCAAATGACTTTAGTACTTTACTGTGTTCATCAAGTGCATGCAAAAACTGCTTTCATGGCAACTCTTCTTCATGTAATTTTATGATAAAGCATTAAATTTTCAAAACATTTAACCTTCATATAATATAATTAATTTGGAATAATATTTTGTCTGTTTTAGTTTAAATTTTTCATGGTTTACAATTAAAATTCGTCGTGGGGTTATTTATGACCCCAGCGGTATTCAGTGTGTGCAAAAAATCTCGGTAATTCCAGGGTTAACACTAGAAGCCCCAAACTTTTTTTTACCTAGAAACCCCAAAGTGCGTCAATTGATGCATCATCATGACGACTGCGTTTAGCATGAAATACAAATGTGAATTAATGTGAAGTTACTTATTTGTTTAATACGTGCAGTATGTGATGTCATTACATGACATCATAGTATGTTTATTGTTTGTAATTTCGGAGTAAAACTGTAAACAGTGATTGATGTAAAACCGAAATTTACTCTGTTACACAGGTATGTACAATGTCGTAACTTTCGAACATGCCCTAGAACAGGCCGACACTCCAGAACTTTCGCATATCGCTTCCTCCCTGAAATTTTAATCATTTTTTTTTACGATTCTATTTACAGAATGCCGAGACCTTGTAAGAAGACAGCAGTGCCTAGATGTGCTGGTGCAAAATCAGTTGATCTTTTGCTAGCTGCGGCTACTGCTTCGATGCAGAAAACGAGAGAACCGCGTCCACAGCGCATGACAGCAGCACAAGCACTTGCCAAGCTGCAAGATATTTTGGAAATTGACAGTAGCTCTGATTCGACTGAATCAGATTCAAACGTTGACCTACATGTTACAGGTTGTGCAGACGTAGAGGATTTGACTGGTTCAGACTACAGCAGAAACACTACTGAAAGTGATGATGATGATGCTCATTATCCAATAGCTGAAAACAAGAGCAGGACGACAGGGTCAACAGTGGTAGCAAAAGATGGGACTGAATGGAAGATCATGTCACAAGATGAAAGCAGTGGCAGATTGCAGGCCCAAAATGTATTCACTTCTAAAAGTGGGGTTACTGCATATTGTCGTAATGTTGAAACACCAATGGAAGCATTTAGATTGATTGTTGACCTCGGTTTTGTGAGTCACATCAGGAGCTGCACTGTGGAGTATGCACGTTTATCAGACCCATCCTGGGTCCAGTTTGCGGACAGTGTCTGTCGACAGTCTGCGCCAGTTGCGCATAGACTCTATATGTACAGTAGCAAACCGTACATGCTTATCCTATTCGTTCGTTAACTGACATGGACTTTGCAGTTACTTTTAAATTTAGTTAACACTTCTTATGTTAGTCATTGTAAGAAAACTTGTGAAAACCACTCAATTTTCTTGGTTGTGTCAATTGACGTACTTTGGGGCTTCTAGGTATAAATTCATTTTCCTGCTAGGTGGCGCATCTGTCATTAATTTTCGATGCACATAGTTGAGCATCTTGACCTCGCTAACAAAGTCATGGAACATAACTGACATGGTTTTCTAGCAGTGGCGCTGGTATATAACTTTGAAGATGCATTTGCGTTAATTGACATACTTTGGGGCTTCTCGTGTTAAACCACTCCATCCTTGGGCCTTAATCTGTTCTGCGACACTCAGTGTAGTTGCTCTGCAACGCAAGTCCCTGTTTTATTCATTTTTGATTGTTATTCTGCAATTTATGTTCCTATGTAAATTGTTTGATCTGCTCTTTCTATCGCTCACCCCTTTTTGATTTTTAAAAATCACCTTCTCTTAATTGCACCTGCATAGCAATTTAGTCGAGTGTATCCATGTATGGACTAATTGGTCCATCAGTAAAGTTTAGACCTGATGGTTCATATCACAACAATCATATTGTTATTGCCAAATGGTCTCTCTTTCACCTTATGCATCCTATCACAGCTTACCCCAAGGGCTGCAAAGAGGGGGAGGGGGAGGAGGTGGAATTCACATGGTACTGCAAGACATCCCACAGCCCTCATCTAGAGTCACCGATGTGTGGCTGACTCATCTTGCTTGTCCATGGAGAAAGCGAGGATTGATAGATCTGATGACGACTCGATCCAGTGCCAAAGTAGAAAAATCCTTCAGTTTATGCAAGGAGTCAAATGTCAAAGGTGTCGATGCCCTGATCTCAAAAGCGCCTTCTGTATGTATTTCCACTGTGGCATCTTGTAGGACAGATATCCTTCTCAGGCAGAAGAAGTGGACAGAGATTTAATTGAAGACATCCGCAGTGTTGCCATGAAAGGAGAAGTGCTACTGATTCGTGATTTCAGTATGCCAGATGTTGATTGGCGCATCCCTGCTGCAGTGTCATCTAGGAGTAAGGAGATCCTGGATTCTCTGTAGGGAGAATTATTCCAGCAACTGGTAACTGAACCCACTCGTGAAGGGGCCATACTGGACCTGGTGCTTACCAAAGGGGAAAGTGTTTCTGATGTTATAGAGGGAAATTATCTTGTATCCAGTGATCACCAGATGGCGTAGTTCAGTATTAGGACTAGGGCTGATAAAGTCCATTCAAAAGTGAGGGTCCTAGACTTTAGGAAAACTAACTTTGCCAAGATGGGGCAATGGACAATATCTCAAGGAGTCGTTAGCGAGATGGGAACAGCTGGAGGATGTAGAAAAGCAATAGGCAAAACTGAAAGGGGATTTGTTAAGGGCATCAAACCTTGTTGTTAGTAAAGTAAATAAATGTAAAAGGAAGAGGAGGCTGTTATGGTTCTCAAAAGAAATATCTTAAAAGGTGAAGAAAAAGAGGGTGGCCTTTGTAAAATACAAGAGATCACAGAAAGAGGAAGACAAACTTTGATATTTGGAAAAATTAGAGAAGCTAGGAAAGTAGTCAGGAAAGCAAAGATACAAATAGAAGAAAAAATAGCTAATGCAGTAAAATGGTGGGACAATACATTTTTCAGATATGTTAGTGAGAGGAGAAAGTGCGAACTTGGTATTGTCAGACTCAAAGATGAAAGGGAGGAATTAAGTAGAAGCTGATGAGGATAAAGTAGAATTGTTTAATGTATTTTTGTTCTGTGTTCATAGATGAAGGGCCAGGAGCAGGACCTCAGAAAACATCCACAAATAGGAACACTAGTGAAGGGGATCGTGAACGATTTTCAGAAGACTGTATTTGTGAGGAGCTAGCTAAACTAAAAGTAAACAAAGTGATAGGGCCAGACAGAATGCATCCCAGAGTATTGAAGGAACCTGGGGAAGTTCTAGTGGCTCCACTGTCTGACCTTTTCAATGCTTCTTTAGAGTCGGGAGTGGTCCCAGAGGACTGGAGAGAGGCACATGTGGTCCCTTTTCACAAAAGCGGAAGGAAGGATGAGGTTGAGACTACAGGCCAGTTAGTCTGACCTCTGTGGTGAGTAAAATAGAAACACTGCTAAAACAGAGGCTAGTGAGGTTTTTGGAGTCCAGTGGATTGCAGGATCCAAGGCAGCATAGTTTTACTCGAGGCGGGTCTTGTCAGACACATCTAATTAATTTCTTTGACTGGGCGACCAGAGAGTTGTACCAAGGGAGAGCCCTAGATGTGGTATACTTAGATTTCAGTAAAGCCTTTGACACCATTCCACACAGATGACTTATAAATAATTTGAGCATCCTATGAATAGACCCTAAAAGTGACTGGGTTAGAAATTGGTTGAGTGGGAGGGAACCAAAGGAACAGGTTAATAGAGCTTACTCTGAGGAGAAAAGGATGTAACCAGTGGTGTGCTGCAGGGATCTGTCCTTGGTCTGATTCTTTTTAACATTTTTGTTAGTGATACTGCAGAAGCACTGTCGGATAATGTTTGCCTCTTTGCAGATACTAAAATCTGCAATGGAGTAGATACCCAGGAAGGAGTAAAAACTTGAAGATTGATCAAGAATTTGGCAGCTGAGATTTAACACTAAAAAATGCAGGGTCATGCATTTGGACTGCAAAAATCCAAGGGAGCACTACAATATAGGGGGGTGAAGTACTTCTGTACACAAAAGAAGAGCGGGACCTGGGGTGGTTGTTTCTGATGGTCTTAAGATGGCTAAACAGGTAGAAAAGGCGATGGCAAAATCTAGAAGGATGCTTGGGTGCATAGGGAGAGGAATGGCCAGCAGGATGGAGGAAGTGATAGTGCCTCTATAAGTCTTTGAGACCTCATTTGGAGTATTGTGTGCAATTCTGGAGACCACACCTTCAAAAGGATATAAATGGGATGGATTCTGTGTAGAGGGTGGCTACCAAAATGGTCAGTGGACTTCATCATAAGGTGTATGGGGACAGACTTAACTCAATATGTATACTTTGGAGAAAAGGCGGAAGAGAGGAGATATAAGAGACGTTTAAATACCTCTGTTGCATAAATGCACAGGACAAGAGCCTCTTTCAAATGAAAGAAAGCTCTGCAATGGGAGGGCACAGGATGAAGATGAAGGGGATGGACTCATGAGTAATATGCGGAAATACGTTTTTCTGGAAAGAATGGTAGATGTGTGGAACATTCTCCCAGTGGAGGTGGGAGAGACAGAGAGAGTATCCAAGAAAGCATGGGACCAACACAGCAGCAGATCTTGAAAGGATAAAAGGGATTATAGTTGTTGTTAAGTACCGTCAAGTCGGTGTCGACTCATGGCGACCCTCTGAATAGTTTTCCTAAATTGTGTTTGGTCTTCAGTTAGGCGGCTCATTGTTGACAGACTGGCACCCATAGCTGCTGTTACTGTATTGATCCATCTTGTTGCTGGCCTTCCTCTTTAGCGTTGACCTTCTACCTTGCCAAGCATGATGTCTTTCTCTAATCTCTCTCTTCGCATGATGTGTCCAAAGTGTGAAAGTCGAAGTCTTGTCATCTGAGCTTCTAAAAAAAGCTTAGGTTTGATCTCCTCTAATACTGACTGGTTTGTTCTTCGGGCAGTCCATGGTATACACAGTATTCGTCGCCAGCACCATAATTCAAAGACATCAATTTTCTTCCTGTTTATCTTTTTCACTGTCCAACTTTCACATCCATATAATGTTATTGAAAATACCATGGCTTGAACAAGTCAAATCTTTGTATGGAGAGAGATATCTCTGCTCTTGAGAATCTTGTCTAGGTCCTTCATAGCCATTCTGCCAAGAGCAATGCATCATTGGATTTCTTGACTTGCTTCTTTATTTTAGTTGATTCAAGTAGGTTAAAGTTGTCAAGTATTTCAATTTCTTCTCCATCAACGATGAACTTTTTCATTTTGCCAGTTGTCAGGATCTTTGTCTTCTTAACATTAAGGTGCAAACCCATTTTAAGACTATATTCCTTGATCTTGAGAAGCAAATATTTCAAATCGTCTTCACTTTCAGCCAGTAATGTGGTATCATCAGCATAGCGAAGGTTGTTGATGAGTCTTATACCAATCTTCACACCTCTGTTGTCTTCATATAGTCCTGTTTCTCTGATGATTTGTTCTGCATATAAATTAAAGAGGTAGGGCGAAAGTATCCAGCCTTGTTTGTACACCTTTGCTGATTTTAAACCATTCTGTTTCTCCTACTTCCGTTCGAACTGTTGCTTCTTGATCAGTGTTAAGGTTGTGCAAGAGAACGATCAGGTGTTCTGGTATACCCATGCTTCTTAATGTGGCCCAGAGTTTCTCATGGTTTACACAGTCAAAAGCCTTGCTGTAGTCAATAAAACACATATAGATATCCTTTTGGTATTCTTTTGTCTTTTCAAGGATCCATCTCACATCCGCAATAATGTCTCTCGTTCCTCTCCCTTTCCTGAACCCTGCTTACACTTCAGGGATTTCTTGTTGCAGGTATGGTTGTAGTCTCTGCTGATTGATCTTGAGTAGAATCTCGCTGGCATATGGGATCAGAGCGATTGTGCGATAATTTCCACAGTCATTCGGGTCACCTTTCTTCAGTATTGGTATAAACACAGATCTTTTCCAGCCAGTTGTCCATGAATTTGTCTTCCAAATTTCCTGGCAGAGCCTTGTAAGTATGGTAACAGCTTCATCTGATTGCTGTAATAACTCAATGGGAATGCCATCAATGCCCGGTGCTTTGTTCTTTGATAAGGCTTTCAATGCTGCTTTGACTTCTTCTTTGGAGTGGAGGAGTGGCCTAGTGGTTGGGGCAAGGTACTTCAGGCCGGAAGGTCGGGGGTTCAAATCCCACTAGAGGACAGCAACCTTGGGCCGGAAGGACTGGAGTTTCTAGTCCCACAGGTGCTCCTTGTGGTCTTGGGCAAGCCACTTAACCCTCCATAGCCCATGTTCCCTGTAAAATAGTTATCTCCAAGTTATAATGCCCTGTTCAATGTAATTTCAGTTTGTTCAATGTAAACCGCACTGATGCAGAATAGCGCGGTATATAAGAGAATGTAAATAAATAAATAAATAAATCACCAATGGTTCCTGATCATAAGGTATAGGTTGAAACGGCTGTTAGTCCACTTGATCTTTATGGTATAATGACTCTGTATATTCTTTCCACCTTTTCTTGATGATCTCAGCATCATTCAACATGAATCCTTGCGCATCTTGTAGCATTCCAATTCGAGGCTGGAATTTTTTCTTGTTCTGTCTTGCTGCACTTTGGAAATCTCTGAGTTCTGCGATTGCCTCTCTTTCTCCTCTGGCTTTAGCTTCTCTGTGTTTCTGGACAATTTTCAGAGTTTCTTCAGTCATCCATTTTGGACGTTTTTGCTTTTTTACCTTATGCAGAGACTTCTCGCTTACTTCCAATACAACCTTCTTGATGTCATCCCTTAACTCTTCTGGAACTCTGTCATTTGTATCTAAAGCAGCAAATCGATTTCTCAGGCAGTCTTTAAATTCCAGTGGTATATGCTCAAGGTCATATTTTGCTATATTCATGAATGGTTTGCTCTTTTTCAACTTTAGCTTTAGTTTGCATAATAGTAGTTGGCAATCTGTACCACAGTCAGCTCCAGGTTTTGTCTTTGTTGATGATATCAAGCTTTTCCATCGTTGTCTTCCACAGATGTAGTCAATTTGATTTCGGTACAATCCATTGGGTGAAGTCCACATGTACAGTCTGCGCTTGTGTTGCTGGAAGAAGGTGTTTGAGATGAACAGATCATTGGTTTTGCAGAATTCTATCAGTCTTTCTCCAGCTTCGTTTCTGTTGCCAAATCCATATTTTCCAACTACTTTGCCGCCTTCTTTGCTGCCAGCTTTTGCATTCCAGTCACCCATGACTATCGGGCTATCCTGTTTTCATGTTCTGTCAGTTTCAGCTTGTACTTGTTCATAGAACTCATCAACGTCTTCCTCTTCTGCAGCTGTTGGGGCATATACCTGAATTATAGTTGTGTTGATGGGCTTTCCTCGTAGACAAATAGAAATTAAGCGTTCACTGACTGTATTGTATTTCATTACAGTTCTTGCAAGTTTCTTCTTAACTATAAATGCAACACCATTTCTTCTTTGTTTTTCGTTTCCAGCATAGTAAACCATATGATCATCAGATGCAAAGTGCCCAAAGCCAGTCCATTTCAGTTCACCGACACCCAACAGATCGAGTTGTACATGATCCATTTCATTCTTGACCACTTCTAACTTCTCTTGGTTCATGCTTTGTACGTTCCATGTCCCAATATGTAAGATATCTTTACAACTTCTGACTCTTTTCTTGCGCAGCTACATCAGCAGATCCAACCACATCGTAAATGCTGGCTTTACTCTGAGAAATCTTCAGCTCATCTCCAGTAGCCATTTGAGTGCCTTCCAACCTGAGGGTCTCATCTTCCAGCATTATAGTGCAATTTGTTTTGTGACTATCCATTGGGTTTTCGAGGCAAGATATAGAAGTAGATTTGCCAAGCCTTTCTTCTGCACAGTTAGTTCCAGTGTTGTGTTTGTCACAGAAATATGATCCTCCACTTACAACACGTCCCATTCTGCTTCTGCCCAGATGGGTGGTTTGTCTTAGTCTGGCATCTCAGCTGAGACCTTTCTATCTTGGGAGACCCAGGGAGACCCTGCCAGTAACTAAGCTACTGATAGCTTAGCTCTCAGCATCACTAATACACACAAGCCCTCACAGCATGACAAGCTGCAAACCAAATGAGGGGGGACTATAGTAGTTGGTATGAAAGGGCAGACTGGATAGACCATATGGTATTTTTCTGCCGTCATGTTTTTATGTTTCTAAGTGACTCCCTGGATAGAATTTCACCTAGGCCTAGTGATTCTGGTAGCATCGGATTGGCCACAGAGGCCTTATTTTGCGGATTTGATAGGGCTCTTGGAGGGGCAGCTTCTGTGCCTTCCGCAGAGGCGGGGTCTGTTGTGCCAGGTGCCTGTTCTGATGGATGATCCAGCTCCCTTCTTTCTTATATCTTAGTCCTTGAGAGGACGCGATGATTTTGACTCTCCTGAAGGTGAAGGCAAAGTTCCACACACCTTGCCTATGGGTGCGTATGGTGCGTTGCTGAGGACTGATGTAAGGAGTGCCACTTGTGCCATTGAAAGGCAGGATTGCCATCCTTGTTGGCTTTCTTGCATTATGTGTGACCGGGCAACTGTCGTCTTAATTGTTCCCCATTGGTCAAGGCAGATATGGGTTTGAAAAAGGTCTGTCCCTTGGTTCCTTGAAGGTACAGGTTGCCCACCTTGTCTTGCTTTTGAGTACCAGTAGCCAGTGGCTCCATAGCCTCTCACCCAGATGTGGTCTGCTTTCTTAGGGGCAGGCATCACTTATGTTTTCCTTTGCAGTCGATTGTCCCACCATGGGATTTGGGTCTTGTTCTGCAGGCCCTGTTGTCTGCTCCTTTCGAACCCTTATAGCAGGCCACTCTTAAGGATTTTTCACTTAAAGCAGTCTTTTTAGTCGCCATTTATTTAGTGTGTCGCATTTCAGAATTGCAGCCTCTCTCATTCAGAGACCCTTATCTTTTCTACTTGGGGAGGCCATGTCTATCTGTCTGGTCCTCTCCTCCCTGCCTAATGTAATCTCAGCCTTTCATATTAATCAGATGGTCTACCTTCAGTCTTTTTCATTGGAGCAGTTTCAGGGAAGGACAAAAATCTTCATTTGTTTGACATTTGCATGATGGTGTTCTGGTATTTGAAGGTTAGTAATTCTTTCCAAAAGTCGGATAGACTGCTTTTTGCAGGCCCGCATAGGCGCGAGGAGGTGTCTAAGGCCACCTTGGCCCATTGAATAAAGGAGCCTGTGTCCTCGGCCTATCTTTTGTGGAGTCAAACATTCCTGGCTCACTCTACTCGGTCTCAAGTCTCATCCTGGGTAGAGCGCAGTTCGGTCACCCCTATTGAGATTTGCAGGGCAGAGATTGGGTCATCCCTCTTGACCTTTGTCGAGCACTACCACTTGGATATCCAAGCTGGGATAGATGGACTTTCAGTGCAGAGATTTTGAAGGCAGCTGTCTCTTCTTCCTGCCCAGTGGCGTTAGTAATTTTGGTACTTTCCACTTATCTGGAAGGTAACATTGTACTTACCAGATAATGTCCTTTCCTGGAGTCCTGCTAGATTAATCCAGGACCTGCCCTTGTGCTCTGTCTCTGCAGTTACCCTTCCAGGCTTTGATCTTCTGACAGTTGCTCTGTATAGTTGTTGTTCTGTACACAATTGTACATAGTTCTGTCTTGTTATCCTCAGTAAGGTTGTGTGTAGTCAGGTTCTTGACCATTTGCCTGGGTATGAATACTGAAGCATGTCCCCCTAGCTACACTAGTAGGATGATGTCACTAGAAGTTCCTTGTTCTCCGTTTACATCTCTGCTGGCAGGGGAATACAACCCACTTGTCTGGACTGGTCTAGAAGGACTCTAGGCAAGGACATTATCTAGTATGTAAAATGTCACCTTATCACACAAAACGTAAATGTAAGCATCAAAATATTTATTTATTTAGCTGTGCTTTTATACCGCTTTTCACCAGGTCAAAGCGGTTTACAAACAGCTCAAAGTTACAATAAAACATGGAGTGTATACATTAACTATATACAAATAACTATTTACAATGATTTGTATTTGTTGGGGTGCATGGGTGAGTGGCATTATGTTACAGAACCATAGTGCTCGATGAACAGATGAGTCTTCAGATGCTTTCTGAATGAGGAAAGGTTTTTGATGCTCTTGATAGTGACAGGGAGAGAGTTCCATAGGGTTGGTGTGTATAGTTCAAAAGCCCTTGAGCAAGCCTGCTGGGCGCTCTTAGTTTTTGAGTGGGAGACAATCAGGGTGTTGCTGTTGGGTTGGTGGCTGGCTCTGTTTGGTTGAAAGGGATGGATAAAGCTGATGAAGTGGGAGGTGGAGAGGTCAGATAGTGCTTTGTGGGTTGTCATCAGTGCTTTGTATTTGATGCGACTGTTGCGAGGGAGCCAGTAGAATTGATTTAGGACAGGGGTGATGTATTCTTGTTTGGGAGCTGCCAGAAGGGTACATGTGGCCATATGGAGGGCTGTATGTAATGGGAGGAGGGTTGATTGTGGGAGTCTTTGAACTAATATCTCTGTTGATTGGGCAACCAGTGAAGTTGGCATAATAAAAGAGTAACAAATGACCATTTTGGTTTTCCCAAGCCAAGTTTAGCTGCTGTATTCTGGATGACCTGATGCCTGTATGTGAACCTCAAAAGTGATAGAACTAGGTTTTGAACTACAGTTGTAAATAATATTTTAGATGCAAATAAATGCAAATCTATTCTGCATCTGGATTTTTTAGGCATTAGTATGTTGGCATTAAGTATAACATTTAATTGATCTGTGTATATAAATGTTCCCTTATACCAGGGGTGGGCAAACCTTTTGACTCGAGGGCCGCAATGGGTTCATATATTGGACCCGGGGGCCGGACCAAGAGTAGATGGACGGTGTGTATGTGTGAATTCATATAAATTAATTTTAAATTTGTAACATTAAATGTTTAGATTAATTTAAGGTAGAAAAGCATAAAAAGAGTTATTTTACAAAACTTTTATGTAATGTATTTCTTTCATAAAATAGTACCTTCAATTTTAGTGGGAACAGTGTTGTTGGTCTCCCTTTTTTGTTAAGGCATCAAAGTCAGGAGATAGCTTTGTTGTTGCAATTCGCAGAATAGATCTGAGGTGTTGGTCAGTTAACTGGGATCTGTGACGGGATTTATTGATGTTCATGACGCTGAACGTCTGCTCACACACGTAGGTCGAGCCAAACAAGGCCAGAATCTTCTGTGCCATCCCCCGGAGGTTTGGAAAACAGTCATCTTTAAGTGAGGCATAGAACTCTTTTAGTGGAAGAGAGTGGAAGTTCTCCTTTAAGATTGCATCAGATTGAAGATCGATTAGTTCCAATTGCACTTCTTGTGGTGCTGTTTCTGGGTCTTGTGACAAGGGACAGGCCACCAGCTGAAGTGACTTTTCAATTTTTTCCAAATCTGAAAACCGACGGCAGAATTCTTCATGCAGGTCATTCAGTGATTTGCTATATTTATTCACATTTTGGATGGCCTTTTCCTGTGTGGCTAGTGTGGGAAAATGAGAGAAGTTTTTCTTTGAAATTTGCCTAGAAAAAAAGTCAACTTGTCTTTGAAGGCATTTACATTACTATACATGTCGTGAATATACAGGTCTTTTCCCTGTAGCTTGACGTTAAGCTCATTCATGTGAGAAAAAATGTCAACAGCAAACGCAAAGTCACACAGCCAATTCTTGTCGCTCAGCTCTGGAAAATCATCAGACTTCCCCTTTAACTCCAAAAATGTATCAATTGCTTCTTTAAGATCCCACACTCGTTTAAACACTTTGCCCAAACTCAACCAGCGGACACGAGAGTGGTAAAGCAAGTCTTGGTGGTCTGCGTCGGTTTCCTCCAGAAATGCAATGAACTGACGGTGCTGAAGTCCCTTTGCTCGTATGCAGTTAACAAGCTTTATAACTGGATTCACAACATGACTAAGCTGTAATACAGATTTACACAAAGATTCTTGGTGTATGATGCAGTGGAGAAAAATAACTTCTTGCTCAGGGTTTTCCTCTTTCACTTTATCCTGAATTCTTTTCAGCAATCCCACATTTTTTCCAGTTAAATTTGGAGATTCATCCGTAGTGACATTAGCAAGTTTACTCCAAGGTAGCTTCATACTCTCGATGACAGCAGACACCCGGTCATACAAATCTTCTCCCCGTGTTTTTCCTTTAAGTGGCTCCATGGCCAAAAACTCCTCTGTTATTTCAAAACTGTCGCTAATCCCTCGGATAAAAATTAAGAGCTGAGCTGTGTCTTTTATGTCTGTACTTTCGTCCAGTGCTAGCGAATATAATTTAAAGGACTCTGCAATATTATTTAACTTGTTTGTTATGTCTTCATCAATCAGTTCCACACGATGAGTCACTGTCCTGCGTGATAAACTGAGTTTTTCAAACTTGTCTTTGCTCTCTGGACACAACAGACCTGCGGTCTCTATCATGCATTCTTTCAAAAACTCTCCTTCAGAGAGGGGTTTACTAGCTTTTGCTAATTTGAATGAGAGCATAAAACTTGCTTTGGTACTTGACTCTTGAATCTCAGTTTGTCTGTGAAATAAATTTTGCTGAGCCTGTAATTTAGCCATCAACCTCCGAGCTGTAGACCCCCGTTCTTGGGGCAAGTGCTTGCTAGCATAGTTAGCATGCTTCGTGGCAAAATGACGGCTGATATTATATTCTTTGAAAACTGCAACAGTTTCCTGGCATATGAGACATACAGCCATTGATCGGACTTCCGTAAAAAAATATTTTGCTATCCATTCCTTATTAAACACTCTGCATTCACTGTCCACTTTTCTTTTCTTTGCCCCACTCATTTTGGGATTCTGCAATAAAGATCTATAAATAAAAATAGGAGTTAAAACAGAAATTACTAAACACAACAGAAGAAGAATAAAAATTAAAATAAGCAAGTGCAAGTAGTAGTAGTTTGCTGTTTGGTGAGATTTTCTTCATATTTGGTCCTTTAGCAGGAGATTGGGCATTGTCTGTCTCATTTAAGGGCCCTTCAGTTTCTTTGGATTGGGCATCCTCATTCGCCAAAGAAGAGAAGGCATTATGCAGGGATATCTCCTGATGGATAGGATGCCTCTGAGCGCAATAACTGTCAGTGGTATACTTCTTACATTATTGTACGAGTCTTGATACTTTTTGATCGCACCTCATATGCATAGCACCAGCAAAGAAGCATGTATATTTGGCATTGTGCATAACTGGAATAACCATTTAAAAAGACAAACACGAAAACAAGTGAGTGACATCGCTGGCAGATGCTTTTAAATCTGTGCACTTGTGGGGAACTGATTAAAAGCCAACTTCCAAAAGTCAAACTTTTTGCAACTGAAAGATACTTTTGAATGCCAAATAGTTAAGTTACAATTCCCCCTTCAAGCTCTCCTCCACAACAGGTAAAAACAAAATTTGCCAAGAGATGTATGTGACTTGAAACAGGTTTAACTGTGTAATGAAGGATTTCCCAAACTATGCATACAACACATGTATGTCTGCATGCTGCAACTTACATGTACAACTACATACATACTGATTTAAATATGTAAATATGCTTTTTACATGTGCAAACGTCATGCAACTCTTCTAAATGTCTTTGGATAATCCATAAGCACTGGTAATACAAATTAAGCCTAAACAATCTGCACTGAAACACCAGATACAATCAAGGCTGAAAGTGCACCCGTTTTTTGTTACCTTTATGGAAGGCCAAGCAACAGTTGTAAATGACTAATAAATTCAAAATGTCAAGATATTACATTAAGATTGGTGGCAAAATGTGGTAATGGCTCAACTTCTCACGTTCTCACCCTTTATCTGCATGCCACAATTATAAAACAAAATGACTGCCGGGCGCCGCATGGATCGCTCCTCACTAGCAGGCGCGCGGAAAGGCAGTTGACGTCATCTGAAGTGACGTCAACTCCCTGCCTGCACCTGCACGTACGGCTCCATCCGTACTCCGCCCATGGCCCCGCCCCCCCACTAGCTGCTGGCCGGCCCAGTCACTACCATGCCGTCCATACAGGCTTATGAATGTTGGGAGGGGCCGGATTAAAAGGTCCGCCGGGCCGTATACGGCCCGCGGGCCGTAGTTTGCCCACTCCTGCCTTATACCCATAAGTTGGGCACTGGTACTGTTTTTGTCTGCAAGGGATTGTGTGTTGTTTTACCAATAGTGGTCTGTAGAAAGGGGCTGAAGCTTCTTCTCAGCTATGGCTGAATCCGCAGATTTTTCCCAGCAGCTGAGCATGTGTGACTTAAGAGAGCTGATCAAGTTTGCATTGTCTAGTGCTTCTCCTTATAGCTGTTAGCTCAATGATTCCTCTCTTTCAGGTGTCTTGTGTGCACAGACTGCATTACCCGGAAGCTCTGGAGCGGAAACTACAGGTCACCAGTGTCTCCTGGAATTCAACTGGTTCTGTTGTTGCCTGCTCCTATGGCAGGTGAGGCATTTTATTCCTTGGAGAGCAGTTAGAAAAGGTTGTGATCTGTCTAAGGAATCTACCATCTCTTTCTCTTACAAATTAAACAGAAGTAGAAATAGCTTAGATACGTTTGTATTTACTTTCAGGATAATTACAACCCAGGATGGCAGCTACGTATTACAAGGCATCATTGAGGAATAGGTGATCTCCAGGAACAAGCAGGAATGAGTCTTCACATATGGGTACGTCAGTACCGATGGCGCCTGCGCGAGAACGCTCCCCAGCTTCCCAAAAAAGGAAAGCTTTTGGGAGCATCCCACAGCGCCTGCGCGCTGCCTTCCCGCCTTTCCTAACCGCCTCTCCCCAGTTCTTCTTTGCCGCGGAGCCAGCAGGTCGTGTTCCTGTCACTGCTGAAGAAGTTCTTTATTTTATTTTATTTCTTTGGTCGCGCGTCTGCCTCCCCCGACTTTGGACCGGTACCGCCGTTTTTTTCTTTCTTTCTTAAAAAAAAAAATAAATAAAAAAAGAACATATTTTTCCCTCACTTAGTGTGTTTTTCTTCTTTGGGGCCTTAGGCCTCACTAGAATTTTTCCTCATGGAAAAACCAGCCTCCGGGTTTAAAAAATGCACTAAGTGCAGCGGTACTATTTCTGTCACTGACACCCATGAATGGTGTCTTAAATGTTTGGGTCCTGAACACTCCATTTCGGATTGTCCGTCCTGCTCCTTGATGTCTAAACGAGGTTTACAGAACCGAGCAGCCAAGCTCCATGTGCTGTTTCCCTCTGATGTAGCTTCAGTGGCATCGACGTCTTCCAGGCCTTCTTCCTCCTCCCATGGATCTCAGGTAACCAAGCATCGAGATGCCTCCGGGCTTGCCCTTGAGGATCCTGCAAAACAACCCCGGCGGGAAGCTCCGGCTTCCAAAGCTCCACCTATGGGGTTACAGGTTGACATCGATGGCACGGCCTCGACCGATCACCTGTTAGAATGCTCTGGGGTACCGGCACAACCTTCCGGTACCGAATTCCAGGCATTCATGGCGTCGATGGATCAGAATGTTCTATCCATGCAGCAGGCTATCGCGGCCTTCATTCAAGCTGCGACGCCGCTGATACCACAACAAACTCCATTGTCGGTATCGGCTCCGGTACCGACACCAGCGCCGGTACCGGTACCGACTGCATCGGCATCGACCAGGATGCCGACTGCAGCGGTTCCCTGTCCAGGGCTCCTCATCGATACCGCTCGATACACGTACCGAGCTTTAGAAGAGCACCCTGACAGGCGGTACTTTGATTCCTCTGATGATTCTAATACATCAGAGGAGTCTGCTGAAGTATCCATAGCCCTCCCTGAAGAGCCTTCTTCTCCAAAAAGAAGAATGTCTCCTCCAGAGGACTTGTCCTTTCAAGACTTCATAAGAGAAGTAGCTAAAGGACTTTCTATTTCAGTAACCTCTGAATCAGAGCCTAGAGCAAACAAATTAGATATTTTAGGTTATTCTAAGGCTCCTAAAGAGGCAGTCACCTTACCAATTCATGCGATTCTTTATGAACACATGATTGATTTATGGGAGACTCCTCTCACTATCTCTCCTCATTCTCGCAGATTGGACACTATGTATCGTGTCCCTCCTTGTCCTGGTTTTCATAAAACACAGCTTCCTCACCATTCTATTGTGGTGCAGTCAGCTATGAAGAGGATAAAGAGTGCAAAAAGACACTCCTCTGCCCCTCCAGGAAGAGAATGCAGAACCTTGGATGCTTTTGGTAGGAAAATCTTCCAAGCCAGTATGCTCATTGCCAGAATCAACTCTCTACATGGGTGTGTTTCTAAAAGAAGTTGCAGATAAACTGCACACTTTCCTCCCTTTTCTTCCAGAGGATAAAAGGGAAGAATTCCTTATTTGGCTTAAGCATACTCAAGACATTTCAAAGTTTTCCAACCGGGCAGCCTTTGACTCCTTTGAAGGTGCCAGCAGAGCTTCGGGCATTGCCATAGCTGCTCGCAGAATTGCTTGGCTTCAAGCTTCTGATTTAGAACCTTGGGTCCAAGATGGCTTAGGAAATCTTCCCTGTACAGCTGAAAACCTGTTTGGCAAAGAATGGCAAATAAAAGCCACTCAAATGGATGCAGAAAATTCTGCTCTGGATAGACTTTCAAAGTCAACCTCCAGTCTTGCCAAGAAAAAACCTTTCAAGAAGTCTTTTTTCAAAAAGGGCAGATTCCCTTCTGCTTCTGGCCAACAATCATCTACAGGTCGCTTTGCTACTAAGCATCAGCAACCTAAACAGGCCAGGCCTAAGTCTACAGGGGCTACTGCAACTCAGCAGACCCAACCTCCTCAGGGTTTTTGACTTGATGCTAGAGAACCTAGCCTTTCTGGCTCTAAAACAACCAGAGCCTCTCACCATTCCAGGAAGGTTAGCTCATTTTGCTCCCAGATGAGAGCAAATTACATCAGAGCAGTGGACCCTCTCCCATCATAAGGGAGGGCTACAAACTTCATTTCTCAAACCTTCCTCCTCACACCATGGTGAGACACTTCAATTCTCCAACATCTCTTCTCGACCTTCTAGGTCAGGAGGTGGCTACCCTTCTTGCCCAAGGGGCAATAGAAGAAGTACCCCTTCTTCAACAAGGGTCAGGGTTTTACTCCCCCTATTTTCTGATTCCAAAGAAAACAGGTTGATACAGACCCATATTAGATCTCAGGGAATTGAACAAATTTCTATGCGAGGAGAAGTTCAAGATGCTTTCTCTGGGTACTCTCCTTCCATACCTTCAAAGTCAGGATTGGCTTTGTTCTCTAGATCTCAAGGATGCATACACACATGTCCTCATCCATCCATCTCACAGAAGGTTCCTCCGTTTTCTTTTCCAAGGAAAACATTACCAATACAGGGTGCTTCCTTTTGGTCTGGCCTCTGCTCCAAGAGTGTTCACCAAATGCATGGCAACAGTAGCTGCATTTCTACGCACTCTGGGAATCTTTGTATTCCCATACCTGGACGACTGGCTCATCCGAGCTCCATCTCAGTCAGAGGCCCAGATTTCCCTGGACCGCACAAGACGCATTCTGCAGTATCTGGGACTTGTGGTAAACCTCCCAAAATCTCAGCTCACCCCTACTCAGTCCCTAGAGTTCATAGGGGCCTGGTTGGATACTACCACTGCAAGGGCCTACCTTCCTCAGGCCCGTTGCCAACGTCTAGTGCAGTTAGCCTCCCAAATTCAGTCATAGAACCACTTAACTGCTCGGGAGATGCTACAACTGTTAGGCCACATGGCATCCACAGTGCATGTGGTACCCTATGCTCGCCTACACATGAGAGCAGCTCAATGGACTTTGTCCACCCAGTGGACTCGAGCATCAGGAGCTCTCTCAGACCAAATAGCAACCTCCAAACGTCTCTTTTTGTCTCTCCAATGGTGGATGTCCACCCAAAATCTGTTGCTGGGGTCCCCCTTCCAACAGTTGTTGCCCCAGGCAACCCTCACAACATATGCCTCCCAGACAGGTTGGGGAGCTCATCTACAAGACCTCTCCACTCAGGGCACTTGGTCTCCACAGGAGACCTCTCTTCATATCAACCACCTGGAGCTTCGAGCAGTTTTTGTAGCTCTCAAGGTCTTTCATACCCTGCTCAGCTACAAGACAGTCCTCATTCATACGGACAATCAAGTAGCCATGTTTTACATAAACAAGCAAGGAGGAACTGGCTCTCTGTCGCTTTGCAACGAAGCTTTAAGATTGTGGGCCTTCGCCAGAGAGCATCAAATCCATCTCCTGGCTGTATACCTCCCAGGAATTCAAAACTCTTGGGCAGACAGACTCAGTCGAGTTCTGCTTCCACACGAATGGTCCCTGCACATGGATCAGGTACTCAGAATCTTCCAAGAATGGGGAACCCCGGACATAGACCTCTTTGCAAGTCCGTGGAATGCCAAACGTCCCCGGTTCTGTTCCAGAATTCCGTGTCAGGGAGTTCAGGCCAAGGATGCCTTCCTCCTTCACTGGGGTCAAGGCTTCCTGTATGCCTTTCCACCCATTCCCTTGATTCCCAAGACTCTGTTCAAACTCCAGAGGGATCAAGGATCTATGATCCTCATAGCTCCACGCTGGCCACGCCAAGTGTGGTACCCTATACTTCTGCATCTCTCCCAAGCCCCCTCCCTGGACTTGGGAGCTGCTCCAGACCTTCTGTCCCAGGAGGAGGGGACTTTGTGGCACCCAAACCCCAAGTCCCTTCACCTCAGAGCTTGGTTACTGAAGGCCTAGACCTTCAAGGCTGGAATCTTTCTCAACAAGTGAAGGATATCCTCCATGCTTCCAGAAAACCTTCTACTAGACGTTCCTATGCTTTTAAATGGAAAAGGTTTTCCATTTGGTGTACTGAGAAGGGTCTTGACCCTCTAGCGCTACCTTTGAATTCTCTATTGGAATATCTCCTGCATCTTTCCAATGCAGGCCTTAAGATGAATTCAGTAAGGGTCCATTTGAGTGCTATTGCAGCATCCCTTAAGCCTATCAATGGACAGCCTATTTCCTCTCATCCTCTTATTGCAAGATTCATGAGAGGCCTAACTTTAACAAAACCTCCCATTAGGCCTCCTCCGGTGGCATGGGATTTAAATCTGGTTCTTGGTCAGCTTATGAAGCCACCTTTTGAACCCTTAGCCACCACCTCCTTGAAATTTCTTTCCTGGAAGGTTATTTTCCTCATTGCAGTCACCTCAGCTCGCCGCATCAGTGAACTGCAGGCCTTAGTGGCTAATCCACCTTATACAGGATTCCATCATGATAAGGTAGTCCTTAGGACCAATCCACACTTTATGCCTAAAGTGGTCTCACCTTTTCATCTTAATCAAGAGGTGTATTTACCTGTCTTTTTTCCAGCTCCTCATGCATCAAGTGCAGAGAGGAATCTTCATACTCTGGATTGTAAAAGAGCTCTTACCTTTTACTTACAAAGGACACAGCAACATAGAAAGTCTTCCCAGCTCTTTGTTGCTTTTGATCCCTCTCATTTGGGACTTCCAGTCTCTAAAAGGACACTGTCCAATTGGATTGCTCAGTGTATTTCTTTCGCCTACCAGAATAAAAACCTTTCTCTGGAGAGCCATGTCACAGCTCATAATGTGAGGGCCATGGCAGCCTCTATGGCTCATCTAAATTCTGTGTCCATCGACCAGATCTGTCAAGCGGCCACCTGGGCCTCGGTTCATACCTTCACAGCCCATTACTGCTTGGACAAGGACTCCCGCCGGGATGCCTTATTTGGTCAGGCTGTTCTCAAACACCTGTTCCATTCTTAATCAACTCCTGCCCTCCTTCCGTGGATGGATCCCTGAGATCCATAGGAGAAGGTAGAGCCCTTTGCAGGATCTCATAACCTTGGGGATCTCCCAGGCATCTTTAGCTAGGGAGTCTCCATATGTGAAGACTCATTCCTGCTTGTTCCTGGAGATAGCACAGTTACTTACCTGTAACAGGTGATCTCTGGGAACAGCAGGAATAAGTCTTCACAACCCACCCACCTCCCCTAGGAGTTGTATCTCTCTATCTATCTTTCCTTTCCTCTCTCTCTCTTTGTCTCAGCTTTAAAACTCGAATTGGGGAGAGGCGGTTAGGAAAGGCGGGAAGGCAGTGTGCAGGCGCTGTGGGATGCTCCCAAAAGCTTTCCTTTTTTGGGAAGCTGGGGAGCGTTCTCGCGCAGGCTCCGTCGGTACCAACATACCCATATGTGAAGACTTATTCCTGCTGTTCCCAGAGATCACCTGTTACAGGTAAGTAACTGTGCTTTATGTGGACAATGATGAGTGTGGTGATATAACTGGAAAGCAACTTGTAAGCTATACAAATGCTTAGTAGTAGTAGTACTAGTAAACACAGACCTGCTTTTTTTTTTTCTTTCAGATTTGATAATGGAGACTGGGGCATAGATAAGTCCTTTGTCTGCACCTGGAACTTGGACCGAAGAGGGTTAAATCCACAGTATCCAGACATGCTGCTGGATGTGCCCAGTTCAGTCATGTGTTTGGCATTTCATCCCTCCCAGCCTTCATTGCTTGCTGGTACCCTGCTTCTTTGTCTAGTCATTCTCTTTATTACTAATGTTCACACTTCATAATAGGCTAATCACTGAGTGGAGTAGTAAAGTAGGTGCAACAACCAAAAGTGAAAGATATTTAAATATTTCATAAAGAATGACTGTTCAGATGCCTGTGGTTATGCAGCAGTAAACTGTTAGTCCAATCCTTTAATGCACAGCAATCAAAGTAGTGTATTTAAAGTAGGCCCAAAAGAAAAGAGGCAATGCAAATTACAATGCAGACAAAACAGCATGCTGTTTCCAGAAAGAACCAATAAATAACCTTTAATGTAAAATTATAAATACATAAAAAAATGGGCCCAATACAGTTAGTGCTGCTGAATATCCCCGATTAACGCCGAGCAGCCTACGATGGCTTCGAGGCTTCGGCTCGTGTAGCGGCAGCCGGCATCGTAGCCCGACGCCAGGCATGGCTGCAGTCATCGGACCTCGAGCCCTGGGTGCAGGACAAGTTGGTCGATGTCCCTTGCCGAGGTGAAAACCTTTTTGGCAAACCCATGGCCGAGAAGGCGGCTGAGCTTGAAACTGAGCACCTGACTAGGACAAGGCTGTCCAGAAAAACTTCTGCCCCTTCTCACAAAAAGAAGGGCTCGGGTAAAAAGCTCTTTTACCCGAGAAAGGTAGCTGCCTACAAACCTTTCCCTCAGTACCAGGCCTCCCCAGCTCCCCAGCAGGGTCAGCAGGCCAAGGGGCAGGGACATGGGCCCCGTAGGCAGAAGACCCCCAAGCCTCCGGCTCCTGCTCCTACTCAGCAGGGAGGGTTTTTTTGACTCCCACAGCATAACCTTTCCACCTCTGCTGCCCCATTCCTGCACAGGAGGTCGTCTAGCCCTGTTTGCCCACAGGTGGCCACCCATTACAGGGGATGCTTGGGTATTGAGTATAGTCCACAGAGGCTATATGCTCCATTTCCAGCAGTTGCCCCCTGCCTACTTCCCAGGAGAGCCTCTGAGGCCTCCTCTACACACAGACGACCTCCTTCAAGAACTTCAAGGTCTGCTTCTGGACAAGGTGGTGGAGCCTGTACCTCCTCGCCTGCAGGGGCACGGTTTCTACTCCAGGTACTTACTCGTGCCAAAGAGAACCGGTGGCCTCAGGCCTATTCTAGACCTCAGGAACCTCAACAAGTTCTTGGAGAAAGAAAAGTTCAAGATGCTTTCTCTTGGAACACTTCTGCCCTACCTCCAGCAGGGAGATTGACTATGCTCCTTAGATCTCAAGGATGCGTACACTCACATCCTCATTCATCCAGACCACAGAAAGTACCTCAGGTTCATTGCGGGAGGAAACCATTACCAGTACAGAGTACTGCCTTTTGGCCTAACCTCCGCCCCAAGGGTCTTTGCAAAGTGCCTGGCTGTGGTGGCGGCCTACTTGAGGACTCAAGGTGTTTTTGTCTTCCCCTATCTGGACGACTGGCTCATCAGGGGTCAGACTTACCAGGAGGCCAGGCAGGCCACCTTTCGAACTGTATCACTCCTTCAACACCTAGGCTTTGTCATAAACTTCGCAAAGTCCACTTTGCTCCCCTCCCAGAACCTAGAGTTCATAGGGGCGCGGCTGGACTCTCTGCAAGCAAGGGCTTACTTGCCAGAAGACAAGGCTCAAAGGCTCATGGAGTTGGCATCCTGGTTTCTCAGCATGCCAAGAGTTTCTGCCCGACTCTGTCTACAGCTCCTAGGCCACATGGCGTCGACAGTACATGTGACCCCCAATGCCCGCCTCCACATGAGGCCTGCACAGTGGTGCCTCAGAACTCAGTGGAAGCAAGCCACAGGGAGCCTAGCAAAGTAAGGGTGTCCAAACCCTTCCTGAATTCCCTGCAGTGGTGGCTACACCCCCACAACTTATTTCAGGGGGTGCCTTTTCAGCTGCCTGTCCCCACAGTGGTGTTGACGACAGATGCCTCCTTGCAGGGCTGGGGTGCACATTGTCTGGAACGGTGCACTCAAGGCCTATGGTCTCCATGGGAGGCCACGCAACAGATCAACCTACTAGAACTTCGGGCTATCCGTTTAGCCCTCAAGACCTTTTCTCACACTTTGGCTCACCAGTCTGTTCTGGTTCAGACAGTCAATCAAGTGGCCATGTTCTATGTGAAGAAACAGGGAGGCACTGGGTCCAGACCCCTGTGTCAGGAGGCACAGGCCCTGTGTTCCTTTGCGCTCAAGCGCAACATGTTTCTCAAAGCTGTGTATCTCCCTGGCCAGGAGAACTTCCTGGCAGACAGGTTAAGCAGGATTCTGCAGCCCCACGAGTGGCAACTGCACGCATTGGTGGTTCAGAAAAGTTTCCTGAAATGGGGACTTCCATCCATGGTTCTCTTTGCCAGTCCCCTGAATCACCAGCTACCCAGATTCTGTTCCAGGCAACCGTACCCCCTGAGGTTAGCAGCAGATGCCTTCCTGATTTCTTGGTCCCAGGGCCTCCTATATGCGTTTCCTCCCACACCTCTGGTGGCCCGAACATTTTTCAAGATTCTAAGGGACAAGGCCTTGGTACTTCTGGTAGCTCCCAGATGGCCGAGGCAGCCCTGGTTCCCACTTCTGCTTCAATTAGCAGTGGAAATACCACTATCTCTGGGGTTGCAACCCGATCATCTCTCTCAGGATAAGGGTTCCCTTCTGCACCCCAATCTCAAATCTCTCAATTTGATGGCCTTGGAGGCTGCAAGGGTAGTGTTGGCTCCCTGGGGCTTGCCTCAGGAGGTGGAAGAGGTGGTCTTGGCCTCTAGAAAGCAATCCACCAGGAAAACCTATGCCCTGAAGTGGAGAAGGTTCTCCTTGTGGTGTCAGCAACGCAAGGAAGATCCTTTCGCCTGCACTGTGCCAGTAGTGCTTCAGTACCTGCTGCACTTGTCCAATCAGGGCCTTAAGTCCAATTCTGTTCGGGTCCACCTCTCTGCTCTGGCAGCTCACCACTCTCTGGTGGAAGGACACTCTTTGTCGGTTCACCCCTTGGTGTCCAGATTTCTCAGAGGCTTGCTATTGCTCAAGCCTCCTCTCCGTCCACCGGCCCCTGAGTGGGAGTTGAATGTGGTCTTGCAGCAACTGACTCGCCCACCTTTTGAGCCGATGGCTACATGTCCTCTCCACTTCCTTTCTTGGAAGACTCTCTTCCTAGTGGCCCTGACCTCAGCCAGGCGAGTGAGTGAGCTTCAAGCCCTGGTCTGTGACAGGCCATGCACTCGCTTCTATGGGAACAGGGTAGTCCTTAGGACTCATCCTAAGTTCCTCCCAAAGGTTGTCTCCTCTTTCCATCTCAACCAGGAGGTGGTTCTTCCAACATTTTTCCCTAGGCCCCATGCCAGCCGGGCTGAAACAGTCCTGCATACCCTGGACTGTAGGAGGGCCTTATCCTTCTACCTTGAACGTAAGCAGGGGCATAGGAGGGCTACTCAGCTCTTCGTATCTTTTGACCCTAATAACTTGGGGTTACCTGTCTCCAAGTGTACCTTGTCCATCTGGGTGGCTGACTGTATCACCTGGGCTTACAGGGCAGCTGACCTTCCCTTGCAGGGTCGGGTCACGGCCCACTGTGTCAGGGCAATGGCTGCCTCAGTGGCTCATCTCCGCTCTGTACCATTGGCAGACATCTGCAGGGCTGCAACTTGGTCCTCAAGACAGACTTTTGCGGCCCATTACTGCCTGGAGAGGGAGTCCCGTAGGGACAGTGCTTTCGGTCAGGCAGTGCTCCAGAATCTCTTTGAGGTTTAGGCAACTCCTACCCTCCAGCCCTCTGGTTGGGCTACCGGTGGGGGTATGTTTCAGTGAAATCCTTTCTCTGATGCTGCGGCTAGAGGGAGCTCATTTTTCAGCTCTGGGTCCCTGGTAGCCTTAAGCTGGGGAGTCCCATAAGTGAGGACTGACTTCCTGCTTGGTCCTGGAGAAAGAGTAGTTACTCACCTGTAACAGGTGTTCTCCAGGAGCAGCAGGAATCAGTCCTCACAACCCTCCCTCCTCCCCTGGGAGTTGCAGTAGTACATAGTTTACTTTTACATTTTTGTTGTCATAAGGTAGTGCTGTCAGAACCCATGGAACTAGGGAACTTGGAGCAGAACATAGCTGAAACTGACAGCTCAGGCTCACACGTGGAAAAAGTTTGCCATAAGCAACGGATACAAACAGAGTCACGAGGTGTAAGGGAACGCCCAGACCCAAGCTTAGCTCAAAACTCATTAGGAAATGAGGGGCGGCTGCGCAGGGGTGGAGCCCAAACTAACACCACCACATACACATTTAAAAGCCACTTACCTGAGGGTAGAGGGAGGACGCGAGAGGAAGGAGCTGGGAGAGCTGCAAGGAGTGAAAGCAGAACCAGTAGGACTGCAAGGACTGAGACAGAGAGATTGCCAGGGGCATACGAGGCTGGTGATTTTGAGGGAGATTCTTTTGAGGAGCAGTGCACAGCCATCCAATTTCCCCAAGAACCTTGCTAAGAAGTAAGCAGTGGTGGCAGTCCAGTGTCCAAGTCCAGGAGATACAAATTACCCAGCACCAGGTATTCAGCAGGGGATAGTTTTTACCCTGATGAAAGTCTTATACCTGGAAGGAAGTCAGTAGAGAAACACCGGGGAAAGTGTTCTTACAGAGCTTTGCTCAGCCGAGAGACCAGGAAGTGGGAGTGCCAGAAGGTAGGCATATTAACCATAGTAGAAGAGGTTTAAGATACCCAGAAAGACCTTGCACTTACCAAGAACTGTGTAGCTCTCAGGAGCCTGATTACATTGAATATGGTAATCATCCACTGCCCTCTAGTTTAGTGGAGGAGGGGAATGCTCTGACTCATCGGCAAGAACGTTGCAAGTACAACGGGAGTTTGATTCCAGGAGAAGTTTATTCTAATTGTGAAGAAATGCAGTTTGAGCCATATGAAGAATCTTTAGAGGATAGTGATATGGACTGTACATACATTGAGGCTGATTGCATGTCCTCTCTTTGTTAGAGAGTAATAAGAACTGTTTACAAAAGAAAACAGGAAGAAAAGTGTTTGTAAGGTGAAAGGACTGTTTTCTTTTTTCCCTTCTGTTTTGTTGCCAATGCTGAAGTAAGCCAAATTTTGTTTGAATACTTCTTTAATTTTATTACCAGACGAATGGTCTGTATTCCTTTTGTTTGCAATGTTATGAATCCTAACCCGGATGGGGAATAAAGCCTGTATATAACCTTACACTTGGTCTGCAACTACACTTCTTTGGCTGGTGTTTAAGAAACTACAGGTCCCAGAAGGCCTTTCAAAAGCCTTCCAAGAACATTCTACAGCCATTAGAATACTGCCCCACTGAAATACCCAAGCCTTTCGGCCTCTGGGGACGTTGGTGTGTGACATTGTGTGCTGTCTTTTAGCTATGTCATTTGACTGAGCAAGATGGCACCTTTAGGCGGGAAGTGGACCGTGCATGCGTGCAGTATTCCCAAAGGCTTTCTTAGAAAGCTGGGGAAAAGGGGGCTCCATCGACGTCAATGTCACCCATAAGTGAGGACTGATTCCTGCTGTTACAGGTGAGTAACTACTCTAACTCGCACCTTTGCGCCACCGTGGCCTTTTCGCATGCTATAGTGATACTTGTCTTAACTCTCTGTCTTCTTCCAAGAAATGTTTGACCTGTGGCAAGTGAGGTGCTTCTTCTCTGGATTCTGGACTCTGCTCTTTTTTCATGGCCACTTCTGAATCTCCCTGGAAGGCCTGCTCCCCCTCTCTCAGCTGGGGGATGCAGTTAGTCTGACCTTGCCTGTCTTGGGGCAGGAGGAGACTCATGGCGCTTTGGGTAAGGATATCCAGCTGACCAGAGATTCTAGCAACCATGCTGTGAGCAGCTCCTCGTCCTCTAGGAGGTTTGCGGTGGCTGTGCACCTCAATGTTGGGTGGGGGTGGGGGGGTCATTTCCAAGACAAGAGCTTCCTGCGGCCTCTGGGCGCAGTCTCATGCAGGAAAGATGGAGAGTGGAAGCCTTCCTTCTCCAGGACCAAGCAGGAAGTCAGTCCTCACATATTGGTGTCATCGGCGCTGATGAAGCCCCAGCGGAGCATTTCCCCAGCTTTCTATGAAAGCCTTTGGGAATGCAGGCACGCATGCGCGGTTCCCTTCCCGCCTAAAGGTGCCATCTTACTTCAGTCTTTTTTTTTTCTGTGAAGCCCACCGGATGTGTGTCCTGTTTTCCCAGTTAAAATTAGATTTTTTTCGGCGATTTTCACTATTTTTTTCTCCCGGTTCGACGCCGGTTCCCCTCCCGCCGGGTTCGGTACACCGGTATCGAGCCCGATTCTTCTTTTTCGGTTTTTGCCCTTCATGGCTGGCGTTCGTGCCCTTTTTTCCATTTTTCCCTGGAAGGCCGGTCCTTTGATCTCGCGGGGACTCTTTTTTTCCCCGGTGGCTTCCAGCGGTTTTAAAAAGTGTGATCGGTGTAAGAAATTAATGTGTCTCACCGACACACACGACTGCTGCCTTCGGTGCCTCTGCCCCGATCACGACCCTAAGTCGTGCGGGCCATGTGGGAAAATGTCTTCCAAGGCACTCCGAAGTCGACAGCAGCAAAAAGAAAGGCTTTTCTCAGACTCAGCCTCCGGCCGGGCCCGGACCTCGTCTGAGGCCTCGACATCTCGGGATTCCGATCCCGAGCGCTGTCGAAGCTCCTCGGACAGGGGGTCCTCCGACCGTGAATGCAAGAGGAAGAAACGGCTCGCGAGGGCGTTGTGAGAGGAGGTCCCTGGTTCCTCGAGAGCCAGGTCTAAGACCCCCGACTGTCGCCCCGGGCCCGTGGAACACAAGAAGCCTGCTAAAGTTCCTCGTGTGGAGCCGGAGTCTGCTGGACACGTAAGCCCCGTAGTCCTCGAGGACTCTCCTCCCAGGGAGCCGACGTCGGGCCTGGCGCCTGCTGCATCTCCCGAGCTGAGTCTCAGGATGACAGCCTTGGAGAGCAGATTGTCTGCCTTCATGGAGCAGCAGCGGGCACTGATGGCCAACCTGTCTGGCGCATCTGCCCCGACCACCGGGACATTGACTTCGAAGTCGACCCCGGAGACCGAGCCGATAGTTGAGTCCATCGTGGCTTGGAGTCGACCTCGGTCGCCGTCTCCCTCGACCTCCCGTTCGGGACCGAGGGTGTCGACGCTGGTGCCTTCGGCGTCGGGGCGGGTGCTCCAGGGCCCCGCGGGGTCGGACCCTGACTCTTCCTCGGACGAGTCAGCTTGGGAGACGGAGGACGAGGAGTCTCCTGACACCTTCAAGACTCTGTGCGTCCTGTCGGACTCACTGGAGTCTGAGCCCCGGAGTAGATCCCCTCCGAAGGATACTTGGTTCTTGGAGTTTGTCCGGGATATGGTCACTGCCTTGGCTATCCCGGCGGACCCCGAGGAGGAGCCTCGAGCTGAAGAGCTCGAGGCCCTCCAGTATGACTCTCTTCCGAAGGAGGCCTTTACTGTGCCGGTTCCTCCGATGCTGGATGTGGGAGGTACTGGCCTCGGCGCCGGTTTTAAGCAAGCGAGTCGACTCGATCTATCGACTCAGGAAGAGCCCTGGCTTTCAGAAGGCACAGCTACCACACCATTCTATGGTTGTGGAATCGGCCATGCATCGTCTGAAGAGTCAGAAGATGCACTCTGCGGTGCCCCCCGGCAGGGAGGCCCGGAACCTCGATGGCGTCGGTAGAAAGTGCTTCCAGGGCTCGATGCTTGCTTGCCATGTCCAGTCTTACCAGCTGTACATGGGCATGTACTTGCGGGACCTGGCCAAGGAGTTGGCCGGGTTCTCTGCTGGACTCTCCGGGGAACCCTTGCAGAGATTCAAGACCTTGTCCTCGGGGATTCGGGACTGCTCGAAGTTCATGTCTCGCGCCGCCTACGATGGCTTCGGCCCGAGTTGCGGCAGCCGGCATCGCGGCTCGACGCCAGGCATGGCTGCAGTCATCGGACCTCGAGCCATGGGTTCAGGACAAGTTGGTCGATGTCCCTTGCTGAGGTGAGAACCTTTTTGACAAGCCCATGACCGAGAAGGCCGCTCAGCTCGAAACTGAGCACCTCACCCAGACAAGGCTGTCGAGGAAGACCTCTGCCCCTTCTCATAAAAAGAAGGGCTCGGGTAAAAAGCCCTTTTACCCGAGGAAGGGCACTGCCTACAAACAGTACCCGCAATATCAGGCTGCCCATGCTGCCCCCCAGGGTCAGCAAGCCAAAGGGCAGGGTAATGGGCCCCGTAGGTAGAGGACTCCCAAGCCTCCGGCCCCTGCTACCACTCAGCAGGGTGGGGGGTTTTGACTCCTTGAGCGTAGCCTCTCCTCCACTGCTCTCCCAACCCTGCACAGGAGGTCGCCTCGCCCTCTTTGCCCACCAGTGGCCCCTTATCACCGGGGACAGTTGGGTGCTGGAGATAGTCTACAGGGGCTATGCCCTGCATTTTCACCAACTGCCTCCACCATACTTTACAGGGGAGCCTCCAAGGCCTCCCCTGCACACAGACCTTCTTCTGCATGAGCTTCATGGTCTGTGCCTCCCCACTTCCAGGGTCACGGTTTCTACTCCAGGTATTTCCTGGTGCCCAAAAGAACTGGTGGCCTTCGACCCATTCTGGACCTCAGGAACCTCAACAAGTTCCTAGTGAAGGAGAAGTTCAAGATGCTTACTCTTGGGACACTTCTGCCCTACCTTCAGCAGAGAGATTGGCTATGCTCCTTAGATCTAAAGGATGAGTACACTCACATCCTCATTCATCCAGACCACAGAAAGTACCCCAGGTTCATTGTGGGAGGAAACCATTATCAATACAGAGTGCTACCTTTCGGCCTCACCTCCGCCCCCAGAGTCTTCACAAAGTGCCTAGCAGTGGTGGCGGCCTACCTGAGAAACCAGGGCATTTTTGTCTTCCCCTATCTGGATGACTGGCTCATCAGGGGTCAGACGTGTCAGGAGGCCAAACAAGCCACCCGCAGCACTATTGCTCTTCTCCAAAGGCTGGGGTTTGTCATAAACTTCGCAAAGTCCATTTTGCTCCCCTCCCAGAACTTGGAGTTCATAGGAGCAAGGCTGGACTCTGCTGGCAAAGGCTTTCTTGCCAGCAGACAGGGCCCAAAGGTTGATGACCTTGGCAAATCAGTTTCTCAGCAGGTCCCTGGTCTCCTCCAGACTCTGCCTGAGGCTTCTAGGCCACATGGCTTCGACAGTGCATGTGACCCCCAATGCCAGGCTCCATATGAGGCCTGCACAGTGGTGCCTTCGGTCTCAGTGGTCACAGGCCACAGGCAGCCTCAGAGACAGGATAAGGGTGTCCAGACAATTTCTACACTCCCTCAACTGGTGGCTGCACCCACCCAATTTACTGAAGGGGGTGCCTTTTCAGATTCCAGGGTACACAGTAGTGATTACCACAGACACCTCCCTACAAGGCTGGGGAGCTCATTGTCTAGGCAAGTGCACACAGGGCCTGTGGTCCCCTTGGGAGGCTGCACAGCAGATCAATCTCCTCGAACTCGGAGCTATTCGATTAGCGCTCAAGGCTTTCACTCCTGCCCTGGCTCACCAATCTGTCCTGATTCAGACGGACAACCAAGTAGCCATGTTTTATGTGAACAAACAGGGCGGCACTGGGTCCCGGATCCTTTGTTGGGAAGTTCAGGACCTTTGTTCATTTGCCCTCAAGCACAACATGCTCCTCAAGGCTGTGTACCTTCCAGGCCAGGACAACTACCTGGCAGACAGGTTAAGCAGAATACTGCAGCCCCACGAGTGGCAGCTGCATCCTTCAGTAGTTCAGAAGATCTTCCTGAAATGGGGTCTCCCTTTGATATATCTCTTTGCCAGTCCAATGAACAAGCAACTACCAAAGTTCTGCTCCAGGCAACCACATCCTCTGCGGATAGCAGCGGATGCTTTTCTGATATCCTGGTCTCAGGGCCTCCTCTATGCTTTTCCTCCCACGCCCTTGGTGGCCTGAACCCTATTCAAGATTCTTCAGGACAAGGCCTCGGTCCTGCTGGTGGCTCCCAGGTGGCCGAGACAGCCTTGGTTTCCTCTTCTCCTTCAACTGGCGGTGGATCCTCCACTACCTCTGGGGTTGCAACCCGATCTTCTCACACAGGTGCAGGGTTCCCTTCTGCACCCCAATCTCAAAGCTCTCAATTTGATGGCCTGGAGGCTGCAAGGGTAGTTTTGACTCCCTGGGGCCTACCTCAGGAAGTTGAGGAGGTTGTCCTAGCCTCTAGGATACAGTCCACTAGGAAAACCTATGCTCTCAAATGGAAAAGGTTTTCTGTGTGGTGTCAGCTGCGTACAGAGGATCCTTTCTCCTGTACTGTGCCGGTAGTCCTTCAGTACTTACTGCATTTGTCAAATCAGGGACTTAAGTCCAATTCTGTTCGGGTTCACCTCTCAGCTCTAGCAGCTCACCACTCACTGGTGGAGGGGCATTCTCTGTCTGGTCACCCCTTGGTGTCCCGCTTTCTCAGGGGCTTGCTTTTGCTCAAGCCTCCCATCCGTCGTCCTGCCCCTGAGTGGGAGCTGAATGTGGTCTTGCAGCAACTGACTCGCCCACCTTTTGAGCCGATGGCTACTTGTCCACTACGCTTCCTCTCCTGGAAGACACTCTTCTGATAGCCCTTACCTCGGCTAGGCGAGTGAGTGAGCTTCAGGCCCTGGTCTGTGATAGGCCTTACACCAGGATTTATAGGAACAGGGTAGTCCTTAGGACTCATCCAAAGTTCCTCCCTAAGGTTGTCTCCTCTTTCCACCTCAACCAGGAGGTGGTTCTTCCAACATTCTTCCCTGGGCCTCATGCAAGCCAGGCTGAAGCAGTCCTGCATTCCCTGGACTGTAGGAGGGCCTTATCCTTCTACCTTGACCGTACGCAGGGGCATAGAAGTGCTACTCAGCTCTTCGTATCCTTTGACCCCAATAAGTTGGGGTTGGCTGTGTCCAAGCGTACCTTGTCCATCTGGGTGGCTGACTGTATGACCTGGGCTTACAAGGCGGCTGACCTTCCTTTGCAGGGTAGGGTCACGGCCCATCGTGTCAGGGCAATGGCTGCCTCAGTGGCTCATCTCCGCTCTGTGCACTTGGTAGACATCTGCAGGGCTGCAACTTGGTCTTCAAGCCAGACTTTTGCGGCCCATTACTGCCTGGAGAGGGAGTCCCGTAGGGACAGTGCTTTTGGCCAAGCAGTACTCCGGAATCTCTCTGAGGTTTAGGCAACTCCTGCCCTCTGTTGGGCTACCGTTGGAGGTTGTGTCCTTGAAAAGCCTTTTTTTGCTGCTGAGACTAGAGGGAGTACTCTTGTTCAGCCTGGGTTCCTCGGTAGCCCAGAGCTAGGGAGTCACCCATATGTGAGGACTGACTTCCTGCTTGGTCCTGGAGAAAGAGTAGTTACTCACCTGTAACAGGTGTTCTCCAGGAGCAGCAGGAATCAGTCCTCACAACCCTCCCTCCTCCCCTGGGAGTTGCAGTTGTACATAGTTTATTTTTTATTTTTGTGTGCTGTTCTTAGCTATGTCATTTGACTGAGGTAAGATGGCACCTTTAGGCGGGAAGGGAACCGCGCATGCGTGCCTGCATTCCCAAAGGCTTTCATGGAAAGCTGGGGAAATGCTCCGCTGAGGCTTCATCAGCACCGATGACACCCATATGTGAGGACTGATTCCTGCTGCTCCTGGAGAACACCTGTTACAGGTGAGTAACTACTCTTTGTTCGATTGCCTTTGGATAAGCATCCCTGGTGAGAGGCACCCCCTAGAGATGGGGAACAGCTGGGAGCTGTTTGAGATTTTGACTATGACTTGGATTCAGATGGCTCAGTACTCTGCTCTGGGGCACAAAGGGAGCAAGGCCCTCACAGCAATAGCAGAAACACAAAAACGGGAGAAGGCCAGAAAGGGTCACAGGTGCTAATATTTATGTGGTAAATCCCCTATGCGTTTGGCGAAAAGCCTTCATCGGTGGGGTACGCATCTAAAAACAATAACAATAAGTTACATACATTAAAAAATAAAAATAATACTCGAGCACATCAGTAATATAGCTAGTATTAAAAGAACTATAAGGGGGAGGAAGTGACGTCACCCGATAAGATGGCAGCCTAATCCTTCGGCTCCCGTCGGGACGCTACAATTGTGGAGAAATTAGCCCTCTTAATCCCCTGTTTGGTGCGAATACTGGTCAGCTGGGGAGTGCGCACGACATGGCAATGTCGGCAAAGAAAAAACTGGCCCGATTCAAGTCTTCTTACAGCGGAGAGCGAGAGCAGGCCGAGAGCGCGTCTCAGGAGCACGTGGAGTCGGGAGTAGATTCGGATGAAGAACCTGATCGGGCAGATGAGGGCTGCATGCGTGGCGACATCTGGGGGTGGATGCGCTCCTTGAAGCGAGAGATTGTCGCTACCAGGGGAGACATAAAGGAGGCCCTCACAGCGATCAAAGCGGATGTGCTCGACCTGGGACATCGGGTGGAGAAATTGGAGGAGCAGGCAGACCTCCTGACCGAGAGTGACCTGGCTGCTGAGACTCGAATATGGAATATGCAAAGAGAACACGAGCTGCTTAAGGACAAATTGGAGGACTTGGGAAAACCGCTCCCGTCGGAGCAATGTTCAGATCCGGGGCCTTCCGGAATCGGCGGCATATGCTGACTCCAGGGAGGTGGTTCAAAAGGAGTGCCAGTTTTTACTGAGCTTTGAGCAGGGAGCTGCGGCAGCGGAGCCGGTAATGTTGGAGAGAGCCCATAGGGCGCTGGGGCCGCCAAGACCGGGGAAACCTCGGGACATTGTGGCCTGTCTCTCTTCCTATGCGACTAAGGAGAGGGTGATGCGGGAGGCCAGCAAGCGCCGGAGCTTCGTGTGGGATGGCCAGACGGTGGAAGTTTACCATGACCTCTCAGCAGCCACGTTGTAACGGCGGAGGGAGTTGCGGCCTGTCACGGCATACCTCCGGGCTGAGAAATTGAAATATCACTGGCTTTTTCCATTTGCCATACTGATGGAGGTGAATGGGCGGGGTATTCGGGTGCGGACTTTGGAGGAGGCGTGGGCGACCTTGCGTCAAGAGGGGATGCCTCGCCTGCCCAATAATGCGCCAATAAAGACCCCCCCGGCGACTGCCGGCGTTGGATCCCGCTGGGAGAGGGTGCCAGTGCCGGGTCAACGTCTGCGGAGGAAAGCGGGCCCTGCATCACCGGCGGCTGCCGATGGAGAAGGCCGGGAGGACCAGCCTCCGGCGGGGGGGCACATGAACTTTTGGACATGAGTGCTGTGTGAGCTTAGTTTATGCAGAAATGTTACATGTTTCGTTTGCTAACTGGTATATTGTATTATTGTAAGGGTGCAGCTTAGCTCTATGCAGATGGGGTTAAGAGGTTGTAGCAGTGTCCTCGGGGAGGTCTATTCCTTGATGACAGGCGGAGATCAGCTCCGCGGGCAGCAGGGGGGGATGGGGGGAGGGGGTGGGGGAGAGACTTCATTTGTGTGGGGGTGGGGGTGACAAACGGGTTCTGATGGCTTCCGCTCTAAAGGTGGGGTGCCTGAATGTACGGGGGCTTAACACGCCACAGAAATGGAAACTGTTGTGGAGGGAGGTGAGGGAACAAAAATGGCAGGTGATTTTCCTCCAGGAGACTCATCTGCGCCGTGGGGATGAGCGCCTAATGCAGTCCGGAGCGTTCTGGGGTTTCTATGCGGCGGGGGAGGGGAACCAAAAGAAGGGCGGGGTAGCTGTTCTGATTCGACACGATGTTCCCTTCACGCTGGGGAGGGTCTTTCGAAAGCCTGATGGTAGAGCTGTGGGGGTGGTGGGAGAAATTGGGGGCGAGCAAGTGACCCTAGTGTCGGTATACGGCCCAAATAGTATCCCAGGGCCATTTTGGGTGGATTTGGGTGGGTGGTTGGCAGGGCGAATCCAAGGGGCATGCTTGATGGGGGGCGATTGCAACTTAGCGTTGGACGGGCGGCCTGGCCGTAGAGGGGGATGGGCCCCGGGTCTGTGGAAATTTCAGAATAGCCTCCAAGGCTTGGGTCTAGAGGACCTGTGGCGGTTGGCACATCCCAAGGAAATGGACTATACCTATTACTCCTCTGTGCACGGCACGTATAGCCATATTGATTATCTTTTTGGGGATGCCTATTGGCGAGATATATTGGAGGGGGTGCGGATAGGGACAGCCACTTGGTCTGACCATGCGCCGGTGGAGGCAGGATTTGGCTCTCCGGGCGAAGTGGACCGTCGCTCCTTTTGGAGATTGAATGAGTATCTCCTTCAAGGGAAGGAGCTAGTGTCGCGAATGAAAGGGGTGATTGGGGATTACATGGCATTGAATGATACCGGGGAGGTGACCACGGGGGTTCTTTGGGACGGGTTGAAGGCAGTGATCCGGGGTCATCTGGTGCAAGAGGGAGCACGGCGGAAGAAGTTAAGGGAAGAGGGAATGAAGCGACTCACCGGGCAATTGGAAGCATTAGTACGGGAGCATAAGCAGAGAGGGGGCAGGCGCTTGCAGGGTCAAATTGATGAAACATAAATCAACTAAATAATGAAGACTATGACACTTTCTATAAACATAGAACCAATAGGAAAGGCAGAGGTGTATTAATGATGACAAAAAAGGTACTAAGTGCCAAAACAATCCAATCAAACATCTCCAACAACATAGATACGTTATTAATAAAAATTGGTATCATGAAACTCTGTTTAGTATATAGATCCCCAGACCAAAACCCAGATTGCTTGACGCTTTTATTGAACTCCTCAGCTCCTCCACTGAACAACACCCTATAATCATACTAGGAGATTTTAACCTTCCTTCTCTACCAACACTGGACGCTAAACTATTCTTTGACACAATATCAGACATGGAATATCATCAGATAATAAACACTTCTACACACATCAAAGGTGGAACTCTCGATCTTGTCTTTCTCCCTAATACACTCTTCAAACTAATCAACCCAAATTCAGTTGAATGTACACAGATACCCTGGTCTGATCACTACATCATCAAATTAAATCTTACATATCCCCTCACTAGCACTAACAACCAATCCAGATTTGTCCCAACTACAAGATTTAAAAAGTTCAACGATGAAGAATTTATTGATTTAACAATCCCTCACCTCTTATCACCAGCAACGAATTTAGATGACACTGTCAAAAACTGGCATGAAACTATCAACAATGCAGCCAAAATTAATCACACACACAAAAAGATCACTTACTCTGAGACTAATACCAAACCATGGTTCAACAATACACTAAAGCAAATGAAACGGAACCTGAGAAAACTAGAACACAACTGGCGCAAATCTAAATTGACAATACACAAAGAAATATACAATAACCACCTCAATAAATACAAAGAAACCTTGGACAGCACAAAAAAAGAATATTATGCTAAAATACTATCAAAATCATATAACAGGCCAAGAGAGTTATTCACCATTGTCAGAAATCTAACCAACCCTCAAACCTCCGACAGCGAAATTACAGACATCTCAGTTCAAACCTTAGCCCACCATTATCAAAACAAAGCAAAAATGCCGTCAATGTCTATAGACATTACCAACTTATCACACCAGCCACAAGATGAATGGTCTGAGTTCCATCCCATAACTAAAGAGACACTAAAAAACATTATCACCAGTCTCAACACCACAACTTCATATCTAGATCCATGTCCAGTAACATGGATAAAAAATACCCTACCAATTTTATTACCCTACATTCTCTCAATAGTGAACCTCTCACTAACCCAAGGCTACCTCCCACCATCACTCAAACACGCACAAATACGGCCAATCCTCAAGAACAGCAAACTTGATAAAACTTTACCTGCATCATATAGACCCATTTCAAGCATACCATTCTTGGCTAAAATAATTGAAAAAGTGGTTCAATTACAGACACAGGACTTTCTAGACTCATCTTACCCTCTTGATGAGCAACAGTATGGCTTTCGGCCACGCCATGGAGTTGAAACACTCCTCACAGTTTTAATAGATACGCTCCTAAGAGGAATTGACAATAATAAACAGGCCTTCATTCTACTTTTCATTGATATATCAGCTGCGTTTGACAGCATACACCACACAATAATGCTCAATAGCTTGAGACAAATAGGCTTAAACTCTACAGTACATAAATCGTTCTCATCCTACCTAGATAATAGAACGCAAAATGTAAGAATTGGAAATCAAAACTCAACCACATATAAACAAGAAATTGGATTACCACAAGGTTCAGCGCTATCAGCCCTGCTTTTTAATATCTACATAAAACCAGTCTGCAACATTTTCAAAAAATTTGGAGTAAAATATCATCTATACGCAGACGATATTATGATGTATATTCCATTCACGATACCCAACCTACCGCTACAACTCCTATCGGACTGTTATAATGAAATTACTACTTGGCTAAAAGCACAAAACCTCCACATAAACCACACTAAAACTGAAGTTCTAATCGTGACCAAGAACAAATCCTATATCCCCCCAACACACATAAGACTTCAAAACCAAGAAATTAAAATAAAAACGAAATAAGATATCTAGGCGTAATTCTAGACATACACCTTACGATGGAAACACACATTAGCAATACCATAAAGAAAATTTATTTCAAACTCAAAACCCTCAAACAACTTCGTCCGCTAGTATTTACACAAGACTTTATCAACATAATCCAGGCCACCATAACTCCACATTTTGACTTTGCCATTCTAATTCTAATAGGCATATCAAAACAAAACATCAAACGATTGCAATTAGCGCAAAACGCAGCGGCCAGAATCATATTGAAAATTAACTCACTCCAACACATATCACCAATACTAGCCTCTCTCCATTGGCTACCAATTCAAAGTAGAATAATCTACAAAACAATAATAACTTCATTCAAGGCCTTATATGATATGGCCCCAACTATGCTATGTAACTTAATACACAAAGAACCATCTAAGTCCACACACAGAAAAGGACAATTGAACAGATTAAAGATCCCGAAAGATTATACAAGAGCCCATAAATCAACAAATAACAGAGCCTTTTCCCACATAGCCCCAACAATCTGGAATTCCCTCCCAGAGGAGCTACGAACACTAACGGAGATCATGGAACTCCGCAAAAAATTAAAAACTTATTTGTTCACCAAACACTACAACATAGATAACTCACAACCTGCTTTAGACAAAGGTTAAACAGGTATCTATCTGCATCAAGCAAAAACCCTAACCCAAACAAATGACACACAATCATGATGACTTCACAGCTTATGTCCTTTCACTTCCATGTATATAAATACATATATAAAACTGTATATAGTTTATTCTGTTCTGTATTATCCCACATTGTTTAGACTGTATATTCTATATATAATATGATGTTCCTTGTAAATATGTTCTGTTATAATAATATGACGTTCCCTGTAAAACAAACTTGCTTTGTTAACTATTGTTCACTGTAAACCGCAACTGAACTTTGGAAGATGCGGTATATAAATGTGTATAAAATAAATAATAATAAAATAAATAAATAAATGAAACTCGTCGCCAGTTGAATGCGCTGCAGCTGGAGCGTATCTCATATCAGCTAGAGAGGGTACGCCAGAGATATTACGAATTTGATAATAAAGCGGGCCGCCTGTTAAGCACTAAATTAAAGGCTCAGCGACGGCGTCAAGCGGTGATAAATATAAAAGGACCTCACGGTGTGATGTTGTATAAAGGTAAAGCTATTAGAGATAGGTTTCGTGACTACTATAAAGAATTATATGCCGCAGAGCCCGGGGGGGATGCGGCGGCTATACAGGCGTACTTGCAGAATGCTGGGGTGGGGAGTAGGTGCCTGGATGGGGCAGAGGAGGAGGAGCTTGAAGGGGAAATTGTCCTTGAGGAGGTTCAGGGGGTTATCAGAGGCTTGGTGCAGGGTAAAGCCCTTGGTGTGGATGGATTCACGAGTTTGTTTTACAAAACATTCTCGGCGGAGCTGGGACCGATATTGACACGTGTTTTCAATGCAGTGCAACAGGGGGGGGCCTTGCCGGCCTCAATGAATCAGGCAGCCATAGTGGTCCTTCCAAAACCGGGTAGGGACCCGACGGTGTGTGGTTCGTTTCGGCCCATTTCCCTACTCAATCTCGACGTAAAGATTTTAGCCAAGGTGCTGGCTCTGCGCCTGGGACCGTATATGCCGAGACTGATCCATCCGGATCAGTCGGGCTTTATAGAAGGTAGGCAACCTGCAGACGGGGTGCGCAGGGTCTTACAATTGGGGTGGTTAGCTCGGCGGGAACAACAGACTATGTTTTTAGCCATAGACGCGGAGAAGGCTTTTGATAGGGTCGACTTCGGTTTTTTGATGGCTACTTTAGAGTATATTGGCTTAGGCCCCAACTTTCGATCATGGCTCCAGGCTCTTTACGCCGCTCTGCAGGCTGCGGTCTTGGTTAATGGGGGGTATTCTGATTTCTTTCCCTTGGGGCGGGGGACGCGGCAGGGGTGTCCGCTGTCCCCGCTCCTATTTGCATTGGTTATGGAGCCCTTGGCGGCTCGGGTCCGGTCGCTACATAATCTGAGGGGAATAGCGGTGGGCTCCCAGGAACACAAGATTGTTCTCTTCGCGGATGATTTGCTTTTTACTCTGACGCAGCCGATTGTTTCTTTACCGCTCTTGATGCGGGAACTGCGGGAATATGGGAGGCTCTCGGGCTTTAAAGTTAATTGGGATAAAACAGAGGCAATGTCAATTTCTTTGCCGCCCCAGTTAGTGCTTTCTCTGCAGGCCTCGTTTCCCTTTAGGTGGGCTAAGGGGGTCATAAAATATTTAGGAGTTCAGGTTACGGTAGATCAGGGAGACCTCTATGGGGCAAATTATCCGCCCCTATATGGTCAGCTGCGAAGGGATTTGGCTCGGTGGGGGAGACGGGACCTGTCTTGGCTGGGGAGAATTGCGTCTGTGAAGATGAATGTGCTACCTCGTCTGCTATATTTGTTTCAAACGCTTCCGGTTCCGCTCCGTTTACGGGATCTTAGGGCCTTGCAGAGTCAGGTGTATGCCTTTGTTTGGAAAGCGAGCAGGCCACGGGTGAGTAGGCGGGTACTGTATGCGACAAGGGGGCGGGGTGGGTTAGGGGTCCCTGACCTCGTTCGTTATTATGAGGCAGCCCAGTTGCGCATAGTGTTTGAGTGGAGAGATGGGGGGGGGGGGGTAGACCAAAGGGCTTTTGGGAGGTGGAGCAATATTGGGCGGAGGGGACTCCATTGCGGTATTTGCCCTGGTTGATGAGACCCCCTCCGGGAGGTCGATGGCGGGATAACCCATTTTTATGGCATTTGTTTATGCAATGGCGTAAGGCTCGCAGGAAATTGGGGCCAGGGGTGATCTTTTCCAAACTGGCTCCAATACGGGCGACCTCAGGGTTTCTCCCTGGGAGGGCGGGGGTCTTTCAGAGATGGGAGAGAGCGGGATTAGATACGTTTGCTAAGCTTATTGAGGGGGGGGGAGGTGATCCCCTTCTCCGATCTTAGGGTTACTTATCATTTGCCCAGTAGCGATTTTTTTCCTTATATGCAGGTTGCCCACTTCCTTAACCAGCACGGGGTTCGGGAATCTTGGCAGGAGGGGGGGGGGATGATCGGGAAGGGTTGTGGGTAGCTTGGGAGAAGTCAAGGGGTCTGATCTCAGTCCTTTATAGGAGGCTAGGGGGCAATTCCTCCTTGAGGTTTCCCCACCAACGGGAGTGGGAGAGGGATTTGGGGAGGGAGGTGGATGACCAGGAGTGGAAGAGGGTGCATATCAATATTGGCAGACAGGCTCTTTCTGTGTCCGTGCGGGAGACCTCTTATAAGCTCCTTTTTCAGTGGTACTATACCCCGGTGCGACTGCATAAGATGTTTCCGGCAGTGTCCGACCTTTGCTGGAGAGGGTGTGGGGGGCAGGGAACCTTCCTGCATGTTTGGTGGGAATGTCCGCAGGTGGTGGGATATTGGGGGGAGGTGGGGAAGAAGATCGTGGAGATCTTTGGGGAAGGCGGGGAGTTGGACTTGGGATTTTGCTTGTTGGGGATGCACGCCGCTGGGGGGCCCAAAAAATTTGGGTGGCCCATTCGGGCTTGTATCCATGCGGCTCGGAGTGAAATCGCCAGGGCATGGAAACAACCCTCACTCCCGGGGATGGATTTGTGGCTGAGCCGTTTGAGACGCATTGCTTTGATGGAGCAGCTCACGGCTGTGTGGAGGCAGAAGCAGGAGAAATTTACAGCCTTATGGTCACCTCTGTTAATTTATTTGCAACGCTGAAGTGTCTCTCAGGGGAGGGGTGGGGGGGATTTGGAGGGAGGGACTGGGGGATGGTTTATTGGGGGGAAAATTGGAGTTTGGTGTTGGATTTTTGAATCTGTTGATCGTGCAATGTTATGTTCTGTGGTTGTGCCAATCTCAATAAAAAAATTAAATTAAAAAAAAAAAAAAAAAAAAAACAACTATAAGGGAAAGTCCAAAATAGAGAATAAAAGTAAACAGTGTTCATAATAAAATAAAAACCAAGATAAAACACACGTTTGAATAAATAATAAATAAAAGGTAATACATGAACTTATGAATAGGACCAAAACAGCCAAATAAATAAATTAATTAATTAAAATCAATAAACATGGCAATGACAGTGGTTAAACATTGAGGAATACTACAGAGAGGGTCCAAACAAAACACATGCAGTAAAAAAGTAAAAACGGGGGTGACTGTGCACGGGAAAAGTAAAACAGCACTTAGTCAGCCTTCTAATTTATCTATTTTACCTTTGCCGTGCAAAGTCGCCCCCGTTTGTATTTTTTTACTTTTTTACTGCATGTTTCACACTACACCAATTTGTTCTCCAGGACCAAGCAGGAAGTCAGTCCTCACATATGGGTGATATCGACGTCGATGGAGCCCCCATGCGGAGCATTTCCCTAGCTTTCTAAGAAAGCCTTTGGGAAAACACCCACGCATGTGCGGTCCCCTTCCCGCCCAAAGGTGCCATCTTGCTCAGTCTTTCTTTTTCCGTGGAGCCCAACGGACATGAGTCTGTGTCACCTGGAAAAGTTTGATTTTTTTCTGCGATTTTCGCTCTCTTTTGTCCGGTTCGATGCTGGTTCCCCTTCCCGCCTGGGTTCGGTACGCCGATATCAACCTGATCTCTGTTTTTTGTTTTTTTGCCCTTCGTGGCACGCTTTCGCGCTCTTTTTCTTTTTCCCTGGAGGGCCGGTCTTTTGACCTCATGGGGGCCCTTTTTTCCCCGATGGCCTCCAGTGGTTTTAAAAAGTGTGATCGTTGTAAGAAGCCCATGTCTCTTACCGACACACACGACTGCTGCCTGCGTTGCCTCGGGCCAGACCATGATCCCAAGGTCTGTGTCCCGTGTGGAAAGATGTCCACCAAGGCACTCAGAAGCCGGCAGCATCAGAAGGAGAGAATTTTTTCTGACTCTGCCTCCGGACGAGCCCGGACCTCGTCAGAGGCCTCGACGTCTCAGGAGTCTGACCCCGAGCATCGTCGGGGTTCCTCTGAAAGGGGGGTCCCCCAGTCGGGAGCATAAGAGGAAGAGGAAGCTCGTGAGGGCGGCGTCGGAGGATACCCCTGGTTCCTCGAGGGCCAGGTCCCGGACCCCTGACCGCCGCCCTGGGCCTTTGGAGCTGGAGAAGCCACCTAAGGTGCCTCTTATAGAGCCGGAGTCCTGTTATTCTCGAGGACTCTCCTCCCAGGGAGCCGACGTCGGGCCTGGCGCCGCCGGGGCCCGAGTCGGCTGCTGAGTCTCCTGAGCTTGGACTCAGGCTGACAGTCTTGGAGTGCAGACTGCCTTCATGGATCAGCATCGGGTGCTGATGGCCAGCTTGACTGGTGCATCTGCCCTCACCACTGGGACATCGACGTCTAAGTCGAGCCCGGAGACCGAGCCGGTTCTCGAAGCCATGAAGGCTCGAGTCCGGACTCGGTCACGGTCCCCCTCGACCTCCTGTTCAGGACCGAGGGTGTCGACGCCGATGCCCCCGGAGTCGGTGCGGGTGCTACCGGAGCCCGCACGGTCGGAGCCCCTCGACTTTTCCTCGGATGAGTCTGCGTGGGAGACGGAGGACGAGGAGTCCCCCGATACCTTTCGGACTCGGTGTGTCCCTTCGGACTCACCGCAGTCCAAACCCCGGAGTAGGTCCCCACCGGAAGACACCAGGTTCTCAGAGTTTGTCAGGGACATGGCCAAGGCTTTGGATGTTCCTGCGGATCCCGAGGAGGAGCCTCGAGCCGAAGAACTCGATGCCCTGCAGTATGACTCTCCACCAAGGGAGGCCTTTACTGTGCTGGTTCCTCCGATGCTGGAACGGCTCCTCTTCCAAATGTGGGAGGCACCGGCCTCGGTGCCGGTTTTGAGCAAGCGGTAGGGAGGCCCGAAGCCTGGATGCTATCGGCAGAAAGTGCTTCCAGGGCTCGATGCTTGCTTGCCGTGTCCAGTCCTACCAGCTGTACATGGGCATGTACTTGCGGGACCTGGCTAAGGAAATAGCTGGGTTCTCTGCTGGCCTCTCCGGGGAACCTTTGCAGAGGTTCAAGACCTTGTCCTCGGGTATCCGGGAATGCTCCAAATTCATCTCCCGGGCAGCCTACGATGGCTTCGAGGCTTCGGCCCGAGTAGCGGCGGCCAGCATCGCTGCTCGACGTCAGGCATGGCTACAGTCATCGGACCTCGAGCCATAGGTACAGGACAAGTTAGTCGATGTCCCATGCCGGGGTGAAAACCTCTTTGGCAAGCCCATGGCCGAAAAGGCCGCTGAGCTCGAGACAGAGACTCTGAAAAGGACAAGTTTGTCCAGAAAAACCTCTGCCCCTTCTCATAAGAAGAAGGGCTCGGGGAAAAAGACCTTTTCCCCGAGGAAGTCATCTGCCTACAAACCTTTCCCTCACTATCAGGCCTCCCCAGCTCACCAGCAGGGTCAGCAGGCCAAGGGGCAGGGACATGGGCCCCGTAGGCAGAAAGCCCCCAAGCCTCCAGCTCCTGCTCGTACTCAGCAGGGAGGGGTTTTTTGACTCCCACTGTGTAGCCTCTCCACCTCTACTGGCCCATCTCAGCACGGGAGGTCGGTTGGCCCTGTTTGCCTACCAGTGGCCGCCCATCACAAGAGATGCTTGGGTGTTGAGCATAGTCCAGAAGGGCTATCTGCTCCATTTCAATCAGGTACCCCCCTCCTACTTTCCAGGGGAGCCTTCAAGGCCTACTTTGCATCAGGAACTCCTTCTCCAGGAACTGCAAGGTCTTCTTCAAGACAGGGCGGTGGAGCCTGTACCTCCCCACCTGCTGGGGCAGGGCTTCTACTCCAGGTACTTTCTTGTGCCAAAGGGAACTGGAGGTCTCCGGCCCATTCTGGACTTGAGAAATCTTGGAAAAGGAAAAGTTCAAGATGCTTACTCTTGGAACACTGCTGCCCTACCTCCAGCAGGGAGAATGGCTATGCTCCTTAGATCTGAAGGATGCGTACACTTACATCCTCATTCACCCAGACCACAGAAAATACCTAAGGTTCGTGGTAGGAGGAAACCATTTTCAGTACAGAGTACTGCCCTTTGGCCTAACCTCCACCCCACGGGTCTTCACTAAGTGCCTGGCAGTGGTGGCGGCCTTCTTGAGAAACCAGGGTATTTTTGTCTTCCCCTACCTGGACGACTGGCTCATCAGGGGTCAGACTCTCCAGGAAGCCAGACAAGCCACCCTCCATACTGTCTCTCTCCTTCAGCAACTAGGCTTTGTCATAAACTTCACAAAGTCCACTTTGCTCCCCTCCCAGAACCTGGAGTTCATAGGAGCATGGTTAGACTCCCTGCACGCAAAAGCTTACTTGCCAGAAGACAGAGCGGGAAGGCTGATGGACTTGGCCAGCCGGTTTCTAGACAACCCACTGGTTTCCGCCAGACTTTGTTTAAGGCTCCTGGGTCACATGGCTTCAACAGTGCATGTGACCCCCAATGCCCGCCTGAATATGAGGCCTGCACAGTGGTGTCTCAGGGCTCAGTGGAGGCAGGCTGCAGAAGCCTAAGAGACAAAGTAAGGGTGTCCAAACCCTTCCTGAACTCCCTACAGTGGTGGCTACACCCCCCCCCCCGCCACCTTCTACAGGGAATTCCTTTTCAGGTACCTGTTTCCACTGTGGTACTCACAACCGATGCCTCCTTGCAGGGCTGGGGTGCACATTGTCTGGACAAGTGCACACAGGGCCTGTGGTCTCCATGGGAAGCCACGCAACAAATCAATCTGCTGGAACTCTGGGCGATACGCTTAGCCCTCAAGGCCTTTTCTCACACCCTGGCCCACCAATCTGTCTTGGTGCAGACAGACAACCAGGTGGCGATGTTCTGTGTGAACAAACAAGGGGGCACGGGGTCCAGGCTCCTGTGTCAGGAGGCACAGGCCCTATGCTCTTTTGCACTTCGACACAATATGCTGCTCAGGGCAATCTATCTTCTTGGCCACGAAAATTTCCTGACAGACAGATTGAGCAGGGTTCTACAGCCTCACGAATGGCAACTGCACCCTTTGGTGGTTCAGAACATTTTCCTGAAATGGGGACTTCCATCCATAGACCTCTTTGCCAGTCCCCTGAACCGGCAGCTGCCTCAGTTCTGCTCCAGGCAACCGCATCCCAAGAGATTCGCAGCGATGCCTTCCTGATCTCATGGTCGAAGGGCCTCCTGTATGCATTTCCTCCCATGCCCCTGGTGGCCCGAACCTTGTTCAAGATTCTAAGGGACAGGGCCTTGGTCATATTGGTAGCTCCCAGATGGCCGAGGCAGCCTTGGTTCCCGCTTCTGTTACAGCTGGCGGTGGACACCCCACTCCCTCTGGAGTTGCAACCCGATCTTCTTTCTCAGGATCAGGGTTCCCTTCTGCACCCCAATCTCAAAACTCTCAATTTGATGGCCTGGAGGCTGCAAGGGTAGTGCTGGCTCCCTGGGGCCTGCCTCAGGAAGTTGAAGAGGTGATCTTGGCCTCTAGGAAGCAATCCACCAGAAAGACCTATGCTCTGAAGTGGAAACGGTTCTCCTTGTGGTGTGACCAACACCAGGAGAACCCTTTTGCCTGTCCTGTGCCAGTGGTGCTTCAGTACCTGCTGCACTTGTCTAATCAGGGTCTTAAGTCCAATTCGGTTCGGGTACACCTTTCTGCTCTGGCAGCCCATCACTCACTGGTGGAAGGGCACTCTTTATCGGTTCACCCCTTGGTGTCCCGCTTCCTCAGAGGCTTGCTCTTGCTAAAGCCTCCTCTCCGTCCACCAGCCCCTGAGTGGGAGTTGAATGTGGTCTTGCAGCAGCTTACTCGCCCTCCCTTTGAGCCGATGGCTACGTGTCCTCTCCGCTTCCTTTCTTGGAAGATTCTTTTCCTAGTGGCACTGACCTCGGCCAGACGAGTGAGTGAACGTCAAGCCCTGGTCTGTGACAGGCCATACACTCGTTTCTATAGGAACAGGGTAGTCCTTAGGACTCATCCTAAGTTCCTCCCAAAGGTAGTCTCCCCTTTCCACCTCAATCAGGAGGTGGTTCTTCCAACATTCTTCCCTAGGCCCCATGCCAGCCGGGCTGAGGAAGTCCTGCATACCCTGGACTGTAGAAGGGCCTCGTCTTTCTACCTTGAGCGTACCTGGGGTCATAGAAGGGCTACTCAGCTCTTCGTCTCCTTTGACACAAACAACTTGGGGTTGCCTGTCTCCAAGCGTACCTTGTCCATATGGGTGACGGACTGTATCACCTGGGTTTACAGGGCAGCAGACCTTCCCTTGCAGGGTCGAGTCACAGCCCACCGTATCTGGGCAATGGCTGCATCAGTAGCTCATCTCCGTTCTGTACCGTTGGCAGACATCTGTAGGGCTGCAACTTGGTCCTCAAGCCAGTCTTTTGCAGCCCATTACTGCCTGGAGAGGGAGTCCCGTAGGGACAGTGCTTTTGGTCAGGCAGTACTCTGGAATCTCTTTGAGGTTTAGGCAACTCCTGCCCTCCAGCCCTTTTGTTGGGCTACCGGTGGGTTCTCTTCTCAGTAAAATTCTTTCCCTGTTGCTGAGGCTTCACAGAGGGAGCTCTGTTTTTCAGCCTGGGTTCTTGGTAGCCCAGAGCTAGGGAGTCACCCATATGTGAGGACTGACTTCCTGCTTGGTCCTGGAGAAAGAGTAGTTACTCACCTGTAACAGGTGTTCTCCAGGAGCAGCAGCAATCAGTCCTCACAACCCTCCCTCCTCCCCTGGGAGTTGCAGTTGTGCATAGTTCATTTTGTTTTTTGTGCTGTCTTTTAGCTATGTCATCTGACTGAGCAAGATGGCACCTTTGGGCGGGAAGGGGACCGCGCATGCGTGGGTGTATTCTCAAAGGCTTTCTTAGGAAGCTGGAGCAATGCTCTGCATGGGAGCTCCATCGACGTCGATATCACCCATATGTGAGGACTGATTCCTGCTGCTCCTGGAGAACACCTGTTACAGGTGAGTAACTACTATTTTTGATCAATTTGTCGTTTTCTCCTGTTTAGACATATAATGTGTGTATATTTTGATTTATTCTTTATCATGTATATTTTTTAGTGTTTTGATTCACCAGGTATAACCCTTTGTCTATTGACGTTTTGTTTATTATGGGCATCCCTGATCAGCCGTTTTTATAATGTATGTTTTTTCCCCTTCAGTTATGCATATTTTGCACTATCTCAGTTCTTCATGCCAAGTTTTTGTTTTTTATTTGGAGTGAGCTTTTCCAAGAAAAGATTTCCCAACTTCTACTGTTTGATTTTGAGGTTTGGCTTTGTAATTGTTCTTGCAGTACAACGCTTGCTCTCCTCTGTGCCTTTTACCTCTTGGTGTTATGCGCGTCCATCTGTCAGTCAAATGCCCGTTGGCGCCAAAATCGGGCTTTATATTCTAAGACGCTCATATTCAGTCTCCTTTTGAATTGGTTGACATTACACACCGCAAGTTTAGGATTCTACTTTTGACTGGGTAATGTACCAAGGATTAATCCTTCCTTTCTGACACTTCTAAACAATGTTATTTAGTTAGCTGCGATTGTCAAGGCTTTTACTCCGGTTTGTTTTCAAGCACTATTTGTCTATCATTTTTAATTCAGTAGCGTTTATTTTTGATTTAGGCTCCTCTCTGTTCTGGCTCTGTGTGTCTTTTCAAGAATTGATTTTATAATCTTATCTGTTTACCTTTTAGCCTTGAGCTATCATTCGAAAGGGGTCTTTTTCAAGACCTTTACTCTCATATGGTGAACTACGTGAGTACCCTCTCTGTAGTATTCCTCACTGTTTAACAACTGTCACTGTCATGTTTATTGATTTTAACTAATTATAATTTGGCTGTTTTGGTCCTATTCATAAGTTAATGTATTACCTTTTTACTTATTTATTCAAACATTTGTGTTTTATCTTTTTTAATTTCTGATTAACACTGTTTGCTTTTAGTCTCTATTTTGGACTCTCACTTTTAGTTCTTTTAATACTAGCTATATTACTGATGTGTTTGAGTTTTATTTTTATTTTTTAGTGTATGTAGCTTATTGTTGTTGTTTTTAGATGCGTACCCACTGATGAAGGCCTTTTGCCGAAACGCGTAGGGTATTTACCAAATAAATATTAGCATCTGTGACCCTTTCTGGCCTTCGCCCATTTTTGTGTTTCAGTACTGGGCTCTGACATGGATGAATTAGTACTCTTGCCTTCAGAAGATTGTGAAGAGGCCGGTATGATCTGCCTATTCTGGAAGGAGGAGCTGTCTTGAACTTGATGGATGCTTCCGGTACGGAGCAGGAGCTAAAAGGTACATTTGCTCCTTCAAGGGTGCGGAAATCCATTTCTGTCTTCCCGTTCCCAGATGTGATCAAGGATGTGATCTGGTCGGAGTGGGAGTCTCCTGACTACCTGCCTAAGGGGCTTAAGGATGTGAAAGAAGATCTGCGCTCTCCTGGAGAAGGAGTGCGTTGAGTGGTTTAGTATTTCCAAGGTGGATGTGCAGGTCATGGCGGTTACCAGATGGACCACCATTCCTGTGGAAGGTGGATCAGCCTTAAAGGATTTTCTGGATGGTAAGGTGGATTCTTTGTTTAAGAGCCAGTTCGCCATGGCAGCTGCTATTCTACAGCTGGCGGTCTGTGCCAGCCTGATGTCTTGAGCCCTGCTCTAGTGGATTCCGTGTCTTCTACGGGATGATACTACCCTCTTTTGGAGTTGGTTACGGCCTTCCTTTTTGATGCAGTGTATGACTTGGTACATTTGGCGGCCAAGGATGGTGCCTCTGACGATGGTGTCATGGCATTGGATTTAGCTCTGATACTTGGCAGCGGACTCATCTTCCAAAGCCTGGTTGGCCCAACTGCCTTTTAAGGGGAAGCTTCATTTTAGAGCCAATTTGGAGAAGCTGGTGAAGGACCTGGGTGAGACGAAATCTTACTGCCTTCTGGAAGACGGGTCCAGGGCCCCTGTTAAGAGGGTTGGGCCCCTTTCTCGTCAGTCTCTGCCCATATAGCAAGGGAATGCTGGCCGGATCCCCGGGGGTCTCGGGACTTTCATAGTTACCGACCTGGAAAATCTTTCTTCCTCTCTGCTTCTGGGCTGTGGGCTCATTTTCAGTCCTTTCATGGGAGCGTATGGGCCCAAGGACTCTGTCCCCTCCAGAGGAAGACCCTCCTGGGCTGCGTAATAAAGGTTTGGGGGCCCAGGTTATAAAGAATTGCTGGGTGCGAGACACCATTCAGTTTAGCTATGTCCTGGAATGCAAAGAGTCAATTCTGAATCCTCCTTCATCTCCCCTTGTAGGTCTGCGATCAAAAGTGCCGCTGTGTGACCACCGTGGACAGGTTGCTGCACCTAATGGTGGTGGTGCCCATCCCCCAGACGAGCGGGGCAAGGACAAATACTCCATCTATTTCATGTGCCCAAATACGTCGGTTCCTTCCAGCCCATTCTGGATCTCAAGGGTCAATAAGCATTTGTGCCTCCTGCGCTTCCAGGTAGAAACCTTGTGTTCTGTGCTTCTCTAGATCTGGCTGAGGCGTATTTTCATATCCTGATCCGGGTGAATCAGCAAAGGTTTTTGCATTTTGCCATGCTTGGCTCTTACCATGAGTTCACCACTCTCTCTTCTGGGCTTTCCAGTGCCCCAAGGACATTCTCCAAGGTCCTAGTGGTGGATAATACATTGAAATCCTCCACCCAGAATGTTGCAACAGCCAAGAAAGCAAATAGAATGTTAGGAATAATAAGGAAAGGAATAAAGAATAAAACCAAGGATATTATAGTGCCTCTGTATCGTTCCATGCTGCGACTGCACCTTGAATATTGTGTGCAATTTTGGTCATCATATCTTAAAAAGAATATAGCAGAACTAGAAAAAGTAAAGAGGAGAACCACCAAAATGGAAAAGGAGATGGAAGGATACTCCCTATGAGGAACGGTTTAAAAGGTTAGGGCTTTTCAACTTGGAAAAGAGAAGGCTGAGGGGAGATATGATAGAGGTCTATAAATTAATGAATGGAATGGAACAGTTAAATATACATTGGTTATTTATGCCATCAAAAATGAGAGAGACTAGGGGACACACAATGAAGCTACAATTTATGACTAATAAAAGAAAATATTTTTTTCATTTAATGTGTAATGAAACTCTGGAATTCGTTACCTGAGGATGTGGTAAAAACTTACTGTAGCTGGGTTTAAAGAAGGTTTGGACAAGTTCTTGGTGGAAAGGTCCAAAAACCATTATTAAAGAGGACCTGGGAAATCCGCTGTTGCCCTGGGACAAGCATTGTGGAACCTGTGTGCCTTTTTGGGAACCTGCCAGGTACTTGTGACCTGGATTGGCCACTGTTGGAAACAGGATAGTGGACTAGATGGCCCATGGTTAGATCCAGTATGGCATTTCTTATGTTCTTATGACGGCTGCAGTGCCGAGGGATCTGTGTCCATCCATATCTGGTGACTGACTTGTCTGGGCCCATTCCCTTCAGAAGCATCTTGGGCGGCGTCCCGAATGGTCCACCTTTTTGGAAAGCCTCTGCTGGGTGATCAATCAGGGAAAGAGCCAGCTGTTACTTTCCCAGTCCCTGGAGTTTCTGGGAGCATGTTTCAACATTCAAGTGGGCATAGTTTTCCTGCCAGAGGAGGCAGTCAGGATTGTTGTATTGCTTGGTGCTGTTCTGTGTGCAGCAGGTTCCCAGAGCCTGGGATTATCTTCAGCTCCTCAGATTGATGGCAGTGACCATAAAGATGGTAATGTGGGTGCGTGCTTATTTGTGACCGCTCCAGCTGGCCTTGCTGGCTCGGTGATCCCAAGTTCTCAGGAGTTTGAGCACAGGCTTCTGTTGTTGGTGAAGTCCAGCCTGCGGTGATGGCAGCAGCCCTGTCATCTGAGGAAGGGCATGCCGTTGGACGATTTCTCCTAGATCCTCCTGATGATGTATGCCAGTCTCTTGGGCTGTGGAGCCCAATGCCAAGACCGAATGGCCTAGGACCATTGGAACCTGGGAAAGCAATGTGGTCCATAATCGCCTCTAGGCAAGGGTCATCAGGACTCTTCTGCATTTCTGGCCCCTGATCGAGGGCTGGGCGGTTTGAGTGTTTTCAGACAACACCACAGCGGTGGTTTATGTCAGTCAGCAAGGTGGCACAAGGAGTGCCGGGGTAGCTCTGGAGAGCTCTGGTTCTTTTACTTGCCTGGGCGGAGAAGAACCTCCTAGCCTTGTCGACTCAGCACATTGCCAGGGTGGACAATGTGGAAGCGGACTTCCTCAGCCGGCACTCTGTGGATCCTGGAGGATGGTAGTTGTTTCAGTTATTTTTGCCCCTCTGGAGTTGCTCTGAAATGGATCTGATGGCAACCTGCTCTATATTGCCAAAGTTTGCTGCTTTTTCAGTCACCACATGTAGATGGGATCCAAGGGTGTCAACGCCCTGGCCCAACCTTGGCCAAATCAGCACCTGCTGTATGTGTTTCATCCATGGCCCCTGGTGGTGCATGGGATTTGGCATATAGAGCGCCAGCTGAGCAGGATTGTCCTGTGGCACCAGATTGGCTGCCGAGAGCATGGTTTGGAGACCTGATGTGGCTCCGACAGGTGCTTCCTTGTTGGTTGTCTCCATCTCGGGGTCTGTTGCGGCAGGGATCGATCTTCCTGCAGGACCCAGTTCCCTTCTACTTACAGCCTGGCTTTTGAAAGGAGACAGCTAGCACATAAGGGCTGTTTTTTGGCAGTGGCCTCCACTCTGCTCAGAGCCTGGAGAAGATCTACCAGGCTAGCATTCGTGCAGGTCTGGTGCCTCTTTGAGCGATAGTGCAGCGCTCAGCAGTTGGCTCCTGAGGTGGCCAAGACTCTGTCTCTGTTGTGTTTTTCTACAGTATAGCATAGAGAGAAGGGCCTTTCCCTTAGCTCTCTGAAAGTTCAGGTGGCATCTTTGGCCTGTTTCTGAGGTCCAGTGTCTGGTACGTCTCTAGCCTTGCACCTGGATGTCTTGCGCTTTCTCCAGGGGTTTGGCGTCTGCGTCCTTTCCTCTGGTCTGTGGTCCCTTCCTGGGATCTGTGTCTGGTGCTCAGGGCCCTGATGTTGGCACCCTTTGAACCATGAAGCATGCTACTTTGCAGGATTTGATGCTCAAGATGATGATCTTGGTCGTGATTTGTTCCGCAGGGTGGATTTTTGAGCTGCAGGCTCTTTCTTGCCGAGGCCCTTATCTGTCTTTTTCGAAGGAGGCCGTTTTTCCATTCGGCCTGTGCTTTCCTTCTTGCCTAAGGTGATTTCTCTCTTCATGTGAACCAGGTAGTCTGCCTGCCTTTCTCCTCTAAGGAGCAGTGTCGGGGAAGATAAGGATCTTCGCCTTGTGGATGTCCGAGGGTGCTTCTCCGATACTTGGAGGTTACAAATTGTTTTTGTAAGTCCGACAATCTTTTTCTGCTGTTTACTGGCCCGCACAATAGTGATGTGGCGGCTAAGTTTACTTTGGGGCCCTGGATTAAGGAGGCCAATGCCTCAGCATATCTGTTGCAGAACCGGCTGGTTCCAGAGGGTTTGCGCGCCCATTCCACCCAAGCACAAACATTCTTAGTCCTTTTGTGGCGCGTGTGGGCCCAGGGAATCAGTCCCCTCCAGAGGAAGAACCTCCTGTATATAGTTGTATGTAAGATAGTTCTAATAAGTTATCTACATTGAACTTAATAACTATGTATAATGTTTTCTTTTATGTTCTATGTAAACTGCCTCTGGTCTCTGGAAGGGGTGGTATATAAAAGCATGTTAAATAAAATAAAATAATTCTCATGGGCAGGGCAGGGCAGAGCAGAGCTCAGTAGCCTCTGCAGACTCTTGTTGGGCGGCAATGTGAACATTACTTTCCACATTTGTCAAGCATTACCACTTGGATGTTCACACATGGGCATCAAGGGTTTTGCAAACTGCTGTGTTGTCTTTCCGCCCAGTGGAGTCGAAACTTTGGAACATCCCACTTGTCTGGACTGGTCTACCATGTTATTTACCAGTTAATATCCTTTCCTTAAGTCCTGATGGACAATTCCAGGACCCACCCCTGTAACTGTCTTTGCTCTGTTCTTCTGCTGCGGTACCCTTGGGTCTGCTGTGATTTTTATACTTGGCTCTGCAGATACATCTTCTACTGACAGCCTTCAGTTTATGCTTTACTGTACATAGTTCTCTATTGTTGATTACTCATAATTAGCCATGATTGAGGTTGTATGAGGACTGTCATGTTTCTCCCATGTGCTTTGGGACGAATACTGAAGAGACCTCTGATGACTGAGGTGAATAGAGACATAGGAGTGATATCATTGAAACCTGGGCTTCTTCAGGAACAAGCAGGAAGTCAGTCCTCGCATATGGGTGATGTCTGTGCCGACAGAGCCCGCGTGGAAGCATCTCCCCAGCTTTCAAAGAAAGCCTTTGGGATATGCACCACGCTTGCACGGTCCACTTCCCGCCCAAGGGTGCCATCTTGCCTCAAGTCTCCTTTTTTCCACGGAGCCCTTTGGACGCTGTCCAATTTTCCCTGGAAAAAGCCTGATTTTATTCTTAAGTTTTGTCCGGTTTGCGTACCGGTTCATTCCCTCCCCTGAACCAGTTTGCCTCAGCGTCGCTCCTTGGGTCCGTTTGTTTTTTTCTTAGTTTTTCATCGAAGTCTCCCTCGACCGGCGTTCGTACCCTTTTTCATCTGAAGACCTTGGAACTCCGCTGGGAGGTGGGGACCTCCCTTTTTCTGATGGCCTCCAGTGGCTTCAAAAAGTGTGACCGGTCTAGCAAAATGATGTCACTCACCGACCCACGCGATTGCTGCCTTCGATGCCTTGGTCTGGAGCACAATGACTCCAACTGTGAGCTCTGCAGAAACATGATCCCAAAGGCCTTAAAGAGCCGCCATCAGCAGAAGGAAAAGTTCTTTCAGAAGTCCGACTCTGCCCTGGATCTCCAGGGCCCCCTCCGATATCTCGGTGTCCCGCCAAGCCAGAGCCTCATTGGCGTCTCGCGGCCGCTTTCCTCCGAACAGAAGTCCCTGGAGGTGGAGCATAAAAAGAAAAAATCCTTGAAGACTGCCTCGGAGGATGGATCCGGGAAGAAGGTGAAATCCCAGCCCAGGTCCCGCAGTCCCAGGTGTGAGTCCAGGAAGTTGGGATAGGAGCGTCCCACCAAGATGTTCCGCAAGGAGTCATCAGCTCCTGCTGACCAGCCTCGGACCTTCGAGGCCATCCTCATCGAGGACCCTCTCTCAACAGTACCGATGCCAGACCCAAAGTCCTTGGTTGCCCGCATGAAGGCTGCGGAGCCAACTGGCTTGGAGACCAGGATGGCAACCCTAGAGAGCAGTATATCTGCCCTAGTGGGCATGCAGCGGGCATCTATGTCCGGCTTATCCTTTTCATACGCCCTGATGACGGGACCCTCAACATCGAGGGCTTCCCCGGACATCAAACTGTTCCTCGAGCGCCATCGGCCTTGAGAGAGCCCCTGGCCCCGGTCGAGGTCTCGCTCCTGTTCCTCGGGACACCGGTTCCCCCCCCCTGCGAGCACCTGCAGCTCGGACCGACAATCTTCTGGAGGTCATGCACCTCAAAGAGCGGTCCTTGACCAAGGTGATCGTGCAGCATCCGGCTCGGACTGAGTCCGAATGGGAGACAGAGGAGGAAGAGTCCCTGGACACGAGGCACCACCATGATGTGCCCTCGGGACCCATCTCACCCGTGGCATTCCTCGATTTCGTGAAGGATATGGCCAGGGCTCTCGCTATCAAAATCGAGGCCACAACCGAACCATGGACTGTTGACATCCGGGCCATCCTCCCTGGTGGCCCTGCCCAAGAAACCCAGGGTTCTAGACTGGAGGGGCTACTCCAAACACTGGGGAAGGGGGAGGGGAGGGGGAGATGATGACATTCTACTTACCAGTTAATGTCTTTTCCTTTAGTCCTGCTAGATCAGTCCAGACTGGTGGAGACAAAGAACCAATGAAAAAGTGTAGTTACTCACCTGTAACAGGTGTTCTCCAGGGAAAGCAGGAATCAGTCCTCACATACGGGTGATGTTGATGCCAGCGGAGTCTGCACAGAAACATCTCCCCAGCTTTCAAAGAAAGCCTTTGGGAGATGCATCTTGCCTCAATCAAATGAGATAGCTAAAATGGCAAAAAGTAAAAGATAGTAAAGAAGCAACTCCAAGGGGAGGAGGGAGGGTTGTGAGGACTGATTCCTGCTGTCCCCAGAGAACACCTGTTACAGGTGAATAACTATGCTTTCTCCGGAACAAGCAGGAAGTCGTTCTTCACATAAGGGGACTCCCCAGCCATAGGCTACCAAAACCTGTAGAAAATGACACAGTGACCTACAAAGGGCGAGCCGTAATCAGCTGCAGTTGAATCCTAAGAGAGACTCGCAAGACTCAGATGTCCAGTGAAAACCAGCACTCCAGAAGGGTTTGAGAGCAGGAGTTGCCTACACCCCAAAAAGATTATGGAGTATGGCCTGGCTGAAGGCGCTGTCCCGTTGGGACTCCCTCTCCAGGCAGTAGTGGGCTGCAAAGGTATGGACTGAAGACCAGGTGGCAGCTGGCAAATTTCTGTCATGGGGATGGAACGCAGATTGGACATGGAAGTAGCCAAGACCCTGACGCAGTGCGCCATGACTCTCTGGTCCAATGGGATCCCCGCTTGCTCGTAGGCAAGGGTAATGCAGTTCACCACCCAAGTGGACAGAGTTCACTTAGTTATTGGGAGCCACAGACTGCTAGGGGTCATAGGATACGCAAAGCTGAGGTGCATTGCGGTGGCCCTGAGTCCTTTGCACGTAGAAGAACAGGGCTCTCTTGCAATCTAGAGTATGGAGAATAGTCTCCGCCCTACCTGCATGAGGCTTGGGAAAAAAGGCATGGAGTACCACCTCCTGAATGAGGTGGAATGCGGACACCACCTTTGGTAGAAACTCGGGGAGTGTGCGGAGCACCGCCCTGTTCTTATAGAACCTCGTGAAAGAAGGCTCTTCCATTAGAGCCTGAAGCTCGCTGACTCTGCAAGCTAATGTGAGTGCTACCAGGAAAGCGACCTTCCAGGAGAGGTACCACAGGTGGCAAGTAGCCAGAGGCTCAAACAGAGGCTTGGTGAGCTGCAAGAGCACAACATTAAGGTCCCACTCCACTGCTGGAGGGTGGACAGGGGGTTTGGACAACATGAGGCCCCAAAGCAACCGAGACAGAAGGGATTTCCCCCTCAACGGAGTGGTGATGCGCTGCGATGGCACTCAGGTGTACTCTGAGTTGGACTTCAGTCCCACCTGCGATAGGTGGAGCAGATATTAGAGTACCACATGCACTGAGCAGGAAAACGGGTTTGTCCTCTTTTCTGTGTACCACAAAGAGAAATGGCGCCATCTGAAGGAGTATGCCCTTCTCGTGGAGGCCTTACGAGAGGCCAGGAGAATATCTTCCACATCTCGTGGGATATAGCGATTTTAGAAAAGGTTCAGAGAAGAGCCACCAAAATGGTAAAGGGGATGGAAGGATACTCCTATGAAGAAAGGCTAAAAAGGTTAGGGCTCTTTAACCTGGAAAAGAGACGGCTGAGGGGAGATACGATAGAAGTCTGTAAATTAATGAACGGAGTGGAACGGGTAAACGTAGATCGATTGTTTACGTTAACAGAATATAGAAAGACTAGGGGACATGCAATGAAGCTACAGGGTAAACTATTTAAGACTAATAAAAGAAAATATTTTTTCACTCAACGTGTAATCAAACTCTGGAATTTGTTACCGGAGGATGTAGTAAAGGCTGTTAGTGTAGCTGGGTTTAAAAAAGGTTTGGACAAGTTCCCGGAGTAAAGGTCCATAAACCATTATTAAGAAGTGACCAAAGATATCAATGCTTGACCCAGTACAAGCATTGTGGAACTTGTGTCTCTTGGGGAAACTGCTAGGTACATATGACCTAGATTGGCCACTGTTGGAAACAGAATACTGGGCTTGATGGACCTTGGTCTGACCCAGTATGGCATATCTTATGTTCTTATGTTTATGTTTATGTTCTTATGGAGATTGAAGGGAGCTAATGCTACCCTTTCAGCAGCCAAGCCGTGAGCGAGAGGGACCCCAGGTTTTGGGTGTAGGAGAGCCCTGATGCTGCAAGAGTAGTCCTGGGGTTTGGCCCAGGGGAATCGGTACTGTCGATAGAGAGAGGAGCAGTGGGAACCAGGGCTGTTTGGGCCACCGAGGGGCTCTGTCACGCTGAGCCTTGAACATGGTCTTGGCTATTAGCGGCACTGGAGGGAAGGCGTACAGGAGGCCTTCCGTCCACAGGATGAGGAATGCATCCGCTGCTACCCAAGGCAGGTGCGGTCGACTGGAGTAGAAACAGGGCAACTGTGCGTTGTCCGAGCTGGTGAACAGGTTCATCACGGTACATCCCAGAGCCAGAACAGCCATGAGGCTACCGCTGGGTTGAGGCGCCACTCGTACAGCTGAAGTATTCTGCTCAGTTTGTCCGCTAAGACATTGTCCTGGCATGGGAGGTAAACCGCCCTTAGGAGCATTCTTCTGCATGTAGCAAAGCAGCGAAGGACTACTGCTTCTGGCAGAGGGGATTCGACCCCTGGCAGAGGGGGTTCGACCCGCGTTGGAAAGAGGAGATGGCACTGTCATCCATACTGCTGTAGTCTACAGACCTCTGACTCAAATTGAAGAGATGGATAGTGAATTGTTTATAGATATTGCCAAGATAGCCATAAAGGGGGAAGCGATCATTTTGGGTGAATTTAATCAACCTAATGTGGATTGGATTACTCCTTATGCACATCTGGGCAGAAGCAAAAAAAATGTTGATGCTCTCCAAGATGCATCACTTAGACAAATGGTCATGGAACCAACCAGGGAAAGCTCAACACTGGATTTAGTGCTCACCAACGGTGATAGCATGTCAAATGTCTGCGTGAGTGCCCCTGTGAGCAACAGCGATCATCACACAGTATGGTTTGAGATAAAAGCCAAGGTACAGGCCAAACATAGTAAGCTCAAAGTCCTAAACTTCAAAAACACTGACTTAAAAAAAATGGCCGAGTACCTATAGGAGGAGATGATGGGGTGGAAGGAGATAAGGGAAGTGGAATTGCAATGGGCTAAACTAAAGGTGGCAATAAAAGGGGCAACAGATAAATATGTAAAAAAAGTAAATAAAAACAAGAGGAGAAGGAAACCTATTTGGTTTTCCAAAGAAGTGGCTGCTCAGATAAAGGCAAAAAACACAGCTTTCGCAAAATTCAAAAGCTTGCAAACAGAAGAACACAGAAATTAATACAGGATCAAACTCAAAGAGTCAAAAAGAGAAATAAGGATAGCAAAATCAAAGGCAGGGGAAAAGATGGCTAAAGATGTTAAGGGTGGCGACAAAACTTTCTTCAGGTATATTCGGGAAAGGAAGAAGATCAGAGTTGGAATTGCAGGACTCAGAAGTGCTGGGAAAGGACTGTGACTACCAAATATAAAAATGGGAATGAAGTAGATACCACACCATTCACAGAAGATGAGGTGTTGGAACAACTTGCTAAACTGAAAGTGGACAAAGCCATGGGACCGGATGGGATACATCCCAGGATACTGAAAGAGCTCAGAGAGGTTCTTGCAGGGCCATTAAAGGATGTATTCAACAGATCCTTGGAAACAGGAGAGGTTCCTCAGGACTGGAGAATGGCTAATGTCATACCTCTACACAAAAGTGGTGACACGGAAGAAGTGTCAAACTACAGACCCGTGAGCCTTACCTCGGTGGCGGGAAAAGTCATGGAGGCGCTCCTGAAAGAGCAAATAGTGAACTTTCTCAAAACCAACAGGTTGCAAGATCCGAGGCAACATGGTTTTACTGAATGACGGTCTTGCCAAACAAATCTGATTGAGTTCTTTGACTGGGTGACCAAGGAATTAGATCAGGGGCATGCGATGGATGTTATCTACCTGGATTTCAGCAAAGCCTTTGATACTGTTCCTCATAGGAGGCTTGTCAACAAACTCAGTAGCTTGGGGATGGGTCCCAAGATGGTGAACTGGATTAGAAATTGGTTGACTGACAGACGACAGAAGTTGATGGTACAAGGAGCTCACTCGGATGAAAGGAAGGTGATTAGCGGGGTGCTCCAGGGTTCGATCCTGGGCCCGGCACTGTTCAATGTATTTGTGAGTGATATTGCTGAAGGACTGAATGGAAAAGTCTGTCTTTTTGCAGATGACACAAAAATTTGCAACAGAGTGGACTACCCAGAGGGAGTAGATAACATGAGGAAAGATCTACAAAAGCTGGAAGAATGGTCTAATACTTGGCAATTACGATTTAATGCGAAAAAGTGCAGTGTCATGCACTTAGGTAGCAGAAATCCAAGGGAAATGTACGCAGTAGGGGGCGAGAGGTTGGTGTGCATGGTTCAGGAGAAAGACCTTGGTGTGATTTATCTCTGATGATCTCAAGATGGCAAAACAAGACGGTGGGAATAACCAGGAGGAGGTTGGGCTGCATACAAAGAGGGATTACCAGCAGAAAGGAAGAGGTACTTATGCCTCTGTACAGGTCGCTGGTGAGGCCTCACTTGGAATATTGTGTTCAGTTTTGGAGACCATATCTTGCAAAAGATGTAAAAAGACTGGAAACTGTTCAGAGGAAGGCAACCAAAATGATTTTGAGCCTGCGTAAGAAACCCTATGAGAAGAGACTTGAAGACCTAAATATGTACACTTTGGAGGAGAGGAGGGATAGGGGAGATATGATTCAGACCTTTAAATACTTAAAGAGGAACGATGAACAAACAAACCTCTTCCAAAGACGGGCCTGTCCAAAGCTGTCCGTGAATGCTCCAAGTTTGTCTTGGGCAGCCTATGACGGGTTCAAGTTGGCGGCCCGCATAGCCGTGGTGGGCATCGGTGCACGCCACCAAGCTTGGCTGCAGTTGTCCGACCTCGAGCAATTGGTTCAGGACAAGTTGGTCGATGTCCCATGCCAAGGGGAGAATTTCTTCGGCAAATCCATGACCGATAAGGCCGCAGAGTTGGAGACCAAGTTTATGACGAGGACACGGCTCTCTAAGACGGACCTCTGCCCCTTCTCGTAAGAAGGGCTCGGTTAAAAAGCCCTTTTACCCGAGGAAGTTCACTGCTTACCAAAACTACCCCCCTTACCTAGCCTCCCCAACTCCCCACAGGGGCAGCAGGCCAAGGGACAGGGGCATGGCCCATGTAAGCATAAGGCTCCCAAACCCCCCAGGCTCAGGCTCCGGCCCCCAGCCTAGCCTGGTGGGGGTTTTTGACTCCTGCAGCATGGCCGCTTTTTCAGCCGGAGCTGGGCAGCCCACAGGAGGTCGGCTCGCCTTGTATGCCCACAGGTGGGGAACCATCACCACCGATTTCCTGGCCTTGCAAGTGGTCAGGGAGGGATAATAGTGCCTCCACACTATTTCCCAGGAAAGCCTATCAGGTCTTCCCTTCACTGGGACCTACTTCTGAAGGAGTTGGCAGGTCTTCTCGAGGATCAGGCAGTGGAACCGGTGCCCCACCACCTCAAGGGTAAGGTGTTCTACTCCAGGTGCTTCCTCGTGCCAAAGAGGATAGGGGGCCTAAGGCCCATCCTCGACCTGCGCAACCTCAACAAATTCCTGGTGAGGGAGAAGTTCAAGATGCTCTCCCTTGGAATATTGCTGCCTTACCTCCACCAGGGAGACTGGCTATGCTTACACTTACATCCCAATCCACCCAAGCCACAGGCAATACCCACGCTTTGTGGTAGGGGGCAATTATTACCAATACAGAGTGCTCCCCTTTGGCCTTGCCTCAGCCCCCAGGGTATTTACAAAATGCCTGGCGGTGGTCGCTGCCTTTCTCAGGCTTCAAGGGATCGTTGTCTTCCCTTATCTCGACGACTGGCTCATCAGGGGCACTTCAGCCCCCGAGGTGCAGCAGGCCACAACTCACACCACTCAGGTCCTGCAGCACTTGGGGTTTGTTATCAACTACCCCAAGACCAACCTTTGCCCAGCACAAGAGCTGGAATTCATTGGGGCAAGGATCAACACCCTTCAGTCAAAGGCCTTCCTGCCTGCAGACAGTGCAAACAGACTCATGGCCCTAGCCGAGGACATAAAGCACTGTTCCTCAGTGCCAGCAAGGCAGCTGCTGTGCCTCCTTGGGCACATGGCCTCCACGGTCCATGTCACTCAGTGCAGAGGTGCCTCAGGGACCAGTGGTACCAGGCCACGGGACACCTCCAGGACAGAGTCAGAGTGACTGGGCATCTAGTACAGTCCCTGACCTGGTGGCTCTCGCCCCCATCATCTGGAGGCGGGGATGCCCTTCCAGGTTCCTCACCATTTGAGAGTCCTCATCACAGATGCCTCCCTGCTGTGCTGGGGAGCCCATTGCCAGGGGTACGCACAAAGGGGGTTTGATCCCAGGATGAGAGTGTCCAACAAATCAACCTGTTGGAGTTGTGTGCAGTCCGTCTCGCCCTGAAGGCTTTCAGGCAGTGCCAGGGCCACAAGTCTGTTCTAGTGCAAATGGACAACCAAGTTGCCATGTTCTGTGTGAACAAACAGGGGGGCACGGGGTCCCGTGCCCTTTGCCAGAAAGCCCTAGATCTGTGCTCTTATGCAGTCCGGCAGGGGATTCTCCTCAGGGCAGTATACCTGCCCGGCCAGGACGATCCAGCCGCATGAGTGGCAGCTGGACAGGGTAGTAGCCTGCAGGCTTTTCCAGACCTGGGGGGAACCAGTGATGGGCCTGTTTGTAAGCTCGGACAATCGCCAGTTGCCCCGTTTCTGTTCAAGGCAGTCACACCCAGCCAGGGTGGTAGCCAACGCTTTTTTTAATCTCATGGTCGGTGGGTCTTCTGTATGCTTTTTCCCTGATGCCTCTGATCGCCAAGACTCTGTTCAAAATCCTTCAAGACAGATCCTCAGTCATCCTGATAGCCCCATGGTGGCCCAGGCAACCTTGGTTCCCGCTTCTGCAGCTAGCGGAGGAGACCCCCATTCCTTTGGGATCGTCTCTGCGGCTCCTTTCCCAGGAGGGGGGTTCTCTTTTGCATCCCAACCTCAGCTCCCTTTCGCTGATGGCGTGGCTGCTGAGAGGGTGACTCTTGCCCTGCTCCTCCTTCTAAAGGACGTAGAGGAGGTCTTAATGGCTACACGCAGAATGTCTACTAGAAGGGCATACGCCTTTAAGTGGCGCAGATTTGCGCTTTGGTGCGCTGGGCAAGGGATAGACCCCTTCTCTTGCCTGCTAGTTGTGGTGTTACAATACCTTCTCCACCTCTCCCAGACGGAGCTCAAATCCAACTCCGTCAGAGTGCATCTCAGTGCTCTAGAGGCAAACCACTACCCTCTCAGTTCACCCAGTTGTGTCCCGGTTTCTAAAGGGACTACTCCTTTTGAAGCCCCCTGTTTGCCCTCCGGCGACCAAATGAGATCTCAATGTGGTGTTGGGGCAGCTCACCCGGCTGCCCTTCGAACCGTTGGCCACGTGCCACCTCCGTTATCTCTCCTGGAAGGTGGTTTTCTTGGTTGTGTTCACTTCTGCCCAGAGGGTGAGTGAGCTCCAAGCCCTCGTGGCGGAGAGGCCTTATACCATGTTCTACAAGAATAGGGTGGTGCTTCGCATGCACCCCAAGTTTCTTCCGAAAGTGGTCTCCTCGTTCCACCTCAATCAGGAGGTGGTTCTTCCTACCTTCTTCCCCAGGCCGCATTCCATTCGGGCAGAGGCGGTCCTTCATACCCTGGACTGTAAGAGGGCTCTGTCCTTCTACATGAAGGGCCACATTAATAATGCAACAGAATTGATTCTTTCTCCGGGAACAAGCAGGAAGTCAGTCTTCACATATGGGTGACGTTGGCACCGACGGAGCCCTCATGTGGAGCAAATCCCCAGCTTTCAGAGAAAGGCTTTGGGAATTGCATCATGCATGCGCAGTCCCCTTGTCGCCCAAGGGAGCCATCTTGCTCAGTCTCCTTTTTTCTGCGGAGCCCAACGGATTGAAATTCCATGTAAAAAGGGGAAGGCGATGGCAGTGGGGGTGTACTATCGACCACCAGGCCAGAATGAACAAATGGATGATGAAATGCTCAAAGAAATCAAGGAAGCTAACAAAAGTTACAGCGCAGTAATAATAATGGGTGATTTCAAGTACCCCGGTATCGACTGGGTCAGTGTCACGGCAGAACATGCTAGGGAGATAAAGTTCCTAGATGACATAAATGACTGCTTCTTGGAGCAGCTGATTCATGAACCGACCAAAGGGAAAGCCATATTAGACCTGGTCCTTAGTGGAACACCAGATCTAGTGCAAGAGATAAGGGTGTTGGGGCCACTTGGCAATAGTGATCATAGCATGATCGCCTTTGATTTAATTAGTGGAGGAGGGATAGTACGGAAATCCACAGTACTACCTTTTAACTTTCGAAACGGAGACTATGATAAAATGAGGAAAATAGTTAAGCAAAAATTAAAGGAGCAGTTGCAAAGGTTAAAGACGTACATCAAGCTTGGGTGTTGTTGAAAAATACTATCTTGGCAGCCCAGACCAGCTGTATTCCATGCTTTAAGAAAAGTGGAAGGAAGTCCAAAAAACTGCGAGCATGGTTTAAAGGTGAGGTCAGAGAGGCTGTTGTTGCCAAAACAAGCATCTTTCAGGAAATGGAAAAAAGAGCCAAACGACGAAACCTGGAAACAGCACAAGCACTGGCAAATCAAATGCAAGGCATTGATAAAGCAGGCAAAGAGAGAATTTGAGAAGAAGCTTGCTGTGGAAGCAAAAACGTGAAATAAAGATTTTTTTCAAGTACATTCGCAGCAAAAAACCTGTGAGAGAGTCAGTTGGTCCATTAGATGATAGAGGAGTTAAAGGGGCACTAAGAGGCGACAAGGCGATAGCGGAGAGACTGAATGAATTCTTTGCTTCAGTCTTTACTGAGGAAGATGTAGGGATGTTACCCATGACTGAAGTGGTATTTAAAGGTGCGGAAGAATTGAAGGAAATATCGATACATTGGGAAGATGTATTACAACTATTAGATAAACTGAAGAGTAGCAAATCACCTGGGCCGGATGGTATACATCCAAGGGTGTTGACAGAACTGAAATATGAGATTGCAGACCTGCTATTAGTAATCTGTGAACTATCATAAAAATCATCTCTAATACCTGAAGATTGGAGGATCGCCAATCTAACACCAATTTTTAAAAAGGGTTCCAGGGGTGATCCGGGAAACTACAGACCGGTGAGCCTCACGTCAGTACCGGGAAAAATGATAGAAACCATCATAAAGAATAAAATTACTCAGCATGTAGATAGTCATGGCCTAATGGGAGACAGCCAACATGGCTTTAGACAAGGAAGATCTTGTCTTACTAATCTGTTATGTTTTTTTGAAAGTGTGAATAAACAGGTGGACAAAGGTGAGTCGGTTGATATAGTGTATCTGGACTTTCAGAAAGCCTTTGACAAGGTCCCTCATCAGAGACTTTTGGCAAAACTAAAGAGTCATGGGATAGAAGGCAGTGTACTACTGTGGATCAAGAACTGGTTAAAAGATAGAAAGCAGAGGGTTGGGCTAAATGGACAATTTTCCCAATGGAGAAAGGTGAATAATGGTGTACCCCAGGGATCTGTGCTGGGTCCACTGCTTTTTGACATATTCATAAATGACCTGGAAAGTGGAATAACGAGTGAGGTTATCAAATTTGCAGATGACACAAAACTATTTAAAGTTGTTAAAACCCAAGAGGATTGTGGAAAATTGCAAGAGGATCTTGATAAATTGGAAGACTGGGCATCAAAATGGCAGATGAAATTTAATGTGGGCAAGTGCAAAGTTATGGTAGGGAAGAACAACCCAAACTATGGTTATACAATGCAAGGTTCCACATTAGGAACCACCACCGAGGAAAAGGATTTAGGCGTCATTGTGGATAACATGTTGAAACCCTCAGCCCAGTGTGCAGCGGCGGCCAAGAGAGCAAATAGAATGCTAGGTATCATAAGGAAAGGAATGGAAAATAAAACAAAATATATTATAATGCCTCTATATTGTTTCATGGTGAGACCGCACCTTGAATATTGTGTGCAATTCTGGTCGCCGTATCTTAAAAAGGATATAGAGTTGTTAGAGAAGGTTCAGAGAAGAGCCACCAAAATGGTAAAGGGGATGGAAGGATACTCCTATGAAGAAAGGCTAAAAAGGTTAGGGCTCTTTAACCTGGAAAAGAGATGGCTGAGGGGAGATATGATAGAAGTCTATAAATTAATGAACGGAGTGGAATGGGTAAACGTAGATCGATTGTTTACATTATCAGAATATAGAAAGACTAGGGGACATGCAATGAAGCTACAGGGTAAACTATTTAAGACTAATAAAAGAAAATATTTTTTCACTCAACGTGTAATCAAACTCTGGAATTTGTTACCGGAGGATGTAGTAAAGGCTGTTAGTATAGCTGGCTTTAAAAAAGGTTTGGACAAGTTCCTGGAGGAAAGGTCCATAAACCATTATTAAGAAGGGACCCAGGATATCAATGCTGACCCAGTACAAGCATTGCGGAACCTGTGTCTTTTGGGGAAACTGCTAGGTACGTATGACCTAGATTGGCCACTGTTGGAAACAGGATACTGGGCTTGATGGACCTTGGTCTGACCCAGTATGGCATATCTTATGTTCTTATGTTACGTTGTCCCATAGTCGCTGTGGAAAAAGTTCACGAAGTTAGGAAATTCATTTTCTTTTTTTGCCGGTTCGACATAGGTTCCCCTTCCCGCCTTTGGCTCGGTACACCGTATCGAGTCCAGTTTGATTTTTTGTTTTTTGTCCTTAGTGACTAGCATTTGCGCTCTTTTTCTTTTTCATTGGCAGCCCGGGTCTTCGACCTCGCAGTGGCCCTTTTTCCCCCGATGGCTGCCAGCGGGTTTAAAAAATATTTAATAAATATATTTTTTATTACAATTTTTAATGGTCTTTCAATGTTCATTTATTATCATTAGTAATGAGGCTGCTAAAGTGTTTCGGCACTCCATGACAATTTCCCTCGATGAGTTCAGCAGAGAATCTCCCGGCTCACATATTTGTATAATCTGTCTCTCCCAGTGGTACTCTTCTCCCTAATCAATGATATTCATTCATTTTCCTTCCAGTGCATTAACCTTTTACACAGTCATGACTTTTAAAGGTATTTTTACATCCCCTTACATATCTTCCTCATCACCTCTTTATCACTCTTTTTTATTTTTTTTATTCTATAGTTTTATGTGGTATTTATGTAGATGTAATATGCACGTTCATAATATAGTATATTAATGTTTTAATTTATATGTGGTGTATTATGTTTTTTATTATATCTCTTTGGTTATTATTATACGCAATTGCGTTATTTGTTATCTCCAGGAACAAGCAGGAATGAGTCCACATATGGGTACGTCAGTACCGACGGAGCCTGCGCGGGAACGCTCCCCAGCTTCCCAAAAAGGAAAGCTTTTGGGAGCATCCCACAGCGCCTGCGCGCTGCCTTCCCGCCTTTCCTAACCATCTCTCCTCAGTTCTTCTTTGCCGCGGAGCCAGCAGGTCGAGCCCTGTCACCGCTGAAGAAGTTCTTTATTTTATTTTATTTCTTTGGTCGCGTGTCTGCCTTCCCCGACTCCGGACCGGTACCGCCGGTCTTTTTTTCTCTTTCTTTCTTTCAAAAAAAAAAAAAAAAAAAAAATCTATATTTTCTTCACTTAGTGTATTTTTCCTTGGGCCTCAGGGCCTACAAGAAAATTTTCCTCATGGAAAAACCAGCCTCCGGGTTCAAGAAATGCACTAAGTGTAGCGGTACTATTTCTGTTACAGATACCCATGAATGGTGCCTTAAATGTTTGGGTCCTGAACACTCCATTCCGGACTCTAATGTCTAAATGGGGTTTACAGAACCGAGCAGCTAAGCTCCATGTGCTGTTTCCCGCTGATGCAGCGTCGGTAGCATCGACATCTTCCAGGTCTTCTTCTCCTGATGGATCTCAGGTAACCAAAAATAAATCTAGCAGGTCCTCGAAGGGTAGATCTCCCTCTAAGCATCGAGATGCCTCCGGGCTTGCCCTCGAGGATCCTGCACCAGCAAAACAACCCCGGCGGGAAGCTCCGGCTTCCAAAGCTCCTCCTATGGGGTTACAGGTTGACATCGATGGCACGGCCTCGACCGATCACCTGTTAGAATGCTCTGGGGTACCGGCACAATCTCCCGGTACCGAATTCCAGGCATTCATGGCGTCGATGGATCAGAATGTTCTGTCCATGCAGCGGGCTATTACGGCCTTCATTCAAGCTGCGACGCCGCTGGTACCGAAGCAAACTCCGTTGTCGGTATCGGCTCCGGTACCGGCACCAGCGCCGATACTGGTACCGACTACATCGACATTGACCAGGATACCGGCTGCTGCGGTTCCTTGTCCAGGGCTGCTTATCGGTACCAATCCGGTACCGGGGACGCCCAATGTCGATACTGCTCGATACGCGTATCGAGCGTTGGAAGAGCACCCTGACAGGCGATACTTTGATTCCTCTGATGATTCTGATACATCAGACGAGTCTCCTGAAGTATCCATAGCCCTTCCTGAAGAGCCTTCTTCTCCAAAAAGAAGAATGTCTCCTCCAGAGGACTTGTCCTTTCAAGACTTCATAAGAGAAGTAGCTAAAGGACTTTCTATTTCAGTAACCTCTGAATCAGAGCCTAGAGCAAAAAAAATGGATATTTTAGGCTATTCTAAGGCTCCTAAAGAGGCAGTCACCTTACCAATTCATGAGATTCTTTATGAACACATGATTGATCTATGGGAGACTCCTCTCACTCTCTCTCCTCATTCTCGCAGATTGGACACTATGTATCGTGTTACTCCCTGTCCTGGGTTTCATAAAACTCAGCTTCCTCACCATTCCATTGTGGTGCAGTCAGCTATGAAAAGGATAAAGAGTACAAAGAGACACTCTTCTGCTCCTCCAGGAAGAGAATGCAGGACCTTGGATGCTTTTGGTAGGAAAAAGTATGCTTATTGCCAGAATCAACTCATATAGTCTTTACATGGGTATGTTTCTAAAAGAAGTTGCAGAAAAGCTGCACACTTTCCTCCCTTTTCTTCCAGAGGATAAAAGGGAGGAATTCCTCATTTGGCTTAAGCATGCCCAAGACATTTCAAAGTTTTCCAACAGGGCAGCCTTTGACTCCTTTGAAGGTGCCAGCAGAGCTTTGGGCATTGCCATAGCTGCTCGCAGAATTGCTTGGCTCCAAGCTTCTGATTTAGAACCCTGGGTTCAAGATGGCTTAGGAAATCTTCCCTGTACAGGTGAAAATCTATTTGGCAAAGAATGGCAAATAAAAGCCACTCAAATGGATGCAGAAAACTCTGCTCTGGATAGACTTTCAAAGTCAACCTCCATTCCTGTCAAGAAAAATCCTTTTAAAAAGTCTTTCTTTAAAAAGGGCAGATTTCCTTCTACTTCTGGCCAACAATCTTCTACAGGTCACTTTACCACTAAGCGTCAGCAACCTAAACAGGCCAGGCCTAAGCCTACAGGGGCTGCTGCAACTCAGCAGGCCCAACCTCCTCAGGGTTTTTGACTTGATGCTAGAGAACTTAGCCTTTCTGGCTCTAAAGCAGCCAGAGCCTCTCGCCATTCCAGGAAGGTTGGCTCATTTTGATCCCAGATGGGAGCAAATCACATCAGAGCAGTGGACCCTCTCCATCATAAGAGAGGGCTACAAGCTTCATTTCTCAGACCTACCTCCCCACACCATGGTGAGACACTTCAATTCTCCCACATCTCTTCTCGACCTTCTAGGTCAAGAGGTAGCTACCCTTCTTGCCCAAGGGGCAATAGAAGAAGTTCCTCTTCTTCATCAAGGGTCAGGGTTCTACTCCCCCTATTTTCTCATTCCAAAGAAGACAGGGGGATACAGACCCATCTTAGATCTCAGAGAATTGAACAAATTTCTATGCAAGGAGAAGTTCAAGATGCTTTCTCTGGGCACTCTCCTTCCATACCTTCAAAGTCAGGATTGGCTTTGTTCTCTAGATCTCAAGGATGCGTACACACATGTCCTCATCCATCCCTCTCACAGAAGATTCCTACGGTTTCTTTTCCAAGGAAAACATTACCAATACAGAGTCCTTCCTTTCGGTCTGGCTGCTCCAAGAGTGTTCACCAAATGCATGGCAATAGTTGCTGCATTTCTACGCACTCTGGGAATATTTGTCTTCCCATACCTGGACGACTGGCTCATCTGAGCTCCATCTCAGTCAGAGGCCCAGATTTCCCTGGACCGCACAAGGCGCATTCTGCAGTATCTGGGACTTGTGGTAAACCTCCCAAAGTCTCAGCTCACCCCTACTCAGTCCCTAGAATTCATAGGGGCCTGGTTGGATACCACTACTGCAAGGGCCTACCTTCCTCAGGCCCGTTGCCAACGTCTAGTGCAGTTAGCCTCCCAGATTCAGTCAAAGAGCCACTTAACTGCCCGGGAGATGCTACAACTGCTAGGCCACATGGCTTCCACAGTGCATGTGGTACCCTATGCTCGCCTACACACATGAGAGCAGCTCAATGGACTTTGTCCACCCAGTGGACTCAAGCTTCAGGAGCTCTCTCAGACCAAATAGCAACCACCAAACGTCTCTTTTGGTCTCTCCAATGGTGGATGTCCACTCAGAATTTGTTGCTGGGGTCGCCCTTCCAACAGTTGTTGCCCCAAGCAACCCTCACAACAGATGCCTCCCAAACAGGTTGGGGGGCCCATCTACAGGACCTCTCCACTCAAGGCACTTGGTCCCCACAGGAGACCTCTCTTCATATCAACCAGTTTTTCTAGCTCTCAAGGTCTTTCATACCCTCCTCAGCTACAAGACAGTCCTCATTCATACGGACAATCAAGTAGCCATGTTTTACATAAACAAACAAGGAGGAACTGGCTCTCTGTCGCTTTGCAACGAAGCTTTAAGATTGTGGGCCTTCGCCAGAGAGCATCAAATCCATCTCCTGGCAGTATACCTCCCAGGAGTCCAAAACTCTTGGGCAGACAGACTCAGTCGAGTTCTGCTTCCACACGAATGGTCCCTGCACATGGATCAGGTACTCAGAATCTTCCAAGAATGGGGAACCCCGGACATAGACCTCTTTGCAAGTCCGTGGAATGCCAAACTTCCCCGGTTCTGTTCCAGAATTCCGTGTCAGGGAGTTCAGGCCAAGGATGCCTTCCTCCTTCATTGGGGTCAGGGCTTCCTGTATGCATTTCCACCCATTCCCTTGATTCCCAAGACTCTGTTCAAACTCCAGAGGGATCAAGGATCTATGATCCTCATAGCTCCACGCTGGCCACGCCAAGTGTGGTACCCTCTACTTCTACATCTCTCCCAAGCCCCCTCCCTGGACTTGGGAGCTGCTCCAGACCTTCTGTCCCAGGAGGAAGGGACTTTGTGGCACCCAAACCCCAAGTCCCTATACCTCAGAGCTTGGTTACTGAAGGCCTAGACCTTCAAGACTGGAATCTTTCTCAACAAGTGAAGGATATCCTCCATGCTTCCAGAAAACCTTCCACCAGGCGTTCTTATGCTTTTAAATGGAAGAGGTTTTCCATTTGGTGTGCTGAAAAGGGTCTTGACCCTCTAGCACTACCTTTAAATTCTCTGTTAGACTATCTCCTGCATCTTTCCAATGCAGGCCTTAAAACAAATTCAGTAAGAGTCCATTTGAGTGCTATTGCAGCATCCCTTAAGCCCATCAATGGACAACCTATTTCCTCTCATCCTCTCATTGCAAGATTCATGAGAGGCCTAACTTTAACTAAACCTCCCATTAGGCCTCCTACGGTGGCATGGGACTTAAATTTGGTTCTTGGTCTGCTTATGAAGCCACCTTTTGAATCCTTAGCCACTACCTCCTTGAAGTTTCTTTCCTGGAAGGTTATTTTCCTCATTGCAGTCACTTCAGCTCGCCGCATCAGTGAACTGCAGGCATTAGTGGCTAATCCACCTTATACAAAGTTCCATCATGATAAGGTAGTCCTTAGGACAAATCCACACTTTATGCCTAAAGTGGTCTCACCTTTTCATCTTAATCAAGAGGTATATTTACCTGTCTTTTTTCCAGCTCCTCATGCATCCAGTGCAGAGAAGAATCTTCATACTCTGGATTGTAAAAGAGCTCTTGCTTTTTACTTACAAAGGACAGAGCAACATAGAAAGTCTTCCCAGCTTTTTGTTGCTTTTGATCCTTCTCATTTGGGACTTCCAGTCTCTAAGAGAACACTGTCCAATTGGATTGCTCAGTGTATTTCTTTCGCCTACCAGAGTAAGAACCTTTCTCTGGAGAGCCATGTCACAGCTCATAATGTGAGGGCCATGGCCACCTTTATAGCTCATCTAAATTCTGTGTCCATCGACCAGATCTGTCGAGCAGCCACCTGGGCCTCGGTTAATACCTTCACAGCCCATTACTGCTTGGACAAGGACTCCCGCCGGGATGCCTTGTTTGGTCAGGCTGTCCTCAAACACCTGTTCCATTCTTAAACAACTCCTACCCTCCTTCCCTGGATGGATGCCTGAGATCCATAGGAGGAAGTAGACCCCTTCCCAGGGTCTCATATCCTTGGGGATCTCCCAGGCATCTTAGCTAGGGAGTCCCCATATGTGAAGACTCATTCCTGCTTGTTCCTGGAGATAGCACAGTTACTTACCTGTAACAAGTGATCTCTGGGAACAGCAGGAATATGTCTTCACAACCCTCCCACCTCCCCTAGGAGTTGTATCTCTTTTTCTATCTTTCCTTTCCTCTCTCTCTCTATTGTCTCAGCTTTAAACTCAAACTGAGGAGAGATGGTTAGGAAAGGCGGGAAGGCAGCGCGCAGGCACTGTGGGATGCTCCCAAAAGCTTTCCTTTTTGGGAAGCTGGGGAGCGTTCCCGCGCAGGCTCCGTCGGTACCGACGTACCGATATGTGAAGACTTATTCCTGCTGTTCCCAGAGATCACCTGTTACAGGTAAGTAACTGTGCTTTATCATATGTCTACATAATGTATATGGATGTCAGTGTGCGTCATGACACCAGGTGTCACCTTTGCACTTTTTAATGCATTTTTGATATTTTATACTGTGCACATGTTTATTTCTTACGAGTTTGATTTTTAGTTTTATTATTTATTATTATGTATTTTTATGTTTTGATGGTTAATATACAGTATATGATATTTTATTTTTGCATTATCATGTGTTTTCATGTTTACATTGTATCTTTCGAGGTTTGTTTCCCATACCCCCTGAAGAAGGCCCAGGCCGAAACGCGTTGGGGTCAATAAAGGAAGGGTTGTAATACCTGAAAATTTGCCAGTTTTGGTACCAGCTCTTTTTGTGTGCTTCGTGAGGGACATGACAAAGGCTTTGACATTCCCTGCGGAGTCTGAGGAGGATCCTCGAGCCAAAGAGCTCGAGATCCTCCAGTATGACTCTCCCCCTCGGGAGGCCCTTACTGTATCCGTGCCGCCAATCCTGGAACGACTGATGCTCCGCATATGGGAGATACCGGCGTCGGCGCTGGTGATCAGCAGACGGATCGACTCAATGTATCGAGTCTGTAAGAGCCCTGGGTTTCAAAAAGCACAATTGCTGCACAACTCCATGGTTGTGGAATCGACCATGTGCAGGCTGGAAGAGTCAGAAGACGCACTCCTCGGTGCCTCCTGGCAGGGAGTCCCGCAACTTGGACTCACTCAGCAAGAAGTGCTTTCAGGGTTCTATGCTGACTTGTCGGATCCAAGCCTACCAGCTGTACATGGGCATGTACCTGAGGGACCTGGCGAAGGAACTCTCCGGGTTCTCGGCTGGTCTCTCCGAGGGACCTTTGCAGCGCTTCAAGAGCCTGTCCACCGGTGTCCATGAGTGCTTGAAGTTCATGACTCGAGCAGCCTATGACAGCATCGAATCGGCGGGCATCGGTGCATGCAGTCAAGCATAGCTACAGTCGTCAGACCTCGAACAATGAGTTCAGGACAAGTTGGTCGATGTCCCATGCCAGGGAGAGTACCTCTTTGGCAAACCCATGACCGACAGAGCTGCTGAGATCGAGTCAGAGTACATGACCAGGACACGACTCTCAAAGAAGACCTCTGCCTCTTTTAAGAAGAAGGGCTTGCGTAAGAAGCCATTTTCCCCGAGAAAGGGTGCTGCTTACTGAAGCTACCCCCCATTTCAGGCCTCCCCAGCTCCCCAACAGGGGCAGCAGGCCAAGGGACGGGCATGGCTCGCGTAAGCAGAAAGCCCCCAAACCCCAGGCACCGGCTCCGGCCCAGCCTGGGAGCGGCTTTTGACTCTCAAAGCATAGCCCCTCTCACCACAGGGGACAGGCAATGCACAGGAGGACAGGCAATGCACCACAGGGGACAGGCAGTGCACAGGAGGAAGACTTGCCCTGTATGCCCACAGATGGACAGCCATTACCACCGATGCCTGGGTCCTACAGATAGTCCATAAAGGCTATCTCCTCCATTTGACCCAGGTTCCTCCTCCTCATTTTTCAGGATAGCCCCTCAGGTCTGCCCTTCACCGGGACCTTTTTCTGAAGGAATTAGCAGGTCTTCTCGAGGATCAGGCGGTAGAACTGGTGCCCCACCACCTACAAGACAAGGACTTCTATTCCAGGTACTTTCTGGTACCAAAAAGGACAGGAGGCCTCATACCCATCCTCAACCTGCACAACTTAAACAAATTCCTGGTGAGGGAGAAGTTCAAGATGCTCTCACTTGGAATATTGCTGCCTTACTTCCGCCATGGAGACTGGCTATGCTCCTTAGATCTAAAGGATGCGTACACACACATCCTAATACACCCAGACCACAGGCAATGTCTGCGCTTTGTGGTGGGAGGCAATCACTACCAGTACTAGGGTACTTCCCTTTGGCCTGGCCTCCGCCCCCAGGGTATTCACAAAATGCCTGGTGGTGGTGGCCACATATCTCAGACTTCAAGGGATCTTTGTCTTCCCCTACTTAGACGACTGGCTCATCAGAGCCACTTCAGCCAGAGAGGTCCATCAGGCCACATTCTGCACCATTCAGGTGCTCCAGCATCTGGGGTTTATCAATTGCCCCAAGTCCAGCCTTGTTCCCACTCAACAACTAGAGTTCATTGGGGCAAGACTCGATACCCTTCGAGCAAGGGCCTATCTGCCAACAAACAGGGCAAAAAGACTTCTGGCCCTGGCACGCCAGGTGAGTCGCAGATCCCAGGTGTCAGCAAGACACTTTCTGCGCCTCCTCGGGCACATGGCCTCCACGGTCCATGTGACACCAGATGCCCGCCTCCACATGCGAACTGCTCAGTGGTGCCTCAGAGACCAATGGACATAGGCCACAAGCGGCCTCTGAGACAGAGTCACAGTATCCAGACGACTGGTACAGTCCCTGGACTGGTGGCTTCACCCATCCCACTTGGAAGTGGGAATGCCTTTCCAGGCTCCTCGGCACACGAGGATCCTGACCACAGATGCATCTCTGCTGGGCTGGGGAGCCCATTGCCAAGGGATCTGTACTCAGGGTGTGTGGTCTCCAAACGAGAGAGCACAACAAATCAATTTCTTGGAGCTCCGTGCCATACGCCTAGCTCTGGGTGTGTTCTGGTGAATTTTGGCTCACAAGCCTGTCTTGGTACAGACAGACAACCAAGTAGCCATGTTCTACGTGAACAAACAGGGCGGCACGGGGTCCCGCCTACTGTGTCAAGAAACTCTGGATCTGTGCTCCTTTGCAGTCCGGCATGGCATTCGTCTGCGAGCAGTTTACCTGCCGGGTCAGGACAACTGCTTAGCCAACAGGCTAAGCAGGATTCTACAGCTCCACGAGTGGCAGCTGGACAAGGGGGTATTCCATTGGCTTTTTCAAACCTGGGGACAGCCAACAATGAACTTGTTTGCGAGTCTGGTCAATCACCAGTTGCCCCGGTTCTGCTCCAGGCAGCCACACCTGCACAGGGTGCCTGCCGACGCATTTCTCATATCATGGTCTGTGGGCCCTCCTGTATGTGTTTCCCCCGACGCCTCTGGTGGCCAAGACTCTTATTGAAGATCCTCCAGGACAAGGCTTCGGTCATCCTGGTAGCCCCCAGGTGGGTGATACAACCCTGGTTTCCGCTTCTGCTTCAGCTAGCAGTGGAGGCCCCCATCCCCTTGGGGTTCTCTCCAAACCTCTTGTTCCAGAATGGGGGCACTCTCCTGCACTCCAATCTCAGCTCTCTCAACCTAATGGCATGGCTGCTGAAAGGGTAGTGCTCGTTCCACTCCTCCTTCCAAAAGATGTAGAGGAGGTCTTGCTGGCCTCAAGGAGGCTTTCAACTAGATGGACCTATGCCTTCAAGTGGCGTAGGTTTGTGGTTTGGTGCGAGAAGCAGACTGTAAATCCCTTCTGCCAGGTTGCAGTGGTCTTGCAGTACCTTCTCCATCTTTCGGATTTGGGCCTTAAGTCCAACTCCGTCAGAGTTCACCTCAATGCCCTTGCAGCAAACCACTACCTGGTGGAGGGGAAGCCTTTCTGTGCACATTCCCTGGTTTCGAGGTTCTTGAGAGGCCTCCTTTTGCTGAAGCCTCCGCTTCGCCCTCCGGCAACCGAATGGGATTTGAATGTGGTGTTTGGGCAGCTTACTCGGCCTCCTTTTGAACTGATGGCAACCTGCCATCTATGCTACCTTTCTTGGAAGGTAGTTTTCTTGGTGGCACTCGCATCGGCTCGGCGAGTGAGTGAGCTGCAGGCCCTTGTGTCCGACAAGCCCTATACAAGGTTACAAGGTTCTATAGGAACCGGGTGGTGCTCCGCACGCACCACAAGTTCCTTCCGAAAGTGGTCTCTTCGTTCCACCTCAACCAGGAGGTGGTACTGCCTACCTTCTTTCCCAGGCTGCATGCCAGTCGGGCAGAGACAGTTCTGCATACCCTGGACTGTAAGAGGACATTGGCCTTCTATATTCAGTGTGCGCAAGGCCATAGAAGGGCTTCTCAGCTCTTCGTATCCTATGACCCCAATAAGCTGGGGATGGCCGTTTCCAAGCGTACGCAGTCCACCTGTGTGGCGGACTGTATCGCCTGGGCATACAGGACAGCCAAGCTTCCATTGGAGGGTCACGTTACGGCCCACCGGGGGTAAGGGCCATGGCGACATAAGTGGCTCACTTCCGCTCTGTTCTGCTGGCAGACATCTGCCAGGCCACCACCTGGTCTTTGGGTTAGACTTTCACTACCCATTACTGCCTGGATAGGGAGTCCCGACGGGACAGTGCTTTCGGCCAGGCTGTACTCCGTAATCTCTTCGAGGTCTAGGCAACTCCTGCCCTCCGACCCTTCTGTGTCAGGCTACCAGAGTGCTACTCTCTCAGTTAGATTCCTATTGTGGCTGCTTGTGGCTTTCATAGAGGGAGCCTATTTTTCAGCTGTGGGTTCTCTGTAGCCTATAGCTGGGGAGTCCCATATGTGAGGACTGACTTCCTACTTGTTCCCGGAGAAAGCGTAGTTACTCACCTGTAACAGGCGTTCTCCGGGGACACCAGGAATCGGTTCTCACGACCCTCCCTCCTCCCCTTGGAGTTGCAGTCCTATTATTATATTTTGTTCTTTTTGCCGTCTTTTTAGCTATGTCATTTGACTGAGCAAGATGGCACTCTTGTGTGGGAAGGGGACCGCACATGCGTGATGCAATTCCCCAAGGCTTTCTCTGAAAGCTGGGGATTTTCTCTGCACAAGGGCTCCGTCAGCACCGACGTCATGCATATGTGAGGACTGATTCCTGCTGTCCCCGGAGAACACCTGTTACAGGTGAGTAACTACGGTTTCTGTGTTCCAATTTCAAATCCCTAGCTTTAACAGCATGGATCTTGAGTATTAGAAATTTTGCTTGCAGACAGAAGCAACCCTTACTACACTTTCAGTTTTACACTTAAATCTCCAGGAACAAGCAGGAAGTCAGTCTACACATATGGGTGACATTGGCACCGACGGAGCCCGGTGCGGGAACACTCCCCAGCATCCAATAGGAATGCTTTTGGGAGCGTTCCTCCACGCATGTGTGGCTGCCTTCCTGCCATCCCTCCTGGTCTCCTCAGTAGTTTTTTTTTTTTCTGTGGAGCCATCGGGACCCCGTCCCTCTCTGCCGCGTTGAAAGACTTCATTTTTTCTTTGCAGTATCATCAGAAGTACTCCGGGTTGCTTTCCCGCCCAGCATCGACTTCCATCGATTCTGGTACCTCTCATTTTCTTATTTTGCCTTATTTTTTCTTGAATTGTATTTTCTCTAAAAGTTTTTCATTTGAGGCCTATGTCCTCTTCCGGCACCATTGCCCAATTTGATTTCCTTATCGTCTCTCCAGTCCAGTCCTGGAATCTCTGGGGATTAAGGTTCCTCCAGCAGCTTGGAGACTGAACAATGACATTCTTTGATGTCACTGATACTAATATCCGAGGGACCGCCTCCTTGCTCCAGTTTGTTCAGTCTCCAAGCAGCTGGAGGTTGATGAGCCCAGAGATTCTGGGCTCACTGGAGGGACAATTAAGCAGTATAATTTAGATTTATTTATTTAATCTTTAATTGAGTTTCAATTGCTTTGAAGTCCTGAGGTGCACCCCCCCTCTCTCCTTTTTAATTCCTACACTGCCTGCTTAAAGCCGCGTTTATTTTTCTGCCTTTGAGTTGTCTGGCTCAATTCATTTATCAGATTTTCGCCTCCCGAACCTACCTACTTTAGGTGAGGAGCGAATAATGGCAGAGTTATTGCAACCGAGAGGTGTTCCCTGAGAGGCGCACATATAGACGAGCCGCCGGAGCTGGTAACAGTTTCCTTTTCAGCAACGTTGTTATGCGGCGCTTCCGGTTTCTCCTTTGTCGCTAAAGCCGTCTTTACGGCTTAGCATGAGGGAACCGATTAAACTGAAGAATTCAAGAGATTTTTTTCCTTGTTGCTGCGCAGAGGTAAGGGTACTCTGTTGCGCAGAGGTAAGGGTACTCTGCTGCGCAGAGGTAAGGGTACTCTGCTGCGCAGAGGTAAGGGTACTCTGCTGCGCAGTTAGTCTGCGGTAGCAGTTGGTTTCAGTGCAGGCCGCGCCATTAGGCGTGCGCATGGGAAAACGGCAAAGCACTAATCTCATTCTAATCTAATTTAATCTGTTCGTTGAGTGCCGAAGCTCATATGAAAATAAATAAATAAATAAATAAATAAAAAGATAAAGGGTGTTACCAGATATCAGAGCAATAATGAAGTAATGCCTTCTAGGCCACAGTGTTTGGTTTGTTGCTCTAGGAGAGGAGCTTTATCTGACTCGGGGGTCTGTAGATCCTGTGTCCAGGAGACTACAGATATGGAGCAGGTTTTAGAAACCAGTGCAGAAAGTGCTAAACTTGCTTCCTTATCTTTATTGGACGCTAATTCACCTCTGCAGCTCTTGACCGAGCCTGTTGCAAGGCCTTCTTCCGTTCCTGATGTGCCACAGGTACCATCAATATTTTCGGCAGGTTTGGCGGCGTTGTTTTTGCAGGATTTTGTATCTCTGCTTCAACAGACATTTGGAAATGGACAAAAGGGTCCACTACCCTCTGCCGGAGGGGATCTTGGAAGGAAGCGGCCGGGTATTCCTCTGTAAGTTGCTGACGGTTCCTGTTAAAAAGGTTAGAACAGGGAAGGATCTACAGGACCATTTGATAACCTCTGAAGAGATTCACTCGGATCCTTTGGATCCGGATTTGGAAGTTAAAGATGAATTAGAAGAAGGAGAACTCACGGATCAGGAGGACCAGGCCAGAGTAGTTCGTGTTTTCCGTCGAGATGAGTTACCATCGTTGATTATGGAAACTCTTAAAGCCCTTAATATGCCAGTTTCTGGGCCAGAGGAGTACTCCACATTGAAGGATCCTTTGTTGCAGGCATTTAGAAAAACGCAAAGGGCTTTTCCAGTACACAGAGTTGTAAGGGAAATGATTCAACAAGAATGGGATATGCCTGAGGCTGGACTAAAGGGGTCCAGGGTCATGGCTCGATTATATCCTCTACTGGATCAGGATCGGGAGTAGTTTAAGTCTCCCAAAGTAGATGCTGCGGTTTCGGCTGTTACCAAAAAGACTACAATTCCGGTGGAAGGTGGTGCCACCCTTAAGGATAGCCATGATAGAAAATTGGATACATTGGCATCAAACACCTGTTTTAACAATGCCTTATCTATTTGGGCTTCAATTTGTGGAGCATGGGTTGCCAGAGCCTGTCTTCGTTGGTCTCAGCAAGTACACGGAGATAATGGGGAAGAACCTGCGACAGAAGCGTCCCGTTTAGAGACTGGGGCAGCTTATTTAGCTGATATTCATTATGACCTTATTAGGGGTTTGTCTAAGAGTATGGTTTCGGTTGTTGCAGCTAGAAGATATTTATGGTTGCGTAGCTGGGCGGCAGATGCTTCCTCTAAAGCAAGATTCACTAAGCTTCCTTTCAGGGGTAGGCTACTTTTTGGTGAGGACTTAGATAAATTGGTATGTTTATGTTTATGTTTTATTTCACTTGATAAAAACCGCCTTTCATGGGCAAGCAAAGCGGTGTACAATAAAAACCAATAAAAACTTTGTTTTTAAAAAGGCCGAGGCCAGTGAAAAGGAAAAGAAATACACTTTCTGGACAGAAAAGCAATAGAAGCAGAAGAGACAAAGCTAAACCGTAACAAAGACAAGTCACAAGGAGAGCAGAGGATAATACAAATGGGAATCACACAAAAGGAGAGGGGACATCAAACGCAAGGGAAAAAAGGTGGGTTTTGAGGTTTTGTTTAAATGTGGGGTGGTGAGGGTCCAGTCGGAGTGAGGAGGGGAGGGAGTTCCAGAGGGCGGGGCCAGCAAAAAAGAAGGCAGAGGAACGGGTAGACTGTAAATGGGCACGGGAAGGGGAGGGAAGAGTGAGGCGGTTAAGGTGAAAGGAGCGAGGGGTGTACCTAGGGGAGTGGAAGGAAAGGAGGTCCGTTAGATATTGGGGGGCACCTGTGTGGAGAGCTTTATGAACCAAAATGAGCAACTTGAAGTGAACGCGGTGGGGGAAGGGCAACCAGTGAAGACGGAACAGTAAGGGTGTAAGACTTAGGGGAATCTAAAGGCGGCAGGCTGCCAGAGGACAGGCAGAAGCTAGGATGTCCAACTCAGGCATCTAGGGGCCAGTAGATAGACTTTTGTTGTTTTTGTTCTGCATGTTTCAGACAATTTCAGAGAGGGCGTCAATATTTCAGAAGTCAGGGTTTTCGAGGTTTTCGAGGAGCAAGCAGGGGATTTGCAACCTCCTCTTCTTCAAACCCTAGAAAACCACAATGAAGTAAGGAGAACCAGGCAGATTTTATACCCGTGGGGGGTTGACTACAGGAGTTTTATCCAGCCTGGGTTCAGATCACATCTGATCAGTGGGTGTTGGAGATCATTTGATAAGGTTATGCTCTGGAGTTTCAGCGCCCAGTAGTCAAATTGTTCATTCAATCTCCTTGCAAGGCACGCATCAAGTGTACAGCGGTGCACAAAATCTTGCAAAGACTTTTAAATCTCAAAGCTGTCGTTCCGGTTCCGCCAGACCAACGTGGCTCCGGTCGATACTCCATCTATTTTGTGGTTCCAAAAAAGGAAGGGTCTTTTCGTCCAATTTTGGATCTTCAAAAGGTAAATCGTTGTCTTCGGGTGACTCATTTTCGCATGGAAACACTGAAGTCTGTAATAATGGCAGTAAGGAAAGGAGAGTTTCTTACGTCTCTGGATTTGTCAGAGGCATATCTACATATGCCCATTCGTCTGGAGCATCAGAGGTTTCTCAGATTTGCAGTTCCCATGGGTCATTTCCAGTTTCGGGCGTTGCCGTTCGGTTTAGCAATGGCCCGGCAAACATTTACCAAGGTAATGGTGGTAGTTGCTGCAGCATTGAGAAAGAAAGGAGTTCTAGTTCACCCATATCTGGACGACTGGTTGATTCGGGCAAAGTCCGAAAAGGAAAGCGAGTTGGCAACAGCCAGAGTAGTGGAATTTTTACAGAGTCTTGGTTGGGTTGTCAATATGGCAAAGAGCAAGTTGATTCCATTACAGAATCTAGAACACCTGGGAGCTCGATTCAATACAAGAAAAGGAAGGGCATTTCTTCCTCAGACGCGAGCGCTAGCATTGAGAGATCTGGTGCGCAGTTTCTTGAACAGAAAGGATCCCACTGCATGGCATTATTTACAGTTGCTCGGAATCATGGCAGCAACGTTAGACTTAGTTCCTTGGGCGAGAACTCATATGCGACCGTTACAGAGAGCGTTACTAAGGAGGTGGTCGCATCAGAAAGATCCTCTCTCAAGGAGGCTACCCTGCCTTCTGGAGACGCGTCAAGCTCTACAATGGTGGTTACAGCTGGAGATTCTAGAGGTTGGGAATGCAGCTAGAATCGCCGTTTTGGATTCCTCTTACGACGGATGCCAGTCTTGTGGGCTGGGGAGCTCACTTCGAAGTAAGGTTTGTTCAAGGTCAATGGACCAATCAGGAGAAAGTTTGGTCAATCAATAGATTGGCATTGAGGGCGGTAACCTTAGCTCTACAAGCGTTTCAATGTTATCTTCAGTGGACGGCTGTTCGCGTTCTGTCAGACAACGCAACCGCAGTGGCTTACATCAACCGTCAAGGGGGCACAAGCAGTGTCTCTCTGGAAGCCGAAGCCGAGCAGTTGTTCGTGTGGGCCGAGAGGAATTTGAAGGCTTTGTCTGCAACTCATGTAGCAGGGGTGGACAATGTGGAGGCCGATGTTTTGAGTCGGGTCAAAGTAGATCCAGGAGAGTGGGTTCTACATCCTCAGGTATTCCAATTGATAATAAATCGTTGGGGAGCTCCAGTGATGGATCTCATGGCAACCTTCAAGTCGGCAAAAGTCAATCGGTTTTTCAGTTGAAGGCGAGAGAGAGAATGTCAGAGGGCCTTAGACGCTCTCATTCAAAAGTGGCCAGAGGAGCAACTTCTGTACATCTTCCCTCCGTGGATATTGATAGGGTGTGTTCTACAAAGAGTAGAAAGGCACAAGGGACTAGTAATATTGATAGCACCGGATTGGCCAAGACGACCATGGTACGCGGATCTCATAAGGTTATTAGTAGACCGTCCATGGCTCTTACCGATGAGAGAAGATCTGTTGCACCAGGGTCCTTTACGCATGCCACAGGTGGCTCGATTCTCGCTTACGGCTTGACTCTTGAAAGGGCGAGGTTAAAGTCCAGGGGTTACTCTTCGGCAGTGATTTCCACTTTGTTGAAAGCAAGGAAGAGATCTACCTCTTTGGCATATATTTGCATATGGAGAATATTCGAAGCATGGTATGAAGACAAGGGTTTTGAAGCATTAAAAGCTTCTATTTCTCAAATTCTATCTTTTTTTGCAAAATGGGTTTGAGAAAGGATTAGCAGCTGCGTCATTGAACGTGCAGTTGGCAGGTCTCTCTTGTTATAGAGGAAAAATAAATGGTGAGGTGCTAGGAGCAACATCCGGATGTGAAGCGTTTTTTGAGAGTGGTTTCACTGTTGAGGCCGCCGTGTAGACCAAGCGTTCCGTCTTGGAATCTTCATTTTGGTGTTGGAGGCTTTGGTACGCGAACCGTTTGAGCCGTTGTCACGAGCGTCATTGAAGGATCTTTCGCTCAAGGTAGTTTTTCTAGTAGCTATTTCGTCGGCACGAAGAATTTCGGAATTACAGGCATTGTCTTGTAGAAAGCCTTTTCTATTATTTTACGAAAAGGTGGTTTTGAGACCAGTACCTTCGTTTCTGCCCAAAGTGGTGTTGGCTTTTCATGTCAATCAAGAGGTTTCTTTACCAGTATTTGGAAATACTGCCAAGGAGATTCAGTTCAGAAGATTGCATCTTTTAGTTGTTTGTAGAGCATTAAAGATGTATTTAAAGCAAACACAGGAATTCCGTAAGACAGATAGGCTGTTTGTTCTTTTTGTAGGTGCAAGAAGTGGCCATGCAGCTTCCAAAGCATCTATTGCCAGGTGGCTCAAGGAAGCTATAGCTTCAGCGTATTTGTTGAAGGGTAGGACAATACCTGATGGGCTTAAAGTGCATTCAACAAGGGCACGCAAGCTGTATCCTGGGCTGAGTACAGTTTGGTACCGCCTGTGGACATCTGTAAAGTGGCTACTTGGTCATCGTTAAATTCCTTTGTAAAACATTATCGATTAGATATACAGGCAGAGAGGGATACCTGTTTTGGATCAGCAGTGCTTCAGGCTGGCCTAGCAGGTCCCACCCATTAAAGATTTTACTGCTCTGTTACATCCCCAGAGATTCCGGGACTGGACTGAAGAGACGACAAGGAAGGTGAAATTAGACTTACCTGCTAATTGTTCCTTGAGGAACTCCAGTCCAGTCCCGCATCCCTCCCTGATATGCTTTTATCTGGACTACAGGCCTGAAGCAAAGAGGTATGGTATTGTCATGGTAAGCTTATAAGGCAGGTATATGTCTTACAACTCATATGGGGAGGGTGAAGTTTTTAGGGGATCTTTATAAAGTATTATTCCTCTATCGAGACGGAGGTTAGACTATAATAGGAAAATTATAGTGTTACTTTAAGGGCACATTTTGTGTCTTAGTTTATAGTTGAAGTTTGTTAATGTTTATTAAGGTTTGTTAAAGTTTCTTAGCTACTTAATTGTTGTTTTATTTATTTATTTATTATTTATTTATTTATATTCTCTTATATACCGCGCTATTCTGCATCAGTGCGGTTTACATTGAACAAACTGAAATTACATTGAACAGGGCATTATAACTTGGCATTATAATTGTTGCTCTGGTGAGTCTGCTTTGTCAATAGGTAAACTGTAGCAAGGAGGCGGTCCCTCGGGTATTTGTATCATTGACATCAAAGAATGTCATTGTTCAGTCTCCAAGCTGCTGGAGGAACCTTAATCCCCAGAGATGACTGGACTGGAGTTCCTCAAGGAACAATTAGCAGGTAAGTCTAATTTCACCTTTGCCTCTATTTTATTTTCTAAAATGGAGAAGCCCCTAGTGGGTTCAAGAAGTGCTCTAAATGTTCCAGTACAATTTCTGTTACGGATGAGCATTCTTGGTGCCTCAGGTGTTTAGACCCTGACCACAGCGTCGATTCCTGCCTCTCCTGTCGCCACTTGACCTCCAGAGGTTGGAAGAACCCAGTCAAACAGAAGGCTAAGCTGTTTCCATCAGACTCGGCTCCTTCAGTGCACTCCTCGGGGGCATTGACTCCTCCTAAGTCTTCCCATGCCGCTTAAGATCAAATGGCAAAGGAAAAGCATCACTTGAGTCACTAGCACTTAAGAAGGAGAAGACTTCTGCTTCGGCATTGAGGTCATCAACTTCCAGGTTAGCATTGGCTTCTGACATCGAATGTCGGCATTGGCATCGCCATTCTTCACATTCCGATGTGGACCGTCCATCCAAACAACCCCGGCGGTAGTTTGGAGGTATCACCCTCCAAAGCCATTCAGGGGTTCGGGGATGCCCCTGAGGTTCAATCCTCGGTGGAGCCCCCGATACCAGCTTCAGGAGTTGTGACCCACACTTCTGTGTCTGGAGCTTCTCCTCCCCCGGTACCATCACTGGATGACCATATCGCTATTAAGCAGGAAGTGATCCTGTAACTAGGACCTGTCCTCCAGGTGATGTAAAACCCTCTCGCACCGAGGAAGTTTCTCCAGGGCCATGTGCCCATGAGGGAAGGGTTAGGACAGCCGTTATAGTTGGTGATTCGATCATTAGGCATGTAGATAGCTGGGTGGCTGGTGGACGTGAGGATTGCCTGGTAACATGCCTGCCTGGTGCGAAGGTAGCGGACCTCACGCGCCACCTAGATAAGGTCTTAGATAGTGCGGGGGAGGAGTCTGCTGTCTTGGTACATGTCGGTAGCAATGACATAGGAAAATGTGGTAGGGAGGTTCTGGAGGCTAAATTTAGGCTTTTAGGTAGGAAGTTGAAATCCAGAACTTCCAGGGTATCGTTCTCCGAAATGCTTCCCGTTCCACGTGCAGGGCCCAAAAGGCAGGCAGAGCTCCGGAGTCTCAATGCTTGGATGAGACAATGGTGCAGAGATGAGGGGTTTGGATTTGTTAGGAACTGGGGAACATTCTGGGGAAAGGAGGGTCTCTTCCGAAGGGATGGGCTTCACCTTAACCGGGGTGGAACCAGGCTGCTGGCATTAACCTTTAAAAAGAAGATAGAGCAGCTTTTAAACTAGATAATAGGGGAAAGCCAACAGTCGCCCAAGAGCAGATGGTTCGGAAGAATGTATCCTTGAAGGATACTGCCAAAAGCAGAGAGGTTCCAAAAAAGAGTAAAGTAGCCCAAATGCCCTTGAGTATGGAGCAGACAGAGCTTAAAGATCCCAAATTACCCATGTCTACCAATAGCCAAATTAATATGAATAAAATACAGTCTCTAAAATGCTTGTATGCAAATGCTAGAAGTCTAAAAAATAAGATGGGAGAGTTAGAATTTATAGCACTAAATGAGAGGTGAGATTTGATTGGAATTTCAGAGACATGGTGGAAGGAGGACAACCAGTGGGACACTGTGATACCTGGGTACAAACTATATCGTAATGATAGAGCTGATCAAATTGGTGGAGTGGTTGCGCTCTATGTTAGAGAGGGCATTGAGTCAGTAAGGATTAAAGTTTTGCAGGAAACAAAATTTGATGTAGAGTCTCTATGGATTGAAATTCCATGTAAAAAGGGGAAGGCGATGGCAGTGGTGGTGTACTATCGACCGCCTGGCCAGAATGAACAAATGGATGATGAAATGTTCAAAGAAATCAAGGAAGCTAACAAAAGTTACAGCGTGGTAATAATAATGGGTGATTTCAATTACCCAGGTATCGACTGGGTCAGTGTCACGGCAGGACATGCTAGGGAGATAAAATTCCTAGATGAAATAAATGACTGCTTCTTGGAGCAGCTGGTTCATGAACCGACCAGAGGGGAAGCCATATTAGACCTAGTCCTTAGTGGAACACCAGATCTAGTGCAAGAGATAAGGGTGTTGGTACCACTTGGCAATAGTGATCATAGCATGATCGCCTTTGATTTAATTAGTGGAGGAGGGATAGTACGGAAATCCACAGTACTACCTTTTAACTTTCGAAAGGGAGATTATGATAAAATGAGGAAAATAGTTAAGAAAAATCTAAAAGGAACAGTTGCAAAGGTTAAAGACTTACATCAAGCTGAAAAATATATCTTGGAAGCCCAGACCAGCTGTATTCCATGCTTTAAGAAAAGTGGAAGGAAGTCCAAAAAACTGCCAGCATGGTTTAATGGTGAGGTCAGAGAGGCTGTTGTTGCCAAAAAAGCATCTTTCAGGAAATGGAAAAAAGAGTCAAACGACGAAACCTGGAAACAGCACAAGCACTGGCAGGTCAAATGCAAGGCACTGATAAAGCAGGCAAAGGGAGAATTTGAGAAGAAGCTTGCTGCGGAAGCAAAAACGCGAAATAAAGATTTTTTCAAGTACATTCGTAGCAAAAAAACCTGTGAGAGAGTCAGTTGGTCCATTAGATGATTGAGGCGTTAAAGGGGCACTAAGAGGTGACAAGGCGATAGCGGAGAGATTGAATGAATTCTTTGCTTCGGTCTTTACTGAAGAAGATGTAGGGATGTTACCCATGACTGAAGTGGTATTTAAAGGTGCGGAAGAATTGAAGGAAATATCGTTACATCAGGAAGATGTATTACAACTATTAGATAAACTGAAGAGTAGCAAATCACCTGGGCCGGATGGTATACATCCAAGGGTGTTGAAAGAACTGAAATATGAGATCGCAGACCTGCTATTAGTAATCTGTGAACTATCATTAAAATCATCTCTAATACCTGAAGATTGGAGGATCGCCAATGTAACACCAATTTTTAAAAAGGGTTCGAGGGGTGATCCGGGAAAATATAGACCGGTGAGCCTCACGTCAGTACCTGGAAAAATGGTAGAAACCATCATAAAGAATAAAATTACTCAGCATGTAGATAGTCATGGCCTAATGGGAGACAGCCAACATGGCTTTAGACAAGGAAGATCTTGTCTTACTAATCTGTTTATGTTTTTTTGAAAGTGTGAATAAGCAGGAGGACAAAGGTGAGTCGGTTGATATAGTGTATCTAGTCTTTCAGAAAGCCTTTGACAAGGTCCCTCATCAGAGACTTTTGGCAAAACTAAAGAGTCATGGGATAGGAGGCAGTGTACTACTGTGGATCAGGAACTGGTTAAAAGATAGAAAGCAGAGGGTTGGGCTAAATGGCCAATTTTCCCAATGGAGAAAGGTGAATAGTGGTGTACCCCAGGGATCTATGCTGGGTCCGCTGCTTTTTGACATATTCATAAATGACCTGGAAAGAAGAATAACGAGTGAGGTTATCAAATTTGCAGATGACACAAAACTATTTAAAGTTGTTAAAACCCAAGAGGATTGTGGAAAATTGCAAGAGGATCTTGATAAATTGGAAGACTGGGCATCAAAATGGCAGATGAAATTTAATGTGGACAAGTGCAAAGTTATGCACCTAGGGAAGAACAACCCAAACTATGGTTACACAATGCAAGGTTCCACATTAGGAACCACCACTCAGGAAAAAGATTTAGGCATCATTGTGGATAACATGTTAAAACCCTTGGTCCAGTGTGCTGCGGCAGCCAAGAGAGCAAATAGAATGCTAGGTATCATAAGGAAAGGAATGGAAAATAAAACAAAAGATATTATAATGCCTCTATACCGTTCCATGGTGAGACCGCACCTTGAATATTGTGTGCAATTCTGGTCGCCGTATCTTAAAAAGGATATAGCGTTATTAGAAAAGGTTCAGAGAAGAGCCACCAAAATGGTAAAGGGAATGGAAGGATACTCCTATGAAGAAAGGCTAAAAAGGTTAGGGCTCTTTAACCTGGAAAAGAGACGGCTGAGGGGAGATATGATAGAAGTCTATAAATTAATGAACGGAGTGGAACGGGTAAACGTAGATCGATTGTTTACGTTATCAGAATATAGAAAGACTAGGGGACATACAATGAAGCTACAGGGTAAACTATTTAAGACTAATAAAAGAAAATATTTTTTCACTCAACGTGTAATCAAACTCTGGAATTTGTTACCGGAGGATGTAGTAAAGGCTGTTAGTGTAGCTGGGTTTTAAAAAGTTTGGACAAGTTCCTGGAGGAAAGGTCCATAAACCCATTATTAAGAAGGGACCCAGGATATCAATGCTTGACCCAGTACAAACATTGCGGAACCTGTGTCTTTTGGGGAAACTGCTAGGTACATATGACCTAGATTGGCCACTGTTGGAAACAGGATACTGCGCTTGATGGATCTTGGTCTGACCCAGTATGGCATATCTTATGTTATGTTCTTATGTTCATAGCATCGCTAAACTCTTAGCAGTTGTTACACCAATGACTTCAGAGGCTCCGCAACCGCCACCGGTACCACCGGTGACCACAGCCATCGATACGCTATTGCGGGTATCCTCTGTTTCACAAGGGGTGGAGCAGCCGATACCGAGGCCCTTAGAACCGTCGGGTCTGATATCCTCAACATCAAATCAATGATCATTGGAGCCTCAGAGGTATCGCACATCTCATAGAGATTACTTTGATTTCCTTCTAGATTCCGAGGACACGTCCGAGGTGGAATCGGTCGATTCTGATGCACCCAGGGAGGTTCTGTTGGATCCTTCGCCTCCTTATGAACGGAGACTTTCCCCGCCCGAAGACATGTCCTTCCAGGACTTCATTAAGGATATGGCGGCAGTTCCAGTGGTGACCGAAACTGAACAAGAGCTGAGGAGTTCGACATACTGCAGTATCGTTTGGCACCGAAGGAAGCTGCCACCCTCCCGGTAGACAACATCTTAAAGAACTTGATGATTCAAATGTGGGAGGCTCCCATGTCGATCCCTGTGGTAAGTAAGAGGCTTGATACCCTGTACAGGGTTCCTCTCTCTCCATTACCTCTTGACAAACAAGCGGCTCACCAGGTCTTGGTTACCCATGCCCAAAACACTTCAAAATTCTTAACAAGGGTTGCTTTTGATGCTTTTGAGGCAAACAGTAGATCTGCTGCCGCTTGCATTGGTGCCAGAAAAATAGCATGGCTCCAAACATCTAACCTGGAACAATGGGTCCAGGATAAATTGTTAAACATACCCTTTAATAGTGAAAACCTCTTTGGTCAGAGGTGGAGGGAGAAGGCCAGAGAGATTGAAATAGACAACTTCACTGTGAAGAGGCTGTCAAGAAGAATGGCGGACCCTTCCAAAAAGAAGGCTACCACCAAAAAGCCATTCTTCCCTAAAAAGGAAAAGTTCTCCGAGAACAAGCAGGAAGTCAGTCCTCAGATATGGGTGACGTTGGTGCCGACGGAGCCCTTGTGGAAGCATCCCCCCAGCTTTCAAAGAAAGCCTTTGGGAGATGCCACCATGCGTTTATGGTACCCTTCCCACCCAAGAGTGCCATCTTGCTCAGTCTCTTTTTTTCTGCGGAGCCCTTCATACATCTGTCTGGTCTTCACCCAGAAAAAGTTGATTTTCTTGACCTGAGCTTCATATTCTCCTCTGGTAGTGCATCGGTACTCTTCCCACCACCCGAACTTGCTGCCCTGGAATCGAGTCTTGGGTTCTTAGTTTTTTCTCTCCTTCAGCGCCTTCGCGCCTTTTTTCCAACTGGCAGCACCGCAGGTCTTAGACCTCGCTGGGGTACTTTTTTCCCCCATGGCTTTCAATGGCATTAAGTGTGGTCAGTGTACCAAAATAATGTGCCTGACCGACACACACGACTGCTGTCTTTGCTGCCTGGGGCCGGACCATGACACCGCGTCATGCGGCCTCTGTAAAAAGATGTCCATTAAGGCCCTCAAGAGCTGCCAGCAGCAGCACAATAAGTTTTCCTGGAGTCCCCGGTACCTCCGAAGGCCAGGAGCTCCTCTGAAGCCTTGGAATCTTGGGGTAGCCTTACAGACCCCGATCGACGCCGTGGCTCTTCAGAAAGGGGGTCTCCCTCAAGGGAACTCAAGAAGAAGACCTCAAAGGCGGCATCCCTGAATGGCTCTGACAGGCCAGGTAAGTCCAGAGCCAGGTCCCACAATCCTCGATGCTTGTCCCTGAAAGGACTCTACCTCGGACCATCCTCTGTCGCCAGACACCATCCTCGATGAGGTCTCCCCCTTGGGAGAACCAGCGTTTGGCCCGATTCCTTCGGTGCCTGCGCTGATGGCTACAGAGCCTTCTAGGCTCAAGTCCAGAATGGCGACCCTGGAGCGCAGCTTGTCTGCCTTCATCGACCAGCACAGGCGCTGTTGTCCGGTACCACTAGTTCCTCTGCCTAGACCACTGGGCCCTCAATGTCTAAGACATCCCCGGAGGCTGAGCCGATCCTTGAGACCCTTCGGCTTCGAGTCAATTCTTGGCCGAGGTCTCTGTCCTGTTCCTGTTCCAAGGGGCCATGATCTTCCCCGACTAGTGTGCTCGGAGCCCGCGAGCTATCCTTCCCTTGAGTCCTCGATGGACTATTCTGAATGGGAGACAGAGGACGAGGAGTCGCCGGACACCTGTCACCACCACGATGTCCCCTTGGACACCCCTCCTTTGGAGTCCTGGCTTTGGTCCCCGCCCGAGGACATGGCGTTCCTCGACTTAATCAAGGACATGTCCAAGGCTCTAGCATTCCCAACAGAATTGGAGGAGGACCCTCGGTTGGAGGAACTAGAAATTCTCCAATACGAGGTCCACTTGAGGGAATCGCTTACGGTGCCCATCCCCCACCCATCCTGGAATGGCTAATGCTCAGTATGTAGGAGACACTGGCATTGGTGCCAGTGGTAAGCAAGTGGCTCGACTCGATGTATTGAGTCCGCTGGAGCCCGGGCTTCCAGAAGGCACAGCTGCTGCACAACTCCATGGTGGTGGAGTCAGCCATGCGTCAGCTGAACAGAAGATGCACTCCTCGGTGCCCCCCCGGGTAGGGAGGCACGCATCCTGGATACCCTTGGCAGAAAGTGCTAGCAGGACTTGATGCTTATTGGCCGGATTCAGGCCTACCAGCTGTACATGGGCATGTACCTGAGAGACCTGGCGAAGGAACTTGCTGGATTCTCAGCTGGTCTTTCCATGGAACCCCTGCAGTGGTTCAAGAATCTGACCAAGGCCTTCCATGAGAACTCCAAATTTATATCTCGAGCAGCCTATGACTGCTTTGAATTGACAGCTCGAGCAGTAGTGGCAGGCATCAGTGCCCGACGCCAGGCTTGGCTACAGTTGTCCGACCACGAGTAATGAGTTCAGGACAAATTGGTCGACATCCCATATCAAGGAGAGAACCTCTTTGGCAAACCCATGACCGACAAGGCCGTCGAGCTGGAGAGCGAGTTCATGACAAGGACCAGACTCTCTAAAAAGACTGCTGCCCCTCCCCGACAGAAGAGCTCGGGTAAAAAGCCTTTCTACCCGAGGAAAGGGGCTGCTTACAGAAACTACTCACCTTTTCAGGCCTCCCTGGCTCCCCAGCAGGGTCAGCCGGCCAAGGGACATGGGCAAGGCCCTTGTAAGCAGAAGGCTCCCAAGCCCCAGGCATCTGTCCCGGCCCAGCCAGCAGGGAGCTTTTGACTCCTTGGGCATAGCTTCTCCACCCCAAGGAGGTCAGCAGCCCACAGGGGGGCGTCTCATTCACTATTCCCAAAGGTGGCCTGGCATCACCATCGATCCTTGGGCACTTCAGGTGGTCAAGGAGGGCTACCTCCTCCATCTGGCTCAGACACTTCCCCCTTTCTTTCCAGGAGAGTCCCCCCCCCAGGTCTCCCTTTCACCGGGACCTTCTACTGAAGGAACTTGCAGGACTTCTCAAGGACAGAGCGGTAGAACCAGTTCCCCACCATCTCAGGGGCAAGGGGTTCTACTCCAGATACTTCCTCGTACCAAAAAGAATAGGGAGCCTAAGGCCTATCCTCGATCTATGCAATCTGAACAAATTCCTGATGAGGGAGAAGTTCAAGATGCTCTCCGTTGGGACATTGCTGCCTTACCTCCAGTAGGGAGATTAACTTGGATCTGAAGAATGCTTACTCCCACATCCTCATTCACCCCAACCAGAGGCAGTACTTGCGGTTCATGATCGAGGGCGGCCACTGCTAATACAGGATGCTACCCTTCAGCTTGGCTTCTGCCTCAAGAGTCTTCACCAATTGCCTGGGAGTCGTGGCCGCCTTCCTCTGCCTCCAGGGGGTCTTTGTCTTCCCCTACCTGGATGATTGGCTCATAAACGAGGCACGGCTTCAGAAGTGCTGCAGGCAACTGCATGCACCATCTATGTCCTGCAGCATCTGCTCCTGCTGCGCCTACTTGGACACATGGCCTCCATGGTCCATGTCACCCCAGATGCTCGCCTTCACATGAGGGCCGCACGGTGGTGCCTTTGGGACCCGTGGACACAGGCCACAGGCCGTCTCCAGGACAGAGTTTCAGTAACCCACCAGTTGGTGGAACCTCTGACCTGGTGGCAAAACCCCCAGCAACTCAAGGCAGGGATGCCCTTCCAAACTCCGAGTCCTCTCAGTTATATTTAATCATCCGACTTAACTTCCATCACTAATATCATTTCATTCAGAAAGGCCATCAAACATCATCTGTTCCTAAAATACTATTCCAATCTCATTCCCCCCAGCCAATCCCAACTTAAATACACATCTTCACCAAAACTCACACTTAACACAACCCCAACTAGAAAATTTGTTAGCCTGACACTCCTCCTGTTACTTATCCGTTTTTCACATTACAATGCCTAACCATGCCCTTCATATGATGTTTAAACCTCTACTTACATAACACTGTACATAGTTTTTCTCCCCAGTTCATCCAAGTTTGTATCCCCTGTTTGTTGTAAACTCAGTGTAACATGTTACATTGTTGTATACTTTGTTCAAATGTAAACCGCACTGATTGTAATAGCGCGGTATATAAGAAATGCAAATAAATAAATAAATAACTCTAACGACCTGTATGAAAGTTGTACATAGTTCGCCATTTACTTTCCTTGTTACCATCCCCATTATATGTAAACTCAGGGCAGATCTACCCCGTCCTGTTGTCAAGTTGTTAATTGTAAACCGCACTGATAATAAAGAGCGCGGTATAGAAGAGCTTTAAATAATTAAAACAAAAAAAATAGTAATTTAAATAATAATTTAATTTAAGGGTTCTCACTGTGGATGCCTCCCTGCTGGGATGGAGAGTACACTGCGAGGAACTCCGCACCTAGGGCAGCTGGTTGCAGGATGAGAGCAACTAGCAGATCAGTTTCTTGGAGCTGTGGGTGATATATCTAGCCCTCAGAGCTTTTTGCCACTGCCTGCAGCACCAGCCGGTGTTGATCTAAACAGACAACTAGGTGGCAATGTTCTGTGTGAACAAGCACGGGGTCTCGCACCCTCTGCTGTGAGGAGATGGTCCTCTGTTCCTATGTAGTCCAGCAGGGCATACTCTTACAGGCAGTATACCTGCCAGGCCAGAACAACTTACTGGCGGATAGACTGAGCAGGGTCTTCTAGCCGCACGAATGGCAGCTGGACCCAGAATGGCCAGCCGGCTTTTTCATCTCTGGGGACAATAATCTCTACAGGCAGACCTGTTGGACAGACCTGTTTGCCACCCTGGACAACTACCATTTGCCCCACTTCTGTTCCCAGCAAGCCCACCCCTCCTTGGTGATGGCAGACACGTTTCGCATTTCGTGGTCAGAAGGTCTCATGTACGCCCTCCCACCCACACCATAATTGCCAAAACGTTATTCAGGACCCTCCGCAACAAGGCCTTTCTGATCCTGATAGCCCCTCGATGGCCCAGGCAACCATAGTTCCTGCTACTCCTCTGGCTGTCAGTGGAGACTCCCATCCCATCGGGGTGCTCCCCAGGGCTCCTGTCTCAGGATGGGGGCTCTTTTTTGCTCCCCAAGTTGGGGTCCCTGTCACTGACAGCATGACTGCTGAAAGGGTGACCGTGGCCCCTTTCAACCTCTCGGGAGAAGTGGAGGAGATCCTGCTGGCCTCCCGTAAAGCTTCTACTGGGAAAGCATACGCCTTCAAATGGCACAGATTTTCAGTTTGATGCGCGGAGCACGGGATTAACCCGTTCTCCTGCCCTGTGCAGCTGGTGCTGCAGAGTACCTTCTCCATCTCTCGCAATCCGGGCTCAAATCAAACTCCGTCAGAATGCACCTCAACGCCCTGGTGGTACATCACCATCCGAAGGATGGCAAACCCCTCTTGGTCCAGCCACTTGTAACCCACTTCTTGAGGGGACTTCTGTTATTAAAACCCGCAATCTGCCCCCCCCCCGGCAACCGAGTGACATCTCAACGTAGTATTGGCGCAGCTTACTCGCCTGCCTTTTGGGCCTCTGGCTTCCTGCCACCTGCGATACCTCTCATGGAAGGTGATGAAGTTCAACGCTGTTTCTTCACCCTGAGACAATTTTGTTCTGTTCTCTCCTTCCTTTCTTCCTTCTCTATGATCACCCTTCTTCTCTCACGCGTCATATCACACTTAGACTATTGCAATGTTTCCCTGGCCGGTCTCCCTCAATCCAAGCTTCTACGTCTGCAGCGAGTCCAAAACACAGCCGCTCGTATTCTCACCTGCACGTCCCGCTTCGATCACATCACCCCCTTTCTTATCCGTCTGCACTGGCTTCCAGTCGTCTTCCGGATCCAATACAAATTCCTCATCTTTGTCCATAGGTCTATCCACACTGGCACCCTCCTCTACCTTGCTGATCTGGTCCATCTCCACACTTCCCACCGCTCTCTCCGTTCCATACATGCAAACTGCATGACCCTCCCTTCCCCATCCCAAGCCCACTTAGAATCTACCTTCTCCTCTGCCTTCTATTTCCTCGGTCCCTGACTCTGGAACTCACTCTCCCCAGCCCTCCGCCTAAAGCCCTCCTTCAAAACTTTCAAGGCCAACTTAAAAATCCAACTTTTCTGCTCAGCTTTTGACCTTCCCCTACCTTCCTCCCCTCTTTCTCCACCCCCCCCCACCCCCTGCTGATGTTCAATAGCCTGTCTATCTCCAGGAACAAGCAGGAATGAGTCTTCACATATGGGTACGTCGGTACCGACGGAGCCTGCGCGGGAACGCTCCCCAGCTTCCCAAAAAGGAAAGCTTTTGGGAGCATCCCACAGCGCCTGCGCGCTGCCTTCCCACCTTTCCTAACCAACTCTCCTCGGTTCTTCTTTGCCGCGGAGCCAGCAGGTCGAGCCCTGTCACTGCTGAAGAACTTCTTTATTTTATTTTATTTCTTTGGTCGCGTGTCTGCCTTCCCCGACTCCGGACCGGTACCGCCGGTCTTTTCTTTCTTTCTTTAAAAAAAAAAAAATAATAATAATATCGATATTTTTCCTCACTTGGTGTATTTTTCTTCTTAAGGCCTCAGGGCCCACAAGAAAATTTCCCCCATGGAAAAACCAACCTCCGGGTTAAAAAAATGCACTAAGTGTAGCGGTACTATTTCTGTTACAGATACCCATGAATGGTGTCTTAAATGTTTGGGTCCTGAACACTCCATTCCGGATTGTCCGTCCTGCTCCCTAATGTCTAAACGGGGGTTACAGAACCGAGCAGCTAAGCTCCAGGTGCTGTTTCCCACTGAGGCACCGGCAGTAGCATCGACATCTTCCAGGTCTTCTTCTCCTGAAGGATCTCAGGTAACCAAACATAAACCTAGCAGGTCCTCGAAGGGTAGATCTCCCTCTAAGTATCAAGATGCCTCCGGGCTTGCCCTCGAGGATCCTGCACCAGCCAAACAACCACGGCGGGAAGCTCCGGCTTCCAAAGCTCCTCCTATGGGGTTACAGGTTGACATCGATGGCACGGCCTCGACCGATCACCTGTTAGATTGCTCTGGGGTACCGGCACTTTCTCCCGGTACCGACTTCCAGGCTTTCATGGCGTCGATGGATCAGAATGTTCTGTCCATGCAGCAGGCTATACAGTCCTTCATTCAAGCTGCGACGTCGATGATACCGCAACGAGCTCCATTGTCGGTATCGGCTCCGGTACCGGCACCAGCGCCGATGCCGGTACCGACTGCATCGACATCGACCAGGATACCGACTGCTGCGGTTCCTTGTCCAGGGCTACGTCTCGGTACCGATCCGGTACCGGGGACGCCCGATGTCGATACCGCTCGATACGCGTATCGAGCGTTAGAAGAGCACCCTGACAGGCGATACTTTGATTCCTCTGATGATTCTGATACATCAGATGAGTCTCCTGAAGTATCCATAGCCCTTCCTGAGGAGCCTTCTTCTCCAAAACGAAGAATGTCTCCTCCAGAGGACTTGTCCTTTCAAGACTTCATAAGAGAAGTAGCTAAAGATTATCTTGACTCCAATGCACCTTTGCACCCATGTCAGCACGGATTTCGTGAATCACACGGTGTAGAAACCCTACTGACTTCCCTGTTCAATACTCTAACCATAGGCCTAAACAACGTCAGACAAGGTTTTGCTTTAATCTTCATGGACATTGCTGCGGCGTTTGACACTGTTGATCATGAAGTTCTCCTGTCACGTCTTAGAGAGAAGGGAGTTCACGGATCAGCCCTCTCTTGGTGTTCCTCATACCTCAGAGACCGTTGGCAACATGTTCGCTCTGGATCTTCAACCTCTGACCCCTTCCAGCAAACCAAAGGTGTGCCACAAGGTTCCTCCCTGTCCGCCTTACTTTTCAACGTTTATATGCAGCCTATCTGTGACCTCATCCACTCTTTTAACATCAACTGCCTGGTCTATGCTGATGATGTCCTTATGTATATGCCATTCTCAACAGAACTCCTTGACCTCTCCCCACTAATCAAGTGCTTTGACGCGGTCACTGACTGGTTAAAATCACAAATGCTTAAGATAAATTTTAAAAAGACAGAAGTCCTCTTCGTGACCAGAAACCCCTCATTCACCTCACCAAGGTCCATCAAGGTGCGTGACGCCGAGCTCCTCTGCAAGACTACAGTTAGATACCTAGGGGTTACGCTTGATCAACATCTCAATATGAAGGCTCATATCAGCAACGTAGTGAAATCTGTCTATCATAAAATCCGGACCCTTCGTCATCTGCGTCAGCTGCTAGAACCAGATGACTTTCGATCAGTCTTTCAGGCCTTAATAATGCCCCATCTGGACTACGCCAATGCTATCCTGCATGGCCTACCAAAGAGCACGATCAACCCCCTACAATTGGCCATGAACTCAGCTGCAAGAATCCTTTATGGAGCCTCTAAGAGAACCCACATCACTCCAATACTGAAACAGCTACATTGGCTTCCTATGCAGTCCAGGATCTCTTTCAAGGTCCTAACTATGACTCACAAAGCGATCTATAACAACTCCGCATCTTCTATCACCGACCTGATATCAATTACACCCCCTAATCGAGCAAGGAGATCGACTGCCTCCAACTCTCTTGTACTACCTAAGGCAATCACGAAGTGCTCTCAAGTCACCAGATCCAGAGCCTTCTCTTACTTTGCACCTTCATGTTGGAATGCCCTACCAACAGGCATCAGAACCATCAGTGACCTCTCCCAGTTTAGGAAGGCACTGAAGCATCATCTGTTCTTGCAGCACTACGATGTTTCAGACACCCCCTCACACCAACCCACTTCTACACCTCAGACCAACACATTAAACTCATGCACTCCATAGTCTTAACGCGCAGAGCTGCAATCTCACCTTACTTCTCCTCTCATCAAGAAACATTTAGCTGCATTTAGTTGCTTTGTACATAGTTGCTTCTGTACATAGTTTATTATGTTCTCTGTTTATGAAACCTGTTTTATGTATACCCCAGCTTATTTTCCTGTTCTTTGTAAGCACTGATCAATTTTTGTGACGTGTAGTTTCTGTTCATTGTAAACCGCACTGATGTCAAATAGCGCGGTATAAAAGAAACTGTAAATAAATAAATAAAAAATAAAATAAATAAAGGACTCTCTATTTCAGTAACCTCTGAATCAGAGCCTAGAGCAAAAAAATTAGATATTTTAGGATATTCTAAGGCTCCTAAAGAGGCAGTCACCTTACCAATTCATGAGATTCTTCATGAACACATGATTGATTTATGGGAGACTCCTCTCACTCTCTCTCCTCATTCTCGCAGGTTGGACACTGTGTATCGTGTCCCTCCTTGTCCTGGGTTCCAGAAAACTCAGCTTCCTCACCATTCCATTGTGGTGCAGTCAGCTATGAAGAGGATAAAGAGTACAAAGAGACACTCTTCTGCTCCTCCAGGAAAAGAATGCAGGACCTTGGATGCTTTTGGTAGGAAAATCTTCCAGGCCAGTATGCTTATTGCCAGAATCAACTCATATAGCCTTTATATGGGTATGTTTCTGAAAGAAGTGGCAGAAAAGCTGCACACTTTCCTCCCTTTTATTCCAGAAGATAAAAGGGAAGAATTCCGCATGTGGCTTAAGCATACTCAAGACTTCTCCAAGTTTTCAAACAGGGCAGCCTTTGACTCCTTTGAAGGTGCCAGTAGAGCCTCAGGCATTGCCATAGCTGCTCGCAGAATTGCTTGGCTCCAGGCTTCTGATTTAGAGCCCTGGGTTCAAGATGGCTTAGGAAATCTGCCCTGTACAGGTGAAAATCTGTTTGGCAGAGAGTGGCAAATTAAAGCCACTCAAATGGATGCAGAGAATTATGCTCTGGATAGACTTTCAAGGTCTACCTCCATTCCTGCCAAGAAAAAGACTTTTAAAAAGTCTTTTTTCAAAAAGGGCAGGTTTCCTTCCACTTCTGGCCAACAATCTTCTACAGGTCGCTTTACCGCTAAGCGTCGGCAACCTAAGCAGGCCAGGCCTATGTCTACAGGGGCTGCTGTAACCCAGCAGTCCCAACCCCCTCAGGGTTTTTGACTTGATGCTAGAGAACTTAGTCTTTCTGGCTTTAACACAGCCAGAACCTCTCACCATTCCAGGAAGGTTAGCTCATTTTGCTCCCAGATGGGAGCAAATCACATCAGAGCAGTGGACCCTCTCCATCATAAGAGAGGGCTACAAACTTCATGTCTTAGACCTTCCTCGCCACACCATGGTGAGACACTTCAATTCTCCCACATCTCTTCTCGACCTTTTAGGTCAGGAGATAACTACCCTTCTTGCCCAAGGGGCAATAGAAGAAGTTCCTCTTCTTCAACAAGGGTCAGGGTTCTACTCCCCCTATTTTCTGATTCCAAAGAAGACAGGGGGATGCAGACCCATTCTAGATCTCAGAGAATTGAACAAATTTCTATGCAAGGAGAAGTTCAAAATGCTTTCTCTGGGCACTCTCCTTCCATACCTTCAAAGTCAGGATTGGCTTTGTTCTCTAGATTTCAAGGATGCGTACACACATGTTCTCATCCATCCATCTCACAGAAGATTCCTGCGTTTTCTTTTCCAAGGAAAACATTACCAGTACAGAGTGCTTCCTTTCGGTCTGGCCTCTGCCCCAAGAGTGTTCACCAAATGTATGGCAGTAGTTGCTGCATTTCTACGCACTCTGGGAATATTTGTCTTCCCATACCTGGATGACTGACTCATCCGAGCTCCATCTCAGTCAGAGGCCCAGATTTCCCTGGACCGCACAAAGCGCATTCTGCAGTATCTGGGACTGGTGGTAAACCTCCCAAAGTCCCAGCTCATCCCTACTCAGTCCCTGGAATTCATAGGGGCCTGGTTGGATACCACCACTGCAAGGGCCTACCTTCCTCAGGCCCGTTGCCAACGTCTAATGCAGTTAGCCTCCCAGATTCAGTCAAAGAGCCACTTAACTGCCAGGGAGATGCTACAACTGCTGGGCCACATGGCTTCCACAGTACATGTGGTACCCTATGCTCGCCTACACATGAGAGCAGCTCAATGGACTTTGTCCACCCAGTGGACTCAAGCTTCAGGAGCTCTCTCAGACCAAATAGCAACCTCCAAACGTCTCTTTTGGTCTCTCCAATGGTGGATGTCCACTCAAAATCTGTTGCTGGGGTCCCCCTTCCAACCTTTGTTACCCCAAGCAACCCTCACAACAGATGCCTCCCAGACAGGTTGGGGAGCTCATCTACAGGACCTCTCCACTCAAGGCACTTGGTCCCCTCAGGAGACCTCTCTTCATATCAACCATTTGGAGCTTCGAGCAGTTTCTCTAGCTCTCAAGGTCTTCCATACCCTCCTCAGCTACAAGACAGTCCTCATCCATACGGACAATCAAGTAGTTATGTTTTATATAAACAAGCAAGGAGGAACTGGCTTTCTGTCGCTTTGCAACGAAGCTCTAAGATTGTGGGCCTTCGCCAGAGAGCATCAAATCCATCTCCTGGCAGTATATCTCCCAGGAATCCAAAACTCTTGGGCAGACAGACTCAGTCGAGTTCTGCTTCCTCACGAATGGTCCCTGCACATGGATCAGGTACTCAGAATCTTTCAAGAATGGGGAACCCCGGACATAGACCTCTTTGCAAGTCCGTGGAATGCCAAACTTCCCCGGTTCTGTTCCAGAATTCCGTGTCAGGGAGTTCAGGCCAAGGATGCCTTCCTCCTTCATTGGGGTCAGGACTTCCTGTATGCCTTTCCACCCATTCCCTTGATTCCCAAGACTCTGTTCAAACTCCAGAGGGATCAAGGATCTATGATCCTCATAGCTCCACGCTGGCCACGCCAAGTGTGGTACCCTCTGCTTCTGCATCTCTCCCAAGCCCCCTCTCTGGACTTGGGAGCTGCTCCAGACCTTCTGTCTCAGGAGGAAGGGACTTTGTGGCACCCAAACCCCAAGTCCCTTCACCTCAGAGCTTGGTTACTGAAGGCCTAGACTTTCAAGACTTGAATCTTTCTCAGCAGGTGAAGGATATCCTCCATGCTTCCAGGAAACCTTCCACCAGGCGTTCCTATGCTTTTAAGTGGAAAAGATTTTCCATTTGGTGTGCTGGAAAGGGTCTTGACCCTCTGGCACTACCTTTAACTTCTTTGTTAGACTATCTCCTGCATCTCTCCAATGCAGGACTTAAGACAAATTCAGTGAGTACATTTGAGTGCTATTGCAGCATCCCTTAAGCCCATCAATGGACAACCTATCTCCTCTCATCCTCTTATTTCAAGATTCATGAGAGGCCTAACTTTAACTAAACCTCCCATTAGGCCTCCTCCGGTGGCATGGGACTTAAATTTGATTCTTGGTCAGCTTATGAAGCCACCCTTGAACCCTTAGCCACTACCTCCTTGAAATTTCTTTCCTGGAAGGTTATTTTCCTCATTGCAGTCACTTCTGCTCGCCGCATCAGTGAACTGCAGGCCTTAGTGGCTAATCCACCTTATACAAGGTTCCATCATGACAAGGTAGTCCTTAGGACAAATCCACACTTTATGCCTAAAGTGGTCTCACCTTTTCATCTTAATCAAGAGGTATATTTACCTGTCTTTTTTCCAGCTCCTCATGCATCCAGTGCAGAGAGGAATCTTCATACTCTGGATTGTAAAAGAGCTCTTGCTTTTTACTTACATAGGACACAGCAACATATAGAGTCTTCCCAGCTTTTTGTTGCTTTTGATCCTTCTCACTTGGGACTTCCAGTCTCTAAGAGAACACTGTCCAATTGGATTGCTCAGTGTATTTCTTTCGCCTACCAGAGTAAGAACCTTTCTCTGGAGAGCCATGTCACAGCTCATAATGTGAGGGCCATGGCCACCTCTATGGCTCATCTAAATTCTGTGTCCATCGACCAGATCTGTCGAGCAGCCACCTGGGCCTCTGTTCATACCTTCACAGCCCATTACTGCTTGGACAAGGATTCCCGCCGGGATGCCTTGTTTGGTCAGGCTGTCCTCAGACACCTGTTCCATTCTTAAACAACTCCTACCCTCCTTCCCTGGATGGATGCCTGAGATCCATAGGAGGACGCAGACCCCTTTCAGGGTCTCATATCCTTGGGGATCTCCCAGGCATCTCAGCTAGGGAGTCCCCATATGTGAAGACTCATTCCTGCTTGTTCCTGGAGATAGCACAGTTACTTACCTGTAACAGGTGATCTCTGGGAACAGCAGGAATAAGTCTTCACAACCCACCCACCTCCCCTAGGAGTTGTATCTCTTTTCTATCTTTCCTTTCCTCTCTCTCTATTGTCTCAGCTTTAAACTCGAACTGAGGAGAGTTGGTTAGGAAAGGCGGGAAGGCAGCACGCAGGTGCTGTGGGATGCTCCCAAAAGCTTTCCTTTTTTGGGAAGCTGGGGAGCGTTCCCGCGCAGGCTCCGTCTGTACCGACGTACCCATATGTGAAGACTTATTCCTGCTGTTCCCAGAGATCACCTGTTACAGGTAAGTTACTGTGCTTTCCCGCCGCTCTTTGCTCTCCTCCCTGTCCCCTGTCAGCTCTTATTCTATCCTTTCCCATTTAAACTGTATAGGCATTCTTTTCTTTTTTCTAGCAGCTTTTTTGATGTATTTTGTAAACCGCTCAAATGCTGTTGTGATGTGCAGTATAATAAGCAATTTAATAAACATAAACATGTTCCTGGTTGCACTCACCTCCGCTCAGAGGGTTATCGAGCTCCAATCCTTAGTGGCAAAGGCGTCGTATACTAGGTTCTTCAAGAACAGGGTGATGCTCTGCACCCCCCCCCCCCAAATTCCTTTTGAAGGTGGTATCTCCCTATCTCCCTCAACCAGGTGGTATTGGGCCCCAGCAGTAATGTGCTACTGTAACCATTGTAGCAAGACTGTCTTCTCTACCCCCCAGGATATCTGCAGAGCAGCTACATGGACTTCCATATATACTTTTACAAGACACTACTGCTTGGATTGCTTATCAGCAAGGTAGCTAGCCTTTGGACAGGGGGTCCTCCACAACCTGTTCGCTTCTTGAATATATTTTTTACCTACCTCCCTGAACATCCTCCAGCCTGGGCCGCGATCTCCTCAACATTGCCAAGCGGCTTTTAGCTCTGGATTCACCTATGAAGTGTTTATTTAGCAATGCTTATATACCGCTTTTCACCAGGTCAAAGCGGTGTACCATTCAGGTACGGTATATATTTTCCCTTGGCCCCAAAGGGCTTACAATCTACATTTTTGTACTTGAGGCAGCGGAGGGTTAAGTGGTTTGCCCTTGTTTGTCTGCCGAGAAAGCAAAGTTGCTTACCAATAATGGGGGTTCTCTGTAGATAGCAGGGGTATGTAGCCACACTTGTCTACCCACCTCCCCACTAAAATAATATAAAAAAAAATCTGAAGATCTGCTGGTATTCTCAGAACCACAGTACACAATGGTCGCACACATTTTCGGGGTAGTAGAGCTCTGCAGCTCTGAATGGAACTGAACAGGCATGAACTTTGGACAGGAAGGAGCAAGCATGCTTGGAGAAGTCCAAAAGGCTTCTCTAAGCTGAGGGAAAGGACGTCACCTATGGAGTGTGGCTGCATACCCTTGCTGTCTACGGATAACCCCATTTACAGATAAGAAACTTTGCTTTCCCTGCTTGTCTATGGAGAAAGTGTAATTGCTTACCTGTAATAGGAGTTCTCCATGGACAGCAAGCAGAAGCAGTCACTTGTCCCCCCTATGTTCCCTGCTGAGTATGATCTCTCAACTGTAAAATGAACTAGATTGGAGGAGGTAGTTCTACCAATATGGGAATTCCCACGCGCACACTCAGAGTCTCCCCTATACATGCTTTCTTGAGCTGTTAGTGGGGAGCAACTGTCCAATGTGGGAGCCATCATGATTGTGTCACCTGGAAGTGTGGCCGCTTTTGGATCCTGATCCGCTTAGTCTCCTATGTGTTTCTTTACTATTCCCCTGCCCTAGGCTATTGTGTTGTCTGTCTTGACTAGATTGTAAGCTCTGATGAGCAGGGACCGTCTTTTACATAAGTGCTGCATACGCCTTGTAGGGGTATACAAATGATAAGTAGTAGTAGTAGTAGTTTCCCTGCTGTCCACTGAGAACTCCCTATTGCAGGTAAGCAAAAACATTTTCTCAGTGGATATCCTAAGGTGTAACAGGGAATCGGAAGGACATACACAACTTACCCCATTTTGCCACAGTGGGGTTCTCACAGTCTGTGTTTTTGCAGGTGGGTTATACAGTGGAGAAGTGTTAGTATGGGATACAAGTCGAACAGATGATGCTTTGATTTCACGGACAGGGATAACAGGCGACTCTCACATGGATGCAGTGTACCAGGTAAGAGTACATAGCATACAGAGTTGTTCAGCCATAAGTTTGGTTCTATTTATCCATGTCATACTGTTCCTAGGGGTGGATTATGATTTGGTATTGCACCTGTCCCGTTATTTAGACACCAGGTCTAAAGAGGTAGTTGGCACTTGTGCGCACCTTGAAGCAGATACAAAAACCAACAGGGAAATTTTCTGTAATAGATGTGTATTCCTAAGTATACATCTGTTATTTGGTTATGCCCAAACCATACCCCCTTACAATCTCTCGGGTCAACGTAGAAAACTAGTGCAGCCTTTCAGCACAGATAACACCACTTTTAGGCATAATTACCACCACAGCCAAATGCAGAAAAGAAACGGATGCACGCATAAACAGCAAAGGAAAAACTAGCGCACAATTAATGCCAAGAGTATTTAAATTATAGGCAAATGAGCTGGCTATAATAAAATGGCATGCTAATGTTGTCTGCACTCGATGCAGAGAAACGCATAGAGAATTTCATAACTAGCCTTAGTGCCAATATCGTCACGCTTGTCTTGAGGTGGCTTAAATGTTTTACGTGTGCCCCCGACAGTATTTTGACAGTATTGGGGGTTTTCCCCGATGCTTGGATCATGAGAAGTGTCAAACGTCCCCCTCAGATGATCAAGGCATCAGGGAAAGGCCCTGTCACCGTCAAAATACTGTCGGGGGCCAGTTCCCCCAACAGAAAGGAAATCCCTGGTGGCCCAGCGACACTAATCCCCCGACCCGCCCAACTAAAAAAAAAAACAAACAAAACCCTGGTGGCCCCAGTCTCCTCCCACCAGCCCAATTAAAAATAAGCCTTGTAGGCCAGAGGCCCCAATTTCCCCCCCCCCCATCCGCCCAACTACAAAACAACCCTGGTGGCCCAGCTATCCTGATCCCTTCCTCCCAGTACCTTCACAAAGGAGCGGGAGCACTGTCATCTTGAAAAATGGTGACGTCTGACCCCACACGGTGCATCCTATGATGCACTGGGTGGGATCAGACTGCCATATAAGGTATTATATTGTTTGACACTTTCCCTCAGATGATCCAGGCATCGGGGAAAACCCCCAATGCCATCAAAATACTGTCAGGGTGCATATGCAAATTAACTACGCAGTGCCCCTTTTTCTCTGGGAGAGCATGCCATACTTGTGCCAACTTCTGTGTGTATGTGTTTGGCTAGCTCTCCCAGTTTAATGGTGCCAAGTTTAATGCAGAACTAATTTGCATATGAGCCCCTTTCTGCATACCAGTGCTGAAGTCGTGCGCTATCAGTGTGCTGCAAAGAGGCGTACAGTTTATAGCGCATGACTTCAGCACCGGCTTTCTGCATCGGCCTGTCTGTGTGATGTGGATCTCCACGTGTAAATAGCAACATTCTAAAATCACTATTTATGTGTATATGCAGTCGACATGTGGCTGTTTACATATGTAGATACTTCTAAAATGACCTCCTAGGAAGTCATCTGTTCCCAGAGGGCTTATAATCTAAATTTGTACCCGAGGCAATGGAGGGTTAAGTGACTTGCCCAAGCCTGCAAGTGGTGTCAGTGAGATTTGAATCCTGATTTCCTTATCATCCTTCCAGTTCAGTCCCTCACTCAGGGTAGTCAACCCCCACCAGAAGCTTGGAGACTGAGCATGTCATGTTTTGATGATATCAGGATACTTAGGCAGCTGGCACTACCCACAGCCCCAGTAAGCTCAGTCTCCAAGCAGCTGGAGGGGGTGATCCCGGAGATCTGGACTCACTGATGAGACAACTAGGAAGCCTGTTAGGTTATTTGGGGTTGTTTTTGTCCTAGGATTTATTCTTTTTCTTTTTCTTGATTGGTAGTTCCTCCCCCCCTCCCCCCAGCCGGGTGTCTGACAGAGGTGTAGCTCCTGTGATCCCTTCAATGGGCTAGGCTGATCACTCTAATCTAAAAAAAAAAAAAAAAAACACCAAGTGCTGCTGGGATTTTTTTTGTTTGTGTGCCACGGTTACAGCTCCCGAACCCGTTTCTGCAGGTAAGGAGCTGCAGAGGAGGAGGGGGACAGGCAAGCCAGGAGACTGCATAGGAACAGGCAAGTCAGCTCCCTTGGCTCTCCTGCCTCGGTGCCAAAGCCGCAGATCAGCTGAGCACTGGGGGCAGCTAATTCAGCCGCACGTGACCTGACACTGCGGGGGAGAGCAGCCCATGTGCATGTGCCGGTGAAAAGGCCATGCTTCATTGGCAGGTATTTTTTTGAAGTGTGGGGTAGTATGCGGCCTGAAAACCATGTGGCAGAGGCCCCGTGTGCAGCGTGGCAGGCAGCCGCGGCCATTTTCATTATTCGGTGGGAATCTTGCAGCATTTTCTGTTTTACTTCCAGTTTAGTTTTTGTTCTAGTTTTAATTCAGTTTACTTTAATTTCAGTTTAGTTGCTTTGGTTCCATTTTTTAAACAACTTCCCTGGATATTTTGCTCTGTTTAGAGCAGCAGCCAAAAAAAAAAAAAGAGCAAGGGGACAAGCAACTTGAAGATTTGTCTGGGAGTGCTCATAGGCGTGTCAAGACTTCCCTATCAAGCTAGGGGGTCATGCCTGCAAGGCCCCAGTGTGTAGATTGTGGGGCATGTCTAGGCACGGAAAGGGTTTGCCATGGGTGTGCCACAGAGGTGCACATGGCAGAACAAAATATGTAGGATAAAGAGGCGCCATCCGAGGAGGCCGTCTCACAGGTTCTGAGCTCCCCACTGGCCATGGGGTTACCGACCCAGCAGGGTGGAGGGGTCGGACTGTCTCCACCATTGCTGAAGCCTTTTCAGCGGGACCTGGCCTCTCCAGGGCCATCTTCCTCCCAAGGGCAGGGGGAGGGGCTCTTGGGGGATTTTCCTCCCGAGTTTGTTACTGCTCCTGGGGGCCTTTTGCTTGAAACAGCAGGGAGCAGGCCAAGTGGGCAACGGCAGAAAGAGAGTAGCTTTTGAAGAGCCGCAGGGGCTGGGCTGGGGGGTAGGGCAGCCCCCAGCAAAGAGATGGCTCAAATGTGAGGCAGCCGACGAGACCGGATCCCTTTCCTCAGAGGTTGAGGCTAAAGGGTTGGAACCCGAGGAGCTGGAAGAGGGGGAGATCCTGCAGGAGGAGGAATCTCGAATAGTCAGAGTCTTCCGTAGGGATGAGTTGGCCGTTCTCATTGCAGAGTCCCTCAAGACGCTCAATATGTCAACTGGACACGTGACCAAGGAGGAAACCCTGGAGGGATCCGATCCTCAAGGCTGAATGCAAACCTCAGAGAGAGTTTCCCTTACATAAGGTCATTAAGCAGATGATCTTAGATGAATGGGACCTTTCTGAAGCTGGACTCTTGCGGTAACCATGAAGACTATGATTCCTGTAGAGGGCGATACCACATTAAAGGATGTTCAGGATAGAAAGCTAGATACATCAAAAGCTTGCTTCAACAGGGTAAGTGCTCTGTCCTTACTAGTCTCAGTTTGTGGGGCGTTGGTAGCACGCGCATGTCTGCGTTGTGCACAGGGCATCCCCGAGAATGCAGGGGAGTCCTCGGAAAAGGGGGCTGCCCCGAGGCTCGAGTCCAGAGCGGCCTATTTGACCGACCCCTTCTATGATCTTGTTAGGGGACTTTCCAACAGCATGGCCTTTGGTGATAGTGGCACGCTGCTACCTCTGACTTCACAACCTCTTTTGGGTTCCCATAAGGAAAAAAACAATCCAAGTATTTAATCTGTTTGGCTGCTGTTCTCAACCAGAATGATTGCAAACATTGTACTCCTATATTTCCATAAGCCAACAAGTATTGCCTTGGTTGCCTCTTCAGTTATTACAAAGCTGAAAAACGACTGCTTCAGGTGCTGAAGAATCAAAAAAGGATCTCCTGCACAGACGTCTGTGAGCTCTGCACGTACGAGCCAAGCATTTTCCATGGAACCACCTTCTACCTCTCAGCATAGTGGTTTTAAAAGCCCACTTGTCTCGGAGAACAGCCAGATGACACTTAAACTGGCATGTGCTTCCTTAGAAGTTTCCAGGCTGTCAGTACAGCTTCCTTCTGAGTACTTGTACAGGCCTGAAGAGAAAGCAGCATCCTCAACCCCTGTGCTTGAAAAACAGAAGCATATCGGCACTATATCTCCTCATTTCAAGTGCCAATGACTGGACTTTCCCCTGCACAGCGGCTCCAGCTCATATCTAGCACAGACTGTGTAGATGCCACAAATGCAGTGCAGGTTCCTCAGTAGCAACAACCTATTCTCAGATAAGTAGGGGAGAAGCAGGTGACATCACTGGATTCAATGTGCTGGTTCTCTTCTAGCTAAAGGAAACCTTTTTACTCTGAGCATGCACTGGTATTCCTGCTCTAAGTGGCATTCTTCCTCTCCTCCTGTCAATTTTTAGTTACTATGATCAAGTGTGGATGCTGCTGTCCTCTTTCGTCGCATAAAGATACAGTGTTTAAAGAAAAACTAAATGGAGGCGTTCCATCAACGGAGAAATAGCACACAACATGGATATCCCACCAGAGTCCTCCCTGGTGACTTCCTTGTTGGCTGCCTCCCTTCAGGCCCAGCCCTATCATCCTGGTAGAGCACACTTATAGTATTTCCTTCCTCATTTAGCCAAGACACAATACATTTACCAGCGGCGGTGCATAGAGCACAGGGCCCACAGTTTCCGGATTGTTCCATTCTTCTGTTCCCTGCTTCCCTGTGAATTCCTCTACATACAAAAAGCTGCTCCACGCAGTCCCAGAAAATAAACTGTCTCCTCCTCCTTCACATGGTGGCAGCAGCAGCTTTCTCTGCCTCATTCTAGTGTCAAAATCTGCCCCAGCTTGGTTAAGCGAATAAAGAACACTACGATTCCTCAAATAACTTCTCAGAAAAAAAGCAGACTACAGGGCTGCGCACATCCATCAAAATTTGAAACGTCAAAAAAGCAAAACGATGTCAAGAAAAAGAGGAAAGCCTCATGGATCTGACAAGAGGACAGCCCATTTCCCAATGCATACCCATCAAGCTTATATGATGCACCCTCTCTAAAAAGACCAGTTGAGAACAACACCAGCCACTCTGCTGCTCCTATCACCAGAGCCTATAATTCCAGCTAGTCTGCAAAGTGGATTTCTGAACCTACTGTGGAACTTCCTTCAGGATGGCACCAAACCTGCCTCCTGAGCAAGAGAGTTCACATCATGTTGTCATTCTGCGATATGTATCCTTGGAAGGGATAATTTTTATCTTCTCCAGGAACAAGCAAGAAGTCAGTCCTCACATATGGGTGACGTCAGCGCCGACGGAGCCCACGCGGGGCATTTTCCCCAGCTTTCAAAGAAAGCCTTTGGGACATGCTACCACGCATGTGTGGTCCCCTTTCCACCCAAGGGTGCCATCTTGCTCAGTTTCTTTTTTTCCCGCAGAGCTCAGCGGATGTCTGTCCTGTTTCCCTGGAAAAATCTTGCTAATTATCCTTAAAAAAAAAAACCAAACAAACAAAAAGTTAGCTTCCCAGTTTGAGTACTGGTACCTCTTCCCGCCTCGAGCCGGCACCAGTCCTGGCGCTGTTCTCGGCCTCTTTCGTCTTTTTTGATCGAGGCTTGCCTTGACCGGCATTCGTGCCCTTTTTAGCCTGGGGGTCGTCAACCGCTTCCGGGTGTTTCCCCACCATGTCCCCCGGTGGGTTTAAAAAATGCGAGCGCTGCAGTCAAATCATGTCAGTCACTAACACCCATGACTGCTGCCTGGGCCCGAGCCATGACAGCACCTCCTGCGACCTGTGCCAGGCCGTGATGTCTAAGACCAATAAAAAGTGGTCAGAGTTGCAATAGAAAGTCACGGCACCGGCCTTCCAGACACCGAGCTCCAAGCCCAGCACTTCCCATGAGGCCCGAGTGTCCTTGGAGTCCTGCGGTGGCAGCTCCTCTGAGAAGACCCTGGACCCTGAGAGAAAAATGAAAAAATCCTCAAAGTCCGCCGAGGTTGCACAGGAAAAACCTGTTAAAACCACTTGTTTGGATTTGGGTGGCTCCAAGAAGTGCCCTACCAAGGTCCTCAAGAAGGATTCCTCGGCTGGCGGAGACCATGCAAGATTCCTCGAGGCCATAGTCCTCATTGAGGACGCGCTCATGAGAGTGAAGGCGCTGGGCCTGAGATCCTTGGTGCTCGCGCCAAAAGCTGCGGAGCCTTCTGGCCTCGAAACCAGAATGGCGGCCCTGGAACAGAACATCACTGCTATTCTGGCCCTGTGGCAGGCAATGATGGCTGGTTCATCCGCATCATCTGCCCCGACGACCAGACACCCGACTGCGGGGGAGTCCCCGGTCGTCAAGCTGAGCTCCGAGCACCATCGGCCTCGGGTAAGCCCTTGGCGCTAGTCGAGGTCTCGATCCTGTTCCTCGGGCATCTGATCCTCTCTGGCCATTTTCCACGACTTGGATCCCAGGTCCTCTGGAAGCCACCGACCCCTCGGCACCGGCCTCGACATAATGAGTCGCAGGGCCTCGGATTCGTCATCCCCTCTCAACTCCGAATGGGAGACCGATGACGAGGCTTCCCCGAAGACCAGACGGCACAGAGATATTCCCTTGGACCTGTCTCCCCTGGCGCCTTGTTGCCATTCTCTTCTGGAAGATGTGGCCTTCCATGACTTCGTCAAGGATATGGCCAGAGTGCTCTCTGTGCAAACCATGGCGGAGGAAGATCCATGCACTGAAGAGCTGGAGATTCTCCAGTACGAGTCTCCACTCAAGGAAACTCTCATAGTGCTTATGTAGCCAGTCTTCGAGTGGCTATTTCTCAGAATGTGGGAGATGCCGGCATCAGTGCCGGTGGTGAACCGGCGCCCAGACGCCATGTACCGTGTCCGGAAAGGCCCAGGGTTCCAAAAACCCCAACTCCCACACAACTCCATGGTTGTCGAGTTGACCATGCAGAAACTTAAGAGCCAGAAGACCCACTCCTCTATTCCCCCTGGAAGGGAGGCAAGAGCCCTTGACTCCCTCAGGCGCAAGTGCTATCAAGGCTCGATGCTGGGTTGCTGGATCCAAGCCTATGAAGGCCCTAATTCAAAAGTTGTCCAGGTTTTCAGCAGGGCTTGCTGGGGAACACCTCCAATGGTTCCAATCCCTGACCTCCGGGATCAAGGACTGCTCTAAGTTCCTCTCCCAGGTGGCTTACGATGGCTTTGAGTCAGTAGACCAAGTAGCAGCAGTCGGCATCAGTGCCTGGCGCCAAGCCTAGCTACAGTCTTCAGACCTTGAGCAATGGGTCCAAGACAAGCTGCTTGACGTCCCCTGCACTGGGGAGGTTCGGTAAACCTAAGGCCAAGATTGAGGCCGACGTGGTGACTTGCAAGAGGCTTTCTAAAAATACCTCATCCTTTCCCTGTAAGAAACCATCGGGGAAAAGACCCCTGTTCCCAAGGAAAAAGGGGCCTTTTCAACCATCACCACTATCAGCCCTTCTTGGGCCAGCAGCAAGGTTCTCATCCTAAAAGACAAGGCCATGGAGCTCAGAAGCCAAAGGCAGAAAAGCCCCAGGCCCCAGCTCGCACAACCCGGGGGGAGCTTTTGACTCCCAGGGCAGGGCCTCCCCTCGCCTGTGAGATCTTCACCAAACCACAGGGGGGCACCTGGTGCTTTTTGCCCACAGGTGGGCCGAAGTCACCTCAGACCAGCGGGTACTGCAAGTGGTAAGGAAGGGATACCTCCTCCACTTACAGCATGTACCACCCAAGCTCTTCCCAGGAGAGCTGGTGTGACCTCCCTTCACCAGACCCTTCTGCTTACAGAGCTCACAGGTCTGCTCAGGGACAACGCAATAGAGCCTGTACCCAAGCACCTATGGGGAAAAGGCTTCTATTCCAGATACTTGTCCCAAAGAGAACTGGGGGCCTCAGGCCCATACTATATCTAAAAAACTTAAGCAAGTTTCTGGTGAGGGAGAAGTTCAAGATGCTATGGGCTTGATGGACCTTGGTCTGACCCAGTATGGCATATCTTATGTTCTTATCAAAATGGTAAAGGGGATGGAAGGATACTCCTATGAAAAAAGGCTAAAAGGGTTAGGGCTCTTTAACCTGGAAAAGAGACAGCTGAGGGGAGATATGATAGAAGTCTATAAATTAATGAATAGCGTGGAACGGGTAAACGTAGATTGATTGTTTACGTTATCAGAATATAGAAAGACTAGGGGACATGCAATGAAGCTACAGGGTAAACTATTTAAGACTAATAAAAGAAAATATTTCTTCACTCAACGTGTAATCAAACTCTGGAATTTGTTACCGGAGGATGTAGTAAAGGCTGTTAGTGTAGCTGGGTTTAAAAAGGTTTGGACAAGTTCCTGGAGGAAAGGTCCATAAACCATTATTAAGAAGGGACCCAGGATATCAATGCTTGACCCAGTACAAGCATTGCGGAACCTGTGTCTTTTGGGGAAACTGCTAGGTACGTATGACCTAGATTGGCCACTGTTGGAAACAGGATACTGGGCTTGATGGACCTTGGTCTGACCCAGTATGGCATATCTTATGTTCTTATGTTCTCCCTTGGAACACTGCTGTCTTACCTCCAACAGGGAAATTGGCTGTGCTCCTTGGATCTAAAGGATGGGTACGCACATATCCTGATCCACCCCTCCCACAGGCAGTACCTACGGTTCGTGGTGGGAGGAGGTCACTACCAGTACAGGGTGCTACCCTTCAGCCTGGCCTCCTCGCCAAGGGTCTTTACCAAATGCCTAGAGGTGGTAGCCGCCCACCTGTGCCTACAAGGGGCTTTCGTTTTCCTCTACCTAGATGACTGGTTAATCAGGGGTGGTACAGCCTCAGAGGTCAGTCAGGCCGCAGAGTGTACAACCCTCCTGCAGCACCTGCGATTCGTCATCAACTACCCCAAATCTCATCTCTCCCCAGCCCAAAGCCTGGAGTTCATAGGTGCTCAGTTGGACACGTTACAGGTCAAGGCCGTCCTCCTAAGAGAAAGGGCAGAACGCCTCAGGCAATTGGCAGGAAAGGTACAACGCCGCCGGTCAGTGCCGGCTCATCTCCATGTGGCCTCGATGGTCCACTTCATGCCCTTGGCCCACTTGCACATGTGGACAGCCCAGTGGTGCCTCCGTTCACAGTGGACTCAAGCCATGGGCAGGCTACGGGACAGAGTCAGGGTTACCTGCCAAGTGGCGGAGTCCCTCAACTGGTGGCAAAACTTGTCACCTCCAGGCAGGGATGCCCTTCCAGCCACTCGCACCTCAGAGGACCCTGACCACTGATGCCTCCCTCCTGGGTTGGGGGGCGCATTGTGGGGACCGCTGCACACAGAGTATCTGGGCTCAGGAGGAGTCGCAGATCAATCTCCTGGAGCTCTGGGCAATCTTCCTGGCCCTACGAGTGTTCCGGCACCGATTCATACTGATCCAGATGGACAACTGTGTGGCCAAGTAGGGGGACATGGGTTTGTATACTCTCTGCCAGGAGGTGGTGGCCCTCCAGTCCTTCGCAGCATGCAGCAGCATGCTTTTGCAAGCGGTGTACGTCCCGGGCCAGGCCAAACTGCCTAGTGGACAGGTTGAGCAGAGTCCTTCGTCCATTTGAGTGGTACTTGAACCTCAGGCTGACAATATGGCTCTTCCACTGCTGGCGCCAGGGCCATGATGGACCTATTCACCTCCCCAGACAATATGCTGCTATCCCGCTTCTGCTCACGTCAATCACACACAGAGAGGGTGGTGATGGATGCCTTCCTTATCTTGTGGTTCGAGGGCCTAATCTACGCATTCCCACTGACCTCCCTGGTCTCCAGGACCCTCTTCAAAGTCTAGAGCGAGAGGGCATCAGTTATTCTCCAGGAACAAGCAGGAAGTCAGCCCTTGCATATGGGTGATGTCGACGCCAATGGAGCCCGCGCGGAGCAAATCCCCAGCTTTCAAAGAAAGCTTTTGGGAGTTGCTACCATGCATGCGTGGTCCCCTTCCCGCCTTAAGGAGCCATCTTGCTCAGTCTCCTTTTTTCCGCTGAGCCCATCAGACGTAGTCTGTCCCTGTCCCGGAAAAAGTTGAATTATCTTTCCTTTTCTTTGCCTTTTGGCTGTTTTTTCCGGTCAAGAACCGGTACCTTTCCTGCCCGACCCTGGTACCTCGGTATCGGGCCGGCCCCTTTTTCTTTTTCGCTTTTTCTCTTTTGGGCGTCTCCGCCCTTATTTCCTTTCTAGCAGCCCGTAGGGTCTTCGACCTTGCTGGGGTCCTTTTCCCCCCCATGGCTACCAGTGGGTTCAAAAAGTGCGATCGGGGAAGGAGACTTACTAAGATGGCTGCAAGGCGTTTTCTTCGGCTTGATGCCTAAACGTAAGGGAAAGTTGAGGGCCTTCCCCTCCGAGCCTTCGACACTGGTTGCTGGTCCTATGGACCGTTTTGTCCAGCTTTCCCAGAGCCAGTGTGAGGAGATTTGAGCCGGCTTGGTTTCGTCGATGGAGGAGACTTCGACGCTTCCGTCGGGTGGTGAAATCTCGCTCTCTCCTGTGTGCAGAGGACCCTGCCATCTCGTCCAGCTATTCCCTGGTGCTGTGTTGCGTTTCCCCAAAGGGGAGAGTGCCGGTACCATTGAAGGGGAGCCCACAGGTGATTTAGCTTCGTTGACCCCCGAGGATATCGGGGAGGTTTTGGATGAGAATGTTACGGCGGTTACATCTGTAACTGTTCCTACAGATAGAAAGCTGCAACCTCAATTTGTTTCAACTCCTTTGCTGTTTTCCCCACCTGTTTTGGTTTGTCAAAAAACATTTACGCTAGAATCTATTTGGGAGGCCATAGCTTTGCTTTCCACATCTATTCACTCACAGACCGCTGCTTTGTCCGCTCGGGTCCAAGAGAATGTGGTCAGTATTCAGAAAAATACAGAAAAAATCGAGCAGACTGTATCTGCTTGTGATCGAATGGGAACTCGATTGAATGATCTGGGAACTCAGATAGAAACTGTTTCAGAATTATCTTCTTCTTTGTGTAAGGATAATGGGGCCATTAAGTATAAGCTGGAGGTGTTGGAAAATGCCTCCAGGGCTGCCAAACTTAGTGTATTAAATTTTCCAAAGATGCCTAGTGTTACTGCGTTGGATATGTTTAAAAGATATCTTCAGGAGATCTTAAAAGTCCCCTCTGAATTATTACCACCTTTAAGTAAGGTATATTATCTTTCTCGGGCTAAGAAGAGTGCTGAAGGTCCTGTAGCAGTCTCTGATGTGAACTTTGATGTTCTGAATATTTCTGGCCTGCTTGAAGACTCTGGTCGGGAAACTTGCACCTTTTCTACCTTATTGGAGCAGTGTGCATTGGTCTCTGATAAAGATTGGCTTTTAAGGTTATTCTTCAAGAAACGTATCAAGACCTTTTTCGGCCGTACTATATCTATGTTTCCTGATTTGGTAAAGGACACCCAAAAACGGCGGAAACCATTTCTTCACAAACCAGGAGTGTTACGCATGGGAGGGCCTTTTTTTTTTACATTTCCCTTGTAGATGTCTAGTTGTTGTTAATTTTACTCGTTATGCCTTTTCTGATCCTAATGACTTGGGTACCTTTATTAACGCTAGACTTCCTGTTAGGACAGATCCAGAATGATTTGATTTTCCTCTCATTAATTGTAAGGTCCAGGGAGCTTTGCAGCCACTTGATTTCTTTAGTAATATTTAAAGTCTTGTTAAATACTGTATTACCAGAGGGCTCCTGCTCTGGTTTAAATTTTTTTTTCTTTTCCTCACTCCCCCAAATATGTGGGCTATATTGAAGTTAGTAGGAATGTGTTATATGAATTTGATTGTGTTTATCTTTGATATTTCACCTGCATGCTTCTTTTCCTGAGGCAAGGTTGTATTATTATGCTTGTTGTAGACATATATGATTCAATAAACAGATTAACATAAAAAGTGCGATAGATGCGGGAAGATTATGTCCCTCACTGATACGCATGAATGCTGCCTTCGGTGCCTCGACCTGGACCACGACCTGGCGGTCTGTGGCCTCTGCAAAAAGATGTCCTCGAAGGCCTTGAGAAGACACCAGCAGCAGCATGAAAATTTTTTTCCTGATTTCCCCATGCCTCCAAGAGCCAGGACCTCGTCTGAGGCATCCACGCCTCAGGAGGAGCACTCCGAACCCAAGCGTTGTCAAGGGGCCTCGGAGAGGGGGTCTCCCTTGAGGGAACCAAAAAGAAGGAAGAAATCCTCGACAGCGGTGTCTCTGGATGGTTTAGAATGGCCAGGTCCCTCGCGGGGCAAGTCACAGAGCCCAGAGCATCGGCCCGAGGCATCAGAGAAGGAGCACCCAGCCAAAGTTCCCCAAAAGGACCCGGGGACTCTCTGGGGGAACTGGCTTCGGGCCCGAGCGCATTGGTGCCCGAGCCGAAGGCTGCGGAGCCTCTGGAACTGATGTCCAGGATGGCGTCCTTGGAGTGCAGGATTACTTTCTTCTGAAGCAGCAGAGGACGTTGGTATCGGATACGCCCAGTTCCTCAGCTCCGACCAACGGGTGTTCAACGTCAGAGTCGACCCTGGAGGCCGAGCCGATCCTCGAAGCCCTGCGGACCCGAGTAGATCCTTGGACGAGGTCATGCTCGGCCTCCCGTTCATTTGGACTGAGATCACCAGCGAGTGCCACCAGTGTTCCTCGGAGGCCACCGCTTGGGAGTCCGAGGACAAGGAGTCACCCAACACCCACCGTCACCGAGATGTCCCATCCGATTCCCCGATATCGGAGCCTCGGAGAAGGTCCACTCCAGAGGACATGGGGTTTTGGGACTTCGTTCGAGATATGTCCAAGGCTTTGGCTTTCCCTATGGAGTCCGAGGAGGACCCTCAAGCAGACGAACTCGAGATTCTCCAGTACAAGACTCCCCCTCGGGAGACCCTTACAGTGCCCATTCCTCCTGTCCTGGAACGCCTTATGGCTTGTCTCTGGGAAAAAGTTGATTTTTCTATTCGAGTTTCATACTCTCCTCCGGTATCACACTGGTACTCTTCCTGCCTACCGACCTCATTGCCTTGGTATTGAGTTTGGTCTGTTTTTGTAGTTTTCGTTCTTTTCTTTTCCTGGCATCTTCGCATCTTTTTCTTCCACTGGCAGCCTGGAGAGTCTTCGACCTCGCAGGGGTACTTTTTTCCCCCTATGGCTACCAGTGGCTTTAAGAAGTGTGATCAATGCTCCAAAATTATGCCCTTGACTGACACACACAACTGCTGTTTCTGCTGCCTCGGGTCAGACCATGACCCGGCAACCTGCGGTCTCTGCAAGAGAATGCCCAGTAAGGCCCTCAAGAGCCGCCAGCAGAAGCATGATAAGTTTTTCCATAAGTTCCCGGTGCCTCCGAAGGCCAGGGCCTCGTCTGAGGCCCCGATATCTAGGGCGGAGACTTCTGAACCCGAGCCTTGTCATGGGTCCTCAGAAAGGGGGTCTCCCTTGAGAGAACCCAGGAAGAAGCTCGAAGATGGCATCCTTGGATGGTTCCGACCGGCTGGATGCTCCCCGGGCCCGATCCCGCAGTCCAAGACGTTTGTCCGAGGTGTCGGAGAAGGAGCGGCCTATGAAGGTCCCCTGGAAGGTTCTGACTGTGGATCGGCCTCAGTCCCCAGATACTATCTTCATCGAGGATTCTCCTTTGGGGGAGCCAGCGTTGGGTCCAAGTCCCTTGGTGCCCGCGCCGAAGGCTGTGGAGTCTTCTGGTCCGGAGTCCAGAATGGCGGCCCTGGAGCACAGTTTGCCTTCATGGACCAACAGCGGGTGCTGTTGTGTGGCACAACTGGTTCACCTGCCCCGACCACCAGATCCTCGACATCCAAGACATCCCCAGAGGCCGAGCTGATCCTCAGCCGAGGTCATGATCCAAGTTCCATTCGACGGGACCACAGTCATCCCCGGCAAATTTACTAGGCCCTCCTACGAGTCCTCGAATGACTACTGCAAGTGGGAGATAGAGGACGAGGAATATCTCAAATACCCAGCGCCTCTGCGACGTCCCATCCGACTCTCCCGTTTTGAAGCCTTGACGGCGGTCCCCGCCAGAGGATATGGGTTTCCTTGATTTTGTCAAGGACACATCTAAGGCCCTGGCATTCCCGACCGAGTCGGAGAAGGACTCTCATGCGGATGAGTTGGAAATCCTCCAGTACGAAACCCCTCCTCGGGAATCGCTCACGGTGCCTATCCCTCCCATCCTGGAACAGCTGATGCTCCGAATGTGGGAAGCACCAGCTTTGGTGCCAGTGGTGAGGAAGCAGCTCGACTCGATGCCCAGGCTTCCAGAAGTCACACTGCCGAATCCATGGTGGTGGAGTTGGCAATGCATCGGCTGAAAAGCCAGAAGACACACTGATCGATGCCCCCCCGGCAGGAAGGCCTGCACCCTGGACGCCCTCGGCAGAAAGCGCTACCAGGGCTCAATGCTTACTGGACACATCCAGGCCTACCATCTGTACATGGGCAGGTACCTGAGAGACCGGGCAAAGGAACTCACTGGGATCTGGGCTGGTCTCTCCGAGGAACTTTTGCAGCGGTTCAAGAACCTGGCCAAAGCAGTCTGAATGCTCCAAGTTCATGTCTCGGGCGGCCTATGATGGGTTCGAGTTGGCAGCTCGAGTAGCGGCAGCTGGCATTGGTGCATGCCACCAAGTTTGGTTAGTCATCCGACCTCGTGCAGTGGGTTCAGGACAAATTGGTCAATGTCCCCTGCCAAGGAGAGAATCTCTTTGGCAAACCCATGACTGACAAGGCTGCCGAGCTGGAGACTGAGTTCATAATGAGGACCAGGCTCTCTAAGAAGACCGCTGCCCCTCCCCAACGGAAGGGCTTGGGTAAAAATCCCTTCTACCCGAGGAAGGGAGCTGCTTACAGAAACTACCCGCCTTATCAGGGCTCCCCAACAGGATCAGCAGGCCAAGGGACATGGGCATGGCCCATGTAAGCAGAAGGCTCCAAAACCTCAGGCACTGGCTCCGGCCCAGCCAGGGGGGAGTTTTTGACTTCTTGAGCATAGCCTCTCTACCCCAAGGAGATCAGCAGCCCACAGGAGGATGTTTGGCCCTCTATGCCCAGAGGTGGGTGTCCATCACCTCCAATTTCTGGGCACCAAGGGTAGTTGGGGAGAGTTTCCTCCTCCTCCTGACTCAGACACATGCCCTTATTTCCTGGGAGAGACCCTCGGGTCTTCTGTCCACCGGACCTTCTTCTGAAGGAGTTGGCAGGACTTCTCGAGGATAAAGCGGTGGAAGCAGTGCCACACCACCTCAAGGGCAAGGGGATTTGCTCCAGGCACTTCCTCGTGCCAAAGAGGACAGGGGCCTAAGGTCCATCCTCGACCTGCGCAGCCTTATCAAATTCCTGGTGAGGGAGAAGTTCAAGATGCTCTCCCTTGGAACATTGCTGCCATACCTCCAGCAGGGAGACTGGCTATACTCCTTAGACCTCACGGACGCTTATACCCACATCCTCATCCACCCCAACCACAAGCAGTACCTGTGGTTCGTAGTGGGGGGCAGGCACTTTCAGTGCAGGGTTCTCCCCTTTGGCTTAGCCTCTGCCCCAAGAGTCTTCACAAAATGCCTAGCAGTCGTGGTCACCTTCCACCTGCTCCAGGGGGGTCATCTTCTTTGCCTACCTGGATGACTGGCTCATAAAGGAAGGCACAGCCTCAGAGGTGCAGCAGGCCACCGCACGCATCATCCAGGTTCTGCAACACTTGAGCTTTGTCATAAACTACCCCAAGTCTCACCTCCTCCCGACACAGTGCCTGGAATTCATTGGGGCAAAGATCAACACTCTCCTGTCAAAGGCTTTCTTGCTCAGGGACCGAGCTGATTGTCTCAGGTCTCTAACTTGGGATGTACAGTACCGTCCCTTGGTTCCCGCCCGGCTTCTCCTGCGCCGCCTTGGGCAGATGGCTTCCACAGTCCATGTCACCCCAAACGCCTCCACATGAGGGCAGCGCAGTGGTGTCTCCTGGACCAGTAGTCTCAGGCCACAGGCTGCCTCCGAGACAGAGTTTCAGTGACCTGCCAATTGGCGGACTCCCTGTTCTGGTGGCAGTCGCCCCACCATCTTGAGGCAGACATGCCCTTTCAGGCCCCAAGCTACTTGCGGATCCTCACTGTGGACTCCTCCCTGCTTGGTTGGGGAGCCCACTGTGGAGATCTCTGTACTCAGGGCAACTGGTCGCCAGATGAGAGTACCCAGCAGATCAACCTTCTGGAGCTCCGAGCCATACACCTAGCCCTGAGAGTCTTCTGTCACCACCTGTGTCACCAGCTGGTGCTGGTCCAGACAGACAAACAGGTGGCGATGTTCTACGTGAACAAACGGGGGGGCATGGGGTCTCGTACCCTTTGTCAGAAGGCGCACTGGTCCTCTGCTTGTACACATTCCAACAGGGTATCCTTCTGCAGGCAGTGTACCTGCCAGGCCAGTACAACCTGCTGGCCGACAGACTCAGCAGAATTCTCCAGCCGCTCAAGTGGCAACTGGACCCCAGGGTAGCCAGTTGGCTTTTCTGGCTCTGGGGGGAACCCGTGATGGATCTGTTAACAAGCCTGGGCAACTTTCAGTTGCCCCGCTTCTGCTCCTGGCAGCGGACGCATTCCTAGTCTCATGGTCGGAAGGCATGTACGCCTTCCCTCCGATGCTACTAATCACCAAGACCTTGTTCAGGACCCTCCGCGACAGGGTTTCACTCACCCTGATACCTCCTGGTAGCCCAGGCAAATGTGTTTCCCGCTGCTTCTACAGTTGACGGTGGAGGCTCCCATCCCCTTGGGGACCGTCCTGGGACTCCTATCTCAGGAGGGGGGCTCTCTCCACCCCAACCTGGGGTCCCTGTCGCTGACAGCATGGCTACTGAGAGGGTGGCTTTGGCCCCTTTCAACCTTCCGGTTGAGGTGGAGGACATTCTGCTGGCCTTTCGCAAGGCCTCTATTAGGAAGACTTATGCCCTCAAATGGCATAGGTTCTTGGCTTGGTGCACCAAGCAGGGGGCTGAACCGTTCTGCCTGGTGGGACTGGTGTTACAGTACCTTTTCCACTTCTCTCAATTCAGGCTCAAGTCTAACTCCGTGTGAGTGCACCTTAGTGCTCTGGCGGCGCACCACCATCCGGTGACTGGTAAGCCCCTCTCAGTCCAACTGTTGGTGACCCTTCGGGGCCTGTTCTTATTGAAGCCCCTGGTTCGCCCTCCGGCAACCAAATGGGACCTCAATGTAGGGTTGGGGCAGTTCACTCGCCTACTCTTCGAGCCTCTGGCTACCTGCCACCTTTGCTACCTCTCTTGGAAGGTGGTTTTCCTGGTTTTGCTCACTTCCGCTCGCAGAGTTAGCGAGCTCCAGGCCCTTATGTCGGAGCGCCTTATACCAGGTTCTATAAGAACAGAGTGGTGCTTCGCACGCACCCAATTCCTGTCGAAGGTAGTGTCGCCCTTCCATCTCAACCAGGAAGTGGTGCTCCCTATCATCTTTCCAAGACCTCACTCTAGTCGGGCGGAGACGGTCCTTCCACACCTTGGACTGTAAGAGAGCCTTGTCCTTCTATAATCAACGCACTCAGGGTCACCGCAAAGCTTCTCAGCTATTCATCTCCTATGACCCCAGTAGGCCGGGGGAGATGGTGACCAAGTGTATGCTGTTCATCCTGGTGGCAGACTGTATTATCCTCGTTTATGAGCAGGCGAGGCTCCCGCTGGAAGACTGCATCATGGCGCATCGTGTCAGGGCTATGGCGGCTACGGTGGACATCTGCTGGGCCGCCACCTGGTCTTCAGTCCATACCTTCGCAGCCCATTACTGCCTGGAAATAGAGTCCCGACGGGACAGTGCCTTTGGCCAGGCTGTAACCTTTTCGGGATTTAGGTTACTCCTACCCTTCTGTGTTCAGGCTACCAGAGTGCTGGCCTCATCGGACTCGGGGGTCCTACTGTGGTCTGTGCACACAGACTAAATTGCTATTGCTTGCAGCTCCCTGTAAGGGAGCTCCTATTTTTGCTGTGGGTTTTCAGTAGCCTGTAGCTGGTGAGTCCCATATGTGGCGACTGACTTCCTGCTTGTTCCCGGAGAAAGCGTACTCACTCACCTGTAACAGGTGTTCTCCGGGAACAGTAGGAATCCGTCCTCACAACCCTTCCTCCTCTGCTTGGAATTGCTCCTTTACCATCTTTGTTTTTTGCCGTCTTTTAGCTATGTCGTCTGACTGAGCAAGAAGACACCCTTGGGCGGGAAGTGGACCACGCATGCCTGGTGGCATCTCCCAAAGACTTTCTTTGAAAGCTGGGGGATGCTTCCACGAGGGCTCCGTGGGCACCGACATCACCCATATGTGAGGACTGATTCCTGCTGTCCCTGGAGAACACCTGTTACAGGTGAGTAACTACACTATCTCCGCTCTCACATAGATTTACTTGCCCAGTAATTTGGTGAGCATTTACTGGTCTGAAAACTCCTCCCACTTATTAATCCCTATTCACCAGTGGCATGGAAAGGGGGTTCTTTAACAAAACATTATACATAACACTTCTACCAAATTAAACATGAACATTTTTTTTCTAGTTAAATGCAGAAAGTCAAGTTTTCTACCCCTTTCCTCCTTTTGCACGTGAAGTAAAGCTCACTGCCCTGGGACTAGAGACTATCTGCCAACCTTGGACCAGTAAAGAGGATTCAGAGAAAATAAAACCATCAAATCAGAAAAAGGAGGGGTGACAAAGGAAAATATTAAGCTGTAGCTTCAATTGTGCATTCCCTTGCAAGGTGCTGTGACTCTCCACAGTGGTAGCAGTTGACTTCACTTGTCTTGCTGCAATTGATGGCTACATGGCCAGTTTCACCACACCTACAAAGGGAATTTTTCAGTGGTCACATCCTGTAGCATTTGTCTTTGCTGCAGTCTTTTTGAATGTGGCCAAACTCTCCACAAGAATAACATTTTTGCTCATCTGCATGATCACAGTATCGAGCGAGGTGGCTAGGTTTGCCAGAGTTATAGCAGCACTGCTCGCGCTCCTTTCTGGGCTCCTTGCAATCCTTGGCAATATGGCCACCTCTGCCACAGTTATAGCAGGCATCCTCTTGAAGTTCACAATCCTTGGCAAGATGGCCAGACTCTCCACAGTGGTAGCAGATGTCTCTGGAAGAAGTAAAACTTCCTCTGCCATCATGCCATGGCTTCTCTCTCCACGACCATGGCCGCCTCCAGTTGGGCATTCTCGAGCCCATTGTCCAGTATGCCCACATTTAAAGCATTCATTATTACTCATGGCTGCAGCTAGATATTCTCGGCGCTTGCACTCTCTCTCCTCCCCTGTTTATTTTCTGTTCCTCCTCGCTGCACCACACGAGGTTTGCCTGAAAAAGTCTTTATTACACGTTTTTATTTCCACAGCAAGCTTCTTCGCAAATTCTCTCTTTGCCTGCCTTATCAATGCCTTGCATCTAACTTGCCAGTGCTTATGTGTTTCCAGTTTTCGTCATTTGGCTCCTTTTTCCATTTCTGTAAAGATGCTTTTTTGGCAACAACAGTCTCTCTGACCTCACCTTTAAACCATGCCGGCAGTTTTTTGGACTTCCTTCCACTTTTCTTAAAGCGTGCAATACATCTGATCTGGGCTTCCAAGATAATATTTTTAAACAACACTCATGCTTGATGTAAATCTTTGACCTTTGCAACTGCTCCTTTAGTTTTTTCTTAACTATTTTCCTTATTTTATCATAGTCTCCCTTTTGAAAGTTAAAAGGTAGTACTGTGGATTTCCTTGCTGTCCTTCCTCCATTTATTAAATCAAACGCGATCATGCTATGATCACTGTTGCCAAGTGGCCCCAACACCCTTATCTCTTGCACCGGATCCTGTGTTCCACTAAGGACTAGGTCCAAAATGGCTTCCCCTCTGGTCGGTTCATGAACCAGCTGCTTCAAGAAGCAGTCATTTATTTCATCTAGAAACTTTGTCTCCCTTGCATGTCCTGCCGTGACACTGGCCTAGTCGATACCCGGGTAATTGAAATCACCCATTATTATTACTGAGCTGTAACTTTTGTTAGCTTGCCTGATTTCTTTGAGCATTTCATCATCCATTTGTTCATTCTGGCGAGGCAGTCATATTATACCCCCACTGCCATTGCCTTCCCCTTCCCTTTTTGCATAGAATTTCAATCCATAGAGATTCTACAGTGAATTTAGTTTCCTGCAAAACTTTAATCCTTTGTGACTCAATGCCCTCTCTAACATAGAGTGCAACCCTGCAAGCAATTTGATCTGCTCTATCATTACGATATAGTTTGTACCTAGGTATCAGTGTCCCACTGGATGTCCTCTTTCCACCATGTCTCTGAGATACCAATCATATCTAACCTCTCATTTAGTGCTATATATTCTAACTCTCCCATCTTATTTTTTAGACTTCTAGCATTTGCATACAAGCATTTTAGAGGCTGTATTTTATTCATATTAATCTAGCTATCAGTAGGCAGGGGTAATTTGCAATCTTTAAGCTCTGCTCTGTACTCAAGGGCATTTGGGTTACTTTTGTCTTTATTGGAACCTCTGTTAATATGCCCTAACTTCAATCTTTTGCTAGTATCCTTTAAGGATACATCGTTCTGAACCATGTGCTCTTGGGCAACTGTTGGCTTTTCCCTATTTTCTAGTTTCTGGAGAAAAGAGGGCCCCAGGGTTTTTTTTTTTTGGGGGGGGGGGCCTTGTATAGTTAGAGTTGTTTATTAATAAGATACATAGTAATATAGTATATGACGGAAGATAAATACCAGTATGGTCCATCTAGTCTGCCTAGCAAAGTGGTAAGAATAGGTGCATCTGCCATTGTTGCTCCTGTGAGTCTGCTTTATCAATAGGTACTGGAGCTGGTGGGTGGAACTGGCTGCCTAAGTATGGTGATGTCATCAAAAAGGTGACGTGCTCAGTCTCCAAGCTGCTGGGGGGGGGGGGATTGACTATCCAGAGGTGCAGGACTGGACTGGAATTCCTCAAGGAAAGCCAATTAGCATGTAAGGCCTAATTTTACCTATCTCCAGGAACAAGCAGGAATGAGTCTTCACATATGGGTATCGTCGGTACCGACGGAGCCTGCGCGGGAACGCTCCCCAGCGTCCAAAAGGAAAGCTTTTGGGAGCATCCCACAGCACCTGCGCGCTGCCTTCCTGCCTTTCCTAACTGCCTCTCTCCAGTTCTTCTTTTCCGCAGAGCCAGCAGGTCGTGTTTCCTGTCACCGCTGAAGAATTTCTTATTTTCTTTTATTTTTCTTTAGTCGCGTGTCTGCCTTCTCGATTCCGGACCGGTACCACCAGTCTTTTTTCTTTCTTTAAAAAAAAAAACCAAACAAACTATAGTGCATTTTTTCTTCTGGGGCCTTAGGCCTACAGATATATTTTTCCTCATGGAAAAACCCGCCTCCGGGTTTAAAAAGTGCACTAAGTGCAGCAGCACTATTTCTGTCACAGACACCCATGACTGGTGTCTAAAATGTTTAGGTCCTGACCACTCCATAGCGGATTGTCAGTCCTGTTCTAGGATGTCTAAGAGAGGGTTACAAAATCGGGCAGCCAAGCTCAGTACCCTGTTTCCCTCCGATGCAGCTTCTGTGGCATCGACGTCTTCCAGGGCTTCTTCTTCATCCCATGGATCTCAGGTAACCAAACTTAAATCTGGCCGGTCCTCAAAGAGTTCATCTCCCTCTAAGTATCGAGATGCCCCCGGGCTTACTCTTGAGGAATCCACACCGGCAAAATTACCCCGGCGGGAGGCTCCGGCTTCCAGAGCTCTACCTATGGGGTCACAGGTTGACATCGATGGCTCGGCCTCGACCGATCACCTGTTACAATGTTCTGGGGTACCGGCGGTTAACACCGGTACCGACATCCAGACATTGGTGGCGTCGATGGATCAGAATATTCTGACCATGCAGCGTGCCATCACGGCATTCATACAAGCTGCGACGCCTCCGGTACCGCAACAAACCTCGTTGTCGGTACTGGTACCGATCCTGGTACCGGATCCGAAATCGGTTCCGATACCTGTACCGCTTGCATCGACATCAGCATCGACGGCAGCGGTACGCTATCCAGTGATGCCTATCAGTACCAACTCGGTACCGATTACTCCCGATGTCGATACCTCCCGGTACGCGTATCGGGCTCTATGAGAGCATCCAGACAGTCGATACTTCGATTCCTCTGAAGACTCTGATACATCAGAGGCCTCAATTGAAGCATCGGGGATCCTCCCTCAGGAACCCTCTTCTCCAAAAAATAGAATGTCCTCCTGAAGACTTGTCTTTTCAGGACTTCATTAGGGAGGTGGCCAAAGGCCTGTCCATCTCAGTGACCTCTGAAACTGAACCTAGAGCCAAAAAATTAGATATCCTACAATATCCTAAGGCTCCTAAAGAGGCAGCCACCTTACCAGTACATGAGATTCTTTATGATCACATGTTGGGCATATGGGAGACTCCTCTTTCCACCTCCCCTCATTCCAGAAGGTTGGACACCATGTATCGTGTTCCTCCTTGTCCTGGGTTTCATAAGACTCAGCTTCCTCACCACTCCATTGTAGAGTCTGCTATGAAAAAGATCAAGAGTACAAAAAGGCACTCCTCTGCTCCTCCAGGAAGAGAATGCAGAACCCTAGATGCCTTTGGCAGGAAAATCTTCCAGGCCAGTATGCTTGTAGCCAGAATCAACTCCTATAGTCTCTATATGGGGATGTTTCTAAAAGAAGTTACAGATCATCTACAAACCTTATCTCCTTTTATGTCAGAAGATAAGAGAGAAGAATATATCACCTGGCTTAAACATGCACAGGATGTATCCAAGTTTTCCAACCGTGCAGCCTTTGACTCTTTTGAGGGGGCCAGTAGAGCCTCGGCTATTGCCATAGGTGCACGCAGAGTTGCTTGGTTGCAAGCCTCTGATTTGGAATCCTGGGTACAGGATGGTCTAGGTAACCTTCCCTGTACAGGCGAAAACCTGTTTGGCAAAGATTGGCAAGCAAAGGCCAACCAGATGGATGCTGAAAATTCTGCTTTAGATAGACTTTCAAAGTTTACTACTGCTCCTTTTAAAAAGAGGTTGTTCAAAAAGGGATCTTTCCCAAAGAAAGGGAAATTTTCTTCTTATGGTCAGGCCTCTTCTCAAGGTAGTTTTGCTACAAAGAGACAGCAACAACCAAAACAGGCCAAAACCCAGGCTGCGAGGACTACTACGGCCCAACAGCCTCAGCCTCCTCAGGGACTTTGACTTTCCACTAGAGAACTTAGCCTTTCTGGCTCTAGAACATCCAGAGCCTCTCACCATCCCAGGAAGGTTAGCTCACTTTGCTCCCAGATGGGAACAAATCACAGCAGAGCAGTGGACCCTCTCCATCATAAGGGAAGGGTACAAACTTCATTTCTTAAACCTTCCTCCTCACACCATGGTGAAACAGTTCAATTCTCCAACATCTCTCCTCAACCTTCTAGGTCAAGAGATTGCTACCCTTCTTGCCCAAGGGGCAATAGAAGTACCCCTTCTTCAACAGGGCTCAGGGTTCTACTCCCCCTATTTTCTCATTCCAAAGAAAACAGGGGGCTACAGACCCATATTAGATCTCAGAGAATTGAACAAGTTTCTATGCAAGGAGAAATTCAAGATGACTTCTCTCGGAACTCTCCTTCCATACCTCCAGAGTCAGGACTGGCTTTGTTCTCTAGATCTCAAGGATGCATACACCCATGTTCTCATCCATCCAACACACAGAAGATTCCTTCGGTTCCTTTACCAAGGAAAGCACTACCAATACAAAGTTCTTCCTTTCGGTCTGGCCTCTGCTCCAAGAGTATTCACAAAATGCATGGTAGTAGTAGCTGCATTCCTGCGCACTCTAGGAATATTCGTATTCCCATATCTGGACGACTGGCTCATCCAAGCTCCATCCCAGTCAGAGGCCCAGACTTCCCTGGCCTGCACAAGGCGTGTTCTTCAGTATCTGGGACTGGTAATCAACATTCCAAAATCCCATCTCACCCCTACTCAGTCTCTAGAGTTCATAGGGGCCTTACTGGATACCACAACTGCAAGGGCCTATCTTCCCCAGGCCCGTTGCCTACGCTTGGTGCAGTTAGCCTCCCAGATTCAGTTAAAATCCCATTTAACTGCTCGAGAGATGTTGCAACTCTTAGGCCACATGGCATCCACGGTGCATGTGGTTCCCTGTGCTCGCCTTCACATGAGAGCAGCTCAGTGGACCCTGTCCACCCAATGGACCCCGGCATCAGGTTGCCTGTCAGACAAAATAGCAACCTCCAGTCGCCTATTTTGGTCCCTCCACTGGTGGAAGTCCACTCAGAACCTGTTGCTCGGGTCCCCCTTTCAACAGGTGTTACCCCAAGCAACCCTTACAACAGATGCCTCTCCAAAGGGTTGGGGGGCTCATCTACAAGATCTCTCGACCCAGGGCATCTGGTCTCCACAGGAGACATCTTTTCATATCAACCTCTTAGAGCTCAGAGCAATCTTTCTGGCTCTGAGTCTTCCACACCCTGCTCAGCTACAAGACCGTCCTCATCCACACGGACAACCAGGTAGCCATGTTCTACATGAACAAGCAGGGAGGGACTGGCTCTCTGTCGCTTTGCAACGAAGCTCTCAGATTATGGGCCTTCGCCAGAGAGCATCAAATCCATCTCATTGCAGTATATCTTCCAGGAGTTCAAAACTCTTGGGCAGACAGACTCATCGAGTTCTGCTTCCACACAAATGGCCCCTCCATGGGGACCAGATAGCCAGAATTTTTCAGATTTGGGGTACCCCAGACATAGACCTGTTTGCAAGTCCGTGGAATGCCAAACTTCCCCGGTTTTGTTCCAGGATTCCATGTCAAGGAGTTCAGGCCAGAGATGCCTTCCTCCTTCATTGGGGGCAAGACTTCCTCTATGCCTTTCCACCTATTCCCCTCATTCCCAAAACTCTGTTCAACTTCAGAGAGACAAGGGGTCTATGATCCTCATAGCACCACATTGGCCACGCCAAGTGTGGTACCCTCTACTTCTACATCTCTCTCAAGCTCCCTCCCTGGACCTGGGGTCTGCTCCAGATCTCCTCTCCCAGGAGGAGGGAACCTTGTGGCACCCAAATCCTCAGTTTCTTCATCTCAGAGCCTGGTTGCTGAAGGCCTAGACCTTCAGGATTTACACCTTTCTCAGCAAGTGAAGGATATCCTTCATGCTTCCAGAAAGCCTTCCACCAGACGTTCATATGCTTTTAAATGGAAAAGGTCTTCCATTTGGTGTGCAGAGAAGGGTCTCAACCCTCTTGCAATACCTTTGAATTCTTTACTAGACTATTTGCTGCATTTATCCCATGCAGGCCTTAAAACAAATTCAATCAGAGTCCATTTGAGTGCTATTGCAGCATCCCTTAAGCCTCTCAATGGACAACCTAATTCCTCTCATCCTCTTATAGCAAGATTCATGAGAGGCCTTCTTTTGACTAAACCTCTCATTAGACCACCTCCAGTGGCATGGGACTTGAATCTGGTTCTTGGCCAGCTTATGAAGCCACCCTTTGAACCCTTAGCCACTACCTCCTTGAAATTCCTTTCCTGGAAGGTTATTTTTCTCATTGCAGTCACCTCAGCTCGCCGTATCAGTGAGTTGCAAGCTTTAGTGGCTAATCCTCCTTATACAAGGTTCCATCATGACAAGGTAGTCCTCAGAACTAATCCACACTTTATGCCTAAAGTGGTCTCACCTTTTCATCTGAACCAGGAGGTGTATTTACCTGTCTTTTTTCCAGGACCTCATGCATCAAGTGCAGAGAGGAATCTTCATACTCTGGATTGTAAAAGAGCACTTGCTTTCTACTTACAAAGGACACAGCAACATAGAAAGTCCTCTCAACCTTTTGTTGCTTTTGATCCTTCTCATTTAGGACTTCCAGTCTCCAAGAGAACTCTGTCTAATTGGATTGCTCAGTGTATTTCCTTCGCCTACCAGAGCAAGAATCTTTCTCTGGAGGGCCATGTCACAGCTCACAATGTGAGGGCCATGGCAGCCTCTATGGCTCATCTTAACTCTGTGTCCATCGACCAAATCTGTCGAGCAGCCACCTGGGCATCGGTTCATACCTTCACAGCCCATTACTGCTTGGACAAGGACTCCCGCCGGGATGCCTTGTTTGGTCAGGCTGTTCTCAAACACCTGTTCCATACCTAATCAACTCCTACCCTCCATCCCTGACTGGATGCCTGAGATTCATGGGTGCAGGTGGAGCCCTTCCCAGGGACTCACAATCTGGGTGATTTCCCAGGCATCTCTAGCTGGGGAGTCCCCATATGTGAAGACTCATTCCTGCTTGTTCCTGGAGATAGCACAGTTACTTACCTGTAACAGGTGATCTCTGGGAACAGCAGGAATAACTCTTCACAACCCACCCACCTCCCCTAGGAGTTGTATCTCTCTATCTATCTTTCCTTTCCTCTCTCTCTCTCTTTGTCTCAGCTTTAAAACTCGAACTGGAGAGAGGCAGTTAGGAAAGGCGGGAAGGCAGTGCGCAGGCGCTGTGGGATGCTCCCAAAAGCTTTCCTTTTGGACGCTGGGGAGCGTTCCCGCGCAGGCTCCGTCGGTACCGACGATACCCATATGTGAAGACTTATTCCTGCTGTTCCCAGAGATCACCTGTTACAGGTAAGTAACTGTGCTTTCTGTCCAAGGATATTCCATCTCCTGCGGGCAAACTCTCCTGGACTCTGCTGCGATCATAGCCTTTTGTAGCACTTCTGCCCACTGGCGATGGAAGTTCTATGGGCAGACAATGCTGGTAACTGCTATGACTGTTTTTCCAGCTCTTTTGCCCACATGTGCCCTGAGCCCCAGGCACCAGGTTTGATTTTTCTGGCACCATAGTGACTTGGCGCCTGGGAGTTGTTGAACCCTGACTTAGATAATGCTAAATCCTTCTTGTGGGTACCATTTATTTTAAGCTTAGGAACCTAGATTAGCACTGCTGTCTTGGTTGATAGCTGTATCTTTTTTGGAACAGGTCACCTGGCTGTCAGATCCCAGCCGCATCCACCGCTTCCAGCTTCTAAGTGTCTCCACAGATGGGAAGATTCTTGTGTGGCAGCTGGAAGGAGAAGGGCATCTCACATTGGTTAATGGATTTGCTCTGACTGCTCAGCAGATACCTCGAAATACAAAAGTGAACAAGGTGTGCAGCAGAGAAACTCTAAGGAATTTAATTTATGTGACACAGACAGCACTAGTTCTCAAGTGTCAGGAGGTAGTGATATAGAAAGCTGAAATGAGGTTTAGCACTTTAAACAAGGATTTCCCAGAAGGATTTTTGGGGACAGGAGTTGGGAGAAGAAGCTTAACTATTAGTGTAGGAGATGTTGTGTAATGATATTTGGGGGAGGGGGACAATTAATAAAAGATGAAATAGGGCTGATAGGACCGTTCCTTTTTTGGCTGTTTCTCTTAGAGATTTTCTTTGCTTTGATTCTATCTTTCCAGCATAGTAGAGGAGATGCTGCCCTGGGTGTAACATCACTCTCCATATCTAAGTTTGATCCCAGCTTATTTATTGTTGGCATGGAAGGTGGACATGTACTGAAATGCTCTGCAGCAGCAGAGAAGGCTGCACTCAGTAAGGACCCTTGCTCAGTCCTGCTAAAGGCACCCGCACAATTCACATACTTCCCGCATGGGGGTCCTGTGCACTGTGTCGACTGCTCTCCTTTCCATAGGTGAGTAATATGTAATGTCAAAATCTTCAGAAAAGAGAGGAACAACAATGCCATTTATTAATAAAACCAATATGGCTAGTACCTGCATACTCGAGTACATAATGTTTTTCAAAGTAAAATAAAACAAGTTAGATTTTGTTTCTTCTCTGGGAACAAACAGGAAGTCAGTCCTCATATATGGGTGATGTCTGCACTGATGGAGCCCTTGCGGAAGCATCCCCCCATCTTTCAAAGAAAGCCTTTGGGAGATGCTACCATGCATGCGTGGTCCCCTTCCCACCCAAGGGTGCCATCTTGCTCAATCTCCTTTTTTTCCACCTAGCCCTTCAGGCGTTTGTCTGGCTTGTACCCGGAAAAAGTTGATTTTTCTCTCTGTGTTTCATACTCATCTCCGGTATCGCACCGGTACTCTTCCCGCCACCCGACCTTGTTACCTCAGCGTCGAGTTTGGGTTTATTTTTGTAGTTTACATTTTTTCTTTTCCTGGCATCTTTGTGCCTTTTTTTCCCCAACTAGTAGCCCGGAGATTCCCCCATAGCTACCAGTGGCTTTAAGAAGTGTGATCGGTGCCCTAAAATTATGACTTTGACCGACACACACGACTGCTATCTCCGCTGCTTCGGGCCAGACCACGGCAGCCTGCGGTCTCTGCAGAAGGATGTCCATTAAGGCCCTCGAGCTGCCAGCAGCAGCACAATAAGTTTTTCCCCGAGTCCCCGGTGTCTCAGAAGGCCAGGGCCTCGTCTGAGGCCTCAACGTCTTGGGCAGAACCTTGTCAATGATTCCACTTCGGGGGAGCTGGCGTCGGGCCCCTTGGTGCCCACCAAAGGCTGCACAGCCTTCTGGTCTGGAGTCCATAATGGCAGCCCTGGAGCACAGTTTGTCTGCCTTCGTGGACCAGCAGCGGGCGCTATTGTCGGCATGACCGGTTCATGCACCCTGACCATCGGGCTCGACATCTATGACGTCCCCGGAGGCTGAGCCGATCCTCGGGTCAATCCTCGGCCGAGGTTGCGATCTGAGTCCCGCTTGATGTCACCACGGTCAGCCCCAGAAAGTATGCCGATCGCGAAGCATCAGGAGCTCCGAGGCCCGAAGAGCAGCCCTCCTACAAGTCCTCAATGGACTACTCCGAGTGAAAGGCGGAGGGCGAGGAGTCCCCCGATGCCTGTTGCCACCTCAATGTCCCATACGACTCTCCCGTCACAGAGCCTCGACGACGGTCTCCACCGTAGGATATGTTAAAAGCCCTGGGGTTCCCTACAGAGGAGGACCCTCGGGCGGATGAGTTGGATATCCTCCAGTATGAGGTTCTTCTGTGGGAATCACTCATGATGCCCATCCCTTCCCATCCTGGAATGACTGATGCTCTGAATGTGGGAGACACCGGCTTTGGTACCAGTGGTGAGCAAACGGCTTGACGCGATGTATCAAGTTTGCCGGAGCCTGGGCTTCCAAGTCACACCTGACGCATAACTCCATGGTGGTGGAGTCAGCTATGCATCAGCCAAAGAGCCAGAAGTCGCACTCCTTGGTGCCCCCCGGCAGGGAGGCCCCGCACCCTGGACACCCTTGGCAGAAAGTGCTACCAGGGTCAATGCTCACCGGCCACATCCAGAGACCTGGTGAAGGAACTCGCCGGGTTCTCAGCTGGTTTCTCCAAGGAACCTTTGCAGCGGTTCAAGAACCTGGCCAAGCCAGTCCGTGAGTGCTCCAAATTCATGTCTCGAGCGGCCTATGAAGGGTTTGAGTTGGCAGCTCGTGTAGCAGAGGCGGGCATCCGTGCACGGTGCCAAGCTTGGCTACAGTCATCCGACCTCGAGCAGTGGGTTCAGGACAAATTGGTCGATGTCTCATGCCAAGGAGAGAACCTCTTTGGTAAACCATGACCGACAAGGCTGCCAAACTGGAGACCAAGTTCATGATGAGGACCAGGCTCTCCAAAAAGACTGCTGCCCCTCTCCAATGGAAGGGCTAAGGTAAAAAGGCCTTCTACCCGAGGAAGGGAGCTGCTTACAGAAACTACCCACCTTTTCAGGCCTTCCCAGCTCCCCACAGGGTCAGCAGGCCAAGGGACATGGGCATGGCCCTCGTAAGCAGAAGGCTCCAAAACACCAGGCTCCGGCCCAGCCGGGGGGAGTTTTTGACTCCCTGAGCATAGCCTATCTACCCCAAGGAGATAAGCAGCCCACAGGGGACAACTGGCCCTCTATGCCCAGAGGTGGTTGACTATCACCACCGACTCCTGGGCACTTCGGGTAGTCAGGGAGGGTTATCTCCTCCACCTGACTCAGACACCTCCCCCTTATTTCCTGGGAGAGCCCCTCAAGTCTCCCCTTCACCGGGACCACCTACTGAAGGAGTTGGCAGGTCTTCTCGAGGACAAAATGGTGGAACCAGTGCCCCACTATCTCAAGGGTAAGGGGTTCTACTCCAGGTACTTTCTTGTGCCAAAAAGGACAGGGGGCCTACAGCCCATCCTCGACCTGCACAACCTCAACAAATTCCTGGTGAGGGAGAAGTTCAAGATGCTCTCCCTTGAAACATTGCTGCCATACCTCCAGCAGTGAGATTGGCTATGCTCCTTAGTCCTCAAGGACGCATATACTCACATCCTTATTCACCCCAACCACAGGCAGTACCTGCGGTTTGTAGTGGGGGGGCAGGAATTTTCAGTACAGGGTGCTCCCCTTCGGCTTGGCCTTGGGCCTCAAGAGTCTTCACAAAATGCCTGGCAGTTGTGGCCACCTTCCTCCGTCTCCAGGGGGTCTTTGTCTTCCACTACCTGGACGACTGGCTCATAAAGGGAGGCATGTCCTCAGAAGTGCAGCAGGCCACAGCATGCACCATCCAGGTCCTGCAACATTTGGGGGTTGTCATAAACTACCCCAAGTCTCACCACCTCCTGGCACAGTATCTGGAGTTCATCGGGGCAAAACTCGACACTTTCCAGTCGAAGGTCTTCTTGCCCAGGGACCAAGCCGACCATCTCAGGACTCTGGCACGGGACATACAGTACTGTTCCTCGGTGCCCGCTCGGCGGCTCCTGTGCCTCTTTGGGCACATGGCCTCCACGGTCCACGTCAGCCCAGAAGCTCGCCTCCAAATGAGGGCGGCACAGTGATGTCTCTGGGACCTGTGGTCTCAGGCCACGGGTCGCCTCCGAAACAGAGTCTCTGTACCCCGCCAACTGCGGACTCCCTGGTCTGGTGGCAGTCTCTCCGGCATCTTGAGGCAGGCATGCCTTTCAGGCCCCAAGCCCCTCAAGGGTCCTCATCATGAACACCTCCCTGCTCGGCTGGGGAGCCCACTGCGGAGAGCTCCGCACACAGGGCAACTGGTCACCAGATGAGAGCACCCAGCAGATCAACCTCCTGGAGCTCCGAGCCATATACTTAGCCTTGCGAGTCTTCTGCCACCACTTGCATCACCAGCCGGACAACCAGGTGGCGATGTTCTACGTGAACAAACAGGGGGGGTACAGGGTCTCGTACCCTTTGTCAGGAGGCACTGATCCTCTGCTCGTACACAATCCAACAGGGTATCCTCCTGCATGCAGTGTGCCTGCTAGGCCAGTACAGCTTTCGGGCCGACAGGCTGAGAAGAGCCCTCCAGCCACACGAGTGGTAGCTGGATCCCAGGGTAGCCAGTTGGCTTTTCCAGATCTCGGGGAACCCGTGATGGGCTTGTTCTCCAGCCCACATAACTTCCAGTTGCCCCACTTCTGTTCCTGGCAGGCCTACCCCTCCAGGGTGGCGACGGGCGCGTTCCTTTTCCCATGGTCAGAAGGCCTTCCCTCCAATGCTGCTGATTGCCAAGACCTTGTTCAAGACCCTCCGTGACAGGGCCTCGCTCATCCTGATAGCTCCTCGGTGGCCCAGGTAACCATGGTTCCCGCTGCGCCTCCGGTTGATGGTGGATACGCCCATCCCCTTGGGGACTGCCCCGGGACTCCTGTCTCAGGAGGGGGTCTCTTTTCTGCACCCCATCTTGGGGTCCCTGTCGCTGACAGCATGACTGCTGAGAGGGTGACTATGGCCCCTTTCAACCTTTTGGTTGAGGTGGAGGAGATTCTGCTGGCCTCTCGCAAGGCCTCTACTAGGAAGGCTTATGCCCTTAAATAGCGTAGGTTCTTGGCTTGGTTGCCGAGCATGGGCTTGACCCATTTTCCTGCCCGGTGGGACTGGTGTTACAGTACCTTCTCCACCTCTCTCAATCTGGGCTCAAGTCTAACTCCGTGTGAGTGCACCACCACCCGGTGGATGGTAAGCCCCTCTCGGTCCAACCTTTGGTGACCGATTTTCTTTGGGGCCTGCTCTTATTGAAGCCTCCAGTTCGCCCTCTGCAACCGAATGGGACCTCAACATAGTGTTGGGGCAGCTCACTCGCCCACCCTTCAAGCCTCTGACTACCTTTCTTGGAAGGTGGTTTTCCTGGTTGCGCTCACTTCCGCTCTCAGAGTTAGCGAGCTTCAGGCTCTTGTGGCAGAGGCGCCTTATACCAGATTGTACAAGAACAGAATGGTGCTTCACATGCAACCCAAATTCCTGCCAAAGGTAGTATCACCCTTCCATCTCAACCAGGAAGTAGTGCTCCCTACCATTTTTCCAAGACCTGTCGGGCAGAGATGGTCCTTCACCCCTTGGACTGTAAGAAGGCTCTGTCCTTCTATATCCAACGCACTTTAGGGCCACTGCAAAGCTTCTCAGCTTTTCATCTCCTACGACCCCAGTAGGCTGGAGGAGGCGGTGACCAAGCATACGCTGTCCACCTGGGTGGCGAACTAGATCGCCCCCTCGTATGAGTAGGCGGGGCTCCTGTTAAAGGGCCGCATCACAGCACACCGTGTCAGGGCCATGGCGGCCTCGGTGGCAAGCTTGCACTCTGTCCTGACAGGCCGCCTTCTGGTCTTCAGTTCATACCTTTGCAGCCCATTACAGCCTTTTCAGGGTTTAGGCAACTCCTACCCTCTAACCCTTCTGTGTTCTGGCTACCGGAGTGCTGGTTTCATTAGACACAGGGGTCCTACTGTGGTCTGTTGACATGGACTCATTTGCTGCTGCTTGCTGCTCCCTGTGAGGGTGCCCCTATTTTTGCTATGGGCTTTCGGTAGTCTGTAGCTGGGGAGACCCATATGAAAGGACTGATTTCCTGCTTGTTCATGGAGAAAGCGTAATTACTAACCTGTAACAGGTGTTCTCCAGGGACAGCAGGAATCAGTCCTCACAACCCTCCCTCCTCCCCTTGGAGTTGCTTCTTTACCATCTTGTTTTTGCCGTCTTTTAGCTATGTTATCTGACTGAGCAAGATGGCACCCTTGGGCGGGAAGGGGGCCACGCATGCCTGGTGGCATCTCCCAAAGGCTTTATTTGAAAGCTGGGAGGATGCTTCTGCGAGGGCTCCGTGGGTGCTGACGTCACCCATATGTGAGGACTGATTCCTACTGTCCCTAGAGAACACCTGTTACAGGTGAGTAACTACGCTTTATCAACAATTTATGGACCAAGAGAGTGGTATGATATTAATTGTGGGGGTTTTTGTGTTGCCCTCTTGTTTTCTGTTATGTGAAAGAACTGAGAGCAGCTAAGGGCTGCATAAAAGTCTTCAGAGCCTTGCATGTTGAGGCATTCCTAACAAAGGCTCTGCATTTCAAGCAAAGGTAAGGGTGTGTGGTTTTTAAATTACTAGCTCTCTGCCTGAGAGCTCTTAAAAGGGTTTTGGTATATTTTTAAAAGAGTTACGTTCTTTTTTTGTGCTTTAGTTCAAAAGGGGAAATACTTTTTGTTAGTGGTGTAGGTTTAGAACTCTGCTTTTAGTATCTTTCTCAGCTCTTTGAACCTACTGACACCTCATCAGGTGTTCCTGATCGTGTCCCCAGTCTAGTCCCGGAACCTCTGGGTTGCCCAACTCATCTAGCAGTTTGGAGACCGAGAAACTCCTTCTTTTATGATATCATCAGTATATCTCTCTGGTGTCCGCCTCCTGTTACCAGTTACCTCAGTCTCCAAGCAGCTGGATAGATGGGAGCCCGGGGGTCCGGGCTCACTGGAGAAACAATTGAGGATTGGGTGTAATAGTTTAGTTGGTTTTTTGGGGAGTTACTTTATTTGAAGAAGTTGCCTTTAATTTAGGAGCCTGTAGCTTTAAAAAAAAAAAAAAAAAGTCCTGTAGCAGACCAGCTCTATCGTCTGTCTCCTTTCCCCCTACCCCCCTTTTTTTCTATCTACTTCAGTCTTTCTGGGCCGGGTGGAGGGTCTACTGAAGGAGACGGTTGATCTGAAGCACAGCAGTGTTGGTGTTTTCATTCGAGGAGAAAGGAATCTGAGATCTGAGAGCAGAGTCCGGCCGGCGCCGTGCAGAGGTTTTGCCTGCCAGCGCGCTTGCTGACTCTTTCCCGCCGCACGGAGTAAGCACATTAAAAAAAGTTGAAGAGCGGTGTGTGCGATCGGACCCGGGACGTTCGAGTGGTCCCGGAACCGACGTCAGATGCAGTGATTTTAGCGGAGCTTCCCCTTGTATCCCGTAGATCCGCAAGGTAAGCGTTGGCTCTCAGCGGACGCTTTTTTTTCTCTCAGCGCGATTTTGGCATGCTTTTGACTATTGGCCTTGCCCCGTGGGGGCGGCGTGGCCGGATTGCAGGCCCAGGACGGCAGTTTTTTTCGGGGGACCCGGATCATTAATAACGGCTCTGCTGGAGTTTGTTTAAAAAAAAAAAAAAACATAAAATAAAATACAGCTTCAAAGAAATGCCTGGGTGCTTTTAGGCTTGGCAGGACTGCTTGCCCACCCTAGGCTGATTTAAAGAGCCCGGGGGGTCTTCAGTCAGGCTCTTACAGGTGAACAATGCCCTCCAAGCCACTATGTTTAGTGTGTGGGGCTCAGAAGGGCTCTAGTGCAGGGATCTGCAAAGCCTGTGTGGCAGAAGCTAATGATTTGGATCAGGACCCAGCGCAGCAGGACGGGAACCTGGTCTCGGCTCCAAATGCCTCGGTCCCTCCAGTACCGGAGCTAGCGCAGGTGGACCCGGGGGCAGGGCCCTCTACTTCTTCTTCATCCGGCCCGGATGCCCTCTCCTCGCAAGCTATTTTCCCTAAGGAATTATCTTCCATTTTTTTCTCAGCAGTTTGTGTCATTGCTGCAGCAGACGGTTTTTGGCAATGCCCTGCAGCAGTAGCTGGTAGCAGAGTCCAACGGTGCAAAGAAGCGTTCTGCGTCCCCGCAGAGTGAGTGCCTTGCGAGCGGGAGTAAGAGGCGCCGCGGTGAAGAGGGACTGCAAGACCAATCCGGGCTGTCAGAGGACCCATTGTCTGATGAAGAGGGCCACAGTCTGGGCTTAGAGGAGGAACTGGAGGAAGGTGAGATTTCGGAGAGAGAAGATCAGGCTAGGGTGGTGAGAGTTTTCCGAAGGGATGAGCTGCCTGCTCTCATTGTAGAGACTCTTAAGGCGCTCAGTATGCCGTTTCCAGGTGCGACGGAGGATGAAACACTGGAGGATCCTTTGTTGCAGGTGTTCAGAAAGACTCAGAGGGCATTCCCTGTGCACAGAGTGTTTCAGGAGATGATCCAGGAGGAGTGGAAAGTTCCAGAGGCTCCGTTGAAAGGTTCCAGGGTCACAGGCCGTCTGTATCCGTTATTGGACTGGGATAAAGAGGTCTTTAAATGTCCTAAGGTGGACGCGTCCATTTCGGCCGTGACCAAGAAGATGACAATACCTGTAGAAGGTAGTGCGGCCCTCAAGGATGGTCAGGACAGGAAGTTGGATGTTTTGTTGAGGCAAGTGTTCAACGTCAATGCCATTTCGCTGCAGGCTGCTATTTGCGGAGGGTGGGTAGCTAGAGCCTGCCTTCGCTGGGCACAGCAGGTGTAAGAGGGGCAGCCGAGCCCCTTGGCGGGAGAGGCTGCACGTTTGGAGTCCGTGCAGCCTACCTGGTGGATATTCATTATGACATGCGTGGGCTGTCAAAGAGTATGGCGTCGGCGGTGGCAGTGTGGTGATACCTATGGCTGCGCAATTGGGCGGCTGATAGCTCCTCTAAGTCTAGATTAAGTAAATTACCTTTTAAAGGCTGTCTGCTATTCAGGGAAGATTTGGAGAAGCTCGTTAAGGACCTAGGGGAGTCCAAAGGGGGACGGTTACTGGAGGATAAGCCTAAGCCGTCCCGTGGAGCTCCGAGCGGCAAGGGGCAGCTACGAGATTTCCACCGGTTTAGTTCCCAAAGGTTTTCTTCTGGTCAAAGGGGGGACGGTTTCCCAATAGGACCCAAGGCTTTCGGGGGTTTTGAGGAGCGGGAAGGGGTTTCAGATCCTCCTCTTCCTCCGCCCCTACCTTCAAAAAGTCACAATGAGATGAGAAAGGCCCAGGCGCCTCTCCTTCCCATGGGGGGTGTTTGCAGGAGTTTTATTCTGCCTGGGTCCAAATTACATCAGATCAATGGGTACTAGAAGTCATTCGGGAGGGCTATGCGCTGGAGTTCCTGCGCCCAGTACGGGAATCTTTCGTACAGTCTCCCGCCCAGTCGGTGGCGAAGTGTGCTGCGCTGTGGGAGACGGTGCAAAGGTGCTGGACCTCAGAGCCATTGTTCCCGTGCCCTCAGACCAGTGCGGATGCGGTCGTTACTCCATCTATTTCGTCGTCCCGAAAAAAGACGGAGGGGTCCGGCCAATTCTGGATCTCAAAGGGGTCAATCGTTGTCTGCAGGTGACGCATTTTCATATGGAAACACTGCGTTCCGTCATAGTGGCGGTGCAGCAAGGAGAGTTTCTTACTTCCATAGACTTGTCGGAGGCATATCTCCACATCCCCATAAGGCCGGAACATCACAGGTTTCTCAGGTTTGCGGTTCCATTCAGTCATTATCAGTTTCAGGCATTGCCCTTCGGACTAGCCATGGCCCCCAGAGTATTTACCAAGGTAATGGTAGTGGTAGCGGCAGCGCTGCGCAAGGAAGGCATTCTTGTTCATCCCTATCTAGACGATTGGTTGATTCGGGCAAAGTCTCAGGCTGAGAGCGAGAGGGTCACGGCCAGGGTGGTAACCTTCTTGGAAAGTCTCGGGTGGATAGTCGATGTGGCAAAAAGTCACTTGCAGCCTTCCCAGAACTTGGAATAACTGAGAGCCCGATTCGACACCCGGATCGGAAAAGTGTTTCTGATGGTTCAGCGAGCACAAGGTCTGCGGACGCTGGTGAGGAGTTGTCTGGGCATCAAGGCTCCCTCAGCATGGCATTATCAGCAGTTGCTGGGCACCATGGTGGCAACGATAGAGACGGTGCTGTGGGCCAGATCTCACATGAGACCCTTACAGAGAGCGTTGCTTCGCCGCTGGTCGCATCAACTGGATCCTCTGGCACGGAGTCTGGTCTGTCCGGAGGAGACCCGCCAGGCCCTGCACTGGTGGCTGCTTCCCGAGTCAGTGGACCGAGGAAGGTCCTTGGTGGCGCCAGACTGGGTGGCAGTGATGACGGATGCCAGTTTGTTGGGCTGGGGCGCTCATTATCAGGGCAGTTTTGTGCAGGGGTTTTGGAACCCTCAGGAAAGAACGTGGGCGATCAACCGCTAGAGCTGAGAGCGGTGTATCTAGCACTTCGGGAGTTTCGGCCCTTGCTCGAAGGGCAGGCGGTCCGAGTGTTGTCTGACAACGCGACGGCGGTGGCCTATATCAACAAGCAAAGGGGCACCAGCAGCGTCACGCTAGAGGCTGAAGCCGAGGTTCTGTGCGGCTGGGCGAAGACACATCTCTTGGACCTGTCGGCGGCGCATGTCGCGGGGGTGGTCAATGTGGAAGCCGACTTCCTCAGCCGGGTGTGGATGGATCCGGGGGAATGGGTCCTCCATCCTGAAGTTTTCGACATGATAGTGCGCAAGTGGGGTTCGCCGGTCATGGACCTCATGGCGACCTTCGCTTCCGCGAAGGCCAGTCGCTTCTTCAGCAGGCGCAGGGAAAGGATTCGGAGGGCCTGGACGCCCTTATGCAGGTATGGCCGGAGGAACAGCTGCTGTATGTCTTTCCCCCGTGGGTCCTAATAGGCAGGGTTCTACAACGAGTGGAGAACGTCAGAGGTCTCGTGATTCTGATAGCGCTGGACTGGCTGCGTCGCCCCTGGTAGGGGACCTGGTGAGGTTGTTGGTGGCAAAACCCTGGCGGCTTCCCTGCCGGGCGGATCTGCTGACCCAGGGTCCTCTGCTCATGCCGCACGTGGATCGGTTCTCACTTACGGCTTGGCTCTTGAGAGGGCGCGGTTAAGAGCCAGGGGGTATTCGGTGGCAGTCATTGCTACCTTATTGAAGTCCTGAAAACAGTCTACTTCCCTAGCGTATGTTCGAGTCTGGAGGATTTTTGAGGCATGGTGTGCGGAACGGAAGTGCGAGGCTTTACGGGCTTCGGTCCCCCAGATCTTGGACTTTCTGCAGGACGGTTTCGACAAAGGACTCGCGGCAACATCTTTGCGGGTACAGGAGGCGGCTTTGTCCTGTTACAGAGGAAAGTTTGCGGGGCAGTCTCTCGCAGCCCAACAAGATGTGAAGAGACTTTTGCGGGCGGTGGCTCTTACTAGGCCCCCCTCGAGGCAGTTCTTTCCCAAATGGCAGCTTCCCTTCGTATTAGACACTTTAGAGCGGGAGCCTTTTGAACCGTTGGCTCGTGCGTCGCTCAAGGATCTCTCTGAAGGTGGTGTTCTTGGTGGCTGTCTGCTCGGCGAGGCGCGTGTCTGAGCTGCAGGCGCTTTCCTGTCGGGAGCCTTACCTTTCCTTTTTTGCAGGTAAATTAGTTTTGAGGCCGGTGCCGGCTTTTGTTCCGAAGGTGGTCTCGGCGTTCCATGTGAACCAGGAGATTGCTTTGCCGGTGTTTACCGTGGACAATTCCGGTTTGTCATCAAGGAGGCTACATCTGTTGGACGTCCGGTGAGCATTGAAGAAGTATCTTTGTCGCACAGCGTCTTTTCGAAAGTCGGACCGACTTTTTGTTCTTCTCACGGGACCGAGAAAAGGGGAAGCGGCGTCAAAGGCATCCATTGTGCGTTGGATCAAGGAAGCTATTGCATCGGCTTATGTGCTGAAAGGAAGAGCAGTACCGGAGGGCTTAAGAGCGCATTCCACTAGGGGCCAGGCGGCTTCCTGGGCGGAGTTCCGGTTGGTTTCGCCGGTGGAAATTTGTAAGGCAGCGACGTGGTCGTCTTTAAATTCCTTTGTTTGGCACTATCGTCTGGATGTGCAAAGGGCTGACGAGACCTCGTTTGGGTCAGCAGTTCTTCAGGCTGGTTTGCCAGGTCCCTCCCGTATGTAAAGTTTTTTCTCACTGCTCTGGTACTGACCCAGAGGTTTCGGGACTAGACTGGGGACACGATCAGGAAGGTGAAATTAGACTTACCTGCTAATTGTTGTTCCTGGAGTGGAACCAGTCTAGTCCCGTATCCCTCCCAGTGTTCTGATGCAAACAGAGGCCTGAAGTATTTCCGTGGATCGCACGTAAGTCACGTGGGGGGCTTCACTACTTACAGTCAAGGACAAAAAAACCCCAAGGAATGTTAAATTTAAACAGGGAACGGCGGAGGGGGAGGGCTCCAGGCATGGGGTATGGTCGGGGGATTACTGTCCCTCCCTTTCAGATGAGGAAATGGTCTGTGCAAGTTTCTAGTCACGGTGTTAAAGGGGTTTCTTCCCTTCTGCGCATCGGTGTGAGTTCTGTTTATTTCTGGATAGTTTAAAGTGTTTAATGTGTTCAGCTAAATGCTTACTTGTTTCTCCGGTGAGTCTGCTATGTCAATAGGGTACTGGTAACAGGAGGCGGACACCGGAGAGATATACTGATGATGTCATAAAAGGAGTTTCTCAGTCTCCAAGCTGCTAGATGAGATGGGAAACCCAGAGGTTCCGGGACTAGACTGGTTCCACTCCAGGAACAACAATTAGCAGGTAAGTCTAATTTCACCTTAGATCTCTCCCTATCCTCCCCCCATCTTCCACCCACCCCTTATGAGCAGTCTTGCTTTATAGGACACCTCCCCAATTAGCCTCACACAGGAACTTTGAACAGCACATTTAGAACACACTTCAAAGAGGTTAACTGCTTTTTCTCTGAAAGACAGCTGGGAAACCGGCTGGTACTTTGGTAGGTCATTCTCTTTTGCTTCAACAGGTACCTAAGCTCCACCAACTGAACAATGACTGGGAAAAACCATATCACCAAAGTTGTTGCCCTTGTTACAGCTTCTGACTCTGTCCAGACAGAGATGCCAATGCCAGTTGAAGGACTGGTTCCATGTGCAGGATGCCTGCATGCTGAAGCTCTTAGGAAAGAAGTGGAGGAGCTCAGAGAAGAGGTGGCGAGGCTGAGGAGCATTCAAGACAGTGAGAATTACATTGATGAGATGCTTCTTGAAACATCCAAGTTCTCCAGCAGAGGAGATGATGGGAGCCTACAGAATGACAAAGATTGGACATGTCACCAGGGCCTGCAGAATCACTAATCCAACTCCTCCAACCCTTGAATTGAAGAACCATTATGCAGCCTTGGAAGCAGAAGAGGCAAAAGCATCCCTGGAAAGGGAAGAACCAGTGCTCAAGCACTCCAAATTGCAGAATCAGTGACCACAAGGAAGCGAAAGGTAGTAGTGGTTGCTGACTTTCTTCTGAGTGGTACTGAGGTGTCCATCTGCTGACCAGACTTGATGTCCAGAGAGGTATAAAAAAATAAGATATGCCATACTTGGTCAGACCAAGGTCCATCAAGCCCAGTATCTTGTTTCCAACAGTGGCTAATCTAGGTCATAAGTACCTAACATTTTTCACAAAAGACACACAGGTTCCACAATGCTTGTATTGGGGCCAGCAGTAGATTTCCCAGGTACCCTTTAATAATGGTTTATAGACCTTTCCTCCAGCAACTTTTCCAAACCTTTTTTAAAACCACCTATACTAACAGCTTTTACTACATTCTCTGGTAACGAATTACATAATTTGATTATGCGTTGAGTGAAAAAATATTTTCTCTTATTAGTCTTAGGTGCCAAAATCTGAGATGTTATGGAGAGTTTGCCAAGACTCATCAAGCCCACTGACTATTAGCTGAAGTTCCTCATCCAGGTCGGCACAAATGATACTGCCAGGTATCCCTCTGAGCGTATCAAAAGTGACTTCATGACTCTGGGATAGAGGGTGAAGCAGATAGATGCACAGGTGATGTTCTCTTCAGTCCTCCCTGTTAAGGGTAAAGGCCAAGACAGAGAAGGGATTAGAAGGGAGAGAGGAGGCACTGTGGGTTAAAGTAGAACGAGGGAAAGAGAAATCTGTTTGCATTGGCATGATATACAGACCTCCCTCACAGGGAGAAGAAGGTGGACAACGAGCTAATAGAAGACATACACAGCATTGCCAGGAAAGGGGAAGTGCTACTGATAGGGAATTTCAATATGCCAGATGTTGATTGACGCATCCCTGCTGCAGTATCATCTAGAAGTGAGAAGAACCTGGATTCTGTACAGGGAGAACTATTCAGCCAACTGATAACAGAACACACACGTGAAGGGCCATACTGGACTTGGTGCTTACCAATGGTGAAAGTGTTTCTGATGTTATAGTGGGAGATTATCTCACATCCAGTGATCACCAGATGGTGTGGTTTGGTATTAAGACTAGGGCTGATAAAATCTATTCAAAAGTGAGGGTCTTAGACTTTAGGAAAACTAACTTTGCCAAGATGGGCCAAAACCTCAAGGAGTCGTTAGCGTGATGGGAGCAGCAGGGGGATGTAGAAAAACAGTGGACAAATCTGAAAAGGGATATTTTAAGGGCAACCAGCCTTTTTGTTAAAATGATAAATAAAGGTAAAAGGAAAAAGAGACTGCTATGGTTTTCAAAAGAAGTAGCTGAAAAGATGAAGAAAAAGAGGGAGGCCTTCATGAAATATAAGAGATCACAGAGAGAGAAAGATGGGCATCTATATTTGGAAAAACTTAGAGAAGCTAGCGAAGTAGTCAGGAAAGCTCAGCTTCAAACAGAGGAGGAAATAGCCAGTGCAGTAAAATGGGGGGATAAGACATTTTTTGAGATATGTTAGTGAGAAGAGGAAGGGCAAAGGTGGTATTGTCAGACTCAAGGGTGAAGGGGAGGAATATAGAAAATGACGACAAAAAAAGACCACATGGTCTATCTAGTCTGTCCTTCCATATCAATAACTACAACAGTCCCCTTTTTTTCTTCAGAGATCCTCTGTGTTTGTCCCATGCTTTTTTGAATTCCGATATTTGTCCTCATCTCCACCACCTCCACTGGGAGACTATTCCACAGATGCACCACTCTTTCCATAAAGAAATATTTCCGCATATCACTCTTGAATCTACCCCCTTTCACAGTCATCCCATGTCCCCTTATAGCAGAACTTGTTTTCAATCAAAGGAGGCTCTCCCCCATGCATTTATGCCATGGAGGTATTTAAACGTCTCAATCGTACCACCTCTATTCCGCCTTTCCTCTAAGGTGTACATATTAAGATCCTTAAGTCTGTCCTCATATACTTTATAATGAAGACCACTAACCATTTTAGTAGCCACCCTCTCTACTGACTCAATCCTGTTCATATCCTTTTGAAGGTGCGGTCTCCAGAATTGCACATAATACTCCAAATGAGGTCGCACCAAAGACTTATACAGAGGCACTATCACCTCCTTTTTTTTTGCTAGCCATTCCTCTCCCTATGCACCCAAGCATCTTTCTAGCTTTTGCTGTTGCCTTTTCTACCTGTTTAACTACTTTAAGATCATCAGACATAAGAACATAAGATATGCCATACTGGGTCAGACCAAGGTCCATCAAGCCCAGTATCCTGTTTCCAGCAGTGGCCAATCTAGGTCATCCATACTTAGCAGTTTCCCCAAAAGACACAGGTTCCACCATGCTTGTATTGGGTCAAGCATTGATATCCTGGATCCCTTTTTACTAATGGTTTATGGACCTTTCTTCCAGGAACTTGTCGAAACCTTTTTAAAACCCAGCTACACAAGCAGCCTTTACTACATCCACTGGTAACAAATTCCAGAGTTTGATTACACGTTGAGTGGAAAAATATTTTCTCTTATTTGTCTTAAATAGTTTACCCTGTAGCTTCATTGCATGTCCCCTAGTCTTTCTATATTTTGATAACGTAAACAATCGATCTACGTTTACCCGTTCCACTCCGTTCATTAATTTATAGACATCTCCAGGAACAAGCAGGAATGTAGTCTTTACATATGGGTATCGTTGGTACCGACAGAGCCTGCGCGGGAACGCTCCCCAGCATCTAATAGGAACGCTTTTGAGAGCATCCCTCAGCACATGCGCGCTGCCTTCCCGCCTTTCCAACTGTCCCTCTTCAGTTCTTCGTTTTCCGCAGAGCCGGCAGGATCCATACCCTGTCACCGCAGAAAATTCCGTCTTTAAAATTGTTTTCTTGTGGTCGTGTTTGCCTCTGCATGACGCTTACTGGTACTGCTGGTTCTTTTCTTTTCCTTTCCAAGAAAACCCCAAAACCTTATACTTTGAACTGTTTCTCTCAGAAACCTTTCTTTTTGGTGCTACGTGCCATTTTGGGCTAGGCCCCATGTTCCTAAAGCATGGAAAAACCAACTAGTGGTTTTAAAAAATGTACTAAGTGTGGCGGTACGATTTCCGTCACTGACACCCATGATTGGTGTCTGAAATGTTTAGGGCCTGAACATTCTCCATCTGAATGTCTCTCCTGTATGGGGATGACTAAAAGAGGAAGACAGAAGCTCGGTACCCTCTTTTCTTCGGATGCCAGATCCACTGCATCGACATCTTCAAGGGCCTCCTCTTCCTCCCATGGATCTCAGGTAACTAAACATAAAAGCCGGTCCTCAAAGGGTAGCTCTCCTGCTAAGCATCGAGAGGCCGTTGGCATTGCCCTTTAGGGAACCACACCGGCAAAGCAGCCCCGGCGGGAGGCTTCGGCTTCCAGAGCATCTATGGGGCTCCAGAATGTTCTCAAGGCCTTGACCTCGCAAGAATTACCTGTGCCATGCTCAGGGGTCCCGGCCGTTTTCACCGGTACCGACACCCAGGCATCGGCAGCGTCGATAGACCAGAGGTTCCTCGCTATCGAACGCAGCATTGCAGATCTTCTCTCAGTTGCGGTACCGTTGACACCTATGGTTCAATGGGCACCGGTACCCACACCAGTACCGACGATACCCCGGTGGGAATTCTTCCCACGCCATCTTTGGCTGACATCGACAGATCGGTACTGGATCAACTCGGTACCGACTTCAATCGATACCGGGACTGTGCTTTGCATGAGCATCGTGGTCAGGAATACTTCGAATCCTCCGATTCCGAAGACTCTGACAATTCTGCTGGTACTAGAGGGTTCCTCCCAGAAGATCCCTCTTCTCGCCAACGCAGAATGTCACCTGCAGAGGACATGTCTTTTCAGGATTTTATTCGTGACTTGGCCAAAGGCCTTTCAATCACGGTGGCTCCTGAAGAGGAACCCAGAGCAAAGGAATTGGAAATTCTCCAATATCCTAAAGCTCCAAAGGAGGCAGCCACTCTGCCCATCCATGAAATTCTACATAACTTGAAGCTCAGAATGTGGGAGACACCTCTGACTACATATCCTCATTCTAGGAGACTTGATACAATGTATCGAGTTCCGCCATGTCCTGGATTTCAAAAGACTCAGCTGCCACACCATTCAGTGGTGGTGGAGTCAGCCATGCTTAGGATGAAAAGTGCAAAGAGGCATGCATCCAATCCCCCAGGCCGTTAATGCAGGACTCTGGACGCTTTTGGGCACCAAACTTTAAAGGCTTCCATGCTTTCAGCTAGGATCAGTTCATAGGTCCTATATATGGGAATGTTCCTCAAGGAAGTCACAGGAGACTTGGAGCTTATGAGCCCATTTCTCCCAGATGACAAGAGACAGGGCTTTCTTGCTCTAGTTAAGCATGCTCAAGATGTTTCCAAGTTTGTCAGTCGTGCAGCCTTTGACTGCTTTGAATGCATCAGCAGAACTTCTGCTATTTCCATTGCCGCACGACGGATTGCCTGGCTTCAGGCATCAGACTTGGAGACTTGGGTACAGGACAAGTTAGGCAACATTCCTTGCACGGGAGAGAATCTCTTTGGCAAGAATTGGCAGGAAAAGGCTAACTAGTTGGATGCTGACAATACTACTCTAGATAGATTGTCAAAATCTACAGCCACTCCAGCCAAAAAGAAGCCTTATAAAAAACGCTCTTTCAGCAAAAAGAGGAAATTTTATCCTTCCTATACCCAGCAGAGTCAGACTCAGGGTCAGCTTGCCCAAAAGGGACAAACTAGACAGCAAAGGAAGCCAAAAGGCCCGAGAGCCCGCAGGTTCAGCCCCCTCAAGGGCTTTGACTCCTTCCTAGAGAGCTTAGCCTTCCTGCCTCTGAGGGGTCCCCAACCCCCCAATATCCCAGGCAGGTTATGCCACTTTGCCAACAGATGGCATCAGATAACAGCAAAAGATTGGACTTTGTCCATTGTAGGAGAGGGGTACAAGCTTCATTTTCACAGCATGCCCCCTCCTACAATTCTAAAGCAATTCTATTCTCAAACCTCTGCAGACAATCTGCTAGATCACGAGGTCTCAACACTTCTTGCCCAAGGGGCAATAGAGGAGGTACCCATTCTTTAAGAGGGTGCAGGGTTCTACTCCCCCTATTTTCTTATTCCAAAGAAAACATGAGGACACAGACCCATTTTAGACCTCAGAGAATTGAACAAATACCTGTTTCAAGAGAAGTTCAAAATGATTTCTCTAGGAACTCTTCTGCCATACCTTCAAAGCCAGGATTGGCTGTGGTCTCTAGACTTAAAGGATGCATACACTTACATTCTGATCCATCCAGATCACAGGAAATTCTTACAATTCCTTTTCAAGAGAAAACATTTCCAGTACAGGGTTCTTCCCTTTGGTCTGGCTTCAGCTCCAAGGGTATTCACGAAATGCATGGCAGTAGTAGCTGCATTTCTGCGAACCCTGGGGATATTCGTCTTCCCTTACTTAGATGACTGGCTCATTCGAGCCCCTACAGTTGCAGAAGCCAGCTCTGCACTGTCTCGCACAATGCGAATCCTCCAATACTTGGGGTTGGTAATAAACTTCCCAAAATCCCAACTTGTTCCTTCCCAATGCCTGGAATTCATAGGGGCCTGTCTAGATACCAGACAGGCAAAGGCTTTCCTTCCACAGGCCCGGTCTCTTCGCATAATGCAACTAACTTCTCAAGCAGTGGGGAAATCCTCCCTAACTGCTCGAGAGCTACTACAGTTGCTGGGACATGTAACCTCCACAGTTCATGTAGTCCCAAATGCTCGCCTCCACATGCGAACAGCTCAGTGGACCCTGTCCATACAGTGGATCCAGGCCACAGGTCATTAATCAGACAAAATATTAAACTCTCAGCGACTAATTTTGTCTCTCCAATGGTGGCAATCGTTAGAAAATCTGATGGTGGACTTCCGGTGACGTCATTGATCTGCATGGCGGCGTGAAGCAGGAGCTCCGCTGCCAAGTCTGAAATAAAGGGGATATGCCCCAGAAGCTAGCGCCCAAACGGGACCGGAGTGTGGGAGCAGTGAGGAGAAGGCAATCCCGGGCATGTGGCAGCCAAAAAACAAAATAAGAAAAGGAAAAAGGAAACAAAAAGGAACGCGGCGGCCGAGACTGAATCGGGCCACCGCAGGAGCTGCACTGCCGTGAGTAAGAGCACGAGGAGGAGGATGAGCAGGCCTGGAGGCGGGAGTGCGAGCCGGCTGCGAGGCCCGACATAAGGTCTGTGCCTGAAGGCACCGCAAACAGAGGAGAGGAAGGTCACAGACGGCGGAGCAGCAGGCAGAGGTGTAAAAAGCAGCGAAAGGAGCAGGAAGGCAGCGTGTGACTCTGGTGAGCTGGGAAAGCGCATAAAGCTGCAGAGGGACTGCAGGAGGCACTGAGAAGTGCGTGAGAGCCCCGGGGGAGAGTGTCTGGTTCCGGGTGAAAGCCGGGGGAGGAAGCAGAGTTACCCCGGCGGTTGATTGAATGTCGCACACACTCAGGGGAGACAGAGTGGTGAGTGAGCGGCAAGCAGCAGGACACGAAGGAGGTGGAAGAGGCTGCACCTAGAGGGTCTGAGAGAGCTCAAATGGAGACGAGCTGAGGCAGCGCTGAGAGAAAACAGTTGTAAAAGGAGCCGGGAAGGCTGGAGGAAGGGAGAGAAGAACCTGAAAAACAAAACAAAATAAGAATAAAAAAAGTTCTGACGGCCTTGGTGTATTCAGGCCAAATATTTCACTTTACTGGAGGGACATAATTACAGGATAGAAGATCTGCCAGAAAAAGGAGTCAGAGTGACTTCAATAGCAGGACCGGAAGACCGGGTGGATTGGAGCTGAATCCAGAGTACGTGCGTAAGAGGGAAGACAGAAGCCCGAGAAGGAGCCAGTTACGGGGTGAGGGCAAGGCATAGATAGAGGATAAGCCCTGGAACAACTGGTGAACCCCAGCAGGACAGCCTGGGGATGCAAGAGTGCTCATGGAGAAAAATAAAGGAAGTCAGTCAGTGAGAAGGAAGCTGGCTGAGTTCCGGTCCCCATATGTGGCTTCCAAAGGGGGAAAGGAGGTGGAGAAGGAGGGTAGAAACCAGCCTGCAAGCCCAAATGAGCCCGAGCAAGGGTGCAATCCAGAGATGGCTGGCATGTTGAAGGAATGGCTAACAGAGCTAAAAGATGAGGTCAAGATGGAATTTAGCAGAGTGAAGGAGGAGTTGAAGGAGTCCATCCAGGCCTTGAGACAAGACATTGTGGATATGGGCAACCGATTGGAAGAAACGGAGGCACTGGTGGAGCAACAAGTGGCAGCTCTAGAGGAACTACAAAAAAAATGTGATGAATCCACATGTGCGCAAGGTGAGCTGCAGATGAAATTGGAAGACCTGGAGGATAGATCTCGGAGGTGTAATATAAGGATCCGAGGTATCCCGGAAGAGCCGAAATACAAAAATTCTGAAGAGGTAGTTGCTAAAATATTCAGATCTTTACTGGCAACAGAAGCCTTGGAAGAAATGGAGACAGGAGAGACTCTGCTCATAGAGAGAGTGCACAGAGGCTTGGGGCCTGCGAGGGACAATAAACCTCGAGATATTGTAGCGTGCCTTAGCTCGTTCAAGATTAAAGAGAGGCTCCTGGGGGCGACAAGGCAAGCGAAGCAATTTATCTGGGAAGGACACAAGCTGGAATTTTTTCAAGATCTCTCTTTTGGAACATTACAACGCAGAAGAAGTCTCAAGGAGGTGACAGTGTACTTGCGCAGGGAAGACCTAAGGTACAAATGGCTGTTCCCGTTTGGATTGCTGATGACAGTGCAGGGAAGGTCGAGACAGGTGCAGTCAAGCGAGGAAGCCTGGAAAGCCTTAAGAGAGCTGGGTTCAACCAATTTGCCGGAGAGGGCTCGGCCATCTAGCGAAGTGGCTAAGGTCACAGTGACTTCCTCCGACAGAAGGAATGCTACACGATGGCAGAGAGCACCAGCTGGAGAGAGAAGATTGGCAAGGCTGAATCGAGGAAGTGCTGGAGTGCAGATAAAGAAGAATGGAGCGAGATGAAAGAGAGGACTTTGAATGTTGACAACAATGCAGTAACTATGCAAAGAGAAGGGGGGAGTGGTATATAACGGGGTGGGAATAGCTAAAGGTGAGGGAAGGAGGGTAAGATTCTGGGGGGAGGTGGGTGGAAGGGTAGGGGCCAGGCAGCGGCTTGAGAGATAGTCACGATTAGGGAAGTCGATTCTCCCTTTATGGGAGGGTGGAAAGGGGGGGAGATAGGGTGGATGAAGGGCAGGGTGGAGGGGTTAGGGGAGGGGACGAGGAGGGGGGAAGGGGAAGGGGGGAGGTTCAGGGTAGAGGGGGCAGGGAAGGAGGGGGAACAGCACCAGTGATCTGAAAATTGTTACTCTAAATGTTAAAGGTTTAAATTCACCCTTTAAGAGGCAGAAATTATACAGGGAGCTAACTAGGCAGAAAGCATCACTTGTTATGCTGCAAGAGACGCATTTGATGCGGCGGCACGAGTCTGTGGTCAAGCCGAAGGGGTATAATGAAGTAGTGTTTGCCTCTAATATGCAGGAGCGAAAGAAAGGAGGGGTGGCACTGCTAGTGAGTGCAGCACTCAAAGTTGAGCTGCACACAATAATCAGGGATAGAAGGGGAAGATACTTAATGGTGCGATTGAAGATACGAGATGAATGGTTTTGTGTGATTAATGTGTATGTTTGTTTATGTTTATTATTTGATAAAAACCGCCTTTCTACAAAAACCAAGGCGGTGTACAATTTAAAATTCAATAAAAGAAAGCTAAAAAGCCAGCAGAAAGGAAAATAAATGTACAATATGTTACAGGTCAGATTGAAAGGGAAAGCAGACAAACGGGACATGAGAAGAAAGAGAAGAAGAAGACCTAAGAGCAAACAAAAGGTAGGGGGAAGGAAGAAGTCACACAAAAGGAGAGGGAACATCAAAAGCTAAAGAAAACAGATGAGTCTTCAAGTCTCGTTTGAAAGCAGAGTGTTGGGGTTCTAAACGGAGGGAAGAGGGAAGGGCATTCCAAAGGGCGGGTCCAGCGCAGAAGAAAGCGGTAGAGTGGGTAGACTGAAGGTGAGCTCGGGACGGGGAAGGGAGGGTAAGACGATTAAGGTGAAATGAGCGGGGAGTGTGTTTAGGGGAGTGAAAAAAGAGGAGATCCGTGAGGTACTGGGGAGTGCTGTCGTGAAAGGCTTTGTGAACCAGGGTCAGTAATTTGAACATAGCACGAAAAGATACCGGTAACCAGTGGAGGTGGAATAGTATGGGAGTTATATGATCACGGAGGGAGGAATGAGTGACAAGGCGTGCGGCAGTGTTCTGAATGCGTTGAAGACGGGATAGACGATTCTTAGGCAGACCAGTGAAAAGAGAATTGGCAAAATCTACACGGGATATGACTAAAGAAAGTACTAGAGTAACAAGAGCAGAGGGGGAAAGAAAAGGACGAACCGAGCGAATCTGACGAAGAAAGAAGAAAGAAATTTTAGTGACCTGAGAGATGTGGGAGTGAAAAGATAAATCTGAATCAAAGTGCACCCCCAAATACCGAAAAGTGGAGACCAAGGGAACAGGAGTGCCAGAAAAAGAAGGGGCGAGTGATGGAGGGGGACTACCATGGGAAAACCAAATAGCCACAGTCTTGGTGAGATTCAGGTGAAGACAGTTAAGGGTCAGCCAGTCCGCCACAGCTGCGAGGCAGGCGTTAAGGGGTGAGAGATCTGGACAAGAGGGAGAAGTGTGAAAGAGAAGAAGAATGTCGTCAGCATAGAAAAAAGTAGAGATACCGAATTGCTGGATCAGAGAGGCAAGAGGGGCTAGGAAAAGGTTAAAGAGAAGAGGGGCGAGAACTGAGCCCTGGGGAACCCCACAGGGAAGAGGGTGAGAATCTGAGGGAGAAGTGGAGGGCAGAGAGGAAGTGACTGCACAGGAGCGTGAGGAGAGAAAAGAGTGAAACCAGTGATGAACTGTACTGCAGAGACCTGCATCCCGCAGGCGGTGTAGAAGAAGGGAATGGTCCACCAGGTCGAAAGCAGCTGAAAGATCCAAAGCAACCGCCACCGAGATGTCACCAGATTCATGTGCTACATGTAAAGCGTTTGTGAAAGTTAAAAGAATTGTCTCAACACTGTGACCCCGTCGGAACCCAGATTGGCGAGGGTGCAGGAAATTCGTGGAATCCAAGTGATGAGAAAGTTGAGCGAAAACAAACTTCTCCAACGATTTAGAGAGAAAGGACAGATTAGAAACAGGACGATAGCTAGCAGGGACCGAGGGATCGAGTGAGGAATTTTTAAGAATAGGACATATGAGAGCGTGCTTCCAAGGTTGAGGAAAGACCCCAGTGGAAAGACTAGAGTTGAACATAGTGAGAATATAAGGAAGAAATCCAAGGGAAGGAGTGAGAAGCCAAGAGGAAGGAATAGGATCGAGAGGGCAGAAAGTCTTCTTAGAAGAGGACAGAAGGTGTAATAGCTCAGGAGCAGTGATTAGTTCGAAGGAAGCCCATACATGGGAGAGCCGGGAGATGGGAGGGGGGGAATCAATAGGGTCAGGGCAGGAGGGTAAAGAAGTCCTCAAAGATGAAACTTTATCACTGAAAAAAGAAGCGAGTTGGGATGCTGAGGGGATGGAAGGAACAGAGGCATTGGAATGAGGAGCAGACAGAGAGACAAGGGACTGAAAGACAGAATAGAGGTGCCGAGTTTGGTTAGGGGCTTTAGATATAGCATCAAAAAAGTAGGAACGTTTAGCAGAGTGAACTTTTGAACGATAGTAGGAGTGGTGGGAGTTGAAAACTGTCAAGGTAGCGGGAGAAGGGGATTTACGCCAGAGCCGTTCAGCTCTGCGTAGCTGGGCCCGAAGTAGCCGAAGGCCATGATGATACCAAGGGTGGGAAGGGCGGGATCGGACAGGGCGAGGACGAAGAGGGGCTACCAGATCTAAAGCGGTAGAGAGGGTGGAAGATCAGAGAGTAGCCTGGGAGGTAGGTGAAAGCAGAGAAAAGTCAGGAGGCAGGAGATCGGCAGCTGTGGGGAATTGCTGAAGAGTGAGAGGGGTAAGAGTGCGCTGGAGCTGAGTTGGTAAGGACAAGGAAGGGGAAGGGGAAGGGGAGAGGTCGTCAAGGAAAGAGCAGGTGACAGAGACAGACATGATCCGACCAGGGAAGTGATACAGAACTAATATTGGAGAGAGAGAAGGAGGAAGAGGAAGAGGTTAGGAAGAGATCAAGGGTGTGACCTGCTTGGTGGGTGGGAAAAACAACATGCTGCGTGAGGGATAGATCATGAAGAAGAGAAAGAAAAGAGTGTTCCCTGGTGGAAGTGGGGGCATCCACGTGGAGGTTGAAGTCTCCAGCGATGAGGAGTTGAGAAAAAGCCAATGACACATCGGTGATGGTGGAGAACAAAGCATCCCACAGATCAGAACGTAAGGCGGGGGGAGAGTAGATGAGAAGTATATGCGTTGGGGGACGAGTATGAAGACGGAGTAGAAGGGATTCAGGATAGGATAGTGAAGGAGGAGATAGCTGGGTAAACGGGAGGTCAGAGCGGAGCAAGGCAGCAATGCCACCACCGGACCGCCCAAGACGGGGGTCAGATACTGCAGAAACTCCAGGGGGGAGACAGCGGGCGAGGAGAGCGTCTTCACCCTCCCTAAGCCATGTCTCTTGGAGAAGGGTGAGAGAGAAGGAAGACCGAAGGATAAGATCCTGCACAAGGAGAGACTTAGAGCGCAGTGATCGGCAATTAAGAAGACCGATGGTGAGGGGGGGTTAAGAGAGAGTGCAGGAATGAGGTGTCCTGGTAGAAAAGGAAACAGATGTGAGACAGGGGCGGAGATTGGCAGGACAGCGGGAGCGCGTGGAGCAGGACCGCCCCGGCCGCCTGCCCCAGTGAACAGGGATGAGAGCCATAGGGCTAAAGCAAGCAGGAAACAAGTAAGAAGGAGGAGCACTTACCGGCACTAGACCAGGAATAACCGTGACAACCGGCGTAGAGAGGGAGCGGAGTCCAGGTGACCAAAAGGAAAGAAGGAAGCCAAGAAGTAAACCAAGCAGCATAGTGGCAGCAAACTGTCGTCCACGACCTCCGCTCCCGGAGCGGCCCCAAGGAGCGCCCCCAAGGAGCACGTCGTGCTCCTTAGGTGCGCGGCGACAAGCGCCACAGGCGCTTGTCTTTTATGGAGTGCAGGCACTGTACCTTGCTGAGCGCGGCCGCGTGAACGCGGCCGTGGGACTTCCGGGAGGGGGCGGAACCCAAGTGGCAGGCAGAGGAGCGCTGACCCAGATGGAAGGGCAGGCACTAGAGGAGACAGCAAAACTCAGGTAAATAATATTGACACACAGCAGACAGCTAAGAGTAGAGGAGCACTGAAGTGTACGCCCCCACTGAAGTGTACGCCCCCACTGGAACTCAAAAGGATTTCTGGGAAGAAGTAGACGAGAAAATGACCACACTAGGGAAGGGAGCGAGAATTTGTGGAGGGGACTTCAATATGATTTGGGAGGTTGGAAGGGATTCCACAGGGAAAGGGGAGGGGAAGGGGGCGGACAGGAGGCATTATCAGAGATTTGTGAAAGATAATGATTTGATAGACGCGTGGTGCCTGCTTAACCCAAGCAAACGTCAGTACTCCTTCTACTCAGCGGTACATGGTACATACTCAAGGATTGATACCATCTGGGTAGGGAAGGAGATAGCCAGTGGGATTAAAGAAGGTGAGATAGGGCCAATTACATGGTCGGATCATGCACTGGTGATTGAGTTTGCGGGGGGAGTATAGGGTATTGCGTTATTGGAAATTGAATGAGACACTATTGAGTGACGGTAGGGTAGTGCAAGAGTTAGAAGAGCTGATACCAGATTATTTTGTGCATAATGATAATGGAGAAGTACAGAGGGGAGTGGTCTGGGATGCATTTAAGGCGGTGGTGAGAGGCATTTTGATTAAATGGGGGGCGAGAATAAAAAGGGAAAAGGAGGAGAAGGAACTCAAACTGCGGATGCAGCTGGTTAAGTTAGAAGAGGCAGACGCCCGTGACAAAAGTGGGAAATTTAGGGGGGGAGGTACTGGGGGTTAGGGCCAAACTGAATGCATTGGAAGTGGAAGGGATTCAGTACCGGTTACAATTACTGCGCCAAGAGTTCTTCGAGGGAGGGAATAGAGCGGGTAAGTATATGGCGCAAAGATTAAAGCAGAAGCGTAATAGGGCATTGATAACACAGATCAGGGGCAAGGGAGGGGTGGAAAGAGATGTGCAGAAGATTAGGGAAGAATTTGTGGACTATTATAGGAGGTTGTATGAAGCAAAACCGGACAGGTCGGAGGATGAGATGAGGGAGTATCTGCAGGCAGCTGGGCTCACGCAGTTGGGAGAAGAGGAGAAGAAAGCATTGGATAGAGAAATACGGGCAGAGGAAGTGGAGGGGGCGATTAAAGGCCTGAAAGTTGGGAAGGCCCCAGGGCTGGACGGGCTGACGGCCAGCTTTTATAAAAAATTCCAGAGTGTTGGTGAAGCCCCTGACGAGTTTGTTTAACTTACCAAGGGAGGGGGAGAGATTGGCAGAGTCGATGGGGTGGGCGGGATCACATTAATTCATAAAGAGGGTAAGGATGCCCAAGAATGTGCATCGTACAGGCCCATCTCCCTGATTAATATAGATGCGAAGTTGATGGCCAAAATACTAGCGGGGAGACCTAACAGAATACTGAGAAAGTTAGTGCACGAGGATCAAGCGGGGTTAATACCAGGGAGGCAAGTGGCGGATAACATTCGGAAAATTTTAAATGTTATTTGGTCAGCAAAAAAGGTGTCAGAGCCGGCGCTGCTCCTCTCGCTTGACGCAGAGAAGGCATTCGACCAAGTGTCGTGGAAATTTTTGTTCTCAGTACTGGATTATATGGGGTTTGGCAAAGGTTTTGTGGATTGGATAAAGGCGCTTTATGCGGGGCCCAAAGCATGTATGAGAGTCAATGGGGGATACTCAGAATTTTTCTCATTAGGGAGGGGAACGAGACAGGGGTGCCCTCTCTCACCGCAGCTTTTCGCTCTATCCATGGAGCTGTTAGCGGGGAGAATAAGGGGGGGGGGGGGGAAATAGATATTAAGGGGGTGGCTGTGGGATAGAATGAGTACAAGTTGACCATGTTTGCCGATGATATTCTGCTCATGATTACCCGGCCAGTGGAGACGCTGCCCGCCATTATGAGGGAGATTCAGATTTATGGGGATCTGACGGGATTTAGGATAAATTGGAGTAAATCGGAAATCTTGAACCTGTCAGTAGGGGAAGAGATGCAAAGGACCCTGCGACATACCTTTAACTTTAGATGGGCAAGCAGGTTTATTAGGTATTTGGGAGTTCATTTGGGAGAGAGAGAGCTTAAGGATATTATGAGCTGAACTACAAGAAGGCTTTTGGACAGGTAGAGGCACAACTGGGGGCCTGGAATAGGGGTTATATATCATGGTTGGGAAGAATGGCGGTGATAAAAATGATGCTGCTTCCCCAGTTCTTGTTCTACTTCCAAGTGCCACCAGTTGAGGTCCCCGCGAAGAGATTAAATAGATTACAAAAGCAAGTGGAGGGGTTTATATGGGAGGGTAAGAGACCTAGGGTGGCGGCCAGGACTTTGCAAGTCGCTAAGATGGAGGGGGGCATGGGAGTTCCTAATTTCAGGAAGTATTATCTGGCAGTGCAGTTGAGGGCAGTATACTCATGGTTGAGAGAACAGCATAAGCACTGGGTGGTGATGGAAGAAGCAGGATTCCGACCGGGGGAGTTGGAGAGATTGGTTTGGGGGGGGAAGGGTAGTAAGGGGGACAACCCATTGGTTGGTCACACTTTGGGGTTGTGGCAGACGCATAGGAAGGGTCTGATAGGGGAGAAGAGGTGGTCGCGTGTATTGTCAGTACAGGCATGTTGTGAAGAAGGGAAAGGCCCGGATATGTCGGTTGTGCAGAGGTGGGCGAAACAGGGGCTAAGACAAGTGTCCCAAATAATATCAGAGGAAGGGGTAAGGGAATTTGAGGGTGTACGAGATTTGTATCAGTTGCGAGAAACTGATAGATTCCATTATCTTCAGATAGGGTCTTATGTTAGACAGAGAGGACATTGGCAGGATATTGTAAAGGAATTGGGGTGGTTTGAAGGTAGATGTCTGGGATCGCTGGGCAGGAAGGGGGTGATCTCCCGAATTTATAAGGGGTTGACAGAGAGAGGAGAGGAGAAACTCAGCTATATGAAGGCTTGGGAGAAAGAGCTGGGGGTCACTTGGGATTTGGAAGAATGGGAGCGGATAGCACAAGGTATAGCGAAAGCTTCCATAGCCACGTCCTTGCGAGAGAATGGATGGAAAGTGCTGTCCCGATGGTACTTGACACCGGAGCAACTGTATAAAGCGGGGGTATGTGAGTCGGATGAATGTTGGAGGAAGTGTGGAGAGAAAGGAACCTGGTTGCATATGTGGTGGACATGCCCAGTGGTGGTTCCTAATTGGGAGAAAATTAGGGATATTATAGGGGATATCTCCGGGTTAAAGGTTAGCCTAATGCCGGAATTGTGTCTCTTATTAAAGAAGAGCGAAGAGGAAGAAGGTAACTGGAGCATAGTGTGGCAATGTATAATTGCGGCAAGATGTGAAATTGCATTGCACTGGAAGAACAGGGTAATGCCACCTATAAGAAATTATGCTCTGCGATTGTCAGAACTGTACCAAATGCATAGGTTAACGGGATTGAAGAAGGGTAGGGTGGAGAAAGTGGAGAGGCAGTGGATGGGGGTTTGGGGTTGGCTGAGTAGGGAGGGGAGGGAAGTAGGAGCCAAGAAGAGTGAGGATTGAGGGGTGTAGAGGAGGGGAGTAAGGGTGTCTACATAGGTGCTTATGTAAATAAGTATATGGCTTTAATGTATAAGGGGTTTAGAGGGAGGGGGAGGGGGGGTAAAGGGTACAAGCAGAGAAGATATATTTAGCGAGTTGTAATGAAAAAAAGATATGTTTGGATATAATCTGTGAATGTAATAATGATGTATGGTGGTTATTATGTTGTACTGATGTTGCAAGTGCCAATAAAATTCAAGATACAAAAAAGAATGAGGAAGGATGAAATTAAATCCATATCCAAAGAGCTGATGAGAATACTCAGTGGACTAAGAACAGCACAAAACAGAAGTGGCAATACGGAGTATCCCCTGAAATATTCTTCACTGGATTTTGATTTTAGGCATGATGCATTGACCATTTTCATACATCAGATGGAGCTTGGCTTGCCATATATTCATCGTAATCAGAAAAATACTACCCAAAATTAGCCAATCCCAAAACTTCAAAAAGAAAAACAATGATGTTAGGCATCAGTAATAAAATGATACAAAACTGAAAAAAAGAAATCTGACGGTGGGGTCTCCTTTTCATCAACCCCTCTCTCAGGCCACCCTAACAACAGATGCATCACAGGTGGGTTGGGGAGCACACCTGAATCATCTCTCTACCCAGGGCACCTGGACTCCACAGGAGGCTGGTCTACACATAAGCCTCCTGGAATTAAGAGCAATCTATTTAGCTCTTCGAGTATTCCACGCCCAGCTCAGCCACAAGACTGTCTGTCTGGACTAGGACTATCAAGTAGCCATGTTCTATGTGAACAAGCAGGGTGGGACAGGCTCTCTGTCGTTATGCAACAAAGCTTTATGACTGTGGGCCATTGCCAGAGAGTATCAAATTCACCTTCTAGTGGTATATCTTCCAGGCATTCAAAACCTTTGGGCAGACAAACTCAGTTGAGTACTGCTGCCTCACGAGTGGTCCCTCCACCTAGACCAGGTGGCAAAGATATTTCATCTCTGGGGCACTCCAGACATAGTCCTCTTTGCATGTCCACTGAATGCCAAACTTCCCCTGTTCTGTTCCAGGATTCCGGCTCACAACTGTCAGGCAAGGGATGCCTTCCTCCTTCACTGGGGTCAGGACTTCCTTTATGCCTTCTCACCCATTCCCCTCATCCCCAAAACACTCTTCAAGCTTCAGAGAGACAGGGGTCGCATGATTCTCATAGCACCATGATGACCACGTCAAGCGTGGTATCCCCTGTTTCTACATCTCTCTCAAGCGGCACCTCTGGAGTTAGGGAATGCTCCAGATCTCCTTTCCCAAGAGGACGGGACGCTATGGCACCCGAATCCCCAGTCCCTGCGTCTCATGGCCTGGTTGCTGAAGGCTTAGACCTCCAGGATTTTAACCTGTCCCAACAGGTAAAGGATATCCTTCAGGCTTCTAGGAAACTTTCCACAAGAAGATCTTATGCCTTCAAGTGGAAACGTTTTACTATATGGTGCTCCAAGAAGGGATTAAACCCCCTTGTCATACCTTTAGAATTGATACTAGAGTATCTCCTTCACTTATCGAATTCTGGTCTAAAGACCAAATCGGTAAGAGTCCACCTTAGTATAATTGCAGTTTCTTATAAGCCTCTGAATGGACAACCAATTTCCTCTCATCCAGTCATATCCAGATTTATGAGAGGTATTCTGTTAACCAAACCTCCCATTAAGCCGCCACCAGTGGCATGGGATCTAAATCTAGTTCTCGGGCAGCTCATAAGCTGCCTTTTGAGCCTTTAGCCACTACAACCCCTAAGTTTTTGACCTGGAAGGTCATCTTCCTAATTACAATCACCACTTTCATTTAACTTGCCAGTGCTTGTGCTGTTTCCAGTTTTCGTCATTTGGCTCTTTTTTCCATTTCCTGAAAGATACTTTTTTGGCAACAGCAGCCTCTCTGATCTCACTTTAAACCATGCTGGCCGTTTTTTGGACTTCCTTCCACTTTTCTTAAAGCGTGGAATACAGCTGGTCTGAGCTTCCAAGATAGTATTTTTCAACAACTCCCAAGCTTGATGTAAGTCTTTAACCTTTGCAACTGCTCCTTTCAGTTTTTTCCTATTTTCCTCATTTTATCATAGTCTCCCTTTCAAAAGTTAAAAGGTAGTACTGTGGATTTCCTTACCATCCCTCCTCCACTAATTAAATCAAATGTGATCCTGCTATGATCACTCTTGCCAAGTGGCCCCAACACCCTTATCTCTTGAACCAGATCTGGTGTTCCACTAAGGACTTGGTTCAATATGGCTTCTCCTCTGGTCGGTTCATGAACCAGCTGCTCCAAAAAGCAGTCATTTATTTCATCTAGGAACTATTTCCAGGAACAAGCAGGAATGAGTCTTCACATATGGGTACGTCGGTACCAACGGAGTCTGCGCGGGAACGCTCCCCAGCGTCCAATCAGAACACTTTTGGAAGCATCCCAACATGCCTGCGTGCTGTCTTCCCACCTTTCCCAACTGCCTCTCCTCAGTTTTCGTTTTTCCGCGGAGCCGGCAGGACGTACTCCCGTCACCGCAGAAAATTCTTCTTTTATTTTTTGGTTTTCTTGTAGTCGCGTCTGCCTTTCCCGACGCCACCGGTACCGCCGGTGTTTCTTTTCTTTTTTCTTCTAAATTTCCTTTATAAGGAATACCCTTTTCCTTCTTAGGGCCTGACGGGTTTTTTCGGCCTGCTAGGCCTACTCTTTTCCTCATGGAAGCGCCAGCCATTATCCCTAAGAAATGTTCAAACTGTGGCGGTACAAATTTCATTTTAGACACTCATAATTGGTGTCTGCCCTGCTTGGGTCCTGACCACTATCCGCTGGAGTGTCCTTCCTGCAACAGTATAGTCGGAAGAAGTCTTCAGCATCGAGTTCACCTCGATACGCGGTCCCCAGTCAACTTCAGGGCACCGACCACCCTTTCTTCTTCACAGATCATGTAACCCAAAAACAGTCTGTTAAGACTAGCCAGCCCTCGAGTGGTAGATCTCATGCTCAGCATAGAGATGCCTCTGGCCTTGCCCTCGAGGACACACTGGCTTTAAAACCCCGGTGGGAGTCTTCGGCCTCCAAATCCTTAGTGGGGTTTCAGGTTGTTCCTGAGGTTCACCCCTCTCCGAACATAACTGAGCCATGCTCGGTGGTGGCATCCGCTTCAAGCGGTACCAATACCCCGGCATCGGCAATGGTGTTGGATGAAACATTCCTCACCAAAGATCGTAGTCTGGCGTCCTCGGCTGCGGGCCCGTTGGATACGCTACAGACCGATCTTCCAGTATCGGTACCGGTACTGGTACCGACGCCGGTACCCTCCAGATGTGCATCGATAGACTCGCTTCCCTCGATGCCGAGTCTGGAATCGATCTCCAGTCTGGATGACTGGGTACCAACTCGCCTTGGTACCGATACCGGATGGTACCGAAGGCACGGTTTCGATGATCCATGTCGGGCACTCTCGGTTTCTTCGATACCGTTAGAGCTGTCACCGGCTGGCCTTCATCCACCGGTATCGGATACGGTGCCGGAGTCGGTACCGGTATCCACATTACCATTGCTGTCGGTACCTTCCATGCTTCTCTCATCAGGCTCGCTTCCCTCGGTACCGAGTTTGGAATCGATCCCTAGCATGGACGAAGCGCTACCGACTGTTGCTGGTCCCGACCTCCTGCGGTACCGGCGACCATCCTCTAAGGATCCGATACTCCACCCTTTAGGGTCTTCTATTCCTCTAAATTTGGATAGATCCCTGGGTGCCAATGCTAGTTCTTCAACAGATCTAGCCTCTCCTCCTCTTTCTAGAAGATTTTCCTCTGGGGATTTTTCTTTTCAAGCATTCCTGCTTGATATGGCAAAGTCACTTGCCATTTCTATACCGGGTCAGGATCCTACACCAGGGAATACAGAATCCCTGTATGTTCCCTGGAGTCCAAAGGAGAACATCATGCTTCCTTTGCATCAGACCTTGCAGGATCTCCTCTTTTGAATGTGGGAAACTCCTTTAACGGTACCCCCACCTTCTAGGGCAACTGATCTTCTATATAAGGTGCCCCCCTCTCCAGGTTTTCCAAAGACTCAACTTCCTCATCATTCCATTGTTGTAGAATCAGCAATGAGGCGTATTAAGAGTACTAAAAAGCACTCTTCTTATCCGCCAGGTCGTGAGTCTAAGACTTTAGATGCCTTTGGATGCCAAACCTTCAAGGCATCCATGCTTTCAGCAAGAATTCTCTCGTATATTTTCTATATGGGATTATCTTTTGAAGAGGTCACAAAGAAATTACTGCTTTTGACCCTTTTTCTTCAAGAGCCCAAAAGAGCAGACTATTCCTTATTGGTTAAAATATCTCTAGGTTCCTTACTCGTGCTTCCCTAGACTCCTTTGAGTCTGTTAGCAGAACTTCTGCTATAGCTGTAGGGGCACGACGTAAAGCCTGGCTCCAAGTTTCAGACTTGGACAAATGGGCACAAGAAAGACTGGGAAATACTCCTTGCACTGGAGAAAATCTTTTTAACAAGGACTCTTTACTCCAAGTTGCTCAGTTAACCACTGACAGTGCTGTTTCCAGAGGCTGTTCTACGCCTTCCTCTTTCCCAGTTGGTAGGAAATTTCCTAACAAACTTTCTTCCCCTAGGGGGAAAAAGTTTTATCCATCTTCTGCCCATCATACAGATGTTCCCAAACAGGGGAAACATCGCACTGGTCTAAAGAAACCACAACCTCAACAGGTTCAGCAAACCCAGCAGTCGCAGGGTTTCAGATAGATTATCATTACATCTCCAGTTTGGTGGTTAGAGTTTGCAGTCTGCTTCTTTTCACTTGAAGCATCTACACTAATTTCATCCTAAATTCTCATGGATCTCTCTTCACGAGACATCCTTTTTTTTTGTTCTAAGAGTCTTTATGATGATCATGCCTATAGTTAACAGGTTTCTCTTCCTCCTACTGGGAAAAGAGAGGTGACAACTATCAATAAGACAGTTTTCCCTGTACTAGCATGTATCATCTTACCTTTCAGAGACTTACTACATAGTCAGTCTCCTTCAACTCTGTCTTACCTCCCTCTTATTGCAACATTCAGTTTGTAAGAGTGGCTCTATTACACTGGTAAGCCCCTATGGTCCTCTACCTATTCCACAAGGGGATTTTCGCTTCCAGAGTTGTCTCCCCCTTTTTCTTACTTAAGGGCAGCTCATCAGACAATAAGGAAGTCTTACCACTCCTACTTATGTCTGTTGCTTCTTTTTCCAATCTAAAAAAAAAAAAGTAAAAAGACATTTTTTTCCGCTGCCCTGGTAGTTGCTGCTAATGCAGCGATTCCTAGTGGTTAAGCCACTGGTTCTGTTCTCCACACAACCACGGTTTCTCCTCCACTAGCAATCCTTCTAGCCTCAGTGCTAAACCCCAAACAGGTTATCAACCTTTTTTGGAAACCCTATTATCACAGACTTGTTGGTTGACTTCTATTCTTCGCCCCCTTGTTTTTGGCAGAATAGTTTGTTACCTATTGACTTTAAGCAGCCAGTTTTTTCTTCTAACCAACCTCTAACATGCTCTCTGCAACTCTACAGAGTAGCTTTGCACTATGGGCCCTTGCTAGAGAGCATTAGTATCTTGTCTAGCAGATAATCCCAGATGGTTAGGAGGGGTTCATCCAGTCATGCTCCCATGACTGGTAGGTGTTCCCTACCCTTACCATCTCATCTAAAATCTCTTTTTGAGACAAAAGACACAGGCCTTTCATAACGTGAAAATCTAAAGAATGGCCAATTCCCTGGCTTGGTCCATATCTCCTTTGGACTTCTCGCCAGGGATAGTTTTCTTTCAGTTGCAGCTCAAGGACGCCAGTTCAAAAGGCCATTTTGAAAGACTCCTTCTATCCAAGCAAGGACTGTTAATTACCCAGGAAGTAGGTCACTGCTTACATCATCAGCACAAGCATAAATAGCTCAACCAGAGCTCTGTGACCCTGTCTTGAAGGACTGGAAAGGGGGGCTGTTACTTCTGGAGAGAAATCTGAAATTGTGAGTATATACTTCTGGGAATTTTTCTGAAAGGAATTTTTTTTCTTTTAAAGCTAATTAATCTGTGAACCCACTATTTTTTTTGTTAAATCAGTCAGGGCCTAGTAGCAACAGTTTAAGATTCAATTTAAAAACACAGAAGAGAACTTTCTGGTTACCTTTCATACCCAGTAGACAGCTGTAGTTTAAATTTCATAGTCACTCAGGGCCTAGCATCAGCAAAGTACTTTTAGTTTCAAATTAAAACACAGAAGAGAGCTTTCTGGTTAAATTTAGAATCCAGCAGAGAGCTTGTAGTTTAAATTTCATAATAGGTTAGAGCCTAGTAGCAGCAAAGAGCTATAATTTAAATCAAATCAGAATATAGTTTTCCTCAGCAGCACAGGACAAGGTACTGTGTAGCAGCCCTTTTTTAATAAGTGTTATATCCCTCCCTCCCTCCCCACACCCTCCCCACAGCTTTATAGGTACTTGCACAACTTAAAAGACAGGAGGTGCTCTCAGGTGAAGCTCATTACCCAAATCAGTCATACACCAAGGACCTGAGATTAATTAAGCTTCAGGTGAACAAGGTATATTAAACTTCTTAGGTACAGTTTTAGTGGTATAAATATCCATTGCACCCTTTAGTACATATAGAACTTAAAGATCTAAACACAAACTTAAAACTAAGATGCAGACAGCAGTCCAGCAGCGGGATGTGGGCTTTCCAGTCTTTTGCATTGAGTGTCACATGTATGATTTTCTCCCAGCTGGTGAGAGGTCTTACGTGTGCACTAGGTGCAAGGAGCTCTCTGCTCTCAGGGAACGAGTCCGTTCTCTAGAGGCTAGAGTAGCAGACTTGGAAAACATAAGACAGACAGAGAGGTACATAGACGAGACCTACAGGGATATAGTCCTGAAGTCCCACCTCCAGTCTGGCAGCATCCCTGTTGCCATGGAGGAGAGAGGTCACGTGACAGGAGAGCATCACCCTGGTGTGGCAGGAAGTGATCCTGTAACTAGGACCTGTCCTCCAGGTGATGTAAACCCCTCTCGCACCGAGGAGGTTTCTCCAGGGCCAAGTGCCCATGCGGGAAGGGTTAGGACAGCAGTTATAGTTGGTGATTCGATCATTAGGCATGTAGATAGCTGGGTGGCTGGTGGACGTGAGGATCGCCTGGTAACATGCCTGCCTGGTGCGAAGGTAGCGGACCTCACACGCCACCTAGATAAGGTCTTAGATAGTGCTGGGGAGGAGTCTGCTGTCTTGGTATATGTTGGTACCAATGACATAGGAAAATGTGGTAGGGAGGTTCTGGAAGCTAAATTTAGGCTTTTAGGTAGGAAGTTGAAATCCAGAACTTCCAGGGTAGCGTTCTCCGAAATGCTTCCCGTTCCACGCGCAGGACCCAATAGGCAGGCAGAGCTCCGGAGTCTCAATGCGTGGATGAGACAATGGTGCAGAGATGAGGGGTTCGGATTTGTTAGGAACTGGGGAACATTTTGGGGAAAGGAGGGGCTCTTCCGAAGGGATGGGCTTCACCTTAACCGGGATGGAACCAGGCTGCTGGCATTAACCTTTAAAAAGGAGATCGAGCAGCTTTTAAACTAGATAATAGGGGAAAGCCGACAGTCGCCCAAGAGCGCATGGTTCGGAAGAATGTATCCTTGAAGGATACTACAAAAAGCAGAGAGGTTCCAAAAAAGAGTAAAGTAGCCCAAATGCCCTCGAGTATGGAGCAGACAGAACTTAAAGATCCCAAATTACCCATGTCTACCAATAGCCAAATTAATATGAATAAAATACAGTCTCTAAAATGCTTGTATGCAAATGCTAGAAGTCTACAAAACAAGATGGGAGAGTTAGAATATATAGCACTAAACGAGAGGTTAGATATGATTGGAATATCAGAGACATGGTGTAAGGAGGACAACCAGTGGGACACTGTGATACCTGGGTACAAACTATATCGAAATGATAGAGCTGATCAAATTGGTGGAGGGGTTGCGCTCTATGTTAGAGAGGGCATTGAGTCAGAAAGGATTAAAGTTTTGCAAGAAACAAAATTTGCTGTAGAATCTCTATGGATTGAAATTCCATGTAAAAAGGGGAAGGCGATGGCAGTGGGGGTTTACTATCGTCCGCCTGGCCAGAATGAACAAATGGATGATGAAATGCTCAAAGAAATCAAGGAAGCTAGCAAAAGTTACAGTGCAGTAATAATAATGGGTGATTTCAATTACCCCGGCATCGACTGGGTCAGTGTCACAACAGGACATGCTAGGGAGATAAAGTTCCTAGATGAAATAAATGACTGCTTCTTGGAGCAGCTGGTTCATGAACCGACCAGAGGGGAAGCAATATTAGACCTAGTCCTTAGTGGAACACCAGATGTAGTGCAAGAGATAAGGGTGTTGGGGCCACTTGGCAATAGTGATCATAGCATGATCGCCTTTGATTTAATTAGTGGAGGAGGGATAGTAAGGAAATCCACAGTACTACCCTTTAACTTTCGAAAGGGAGACTATGATAGAATGAGGAAAACAGTTAAGAAAAAACTAAAAGGAGCAGTTGCAAAGGTTAAAGACGTACATCAAGCTTGGGTGTTGTTGAAAAATACTATCTTGGAAGCCCAGACCAGCTGTATTCCACGCTTTAAGAAAAGTGGAAGGAAGTCCAAAAAATTGCCAGCATGGTTTAAAGCTGAGGTCAGAGAGGCTGTTGTTGCCAAAAAAGCATCTTTCAAAAAATGGAAAAAAGAGCCAAATGATGAAATCTGGAAACAGCACAAGCACTGGCAAGTCAAATGCAAGGCATTGATAAGGCAGGCAAAGAGAGAATTTGAGAAGAAGCTTGCTGCAGAAGCAAAAACGCGAAATAAAGACCTTTTCAAGTACATTCGTAGCAAAAAAACCCGTGAGAGAGTCAGTTGGTCCATTAGATGATAAAGGGGTTAAAGGAGCACTAAGAGGCGACAAGGCGATAGCGGAGAGACTGAATGAATTCTTTGCTTCGGTCTTTACTGAGGAAGATGTAGGGATGTTACCCACGACTGAAGTGGTATTTAAAGGTGTGGAAGAATTGAAGGAAATATCGATACATCGGGAAGATGTCCTACAACTATTAGATAAACTGAAGAGTAGCAAATCACCTGGGCCGGATGGTATACATCCAAGGGTGTTGAAAGAACTGAAATTTGAGATTGCAGACCTGCTATCAGTAATCTGTGAACTATCATTAAAATCATCTCTAATACCTGAGGATTGGAGGATCGCCAATGTAACACCAATTTTTAAAAAGGGTTCGAGGGGTGATCCGGGAAACTACAGACCGGTGAGCCTGACATCAGTACTGGGAAAAATGGTAGAAACCATCATAAAGAATAAAATTACTCAGCATATAGATAGTCATGACCTAATGGGAGACAGCCAACATGGCTTTAGACAAGGAAGATCTTGTCTTACTAATCTGTTATGTTTTTTTGAAGGAGTGAATAAACAGGTGGACAAAGGTGAGTCGGTTGATATTGTGTATCTGGACTTTCAGAAAGCCTTTGACAAGGTCCCTCATGAGAGACTTTTGGCAAAACTAAAGAGTCATGGGATAGGAGGCAGTGTACTACTGTGGATCAGGAACTGGTTAAAAGATAGAAAGCAGAGGGTAGGGCTAAATGGCCAATTTTCCCAATGGAGAAAGGTGAATAGTGGTGTACCCCAGGGATCTGTGCTGGGTCCGCTGCTTTTTGACATATTCATAAATGACCTGGAAAGTGGAATAACGAGTGAGGTTATCAAATTTGCTGATGACACAAAACTATTTAAAGTTGTTAAAACCCAGGAGGATTGTGGAAAATTGCAAGAGGATCTTGATAAATTGGAAGACTGGGCATCAAAATGGCAGATGAAATTTAATGTGGAGAAGTGCAAGGTTATGCACCTAGGGAAGAACAACCCAAACTATGGTTACACGATGCAAGGTTCCACATTAGGAACCACCACCCAAGAAAAAGATTTAGGCGTCCTTGTGGATACCATGTTAAAAACCCTCGGCCCAGTGTGCAGCGGCGGCCAAGAGAGCAAATAGAATGCTAGGTATGATAAGGAAAGGAATGGAAAATAAAACAAAAGATATTATAATGCCTCTATATCGTTCCATGGTGAGACCGCACCTTGAATATTGTGTGCAATTCTGGTCGCCATATCTTAAAAAGGATATAGCAATTTTAGAAAAGGTTCAGAGAAGAGCCACCAAAATGGTAAAGGGGATGGAAGGCTACTCCTATGAAGAAAGGCTAAAAAGGTTGGGGCTCTTTAACCTGGAAAAGAGACGGCTGAGGGGAGATATGATAGAAGTCTATAAATTAATGAACGGAGTGGAACGGGTAAACGTAGATCGATTGTTTACCTTATCAGAATATAGAAAGACTAGGGGACATGCAATGAAGCTACAGGGTAAACTATTTAAGACTAATAAAAGAAAATATTTTTTCACTCAACGTGTAATCAAACTCTGGAATCTGTTACCGGAGGATATAGTAAGGGCTGTTAGTATAGCTGGGTTTAAAAAAGTTTTGGACAAGTTCCTGGAGGAAAGGTCCATAAACCACTATTAAAAAGGGACCCAGGATATCAATGCTTGACCCAGTACAAGCATTGAGAAACCTGTGTCTTTTGGGGATATTGCTAGGTACGTATGACCTAGATTGGCCACTGTTGGAAACAGGATACTGGGCTTGATGGACCTCGGTCTGACCCAGTATGGCATGTCTTATGTTCTTATGTTCTTATGTGAAAGGGGATAGAGTCAGGAGTAAACGCATAAATATTTCTTTACGGAAAGAGTGGTGGATGCGAGGAATAGTCTCCCAGGGGAGGTGGTAGAGATGAGGATTGTATATATATATATTCAAAAAAGCATGGGACCAAACACAGAGGATCCCTAAAGGAATAAAGGGGACTGTTGTAGTGATTGATATGGAAGGGCTGACTAGATAGGCCATGTGGTCTTTTTCTGCCGTCATGTTTCTATAAGCTACTGTGTCTCACTCAAAGGACATATAGGTGATATAGGCTCCGTGCTCCCCGATCGGGGTTGAGCACACCTGAGCGGGGTGCAGCCATCTTCTCCCGCTCAGGAGCCTCCAGCCCAATCCGGGGCTGTGGGAGGCGGAGCCTTACAATAAAAAAGCAAGCCGCCGCCAAGAACAGCTTCTCTTCTCCCTCCAGCCGGCTCCGTGCTCCCCGATCGGGGTTGAGCACACCCGAGCGGGGTGCAGCCATCTTCTCCCGCTCAGGAGCCTCCAGCCCAATCCGGGGCTGTGGGAGGCGGAGCCTTACAATAAAAAAGCAAGCCGCCGCCAAGAACAGCTTCTCTTCTCCCTCCAGCCGGCTCCGTGCTCCCCGATCGGGGTTGAGCACACCTGAGCGGGGTGCAGCCATCTTCTCCCGCTCAGGAGCCTCCAGCCCAATCCGGGGCTGTGGGAGGCGGAGCCTTACAATAAAAAAGCAAGCCGCCGCCAAGAACAGCTTCTCTTCTCCCTCCAGCCGGCTCCGTGCTCCCCGATCGGGGTTGAGCACACCTGAGCGGGGTGCAGCCATCTTCTCCCGCTCAGGAGCCTCCAGCCCAATCCGGGGCTGTGGGAGGCGGAGCCTTACAATAAAAAAGCAAGCCGCCGCCAAGAACAGCTTCTCTTCTCCCTCCAGCCGGCTCCGTGCTCCCCGATCGGGGTTGAGCACACCTGAGCGGGGTGCAGCCATCTTCTCCCGCTCAGGAGCCTCCAGCCCAATCCGGGGCTGTGGGAGGCGGAGCCTTACAATAAAAAAGCAAGCCGCCGCCAGGCGGGCCCGCGCCTGTCGGGCCCGCGCCTGCAAAGGCCCTCTCAAAAGAACCCAGGAATCGTCCAAGAATTCCACAGCTCCACTCCCATCCTACAACAGGACCATCCTATATTCACCAGCATATCCACGGTTTAGACGCACAGCAAGTATACACTATCCATAAGGCTGAAGTAAACTCTTCTCTAGTTTCAATATAACCGCCTACATTGTCTTTGATAGTACACTATCTTGTGCCTCTGTGCCTACGCTACAGCCAATCATATCTGTTACAGTTTGTTACAGTTGCCTGTATTGCCTGATTTGTTACAGTTGCCTGTACTTTTACTATTTCACTATAACTGCCATTGCTACAGTCGCCTGCATTGTATTATACCATCTGTTACAGTTGCCTGTATTGTATTATAACTGCCACCTGATACACTTGCCGTTATTGCACTATTACTGCCATTGCTACAGTTGTCACAGTTTTCTACAATTGCCTGCATTGTACCATAACATCTTCTATCCATATCCTAATCAGTTGTAAACAATTTGTAATCTGACACATAATTCTCACAACATCTAATACCTCCTCAACAAGGAACCAAAATGTCTCCTCACCTCATCACTCTTCTTAGTTTTTACCTTCTCACAGACTGGCTCGGGACCTCCTCTGCCTACTCTTCTTCCACCATTCATATCCCCATCCTCAAAAACCACGGAAAGAAATGGTCAAGTAACTCTTACCAGTATCCAGCTAAGGAAGCTCGAATACGGCACTCCCACTTGATTCACATCGCATTACTCCAAACCAGTAAACCAAAGCAACAAGACTCCCCACCTTCCCAAAGCCTAAAATGTGCCCTTATAAACGCCCGCTCGATTAAAAAAAAATGGCCTGTAATCCAAGATATAGTTACCCATCACAATCTTGACGCACTCTTGATCACTGAAACTTGGCTATCAAAAGAAGATAATGTCCTCATTAACCAACTCATTCCACCAAATTTCTCCATACACACAACTCACAGAGAGAATAAGAAGGGAGGAGGAGCACTCATTCTCACCAAGTCGGAACTCCTTTTCAATACAACTAACTCCTACAGCTCAGACAATCTGGAAATAATCACCATAGTGAACAAGCAATGCTCCATCAACTTGATTTACAGAACCCCTTCAAGCTCCCCAGATGACCTTCCCACCATATTAGACATTGCTGCCAATACCAGCAACCTTAACACTCCAAACTGGATAATGGGAGATCTCAATCTCCCATCACTACAACAACATCAGTCCTCTTCATTCCTCAATGCCATCGAAAATCTTGGATATCAACAACTAATCATGGAGCCCACTCATATCAAAGGAAACATCCTTGACATGGTCTTCGCCCCACAATCGGCTTCTACACAGAACAGCAACATTATAAAATCTATCAATGATGTACCATGGTCAGACCATAAACTCATAATCCTACAAATTCCCTTGGGCAACACTCGTTCCCTAAACAACAGAAACCTTGACAACACACTAAGAGCCCCATCAAGAGGCTTTCGGCCCTTCAATAAGGATTTTATAATGACAAATACCCAACCACTCCTCAACAATACAACACTCAACCTGGAAGAAGCAATTGAAGCCTGGAATAACAGCCTCAATGCCATTGCTATTCTACCACACAAAAACAACACATCAAGGAAAAGAACCTCCGCTCCATGGTTCTCTCCCGATCTGCGATCTTCTCTTATGCACCTCAGAAGACTCGAAAAACGCTGGCGCCGATCACTGGCCATTGATGATCGCACAGCCTACAATCTCTATTTAGCAACTCACCGTGAAGCAATCACAACCAAGAGGAAGCAGTATCACACAGAGATGCTCAGAAGATCATTAAACAAACCTCGTGATTTGTTCAACCTAGTAAAATCACTATCAAAAGAACCATCATCAGAACAAAAATATGATATTCACCCACAAGAATTTGCTGATTACTTGCAATCTAAACTCCTACAGACGGATGAGCTACAGAATACAGATATTCAAGAAACAACCTGCCAAAACACCTTATCTTCACTTTCTGCACCCTCAGCTAAACAAATTGAAGACACAATCTCCTCACTCAATACCTCCACCGCTCAAACTGATCCTTGCCCAGCCTTCTGGATAAAGGACCTTAGAAGTGCATTTAGCCCGTTCATTGCAAGAATCATGAACCTCTCATTCACAACTGGATCCTTCCCATCTGCTCTAAAGCTCACATCCATCAGACCACTATTAAAAAACTCCAAACTAGACCCAAAAAGGGCTGACTCATACAGGCCTATCGCTAGCATTCCCTCCTAGCAAAAAGTTTTGAAAAAGAGGTGCAACGCCAAATTCAAGACCACATAGATTCCACAGCTCCTCTCGACTACTTTCAACATGGCTTCAGAGAACATCATGGAGTTGAAACACTCCTCACCACCCTCCTCAATAACATACTCACCAGCATAGACAACATCCGTCAAGGCGTTGTGCTAATCTTCTTAGATATAGCAGCAGCGTTTGATTCGGTAAATCACGAGATACTCATTACACGGTTGAAGGAAAAAGGCATCGGTAGTTCAGCACTGGAATGGTGTAAATCTTACCTGAACACCAGAATGCAATATGTAAAATCTGCAACGGGAGAATCAAATCTTTTCCATCAAAAACAAGGGGTGCCGCAAGGGTCATCTCTTTCATCTCTCATGTTTAACATCTACATGCAGCCTATCTGCAATATCATCAGATCATTCAACGTGAAATGTATGATATATGCAGATGATATCCTACTTTATATGCCATTTTCTACAATGCAATTAGATCTACTGCCCATAATAAATTGCTTCAATGCGGTATCAGAATGGCTTCTCTCACAGAACCTCCGCATCCAACACAAGAAAACTGAGGTTCTCTTTGTTACGAGAGACCCTAACTTCATTCCACCATCACATATAAGTGTTAAAGGAGCTGATCTATCCACCAAAGAAACAATAAGATACCTTGGAGTCACCCTGGACCACCGTCTCAATGTGAAAACACACGTAAACAATATTACAAAGGCTGTGTACTTCAAGATACGCACACTCAGGCATCTACGCTCATTACTGGACCCAGACGATTTTAGAACCATCTTCCAAGCACTCATCCTACCCCATTTCGATTTCGCCAATTCAATTCTACAAGGTCTCCCACAATCCACCCTAAGTTCTCTTCAACTGGCCATGAACACTGCTGCAAGGGTTCTACAAGGAGCATCCAGGAGTGATCATGTGACACCAATCCTCAAACATCTTCACTGGCTCCCGATACAAGGCAGGCTCATATTCAAAACCCTAATTCTCACATTCAAGGCCATCCATGGTTTGTCTGCAAACTCTCTAACTGATCTCACACAAGCATTACCTCCAACTAGATCCAGAAGACAAATTGCGATAAACACCCTAATAATGCCGAAGGCTATAACAACTTGTAGCCGAGCAACAGCGAACAGAGCCTTCATGTTTTGTGCCCCAAAACACTGGAATTCCCTACCACCCGAAATTCGTGCCATAACTGGCATAGTCCAATTCAGAAAGGCCCTCAAACATAACCTATTCATTAAATACTACCCTACATAAAGTGCATAATATTCACTACAAACGTAACCACATTCCCTCCTTTTCCAAACATTTTTGATAATTTTACGTAAATACCTCTCTCATGTGATCGGATTAACAGATCAATATTCTATGTATATAGTTTTACCCCATATTATCCATGTTTATCTTATCCAAGTTTATTTTCCGGTTTTATGTAATACCGAGCAGCCTGTTGTTCTGGTCTTTGGTTCTCTGTAAACCGCGCTGATTGTAAATAGCGCGGTATATAAAAATTGAAATAAATAAATAAATAAGTAAGTACAGTCTTAACTTCACATTACTGCCTGGAGAGAGGGAGTCCCATCGGGACATTGCCTTCGGCCAGGCTGTACTCCGGAATCTTTTCAGGGTATAAGCAACTCCTGTTCTCTGACCCTTCTTCTGCGGCTACCAAGAGCTTGGCCCAAGGACTCGGGCTTCTTTTGGTCATCAGCTTCTGCTCACAGCCTTGCGGAGGCATTTTTGGCTTCCAGGTTTCAGTGAGGACTTTTTTCCTGCTTGTTCCTGGAGAAAGCATAGTTACTCACCTATAACAGGTGTTCTCCTGGGACATCAGAAACCAGTCCTCACTACCCTTCCACCTCCCCTTGTCATTTTTGTTTTTCTTCCCTTGTCATCTGCTGAGTAGGGCTCTAGCTATGGGACCTGACTGAGCAAGATGGCACTTTTGGGCGGAAAGAGGACCACGCTTGCGTGGCAGCATTCCCAAAGGCTTTCTTTGAAAGCAGGTGAATTGCTCCATGCGGACTCCGTCGGTGCCAGCATCACCCATGATTGAAGACTGATTCCTGCTGTCCCTGGAAAACACCTGTTACAGGTGAGTAACTATGCTTTTCCAACACAACAGCATGACCACTGTTCAGATATATTAAAACGTTTAACTCGGAACCCAACTATGCACTACCCACGGAGGGGAGGGAGGGGGATAGCGCTGCCAGACCAATAAAATCAGCAAGTCTGGTAACAAGAAAGAGGGGAGTGGAAGAAGAAAAATACTGGTGAGAAAAATAAACCAAGAAAAGGGGACAAAAGGGGGCTGGGGGGGTGGAATAAGAAAGAGAGAGAGGTGGACAAGCCACTGCGGAGTTTCTACAAGATTATAAGAGAGCGCAATAGGAGGGAACTCAGCCCACTCCCTCCCTCTCCCAGGTTTCAACAAAAGGTTGAAACCTGGGAGGGAGGAGTGGCCTGTGGTTGGGGCAAGTTACCTCAGGCCGGAAGGTCGGGGGTTCAAATCCCACTAGAGGACAGCAACCTTGGGCCGGAAGAACTGGGGTTTCTAGTCCCACAGGTGCTCCTTGTGGTCTTTGGCAAGCCACTTAACCCTCCATTGCCCATGTTCCCTGTAAAATAATTATCTCCAAGTTATAATGCTCTGTTCAATGTAATTTCAGTTTGTTCAATGTGTAAACTGCCTTGATATCATGAAAGGCGGTATATAAGAAATGTTAAATAAATAAATAAAGTTGCCCACAGCTTCCTATAGATCATTCACTGTCCCATATAGTTCATCTATCTTTGTATAGAACAGGAAAAGTTCCTAACTCTGAATTTTTTGTCGGATCGTCTGTCGCGAGGGTGTAACAACACTCTCAAATAACAGACCCTCCTTTTATTCAACTTTTTTAAGAAGGTCAATGCGACCTATATGCTCCAGGCTACAACAAGCCCTAACAAAGGACAAGCCCGTGCATAAATCAAATATAAACGTGCTTTAGCACTTTCTAAGACAACAGAAGTAATTGCACTTAGCTGGACGATGAAGTGGTCTAATATATTTCAGTCTGTCCGACCCAAAGATGGATGTCCAATGAAAGACCTCCAAAAACCCTTGTAAGGGCTATTTACGGCTTCAGACGTGTCCTGCAACAATCACCCAGGATAACTCCACTTAGAAACTCGCCAACATTCTTCCGTGTTTGTCAAAGCTTGGTTGGGTTAAATGGCGACACAAACCGTTTGTGTCGCCATTTAACCCAACCAAGCTTTGACAAACACGGAAGAATGTTGGCGAGTTTCTAAGTGGAGTTATCCTGGGTGATTGTTGCAGGACACGTCTGAAGCCGTAAATAGCCCTTACAAGGGTTTTTGGAGGTCTTTCATTGGACATCCATCTTTGGGTCGGACAGACTGAAATATATTAGACCACTTCATCGTCCAGCTAAGTGCAATTACTTCTGTTGTCTTAGAAAGTGCTAAAGCACGTTTATATTTGATTTATGCACGGGCTTGTCCTTTGTTAGGGCTTGTTGTAGCCTGGAGCATATAGGTCGCATTGACCTTCTTAAAAAAGTTGAATAAAAGGAGGGTCTGTTATTTGAGAGTGTTGTTACACCCTCGCGACAGACGATCCGACAAAAAATTCAGAGTTAGGAACTTTTCCTGTTCTATACAAAGATAGATGAACTATATGGGACAGTGAATGATCTTTAGATTCTAGATATATAGTGTGTTCATTTCACAGAGGTTTAATTTTTGATAACACAGCTTCCTATAAGCATCCATGGCGCCCACTGTGAGGGCAACTCACTTGAGTTCAAGGATCCATCTCGGCTTCTTGGAGCAATCTGAGATCGTGGGGGCTTGTAAACTCTACCATTTCATTTTTATCACCATACAGGCAGCCATGAAGAGATAATTGGGCAGCGACTTCCGGTTCAGCCATCAGGGATCCTTCAGTTAGCCTAGCAACATAAGCATGGGGTCTGGAGGGAATGCTGTTCCCGTGATCTGCCCGCACAGCTCCCCCATCCGGGCCCAAAAGGGTTTCAGTATTGCACAGGCCCACACTCTATACAGGAGGGTGCCCCTTTCCCCGCATCCCCTCCAGCATAATGCTGAGGAGTTTACCATTATAACTTGCAACCTGTTGGGTGTAAGGTACATCCTAAACAGCAACTTGTATTCAAATCATCTTGCTAGACCAGTCAAGACAAGTGGGTTAAATCCCCCTGCCAGCAGGCATTGGGGAAAATTACCAGAAGCTTGATTGGCCGAGCCCTGGTAGATATATGGCTGTACCCCAAAGGGTCACCTTCAGTATTTTAGCTTCTCCAGCAGATGTGGTTGTTTCACTACTTCTCGTAACAGTTTTTATTTTGCTTATCTGGAAAACTCTTGTAGCTGGAAGTCTCCAGGGCGCACAGGAGGTGCCCCTCTGGAGTTCCTGAACAGCAGGTAGAGCTCACCTCAGCAGTGGGGGCAGGCTCTTGATCAGGACCACTATTGCAGCCCGGTTGCAGATAGAGCCTCAGTGGGACAGCCAGTTAGTCTGGCATAGCAAACAGCTTTAGTTTCATTGGAAAAGTAAGGTAAACCATCCTTGAATTGGTGCCTTGGCTCTCCTGCTTCTCTTTGGCAGAGGTAAGAGTTCAAACTCACCATCATCCTTTGGAGCTTCCCGGTTTCTGTGAGTCGCTTCTACCTCCGATACTGTTGCGATCTGCTGCCTGACCTTGCACCTGCATCTTGCCTGTTGCCCTGCCTCCTGTCCTCTTCCTGTCTGTTTCTCTGCTAAGCGGTGTGTGTGGCGGCAATTTTTGGGTTCTCAGCCTTGTGGTCTGAATGGCTGCGGCAGCCGTTTGCAGCAAGAGGGGATAAGGATGGAGTGAAAGACGGAGCGCTTCTGCACATCCATTGCAACACAGACAACAGCACGACTGTTTTCTTCAGTGGGGGCAAACAGTGCGATTGTCTAGCTTAGTGGGGGGACAAAAAAAAAGATTGCGCTTGTTCAGATCAGCCGGCCATGAAGATTCCTGCAGCTGAAGCGTTTCACTTGCATTCCAATGGGGATCTGCTTTACTATGCCCTCTTGCTCCGGTGGTGCATAGTCTAGCCGCACACGCTGGGTTTTAGAGGATCGGGTATACTCCGCTCACCTGGGGGAATCATCCCATGCAGCGCAGACGGCCCTTTCCACACCCCCAATGAATCAGGGGCCTGTTGGTGGCTCATCTTCCCCTCTCTCTATCCAAGGGGATGCCAGGGGCATTAATTCCGCTGAGGATGCTCTTTCCCCACTTCTGCTCCTGCCCCATCCCATGGAGCCTGTGTACTCTCCTAGTAAGGTGCTCGTGGACCAAGATTCCCAGTTTCTGCTGCTGTTCAAGCAAACTTGGAACCTTTGGCGCTTGGATTCCAATGAGGGGGCCCACCTCTGCCCAGAAGACATTGTCGGACATTCCTTCGACATCAGGGGCCAGGAAACACCCTAGGGGAGGATGTGACTCCCAAAGGCAAGGGCCGCCTGGCCAAGGAGGAATCTTGGGCCTCGGGGGATTGAAAGGATATTCCTCCAGAGAAGGAGACTCTATCTGTGGAGGATAGCCTGGAGGCCTCCGACTAGGAGGATGGCGAGTGGTCTCCCTCAGAAGCCTCGACTGAAGAACAAGACGGGTCACAGAATATGCATCTCTTCCGCAAGGAGGAGCTTCCAGCCCTTATCGCTCAGATCGTTGATAACTTTGCACCTTTCGGATCCTCCTGAGCAGGAACCTGCACAGTATAATTCTCTGGCCAATCCCATTTTAAGTGGTATTCGTCAGCCTTCTAGGGCTTTTCCCTTTCCGCTGGAGCTCCAATAGCTGGTATGTCGGGAATGGGATTTGCCAGACGCCCCTTTATGGATGGCCTGGCATTTGGGGCAGTGCTATCTTTGGTCCCCAGCTGATCTTGAGCATTGGCTCGTGTATCCTAGGGTGGATGCTCTGGTGTCAGGTGTTACCAAGCACACGACTATTCCGATAGAGGCGGCATGGTGCTTCGAAATAAACAGGAGCAGAAGGTTGAGGGACTTCTCAAGACAGCCTTTTCCTCATCCTCACTGGTGCTACAGGCCTCTGTATGTGGAGGGTTAGCAGCCTGGGCCCTCCTGTGTTGGATTCAGCGCCTGCCCGAGTATCCTGTACTGGCTCGCTTAAATCAGTCACCGCCTTCTTGGCGGATGCCTCTTATGATCTGCTATGCCTTTCGGCCAGATCAGTGGCCGCTGTGACTGTGGCTCGCTGCTGGCTTTGGCTGCGGCAGTGGTCAATGGATGTAGCCTCGAAGGCATGGCTCGCCAAGCTCCCTTTCAAGGGCAAGCTGCTCTTTGGGAGGGCCTCAACAAGCTCATCAAGGACCTCGGGGAAGGTCCAGCCCGAGCATATCCCGGAGGACAAGCCTCGCACATCTTCCTGACAGCCGAGTCAGCAGTCCTTTCTGTTGTCTACCTCCCATTCCAGGTGGTGCGACTCCTGGTGCTACCTGCCCGGCAGGCCGCTTTCATCAGCCTCATTAGGGCTTTCTAGTCAGCGGGCCCAACACTTTTGCGGCGTTCGTAAAGGGAAGGATGCCTGTGCTGCCGCAATGAAATTCTCAGGATCCTCTCGAGCACCCCGCTGAAGGGGTGGTCTGCCCATCCAGGACCCTGCTGCTGGTGGGTGGATGGCTGGCAGAGTTTTCCAGGCAATTGGCTCAGTACCTCAGATCAATGGGTCCTTGACATAGTCCATCAGGGTTATACCCTCGACTGTCTTTGCCCCATTCGGGAGGCCTTCCTCTTTTTGCCCTGCAGGTCACGCAGGAAGATCGCTGCCATACAGGACACCATGCAATGCCTCATTCACCTGAGGACCATCCAGCCGGTTCTACCTTCCGAGAAAGGTTCTCAAGACGGTGGTCCATATACTTTGTGGTCCCCAAGAAGGATGGATCCTTTTGCTCAATTCTGGATCTCAAAGAGGTCAGTTGGGCCCTGCAAGTCCCTCGCTTTCGCATGGAAACACTGCGGTCTGTCATACAGATGGTCCGGAAGGGCAAGTTCCTAGCCACCCTCGACAGGAGGCGTATTTCCACATTCCCATCTAAGAGGATCAACAGCGGTTCCTGTGTTTTGTGGTCCTCAGTCAGCATTTCCAGTTCTGCGCTCTACCCTTTGGCCTGGCGTCAGCCCCATGCACCTTCTTCAAGGTCGTGGTGGTGGTAGCGGCGACAGCCTTGAGGAAGCACGGCATTCGAGTCCACCTGTACCTGGACGACTGGCTCGTTCAAGCAGGGTCCTTTGACGAGGCAGGCCAGACTGTCTCCTGCATGGTTTCTTTCCTTGAGAGCCTTGGCTGGATGGTCGGTCATGCCAAGAGTTGCCTGCAGCTGTCAAGCCATTGATTTTCTGGGGGCCCGGTTCGATATCTTCAGGGTAAGTTTTTTCTCACGCAGGAACGATTTAGAAAGCTGTCTGCACAGTTCCGCCCCTTTCTACTGCAGAGCAGTCCCAGGGTGTGGGACTACCTTCAGATTCTCGGATCCATAGCGGCCCCCATCGATGTCGTCCCATGGCCCGAGCGCACATGCGGATCCTTCATTGGGACCTGCTGTCCCGCTGGTCCCCAGTACGACCGCCGACTACCAAATGTCTCGACTAACATGCGACAGTCTATGCTGATGGCTCTCATCGGATCAGCTTCTCTGCGACATCTCATTAGAGCCTCTTCACTAGATTCTCTTGACCACAGATGCAAGTCTCTCAGGCTGGGGATCCCATTGCCAGAGCCAGACAACTCGGGGCTCCTGATCATAACGACAAGCCAGGTGGATGATCAACTGTCTAGAGGCCCGGGCAGCTTGCCTGGTCCTGTTCCACTTCCTGAATCTCCTTCCCAGTCAAGCGGTCCGTGCCCTTTCTGACAATGTGACAACTATGTCCTATCTCAGCTGACAGGGCGGCATTATGTGTCTGTGAGTAGCCCGGGAAATTGCCATCCTATTCTCATGTGCGGAGCGTCATCTGCAGGCTCTGTCGGCCCAGCATATCGCCGGGGTCGACAGCGTACAGGTGGACTTCCTCAGCCATCACACCCTAGACCCAGGCGAGTGGGAACTCACTCCTTGGACTTTTCAGAAGATTGTGCATGCCTAGGGCAGCCTGCAATGGATTTGATGGCATCAGTGGTGAACGCAAAGACACATGCGTTCTTCAGTTGGCGGAGGGAGTGCAGGTCACCGTGCCTGGATGCCTTGGTGCAGCCGTGACCTCTCTCAAAGCTGCTGTACCTGTTTCCTCCTTGGGCATTGATAGGTCGGGTTCTCCAGTGAATCAAATTTCACCCGGGCATGGTGATCCTGGTGGCTCCCGACCAGTCTTGGCGGCCATGGTATGCTGACCTTGTTTGCCTGCTGCAGGCGTCACCCTTGGTGCTCTGATGTCGCAGAGGGCTTCTTTGTCGGGGACCAGTCATGCTGGAGGATCCAGCTCTCTACTTGCTTACAGCCTGGCTCTTGAGAGGCGCAAATTGACTCAGAAAGGCTACTCGGGACAAGTGGTGGCTACCCTTCTGCAGGTTTGGCGCCTTTTTGAGACGTGATGCGCTTGACAGCACTTCTCTCCTTGGCACATGAAGATACCACAGGTGTTGGCATTCCTCCAAGAGGGCTTCAACAAGGGACTTGCCCTCGGCTCTCTCCGGGTACAGTTTGCTGTGCTTACTTGCTTCAGGAGGCCCATCACGGGATGTTTGATTGCATCCCATGCTAATGTTAGCAGGTTTCTCAAAGGCGTGTGGTTACTTCGCCCTCCAGTTCGCCCGGTAGTTCCCCCATGGGATCTCTCCTTGGTCCTCAAATCCCTTATGGGACCACCCTTCGAGCCACTCTAGCGGATATCTTTCAGGGACTTGTCCCTCAAGATGGCATTCCTAGTTGCCATCACCTTGGCACGGAGAGGCTACAAGCTGTCTCATGTTGGGACCCTTTCCTCTCCTCCTTTGCGGAAGGAGTGGCTTTGCTAGTAGTTCCTTCCTTCCTTCTGAAGGGTCTTGCATCCTTTCACATCAATCAGCCAATCTCACTACCTGCCTTTTCCAAAGAGCAGTGTATTGGGCCCGACAAGGATTTCCATGTCGTAGAACTCAGTAGGATATTTCGGCATTATCTCAAGGTTACAAATTCCTTTCGCAAGTCAAATCATTACTTTGTTCTCTTTGCGGGGCCTTGGAAAGGCCTTGCGGCTTCTAAGGCCACCATTGCCTGCTGGCTCTGTCAGACCATTGAATCTGCATACTTCCTGCTTGGTAAGCAGGTGCCCCCGGGGCTCAGGGCGCTCTCCACTCAGTCCCAGGCAGCCACATGGGCGGAGCGCTCGCAGGTCTCTCCCCTGGACATATGTCGAGCGGCAGCCTGATCCTCCTTGTCCACCTTTGTTCGCCATTACCGCCTCAAATTCCAAGCACAGGATGCAACGCGCTTTGGGGCCAGTGTGGTGGCAGCGGCTGTCTCTTCCCGCCCTGTGGTGGGTTAGTTTGGGTACTTCCCATTTGTTTGGACTGGTCTAGCAGGATAATTTGGAAGGAGAAATTTCACTTACCATTAATTTCCTTTCCTGGAATCCTGCTAGACTGGACTGTACATAGCAGCTCTGGTTCCTACAGGGCTGGTCTTTCAGCCTTTATTGCCCCTCAGAGGGGGCCTTGTACATAGTTGGTGCCTTTGTACCTTTTGACTTATCAGAGTATACTGAAAGCGACCCCTAGGGGTACAGCCATATATCTATCAGGGCTCAATCAATCAAGTTTCTGGTAATTTTCTCTGTCTCCAACATCTGCTGGCAGGGGTTCTTAACCCACTTGTCTGGACTGGTCTAGCAGGATTCCAGGAAAGGAAATTAACGTTAAGTGAAATTTCTCCTTGTGTGTCCAAGTGAGTCTGACATGTTGATATCTGCCTGGTATGTATTTATTTATTACATTTTTCCATACCACCCCTTCCAGAGATCAGGGGCAGTTTACAACCAAAACATGTTACATAGAACAGGAGTAAATTTTTACAAGATAACTTGAATCAATTTTCAAACGTAACTATGTACATGGTTAACTATATTTATTTAGACAGATTTGTATGCCACCTTTTCCTTCAATCAAGGTGGTCACGTCACATCACAATTGGAAGGTTACATTTAACAGGGTACATGTAAAGGTTTAGACAGTACAGTTACTTAACAGTATTTAGACAGTACAGTTGACAGGTATTCTTTGGTGTGGGTGTGCATGATTTGGTTCTGCGTGGCCTTGTGTAGTCCTTATTCCCAGTTGTGTTAGGTGAAGGGCTGGTGTTTCAGTGATGCTTGTGAGTTTGGGTATGAGTTGTCTTCTACGTAGTGTATGGTGAAGAGGTGAGTTTTGAGCTGCTTTCTGAGGTCTTTGATTGCACGGATGTGTAATGGGAGGGAGTTCCAGAGGCTGGGGGGCGGTGTATGTAAAAGCTCTGGAGCTGGTGGTTTGTTTTGTTTTACGGATAGAGAGTGGGATTGTTAGGAAGTGAAGAGCATTCTCCCTTCGGGATCTGGTGTTTGCAGGGGTAAGGAGGAGAGTTGAGAGGAAGGATGGTGCAACATTGTTGATGATTTTGAATGTTGTTACGAGTAGTTTGTATTTTATCCGGATTTCTATTGGGAGCCAGTGTAGGTTGTATAGGAGGGGTGTGACATGGTCGGTTAGTCGGGCTTTGCAGGTGATTCTAGCTGCGATGTTCTGCGTTCGTTGGAGTATGTATAGGTTTTTTGCTGGTAGACCCTGCAACAGGCTGTTGCAGTTGCTAAAATGTAGGGTGATAATGGCTTGCATAACTGATCTAAAATCGTTTGCTTCAAGGAAGGGTCTGTCGGGATTATTAGTAGCATAAAATAAGTTAGACTGTCAGTTGTCCAGGGGAAATTGGCTACTGATACCCAGCCCGAAGTTCGGTGAGCTATTCTGGCAATGAGCCACGAAATAAGTCTGGTCTATATATATTAGATTTTATTATGGACAGCCAGGTAGAAAAATATACAAACACATATATATAATTAGAACATGAGGTAGAAATTTGTTACGACACAGAATTACAATTGGACACAGTAATAAATCTCTAATTAGTAACCAGACGTCACTGATTCGCTCTGCACTAAGAAAAATTATGGAATAATTTTTAGCTAACCCTTGCCCATCCAGGGGGGGGGGAAGATAAGTTGGTACCTTTAGCTTCGCTTGTCACTCGGGCGGACGTCAGGAGACTCTGGAACAGCACCAGTCCAAGGAGGCAGCTGAGCTAGGTAACGCAGGCTACAGCCCTTCTCGAAGGCGAGCCGCGGTAGAACACAGAAACGGAGGTATCTGTGAAAGTCTTATCTCAGACCTTTGGAGGACGTCCTTGCCCACACGTAGTGTGGCTGTCTTGCAGACAGATCAGGTCGCAGGAAACAGGTCAGCGGTGTACAGACAGCGGAAAACCTGTGTAGCAGTCTGTATGAAAGTGTGGAAAAAGCCCCGAAAGTTCCTGCGCAGATTGTATTATTCTTTGTGAGGATTCTCCGTCATAGGTCCGATGATTGGTTGGCACAAGACAGTCAGAGGTGTTCTCAGCGAATCAGGAGGTAGATGATGGGCATCTTCTTGCAGACAAAGGATCCTAGTAAGAAGTCATGTAAAGGAAACAGTATGTAGTTTTTCTGGGCGTAGGTACAAGTGTCCAAGGCCAGTAGAACTAGCTATAGATAAGCACCGGAGAAGCAGATGTTCTTGCATGTGGGCAGTGAATTGGCCAGGGACGATGGCTTCTGTATGCACACATAAAAACGCTGCGCAAGCAGTTGCTTGGAGGTCAGGTTTGTAACTGAACACAGCAAAAGTGTAGTGAGGAATCCATCTTGTCTGTTCAGCTTGGTTCAGGCCTGAGTTGCTGAGCAGGCTGGAGAACTGCAGGTGTAGAATTGCAGGGGTACCAGCCCTACAGGTCTCAAGTGTTGTATGGTCTTTAGTTTGTATAGAATTGTTCTGACTGCTTCAGATGGAGTATCATGCTGAGTGATATGTCAGGGATTATGCCAAGGTGTTTAACCTCTTGCTTGACTGGAATTGTGGTGGTGTTAATGGTCATAGTTTGGGGTAGGGTTATGTTTTGGTCCCTTGTGACGTGGAGCGCTTCTGTCTTGTTGAAATTTAAGCTGAGGTTGTTGGATTTCAACCAGGAGTCTATTTCATTAATGCAGTCGGCTAGGTTATTGTAGGTGGGGTTGTTTACATCTATTGGAAGTGACAGCATAATGCCATCCACGTAGATATAGTATTGAATATTGTGCTTTCTGAATATGCGGGTGATGGGCTGTAGATACAGATTGAATAGGAGGGCGGAGCATTGCGGTATACCTTGGTCTTGTGGAAAGGTGTTTGGGGGTTCCTCTCCTATTTGGATTCGGAGCTTGCGGTTTGTGATGTAGGATTTAAATCAGAGTAGAACTATTCCGCCCAGGCCGAGGTAGTCCAGTCTTGAGATGAGGGTTTTGTGGTTAATGTTGTCAAAAGCTGAGGCAATGTTTAAGAAAACTAAGAGGAATGCATGGTTGGGGTTATCTACGTCTCGGATAAGGTTATCAGTTAGGGCTAGGAGCAGGGTTTCAACCCCATGAAATGGGCGAAAACCATACTGGGGCATGTCTAGGGGGGCGTTGGTATCTAGGTAGTCTTGGAGTTGGTTAAGGATTTTTTTTTATTATTTTAGCAACAAATGGGATACTTGCTGTTGTTCTGTATGAGTTTGGTTCATTTCTGTTTAGTGCCTTGATCTCCAGGAACAAGCAGGAATGAGTCTTCACATATGAGTACGTCGGTACCGACGGAGCCTGCGCGGGAACGCTTCCCAGCTTCCAATCAGAAAGCTTTTGGAAGCATCCCACCACGCCTGCGTGCTGCCTTTCCCAACTGCCTCTCCTCAGTTTTCGTTTTTCCGCGGAGCCGGCAGGACGACCTCCTGTCACCGCAGGAAAATTCTTCTTTTATTTCTTACTTTTCTTGTGGTCGCGGTTCTTCCCGACGCCACAGGTACCGCCGGTGTTTTCTTTTCTTTTCTTGTAAAATTTTTTCCTTTTCAAAAGGATATTTTTCCTTATAGTATCCCACGAGGTCTTAGGCCTTTCAGGCCTCCTCTCTTTTTTCTTCATGGAACCGCCAGACATTTTCTTTAAGAAATGTTTAGACTGTGGCGGTACAACTTTATTGTTAGACCCTCAAAATCGGTGTCTAACCTGTTTGGGTCCTGTCAACAGTTTTGTGTGAAGACGTCTTCAACATCGAGAATCCCTCGATGCACGGCTGCCCTTCATATCCGGAGCACCGACTTCTTCTTCTTCCATTTTGAATCAGGTAACGCACAAACAGTCTGTTAAGACTAGCCAGGCCTCGAGTGGTAGGTCTTATGCACAGCATGTAGACAGCTCCGGCTCTGCCCTCGATGGCTTCCTGGCTTCAAAACCCCGGCGGGAGTCTTCAGTCTCCAAAGCGTGTAAGGGGTATCGGGTTGTTCCTGGGGCTCACCCCCCACAGAACATACCTGAGCCGTGCATGGTGGTGGTATCCGCTTCGAGCAGTACCGATACCCCTGCATTGGCACTGGTGTTGGATGAATCACTCCTCACCAGGGATTGTCATCTGGCCTCCACTGTGCCTTCGGGACCGATGGATAAGTCCCAGATTGACTTTCCATTATCGATTCCAACACCGATACTGCCTCCGATGTCGGTACCCTCCAGATGTGCATCGACAGCCTCGCTTCCCTCGATGCCGAGTCTGGAATCGATCTCCAGTCTGGAGGATTGGGTACCGACTCGCCTTGGTACCGTCTCAGGGCGGTACCGAGGTATCGGTTCTGATAGCTCGGATCCGCAACTCTCGGTTCTACTGAGACCGATTTAGTTGCCACGAGTAAACCTCCATTCACCGGTATCGGACATCGTACAGAGCTCGGTACCGATGTCTTCATTACCCTTACAGTCGGTGCCTTCCATACTTCGTTTCTCAGGCTCCCTGCCCTCGATGCCTAGTTTGGAATCTATTTCTAGTCTGGAAGACTGCATACCAATACATTTTGGTACTGACACCGAGCGATACCGGTGTCTGGCTACTGAGGATAACAGCCGGAGGTTTTCGGTTCCCTCGATACCAATTGAGGAGTCACCAATGACTACTCCGATGTCTTTGTCGAACCCGACTCCGACATCGGTACCGGTATCCACAGTAGCATCGTGGCAAACTCCTACCATGCTTTTTTCAACAGCATCGCTCCATTCTATACCAAGTTTGGAGTCGATACCTGGCATGGACAATGTGGTAAGGACGGTTGCTGCTCCTGATTACCGGTACCAGCAACCATCCCTTAAGCATTCCACACTGCACCCTGCAGGATCATCTATTTCTATATCTTTGGATAACTCTGTGGCTGCTCAGGCTAGTTCTTTAGATCTAACCTGTCCAAGGGAGATTCCTGTCAGGAATCCCTCTTTTCAGAGTTTCTTCCTGGATATAGCAAGATCCCTTGCCATTCCTATTCCAGGACATGATCCTGTACAAGGCTCTGTTTCTACAAATGCAAAGGACCACATAATGCTGCCTTTGCATCATTCCTTGCAGGATATCCTTCTAGGAATGTGGGAAACACCTTTTAGGGTACCCCCACCCCCCAGGGCAACTGATCTCTTATATCAGGTGCCCCCCTCTCCTGGGTTTCAAAAGACTCAACTTCCTCATCATTCCATAGTTGTGGAATCAGCAATGAGGCGGATCAAGAGTAAGAAAAAGCACTCTTCTTATCCGCCAGGTCGTGAGTCTAAGACACTAGATGCCTTTGGATGTCAAACCTTCCAAACATCTATGCTTTCTGCAAGAATTCTCTCATATATTTTCTATATGAGTCTTTCTCTTGAGGAAGTCACAAAGCAATTACATCTTTTGACTCCTTTTCCTTCAGTTTCCAAGAGTACAGACTATTCCTTGCTGCTTAAGCATATCCAGAATATCTCTTGGTTTCTTTCTCGTGCTTCCCTAGACTCTTTTGAGTCTGTCAGCAGGACTTCTGCTATAGCTATAGGGGCACGACGTAGAGCCTGGCTCCAAGCTTCAGATTTGGCCAAGTGGGCACAACAACGACTGGGACATACTCCTTGCACTGGAGACAATCTTTTCAACAAGGAATCTTTACGTCAGGTTACTCAGTTGTCCACTGATTTACCTGTTCCTAAATGTCCTGCTACACCTTCTTCTGCCCAAGTAGGTAGGAAATGTCCTACCAAACTTTCTTCCCACAGGAGAAGAAGGTTTTATTCCTCACTTGCCCATCATACAGATGTTCCCCTACAGGGGAGGCATCATCCTGGTCTGAAGAATCCAACCTCTCACCAGGCTCAGCAAACCCAGCCTCTGCAGGGTTTCTGATCAATCATCTTCACAGGCTTGTGACCCTTGGGGTTTGAATCTACAGTTGCTTCTTCTCAACAGAGGCAACCTACTTTCTCATTCTAACCCCTACGCCTGGATTTCTTTCCAAAAGACATCCTTTTCTTTATATGAGCTGTCAGAATATTCATGCCTATAAGTCACAGGTTTCTCCTCTTCTCTTCCCAGAGAAAGAGGTCTGACCACTATCAAATGATAGTTCCTGTGCTAGCATGTATATTTTATTCCTTTTTATGGACTTACTACTTGGTAAGTCTCTTCTTCTTCAGCTCTATTCTCTTCACCCTCTTACCACTGTAAGAGCAAACTTACTTATTGGAGGGTTTTCTTCTCAACCCCTCTAAGTGTGTCACTTTCCAGTGCGGAGTTTTCCTCCCTGAGTTTCCTCCCCTGTCTTGATTTTACTTTAAAACAGTTTATCAGACATATACAGAGTTTTCTACTCCTGTTCTTTCTGTTTCTTTAATCAGTAATATTCTTTCTGCTGTCTGGCCAGCAGTTGCCTATGCAGGAGCCGTAATATTTGGTCCACTAATTCTTGCCCACAAGCAACCAGATTTGTTCTCCTCTAACATTCTATCTGGTCTTAGTAGTGGCTCCAAGTCAGTGTTTTTCCATCTATCTTGGAGATTATCCCACTACAAGCTTTCTGGGTTGCTCTTCTATTTCTGCCATCTCCATCCCCTGGATTTGGCAGCATAGTGGGCTACGATACTGGCTCTAGCAGCCAGTCCTGTCTCCTCATTCTCCTGCATCATGCTCTCTGCAATCCTACAGAGAAGCTTTCCACTATGGGCCCTTGCTAGAGAGCATGGTTTTTTTTTCTCCAACAGCTTTTTTTTTTAGATGGTTGGAAAAGGCTTTTCTGTCATGTCTCCCATGACTAGAAGGATCTCCCTTCTTTTGCTATCTCCTTTTGCCATAAAGGACATAAGCTTTCTCTTACCTAAGGGCTTAAAGAGTTGCCAATTCCCTGCTTTGGTCCATGGCATTCCCAATCGCAGATATGCTCTTTCTCCTTGCAGCTTGTCCTCATGGTAAGAATGCATGATACCCTTTTTGCCCTTCAGCAGGTCAACATGATACCTCATCCTTTTCCGTCTTTTGTCTACTTACCATGCTAGAGTCCTGAACGACTTTGGACTTGCTGATTATAGATGGATATTATCCTCTATTTCTCATATAACCATCCTGGTTATCTCGCTAGCTAGCATCCTGGCGGATCATCACCAAGAGGAATAGATGCTCTATATATCTTCTCAAGTAGGTTGCACCTTCTTGTTTTAGATGAATCTTTCCTCTCCACATGTCCTATGTGAATACCATGCTGTAGGCATATATCTGTCTGTTTAATTACAGACACCCATATTTAGGCCTGCATACTGAGATTATCTTTGTGTGTATTTATGCCCTTCCATATCTCACTATAGATATATTTTTATATGTCTATTCATATATCTATATGTAGGTATATATATATATATATATAGATATATATATATATATATATATATATATATATATATAATACGTATCTGTCGAGATATTCCATTATAGATAGATATGTCTCTGCATATTTATCTATCTCACTGTCTATATTCGTATGGCTTCTGTTCTGACAGAGGGATTTTTTCCCATACCCCTGCTATCCAGCAGGTTTGGGTTTCTACACACTCAACCACTCCTGTGGTACTCAACAATTTTATACCATAACCTAATGGTTTAGGTACCCCTGAAGCTCTCCATACCTAATATCTCTCCTAGCTTACCCCAGTTAGGAGAGATATTATAGATCTTCAGTTAATCACAGGCTTAATGCCTCAGGCATTTGTCCTCTCTTTCTGGGATACAAGGGGTTCCTATTCCTTTTTCCCCACAAGGACTGTGCCTATTTGTCCAATCTGGTTAGCCTTTCTCTTTTGCTCCCAGGAGTGAGTGCTCTGCTGCCAAAAGAGTTTAGTTTACCATACAGCTTTTCGCTGAAGGCCCACCGTTTTTGTACTACCCCAGTTTCCCCTACTTAGGGGTGCCTGTTGCCTTTCAGGATTCTGACCTCCTAGGTTTTCCAACAGGTTTGTTACCTCCTTATGCAGTGAGGTCCTCTTTACAGTTCCTCTACTGGGTTCCCAGTAGATCCATGAATCTACATATTCCTATACAATCCTGTAGCGGAGGTCCCATATTGCAGTATTTTGCAGTATCCTTAATAACAATCATTATCCACACATGGACTCCTCTCCTGCAGACCTGTGCTAGGTTAGCTGTTCTACAGCATCTTTTTTCTTCAACTCCTACCCTCCATCCCCAGGATGCCTGGTGTTGTGGGAAATAGCATGTTCCAACCTATGACATGCTCGGACTCCAGGCATCTCAGCTTGGGAGTCCCATATGTGAAGATTCATTCCTGCTTGTTCCTGGAGATAGCACAGTTACTTACCTGTAACAGGTGATCTCTGGGAACAGCAGGAATTAGTCTTCACAACCCACCCACCTTCGCAGGAGTTGTATCTCTATCTATCTTTCCTTTCTTTTCTCTCTCTCTTTGTCTCAGCTTTCAAACTTAACTGAGGAGAGGCAGTTGGGAAAGGCAGGAAGGCAACACGCAGGCGTGGTGGGATGCTTCCAAAAGCTTTCTGATTGGAAGCTGGGAAGCGTTCCCGCGCAGGCTCCGTCGGTACCGACGTACCCATATGTGAAGACTAATTCCTGCTGTTCCCAGAGATCACCTGTTACAGGTAAGTAACTGTGCTTTCTTTAGTACGGGGTAAACGGAGGACGTTTTTAGGTCGGTGGGCATGATGCCTTGGAGTAGGGATTGGTTTATTATTTGGAGGAGGTATGGGCCGAGTTCGGTTTTGTGGCTTTGATCCATGATACAGGGCACGGATCCAGGGGGGAGGTAGTTGTATTGATGTTAGATATTATCTTTAGCAGGTGCTTTTGGTCCAATGTGCAGAATGTGATCCAGACGTTGGGATTTGTTGGGGGTTCATGTGAGGAGAGGGTGAGTTTGTGGTTTTTGCTTTTCAGTTTATCGGCAAAGTAGTTGGCGAGGATGCAGGGTTCTATGCTGCATATTTCTGAGTCATTTTGGTTGGTTTTGGTTAGGGACCGGACAATGGCAAACAGCTCTCTTGGTCAATTTAGGGCATGATCTATGATTCTGATGTGGTGGTCTTTTTTGGCTTTGTTTATTGTGTCCCTGTAGACAGTGAGTAAATTGAGGTATTGGAGTTTGTTTTGCTGTGTTTTTGATATGCTCCATTTCTTTTCGAGGTTTCTCCATTGCTTCTTGAGTTTTGGGGTGTACCTTTTTTTCCAAGCACTTGGATAAGTGACTTGCATGGCTGTTAGAGGGGGATGCTGCTTTCTGTATAGTGATATTCCAGGTGCTTAGTGAAATGGTTAGGTCTGTGGTGTCATTTGAGAGCTGAGGGAGGATGTTGTGGAGGAAGGCGTCTTTGTTGAACCGGGTGAAGCGTTTGGTAAGTGGTGGGCTACTCGGTGTGTTGGCAGTAGCTCTCATTAGTGTAATCTTGAAGGTTATAAGGTGATGATTAGACCAGGCAACTGCAGATATGGATGGGGGGAGGGGGTGTTGTGAGTGTGTTACGCATTTGTGGCAGGGAGGAAAACGAGGTCCAGGGTGTTTCCCTTGTTGTGGGTGGGTGCAGTTATAATGTGTTGAAAACCCATGTCAGTCATTGAGTCCAGGAAGGAGGTTGCCTGGGAGGAGTCGAGTGAGGGGAAGGTTCAGGTAAGAACATAAGAACATAAGACATGCCATACTGGGTCAGACCGAGGTCCATCAAGCCCAGTATCCTGTTTCCAACAGTGGCCAATCTAGGTTATACGTACCTAGCAATATCCCCAAAAGACACAGGTTCCACAATGCTTGTACTGGGTCAAGCATTGATATCCTGGGTCCCTTTTTAATAGTGGTTTATGGACCTTTCCTCCAGGAACTTGTCCAAACCTTTTTTAAACCCAGCTATACTAACAGCCCTTACTACATCCTCCGGTAACAGATTCCAGAGTTTGATTACACGTTGAGTGAAAAAATATTTTCTCTTATTTGTCTTAAATAGTTTACCCTGTAGCTTCACTACATGTCCCCTAGTCTTTCTGTACTCTGATAGCGTAAACAATTGATCCACGTTTATCTGTTCCACTCCATTCATTAATTTATAGACCTCTATCATATCTACCCTCAGCCGTCTCTTCTCCAGGCTAAAGAGCCCTAATCTTCTTAGCCTCTCTTCATAGGAGTAGCCTTCCATCCCCTTCACCAATTTGGTGGCTCTTCTCTGTACTTTTTCTAATAACGCTATGTCCTTTTTAAGATACGGTGACCAGAATTGCACACAATATTCAAGGTGCGGTCGTACCATGGAGCGATACAGAGGCATTATAATATCCTTTGTTTTGTTCTCCATCCCTTTCCTTATGATACCTAGCATTCTATTTGCCTAGAATGATGTGTGGTGGTTTGGGGGAGACCGTGCAAGCTGATTTAAGGATTTGAGTTAGACTGTTGTGGTCGAGTTCTGGCAGGCTATAAATAAGACAGATGGAGAAGTTCTTATTTTGGACCTTGAGGATGTCCATTCCATCTATATTAATAGCTAAGGAGGGTGTGGCTTTGTGTTCTGACTTCCATAGGATGAGTACACTACCTCCTCTTTTGGAGTCCCTGGGGCAGTTGAAAAGGTCAAAACCCTATACTTGTAGCCCGCAATGGTTCCGAAACCTGTCCTGGGGGACCCCCAGCCAGTCTGATTTTCGGGATAACCGCAATGAATATGCATGAGAGAGATTTGCATACACTGCCTCCATTGCATGCAAATCTCTCTTATGTATATTCATTGTGGATACCCTGAAAACCCGACTGGCTGTGGGGTCTCCCAGGACAGGTTTGGGAACCACTGCGTGCTTGTTAGGACATTGTCCGTGGGGGAGAGCCACATCTCTGTAACACAGAAGAGATCAGGGCTGTCTTCCTCTATTATATTAGTGATTATTGGAATCTTATTCCTTACTGATCTTGCATTGATGAGGATGCATTTCAGTGTTGTGCGTGTGTGAGCGGAGGATATAAGGTTTGATATGGTTGTGTTGTGTTGATGCATACTAGTCTGCTGCGGTGCTTACGGTGATTTGAGTGTGGGGCCTGGAGGTATGCTGCATTGAATAGCGGTGTGTTTAATTTGTGTCTGGGTGTGGTGTGAATGATGGGGATTTGACAAGTGGGATGAGCGTCTGTGGTTAGAGAGAGTTTGATTGTTAATTGATGTGATGTGAGAAGAAGGTAGAGTATAGCGAGGGCAATTTTGAGGGAGCCCATTTTGTGGGTTTCTGTTGGGTGTAGTGTTAGATTGTGTGAGTTACTGTACCATGGATAATTTTGCAGTGTACTTTGGTGAGGAGTATTTGGCAATGTTACATATGTTTTAGTACATTATATGTGTGAAATGTTGTAGGAGGGTAATAATAGAATATAGTAGTAGTATAGGGAGGAGTTGGCTCAGTGGTTGGGACAGGTTACCTCAGGCCGGAAGGCCGGGGGTTCAATTCCCGCATGTGGACAAGCAATCTCAGGCCGGAGGGACTGGGTTCTCTAGTCCCGTGGCCACTCCTTGTGGCCTTGGGCAAGCCACTTAACCCTCCATTGCCTCAGGTACACTTAGATTGTGAGCCCTTCGGGGACAAGGGATTAAAAAAGTACCTGTTAGTATACATGTAAACCGCACTGATTCTAAAGAGCCGCGGTATAAAAAATAAATAACATTAATAGCAATAATAACATTAAATGTTACAGATCAGGTCACTGTTACAGATCGAGTCTTTGATGTTGATTTCTAAGTGGTGAGGACTTACATTCTTGCTGGTGGAGGTTTTGGGTGATTCTTGCGTTTTCTTGAGCCACTGGCAGGTTTTTGGTGGGAGACACTCTTGGTGTCTTGGGGAGCGGTAATTGAGTCTTTGGTCTTCTGTGGTTTGGTCTAAATGATGTTGTGGGCTGATCTTCGAGAGTAAGCTGGCAAGCCTCAAGTCTCTGCCTCAGTTCCCCGCCTAAGGGCCACACCCAAAGGCCCTCAGGCACAAGCCAGCCTCCTATGAGGCTTCTTTTTAAACTGTTGCTGCAGGTGGGTGATTGGTGGCTGTGGGGAGTGAGGGAGGAGCTCCTGCTCTCACCCTCCGGTGACTGCTGCTGCTTTCCCGCTTCTATTGTCCCATATCCCTGTCTAATGTTCCTCTGACCACTCCCTATCCAAGTTCTTCGCCCAGCAGGCCTCATATCAGTGTGGAGCCTGCAATCCCTGCTGTATAATCTGGTATCAACCACCAAAACTGTCAAACACCCGGATAACAGTATTCAAAATATAAAACACTTCAAAAACTGGCAGAATACCGTAAATCCCCTCCACCATCCACTACATTTTTGTCGGGCATAAACCACAAGAGGGATAGAACCACTCTGTCACTCACATATAGTACATGCCCCTTTTATTCATCCAAAGTTCTTTTTTCATACGTGTCTTAAAACCAACAAAAATAGAGAGCAAATCCACACTTAACTGATCCACCGCACGATGTGCACGTTTCGAGGCTATCGCCCCTGTATCAAGTGCCCCCGATGAAACACAGTGTGTGCCCACATTCACGTAACTGATAAAAAACGCCGACTTCTTGGCCAGTGAAGTCAGGGATAGTTGCTCAAGATTGGCTAGCACAAAACCCGCCTACTTATTCAAGAACCAATCACCAGAAGGGAATACCCAACCAGACCGGGGCTCCCTGCAGTGAAAGGAGGAATGATATGTCAAAGTCCCAACCAATCAATGTCCCGATTTAAACCACCCGGAGCAACAGTCGGTAAAGTGAATATCCAGCGCTGTTCCACTCTACGTAACCTTGCAGTTCGATCCCCTCCCCGGGGGTCCAAGGGAACATGATCTATCACAGTCCATTTCAACTCATCAAAGGAATGATGTAAATCCAAGCAATGCTTCACCATTGGAGCCGTCAAAATCCCCTGGCGAAAACGTGAAGCATGCTCCCCCAAGCGAATCTTGATAATACAAGTGGTACTCCCGATATATCGCAGCAAACAAGGGCATTCCAAAAGGTAAACCACAAACTAGGATATGCAGGAAGTCTGCCAGGTTCTATGTTTGAGTCAGAGGTGTTTGAGGTTGACAGTGTGTCAGGTTTGAAGAAACCCTGGACAGTTGGGGGACTGAAAGGGCAAATGATGGGGACGGCAGCTCCAATGGACAGATAGATGGCATGAGTGACAGACCAAAGGCATAAACAGACCACAGTAAAAGTGAAGGTAATGAAGCAGGCAGACTTACTGATGTGACCAGGACTGTGAGGGCTGTGGGAAGAGTGCTTCAAAAGCATGCAGTCAGATGTAGGCAGGCAAGTGTGTCTATGTTGGTCTCGGCTGTAGCCCTTGCCCAAGGAGCATGTCCTGCTCCTTGGGTGCGCTCCTGCAGCGCAGAATGCCGCAACTAGCTCCTTGATATAGCCCATGATTCCTGGGGGAGTGCGGCCACGTCACTTCCGGGTCGGAGGAAGTGATGATCCAAGCAAGCGGGTGGTTGGAGGCAGTACCTGACAATAGATAGAGCAACAGGAGGAAATCAGCATACAAAGGCAGCACTGGGATAACGCAGGCAGCAGTATCAGCAGCAATGGGGCAGCAGAAAACAGCACAGTAGTGCCACAACAAGCTTCTTGATATAGCCCACGATTCCTGGGGGAGCATGATTGCATCACTTCCGGATCAGAGGAGGTGATGATGCAAGCAAGCGGGTGGTTGGAGGTAGTACCTGTGACAGTAGAGAGAGCAACAGGAGGAAATCAGCATACAAAGGCAGTACTATGCTTTCTTTTTGGCTGGAGTGCTGTGATCCAGTTGGTATTCTTTGCCCTCTTTAAGTGTGGAGGGGGCTGCTGTTTTTCTTGCTTTGTTATAGAAATACTGGCTGCTTGTGAGCTGCACAGAACCCTATTTTGGGCAATGTCATCAAACCAGTGGCTCTCAGTTTCTATCTACTGGTAGGAGAGCATAAACCCACATTTCTGGACTGGCTTAGGGGGGACGCAGTGAAAGAAAATTTGCAAGTAAGATCTAATTTCAACATTTGAGAGAGCTGATAAAAGTCTTGGCTGCTTCGACTCCCATAAAGCGAGATTGCAGGCTCTGATATGGCCATAAAAACAAGGAGGGCACAACAGTTAGAACTCTTCACCCACATACCTCTTCACCCGCACATTTACTGGCACCGGAAAATTCTGCTGCGCCACATAAAAGGTAAAGATTGCACTTTGGAAGTCTGTCTCTTCACGTGTGATTTGGCACAATTCTGACAATGCTTCCCCAACGCGATGTTATAAAAATGGCTGCTCCCCCTCATGACCTTATAAGGACAGATCCTGAAAGGTTTGCCTTGGTACAACGTCTCACAGCAACGAGTCATTGCTGTCTCAACTTGTTTGGCTTGATGCTGAAAGGAACTCTGCGCAGAAAAGCCTGACTGTTCCTCTCCAGGTCTACTGAAATGACACCATTTGGGGGAGAATTTCTCTGTGCCAAATTGAGATAACGGATTAATTTAACAGTAGTTCCAGTCATAATAGACGTGATTCAGATAAGGGCACTAAAACTAAGAGAAAAAAAATCTGTCTCCATCTCAGCCACATACTTTTATCATCACACTATGGAGATAATTTCTAAAGGAACATTATGGCTCTGAAGACTTCAAGTGTCCCTTTCCTGCAAATAAAGAAAATCTGCTGCTGCAAGTGCCATCGAGCTGGTTTCATCAGAGAGCTCTGTAATCTCACCCTCTCCATCTCTCTCCCCCAGCAAGACCCTGCAGAGGATCCATCATATCTCCCCTCAGCTGTCTCTTCTCCAAGTTGAAGAGCCCCTAACCTTTTAAGCTTTCTCTCATAGAGATATTCTTCCATACCCTTTATTTTGTTCATTCATCCTCTGTACCTTTTCTAATGCCACTATCTTTTTTTTTAATGTATTGATCAGAATTGCACACAATACTTGAGGTGCAGTTGTACCATGGCACGATGCAGAGGAATATCATAATACCTTTGAATCATTCCATGGATGTATTTTCCATTCATTTCCTTATAATTCCTAGCTTTCTTGGTTGCCACTGCACACTAAACAGAAGATTTCAATTTATTATCCATGATGAGACCTAGATTCTGTACCTGGATGGTGACTCCTAATGTGGAACCTTGCAGCATGTAACATATTCTTCCCTAAGTGCATAACTTTATATTTTTCCACATTAAAATTCATCTTCCAGTCTTCCAATTTCTCAAGATCCTCTCACAATGTCTCACAATCTTGTGATCTAACAACTTTTAATAATTTGGTGTTGTCTGCAGATCGGATCACCTTGCTTGTTCCTATGTCCAGGTCATTTATGAATGTTAAAGAGCAGTGGGCCCAGTACATTTGTTTTATGTTGCATTTTGTATGAATATTTTGATTTGTTGTATTTGGAGGTAATTGTTGATTTGATGGTATCATTGATTTGCATTAATTATATATGGTTCTCCAGGAACAAGCAGGAAGTCAGTTCTCGCATATGGGTGACATCGGCGCCGAAGGAGCCCTCATGGAAGCATCTCCCCAGTTTCAAAGACAGCCTTTGGGAGATGCCACCACGCATGTGTGGTTCCCTTCCCGCCCAAGGGTGCCATCTTGCTCAGTCTCATTTTTTTCCATGGAGCCCCAACAGACATCTGTTTTTCCCCCCGGAAAAAATTGATTGATTTGTGTGAAAAAATTATTTTTCCTTATCCAGTTACGACTGGTCTCTTTCTTGCCTCCGAGCTCACTTGCCCAGCATCACGTCTCAGAACCATTCTAGGTTGTTTTCCCCAGTGCAATTCGTGCCTTTTTCCGTCCACTGACCGCTTCGAGGGTCTTCGACCTCGCCAGGGAACTTTTTTCCGCAATGGCCTGCGGATTCAAGAAGTGTGATTGGTGCATGAAAAACATGTTACTTACCGATACACATGATTGCTGATCCGGAGGTCTATGCCCTCGGGGGGGGGGGGGGGGGGGGGGGGGGGAAATGTCTGCGAAGGCCATCCAGCGTTATCAGCAGAAGCAGGACAATATCTTCCACAGGTCAGACTCTACTGTGGTATCCCTGGTAGCTCACACTCCAAGGCTCTGCACGGGTCTCCGCAACGTCCGACCAGAACTGTGGACACTCTGACAAGGGTTCCCCGGAGCGGAAACAGAAAAGGAAGAAATCCTTGAGGACCTCATCCTGGGACTCGGACATTCCGGGCAAGTCCCACAGCCTGTGGAGAGAACTCAAGGAGTCGGAGTGGGAGTGACCAGCATGGACGCAAAGGCTTCTGGTGACAGGTACCGGATCCTCGAGGCCTTTCTCATTGAGGACTCCCTCACTGATACGATGTCCGCATCAAAGGCTGCACCTCCTGTTTGGGAAACTAGGATGATGGCACTGGAGCACAGTTTCACTGCCTTCCTCATCACGCAGCAGGTGCTGATGCCCGGCACCGCTGGTGCATCAGCCAAGACTGCAGAGACCTCATTACTGGGGACTCCCCCGGTCACTGAACCAATCCCCGTGAGCCTGAAACCTCAAGTCGATCCTCGGCGAGGGTCTCAGTCTCACTCCCGCTCCTCAGGAGCGAGATCCTCCACGTAGCCGCAGCAGACTACCGGGCCCCCGACCGGGTCCTGAACCCCAGGCCTGGTCAGCCGCCAAATCCTCCACTGACTACGCTGACTGGGAGTCTGAGGATGAGGCATCCCCGGAGACGCAGAAGAACCTTGACTTCCTATCGGATCCGTCTCCCCCTGATGTTGCTGTGTCGGTCCCCACCTGAGGACACGTCATTCCTCAAGTTTGTTCGGGATATGTTGAAGGCTTTGTCCATCAACACTGAGTCGGAGTAAGACTCTCACATGGAGGAACTCGAAATCCTCCAATTCGAAGCCCCGCCCAAGGAGGCCCTGACGGTTCCTGTCACCACCATCCTCGGGAGGTTCCTCCTTCGCATGTGAGAGACATCGGTGTCGGTACCCATAGTCAGCCAATGTGACACCATGTACCGAGTTCAGCAAGGCCCTGGCTTCCGAGAATTGCAACTGACGCACTCCTCCATGGTGGTGGAGTCGATTATGTGCCAGCAGAAGCGCCAGAAGACACACTCCTCCGTGTATCTGGGCAGGGAGCCCTGCGCTCTCGATGCCCTTGGCCAGACGCCTTTCCCTTTCTTTCCAGGAGAGCCCTCTTGGACTCCCCTGCACCAGCAGGAATCAGTCCTCACAACCCTCCCTCCTCCCCATAGAGTTGCTGTATTTTGCCATCTTCTTTTGTTGGCTCTAGCTGTGTCATCTGACTGAGCAAGATGGCACCTGTCATGCCCCAGCCCTCCGCCTAGGGCTTAGAGGGATAGGGATGCCATTTACTTCCCTTGTAAGAGGTTGAACAGACTTTTTCTCCAGTGAAGGATGCTGGGAATTGTAGTTCTAGCCTTCTAATAGGAAGTGTAATTATGGACCGAGAGTGTAGGCAAAAATGACAAGGTTTATTTCCCCAAAACACAAAGTTCAAGCATGTTGTAATAGGATACTTTTCAGGTATTTGCTCCAGGTCATTTACAAACTGGGCTATATGAGCTTTCACAGTCTTTACTTCTATGCATGCGCTTCAAAATAACAGATAAAGCAAAACAGAGCTGCTTCATTCAGCCAAAGTAAAATAACTTCTTTTACTTCTGTCTTGATTCAACAGTCAAACATAGAAGCAATAAGTATTCTCCTCTTACCAAGAGCAGGCTCCTACCTTCAGCTTAAGGCTAGGCTTCCTTACTCAGCTTTTCAGGAGACTTTTATCATCTCATATATTCCTTAGCTAATAGACTCAACACTATCAGCTTTACACAGTGTACAGTCCATGAGCTCCTCTGGCTGCAAAGAATCTTGCTCAGTGAGGTCCACCTGCATTTCCTCTAGCTCTGGCAATGCAGTGCCCTGCTCTGAAGCTTCCATGGACGTTCTAGGGTAAACCCTCTCTGAGGTACCCTGTGTTTCTCTGGAGTACAGCTCTCCCCGGTAAGGATAAGTTATTTCTGAGGCTCTGGTCACTTCCCCCTGGCTGTGCTCACCATTCTCCCTCCAGCTTCTGGGAAACAATCCCTGTCTCACTTGCCTGAGTTCCTCTCTGGAGCTCTGCCATGGTCTCCTATTCCAGGCTGGGCTCTGTGAACTCTCGGGCTGAGTCCTGGGCTTCGTCCTCTGGACTCTCTGAATCCTTTCAACAGGAACTGGGGTTTGAAGCTTCTCCTGCTCACTCTCTCTGAGCACTCCTCTTCTGGTCTCTCTCCACCCAGGCTCTCTCCACTGCCTTCTCTTCTCCTCCCTGGCTGTCTCCTCAGCTCTGGCTGTGGATGTGGTCCTCCTTCCTCGCTGTCTTCTCAGCTCTAGCTGTGGTTTATATCTCTGCCTCTCGGGCTGTGTCTCCCTCTCTCTAGATGGGTGCATGCAATCATCATCCAAGCCTGCAACTACGTCAGCAGAGCTTGGCTGTGGCAGCCTAAGTTCAGATTCCATGTGCTTGCTCTCTCTAGGGAAACGCTGAAACCTGTGCACTGCAGGGATGTCACTTTTCTTAAAGGTAAAATCCTTAGTTTCTCCTATTTCCATAGGCTCACTATGGACTTCCTTATCACACACCCTTGGGCGGGAAGGGGACCACACATGCGTGGTGACATCTCCCAGAGCCTTTCTTTGAAATCTGGGGAGATGCTTCCATGAGGGCTCCATTGGTGCCAACGTCACCCATATGTGAGGACTGATTCCTGCTGTCCCTGGAGAACACATGTTACAGCTGAGTAACTATGCTTTATCTCCAGGAACAAGCAGGAATGTAGTCTTCACATATGGGTGACGTCAGTACCAACGGACTCCACAAGGGAAGGTTCCACAGCATCCAATTGGAAAGCTTTTAGGAGAACTCCATTGCAACTGCGTGACTGCCTTCCCGCCTTCCCAACTACCTCTCTCCAGTTCTTCATTTTCTGCGGAGCCAGCAGGAAGCAAATACTGTCTTCTCCGGAAAAACTCTTCTTTTTGTGAATAGCGCCTCTGCTTTTCCGTTGATGCCGGCACTATCGAAGACATCGCTGGTTCCCTTATTCTCTTCTTTTTTTCCCTTTAAACTAGGTTTTCAAATTTAAAAAACTCTGGCTTCTCCATGCCCTCTTAGGCCTTAAGCCTACCATAACCTTCCCATCCTTAGAAGGCATGGAGAAACCAGCTAGTGGTTTGAAAAAATGTTCTAAGTGTGCCAGCACCATCTCAGTTACTGAAACACATGACTGGTGTTTAAAATGCTTCGGCCCAGACACCAGCCAAAAGATTGCCCCCTCCATCAAAAAATGACACGGAGAGGCTTACAGAACCGGGTTTCTAAATTTGGGACACTCTTCGCCTTGGACGTGGTATCGTTGGTTCTCCAGGACCAAGCAGGAAGTCAGTCCTCACATATGGGTGACGTTGGCGCCGACAGAGCCCCCGTGCGGAGCATTTCCCCAGCTTTCAAAGAAAGCCTTTGGGAATTGCAGCGCGCATGCGCGGTCCCCTTCCCGCCCAAGGGTGCCATCTTGCTCAGTCTTCTTTTTTCCGCGGAGCCCAACGGACGTAGTTCATTTTTCGCCGAGGAAAAAGTTGATTTCCCTGGTTTTTGGTTCTTCTCCTTCGGTTCGATGCCGGATCCTTTTCCCGCCTGGGCCCGATACGCCGGTATTGAGCCCACTCTCTCTTATTCGGTTTTTGTCCTTTGTGACTAGCGTTCGCGCCATTTTTTTTTTTCGCTGGCAGCCCTGTCTTATGACCTCGCAGGGGCCCTTTTTCCCCCGATGGCTGCCAGCGGGTTTAAAAAGTGTGATCAGTGTAAGAAGCTTATGTCTATTACCGACACACATGACTGCTGCCTCCGCTGCCTCGGACCCGATCATGACCTAATGATCTGTGGTCCGTGTGGCAAAATGTCCTCGAAGGCGTTGAGGAGTCGGCAGCACCAGAAGGATAAGATCTTCTCTGACTCCGCGTTCGGACGGGCCCAGACCTCGTCAGAGGCCTCGACGTCTCGGGACTTTGGCCCCGAGCAGCGTCGGGGTTCCTCTGAGCGGGGGTCTCCTTCGCGGGAACAGCGCAGGAAGAAGAAACCCGCGAGGGCGGCATCGGTGGACGCTCCTGGTTCCTCGAGGGCCAGGTCGCATAGCCCCGATAGCCGTCCCGGGTCTTCGGAGTCGGAGAGGCCTGCCAAGAAACCTCGTATCGAGATGGAGTCTCCTGGACACGTGAGTGCTGTAGTCCTCGTGGACTCTCCTCCAGGGGAGCCGACGTCGGGCCCGACGCCATCGGGTCCCGAGTCGGGGGCTGCTGGGTCTCCTGAGCTCGGACTCAGGTTGACGGCCTTGGAGAGCAGCCTCGCTGCCTTCATGGAACAGCAGCGGGCATTGATCGCCGGTCTCACCGGTGCATCTGCCCCGACCACCGGGACATCGACTTCCAAGTCGACCCCGGAGGCCAAGCCGATCCTCGAGTCCATGCGGGCTCGAGTCGATCCTTGGCCACGGTCTCCCTCGGCCTCCCGTTCGGGACCGAGGTCGTCGACGCCGGTGCCCTCGGCGTCGGGGCGGAAGGCATCGGTGCCCGCCCGACCGGAGCCGCTCGATACCTCCTCCAAGGAGTCGGGCTGGGAGACGGAGGACGAAGAGTCACCCGACACCTATCGGACTCGGTGTGTCCCATCGGACTCGCCGGAGTCCGAACCTCGGAAACGATCCCCACCGGAGGATACCTGGTTCTCGGACTTCGTGCGGGATGTGGCCAAGGCCTTGGCATTCCCCGCGGATCCCGAGGAGGAGCCTCGAGCCGAAGAGCTCGAGGCCCTCCAGTGTGACTCTCCCCCGAAGGAGGCCTTTACTGTGCCGGTTCCTCCGATGCTGGAGCGGCTGCTCTTCCGCATGTGGGAGACCCTGGCCTCGACGCCGGTGTTAAGCAAGCGGGTCGATTCCATCTATCGAGTCCGCAGGAGCCCCGGGTTCCAAAAGGCACAATTACCGCACCACTCCATGGTTGTGGAATCGGCCATGCATCGACTGAAAAGTCAGAAGATGCACTCCTTGGTGCCTCCCGGCCGGGAGGCCCGGAACCTGGATGCCCTCGGTAAGAAGTGCTTCCAGGGCTCTATGCTTGCTTGCCGTGTCCAGACATACCAGCTCTACATGGGCATGTATCTCCGAGACCTGGCAAAGGAGCTTGCCGGGTTCTCTGCTGGTCTCTCCGAGGAATCTTTGCAGATGTTCCAGGCCTTGTCCACTGGTATTCGAGAGTGCTCGAAGTTTATCTCTCAAGCAGCCTACGATGGCTTCGAGGTTTCGGCCCGAGTAGCCGGGGCCAGCATCGGTGCCCGCCGACAGGCTTGGCTACAGTCATCCGACCTCGAGCCATGGGTACAGGACAAGTTGGTCGATGTCCCCTGCCGAGGTGAAAACCTCTTTGGCAAGCCCATGGCTGAAAAGGCTGCAGAACTCGAGACCAAGACTCTGACCCGGACTAGGCTATCTAGAAAAACCTCTGCCCCTTCTCAGAAAAAGAAGGGCTCGGGGAAAAAGACCTTTTACCTGAGGAAGTTGTCTGCCTATAAACAATACCCTCATCAGGCCTCTGCAGCTCCCCAACAGGGTCAGCAGGCCAAGGGGCAGGGTCATGGGCCCCGTAGCCAGAAGGCCCCCAAGCCATCAATACCGGCCCCTGCTCAGCAGAGTGGGGATTTTTGACTCAGAAGGCATAGCCTCTTCTCCTCAGCTGGCTCACATCAGCACAGGAGGCCGGCTGACCCACTTTGCCCACAGGTGGTCAGCCGTCACATCAGATGCCTGGGTGCTCCATATAGTCCAAAAGGGCTATCTTCTCCATTTTCACCAGGTACCTCCCTCCTATTTTCCAGGGGAGCCTCCAAGACTCCCTCTGCACAGGGACTTACTCCTTCAGGAGTTAGCAAGTCTGCTAAAGGAACAGACTGTGGAACCGGTGCCCCACCACCTGAGAGGTCACGGCTTTTATTCCAGGTACTTTCTGGTACCAAAAAGAACAGGAGGCCTCAGACCCATCCTAGACTTGCGCAATCTCAACAAGTTCCTGGAGAGGGAAAAGTTCAAGATATTTACCCTTGGAATCCTGCTGCCCTACCTCCAGCAGGGAGACTGGCTATGCTCCTTAGATCTAAAGGGTGCTTATACTCACATCCTTATTCATCCAGACCACAGACAATATCTCAGGTTTGTTGTGGGGGGAAACCACTACCAGTACAGAATACTACCCTTTGGCCTAACCTCCGCTCCCAGGGTGTTCACCAAGTGCCTGGCGGTGGTGGCGGCCTACCTGAGGCTTCAAGGTCTTTTTGTGTTTCCATACCTGGACGACTGGCTCATAAGGGGCCATTCTTCCCAGGAGGCCAGTCAAGCCACCCTTCGCACTGTGGCTCTGCTTCAGCACTTGGGGTTTGTCATAAACTTCGCAAAGTCCACTTTGCTCCCATCCCAGAACTTAGAATTCATAGGAGCAAGGCTGGACACTCTTCAGGCGAAGGCTTTTCTGCCAGTGGACAGAGCCCACAGGTTGATGGATCTAGCCAGGCAGTTTCACAGCAATTCCCTGGTTTCCGCCAGGCAATTCCTGAGACTTCTAGGCCATATGGCTTCCACGGTTCATTTAACCCCCAATGCCCGCCTGCACATGCGGCCTGCTCAGTGGTGCCTTCGAACTCGGTGGCATCAAGCCACAGGGAGCCTTGCAGACTCAGTCAGAATATCCACCCTGCTTGTCTCCTCTCTCCAATGGTGGCTTCATCTTCCGAATCTGGTACTCGGAGTGGTTTTTCAATCCCCTCCGCATTCTCAAGTGCTGACGACAGATGCTTCTCTTCAAGGTTGGGGGGCACATTGCCAAGGGGCATGTACTCAGGGTCTCTGGACCCCTTGGGAGGCTGCTCAGCAGATAAACTTTCTGGAGCTACAGGCAATACGCCTAGCTCTGAGAGCCTTCTCCCACCTCACATCTCACCAGTCTGTACTGGTCCAGACGGACAATCAAGTTGCCATGTTCTACGTGAACAAACAAGGAGGTACAGGCTCCTTCCTTCTCTGTCAGGAGGCACAACGGCTGTGCTCTTGGGCCGTCAATCACGGAATCCTCCTCAAGGCTGTCTACCTCCCAGGTCAAGAAAATTACCTGGCGGACAGACTGAGCAGGATCCTGCAACCACACGAATGGAGATTGAATCCGTTGGTGGTTCAGCAGATCTTTCTCAGGTGGGGCCTCCCCACCATGGATCTTTTCTCCAGTCCTCTGAACCGGCAGCTCCCGAGATTCTGTTCCAGACAACCACATCCTCTCAGAGTAGCAGTGGATGCGTTTCTGATTCCGTGGTCCCAAGGCCTACTGTATGTGTTTCCTCCCATGCCACTAGTGTCCCGAACGCTGTTCAAAGTCCTCAAGGACGGGGCCTCAATGATTCTGATAGCCCCCAGGTGGCCGAGGCAACCGTGGTTCCCACTTCTGCTGCAACTGGCGGTGGACACTCCTCTTCCTCTGGGGATTCAACACGATCTCCTGTCTCAGGAACAGGGATCTCTCTTGCACCCCAACCTCCAGTCCCTTCATCTGATGGCCTGGCTGCTGAAAGGGTAGTCCTGGCTCCCCTACTACTGCCTAGAGAGGTGGAAGACGAAGTCTTAGCCTCTAGATGGCAATCCACCAGGAAATCCTACGCTCTTAAGTGGCGTAGATTCTCCGCATGGTGTGCTCAGCACAGCGAGAATCCCTTCTCGTGCTTGTTAGCAGTAGTATTGCAATATTTGCTTTACCTCTCCAATCTAGGCCTTAAGTCCAACTCTGTCAGGGTTCACCTCAGTGCTCTTTCAGCGCACCACTCACCGGTGGACGGAAGGCCTCTTTCCAACCACCCTTTGGTGGCTCGTTTTCTCAGAGGCCTCCTCCTGCTTAAGCCTCCTTTACGTCCACCAGCCCCTGAGTGGGATCTGAATGTGGTCTTACAGCAGCTTACGTGTCCGCCATTTGAACCTATGGCTACCTGCCCTCTCCGTTTTCTCTCCTGGAAAACCTTGTTTCTGGTAGCTCTTACCTCTGCTAGGCGAGTAAGTGAACTTCAGGCACTAGTGTCTGATCCCCCTTACACTAGGTTCTACAGGAATAGGGTAGTCTTACGGACTCACCCGAAGTTTCTCCCTAAGATTGTCTATCCTTTTCACCTCAATCAGGAGGTGGTTCTTCCGACCTTCTTTCCCAGGCCGCATGCCAACCGGGCTGAGATGGTCCTGCATACCCTGGACTGTAGGAGGGCGTTATCCTTCTACCTTGACCGTACGTGGGAGCATCGGAGGGCTGTTCAGCTCTTCGTTTCTTTTGACCCCAATAGGTTGGGGTTACCTGTCTCCAAGCGTACTTTGTCCATATGGGTCGCTGACTGCATCGCCTGGGCTTATGGGGCAGCCGGCCTCTCGTTGGAGGGTCGAGTCATGGCTCATCGTGTCAGGGCGAAGGCTGCGTCAGTGGCTCATCTCCGCTCTGTTCCGTTGGCAGACATCTGCCGGGCCGCTACTTGGTCTTCAAGCCAGACTTTTGCGGCCCATTACTGCCTTGAGAGGGAGTCCCGCAGGGACAGTGCTTTCGGACAGGCAGTACTCCATAATCTCTTTGGGGTTTAGGCAACTCCTACCCTCCGGCCCTGGTGTTGGGCTACCGGTCGGGGGCGTTCTCAGAGAAGATTCCTTCCTTACGTACTAACGAGCTAGAGGGAGCTCATTTTTTCGGCTTGAGGTCTCCAGTAGCCTTAAGCTGGGGAGTCCCATATGTGAGGACTGACTTCCTGCTTGGTCCTGGAGAAAGAGGAGTTACTCACCTGTAACAGGTGTTCTCCAGGAGCAGCAGGAATCAGTCCTCACAACCCTCCCTCCTCCCCTTGGATTTGCAATCATATGATTTATTTTTGCTAATTTGTTTGCTGTCTTTTAGCTATGTCATCAGACTGAGCAAGATGGCACCCTTGGGCGGGAAGGGGACCGCGCATGCATGCTGCAATTCCCAAAGGCTTTCTTTGAAAGCTGGGGAAATGCTCCGCACGGGGGCTCCGTTGGCACCGACGTCACCCATATGTGAGGACTGATTCCTGCTGCTCCTGGAGAACACCTATTACAGGTGATTAACTACTCTAACTTTTCAAAATCCCAGCTCGCTCCATCTCAAATGTTAGAGGTCATTGAAGCCTTACTGAACACCCAACAGTTCAGGGTGTTTCTGCCCCAACTCTGCTGTACCCTTCTAATCCAACTACCATCCCAGACACTCCACCGGGACAATATGACTGCCTGCGAAATGCTGCAGCTCCTAGGCTACATGACCTCTGCAGTACATGTCATTCCATATGCTCGATTATGGTACGTATGCGAATAGCCCAATGGACTCTTGCCTACCAATGGACGCAGGCCTCTGGCCGTCTCCGGGACGGGATCCAGGTCACTGCCCATCTAACCACATCCCTTCAGTGGTGGTGTTCTCCAGAAAATCTACTCATCAGATTATCTTTTCAGATGCCTCCAATGTACCCTGACAATGGATGCCTCCAAACTGGGTTGGGGAGCACACCTGGGCACCCTGTCTACACATGGGCTGTACACAATGCATGAGTCACACCTCCAAATCAGTCTTAGGGAACTTTGTGCTAGCTTAAATGCCCTCTGAGTATTTCAACACCACCTCAGGGCACAACAGATCCTAGTCAGGACGGACAATTGGGTCACCATGTTCTATGTGAACAAACAGGGAGGAATAGGCTCATGGCCTCTCTGCGAGGAGACTCTTCACCTGTGGTCCTTTGCCATTTATCATTAAATACACATCTGAGCGGTGTACCTTCTGGGGGAGCTCAATATCTTGGCAAACAAGCTGAGTCGCATCCTTCTTCCCCACAAATGGTCTCTCCATCAAGACACAACAGCCTACATCTTTCAGACCTGGGGAACTCCAGACAGATCTGTTTACTCACTTCTGCGCAAGGTCTCCGACATCCAGCAACCAACAGTTGGCTGCCTTCCACCTGCATTGGGGTCAGAGTCTGCTTTTTGCTTTCCCTCCTATACCCTTCATTCCCAAATGCTTTTCAAGCTTCAGTCCAACAAGGGCTTCATGATTCTCATAGCTCCTCACTGGCCACGGCAACCATGGTTTCCATTGCTACTACGTCTGACTCAGACTCAGCCTTTGCGATTGGGATCTGCACCCAATCTCCTCTCCCAGGACGACGGCTCACTACTCAATCCCAATCCACAGTCTCTCCGCCCCACAGCTTGGCTGTTGAGAGAGCATAGCATTACATGGCATTGACCTTCCACAAAAGGTTAAGGAGATACTATTGGCTTCTAGAAAGCCCTCCACCACACGTTCATATGCTTTCAAGTGTCGTAGGTACTGTCTGGTGTTCCCAGAAAGGTCTCAATACCTTTTCTGCTCCAGTGGAGTCACTCCTACAATACTTCCTCCACCTGTTCTCAGCGAGTCTAAAGACCAACTCAGTGAGAGTCCACCTCCGTGCCATTGCAACCTTTCACTACGTACTGGATGGACAGCCCATTTCCTCACATCCGCTAATAGCACGTTTCATGAGAGGTCTCCTGCTGTCCAAACCTCCCATCAAACCACCTCCGGTAGCTTGGGACCTCAACGTCATTCTTGCGCAGCTTCTCAAGTCGCCCTTTGAACCATTGGCCACGACCTCTCTAAAGTTGCTGTCTTGAAAGGTAATATTCCTGATTGCCTTCACTTCAGCTAGATGCATTAATGAGCTACAGGCTCTGGTGGCAGATCCTCCCTATACCTGGTTCCACCATGACAAAGTCGTTCTTCACACTCACCCACACTTTATGCCAAAGGTAGTGTTTCCTTTTCATTTGAATCGGTCGATTAACCCTCCATTCTCCAGAAACAAGCAGGAAGTCGGTCCTCACTTATGGGTGATGTCGGCACCAACAGCAAAGTACAAACACAACCCCCACGCTCCACAAGCTGCACTGGCTCCCTATGACTGTACGCACCAAGTACAAAAACATAATAATAATCTTTAAAACTCTAAACAACCTCTCGCCCACAACCTTACAACCACTGATCAAGAAAACACCACCTACCAGAACAAGGAGAGGATCAGATAACAATACACTAGAGACCCCGCAAAACTTCAGAAAAGCAAACCAATCCACCTGCAACAGAGCCTTCTCCCTATTTGCACCCAAGCTGTGGAATAATCTCCCCACAGCAACATGTGAGATCAATGACCTAGCGGACTTTAGAAAGGAAATAAAGACCCATCTGTTCCTGGAATACTTTGGAACCACACCGGAAGATGATGATTAACAGTAATAGCAACTGAACCATGAAACTCAGAGTTCTTGTATATAGTAAGCAAATGGACCATGAAACTCAGCTAGAGTTCTTGTATATAGTTAGCAACTGACAACTGCTTGTTAGCATTTGACAATTGCTTGTTTTATCCCAATATATCCTCCAAGTTGAATAACCCTGTTCAATGTAAAGCCTGTTGCTATAACTGTTCATTGTAAACCGCTTTGAATGTATATGATAAGGTGGTATAGAAAACCTGTTAAATAAATAAAAATAAAAAACAGCGGAGCCCGCACGGAACATTTCCCCAGCTTTCAAAGAAAGCTTTTCGGATTGCTGCCACGCATGTGTGGTCCTCTTCCCACCCAAGGATGCCATCTTGCTCAGTCTCCCTTTTTCCGCGGAGCCCATCAGACGCATGTCCTCGTCCCTCGGAAAAAGTTTCATTTTTTCGCCTTACAGGCTTCTCTCTTTTCTGGTAGCACCGGTCCTCTACTCGTCCCTCCTCTGCTCTATTTTTTTAGAGCTATTGGGGATGCTCTTTTCTTCTCATTTTTTTGTTACGGGCTTCGCATCCTTTTTTCTTCTCTAACCCCTGGCCATGTGTTTCTTTGACCTCACAGGGGTCATTTTTGCCCCCTTGGCCACCGGATTAAAAAAACGTGATAGATGCTCTAGGAACATGTCGCTTACGGACACTCATGACTGTTGTTTGCGGTGCCTCGGAGCTGACCATGATACAGAGCTCTGTTCACTCTGCAAGAAAATGTCCTCTAAGGCCCTGCTCAGCCATAAGCAGAAGTCCGAAGACATTTTCCGAAAGGCCGCGTCGGAGTCCACGGGGGCACCCTCGGTCGTCTCTCCCCCGGTGTGGTCCCCCTGCGGCCCCGCGCTCTCGGCCGCACTGCGACAAGGGGTCCCCCAAGGTGGAGCGGCGTAAAAAGAAGGCGGCCTCGAAGTCGCTGTCGGGGGCTCCCGACAAGCACAAGGGCTCCCGCGCCTGGTCGCTTAGCCCCCTTCGGCGTTCCCGAGAGTTGGACAGGGAGCGATCCTGCAATGTACCCTGCATGGAAGCGGAGGCCTCTGGCCAAGGTGCCCAGTCTCCTGAGGGTCGTCCCGGTGAGGACCCCCTCTACTCCTCGACACCTGACCCAGTGACCCCGGAAGCGGCGTCGCAGGGCCCCATGCCCACATGGGCGTCCCGCATGCTGGCGCTAAAATGCAGTTTCTGCGTTCATTGCTTTCCAGCAGGCGCTTACGGCCAGCTTTGCTGACTCGCGCCCAGAGACCGTGGGTCTCTCGCATGGGACACCGAAATCAGTCCAGGAATCCCCAGAGAGCCGCGGGCCTTGTGAGGGTCCTCGACTTCGGTCTCACTTGCCCTCCCGTTCCTCGGAGGCGAGATCATCCAGGGTCTCCGGCACCAAGCAGGCACTGGCCATTGGACCGGGCAATCTACCCGGCTCGGACTCCTCGACTGATTTCTCTGAGTGGGAGTCCGATGGGGACACCTCCCCAGACACCCGTACCCACCAGGATCTTCCGTCAGACTCCTCACTGCCTGCGTTCCAGCAGAGCTCACCACCCGAAGACGCCACCTTTCTGGTGTTCATTTGGGACATGGCATGGGCCCTTAACCTGGTCACCCAGGCTGAGGAGGACCCTCATGTTGAAGAACTCGACATTCTTCAGGACGAGTCCCCCGCCCAGGGAATCACTCACTGTTGCCTGTACCTGCTATTCTATCTTGGCTGCTACTCCGCATGTGGGAGGCTCCAGCCTCGGTCACCATTGTAAGCAAGCACCGTGACACGATGTACAAGGTACAACATGGGCCAGGCTTCCAAAAGACCCAACTCCCACCCACCTCGATGATGGTGGAATTGGCCATGAGGAAGCAAAAGAGCCTGAAATCACACTCATCAGTACCACTCGGCCGAGAGTCGAGAGCCCTTGATGCCCTGGGCCGCAAGGCCGACCAAGGCTCCATGCTCTCTTGTCGCATCCAGACAAGCCAACTGTACATTGGTATGTTCCTGCACAATTTGGCTAAGGAACTCGGGGGTTTCTCTGCGGGCCTCAAGAGAGAGCCCCTCAATAGGTTCGGCACACTGTTAAAGACGGTCACTGACTGCTCTAAGTACCTCTCCCGAGACTGTGGTTTTCGCCAGCATTGGGGCCCGCTGCCAGGCATGGCTCCAATCCTCAGATTTGGAATAATGGGTGCAAGAGAAACTCCTGGACGTGCCCTGCCTCGGCGTGCAGCTCTTTGGCAAGTAAATGGAGGAGAAGGCCGCGGAAATTGAGACTGAGTTTGTCACCAGAACCTGTCTCTCCCGCAAAACCTCCACCTTGCTTCAGAAGAAGCAGCCAACCAAGAAGCCCTTCCCTAGAAAGGGCCTACAGTATTGGGGCTAATCACCATATCCTGTTACCCCCACGCCAACCACTCTGGCGCAGGGAAAATCTGGCCAGGGGCATTGTAAGCCAAAAGGACCGAAGGCCCAGACGCCGGCTCCTCCACAACCCACTCAGGGATTTTGACGCCATTGGCATAGCCCCTTGCCCTCCAGCGATGCAGCAGCCAGTGGGGTGACGCCTGTCCTGCTTCGCCCCATCGTGGGCTTCCATCACTTCGGACGCTTGGGTCCTCCAAATCGTCCGAGATGGCTGTCTGGTTTTCGCCCTAATCACAGTACTGAATCTATTTTGCTCTCCCTTCTTAATGACTTATGCACTGCCCACGACCGAGGTCTCACCTCCATTGCTGTTTCCCTAGATTTGTCAGCTGCTTTTGACCTTGTAGATCACCGTACACTTTTAGCTTGCCTTCACGACATCGGGTTCTGTCCTCTCCTGGTTCCGTTCGTTTCTCACCAATAGGTCCTTTTCCATTCTCGCAGGTCTTTCCTCTTTTCCCCCTACCCCCCCCCTTCCATGTGGTGTTCCCCAGGGTTCTGTTCTTGCCCCTCTCCTATTTAATGTCTTTATGGCCCCCCTTGCCCTTCTGTTCCAGCAACACAGCATCACAGCCCATTATTACGCGGATGACATTATTCTTCTCCATCACACAGACCCCATCACCCCTGATCTTTCATCCCTTAATTCCTGTCTAGCTTCTGTTGCCACCTGGTTCTCCTCCATCTTCCTGCATGTCAACCCCTCCAAAACATCTGCCATCTGGTTCACCTCTGGCGCTCCAGCCCCCTCTCTTGCCCCTCTTCTGTCCTCCTCTCCACTTCCTGTTTTCCTCTTTGCGATATCTTGGGGTTATCCTGGACTCTGCTTTATCCTTTAAAGAGCACATCTCCTCAGTAGTTCAGTGATCATTCTACACCCTGAGACAACTTCGTGCAGTTCGCCCTTTCCTATCAGCTCCCTCCATGACCACGTTACTCTTGTCCCTAGTAGTGTCCCGCTTAGATTATTGTAATATCGTATTAGCTGGCCTTCCTCAAACACAATTACGAAGACTGCAACTAGTTCATCAAACAGCCGCACGTATTCTGACGCATGCTTCACATTTCGATCACATTACCACTATCCTAATTCACTTATATTGGCTTCCGATTGTGTATCGTATACAATTTAAAATACTCATATACGTTCACAAAACCATTCATACTGGCGCTCCTCTCTACCTTGCAGATCTAATTCATCTTCACTCATCTCACCGTTCCCTCAGGTCGATCCATTCTAACCACATGTCCCTTTTCTCTCCTTCCCAGGCTCATCTTGAGTCCAACCGTTCCTCTGCTTTCTTCTTCCTGGGCCCTCGGCTCTGGAACTTGCTTCCCCCTGCCCTCCGCTTAGAGCCCTCTTACAAAACATTTAAAACCAGGCTAAAGACACACCTATTCTGCTCTGCTTTCAACCTTCCTTCTCCCTGTGCTCCTCTTTCTCCCCCCCCCAACTGAATTTGGTTGCTCCCTACCCCTTTACACTTTGTATATACACTTTGTCTCTACTCTGTTTCTCTTATATCTACCCTATCTCTCCTCTCTATCCTGTCTTATAATTTTTGGCGTTCTTTTCCTTTCAGCAGTCTCAAAATATTTACTATTGTAAACTGCTCTGGTACCTCCAGTAAGAGCGGTATATTAAATTCTTTAATAAAGATAAAGACAATAAAGAAAGATATCACCTTCACTTTGCCAGGCTTCCACCTCCTTTCTCCCTGGCAGAGCCTCCTCGACTCCCCGCGCACCAGCTTCTGCTGCAGTGGGAATTACACTCTCTCCTCACCAAACGGGCAGTCGAGAAGGTCCCTCCGCATCTTCAAGGTCGGGGCTTCTATTCCCGGTACTTCCTCATCCCGAAAAAGATGGGGGTCTGCGGCCCATCCTCAACCTCTGCAGGTTAAACAAGTTCCTGGTGTGGGAGAAGTTCAAGATGTTATCCATTGGCGTTCTGCTGCCCTTCCTCCGGCAGGGCGACTGATTATGCTCCTTGGATCTAAAGGATGCTTACGCCCACATCTTAATCCACCCCCAACACAGGCAGTATCTGCGTTTCAGGGTGCAGGGAGAGCACTTCCAGTACAGGGTGCTCCCCTTCGGCCTCGCGTCTGCCTTGCAAGTCCTCACAAAGTGCCTCATCGTGGTCGCCGCTTACATTCGGCATCAGAGCATGCCAGTCTTCCCCTACCTCGACGACTGGCTCATTATGGGCTCCTCGGTCAAGGAGGCTCGGCGAGCAATGTCGTGCACTGTCCTCCTCTTGGAGAGCTTAGGGTTCTTGGTCAACCACCTGAAGTCTCACCTCGAGCAGGTGCAGGCTCTCAAGTTTATCGGGGTGCGTCTCGATACTCAGCAGGCGACTGCCTTCTTACTGGTGAATCGCTTCACCTACTTCCGAGCTCTGGCGGCTCATGTCCAAAGCGCTCCCCAGGTCACTGCTTTTACCATGCTACGTCTCCTGAGCCACATGGCCTTGACCATGCATGTGGTTCCCCACGCCCGCCTGCACATGCGGACAGCTCAGTGATGTCTCAGTGCCCAGTGGAGCCAATCCCTCAGACATCTCAGGGACCCCGTCAGGGTTCTTCCCAACCTCCGCTTGTCCCTAGGTTGGTGGCAAAATCTCCGCAACCTCCTGCGGGGATTGCCCTTTCAGGCCCCGCAGCACGATGCGGTGCTGACGACAGCTGCTTCCCTGTTAGGGTGGGGAGCCCTCTGTGGGCCACTCTGCACACAGGGGCAATGGTCACCCGAGGAGTCTCGGCAGCAAATAAACCTGCTTGAACTCTGGGCAATTTGGTGGGCCCTGAGGGCTTTCGAGGAACACCTCAGCGGGAGGTCAGTTCTCGTGTAGACCGACAACTGTGTGACAACGTTCTACATCAACAAGAAGGGAGGCAAGGGATCATGTTCCCTCTGCCAGGAAGCGGGTCCTCATCTGCTCTTTCGCTGTCCGACGGAGGATATCCCTCAAGGCGACGTACCTCCCGGGTCAGGAGAATTGCCTGGTGGACAGACTCAGCAGAATCCTATGGGGCGGCTGGATCCCATAGTAGCAGACTGACTCTTTCTCTGCAGGGGAACGCCAGCGATAGACCTCTTCGCCAGTCCCCAGAACGCGTAGCTCCCCTGCTTTTGCGGCCCGGTGCCGCACCCTAGCAGGGAATGCCTCAATGCATTTCTCCTGGACTGGTTATCCAGCCTTCTCTATGCATTCCCTCCCTTCCCCCTCATTGTAAGGACTCTTTTCAAGGCTTAGCGGGACGGGGCATCATTGATTCTCGTGGCCCCCTCAGCCTTGGTTTCTGCTCCTGCTCCAGCTGTCGACGGAGCCTCTGGTTCCCCTGGGCTCTGCTCAGGGTCTGCTGATACAGGAGGAGGGTCGAGCGCTGCACCCGAACCTAACCTCCCATCCCTCACGGCCTGGCGGCTGAGAGTCTCCCTAGCCTCTCTGGCCCTTCTGGAGGAGGTCAAGGAAGTCCTCCTCGCATTGAGCAAGGACTCCACTAGGCGAGCCTACGCCTTTAAGTGGAGACGCTTCTCCATCTGGTGCTCAGAGCGCCAGATTGACCCCTTCTCATGCCCCGTTTGATGAGTTCTCCAGTACCTTCTCCATCTCTCGAGAGAAGGGCTGAAGTTGAACTCTGACAGGGTACATTTCAGCGCCATCTCTGCGAATCACCTCCCCATCGAGGGAAAACCCCTCTCGGGGCAGCTGTTAGTCTCCCGCTTCATGCGGGGTCTTCTGCTTTCCAAGACACCCATCCGGCCTCCTCCTGCGGAATGGAACCTGAATGTGGTACTCACGCAGCTCACCCGTCCACCCTTCGAGATAATGGCGACGTGTTCGCTCCAGCACCTGTCCTGGAAGGTAGCCTTCCTGGTGGTGCTGACCTCGGCCCGCCGAGTCAGTGAGCTCCAGGCTCTCATGGCTGACGCCCCTTAAAGCAGGTTTTATCGGAACAGGGTGGTCCTCCGTACCCACCCTAAATTTCTGCCTAAAGTTGTTTTGGACTTCCATCTCAACCAAGAGAGAGTTCTGCTGACCTTTTTCCCAAGGCCCCACGATGACTAGGCGTCAAAGGCTCTCCACACCCTCGACTGCAAACGGGCCCTTGCCTTTTACTTGCAGCGTACACAGTCTCATCGCAAGTCTGGCTGGCTTTTTGTGACCTATGATCCCAATAGACCGGGGCAGGCAGTCACGAAGCGCACCCTCTTGGTTTAGGTGACAGACTGCATTGCTTTCACCCACACGAAGGTGGGCATTCTGCTAGATCGTCGAGTCACCGCACACGGGGTATGGGCCAAAGCGGCCTTGGTGGCCTCGCTGCACTCCGTGCCCCTGATGGACATCTGCTGGGCGGCGACCTGGTCTTCCACGAATACCTTCGCTGCCCACTACTGCCTGGAGAGGGAGTCCCCGCCAGGACAGCGCCTTCGGCCAGACTGTAGTCTGTAAACTGTTCGGGGTATAAGCAACTCCTGCCCACCGACCCTCCTTCAGTGCTACCTAGGGCTCCTCCCCGAGGACTCGGGCTCCTTCGGGCTTCGGCTTCTACTCACGGCCTCGTCGGGGCGTTTTTTGGTTACAGGTTTGGTAGCCTGTAGCTAGGGAGTCCCATAAGTGAGGACTGATTTCCTGCTTGTTCTTGGAGAAAGCGTAGTTACTCACTTGTAACAGGTGTTCTCCAGGGACAGCAGGAATCCGTCCTCATTACCCTCCTACCTCCCCTGATGAGTTGCTGGATTTTTTGTCCTTCCCTTGCCATCTGCTTGGTAGGGCTCGATCTAAGGGACCTGAGTGTGCAAGATGGCACCCTTGGACGGGAAGAGGACCACCTATGCGTGGCAGCAGTCCCAAAGGCTTTCTTTGAGAGCTGGGGAATTGCTCCGCGCAGGCTCCGTCAGTGTCAAAACGTCACCCATAAGTGAGGACTGATTCCTACTGTCCCTGGAGAACACCTGTTACAGGTGAGTAACTACGTTGTCTTCTTTCCTAAAGCACGTGCATCTTGAGTGGAAACAACTCTGCACACTCTTGATTGCAAGCGTGCGTTGACTTTTTATTTCCAAAGGACTCAAGGTCATCGTAAAGCCTCGCAGTTGTTCATCTCATTTGACCCTAGTCACTTGGATCTATTTCTGTCTAAATGTACACTTCCCAGATGGATAACAGACTGCATTTCATTTACCTATGACAAAGCAGGACTCTCTGGAAGGGCATGTCACTGCTCAACGTTTGTGCCATGGCAACCTCGATGGCAAACCTACACTTGGTAGCCATTGACAAAATTTGTAAGGCAGCAACTTTTAGTCTTCCATTCATACCTTTGCTGCCCATTATTGTCTAGACAAGGACTCCCGTGGGGATGCCATGTTTGGTCAAGCTGTACTCCAGCACCTCTTTCAGTCTTAGATGCAACTCCTACCCTCCGTCCCGGACTTTGACGATACCAGAAATCCATGTAGGATCCATGACCTCTTTGGGCCCACTCCGAGGTGAACCTCCACTGGTTCTGAGGTCACTTCATCTGGCATTTGGGAGCTAGGGAGTCCCATATGTGAAGACTACATTCCTGCTTGTTCCTGAAGCTAGTGTAGTTACTCACCTGTAACAGGTGATCTCCAGGAAAAAGCAGGAATTTAGTCTTCACAACCCACCTTCCTCCCCTAGGAGTTGTAGGGGTCTTCTATTTTCTTCCTCCTCTCAGCTACAAACTCAATTGAAAAGAGGTAGTTGGGAAGGCATGAAGACAGTCGCGCAGGCACAGTAGAGTGCTCCCAAAAGCTATCCAATTGGACGCTGGGGGACGTTCCCATGCGGGCTCCATCGGTACATATGTGAAGACTAAATTCCTGCTCTTCCCGGAGATTACCTGTTACAGGTGAGTAAGTACGCTTTCTTGGAAACCACAATGAGCAGTGTGATACTTGCATATACAGTATATATAATCGTTTTTTCAATAAATAAGTAAATAGAGTATATCAGACAGAGCTGCCTGCCCATCATGATCCCTTTGTCTACAACAGTGGTGTACTAAGTGTATATGTGTTTGGGGAGGAGGGGAGAACTCTGGAGAGCCAAGAGTGTTAGAAAGGCCTTTTCCTCCCTCTCTCCTTCCTTTTCTACTGCTGCAGCTGATGGCACTGAAAGCAGCAAAAACATCGAGGCAGCAATAATTGAGAAGAAACAAGGGTCACAGTTGCCTTCATGCTCCTGTATTTCTGAAGGCCTCATCTGCCCTCTGTAGCATTCTACTTCCTATTACCTTGGGGGTGGAGGTGGCAGGCCTTTGAGAGGGTAGCTGAGTAAAGGCTCTGCTGCCCTTAATTCTATTTCAGCATTGCTGCCTCAATGTCTGCTGCTTTTGCTGCTTCTGGCCACAGCAGGAAGGAGGGAAAATACTGCACTAAAGGGTGGCATAGAGAGGGAGGGAAAGAGAAGGGGAGATGCTGGGCTAATGGAGGGAAGAGAAAGTGAAAACGCTGGTTCATGGAGTCCAGATAGAGGAAAGAGAAAGGTGAGATACTGGACCATAGTGGGGGGGAGGACAGGAAAGAGAGAGAGGAGATGCTAGATTGTTGGTTGGGAGGAGGAATAGCGAGGCACAGGGGCACATGCTGAACAGGAAGGGAGAGGAGAAGAGGACTGGAGGAGGCTTGAAGATGGGCCTGATGCTGGGGTTGGATGCTGATACAAGGACTGGGGATAGGAAAAGGGAGTTGATTCTGGGGATTAGAATGGGAAAAGGGGGTTAATGTTGAGAAAAGGATCTGATGCTTGGGAGAAGGGGAGCTAGGGAAGAGAGTTGGAAGGGAGATGATCTAAGAAGGAGGTGATAGAAGTATATGGAATGCTGGTAAGTGGGTAAGAGGGAGATTTAGGACTGGAGGATGAGGAGGAGGGGTAAAATTTGAATGTATAGGGAAAGATATGGAGGAAACAGCTAAAACAGAATGATTAGAGATAGATGTAGGGGAGGAATGGAAGAAGATGGAAGAGAAATCGCCATTGATCCACAACAAAAAACAATGTGCAATCTGTAGTTGTCTTATGATACTAATTCTTGTCTCCTTGCAGGAATCTATTTTTGAGTGCAGGCACAGATGGGCACACACATTTGTACTCCATGCTGCAGGCTAAGCCTCTTCTTTCATTACAGTTGTCACATAAATACCTCTTCAGTGTTCGTTGGTCTCCTGTTCGACCCTTACTCTTTGCAGCAGCATCTGGAGAAGGTAGGCAGCCTTTATCTAAGGGAATAAAGTATGAGTATTTATTTATTTATTTAACAGTTGCTTATATACCGCTACCTTCCACAGATCAGGTGCGGTTTACAATGAACAAGGAATGAACAGATTTACAAGTCTGTTTTACATGGAACATTTGTTAACTAGGTATAATTTAGCTGTTTTACATGGAACATTTGTTAACTTGGTACAATTTTGCTATATACATTAATCATGAATGACTAAATATGGTAAAACTTGTTAAATAACAGACAAACTTATTTACATATTTTGATTTATTACATATATCTATTTACAAGATTTACAAGTAGTTATTTATGTAGTATGGCTGAAAATATGCAGACCTTATGTAGGAATCTAGGAATTCTATTGGCTTTCAGTAAGAGAGGATCTTTCTGTATGTTGTTCCAGTATACAGTCTGCTCCAGGGTAAATAGTCCTATATTTTTATTTTTATTTTTAGAAAATAGTGTACTAGTCTGTCTCCAGGAACAAGCAGGAATGTAGTTTTCACATATGGGTGACGTTGGTATAGACGGAGCCCATGTGGGAACGCTCCCCAGCATCCAGTTGGAAAGCTTTAGGGAGCACTCAACTGTGCCTGTGTGACTGCCTTCCCAACTCCCTCTCTTCAGTTCTTCATTTTCCGCGGAGCCAGCAGGAAGCAAATCTTGTCACTGCAGAAAAACACTTTTTGTGGATAGCGCCTCTGCCTTCCTGTCGACACCGGCACCATCGAAGACATCACTGGTGCCTTTATTCTTTTCTTTAACTCTTTCTTTATCTTTCCTTCAAAAAAGAAAAACCCACTAGGGCATTGATGGCCTTTTTAGGCCATAAGTCTCCCATAGTCTTCACATCCCCGAAGGCATGGACAAACTAACTAGTCGTTTCAAGAAATGTTCTAACTGTGCCTTGGCCCAGACCACCAGCCAAAAGACTGTCCCTTTTGTCAAAGAATGACATGGAGTGTCCTAGAAAACTGGGCTTCTAAATTTTGGGCATTCTTCGCCTCGGATGCGATGTTGGCATCCACTTAGTTGAGGGCCTCCTCCTCCTCCCATGGATCTCAGGTTTCTCCAGGAACAATCAGGAAGTCAGTCCTCACATATGAGTGATGTCGGTACCGACGGAGCCCTCGCGGAAGCATCCCCTAGCTTTCAAAAGAAGCCTTTGGGAGATGCCACTATGCATTCATGGTCCCCTTCCTGCCCAAGGGTGCCATCTTGCTCAGTCTCCTTTTTTCCGCAGAGCCCTTCAGAAGTCTGGCTTGTTCCCGGAAAAAGTTGATTTTTCGCTTCAAGTTTTCATACTCTCCTCCGGTATCGCACTGAATACTTGCCTCTGGTATCGCACTGGTACTCTTCCCACCACCCGACCTTATTGCCTTGGCGTCGAGTTTGGATCTATTTTTGTAGTTTTTGTTCTTTCTTTTTCTGGCATCTTCGCGCCTTTTTTCCAACTGGCAGTCTTCGACCTCGTTAGGGTCCTTTTTTCCCCAAGGCTACCAGTGGCTTTAAGAAGTGTGATCGGTGCTCTAAAATTATGTCTTTGACCGACGCACACGACTGCTGCCTCCGTGCCTCAGGCCAGACCACGACCCAGCAGCCTGCGGTCTCTGCAAAAGGATGTCCAGCAAGGCCCTCAAGAGCCGCCAACAGCAGCATAAGTTTTTCCCCTGAGCCAGGGCCTTGATGCCTCAGGTGGAACCCTCCAAACCTGAGCCCCGGGGTCTCCCTCAAGGGAATCCAGGAAGAAGAAGAAACCCTCGAAGGCGGCGTCTTTGGACTGTTCTGACCGGCGGGATGCCCCCCCGAGCCCGGTCCCACAGTCTGAAATGCTCATCCGAGGCTTCGGAAAAGGAGCGGCCTGCAAAGGTCTCCGAAAGGACTCTACCTCAGACCAGCCTCGGTCCCCAGACACCATCCTTGTCAAGGATTCCCCTTCGGGGGAACTGGCGCCGGGCCTGAGTCCCTCGGTGCCGAAGCCGAAGGCTGTGGAGCTTTCTGGCTTGGAGTCCAGAATGGTGGCCCTGGAGCGCAGTTTGTCTGCCTTCATGGACCAGCAGCGGGCGCTGTTGCCCAGCACAATCGGTTCATCTGTCCCGACCACCGGGCCCTCGATGTCCAAGACATCCCCAGAGGCCAAGCTGATCCTCAGCCAAGGTTGCAATCCGAGTCCTGCTCGATGGGACCATGATCATCCCCGGCAAGTTTGCAGGGCACTGGTCACGGAGTATCGGGAACCTCGAAGCCCGCAGAGCAGCTCTCCTACGAGTCCTTGATTGACTACTCCGAGTGAGAGACGGAGGATGAGGAGTCCCCCGACACCTGTTGCCATCGCGACATCCCATCTGACTCTCCCATCTCGGAACCCTGATGGCGGTCCCAGCTGGAGGATTTGGGCTTCCTTGATTTCGTCAAGGATATGTCAAAGACCCTGGCGTTCCCTACCGAGTCGGAGGAGGACCCTCGGGCGGATGAGTTGGAAATCCTCCAGTACGAGGTTCCTCCACGGGAATCGCTCATGGTTCTCATTCCTCCCATCCTGGAACGGCTGATGAGCAAACGGCTTGACTCAATGTATCGAATCCGCCGGAGCCTGGGCATCCAGAAGTCACAGCTGCCGCATAACTCCATGGTGGTGGAGTCGGCCATGCATCAGCTGAAAGCCAGTAGATGCACTCCTCAGTGCCTCCCGGCAGGGAGGCCCACAACATGTCACCCTCGGCAGAAAGTGTTACCAGGGCTCAATGCTCATCGGCTGCATCTAGGACTACCAGCTGTATATGGGCACGTACCTGAGAGACCTGGCGAAGGAACTCGCCGGGTTCTCAGCTGGTCTCTCCGAGGAACCCTTGCAGCGGTTCAAGAACAACCGCTGCTGATCGCTGGAAGTAGCGGTATACAAATGTATACTAAATAAATAAATAAAATAAAACCTGGCCAAGGCGGTCCGTGAGTGCTCCAAATTCATGTCTCGAGCGGCCTATGATGGGTTCGAGCCAGCGGCTCGAGTAGTGATGGCGGACATCAGTGCACGGTGCCAAGCTTGGCTACAGTTGTCCGACCTCGAGCAGTGGGTTCAGGACAAATTGATTGATGTCCCATGCCAAGGAGAGAACCTCTTTGGCAAACCCATGAGTGACAAGGCTGCCGAGCTGGAGACAGAGTTCATGACGAGGACCAGGCTCTCAAAAAAGACCGCTGCCCCTCCCCCAAGGAATGGCTCAGGTAAAAAGTCCTTCTACCCGAGGAAAGGGGCTGCTTACAGAAACTACTCATCTTTTCAGGCTTCCCCAGCTCCCTAACAGGGTCAGCAGGACAAGGGACATGGGCATGGCCCTTGTAAGTACAAGGTTCCAAAACCCCAGACACTGGCTCCGGCCCAGCCAGGGGGAGTTTTTGACTCCTTGAGCATAGCCTATCTACCCCAAGGAGATCAGCAGCCCACAGGGGGACGTCTGGCCCACTATGCCCAGAGGTGGTTGACCATCACTGCCGACTCCTGGGCACTTCGGGTGGTCAGGAAGGGTTACCTCCTCCACCTGATTCAGACACCTTTCCCTTATTTCCCGGGAGAGCCCCTCAGGTCTCTTCTCCACCGGGACCTTCTACTGAAGGAGTTGGCAGGTCTTCTCGAGGACAAAGTGGTGGAACCAGTGTCCCACCATCTCGAGGGCAAGGGGTTCTACACCAGGTACTTCCTCATGCCAAAAAGAACAGTTGTAACCAGTCAAACTTAATTCACTCTATAACTTACTTAAGTTCAATATTCCTAACGGTAATCACAGGTCTCAGACAAACCATAGCACCATTTTCTGGGTATATTGTATTCCCCAGTATTGTGCTCGTTGGCATCAATGACCTGTAGAAATCATTTTCTTACAATGAAATGGAAAAGAGGGGAAATACACTGAGGAAGTACTTAGCTTTGTTTATGTTTCTGTTTTATGTTTTCTTTTTTATGTTTTATGTTTCTTTTTTATGCTGATTCTGAATGGTGCGCTCCTCTTTTCCAACTCGTTCCAACTATACTTCTGATTTTTTCAATACGAGTCAGTGGCTCGTGTAGCTGTGATGGGCATTAATGCCTGCCACCTTGCCTGGCTACAGTCCTCCGACTTGGAGCTGTGGGTTCAGGACAAGTTGGCTGATGTCCCGTGCTGGGGGGACAACCTCTTTGGCAAACCCATGACTGAGAGGGCTGATGAGTTGGAGAAGGAATTCATGACCAGAACCAGACTGTCCAAGAAAGTGTCTGACCCTTCCCGTAGGAAGACTTTGGGGAAAAAGCCCTTCCACCTGAAGACCAAGAAGGCTTACGGAAACTACTCCAGGTTTCAGGCCTATCCCGCTCCCCCTCAGGGGCAGCAGGCCAAGGGTCCCAAATCCCAAACAGCGCCCCAGACGCAGCCTGGGGGGAATTTTTGACTCTCCAGGCATAGCCTCCCTCTCTCAGGAGGTAACAGGCCCAAGGTTCACGGGAGGGTGGCTGGTCCACTTTGCACACTGGTGGCCCTGTATCACCACTAACACCTGGGTGTTGCAGGTGGTCAAAGAGGGATATCTTCTCCACTTTGCTCAGTGGCCTCCTCCCTTTATCCATGGACCCCTTGCACAGGGAGCTTCTGTAGAAGGAGCTCGGGTCCTTACTGGAGGATCAAGTGGTAGAACCCGTCCCTCACCACCTTCAGGCTTCCTAGTCCCCAAGAAGACACGGGGCTTCAGGCCCATCTTGGATCTTCGGGACCTCAACCACTTCCTGGTCAAGGAAAAGTTCAATATTGTATCCCTTGGAACCTTGCTGCCTTACCTCCTGCAGGGAGATTGGCTGTGCTCCTTGGATCTCAAAGATGCCTATACCCACATCCTGATTCATCCAGGGCGTCGGCCCCTCGGGTGTTCACGAAATGCTTGGTGGTCGTGGCCATTCGCCTCCAGCTCTTCGGGGTGTTTGTGTTTCCATATCTGGACGACTGGCTCGTGTGGATCGGCTCACCGGATGAAGCACGCAATACGACACAGTGCACTCTAGGTCTATTGCAGCACCTGGGCTTTGTGGTGAAATTTCCAAAGTCGCACTTCTTCCCCACGCAGTGCATGGAGTTCATTGGAACCCTGCTAGACTCCAACCGGGCGAGAGCCTTCCTGTCACTGGATCGGGCGCAACACCTTACTACCCTGATGCAAGAGGTACAGAGCGGCACACCAGTGACATCCTGGACGATGCTCCATCTCTTGGGGCACATGGCATCCACTGTCCACATGACCCCTTTTGCCCGCCTGCGCATGTAGCAGATTCAGTAGATGCAAGCTTTTGGCTGCCTAGAGGGCCGCATCCAAGTCATGCCGGCCTTAGCAACCTCTCTGACCTGGTGACAGGACCATCTCAACCTCAGAGTCGGCCTGCCCTTCCAGGCCCCACCAGTCTATCTGGAAGGACAGGTGGTTAAAGTCCAGATGAACAACCAGGTAGCGATGTATTATATCAACAAGCAGGGGGGCATGGACTCATACCACCTCTGTTTGGAGGCAGTGCGCCTCTGTATCTTCACGGCAGGGAAGAACATCTCCCTCAAGGTGGTGTACTTGCCAGGCCAGGACAATATATTGGCCAACTGCCTGAACCACATTCTCCAACTCCATGAATGGAGACTGAACCCGACCGTACTAGGGGAGATCTTCTGGTAATGGGATGCCCTGGAAATCGACCTTTTCGCCAGTCCAGAGAATGCACAGCTGCCATGCTTCTACTCTCTGAGGCCGACCTGGAGGTGGGAGGCGACAGATGCTTTCCTTCTCCCTTGGTCTTGGGGTTTTCTGTATGTGTTTCTAGCAATGCCCCTGGTGCCTCGGGCCCTCAAGATCCAAGCGGAGGTGGCTGCAGTCATCTTCATTGCATCCAGTTGGCCCAGGAAGCCCTGGTTCCCCTTGCTCCTGCAGCTGTCCCAGTGGGACCCCTGGCCATTGGGGAATGCCCCAGACCTGCTGTCCCAGGAATATAGGACGTTACAACACCCCAATCTCCAGTCCCTGGCGCTGACAGCCTGGATGCTGAGAGGCTAGCCATTGCACATCACCACCTCGCTCGGTTGGTAGAAGACGTCTTACTGGCCTTGCATAAGAACTCTATGTGACGAGCTTATGCCTTCAAGTGGCGCAAGTTTTCCCACTGGTGTGCGTGGAAAGGCCTTAACCCTTTCTCCTGTGTAATGTCGGAGATATTACGATAACTCTTGCATCTGTCAGGGGCTGGCACAGAGTGCACCTCTGTGCCATCTTGACTCACCACCACAAGGTGGATGACCAGGCCGTGTCGGTACAGCCCCTGGTGGGCTGGTTCATACAAGGCCACCTCCTCTCCCAGCCCCCGATCTGCCTGTTTGCTGCTGAAGGCGTGGGACCTCATTGTGGTTCTGAGGAAGCTCAAGGCCCCTGGCTACATGCCATCTCAAGTACCTCTCCTGAAAGGTCACTTTCCTGATGGCACTCACCTTGGCCAGGCACATGAACAAACTGCAGGCCCTGGTGGCACATGCGCCTTAAACCAGGTTCCACAGGAATAGGGTCATCCTTTAGACACACCCTAAGTTCTTACCAAAGGTGGTGTCTGCATTCCATTTGAATCAGGAGGTGGTGGTACCCACTTTTTTCCCCAGGCCTCACTTCTCCAGGGCAGAGGCCTATCTGCACACGCTAGTCTGCACACACTAAACTGCAAGTGTGCCCTGTCCTCCTACATCCAGAGGACGCAACCCCATCACCGCTCAATGCACCTCTTTGTCTCATTCAATCCCAGTCGACTTGAGGTCGCAATCTCCAAGGGCACCTTCTCGTATTGGGTGGCTGACTGCATTTCTTTTGCGTATCAACAGGCAGGGTTCTCTCTGGAGCATCATGTGACTGCTCACAATGTGCGTGCCATGGCGGCCTCAGTGGCCAGCCTGTGGTTGGTGCCCTTGCTGGACATCTGCCTGGCTTCCACCTGGTCCTTTGTGCACATGTTTGCTGCGCACTACTGTTTGGAAGAGACCTCCTGGAGAGATAGTGCCTTCGGCCAGGCCGTACTCAATCACCTCTTCGGAGAATAATGCAACTTCTTCCCTCCAGCCCTCTGTTTCCAGGCTACCAGAGTGGGGATTGCATCTTTGATGCTGCTGCTGCAGTGTCAGACTTCCAGCCAATCAGCACGCCCTGCTGTCCTTTACAGTCCGCTTTTTGGGTTGCCCATGGCTTTTACTGATTATTTTGGTAGTCTATAGCTTGAGAGTCCCATATTTGAGGACTGACTTCCTGCTTGTTCCTAGAGAAAGCACAGTTACTCATCTGTAACAGGTGTTCTCCGGGGACAGCAGGAATCAGTCCTCACAACCCTCCCTCCACCCCGTGGAGTTGTTTTTCCTTTTTGCCGTCTTGTGAGACAAGATGGCACCTTTGGGTGAGAAGGTGACTGTGCATGTGCGGTGTAACTTCCAAAGGCTTTCTTTGAAAGCTGGAGAGTGGATTTGCACAGGCTCCGCTGATGCTGATGTCATCCATGTGCGAGGACTGATTCCTGCTGTCCCCAGAGAACGCCTGTTACAGGTGAGTAACTATGCTTTCTCTTCTTTCTCAGGGTGCCATAGAGAATGTCCTGACATCCCAGCAGGGAATGGTTTTCTACTCTCCGTACTTTCTCATTCCAAAGAAAACCGGAGGATACAGGCCCATCCTGGACCTCGGAAACCTCAGTAAGTTTCTGGTCCGCAAAAGGTTCAAGATGATCTCTTTCGGGATTCTTCTATCTTATCTCCAGAGTCAGGACTGTCTCTGTTCTCTAGATCTAAAAGAAGTGTACATACATATTCTTATTCATCCAAGTCACAGGAAATATCTACACTTCACCTTTCAAGGAAAGCATTATCAGAATCCTTCCCTTTGGACTTGTCTCTGCTCCAAGAGTCTTCACAAAGTGCATGGCGGTCATGGACGCATACCTAAGGTCTCTGGAGATATTTGTCTTCCCTTACTTAGATGACTGTCTCATAAAAGCGGACACCTCCCAGGAGGTACAGGTTTCCGTACATTATACCATCATGGTACTGCAACACTTATCCCTTGTCATAAACCTCCCAAAATCCCAGCTCACTCCAACTCAAAAGCTAGAGTTCATTGGAGCCCTGCTGGACACCCAACTGTCCACGGTCTTTCTGCCCTAACTATGCTGTAAGAGTCTAATCCAGCTAGCGTCCCAGACGCTTTAACGGGACCATCTGACTGCCCGTGATATGCTGGAAACACCTCGGGCACATGGCCTCTACAATATATGTTGTCCCATATTCTCACCTACATATGCAGACAACCCAGTGGACCCTAGCCTCCCAATGGATGCAAGCTTCGGGCTATCTTCGGGACAGGATCCATGTTATTGTCCCTCTAACCACATCCCTTCAGTGGTGGTGCTCTCCAGAAAATCTGTTCTAGGGTCACCTTTTCAGATGCTTCCATTTCAATTTACCCTGATGGTTGGGAGCACACCTGGGCAACCTGTCCACACAGGGGCTCTGGACAGCACAAGAGTCACAACTACAGATCAATCTCCTGGAACTTTGTGCTATTCCAAATGGCCGCCGGGTGTTTCTACACCACCTCAGGGCACAACAGGACGGACGTCAGGTTGCCATGTTGTATGTGAGCAAGCAGGGAAGAACAGGCTTATGGGCCCTCTGCGAGGAAGCCCTCCAGCTGTGTTCCTTTGCCATCTCTCGTCGAATGCACTTCCAAGCGGTGTATCTCTCCGGGGAGCTCAGTGTCTTGGCAGACAAGCTAAGTCTGATCCTTCTTCCCCACGAATGGTCTCTTCATCCGGACACAATGTCCTACATCTTCCAGACCTGGGGAACTCCAGACATAGATCTGTTTGCAACACCACCGAATGCCAAGCTTCCTCTCTTCTGCACAAGAACTCCAACATCCAGCAACCAACAGGTGGATGCCTTCCACCTACACTGGGGTCAGGATCTGCTTTATGCTTTCGCTCCTATATCCCTCATTCCCAAGACACTTTTCAAGCTTCAGGCCGACAAAGGCTCCTTGATTTTCATAGCCCCTCACCATGGTTTCCACTGCTACTACATCTGACGCAGACTCTTCGATTGGGATCTGCGCCCAGTCTTCTCTCCTAGGAAGATGGCTCACTACTTCAGCCCAATCCTCAGTCTCTCTGCCTCACAGCTTGGCTGTTGAGAGAGTAGCATTGCAGGACATTCACCCTCCACAAGAGGTTAAGGAGATCTTATTGGCTTCTAGAAAGCCCTCCACCATATGTTTCAAATGGTGTAAATACTCTGTCTGCTGTTCCCAGAAGGTTCTCAATCCCTTTTTGGCCCCAGTGGAGTCCCTACTCCGGTATCTCCTCCACCTGTCCTCAACAGGTCTAAAGACCAACTCGATGAGAGTCCACCTCAGTGCTATTGCTGCCTATCACCAACCACTGGATAAACAGCCCATCTTCTCGCATCCCCTAGTAGCGCATTTCATGTGAGACCTCTTGCTGTCCAAACCACCCATCAAACCACCTCCAGTGACTTGGGATCTCAACATCGTTCTAGCGTTCTGTTTTGGAAGGTAATCTTCCTAATTACCCTCACTTCTGCCAGACGCATTAGTGAACTTCAGGCTTTAGTGGCAAACGCCCTCTATACCCAGTTCCACCATGACAAACTTGTCCTTCGGAATCACCCACAATTTATGTCAAAGGTGGTGTCACCTTTTCATTTAAACCAGTAAATTAACCTACCAATCTTCTTTCCTAAAACACATGTGTCTCGAGTGGAAGCAACTCTGCACACTCTTGACTGCAAGTGAGCGTTGGCTTTCTATCTCCAGTGGACACTAGGTCATTATAAAGCCTCACAGTTGTTTCTCTCATTTGATCCTAGTCACCTGGGTCTACCTGTTTCTAAGCGTACGCTCTCCAGATGGATAGTGGACTGCATTTCATTTGCCTATGACAAAGCAGGACTTTCCCTGAAGGGCATGTCATTGTTAACAATGTTTGCACCATGGCAACCTTGATGGCAAACCTACGCTCGGTAGCCATTGACAAAATCTGCAAGGGAACAACTTGGTCTTCTGTCCATACCTTTGCTGCCCATTATTGTCTGGACAAGGACTTCCATCTGGATGCCATAGTAACATAGAAACAGAAAAATGACAACAGAAAAAAACCACATGGCCTATCTAGTCTGTCCTTCCATATCAACAACTACAACAGTCCCCTTTTTTCTGTGTGTGTTTGTCTCATGCTTGTTTGAATTCAGGTACTGTCCTCATCTCTACCACCTCCACTGGGAGACTATTCCACGGATCCACCACTCTTTCCGTAAAGAAATATTTCTGCTTATCACTCCTGAATCTATCCCCTTTCACCCTCATCCCATGTCCCCACATAGCAGAACTTGCTGTCAATTGAAAGAGGCTCTCCCCTGTGCATTTATGCCACGGATGTATTTAAACGTCTCAATCATATCACCTCTATCCCGCCTTTCCTCTAAGGTGTACATATTAAGATCCTTAAGTCTGTCCTCATATGCTTTATAATGAAGACCACTAACCATTTTAGTAGCCACCCTCTGTACTGACTTCATCCTGTTTATATCCTTTTGAAGGTGCGGTCTCCAGAATTGTACACAATACTCCAAATGAGGTCACACCAAAGACTTATACAGAGGCACTATCACCTCCTTTTTTCTGCTAGCCATTCCTCTCCATATGCACCCAAGCATCCTTCTAGCCTTTTTTACCTGTTCAGCTACTTTAAGATCATCAGAAACAACCACGCCTAGGTCCTGCTCTTCTTTAGTGGACAAAAGTACTTCACCCCCTATACTATATTGCTCCCTTGGATTGCTGCATTAAATCCCAGCTGCCAAATTCTAGACCATTCTTCAAGCTTAACTAGATTCCTCCTCATATTATCTACACCTTCCTGGGTGTCTACTATATTGCAGATTTTGGTAATAGAAACATACATGTTTGGGCAGGCTGTACTCATAGAAACATGATGACAGAAAAAGACCACATGGCCTATCTAGTCTGTCCTTCCATATCAACAACTACAACAGTCCACTTTTTACCTTTACTCCATCATCTCTTTCAGGCTTAGATGCAAATCTTACCCTCCGTCCCAGATTTTGACGATACCAGAAATCCATGTAGGATCCATGACCTCTTCAAGCCTACTCCGAGGCAAACCTCCACCGGTTCTGAGATCACTTCATCTGGAATCTTGGAGCTAGGAAGTCCCATGTGTGAAGACTACATTTCTGCTTGTTCCTGGAGATAGCGTAGTTACTCACCTGTAACAGGTTATCTCCGGGAATAGCAGGAATTTAATCTTCACAACCCACCCTCCTCTCCTAGGAGATGTATGGTTCTTTTATTTTCTTCTTCCTCTCAGCTACAACCTCAACTGAAGAGATGGAGTTGGTAAGGCAGGAAGGCAGTTGCGCATGCGCAGTGGAGTTCTCCCAAAAGTTTTCCAGTTGGATGCTGGGGAGTGCTCCTGTGCGGGCTCCATCGGTACCGACGTCACCCATAGGTGAAGACTAAATTCCTGCTGTTCCCGGAGATCGCTTGTTACAGGTGAGAAACTACGCTTTCTCCAGGATCAAGCAGGAAGTCTTCTCACATGAGTGACATCATCGACAGAGCCCTTGCGCAAGAACCCTTCCCAGCTTTCACAGAAAGCCTTTGGGAGATCCAGCACGCATGTGCGATCACCTTCCTACTCGAACAAAGCCATCTTACCTCAGTCTTTTTTTTCTGCAGAGCCCTCCATACGTGAGTCTGTATCCTGGAGAAATGTTTTCTATCCTGTCAGTCGTTTTTGCTGCCCTGTACTACTTTTTCTCTTTTTTCGCCTTTCCTATGCCTCTCGGTATCATCGCTGCCTCAGTGCTGCATATCAGGTTTAATTTTTTTTCTTCATTTTCGGCACACGGGTTTTTTTCTCACAGCCTTCTGGTCGGGGCATTGGAGTCTTTTGACCCTGGTGGGAAGCAGTCTTCCCTGACATGTTCACCCTGACCATTGGCTTTAAGAAGTGCGCCAGATGTGGCCGGACCATTTCCATCACAGACCGCCATGAGTGGTGCCTTCAGGGCCTTGAATCCGACCATGCGCTTTCTACATGTGCTCTCTGCCTGCAGATGACACACAAGGGGCTGAAGAACCATGAAAAGCAGTGGGATTTGCTGTTCAGCTCCAAGACTTTTGTGTTGACTCCAGCATCACATCAGAATTGACGCCCTCAAAGGATACTGCAGAGGACTTGACCTCGTGTGGCGAACGGGCCCTTTCGGAACTGTGAGGTTGCGGTGCTCTGGAGCAGAAATTCCCTCGAAGGGGAGCGCCTCTGGAAGGAACGGACTCCGTCCCAGTCGTCATCGAAGGATGATGCAGAGTCCAGGATAAAGATCAATGGACATCGCCATTGAAGCCTTTGATTTGCTTCTGTTTTGTTGCAGTTGTAGGTTGTGGGCCAAGAACAGCCTTTAAAGCTGCTCCGGTGGGAGGAGGTGCCTCCCATGGCCTCAGAGGGCTGGCGTGGGACTCCCAAGCCTGTTATCATCAAGGAGTCTCTGCCGAAGGAACTGGCGTCAGCACTGAATAGTATGGCAGCACTGCGGGGAGCTATGGGCCCTCCCTCCTAACGGAGCAGTTGTTGACTCTCAAGTGCAGCCTGACTGCCTTTATGGCACAACACAAGGTTCGGGAACTGGGTACCTCCGATTCCTCTGAGCTGTGATGGCACCATCCACCATGGATGCCTCACTGGTGGAGGTACAGCAGATTCTCAAGAAACGTGCCGTCCCCTCCAGTTACTGGGATCATTCTCAGTCCCTCTTGGGGCAGCGGATTTCTCCCCCTCTTTCCCCCCTGAGTATTTCAGGCTTGGACTGCAGGGCACTGAGGTCGTCCTCGACTTTGCCACTGGGGCATTGATGTGGGTCCCATTCCCGTCGATACTTTGAGTTCCTGTCTGACTCGGACTCTGAGTAGGAGACTGAGGAGGAATCCCCAGAGATGGTGCGGCAGTGGGATGTCCCTTTGATCACTCACCCGCGCATGAGCACAGGAGGTCCCCTTCCGAGGGCCTCTCCTTCTTGGAGTTCATCAGGAACATGGGGAAGGCTTTACCCTTCACCGCTGAGGCTGAGGAGGAACCCTGGGGGGAGGAGCTGGAGATCCTCCAGTATTCAATTCCCCTGAAGGAAGCCATCACCGTTCCTATGCACCCTATCCTGGAAAGGCTACTGTTGAGAGTGTGGGAGACCCCAGTTTTGGTGCCAATTGTGAGCAGGCATCTTGATTCCATGTATTGGGTCCGCAAGAGCCCAGGCTTTGAGAAAACACAACTCCTCACAACTCTATTTAACAGTATTTATATACCACCTTTTCCTTAAATCAAGGTTGTTTACATTGTGAAAATACAATTTAACTTCAACTCTATAACTTGGATACATTGAAAGTTTGGGGAAGGGATATACATAGGGGGAGGTCATAAACCGTCATTAACAGTTAAATTCTTACTTTATTTACAAGTGTAGCTTATTTACAATTAGGGTGATCCTTTGTGCATGTGTGGTGTTAGTCATTATTCATTGTCTCGTGCTTGAGTGGAGGGAGTGTTTGTATTATTCTATGTGATGTTTCCAAAGCATTCAATAAACAGGAATGTTTTTAGCTTTTTCCTGAAGTCCATGGTGTCTTTCGTAGTTCTGACATCCTCAGGGAGGGCATTCCATAAACTTGATGCATATCGTGACAAAGCTCTGTCGGATGTGATCTTCCTTGTCTTGGGGAATTCAGTTGGAGTACCTATTGTGTTTTTGCTGTTTGTTCTCATTGTACGGCTTTCAGAATATCTTGTTATTAGTCCCTGAAGTGACTCAGCTGATTCATTCTGTAGTATTTTGAATATGTTCATTGTTGCCTTGAATCTTGCACGACTCTTTATTGGGAGCAGTGTAGCTGAGCCAGTATTGTGGTTATGCTTTCTTGTTTGTTCCTGTGAGGATGCGGGCTGCAGTGTTTTGTACCATCTGCAGCAAGTGAATGGTAGTAGCTGGTAGGCTTGGTACAGTGAATTGCAAAAGGCAAACAGTGGCTTGACTATTGCTCGTAGGACTGTTCTGAAGTTGTTAATGACCTAGGAGGGGCTTTAGTTTATGTATAGTTTTTAGTTTATATAGTATGCATTCTGTATTTTTGATATGTTCTTGTAGGTTCAGGCTCCAATCAAGAATGACTCCTAGGTATTTCACTTCATCTTTGACAGCTAAGTGCCTGTCATTTAGGGCTATAGTGTGAGGAGGAGTGAATCTCTTGTTCCTTGTTGTTGTGAGTGCTTCTGTTTTGTTGTAGTTTATGCTGAGGTTGTGGGTGTCGAGTCATCCTGAGTCTTCAGTGAGGCATTCGGTTATTGCTGTGTAGTCTGGGGTTTTGGTATTAAAGGATATGTACAGCAGGATGTCATTGGCATAAATTTTATAGTAGACGTTATGTTTTTGTATGACCTCACAAACTGGCTGAATGTATAGGTTAAATAGAAGGGCTAATATTGCTGATCCTTGTGGGACTCCTTGTTTTAGTGTGAAGGGAGAGGATGTGTCTTTCTCACATTTAACATATTGCTATCTGTCTTGTACAGTAAGTATGATTTGAACCATTTTAACGTGTTGTTGTAGAGACCAGTCTCCTTAAGGCGTTTTAGCAAGATTCTGTGTGACACAGAATCGAAAGCAGCTGTTATGTCGAGAAATATTAGAATCATGCCCTTTTTTATATTGTCTATTTCTCTGATAATGTGGTCAGTGAGTGCTGTTAGTAATGTTTCCACCTCATGGTTTGGCTTGAATCCATGTTGGTGTGGATTCAGTGGAGTATGTGCATTAATATGGTCCTGTAGCTGTACTGTCTTTTACAGGATTTACACCATGAATGGTAAGCTTGACACTGGTCGGTATGATGAGGGGTCTGTCTTGTCAACTTTCTGGCTTTTTAAAATGGGCCTTATTGATGCAAGTTTGAGGGTTGCAGGTATTTGTGCCTGTGTGAGAGACGTATGTATTATTTTGTTTATGAAAGGAGTGCAGTCTTCCTTAGCTGACTTTATCCATGTGACTGGACATGGATCGTTTGGTGAGATTGTTGTGTTCAGGGTTGCTATTATGTGTGTTACTTATTTGATAGATGGGTTAGTGAATGCTCCCTATACCCTGTTGTGGCTAGGTTAGTTTTCAGGTTCAGATGAAGATGATGATAGTTTTGGTTGGGTTCTGTTCTGCTTCATTGTGAGGTAATCTGCTATTTGTTGTGGATTTATATTAGCTGAATTTTCCTGTGGGGTTTCCCGTGTTAGCTTGCAAACTATTCCAAATAGTTCTCGCAGTTTGTTTTCTGCCTTCATCAGCAGATTTGTGTTGTATTCCTATTTGCATTTATTGATTGTGTTGTATCCAATCTGCATAGTTTTGTATTCTTGAAGTATATTTTGATCCTTTATTCGTCTCCATTTCTGCTCTGTTTTCTTAAGGTTCTTTTTAGCTTCTCTGATTTCCTTTGAATAACAAGGTGTTGATTGTCTCTTATGTATTTTAGCTGTTCTATTGTGGGGTGCAAGTGCAGCTTTTGAGATGGTATGGTTCCAGTTTTCCATTATATTTCTGAGGTTGGGAATGGCATTATTTAGTTCGGGTAAAACTTCCTTCAGGAATTGATCTTTATTAAAGGTCTTGAATCGCCTCGCGTAATGTTGCTCCTGGGTGTGAAAGTTTGGAGCAGGGACCGTTATGTGGAATCTTGTTATATAGTGGTCAGACCAGGGAGTTGGTGTTATCGCTGGAGGAGTTATGTGGTGTTTCATTGTTGATGGTATAAAGATGAGATCTGGGTGGAGCCTTGCCTATGTGTGTGCTCGTGAATTATTTGCATGTGATTCATGGTGTCCATTGCTCTGAGGAATAACCTAGCTTCCTTTTGGGTTGTGGAGTTAAGGTTGAAGTCTCCTAGGGTCAGCAGAGGTTTGAGTTGAGGTGAAAGAACATACTGCTTCCAAAATATGTGAGAACTTGTTGGCTTTGGAGTGGGGAGCTCTGTAGGTGAGGTAAAGTGTGATGTATTTGTTAGCGATTATTAGTGTGTTACATTCATCTGTACTGGTCATTGATATTGTTTTGAATTTGAGGTGAGTCTTGGCCAGTATCATCACTCCTGTCCCTCTCTTGTTTGTTCGCGGGCAGTTATAGGCAGCGTAGTTGTGAGGAGCGATCTGGTTTAGGAATACTTGGTCAGTTTCTGAGAGCCAAGTCTTCGTTATGCACATTATGCCTGTGTTATGGTCCTGAATGAAATCTACTATGGTTATTTATCTTGTCCCTAACCAATCTGGCATTAATTAGTGTGCAGCTTACTGTGGCGTTCAGTACTGGGTTCTTGTTCCTTATCGTTCCTCCAGTTTAGTCCTCCACCTCTGGGTTGTGTACCTCCTCCTGCAGCTTGGAGACTGGGCATGTCAAAATCATGACATCACTGGATGTAGCCTGCTGGTATCTCCCATCAGCCCCAGTGTGTCCAGTCTCCATGCAGCAGGAGGACGTAGTGAGCCTAGGTGCTGGGCTCACTAAAGAAACTGATAAGGTTTACTTTGTTAGGATAGTTAGTGTTAAGGGGTTTGGTTTCAGGTTTATTTTAACCCTATAACTTTTGTTAAGTTCTGTGTGATTCATTAAAAAACAAACAAACCTGGGTCTCCCGCTTCTTCCGTTTATTTAGACAGTTTTGTATACCGCCTTATCCTTCAATCCCTTGAGTTGCTCCGGGGCCGGGAACTGCTCTCCCCTCCTTAATTGGACAGAGGGGAGTTAAGCAGCACTAAGACAATTTGGACAACATGGCCCAGCTTACCTCATGGTGAAACGAGGCAGAACATCGGAGCCCAGCAAGCCCTCTTCGCGATCGCTGCTTGAGTTCTCTGAGCAGCAGCGTCGCAGATTGCAGGGCTCTTGAGCGCGCCGGTGGGGAAGATTGCCCGAGGGTACCTTCAAGGCCGGCAGAGCGGGTGAGTGAACGGTCGAGTCGCGTTCAGGCACGAAGGCTGCACTTTCTTATTGGGCTTTGGCGGCGGCAAGCAGGCACAGTGATTTTTGGCAGGCTGTTTCCTCCCACGTGATTTAGCCCGCGCGGGTAGGCCGCAGGCCGACGGCAGCGCAAGGAGTGGCCCATCCTTTGTGAGGGGGACAGTTTTATTCTCAGGAAAAGTTTAAATTATCTTAATTCGAGTCACGTTAATGGGATTCAGCCGAAGTTATTTTAGTTTCAGTTCTGAAAAAAAAAGGCACAGGGCAGGGAACTAGTTTTCTTTCTGTCAGTCGTTTATTCATATTTATACTTACATTTATTTATTTATTGATGGATGGATTGATTGCTCTAGAGCTCATGCCTTCTCGCCTGCGGTGCTAAGTGTGTAGCACTCACGGAAGCGCAGTATCGGCCGCCAGGGTCTGCAGCGGCGGCCTTACACTCTCTAACACAATGGAGCAGGAGATTCAAGGTAAGCCTGGTGAGGGGTCTCTGAGCCTGGTGCCTCTAGGTGAAGGAGAGTCTCTGCTAGAACCTCTGCCCGTGTTCCTTCTGATAAGGCAGGCGGGGTCAGCTACTCCCTTGTCTTCATCGCTGGAAGGCATAACAGGCGACGGAACCCCATAATTGTATGGGAGATAAGAAAGTGAAGTTGCCTGGGTTGTCACTGGCAGCACACCAGGCTTCAATAGTACTGGGCTAGCTAAAATGGGATTCTCTGGAGGATGCCACCAGAACAGGAGCTGTGGCAGTTCCATCTCCTGGGTTTAGTCTGGGTCCCAGCTATGAGCTTGATTAGACAGCTAAGCTTCGGTATGCAGAAAGCCATAAGGTATGGCAGCCTGACCAGAGATTTTCTCCTTTTGTAGCAGTGCTGAGGGGGTGCTCTCAATCCGAGGAGGTAATATTTAGGGCCACACAAATGGTGCAGAAAGGAAAACTGCGGCTCTCAGCACATGTGATGTTTCAGACCTGGTGGAGCTGTGAGGGGAACCATATTACAGGTTCTGCATCTCATGAGGGGAAGTTGTTCTCTAGATCTCCGTATGCAGGCATCCCAAATTAAGATTGCAGTAGCAAGTGATCCCAGGGATGAAAGCTTCTGATTCCAGTATGACGTTATCAAGGTATCTCTCTTGGAGAAATGCAAGTAATTTCATTGATCATTCTAATGCTTTAATGGTTGAGGCTGGTTATTCTTCAAAGTGGAGGAAAGTTCCTCTAGCAAACGTCAGAAGAGGAAGAGATAGAGAGCGGCCTGCAGCTGCATGTTGGAGAACCTGCTGTGTTTGGGGTGCCTGGAAGAGGCAGCCTCCGGAGAATAAAGCAGGACATAGCAATGTCTTCCTAGAGGGACATTTGCAGTTTCTTAATTATATTTTTAATTTATTTACTTCAAAGGCTTGACCTGTGCGGGTGCACTGTCCTCGGGATCTTGTTTCATACCCAGATTGAGGGAGTTCATAGGGAGTGTCCCCAGCCCTTTCCCACCAGGCCGGCCAGGCCTTAGGGCTTGGTATGGGATGGGGTCAAGGAGTGTAAATCCTACTTGATCCTTAAGCATTCCTGCTGTTACACAGCTCTAAGCGTACTCAGTGCACGAGGACTTGATGCAGTCATGTGGGAAAGGTGTAATCAGTTAGGCCATAGTTGTGGCAGCGCAAATGTCAGGGGCTGGCTGCCTGGTCAGCGTACCTAAAAGATTGATACATGGTTACTTTCTTCTGAGAAGGATCTGGTAAAAAGTCTGATACAGGAATAAAGATGTGTTTAAACCTCTATGCAATATATATATTTTTTATAGCAGCTACAGCTCTTTGGAGAACAGGAAGTGCCTGCTACAAGAAAGGTATATAGTTTGAAAGATAGGGGATAGGAAGCAAATGAAACCTTCCCATCTGCCTATGGTCGCTGAGTAACGCTCATTGGGAGTGTCCCAGCGAGGTACATTGGCTTCCAGAGCTCAAGGGTGTCAGGGCTTGCGAAGTGGAGGATGGGGAGCCTCGGTTAATTCTTCCGCGACTGCCCGAAAACCACAATGAAGCAAGGCGAGCCCAGGTGGCAGTTCGATCGGCAGGAGGAATTCTTCTGGAGTTTCTTCCAGCTGGGGTCCGGATACGGCAGAGCATTGGCTGGTAGAGATAATACACAAACGGTATGCCCTAGAATTTGATCGCCCAATGCTAGTATCGTTGATGCTGTCTTCTTGCGAAGGACAGTGGAGATCGTCCGCAATTCGGCGAACTTGGATCGTATCGATCCCAAGGAAGTAAATCGCTGGCTCCGAGCTTCTTTCTTTCGCATGGCAACGTTACAATCAGTAGTGTTAGTGGTTCCACTGGAGGAGTTCTTATCCTCCCCCCACCTTTTAGGAGCTTTCTTACACATTTCAATAAGGGCAACGCATCAGAAGTTTCTAAGGTTTGCCTTTCCCTAGGTACATTTTCAGTTTCTAGTTTTGCCCTTCGGTCTGGTAACAGCTCCGTGCACCTGCACCAAGGTTATGGTGGTGGTCGTGGCGGCTCTGCAAAAAGAAGGAATCTTAGTTCACTCTGGCCTCAACGAGTAGCGGATTCGTCCAAAGCCCAGGGCCGAGAGGGTCCAGTTTACGAACAGAGTAGTAAAGTTTCTTCAGGCTCTAGGCTGGGTAGTCAAGGCAGTCAGAAGTCGCTTAGTCCATCTCAAGGCATAGAGTACTTGGGGCTACAGTCCGGCTACCAATTGGGAACAGTGTTTCTGCCGGAGCAGAGAGATCAGGCCCTTCAACAGCTGGTATGCGGGTTTCTGTCGGATCCGGCGCTATCGGCTTGGTGCTATCGTTGGATACGCAGGACATTGGCGGCGGCTCTGGAGGTAGTTCCGGGGGCCGGCGTTCGCACGTGCCCCCTACAAAGGTCTCTGTTATGACGTTGGTCGCGCAAGAATCGATTCACTGAACAAACGTCTCTCATGTCCCACGTAGGTCAGGCGATCCCTTTTCTGGGGGTTCACCCAGGAGAGCTTGCGGAAGACATACCGCTGGAATTTCCGCAGTGGCTCCCGCTGTTGATGGTTGTGAGTATCGCAGGTGGGGGAGGTTCTTGTGAGGATATTTTCGCACATAAGGTTTGGCGCGATCGGTAGGCACATTGGTGGATCAACCGTTTGGAGCTGACGGCATTGCTCAGGCTTTTCAAGCGTTCAACTCTGAGCTGAAGGAGCGGGCAGGGCGAATGCTGTGCGACAGTTCCGCAATAGTGCTTTACCTAAACTGGCAGGGAGGTTCAGGTAGGGCGGACATGCAAGGGGAATCAGAGGCTCTGTTAGCTTCGGTGGAGCCTCAACGGCAGGCGCTTATTGTGGCGCACATTGCAGAAGCAGACAATGTGGTAGCGTCAGCCGGAAGTGTTACCACAGATACCGAGTCATCAGGTGGGGTCCTCCGATCATGGATCGAATGGCGACCTTTCTTCGGCCAAGGTGAAACGTTTTTACAGCAGAAGACGAGAAAGGATATCGGAGGACATCGATGTTCTGATGCAACCAGGGCCATCGTTCGGCTCTCTCTATGTTGTCTCCCCGGGTGCTCATAGGGCGTGTGGTGCAGCGCGTAGGAGCTCTTCGAGGAAGAGTGCTGTTAGTGGCTCTGGACTGGCCAAGGCGCCCGTGCTATGCGGTCTATTTCGTCTGCTCGACGGGGATCCTCAGAGATTGCCGGCGTTGGCGGATCTTTTGCTTCAGAGTCTGCTGCGGTTTTGCTTGCAGTTCGGCCCCTGAATGGGCGAGGTTAAGGAGAAATGGTTATTCTGGAGCGGTCATCTCAGTCTTACTTTGGGTCAGGAAGAGGTCCACGTCCCTGGCTTATGGGCGCATTGGCGTATCTTTGAGGACTGGTGTTCACGACACCAGATTCAAGCGGCTATGGTACTCGTGCCTTCAGGGTTAAGCTTCCCTCTTAGCGAGTTTGGAAAGGGGCTGGCGGTCAGTCTTTTAAGAGTATAGTTAACAGCCCTGGCTTGCTATAGAATAATGGTGTCTCCGTGGAATCTCAACTTGGTTTTAGGGGCATTAGCTAAGAACATAAGATATGCCATACTGGATCAGACCAAGGTCCATCAAGCCCAGTATCCTGTTTCCAACAGTGGCCAATCTAGGTCATACATACCTAGCAGTATCCCCAAGAGACACAGGTTCCACAATGCTTGTATTGGGTCAAGCATTGATATCCTGGGTCCCTTTTTAATAATGGTTTATAGACCTTTCCTCCAGGAACTTGTCCAAACCTTTTTTAAACCCATCTACACTAACAGCCTTTACTACATCCTCCGGCAACAAATTCCAGAGTTTGATTACACGTTGAGTAAAAAAATATTTTCTCTTATTTGTCTTAAATAGATCACCTTGTAGCTTCATTACATGTCCTCTAGTCTTTCTATATTCTGATAACGTAAACAATCGATCTACGTTTACCCGTTCCACTCCATTCATTAATTTAAAGACCTCTATCATATCTCCCCTCAGCCGTCTCTTTTCCAGGCTGAAGAGCCCCAACCTTTGTAGCCTTTCTTCATAGGAGTAGCCTTCCATCCCTTTTACCATTTTGGTGGCTCTTTTCTGTACCTTTTCTAATAACACTATATCCTTTTTAAGATACGGTGACCAGAATTGCACACAATATTCAAGGTGCGGTCGTACCATGGAACGATACACAGGCATTATAATATCCTTTGTTTTATTTTCCATTCCTTTCCTTATGATACCTAGCATTTTATTTGCTTTCTTGGCCGCCGCTGCACACCGGGCGGAGGGTTTCAACATGTTATCCACGATGACTCCTAAATCTTTTTCCTGGGTGGTGGTTCCCCAATGTGGAACCTTGCATAGTGTAACCATAGTTTGAGTTGTTCTTCCATAGGTGCATAACTTTGCACTTGTCCACATTGAATTTCACCTGTCATTTGGATTCCCAGTCTTCCAATTTATCCAGATCCTCCTGCAGTTTTGCACAGTCCTCTTGGGTTTTAACAACTTTAAACAGTTTTGTGTTGTCCGCAAATTTGATAACCTCACTAGTTATTCCCTAAGGAACCCTTTGAGCCCTTCCTACAGGCGTCAGGTTTTATTTTTAAAAGCAGGGTTTTTGGTGGCCCTCTGCTCGGCAAGGCGCATATCGGAGTGGCAGGCGTCCTGTAGAGAATCATTTTTGTCTGTCTTAAGAGAAAAGGTGGTCTTGCGACCTGTTCCGTTCTTTTTGCTGAAGGTAGTTTCTCCGTTTCACCTAATTCAATTGCTGGTCTTCCAGGTCTAGGTGCGGCGGAGGGGGACGCCTCAGATCGTAGCTTCGACGCTTCGACATCAGAGAGTGCTGCAGCAGGAGTTAAAGGTCTCAGAAATTGTCCGCAAGTCGGAACGGCTATTCCTGCTGTTCGGTGTTCCCCGTAATGGAGAAGCGGCGGCGAGAGCATCAATTTCCAGATGGTTCAGAGAGGCAATTGTGTCAGCATATATGTTGCAAGGTCATCCAGTACCGGTGGGTTTGTGGGGCCACTCGACTAGAGCGCAAGCAATTCTGGGGCGGAGCATAGTTTGGTTCCGTTAGTGGAAATTGGCAGTAGACGCTACCGCCTGGACGTTATGGCAACAAATGATACTTGTTTCGAGTTGGAGGTGTTGCGATTCGGGTGGAAAGGTCCCTCCCAATAATTACTGCTCTGATACATCCCAGAGGTGGAGGCCTAAACTGGAGGAACAATAAGGAAATAGAAATTACACATACCTGGTAATTGTTGTTCCTTGAGGAACTCTAGTTTAGTCCTCATTCCTGCCCGAGGGGGTGATCTTTCAGAGTTTATTTTCAGATGGGGAGGACCATCAGTGTTTGAAGAGCAGACAAATCCTTTTGGTTGCTAAATCGCAGTGAGTATTACTGTCTGACCTGTTTTACTTTCTTTCTCCCTAAATTGCTTTAGGGGGTGGAACAGGGAAAGTAAAAGAATAAGCAAAATGAGAACGTAAAAAAAAAATCCTCCTTGTTGAAGTATTGTTAGTTTAGTTCTCACTTACAGTTATGGAAACAGTTGAAGTTAATTTATAGCTACTTATTTGTTGCTCTTTTGATTCTGCTTTGTCATTAGTTCACTGGGGCTGATGGGAGATACCAGCAGGCTACATCCAGTGATGTCATGATTTTGACATTCCCAGTCTCCAAGCTGCAGGAGGAGGTACACAACCCAGAGGTGGAGGACTAAACTGGAGTTCCTCAAGGAACAACAATTACCAGGTAAGTGTAATTTCTATTTATTGGGCTCCGTTAGATTGGTACATCTGATAGGTATAAGTCTTTGTATGCGTCTGGGTGGATATTTGGTCAGGTGTTGCCATGTGGTATACCATTGTGTGATTGCTGGGAGTGGTATAAACAGATTATTACAGTTATTTGGGAGAGCTCCTGCCTGAGCTATCAGACGTGTTATAAACCAGATTATTTGGGAGAGCTCCTGCCTGAGCTATCAGACGTGTTATAAACCAGATTATCAGCAGGAGGTAGCACTGTGTTTGGAACCCATGTTTTCAATTTCTCCTGCTCCTAGCTGTGTGGGTCAATGTGCTCACCTCACTGTTGCTACTATGTAGTGTACAGTAGGGTTAAACAGGTTTTTTTTCTCTTGTTGGTCTCGCTTCTTGTCTGTCTTCTATCGCTGCTTGTCTTTGCTCTTGTATGTCAGCATTATTCGTTGTGGTAGTGGTTGTGCTGAGCATCTGGCTTGTGATGTGCCCCATCTTGGTCCCCGCCTAAGGGCCATGCCAAAGAGCCCTCTGGCGAGTCCCTCAGGCACAGGAGCACCGGAGCCGGCACTGCCTTTTAAATTTGAGAATATCCTTCCTCTTTGGCCCGATTGGCTTTGGTGGTGGGAGGCGGGGAGGGACTTCCCTTCCCGCTCCTCTCCCTGATACCAATAGGGGCTTGGGGGGCTGCAGCAGAGGTCTTCCTCTGTGGTTGTGGAATCGGCCATGCACTGTATTGAGTAGCAAGATGCACTCCTTGGTGTGCCCCCTGGTAGGGAGGTTCGCACCATGGATGGGTTGGGCAGGAAATGTTATCAGGGCTCGATGCTCATGGCCTGTATCCAAATATACCAGCTGTACATGGGCATGTACTTGAGAGACCTGGCAGGGAAGCTCATGGTGTTCTCATCTGGCTTAACTGGAGACCCTCTTCATTGCTACTGGTGCCTGGTTGCTATGATCAAGGAATGCTCCAAACATGTGACTCGTGCAGCCTATGATGGCTTTGAGTCCGTGGCTGCGGTGGGCATTGGTGCCTGCCGCCTCACATGGTTACACTCGTTGGACTTGGAGCAATGGGTTCAGGACAAGTTGGTCGATGTCCTGTATCATGGAGAGAAACTCTTTGGCAAACCCGTGATGAAGAAGTCCGCAGAGTTGGAGAATGAACAGGTCACCATGAACAGGCTCTCGAGGAAGACTGCTGATCCCGACAGAAGGCCTCTGGGAAAAAGTCCTTCTATTCAAAGAAGAAGAAAACTTACTGTACTTTTGTCCCGTACCATTCTTACCAGCCGGCGCAGCGAGCCAAGGGCCAAGGCCAGAAGCAGCGATGGTCTAAAACAGGGGTGGGCAAGTCTGGTCCTGGAGAGCCGCAGACCAGTCAGGTTTTCATGATGTCCCCAATGAATATTCATGGACCTATTTCCATACAATGGAAGGCAGTGGATGCAATAGGTCTCATGAATATTCATTAGGGACATCATGAAAACCTGACTGGTCTGCGGCTCTCCAGGACCGGACTTGCCCACCCCTGGTCTAAAGCCCCAACTGGCACCACAACCACAGCTGGGGGGGGGGGGGGTTGACTCCCGGACTATGGTCCTTCTTCTCCTTTTTGGCCCAGTTCCACAGCACATTGAAGGGCATCTCACATCATTTGCCCATCTTTGGCCCAGCATAACCACCACTGCTTTGGCACTACAAGTAGTAAAGGAGGGCTACCTTCTACACTTCGATCAGACCGCTCCCTGTTCTTTCCAGGGGAGTGTCCTTTGGAACCTTACCATGGCGAACTTCTTCAACAAGGGTTCAAGTCTCTTTTACAAGAGAGAGCAGTGGAAGTTGTTTCACCGTCTCTAACAGAAAGGGAATTCTGCTCCCACTACTTCCTGGTTCTGAAGAAAACAGGCAGATTCTGTCCAATTCTCGATCTCCACAATCTCATTTACTTTCTAGTGCTCGAGAAGTTCAAGATGGTATTCCTTGGAATGTTGCTGCCCTACCTCCAGCAGGAAGATTGGCTATGCTCCTTAGATCTAAAAGATGCCTATACCCATATCCTCATTCACCCCCTGCACTGGCAGTACCTCCACTTCGTCATCAACGGACATCACTATCAATACAGGGTTCTGTGCAGGGCATTTTCATCTTCCCTTCTCTGGTTATCAGAGACAGGACATTGGATGAGGTCCATTTATCCACACAACGCACCAGCCAAGTGCTGGAACAGCTGGGTTTTGTCATCAACTATCCAAATTACCACCTGCAACCTACTCAGCGCCTCGAGTTCATTAGGGCTCTCCTCGATATCATGGCAGCCAGAGCCTTCTTTCCCTCAGACTGGGCCCAGTGCCTTGCTGCTCTGGCCCAGGGCATCCAATGTTGCTCAATGGTCTCGGCTTGCCAAATGCTTCGCCTCGTAGGCCACATGGCCTCCACAGTCCATATAACTCCGTCTTCCCGGCTTCAGATGTGGCAGGTGCAGTGGATGCTTTGTACACAATGGCATCAGGTGACGGACTGGGTCAGGGTGACTCCCTTTCCTGGTGGCAACAGCCAACTCATCTTCTAGCAGTACTCTCTTTCCAGGCCCCGACTCACCAGCGAGTGCTGACCACGGATGCCTCCAAACAGTGCTGGGGAGCCCATCTCGATGGCCTACGTACCCAGGGACTCTGGATAATTGAGGAGAGTCTTCATCAGATCAACTCCCTCGGCTCAGGGTGGTTGCAAATACCCTTAGAGCTTTCCGGCAACAGCTGTCCAACCAGGAGAGACAGACAACCAAATGAGGTGGCAAGGGCTCATTCCTCCTCTACTGGGAAGATGTTTGACTCTGGAGATTCGCCAGCAAACACTGCATGCTTCTCCGGATGGTCTACCTCCTAGGTCAGGACAACACCTTGGCGGACAGGCTCAGCAGAGTGCTGCAGCCTCACAGGTGGGGACTCAATCCACAAATAGCCAGCAACGTCTTCCAGATGTGGGGCACTCCATCCATGGACCTTTTTGTGCTCCTCACAATGCTCAGCTGTTGCTGTTCTGCTCCAGAGTTCCCAATTGGGTGACCTCTGATGCATTCCTCCTGAACCAGGACAAGGGCTTGCTTTATGCTTACCCACCAAGTCCCTTGGTGGCCAAGACCATTTTCAGCATCCAGACAAACAGGGCCACCATGATAATCATTACCCCATGGGGGCAACAAGGGATCTCCAGGAACAAGCAGGAATGTAGTCCTCACATATGGGTATCGTCAGTACCAACTGAGCCTGCGCGGGAACGCTCCCCAGCGTCCAATAGGAACGCTTTTGGGAGCATCCCTCAGCATATGCGCGCTGCCTTCCCGCCTTTCCAACTGTCCCTCTTCAGTTCTTCGTTTTCCACAGAGCCGACAGGATCTGTTCCCTGTCACCGCAGAAAATTCCATCTTTAAATTTATTTTCTTCTGGTCGTGTTTGCCTCCCGCATGACGCCTACCGGTACCGCCGGTTCTTGTCTTTTCTTTTCAAAAAAAAAAAAACTTAGACTTTAGACTGTTTCTTTTCAGAAACTTTTCTCTTTGGTGTTAGGTAACATTTTGGGCACTAGGACCCATATTCCTTAAACATGGAAAAGCCAACTAGTGGTTTTAAAAAATGTACTAAGTGTGGCGGTACCATTTCCGTCACTGACACCCATGATTGGTGTCTGAAATGTTTAGGACCTGAACATTATCCAACTGAATATCTCTCCTGTATGGGGATGACTAAAAGAGGAAGACAGAACCGGGCTGCAAAGCTCGGTACCCTCTTTTCTTCAGATGCCAGATCCATTGCATCGACATCGTCAAGGGCCTCTTCTTCCTCCCATGGATCTCGGGTAACTAAACATAAAAGCCGGTCCTCAAAGGGTAGCTCTCCTGCTAAGCATCGAGAGGCCATTGGTGTTGCCCTTGAGGGAACCATACCGGCAAAATAGCCCCGGCGGGAGGCTTTGGCTTCCAAAGCATCGATGGGGCTTCAGGATGTTCTTGAGGCCTCATCCTCACAAGAACTACCTGTGCCATTCTCAGGGGTTCTGGCCGTCCTTACCATTACCGACACCCAAGCATCGGCAGCGTCGATAGACCAGAGGTTCCTCGCTATCGAGCGCAGCATCGCAGCTCTTCTTTCAGCTGCGGTACCGGTGGTCCCACAGGCACCGGTACCGACACCGACGGTACCAGCCCCGGTGGGAACTCTTCCCAGGCCATTTCTGGCTGGAATTGCCAAGGCGGTACTGGGTTAACTCGGTACCGACTTCGAACGGTATCGGAATAGTGCTTTGCAGGAGCATCGGGGTCAGGAGTACTTCGATTCCTCCGATTCCTCCGATTCTGACAATTCTGCTGGCACTAGAGGGTTTCTCCTAGAAGATCCCTCTTCTCCCCATCACAGAATGTCACCTCCAGAGGACATGTCATTTCAGGATTTCATCCGTGATATGGCCAAAGGTCTTTCAATCACAGTAGCTCCTGAGGAGGAACCCAGAGCAAAGGAAATGGAAATTCTCCAATATCCTAAAGCTCCTAAGGAGGCAGCCACTCTGCCTATCCATGAAATTCTGCATAGTTTGATGCTCAGAATGTGGGAGACACCTCTGACTACTTCTCTTCACTCTAGGAGACTTGATACTATGTATCGAGTTCCGCCATGTCCTGGATTTCAGAAAACTCAGCTGCCACACCATTCAATGGTAGTGGAATCAGCCATGCGTAGGATGAAGAGTGCAAAGAGGCATGCATCCAGTCCTCCAGGTCGTGAATGCCGGACTCTGGATGCTTTTGGGCGCAGAACATTTCAAGCTTCCATGCTTTCAGCTAGGATCAGTTCATATATCCTATATATGAGAATGTTCCTCAAGGAAGTCACAGGAGACTTGGAACTTATGAGCCCATTTGTCCCAGGAGACAAGATTTTCTTGCTCTAGTTAAGCATGCTCAAGATGTCTCCAAGTTTGTTAATCGTGCAGCCTTTGACTGCTTCGAATGCATCAGCAGAACCTCTGCTATTGCCATTGGCACACGACGAATTGCCTGGCTACAGGCATCAGACTTGGAGACTTGGGTACAGGACAAGTTAGGCAACATTCCTTGCACGGGGGAGAATCTCTAAGACAAGAACTGGCAGGAAAAGGCTAACGAGTTAGATGCTGACAATTCTACCTTATATAGATTGTCAGTCTACAGCCACTCCAGCCAAAAGGAAGCCTTACAAAAAATCCTCTTTTAGCAAAAAGAGAAAGTTTTATCCTTCCTGTACCCAGCAGAGTCAAACTCCAGGTCAGGTTGCCGAAAAGGGACAAACTAGACAGCAAAAGAAGCCAAAAGGCCTGAGAGCCAAATCAGCTCTCCAGGTTCAGCTCCCTCAAAGGCTTTGACTCCTTCCTAGAGAGCTTTGCCTCCCTGCTTCTGAGGGGTCCCCAACCCCCCAATATTCCAGGCAGGTTATGCCACTTTGTCAACAGATGGCATCAAATAACAGCAGAAGATTGGACTTTGACCATTGTAGGAGAGGGGTACAAGCTTCATTTTCACAGCATGCCCCCTCCTACAATTCTAAAGCAATTCAATTCACAAACCTCTGCAGACAATCTGCTAGATCACGAGGTCTCCACACTTCCTGCCCAAGGGGCAATAGAAGAAGTACCCATTCTTCAACGGGGTGCAGGGTTCTACTCCCCCTATTTTCTTATTCCAAAGACAACAGGAGGACACAGACCCATTCTAGACCTCAGAGAATTGAACAAATATCTGTTTCGAGAGAAATTCAAAATGATTTCTCTAGGAACTCTTCTGCCATACCTTCAAAGCCAGGATTGGCTTTGCTCTCTAGACTTAAAGGATGCATACACTCACATTCTCGTCCATCCAGATCACAGGAAATTCTTATGTTTCCTTTTTAGAGGAAAACATTTCCAGTACAGGGTTCTTCCCTTTGGTCTGGCTTCAGCACCAAGGGTATTCACGAAAGGTATGGCAGTAGTAGCTGCATTTCTATGAACCCTGGGGATTTTCGTCTTCCCTTACTTAGACGACTGGCTCATTCGAGCCCATACAGTTGCAGAGGCCAGCACTGCACTGTCCCGTACAATGCGAATCCTCCAATACTTGTGATTGGTAATAAACTTGGCAAAGTCTCAACTATTTCCTTCCCAATACCTGGAATTCATAGGAGCCTATCTAGATACCAGACAGGCAAGGGCTTTCCTTCCACAAGCCCGGTGTCTTCGCATAATGCAACTAGCTTCTCAAGCAGCAGGCAAATCCTACCTCACTGCATGAGAGCTACTGCAGTTACTGGGACATATGGCATCCACAGTTCATGTAATCCCATATGCTTGCCTCCACATGTGAGCAGCTCAGTGGACCCTCTCCACACAGTGGACACAGGCCACAGGTCATTTGTCAGACAAAATAATAAACTCTCAACGTCTAATTTTGTCCCTCCAATGGTGGCAATCACTAGAAAATCTGACAGTGGGGTCTCCTTTCCATCAACCCCTTTTTCAGGCCACCCTAACAACAGATGCATCACAGGTGGGTTGGAGAGCATACCTGAATCATCTCTCTACCCAGGGCACCTGGACTCCACAGGAGATTGGTTTACACATAAACCTCCTGGAATTAAGAGCAATCTATTTAGCTCTTCGAGTATTCCACGCCCAGCTCAGCTACAAGACAGTCCTAGTCCAAACGGAAAATCAAGTAGCCATGTTCTATGTGAACAAGCAGGGCGGAACAGGCTCTCTGTCGTTATGCAACGAAGCTTTACGACTGTGGTCCCTCGTCAGAGAGCATCAAATTCACCTTCTAGTGGTATATCTGCCAGGCATTCAAAACTTTGGGCAGATAAACTCAGTCGAGTACTGCTGCCTCACGAGTGGTCCCTCCACCTAGACCAGGTGGCAAAGATATTTCATCTCTGGGGCACTCCAGACATAGACCTCTTTGCAAGTCCACTGAATGCCAAACTTCCCTGGTTCTGTTCCAGGATTCTGGCTCATAACTGTCAGGCAAGGGATGTCTTCCTCCTTCACTGGGGTCAGGACTTCCTTTATGCCTTCCCACCCATTCCCCTCTTCCCCAAAACGCTCTTCAAGCTTCAGAGAGACAAGGGTCGCATGATTCTCATAGCAACACGATGGCCACGCCAAATGTATTCCCTGCTTCTACATCTCTCTCAAGCGGCACCTCTGGAGTTAGGGCATGCTCCAGATCTCCTTTCCCAGGAGAACGGGAAGCTATGGCACCCGAATCCCCAGTCCCTGCACCTCACGGCCTGGTTGCTGAAGGCTTAAACCTCCAAGATCTCAACCTGTCCCAACAGGTAAAAGATATCCTTCAGGCTTCTAGGAAACTTTCCACAAGAAGATCTTATGCCTTCAAATGGAAACATTTTACTATATGGTGCTCGAAGAAGGGATTAAACCCCCTGGTCATACCCCTAGAATCGATACTAGAGTATCTCCTTCACTTATCGAAGTCTGGTCTAAAGACCAATTCGGTAAGAGTCTTTAAACTTGAGTATGCTGAATGTAGGAGAACAGAGCCCTATTAGAGTCCAGGGTATGGAGGACAGCCTCTGCCCAAATGGCATGCGGCCTGGGAAAGAAGGTAGGAAGAACCACCTCCTGGTTGAGGTGGAACGAGGAGAACACCTTCAGAAGGAACTTGGGGTGCGTGCGAAGCACCACCCTATTCTTGTAGAACCTGGTATAAGGCCTCTCTGCCACGAGGGCCTGGAGCTCACTCACCCTCCAGGCGGAAGTGAGCCCAACCAAGAAAACCACCTTCCAGGAGAGATAACGGAGTTGGCACGTGGCCAACGTTTTGAAGGGCGGCCAGGTGAGCTGCTCCAATACTACATTGAGATCCCATTCATTTGGCAGGGGGAGGACCGGGGGCTTCGACAGGAGTAGGCCCTTCAGAAACCGGTACACCACCAGATGAACTGAGAGGGGCTTTCCGTCCACATGATAGTGGTTCGCCGCTAGGGCACTGAGATGTACTCTGATGGAGTTGGATTTAAGCCCCGTCCCAGAGAGGTGGAGAAGGTATTGTAATACCACAACCACCAGACAAGAGAAGGGATGTACCCTTTGCTCAGCACACCAAAGCACAAATCTGCAACATAAGAACATAAGATATGCCATACTGGGTCAGACCAAGGTCCATCAAGCCCAGTATCCTGTTTCCAACAGTGGCCAATCTAGGTCATACGTACCTAGCAGTTTCCCCAAAAGACACAGGTTCTGCAAAGCTTGTACTAGGTCAAGCATTGATATCCTGGGTCCCTTCTTAATAATGGTTTATGGAACTTTCCTCCAGGAACTTGTCCAAACCTTTTTTTAAACCCAGCTACACTAACAGCCTTTACTACATCCTCCGGTAACAAATTCCAGAGTTTGATTACACGTTGAGTGAAAAAATATTTTCTTTTATTAGTCTTAAATAGTTTACCCTGTAGCTTCATTGCATGTCCCCTAGTCTTCCTATATTCTGATAACGTAAACAGTCGATCTACGTTTACCCGTTCCACTCCGTTCATTAATTTATAGACTTCTATCATATCTCCCTTCAGCCATCTCTTTTCCAGGTTAAAGAGCCCTAACCTTTTTAGCCTTTCTTCATAGGAGTATCCTTCCATCCCCTTTACCATTTTGGTGGCTCTTCTCTGAACCTTTTCTAATAACGCTATATCCTTTTTAAGATACGGCGACCAGAATTGCACACAATATTCAAGGTGCGATCTCACCATGGAACGGTATAGAGGCATTATAATATCTTTTGTTTTATTTTCCATTCCTTTCCTTATGATACCTAGCATTCTATTTGCTCTCTTGGCTGCTGCTGCACACTGGGCTGAGGGTTTTAACATGTTATCCACGATGACGCCTAAATGTTTTTCCTTGGTGGTGGTTCCTAATGTGGAACCTTGCATCGTGTAACCATAGTTTGGGTTGTTCTTCCCTAGGTGCATAACTTTGCACTTGTCCACATTAAATTTCATCTGCCATTTTGATGCCCAGTCTTCCAATTTATCAAGATCCTCTTGCAATTTTCCACAATCCTCTTGGGTTTTAACAACTTTAAATAGTTTTGTGTCATCTGCAAATTTGATAACCTCACTCATTATTCCACTTTCCAGGTCATTTATGAATATGTCAAAAAGCAGCGGACCCAGCACAGATCCCTGGGGTACACCACTATTCACCTTTCTCCATTGGGAAAATTGGCCATTTAGCCCAACCCTCTGCTTTCTATCTTTTAATCAGTTCCTGATCCACAGTAGTACACTGCCTCCTATCCCATGACTCTTTAGTTTTGCCAAAAGTCTCTGATGAGGGGACCTTGTCAAAGACTTTCTGAAAGTCCAGATACACTATATCAACCGACTCACCTTTGTCCACCTGTTTATTCACACTTTCAAAAAAACATAACAGATTAGTAAGACAAGATCTTCCTTGTCTAAAACCATGTTGGCTGTCTCCCTTTAGGCCATGACTATCTACATGCTGAGTAATTTTATTCTTTATGATGGTTTCTACCATTTTTCCCGGTACTGAAGTGAGGCTCACCGGTCTGTAGTTTCCCGGATCACCCCTCGAACCCTTTTTAAAAATTGGTGTTACATTGGCGATCCGCCAATCTTCAGGTATTAGAGATGATTTTAATGATAGTTCACAGATTACTAATAGCAGGTCTGCAATCTCATATTTCAGTTCTTTCAACACCCTTGGATGTATACCATCCGGCCCAGGTGGTTTGCTGCTCTTCAGTTTATCCAATAATTGTAATACATCTTCCCGATGTATCGATATTTCCTTCAATTCTTCCGTACCTTTAAATACCACTTCAGTCATGGGTAACATTCCTACATCTTCCTCAGTAAAGACCGAAGCAAAGAATTCATTCAGTCTCTCCGCTATCGCCTTGTCGCCTCTTAGTGCCCCTTTAACTCCTCTATCATCTAATGGTCCAACTGACTCTCTTATAGGTTTTTTGCTACGAATGTACTTGAAAAAATCTTTATTTCGCATTTTTGCTTCCGCAGCAAGCTTCTTCTGAAATTCTCTCTTTGCCTTCTTTATCAATACCTTGCATTTGACCTGCCAGTTCTTGTGCTGTTTCCAGGTTTCATCATTTGGCTCTTTTTTCCATTTCCTGAAAAATGCTTTCTTGGCAACAGCCTCTCTGACCTCACCTTTAAACCATGCTGGCAGTTTTTTGGACTTCCTTCCACTTTTCTTAAAGCGTGGAATACAGCTGGTCTGGGCTTCCAAGATAGTATTTTTCAACAACACCCAAGTTTGATGTAAGTCTTTAACCTTTGCAACTGCTCCTTTTAGTTTTTTCTTAACTATTTTCCTCATTTTATCATAGTCTCCCTTTCGAAAGTTAAACGGTAGTACTGTGGATTTCCTTACTGTCCCTCCTCCACTAATTAAATCAAAGGCGATCATGCTATGATCACTATTGCCAAGTGGCCCCAACACCCTTATCTCTTGCACTAGATCTGGTGTTCCACTAAGGACTAGGTCTAATATGGCTTCCCCTCTGGTCGGTTCATGAACCAGCTGCTCCAAGAAGCAGTCATTTATGTCATCTAGGAACTTTATCTCCCTAGCATGTTCTGCTGTGACACTGACCCAGTCGATAGCGGGGTAATTGAAATCACCCATTATTATTACCGAGCTGTAACTTTTGTTAGCTTCCTTGATTTCTTTGAGCATTTCATCATCCATTTGTTCATTCTGGCCAGGCGGTCGATAGTACACCCCCACTGCCATCACCTTCCCCTTTTTACATGGAATTTCAATCCATAGAGAATCTACATCAAATTTTGTTTCCTGCAAAACTTTAATCCTTTCTGACTCAATGCCCTCTCTAACATAGAGCGCAACCCCTCCACCAACTTGATCAGCTCTATCATTACGATATAGTTTGTACCCAGGAATCACAGTGTCCCACTGGTTGTCCTCCTTCCACCATGTCTCTGATATTCCAATCATATCTAACCTCTCATTTAGTGCTATATATTCTAACTCTCCCATCTTATTTTTTAGACTTCTAGCATTTGCATGCAAGCAGTTTAGAGACTGTTTTTATTCATATTAATTTGGCTATTGGTAGACATGGGTAATTTGGGATCTTTAAGCTCTGTCTGCTCCATACTCGAGGGCATTTGGGCTACTTTACTCTTTTTTGGAACCTCTCTGCTTTTGGTAATATCCTTCAAGGATACATTCTTCTGAACCATCCGCTCTTGGGCGACTGTCGGCTTTCTCCTGTTATCTAGTTTAAAAGCTGCTCTATCTCCTTTTTAAAGGTTAAACCCAGCAGCCTGGTTCCATCCCGGTTTCGCCTTTTTATTTAAATCAAGCAATTTATCTTCCTGTATTTTTTCCGAGGCCTCACGCCTCTAATGTAGAAAGAAACCTTCATACTTTGGATTGTAAAAGGGCCTTTTACATACAAAGAACACAGCAACATAGAAAGTCCTCACAACTTTTTATAGCTTGTGACCCTAGTCATTTGGGACTTCCAGTCTCCAAAATAACTTTATCTAAATGGATTGGCCAATGCATATTTTTTGCTTATGAGAGTAAGGGTCTTCCTCTTCAGGACCATGTCACAGCTCATAATGTGAGAGCCATTGCAGCTTCTATGGCTAATCTCCACTCTGTGTCTATCGATGAGATTTGTCGAGTAGCCACCTGGGCTTCGGTACACACCTTCACAGCCCACTACTGCCTGCATGAAGCCTCCCATCGGGATGCCTTCTTTGGCCAAGCTGTTCTTCAAAATCTCTTTGAAACATAAACCAACTCCTACCCACCAACCCTGGTGGGATGCCAGAGATCAATGGGAGGAAGGATTCCCACCTTCTAGGGTGGCACCTTCCTGGGGCTATCTCCCTGACATCTTCAGCTAGGGAGTCCCCAAATGTGAGGACTACATTCCTGCTTGTTCCTGGAGATAGCGTAGTTACTCACCTGTAACAGGTGATCTCCGGGAACAGCAGGAATTTAGTCCTCACAACCCACCCACCTCCCCTTGGAGTTGTCTCTCTATCTCTTTGTCTCTTTCCTCTCTCTATCCTTTCACTCAGCTACAAACTTAACTGAAGAGAGACAGTTGGAAAGGCAGGACAGCAGCACACATGTACTGAGGGATGCTCCCTAAAGCGTTCCTATTGGACGCTGGGGTGCGTTTCCGGGCAGGCTCCATCAGTACCGACGATACCCATACGTGAGGACTGAATTCCTGCTGTTCCCGGAGATCACCTGTTACAGGTGAGTAACTATGCTGTAGTGGGCAACTGTGGTACCCCTTGTTGCTTCACCTCTTCTGAGCACCACCTCTTCATCTTGGCCATGCCCCGGATCTGCTCTCTCAGGAGGAGGGGACCCTCCTCCATCCCAATCTCATGTCTGTGACCCTCATGGCTTAGATGCAGAGATGGTAGCTCTTGCTTAGATTCACCTGCCTAGGGACGTGGAGAATATTCTCGCATCCCACAAGGATTCCACAAGACTTGCATATGCCTTCAAATGGTACTGATTGTCTGGTGTGCAGACAGAGCCCTTAATACTTTTTCCTGCTCGGTGGAGCAGGTCCTAACATACCTTTTACACCTTTCTCATGCTGGCTTGAAGTCTGACTCAGTGCGGGTACATCTTAGTGGTCTGGCAGCCTACCATCATACGATAGATGGTCAGTCCCTTTCCGCTCACCCCCTAATTGATTGCTTCATGAGGGGCTTCTTGCTATCATGTCCACCGATCCAACTACCACCAGTGGCGTGGGATCCTTAACATGGTCCTTTTGCCAGCTGCTCACTTCACCTTTTGAGCCGCTGACCACCTGCCCTCTCAGGTTTCTGTCCTGGAAGGTCATTATCTCCAGGAACAAGCAGGAATGTAGTCTTCACATATGGGTATCATCGGTACCGATGGAGCCTGCATGGGAATGCTCCCCAGCATCCAATAGGAAAGCTTTTGGGAACATCCCTCAGCACATGCACGCTGCCTTCCTGCCTTTCCAACTGTCCCTCTTCAGTTCTTCGTTTTCCGCGGAGCCAATAAGATCTAATGCCTATCACCGCAGAAAATTCTGTCTTTAAATTTGTTTTCTTGTGGTCGCATTTGCCTGCTGCACGACGCTTACTGGTACCGCCGGTTCCTTTCTTTTCTTTTTCCAAAAAACCCCCCAAAAAAACAACGTCGGCTTAGACTGTTTCTCTTCAGAAACTTTTCTCTTTGGTGCTAGGTGCCATTTTGGGCACTAGGCCCCATATTCCTAAATCATGGAAAAACCAACTAGTGGTTTTAAAAAATGTACTAAGTGTGGCGGTACCATTTCCGTCACTGACACCCATGATTGGTGTCTGAAATGTTTAGGACCTGAACATTCTCCAACTGAATGTCTCTCCTGTATGGGGATGACTAAAAGAGGAAGACAGAACCGGTCTGCAAAGCTTAGTACCCTCTTTTCTTCAAATGCCAGATTCCTTGCATCGACATCGTCAAGGGCCTCTTCTTCCTCCCATGGATCTCAGTTAACTAAACATAAAAGCTGGTCCTCAAAGGGTAGCTCTCCTGCTAAGCATCGAGAGGCCATTGGCATTGCCCTTGAGGGAACCACACCGGCAAAACAGCCCCGGCGGGAGGCTTTGGCTTCCAAAGCATCGATGGGGCTTCAGGATGTTCTCGAGGCCTCAACCTCGCAAGAGCTACCTGTGCCATGCTCAGGGGTTCTGGCCGTGTTTACCGGTACCGACACCCAGGCATCGGCAGCGTCGATAGACCAGAGGTTTCTCGCTATCGAGCGCAGCATCGCAGCTCTTCTGTCAGCTGCGGTACTGGTGGTCCAACGGGCACTGGTACCGACATCGATACCGACACCGACAATACCGGTACCAACGGTACCGGCCCCGGTGGGAACTCTTCCCATGCCATCTCTGGCTGGAATCTACAGATCGGTATTGGGTCAGCTCGGTACCGACTTCAATCGGTACCGAGACCGTGCTTTGCAGGTGCATCGGGGTCAGGAATACTTCGATTCCTCCTATTCCGAAGACTCTGACAATTCTGCTGGTACTAGAGGGTTTCTCCCAGAAGATTCCTCTTCTCCCCAATGCAGAATGTCACCTCCAGAGAACATGTCTTTTCAGGATTTCATCCGTGATATGGCCAAAAGTCTTTTAATCACAGTAGCTCCTGAAGTGGAACCCAGAGCAAAGGAATTGGAAATTCTCCAATATCCTAAAGTTCCTAAGGAGGCAGCCACTTTGCCTATCCATGAAATTCTATATAACATGATGCTCAGAATGTGGGAAACACATCTGACTACTTCTCCTCACTCCAGGAGACTTGATACAATGTATCGAGTTCCGCCATGTCCTGGATTTCAGAAAACTCAGCTGCCACACCATTCAATGGTAGTGGAATCAGCCATGCGTAGGATGAAAAGTGCAAAGAGGCATGCATCCAATCCTTTAGGTCGTGAATGCAGGACTCTGGATGCTTTTGGGCGCAGAACCTTTCAAGCTTCCATGCTATCAGATAGGATCAGTTCATATATCCTTTATATGGAAATGTTCCTCAAGGAAGTCACAGGAGACTTGGAGCTTATGAGCCCATTTTTCCCAGATGACAAGAGACAAGATTATCTCCAGGAACAAGCAGGAATGTAGTCTTCACATATGGGTATCGTCGGTACTGACGGAGCCTGTGCGGGAACGCTCCCCAGCGTCCAATTAGAAAGCTTTTGGGAGCATCCCACAGCGCCTGTGTGCTGCCTTCCCGTCTTTCCCAACTGCCTCTCTCCAGTTCTTCGTTTTCCACGGAGTCAGCAGGTCATTGTTCCTGTCACTTCAGAAAATCTTTCCTTATTCCCTTCTTTTTTGTGGTCGCGTCTGCCTTCCTCGACGCTTTACCAGTACCGCCGGTTCTTCTTTCTTTTTTTCTTTTCTTTAAATAAAAATATATACTTAGTTCTTTTTTCCACGTGCACGCGCCATTTGGGCCCTAGGCCCAAAATTCCTCCACAATGGAAAAACCTGCTTCGGGTTTCAAAAACTTCACCAAGTGTGGCAGTACCATCTCCGTCACCGACACCCATGAGTGGTGTCTTAAATGTTTAGGTCCTGACTACTCCATCATGGAATGTATGGCCTGTGCCATGATGTCCAAAAGAGGTCGGCAGAACCGAGCTGCCAAGCTCAGTACCCTGTTTCCCTCCGATGCAGCCTCGGTGGCATCGACGTCTTCCAGGGCTTCCTCTTCCTCCCCCTCCCGTGGATCTCAGGTAACTAAACACAAGTCTAGCCGGTCCTCAAAGGGTAGATCTCCTTCTAAGCATCGAGATGCCTCTGGTGTTGCCCTTGAGGATTCTGCACCGGCAAAATTGCCCCGGCGGGAGACTTCAGCTTCCAAAGCATTATTGGGGCTCCAGGACGTTCTTGAGGCCTCAACCTCGGCAGAACTACTGGTGCCATGCTCTGGGGTACCGGCTGTTTTCTCCTTTATCGGCAGCATCGATAGACCAGAGGTTCCTGGCTATTGAACGCAGTCTGGCGGCTCTCCTTGCGGCATCGACACCCTCGGAACCGCATCAGACAGTTCAACCGGTACCGGCACCAACTCCGGCACCAGTATCGGTACCGGTACCGACAGTATCGGCATCGACATCGGTGTCGGCACTGCCGGCACCCAGTCATGCGATGCCCTCTGGTACCAATACACCGGTACTGATTCCCCCCGGTACCGACTTCGGTCGGTACGGGTATCGGGCTCTTCAAGAGCATCCGTACAGAAGGTACTTAGAGTCTTCAGAGGAATCTGAGGATTCTGACAGTTCTGTCGGTACGGGAATACTTCTCCCAGAGGAGCCTTCCTCCCATAAACGCAGGATGTCTCCTCCAGAGGATATTTCCTTTCAGGACCATCAGGGAGGTGGCTCGAGGTCTGTCCATTACTGTGGCTTCTGAAACAGAGTCCAGAGCAAAGGAGTTGGAAATTTTACAATATCCCAAAGCTCCTAAGGAGGCAGCTACTCTACCCATCCATGAGATCTTGCATGATCTCATGCTAAGAATGTGGGAGACGCTTCTTACCACCTCTCCTCACTCTCGTAGACTGGATACTATGTATCGAGTCCCTCCTTATTCTGATTTCCAGAAGACTCAGCTTCCTCACCACTCTATTGTGGTGGAATCAGCTATGAGAAGGATCAGGAGTGCAAAGAGGCATGCCTCTAATCCTCCAGGACGTGAGTGCAGAACTTTGGATGCTTTTGGACGTCGTACCTTTCAAGCTTCCATACTTCCAGGATCTGTTCCTATATTTTATATATGGGAATGTTCCTGAAGGAAATCACAGGAGATTTAGAGGATTTGAGCCCTCTTCTTCCTGAGGCTTTTCTCACATTAGTCAAACATGCCCAGGATGTTTCTAAATTTGTCAACCGTGCAGCTTTTGACTGTTTTGAGTGCATAAGCAGAACCTCTGCCATTGCCATAGGTGCACGTAGAATTGCCTGGCTCCAGGCATCTGATTTGGAGCTCTGGGTACAAGACAAACTGCACAATATTCCTTGTACTGGTGAGAACCTGTTTGGCAAAGATTGGCAAGAAAAAGCCAATGAGTTAGATGCTGACAGCTCCACCTTGGATAGATTATCCAAGGCCACAGCTGATCCTGCAAGTAAGAAGTCTTTCAAAAAAACATTCTTTTCCAAAAAGAAGAGGTTTTATCCTGCTTATTCCCAGCAGGGATGCTCTGCAGGTCAACCTGTCCAGAAAAGTCAGCAACCACCCAAACAAAGGAAAGCAAAGACTGCTAAGCCTCAGCAGTCTCAGCCTCCACAAGGCCTTTGACTTTCATCTAGAGAACTTAGCCTTCCTGGCTCTCAATGGACCAGAGCCTTCCACCATTCCAGGAAGGTTGTGTCACTTTGCCCCCAGATGGGGGCAGATAACAGCAGAGCATTGGACACTCTCCATCATAAAAGAAGGGTACAAGCTCCATTTTTCGAGCATGCCCCCCTCCCACAATGGTAAGACAGTTCAATTCTCAGACCTCTCTTATCAACCAATTAGATCAAGAGGTCACTATGCTTCTTACCCAAGGGGCAATAGAAGAAGTACTCATTCTCCCTGCTTGGTCCTGAAGTCAGTCCTCACATATGGGTGACATCGACGTCGATGGAGCCCCCGTGCGGAGCATTTCCCCAGCTTTCTAAGAAAGCCTTTGGGAATACTACACGCATGCGCGGTCCCCTTCCCTAAAGGTGCCATCTTGCTCAGTCTTTCTTTTTCCATGGAGCCCAACAGATGTCTGTCCGTGTCACCCGGAAAAGTTGACTTTTTTCCTTGTGATTTCTTCGTCGTTCTTCTCCGGTTCGATGCCGGTTCCCCTTCCCGCCGGGTTCAGTACACCGGTATCGAGCCCTTCTTCTATTTTTCGGTTTTTCCCCTTCGTGGCTGGCGTTCGTGCCCTTTTTTGTCTTTTCCCTGGAAGGCCGGTCCTTTGACCTCGCGGGGGTTCTTTTTTCCCCGATGGCTTCCAGTGGTTTCAAAAAGTGTGATCGGTGTAAGAAACTGATGTCTCTCACCGACACACACGACTGCTGCCTTCGATGCCTCGGACCGGATCATGATCCTAAGGTCTGTGTCCTGTGTGGCAAAATGTCCACCAAGGCACTCCGAAGCCACCAGCATCAGAAAGAACAGATTTTTTCTGACTCTGCCTCCGGCCGGGCCCGGACCTCGTCTGAGGCCTCGACGTCTTGGGAGTCTGACCCCGAGCATCGCCGGGGTTCCTCGGACAGGGGGTCCCCAATCGGGAACGTAAGAGGAAGAAGCAGCTCGTGAGGGCGGCGTCGGAGGAGGTCCCTGGTTCCTCGGGGGCCAGGTCTCGAACCCCCGACCACCGCCCAGGGCCCTTGGAGCAGGAGAAGCCGTCCAAGATGCCTCGCGTGGAGCCGGAGTCCGCCGGGCACGTAAGTCCTGTTGTCCTCGAGGACTCTCCTTCTAGGGAGCCGACGTCGGGCCCGGCGCCACCGGGGCCCGAGTCGGTAGCTGCTGAGTCTCCTGAGCTTGGACTCAGGCTGACAGCCTTGGAGTGCAGATTGTCTGCCTTCAAGGATCAGCAGCGGGTGCTGATGGCCAGCCTCTCTGGTACATCTGCCCCGACCACCGGGACATCGACGTCTAAGTCGACCCCGGAGACCGAGCCGATACTCAAGACCATGAAGGTTCGAAGTCGTCCTCGGTCACGGTCACTCTCGACCTCCTGCTCAGGACCAAGGGTGTCGACGCCAGTGCCTTCGGCGTCGGGGCGGGTGTCATCGAGACCCGTACGGTCGGAGCCCCCGACTCCTCTTCGGATGAGTCCGCGTGGGAGACGGAGGACGAGGAGTCCCCCAATACTTTTTGGACTCGGTGCGTCCCTTCAGACTCACCGCAGTCCGAGCCCCGGAGTAGGTCCCCGCCGGAGGACACCAGGTTCTCGGAGTTCGTCAGGGACATGGCCAAGGCTTTGGCGATTCCCACGGACCCCGAGGAGGAGCCTCGAGCCGAAGAGCTCAAGGCCCTCCAGTATGACTCTCCTCCGAAGGAGGCCTTTACTGTGCCTGTTCCTCTGATGCTGGAACGGCTCCTCTTCCGAATGTGGGAGGCACCGGCCTCGGCGCCGGTTTTGAGCAAGCGGGTCGATTCCATCTATCGACTCCGTAAGAGCCCTGGATTCCAGAAGGCGCAGCTGCCGCACCATTCCATGGTGGTGGAATCGGCCATGCATCGTCTGAAGAGCCAGAAGATGCACTCTGCGGTGCCTCCCGGCAGGGAGGCCCAGAACATGGATGCGCTCGGTAGAAAGTGCTTCCAGGGCTCGATGCTTGCTTGCCGTGTCCAGTCTTACCAGCTGTACATGGGCATGTACTTACGAGACCTGGCGAAGGAAATTGCCGGGTTCTCTGCTGGCCTCTCCGGGGAACCTTTGCAGAGGTTCAAGACCTTGTCCTCGGGAATCCGGGAATGCTCAAAGTTCATGTCCCGAGCGGCCTACGATGACTTTGAGGCTTCGGCCTGTGTAGCGGCAGCCGGCATCGGGGCCCGACGCCAGGCATGGCTGCAGTCATCAGACCTCGAGCCCTGGGTGCAGGATAAGTTGGTCGATGTCCCTTGCCGAGGTGAAAACCTTTTTGGCAAGCCCATGGTTGAGAAGGCTGCTGAGCTCGAAACAGAGCACCTGACTAGGACAAGGCTGTCCAGAAAAACTTCTGCCCCTTCTCATAAGAAGAAGGGCTCGGGTAAGAAGTCCTTTTACCCGAGGAAGGCAGCTGCCTACAAACCTTTCCCTCAGTACCAGGCCTTCCCAGCAGGATCAGCAGGCCATGGGGCAGGGACATGGGCCCCGTAGGCAGAAGACCCCCAAGCCTCTGGCTCCTGCTCCCACTCAGCAGGGAGGGGATTTTTGACTCCCACAGCATAGCCTTTCCACCTCTGCTGCCCCATCCCTGCACAGGAGGTCGTCTAGATCTGTTTGCCCACAGGTGGTCACCCATTACAGGAGATGCTTGGGTATTAAGCATAGTCCACAAGGTCTATGTGCTCCATTTTCAGCAGTTGCCTCCTCCCTACTTCGCAGGAGAGCCTCCGAGACCTCCTCTGCACACAGACCTCCTCCTTCAAGAACTTCAGGGTCTGCTTCTAGACAAGGCGGTGGAGCCTGTATATCCTCGCCTGCAAGGTCACTTTTTCTACTCCAGGTACTTCCTCGTACCAAAGAGAACCGGTGGCCTCAGGCCTATTCTCGACCTCAGGAATCTCAACAAGTTCTTGGAGAAAGAAAAGTTCAAGATGCTTACTCTTGGAACACTTCTGCCCTACCTGCAGCAGGGAGATTAGCTATGCTCCTTAGATCTAAAGGATGCGTTCACTCACATCCTCATTCATCCAGACCACAGAAAGTACCTCAGGTTCATTGTGGGAGGAAACCATTACCAGTACAGAGTACTGCCCTTTGGCCTAACCTCCGCCCGTCTCTCAGAAATGTCCAACTGGTGTAAAACAAACAACATGGAAATTAATTTTAGCAAAACAGAGGCGTTATTTATTTCTCGTAACCATAATTTTGCGCATCCTCCTGACATCAAAATAGATAACTCAACTATTCCTATTAAATCAGAAGTGAAATATCTAGGAGTTACTCTGGATAATGAGTTGAATCTCAGATCACACATAAATAAGACAATTAAAAGCGCTTATTACAGAATGAAGCTCATCAAAAGACTAAGGCCGCTTCTTGATACTGTTCACTTCAGAAATGTTTGTCAAGCATTGATTACTCCATTACTTGACTTCTGTAATCCAATATCTGGGTTTATCTAAGCAAGCACTTAAGCCTTTACAACTGGCGCAGAATACTGCTGCACGTATAATTTTTGGTCTATCAAGTAGAGAACATATAACTCCCATCTTGAAAGAGCTTCACTGGTTACCTATAGCTTCACGTGTAAAATATAAAACTATAATTTATATTTTCAAGATAAAACAACAATATTCTGCAGAAAGCCTGACATATCTCATACAGTCAGATATTAGCAACAGACCTAGAAGAAGAGGATCTGACAACAGAATCAGCTTATCAAATGATGTCAGAAAAACACGTAAAGACACCTCTGAAAGGGCTTTCTCTTTTGCTGCACCTTCCATCTGGAACTCTCTACCTAATGAGCTGAGAGCAGCTCAGGACATCAATGACTTTAGAAAGCAACTGAAAACATCTTTGTTTATAGAACACTACGGTCATGCAATTAACTAACTTAATTTGTCTGGAATGTAAATCATATACATATTGTATAATAGCTCACATTATAGTATAGCTCACTATGTAGATAATGCAACTCACTCTAACACATTATACCATAACTTTAACTTTTATTTCTTTACATTTTCTCACTAATACTCTTAATATCTTTGTTTGTAAGACCGCTTTGATTGTATGATAAGGCGGTATAGAAATCCAATTAAATAAATAAATAAATAAATAAGAGTCTTTACAAAGTGCCTGGCAGTGGTGGCGGCCTACTTGAGGAATCAAGGTGGTTTTGTCTTCCCCTACCTGGACGACTGGCTCATCAGGGATCAGACCTACCAGGAGACCAGGCAAGCCACCCTCCGAACTGTCTCCCTCCTTCAACATCTAGGCTTTGTTGTAAACTTCGCAAAGTCCACTTTGCTCCCCTCCCCGAACCTGGAGTTCATAGGGGCGCGGCTGGACTCCCTGCAAGCAAAGGCTTACTTGCCAGAAGACTGGGCACAAAGGCTCATAGACTTGGCAAACCAGTTTCTCAGCAGGCCACGGGTTTCCGCCAGACTCTGAAGCTCCTAGGCCATATGGCATCGACAGTGCATGTGACCCCAATGCCCGCCTCCACATGAGACCTGCACAGTGGTGCCTCAGAACTCAGTGGAAGCAAGCCACAGGAAGCCTCACAGACAAAGTACGGGTGTCCAAACCATTCCTGAACTCCCTACAGTGGTGGCTACACTCCCCCAACTTACTACAGCGGGTGCCTTTTCAGGTGCCTGTTTCCATAGTGGTGTTGACGACCGATGCCTCCTTGCAGGGCTGGGGTGCACATTGTTTGGGCAGATGCACCCAGGGCCTGTGGTCTCCATGGGAGGCCACGCAACAGATCAACCTACTGGAACTCTGGGCTCTTAGCTTAGCCCTCAAAACCTTCTCTCACACCTTGGCTCACCAGTCTGTTCTGGTACAGACGGACAATCAAGTGGCCATGTTTTATGTGAACAAACAGGGAGGCACTGGGTCCAGGCTCCTGTGTCAGGAGGCACATGCGCTTTGCTCGTTTGCGCTCAGGCACAACATGTTTCTCAAGGCTGTTTATCTCCCTAGCCAGGAGAACTTCCTGGCAGACAGGTTGAGCAGGGTTCTGCAGCCCCACGAGTGGCAACTGCACCCATTAGTGGTTCAAAAAGGTTTCCTGACATGGGGACTTCCATCCATAGATCTCGTTGGCAGTCCCCTGAACCGGCAGCCACCCAGGTTCTGTTCCAGGCAACCGCATCCCCTGAGGTTAGCAGCGGATGCCTTCCTGATTTCTTGGTCCCAGGGCCTCCTGTATGCGTTTCCTCCCACGCCTCTGGTGGCCCGAACTTTGTTCAAGATTCTAAGAGACAAGGCCTCGGTACTTCTGGTAGCCCCCAGGTGGCCGAGGCAGCCCTGGTTCTCACTTCTGCTTCAACTAGCAGTGGAAACCCCACTACCTCTGGGGTTGCAACCTGATCTTCTCTCTCAGGATCAGGGTTCCCTTCTGCACCCCAATCTCAAATCTCTCAATTTGATGGCCTGGAGGCTGCAAGGGTAGTGTTGGCTCCCTGGGGCCTGCCTCAGGAAGTGGAAGAGGGCTGAAACATCTAACGTAACCATTTGGAACTCCCAATGAGACAAAATAAGTGAATGAAGTTGTTGCAAAAAATGTGTGGAATCACGCACAAACATCTCCTTTCTCAAGACAACGGGATGCTATGGCACCCGAATCCCCAGTCCCTGCACCTCATGGCCTTGTTGATGAAGTCTTAGACCTCCAGGATCTCAAGCTGTCCCAACAGGTAAAGGATATCCTTCAGGCTTCTAGGAAACGTTCCACAAGAAGATCTTATGCCTTCAAGTGGAAACGTTTTACTATATGGTGCTGCAAGAAGGGATTAAACCCCCTGGTATACCCTTGGAATTGATACTAGAGTATCTCCTTCACTTATCAAATTCTGGTCTAAAGACCAATTCAGTAAGAGTCCATCTTAGTGCAATTGCGGCTTCTTATAAGCCTCTCAATGGACAACCAATTTCCTCTCATCCACTCATATCAAGATTTATGAGAGGCCTTCTTTTAACCAAACCTTCCATCAAGCCACCACCGGTGGCATGGGATCTAAACCTAGTTATCGGGCAGCTTATGAAGCCGCCTTTTGAGCCTTTAGCCACTACAGCCCTTAAGTTTTTGTTCTGGAAGGTCATCTTCCTAATTGCAATCACCTCTGCACGTCGCATTATTGAATTGCAAGCTTTAGTGGCTGATCCTCCTACTAGGTTTCATCATGATAAGGTTGTTCTTAGAACTCATCCACACTTTATGCCAAAGGTTGTTTTGCCTTTTCATTTGAATCAATCAATTATCTTCCTGTATTTTTTCCGAGGCCTCATGTCTCTAATGCAGAAAGAAACCTTCATACTTTGGATTGTAAAAGGGCCTTAGCCTTTTACTTACAAAGAACACAGCAACATAGAAAGTCCTTGCAACTTTTCATAGCTTTTGACCCTAGTCATTTGGGACAACCAGTCTCCAAAAGAACTTTATCTAAATGGATTGCTCATTGCATATCCTTTGCGTATAAGGGTCTTCCTCTTCAGGACCATGTCACAGCTCATAACATGAGAGCCATGCCAACTTCCATGGTTAATCTCCACTCTGTGTCTGTCGATGACATTTGTCGAGCAGCCACCTGGGCTTCGGTACACACCTTCACAGCCCACTACTGCCTGGATAAAGCCTCCTGTCTGGATGCCTTCTTTGGCCAAGCTGTTCTTCAAAATCTCTTTCAGACCTAATTCAACTCCTACCCACCAACCCTGGTGGAATGCCAGAGATCCATGGGAGGAAGGATTCCCACCTTTCCAGGGTGGCACCTTCCTGGGGCTATCTCCCTGGCATCTTCAGCAAGGGAGTCCCCATATGTGAAGACTACATTCCTGCTTGTTCCTGGAGATAGCGTAGTTACTCACCTGTAACAGGTGATCTCCGGGAACAGCAGGAATTTAGTCTTCACAGCCCACCCATCTCCCCTAGGAGTTGTCTCTCTATTTATTTATTTATATTCTCTTATATACTGCGCTATTCTGCATCAGTGCGGTTTACATTGAACAGGGCATTATAACTTGGAGATAACTATTTTACAGGGAACATGGGCTATGGAGGGTTAAGTGGCTTGCCCAAGACCACAAGGAGCACCTGTGGGACTAGAAACCCCAGTCCTTCCGGCCCAAGGATGCTGTCCTCTAGTGGGATTTGAACCCCTGACCTTCCGGCCTGAAGTACCTTGCCCCAACCACTAGGCCACTCCTCCACTCCACTCTATCTCTTTGTCTCTTTCCTCTCTCCCTCTATCCTTTTCACTCAGCTACAAACTTAACTGAAGAGGGAGAGTTGGATAGGCGGGAAGGCAGCGCGCATGTGCTGAGGGATGCTCCCAAAAGCTTTCCTATTGGATGCTGGAGAGTGTTCCCGCGAAGGCTCCGTTGGTACCGACGATACCCATATGTGAAGACTAAACTCCTGCTGTTCCCGGAGATCACCTGTTACAGGTGAGTAACTACGCTTTCTTGGTGGCACTTACTTCGGTGCACAGAGTCAGTGAACTAGAGGCCCTGGTGGCGCACGCACCCTATACCAGGTTCTACAAAAATACGGTGGTGCTATGCACTCATCCTAAATTTCTGTTTAAGGTGATTTCGCTTTGTCATCTCAACCTTCTTTCCCAGTCCTCATGCAAACAGGGCAGAGGCCTCTCTCCACACGCTGGATTGTAAGAGGGCATTGACTTTCTGTCTCGAATAGACAAAAGCCTACCCCCATTCCTCCTGGCTGTTCGTCCCCTATGACCCAAACAGGCTGGGCGTGGCAGTTTCTAAATGCACCCTTTCCATCTGAGTGGCTGACTGCATCTCCTTTGCCTATGCCCAGACTGGATCTTCCTTAGGCTGTGTCACGTGCACAGTGTTTATGCCATGGCAGCCTCTGTGGCTAACCTGTGCTTGGTCTCCTTGCTGGAGATCTGTAAGGCTGCAATGTGGTCTTCTGTCCACACCTTTGCAGCCCATTACTGCTTAGATGTGGATTCCTGGCATGACAGCACCTTCTGCCAAGCTGTACTCCGGTATCTCTTTGGAATTAATGCAGTTCCTTCCCTCCGGCCCTTTTGTCTGTCCAGGCTACCGGAGAGTCATTCTTTTCCTTGAGGCTGGAGCGGTTTGTCTACTCTCAGAACCTTTCAGTGTTTTTCCGCTGTTCTTCATGGTTCATTTTTTCTGGTTGCCCTGTTAGGCAATTTATAGGGTTTTTTGGTAGCCTGTAGTTATGGAAGTCCCATATGTGAGGACTGACTTTCTGCTTGGTCCCGGAGAAATTATAGTTACTCACCTGTAACAGGTGTTCTCCAGGACCAAGCAGGAAGTCAGTCCTCACTTATGGGTGACGTCGGCGCCGACGGAGCCCTCGCGGAGCAATTTTCCCCAGCTTTCAAAGAAAGCCTTTGGGAATTGCAGCGCGCATGCGCGGTCGTCTTCCCGCCCGAGGGTGCCATCTTAGCCAGTCTTCTTTTTTCCGCGGAGCCCTGCAGACGTCCCCGTCTTGTCCCCGCGAAAAAGTTGATTTTCCTCTTTATTTTATACTTTTTTCTTTCGGTTCGACGCCGATCGTTTTCCCGCCCGGACTCGCGACGCCGGTCTCGAGTCCTCTAGCTTTTTTTCGGTTTTTCTGACTTAGTCAGCTTTCATTTTCGTTTTTCCTGGCAGCCCGGTCCTTTGACCTCGCAGGGGCCCTTTTTCCCCCGATGGCTGCCAGTGGCTTTAAGCGGTGTGGTCGGTGTGACCGAAATATGTCACTAACCGACACACACGACTTTTGCCTCCACTGCTTGGGCCCGGATCATGAGGAACTGATCTGTGGGCCCTGCAGCAAACTGTCCTCGAAGGCGTTGAGAAGTCGGCGGCATCAGCGCGAGAGAATCTTCGCTGACCCCAGCCGTACCCGGACCTCGTCGGAGGCCTCCGTGTCAAAGGGCTCCAGCTCGGACCGTCGCCGGAGCTCCTCCGACCGGGGTTCTCCCTCCGGGGACCATCGTCGGAAGGAAAAACCCGCGAGGGCGGCGTCGGTGGACGCTCCTGGCTCCGCGAGGGCCAGGTCGCATAGCCCCGACAGCCGCCCCGGGTCCTTGGAGAAGGAACATCTCCCGAAGCGACCTCGCCTGGAGTCGGAGATGCCTGCCCGGGTAAGTCCTGTAGTCCTTCTGGACTCGCCTCCGCGACAGCCGACGTCGGGCCCGACGCCGTCGGGGCCCGAGTCGGGGGCTGCTGGGTCACCTGAGCTCGGACTCAGGTTGACGGCCTTGGAGAGCAGACTGTCTGCCTTCATGGACCAGCAGCGGGCACTGCTCGCTGGCCTCGCTGGCGCCGCTGCCCCGACCGCCGGGACGTCGACGTCCAAGTCGACCCCGGAGACCGAGCCGATCCTCGAGTCAATGAGAACTCGAGTCGATCCTCGGTCGAGGTCACCCTCGGCCTCCCGTTCGGGACCGAGGTCGCCGACGCCGACTCCCTCGACGTCGGGGCGGCTGGCGCCGCACCCTGCCCGGGCCGACCCCACCGAGTCCTCGTCGGAGTCGGTCTGGGAGTCTGAGGAGGAAGAGTCACCTGATTCTTTCCGGACTCGGTGTGTCCCATCGGACTCACCGGGGTCCGAGCCTCGGAAGCAGTCCCCCCCGGAGGATGCCCGGTTCTCGGACTTCGTTAGGGATATGGCCAAGGCTTTGGCCTTCCCTGCGGATCCCGAGGAGGAGCCTCGAGCCGAAGAGCTCGACGCCCTCCAGTATGACTCTCCCGCGAGGGAGCACTTTACTGTGCCGGTTCCTCCTATGCTGGAACGACTACTCTTCCGCATGTGGGAGAGTCCGGCCTCCTCGCCGGTCCTGAGCAAGCGGGTCGATTCTATCTATCGGGTCCGCAAGAGCCCTGGCTTTCAGAAGGCACAGCTGCCACACCATTCCATGGTAGTGGAATCGGCCATGCATCGTCTTAAGAGCCAGAAGATGCACTCCTCGGTGCCTCCTGGAAGGGAGGCCCGTAACCTGGATGGCCTTGGCAAGAAGTGCTTCCAGGGCTCTATGCTCGCATGTCGTGTCCAGACTTACCAGCTCTACATGGGCATGTATCTCCGGGATCTGGCTAAAGAGCTAGCCGGATTCTCCGCTGGTCTCTCCGAGGAGCCCTTGCGGAGGTTCCTAGCCTTGTCCACGGGCATTCGGGAATGCTCAAAGTTCATGTCCCGAGCAGCCTATGATGGCTTTGAGGCCTCGGCTAGAGTGGCCGCAGCCGGCATCGGTGCCCGCCGACAGGCTTGGCTTCAGTCGTCGGATCTTGAGCCCTGGGTACAGGACAAGTTGGTCGATGTCCCCTGCCGAGGCGAAAACCTCTTTGGCAAGCCCATGGCGGAAAAGGCTGCACAAATTGAGACTGAGACTCTCACCAGGACCAGGCTTTCTAGGAAGACCTCCGCCCCTCCCCAGAAAAAGAAGGGCTCGGGAAAAAAGTCCTTTTACCCGAGGAAGGCGGCTGCCTACAAACAGTACCCCCATTATCAGGCCCCTGCAGCTCCCCAACAGGGCCAGCAGGCCAAGGGACGGGGTAACGGGTCCCGTAGGCAGCAAGCCCCCAAGCCTGCACCACCAGCCCCTGCTCAGCAGGGTGGGGGTTTTTGACTCGCTCAGCATAGCCTCTCCCCCCCCGCTGGTTCCTCCCAGCACCGGAGGCCGGCTGGTTCACTTCGGCCACAGGTGGTCCAGCATCACCGCAGATGCCTGGGTACTTCAGGTCGTGCGAGAAGGCTACCTTCTCCACTTCCATCAGGTCCCTCCCTCCTATTTTCCGGGAGAACCTTCGCGCCCCCCTCTGCACAGGGAGTTGCTCCTTCAGGAGTTAGCAGGTCTTCTGCAGGAACAGGCGGTGGAACCGGTGCCCCACCACCTGAGAGGTCAAGGCTTTTATTCCAGGTATTTTCTGATACCAAAGAGAACAGGGGGCCTCAGACCCATCCTGGACTTGCGCAACCTCAACAAGTTCCTTGTGCGGGAGAAGTTCAAAATGCTTACCCTTGGAATCCTTCTGCCCTACCTCCAGCAGGGAGATTGGCTATGCTCCTTGGATCTAAAGGATGCCTACACGCACATCCTCATCCACCCAAGCCACCGCCAATACCTAAGGTTTGTGGTGGCAGGAAATCATTACCAGTACAGAGTACTGCCCTTTGGCCTATCCTCCGCACCGCGAGTCTTCACAAAATGTCTCGCGGTCGTGGCGGCCCATCTCCGGCTTCACGGCCTCTATGTCTTTCCGTACCTCGACGACTGGCTCATCAGAGCAGCGTCCGCTCAGGAGGTCGCCAACGCCACGCGCCGCACGGTGACTCTGCTGCAGCACTTGGGCTTTGTCATAAACTTCGCAAAGTCCACTTTGCTCCCCTCACAGGATCTCGAGTTCATCGGCGCAAGGCTGCACACTCCTCGGGCACGAGCGTACCTACCGCTCGACAGGGCGCAACGGCTCATGGACCTAGCCGACCGCTTTCGCAGCCAGCCCCTGGTCTCCGCCAGGCGCTTCCTGAGACTGCTCGGCCATATGGCTTCCACCGTCCATGTGACCCCCAATGCCCGCCTGAACATGCGGTCTGCTCAATGGTGTCTCCGCCAGCAGTGGCGACAAGCCACAGGCGGCCTGGCGGACCTGGTGCGCGTCTCCGAGCCGCTGCTCTCGTCTCTCCGGTGGTGGCTCCGGCAGCCGAACCTGATATTCGGAATGCCTTTCCAGTCACCTCAGCCAACCCGGGTGCTGACCACCGATGCATCCCTCCTGGGCTGGGGAGCGCATTGCCAAGAGGCACGTACTCAGGGCCTCTGGACCATGTGGGAGTCTGCTCAGCAGATCAACTTCCTGGAGCTCAGGGCGATCCGCCTAGCTCTCAAGGCCTTCTCCCACCTGACTTCCCAACAGTCCGTCCTTGTCCAGACGGACAATCAAGTTGCCATGTTCTACGTGAACAAGCAGGGGGGCACGGGCTCCTTCCTCCTCTGCCGGGAGGCACAGAAGCTCTGCTCTTGGGCCGTCAGTCACGGCATTCTCCTCAAGGCAGTTTATCTCCCGGGCCAAGAAAATTGCCTTGCAGACAAACTCAGCAGGGTCCTCCAGCCGCACGAGTGGCGTCTGGATCCCTTGGTAGTTCAGAAGCTCTTCCTCAAGTGGGGTCTCCCCACGGTGGATCTCTTTGCCAGTCCTCACAACCGGCAGCTTCCTCGCTTCTGCTCTCGTCAGCCACACCCCCTTCGGGTGGCGGCGGACGCCTTTCTGATCTCGTGGTCGGGGAGCCTTCTGTACGCTTTCCCTCCCATCCCGCTGGTCTCTCGGACTCTTTTCAAGGTTCTCCGAGACAAAGCCTTCATGATCCTGGTGGCCCCTCGCTGGCCCAGGCAGCCGTGGTTTCCGCTCCTGCTGCAACTGGCGGTGGAGGATCCAATCCCTCTGGGGGTACAACCGGATCTCCTCACTCAGGATCAGGGGTCCCTTCTGCACCCCAACCTCAGGTCTCTCAACCTCATGGCCTGGCTGCTGAGAGGGTAGTCCTTGCTCCCCTTCTCCTGCCGGCGGAGGTGGAGGAGGTCGTCTTAGCTTCGCGGCGGCCTTCTACCCGCAAATGCTACGCCCTTAAATGGCGTCGCTTTGCAGTCTGGTGTACCCAACAGTCTCAGGATCCCTTCTCCTGCCCGGTGTCGGTGATCTTGCAGTACTTGCTGCACCTCTCTAATCTGGGACTTAAGTCCAACTCCGTCAAAGTTCACCTCAGTGCTCTTTCGGCACATCATGTGCCAGTGGACGGCAGACCTCTCTCCAATGACCCTCTCGTAGCGAGGTTTCTCCGAGGTCTCCTTCTACTTAAACCACCTCTGCGCCCGCCAGCGCCTGACTGGGACCTGAATGTGGTTTTGCAGCGGATCACCTGTCCGCCTTTTGAACCTATGGCTACCTGTTCTCTCCGTTTTCTGTCTTGGAAAACACTGTTCTTGATAGCCCTCACTTCCGCTAGGCGCGTAAGTGAATTGCAGGCCCTCGTGTCTGATCCCCCTTACACTCGGTTCTACAAGAATAGGGTAGTCCTACGGACTCACCCAAAATTTCTGCCTAAAGTGGTCTCCCCTTTTCACATCAATCAGGAGGTGGTACTTCCAACCTTCTTTCCCAGACCACACTCCAGCCGAGCTGAAACGGTCCTCCATACCCTGGACTGTAGAAGGGCATTGAACTTCTACCTTGACCGTACGCGGGAGCACCGTAAAGCTGCTCAGCTTTTTGTGTCTTTTGACCCCAATAAATTGGGGCTCCCGGTCTCCAAGCGTACTCTGTCCATCTGGGTTGCGGACTGTATCTCTTGGGCTTATGGGGCAGCCGGACTCTCCTTAGAAAGTCGAGTCACGGCTCATTGCGTTCGGGCAAAGGCCACGTCAGTGGCTTACCTCCGCTCTGTTCCGCTGGCAGACATCTGCCGGGCCGCTACTTGGTCTTCGAGCCAGACTTTTGCGGTCCATTACTGTCTCGAGAGGGAGTCCCGTAGGGACAGTGCTTTCGGACAGGCAGTCCTCCGTAATCTCTTTGAGGTCTGAGCAACTCCTACCCTCCATCCCGGATGTGGGCTACCGGTGGGTGATAATTCAGCGAAGATTCTATCCTTCTGTGCTGCTGAGCTAGAGGGAGCTCATTTTTGTGCTTAGGGTCTCCGGTAGCCTTGAGCTTGGGAGTCCCATAAGTGAGGACTGACTTCCTGCTTGGTCCTGGAGAAAGCGTAGTTACTCACCTGTAACAGGTGTTCTCCAGGAGCAGCAGGAATCAGTCCTCACTACCCTCCCTCCTCCCCTTGGAGTTGCAATCGTCTGCTTATGTTCTTTTTTTTGCAAATTTTTATGCTGTCTTTTTTAGCTATGTCATCTGACTGGCTAAGATGGCACCCTCGGGCGGGAAGACGACCGCGCATGCGCGCTGCAATTCCCAAAGGCTTTCTTTGAAAGCTGGGGAAAATTGCTCCGCGAGGGCTCCGTCGGCGCCGACGTCACCCATAAGTGAGGACTGATTCCTGCTGCTCCTGGAGAACACCTGTTACAGGTGAGTAACTACGCTTTCTCCAGGAGCAGCAGGAATCAGTCCTCACTACCTTCCCTCCTCCCTGTGGAGTTGTTTTTCCTTTTTGGAGTGAGTAAGCTAAGTCATCATACTGAGGTAAGATGGCGCCATTCGGGCTGGAAGGCGATTGCGCATGCGTGTTGGATCTTCCAAAGACTTTCTGTGAAAGCTGGGGTGGGTTCCCACGCAGGGGCTTCATCAGTGACGTCACCCATAAGTGAGGACTGATTCCTGCTGCTCCTGGAGAACACCTGTTACAGGTGAGTAATCACGCTTTAACATAGATACTAGTCAATTCTCTAGCCCAGGACATCTAGCTTCAATGTTTGTGTGTTATCAGATGACTGCCATTTGCCATACTGTAGATTCACGTGGATTATTTATTTGTGAAGGTGAAGTATTGCTGTTTGATCTTGGAAAAAGTTCCCAGCAGCCTGCAGTTTCCATACAGCAAAACCCAGAACAAAAGCCTGTGTACTGTCTTGAGTTTAACAAGAGGCAAACTCATCTCCTGGCAGCTGGGGATGCCAGTGGCATTGTGAAGATCTGGCAACTAAGTTCTGAATTAACAGAAGAAGGATCCCGAGAGATGAGGCACCTGGAGCAGCTTGCAAGTGAAGTGACAGACTAAAGCAGAAAACTAGTCAAAGGTAGTTCTAAATGACCTTTTTTAAATAAATTGCATACAGTTACAGATGTATTTTGTAAATTATGTGTATATTAAATGGTCCTTTGTAAGATTATCATATCAGTTTAATTTGTCAATATGTTTGATGAAGTAGTTTTGCAAGTGTACTGTAAACAAGTGTGTGTGCACCGGAAGATGAGTGGTATCTGAAGTTGTGATCAAAGAATTTATTTCCAGGAACAAGCAGGAATGTAGTCGTCACATATTGGTATCGTCGGTACCGACAGATTCTGTGCGGGAATGATCCCCAGCGTCCAATAGGAAAGCTTTTGGGAGCATCCCAAAAGCTTGCGTCGCTGCCTTCCCGCCTTTCCAACTCTCTTTCTTCTTCAGTTTTTCGTTTTCTGCAGAGCTGACAGGCAGCAAACCCTGTCACCGCAGAAAATTTTCTTTTTGTGGTCACATCTGCCTTCACCGTCGACGCCTATACCGGTACCACTGGTCTTTTCTTCATTTTCTTACTTTTTTTCCTAAAAAAAAAGAAAAACAAGAATTCTTCTTTTTGGAGGGTCTGTCCCCTCTAGGTACCAGGCGTCATTTTGGGCACTAGGCCCTCTTCTAAAATGGAGAAACCATCTAGTGGTTTCAAAAAAATGTTCAAAGTGTAGCGGTACCATCTCTGCTACCGACACCCATGACTGGTGTCTTAAATGTTTAGGTCTTGACCATTTACCACCGGAGTGTCTCCTCTGTAGAAAGATGACCAAGAGAGGCCTGCAGAACATAGCTGCAAAACTCGGTACCCTCTTTGCCGCAGATGCAATGTCCATTGAATCGACATCTTCCAGGGCTTCATCTTCCTCCCATGGATCTCAGGTAACTAAACCCAGGTCTTCCAAGACCAGCCGGTCCTCAAAGGGTAGATCTCCTTCAAAGCATTGAGATGCTACTAGTGTTACCCTCGAGGAAAACATACTAGCAAAACAGCCCCGGTGGGAGGCCCCGGCCCCCAAAGCATTAACGGGGCTCCAGGATGTTCCCAAAGCTTCCACCTCGGGAGAACTCCTGGTGCCATGTTCTGGTGTCGTGGTCTGTTCCACTGGTACCGACATCCAGGCATCGGCAGGGGCAATGGATCAGCACATCCTGGCCATCGAATGCAGCCTAGCGGCCCTCTTAGCAGCCTCGGTACCGCTAAGGCCGCTTCAAACAGTTCAGCAATCATCGGTACCGACTGCACTTGCTTTAACCAATGTGCTTCCCCCCATGCTGGCTCTTGAATTAGTATCCGGTATCGAGGGCCCGGTATCGAGACAGTCCAATGTTGACTTCGATCGATACCAACGTCAAGCAATGCAAGAACACCCGGCGCGGAGATATTTTGAGTCCTCCGATTCTGATGACTCTGCCGGTACCGGAGTGATTCTTCCGGAGGATCCCTCTCCTTCTCCTCAACCTAGGATGTCTCCTCCAGAGGACATGTCTTTTCAGGATTTCATACGTGATGTAGCACGAGGACTCTCCATCACTGTGACCCCTGAGAAGGAACCGAGAGCATAAGAATTAGAAATTCGTCAGTACCCGGCAGCTCCTAAAGAATCAGCTACCCTTCCCATTCACCGAATCTTGCATGATCTCATGCTAAGAATGTGGGAAACTCTTTTAACGGTGTTTCCACACTCTCGGAGACTCGATACCATGTACCGAGTTCCACAATGTCCTGGTTTTCAGAAAACAATTACCACACCATTCAATGGTAGTGGAATCGGCGATGCGTAGGATCAAGAGTGCTAAAACGCATTCTTCCAATCCTCCAGGCCGGGAAGCGACGACACTCGATGCCTTTGGGCGTCTATGCTTTCAATCCTCGATGCTATCAGCTAGGATCAGCTCCTACATTCTTTATATGAGAATGTTCCTTAAAGAGGTTACAAGGGATTTAGAGCTCATGCCCAGAATGTGTCTAAGTTTATGAATCGTGCAACCTTTGATTGCTTTGAGTGCATTAGCAGAACCTCTGCTATTTCCATTGGTGCACGTTGTATTGCCTGGCTCCAGGCATCAGATTTAGAACAATGGGTGCAAGATAAGCTGGGGAATATTCCTTGCACAGGAGAAAATCTCTTTGGCAAGGATTGGCAAGACAAGGCTAATCAGCTTGAGTCTGAAAATACCACCTTGAACAGATTATCAAGGGCCACAGCCAACCCAGCAAAGAAAAAGACAATTAAGAAACCCTTTTTCAACAAGAAAAAGAAATTCTACCCATCTTACAACCAGGCTGTCCACTGTCCAGTTCATGCTCCCCAGAAGGGGCAACAGCAACCTAGACAGCAAAGGAAGGCCCAAGTCCCCAGAGCGCAACCAGCTCAGCAGACTCAGCCTCCTCAGGGGCTTTGAGTCCTTCCTAGAGAACTTGATCATCCTGCCCTTGAAAGGTCCAGAACCTCTCACCATGCCCAGCAGACTTTGTCATTTTGCCAGAAGATGGCAACAAATAACATCAGAAAACTGGACTCTTTCTTTTGTACGAGAGGGGTACAAACTCCATTTTCACAGTATGCCCCCTCCCACCATAATAATTCTCAGGGCCCTTCCACCACTCTCTTGTGTCAGGAGGTTACCTCACTACTTACTCAAGGGGCAATAGAAGAGGTACCCATATCGCAAAAGGGCATGGGTTTCTACTCCCCCTACTTTATCATTCCAAAGAAAACAGAGGGATACAGACCCATACTGGACCTCAAAGTTGAACAAGTATCTGTTCCAAGAAAAATTCATCTTCGGAACACTTCTTCCTTACATTCAGAGTCAAGATTGGCTATGTTCTCTGGATCTAAAGGATGCATACACGCATATTCTCATCCATACAGATCACAGGAGGTTTCTTCAATTCCTTTTTCAAGGAAGTCATGACCAGTATAGGGTTCTACCCTTCAGACTGGCTTCCTCCCCAAGAGTCTTCAGAAAATACATGGCAGTAGTAGCAGCATTCCTGAGAACTCTGGGGATATTTGTCTTCCCCTACTTAGATGACTGGCTCATCTGAGCATCAACAGCTCCAGAAGCCAGCTTCGCTCTCTCCCGCACAATGCAAATCCTGCAGTACCTGGGACTGGTCATAAACCTCCCAAAATCTCATCTCACCCCTTCTCAGTCACTAGAGTTCATAGGGGCTCTTCTAGACACAAGGCAGTCAAAGGCTTTCCTGCCACAACCATGTTGTCTTCAAATACTCCAGCTGGTATCTCAAGCAGCTCTGAAAACTCTAACTGCTCGAGAAATGCTTCAGCTGCTGGGGCATATGACATCCACTGTCCATGTTGTTCCCTATGCTTGCCTTCACATGTGAGCAGCCCAGTGGACCCTATCCTCTCAGTGGACACAGGCCTCGGGTCACCTGACGGACAAAATCAGAAACTCGACATGTCTCATTTCGTCCCCTACAGTGGGGGCAATCGCTGGAAAACCTCGTAGGTTTTCCTTTCCAGCAGCCACTACACCAAGCCACCTTGACAACAGATGCGTCCAAGTTAGGCTGTGGGGGTTCACTTAGACAATCTCTCCACTCAGGGTCTCTGGACCCAGCAAGAGGCCTGTCTTCATATAAACCTCCTGGAACTCAGAGCCATCTTCTATGCTCTTCAAGTATTTCAGGCCCACTTCAGCTACAAGACAGTTCTGGTCCACACTGACAATCAAGTAGCCATGTTCTTTGTGAACAAGCAGGGAGGAACAGGGTCTCAAGCGTTGTGCAACGAAGCTCTACGCCTCTGGGCATTCGCCAGGGATCTTCAAATCCACCTACTAGCGGTGTATCTTCCAGGCACACAAAATCTCTTTGCAGACAAACTCAGTCGAGTACTACTGCCACACGAGTGGTCTCTTCATCCAGAGCAAATTGCTCAAATTTTTCAGATCTGGGGAACTCCAGAAATAGACCTCTTTGCAAGTCCTCAGAATGCCAAACTTCTCCGATTCTGTTCCAGAATTCCGGCTCAAAACTGTCAGGCAAGGGATGCTTTCCACCTCTACTGGGTTCAGGACTTCCTCTATGCCTTCCCACCCATTCCCCTCATTCCCAAAATTCTGTTCAAGATTCATAGAGACAGGGGCCATATGATCCTCAGCCCCACGCTGGCCACGACAAACGTAGTGTCCTCTGCTTCTACGTCTCTCTCAAGCCAGACCTCTGGAGTTGGGATGTGCTCCAGATCTTCTTTCTCAGGAGAACGAGACGCTATTGCACCCGAATCCTCAGTCTCTGCATCTCAGGGCATGGCTACTGAGAGCCTAGAATTCCAGGCTATCAACCTTTCTCAACAGGTTAAGGATATTCTTTTGGCTTCAAGAAAATCTTCCACAAGGCGGGACTACGCTAAGTGGAAAAGATTCTCTATCTGGTGTTCTAAAAAGGAACTTAATCCCTTTTCAGTGCCAGTGGAGGCGTTACTGGAATATCTCCTCCATTTATCATCCTCTGGTCTTAAGATCAATTCAGTAAGGGTCCACCTTAGTGCCATTGCAGCTTTCCACAAGCCCTTAGATGGACAACCTGTTTCCTCTCAACCACTTGTAGCAAGGTTTATGAGAAGTCTACTGTTGACTAAACCTCCCATTAAGCCACCACCCGTGGCATGGGATTTGAATCTTGTCCTTGGGCAGCTCATGAAACCGCCCTTCGAATCCTTGGCTACTACATATCTAAAGTTTCTTTCCTTGAAAGTAATATTCCTAATTGCTCTCACTTCTGCAAGATGCATCATTGAGCTCCAGGCTTTAGTGACTGATCCTCCTTATACAAGATTCCACAATGATAAAGTAGTTCTTAGAACTCACCCTCATTTTATGCCAAAGGTGGTTTCGCCTTTTCATTTAAACCAATTGGTTTACCTTCCTGTATTCTTCCCTCGGTCTCATGCCTCCAATGCAGAAAGGAATCTTCACACTCTGGACTGTAAAAGAGCCTTGGCCTTTTACCATCAGAGAACTAAGCAGCATAGAAAGTCTTCCCAGCTTTTAGTTGCCTTTGACTCTAGTCATCTTGGCCTTCCAGTTTCCAAGCGAACTTTGTCTAAATGGATTGCAAATTGCATATCCTTTGCATGTGAGAGTAAGGGACTTTCTCTTGAAGGTCATGTCACAGCTCACAATGTGAGAGCAATGGCAGCCTCTATGGCTAACCTTTGCTGAATGTCTATTGATGACATTTGTAGAGCAGCCACTTGGGCTTCGGTACACATCTTTGCAGCCCACTACTGCTTAGACAAGGACTCCCATCGGGATGCCTCGTTTGGCCGGGCTGTTCTCCAGCATCTCTTTCAGACTTAGTACAACTCCTACCCGCCATCCCGGGTTTCAATGCCAGAGATCAATGGGAGGAAGCATGACCCATCTCAACTTGGGTTTCGCAGCTTTCTGGGGTCATCTCCTGGCATCTCTCAGCTGGAGAGGCTACATTCCTGCTTGTTCCTGGAGATAACCTAGTTACTCACCTGTGATCTCCGGGAACAGCAGGAATTAAGTCTTCACAACCCACCCACCTCCCCTAGGAGTTGTCTTTCTCTCTCTCTCTGCTTCTCTCCTTTGTCACAGCTATAAACTCAACTGAAGAGGGAGAGTTGGAAAGGCGGGAAGGCAGCGATGCAGGCGCAATGGGATGCTCCCAAAAGCTTTCCTATTGGACGCTGGGGAGTGTTCCCGCGCAGGCTCCGTTGGTACCGATGATACCCATATGTGAAGACTTAAATCTCCAGGAACAAGCAGGAATGTAGTCTTCACATATGGGTATCTTCAGTACCGACGGAGCCTGCGCGGGAACGCTCCCCAGCGTCCAATAGGAACGCTTTTGGGAGCTTCCCTCAGCACATGCGCGCTGCCTTCCGGCCTTTCCAACTGTCCCTCTTCAGTTCTTCATTTTACGCAGAGCCGACAGGACACACCCTGTCACCGCAGAAAATTTCTTCTTTAAACTTGTTTTCTTGTGGTCGCGCCTGCCTCCGCACGACACCTACCGGTACCGCCGGTTCAATCTTTTTTTTTTTTTTTTTTTAAATATATCTATTTTTAAACTGTTTCTTTTCAGAAACTTTTTCTTTTGGTGCTAGGCACCATTTTGGGCATTAGGCCCCATTTTTCCCAAAAGATGGAAAAACCAGCTAGTGGTTTTAAAAAATGTAGTAAATGTGGCGGTACCATCTCTGTCACCGACACCCATGACTGGTGTCTAAAATGTTTAAGCCCTGACCATTCTCCATCTGAGTGTTCCTCCTGTATGGGGATGACTAAAAGAGGAAGACAGAACCGAGCTGCAAAGCTCGGTACCCTCTTTTCTTCGGATACCAGGTCCATTGCATCAACGTCTTCAAGAGCCTCGTCTTCCTCCCATGGATCTCGGGTAACTAAACATAAGAGCCAGTCCTCAAAGGGTAGCTCTCCTTCAAAGCATCAAGAGGCCATTGGCATTGCCCTTGAGGAAACTACACTGGCAAAACAGCCCCGGCAGGAGGCTTTGTCCTCCAAAGCATTAACGGGGTTCCAGGATGTTCTCGAGGCTTCAACCTCGGCAGAACTACTGGTGCCATGCTGAGGGGTTCTGGCCGCTTTTACCGGTACCGATACCCAGGCATCGGCAGCGTCGATAGACCAGAGATTCCTCGTTATCGAATGCAGTCTTGCAGCTCTCCTTACAGCTGCGGTACCATTGACACCAGTGGTTCAACGGGCACTGGTACCGATGCTGGTACCGGTGGGAATCCTTCCCATGCAGACTTTTTCTGGCATCGACAGATCGGTACCGGACCAATTCGGTACCGACTTCGATCGATACCGAGACTGTGCTTTGCATGAACATCGGGATCAGAGATACTTCGAATCCTCCAATTCTGATGGCTCTGATAATTCCGCCGGTACCAGAGTGTTTCTCCCGGAAGACTCCTCCCCAACGCAGAATGTCTCCTCCGGAAGACATGTCTTTTCAGGATTTTATTCATGATATGGCCCGAAATCTTTCAATCACGGTAGCTCCTGAAAAAGAACCTAGAGCAAAGGAATTGGAAATTCTTCAATACCCTAAGGCTCCCAAGGAAGCAGCCACTCTGCCCATTCATGAAATTCTTCATGATTTGATGCTCATTCTAGGAGACTCGATACCACCATGTCCTGGTTTTCAAAAGACTCAGCTGCAACACCATTCAATGGTAGTGGAGTCAGCCATGCATAGGATGAAAAGTGCAAGGAGACATGCATCCAATCCTCCAGGTCTCTTGACACTTTTGGGCGTCGAACATTTCAGACTTCCGTGCTTTCAGCTAGGATCAGGTCCATATATTTTATATATGGGAATGTTCCTCAAAGAGGTCACAGGAGATTTGGAGCTTATGAGCCCCCTTCTCCCTGAGGACAAACAACAGGACTTTCTCACTCTGGTCAAGCATGCTCAGGATGTCTCCAAGTTTGTAAACCGTGCAGCCTTTGACTGCTTTGAATGCATCAGCAGAACCTCTGCTATTGCCATTGGTGCACGTCAGATTGCCTGGCTTCAGGCATCAGACTTGGAGATTTGGGTACAGGATAAATTGGGAAACATCCCTTGCACAGGAGAAAACCTCTTTGGCAAGAATTGGCAGGAGAAGGCTAATGAGATAGATACTGACAATCTCACTTTAGACAAATTGTCAAAATCTACAGCCACTCCAACCAAAAAGAAACCCTATAAAAAACCCTTTTTCAGCAAGAAGGGGACATTTTATCCATCCTATACCCAGCAAAGGCAAGCTCAGGGTCAAGTTGCCAAGAAGAGTCAACAACAACAATCCAGACAAAAGAAGCCAAAAGGCCTTAGAGCTCAACCAGCTCCACAGGCCCAGCCCCCTCAAGGGTTTTGACTCCTTCATAGAGAACTTAGCCTTCCTGCCTCTGAAGGGGCCAGAACCCCTAAACATTCCAGGCAGGTTGTGTCATTTTGCCAACAGATGGCACCAAATAACAGAAAACTGGACTCTGTCCATTGTGGGAGAGGGGTACAAGCTTCATTTTCACAGTATGCCCCCTCTACAGACAGTCTACTGGATCAAGAGGTCTCAAAACTCCTTGCTCAAGGAGCAATAGAGGAGGTGCCCATTCTTCAGCAGGGTGCAGGATTCTACTTCCCCTATTTTCTTATTCCAAAGAAAACAGGAGGAGACAGACCCATTCTAGACCTCAAAGAATTGAACAAATCTGTTCCAAGAAAAGTTCAAAATGATTTCTCTGGGAACTCTTCTGCGATACCTTCAAAATCAGGATTGGCTTTGTTCTGTAAATCTAAAGGATGCATATACTCACATTCTGATCCATCCAGATCACAGGAAATTTTTACGATTCCTTTTCAAGGGAGAACATTTCCAATACAGGGTTCTTACCCTTTGGTCTGGCTTCGGCACCAAGAGTATTCACGAAATGCATGGCAGTAGTAGCTGCATTTCTGCGAACCCTGGGGATATTTGTCTTCCCTTACTTGGACGACTGGCTTATTCGAGCCCCCATGGTTCCAGAAGCCAGATCTGCACTGTCTCGCACAATGCGAATCCTTCAATACTTTGGATTGGTCATAAACCTCCCAAAATCCCAACTTGCTCCGTCTCAGTCCCTAGAGTTCATAGGAGCTCATCTGGATACCAGACAGTCAAGGGCTTTTCTCCCACAACCCCGCTGTCTTCGTATAATGCAGCTAGCTTCTCAAGCAGCGGTGAAGTCCTCCCTAACTGCTCGAGAACTACTACAACTATTGGGACATATGACATCCACGGTTCATGTGGTTCCTTATGCTCGCCTTCATATGCGAGCAGCCCAGTGGACCCTATCCACACAGTGGACACAGGCCACAGGACATCTGTCGGACAAGATATCAAATTCACGACTGATCTTGTCCCTACAATGGTGGCAATCACTGGAAAATCTTCTAGTGGGGTCTCCTTTCGAAGCAACCCCTATTCCAGGCTACCCTAACAGATGCATCACAGGTGCGATGGGGAGCACACCTGCATCATCTCTCTACCCAGGGTACCTGGACTCCACAGGAAGCTTGTCTTCACATAAACTTCCTGGAACTCGGAGCAATCTATCTAGCTCTTCGAGTATTCCATGCCCAGCTCAGCTACAAGACAGTCCTAGTCCAAACGGACAATCAAGTAGCTATGTTCTACATGAAGAAGCAGGGCGGAACAGTCTCTCTGTCGTTATGCAACAAAGCTTTACGACTATGGGCCCTTGCCAGAAAGCATCAAATTCACCTTCTTGTGGTATATCTTCCAGGCATTCAAAACCTTTGGGCAGACAAACTCAGCCGAGTACTGCTGCCTCACGAATGGTCTCTCCACCTAGACCAGGTGGCAAAGATATTTCAGATCTGGGGAACCCCAGACATAGACTTATTTTCAAGTCCACTGAATGCCAAACTTCCCCGGTTCTGTTCCAGGATTCCGGCTCAAAATTGCCAGGCAAAGGACGCCTTCCTTCTTCACTGGGGTCACGACGTCCTCTATGCCTTCCCACCCATTCCCAAAACACTCTTCAAGCTTCAGAGAGACAGAGGTCGTATGATCCTCATAGCGCCGCGGTGGCCACTCAAAACGTGGTATCCCCTGCTTCTACATCTCTCTCAAGCTGCACCTCTGGAGTTAGGCTATGCTCCAGATCTCCTCTCCCAAGAGAATGGGATGCTACGGCACCCGAATCCCCAGTCCCTGCATCTCAGGGCCTGGTTGCTGAAAGCTTAGACCTTCAGGATCTTAACCTTTCCCAACAGGTAAAGGATATTCTTCAGGCTTCTAGAAAACCTTCCACAAGACGCTCTTACGCCTTCAAGTGGAAACGTTTTACTATATGGTGTTCACAGAAGGGGTTAAACCCCCTTATGTTACCTTTGGAATCGATACTAGAGTATCTACTTTATTTATCAAATTCTGGTCTAAAGACCAATTCAGTAAGAGTCCATCTTAGTGCAATTGCAACTTCCTATAAGCCTCTAAATGGACAACCACTTTCCTCTCATCCACTCATAACAAGATTTATGAGAGGTCTTCTATTAACAAAGCCTCCCATCAGGCCACCACCGGTGGCATGGAATTTAAACCTAGTTCTCGGGCAGCTCATGAAACCGCCTTTTAAACCTTTAGCAACTACAACCCTAATGCTTTTGTATTGGAAGGTCATCTTCTTAGTTGCAATCACCTCTGCACATCGCATTAGTGAATTGCAAGCTTTAGTGGCTGATCCTTCTTATACTAGATTTCACCATGATAAGGTTTTTATTTATTTATTTTATTTATTTAGCTGTATTTATATCCCGCTTTTCACCGGGTCAAAGCGGTCAATTGGGGGATACATTTAACACGAGGGGATATGACACACATACGCTAATACTTACAGGGAACATGGGCAATGGAGGGTTAAGTGGCTTGCCCAAGACCACAAGGAGTGCCTATAGGACTAGAAATCCCAGTCCCTCCGGCCTGAGATTGCTGTCCCCAGGTGGGACTTGAACCCCCAGCCCTCCGGCCTGAAGTACCTTGTCCTAACCACTAGACCACTCCTCCCCAAGGTTGTTATTAGAACTCATCCACGCTTTATGCCAAAGGTGGTTTCGCCTTTTCATTTAAATAAATTAATTTATCTTCCTGTATTCTTTCTGAGGCCTCATGCCTCTAATGCAGAAAGGAACCTTTGGATTGTAAAAGAGCCTTGGCATTTTACCTACAAAGAACACAGCAACATAGAAAGTCTTCTCAACTTTTTATTGCTTTTGATTCTAGTCATTTGGGACTTCCAGTCTCCAAGAGAACTCTGTCCAATTGGATTGCACAATGCATATCCTTTGCTTATGAGAGTAAGGGTCTTCCTCTTCAGGACCATGTCACAACTCATAATGTGAGAGCCATGGCAGCTTCTATGGCTAACCTTCACTCTGTGTCTATTGATGACATTTGTCGAGCAGCCACCTGGGTTTCGGTACACATCTTTACAGCCCAGTACTGCCTAGATAAAGCCTCCCGTCGGGATGCCTTCTTTGGCCAAGCTGTTCTTCAAAATCTCTTCCAGACCTAATTCAACTCCTACCCACCAACCCTGGTGGGATGCCAGAGATCCATGGGAGGAAGCATGGCCCACCTTACTTGGGTGGCAGCTTCCTGGGGCTATCTCCCTGGCATCTTCAGCTAGGGAGTCCCCATATGTGAAGACTACATTCCTGCTTGTTCCTGGAAATAGCGTAGTTACTCACCTGTAACAGGTGATCTCCGTGAACAGCAGGAATTTAGTCTTCACAACCCACCCACCTCCCCTAGGAGTTGTCTCTCTATCTCTCTGTCTCTTTCCTCTCTCCTTTCACTCAGCTACAAACTTAACTGAAGAGGGACAGTTGGAAAGGCAGGAAGGCAGCGCACATGTGCTGAGGGATGCTCCCAAAAGCGTTCCTATTGGATGCTGGGGAGCGTTCCCGTGCAGGCTCCATTGGTGTTGACAATACCCGTATGTGAAGACTAAATTCCTGCTGTTCCCAGAGATCGCCTGTTACAGGTGAGTAACTACGCTTTAACATTCCTTCAGACAATAAGGTATGCCTTTACTGGGTTAAGATGCTGAGCTAAATTGACATTTCATCCTCATCCCTCCAATCCAATCCAGACCATTGGGTTGTGTCCGTCCACCAGCATCTGGAAACTGATTATGTAAATCTTTGATGTCACCCTATAACCTCCTGGGAGCTTACCTTCTCCCTCCAGTATCTTCAGTCTCCAGTAGCTGGTGGGAAGACTTCCTTTGGGACTGTCTGGACTGAGTTTAGGTCACCCTAGGTATAGGTATAAGCTCTGCACATTATTAAAAAAAAAAACCTAGCAGAAAGCAGAGTTGTCCTGGACGGGGGTTTACTGCACAGGTAGTTGTGAAGTAAAAAAAAAAAGAAAAGATAAAACCACTGAGAGACTAAAGAAGTGCGTACACTCTGGAGCCCTTCAGTGGGTTGGAGGAGAGTCCGTGAGCCGTTTGGTCAACATCGGGCCCTCCCAACGATGGCAGTTGATCCTACAGAGGTCCAGGGAGTCTGCACATCTGTCTCACGGTGTTGCAAGCCTGCGTTTGCTCTACTCATCAGCTTGGGGTTTGTTTGCCGTCTGCATTGCTGTGCGAGCTGTTTGATCCAGGGAAAGCTGTCACTCCCTATGCCCAGCTTCAAGCTAGTGTGCGCCAAGTGTGGTGCACGCTGAAGCTCTCTCTCCCAAGCCGGTTACTGCCAGTCTTGTGAGTAGGAGAACCACAAGATAGAAGAATGGAGAAAGGGGCTGATTTCACTTAGCAGGGGTTCAAGGACGCCCGGGGTGAGCCAAGAATGGGAGATGTGGCCCTCTTCCTCCTCTTATAGCAGGCAGGACATTTCCCATACTAGTTCCTTGGCGGCCATTTTGTCGGTAGATGCAGAGGCTGCTGCGCCCATTTTGTGTGCGGAGACAGCAGTGTTAGCTCTGCTGGGGGAGACACAGAGTTTCCTGGGGGCAAGTGATCCGCTGCAGGGGGGAAGCTCCCTATTTTCCCCTATTCTCCACAGGGCTTATAGACTGGAGAAGACCAGGGGCTGGGGAAGAAACTTCCTTCTGGTGAAAGTTTGGCTGCTAAGCATTCCCTGTCTGTGGCAGGGGAGTGAGATTCGGGCAAGTGATTGCGCCTCTCAGAGGCGGGCGAGCTGCAAGATGTGGTGCGATCATGCTTTCTCTGGAGAGGTAGACGATACGGGGAGGACTTAGACAGCTTTAGCCCAGAGGAGGGGGACTTTCCCCCATGGGAAGATCCCACCATAGTGTGCATTTTCCATTAGAAGGAGCTAATATCTCTTATTTCTGTCCTTGGCAGCGTTAAACTTGCCGTTCCGGACGCAGCAGGAAGAGTTGGCCCTGGAAGATCTATTGCTGCGAGGCATGCGCATTCTGCAGAATTCCTTTCCCATTCACCAGGCTATCATGCAGATGATTGAGGCGGAGTGGGAGGTTCCGAGGCAGGGCTTCAAAGGGGGGGGACCAACTATGGCCCGTCTCTATCCCATTCCATAGGCCGAGAGAGAACTGTTTCACACTCCCAAGGTGGACACCTGTCACGGCCATGACCAAAAAGACCACAGTTCTGGTGGAGGGCCCTCAGAGATCTATTGGATCTCTGTTTGGAGGCACTACTACAGCAGGCGTTCAAAGTCAATGCCTTGTCCTTGCAAGCATCCATCTGTGGGGCTTATGTGGCACAAGCCTGCAGGCGATGGGTGCAGGCCCTGTCTGGGTTCCTCCACTAGTCTGGTTCGGAGCCGGTGGAGGTTCCTAAGTTGGAGATGGCCACAGCCTACTTGTCTGATTTTTGTTATGATCTGGTCCGCTCCTCTTCCAAAAGCATGACCTTGGTGGTAGTGGCTGTGTAACTGGTCGGCGGATGTCTCCTCCAAGGTGTGGTTGAACAAGCTGCTCTTTTAAAGGGGAAGTCAAAGGTTGGCAAGTTGCCGGACAAGCTCCCTCATGGGGGGGAAGTCCCGAGACTTTTGTCATTTTCGTGCAACACGTTTCCTGCCTCCGCAAAGGAGATGTTTCCCATTCAGAGGGCAGTCCTTTCGGGGCCAAGGGGCCGGACGTGGCTATTACACAGGGCCCTCTGGCCCCACCAAGAAGCCCCAATGAGGCAAGAGGGGCCCAGGGGTTGGAGGAATGTTTTGGAGGCCACCCTCAGCGTTTTTACCACACCTGGGTCCAAATAACCTCGGATCAGTGGGTTCTGGAAAGTATTCGCAAAGGTTACGCGCTAGAGTTTCAGCATCCACTGACAAAGGCCTTCATGTTGTCCACCTGCACAGCCCCTGGCAGATGTCAGGCGGTGCGCACAATGTTGAAGCAGTTGTTGGCAATAGAGGCGGTAGTACCTGTGCCATCCAACCGATGCGGCTTTGGTTGATACGCGATATATTTAGTGGTGCCCAAAAAAGATGGCACCTTTTGGACCATTTTTGACCTCAAGCATGTAAACGTAGCGTTTTGGGTCCCCAGGTTTCATATGGAGATGTGTTCCATTATGGTGGCCATGCAGAGGGCAGACTTTCTCACTGCCCGGGAATTTTTTGATTTGCTCTGGATTTGACCAAGGCATATCTGCATATTCTGATACGCCCAGAGCATCAGCGATTCCTGCGCTTTGCAACGTTTATGGGCCATTTTCAGTTTTGGGCGCTGCCCTTCGGGTTGGCAATAGCTCCCAGAGTGTTCACTAAGGTCATTGTGGTGGTGGCAATGGTCCTGCGAAAGCAGGATTTCCCTAGTTCACCCCTACCTGGACGATTGGCTCATTCAGGCCAAGTCGAGGGATGAGAACCAAAGTGTGATCTCTTTCCTTCAGAGCTTGGGATGGGTGATAAACTTATTCTTTATTGAATATGTTATACTGCGTCTTTATAATTTGTATCCGGGTGGTGTACAATTCTCAAAAGTAACAGAAAAGGAAGGCAAGAAAGAACACCTTGTTCAGATAGGAAAGTTGCCACAGTCATACATAGGAGGAGGGAGGGAGAGTCTTTAACATTTTTTTATATACCGCCTTTCAGATTCTCAAGGCGGTTTACGGTGAACATAACTTTGCTTATATGGAACTTATCTTCAGAACTATTTACAATGTCAGATATCAACAGTGCTTATAGATAACAGATAACATAGTAACATAGTAAATGACGGCAGATAAAGACCAGTATGGTCCATCTAGTCTGCCCAGTAAGATGGCAAGAGTAGGTGCACCTGCCGCTCTGTGCAGGCCACCCCTCCCCATGTCTTTCTTTAAGGGGTGAACCCACCGCTCCGTGTAGGATACCCCTGTATGTTGAGAAATTAGTTAGTTAAGTTTATTTTAATTTTATCCTGTTGCTGTAAAGGGATCCACTGTGTCTGTCCCATGCCATTTTTAATTCTGTCACTGTATTTGCCCCCAACACTTTCATCGGGAGGGCATTCCAAGCATCCACCACCCTTTCAGTGAAAAAGTATTTCCTGACATTGCCTTTCAATTTATCCCCTTGCAGCTTCATGTTATGCCCTCTAGTTTTACAGCTTCCCTGTCTTTGGAAGAGGTTTGTTTGCTCAATATTTCTCTTTAAGTATTTAAAGGTCTGAATCTTATCTCCCCTGTCCCTCCTCTCCAGAGTGTACATATTTAGGTCTTCAAGTCTCTTCTCATAAGGCTTCTGACACAAGCTCCAAATCATTTTGGTCGCCTTCCTCTGAACAGTTTCCAGTCTTTTTATATCCTTTGCAAGATATGGTCTCCAAAACTGAGCACAGTATTCCAAGTGAGGCCTTACCAGTGACTTATACAGTAGCATTAGTACCTCTTCCTTTCTGCTGGTAATTCCTCTTTGTATGCAACCCATCATCTTTCTGGCTTTTGCCACTGCCTTGTCGCGCTGTTTTGCCACCTTGAGATCCGTAGAAATAATCACACCAAGGTCCTTCTCCTGGTCCGTGCACACCAACCTCTTGCCCCCTATTGCATACATTTCCCCTGGATTTCTGCTTCCCAAGTGCATGACACTACACTTCTTCGCATTAAATCTTAACATTTTAACTATTTACATAGGAGGTTGAGCTCTTACAGAATCTTAGGGTTTTACAAGTTTTCTAAATACTGCAATAGTTGGTCCAATTACTTCAGTAGAATGGTCTTGAAGTGCTCAGTAAATAGGTATGTTTTCAAGAATATAGAGGGACTACATGCTGAGCAAGTTAGTCTGGTCCCAACAGTTGATATATCTGGAAGCCTGGTTCGATACTACGGCCGGGTTAGTCACACTGACAGAGGAACGCATTCTCAGGTTTCAGAGTCTGTTGTGCCAGTTTCTATGGATGTCTCAGTGCAGCATGGCATTAACTGCTTGATTAGCAGACAATGAATGCCCTCTAAAAGTATTGAGAATGTGCCCGATGAACTCCGCACTCCAAGTAAAAGGTTTAATCACATAAATGTGAATAATGGTCTCAGACTCACATTGGCAATGCTTAGAACATTCAAAAAGCAGTGTGCCTTATCGCATCAATGACCATATATATTCACAATTGTCTTAAAGATGTTGTGCCTTTATACATTCATCAGATCTTTCTCTAATCTTTAACCATGTCATGAAACAAATTTTATATGTTAAAGATTGTGCTTATCTTAGAACTGCTGGTATAATTCCCTGACGCCACCGTGCAGGTACCGTTATTGCATTTCGAATGCTTCTTCAGGGGGGTAAAATTTAACTCAGCACGATCTACAAAACAATAAGGAGTTTATAGCAGAAAATACACCATAGTCGCAACTGCATTTTGTAGTTGTAATCTTGTGAAACTATCCACCCTACCTTTATTTATTTATTTATTTATATTTCTTATATACCGTGCTATTATAATCAGTGCGGTTTACAGTTGCAACAAACATACTACAATGTAATAGGCACATTGAGCTTACATAGAACAGGATATTCAAAACATGGAGGAACGAGGGGAACTATATACAGATTATGTACATGTTATAATAATGATTAATCTCAATGGGTATGTAAGGGGTCTGTAACGAATACTAGTACACATGGGTCAGGGTGGAGAGAGAGGGGAAAGCTGATTGTACCATGCAGCCAAATAATGCACTCCGATCCAGCTTATAGCAGATCACATAGTCATCCAAACTTATTCGGTGTGCAGTCGAACGCTGCGCATGCGGACCGCAACCTCAGTCAGGATTTAAATAAATGTTACGATGTTCTGGCACCCAATTAACATTCAGTACCTTTTCCATGCGGGAAGTTGTCTTGCAGGTGAACGAAACTACTACTGATTTAAATGCAGGCCCTCCAGTCAATAGAGCTGTTAAGGCCAGTTGGACTCACTGTTTTTAATCTAAAGATCCATTTTTGTTCTTGGATCAGTAACGTTTGTGCTCTGGACTTGCCGTTCCTGCCCGCCATTACCCACTCAATCACAAAACAGCGTAGCTCTTCAAAAGTGTGATGTTTGGAGATGCAATGTGCCACTATTGGGGCTTCTAGTGTCTTGCATTTTAATCTACTGCGGTGCTCATTGATTCTAATCTTGAGTTGTCGCTCTGTCTTTCCAACATACAATAGGCCACAGGGGCATCTAATTGCATACACAACATGATCCGAAATACAGGTGGTAAAATGTTTTAAAAAATATTTTCTGCCATGGTATTCAAATCCATTAAGCTCTTCTGTCACTGAGCAGATGTTACAACAACCACATGGTTTATGCCCTACTTCCTCTACTTGGCTTACCGCCTGATGTGACTGCAATTTCGCCAGACTAAGCTTGTCCTTAAGGTTTAGATGGCGAGTCCAAACGCACCTAATGGTCTTGTCTTGTAGCCCAGGTAAAGTACTGAGCACATTCCGATGTTTCTTTATAATGCGTTTAATTTCGCCACTGAGTGGGGAAAATTTTGTAATGAAGTTTATATTATCATCATCCATAGTATGGCTATCATGTCTTGATTGCAACAATAAAGCCCTGTTGTTATACAGTGCCCTCTTATATGCTACCTTTATTATTGATTGGGGGTATCCCCTTTTACAAAAATCCTTCATCAAATTTTTTGCCTGTGTCTTATACTCTGCCACACTCAAACAGTTCCTCCGATATCTAATGAACTGGGATAGGGGCAAACTGTCACGCAATTGTTTAGGATGGTTGCTACTGTAATGCAAAATAGTGTTTCTGTCCGTTGGCTTTTTATATATTGAAGTGAGCCATCCCTGATGACTTTTTTGAACCTCCACATCGAGAAAAACAATTCTCTGAGCATGATTCGTATGTGTGAATTGTATGTGGGGGTCCACTTGATTCAGCCAGTCCACAAACTGTTGAAACTCCAAAAAGGAGCCATCCCATAGCATGAAAACGTCGTAGATGAATCTCTTCCATAAGACTATGTGTTGCTGGTATGTTGATCTTACAAGCCATTGATGTTCAAAAACTTGCATGTAGAGGTTGGCCACTGAGGGGGCGCAAGTGGCCCCCATGGCTACCCCAGACATTTGTTGGTATATTTTCCCCTCAAATTCAAAGTGATTATGGAAAATTGTGAGTTCCGCTAAACTGGATATGAACTCTAAAAGACTCGAAGATAAATTTCCTTTTTCACGCAGAGATGTAACTATGACCGCATGTGCTGCCTTCTGAGGGATACTGGTATACAGCGCTGCAACATCCAGCGTCGCTAAAAGTACATGTTCCCTGGATGCCCATTCTGAATAGTCCTCCAAAATATTTAAAAAATGGGAGGTATCTTTGATGTAGGATGGAATAGTGGACATTAATGGCCGCAGAAAAGAGTCTATGTAAATCGAAAGGGGTTCCAGAACTGACCCTTTCGTAGAAACAACCGGCCTCCCCGGTGGATTCAGGGCATCCTTGTGTATTTTAGGGACTAAATACAATCTGGCTAAAGTTGGTGAAAACTCATTGAGAAACTTCCCCTACCTGGACGACTGGCTCATCAAGGGCAGTATTCCCGCCGAAGCTCATCAGATGATGGCCTGCACCATCCTCATTTCATTCTGGAGCACTTGGAGATGGGACTGGATAGTTTATGACAAACCAGAACGCCTGGAGTTCATAGGAGCACTGCTGGATACCGTCCAGGCCAAGGCCTTCCTCCCCCTGGACAGGGCCCAATTTATTTATTTAATAGGTTTTCTAATCCGCCTTTTCCTTCAATCAAAGCGGTGTACACTGTACTACAAGGACATACAAAGGCAGGGGGAGAGTCATGCAGGGACCAATGTGGTAGACAATAGGTCTACATAGAACAGGGAATGACAAGACATACATTAAGTTACATTTGATATATGGTTTACAGTCATACATCAATACAAAATATATAACAGAACATCATCTATAAAACAGAAAAGAGGGAATATTGTGAGAGGAAATTAAAAAGACAGCAGTAGTAGGGCAAATGAGCGACTACCATATTGATCAGGTCTTATACTTGTTATCAATTATGCTATCTTTCTTTATTCTTGCCAAGGTGCTACACCTAAGGCCCAATGCCTCATGGCGCTTGCCGGGAATATCCAGGATGCCCTCTGCATCAGCCTGCCTCATGCTTCACCTGATGAGTCTCATGGCCTCCATGGTGCATGTCACTCCAGACACCCATCTACACATGCAGCTGGCTCAGTGGTCCCAAGCAACAGGGCACCTGAAGGACAGCGTGGTCATGACCCGTCCTCTGGCTGACTCCCTTGGCTGCCGCACCTATGAGCTGGAATGCTCTGTCAGGCCCCCCGCCTTCCCATTGCCAAGGATGCCTCCAAGCTGGGCTGGGGAGCCAATTGCGGCAACCTTCACACCCAGGGCCTTTGGTCGTAGGTGGAGAGCCTCCAGCCGATCAACCACCTGGAGCTTCCAGCCATAGCGCTGGTCCTCTGGGCCTTTCCCCACCACCTGTAGCACCAGACAGTACTGATCCAGACTGACAACCAGGTGGCGATGTTTTATATCATCAAGCAAGGAGGCACGGGGTCATTCCTCCTGTGCCAAGATGCGGTGAGCCTCTGTTCCTTCACCAGCAAGAGCAGGATGCTCCTTTCTACAGTCTTTCTCCTGGACCAGGGCAATGCCCTGGCTGACTGCTCAGCTGGGTCCTTCAATCACACAAGTGGAAGCTGGACCCCGGGTGGCCTGCTGGCTGTTCCATCTCTGGGGGCTCCCATAGATGGACCTCTTTGCCAGCCCAGCTTCCCTGCTACTGCTCCAGGGAGCCACATCCCTCTCAGGTGGTAGCAGAAGCATTCCTTATCCAGTGGACTGGGGGGGCCTCCTCTACACCTTTCCTTCCAGACCGCTGATCACCAAGACTCTCTTCAAGGTCCAGCTCAACAGAGCCACCTTGATACTGGTGGTCCCTCGGTGGGCCGGCAGCTGTGGATCCCCCTGCTCCTCTGTCTTTCTCAGGTGCCCCTGGTTCCTCTGGAGTGTGCCCCAGACCTGCTCTCACAGGAGGACAGCTCTCTCCTGCACACCAGTCTGGGGTCCCTGGCTGCTGAAAGGGTAGCCTTGGCCCACTTCAATCTATCAAACAAGGTGGAGATGGTCCACCTGACCTTTCTCAAGGCTTCCACTCACTGGGCCTACACCTTCAAGTGGCGGGGATTGTCTGTGTGGTGCCCAGAGAAGCACATCAATCCCTTCTCTTATTCTGTCCAGCTGGTGCTGCAATACCTGCTTCACCTGTGTCAGGCAGGGCTGAAGTCCAACTCCATTAGAGTACACCTTAGCCGCACTATCAGCGCACCACCATCTGGTCAAGGATAAGCCAATCTCCAGGAACAAGCAGGAGTGTAGTCTTCACATATGGGTATCGTCGGTACCAACGGAGCCTGCGCAAGAACGCTCCCCAGCATCCAATAGGAAAGCTTTTGGAAGCATCCCACAGTGCCTGCGTACCGCCTTCCCGCCTTTCCCAACTGTCCCTCTCCAGTTGTTCTTCGTTTTCCATGGAGCCAACAGGTCGCACATCCTGTCACCGCAGAAAAAATCCCTTCTTATTCTTCTTTTTTGTGGTCACGTCTGCCTTCCCTTCTTTCTTTTTTCTTTAAAAAAGAAAAAAAATCCTTTTTCTGGAGTCTTTCCAGTAATTTTCTCCTCAGGTGCCACGCGCCATTTTGGGCACTAGGCCCAACTTTTTCCCTCAGGATGGAAAAACCCGCTTCGGGTTTTAAAAAGTGTTCTAAGTGTGGCGGTACCATCTCCGTCACCGACATCTAAGAGTGGTGCCTCAAATGTTTAGGTCCTGACCACTCTATTTCAGAGTGTGCTGCCTGTGGGATGATGTCGAAAAGGGGCCGGCAAAACCGAGCTGCTAAACTTAGCACCCTTTTTCCCTCCGATGCAGCCTCCATGGCATCGACGTTTTCCAGGGCTTCATTTTTATTTATTTTTTATTTATTTATTTGCAGAGCTTGATATACCGCCCAAACCTAGGGTACCTAAGGGAGGAGTGGCCTAGTGGTTGGGGCAAGGTACTACAGGCCGGAAGGTTGGTGGTTCAAATCCCACTAGAGGACAGCAACCTTGGGCCAGAAGGACTGGGGTTTCTAGTCCAACAGGTGCCCCTTGTGATCTTGGGCAAGCCACTTAACCCTCCATTGCCCATGTTCCCTGTAAGTATTAGTGTATGTGTCTCATATCCCCTCGTGTTAAATGTATCCCCCAACCGCTTTGACCCGGTGAAAAGCGGGATATAAATGCAGCTAAATAAATAAAATAAATAAATATCAGAGCGGTGGACAATAATAACAGGCTGCTGGAGAGTTAAGGAAAGGAACGCCATTTAATTGACAGGAAAGCAATAGAGAGATGCAGATAGAATACACAGATAGCAAAATAGAGAAGGACAGAATAACACGGTTAGTCAGAACACTGAGGGGAAAGAGAAGGGGGGGGGGGAGGTGACATAGGATAGTGGGACCATCATGACCATCATGGGGGTGTGGGGAGGTCAAAAGCCTGGGAGAAAAGATGGGTTTTAAGGAGAGCCTTGAAATGTGGGAACGAGGATTCCGTACGGAGCGGGTGAGGGAGAGAGTTCCACAGAGCAGGACTCAGGAAATAGAAAGCGGAGTGACGGGTGAGTTTGAGATGAGCCTGGGACGGGGAGGGAAGAAAAAAACGATGGCTATTCTGGGTTTCCAAGGATCAACGCTGTTTACAAAGAATTGAACTTCAACATTACATGGAATAGGTATTATAACTTCAATAGAACAATTTACATGGAACAAATAAGCAAAGTAACAAGAGTGAAGACTAGAGAATACAGAGGTTGCCTAATAAATTCTTACATTTGCGCTCACAGCGCTGAGAAGCGGAAGCAATTTGGCTCAAAAACCAAGCAGCATGCTGGAAATGATGGCAGGGCAACGAAAAAAGAGATGCCATGGTCCATCCATCTCAACCGTCTTCACCTCCCAGCTCCCTCCAAAGCTCACTTACAATCTTCCCGGAAATCAGCCTTTTTCTATTTGGGCCCCTCCCTCTGGAACTCCCTTCCCACTTCCCTCCGATTAGAAGAATCCTACCCCAAATTTCGCTCCCTTCTTAAGACCCATCTTTTCTCCTTAGCTTTTAATGTTTCTCTATAAATTTCCTCTGACCCCCCTCTTCTCTCCCTATTGCTGTCCTTTCCTGTCTCCTGTACCTCTCGGATTATTGTAACTTCCTTTTCCTTTTCTATTTCGAATTTAATTTGTACTGTAAACCGCCCCGATGTAATGGGGGGTGGTATATCAAATGTAAATAAACAATAAATAAACAATAAACAATGCAACCAGTTTCCTGCCTGCTTAAAAGGGCAGCTACCCAGGAGCTTCTGGGTCACCAGGAGTCAGGACTGACTCGAAGGCACACATTGCATTTACCCTTGCAGGAAAAATGGTGGGAAGCAGTAAAACTGCCTGTCCTGCTGAACACCAACAGACTTGAGCTGCTAAAAAGCCACTGGTGGCTGTTGTAAAAATGAGAAGAGCCCCGCTGAAGAGAGGGAAGCTTGTGATCTGACGATCCAAAGAGGTCTGCACACAAACGGCGAACTCCCCTTAGTTGTGGTTGCTACAGCTGCTCCGAGAGAAAATGGTGGCGGGGCAGAGAACGACCTCCTGGGCAGAGTGAGAGCATCTGATGGCCTGAAGAATAACATGGAGGGCCCCCCCCCCCACACCCCACCCCAAGAAAATCCACAATGACAATAGAGGGAGGAACAGGGAGGAAGAACTCGCTGCCCAATGATCTGAGAAGTCCTGGATCTTCCAGTTGTCTAGCTGCAAGCTGAAGACTGCGGATGTACTACATCCTCCTGACTAAAATTAACTAATTTTTTAAAATATAAACTTTAATTAAAATAAAGTCTAAAGCAAAGAAGCTGGCAACTGACCAGGTTGCTGTGCTGCAGAAGGGAGAGAGCTGCACTGCTCCTCATGAGCAGCTGTCCCTCAGAGGAGTGCTCAACTGATCCTCTTGTATCAGGAGCAGACTCTTAAATGACAAAATAGGGAAGGGGAAACGCCTGGGGGTGCACCTCCTGTAATCCTAGACCACCTCTAGGTAAACAGAATTTCACTGACAAAATCCCCCTCCAAGAGTCTGTCAGGAACTCAACATGAAGTCCCCCATCTGCTGGAGACAGAGAAAATACTAAAGCTGTCCCCTAGGGGTCCTGGGTTAACCAATGCTAATGTCACTGAAGTTTCTAGTTTTTTTCTCTGTCTCCATCATCTGCTGGCAGGGGGGATTAACCACTGGTCTGGACTGGTCTAGCAGGATGAAATGGAATGGGAGTTTATTTGGATTCTAGCCTATCCATGGAGCACCAAATAGCATTGCCAGTGAAGAAAATGTGATTCTAATTTAATGTAACTTCCTAAAAAACTATTTTGAGCTGGAACACTTTAAAAACTTAGAAACAGTAGTTCTACCACATCTGGACTACTGTAATTCCCTTTTGTTTGAGTTGCTCTTAAGATAACCATCATGTCTTCAAGTCTTATGAAACACAGCAACAAGGTTAAGATTTTAGAAGACTTGAGGATGAATAGTATTGTCCCACCGCTGAAACAACTGCAGTGGTTGCCAGTACAGGTGAGGACATAATGCAACATGCCATTTGTTTTTAAGATTATATATAGGTTGGCACCTGAATATATGTCTAAGTTGATTCAATACTATGTACCTTCTCCACATTTAAGACTTACCTTTAGTCCAGCTTGACCATTGAGCAAGCAATTTCAATGGAGGGATACATTTAGAAATCCACTGTGGGCACTATTCCAACTTTATGGAATATGTTACCTACACCTGCTTGGCTAGTATATGAATCCTTACATTTTAGGAAGGCCTTAAAAACATGGCTATTTCAACACTTCAGATTCATGCTTGTCTCTTTCCAGTCAGCCATAGCACTTACCAAACAAGACTATTATGTCCATCTGACTAACTCGCTTGCCTCTGACCCTAGTCATCTATTTACGACTCTCAACTCACTCCTCAAGGTGCCTCTGCCTTTGACTCCTCCCTCACTTTCTGCCCAAACCCTGGCTAACTACTTCCATGACAAAATCCACAAGATCATACTCCAATTCCCCATAAGATCAGCTACTCCCCCCACCACCTCTGCTACCCTTTCTTCCTTTTCTCCAGGACCAAGCAGGAAGTCAGTCCTCACATATGGGTGTCATTGGCGCCGATGAAGCCCCAGCGGAGCATTTCCCCAGCTTTCTATGAAAGCCTTTGGGAATGCAGGCACGCATGCGCGGTTCCCTTCCCGCCTAAAAGTGCCATCTTACCCCAGTCTCTCTTTTTCCGTGAAGCCCACCGGACGTGTGTCCTGTTTTCCCGGTTAAAATTAGATTTTTTCGGCGATTATCGCTCTTTTTTTCTCCTGGTTCAACGCCGGTTCCCCTCCTGCCGGGTTCGGTACACCGGTATCGAGCCCGATTCATCTTTTTCGGTTTTTGCCCTTCGTGGCTGGCGTTCGCGCCCTTTTTTCCATTTTTCCCTGGAAGGCCGGTCCTTTGACCTCGCGGGGATTCTTTTTTCCCTGATGGCTTCCAGTGGTTTTAAAAAGTGTGATCGGTGTAAGAAATTAATGTCTCTCACCGACACACACGACTGCTGCCTTCGGTGCCTCGGCCCTGACCACGACCCTAAGTCATGCGGGCCATGTGGAAAGATGTCTTCCAAGGCACTCCGAAGTCGACAGCAGCAAAAAGAAAGGCTTTTCTCGGACTCAGCCCCCGGCCGGGCCCGGACCTTGTCTGAGGTCTCGACATCTCGGGATTCCGATCCCGAGCGCCATCAAAGCTCCTCGGACAGGGGGTCCCCCGACTGGGAACGCAAGAGGAAGAAGCGGCTCACGAGGGCGTTGTCGGAGGAGGTCCCTGGCTCCTTGAGGGCCAGGTCTACGACCCCCGACCGTCGCCCCGGGCCCGTGGAACACGAGAAGCCTGCAAAAGTTCCTTGCGTGGAGCCGGAGTCTGCTGGACACGTAAGCCCCGTAGTCCTCGAGGACTCTCCTCCCAGGAAGCCGACGTTGGGCCCGGCGCCGCCGGGGCCCAAGTCTGTGGCTGCTGCGTCTCCCGAGCTGAGTCTCAGGATGACAGCCTTGGAGAGCAGATTGTCTGCCTTCATGGAGTAGCAGCGGGCACTGATGGCCAGCCTGTCTGGCGCATCTGCCCTGACCACCGGGACATCGACCTCGAAGTTGACCCCGGAGACCGAGCCTATACTCGAGTCCATCGTGGCTCGGAGTCGACCTCGGTCGCGGTCTCCCTCGACCTCCCGTTCGGGACCGAGGGCGTCGGGGCGGGTGCTCCAGGGCCCCGCGTGGTCGGACCCTGACTCCTCCTTGGACGAGTCAGCTTGGGAGACTGAGGACGAGGAGTCTCCTGATTCCTTCAAGACTCGGTGCGTCCTATCGGACTCACCGCAGTCTGAGCCCTGGAGTAGATCCCCCCCCCCCGGAGGATACTCGGTTCTCGGAGTTCGTCCGGGATATGGCCACTGCTTTGGCTATTCCGGCGGACCCCGAGGAGGAGCCTCGAGCTGAAGAGCTCGAGGCCCTACAATATGACTCTCCTCCGAAGGAGGCCTTTACTGTTCCGGTTCCTCCGATGCTGGAACGGCTCCTCTTCTGTATGTGGGAGGCACCGGCCTCAGCGCCGGTTCTCAGCAAGCGAGTCGACTCGATCTATCGACTCCGAAAGAGCCCTGGTTTTCAGAAGGCACAGCTACCACACCATTCTATGGTTGTGGAATCGGCCATGCATTGTCTGAAGAGCCAGAAGATGCACTCCGCGGTGCCCCCTGGCAGGGAGGCCCGAAACCTCGATGGGGTCGGTAGAAAGTGCTTCCAGGGCTCGATGCTTGCTTGCCGTGTCCAGTCCTATCAGCTGTACATGGGCATGTACTTGCGGGATCTGGCCAAGGAGTTGGCCGAGTTCTCTGCTAGTCTCTCCGGGGAACCCTTGCAGAGATTTAAGTCCTTGTCCTCGGGGATTCGGGACTGCTCGAAGTTCATGTCCCGCGCCGCCTACGATGGCTTCGAGGCTTCGGCCCGAGTTGCGGCAGCTGGCATCGTGGCTCGACGCCAGGCATGGCTGCAGTCATCGGACCTCGAGCCATGCGTTCAGGACAAGTTGGTCGATGTCCCTTGCCGAGGTGAAAATCTTTTTGGTAAGCCCATGACCGAGAAGGCCGCTCAGCTCGAAACTGAGCACCTCACACGGACAAGGCTGTCTAGGAAGACCTCTGCCCCTTCTCATAAAAAGAAGGGCTCGGGTAAAAAGCCCTTTTACCCGAGGAAGGGCATTGCCTACAAACAGTACCCGCAAAATCAGGCTGCCCAAGCTGCCCCCCAGGCTCAGCAAGCCAAGGGGCAGGGTAATGGGCCCCGTAGGCAGAGGACCCGCAAGCCACCGGCCCCTGCTACCACTCAGCAGGGTGGTGGTTTTTGACTCCTTAAGCGTAGCCTCTCCTTCACTGCTCTCCCAACCCTGCACAGGAGGTCTCCTCGCCCTCTTTGGCCACCAGTGGCCCCTTATCACCGGGGACAGTTGGGTGTTGGACATAGTCCACAAGGGTTATGCCCTGCATTTTCACCAACTTCCTCCACATTTTCCAGGGGAGCCTCCAAGGCCTCCCCTGCACACAGACCTTCTCCTGCGAGAGCTTCAAGGTCTGTTGGTGGACAGGGTGGTGGAGCCTGTGCCTCCCTACTTACAAGGTCACGGTTTCTACTCCAGGTATTTCCTGGTGCCCAAAAGAAACGGTGGCCTTCGACCCATTCTGGACCTCAGGAACCTCAACAAGTTCCTAGTGAAGGAGAAGTTCAAGATGCTTACTTTTGGGACACTTCTGCCCTGCCTCCAGCAGGGAGATTGGCTATGCTTTTTAGATCTAAAGGATGCATACACTCATATCCTCATTCATCCAGACCACAGAAAGTACCTCAGGTTCATTGTGGGAGAAAACCATTATCAATACAGAGTGCTGCCTTTTGGCCTCACCTTCGCCCCCAGAGTCTTCACAAAGTGCCTAGCAGTGGTGACGGCCTACCTGAGAAACCAGGGCATCTTTGTCTTCCCCTATCTGGACGACTGGCTCATCAGGGGTCAGACATGCCAGGAGGCCAAACAAGCCACCCTCAGCACTATTGCTCTTCTCCAAAGGCTGGGGTTTGTCATAAACTTCGCAAAGTCCACTTTGCTCCCCTCCCAGAACTTGGAGTTCATAGGAGCAAGGCCGGACTCTCTGCTGGCAAAGGCTTTCTTGCCAGCAGACAGAGCCCAAAGGTTGATGGCCTTGGCAAATCAGTTTCTCAGCAGGTCACTGGTCTCCGCCAGACTCTGCCTGAGGCTTCTGGGCCACATGGCTTCGACAGTACATGTGACCCCCAATGCCAGCCTCCATATGAGGCCTGCACAGTGGTCCCTTCGGACTCAGTGGTCACAGGCAGCCTCAGAGACAGGATAAGGGTGTCCAGACCATTTCTGCACTCCCTCAACTGGTGGCTGCACCCACCCAATCTACTGAAGGGGGTGCCTTTTCAAGTTCCAGGGTACACGGTAGTGATGACCACGGATGCCTCCCTGCAAGGCTGGGGAGCTCATTGTCTGGGCAAGTGCACCCAGGGCCTGTGGTCTCCTTGGGAAGCTGCACAGCGGATCAGTCTCCTCGAACTCAGAGCTATTCGATTAGCACTCAAAGCTTTCTCTTCTACCCTGGCTCACCAATCTGTCCTGATTCAGACAGACAACCAAGTAGCCATGTTTTATGTGAACAAACAGGGCGGGACTGGGTCCAGGATCCTTTGTCAGGAGGCTCAGGACCTTTGTTCATTTGCCCTCAAGCACAACATGCTCCTCAAGGCTGTGTACCTTCCAGGCCAGGACAACTACCTGGCAGACAGGTTAAGCAGAATACTGCAGCCCCACGAGTGGTAGCTGCATCCTTCAGTAGTTCAGAGGATCTTCCTAAAATGGGGTCTCCCTTTGATAGATCTCTTTGCCAGCCCAATGAACAAGCAACTGCCAAAGTTCTGCTCCAGGCAACCGCATCCTCTGCGGATAGCACCGGATGCTTTTCTGATATCCTGGTCTCAGGGCCTCCTGTATGCGTTTCCTCCCACGCCCTTGGTGGCCCGAACTCTCTACAAGATTCTTCAGGACAAGGCCTCGATCCTGCTGGTGGCTCCCAGGTGCCCGAGACAGCCTTGGTTTCCTCTTCTGCTTCAACTGGCGGTGGATCCTCCACTACCTCTGGGGTTGCAACCCGACCTTCTCTCACAGGAGCAGGGTTCCCTTCTGCACCCCAATCTCAAAGCTCTCAATTTGATGACCTGGAGGCTGAAAGGGTAGTTTTGGCTCCCTGGGGCCTACCTCAGGAAGTTGAGGAGGTTGTCCTGGCCTCTAGGAAACAGTCCACTAGGAAAACCTATGCTCTCAAATGGAAACGGTTTTCTGTGTGGTGTCAGCTATGTACAGAGGACCCTTTCTCTTGTACTGTGCCAGTAGTGCTTCAGTACTTACTGCACTTATCGAATCAGGGACTTAAGTCCAATTCTGTTCGGGTCCACCTCTCAGGTCTAGCAGCTCACCACTCTCTGGTGGCGGGACATTCTCTGGCTGGTCACCCCTTGGTGTCCCGCTTTCTCGGGGGCTTGCTTTTGCTCAAGCCTCCCATCCGCCCTCCTGCCCCTGAGTGGGAGTTGAATGTGGTCTTGCAGCAACTGACTTGCCCACCTTTTGAGCCGATGGCTACTTCTCCACTACGCTTCCTCTCCTGGAAGACACTTTTCCTGTTAGCCCTTACCTCAGCTAGGCGAGTAAGTGAGCTTCAGGCCCTGGTCTGTGATAGGCCTTACACCAGGATTTATAGGAACAGGGTAGTCCTTAGGACTCATCCAAAGTTCCTCCCTAAGGTTGTCTCTTCTTTCCACCTCAACCAGGAGGTGGTTCTTCCAACATTCTTCCCTAGGCCTCATGCTAGCCAGGCTGAAGCAGTCCTGCATACCCTGGACTGTAGGAGGGCCTTATCCTTCTACCTTGACCGTACGCAGGGGCATAGAAGGGCTACTCAGCTCTTCGTATCCTTTGACCCCAATAAGTTGGGGTTAGCTGTGTCCAAGCGTACCTTGTCCATCTGGGTAGCTGACTGTATCACCTGGGCTTATAAGGCGGCTGACCTTCCTTTGCAGGGTAGGGTCACGGCCCATCGTGTTCGGGCAATGGCTGCCTCAGTGGCTCATCTCCGCTCTGTGCCCTTGGTAGACATCTGCAGGGCTGCAACTTGGTCTTCAAGCCAGACTTTTGTGGCCCATTACTGCCTGGAGCGGGAGTCCCGTAGGGACAGTGCTTTTGGCCAAGCAGTACTCCGGAATCTCTTTGAGGTTTAGGCAACTCCTGCCCTCTGTTGGGCTACCGGTGGAGGTTGTGTCCTTGAAAAGCCTTTTCTTTGCTGCTGAGACTAGAGGGAGTTCTCTTGTTCAGCCTGGGTTCCTCGGTAGCCCAGAGCTTGGGAGTCACCCATATGTGAGGACTGACATCCTGCTTGGTCCTGGAGAAAGAGTAGATCTCTAGGAACAAGCAGGAATGAGTCTTCACATATGGGGTACGTCGGTACCGACGGAGCCTGCACGGGAACGCTGCCCAGCTTCCAATCAGAAAGCTTTTGGCAGCATCCCTTGCGCCTGCGCGCTGACTTCCCGCCTTCTCCAGAGCCTCTCTTCAGTTTTCGTTTTTCCGCGGAGCCGGCAGGATGTCCTCCTGTCACCGCAGAAACTTTAATTTTTACTTACTTTAATTATTTTAGTTTGTGTTTTCTTGTGGTCGCGGCTGTATTCCCCGCTGCCACCGGTATCGCCGGTGGATTTTTGAATAAATTCTGAGAAACGTTTTCTTCAGTTTTTTTTGCCTTAACTTGTTGGGCCTACCAGGCCTCTTCATTATGGAGCCTTCTTTTCCTAAGAAGTGCTTTTGATGTGGAAACACCTGTTTCTTTTTAGACACCAATAGTTTGTGTCTCAACTGTGTGGGTCCTGACCCTTTTTCCCCTGACAAGTCAGGGGATAATTTTGTGAGGAAACCTTCAGTTTTTAGAGTTTCCCTCGATACCGTTTTTTCCTCGGCAGTGAGGGTACCCGGTTTCTCCACTTCACAGGATCAGGTAACCCACAAACAGTCTGTTAAAACTAGTCAATGCTTGAGTGGTATGTCCCATGCCCAGCATGGTGACGGCTCCGGCCTTACCCTCAAGAATCCATTGGCATTACCCCTGCGGGAGTCTTCGGGCTCCAAAGCGTTAAAGGGGTTTCAGGTTGTTCCTGGGGCTCACCCCTCACAGAACATACCTGAGCCATGCTCGGGGGTGGTATCCGCTTCGAGCGGTACCAAGCCTCCGGCATCGGCACCGGTGTCGAGTGTTCCACTCTTCACCAGGGATCGTCATCGGGCATCCTCGGTACCTTCAGGACCGATCGATATGCACCGGATTGACTTCCCTCGATCCCTGTCCTGTACGGTGTGGGTATCCGCTTCGAGCGGTACCGATACCCGGGCATCGGCTTCGGTGTCGAGTGTTCCACTCTTCACCAGGAATCGTCCTCTACCATCTTCGGCGCCCTTGGGGCCGCTCGATACGATACCGATGGACATTTCCATATCTCAGCCATGCTCCGGGACGGTACCGGCGTCGATCAGTTCCGATACCCTGGCATCGGCATCGAGGTGGACCTCCTTACCCTTTGCAAGGGGTGGTCATCGGGTATCCTCGGTACCGTCGGTACCGATCGATGTAACCCAGACTGCCTTAGTGGTATCGGCATCGCCGATACTGCCACCGGCGTCGGAACCCTCGCGACATGCATCGATAGCCTCGCTTTCTTCGATGCCGAGTCTTGAACCGATATCTAGTCTTGAGGACTGGGTACCGACGCATCCCGGAACCGACTCCTGTCATTTCCAGATAGGCAGTTCCGAAGATCCTAGCCATAACTCTCTCATGCTCTCGGTACCACTGCAGCAGTCCCCGATGGCAACTTCAACTGCTGGTCCTGTATCAGTATCGATGTCGATGCCTGTTCTTGCACCGATTCCACCGATGCCTAGTTTGGAACCGATACCTGGCATTGATGCAGTACCCACTGCCTCTAAGTTAACATGCCAGTATCCCTGTCCATCTACTAGGTTTCTTTCTTCACACCACTGTATGTCCTCTGGTGCTCAGCCTCTTTCTTTAGCCTTACCAGGGATGGTTCCCATAGGAGATCAGTCTTTTCAGGCTTTTCTCCTGGATATGGCAACCTTTCTTAATATCTCTATCCCTGGTTGTGATGCTACTCATGGCTCACCGGCACAAACGGAAAATATGATGCTTCCTTTACATCCTGCTCTGCAGGATCTCCTTCTGAGGGTCTGGAAATCGCCCTTACGACTTCCTCTAGTTTCTACAACCACTGAGGTTCGGTACCGGGTGCCACCCTCTCCAGGGTTTCAAAAGCCTCAACTTTCTCATCGTTCCCTTGTAGTGGAATCAGCACTACGGAAAGTTAAGAGCAAGAAGAAGCATTCTTCTTATCCGCCAGGTCGTTCTTCAAGAACACTCGATGCTTTTGGTCGTCAGGCCTTCCAAACCTCTATGCTGGCCTCCAGAATTCTTTCATATATTTTTCACATGAGTCTAACACTCCAGGAAGTCACAGAGAAATTGTCTCTTTTGACCCCTTTTTTACCAGAGCCCAAGGCTACTGATTATTCCTTGCTCGTCATTCACAGCCGGAATATATCCTGGTTCCTGTCTCGTGCTTCTATAGACTCTTTTGAGTCCGTTAGCAGATCCTCTGCTATTGCCATTGCAGCACGTCGCAGAGCCTGGCTTGAAGCTTCAGACTTGAGCAGATGGGCACAAACTATACTGGCTCATTCTCCTTGTACAGGAGAAGGTCTCTTCAATAAGGAGGCTTTACATCAGGTTGCTCAATGCTCCACTGACTCTCCTTCCACTAAAGACCAATCTAAGCCACCTCCTTCTTCAAGGGGTAGGAAATGTCCTACCAAACCTTCTTTCCCTAAGAAAAGAAAGTTTCATTCATCTCCTGCCCATCATTCGGCTGTACCTAAACAAGGGATGCCTCAGCCTAGCCTGAAGTCCTCCAGCTCTGGCCAGTCTCAGCATTCCCAGCAACCATAAGGGCCGGGAATTGTAATCTACAGTTCACTTCTACCCATTAGAAGTTTATTCACTGTGCTCCTCTTTTTCAGTGTACTAACCTGTCGGAAAATTTTTGTTCAGGGACTACAGACCTCTCCTCTTCTTACTCTCTAGAAGAGCAGTTGCAACTATCCCCTGATAGTTGTATCCCAACTGAACATTTTTTCCTTCAGTTGACTTACCCTATGGGTAAGTCACCCTCCAATTACTTACTCTACCCTCTCAACCGGATTTTTTCCCTGACAGAGGGGTACCATGCTGAAAAGCTTCTCTAGCAAGCTCGTTCCTCAGACAAGGAGAGGGGATTTCTCCTCTTTTTTTCTTGTCTGTTTTTCTTTATTGGACACAGGACAATCTCTCTGCTGTTTCCGTCAGCACCTGTGCCTGCAGGAGTTACAGTAATTGTATTACTGGTACTTTTTCCAAGTTCCAGTCCCTTGTTCAAAATTTTGTCTAGCCTCAGTAGTGATTCCAAGCTATTCGTCATCTATCTTGGATCCTCCTACTCCTTTAGGCTTTCTCACATTATTCTATCCATCTCCTCTCCTAGGATATGGCAACACACCTGACTTCAGTCAGTTTGTCTCATATCTCTCCTGCAGTCTTCAGAGAAGCTTTCTACTATGAGGGCCTTGCTATAGAGCATTGACCTTGTCTCTGAAGCTTCTCTATTAGTAGGGAAAAGCTTATAAACCCTTCCCATGCCTGTGAGGGTTCTCCACACCCTCTAGCCTGGGGTGTTAACACGAGATATCAGTTCTTCTGCGTGAAAATCCAAGGCTGATGTTTACGCATGCTACCTCTGGGTCCCTCCAGTAGGTCCCTCTGGTATCTTCTCTGTGTTTCTGCACATCTGCCATGTCAGTGTTCTGTGGAACTCCCGCCTTGTTCCTTACAGATTCATATGATCATCTGTTCTCACGCGAACATCATGGTTATCTGGTTGGCTTGCCTTCCTGCATCCCTCAATCCACGGAAATAGATTCTCTATACATATCCCAAGTGGGTTCACCCTCTTGTAGAGCGCAGAATCTTTTTCTTTTATATTCCCCATGTACAATTATGGGGCTGGGTGGTAGACATGTATCTTCAACCTGTTGTCTTGTATGTAGCATCTCCATATATGTCTACATACCTATATCATTACTCTGGTGGTGCAAAACCATGCCCCACAAATGTATCTATATTTACGTATATTATATATATATATATATTTTGATACATTTCTCCACCCATATCCTAATATACACACCTGGACATATGTATATATATATTTATACATATATATATATATTCCATCAACATATATATATCTGTATATATATATGTGTCTGTTGGGGGGCTTCTTAAGGGTTGATATGTCTTACACACTATCACCCTTATTGTCTATACTAAATGTTTTACCTCCTAGAGATTTTAGACAGTCTATCGCCCTATTTCGCTTACCATATTACGATGCAGAAACTGTTAGGCACCAATAACCACTATGGTGCTAACATCTTCCATTTTTTCTTTAAGTCCTTGAAGCGTCAAGCTTCAATATTTTTCCTATCTCTCGCCAGCTAGGAAAAACAGTGTACATCTTTATCTTTGAGTACACAGCTGTTCTCCTTGGGAATAGGGGTTTTCCAGTCCCCCTCTTCCCGCCAGGACTGGGCTAGTTCTCCAACTCCGTCAGTCTTCTTCCTTTAGTCCTCAATGTTAATGACCTTATGCCTAAAGGAGTTTTCAGCTTTTTCCCATAAAGCTTTCTATTGAAGACCTGACGTCTAATCCTACCTAGTTGACACCTGGATCGTCTGCTACCTCCAGGTCTGGACCTTCATCCTCACTGCTGGGAGGTCACCTTGAAGATTCCGCCACTGCTTATCCAGTAGACTCCATCATGCTTTCTACTTCCTACAATATAGTAGGTAAGCTGCATATTTTGAGTGTACATTAAATGTGTTTTAATGCTACTCATCATATATGCCAAGGACTCCTGTAGTCTGTAGGACCCTCTAGTCCTTGGCTATGCTGTTTCTTTCCTCACAGCTCCTTTATTGTCAACTCCTACCCTCCATCCCACATCGGATGCCGGGGATTCCTGGAAACAAAATGCACCCCTGCTCCAGGCTCCTGCATTTTTATGGGTTCTCCCCCTGGCATCTCCAGCTAGGGAGTCCCCATATGTGAAGACTCATTCCTGCTTGTTCCTAGAGATAGCACAGTTACTTACCTGTAACAGGTGATCTCTGGGAACAGCAGGAATTAGTCTTCACAACCCTCCCACCTCCCCTAGGAGTTGCATCTCTTTATCTTCTTCTTCCTTTTCTCTTTCGCCTTTGTCTCAGCTTTGAAACTCAACTGAAGAGAGGCTCTGGAGAAGGCGGGAAGTCAGCGCGCAGGCACGAGGGATGCTGCCAAAAGCTTTCTGATTGGAAGCTGGGCAGCGTTCCCGTGCAGGCTCCATCGGTACCGACGTACCCCATATGTGAAGACTAATTCTTGCTGTTCCCAGAGATCACCTGTTACAGGTAAGTAACTGTGCTTTACTCACCTGTAACAGGTGTTCTCCAGGAGCAGCAGGAATCAGTCCTCACAACCCTCCCTCCTCCCCTTGGAGTTGCAGTTGTTCATAGTTTATTTTTCATTTTTGTGTGCTGTTCTTAGCTATGTCATTTGACTGAGGTAAAATGGCACCTTTAGGCGGGAAGGGAACCGCGCATGCGTGCCTGCATTCCCAAAGGCTTTCATAGAAAGCTGGGGAAATGCTCCGCTGGGGCTTCATCGGTGCTGATGACACCCATATGTGAGGACTGATTCCTGCTGCTCCTGGAGAACACCTGTTACAGGTGAGTAACTACTCTTTCTGTGATCTCTGAGGAGGAAACCACTCACCTTCTTTCCTCATCCAAACTCACTACCTGCTCCTCTGATTCTATTCCCACTCACCTCTTAGCTCCATCTCTCATATTCTCAACCTATCGCTCTTCACTGCAACTTTCCCTGCAGCCCTCAAGCATGCTGTGGCCACTCCTCAAACTTTCACTAGACCTTACCTGTCCTTTTCACTGTCGACCCATATCCCTCCTCCCCTTCATTTCTAAACTACTTGAATGTGTAGTTCAAAGCTGTTGCCTCGACTTTCTCGCCTCTCAAGCCCTTCTGGATCCTCTACAATCTGGCTTTTGCTCTTTACATTCTACTGAAATGGCTCTTGCCAAAGTCTCCAGTGTTCCTGGGAAATTCCAAGGGCCTTTACTTAATCCTCATCTTTCTTGACCTTTCTGCTGCTTTTGACACTGTTGACCACAACCTTCTTGATACCTGTCCTCGCTTGGTTTTAAAGGCTCTGTGCTATCCTGGTTCTCTTCTTATCTCTCCCATCACTCTTTCAGTGTTTGTTCTGGTGGATCCCCCTCTACTGCTATCCTGCTTTCAGTTAGTATACTCCAAGGATCTGTCTTAGGTCCACTCCTTTTATCGCTCTATACCCATTCCCTTGGTGCACTCATATCTTCCCATAGCTTTCAGTACCATCTTTACACTGATGACTCCCAGATCTACCTCTCTACACCTGAAATCTCTCCAGCAATCCAGGCCCAGATCTCTGCCTGCCTTTCTGTCATTGCTGCTTGGATGTCTCACTGCCACTTGAAATTGAACATGGCAAAAACTGAGCTTTATTTTTCCCCCTAAACCCTCCTCTCCCCTTCCTCATTCTGTGGATAACTCTCTACTCCTTTGTGTCTCCTCAGCTTGCAACCTTTGGATAATCTTTGACGACTCACTCTCTCTCCACACACATCCAACTGATAGCTAAAACCTGCTGTTTCTTTCTCTATAACAACAAAATTCACCCATTACTTTCTGAACACACTATTAAGACACTTATGTACTCCTTAGTCACCTCCCGTCTAGATTATTGTAACCCACTCCTTGCTGGTCTCTTCAAGCTGTTCAACACTGCTGTGCAGCTAATCTTCCACCAACCTCATCATGCTCATATTACCCTTCTTACTCAAGTCACTTCATTGCCTGTTCCTGCATCCCGTTCAAACTTCTCCTGCTGACCTGTAAGTGCATTCACTGTGCAGCTCCTCACTACCTTTCCTCTCTTATTGTTCCCTATACCCCTCTATGGAAACTCTGCTCTTCTGGCAAATCACTTCTATCTGTGCCCTTCTCTTCTTTTGCTAACGCCAGATTTTGCTTCTTTCACTGGAACAAACTAGCTGAGTCTGTACACCATGTGCCTTTTCTGATCCTTTTCAAATGCAGGCTGAAAATTCACTTCTTCACTACTGCTTTTGGATCTTGACTCACCTGATCTCCTTTGTGTTTCCTTACCATTCCCGCTAGCTGTACCCCTTGTCTACAGCTACTATGTTGTCTGCCTTGACTAGATAGTCCCTGCTTATCAGAGCTTACAATCTTTTACATGTGTCTGTGTAGGTCCTGTAGTGCTATAAAAATGTTCAGTAGTAGTAATGGTTTTGCATTGTTTATTCATTTGTGCTGTATTATGCTGTTACTCTTGCTTTTGTTATCCGCCTAAAGCTCTTTTGGATGAGATTGAGAACTACATGCCAATTAGCCTGACCTCTGTGGTGGGTAAATGAATGGAAATGCTGCTGAAACAGAGGATAAAGCCTTTGACACTGTTCTGCACAGGCAACTTATAAATAAATTGAGCACCCTGAGGAAGGACCCTAAAGTAACTTACTGGGTTAGAAATTGGTTGAGTGTGAGGCAACAAAGTGTACAGGTAAAATGGAGCCCTCTCTGAAGAGAATGATGTTACCAGTGGTGTGCTGCAGGGATCTGTCCTTGGTCTGATTCTTTTTAACATCTTTGTTAGTGATATGTCAGTAAGGTTTGCCTCTTTGTGGATGATACCAAAATCTGCAATAGACACCTAGGAAGAAGTAGATAAAATGAGGAGGGATCTAGCTAAGCTGGAAGAATGATGAAGAATTTGGCAGCTGAGATTTAATGCTAAAAAATGCAGAGCCATGCATTTGGGCTGCAACAATCCATGGGGATGGAGGAGGAGGGGAGAGGAATGGCCAGTAGAAAGAAGGAGGGTGATAGTGCCTCTGTATAAGTCTCTGGTGTAACCTCATTTGGAGTATTGTTTTGAATTCTGGAGACCACACTATCAACAGGATGGAGTCCGTGCAGAGTGGCTACTAAAATGGTTAGTGGTCTTCATTATAAAGCCTCTGGGGACAGACTTAAATTTCTTAATATGTAGATGTTAGAGGAAAGGCCAGATAGAGGAGGTATGATAGAGATGTTTAAATACCTCTGTGGCATAAAAGCACAGTTACTTACCTGTAACAGGTGATCTCTGGGAACAGCAGGAATTAGTCCTCACATATGGGTACGTCGGAACCGACGGAGCCTGCGCGGGAAAGCTCCCCAGCTTCCCAGAAGGAAGCTTTTGGGGCCTCCCACTGCACATGCGCGCTGCCTTCCCGCCTTCCTGACCAGCTCTCCTCAGTTCGAGTTTATAGCTGAGACAATAGAGAGAGGAAAGGAAGATAGATAGAAGATACAACTCCTAGGGGAGGTGGGTGGGTTGTGAGGACTAATTCCTGCTGTTCCCAGAGATCACCTGTTACAGGTAAGTAACTGTGCTATCTCCAGGAACAAGCAGGAATAAGTCCTCACATATGGGGACTCCCTAGCTAAGATGCCTGGGAGATCCCCTTCCAAGGGTTCGCCATCTTCGTATGGATCTCAGGCATCCATCCTGGGAAGGTGGGCAGGAGTTGTTCAAGTATGGAACAGGTGTTTGAGGACAGCCTGACCAAACAAGGCATCCCGGCGGGAGTCCTTGTCCAAACAGTAATGGGCTGTGAAGGTATGAACCGAGGCCCATGTGGCGGCTCGACAGATCTGATATATGGATACAGAGTGAAGATGAGCCATAGAAGTGGCCATGGCTCTCACATTGTGAGCTGTGACATGGCCTTCCAGAGAAATGTTTTTACTCTGGTAAGCAAAGGAAATACACTGAGCAATCCAATTGGAAAGTGTACATTTGGAGGCTGGAAGTCCCAAATGAGAAGGATCAAAGGCCAACAAAAGTTGGGAAGACTTTCGATGTGGCTGAGTCCTGTTGAGGTAAAAGGCAAGAGCTCTTTTACAATCTAAAGTATGAAGGTTCCTCTCTGCACTGGATGCATGAGGAGCCGGAAAAAAGACAGGTAGATATACCTCTTGATTAAGATGAAAAGGCGAGACCACTTTGGGCATAAAGTGGGGATTCGTCCTAAGGACCACCTTATCATGATGAAACCTGGTATAAGGTGGATGAGCCACTAAGGCTTGTAGTTCACTGATGCGGCGAGCCGAAGTGACTGCAATAAGGAAAATGACCTTCCAGGAAAGAAATTTCAAGGAGGTAGAAACCAACGGTTCAAAAAGTGGCTTCATAGCTGACCTAGAACTAGGTTCAAATCCCATGCTACCGGAGGAGGCCGGATGGGAGGTTTAGTTAGAGTCAGGCCTCTCATGAACCTAGCAATAAGTGGATGAGAGGAGACAGGTTGTCCATTTATAGGTTTTAAGGATGTTGCAATAGCACTCAAATGGACTCTTACTGAATTCGTCTTAAGGCCTGCATTGGAAAGATGCAGGAGATAGTCTAGTAGAGAATTCAAAGGAAGTGCTAGAGGGTCAAGACCCTGTTGAGCACACCAAATGGAAAAACGTTTCCATTTGAAAGCATAGGAACGCCTCGTGGAGGGTTTCCTAGAAGCATGAAGGATATCTTTCACTGGTTGAGAAAGATTGAAGTCATGAAGGCTTAGGCCTTCAGTAACCAAGCTCTGAGGTGTAGGGACTTGGGGTTTGGGTGCCACAAAGTCCCTTCCTCCTGAGAGAGAAGGTCTGGCGCAGCTCCCAGGTCCAGGGAGGGTCCCTGGGAGAGATGCAGAAGTAGAGGGAACCACACTTGGCGTGGCCAGCATGGAGCTATGAGGATCATCGATCCGTGATCCCTCTGGAGTTTGAACAGAGTCTTGGGAATCAAAGGAATGGGTGGAAAGGCATATAGGAATTCCTGACCCCAATGTAGGAGAAAGGCGTCGTTGGCCTGAGCTCCCTGACACGGAGTCCTGGAACAGAATCGGGGAAGTTTGGCATTCCACGGACTTGCAAAGAGGTCTATGTCCGGGGTTCCCCATTCCTGAAAGATTCTGCTTATCTGGTCCATATGTAGGGACCATTCGTGTGGAAGCAGAACTCGACTGAGTCTGTCTGCCCAAGAGTTTTGAACCCCTGGAAGATACACTGCCAGAAGATGAATTTGATGCTCTCTGGCGAAGGCCCATAATCTGAGAGCTTCGTTGCAAAGCGACAGAGAGCCTGTCCCTCCTTGTTTGTTTATGTAGAACATGGCCACCTGATTGTCTGTCTGAACTAGGACGGTCAGGTTGACAAGGAGGGCATGGAAGACTTTGAGGGCAAAGTAGATTGCTCGCAGTTCCAGGAGGTTGATGTGAATGGTGGTCTCTTGTGGAGACCAAGCACCCTGAGTGGAGAGGTGTTGAAGATGGGCTCCCCACCCTGTTTGGGAGGCATCTGTTGTCAGGGTTGCTTGGGGCAACAAAGGTTGGAAGGGGGCCCCCAACAACAGATTCTTGGTGGACATCCACCATTGGAGGGACCAAAACAGACGCTTTGAGGTGAGTATTTGGTCGGAGAGCGCTCCTGATGCCTGAGTCCACTGGGTGGCCAAGGTCCATTGAGCTGCTCTTATATGAAGACGAGCGTAGGGCACCACGTGTACCGTGGAGGCCATGTGGCCCAGAAGTCGCAGCATTTCTCTGGCTGTCAAGTGACTGCTGGACTGAGCTTGGGAGGCCAAGCACACCAGACGTTGGCCGCGGACTTGAGGTAGGTAGGCCCTTGCAGTGGTGGTGCCCAACTGGGCCCCTATGAATTCCAGAGACTGAGTAGGGGTAAGTTGAGACTTGGGAAGGTTTATCACCAGTCCCAGATACTGCAGAATGTGCCTTGTGCGGTCCAGGGAAATCTGGGCCTCTGACTGAGATGGAGCTTGGATGAGCCAGTCGTCCAGATATGGGAATACAAAAATTCCCAGACCTCTTAGAAATGCGGCAACAACTGCCATGCATTTGGTGAACACTCTTGGAGCAGAGGCTAGACCGAAGGGAAGTACTCTGTACTGGAAATGTTTTCCCTGAAACAGAAATCTTAGATATTTTCTGTGGGATGGGTGGATGAGTATGTGTGTATACGCATCCTTGAGATCTAGAGAACAAAGCCAATCCTGACTCTGATGGAAGAAGAATGCCTAGAGAAAGCATTTTGAATTTCTCCTTGTACAGAAATTTGTTCAATTCTCTCAGATCTAGGATAGGTCTGAATCCCCCTGTCTTATTTGTTATGAGAAAATAAGGTGAGTAGAATCCTGTCCCTTGTTGAAGAAGAGGAACCTCTTCTATTGCCCCTTGGGCAAGGAGAGAAGAGACTTCCTGATCCAACAGGCCCAGGAGAGATGGGGGAGAATTGAAGTGCCTCACCATGGTATATGGAGGAAGGTTGGAAAAATGAAGTTTGTAGCCCTCTCTGATGATAGAGAGGGTCCATTGCTCTGATGTAATTTGCTCCCATCTGGGAGCAAAGTGAGCTAACCTTCCGGGAATGGTGAGGGGCTCTGGTTGTGCTAGAGCCAGAAAGGTTAAGTTCTCTAGGGGCAAGTCAAAACCCCTGAGGGGGTTGAGTCTGCTGAGGAGTGGCAGACACTGCAGGCTTTGACCTTGCCTGTTTAGGTTGCTGACGTTTAGCCGCAAAGCGAGGCTGAGAAGATTGTTGGCCAGTATTTGTGGAAAATCTGGCCTTGTAGTAAGGCCTCTTGAAAGACTTTTTCTTGGCAGGAGTAGAGGTAGACTTAGAAAGTCTATCTAATGTAGCATTTTCTGCGTCCATTTGAGTGGCTTTAATTTGCCAGTCTTTACCAAATAAGTTCTCACCTGTACAGGGCAGATTCCGTAAGCCATCCAGGACCCAGGGTTCTAGGTCAGAGGCCTGGAGCCAAGCAAGTCGTTGGGCTGCAATAGCAATGCCCGAAGCTCTACCGGCACCCTCAAAGGAATCAAAAGCTGCTCTGTTGGAGAACTTAGAAACATCTAGAAGCTGTTTCACCAGAGAAATGAACTCCTCCTTTCTATCCTCAGGGATAAAGGAGGCAAAATGCCGTACCTTTAGGGCAAGTTCCCTGAGAAACATGCCCATATACAGACTGTAAGAATTAATCCTGGCTATAAGCATACTAGCCTGGAAAATTTTCCTGCCAAAAGAGTCTAGGGTCTTACATTCTCGCCCTGGAGGGGTAGAAGAGTGCCTTTTGGTGCTCTTAAACTTTTTCAGCGCAGCCTTCACCACAATGGAATGGTGAGGCAGCTGAGTCTTTTGAAACCCAGGAGAAGGAGGGACCCGGTACATGGTGTCCAACCGACGAGAGTAAGGAGACAACGTTAGAGGAGCCTCCCATAAGTCCATCAAGTGTTCTTGAAGGATTTCATGGATAGGCAGGGTGACTGCCTCTTTAGGAACCTTAGGGTATCCTAAAATATCCAATTTCTTTGACCTAGGTTCTTTTTCAGAGGATGTGGTAATAGAAAGTCCTTTAGCTAGCTCTATAATGAAGTCTTGAAAGGACAAATCCTCTGGTGGAGACATTCTCCTCTTTGGGGAAGAGGGGTCTTCATGAAGAACTTGAGACAGCTCATCAGAGTCCTCAGAGGAATCAAAATCCTCAGAAGAATCAGAGTATTCTCTATTCGCTTCCAACGCACGATACGCATACCGATCGGTATCGACATCGGGCGTACCGGGTATGGGATCGGTATCGGGTGAAAACCCGGATCCGGCATGCGGAACCGATCTGCGTTTGGAAGTCGATGGTCTCGGTTCCGGCATGGGAGACGATACCGGAACCGGACCCGGTACCACTGAACGCGGTACCGAGGGCGTCGCAGCTGTAATAAAAGCCAGCATGGCCTGCTGCATGGTCTGAACAGTATTGCTCATAGACGGCACTGCTGCCTGGATGTCGGTACCGGTATGGGCCGGTACCCCAGAGCAGTCTAACAGGTGATCAGTCGAGGCCGTGCCATCGATGTCAACCTGTAACCCCATAGATGGTGCTTTGGAAGCCAGAGCTTCCCGCCGGGGTTGTTTGGCTGGGGCAGGATCCTCAGATTCAAAAGTGAGAGCTTCTCGATGCTTTGAAGGAGATTTGCTCTTTGAGGACCTGCCCGAAGAAGGTTTGGTTACCTGAGATCCATCCGGAGAGGAAGACCTGGATGACTGTGATGCTGGATTATCTGAAGCAAACAGCACATGGAATTTGTTGGCCCGGTTCTGCAAACCACGTTTAGACATCTGGGAGCAGGATGGGCAGTCCGGAATGGAGTGGTCAGGTCCCAAACATTTAAGACACCATTCATGGGTGTCTGTGACAGAAATAACAGCACTACCCTTGGTACACTTCTTAAAACCAGGGGCTGGTTTCTCCATGAGGAGAATTTGTGTAGGCCTGAGGCCTAACCGAAGTCACCAAGTTGTGCAAAGATAAAGATTTTTTTTTTTAATTTTTTTAAAGAAAAGAAAAGGGAGACTGGCGGTACCGGTTTCGGTATGGGGAAGGCAGGTACGCGGTCTAAAGAAATAAACTAAAACAATAATTTCTTCAGCGGTGACAGGAACACGACCTGCTGGCTCCGCGGAAAAAGAGAAAACTGAGGAGAGCTGGTCAGGAAGGCGGGAAGGCAGCGCGCATGTGCAGTGGGAGGCCCCAAAAGCTTCCTTCTGGGAAGCTGGGGAGCTTTCCCGCGCAGGCTCCGTCGGTTCCGACGTACCCATATGTGAGGACTTATTCCTGCTTGTTCCTGGAGATTGCATGTGAGATGCTTTTGACTGAGGGTAAGTTCTGCAACAAGGGGATACAGGATGAGGGTGAAAGGGGATAGACTCAGGAATAATATGCAGAAATAGCCCATTATCTAATTACCTAATCAACTTGTCCCTGACCAAGTTAACTTAAAATTGTAGATAGTTCAGTCATATGTAGTCACCAGTTCAGTGTACACAAGCCTAACTCATAAATTAAAACTAAAACTTTAACGTAAACATTAGCCTATGTTTGAGCTTAAATGTAAAACAGTGTGCGCATGCATACCCTTACGTTTTGGTATATGTAAATCACTTTTGAATTGTCAAAAGGAAGAATAAATTTAAATAATTCTTTACAGAAAGAGTGGTATATGCATGGAATAGCCTCCCAGTGGAGGTAGTAGAGACAAGGGCAGTATCTGAATTCAAGAAAGCATGGGACAAACACACAAGATCTCTAAAGGAAAAAAGGGAACTAGGGTAGTTGATATGGAAGGGCAGACTAGATAGGCCATATGGTCTTTTTCTGCTGTCATGTTTCTATGTGAATGAAATATAAGAGTTTATATTAAATTCTAAATGCTATTGCAAGTTTATAATAGTATCTGCTTGTTGGTTCTAGGTGAGCAGCTCCCTGAGGCAGTCATTTATGACATCTAATCACTTCATTTTCCTAGCTGGGTTATCAGTTTTGCCTTTCTAGTTTCTGCCAACATCTCACAGACCATTTCTTCATCCTGGCTGGCCGGCCAGGCAGCCTCCCTCCCACAAACCGCAGGTATCGTCAGGTGTGATGGATCAGGATGTGTGCGTATAAGCATTTTTCAGGTCTAAGGAGCATAGCCAGTCTCCCTGCTGGAGGTAAGGCAGCAATATTCCAAGGAATAGCATCTTGAACCTCTCCCTCACCAGAGACCTGTTCAAGTCCCATAGGTTCAGGATGGGCCTGAGACCCCCCCCCCCCCCCCGTCTGCTTGGGAATGAGGAAATATCTGGAGTAGAAGCCTTTGCCCCAGAGATGTTAGGGTACTGGCTCCACTGTCCTGTCCTTGAGAAGGCCTGCAAGCTTGGTAAGGAGCAGAGTTTGGTGTAGGAGAGGCCTTACAGGTTCTCCTGGGAAGAACGAGAGGTGGAGGAGGTATCCCTCCTTGACTACTTGCTGCACCCAGGAGTTGGTGGTGATGGAGTGCCCCCTGTGGGCTGCTGAGGGCCTCCTGGGGAAGAGGAGGCCATACCCCAGAAGCTATCTCCAGGCTGGGCCGGGGCCTGAGTCTTAGGCTTACAGGGGCTGTGCTCTTGCCCCTTGGACTGTTACCCCTGCAGTGGGGCAGAGAAGGCCTGGTACTGTGGGGCATTACCAAACACACCCTTCTTCCCCGGAGCCTACAGAGGTCTTTTTCAAGAGGTTGGTCCTGGTCAGGAACTCAGTCTCTATCTCAGCAGCCTTGTCTGACATGGGTTTTCCAAAGAGGTTCTCTCCGGTGCAAGGGACAATGATAAGTTTGTTCTGGACCCATTGCTTGAGGTCAGATGAGTGAAGCCACACCTGGCATCAGGCCCCGATGCCTGCGGCAGCCACTGTGGCTGAGTTTTCAAAGGCATCATATGCTGCTCGAGACAGGAACTTCGAGCACTCCTTAACGGCCAAGGCCAGTGACTTAACCACTGCAGAGGTTCCCCATCGAGGCCTGCAGAGAAACCGGCAAGCTCTCTTGCCAGTTCCTTTAGGTACATGCTGATGTACAACTGGTAGGACTGGACTTAGCAAACTGGTATCGAGCCATGGTAGCATTTTCGGCTGAGGGCATCCAAGGTCCAGGCCTCCCTACCCAGGAGCTCAGAGGAATGAGTCTTTTGGGCTCAAGTCGCCGCTTGGCCTACTTGACGACCATAGAATTGTGAGGGAACTGGGTTTTTGGAACCCTGGGCTTCAGTGGACTCAGTACATGGAGTCAAGCTGTCTGCTCACAGTGGGCACAGACACCAGCATTTCTCACATATGGAGGAGATGGTGAGGATCGGAGGGAAGGCACGATGAGGGCCTCCTTCGTGGGGACCTTGTACTGAAGGATCTCAAGTTCCTCCGTGCAGGAGTCCTCTGCTTCGGTCACAAACCCAAGTGCCTTTGCCATGTCCCGCACAAAGTCAAGGAAGGCAACGTCCTCAGGTGGGGAATGGCGCTGGGGCACCGATGGAGACATCGCTCTGTCACTGGGTGTCGGGGACTCCTTGTCCTTTGGTTTCTCAGTCTGATTCAAAGTCAGAGGAAGAATCCAAGGCTCTGCGGCTCCTGTGGTCAGGCCCCAAGCCCAAAGGCCTGCGACCCCCGGGGGACCTCTGGTCCGAGCCATGTGCACTTGTCGGAGAAAACCATTGTCTCAAGGAATGGGACAGGACCTCGTCCGATGGGTCTCTTGAGGCAGGTGGCTCTCAAGGATCAGCTCAACTGGTGAAGCCCTCGAGGTCAGGGGTCCGGTTGTTGGAGCTGATGAACCAGACATCAATGCCTGCTGCTTTGCCAGGAGGACAGTGATACTTCGCCCCAAGGCTGCCATTCTGGCCTCCATGCCAGATGACTTTTGCAACCTTCGACATGGGCACTGATGCCTTCGGGTCTGGCATCGGTTCCATGGGGGGGGGGGGGGGTCCTAGACCAGGATGGCCTTGGGAGTCTGAGACCAATCATCTGACGCTGACTCCTCCTTCAGGGGCAGCTTGTAAGGCCACTCCCACTCCTCAGACACATGCCGGGACTACAGGGCCTGGTGTGTGATTTACCCACTTTTCCCAATCCATCCTCCAAGGTTTTCAAGCTCTTCTTGTCTTTCACCTCCAAGGAGTTCCTTTTGGAGAAGCCATGGCTGCGGGACTCCGAGGCGGCCCGGCCATCACGGGGCACCAAGGTACCGGAGATGGCCCTAGAGCATAGTGTTGCTAGGGACTATGGCGCAGAATCGGATCTATGGAACAACTTCTCCTGCTGCAGCTGACGGCTCTTGATGGCCTTTGTGGACATGGACTTAACAAAGGTCACAGCCTGAGTTGCTGTGGTCCAGCCCAAGGGCAATGGAGGCAGCAGTCATGTGGGTCGGTGAGGGACATTGTCTAACTGCACTTATCACATATTTTGAAGTCAGTGGAGGCCATAGGGAAAAACGGGTCCTTGAACTCGGATGAGGGTCCGAGGCCTACCGGCCAAAAAAAAGTGTGAAGCGCTGGTCGAGGGACACCTTGAGAAAAAAAGAACAAGAAAACAAACTCAAGGAGCATTCAAGGACGGGAAGAGGAATCAGTATGCTTACTGGATAGGATAATTTTAAGACAAAAAAAAAAGAGACTTTTTTCAGGGGAAACAGGACAGATGTCCAGTGGGCTCTGTGGAAAAAGGGAGACTGAGGCAAGATGGCACCCTTGGGTGGGAAGGGGACCACGCATGCGTGGTGCATCTCTCAAAGGCTTTCTTTGAAAGCTGGGGAGATGTTTCCATGCAGGTGCTGACATCACCTATATGTGAGGACTGACTTCCTGCTTGTTCCTGGAGAAACAGCATGACTGCGGGCTCTCACTCCTACTGTTTCCCATCAAAGTATACCTGGCCCAAATATTAGTTTTGGATCTACTACCGTAGGTAGAGTGCATTTGCTGCTCTCATCACATCTCATTCCTAGTAGGCCTAAACCTGCAGAACCAGGGTTTGCTCTAGAGCACCGAGTCGGTACAGATATGGGACTCAGATTGGGGAACACACACTGGCTACCAGGGCCCTCCCCAGGCTGCACTGCTGCCCGGAACCTCAACCATTGGATGCACAGGCACCATACCCAGCAACCACTCCCACTAGCAGGAAATAACTGGCCTGCTTCTTCAGCACCATATGTAGGGTGGAGCAGCTGTCCTATCCCTGAACAGGAGTTAGATGGCCATAGCCCACTTAGAGGGGCCATAACAGACCCTAAGCAGCTGGGTGGAAGCCCCACAATTACCTAGAGTCATGGGGAGGGCCACATGCATGGGACAGTGAGTAGGCCCCTACCAACTACCACCACCAGATGGGAGTAGCAGCCCTATGGCCAGAGTGCTGCCTTGGTAACTAAGAGACCAGGACTCCTAGTAACACTCCCTCATTTATCAAAATAAAAGGGGAGGGGCCTGGCATTCTACCTCCAGTCCAGCAGCCAACACCACCCAGATAGTGCTCGGTCACCAGGAGTCAGCCTTGACTCAGAGGCACACATTGCACTACCGTACTGTGGCGACCAGAGCTGTCACGAGCCAGGGCACTATCAGAGCGCCTTACATTCTGCATATCCCCAAGACATGGCGGTTTTCATATGTTTTCCCACTGTCATCCTCCACCCCTCTCACTCCCCAACCATTGGAAGACTTGTATCCCTATCAACCTATATTCCCTGTCCTCAGGACCCTCAAGAAGACCGGGCCCTTTAGCCACATAGAGAAGGCAACATTCAACCCTGGTGCGTGAATGATGGCAAAGACCTGCAATACAAAAAAAAACCTAGTAGTCCAGCACCAACAACATAAAGGTGCCCCTTACTGAGCCCAAAGACCATTAGGCCTATAACATACCCATGGCCTCCATCATCACACGACCCCCTGCGGCTGCAGCAGGGAATACCACAGCATTCTCCCAACAACTACTGCTACATGTTCACTTCATCCAGGACCACCAGTTAGCTTCCTAAGGGCAAGACAGGACCTTGGCCCCAGGTGTTGCCCTCCAGGACAAGGGCTGCTAACCATTAACTTTGGAGTATCTCCGGGTTGCTTCTGGCGAAAGTGGCACTCTTGCCCCAGTGGCATTCTTGTTCTAGCCCCTAGAAGGCAATCCTCTCGACCTGAGATAAGGCTTTCCCTGGGACAACTGAAGCCTGTTCCTGGGGAGCCTCTTTCTTTTGCCACCCAGAAAAGCTCCACGTACCAGACTGCAAAGAAGCAGATGCGGCCATCCCATGGGAACCAGCCGACACAAGATCATGCACCAGGGGTGTTAACCAGAAGTTTGGTGGCGGTCATACCAAAATGGCATGACATTGTTTGTGCCAACATGAATCGCTATCACAGCACCGCATGGGGATATCTCTTGGCCATCTGATCTAACTGGCAGCTTCGTCCCACCATAGCACACCTCGCAGGCTGTAAAGGGGGATCACTAGCTCCTACAAGAATCTTACTTTCATAGCCCTCAGCTGACTCATCCTGCCTGTCTATGGAGAAAGCGAGGTTACTTACCTGTAAGAGTGGCTCTCCATGAACAACAGGATCAGTTAGCCACATAAACCCACTCACCTCCCCTTTAGGATTAACCTGTCTACAGCTGGAGAAAAGACTGAAGTGGAAAGGGCGCGGGCACTGGGGTAGGGTGATTGGTACATATGTGCCCAGAAGAGTTTTCTAGACACTTCTGAGCTATTGGAACGCATTTCTGTCCATGGCATGACGTCACCCATGTGTGGCTGACTTATCGTACTGTCTACGGAGAGAACCCCTGTTACAGATAAGTAAACTCACTTTACCTGGGCTGCTTCAACTTTTATGACAGTCTCTTAATCAGGATATTATGACTTTCGTATTTCACCAGTTATTTTTTGACAGAACCTTAATCTCACTCATGCATTTCTGAGAATTATCAGCTTTACCCCCTAGATCTAGTTTTAAAAGATTAGATAAAACAGCTTTTAATATTGACATTAGCAGTTGGGTTCCGTTCTGATTAGGTGGAGCTTATCCCTTTAGAATAGCAGTTCTTAAAGCCCTCTTCTCTTGGTCATCTCATCAGCGTATTGAGACTGCAGAGCTGTGCAGTGCTTTGATATCTAGGAGTAGGAAAGATCCTACTGATTGTGGACAAATAGATGACCTTCTACTCTGGACATAATCAGGAAGCAGTTTGGCAGTGGCTCAGATGGTAAGTACTGCATGTTTCCATGCCATTCCTGGGGCATTATTCACAGCCCCTTTGAGGGGAAAAAGGACTAATTGCAGCAATTACATGACTAACATCTGAATGTCTGGAGACTCATAGTTGCCAGACCATATTCTTTGGCCCACAGCTATGAATGTGGAAAGGAAGGAAATATAAAACTAAGGTAAATACCCAACTAGTGTAAGTGAAGGCTCATAATTCCCACTCGCAGCCTAGCTTGGGTTGAGCTGGAGAAAACCGCCAGGTCAAAAACATGTTAATTAAACATTTGCCTTAAGTATGCCATCCTCACATGTTACTGTACCTGTGCTCAGAAAATACCACATAGCAAAAGAAAAATATATCACATTTCTAATGGAGGAAGAAAGATACCCAATTTAAAGTAAGATTTTATTGATAAGCACTACATTCTGGCTTCTGAGAGCTAAGCAGTTAACATTTATGTTGGGAACACACTAGATAAAGGACAAGAGAAAAACATGCACAAGTAAAAATGGCAGATGCATTACTGTTTTTTAACATTCAGTTTACGAAGAGCGAACGTGTAAATTCAATATAGTCATAGGAAGAGGGCAGCTCCCGGCCTTTGCTGTCCATGTAGGGTTTCATGTGTGATACACAGTAATCAGCTTGCTCCCGAGACAGGTTCTGAAAGATAGAAACACATGAATTTACTTTTGTTACAATCCTAGAGAATTCAACCCTTGAAAACAAGTACACAGATCTTATGTAAAATGCTTGATGGCAAGGTTCTATAAGCGCAGAAGAACAATAGGGTATTTCCCAGAAACTTCCAATAGTTTGAATTTGCTAAAAACGATGATTGGGGAAAAACAAATGAATTCAGAATTAATTATGAGTTCAATGTGAACTACTACTTGATGCTTGATCAGAGCAGAAAGCGAAGTTGCTTACCTGCAACAAGGGTTCTCCATCCAGCTCAGAGAAACCTTTAGAGGCCTCCCTGAGCATGCACAGGCATACAGCGTAGTTACTCACCTGTAACAGGTGATCTCCAGGAACAGCAGGAATTTAGTCTTCACATATGGGTATCGTCAGTACCGACGGAGCCTGCGCGGGAATGCTCCCCAGCGTCCAATAGGAACACTTTTGAGAGCATTGCTCAGCACATGCACGCTGCCTTCCCGCCTTTCCAACTGTCCCTCTTCAGTTAAGTTTGTAGCTGAGTGAAAGGATAGAGGGAGAGAGGAAAGAGACAAAGAGATAGAGAGAACTCCTAGGGGAGGTGGGTGGGTTGTGAAGATTACATTCCTGCTGTTCCCGGAGATCACCTGTTACAGGTGAGTAACTACGCTATCTCCAGGAACAAGCAGGAATGTAATCTTCACATATGTGGACTCCCTAGCTGAAGATGCCCGGGAGAGGCCCCCCTAGAAAGGTAGGCATCCTTCCTCCCATGGATCTCTGGCATTCCACCAGGGTTGGTGGGCAGGAGTTGAATTAGGTCTGAAATAGATTTTGAAGAACAGCTTGGCCAAAGAAGGCATCCCGACGGGAGGCTTTATCCAGGCAGTAGTGGGCTGTGAAGATGTGTACCGAAGCCCAGGTGGCTGCTCGACAAATGTCATCGATAGACACGGAGTGGAGATTAGCCATGGAAGCGGCCATGGTTCTCACGTTATGAGCCGTGACATGGCCCTGAAGAGGAAGACCCTTACTCTCATAAGCAAAGGATATGCATTGGGCAATCCATTTAGATAAAAGTTCTTTTGGAGACTGGAAGTCCCAAATGACTAGAGTCAAAAGCTATAAAAAGTTGCAAGGACTTTCTATGTTGCTGTGTTCTCTGCAGGTAAAAGGCTAAGGCTCTTTTACAATCCAAAGTATGAAGGTTTCTTTCTGCATTAGAGGCGTGAGGCCTCAGATAAAATACAGGAAGATAAATTGATTGGTTTAAATGAAAAGGCGAAACCACCTTTGGTATAAAGTGTGGATGAGTTCTAAGATCAACCTTATCATGATGAAACATAGTATAAGGAGGATCAGCCACTAAAGCTTGCAGTTCACTAATGCGACGTGCAGAGGTGATTGCAATTAGGAAGATGACCTTCCAGGTCAAAAACGGAAGGGATGTAGTGGCTAAAGGCGGCTTCATGAGCTGCCCGAGAACTAGATTTAGATCCCATGCCACCGGTGGTGGCTTAATGGGAGGTTTGGTTAACAGAAGACCTCTCATAAATCTGGATATGAGTGGATGAGAGGAAATTGGTTGTCCATTCAGAGGCTTATAAGAAGCTGCAATGGCACTAAAATGGACTCTTACCGAATTGGTCTTTAGACAAGAATTCGATAAGTGAAGGAGATACTCTAGTATCGATTCAAAAGGTATGACAAGGGGTTTTAATCCCTTCTTGGAGCACCATATAGTAAAACGTTTCCACTTGAAGACATAAGATCTTCTTGTGGAAAGTTTTCTAGAAGCCTGAAGGATATTCTTTACCTGTTGGGACAGGTTGAAATCCTGGAGGTCTAAGCCTTCAGCAACCAGGCCGTGAGATGCAGGGACTGGGGATTCGAGTGCCATAGTGTCCCGTCCTCTTGGGAAAGGAGATCTGGAGCATGCCCTAACTCCAGAGGTGCAGCTTGAGAGAGATGTAGAAGCAGGGGATACCACGCTTGGCGTGGCCATCGTGGCGCTATAAGAATCATGTGACCCCTGTCTCTCTGAAGCTTAAAGAGTGTTGTGGGGATGACGGGAATGGGTGGGAAGGCATAAAGAAAGTCCTGACCCCAGTGAAGGAGGAAGGCATCCCTAGCCTGATAATTGTGAGACGTAATCCTGGAACAGAACCGGGGAAGTTTGGCTTTCAATGGACTTGCAAAGAGGTCTATGTCTGGAGTGCCCCAGAGATGAAATATCTTTGCCACCTGGTCTAGGTGGAGACCACTCATGAGGCAGCAGTACTCGACTGAGTTTGTCTGGCCAAAGGTTTTGAATACCTGGAAGATATACCACTAGAAGGTGAATTTGATACTCTCTGGCGAGGGCCCACAGTCGTAAAGCTTCGCTGCATAACGAGAGAGCCTGTCCCACCCTGCTTGTTCACATAGAACATGGCTACTTGATTGTCTGTCTGAACTAGGACTGTCTTGTAGCTTAGCTGGGTGTAGAATACTAAGAGCTAAATAGATTGCTCTTAATTCCAGGTGGTTTATGTGTAGACCAGCCTCCTGTGGAGTCCAGGTGCCCTGGGTAGAGAGATGATTCAGGTGTGCTCCCCAACCCACCTGTGATGCATCTGTTGTTAGGGTGGCCTGAAAAAGGGGTTGATGGAAAGGAGACCCCACTGTCAGATTTTCTAGTGATTGCCACCATTGGAAGGACAAAATTAGTCGTTGAGAGTTTACTGTTTTGTCTGATAAATGTCCTGTGTCCACTGTGTGAATAGGGTCCACTGAGCTGCTCGCATGTGGAGGCGAGCATATGGGACTATATGAACTGTGGATGCCATATGTCCCAACAACTGTAGTAGCTCTCGAGCAGTTAGGGAGGATTTCCCTGCTGCTTGAGAAGCTAGTTGCATTATGCGAAGACACCAGGCCTGTGGAAGGAAAGCCTTTGCCTGTCTGGTATCTAGTCAGGCCCCTATGAATTTCAGGCATTGGAAAGGAACAAGTTGGGATTTTGGGATGTTTACTACCAACCCCAAGTATTGGAGGATTTGCATTGTGCGAGACAGTGCAGTGCTGGCCTCTGCAACTGTAGGGGCTCGAATGAGCCAGTCGTCTAAGTAAGGGAAGATGAATATTCCCAGGGTGCGGAGAAATGCTGCTACCACAGCCATGCATTTTGTGAACACCCTTGGTGCAGAGGCCAGGCCAAAAGGAAGAACCCTGTATTGGTAGTGCTTCCCTTGAAACAGGAATCAAAGGAACTTTCGGTGAGTTGGATGGATGACAACATGAGTGTATGCATCCTTGAGATCTAGAGAACAAAGCCAATCGTGACTGAAGGTATGGCAGCAGAGTTCCTAGAGAAATCATTTTGAACTTCTCTCTGAACTGGAATTTGTTCAATTCTCTGAGGTCTAAAATGGGTCTGTGTCCTCCTGTTTTCTTTGGAATAAGGAAATGGGGGAGTAAAACCCTGTACCCCGTTGGGGAATGGGTACCTCTTCTATTGCCCCTTGAGCAAGGAGCATAGTGACTTCTTGACCTAACCGGTCGTTGAGAGAGGTCTGAGAATTGAAGTGTCTTACTATTGTAGGAGGGGGAATGCTGAGGAAATAAAGCTTGTACCTCTCTCTTACAATAGACAGAGTCCAATTTTCTGATGTTATCTGACCCCATCTGGGGGCAAAATAACATAACCTTCCTGGGATGGTGGAGGGTTCTGGGCCATTCAGGGCCAGGAAGGCAAAGTTCTCTAAACAGGAATCAAAGCCCCTGTGGAGGCTGAGTCTGCTGAGCCTTAGCTGCTTTTGGTTTCCTTTGTTGCCTAGGTTGTTGGTGCTGTCCCTTTTGGGCAGACTGACCTAAATGATGACCCTGCTGGGTATAGGAGGGAAAAAACCTTTTCTTCTTGCTGAAGAATGGTTTCTTAGAGGATCTTTTCCTCGCAGGATCAGCTGTAGATTTAGACAATCTATCCAAAGTGATATTGTCAGCATCTATCTCATTAGCTTTTTCCTGCCAATTCTTGCCAAAGAGATTCTCTCCTGTGCAAGGTATATTCCCCAGTTTGTCCTGTACCCAGATTTCCAAGTCAGATGCCTGAAGCCAGGCAATTCTACGTGCACCTATGGCAATAGCAGAGGGTCTGCTTATGCATTCAAAGCAGTCAAAGGCTGCACGATTCATAAACTTGGAAACATCCTGAGCATGTTTAACAAGAGTAAGATAATCCTGCCTTTTATCATCAGGAAGGAGAGAGCTCATAAGCTCTAAGTCTCCTGTGACCTCCTTAAGGAACATTCCCATATACAAAATATAGGAACTGATCCTAGCAGGAAGCCTGGAAGGATCGACGTCCAAAGGCGTCAAGAGTCCTACACTCACGTCCTGGAGGATTAGATGCACGCATTTTGCACTCTTTATCCTTCTCATAGCTGATTCCACCATCATGAAATGATGTGGTAACTTTAACTTTAACTTTATTTCAAATTTGATAAACCGCTTACGTTAAAAGAAACATTTAAGCGGTGTACAAACAATATAAAAAAGCGGCACTGCAAACTACGGAAAAGAACGCCAAAGTAAATAGAAAAGAAAGAAAAGCATAACAATACAAAAGACAATAAGTAATAATAAATAAGGCACAAACTATGTACAATATCAAAACATAAAATATTTAAAACAATAAAATCATACTATAAAAACGGTTTACAAATTAACAATATACAAAATAAGAAACAATGATTTACAACAGTAAAAGAGGCAAGACCACTCAAACACAAACAGACAGAGGGTAAAAGACAAGACTAATAGACTAAGACAAAACCAATAACCGGGGATAATGACAAGAGGAAAATCCAGAGGAAGGGGGGGAGTCAGGAAGGGAGACTGAACACTGTCTGGAACAGGTGGGTTTTGAGGGCAGATTTGAACTGTGAATATGAAGACTCTAAGCGGAGGGATGAGGGCAGGGCATTCCATAGACTGGGACCAAGAAAAAAGAAAGCAGCATGGCGTGTTTTTTCCAAATGAGCCTGAGATGGGGACGGTAGAACCAGACGATTTGCATGAAGAGAGCGAAGCTGGCGGTAAGGTGTATGAAGCAGGATTAAGTCAGCTAAGTATAAAGGGTTATGGGTGTGAAGTGCACGATGAATGAGGATCAAGAATTTATAGTGGAACCTAACACAGAGGGGTAACCAGTGGAGCTGAATAAGAATAGGTGTAATATGATCCGAACGGCGGGAGAAGGTGATGAGACGGGCAGCAGTGTTTTGAATAAGTTGTAGGCGCTTAAGTTGATACTTGGGAAGATTAGCCAGAAAGACGTTACAGTAGTCAAGACGACTAATAACAAGGGAAAGTGCAAGAGTGACCAGGGATCCAAGGGGAAGAAATGACCGAACAGCACGAAGACGACGAAGAATGGCAAAAGAACGCCGAACCAAGGAAGAAATGTGATCATGAAAAGAGAGAGAGGAATCCAGAATCACCCCAAGATACCGAAAGGAAGAAACCAGAGGGACAGGGACAGAGTCAATCATAGGTGCGACAGATGGACATGACCCCGAAAGTGAAACCCACATAGCAATAGACTTAGACGGGTTTAGACGAAGAAAGTGCTGTGAAAGCCAAAGAGCCACATGAGAAAGACAGGCATTAAAAGTAGAAAGATCCAGAAAGAGAGGAGAAGTATGAAAGAGTAAAATAATGTCGTCCGCGTAAACATAGTAAGACACAGGATATTGTTGTAATACCAAAAGTAGAGGGGCAAGGAAAATGTTAAATAACAAAGGGGACAAAACAGAACCTTGAGGGACACCACAGGTGAGAGGAAAGGAACCAGAGGATTTATTATTCAGAGTAACAGAAAAGGAACGAGAAGTGAGAAAAGAACGAAACCAGAGAAGAACAGCACCACGCAAACCCACCTCAGCAAGACGAGAGAGAAGAAGAGTGTGGTCAATTAAATCAAAAGCCGCCGATAGGTCGAGAGAGACTAAGAGAGTAAGATCACCACGATCATGTGCAACATGGATTTCATTAAGAACAGCAAGAAGAACAGTCTCGGTGCTATGGCCCTGGCGAAAACCGGCCTGACAAGGATGTAATGTGTTTGTGGATTCGACATGAGCAGACAACTGAAGAAATGCAAAGCGTTCGAGAAGTTTAGCCAGAAAAGGAAGGTTAGAGACAGGGCGCCAATTTGCAAGAACAGAGGGATCCAGAGATGATTGCTTTAGAAGAGGGTGAACAACAGCAGACTTCCAGGAAGAAGGGAACAGACCAGAGGAAAAACTTGTGTTAATGATTGTAGTAATAATAGGGACTAATTGTAGAGAAGGAGCAGACAACCAACGAGAGGGAAACGGGTCAAGGGAACAAGTAGTCTTACGAGAGGCAGACAGTATTGAAAGGATTTCAGCAGAACAGATCAGATGAAATGAAGACCATGTATGGGAAAGAGCCTGATTGGGCATAGTAAGAGGAGACCGAGGTGCGAGGTCAATAGCAGCTGAGCTACAAGGGGAAAAAGGTGGTGAAGGTGGAGGTGGAGGGGAAGTAGGAAAAGAAGCACGAAGGTCTAGAACTTTCTGGGAAAAGTAGGTAGCCAGTGAATGAGGGTCAGGAGACCGAGAAATCGATGTAGATGAAGAGCCGGTAGATGAAAGTTTATGCAAAATCTGAAAAAGTCTTCTGAAACCCAGGACAAGGAGGAACTCGATACATGGTGTCGAGTCTTCGAGAGTGAGGAGATGTGGTCAGAGGTGTTTCCCACATCCTTAACATAAGATCATGCAAGATCTCATGAATAGGTAAGGTAGCTGCCTCGGGAGCTTTAGGGTATTGTAGGATTACTAATTCCTTTGCCCTAGGCTCCTTTTCAGGAGCCACTGTGATGGAAAGACCTCGGGCCACATCTCGGATAAAATCCTGAAAGGACATATCCTCTGGTGGAGACATCCTACGCTGAGGAGAAGAGGAATCCTCAGGAAGAAGTACTCTGGTATCAGCAGAGCTTTCAGTGTCTTCAGACTCATCCGAGGATTCGAAGTATCTCCGATCCGGATGATCATGCAAGGTATGGTACCGGTACCGATTAAAGTCGGCATCGGAGCGGTCCGGTACCGACTTGTCGATGCCAGATAGAGATGCATGACTTGATCCCGGTAGAATACCTGCCGATGTCAATGCAGGGAGTGCCGGTACTGGAGTCGGTACCAGTTGAGTTGTCTGAAGCGGTTTTAGGGGCATCGAGGCCATGAGAAGAGCTGCCAGACTGCGTTCAATAGCCAAGAATCTCTAGTCTATCGACGCTACCGATGCTTGGGTATCGGTGCCGGATGAAGCGGCCGGAACCCCAGAGCATGGCACCAGTAGTTCTGCCAAGGTTGAAGCCTCGAGAACATCCTGGAGCTCTGTTAGTGCTTTGGAAGTCGAAGCCTCCCGCCGGGGCTATTTTGCCGGTGAAAATCCCTCAAGGGCAAAGCCAGAGGCATCTCGATGTTTAGAAGGAGATCTACCCTTTGAGGACTGGCTAGATTTATGTTTAGTTACCTGAGATCCATGGGAGGAAGATGAAGCCCTGGAAGACATCGATGCCACGGAGGGAAAAGGGGTGCCAGGTTTAGCAGCTCGGTTTTGCCGGCCCCTTTTCGACATCATTTATTAATTTTTATTTATTTATTTAATGTTCTTATATACCGCACTCTTAAAAATCAGCGCGGTTTACATACAACAATGTTGTGCAAAAAAGCACTTACTATGAACAGGGTAGATTAACTTGGGATTCAACTGGTGGTAACTATGTACAACAATTTACACCTATCTACAGTCTGTATGTATACTATGTACATCCATTGGTAATGGTTTACGTATTCATGGTTGGTGGCGTGGCGTGGCGTGGGGAGACATGTTGGAGGGCTGTGAATAGTGTAAGAGAAAGAGGTGATGTTTAAGCGCTCTTCTGAATTGGGCTAGATCTTTGATGGCTCTTATGGATGCAGGGAGTGCGTTCCAGCAACTAGGGGCATAAAACTTAAATGCTCTGTTCGTGGTTGTCTTGGTGAATTTTGTTATTTCACTGGGAATTGATAGTGTGTTGGATGTGCATGTTCTCCTTTCTCTGTTTGCTGGCATGGGATGGATGAGGTCCATTAAGGCTGTGGGGGCCATCTTGTTGATGATGATGTTGATCATCCCACAGGCAACATACTCTGAAATAGAGTGGTCAGGACCTAAACATTTGAGGCACCACTCATGGGTGTCGGTGACGCAGATGGTACCGCCACACTTAGAACACTTTTTATAACCCGAAGCGGGTTTTTCCATTCTGAGGAAAAAAGTTGGGCCTAGTGCCCAAAATGGTGCATGGCACCCGAGAAGAAATTTACTGGAAAGGACTCCAGAAACAGTTGTTTTTTTTTTTTGAAAAAAAAGAAAAGAACCACCGGCGGTACCGGTATAGCGTTGAGGGAAGGCAGATGCGACCACAAAAAAGAATAAGAAGGGAAATTTTCTGCGGTGACAGGATGTGCGACCTGTCGGCTCCGTGGAAAATGAAGAACTGGAGAGGGACAGTTGGGAAAGGCGGGAAGGCAGCATGCAGGCGCTGTGGGATGCTCCCAAAAGCTTTCCTATTGGATGCTGGGGAGCGTTCCTGCACAGGCTCCGTCGGTACCAACGATACCCATATGTGAAGACTACATTCCTGCTTGTTCCTGGAGATATATAGGAAATGAAATAAAAATACACTAGAAATGGTCAAGTCAAGTCAAGAGACTAGAGAGTATGATCTTGGAAGGAGGACAAATGCCCTATGTTAGAACAGTACTGCAAATGCCACTACAGGATCTCTGCAAGAATCACTTACCTGGTAAAGCTCTTCTTTTGTCACATATGCTTTTCCTTCAGAGCTGAGAGCCCGGAATGCACTTTCAATTTCCTCGCTAGATTTTACATTCTCTGTTTCTCTGCTGATCATGAATGCCATATATTCCTGTAGTGAGACATGACCATCTCTGCCATGGCCCAAAAAAAAAAAGGAGAGGCAACTTAATTTCTCCCACTATGCTGTTGATCACTATTCTCCTACACAGTGTGCTGTCAACAAGGGAAGTGATTTGAAGCAGCTCAGTCTCATTCAGCACAGTCAGGCTGAGAACAAATACCTGTTAGGATCCACAGCATCAAGGATTGCTTCAAACTCTGGATCTGGCTCCCCTTCTTCCACCATTGGTAAATCATAACCCAGGGAACGGAGACAGGACTTGAACTCTTGGTGATTCAGTCGACCTGACTTATCCTTGTCAAAATGCCTGGAAAAGAAAGACCATAAGATTGCTTGCAAGTACAGATGGACATAAATTTGCACACAGTGCAGGGCAGTAGCTGAGAACAATGTGCTGCAGCATTTCAGTCTGGCAGGATAAGGAATTCAACCTAATTTGTATGGACGGAGGCAGTGGACACTCACTTGAACATCATGCTGAACTCCTTTAGGGCCTCTTCTGTGACACCTGTGGTGTTTCTGCAAAAGAGAAATTATTTAACACAAACAGATCCTGTATTTTGTACAAGTGACAAGCAGCAGATGTTGCTACTTAGGTTCCACTTTACAGTAATGGCTATGGTCCATCGCTTTGGACTTGCCTCTACTCACTAAAATGTTCCCTTACGCTAGACCAAAAAGGTACTAAAAAGCTGCTTTGTTTTTTTATATTAAAGAAAAACTAGAAAGTAAAAAAACTGAGGCCTAAGCAGGTACCCCTCAATGGACTCCAAGGACAGCTGAATTGACCCTCCTGGTCAGAAGCTATCCCCCCCTCCAAGGACCAGTCCAGCCAGGGGGGTATCTCCTATACTCCCTAGGGACCACTGGTCAGGCAAAGGTGCCAACCATCCTCTTGACAGTTGCAGTAACCAAGAACTCTGGAGCTGTACTGAACACATCTACCATCTGCTGAGTCAGAGAAAATACTGAAGTATGCCCCTAGCTGTACTGGGTAAGGTGTCAGTGATGAGGTCACACCACTGTTCCAGTGATTTCTCTGTGTCATCATCTGCTGGTTCGGGGACATAACCTGATGGTTTGGACTGGTCTAGCAGGATGATCTTGAAAGGTGAGTTATCAATGTGAATGAAATATGACTCTATAGTGTAATACTGTTTTAATGCAATAGTTGTTTAGACCAGTAGGGTCACTTCCCCTGCTCTGCTGGGAACAAACAGCTGAAGGAATACTTGGGCAGTCCCCTCTTCCCAAAACAAATCATGGCAACAGCTCTTCATCTGCTCACTCCTCTTATCCCTGCTCTCCTCAGCATCCCCCCCCCCCCCAAAAAAAAAATCAGATCCCATCAGGAATATCTAGAGGTCACTAATGCAATATGGAGGCAGGAAGGAGGAAATATTAAAGAGGTGGGTAGAGAATCAGGCATGAGGACAATGACCATTCATGCTGGGGGGTGCAAAGAAGGAAGACTGGTATGGAAGGGACCAAAAGGGGATAACCCCCAAAAATTCAAAGTAGTAATAGAGGCTCATGAAATTTTCAGAGGGGACAGAAGAGTCTCACCAGGAAACTGCTAAGTGTCTCATAAGTGCTAAGGTGGCTCTTCAGCCTAAAGAAGGTTCTCTGCCACTTAGAGGCATTTTGCTGTACTTTATTACCTGGCTTGGATCTGTTGCTCCAAGTTATGCTGCATCCTCATTCCCAACTGGTCAAGTTGGTCCCACTGCTGAGCCAGTCCCACTGTACTATGCTCTGTGTACTTATTGTCCAAGATTAAAGCTTCTTCCATGGCAGCTCCCAGATCCTCAATCTTCTTCAACTGGCTTCTCATTGCTCGAATTTCCTGATGCTTACGCTGTTTGGAAAAGTTGTAAGGCAATATTAGCTAGACATCACTCTAAATGTAATGAAGCAAGAATACTTCACAGTAGGAATGCCCGAAACCATACTGCACTGCACTAGTGAAAGGGAATTCTTGCAAAGATATTTACATTATCTCTTTTGCCATTCTGAAAATGAAGATGCCAGAAGCACTTGAGAGACGCTCAGTGACTGAGAACTGACCTATTATGAACACCTTGGGAAGCACAAACAGGACTATTTAGAACATGCTTTGTAACTGTATGTTAAATTAGCCCAGAAAGAATATTCCTGGTAGTGCTTACTTTAGTGGCTTCCAGCTGTGATTCCAGGGTTCCAGATTCTTCCACCATACAAGACCTAAACACAGAATCTCAATGAGGAAAGGATGCAAACAGAAAAGCAATGGCAGGTCCCAATCCCACCTTTCAAAACATTCCCTTAGTTACATAAAATTTTTAGATCTTTAGGCAACAAAAGCAACAACAAAAGACAATGTAAAATCTGCACTACTACATGAAATTCTTTGTTGTCCCAATGAAAAGCAGCAAATGGTTCCATGCCAAATACTGAGCACAATGCACATGCTCTCATTGTTTTTGCAAAACAAATTAGCAGAATATAGAGAAAGAAGACTGCAGATAAGTGAAAGAACTTGCCAAAGACCTGAAAATACTGAGTGAAACTCTCCCAGTTTTCTTTGATGCAAAGTTTATCTTCTTTATACCTTTGCCTTGGTCTCCCTATTAAAATACACCTTATCTTAGTGTTTGTATCAGCACCCACTCTCTGCAACATATTTCTAATAAGTCATCTGTACAAGAAAAATGACAAAGCCCTGATGTGGGCATGCTAAAGCAGTAGCCTTTTCAATCTCATGCACAGCATTCATTTACATGAGCTTCTATTTCAGTGTGCAATGTGTTTTTGGTGTGTTAGAATGCCATAAAAGGTTGACAGTCATTCCCCATCCCACCTAGTTGTGTGGCATATTAATATTCATGCTTATAACCAGCTCTCCAAAACCAATCTCATTATATAGCAAACTAATGTGCTACCCATTGCAATCACAATTAGCAGTGCAATTCTAAAAGCACAAACAAGTCCAGGCTCTTAAAGCAGCATGATAGAAGAAAGGAGAACTACACGTCCATCCTCTCTAGTTTTCAGCAGTGAAGGTTAGTTAGGGAGAAAGCATCATAATGAGGCAAGAAGAGAAAATAAAAGGAAAAACCTTCCAGAAAGATCATCCCCCACTTCATACTGATAGACCCGAATGACGCGACGATAGGCTATGCTATGCAGAGAGAGAGACCAAACTCAGTACCAACCACAAAATAATCCCCCCTCCTCCCCCAGCTATTTCACAACACTGTACTATCGCATAAAGATTCTTATTAAGGCAGTACTGACCACACTACTTTTGAAAGTTTGAGAGTCACAGTCTCCCCTCCTTGAAAATACTTCAGGAGCCATAAAATAAACCAGTGTTTCAGTGAAGATGGAATTAAATAGAAGAAATACCATAGCAGTGAGAGCTCATAGCAGTGCAGTGTGCAAGACCAGCCTAAGGCTATCTGATGTCCTAGGTGAACCCTCAACAATGCACCCTCCCATAGGACTGCTGCTTCTTTTCCCTACTGCTCTCCCCCAGTGCAGCTTCTCTTTTTCCTTTCTCTCCATCCCAGTTGGTGTCCAGCACCATCATCTCTCCTACCCTACCCCCCCCCCCAGGTGTTGAGCACCAGCAATACCTCCTTCCCTTCTCTTTCGTGCCCCCCTCCCCCCCCCCAGCACCACTCATGTCTTCCCTGATGCTGCTCTCTCCTGTTGGGCCTAGTGGCTGCAAAAAAACGAAAGTCAACACTGCAATAGGCCTTCCAGCACCCATGTGCACTCTAAGCCGGCTGCATTCCATCCCTCCTGACATTGGAATGCAGCCAAACTCCCCTTCCATTAGAAAATCTAGAACATGTATGGGACCTACAAGGCCTGGCCCTGTGTGGAGTTTCATTTTTGCAACCTCACTCAGCCCAGCAGGAGAATGGAAGTAAGGGAATGATGACAGCAGCATTAGTGCAAAGAGGTGGACAATACTGCACATTTATAGGGCCGCTGCCCCCCCCCCCCCGCCCCAAATTCTGATGGCCCCTGGTGGTACAGCTAGCCCTGGTAATGTGCTTTGTGCATGTCTCCTCTAGTTCTGTGCAGTCATGGAGTTAATTGTGCACTTCAGATATGGTCTAAAATTCTTGAGTTACCAGAAGCACCAGAAATGCCAAGCAAGCCCTAGTGAAACCAGATACATAGTACTGAGGGGGGAAATATCACCCTAGGGTGAATCCTAGGGAAACCTTGGGCATACCAAGGATGATCAGAACCTAAACGGGACAAAGACACATTTGCAGAATATTTAGCCCAAGCGAACCAGGAAATTAAAAGTAAAATTTACCCATCTAGAAGGTATGTTCTGTCCAAAATCCCAGCAGCAGGTAACAAAAGATGAAAAGACAAAAAAAGAGAAAACAATTAGTAAAAATATAAGATTTACACTCTGGCCCAAGGAAAGAACAAACACTGCTTCTGCTAAGGTGACAACCTCAGAAATAGTGCTTTTCCAACCCTTTTTGCCCCTGAAATTTCTCTTAAGTTGTTTGTGTGTCATATGTAGCAAAATGGAGAGTTTGAAAATTGAAGGTAAAAATCAAGGAGAAAAATAAACCCAACCTTTAAATTTGACAATAAGATCTTCAATGGTTCCCAAAGCTGTCCTGGGGGAGCCCTAGTCAGTCGGCTTTTCAGGATATCCACAATGAATATGCATGAGAGAGATTTGTATCCACTCCCTCCATTACATGTTAATTCATTGTAGATATTCTGAAAACCCGACTGGCTGGGGAGCCCCCAGGTCAGATTTGGGAACCACTGTCTGAGGAGCTATTGCCAATATGCAAATTAGGTAAGTCTCCACACACATACCCTTCTCCTCCCACAAACAGCTCATGGAGATCTTAGGAGAGCCATAGCACTGTCACACATTCTGTGGAGAGGTATGGGACAGCACCACAGAAATCATGATGACCAATACAAAGGCATCTCTTCTACAATAGGCATTCTTGCTAAGGCTGTCTGGATTTATACCTGGTCTCCTGAATCCACTGGTGGAATGCATTCGCATGTTGTGCAAACTCTTGACGTAATTTGTCATTTTCCTCTTGTCTTCGTTGTTCCTTCTGCAATTCCAACTCACGTTCCTGAGTAATCAGACACAAATTACACATTACCAAGGCTCACCTACACCCAGCATACTTAAAGTTCAGAAATGGTTAGGGGAGTTGTACAAAATAATGTTTTCATTGTTCAAACTACTTATACAGTACACAGCTTGGGGTATGTTTACAAAGCAGTGGTAGTGGCCTCTGCGATACAAAAGGCGACTGCTACCTCTGGAGAGAGATCTGTAATTGTAAGTATTTACTTCTGGGAATTTTTCTAAATCTTGGGGAAAAAGGAATTCTTTAGATTAAAGCTGATTAATTTGTGAACCCAGCGTATATGTTAAATCAGTCAGGGCCTAGTAGCAGCAAAGAGCTTTCAGTTTAAATTTAAAACACAGCAGAGGGCTTTCTGGTTAAATTTAGACCCTAAGACTCCCTCTATCCAAGCAAGGGCTGTGGGACTCCCCCTGGAAATTGGTCACAGATTGCCTTTGAAGAACAGGACAGGGTACTGTGTAGCAACCAGCTTTTCAAAGATCTTCTTTTCCTTCTTCCCTCCCCAACACCCACCCACCCCTGGGATAATTGTAGCTTTATAGGTGGCTTAAAGGAAAGAGGGTGCTATATTCACCTAAACAAGGTCTTAGATAGTCCTGGGGAGGAGTCTGCTGTCTTGGTACATGTCGGTACCAATGACATAGGAAAATGTGGTAGGGAGATTCTGGAGGCTAAATTTAGGCTTTTAGGTAGGAAGTTGAAATCCAGAACTTCAGGGTAGCGCTCTCCGAAATTCTTTCCGTTCCATGCGCAGGACCCGAAAGGCAGGCAGAGCTTTGAAGTCCCAATGTGTGGATGAGACGATGGTGCAAGGATGAGGGGTTTGGATTTGTTAGGAACTGGGGAACACTCTGGGGAGAGGATGAACTCTTCCGAAGGAATGGACTTCACCTTAACGGGGATGGAACCAGGCTGCTGGCATTAACCTTTATAAAGGAGATAGAGCAGCTTTTAAATTAGATAATAGGGGAGAGCCAATAGTCATCCAAAAGGCATGGTTCGGAACAATGTATCCTTGAAGGATACTACCAAAAGAATGAAGTTAGGGCATATCAGCAAAGAGGTTCCAATGAAGACAAAAGTAGCCCAAATGCCCTTGAGTACGGAGCAGACAGAGCTTAAAGATTCCAAATTACCCGTCTACCGATAGCTAGATCAATATGAATAAAATAGTCTCTAAAATGCTTGTATGCAAATGCTAGAAGTCTAAAAAATAAGATGGAAGAATTAGACTGTATAGCACTAAATGAGAGATTAGATATGTCTGGCATCTCAGACACATGGTGGAAGGAGGACAACCAGTGGGACACTGCAATACCTGGGTACAAACTATATCGCAATGATAGAACTGATCAAATTGATGGAGGGGTTGCGCTCTATGTTAGAGAAGGCATTGAGTCATAAAGGATTAAAGTTTTGCAGGAAACAAAATTTGCTGTACAATCTCTATGGATTGAAATTCCATGTAAAAAGGGGAAGGCAGTGGGGGTGTACTATCGACCGCCTGGCCAGAATGAACAAATAGATGATGAAATGCTCAAAGAAATCAGGGAAGCTAACAAAGGTTACAGCACAGTAATAATAATGGGTGATTTCAATTACCCCGGTATTGACTGGGTCAGTGCCACGGCAAGATATGCTAGGGAGATAAAGTTTCTAGATGAAATAAATGACTGCTTCTTGGAGCAGCTGGTTCATGAACCGACCAGAGGGGAAGCCATTTTGGACCTAGTCCTTAGTGGAACATCAGATCTGGGGCAAGAGATAAGGGTGTTGGGGCCACTTGGCAATAGTGATCATAGCATGATCGCGTTTGATTTAATTAATGGAGGAGGGATGGTAAGGAAATCCACAGTACTACCTTTTAACTTTCGAAAGGGAGACTTTGATAAAATGAGGAAAATAGTTTTAAAAAACTACTAAAAGGAGCAGTTGCCAAGGTTAAAGACTTACATCAAGCTTGGGGGGTGTTTAAAAATACTCTTTTGGAAGCCCAGACCAGCTGTATTCCACTCTTTAAGAAAAGTGGAAGGAAGTCCAAAAAACTGCCAGCATGGTTTAAAGGTGAGGTCAGAGAGGCGGCTGTTGCCAAAAAAGGTTCTTTCAGGAAATGGAAAAAAGAGCCAAATGACGAAAACAGGAAACAGCACAAGCATGGCAAGTTAAATGCAAGGCACTGATAAGGCAGGCAAAGAGAGAATTTGAGAAGAAGCTTGTTGTGGAAGCAACAACGCATAATAGACTTTTTCAAGTACATTCATAGCAAGAAAACCCATGAGAGAGTCACTTGGACCATTAGATGATAGAAGGGTAAGAGGGGACAAGGCCATAGCGGAGAGACTGATTGAATTATTTGCTTCGGTCTTTACTGAGGAAGATGTAGGGATATTACCCATAACTGAAGTGGTATTTAAAGGTGATATTGCGGAAGAACTGAAAGAAATAGCGATACACCGTGAAGATGTATTACAATTATTTGATAAACTGAAGAGTAGCAAATTACCTGGATCAGATGGTATACATCCAAGGGTGTTGAAAGAACTGAAATATGAGATTGCAGACCTGCTATTAGCAATCTGTGAACTATCATTAAAATCATCTGTAATACCTGAAGACTGGAGAATGGCCAATATAACGCCAATTTTTAAAAAGGGTTCCAGGGGTGATCCGGGAAACTACAGACCAATGAGCCTGACGTCAATACCAGGAAAAATGGTAGAAACCATAATAAAGAACAAAATTACTGAACATGTAGATAGTCATGATTTAATGTGAGACAGCCAACATGGCGTTAGTCAAGGAAGATTTTGTCTTGCTAATCTGTTATGTTTTTTGAAGGTGTGAATAAACAGGTAGATAAAGGTGAGTAGGTTGATAAAGTGTATCTGGACTTTCAGAAAACCTTTGACAAGGTCCCTCATCAGAGACTTTTAGCAAAACTAAAAAGTCATGGGATAGGAGGCAGTGTACTATTGTGGATCAGGAACTGGTTAAAAGATAGAAAGCAGAGGATAGGGCTAAATGGCCAATTTTCCCAATGGAGAAAGGTGAAAGCGTAGTTACTCTCCTGTAACAGGTGATCTCCGGGAACAGCAGGAATTGAGTCTTCACATATGGGTATCATTGGCACCGACGGAGCCCGCACAGGAACGCTCCCCAGCGTCCTATAGGAAAGCTTTTGGGAGCATCCCACTGCACCTGCGCTGCTGCCTTCCTGCCTTTCCAACTCTCGCTCTTCAGGTGGATTTGTAGCTGAGACAAAGGAGAGAAGGAAAAAGAGAGAGAGATACAACTCCTAGGGGAGGTGGGTGGGTTGTGAAGACACAATTCCTGCTGTTCCCGGAGATCACCTGTTACAGGTGAGTAACTACACTATCTCCAGGAACAAGCAGGAATGCAGTCTTCACATATGGGGACTCCCAAGCTTAGAGATGCCAGGGAGATGACCCCAGAAGCTGCGAAACCCAGCCTGAGGTGGGTCATGCTTCCTCCCAAGGATCTCTGGCATCGAAACCCGGGACGGCGGGCAGGAGGAGTTCTAAGTCTGAAAGAGATGCTGGAGAACAGCCTGGCCAACCAAGGCATCCCGACAGGAGTCCTTGTCCAAGCAATAATGGGCTGCAAAGGTGTGGATTGAAGACCAAGTGGCTGCTTTGCAAATGTCGTCAATCGACACCGAGCGAAAGTTGGCCATAGAGGCAGCCATTGCTCTCACATTGTGAGCTGTGACATGACCTTCGAGAGAAAGTCCCTTACCCTCATAGGTAAAGGATATGCAGTCTGCAATCCACTTAGAGAGAGTTCTCTTGGAAACTGGTAAGCCCAGGTGACTGGAGTCAAAGGCAACAAAAAGCTGTGAAGCCTTTCTATGTTGCTTAGTCCTCTGAAGGTAAAAAGCTAAAGCTCTTTTACAATCCAGAGTATGAAGATTCCTTTCTGCACTAGAGGTGTGAGTCCTAGGAAGAAGACAGGAAGGTAAATCGACTGATTCAAATGAAAAGGCGAAACCACCTTTGGCATAAAGTGAGGATGATTCCTAAGGACTACTTTATCACGGTGGAACCTTGTATAAGGAGGATCAGCCACTAAAGCTTGTAGCTCACTAATGCGCCTGGCAGAGGTTAAGGCAATTAGGAAGATGACCTTCCAAGAAAGAAACTTAAGAGATGTAGTGGCTAAGGGTTCAAAGGGCAGCTTCATAAGCTGCCCAAGAACAAGATTTAAATCCCATGCCACGGCTTAATGGGAGGTCTAGTCAATAGCAGGCCTCTCATAAACCGTGCTACAAGTGGTTGAGAGGAGATAGGTACTTACACATCTTAAAAGACAGGAGGTGCTCTCAGGTGAATCTCATTACCCAAATCAGTCATACACTAAGGACCTGAGATCAATTAAGCTTCAGGTGAACAAAGTATATTAAACGTATTAGGTACAGTTTTATTGGTATAAATATCCATAGCAACCCTTAGTAAGTAAAGAACTTAAAGATCTAAACAAAAACTAAAAACTAAGATGCAGACAGCAGTCCAGCAGCGAGATGGGGGCTTTCAAGTCTTTTGCACTGAGTGTCACATGTTGGTGAGAGGTCTTACGTGTGCACTAGGTGCAAGGAGCTCTTTGCTCTCAGGGAACAAGTCTAGAGGCTAGAGTAGCAGACTTGGAAAACATAAGAAAGACAGAGAGGTACATAGACGAGACCTACAGGGATATAGTCCTGAAGTCCCACCTCCAGTCTGGCAGCATCCCTGTTGCATTGGAGGAGAGAGGTCACGTGACAGGCGAGCATCACAGGAAGTGATCTTGTAACTAGGACCTGTCCTCCAGGTGATGTAAAACCCTCTCGCACAGAGGAAGTTTCTCCAGGGCCATGTGCCCATGAGGGAAGGGTTAGGACAGCCGTTATAGTTGGTGATTCGATCATTAGGCATGTAGATAGCTGGGTGGCTGGTGGATGTGAGGGTCGACTGGTAACATGCCTGCCTGGTGCGAAGGTAGCGGACCTCACGCGCCACCTAGATAAGGTCTTAGATAGTGCTGGGGAGGAGTCTGCTCTCTTGGTACATGTCGGTACCAATGACATAGGAAAATGTGGTAGGGAGGTTCTGGAGGCTAAATTTAGGCTTTTAGGTAGGAAGTTGAAATCCAGAACTTCCAGGGTAGCGTTCTCCAAAATGCTTCCCGTTCCACGTGCAGGGCCCAAAAGGCAGGCAGAGCTCCGGAGTCTCAATGCGTGGATGAGACAATGGTTCAGAGATGAGGGGTTTGGATTTGTTAGGAACTGGGGAACATTCTGGGGAAAGGAGGGGCTCTTCCGAAGGGATGGGCTTCACCTTAACCGGGATGGAACCAGGCTGCTGGCATTAACCTTTAAAAAGGAGATTGAGCAGCTTTTAAACTAGATAATAGGGGAAAGCCGACAGTCGCCCAAGAGCGGATGGTTCGGAAGAATGTATCCTTGAAGGATACTACCAAAAGCAGAGAGGTTCCAAAAAAGAGTAAAGTAGCCCAAATGCCCTCGAGTATGGAGCAGACAGAGCTTAAAGATCCCAAATTACCTATGTCTACCAATAGCCAAATTAATATGAATAAAATACAGTCTCTAAAATGCTTGTATGCAAATGCTAGAAGTCTAAAAAATAAGATGGGAGAGTTAGAATATATAGCACTAAATGAGAGGTTAGATATGATTGGAATATCAGAGACATGGTGGAAGGAGGACAACCAGTGGGACACTGTGATACCTGGGTACAAACTATTTTATTTATTTATTTATTTAGCTGTATTTATATCCCGCTTTTCACCGGGTCAAAGCGGTCAATTGGGAGATACATTTAACACGAGGGGATATGACACACATACGCTAATTCGTACAGGGAACATGGGCAATGGAGGGTTAAGTGGCTTGCCCAAGACCACAAGGAGTGCCTATAGGACTAGAAATCCCAGTCCCTCCGGCCTGAGATTGCTGTCCCCAGGTGGGACTTGAACTCCCGGCCTGAAGTACCTTGTCCTAACCAAACTATATCGTAATGATAGAGCTGATCAAATTGGTGGAGGGGTTGCGCTCTATGTTAGAGAGGGCATTGAGTCAAAAAGGATTAAAATTTTGCAGGAAACAAAATTTGCTGTAGAATCTCTATGGATTGAAATTCCATGTAAAAAGGGGAAGGCGATGGCAGTGGGGGTGTACTATCGACTGCCTGGCCAGAATGAACAAATGGATGATGAAATGCTCAAAGAAATCAAGGAAGCTAACAAAAGTTACAGCGTGGTAATAATAATGGGTGATTTCAATTACCCCGGTATCGACTGGGTCAGTGTCACGGCAGGACATGCTAGGGAGATAAAGTTCCTAGATGACATAAATGACTGCTTCTTGGAGCAGCTGGTTCATGAACCGACCAGAGGGGAAGCCATATTAGACCTAGTCCTTAGTGGAACACCAGATCTAGTGCAAGAGATAAGGGTGTTGGTACCACTTGGCAATAGTGATCATAGCATGATCGCCTTTGATTTAATTAGTGGTGGAGGGATAGTAAGGAAATCCACAGTACTACCTTTTAACTTTCGAAAGGGAGACTATGATAAAATGAGGAAAATAGTTAAGAAAAAACTAAAAGGAGCAGTTTCAAAGGTTAAAAACTTACATCAAGCTTGGGTGTTGTTGAAAAATACTATCTTGGAAGCCCAGACCAGCTGTATTCCATGCTTTAAGAAAAGTGGAAGGAAGTCCAAAAACTGCCAGCATGGTTTAAAGGAGAGGTCAGAGAGGCTGTTGTTGCCAAAAAAGCATCTTTCAGGAAATGGAAAAAAGAGCCAAACGATGAAACCTGGAAACAGCACAAGCACTGGCAGGTCAAATGCAAAGACTCTGGCCATCTGGTTCTCACGTGACGGTACCCCTCCCTTGGTTTCCCCCTCCTTTTCTGGCTCCCCCATTCCCTTAGTCTCCTCCTTCCATTACTTGGGTGTCCTTTTTGACCCCAGCCTCACCTTTCGGGATCACATTGCTCACATCTCTAAGACCTCATTCTATTTTCTACGTCAGATCCGTGCTATTCGTCCCTTTCTCTCTCCACAGGCTCTTCCTACCCTCCTTCTCTCCCTGGTTATATCTCGCATCGATTTTTGCAATTCCGTCATGTCTGGTCTCCCTGCCTCCCAACTACAACGCCTCCAAAGCATCCAAAACACAGCTGCCCGGCTCATCTTTCATGCATCTATCCGTGATCATATCACTCCTCTCCTCATCCGTCTCCACTGGCTCCCTGTCAAGTTCCGCAGTCATTTCAAGATTCTGGTCCTTCTCCACCGTGTCCTCCACACCCACTCCCCTCAGTATCTAGCTGACCTGGTTCACTTCCATAACCCAACCCGTTCCCTACGCTCCTTTCACCTAAATCGTCTGCATCTCCCCTCACCCACTTATGCTCGCCTCCAATCCACCCGTTCCTCTGCATTCTTCTTCCTTGCTCCCGCCCTGTGGAACTCTCTCCCCTCTTCTATCCGCCTCGAACAGGACCATGCCACCTTTAAGACCCGCCTTAAATCTCACCTCTTTACCCTTGCCTTCGACCTTCCTGAACCTCCCACATGTTTGTCTTCCCCTCCCCCTCCCCTCAATTTCCTTTCTACTGTCCTGTTGTATGAATCTGCCTAGTTTGCTTTCCTATCAATTGATGTAACTTCTTTTCCTTTCTCTTCCCACCTTTTGGTGACTGTTTTGATTTGAACTCTGTAAACCGCTATGATGTACATTGCGTTTAGCGGTATATTAAGTTAATAAACCATAAACCACTGATAAAGCAGGCAAAGGGACAATTTGAGAAGAAGCTTGCTGCGGAAGCAAAAACACGAAATAAAGATTTTTTCAAGTACATTCGTAGCAAAAAACCTGTGAGAGAGTCAGTTGGTCCATTAGATGATAGAGGAGTTAAAGGGGCACTACAAGGTGACAAGGCAATAGCGGAGAGACTGAATGAATTCTTTGCTTCGGTCTTTACTGAGGAAGATGTAGGGATGTTACCCATGACTGAAGTGGTATTTAAAGGTGCGGAAGAATTGAAGGAAATATCGATACATCAGGAAGATGTATTACAACTATTAGATAAACTGAAGAGTAGCAAATCACCTGGGCCGGATGGCATACATCCAAGGGTGTTGAAAGAACTGAAATATGAGATTGCAGACCTGCTATTAGTAATCTGTGAACTATCATTAAAATCATCGCTAATACCTGAAGATTGGAGGATCGCCAATGTAACACCAATTTTTAAAAAGGGTTCCAGGGGTGATCCGGGAAACTACAGACCGGTGAGCCTCACGTCAGTACCGGAAAAAATGGTAGAAACCATCAAAAAGAATAAAATTACTCAGCATGTAGACAGTCATGGCCTGATGGGAGACAGCCAACATGGCTTTAGACAAGGAAGATCTTGTCTTACTAATCTGTTATGTTTTTTTGAAAGTGTGAATAAACAGGTGGACAAAGGTGAGTCGGTTGATATAGTGTATCTAGACTTTCAGAAAGCCTTTGACAAGGTCCCTCATCAGAGACTTTTGGCAAAACTAAAGAGTCATGGGATAGGAGGCAGTGTACTACTGTGGATCAGGAACTGGTTAAAAGATAGAAAGCAGAGGGTTGGGCTAAATGGACAATTTTCCCAGTGGAGAAAGGTGAATAGTGGTGTACCCCAGGGATCTGTGCTGGATCCGCTGCTTTTTGACATATTCATAAATGACCTGGAAAGAGGAATAACGAGTGAGGTTATCAAATTTGCAGATGACACAAAACTATTTAAAGTTGTTAAAACCCAAGAGGATTGTGGAAAATTGCAAGAGGATCTTGATAAATTGGAAGACTGGGCATCAAAACGGCAGATTAAATTTAATGTGGACAAGTGCAAAGTTATGCACCTAGGGAAGAACAACCCAAGCTATGGTTACACAGTGCAAGGTTCCACATTAGGAACCACCACCCAGGAAAAAGATTTAGGCATCATTGTGGATAACATGTTAAAACCCTTGGCCCAGTGTGCAGCGGCAGCCAAGAGAGCAAATAGAATGCTAGGTATCATAAGGAAAGGAATGGAAAATAAAACAAAAGATATTATAATGCCTCTATACCGTTCCATGGTGAGACCGCACCTTGAATATTGTGTGTAATTCTGGTCGCCATATCTTAAAAAGGATATAGCGTTATTAGAAAAGGTTCAGAGAAGAGCCACCAAAATGGTAAAGGGGATGGAAGGATACTCCTATGAAGAAAGGCTAAAAAGGTTAGGGCTCTTTAACCTGGAAAAGAGACGGCTGAGGGGAGATATGATAGAAGTCTAAAAATTAATGAACGGAGTGGAATGGGTAAACGTAGATCGATTGTTTACATTATCAGAATATAGAAAGACTAGGGGAAATACAATGAAGCTACAGGGTAAACAATTTAAGACTAATAAAAGAAAATATTTTTTCACTCAACATGTAATCAAACTCTGGAATTTGTTACCGGAGGATGTAGTAAAGGCTGTTAGTGTAGCTGGGTTTAAAAAAGGTTTGGACAAGTTCCTGGAGGAAAGTTCCATAAACCATTACTAAGAAGGGACCCAGGATATCAATGCTTGACCCAGTACAAGCATTGCGGAACCTGTGTCTTTTGGGGGAAACTGCTAGGTACGTATGACCTAGATTGGCCACTGTTGGAAACAGGATACTGGGCTTGATGGACCTTGGTCTGACCCAGTATGGCATATTTTATGTTCTTATGTTCGGTTGTACCATCAAAGGACTTGTGGAAAGCCGCAATGGCACTGAGGTGGACCCTTACTGAATTATTTATTTATTTATTTATTTAACAGTATTTCTAAACCGCCTTATCTTAATAATCAAGGTGGTATCACAGCAAGCAATCAGGTAAAGTGGGTGTGTTATACATGCAGTGAGGGAGAAACTTAGTTGTGTGTGGGCTGTGTTGTGTGCTAGATTTGTTTGAGCTATGTACAAAGTGGGCTATCTACAGTGGTGCTAAGACACATTTTATATACATACTGTTAGGAGGTATGGTGTGCTGTTATACTTTCTCTTAGGTTATGTGATGTGTCCATAGTGCTCTATGAACAGCATGGTTTTCAGCTGTTTTCTGAAGTCTTTGAGGTCTGGAGTTGCTCTTAAATCGTCCGGTAGATTGTTCCATATTGTAGGAGCAGCCATGGAGAGTGCTCTGTCTGTTGTGTCCTTGCGTGTGTGCTTGTAGTCATTTGGGGTACTGACTCGGTTGCATGTCTGTCTTCTTCTAGGACGTGTGCTGGTTTCTGGTTGTATGAGCGTGTGTAGGCTGTGGCTGATGTGTGCTGTTTTATCTTAAATAGGTTTATGATAGTCTTGTATCTGATGCGTGCACTGATTGGGAGCCAGTGTAGGTCCTTTAAGGTGGGAGTGATGTGCTCCTGCCTTGCAGCTCCGGATATGATTCGTGCTGCAGTGTTTTGTGCCAGTTGGAGTGGTTTGAGGGCTTGTTTCGGTAGTCCAAGGTATATCGGATTGCAGAAGTCCAGTAGTGGGGTTATCAGTGCTTGACAGACGGTACGGAAGTGTTCTGGGGCGAGGAGTGGTTTCAGTCTCCTGATGATTCGCATCTTGTAGTAGGCTTTTTGGATTGTTTTGTCAATGTGTGGTTTGAGATTGAGTTTATTGTCCAGAGTAACACCAAGGTATCTCACCTCTGATCTTATCGGTATCGTGGTACTTTGTATCTTTATGTTTGGTGGGTATATGAAGCTTTGGTTCCGCGTGATGATTAAAGCTTCGGTCTTGTTGTAGTTTATTGCGAGGTTGTTGTTTTGGCACCAGCTCGTCATTTGGGTAAGGCAGTCTGTTATTTTAGAGAAGTCCGGGTTGTTGATTGATATTGGGGTGTATATCATGATGTCGTCTGCGTATATTGTGTATTGAATGTTGTTCTCTTTCATAATGTTGCATATTGGTTGGATGTAGATGTTAAATAGGAGTGCTGAGAGTGCGGATCCTTGCGGTACTCCTTGTTGGACATTTATGGGTCGGGAGGTGTCGTGTCCCACCTTGACCTGTAACTGTCTTTCGGTTAGGTACGAGTGGAACCATTTCAATGTGATACCGTGTATACCAGTGTTCTTTAGTCTCTCCAGGAGCGTATTGTGGTCAACTGTGTCGAAAGCTGAGGAGATGTCGATGAAGATCATTATAATTCCCTTCCTGGTGTTGTCAATTATTCTTATGATGCTGTCAAAGAGGTAGATCAGTAGAGTTTCGACTCCATGGTTGGGACGAAATCCGTGTTGGTGGTCGTCGAGTGTTTCGTGTTTGTCGATGTGTTCCTGAAGTTGTACCTGAACCGTTTTTTCGATTATTTTTGCAAGGAAGGGTATGCTGGAGATTGGTCGGTAGGCAGCTGGATCTTTTTTGTCGAGAGTAGTCTTCTTTGTGATTGGTCTTACAGAGGCAAGTTTTAGTTGCTTTGGCATGAGTCCTTGAGTGAGTGAGTCGTGTACCATTTTATGAATGTTTGGGATGAAGCTTGATTTGGTGGCTTTGACCCATGACACTGGGCAAGGGTCTGTAGGAGCAGTGCTTGTGTTGATTGTGGAGATGATGTGTGATATCTGTTCTGTTGAGGGTGAGTAGAATGTGCCCCAGGTTTTGGGGTGTACGTTCGTTCTGGTGGTTCCACTGGGAGTTGTTCGCTCTGTGGAGTGAAATTTGTCTTTGATGTGGTCGGCGAATTTCTGTGAATCAACTTGTACTTCCCCTTCTGTTGCATGCTCTTTTGTGAGGATCTTTACTATTTCAAAAAGTTCTCTGGGTTTGTTGATAGAAGTATTTATCATGTTTGTGTGGAATTCTTTCTTTGATTGGTTGATGTGTTCATTGTATTGTTTTTGCTTTGTTAGGTAAAGGTGTTGGTCGAAGGTTGTTTTGTTTTTCCTCCATCTCCGTTCAATCTTCCTGAGCTCCCTCTTTTCCTGTCGTATTTTTGCTGAGTACCATGGCTTGTTTTGTCTCTTGTTGTGGTGTTGTTTCTCGGTCCCGCCATCGGATGGTTTGGCGGCGTTAGCTAAAATGCTGTTCCAGTTGGAAACTTGTTCCTCCAGGTCCTCTGTGTCGATGTTCAAGTGTTGTATTGTGTCCTGTATGAATTCGTCCCTGTCAAAGGACTTGAATCGTGTCTGTGTGTGTGGGATGTTCGCTCTTTCGTTTGTCTGGTCCTCTTGTGATTGCAGCTTAGTCTCTATTAAGTAATGGTCAGACCATGGTACTGGGGTGATGGTGGGTGTAGAAATTAGGTCTCTTGATGTTAGGTAGCTTGAAGCGAAGATGAGGTCTGGGGATGATCCCAGTCTGTGTGTTGGTGCATTGACTATCTGTGTGAATTGAAGTGAGGTCATTGCTTGAAGGAAGGCCTCTGCATCTTTTGTATTGGCGGACTTGAGGTTGAAGTCTCCGATTAGTAGTGCTGGTTTGTTGTTTGTTGTTATGGCACAGGCTTCTTCGAGTGTGAAGGCTAGTTCTTCGGGTGGAGCGCGGGGTGCTCTGTAGGTTAGGCAGATTGCAATGTTCTTGTTCTTGATGCTAATTGTGTTACATTGCTGAGTATCTGTGAGGTTCTGTGTCTTGAACTTAAGCTTTGTTTTTGCTATTATCAGGACTCCTCCTCCACGCTTGTGGGTGCGTGGGCAGTTGTACGCTGAGTAGTTGTTCGGTACTAGTTGGTTGAGTAGTACACTGTCGGTAGGGTTGAGCCATGTCTCTGTGATGCATATTATGTCAGGCTGTCGCTCTTCTATGTGGTCTACAAGAGTGTGTATCTTGTTGCAGACGGATCTGGCGTTTATTAGCTCAATCGTTGTTGTCTTTGTGGAAGAGGTTGTTGTTACATGTGCTCCCTTTGTGCCGGTGTTAGGGTTTGATTTGTGTCTGTTTGGTCGCTTTGCTTGTGAAGTTCCGAGGGTCTCTTTGTGTGTGTGTTGCGGTACGAGATATGACAATGCAGTTGGAGGGTACCATGGTGTGTTTGTTTGTGGGTAGTGGAGGTGCGTGGTAGGTGGGAGGAGTTGTGTGACAAGTAGGTAGAGAGGGAGGAAGTATGTGGTGTGCATGTTGGTAGTTTGTGATGTTCTGTTAGGGTGATGCCTGTTTCCTTAACTCTTCGTCTGATGTCTGCTTGGGGAGAGCTGTACTTGGTGCGGGAGCCTGTCCTGTGGAGGGAGAGCCGGATCTGTGGTGGTCGCCTTGGTGCGGGAGCCTGTCCCGTGGAGGGAGCCTGTCCCGTGGCGGTCGCCTTGGTGCGGGAGCCTGTCCCGTGGAGGGAGCCTGTCCCATGGCGGTTGCCTTGGTGCGGGAGCCTGTCCCGTGGAGGGAGCCTGTCCCGTGGAGGGAGAGCTGGATCTGTGGTGGTCGCCTTGGTGCGGGAGCCTGTCCCGTGGAGGGAGCCTGTCCCGTGGCGGTCGCCTTGGTGCGGGAGCCTGTCCCGTGGCGGTCGCCTTGGTGCGGGAGCCTGTCTTGTGTAGGGAGCCTGTCCCGTGGAGGGAAGGCCGGAGCTATTGTGGAGTGTGTAGTGGAAGAGGGAGTTTGGTGGTGTGAGATGTGTCAAGTTCTGTGAGAGTTCTACTTGCGGTTGTGGTGTCCTTCTCCTCGGTCTGTTCCTCTGTCGGGATCCGTTGGGTTGCTGTCGGCGCTGCTGATTCCCTTGGATGTTTCCTTCTTTTCTTTTTCGTGCTGCGCCAGGCGCGGGCGCGCCCTGCAGGGACGCCGCTTTTATCCCCTCCGGCTGCCGCAGTTGTTCTGGCTCCCACTGCCCGGATTGGGCAGGAGCTGAAGAGGGGGAGGAGTGTCCCGGCAGCGGCGTCTCTGCAAGCAGGGACGCCGCTTTTATCCCCGTCCAGCTGCCGCAGTTGTTCTGGCTCCCACTGCCCGGATTGGGCAGGAGCTGAAGAGGGGGAGGAGTGTCCCGGCAGCGGCGTCTCTGCAAGCAGGGACGCCGCTTTTATCCCCGTCCGGCTGCCGCAGTTGTTCTGGCTCCCACTGCCCGGATTGGGCAGGAGCTGAAGAGGGGGAGGAGGTTGATAGGTGGAGGAGATACTCTAGTAATGCCTCCACTGGAACTGAAAAAGGATTGAGTTCCTTTTTTTGAACACCAGATAGAGAACCTTCTCCACTTAAAGGCCTTGTGGACGTTTCCTAGAGGCTAAAAGGATATCTTTAACCTGTTGAGAGAGGTTGATATCCTGGAACGCTAAGCCTCAGCAGCCACGTCACCAGGTGTAAGGACTGAGGATTCAGGTGCAAAAGCATCCCGTCCTCCTGGGATAGATCTGGAGCACATCCCAAGTCCAGAGGCCTGGCTTTAGAGAGACGTAGAAGCAGTGGATACCACGTCTGTCGTGGCCAACTTAAGGCTATGAGGGTCATATGGCCCCTGTCTCTCTGAAGCTTGAACAGAGTCTTGGGGATGAAGGGAATGGGCGGGTAGGCATATAGGAAGTCCTGACCCCAGTGGAGGTGGAAAGTATCCCTTGCCTGACTATTGTGAGCAGGAATTCTGGAACAGTATCGGGGAAGTTTGGCATTCTGAGGACTTGCAAACAAGGTCTATATCTGGAGTTCCCCAGATCCAAAAGATTTGAGCAATTTGCTGCGGATGAAGAGATCACTCGTGTGGCAGCAGTACTCGACTGAGCTTGTCTGCCAGAAGATTTTGTGTGCCTGGAAGTTACACCGCTAGTAGATGAATCTGAAGGCCTCTTGCGAAGGACCAGAGGCGTAGAGCTCCGTTGCACAATGCCTGAGAGTCTGTTCCACCCTTCTTGTTCACATAGAACATGGCTACCTGATTGTCCGTCTGGACAAGAACTGTCTTGTAGCTCAGGTGGTCCTGAAAAACTTGTAAAGCATAGAAAATGGCTCAGAGTTCCATTAGATTTATGTGAAGACAAGCCTCCTGTTCGATCCAGAGACCTTGGGTGGAGAGATTGTCCATATGAGCCCCCCAACCTGACTTGGATGTATCCGTCGTCAAGGAAGCTTGGTGTAGTGGCTGCTGAAAAGGTGACCCTACAAGAAGGTTTTCTAGTGGATTGCCACCACTGTATGGACAAAATGAGACATGCAGAGTTTTTGATTTTGTTCCCCAGGCGACCCGACACTTGTGTCCACTGAGAGGCTAGGGTCCACTGGGCTGCTCGCATGTGTAGGCAAACATAGGGGACCACATGAACAGTGGACGCCATATGCCCTAGCAACTGAAGCATTTCTCAAGCAGTCAGGAAAGTTTTCATAGCTGCTTGAGAGGCCAGCTGGAGTATCCGAGCACAACGGAGCTGTAGCAGGAAAGCTCTTGACTGCCCTGTGTCTAGGAGAGCCCCTATGAACTCTAGCGATTGAGAAGGGGCGAGATGGGATTTTGGGAGGTTTATGACCAGTCCCAGGTATTGCAGGATTTGCATTGTGCAGTAAAGAGCAGAGCCGGCTTCTGGAGCTGTTGATGCTCGGATCAGCCAGTCGTCTAAGTAGGGGGAAGACAAATATCCCTAGAGTCCTTAGAAATGCTGCTACTACTGCCATGCATTTTGTGAAGACTCTTGGGGCGGAAGCCAGGTCAAAAGGTAGAACTCTGTACTGGTAATGTCTTCCATGAAAGAGGAATCGAAGAAACCTTCTGTGTTCTGCATGAATAAGGATATGTGTATATGTGTTCTTTAGGTCTAGAGAACATAGCCAATCCTGACTCTGATGTAAGGGAGAAGTGTTCTGAGAGAGATCATTTTGAATTTCTCTCGGAACAGATACTTGTTTAACTCCCTGAGGTCCAAAATGGGCCTGTACCCTCCTGTCTTCTTTGGTATGAGGAAGTAGGGGGAGTACAAGCCCAGGCCCTGTTGAGAAACAGGTACCTCCTCTATTGCACCCTGAGCAAGGAGAGAGGTGACCTCTTGACACAAGAGCGGTGAGGGGATGTCGAGAACTGAACTCTCTTGGAGTAGAGGGAGGGAGCATACTGTGGAAGTGGAGTTTGTACCCCTCTGACACTATGGAGAGAGTCCACTGCTCTGATGCTATCTGCTGCCACCTCTTGGCAAAATGACAGTCTACCTGGAATGTTGAGAGGCTCTGGACCTTTTAGAGGTAGGATGACTAGGTTCCCTAGGAAGGAGTCAAAGACCTTGTGGAGGTTGCGCCTGCTGAGCTGGTTGAGTTCTGGGGACTTGAGCCTTTCGTTGTTGCTTGGGCTGCTGCTGCCCCTTTTGGGGAGCATGGACTGGGCAGTGGACAGTTTGGGTGTAAGACGGATAGAACTTCTTTTTGTTGAAAAAGGGTTTCTTAACTGCCTCTCTCTTAGCTGGGGGTTGGCAGTGGTCCTGGATAGTCTATTCAAGGTAATGTTCTTGGACTAAAGCCGAGAAGCTTTATCCTGCCAATCCTTGCCAAAGAGGTTTTCTCCCGTGCAAGGAATATTTCCCAGCTTGTCTTGCACCCACTGTTCCAAATCAGATGCTTGTAGACAAGCAATTCAACGTGCACCGATGGAAATAGCAGAGGCTCCGCTAATACATCCGAAGCAATCAAAGGTTGCCCTGTTCATGAACTTAGAAACATTTTGGGCATGCTTATCAAGAATGAGGAAATCGGCCCTCTTGTCATCGGGAAGAGGAGGAGCCATGAGTTCCAAATCTTTTGCAACCTCTCGAAGAAACATACCCATATAAAGTATTTAAGAACTTATTCTGGCCGATGATAACATAGAGGCCTGAAAGCATCAACGACCAAAGGCATTGAGAGTCCTTGCCTCACGGCCTGGAGGATTAGAAGAATGCGTCTTAGGACTTTTGATTCGGCGCATTGCCGATTCCACCACCACTGGTGTGGTAATTGTGTTTTTTGGAACCCGGGACACAGCGGTACCTGGTACATTGTATCGAGTCTCCGAGAATGTGGCGACACCATTCAAGGTGTTTCCCACATCCTAAGCATGAGGTCATGCAATATCCGGTGTATGGGAAGGGTTGTGGCCTCTTTGGGGGCTGCCGGATACTGAAGAATTTCTAGTTCTTCAGCTCTCGGTTCCTTCTCAGGGGTCATGGTGATCGAGAGGCTCCAAGCTATTTCTCGTATAAAGTCTTGAAAAGACATACCTTCCAGGGGAGACATCCGACGTTGTGGTGAAGGAGAAAGATCCTCCGGGAGAACCACTCCGGTACCAATAGAGTCATCAGAATCATCTGAATCGGAGGAGTCAAAGTATCTACGGGCCGGGTGCTCTTGTACTGCTTGTTGCCGGTACCGATTGAAGTCAGCATCAGAATGCCTCGACCCTCCATTCCGGACACCGATTCAAGGGCCAGCATGGGTGGAAGCATGGAAAGTGGCGCACCGGTGGATGCAGCCACATCCAGTACCGTTATTGGTACCGATGGCTGCGGAACCGATTGCAGCAGCTTTAGTGGTACCGAGGCTGCTAACAAAGCCGCAAAACTGCGCTCAATGGCTAGGATACGTTGATCCATAGAGCCCACTGATGTCTGGGTGTCAGTACCGGCAGAGCAGGCCATGACCCCAGAACATGGCACCAAGAGTTCTCCGGAGGTGGAAGCCTTGGGAACATCCTGGGACCCCGTGAATGCTTTGGAGGCAAGGACCTCCCGCCGGGGTTGTTTGGCCGGTGTGTTCTCCTCGAGGGCAACGCTAACAGCATCTCGATGCTTAGAAGGAGATCTACCCTTTGAGGACTGGCTGGTCTTAGAAGACGACCTGGGACCTGGATTTGGTTACCTGAGATCCATGGGAGGAAGATGAAGCCCTGGATGGTGTCGATGCAACGGACATTGCATCTGAGGCTAAGAGGGTGCTGAGTTTCGCAGCTCTATTCTGCAGGCCCCTCTCAATCTTTCTGCAAAGGAGACACTCTGATGGCAAATGGTCAGGACCCAAACATTTAAGACACCAGTCATGGATGTCGGTAGCAGAAATGGTACTGCCACATTTTGAACATTTTTTGAAACCGCTAGTTGGTTTCTCCATTTTAGAGAAAAAGAAGGCTTGGTACCCAAAATGGCACCGAAGCACCAAGAGGGGCAGATCCTCAGGTAAAAAGCTTTTTTTTTTTTTTAAAGAAAGAAAGAAGATACTGGTGGTGCCGGTGTAGGCGTCGACGGGAAGGCAGACGCGACCACAAAAAAAGACAATTTTCTGCGGTGACAGGGTTTGCTGCCTGTCGGCTCCGCAGAAAACGAAAAACTGAAGAGGGAGAGTTGGAAAGGCGGGAAGGCAGCAGCGCAGGTGCAGTGGGATGCTCCCAAAAGCTTTCCTATAGGACGCTGGGGAGCATTCCTATGCGGGCTCCATCGGTGCCGACGATACCCATATGTGAAGACTACATTCCTGCTTGTTCCTGGAGATTAGTGGAGTACCCCAGGGATCTGTGCTGGGTGCGCTGCTTTTTGACATATTCATAAATGACCTGGAAAAGCAAATAACGAGTGAGGTTTTCAAATTTGAAAATGACACAAAACTATTTAAAGTTGTTAAAACCCAAGAGGATTGTGGAAAATTGCAAGAGGATCTTGATAAATTGGAAGACTGGGCATCCAAATGGCAGATGAAATTTAATGTGGACAAGTGCAAAGTTATGCACCTAGGAAAGAAAAACCCAAACTATGGTTACACAATGCAAGGTTCCACATTAGGAACCACCACCCAGGAAAAAGATTTAGGTGTCATCGTGGATAACATGTTAAAACCCTCCGCCCAGTGTGCAGCGGCAGCCAAGAGAGCAAATAGAATGCTAGGTATCATAAGGAAAGGAATGGAAAATAAAACAAAGGATATTATAATGCCTCTGTATCGTTCCATGGTGCGACTGCACCTTGAGTATTGTGTGCAATTCTGGTCGCTGTATCTTAAAAAGAATATAGCGTTGAGGGAGGAAGTGATGTCATTGGGCTTAATGGCGGTGTGAAGAGCAAGCTCCGCCGCCAAAAACAGCCATAATGGGGTAAAATACCCCTTAAAGGTGAAAGACGCACAAGGAAAAGAGCAGGCATGGTAGCGGCAGCATTGTGGAGCAAGCAGAGCAAAAGAGTGAGTTGCTGGAGGGTGCTGGACAGCGGGGAGAAGGCTGCACGGCAGAAATGGAGCAGCGGTGCACACGGCTGAGCGGAAAGGCTGGCGGGGGGGCCGAGGCAGGAGAGAGCCCGACAGGAACGTTGGTGGAGAGAGAAGGAGCAGTGCCGCAGGTAACTCCAGGACGGAGGCAGCAGCGGAAGCAGGGAAAAACGGCGCTGGCCGGTGGATGCAGGCACGCAGCAGAGAAGAAAGAAAGGCAAACAAGAGTGCCGGATTTATTAGCACTGCTGTAAAAAGGTATGGGGGACTGAAAGGCCATCCTTGACACAAGCTGTGACTGAAGGACACCAAATGGATAAATCAAGAGGGGGGCTGTCAGCAAGAAAAAAAACTGGCAGAGTTTAGATCTTCATATGCCCCATCAAAAGGAGGGAAGGAAGTGGAGGAGGGTAAAATGGCGGCCGAGTACATGGGGGAACAGGACGACGAGATCGAGGGCACATGGGGCCCTGGCGTAGCTGACACGCTAAAGATGTGGCTCACGGAGCTGAAGGAAGAGCTTAAAGTGGAAATAAATGGGGTTAAAAATGAGTTAAAAGAGACTTTAAAAGCTATGAGGCAAGATATAGTGGATCTTGGATCGCGAGTAGAAGAAACAGAACACCAACTGGAGCAGCAATTGGAAGACTTACAGAAAGGATGTGATGAATTAAAGCAGGCTCAAGAGGAGCTGAAAGAGAAATGGAAGACCGTTCACAGAGATGCAATATAAGAGTGAGAGGCATCCCAGAATATTCTAAATATAAAAACTGTGATGAAGTTATTACAGCAGTGTTTGGAGCCTTGTTACAGGCTGCAGAACCGGAGGAGGCAGCAGAGGGTGAGCCTCTACAAATTGAACGAGCGCACAGGGGGCTAGGGGCCCATCAGAGATAATCATCCTAGAGACATTGTGGTATGCATGAACTCCTTTAAAATAAAGGAGCGTATTTTGAAAGCTGCACGGAAGCTGGGACATTTTAAGTGGGAGGACCATGCAGTGGAGCTGTTCCAGGATCTGTCCTCCGGCACTTTGCAATGTCGGCAGGAATTGAAGGAGGCCACAGCCTACTTGAGGAGGGAGGGGTTGAGATATAAATGGTTGTACCCCTTTGGCTTATTAATTACAGTGAAAGGAATGTTGAGATGGGTGAAGACAAGCGGAGAAGCATGGAATGCGCTCAGAGAACTGGGACTAACCAACATTCCAGAGGGAGCTGAGGGGCAAGCAAAAACAAAAACAAGCACAGTGACCACATCTAGAGCAGAGAGCTTGAAATGGCACCGAGTACCAGCCAATGGACAGAGGCTGGCGAGACTGTCCAAGGGAAACCATGGAGAGAATAAAGTAGCGAGGGAAACTGGCTGATGAGAAAGCTGCCTGGTAATTCATCCAGAGAAGAGTCTTAATAAGAGAATGGATAAGAGACACTGATGAGAGAATTGTAAAGGGGATTTGTTATTAGAGTATAGACGGAGGGTGGGGGATAAACGAGAGGGAATAAAAGTCATTGATATGTTTGGAGAAGGGGAGAGGGGGGAGAGAGTTTATTAGATATTGATGTTAATATAGCAACTGAATGGTGAGAAAGACGTTAAGACGAGGGAGGTCTCGGTTCCTTAAGGGGGATATTTAGAAGAGATAGTGAATGAATGTAAAGATAAGTTATAAGGGGAGGAGGGAAGGTGGTATATGGGAGGAGGGAGGCTTGGGATTTAAGGGGCAGAGGATATTGGATGAGGGGTGTGATGGAATAAGAATGAAAGGCAGGAAGAGGCATCGACCGACAGCCACTACCTATGAGAGTCCCCACAGAGGGGAGGGGGGAGGTGGGGGAGGGGATCGGGGAGCTCAGCGAGGTATACTAACAAATGTTCAACACAAAAAATGGCGAGAATAGGTACAATAAACACTAAAAGGTTAATCAGCAAGAGACGGCAATTGTTCAGGGAAGCAGAGAGACTAAGGATATTATTCTGGTACAGGAAACTCATCTCAGGAGTAAGGATGAAAGGTTGTTGAGTAATGGGCAATACTCGCAACAATTCTTTGGGAGGGGGAAGGGAGAGGGGCTTGGGGGAGAGGGAAAGAAAGGGGGAATGGCAATTTTAGCGTGGAGGGGATGTCCATTGCAAGTGGGTGAAGTGGTCCAGGATAGGGAGGGAAAGGTTTTAATTTTGGTTGGCAAATTGGGAGAGGAAATGGTAACAATTGTGAACATTTATGCACCAAATGGAGGGCAGACCCCATTCTGGAAGGGAGTATGTGGGTTGTTAGAACGAACAGTACAGGGGATGGGAGGAGATTTTTTATTTATGCAATTTTACAATATTCAAGCAAACGCTTGTACAGAAAACATACTCCTGCATGTACAAAAAAGAAAACAGGAAAAAAAATAGTAGTTACTCACCTGTAACAGGTGTTCTCCAGCAGCAGCAGGAATCAGTCCTCACATATGGGTGTCATCAGCGCCGATGAAGCCCCAGTGGAGCATTTCCCCAGCTTTCTATGAAAGCCTTTGGGAATGCAGGCACGCATGCGCGGTTCCCTTCCCGCCTAAAGGTGCCATCTTACCTCAGTCAAATGACATAGCTAAGAACAGCACACAAAAATGAAAAATGAACTATGTACAACTGCAACTCCAAGGGGAGGAGGGAGGGTTGTGAGGACTGATTCCTGCTGCTCCTGGAGAACACCTGTTACAGGTGAGTAACTACCCTTTCTCCAGGACCAAGCAGGAAGTCAGTCCTCACATATGGGTGACTCCCAAGCTCTGGCCTACCGAGGAACCCAGGCTGAACAAGAGTACTCCCTCTAGTCTCAGCAGCAAAGAAAGGCTTTTCAAAGACACAACCTCCACCGGTAGCCCAACAGAGGGCAGGAGTTGCCTAAACCTCAAAGAGATTCCGGAGTACTGCCTGGCCAAAAGCACTGTCCCTACGGGACTCCCTCTCCAGACAGTAATGGGCCGCAAAAGTCTTGCTTGAAGACCAAGTTGCAGCCCTGCAGATGTCTACTAAGGGCACAGAGCGGAGATGAGCCACTGAGGCAGCCATTGCCCTGACACGGAGGGCCATAACCCAACCCTGCAAAGGAAGGTCAGCCGCCTTGTAAGCCCAGGTGATACAGTCAGCCACCCAGATGGACAAGGTACGCTTGGACACAGCCAACTCTAACTTATTAGGGTCAAAAGAAACGAAGAGCTGAGTAGCCCTTCTATGCCCCTGCGTACGGTCAAGGTAGAAGGATAAGACCCTCCTACAGTCCAGGGTATGCAGGACTGCTTCAGCCTGGCTTGCATGAGGCCTAGGGAAGAATGTTGGAAGAACCACCTCCTGATTGAGGTGGAAAGAGGAGACAACCTTTGGGAGGAACTTTGGATGAGTCCTGAGGACTACCCTGTTCCTATAAATCCTGGTGTAAGGCCTATCACAGACCAGGGCCTGAAGCTCACTCACTCGCCTAGCCGAAGTAAGGGCTATCAGGAAGAGGGTCTTCCAGGAGAGGAAGCGTAGTGGGCAAGTAGCCATGGGCTCAAAAGGTGGGCGAGTCAGTTGCTGCAAGACCACATTCAACTCCCACTCAGGGGCAGGACGACGGATTGGAGGCTTGAGTAAAAGCAAGCCCCTGAGAAAGCGGGACACCAAGGGGTGACCCGACAGAGAATGTCCCTCCACCAGTGAGTGGTGAGCTGCTAGAGCTGAGAGGTGGACCCGAACAGAATTGGACTTAAGTCCCTGATTTGATAAGTGCGGTAAGTACTGAAGCACTACTGGCACAGTACAGGAGAAAGGGATCCTCTGTATGTAGCTGACACCACACAGAAAACCTTTTCCATTTGAGAGCATAGGTTTTCCTAGTGGACTGTTTCCTAGAGGCTAGGACAACCTCCTCAACTTCCTGAGGTAGGCCCCAGGGAGCCAAAACTACCCTTGCAGCCTCCAGGCCATCCAATTGAGAGCTTTGAGATTGGGGTGCAGAAGGGAACCCTGGATCCTGGGAGAGAAGGTCAGGTTGCAACCCCAGAGGCAGTGGGGGATCCACCGCCAGTTGAAGTAGAAGTGGAAACCAAGGCTGTCTCGGCCACCTGGGAGCCACCAGCAGGACCGAGGCCTTGTCCTGAAGAATTTTAAAGAGAGTTCGGGCCACCAAGGGCGTGGGAGGAAACGCATACAGGTGGCCCTGAGACCATGGAATCAGAAAAGCATCTGCTGCTATTCTCAGAGGATGCGGTTGCCTGGAGCAGAACTTTGGCAGTTGCTTGTTCATTGGGCTGGCAAAGAGATCTACCAAAGGGAGACCCCATTTTAGGAAGATCTTCTGAACTACTGAAGGATTCAGCTGCCACTCGTGGGGCTGCAGAATTCTGCTTAATCTGTCGGCCAGGTAGTTGTCCTGGCCTGGAAGGTACACAGCCTTGAGGAGCATGTTGTGCTTGAGGGCAAATGAACAAAGGTCCTGAGCCTCCCGACAAAGGATTCTGGACCCAGTCCCGCCCTGTTTGTTCACATAAAACATGGCTACTTGGTTGTCTGTCTGAACCAGGACAGATTGATGAGCCAGGGTAGGAGAGAAAGCTTTGAGTGCTAATCGAATAGCTCTGAGTTCGAGGAGATTGATCTGCTGTGCAGCTTCCCAAGGAGACCACAGGCCCTGAGTGCACTTATTTATTTTATTTATTTATACATCTTTTCTATACCGCCACTTCCAGAGATCAGTGGCGGTTTACAGGTAACATAAACTTTAATAACAGAGTACTATTATTTTACATAGAACAGATTTAGAACAATGAACATTCAACTATTAAATGTAACTCAAAATACAATGAGATAACAGGAGAGGTAGGAATGTTAGAACTGGGTATGAATTAGTTAATGTTTCAAAACATAATATGTCAACAGTAAAGGGATATATTTACATTAACATTAAATTACACTTGCCCAGACAATGAGCTCCCCAGCCCTGCAGGGAGGCGTCGGTGGTCAGAACCACCGTATAGCCAGGAATCTGAAAAAGCACCCCCTTTAGTAGATTGGGCGGATGCAGTCACCAGTTGAGGGAGTTCAGAAATTGTCTGAACACCCTTATCCTGTCCCTGAGGCTGCCTGTGGTCTGTGACCACTGAGTCCGAAGGCACCACTGTGCAGGCCTCATATGGAGCCTGGCATTGGGGGTCACATGCACTGTCGAAGCCATGTGGCCAAGCAGCCTCAGACAGAGTCTGGCGGAGACCAGTGACCTGCTGAGAAACTGATTTGCTAAGGCTATCAATCTTTGGGCTATGTCTTCTGGCAAGAAAGCCTTTGCCAGCAGAGAGTCCAGCCTTGCTCCTATGAACTCCAAGTTCTGGGAGGGGAGCAAAGTGGACTTTGCGAAGTTTATTACAAACCCCAGGCTTTGAAGAAGAGCAATACTTCTGAAGGTGGCTTGTCTGGCCTCCTGGCACGTTTGACCCCTGATGAGCCAGTCATCCAGATAGGGGAAGACAAAGATTCCCTGATTTCTCAGGTAGGCCGCCACCACTGCCAGGCATTTGGTAAAGACCCTGGGAGCGGAGGTGAGGCCAAAAGGCAGTACTCTGTACTGATAATGGTTTCCTCCCACAATGAACCTGAGGTACTTTCTGTGGTCTGGATGAATGAGGATGTGAGTGTACGCATCCTTTAGATCTAAGGAGCATAGCCAATCTCCCTGCTGGAGGTAGGGCAGAAGTGTTCCAAGAGTAAGCATCTTGAACCTTTCTTTCTCTAGGAACTTGTTGAGGTTCCTGAGATCCAGAATGGGTCGAAGGCCACCGGTTCTTTTGGGCACCAGGAAATACCTGGAGTAGAATCCGTGACCCTGCAAGTGGGGAGGCACAGGCTCCACCGCCCTGTCCACCAACAGACCTTGAAGCTCTTGAAGGAGAAGGTCTGTGTGCAGGGGAGGCCTTGGAGGCTCCCCTGGAAAGTATGGAGGAGGCAGTTGGTGAAAATGCAGTGCATAGCCCCTGTGGACTATGTCCAACTGTCCCCGGTGATGAGGGGCCACTGGTGGGCAAAGAGGGCGAGGCGACCTCCTGTGCAGGGTTGGAAGAGCAGGGATGGAGAGCTACGCTCAAGGAGTCAAAAACCCCCACCTTGCTGAGTGGGAGCAGGGGCCGGAGGCTTGGGGGTCCTCTGCCTACGGGGCCCATTACCCTGCCCCTTGGCTTGCTGACCCTGGGGTGCAGCTTGGGTAGCCTGATATTGAGGGTACTGTTTGTAGGCAGTGCCCTTCCTCGGGTAAAAGGGCTTTTTACCCGAGCCCTTCTTTTTATGAGAAGGGGCAGAGGTCTTCCTAGACAGCCTTGTCCGTGTAAGGTGCTCTGTTTCGAGCTGGGCGGCCTTCTCGGTCATGGGCTTGCCAAAAAGGTTTTTACCTCGGCAAGGGACATCGACCAACTTGTCCTGAACCCATGGCTCAAGGTCCGATGGCTGCAGCCATGCCTGGCGTCGAGCCGCGATGCCGGCTGCTGCTACTCGGGCCGAAGCCTCGAAGCCATCGTAGGCGGTGCGGGACATAAACTTCGAGCAGTCCCGAATCCCCGAGGACAAGGACTTGAATTTCTGCAAGGGTTCCCCGGAGAGTCCAGCAGAGAACCCGGCCAACTCCTTGGCCAGGTCCTGCAAGTACATGCCCATGTACAGTTTGTAAGACTGGACACGGCAAGCAAGCATTGAACCCTGGAAGCACTTTCTATCGACGCCATCGAGGTTCCGGGCCTCCCTGCCGGGGGGCACTGCGGAGTGCATCTTCTGGCTCTTCAGACGATGCATGGCCGATTCCACAACCATGGAATGGTGTGGTAGTTGTGCCTTCTGAAAGCCAGGGCTCTTCCTGATCGAGTCGACTCACTTGCTTAAAACCGGCGCTGAGGCCGGTACCTCCCACATCCTGAAGAGGAGCCGTTCCAGCATCGGAGGAACCGGGACAGTAAAGGCCTCCTTCGGAAGAGAGTCATACTGCAGGGCCTCGAGCTCTTCCTCAGGGTCCGCCGGAATAGCCAAGGCAGTGGTCATATCCCGGACGAACTCCGAGAACCGAGTATCCTCCGGAGGGGGATCTACTCCGGGGCTCAGACTGCGGTGAGTCCGACGGGACGCACAGAGTCTTGAACGTATCGGGGGGGACTCCTCATCCTCCGTCTCCCAGGCGGACTCGTCCGACGAGGAGTCAGGGTCCGACCCCACGGGGCCCTGGAGCACCCGCCCCGACGCCGGAGGCACCGGCGTCGACGCCCTCGGTCCCGAGCGGGAGGTCGAGGGAGACCGCGACCGAGGTCGACTTCGAGCCATGATGGACTCGAGTATCGGCTCGGTCTCTGGGGTCGACTTCGAAGTCGATGTCCCGGTGGTCGGGGCAGATGCACCAGACAGGCTGGCCATCAGTGCCCGCTGCTGCTCCATGAAGGCAGACAATCTGCTCTCCAAGGCTGTCATTCTGAGACTCAGCTCAGGAGACGCAGCAGCCACCGACTCGGGTCCCGGCGGCGGCTCTCTGGGAGGACAGTCCTCGAGGACTACGGGGCTTACGTGTCCAGCAGACTCCGGCTCCACACATGGAACTTTGGCAGGCTTCTCTTGTTCCACGGGCCCAGGGCGATGGTCGGGGGTCTTAGACCTGGCCCTCGAGGAGCCAGGGACCTTCTCCTCCGACGCCCTCGCGAGCCGCTTCTTCCTCTTGCATTCCTGGTCGGGGGACCCCCTGTCCGAGGAGGTCCGAGGGCGCTCGGGATCCGAATCCCGAGATGTCGAGGTCTCAGACGAGGTCCGGGCCCGGCCGGAGGCTGAGTCCGAGAAAGCACAGTTACTTACCTGTAACAGGTGATCTCTGGGAACAGCAGGAATAAGTCTTCACATATGGGTACGTCCAATCAGAAAGCTTTTGGGAGCATCCCTCAATGCCTGCGTGCTGCCTTCCCGTCTTTCCAACTGTCTCTCCTCAGTTGAGTTTCATAGCTGAGACAAAGAGAGAGAGAAAGAGGAAAGGAAAGATAGATATAAAAATACAACTCCTAGGGGAGGTGGGTGGGTTGTGAAGACTTATTCCTGCTGTTCCCAGAGATCACCTGTTACAGGTAAGTAACTGTGCTATCTCCAGGAACAAGCAGGAATGAGTCTTCACATATGGGGACTCCCAAGCTAAGATGCCTGGAGCCATAACATGTTGAAGATTGAAAACATGCTATATCTCATATGGCCAGGCATCCTGAGGATGGAGGGTAGGAGTTGCATAGAGAGGAGCTGCAGAAAAATCAGCTAACCTAAGAAAGGACTACCCTCAAGAAGTCCATGTATGTATGATCATTATCAAAAGATATATTGAAATGAACAATCACCATAATAATGAAATGAATAATCACCATATAACGCTCACCTACTGGATTGCAGGAAGTAGAGAGGCTGATGGAGTCTACTGGGGATCCAGCAGAATAATGTCCAAGGTGACCTCACTGGAGTGAAGGTGGAGGTCAACATCTGGAAGTGAGAGGTGACCCCAGGATTCAATTAGGGTAACACAAACACGGCAGGTCTTCAGTGGGAAGCTTCATGGAAAGCTGAAAACTCTTTTGGCTACAGAGGTAGGATAGACTGACCGATCTGGGCAAACAGACCTAGTCCTTGAGGGAGGAAAGGGTATGAGAAGAACCCCATACTCCCAAGAAAGGACAGATGTTTGAGGAATTGAATCTGAAATCCACTGAAGATCCACCATGTCTTTCCTAACTGGTGATAGGTAGGAAGACATTGGGGCATGGAGCTTCAGGGATACGTAAACCTAGGATACGGTAGGGCTGTCAGTTCCACAGCAGTGGTTGTATGCAAAATATTCGAAACATACTGTGGAACAGTATGAAGCTGTGTAAGCCCACTGTCAGAAACATACAGGAAGGTAAAAACCTTTGAGTATAGACAGTCAGGAGAGAAGTATGGAAATACATATCTACTTATAATAAGTATCTGGACAGATACACATATATATATATATATATATATATATATATGGGTATATAGATATATATATATCTATAATAAGATCTAAAGGGCATAGCATATGCACACTTAGCTGACAGAATCTCATGAATAGGTAAAGTAGCTGCTTCTTTAGGAGCCTTAGGATATTGCAAAATATCTAGTTGCTTGGCTCTAGGCTCTGACTTAGGGGCCACTGTAATGGAGAGGCCCCTAGCCACTTCCCTAATGAAGTCCTGAAAAGACAAGTCTTCTGGAGGAGACATTCTTCGTTTTGGAGAATCAGAATCCTGAGGAAGAAGTACCGGTGCATCGACAGAAACCTCCGACTCATCAGAGTCTTCGGAGGAATCGAAGTATCGCCTGTCTGGATGCTCCTGTAAAGCCCGATACGCGTACCGAGTGGGATCAACATTGGGAGTAAGCGGTACCGGTTCGGTACCGATGGGCATCATAGGACAGGGTACCGTTGCAGTCGACACCGAAACTGATGTCGATGCAATCGGTACCGGCACTGAGACTGTTGCGGTACCGGAGGCGTCGAAGCCTGCATAAATGCCGTTAGGGTGCGCTGCATGGACAGAATCTTCTGATCCATCGACGCCACCAGAGTCTGGATGTCGGTACCAGTGGAGGCCACTGGTACCCCAGAACACGGCAACAGGTGATCGGTCGAGGCCAAGCCATCGATGTCAACCTGTGACCCCATAGACAATGCTTTGGAAGCCGGAACTTCCCGCCGGGGTAATATTGCCGGTGCGGAATCCTCGAGGACAAGCTCGGAGGCATCTCGATGCTTAGAGGGAGATTTGCCCTTCGAGGACTGGCTAGATTTATGTTTGGTTACCTGAGATCCATGGGAGGAAGAAGCAGCCCTGGAAGACGTCGATGCCACCGAGGCTGCATCAGAGGGAAACAGGGTACTGAGCTTGGCTGCTCGGTTCTGCCGACCTCTTTTAGACATCATGGTACAGGACACACAATCCGTGATGGAATGGTCAGGACCCAAACATTTTAGACACCAGTCATGGGTGTCGGTGACAGAAATAGTACCGCCACACTTCGTGCACTTTTTGAACCCGGAAGCGGGCTTCTCCATAAGGAGAAAAAATGTTTAGGCCTAAGGCCCAAACCGAAAATGCACAGTTGAAGAAAGAAAAGGGGTTTTTTTTTTTGGTTTTTTTTTAAGAAAGAAAAGAAAAGAACGGTGGTAGCGGTCTGACGTCGAAGGCGGCAGACGTGACACAGAAAAATAAAGAAAAAAATAAAGAATTCTTCTGCGGTGACAGGAACACGACCTGCTGGCTCCGCGGAAAAGAAGAACTGGAGAGAGGCGGTTGGAAAAGGCGGGAAGGCAGCGCGCAGGCTTTCTTACTGGACGCTGGGGAGCGTTCCCGCGCAGGCTCCGTTGGTACCGACGATACCCATATGTGAAGACTTATTCCTGCTTGTTCCTGGAGATTGTAGTCTTCACATATGGGGACTCCCTAGCTGAAGATGCCAGGGAGATAGCCCCAGGAAGGTGCCACCCTAGAAGGTGGGAATCCTTCCTCCCATGGATCTCTGGCATTCCACCAGGGTTGGTGGGTAGGAGTTGATTTAGGTCTGAAAGAGATTTTGAAGAACAGCTTGGCCAAAGAAGGCATCCCGACGGGAGGCTTTATCCAGGCAATAGTGGGCTGTGAAGGTGTGTACCGAAGCCCAGGTGGCTGCTCGACAAATGTCATCGATAGACACAGAGTGGAGATTAGCCATGGAAGCTGCCATGGCTCTTACATTATGAGCTGTGACATGGTCCTGAAGAGGAAGACCCTTACTCTCATAAGTAAAGGATATGCATTGGGCAATCCATTTAGATAAAGTTCTTTTGGAGACTGGAAGTCCCAAATGACTAGGGTCAAAAGCTATAAAAAGTTGCGAGGACTTTCTATGTTGCTGTGTTCTTTGTATGTAAAAGGCTAAGGCCCTTTTACAATCCAAAGTATGAAGGTTTCTTTCTGCATTAGAGGCGTGAGGCCTCGGAAAAAATACAGGAAGATAAATTGATTGATTGATTTAAATGAAAAGGCGAAACCACCTTTGGCATAAAGTGTGGGTGAGTTCGAACAACCACCTTATCATGATGAAACCTAGTATAAGGAGGATCAGCCACTAAAGCTTGCAATTCACTAATGCGACGGGCAGAGGTGATTGCAATTAGGAAGATGACCTTCCAGGTCAAAAACTTAAGGACTGTAGTGGCCAAAGGTTCAAAAGGCGGCTTCATGAGCTGCCCGAGAACTAGATTTAGATCCCATGCCACCGGTGGTGGCTTGATGGGAGGTTCAGTTAATAAAATTTATTTATTTACATTTCTTATATACCGCGCTATTTTAATCAGTGCGGTGTACATTTGAACATAACACACCACAATGTGACAGGCAACATTGGGTTTACAATAAACAGGGGTAGCGAACATGGAGGTAACCAGGGGGAACTATTTACATGTTATGATAACTATTTACATAATTATTTACATAATTATAGTGTACTCATCACAATAGGCAAAAGTGGATCTTTTTAGAGGGAAAAGCATAAAGGCATGGAGAAGGAAGGGAGAACAGCTTAACCATTCTCCAAAGGGGGCATAGATATGGAGCAGTCTAGGTGGGAGGGCGGGGTGTGTCAGTGTATTCTCTAGTGTTAGATTCAGAGTAATATATTAGGAACAGGTGATATTTAAGAGCCTTCCTGAATAGCGTTATGTTCGTGATGGCTCGGATTTCAGGTGGGAGGGCATTCCATGCTCTGGGTGCGAATAAGGAGAATGCTCTGCTGTCTGTTGTCTTAGTGCACTTTGTCGACAATTTAGGAACTTCAAGTGTGTTCATCGATGGGGACCTTCTGCACCTATTAACTGGGGTGCTGTGTATAAGACTACTGATAGGCGAGGGGGGCTGATTCTTTGAGGCCTTGAACGTCAGGACTAGAGTCTTGTAGATGATTCTGGCCTGCAGAGGTAGCCAGTGAAGGTTCTTCAGGACTGGCATTATGTGGTCTGATCTTGATACTCCTGCAAGTACCCTTGCCGCTGAATTCATGGCAAGGCGGAGTGGGCTTAGGGTTGCTTGTGGGAGACCGTGTAGGATGATATTAGCAAAGTCCAGGTGTGGGATAACCAAGGCTTGGAATATTGAGCGGTAATTGGAGAAGTCAAGTAACGGACGGAGATGACGCAGTGTTCGAATCTTATGATATATTGCTTTTGTGGTGTTTTTAATGTGCGCTGACATGTTAAGTCGCTGATCTAGGGTAATGCCTAGATAGCGAATTGTGGGTTTTGCCTTCAGTTCCGTATTGTTGACTTGAAGTGCGGAAGGTGGTGTGAACATTTGGCTCCTCGTGACGAACAGGACGTCTGTTTTGCTGTGGTTAATACGCAGGTTTTGGGTGAGGAGCCAATCTGCTACGGCTTCAAAGCATCTTAATATTGGTGAGAAGTCTGGTTGATCAACCTTGAAAGGTGTGTAAATCAGGATGTCGTCCGCATAGGCCAGACATTGGATATTGAAGGAGCGGATCAAGGCACAGATGGGCTGCATGTAAATGTTAAACATTAGAGCAGATAGGGATGAACCCTGAGGTACACCTTGCTTTAGAGGAAATGGTTCTGATGTCGCTGATGGATCAGAGCGGAAGCTAATAACCACGGCCAACACAATGAAGATGGTGTAAAATAGCCTTTATTAACAGACCCCAATTTCTTTATTTAAACCCCCTGGACTAACTGTATTAAAAAGAAAAATGAACTTTTGTTCTTCTTGGATTAATACAGTTAGTCCAGGGGGTTTAAATAAAGAAATTGGGGTCTGTTAATAAAGGCTATTTTACACCATCTTCATTGTGTTGGCCGTGGTTATTAGCTTCCGCTCTGATCCATTGGTACTCCTGCGGAAGATTCTCTTCTCCTGCTTCCCTTCTGATGTCGCTGAGCCTGTTCTGACTTGTTGCCATCTGTTGCACAAGTAAGATTTACACCAGGATAGAGCTTGGCCTTGTATGCCTTTTTCTTTGAGACGAAGTAGTAGTGTCTCGTGGTTCACCGAATCAAAAGCAGCCGCAATGTCCATAAAGATGAGGACAAATCCTTGATGGATATTGTCAAGACCTATGACTAGGTTGTTAAAGAGGGTTGTGAGGATGGTGTCCACACCATGTGCTTCTCGGAAGCCGTGTTGAGAAGGGTCGAGTGGTGCTTCGGTGTCGACATGCTGTTGAATTTGTCGCTGGACTACCTTTTCGATGATTTTGGCTAGCAGGGGGATGCTTGAAATTGGTTTGAATGATTCGACTTTAGATGGGTCGAGTTTGCTATTTTTCAAAAGTGGGCGGATAGATGAGTACTTCAGGCTCTGTTGAGAAGGACTGGTTCAAGATTCTGGATATGGATGGGCTGAGATCGTGGCGCAGTTCTTTAATCCAACTGGCTGGGCAGGGATCATTGGGTGCAGTGGTGAGGTTAATAGAAGAGATGATATCTTCGATCTCTTTATTGGATACCTCACAGAATTTCCATAGAATGGCTGGCAGGGTAGTGATGTGTGGGTTAGAAAGGGATGTGGTGGAGGAGTTCATGTTGGTCTGAATCATCTTTGATTGTAGATAGTTAGAGTAGTCCTGCGGGTGCGGCATGGATGGTTGAGCTAGTGCTGGATCACCTGTTAAGGATTTTACAATACTGAATATGTCATGTGGTTTGTTTATTGATCGCTTTAGAATCTCCGAGTGGTATTGTTTTCTCTTTTCCATCGTCTTTTTTCGGTATATTTGTAGGTGTGCGGAGTATGTACAAAGTGCCTCAGAGGTCCGGGTGTGGCGCCACTGTCTCTCAAGTCTGCGTAGGTGTAGAAGCGATGCTCGTAGGTCTTGGGAGAACCATGGTGCATGTTCTCGTTTGGATGGTTTCTTGTTAGAAGATGGGAGACAAGCGGCGGCTCTGAGAGCTTTATCCCAGTTGGATACTAATTCCTCTGGGTCTAAGGAGGTGTTGGAGAGTAAAGGTAGGATCTTTTCGAGGGCATCTTTTTTAACAAGGGGCCGAAAGCGGCTTGCTATTGTTTTAGGGGGGCGGCCTATTTTATTGCTACTAACGCTGCGGTGGTTGTTGGGAATGTGGAATAGAAGTAGTTTATGGTCAGACCATGGTACTGGGGTTATGGAAATCAGAAGGCTTTGAGTTGAATTGACAGTAGACTGAGGAGCGAAGATTAGGTCCAATTTGCTTCCCTTACTATGGGTGGGGGAGTCAATGAGTTGCTCGTAGCCCAACTGGAGCATAGCTTCGAGGAAGGCTGATGAGTGCGTAACATGTAGTGAAGGCAGGTTGAAATTTCCTATTAACCAATTTGGAGAGCGTGGGTTAGGGGAGTTACATGCAAGGTCGATTATTGACGGTAGGTCTTCTGGGGATGGTGTTGGCGCTCGGTACAGTAGGTTGATTGTACAGAGCTCATTCGATATGGAAAACATGTCAAGGTGGGTTGTGCTGGTGGTGGTGTTTAGTTTAAATTGGAGTGCGGATCTGGCGAGGATGAGTGTACCGCCGCCCCTCTGGTTGGTCCTATGACAGGCATAAAGGGAGAATCCTGGTGGTAACAACTGGTTGATGAGGACATTATCGCTGTCGGTTAGCCATGTCTCAGTTATCATCAATATATCGAGGTTGTGGAAGGTTATCAGGTCATTTCGAGCGTATAGATCTGGCGTTTATTAATGCGCACTTGAGTAGACGTTGGTGGTTGTGCTTCTCGGCTGGAGTCCTCTTAAAGCTCAGCAGAGGGATTATGCAGAAGGTGTGGGTGGAATATATTAGTTCTTATGGTGGTGTGACGGGGGGTTTCAGACCATCTTCTTCCAGTGTTATGGAGGATCGGGATATGGTTGATGCCAGGGTCCAGAGCATGTGTTAGGTTGGGGATCCAGGAAGTAAGGAGGAAAAAGGATAAGGACAGGATTGGATGCATTATGGGGAGTTCTGAGTAGGGCAAGGTGCTCCGGGTATAGGGCGCAGGTTGAGGAACAAGATATCATGAACGAAACAGCAGGCAGGTTTGAGTAAATTTATAGAATAACAATGTATCAGCAAGGAAGGGAAACTGTGTAACATCAACGTGTCTGAAATGTAACAACACTGTGATAATCAGGGCAGACCTAAACAAAATACTGCAGGGAATAGTACAATGTATCATCAGGTGAGTTTACAGAATTATGCAAAGGGAGGTAGCTGGGGGGATTCAGGCAACTGTTCAGAGATCGGTATAGACAAGGAGTTCAGAGGAGACCTTTTTGAATCGTCAGTTTACCTCGTGGTCCAGAGCGTTTTTCCTGGTCCGTAGGGATGCAATTAATGGCGCTCCTTTTTGTATCAGTTTACTGAAGAGGCAGTGAAGAGTTCTTCCGGGGGGTGTTGATGTCGATGGTCAGGGCTTGCTGGGTTGGTCGTGTTCAGGTGGTCTCACGCCTAAGGGCCAGGCGCTCCTTAATGGCGCTCCTTTTTGTGCCGGTCTCAGACTGCCCCGATTGGGCAGCACATGCAGGAGGCGGATCGGTGCTCCGGGGGCTCGATCCTTTGTAGAGGAGAGCAGATGGCTGACCGGAGTTTGCTGCGGTGAAAGGGAGATGCGCCCGAATGGCGCTCCTTTTTGTGCCTCTCATAAAAGGCCTCTCATAAATCTTGATACGAGTGGATGAGAGGAAATTGGTTGTCCATTCAGAGGCTTATAAGAAGCTGCAATTGCACTAAGATGGACTCTTACCGAATTGGTCTTTAGATCAGAATTCGATACTCTAGTATCGGTTCTAAGGGTATGACCAGGGGGTTTAATCCCTTCTTAGAGCACCATATAGTAAAACGTTTCCACTTGAAGGCATAAGATCTTCTTATGGAAAGTTTCCTAGAAGCCTGAAGGATATCTTTTACCTGTTGGGACAGGTTGAGATCTTGGAGGTCTAAGCCTTCAGCAACCAGGCCATGAGGTGCAGGGACTGGGGATTCGGGTGCCATAGCGTCCCGTTCTCCTGGGAAAGGAGATCTGGAGCATGCCCTAACTCCAGAGGTGCTGCTTGAGAGAGATGTAGAAGCAGGGAATACCACGTTTGGCGTGGCCATCATGGTGCTATGAGAATCATGCGACCCCTGTCTCTCTGAAGCTTGAAGAGTGTTTTGGGGATGAGGGGAATGGGTGGGAAGGCATAAAGGAAGTCCTGACCCCAATGAAGGAGGAAGGCATACCTTGCCTGACAATTGTGAGCCAGAATCCTGGAACAGAACCGGGAAGTTTGTCATTCAGTGGACTTGCAAAGAGGTCTATGTCTGGAGTGCCCCAGAGATGAAATATCTTTGCCACCTGGTCTAGGTGGAGGGACCACTCGTGAGGCAGCAGTACTCGACTGAGTTTGTCCGCCCAAAGGTTTTGAATGCCTGGAAGATATACCACTAGAAGGTGAATTTAATGTTCTCTGGCGAGGGCCCCCAGTCGTAAAGCTTTGTTGCATAACGACAGAGAGCCTTTTCCGCCCTGCTTGTTCACATAGAACATGGCTACTTGATTGTCCGTCTGGACTAGGACTGTCTTGTAGCTGAGCTGGTCGTGGAATACTCGAAGAGCTAAATAGATTGCTCTTAATTCCAGGAGGTTTATGTGTAAACCAGTCTCCTGTGGAGTCCAGGTGCCCTAGGTAGAGAGATGATTCAGATGTGCTCCCCAACCCACCTGTGATGCATCTGTTGTTAGGGTGGCCTGAAAGAGGGGTTGATGGAAAGGAGACCCCACTGTCAGATTTTCTAGTGATTGCCACCATTGGAGGGACAAAATTAGTTGTTGAGAGATTATTATTTTGTCTGACAAATGACCTGTGGCCTGTGTCCACTGTGTGGAGAGGGTCCACTGAGCTGCTCACATGTGGAGGCGAGCATATGGGACTACATGAACTGTGGATACCATATGTCCCAGTAACTGCAGTTGCTCTCGAGCAGTGAGGGAGGATTTGCCTGCTGCTTGAGAAGCTAGTTGCATTATGCGAAGACACCGGGTTTGTGGAAGGAAAGCCCTTGCCTGTCTGGTATCTAGACAGGCTCCTATGAATTCTAGGCATTGGGAAGGAACCAGTTGAGATTTTGGGAAGTTTATTACCAATCCCAAGGATTGGAGGATTCGCATTGTATGGGACAGTGCAGTGCTGGCCTCTGCAACTGTAGGGGCTCGAATGAGCCAGTCGTCTAAGGGAAGACGAAAATCCCCAGGGTTCGTAGAAATGCAGCTACTACTGCCATGCATTTCGTGAATACCCTTGGTGCTGAAGCCAGACCAAAGGGAAGAACCCTGTACTGAAAATGTTTTCCCCTGAAAAGGAAACGTAAGAATTTCCTGGATGGATGAGAATGTGAGTATATGCATCCTTTAAGTCTAGAGAGCAAAGCCAATCCTTGCTTTGAAGGTATGGCAGAAGAGTTCCTAGAGAAATCATTTTGAATTTCTCTCAAAACAAATATTTGTTCAATTCTCTGAGGTCCAGAATGGGTCTGTGTCCTCCTATTTTCTTTGGAATAAGAAAATAGGGGGAGTAGAACCCTGCACCCCGTTGAAGAATGGAGACCTCGTGATCTAGCAGATTGTTTGCAGAGGTTTGAAAATTGAATTGCTTTAGAATTGTAGGAGGGGGCATGCTGTGAAAATGAAGCTTGTACCCTTCTCCTACAATGGACAAAGTCTAAACTTCTGCTGTTATCTGATGCCATCTGTTGGCAAAATGGCATAAACTGCCCGGAATATTGGGGGGTTGGGGACCCCTCAGAGGCAGGAAGGCAAAACTCTCTAGGAAGGCGTCAAAGCCCTTGAGGGGGCTGAACCTGGAGAGCTGGTTGGGCTCTCAGGCCTTTTGGCTTCATTTGCTGTCTAGTTTGTCCCTTTTAGTCAACCTGACCTTGAGTTTGACTCTGCTAGGTATAGGAAGGATAAAACTTCCTCTTTTTGCTAAAAGAGGGTTTTTTATATGGCTTCCTTTTGGCTGGAGTGGCTGTAGACTTTGACAATCTATCTAAGGTAGAATTGTCAGCATCTAACTCGTTAGCCTTTTCCTGCCAGTTCTTGCCTAAGAGATTCTCCCCCGTGCAAGAAATGTTGCCTAACTTGTCCTGTACCCAAGTCTCCAAGTCTGATGCCTGTAGCCAGGCAATCCGTCGTGCGCCAATGGCAATAGCAGAGGTTCTGCTGATGCATTTGAAGCAGTGAAAGGCTGCACGGTTAACAAACTTGGAGACATCTTGAGCATGCTTAACTAGAGCAAGAAAATCTAGTCTCTTGTCATCTGGGAGAAATGGGCTCATAAGTTCCAAGTCACCTGTGACTTCCTTGAGGAACATTCCCATATATAGGATATATGAACTGATCCTAGTTGAAAGCATGGAAGCTTCAAATGTTTGGCGCTGTCATGATGCGGGCACTAATAAAGTTGGTTTTAAGAAAAGAAATCCTGTTTTAGAAGAACTAGATGTGCAGTTACCTCCAGGCACAGCTAGAGGGAGCAGGAACAGACATACTGGTCTTAATGAACCTAAGCTCACTGATGACCTGCAGCTGAAAGGGAACCAGGAAGTCAGCAGTAACGGTTCACTTTATAAGCCAGAGCAGAATGCTTCTGGACAGGAGTGGCATAAGCAGCAGTGGCATAAGCAGAGGAAGCAGTGGACACAGCAGGAGCTGAGGAAGGAGGAGAAAGAGGAAGAAGGAACTGGAGCTGGACTAGAAGGAGAAACAGCAGAGAACCCTGAAGGCTATCAAGGACATAAGCCTGATTGCTGTGGAAGAAGCCAAGCTGGAAGCTGGAGGAGAAACAGACCTCACAAGGTGGGAAGCCAGAAAGCCCAAACTGGACCTGTTGTGCAAGGGGAGTTTGGTGGAAGTTGCTCCAAGGTGAGAGGCTCTGCCACGCCTAGTTCCTATACTCTGCCTGTTTGTAACCTAGAGAGAAGAAAGCTAAGAACCAGAGAGGGAGGTTCTGATAGAAGCTTATCTCTAGAGGATCATTGCCCAGTTTCACCTATTCAGAGGGAAAAGCAGTTTTATAAGCAACAGAAGTTTTTACTCAGTGAGCCAAGGTATGAGGCATTGAAGATTAACTGTAATGATTGTACTGCTAAAAGTTATGCTAAAAGAAGTATTCCTCCTAGGAGAAACAAGAGTCAAGACTGGTTCACTAAACTACCGCCAGCCTTAAGAGTCCCTGGTTATGTGAAGCCAAACTCCCAAGTTGTAGATGACCATGCTGAAATAGACAGGGACAGTAAAAGCCCTTTGAATCAGTATAGGGGAGAGGAATTGATGGAAGTGGATTCTCCCAGCACTATTCCCTCACCTTTGCCTGAGGAAATGGAATGTGATTGGTGCACTGCCTATCCTCCAGAGTGTGTATGCTCCACAGAAGAATAAATGAAGTATAAATTGATGTTTATTATACTGAATATTACTTTGAAGAAAACCTGCTTTAAACTGTGAAGTAACAGTTAACTAGCCAGTGAATATTGGTACCTTTTGAAACAAAGGACTGTTTCTGTTATCTAAAATAGCTCTTAGTTGAACCTTGCTTTAAACGGGGAATAAAAGCCTTTATTACCCTACACTTGGACTCTTTGTTCTCTAACAGCGCTACCTAGTGGCGTATAATCTTTGTGTCACCGGCAACCGAGTGACAGCGCCCAAAAGCATCCAGAGTCCTGCATTCATGACCTGTAGGATTGGATGCATACCTCTTTGAACTTTTCATCCTACGCATGGCTGATTCCACTACCATTGAATGGTGTGGCAGCTGAGTTTTCTGAAATCCAGGACATGGCGGAACTCGATACATAGTATCAAGTCTCCTACAGTGAGGAGAAGTAGTCAGAGGTGTCTCCCACATTCTGAGCATCAAGCTATGCAGAATTTCATGGATAGGCAGAGGTGCTGCCTCCTTAGGAGCTTTAGGATATTGGAGAATTTCCAATTCCTTTGCTCTGGGTTCCTCTTCAGGAGCTACTGTGATTGAAAGTCCTTTGGCCATATCACAGATGAAATCCTGAAATGACATGTCTTCTGGAGGTGACATTCTGCATTGGGGAGAAGAGGGATCTTCTAGGAGAAACCCTCTAGTGCCAGCAGAATTGTCAGCGTCTTCGGAATTGGAGGAATCGAAGTATTCCTCACCCTGATGCTCTTGCAACGCACGATCCCGGTACTGATCGAAGTCAGTACTGAGCTGACCTGGTACCGCTTTGTCAATTCCAGCCAGAGATGGCATAGGAAGAGTTCCCACCGGGGTCGGTACCGGTATCGTCAGTGTCGGTACTGGTATCATCGGTGTCAGTACCGGTGTCGGTACCAGCATCGGTGTCGATACCGGTGCCCGTGGGACCACCGGTACCGCAGCTGAAAGAAGAGCTGTGATGCTGCGCTCGATAGTGAGGAACCTCTGGTCTATTGACACTACCGATGGCTGGGTGTCGGTACCGGTAAGGACGGCCGGAACCCCTGAGTATGGCACAGGTAGTTCTTGCGAGGTTGAGGCCTCAAGAACATCCTGAAGCCCCATCAATGCTTTGGAAGCCGAAGCCTCCTGCCGGGGCTGTTTTGCCGGTGTGGTTCCCTCAAGGGCAATGCCAATCGCCTCTCGATGCTTAGAAGGAGAGCTACCCTTTGAGGACCGGCTTTTATATTTAGTTACCTGAGATCCATGGGAGGCCCTTGAAGAGGTCGATGCAATGGATCTGGCATCTGAAGAAAAGAGGGTACCGAGCTTTGCAGCCCGGTTCTGTCTTCCTCTTTTAGTCATCCCCATACAGGGGAGACATTCAGTTGGAGAATGTTCAGGTCCTAAACATTTCAGACACCAATCATGGGTGTCAGTGACGGAAATGGTACCACCACACTTAGTACATTTTTTAAAACCACTAGTTGGCTTTTCCATGTTTTAGGAATATGGGGCCTAGTGCCCAAAATGGCACCTAGCACCAAAGAGAAAAGTTTCTGAAAAGAAACAGTCTAAAGTCTAAGTTTTTTGGGGGGGTTTTGTATGAAAAGAAAAGAAAAGAACCGGCTGTACCGGTAGGTGTCGTGCGGTAGGCAAATGCGACCACAAGAAAAGAAAAGAAATTTAAAGACGGAATTTTTTGCGGTGACAGGGAATAGATCCTGTCCGCTTCGCGGAAAATGAAGAACTGAAGAGGGACAGTTGGAAAGGCGGGAAGGCAGCGTGCATGTGCTGAGGGATGCTCCCAAAACCGTTCCTATTGGACGCTGGGGAGCGTTCCTGCGCAGGCTCCGTCGGTACCGACGATACCCATATGTGAAGACTACATTCCTGCTTGTTCCTGGAGATTACCATGATACATTTGCAAGGAAATCTAAGCACAAATGAAGCACCCATCTGAGTCACCCTGGTACGGAGTAACAGAAAAGCTTTAGTCTTTTTTGAGTCTCTCTGGCCACATCTGGGAAGATCGAAATTCTCTTACCCACGAACAAGTTGGCAAGCTTTTTAAAATATAATTTGAGAATCCAATCTCTGTCCGATGGAACAGCAAAAGTTACTATCATAGTGGAAACAATTCATCTTCCTTAGGAGTTCGAAGAAGCGCCGATGCATCCAAGAAATCCATGGGAGGAGATTTTAATTTGGCATTGCATCCAGCTAGGGATAGGCAATCGAAGAAGGGAGAGGGGAATGCCAAGAGTTGAAGATTAGTGCAGGGACTGCTTAAGAAATGCCACCTCTTAGATGTTTGGAGGGAGCATAACAGGGGCGCGGGAATATACCTTTTATTCACACCCACACAAAACTTTTAGTTGGATTGATTATTTGTTGGTGGATAAACTGTGGGGGATAGGAGTGAGGGAAGTGGAGATTGGCATCATGTGGTCGGACCATGCTCCGACTTGGGTAGAAATCAGGAAGGACAAGGGGAGGGGGTATACGATTTTGGAGGCTGAACGAGAGCCTTCTTAGAAGGGATGAAATAGTAAAAGATATTAAGAAAAGCCTGTAGGAGTATTGGCAGCTGAATGACAATGGGGAAGTGAGTGAGGTAGGAGTGTGGGAAGGAATGAAAGCAGTAATCAGGGGGAGGTTAATCATGTGGGCAGCAAAGAGCAAAAAGAAAAGGAAGATAAACTGCATGAAGAGATTAAAAAGGCTACAAATCTATACAATAAGCAAGGGATGGCCCGGCAGTTGAAGTATCTAAAACAATTGCGAATGGACCTGCATAAGTTACAGTTGGAAGCCATTGCTTTTCAAATGGAATGGATAAAACAAAGGTTCTACGAATGGGGGATAGAGCAGGGAGATTACTGGCCAGGAAATTCAGGAAACGGGAGACAATGAATACAATAGTAGCGATTAAGGGCAATGAAGGGACATATTGAGGGTAGGAAAACAGATAGCGGATAGATTTTGCCAATTCTACTCAGAATTGTATTCTCAACAGGGGGTAGAGCGGGGGAATTTTTGGGGAAGGTAGAATTACCAAGGGTGGAAGAGGAACTGGGGGCACGATTGGAGGGGCCCATCTCCATAGAGGAAATTGCGAAGGTGATTAAAGAAATGCCACTTGGGAAAACACCACGCTTGGATGGCCTGCCTAATTTGTTTTACAAAACCTTTAGGGAAGATCTATTGGAGTTTTTGAGGAGGATGTTTAATGAGATTGTGGGGAAGGGTGGACAATTATCTCGGGATGCTGACAGTGGGCATAACAATATTGCCAAAGGCAGGGAAAGACCGTATGTGCTGTGGTTCCTATCGTCCAATATTGTTACTTAATACGGACGTGAAGATATTGGCGAAAGTATTGGCTAATCGACTAAAAATGGGAATGCCTACTCTTATTAATATTGATCAAACGGGGTTTATACGTGTCAGACAGGCATCGGATAATATCAAGAGAGTGTTAGAGGTGGTATGGGAGGCACACAGGAGAAAAGTTAGTATGATGGCATTGTCTATTGATGCGGAAAAAGCATTTGATCGGGTCAGTTGGGATTCTTTATTTGCAGTAATGCAAAAGATGGGCTTTGGAGACAACTATGTCTCTTGGGTGCGGGCCCTGTACAATAAACTGCAGGCTAGGGTGTGAATTAATGGAAGATATTCGGAGGCTTTCCTATTAGAGAGAGGTACAAGACAGGGGTGCCCTCTCTCCCCATTGCTCTTTGCATTGGCTATGGAGCCTTTGGCTCAGAGGATAAGAGATGAGGACAGGATTCAAGTGGTTTGGGTGGGAGAGAGACAACATAAGATATCATTATTTGCAGATGACGTATTATTAACAGTAACGCATCCAGAGGACACAGAATTATGGAAGTGATAGAACAATATGGAGGGGTTTCAGGCTTTAAAATGAACATGGGAAAGACAGAGGCGCTTCATGTCAGTATGGGAGGGGCAGAATTAGGAAGGTTAAAGGACAAGTATCCCTTTAAATGGGCAAAGAAAGTGATTAAGTACTTAGGGGTGCAAATTACAGCACATCCGCAGTACTTATATGGGGCAAATTGCCCCCAGCTATGGAGAATGGTGAGTCAAGATCTACAGGAGTGGATGGATATGGAAATATCCTGGATGGGCCGCATTGCAGCAGTCAAGATGAACCTAGTACCGAGGGTGTTATATTATTTCCAAGGTCTCCCCATTGAGATCCCAGAGGGGCAATTGCAGGAGCTTCAAGGAAAAGTGTTTCGTTTCATTTGGCGAAGGCGGCCACCAATAATAGTGCGGGCGGTTTTGTACCAACCCCATGGGTAGGGGGGATTGGGGGTCCCGGATCTGCAGGCATATTATCGAGCAGCCCAGATTAGGCACTTAATGGATTGGAGGGAGGGCGGGGAAAGGAAAACTTTTGTGGACATGGAGGGGGTGAGGTGGAAGGGTGGGCCGATGGAAGCAATACGGTGGATGAGTGGGACGGAGAGGAGTGGAGGATTTCTCGAGAATCCATATGCAAGACATACTTTGGCAGTATGGGATAAAGTGAGAAGGGGAGGGAGGGTTCCAGGTTTTTCGGTAATGCAAAGGTTGTGCCACACAGGGGATTTTATTCCAGGACAAGAGGAGGGGTGTATAAACAGTGGGAGAGGAAAGGACCAAGGTGGTTTTATCAATTTATAGATGGGGGGAATGGGTCCCGTTTGAGGAGTTGCAAGAAGAATATCAATTAGGGGTGGAGGGATCATTTCATTATCATCAAGTGGTACATTATTTGCAGGGGAAATTAGGCAAGGAGGGGTTAGGGCGGGATTATACTGATCTGGAAACGATACGGTATGGGAAAAGGAGATCAAGGGGACTAATCTCGGTGTTGTATAAGGCAGTAAGAGGGGGCAAAGGGAGGAGAAAATGGGTTAAATGAAGGCGTGGGAAAGGGAGATGGGAAGGAGCTTTGAGACTAGTCAATGGAGGGCCATCCTGGAGCAGGGGCGTCAAATGCTAATCTAGATAGCTATTAGGGAAAATTGGCATAAAGTGCTAATGCGGTGGTACTATATGCCAATGCATTTGAATAAGATGTTCCCAACAGTATCAAGGAGTTGCTGGAGGAATTGTGGGGAGGATGGTACTATGTTTCATATATGGTGGGATTGTCCACGGATCCGCCCCTTCTGGGAGGAAATTCAGAGGTGGATTAGGCGGGTGGCGGGAGTGAAGGTTAGGAGCGACCCGTAAATCTTTCTTTTTGGGTGGTGGAGGGAAGGGGGCCCAAGGGACAATAGGCAACAAATCTTAGCTTGTCTCAGTGCAGCAAGATGTGAAGTAGCCTATAGGTGGAAGCAGGAGGAGCCGCCACAGATGGCACAGTGTGAAGATAGGCTATGCCATATCTATTTAATGGAGAAATTAACAGCTATACGTCAACAAAAGAGATGAAAGTTTGATGGAGTATGGCAGAAAGTGCTGGTGTACTTACAAGAGGGGAAGAGGGCTGGGGATAGGAGATTAGGGGGAGGGGGCAGAGGAGCAAGGAGAAACAGGCCAAGGGGGCATTAATAGGGGAGGAGAGCTAAAATATAAACCCGCAGGAGGGGACTGAGAAGATTGGGCCTGTTATATGAGGGAAGTAGCCACATAACTATAGGGGAGGGAATCAAGTGTGGTGTATGAATATGGGAAATGATAGTGTTTTGTGAATTGCTGAATAACAAAATAAGTTACAAAAAGAGTGAACTTTAATAGATAGCTGAATGCAGAGCAGTGTGCAAAAACTGTGGGGATAGGTATGCATAGAGGGGCAGTTTAATAGGGTTTAAAAGGGTTAAAAGTATGGGGAAAGGAACAATTTATGTATGAATAATTAAGAATATTGTTAAAGACATGACAAAAAGAAATGTACACAAGTTGCTGATGATTCTTGGTTGTTTATTTGCATGTGTACATAGGTATGGTTAATACATAAGTTGTTGGTATAAGATGATAAACAAACACAAATTTAACTTAAAAAAAAGGGATATAGCGTTATTAGAAAAGGTACAGAGAAGAGCCACCAAAATGGTAAAGGGGATGGAAGGATACCCCTATGAAGACAGGCTAAAAAGGTTATGACTCTTCAACCTGGAAAAGAGACGGCTGAGGGGAGATAAGATAGAGGTCTATAAATTAATGAATGGAGTGGAACGGGTAAACGTAGATTGATTGTTTACGTCATCAGAATATAGAAAGACTAGGGGACATGCAATGAAGCTACAGGGTTATTTAAGACTAACTCTGGAATTTGTTACTGGAGGATGTAGTAAAAGCTGTTAGTGTAGCTGGGTTTAAAAAAAGGTTTGGACAAGTTCCTGGAGGAAAGGTCCATAAACCATTATTAAAAGGGACCCGGGATATAACTGCTTGACCCAATACAAGCATTGTGGAGCCTGTATCTTTTGGGGAAACTTCTAGGTACTTATGACCTAGATTGGCCATTGTTGGAACCAAGATACTGGGCTTGATGGATCTTGGTCTGACCCAGTATGGCATATCTTATGTTCTTATGGAGCCGTGGTTCTGGTATCGCACGGAGGCCGCTACCGCTGCTTTGTAAACATAGCCCTTAGTTCTTTATTCACACTGGTTTCACAATAAGAATCTTATGGAAGGGAAGAATGTCCGAGAGATTACAATGGTGATTGCAGCCTGATTCATCGTGGAAGAAGAGCAGAGAAACTGACTCGCAGAGATATATATTTTTCTTACCTTGATGATTTTCTGCAAGTTTCTCCAGGTTTCTTCCAGTGCTTCCATTGTGAACCAGGTGTATGGATTTGAGGCCACACGGTAACTTTTGATCTGGCGATCAAGCTCTGCCAGCTGGTTGAAATCTGCCTGGGCAGAACTGAGTGAGTTGCGAAAAGCGTCATGTGCTTCACGTAGTGCTTTAATCTCTTCCAGTGAATTACAGCGCACTGGGTCAGTCAAATCCTCTTCTGCATTCTCAAACCAACTATTAAAGGCAGATGCCTTTTTGGCAAATGTGAGGAACAAATCTTCAACCTGAAATAAGAGAAATGGTTAATTTGTATAATCAAACAAAGGGTACATTTTAAACTACATAGCACAATAAATCATTTTAAAGGAAGCTCACCATTCAGGGCAAGAGTCATAAAAAAAGATTAAAAGATACTAGCAACTAGTGCACTCTATAAAACCCTTAAGGCTGGATACACTGGTAGAGCTGTTGAGGGAAAGCAAGAGATAACCACACTAGCCTACATCATTACATTTGTCTGAAGTTAGTTCAGCTCTTATATTTTATTGGTGCTTGGATTATACAACTTGCATGATTTGTGGGCTTTGGTTGCTTGCACACAGCCAGATCTGCCCACTTACTCCATTTTGCTAGCCCACTTGCTCCATTTTGCTCACCTTTCTGAAGTGCTCCTGGGCCTCTAGTAATTTCGTCTTCCTAGTAGTCGAATTGGCCAACAGTTGGTTCCAGCGTTTCATCAAGGTGGCATGGCGGGCCTCAATTGCCTTTGATTGCACATGTTTAGCTGCTAGGAGTTGGTCTTTCAGTGCAATGATGTTAGTGATCCCCTCCTGCTGGAAGGCCTGCAGGCCAGCATCAAATGTTTCCTGCAAAATCAAGACATACAAAATCAGTGAATGGCTGACCACAAACTTCTGTGTTCTCACCATCTGATAGAATATAGGGCACAAACCTGTTTCGTGAGGAGTGTCTGCACAGAGGAGAGATCCCGCCCATAGTCATCGGTCTTCAGACTGTTTTCCTTCTCCCCTGAGAAAGGAAAAGAATGGCTAAGATAGTTTAACACCTTATCCCAGTGCTCAAGTGAATGTATTAGAGTACAAATTTTTCATGTCCATCTGATACTGACATGGTCAGAATGTCAGGCCTTAGCTTGCTCAGTGAAATGGGAATTTTGGTTTACACTTGACTGAACAGAAACTGACAAGGTCCTACCCACAGGGATTTCATCAGAGTACAGCACTTAATAGTCACAGATGTTCTTCGGATAAAAGCAGGGCGACGCAGGCACACTGTTGGTGACGCCCTGGATGAAGCCATAGTGCCGGGCTCTTCCGTAGCCCAGGGAAATTTTGGGGACTTCTGAGCCTTCTCCCACATGTATTGCCGCTCTGTAATACCGTTTCTTCTGTCCACGCCAGCATGCTGCACAGCCTTCTCTCCCCTCATACCCTACCATTCCGTCCCTTCCCAGGCCTGCCGTCTTGCCAAAAGCAATCACAATTCCCCACCCTATATTATAAAAAAAAAGAAAGAGAGACTTTTGCTGCCCTCACCTTCGCAGCTCCCTCGCTCGGATGGCTGGGCGATCCAGAGGCCCTGCGGCAGCTGCCATCGACACGCCTCAGTGCTCTTCAGCGATTGGACGTGGCCCTTCAGCTGTACTCTCAGCGCTGCCATGCAATCTGGGGGCACCACGGCTCCTGCCAGCAATCTCACTCTTAACTGCCCGTCAACGATCAGCAGTGGTCTTTATTCTCATGCCCGGACAGTGTGCAATCTCAGCCACCCATCAGGCCCAGACAAGGCATGATGGGGGTGGGGGGGCACCAGCCGTGTTGCCGGGGAAAGACGCCCCCCTGGCAAACTCGGGGGGCAGCTCAGGGCCTCTCCTCTAGGACCCATGGCTCCACTCCCTCTCCTCTGGTGCTATTGTCACAGGCAGATTTGGGAAGTAAGGCTACAACGAAGAAAACTAAGAAATCAGCTGCAGATAAAGGGGGCAAAGTTACAACCAAAATGAAGTACACAAAAGGTGCTCCTTCTCACGCTGCTTCCTCCTCTGCAAAGGTAAGCAGCCATCGCAAGAGACATTCCTCCGGAGAGGCACTCGTGCTCAGAGAACCCGCCTCTAAGATGGGGCAACACAAGACTCCCATGTCACTGTGCTCCTTCCTCAGGAGGCTTCCCCCTCACCTTCAGGAGCAGCCCAGTCCCAACTTTGCGCTTTTTCTGCTCTTCTTAATCGTCTGTCCAGTCCTTGTGGGTTATCAGCTAGGAACCGAGTATGTCAGTTTTCTGGTGTCAAGTAGAAGTACTCCCTCCTCAGGCATTCTGTATTTCAGTTCCTAGCAGCTAGGTTGGCGCTCCTGAATGGCTGAACTCCACTGAATGGACACAGGATCACTTCTCTTGAATAGCATTTGAAAGGAAAAAAAAAAGGGGGCAATAATTGTGAAAGGCAGGACAGGGTCTCAGTGGGGCACCGGTGAGCATTCCCAGAGCATATCAGAGCCTTGGATGGGTCACTTGCCAGGACTGTCAGTTTAAGAAGGGCAGGAGGCAGGACCTGCTCGTCTTTAGACCGGGCCCTTTAGTGGGTAGGATACAGGGTAGGGACAGTCCAGTTCCTTGCTTGAAAGATCTGGCTGTCCTTTACATGGATTTCTTTAAATGAGCTCTCTGGTGTACTGTGCCTTTACACTGTATGTAAAAAACAAAAAAAGAAAAAAGATCAGCAGACATCACAGCTTTGCTGCATAGCAGCTCAAGACTCCTGCCTTCACTGACCTCCACTCCTTGCAGTAAGAACCCTTGTCGGGTGCAAGTTTTCTGCTGTCGTCTGCAGTCCTTGCCTTCTTCGCTTATTGGGCCGTCAGATCGTGCGTCTTCTCCATGACATTGTTTACTGGCTGGGTGGTTCTCTCTGTGGTGCAGCTGGGGGGAGGGGGCGTGTTTGCGGTTTTAAGTGGCAAAGGGGTTTCAGTTTACTTTTTGGCTGCTGGGGCAGCTATGATCCTTATTTTTGAATGCAGCAGACATGGAGAGAGCTTTGGAAGTCTCCGAGACCATTTCTGCTCAAGTTTCAGCATCTGCAGTTTTGGCGGAAAGCGCAGCCTTTTTCACTGCTCCCTCCATTTTGCCTCAGGACTGGGAGAAGCATGGTGTTAAACTTTCTTAGGGGCGTACTGCTTCGGGAGTTCCTGATTCTTCTGCTATTTCTTTTTCTCCGGATTTCATTTTAAAACTTCATCAGGCTTACTGTCTCTCCCAGAAGCTGGGTAACGTGCCTTTGGCCTCATTTTCTACCACCAAGCCTGAGCAATTCGCCCTGCCAGAGGGTTCTGTGACATCGGGGGCACCCCCACTTAACAGAAAACATGCTCATGAGGCTTCCTAGACCGAACAGAGCTCTCCACATTCTCCAACTTCTGATGATGCTCTGGAGGACCCATCAGATTTCTGGGGGTAGGTTGCTGGGCCACAGCTGGAGGAAGGGGAAATCCCACAGGTGGAGGGCCTCAATGTAATGCAAATGTTTCATCGGGAAGAGCTACCTGCTCTAATTTGGCACCGGTAGGACCCGGGAGAATGGGAGTTGAATGTGGCTGTTTCACAAATTGACAGTCTGCTGGGGCATGCCGATCATGCATCTCATGGCATCTGCGTGTAATACAAAGGTGCACCGGTTCTTCAGCAGGTGCAGGGAACCCATGATCAAAGGCTTTGACGCCCTAGCACAGCCATGGCCAACGGAGGGTCTGCTGTATGTCTTCCCTCCGTAGCCCCTCATAGGGCGTCTGCTCCAACTCAGAAAGGCTCACTGGGGACAGGTAGTCCTGATTGCTTCAGACTAGCCTTATCGGCTGTGGTATGTTGAGCTTTGGCTTGTGGCAGTGTGGCCTTGGCAGCTCCCGAAAGGGTCAACCTGCTCTCGCAGGGTCTGATACTGTTGTCTTAGGTGGATCGGTTCTTGCTTACGGCCTGACTCGAACAGGCACAGTTGAGGTGCAAGGGCTACTCAGCGGTGGTGATAGCCACCATGCTTAAATCTCGCAAGTCCTCTACCTCACTAGCCTATATCAGAGTTTGCAGTCTTTGAAAGTTGGTGCAAAGATGCTTCGCTTCCTGACATCCTAGCGTTTCTGCAGGTGGGTCTCGACAAGGGGTTGGCTTTGAACTCCTTGCAGATCCAGGTGGTGGCTCTCATTACCATGGTAAGGTAAAGGGTTATTCCTTGGAGGCTCACCTGGACGTTGTCCAGTTTGTCTGGGCACTGAAGCAAGTCTGGCTGCTCGTGTGATCCATGGTGCTGCCATGGGATCTCAACTTGGTCTTCACAGCCTTGACCGACAATCCATTTGAGCTGCTCGTTTGGGCCTCCCTATTTATTTATTTGGTAAGTTTTATATACCACCTTTCCAAAGGTCAAGGTGGTTTACATAGAACTGAACTCAACATTACAGAACTTGCATGGAACACTCAGAGGCTAAATATAACATGTAACATTATAACTTAATATATAACAACTAATTACAGACTGTGGGTCTGTATGATGGATAGAAGGCCTAGGTCAGAGTTCTTTGAACAGGAAGATTTTCAAGGATTTGCGGAAGGCTTTGAGGTCAGGGGAGATGTGAAGTTCCAGTGGGAGAGAGTTCCATAGGATGGGTGCTTATAGTGAAAAAGCACAAGAACATGTTGGCTTAGTTCTTGAAGTTAGATCATGAGGGAGGGCATGGGTTTATGGTTTTAGGCATTTGATATACCGCCCTTTACTTACGCATCAGAGCGGTTTACATGTATATACTAACAGGTACTTTTTTATTCCCTTGTCCCCAAAGGGCTCACAATCTAAGTGTACCTGGGGCAATGGAGGGTTAAGTGGCTTGCCCAAGGCCACAAGGAGCGGCCATGGGACTAGAGATCCCAGCCCCTCCGGTCCGAGGTTACTTGCCCCCATGCGGGAATTGAACCCCCAGCCCTCTGGCCTGAGGTAACCTGTCCCAACCACTTAGCCACTCCTCCCTGTTCGTAGCTGTGCTCCTTCTGAGGCAATTATCTTACTCTGAAGACAGTCTTCCTGATGGCCATTTGCTCGACTCGTCGCATTTCCGAACTGCAAGCCCTGTCCTACAGGGCCACCTTTTTATTCCTCTCTAGAGAAGGTGGTGCTGCAGCCCATGCCATTCTTTCTGCCCAAGATGGTGTCGAGTTATCATTTGAATCAAACCATGACCCTTCCAGGTTGTTTTTCAATTGCAGATTCAGAGGATGGTCGCCAACTTTATTGGCTGGATGTGTGTAGAACTCTGCGACACTACTTAAAGTGGATGGAATCCTTCCGTGGGTTGGACCTTTTCTGTCTTGTTTGGTGTTCCGCACAAAGGGGAAGCAGCTTCTAAGGCCATGGTGGCCTGTTGGGTAAAGGACACTTTTGCATCGACTTATATTTTTAAGGGCAGGCCGGTGACTAGTGGTCTTAAAGCACATTCCACCAGGTCAGAGGTGGCCTCGTGGACAGAGCACGGACTGGTGCTACCAGCGGCCACATCATCACTATACACTTTTATGCATCACTACTGCCTAAATGTGATAGCAACTAATAATGCATGTTTTGGGGCATCAATGCTTCAAGCCGGACTTGCGGGTTCCTCCCATTCTTTATCACTGCTTTGGTACATCCCCACAAGTACTGGACTGGATGGACGATTAGAAAGGAGAAACTAGACCTTCTCTGAGAACAGCTGTATAATGTTAAATAAGCTCTACTTAACATTATTTAACATTATACAGCTGAACAGCAACAAGCTCTGAAAAGTGACGTCTTTTAGTTACTTTGTCTTCTCTGAGAACAAGCAGGAAGTCAGTCCTCACATATGGGTAATGTCAGCGCCAATGGAGCCTGCGCAGTAACCTCTCCCCAGCTTTCAGAGAAAGCCTTTTGGAGATGCACCACGCATGCGTGGTCCCCTTCTCACCTAAGGGTGCCATCTTGCCTCAGTCTCCCTTTTTCCCCCATGGAGCCCATCGTACTTGTGTCCATTCCCCCCCCCCCCCCCAAAAAAAGTTAATTTTTTTGCTTCCTTTTTTTCTTCAGTTCTCAAAGCGATTCTTTCTCCGGTTGTGTACCGATGCCCTTCTCACCTCCCGAGTCTGCTTGCCTCGGCGTCGCTGTTTTCTTGGGTCCCCTTTTTTTTCCCCCCCCTCAGGGGTTTTTTTTTGGTGCGTGGATTTTTACACCCTTTCTGGCCAAGCCAAGAGAGTTTCTCCTCGTGGAGGCCGTATTCTCCACCATGGCCCCGTTCAGTGGCTTTAAGCCTTGCGACCACTGTGTAGATGTGTCGTACATGGATTCGCATGATTTTGTCTTCGGTGCCTCGGGCCGGATTTTTTCTATACTTTGATGGTGTAAACAATCTATGTTTACCCGTTCCACTCCATTCATTAATTTATAGACCTCTATCATATCTCCCCTCAGCCATCTCTTTTCCAGATTGAAGAGCCCTAACCTTTTTAGCCTCTCCGCATAGGGGTATCCTTCCATCCCCTTTACCATTTTGGCTGCTCTTCTCTGTATACCGCTATATCCTTTTTAAGATACAGCGACGAGAATTGCACACAATATTCAAGGTGCGGTCGCACCATAGAACAATACAGAGGCATTGTAATATCCTTTGTTTTATTCTCCATTCCTTTCCTTATGGTTCCTAGCATTCTATTTGCTTTCTTGGCTGCCGCTGCACACTGGGTGGAGGGTTTCAATATGTTATCCACGATAAAATCTAAATCTTTTTCCCGGGTGGTGGTTCCTAATGTGGAACCTTGCATCATGTAACCATAGTTTGGGTTGTTCTTTCCTAGGTGCATAACTTTGCACTTGTCCACAATAAATTTCATCTGCCATTTGAACATCCAGAGTTCCAATTTATCAAGGTCCTCCTGCAATTTTTCACAATTCTCTTGGGTTTTAACAACTTTGAATAATTTTGTGTCATCTGAAAATTTGATTACCTCACTCGTTATTCCCATTTCCAGGTCATTTACGAATATGTTAAAAAGCAGCAGACCCAGTAGAGATCCCTGGGGTACTGCATTATTCACCTTCCCCAGGAAGCCCAGCCCCGCAGCATTTGCGGGGCGTCTGGTATTTTATGCCGACTGGTGGTCCACTATCACCACCGACACATGGGCCCTACAGGTGGTGAAGGAGAGCTACCTCCTCGACCTCGAACAGACACCCTCGCCTTTTTTTTTCCTAGGAGAGTCCCCTATGACTCCCTTTCATCGGGGCCTGCTTCAGCAAGAACTCGCAGGTCCTCTGGCAAACAGGGCGGTGGATCCCGTCCCCCTCCACTTCAGGGGCAAGGAGTTCTACTTCCACTACTTTCTGGTTCCCAAAAGGTGTAGGTGCTGGAGCTGCAGGACCTCAACTGGTTCCAGGTGAGGGAGAGGTTCAAAATGCTCTCCCTTGGAACATTGCTGCCATACCTCCAGTAGAGAGACTGGCTATGCTCCTTGGATCTAAAGGATGCCTATATGGACATCCTCATCCATCCCCTTCACAGGCAGAACCCTCCACTTCATGGTAGGAGGCTGCCACTACCAGTATAGGGTTCTACCCTTTGGTCTGGCCTCCACCTGAGGGTATTCGCCAAGTGCTTAGTGGTGGTCACCGCCTTCTTGCATCTCTGGGGGGGGGGGGGGTTCGTCTTTTCCTACCTGGATGACTGGGTTAATCAAGGGCAGCACCGACACAGAAGTGCATCAGGCAACGGCCTGCACCATCTTCATTCTGGAGTACTTGGGGTTCATCATGAACTACCCAAAGTCCCATCTCCATCCGGCACAATGCCTGGAATTCATAGAGGAGCTGCTGGACACCATGCAGGCCAGGGCCTTCCTCCCTCCGGACAGGACCCAGCACCTCAAAGCACTCGGAGGGAACAACCAGGTTCGCCCCTTGGCCTCTGCCCACCTTCTGCTTCGCCTGCTGGGTCATATGGCGTTCGCGGTACATGTCATCCCAGATATCCACCTACATATGCAGCCAGCTCAGTGGGCTCTACGCTCCCAGTGGTCTCAAGTGGCAGGGTGCCTGTGGGACAGAGTGGTCGTGACCTGCCTTCTGGCAGACTCTCTTGACTGGTGGCAACAGCTCCAGCACCTACAGGCTGGGATGCCCTTCCAGGCCCCCAACCCCCCAGAGGATCCTCACCATGGACACCTCCAAACCCAGGCCCCCAACCCCCCCAGAGGATCCTCACCATGGACACCTCCAAACTGGGCTGGGGAGCCCACTGCGACAACCTTCGCATTCAGGGCAGTTGGTCGCAGGCAGAGATCCTCCAGCAGATCAACCTCCTGGCGCTCCAAGCCACAGCGCTAGCCCCCCGGGCCTTCCACCACCATCTATGGCATCAAGTGGTATTGATCCAGAACAACCACCAGCTGGCAACGTTCTACATCAACGAACAGGGAGGTACGGGATTGTCCCTCCTGTGCCAGGAGCCAGTGAGCCACTGCTTTTTTGCCAGTGACAACAGGATGCTCCTGCAGGCAGTTTATGTCCTGGAGGACTGGCTCAGCTGGGTTATCCAATCGCACACGTGGTGGCTGGACCCCCAGGTGGCCAGATGGCTCTTCCGTCTTTGGGGACTCCTGAAGATGGACCTCTTCACCAACCCAGTCAATCCTCAGCTACCCCACTTCTGCTTCAGGCAACCACATCCCACACGGGTGGTGATGGATGCGTTCTTCATTTTGTGGATGGGGGGCCTCTTCTACGTCTTCCCGCCCATGTCGCTGATCGCCAAGACCCTGTTCAAGGTCCAGCTCAATAGAGCCATCTTGATACTGGTGGCTCTTAGAGGGCCCAGCAACTGTGGTTCCCCTTGTTCCTCCGCCTGCCCCAGGTGCCCCTAGTTCGGCTGGGGTGCGCCCTGGCCTGCTCTTCACAGGACAGTCGCTCCTGCACCCCAATCTGGGGTCCCTGACTCTAATAGCCTGGCTGCTGAAAGCGTAGCCTTGGCCCACATCACTCTCAAGCGAGGTGGAGGTCGTCCTCCTGGCCTTCCACAAAACCTCCACCCGCCGGCCCTTGCCTTTAAGTGGCAGAGATTCTCTGTGTGGTGCATGGAGAAGCAGATCAACCCCTTCTCCTCTTCCGTCCAGCTGGTGCTGCAGTACGTGCTTCACCTGTCCCCGGCTGGGCTGAAGTCCAACTCCGTCAGAGTACACCTTAGCACACTCTCAGCACATCACCATCAGGTTGAGGGCAAGCCCCTCTCCGCTCAGCCCCTTGTGACTTGCTTCCCGAGGGGACTAATACTCTCAAGGGCACCCGTCTGCCCCCCAGTGGCAGACTGGGATCTCAACGTGGTTCTCTCAAAACTCATGTTGCCACCTTTTGAACCTCTCAGCTCTTGCCACAAGTATCTCTCCTGGAAGGTGGTCTTTCTCGTGGCACTCGCCTCTCTGCTCACAGGGTTAGTGAGTCCCAGGCTCTGGTGACTATGAGGCTCCACAAATACAGGGTTATGCTCTGCACGCACCCCAAGTTTCTGCCTAAGGTGGTGTGTCCCCATTCCACCTCAACCAAGAGGTGGTGCTCCCCACTTTTTCCTGTGGCCTCACGCTAACAGGGCAGAGGCGGCTCTCCACACTCTGGACTGTAAGCGGGCTCTGGCCTATTATCTGGAGCGTACCCAGGCCGACTGTGGCTTCTCACAGCTCTTCATCTCTTATGACCCAAATCAGCAGGGGACAGCGCTCTGTAAGCGTACCCTGCATCGTCTTCGCTTACGAGCAGGCCGGTCTCTCGCTGGAGCACCATGCCACGGCACATAGCATCTGGGTCATGGCGGCCTCTGTGACGAACCTGCGCTCTGTTCTCTTGTTGGAGATCTGCCGGCCGCCACATGATCCTCAATCCATACCTTCACAGCTCACTACTGCCTGGAGAGGGAATCCTGCCGGGACAGCTCCTTTGGCCAGGTAGTACTCCGACATTTGTTTAGGGTGTAAGGCAACTCCTGCCCTCCGGTGTTGTTCAGACTACCAGATAACTGGTTCCTTGCTTAACATTTGGGGGCCCACTCATGAGTCTGTTGTTCCTTGACTCTGTTGCTGCTTCTTACAGTTCACTTTTTTCTGGTCACCCTTGGATTTTCTACGTTTTTTTTGTAGCCTGTAGCTAGGAAGTTCCATATGTGAGGACTGACTTCCTGCTTGTTCCCGGAAAAAGCGTAGTTACTCACCTGTAACAGATGTTCTCCAGGAACAGCAGGAATCAGTCCTCACAACCCTCCCTCCTCCCCGTGGAGTTGCTTTTCTTTTTTGCCATCTTGAGCTATGTCATCATACTGAGGCAAGACGGCACCCTTGGGGGAAAGAGGACCACCCATGCATGGTGCATCTCCCAAAGGCTTTCTTTGAAAGCTGGGGAGAGGTTACCGCACAGGCTCTGACATCACTCATTTGTGAGGACTGATTCTTGCTGTCCACAGAGAACACCTGTTACAGGTGAGTAAAGCACAGTTACTTACCTGTAACAGGTGATCTCTGGGAACAGCAGGAATAAGTCTTCACATATGGGTACGTCGGTACCGACGGAGTCTGCGCGGGAACGCTTCCCAGCGTCCAATCAGAAAGCCTTTGGAAGCATCCCAACACGCCTGCATGCTGCCTTCCCACCTTCCCAACTGCCTCTCCTCAGTTGTTTGAAAGCTGAGACAAAGAGAGAGAGAGAGAGCAAGGGAGGGAAAGATAGAGATAGAGAGAAAGCAACTCCTAGGGGAGGTGGGTGGGTTGTGAAGACTTATTCCTGCTGTTCCCAGAGATCACCTGTTACAGGTAAGTAACTGTGCTATCTCCAGGAACAAGCAGGAATGAGTCTTCACATATGGGGACTCCCAAGCTCAGATGCCCAGAGGGAGTCCTAGCATGTTGCAAGTCTAGAACGAGCCATACTATTCCTCAGGACCTCAGGCATCCTGGGGATGGAGGGTAGGAGTTGAATACAGAAAAGGAGCTGTGGAACAGCTGACTAAAACAGGGCTTCAAAAGGGGAAGACCCTGTATAGAGGGCATTTAGTAGTATAATATTGTAATCTGGGCCTCCCTTGTTGGCACTGCACAAGTCCACTGAGCTACATATGGATCTGTTAGAAGAGCCAGTGAATGTGCTCAAGGGGTACCTCACTGGAAGTAGAGGTAATAAAGTAGAACAAAAACGAGTGGAGGTCAGAACCCTTCAGGGTGAGAAATAGCCCCAGGGGAAAAGCTGGGGTAGTATAAGAGGTAGAGCTTCAGCGGAGACGCAGAAGGTACTATGAAAGAAGCTTAAGGTGTTTTGGTCCAAAAACAGTACAAACCTTGGACCAAGAGAAAAAATGAGTCGGACCCAACTGGACTGGGGTTGGAATCAGTCCATATAGGGGAGAAAGGGTATGGAGACCCTTGTATCTGATAAGAAAGTAAGGACAGACTCAGGAGTGCTAAGCTTTAGAGTAACTAAAGCTCCGCAATGTCTTTCCTAAATGGGGTCAAGTAGGAAAGAAAAAAAGGGTATATGGAGAGCTTCAGGAGTACCTAACCTTAAAAGGTTATGGTAAGGAAAAGTTTGTTAATTATCACAGGAAGTGGTTATAAGTGTAGCCCCCTAAGTATGCTGGCACAGCACTGATAGGGGTAGTGCCCATTTGTCAGGATCATATAGGAATGTAAGGATATCTGAACCTAACAGACAGATAGAAAAGTAGATGGATACAGATCTATCTAAAAATATATCTCACTATATCTATAAATATATATATATATATATATATATATATATATTTAAATATATACACATATAGGGTATATATGCATATATCTATAAAGAGATATGGATGGGCAGAAGACACACAGATAGATATAGATAAGTATCTATATATATCTATATATACCTATATGAATATGTAGGCATATAGACACGTCTCCAGGTATGTGGATGGAGAGATGTCCATAGAACCCCCTCCCCCCTAGGGATATAGGGAGAGAGGAAGATTCATCTGACAGCAAGAAGGTTGATGATACCTGCTTGAATAAATACATGGAGAATCCTCTTTTCCTGGTTATGACTGGGAGAGTCAGAGGAAAGGTCTCCTTGACACGAAGAAGTCTGAATTTTTTGCAGAATTTGAGCTCTTGAATAACCAGGATGGCCTACGTGAAAATTGCAGAGGATAACTTCGGTCTGCAGACAGGAAGTCCAGATTTCTCCAGAATTGCAGTATGGAGAATGGATAGAGGACGCCCCTGGAGGAAGATACCCTAGTGACCCGCTTATGAGGGCAAGATGGGTATTAGGCGTCCCTCTAGCTGCCACTGAAGAAAATTATCTCTGACGAGAAGACCCAAGGAGATATGGGCCAAGCCAGGGAATTGGCCCTCCTTTAGGTTTTCACGTAATGAAAGGCCTGAGGCTTATGCCTCAAAAGAGATTTAAGATGAGATGGTAAGGGTAGGGAATACCTGCCAGACATGGAACATGACTGGGGGAACCCCTCCTAACCATCTGGGGTTATCTGCTAGGCAAGATACTGATGCTCTCTAGCAAGGGCCCATAGTGTAAAGCTACTCTGTAGAGATGCAGAGAGCATGCTGCAGGTTGGTTAGAAGAAAAAACTGGCTGTGGAAAGCCAGCAGATAACCAGCTATTCTGCCAAGGACAAGGGGGCGAAGAATAGAAGTTAACCAACCAGACTGTGATAAAAGGGTTTCCCAAACGAGGTTGATAACCAGTTTGGGACTTAGCACTGAGGCTAGGAGGATTGCTAGTGGAGGGGAATCCCTGGTTGTGTAGCGAACAAAACCAGTGATTAACCACTAGGAATTGCTGTATCTGCAGCAACTACCAGGGCAGTGTGGAAAATTTCTTTTCCCTCTTCCTTTTTTAGATTGGGAAAAACAACAACAGACATGGTAGGAGTTCCTATTGTCTGATGAGCTGCCCTAAGGTAACAAGGGGGGAGACAACTCCAGAAGGGAGAATCCCCCAGTAGAACAGGTAGAGGACCATAGAGGCTTACCAGTGTAAAAGGGCCACTCTTACATACCAAATGTTGTAGTAAGAGGGAGGTAAGAGAGGGTTGCAAGAGACCGACTATGGAGGAAGTCTCTGACAGGTGAGATGATACAGGCCAGTAGAGGGAAACAACTGTCTATTGTTCCAGTTGCTCTGGAAGGTGGGGGTACCTTTAAAGGAGCTTCCCACATTCGTAGACGGAGATCCTGCAAAGAATGATGCAAAGGAAGCATTATATTCTCCTTTGCTTTGCTAGGAACAGAGAGGTATTCTGTATTCCCTTGTGTAGGATCTTGTCCAGGAATAGGAATGGCAAGTGATTTTGCCATATCCAGGAGGAAAGTCTGGAAAGAAGGATCCCCAGAGGGAACTTCCCTTGGATAGGCTAGATCTGATGAAGAACTAGTGTTGGCACCGAGGGATCTATTCCAGTATATAGGAATAGAAGATCCTGAATGGTGCCGTATGGGATCCTTAGATGGTGGTCGCTGGTACTGCAGGTCAGAACCAGCGACAGTCGATAACAGATCGTCCATGCTAGGGATCGATTCCAAACTCGGCATCGAGGGAAGCGAGCCTGACGAGAGAAGCATGGAAGGTACCGACAGCAATGGTACTGTGGATATTGGTACCGATCTCGGTACCGTATCTGATACCGGTGGAAGACGACCAGCCGGTGGCAACTCTAACGGTATCGGAGGAACCGAGAGTTGCGGATCCAAATTATCGGAACCGAGCCTTCGGTACCGACGGGAGTCGGTACCAAGGTGAGTCAGTACCCAGTCCTCCAGACTGGAGATCGATTCCAGACTCGGCATCGAAGGAAGCGAGTCTATCGATGCACGTCTGGAGGGTACCGACTTCGGTACTAGTATCGGTGTCGGTACCGATACTGGAAGGTCGATCTGAAGCGTATCCACCGGCCCCGCAGGTACCGAGGACGCCAGACGACGATCCTTGGTGAGGAATGTTTCATCCAACACCAGTGCCGATGCCGGGGTATCGGTACTGCTCAAAGCGGATGCCACCACTGGGCATGGCTCAGGTATGTTCTGTGAGGGGTGAACCTCAGGAACAACCTGAAACCCCACACAGGCTTTGGAGGCCGAAGACTCCCACCGGGGTTTTGAAGCCAGTGGATTCTCGAGGACAAGGCCATAGGCATCTCTATGCTGTGCATGTGAAGTGCCGCTCGAGGACTGGCTAGTCTTAACAGACTATTTTTGGGTTACCTGATCCTGTGTAGAAGAAGATATGGTCGGTGCCCTGAAGTTGGAGGGGGACCGCGTGTCGAGGGGAACTCGATGTTGAAAACTTCTTCTCAGAATACTATTGCCCGAGGGCTCCGGAGGAAAATGGTCAGGACCCAAGCAGGTTAGACACCAATTGTGAGTGTCTAAAAATAAAGTTGTACTGCCACAGTTGGTACATTTCTTGGGGAAAGTGGCTGGCGGTTCCATGAAGGAAAATGGAGAGGCCTAGAAGGTCTGAGAACCGTGAGACACCGGCCACCAGCAAGCTCTCCCGGCGCGGATCGAGCAGCCGGGGAGCAGGAGAAAAGCCTCCATCTTCCACTGCCCAATCGGGGCAGGCAGCCTGAACTCGTAAAGCAGACCGCCTACAGCAGCGTGCTCTCTCTGCCGTCCAGCACCCCGGCCACCAGCAAGCTCTCCCGACGCGGATCGAGCAGCCGGGGAGCAGGAGAACCGCCTCCATCTTTCACTGCCCAATCGGGGCAGGCAGCCTGAACTCGTAAAGCAGACCGCCTACAGGCGGGCCCGCGCCTGAGGGCCCTTTGGCGTGGCCCTTAGGCGGGGCACCGGAAAATAGCCGTCAACTGCCCGATCAAATTACAGCAATGGTGAGCAAGTAATCAGCCACCCTCAACGAAACCCATACAGCCTGCATCAAGACGCTTCAAAAGGTACCCATCACGCTGTTTCATTCACTCCCATGAACGCCATGATCCTGGGGCACTACTATTATCTCCGCTCCGACTCAGCCAAGAACCTTTTAGCTTAAAACCACACTTATTTGCAACCTGTACAATTTGATGCTGCTTGTTGTAACACATAATTTGTGATAGACTGTTCCACTGCCTCAGCTAAGATCCTCTTTCTTAAAATCTCACTGAATCTCAGCAGTACCATATGTTAGGAAGTACCTGTTGTTGACACAATTCATCTTAAATTGTTACTGTTGCATTCAGTGTAATCCCGCCTATTGCTACTGTTACCTCTATTACGAGCTGCCCTTTCCCACTGCTTCTGTTGGAAAAGTTTCAATCACCTTGCTTCTGTTGTGCACAAGCTTTACTGCATTTCTAGCGTTTCCCTAGATTGCTGCATAAAGCTGCCACCCCCCATAAATACATAAACCACCCAATACAAGCATCGTGCAGCTCACTGTACCCTCCATTTCTATCATATTAGCCCTACTGACCTCTTGGGTCCCCACCCTGACCCACGCACTAAACCCCAGTATCAACTACATCCCTATCCTCCACTACAACGCAAGGAGAGGCTTTGAAACCCCTCACCACACAACTACAAAACCTTATACATGCCAGTCACACCTCTTACACATCCCATTACAAAGCCTTAACAAGATCCAATCCGAAAAACGCACTCAACACACCCGCCTTAGATGTGCACTTGCGAATGCCCGATCTATACGATCAAAATGGCCCATAGCCATCGATCTTATTTCTCACCACAACCTCAACCTACTAATGATAACTGAAACATGGCTATCTTCCTGCGACAATGTCATCCTCAACCAGATGACACCCCCAGGCTACTCATTCTTCGCTTGTCACAGAGCCAATCAAAGGGGAGGTGGAACTCACATTATTACCAAATCCTCACTCCAATTTAGACTAAGTAATACCACAAGTACAACTCATCTAGACACACTCTCCATAACAAATGACACCTGTACCATCAACCTATTATACCGAGCTCCCACTCCATCTCCAGATGACCTTCCCTCCATAATCAATATTGCTGGTAACCCCACCAACCCACGCACCCTAAACTGGTTAATAGGCGACTTCAATCTGCCATCCCTACATGACTCGCACTCATCAGCCTTCCTCGATGCAATGAACCAACTTGGCTACAACCAACTGATTGATGCTCCCACCCACAACAAAGGAAACAAACTTGACTTGATCTTTGCACCCCACGCTGCTATCAACTCCACTGAGAGTCTGTTGATCTCAATAACACCCATTACTTGGTCAGATCATAACTTACTTATCTTTGACATACCCAACATCCACCCCGGCAACAATTGTAAAAATAGTCAACATACCCTTAGAAACACGGTAGCACGCTATCAACCTTTTGATAAGAATGAAGTCCTTGAGAAGATTTTGCCTCTCCTCACCAATACCTCTACAGACCCTGACGATCTAGTATCGAACTGGAACGATGCGTTCAAGGAGGCTGCACACCGACCAGCCAACACCAAGAGACAATCAAAACGCGAGCATGCACCTTGGTACTCTCCCAAGATATACGAAAGTCTCTAATCCAGCTCCGCAAACTTGAAAGACATTGGCGCCGCTCACGGACATCTGAGGCTCTATGCGCATACTCTGCACACCTACAAGCTCACAGACAGATGACAATGGAAAAGAGAAAACACCACCACTCTGAAACTTTGAAAAGATCCATGAACAGGCCCCGTGACCTATTCTCCATTGTGAAAACCCTCAAAGGCGACTCTACCCCTCCCCAAGACCAAATGCCTCACCCACAAATCTACTCAAACTAACTTCAGTCAAAAATCATCCAAACCAACATTAACACCTCCCCCATCCCTGCAGACATCATCCTGCAACCAACTGTGCTATCACAATTCCACGAGGTCTCTACCAAACAAATCAAAGAAATCTTCTCTTCTATTAACCTTACCACAGCACCTAATGACCCCTGTCCCTCCAGCTGGATCAAAGAGTTGCGATCTACCCTCAGCCCAACCATAAGCAGGATCCTCAACCAATCCTTTACAACAGGTTCCTTCCCACAAAGCCTGAAATTCACATCAATCCGCCCACTGCTAAAAAACTGCAAACTCAACCCATCCAAAGTCGAGTCATTCAGACCCATCTCAAGCATCCCTCTGCTGGCAAAAATTATAGAGAAGGTAGTTCAACTACAAATTCAACAGCACATCGACACTGAAGCACCACTGGACCATTCACAACATGGATTCAGAGAAGCACATGGTATAGAAACCATCCTTACTACCTTATTCAACGACCTAGTCATGGGAATTGATGATCTACACCAAGGATTCATCCTTATTTTCATGGATATTGCGGCCGCGTTTGATTCTGTGAACCACGAGACACTATTACTCCGCCTCAGAGACAAAGGTATACAAGGCCTGGCCTTAGCATGGTGCAGGTCATATTTGAGCGACAGGCCACAACAAGTCAGAGTAGGATCCACTACATCTGACCCATTCATACTCAAACAAGGAGTCCCCCAAGGTTCGTCCCTTTCATCTCTCATGTTTAATATATATATGCAACCCATCTGCGACCTTATCCGCTCGTTCAACATTCAGTGCTTAGCATATGCTGACGATATCCTGATGTACTCATCCTTTAAGCTTGACCAACCGGATTTCTCAGCAATAACAAAATGCTTCGATGCAGTTTCCGAATGGCTCCTATCACAAAACTTACGCATTAATCACAGCAAAACCGATGTCCTTTTTGTCATTCGAAATCAGAAGTTCATACCACCGCCCTCCCTTCGAGTCAACAACTTCGACCTCACAGTCAAACCTACCATCCGGTACTTGGGCATCATCCTCGATCAAAAGCTAGACATGTCACCGCATATCAAGAATATCACTAAATCTATCTACCACAAGATACGGTCAGTACGCCACCTTCGACCACTACTTGACCCTTCTGATTTCCGCTCCATATTCCAAGCACTGGTAACCCCCCACCTTGACTTTGCCAACATTATCCTCCTTGGGCTCCCGCAAGCAACATTGAACCCGGTTAGGCTAGCCATGAATTCTGCAGCAAGAATACTCACCGGAACATCTAGATCGGACCACATAACTCCAGTCCTGATGAGCCTACACTGGCTGCCTCTACATGCTAGAATCATATACAAAGCCCTCATTCTAACTTTCAAGGCCTCAAAAAATCAGCCCCCCATCCCGCTCACCAAGCTCATCCAACCTATGCCACCCAACAGAAGCAGACGCTCGTCATGTTTGAACAAACTAGAAGTGCCTAAAACACTCACGAAATGTTCAAAGACAACATCCAATAGAGCCTTCTCACTATTTGTAACAGGAGCATGGAAATCTCTCCCCCCAGAAATTTGTTCCATCACTAATATCATTTCATTCAGAAAGGCCATCAAACATCATCTGTTCCTAAAATACTATTCCAATCTCATTCCCCCCAGCCAATCCCAACATAATACACACCTTCACCAAAACTCACACTTAACACAACCCCAACTAGAAAATTTGTCAGCCTGACACTCCTCCTGTTACTTATCCGTTTTTCACATTACAATGCCTAACCATGCCCTTCATATGATGTTTAAACCTCTACTTACATAACACTGTACATAGTTTTTCTCCCCTGTTCATCCAAGTTTGTATCCCCTGTTTATTGTAAACTCAGTGTAACATGTTACATTGTTGTATACTTTGTTCAAATGTAAACCGCACTGATTGTAATAGCACGGTATATAAGAAATGCAAATAAATAAATAAAATAAATAAAAAAGGAAAAAATTTTACAAAAGAAAAAATAAACACTGGCGGTACCGGTGGCGTCGGGGAAGGCAGCCGCGACCACAAGAAAAATAAAAAATAAAAGAAGAATTTTCTGCGGTGACAGGAGGACGTCCTGCCGGCTCCGCGGAAAAACGAAAACTGAGGAGAGGCAGTTGGGAAGGCGGGAAGGCGTGTTGGGATGCTTCCAAAGGCTTTCTGATTGGACGCTGGGAAGCGTTCCCGCGCAGACTCCGTTGGTACCGACATACCCATATGTGAAGACTCATTCCTGCTTGTTCCTGGAGATCTACGCTTTACCTGCTAATTGTCTTTCCTCGAGTCCCTCCAGTCCAGGACCCCTCCCCCCCCCCCTTCTTTAGTCTGTGAATGACTTCTTTCTGTAGCCTTTTTAGGCTCTGGCTGCTCAGACTAGAGGGCTCATCTAAGAATTTCCTCTGAGAATCTCATCACATTTCTCACTGAGGTCTTCATCTCAGGGACCGGTGGACGGGCAAGTATGAGTCTGTTTTCTGGCTTCCTTCTCATGCTGTATGTAGTTCCATTCTGTTTTCTTGTTGGTTAAGTGACACAGTTCATTGCTCTGTTCACATGTATGCTGGTGGACATGTTTTCCACGGGTGACTAGCTATGCTCTCTAGAAATCAGTTTTGTCAATAGGATACTGGTTTCTGGTGCCCGAGGAGGGAGTACTTCTACTGTGGCATCAGAAATCTGACATGCTCAGTTCCTAGCTGCTGGTGGACAGAGATAACCCACAAGTACTGGACTGGACTGGACTGAAGGGACTCAAGGAAAGAAAATTAGCAGGTAAGTTCTAATTTTGCCTTGGCAGTTTGTCCAAGACAGCACTGCCCTGCTCCAATCTGCTCACCTGAAGGAGGACCTCCCCAGGATTCCAGGCATCCATGGGGCTCCCCTCCCATCTCTCCCTCCATTGAATGGTGGCCGCCGCCTCCTCTTGAAGGAGATGTCTGCTCTTTGCTAGGCTCCACTGCTCACCATTTCTTGGAGACTATCTCCTCCTTACAGGGGGATGATTGCCCCCTCCATCCCAAAAGAAAAGGATCCTCGAGGAGCCGCTGGAACATTTCAGCCTACATAGTCTGAAAATCTACTACAACTCAATTATTAAAACAAAAAAAAAAAGACTACTACAACCACCTTCTACTACGTGCTATCAATAAATCCATGGAAATCTTTGATATTGTGAAATCACTTACCAACCACGCAACCAAGCCAAGACGACACACTACACCTGCAGGATATAGCCTCCTACTTACAAACCAAGCATAACTATCTCCTCCAATATCCTCACAATACCAATTTCAATTGAGGACACTACATATGATCACCCTGGACTACTTTCCAACAGCAGAATAATTGGCAACATCAACACCACAACCTCTGCACTTGATCCATACCCAGTTTCCTAGTTAAAATCACAAGAACACAGCAGGTGTTCTCCTGGGACAGCAGGAATCAGTCCTTACATATGGGTGACGCCGATGGAGCCCGCACAGAGCAAATCCCCAGCTTTCAAAGAAAGCCTTTGGGAACTGCTACCACACATGCGTGGTTCCCTTCCTGCCCAAGGGTGCCATCTTGCTCAGTCAATTGACATAGCTAAAAAGACAGCAAAACAAATGAAAATAATAGGACTACAACTCCAAGTGGAGGAGGGAGGGTTGTGAGGACTGATTCCTGCTGTCCCCGGAGAACACCTGCTACAGGTGAGTAACTACGCTTTCTCCGGGAACAAGCAGGAAGTCAGTCCTCACTCCCCAGCTACAGGCTACCATGAACCTATAACCAAAAAGACTCCCTCATCGAGAGCCGCAAGGAGCCGCAATGAAAACCCTAATCAGGGAAATAGGACCTGTGACCAAGGAAAGTAGCACTCCGGTAGCCTGAACACATAAGGGTCAGAGGGCAGGAGTTGCCTAGTCCTCAAAAGGTTTACGGAGTACAGACTGGCTGAAGGCACTGTCCCGTTGGGACTCCCTATCCAGGCAGTAATGAGCTGTGAACGTATGAACCAAAGACTAGGTGGCAGCCCGGCAGATGTCTGCCAGAGGAACAGAGCGCAGGTGAGCCACTGATGCTGCCATGGTTCTGACCCTATGAGCCGTCATACGGCCTTCCAATGGAAGCCTCGCTTCCTCATAAGCCCGGGCAATACAGTCCGCCACCCATGTGGACAGTGTACACTTGGCCACCGCCTCACCCAGCTTATTGGGGTCATAAGAAATGAAAAGCTGAGAGGCTTTCCGGTGACCTTGAGTATGCTGAATGTAGGATGACAGAGCCCTCTTACAGTCCAGGGTACGGAGAACAGCCTCTACCCAAATGGCATGCGGCCTGGGAAAGAAGGTAGGAAGAACCACCTCCTGGTTGAGGTGGAATGAGGAGAACACCTTCAGAAGGAACTTGGGGTGCGTGCGAAGCACCACCCTATTCTTGTAGAACCTGGTATAAGGCCTCTCTGCCACGAGGGCCTGGAGCTCACTCACCCTCCAGGCGGAAGTGAGCCCAACCAAGAAAACCACCTTCCAGGAGAGATAACGGAGTTGGCACGTGGCCAACGTTTTGAAGGGCGGCCGGGTGAGCTGCTCCAATACTACATTGAGATCCCATTCATTTGGCAGGGGGAGGACCGGGGGCTTCGACAGGAGTAGGCCCTTCAGAAACCGGGACACCACCAGATGAACTGAGAAGGGCTTTCCGTCCACATGATAGTGGTTCGCCGCTAGGGCACTGAGATGTACTCTGATGGAGTTGGATTTAAGCCCCGTCCCAGAGAGGTGGAGAAGGTATTGTAATACCACAACCACCAGACAAGAGAAGGGGTGTACCCCTTGCTCAGCACACCAAAACACAAATCTGCACCATAAGAACATAAGATATGCCATACTGGGTCAGACCAAGATCCATCAAGCCCAGTATCCTGTTTACAACAGTGGCCAATCTAGGTCATACGTACCTAGCAGTTTCCCCAAAAGACACAGGTTCTGCAAAGCTTGTACTAGGTCAAGCATTGATATCCTGGGTCCCTTCTTAGTAATGGTTTATGGACCTTTCCTCCAGGAACTTGTCCTAACCTTTTTTAAACCCAGCTACACTAACAGCCTTTACTACATCCTCCGGTAACAAATTCCAGAGTTTGATTACACGTTGATTGAAAAAATATTTTCTTTTATTAGTCTTAAATAGTTTACCCTGTAGCTTCATTGCATGTCCCCTAGTCTTCCTATATTCTGATAACGTAAACAGTTGATCTACGTTTACCCGTTCCACTCCGTTCATTAATTTATAGACTTCTATCATATCTCCCTTCAGCCGTCTCTTTTCCAGGTTAAAGAGCCCTAACCCTTTTTAGCCTTTCTTCATAGGAGTATCCTTCCATCCCCTTTACCATTTTGGTGGCTCTTCTCTGAACCTTTTCTAATAACGCTATATCCTTTTTAAGATACAGCGACCAGAATTGCACACAATATTCAAGGTGCGATCTCACCATGGAACGGTATAGAGGCATTATAATATCTTTTGTTTTATTTTCCATTCCTTTCCTTATGATACCTAGCATTCTATTTGCTCTCTTGGCTTCCGCTGCACACTGGGCTGAGGGTTTTAACATGTTATGTACAATGACGCCTAAATCTTTTTCCTGGGTGGTGGTTCCTAATGTGGAACCTTGCATCGTGTAACCATAGTTTGGGTTGTTCTTCCCTAGGTGCATAACTTTGCACTTGTCCACATTAAATTTCATCTGCCATTTTGATGCCCAGTATTCCAATTTATCAAGATCCTCTTGCAATTTTCCACAATCCTCTTGGGTTTTAACAACTTTAAATAGTTTTGTGTCATCTGCAAATTTGATAACCTCACTCGTTATTCCACTTTCCAGGTCATTTATGAATATGTCAAAAAGCAGCGGACCCAGCACAGATCCCTGGGGTACACCACTATTCACCTTTCTCCATTGGGAAAATTGGCCATTTAGCCCAACCCTCTGCTTTCTATCTTTTAACCAGTTCCTGATCCACAGTAGTACACTGCCTCCATCCCATGACTCTTTAGTTTTGCCAAAAGTCTCTTATGAGGGGACCTTGTCAAAGGCTTTCTGAAAGTCCAGATACACTATATCAACCGACTCACCTTTGTCCACCTGTTTATTCACACTTTCAAAAAAACATAACAGATTAGTAAGACAAGATCTTCCTTGTCTAAAGCCATGTTGGCTGTCTCCCATTAGGCCATGACTATCTACATGCTGAGTAATTTTATTCTTTATGATGGTTTCTACCATTTTTCCCGGTACTGACGTGAGGCTCACCGGTCTGTTGTTTCCCGGATCACCCCTCGAACCCTTTTTAAAAATTGGTGCTACATTGACGATCCTCCAATCTTCAGGTATTAGAGATGATTTTAATGATAGTTCACAGATTACTAATAGCAGGTCTGCAATCTCATATTTCAGTTCTTTCAACACCCTTGGATGTATACCATCTGGCCCAGGTGATTTGCTACTCTTCAGTTTATCCAATAATTGTAATACATCTTCCCGATGTATCGATATTTCCTTCAATTCTTCTGCACCTTTAAATCCCACTTCAGTCATGGGTAACATCCCTACATCTTCCTCAGTAAAGACCGAAGCAAAGAATTCATTCAGTCTCTCCGCTATCACCTTGTCGCCTCTTAGTGCCCCTTTAACTCCTCTATCATCTAATGGTCCAACTGACTCTCTTACAGGTTTTTTGCTACGAATGTACTTGGAAAAAATCTTTATTTCGCGTTTTTGCTTCCGCAGCAAGCTTCTTCTCAAATTCTCTCTTTGCCTTCATTATCAATGCCTTGCATTTGACCTGCCAGTGCTTGTGCTGTTTCCAGGTTTCATCGTTTGGCTCTTTTTTCCATTTCCTGAAAGATGCTTTCTTGGCAACAACAGCCTCTCTGACCTCACCTTTAAACCATGCTGGCAGTTTTTTGGACTTCCTTCCACTTTTCTTAAAGCGTGGAATACAGCTGGTCTGGGCTTCCAAGATAGTATTTTTAAACACCCCCCAAGCTTGATGTAAGTCTTTAACCTTTGCAACCGCTACTTTTAGTTTTTTCTTAACTATTTTCCTCATTTTATCATAGTCTCCCTTTTGAAAGTTAAAAGGTAGTACTGTGGATTTCCTTACTATTCCTCCTCCACTAATTAAATCAAAGGCGATCATGCTATGATCACTATTGCCAAGTGACCCCAACACCCTTATCTCTTGCACTAGATCTGGTGTTCCACTAAGGACTAGGTCTAATATGGCTTCACCTCTGGTTGGTTCATGAACCAGCTGCTCCAAGAAGCAGTCATTTATGTCATCTAGGTACTTTATCTCCCTAGCATGTACTGCCGTGACACTGACCAAGTCGATACCGGGATAATTGAAATCGCCCATTATTATTACCGCGCTGTAACTTTTGTTAGCTTCCTTGATTTCTTTGAGCATTTCATCATCCATTTGTTCATTCTGGCCAGGCGGTTGATAGTACACCCCAACCGCCATCGCCTTCCCCTTTTTACATGGAATTTCAATCCATAGAGATTCTACAGCAAATTTTGTTTCCTGCAAAACTTTAATCCTTTCTGACTCAATGCCCTCTCTAACATAGAGCGCAACCCCTCCACCAATTTGATCAGCTCTATCATTACAATATAGTTTGTACCCAGGTATCACAGTGTCCCACTGGTTGTCCTCCTTCCACCATGTCTCTGATATTCCAATCATATCTAACCTCTCATTTAGTGCTATATATTCTAACTCTCCCATCTTATTTTTTAGACTTCTAGCATTTACACCACTTAAAGGCGTACGCCTGACTGGTAAACACACTGCGCGAAGGCAGCAACACCTCCTCCACGTCCTTTGGAAGGATGAGCGGGGCTAGAGTCAGCCTCTCAGCAGCCACGCCATCAGCAAAAGGGAGCTGAGTTTGTGATGCAAAAGAGAGCTCCCCTCCTGGTATAGGGGCCGTGGAGTTGACCCCAAAGGAATGGAGGTCTCCACCACTAGCTTTAGGAGAAGCGGAAACCATGGTTGCCTGGGCCACCGTGGAGCTATCAGGATTACTAAGGCTCTATCGTGAAGGATCTTGAACAGTTTTGGTGATCAGAGGCATCGGGGGGGAAATCATACAGAAGACCCACCGACCATGAGACTAGAAAGGCATCGGCTGCCACCCTGGCGGGGTATGGCTGCTTTTAGCAGAAGGGGGGCAACTGGTGATTATCCAGGCTTGCAAACAGGTCCATCATTGGTTTCCCCCAGGTCTGGAAAAGCCTGCTGGCTACTTCCCGGTCTAGCTGCCACTCATGTGGCTGGAGCATCCTGCTGAGTCTGTCGGCCAACCAGTTGCCCTGGCCCAGCAGGTATACCACCTTGAGGAGAATGCCCTGCTGGACTGCATAAGAGCACAGATCTAGGGCTTCCTGACAGAGGACATGGGACCCCTTGCCTCCCTGTTTGTTCACATAGAACATGGCAACCTGGTTGTTCATTTGCACCAGAACAGTCCTGTGGCCCAGGCACTGCCTGAAAGCCTTCAGGGCAAAATGGATTGCACACAATTCCAACAGATTGATCTGTTGGGCACTCTCGTCTGGGGACCAAACTCCCTGTGTGCGGTATTCCCTGGCAATGGGCTCCCCAGCCCAGCAGGGAGGCATCTGTGGTGAGGACCCTCGAGTGGTGAGGGGTTGGAAGGGCATCCCTGCCTCAAGGTGATGGGGCGACAGCCACCAGGTCAGGGATTGCATCAGGCGCCTGGTCACTCTGACCCTGTCCTGGAGATGTCCCGTGGCCTGGCACCACTGGTCCCTGAGGCACCACTGCGCAGTACGCATGTGGAGGCGGGCATCTGGAGTGACATGGACCGTGGAGGTCATGTGCCTGAGGAGGCGCAGTAGATACCTTGCTGGCACTGAGGGATGATGCTTTATGTCTTTGGCTAGGGCCATGAGCCTGCTTGCCCTGTCTGCAGGCAGGAAGGCTTTCGATTGAAGGGTTTTGATCCTTGCCCCAATGAATTACAGCTCTTGTGGCGGGCAAAGGCTGGACTTGGGGTAGTTGATAACAAACCCCAAGTGCTGCAGGACCTGGGTGGTGCGAGTTGTGGTCTGATGCACCTCGGGGGCTGTGGTGCCCCTGATGAGCCAGTCGTCGAGATAGGGGAAGACAAAGATCCCCTGAAGCCTGAGGAAGGCTATGACCACCGCCAGGCACTTTGTGAATACTCTGGGAGCCAAGGCAAGGCCTGTATCGGTAATGATTGCCCCCTACCACAAAGCATAGGTATTGCCTGTGGCTTGGGTGGATTAGGATGTGTGTGTAGGCATCCTTTAAGTCCAAGGAGCACAGCCAGTCTCCCTGGCGGAGGTAAGGCAGCAATATTTCAAAGGAGAATATCTTGAACTTCTCCCTCACCAGGAATTTGTTGAGGCTGCGCAGGTCGAGCACGAGGAAGTACCTGGAGTAGAAACCCTTGTCCTTGAGGTGGTGGGGCACCAGTTTCACCGCATGGTCCTCAAGAAGACCTGCTAACTCCTTCAGAAGGTGGTCCCGGTGAAGGGGAGACCTGATAGGCTCTCCTGGGAAGTAGTGTGGAGGCACTTGGGCTAGATGAAGGAGGTATCCCTCCCTGATCACCTGTAATACCCATGAATCGGTGGTGATGGCTCCTCACCTGTGGGCTGCCCAGCTCTGGATGGGAGAGGGGCCATGCTGCAGGAGTCATAAACCCCCATCAGGCTGGGCAGAAGCCGGAGCCTGGGGTTTGGGGGCCTTCTGCTTATGCGGGCTATGCTCCTGTCCCTTGGCCTGCTGCCCCTGTTGAGGAGCTGGGGAGGCCTGGTAAGGGGGGTAGTTTCAGTAAGCAGAGGACTTCCTTGGGTAAAAGGGCTTTTTACCCGAGCCCTTCTTACGGGAAAGCACAGTTACTTACCTGTAACAGGTGATCTCTGGGAACAGCAGGAATAAGTCTTCACATATGGGTACGTCGGTACCGACGGAGCCTGCACGGGAATGCTCCCCAGCATCCAATCAGAAAGCTTTTGGGAGAATCCCTCGCGCCTGCGCACTGCCTTCCCGCCTTTTCCACTGCCTCTCCTCAGTTGAGTTTCATAGCTGAGACAAAAGGAGAGAAAAAGGAAAGGAAGAGAGATAGATAGATACAACTCCTAGGGGAGGTGGGTGGGTTGTGAAGACTTATTCCTGCTGTTCCCAGAGATCACCTGTTACAGGTAAGTAACTGTGCTATCTCCAGGAAAAAGCAGGAATGAGTCTTCACATATGGGGACTCCCTAGCTAGAGATGCCAGGGGGAGATCCCATAAAATGTGTCTCCCTGGATCAGGACGGCAATACCCACACATGGATCTCCAGCATCCCATGAGGGATGGTGGGTAGGAGTTGAAAGGAGAGGAGCTGTAAACAAACAGCAAAGCTAAGGACTACAGGAGAGGAGTCCTTGGTATGTATGATAAGTACCATTAAAATTATTTAATGAACAATCACAAAATGAAACTTACCTACTGGATTGTAGGAAGTAGAGAGCGTGATGGAGTCTACTGGAGATTCAGTAGAGGATCCTCAAGGTGACCTCACGCAGTGAGGGTGAAGGTCCAAATCTGGAATTGGCAGGTGACCCAGGTGTCAACTGGGGTAGTATAAGAACGGCAGGTCTTCAGTGGAAAGCTTTATGGAAAAAAGCTGAAAACTCTTTTAGCTACAGAGTCATTGACATTGAGGAGTAAAAGAGGAAGACTGACCGATTTGGACAAGTAGCCAAGTCCTGGAGGGAAGAAGGGGTATTGAAAAAGTCCGTATTCCCAGGGAGGACAGATGTGTGAAGGGCTGAAACCTCAGTACTACTGCAGATCTACACTGTCTTTCCTAGCTGGTGAGAGATAGGAAAGATATTGAAGCATGATGCTTCAGGGATAGCGAGACCTAGAGTAAAGTGGAAGCTGCTAGTACCACAGTAGTGGTTTTGTGCATAACAGCCCCTACATAGCGAGAGTACGAAGATATGCAAACCCACTGTCTGGGACCTCTATGAAGGTAAAAACCTTTATAGCAGAGGAGGAAATGACGTCACCGATCCGAGTGGGAGCGTGAGAGTGGAGCTCCGAAGGACCGGGTGAATAATTGGTACACACCCAAAGCATACCGGCGGAAAATCCCCCAGAATTGGGGTATAAGCAAGTGGTGGGCGTGCAGGAGGGCCGCGATGAAGAAAGGCGCGGCGGAGCTGAAGGCTTTTGCCTATAAAGGAGGCTCGGGGAGCGCTGGTGTAAAGAGCAAAATGGCGGCGCCTGGAACGCAGGCGGGAGATGGGGCGAGGTCCCCGTCGGGAGCTGCACAGGAGCAGACGAGTGAGCTTGCGGGTCTGCGGGGTGAAATAAAATCCTGGTTCGGGGAGCTCCGGCAAGACCTTGCCAGCTTTCAAGGAGATGTCCAAATATGGATGGAGGACCTGAAGGGAGAGATGAGAGAGGTGGGAGGTCGCCTGGAGGAGGTGGAAGGCAAAGTGGAGGCCCAGGACAAGGTTGTACAGGGCCTACAAACCAGAGTGGCTGCCTGGGATGGAGATTTGGCGGAGTTGTGGACAAAGGTTGAGGACTTAGAGAACCGCTCCCGGAGGGCTAATATTAGAGTCCGGGGAGTGCCAGAAAGCAATGAAAAAGAGGACTGTATGCGGCTGGTGGGACAACTTAGTAAGCAGATTTTGGAGCAAGCAGAAGGACCGGGGACCACGCGGTGTCTGTCTTTGGACCGTGCACACCGGGCGCTGGGCCCCCGCCGAGATGGCAAGCCTCGGGATATTGTGGCCTGCTTCCATGAATACTCAACTAAAAATGCCATTATGGAGATTGCTCGGCGGATGCCAGAGCTGAAGTGGGAGAACCACCGGGTCGAGCTTTATGCAGATCTGTCCGCCATTACTATTCGGAAAAGGCGGGAAATGGCCCCGATAACGAAACGGCTTCGGGAGCAGCAGGTTAAATATCGGTGAACTTTCCCATTTGGCCTGCAGTTCTCGATTGATGGGACTACCTCTCACGTTCAGACACCGGAGGAAGCAGCGCGGGTACTTCAGCAGGCGGGCTGGGAGGATGTTCCAGTTCTGCTGGCAGTGGAGTCTACGAGTGAGCACCGGTCTGGGGAGCGAGCGGGCGGGTGGCAAAGAGCGCAAAAAGGAGACAAGCGCCTGCGGAGACAGCAGAGACGCTCGCCCAGACCGGAGGACAGTAGCTGATGCATTGGATTGTAGGGTACAGGAACTATAATTGTATATGCGTTGTGTACCATTGGTTATGTGTAAAGGCTTTTGTGGGGTCCGCGGGGAGGTGATGCCATGCCTCTTATGGATCAACATAGTGGTCCCGGGCAGGGTGGGGGGGGAGGGGGGGAGGGGAAGGGGACCTCTTACTCAAGTTGGAATTGTGTGAAGGGGAGGGGGGGCAATGTGCTGGATAGATAAGCTGCGGGTGATTACATTGAATGTGCGGGGGTTGAATGCGCCGGCTAAGCGGCAGCGTGTGTATAAGGAAATAGAATGCCTGCGGGGGGATATAATATTTTTGCAAGAGACCCATTTGAAACAACAGGATGAGTGGCGAATGTCCCATAATAAATTTAAGGATCAGTGGTTCTCCTCCAACAGATTAGCGGGGCGTAAGGGGGGGGTGGGTATCCTACTTAGGGGTACTATACCGCACGAGGTGAGTGCCCTCCAAAAGGATCGGGGAGGGAGGTATATTTTTCTTAAGCTTAAATTGTACGGCCAGATTTTTACTTTTGTTAATCTCTATGGCCCGAATGATGCGCAGGGGCCATTTTACCAGGAATTAAATTCTGCGTTGGATAAATTTGCTGAAGGACAGGTGGTGTTGGGCGGGGACTTCAATTTGACTATCAACCCCAGGTTGGATAATTCCACAGGGGCAGGGGAGGGGACGGCAAAAGCTCGACGTTTGTTAAAGGTTATGGGGGTGGCAGATACTTGGAGGGAGGTGAGGGGGCGAGAGAGGGATTATACATTTTACTCTCCGGTCCACCACTCCTTTTCCCGCTTAGATATGATCTGGGTTTCGAGACCCCTGCTACCGGCGGTTGAGAGTTGTGAGATTGGCGAACGGACGCTTTCGGACCATGCCCCGGTGTGGATTGACCTGAGGGTCGGGCCCCAGGGGAAGAAGAGGGGGGGGTGGCTGCTTAATGAATCTCTATTGGATGACCCGCAGGTAGTGTTAAGAGTGGAGAAAGGGATAAAGGATTATCTGACACTTAACGATAATGGGGAGTGTGGGATAGCTTCGATTTGGGAATGTTTGAAGGCGGTAGTAAGGGGGGAGCTGATCTCTATTGGCTCTTACCTGAAGAGGGTGAGGGAGAGTAAAAAGGACACCTTAAGGGCGCAGATTCAGCAACTGGAAGCGCTGCAGAAGGTGGGGAAGGTCCCGCAGCAACATGAGCAGGAGCTGCGACGCCTCAATCGGGAACTGGGGGAGTTAGACCTGGCGGAGCTTAAATTTGCCCAAGACAAATTGAAGCAGCAGTTCTTTGAATGGGGCAACCGGCCATCGCGCCTTTTGGCGCGGAAATTGCAGCGGCTTCGGACGCGGAATTTTATCACAAAAATCCGAGATGCGCAGGGGCGTGCGGTGAGGGGCGGTAAGCAGATTCAGGATAGATTTGTAGAATTTTATAAGCAGTTGTATGCGGTGGAGGGGATTAGCTCGCAGGCTCCGGTGGAGAAATTTCTGCAAGTCCAGCTCCCGAGTCTGGGGGTGGAGGAGGCGGCTTGGCTCTCCCGGCCTATTGAGGAATGGGAAGTGGCCTTGGTTATTAAGGGGTTGCCGGCCTCGAAGGCTCCGGGCCTGGATGGCTTCCCGAATAAGTTTTATAAAAAGTTCGCTACGGTCTTGTGTGAGCCGTTAGCCAGGTTGTATAATTCGTTTGCGGGAGGGGGACAGATCCCTGAAACCATGCGTACGGCAGGAATAACTATTTTGCCGAAAGAGGGGAAGGATCCCCAATTGTGTGGCTCGTACAGACCGATATCGCTCCTGGGGTCCGATTTTAAGATCTTTTCAAAGGTTTTGGCCAATCGGCTCAGGGAATATTTACCACGGTTAATTCATGAAAATCAGGCCGGATTTGTTCCCGGGCGGCAAGCGGGGGATAATATCCGGAGGGTGTTGAACGCGGTCTGGCAGGCGAAGCGCGGCGTGGAACCATTGGTTTTGTTAGCTATAGATGCCGAAAAGGCGTTTGATAGGGTCTATTGGCCTTATCTGTTTAAAGTGATGGAGCGGATGGGGTTAGGGGGGACATATTTGGAGTGGGTTAAAGCTATTTATACCCGGCCGCTGGCTAAAATCCGAATTAACGGGGAATATACGGAGGCGTTTGAACTTTTTCGGGGGACGCGGCAGGGGTGCCCTCTTTCCCCACTTTTATTTGTGTTGTCTATGGAGCCGTTGGCTCAGTATGTACGTGAGAACCCCGAGATCTGGGGGGTGGTGGGAGGACGAGTAACCAGTAAAATTTCACTATTTGCGGATGACCTATTATTTCTATTAACCCGACCATTGGACTCGTTGGTTGCATTAGAGATAGTATTGCGGGAATTTGGGGAGTGTTCTGGCTTTAAAGTTAACGCATCTAAGTCCGAATTGCTGGATATTTCTTTAGATAGGGCGTCCCGGGAGGGGATTCAGGGTCGGTTTTCATATCGTTGGGCGAGGGGGGGATAAAATATTTGGGAATACAGCTCACACACCGACGGACGGGGAGTTATTTGGGGCTAATTATGGGCGGCTGGAAAGTAAGATACGGAGGGAATTGGAGGTCTGGCAGGGTAAGGGGCTTTCCTGGCTGGGAAGGATTGCGGCTGTAAAGATGGTGGTGTTGCCGCAGTGGCTATATCTTTTTAGGTCCTTGCCCATTGGGGTGGGGAAGAAAGCCGTACAGCGGTGGCAACGCTTCTTGATGCACTTTGTGGGGGGAGGACGGCCGTGCCGAGTGGCGTGGCGGATTTTGATGAAGGGCAAGGATAAGGGGGGGTTAGCGGTCCCCGATCTGGCACGCTACTTAGAAGCCTCACAATTGGGGGCTATTGTGGAATGGTGGGGAGAGGCGGTGAAAGAGTGGGTACAAATGGAAGGGGATGAGTTGGGGGTGCAGAATTTGGGGGAATGGATGTGGCTTCCGAGAGAGCAGCGGCGTGGCATCATGGTGCGGAACCCTTACACTAGGCGGACGGTGGATCTCTGGAATAAATGGCAGCAGGGTTGGTTGGGAAGGGATGGTAGGTCTAGATTGGTGCCCATTAGGGGGAACCCCGAGTTTCCCCCGGGATTGGAGAGTCCAGTCTTCACTAGGTGGGCGGAGAATGGTTTGGTACGGGTGGGACAGCTGCTTGAGGGGACACGCCTGGTTCCGTTCCACACCCTGAGGAGGCAATACCATCTGGCGGAGTCGGAGGAATACCAATACATACAACTCAGCCATTATATCCGGCATAAAATCTTACCTGGCTTGGCCCGGGACCCCACGGGCATCGAGGTGATGGGGCTCATGGGGTCTCCCAAACGAGTGGTTATGCAGTTTTATAATCTTATGGGAGTTGCGGGGGGGAAGGAGGCCTTTCAGGAGCGATGGGAAGAGGATTTAGGGGGTTGTTGGGATGAGGCACAGTGGGAGCAAATTTTTCGGACCCGATACAAGGGATTGTTGGCGGCGCACCTGTTGGAGAATAACTATAAAATTCTGTATAGATGGCACTTGACGCCGGTGCGGCTGCAGGTTATGTACCAACTACAGGATGGGCAATGTTGGCGTCGCTGTGGAGCGGCGGGTACATACTTGCATGTGTGGTGGGAGTGTGGGGAGCTGCATGAGGTATGGAGAGGAGTGTTTGAATGGGTGAGTGGGATCTTAGGTAAGGAACTGACGCTATTACCGGCGGTGGCCCTCCTGGGGATAGGGGCGGAGGGGCTGAATAAGGCGGAGAGTGGGTTCCTGAATTACTGTTGTATAGCGGTGCGCCTTTTGGTGGGCCGGCGATGGAAGCAGCCGGGGATCCCGGGGTTGGGGGAGGTGCAGGCGCTGGTGGGGCAGATTTTCTTGATGTGTAAACTTACCGCACTGAAGAATGGGAGTTTGAGGAGCTTTTCCAATATCTGGGGGAAATATTTGGAGCGAGAGAATGCCCCATAGGATATTGTTCTCGGGTTAGAGGCCCTGGGGGGGGGGAGGAGTAAGGGGGGGGAGGGGTAGGGGGTGGAGGGGGGTAGTGAGGGGGGGTGTAAACAGAATGGGGGGGATGGGGGCTGATATTTTTTGCAGCCTGTTTGTTACTGTTTTTGTTGATGTGTGCAATAAAAAATTTTAAATTAAAAAAAAAACAAAAAACCTTTATAGCAGAGACAGTTAGGGAGATAGTATGTGAGACATATCTACCTATAAAAATTATCTAGACAGATATATAGATAGAGGGATATATATTATATATAGGGACAGAACCCATGCACACACCGCTTACAGACATATGTATGTATAGAAATAGACAGGGATATATACATACATGAATATGTAATCTTGAAAATACATATTTGCAACTAAGCCCCATAAGAACATTCACATGGAATATGTGAAAGAGAAAGATTCATCTAATAACAAGGAGGTGGAACCTACTTGAAAAGATATATAGAGAATCTATTCCTCGTGGGCTAAGAGGGTGCGGGAATGCTATCCAGTGAATAACCAGGATGGTTGCTGAAAAAACTGAGGATAATATCAGTCTGTAGAGAGCAAGTCGTGAGTTCTGTAGAACTCTGACATGGTAAATGGACAGAAAACGCATAGAGGGAGATACCAGGATGACCCACTGGAGGGACACAGGGGTATCATGCGTTACTAGTAGAATATGTGCTGTCCATGAGGAGTAGGATAGCACGAGGCCAAGCTGTAAGGAAAAAAGAGCATATTCCTGCAGGATTGGGAAAGTCCTTGGACATTCACGCAGAAAAAGCTTATATCCTGTATTATAACAGGAGACAAGAGGGTGTGGAGAACCCTCACAGTCATGGAAAATGACTGATAAGCCTTTTCTACTATATGAAATAGCCATCAGAGACAAAGTTCAATGCTCTCTAGCAAGGGCCCATAGTAGAAAGCTTCTCTGAAGATTGCAGAGAGCATTATGCAGGAGAATTAGGAGATAAAACTGACTGTAGGTCAGCTGTGTTGCCAAATCCAAGGAAATGGAGATGGCTTGAAAGAAGATAATGTAAGAAGCCTGAAGTGAGTAGGATTATCCAAGATAGATGAGGACTATCTTGGAATCACTACTAAGGCTAGACAGACTGGAAACTTGTGGAAAAGTACCAGTAGATCAATCACTGGAACTCCTGCATGAACAGCAACTGAAAGAGACAGCAGAGGGAATCTTCCTGTGAAACACAGAGAGAACAGACAAAGGGAGAGGAGTAGTCCTGTCCCTGTCTGATAAGCTGTCTAGAGAATTTATTCGAAGAAAAACTCTACACTGGAATGACAGTATGGTACCACTCAATCAGGATAAAACCTGGATGAGAGGGTAGAAAAAACAGGAACTGAAGGGTGACTTACCATATGGTGAGTCAGCTGAAGAAAAAAATGTTCATGTTGGGACAGAAACTATCATGGGATAGTAGTTAATTTCTCTTCTTGGTAGGAAGAGGAGGAGAAATCTGTAACCCATAGACAAGAATATCCTGACAGCTCAGTACATCCTGAGAAAGGAAGCCATGTGTAGAGTTTTAAAGAAAAAAACAGTGAACAAACTTCTGCTAAGAAGAGGTTAACTGTAGGTTATAACCTTCAGGAACCTATGGTTGCTGGGTATGCTCAGACTGGCTAGAATTTGGATTCTTCAGACCAGGACGAGGTGTCCCCTGTTTGGGTACATCTGGATGATGGGCAGGAGAAGAGTGAAACCTTCTTTTCTTAGGGAAAGAAGGTTTGGTAGGACATTTCCTACCTCCTGGGGAAGAAGGCAGCTTAGGATGGTTTCCAGAACCAGGGAAGTCAGTGGAGCAGAGAGCAACCTAACGTAAAGCCTCCTTATTGAAGAGATTTTCTCCAGTACAAGGAGAATTACCCAGTGTGTGTTGTGCCCATCTGCTCAAGTCTGAAGCCTGGAGCCAGGCTCTACGACGTGCTCCTATGGCAATAGCAGAGGATCTGCTAACAGACTCAAAAGAGTCTAGAGAAGCACGAGAAAGAAACCAAGAGAGATTCTGGCTATGACTAAGAAGCAAGGAATAGTCTGCAGCCTTAGGCTCTGATAGAAAAGGAGTCAAAAGAGATAATTTCTTTGTGACCTCCTGGAGAGATAGACTCATATAAAAAATATAAGAGATAATCCTTGATGCCAGCATAGATGTTTGGAAGGTTTGACGTCCAAAGGCATCAAGTGCTCTAGATGCACGACCTGGCGGATAAGAATGCTTCTTCTTGCTTTTTACCTTCCTCACTGCTGATTCCACTACAATGGAATGATGGGGAAGTTGAGTCTTTTGAAACCCTGGAGAGGGGGGTACCTGATACAGAACATTAGTTGCTGCAGAAAGTGAGGGAACCCTTAAAGGTGATTCCCATATTCTCAGAAGAAGATCCTGCAAAGAATGATGTAAAGGAAGCATTATATTTTCCTTTTCTGCAGGAGAGCCTCGAGTAGGATCACAGCCAGGGATAGGAATAGCAAGAAACATTGCCATGTCAAGGAGAAATTTCTGAAAAGAGGGATCTCCAATGGGAACTATCCCTGGGCAGGCTAAGGTTGAAGGAGCAGCCTGAGCACCAGAGGATGTACTGGTCTGGTGCAGAAAAAGAACCCCACTAGATGGAAAGTGGTGCTGGCAGTCACGATTTGAGGCAGTCAATACTGCATCGTCCATGCCAGGTATCGATTCCAAACTAGGCATAGAGCGGATTGATGGTACCGATGTAACTGCAGGAACCAACATCGATACCGATACCGGTAGCTGAGTCAGAATCGGAGACGGTAACGCCATTGAAGCAGTCATCGGAGGCTGCTCAAGCGGTACCGAGGCAACCGGAAACGCTTGGTGAATATCCTCGGTACTGCGTATCCGGAAACGATAAGGGTCGGTTCCGAGACGCGTCGGTACCCAGTCATCTAGACTAGATATCGATTCCAGACTCGGCATCGAAGGGAGCGAGTCCATCGATGCATGTCTAGAGGGTACCGACATCGGTGGTGGTATCGGCGATGTTGTCGATACAGGAAAGTCGGTCCGGGTCGTATCGATCGGTCCCGAAGGTACCGAGAACACCCGATGACGATCCCTGGTGAAGAGTGGATCACTCAACACCGGTGCCGATGCCGGGGTATCGGTACCGCTCGAAGCGGATGCCACCACCGAACATGGCTCAGGTATGTTCTGTGAGGGGTGAGCCCCAGGAACAACCTGAAACCCCTGAAATGCTTTGGAGCCCGGAGACTCCCGCCGGGGTTTTAATGCCAGTGGGGTCGAGGGCAAGGCCGGAGCCGTCATCATGCTTGGCATGAGACCTACCACTCAAGGATTGGCTAGTCTTAACAGACTGTTTGTGGGTTACCTGATCCTGTAGAGAAGAAAAACCCGGTGCCCTCACTCCGGGAGGGAAAACGGTATCGAGGGAAACTCGAAAGAGGGAAGTTCCTCTCACAGTTTTGCAGCCTGATTGTTCAGGGGAAAAAGGGTCAGGACCCAAACAGGTTAGACACCAGGCATTGGAGTCTAAAAAGAAAACTGTGCTTCTTAGTAGAAGGCGGCTCCATGATGGAGAGGCCTTGTAGGCCCAAAAATGTTAAGACAGAAACTGAGGGAAAAATGTCCCTGAGTTTAAGAAAAGGAAAAGAAAAACCCACCGGCGGTACCGGTGGCGGCGGGAAAAACAGCCGCGACCACAAGAAACAAGAAATAAAGAATTTGAAGAAAAACGTTTCTGCGGTGACAGGAGGACGTCCTGCCGGCTCCGCGGAAAAATGAAAACTGAGGAGAGGCAGTGGAAAAGGCGGGAAGGCAGTGCGCAGGCGCGAGGGATGCTCCCAAAAGCTTTCTGAATGGATGCTGGGGAGCATTCCCGTGCAGGCTCCGTCGGTACTGACGTACCCATGTGTGAAGACTCATTCCTGCTTGTTCCTGGAGATGAGGTAGATGTCTTCTTAGAAAGCTGTGTCCTCGTCATGAACTCTACCTCCAGCTCTGCGGCCTTGTCGGTCATGGGTTTGCCAAAGAGATTCTCCCCTCAGCATGGGACATTGATCAACTTGTCCTGAACCCATTGTTCGAGGTCTGACGACTGCAGCCAAGCTTGGTGGCGTGCACTGATGCCCGTCGCGGCTACCCATGCCGCCGACTCGAACTCATCATAAGCCGCCCAAGACATGAACTTGGAGCATTCACGGACAGCTTTGGACAGGCCCTTCAAGAGCTGCAAAGGCTCCTCGGAGAGACCAGCCGAGAACCCGGCGATTTCCTTCACCAGGCCGCTCAGGTACATGTCCATGTACAGTGGAACGCCTGGATCCGACAATTCAGCATTGCGCCCTGGTAACATTTCCTGCCGAGGGCATCCAAGGTGCAGGCCTCCCTACCGGGGGGGTACCAAGGAGTGTGTCTTCTGACTCTTCAGTCAACACATGGCTGACTCCACAACCATGGAGTTGTGCGGCAGTTGTGATTTTTGGAACCCAGGGCTCCAGTGGACTCGATACATCAAGTCGAGCTGCTTGCTGATTACCGGCGTTGTTGCCGGCTTCTCCCACATGCGGAGCATAAGTTGTTCCAGGATAGAAGGAATGGGCACCTAGAGGGCTTCCCGAGGGGGAGCCTCATACTGGAGGATCTCGAGCTTGTCGGCCCGAGGATCCTCCTCGTAATCTGTCGGGAAAGCCAAAGCCTTGGACATATCCCGCATGAAGTCCAAAAAAACCCATATCCTCCGGTGGGGACCTTCTCCGAGGTTCAGATATCAGGGAATCAGAGGGGACACCTCGATGACAATGAGTGTTCGGGGACTCCTCATCCTCGGTCTCCCAAACGGAGGCCTCCGAAGAAGACTCATGGAGCTCCTCAGGCATTGAGGGTCCCGGCGCCATCCGCTCTGACGCCTACAGGCTCAGCAGTGACGACCTTGGTCCCAACGAGCGGGAGGTCGAGTGTGACCTCGGCCGAGGATCGACTCGGGTCCGCAAAGCCTCGAGGATCGGCTCAGCCTGTGGGGTCGACTTCGACGTCGAGAGCCCGGTGGTTGGGACGGAGGAACCGGACATGCTGGACATCAGCGCCTGCTGCTGTTCCATGAAGGCAGTGACATTGCGCTCCAAGGCCGCCATCTTGGACACTAGTTCCGGAGGTTCCGCAGCCCCCGGCTCGGGCGCCAACACACTCGGGCCCGAAGCCGGGGCCCGAAGCCGGCTCCCTCAGAGGGGAGTCCTCAACCAGGACAGTATGTACTTGCCTAGGCTGATCCATGACTGTCCCTGCGAGGAACCTTGGCTGGGCGCTCCTTCTCTGATGTCTCGGGCAGGCGCTTCGTGACCGGCCCCAAGAGGAGCCAGGCTGCTCGGAACCGTCCAGAGATGCAGCCTTCGAGGGTTTCTTCCTTCTCTTTGGTTCCCTCAAGGGAGACCCCCCTCTCCGAGGAACCCCGACGATGCTCGGGTTCGGAGAACTCCTCCCGAGTCGTGGAGGCCTTGGACGAGATCCTGGCTCTCAGAGGCATGGGGGAGTCAGGAAATATCTTATCATGCTGCTGCTGGCGGCTCCTCAAGGTCTTCGAGGACATCTTTTTACACAGGCCACAGACCGCTGAGTCATGGTCCAGGCCGAGGCACTGGAGTCAGCAGTCATGCGTATCAGTGAGGGACATGATTTTCCCACACCTATCGCACTTTTTGAACCCGCTAGTAGCCATGGGGGGAAAAAGGACCCCAGCAAGGTCGAAGACCCTTCGGGCTGCCAGCGAGGAAAAAATGGGCACATAGACGCCCCAAGAAAGAAAAAATCAAAACTTAGAAGAGGAACCGACCCGATACTGAGGCCGGAGTGGGGAAGGGTACCGGTGCGAACCGGAGAAAGCCAAAATGCACAAAAAAATCAACCTTTCCCGGGACAGATACAGACTACGTCTGATGGGCTCCGCGGAAAAAAGGAGATTGAGCAAGATGGCACCCTTGGGCGGGAAGGGACCACGCATGCGTGGTACCAAGTCCCAAAGGCTTTCTTTGAAAGCTGGGGATTTGCTCCACATGGGCTCCGTCGGCGTCGACATCACCCATATGTGAGGGCTGACTTCCTGCTTCTTCCTGGAGAAATATACACCTTTCTCCACATCTGCTCCCAACTCTCCAAAATCACAAACTGCTTCGCTGAAGTAATCAAATGGCTCCACCATCACAATTTATCCATTAACTTCAACAAAACAGAACTTCTCCATGTTACAAAGAACCCCAACTTCACCCCCCACCCCCGCCTCCATTAGGATTGGTAACGATGACATTCATATCGAAACTGAGATCAGATACTTTGGCATCACACTTGATCAGCAATTGTGTTTCAAAGCTCAAATTCAACACACTACCAATCTGTATATTATAAGCTCAAAACTCTGCAGAACCTATACCCTCTCCTATCCACTAAAACATTCCGTTCAGTTTGCCAGGCCACCATCACTCCTCTATTCAACTACTACAATATCAGGACTTGCCTAAGCACCCGCTGCTCCCATTACAGTTTGGCCAGAACACTACAGCTCGGACTATCTGTCAAATTTCAAGGCAAACCCATATCCTCAATCTTCTCCACTGGCTACCCATCAGCTCAAGAATAAAATACAGAGTCCTCACTACCATCCACAAGACCCTAAACAAGCACTCCTCAGAGCACCTTCAGACGCTAATTCACACTCCTAACACTAACAGAACAAGAAGAAACAGCATTCAAAATCTCCTCAGTCTTCTATCTCATACCCACAAGAGCAACCAGAACACATGACTCAGAGCATTCGCACTGTATGCCCCCATCCCCTGGAACTCACTACCCCCCCAAATCCTCTGCGGACTTCCATAAAAAAATTAAAGACCCATCTCTTTCAAGAACACTTTGGCACCAGATCCCAGCTAGATGCAAAGCAACATGACTTTTCACAAACAGGATCTCTCCCATTCCATCCCACCCCACCCCACCTCCATGAAGTCCCCCCATAGTCCCTTAACCCACCCTTCTCAGCCCATACCCTATTATGTGTATAGTTAGTACACCTTATTTAAACCTATGAACAGCTTGTTAATGGCGTTATTTATAAGTTCCATTTCTCCCAGCTGTATTTACCTTTATTAGTTATATTTCTTATTTCTATTGGGTTTTTTTTAAAATTTTATATTTATTAACACTTATAATATACATTTTCAAAAAACAAGAATAAAGATAAATTTAAAAAACATCAAATACAGGAAAAACACTTCCCAACAAATACAAATACATTAGTATATAAGCCCACCAAAACCCAGAGAGCAAGTTTAGGGGAACCCCCCCCCACCAAAAAATAAAGAAAAAAAAGAGGAAAATAAGGATATGGCAACAGCACAGTCAGCTTATTCAGGGAAGTTATTAACCCTCAGATGCCCCCTCCCTACTCACCAAAAAACTAAGGAGTTGCTTAGGGTCAAAAACCAGAAATCTCTTAGAATCTAGGAAAACAAAACATTCTACAGGGAAATTTTAACAAAAAAGTGGCACCCGGGGCTAGAACTCTTGGTTTTAACATCAAGAATTCTTTACACCTTGATTGGGTAGCTCTCGAAAAATCAGGAAAAATTTGAATCCTGGCCCCCAAAAACAGCTCCTGCATATATCGGAAATATAATTTTAACACAGTATGATGGTCAATCTCAAAAGTAAAAACAACAAGCAAAGTTGTACGTTTAATCAACATCCAGGGAATTCTCCAAAAAAAACCAGTGAGATCAAAAGAGCCCATCTGGTTTTGAAATTGTTCCATTCCAGTGGCAGTGGCGCTGGAACCCATAAACAAATATTGCACCTGAGTAACTGGTGGCAAATTGTTCAACAGTAACTTCAGTATTTCTCGGAGATATTTCCTGGCCATCTCAATAGGTGACACCAGTGGCGACTTGAGGAAATTAATAAACCATAAATTATTTCTCCTTACTGAGTTCTCCAGATACTCCATCTTCTAAAACAATATTGAGGAATCCTTAACCATTGTACACTGGGTATCCTGCAATTCCCCGAATCTGGCTTCCAGAAAAGACAGCCTAGATGCCTGCTGAGTCTGCTCCTGAGAGAGCGTAGACAATGAGTCCTTCACCAAAGTTAAATCCGATTTAGAAAGTACCTGCTAAGGTTTTCAGAGAAGAATTCACCAAGGTCGATGCCTCCCACAAGACTTCCATTGTAACCACTGCAGGTTTCTTCAGCCCTCCAGGGTCTAGGAGATAAGGCATACTTCCCTCAGATACCACCTTCCCCTCCAAAATTGCAGCATTCGATGACACAGCTCCCCCAACAATAGGAGACGATCCTGCTGCTTGGGATCCTCCAGGGCTCACGCTGGCTCCTCCACTCCGATTCGAAGCCGGCAATGGCCACACAGGCGGACTGGAAATACTTCTGGGTCACGGAGGCGCAGTTCTTTCAAGGGGGCTTAAAGACGCGCCCCCCCCCCCATTCAAGGCTGATTCAGATATTGCTACTGGCCCCGCCGAGGTGCTGCCGCCACTTCCAAGGCTCCCCGGTACAGAAATCGCCGAACCGGAGGACTGGCTCTTCGGCTTTCTCATTCTCCCCTCCCCCCCACCTAAGGCCAAGGAATCCCGAGGAATCCGCCACACATCGAAAGGTGAGTGTCACGGCTAACAGCCAGATGCCATCTTGCTCCCCCCAGTTCCCACTGTTTTATGTAAAATGTTCATTGTATTCACTCAGTTCCATGTAAACTGTTTTGACTTGTAGAAAAATGGTATATCAAAAATTGTTAAATAAATTATTCGTACCCAAAATTCCTACAGGTGGTCTCTCTGCACTAGCCCTCAGTGAGTCCCAAACCCCCACCAACAAAATGGATTTAGTCTATTCTCAAAACCTGTAATGCCCTCCAGGAGGTTCTAGCTCTTCCAGTTCATCAACTCCAAGATCTTTAAGTTCTCAATCTGGTCCAACCCAACTTTTGTAAATGCCACCTTCAAGCATCTCAACCTGTGGTATGAGGTGCTCCCTGCCCCAGGTTTTCACCACATCAGTCCATGGTCTCTGAGGCTGTTCTTAAAAAGTCAAAGAACACGAAGTCTTTAGCACAAACGTCACCAGGAAAGGTACAGCGCATCTTGGATGCTATGGGCAGAAAGGTCTACCAGAGTGTGCTTCTAGCTATGTGGATCTTGGCCTATCAATTACAGATCCTGCACTATCACCATGATCTTCTCCTGCAACTGGACCTTCTGGAAGGTTCATTGGTGGAAGACAGAGCACACATTTAGGATAACTTACATGAGTCACTGTATCACCCATCATCTGTTCCACCTATGATGTGTGAGAATCAATTGTCCAGGCCACAGCTATGGCCATTTCAGATAGATGAACTACTTAGCTATGAATCTCAGGCCTGAGGGAGGACCTGCATGATCGTCTAGCAGCCTCTCCTTAGCGGCTTGGAGAGTGAACAGAGCATGATGCACCTCTCAGAAAACGTCCTCGCAGTCCTCTTAGGTTCCAGGAAACTAGTTACACAATGTTCCTACCAGAGGAAATGGGTGCGTTTTGTATACGGGGCCGAGACTCACAATCTTGATCCAGTCCACCGCCCCGTCAACAGAATTTTGTAATACCTGTGGTACCTGTCCCAATCAGGTCTGAAGACAAACTCAGTCAGGTACCATCTTTCTGCAATCTCAGCTTTGCATGTTCTCTTGTTGGGGGGAGTCCTTGTTGGTGCACCCCGTAGTATCCCGATTCATTTAGGGCTCACGAACACTAAACCTCCAATCACACTGCCCTTGCCTGTGTGGGGACCTCAACATTTTTTTGTCTGAGCTCATGAAGCCACCCTTCGAGCTCCTTGGTTCAGCATCACTCAAGCACCTCACGTGGAAAACTGTGTTTCCAGGGACAATCACTTCTGCAGCATGATGGATCAGTGAATTTGAAGCACCGGTGCACTATACGCCATACACTCACTTTCTACACAATCAAGTTGTCCTTCGAACCCACCTGAAATTTCTCCCCAAAGTTGTATCCAGTTTTCACCTTAACCAGAGCATTGTGCTACCAACTTTCTTTTAGGGACCACACTCAGATTTCTCGGAAAAAGCACTTCACACATTAGACTGCAAGAGAACTCTCCTATACTATCTGCAAGCTAAAACCAGCATTTGCTCCTGTTCCCAGCTTTTTGTTACCTTCAACCCCAATAATTCTGGCCAACCAGCATCAAAACAAACCATATCCACTTGGATAGCAGACTGTCAAGGACAACGGTAGACATCTGGGCCCCCATCGCCTCCGGGCCACGGCTGCCTTCATTGCTAACCTGGCTTCTATGTCAATTCAGGATATCTGCCGGGTGACTAGTTCATCCTCTGTTCATACTTTTACTAAGCTCTACACTACAGCATCAGTGTATCCTCTGCACATGACGCTGCCTCCAGACAGGCTGTCGTCTGCAATCTCTTCGCTCCATGATATATCCTCAGCCTGTCCTCACCACTGGTCCATTGAACTACACCTTCCCTCAGCACAGACCTCAGTTATATATTCACCATCACAGTGTGCCTGCATCCCCCTGCTTGTATCCAGAGAAGCGTAGTTGCTTACCTGTAATGGGGGGATGCAGCCATACTGACCCTCCTGCCATCCCTACACACACAAAAAGTAGCAATCCTTCAGTACTTAGCTATGTTACCTAATGAAGGACCAACGGCAATACAGAGTGGGAAATACAAGTGGGAGAAGGCACACATGCTCAGAGAAGTCCCAAAGATGTCTTTGGGCTATAGGAGAACCTGGCAAGCAGTTACTTACCTGTAACAGGTGTTCTCTGGGATCAGCAGGAATAAGTCCTCACATAGGTGACGTCACCAACGGAGCCCACGTGGGAATGCTTCCCAGCTTCCAAAAGAAGTACTTGGAAGGTGCTCCATGCACACGTGCTGGTCTTCCCGACCGAAGGAGCCATCTTACCTCAGTATAACACCACAATCAAGCCAAAAAAGAAGAAAACTCCATGGGAAGGAGGGAGTGTAGTGAGGACTGATTCCTGCTGATCCCAGAAAACATCTGCTACAGGTTAACTACACTTTCTCTGGGACCAAGCAGAAGTCCGTCCTCACATATGGGACTCCCTAGCTACAGGATACAACCCCCCCCCCAAAAAAAAATCCCTGTATAAGGTCCAACAAGGCAATCAGAAAAAATGAACTGAAAACAAACAGCATGAGCAATCGCTGAAAGGTTCCGAGAGTACGTAGGAATTTCGGGCAAGTTTGGAGAACCACCCTATTCTTATGAAACCTGATATATGGCGGGTGCACCACCAGTGCTTGTAATTCGCTGATTGCGTGCCGAAGTAAGTGCTACCAAAAAAATAACCTTCCAGGACAGGAACTTGAGCAGACAGGAGCTAAGCGGCTCAAAGGGGGGTGCAAGGAGCTGTCTAAGCACCACATTAAAGTCCCATGCCACCAAGGGTGGTTTAATGGGGGGGAGAGAGATAGGAGGAGATCCCGCATAAAGCAACCCACCAAGAGGTGAGCAGAGAGTGGTTCATTAGCTATGAGCCAATGATAAGCAGCTACAGCACTCAGGTGCACTCTGACCGAATTGGACTTTAGATCAAAGTCTGACAAGTACAGAAGATAAGACAAAACAGACTCCACAGAGGAGAAGGGGTCCAGGGACTTGCTCTGACACCATTCCAAGTTACCAATGTCTCTGTTTAATGTACATTACCACGTTTAAGTTTCAACGTAAACCGCTTTGATTGAAATGATAAAGCGGTATATAAAACCTGTTAAATAAATAAATAAATAAAATTTGGAGAACCTGCAACACTTGAAGGCATAAGCACATCTAGTCTGAGCGAGGCGAGAACTATGTTATCCACGTCCTGCAGCAAGTGGTACTCTGCGAGTACTAGCCACTCAGCAGCCAAGCCGTTAGTGCTAGGGACAACAGGTTGGGATGAAGCAAAGTCCCATTGTCCTGCAAAATCAGGTCCTCGGCACAGTCCAGTCTGAGTGGTTGCTGTTGAGACAAGTGGAGGAGGAATGGAAACAAGGGTTGCCTGGGCCAGAGCGGCGTAATGAGGATCAGGGCAATGCCGTCTGCCTGCAACTTGAAAAGGGTCTGGGCCACCAGAGGAGTTGGTGGGTAGGCATAGAGAAGACCCTTGCTCCAATCCAGGAGAAAAACATTGGGATCCAAGTGATTCAGGCAGGGCACTCTGGAGCAAAAAAGTGGAAAATGGGTGTTGCTAGGAGAAGCAAAGAGGTCTATGGACGGCATGCTCCACATACGGAAGATGCAGTCGACAACCTGCCTGTTCAGAGTCCATTCATGTGGCTGAAGGACTCTGCTGAGGTGATCCACTAGGATGTTGTGCTCCCCAGATAGACTATTCTGAAAAGCATTCCATGCAAGACTACAAACTTCCAGAGGTGGACTGCCTCCCAGCAGAGGTGGTATGAACCCATGCCACCCTGTTTGCTGAGGTAGAACACTGCCACCTGGTATGAGGATGAACTGGTGGGTAAGTTGTTGCTGAAACACTCAGAGCACTGGCAATGGCCCGAAGTGCCAGGAAGTTGATCTGTTGTCAGTTTTCCACTGCAGTCCAGACATCCTGTGTGGATGTATTACTAATTAAAAATTTATTTGGATCAGCAAGGAATATTGAACTTTGCAAGGAAATTGAACTTTTAAGCCATGCTGCATGTGAGAAATCAAATCATGCTGAGCCAGCTTGCTAGCCCAGAGATCAAAGCTGTATTTACGTTAGGTCAACATCTCTGGGCGAGCAGGCAGTTTTGGCTGGACAGAACTGAACGAGTGACCCATAGGCACCTGACACCCCTCAGGTATAGATCACGAGCACAGCATTAACCCTAACCAATCCTGATTTGAGCATGCACCTTGCTAACCTATGAATGACAACAGCATGCAGCATGCACGGCTTTAGTTAAAGTATTTAGGAGGGGGATTTTCAGCAGGAAAATGGGACTTCACCAGACAGACGAGACAGACATGTTTCGGTGGCCTCCCGGATTCCTCTAAGTGATCGCTGACAAGTCCCCCGACCTACTGGAGTGAAGCTACAATATCCAGTGATGTATTGATGCTAAACTTTTACTTATTATTCTAAAAGGACTTAATTTAATAAAAGCATATTGTATTTACCAAAGTGTCTGTGCCTAGTCAGTGAGCTAGTGAGTGACAGGGTTAAAGGAAAAGCGTAAAATTTGGTAATACATAATTGGCGACGAGGGTGGGATTGGGTTAGCAGAGTCCTGGGATAATAAGCTTAAGGAAGCAACCCCCGCCGATGTAGAAAGAGTACTCGGCGGGCTGTGTGAGAGCTAGCTGCAACACATTTGTGCCTATAAAAGTACAGAGAAAATCCAGAACAGAGAGAGCGTAGATCTGCTTGGCCAGGCATGAAGAATCCCAGACTGTCCCCAGCTTTTCGCTGAGCGCTCCCAGCTGATGTGTAAAGGGCTGTATGACAAGTTTGGTGAAGTATTCTTTGTAAATAGCTGCACTATCTCATAACTCTTTCAGTGAAGTATTATTCTTCTGTAATTAAGTGCTTTTAGTTACTTTCTAGTTATCCTTTCTAACTACTCATGTGTAACTACTTACCTTTCTGAATAAGTATCCTTGCTTTATTTGTAAATAAACTGCACGTCTTCATTAACAAGGTGTGTTAGCCTTTGATGTAGTAAGACATTTGGAACCAGAAGCGGGGTACGAAAAAAAAAGGCTTGGACAATGTTGAAAAGAAGTGAAAATAGTGTAAATACTGTGAATATTGTAACTATTCCCGGCTGGGATCAGGCATCTTATGAAATATTAGCTAGAGAATGGTCCTGCGGGTCAAGACTAAGTGAGAATTGGGAGTCTGTTTTAAAAGATGATGAACCAGTTAATGCCCTTACATGCTTGCAAAAAATACCTGTTGAAAAAGGAACAGAATTGAGTGTGTTAGGAAGGAGAAGATTGCTTTTGTTGTCTGCATATTGTGAGATGCATCAGACAAATTCTAGCAAATCAGATTTGATTGCACGGACAGATAAAATAGACATTTATCAGCAAGTTGCTGAGAGGGTGGTTCAGTATAAATACCGTAAGAGACGGGGAAAAAGAAAGAAAAAGAAAATGCACATGTCTAGTACTCCCCGATTTTAATCAACAAGAGATTAATGATAGATCATGGTGATGCTAAGAAATTCTGTTTGATTAGTTCTGACCCACTGATACAAGATCAGTTTTGTCATGACTTTACTTTTTTTAAGGTCCCTGGTTAAGAGAAACTCTGATCAGATAGGTATAAAGCACTTGTAAGCTTTGATTTGTCATGTGTTTAAATGTTTGTTTGCAGTAAATACTGTTTTTCTTTCATTACTGGCTACTCCAGTAGATTTTATGGTCCCTGGATGCTGAAGTGACTAGATCAAACAAACAAGGCATGAAACTAAGGAAACTGTTTTTGTTTTTTCTTTGACCTTCAAAGTAGAGGTTAAGAGCCCTGACAGGACAATGGGGCATCCTGAGCCAGTTTGCAAATGATTTAAATCCTGAGTAAATAAGAAGGTAAATCCTGGTTAATCTTTATCATTAGTATGTTATGCATCTATTCTTTGTCTTTGACTGTATATGCTATCAAGCAAACTTAAAAGTTAAAGGGGGATTTTATATATTGTGGCAAGCACCTCAGAGGGTATAGTTATTGTTTATATTTTACAGAACCATAAACAGCTATAACTATAGGTTAATTGTTCAGCTACATAGTAATCTGCATTTGCCTGAAGGAATCTGGACACAAGAGAGACCTATTGTTTGTTCTGCTGTCTGTGTTGAAGATAACATTTCAGATCAGTTTGATACCAGTTTCAGGTATAAGGTTTTAATTTAAATGTGACAAAGCATGATTTTGAATTCACCTCTTTGCAGTTTCATGTTATTTGAGAATGCCTGTTTCCTGAACTGTAAGATTCAAGGTAATTACTTTGCTTTGTTAGACTCTGTACTGATGACTGATGAACAGGACAGTAACATCACAGTTTTATTTGTTACAATATTGGATTTTAGGATAAATTCACCTGTTTTTCTGTATTTGAATTTTACGTGTTGGTGTCCAGAGAAAAAGTGTACTTTGTTTTGAAAGTTTCTATTTCAGTTTCAGGAGTACATTTGCAGAGAAAACAGATATATGCTGCAGCACTGTGAGATATTAATTTTCTTTAGTTTATACACTTGCACTTATGTTACCAAATATACTTGTTGTAGTAGTACATTATGCAGAGGTCCAGCACACACACAGCAATTACAAGATAAGTAAATATTAATAAGTTTGCTGACATTTTGGACAGAGGCTGATATGAAATTGCTGTATTCCCAAGCATATAGAGCAAATATAAAGATGGAACTGGGTTCCCAGAAAATAATGAGAATATTTGTAAAATTATTTACAAATAAAACGATAACATTAACTTGAGTTGATTGGATAAAACCAAATCTTGCTTGTCAGCAATGATCCAGGAGAGGTTTGAGAAAAAGAATGAGAGAGAGAGAGAGAGAGAGAGAGGCAGAAAGGTAAGGCCACAGCCTAGGATAGTGTGGCCTGGTTCCCACAAACAGTTGCCCAAATATCACCAATCAAAGGATTACTTAGACGGCAGTTGCTTTAGCTACAAAGACTTTTATTTTAGCATAGCAAAATAATAGTGTCATGCAGAACAGCAAAGCCTGTCTAGAGATGGCGGACAGCACTTTCTCTCTGTATGGGGAGAAAGCACTGCCCAATGATCCTTTAAAATGGCTGGTTTATATATACATTTCTCCTTGTCTCAAATGTCTGCTTCAAATTAGTTTCAGTGAATTCATCATAAGTTCTTAAGTGTCTGCAAGGCCCCAGGCGTCCTGTAACACTTTTCCCCAGGGGAGGATCCCTTTACATTTATACATCTGGATCTGCTTTTAGGTCTACTTATCTATGCATGGCCTGTGATCTCTGCCCCTTCCTGTGTTTTTCCTTCTTCTGGCACTAATTGAAACCGTCAGGGCAAGAGAGTGTTTTGTGCTCATTAGTTTGAATTCTTTGCTTGGCCTGTATTTTCTTGCTAGGCCCCAATATTCTGCATACTTCTATCCAGAATATGGTTACCCAATAGCAGGCCGCATCTATTATCTTATGGCAAGCATATACTCTCATATAGCTCATATGTATTGTCTTCTTGTCTTCTGTGCCATCCATATACTGTGTAGTTTCACCAGGCAAGGGTGCAGTCATATAAAGCCAATATATAAGCAGACCTAAGTCAAATTTCCCAACATTAGGAAAAGACAATAAATGTGCTGCTTCCAGTGTGATGATCTGGGCTACCAGAATTCTGACTGCTCTAAGACTCCTCGAGGACCCACAAGGCCTGAAGAACAGGAACCTTGCATATTTATGCCTCTGAAGAGATATGGATAGGCAGGGGAGAATAGGCCGAGAAGAACCCGAAGATCGTCATGAGGCCCAGCCACAAATGCCTTGCAGTCCAAGAAGAACCTGAAGACGTATCGCCATGAGGCCCAACCACCAATGCCTTGTACCCTCTTAGATCTCTCACCTCAAAAGGATCTCTTGTTGACACCATAATTAATGAGTAGCTTACACAAATCCTTGTGAACACTGCAATTTTAAAATCAGTCCAACAGCACTCTCACAGAGAACAGTGTATACGATAGATTCTAGTTATACGTGAGAGATATGTGACTGTCATGTTAGGAGCCATATTTCTTTCTATTGGGATTGATGTTATAAAATGCTGCAAAATAATAGTTTTATATTGTAAGGACTTTACCCAAATTGTTCCTATTTAGAATGAGCATATGTTCACTTAGCATTGGACCAATTAAGTTGATGGGAAAGGGACACTGTTTACTCATACTGTTATGCTTATTGAGAATAATCTAAAATTATATTCTCTGCCTACCATTTGTTTACACCAATACTAAGTTTTTAACAATTGTTTGATGTTCTTAGCAGCCTTGCCAAATAAGGATACATTAGTATGGTATAAAAAACATGAAAAGGACCTATGTATGTAGTTGGTGGAATGATGCAGGTGATGAAAAAAGTGTTGTGAGGGATGAAGTGGAATATTAAAGGAGAAACTGTGATAGACAGTAAACTGATGAAGGTAATTTGAAGTGACATATCTGCCTAATGAATATGTAAACAAAAAATTATGAGCACTTTATTCAACTATGCCGTCTCCAGAAGCTTCAATTCAGGAAGTCATACTCAACAATTGGAAATAGATACTTGGAGACAGGCTAGGTGCACCTTGCACCCTGATGAGCTTTGGAAAACCCACACTGGCCATGTGGTACTTCCAGATGCTTTTTTGCCTCACTTTTCCTCTGTATGTCCTGGCCAGGCAAGCAGAGGCAAAGGGGGATGATTTGATGACAAATTCTCACACAATTGGTATAATTCTAAAACTTGTCAAAATTGCAGAACACGTGTGTGCAACTTGTCTGATCTGTAACCAGTGATAGAGAGACAAGGAGTTAATCAAACTGCGAGACAAGATTGACACCATACGAGATAGTTACTGGTAGACCACTGAAAGTTTATAAAGCAATATTTATTATTTATAGGATATGATCTTAGTAAATATAGATGAAATTAAGTTTATCTTATTGTGAAATCTAATCTAGAATTTTTAGTCTTTTCATTTAATATTGGTGCTGCTCTTCTGAATGAGGCCTGGAGCCATGTCACCAATTGCAATCCAGAGAGTCCAGCAGAGGGAATTGGCCAGAGTCCAGATGGAGCAGACCATCCCGAGAAATCCGAACTACGCACCGCAGAAATGTGTGAAGGCGTTCCTATCTGGATCAGTGTGTCACATTGAAAAAGGGGCCAAAATATCCGCCCACGAGAATAAGAGGTTCAACTTTTGAGAGAAACTAAACAAACTTCAGAGAAAGGTGAAACAACACTACGGAGTCCTGAAGAACTGCTGAGAAGCAGGCCAAATCATCTGAAAATAGGAAGAGGACTATTGGACTGATTGGGGGTTTCTGTGAAAGCTTTTTTGTTTTATGTATTGTTCTTTTAAACCCACGGGTGGTCAATAGTGTAAACGTTTGGGTAAAATATGAAAGACCAGACCTTAATGTTATCCACTATGTTTTATCCCATGTTATTATTATTGTATTTCCAGATGAATTACAAAGGCAATTCAGCCACTGCTTACGTACAATATCCTTACTGATCCACGGGTGGAATGTATTACTAATTAAAAATTTATTTGGATCAGCAAGGAATATTGAACTTTGCAAGGAAATTGAACTTTTAAGCCATGCTGCATGTGAGAAATCAAATCATGCTGAGCCAGCTTGCTAGCCCAGAGATCAAAGCTGTATTTACGTTAGGTCAACATCTCTGGGCGAGCAGGCAGTTTTGGCTGGACAGAACTGAACGAGTGACTCATAGGCACCTGACACTCCTCAGGTGTAGATCACAAGCACAGCATTAACCCTAACCAATCCTGATTTGAGCATGCACCTTGCTAACCTATGAATGACAACAGCATGCAGCATGCACGGCTTTAGTTAAAGTATTTAGGAGGGGGATTTTCAGCAGGAAAACGGGACTTCACCAGACAGACGAGACAGACGTGTTTCGGTGGCCTCCCGGATTCCTCTAAGTGATCGCTGACAAGTCCCCTGACCTACTGGAGTGAAGCTACAATATCCGGTGATGTATTGATGCTAAACTTTTACTTATTATTCTAAAAGGACTTAATTTAATAAAAGCATATTGTATTTACCAAAGTGTCTGTGCCTAGTCAGTGAGCTAGTGAGTGACAGGGTTAAAGGAAAAGCGTAAAATTTGGTAATACAGTGGACAAGTCATTCAGGAGTGCTCCCCAGCTGAGCTTGGAGGCATCATCGCTGGGACTTGTTGATGCGGCAGGGCCTGGAAGGGAAGCCCCACAAGCAGGTGAGTGAGGTGTAGCCACCAGGACAGGGATTTTTGGAGAGGCGGAGTCACTGTGACCCTGTCCGAAAGATGTCCCGTCACCTGACACCACTTTGTCTGATGCATCTGAAGTCAGGCTGAGGGGGTAACATAGACCGTGAAGGCCATGTGGCCCAGCATCTGCTGAGCTGTGACAACCGGGCAACTCTGGATGTCCACTGCCAAAGTGACTAGGTGTTGGGCACTGTCTGTTGAAGGAATGCTCGAGCCAATGTGGTATCGAGGATAGCCCCAATGAACTTGAGGCGTTGAGAGGATTGCAGATGGGACTTTGGATAGTGGATAACAAAGCCCAGCTGTTCCAGCACTTGAATGATGTGTTGTATGGACTGTCAGACCTTGTCCGGCATTCCGCCCAACCAATTAATCATCCAGGTAGGGGAAGACAGAGATTCCCATGAGCCAGAGGAAGGAGACAGTGACTGCCAGATATTTGGTAAAGCCCCTTGGGGCGGAGGCAAGGCCGAAGGGCATAACCCTGTACTGATAGAGCCGTCTGCTGAGCATAAAGCGGAGGTACTGAAGTTGCAGGAGGTGAAATGAGGATGTGTGCATAGGCATCTGAGATCCAAGGAGCACAGCCGAATCTTCCCACTGAAAGTAGGGCAGCAACTTTCCAAAGGATACAATCTTGAACTTTTCCTTCTCTAGAAAGCAACTGAGATTGCAGAGATCCAAGATGGATCGGAACTCACCTGTTTTTCTGGGGCCCAGGAAGTAGTGGAAGTAAAACCCTGTCCTGTTTGGGAAAGTGGAACAGGTTCCACCGCCTGATCTGCCAGCTGGGCCTGGACCTCTTGTTGGAGTAGTTTGCGTTGATGCTCGAGAGGGCACTCCCCTGGAAAGAAGACTGGGGGAATCTGCTCAAAGTGGAGCAGGTAGCCCTCGCAGACCACCTGCAGTGCCCAAACATTGGTTGTTATGCTGGGCCACCTGTGGGTAAAGTGTATTAGCTGTCCCCCCCACACCTGTGGCAGAACAGAGGTTGGGAGGGGAAGACAGGCCATGCTCTGAATCCAGGAGTCAAAACCCCCCACCTGGCTGGTGTTGCGGCGCTGGTTGAGGTTTTGGGGCTTTCAGCTTGCGCTGCTGCCTCCGATTCTGACCCTTAGGCTGTTGCCCCTGTTGGGGCGGCTGGTATGAATAATATGGGGTATAAGTACCATATGCCTCCTTCTTCTTAGGGTAAAAGGACTTCTTCCCTGAAGTCTTTCTCCTGGAAGGGTCAGCAGTCTTTCTCGAAAGCCTATTCATGGCGAGTTGCACCATTTCCAACTCTGCGTCATTGTCCATCATGAGTTTGTTGAAGAGATTTTTTCCCTGGCATAGGGCATCGGCAAACCAGTCCTGAACCCATTGTTTTAAGTCAGAGGGCTGTAGCCATGCCAGGTGACGTGCACGGATGCCCACCACAGCCACCCTGGCCATGGACTCAAACTCATCGTGGGCTGCCCGGGTGATGTACTTGGAGCACTCCTGCGTTTTGCTCACCAGGCTCTGGAAGTGCTCAAGGTGCTCTCCAGACAAAGCAGCTGAGAACCTGGCAAGATCCCCCACCAAGTCACGCAGGTACATAACCATGTACAACTGGAATACTTGGATCCGAGCCACCAGCATTGAGCCCTGTTAGCACTTCCTCCCAAAGCTGTCTATGCTGCAGGACTCCCTAACCGGAGGCACCTTGGAACTTTTAATCAGATGCATGGCTGATTCCATCACCATGGAGTTGTGAGGGAGTTGTGCCTTTTCCAACCCAGGACACAACATGGAATCAAGTCAACGGCTCACTGTTGGCACCGTGAATGGTGTTTCCCACATCCTAAAGAAAAGCCGTTCCAGGATCAGGTGAATTGGAACCGTAATGGCCTCTTTAGGGGGAATCGGGTACTGGAGGATTTCTACCTCCTCCGCCTCAATAGTGAAGAGCAAAACCTTCCCCATGTCCCGCACGAATTTGAGGAGAGATCCTTGGGAGGGGACCTCCTCCGTTTGTATGGGGGTGAGGGATCGGAGGGGACATTGCGGTGATAGGCAGTCCCCGACAATTCCTTGTCAGCCTCCCAATCAGAATCCGAGTGGAACTCAAAGTACCACCTCGAATGGTGACCGTGCCAGTGGTGTTCGGGTGGCGTCGAAGGAATCCTCTGCTCCTGTCTGTCCAACCCCAAAGCACTCGGGGATATGGGCACTCACTGTACCGAGCAGGACCTCAAATGCTCACGGGAACCGCCCGAGAGAGCATGGACCTCCAGGGTGGGCTGCACCTCCACAGGTGAGACACCCATCGTGGATGGTGCCGTCACCGGTGCCAAGGAACCCAAGGTCACCAGGTCCCTGGTAGCCTGCTGAGCCATGAATGCAGCGAGGCTATGCTCAAGGGCCTGCATCCTCTCTGCAAGGACAGAGAGCTCTGCTGCCACCGGAGTCGGCACCGCAGCCTTCGGTGTCAATGCTGACTTCCTTAGCGGGGGCTCCTCAATGGTTATGGCCTCTGGAGTCCCACGCTGGCCCTCGCTGATGTTCCTGGTTCTTAAGTCCCTTGCACATCATCTGCAAGCAGAGAGCACAGTCCAAGGGACTGCGGTTGGGCCCGAGGCATTGAAGGCACCAGCTGTGGCGGTCCATGATGGAGATGGTCCCAGCCACATTGAATGCACTTCTTGAAGCCACTGACCGGCTTTAACATGGCAGGGAGGACAGCTTCCGCCAAGTCAAAGGACTCTAACATCCTCACCGACCAGGGGGACACGAGAGAAAAATCCTGCATGCCGAGGTTAAAAGAACAAAGGACCGCCCCCCCCCCCCCCCCAGAAAAACGCAGCACTGAGGCACCAATGTTTCTGGAGACAGCAGAAAACACTGTACAGCACATAATACCGAAAAAGAAAACAACTAGAGAAAAAACAGTAATCTTTATTCCAGGACACAGATGTCTGGAGGGCAACGCGGAAAAAAGAAGACCGAGGTAAGATGGCTCCTTCAGGTGGGAAGACTGGCACGCATGCATGGAGTACCTTCCAAAACCTTCCTTTGGAAGCTGTGCAGCATTCCCGCGCGGGCTCCATTGGTAACATCACTATATGTGAGGACTGAGTTCCCGGAGAACTATGGCTCCATCCAGGACGTCACCGTCACAGTGTGGCTGCATACCCCATTACAGGTAAGCAACTATGCTTTACTGCTGCAACATAGTAATTGTTAAGGTCAAATGATTCCTTTTCTCTTGCTTTCATTCTCTAAGCCAGTAACGTTTTCAGGAAAGCTACAATGAATATGCATGGAAGAAATGTGCATATAATGGAGGCAGCGCATGCAAATCTCTCATATACATATTTGTAGTTATCCTGAAAATCTGACTGGCTCGAAAATCACTGATCTAAGGTAGGATGGAAATAGCGTCTCCTACAAAGCCCAGAACTCTCACAGCAGATCTTTGTTTTAAGTAAAGGCCATCCAGACAAACCTCTGAATTGGCCTCCAGAATGTTAAATTCATCCATAATGAGAACTGAAACGATAACCAAAATTCCAATTCTACTACATTCTTCCATCACAAGTCTCTGTACAGTGCTGTATACACCTTGTAGCACTACAAAAACGATAAGCAGTAGTAGTAGTTAAGTGTACAACAGTTGAACTTTAGCAGATACAAATCCAAAACACAAAAAGGATCACTCTCTCACATCACAGGCTTAACTAAATATCTGACATCAACAACAAAAAGGATCACTCTCTCATATCACAGGCTTAACTAAATATCTGACATCAACAACAAAAAGGATCACTCTCTCATATCACAGGCTTAACTGAATATCTGACATCAACAACAAAAAGGATCACTCTCTCATATCACAGGCTTAACTGAATATCTGACATCAACAACAAAAAGGATCACTCTCTCACATCACAGGCTTAACTAAATATCTGACATCAACAACAAAAAGGATCACTCTCTCATATCACAGGCTTAACTGAATATCTGACATCAACAACAAAAAGGATCACTCTCTCACATCACAGGCTTAACTAAATATCTGACATCAACAACAAAAAGGATCACTCTCATATCACAGGCTTAACTAAATATCTGACAACAACAAAAAGGATCACTCACTCATATCACAGGCTTAATATCTGATATCAACAACAACTCATTCAACGGTGTGTCTAGACGCCCTAGCCTGATCCGTGCATTTTGAGGCCTTTTTCGCCTCTTTTAAATGCCTGTGAATGAGTTGTTGATATCAGATATTTAGTTAAGCCTGTGATATGAGAGTGTGATCCTTTTTGTTTTTTGGATTTAGTTTTATTTCACTCTGGAAGTGACAACGTTTTAGACTGTGTCTTTAGCAGATGTAAACAAATCAATCTTGAATAATGTCTCCCATAAAAGCAGTACTGGATATGTTTTTTTGAGTTATGAAGGATGTGAAAAGATCAGTTTGCTAAGAACTGCCAGACTGGGTCAGACTAAAGGTCCATCAAGCCCACTATTCCGTTTCCAACAGTGACCAATTCAAAACACATGTACCCGGCATAATCCTAGAAGTAGCCAGATTCCCCAAGTGTACCTTAATAGAGGGTTTATAGACAAATTCCTGGAGGAAAAGTCCAAATCTTTTTTAAACCCAGCTACACTAACTGCTTTACCACATCATCAAGCGATGGGTTCCAAAACGTAACTATGCATTAAGAGAGAAAGTATTATTTCTTTGGATAAGCAGAATAATACCACCCATGTGTAAGGACATCACCAATTGAGCCCCGCATGGGAACTGATTCGCAGTTTGGCCATTTCCCGCTTGCCACCATCAGGCAGGAACCTTTCAGCCTGTGTTTTCCTGTGGGGCCAAACTGACAAAAAGTATTCCAAAGTGAAGGCTAATTTTTCTTATTTTTTCTGCTGCCTTGAGTGTATTTTCCCCCTCCTGCTGCTGCCACATGTTTTTGTCCTTGTAGTTTTGTTCCCCTAGCTAGGGGCTTTTTGGCCAATTTTTGTTTCCTTATTTTTACCGTAGGCTGCATTTAGACCTCAGGCACCTCAGATGCATTAAATTTTTCACCAACAAGTCATTTGATTTCTTTGCAGCTATTTACCAGACAACATGTTTCTGAAATTTGCCAGTGGATTTAAGAAGTGCTTCAGGTGTAACAGGACCACGTTTGTTGCAGACACTCATAATCAGTGCCTGCAGTGTGCATGGCCTGACCATAAGAACATAAGATATGCCATACTGGGTCAGACCAAGGTCCATCAAAGCCCAGTATTCTGTTTCCAACAGTGGCCAATCTAGGTCATATGTACCTAGCAGTTTCCCCAAGAGACACAAGTTCCACAATGCTTGTACTGGGTCAAGCGTTGATATCTTCGGTCACTTCTTAATAATGGTTTATGGACCTTTCCTCCAGGAACTTGTCCAAACCTTTTTTAAACCCAGCTACACTAACAGCCTTTACTACATCCTCCGGTAACAAATTCCAGAGTTTGATTACACGTTGAGTGAAAAAATATTTTCTTTTATTAGTCTTAAATAGTTTACCCTGTAGCTTCATTGCATGTCCCCTAGTCTTTCTATATTCTGATAAGGTAAACAATCGATCTACGTTTACCCGTTCCACTCCGTTCATTAATTTATAGACTTCTATCATATCTCCCCTCAGCCGTCTCTTTTCCAGGTTAAAGAGCCCTAACCTTTTTAGCCTTTCTTCATAGGAGTATCCTTCCATCCCCTTTACCATTTTGGTGGCTCTTCTCTGAGCCTTTTCTAAAATCGCTATATCCTTTTTAAGATACGGTGACCAGAATTGCACACAATATTCAAGGTGCGGTTTCACCATTGAACGATATAGAGGCATTATAATATCTTTTGTTTTATTTTCCATTCCTTTCCTTATCATACCTAGCATTCTATTTGCTCTCTTGGCCGCTGCTGCACACTGGGCCGAGGGTTTTAACATGGTATCCCACAATGACGCCTAAATCTTTTTCCTGGGTGGTGGTTCCTAATGTGGAACCTTGCATCGTGTAACCATAGTTTGGGTTGTTCTTCCCTAGGTGCATAACCTTGCACTTGTCCACATTAAATTTCATCTGCCATTTTGATGCCCAGTCTTCCAATTTATATCTCATGATATATCTCATTGTCTTTTGTGCTCATAGGTGACAAAGAGAGGACTCAGAGGGTTGAGACCAGCAGCACAAAAGGATTTTTGCTGCAGATAAATCCAGTCCGTTGATGTCAACATTGGCGGCTTTGGTCTCCACAGCCCAGGGAGTTGCACAGACTTTGAGCTCATCAACCTCATTCGGAATCTAGAATACATAGGGTGTCCTAGGAGCAGTCATTCACAGATTCCCACATGAATAAGAGGAAGGAATCAGTGCTCTATCTAGACACCGAAGACTCAGGATACCATGCACTGTATGGCGGTTGAGGTACATCAGCATCACAGTTCATCGAAGTACAATGTCGTGAGCACTGAGGCATCAGATGAGCAGATACGCTCGCAGCAGCCCCATGTGACGAACGTTTATCCTCCTTGGTGGTGGAGGAGCCACAAAAGTCTCCAAGGAGCTGAGAGCAGCATGCCAGACTCTGCAAACATAGCGTAGTTACTCACCTGTAAAAGGTGTCCTCTGGGGACAGCAGGAATCAGTCCTCACATATGGATGACATCAGCGCCGACAGAGCCCTGCGGAAGCATCTCCCCAGCTTTCAAAGAAAGCCTTTGGGAGATGCTACCATGCATGCATGGTCTCCTTCCTGCCCAAGGGTGCCATCTTGCTCAGTCAGATGACGGCAAAATACAGCAACTCCAAGGGGAGGAAAGAGGGTTGTAAGGACGGATTCCTGCTGTCCCCGGAGAACACTGTTACAGGTGAGTAACTATGCTTTCTGTGGGAACAAGCAGGAAGTCAGTCCTCAGATATGGGGCTCCTTAGCTGTAAGGCTACCGTGAACCTGTAGAAAACCATGGTCAAGTCATGAGCAGCAGCACGTGAGTCCAAAGGACAGACTCTGAAAAGATCCCAGAGTCCAGGAGAACCATCACTCCGGTAGCCTGAACAAGAAGGGTCGGAGGGTAGGAGTGCCTAGAACCCAAAGTGATTACAGAGTATGGCCTGGCCGAATGCACTGTCCCATTGGGACTCCCTTTCCAAGCAGCAATGAGCTCTGAAGGTGTGGAATGACGACCAGGTGGCAGCCCGGCAGATATCTGATATGGGGACAAACTGCAAGTTTGCAACCGAGGTCACCATAGCCTTGACGCTGTGTGCCGTAACCCAGTGCACCAGTGGGAGCCCTGTCTGCTTGTAGGTAAGGGCAATGCAGTCCGTCACTCAGGTGGACAGGAACCGCTTGGTTACTGCCTCCCTCAGCCAACTGGGGATCATAGGGGACAAAAAGCTGAGAGGCTTTGCAGTGGCCCTGGGGATGCTGCAAGTAGGACAGGGCCCTTTTACAAACCAAGGTATGGAGGACGGCTGCCACCCTGTTGGCGTGAGGCCATGGAAAGAAGGTGAGTAGCACCACCTCCTGATTGAGGTAGAACAAGGACACCACCTTCGGAAGGAATTTAGGGTGCGCGCGAAGCACAACCTTGTTCTTACAGAACCTGATGTAGGGTGGCTCTGCCACCACGGCTTGAAGTTTGCTGACCCTGTGAGTGGATGTGAGTACCACCAGGAAGGCAACCTTCCATGAGAGGTACTGTAGGTGGTGAGAAGCCAGGGGCTCGAATGGCGGCCTGTGAGCCATGACAGTACCACATCAAGATCCCATTCTGCTGGAGGTAGGCAGACAGAGGCTTAGAGAGCAGAAGGCCCCATAAGAACCGGGTAATGAGGGGCTGCGCAGAGAGGGGTTTGCCCTCGATAAGGTGGTAGTGCGCCGAAAGAACATTCAGGTGTATCCTGATGGAGTTGGAGAGTCCAGCCTGCGAGAGATGAAACAAGCACTGCAGCACCATCTGCAGCAAGCAGAATGAGTTGACCCATTGCTCTGTGCACCACACCGAGAATCTGCATCACTTTAAGGCGTAGGCCAGCCTTGTGGAGGTTTTACGAGAAGCTAGGAGGACCTCCTCCAGGTCCCTCGGGAGGTTGACAGGAGCCAAGGCTACCCATTCAGCAGCCATGCTGTTAGTGCCAGAGACCCCAGGTTGGAATGAAGGAGGGAGCAGGCCTCTTGAGTGAGTAATCCCAAGGCGTTCCCCAGAGGGAGCGGGGGCTCCATTGATAGGCAGAGCAGCAATGGGAACCAAGGCTGCCTGGGCCACCGCAGGGCCACCAGGTTCAGCGATGCCTTGTCCTGGAGGACCTTGAAAAATGGTCTTGGCTACCAGTGGCATGGGCGGGAAAGGCATACAGGAGGCCCTCCAACCATGGGATGAGGAAGGCATCCGCTGCCACCCAGGACCGGTGAGGCTGGTGAAAGCAGAAGCAGGGTAGCTGAGCATTGGCAGGGCTGTCAAAGAAGTGCATTTGTGGGGTGCCCCAGAGGCAGAAGAGCTGTTGGGCTGCCCTGGGGTCCAGCCGCCATTCGTACGGCTGTAGGACCCTGCTCACTCTGTCCGCCAGGGCACGCCCGGCAGGTACACCGCCCTCAAGAGCATTCCTTGTCTGATCGTATACGAGCAAAGGCTATAGCCTCCTGGCAGAGGGTGTAAGACCCTGTAGCTCCCTGCTTGTTCAGGTAGAACACTGTGACCTGATTGTCCATCTGGATCAGCACAGACTGATGCTGTAGGCAGTAGCGGAAAGCTTTGAGCACCAGAAATATGGCCCTGAGCTCCAGCAGGTTGATCTGTTGCTGGCTCTCCGCTCTGGACTAGTTGCCCTGCGTGCGGAGACCCCCGCAATCGGTCCCCCACCCCAGCAAAGAGGTGTCCAAGGCGAGGACCCACTGGGGTGCCGGGTTCTGGAAAGACATGCCTGCCTGTGGGTGCTGTGTAGTTTTCCACCAGCCAAGCGACTCCGCTAGAGGACGAGTCATGTAGAGCCTATCCAAAAGCAGGCCCGGGGATATGAAAGCAGGCATTGGGGACAACATGTTTATGTTTATGCAATTTCTTGATATACCGCCCAGGCTGAAGGGCATCAGAGTGGTTTACAATCACTACAAGCATTGGGGTCACAATCTACATGTGTACCTGAGGCAACAGAGGACTAAGTGGCTTGCCCAAGGTCACAAGGATTTCCTATAGGACTAGAATCCCCAGTCCCTCCGGCCTGAGATTGCCGTCCCCAGGTGGGAATCAAACCCATCGTACCGGCCTGAGGTACCTTGTCCTAACCACTAGGCCTCTCCTCCCTGGGTGGTCGATGCCATGTGGCCGGGCAGACGGAGCAGGGAGCGAGCCGACACAGACTGGTGGCGCTGTATCTCTGTGGCTAAAGTTACAAGGCGACTTGCTCTGTTCTAGGGTGAGGAAGGCCTTGGCCTGTCCAGTTGAGCCCCTATGAACTCCAGACCCTGTGTAGGGGTCAGGTAGGACTTGGGATGGTTTATTACGAACCCCAGGTGTTGCAGGACACTGATGGTGCGGGCTCTGGCCTACTGCACCTCTGCGGCTTTGTCCCCCTTTATGAGCCAGTCGTCCAGATAAGGGAAGACAAAGGCGCCTAGGAGACGAAGGCCGCCATCACTGTTAGGCATTTGGTGATGACTCTGGGTGCGGAGGCTAGACCGAAGGATAGCACCTTGTTCTGGTAGTGGTCGCCCAGACCATGAATCTGTGGTACTGCCTGTGGCTGGGATGAATGAGGATGTGGGTATATGCATCCTTTAGATCCAAGGAGCATAGCCAGTCTCTTTGCTGAAGGTATGGCAGCAAAGTTCCAAGGGAGAGCATCTTTAACTTCTCCCACACCAGGAACTTGTTCAGGTTTTGCAGGTCTAGGATGGGACTTAGGTCCCCAGTTCGTTTTGGGACTAGGAAGTACCATGAGTAGATCCCCTTGCCCCTTAGGTGATGGGGCACTGGTTTCACAGCTTTGTCCATTAGAAGACCTGCAAGTTCCTAAAGTAGCAGGGCCTGGTGCAGGAGTGTCCAAGCAGGCCCTCCAGGGAAGAATAGGGGTGGCATCTGGTCTAGGTGGAGAAGGTAGCCTTCTTTGACTGCCTGGAGTGCCCAAGCATCGGTGGTGATGGCAGGCCACCGGTGGGCAAAGTGTACCAGACTCCCCCCTGAGGGTGGAGAGGCTATGCCCCAGGAGTCAAAAGCTCTGCCTAGGCTGTGCTGGAGCTGGCGCTGGGGGCCCTTCTGCTTGTGAGGGCCCTGACCTACTCCTTTGGCATGGTGGCCCTGCTGAGGGGTTGGAGGAGCCAGATACTGTGGGTATCCCCAGTAAGACTGACCCTTCCTCCCCTCCTTCACTCCCAACTCTCCCCCCCCTACCTATTCTACCCTCTCTTCCTTTCCTGTGATCTCTGATGAGAAAACTGCACACCTTCTTTCTTCCTCCAAACTCCTCTGCTCCTCTGATCCTATCCCCACCCGTCTCCTAGGCCCTATCTCCTCCACCGTTGTCCCTTCCATCTCCCATATTCTCAACCTATCACTCTCCACTGCAACAGTCCCTGCTGACTTCAAACATGCTGTGGGTCACACCTCTCTTCAAGAAACCCTCACTCAATCCCACATGTCCTTCTAATTATCGACCCATCTCTCTCCTTCCCTTCACTTCTAAACTACTCGAACGTGCGGTTCACTGCCGCTGCCTCAACTTCCTCTCCTCTCATGCCCTCCTGGATCCCTTACAGTCCGGCTTTCGTCCTCTACACTCCACTGAAACGGCTTTTGCCAAAGTCTCCAGCGACCTGTTCCTGGCAAAATCCAAGGGCCTTTACTCTGTCCTCATCCTTCTTGACCTCTCTGCTGCTTTCGACACTGTCGACCACACTCTTCTCCTCGATACCCTGTCATCGCTCGGCTTCACGGGCTCTGTACTATCCTGGTTCTCCTCCTCTCTCTCCCACCGCTCCTTCTGTGTGTGTTCTGGTGGCTCCTCCTCCTCTGCTACCCCACTCCCAGTTGGTGTACCCCAAGGATCTGTTCTGGGTTCGCTCCTTTTCTCTCTCTATACCCAGTCCCTTGGTGCGCTTATCTCTTCCCATGGCTTTCAGTACCATCTGTATGCCAATGACTCCCAGATCTACCTCTCTACGCCCAAAATCTCTCCGGCAATCCAGACCCAGATTTCTGCCTGCCTGTCTCACCGCCACCTGAAGTTCAACATGGCCAGGACTGAACTTATCATCTTTCCCCCTACAACCTCCCCTTCTTCTCTTCCTCCCTTCTCAATCTCTGTGGATAACTCTGTAATCCTTCTTGTTTCTTCGGCCCGCAATCTGGGGGTAGTCTGACTCCTCTCTCTCTTTCTCCACACACATCCAGCTCGTAGCCAAGACCTGCCATTTCTTTCTCTACAACATTAGCAAAATCTGCCCCTTCCTCTCTGAACACACTACTAAAACACTTATCCACGCCTTAATCACCTCCCGTCTCGACTACTGTAACCTGCTCCGTGCTGGTCTCCCTCTGAGTCATCTCTCTCCCCTTCAATCTGTTCAACACTCTGCTGCGCGACTAATCTTCCGCCAGCCTCGTCATGCCCATATTATGCCTCTTCTCAGGTCACTTCATTGGTTCCCTACCCATTTCCGCATCCAAATCAAACTTCTCCTGCTGACCTATAAATGCATTCACTCTGCGGCTCCTCAGTACCTTGTCGAGATCCCAGTGGTCTGGGCGGATGCACCAGCACAGCCTGGCATCAGTGCCTGCTGTGTGGTGAGGAAGGCAGACAAACTGCACTCCAAGGCCACCATCCTGGTTTCCCATTTAGGTGGTGTTGGCAGCCTTCGATCTGGACACTGGGGTTACCAGTTCCGGCATTGGCAAGGAGAGGGAGTCCTCGACAAAGATGGCCTCGGGTGTCTAACACCTATTGCCGGAGACCTACAAATCCTTCCGGGGGACCTTGGCCAGCCACTCCGACTCTTTGGATCCTCTGCACGGGCTGCAGGACCTAGCACGGGGCTTGCCTGCGTTGTCGGAGTTCTGAGAGGCATTCCTCGAGAATTTTTTCTTCTTCTTCCGTCCCCACTTTGGAGAACCCTTGTCAGAGGCTCTGTAGCCCGGTCGGTAGTCGAGGGATCACTATGCGGCTCCCATGATTCGGATGGGGCCCTGGAGCATGGAGTCACTGGAAACTCCAGGGAAGACTCTGACCGTTTGAAGATCTCGTCCTGCTTCTGCTGACGGTGTTTGATGGCCTTAGTGGACATCTTTCTGCAAAGGCTGCAGGCCTCCGGGTCATGGTCAGCCCCTAGACACTGGAGGCAGCAATCGTGTATGTCGGTGAAAGACATATTTTTAGTGCACCGATCATACTTTTGAAGCTGCTGGCCATCGGGGAAAAAAGTACCCCAGTGAAGTCAAAGACCCAAGAAGCGGCCAGTGGGTGAAAAAGGTGCAAAATCGTGCCGTGGGAAAAAACCTTACAAAAACAGGTCCGAGATGTGATGTCGGGGCAAGCGAGCTCAAAGGTGGGAAAGGAACCGGTCATAACCAGAGAAAATTTTAAAAAAACACTTTACTGAGAAAATAGCCAACTTTTTCCAGGAAAATCAGACACACGTCCGGTGGGTTCCACGGAAAAAATGAGACTGAGCAAGATATCCACGGAAAAAATGTGACTGAGCAAGATGGCACCATTGGGCGGGAAGGGGACCATGCATGCATGGTGGCATCTCACAAAGGCTTTCTTTGAAAACTAGGGTGTTGCTTCTGCGGGGCTCCGTTGGCGCCATCACCATTATGTGAGGACTGACTTCCTGCTTGTTCCCAAAGAATGACCAAATCTGCTGTACCTCTCCACCTTTGCTGATGGCAACCCTCAAATGCCTTCTGATCTTTGAAGAATGGATGGAGGTCTATTTTGCATGTCGCAAAGTTGCTACTTTGATGGCATTGAGGTTGGTGCATTGAAACATCGAGCCGATTCTTGAGACTCTTGAGATTCTTCAGCCTGTGGGAGATTCACCAGCATCAATACCTCAAAGGGTCTCAATAGTGACTGCCTGGCCAGTACTATCTGGGGTGTTGAAGAATATCAGTGTACTGATGCTTTAAATACAGACTTGCATCCCAAGTGGAGCAGGAATTGGCCCAGGTAGAGACAAACATCTTTGGAGTACTTTTCCAAGTCTGGTTCAGAACGCTCCTGGGAATCAGAGAGTAGTTCGTGGAGCAGAAGTCTCCCAAGTTGCCCTCTATTCTCTCACCTCCTCATAAAAGATGGAAATCATTTCCGATGGAGTTGTCCTTCATAGATTTTGTGAGGTAAATGGTTAAGTCATTCCCATTTAAGTTAGAGACAGAGGAGGAGGAACCTGAAAAATCCTCCAATTCCCTGATCCCCTTAAGGCGGCTGTGAGAATGCTTATTCACTGAATCCTGAAAGATGTACAGATGAGAATGTGGGAGACCCCTTTCTTTATACATCCTGTGAACAAGATCAACCCAATGTATGAAGTCCAGAAGATTCCCGAATGCAAGAAGATACAGTTGCCACACCATTCCATGGTAGTCAAATCTGCTCTCAAAAAGGCCAAGAGCTCCAAGTCACGCTTTTCACTGCCCCTGGGGAGAGAGGCTCAGACTTTGGAGTCTTTTGGGCATAGTACCCTTCAGCTCCCACTCAGCTCAACTTAAAAAGGGTCCTCACTCTCGCCCGCTGAAGGCCCACAGACCCAGCCAAACTCTGGAATGGGGTTTTGATCATCTCAAGAATATAGTCAACACTTGTGTATTGGTTCTGGACACCCAAATTAGGGGTGGAGGTGCTCTGACCCTTTGCACATCGGTGGCCTCTACCTCTGACAGTTAGGTCCTAAAGATAGTCCTGTTTGGTACCAATTGCATCTATTCAAGTTCCCACCAAATTGCTCTCAGAATTTCATCCAGCAACACACTGCATCAGGAAATAATTAGACAGGAGCTCTCTGCCCTTCTCCAGGCAAGTGCCTTTGAACTTGTTCCAACAGGGCAAGAAGGGCATAAAGAAAAGAAGGGAATTCTGTCCCATTCTAGACCTGAAGAAATATGAATAAACTTCAAGAAAATTTCAACAAGGTTTTTCTTGGCACCCTGATGCCTTACCTTCAAAAAGGAGACTGGTTACGTTCTCTGGATTTAAAGGCTGCTTGTACTCACATACAGATACATCTCCATCAAAGGAAGTTATCTGCGATTCGTCATAGGGAAACACCATTACCAGTACCGCATACTGCCTCTTTTCTTGTTTCTTGAGAAAGAATTTTACACATTTTCACCCCCACATACAAAATCCGAAATATCAATCAGCGAACAGTTACTAATACATCAACCCCCCCCCCCGCCCCAACCAGTGGGATAGCCTAAGTCACATATTTACGCTCAAAAGGTTGCCATATCTTCTCAAAATTCAGAACTTATTGTTGTGCATCACTGTAAGTCTTTCCATAAAATATATACTATGCATTCAAGCTCACCAGGAGACAACTGTTGGCCCCTGCATAACTTTCCAATACAAGACCATCTCACATTTCACTGCCAATAAACACGTGTACCAGCCTTCCCACGTCCCCTTGCCACCCTACACCCCCTATACCAACAGGATTCCTGCCATATCCCATGCAACTTTCCTCCCCACTAGGCTCTGTACCTCCCCCCGCACCCCATCCCAATAGCCTTTCAGATGCGTGAACTCCCACCACATATGTTTATATGTCCCCACATGGTTGCAGTCCCTCCAGCACAACACCAAGATACACCAAGTGTCCCCTCACTCACAGAAAGTTACAGGCCTGCAGTAAACCAACCACTTCCACCTCAGACAGGGACACATTTAATGCCTCTGTCTTGTCCAAATTTACGTGGAATCCCAAAACCCTGCCATAGTGCTTTAATTCCTCCTATAATGCCCTTGGGGGAACGATCCGGATCCTGAAGGACAAGCAGGACATCGTCTGCAAATAACAAGATCTTGTGCTGTTCATTCCCCACCAAAAGCCTGACAATATCCTCCTGTTCCCGTATTCTTTCACCAACGGCTCTATCAATAGGGCAAACAGGAGGAGAGACGGGGGGGGGGGGGGGCATATCCCTGCTGTGTTGGAAACAGAATACTGGGCTTGATGGACCTTGGTCTGACCCAGTATGGCATATCTTATGTTCTTATGCACTGGCAAGTCAAATGCAAGGCATTGATAAGGCAGGCAAAGGGAGAATTTGAGAAGAAGCTTGCTGCGGAAGCAAAAACGCGAAGTAAAGACCTTTTCAAGTACATTCGTAGCAAAAAACCTGTGAGAGAGTCAGTTGGTCCATTAGATGATAAAGGGGTTAAAGGAGCACTAAGAGGCGACAAGGCGATAGTGGAGAGACTGAATGAATTCTTTGCTTCGGTCTTTACTGAGGAAGATGTAGGGATGTTACCCATGACTGAAGTGGTATTTAAAGGTGTGGAAGAATTGAAGGAAATATCGATACATCGGGAAGATGTATTACAACTATTAGATAAACTGAAGAGTAGCAAATCACCTGGGCCGGATGGTATACATCCAAGGGTGTTGAAAGAACTGAAATATGAGATTGCAGACCTGCTATTAGTAATCTGTGAACTATCATTGAAATCATCTCTAATACCTGAAGATTGGAGGATCGCCAATGTAACACCAATTTTTAAAAAGGGTTCCAGGGGTGATCCTGGAAACTACAGACCGGTGAGCCTGACGTCAGTACCGGGAAAAATGGTAGAAACCATCATAAAGAATAAAATTACTCAGCATGTAGATAGTCATGACCTAATGGGAGACAGCCAACATGGCTTTGTACATAGCTGCATTCTCTCATAACTCTTTCAGTACTGTAATTAAGTGTGCATTCTAGTTATCTTTTCTAACTACTCATGTGTAACTAAGAGAATTACTTGTCTTTCTGAATGTCTTCTTACTTTGTTTGTAAATAAACTGCACGTCTTCATTACAAGGTGTTAGCCTTTGTTGAAGTAAGACAATATTCTAGTTATCTTTTCTAACTACTCATGTGTAACTAAGAGAATTACTTGTCTTTCTGAATGTCTTCTTACTTTGTTTGTAAATAAACTGCACGTCTTCATTACAAGGTGTTAGCCTTTGTTGAAGTAAGACAATTGGTACCAGGAGTGGGGTACGGAAAAAAGGCTTGGACAATGTTGAAAAGAAAAGAAAATAGTGTAAATACTGTGAATATTGTAAATATTCATAGCGGGTATCAGGCTTTTTATGAAATATTAGCTAGAGAGTGTTATTATGGGTCAGGACTAAGTGAGAATTCGGAATCTGTTTTAAAAGATGATGAACCTGTTAATTCCCTTACATGCTTGCAAAAAATACCTGTTGAAAAAGGAACAGAATTGCATACCTTAGGGAGAAGGAGATTGCTTTTGTTGTCTGCATATTGTAAGATGCATCAGACAAATTCTAGCAAATTAGATTTGATTGCATGGACAGATAAAATAGACATTTATCAGCAAGTTGCTGAGAGGGTGGCTCAGTATAAATACCGTAGGAGACGGGGAAAAAGAAAGAAAATAGTTCTGACCCACTGATACAAGATCAGGTATAATGCACTTGTAAGCTTTGATTTGTTCTGTATGATTGGTTCTGACCCATTGATACAAGATCAGTTTTGTTTAGGAAAAATATGTAACCTTGTGCTGCAAAGATGTTTAATTCAGTGCTTTGAACAAAATGCCTATCCTGTACAGTTAGTATTAATTGTTATGGAAAATCCTTATAAGATTATGAAGAAGTGAAGACCTTTTTTTTAAGGTCCCTGGTTAAGAGAAACTCTGATCAGATGTTAGGTATAAAGCACTTGTAAGCTTTGATTTGTTCTGTATTCAAATGTTTGTAGTAAAAATCTATTTTTCTTTCATTACTGGCTATTCCAGTAGATTTTATAGTCCCTGAATGCTGAAGTGACTAGCTCAAATAAACAAGGCAAACTTTTTTCCTCCAAAGTGGAGGTTGAGAATCCTGACAGGACAGTGGGGCATTGAATCCTGAGTAAGTGAGAGGGTGATCTTTATCATTAATATGTTATGCATCTGTTCTTTGTCTTTGACTGTATATGCTACCAGGCAAACCTAAAAGTTAAAGGAGGATTTTTTTTTTTTAATTGTGGCAAGCACCCCAGGGGGCATAGTTAAACATAAACAGCTATAACTATAGGTTAATTGTTCAGTCACATCTGCCAGAAGGACAAAAGACAATGGTTTGTTCTACTGGCTGTGTTGAAGATAACATGTTAATTTAAAAGTAACACCTTTTAGAAGTTTCACCTCACTTGAGCCTGAACTGTGAGATTCAAGATAATTACTTTAAGCTTTGTGCTAACGACTGAGGGACACCTGTTTTCCTGTATTTGAATTTTAGAGAAAAAGTGTACTTTGTTCTAAAAGTTTATATTTCATTTTCAGTACAGTTCCTGAGAAAATAGATATAAAACAGATATATGTTGCAGCATTGTGAGATATTAAGTTGGTAGTTTATACACTTGCACTTATGACACTTGTGGTAATAGTACATTACGCAGAGGTCCAGTACACACACAGCAATTAAAATATTAATAAGTTTGATGAAATTTTAGACAGAGGCTGATATGAAATTGCTCTGTTCTCAAGCTATATAGAACAAATATAGATTAAAGATGGAACTGAGTTCCCAGAAAATGAGAACTTGAGTTGATTGGATAAAACCAAATCTTGCTTGTCAGCAATGATCCGGGAGAGGTTTGAGAAAAAGAATAAGAGAGAGAGAGAGAGAGAGGCAGAAAGGTGAGGCCACAGCCTAGGCTAAATGTGCTGCTTCCAGTGTGATGATCTGGGCTACCAAGCACTAAGACGCCTCGAGGACACAGAAGGCCTGAAGAACCGGAACCTTGCATATTTATGTCTCTGAAGAGACATGAATAGGCAGGGTGGAATCGGCCAAGAAGAACCCGAGGATAGTCATGAGGCCCAGCCACAAGCCTTGCAATCCAAGAAGAACCTGAAGATAAGGCCTAGCCACCAATGCCTTGTACCCTCTTAGATCTCTCACCTCAAAAGGATCTCTTTTTGACACCATAATTAATGAGTAGCTTATACAAATCCTTGTGAACACTGCAATTTTAAAATCAGTCTAACAGCACTCTCACTGAGGACAGGGTATACGATAGATTCTAGTTATACGTGAGAGATGAGCCATATTTCTTTCTATTGGGGTTGATGTTATAGAATGCTGCAAAATAATAGTTTTATATTGTAAGGATTTTACCCAGATTGTTCCTATTTTAGAATGAGTATATGTCTACTTAGCACTGGACCAATTAAGTTGATGGGAAAGGGACACTGTTTACTCATACTGTTATCTTATTGAGAAGAATCTAAATTTAAGTTATTAACAATTGTTTGATATTCTTAGCAGCCTTGCCAAATAAGGATACAATAGTGTGGTATAAAAGAAACAGGAAAAGGACCTATGTAAGTAGTTGGTGGAATGATGCAGGTGATGAAAAAGTGTTGTGTTATGAGGGATGAAGTGGAATATTAAAGGGGAAACTGTGATAGACAAGAAACTGATGAAGGTAATTTGAAGTGATGTATCTGCCTAATGAATATGTAAACAAAAAAAAAATTATGAGCACTTTATTCAACTATGCCGTCTCCAGAAGTTTCAATTCAGGAAGTCATACTCAACAATTGGAAGAAATAGATATTTGGAGACAGGCTAGGTGCACCTTGCACCCTGATGAGCTTTGGAAAACCCACACTGGCCATGTGGTACTTCTGGATGCTTTGTGCCTCACTTTTCCTCTGTATGTCCTGGCCAGGCATGCAGAGGCAAAGGGGGATGATTTGATGACAAATTCTCACACAATTGGGTATAATTCTAAAACTTGTCAAAATTGCAGAACACGTATGTGCAGCTTGTCTGATCTGAAACATGTAAAGGTCATTCAAGGGCAAAATGGAATATTTCCTACAAGCAAAATGAATTTCCAGTGATAGAGAGACAAGGAGTTAATCAAACTGCGAGATAAGATTGACACCATACGAGATAGTTACTAATAGATCACTGAAAGTTTATAAAAGCAATATTTATTATCTGTAGGATATGATCTTAGTAAATTTATTTATTTATTTATTTTATTTAACATTTCTTATATACCGCCTTTCATGATATCAAGGCGGTTTACATTGAACAAACTGAAATTACATTGAACAGGGCATTATAACTTGGAGATAACTATTTTACAGGGAACATTTATTTATGCTTTTAAAGGACTGATATCCTTACTCACATTGTGATTATGACAAAATCCAATTCCTTTCATGATTTGAAATAAATATTTCCGCACTCTGTTGTAATCCAGGCCATTTGGAAACTGCTCTAGGTCATCCAAGACGGTGTGATCCACAAACTCAAACACCAGATACCAACGCTTCTTTTTCTTACACACTTCTAGAAGGTTCACCAGATTCTCATGTCTTAGTTGCTTTAGTAGTTTGATCTCCCGCATGGCAATTTTTTTAACCATTTTGTCATCTTCGCTTTCCAAAAACTTCTTGACAGCCACTATTCTCCCGCTGTCCTTCTGCCTGCACTTCATCACCATGCCGTAGCTCCCTTCTCCCACAAGCCCGAGGCTTTCATACTTTTCCATGACAGCAATCCGCCGTGCCCTTGTGCTGGAAACTAAAATACATGGAACTAATCCCTCGCTCCTCTTTCGTGCCTTGGTGACTCGCTTTCAGTATGTGAAAACACAGGAGAAAACCATGATCGGCCTACAAAAAGCAGCATTTGATATTATTTTCCGGAGAATACAAACTAGAACCCATGAAAATAAAAGATACAATTCGGAGGGGATTACTGTCCCAGCAGCCGTGTCGGTGAGGCGAGGCAGGAAAGCGAGATAAATATAGATGAAATTAAGTTTGCCTTATTGTAAAGTCTAACCTAGAATTTTTTTTAGTCTTTTCATTTAATATTGGCGCTGCTCTTCTGAATGAGGCCTGGAGCCATGTCACCAACTGCAAGCCGGAGAGTCTAGCGGAGGGAATTGACCAGAGTCCAGATGGAGCAGACCATCCCGAGAGATCTGGACTACACACCGCAGAAACGTGTGAGGAAGTCCCTATCTACTTCAATGTGTCGCAATGAAAGAAAGGCCAAGATGTCCACCTACGAGAATGAGAGGTTCAACTGTTGAGAGAGGCCAAGTTTAAACTTCAGAGAAAGGTGAAAATGACGCTACGGAGTCCTGAAAAACTGCTGAGAAGCAGGCCAAATTATCTGAAAATAGGAAAAGGACTATTGGACTTTTGTGAATGATTTTTTTTTTTCTTATGTATTGTTATTGTTTCCTTGGAAAGTAACTGTAATTTTAGTATCTCAGATTTTTTCTGCTGAACATCATGTGCCCAATTGCTTATGTCACCTGTTCCCCAGATTTTAGTTATTAGAGTCTATGGGGCAGATGTACAGTGGGAAAAAGTTCTGAATGTGCAGGTGAAATGAGTCCCCCACTGCATGGGGAACTGATAAAGATAGCTGAGACCTACAAGCCATTTGGCTTTGACAATTGTAATGCTGAGGGGGGGGGGATGGGAAAATATCACCCAAATTACACTGAGGCTTGTCCCCTCCAGCGTTTGCCTTAATGCTATCCACTATGTTTAAGCCCATGTTGTTATTATTGTATTTCTAAATGAATTACAAATGCGATTCAGCCATTGCTTACGTACAATATCCTTGTTGATCCAAGGGTGGAATGTATTACTAATTAAAGATTTATATGGATTTTTGGATCAGCAAAGGATATTGTACTTTATCTGAGCCAACTTGCTCCAGAGATGAGAGATTTTTGCACATCTAGCCTGGGGAGTGTTAAGAGATCAGAGAGGGAGACAGAATTCTTCCCTTGGCCTTTGAACAATTCTCTTGGACAGGATAAGAATTCATCAATTATAATGTAAAAGCTTTGAGATGCTTTTGGGTGTCTCCCTTGACAGAGACCCATTAATGATAACAAAAGAACACTTAGGCCATGGAGGATGTGTCCTTTGAGCATTCTCAGATGTCTGACCATGTCTGACTGTGTAAGTTTGAGCTTCTAACACCAAGGGGGGTAATCAAAAGCCTGCCCGGAAACCGAAGCAAAAAAGGTGGATGGGGTGGAGAGAAGCTCATGGGTGAGAGCTGGCTGCAACATATAAGTACAGAAAATATCCAGAACAGACAGCGCGTAGATCTGCTTGGCCAAGCATGAAGTATCCTAGATTGTCATCAGTTCCTCTCGCTGAGCGCTCCCAGCTGATGTGTAAAGGGGTTATGACAAGTTTGGTGAAGTATATTCTTTGTACATAGCTGCATTCTCTCATAACTCTTTCAGTACTGTAATTAAGTGTGCATTCTAGTTATCTTTTCTAACTACTCATGTGTAACTAAGAGAATTACTTGTCTTTCTGAATGTCTTCTTACTTTGTTTGTAAATAAACTGCACGTCTTCATTACAAGGTGTTAGCCTTTGTTGAAGTAAAGCGTAGTTACTCACCTGTAACAGGTGTTCTCCAGGAGCAGCAGGAATCAGTCCTCACTTATGGGTGACGTCGGCGCCGACGGAGCCCTCGCGGAGCAATTTTCCCCAGCTTTCAAAGAAAGCCTTTGGGAATTGCAGCGCGCATGCGCGGTCGTCTTCCCGCCCGAGGGTGCCATCTTAGCCAGTCAGATGACATAGCTAAAAAAGACAGCATAAAAAATTTGCAAAAAGAACATAAGCAGACGATTGCAACTCCAAGGGGAGGAGGGAGGGTAGTGAGGACTGATTCCTGCTGCTCCTGGAGAACACCTGTTACAGGTGAGTAACTACGCTTTCTCCAGGACCAAGCAGGAAGTCAGTCCTCACTTATGGGACTCCCAAGCTCAAGGCTACCGGAGACCCTAAGCACAAAAATGAGCTCCCTCTAGCTCAGCAGCACAGAAGGAAAGAATCTTCGCTGAATTATCACCCACCGGTAGCCCACATCCGGGATGGAGGGTAGGAGTTGCTCAGACCTCAAAGAGATTACGGAGGACTGCCTGTCCGAAAGCACTGTCCCTGCGGGACTCCCTCTCGAGACAGTAATGGACCGCAAAAGTCTGGCTCGAAGACCAAGTAGCGGCCCGGCAGATGTCTGCCAGCGGAACAGAGCGGAGGTAAGCCACTGACGTAGCCTTTGCCCGAACGCAATGAGCCGTGACTCGACTTTCTAAGGAGAGTCCGGCTGCCCCATAAGCCCAAGAGATACAGTCCGCAACCCAGATGGACAGAGTACGCTTGGAGACCGGGAGCCCCAATTTATTGGGGTCAAAAGACACAAAAAGCTGAGCAGCTTTACGGTGCTCCCGCGTACGGTCAAGGTAGAAGTTCAAAGCCCTTCTACAGTCAAGGGTATGGAGGACCGTTTCAGCTCGGCTGGAGTGTGGTCTGGGAAAGAAGGTTGGAAGTACCACCTCCTGATTGATGTGAAAAGGGGAGACCACTTTTGGAAGAAATTTTGGGTGAGTCCGTAGGACTACCCTATTTTTGTAGAACCGAGTGTAAGGGGGATCAGACACGAGGGCCTGCAATTCACTTACGCGTCTAGCGGAAGTGAGGGCTATCAAGAACAGTGTTTTCCAAGACAGAAAACGGAGAGAACAGGTAGCCATAGGTTCAAAAGGCGGACAGGTGATCCGCTGCAAAACCACATTCAGGTCCCAGTCAGGCGCTGGCGGGCGCAGAGGTGGTTTAAGTAGAAGGAGACCTCGGAGAAACCTCGCTACGAGAGGGTCGCTGGAGAGAGGTCTACCGTCCACCGGCACATGATGTGCCGAAAGAGCACTGAGGTGAACTTTGACGGAGTTGGACTTAAGTCCCAGATTAGAGAGGTGTAGCAAGTATTGCAAGATCACCGACACCGGGCAGGAGAAGGGATCCTGAGACTGTTGGGTACACCAGACGGCAAAGCGACGCCATTTAAGGGCGTAGCATTTGCGGGTAGAAGGGCGTCGCGAAGCTAAGACGACCTCCTACACCTCTGCCGGCAGGAGAAGGGGAGCAAGGACTACCCTCTCAGCAGCCAGGCCATGAGGTTGAGAGACCTGAGGTTGGGGTGTAGTAGAGACCCCTGATCCTGAGTGAGGAGATCCGGTTGTACCCCCAGAGGGAATGGATCCTCCACCGCTAATTGCAGTAGGAGCGGAAACCATGGCTGTCTGGGCCAGCGAGGGGCCACCAGGATCATGAAGGCGTTGTCTCGGAGCACCTTGAAAAGAGTCCGAGAGACTAGCGGGATGGGAGGGAAAGCGTACAGAAGGCTCCCCGACCATGAAATCAGAAAAGCGTCCGCCGCAACCCGAAGGGGGTGTGGCTGACGAGAGCAGAAGCGAGGAAGCTGCCGGTTGTGAGGACTGGCAAAGAGATCCACCGTGGGGAGGCCCCACTTTAGGAAGAGCTTCTGAACTACCAAGGGATCCAGACGCCACTCGTGCGGCTGGAGGATCCTGCTGAGTTTGTCCGCCAGGCAATTCTCTTGGCCCGGGAGATAAACTGCCTTGAGGAGAATGCCGTGACTGACGGCCCAAGAGCAGAGCTTCTGTGCCTCCCGGCAGAGGAGGAAGGAGCCCGTGCCCCCCTGCTTGTTCACGTAGAACATGGCAACTTGATTGTCCGTCTGGACAAGGACGGACTGGTGAGAAGTCAGGTGGGAGAAGGCTTTGAGAGCCAGGCGGATCGCCCTGAGCTCCAGGAAGTTGATCTGCTGAGCAGACTCCCACGTGGTCCAGAGGCCCTGAGTACGTGCCCCTTGGCAATGTGCTCCCCAGCCCAGGAGGGATGCATCCGTGGTCAGCACCCGGGTCGGCTGAGGCGACTGGAAAGGCATTCCGAATATCAGGTTCGGCTGCCGAAGCCACCACCGAAGAGACGAGATCAGCGGCTCGGAGACGCGCACCAGGTCTGCTAGGCCGCCTGTGGCTTGTCGCCACTGCTGGCGGAGACACCATTGAGCAGGCCACATATTCAGGCGGGCATTGGGGGTCACATGGACGGTGGAAGCCATATGGCCGAGCAGTCTCAGGAAGCGCCTGGCGGAGACCAGGGGCTGGCTGCGAAAACGGTCGGCTAGGTCCATGAGCCGTTGAGCCCTGTCGAGCGGTAGGTATGCTCGCGCCTGAGGAGTGTGCAGCCTTGCGCCGATGAACTCGAGATCCTGCGAGGGGAGCAAAGTGGACTTTGCGAAGTTTATAACAAAGCCCAAGTGCTGCAGAAGAGTCACCGTGCGGCGCGTGGCGTTGGTGACCTCCCGAGCGGACGCTGCTCTGATGAGCCAGTCGTCGAGGTACGGAAAGACATAGAGGCCGTGAAGCCGGAGATGGGCCGCCACCACCGCGAGACATTTTGTGAAGACTCGCGGCGCGGAGGACAGGCCAAAGGGGAGTACTCTGTACTGGTAATGATTTCCTGCCACCACAAACCTTAGGTATTGGCGGTGGCTTGGGTGGATAAGGATGTGCGTGTAGGCATCCTTTAGATCCAAGGAGCATAGCCAATCTCCCTGCTGGAGGTAGGGCAGAAGGATTCCAAGGGTAAGCATTTTGAACTTCTCCCGCACAAGGAACTTGTTGAGGTTGCGCAAGTCCAGGATGGGTCTGAGGCCCCCTGTTCTCTTTGGTATTAGAAAATACCTGGAATAAAAACCTTGACCTCTCAGGTGGTGTGGCACCGGTTCCACCGCCTGTTCCTGCAGAAGACCTGCTAACTCCTGAAGGAGTAGTTCCCTGTGCAGAGGGGGTCGTGGAGGTTCTCCCGGACAAAAGGAGGGAGGGACCTGGTGGAAGTGGAGAAGATAGCCTTCCCGCACGACTTGAAGCACCCAGGCATCTGCGGTGATGCTGGACCACCTGTGGGCGAAGTGAACCAGCCGGCCTCCGGTGCTGGGAGGAACCAGCGGGGGGGGAGAGGCTATGCTTTGTGAGTCAAAAACCCCCACCCTGCTGAGCAGGGGCTGGTGGTGCAGGCTTGGGGGCTTGCTGCCTACGGGACCCGTTACCCCGTCCCTTGGCCTGCTGGCCCTGTTGGGGAGCTGCAGGGGCCTGATAATGGGGGTATTGTTTGTAGGCAGCCGCCTTCCTCGGGTAAAAGGACTTTTTCCCCGAGCCCTTCTTTTTCTGGGAAGGGGCGGAGGTCTTCCTAGAAAGCCTGGTCCTGGTGAGAGTCTCAGTCTCAATTTGCGCAGCCTTTTCCGCCATGGGCTTGCCAAAGAGGTTTTCGCCTCGGCAGGGGACATCGACCAACTTGTCCTGCACCCAGGGCTCAAGGTCTGACGACTGAAGCCAAGCCTGTCGGCGGGCACCGATGCCGGCTGCGGCCACTCGAGCCGATGCTTCAAAGCCATCATAGGCTGCTCGGGACATGAACTTTGAGCATTCCCGAATGCCAGTGGACAAGGCTAGGAACTTCCGCAAGGGTTCCTCGGACAAACCAGCGGAGAATCCGGCTAGCTCTTTAGCCAGATCCCGGAGATACATGCCCATGTATAGCTGGTAAGTCTGGACACGACATGCGAGCATAGAGCCCTGGAAACACTTCTTGCCAAGGCCATCCAGGTTACGGGCCTCCCTGCCAGGAGGCACCAAGGAGTGCATCTTCTGGCTCTTAAGACGATGCATGGCCGATTCCACTACCATGGAATGGTGTGGCAGCTGTGCCTTTTGAAAGCCAGGGCTCTTGCGGACTCGATAGATAGAATCGATCCGCTTGCTCAGGACCGGCGAGGAGGCCGGACTCTCCCACATGCGGAAGAGTAGTCGTTCCAGCATAGGAGGAACCGGTACAGTAAAGTGTTCCCTCGCGGGAGAGTCATACTGGAGGGCGTCGAGCTCTTCGGCTCGAGGCTCCTCCTCGGGATCCGCAGGGAAGGCCAAAGCCTTGGCCATATCCCTAACGAAGTCCGAGAACCGGGCATCCTCCGGGGGGGACTGCTTCCGAGGCTCGGACTCCGGTGAGTCCGATGGGACACACCGAGTCCGGAAAGAATCAGGCGACTCTTCCTCCTCAGACTCCCAGACCGACTCCGACGAGGACTCGGTGGGGTCGGCCCGGGCAGGGTGCGGCGCCAGCCGCCCCGACGCCGAGGGAGTCGGCGTCGGCGACATCAGTCCTGAACGGGAGGCCGAGGGTGACCTCGACCGAGGATCGACTCGAGTTCTCATCGACTCGAGGATCGGCTCGGTCTCCGGGGTCGACTTGGACGTCGACGTCCCGGCGGTCGGGGCAGCGGCGCCAGCGAGGCCAGCGAGCAGTGCCCTCTGCTGGTCCATGAAGGCAGACAGTCTGCTCTCCAAGGCCGTCAACCTGAGTCCAAGCTCAGGTGACCCAGCAGCCCCCGACTCGGGCCCCGACGGCGTCGGGCCCGACGTCGGCTGTCGCGGAGGCGAGTCCAGAAGGACCACAGGACTTACCCGAGCAGGCATCTCCGACTCCAGGCGAGGTCGCTTCGGGATGTGTTCCTTCTCCAAGGACCCGGGGCGGCTGTCGGGGCTATGCGACCTGGCCCTCGCGGAACCAGGAGCGTCCACCGACGCCGCCCTCGCGGGTTTTCACCTTCCGACGATGGTCCCCGGAGGGAGAACCCCGGTCGGAGGAACTCCGGCGACGGTCCGAGCTGGAGCCTTTCGACGCGGAGGCCTCCGACGAGGTCCGGGTACGGCTGGGGTCAGCGAAGATTCTCTCACGCTGATGCCGCCGACTTCTCAACGCCTTTGAGGACATTTTGCTGCAGGGCCCACAGATCAGTTCCTCATGATCCGGGCCCAGGCAGCGGAGGCAAAAGTCGTGTGTGTCAGTTAGTGACATATTTCGGTCACACTGACCACACCGCTTAAACCCACTGGCAGCCATCGGGGGAAAAAGGGCCCCTGCGAGGTCAAAGGACCGGGCTGCCAGGGAAAAATCGAAAACGAAAGCTGACAAAGTCAGAAAAACCGAAAAAAGTAAGAGGACTCGTGACCGGCGTCGCGAGTCCGGGCGGGAAAAAGATCGGCGTCGAACCGAAGGAAAAAGAAGAAAATAATGAAGAAAATCGACTTTTTCGCGGGGACAAGACGGGGACGTCTGTAGGGCTCCGCGGAAAAAAGAAGACTGGCTAAGATGGCACCCTCGGGCGGGAAGACGACCGCGCATGCGCGCTGCAATTCCCAAAGGCTTTCTTTGAAAGCTGGGGAAAATTGCTCCGCGAGGGCTCTGTCGGCGCCGACGTCACCCATAAGTGAGGACTGACTTCCTGCTTGGTCCTGGAGAAGACAATATTCTAGTTATCTTTTCTAACTACTCATGTGTAACTAAGAGAATTACTTGTCTTTCTGAATGTCTTCTTACTTTGTTTGTAAATAAACTGCACGTCTTCATTACAAGGTGTTAGCCTTTGTTGAAGTAAGACAAGACAAGGAAGATCTTGTCTTACTAATCTGTTATGTTTTTTTGAAGGAGTGAATAATCAGGTGGACAAAGGTGAGTCGGTTGATATTGTTTATCTGGACTTTCAGAAAGCCTTTGACAAGTTCCCTCATGAGAGACTTTTGGCAAAACTAAAGAGTCATGGGATATGAGGCAGTGTACTAGTGTGGATCAGGAACTGGTTAAAAGATAGAAAGCAGAGGGTAGGGCTAAATGGCCAATTTTCCCAATGGAGAAAGGTGAATAGTGGTGTACCCCAGGGATCTGTGCTGGGTCTGCTCCTTTTTGACATATTCATAAATGACCTGGAAAGTGGAATAACGAGTGAGGTTATCAAATTTGCAGATGACACAAAACTATTTAAAGTTGTTAAAACCCAAGAGGATTGTGGAAAATTGCAAGAGGATCTTGATAAACTGGAAGACTGGGCATCAAAATGGCAGATGAAATTTAATGTGGACAAGTGCAAGGTTATGCACCTAGGGAAGAACAACCCAAACTATGGTTACACGATGCAAGGTTCCACATTAGGAACCACCACCCAGGAAAAAGATTTAGGCGTCATTGTGGATACCATGTTAAAACCCTCGGCCCAGTGTGCAGCAGCGGCCAAGAGAGCAAATAGAATGCTAGGTATGATAAGGAAAGGAATGGAAAATAAAACAAAAGATATTATAATGCCTCTATATCGTTCAATGGTGAAACCGCACCTTGAATATTGTGTGCAATTCTGGTCACCGTATCTTAAAAAGGATATAGCGATTTTAGAAAAGGCTCAGAGAAGAGCCACCAAAATGGTAAAGGGGATGGAAGGATACTCCTATGAAGAAAGGCTAAAACGTTTAGGGCTCTTTAACCTGGAAAAGAGACGGCTGAGGGGAGATATGATAGAAGTCTATAAATTAATGAACGGAGTGGAACGGGTAAACGTAGATCAATTGTTTACCTTATCAGAATATAGAAAGACTAGGGGACATGCAATGAAGCTACAGGGTAAACTATTTAAGACTAATAAAAGAAAATATTTTTTCACTCAACGTGTAATCAAACTCTGGAATTTGTTACCGGAGAATGTAGTAAAGGCTGTTAGTGTAGCTGGGTTTAAAAAAGGTTTGGACAAGTTCCTGGAGAAAGGTCCATAAACCATTATTAAGAAGGGACCCAGGATATCAATGCTTGAACCAATACAAGCATTGTAGAACCTATGTCCCTTGGGGAAACTGCTAGGTACATATGACCTAGATTGGCCACTGTTGGAAACAGAATACTGGGCTTGATGGACCTTGGTCTGACCCAGTATGGCATATCTTATGTTCTTATCTTATGTTCTTATGTGTATCCTGCTCCAAGGGAAAGAATCCTGAATATCCGCTATTTACTTTCACCGCCACTTGAGAGCTAGAGTACAGACCCTGAACCCAATATATAAAGTGGTCTCCCACTCCAAACTTCCTCAAAACCACAGAGATACTCCTACTGCACCCTATCGAACTCCTTCTCGGCATCAACTGCAAGTACTATCACCCCCACGTGGGCCTCTCAGACTGCCCAAGTAAGGTTTACCACCTGCTTCATGTTATCCACAGCCTGTCAGACCTGAATGAATCCTGTCTGGTCCGCATTAATAAGGCAAGGCATATAGCCTCTCAGGTGATTAGCCAATACCTTGGCCAAGGTTTTTGTGTCCATATTCAACAATGAGATAGGGCGGTAGGAAGAGCACCGGGTTGCATCCTTCTCTGGCTTCAAAAATCACGCAGATTCCTGCTTGCCCTATTGAGGGAGGCAAAGGGTTGCTCCCTAGCACCCTATTGAACACATCCACCAATACTGGCCCAAGCAGGTCACTAAATTTCTTATATACCGCACGGTAAGGCCATCCAGCCCAGGAGCCTTGTCACTAGCCAGCCCCCGAATCACCCCTTGCACCTCCTCTAGAGTGACTGGGGCGTCAAGTCGCTCACGATCCTCATCCGATAACTCAGGAAGTGTCATTGACTGCAAAATGCCCTCCGCCTCCTCAGGGCTCCCCACCTCCTCCTCTAGTATATAGCTGGTGGTAGGATTATTGGAATTCCACCCAAATATCCTGACCCTCTATTGCCATCTTCTCTCCCCCCCAGCTTTCAAAATCTTTCCCACTGCCTGGTAGGCTTGTTGGGCCTTGAGACTGCAGGCTCCAGTTGCTTATCCTGCGTGTATCCCTGTTCCAGCACCTGTTGGCACATATTTCTGCATCACGCCCCCCACTTCAAGAACTGACCACAGATATACGCCTTAAACGCTCCCATACCATGGTGAGACTCACCTCCCCTCCCCTATTCATGTCAAAATACTCAATTATATCTTTCTCAATTGAGTCAAGTACGCCCCTGTCCCGAAGGAGGCTATCATTCATTCTCCAAAAACTATGACCACACTGATGGCCCTAACCATCCACCTCCAGCCAAACCAGCCCATGGTCAGACCATGTAATAGGTTCATACCCCATTCACACAAGGGAAGCACACAAGTCCCGACTTAGCAACATCATATCTATTCTGGAGTAGATGTGATGGTATGCTGAATAAAAAGAATACACCCTTCCCCTGGGAATACCCTCCCCTCCAGCCATCCACCAGTTGCCACAGTTGAATTAACCACTGCAAACTCTGCCTGTGAGCACCCTCCCCCGATCCCCCCCCCCCCACCTATCTCATTACGACTGGCGGACCACATTAAAATCTCCCTCTACGACAGTGCAGCCCGCCAAAACTTCAGACAGCTTGATCCCCAGCCCATCGAAAAAGACCCCCTGTCCCTAATTGGGGGCATAGATGCTCACTACCCTAAGTAACTCGCCTTGCACCAAACCCTTAAGAGCCACATAACGACCCTCCGGGTCCCAAGCCTTCCCTGTCACCTCAAACTGTAGGGTGTTCTTTAATGGGATAGCAACCCCCACCAGCTTTACCCCCTCCTCTCTTAGAAGCGGTGTAAACCCATTGATAATTGCGAGCTCTCAAGAGCCCCTGGTCTCGTGCCCAAAGATGGGTTTCCTGGACAATACCAAGTCCCACTGCAGGCAGTTGGCCTCCTTAAATAACAGTTGGCGCTTTCATGGCAGATTAAGTCCCTTAGCAATAATTGAAGCAATCTGCAAGGTTCCCATCAGGTTTGTCCCCTCCTTGGAGCATCCTGCCCCAAAATCCCACATACGTCCTCCCCATCCCCACTATGCTGCTCACTAAATCAGGCAGCCAACCCACTGAAGGCAAGTGAAATTCACAGAACTCTGCCACACCCCTCGTCGAGCTTAGCACATCAGCTCAGACCTTCCCCTGAGAACTTCCTTTCCCCTATTCCTTCCATCCAAGTGCCCTCCCCCTCCCACTGCCCCAAAGCTCCACCACTAGAAACTCAAAACAAGCCCTCCACACTCCCCCTGCATCTCAACCCCTTTACCCCAAAACACACATGCACTTGCACTTTTCACACCACCAAACATCCACACACAATCTCAAGCCCCCTGCAAGCCCTGCAATCAATCACTGCATCCAATGGAATTCCCAGCCCTTGCTCAGACAATTGAGTCCAAAGCTGCAGCCAGGCAGTGCTCCTCTTGCTGTCGTCTAAGACACTTGCTCCGCCCCCCACTCGCTGCTCTTCACCTCATACTGCTTTGATGGAGGTGGGAGTCCAGCCGAGTTCTCCATCTCCTCAAGGCTTGCCAAAGCTTCCACCCTTGTCCGAGCACGAACCGTGCAACCCTCCTTGATGATTGCTATAGCGAAAGGGAACTGCCAACGACAGCGAATGCCCAGCTTCCAGTTTGAGTAATGTTGCATAGTTCACGATGGCGCCCAATGTAGTGGGGATAAATCCTCAAAACTGTCCACTTTGTGCAAATCCCAGGACACCTGCCCCTTCCTCTAGGTTTTTGCCATAATCTGTTACTTAATGGCATAGCTGTGAAAGCACACCACCATATCTCTAGGCAAACTGGCACGAGCTGGGCCCAGAGAGCAGTGAGCCCTATTCAGAGTAACTGTAGGATAGTCTCCTTCCTCTTCCCATAAGGCTGCAATAAAGTTCTTCAGCACAGCACAATCCATATTTTGAGCCTCTTCCAGTATCCCTGAAACCGCAAATTGCTGTGTCGGCTGTGGTTTTCAATGTCCTCAATTTTATCTGCCAGTTTTGTTTCTGCTGCAAACCCTGCACGGCCTTTATGAGCGACCCCACCACTTCACTGTGTGCTTCTACCTGGGCCTCCACATTCTTCACACATGTTCCGAAGTCATGCAGTTCACTCCGGAGGTGTGCCGCTATGTCACCTCTCACAGAGGACATGTCCTGCTTGAGTTCACAAAACCATCGGGGGCACCTGCTCCTCCCCTTCAGAGTCCATCCCACTGTCCTTACCATGTTTATGTTTATTGATACCATGTGCCACCAGCGTCGCTTGATATCTCCCAGTCTCTGGGAGTGCCCTTTTAGCCACGTCTTTCTTCTGCCCAGAGGAGCAGTCATAAAGCGAGCTCCTGCAGATCAAGAAGCCGCTTTTTATTTGCTATTGCCCATGCTGATCTCTCCAGGGCTAGCATGTGCTATTTGTGTAAGTGCCGGGGCAATCGGGTTTTTTTTTTTTTTTTTTGCTATTTATTGTCGACAAGGGTGCAGAATCTAACCCCTTACCACCATCCTGACTGGTGACATCACTTCCTCCCATGTACTGTACTGCCTTTTGGTCTTGCGTCAGTTCCTTAAGTTTCACCAAGTGTGTCACAGTAGTCGCAGTGTTTCCCTATTTGGACGATTGGCTGATCAAGAGCATCTCTCTGGAAGGAATTCAAGAATTTGTATGCACAGCCATCTAGATGCTAGAGTTACAAGGGTTCATTATAAACTATCCTAAACTCCAATCTAAGTCTGACACCTCAACTGGAATTCACAGAAGCTCTGCTAGACAAGACTCAGGCAAAAGCCTTTCTTTCACAAAAAAAGCTCACCAAGCTAGATGCCATTATGGAAGATGTATAAAAGAGTCATCAGACAATCGACAAGAAACATGTTGAGAATGTTGGTCTGCATGGATTTGACAGTGCACATAAAACCCTTGGCACGTATCAAGATGAGAAGAGCTCAGTGAAGCTTGAGTACACAGTAGAGGCAGTCCACCCACAGGCTCAACATTGTCATTTTTGTCACAGTTCCACTCAAGCACACTCTTTCCTGGTGGATGGTTCATACTAATCTTGCCAAACAAATTCCTTTCCTGTGTCCAAACTGAGCTGGAAAGCCCATGTAGATGGGTTTCAGTCAAGGTCTATAGTCTGCAGGGCTAATGTCCATGACCTGCTTATGATTTCCTGAACCAACGTGACATGGACTCCTGCTGCAACAAGGCCTCAGATCTGCTGACATTTCAGAAGTTACTGCCTGTCAAGGGCCAGTGTGTGTGTGGACACAAAGGCTAATGTTTGTTCTATGTGTGGATAACCAGCTTACCAGGCCTTTCTCAGCCTCAGAACTGCTAAAGTTGGCCTTGGGAGTTGCAATATGGTATGCAGACCAATACAATCTTCTACACTTCAGTACATCATAGACCCCATTTGTCCACGTGACTATCTCACGATAGCTGTCTCCCAATTTGCTCAGCCAGCCTGGTGAGACCTGGCTGAAGCAAATCACTGAGATGTGCATGAACTATCACCAGTTAAGCAGGTAATGAGATACAGTGCCTTGTGAAAGTATTCATCCCCTCGGTGTTTGTCCTGTTTTGTCACATTATAACCTGGAATTAAAATGGAGTTTTGGGGGATAGCACCATGTGATATACAAAACATGCCTATGACTTTGAAGGTTCAAAATATTCTTTATTGTGACACAAACAATACCGTATTTACTCGAGTCTAATGCGCCATCAAATCTAATGCGCACCCCTATTATGAAAGGCTTGAAATTGAAAAAAATGTTTGCTGGCAATTGTAGTGCACACCCCCCCTTAGTGCTGCTTCGCCCCCCGTGCAGCCGCTGCTTCTGGACTCCGAGCCAGCCCCTTACAAGAAGCTTATCAATCGCCTCTGTAGGACTCCTTCAGAGCAGCTTTTCTTGGGCGGCAGGAGCTTAACTCTGAGCTGCTCCCTTTCCTAGGACTCGCATCCAGCCACCTCCGGCTTTTCTCCTGCAGTCCGCGAACGCGATCCCCGATCCAGCCGCTGCTTCTGCTTTTCACAGAACAGCGGCTGCAATAAAGTTAATTTGAAAAGGAAAAGAAACCTGTGAGAAGCCCTCCGGGCATAGAAACACAGAAATATGACAGAAAAAGACCACATGGCCTATCTAGTCTGTCCTTCCATAACAACAACTACAACGGTCCCCTTTTTACCTTTAGAGATCCTCTGTGTTGGTCCCATGCTTTTTTGAATTCAGTTACTGTCCTCATCTCTATCACCTCCACTGGGAGACTATTCCATGGATCCAATACTCTTTCCGTAAAGAAATATTTCCACATATCACTCCTGAATCTATCTCCCTTCACCCTCATCCCATGTCCCCTCGTAGCAGAACTTGCTTTCAATTGAAAGAGGCTCTCTCCCTGAACATTTATGCCACGGAGGTATTTAAACATCTCAATCATATCACCTCTATCCCGCCTTTCCTCTAAGATGTACATATTAAGATCCTTAAGTCTGTCCTCATATGCTTTATAATGAAGACCACTAATCATTTTAGTAGCCACCCTCTGCACCGACTCCATCCTGTTCACATCCATTTGAAGGTGCGGTCTCCAGAATTGCACACTATACTCCAAATGAGGTCGCACCAAAGACTTATACAGAGGCATTATCACCTCCTTTTTTCTGCTAGCCATTCCTCTCCGTATGCACCCAAGCATCCTTCTAGCTTTTGCCGTCGCCTTTTCTACCTGTTTAGCTAGTTTAAGATCATCAGACGCAACCGCGCCTAGGTCCCTGACATTTCCTCGGGCGCTACAGAAGGAGTTTCCTAGGACGACCGGAGGGTTTCTCACAGGTTTCTTTTCCTTTTCAAATTAACTTTATTGCAGCCGCTGCTCTGTGAAAAGCAGCAGCAGTGGCTGCACGGGGGATCAGGGATCGCGTTCGTGGACTGCGGGAGAAAAGTCGGAGGTTGGCTGGATCGGGCCGGGCCGGTGTAGAGCAGTGTTTGCCTCTGAATGTAAGGCGCCCTCGAATGTAATGCGCACCCTGAGTTTAGAGCCTCTTTTTGGCCAGAAAAGGTGTACATTATATTCAAGTAAATACGGTAATTAAAAAAAAAAATCAGGAATGTGCATATGTTTTTACCCTCCAAAGTCAATACATTATAGAGCCACACTTTGCTGCAATTACAACTACAAGATTCTTGGGGGTATGTCTCTATTAGCTTAGCACATCTAGCCACTGGGATTTTCACCCATTCCTCAAGGCAAAACTGTTCCAACTGGGTTGCATTGCTGTACAGCAATCTTCAAATCATGCCACAGATTCTCAATTGGACTGAGGTCTGGCTTTTTCACATTCCAAGATTTAAATGTTTCCCTTTAAACCAGCTTTAGCAGTATGTTTAGGGTCTTTGTCTTGCTGGAAAGTGAGCCTCCTTCCCAGTCTCAAATCTCTGTAGGCTAAAACAGGTTCTCCCCAAGAATTGCCCTGTATTTAGTGCCATCCATCGTTCCTTCAATCCTGATCAGTTTGCCTGTCCCCGCCGATGAAAAACATCCCCACAGCATGATGCTGGCACCACCATGTTTCATTGTCAGAATGCTGTTCGCGGGGTGATGGAAGTGTTGGGTTTGCGCCACACATGGGCATTTCCCATGATGGTCCAAAAGGTCAATGTTTGTCACATCCGACCAGAGAACCTTCTTCCATGTGTTTGGGGGGGTCCGCCACATGCTATTATACAAACTCCAAACATATTTTCTTATTTCTTTCTTTAAGCAAGGGCTTTTTCCTTATTGTCCTCCAGTTTAGTCCTCCACCTCTGGGTAGTGCACCTCCTCCTGCAGCATGGAAACTGGACCAATCAGAATCTTGTCCTCACTGGATGCATCCTGCTGGAGATCCCATCAGTCCTAGTGTGTCCAGTCTCCATGCTGCAGGACGTCGTTGTGAGGCTAGGGCTGGGCTCACTTAAGGACTAGATAGGCAGCACTGTACTTAGTTTTTGACAAGTTATTTTCTCCCTTTAACCCTTTCCAGGCCAAGCCCAAAACTCTTGGGATCCAAAATTCTGCCTAAATATTCCTATCAAATGGTATATAATACATGGCCATAGCAGAAGGAAAATCACTATGAGAAGATATTGAATAAGACGGGTGCAATTTTCCTGAAATATGCAAAAATTAACCCGGCTGCAGAATGTGGATTAAAAATTTAAAGTAGGCCTTGAAAGGGTTAACTTTCATTGGTTTCTTTCCCTTTTTTAGGGTGATGTCCCTTTAAAAAAAAGAAAAGAAAAAAAAAACAGGAAGCATATGCAGAGGAGCCGGTATTGCTGCAGAGTCCCTCTCCCACTCTGCTATTTTTCACTTTCACAGGCAGGCAGCATCAGATCTCTCCTCCTAGACTGTATGGGTGAGAGATCTGTCAGCAGCACTCTCTGGCATGCAGCTCCTTGATTACCGGCGCCGAGCAGCTTAGAGCAGAGAGCAGCTCACCGACCGGCTGAACAGTGCTCGCCGTGGACATCGCTCACGGAAGAGCTGAGCGACATCGCGGCTTGTAGAGCTGCCTCCCTGGGGTAAGTCAGCCACTTTATGAAGGGCTGCAGAGCAAATCGGGGAACGCGGGGCACTTCGGTTCTTGCCGGTGTGTTTCGCGCGGTTTTAGTTAGCGGCGGCCATTTTGTGTTTCTCTTCCCGTGCTGCGGAGGACGCGTGGCGGGCCACAGAACGGCATTGCACCCGGGTGGCTGTTGGCATGGGTGTGAGACACAGTTAGGATCCATCGTTTGCTGAGTGTTTTGATTTGTTTGAGTTCTTTTATTTACAAAAAAAAAAAAAAAAAAAACCCCAGGGTTCCTGCCCTTAAAGGAGATCTGTTTAGTGTTTCCACACCCAGCGACTGCCAGCCCAGTTTGCACTTGTTTGCACTGGTTTGCAGTTGATTGGTTCATGTCTGCTAGACCACAGTGTATGGTCTGCGGTTCGCACAGAGGTACAGTGTCAGATACCGGTATCTGTAGGGGCTGCGCTACCGTTTCTCCAATGTGGAACAGCAAATGGAGGGGAGAGCGGCTCAGGAGTCCCTAGGATACGCGGCAAGTGCGGAGAGTGGAGACCCCGGCAGAGTTCCCCCCGGCTACTCCGGCGGGGCTTTCGCATGCTCAGCTGGCGAGGGCTGCCGAGACGTGTTTGGGGGATTTTTCCCCAGGCTTTGTCCTTATTATGCATCAGGCCTTTCGCTTAGGAAGGCTGGGAAAGTTGCAGTCACCCAAGGGGGAGGATGTGAGTGGAGAGACCTCAAGCCTGTAAAGAGGCCTCGGTGCTCTGACATGGAACAGGTGGATCTGGAGTGGCAGAAGGTGGACGACGCTGAAGTTGATCCCGAGTATGGTGTACAGGAATTGGAAGAAGAGGAGATCCTGGAGCCAGAGGATCAGGCAAGAATCCTACGGGTTTTTCGCAAGGATGAACTTATGGCACTGATTACAGAGTCCCTCCAGACGCTTAATCTAGCTACAAGCTCAGCCTGCAGAAGAAGAGGTGCTCGAAGATCCTCTTATTCAAGCGGTGAGAGAGTCTCAGACGGTGTTCCCGGTCCACAGGGTAGTGGATCGGATGATCCAGAGTGAGTGGGATCACCCTGAAGCGGGAATGGAAGGGATCCGAACAATGAACCGACTTTACTCTTTGGCAGACAAGGACAAGGAAAGGTTTTGTTCACCATGGGTTGACGCGGCTGTGTCCGCAGTGACTAAGACGACAACTATTCCGGTGGAAGGTAGTGCAGCCTTAAAGGATGCGCAAGACATAAAGGTGGATGGTTTATTGAAACAGGCATTCGAGGCCGATGCGTTATCCTTACAAGCCTCTATCTGTGGCGCCTGGGTGGCAAAAGCCTGTCTTCGGTGGTCCCAGCACTTAAGGCAGGACACTCGCCTGGATCAACAGAGTTTACTCGAGGTGACTCAGCTTGAATCCGGTTCAGCATATTTGGCAGATGTATACTGATCCGAGCGTTAGCGAATAGTATGGCTTCCCTGGTGGCCGCCCGGAGGTCCATTTGGCTGAGGAAATGGGCGGCCGACGGGTCATCTAAGTCCCGTCTCAGCAAGCTCCCCTTCAAGGGCAAGCTGTTGTTTGGAGAGGATCTGGATAAATTAGTGAAGGACTTGGGAGAATCCAAGGGTGGCAAACTGCCGGAGGATAAGCCTAAGCAGGGGAGGCCTTTTCCATCTGCTCGGGGCCAGTTTAGAGATTTTAGAAGATTTCGGTCTTCGCGTTTGGGAGGCTTCCAGCGCAGCAGGTTTGCCTCTAGAGCCCAAGGGTTTTGTGGATTTTGCGGGGCAGGCAGAGGTTTCACGGTGGCCTCCTCCTCCTCAACCTTTAACCGAAAACCTCAATGAAACGAGGCGGACCCCGGTAGGAAGCCAACCGATAGGGAGTTTCTTCCTGCCTGGGTCCAAATAACGTCAGATCAGTGGGTGTTGGAGATAGTGCGAGAAGGTTTTGCACTGGAGTTGTCTTGCCCGCTTCTTGACTCCTTTGTACTGTCACCCAGCAAAGGGCAGCAAAAAGCTCTGGCGATCCGCCTGACGTTAGATCATCTGTTACAGTTGGGAGCGGTCGTCCCCGTTCCAATTTCAGACCTAGGGGTAGGTTGCTACTCCATTTATTTCGTGGTGCCAAAGAAAGACGGATCTCTCCGGCCTATTCTGGATCTCAAAGGAGTGAATCGTTGCCTTCGGGTACCTCATTTCCGCATGGAAACCCTGAGGTCTGTCATAGTGGCAGTGTGTTAAGGACAGTTTTTGACTTCACTCGATCACATGGAGGCCTACTTGCACATTCCGATCAAGGAAGCTCATCAGAAGTTCATAAGGTTCGCGTTCCCATGGGGCCATTATCAGTTCCAGGCACTGCCGTTCGGATTGGCTACGGCTCCGCACACGTTCACCAAGATTATGGTGGTGGTGGTGGTGGTGGCGGCAGCGTTACGAAAAGAGGGCATTCTATCCACCCTTATCTCGATGATTGATTAATTTGGGCAAAGTCCAAGGTTGAGAGCTTGCAGGTCACGGACAGAGTGGTGAAGGTTCTACAGAGTCTCGGCTGGGTGGTCAACGCGAAAAAGAGTCACTTAGATCTGTCACAGAGTCTCGAATATCTGGGAGTTCGTTTCGACACTTCAAGAGGTTTGGTATTTTTGCCAGATCACCGGACGCAAATCATACACAAGCTCGTGCGCAGGTTCTTGGGGTTCCCGGCACCATCAGCGTGGTGGTATCGGTGGCTGCTGGGGACCATGGCAGCAACCCTGGAGGTGGTGCCGTGGGCCAGGTTTCATATGCGACCGTTACAAAGGGCATTACTGCGCCACTGGTCGAACCAGACAGACTCGCTGAACAAACACCTTCCCTGCCCGATGCGGGTCAGAAGGGCCCTGCGGTGGTGGCTGTCCCCGGGTTCCCTGCAGGCGGGAATGCCGTTGGAACAACCAGTTTGGCTCCCACTGATGACTGATGCGAGTCTGGCGGGCTGGGGAGCTCATTGCGGAAGTCAGTTCTTGCAAGGGATCTGGACTCGCCAAGAAGCTTCTTGGTCGTTCAACCGCCTCGAGCTGTGGGCAGTGTTCCTGGCGCTGCTGGTGTTCGAGAGTTCAGTGAAGGGTCGAGCGGTAAGAGTTCTCTCGGACAATTTGGCAACGGTGGCCTACATCAATCGGCAAGGCGGAATGGGAAGTATGGCCATGGAGGAAGAGGCAGAGGCATTGTTTCTCTGGATAGAACCTCGTCTCCAGGCCATTTCAGCAGTGCATATCGCAGGAAAGGACAATGTGATGGCAGATTTCCTCAGCAGGATGCGGAGAGTGGGAGCTTCATCCTCAGCTGTTTGCGCAAATCGTTCGCAGATGGGGGCCGCCGATAATGGATCTCATGGCGACCTTTCAATCAGCAAAAACGGGTCGTTTTTTCAGCAGGCAGAGGGAAAGGATGTCCGAAGGCATCGACGCCCTTATTCAACCCTGGCCGGCGTCGGGTCTCCTGTATGTCTTTCCTCCGTGGGCGCTTATAGGCCGAGTGGTTCAGCGCATCGAGGTGCACTGCGGCAGGGTAGTGCTGGTGGCCCCGGACTGGCCAAGACGCCCATGGTATGCAGATCTAGTTCGCCTGCTCGACGGAGAGCCTTGGAGACTACCGATATCGGCGGATCTACTGATTCAGGGTCCTATGCGAATGCCCCAGGTGGATTGATTTTCACTTACGGTATGGCCATTGAAAGGGCACGGTTAAAAAGAAAAAGTTATATGGCGGCGGTCATTGCCACTCTGCTTCGAGCAAGAAAGAAATCCACATCTCTCGCATATGTGCGCGTGTGGCGTATTTTTGAGGACTGGTGTTCCCGGCGGCAGATCCAGGCGGCGACTGCTTCCGTTCCAGTGGTACTCAGTTTTTTGCAAGACGGCTTTGAGAAAGGGCTGGCCGCAAGTTCCTTGAAGGTCCAATTGACAGCTCTCTCTTGTTATAGGGGCTTGGGGAGTAGCCCTGGGTTCGCACGCAGATGTGCAGCATTTCCTTAAAGTGGTGTTCAGACTTAGGCCCTCGCGCAGGGTTATAGTGCCGCCGTGGGATTTGAATCTGGTTTTGGAGGCTTTAGCCAGAAAACCCTTTGAGCCTCTGAACCAGGCATCTGTTAAGGACTTAACTTTGAAGACAGTCTTTCTGGTTGCCATCTGCTCAGCGAGGCGAATTTCGGAGTTGCAGGCATTGTCGTGCAGGGAGCCGCTCTTATCTTTCTCTAGAGACAAAGTGGTGTTAAGACCGGTTCCATCCTTTCTGCCTAAAGTGGTCTTCCCGTTTCATTTGAATCAGTCGGTATTCCTCCCGGTGTTGAACTCGGTAGCAGAGCATGCCACGGACCGTGACTTGCATCGACTGGACGTCCGAAGAGTGTTGTACCGATATCTGAAGATTTCGGAAACCTTCCGTAAGTCGGACTGTCTCTTTGTGTTGTTTGGAGGACCTTGCAAGGGGGAAGCAGCGGCAAAAGCTTCCATTTCCAGATGGGTTAAGGAGGCGATTGCGTCGGCATATATATTGCAAGGGCATCCGGTGCCGGGGGGGTTGCGGGAACACTCTACTAGAGCGCAGGTGACATCTTGGGCGGCGCACAGCTTGGTACCGCCAGCGAAAATTTGCAGGGCGGCTACCTGGTCTTCTCTTCATGTTTTCAGCAAGCATTACCGTCTGGACATTTTGGCAGCGAGTGATGCCAGCTTCGGATCGGCAGTGTTACATGCTGTTTGGAAAGGTCCCTCCCAATGATGACTGCTCTGATACATCCCACAGGTGGAGGACTAAACTGGAGGACCGATAAGGAAATGGAAATTACACTTACCTGGTAATTGTTATTCCTTTAGGGACTCCAGTTTAGTCCTCATTCCCACCCGGGAGAGAGTTTCAGGAGTACGCCGTGATTTGGAGAAGAGATGGCTTCCGGGCTTCAGAATATAGTGTGGTTCATGCCTGGAGCCTTTGGCTCATGCCAGGCTTTCTTTCTTCGCCTTCTTCTGTTTCTGTCACTTGCTCTGGGGTGATGGGGCAGAGGCCAAGTGTGGAATATTGGTTCCCTCGTTATCTTCTCGGGGAGGGGGGGGGGGGTCAGGTTGATTGTTTCAGGTTAAATGTTTCTACTTATTAGTTTTACAGTTGATGTTAGACAGTTTTCTTAGCTACTTGTTTGTTGCTCCTTTAAGTCTGCTTTGTCAATAGTTCACTGGGGCTGATGGGATCTCCATCAGGATGCATCCAGTGAGGACAAGATTCTGATTGGTCCAGTCTCCATGCTACAGGAGGAGGTGCACTAAACTGGAGTCCCTAAGGAGACATTTCACTTACCGTTAATTTCCTTTCCTGGAATCCTGCTAGACCAGTCCAGACAATCGGGTTATGCCCCCCTGCCAGCAGATGTTGGAGACAGAGAAAAAACTGCACCAGAAGCTGATTGGCTAGGATTCGGTGCTCATATAGGTCTACCCCTAGGGGTCACCCTCAGTAAACTCTGACAAGCAACAAGAACAGTAAGAAAAGTAAACAACTATGTACAGAGTAATGAAAACCTGAAAAGCAGTGGAGAACCCCTGCTCGAGATACGAATCTGCGTAAAGACTTTGCAAAGACTGACTGTATTTAATCCTGTGCGAGTCCTGGACTGGTCTAGCAGGATTCCAGGAAAGGAAATTAACGGCAAGTGAAATTTCTCCTTCCAATTCATCCTGCTAGACCAGTCCAGACAATCGGGAAGTACCCAAGCTAACTGCCCTCCGGGTGGGAAGACAGTGCTGCCGTGAGTACATTGGTCCCAAACCTGGCGTCCTCCCATGCCTGGAGATCTAGCCGATAATGACGGCTAAAGGTGGACAGGGAAGACCATGTGGCCGCTCTACAAATATCAAGAGGAGTAGCTTGAGAGCGCTCCGCCCACAACGTCGCTTGAGCACACGTAGAATGCGCTCGCAGTCCCGAAGGTACCGCTTTGCCGCCGAGGATATAAGCAGACTCAATAGCGAGCCGTAGCCACTGGAGATGGTGGACTTAGAAGCTGCAAGACCCTTACGAGGGCCCGCAAAGAGGATGAAAAGATGATATGACTTACGGAAGGGATTAGTAGCCTTTAAATACCGGTACAGGACTCTTTTGAGATCAAGCGTCCGAAAATGCTTCTGCTTCCCGGAAGACCAATCTGTGGGAAAAGAAGGCAAGAAAATAGGTTGGTTCGCGTGAAAAGGAGTGAGAACCTTTGGCAAAAAGGAAGGAATGGTATGCAAGGTAACCCCAGCCTCCGAAAAGGAGAGATAAGGATCACGGCAAGAAAGGGCTTGCAATTCCGACACCCTTCGCGCCGAGGTGATTGCCACCAAAAAGGCTGTCTTTAAAGAAAGATCGTGGAGCGACGCTCTGTGAAGCGGCTCAAAAGGAGCTGCCACAAGTCCCTTTAAGACTAAGGAAAGATCCCAAGGAGGTACCACAAGGCGGAAGGGCAGCCGAACCACCTTCGCCCCCTTGAGAAAACGCGCCACGTCGGAGTGTGATGCGAGAGAACAGCCATCTATTGGGCCTCTAAAACAGGTAAGGGCCAAAATGTGGACCCGAAGAGACCCAAGCGCCAATCTTTTATCAAGACCCTCCTGCAGAAAGGCTAGGACTTGAGGAATTTGTACACTGCAGGGAGAAAGCTTACGGTTGGAGCACCATGCCTCAAATCTACGCCACACCTGGGCATAAGCTCGGGAGGTAGACGGACGCCGCGCTTTGAGCAAGGTGGCAACCACCTTGGGAGAGTAACCTTTGTCCTTTAGATGGCAGCATTCAAGAGCCAAGCCGTAAGTGAGTAAGGAGTGAGGTTGTCCATTAAGACGGGACCCTGCTTGAGAAGTCCTCAGCGAGACCCGAGCTGCAGCGGAGGTGCTCGAGCTAGACATACGAGGTCTGCATACCACGGTCTCCGAGGCCAATCCGGAGCTATGAGAATCACAGCGCCGGAGTGCATCCTGATTCGCTGGAGAACCCTGCCTATCAGTGGCCACGGGGGAAAGATGTATAGTAGTGGGGACACTGGCCACGGCTGTGCTAGGGCATCCATGCCCTGAGCCCTCCTGCGGCTGAAGAAGTCCCTGGTCTTGGCATTGGCCGAGGACGCCATGAGATCCATCATGGGCTGACCCCACTCGCGCACTACTGACCCCACTCGCGCACTACCCGTTGGAACACCCAGGGCGCAAGTTCCCACTCTCCTGGATCGAGGGCATGTCGGCTGAGGAAATCCACCATCACATTGGATGTTCCCGCGATATGTTGTGCGGAGAGAGCTTGAAGATGTCTTTCTGCCCAATGGAAGAGGAGAAGCATTTCCTTGGCTACTCTGAGACTCTTTGTCCCGCCCTGGCAGTTGAGGTAGGACACTGTCATCGCATTGTCGGAGAGCACTTGAACCGCTTGGCAACGGAGTAGTGGCAGAAACCGCATTAAAGCTAGGCAAACAGCTCGAGCTTCCAGTCTGTTGATGGACCAGCGCACTTCGCGAGGTGACCAAACCCCTTGAGACATACGATTGAGACAATGCGCTTCCCAACCGGAAAGGCTTGCATCGGTTGTCACTAAAACCCAGTGGGGTGGCTCTAGAGAAACTCCCTTGAACAGGTGAGATAGCAAAAGCCACCACCACAGGTCAGTTCTGGTAGCAGGGGGAAATCGGTAGCAGAACAGTGTAGTCTTCCGACACCGGAGACCATCGAGCAAGCAAGGCTTGTTGCAGTCCGCGCATATGTGCTCGGGCCCACGGCACCACTTCTATGGTGGCTGCCATGGACCCCAGCACCTGGAGGTAGTCCCACGCACACGGACGGGGCCGAGACAGAAAGGTGCGAATCTGGACCGACAGCTTGCGGAATTGTTCTTGAGTCAGGAACACCTTGCCCTGAGCGGTATCGAAGCGAGCTCTGAGGAACTCCAGGCATTGAGTAGGTTGCAAGGAGCTTTTGGCTTGATTGACAATCCAGCCAAGGCTCTCCAAGAAAGACACCACCTGGCTTACTGTTCGGCAGGCGTTGGAGAATGAATCCGCTCGCATAAGCCAATCGTCCAGATATGGATGTACTCGGATTCCTTGCTTGCGCAAAGCTGCCACCACCACCACCACCACCACCACCATGACCTTGGAGAAGGTGTGTGGTGCTGTGGCTAGGCCGAACGGCATAGCACAAAATTGGAAATGACTCCCCATAATGGCAAAGCGCAGGTAGCGCTCATGGTCGGCGCGAATAGGAATGTGGAAATATGCCTCCACTAGATCCAATGAAGCCAGGAATTCCCCCTTGCGGACTGCTTGAATAACCGATCGTAAGGTTTCCATGCGGAAGCGAGGAACGCGGAGAGACCGGTTGATGCCCTTGAGATCGAGGATCGGCCGGAAGGAACCGTCCCTTCTTGGGAACCACAAAATATATGGAATAGCGGCCTGTCCCGTGCTCGGTGAAAGGAACGGGACAAATGGCCCGCAGGAGAAGGCTGCGTTGGAGCGTGGCGAGGATAATTTCTCACTTTTGAGGTGCTCCTGCCGGCGAGACAAGAAAGGCTTCCTGAATGGGCCGACAAGTCTCGAGGGCATAACCTTGAGTGACCACTTGAAGGACCCAATGATCTGATGTGATGAGCGCCCACTGCCGAGAAAAAAGAGAAAGACGGCCACTGACCGGGGGTGGTATCTCGGGTGGGCGACATGTCCCGTCAGTGGGATGGGCGCATGGCTCCTGAGAACTTGTTTGAGGCAGAGTAGGAGTCATTGTTCTTTCGGGCTCCCCGAAAGGACTGCATCCTCTGGCCAAACTGGTTGGAAGAGGTAGAAGGCGCTGGCCGATTTGAGCGATAGCGGCGATTATCTCGGAATCGAGATGTCCGCCGAAAAGTAGATGTATAAGGACGGGATGATCGGTGAGCGGAGGACCTTGGTTTGTCCTCCGGGAGACGCTGGGGCTTGACGTCCCCAAGATCCTTAACCAACTTGTCCAGATCATCCCCAAAGAGTAGCCAAAGGGCAGCTTAGACCACCGTGTTTTGGAGGCGACATCTGCAGATCACTGGCATAACCAGAGCCATATATTACTAATTAAAGATTTATTTGGATTTTTTTTTTTGGATCAGCAAAGATATTGTACTTTATTATAAGAAATTGAACTCATGAGCCATTCTGCCTGTGAGGACAGGATAAGAATTCATCAATTGTAATGTAGAAGCCTTGAACTGCTTCTAAAACCATGGGGGGTGTCTCCCTTGCTGACCAGCAAAGAATGTTGTAGGTCAAAATTCTCTAAGCAGGCAAACAGATTTGGCCCTGGCCAATCCTGGTGTGAACCATATGCACAGGATTGGCTCTGGCCAATCCTGATTTGAGCATACATGTTAACCTATGGCATGCTGCCAGCACAAGTCTGACTCTGTGTTAACCTATGGCATGCAGGCAAGTTTGAATCTGTGTTAACCTATGGCATGCTGCCAGCACAAGTCTGACTCTGTGTTAACCTATGGCATGCAGGCAAGTTTGAATCTGTGTTAACCTATGGCATGCTGCCAGCACAAGTCTGACTCTGTGTTAACCTATGGCATGCAGGCAAGTTTGAATCTGTGTTAACCTATGGCATGCAGGCAAGTTTGAATCTGTGTTAACCTATGGCATGCAGCCAGCACGAGTCTGATTAGAGTACTTAACAGGGGGACTTGCAGCAGGAGGACGGGACTGCAAATGATATACGAGACAAGCGTTCCGGATTTTCCTCCTGAGAGTGATTGATAAACAGTGCCCCACCTGGAGTGATGAGCTATAATATCCGGTAAAAGTATTAATGCTTACCTTTGTGCTTTTTCATTATTTCAAAAGGACTTAATTTAATAAACTCATATTGCATTTACTAAAGTGTCTATGCATAGTCTGTGAGCTAAATGAATGACAGGGTTAACTCATATTGTATTTGGGCTAATGAGTGACAGAGTTAACTCATACTGTATTTGCCAGAATATTTTTGCCTAGTCAGTGAACTAGTGAGTGATAGGGTTAAAGGAAAAGCGTAAAACTTGGCAATACATAAATGGCGACGAGGATGGGATGTCCTAAATTATTACATAATGATAAGCTCAAGGGAACAGGGACCCTAGGACGACAGACCTGGGTGTTGTTAATAGCATATAGGAATCGAGCACTGGATAGAGAAAATCCAGGATGGAGAGAGTATAGATCTGCGTGGCCAAGCATGAAGAATCTCAGACGTCTGCAGCTTTTGGGGCTGTATGATGAAAAATCTGGTGAAGTGAATTCAGGACAGAGAGAGAGTGGATCTGCTTGGGCCAGCATGAAGGATCCCAGACTCCTGCAGACTCCGCTGAGTTCTCCCAGCTGATGTTACTGTACTGCATGATGTAAAGTTTGGTGACGTAAATATTCTTTGTAAATAGCTGTACTATCTCATAACTTTTTTAGTGAAGTATTACCGGTATTCTTCTGTAATTAAGTGTGTTTAGCTTTGCTTTCTAATTTTCTTTTCTGACCACTCATGTGTGACTGGGAGAGCTGTTTGCTTTTCTTGCTTTGTTTGTGGATAAACTGCACGTCTTAATTACAAGGTGTTAACCTTTGATGTAGTAAGATGTTTGGTACCAGGAGTGGGGGTTTAAGAAAAGATAATGTATTAACAGAAAAGAGTGAAGAATGCAAATAGTGTAAAAATGTGAATATTGTAAATATTTAAGGCTGGCATTAAGTGTTCTTGTGGGTCAGAACTAAGTGAGAATTGGGAATCTGTTTTTAAAAGATGACATTTATCAGCAAGTTGCTGAGAGGGTGGCTCAGTATAAATATCGTAGGAGACGGGGAAAAAGAAAGAAAAAGAGGAGTACTCCCCAAAATCCTGGAGGAGTTAATCTAGAACAGGGGTCTCAAACACGCGGCCCGCGGGCCCGACGGAGGAAAACAAAAAAAACTCCAAAACCCTGGCTTCTGCTGCTGCCGTTGCCGCCGTGGCAGCGGCAGAATCAATTGTCAAATTCAAAAAAAAACCTGACTTCTGCTGCTCAAGCAGCTGTCCTGCGGCCCCTTCCCCTCTGCCCGGAGATCCGACTCTGCTCTATCAGCGGCGTGCTTTTCAAGCCGCGAAGAGAGTATTCCCCTCTCGCGCGGCTTGAAAAGTGAATAGGCTTAAACCGCGCGAGAGGGGAATACTCTCGTCGCGGCTTGAAAAGCACGCCGCTGATAGAGCAGAGTCGGATCTCCGGGCAGAGGGGAAGGGGCCGCAGGACAGCTGATTTTGCTGCTTGAGCAGCAGAAGTCAGTTTTTTTTTAATTTGACAATTGATTCTGCCGCTGCCACGGCGGCAACGGCAGCAGCAGAAGCCAGGGTTTTGGGGGTTTTTTTGTTTCCCTCCTTCGCTGGCCGGTAATGAGCTATGGAGGGGCTGACTGAAATGGGGTAATGGGGGTTAGGACTGGAAGTGGGCTATTGGCAGGGGGGGTTATGACTGGTAATGGGCTATGGTGGGGGCTAGGACTGGAAATGGGCAGATGGGGGTTAGGACTGGAAGTGGGCTATTGGCAGGGGGGGGGGGTTATGACTGGTAATGGGCTATGGTGGGGGCTAGGACTGGAAATGGGCAGATGGGGGTTAGGACTGGAAGTGGGCTATCGGCAGGGGGGGTTATGACTGGTAATGGGCTATGGTGGGGGCTAGGACTGGAAATGGGCAGATGGGGGTTAGGACTGGAGGTGGGCTGATTGGGGGGTTAGGACTGGTAATGGCCTATGAGGGGAGGTAAGACTGAAAATAGGGTGATGGGGGTTAGGACTGGAGGTGGGCTGATTGGGGGGTTAGGACTGGTAATGGCCTATGAGGGGAGGTAAGACTGAAAATGGGGTGATGGGGGGGTAAGACTGGAAGTGCGCTATGGGGAGGTTAGGACTGGTAATGGGCTATGGGGGGTCTAGGACTGGTAATGGGCTGGGGGGGTTGCTAGGACTGGAAATGGGCTGAGTGGAAGGGGGGCTTGAACTGCAAATGGCTGATGGGGAGGGGGGCTTGGAATGGAAATGGGCTGTGAGGGGAGGGAGCTAGGATTGGAAATGGACTGATGGGGGGCTAGGATTGGAAATGGGCTGATGGTGAGGCTAGGATAGGACTGGAAATGGACTGATGCAGGGACTAGAAAGGAGCAGATGCTGGGTGGGGCTGGAACTAGAAGGGAGCTGATGTTGGGGGAGGATTAGAATGGGATGGAGCTGGGAAAGTGAAATGGAGAGGGGAAAAATATTTTGTCTGGCAGAGAAGACAAATCTACAATTGGCCAGGTATTGGGAGAGTAAGTGGGGATTGAGGATGGAGGGGTAAAATTTGAGTGGATGAAATAGGAATGAGGAAAGAGCAAAAGGAGAAAGATTAGTATGTTAAAGCAGATGTAGAGAGAGAGAATGGAAAAAAACTAGAAGAAAGGGCAAATGGACAGCAGACGATGGAGATAGCAGAAGACACGAAGAAACCAGAAGTGGCTGGAGCAATTGCAACTGAAAAAAAATGCACAAAAGGTAGAAAAATATCTCTTTATTTTGAATTTATTAACTGGAATATGTCAGCTCTGGGAAATGTGCATCATTAATGTCTGTGCTTTAGTACAAGAAATTAATTTATAGTTTTATTTCTACAGTGCTGAGGTATTCTGTGTAATTCCTATTTGACATTGCTACTTGTTCTCTTTTCCCAGTAGGTCATGTATTGTTCTCTGAAATGTATTGATTTAATATTTGCAGTGTTGCCTTTTGATAGGTAGGGTCTGGTGCTTTGTGAGTCCTGGTAGTGCTGTTATGATACGGGGGGTTTGCTATGGGTTCCAAATGGGCAGTGTTAGTAGTAGTTCCTAATGTGCCTGGCGGTTGGCATTGGATTATAGTAATATAGAAATTTTCTAGTCTTTCTTTATCCATGCACTCATTATGCAACATTATGCAAATATTTATGCAAATGAGGCCCCATGTCTTATGCGGCCCCCGGGTTACTTTACAAGTCCTCATTCTGCCCTCAAAGCAATTTGAGTTTGAGACCCCTGATCTAGAAGATACTGTGGAGGATTTTAATCATCAAGAGATTAATGATAGATCATGGTGATAAGAAATTCTGTTTGATTAGTTCTGACCCACTGATACAAGATCAGTTTTGTCATGTTATTATGACTTTACAAATTCAATTTCAAATTGATAAGGGAAATGACTGCAGCTGGATCTGCAGCCAAACTGTTTAGGAAAATATGTAACCTTGTGCTGCAAAGATGTTTAATTCAGTGCTTTGAACAAAATGCCTATCCTGTACAGTTAGTATTAATTGTTATGGAAAATCCTTATAAGATTATGAAGACGTGAAGACTTTTTTTAAGGTCCCTGGTTAAAAGAAACTCTGATCAGATAGGTATAATGCACTTGTAAGCTTTGATTTGTTCTGTATTCAAATGTTTGTAGTAAAAAACTGTTTTTCTTTCATTACTGGCTACTCCAGTAGATTTTATAGTCCCTGAATGCTGAAGTGACTAGCTCAAATAAACAAGGCAAACTTTTTTTCCTCCAAAGTGGAGGTTGAGAATCCTGACAGGACGGTGGGGCATTGAATCCTGAGTAAGTGAGAGGGTGATCTTTATCATTAATATGTTATGCATCTATTCTTTGTCTTTGACTGTATATGCTACCAGGCAAACCTAAAAGTTAAAGGAAGATTTTTAAATTGTGGCAAGCACCCCAGGGGGCATAGTTAACCATAAACAGCTATAACTATAGGTTAATTGTTTAGCTACATAGTAATCTGCATACCTATTGTTTGTTCTACTGGCTGTGTTGAAGATAACATTTCAGATCTGTTTGTTGACCAGTTTCAGGTTAATTTAAAAGTAACACCTTTTAGAAGTTTCACCTCACTTGAGCCTGAACTGTGAGGTTCAAGATAATTACTTTAAGCTTTGTGCTAACGACTGAGGGACACCTGTTTTCCTGTATTTAAATTTTAGAGAAAAAGTGTACTTTGTTCTAAAAGGTTCATATTTCAGTTTCAGTACAGCTCCTGAGAAAATAGATATAAAACATATATATGTTGCAGTACTGTGAGATATTAATCTTCTTTAGTGTATACACTTGCACTTATGTTACTAAATACACCTGTTATAGTAGTACATTACGCAGAGGTCCAGTACACACACAGCAATTGCCAGATGAGTAAAATATTAATAAGTTTGATTAAATTTTAGACAGAGGCTGATATGAAATTGCTCTGTTCTCAAGCATAATAGAACAAATATAGATTAAAGATGGAACTGAGTTCCCAGAAAATAATGAGAACTTGAGTTGATTGGATAAAACCAAATCTTGCTTGTCAGCAATGATCCAGGAGAGGTTTGAGAAAAAGAATGAGAGAGAGAGAGAGAGGCAGAAAGGTGAGGCCACAGCCTAGGCTAAATGTGCTGCTTCCAGTGTGATGATCTGGGCTACCAAGCTTTAAGACTCCTTGAGGACCCACAAAGGCCTGAAGAACAGGAACCTTGCATATTTATGCCTCTGAAGAGACATAAATAGGCAGGGGGAGCATAGGCCGAGAAGAACCCGAGGATAGTCATGAATGCCTTGCAATCCAAGAAGAACCTGAAGATGAGGCCTAGCCACCAATGCCTTGTACTCTCTTAGATCTCTCACCTCAAAAGGATCTCTTTTTGACACCGTAATTAATGAGTAGCTTATACAAATCCTTGTGAACACTGCAATTTTAAAATCAGTCTAACAGCACTCTCACTGAGAACAGTGTATATGACAGATTCTAGTTATACGTGAGAGATGAGCCATATTTCTTTCTATTGGGGTTGATGTTATAGAATGCTGCAAAATGATAGTTTTATATTGTAAGGATTTTACCCAAATTGTTCCTATTTTAGAATGAGCATATGTCCACTTAGCATTGGACCAATTAATTTGATGGGAAAGGGACACTGTTTACTCATACTGTTATCTCATTGAGGAATCTAAATTTAAGTTATTAACAATTGTTTGATATTCTTAGCAGCCTTGCCAAATAAGGATACATTAGTGTGGTATAAAAGAAACAGGAAAAGGACCTATGTAAGTAGTTGGTGGAATGATGCAGGTGATGAAAAAGTGTTGTGTTATGGAGGGATGAAGTGGAATATTAAAGGAGAAACTGTGATAGACAATAAACTGATGAAGGTAATTTGAAGTGATGTATTTTCCTAATGAATATGTAAACAGCATGAAAAAGGATAATCAACTGATCGCTCAGAATGTACCCCAGTGTAAATAAGATGTAGATATGTTCTGCCTGAAATCAGGTACCAGTGTGATACAATGTATAGAGTTAAGAATTGTACATAGTTTCCCCCAGTACTTCCAAGTTGATCTCCCTGTTTATTGTAAATACAACTCAAAGTTCCTTGTGTTGTATAGTTGATGTTAAATGTAAACCGCTCTGATCTAAAATAGAGCGGTATAGAAGAACTGTTAAATAAATAAATAAATAAATAAATAAAAAATAAACAAAAAATTATGAGCACTTTATTTGACTGTGCCGTCTCCAGAAGCTTCAATTCAGGAAGTCATACTCAACAATTGGAAGAAATAGATATTTGGAGACAGGCTAGGTGCACCTTGCACCCTGATGAGCTTTGGAAAACTCACACTGGCCATGTGGTACTTCCGGATGCTTTGTGCCTCACTTTTCCTCTGTATGTCCTGGCCAGACATGCAGAGGCAAAGGGGGATGATTTGATGACAAATTCTCACACAATTGGGTATAATTCTAAAACTTGTCAAAATTGCAGAACACGTATGTGCAGCTTGTCTGATCTGAAACATGTAAAGGTCATTCAAGGGCAAAATGGAATATTTCCTACAAGCAAAATGAATTTCCAGTGATAGAGAGACAAGGAGTTAATCAAACTGCGGGATAAGATTGACACCATACGAGATAGTTACTAATAGATCATTGAAAGTTTATAAAAGCAATATTTATTATCTGTAGGATATGATCTTAGTAAATATAGATGAAATTAAGTTTGTCTTATTGTGAAGTCTAATCTAGAATTTTTAGTCTTTTCATTTAATATTGGCGCTGCTCTTCTGAATGAGGCCTGGAGCCATGTCACCAATTGTAAGCCAGAGAGTCCGGCAGAGGGAATTGGCCAGAGTCCAGATGGAGCAGACCATTCCGAGAGATCTGGACTACGCACCGCAGAAACGTGTGAGGAAGTCCCTATCTGCTTCAATGTGTCGCAATGAAAGAAAGGCCAAGATGTCCACCTACGAGAATGAGAGGTTCAACTGTTGAGAGAGGCCAAGTTTAAACTTCAGAGAAAGGTGAAAATGACGCTACGGAGTCCTGAAAAACTGCTGAGAAGCAGGCCAAATTATCTGAAAATAGGAAAAGGACTATTGGACTTTTGTGGACTTTTGTGAATGATTTTTTTCTTTTCCTTATGTATTGTTATTGTTTCCTTGGAAAGTAACTGTAATTTTAGTATCTCAGATTTTTTTTTTTCTGCTGAACATCATGTGCCCAATTGCTTATGCCACCTGTTCCCCAGATTTTAGTTATTAGAGTCTATGGGGCAGATGTACAGTGGGAAAAAGTTCTGAATGTGCAGGTGAAATGAATCCCCCACTGCATGGGGAACTGATAAAGATAGCTGAGACCTACAAGCCATTTGGCTTTGACAATTGTAATGCTGGGGGGGGGGGGGGAATGGGAAAATATCACCCAAATTACACTGAGACTTGTCCCCTCCAGCGTTTGCCTTAATGCTATCCACTATGTTTTAGCCCAAGTTGTTATTACTGTATTTCTAAATGAATTACAAAGGCGATTCAGCCATTGCTTACGTGCAATATCCTTGTTGATCCAAGGGTGGAATGTATTACTAATTAAAGATTTATTTGGATTTTTTTTTGGATCAGCAAAGATATTGTACTTTATTATAAGAAATTGAACTCATGAGCCATTCTGCCTGTGAGGACAGGATAAGAATTCATCAATTGTAATGTAGAAGCCTTGAACTGCTTCTAAAACCATGGGAGGTGTCTCCCTTGCTGACCAGCAAAGAATGTTGTAGGTCAAAATTCTCTAAGCAGGCAAACAGATTTGGCCCTGGCCAATCCTGGTGTGAACCATATGCACAGGCATGCAGGCAAGTTTGAATCTGTGTTAACCTATGGCATGCTGCCAGCACAAGTCTGACTCTGTGTTAACCTATGGCATGCAGGCAAGTTTGAATCTGTGTTAACCTATGGCAGTGATGGCTAACCTTTTTGAGCCCGAGTGCCCAAACTGCCGCACAAAACCAAAGAATTTCCTCAAAGTGCCAGCACGTCAATTAAACCTTAACAACAAGATTTTAGTATCTAAAAACTCTTTATAAAGTTGCCTGAACTATGTAACATCATTTGTAAAGTTTGGAATCTTTGTATTGTCAGAGAATCAATTTGATTCACAATCCTTTGGTTTTCATTTCAATTTATTGGCAATTTATAATGTTTTAATGATTTCATTCAATTTAGAAACAGGAAGGCAATAATTAAACTGGGAACCCCAAAAGCCAAACTTGGAATGTACAACAACACTGTAGAAATAAAACTATAAATTAATTTCCTCTTGTACTAAACAAAGCACAGACACTAATGATGCACATTTCCCAGAGCTGACATATTCCAGTTAATAAATTCAAAATAAAGAGATATCTTTGTACCTTTTGTGCATTTTTTTCAGTTGCAATTGTTCCAGCCACTTTCTTCTGGTTTATTTGTGTCTTCTGCTATCTCTCCATCGTCTGCTGTCCATTTCTCCTTTCTTCTCTTCTAGTTTTTTTCCATTCTCTCTCTTCATCTGCTTTAACATAATAATCTTTCTCCTTTTTTAGTCTCCCAATACCCGGCCAATTGTACATTTTTCTTCCCTCCCACACAAAATATTTTTCCCCTCTCCATTTCACTCTCCCAGCCCCATCCCCTTCTAATCTCCCCCAACATCAGCTCCCTTTTAATTCCAGCCCCACCCAGTATCCGCTCCCTTCTAGTCCCCACATCAGCCCATTTCCAGTCCTGGCCCCCCATCAGTCCATTTCCAATCCTATCCGAGTCCCTTCATCAGCTCATTTCCAATACCAGCCTCCCATCAGCCCATTTCTAGTCCTTTCCTAGCCCCACCATCACTCAGCCCATTTCTAATCCAAGCCCCCCATGAGCCTACTTCCAGTTCTAGCCCCTCCATGAGTTCATTTCAATCCAAGCCCCCACCACAGCCCATTTCCAAACTTAGCTCCCCCAACACCCAATTCCCAGTCCTATCCTAGCCCCATCAGCCCATTTCCTGTCCTAGCTCCCTCCCCGAAGAGCCCATTCCAAGCCCCCCTTCCCATCAGCTATTTGCAGTTCAAGCCCCCTTCCACTCAGCCCATTTCCATTCCAAGCCCCGTCCCCATCAGCTATTTGCAGTTCAAGCCCCCCACTTCCCCTCAGCCCATTTCCATTCCAAGCCCCGTCCCCCATCAGCTATTTGCAATTCAAGCCCCCTTCCACTCAGCCCATTTCCAGTCCTAGCAACCCCCCCACCCCCTTACCAGTCCTCGCCCCCCCTAGCCCACTCCCAGTCCTAATCCCACCAGCCCATTTCCAGTCCTAATCCCCCATCACCCAATTTTTAGTGTAAGCCCCCCATAGCCCATTACCAGTCCTAACCTCCCCATCAGCCCACTCCCAGTCCTAATCCCACCAGCCCATTTCCAGTCCTAATCCCCCATCACCCAATTTTTAGTGTAAGCCCCCCATAGCCCATTACCAGTCCTAACCTCCCCATCAGCCCACTCCCAGTCCTAATCCCACCAGCCCATTTCCAGTCCTAATCCCCCATCACCCAATTTTTAGTTTAAGCCCCCATAGCCCATTATCAGTCCTAACCCCCATCAACCCACTTCTAGTCCTAATCCCACCAGCCCATTTCCAGTCCTAATCCATCACCCAATTTTTAGTTTAAGCCCCCCATAGCCCATCACCACTCCTAAACCCCCCCCAGCACCATTCACCTCTCATACCCCCCCCAGTGCCCATCACCACTCCTAACCCCCCCCAGTGCCCATCACCACTCCTAGTCCCCCCGCAGCGCCCATCACCACTCCTAACCCCCCCAGCCCAGCCCAGCCAAAATTTAAAATAAAAAAAAGCTGTCTTCTGCCGCTTCCGGGGCCACCGCGGCAGAATCGAGTGTGCCGCGGGGCCCCCCCTGTGCCTGGCAGAGCCTGCCCTCCAGATCCTGCCTTCCCCGGTATCAGTCCCTGTTTCCAGCTTGTCACACGCGCCGGCTTTCAGAGCGCGAAGGGAACTAGTTTCCCTTTCGCGGCTCTGTTAAGCCCGCGGGGGCTGATGGGAACTTCCCATCAGCCCCCGCGGGCTTAACAGAGCAGCGAGGGAGAAACTCTCCCCTCGCGCTCTGAAAGCCGGCGCGTGTGACAAGCTGGAAACAGGGACTGATACCGGGGAAGGCAGGATCTGGAGGGCAGGCTCTGCCAGGCACAGGGGGGGCCCCGCGGCACACTCGATTCTGCCGCGGCGGCCCCGGAAGCGGCAGAAGACAGCTTTTTTTTTATTTTTTTAAATGCGGACCTTCCCGCGTGCCAGCTGCAAGGCCTTCGCGTGCCACAGCTGGCACGCATGCCATAGGTTCGCCATCGCTGACCTATGGCATGCAGCCAGCACGAGTCTGATTAGAGTACTTAACAGGGGGACTTGCAGCAGGAGGACGGGACTGCAACTGATATACGAGACAAGCGTTCCGGATTTTCCTCCTGAGAGTGATTGATAAACAGTCCCCCACCTGGAGTGATAAGCTATAATATCCGGTAAAAGTATTAATGCTTACCTTTGTGCTTTTTCATTATTTCAAAAGGACTTAATTTAATAAACTCATATTGCATTTACTAAAGTGTCTATGCATAGTCTGTGAGCTAAATGAATGACAGGGTTAACTCATATTGTATTTGGGCTAATGAGTGACAGAGTTAACTCATACTGTATTTGCCAGAATATTTTTGCCTAGTCAGTGAACTGGTGAGTGATAGGGTTAAAGGAAAAGCGTAAAACTTGGCAATACAGCCATCGTCGGGCCACAGTGACCGATGCTATAGAACGAGCCGAGAGCCTGAGCAAATCATAAAAGGCATCGGCTAAGTAAGCCGTGACAGACTCGAGGCGAACCAGGGCCGGGTCTTCTGGCAAACTTTGAAGGACGCGCAGCAAGGCCCGAGCTCCGAGACCACCACAGACAGTCGAGGTGGAAAAGGCCGTCTTGAGAAGATTCTCAACTTTCCTATTTTGTTGGTCTCGCAGAGCTGCACCTCCCTCTACCGGGATGGTTGTATGCTTGGTGACACCGGTCACCAGCGCATCCACCTTGGGATAGGCGAGCCATTTATCGCGATCTGAGGGAGACCAAAGATAAACCTGGCCAAGACGGTGTGCCGTGCACAAGGCTGCATCCGGCACCTCCCATTCTTGTGGTACCATCTGTTGCAGCTCTGCTGGAAAAGGAAAAGCTTTTGCGGGCTTTCGGATACCCTAAGATGGGATCCGATTGAGGTTGACTCTCTTGAGACGCAGGAGCATCCGACAGGCATAAAGCTTTCCCGATGTAGGCAATGAGCGCTGGTAACTCGTCCTTATGGAAAAGACAGAGATCTTGGGCATCTCCCTGGCTGTCAGCCGAGACAACTGAGGGGGGAGTATTCCCCATCCTCACGATCCGAATCCCCCGAAGATATATCGTCTTCTGGTCCAACTTGAGATGCCTCCGAACCCACCAGATGTCCTTGGGGGCCTGGGTATTAGATCTAGAAAGCAACTCATCATGGGAGCGCTTACGGGAAGGCAAGTGTGTGCTAGCCATGCTGGAAGGCAAAACTTGTGTTGCTGCTCTGGACGCAGAAAGCTCCGAGCGCCAGAGGGACCACACCTGCTTAAAAAGTGATAAAAACTGAGCATCGGAGGATGGCAGAGGCTCTTCTCCCGCTAGAGATGCCACATATATAGTCTGCAGAAGCAACAGGGGAGGTTCAGTAAGCCCCTCCGCTGCATGAGTTGAGTGCGGACTGGCAGCTACAACTGCCAAGGCAGGAGGAGCTGATGCAGCTGAAGACTCGCCTGTGTGGGCAGAACAGGTCCCACAGAGCCTATCCTTGAGATCTTTAGCTTTTTTGCTGCAACCGATGCAGCGTTGAGAAGAGGATGGCATTTTAAAGATATCTGCAAAGAAAAAACTGCAGCCCAAGATGGCCGACGCAGCCAGCCATGAGGAAGGAAAAACACAAAATGGCCACCGTTAAAAAAGCCCGCGAAAACAGCACGCTGAAAAAAACGTGGAGTGAAAGAATCCGCTGAAAAACAGCAGCGATCTGGAGGCAGACCGGCAAAATATGGGCGGGAGATGTGCCCCGGAGCCAGCCGCGCTTGAAAGACAAGCCTGTTGAGACCTGGCGATTGTGACTATTGCGCAATCACAGCAAAAACGGCAGTGTGGCAACGGGGCATCGCTACGGCGCATTTTGCCTCTAAAAATGTCCCCGTGGTGGTTGGAACGCTCTCTTTAAGCCCCTGGTCCTCCACAGCCGAGAATTCAGCGGCTCAAAAAATTGCCCCAAGCACGATCGCAATGATAGGCGGAGGGGGGGGAGGGGAGAAGGAGTACAGTCAGCAAGCTTAAGTACTCACTGTTTGCAAGTCGAGCAGGGGAGCCACAAAAAATCACAAAGCTGAAGAGCTGGTGATGGCAACCCCGTGTGTCTGGCAGATCAGGCCCTCCTGGCCTGAAGCCAGTGAAGAGATCCCCGGGGGGTGGTAGGAGCTTGACCGATTCCACAACCAGGAGCTACTACAGCTGAGGATCAGTGAGGCTGGGCAATGCAGGGGAAGACCTCTTGTGAGCCCTGCAACTTCCAGGCAATTAGGTGGAAGGAGTGAAACTAACAATTAAGCAAGAATTAGAAAAGCACCATCATCTGCTGAGACAGAGAAAATACTGAGGGTGAACCCTAGGGGTAGACCTATGTGAGCACCGGATCCTAGCCAATCAGCTTCTGGTGCAGTTTTTTCTCTGTCTCCAACATCTGCTGGCAGGGGGGCATAACCCGATTGTCTGGACTGGTCTAGCAGGATGAATTGGAAAGGAATAACAATTACCAGGTAAGTGTAATTTCCATTTTCTGGCCACTCTTCCATAAACGCCCACTCTGTGGAGTGTATAACTTATGTCACCAGTTGCCCACCCTGGGTCCTAGGGCTAGCAGAGAGGGTTCAGCTGATGACTATCCTAAGCCAGGAAGTGGGGGTAGTGCAGGCGTAGTAGTACACTGGCCCTCTGGGTAATGAAGTCCCAAACACCTCACAGGCAAAGGAATTGAGGTAACAGAATGGTAAGGTCAAAATAAGGTTTTATTTCCCCGTCCCGGGGTTTTTGTAAACACAAATAAACTCAGGACAAAACCATACATCTGGTATAAAGAAATAGTAACTCAGGAACTGCAGAAAAATGACATCTTTTTCTTCCAGCTTTTAAATACACAGTCCTTTAACACAGGAAATAACAAAGGCTTCTTTTCCGATGTCAGTAATGCTCACTTTGCTTTCTCCAGCTATACCATTAGCTTCCAACATTCAATTCAGCAAAGTGTTTCCCTATTATCTGCAATGGTTAACGTACAATCCATGGGTACATCGTTTATGCCTTCATCTGTGTATTCAACCTGCATATCCTCCAGCCCATCCCCCGCTGGATACATAGGAACGCATTCACACAGGGTTCTCAAAACATTCTCCTTAGCCTTAGGAGAATTCTGGAAAGCTTTATTGTCCCAGAGAAAACTATTAGGCTTAGTTTTCTCCCTGTTCCTTTTATAGGAACTACCTTCTGGCTTCTGCCTGCAAGGCTTACTGAGCAGTGCTCTTTCACTATTAGAAAAGTTCAGAGATTTGTACCTTTCTCTCTCGTGAGCTTCTGGACACACCCAAGCTGGCTCCCTGCGTGGCTTCTCCCGCCAGCTGCCTTCCTCCCAAGGCTTTAACTGAGAGAGGCTTTCCTGCAGACTGTGGGTTTTAACTCTTGGTACCTTTTCAGCTTGAGCTTTCTTTGTTCCTCTGTCTGTTCCAATGTTTTCTCCTGTTCTAGCTCTGCTGCAGGAATTCACAGCTGCTCCGTCAGAACTCCTCCCGGATCCTAATCCAGATCCTGAGCTTGCTCCCCAGCTTGAACTTCCTCCTGAGCTCCCTCCTGAGCTGAAGCTTGAGCTAACTCTGCTTTCTAATGAGTGCTTTTTATCTTCCACAGTGCTTAGCTTCGCCCCTCCTCTACCCAGGTGAATCCTATTGCACTCAGACACGGGGCTTGTTTGCAGCTTGGGCAGGGCTGCTGCACTCGTGGCTGGGTTTGTTTACATCTCCCTTGGCAACCGGTAGCCATGTGCATTGCCTGGCTGTCAGAATCTGACGTGTTTTCTTCAGTTTCCTCTGACTGCACAGCAAGGGACGGATCTTCCCCATCACACTTAAAGTGGTCCTATGAACAGATACTCCCATCTCCACTGTGGATCTTTGCAGCTCCTTCAGCATTATCCTTGGTGTGTCTGTAGCATCTCTGATTAATGCCCTCCTTGCCCGGCCTGTGAGTTTTGGCGGGCGACCTTCTCGTCAGGTTTTGAAGTGGAAAATGAATCCCCCTTCAGGTAGCATTGTCTCAGGTTGAATCCATTTTGTGCTAATGTCTATAGCTCAGGCCTAAGAAAGAACAGCCTGCTGACCCTTTGCACACTGAAACTGCATAATCAGCAAGATTGAGCTATGAAATGAGCTAATATCCTGACCCAGAGAGTTGAGACAATGAGAGGCTCTGAAAACTACACAGCTAGTGAAAAGCTGTCACCTGGGCCCCTTGAATGAACAAAGGGGAACAAAACGAAGAATTCAATCTGCAGGAAACAGAGACAGCATACAAGGACGAGGACTACCATGAGAGACAGGATGCCACAAGGAAAAAATAGAGGGTAAGAGGCAAAAAGATTAAGGAGCAGATTTGCTTGAAATAATAGGGAATAAGAAAAGAAAGGAAATCTACTTATCAGCAATTTGAGCCTAAAAATGAGTATAAATATAGAAGAGAAACTCTGATGGATGGACAGACTGGCACACGCTCCTTAGACAGCAATGCTACTCTGTCCCCAGGACTCTTCATAGGAGACCTCAGGTGCTTTGCGCATAAAGACAATTTTATATTTATTTTCCTGTTTCACGCTGATTTGTAATATAGAGATTAGAGCATTGACTTTAAACTTGCAAAGCTTGTGATATTACATACCTGACAATAAAATTTCTACTTTACTTCAGTGGCACGATACTTTATTTGAAAGAGGGTCCTGTGCTTTACACTTATGTTGGGGTGAACCCTGCAGCTATGACAATTAACAAGAGGGCGAAAAACCCCAACAGTTTGTAGTGGTGTCATATTCTTTCCATTTTGTCATAATGGATTTAATGTTGCTCCGTGGGATATTCAGATTTTGGGATATGTTTTTTTATAACCCAACACTGATCTATACTTCTCTACAACTTTGTCTCTGACCTGTTTGGAGTGCTCCTTGATCTTCATGTTGCTTGCTTAGTAGTTTTGCAGAGTCAGGGGTCTTTCAGAACAAGTATAATTATACAGGCATCATGTGATCATGTGACACTGACTGCACACAAGTGGACCTTAATCAACTAATTATGTGATTTCTGAGGTTAATTGGTTGGACCAGATCTTATTTAAGGGTTTCATAGCAAAAGGAATGAATACATATGCACTCATAATTTTTCAGTTTTGACTTTTTTTATAATATATACAAGGTATTTTATTGTCATTCCACTTCACCAATTTGGTCTATATTGTTAGGTCCATTACCTAACATACAAATGAACCACCATTTTCATTCCAGGTTGTACGTAATGCAACAAACCAGGTCAAAATTGAGGAGATGAATACTTTTGCAAGGCATTGTATATACAGAGATCAAGAGACTTGCGCTGTCTGCCACTCTGAGACTATGTCTTTGGCTTCTGCCACCTAAGATTTTGTGCTTTGGCACTTGCTTTACCAAAAATTTTCGAAAGCATCTAGAACATACTGTACCCTCTTCTAACCCTCATATTTTTTTGTTGTTGAGTGTTGTTGAGTCAATGTCAACTCCTAATAACCCTGAGGATAGTAGCAAAAGTGGGCTTCTGTGGTCCAGAGTGTGCAGTTGCTCTTCAGTCTTCTTGGCCAGTGATTTCAAGAAAAAATGGGGCAGCATTATGGAATAATGTGAAAATCCAACCCAACCTTCAGAAAGAACCTGGAATGGGCTTCAGGAACTACCATGTCAGGGTGAAACAGAGTGTAGGAGATGTAATTAACTGGCACTTATAATTTACTGATCACCAGTGAGCAGAGGTGACTTTTTCCATGAGGCAAATTTCAGTGGCAAATTTGAACAGGTTTGAAGGGAGCTAGCATTACTTGTGGGATCACAATGTACACACTCATCTAGGACAAAACAGCATCACTAACCCTGGACACAATCATACCAACCTCCCTCCACACTCACCAATCCAGGACTCCACTACATCAGCCTTCCAGTTAAATTGCAGAAATGCAGAGTTCTCATCTAGTTTTGCCTTCCTCTGAGCTGCTGCCTTCTCCAGTTCAGTCACCTTTCCCCTGAGTCCCTGTATCTTGGCCATGATGTTTTCTTCATGGTGATTATTCTGGTCAAACAAAAAAAAACAACCACCACACAACCCCCAGTTCAATACCAAATTCAACATCTGTCCCAAACCCACAGCCTCTTACCTAGGCATCAAAGAACAATAAGCATCAATCACCCCATTCTGCCCCCTCCCTGTTTCCAGATAAAAGGGCATACTTCTTTTGGTGTGTATACAAGATTGGCTGTAAAACTAAACAGGAGTTTTCAGGAGATGACGCTCAGCAGATATGTTTCACTGCTCTTTGTGGAATACATGTTCACTTTCTAGCTTAGTACAATACTGGTGGATGAACAGCACTGAAGTCTCATGCCCTTGTCAGATGAGGTCTTTCACAATAACACACAGAGTTAATCCTATTGAGATCTTTAAAAGCATATAAGCCAGTCAAAAACCCAGAAAATACACTTCCCCCCTCAGTATCCATTTACCTTCTTAATGAGAGCCTCTCCATTAGCACAAACATCATTCACTCTGTCCTTGTGCACAGTGAAGTCTGTTTCAAAAGCTTCATGTTTCTTCAGTAAACCCTGAAAAACAGATAAGATGGCCTCAACTATTGTTTCCTGCAATGACCCCACTCGGCAGCACAAGAAAGGGCAATGATGTACCTTCTGTAGCATAAAATGTGCAAGAACAAACACGCATGCTGAGCCCTCTCTCCCAAACACGAGTTCTGGGACCCACGCCACCTTTATCCAGTGCGTTCAGGAGCATATAGGGCAGAAGTCCGCACATCCTCAAACTTACCTGAATAGCAGCCAATGTGTCCCCATAATCCTCACTGGCTACTAGGGTCATTTTCTCATTAATCCATGCTTCTTCCTCCTCCACATTTGCAACAAACTGCTGATATTCAAGAGATTCTTCCAGTCGTTGCCCACTGTAGTGATAAGCAGAGGCTTGTGTAACTGAAATTCCAACATATACACCCATCCCCACTACAGAACATTTTTCTTCTGTCTGCTGGCCCTTACATGATTAATTTCTCTAGATAAAACGTCCTGTCTGAAAATTGCTATCTCCAGGAACAAACAGGAATACAGTCTTCACATATATGGGTGACGTTCCCCAACTGAGCCCGCGCGGGAACACTCCCCAGCATCCAATAGGAAGCATTTGGGAGCATCCCTTTTGAGCATGTGTGTATGCCTTCCCGCCTTCCCAATGAATCTCCTCAGTCTTAGTTTTTCTGCAGAGTCCTACAGATGCTTGTCTTGTCACCGCAGTTAAAACTTTTTTCTATCATGCAAGTTGGAGTACTTATTTTTTCTTTTGCATTCCCGTCTTTTCAGTATTGTCGCTCATCAACGTCAGTGCCCTTTTGGGTACTTCATTTACTTTTATTTTTCTCTTTTTACCTTGCAGTCCCCATGGGCTTTTTTTGTCAGTGCAGGCTGCCATTAATTCGTTTGACCTTGCAGAGGCTGTGTTTCCTGACATGGAGAAGCCAGCCAGTGGTTTTAAAAAGTGTTATTAAATGTAACTGCATTATTTCGGCCACCGACAAGCACAATTGGTGCTTACAGTGCTTGCGGCCTGACCATAATCCAGACTCTTGTGCTTTGTGTCAGAAAATAACAAGGAAAGTGTTTAAAAAAATGGGAAAAGCAACGCGAGAGTCTTTTTGGATATGACTCGGCAGCCTCACCACTCTCTTCTTCGATGTCAACGCCTTCTTGTGAGACTCCTGTCCTTCGTGTGGTTCCTGTGCTCTCTCGGAGTTGAAAGGCTGTGGTAAGAAACAGCCAGCCACTGAAGACGCATTGGCGTCTATCTTCGACATCAAGGGCCGATGCCATTTCCCAGGATCATTCCCTCGGACATCAACACCGGAGCTCCCTTCGGCGGGATTCTGATCCTGAGAACCGAGAGCGGCCAGCTAAACAGCCCTGTTAGGAGGAATCCACCTCCAGAGCAGAAGAGGGGCTTCAGAGTGCTACCCAGGTTTTGACCTTGGGAAAGCCTCCGGTTCAGTTGTCTGATATGGTGGCCAGAGTCCTGAACTGGAGTCCACCCAGAGTTCCTCCATCTCTCTCAAGCAGCGCATGCTGACCATCGAGAGGAGTTTGGCTGCACTCCTGGCAGCATCGGTGCCAGTAGCCTTGAGGTCCTTGGGTGCCCAGGTCTCAATGCTGAGCCTGGAACCTGCCGAGTCCCATCGACTGCAGGAGGAACAGGCATCAAGCGTCTACAGTTCTGATGTCTCTGGACATCACCATCGAGATTGTCTGACATCAGATCGGTGGCGGAGGCACAACGGTGACCATTGCTATTTTTCCTTCCTTTCTGATTCAGGTTGCAATGCCTGGGAATTGGAGGCAGGGTCCCCTGTTTTACAAAGGCATCGTAATGTGCTATTGAACCAGTCATCGCCTCATGAGTGCCATCTGTCCCTGCTGGAGGACATGTCCTTCCAGGACTTTATCCGCGACATGGCCAAGGCTCTCTCGGTCTCCATGGGCAACAAGAAGGAACTGAGAGCCGAGGAAATGGAGATACTCCAGTATTCCTCGACTCCTAAGGATGCTGCCACTCCTCTGGTCCATTGTATTTTACAGGACCTCATGTTTTGGATGTGGTAGACCGCTCTCTCGGTTCCCTCGGTCAGTAAGAAACTGGATACCATGTACAGGGTTCCCGATTCCCCAGGCTTCCAGAAACCTCAACTTCCTTATCATCCCTCCAGTACAGTCCCAACATCTGGATTATCATCTCTCACCAGCAGCTTGGAGACTGAGCATGTCATCTCTGATGACATCAGTATCCTTAGGTATCTGACAGCATCCATCAGCCCCAGTAAACTCAGTTTCCATGCAGCTGGAGAGAGCTGATCCCTGAAGCTGGGCTCACTACAGGGACAACTAAGTGATGTTTCCTTATTTTCTTCAAGGTTTGAGAGCATTGGTAGTATCAGAAGGGTCTGCTGGACAAGCCTGAGTAAAGGCAATTTAAAATAAAAATCTTAATTGGGGCAGTCAGTCAGCCGGGCACCATTAGCAGCGGGAGGGGAAGTGCTGACCTGTGCCGGCAGATGAAGCAGCTCCCGAACCCAGAGAAGGGTGAGGAGCCACTTCAGAATCTCACTGCCCTGCCTTGCTTGATTAGTTGAGAGAGCTCTCCTCAGTATCGGGTCGGCATCTGGGGACTTTTAAAAGTTTGACACAGGGGCACATTTAAATCACATTTTATCGATTTTTTTGAGGTCCTGGCAATGTTAAAGTGAAAGGGAAAATAAAACAAAAGAAAGCAGAGCAGGCTGCCTTCTATTTTTAGCAGAGGTTCTGAAGGTGGCTTAGGGGCTGCACTCCCTCTGCGTTGGTCATGCCATCAAAGCAACACGTTTGGCATGCAGCTCAAAGCACAGGTCAGTCTCAGTAACGGGATTTTGCAGCGGCTATGAGACCGAGTCGCAGTCCTTAGAGAAGAGCCTCCTTGAGGGGTCTCTTGCTGAAGGAGAGCGGGCAGGAGCCATGGGGGGCTCGGAAGCGGGCACACAGGACAAGGTAGGCCGTAATCCACTGGGGGCCACAGAAAGCCCGAAGGCAGTAGAAGAGACTCGCCTCGGCCATCAACATCTCAGGATCTGCAGGTGGGTTTTCTCCCGAGTTCGTGCTGCTCATGCATAAGGCTCTTTGCATGAAGCAGCAGGCACCGGAACCTGCAGAAACCTTAAGGGCAAAAGGAGGCGGCTGCCAGAAGCAGGGGTTCATTAGGAGTCTGGAAAAAGGCATGGCTTCAGTGGTAGCCGCTAGACGGTACCTCTGGTTATGAAATTGGTCGGCAGATGTTTCCTTTAAGTCACGATCGAATAAGCTACCTTTCAAAGGAAAGCTGCTGTTTGGAGAGGCCTTAGACAAATTGGTCAAGGGAGAGACCAAAGGAGGCCGGCTCCCAGAGGATAAACTGAAGCCAGGGTGTCAAACAAGAATGGCAAGAGGTCAGCCGCAGGACTTCTGACTTTTTCGGGCGGTACGGTTTGCACTTTATCAAAGTGGGTGCTACCAGCCCAGGGGGCAAGCCTTTTGGGGGGTTTACTCGGCTCCCTTGGCTGCCCCCAAGAAGCCACAATGAGATCAGGATGGCCCAGCTGGAGCTTCTTCCAGTGAGAGGTCATCTCCGGGGCTTCTACCCGGCCTGGCACCAAATAACTTCCGATCAGTGGGTTTTGGAGCTCATCAGTTATGCTCTAGTGTTTGCTCAGCCACTTTCAGATGCCTTCATCAGATCTCCTTGCAAAGCAAGGGTGAAACTTACAGCAGTGCAGGACACCCTAGATCGCCTGCTGCAGTTACGAGCCCTACGACCAGTGCGGCTATGGTCGATACTCCATTTATTTCATGGTTCCCAAAAGGAAAGGCGCTTTTCGGCCCATCTTGGACCTCAAGCAGGTAAATCGCTGTCTCTGCATTCCCCACTTCCGCATGGAGACCCTCAGGAACTAAGATATACTCAAACTGAGTTATTCATCTGCAAGAGGTGCTCTCCAGCAGCAGAAGCAATTAGTCCTCACTACCCTCCCTCCTTCCCTGTGGAATTGTTTTTTTCTTTTTGGATCAGTTAAGCTATGTCATCATACTGAGGTAAGATAGCTCCTTTAGGGAGGAAAGCGATCACGCATGCATGCTGGATCTCCCAAAGGCTTTCTGTGAAAGCTGGGGAGGGTTACCGCATGAGGGCTCTGTTGGTGACATCACTCATGAGGACTGATTCCTGCTGCTCCTGGAGAGCATACAGGTGAGTAACCACGCTGTCACACTGGGTGTGGTACCCGTTATTGTAAGCAGCACAGCATTTGATAAGACTTGCAAATCAAGATGGACGTTCCTTACTCACCGAGCAGCTGCTAGCGTTTTCAGCTCCTTCCAGTGTTCGACAAACTGTGCCAAGCGCTGCTGAATCTCTTCCTTTCCAATTGTGTTATCATCTGATAGCTTCCTACCAGTGTCCAGTACACCCTGAAACACAATAGTCAGCATTACTCAGCGTTTATCAGCAGAGAAAAATCACATAGCCCTCCTGCTGTAAGGACAGAGGTTATTTCTCACCTGGATGGCAGGTTCATGTGCAGCTAACTCTGCTTCCAGTCTCTTGTGCTTTTTCCTAAGGTTCTGAACGCCAGTTAGATCCCGACCATAGTCCTCAGAGCTCACAAGCAGCTTCTTTTCCCTAAGAACCAGAAAACAGTCACTGTGGATAGTATGTTCTAAACCACTGATTCTGAAAGCTACCCTGAGGACTCTCAACCAGTTGCATTTTAGAACATCCACAATGAATATGTAAGACATAAATCTGCATTTAGTGGAAACAGATGATTTGGAAACCACTGCTCTATATGACAGACACTTGCCCAGAGCCCAAATGTGTTGCATAATCTTAAATCTGATATAGCCTAATAATGTCTTCTCAACAAATTTTACAGGACAACTTTTATGCAATGATAAACTGGATACATGACTTGTACTTCTGCTTGAAAAATCTGAAAAACAAATTCCAAAAAAACCTCACACTGCTCAACCTGCAATCCCACAACACTGCCACAGGGCAGGGGGAGCCTTTCTAGAAAGTATTAGTACGTTTTAGGATTTGAAACACATACTTAATCCAGGACTCCTCATCATCCAAGTCACGGAAAAACTGATGGAGACGGTGGGATTCATTAAGTTTTCCACGGCGCGAAGATGCCATACTCTTGATCCTTTGGAAACGACTATTGATGACATCACGTTTGTCCTTTACCTGAGAGGTGTCAAAGGCACTGCTGGTCATGAGGCTGTCTGCCTGGCCATTCAGGTCCTTGAGACGATCCTGGTGACAGGAGAGGAGCATAGTTAGAGTTTACCTACTTTGGGTAAATGGGCATTACAACACAAATAAGGGCATAGCTATACATGCCAAAGATGGAGATAGAGTCCCCGAATTACTGTGGCATTGCCCTCGAGTGCAGAAATTGTTCAAGAGGGAGGGTATGCATCCGAGTTCTTACTTCATGTGCAGAGATGTCAGCTTCCAGCAGCTGGTGCTTCTTTAACAGATTATTCACAGATGCCAGATCTTTGCCATAATCCTCTGATGCAAGAAGAGCCTCCACCTGCAGGGAGAATAGAAAACGTCTTGCAAATTTATCCATATTGCTGTAACCTGGGTAAAAAATAATGGGGAAAGGAGGGCTATGTTTAAAGACACCACTTTTAATGAATATCTGTTGACAAGCAAGACCTATGCAACCAAACAAGTGCTGATCTCAGACAGCTCTGTTCTCTAAAGCTCAGAAAAATTTAGGTGGTTTTCCTGGGCATGTGTGGGAGTTTATGCACTAATGTAGCTCCCTCTGTCCCATCTGTCTACTTACATTCACTGACCAAATCTGACTGCTTTCAAAAAAAGAAAAAAGAGGGAGGGGGGAAATCTCATAAAAAACTCCACCGGGTCTCATGGCTGACCAGCCTGTTCCTTAGAGCAGTGGTTCCCAACCCAGTCCTCGGGTACCTCCAGGCCAGTCAGATTTTCAGGGTATCCACAATGAATCTGCATGAGATAGATCTGCATACAATGGAAGTAGTGCATGCAGATCTCTCTCATGCATATTTATTGTAGATATTCTGAAAACCTGACTGGCCTGGGGTACCTGAGGACTGGGTTGGGAACCACTGCCTTAGAAGAATACTGCCAAACAGGCGCAGCCAAAGGGCTTCTTCAGAACACCTGTGGGCGCCACCTGCTTAATTTCTTGCAGATAATTACAAATGAAAAGTCCAAATAACCCTGGGTATTGTACAGAGATGCACCATCTTGGAAGCTGATATTTAATGTATAATAGGCTATCATGGTAGATTTCTGACTAGAACCAGAACAGCTGCCAAAAAACCTCTCTACCATGCAAATTTTCTGCTATAGTGTCTGGGTTACCTATGTGACCAATTTTAATGGACATTACCTCTGACAGCCAGAAGTCAAAGTCCTTGATGCCAGTGTTGAAGTTCTGCTGCTTGTTGGCTTCCTTCAGTTTTTGACTCTTTTCTGCAGATTTCTGCACCAGGAACTGCCATTGATCAGCCAGAGCTGCCAAGCGCACCTTTATGGGAGGAAAAATGTCTCAAGTATCACAGATGCAAGAGCAGCTCCACTGCATACAGAGATAAAGGGAACTGAACCTTCCACGTCATCATCTGTTCAAACCCACTGCGAGTTGGCAATGCAAAGGCGATTAGCATACACGAGTAACTGGGTCTGAGCCCAGTATCGATGACAGATGTCTATATCACTATAAATAATCCAGAGACCATCACAATCAGCACTTTGAATATATTTGTCTCCCCTGAAGCTCATTACTACCTAAAATTTTTCCTTCTTTGCAAAGTCAATTTATGAATGTGTCCTAATGTTACTAGTCTATATACATGTAAACAGAACACCTTCCAACACATGTCTGAATGTATTTAAGTCCCTTCACCTAAGGGTAAGCACCCAAAGTATAACTAGTGTTTCCATAATTCACTGGACAAGTGAACACATGTTTCTCTAAAGACCTGCGCACCTTTACTGCATCCTCACTGCCCGCACAGGCACCACGATCCATGAGTGAGTTCCCCATGTCAATGACCCCACGGATACGATCAGCATTGGCTTGAAGTTCAGCCTCAAAGGCCTGGTGCTTCTGGTGCTTACTCTGAGGTCAGCAAAAAGACAAAAGGTAAGACAACAGGCCATAGTGCTCCTATGTTATTCTCAAGGCTCAGGAAGGGTTGGGAGATGGCAAGTACCATCAGCTTCTATAGTTCCTAGACACACTAAACAGAATGCAGGTATCTTGATATTGGAACAGTTTATGGGATCCAAAGAGCATCATGAGAATGTTGGAGCTTTAGGAAAGATGGCTGTGTTTGGGATCAATACATAACCTTGGAGCATTAAAAAATAACAAAAGCACACAACATCAATAAGCGCCAATACAGGTACAACTGACAACCAATGTCTTTGAAAGTGAAGGCAGCAAGAGGTGAAAAGGCACATTTGAGTTATTCTGCATAGTGCGCTTCACTCATGTTGCAGCTGTCTCTTGCAGCAGTTATATAGAAGACTATCACCCACACAGAGCCTGCAATACCACTTCCAAAATCCCATCTGATCAATCTTCATTCCAAAGCACATGCTCAGTTTTAAAATGTCTTTAAATGATCTCCTCCCTCAAACTGAAGCTTAACTTTGCCAAAAAGAGCAAGCTCAAAAGGTGTCAACAGCTTTAGTGATGGAGCTCTTCCCAACTTTGTATGTCCTTGAACCCAATCCAGCATAGCTGGATGCCCCTCCTATTGTTCCATTATCTTTCTGTGCAAGGGGTCATATTTAATTCTGCACCCAATGTAAAGCAGACTATGCACAACATGCAGAAGAGAAATAAAAATGCTGATGGAGGCATTGCTAAATGAATAAAAGCCACAAGTAGACATCAATTAGCTGCACCTGCGCAGAGGCCAATGACTTTTAGAAAAATGGAGACGAAATGGATGAAATAACTGACCAAACAGGACTAAACTCTGGCCACATAACTGTACACACAAGACAAACCACAGCTAGGGCAGTCTCATTACAACTTACCAGCAGCTTGGAAAGCTACAAAACAGATGAAGAAAAAGAGGTCAGTATAATAATACTGACCTGCAATCAAGAAATACAATACACTAAAAAAAACCCCCACTCATTTCTGCTAAGCACCATCCTACACATACTCACTGGAGGTGCCCTACTATACAAAGAAAGTTGCCATTTTATAGTTCTGACTGCTCACTCCATAGCACTGCTCAGAATTCCCATCAGCAATCTCTCACCTGGATATTTGTGGGATCTTTGTAGGACTCATCACTGGCAGTCTGCATTTTCTCACTTATCCAGGCCTCAATCTCATCTACATCACGACTAAACTGCTGTAGAGTCTGTGACTCGCCCAGCTTTGACCGCTTCTCAATCATCTGAGCTTTCAAACGGCGCCACCTTCAAAGGAGAGAGCAAGATGAATTACTACTCTGGGAGAATGCTACAGATAGCAGGTAAAAACAACAGCAGTTAAGCTTTTATGCAAAAGGGCGGGCTGGTGGGTGGGGCTAGTTTGCTCATGCTCTGAGCTATGAAGAGTACTTCAGTCTCGGTGCCGTCGAATGACATCACCAAGTGTGGCTGACTTATCCTGCTGTCTACGGAGAACCCCTGTTACAGGTAAGTAACCTCGCTTTCCCTCAAGCTGTCTGCAGCCCCTATCAAAAAGACAAAGCCACCTCTCTTTATTCACCTGTCTAGCACCTCATTACGTCGGCTTGCAATATCTTCTTTTGCATAGTGGTCACTAGAGATAAGCTGGTCAGCAAAAGATTGAAGAGCAGCAATCTTCTCTTCCTGTTCAGAAACACAGACATCCCAATTTTTTTCCAACAGAAAAATGCCAGTTCCAATACAGGACTGAAAAAGCCAATGATGTAGCAACACAGAAGACTACCCTTTCAAATTCCCAAATTCCCACCCAGCCCACTTCACCTGAACGTTGATGGCCTTATCAAAATCTTCATGTTTCTTTATAAGTGCTTCTACACTGTCCAGCGAGTCTCCCTTGTCCTCACTGGTTAGGAAGGCTTCACGTGCTGCCATCCAGTTCTCAGCTTGCTCACAGTCCCGGTTAAAGAGCTGAAGGAGAAAAAAACTGTGTAGTATAGCCTGCATAGTTGCACTAAAATATCTGCAGCATACTGCGCTGTGCAACGAGGCACAAATCCAGACTGTAGTGAATAATGTGTTACCTGTAGTTCCAGACACTGGTCCAGCATCATCCTACGCTGTACCCAGGCCTTCTCCAGGCCTGCCCGTTCTCGGTCTAGAATATCCAACTTCTCCCTGATCTCTGGACTTGCATAATGCCCACGAACCAAGAGCTGCTGCCCAAACTGCTCAAATGCTTGGAAAGTACCAGCTCTAGCATCAATTTCTGTGCGATGCTCCTAGTAAGGAAAAGGATAGCGGCGTTACCTGGAAGCATGTCTGAAAGCAAGCATTCTGAAGAGTGGTGTGAGCCAGTAATACACATTTAATCTAAAGAACAATTTCCCCATGATACATATCTGCTTCTTACTTCAAGCTTCCACACAATACTGTCGGAGGGCATTTTGTTAAATTGCATTAATTCTACCTATGCTTGAAAAATCTGAATGTGTGTCAGGGAAAAAACTCCTTAAAACACTAGAGGATCCTCATACGTGGCATAGATATCCTCAATTTAAGAACCATTCTGACAGGTTTTGAAGATTTGTCTCTGCTATATTCAGAGAAGTTGAACACAAGAACATACCTGATGCCTTTCCAGCAGAGCCTCAGCACCTGTTACATCTTTTGCCAGTTCATCAGATGATACCAAGCCCCGAATTCCATTAATCCAAGACATAAGGTCCCTGGAGGAGAGAGCCCACAAAACATTAACATGCCTTTTGCCTCTGTCATCTAAGGCCTTCTTGTATTCTTCTGCATGCTCCATTTCTTACCTGAAGTCACTGAGGAAGCGCTGCAGATCATGAGAGTCTCCAAGTTTCTCCTTACGTTGATTTGCCCGTTTTCCTAGGCTGTTCCAGGCCTGGTTCAGCTCTGTACACTTTTCCTGAATGTCCTCAGCAGATTCGGGGTGTGACTGAATTAGACGTTCAGCCGACTCACCAAGGGAATTCACCTAAGCAGATATGAAAAGAAATGTTTTTGGGTTTCTGTTTTGTTTTTTTATTTGTAACATTTTGAATAAAGATTTCAAAAACAGAAAAACAAATTCCCCAGCTATCCAAAGTGATAGCACTGCATGCCTACATAACATTTGAGAAAAGGATTGCAGATATTAAGGGTATGTCCCCACCCCCGCTCATCTTCAGCAGATAATACTTTGCATTGTCCAGATGGGTGAGAGCAATACTTTGTAACAAATCATGAATATTACTTTTTTTTATTTTTTAAATAGAGTGAGCTATCAACCTCAACAGTTGGTTCAGGTGTAGGCAAACCTTAAGCCTTATGCCCCCTCCCCCCCCCCCCCCCCCCCGGCTGGCAATCTATTGTTTCACTTTGAATGCCTTGCTCTTTGCCACCCCTTCAGAAATGCTGCCTAGTTTGCCTAACAGTCGGCTCTGAACGTAATATAATACTTCCACTATATGGCGTCATCAGCTAGAGGTCTTATTTGAACCATACAGAATGAAGAATTCTTATTTATTTTGATTTGATTACACATTTTATGAAATTGCTCAAGACATGATACAATAAAATCAGAACATATAATACAATCCTTGGCACATCCAGTCCTCCCTCTCTTCCCATCATCATGCAGGTAATCAATAAAGTCCTCAATATTATAATAACAGCATTCTGAATCTCTTTAGATCCTGCGCAGGAACCCAGCTACTGTTCAGAAGCTTTTAGAACATTTTCAGCGGAGGTGCGCCTGCTGCCACCACTGCACCTAAGGAGCTAGGTCTATGTAAAGAGCTTAGGCAGCCAACTCCAAGGGAGGGAGGGAGGATAGTGAAGACTTATCCTGTTGTCTACGGAAAACACCTGCTACAGGCAAGTAATCTCATTTTCTCTATGGAGAAGCAGTATAAGTGCTCACATTTGGGAATCCCCAGCTGCATACTGCCTCAACAAACAATAAAACAAACATGCTGCAACTGGCTTGCATAAACATGAGTTAAATACTACAAATAAAAATAAAATATAAAAATATTTGTGTTGCTAAAAGAGCTTTTACTGGTGTTTTTTTGCTGTTTTTTTAGGAGACCTGAACAAAAAAGAAAAAAGGGCCTAGGTGGAATTGGACTTGGATTGCAACCCTCAAAAAAATTCCTGAAGACCAACTGACCAGAGCTGCTAGGATATATCTGGATGCGAGCATAAACATCCTGTATATCCAAGAACACAGCCAATCCCATTTTTGGAGATAAGGGGAGTACGAGGCCATGAGAAAGCATCCTAAACTTTTCTTTTATGAGAAAACTGTTCAGGTCTCTCAGATCTAGGATAGATGGAATCCTTCCATTTGTTTTTTGTATCAGGAATCCTCCTGTATTTTTTGGCACCAGGAAATACCTAAAGTAAAATTCTCTCTGGGGCTATTTGGTGGGATTTCGAATAGATGTAATGAATACCCTGATGGACTATTTTCAGCATTAAACTGTCAGAGGTGATTAGTAGGCCACCTTTCTGCAAAGGTAGTGAACCCCCACCCCTACTGGCTATGTTCAGAGAACCTTGGACAGGTGCAAGAGGTCTGCTTAGTCTGGGAAGAGCAGGGCGGAAGGGGAACCTACACCTGTGAGCATAGTAGATTCTCTTCTGTCTTCCGCTCTAGAATCTTCTTAAAGAGGCGGCCGGGTCAGTAGTGGGCCTGGAGAGGATTCTCATGGTGTCACTGTGTTGCTTGATCGGCAGCTACTGTGTTATCTGTCTTGACTAGATTGTAAGCGCCGATGAGCACGGACCATCTTTTACATGTGTCTGTGCTGTGCTGCAAATGTCTTGTAGCGCTATATAAACGTTCAGTAGTAGTAGGCAGCAGCATCTTCAACTGTCTCTGAAGTGATTCTCTCCATGGCATGGCATGATACGGCACATCACATCAGCAAGCTGTTCCTGCACGCTGGATTGTAAGTCTGAGGCCTGGAGCCATGAGTGTCTCTGGTCACAGATACTCTTGATGCTGTATCGAAAGTGTAAGTCACTCAGACTGTGTATTTTCTGCACACCTTCCCAAGTCCTATTAGGGGGTAGAAAATCGTGACCTTCTCTGAAGGGGGATTGGCATACTCCTCTAGACTATGCATGGTAGTCTTGCACGTGCAAGCCCATGTAAAGTTGGCAGGATACCATACAGAAAGTAAGTATGGAGTTCTGATAAAACTTCCTCCCAAAAGTGTCTAGTTTCTCAGCCTCTCTCTTGGGGGGCACCAATAAGCGTGACTTAAAAACTCCTAGCCCTTTTGAGAGCGAATTTGACCACCATGGCATGGTGAGTAAGCTGGAGCTACACAAATCTGGGAACGTTTTGGACTCCATACATAGAGTCAACCTTCTTGCTCATAGCAGGCACAGAGAGGTGGGGTCTCCCACATTCTCATCTGTGGGCTCTGAAGGATGCATTGCACTAGTACGGTCACGGTCTTCTTAGGGGGATCAGGATATTGAAGGATTTCCAGTTCTTCTGCTCTGGGCTCCTCCTCCATATCCATCTTAAATGTGGCTTTCGCCATATCTCGGACAAAATCATGGAATGACATCTTCAGGTGATGACTTTCAATGCTCATGAGGCAGAAAGGGGGTCAGTTGTAAATCTGAAGACCTTTCCATCGAGATGTATTTGGAGTCATAGGCTGTTTCTCAGGAACGCTCAGATTATGAAATTAGGTCTTACCTGCTAATTATCTTTCCTTGAGCTTTCTCCGGGCCAGTCCAGGGACAGGTAGGGTTGTCAATCCTCTATAGCAGCCTGAGGACTGAAGACTTCAAGTTTTCTTGAGAGGTGAAGCCACTCCCCCTGAGGGTAACCCAGCAGTCTTCTCATGACAAAGCAACTAAAAGAAAATAACTGAGAAAACCAGATTAACCCTGTAACACTGATAAGGTTCCAAAGTCCTTGAAAAATGTATAAGCCACCAACCGGGCTCTTAAAATGTTTGTTTGTTTTTTTGTTTTTTTTAAAACTAGTAGAACAGAAGCTGAGTCTGCACTGAATAAAATCTGAAAGCCCCAGTTATGACCCCTCTCACGGACGTAAGCCTGACAAACGGTGTAGCTCTGCCGTATAGAAACAAAAAGACCTACAAACCGCAAGAGGTGGGACCCTGGACTGGCCCGGAGAAAGCTCAAGGAAAGATAATTAGCAGGTAAGACCTAATTTCATATTCCTTATCGCTTCTCCGGGCCAGTCCAGGGACAGGTAGGGCAGTACCAAAGCAGTACCTAAATATGGGAGGGACCCGCAAGCCCTGCGATAAGAGCCGAAGCCCCCACTTTCGCATCGTCCCGGGCTTGAACATCCAATCTGTAATGCTTGGTGAAAGAATGCAATGAAGACCACGCTGCTGCTCTGCAGATATCTACTGGCGGTACAAAAGCAAACTCCGCCCAAGAAGTGGCTAGAGCTCGAGTAGAATGAGCCCTTAACCCCACCGGTGGCGAAAGCCCCTTAGCCGAGTAAGCCTCTACAATAGCACAGCGAACCCAACGAGCTATGGTGGACTTGGAGGCTGGTAAACCTTACGAGACCCGGCGTATTGGACAAAGAGTCTATCCGTTTTCCGAAAGGACTTGGAAACGCGCAGGTACGTACGTAAGACCCTGCCAAGATCCAAACGTCTGAGAGCCCGATCCATGGGAGTACTGGAGCTATCCGTAAACACTGGCAAGGCTACCGCTTGATTAACATGGAAAACAGACAGCACTTTAGGCAAATAGGAAGGTACGGTTCGTAGTAACACTCGTTCCGGCAGAAATTGAAGATACGGCTCTCGGCAAGATAACGCCTGCAAGTCTGAAATCCGGCGAGCCGAGCACAAGGCGACCAAAAAGGCGGTTTTTCAAGAACATTCGCGGACCTCACGAGAGCTGATTGAAGCCAAGGTGGACTGGGAAAAAGCCTCAAAAACCACATTCAAATCCCAAGGAGGAACGATGGGGCGCACTGGAGGACGGAGTATCTTTGCCGCTTGTAGAAAGCGTTGCACATCAGGAAGCGCCGACAGACGGCGACGCTGCACGGAACCCCGAAAACAAGCAAGCGCGGCTATATGAACCTTAAGGGTACTGAGAGCTAAACCTTTGTCCAAGCCATGCTGAAGGAAAAGGAGGAGCTGAGGTAAGGTAGACGACATAGGCAGAATATGGCGCTGAGCACACCAGAATTCAAAGAGACGCCAGACGCGCACATAGGCCAGCGAGGTCGTCGGTCTTTTTGATTGAAGCAAGGTCTCTACTACGGAATCCGCATAACCCTTGCGCTTTAAGCGAGCCCTTTCAAGAGCCAAGCCGTAAGAAAGAATCGATCCACCCTGGGCATTAGAATCGGACCCTGATGTAACAGATTGATCCGAACCGGAAGCGGCCAAGGTGGAGCTATGAGAAGCCGAACGAGATCGGCATACCAGGGACGACGAGGCCAATCCGGTGCAATAAGAATCACCCTCCCACGGTGGTGCGCGATCCGCTGAATGACCCGACTCAACATCGGCCAAGGAGGGAAAACGTACAATAGGGAGTCCCGCGGCCACTGTTGCACTAGAGCATCGAGCCCCTCGGACATGCGTTCTCTGCGCCTGCTGAAGAACCGACTGGCTTTGGCATTGGCAAACGTCGCCATCAGATCCATTACTGGAGACCCCCAACGCAAAGTCAGCTCGTGATAAACTGCCGCGTTCAGTTCCCATTCTCCGGGATCGAGGACATTGCGGCTGAGATAATCGGCTTGCACATTGTCCTTGCCCGCGACATGTGCTGCGGAGATCGCTGTGAGATTGGATTCCGCCCAAACCATTAATTCTTCCACGAAAACGCACATTGTTGCGGCGGGAGCAGTTTTCAATGTCATCAATTTTATAAGTCAGCTCCATTGCCTGCGCACGCTGCCTGTCGAGAGCACATTGTAAATCCATCAGAGTCCCATCATGATCAACCACTTTGGTCTCCACGTCCTCTACTCGGGCTCCCAGTTCCTTGACGTCGGTCCGGAGTTCTGCAACATCTTTCATCAAATCTTCCCGTAATGTGCGGAACTCATTGGCTAATCCTGCGAAGCCCTTACGGAGCTCTTGTTTAATTTGAGCTGAGGTGAGTTGCTTGTGAGGATCCAGTTCCTCTTCACTTACAGTCTCATCGTCGGAACCCGATGGAGGGGATTGGCCGCGCGGGCTGCTTGAGGCTCCAGGTTTACTCTGCAGACGTTGGGAGGAGCGGATCCCCTCCCGAGTTTCAGAATTTTTGGCTTTAGCAGCCATCGCACAGAGTCACCAGGCTCACACAGTATTAGGAGAAAGTTAGAGCCAATGCCAGCAACAGTGAGGGCACCAAAGGAGTGACGGCGCACGAGTCACACCAGCCCGCCTAGTAGCCACCACTACACAGTGTCAGGAGAGGCGCACAAGCAATGTCAGCAAAACAGAAGGCACTGGTGAAATAGCGAGGCCGAGAGTAATAAGCTGGCTCTGGTTCTCCTGGAGGGACAGCCTGGCACAGATTGGAATCAGAAGGCAATAGGAAGCGGTGTGGGGCTGCACCAGCAAAAGCCCACAGCTGGAGGTCGTGGAGCTTCAATGAGAGGCCTGGGGTCAGAGAGATCGCGTGTATGCAGGCCTGCAGGGCACCCAGATTTCAATCAAGAGGAAGGAGGCCTCGGTAGGACACTGAGCTGCCACAGAGAGATAGCCCCGGTCACCAGCTCCAAATGCGGTGCAGAGGAGATGCAGGAGAAGAGGCAGTCCTCAAACTTACCCCCCCTCAAGATGACTCGTGGTAATGAGAGAGATGCCAGATGCCGGTAGTCGTCGCGGCAGCTATCATGCGGATTCCACTTGTTTCTGGTCGGTCTCCCCGAGAATGCTTCAGTGCGACAGCTGAGCACCACAGGCTTGAGGATGCGGGCCCCCCCCCGCTGAGCAGGCAACCGCTCGTTCGGCAGGCAGTGAAAAAGACCCGGCCCGTAGGCCCCGTAGGAGTCGATCAGGAAATGTGCGACTGCGCCGGATACAGCAGCAGCTAGACCAGCGGCAGGAGACCACGTGCAGCAGGCCGCGCCGCGATTGCAAAGTCTTCGGCTCCCCAGCCACCGGAGGTCCCGCGAAGACGCCAAATCCTGTTCCTAGGGGGATCGCTGATGTTCTCCGATCCAGGGAAGGTACGGGGTGAGGGCTTGAGGGGACGGAGCTTTAACAGAGTGCGACCATCTTGCAGCGGGCTCACGAGCGCCCCCCCAAACCATTAATTCTTGACATTCGGACAGGAGAGCGAGAGACTTGGTGCTGCCTTGACGATTGATATAAGCGACTGTCACTGCATTGTCGGAGAAAATCTTGACCGCAGTACCCTTGAGCAAGTCCGCGAAGCGCAACAGGGCGAGACGAACTGCACGCAGCTCCAGACGATTGATCGACCACGAACTCTCTTCGGGAGACCACGAACCTTGAGCGACTCGCGTCTGACAATGAGCTCCCCAGCCCGAGAGACTGGCATCGGTGGTAACCAATACCCACGAGGGCTCCTGTAAAGGAACCCCCGCCGTAAGATGTTCCAGAACTAACCACCACTGCAGACTGAGCCGCACCTGTTCTGGACAGGGAAGGCGCTGGGAGAGAGGGTGAAGTTGCGGCGACCATCGGGAAAGAAGCGCTTGCTGCAAAGGTCGCATGTGGGCTTTGGCCCACGGAACTATATCCAGAGTCGCAGCCATGGACCCCAAAAGCTGCAAATAGGTCCATGCCGACGGCACCGGAAGACACAGAAAAGCTTGGACCTGACACAAGAGCTTCTGCACCCGCGGATCGGGCAAAAAGACCGTCCCGCGCGCCGTGTCGAAGCAGGCTCCGAGATAAGTTAGCTGCTGCCCTGGTAACAAATGGCTCTTGGTGTGATTGATCACCCAACCGAGTTGTTCGAGAAGCTGAACCACTCGAGCCGTCGCCGACACCGACGCTGCCCGAGAATCGGCCCGGATCAACCTATCGTCGAGATACGGATGCACCCGGATACCCTCTTTTCGAAGCGCCGCCGCTACCACCACCATCAGTTTCGTGAAAGTACGTGGAGCTGTCGCTAGACCGAACGGCAGGGCGCGAAATTGGAAATGCCCCATCGGAAGAGCGAAACGTAAATAGCGCTGATGAGATTGTCTGATAGGTATATGAAGATAAGCCTCTGTGAGATCTATGGACGAGAGAAATTCTCCCGGCTGCACCGCCCGAATCACCGTGCGCAAGGTTTCCATGCGAAAGTGTGGCACCCGCAAAGTACTGTTTACTCCTTTGAGATCTAGAACGGGACGAAAAGAACCCTCCTTTTTGGGAACCACAAAATAGATCGAGTATCGACCGCAGCAGTATTGGTCCAGTGGCACAGGAACGATCGCCTGCAGCTGAAAAAGACGGGCGAGCGTCTCCGACATGGCTTGCATCTTCAGACCGGGCGCACAAGGGGACATTACAAAAGCAGGTGGTAAAGGGCAGGCGAAGTCCAGAGCATAGCCCTTTTGAATTACTTCCAAAACCCATTTGTCCGAAGTGATTGCGGCCCAGGCTGCTAGAAACCTTTGCAGGCGCCCACCTACAGGAACTAATGCCTGGACCAGCAGACCTTCATTGCGGCTTTTTAATGGAAGGTTGGGAGACCGTCCCATAAGATCGGCCAAAACCTCTGGCTCCTTGAAAGGACTGACCACGAAAACTGGACTGTCCCCTAGAATAGGGCGCAAAGCGCGCTCCACGAAACCTGCGGGAATCCCGAGCGGAGCCCCGAAGAGGTCCAGAACTTCGCAGCGGCCTAGGCCTATCCTCAGGCAAACGTCCGCCCTTCGAGTCACCTAAATCCTTGACAATTTTTTCCAAGGCTTCCCCAAAAAGTAACTTCCCCTTAAAAGGCAGCTTACTAAGCCGGACCTTCGAGGAAACATCTGCCGACCAGTTACGCAACCAGAGGAGACGCCTGGCCGCTACCATAGAGGCCATGGTTTTTGCTGCAATCTGCAGCAAATCATAAAAAGCATCCGCGGTATAAGCAGCGGCCGATTCCAACTTCGCATTGTCTGGAACCTCCGACAGGGACTCCGCAGTCGTGTCCCCCTGCAGCCAGCGAATGGACGCCCGAGAAACATAAGCTCCACAAACAGCCACTTGCAGCGCTAAAGCGCTAGAATCAAAAGCCTGCTTGAGAAGAATTTCCAGTTTCCTATCCTGGAGATCCTTAAGCGCCGCTGCCCCTTCTACAGGGATGGTAGTCTTCTTAGTCACCGCTGAGACTAAGGCATCTACCTTAGGCATGCGCAATAAATCTCTTTCTTCTTGCGGAAGAGGGTACAGTCGGGCAAGGCGCGGCCCCCACGCAGAGTAGCCTCAGGGCATTCCCATTCTGAATCTATCATCTGTTTAATAACCCGATGCATGGGAAAACAGCGTTGCTGAGTCTTAAACCCCTGCAGCAACAGATCTTCTAAGGGCTCCTGAGAGGAAGGAGGAGGAAGCAGGTGGAGAGCCGCCAGAGACTGCGCTATAAGAGCAGCTAGCTCCTCCTTACGGAAGACCCTGAAAACATTAGGATCCTCCCCAGAAGCAATCTCCCCCTCCTCCAATTCCTCTGTATCCGGATCTAAAGTGGATTCTGCTAACCCCTCTGTTTCCCCCTGACCGAGGAATACAGCCTCACGGGATAGACCAGGGTCCAACTGATCTCCAAACACTTCCTTAAGCTTAGAAGTCCCCTCTCCAGGATCCTCTGCACCCTGTTCCTTAGGAGAGAGTGTGTCCAGATAGGGAAACGCTGCAGGCTGCTCCGGCTGTGCCGATTTAAGCAAAAAGGCCTTGTGCATCGCCAATATAAATTCTGGCGAGAAAAAGGCAGTTACGTCCCCCTGAGCCAGTACATTGGGGTGTGCAGGCTTTTCTACACGAACAGGGTCTTTAGATGACTTAGCCTTTTGTTTGTGCGGCCGAGGCTGCTCTGCCGTAGCGCCGACCGGCGCCAACAAGATGGCCGACTTTCCCGCCTTTTCGGCGGGTAAAGAAGGCTCCTCTACCTTATTTACTGGCTTGTCTGCCATGTAGAAACAACGCGGGGAAAAAGCAAGAACGAAGCCGATTCTGCCGAAAAAGTGATGCCGCGTTAGCAGAAACAGTACCGTAAAAACTAAGCGCTGACAGGAGGACTCGGGGAACCGTAACGGTGCAAAATAAATTAACTCACAGACTCACCGATAGCATCTAGCAACCCCGGAGCATACCCGGTTGTCCCGCAGCTTGGGGGAAAAGTTGTTCCCACAGGTTCAGGCTCTGTCTGTGCAAGTTCAAGAGTATAAACAGCAATTGCAGCAACATACAGAAGCAATTTTGTCTCTATAGTCCTTAACAACAGAGATTCAAACCAGGATGGCTGACACAGAGGAATCTGCTATTGCCTCTGTAAAGACGCTCTTACTCTTAAGGCCAGGATTGAGACATTACAGAACTATGCTAGATACTCTAACTTGCGTATTATTAACTTTCCACATTCAGCTGCTATTAGGTGCCAGAGAGCTGTTTAAGCAATATTTACTGGAAGTACTTGGTATACCGGTTGACTCTCATCCTCCAATGGCAAAGATGTATCTGCCAACTGGGAGAAGGTCTCTTGGTGGTGCAGAGATCGCTGGTGATCACTCAGTGGATTCATTAGATATTTCTGCATTGAATCATTGGATGTGGAGACTTTTAGCTCTACTACTTTGTTAGTATTATTTTCACTCCCCCACAATGGCGAAGGAAGGAGTTCCTCCTTCTCCGTCCAGGTGTCCAGCAGCTGGGTGGGCAATTTTTTCTAAAGTTTCCTTGCAAATGCTTGGTTAAACTTCAGTCTATTTCCTATGTTTTCTTTAAACCACCTCAGCTGCTGGCGCTCCTGGATGCATGCAGAGCTAGTATGGGTAGTGATCCCCCCACTGTATGATAGCATGTAATATCTTGGCTAGTACCTGCCTTATTTCTTGCACTATTGGATTTGTTTGTATTGCCTAGTTTTGCCTCCTTATTGCGGGTAGGGGTAGGGGTCAAATTGAAAGCCTGTTGGTATTGCTTGGGTAATTTATTGTTTCCTGATTTTGTGCTTTCTTTTATCTCGTTTGACCCCTTATTTCTTTGAGTATTGTAATATGCTTGATTTATTTGTTAAAATGATAAATATTAAATAAAAAAATAGGCAAACAATATAACGTCGTCTGCATAGATCCGGTATTAAACTTCATGTGCTTGGAATATCTTGCAAATCTGCTACAAGTAAATATTGAACAATAGTGCTGATAGAGCAGACCCCTGAGATAATCCTCGATGATGATTGTATATTTTTGATGTTAGATTTCCTATTTTCACTTGCTGTGCCCAACCTAAAAATATGACCTGAACCACTGTAGTGTGGTACCATTGATGCCAGTCTATTGAAGCCTTACCAATAGTATATCATGGTTGAATGAATCAAATGCTGTGGTTAGGTCTAAGAATATTAATATGCAGGCTTGTTTGGTTCTTTCTATGCCTTGTATGAACTTGTCAAAAAGTGTTATTAGCAGTGTTTTCACTCCATGGTACGGCCTGAAGCCGTGTTGATGTATGTCCAACTGTGCATGTGTGTCTAGGTGGTCCTGTAGTAGTTGTATGTTTTTTTTCAATGATTTGGGCTATGAAAGGAAGGTTTGATATGGGTCTATATGAATTAGAGCAATTCTTATCCAATGTGATCCTTTTTAGAATAGGACAGATAACTGCTTTCTTTTTTTTTCTTTTGTTAATATTTAAATTTTTTATTGTTGTCCAATCATAATACAGAAAACAGCAAACTGGTGGTAGCATCCACCCTCAATGTACAAAACAATAACGCTCATAATGACAACCGGGGCATAATATTAAGACACTCAGACAGACCACCGTTTTGCCCCACCACTCAAATTTGTCACTTTACTCCTTCAATGCCCCGTGCCTCCCACTTAGATAACACGAAGGCTCGAGCATAAACCGTGGCGCCCCCGTGTTACCGGCATGAATACCACCCTGCCCATGTAACCAACTTTCGACAGTAAGGAGAGGCACGCTGGAGCCACCCCCGCTCTCTATACTTGAGCACCCATCAGCCCGTTATACCCCCTCTTAAGACCCTACCTACCAGTAAACCAAAGGATACCCCACCACTCCTCTGCAGATATCCTACAGGAACTCATTTCTCAAAACATCAGCACCCGGCCCAGGAGAGTTAACAATAAAAGTATGATTGCTACCCCATCAGAATTCAAGAAATCCAACCAGACAACATTGACAAGGGCACTTTCCCTCTCTGCCCCAGCGTTATCAAACTCCCTGCCAGAAGATATTAGAACCACAACAGACATCAAGGACTTCCATAAAAAGCTAAAAACGCACCTTTACACTGATCATTTTGGACACATTACTTAAGTAACTAGTCTACTCTCTAACCCTGATAGGGCAGCTCACATCATACCTGCTTACCGCCAATCTGATCTCTCTCGTAACCAAATGCCCGCCCTTCTTCAATGTATATAAGCTCCTATGCATATAGGTTCCACATTGGGTTTTTTTTTCCATTTAACGTTTTTATTGAACACATTCCACACATAGTACAGATTCTTTCTTCTGAACTCAACATTGTACATATGTGTTATTTCAACAATCTATCAACATCTTAACTATTTTCCCCTAATTTCTATTACAACATTGCTTATTCCCTATTCTTCTTCCCTTCCCCCCTCCAGCTCACTTATTTATCTCCTCTTAACCCTGCTTATGGTCTCTCACCTACTCTCTCATGTGTATCTCATATATTATATATATGCCTTCGCCAGTTAACTCATCCCCTTACTGTTATTTGCAAAGCAGCTTACATTGGCCCTCCCTCTTGCTCTCGTACTTTCCATGTCCCCAACCATTTCCAGACCCGCTGCCATTGTGCCATACATTTGTCCCCTTTCCCATGTTGCAACCCTGTCAATCGATGCATCAAACACAGATCCTCCATTCTTCTGAGAAATCCTATACTCTGGGGTTCCCTCGCCCTTGTCCAATGGTGTGCTATCTCGTTTCTTGCTGCCACTATACAATGATGTAGTACCCCCCTCTCCCTTGCCGGGATATCCTCCCCTACCTGATGTAGGAGACATATTTCTGGCTGTTTTTGTAATCTATGGCCTGTCATTTCGTATATTAGGCAAAGTACCTCATCCCAAAAGCCTTGAATCTTCTCGCACTTCCAACGCATGTGTATCATATCCCCTCTCTCCCGGCACCCTCTCCAACACCAATCAGATAATCCCAACCCCGCTCTTTTTTTACGTGTCGGCGTCCAGTACCACCTATAAAGTACTTTATAGGCGTTTTCTTTTATTTGGGTAGCGACAGATATTCTCGCTATTGTCTGTATGACTTTATCCCACCACTCTTCAGTCCATTGTTGTTCTAAATCTAACTCCCATTTCTTTATGAACTCTAGTTTACCCTCTCCTCCCTCCATTAGCCCTTTATATATCTTAGATAAGGCTCCCTTTTGGCCTAGATTTCCTGAACATAGAGCATCGAACCACCCTCTGTTGCTCCACAGGTCCTTCCAGATGCTCTGCTGTCGCACAAAATGACCGATCTGGGTATAACTATAGAAATCCTTGCTAGGTAGTCCATATAAATCCTTAATACCCTCAAAATCCCTTAGTCCCTCCTGAACCACTATCCGGGAAATAAGTGTGAGTCCCCGCTGTGCCCATCTCTTCAATATATTCCCTCCTGGTCCCTGTCCCCTCTCAAAACACGCCTCTAATGTCATCCCTTGTATATATCTTTTGTCTTGTACTAGTATTTTCCTGTATTGTTTCCAAATATGTAAAGTGCGCCCAATGAAAGGGTTCGTGACGCTACTATCTAGGGGTGCACTCCCCCTCCATACCAACTTTTCCAATCCTCCTCCCTTTACAGAATCTTCCTCCACCTGAACCCAATGCTTTTGCTTTTCTCTGTGCCAGCCATAAAGCGTTTTCAATTGCGCTGCTGCATAATATTTGTTGAAGTTTCCCTGAGGGGAAAGATAATGCGATACACACAATTGGTGAAAGTTACAAGATATTTAAAGAACGAATGATTACAAGATAAGTTTCAGTTTTTTACCGCATTCAAATATGTACTGAGAAGATAAATATTGTGATTCACGTGGCATGAATGCGAGTAGTACAAAACTTATCTGAACTGTGGTCATTGATGCGAAGTTAGCATTACGGGGAGATAATCCCATGAAATGTGCTGGTACCAGTCTGAGACCCAGTTCTTACCAAAGTGAATTCTTAAAAGTAAGCGGTTAATTACTGCTCAGATGTGAGGTGAAGCCAGTAGTTTAAAAGATCCGCAACTAATACCGTAATAGCCTTTGTTGTTGTTGAGGACTGTATTTTATATATCTAGCAAGTGGTATCAATATCGGCAACGTTTGAAACAAAAACAAGAAGCGTGGCAAAAGCATCATCTTTACTGTTGCTATCCATCCAAACCAAGACAAATATCCCCGCCCCCACCCAGCCAATAAACTTTCTAATTGTCTAAATAACTTTTTATAATTTAAATCATATAATACCTCTAACCTGTTACTAATTTGAATTCCTAGATACCTTATTGCCCCCTTAGCCCATCAGAGTAGTTACTCACCTGTAACAGGTGTTCTCCAGGAGCAGCAGGAATCAGTCCTCACATATGGGTGACGTCGGTGCCGACGGAGCCCCCATGCGGAGCATTTCCCCAGCTTTCAAAGAAAGCCTTTGGAAATGCAGCGCACATGCGCGGTCCCCTTCCCGCCCAAGGGTGCCATCTTGCTCAGTCTGATGACATAGCTAAAAGACAGCAAAAAAACAAAATGAATGATATGACTGCAACTCCCAGGGGAGGAGGGAGGGTTGTGAGGACTGATTCCTGCTGCTCCTGGAGAACACCTGTTACAGGCGAGTAACTACTCTTTCTCCTGGACCAAGCAGGAAGTCAGTCCTCACATATGGGACTCCCCAGCTCTAGGCTACTGAGAACCCAAAGCTGAAAAAATAAGCTCCCTCTAGAGCCCCAGCATGCGAGATAAGAATCTTCTCTGAGAACGCCCCCGAACGGTAGCCCAACACCAGGGCCGCGGGGTAGGAGTTGCCTAAACCTCAAAGAGATTACGGAGTACCGCCTGTCCGAAAGCACTGTCCCTGCGGGACTCCCTCTCAAGGCAGTAATGGACCGCAAAAGTCTGGCTTGAAGACCAAGTAGCGGCCCGGCAGATGTCTGCCAACGGAACAGAGCGGAGATGAGCTACTGACGCAGCCTTCTCCCTGACACGGTGGGCCGTGACTCGACCCTGCAAGGAGAGGCCGGCTGCCCTGCACGCCCAGGCGATACAGTCTGCCACCCAGATGGACAAGGTATGCTTGGAGACAGGCAACCCCAGTTTATTAGGGTCAAAAGAGACGAAGAGCTGAACAGCCCTTCGATGTCCCTGCGTACGGTCAAGGTAGAAAGACAACGCCCTCCTACAGTCCAGGGTATTCAAGACCATTTCAGTCCGGCTGGCATGCAGCCTGGGAAAGAAAGTCGGAAGAACCACCTCCTGATTGAGATGGAAGGAGACGACAACCTTTGGAAGGAACTTTGGGTGAGTCCGTAAGACCACCCTGTTCCTATAGAATCTTGTGTATGGTGCCTCTGAGACCAGAGCTTGTAGCTCACTGACTCGCCTGGCTGAGGTAAGAGCCACCAAAAACAACGCCTTCCAGGAAAGAAAGCGTAAAGGACAAGTAGCCATAGGCTCAAAAGGTGGACAAGTAAGTTTTTGCAAGACCACATTCAAATCCCACTCAGGTGCAGGAGGACGAATCGGAGGCTTGAGCAAAAGGAGACCTCTGAGGAAGCGGGCCACTAAAGGGTGGCCTGACAGAGACTGACCTTCCACCGGTGAGTGGTGCGCTGACAGAGCACTGAGGTGGACCCGAACAGAGTTGGATTTAAGGCCCAGGTCAGACAGGTGAAGCAAATATTGCAGTACCACTGGCACCAGGCACGAAAAAGGATCCTCCTTGTGCTGAGCACACCAGGTGGAGAACCTACGCCACTTGAGGGCATAAGATTTTCTAGTGGAGTGCCTCCTAGAGGCTAAGACCACCTCCTCCACCTCCCTAGGGAGCAGTAAGGGAGCTAGAACTACCCTTTCAGCATCCAGGCCATCAAGTTGAGGGACTGGAGGTTGGGGTGCAAGAGAGATCCCTGATCCTGAGATAGGAGATCGGGTTGCACCCTCAGAGGGAGTGGAGTGTCCACAGCCAACTACAGAAGGAGTGGAAACCACGGTTGCCTCGGCCATCTGGGGGCTACCAGGATCACCGAGGCCTTGTCCCGAAGTACTTTGAAAAGAGTCCGAGTCACTAGAGGCATGGGAGGAAACGCATATAGTAGGCTGGTAGACCAAGAGATTAGAAACGCATCTGCTGCTATTCTCAGAGGATGCGGTTGTCTGGAGCATAACCGGGGTAGTTGATGGTTGAGAGGACTGGCAAAGAGATTGATAGTTGGAAGACCCCACCTTAAGAAGATCCGCTGTACTACCAGAGGATTCAACTGCCATTCGTGTGGCTGCAGAATCCTGCTCAACCTGTCTGCCAGGTAATTCTCTTGGCCGGGCAGATAAACTGCCTTGAGAAGCATGCCCTGTTTGACTGCCCATGAGCACAGGGCTTGAGCGTCCTGACACAGAAGTCGGGACCCCATGCCTCCTTGTTTGTTCACATAGAACATGGCAACTTGATTGTCTGTCTGAACCAGAACAGACTGGTGAGAGAGGATATGAGAGAAAGTTTGGAGAGCCAACCGGATAGCTCTCAGCTCCAAGAGGTTGATCTGCTGTGCGGCCTCCCAAGGAGACCAGAGGCCTTGGGTGCATGCCCCCTGGCAATGTGCACCCCAATCTTGAAGAGAAGCATCTGCTGTCAGCACTTGTGTTTGTGGCGGTGGCTGAAAAGGCACTCCTTGCACTAGATTCGGGAGATGCAGCCACCATTGCAGAGAGGCCGACAGTCATTTGGACACCCTTACTGTGTCTCCCAAGTGTCCTGTGGCTTGCCGCCACAGAGTTCTGAGGCCCCACTGAGCAGGCCACATGTGCAGACGGGCATTTGGAGTAACATGGACCGTGGATGCCATGTGGCCTAGTAGTCTCAGGAACTGCCTGGCGGAAACCAGAGAACTGCTGTGGAACTGTCTGGCCAAGTCCATCAGTCTGTGGGCCCTGTCTACAGGCAGATAAGCCTTTGCCTGAAGGGTATCCAGCCTTGCTCCTATGAACTCTGTGTTCTGTGAGGGGTGCAAAGTGGACTTTGTGAAGTTTATGACAAACCCCAGATGCTGTAGAAGGGAGACAGTGCGGAGGGTGGCCTGTCTGGTTTCCCGTGGAGACTGACCCCTGATGAGCCAGTCGTCCAGGTATGGAAAGACAAATATGCCCTGGACTCAGATAGGCCGCTACCACCGCCAGGCATTTGGTGAAAACCCTGGGTGCGGACGTTAGGCCAAATGGAAGTACTCTGCACTGAAAATGATTTCCTCCCACTACAAATCTGAGATATTGTCTGTGGTCTGGATAAATGAGGATGTGAGTATAAGCATCCTTTAGGTCTAAGGAGTATAGCCAATCTCCCTGCTGGAGGTAGGGCAGCAGTATTCCAAGGGTAAGCATCTTGAACTTTTCCCTCACCAGGAACTTGTTGAGATTTCTCAAGTCGAGGATGGGCCTGAGGCCTCCTGTCCGTTTTGGTACTAGAAAGTACCTGGAGTAGAAGCCTTGCCCTCTCAGGTGGTGGGGCACTGGTTCCACCGCCTGTTCCTGTAAAAGACTTGTCAACTCCTGAAGGAGTAAGTTCCTGTGAGAGGGAGTCTTGGAGGCTCCCCTGGAAAGTAGGAGGGGGGTAAATGGTTGAAGAGGAGCAAATAGCCCTTCTGGACTATGCTGAGCACCCAGATATCCCCTGTTATGGCTGACCACCTGTGGGCGTACAGGGTCAGCCGGCCTCCTGTGCTGAGAGGGGCCAGCTGAGGAGGAGAGGTTATGCCACTGGAGTCAAAACACCGCTCCCTGCTGTGCAGGAGCTGGAGCTGGTGGCTTGGGGGTTTTCTGCCTACAGGGCCCATGTCCCTGCTCCTTGGCCTGCTGACCCTGTTGGGGAGCTGTGGAGGCCTGGTACTGAGGGTAAGATTTGTAGGCAGATAACTTCTTCTTTTGAGAAGGGGCAGAGGTCTTCCTGGACAGCCTTATCCTGGTGAGAGTCTCGGACTCGAGTTCTGCAGCCTTTTCAGCCATGGGCTTGCCAAAGAAGTTTTCACCTCGGCAGGGGACATCGACCAACTTGTCCTGCACCCATGGCTCGAGGTCCGATGACAGTAGCCAGGCCTGACGGCGTGCACTGATGCCGGCCGCTGCTACTCGGGCCGAAGCCTCGAAGCCATCATAAGCTGCTCGAGACAAACTTCGAGCATTCTCGGATCCCAGTTGACAAGGCTGTGAATCTCTGCAAAGGTTCCTCGGAGAGACCAGCAGAGAACCCGGCAATCTCCTTTGCCAGGTCTCGGAGGTACATGCCCATGTACAGCTGGTAAGTCTGGACACGGCAAGCAAGCATAGAGCCCTGGAAGCACTTTCTACTGAGGGCCTCCAGGTTCCGGGCCTCCCTGCCGGGGGGCACCGAGAAGTGCATCTTCTGACTCTTCAGACGATGCATGGCCGATTCCACAACCATGGAGTGGTGCGGTAGCTGTGCCTTCTGGAACCCAGGGCTCTTGCGGACTCGATAGATGGAATCGACCCGCTTGCTAAGAACCGGCGTCAAGGCCGGCGACTCCCACATGCGGAAGAGCAACCATTCCAGCATCGGAGGAACCGGTACAGTAAAGGCCTCCTTGGGGGGAGAGTCATACTGCAGGGCCTCGAGCTCCTCGGCTCGAGGCTCCTCCTCAGGGTCCGCGGGGAAGGCCAAAGTCTTGGCCATGTCCCTCACGAAATCCGAGAACCGGGTATCCTCCGGGGGGGGACCTTCTCTGAGGTTCAGACTCCGGTGAGTCCGAAGGGACGCACCGGGTCCGAAAAGTGTCCAGGGGCTCCTCATCCTCCGTTTCCCATCCCGACCCCTCCGAGGAGGAGTCGAGCGGCTCCGGACGGGCAGGCGGGCACCGATGCCATCCGCCCCGACGCCGAGGGCACAAGCGTCGACAACCTCGGTCCCGCACGGGAGATCGAGGGTGACCTCGGCCGAGGATCAACTCGAGATCTCATGGACTCGAGGATCGGCTCGGCCTCCGGGGTCGACTTGGATGTCGAGGTCCCGGTGGTTGGGGCAGATGCACTGGTGATACTGGCGATCAGCACCCGCTGCTGTTCCATGAAGGCAGCCAAACTGCTCTCCAAGGCCATCAACCTGAGTCCGAGCTCAGGAGACCCAGCAGCCTCTGACTCGGGCCCCGACAGCAGCTCCCCTGGAGGCGAGTCCACGAGGACTATAGTACTCACGTGACCCGGGGCCTCCGTCTCTACACAAGGTTGCTTAGCAGGCCTCTCCGACTCCGAAGACCCGGGACGGCGGTCGGGGCTATGCGACCTGGCCCTCGAGGAGCCAAGAGCGTCCACCAACGCCACCCTCGCGGGTTTCTTCTTCCTGCGGTGCTCCCGCGATGGAGACCCCCTCTCAGAGGAGCCCCGACGACGCTCGGGGTCGGACTCCCGAGACGTCGAGCCCTCTGACGAGGTCGGGGCTCGGCTGTACGCGGAATCAGAGAAGATCCTTTCGCATTGATGCTGCCGGCTCCTCAATGCCTTGGAGGACATTTTGCCACACGGGACACAGACCAGCGGGTCATGGTCGGGCCTGAGGCACCGGAGGCAGCAGTCGTGTGTGACGGTGAGAGACATCAGTTTCTCAAACCGAACACACTTTTTAAACCCGCTGGCAGCCATTGGGGAAAAAAGAGCCCCTGCAAGGTCAAAAGACTGGGCTGCCAGGGAAAAAAGAAAAAATGGCGCAAACGCTAGTCTCTAAGGACAAAAAACAAAAAATGACAATCCGGGCTTGATACCGGTGTACCGGGCCCAAGCGGGAAAGGGAAACTGGCGTCAAACCGAGAAAAAACACGGATCCACACCGAAAAAAATCAACTTTTTCACAGGTGACGACACACTTGCATTGGGCTCCGCGGAAAAAACAAGACTGAGCAAGATGGCACCTTTGGGCGGGAAGGGGACCGCGCATGCGCGCTGCATTCCCAAATGTTTTCTTTGAAAGCTGGGGAAATGCTCCACATGGGGGCTCCGTCGGCACCGACGTCACCCATATGTGAGGACTGACTTCCTGCTTGGTCCTGGAGAATAAATGGGTACTTCACTCGTAATCTCTCCTGTTCTTCCTCTGGTAAGGACAAATTCATAATTTCTGATTTTGCCCAATTTATAGTAAAGCCCGACATCCTCCCATACTCTTCCAGTTCCCACATTAATACTGGTACTGAGCATCTCGGTCTGGTCACACTCATAATATCATCCGCAAACAATGATATTCTATAGTCTACCTTCCCTTCAAATCTTCCCTTTCTCTCACTCTTTCTGCGAATGGTTCCAATGATATCGCGAATAATAGGGGTGACAGTGGGCATCCCTGCCTTGTCCCTCTCCCCTGCTCAAAGAAAGCCGAGTAGGCTACACTTACCCTGACATGCTCTGGGGTGTCTATATAGTGCTTCCACCCAGCCCTTGAACTCTCCTCCCAGCCCCATTTTATCCATCACCCGAAATAGGAAGGCCCACGACACCTGATCAAATGCTTTTTCCGCATCTAGCGATATTAACAAGGCCTCCTGTTAACTCTGCCTTACCGACTAAACAATATTCAGAATTTTCCTAATATTGTCCGCAACCTGCCTCCCTGGAATAAAGCCCGCTTGGTCTTGGTGTATCAATTTCCCAATAACCTTGTTTAAACGGGTTGCTAAGATTTTGGCCAATAATTTGGCATCTAAGTTAATTAGTAAGATTGGCCTGTATGACGAGCATTCTTGTGGATCTTTACTTTCTTTATGGATTAAGGTGATCCCAGCCCATCCCATAGTATCCGCTAACGCCCCCCCTTCCCTTGGTAGGTTAAACAGCCTCAGCAATGGCGCAGGTAAGAGCGCACTAAATTTTCTGTAAAATCTTGCTGTGAAGCCCATCCAACCCTGGGGCCTTATCCGGCTTTAACTGTTTTATAGCTTGTGAGATCTCCTCTACTTTAATAGCTGCATTTACTTGTTTTTGGTCCTCCTCCACCAGTGTCGGGATTTTTATGGAGTTTAAATAGCTCTGTATTCTATCCGGGTCTGGAGATACCCGAGCTGCATATAGCTCTTGATAATATCTTTCAAAAGTCTCTCGAATTTCCCCATCCTTGTGAACTAATTTCCCATCCCTGTCCCTGATTCTCAATATCTGTGATCTTAATTTCCGTTGTTTCAACCGCTGTGCCATATACCTCCCTGCTTTATTTCCCCCCCTCAAAGAAACCCTGCTTCAGCAGCTGCATTGATATCTTATAATTTCAGCCTTCATAGCATTCAGTTCCGCTCTATCTGCCAACACTTGGCCCCTATGTGTCCCCTTTCCATCTTGGATGTCCAATGCTTCAAGTTCCATTAATCTTTCTCTCAATTCCCGTTCCCTTTTCTCCCTCTCCCTTTTCTTGCATGCCCCCCATTTGAGAAAGACTCCCCTCACTACTGCCTTATATCCATCCCAAACCCTCCCCTCCCAGGCCAATTACCCATTGTCATTCCATCTAAAATATTCCAGTGTCTCCCGCTCTATCTCCTTTCTTACCCTCTCGTCCTCCAGCAGGGATTCATTTAATCTACAAAATTGGGTCCCTCCTCCCTCCCCCTCCATTGTCAACCTTACTTCCACCAGTGCATGATCTGACCATGTTATAGAATCCATATCTGCCCCTTTTACTCTACCCACCAATTCCTTTATTACCCAGATGGCACCTATTCTGGAATATGATCCATGCACTGAGTTAAAAAATGAGAACTGCCTTTTCCGTGGATGCTGGAGATGCCATGCATCTATCAGACAATTTTGTACAACAAAATTTCGATATTTTCTTCTATCCACTTTTTTGCCCTCCCGTTTCCCTGATGTCTCTCTTTCTGGGTTCCACGTTAAATTAAAATCATCCCCACAAATAAGTTTTCCATCCCCTACTTTCCCCACCTCAGCATCTAATTTCGTCCAAAATTCACCTTGTCCCGCTGTGGGTGCATAGACATTCAATATGCAATACCATTCATTTCCTATTTGTATTCGTATCAATATATCTCCTCTCTTTATCTCGGATTATCTTCTATACCTCCCCCTTAAGTTTAAAAGCTATAAAGACCGCCACACCCCTCCCTTCTTTTTCTCCACTGTGTTTGATGCATAAAGACACAGCCCGTATCCCTGTAATTTGATCAAATGTTCTGTCGCTCTTGTTAAATGTGTCTCCTGTATAAGCACTAGCGATGCTCTTTGGCGTCTTAATTCTTTGTAAAACTTCTGCCTTTTATTTGGAGAATTCAGCCCCTTAACATTCAAGGTTACCACTTTTAACTCATCTTTGTACAATCTCCCCCTTCTCTATCCCCCCTCATCTGTCCACCTCCTCCCTTCCCCGCCCTCCCCCCTTCCCCTTCCCTTCCCCCCATCCACCCTATCACCCTTCCCCTTCCCCCATCTCCTCAAGGGAGATTCGTCTTCCATCTTAGTGACTTATTATCAGGCTGCTACCTGTCCCTTCTCCTCCATTTCACATCCCCCCTACGGCTCTAGCCCCCCCATTAATATCTTCCTCTGTCCCTACCCCATCTCCCACCCTCTTGCTCCCTGGTCCTCCCCCCCATCCCCCTTCCTTTTCCCCGCCTCTCCCTTAATACCATAGTTACCCATGGCTCTATCCAAACCTACGACCCTCACCCCACACCCTCTACCCATAACTATTATCCTCATTCCTCCCCCCCCCCCCGTTTATAGCCTGCTTCATTAATCATATATCACAATGTCCATCATTTCAGCCAGCTCCTTTCTCTACTGCTTGCCCGCCTTGGCTATCTCTGTTCAGCCTCGCCAGCCATCTCCCAGCCACTGGAACTCTGTGCCACCTTAGACTGTCTCTCTTTAAGCTGGATGTGGCTGAGGTAGGAGCGCCGGCCAGTCTTCTCTCGCCATCTGGAAGGTTTGTTAATACCAGTTCTTTTAGTGCTTTCCAGGCTTCCTCACTGGACTGCACCCGTCTCGACCTTCCCTTTACTGTTATCAGCAGTACAAAGGGAAACAGCCATTTATATCTCATGTGCTCCCTTCTCAAGTATGTCGACACCTCCTTAAGGTTTCTTCTATGCTGTAACGTTCCCAGGGATAAATCTTGAAACAATTCCAGTTTATGCTCATCTCAGGTGAATTGTCTCGCTGCCCTAGCTGCTCTCAACAGCTTTTCTTTGGTTTTGAATGAACTTAGGCAGACCACAATATCCCGTGGTCTATTTTCTCTGACAGGTCCCAGACCTCTGTGCACTCTCTCAATTTTTATGGTCTCTACTTCTTCGCCCTCCTCAGGAGCTGCAGTTAGTAATAAAGAACTTAGAATTTTAGCCGTCACTTCTTCACAGTTCTTATATTTAGGTTCTTCTGGGAGACCACGCATCTTAGATTACATCTTCTAAAGCGATCTTCTAGGTCTTCCGCTTTCATCTGTTGCTCTTCTTGAGTGCGCTTCAGTTCCTCCCATCTTTTTGTAATTCCTCTAATGCTTCCCCTTGCTGCTCCACCTGGCTCTCCATTTCTTCTACACGATTGCCCAAATCCGCCATATCTTGTCTCAAAGCTTGTATTGTCTCTTTCAATTCATTTTTCACACCTTTTATTTCCATCTTAATCTCCTCTTTCAGCTCTGTTAACCATAGCTTTAGCACTGCCGCCACTCTTGGGCTGCATGCTCTCTCCATCTCATCCTCCTGCTCGATGGGGCCTTCAGGCTGCATTCTGCCTTCCTTCTCCCCCTCTTTCCCTCCTTTTGGTGTCACGTATGGTGATCTGAATTCCGCCAGTTTCTTCCTCACTGTTTGACTGCCCTTTGTTTTATCCATGATCTCTCTTTTACCTCCCCCAGATGGAATTTCCCGGTCTTCTGGGGATTATTTGATAGCACTGCTTCAATTAAGCACTCTTTCACTGTGTTCCAAGTGGGCTCCCCTGGGGGCCCCTCCTCTTCCTCTATCCTCTTGGGACTGACTGCCAGGTGCTATTCGCCTTGCTGTAACCTTGTCTTGCACAGGATCTGGTGAGCTGCTTTATTCTGGATTAGTTTCGTCCTCTCCTCTCTTGTGCCAGGCGGTAATTATTAGTTTTATCTGCAGTGGCCCTCTGGCTCTTCCGGCGTTCCAGCGTTTAACCTTTCCTCCACTTCTGCACCCCGATCCTACTACCTTTTCTTCTCCGTTTCCTCAGACTCTCTCACAGGCCCTTCTGTGTCCGTCCGTCACTCCCTGCTCTTCTTTAACTTGCTCTTTTTCACCTCTGCTTTGCATTCCGGTTTCACTTTGCTGCCGCTTGTCACCTCTTCTTCTCCCGATCTGGCTCGAAATCCGCTGCTTCTCGGGCTCTCCTGCTCCTCCGTTCACTGGCTCTGTTGCAGTCTTGGCGCTAATAGGCCTGGCTCCTGCATTCACCAGCCCTCCTGTCCTGCTCAGGCTAGCCCCGCACCTCCGAGCTTTAATCCGGACCTCCGCTCCTCACTCCAGACCACCGATCTTTGTTCCGGGCCTCCGATCTTCTCTCTGGCCTATCACGCGGTCCTCTGCTCTGAGCTTCCACATGGTCCTGTCCTCCGGCCCGCCACGAGGTCCCCCTGCTTTGGCATCCCACCACTTCTTTCCACTGCCAGCGGTGCACCTACCGGACTGCTCGCCCGCTCTCTATGGTTCTCCTTTACTGCCTCTCCTCGCGTGCATCGCTCTTAATACTCATTTATGGGTTCTTTTCCCCCTTTTTGCAGGCTTCAACGGTGGAACAAATGCTCTACCCCGCCATTCATCCTGATGTTGTCACCGGAAAAACCGGTTCCACATTGTTTTATCATTTGTTAATAAGTATGTTTCTATTTAATGTAACAGTTAATTTACTGCTTTATTTACACTCATTATACTGTATGAGTTTCATGTTTAGTGTAAACCTTTGACTAAAGGACAAGGCGGTATATATTAAAAAAAAAAAAAAAAAAAAAAGTTTAAATAAATAAATAAATGCCTGAGCTAGTGCATCTAGACCTTCGAACATTCTTTTCTGCTGGTGGCAGAAGAATAGGTTCACCTTGCATTGGAGGCAGAAGCCATCAGATCCATTATGCTGCAAAACACAGAGTCCTCTAAGGACCATTCCCCGAAATCAAACTGTCTGCTGAGAAAATTGGCTTGCATGCTCTCTTTTCCTGCCACATGCACTGCTCATAACTCTAGGAGATTTGCCTCTGTCCAAAGAAGAAGCGACAAAACTTCCTCCGTTAGGAATGCACTTCCTGTGCCCCCTGGCGCTTCATGTATGCTACTGTGGTGGCATTGTCTGATAAAATCTGCACTGCCTGGGGTTTTATGAGCAGCAGAACACCTGGAGAGCAAGAAAGACTGCTCGCATCTCCAGATGATTGATGGACCAAGAGCTCTCCTCTGGGGACCAAAGACTCTATGCTACCTGTGACAGGCAATGTGCTCCCCAACCGGACATGCTGGCATCTGTCATCACTACTGTCCACTCCGGAGGCTTCAATGACATCCCCATTAACACCAGTCTAGACTGACATAAATCTCTTTTGGACATGCTAGCCTCTGCAAGAGGATGTACCTGTGGGGACCAGCGAGACAACAGAGAGCTTTATAAGGGACGCATATGCACCCTGGTCCAAAGCACAAGATCCAATGCTGCTGCCATGGAGCCCAAGATCTGGAGATAGGACCATGTCGACGGAGTCTGTTGGTGCAAGAACTGTAGATTCTGAGACTGCAGCTTCCTGCCCGCTCTAACAGCAGGAGCACCAGACCCTCTCAGCATGTCGAACTGTGCCCCCAGGTAAGTGAGATTCTGAAAGGGGACCAAATTGCTCTTTGCAAGGTTGGCCACCTAACTGAGCCCTTGCAGGGGACCTCGAGAACTCGCAGAGTAACAGCACGACTCTTCCAAAGGCTTCACCCTGTCCACATAGGAATGCACCAACACACCTTTGCGCCACAGAGCGGCTGCTATGACCACCATAATCTTTGTAAACGTTTGAGGAGCTGTCGCCAGAAAATGACCCATCGGAACTGTGATGCGCAAGAAACACTGATGCGCCGGCTGAATGGGGATATGCAGCTATGCCTCCATGAGATCCAACACTGTCAAGAACTCTCTCTCTCTCATGGCAACTATGATGGACTGCAAGATTTCCATCTGAAAATGAGAGATCCACAAGGCTCTGTTGACATACTTGAGATCAAGAATAGGATGAAAAAAACCTTCCCTTTTGGGGACCACAAAATAAATGGAGTATCGACTTTGACCTAACTGGTCTGCGGGGGCCAGTGTCACGGCCTCCAGCTGAATCAGCTTCTGGAGGGTGTCTGCCACTACTTGTATCTTGGAGGGAGTCTTGCAGTGGGACAGTAGAAAGGCGTCTAAGAGAGGTCGCTCAAATTCCAAAGCATATCCATCGTGAATGACTTCTAATACCCACACTGATCAGAAGTTATTTGAACCCAGGCAGAGTAAATATGGCATAGACAACCGCCCACTGGAATCAACCCCTCCTGAGCCCCCCCTCGCCTCATTGCACCTTCTTGGAACTAGCCTCAGCTCCAGCGAAATAGCATCTACCTACTCCTCTGCTACCTTGAAAGGGCTGGCCCCTAGAGGCATAGCGCATCCACTAGAAGGGAGCAAAATGGACTGTGGAATCTACAAAAATCCCTAAACAGTCCCCACGCCATCTTACTACTCTCTTAGGCTTATCTTCTGGGAGTCTGGCTGAATTGGACGCCCCCAAATCCTTAACCAATTTCTCCAACGCTTTGTCAAAGAGAAGCTTGCCTTTAAAGGAAAGCTTACTCAGAAGAGTCTTGGAAGACATGTCCACTGACTAATTGCACAACCAAAGGAAATACCTAGCTGCGACCACAGAGGCCATGCTCTTAGCAGAAGCCCTGAGATCATAAAAGGCATCCACCAAATATGCAGAACCTGATTCTAGCCAAGCTACTTCCAACAGCAATTGCTGTCCTCCAGAGACTGAGCCAGGCAGACCGTGTGACTACGGTAAATAGGTTCACGCCACATAAGCCCCACACAGAGTCAAAGCAGTAACCTCAAAAGCCTACTTCAACAGCATTTCCAACTCCCTGTCTTGCACATCTTTAAGCACTGCATCACCCTCCAAGGGAATGGTCGTGTCTTCCTGGTCACCAGTGACAAAAAAAGCATCTACCTTAGGCAACTTAAGGAGGTCCTTCTCATTAGTTGGGATGGGATACAAGTGCATCATAGTGCAATCTCCCCACAAGCCTGCCTCGGGCACTTCCCACTCTGCCTCAATCTGCTGCTTTATAGCCCTATGGACTAGAAAGACTGTCTCAGAAATTTTTATACCCTGTAAGAATGGATCCTCAAGAAGGATTACCTGTTCCTGAGGATCTTGCAGGATATTAAGAGCTGCCAGAGAATGAGAACACCACCGCTAACTGATGATGTTGGGATTCTGTCCCAGATGATTTCCTTCTCTGAGATCCATAGGCAAAATCTCCCCACAGAGACCCGAAGGACCCTCCAGGGGTCATCTGAGGTTGTGGAAAACACTGAGACCCAGTCCTCTTAAACCTTCCCCTGCACCCGGCTGCTGGAGTTCCCAAGTACGAATCCCCAGTGGAGAGATCTTTCCTTAACTTAGGAGGGGCAGCCCTTGACCCCGAAAATGCCCCCAGGCCCAGCTTCATGCAGTAAGCCTGGTGCAAAAGGAGGACAAAGTCAGGAGAAAAAGGCAACCTTTCAGCATCCAAATGCTGCCCAGATAAAATCCTGGGAGAAACAGGAACTGAATCCTGCCTCCCTGCAGGGCTAAGAGCTGGGAAATCAGACTGACACAAAATGGCTGCGGTTCCCGGCAAAACTGCAGGAACAGAGGCCAGAGACAACAACTTGGCAATCTGCTCCCTTGCATTTAAACAGACTCTGGAGCCTCACCCACCATAACTGAAGACCCCCGAAGGTCATCCCTTGCAGCCCTATCTTCTGCTTCACAGCCATGGCAGAAACCTGTAGCTGACAAGTGTCTCCGCCGACCACTCAGGGCCGCACACAGATTTCCCTGACAGCATGGTGAGAGCATGAAAAAACTGACTGCCGAAATGAAACTATGCTGCCAACAGAAAACAAGGGAGAGAAGCCGCCAAAAGCAAATTCTGAACCTCACCTCCAACAATGAAAATTTGCTCGCACACAACGCCGAGTCCAAAGAATTCACCCCTGGTTGAAGACGTTCAGTGTAGCAATGATGGCAGCGGCTGTTAGTTGAGTGAATAATGCTGAGGCACAGAGATTTAAAGAAACTGGCCCGCTAAAAAGGGAAATATCTTGAGTTGCAACAAACGCGAGCAGCCATGCCTTTTCAGGGGCAAGGGACCTGGACTACCAGGTGTATCCCCACAACCAGAACTTTTAGCCGACTTAACGGCTTTAGTTCTCCAAGAGGTGCAACTCCACCACCAAACCTCTCAGACAGACTGCTCTTTAATCTCCTCTTTCTTGCTTGTCTTCTTATTTTCCTTTTTTTAAATTCCTAAAATCCCTTCAGTATAGCCCAGACAGCACAAGAGCTCATCAGCATCTGCTGGAGACAGAGGATACTGGCTTGAGTGGAGGGGCTCAGTCCCTATAGCATGACATCAAAGCCTAGAATTCTGAGTCTCCATCTGCTGGAAGTGGTACATAACCCAGGAATCTGGACTGGACTGGACTGGAGGGATGATAAGGAAAAGGGATTTGAGGATAGACATTTAGTGGACCCAGAAACCAAGGCCTCCTCGGCCAATATGGAGCAATAATTACTACCTCTAAATGATGTAGTCTGCTTTTTTTGTCTGATTTTCCCTCCTCACATCCCCTAGCATCTATCTTCAGTTCTTCCCCAGCATCTATCCCACTGCTCCTGTATTTGCCACTCTTATCTTCATCGCTAACTTATATGTCCTACAGTCTATCCTCTGAATGGTGATAGGACACAACTGGTTCAGGGGCGCTATCCCTCAAAGCACTCTAAGGAGACATGGAGGGCACATGAGGCTACTAGCATTAAAAGCGACCCTGTTGAATATGGTACAGTGGGGAATGGGTGGTTGTTGGGGGATCCTGGATGTGAGGGAGGGTTAACTTGGAATGTTTAAAATAAAAATGAAAAAGTGAAGGCTATGTTGGGAGTGATATAATGGTAGAGGTAAAGCCGTAAAAGAAACATTTGTGGTTTATAAGCTTATGTGGAAAGTTGTTAAAGTGCTCATTTGTACTGTTAATGTAATACTTTATCACAGATTTAATAAAGTCTCAAAACCCCCACCTGACCCCGTTGGTAACAGCACACTAGTACAAGCTGCATTACAGTGGCAGTATGCTACATTGCCACAAAGATGTGCACCTCTGAGGAGGGAACATTACTTGTGGTCTCATTTATAATCACATCCAAGTCCCAAGCCTAAATCCCATTTTTGTAAAGTGCAAAGTTCAAATCAAATGTATACCCTGTGGTATACATTTGTAGGATGAAAATAAAGTTGTGGGTTTGGGTGATGGAAGCTATTGGTGGGCTCAGAGTTTGGAAGCACCAGTGGTCATGAATTGTGTCCAGTATCAACATTTGTTCAAGATCAATCACTGATTCTTCAACTGGGGAACAGGGAGCGGATTTGCTATGCTGGAGCAAACTTGAATTCTGAATATTGTTTCACCAGGTGTCATGAATTCAGAAACTGAATGCAATGCTTTTTAATTATATTTTTTTTGTATATTTGAGAGGTGTCTTCATCTTTATGCCCCTCATTTCCAAGAACAATGACTTAAGGCAGACTAACTTGCCTCCCTCCCCCCTTCAGTTCCATGGCAGAGGCTTAGGAAGACTGTTGCAGGGGATTAGGATGTGCACTTCCTATATATAAAAAAAAAATTAACCTTATCTCCCAAAGCAGCAAGATCTCTCTCAAAACCTTCATGCTTGCGTTGTAGGGCCTGCACACTGGCCAGATCATGCCCATAGTTATCAGTATTTAGTGCCTGGTTCTTCTCTTCAATCCATTCTTTTGTTTCATCGGCGTCTCTGGAAGAAGAAACATAACAGCAATGTCCTACTGCACATTTCATTTTTGAACTAGGATCTATGAGCCATATATTCAGCGGTAGCGGCTAGTGCAAGTATAGCACCTAGCTGTCACTGCTGAAGAGTTAACCCGCATATTCAGTGTTGGAACCATATCTGGCCACTGGCGTTGAATATCCGGGTCTGCCACATAGTGTGGAAGCTAACCAGGTAGCGGCAATATTCAGCTGTTGCCTAGTTATCTTCGGCGGCAAATGTTAGGATAGCTTTTGCTGTGCCTAACTTTCGCCGCTGAGGGATAACCAGGCAGTAGCTGAATAATCGTCACTGACCGGTTATCCCCGGGTACAGCCCCTGGAACACTCCGATGCTAACCGTGTGGCATTGGGGTGTATAATGGTGCTATCCAGGAATATTCAGCAGCACTAACCATGCTAATGCTGCTGAACAACCCATTTAGAGTCAGCTACGGTTTACGGGTCTGTAAACTATGTAACTGCTTTGGAATATCGGTCCCTCCATCCTTAAATAGGTCTGTAGTCTGGCACCTTGTCTCATCTCTCCCATCTCTGCACCTAACCCTCTCAGCCCAGCAAATCGGTCCTCTTTCCCCTCTCCCTCATCCTTACCACCTAGCACTGTTCTCCCTCTGTCACAGCCTTAAATTCTGACCACTCTCTCCCCTGATCTACAGATTAAGAATTTCAAACATATAAAACTGTTTACTGCACCATACCATGCAATTTGTAGGAAATGAGAAAGTTATGCCTTAGACTTCTCCTCCCCCCATTTATTCCCAACACTTACATCCACAAACACTGGAAAGCAGGGTTACTTACCTGTAATGGGGATTCTCTGTGGGCAACAGGATAAGTCAGCCACACCTGGTGATGGCGCCATACAGACAGAAGTGCTTTCCTAGAGCTCAGAAAGGTAAAACCTTTCTGAGCATGTGCCAGTATAGCCCTACCCACTACCCACCCCTACCTGGGCCAGTCCGTACCCAACTGAGGTCTGCAGTTAGGCGGTGGGCATCCAGGAGTGTAGGTGTCAGGAGTGTGTGACATCCTTTCATCCTAGGGGAGGAAGATGGGAACATGTGGCTAACTTATCAAGTTGTCCGCAGAGAACATCCATTACAGGTAAGTAACCCAGCTTTCTCCATGGACAAGCACGATGCCTCATCCACACCTGGTGACTCCATAGCTGTGGCAGTCAGGCCGGTGGTGCTGTGGTAGGCTGAATAGAAGGCCAAAGGCTTGTCTCCAAGTGGAGTTACGTTTTATTAGCAGAAGGACATCGGGCCGTAGCAACCAACGAATGCAGTAACCAGAGAGAACGATGAAGGCATAGGAAAAAAACAGCAGCAGCAACAGGGACCTGCGGGTCCGATAGAGTCATTGTCTTTTTGATGTCGGGCTATGGGCTTTCCCAGCCCTGGACCTCATCTGATGCGGCATCAGCTGTGCTGAGGATGGGCCAGCCGAAAGCCACGTTTGCAAGGATGAGGGAGTCCAGGCAGTAGTGTTTCTGGAAGGTGATGGAGGAGGCCCATGTGGCTGATCTGCAAATGTCTCTGATTGGAACTACCTTGAGGCTTGCCAGTGTGGCCATGGTCACCCATAGTTTGTGGGCGTGGATGGCCCGGGGTGGCTGTGAACCAGCTTGTGCATAGCAGAAGGCAATGCATGCGGAGATCCACCATGAGAGGCTCCTCTATGTGAATGGTCGCTCCAGTTGGTTGGGGTCAAATGACACAAATAGCTGAGTCCCACGCCTTAGGGGGGTGGTTTTTGCAAGGTAGGTCTGCAGACCCTGGCACAGTCGAGAGTGTGGAGATGTTACTGTTCCAGCATGGAGTGCGGCTGTGGGTAGGTGGTGGTGGCACAATAGACTGTCTCAGATGGAAGGGGGATGCCACCTTTGGAAGGATCCGGGGGGGGAAGGGGTATTCTGAGTATCATCCGGTCCAGGAAGATCTGAGTGTATGGCAGGTGGGCAACAAATGCTTGGAACTTGCTGATCCGCAATGAGGAATAGGATTTTCCAAGTTGCATACTTGAGCGGCAAGTTCTCCATGGGTTCAAAGGTGGCCTGCATGAGTTGTCGAAAGACGATGTCTAGGTCCCAGGGTGGCACTGGCTGCTTGACCGGAGGTCGTAGGTTGGAGAGCCTTTCATGAATCTGGAGACCAGAGGATGTGAGGAGATGGGTTGATTGTTGAGGTGGTCGTAGAGGTGCACCCAGACAGAGGGTATCTTTAGCCCTGTGTTGGCGAGTGTTGTGAGGTACTGGAGGACCATCTGGACGAGGTAGGAGAAAGGATCCTGTCCCCAGGCTGCACATGAGGGGTTGAAGCATTTCCATTTGAGGTTGTAGGATTTCCACATGGAGTCCCACTGGGCAGCGAGGATGATCCGCTGCACCTCTGTGCTGAGGTGGAGGGAGGTGAGCCTTATCCTTTCAGCTTCCAAGCTGTCAGTGCTAGAGCTTCCAGGTTGGGTCTTGCCCCCGTCTTGGGAAAGGGGGTCCAGCATCCGGGGCAGAGGGAGAGGCAGGATGACGGAGAGGCATTGGGGATATGGGAACCACATCTGTCTCTGCCAGTGGGGGGAGGGGGGGTGATCAGGATGATCTAGGCTTGGCCACTGATGATTTTCTGGATTGTCTTGGAGATGAGCAGAGTTGGGGGGTATGCATAGAAGAGGTGCATGCCCCAATGAAGGTCGAATGTGTCGTATGTTAGGCTCTGTGTCGAGGGTCATTTGGAGCACAACTGGGGTATTTGCTGTTGGTCTTGTCTTTGAAGAAGTCATTCTGAGGGTGTCCCCACTGCAGAAAGATGGTGTTCGTGACTTGGACCATTCATGGGACTGGAGCTGGCAGGTTAATCTGTCTGCCAGTTGGCTGTGTTCGCCTGGCAGGAAAGACGCCTACAAGAAGCAGCTGTGGACGTGGCAAAAATCCATATTTTGAGAGCTTCTCCGAATAGTGGGAGAGAGTCCATGCCCCCTTGTTTGATGATGTAGAACATGGCGACTTGGAAGTCAGTTTGTATCAGAACACCCTGTTTGTGATCCCAGAGAGGGCCTTGAGGGCATACCTGACAGCGTGAAGCTCAAGGAGGTTGATGTGCTGAGCTCTCTCCTTTGTGGTCCAAGCTCCCTCCATGCAGAGATGGAGTAGGTGGGCGCCCCAGCGAGTCGTGGATGCATCCATGGTGATAAGGCTGTGCTGGGGTTGTTGGAGGAGTCTTCCTCTTGACATATGTTCCTTCCTCATCCACCAGGAACCCTGCTGCTGTTTTGGCTTCTATAGTGATCCTGCACAACAGGGGCTGGGAGTGCTGGGTCCAGTTGCGACAGAGGTGCCACTGAAGGACACGCATGTGTAGCTTGGCTAGGGGAATAATTGGAGTGGTTGCTGCCATATTCCCCAGGAGTCGTAGGAGCGTCCAGTCCAAGGAGGTGCGGCAGGTTGCTACTGTTCAGGCAAGGGTGGTGATTGTGTCCTCCAGCCAGGCGGGTAGGAATGCCCTTCCCTGGCAGGTCTGGATGTCCACTCCTATGAATTCTAGGTATTGCATGGATTGTAGGATGGATTTCTTCTGGTTTATGAGGAAGCCAAGTGAGGAGAAAAGCACTGTAGTGCAGCATACTGCTCAAACTATCTCTCATTTGGAAGGTGCAGAGACCAGCCAGTCATCCAAGTAGGGGAAGACACAGATGCCTTCCCTGCAGAGGCATGCTGCAGTCACTGCGACACACTTGGTGAAAACTCTGGGGGCAGAGGAGAGGTCGAAGGGGAGCACTTTGTATTGGTAGTAGTTGCCTAAGATGTGGCATCAAAGGTACTTTTTGTGGGCCGGTGGATGGGAATGTGTGTGTAGGTGTCCTGTAAGTTGAGGGATGCCAACAAGTCATTGACTTATATGAGTGGGAGGATGGATCTCAGGGAATACATTCAGAATTTCTCTGCGTACGAACGTGTTGCAGGCGGCATAGGTCGAAGATGGGGCGGACGCCTCACGATTCCTTGGGGATGAGGAAGTATCTTGAGTAGAAGCCATGGTCTGTTTCCGCAGGATGAACCTGTTCTAAGGCTCCCGAGTCCAACAGAGATTGTAGTTCCGATGCCATGGTGGAGGTCAGATGACTTGGAGTATGGCTGGTGGGAATGTGGTGTTGTTGGGGTTCTTTCCAGAAGTTGATGCGGTACCCCTCCTTGATGAGCTGCAGGACCCATTTGTCGGATGTAATGAAGGTCCTCGAGCGCTGGAAAAGGGATAGGCGACCCCCTTAGGGGGGTTCCCAGGTGTGTACTGGAGTCAAAAGGAAGGGGTACTCTTCCCCAATGATGGAGCCCCTTGCTTCTGTTGGCGGCGTTCCTTCAGGCGCAGTTTAAATGTGTAGGGGTGGTTGTAGTTTTGTTCGTTGGTGCTGCCACCTGTAGTAGCAGCATGGGGTGGAATAGGACTTCTATGACCCATGTACCTGCGCTGGCTATAGGAGCATTCCAGCCCCTCCAAAGGCTAGGGTTTGGAGGGTAGCGCAATGTTCCTTTAGGTCATTGACCGTATCCCTTCACTTTTTCTCCAAAGAGGTTGTCGCCAAAGCAGAGGGCGTCGGCAAGCCATTCGTGGGTATCTTCAGAGTCCTGCGACTCTGAACCAAGCCATTCGCTTAGCTGCAATTGCTGAGCCCGTAGAGCGGGCTGCGGTGTTGAACGTGTCAAAGATCAACCTAATTAGATGCTTGCCGCATTCCCCGAGGTCACCCAGGAGGGGAAAGAGGAGTCCTTGGACTCTTGCAGGAGGCTGTCGGTGGCGGCCCACAGCTTGGCCAGGAGCGTGTCCTGGTACAGCACCTGTTGGAATTGGTAGGAGGCTATCTTTGCCGTCAGCGTTGTCGCTTGGTAGGATCATTTCCCAAATTCAGCAAGCACCTTGTGGTCCTTTCCTGGTGGGGTGTTAGCGTGGGTCCAGGAACTCTTGGTCTTCTTGAGGACTGACTCGATCAAAATGGATCGATGATAACTGTCTTGTCGAAACCTGGCGCTGGTTGCATGTGGTATTTTTAATTGAGTTGCCTGGAGGTGGCGAGTCCCAAAGCAGGTATCTGCCACACTTTCTGAAGGTTGTCTAGGAGCAGTTTGTGTACTGGGATGGACACCAGGGATCTGGGAGTGTCCAGATACTTGAGGAGGCCGAGGATTTCGTTCCTTGGGTCTGGCACATCCGTATGAGGTAGAGAGGCTTGCAGCCAGCTTCTGGAAGACGTTTGGGTATGTTAGGTCCTCTGGCGGAGAGGGAGACGGTGGAGGTGGAGTTGGCGCCATTTGCAGGGAATCTGTCTGGCCAAAGTAGCTGTCAGAGCAAGCTGGGGAGCTCAGGAGGGCTGCTTCCTCTCTCTCACTGTCCATCAATGGTGGCCTAGGGGAGAAACCCATGGACAGGGGGGATCTGTGAGGCAATGGCATGCGCACAGTCCGTAGCCATGCAGGGAAGCTGCTCCTTGCCTGGGCAGGCGGTTCCTTGGTTTGCTGTGCCGAGTGCTGCTCCAGAAATTTTGCTAGGAGGTCCAGAATTTTGCTTGCCCCCATTGTGGTAGCAGGGCTGTCCCATTTTGTTCTGCCATGCCTGCATGAGATCCATCTCTCACAGTGCCTCTGGGGCGGGCTGGAGGAGGAGAAGAGGCTGTCTGAGCTGGTGTTCAAACCTTTGATCCTTGGTACTTTTATTGTTTTCTCTGTGTCTTGGGCTGCACTACCAATTCCTGCAGGGGGACCTGCTGCTGCTATGGCTGAGAGAGTTTCTGTTGTGCCAGTGTGGAGATCTGCGCTATTTTTTCTGGTGGTCTGCATCATCGGGGAATGGTGCGACATGCATGGAGATGATGCCGGGGAGGGGGGGGGAGATAGGGAACCCCGGAGCAGGCTGGATCACGCCATCGGCCCAGAGATGGGAGCAGTGATGTAATCAGTATGGGCAAATCACAACACAGGCAGGTGTGGCTTGGCTGGTGCTTTGTCCAATGGTGCCATTTGTGGGTGGCACTGAGGGAGGGGCTGAGGAGGCAGTATGGCTGGCCTTATGAGGGACTCCAGAGCTGCTGGGATCAGTATTTCTCACCTCAGTTTGAGCATCAGAAGCAGCTTTTTGTGCCGGAGTGCTGGATGTCTGGAAGCCGCTGGGCAGGGGATAGAGGTCTCGGGGGATGCATTCTGTGCCACAGGGGTGCTTTCTTTTTGCTGGTGGAGCTGGATGCCACATGCTTTTCTTTCCTGCTCTTCTGGACCGCATGGGGGGCCCATTGGTCACTGGAGCTGCGTTCTTGGGCCTCAGTCAAGAATTCTCTCCGTGTGTAGCTTCTTGATCGTCTGGCTCTTGGGGACATGCAGGCACAGTGGGGGCAGTCCTCCATGTGGTGGGGAGCCCCAGACAATGGACACAGCGGTCGTGGGCATCCATGGAGTTCATCTTCCTGCTGCACTTCGAGCACTTCTTGAAACCAGGTTTGGTCATTTTGTATTTTGAGTTTATGCTATTTTCTTCTTTTCTTTCTTCTTAATGGTGTTGTAGAGGAGAGCAAGGACATCCATCGTCCTTGGCAAGAAAGAAGAAAGAGACTGACCCAGGTAGAGACAGGCAGTGGGGGTAGGGCTACAACGGCACATGCTCAGAAAGGCTTTACCTTTCTGAGCTCTAGGACAGCACTTCCGTCTCTATGGCGCATTCGGATGACATTCCCAGGTGTGGCTGACATATCCTGCTTGTCCATGGAGAACACTTGTTGTCTTCTAACACTGTATGATTCTCAGTGCTTTTGACCATCATGGTATTCCTCTCAACAATTCATGAAAGCAGTACAGGAGGTCAGCAGCACACAGCTCATACACACAGTCACAAAGTGCTGAAGACAACAGCTGTTTCAGGGATGGCAACAGTTGCAAGCACTGGAACAAAGAGGAGGAGGAGGGCTGGAGACTGGTAGGGGTGGTGGAAGGAATGGTTGCTCAAAACAGCTGACTGTTGGTAAAGGAAAGGAAAGCTAATTGACTACTGTTGGGAAAGGAAAGCTGGCTAACTGGTGGATGGGCTAGACAGACCACTACAGGACCACAGGAGACTGGGGGTAGAGGGAGGCATCTGGAGATTGACAGAGGGTAAATGGTAGAACAAGTGCATGTGTGTATGTGGGTTGGGGAATGAGCTGAGGTATGGAAAGCATAGTTACTCACCTGTAGCAGGTGTTCTCCATCAACAACAGGATAAGGACGTACATGAGGAATTATTTCCTGCTTGTTCACGGAGAACATACATTCTCTGTGGACAAGCAGAGAATATTCAGACATACTCGCTGGGTGAAGCGGAATTTCAAAACACTATTTTATTTTTAAATTTGTGAGAATGTGTAGAGGGGTTTCCCAGCCTCCATGACACTTCCTCTGCCCACCAGTCTATTTTCTCTGCATGATCCTCCACATGCAGTCCGAAATTACCCTGACACGTTCAACAGTAAACCCTCCTAAAAAAAATAGCAGATCTCTTGGCAATACTTTTGTGTACCCTCCCCCCCCCCCACCCGAGACAGTATTGCTCAGAAATAAAAACAAAACAGAAAAGAAAAGGAGGTGTTTTACCAGCAATGGAGCAAGCAGGCTCTTCTCTCATGCTCTCCTCTCATGCTCTTTAGACTCATCATGTGGTCTCATGCCACCAGCACAGGCCTCCCCCACCCCCCTCACTCATTCTTCTGGGTCATGATCAAGCACCAGAGGGAGAGAAACAGCATCACAAAGTTAAACCCACTTCCTGACCAGATACACTTCCCATACCGGTATCAATCACAGTGGCAAGAGTCGTAGGAAACGAAAAGCTGAAGAGCTTTGCGATGGGCCCTGGGTCCACTGTAGGTAGAAAGAAAGGGCCTATTTGCAATCCAGAATATGGCGTATAATTTCCTCCCAACTGGTGTGAGGCCATGGGAAAAAAATGGGAAGGGCCACCTTCTGGTTGAGGTGGAAAGGAGATGCCACCTTTGGGAGGAATTTGGGGTGAGTGCAGAGCACCATCTTGTTCTTGTAGAATCTTGTGGTATGGTGACTCTGCCCCCGGGGGCCTGAAGCTTGCTTACTCTGCGAGCGGATGTGAGAGCTATCAGGAAAGCCACCTTCCATGAACAATACCGCAGATGGCAAGTAGCTAGAGACTTGAATGGCAGCTTGGTGAGCTGTCACAGTACCACATTGAGGCCCCATTCCGCCGCCGGGGGGGCGGACAGGGGACTCAGACAGCAGGAGGCCCCGGAAGAACCGAGAGAAAGGTTTCCCCTTGATAGGGTGGTGGTGTGCAGCAATCACACTCAGGTACATCCTCACTGAATTTGACTTTACTCCAGTGTGTGACAGATGCAGCAGGTATTGGAGCACCAGTTGCACCGGGCAGAAGAACAGGTTCTCCCGCCTCCTTCGCACACCATACCAAGAATCTTCGCCAGTTAAAGGCATATGCTCGCCTCATGGAGGGCTTGCGGGAGGCCAATAGGACCTCCTCGACCTCTTGTGGGAGGTTGAAAGGGGCCAAGGCTACCCTTTCAGCAGCCATGCTGTTAACATTAGAAACCCCAGATTGGGATGCAGGAGGGAGCCCTCTTCCTAAGACAGGAGGCCCAGGGCATGGCCCAGCAGGACTGGGAGTGCCGCCGACAGGGAGAGCAGCAGTGAGAACCAGTTGTCTGGGCCACCTGGGGGCAATTAGTATCAGTGCTGCTCCATCGCAGTGGACCTTAAAGAAGATCTTAGCAACCAGAGGGGTCGGCAGAAAGGCATAGAGAAGGCCTTCCGTCCATGGGATCAGGAAGGCATCCGCTGCTGCCCTCGCTTGATGCAGTTGCCGCGAGCAGAAGAGGGGCAGTTGCACACTGTCTGGGGGAGCAAAGAGGTCCATCATGGGCATCCCGTGAGACCACCCTGGGATTCAGGCACCATTCGTGTGGCTGGAGCATCTTGCTCAGTCTGTCTGCCAGGACATTGTCCTGGCCTGGGAGGTAGACCGCCTGCAGGAGCATGTTGTTGCGAGCTGCAGAGGAAAGGAGGACCACTGTCTCCTGGCAGAGGGAGTACGACCCCGTACCACCCTGCTTGATGATGTAGAACATGGCGACCTGGTTGTCCATCTGTACCAGCACTGACTGGTGTCGCAGGTGGTGGCGGAATGCCCATAGGCCAAGAAGATCTCTCTGAGTTCCAGAAGATTGATCTGTAGCAGAGATTCCATTTGGGACCAGCTGCCTTGTGTGAGACAGTCCTCGCAATGCGCCCCCTAACCAAGGAGGGAGGCATCCATAGTCAGGACCCTCTGGAGTGGGATCGCCTGGAAAGGCATTCTGGCCCAGAGGTGGTAGGGTAGTTGCCACCAGTCGAGGGACTCTGCCAGTGGGCAGGCTACCCTGACCCTGTCCCACGATCTACCCATGGCTTGCATCCAACTGAGTGCGGAGGCACCACTGGGCTGTCCACATATGAAGGTGGGCTAGTGGGGTCATGTGGACCGTGGAGTCCATGTAGCCCAGAAGGCGGAGGAGGAGACGGGCTAGCACCAAGTAATGGTGATGCACCTTCGTCGTTAGCTCCCTGAGGCAGTCTGCTATTTCCCTGGGAAGAAAGGCCTTGGCCTGCATGGTGTCCAACTGAGCACCTATGAATTCCAGGCTCTAGGCTGGAGTGAGATGAGATTTGGGGTGGTTGATGATAAACCCCAGGTGCTGCAGCAGGACAGTTGCGTGCCCTGTGGCCTGGTGGGCCTCTGGAGCCATGCTGCCTCTGATAAGCCAGTCAACCAGGCATGGGAAAACAAAGACCCCTTGCAGACATAGGTGGACAGCAATCAATGCTAGGCATTTTGTGAAAACCCTTGGTGAGGAGGCCGGCCGAATGGTAGCACACTGTATCGGTGGTATCCTCCTACCACAAACCTTAGGTACTGCCTTTGGGAGGGGTGGATCAGGATGTGTGTGTAAGCATCCTTTAGATCCAAGGAGCAAAGCCAATCTCCCTGGTGGAGGTAGGGCAGCAGTGTTCCAAGGGAGAGCATCTTGAACTTCTCCCTCAACAGAAACTTGTTTAAGATGTGCAGGTCTAGGATGGGCCCGAGGCCCCCAGTCCTTTTTGGGTCAAGGAAGTACCCGGAGTAGAAGCCTTTGGCCTACAGGTGTCTGGGTACAGGTTCTACTGTGTTGTCTCTGAAAAGACCCGCGAGCTCTGTGAGAGGCAGGGTCTGGTGAAGGAGATGTAGTACCAGCTCTCCGGGAAAGAACCTGGGTGGAATCTGCTGGGTGGAATCTGCTGTAGGTGACCACCTGCAGTACTCAAGTCCAAGGTGACTGAGGCCCATCTGTGGGCGAAAAGCACCAGACATCCCCTGTAGGGCTGGTACCCCTGCAATTCTGCGCCTGCAGATCTCCAGCCTGCTCAGATGTTGAAGTCTGAACCAAAGCTGACCAAACAAGATGGTATCCTGCTACATAACTGCTTGCCAAGTGATTATACCTGAGCATACAGAAGATTATCGTTTCTGTCCAATTAGTTTCCCAGACCAATTAGTTGTCCACATGCAGTAATATCTGCTTCTCTGATCTTCATCATCCACTAACGATGCTACTGGCCTTGGGATGTCTGGAACTGCAACCTGTTTTCTTCCCTCATTATGGTTCCTAGGTCTGCAAGATGAACACCTGTTCATTACCTTCTGATTCGCTGAGAACACTTCGGACTGTCTTGTGCCAACCAATCACCATACCTATGACGGAGACTCATCACACAGAATAATACAATCTGCACAGAAGAACGTTTGCTCGCCTTTTTGCCTTTCCGTGCCTGTGTGCTTTGTTTGGCTATCTTACCTGTCTGCAAGACTGATACACACTCCAGTATGTGTGTGCCAGGCCGTTCTCCTAAGGACAGAGATAAGATTTTCACAGATAACTGATTCTGTGTTCTCATGCAGCTCGCCTCCGAAAAGGCTGGAGCCTGCGTTATCTACCTTAGCTGCCTCTTTGGACCCCATGCTGATCCAGAGATTTCTCGGACCTCAGCCAACAGAGTTCCGGCAAGGATTAAGGTACCATCTTATTTCTCTTCATCTGGGTGGACAGTGGTTAGAGATTAGTTTCCCATAATTCCTCTGAGGTGCAGAGCGAATCAGTGACTTCTGGTTGCTAATCAGTAATTTGTCACTTTGTCTAATTGCAATAATTGTGCTGCTATAACTTGCTACTTCATATTTCTAACTATACATCTACCTCTATATGTATGTTTTTCTTCCTCGCTACCCATAACAAAAATTATATATATACATATATATATCTACAAACGGGGCTCTTCTTTTGTGGCTCATTACCAAAACACTCATAGAACTTCGAGCTGGATATCAGTAGCTAATTTCCCCTGAACATAACTGAGAGCATAACTTATTTTCTTGCTACTAAGCCTTACGCTCCCTGTAAGCTTGTGAAGGTCTCCTGGGGGAGGGGAGGCCCTGCCCTGCTCTGGAAGTCAAAGGTTCCTCCTAGGTTGGGTGGGGGCTGGAGCCTGGGGCTTAGGTGTTTTTGCCTTCTGAGCCACATGTCCCTGTCTCTTGGGGTGAGAACCCTGCTGATGGCCAGAGTAGGGTTTGTAATGGTGACCCTGTGCAAAGGACCCTTTTTCCTCAGGAAAAGGGTCCTTTTGCCCCCAAAGGTTTTTTGCGGGGATGGGTTGAGGTTGTCTTAGAGAGCCTCTGACTGGTCACAAAGTTGGCCTCGATCTCAGCAGCTTTATCAGCCTGGGTTTGCCGAAGAGGTTCTCACCGGTATAGGGGACATCGAGCAGTTTGTCTTGGACCCACTGCTCGAGGTCGGAGGACTGCAACCAGGCCTGGCACTGGGACCCGATGTCAGCTACCACAACTTGAGCCGCTGACTCGAAGCCATCATAGGCGGTCCAGGAGAGGAACTTGGAGCAGTCCCTCAATCCGGAAGTCAGGGTCTGGAATCATTGGAGGGGTTCCCAGATGAGGCCTACTGCAAACCCTGACAGCACTTTGGCCAGTGCCTTTAGGTACATGCCTATGTAGAGTTCATAGTCCTATATCTGGCAACCCAGCATTGAGCCCTGATAGCATTTTTGCCCGAGGGTGTCAAGGACCTGGGCCTCCCTTCCGGGAGAGACAGAGGAGTGGGTCTTCTGGCTCTTGAGCTTTTGCATGGTCAACTCGACGACCATGGAACTGTGTGGGAGCTGGGGTTTGTGGAACTGTGTGGGAGCTGGGGTTTATGGAATCCCGGTCCATTCCGAACGTGATACATAGCGTCAAGCCAACAGCTAACTATAGGCACCAACACCGGCATCTCCTACATTCAGAGTAGCAGCCTCTCGAGGATCGACTGTATGGGCACCGTGAGGATTTCTCTGGGTGGAGTCTCATACTGAAGAATCTCCAACTCCTCGGTGCGCTGGTCCTCCTCCACCTCGGTTTGCACAGAGAGGGCCCTGGCCATATCCTTGATGGTCATGGAAGGCCATGTCCTTAGGAGGAGAATGGCGTCGAGGCACCAGGGGAGACGGGTACGAGGGAATGTCTTGGTGCCTTCTGGTGTCCGGGGACGCCACGTCCTCCATCTCCCACTCTGAGTCAAGTGGTGACGATGAGTCTGAGGCCCTGCGACTCCTTATATCGAGGCAGGCGCCAAAGGTCCAATGGCCTGCGAAGGGCCTGGGGTCCAAGTCGCTGACACTGGCCGACAAGGACCGGATGCCCAATTAGCACCACTGCGTCTTTGCCATCCCCGTCGGGTTTTGCACTCTGGTATCATGCCAGGCTTTGCTTGCAGCGCTCCCACCTTCGGCGGGTTGAGCAGTTGTGGAGGAAGTCGCATGACGTTTCTGCTCTTCAGCAGTTCAATATTTGCCATAAACACTATCGATCCAGCATACACAAAGCTAAGCAGGCATACTATTCGGAGGCCATTTCCTCTGCTCCCAATTCAACCCGCCAACTCTACAGCGTGCTAAGGTCTCTCTCTAACTTACAGCCAAGCTCATCTGCACCCGCCTCCAAATCTCACCCTCCTCTGTCCTTCTCGCATAACCGCCTCCTCATTAAAAGTATGCAACCTTCACTCTGCTCTACTCAGCTGCCCTCTTCCTTTATCGTCGCCGCCTCCTCCTCCTCCGCCTCCAGCGCTCCCTCCCTTATACCACACATGGACCATATTTCATCCTATTACTGTCATGGAGCTCATCAAGATGGCTCTTCAACCCACAAGACCTCCTGCACATTAGACCCCCTCCCTTCTTCATGGCTATTGGAACCATCCCTCGCTCTCTCACCTTCAATGCTCACAATAGTCAACTCAAGTCTGTCTTCCGGAAGTTTCCCCGTCCCCTGGAAACATGTCCCCTCTTGAACCAGCTCACTATTGTCCAGTCTCCAACCTCCCATTCCTATCAAACGTTTTTGAGAAAGTAGTGTTTGCCCAACTGTCTCACCATCTCGACTCTGTGCACTTTCTCCATCCCCATCAATCCGGTTTTCATCCAGGCCATAGCATAGAAACAATCATGCTAGCCTTCCTTAACGAAATCCACTCCTTCCACGATCGTGGTGATGTCTCGGTGGCAGTCTCCTTGGACCTCTCAGCTGCTTTTGATCTTGTAAATCACTCTCTTCTTCTTTCTAGGTTACGAGATGTGTGTCTGCGTGGTTTAGTGTATCATTGGTTCCATTCTTTTCTGTATTCCAGGTCGTTTTCAGTCACCTCTGGTAGGACAACTTCATTTCCCCACCCGCTTCATTGTGGTGTCCCTCAAGTCTCCGTCCTGGCACCTCTTCTGTTCACCATCTTCATAGCCCCTTTAGCACTAATTATTCAACAATCAGGTATGTCGGCCTATTATTATGCCGACGATATTATCATACTTCATCACACTTCTCCATCCCAACCTAATCTTTCTCTCCTAAATGAGTGTCTGTCAAGGGTATCGGATTGGCTAACGGCCAACTGCCTACACCTCAATCTCTCAAAAATATCTGCCATTTGGTTTACGCACAGGGACACGTGTCCATTGGTGTCTCCTTCCAAATCCCACATCCCTATTCCCTTAGTTTCTTCCCTTTGATACCTTGTGGTAATTCTCGATTCAGCCTTCACCTTTCACAAACATATCTCCCAACTAACCTGGCGCTCTTTCTACTATCTCCGCCACATCTGTGCTATTTGGCCATTTCTCACTCCTCAGGCGCTCACCACTGTCCTTCTATCATTAGTCATATCCCGCTTAGACTTCTGTAACGCCGCACTTGCCAACATCCCCCAGTATCAGACCCACAGAATACAACTAATTCAGAATACCGCAGCTAGGTTCGTTACTCACTCCTCATACCATGATCACGTCAGCCCTCTTCTCTGTCAGCTTCACTGGCTTCCGACAGACTACCACATTCGGTACAAAATCCTCATTCTCGCTCATCATGCCATTTATAGCCACACTCCACAATACCTAGCGGACCTTCTTCAATTCCACACCCCCTCCTGCAGCCTCCGCTCAATACTTAATAAAAATTTTATTAAAGGCTAGTTGTAATACTAAACAATTCCAAACAAATTCAGCTCCCCGCCAAAATTATTAGTCACAATCTACAATAATTATTAAGATCATTGTAATCAAAAGTTCATATTTCACTCCCTAGATATCTTACTTCATTCCTTGAATATAGTTTATAACTGAATGCAGCAGAATACGAGATCAAGATGTTTTCCTTCAATCCTCATCATTCCTTTTTACCAATGCTCCCTGTATAAATGTGTTAAATGTGTTATTTTTTTTAATATTGTTAAATGCACTATATCAAACTTTGTTCAATGTAAACCTCTAAATTTTGAGTTCCTTGTAAACCGCTTTGATTCACGAAAAGCGGTAAATAAGCACAAATAAATAAATAATAAACAATACATGTTAATCTCCTTCATCTCCCTTCCCCCTCTTGTGCACATCTTCACTCCAACCGTTCCTCGGCCTTCTTCTTCCTGGGTCCATCTCTATGGAACTCCCTTCCCACCACCCTCCATCTAGAACAATCCTTCTCTAAATTTAAGTCCCTCCTAAAAACCGACCTTTTCTCCTCCACTTATGACCCACCCTCTCTTCTCTGACCCCTCTGTTTTTATGATGTCTGTTTCTATTTTGAATGATTCTGATTCTCTTTCCTATCTTATTTGTAGTTCCTTTTTGTCATCATAGGCTCTGGTCTTACTCTTTTTGTTTGTAAATCGTTCACCATCTTGATGTTTGAAGGGCGGTATATCAAGTATTGCAAGAAACTAACAGAACTGGGAACTCGACCGGCGCAGAGGACATTCTTGAGGCCGCTCGATGATCAGGAACTCCTTCGCAGTCGAGGGCCCGGTTGTTGGGGCAGATGAGGTGGAGGAACCTGCCATCATCACCTGCTCCTGGGCCAGGCTAGCAGTGATGTTCTGCTCCAGGGCCACAATTCTGGTTTACACGCCAGAAGGCTTCACAGCCTTCGGCGCAGGCACAAAAGATATCAGGCCCAGCGCTAGCACTCTTGGAAGTGTGTCCTCAACGAGGACTATGGCCTCAAGGAACATCGCACGGTTTCCGCTGGCTGAGGAGTCCTTCTTGAGGACCTTTGTGGGGCGCTTCTCGGAGTCGCCCGAGTCCCTCCATGGGGTTTTATTGGGTTTCTCTGGTGCAACCTCGGCAGACTTAGATGACGACTTCTTCTCTGGCTCCGGGGTCTTCTCAGAGGCACCGTGGCCAAGGGACTCCGAGGACGCCCGGGCATCTCGAGATGTGCTGGGCTTGGAGTTCGTTGCCAGGAAGGTGGATGCAGAGTCGGACCTCAGGAAAATTTCCTGAAACTCCGACTGTTTCTTGTTGGTTTTGGCTGACATGGCCTGGCAGAGGTCGCAGGAGGTGCTGTAATGGTCCGGGCCCAGGCAGCAGTCATGGGTGTCAGTAATGGACATTGTTTGACTGCAGCAGAATTTTTAAACCCACCGGGAGACATGGTGAGAGACACTCGGACGGGGTAGATGACCCCCGAGCGAAAAAAGGTGCGAATGCCAGTCGACGGAGACCTCAATAAAATAAAGGGACAGAGACCAGGAAGTGCTGACTCGAGGTGGAAACTAAGTTTTAGAAAATGTTTTTCAAGGATTTTTCTGGGGAAAAAGACATACGTCCGTTGGGCTCCACGGAAAAATGGAGATTGAGCAAGATGGCACCTTTGGGCAGGAAGGGGACCACACATGCATGGTGGCATCTCCCAAAGACTTTCTTTGAAAGCTGGGGAGATAATTCCACGCGGGTTCCATCAGCACAGACGTTATCCATATGTGAGGACTGACCTCCTGTTTGTTCCTGGAGAAAGTGAAGTTGCTTACCTGCAATGGACGTTCTTCATAGTCAGCAAGGAAATGCAGTTACATTTTTCCGTCCCTCCTAGCCCTCATCTTGAGGAATCTTTCCATATCAATCTCTGCTTGAGGCAGACTAGCAGGCAGAGGAAGTGTAAGGGACTGCAGGAACCCCCGTGCATGGCTCACAAACAAAAAATGAACTGGAAAAAGAATTTTTGAAATTCAGCTTCAGGACTGCACTGTGAGGATCCATCTGAAGAACATCACCCAGTAATTGTGTCTGCATTTTCCTGCTGTCTACAGAAAATCCCTGTCACAGGTAAGCAACTCCACTTTATTTGTTCAGTTACTGCAGCATGTTAAAAATATTATATTTATGTGTGCATGTACATACATGCATACATAGGTAACATACCAACATATACAAGAGAAAGAAGAGAAGGTTGGGGTTCCACAGGGAGCAAAGCTATTTACCTGCAACAGGATTTTTCTATAGACAGCAGGATTAATCAGACACAACAGATCATGCTATCCAATGGTGTTGACATGGACTGCCTCTGCGCCCTCCCTTTCCCCCCCACTCCTTAAGACTTTGAAAAGACCAAAATGTGCTTCTGAGCATATTGTAGGAGTTCCCAGGCAGTAGCTGCCATTTTGTTTAAGCTAAAACCAGCATTGCAAACTGACAAAATTAGGAAATCCTACTGCCGTTTATATGAAGCGCAGAAATGTTCAGGTGTCCTCTTCAACTGAGGAAGGCTTCTTAGAGGAGCACTCCGCATTCAATCCATAAGGTTATCTGTGCTGTGTGTGTGACTCACCTGTGAAATCTCTGCACCTCATGAGCACTGCCCAGCAACTGACTCCTCTCTTCTGCCAACAGCTGGAGTGATCTCCAGCGCTCGTTCAGTTCCTGTGAAAAGGACGCAGCCGATTCACAAATGCAGCCATGAGTATGCATCAGTAAAGAGCTTCACAGGACACACAGAATGTAATGAGTTCTCACCTTGATTGAATTAAATGTAGCTACTGATTGCACAGCCACGCGAAGAGACTATAATGAGAATTTAAAGACAAATTAAATTAAGTCATGCGTTTCTATTCCATTTAACTGAATAGGTTCTAGGTGGATTACAATTAAACAAAGGCTATTTAACCTTTGGAAGGTTCACCACTATACAAAATAATAATATTAAGTACTACAGTTACGAATTAATATAGCTCAAAACTAAGTTAAGTAACATCCCAGCAATTCTAAAAGCCTCCTATGAAACAATCCTAATCATTAGAACAAAGCTGACAGAAATCACTAAATAAGAAAGTTTTCAAACCTTTCCTAAAAACCCGATAATGGACCTCTCCCTTTAACTCCATGTGATAATATATTCCATGCCATTCCCTAGAACCTATGTAAATCAACTGGTTTCTCAAAAGCAGATTTACACTGAGAACTTATAGAAGGCCGAAAAGGCAACTTATGACAAGGACTTGAACGCTGCGATCTGACAGATTTAAAGCTCAGTGTCTCAACCACATAATTGAATACACATAGTTTTGTAGACTTAATAAGTAACAATATTCTCACCATACAAAAGTATGGCCACTGGCGGTATTTTTCTTATCTGGGTTTCTGAGGATATAATTAGGGGAAGGGACAGGATGGGAGAATCTAGTATAATAGAACAGGGCTTTAAATTTGAGGAAGAGAAAAGAGACAGCTGTATAGTCTAATAAGGACAGCTGTGAATTATTAGTCACTAAAGTTCAAATCCTGCTCCCTGCTGACTTTAGGTCTCTCTATGCAGCATCATTTTGTTAACATCTACAAACTTCTGATCCACTGTAAATAATTTCTTCAATTTCATGTCTGAAAATATTAAAATTTAGGAATAGTAGTACGTACACAGCACAAATGACAAACTCTAGGCACATATTTCATCATCTCAAACAAGTACTCTGGCTATATGAGTGACAAATTTTAAATTTCTTCCAAAATATTCTGTGCAGGTAAACTGTTGTAATGCTGGAAATAACTGGGCACACTAGAGCTCTGTATGGGTAGTACAGCTCCTATAGAGGCAGGTGAAGATGTGCACGTGAATATCAGGGAGTGACGGCCACTGATGTCTCTAAGTGCAAGAAGGGATTACCCACCTTCCATGGCGAAGCAGTTCTTGAATCAGCTTCATCCTGCATAAGAAAAAAAAAAGAAGATAGTTATTCAGGGGAGAGGAAATACAAGCAATCTCTTCATTAACTAGTATCGATTACTAGGGCAACAAAATGCAATAGAAAACATGGAGGTTGTCTTGGAAGGAAAGCAGTGAGATAAAAAACCCGTTTCCTATCTGAGCTGTGACTAGAGGTTACTATTGCTCATTCAACATCTGAAAAGACTTCTGAAATATCACCCTCCAAGCTCATACCTTTGATAAGCTGAAAATTTAATGAAGGAACTTACCCGTGGCATTGCACAAACTTCCTGGAAAAAGAAAACAGCATTTCAGTAAAAGTAGGAGCAATGCAAGGCAGGATGTAACAGAATATGAGCAAGGGACAAACCCATTACTGCATGGCCCCAGGGATTTTTTTATATTATATTTACATTTATGAAGTGCTTATCCTAAGGAAAGCTGTAGGTGACATCCAATAGTAAACAAAGCGATACAGAATTACCATAAATAATGGCTATAACCCAACACAATAACTACAGTATAAAACTGCTATTAAAACAAATTATCAGTTGGAGCCTTGAGAGAAAACAAGAGCTGACGGGCCAAAAGAGGACTGTAAGAAGGAAGAAGAGAACCGAATATGAGTAAGAACAGACCTGTTGCTGCACGGCCTGAATTTCCTCTGCTATCAGCCCCTCAGACTCCAACTCATCTGACACCTTGTTTATATCTTTCAGACGGGATTCATTGGCTTTCAAATCCTTTTAAAGAAGATAATACAAGACTAAGTTGTGGTGCACATTCATCCCAGAAAAACTGGAGATGATGAAAAAAAGCCTAGAAAGCTACCTAGACAGCTCTCACATAAAGTAGTAGTTAAATATTTTCAGGGCTGCTTACGCCACCCCAAAGATCACTAAAGTTATGATACACATCAAGAAAAAATGAACTTTAGTCCTACCACACACACAGGAGGAAGCAGGATACAGGTTTCAGAGTTAGAGAAAAATCACATTTCTTTATGCTAAGGATACATCAGATACCCATGCAACTGTCTTTCAAAGCTTTTTCACTTAATGTTTTCTGTCATTAGTACAATCAATATAGGAAGAGGATATTCTTACAGAAATAGGCCACAATGAATGATGTTGCTAAATTTCTAAAAATTAAACACTGGAGCCAGAACAGGTTGGCTGCAAAGGACTGCACAATGGCCACACTCGGTGGCTGGGTTTAAAACACATTACTACAGGCTCCAGAAGGCACCCATGACAACTAGCAAGACTAGATTCAAATGGTGGCGACTGAAAATGATGGATAAACATCCCCTAGTAGTTGCAAAGGAAAGCTAAAAGGGCAGGAGGAAGCTGCTGATCAAATTACACAAAAGCATAGAAAAATGCCGACAGAAAAAGACCACATGGCCTATCTAGTCTGTCCTTCCATATCAACAACTACAACAGCCCACTTTTTTCAATAGTCAACCTTTACAGTTGTGGCTCCAGATGAAAACTAGGCAAGGATCCAGTGCCAGGCTGTTGCACACCATCATAGCCATTTAGCACAGTTACTTACCTGTAACAGGTGATCTCTGGGAACAGCAGGAATAAATCTTCACATATTGGTACGTCAGTACCGACGGAGCCTACGCGGGAACGCTCCCCAGCGTCCAATCAGAAAGCCTTTGGGAGCATCCCACAGCGCCTGCGTGCTGCCTTCCCGCCTTTCCAACTGTCTCTCCTCAGTTGAGTTTTATAGCTGAGACAAAGAGGGAGAGAGAGAGAGAGACACACAACTCCTAGGGGAGGTGGGTGGGTTGTGAAGACTTATTCCTGCTGTTCCCAGAGATCACCTGTTACAGGTAAGTAACTGTGCTACCTCCAGGAACAAGCAGGAATGAGTCTTCACATATGGGGACTTCCTAGCTTTTAATGCCAGGGAGAAAGCCCAGAAGTTGTGTGACCCTGGGACAGGGCTGCACTTCCGCACCTGGATCTCTGGCATCCCATGAGGGATGGTGGGTAGGAGTTGATTAAGTATGGAACAGGTGTTTGAGAACAAACTGACCAAACAGGGCATCCCGGCGGGAGTCCTTGTCTAAGCAGTAATGGGCGTGAAGGTATGAACTGAGGCCCAAGTGGCTGCTCGACAGATGTCATCGATAGACACAGAGTTCAGATGAGCCATTGAGGCTGCCATGGCTCTCACATTGTGAGCTGTGACATGGCCCTCCAGAGAAATGTTCTTGCTCTGATAGGCGAAGGAAATACATTGGGCAATCCAGCTGGAAAGAGTTCTCTTGGAGACTGGTTGTCACAAATGAGAAGGATCAAAAGCAACAAAGAGTTGGGAAGACTTTCTATGTTGCTGTGTCCTCTGTAAGTAAAAAGTCAGAGCTCTTTTACAGTCCAGGGTATGAAGATTCCTCTCTGCACTTGATGCATGAGGCCCTGGAAAAAAGACAGATAGGTAGACCTCTTGGTTGAGGTGAAAGGGCGAGACCACCTTAGGCATAAAGTGTGGATTAGTCCTAAGGACTACCTTGTCATGATGGAACCTTGTGTAAGGTGGATTAGCTACTAGTGCTTGCAATTCACTGATGCGGCGTGCTGATGTGATTGCAATAAGAAAGATAACCTTCCAAGAAAGGTATTTCAAGGAGGTAGTAGCTAAAGGTTCAAAAGGAGGCTACATAAGCTGACCAAGAACCAAATTTAAATCCCATGCCACCGGAGGTGGTCTAATGGGAGACTTTGTTAAAAGGAGGCCTCTCATGAACCTTGCTACAAGGGGATGAGAGCAAACAGGTTGTCCATTTAGAGGCCTGAGGGAAGCTGCAATAGCACTCAGATGGACTCTTACTGAATTTGTTTTAAGGCCTGCATTAGAGAGATGCAGGAGATACTCCAGCAACGATTCCAGAGGTACTGAGCGGGGGTTAAGACCCCTTCCAGAACACCAGATGGTAAACCTTTTCCACTTGAAGGCATAAGAACGTCTAGTGGAAGGTTTTCTGGAAGCATAAAGAACATCTTTCACTTGCTGAGAAAGAGGAAGATCCTAAAAATCTAGGCCTTCAGCAACCAAGCCCTGAGATGCAGAGATCGGGGATTGGGATGCCACAACTTTCCGTCCTCCTGAGAGAGGAGGTCTGGAGCAGACCCTAACTCTAGGAAGGGAGCTTGAGAGAGATGTAGAAGCAGAGGGTACCACACTTGCCGTGGCCAATGTGGAGCTATGAGAATCATGTGGCCTCTGTCTCTCTGAAGCTTGAACAGGGTTTTGGGAATTAGGGGAATGGGTGGAAAGGCATACAGGAAGTCTTGACCCCAGTGAAGGAGGAAAGCATCCATTGCCTGAGCCCCCTGAGCCGGAGTTCTGGAACAGAACCGGGGAAGTTTGGCATTCCACGGACTTGCAAAGAGGTCTATGTCCGGGGTTCCCCAAATTTGAAAAATCTTGGATACCTGGTCCATATGTAGGGACCACTCGTGTGGAAGCAGAACTCGACTGAGTCTGTCCGCCCAAGAGTTTTGAACACCTGGAAGATAGACTGCCAGAAGATGAATGTGATGCTCTCTGGCGAGGGCCCACAGTCGCAGAGCTTCGTTGCAAAGCGACAGAGAGCCAGTGCCCCCCTGCTTGTTTATGTAGAACATGGCTACCTGATTGTCCGTGTGGACAAGGACTGTCTTGTGGCTGAGCAGGGTGTGGAAAACTCACAGAGCAAGGAAGATTGCTCTGAGTTCCAAGATATTGATATGTAGAGAAGTCTCCAGTGGGGACCAGATGCCTTGGGTGGAGAGGTCATGAAGATGAGCTCCCCAGCCCATTGGAGAAACATCTGTTGTAAGAGATGCCTGGGGTAGAGGCTGTTGAAAGGGAGACCCCTGCAACAGGTTTTGAGGAGACTTCCACCACTGGAGGGACAAAAAGAGGCGACTTGCGTTTGCTATTTTGTCTGACAGGCAGCCTAATGCCTGGGTCCATTGGGTGGATAAAATCCACTGAGCTGCTCTCATGTGCAGGCGAGCATATGGTACCACATGAACGGTGGATGCCATGTGGCCTAGCAACTGTAACATTTCTCGAGCAGTTAGTAGGAGTTTTGACTCTGCTTGAGAAGCTAACTGCATCAAGCGAAGGCAGCGGGCCTGAGGAAGATAGGCTCTTGCCTTTGTGGTATCCAGCAGCGCCCCTATAAACTCCAGGGACTGAGTAGGGATCAAATTGGATTTTGGGATGTTTATTACCAGCCCTAAATATTGAAGGATACGCATTGTGCAGGTTAGAGCAGTCTTGGCCTCTGATTGAGTGGGAGCTCGAATGAGCCAGTCGTCCAGATAAGGGAAGACAAATATTCCCAGGGTGCGCAGAAAAGCAGCAACCACTGCCATGCATTTCGTGAACACCCTTGGTGCAGAGGCCAGGTCAAAGGGGAGCACTTTGTATTGATAGTGCTTCTCCTGGAAAAGGAACCGAAGGAACCTTCTGTGAGTTGGATGGATGAGAACATGAGTGTAGGCATCCTTGAGATCTAGAGAACAAAGCCAATCCTGACTGTGAAGGTATGGCAGCAGAGTTCCTAGAGAAACCATCTTGAATTTCTCTTTGACTAGGAATCTGTTCAATTCTCTGAGATCTAAAATGGGCCTGAAGCCCCCTGTTTTCTTTGGGATAAGAAAATAGGGGGAGTAGAACCCTGTGCCTTGTTGTTGAGAAGGCACTTCCTCTATTGCCCCCTGGGCTAGAAGAGTGGCAACCTCCTGCTCTAACAGGCTGAGGAGGAAGGTTGGAGAATTGAACTGGTGCACTCTTGTGAGAGGGGGCAAGCTGGAAAAATGAAGTTTGTACCCCTCTCTTATGATGGAGAGTGTCCAATGCTCTGCTGTGATTTGCCCCCATCTGGGAGCAAAGTGACATAACCTTCCTGGGATGGTGGAGGGCTCTGGTCTTTCTAGAGCCAGGAAGGCTAAGTTCCCTAGCAGAGAGTCAAGGCCCTGAGGGGGCTGAGATTGCTGGGCTGGAGCAGGCCTCGCAGCCTTTGCCTTGGTCTGTTTGGAGGATTGCTGACGTTTGGAAGGAAACAGAGCTGTAGAAGATGCTCTCTGACTATAAGCAGGATAGGATCTTCCTTTTTTAGAAAAAGGTGTTTTCTTGAACAACCTTTTCTTAGCAGGAGCAGCAGTAGATTTGGATGGTCTATCCAAAGCAGAATTTTCAGCATCCATTTGATTGGCCTTTGCTTGCCAATCTTTACCAGATTCTCACCTGTACAGGAGATATTTCCCAATTCATCTTGGACCCAGGTCTCCAAATCAGATGCTTGAAGCCAAGCAATTCTACGTGCACCTATAGCTATAGCTGAGGCTCTGCTTACACATTCAAAGGAGTCGAAAGCTGCATGGTTGGAGAATTTGGAGATATCCTGGGCATGTTTGAGCCCAGAGAGAAATTCTGGCCTTTTACTGTGCGACATAAAAGGACTTAAAGTAAGCAAATGGTCAGTGACTTCTTTTAAGAACATTCCCAAGTAGAGACTATAGGAATTAATTCTCGCAGCCAGCATGGAAGCTTGGAAGATTCTTCTACCAAAAGCATCCAGGGTTCTACATTCACATCCTGGAGGATTAGAGGCATGTCTCTTAGCACTTCTAATCTTTCTCATTGCAGACTCAACCACAATAGAGTGGTGAGGGAGCTGGGTTTTATGGAAACCAGGACAAGGAGGGACACGATACATGGTGTCTAACCTGCGAGAATGAGGAGAGGTGGATAGAGGTGCTTCCCACATCCTTAACATGAGATCATACAGAATCTCATGAATAGGCAGGGTAGCTGCCTCTTTAGGAGTTTTAGGATACTGTAGAATATCTAACTCCTTAGCTCTAGGCTCTGACTCTGGGGCTACTGTAATAGAGAGACCCCGAGCCACCTCTCTGATAAAGTCTTGAAAAGACAAGTCCTCTGGAGGAGACATCCTTCGTTTAGGACGACTCCTCCTGTGGAAGAAGCATCGCTGCATCGACAGACTCTTCAGAATCCTCAGAGTCATTAGAGGAATCGAAGTATCGTCTGTCGGGATGCTCTTGCAAAGCCCGATACCCGTACCGACCGGGATCGGTATCAGGAATCATCGGTACCGGGGTATCGGTACTGGAGGGCTGCAGAGGGCAGAGTACCGGCATGGCTGACAGCAATGCCGATGTCGATGCCACCGGTACCAGAATCGGTGCCGATGGCAATACCGGAGCCGGTACCTGCAGAGTAGTCTGTTGCAGTACCACGGGCGTCGATGCCACAAGGAAGGCCGCCAGACTGCGTTCGATGGACAGAATCCTCTGATCCATCGACGCTGCCAATGCCTGGAAGTCGGTACTGGTGGAAGCCACCGGTACCCCAGAACATGGCACCAGGAGATCTGTTGAGGCCATGCCATCTAGATCGTCCTGGAACCCCGATGATGATGCTTTAGAAGCCGAAGCCTCCTGCCGGGGTAATTTTGCTGGTGCAGAATCCTCAAGGGCAAGACCAGGGGCATCTCGATGCTTGGAAGGAGATTTGCCCTTCGAGGACCGGCTGGATTTATGTTTAGTTACCTGAGATCCATGTGAGGAAGAAGCAGCCCTGGAAGACGTCAATGCCACCAAAGCTGCATCAGAGGGAAACAGGGTACTGAGCTGGGCAGCTCGGTTCTGTCGACCTCTCTTAGACATCATGGAACAGGACACACAATCTTTAATGGAATGGTCAGGGCCTAAACATTTGAGACACCAGTCATGGGTGTCGGTGACGGAAATAGTACCGTCACATTTTGTGCACTTCTTAAATCCTGAGGCAGGTTTTTCCATATTTAAGGAAAACGTTTTGGGCCCAAGGCCCAAAACTGAAGTACACCTGAAGAAAAATAAAAGGTCGTCTTTTTTTTTTTTTTTAAAGAAAAGAATAAGAACGGCGGTACCGGTATAGCGTCGAGGAAGGCAGACGCATACAGAAAAGAAATAAAGAAAAAATAAGGAAATTCTTCTGCGGTGACAGGAACACGACCTGCTGGCTCCGTGGAAAAAGAACTGAGGAGAGACAGTTGGAAAGGCGGGAAGGCAGCACTCAGGCGCTGTGGGATGCTCCCAAAGGCTTTGCGATTAGATGCTGGGGAGCGTTCCCGCGCAGGCTCCGTCGGTACCGACGTACCCATATGTGAAGACTCATTCCTGCTTGTTCCTGGAGATCCTTTATTCACTTTACATGAAACATGAAGCAACCATGGCTTACCTTCTGAAAGTCATCAAATTTCTTCTGCAGCACTTCCACCTGCTCCAGGTCTGCTCCTAGTTCCTCATTTGTGAGAGCTGCCTCTTTCTCATTGATCCACTGCTGCAGTTCATTTGCCTCACGAAACAGCATAAACTTTTTGCAGCTTTTCTCCAGCATATCTTTGCGCTTCTCCCCCATTTCCAGCATAGAGTGGTATCTAGAGCAGGCAAGGCGGAGGAAGGCATTCAGAGATCCCCTCCAACATGATGTAACACAAACACCAAAAACCAGTCTGGCAGCACCAGGACAAAGGAAACCTTAAGATGCAGAATCCAAAGCATGATCTAGAAGAGCATTATATGCACTATGGGAGCACGTACACATACACACACACAGACTGCAACCAAGAACAGATGGAACTCTAGGAGCAAAAACCAAAGCCAGCAGCCCAGCAAAGTGACAAATGGCAACTATTTATCTATAAAAAGTATTCTATGAAGACAGATTGATGGTAATATGATCTACCACATGCCAAGTCAATGGAATCTCAAGCACCTTCAATCCAAAATGAAAGCCCCAAAGAGAGGCAGTGTCTTCAGAAAAGTATCTGGTAAATACAGGGGACTGCACTCCAGGCTGCAGACTTAGAAATTTCATGAGAGATTGGCTACCAACAGTGTTATCACCCAACCACATAGACTTTGATGCATGCTCCTTGCCTCAAACCTGCTGGAACATAAAACATCTAATCTGTCTGCCAGCTGGAGATTATGTGCTTTTCTATAGAAGGGCAGGTTTGTTTGAATCAAAGGAAAACTATTGATGGACCTCTCTGAGCTTTAATTCATTCCAGATAATGGCGAGTGCTCTCTTAAACGTCTACTGTAGAGAGCAGCATCTCTCTTGTACAAGAAGGAAAGGGATAATTGATGAGTTATGGCTACAGTGGGAATTTCAACACCATCTATGGAATAAACTTTAGAAGAGTATAGGGCATCCCAGTCTTTGTATAATTTTATATAAAAGACATGCCACTAGAGCTTGAAGTTCTTGAAAACAAAAACACTACCTTCCTTACAAGACACTCAGATTTCCACAGGATAGGAAACCACATAGATATCTCATAGCACAATGTAAATTTTCATTCTATATACATATAAACTAAAGGCTATCAAAAGTCATAAAAATAACAAATCATTTCCCTTCTCTCAAATTTATGAAAAGCACAACTAAAGATAAGTGGAATCTGATGGATTTAAGCCATAAGCAGTGAGACATTTTTGTGTGGAGTACAATACATGTTCAAGAGATGTATTCTTACACCAGATAACAAGACAGAGAATATTTTTCACTTGAACTTATATTATCATCTGATGAACTTTCTGCAAGCAGTTAGTAGAACGTGAGACAAGACCTCTGACATACCATCTCACAGCCAGGACATGTGGGAAAGGGATGGGGTTCTTCAAGACTCTCTACCTGACAAGAGAATAAGCATCACTCTTGTCTCTACTAACAGGGGCAAAGATAGCCTAACCCGAACCACTTATTTAAAAATAAATCAAATCTCCATCATACATGAAGACATGCAAAGATGACAAACTCAAATCTGAGAACCACTGTCCAGAGAAGTGCTCCTTCCTAAATGACCAAAAATGGACAGAGGGAGGATAGTTCACATAGCTCTAGTGAACAAAATCTGTTCTTGAGAGTTTGGGAGAATCTTCTTTAACTTGACATACAGTAAGTCATACCACCAATAAGAATGCAAAGAAATTACAGCACTACAATAGAAAACAATGCCTGGGTTCACTTGATTATGGCACAACAGCACTTTCCCCTCTCCCCATCCTTTAGCATAACCAGAACCTCTCCCCACACTATTCCCTGTTATCACTTTCCTTTCCCTTCCCTGTCCTTCCCCACCCTACATCAATCACCTTCCTTCTACACCCCTCCTCATCTGGCATAACCATGCCGTTTCAAAATTAGAGAGTAAAGAAGATACAACTGCAATTAGTAAAGAATCAGTATCAAATAGCCAGGACTTTACAACAAAATAAATCAGAATTCTCTTCTAGAATAAAGTCAGACAGAATAACAACCTTGTTGAGAATTGATCTAGCTCATTCTAAATAAACAATGTTAAAAGTAACAACATAATAAGTAGGACTAATCAACCTCACAACCATTTTCAGTGACACCAAACATATGATGGTTGTCTTATATGATGTGATGGAAGGCAGCCATAATGACCATGCCCAAAAACAACAGGAATATGCAAGACAACCAAACTAGATCTCAAAAATGGAAATTACACTAACCTGGTAATTGTAGTTCCTGGAGGGTCCAGTTTAGTCCTCCAACATCGGGTAGTGCCCCTCCTCCTGCAGCCGGGAGACTGGACCAATCAAATCTTCTGTAGTATATATGCAGCCGGAGCTCCCAGAAGTCCCCAGTGTACTAGTAACAAAGCATACTTAACGAAGCAACACATTAGATTAATATACAAAATGACCTAATGAAAGAACAATTTGTTCCCCCCCAAGGAATATCCAACCCCCTCCCCAAACGAGGAAGTCAGAACACTGCATTGCGCCGGCACCGACGCCTCAGGAATCAAAACACCGCTCCTCACCAGAAGTTCAGGAGCTGCCTGAACCCCCGAGACAGGGAAGAGCCTCTGCAAAAAACGCGGCTGCCACAGAGGGACCGAACGGCAAGAGGAACCGTCTTAATATCAACCGTTCGGAAAGGCGCGCCGCACCACATTAGCAGATAGTCAGGAGGGAAGGAGGACTAAACTGGACCCTCCAGGAACTACAATTACCAGGTTAGTGTAATTTCCATTTCCTGTTCGGTAATCCAGTTTAGTCCTCCAGCATCGGGATGTAACAGAGCAGTTAAGACCGGGCGGGACCTTGCCATCCGGTGCGCAGAACCGCCGAACCAAAACAGGAATCCCGAGCCGCTGACACATCTAAGCGATAGTGTCTACTGAAAGCATGCAGAGACGACCAAGTGGCCGCCCTACAGATATCTGCCGGCGGTACCAGGCTATACTCCGCCCAAGAGGTCGCCTGAGCCCTAGTGGAATGAGCCCTCAGACCCTCCGGAACAGACCGCTGTTGCAACAGATACGCGGACGCGATCGCCTCTTTGAGCCATCTAGCAATGGAGGCTTTAGCTGCCGCTTCCCCTTTACGCGCACCCCCGAAGAGCACGAAAAGCCGGTCAGATTTCCGAAAAGACTCGGTAACCTTTAAATAACGATGGAGCGTACGACCCACATCGAGCCGGAGAAGACCGTTGTCCGTTGACCCGACAGATTGCGAAGAAAGCACTGGAAGAAACACTGCCTGATTCATGTGAAAGGGAGACACCACCTTTGGCAGAAAGGAAGGAACCGGACGGAGAACGATCCGATCCGCGGAAAAAGACAAGAAAGGCTCTCGACAGGACAATGCATGCAGATCTGAAATGCGCCGTGCCGAACAGATGGCTACAAGAAAAACCGCCTTCAGCGTGAGATCTTTCAGAGACGACCTGCGCAGGGGCTCAAAAGGTTCACGAACCAGGGCCCTCAGAACTAAATTCAAGTCCCAAGGAGGAACGAAAACTCTGCGGGAGGGCCGCAAATGAAAAACCGCCGTAAGGAATCGGCGTACATCCGGATGAGCCCCGAGCAGACGACCCAAAACCTTGCCGCAGTAACACGAGATAGCCGCCAGCTGGACTTTTAGGGAACTAGCCGCAAGGCCCTTATCGAAACCATCCTGAAGAAAACTTAAAACGACGGGCACGGAAACCGTCGCCGCCCGGACTCCCCGCCGGGAGCACCAGTCTTCAAAAATCCTCCAAATCCGAACGTAAGTAAGAGAAGTGGACGTTTTCCTCGCCCGCAGAAGGGTAGAAATCACCGCGGGGGAGTAGCCCTTCCTTTTCAGCCGAGCCCTCTCAATGGCCAAACCGTAAGCGAGAATCGATCCACTTGGGGCATCCGCAAGGGACCCTGAAGAAGAAGATCCGGTAGAGCGGGCAGGAGCCAAGGAACGCCGTCGCGCAACCGGACCAGATCGGCATACCAGGGCCTCCGGGGCCAATCCGGGGCCACCAGTAACACGCGACCCCGGTGGCTCTCGATACGTTGTACGACCCGGCCGATCAGAGCCCACGGAGGAAAGACATAAAGAAGACCGGACGTGGGCCACGGTTGAATGAGAGCGTCGAGCCCCTCGGACATGCGCTCCCTTCGCCTGCTGAAGAAGCGCCCTGTCTTGGCTGATTGAAAGGTCGCCATGAGATCCATGATGGGTGGACCCCACCGCTGGACGATTTGTGCGTAAACCTGTGGGTTTAGCTCCCATTCTCCGGGGTCCACCCGCACTCTGCTGAGAAAATCGGCCTGGACATTGTCTACGCCCGCAATGTGAGCCGCCGAGATCGCTGGAAGGCGAGTTTGCACCCAGTTGAACAAGGCCGCCGCTTCTGCCTCCAGGGCCACGCTGCCGGTACCCCCTTGGCGATTGATGTAAGCTACAGTGGACGCATTGTCCGACAGGACTCTCACCGGCTGTCCGAGAACCAGGGTCTCCAGGTCCACCAGGGCTAGCCGGACTGCCCGCAATTCGAGACGGTTGATCGACCAAGAGGCCTCCAGGGGAGACCATTCCCCCTGAGCAAAGCGGAACTCGCAGTGAGCCCCCCCAGCCGGTTAAGCTCGCATCCGTCGTGAACGGAACCCACAGAGGAGGCTCCAAGGGAATCCCTCGCGACAGGTTCTCGGCGGAGAGCCACCACTGGAGGGATCGGCGAACCGTCTTTGGGCAAGGCAATCTCTTGTTCAACGAGTCGAACTGGTTGGACCAACGTCGCAGAAGAGCACTCTGCAGCGGACGCATGTGGAAGCGCGCCCAAGGCACCACCTCCAAGGTCGCCGCCATCGTGCCGAGGAGCCGCAGGTACCACCACGCCGATGGAGCTGGCATCCCCCGGAAGAGACGGACCAGAGCCCGCAACGCCAGCACGCGTCGCTCCGGAAGGCACACCAAGCCCCTTGCTGTGTCGAAGCGGACTCCCAGATACTCGAGATCCTGTGTCGGAGACAGACAATTCTTGCATTCGTTCACCACCCATCCGAGGGACCGAAGGAGATCCACCACCCTGCTCGTGACTTGCACACACTCCCGACTGGACTTCGCTCGAATCAACCAATCGTCGAGATATGGATGGACCAGGATGCCCTCCTTGCGCAACGCCGCCGCGACTACAACCATTACCTTTGTGAAGGTGCGGGGAGCCGTGGCGAGTCCGAACGGCATGGCCCGGAATTGAAAATGGCCCCATGGGAGCGCAAAGCGGAGAAACCGTTGATGGGAGGGCCGGATGGGAATGTGTAAATAGGCCTCTGTAAGATCGAGGGATGTCAAAAATTCCCCTTGACGCACCGCTACGATGACTGACCGCAGGGTCTCCATGCGAAAGTGCGGTACTCTGAGAGCGCGATTCACGCCTTTGAGATCCAAGATCGGACGAAGGGAACCGCCCTTTTTGGGAACCACAAAATAGATGGAGTAGCAACCTGCGCCTCTTTCCAAAGACGGGACCGGAACCACGGCCCCCAGAGAGAGAAGCCGATCCAGGGTCCCGCGGATGTCCCGCGCCTTTTGAGCTCCCTTGCTGGGAGACAGAACAAACGAATCCGGAAGTGGGTGCGCAAACTCTAGGGCATAACCTTCTTCTATAATCTGCAGCACCCACCGATCTGACGTAATTTGGGCCCAAGAAGGAAGAAAGTCGCGCAAACGACCCCCGATGACCGGGTCTTCCTCTAGAGCCCGCCTCGTTTCATTGTGGCTTGCGATTAAAGGAAGAGGCCGAGGAAGAGGCGGCTCCGGAGAAGCCCCTTCCCGCTCCTCTGAAACCACGAAACCCTTGATGACAGGTTCCAAAACGGCCGCGCTGCGAAGTCCACAGCCAGGAAGAACGAAATCTGCGCGCATCCCGAAACTGGCCGCGCGCTGAGGTGGACGACCTATTAAGCTTAGGCTTATCCTCTGGAAGCCGACCACCCTTCGACTCACCGAGATCCTTCACCAACTTATCCAGAGCCTCCCCAAATAACAACCTGCCCTTAAAGGGCAGTTTACTGAGGCGAGACTTGGAAGAACCGTCGGCCGCCCAATTGCGCAACCAGATGGACCGCCGTGCCGCTACCATGGAGGCCATGCTATTAGCTAGGGAGCGTATTAAATCATAACACAGATCCGCCAAGTAGGCCGATCCCAACTCCACGCGGGTAACGTCCAACAGCCCCTGTTGGTCCATACCGGACCCCGAGCGCAGGTGCTGCGACCATCGCAAACAAGCTCGAGCTACCCACGCCCCACATATAGAAGCTTGTAATGATAAGGCGTTGGTCTCGAAGGCTTGCTTCAACAAATTATCAACCTTTTTGTCCTGAACATCCCTCAGGGCCGCGGCCCCTTCAACCGGGATGGTGGTTTTCTTAGTCACTGCCGAAACGGCAGCATCCACCCGTGGTGACTTAAACAAGTCCCTGTCCTTGTCGGCAAGGGGGTAAAGACGATTCATGGTCCGAATCCCTTTCAAAGCGGATTCCGGTTGCTCCCATTCCGCATGGATCATCTGCTCAACTACTCGGTGCACAGGAAAAACTACCTGGGCATCCCTGACCGCCTGAATGAGAGGATCCTCGAGACCCTCCTCCTCCAGCGGCCGCACCGCAGAGAGGTTAAGTGCTTGGAGAGACTCCGTGACCAAAGATACCAGCTCGTCCCTTCGAAAACACCCGAATGATGCGAGCCTGATCTTCCGGTTCTGGAAGCTCTCCGTCTTCTAATTCCTCCGCCTCAATATCCGGATCCCCCTCAGCCTCGGAATCCGGGAGGCAAAGGGCGTCCTGATCCTGGTCCCCCAACCTGGGCCGCTTGACAGCGGGTTGGGAAGACCGCTGAACCCCCCCTGCGGAAGCTGGGGGGAGAGAGGCGGGCCAAGCCTCCGGCAAATGACCAGACCGGCTTAAGCGGAAGGCCTGATGCATGAGAAGAACAAAATCCGGGGAAAAGTCTATAGGCGACGCCACCATAGCCGCCTGCTGGAGCTCAGGGACCGACGTATTAGACGCCGGGCCCAGACCAGAAGGAAGGATGCTCGGTGAAGGGACACTGTCCCCCGAAAGAGAAGGGTCCCCGGGCACATGCTGTTCCTTAATTTCAATAGGCAGCTCCAGTTCTGAAGAAACTGCAGCACAGCTCTTACAGATTCCAGAGTCAGTCATTGTATCTCTGCGGGAGCCACAAATTACACACTGAGGTTTGGCAGCCATGCCAAGGCCACCTGCCCTCAGGGAAAAATAAGGCAACAGGAACAGGGAAGCCCACACCAAGGGGACTAACCTTATTCAATTCAGCACAGTATTAAATTTAAAACCTTTTTTTTTTTTTTTTTTTTACAGTAAACAAAATACTCCCCAGAATCCTAGGGGTGCCCTGAGCAAAATCGCCAGCAAAAGAAACCCCAAAAACACCAGGGGAACCCGTGCGCAAGTGTTAAAAAGTGCCCTTAAAAAGCACACTTTAGAAATCCAAAATGGCCGCCGCACTTTTTCACCACCCGCGGTAAAAAACGGCGCGAAAATACAAAGGTACCCAAATAATATGGAAAAGAAAGAAAACGACCCTCTAATAAAGGGCAAGCGAAAAAAAGGCAGGAAAAAGTGCAATTTGGAAGCCAGGGGAGCCGACAGAGCCTCTGCCCAAGCAAAGAACAGAGAGCTGAAAGCTTAAAACAAGGAAAAGTCCTACCAGCTCTGTGAACAGCAAGGAACTCAGCCCACTTCTCCAAGTGACAGGCAATGTTGCAGCCAGTATGGCTCTTCCCCGAACAGCCTTGGGGAGAGCTCAACCCAGGCTTCAGAGATTCCCAGGCAGGAAGGCAGGAGCCCAAGGCAGGTCTGGCTTTCCCCAGAAAGTCCCCTGTGTCTTTTTTTTTTTTTTTTTTTTTAAATATACAGCTACCTAGCAAAGGAAATAGAAAATAAAGGACCAGAAATAAACCCCAAAAGAACTAACTAACTAGTGTTGCTCCTTCAAGTGTCACTTAGCGTGCCCAGCAGGGGCACAGAAGTCCTCCAGCTGCAGGGAGACTGGACACACTGGGGACTTCTGGGAGCTCCGGCTGCATATATACTACAGAAGATTTGATTGGTCCAGTCTCCCGGCTGCAGGAGGAGGGGCACTACCCGATGTTGGAGGACTAAACTGGATTACCGAACAGGAACTAGTGTTGTCCAAATCTATAAATTCTAAGTACACACAAAAACCTTACAGAATCCTTAAATGTCTCATGAGTCATCACAAAAGAGCAAAACAAAGGAACTCCCATCATCGAAGTCCTCTGTCGGAGCATGATTCCTCGCTAGGGCACAGTGCCAATGTCAGGAAGATAAAGTGGGCCTTTTGGTGATGTCAGTAAAATGGATGGAGCCCAGGGTACAGCAATCCAGTTGGCATATTGTGTTCACCTGGGCCTCATTCAGAGCAGACACAGCAAGATGCCACTTTGGTAAGGCTCTGTGGATGGAGCAGTACAGGAAAAGGTTCTAGTTTGCAAGATTTATACTACGAGTTGAATTTGTCCCACTTTAATACATTTGGCTTTTCAGTAATGTCTTTCTCTTGCTGCTAAGATCATATAAGAACATAAGAAATGCCATACTGGGTCAGACTAAGGTCCATCAAGCCAAGTATCCTGTTTCCAACAGTGGCCAGCCCAGGTCACAAATACCTAGCAGTTTCCCAAAAAGACACACAGGTTCCATAATGTTTGTATTGGGGCAAGCAGTGGATTACCTGGGTTTTCTTTAATAACGGTTTATGGACCTTTCCTCCGGGAACGTGTCCAAACCTTTTTTAAATCCAGCTACACTAACCGCTTTTACTACATTCTCCGGTAATGAATTCCAGAGTTTGATTACACGTTGAGTGAAAAAATATTTTCTCTTATTAGTCTTAAAAGGGTTGCACTCTAATTTCACTGCATGTCCCCTAGTTTTTCTATCTTGCATCCTGTTGGAAATTTGTAGTGTTAAATCATTTGCTTTTCGACATCCATGCCAACAGAGCTAAAGTATGAAGGTTGTAAAGTGTGAGTGCCCCATCCTGTTGCGTTAGAATTGGTTTGCATGGAAACATTATGGGGTGTGCCTATGCCAATTCTCAAAGACAAGAAAACCAGATTTGTCTTGGCCAGTATGAACTATTATATGTGTGGGGCCCGGCATAATGTTTGATTGTTTTCACTATAAGCAGAGTTGGATGAAATGCATAAAGAAGATTATGCTTCCATGAAATCGTGAAGGTGCTTGGCATCAGACAATGAGGACTCAGGCAACGAGTGCAAAAGTATGGGTACTTTTTGTTCTGTTGTAAAACAGTCTACATCAAAAAACTATTTGTGTCCATCTAGTCAATGACTCAAGACTATTTGTTAGACAAGTCTGATTTCCTGGGTGATAAGTAGCCACCAAGGAACATATTTACATCCAGTTTCCATATGCATTGTGCTTCCTGACAGATGATAGGAACATGTGCTTCCTTGCTAGTTGATATAGAACATAGCTACTTGATTGTCTGCCTGTATTTGAAGTTCCACACCCATTGTGGATTTGATAAACATCTGAGTGCAAATCATACCACTTTTAATTCCAGGAGATTTATTAGAACTGTCCATGAACCTTGAGTTTTCAGATGAACTAGATGCGTGCCCCATCCCATTTGGGATACATCTGTTGTTAACGTAAGGCAAGGGGGCCGGCAGGAATGCTTTTAAATGGTTTGGTTATGTATACTTGGATAGTGGCTGTTTATGCTGATTAACTGCCACTGTGCATATCTCATATGCAGTCTGGATAAATGAACTATGTGCACTGCCGCATGTCCCACTGACTCCACACCTGCCTTGCTGACATTCTCTTCTAAGAAGATAAGTTGTTGACTAAAGCGATTACTGTCACTCAGCATTAGCAGAAATGCTTAGGATGATGGTGTGTGTGTCATAGCTCCTGTGAACTCTTATTTGATTATTTTTCTATACCGCTTTTCTCCAGGTCAAAGCGTTTTACAAGAAACAGCTACAGTTTTACATGAAACAAGGAACTGAAAACATGCTAACACAGGATGTAAAATTATTTATGTTCTTCAACTGGAAGAGGGAGGGGGAAAACATTGCTAGATTACTAACTTAACAATACAGGATTGAGCATAGCTAACTGTTATTGGAGTGTGGGATTTATGCTGTTACGTCTCCACAGTGCTGAAGTTTGGCTATGTGTCTAGCCTTTTCAGGCAGTGCGTTCCATAGTCCTGGGGCACAAAGAAAGAACGACTAGAGATTAGGGTGAATTTTGTGCTGTTGATGACAAACCCTAAACTTTTCAGAGTTTGTCTTGAATTCTGTAAAGAGGGAGAACACCTCACTCTTCAACTGCCTGAGATTAGCCAGTCATCTAGACAGGGGTTTATGAAAATCCTAATCACTGCAGGTGAGTTGCTGCAACTGCTACACATTTTGTGAATGCTAGGGAAGCAGAAGAGAGTCCAATGGGAGAACTCTGTATTGAAAATGATAACGCAGGAGCTGAAAGCACAGAAACCTCCAGTGCTTCAGATGGAAAGTAATGTGGGTATAAGCGTTCCTTAAATCTAGAGACACTAGCCAACTGTGCTTTTGTAGCAGAGATAGGACAAAGGCTGACCAGTTCATTCTGAATTTTCCTTTACCAAGAAGTTGTTCAGTGCTTGAAAATCCAACATCCTCTCTTATCTCTCCTTACATCCCTCCTCGGGAACTCTGCTCTTCTGGCAAATCCCTTCTATCTGTGCCCTTCTCTTCTTCCAACTCCACACTTCGATCCTTCCACCTTGCCTGGAACAAAACTACCCGAGTCTGTGTGTCAGGCTTCCACTCCGGCCCTTTTCAAATCCAGGCTGAAAACTCACCTCTTCGAGGCCGCTTTTGGATCCTGATCCGCTTAGTCTCTCGTGTTTCCTTGCCATTCCCTTAGAAATATCCTTGTCCTCAGCTGTCATGTTGTCTATCTTGACTAGATCGTAAGCTCTGATGAGCAGGGACCATCTTTTACGTGTCCGTACAGCGCTGCATACATTTTGTAGCGCTATACAAATGTGATCAATAGTAGTAGTAGTAATATTGGTTGCATTCCTCCAGTCCTTTTAGAAATAAGGAAACATTCGAAGTAGAAACCTTGATTTACTTCTTCTTGTGGAACCTCTTATGGCGTTTGCAGTCAGAAGCAAATGGCTGTCCTGGCAGAGAAGTGGAGGATGAAAAGGTTGTCTCTGACTTGGTGGCAGATATTTTAGATTGTATTTGTATCCATTTCCTGATATTTATAAACCCCTCTGACTTATGTGCTTCCAGTTTTCTGAAAATAAAGCCAGCCTGCTTTCCACTGGGACGTCTCTATAATCTTGATAGTCCAGGCTTTGACTGGTAACTTTTTGGGGCTCCTTTTTTTCTCTTGGTCTTTCCTTCTGATGGTATTGTTGATTGGCCTCTGTGGGTCGAGATCTACTAAAACCATACAGATATGAATGGCACTTCCTGTACTGATAAGTAAGGCCTTCAGTAAGAATGAGTCCAACTAAGAGCAACCAACCACGTCAGGCACAAAACACAGTAGGGGAACGTGATGTGTTCAAGGAAGAACAAACATTCATCTAATATTGAAAAGAGGCGTTTTTATTCACAAACCAAAAAGTTGGTGGGCACCAACTTTTTGGTTTGTGAATAAAAACGCCTCTTTTCAATATTAGATGAATGTTTGTTCTTCCTTGAACACATCACGTTCCCCTACTGTCTTCAGTAAGAATGATACAGAGTTCTTTGGGAAGAAGACGCTGCAATTCAATTGCTGCTAACTGGCTCATTTTAGGGTTGCTCTGTTGATGAATCCAATGGTAACCCTTGTGAAGAATTATGACAAGTGTTTATGTTTATTAAAACTTTCTTAACTGCCCGTCACAAAAGCAGCAGAGCGGTGTACAGTAAAAACAAAAAGGAACTCCATAAATCACAAGACAGAGGAAGAAGCATTCATACTAGAGGAGGAGTCTATAATTCTAAAGTAAAGAAAGGGGGTTCAGGCGGGCAAGGAATTAAAAGCCAGGGTGAAAAGGTGAGTCTTTAAGTGGGAAGTGAAGGTAGTATAAGATGCTTCAAGGCGGAGGTGAGGGGGCAGGGAATTCCAGAGAGCGGGGGCAAGTACATAAAAGGCAGAGGAACGAGTGGACGTTAGGTGAGCCTGTGAGACGGATGGAATATGCAAGCAGTTGGCATGAATCTCTCTGAGGGCGTAGTGAGGGGCATGGGGAGTAAGGAAGTCAACAAGGTAACAGGGGAAGCCAGAGTGAAAGGCACAGTGAACCAAAATAAGTAGCTTAAACTGGAGTCCAAATCGTACCGGAAGCCAGTGGTGATGTATGTGAAGTGGTGTGACAGTCAAATCTAGATGAATAGTACAAAATGCGAACAGCGGTATTTTGAATTAGTTGAAGGCGCTGAAGCTGATATTGAGGTAAATCAAAGTAAATGATATTGCAATAGTCAATTTTGGATGTGACAAGGGCAAGGAGCCACCACCCAGTCCTCCTGCCCGTCCATAAAAGCCCTCTTAGCTGGACCTGTGTAGATTATCCCACTCTGTTTTTGAAGTGTACAAGTCTATTAGTTATTTAAGTTGGCTTTGATTCCATCCTCTTGCTATATAGGGATTCTCTATGTTTAACCCAAACCTTTTTGAATTACGTTACATTTTTTCCCCACCACCTCTTCTGGGAAGGCATTCCAGACACCCACCACCCTTTCTGTGAAAAGACATTTCCTGATGTTGCTTTTGAATCTACCTCTCCTTGCAGTTTAATTTATGCCCTTTGGTTCCACAGCATTTCTGTCATTAAAAAAAACTGAGCACAATCAGAGCTGCAAGTTCTTCACGCTTAAACAAGAGTATCACCAAGAAATCCTCTTGCTCCTCCCTCTAGAGGAGCCAGCTTGCCTTCCTCCAGATTAGAGTCACTGCTGGAGCTGATATCTGAATCAAAGTTAAATAAAATAAATAAATAAAGAAAATAAAATAAAATAAAAATATAGAAAAGCTATCACAACAGTAGCTCTGGGCTAAAAAGGTGCAAAACAGATCAAGAAACTCTACAGTCAGATTATGGAGAACCCAGTCCCTTTCAGGCAGTAAACTCCAGTGGGGCATCTACAGGTACAACCTGGAGATATCTGCAACTCAGCTCCACTGGGGGGATGCGCCCTGCAGAACGGCTGCGCAGGAGCTATCCCAGATCCAGACACCGAGCTGCACCAGTTCAACAACCGCCATCTGCTGGAGACAGACATACTGAAAGGTGCTAACTGCACCAGCACTTGTACCAATGTTGTCGTCACTGGAAGCGTCTGGATTTTTGTGTCTAAATCATCTGCTGGCAGGGAGACCTACTCATTGTTCTGGAATGGTCTAGCAGGATATTCTTGGAAAAGAAGTTTGTTCATGGATAACTTTCATGTATTTAAATATCCATATCATATCTCCCATCTCTCAAGTCTTTAAGTGCCTTCTCAAACGTCTTCTGGTGCAGATCCCATACCATTTTGGTCGCCTTCCTCTGAACTGCTTCAAATCTTTTTATATCCTTGACAAGATACAGCCTCCCAAACGGAACACAATACTCCAAAAGTAAGGCCTCACCAATGACCTGTACAGGGGCATTATCAACTCCTCCCTTCTGCTGATTTTGCCTCACTATATGCAGCCTAGCATCCTTCTGGATTTGGATACTGCCTTTTCACATTGTTTCATCCTCAGACACTAACATCCAATGTCCTTCTCCTGGTCCATGCACATCAACTTCTCACCTCCTACTGCATATAGTTCCTTTGGATTTTTTCACCAAAATGTATCACACTGCACTTTTCAAAAAAATATATTAAAGTTCAATTGCCAAGCATTAGTCTGTACTTCTAATTTATGTAGATCCCTTCTGTTGTTTACTTCCTCCAAGGTGTACATTCTGTTGTAAATCTTCATGTCATCTGCAAATAAAAAGGCAAACTTTTCCTTTTAACTCTTCAGCAATATTATTCACAAGACAAGGATCAGAATTGGCCCCAGGACCAATCCCTGAGGAACCCCCACTAGTCATCCTCCTTTCTTCAGAGTTAATTCCATTTACCACAATCCTTCGTCATTTGTCAGTCAACCAATTTCTGATCCAGTTTACCACCTTGTGACCCAACCCCAAAGCTACTCAGTTTATTCATAAGCCTCCTATAAAAGACAGCATTGAAGACTTTGCTGAAATTTAAGTATATCACATCCAGTACATGCCCTTGATCTAGTTCTCTGGTCACCCAGTTGAAGAAAATCAGTAAGATTCATTTCATATGCTCTTCCTTTGGTAAAGCTATGTTGCCTTGGATCGTGCAACCCACTGGCTTCTAGAAAGGTCACTACTGTTTCTTTCAACAGCATATTCATTATTTTCCCGCTACTTAGGAAGGCTTACTGGACTCTCTTCTGTTATTACTTTTGTGAAAAGGGACCACCTCCTCCATCTCCAAGGATCTATTTCAACACATCCTTTAAACAAAGCGAAAGAGAGGAAACTGAACTCCTCTAGGTGTCTCCCTAGAAGTTTAGAAAAGAGTCTAATGGGGTTCTAGGGACCCTTCCCCTCTGCAAGTACTCCACCAAGTACCCAGTTCTCCAAGTTGGCCCAGACGTATACCTCAGAATCGTCCATCTGCTGGAGACAGAGAAATACTGAGGAACTGCTGGCTGCACAGTGTCCTACGTAGGGCAAGACTCACAAGCATTTGTTCTGTCTCTGTCTGCTGGTAGAGAGGCATAACCCATTCATCTGGACTGGTCTGGTGGATAATAAGGAATGTGCTGATGACTCCGAGTTTGTGTGGCTGTCAGCACTTTTTTGCTCTGACTGCAATTGTTCTTTGCCGTCCCTCCGTATCTGACACCCTAGGTGACTGCCTACTCCTGCCTAATGGTTGGGCTAGTCCTGACCTATAGACACCTGGCCTGCAACAAAAACTCAATATAGCAGTGCTCATTGACCATATCCCCAAGGCCAACACCAAATAGGAAAAGAAAAAGTAAGCAAGCACACATGTAGGTGACAGAGAATGGCAAGGATGTGCTTTGCGAATGCTGCTCCTACTCACAATTCTTCCACCTGTTTCATGCGCAGAGATACACTGCTGACTTCCTTAGTTATGAGAATCCTGCACAGACAGAGGGAGCACAGCAAATGCATGCAAAATAATTAGTGTGATTTAAAAATAAAAAAAAAAGAGAAAAGCTGCAACAGCTGTCAGGAGGCTTTCACAGGAGAGGTGCAGGTTAAGATATCAGTTTCTGGAAGGAGGTTAAAAAGATCATTGGAGAATCACCACAAGTGTGTGAGACTACAAAAACAAATATGGTAAAGACAAAGTAGAATAAATTACCTTACAGGCAGTCTATCCTTCATGCCCCTCATTAGTATGGAAAACAGTACATCTTGGCTATCATCTGCTAATCATTTTCTAATGTCTAACCTGTTATCAACCATGTTCCATGTAAAGTTGTTCACGTTCTTGTTCCCTGTATACCGCTGTGACTTGTAGATACAGCGGTATAGAAATGTTGCTAAATAAATAAATGTCTGTCTTAGCCAAGAGACTATACTAGCTCAAAAACACAATCGCATAAAAGTTGAATTTCAAGTCCAGCATGCTACCTTATTTCAGGCGGCCAATGAAAATAAAATAGAGGACAGATGGACATCCACTCTGTCCCTCCTTTATCCACATAACAAACTACTGCATTGGTATAATCCCACAGGCACGTTTTATCTGCAGGGTTTGCATCAACAATCAGAGCAAAATTACACGGGTAGTTTGTTTGATTATTGCCCTGGGAAAAAGTACCTGCTGAGATTTAAGTCTGCTTTTTCTGCAGGAGCATTTTTTCAAGGGAAAAAATATGTTATTTTGAAAATCCAAAACAATGCAGATTATTGCCTCTTTCTAACCTAATCTTGTGCATACTTTCACCTTGAAAACTGTGTGAAGACTGCAGGTCAGACCTACTCATGAACCTTGCAGTAGTGCAGGCAGTATGAAATTTGCCCTCTTTTATACTCTGGATTTTCCTGGTAAGATCAATCTACAACAAGTCCTCTAAATCAGACACACTGCAATGTAACACATGCTAGGGTCAGATCCCATAGTCAGTTTATGACCAGAACAATTTCCTGCAAAAGCATTCAATATAAAAGAGCACGGGAAAACAAGCAACTGACCAAGGAAGCTGGTAATACTTCAGAGCCAGCCTCAGACCCCTGGACTATATTGCAAACTTAGAGAAGCCATATCAAAGCAAAATTTGTGCATGCACTGAACTTGCTTAAAACTCAAAGTAGGTCATTCTGTAGGTTAAAAAGGCACCAACTCCCTGTCCATCAGCAAAAATAAAATAAAGAGAATGTGTGTACAGAAAAGAAGAAAATCAGCAGTCCAATCTGTGTCAGATGCATCCGGCAAAAATAACAAGTGTAGGTGGCCAAGATATCTTCAAAATATCAAGTCTTTCATTTCAGTTCTAGAAAGCAAGGTGACATTTTACTTACCAATGTCCTTTCTTTGAGTCCTGCTAGATCAGTCCAGACAAGTGGGTTATGATCCCCTACCAGAAGACTGGTGGAGACAAAGAACGAATGAAAAACCCAGGTTTCAATGACATTACTCCCTTGCCTTTATTCGCCTCAGCAACCAGAGGTCCTTTCAGTATTCATCCCAAAACATATGGGAGAAACATGGCAAGCCTCTCACAACCTCAACCGTGGGCAACAATGAGTGATCAACAGTAGAGAACTATGTACAATAAAGCATAAACATAAGGCTGTCAGTAGATGACGAATCTGCAGAGCCAAGTATAAAAATCACAGCAGACCCAAGGGTAGCGCAGCAGATGAACAAAACAATACAGTTCCAGGGTCGGCCTTGGACTAGTCTAGCAGGATGGTCTAGCAGGAAAGGAGAAATTACACTTACCGTTAATTTCCTTTCCTGGAATACTGCTAGACCAGTCCAGACAAGCGGGTTATGCACCCCTGCCAGCAGATAGGGAGACAGAGAAAAAAACTCCAGAGCTGTGATTGGTCAGGCTCTGGGTGACATAGGCATACCCCTAAAGGTCCTATTCAGTAACTATGTAACAAGTCAAAAAGGCAACATCTCAGGGAAAAAAACGCAACTATGAACCCTTAAAAAGGGAACCAACTCAACCCCTCAACCCGAACGAAAAACGGAAGAGGAGGATCAAATATCATTCCCATGGAAAGAAGTCTGAAATGACTGCTTTGACACATTCCCAGGAAACAAACTCCGGAAGTGCTCGCGGAGCGTATGACTGTCGGCTGCTCTGCACAAGTACCAGTGCCTCTGACAAGCTGGATGGGTTCTGGACTGGTCTAGCAGTATTCCAGGAAAGGAAATTAATGGTAAGTGAAATTTCTCCTTCCAGATCATACTGCTAGACCAGTCCAGACAAGCGGGAAGTACCCAAGCTAATTACCCTCAGGGTGGGCAGTTAGAACCGCCAACAGCACCCCAACTCCGAAACGACTGTCCTCTCGGGCCTGTATATCCAACCAATAGTGCTGAACAAAAGAGGACAAGGACGACCAGGTGGCCGCTCGACACATATCGAGAGGAAGGGCGTGGGACCTCTCGGCCCATGACGTGGATTGGGCTCGAGTGGAATGAGCTTGAAGCCCTTCTGGAACCGGCTGGCCTTGGAGAATGTAAGCCGATTCAATGACCCGATGCAGCCACCTAGCGACAGAAGGTTTGGAAGCAGCCAAAACCCTTGCGTGGCCCCGAAAGGAGAACAAAAAGATGGTCAGTCATGCGAAAGGAATTGGTAACTTTCAAATAGCGAAGGAGAACTCGCTTGAGGTCGAGGAAGCGAAGACTTTTGCGCCTACCCGCACACTGTTCTTTAGAGAAGGCAGGCAATAGCAGGGGCTGATTGACAAGAAAAAGAGTAACCACTTTGGGCAGGAAGGAAGGAACCGTGCGAAGAGTTACCCCCTCAGGAGAGAAAGACAGATACGGATCCCTGCATGAGAGAGCTTGAAGCTCCGAGATTCTTCGAGCAGATGTGATTGCTACCAAAACCACCGTTTTGAGCATCAAATCTAGAAGAGACACTTTCTCCAAAGGCTCAAAGGGCAAATTTCCAAGCGCCCTGAGAACAAGTGCTAGATCCCAAGGAGGAACTACCGGGCGGACCGGAGGACGAAGCAGCTTGACCCCTTTCAGAAACCGAGACACATCAGCGTGGGAAGCAAGGGATCTACCGTGCACCGGACCCCAATAACATGTCAAGGCAGAAATGTGCACTCGAAGCGAACCAAGCACCAAACCTTTAGCAAGACCATCCTGTAAAAGGGCAAGAATATCAGGAATTGAGGTACGCCACGGGGACAAGTGATGACGTGAACACCAAGCCTCGAAGATGCGCCACACTCTCGCATAAGCAGCAGATGTTGAAGACCGTCGCGTGCTAAGGAGGGTAGCTACCACCTATGGCGAATACCCCTTACGGGTCAAATGGCGGCGTTCAAGAGCCAAGCCGTAAGCGAGTAGGGAGCTGGATTTTCCATGAAGATCGGTCCCTGTCTGAGGAGTCCGGAGGGAGCTGCCAGACGTAATGGCGACCCCCATGACAGCCTTATGAGATCGGCATACCATGGTCTTCTTGGCCAATCCGGGGCGACGAGGACTACCGGCCCCCTGTGCGACCAAATTCGCTGCAGAATCCTGCCGATCATGGACCAGGGTGGAAAAACATAAAGAAGCTGGTTTTCCGGCCAAGTCTGACTCAAGGCATCGATGCCGAGAGTCCCGCGTTCTCTCCAACGGCTGAAGAAACTTGGAACTTTGGCATTCGCTGTCGATGTCATGAGATCTATTGCCGGCGACTCCCATTTTTGAACTATCCTCTGGAAGGCTAGCAGGGCCAGTTCGCACTCGCCGGGGTCGAGGGTATTACGACTCAAAGTCCGCCTTCACATTGCTGGTTCCTGCAATGTGTTGGGTGGAGAGGGCTTGGAGATTTCTCTCTGCCCAAGGAAGAAGAAGAAGAGCCATCTCGTTCGACACTCCAGTGCACTTGGTCCCTCCTTGACGGCTGATGTAGGAAACTGTGGTCACGTTGTCGGATAGTATCCGAACTGCTTTTCCGTGCAGGAGTGTGAAATCTCAGTAGAGCCAAACGTACTGCTCGTGCCTCTAGTCGATTGATCGTCCAGCGGGATTCGCGTGTTGTCCAAGCGACCTGCGCATTGTGAGATCGACAGTGCACGCCCCAACCAGACAGGCATCCGTTGTTAGAATGATCCAACACGGAGTCTCTAAGGGGACCCCCTTCAGGAGGTTGCTGGAGGAGAGCCACCACCGTAGGCTTAGTCTGACCCTGGAGAGAAGCGGAAGGCGAATCTGGTAGTCTTCCGAAACTGGCGACCATCGTGTCAGGAGAGCTTTCTGTAGACAGCGCATGCGCGCTCTGGCCCAAGGCACGAGATCTATGGTCACTGTCATGGATCCCAAGACTTGAAGGTAATGCCATGCTCGAGGCGAGACCTGTGCTAGGAGACTGCGAACTTGAGAAGTTAACTTGAGGAATCGAGGCATTGACAAAAAGACCCGACCTAAGGCTGTATCGAATCGAGCCCCCAAAAATTTGATCTCCTGGGACGGCTGAAGACAACTCTTGTCGCGGTTGATTACCCAGCCAAGGCTTTCGAGAAAGGCAACAACCACCGAGACTGTGCTGCAAGCCTCAGGGAGAAAGTCTGCGCGAATGAGCCAGTCGTCCAGATAAGGATGAACTCTGATGCCGCGGCTGCGTAAGGCCGCAGCTACTACCACCATTACCTTGGAGAAGGTTCAAGGTGCCGAAGCTAGACCGAACGGCATCGCACGAAATTGGAAATGTTGACTGAGTACCACGAATTGAACAAGTCGCTGATGCCCCTCTCGAATGGGAATGTGAAAGAATGCTTCCGCGAGATCGAGGAAAGCTAGAATTCCCCCTTGCGTACCACTTGAATAACGGATTGCAGAGTCTCCATTCGAAAGGGTGGTACTCGCAGACTGCGATTGACGCCTTTGAGATCCAAGATAGGACGAAAGGAGCCGTCTTTTTTTTTTTTATATACTTTATTTAGCAACACCACATAACAAGAATAGGCACTACAACAACAAGTCAACTCCTGGAGGGGGGGCAACTCTTATCCCCCCCCAGGAGAACGGAAATAAACACATGGGTGTTGTACAGTTTTCCAAAGTATAAACCCCAAACCCCCTCCCCCCCTCGCACCTCCCTCCCCCCCCCCACCCCACTCCCCCCCCCACCCCCCCTCATTGGGCGCATCCCTACCAAGAGGACCCGGGGAGCACCGTCTATTATGAACGCCGCTGGGCATCTCAACTCTTTAAGGGCCGAGTTGCAGCACTTCATTTCTGGTGCGTGGGCTCAGGTTTTGAAGGTAGGGGTCCCAGAGCAGCTGAAATTGAGGCCATCGTTTAACATTACCCCGGGCATATCTAGCTTCCATGAGCAGCATCTGGTGGAAAGCATTCCGCCATGCCCAAAACGAGGGCGCCTGTTGTTCCCGCCAGTTTTGCAATATAGGGCCCTTTCCCACCAGACAGGCCTTGCGCACCAACCGCCTTTCCCATTTACCCTTGGGCTGTGTGAGTCGCAGTTGATCAAAAAGAACCAAGGAACTATCCCAACAGATCTGCTGGCCCAAAATTCGTTCCATGAAGGAGCCTATTCTTGACCAATACGGCCGAATGAATCGGCACCCCCACCACATGTGCACCAGGTGTGCCAAGGGCACCGAGCACCTGGGGCAGCAGCCGTCCGACGGGAGATTTGAGCGGAGGGCCCGTCGAGGAGAGAAATGCACCCTAGTAAGAGCTTTATATTGCACCTCCCTCCAGCGAGCTCCCACCGCCAACTCCCCTACCCGCTGCAAAGCCGTTAAGAGTGTACCTGGGGCAATCTCCCTGCCCAACTCCACCCCCCAGCCCAGCTCCACCGACCGATAGTCCGGGGACGGCCGATAGGGGGCCAGTCGTGCCTTCAACAAACGGATAGACAGTTGAGATTCCCCCCCCCCAAGTCAAAGAATTCTAGGATCTGGGCCGTGCGCTCTGCCCGCATTTCTACCGCCGGCAAAGAGGCAATATAGTGCAAAAGCTGTATATAAGCGAAATAGTGACCAGTCTCCAACATATATTCAGCACAGAGGGACTGGAATTTCTTCGGACACCCTGAAAGGTCGACCACATGGCCCAAATTTTTGAGGCCTTTCTCTGCTCAAACCCGAAAGTGCGCGTTTTCCATGCCCGGAGTAAACAAAACATTACCTTGAATGGGCAGCCAACTAGACACCCTCCAGTTCGTAGTCCAGTATGTGTTGAGCTGTCTCCAGGTTCGACAAACCGGGACAAGAAGCACACTCCCAGCTAAGTGAGCCGGAAAGTGACGGTAGTCCAGATGTATTAGGGAGAGAACCGCTAATGGAGCAGCAAGTGCCTCCTCCAGCTCCCGCGGAGTGTAAACTTCGGTCCCCCCTAACCAGTCTCCCAAATGCCGGGCCTGACAGGCCAGAGCATAGGCCCCCAGGTCAGGGAGTCCCCACCCCCCCCCACCTCCAACTCCCCACCAAACGGGAATATCGGATACGGGCACGCGCCCCCCCCCCCACAAAAAGCCGCTGATAAGTCCCTCTATCCGCCTCAGGTCCTTTCGCAAAAGCCAAACGGGCAGCGTCTGTAGCCAGTATAAGATCCTTGGTAGAATTACCATTTTGACCGCGGCAATTCTCCCGGATAAAGACAGAGGGAGAGGACGCCACGCCTGCAACTGTACTTGAAGGCTCTGACAAATTTTTGAAAGGTTACTCTCATAGAGATTGGAGGGTTGACCAGTTAAAACTATACCGAGATATTTAAAATGGTCAGTTGCCCACTTGAGGGGGAAAGGCCCTTGCCAGCTACCTCTCACAGTTCCCGTGATATCCAGGGCCTCAGACTTTTCCCGATTAATTTTTAACCCGGCGACCTGACCAAAAAGCTCAATCTCGCGCATCAAGCTGGGGAGTGAAATATGAGGCCGGAGTAGGTGCACAAGAAGATCGTCAGCAAACGCTGATAGTTTAAAGCCAGTCGTACGGATACGCACCCCCCGGATTTCCGGAGAGGCCTCCACCCGTCTGATAAACGGGTCCAAAGAGAGAACAAAAAGTAACGGGGAAAGGGGGCAGCCCTGCCTAGTCCCTCTATGCAAAGAAAATGTGTCAGATAGCACTCCATTGCAGCAAATCGCCGCGACCGGGTCCAGATATAGACTGTTAACCATAGCACAAAAAGATTGCCCCAGCCCGTAGCGAGGTAACAGATCCCATAAATAGTGCCAGTCAACTCTATCAAAAGCCTTCTCGGCGTCGAAACTAATTAATAGAGACGAGAGGCCCCGGCCATGGACCCATTCCAGGGAAGCTAGAATTTTCCGCAGGTTGCGAACCGCGTATCTGCCTTTCACAAAGCCCACTTGGGAATCGTGAACCAGGTGCCCCAACACAGTCGCCAGTCGATCGGCCAGAATTTTAGCTAAAATTTTGAGGTCGAAGTTAAGGAGGGATATGGGCCGGTAAGAAGCAGCACTCAGCGGGTCTTTTCCGGGCTTCGGAATCAATATCATATGAGCCAGGTTACTACCCCAGCGAAACATGCCTTGCTCAGATCTCCTAGTGTGGACCGCCACCAACAACGGAGAAACACGATCGGCCAGAATCTTATAGAACTCGGCCCCCAATCCATCTGCCCCAGGGGATTTATAACAACTCGCTTTGGCAATAACCTGCTGTACCTCCTGGACAGAGATCGGTTGATCCAAAAGCAGTCTCTGCTGGTTAGATAGCTGGGGCAGATCTAGCCCCTCCAAGTAGGTAGAGATTTGCGCCTGCGAGCCCGGCGCCGCCGTATAGAGATTCTGGAAGAATGAGCGGAAAACCCGCGCTATCTCTGGATTTTCCCTACGAAGGACCCCTTTATCGTCTTTTAGCGCGTGTACCAACGTAGAGCCCCGAGAGCCACGTAGACACCGGGCCAATAGCTTCCCTGGTTTATCCTTGTAGCAATAAAGCTGGTATCTATAGTACATGACCGACTTTTTGGCCCTCTGGTGTAAAAGTTCGTTTAACGTCGTCTGTAACTCCCATAGCCGCTTCTTTGCAGCAACACTCGGAGTGCTCGCCCACCTCCGCCGCTGTACGGTAAACTAAGCGTTCCAGGCAAATAATACGCTCTGCCATGAGTCTCCGTTTGCGCGCCATAAATCCGATTATGTCTCCCCGCAGAACCACTTTCGCCGTCTCCCAAACAAGCTCCGGGTCCGCGGAGTGCCCACTGTGATCCGCTTCAAATTCATTCCATCGCCGTTGTATAAACTGACGAAATTGAGAGTCTCGATAAAGATCAAGCGGGAACCGCCACAATCTCGACGAAAGACAATTTGCTCCCCACCGCAATTGGAGCCCGACAAATGCATGGTCGGAGATTTCCAAGGGTCCAATCTGCGCCTCTTCTACCCGGCTAAACAGGCCCTGTGAAGTCAGCAGGTAGTCTATTCGCGCACTAGAATTATGCGCACGAGACTGGTGAGTGTAGTCTCTTTCAGCGGGATGGAGTAGCCTCCAGGGGTCCACCAATCCCAACCTGGTCCTCAATCTAGTTAAGGCTTTTGCCCCCTGGTAACGCTCACGGGTCCCCTCACCCCGGGATGTGTCCATCGCCACCTCCATCACACCATTAAAATCCCCTCCCAGAATCAGTGGGAGCTCCGGAAGCTGCTCCACTTGGGAGGCCAATCGAGCATATAAATCTCGGTCAAGCACATTGGGACTGTAAAGATTACCAAGGATGAGTGGTCACCCCTCCAGCAGGCCCTGCAGCAGTTGGAACCGCCCTGTCAGATCCACTATTTCCTTGGTGACCTCAAAGCGGATCCTCTTGTGCATTAAAATGGCCACCCCTCCTTTTTTATTCTGGGCTGGCACTCCCCAGACCTGTCCCACCCAAGACCTACGCAATTTAGCATGCTCAGCTGCTGTCTGGTGGGTTTCTTGAAGGAAAACTATGTCAGCTTTTTGCCTCGCCAAGGCTTGCAATATCTTCGCTCTTTTAAATGGGCTCCCCAGGCCACAAACGTTCCAAGACAAGATCTTCAGTCTGGATTAATATCGCTCCAATATCTCAAAAAGGTACTCAACTTTAGTTCGGGGAGAGCCCCCCCAGCCTGGAACTCCCCCCCGCCAGCCCTTATTGATGCCTTCCATATCCGGGTCCCCCTGGCAGGATGCAACCCTTTCCCCCCCCCCTTCCCCCCTCTCCCGCCCTCCCCCTTGCCTCCCCTCTACTTGCTGCACCATCTACTACCTCTATTAGGTAGCGAGCAAGTTCAATGCGTACGGTCTCCTCCCCCCTCTAAGAGTGTCCAATACATCCTCTTTCACCAATGGCCCGCCTGCACTCGCGGAGGCGCCCTCCTTTTCCAAGACCTCCCACCCCCCACCACATATACAATAGTAATTAGCCCACCCTTCCGGTAGGCGTTAGATAGTAAATCTCCCAGTAAGCATGGCCCCCACTGCAGCTCCGCACTCCTCCTAATTGGGCCAGCAGCTCCCTCTCCAACAGATCTAGAGCCGAGGTCCTCCGCTCCCCCGACAGGGGGGGGACAGAAGCCCAGCCCCCACAATCCCTGGCTCCGCTCTCTTTAAGGAGCTCACTGGGCGATCTGCTCCCCTGGTCCTCGGAGGAGTGCAAAGCTACACAATAGCCCTCCAACGTAACAACTTAACAACTTAAATACATAGATACATAGTTTCTGCATAGTACATCAACAGTAGCTTAGAACCCTATAACCCACTGAGGGAGGAATAAAATAATGGGCCATCCAAATAAACCATCCAACCCCCCTGCTCTCTATCTCCCCCAATCCTAATTCCGGGGGCCCTCCCGCCGGTTCCAAGGACCAAGGATATACCCCCTCCCCCCACCCCATCCATTCGAATCAATAAAAAGGAAAAAAATTAATAATAAAAACCTGGAGACAGAGGGGAGGGAACCCCCACACACTCATTCAATTAAATCCCTCTCTATCCCCGTTCAAACCTCTCATCAGCTGCATATCGCGTCCATCTCACACAGGCAGCCATCTACGCTATCTCAAGACCCGCCTTAGGGGTGTACGATCAAGTCCCGGCGGGGGACAGCCGCATCCCGGGCCTATTCCCAGCAAACCCATTTCGCCCTTCCCCCCACCCCCCCGTTACCTCTGCACTAGGTACAGCATTGAGGGTCACCCCTCCCCCGTCCCACCACCAACCCGATCCCTGAACTGGCATCCCCTCCGAAGAGGGTACACCTGGAGCCTACTTTACATAGGCCCCTCAGCGTCCATGTTGGAAAATTATGGTCCAGAGATAAGCTCACGGGGAGTGCCGTTGCGATGAGGGCCCTCTCTCTCTTCCGACGATCTGCGCCACATGCCCTTTAGCCTCGGCCGCCGAATCGAAGGTTTTATGTGTCCCCTCATGGAAGATGTGCAGGCGGGAGGGGTATTGGACTGAGAACTTGATTCGGGCGTCAATTAATTGCTGGCAAATTGGAGCATAGGCTCTGCGCCTCGTGCTGAGAGCAGCGGAATAGTCCTGTGCCACTCTGATACGCAGGTTCTCATATTCGAGCACTCCCTTCTTCCTGGCAGCCTGCAAGATAGCCTCCTTCTGGGGGAAGTATAGGAACTTGACCAGCACTATCCTCGGCCTATGCTCCTGGGGCTGCCGGCGTCCCACACGGTGCGCTCTCTCAATCATCAGTTTCCTGCCGTCTTCCACCCCCTCCAATATCTTAGGGAGCATATTCTCCAGGTAAGGCATCAGCTCTTTATCACCAATTGAATCCGGGATGCCCATCAACCTCAGGTTGTTGCGGCGCGACCGATTCTCCAGGTCGTCAATTTTATCTTCCTGTGACAAAACCTTGGATTTCAGGGTCTCCACTTCCTGAGTCAAGGAGGCCAGGCCGTCTTCTGCACGCCCGACGCGGTTTTCAACCTCCTGCACGCGGCTGCCCAAAGCTCCAAAGGAAGCATGCAGACTGTCCATTTTTTCCTGCAAGGTTGTAAATTGCAAGGCTAGGGCATCGGACACTGCCGCGGACACCTCCTCCAGGAACGCCGGTAAGGTTGGCGACTTCGGCAATTTCGGCTGGCCCATGGCATCCGCCATTTTAGGTGTTGGGGCTCCTCTCTCCCTCTCCTTTCTCGCGGTCCTGGCAGTCGCCGCCATCGCCAAATCAGCTCCGCAGCCTCACAATCTGCTCCGGGTGCCGATCCCCTACACGCAAGTATGCTCTTTGTATTGGGACTGTCCTCAAGCCGGCTTTAATGACCCGTTTTGGGGTGGAGGAGACCGGAGCTCAAACGGAAGCCGTCCGCTGAGTTCACCGCATCACGTGCTAGTGCCAGGAGCCGTCCTTTTTTTGGCACCACGAAATAGACAGAGTAACGGCCTAGTCCTCTTTCCAACGGTGGAACTGGACGAATGGCATCTAAACGCTGGAGTCTTTGAATGAATCAACATCCGCTGCCCATTGACGCAGCCAGAGCCATCTCCGAGCTACTGTCACCGGTGCTACGGAGCGGAGCTGACAGCTGCAAGAGATCAGAGAAGGCCTCTGCCAGGAATGCAGCGATGGATTCTAAACGAGCCAACTCGGGATCACCTGGAAGCTGCTGAATCCATCGAAGGGAGGCACGTGCTGCTAGACCTCCGCACACCCCTGCTTGAAGGGAAAGAGCGGACAACGAAAAACCCATCTTTAGCAGACTCTCAACTTTTTAGGTCTTGCTGGTCGCGGAGTGCCGCTCCGCCCTCAACCGGAATTGTGGTATGCTTGATGACCCCGGTCACTAACGCATCAACTTTCGGGTATGTCAGCCAACGGTCCAAGTCAGAGGGAGACCAAGGGTATAACTGACCAATAACACGTGCCGTACGTAGAGAGGACTCTGGAGAGTCCCACTCTCGAGATACCATATGCTGTAACTTGGCTGGAAAGGAAAAAGCTTTGGAAGGCTTACGAATGCCCTGTAAAATGGGATCCGGCTGCAACAGGGTTTGAGAACTCTGAGGATCAGGCGTGTCGGCCAGGCGTAGTGACTCCATCACCTGTGTGATTAGGGCCGGCAACTCCTCTTTCTGAAAAAGTCTGATATCTTGAGAGTCCTCGTGAACTGTCAGCAAAGAATCAGACGGAGAATATTCCCCATCTTCTTTCTCCAATGATTCAGGGCTCACCTCCGACGATTTAAAGTCTTCTTGAATATCCGTAGTGTCCCGCAAGCCACATGCAACGTTCCTGGAAGGATGTACTGCTTTAAGGTCTGAGGACTTTTGGGACCACTTGTGAGACCCCACAATATCCTTGTCTGCTACCGGGCGGCTGCTGGAGGTATACCAAAAGACTCCGAACGCCACAGGTGCCATGCCTGGCGGGGAACTTCAAAACCCAGTTTAACAGACCCTGATGAAACCGGAAGTGAAGGAATCAGGTCAGAGACAGCCGGTCCCGATGCAGTTGAAATAAACCCAGGGCAGCTGAGGCAAGTAAGAAAACAGTTTACTTACATTTTCTCTCAGAAATTGATACCTGATCCTCCTGCTGATGTCTAAGCCCTCGTGGCAAAGACTCAGCGCTGCTTAAAGAAAATCGGGAGCTCTACTGAAGCCAGGCTCAGGAGCTCCACAAGTTTATCTGGGGAATCAAGTTGCTGGGAAACCCAGAGTAACACCTCTTGTGTACTCTGGGTGCATCCAGGAGCCTCAAGATACAGTGAAAAAGGAAAAAAACAAATTGTAGAACAAGCTTGAAGAACACCCTCATCTGCTGAGACAGAGAAAATACTGAATAGGACCTCTAGGGGTATGCCTAGGTCACCCAGAGCCTGACCAATCACAGCTCTGGAGTTTTTTTCTCTGTCTCCCTATCTGCTGGCAGGGGTGCATAACCCGCTTGTCTGGACTGGTCTAGCAGTATGATCTGGAAGAAAAGGATACTAACTGTAAAGGCAGATGAGGGTTCGGGATTTCCCTGGCCTGGAGTGACTAACAAGAAACAGAACCTTTACACTAACTGGTAAGTAAAATGACACCTTCCATATCATCCTGCTAGACCATTCCAGACAAGTGGGATGTACCAAAGCCACAACTCCACTGGGCAGGAAGAAGACACAGCAGCTCGCAAAACACTTGAGTCAAAGGCCATGTCAACCCTCGCGTGGACATTCAAGCGGTAATGCTTGTCAAAAGTGGAAAGTGATGCGCACGTTGCTACCTGACAAATGTCTGCAGGAGCTACCAAGCTACGCTCCGCCCACAAGACGCCTGCGCTCTGGTAGAATGGGCACGCAAACCCTCTGGAACCAGCCGGTTCCATAACAGATAAGCCGAGGCAAAGGCCTCCTTAATCCAGTGCCCCAAAGTCGACTTGGCTGCCGTGTCACTTTTGCATGGGCCAGCAAAACAGCACAAAAAGATGGTCGGACTTATGAGAGGAATTCGCAACCTCCAAATACCGGAGAAGCACCTTCCGGACATCCACAAGGCAAAGATCCTTTTTTTTTTTGTAATTTAAATTTTTGCAAAAAAAAAAAAAAATCCCCCCAAAAAAACAAAATCAGATACAAGAAATACATGATCTACAGGAAACAATTATAATCATTAACTGGAGATCAAAAAAGAATCCCAAAAGGTCACATGTATTAGCCTACATTCCGAAAACAAACAAGGCATATTAACAAGAAACTAAAGGGTGAGGAAGAAACCCTTTCATATTGCTAGGTATACCAATCTATTAGACCTCTAAATTCAATTCCCTCTTATCAGACAAAAACGTTTCCAAGTAGAATCAAAAAAGGAAAACATACTTCCTTGCCAGGTGACAAATGTACCTGCAAGGGAAATGTAAAAAGATGGATCCACCTATTCCCAACACCTTAGGTTTCAGAGCCAGAAACTGTTTTCTACAAAGCTGTTTTTTCCTGGAAACATCCGGGGAAACGCTAAGTTTCATTCCACAAAATAATGTAGCTTTATACTTAAAGTGAAGCTTCAAAACCCTAATCTTGTCTACTGCTGAAAAAACTGAAACTAACAAGGTTGCTCGTTTGGATATACAATCCATTGAGTCCTCAAGAAATTTAGATAGATCTTGACTGACACCAGGAACTAATGCATCATTCCCCTCTGTATTCGAGTCCTCCACCTGAACCTTAGTTGGTACATAACATCTCTGAATAGAAATCACATCTGATATTTGGAGAACCTCTTTGAAATATTTTTCTAACAAAATCTCCAGGGACAATAAGTGCGTGACAGGAAAATTAAGAAGTTATTAACCCGTGACTGATTTTCTAGAGTTTCTAACTTATAATTCAAAGACTGAGTCTTTGATAAATGAAACTTTGGACTGCTGCAAAGTATGCAGCTGGCCATCTAATCTAGAAACAGTTCCTGCCAATTCAGAAACTCTAACATCCATGTCCTGAAGCGACTTATTAATCTCATGAGTGAAATCACATAGGGAAGAAACCGTAGAAGACAGTTTCATATCAGTATTGGATATTGCTGACTGTAAGTCTTTCAACATTATATCATGAGAAGGATCCTCAATCTTCTGTATTTCTGTCGGCAAAGTAACAGGCTTCTGGGAAAGGACACATACCAGAGGAGGTTGGTAACACAACCACAGAAGCAGCAGATAAAACCGTGAAAAGCAACAACCGGTTCGGAGGAGGTGGAAGGGTCCTTCCATTGGACTGAGAGAGGCCTCCTCAGTTGATACATGCAAAGAGGCTATAGTAGCAAAATGCCTAGCCAAAGAGCCAACCATCCTATCAGGTGGGGGCGCAGAGGATGGCTTAGATGGAAGTCTTGCCTTGCGCTTCCCCATAACACAATCCAAATTAGTAAACGTTATAAGAAAGTACCTTATGATGAGAAATCTCTCTGGCAAACAACAATGCAGCTCCAGCGTTGGCATGCCCCCTCTGGGCTGGATGAAATAGCTCCGAAGGGGACCTCCTTGCAGATGATGTCACAGGAGCCATCCACAGAGATGCCAGCAGGCTGCACTCCCGACCATGGGACCTCCTCGGCTCAAGAGTACCCAAAGCAGAGACGCAGAGCGTGCTGCTATGTTGTTCCCAGCGAAGATCCTTATTCTTCTTCTGACTTCTTCTTAGAGAAGGACGACTAGCAGAACCTGGTTTACATGAAAGAGAAAAAGTACCTTTGGCAAGAAGGAAGGCACAGGCTGAATGGAAACAGCCTCATTTGAAAGGGCATGCAGCTCGTAAATTCGTCTTGCGAAAGAAATCGCAATCAAGACTACCGTTTCAAGCATCAAATCCTTCAAAGTAGCAAGCTTCAAAGGCTCAAAGAGTGCCATTATCAGGGTCCTAAGCACCAAACACAGGTCCCAGGGGAAGATGCAGATACCAAACCCCCTGGAGAAAGTGCAAGACTTCCAGGTGCAAGACTAGAGACTTACTAGCCAATGGACCCCGGAAACAGGCCAAAGCTGCCACCTGAACCTTCAGGGAGCTAAGGGAAGGCCCTTCTCCAGTCCATCTCGTAGAAGGCAAACAGAGATGGCACCTTGGTCGTCTCAGGAGTCTGCTGCCGAGCACCACACCATTGCTCAAAGAGACACCAGATCCACATGGATGCTATCTTGGTAGACCTCCTCTGGGCTCCAAACAGAATGGAGACCACCGCTGGAGAGTAGCCCTTACATGCTATCTCCTTTCACGAGACAAGCTGTAAACGAGAAGGGAATTAGGTCCTCCAGGATGATCGTTCCTTGCCACAGTAGGCCCTGAGAAAGAGGCAACAAAAGAGGAGGCGCCTATAGGAGCTGCATCAGGTATCCGAACAACGCTCTCCTTGGCCAGTCCAGCGCCACCAGAACAATCCTGCCCAGGTGGCATTCTATATGCCAAATCACACATCCCACAAGGGGCCATGGAGGAAACATATACAGCAGGTGCTGACTTGGTCACAGTGTCAATGCTCTCAGACACCATCTACATGTGGCAACTGAAGAAGCAGCAAACTTTGGCATTGGAGTGGGTTGCCATCAGATCCATTTCAGGGCGACCCCAGTGGTGCAGAATCAACTGAAACGCCTCCTGACTCAACTCTCACTCTCCAGGATCCAGAGAGTGCCCGCTGAGGAAGTCCACCTCCACACTGTTCACTTGGCAATAAGCTGAACCGACAAAGTTAGGAGGTTCTTCTCTGCCCAGGTAAACAGGAGAGCCAACTCCACAGCTACCTTGGCACTCCTTGTGCTGCCTTGTCGATTTATATGTCACTGCCATGGCACTGTCTGAAAACATTTGAACCGCCCGACCCTCAAGGGGCCGAAAATGCAGAAGAGTCAACCTGATGGCCTTCGCCTTGAGGTGATTGATGGACCACACCGCTTCCCTGAGGTCCCAACAGTCCTGGGCCATACAGTCTTGGCAATGGGCTCCCCAGCCCAAGTGACTGGCATCCATCACCAGGAGTATCCAGGAGAAATCGTCCAGTGGCACACCCTTCTTCAGATGACAGGGATGCTGCCATCACTGAAGGCTGGGTCTTTACCATCATCGGGAGTGGGAGCCTGAGCCTGTGCTCGAACTCATGAGAACTCGGGGACCACAGAGTTAACAAGGATGCTGAAGAGGCCTATGTGAGCACGGGCCCACAATACCATCTCTAGGGTCACTGCCATCAGTTTGAGGAGCTGAAGATAATCCCAGACTCTAGGAGTCTGTTGTGCACAGAACAGTGCCAGGAAATCCAACAGTCTTTTGACTTTCTCCTCTGGCAGGAAAAAAGCTCTGCCCACTCGAGTGTTGGAATGTGCTCCAAAGAACTCCAGGGAATGGTAAAGCAAAAGCTGACTCTTTCCCCGATTGATCACCCAGTTGGGGCTTTCCAACAGGACACCACTCAGAATGCCATCCGAGATGTCTCTGAAAGAGAACGGGCCTGGAAGAGCCAGTCGTCCAGATATGAATGCACACAGATCCCTCAGCGCTGCAGATGCCACCACCAAGACCTTGGAGAATGTCCTTGGGGCGGTGGATAGCCCAAAGGGAGGGCAGTGAACAGATAGCGAGAGTCAAGCACGGCAAAATGCAGATATCTTTTGCTGATCCCCCTAGATTGGGATAAGAAAATATGCCTCAGCCAGATCCAGAGAAGCCAAGAATTCTCTTCAGCACACTGCTTGAATCACGGAGCACAAGGTTTCCATGCAGAACTGCAGGACATGCAAATGCTCGTTGACCCCCTTGAGGTCCAGAATGGGCCGGGAGGCACCATCCTTTTTTTTTTTGGACACCATGAAATAGATGATCTGCCCTTGCCCTGTTCATCTGGGGGGATGGGCACCACCACCTTTAGGTACAACAACTTATCCAAGGTGTCTGCAGAATGGCACTTTCATTGCAGATCACAAAGGGAGATGACAAAAGCATCCGGAATCAGCTCTCTGCATTCCAGGGCATAGCCAAACTGAAAGTTATCTAGCAGCCAGCAATCCTTAGAACATAAGATATGCCATAATGGGTCAGAACAAGATCCATCAAGCCCAGTATCCTGTTTCCAACAGTGGCCAATCCAGGTCACAAGTACCTAGCAGGTTCCCAAAAAGGCGCACAGGTTCCACAATGATTTCCCGGGTCCTCTTTAATAATGGTTTATGGACCTTTCCTCCAGAATTTGTCCACATCTTTTTTAAACCCAGCTACACTAACAGCTTTTACTATATCCTCCGGTAATAAATTCCAGAGTTTGATTACACGTTGAGTGATAAAATATTTTCTCTTATTAATCTTAAATGGCTTACATTGTAGCTCCATTGCGTATCCCCTAGTTTTTCTATTTTTGGATGGCATAAACAATTGATCTATGATTACCTGTTCCACGCCATTCATTAATTTATAGACCTTGGTCTGACCCAGTATGGCATATCTTATGTTCTATCAGATCTCCCCCTCAGCTCTCTCTTTTTCAGGTTGAAGAGCTCTAAGTTTTTAAGCCTTTAAAGGGGTATCCTTCCATCCCCTTTACCATTTTGGTGGCTCTTCTCTGTACCTTTTCACGTATCATCACTCATACCAAGCACTCAGATCACATCACGCCCCTCCTCATTCAGCTTCACTGGCTTCCCCTTCGCTTCAGAATACAATACAAATTCCTGATCATAACTCAAAGTTATTCACAACTCTACCCCCCCAGTATTTGGCCAATCTCATTTGCCTACATACTCCCTACCATCAACTTCACTCCCTCCATGCCTATCACCTATCCCCTTCCCTCTCCGTCTCAGGCCCATCTAGAACTTACACACCATGCTGCCTTCTTTTTCATCGTTCCTACACTCTGAAACACCCTGCCATCCGCACTCCACCTCGAACCCTCTTATTCAAAATTCAAAGCATACCTCAAAACCCACCTATTCCATCAGACATATAATATTCCATGCACTAGTTTGTGTTAGTCTTGTGTGTCTTACTTTCCTGCCTCTCCTGCTTCTCTTATGGCTGTTACTATTCCTTTGCCTGTCTTTTCTCTTTCCTGTCAATATATGGCGTTCTTTTCTGTTTCCTATCTGCAGCATTGTTGTTTATTGTAAACCGCCCTGATGCCATGGCCTGGGTGGTATATCAAATGCGAAATAAAGATAAAGATAAAGTTATATCCTTTTTAAGATACGGCAACCAGAACTGCACACAATATTCAAGGTGCGGTCACATCATGGAACGATACATTCCTTTGTTTATAATTCCTAGCATTCTATTTGCCTTCTTGGCCGTTGCTGCACACTGGGCAGAGGGTTTCAATGTGTTATCCACGATGACACCTTGGTAACCCAGACCCATTCCTGAAAGAAAAGGCAAAGCCTGCCTCCAACCGAAGAAACCAGGGAATGGGTCCTCAAACCTTCATTGCGCAGCCCGGAAGTGGCCTCCTCTGGAGAGGACCAAGTCCCTGGGCCCATGCGTTCCACGGAAGAACTGAGAACAAACCCGAAGTCCATAGGGAGAAGGGCTCTCCAAGTTGGTAGCGATGGAATTCCCAAGACCCACGGGAGTCCAACCAGCGCTCTCACGAGAAGAGGGCAGAGGGTGATGGAAAAGCAGCTCCTGCTCACTACACAGGCCCCTTGGATATGTCCTCTAAAAGGCGGAAGATTTTGTCTCGCCCAAGTCCTTTACCTGCTTCTCTCAATTGGACCCAACAGAAGTGCCCCTCTAAGGTCAGATGGGCAACTAGGCTTTGGAAGAGGAGTCCGCTGCCCTATGTCAAAGACAAGCCAACGCCATGTCACCATTGACAGGGCAAAATCCCTGGCCGCTAGATGTACCAGGTGGTACATGGCATCAGAAGGAAGGCCGTAGAAGACTCCAAAAGAGGAGTAGAATCATCTGGTAGAACAGACTGAATCTACTGGAGCAGGGCCTGAAACATTAGGTCTGCACATACCGCCAACTGAAGAATAGCAGCCACTGCAGCGAACTGGTTCTTCAACACAAATCCACCTTTCAATCCAGAGTAGCTTTCAAGGTCAATCCACCTTTCACAGGAATGGTGGTCCGTCTGGTAACCGCCATGGACCTACGCATCCACCTTGGAAACATCAAGCCACATGACATGCAAGCTCTCCTGGAGAGAGGGAGTATCTTCTTATACATCTTAAGCCCCTTAGGTGGGGGAGTTGGGGGAATCCCATTCCAACTGGTACAGGCCCTTGAGCACTTCCAGGAACGGGAGACAAGTCATAATCCAAATTTCAGCCAAATCCCAACTGATCCCCATCTTCGGTGGGGGCGGGGGGTTCCCTTTGCTGGAGACACATAGTCATCAATTGAACCAGCTTCAACTCTCAGCCTGCCCCTCACGAGACAGCGCTTGGGGGAAACCAGAGGCCACAGGGTCTGAATTTCCACAACAGAATGACTAGGCCTGCTGTAAAAGGAAAATAATTCAGAGGAGGAAAATCCAGAAGCTCTTCTTGCAAAAATGACCCTCCACACTAGGGGGCACAGTCATCATCAATCCCCTACAGAATGAGAGGCCCACGGCATGGTCACGAAAGTCTCCGGCTGGTTGAATATCCTTATCCATAGCACTATCTAACACCTCCTGCCCTGAGGCAGGCAAGGTCGGACTAACCTCATCCCCTGGCAGAAAGAGGGGAAATAGGTCCTCCAGGGCCGATTCAGAAGCAGTCATGCAAAAAGGGCAGAGACCAGAAGTCAGAGATGAAGCGCCTCGTTTGCCACAGGCCAAACAACCTTTCCTAGAAGACAGAAGTTAAGGCAAGTATCACAACAGCGGGTATTAAGGCTGCGGCAGCCCAAAAGGTGCACATTAACTGCGCTTTAATTGCAATGCGCGCTAGGGAAGGAATGCACGCAAGGACTGTGCCACCGCCAGGTGCACAATATTAAAAACGCTAGCAGCACGTGCAGAAAATGATGGAAACTCATACACGGCGCCAATACTTGCTAGTAGTCCCCTCCAAATTGAGTCCCACACAGACAAAATTGGGAGCCCCCTAAAAGGACAATGAGGAGGTAAAGCCTTGGCATTCTCCCCCTGAGAGCCCCGGGCAGAGATCTGTGTCAGGCTCAGCTTTACTCCCCTGAAACTTTTTTTCTGGCTTGGCAGCACTGCGTTTAAGGTGGCTGGCAGACAGATTCCTCTGAGAGCCTTCTGCAATCTTTAAGAGACAGCAGAGGGTACAGTGGAGGAGGGAGGGGGCGCTGAGGTTGTGTGATGCTGCTACACTCTTTCATCCTTCCAGATCCTTCCAATTTTCTGGCTGATCAATAGATAAGAACATGGAGCTGAACCAATTTTCCCTCTTCCTATGGCTACCGAAAAGACTGCAGTCTAGTGGACCCTCCCATGTCACGCTCAAATGAGCGAGTCACCTCAAAGTGGTCTGTCACAAATGTTTATCAATTTTTTCTTCTCAATTCTTCAGATTTTCTTCAGAGAGGAGAAAATCCATCCATCATCTGCTGGAGACAAAGAAATACTGAAGGGACCTCTGGTGGCTGAGGCAAATAGAGTTTTGGGAGTGATGTCATTGAAACCTGGGCTTTTCATTGGTTGTCTCCACCAATTAGCTGGCATGGGAACACAACCCACTTGTCTGGACTGGTCTAGCAGGACAATATGGAAGAACAAGTAAGGACAGACAACTCTTATGTCTAAATCTGGTCTTACTGGTTGTCAATTTGCTCTTGACGTAATGCTATGCTGCCTTGCTCTTCCAGGAGGTTCTCGCGTGATGCAGACTGTGCAGGGTCCAGTTTCTTCACATAGGCAGCAGGCACAAAGCCCTGACGATCATTCACTTCCACCTTCCACCAATCCTGAAGACAAAAAGGGAACACAAAACATGATTAGATTCCACAAAAGACAAGAAATCATCATCCATTCACAAGGACAACGAAGCACTACAAACAGCTTTAGATCAATGCTATACTTCAATACTGAGGATCACTAAACCCCAGACTAGCACTCAAACATCATATGTCTTTACCTTGTTAGTGCTATTAAGCAGTGTCAGCACATCTCCTTTCTTCATGGTAACCTCACGGGGACTTTTCTCCTGGTAATCATACAGAGCCAGGACCAGCTCCTTTCCAGTCTCATCATCCATGGGGGCAACTTGTTGCTAACAGAAGGGGGAAATGTATTATCTGTCTGCTAAACCTTAACATCAGCTCACACTTCACCTGCTGGCACCAGCAGAACACAGCATCTTCTAGACACCATACATGACAATCTGAACTTTATAAGAACTTCAGACCTGGAAATCCATTTGGTCAGCCATTGCAAACCTAGTTCAATGTTACGTTACATGTAAACTGCTCTGACTACAAATACAGCAGTATATGAAACTGGTTAAATAAATAAATAAAATAATCTGCAGAATTTAAAATATTTCAGCTTTTACTTTTTCACATGTTAAACGCTGTAACAGTGGTTCAAAATCTGTGGTCCATGGACCCCTCTGAGGTTCTTTATCTTTATTCGCAGGATTTGATAAACCGAGGCGTCAGGGTGGTGTACAATACAAAAAAAGGCAATGGCTACAGAACAAATAAAGTCAAAGGAACGCCAGTAATAATAGGACAGAGAAGGACAGAGAGAAGACAGAAAACAAAGGAGATCCATAAAGTGGAAAGGATGGCGGTAGACGGGAGATACACAAGGGAAGGGTCTTGAGACCATTACAGGGGTCCATAAGACAAAAGAGAAAAAAGGAGGGTGAGGATTGGCTTGAGAGAGAGATTGAGACTGGTGGGAACTAGCTGGGAAAAAAGAGAGACTGGTAGATACAAGATGGGGGAGGGAGATAAGAAGGGTAGGGGGAACAGGCTTGGTGCAGAAGGGGGGGTGTCCAAGAAAATGGTTGCGATGAACTAGAGGTCTCAGAGCTTTTCGGAGGTTCATAAAGAAGTTCTCACACAACCAAAAATGCTGGGAACTTCTGCTCTATACCTTTATCTATTTTTCTAATCAAGTTCCATCAATGGCTACTCTAGAAATGCACATAGTAGCAAAACCACTAAAAGTTAGTCAAGCTTTTCTTCCATCTACAAATTGTTGGGGTTTTTTTGGAATTTAGACATTAGTAATGGCAATTGCAGGGATGTCAAGCTACAAATCCTGGTTATCACTAATGAATATGCATGAGATATAATTGCATACAGTAAAAGCAGTGCGCACAAATGTATCTCAAGAATATTTATTAGGGATAGTCTGAAAACTTGACTGGTTTACAGTCCTGCAGGCTTACGGTTTGACACCACTGAAAACTTATCAAACTCCAGAAAGTTTTCACTCTCAGCCACTTGGGAATGAGTGACTCCTAACATTAGGGTTCACAGAACATGAGACACTGCCCTAAGGAGGTCAGGAAAACATTAACATATTTGCTGTAAATTTCTCTAGGCAGGGCATAATTATGTGACAATACATACTAGCACAGCTGACTTTTAATCAAATTATATTCAAATGATCTCATCAAGTATATTAAAAGCAAAGCATTTAGATTTATAAACCTAACACATTACTGTTCTATTGTAACACATACAATACTGTTCTACTCAGAGTTACAATAAAATAAAAATAATTAACACACCTATAAAAGGAAGTTAAACTGAAGGCATTTGACATTCCTTCAGTTATGCTATTAAATCAGTGATGTTGCAATTTCTAGCTTTATCCCCTGTACACCTGTCACTCTCTTCATATTTTTCTCTTTTTTCCTCATTACTATTATTTAGACGGCAATTGAAAGCTCGCTTTTTGAGACAGGCATTCCCTACACTATGTTGATAATTGCATATTAATTATTGCTTTGTATTATTATGTATTTTTTGTAATCCACCACGTTAGTGTATGGAATATAAATCTTTTAAATAAATAAACTGCGCTTGCATCTCTTTGCTGATGTGCTTCTTTATGTGTTTCTGCTCTGCCAATCTAGAATCAAACTCCAGTTGTTTATTTTGGTCCCAGGGAACCTAACACATGAAGTTTATTACTACTATTATTGTTTTCTCAAAGAGTTTCAAAATTAAGAAAACTGGAAAACTTCAAAAACTGAGCAGGAATCAGAAGGCTGCAGTATTTGTGAATGTTGTTTCCAGCATCCTTTCTCTGTCCTAGCAACTCATAACAGTGCCAATCACACATAGAGCCAAAGAGCCCCTTACCCTGCAGGACTGTGCCTGTTCTCTCAGAGCTTGGATGCTGCTGCCGTAGGCGCTGAGATCTGACATCAGGGCCTCATGCTTCTTCAGAAGAGCCTAAAATAATACAAATTCATGAAAACGTAGCTGTTCGTTTTGGGGGAGGGAGGGTGTGCACAATGGAGCAGCCTTCGAAGTATCAGAAAACGCCCAGATGTTGTACAGTTGCACTCCTGCAGTTTTTGCTTGACCATGCAAGTAGTGACCCTCACGTGCTATGAGAGATTCATTTTCAGTGTCATCTCCTCACCTCAGCAGAGTCCTCGTCCTTGCCATAGTCTGTGCTGCCAACAATGGGCTCTTTTTCCCTCATCCAAGATTCAGCTTCATTAGCATCTGCAAAATACTGCTGGGCCTGAAGAGAGTCCTCCAAATCCTGTCGGCGCTGGGATGCTTTGTTTTTCAGAGATTCCCACTTTTGATGTAGCTCATTAAGTTTTGTTTTCACCTCCTCTGAGGCAAAATGGCCTAAATGAAGTATGCAAAAGGGAAAGGATTAGGACAATGACGGTAAAGCACTTTAACATCTATTTCAATTTCATCTCATTTTGGTTCTCAACTCACCCTCATCCACCATGGCATTTCCCTTCTGGCTAACTGCCTTAATGCGAGGTTCATGGCCTGCAATCTCTGCCTGCAGGGCCTGATGTTTCTTCAGCAGGTTCTGGACACCAATCAAATCCTTGCCTGAAAACAGGAGAAGGTTCAGCTTATTCCACCAGCTCAGACAAAGTTATCTAGCAACACTGCCAGGATGCTTCACAACTGCCCTGTACCATTCAATGCCTAGGCCTGAACACACAAACCTCTGTTAGTGGAGGCTGCTATGGGCTCTTTCTCCCGAATCCAGGTTTCTTCGTCTTCCACGTCACGGAAGAGCTGCTGCAGGCGAAGAGAGTCTGCTAGCTTCTGTTTCCGCGCAACCATGGGATCCTTAAGAGATTCATAGCGACTAACCAGAGCCTCCTGCTTCTTCTTGATATTGTCTGCATCGAAATGTCCTGCGTCCTGGAACTGCCGAGCTTGGATAGCAATGCCATCAATTCGGTCCTGCGATTCAGCGACAGACAAAACAGCATTACAAGGACCTTAGAACTGTTGTGCTTGCTTTTCCAAGACTAGGTTAAATTGAAAGCAGAACTTCAAATCTTATCACAGAAACATGAGAAATACAATGGAGTCTGTAACAAGGGTAGTTTGCCTATGATTGCCTACTGAAGAGTTATTCCAGCACTGCGCTATGTAGACATGGACTGACAGTAAAACACTTCTTGAATTTATTAGGGGGAGGGTGGGAGGGCAAACCAACCAATCCCCAGTCCCCTTCTCCCCCCCCCCCCCCCAAAGCTTCCTAGTTGCTAATACCATGTAGGGATAAAGTTTTGTTAAGCCATAGCTGAGGTGACCTATCCCAGTCTGCTGCCCATGAGATGTCCCACTGTACTTCCCACACACCTGGTGAGCAGCCACGTCTGCCTCCAGCAGTGCATGTTTTTTCTGCAGGTTCTGCACATTAGTTAAGTCTTTTCCATAGTCATCGGATGCCAGGTGCCCCTCTACCTCATACAGCCACAGTTCAATGTCCTCCACATTGCGATTAAACTGCTGTTGCTGGTTGGCTTCACGCAACTTTATGCCTGAACGGTGAAGAGGACAGAATTTATTAAGCAGGGAGGACTGGAACACCACCTAGGAACAATAAGCTGAAAACTAGGAAACAATGAACTGTTTAGAAGTATAAAAGGCAAGGGGTATGGGCACTTCCATCCATGGCACTGTCGGATGATATGCCAGCATGAAGTGTGAAGAAATGGTTTTATTTATTCTTTGGGGGTTTCTCCCATTCATTTTTGTCTGGGGAAAGTCTGGGTGGCACATTTTACTCATTATTTAAATTAGTTGATCAGTATTGTCTTGTCATTTCTGTAAACCAACGAATTTAGGGACCCTGTTCTTGTAATGCTTTCTGAAGTAAAACTGTGTGTGTGTGTGTCTGTTTTTTATGTATCAGTGGTAAGATATCTTCCTTTAGAGGACCATTATGCCCATTAGACGAACTAGACAGTTGCCTAGAGTGCCAATGGTCCAAGGGCAGCCTGCTGCTGCATCTCTCTGGGACCTGCAGAAGCAATGATTTCACGGAGCCCCACAGCACTTACCTATACCTCTGGCACTGAAAGGGACAGCACTGGCAGCAATGAGGATCACCTAAGGCACCCCATATCCTTACACCAGCCTTGTTCCCTTAGTGGTATTTTGCAAAGATCCAGCCATTCGGACTGATGGAATAGAAATACTGATAAAATAAATTCCACTTCCTCTGCTAATGCTTCTTATGTCCTTGTGCAAGTCACTATCTCCTGCTGCTTAGCTTTTTGGAGAAGCAACTTTCTGCATCTGAATTCTAAAAATGCTGTGAACAGCTTTGAGCATTATATCAAAAAGCAGGGCTAAGATTTAAAATGAGTCATTCACTCTGCACTTCTGAAGGATACAACTGCAGCTCAGTGCATCCCATGAACCTGTTCTGGCCTGCCCATCCCTTAGATTTTCTCACTTTATCCTATATATTTATAGTTTATGGTGCTGGTGCTGTACTTTGTTATTTCAATGGCAATTTTTCTGTTTTTCGAACCCATCTTCATTTGAGAACTTTCTTTAAAGAAATGCAGAACATAAGCATAGAACAGAACAGATCTCACCTTTCAGTTCCGTGGCTTCTAAAAGCCTTTTCCAGAGGGTGATAACCTCATTCATATGGGAAGTCACTTCATCCGATGCATAATGGTTTACATCAATAAGTTTTTGACCTGAGTTCTCTAGAGCATCAATGCGACTCTGATTGGCTGAAAGTTCTGCCTCAAAAGCCTGATGCTTTTGGACTTTGCCTTGCAGGTTAGATGGGTCCTGCACAAGAGAAGAGACATTTTAAGATGCTGCATCTGGTACTAGCAGGCAGTTCACTATCCAGAGACACTCTGCATGAGGAGGGTAATTTTATAGCGAGACATAAGTTACACACCATCTACATGTGTAAATCATGGTATTTTAGCATTTATGCAGTTAATGGGCATGCATATTTTCATTGTAGCCAGCCACCATTTTATAAGTATGTGCATAAGCCCAATGGCATGTACTTTCATTGTGGTGTGTGCAAGAGTGGAATTTGGGCAGAGCATTGGTGGAGCACACAGGTACAGTACATACATAAATTATACAATGCTCTAATTTATGTGCGTTCTTTATAAATCTAGATGTAGGCATTTACACCACTCCTAGAGCTGGTGTGAGAGAGAAATTAGAGTTTACCTACTAATTTTCTTTCCTTCAGTCCCTCCAGATCAATCCAGACATGTCGGTTTATGCACTCCCGGTAGCAGACAGACTGAGAACTACTGGTTTGATGATGCCTTTCTATACAGGGTCATGTGTGGCTCACAGCCAACTAGTATTTCTATAAAAGAAGCAATGTAACAGTTTTTCTCCCTTCCTTCCAAGTAAGAGGGCAGGGAATGAACCAATACCAGCAACCATGAAGCCTCAGCACTAGACTTGCAAGGCAACCCAGGGACTAGCACTTCAGGATATATGCCATCATGCTCTCCTAATGACTTTCTTCCTTCAGATTTATATTTATTTATTTATCCAGATTTGTATACCACTTTTTCCTTCAATCAAAGTGGTGGGTTACACAAATTGGGTTTACATTGAATAGGATTAATGTGGTTGGGATTATCTTTACATTCAAGTGTGGTTAATGGAGTTCTTAGGCTGCTTGGTCATAGAATACTGTGAATAGGAAGGTCTTAAGGGATTTGCGGAAATCCTTGAGGTCATTTATCACCCGCAGTTCATCCGGGAGGGAATTCCAGAGGGCCGGTGCTGATAAGGATATGGCTCTGCTAGAGGTAGCTTGTTTTGTTTTATGGTATCCAGCTGGTGTTCATAGTCTATTGTTGTTGCTAGTTCATCTGGGTCGGTTGGTTGTGTCTTTGGTTATCAAGCAGTGGAGAACATCTGCTGTGCATTGGTGCATGATCTTGAATATGTTTGAAGTGGTTTTGAATCTTGCTCGTACAGTTATTGGTAGCTGGTGCATTTGCCGAAGTATAGGTGTAATGTGTTCGTTCTTGGCTGTGCCAGTTATGATGCGGACTGCAGTGTTCTGCACTAGCTGGAGTGGATGGGTAGCCTGCTTAGGTAGTCCTTGATATAGAGAGTTTCTGTAGTCCAGTATTGATGTGATGACTGCCTGGCATACAGCTCAGAAATGGTCCTGGCTGAGGATTGGTTTGAGTCTCCGGATGAGTTTCAATCGTTGGCATGCTTTTGCAGCTGTTTTGCTTATGTGTGTGTGAAGGTTTAAGTTCCTGTCAAAGATGATACCTAAGTATTTCACCTCGTCCTTTATTGGTATGGTACGATTCAGGATGCTGATGGCTTGAGGTGGGTTAAAATTGGGATTTCTGGATATGATCTTTGCTTCTGTTTTGCCGAAGTTGACTTTCAGGTTGTTATCTGCGAGCCAGTTGTTCATGCCCTCGAGGCAATGGGTCATGGGGGCTAAGTCTGGAACAAGTGTGTCTATTGGAGCATACAGTATAATGTCATTGGCATAAATGTGATATTGTAACATGTGGCATTTGATAATGCCACACATCGGTTGGATGTAGATGTTGAATAATACAGATGACAGAGCTGATCCCTTGTGGTATTCCTTGGCTGATGGGGAACTGTGAAGATTTTCCACGGTCTCCTTTGACTTGTTGTGTTCTGTTGCTTAGATATGATGTGAACCATTTTATTGTGTTGTTGCATAGCCCAATCTCCTGTAATCGGTTTAGCAACACTGAGTGGGAGACCGTGTCGAATGCTGCTGAGATGTCTATGATTACAAGTAAACATCCATTTTTTATATTGTCCAGACCCTTCAGTAGATTGTCAAAAAAGGATGTGAGTAGAGTTTCTACGCTGTGCATCGGCTTCAATCCGTGCTGCTGTGGGTCTAAAGGAGCTTGCAGATCAATGTGGTCCTGTAGTTGCCTCTGTGTCACCTTTTCAATAACCTTCGATAAGAATGGTAGACTCGATATGAGTCGGTATGATTTTGGGTCTGTAGTACTCAGCCTTGCACCCTAGAAGACGGGTCGTATCATGGCTTGTTTGAGTGCCTGTGGTACATGCCCTTGTATCAGTGACTCTTTTACAATTTTGTGGATGTGTATGGATAGTTGGTCTTTGGAGTTTTTGATCCATTCAACTGGGCATGGATCTGATGGGGATGTGGTTGTATTCAGGGCATTCACTATGTCTTCTATTTGCTTTACTGTTGGTATGGCGAAGTTTTTCCAGGTTTTTGTGTCAGTCCCTTTTAGGTTGGATGTTACTGTGGTGCTTATCTGGGCTTGCACGTTGTTCTTGTTCATTAGGTAGTTTGCATATTCTTGGGGGTCATTTTGATGGGTGTTATGTCCAGAGTGGTCTTTGGTGAGCTTTTCCACAATGCTAAAGAACTCCCTTGGTTTATTTGCCGCTTTCATAATGAGGTTAGTATGGTGTTGCTGTTTATGTTCGTTGATCAGGTTGTTGTAATTTTGCTGTTCAGTTCTGTACTGGTGTAGAGTGTCTGGTGATTTGTTTTGTCTCCATTTTCTTTCTATTCGTCTGAGGGAACATTTTGCTTCCCTGATTGTGCTGGAGTACCAGGGAGCATTGGTTCTTCTGTGGGTAGATGGGTTGTCCTTTCTTGGAGCAGATGTGGCTTTGGATAATGCAGTGGTTCCATTTGTCTATTGTATCATCCAAGCTGTTGCATTCTTGTTGAATTTGTAGTATTATTTCCTTCAGGAAGGTTTCTTTGTTATAGGGTTGAATCTTCTTGTTGTATTTTTCTCATCGTAGAGGTGGGTCGGGGCCTCTAGGTGTAATGTGAATGTGAGGACGTGGTGATCTGACCAGGGAACTTGCGTAGGTGCAACAGCAGAACATCTGGGCAGGTTCTGGATTGGTCTGGAGGGACTCAAGGAAAGAAAATTAGAAGGTGAAATCTAATTTCTCCTTCCTCATCATTCCTCCACATCAGGGCTGGTCCAACCACTAGGCAAGACTAGGCAGTCACCTAGGGCAGCAGAAAGCAGCAAAATTAGGGGCAAAACAATAGATTCTGACAGCCAAAAAAACTCAAAAAGCCATCAGCACATTATTTTACCTACAGGAAGAGCTGGAACACAAGTACATACAAAGCGAATAGTATCAAAGGGTAAACCCCACTTCATACTACATCCTAAAAGCATTCCTTGTGTTATACAGCTCAAATCCTATTCTGTGCACAATGTCCTGATGCAGATTTGTAACAAAGGCTTAACTGAATGTGGCCATTGCCTGTTGCTGGGCAGATTTCAGGTAGCCGTTGTGCCTGGTCAGGAGATGTGGGGGGATGTGAGTGACAGTTGGTTTAGACACATTCTTTCTTAAACATTGTGGCTTTTTCCTGATAGGCGTTGGGCAAAAAGGTCAGAGACAGAAATAAGTGAAAGATAAGAAAGAAAGTGCTAAGGTATACGTTTGTAGTAGGCTATGTAGCTATAGTTTTGTTCTATGAAAAACAGGAAGCACCTGTATCCAAGAAATGTATATAACTGGAAAGACAGAAACAGTCAGTGGATAGGAGACAAATGAAATCCTTCCATCTGTCTATTGGTCAGTGAGTAACCTGTGTGATGATGCAGAGGGCTTAAACAGCAAGAAAAGGGGTTTAAAACAGCAGTTTTCCTCAAATGCACACATTAATGCAGGCAAGGAAGGGGTTAAAGCACAAGCCCAGGGAAACTCTCTGCACAGAAAGGCAGTGAGAGCGCCACACCCCAGCTCCAGGACAAACAGGGGAGCTGACGTAAGAGGCAAGGGGGCGGAGTCAAACCGGATAGGGCAGCCCTATGCTCTTAACCAGGAAGTAACAGAGAGAGTTAGTTCAGGAGGGAGTCTGAGTTCAGGAGCTAGTCGGAGTTCTAGTTCCAGGAGAGTTCGTGTGGGAGCAGGAGGAGTTCCTAAGAGAACAGGAAGTGTTCGTGTAGGAGACTCAGGACCTGACTCTGACCAAGTTTCAGAGAGAAGCAAAGGAAGGAGCAACCATTGCCAGGATAGCACACGGTGCTGGGAGAGTTGCCATCCAGACTGCTTTGAGACACGGAGGTCTCTGGGAAAGCAGTGGAGAGAGCTTCCTCTGAGAGAGAGAGGTCACCACGAACCAGACAGCCAGGAGAAGCAGGTTAGAAGATACTTTCATTCTCATGGGGAGAGGCTGGAACCCTTACCCAGAAGATATAGCACTTCTACCCTAGAGTCTTCCCTAGAAGCTGTGAACAAAGGTGAGAGTTTGAGCGTGTGAAGTTCTGTATGATAAGCTGCATAAACGTTCCAAGTGCAGGCAGCCTGTTTCTAACAGAAGCTTAGAGAGTAGCCCAGCTGTTCTTAACTCATCAGCTGATTATATGCTACGCAGACGAAAGCTAAAGCTAGCCCATGCTGAGCCAAAGATACGGAAGCAGTGCAAAGACAGAGACTTGCCTTTTTACCAACCTTTACAAGCCAGACACACTAGAAGAAGTTTAAGCCAGTTGGATTCCTTTAACACTACTTTTTTTTTTTTTTATTTATGCAATTTTCAAAATACAACAAGCACAACAACTTGTAAAGAAAAGGACCCTTGGGTCCACAAGTCCACCATTTTACAGACAAGATGGGTCACAAAACAAAGGAAAATTCGTAACTAGCAATTGTAAACAGGCAAAACGGATGCAAAGGAGAGTGCATAACACCCTAATCACAATTAAAGGACCACCTACACTGGGGGCCCAGCTAGAGGGGAAGAGGGGGAAAGAGCCAATGGATCCAGCCGCTTAGAATTAATAAAGGAGGCTAATTGGGATGGCTCAAAGAAAATATACCTGTTCCCAGATAACTTTACCAAACATTTACAAGGGAATCGTAAAAAAAATAAGCCCCCCAACTGAACAACCCCCGAGCGATACATAACTGCTTCCTCCTTCTCTGGGTTGCTCTCGAGACATCTGGAAACATTCTGATCTGTGACTCCAAAAACATTTTACTGGAAGATCTGAAAAATAACTTCAGGAGCCAGACTCTATCCACTTCAAGAGCGAAGGTCACCAACAACGTAGCAGTCAACCCTACCGCAGTAGGGGACCGTTCCAAAAAGGTAGAAAGGTCTAAACTGTCCGAAGACATTTGCAGATTTTCTCCTTCACCCTTCAGACCAATCTTTGAAGTCGACAAATAGAAGGCTTTTGAAATTGGAGGGATAGCATCCGCTGAAACCTTCAAAACAGTGACAAGAAACTGTTTAAAAAGCTCCAAAGGGGAGACCGACGGAACTTTGGGAAAGTTCAAAACCCGAAGGTTACGATTTTTTGCAACATTCTCAAGAAATTCCAACCTTCTATGCACAGCCGATAAATCTTTTACTAAAGTATGGGAGGCTGCTGATTCTAGTTACCCTCAGACACCACAAAGGGAAAGGAATAATAAGTGGAAACAGCTTAGACACCATTTGGAACAATGGAAGCCTGTTGATCTGCAGTACCCTGAATTGAATCATGAGATGTCTGACTCTGATGTTGAATCAATGCAGTTGGGATCAACTAAATCAGATAGCTCCTATTCTGAGATGGAGGCAGACTGTGCTGTTTGTTGCCAAGAGTGAAGCTGTTGATATTAATGTATATGATAAGTGCTGAGAAGTTATTTCATGCTATTGAGTTTGCACGGAGAGAAGCAGCGTTCTGCTGGAGTGAAACTCAATGTCTTTAAGCAGCTGGGAATTGTGAATGCTATGCAAATGATTAGCTGCAACTAAAGCTGTTCATGACTGAAGAGAAGTTGAATTAACCTTGCATATAAACCGACAAACCCTGAGAAGGATCAGGTTGGACTTTGTTTCATTCTGGACTTTATTTTGGCATAAGAAAGTATCCACTTTTTGTTTCTGGTTAGGGGATGGTAGATGACAGAATCCTGTGCAACAAATAAAGTTTTTGTTATCACATTAAAAACCTTGGCTGTCTTTGTTTGGCCCACAACTACACGGAAAACCCAAACATCAGCACTTACAAGGATAATCTGGCACGTTTCCCACTCTTCCAGGCAACCGCCTATACACAGAGAAAGGGGGTGTGACAGGTTTTGGCGTAGTTTTTAGGATAAAGCTACCACCTCACAGAAATAAGCAACTGATACTAAATAAGCCAGTAAAGTTTGAAAGAACAGTTTTTCCAAGGTTCAAGAAGAAAAAAAAAAAAAGGAAAAGGGGAAAAAAAATTTTTCAACACACAAGGAAGTACCTTCAGAAGAGCTTACCAACTCTGCAAACTCGGAGTGGAGTGTCAGCTGAGACGGATTGGAGCAGAGGTTCCTGGATTCTGCAGTGCTGATGAGTGAGACTCACCACTTGTAGCAGGTAACCGGTAGATGAGAAGGGTTATCTAGGATACTGCTACAAGGGGGTGGGGTATTGCAGAGCGGTGGAAGCTGAGGGAGGGGTGTTGTGTGTAAAGCCACACTTGGTGTTTGCTCTCTGTTTTATTGCAGCCGAGACAGCGATGGATCCAGCTCAGCTATTAAACTGGGTAGCTGAGAGATTCCACCAGCAGCAGAAAATGTCAGCAGAGGCCCAAGAGAAAACAGCGGAGATGCTGCGGGCGCAACAACAGCCGCTGATGGATCTGCTAGGCACATGGATGGGAGAACAGAAGCAGACTACGGAGGCAATTAAGACTGTGTCAAGTTCACTAGGCACTTTAACAGGTCTTGAAACCTTAAGCAAGGGCATGTTATCTATAAGGCAATTGTTAAGTGATGATGATATCGATGACTACTTGGAGGTCTTTGAACGCATTGCGCTCATGAGCAGTTGGCCAAAAGACCAGTGGGTTTTACGCTTAGCATCATCCCTAACGGGAGAGGCGCTAGCAGCCTACAGAGCGGTACCCAATGATCTTGCGAGCAACTATGAGGCAGTAGTCAAAGCCATTAGAACCCGGTTAGGCTTAACTCCAGTGGTATATCGCCGCCTTTTGCGAGGGTGCAAGTTAACCCCAGGTGAAACACCACAGACCTTATGCCATCGGATTCAAACACTAGTATATAAGTGGCTAACTCCAGAGGGGAGAAGCATTGATTCCATATTAGATGATATTGTTTTAGAACAGTTCTTAGATGCTGTACCTGTAGAATTGCAATCCTTCTTAATTTTGCAAGATTGTAAGACCACGAGAGATGTCATAGCACTTGCTGACCGCTTCTTAGAGGCTAAAGCCATCGGTCAGAAGCAGATGGGTACTTCAGAGTCAACAGTCTTGAGAATACCAGAGAAGAGGGAGGAAGTAAGGTCAGGGAAATCTGTGTTCAGAAGACCCCTGCCCAAAAGTCATAGGGAACAGCGTAAATGCTTTGCATGTGGTTAGAAAGGTCACTTACAAAGGGACTGTAGAGCCAAGCTTGTTTTAGTAACCACCCAGTCCAAGGAGGTTGGGGAGGGATTTATACTAACAGTCATGGTTAACAATATTCAGGTTGAAGCGATCCTAGATTCAGGCGCTGACCAATCAATGATTTCTGATAGCCTATGGAGGGAGATAAAACCTCAGGGTGAGGATTCTTTAGGACACTCTGAGGGAAAGATAAAAATTCGTTGTGTACACGGCGCCGCCACGTCATATCCGTTACACCTAGTTACTGTTGAAGGGCTAGGATTGAAAAAAGAAATTCCAGTGGCAGTAGTGCCAAGACTACCACATTCCCTAGTCTTAGGTAGGGACTGGTCTCGATTTCGGAAGGGCCTAGTTAAAGGACTAGCTGCCACCACCGAAGCCAAAGCCCCTAGTCCAGGGAAGGTAGAAATAGAACCCATAAAGAGGGAGATAAAGGGAAGACAAGTGACGTCCACTCATAGGGAGAAACCTAGGTCAAGGATAGTACCAGCTCCTTTATTTGCGAAACCTAGAGAAAAGCCAGGTAGGGAGAGGACACCTATCCAGAATTCTCCCGGCAAGACAAAGTTTCTCTTGAAATGTTGTCGGCTTACCCCGAATGCAAAAATTCCCAAAAGAGCATCAGAGCAAGCAGCGGGATTTGACATCTTTAGTGCTGAGGACACTATTATCCCAAGTCAAGGGCGAGCCTTAGTAGAGACGGGCATCCAGCTTGAAATACCGCCCGGATGCTACGGCCGGATCGCTCCACGGTCTGGTTTGGCCGCTAAAGAACACATTGATGTAGGTGCGGGGGTAATAGACCCAGAGTGTCAGAGTCTGACTGGGTCAGTGCGGGGCTCATTATATATCTTTGAGATGTAACATAGCTGTGCAATCTAAAAATCTTCACGAAAAGCAAAGCATAATATTTGAAAGCATGGAGCAGAAATTCAAAATCATTGCCGACTGGCAAATATGACAGCTGGCTAAGGGTGCTGACTGCAGTATTCAGTGGCACTATCCAGATAGTGCTACTGAATATCACCAGAGACCACCCTTCCTCTGACCGGTTAGTGCAGAGAGAGTCCATAGGCAGTGTCGGCGCTAACTAGATAAGTGCTGACACCTTAGTGGATTTTCAGTTAACGTCTATCTGGCCAAGATTGGCTGCATGAAATGTTATCCTAAATTGCAATCCAGATTAAAGTGCAGACTGAAAATTTGCTAACTGGATAGATGTCAGCACTTATCCGATTAGTAATGCTCAGCGTCTATGTTCAGTGGCAGCCCTTATCCGGATACTGCTGCTGCCTATCCCATTGATACCAAACATAAGAACATAAGCCATACTTGGTCAGACCAAGGTCCATCAAGCCCAGTATCCTGTTTCCAACAGAGTCCAATCCAGGTCACAAGTGCCTGGCAGTTTCCCAAAAAGACACACAGGTTCCACGATGCTTGTCCTGGGGTAAGCAGTGTATTTCCCGGGTCCTCTTTAATAATGGTTTATGGACCTTTCCTCCAGGAACTTGTCCAAACCTTTTTTAAACCCAGTTACACTAACAGCTTTTACTACATCCTCCGGTAACAAATTCCAGAGTCTGATTATGCGTTGAGTGAAAATAATATTTTCTCTTATTAGTCTTAAACGGGTTATACTGTAGTTTTATTGCATGTCCCCTATGCACCCAAGAATCCTTCTGGCTTTTGCCGTTGCCTTTTCTACCTGTTTAGCCACTTTAAGATCATCAGAAACAATCACGCCCAGGTCTTGCTCTTCTTTCATGGACAGAAGTACTTCACCTTCTATAATGTATTTTGCGGTCCAAATGCATGCCCTGCATTTTTATCATTAAATCTCAGCTGCCAAATTCTCGACCATTCTTCAAGCTTAGCTAGATCTCTCCTCATGTTCTTTGATGGCGTCTTGCACTTTGAGCACTGTCCTTCTCTCAAGGGTACTGTCTCCTTTTTCATCAGGGACTAGATTGCTGTCCCTCCTTTCTCAGAAAACGATTTTCAGAAGGACCCCTTGCTGTGTCTGCTGGATGTGCAGGGGGTATTGCACAGTTACATGACATTTGCTAGTTCCTCCTGTTGGCTGGATACTTTCTGGGCCCCCTCAGTGGTTCAATAAAATAGCTGACAGAGGCAGGGCCAGTGCAACAGTATGAATTGCCCTAGGCAAACCTCATTCCTTGCGCCTCCCTGCTCCAAATGTCGCTGCTACCTCCTCTCACCAGGACGTGAAACGGCAGCAATGCCTTTAAAATGATACTGAAGTGCCAGAGCTATCTTCAGCTCTGGTGCCACTGTTGTTCTGCACACAACTCCGCTTCCTGTCTGCATAGCTGTAAGTCCTCACTATAATATTCAAAATACTTCACAACGAATCTGCCACCTGTGTTGGAGATGAAGGAGTCTCTCCCCTCCCCCCCCGGTAGAACAGCTGCAATGCTCTTTTTCATATATAAGCCCTTGTGCAGCAACAACAAAAACTCTAGGGAGAAAGGACCCTTTGGATCTGCCCCCCATCCCCCCAGACTCAGCCGTCTGCAGCTTGCCCTTGCCAGCCAATACCAGAGATAACACCAGGGGGATCTTCCCCCCACCTGCAGCTGGGGAGGGCAAAATGGCAGCCATTCTCACCAAAAGCTCTGTCATCACTATAGCTGACCCAAAGGATTGCAACATAGGAGAGTTGCTGCTATAGGCCGACTCCACATGGTGCTCATACCCAATTTTGGGTCTCCCAGGGCCGCAGTTTGCTCCAAATGCTGATCATCGGTACAAACCCTGCGTAACACCTATCCCCCAAATTCCAGGAGCTGTAAGCCACAATATGCTTTCTGCATTCAGCTGCAGCCACCATCCACACAGTCCCAAGCTAAACTCACTGTCCCCACCACCCGAACTGAATGCAATCCCATGTACTGTATTTCCTGGATTATGTCGCCCCTGTGTATAAGTCGCAGTGGCACAATTTAGCGTTTTTTACATGTAAAATACTAGTATAAGTCACCCCTGTGTGTGAGTTGCTAGTATAATCAGATTTATTCTGTTTCACTTTAAAACACCCATTCCCATAGACTGACGGGGCTGCGACAAGGGAAAGGGGATAGGAGCATGAAACAGTGGAAGAGGGTATGGAGATGGTTGGAAAACTGGAAAGGGGGAGAAAGGGGAGGAGGGAGTAAAGCAGGGACCAGTGGAAAAGCTTCTACAAGTATAAAGCACTGCTCATGAGTCAAATGGTGAACGAGGATATATATGTGGGATGCATAAGAGAGCCATGAGGTGATAAAGAAGCACACACTAATGAAGGGGGAAATAAAGCAGGGAGGGAGGAGAGGGGGGGAAGGGAGGGAAGAGGGAGGGAGGGAAGGCTAATGATAAGGTATAATAGAAGGTTATAAACGTTAGTTGGGGATAAAAGTAAGTTGGACTGTATAATAGTTGTGGAATATGTACAACGTTGGCTTCAGAGGATGTTTGTACTATCTACTGAAACAATTAATAAAAGGTTAAATGGAAAAAACCCCAACACCCATTCCACATCAGATTTGTTCTGTATCCTTCTCGGAAAAGCCATTGAAGTCCTCATCTTCGATGTCACTGTGAAATAGTTCTGCAATTTCAGGTACCAGTTCATGTTCAGTATTGTCATCTTCTTCATAGTTATTGGTGCTCTTTAGGATCTCAGCCTCCACAAAACCTAATTTGATTATATTATTGCTCACACCCCCTCCACCATGCTGTCGCAACCCATCCGATAACTTTTGCAAAAGTGTTTTCCATGGCACATCCAGTTTTCCCATAGGCTATGCAACACAGCTTTGAATCTTCTGTTGACGGAAATGTCAAGTGGTTGAAGCATTTTTATCATACCACCAGGTATAACCACCGGGGCAGCGTTCAGAGATTTTATTTTCTTCTTTATGTCTTCAGTGAAATGGGCTCTCATACTATCCATGACAAGTAGCACTTTCTATCTCTTGAAAAATCCATCTGGTCACTTACTAAAGCAGCGCTGCAGCCATTTCAGCATCATGCTCTCATCCATCCATCATTTCTCATCCACATCAACAACAATGTTGGTTGGTAGAGTTTCATGTGGCATTGTCTTCCTTTAGAATATAATCACAGGTGGCAGCTTCTTTCCACTTGCATAGCAGGCCAGCATCACTGTAAAGCGTGTCTTTTTGTGTCCAATCATTCTAATATTTATTGTTCTAACCCCCTTTTGACTGACTGTTCTCCCTAATAGGATGTCGAAAGTTAAGAGAACCTTGTCCATGTTGATATATGAAGTCCGGTGTCACTGTGTGTGTGTCGATTTCTTTGTTTACGAATTCCCTGAAATTTTGTACTTTATCCAAGAAATCAGCGGGGAGCTGACGACACACGGTTGCTCTTTGTCTAATGCTTAATTTGTTTCTTATCATGAATCAGTAGCAACACGAATGACCAATCTTGAATCTCTCGATATTCATTTTGCTGGCGATATGAACTGCTTTGAATTACACCTGCACAGTGGACAGTCCACTGCCCTCGGCCTTCTGTCCTACGAAGAACTGAAACAAATGTGCTTCTAATTTAGGCCACCATGCTTTGCGGCATTTTATCAAGGTTAGTTTTCCCTGTGTCTTCAAGTCTCTAACTAATTTCTCATTTATCCCAAAAGTTCGCTCGGCGGTTCTGTTGCTATGTTCTTCTGCTTAATGAATAACTTTCAATTTGAATTCTGTGGTGTTTGAGTCCCGCACCTTCAGGGTCAACATTTTGTGGGGTTAAAAATAACATTTGTGTTGTAACTGAAATTCGTCCGGTATGCTATTTGGTATGCTATTTGTAAGTACTGTATAGTCCAAGTATGTACCAGTCTGCTGATCAGAGGGTCTGCTTGCAAGCACTGGATGTAGAGGGAGGGCCCAGGGAGAAAGACAGCACAGTTGCGAGTATTTATATCCATTTTGAGGGGCATGGTCCACCACGTAAATTTATTAGGTAAGTCGCTCTCTTGTATATGTCACGTCATGACCTATAAACTGGGAAATATGGTAGTTCCTTTCACCTTCCTCCACAGCAGAACAATGCTTCCCTGCTATGGGTATTTTCTCTTCACAGAGATTGTTTTGTTCTTCGTTTTTCCTTTCAAATATGAAACCAGCAAACCCCAGGTTCAAGGAAACCCTGGTCCCCTCCCAAGAGTAAGGGAGAGGGACAGGAGTCCCTCAGACTGACTCCCAACAAAGGTGGTGGGAGGGAAAGGGGAAGGGACCCTGGCCCAATTCCAGGCAATTGCAACCAGCGTCAGTTGGCCCTAGACCTCTTTTGTTGAAAGGAAGGAAGGCGGCAAATTTGCCTCTTCTCAAATTTGTATTTTTTTTTTTTTTAACATAATGCCCTTAGTCCAACCAGAACTGCACAGACATACCTCACGTACCATCTGCTGGAGATTGAGAAATACTAGTTGCTTTGAGTTGCAGAGGAGCTTATATAGGGTGACATCATCGAACCAGTGGTTCTTAGTCTCCATTTGCATGTAAGAGAGCATAAACCTAAGCATCTTGACTGGTCTGAAAGGATAATGTGGAGTGCACCTTAAATTAATGCATATTCTGGCCCATTTATGCTTATATTTTACAAAAACGTCAAGCAAGCACCTGATGGACTTTCCTAGGCGTCCCTCCAGTCCAGTCCCTCACCTCTAGGTTCCAGCAGCTTGGAGACTGAGCACGTCATCTTCTTGATGACTCTAGGGTATATATACCACTGGCACCTCCCACCAGCTCCAGTATGCTCAGTCTCCAAGCAGCTGGAGGGAGCAGCAAGCCAGGGTGATAGCCTTTCTGAAGAGACAGTGAAGGAGAGTTTTTGTCTTTGGTTTTTCCCTTTACCTTTGTTTGTTTCTCCTGCTGCGAGTTGTACTTCAGCTACAGCTATCCAAGGCAGTGTTTGGGCAGGGGAAGGGACCTCCCTCCCCTTTCTTCTGCATCGGGCTGGGATCAAGAGGAGGCTTTGGTAGATGAGGACATCATGCAGAGGCCTTTGGCATCGGAGTGGCTCCAGATCCTGTGAGCGGGTGAGGAGCCGCTGACCGGAGGAAACAGTGCCTGTGGGGCAGCTTCAATCTGGGCTGTTCTGTCTCGCTGCCAAAGCTCATCAAGAAAGCTGAGCGTGGGAACGGGACAGCGGTGTGTTAGTGGCGGAGAGAGGAGCTTGAAGGGAGCCCCTCGGGATTCGCCGGAGTCAACAGAGTTGCTAGCGCGTGGCGGCGGGTCACATGGTGAGGTAAGGAAACCACGCGCTTCCGACTGCGTGGTGTAAGAAGGCCTGCTTTCAGCTGCGGGGAATTGAAAGCAGAAGTCAGGCCAGTTGCGCTTTGCGACTCATTTTGCTATTTTCCTGCCGGTTGGCCCTGAAATGGGTTAGTTTTCCAGGGCACATGGGGGGCTCTGTAAACTAATTTGTTTGTTTTGGGGTTAGTTTAGCCCTAATTGTAGGAGTTTATTTTGTGGGTGGTTTTTTTGTTTTGTTTTTTTTAAAGGGAGGGGGAGTAGGGTATGGTATAGTTTGGTTAATCCATATCTTGATGTCTTTCCTCCCGTTCTTCTCCTAGGTAAGGGGAGTAACAAATAGGACCAAGTCTGTCGCCTTGCCAGCGAGACCGCAGTGCTTGGTATGCGGCACCCGATGAAGAACTGTTTCTGACACAGGGGATGCGCTATGGAGGCCGCGTCATTGGAACAAGGTATTCAGGTGAGTATGAGCCAGGAACTCCCTCTCTCCCCCTCTCCCAGGAGTCGAAGGACTCCACTGAAGCAGAGGTTGGGGTGGAGTCCCTTCCTCCGAGACCAGAGCCGCCGGCCTGTCCTCAGGCCCCTCCTAGGCTCTCCATGTCTTAGGGGGTGGAGGAGGAGGGATGCTGGGGAGGTTTCTCTCCAAAGTTCGTCTTGTTGCTTCACAAAGCCTTTTGTCTGCATCAGCAAGGGGCGCAGGGCCTGGCACAAGGACAGGAGTGTGGGGGGAAGCGGGCCGCAGACCCCGGGGTGCTTGGGCTCGTGGGAGAGACGGTCAAACGGACCTGGTTAGGGGACAAAGGGGAGCAACTTTCCCCTCGATCCAAGGCCCAGGATGAAGAGTCCCCAGACCTGTAGAGGAGGAGCTGGAAGAGGACAAGATCCTGGAGGAAGAGCAAGCCCGGTTTGTGCGGGTTTTCCGCAGAGAAGAGTTGCCAGCTTTGATCAGGGAGACCCTAAAGGCACTTAATATCTCTGCCGGTTTTCCTGCAGAGGAAGCGGCACTGGCAGATCTGCTGATTCAGGTGGTGCGGAAGACTTAGAAGGTCTTCCCGGTCCACTGGGTGGTTAAGCAGATGATCCAAGATGAGTGGAACCAACCAGAGGCAGGTCTACGGAGGATACGTTCCTTGTCTCGTTTGTACCCATTGCCAGAGCAAGAGAGAGAAATGCTCCGGTCTCTGAGGGTGGATGTGGCGGTCTCGGAAGTGACTAAGACGACTATGATCCCAGTTGAGGGCAGTGCGGCCCTCAAGGACACCCAGGATAGGAAGCTGGATACATTGTTGAAGCAGGCGTTTGATATTGTCCTAACTCTACAGATGTTGGTCTGTGGGGCCTGGGTTGCCAATGCCTGCCTCCGTTGGTCACAGCAAATTCAGCAGCCAGGCGACCTGACCGGTAGCTCGGCAGGAGAGGCGGCTAGGATTGAGTCGGGGGCTGCCTACCTTGCAGTTGCCCACTATGATCTCATCATGGGCCTGTCCAAGGGTATGACATCTGTGGTGGCTGCTCACCGCTAGCTCTGGCTCAGGAATTGGGCTGCGGATGGGTCTTCCAAGACATGGCTCAGCAGGCTTCCCTTTAAGGGGAAGCTCCTATTTGAGGAAGACCTGGACAAGTTGGTTAAGGAGCTGCGGGATTCTAAGGGAGGCAGGCTCCCAGAGGATAAACCAAAACAGAGTCGTAACCCTGCTCCCACACGGACCCAACCACAGGAGTTCCGGAGGTTTCGGACTACCCGTATGGCGCCCTATCAGAAGGGGCGTTTTCCCTCAAAAGGTCAGGGGTTTCAAGGATTTTGAGGAGCAGGTGTGGGTTTCAGTGCCTCCTCCTCTTCCTCGAGGCCTAGAAAAACACAATGAGGCGAGGGGGGTCCAGGAGGAGGTACTGTCAGTGGGGGGTCGTCTGAGGCAGTTTTACTCCGCCTGAGTCCGGGTCACATCTGATCAATGGGTCCTGGAGGTCGTCCGGGACGGGTATGCTCTCGAACTGGTGTGCTCAATTCCTCCTTCGTTTGTGCAGTCTCCCTGCAGGGCTGTGACCAAGTTTGCAGCGGTGAGGGAAATCTTGTCATGACTCCTGCTCCTTGGAGCGGTGGTTCCGGTACCCAAAGATCAGTACAGCTGCAGTCGATACTCCATTTATTTTGTGGTCCCCAAAGAGGAGGGTTCTTCCGACCAATTCTCGACCTCAAGCAAGCGAACTGTTGCCTGAGGGTGCCACATTTTCACATGGAGACGCTCAGGTCAGTCATAGTGGCAATTCGCAAGGGAGAGTTTTTAATGTCCCTCGATCTCACCGAAGCGTACCTGCATATTCCCATCTGCCTGGCCCACCAGCAGTTCCTGCAGTTTGTAGTGCCTATGGGGCACTTCCCATTTCAAGCATTGCCGTTTGGCCTGGCAATGGCCCCCCGTAACTTCACCAAGATCATGGTCGTGGTAGCTGCGGCACTCCACAAGGAGGGGTTTCTAGTCCATCCTTACCTTGACGACTGGTTGATCCGTGCCAAATCCAAGGGAGAGAGAGAGTAGTTACTCACCTGTAACAGGTGTTCTCCAGGAGCAGCAAGAATCAGTCCTCACATATGGGTGACGTCGGCGCCGACGGAGCCCTCGCGGAGCAATTTTCCCCAGCTTTCAAAGAAAGCCTTTGGGAATTGCAGCGCGCATGCGCGGTCCTCTTCCCGCCCAACGGTGCCATCTTGCTCAGTCTGATGACATAGCTAAAAGACAGCAAATATTAGCAAAAACGAAATCATAGAACTGCAACTCCAAGGGGAGGAGGGAGGGTTGTGAGGACTGATTCCTGCTGCTCCTGGAGAACACCTGTTACAGGTGAGTAACTACTCTTTCTCCAGGACCAAGCAGGAAGTCAGTCCTCACATATGGGACTCCCAAGCTTAAGGCTACCGGAGACCCTAAGCACAAAAAAGGAGCTCCCTCAAGCTCAGTAGCACAGAAGGAAGGAATCTTCTCTGAGTACGCCCCCAACCGGTAGCCCAACATCCGGGACGGAGGGCAGGAGTTGCCTATACCTCAAAGAGATTACGGAGGACTGCCTGTCCGAAAGCACTGTCCCTGCGGGACTCCCTCTCCAGGCAGTAATGGGCTGCGAAAGTCTGGCTTGAAGACCAAGTAGCGGCCCGGCAGATATCTGCCAATGGAACAGAGCGGAGGTAAGCCACTGACGCAGCCTTCGCCCTAACACGATGAGCCGTGACTCGACTTTCCAACGAGAGGCCGGCCGGCTGCCTCATAAGCCCAAGCGATACAGTCAGCAATCCAGATGGACAGAGTACGCTTGGAGACAGGGAGCCCCAACTTATTGGGGTCATAAGACACGAAGAGCTGAACAGCCCTTCGGTGCTCCCGCGTACGGTCAAGGTAGAAGGTTAACGCCCTTCTACAGTCTAGGGCAGGGGTCTCAAACACGCGGCCCGCGAGAGAACATTGTGCGGCCCGCGACGGAGGGAAAGAAAAAAGCCTTGCTTCTGCTTCTGCCGTTGCTGCCGTGGCAGCGGCAGAATCGACTGTCAATTTTTTTTTTTTAAACCTGGCTTCTGCAAAATCAGCTGTGCTGCGGTCCCTTACTCTCTGCCCGGAGATCCCTCATTGTGCTCCATCAGCGTGTGCTTTTCAAGCCGCGAAGAGAGTATTCCCCTCTCGCGAGGCTTGAAAAGTGAATAGGATTAAGCCGCGTGAGAGGGAAATACTCTCTTCGCGGCTTAAAAAGCACGCCGCAGATGAAGCACAATGAGGGATCTCCGGGCAGAGAGGAAGGGGCCGCGGGACAGCTGATTTTCTGCTGCAGCAGCAGAAGCCAGGTGTTTTTTTTATTTACCGGGGGGGGGGTAGGACTGGAAATGGGCTATTGGCAGGGGGGGGCTGTAGGACTGGAAATGGGCTATTGGCAGGGGGGGTAGGACTGGAAATGGGCTATTGGCAGGGGGGTTATGACTGGAAATGGGCTATTGGCAGGGGGGTGTAGGACTGGAAATGGGCTATTGGCAGGGGGGTGTAGGACTGGAAATGGGCTATTGGCAGGGGGGTTATGACTGGAAATGGGCTATTGGCAGGGGGGGTTATGACTGGAAATGGGCTATTGGCGGGGGGGTTATGACTGGTAATGGGCTATGGTGGGGGCTAGGACTGGAAATGGGCAGGTGGGGGTTAGGAAGGACTGGAGGTGGGCTGATGGGGGGAGTTAGGACTGGTAATGAGCTATGGAGGGGCTGACTGAAATGGGGTAATGGGGGTTAGGGCTGGAAGTGGGCTATTGGCAGGGGGGGTTATGACTGGTAATGGGCTATGGTGGGGGCTAGGACTGGAAATGGGCAGATGGGGGTTAGGACTGGAGGTGGGCTGATTGGGGGGTTAGGACTGGAGGTGGGCTGATTGGGGGGTTAGGACTGGTAATGGCCTATGAGGGGAGGTAAGACTGAAAATGGGGTGATGGGGGTAAAACTGGAAGTGCGCTATGGGGAGGTTAGGACTGGTAATGGGCTATGGGGGGGGTTAAGACTGAAAATGGGGTGATAGGGGGTAAAACTGGAAGTGCGCTATGGGGAGGTTAGGACTGGTAATGGGCTATGGGGGGTCTAGGACTGGTAATGGGCTGGGGGGGGGTTGCTAGGACTGGAAATGGGCTGAGTGGAAGGGGGGCTTGAACTGCAAATGGCTGATGGGGAGGGGGGCTTGGAATGGAAATGGGCTGTGAGGGGAGGGAGCTAGGATTGGAAATGGGCTGATGGGGGGCTAGGATTGGAAATGGGCTGATGGTGAGGCTATGATAGGACTGGAAATGGACTGATGCAGGGACTAGAAGGGAGCGGATGCTGGGTGGGGCTGGAACTAGAAGGGAGCTGATGTTGGGGGAGGATTAGAATGGGATGGAGCTGGGAAAGTGAAATGGAGAGGGGAAAAATATTTTGTCTAGGAGAGAAGACAAATCTACAATTGGCCAGGTATTGGGAGAGTAAGTGGGGATTGAGGATGGAGGGGTAAAATTGGAGTGGATGAAATAGGAATGAGGAAAGAGAAAAAGGAGAAAGATTAGTATGTTAAAGCAGATGTAGAGAGAGAATGGAAAAAAAACTAGGAGAGAAGAAAGGGCAAATGGACAGCAGACGATGGAGAGTTAGCAGAAGACATGAAGAAACCAGAAGAAAGTGGCTGGAACAATTGCAACTGAAAAAAAATGCACAAAAGGTAGAAAACTCTCTTTATTTTGAATTTATTAACTGGAATATGTCAGCTCTGGGAAATGTGCATCATTAATGTTTGCGCTTTGTTTAGTACAAGAGGAAATTAATTTATAGTTTTATTTCTACAGTGTTGTTGTACATTCCAAGTTTGGCTTTTGGGGTTCCCAGTTTAATTATTGTCTTCCTGTTTCTAAATCTTTTAGTCTTTCTTTATCCATACTCATTAAAGAGGCATGTTTACTAAAAGTTAGTGTATGGTAACATTATGCAAATATTTATGCAAATGAGGCCCCTTATGCAAATGAGGCCCCGCGTCTTATGCGGCCCCCGGGTTACTTTACAAGTCCTCATTTGGCCCTCAAAGCAATTTGAGTTTGAGACCCCTGGTCTAGGGTATGCAGGACCATTTCAGCTCGGCTGGAGTGTGGCCTGGGAAAGGAGGTCGGAAGTACCACCTCCTGGTTGATGTGAAAAGGGGAAACCACTTTAGGAAGAAACTTAGGGTGAGTCCGTAGGACTACCCTATTCTTGTAGAACCAAGTGTAAGGAGGATCAGAGACTAGGGCCTGTAGCTCACTAACGCGTCTAGCAGAAGTGAGGGCTACCAAGAATAAGGTTTTCCAAGAAAGAAAACGAAGATGACAGGTAGCCATAGGTTCAAAAGGCGGACAGGTAATCCGCTGTAAAACCACATTCAGATCCCAGTCAGGGGCTGGTGGGCGCAAAGGTGGTTTAAGGAGAAGGAGGCCTCTGAGGAAACAAGCCACTAGAGGGTGGGTGGAAAGAGGCCTGCTATCCACCGGCATGTGATGCGCAGAAAGAGCACTGAGGTGGACCCTGACCGAGTTGGACTTAAGTCCAAGTTCGGAGAGGCAAAGCAAGTATTGCAAGACCACTGATATCGAACAGGAGAAGGGATCATGAGACTGCTGAGCACACCAGACGGAGAACCGACGCCACTTCAGAGCGTAGGACTTCCAGGTGGAGGGCCGCCTGGAGGCCAAGACGACTTCCTCCACATCTGGAAGCAGCAGGAGGGGAGCCAGGACTACCCTTTCAGCAGCCAGGCCATCAGATGAAGGGACCGGAGGTTGGGGTGTAGGAGAGTCCCGTGATCCTGGGTCAGGAGATCGGGCTGAAACCCCAGAGGAAGAGGAGTGTCCACCGCCAGCTGCATTAGAAGCGGGAACCAAGGTTGCCTCGGCCACCGAGGAGCCACGAGGATCATTGAGGCTTTGTCCCGGAGAACCTTGAAGAGCGTCCGAGACACCAGTGGCATGGGAGGAAAGGCATACAGAAGGCCTGTGGACCAGGAGAGAAGAAAAGCATCCGCCGCTACTCTGTGAGGATGCGGTTGTCGAGAGCAGAATTGGGGAAGTTGCCGGTTGAGAGGACTGGCAAAGAGATCCATTGTGGGTAGGCCCCATTTGAGAAAGATCCGCTGAAGCACCAACGGATCCAATCTCCACTCGTGCGGCTGGAGGATTCTGCTTAGTTTGTCTGCCAGGCAATTTTCTTGACCCGGGAGATAAACAGCTTTGAGGAGGATGCCGCGGCTGACGGTCCAAGAGCACAGCTTTTGTGCTTCCCGACAGAGAGGGAAGGAGCCTGTGCCCCCTTGTTTGTTCACGTAGAACATCGCAACTTGATTGTCCGTCTGGACCAGCACAGACTGGTGAGAAGTGAGGTGGGAGAAGGCCCTCAGAGCTAGGCGGATAGCTCTGAGTTCCAGGAAGTTGATCTGCTGGGCAGACTCCCAAGGAGTCCAGAGGCCTTGAGTACAAGTCCCTTGGCAATGTGCTCCCCAACCCAGGAGAGAAGCATCGGTCGTCAGGACCTGAGAAGGCGGAGGAGAATGAAAAGCCATTCCGAGCACTAGGTTTGGCAGATGAAGCCACCATTGAAGAGACGAGACCAGCGGGTCAGAGATCTGTACGGAGTCCGCTAGGCTCCCAGTGGCTTGATGCCATTGTGTGCGAAGGCACCATTGAGCAGGCCGCATGGTTCAGGCGGGCATTGGGGGTCACATGGACTGTGGAAGCCATATGGCCAAGCAGTCTCAGAAATTGCCTGGCAGAGACCAGGGAATTGCTGTGAAAGTGGCTGGCAAGATCCATGAGCCTGTTTGCCCTGTCGAGAGGCAGAAAGGCACGCGCCTGAAGCGTGTTTAATCTTGTGCCGATGAACTCGAGATCCTGAGAGGGGAGCAAAGTGGACTTTGCGAAGTTTATGACAAAGCCCAAGTGCTGGAGCAGAGCCACAGTGCGGTGCGTGGCGTGAATGGCCTCTTGGGAAGACTGTGCTCTGATGAGCCAGTCGTCCAGGTATGGGAATACAAAGAGGCCTTGAAGTCTTAGATAAGCCGCCACCACTGCTAGACATTTGGTGAACACCCTTGGTGCGGAGGATAGGCCAAAGGGTAGTACTCTGTACTGGTAATGATTGCCCCCCACAACAAACCTGAGATATTGTCTGTGGCTGGGGTGGATGAGGATGTGAGTGTAGGCATCCTTTAGATCCAAGGAGCATAGCCAGTCTCCCTGCTGGAGGTAGGGCAGCAGGATTCCAAGGGTAAGCATCTTGAACTTTTCCTTTGCGAGGAACTTGTTGAGGTTCCGCAAGTCCAGGATGGGTCTGAGGCCTCCCGTTCTTTTTGGTATCAGAAAGTACCTGGAGTAAAAGCCTTGACCTCTCAGGTGGTGGGGCACCGGTTCCACAGCCTGTTCCTGAAGAAGACTTGCTAACTCCTGAAGGAGTAAGTCCCTGTGCAGAGGGAGTCTGAGAGGCTCCCCCGGAAAGTAGGAGGGAGGTACCTGGTGGAAGTGCAGAAGATAGCCCTCTTGGACTATGTGAAGTACCCAGGTATCTGTAGTGATGTTGGTCCACCTGTGGGCAAAGTGGACCAGCCGGCCTCCCGTGCTGAGAGAAACCAGCTGAGGGGGAGAGGCTATGCTGATGAAGTCAAAACCCCCCACCCTGCTGAGCAGGGGCCGGTGGTGCAGGCTTGGGGGCTCGCTGCCTACGTGATCCAGTCCCCCGTCCCTTGGCTTGCTTACCCTGCTGGGGAGCTGCCGAGGCCTGATAATGAGGGTAGTGGTGATAGGCAGCCGCCTTCCTCGGGTAAAAGGGCTTTTTCCCCGAGCCCTTCTTCTTCTGAGAAGGGGCAGAGGTCTTCCTTGAGAGACGAGTCCTGGTGAGAGTCTCGGTCTCGATCTGTGCAGCCTTCTCATCCATGGGCTTGCCAAAGAGGTTTTCACCTCTGCAGGGGACATCGACCAACTTGTCCTGCACCCATGGCTCGAGGTCGGATGACTGAAGCCAAGCCTGTCGGCGGCCACCGATGCCGGCTGCGGCTACTCGAGCCGATGCTTCAAAGCCATCGTAGGCTGCTCGAGAGATAAACTTTGAGCACTCCCGAATACCAGTTGACAAGGCTTGGAACCTCTGCAAAGGTTCCTCGGAGAGACCAGCAGAGAACCCGGCTATTTCTTTAGCCAGGTCTCGGAGATACATGCCCATATAGAGCTGGTAGGTCTGGAATCGACAAGCAAGCATAGAGCCCTGGAAACACTTCCTACCGAGGGCATCCAGGCTTCGAGGCACCGAGGAGTGCATTTTCTGACTCTTAAGTCTATGCATGGCCGATTCCACCACCATGGAATGGTGCGGTATTTATTTATTTATTTATTTATTTATACATCTCTTCTATACCGCCACTTCCAGCGATCAGTGGCGGTTTACAAGTAAACAAAGTTTAATAATAGCATGCTATTATTTTACATAGAACGGGTTTAGAAACTATTTTACATAAAACAGGTTTTGAACTATTTTACATAGAACGTGTTTTAGTACAAAGAACAGTAATGGAGAACAAGAGTTTTTACATAGAACAAAATTATAAAAGTAAACATTTAACTATTAAATTGCAACTCAATAATACAGTGAAATAACTGGCTATCAATAGTAAATCATCGGCAATGGAATATATTACATTAGTTACACTTATTCACATTTTGCTTTCAAAGAGAAAATTTAATTAGGTGAACAATGTGAATGAGTGAGGGTTTTATGCCTGTCTAGGTAGGGTCAGTGAGTGACTGTTGATCAGAAGTTTTCTCTGAGTTAGGGTTATCTTCCTTGTGGAGGTTATTAAAGTATAGGGTGAATAGGTGGGTTTTTAGATTTTTTCTAAATAATTGAAGATCCTTAATTTCTCTGATTTCAGCTGGTAAGTTGTTCCATAACATAGGAGCAAAGTATGAGAACGCTGTGTTGCTTGTTTTTTTACTTGTTTTTTCGGATAGAATCAGGTACTTGTAGCATGTGAAGGTTAATTCTTCTTCTTGATCTGTTTTCAAGCGGGATGTTGATAAGAGTGGATAAGAAGGAAGGAGCTATATTGTTAAAAATCTTAAAAGTATTGATTAAGGATTTGTAGGTGATTCTGCATGATACTGGAAGCCAATGGAGAGAATAAAGAATCGGAGATATATGATCTGTTAATTTTGCTTTGGAAATAATCCTTGCGGTGACATTTTGGGCCAATTGAAGTGAGTGGATATTTTTCTTTGAGGTCCCTTGAAGAATACCATTACAGTAGTCTAAATGTGGTGTAATGAGTGTTTGTACTATGGTTCTGAAATCAGTGTTGTCTAGTAATGGTCTAAGTTGTTGGATTGTCCTTAGTTTGAAATAGATTGCTTTTACAGTTAGTTTTATATGTTTGGAGAGGTTTGAGGGTCTTATCTAGAGTGACTCCCAAGTATTTGATCTCATCTTTAACAGGGAGAGAATTATTGCCAATGTTGATTTCCATTGGAGGGGTGAAGCTTGTGTTTCTTGTTATAAATAAAGCTTCGGTTTTTTTAAAATTAATAGACATGTTAATAGATTTCAGCCACAGCTCAGCTTCAACGAGGCAATGACAAATGTTGGAGTAATCTGGGTTAGACACATCAAATGGTGAGTACAACATAATGTCATCTGCGTAGATGTGATAATTGATTTTGAAACGTTTAAATATGGAACAGATAGGTTGAAGATAGAGATTGAACAATAGGGCTGATAGGGCAGAACCTTGAGGGATGCCCTGCTCTTGCGGAAAAGGGGATGATGCATTTTGGTCAATTTGAACATATTGTGTCCGGTTAGTAAAATAAGATATGAACCATTCAAGAGTTTTATCTTTGATGCCTAGTTGAGAAAGTCTTGAAATGAGCGTGGTATGGTTTACAGTATCAAATGCCGAGGAGATATCAATGAATATGAGAATGAAGGCTTGCTTGGTGTTATCAATACCTCTTATGATTGTGTCAAATAGTGCCGTCAGGAGCGTTTCTACACCATGGTGTGGTCGAAATCCATATTGATGATCATCTAATGGGACCGTGGAGTCTATATAATCTTGTAGTTGTGTTTGGACAATCTTTTCAATAATTTTGGCGAGGAATGGAATACTTGCAATGGGACGATAAGATGTAGGGTCATTGCTGTCTAGAGTTTTGTTTTTTAACAACGGACGGATAGCTGACTTCTTGAGGGCATCTGGTATACGTCCTTGTTGAAGAGATTGATTTACTATGTTCAGTAGGTCTGTGGCAAGTTCTGATTTTGTTGATTTTATCCATGCCACTGGGCAAGGATCAAGAAGAGAAGTAGTGGTATTTAGGTTGGAGATTGTTTGAAGGAGCGGTTTGAAGGTTTGATTGTTTGATTGTTTGAAGGAGCAGTAGTTGTGCCTTTTGGAACCCGGGGCTCTTGCGGACTCGATAAATGGAATCGACCCGCTTGCTTAACACCGGCGACGATGCCGGGCTCTCCCACATGCGGAAGAGAAGTCGTTCCAGCATCGGAGGAACTGGTACAATAAAGGCCTCCTTTGGGAGAGAGTCATATTGGAGGGCATCGAGCTCTTCGACTCGAGGCTCCTCCTCGGGATCCGCGGGGAAGGCCAAGGCTTTGGCCATATCCTGCACGAAGTCCGAGAACCGGGTATCCTCCGGGGGGGACCGTCTCCGAGGTTCGGACTCGGGGGAGTCCGATGGGACACACCGAGTCCGAAAAGAACCAGGTGACTCTTCGTCCTCGGATTCCCAGGCTGACTCCTCGGAGGAGGAGTCGAGCGGCTCCGGTCGGGCGGGCATCGATGCCGTTCGCCCCGACGCCGAGGGAGTCGGCGTCAACGACCTCGGTCCCGAACGGGAGGCCGAAGGAGACCGCGACCGAGGATCGACTCAAGCCCTCATGGACTCGAGGATCGGCTCGGTCTCCGGTCGACTTGGAGGTCGACGTCCCGGTGGTCAGGGCAGAAGCACCGACGAGGCCAGCGATCAATGCCCGCTGCTGGTCCATGAAGGCAGTCAGACTGCTCTCCAAGGCCGTCAACCTGAGTCCGAGCTCAGGAGACCCAGCAGCCCCCGACTCGGGCCCCGACGGCATCTCCTTCGGAGGCGAGTCCACGAGGACAACAGTACTCACGTGAGCAGGCGAGTCCATCTTGAGACAAGGATGTTTGGAAGGCCTCTCCATCTCCGAGGACCCGGGACGGGAATCGGGGCTATGCGACCTGGCCCTCGAGGAACCAGGAGCGTCCACTGACCCCGCCCTCGCGGGTTTCTTCTTCCGATGATGTTCCCGGGTAGGAGACCCCCGTTCAGAGGAACTTCGACGATGCTCAGGACCAGAGTCCCGAGACGTCGAAGCCTCTGACGAGGTCCGAGCCCGGCCGGAGTCAGAGAAGATACGTTGAGGACATTTTGCCACACGGACCACAGATCATCGGGTCATGATCGGGTCCGAGGCAGCGGAGGCAGTAGTCGTGTGTGTCGGTAAGAGACATGAGCTTCTTACACCGATCACACTTCTTAAACCCGCTGGCAGCCATCGGGGGAAAAAGGGCCCCTGCGAGGTCAAAAGACAGGGCTGCCAGTGAAAAAGAAAAAAAGGCGCGAAATCTGTCACGAAGGACAAAAAACCGAAAAATAAAGAACGGACTCGCAACCGGCGTCGCGGGTCCGGGCGGGAAAAGAACTGGCGTCGAACCGAGAAAAAAGACAAATAAAATCAACTTTTCTAGCGGGGAATTACAAACAACGTCTGTAGGGCTCCGCGGAAAAAAGAAGACTGAGAAAGATGGCACCCTTGGGCGGGAAGAGGACCGCGCATGCGCGCTGCAATTCCCAAAGGCTTTCTTTGAAAGCTGGGGAAAATTGCTCCGCGAGGGCTCCGTCGGCGCCAACGTCACCCATATGTGAGGACTGACTTCCTGCTTGGTCCTGGAGAACTTAAAGGCTATGGAAAGGGAGGTAAGTCTCCTGAGGAACCTAGGTTGGGTGATCAACATGTCCAAGAGCAGGCTGGTTCCCTCTCAGGAGGATTGAGTACCTTGGGGCGAGGTTCGACACCTGCAGTGGCAAGGTCTTCTTTCCGGAGTGCCGAGCGCAGGAGTTACAGCACCTGATGCAGGGGTTCTTGGCCATGAGGGAGCCCTCAACCTGGCACTACCTTCGGGTGCTGGCACCATAGCAGTAACTCTCGAGCTCATTCCCTGGGCAAGGGTGCACATGAGGCCTTTGCAGCAGTTCCTTCTCCGGCGCTGGTCTCACCAGCATCAGCCTTTGTCAAGGAGGCTCCCCTGTCCGCCAGTGACCAGAAGAGCACTCATGAAGGCTCCGGCCAGGGAACCTGGAGCCCCCTCAGTGGATCCAGCTGACAATGGATGCCAGCTTGGCAGGATGGGGAGCCCACTGTGAGGAGCATTTTGCCCAAGGGCGCTGGAAGCCCAATGGTTGATAAACAGACTAGAGATGTGAGCGGTGGCTCTAGCCCTCAGATCCTTCGAGTGTGGGATTTGCCAGAAAGTGGTCCAGGTGTTCTCAGACAACGTGACCACGGTGGCCTATATCAACCGCCAGGGGGGCACAGGCAGCGCTGTTGGACTGGGCGGAAGCCCACCTGCAGGCCTTGTCGGCAGTGCATGTAGTGGGGGTCGAAAACGTCACGGCGGACTTCCTGAGCAGGATCCAGATGGATCAAGGTATGTGGGAACTCTGCCAGGAAGTGTTCGATCAGGTGGTGAGGCGCTGGGGCCCTCCTATCTTGGACCTCATAGCAAGGGGGGGGGGGGGGTCGGCCAAGATGGGCCGCTTTTACAGCAGAAGAGAGAGAATGTCGAAGGGCTTGGACGCCCTGGTACAAAGATAGCTCACGGAGGAGCTTCTGTGTTTCCTCTGTGGGCTCTCATAGGCAGGGTCGTCCAACACATAGAGGCTCACCAAGGCTTGGTCATTCTGATAGCTCCGGATTGACCAAGGCAGCCGTGATATGCCGACCTAGTTCGGCTGCTAGCGGATCGGCCGTGGAGGCTTCTGGCCCCAGAGGTCCACTTGATGCAGGGGCCAGTGCAGATGCCACGGGTGGATTGATTCTCACTTACAGCTTGGCTCTTGCAAGGGTGAGGTTGTTGAAGTGAGGGTATTCCGGTTCAGTCATCTCTATCTTGCTGAAAGCTCAGAAGTCGACCTGTCTTTCCTATGTTAGGGTCTGGCAGGTCTTTGAAGGGTGGTGCGCAGAACGGGAGAGTCATCCGGCTGCAGCTACCGTACCAGATATCCTAGACTTCTTTGAGGGTGCAATTAGCAGCAATTTCCTGTTATCAGGGAAAGATTCAAGGGAAGTCTTTGGGTGAGCACCCAGACATGGGACAGTTCTTGAGGGAGGTGAGTCACCTTCGTCCGCCACTAAGGTCAGCAGTCCCATCTTGTTATCTTAATCTGGTACTGGAGTCCCTTACGGGGGAGCCCTATGAGCCGGTGGGGCGGGCTTCTCTGAAGGACTTGACTCTCAAGATAGTTTTTCTGGTAGCGATTTGTTCAGCCAGACGGATTTCGAAGCTTCAGGTTCTTTCTTGTCAACCTCCTTTTCTTGCTTCTACAAGGAGAAGGTGGTCCTGAGGATGGTGCTTTCCTTTCTGCTGAAAGTGGTGTTGGCATTTCATGAGAATCAGCCAGTTTCCCTGCCCTTCTTGATTTGGGTGGGGGAAGAAGCCGTGGATGCTCGCTTGCGCCGGTTGGATGTTTGTAGGGTGCTGAAGCATTATCTAAAGAGGATGGAGGCATTCCGCAGATCGGACCGTCTGTCTGTCTTGTTCGGGGGACCACGTAAAGGGGAGGCAGCAGCCAAGGCCTCCATCTCCAGGTGGAACAGGGAAGCTATTGCTTCGGCATGCATTCTGAAGGCCAGGCTCGCTCCGGTGGGACTACGGGTGAATTCTACGTGGGACCAGGTGGCCTCATGGGCAGAGTATAGGCTAGTGCCGCCTTTGGTTCTCCAGGACCAAGCAGGAAGTCAGTCCTCACTTATGGGTGACGTCGGCGCCGACGGAGCCTTTGGATATCTGTTGGGTGGCAATGTGGACCTCCTTGCATACCTTTGCTAAGCATTATCATTTGGATGTCCAGGCAGTGGGGGATGCAGTTTTCGGCAGAGCGGTTCTTCGGGTTGGGCTTGCAGGTCCCTCCCGTGGTTCAAACTGCTCTGTTGAGGGACTGGACTGGAAGGACGCCTAGGAAAGAGTAATTAGACCTTACCTGCTAATTAGCATTCCTGAAGGAACTCCAGTCCAGTCCCTGATCCCACCCAGTGTTTCTGTGTTAGATATCACTGAAGCGTTCCAGCCCGAAGGTATGGGCTGGTGTGTGGTAGAAGCGTTTAAGCTTTGTGCTGGAAGAGCGAAGGTGATGTGGCGGAATGGTCGAGCTGTCTACCTCCTGCTCAGTGACCTCGAGAGTCAGTGATCTCACAGGTATGCCTCCTCCTCCTCTGCAGGGGGTGGGGATTTTCTTTCGAGGTGGGGAGGAGATCATAGGTTGGCTTTTTTGTTGACGTTCTAGTAAGTTTGTTGATCTACTTGATTGTCTCTCCGTTGAGTCTGCTTTGTCAATAGGATACTGGAGCTGGTGGGAGGTGCCAGTGGTAAATATACCCTACAGTCATCAAGAAGATGACGTGTTCAGTCTCCAAGCTGCTGGAAGGGGAGCACAATCCAGAGGTGAGGGACTGCACTGGAGTTCCTTCAGGAATGCTAATTAGCAGGTAAGGTCTAATTACTCTTTAGAAAACATGTGTGACATGCACACAGAAAAACATTGACTATGCAGGACTTATAAAATTAACCTCAAAATGTCAAGCGTACATTTTCTTTTTAATGTTACCATGTTTTATCTTTTGATGTAAAAGTATTTTATTTCTCAATTGTTATTGTAAACTGCTCAGATACTGATACGATGGCTGATATATCAATAAATGAAATGAAATGTTTGCTTTTAATTCAGCCTCCATATTTTGTATTAAATGAGATTGGTCTGTTTTGCATGTGTGACAGATGTGAGGGTTCTGCCAGTATGCCATTTTTGAGTAGGAATGCATATCAGTCTGCCTTGTAATGTTTTTCGAACAGAGGGCATTATTAGTATTCTAGGGCCTGTACTAGTATTTGCAGTGTTGTGTTTCATAGATAGGACTGTCACCGTTTGGGTCCTGGGAATTAGTGCTATTTGGTAGATTTGCTTTTCAGGTTCTGGTATCTTTTTTTTTTTGCAAGGTTTTGTTCATTTAGCACCTGGAAGTGAAAGTTTGCATTTCTGTTACTGAGATGACACCAGAATTTTAATATAAACATCCTAGCCCTGCTGTAGGGGAAATTACTGTGGATGCAGTGTGTGTGTTATGGAACTGGAGTTGCAGGGTTTATACTGAGATTGTACAGGATGCAACAAGCTTCACTCCAGAAAAACTGACTAAAAATAACACTATCAGATTTAATAGTAGTTTTGGTGGGTGCTTGAAACTGACTAGATGCTTTTCAATTGTGCAGAAGACCCCTGGGACTCTCTTGTGACATCTTTTATAGCCAATATAAAAGGGCCATAATGTTGAGAGTGAGCCTAATGTGTGCAAGTATCACTTTGGCTTGCCCCCTCCCCATTCCCGTCACCTCTTCGAAATATTTAAGCCTGCATTATTGCAAAGTGCATAGGTACTTTGAAAATTAGTTTAAAGAAGACCCACAGAAACAAAAGGGAAATTACACACACCTTTGGATAAATTAACCTGGCTAATCATGTTATGATTTTTTTTTTAATATGGCTGTATTAATTACTTAATATATATGATCTTAATATTCCATATTCTTATTCTATTTTACTGAAAAAATTTATTTTATTGAATGTATAATTTTGATTATGCAAACTGCTATGTTGATAATTTCGGAAATATAAAACTTCTACATCAGTGCTTTCATCGCACGCTGTATATGATGCTCTGCCTTTGCAATACTGCAGCAATGCCTGGAAGCAGAGCCCTGGGGCATCAGCTCTGCTACCCCTACCTTGTATGCTTCATCTGTAGCAGTTTTCATTTTTTCATTGATCCAGCTCTTGAGCTCATCAGAGTCTCGAAAAAACTGCTGCAGGTGGAAGGAATCTGCCAGTTGCGCCCGGCGGTACATGGCTCGTTCATGCAGAGCGTTGCGTCTGCTCAGCAACTGAAAGGATGAAAAGGCAGAATGAGTAACCAGGAGAATCTCCCACAGTAAAGTTTGTGACACACTAGCTGACCAGGATGACATTCCATGGAAGAAAATCCCTGAACACAGTGGAAAAAACATAAAAGCCAGAAAACACACCAAGTAACTTGGGAGGATGTTTCACAGTACAGAAATCCCGGAACTCGCTGGGTAACCTGGAGGATCTCACATGCACAAAGCCCTGGAGTGTACTGGATAACCAAAAGGGTGAACTGCCAACTCACCGCATCTCTACGTGCCGAGACGTCTTCCATGGCATAGTGATTATTCTGAATCAGCTTAGTAGCAAACTCATCCAGTGCCTGAAAATACAGTAAAACTATAAAAGCACAGCTCCTAGAAATAATATAGAGCAAAATGCCAAGGGATTTCTGCAATAGTTTTACCCTAGGAAAAGGTAATGGATGGTGCTAAAGATTTGTTTGAAAAATTACAAGTTTTGAGTATCCTTTGCTATGCCAGTCAACCAACTCTCTCCCCAAGATCTGTACTTAAAGACATATAAAAGCTCACCTCTCAATCTCTTTCAAGGCCTTATTATTAGTTTAGAACATAGATATCATCTTACAGTGATTTTTTCTTCCTGGGCACTGAGGGATTTCTCAAAGTCCTCATGCTTCTTCAGCAGAGCTTCCACGCTGTCCAAGGAATCTCCCAAGTCTTCATTCAGCAGAAATGCCTACAGCAACATAAATGTATCAGTGAGAGCCTGCAGAGGGCTAAGCTTCAGAAGAGCAGCCCAGGGATTAAATCAGTAGGCTAAGAACCAGGAAAACAAGGGTTCCTATCTGGCTGACACTCCTTAACCTTGAACAAAAGTAGATTGTAAGCCCTTTGGGAACAGCAAAATGCCTGCGGTATCTGAATGTGATGTGCCTTGAGCCACTAAAGAAAAAGGCTAAATATTAAAAAAAACAAAAACCCTCACATCCTTCAGATCTACTAATCAGCAAGTTTTGAATTCATCCCTTTAAGGTTATTCTTGCAACTAGTTAGCCCCACCTGTCAATGTGACCACTGAACTGCAGGATGTATAGGGCTCTCCTACTGCTGAATAGTAAATTCTCCTGCTACAGTCTCTCTCACAATTAGTACAGAACAGATACAGGATGCCAAGACTCCTCTAATTATGAGTCTATGAAGGAGGAATTTGGGAAGATCACCTTTCAAAGATGTGCAAAGCAAAAAAAACCTGCCATGCTTGATATGCATCAGAGCTGTTGACTGTTTCAAGGCCTATAGTTTATGCTGAAAAGCTGCAAGAGTTTTACTTTACTACTGAAACTTGTATGACAATACACTAAGGAAATGTGAGGACAGACTTAAGGATCTTAATATGTACACCTTAGAGGAAAGGCGGGATAGAGGCTGTATGATTGAGATGTTTAAATACCTCTGTGGTATAAATGCAAGGGAGGGAGCCTCTTTCGATTGAAAGAAAGTTCTTCTATGAGGGGACATGGGATGAGGGTGAAAGGGGATAAGATTCAGGAGTGATATGTGGAAATATTTCTTTACGGAAAGAGTGGTGAATCTGTGGAATAGTCTCCCAGTGGAGGTGGTAGAGATGAGGACAGTAATTGAATTCAAAAAGCATGGGACAGACACAGGTGGCTCTATAATGAGGCCAAGTGAGGCGGTGGCCTCAGGCGGCAGCTTTTTGGGGGCGGCAAAATTGCCCCCAAAAAGACCGCCGCCACCGCCTCACTCAGCCTTCAAAATAAAAAAAAAAAACCTCCGGCGTAAGAAGCAGCTGCCGCTGCTGCTCCAGCTGCGGCGGCAGCAGAATGAGGAGCTCCGCGGCTGCCCGGCTGCCCCTTCCCCCCCCCCCCCCGGAGAGCCTACTGGTTTCCCCTGGTTTCACCGGCTCCGCTTTGCAGAGCCGCGGCAAAGGGACAGTGTTTCCCTTAACCGTGGCTCTGTTAAAGCTGAGCCCAAGGCAGTGATGGGAAACAGGAAATCCTGTTTCCCATCAGCACTTCGGGCTCAGCGGGGCTCCTCATTCTGCCGCTGCCGCCACTGGAGCAGCAGCAGCAGTTGCTTCTTAGGCGGAAGGTTTATTATTTTTTCATTTTCCCTGGGTTGGGGGGGTCTAGGACTGGAACTGGGCTGATGGGGGGGGGGGGTAGGACAGGAACTGGGCTGGATTGGGGGGTTTAGAACTGGTAATGGGCTATGGGGGGGTTAGAACTGGAAATGGGCTGATGGGGGTTAGTACTGGAAATGGGCTGATTGGGAGGGGGGCTAGGACTGGTAATGGGTTATCAGGGGAGGGCTAGGACTGGAAATGGACTGATGGGGGGGTTAGGACTGGTAATGGGCTATGGGGGGAGACTAGGACAGGAAATGGGCTGATTGGGGTGCTAGAACTGAAAATGGACTTATTGGAGGGTTACGACTGGTAATGGGCTGATTGGGGGGCTAGGACTGGGGTGGGCTGATAAAGGGGATAGGACTAGAAATGGGCTGGGACAGGAAATGGGCTAATAGGGGAAAGGAGGAGAGTGCTGCTGGCCCTGGAAGAAAACTAGGGGCTAAGGCTACAAATGAGCTGATGCGGGGGGATGGTAGAATAGGACTGGAAGGGAGCGGATACTGAGAGGGTCTGCCAGGGGAAGGATGGGGCAGAAAGGGAAGGAGGGGGCTGGAAAGGAGCTGACACCTGGAATGTACCGAAGGGGGACTGGAAGGGAGCTGACACTTGGGGATGGGAGTGGTAGGTAGCTGGGTAACAGGGAGGAGGCTGGAAGGGAGCTGACATGTGAATGGCACTGGAAGAGAGATGGACAGAGGGTAGGGTGGCTGGAAGGGAGCTGACTGGGGGGGGCGGCACAGAGTGAACCTGAGCTGATACCTGGGATGGTATTTGGACTAGAAGGGGCTGGACAGTGGGAAAGGAGGGGGACTGGAAGGGAATGGACACAAATGGCAGTCATGGGAATGCAAGATGGTTGACAACGGAAGGTACTGGGAGGGGAGGACTGGAAAGGGGACATACTGGGGAGGGTTACTGAAACTGGAAATGGGCTGATGGAAGGAAGTGAAGAAAACAAAGGAAGAGATAAGAAATGGCAGATGGACCATGGACCATAGACCACAGAAAGAGAGCTAAGAGAAGACAGAAAAGCAGAAGCTTCAGATCGGGACCAGCATGATCAGAGAATAAAATGGTCAGACAACAAAAGTAGAAAAAATAAATTGTATTTAATTTTGGTGATTGGACTTTGTGCTATTTTTATATTTTACACAGTACTGGGGAACTGCATCTCTTATTTATCTGATGTTGCACTGAATGTGGACTCTGGCTTCTTGGGGTTTCAGTTTAAATTTTGTCTACATATTTTTATTTTTACTTTAGATTGTGGTGACTTATTCTGTACTTGGTGAGGGTCGATGTTGTGTGTGTGTGACTGAGGTCAGGTGTTCTGTTAACATGCAGTTTGTATATAAAGATCTATACTATACTGTAGTAATTTGACTTGTTCAGCTTTTCAAATAGGTGTATGGATGTTCCAGGGCCCACTGTAGTATTTACAGTGACGCTTTTTATGGATGGGCTCCTTATGTGACTTTTGGAAGTTTGTGCTGATATGGTACGGTATGGTAGGTTTGCTTTTTGTTGTAGGGTTTTTTTATTAGTTCACAATATGCCTGGTACTGGAGAATAGTGGTTGTTGTTGACCCAGTACAAGCATTGCGGAACCTGTGTCTTTTGGGGAAACTGCTAGGTACGTATGACCTAGATTGGCCACTGTTGGAAACAGAATACTGGGCTTGATGGACCTTGGTCTGACCCAGTATGGCATATCTTATGTTCTTATGTTGTTGTTAGTGAGATGATCAGAATCAGTTTTTGTTTTAAAATATTGAGTTCTGTGGATGAATGTCCTGGTTCTGCTCTGCACCTATTGTGGATGCAAAATATATGTTGAAAAAGAAAAAGGGAGAACCATAACGCAGTTTAAAATAAAATAAAAAAGGGTCATAATTTAGTTTTATAAACTGTGCTATTGATTCTTGCTGTCTTTTAGTTTCTTGGTGTGCAAACAGGACCGTACCTAGCCCTGTGCAAGCAGTGCAGCCGCACAGGGCGCAAAGGCTTGGGGGGGCGCATTTCGGTTTTCTGCTGTTGCCCTGCTGCCGCTGGCAGGACAATAGCAGGCAGTTAAAATGCACCCAAAGCCTTTTCGCAGCAATTTTAAGCAGGTCTGGTCCCTCCCTCCTCCGACACGATGTCAGAGCAGGGAGGGACAGATCTGCTTAGAGTGCCGGCGCCTTTCAGATTGGGTGCATGCCCCCCCCCCCTCCTCCTCCCCATACCTCCGTCCAGCGCTGCCTGCTCTTTCCCTGCTGCTGGTGCCGCTGTGAAAAAAGCAGAGGGCAGCAGCAGCAGCAGGGAAAGAGCAGGCAGCGCTGGATGGAGGTATGGGGGCAGAGGGGGGCGTTTGTCCGAGCTGCAAGTCGCACAAGGCGCGATTGCAGTTCGATACGGCCCTGTGTGCAAACATCTTGCATTTCCTCCATATAATCTAATCGGCTTTTTGATTTGGTTCAGTCTCTGATTGGATTTCTGAAAAAGCCCCGCCCACCCCTCTAAGGTGTTGGTGGGGGGGGGGGCGCCATCTCATTCTTCGCCTCAGGCAGCAGACTGCCTTGAGCCGCCCCTGGACACAGAGGATATCTAAAGGAAAAAAGGGGACTGTTGTAGTTGTTGATATGGAAGGACAGACTAGATAGGCCATGTGGTCTTTTTCTCTCATCATTTTTCTCTGTTTTTTTCTATGTAAATTCCGTAAGTGAGACAAAACTATACAAACTTGAAAAAAACAGCAGCAATATCTGATCTTGTGAATAATTTACTAACAAACACTTACTCTCACCTCTACCACCATGCCAAGTGCTCATTTCCCTCCCTCTGAAACCACAGCCTGACCTTGAACCTCTTTCTATTACAGTTTAACACAAGATGATCATTAAAGTATGGTACAAATTCTGCAGAGAGATAACATCCCTAGAACAGACAAGCAATGACAGCAGAGAGGTTTCCAAGTGTGCTGAAAAACTGCTCACTTTCTTAAGTTATCTTCCTTGAGTGATACCCATTCCATTACTATCAGACCTGCCGCCAACGATTTTCAAAGGGCGATCAGCCCTTTAAAGTGGCACGCTCCAGTGGGAGCCACTCAGACCTGCCGCCAACGATTTTCAAAGGGCGATCGGCCCTTTAAAGCGGCGCGCTCCAGCGGGAGCCACTCAAGACCTGCCGCCAACGATCTTCAAAGGGCGATCAGCCCTTTAAAGCAGTGCGCCCCAGCGGGCATGCCCGCGCCTGAGGGCCTCGCCAGGGGGCCCTTTGGCGTAGCCCTTAGGCGTGGGCCTGGGGGCACTCTGGCGTGGCCCATCTATCCTGCTCCTCCAATTCACCGCAGCTCCCTGGAACTGAGTAAGCACGATTGCTCCTCCACCCATTGTCTGCCTAGATCTGCTACCCACTGCCCGCACTGAACTGCCAACCATTGCCTGCGTAGAACTGCTACCCACTGCTGCATAGACCTGCTACCCATTGCCTGCATAGACCTGCTACCCATTGCCTGCATAGAACTGCTACCCACTGTTGCGTAGAACTGCTACCATTGCCTGCATAGAACTGCTACCATTGCCTGCATAGACCTGCTACCCATTGCCTGCATAGAACTGCTACCATTGCCTGCATAGACCTGCTACCCATTGCCTTAATAGAACTGCTACCCACTGTTGCGTAGAACTGCTACCCATTGTCTGCATAGAACTGCTACCCACTGTTGCATAGAACTGCTACCATTGCCTGCATAGAACTGCTACCACTGCCTGCATAAAACTACCACTGCCTGCATAAAACTGCTACCACTGCCTGCACAGAACTGTTATCCATTGCCTGCACAGAATTCGTATCCATTGCCTGCACAGAACTGTTATCCATTGCCTGCACAGAATTCGTATCCATTGCCTGCACAGAACTGTTAGCCATTGCCTGCACAGAACTGTTAGCCATTGCCTGCACAGAACTGTTAGCCATTGCCTGCATAGAACTCGTATCCATTGCCTGCATAGAACTCGTATCCATTGCCTGCATAGAACTCGTATCCATTGCCTGCATAGAACTCGTATCCATTGCCTGCATAGAACTCGTAGCCATTGCCTGCATAGAACTCGTAGCCATTGCCTGCATAGAACTCGTAGCCATTGCCTGCATAGAACCGCTACCCATTGTTGCTTAGAACTGCTACCCATTGCCCGCATTTAACTACTACCCATTGTTTGCTCAGATCTTGCTGCCCGCTACTATGGCCCCACATCTCACTGTCCTTCTCTTCCTCTTCAACTGCCTCTCCTCCTATCAACATCCTCCCTCCTCTCCCCCCTACCCTCCCCCTATCTTCCTCACTTCTCCCTCCACTCTGCCCCCTAGCCTATCACCTTCTCTTGAGCCTCTCCACACCATCCCCCACATTCAACTAGCCCCCCTCTCTACCTTCCTTACTTCTCCTCCATTCTGCCCCCTAGCCTAGCACCTGCTCTTGAGCTTCTTCACACCATCCCCCGCATTCAACCAGCCCCCCCTCTCTCTAAGGCAACCCCATCCTCGCTTCCGCCGTACTTTCTCCACTTTACCTCGCTCTCTAATACTCATTCTCCTTCTCTCATCAGGTAATATCAACCCCAACCCTGGGCCCCCCACGATTTCTCTCCCACACTAAAGAAAGTTACTCACGTACCCTATCCAATCTCATCCACATCCCGCTCCTCTCTCTTTCCGCCCTCCCCCATCCATCCCACAATCACTCATCCATAGATATCAACTCCAACCCTACCCCCAAAAATAATCCCTCACATAACCTACCTGACACCATCAATTTATCCCTCACTTCCCCTCCCCCTCATGTCCCTCTGGGAGAGCACATACACCCAAACATACCCACCCACACCCTACTCCCTCTAAATCTCAGTACTACCCTAGAAATAGACTCCCACGCTACTCTGATAAGAAATCCACATGTAACTTATCCAACCTTATCCATATCCCTCTCCTCCCCCCCCCTCCGCTCTCCCGTTTACTTGCACCCTATGGAATGCATGCTCAGTCATTAAAAAAAACACTTTAATTCACGATCTTTTCATCTCTAACGCCCTACACCTTCTTGCCCTGACCGAGACCTGGCTCCCCCCAGATGACACCGCATCCATTGCCTCTCTCTGCTATGGGGGCTACCAATTCTCCCATACACCTCAATCTACTGGTCGTGGTGGTGGCGTTGGCCTCCTACTCTCCCCCTCCTGCCAATTCCAACCCATCCTGCCACCCCAATCACACTCCCCCCTCTCCTTTGAAGTCCACTCCATTCAACTCCTCACACCACTTCCCCTCCGAGCAGCTGTTATTTATTGCCCACTCGACAATTCCAAATCAACCTTTCTTAACGACTTTGACTCCTGGCTTTCTGCCTTTATGGATCCCTCCTCCCCCCACTCTTATTCTTGGCGATTTCAACATTCACAACAACCACCCCTCTGACCCCCACGCCTCAAAGTTCTGCGCTATTACCTCCTCGTTCAACCTCCAACTTTTCTCCACTGCCCCCACACACCTACACGGCCACTGCCTTGACCTAATACTCTTCTCCAATTCCTCTTCTTCAGACTTCCACAAATCAATCCTTCCCTCATCTGACCATCACATTTACTCTTCAGCTTTCTTGAAGGACTAGAAAAAGGGACTGTTACTTCTGGAGAGAGATCTGCAACTGTGAGTATATACTTCTGGTAATTTTCTAAAAGGAATTCTTTGTATTAAAGCTAATTAATCTGTGAACCCATTATTTTTATTAAATCAGTCAGGGCCTAGTAGCAGCAGTTTAAGTTTAAATTTAAAACACAGAGGAGAACTTTCTGCTAACATTTCATACCCAGCAGAGAGCTTGTAGTTTAAATTTAATAGTCACTCAGGGCCTAGTAACAGCAAAGTACTTTTAGTTTAAATTTAAAACACAGAAGAGAGCTTTCTGGTTACATTTGGAACCCAGCAGAGAGCTTGTAGTTTACATTTAATAGTCACTCAGGGCCTAGCATCAGAAAAGTACTTTTAGTTTCAAAACACAGAGCAGAACATTCTGGTTACATTTCTGATTTAGGCGTTTTCTGATTTAGGCGTTTTCTGGTTACTTTCTAATTTAGGCGTCATTGTGGATACCATGTTAAAACCCTCGGCCCAGTGTGCAGCGGCGGCCAAGAGAGCAAATAGAATGCTAGGTATCATAAGGAAAGGAATGGAAAATAAAACAAAAGATATTATAATGTCTCTATATCGTTCCATGGTGAGACCGCACCTTGAATATTGTGTGCAATTCTGGTCGCCGTATCTTAAAAAGGATATAGCGATTTTAGAAAAGGTTCAGAGAAGAGCCACCAAAATGGTAAAGAGGATGGAAGGATACTCCTATGAAGAAAGGCTAAAAAGGTTAGGGTTCTTTAACCTGGAAAAGAGACGGCTGAGGGGAGATATGATAGAAGTCTATAAATTAATGAACGGAGTGGAACGGATAAACGTAGATCGATTGTTTACCTTATCAGAATATAGAAAGACTAGGGGACATGCAATGAAGCTACAGGGTAAACTATTTAAGACTAATAAAAGAAAATATTTTTTCACTCAACGTGTAATCAAACTCTGGAATTTGTTACCAGAGGATGTAGTAAAGACTGTTAATGTAGCTGGGTTTAAAAAAGGTTTGGACAAGTTCCTGGAGGAAAGGTCCATAAGCCATTATTAAGAAGGGACCCAGGATATCAATGCTTGAACCAATACAAGCATTGTGGAACCTGTGTCCCTTGGAGAAACTGCTAGGCCAGGGGTCTGCAACCTTTAAGACATAAAGAGCCACTTGGACCCGTTTCCGAAGGGAAAAAAAAAACTGGGAGCCGCAAAACCATTGCGACATTTAAAACAAATCTAACACTGCATATATTGTTTCTTACCTTAATGCTATATACGACCCCCTACTTTTCCTGTTAAAATATAGGTGTTTGGCCTATACTCGCCGTATAAAAGACTACCCCTCTTCCTTCGCACACCAAAAAAAATACGCCAGAAAATATAACAACAAGAAGTAACAATATTTGATTTCAAAATTATGATGATTTTGTAGTCAAATCACTAATATGAAATAAAATTATTTTTTCTACCTTTGTTGTCTGACCAATTTATTCTTTGATCATGCTGGTCCCGATCTGAGGCTTCTGCTTTCCGGTCTTCTCTTAGCTCTCTTCTGTGGTCTATGGTCCATCTGCCAGTTCTTATCTCTTCTTTCGTTTTCTTCACTTCTTTCCATCAGCTATTTCCAGTCCCAGTAACCCTCCCCAATATCAGCCCTTTCCAGTCCTCACTCCCAGTACCTTCCAATGTCAACTTGGATTCCCATGATTGCCACTGGTGTCCATTTCCTTCCAGTCCCCCTCCTTCCCCACTGACCAGTCCCTTCTAGTACAAATACCATGGCAGCCCCTCTCAGATCCAGTTCCATTCTCCCATCCCCTCATATCAGCCCATTTGTAGCCTTAGCCCCCAGTTATCTTCCAGGGCCAGCAGCTCTATCCTCCCCTCCCCACAATCAGCCCAAGCCCAGTCAAAGCCCCCCCATCAGCTCGCTTCCAGTGCTAATCCCCCCTCCACCCCATTACCAGTGCTAGCCTCCCCTAATCAGCCCAATACCAGTCCTACCCCCCATCAGCTCATTACCAGTCCTAGCCTCCCCTAATCAGCTCATTTCCAGTGCTCGTCCCCTCAACCCCATTACCAGTGCTCCATCCCTCCATGTCAGCCCCCTCCCTCCCTCCATCCATATCAGCTCCCTCCCTCCCTCCATGTCAGCCCGCCTCCCCAATCCCTCCATGTCAGCCCCCCTCCCTCCATGTCAGCCCCCTCCATCCCTCCATGTCAGCCCCCCTCCCTCCATCCATATCTGCTCCCTCCCTCCATGTCAGCCCCCCTCCCTCCATCCTTCCATCCATATCAGCTGCCTCGCTCCTTGTCTGCCCCCTTCCCTCCATGTCAGCCCCCTCCATCCCTCCATGTCAGCCCCCTCCCTCCATCCATTCATATCTGCTCCCTCCATGTCAGCCCCCCTCCCTCCCTCCATGTCAGCCCCCTCCATCCCTCCATGTCAGCCCCCCTCCCTCCCTCCATGTCAGCCCCCTCCATCCCTCCATGTCAGCCCCCCTCCCTCCATTCATATCTGCTCCATCCCTCCATGTCAGCCCCCTCCATCCCTCCATGTCAGCCCCCCTCGATCCATCCCTCCATGTCAGCCCCTCCATCCCTCCATGTCAGCCCCCTCGATCCATCCCTCCATGTCAGCCCCCTCCCTCCATGTCAGCCCCCTCCATCCCTCCATGTCAGCCCCCCTCCCTCCATCCATTCATATCTGCTCCCTCTCTCCATGTCAGCCCACTCCCTCCATGTCAGCCCCTCCATCCATTCATATCTGCTCCATCCCTCCATGTCAGCCCCCCGCGATCCATCCCTCCATGTCAGCCCCCCTCCCTCCATGTCAGCCCCTCCATCCCTCCATGTCAGCCCCCCTCCCTCCATTCATTCATATCTGCTCCCTCCCTCCATGTCAGCCCCCTCCATCCCTCCATGTCAGCCCCCCTCCCTCCATGTCAGCCCCCCTCCCTCCATCCATTCATATCTGCTCCCTCCCTCCATCCCTCCATGTCAGCCCCCCTCCCTCCATCCCTCCATGTCAGCCCCCCTCCCTCCATCCATTCATATCAGCTCCCTCCCTTCATGTCAGCCCCCCTCCCTCCATGTCAGCCCCCTCCATCCCTCCATGTCAGCCCCCTCCATCCCTCCATGTCAGCCCCCTCCCTCCATCCATTCATATCTGCTCCCTCCCTCCATGTCAGCCCCCCCCCTCCCCTCCATCCATTCATATCTGCTCCCTCCCTCCATGTCAGCTCCCTCCCTTCTTCTGCAGCCGCGGCTCCCTGCCTCTTACGGAACCGCGGCGGTGCTTTTAAAATCATCTCGGAGCCCTTCCTGTCTTGACGGGCTCCGTGCAGCATTGTCCCGCTCCAAAACTTCCTTTAGAGGCGGGACAATGCTGCACGGAGCCCGTCAAGACAGGAAGGGCTCCGAGATGATTTTAAAAGCACAGCCGCGGTTCCCTAAGAGACAGGGAACCGCGGCTGCAGAAGAAGGGAGGGAGCCTATAACGCGACGTTTAAAGCGGGCAGTGTGCTCCGGAGCCGCGGCAAAGGTGAGAAAGAGCCGCATGCGGCTCCGGAGCCGCGTGTTGCCGACCCCTGTACTAGGCACATATGACCTAGATTGGCCACTGTTGGAAACAGAATACTGGGCTTGATGGACCTTGGTCTGACCCAGTATGGCATATCTTATGTTCTTATGTTCCGCCATCCCAACCTCGTACTGTCTCCTCCAACCTATTTAGAAACCTTCATAATATTGACCCCTGACTCTCTCCTCCACCATTTCTCCATCTCTTTCCTCCATTTTATACTCCGAGTCCATCGACGAAGCATTATCCTCATATAATGCTACACTATCCTCTGCCCTTGACACTCTTGCCCCTCCCACCTCACGTCCTGTTAAACGATCTACTCCCCAACCCTGGCTTTCACCCACAATCCGTTACTTACGCATCTGCGCCCGTTCTGCCGAATGAGCCTGGTCCAAATCCCGCTCCCAGGAAGACCTTCTACACTTCAAATTCATGCTTGGCTCCTTCCAGTCAGCCTTAGCACTTGCCAAACAAGATTACTGCATCCACCTGACTAATTTCCTTGCCTCTGATCCTCGCCTTCTCTTTAACACCCTCAATTCTCTCCTCAAGGTCCCCCCGCCCCGATCCCACTCTCCCTCTCTGCCCAAACCCTAGCCGATTACTTCCATGACAAAATCCTCAAAATTACCCTCCAATTCCCTACCCCCTCATCTACCTCCCCCCCCCCCATTTCTCCTCCCCCATCCATACTCCGACACTCTCTCTCCTCCTTCTCCCCGATCTCTGAAGAAGAAACCTCACTTCTTCTTTCCTCCTCCAAACCCACCACCTGTTCATCAGATCCTATCCCCACCCATCTCCTACGTTCTATCTCCCTCACCATTGTCCCCTCCATCACTCATATCCTCAACCTTTCACTCTCCACTGCAACTGTCCCCGTTGACTTCAAACATGCTGTTGTCACACCCCTCCTCAAGAAACCCTCACTTGATCCCACATGCCCTTCTAACTATCAACCCATCTCCCTCCTTCCCTTCACATCCAAACTGTTAGAACGAGCAGTCCACCGTCACTGCCTCGATTTCCTCACCTCCCAGGCCCTCCTGGATCCACTACAATCAGGCTTCCGCCCCCAACACTCCACCGAAACAGCACTCACAAAAGTCACCAACGACCTGTTCCTGGCTAACTCTAAGGGCCTCCTATTCTATCCTCATCCTTCTTAACCTTTCTGCTGCCTTCGACACCATTGACCACAACCTTCTCCCACCACCCTCTCCTCGCTTGGCTTCAAGGACTCCATACTATCCTGGTTCTCCTCCTACCTCTCCCATCGCTCATTCAGTGTATGCTCTGGAGGCTTTTCCTCCTCCCCTACCCCACTCCAGGTAGGTGTACCCCAGGGATCTGTCTTGGGCCCCCTCCTTTTCTCTCGCTATACCCAAGGCCTTGGCGTGCTTATCTCTTCCCATGGCTTTCAGTACCATCTCTATGCCTATGACTCCCAAATCTACCTCTCTACACCTAATATTTCTCTGGCAACACAGTCCAAGATCTCTGCTTGTCTTTTGGACATCGCTGCCTGGATGTCTCATCGCCGATTGAAACTGAACATGGCCAAGACTGAACTCCTTGTCTTTCCACCAAACTCCTCCTCCCCACTTCCTCCTCTCTCAGTCCATGTGGATGGATCTACTATCCTTCCTGTTCCCTTGGCCCACAATCTAGGGGTTATCTTTGACACCTCTCTCTCCTTCTCTGCCCATATCCAGCTTGTAGCCAAGACCTGCCGCTTTTTCCTCTTCAACATCAGCAAGATCTGCCCCTTCCTCTCTGAACACACTACCAAAACGCTTATCCACTCCTTAATCTCCTCTCACCTCGACTACTGCAACCTACTCCTCGCTGGTCTCCCCGTGAGCCACCTCCTTCCCCTTCAATCTATACAAAACCACGCTGCTCGATTAATCTTCTGCCAGCCTCGCCATGCCAACAATACTCCCCTCAAGTCACTTCACTGGCTCCCTGTCCAATTCCGCATCCAATTCAAGCTTCTCCTGCTAACCTATAAATGCATTCACTCTATGGCCCCTCAATACCTCATATCTCTTATCTCTCCTTACGTCCCCTCTCAAAATTTGCGCTCCGCTAACAAATCGCTTCTTTCAATGCCTTCCCCTCTCGAAATTTGCGCTCCGCTAACAAATCGCTTCTTTCAATGCCTTTCACCCGCACCATGAACTCCCGACTGCGCTCCTTTCACCTTGCTGCGCCACACGCCTGGAACGGCCTACCTGCATCTGTGCGCCAGGCGCCCTCCCTGGCCCTCTTCAAATCCAGGTTGAAGACCCACCTCTTCACCGTTGCATTCAGACCCTGACTTCCATCCTCACATCCTACCCTAACCCCCGTCAACGTTTTGACCAAACTATAGACCAAGCTGTACCAAACTGTACCACACCGTACCTTCCGCAGAACTGACTAATGCTCTGTACTGTTCTAACTAGATTGTAAGCTCCGATGAGCATGACTCTGACGGGCAGGGACTGTCTCTTGTTTGTCAGCCACCTCTTGTAGGTTAACTGTGCAGCGCTGCGTGCATGGCGCTCTATAAGTACTAAATAGTAGTAGTAGTAGTATCACTGTATGTAACTAACATCTCCATAATTTGCCGGATACTTTTCCATCCCCCTTCACACTGTTACTGGAATATGTTTCATAATTCACTTATTTTCTGCTAATATACAGTTTATTTAACTTGGTATACTGTCTATAGCTCATTCTGTTTTGATCCAAGGGCGATAGAATATTAGCTCCCAAAATCTGGTCAAAAAATATACCAGATTTGTCCAATAAAAAGGTATCATCTTATACATATATATTTTATTAACGTTTATTTCTGTGTTAAGTATCTTAAAAAATTCCACTTGAAACCCATCTGAGCATAGCATTTTGAGATTTTTAAGCTACCTGATCACTTGAATTTACTGAGAAAACAGGCATGCTTAAATTCTCAAGAGTTTTTACTGAAATCTATGACAGGCAGGCTTGAATGAAGTCCCTGAGATTTTAACAAAATATCAGCCTAAACTGTTTATGTGAAAGTAAAATTGTATTTACTGATAATTTCCTTTTGTGGAGTTCTGCTAGATCAGTCCAGACCAGTGGATTGTGTCTCCTTGTCAGCAGATGAACGAGACAGAGAAATCCAGAAGCTTTCAATGATAACATCACTAGTACAAATGCTGGTGCAGTTTGGGGCACCCTTTAATGTATTGAGTAACCAAGTAAATGGAAATCAATCCCCAGAACCTCCCTGAGAAAGAAAAAGGGAATGAAAGGGACACCCTTCGGAGAACCATCTATCTCTGAGACGTACTAGGGCAGAGAGCCCAAGTATATACAAATGAGCTGTTCCTACTCTTTAGAAGCACGGAGAGCACTGCAAAAGAATAACACTTTAGGCACCTTCTCTCAAGGGCCAAGTCATAAGCGAGAAGGGAGCTGGATTGTCCATCCAGAGGGTATGGACTGACTGACCAAAAGCCTCCTCAGGTCAGCAAACTATGGCCTCCACAGACAATCTGATGCCATAACAATGACTAGCCCCAAACACTCCTCTATCTGGTGGATCACCAACCGATGAGAGGCCATGGTGGAAACACAGAGAAGTGAGACTCGAGACCATAGCTGAACTAAGGAGTCTACCCTCAGGGATCGGATGACTGAAAAACTTGGCCACCATAGCATTCTCACGGGTTGCCATAAGGTCCATATTGGGTCATCACCAGCAACCCAAAGTGTGCTGGTTCCCACTTCCTCAGATCAAAGATGTGGTGTCTGAGGTAACTGGCCTTGACATTTTCGATACTGGCAATGTGCTGCACGGAGATCACCAGCAAGTGCTGCTCTACCTAGGGCAGCAGGAGACTCATGTTGAAGGCTACCCATATACTTTTGGTACCCTCCTTATGGATGAAATACGCCACCAAAGTGGCACTGTCTAAGAATACCCGGACAGCCTGGCCCTGGATCAGGTGGCAAAACCTCAAGAGAACAAACTGAATGGCACAGGTTTTGAGGTGATTGATGGGCCAAGACAACTCCAGCAAGGACCAGCACCCCTCGCAGGGTCTCCTCAGCCCAACTGTCTGGCATCAGATGTCATGAGAAGCCACCGAGGTGCGTCTAGAGGAATGCCTTTCATCAAGTTGGAGGACTGAGACCACCAGCTGAGACTGCGCACCAACTCACTGACACCAATGCCCGCTGCCGCTACTCGAGCCGCCGACTCAAAGCCATCATAGGTTGCTTGAGACAAACTTGGAGCACTCACAAATGGCTTTGGCCAGGTTCCTGAACCGCTGCAGGGCTTCCTCGGAGAGACCAGCAGAGAATTTGATGAGCTCCTTCACCAGGTCTCTTGGGTACGTGTCCACGTACAGCTGGTAGGCCTGGATCTAGCCAATGAGCATCGAGTCTTGGTAGCAACTTTCTGCAGAGGGCATCCAAGGTACAGGCCTCCCTACTGGAGGGCACCAAGCAGTGTGTCTTCTGGATCTTCAGTCGACACATGGCCGACTCCACCACCATGGAGTAGTGCAGCAGCTGTGCTTCCAGGAAGCCTGTGCTCCGGCAGTCTCGGTACATCAAGTGGAGCCACTTGCTCACCACTGGCACCAATGCCAGTGTCTCCCACATACAGAGCATTAGCCGTTACAGGATCGGTGGGATAAGCATCATAAGCGATTCCCTCAGTGGGGCCTCATATTGGAGGATTTCTAGCTCCTCCGTCCAAGGGTCCTCCTCCAACTCCGTAGGGAATTCTATGGCCTTGGACATGTCCCTCATGAAGTCGAGGAAAGCCAAGTCCTCGGGTGGGGACAGATGCTGAGGCTCCGAAGAAGGGAAGTCTGAAAAGATGTTGCGGTGGCGACGAGTGTCCGGCGACTCCTCATCCTCGGTCTCCCACTCAGAATAATCCATTAAAGACTCGAGGGAAGGATGGCTCATGGGATCTGAGCCTGAGCCTTGCCCTTGTCCCTCGGAGGCCCCGCAGTTGGCACCAGGTGCACTAGCAGGGGAGGACCTCAGTCCCATGGAACAGGAACCAGATCGAGACCTCGGCCGAGGATTGACTCGGGGTCGAATGGCCTTGAGGATCGGCTCGGCCTCTAGGGGCATCTTCGATGTCAGCGACGGCCCGGAGGTCTGGGTGGAGGAACTGGTGGTACCGGACAACAGCGCCCGCTGCTGGTCCATGAAGGCAGAAAGACTGTGCTCCAGGGCCGCCATTCTTGTTTTGAGTCCAGAAGGCTCCACAGCATTGGTGCGGGTGCCGAGGAACTCACTCGATGCCAGTTCCCCTGATGGGAGAGTCCTTGATGAGGATAGGTTCTGGCGACTGAGGCCAGTCCGAAGTAGAGTCTAGGACTGCAGGACCTGGCTCAGAGCTTACTCGGCCTGTCTGAGCAATCCAGGGATGCCGCCTTCAAGGTTTTCTTCTTCTTTTAATGTTCCCTCTAGGGAGGCCCCCTTTCTGAAGAGCTGCGCATTGTTCGTGATCCATGAGGCTGCCCTAAGATTCTGCTGCTCCAGAGAAGGTCTTGGCTTTCGGAGGTACTGAGGACTCCAGGAAAAACTTATCGTGCTGCTGCTGGCAGCTCTTGAGGGCTTTAGTGGACATCTTTTTACAGAGGCCACATGCTATGGGGTCGTGATCAGGCACTAGACAACGAAGGCAGAAGTCATGTGTGTCTGTAAGAGACATGATTTTAGAAAACCGATCACACTTCTTGAGCCCACTGGTAGCCATGGGGGAAAAAATAACCCTGGCGAGGTCTGACAATTGCAGCCATGCCTGGTGTCGGGCCCCAATGCACATGGCGACCACTCTGGCTGAATATTCTAAAACCATCAAATGCTGCTTGAGAGGAATTTTGAGCACTGCCAAGGCCAGTGACTTGAAACGCTGAAGAGGTTCCCCATCGAGGCCTGCAGAGAAACCGGTGAGCTTCCTCGCTGGTTCCTTTAGGTACAATGCCAATGTACAACTGGAGGGATTGGTCTTGGCAAACTAGTATTGAGCCCTGGTAGCATTTTCTGCTGAGGGTGTCCAAGATCCGGTGCTCCCTATCCGGGTACACCGAGGAACGAGTCTTTTGGCTCAAGTCGCCACATGGCCAACTCGACGAACACAGAATTGCAAAGGAGCTGGGGTTTTTCGAACCCCAGGCTTCATAGACTCGGTACATGGAGTTGAGCTGTGTGCTCACAATGGGCATCGAAGCCAGTGTTTCCCACATATGGAGGAAGAGGCGCGTGAGGATCGGAGGGATGGGCACTGTGAGGGCCTCCTTTGGAGGGGCCTCGTACTAGAGGATCTCAAGTTCCTCCATGCGGTGGTCGTCCTCCGCCTTGGTCTCGAACGCGAGCACCTTTGCCATATCATGCACAAAGTCGAGGAAGGCAATGTCTTTGGTCGGTAAATGGTACCGGGACACCGGTACTGATGGGTCCAAGGGCACATCACGGTGTCACCAGGTATCCAGGGACTCCTCATCCTCGGTCTCCCAGTATGACTCGAAGTGAGAGGAAGAATACAGGGCTCCGTGGCTCCCTTGGTCAGGCCCTGAGTCCGAAGGCCTGCCACCCCCAGAGAACCTGTGGTCCAAGCCCCGTGCCCTTGCCGGAGAGGAAAGGGACCAAGATCTCATCCAATGCCAAAGGCTCTCTCAAGGCAGAGGATGCTCAAGAATCGGCTCAACGACCGGGGAAGCCCTCGAGGTCAAGGGTCTGGTTGTCAGAGCAGATGAACCAGAGGAACCAGACATCAACGCCTGCTGCTGGGCCATCAGAGCAGCGATACTGCACTCTAAAGTCACCATCCTCGTCTCCATGCCAGATGGCTCCGCAACCTTCGATGCAGGCACCAATAGCTTCAGGCCCGGCGTTGGTTTTGTCGAGGGTAAGTCCTCAACCAGGATGGCCTCGGGGGTCCGAGGCTGGTCATCGACATTGACTCTTCCTTCTGGGGCAGCTTGTGAGGTCGCTCCCGCTCATGCTGGGGACCTGTGGGGTCTGGTGTGGGATTTAGCCACTTTTCCAGACCTGTCCTCCGAGGCAGTCCTCGAGGTTTCCGAGCTCTTCTTTTGTTCCACCTCCAGGGAGAGTTCCTCTCAGAAAAACCGTGGCCGCAGGACTCTGAGTCAGCCCTGGCATCGCAAGGCACAGAAGTACCGGAGGGGGCCCTGGAGCATAGTGTCGCCAGGGATTGTGGTGCAGAGTCGGATCTATGGAAAAACGTTTCCTGCTGCAACTGACGACTTTTGATGGCCTTTGTGAACATGGACTTGCAAAGGTCACAGCCCAAGTTGTCATGGTCCTGCCCGAGACAACGGAGGCAGCAGTCATGTGGGTCTGTGAGGGACATCATCATGCTGCACCCATCACATTTTTTGAAGCCGCTGGCGGACATAGGGAAAAACCAGGCTCTTCAATCCGAGCGAAGGTCCGAGATCTACTGGCCAAAAAGGGCACTAAGTGCAAATTGAGTGACACCTCGAGAAAAAAAACCCAAGAAAACAAACCTGAGCAGCAAAGCAGAAGCGAATTAGCTCAGGGGCAGGAAGAGGAACCAGTGCGCATAATGTAAAGGATAATTTTAAGGCAAAAAAGAAACACTTTTTCCAGGGAAACGGGACAGACGTCCAGTAGGCTCCGTGGAAAAAAAAAGGAGACTGAGGCAAGATGGGTGGGAAGGGGACCATGCATGCATGGTTCATCTCCCAAAGGCTTTTTTTGAAAGCTGGGGAGATGCTTCCACGCGGGCTCTGTCACCCATATGCGAAAACTGACTTCCTGCTTGTTCCCCGAGAAGAGAATTGATGTAAAGATAGAGGAAATTTGTTCCATTCATAAACAGCAGCAAGGTGAAAGGACCAAAGTCTGGAGTTTGCAGAAGAAAAGGGCACAGAGAGAAGAATGCCAGAGGAGGAGCAGAGTTCACGAGGAGGGATTTAGGAAGAGAGATGAGAGGAAAGGCAATGAGGGACAGTAGAGTGAATGCATTTATATGTTAGAAGGAGAAGTTTGAATTGGATATGGAAACAGAAGGGAAGCCAGTGAAGTGATTTTAGAAGAGGGGTTAATATGAGTGTATCGGGGCTGGCGGAAGATTAGCCGCACAGCAGAGTTCTGGATAGTTTGAAGAGGAATGAGATGACACACTGAGGGAAACCTGCAAGGAGTAGGTTGCAATTGTCAAGATGAGGTGACCAAAGAGTGGACAAGAGGCTTAGCAGTGTGTTCAGAGAGGAAGGGACAAAGTTTGCTAATGTTGTAGAATCACTTAAGTCCACAGGAGAGTGGAGGAAAACACGGCCACACCAGCAAAAGTTGTAAGCAGTCAACTTTATTCAAAAGACCCGAAATGTTATAGAATCCACAATACTACACTGCCTCCAATCCCATAACTTTTTAATTTCACCAAAAATCTCTCATGAGGGACCTTGTCAAAGGCTTTCTAAAAATCCAGGTACACTATTATCAACCAGCTCACCTTTGTCTACCTGTTTATTCACACCTTCAAAAAAATACATACAGATTAGTAAGACAAGACTTTCCTTAGCTAAATTCATGTTGGCTTTCTACCATTAAACCATGGCTATCTACATGTTCATTAATTTTATTCTTTATAATGGTTTCTGCCATTTTGCTTGGTACTGATGTCAGGTTCACCAGTCTGTAGTTTCCCTGATCACCCCTGGAACCTTTTTAAAAATTGGGGTTACATTGGTCACTCTCCAATTCTCAGGTATTACAGATGATTTCAATGACAGTTCAAAGATTATAATTATTAATAGGTCTGCAATCTCATATTTCAGTTCTTGCAACACCCTCGGATGTATAACATCCGGTCCAGGTGATTTGCTACTCTTCAGTTTATCAAACAGTTGTAATATATTCTCCCAGTTTATCAATATTTCTTTCAATTTTTCCGCTACATCACCTTTATATACCATTTCAGGCACAGGTAACTTCCCTACATCTTCTTCAGTAAACACTGAAGCAAAGAATTCATTCACTCTCTCCGTTATGACCTTGTCCTCCCTTAGCACCCCTTTTACCCCTCTATCATCCAATGGTCCAAGTGACTCTCTCATAGGTTTTTTGCTACAAATGTACTTGAGAAAGTTTTTATTATGTGTTTTTACTTGCATGGAAATCTTTTAAATTCTCTCTTTGCCTGCCTTATCAACGCCTTGCATCTAACTTGCCAATGCTTATGTTGTTTCCAGTGTGGGTCATTAGGCTCCTTTTTTTCATTTTCTGAAGGATGCTTTTTTTTTTTTTTCAACGGCAAAAGGAAATTACTCTATTATAAACATCTGTACTAACCTGAAAAACTGGAGGGTTCTGAGTTATTATATTATTAATATTTGTGCTCGGAAGTAGTCTCAGACTAGTCGGCTGCCTCACTTGTGATACTTAGTATCTTATGGCGCCTGTTGGCATCGATGACATACTTTCCGGCTCTTTTTTATATAATATAGCCTCCCTCTCCCAATAGTGCTTCACACTTAACTTCTGTTGAAAAATTGCTTTAAATATTATCACGTAGCTGTTATTTCTTTAATTCCCAACGCCTCGCATACTGGTTTCAGAAAAGAAGTGGAGAAGAAACATGCTTTAGTAAAACGTCGAATAAATGCTTCAGTCAAAATTGGTGAAACACTTGGCTGGCTTGAGAATGGTCCCCTGAAGAACCTCATGAAGTCGAGAGAAACGCAGTCACGACGTCATATGTGAGGCGTTGGGAATTAAAGAAATAACAGCTACGTGATAATATTTAAAGCAATTTTTCAACAGAAGTTAAGTGTGAAGCACTATTGGGAGAGGGAGGCTATATTATATAAAAAAGAGCCGGAAAGTATGTCATTGATGCCAACAGGCTCCATAAGATACTAAGTATCACAAGTGAGGCAGCCGACTAGTCTGAGACTACTTCCGAGCACAAATATTAATATAATAACTCAGAACCCTCCAGTTTTCAGGTTAGTACAGATGTTTATAATAGAGTAATTTCCTTTTGCCGTTGATGTATTTATTTATTTATTTTTATTTATTTAGCACATACTTGTATACCGCTGCTTCCAGCGATCAGAAGCGGTTTGATTAAGAGAACAGAGAATGTCAGATCAATGACAGATATTTCAAAGCATTACAGTGTGATTAACAAGGTTATATGATAGGTTATCAAAACAAAAATCAAACGTGTTTCATTACAGTGTACAATAGATTTCCAAATTGCAAGGTTAAAACAAATTACAAGATTACAAGATTAAAACAAATGGGATTATAACAGGATTTCATTGAAGTATACAAGATTAATGACATGTTTCATTAAGTTTACAACAGGATGGTTATGTGGGGGGGGTGGGGCGATTACAATTATACTTTTCTACAGTATATAAACATTGTGTTTTTACATATATATATTTTAACGCAGATTTATGATACACTGTAGGTCACTTGGTGTGTGCGTTGTTGATTTATGATATGTTGTAGGCCTCTCGAAATAGGTGTGTCTTCAGATCTTTTCTGAAACCCATCAGGTCAGTGATTGATCGCAACTCGGGTGGGAGTTGGTTCCAAAGTGATGGGGCAGCGAAGGAGTATGCTCTGTTGCTTGTGGCTACATTAACTGATCTTATACTTATTGGTACTTGCAGGTTGTTTATGGTGGCAGTTCTCCTGTTTCTGTTAGCAGGTTGTAAGGTGATTAGGTTTGTGAGGAAGGTTGGTGCCAAGATTACTCTCAAAAACTAGACCCATATTTTTATTTTTTTTTTTTTAGCAATAGCCTCTTGACCTCGCCTTTAAACCAATCTGGCAATTTTTGGCTTTCCTTCCACTTTCCTTAAACTGTGGAATACATCTGGTCTGGGCTTCCAAGATAGTGCTTTTAAACAATGCCCATGCTTGATGTAAATCTTTAACCTTTGCAGCTGCTCCTTTTAGTTTTTTTAACTGTCTTCCTCATTTTATCATAGTCTCCCTTTTGAAAGGGAAAAGGTAGTACTGTGAATTTCCTTGCCGTTTTTTTCCATTCATTAAATCAAATGCAATCATGCTATGATCACTATTGCCAAGTGGCCCCAAAACCCTTAACTCTTGCACCAGATCCTGTGTTCCAGTAAGGACAAGGCCCAAAATAGTTTCCCCTGTTGTCTGTTCATGAACCAGCTGCTCCAAAAAGCAGTCATTTATTTCATTGAGAAACTTTCTCTAGCATGTCCTGCTGTGACATTAACCCAGTCTATATTGGGGTAATTGAAATCACTATGTATTAATGTGCTTTAACTTGTGTTAGCTTCCCCAATTTCTTTTAACATGTCATCATCCATCTGTTCATTCTGGCCAGGCGATCGGTAGAACACCCCCACTGCCGTCACCTTCTGCTTTTTATATGGAACGTCAATCCATAGAGATTCTACAGCATATTTTGTTTCCTGCAATACTTTAATCCTATGTGACTCAATGCCTTCTCTAACAGAGTACAACCCCTCCACCAATTTGATCTACTTTATCATTGCGATATAGTTTATACCCAGGTATCAGTGTCCCATTGGTTGTCCTGCTTCCACCAGGTCTATGAGATGCCAATCATATTAACCTTTCATTTAGTGCTATTTATTCTAGCTCTCCCATCTTATTTTTTAAGACTTCTAGCATCTGCATACAGGCATTTTAGAGACTGTATTTTATTCATATTAATCTGGTTATCAGTTGATAGGTATAATTTGGAATCTTTCGGCTCTATACTGAAGGACATCTGGGTTACTTTTATCTTTGTTGAAACCTCTTTGTCGGGATGCCCTAACTTCTCTATTTTTCTAGTATCCTTCAAGGATACATCCTCCAGAAGCCGCTGAAGCTTGGATTATCCTAAATCCTTCACAAGTTTCTCGAGGTTACAAAAATTAGTTTACCCTCCCAGGCAAGCTTAGCTAGGTGTCTTGAAGGCCGCATCCACTGCCCAGTGGCAGAGCCACACCTCTGCACCACCACTGCCACGACAATGTCCCTGGACCCTAATCAGATGAGATCATACATGATATACACCAAACAGGACTCCCCTGATTCTAGGTAAGCTAAGAGGAAATCTTCCAGCAATAAATGAACCCAACAGAGGAGTGCACGGGCTGCAAATCGCAACCTGAAAAATAAGGGAGGAAGCCGAGAAGACTGTCTTCAAGTGCACTTCCACCTTGCGATCCCAATGATCCCTCAGTACCGCACCTCCTTTCACCAGGATAGCAGTGCACTTGGTGACTGAGATAATCTGTTTATCAATTTTTGGAAAAAGTGAACCACTTGTCTATGTCCTTCTGAGAGAGAGCATAAAGTCTGGACATAACAGACTCTCTTCAAGGAGTAATCAGGAGCATCTCACTCTGTAAGCATCATGCTCCTAGAAGCATGTGGAAAAGGAAAGGCCTTGGAACTTTTGCGGAACCCACTAAGATGGGGTCCTCTTACAGTTTTCTCATCCTCATTGGGCAGAGCAGTCGATTGAAGGGACAAAGTGACCTGAGCAATCGGCTCAGGAAAGATAAAACCAAGCCAAACTGATCAGTCCCAAAGCTGCTGCATCCCAGTCAATTTGTGGCTGAAGCACTCCCACAAACTTACCATCCTCTGGAAAGCTGGCTGTGCAGAGACACAGACAGCAGAAAAAGAACATGAGGACGCCCCGAGTAGTGCCTTTTTTTTTTTTTTTTTAATATGAAGAGGCCATCCACAGAGAAATCAAACTAAACTAAAGGAAAATAAAACAAAGGAAGCTGGAGAAACCCTGGGCAAAATGGATAAAAGGCAGGCCGAAAAGTTTGACCAGTCAGATTAGAGATAGGGAGCACAGGCCATCCCATCTCCCATCCACAAAACTCCAGCAAGGTAACTATAGATAGTCCTGAAAACATCTGCTCCTCAGCTGCACTGAGAAGGTACCTCTGCAGGACAGCTGCCAAGGGAGCAGCTATACCAATCCAGACACCAAGCTGCACCAATTCAGCACCATCTGCTGGAGACAGAGAAATACTGAAGGGTGTCCCAAGCTACATCAGCAGTTATACCAGTGTTGATGTTACTGGAAGCCTCTGAGTTCCTGTGTCTCCATCAATTGCTGGCAGAGGGACAAAATCCACTGGTCTGGCAAGATCATCTGGAACTTGTATTTTTTAACTGGCACCAATCAATAGAATGTCTCAATATAAGAGTGTAGCTCGTTTGCTAGCTTCTTACTAAATATGGAAGCTTGAAAGATATGTAACCTTGTGATTTCTCCCTATATAATTGTGAACACAGAACTTCCTCCCTTTCTCTTTAATTTTATCTTTCCTTCTGTAACTGACTTGTTTCTAAAACATCCCCAAGACCGCCATCTCCTTATGATCTCTCAGAAAAGGGAACTTGGACCCACAGATTTTGGGACTTACATACTTTTGTCAGCAGTTACCACACACACACAAGGTCAGGCACTGCTACTATATGCTGTATGAGGCTGGATATTCCTGCATCTGCACACCCTTCCCATACGGCTGTATTATCTGCACAATTGCTTGGTGCAGATGCAATGAAATGCCCCATGCCTGAATCATACCTACCTCTTGTTTGCTCATCCAGTTGTCCACTTGCTCAGTGTCTCTGTAAAAGAGCTGCAAGTCCATGCATTGCTCATACTGCTGCCTGCGCAGATCCCACAGTTCCAACAGAGCTGACTTTTCTTCTGCAAGGATGGTTACCTAAGGAAAAGAACAATCCAAGTGCCTTAAATACATGGCACTGCTGAATGCAAACTAGAATGTTCTCCCAGCAAGCTGTCTAGTGTGGTGTCTACCATGCCCTTTTCTACATATGGTGCCTCTTACCTTTTCTCGAATTTCATCTGAAGCATAGTGGCCAGTTGCAAGTAGGGCCTGTCCAGATTCATCCGTGGACTTAAAACTATCCTCGTGGGCATCAATTTCACCCTAACAAGAAATACAGATGTTTATACACATTTAGATGTCTAAAAACAGTGAAGCTATTGTCTATCACAAATTGTGCACAGGACCATGATTTAAATTGTTTACATACCACAAATCAGACATAATTCTAGGAGGCAATTTTTAAAAGTACTCATAATTGCAGCATTTTTCATATTATACCCTTTGAAAAATGTCCCAGAAAAAAGTAGCAGATATCAGTCTTTGCAGTTTTTGAGCCAGTACTTTTTCCATTCAAAACAAGGTGTGCACACTTGAAAACATGACCTGTGCACGTTGCTCTCCCTCCCATAACCTAAAAAAATCCCCTATGCCTGTGCACTTTTAACTAGGGAAAGGGTGGGCAATTTTCACATAGATAATTTACTCTGGAAAAACTGCCCTACTAGTGTACATTTTCAGTGGGTTAAATTAATATGCCAGTTTTCTCAGGAAACCAATACAAACACTGCAAGAAAAAAACCTACAACTCCGGTACCCAGTGGGCAGTCCAGAAAATAATAGAGACAAGATATTCACAGTGCATGAACAGGCTCTTCATTTATACAGCAAGTGAACACGGGTTTAACAATAAAGGGCCAAATGCAACTGGGCCAGGATTTGAAAATTTCTCCCTTTTGTTCATTACCTTATGTTCTTGATGTCTATCAAGCAGGGCTTCTGCTCCTGCCACATCATTTGCAAGTTCATCTGCATTAATTAGGGCCTTCATTTCTGTCACCCAGCTTGTAAGATCACGAAAATCAGCCAGGAAGCGCTGCAGTCTGGCAGGGAAGACATAACATAGCAGATAAAGATCAAATCAAGGTGATGCATATACTTATATGCGTGCTGTTCATAGGCATTCCCAGATGCATGATTTTGGGCAGAGCAGGGGCGGTGTTGCAATGTATGCACATTTAAATAAAATATTCATGTATGTGCATAGAACACACAGATACATTTATGCCTAAGCAGGTATTACTAATCGATGAGTCTTGACATGCTCTTGAGTCAAGTCCATCTGGGCATAAGTGAAAGAGAAGCAATCTGCTGTTCAATTAGAAAGCATGCTCTTGGAGACTTCCGGTGACGTCGAGGAGCATGGTGGCAGCTCTCTGAGGGAGCTCCGGGGCGCTAATGAAATGAGCGAGTAAACGAGCGACTCTACCCCTCCAAAAGAGCTTGAAAGGGGCGCCGGACGAACCGGGAGCACGAGCGGATGTCAGTGAAGCAGCGGTTGTCTGCCTATCGTTCCTCGTACGCGGTAGTGGAGGAGCGGGAGAAAGAGAATGGCGGACGAGGCAGCAGAGCGGCCTGACTCCGATGGGGGCTCGGCGGGAGGACCGGACTCGCTGGGGAGCCTAAAGGAGTGGCTAACGGCATTCAAGGAAGAGCTGAAGGCCGAGATGGGCTCCTTTAAAAAAGACCTGAGGGCCACGCTGGTCACGCTAAAGCAGGACGTGCAGGAGCTGGGGGCCCGAGTGGAGGCCTCGGAGGAGCGGCAAGAGCAGCAGGCAGAGCAGTTACAGGACATGCGAGCAGGCTGGGCGGAGCTGCGGCAGGCCCAAGACCAACTCCAGGCGAAAGCCGAAGACCTAGAAGATAGGTCTCGCAGGTGCAACGTGCGGGTCCTACCGGAGGATCAGCGCTTCCAGGACTGTGAGGCGACGCTGTCCCGCTTGTTCACCGCGATCCTCCAAGAAGTCGAGCCGGAAGGAACGTGGGAGGGAAAATCGATACCCATGGACAGGGCTCATCGGAGCTCGGGCTCTCCGCGGGAGAATAAGCCGCGCGATGTCATAGCGTGCATAGGCTCCTTTAAACTGAAGGAGCGAATTCTCACTGCGGCGAGGAAACTTGGGCCATATCAGTGGGAAGGGGCCAAGATAGAGCTCTACCAGGACCTCTCAGCGGGCACACTACAGCGGCGGTGGGAGCTGCGCGGAGTTACGTCGCTACTGCGCAGAGAAGGATGGCGCTACAAGTGGCTTTACCCATTTGGGTTGCTGGTGACGGTTAAGGGCATTACACGCCGGATCCAGAAAGTGGAGGGAGCCTGGCAGATTCTGCGGGACCTTGGCGTAGAGAACATTCCGGAGACCCCCCTGGGGGGCCTGCCCAAGGAGCAACGGACAACTGAGCGGAGCACAGGCTTGAAATGGCAGAGAGTGGAGAGTAAGAGCAGGCGGCTGACCAGGCTTTCGCGAGGCAAGGCACCAGCGCAGGACGAGGGGGCGACGTGAGTCGGAGAAGCGCACATGAGACCGGTTGGACCGGGAGAACTTTGGATCACTCTGAACTGCGTGCTGGTACTTCACTGACACCACATGAACTCTTTACTGTTTATTATGAATACTAGGGGGGCGGTGGGGGGGGGTAATATTACTGGTTGTCTGCATATGTAGGGCAGAAATGAAAGTTTCGGGACAGGGGGGGGGACAAGAATGGGGGGAGGGGGTGGGGGGGAGAAGGGGGAGGGGTAGCTTATTTAATCGGATGAATGGGGCTGGTAGGGAGAGAGGGAGTGGGTAGATGGCTAATAGGGGAGGGGGGGTCGTGAGGGGCGAGGACAGCGCCCAGGTAGCATCACTGGGGGTCAGGGTAACTCCGGAGGGAGTGGTAATGCAGGGGGGGTGGACGGGGCGAGAGGGGGGGAGGGGGACTCGAGGAAGGCAGTGGGGAGGTGTAGGTATCGGAGGGGGGATGGTGGCTAGCTGGTCCCAATGGGGAGGATAGGGTCCATTAATGCCAAGGGGCTGAATAGCCCCCAGAAACGGCGGTTGCTGTATCGGGAAGCCATCCGGTTGAATTGGGAGGTGGTGCTGGTACAGGAAACCCATCTGCGGAGGAAGCATGAGGGGCTGATGCGGAATGTACACTACCCACAGCAGTACTTTGGGGGCGCACGGGGGTTGGGGGCGGGCAAGAAAGGGGGGGTGGCGGTACTGGTGCACCGGGATAGTACCTTTCGGGTCAGTAGGGTGGAGGGGGATGATGAGGGCAGGGTGCTACTCCTGGGGGGGGAATGGCAGGGGGAGCAGGTCACGGTGGTTAATATCTATGCCCCAAATGAGCGGCAGGGGCCCTTTTGGCGGGGGGTGCAGGGGTTTCTAGCTAGACATGTCCAAGGGAAACTTATCTTGGGGGGAGATTTTAATATTGCTCTTAACCCCAGTTGGGACCGCCAAGCTGGGGGGGGGATGGGAAAGATGGCATTCGTAAGATATTGCAGAGCATTCTGGAAACCTATCAGTTGTGTGACGCGTGGAGACACCTGAATGCGGGGAGTCGAGAGTTTACTTTCTACTCGGCACCCCACGATAGCTACAGTCGAATAGATTATATCCTGCTGGCAAAGGAATGGGGTCAGAGGCTTCAGGAAGCGGCCATAGGCAATATCACATGATCGGACCATGCCCCTACCTGGGTGAGCGTTGGGGTCCCCGAGAGGGGGGGGTGAGATTCTGGAGGCTTAATGAAAGTCTTCTCAAACGAGAGGAGGTGGTAAAGGATGTTAGGGAATGCCTACAAGAGTATTGGCGCCTTAACAACACGGGAGAAGTAGGGGAGGTGGGATTGTGGGAAGGCATGAAAGCGGTGGTGCGGGGGCGATTGGTGATGTGGTCCTCTAGATTTAAGAAGCAGCGGGTGGCCCGGGAGGAGGAACTGCAAGCAGAGCTTAAGCAGGTGGCAGAGAAGTATCAGGCTCGGGGGCTTAAGCAGGATTTTAAATGTCTTAATCACTTGCGGATGGAGCTCCAGAAATTACAGACGGAGGAGATAGGTTTTCAGCTGGCCAGGCTGAAACAGCGCTACTATGAGTGGGGGGATAGGGCCGGGAAACTGCTAGCCAACAAATTGCGCAAGCGCGTGGCCCAAACGGCTATTTCGGAGTTGATGGGGGGTGGGGGGGGATCGGCTGCGCTCGGAAAAAGGTATTGGGGAGCGTTTTTGCCAATTTTACCGGGAACTATATAGGAAGGGGGAGGGGGGGAGACCGGGGCTTGGAGAGGCGTACTTGCAAGATATTACATTACAGAGCCTGGGGGAGGGCGATGCTCAAGAGCTGGAGGTTGATATTACTCGGGAAGAGGTGGTCCAGGCTTTGCGGGCACTGCCGGTGGGTAAGGCCCCGGGACTAGACGGCCTGACTGGGGCCTTCTATAAAACTTTCCGGGAGGAACTAGTGGATAGGCTGGTTCGGGTGGCGAATGGAGAGCAGCAGGAGGGGGGGGCTTCTCGGCGGATATGCTTACAGCAGGTATAACGGTCCTGCCCAAAGACGGACGGGACCCCCTGCAATGTGGGTCATACCGCCCCATTTCCCTACTTAATGTAGATGTTAAGATAATTGCCAAGGTTTTGGCTAATAGGCTGGCTCCGAAGATGCCCGGATTGATAGGGCTTGACCAGACGGGCTTTATAGTGGGGAGGCAAGCCTCGGACAATATTAAGAGGGTCCTCGAAGCGGTATGGGGGGCGCGAGCCCAAGAGGTAGAGGCTATGTTGCTGTCAATTGATGCTGAAAAAGCGTTTGACAGGGTGGACTGGGATTTTTTGTTCTTGGTAATGCGGCAGATGGGGATCGGGCCCAAATTCATGCTGTGGGTGCAAGCGCTATATAGGGGTCCGAAGGCGAGGGTTAAAATTAACGGGCGGTACACCGAGACCTTGGCATTGGAAAGGGGGACCCGCCAGGGGTGTCCGCTATCCCCCCTGCTCTTTGCTATAGCCATTGAGCCCCTGGCAAGCGCAATTAGGGGCAGTAGCGGGGTATGGGGGCTGCAGAGGGGGGATGGTCACCACAAAATTTCCCTGTTTGCCGATGATGTTCTCATGGTGGTGACGCGGGCCTGACGAGTCCCTGCCAGAGATCTTGCGCTTGCTTGACAACTATGGGGAGGTGTCGGGGTTTAAAGTGAATCAAGATAAGACCGAGGCACTGAATATTAACATGGCCCCGTCCCGGGTGGAAAGGCTGCAACGGGCATATCCGTTTAAATGGGCGGACCGAGCGATCCGCTATTTGGGGGTCAATATCACGCCTCATCCTGAGGGGATGTATGGGGCTAATTATGGCAAACTGTGGAGAGAAATTGATCTCGATCTACAGCGGTGGACGGGCTATGAAGTGTCTTGGTTGGGGAGGATAGCAAGTATAAAAATGAATGTTCTCCCACACGTACTATATTACTTTCAGGCGCTCCCAGTAGCCATCCCGGGGGCACACTTAAGGCAGTTGCAGAAGAAAGTGAACCAGTTTATCTGGCGGCACCGCCCGCCAAGGATAGCTAGGGCAGTACTGTATAGGAGGAGGGGGGGCTGGGGGTACCCAACATGCAGGCTTATTATTGGGCGGCACAGGCTCGTCATGTGATGGATTGGCGGGATGGAGGGGAGAAGAAGAACTATGTGAAGATGGAGGAAGAGAGCGGGGGGGAAGGTCCCTAGCGGGATTCCCGTGGATGGGGCGAGGGGAGAGAGGGGCAGTACTACAGGCCCACCCTTATGTAAGCCATGTGCTCCGCGAGTGGGATAGGATTAGGGGGACTGAGGGAGAGGGTGGGGGAAAGCACTTTTCCCTGATGAGGAAGCTTTGCCATACCGCGGAGTTTCGACCTGGGAAGGAAGGGGGGTTATCTCCGGTGGGCCCGAGGGGGGTTGAAGTGTTTCTACCAGTTTGTTGATGGGGGGGAGTTGGTGCCATTTGAGGGGCTGCAGGAGACTTATGGGCTCCGGGACGGGGACCGTTTTCATTATAGTCAGGTGGTGACCTTCCTGCGGAAGAAACTGGGGAGAGTCGGGCTGGAGCGGGACTATACTCCGTTGGAGGTGGTCTGGTATGGGAAGAAGACCTCTCCGGGACTCATCTCGGTGCTCTACAAGGCCATCCAAGGGTCCCTAAGGGGGAAGCACAGGTATATGCGGGAATGGGAGGAGGACCTGGGCGAAGCCTTGGAGGAGGGCCAATGGAAGAATGTGTTTGACCAGATGCGGTTGTTACCACTGTCCATAGCGGTCCGGGAGAATTGGTGCAAAGTGGCTATGCGGTGGTACTATACCCCGGCCCGTTTGCATCGAATGTTCCCCCGCGTGTCCAGCCAGTGCTGGCGGGGTTGTGGGGAGGAGGGTACCTTTTTTCATATATGGTGGACATGCCCCAGCATCCAGCAGTTTTGGAGGGCGATAAGGGACTGGATGAGGGAGGTGGTGGGGAAGGAGGTGGCCTTAGACCCCCGAGGGTACTTGTTAGGGTGGTGGAAGGAAGGGGGGCCGGCCCAAGATAAACGACAGGTTATGGCGTGCCTGAGTGCGGCCCGCTGTGAGCTAGCGTATCGCTGGAAACAACAGGAGGCGCCGCGGGTAGAACACTGTGTGATACGCCTCCGGCAGGTATACCTAATGGAAAAGCTCACCGCGGCCCGTAGGCAGAAGGTGGACAGATTTGAGAAACAGTGGGACAAGGTATTGCTCTATTTGCGAAAGGATACCACACACTGAAGGGATGTTACTATAATTAGGGGGGGGGGGATCAGGGAAGTTTAGAATAAGGGGGGGTAGGTAGAGGTGGGGGGGTCTGGGGGGGGGAGCTGGGCATTGGCGAGGGAGGGGGGGGGTTTCGTGTAGTTAAGGGGGAGGGGGGGTGGGGGGGATAAAAATGCTGGTAGATGTGCCCGGGGTAGTTGAGGACCCCTACATCTGTCCCATCCTCTCCATATAGGGGAGGGTTGGGAGGATGCTCCGCACATTCTAGGGCAAAGATGGCCCTTTATACATCCCTATGGACACGGAGCTGGACATTCTTTCTTTGTGGGGACCTTGAGGGCGGTGTTGGTTGCTAGGGATGTTCTAGAGCGGGCGGATGCAGAGTGGATTTGATGTTGCAATGGGATAGAACCCTTGTGTCTAGCGGGGGTACTGCTTCCCAATGTGCTGTTGTAATGTGTGATGTCGATGTTATACAAAATATTTTGGAGTTTGTATTGGAATTGCTGTTAATAAAAATATTAAATACAAAAAAAAAAAAAAAAGAAAGCATGCTCTTGGCTACCACAGTCCCAGGTTCACTGGGATCAAAAGAAACAAAAAGCTGAGTGGCCTTTTAAGCGTTGCCGGGCCCACGCCCTTTAGCGCTATACAAATAAGAAGTAGTATTACGAGCAGATGGAATACTGCAATCCACATCCAGTAGATTAAAGTCACCCAATATCATCACTTGTTCCTTTCATTACCATCTCTGCAATATCACTGAGTAAGTCTCGGTCCATGTCTTCTGTTTAAACTGAAGGTCTGTAGACTATACCAGTGCGGATGGTAGTGTCATTTAAAGATACACAGCGCTTCTTTTCCCCACATCCCCAGCATTTCAGCTACTTTAAAGCACATGCACAAAGTTTGGCTAGTACATATCACTATTAAATGATGGCTGAGACTAACACCCTTCCCTCCAAATCCAGGAACTGTGAATACTGTCTCAACACCACTTCTGGTCCTGGACAGCCTGAGGAGAAGCAGCTAGGTTTGGAAACTGAACCTTCAAATGCTGGCGTACAGCATTTTCATGTGCTGCTCTTAAGCATTTGAATTGATTTTACATTTATTTACATGCCCCTTACCTATAGGAGTCATTCAAGTGAGCATGGCGCTCTGCTGCCAGACTGCGAATCTGTTCCCAGTTAGTGATCAGCTCCTCCCGCTTCACTTGGATCTGAGAGGCACCGAGTGGGTGGGATTGTTGCAGGCGATCTGATTCCGTGCACAGCGCTGTCACCTGCAAACACCACAAGCATCATGCTATACTCCAACAAGCAGATAGCTGCATAATCCTAACATGACACAGGACAGTAACATATGAGATGATAGCAGATAAAGACCAATTGGCCCATCCAGGCTGCATATTTTTTCCTACGTATACTGCTATGGACATATCCCACCTACCAGTCCAGGAAGCTTGATTGTTTATAAAAGATTTATTTAAAAACATTTTTATGCTGCGTCCTCAGCACAGCAGTAGTAAATTACAGTAATAAAGATGTAACGCATAGTAACACAGCAGATGACGGCAGATAAAGATCAAAGTGGCCCATCTAGTCTGCTCAGTAAGTTTGGTTAGGGCTCCAACCATGACTCCATGCAGGACAGCCCTATGCACATTCAAATTTCACCATTACCTTATCCTCCAGTGCAGCAAGGTCTCTCTCCAATCCTTCATGCTTCCGCAGCAAAGCCTGCACGCTGGCCAAATCTCTGCCAAAGTCATCCGAAGCCATCAACTGCTCCTTCTCCTTAATCCAACTGATTGTCTCATCCACATCCCTTACAAAAATAAACCCATACATATTAGCAGGTTTTTCTGTACTGAGCCTTAGCATCCTTGTCTCAGGGCTGCTGTGTTCACCTACACAATCTGTGGCCTCTTTTGTGCATCCGTGTAACACTGCACATTTGCAATGTCACTACATGCTCATACAATAGCAGCATCTTTGCCTACATCTAAGCTGAGATTTCAGTTTCACAGCAGAACAGAGGGTGAAATAAGAGTAGGTGGTCTGTACCTGTTAAAGCGCTGAACCTCGGCTGCACCGAACAGCTTGCCCTGTCGCTGGAGGGCCAGTCCCTTAAGACGCTGCCAGCTGACAGTCACCTCATCTTGTTTGGCTTTTATAAGTTCCACTTCTGGGTGCTCCTCCTGTAGATGGACAAGAGGAGTAGTATGAGTGAACCAAGACTGATACACATCTGCAGCTTGCTCATGTATCAAAGTAAGCAGTTAAAAAAGTATTAGAGTAATATGAAAAATGCGTAAGCCAGGATGGATTTCCTTTGGATACTAGATATATTCTGGTATCCCATTCTCACAACCAAGTTTTACCTGCACCAATTTCCCAGCAAATTGATTGACTTCATTTACTCTCTCTTCATGGGCTGCCAAATCAGTCTGAAACTCCTCAAACCTCTTCTGCAGAACTTCCACATGCTCCAGGTCCTGGCCAAGTTCTTCTGATGTCACTATCGCTTCCTACAACGTTTAGAGAGAAATCAGCACCAAGTTACAGCTCCCTAAACCTCATGCAACCAGGGTCCCCTCTCCCGCATGCTGTTACATAGTGCTAGCCTTCTTCCAACTTGATCAGAAACATTTCAATTCATACCCTACAAAGACCCACCGACTCCACAGGGGAAGCCAGCAGAAGAGGTGGCATCAGCAAATAAGAACTGCTGCTCACTAATTCCTCCTGCTGACAGGAGGGAATTACAAGGGGGAGCGAGAGGAGGAAAATAGACGACCCTGCCAACAGTAGCAGCCTGCCCTCTTTTCTGTCTGCTGGTGGCCCATACATTTCCTGGAATACCTGTGGTTCAGTTCTATTGTGTAGCCACTGCACACTGGATGGAAAGGTCAATGTTAAAAATCTGTAGAATGCTACACATTTGTATAAGAACCATGACAGCTGATCTAAAGAGTACAGATCACACAGTATAACAAAATGTCTCACAGGTCAGTTCACTCATAGACCCGACCCTCCCAGCTCCCCGCCCCCCACCGCCACCATTGCCATATATATGTTGACTGAAAAGAAATGTTATTAAACAGGAAATCTTATAGTCAGTGTTTTAGATAATCATTCATAGGAGGATATTGTTAGAAGATGTTCTATGTTACTTGGAAAACTTAAATAAAATAGGTTATAAACTTCACATCCCAGGCAATATTGATTGATTACCTTGTCATTGATCCAGTCAAGCACATCCTCACACTCTCTCAAGTACTGCACTAGCTTCTGTGCTTGCAATAGCTTGATTCCTTTCTCTCGTGTTTTCTGCAACAGTAACTCCCAAAGTCGATGCAACTCCAGCAGGCGGGTCTTAAGGAGAAAACCAGATGCTGAATTAACATCATTCAACAGCAGCTATCAGTACCACAGAAAATCAGAGGTTTCCATCCAACTTCCCTCCCAACTTCCCAAACACTGCCTCAGTAGACTCAGAGGTAAGAAGGTGTGAAGTTTCCATCCAACTTCCCTCCCAACTTCCCAAACACTGCCTCAGTAGACTCAGAGCTAGGAAGGTGTGAACCTCACAAAAGGCAAAATCTGAATCAGCATTTGGAAGAGGAACACACAGTACATGCTGTCAAACCTCTACTACTGCTCTGAGAATCTTTTGACAACTAAAAACCCCAAAGAATGGGTCAATAATTGGCTAATAATTTCTTTCCATCTCAGACCATTAGCAACTCTTCCCCAATGTGTCAAATTTCTACAGGAGTTCTCAGAATGGGATAAAATGTTATACCAACTGGGCAGGATGTGTGTCTTAAAACTTCTCAAAACACTGACAATGCAAATTTCAGCAGTAATCAAGACAACACCAGATGTGCACAAACTAGAAAGTCCTGCTGAACCTTGCAGTCAGAATGCACACTTGCATTCAGGTACTCAGGAAAGGGATATATTGAAAAAGATGAGTGACAACCAGTTGAGAAGCAAGAAAGCAAGCCTTAGCAGCTGTCGTTCCCAACAGTGTCTCAGCCAGGTGGAAAGAAAAAACTCAGACAGGCAGCACAATATCTCAATAGTGATGAGTCACCTACTCGGATGTGTGACCCCACTTGAATGGCAGTTACTTTTGGGCGCTGTGCAGTCCTGTATGGTGTGAAAGACTAAAACCATGGACAGATGAGGTTACCGACGTAGACAACATTTAATTGACCAACAGCATCGAGTCTACTAAAGATTGATCATAGATGAGCTCACAATAACAAATTACTATCCATTCAATACAATTTATTTCTTCTACTGGGAGATAATTTAAAGCTGTCCTGGATATCATTATGTTTTTGGGATATCCATAATAAATTTGTAAAAAATAAATATGCATGCAGTGGAGCTAGGGTATGCAAATCTGTCTCATGAATCTTCACTGTGGATATCCTGAAAACTCAACTCTGGTTGGGAGCCACTGATATAAAGTACAAGTGGGAAAATTAAGATCTTTCAGGTTTTGACATCTGAAAGTCGAATATCAGATACAAATGGTCCTTACTTCCCAGGCATACATTAACAATAATCCAAATCTCCTTGAGCAGTCAAGTAATTGAACACAGGCCATCCAGGCAACCCGGGTTCAATTCCCAAGCCCAATTTCTGCTCTTCAGCCAGAATGGAGAAATGTTGCATTTACTGCCCCTGGGAGGTGTGACAGGGCTCGAATCTCTGCATCACACGGGGTTCTGGAAAGTGCCATGGCCTTACTGCAATGACTAGGCTAGAAGGAGGGAAGACTAGAAATGGGGGAATATTCCCTGGGTAGTTGTAAAGGAAGGTTTGTGGTGCTGTATCCTAATAGAAAGCAATTGTAATTTATCTGGAAACCCAAAAAAGCAGAAGGAAACTACCAGGGCAAACACACACTACTAAAGTCATGTTACTGGAACATCTCACTGACATCTTCCTTCCATTCCTCACTGACAATAGAAATTCCTCACTTTAAACGACTGTTAGCAGGATATGAGGCAGAAAACTGTCATTTCAATGTTTATTAAAATAGGTACAAACTATTTTGTTTTTACTCTGATTTTTGTACATACCGGTGGCATAAATTGTGCCCAAATAGCTCCTGCACTGCAGGAGGGGAGGCCAGGCAAGAAGGGGGCCCAGCGATCCCACACTGCAAGGGGTGAGGCAGAGCATGGCAAACATGATTTACTTTGAAATCTGTTGTACACTGTCTTCCACTCTTGCTTTTAAGTAAAACTTTTCTTGCTGGGCAGCCTTCACCTCCCGTTGCTGGGTCAAAGTCTTGTGATAACAACCCCGAGATTTGGCAGCTATTATAGTGGGACTTTGCCTGGCAGCAAACAGCTGCTGGACAAAAAGTTTTTCCTTAGAAATAGGACTGGGAAACAGCATGCTGAACTTCATTAAAGTAAGATCTCTGTGGTGTGGGGAGGGGTGTGTGTGAAGAAGGTAGGCGGCCGCCTTCTCCATGGGGGACCATTCAGTAAATCTTTGCTTGGGCGCACCCCATTAGAACTTATGCCACTGGCACACTAAACATTTTCACACTAGAATAAAAGCAAGATGGAAATGCACTTGTAGAGCTTACACATCTTATTCCCTCACTTGTATCTGAAAGAAACAAATAAATTGTCCAATGAACGCACCCGAATCATTTCAGAGGAAAAGTGTCCCTCGGAGATCATCAGGTTGCCTGTTTCATCCAGCTTGACAATGGCTCCTGCATTGGCTTGCACCTCAGCTTCAAAGGCTTGGTGTTTCTGCAATTTCCCCTATGAATGCCAAGAAGTAGAAATTAAACCAAAACAGCTCACCAAAATAAATGTTCCTGGACTAATAAAATATGCTGTTACATTGAATTCCTTTGTGCTGCCCCTGTGTCCAAGGCAGCCAAGCCTTACCTGTAGATTGCTTGGGTCCTTGTAACTTTCATCTGAGGCAATCTGGAGTTTCTCCTGGATCCATTTTTCTAACTCATCTGCATCACGCTGGAAGAACTGGAATCGGTAGGAGTCCTCAAGCTTCTGGCGCCTCAGACCCGACAGCTCTTTGAAGCGAAGGTACCGATCCAAAACCTGTTGGCGTCTCTCCTGGATGTCCTCTGCCGTCTCTAGCACTTTCACCCCACTCGAATCCATTTTCTGAAACACAGAAAAGTTTCCATTGGACACTATACTAAGAAATATAACCAAATGCCACACAGTAAGGGATGTGTCCTTAAGTAGTAGGCGCAGATGGCAGCATGGAGGAAAATGGCAAATTCTACTTCGATATACAAAGTCCAGAATCCTTCATCTCCTAAATATGGCCACTGCTATAGGTCTGCAGTATGGCAGCAAATAGGGCAATGGGCACCCCCTGTTATTGAGCAGCTAACCCCAGCCAAATACTGCCCCATTTTTAGCACAATACTGGAAAATGGCTCCTTGATTGAGCTTCATTTTGAGCAAATCACTTTCACATCATAAGGAATACGGCGGAGTGAGCTGGACTGCTCTGGGTAGCAGCGCAGGTAACAGTCATCCATTCTCACTCTCCAATAACAGAACAACATAGTAAATGATGGCAGGTAAGACCAGGGTAAAGCGATTAGGTGTAACTGCCACTCCATACAAATTACTCACCCCCATTCTTTTGTTTATGGGTAAAACTGACACTCTGTGCAGGTTACCACCCCTGTGCCTCGTTTGAAGTGAAAAATCATTACACTTTCTTTGAGCAGAAATGCTTTTTATAATTCACTTATATTTTCTGGTAACATCTTTTGCACATTCTACTCTGACATGATGAAGGCAACTGTTCGTTCCCGAAGCTAGTCAAGAAATATTTCAAGTTAGTTCAATAAAAAGGTATCACTTTTTTTTTTATTATTTGTTAACCTTATTTCTATACAATGAGTAAGCTGTTCATCTCACAGAAGCTAATGTGGCTGCTTAAAAGGGCAAAACCTTGGCTCCGAGGCACCAAGAAGTGGAGCAGAATGAGCTTACATTTGCACAACACAGAAAATATTTTGTGTGGCATATGCCCTGCATGCAATAGTTTCTTGGCCATGGTATCGGGCATAAGATCCACCGATTCATAATATACCAATGTATATGCTTGATTCCGTTTACAGTACCATGTTGATTTTTCAAACTGAATGCTTAAAATAAATTTGAATTTAGGGACCTTCGGAAGCAAGGCTAAACAAGTCAGAATTTATGCAGCACAGTAATTCCAGATGGTGCAGGGGATGACAACTTGTTAATTCATTACCACAATTTTGTTCATACGTTTTGCAGGATGCCTTAAACTAGGGGGCTTTGCAGTAGATCTCCCCTGCCAGGGTCGGCCCAACCATAGAAACACAACGGCAGAAAAATACCACATGACCTCTCTAGTCTGCCCTTCCATATCAACCACGATAGTCCTTTTTTTACCTTTAGAGATCCTCTGTGTTTGTCCCATGCTTTTTTGAAATCAGATACTGTCCTTGTGTTCACCACCTCCACTGCAGGACTATTCCACACATCTACCACTCTTTCCATAAAGACATATTTCTGCATATTACTCCTGAGTCTATTCCCTTTCACTCTCATGCTCTGTCCCCTCATAGCAGAGCTTGCTTCAATTGAAAGAGACCCTCCCGTGCATTTATGCCACAGAGGTATTTATTTCAATTCCTTTTTATTGAGTTTATAAAGAGTAACCATAACAAACAGTATGAAACAGCATGTTATACAGAGACCGAGGGAACAGCACAACTTTCCGCTTCGCAAGGATAGTACAGCATGTCAGCCCTCGTAGAAACACAAGCACACCGGTAATCAGAACAACGAGAACAGAGAAGCCACACAGCTGAAACAGCAACATGCTGGTCTCAGACAGGATCCGGCCTCAAGGAGTCCCCTCCCACCCCCGACCTCCCCCAACCCTCCCCCCCGCCCTCCCACCCCCCCCTTCCCCACCCCCACCCAACACAGATCCGCAACACCATAGGGAGCTCGGGGTACAAATGGGGGGGGGACACAAAATACAGCACAAAAATTACAGAGGATACAAAGAGTACAAGGCATACAAAGAATGCAGAGAATGCAGAGGGGGGGTTTAGAGGAACAAAAAGAGCATCACTAGAGAGGGAGCACATCTGATCTATATGGGAATCAAAAAAATCTGATGATATACAGAGAGTAAACAGATGCTCTGGTGTGCCACTCTCCCAAAGCAGGTAAGATCCCTGGGGATCATGTCAGACATTCAGTACCACACTCCTCTCCCCAGGGGCTAAGCCGTAAATAACTGGTGACCATAGATCAAGGAACCTATCCCAGGCATTACCCCCTTGCTGCTTTGCTGTTAACTTTTCCATATACATCAGGTCCAGCAGGGCCCTTTCCCACACTAGCACTACAGGAGGCGCAGACTCCAGCCAGCGACTCAATAGGGTCTTTTTAACAAGCAGGAAGCCTTTCTCCATAAGTCCCCGCTGCGCCGGGGTAACCAGCTGGGCCACAGGACTCCACTCATGAAATAAACAGACATCACGTTGGCAGACCTCCCCTATTCGTAACCACCCCTCCATCTTGGTGCACGCCTTCCGCCATAAGATCTGCACCACAGCGCAGTCCCAAAAGCGGTGCAAGAAGGTTCCAACACCATGTTTACACCAGGCACATTGGGGAGTTGATTGCAAGCCGGCTTTAAAGGCCCAGGAGTCAGTGATGTATGCCCGCCAGAGAAATTTGTACTGGAGTTCCTGTAAATAGACCCAGGAAGAGCCTTTCGGGACCCGGCTAAATGCAGCCCTCAAGAAATCCACAGTCATCCCCTCCACCCCATCTATACGCCACCTGCTCGCCAGCGCTGAAATAAGAGCTACATCCTCCAACGGGCCAGATAACTGGCGATATACCTGACTCCCGTGATCTCTCCCCGCCAGAATCTGCAGGACTTCCCGAGGGGTCCCAGCGGGCGGCCCCTCCCTCCCCCTCAGTTGGTCCCGTAGGCCCCCCAGGTAGTGGCGCACCTGCAAGTAACCATAGAATTGATGGGTGGGGAGCTGATACCACTCGGACAGGGTACGAAAACTCTCAATGATTTCTCCCCCTGGCCTACACAAATCTCCCAGACACACTAACCCCCTCTCTGACCAGGGACGGAAGAGATTGTGGACTGATAACCCCGGGGGAAAGCGGGATTCCCCACCAATGGGAGGAGCAGCGAAACCTTCCAATTCCAGCCAAACCTAGAGCACAGCGCGCCAGGCAGCCCGAAGGGCACCCACATAAACCCCCCCTCCACCAGGTAAGGCCGCAGAGGGTCGCTCCATATGCAGCACAGAGAGACCATGGTATGGAGCACACAGCCAATTCAATTGACAAACGGGGGCGCACCCCTCACTGTCCCCTAAGAAAACTCCAGAGATGACGAACCATATAGCGAAGGTTATAGTGCCGAAGGGAGGGCAGACCCAAGCCTCCCTCCTCTGGCCGCTGCATCATGGCCTTCAGTGGGATCCTTGCGCGTCTGCCGCCCCATAGAAACACTCTAAGAAGACCATCCAGTCTCTTCCAATCTTTAGCAAGAACCCAAAGAGGCAGCAGCCGTAGAACAAACAACCAGCGAGGGAACTCAACCATAGTAAATAATGCGACCCTCCCCTTCAACGACAGCGGCAATCTACTCCAGCTCTGAAGTACTTCCTTGGACTTATCCAACAATCTAGAAAGATTAGCATGATAAAGGCGCTCAGCTCGATCAGGGAGGCAAATACCCAAATATTTTAAAGAACCGTCGGCCCAGACCAATGGAAAGGAGCCCTTCCAAGCCGGACGCACTCGGCCACCCACATCCAACACCATCGACTTGGAGGTATTTATCTTGAGGCCCGAAAAACTGCCGAATTCCTCTATCACCTGCAATACTCGGGGCAGAGACTTCTGGGGTTGGGTCAGGCATAAAAGCATATCATCCGCAAATGCGCTAAGTTTAGTCTCCTCCCCCCCCATGGCAACCCCTTGAATCTGTAAGTCCCCCTGAATCGCCTGCAGTAACGGTTCCAACGCCAGGACAAACAACAGGGGGGATAGGGGACACCCCTGGCGCGTGCCCCTCTCCAGGACAAAGGGCGACGAGAATACGCCATTCACTCCCACTCGGGCCAGAGGCTGCGCATACAATAGGCGGATCCAGTGGACAAACGCACCACTGAATCCCAGACTGCCCAGCACATCCCACAGGAAGGTCCAAGCAACCCTGTCAAATGCCTTTTCGGCATCCAGGCTCACCAAGAGCAGAGCCTCCGCCCGGTGAAGAGTGTTCCATCCCCAGGAGCAGTTTAGCAATATTCTTGGAAGCATCCCTACCCTGGACAAAGCCCACCTGTCGAGAGTCTATAAGCGACGGCAAGATAGGGTTCAGCCGTTTCGCCAAGACCGACGCCAAGATCTTCATATCACAGTTGATAAGGGAGATCGGCCTATACGAGGCGGGATCAGTCAAATCCTTCCCCGGCTTCAGAAGCACCGTTATATCGGCACACCGCATATCCCTAGGGAACTCACCCAACCTACAAGCTTCATCAAACATGACTACCATAGAGGGGGCGAGCCGTGGTGCCAAGATTTTGTAATATTCATAACTGAACCCATCTGGTCCCGGGGCCTTATGAGAGCTCCCTGTTTTTATTACTTGTTGAATTTCGCCCACCGTCAATGGGGCATTCAACCTCTGCAAGTCCTCATCTGTCAACGTAGGGAGAGAAAGCGAGGACAAAAAAAATCACGCCCCTTCGCATAATCCCTCTCTTCCTCAGTGTATAATTGGGCATAAAATTTGCGGAAAAGCTCCGCAAGCTGCGTAGGTTGATGATGTATCTCGCCCCGTTCGTCCCTGAGGACAGGTATGAATCGCGCACCCCCGGGGGCCTTGACCAACTTCGCCAGCAATCGGCCAGATCTATTGCCATACCTAAAAAACTGGTGTTTATAACATTGCAGGGAGTATACAGCCCGCCTCTGAAGGAGTTCATTAAGCGCAGCCTGGGCCCCAGCGCACTGCAGCTGTAACTCTCTGTCCACTTTCCTGCCCAACCGTCGTTGCAAGTCCCTCACCTTACGTTCCAATACCATTAAACTGCGATCCAAATGTTTACGGCGCTTCACACAGTAGGAAATGATAGCTCCACGCATGACCACCTTACTGGCTTCCCACAAGAGAACGGGCGAACACTGCGCGGTGTCATTAAAGAAGAGAAATTCATCCCATTGCTCCTCTAAGTACTTCCGAAATTCTACATCTTGCCACAGATACGCAGGAAAGCGCCATCCCTTAGGCGAGGCCCCTTGGCAGTCCCAGGTTACCCATACCAACCCATGGTCCGAGATCACTATAGGTTCGATCCCTGCTTGAAGGATCTTGGAAACCGCTCCTTCACCCACCAGGATATAATCAATACACGACCAAGAGAGATGTGCCCTGGACTGATGGGTGTACTCACGGGTCCCGGGATTAAGAAGGCGCCATATATCAACTATGTCCCCCATCCGGCAAAGATAGCCCACCCCTCTTCTCCGCCAAGCCCCTAGCCCACTGCTCTGGGATTTGTCAAGGAGCGGATCGTGAGGGCAGTTGAAGTCACCAGCAAAAACCAGATTTCTACTCCTCGCTCCCTGGATAAATCCCAACAGTTTACGGAAAAAGGCGTGGTCATACACATTGGGAGCATAGATATTGGCGAGCCAAATGTCTTCATTATACATCTTGGCATGCAGCAGAACATATCTCCCTCCTGGGTCAGCAACCAGTTGTTGAACTTCAAAGGGGACCCCCCGCTTCAGCAGGACCACCACTCCAGCCCTTTTAGTGCCCGAGGACGCTCCATAAGTGTTCGCTACCCAATCCCTAATCAATTTCTGATGTTCCCCAGTGCTTAAGTGTGTCTCCTGCAGCATTGCTATGTGAACCCCCTTCCGCTTAAGGGATTGCAAGATTTTGGTGCGCTTAATAGGCGAGCTAATTCCCCCCACATTCCAAGAAATAATCTTTAAATCAGGCATGCATAGTTAGGGAGGATCCTTCTTGCAGCGCAATCTCAGACTCATGCTCCAGGAGTTGCCCAGTCTCAACTCCCAGGGCCTGAAACATCGAGACTTGAAAAACAAAAGACTTCCCTATAGCAATCGCCCCCCTAGAAGGTGCTCTCCTCCCCCCAATAGTAATCACACTCCCCCCATCTGTTACAGAACTGTGTGGGCCCGCCTCAACCCCCCCTCCCCCTCATCCCCACCCCGCCAACATTCATCCATTGCATCTCAACCCTACACACTACAGCACCCCAACACACACTCTTCACAGTCAGCTCCACAGACACACCGGCATTCCCCAACCATTCGCACAAACACCCTCATCCCACGCAAACCACAACAACCCTTGCAAAACTCAACGGACCCCTATAAAGGGGTAAGATCACTGTCCATGCGCCTCCAGACCCCCAAAATGAGGCAACATCTTAAGGCGACTTCATGTCAGCAATGTTCTTGCAGGTTCGAAGGCAGATCCTGGCCATGGAGACAGAGCGCAACTGCCCACTCTCTAACAGAGCACGCTCAGGTCAGACTCGCATCATCTGCAGGGCTGGGCATGATGGTGGTGATAAACTTCCGCGCCTCTGCCACCTGCTCAAAGGCGTGCGTGTCCCCTTTGTGGAAAACTCTCAAGATGGCAAGATAGCTTAGAGCAAAGCGTATGCCTTTCTGAATAAGGTCACTGCAAACAGGGGAGAATTCCTTCCGCTTGGCAGCCAAAGTCGCTGAGTAATCTTGAAATAGAAAAATTGGAGCATTGTCTAGCTTCAAGTCCCGCTTCTTTCGGTAGGCCTGTAAAAGTAAAGTCTTCTGGTGAAAGTCCAGCAAGCGCGCTAATATAGGGCGAGGTCTAGCACGGCCCTCCTGCCGCTGCCCCAGCCGGTGGGCCCGCTCCACCTTGATCTGGCCCTGGAGCTCCTCAAGCCCCAACTCTTTCGGCAGCCATGTGTCAAATAGGGTGAAGAGCTGGGGGCCTGCCCAAGATTCTGGCACCCCAACCAAGCGCAGGTTATTTCTGCGAGAGCGTTTTTCCAGGTCATCAACCTTTAGCAGGAGGGCGTCAATTTGTTGTTGCTGGTGGTGTTGGGAGCGCTCCAGGGCTAATTCCCCATCCTCCAGAACCGTGACCCGTTGCTCAACTTCCTCAACTCTCCTGGTGAGCTCACCGAAGGTATCGTTCATCTCTGCCAGTTTTTGTAAGACTTCAGCAAACTTAGGTTCTAAAAGTTTGGCCACCTCAAACGCAAGATCCTCCGGGCCCGACTCGACACTCTCTTTGCCCGGGGAATCGGGGCCCAGGGCTGCCTTCGCCGCCGGCGCCATCTTAGAATCTCGCGCACTCGCGGCTTTCTCCCGCCTCGTCGCCGCTGTCTTCATTCTCCTCTGCAAGCAGCGCTGCGTTGCACCTCCAAAACGGCGCTCTGGCTTTTCCCCAGCACCCGTGAGAGATTCCCGCCCTCAACACAAAGCAAATCGCCGAATTTATTGCAAGGTTCTAATGGGGGCCTGGGAGCATGATGAGGAGCGTCCTCACCCGCTCATGCGCTCACGTGATCTCCCCACAGAGGTATTTAAATATCTCTATCATATCGCCCCACCCCGCCTTTCCTCTAAAGTATACATATTAAGATCTCTAGGTTTGTCCTCATAAAGACCATTAACCATTTTAGTAGTCACCCTCTGCACCGACTCCAATCTGCTTATATCCTTTTGATGGTGTGGTCTCCAGAATTGCACACAATACTCCAAATGAGGTCGCACCAGACACTTATATAGAGGCATTATCATCTCCTTTTTTCTGCTGACCATTCCTCTCCCTATACACCCAAGCATCTTCTGGTTTTCGCAGTCGCCTTTTCTACCTATTTAGCTACTTTAAGGGGTATGTTTACTAAACTGCGGTAATGTCGCTTGTGTTAGGTTCCACGGTAAAGGTACAGATGCCCATATAAAGGCATGGGCGGAGCATCATTACAGCAAGCCGTATCAGCTAACACATGTTACAAGGCACCTTAGACTAACGCGTGTTACAAGGCGCCTTACAAGGTGCCTTTGCAAGGCGCCTTGTAAGGCGCATTATAAGGTGCCTTGTAAGGTGCATTATAAGGTGCCTTGTAAGGTGCATTATAAGGTGCCTTGTAAGGTGCCCCATAAGGAACCCTATACAGCTCCTTAGGCTAAGCACCATATTAGGCACCCCTGGACAAGGCACTGTAGAAGGCACTCTGGGCTATGGAACCATAGGTTACGGTGCCCTAGGTTAGTGTGCCCTAAAGGCTGCAAGGTGCCGCAGGATGACAAGCATGACCCGTGAGGAACAGAGACAGATGTAGCCCTAACACTAGATAGAGCACTCAGGAAAGGCAATGAACAGGTGAGTGAAGGAGGGAGAGCTGGGAGCCGCTGGACCCGCCATATCTGCGTGCATCCCATGTGGCTGCCAGTACTGATGACAAACATGGTGGGGGCAACTGTACCACAGCACAGGGTGTTGACAATGTAAAGTACTGGAAAGACAGTTGGTGGCAAACGATGGGAATACGTGTCCCCCAGTGGAGGCGGAGGTGGCAGGATGGTTACAATGATGGGTGGACAGAGGAGTGGTTGTGCCATGCAGATCAGGCACAGGTGAGGCAAGCACGATGAGGCGCAATGCAGGAAAGGGTAGCAGTGCAGGACATGGGGTGGCAGCCTGCACAGGCAGACAGGACTCTACACAGCTGACAGACGCAGATAGACGGACCGAGGGAATATTGGCAATTGTGGCGAGGGTATTATGGGCTGGCAGCACAGATCTGCAAAAATATGACTGACTGTTACAGGCATGCACACTATTTGAGTAAGACAGGCATGAAAGCAGGGAACAATGAGGAATTGAACCCATGAACACTGCCGAGAATGGCATTGTATTAACCAGTAGGCTATATCTCCGTGGTGTATGTCACAGCAATGGCTGGGTACAGAAGGACTGCAGGTCACCGCACAAACTATCTGCTCTGAGTGCCAGGATAGGGTAACCCCACCAGTACCCATGATGCAATGCACATGCTGAATAGCTGTCTACAGCTGATCACCAAATGGGGTCTGCACCTCTCCGGTACCTCAGTTTGGAAAGACGAACTGACAGTGCGTGATACTGGCACAGTGTAGCTACAAACCATGCCATTGTGCAGGTTCTGTGTTCACCCTGAGGGATAGGATGGGTGCCCAGCACTAGGTCCGCAGTACATGCGGTGCTAGAGATAGGTCCTGCTGTACACACCCATCACTACCAATGTGTGACAGGTGTTCCTTGCAGTGCAGCCGAAGGTAATTCGGTGTCCATCTGTATCCTGCAGTCACATGTGGCTCTCTGGGACCAGACACCACCCAGATTAGTGTGTACCCCGTGTTAGGGTCTGGCTGACATGGGCACCTGTTTACAGGGCAGAGGGGTTTCTAGACTTGCATGAGGCTAGTGTAGCAGTGCCTTTATAGGTCACAGTGGTATATACTACATACCCCAAAGGGCCCACATCACCCTTTTTGTAGGTAAGGGACAGGTGCCCCAGCCCCGGTGAAGCAACCTCCATCCTGCTGGTATAAGACAGCCCTCCAGGGTTGGTGGGCCAGAGCCATACCTGTGACTGGGGCAGTGGCAGACCAGCAGCAATGTTGGGGTTAGGTCTGGAAAACCCCAACTGCCTCACACCACTGTCTGCCAGTCACCAGCAGACAGCACAGTCAGACTGCACCTTATAGGTGTTCCAAACATGCACAGTAACTGCAGACAGTCCACTAGCCAGTCCATAGTGCATGCTCACAGAGCATGGACTACGTTCACCAAGCAGCCATCTCAGTAATTGGGGCCCCAGCACTGGGAACACAAAAGTATCACTGAAGGCAGATAGTGTAGAGCGCTATGTGGGAACCTAGACATGCCATGGTCACTGCTCGGTTAGAGTGAGTGCCCTCCCAGCATGACATGCTGTGGCCACCCTGTCCATGCAGGCGGTGGTTGGGCACTACTGTGTCCCAGCCATTGCCCCACACCCTGTGAAGATGCATCCTGGCCAATCCGCCCTGTCCAGGCCATACCCACACCACCTTGCTCCTCATTATGCACATATTCAGGCTAACGCTGGTAACAGTGGGACATCTTGGGCCCAGAGAGGGGTGGACAGCCACAGAACAATGGACAGACATACACACACACACACACAAATACTCCTATTGCAGCATTGTGCAAAGATAGGCGTGGTTGGCAACCCTGCCCGCCACACTGGTCCTGATCACAGTGCCGACATTGCTAAACTGTGCAGGAGGTAGTAGTAGTGCTCTGGTGATAACTGCAGCTCAATGCTGGGGCCAACAGCCTGACTCTCCATGCATCTTTGGATTGTGGAGCCTGTGTGAGTGGGTGTTTGTACCCCTGTTCGCCGCTGCTTTGGGCTTTGCACATGTTGCTGTTGTATCTGCATTGTAGGGTAAAATATAGGGACATGCTCTGCAGGAACCACAGCTGGGACTTGAACCTATGACCCTCTGCTTCTGGACACACTGGCTGGGTGTACTGCACCACACTGTTGCCACAGATGCATGGTAGTCCCTGGGGCTACCTGTACTTTTCCTCAGCCAGACCTTTTATGTTGCACTGCACACCACGTACTGGTACAGGGCATAGCCTAGTTAATCATATAATGTCCTTGGTACTGTTCTCCCATCATCCCCTATTCCCACATTGATTTCCCACTGCAATTCTCATTCTCTTCCCTTCCATATTTCAGGCCTCCCCCCCCCCCCAAAGTCTCCCACATATAGCCATCTCCTTCCCACTCCATCCATCTCAACCCTGTGCAGATGTCTTCTCCCTTCTCTCTCTCATTCTCCTCCCTAACCCTGCTATGCAGCCTCTTCATCCCATCCTGTAGCGCTAGGGCCCACTCAACCAGTAGACAAGACTAAGTTGCCACCTATGGCAGCAATCTCTGAGGTGCAGCAAACAGCAGCAGCAAAGCAAAAGAATAGATCCTGACAGCCAAACTCAAACAGCAATCAGCACATTAGTTCATCTGCAAGAGAGCAGACATACGCATACATACAAAGCACAGTTTAATATTTAAAAGTATGATATCCAATTATGCATTTTTACAGAATTATTGGGGGTGGTATTGTAATGATCATGACTGTTGAATTATCAATATCTTGTGGGGGGGGGGACACATAAGGCTGAAGGTTCGTCTAGGAAGACCAATATGCTCTTTGTAGCACTGCTGTTCTTGGCCAGATTGGAACTGAAAATGCAAAACTCTGCACCTTCCCCATCCCAGCCCAGTTCTGCCTGCCATAAGTGAAAGTCCACTCACTCCCTATTGCAAATTTTCAAAACCCTGATTAAGTCATTCTCTATGGACAGCAAACAAACAATAAAAACAGCTCTACCAACTAACCCTCCGTAACAATATCATCTGCATTAAAGTATATCTTTAAAATGGAAAAGCAAACCTCAGAACCCTCCGACACCTCCCACAGTTCACACAAAGTGAGCTCAGGTGTACAAACGAGGTTAAATACATCAATGGTTCGCTGATCCAAGCTAATTATCAAACTGATAGAAGTCATACATGTATCCATAAGACACTGATATTCACAAAACTCTCAATGTACATTCCCATAACTAAATACATAGTTTTCACATAAGCAATCACAAGATTTTATAAACACATGTGATACGAGAAGATCAGCATCTTAGCATGAAAAACTCCCAATTTAAACAAAATGAGCATATCATAACCCGACGCTCGCTGGAACTTTCCTCCTGCGTTTTGCTTCTGCTGCTTCAGGGGAAAGTGATTCTAAAATAAAAAAACATACCACAACAATGCTTTAGATACTTACTACCACCATCGGAAAGTACCACTTCAAAACCTTCAAACAATTCAAAACAGAAACACTCCTACCTGGTCATCTTCAACAAATATCGCAGCCCAAAGAGGCCGTTTCCAACAAACCAACTCACGACCGCCACTATCACTTCAGTATACCATCCAAACTACCTACGCCATGCACCTACATTAAAGTGCCACTCAAGTACATCCCACTTCTCATCCCTTCCAAACATCACACTAACTTCAAAAACAAACTCCCCAATCCACACCTGAATTCAATCCTTCAGGTGTCACAGTCCCAAGTTGGAAAATCCAACGCTGTTCCCTGTAGAGTAATTGTTGTTCACGTATTCTACCCCTCAATCCTACGCAGATCCGTTCCAGACAAAAGCACTGCAAATCCAAAAAGGCATGTCCCTTCATGAGACAATGCTCAACCAAAGCAGCCTCACACCGTTTGCATTCCAAGCGGCTCGTATGTTGACTGATCTGAACCCGGAAGGGACGGATCATTTTTCCAATGTATAATAATCTACATGGGCAAAAAATCCCATACACCACATAATCCGAATCATAAGAAGTCACTGATCTTAAAAAATACACCTTTGTCCTTATAGGTGAACCGATCCATTTCCCATGCTACTGCACACGCAAGACAATGTCCACACTTAACATGCCCAGGTTGATTCACAACAACCGGTCCAACAGTGCGCAAAGACAAAGGACTCAAAATCTCCTTAAGATTCAAACTGCGCCACCAAACACAACGAAGGCACTTAAATTCAAGTCCAGGTACCTTGCGTAACACATTAGCATGTCGCTGCACAATACCCTGGATTAATTACTAAATGAGGAAAATCTAGAAATTAAATTAACACAGTCATCATCCTGCCGTTCCCTTGGTCTTGGAGATAACAGCCAACTCCTATCATTATGCAGTGCCCTCTTATAAGCTTTATTTACCACATATTCAGGATATCCACAATCCAAAAAATCCTGATGAAGGGACCTAGCCTGAATCTTAAAGTCCCCAAGGGATGAACAATTACGCCTATACCTAATATACTGGGAAAAAGGCAACTCCTTAAGGAGATTCGGTGGATGGGCACTAGTGAAATGCAAAAATGTATTCCTATCAGTTTTTTTCTTATACACAGATGTGCCCCAGCCACCCGATTGTCGAAACACCAAAACATCTAAAATGACAATCTCCTTAGAATCATGGCTCATAGTAAACGGAATATGAGGGTCAAGTGTATTTAACCACTTATGAAATAATAGAGAGGCCGTAGAGCCTTCCCACAGCATAAAGATATAATCAATGTACCTCCGCCAAATTTTAATCTGCAGGGAATACGGGGAGTCAGACAACCAACGCTGCTCATATTGACCAATAAATATGTTAGCAACCGAGGGGGCAAATGACGCCATCGCAATCCCACTGATTTACTGAAATAGATCTTCCCCAAAACAGAAAGTTTCTACCCAATGCTAGTTCAGCACACCGCATAAGAAAATCCAATTGTAGTTCACCTACATCCCCACGCTTTACTAAACCCGATCTAATCGCTTCTAAGGCCGCTGATTGGGGGATACTCATATACAAGGCCTGTACATCAAAGGTAACCAGCAAAACAGCATTATCCACCCATACCGAAGCTTCCATCAATATGTTTAAAAAATGCATGACGATCTGCAGCAGTCGCATTCTCCCAAACGCAGCCGCAGCACAGTCCAACCTCAGAGAGCTGTGTCCTGTGGCTGCCGCAAGCTGCAAGCTCCAGCACCGATCCCCGGACTTACCTGGTAGCCGCTTCGCCTGAAGACTACATGCTGTCCCCATAACCGGTCTTCAGCACTGCCTGCTCTTGTTTCTGGCGTTCCCGTTTTTTGCCCTTTTTTTCAGACCCTTAAAGGTACAGAAGCTTGCTCAACCCCTGGTCCCCTCCCAAAAGTTGGAAAGGAGGAGCCTACTGAAGGGGTGGGGGCAGCTGGGGAAGAATGGTGAGGGATCTGGCACCACTGGATTCTACACCTCGGGTCTGCAAACACTGCTGTTGGCCAAAATCCAGCACCAGACTGCACAGGCTATGCTCACCACCTGCTGGAGACTGAGAATTACTGGCTAATTGTCAGTTGGCTCAGGCTACTTATAGCATACTTTAAGTTTTGTGTTCTCAGTCTCCACCTGCTGGTAGATGAGCATAACCCACTCATCTGGACTGGACTGAAGGGACAAACTGGAACAGGAGGATATCGTCCCATCCTAGACCTCAGGGATATGAACAAAATTTCTCAAGGAAAAGTTCAGAATGGTTTCCCTGGGCACCCTGCTTCCACAGTGAGCTGGCTATGTTCTGTGGATCTACAGGATGCCCATATTCACATGCAGAAACATCCTAGTCAAGGGAAGTATCTGTGATTTGTTGCAGGAAAATGCTACATCTAGATTTGCGTACTGATCTTCGGCCTCGCTTCTGCTTCTCATGTGTTCACAAAATGCCTCATAGTTGTCAGAGTTTCATCACAGACTGGACGTGCATATTCATTTAATATACATTTATATACCGTGTTTTCCCAAGTATCAAACACGGTTTCCATGGAACAATGATATGAATTGTACAACAGGTACTCGATTCACTTACATTATAACAGTTGGAACTATTTACATTAAACTGTTGGGTTTACAATAAACGTACAAACAAATACTTTGTTTCCTTAATAGGATGATTGGCTGATCAAAAGCGCCGCTCATGAAGAGATCCAAAAATCCGCACACCTAATTACCCATGTCACTAGAGCCACTAGGGTTTGTCATCAGTTATTCCAAATTGAACTTCAGCTCATCTCGCTAACTGGAAGTCATTGAAACCCTGCTACTACTACTAAGCATTTGTATAGCGCTACAAGACATACGCAGCGCTGAACAGACATGCAAGAGACAATCCCTGCTCATCAAAGCTTACAATCTAGTCAAGACAGACAACACAAGGAAAACACAAGGATATCAGGTAAGTAAGGATCAGAAAGCAGCTGCAAAGAGGTGAGTTTTCAGCCTGGATTTGAAAAGGGTCAGAGAAGGCACCTGACGCACAGACTCAGCTAGTTTGTTCCAGGCATAAGGTGCAGCAAGGTGAAATGAGCGAAGTCTGGAGTTAGAAGCAATTTGCCAGAAGAATGGAGGTGGATTTCCGCAGGGGGGGGGGGGGGGGAGGAAGGGAGAGATAAGAGAAGAAAGGTAGTGAGAAGCTGCAGAGTGAGTGCACTTAATAGGTCAGCAGGAAAAGTTTGAACTGGATGTGGAAACAGATAGGGAGCCAATGAAATGACTTGAGAAGAGGGGTAATATGAGCATGACCAGGCTGGTAGAAGATTAGCTGCACAGCAGATTGAATCATTCCCCTTCAATCTGTTCAACAAAGGGAGACCAGCAAGAAGTTGGTTACAATAGTCAAGACGGGAGGTGATTAAGAAATGGATAAGTGTCTTAATATTGTGTTCAGAAAGGAATGGGCGGATTTTGTTGATGTTATAGAGAAAGAAACAGCAGATCAGCAATCAGTTGGATGTGTGTAGAGAAGGAGAGAGAGGAGTCAGCGAGGTTACTTACCTATAACGGGGGTTCTCCATGGACAGCAGAATAAGTCAGCCACACCTGGGTGATGTCATCTGACGGCACCAAGACAGAATCTCTCTCCATAGCCCAGAAGGGCTTTTCGCCCTTCTGAGCATGAGTCACTAGCCCAACCCCCCAAGCCCGCCCCTAGGTGGCCAGTGCGTCACTAGCTGAGTATATATATTTTTGCTAGGTGCAGGTGTTACCAGGTCAACCCTTGGATAGGGGAGGAAGGTGGGATGGTGTGCCTGACTTATCCTGCTGTCCACAGAGAACCCCCGTTACAGGTAAGTAACCTCACTTTCCCCTAGGACAAGCAGGATGAGTCAGCCATGCCTGGTGCTTCCGAAACTTAGACTTGCTGTGGTAAGGGGGAGACAGACTATATGGTTCACTATCAGACGTCTTCATTCAGGGCTGCAATGAGCAAGGCCACGCCATGTGATGCACCATCTGGGGACTTTATTAGTAATGCCATGAACAGAGTGAAGACATATAATACAACCTGTCTCATTCAGTGCTGTAGACGCATTAGCCTATTGTGCAATAATCACAAGTCCGACAAAAGGGAAAAACTGTGCAAACCAGATACTCTGTGCAACTGTGCAAACCAAACAGTGCAAACAAGCATGTAACAAGGAACAATGAACAATGTGCAGTATTATTAACAATGCCAACAAGTAGGGCAAACAACTACTTGCATGCTAACAGTGCAAGTATTCAGTGCAACACGGTTCTTGCGCAGGTGGTGTGCCCCTCAAGGGACTTTGCATAGTCCAGATTTGCGCAAGGGCTGTTACACGCCAACGCGTGGTTCTGCTGTGGCTAGGATAGCTTGGTCAAAGGCGGAGTCCTGACCTGCGTCAAGGTCTAGACAGTAATGCCTCTGGAAGGTGTGGATTGAGGACCAGGTTGCAGCTTTACAGATGTCGGCTGCCGATAGAGTGCGCAGGTTCATGATGGAGGTTGCCAGCACTCTGAAGTGATGTGCATTCACTCTCAGGGTTATCTGGCGATGCAGGCTGATATCCAGAGAGAGTGTCCTTTTGCTGACCGATCGACCCAGTTTATTGGGGTCATAGGAGACAAATAGTTGCATGCCCTTTCACAGTGCCACTGCCCATTGGAGATACGTGCGCAGTACCCTTACGCAGCCGAAGAGTGTGCAGCTGTTCCTTCCCATCCAGACGAAAAGAGAGGAGTTTGATGGCCTAGTTGATGTGGAAGGCGGATGCCACTTTTGGGATGAACTTAGGGTGCGTCCTTAGAGAAGCGCATTCCCGTGAGAGCACTGTGTATGGTGGGTGCATAACGAGGGCTTGCAGCTCGCTTATCCTTCTGGCCGAGGTAATGGCTATTAGGAACAGCATCTTCCAAGAGACATACTTCAGCTCAGCAGAGTTTAGGGGTTTGAACGGTGGCTGTGTAAGCTCATTGAGGACAGTGTTGAGGTCCCAGTGAGGTACGGGATCCCAAATTGGTGGCTGAATGTTGTTTAGCCCTCTCATGAACCTCACTACCAGTGGAAGCTTAGCAATGGAGTCACCACCTTCATGATTATGGAGCACAGCTATAGCTGAGAGGTGAACCCATATGGATTGTGCTTTCAACCCGGTGTGAAGAAGGGAGGTAAGGTATTGGAGAATCCTCGGTACCGGGAAGGAAAAAGGATCAATGTGTTGATCTGAGCACCAAGCGGTGAAGCGCTTCCATTTCAATCCATATGATTTGTGTGTCACTGGTCATCACAACGCAAGAACTACATCCTGGACCTCCGAGAGGAGATAGGGTAGCGCTGTCTGCACTCATTCAGCCTCCAAGCAGTGAGCGCTAGCGTCTGCAGGTACTGTTGGGGGGCGGGTTCCCCTTCCAGGGAGAGGAGGTCTTGTCTTAGCTGAAGCCTCACTGGCGGCTCCCAGTGCCAGGCATCGGAGGTAAGGAAACCACATCTGCCAAGGCCAGTAGGGTACAATGAGAATGGCTTGTGCCCTGTCTGACATGATCCGCTGAATGGTCATCGGGATGAGTGGTAGGGGTGGGAAAGTATATATTGTTGCCACTCCCCCACGACACGGCAAAGGCATCCGAGGTGATGCTGAGGCTGAACGGGCATTTGGAGCAGAACTGGTTGCATTTCGTGTCGGTTTCTGTGGCAAACAGGTCAATTTGTGGTTGTCCCCACTTCCTGAAGCGTGATCTCGCAACATGTGGGTTGAGGGACCATTCGTGCGGATCTATTTGTTGGCTGAGCCTGTCTGCCAACTGATCCTGTGTGCCCAGAAGGTAGGAGGCCCATGGGAGGCAGTGTTTGGAATGCACAAACATCCAAAGCTGTAGGGCTTCCTTGCAGAGTTTCCTGGACCCCGTTCCTCCCTGTTTATGTAAAACATGGCAACTTGATTGTCCATTTGTAATAGGACTGTCTTTCCCTGGATTAGGTCCTGGAAAGCCCTGAGGGTGAGGTGCAGGGCTCTGAGTTCCAATAAGTTTATGTGCAGTAAGCATTTCCCCTGCATCCATGGTCCTTGGGTGCGGAGCTGACCATAGTTGGCCCCCCATCCCACCAGTGAGGCATCCGAGGTGATGACCATCTGATGTAGGGGTTGTTGTAGAGGTCGACCGCTCGTTAAGCTCGACGGATTGGTCCACCAGGCTAGCAAACTTCGCACAGCTGTATCTAGGGGAATCACCGTTGACAGAGGTTGCGTGCATTGACTCCAGTGGACAAGCAGGTGCCATTGCAGCCAGCACATGTGTAATCTTGCCAGAGGTATGACCTGTGTGGTCGCCGCCATGTGGCCCAGGAGGCGAAGTAAGGATCGTGCTGACGTCCGATGGAGAGACAAGATGCGTCGTGTCATGTCATGTTGATGATAACCTCCTTCCGGGGTTGCGAGAGGAACACTTTTGCCACTGTCATGTCTATTAGTGCCCCGATGAACTCCAGCCATGGAGAGGGTTGGAGTCTTGACTTCTGATGGTTCACCCAAAACCCCAGACATGAAAGCATGTGAATGGTCTTTTCTACGGCAGATTCCACATACAATATCAACTATATGCTGACGATATAATGTTCTTTACCCCCCTTTAACATCTCCAAGCCAAACCTCACCAACATCAGCGATTGCTTCTCTAAGATACGACAATGGCTCCACCAACACAACCTTATAATTAACCAAGCCAAAACAGAAGCCATCCACATCTCTTCCAACCCATCCTTTGTTCCCCCATCCTCTATTATCCTTGGAGACTACACAATCACAGTAAAGACCCCCAAGTCAAATACCTAGGCCTAAAAATAGACCAAAACCTCACCTTTAATGAACAGATAAAAACAACAACTAATTCCATTTACTTCAAAATATGAACCCTAAGGAACCTCCGTCCATTACTAAACCCAGACTCCTTCCAAACTGTCTGCCAGGCCTTAACAACCTCGACCCTTGACTACTGTAACCTTATATACCATGGTCTCCCAAAACACACCCTACACCCCCTCCAGATGGCACAGAATACCGTATTTTAGCGCATGTAACGCGCACCCGCATATAAAGCGCGGAAATTGGGCTTTTGTGTAACGAAGTTCTCGCATTACGTGCCCTCGCATATATCACGCATGTGTAAACAATGCTTACTAAACAATTGGACGAGTACACTGTGACGAGTTCACGGCTTTCATCAATTGGGAGCTTTTGATTTCAAAACAATTGGACAAGTTCACCGTTGGATGAGTTCATGTAGTCACTTGCTTAAGGGCATATAAAAGGCCCTCGGTTCTATTATACCTTACATTTAAACTTTGCGATCTCTTCTATTATAATCTTGGCATCATGCCCGGAATTAAACGCATTATACTGCGGACTTCAAGCTGAAAGTTGTGGCAAGAGTGGAAGAAACAAGCAACAGAGCAGCAGCAAGAGAATTTGATGTTGGTGAGTCATCTGTTCGCGACTGGAGAAAGGAGAAAATGGCGCTAGAGGAGATGAACCCGCGAAAATATGCACGTCGGGGTCCCAAAGAAAAGTGGCCAGAGCTAGAGAGTGACTTAAAAAAGTGGATTCTGTCTAGAAGGGAGCAAAATCAAGCTGTCTCAACTATCACAATTCAATTCAAAGCAAAACTGTTGGCCAATGAAAGAGGAATTTCACATTTCCAGGCTAGTTTCAACTGGATTTGCAAATTTATGAAGAGGAATGGTCTTTCCGTGCAAATAAGAACTGTAGGCCAGAGGATTCCGGATGACTGGGAATAAAAGATGGCAGATTTCGGCACATTTGTCAGCAAAGAAATTTCGGAGTTCGGCAATGGATGTTATTAACATGGATGAGGTTCCCGTGTCTTGACATTCCACCAACCAGGACTGTAGCTGCTTCGGGTTCGAAAACTGTCGCAATAACAACTACCGAACACAAGAGGGCTTGCTTCACTGTAGTCCTGGGTTGCACAGCGAGTGGGCTTAAATTGAAGCCGATGGTTATTTTCAAGCGAGTAACCATGCCCCGTGAAAAATTTCCACAAGGTATTGTTGTTCACTGTAACAAAAAGGGATGGATGGACTCTGAGGTCATGAAAATATGGATTGATAAATGTTATAGGGCCAGGCCTGGTGGTTTCTTTTCTAAAAAGTCTGTTGATCTTCGATTCCATGGCTGCCCATAAAGAAACAAATGTGCAAAATTATATTAATTCGACTGGTGCCCATATCGCAGTGATATCTTGTGGTCTTACATGCAAGCTGCAGCCGCTAGATATAGCAGTTAATCACCCGTTCAAAACGTTCATCAGACGAGAGTGGGATAATTGGATGCAGCAGAGAATTCATGAATTCACACCCTCGGGATGATTAAAGAGGGCTACATTAACGGAAATCTGCAATTGGTTGTGTTCTGCTTGGGACAAAATATCCCCGGAAACCATAAGAAATGGATTCCGAAAAGCCGGGATTGTTTATGATAAGAATGAGGATCGGGTACATAGCGATGACGAAGATGATGATGAAGACGTCGAAAGGAGTGACGATGACAGTGCATATGTTACGGAAGAGCGTCTCCAGACGGTTTTATATTATTTCAATGATGATGTTGATGAGGGAAGTGACTTCAAAGGTTTTATGGAATCGGATGATGAAAATTAATTAAATAGATTTTGAAAACATAATATTCTTGTATGGACTCTTTTATTGGTTTATATCTTGAATGCTGCGCTCCCTGTAAAAACGTTTTGGTATAGCGCATCTTCGCAAATATCACGCGAGGGGGTTGCGCGGTAAGAAAGCATATACCGCACGCGTTATATGCGCTAAAATATGGTACACTTGCGCACCTAATAACAAACTCACCCCAAAAAGCACACATCACCCCCATTCTTAAGGATCTTCACTGGCTCCCTATACAAGCTAGGATAAAATTTAAAACCATTACCTTAATTCACAAAGTTCTACACAATGAATCCGCCCCCTGCTTACTCTCGCTCCTTTCAAAACTAAACTCCACCAGACCACGTAGATCAAACACAACAAACATCTTAAACATTCCATCACAAAAAAAATGCACACAATCCACATGTAATCAAGCCTTCTCCCTCTATGTCCCCTCTATATAGAATGCCCTCCCCCTCGCCTAAGAGTCTGCAACGACCATTCGGAATTCCGCAAAAAGCTAAACACCTTCCTCTTTACTGAATACTTTTCTCTGCCCCCCTAAACCCCAGAACTCCAATCCTAATCAAAATTAAACCTCATTCAAACTAATAAAAAAACCCATTCCCTTCCCCCCCTCCACCTCCCTTTCCCCCCTTACCCTCCCAATTAATGTAAATAGTTCTGTTGTAAATGTTCAACCATTGTTCAAACTGTTGTTGTTCTATGTAAAACAGCTGTAAATACACTGTTACAAATTGTTCATTGTATACAGTTTTGAATTGCAGAAAAACGGTATAAAAAATGTTAAATAAATAAATTCTGCCTCTTTCGGAGACTGACCGGGAGATCAGTCAGTCGTCCAGGTATGGGAACACACAAATATCCTGTTTTCTGATGTATGCGGCAGCAACACATTTTGTGAAGACCCGTGGGGCTGAAGATAGCCCAAACGTTAGGACCCTATACTGATAAAGCTTGTCCTGAATCTGGAATCGGAGCTATTTCCAGTGAGACACATGGATGGGGACGTGATTGTAGGCATCGAGTAAATACAAAGAAGCAAGCCATTCCCCTGGCTGAATCAGGGGTAAGATTGAGCCGAAAGAGTACATCTTGAATTTCTCTTTCAGGATGTGTCTGTTGAGTCCCTGGAGATCCAGGATGGGGCGGGCCCCACCAGATTTCTTGGGTAACAGGAAACACCTGGAGTAGAATCCCATAAAGTGTTCTTTGACAGGCACAGGCTCTATAGCCCTGGCCGTTAGAAGGGATTGTATCGCCATATTAATTTCAAGGAGTGTAGCCGCAGATAAGTGGCTCTGTGGTGGCCTGTGTTGTAAGGGGGGGTGAGGTGAACTTTAGGCTGCAACCTTCCCTGATGATGAACAGGACCCATCTGTCCATAGTGATGGATTCCCATGCCTTTCTGAAGGCCATCAGCCGGCCACTGGTGGGGGGTGCGGCTGTTGCCCTGGTGTCAAAAGGAGGGGTTAGTCTTCCCTGTGCCCCCCGGGGTAGCCTTCTGTTGTTTTAGATCACGCTGGCGAGGCTTGTTGCAGTATGAGTTTTGATGGGGCTGCTGCTTGTAGCGAGACACTTGCCATTTACAGTAGGAGCTGTAGCCAGAATAACATTTGGCTGTTGAGTAGGATTTTTGGAAGGTCCCTCTTCAGCTGGACGACAAAGTCCGTTCCAGGCCCTCCTCTGCGAGGGTCTGTAGCATAGCGCAGCAGTCCTTCATATCATCCATGACGTCCTTCACCTTGTTGCCAAACGAGTCCCCTAAACAGGGTGCATCCACGATGCAGTCGTGTGTATCATCCCGAAGACCAGAGGTGTGTAACCACGTCAGCCGGTGAATCGAGATTGCTGTCCCCACTGTGCGGGCTGTGGTGTCAAATGCATCAAAGGCCACTCTGACCTGATGTTTGGTGCATTCGTGCAGGTCTGCGAGGGCTGTGGTCACAGATGTTTGTGCCTCTCCAGTAAGGGATGAAGTTGCAGATCTCAGGTCTTGTAACGATGACGTCCTGGTACAGGGCGTGATGAAGTTGGTGTGCTCCTACTTTTGCAAACAGCATAGCTCCTTGAAATGTTTTCTTTCCAACCTCATCCAGGAGGTATTTTCCTGGTGGGCTGTTCACATGGGTGCGTGTGGATTTTATCCGCTTCAAGGCTGACTCCACCACTAAGGTGTGGAAGCTGGGGCTTTTCAAATCCCGGCTTCGGTTGGACTAGGTACTTAAAGAGTCCACCTTCCGCGCTGCAGCGGAACCAGTTGCTGGGCTCTGCCATATTTTCAGAAGGTTCTCCTTCATTAATGGGTGGACTGGCAGGATTACTGCTATTTTAGGTGCTTCCAGGAACTTTAGGGCTGCTTGAGTCCCTGGGCATTGGTCGGTTATGTCCATGGACGGGATCCCTAGGGTTGAGGAGATCTTCCGCAGGCATTTTGGGTACGTCACGTCCTCAGGAGTGGAGGTTGTCTCCGTGCTAGATCCAGCTGTCACAGTCTCTAGAGGAGGAGGCTGCTCCTCTTTGCTAAGAGAGTTCCCTGCGGAGGCTTACCTTTTTCATCCCCACTATGTGGATCTGTGGTGGTCTGGGAGGAGTGGGCTGCAAGGGAGCCCTTGGAGGTAACAGACGTGGCAGAATCTGTCAGATGGTCTGTTAGGTCTGCGCAAGTTACCGGGCTTTTGCTTGTCGAAAGCTGTGCTTCTAGCGGGGTATTGGTTCTTGTAGAAGACCAGTGCTGGAGGAATTCTGACAGCATCTGAAGGATTTCATGTGGCCCCTGGATGCCTGTTGCTGTGGGTGCTGGGAATGACTTGAGCTACCCTGGGCTCTAAAGCCTGTCCCCTCAAATACTATAGGGACTTCAAGGTGGTGCTCAGCAGAGCTGTAATCCAAAAAAAAGGTGCCCGGAGAGGAGGGAGGGGTGGAGTAGCACCTAGGTCTCCTGTCTCGTGAAGAGTAGTCTTTCCTGCTACCTCTACGCGGTGTCTTCTGCGATCATGGGACCTGTGTCAGTGCTGGCTGCTTCCCTGTCTGCTCTGGTGTCTGCGGTGGTCAGCAGTCTGTTTCTCTGCGCCGCAATGATTCTTACGAGCCCTGCTAGCTCCCGGACTGTCAGGGGAATGTCTCCTTTTATGCCTGGAGGTGCCGGAGCAGCTTCTGCACCGAGGGGAGGGAGTTTTTCTTCTCTGTTGGTGCTGGGCAGAGTCAGGCAGGAGGGTGCTGCTGGGAGCCAGAAGGTTGACCAATGGCCACGTGCATGACTGGGCTATGGAGCATCGGGAGAGTCAGGGAAGAAAAGCCACTGTCTGGGGGGGCTGGCCGGAGGCCTTCTCAGGCGCATCCTGGGACACCGCGGGAGCAGATTTTGAGCTGGGAGTCTTCTTTCTTGTGTCCTTTCCTGTCGCGATCCGCAGATTTAGCTGCACCCAGAGAGTTAAAAAGTCCTTCAATGCATGCCCGTGGGCCTTCCTCGCTCTCGAAGACATCGGAGCACAGTCCTGTACTGGGTGATCCTCACCCAGGCAGCAGAGACATTTCTCAAGGTAGTCAGCATTGCTCATTTTTCTGGAGCAAGAGGAGCACTTTTTAAAACCGGGTTTCGGCATGGTGAGTTGTTCGTTTTCTTCTTCTTGAATTCTTAGTAGACTCGAAATGTAGAGAGGAGAGAGAAGTCCGTCTTGCAGTCTTGCAGCTAGGGGCGGGCTCAGGGGGTTGGGCTAGTGACTCATGCTCAGAAGGGCGAAAAGCCCTTCTAGGCTATGGAGAGATATTCCATCTTGGCACCATCGGATGACATCACCCAGGTGTGGCTAACTCATCCTGCTTGTCCTCGGAGAAAAAAAGACTACCCCAAGGTTGCGAGCTGAGGAAACAGGAAGGAGTAGAGAGTTATCCACAGTGCAATAGAATCAGCAGGCACCAGTGAGAGACATGTTGCGCTATCTGGTTTCAGTGGTTCATTTAACTCCCTTGGCATGTTTTATCCTTGGCATGGGACAAGTTCAGTGGGCCCTGAGCACGCAGTGGACACAGTCCATTCACAGACTCAAGGATATCTCTGTCACTCCAGGACTCCCTGTCCTTGGTGGATGGATCATTCCAATCTATAAAGAGTTCTTCCCTTCCAAATTGTCCCATACCAAAAGTTGCTGATGATGGACGTATCCAAACTGGGCTAAAGAGTTCAAGTAGATGGATTCCACACCCAGGGCCTGTGGTTCACCCAGGAAAGCCTTCATTGTATCAATTTCTTGGCGCTGAGAGTAATATCAAATGCTCTAAGGCTTTCAGAGATCCAATGGCCAATCAAAATTAACATAATCCAGGTAGACAATCAGGGTGCAACATATTACATAAACAAGCAGGGAGGAACTGGTTCTTACTGCCTGTATTGTCAAAATTACCTGCCCTGAGCATTTCTCATCTCCCACAGGATGATTCTCAGAGCCACATACCTGCCTTGCAAGGATAACACATGCAGACGGACAAGCTGAACTGTGTCCTTCAACTTCACCAATGGATCTGATCCAGGAGTCTGCTCGGTCTCTCTGTTGAGAATGGGGCCCTCTCTCGATAGATTTGTTTGCCTCTTTTAGAACAGGCAAGTCTCTCAGCTCTGCTCCAGGATAGGGCACATGGCAAACTAACCTTATATGCCCTCCTCCAACATTGGGTAGAGGGTTTTTTGTATACATATTCTCCGATAGCAAAAACTTATTGGTCCAAGCAACTGTGGTTTCCTCTTTTTCAAGAGTTTTCCACCAGAAACCCGATTCAGCCAGTCAACTCATCAACTTTGATCATACAGTTTAGTTGTTGCACCCTCAAAATCAAGTCCCTAGTGTGCACTGCCTGGAAGTTGAGGCAGTAGCTGTCCTTCCTGAACCTGCCAGTTTAGTTGCTTCCATCCTCCTGACCTCCAGAATAGATTCCACAAGAAGGCCATATGGATTCAACTGGGGATGATTTGTTGTCTGATGTGAGGGGGCAAGCTCTGGACCCTCCTATGCCCACACAAAATCTGCTTGAATACCTTCTATATTTGTATGTCAGATTTGAAAACCAACTCCATCACAGTTCTCTTCAGTGCAACTGATGCTTATCACCATCATATAGAAGACAAACCCATCTCTCTACAGCCTTTAGTTGTTTATTTCATGTGGGGCTTGCTTCTTATGAAGCCTACCCTAAAGCCTCCTGTGGTGTCATGGGATCACCACATGGTTCGACTCAGCTGATGTCAGATATCTGTGCACTGAAGTACTTGACCTGGAAGATCTTGTTTTTGGTGGTAGTAACTTCAGCACATAGCATTAGTGAGCTCCAGGCTCTACTAGTGCATGCACTCTTTACAAAGTTTTGACAATAGACTGGTTCTGTGTACTCATCCTAAAATTCCTTCCTAAAGTGGTGTCAGATCAATTGCTCTTCCAACATTTTTCCCAAGCCCAATGCCCCCAAAGGGGAGAGCAAAACATATTAGCCTGCAAACCAACCTTGGTCTTTTATTTAGAACGGACTAAAGCCCAAAGAAAATCTACCCAGCATTTTGTTTCATTTGACCCCAATAGGTTGGGAGCTGCTGTCAAACACACTTGTTCAATTTGGCAAGCAGATTGCAGCTCTTATTTATGCTTCGGTTAAGTCTGAGGCTCATGGATCATATCACGATTCACTTGCCCTTAGCCTCCTTGGAAGAGATTTGCAAAGCTGAAACTTGGATAGCAATCCACATATTCGCATAACACTACTATATGGAAAGGGTCTCCTAACGCAACAGATTTTGCCAGACTGCACCTTTCAATCTATTTTGGGATTAGAAACCAACTCCATCTTCCCAGGCCCATTTTTATTTTTGCTGTGTGCTGCCTCATTTTAGTTGTATTTACCTAAATATTTGTTATTAATAAGTCAAATGCTGATGAAGAAGCAACATAAGGGTCATTGATGCAATTCAGAGCATTAGGTCGAAACCATATAAAGACCGTAGCTCGTTGAAGTCTGAGACCCATTGCTTTTAATAATATTTTACATTTCACATTTGGTATTCAAGTATTGGGAACGAGGAGTAGTTTAAAGTTCTGGATTGTGGAGCAATAAGTTCTTTATATACGGCCCTTCATGAAGCGAGTCACGAGAGGAAGTGTGGCTATAGAAACGTCATCAGTGCAGTCGTGGAAGGTCGCTATGGCAGACAGGTGGACTCTGATGGTCTGTGTTCTGAGTCCACGCACAAAGAGCGAGGCGAGGTACTGGAGGACCTGCAACACTGGGCGCGAGAAGGGGTCCAGCTGGCGAGAGGCACACCATTCACTGAAGCATCGCCATTTCAGGCTGCAAGACTTCCTGGTGGAGGGGCATCGGGCCGCTAATATGACCTGTTGGACCTCAGGCGGAAGGTTGAGGGATGACAGGGTCAGCCTTTCAGCTTCCATGCCGTCAGCGACAACGTCCATAGGATGGGGTGAAGGGTCTTGCCGCCATCCTGGGTGATCAAGTCTGGTCTCAGAGGCAAGTGCGCTGGGGGCTCCAGGGTTAGGCGATGAAGGTAGGGGAACCAGGCCTGCCTGGGCCAGTGCGGGACTACAAGGATGGCCTGTGCTTTGTCCCTGATCAGGCACTGTATTGTCTTGGATGTGGGGGGAGTAGGGGGGTAAGGCATAGACTAGAGACCACTCCTCCCAGGACATGTCGAAGGCATCCGTCGCCACTCCGTAGCGTGCAGGTTGCTTGGAGCAGAACAGGGCGCATTTCGCATTTTCTTCGGTTGCAAAGAGGTCAATCTGCGGCTGGCCCCACCTCCTGAAGAGGAATGATACCACTTCTGCATGGAGAACCCATTTGTGCAGGTTCAGCTGTTTGCTGAGGCATACGCTAGTTTGTTGTGTATTCTTGGTAGGTAACAGGCCTGCAGGGTACATAAGTGGGAGAGTGCGGTTCCAGATTTGGAGGGCCTCCTTGCAAAAAGAGCAGGACCCTGTCCCTCCCTGCTTGTTGATGTAGAACATTGCCACTTGGTTATCCGTCTATATCATGACCGTTTTGCCCGAGATGTGGGCTTGGAAGGCCACAAGAGCATATCGAACCACTCTCAGCTTCAGCACGTTGATGTGTAAGGTCCTCTCCATGTCCGACCAGGAGCCCCGAGTGCAGAGTTTCAGGCAATACGTCCCCCATCCCACTGTTGAGGCATCGATAGTGATGGTCAGTTGGTGAGAGGGCTGCTGGAGGTGTCTGCCTTATGAAAGGTTTGCTTTGTGCATCCACCAGCGCAGTGATTTTGCTACAGTCACATCTATGGGAACCACTGTGGAAAGGGTCTGTTGACTCCAATGGGTGCGCAGATGCCACTGCAGAGGGTGCATGTGTAATCTTGCAAGGGGGAGAACATGCGTGGACGCTGCCATGTGGCCCAGGAGGGCCCTTGCTGTTGAGTGTGTAGATTTGCGGATGCAGTGGGCAAGGTTGATTATGGTATCCTTTTGGTGTTGTGGTAGGAACGCCTTGGAAACAGTGGTATCTATGCAGGCTCCTATGAATTCCAACCTCTGTGTAGGGAGGAGATGTGACTTTGTGCGGTTCACTAGGAAGCCCAAGGACGAGAGGAGAGAGGTGGCCATCCCAACTGCCGCTCCCTCAGGGACGAGGCGGAGATCAACCAGTCGTCCAGATAAGGAAAGACGCATATGCCGTGCTTGTGGAGATGAGCTGCCGCTATGGCAACACATTTGGTGAAGACAAACGGTACTGGTGAGAGCAAGAATGGGAGGACTCTGTATTGGTAGTGGTTCCCCAGCACTTGGAAGCGCAAAAGCTTCCTATGCTGTCGGTGGATGGGAATGTGTGTGTAGGCATCCTGCAGATCCAATGAGGCCAGCCACTCCTTGGGCTGGAAGAGAGGCAAGATGGAATTCAGGGAGTGCATTCGGAATTTCTCCTTGATGATAAATTTGTTGAGCTTCCAAAGATCGAGGATGGGGCGAACATTTCCTGATTTCTTGGGGACCAGGAAGTACCTGGAGTAAAAGCCTGTATTGAGTTCATTGACTGGAACTAGTTCTATGGCTTGAGACGATAGGAGGAAGACAAGCTCCGAGGTCATAGGAAGCAGGTAATGTGCCAGAACGTTGCTTGTGGGAGGATTGCGTTACGTTGGTGTTAAAGAAAATCTGATGCAGAACTCCCTCTTGATGATATTGAGAACCCACTGGTCCATAGAGATGGCCTTCCAGAAAGGCAGCCACCCGTGGGGAGGTTGGCCGTGGGCAGCAAGTCAAAAACTAGGGTTGCTTTTACCTGTCGCGGAGGAGGTATTCTTCTGCATGCACCCGCGCTGACAGGGTTTTGGACGGTAGGCATCTGGTAGGGCTGTTTGTACTGTGATTGTTGTCACCTGCAGTACGTGTTGTAGCGGTTGGAGGAGGATTTCAAGTGGTGTGCCCCTTTGCGATTGGGATGGGGACATTCTAGACCAGGAATGGGCAAACTGAGCTACCTTACCTGGCCTGCTCGAGGTGAAGCAATAGCATCGTAGAAAGTACACACCATATGCTGGGGCGACGTAGAGGTAAATGTGTTTGAAATTGAGAATTGCAACAACAAAGCTATCTCCTGACTTTGATGCCTTAACAAAAAAGGGTCAACCATCCCAACTAGCCAATTGTGTGCCCAAAAGGCTGCACCCTCGCGATCCTTTTTAAAGAAAAAACCCGGTTAGCCAGTTGGGGATCTCGATCCTCCCTCCCTCCCCCCACCCATTAAAAGCAAATACTCTCAGCTAGCCAGTTGGCTGGGGGGCTCCCTCACCCACCTGATGCCCCAGCCCCCCATCCATACCTGTAGTTCCCTGGTGGTCCAGTGGTCAATGGGGGCAGGAGCAGTTCTCCTCGCTCCCACTGCTGTCGTTGGGCTTGCTTGAAATGGCCACATGGTGCCATCCCCTAGCATTCATGAGATTGTACCCATATTTGTGAGTACCTTTGATGAGGGCCCTCCTCAGTGGTACTCACTTGGCCGTGGTTTGTGCTGCCTCCTAGTCTCAGGATGCTAGGGGGCAGCACTGCATGATCACAGCCATTTTGAGCAGGCCCGACGATGAGGGTAGGAGTGAGGAGGATCACTCCAGCCCCCATTGATCACCGACTACAAGGGAACTACAGATATGGATCAGGGGGGTTGGGGGAGGCCCAGGGAGGCCCCAGCTGACTGACTATATTAATTCACACATACACACCGTCCATCTACTCTTGGTCCGGCCCCCGGGTCCAATATATGAACCCATTGCGGCCCTCGAGTCAAAAGATTTGCCCACCCCTGTTCTAGACCCTCCTCGGCAAGCGTTTGGAGGGTGGTGCAATGTTCCCTCATGTCACTGACTGTGTCCTTCACTTTGACCCCGAAGAGGGTGTCGCAGGCGTAGGGGGGCATCGGCGATCTTGTCGTGGGTGTCATCGTGCAGACCACAGGCACGTAGCCATGCCAGCCTGCGGGCCGAGATGGCTTTCCCAGCGGTCCTGGAGGCTGCCTCGAAGGCATCTTAGGCAGTCCGGCCCTGGTGTTTGGTGCAGTCCTCCAGATCTACAAGGGCTGCTATGATGGTCAGCTGCGGCTCTGGAAGCTGGAAGCCTTGAGGTTGGCTATGAGGACCTCCTGGTATAGGGCATGCTGAAATTGGTGCACTGCCACCCTTGCGTTCAGCATGGCTCCTTGGTAGACCCATTTACCTAAGTCATTGAGGAGCTTGTGGTCCTTTCCTGGCGGTGCACTAGCGGTGTTGCAGGAGGATTTGACCACTTAAGAACTGACTCTACGACAATGGACTGGTGCAGGAGCTGCGTTTTTTCAAATCCCAGGGCAGGCTGAACTACGTACTTGGCGTCCATCTTGCGAGGGCAGGCCGGGTTGGAGGCCGGACTTTGCCACGTTTTTGTCATATTGTTGCAGAGGTGTTGGTGGATCAGCAAGGCGGTTAGAGACTTGGGAGCTTCCATGAACCTAAGGGCACTCTGCACCTCAGTGCGCTGGTCTGTGGTGTCATTGGTAGCAATAGATAGGGTAGGTCAGACCCTCCTGAGGAGTTGCTTGCGAGGACGATGAGACCTCTATAGTCGTAGAAGTAGTGAGAGCGTCTCTAGCGTGCTGAGGCTCATCAGTCTCTTCATCCCCACCAGGAGCTGCCGATTGGGCACCCGGTGAGACCATTGTGGCTGTGGAGCGCGGGGCGGCAGCAGCGAGTAGAGGGTGCCGCGTGCTCGGTCGTCGTGAACGTGGAAAGGGTAGAGGCCCACTGCTGCATCATGCTGGAGAGGAGCTTGAGGGTTTCTGTAGGGTCCCTAGGTGCCCCTGTCACCGACGGCAGCCCTGGAAGGAACAGCATGGTTGCTTGGGAAGGGGAGGAACCTCAATCTTGTCCCCTATGTCCACTGGATCCTACATGTCCACTTGCTGGTCTGCCCCATAGTGGGAAGAAGAGCTGTCGGGCTGTCATACCTGTATTGCCTAGAGGGAGGGCTGCTGCCCCGGAGCCGCTGTTAGTTGAGGGGCCGTGACTGCGCCAACGTTTGTGCCCGCACTGAGGCTCCCTGCTGCTTCGGCATTCATGTGAGGGCTCCCTGTGCCTGCTTCTGTGCCAACGGCAGCGTGGGGCAGGACTCTGTCTGTGTCTTGAGGGGCTCCTTCTGCGCCAGTGTCTGTGGACATCGTGGTTGCGGCTCCAGCTCCTGGTGACGCGATGCACTCAGTGCCGGTGATTGGCTGGGCTAGTCTTGCAGTGTTCTCAGTGCTGATTGGAGGCAGGAAGACTGAGGGCGGAGCGATGAGGAAGAGAGGGAGCCATAGGCTGGGCTGAGGTCAGCTGGGCACGTTCAAGACCGGAAGAAGCAGAGTCACCGGAAGAAAAGAGGGCAGTATGGTGAGGCTCACATATGGTCTCCGTGAAGGAAGGCAGAGCTTGTTCTGGGGGACCCAGAGTGTTGCGAGACGTGCAACAGGAGACGGAGGCCTCAGGAGGCACGTCCTGAGCCAGAGCAGTCACAGAGGGCAGAGCACTGGAAGCGGAGGCCCAGTGAGGAGCTTCTAGAGCCGCAGCAGGAGACTCGGTAGTCCGGCAGGCCTTGGGAGGAGGGTCTGGAAGCCTGAGAAAGTCCTTGAGAGCGTGGTGGTGGGACTTTCTAGCCCTCGGGGACATGCATGCACAGAGCAGGCAGTCCTCCACGGGGTGCTCCTTACCCAAGCAACGGAGGCAAACCTCAGGGGCATCGGAGTTGCCCATTTTCCTGGAGCATTTTGGGCATTTCTTGAATTCCATCTTCGGCATCACAGGTATTTTCTTCTTTCTTCAAGTTTCTTCTTACTTTCAGGATGTTTTTAAGTGGCTAAAGGAGGAGAGAGATATGTCTTGCTGGCAAGGTGGAAGACTAAAGACTGGCTAGCTAGGGGCGGGCCAGGGGGTTGGGCTATTGGCTCATGCTCAGAAGGCAAAGCCTTCTGAGCTATTAAGAGTACTTCCGTCTATGGCGCCATCGGATGACGTCACCACTTATGGTTGACTCATCTTGCTTGTCCTCGGAGAAAAGTCCTCACACAACCCTCTCGCCTCCCCTTGGAGTTGTATTCTGATAAGATAGTTACAAGACAGAGGATATAAGGCCCAGTGGCAGCAGACAGGAAGATACACACATGGCAGAGGGACTCCTCTAAAAGTTTCCAGAAGCAACTGGGAGACGTTCCCATGCAGGCTCCATCAGTGACATTACCTATATGTGAAGACTTATCCTGCGACTAACCTCGTTTTACTCTCTGTTGGAGTCTAACTTCAGAGAAGACTAGGTACAGAGGCACTATGGGAGGAGCAATTTTGAAGGCACTTTTACTGTCTAGGATAGTATTCCTGGTTAATTGTAAATAAACTCTGGCTAAATCTAAGAATATTAAGGAGTAAGGAATAAAGTGGTACTAAAACTAAAGTAGGTAGGTGAAAAGGGCTTTGAATTAGGAAGCACAGGGGTCTTCTGCCCCAATTCATTATACTTTTAGATCTAACATTAGCATTTAGTAGCACATTATTAAACAGAAATATGTCTGACACTTTAGTAAAGGTTTATAGGAGGGCAGGGCAGCATGTGCATGAAAGTTGTTGTCTGTGAAACACGATGAGCTGGGAACAACACTTTGCTCTAAGGAAGAAGGGAGCCTCACCCATCCAATGTCCTGTTTTTCTTATATAGACTGGAACATGAGGCTTTTATTAAAAAAATCTTGCAGCTTTTCTGTGAGTGGACCATAAGCTTTGTCTTATACTCCTACTCAATGTTTTATTTATTTCCATTTTTCACCGTTTTCATTGTCAACCACCTATATGTCATGTTGCCATAGGCAAAACATAAAATTATTTTAAATAAAGTTGCCTCTTCCTCAAATCAGAGCCACCTGTAAAATCCCTCTGGTTTAATTCTTCCCAGATATGGCCTCACTGCTTTAATAGAGCACCAGAGATATCCCCTCAATAAGCACAATAGTCACAGTAGGGAAACGAGGACTCTGGAGAACAATGGCAATCTGCATCGAATGAAAAAACCATGCAGTCCACGATCAAACTCACAATTAAAAAGTATGGGATACACAAATGGGTATGGTATGCCTTGTAGCACAAAGCATATGGTAAATGGGGGGGGGGGGTTACCTTTATGAAAAAATGACTTACTATATGCTTTGCACTACAAGGTATTCACACTTGTGTAAACCATACTTTTTATTATCAGTTTGACTGTGGACTGCATCTACACTCTTTTTACCCCAATGCAGGCACAAAGTGTACCAAGACATGGCCATGTCGGGTCTTAATAATTTTAGACATTTACCATTGCTCTCTGGAGTCTGTTTCCCTACTGCGACTTAACACAAAGTCTCTTATTTGATGTTTGTCCATGCTTAGTCTGTCTTGACTAGACTCTAAGCTCTAACAAGCCTGGGTCAACTCATGTGTGTCTGGATAGTATAGCACACCTGGTAGCACTATACAAATGACCACAAATAATATATAGTCCTCCACTTTCTCCTGCCTCCATGTCCAAGCTCCCCCCTTTCTGCCTCTTCCACTCCCATGATCCTTTTTCTATACCCTCCCCTCACTAGTATCTGGACTCTTCTTTTCTCAGCCCATAGCCCAAATGAAGAATACATGAAATTACATAACGGCACAGGTGAGATTGGAAAATTACTATTTTCATACTGTAAATTTTATTTTACATTATTTGATATGCAAGAGGCTGCAAATTTATTTAACTGTGACACAATCTACCCCGGAATGGCTTCAGGAAACTAGGTACAGTGCCCTAAACCAATAAAATTATAATTTTCTTCATTTTTTCCTTTTTTTTGTTTTGTTAATTTAACATATTACTGCTTCAAATAAAACAAAGGAAAATGACATTTATAAGCAGAGATCCCACATCCGTAATCACTGTACAGGGTTCATTATGTCTTATATGCTCATGGCAGGAGCAATGAGGTCATTAACTGCATCACAATTTGCGAGACACCTATAACATCTCAGGCTTAAGTTGTGAGGGTGAATGCTAGCTAAACTGCAGAATGTTCTGGTACCAGCAGATCTATGGGCCCAGCATCCCAACTTGTTTCTAAAAAGCTGCTCTGCTCTGATATCTTGCCAAATTTCCTTTTCTTTTCTCACCTCACATTTTGCAACACTGCTTGACAAATTTTCACAATTACAAGTTGTTAAAAAAAAAAGCCAGGCCAGAAAAGCATCTATTAATATTTATAAAATATGCTTATAGACGTAGATGTCTATGTACACAGAGGATGTGCAAGGGTAAAAAATGGCTCGTTTTAAAATTTTTGGCCTTTTTACCCCAATGTTCAGACTTTTTCAGTTCATTTCATATATTCTTGCTAATAAAAATTTATTAACGCATGTTAGAATGTTTTAATACACACAAATTGACAATGCATCTTATATTGATTCTGCACACACTGAGGGGCATGCTTACTATAGGGCACACTGTTAGCACGCGTTTGAGCTACAAAAGTAGTGCAGAGGCCCACACTAACTTTTTAGTTGGGTGCCTCTGTCTCCCTGTATTTAGCATGTTGGTTACATGCCTGTCACACTAACCAGCACACAAGTGCCATTAGCATCACCCCTTGAGGTAGTGCTAAGAGCAACTGCGTTACTTGCAACATTTATGGTTAGTGTTGTGGCAAGGTGGCCTATCCGCAGTCTGGGGGAGGACAAAGGGACAGGGAATTCACCCTAGTAAAGGGCCCCCTTTTACCCAGTCAGGGTAGGAAAGCCATAAACACCTCCAGGAATCAGAAAATGTCCACGTGGCCAACATTTCATGCTCCCCCTAGTGGAATGAAGGGGAGAGGATACAGGGCCCAGAGCCCCTTAGGCAGTGAATGCTCCAAGCACTCAGGTGCCCAAAGTCAGGCTGACTGCCGTCACCTGAGTAGGGAGGAGTTGGAGCTAGAGCCCTGGAAGTATAAACCTAGGCCAGAGTATTTGTAAAGGGGAAGAGAAGCAGGAAGCCAGGCTGACACGAGCAGAGGCACAGACACAAACAAGGGAAGCTTTAACTGGTGCTGAGGAGAGCAGAGGAACTGAGCTTCCAGGAGGAGAACGTGCTAATTCGCATATAGCACGTCTGCAGGAGAGTTTGGCCCCAGGAACAAGAGAGACTCCAAGATTCCCGGGGAGGCTGTTAGCTGAGCACTGTGAGCAGGACGGGGAGTCAGAACCTATGCAGCTGGAAGAGCCCGAGGTGAAGCTGAATGGTGAGGACACTCCCATGGACTGTTCCTTGTGCCAAGCTTGAAACCTGGGACCGTAGAGAGAACATGCCAGTCTTGAAAGAAACTCTTCCAGGAAAAGGTACCCATAGTCCACAAGCAGGGTGGCTGTGATTCCCTCATGTTTGTAAAGGGGAAGTTTACGGGGACTAAGGAGCAAGCCTGGAACTGTGATAAGCTTGTTAATCACCTGCTGCTGGAATGAGGACACTGGGGTAAGCTAAAGTAGCTATTATAACAAAGCTTTCTTTTGCCCCTGGATTATATTTGTTACTTGGAAGGTAACCAAGAAAGGTTGGAAGCTGAATAGAAGCTAAACTACCACAGACTTTAAATGTGATTTTGTTTTTGTGCTTTACCCAGCAAGGCTAAAAAGGGAATGCAATATCCTTGCTGTTAAAGACTGTGTATCCTGAACTATAGAGAGCCCTTTAAACAGCCATTTTGTGTTTGAGTTTGTTTTTAGACAATGCTCTACTTCAAAGAGTCCTGAATAACTAATCCTGTATGTGGAATGAACGAACCATTGTGTATAAAATAAAGTTCTGTCATTTGCCTTACCTCTTTGAGCTTAACTACAACTTTTTGCCTGATGCACCCATACAGCTAAACAAGGACTACATTTCCCAGAGGGCACTTTGGGGAAAGTTTTGAAAAAGCTGAAAAAGTGGATAGCAGAAAGTTCCTCTATTAACCACACCCCTCTAAGCTAGAGGCGAGTGGTGGTGGTGTGACAGTGTATACCAGTAACACCCATGCTAACCGCCGTGTACCTTAATGCCCCCGTTCAACACCCTAACCCACCCAGTTACTAAACAATTATCACAAGATTTTTTCCGTGGGGCCCCACACTATCACTTAGTGCCCCTAAATTTTTTTTAAAGGCACATTAATACATTCACATGCCTTATGTGTTTGTGTGTATCTATATATCTACAACCATACCCAGACTGTATATCATAGACACAAAGTGTATCATGAACATATCATAGGGGCTACCGCCGAGACAGTCTGGCAAAAAAGGAGAGGACAATAAAATTTTGGACTTTTAGTGTGCCTTTCCAAAGTATATTTAAGGAGGTTTAGAGAATTATTAGAATTGAGGTACTGCAAAGTCCCTTCTCTAAGCAGCTTTTTAATTTAAGTGGATACCTGAAGCAACGTTAGATAAAGGAGGCGATTTTAAAAGGCATGATTGTGTAAAGAATGCCATTTACGTGTGTAAATCCTCATACGTGTATAAGAACATTTTAGAACAAATACTAATTGTACATGTAAGCAGGGGGGGGAGGTAAGGAAGCAGTAAATGCATGGAGCTGCAGTTGCAACCCCAAGAACCTTACTAGGTAGGCTGAATGGGTCATGCTGGTCTTCTTCTGCCATCATATGCTAGGTTTCCCTATAGAACCATGAGTCCCTTAGCCTAATTATTATTTTCTGTAATTTTCAGCTGCAGAGGTATTCTAACAACTCTGCCATAACCAATCTAAGTCTAAATTTTATTGAGACAACAAAGCAGGTAGTACACCTTTTTGACAAATTCCGTTTCTGGGCTCTCTACATCTTGTCCATATCCTTGAGAACGGGGAACAAAACTTCCATGATCTACTGAGAGGCATTCGCCCCTTTCTACATGCACACTCACATTCCTGTGGCTCTCACCACTGCTCTGTTTAGCCACTCTGACATTTCTCTGCGATGTGGTGTGCAACTCCTGGGGTTTTACACCTCAAATGTATGACGACATTGCAAGTTTTGTATTAAACCTTAACTGCCAAATTTTCAATTGTTCCCTAATGTTTTCACAGATCCTCCTTTTATTTCCCATCCCATTGTTAATGTTACCTGCAACAAGGATATTTATTCTATTGACACCTTCGCAATATCACTTATGAAAAAGCTAAGTAAAAATCAACCCAGGAAGAAAAACATTTGATATCACAGTAGTTTTGCTGAATCCAATTTTGTGGTCATTTTATTGCATACACTAAACTGACAAAATCAATGTAGCAGCATCAGGAGTGACTTTATTTTCGCTCATCAAGATGACATCAAGTATCTCATCATGATTAAGTGGAGGTCAGATGTCTGCATTACAGGTGTTCCGTATCAAAGTCCTGCATAGATATTTAGCTATGCTGCAGTTCACAGAAGATACTGATTTCCTGTAGTTATACCATCAGTAGTTTCTGAATGGTCTAGTCCTTTCTAGTAAAATTGTTTCATCTCCCTGGATGGGGAGAAGGGGGTTGGTATAAGATTAAAAGAAAGCGAATTATCTAGCAAATACTCGCATTTTTCTAGTAACACAATAAATCTGAACATAGCATTTTGTTGAATTACTCACCTTTCCAAATATGAATTCAAAGAAAATTATATTTCAGGTATAGTAGGTAGTTTACTGCTCTAGAAGGCACAACAATGATTGATTTCTAAGGATTGTGGTATTTCTTAAATAAATAAAATACTTGAAAATATAAAAAAAATAAAAATGTACATTTGAACTTGAACTTGAGGCAATGGAGATTTTAACCATTGCTCCAGGAGCAGCCCCTGCCTTATAGAATACTTTACCCGCCTCTTTATGGGTAGAATCAGATCTGAAGAGGTTCAAGAAAGCGCTGAAAACCCATCTGTTCGAGCCTGCATTCGGGATATCTATGGCACCCGACTGAGTTGTTCTCTTCTGTGTTGGGATGGCACCATCTTCCCCATTCCCTCTCCCGTTGCCTCCCCCTCCTCCATGTTACCTAATTTCTGTCTAGTTATCTGCTCGCTCTTTGTTTTCCTTTCCTGTCATTAGGATTGGCGTTCCTTTCCTGGTTCCTCTATGATATTTTTATTGTAAACCGCATAGCTTGTGCGCGGATTTGCGGCATATCAAATAAAAGGTAAACATAAACAAGGCACATCTTGCATTGCTAACCACTAGGCCATATCATTGTGTAAATATAGTTAAAAGTTACTTGTTAGGCAGAAAATGTAACAAATGTAGCACCACAGTTTGCTAAAGTGTGAATAAGACACTGTGGTTGTATCAACTAAATGGAAGAATTAAAAGAATGTAAAGCCACAGCTTTCAGCTCCAATTTTCAATTTACTATCAAACTACCTCAATTGAAGGGAACTTTTCTTGCTACTAGAAAAAAAACAAAAACAAAATAAAAGGCTCTCTTTGTAAGTCAGCAGAAAGATCTATTTGAAACAGTGCTTTAGTCTTGCAATAATGAACTCTTTTTCCTGTAGCAGATCTGCTGGCATAAGCATGCGTCTTGCCAAAACATCAGTCGCTAGGGAGCTTGATGTATGAAGCCAGCAGTGCTGCAGAGTCCTGCAGTCAGAATATAAAGTTATCTCAGAACTGCAGTGCCCCCCTTCCGCATCTTGTCTGCAGTCTCTCAGCTACAACTCAACCGAGTAATGCTCTGTGAAAAAACTGCATACAGCAGCTTTATCGTTTGAATTTTTATTTTTAAATCAAATACAATTTTGTAAATCCTCATAATTGAGTACCTTTCTCCTTTGACTTAGCGGCAGATCAAGACTGCATTTTCCAGGACTCAGATGCCCAACCTCACGCGTTCCTCACATTACTCGAGTGCCAGAGCCTGGAAAGGAGCTGCAGTTGCCCCTCCCATTTCAACTGTACAGAGCAGATAACAAGGTCAGCTCTAGCTAGAAATTTCCAAGCTGCCTGCAGAGAACTGTATTTTACTACTTCATTCCCACCCATCCTGGAAAGCCCCTAAAGCATTTAAAAAGGCGAGAATCTAGGAACTCCCATCTCAGGCACGCCAAAAGACCACAAAAAGCAGACTAGTGCTCAGGTCGATACCACATGCCTGCTTTCATTAATAACCAATCATAGACACGTCCACTTGCTATGTTTAGTAATTTCACCCTAAGTGATTCCTGGGGGCATCCCTTTTCTAGTCCTCCTTGCCAGCTACATCATTCACCACCATAGACTTCATTCAATGTCAAAGCAACATAGCAAATCCTATCAGATGAAGACTAATAAAACCCATCTAGTCTGCCTAGTAAAGTGGCTACGGTTCTGTGCAAGTTATTCCCCTCTCCTTAATTATCTTTTTTTTTCTTAATACCAAAGTCCTGAAAATCACACTTCAAGTGGTTCAGCAGGCTGAATAGTAAAGACTGACTGATATGCCACATTTAGCCATGCACCTTGCCCCTCTACCCTTGTACTCATTCTTCATAGTTACCACATACATGAAAATATTTGCTGTGTCCAGAATGTGACAAGGTAGAATGTTTCAGCCCCTATAAATACCTCTATGGCATACTACAACATTCAGACTTGGAGAGATGTTATACAGGCAAGTCAAATGGCATGCAAGACCCATGCTGCATTCCTCAGAAACAACTGGCAGCTGCAGAGCTTAAAATATTCACAAGGCATCAAAAAAATGGTCAGAGTTGAAGGCACCATTTTCTACACTACATTCACCTTCCAATGCAACATAACCCTTCAATGATTAAGCAGTTTCATGACATCATAACGCTCTGTTACAGGTCAAAAGTGGCATTTCTCACAGTTGCAACATATCCAGGATAGGAAACCAAGTCAAGACATACTTACAATGTCAATTCAACATACACATTTTATCTTTGTTATGAGATAACCACCACCCGTTTTTATTTTAATCTACATAAGAACATGTCTAAATCTACAAATTTTAGAATATTGAAAGATTTAGTTTGGTTTATTATACGATTCAACGACCTACTTACAATTTCAGAAGAAAATCTCAAAACAGAGAATAGTACATAATACAAATATATTTACATATAAAATTCATTTTGGATGGAAAAAGACCAGGGGCGGAACTTAGAAGGGGGACATGTTGCTCAGCTCTGAGAATACTGCGTTATTACTCTCGGTAGCTAGTTTTTCATGGCTCCTAAACTGAAAGGAAAAGGAGTGGCTAAATGTTCTAAAGCCACCGGCCCTGATCCAAAGCAACGGTCAACTGGGAACCAAATGCAGAAGCCTGCTGGGAAGATTGTTTCCATGAGCAAGTACCCCACTGGTGAATCAGTGGGTGGAGGCTCTGTTAAGCTTGGAGGAAAGTCAGTATATCTACGGATGCACTCTATGCCACTGTAACATCATCATGACCCAATTGAAGGCAACATGATGGGGCTCCCAGATATGAGTTTGAGTGAAGCCGTTGTGGCTTAGTGAATATAACATCTCCCATGACTTTGGTAGCAGCCAGTGATGGAACCTAGAAGCTCAGTGTCCCTGGTGAGATGGTCTTGATGACTAGTACTATGGAAAATCTAGTTACTAAGTCAACTCCAGGTAAGCACTCCGATTTCAAGGCTTCAATGATTTTTCCAAATATTCTACTGATATTAACTATGGCTCCCTAGCTCAAAAGCAAGATCTCTTAGCTAAAGAAGTCAATGATGAGAGTTCTGATGTAGAAATAAACTTAGAGACTCTAAGAAGTGGTGAGAAACTCCGGTTAGAGATAAGTTGCAAATATATTGTAGACTGAAACACTTTCAAAACCAGATGAGGCATCTCAATTTGCATGTTCTAAATTTTCCTAAGGTTCCTAATATGCTCACAATTTTATGCCATTAAAAATACCTTCTTGGGGTATTAAAATTGCCTGAAGCAGCTTCAACTCCTTTAAATAAGGTTTACTTTTAACCTACTGGGAGGCAGCAGGAATCTGTGGATGGAAAGTCAAGGGATGTCTCAGAATTATCGGATCCTGTCACCTACGTGAAGACTTTTTGCGTTTTGTTGGGCCAGACTTGGGTTCATCCTGTTACTATAGGATGTATAGGGCTAGGCACCATATGTCCTGTAATTTACAACAGGTTGTTGGATTTGAATATGTGCGCATGCCCTAAAACTTATGTGGGACACATAAAGAGACCCATCCAGATAAGTCTGAATGAACTTTATAGTAGGATCTCAACAGGTACAATCACAGTACTGCTGGTGGCACATTTTCTTGAGAAAAAACATGCTGCTAAAGATTTTTCTTGGTGAATGATTGATCACATCATTGATTATCTGTGTGGGGATGAGACTGCTCAATTGCTCAACTGAGCACCCTAGGGATGGACCCTAAAGTTACTGCTTGGGTGGGAGGCGACAAAGAGTACAGGTAAATGGAGCTCACTCTGAGGAGAAGGATGTTACCAGTGGTGTGCCCCAGGGATCTGTCCTTGGTCTGATTCTTTTTAACATCTTTGTTAGTGATATAGCTGAAGGGCTGTCGGATAAGGTTTGACTCTCTGCGGATGATACCAAAATCTGCAATAGACACCCAGGAAGGTGTAGATAACATGAGGAGGGATCTAGCTAAGCTTGAAGAATGGTCTAGAATTTGGCAGCTGGGATTTAATGTTAAAAAATGTAAGGTCATGCATTTGGGCTACAGCAATCCAAGGGAGCAATATAGTATAGGGAGTGAAGTACTTTTGTCCACTAAAGAAGAGCGGGACCTAGGCATGGTTGTGTCTGATGATCTTAAAGTAGCTAAACAGGTAGAAAAGGCGACAGCAAAAGCTAGAAGGATGCTTGGGTGCATACGGAGAGGAATAGCTAGCAGAAAAAAGGAGGTGATAATGCCTCTGTATAAGTCTTTGGTGCGACCTCATTTGGAGTATAGTGTGCAATTCTGGAGACCGCACCTTCAAAAGGATGTGAACAGGATGGAGTCGGTGCAGAGGGTGGCTACTAAAATGGTTAGTGGTCTTCATTATAAAGCATATGAGGACAGACTTAAGGATCTTAATATGTACACCTTAGAGGAAAGGTGGGATAGAGGTGATATGATTGAGATGTTTAAATACCTCCATAGCATAAATGTTCAGGGGGAGAGCCTCTTTCAATTGAAAGCAAGTTCTGCTACGAGGTGACATGGGATGAGGGTGAAGGGGGATAGATTCAGGAGTGATATGCAGAAATATTTCTTTACGGAAAGAGTGGTGCATCCGTGGAATAGTCTCCCAGTGGATGTGGTAGAGATGAGGACGGTAACTGAATTTAAAAAAGCACAAACACAGAGGATCTCTAAAGGAAAAAAGGGGACTGTTGTAGTTGTTGATATGGAAAGACAGACTAGATAGAAACATAGAAATATGACAACAGAAAAATACCACATGGCCTTTATTTATTTATTTACATTCTCTTATATACACCACGCTATTCTGCATCAGTGCGGTTTACATTGAACAACTGAAATTACATTGAACAGGGCATTATAACTTGGAGATAACTATATTACAGGGAACATGGGCTATGGAGGGTTAAGTGGCTTGCCCAAGACCACAAGGAGCACCTGTCGGACTAGAAACCCCAGTCCTTCCGGCCCAAGGTTGCTGTCCTCTAGTGGGATTTGAACCCCCGACCTTCCGGCCTGAAGTACCTTGCCCCAACCACTAGGCTACTCCTCCACTTAGAGAACAATAGTGGATTTTTTGTTTGAATGCACTCTCTCCAAATGGTCTTAATAATGAGATTGATTGCGCAACTTTGTTGTGATTGGTAAAGCTTTCAGTATTTAAAGACTTTAAATACTGATGTCATTTCCTGGTTGTTACAGTGACTGTGTGAAGAACCGAACGCTATTGTTTGAAAGTTTTTCCCTTGATGCAAGGTCAAGAACCTGAAACGGATTCATGTTGGGATTAGATGTTCCTTATTTTCAGCTAAGTGAAGCAGCATTTATCTAAATTCTGCACTTGGACTTGTTTATATTTGATATAAAAATTATGGCATAGAGTAGACTGATATATGGGGTTGATGTTTCTGCCATAGGTAAACCCTTTTTTCTGATAGAAAATTTAAAAAAAGAGACTAAGATTAAAGTATGTTTTTGATGTGTTGGTTACAGCTGCAAAGAAACCATATTAAACAAAAAATGTCTTCACATGGGTAACAGTGGGTTAATTGAGGATTTTATGTCAGTATACTCCTGTTTTAAGAGATCATTTTATGGGTGTATCGTCAGAATTATTGGAAACACCTGTTTCAGAAATTCAAGCAGGGCCACCTTATTAGTTAAGTTTGTCTTTGAACAAGAGCTAATTCTATACTCTTTATATTTTAAGAAAATTGAGGAACCTTTTTTAAGTCAAAACTATCAGTATTTTTCCTGGATTACCCATTGAACACACAGGAATGATGGAAATTGTTTCTCACAATTAGACAGGAAACGGTACCCCTGTAATGTATAGTAAAATATTTGAATGTGAGGTTCTTTTGTCTTTTTTTAATCCCCAAGCAACTGTGCTCCTTTCTAGATGTTAGAAAGTTAGCTAGTCCAGGCTCCTTTATTCAATCTTCATCTGTGCACTAGAAGTAATAATATAGATAAGAGGACATAACCCACCCAGTAGGGCTGGGATTAATGCCCAAATTACCTTTGCACTACTTTTCCATCTCTTCTCTCCTCCTTCTCTTATTACTTGAGTTCTAATGTGAAACAGGATTGTAGAATGTAATTTTTTTCTCTCTTGTTTGTATAAAACTTACAGTTATTTATTAAGGTTTCCTTTTATTTTCCCACTTCAACTTCTCCTGTAACAAGCGTACCTTTGTAAAGTTTTGTTAAAATGATAAACATAAAAAAATAAATAAGTAAAATTTATGTTGGTCTGAACATCTAAAATGACAACACAACAGTACCAGAGTCATAAGAATATCATGAACACTTATCATGCATCTGCAAAGAGGATCCAGGACAAAGGAAAACACAGCAAACCATCACAGAATCAACATTTCTAATTTCAAATAGTGGAAGGATGTGCTTAAGGAGCAGGCAGAAAAGAAGGTCTGTTAAATATAACCAAGCATTAAGGGTAACATACTGAAAGAGGCACCTCAGACCATGCACATTGTACAGTACCTGCATTTTGATTTTATGGAATGACGACATGATAGATGAATACAAAGACTACAAGGAGGGGGACATAAAACAGCAAAATGATAGCAACACTTTTATTCATTTGCTAGAGGGTGATGTACCTAAGAAATGAAGCAAGCTTTAGGGCATGAAGCATCTTTTAGCATGACAGTGCAGAATTACTTAATTTCTTGTATTAAAAATACACAAGCTGCCAATGGTGACAAACACAATGGCACATGAAAAACCTTTTCAAGATATCAGCAGGTGTGGTCATGTCTAGAGTACAGGCCACGGCCATTGTTTTTCAAACAAACCAGGAACAGCTGTATAGAGAACATTAAGGTTCAACCACTGGTGACCAGAAAATAAAACTAAACATTTTAGGATACTTGTATCACCAAAACCTTTTTTTTTGTCTTTACATCGTTACTTGGTCTTTAGAATTACAAAATCTTTGCTGCAGATGCTCAAATAGCTGTATATTAAATCGAATTCATCACATCAGTGACTCCATACAATACTCCAGGGGTTTTCAACCCAGTCCTCTGGGAACCTAACCAGTATTACCACAGTCGCAATTACATCGCCACTGCAAGGCTCTAGAATCTTATCTAGGTTTTTCTGATTTTTATTTCTTTAGACATGCTTAAATTTCACAGATGGAAATTTAAATATCAAATGATTCAAAGAGGTGGCAGATAATGCTAGGAAATTCCGCTTCGGTGGAGGGACTTGGCAGGGTTCATCTTAGGCTAATTTCCATGCTACCTCAATAAAAGAAGATCCAGCTTTGTCATGATCAATACAGCTAACTGAACATGTATTACGTGTCTGCTAAAATACTATGTTTCAATCACCATGCGCAGGACCCAAAAGGCAGGCAGAGCTCCGGAGTCTCAAAGCATGGATGAGACAATGGTGCAGAGATGAGGGTTTTGGATTTGTTAGGAACTGGGAAACATTCTGGGGAAAGGAGGGGCTCTTCCGAAGGGATGGGCTTCACCTTAACTGGGATGGAACCAGGCTGCTGGCATTAACCTTTAAAAAGTAGATAGAGAAGCTTTTAAACTAGATAATAGGGGAAAGTCAACAGTTGCCCAAGAGCGGATGGTTCGGAAGAATGTATCCTTGAAGGATCCTACCAAAAGCAGAGAGGTTCCAAAAAAGAGTAAAGTAGCCCAAATGCCCTCGAGCAGACAGAGCTTAAAGATCCCAAATTACCCATGTCTACCAATAGCCAGAAAAATATGAATAAAATATAGTCTCTAAAATGCTTTATGCAAATGCTAGAAGTCTAAAAAATAAGATGGGAATATATAGCACTAAATGAGAAGTTAGATATGATTGGAATATCAGAGACATGGTGGAAGGAGGACAACCAGTGAGCCACTGTGATACATGGGTACAAACTATATCGTAATGATAGAGCTGATCAAATTGGTGGAGGGGTTGCGCTCTATGTTAGAGAGGGCATTGAGTCACAAAAGATTAAAGTTTTGCAGGAAACAAAATTTGCTGTAGAATCTCTATGGATTGAAATTCCATGTATGAAGGGGAAGGTGATGGCAATGGGGGTGTACTATTGACCGCCTGGCCAGAATGAGGAAACGGATGATGAAATGCTCCAAGAAATCAAGAAAGCTAACAAAAGTTACAGCGCAGTAATAATAATGGGTGATTTCAATTACCCCGGTATCGACTGGGTCAGTGTCACGGCAGGACATGCTAGGGAGATAAAGTTCCTAGATGAAATAAATGACTGCTTCTTGGAGCAGCTGGTTCATGAACCGACCAGAGGGGAAGCTATATTAGACCTAGTCCTTAGTGGAACACCAGATCTAGTACAAGAGATAAGGGTGTTGGGGCCACTTGGCAATAGTGATCATAGCATGATCACATTTGATTTAATTAGAGGATAGTAAGGAAATCCACAGTACTACCTTTTAACTTTCGAAAGGGAGACTATGATAAAATGAGAAAAATAATTAAGAAAAAACTAAAAGGGTTGCAAAGGTTAAAGACTTACATCAAGCTTGGGTGTTGTTAAAAAATACTATCTTGGAAGCCCAGACCAGCTGTATTCCACGCTTTAAGAAAAGTGGAAGGAAGTCCAAAAAACTGCCAGCATGGTTTAAAGGTGAGGTCAGAGAGGCTGTTGCTGCCAAAAAAGCACCTTTCTGGAAATGGAAAAAAAAAGCCAAACGACGAAACCTGGAAACAGTACAAGCACTGGCAAGTCAAATGCAAGGCATTGATAAGGCAGGCAAAGGGAGAATTTGAGAAGAAGCTTGCTGCGGAAGCAAAAACACAAAATAAAGACTTTTTCGAGTACATTCGTAGCAAAAAGCCTATGAGAGTCAGTTGGTCCATTAGATGATAAAGGGGGTTAAAGGGGCACTAAGAGGCGACAAGGTGATAGCGGAGAGACTGAATGAATTCTTTGCTTCGGTCTTTACTGAGGAAGATGTAGGGATGTTACCCATGAGTGACGTGGTATTTAAAGGGGCAGAAGAATTGAAGGAAATGTAATACATCTTCCCGATGTATCGATAACTATTAGATAAACTGAAGAGTAGTAAATCACCTAGGCCGGATGGTATACATCCAAGGGTGTTGAAAGAAATGAAATATGAGATTGCAGACCTGCTATTAGTAATCTATGAACTATCCTTAAAATCATCTATCTCTAATACCTGAAGATTGGAGGATTGCCAATGTAACACCAATTTTTAAAAAGGGTTCCAGGGGTGATCCGGGAAACTACAGACCGGTGAGCCCGACGTCAGTACCGGGAAAAATGGTAGAAACCATCATACAGAATAAAATTACTCAGCATGTAGATAGTCATGGCCTAATGGGAGACAGCCAACATGGCTTTAGACAAGGAAGATCTTGTCTTACTAATCTGTTATCTTTTTTTTGAAGGTGTGAATAAACAGGTGGACAAAGGTGAGTCTGTTGATATAGTGTATCTGGACTTTCAGAAAGCCTTTGACAAGGTCCCTCATCAGAGACTTTTGGCAAAACTAAAAAGAGTCATAGGATAGGAGGCAGTGTACTATTGTAGAGCAGGAACTGGTTAAAAGATAGAAAGCAGAGGGCAGGGCTAAATGGCCAATTTTTCCAATGGAGAAAGGTGAATAGTGGTGTACCCCAGGGATCTGTGCTGGGTCCGCTGCTTTTTGACATATTCATAAATGACCTGGAAAGTGGAATAATGAGTGAGGTTATCAAATTTGCAGATGACACAAAACTATTTAAAGTTGTTAATGTATGTGTATTTGTTCTTTCCTTTCTCAGCACTTACCCTTGGGACGTCCTCTAATTCTCTGGGCCGATTGCTTGAGAGTTAAAACCCAAGAGGATTGTGGAAAATTGCAAGAGGATCTTGATAAATTAGAAGACTGGGCATCAAAATGGCAGATGAAATTTAATGTGGACAAGTGCAAAGTTATGCACCTAGGGAAGAACAATCCAAACTATGGTTACACGATGCAAGGCTCCACATTAGGAACCACCACCCAGGAAAAAGATTTAGGTGTCATTGTGGATAACATGTTAAAACCCTCGGCCCAATGTGCAGCGGCGGCCAAGAGAGCAAACAGAATGCTAGGTATGATAAGGAAAGGAATGGAAAATAAAAGAAAAGATATTATAATGCCTCTATATCGTTCCATGGTGAGACCGCACCTTGAATATTGTGTGCAATTCTGGTCGCCATATCTTAAAAAGGACATAGCGATATTAGAAAAGGTTCAGAGAAGAGCCACCAAAATGGTAAAGGGGATGGAAGGATACTCCTATGAAGAAAAGCTAAAAAGGTTAGGGCTCTTTAACCTGGAAAAGAGACGGCTGAAGGGAGATATGATAGAAGTCTATAAATTAATGAATGGAGTGGAAAGGGTAAACGTAGATAGATTGTTTACATTACCAGAATATAGAAAGACTAGGGGACATGCAATGAAGCTACAGGGTAAACTATTTAAGAATAATAAAAGAAAATATTTTTTCACTCAACCTGTAATCAAACTCTGGAATTTGTTACCAGAGGATGTAGTAAAGGCTGTTAGTGTAGCTGGGTTTAAAAAAGGTTTGGACAAGTTCCTAGAGGAATGGTCCATAAACCATTATTAAGAAGGGACCCAGGATATCAATGCTTGACCCAGTACAAGCATTGTGGAACCTGTGTCTTTTGGGGAAACTGCTAGGTACGTATGACCTAGATTGGCCACTGTTGGAAACAGGATACTGGGCTTGATGGACCTTGGTCTGACCCAGTATGGCATCTCTTATGTTCTAATGTACCAGTGAATGCGTATGTGTTTGCACTTCCAGTCGTTTAATATGTACAAGTCAGTCTAGCAATTTGTTTCTATATTGTACCTTCTCAAATATCCATACTGCTTTTTTAAAAAAATTATATTAAACTACAGAACAGCGCATGCAATCAACCCTAAATCATCACCGATTTTCTGAAGTAGTTTAACTCAAGTGACAAAATATCCAAATTGAATTTCGGGGTGCAATGCACGTTTGCTTCTGCAGCGGGGGTGTGACCTGAGGCAGCCTGCAGTCTCCTTGACAGTTCTACCCCCATCTCCATCCCTCGCTGCTCCATCACTGCCGCTAGATCTGATTCACAAAGGGGGGAAATGCAGTTAAATGCACTAATGGCACCTTCTATAGAACGACGGCTCTTCCCCTCAACTGAGACCCACAGAAAGCGTAAAACATAGCATGAGGAGTTGGGGCAGGGAAGAACATTAACCTCGGCTCTCAACGAAGTATTGCTGTCCCCGGGCTCGGGTTTCACCCCCCAAACACGTCTCCCCCGTTTTCCGGACACTTACCGGCCAGCCCCGGGGCTCGCGCTCTACAGCTCTTTTTCTATCTCTCAGAAGCTTCGCTACAGTGGCGCGCGCGCCCAGACCGCGCCCTCTTATAGCAAATGGCACTGACGTCACCTTCGCAGATTCCGCGCGCTAAACCAGCTGAGCGATGGGGCAGGGGTTGCTCCGCCTCCAGCTTTGCAGATTCGGAAAGCTAACCGGAGACCGACTAACAGGGCTGCCAACCTCACTCCTGCGCTACGAAACCCTGGGCCGAAACACACCCACGCAGAACTATTTTTTTTGGAAGGGAATACTAGGACTTAGCTGAGTGCTGCGTCCTATGACGCCATTAGGGACTTGATCTGGCTGGTTGCCTAGGGAAGCGCATTGATTTACTGCGCTTGCAGAGTCGCGCTGCGGCTACTGGAACGAAGGGCGGAGACGGACGCTGACTGTAGCTTTAATCTTAATTGTTCGTGGTCTCATTCCCACAGCCTTTGGAACTGGTTCTACGACGGTACTGTTTGAAACGCGATGGAGAAAAACAGCATAGCGGCTCTGCTGTACAAGCACACGCATGCGAGAAGTTGAGGAGGGAGAAAGCAGCATACTATTAATTAGAGAAGAAAGTCTGGAAAGCTCCTCCCGCGGCTTCATTGTTTACCTTGCACATAGATGTCACGCCCTAGGACGATTCATATGTAGGGACTTTACGTTCAGTATATGCAGCGTGTAATAATGCGAGCAGTAGAACTGCTACCTTTATAACCCCTCTCCTGTAAAAGAAAAGATGGGGCGGGTGACCTTTATTAAATATGTACAGAGGCTTTGCAGTGACTTGGGTACAGGATCGAGTAGTCTGCGTTGAAGGTTAATAACAACCAATGCTGAAATTCCACTGTATTTATAACTCATTGCTTTCAGAAGCCAAATTTCCAGGTGCTGGTTTTGTTTTATTAGTAATTATACCAGAAAAAAAGGAGGGGTATACCATCCCTTAGACCCTATAATCACTGCAGCTGTGCAGTGTCAAACTAACAAATACCAGAAGGGCCTAATCAACTTAAGCCGTTGTAAAATTTCAAGACCATTTTTATCACTGGAGCAAAAAAAAAAAGTGCTGTAGTCGTAAACCTGCTGTTCCTGATTGGCCCTCCAGTCCAGTGGCTTGGGTTATACTCGCCTACCAGCGGGTGGAGACTGAGAACCACTGGTTTGATGTCACGGTAGGTCCTGTGCAACCCTCCATTGACCAGTGTTGCTTAGTCTCCAGCAGGTAGAGGTAGTATAAACCTGTGCAGCTGATCTTAATTGATGAAGAAAGGAGGCAGTACATCAAATCCAATAAACAATAATGACTAGGCATTATTAAGGGTATAGATTGTCTGTTACCCGCATCAGAGCTCTGGTGTGGAAAGCCTGGTGGTATCAAGTCCCCTGCACCCCACCCCCTCCTCTCCAATTTTGTTTCAAGTAGCCATGGTGAGGCAGCCATGAGGCTCTTATCAGCCTGACCCCCAGCAAGCCATGAGGCTCTTACACAAGTGATCAGCCTGACCCTTCCCCCCAGCTATGAGGTAATCAGCCTGCTAAGAGAAGGCATTGAGATTTCAGTAGACACCCTTCCCCCACTCCAGGTCTGAGCACAATGTTCCCTAGCCCAGAAATCAACAGACCAGAGCACACCGGTTTGGACAGGTCACCCAGGTACCTTCCCCAGGGGCTGCTGATTGGTGGGCAGGAAATACCTGTGGCAAATGGGATTGTAGAATGAGTTTAAAACTGTACTGTATATAAGGCATTGTAGGACGTCCCTCGGGGCTCAGACTTTTTGTTGGAGGGTACCGGCTCTCTGAACCTGTGCACATTAAAGATCCTGTTTGCATTCCAGCCTGCCTGTGAGTTTTCCTTCTGTGGGTGAGTGATTGAATAAGAACTTTTCACAGCGATTGCTATAACATTTCTGGTGCATTGGCCAGGAAATTTAAAGAAAAGCCTCTCTCATCACACCCACAGTGGGAAGACTACTGCTTTTTGCAGGATCAGGGCCTCCACCGGTCAGGGACCGACCCCTCCAGGTGATTAACGATCCTTGGCGCCACGGCGCCCCTTTGTGCTCCGAAGGACTCTTTGACTTGTGTGGTCAGTCGGTCCCTGCGGCTGAATCCCCGATTGAAAACCGGCTGGATAGACTGGCATCCAAACTCTTCCTGACCAGATGCCTGGTAAGTACTGCCTTACTGTTTTGGGTAGTAAATTCTGTGAACCTGTAGCGGCCCAATCACCCGCACGAACGGTCCTAGTAGGGACCCCGGGGGGGTTTCTGAAGCCATCGTTCGTCCAGTTTTGAGTAGAAATCAGAGTACCAGTAAGATAACTGCAGTATGAATTAATTCTGCTACCTTGGGCCCCTTAAAAGGTATTTAAAGTGCAGCGCTGCCAAAGATATTGAAGAAAAATTGCCTAGGATATTAGTATTAACTCCCTTAAGAATCTTTTAAAAGTGCTGCCAAAAACTTCTAAAAGTAACCAAAATATAGCACTTGATAAGCTAAACATACCTGAGATAAAGAATAGATCGCTGCTTCTCTTCTTTCCTTTCTGCTTGTGGGGAGTTTTCTGAAGCGTGACTGCAAGGAGAGAGTTCTCCGATGTGCTCTGTTGTTAATTTCTGCTCCCCCATGCTGCCACTGTGTTCCCGCTCCTGATCTGTGTGCCCCGATGCTGCCGCTGTGCTCCTGATCTGTGTGCCCCGATGCTGCCGCTGCGTTCCCGCTCCTGATGTGTGCCCCGATGCTGCCGCTGCGTTCCCGCTGCTGATCTGTGTGCCCCGATGCTGCCGCTGTGTTCCCGCTGCTGATCTGTGTGCCCCGATGCTGCCGCTGTGCTCCCGCTCCTGATCTGTGCGCCCCGATGCTGCCGCTGTGTTCCCGCTCCTGATCTGTGTGCCCCGATGTTGCCGCTGTGCTCCCGCTGCTGATTTATGCTGCCCCAATGCCTATCCCTGTTTTTCCCTTTGGGCCCAGAGTCAGCAAAACAAAAAAAAAACAGAGTCATTAAAGGAGAAGCCTTGATGTCCATCGCTTTCCTTCTTTCCTCATCTGTGAGTGGAGAGAGAGCCGGTGTGGAGAGCACGATGAGGTAGCAGCCATCTTGGGAACACCGCGTGTACGAATTCCCCTGCACCCAGGAGCAGCTGGATCGTTGTCGGGCAGTGGAACGCACGTGGAGGCAGCCATCTTGTAAAGACCTCATGTAAGCTACACTCAAATACACTTAAAGCGATTCTGGAGCTCCATCTAGTGGACATTAGCTGTATTTACCATACTACTATTCCTCATGGTTAAAGTGATCCTGGAGCTCCATCTGGTGGACATTTACGAACAGCTAGCTTACTCTTGTCTAAATCAAATCTGAGTGTATATTTTGTAAAATTGCCAAGATCTATACTGTAAAAAAAATTTTGTTTTTTTTGTCTCTTTCTCCCCTCCTGAATTAGGACTAGATAGGGTCTGTATTGTAAATTGTATTATTTTTCCTGGATTAAGACTAGTTAGGATCTGTGTTGTAAATTGCATTTTTTTCTTACTGTAAATTGCATTTTTTCCCCTTAATTGAGATTACGTTAGAAGACCTGATCCACATTGTATACTGTACTTAGTTACTGAACTAGAATTAGAGCATGGGGTTGGGAAAGTCAAAAGAAAAAACGCCCCTACAGTGCATGCTTCTCAATTTTAAATCTGGGTTTGGAGAGGATTACAGGGTACCTCTCTCCGCCTCCAGATTATCCTTTTTGTGTGAGAGGGAATGGCCAGCCTTAGTTAAGTTATGGCCTCCCTAGGGGTCCACTGACCTGTCCACTGTGTCTTTACTCCATCAAATTGTTGCAAAAGAGCGCCCTGACCAGTTCCCTTATATTGATTCATGGCTGGCCATATGCCAGCTCAGACCAAGATGGTTCCAGCGCTGTCACGAGGATCAGTGTAGAATAATGGTAGGTGCTAGTGGTCGCCAAAAGGGATGGACACCCGCCTCTATCTACCAGGGGCGGGACTCTCCAGACATTCCTCCACGCCCTCTCCCTCTGCTTCAACCTCATGTCCCATCTGCACCACTGCAGGGTCCACCCCTAGCTGAAGAGTCAGGAAGACCTCCTCTTAGGGTGGGTGATGCCAGATTTAGGGAAGATTCTGCGGATTCCAGCCCCTCATCTTCAGACTCCCCTCCCACTCCTGGTACCACCTGTAGGGAGGAGTGGTCTAGTGGTTAGGACAAGGTACTTCAGGTCGGAGGTTCAAGCCCCACGTGGGGACAGCAATCTCAGGCCGGAGGGACTGGGATTTCTAGTCCTATAGGCACTCCTTGTGGTCTTGGGCAAACCACTTAACCCTCCATTGCCCATGTTCCCTGTATGTATTAGTGTGTGTGTGTGTCTCATATCCCCTCGTGTTAAATGTATCCCCCAATTGACCGCTTTGATCCGGTGAAAAGCAGGATATAAATACAGCTAAATAAATAGTGCCACCATCTCCTCCCCTGAGAGCACACAGGCTGAGCTTGAATCGTCCACCCCCGTAGCCTGCCGCCTGCGGTCGCATGATCTCTAATTGCCACTACGACAAGTACAGGGGCTCCCGTACCTTGATGCTGCTGGGCGTGTGACACTGGGACCATCCAGCCTGATTTATGTCCCTTTCTCCACCACGGACCTGTTGAACTGGAAAACCCATTATGCTTCCTATACTGAAAAGCCCCAAGAACTGACAGACCCTATGACCAGTAGTATGCAAACACACCAGCCTGCCTGGTTGGACACTAGACAACTGCTTTCTACTTTGTTCAGCGCAGAGGAACGAGGGCAAGGCCACGGATACAGGGGGCCGAGGTTTCCCCTAGCCCCCAATCAATGTGCCTACTGCAAAGAGGAGGGACATTGGAAGAATGAATGTCCAAATCGTAACACAAGACGAAGGAGCTGGCCGGGATCCAGATGGAGCAGACCATCCCGAGAACTCAGAACTGCCCACCGCTGAGAGATGTGAAGGAGTCCCTATCTGGATCAGTGTGTTACATTGAAAACAGGCCAGGGTGTCTGCCTATGAGAATGGGAGGTTTAAATTTTTAAGAGAAGCAGAACTTAAACTTCAGAGAGGGGTGGAGCACACTGCGAGGTCCTGGGGAACTGCTGAGAGGCAGGAAAAAGAACTATTGGACTGACTGGGGGGCTTCTGTGAATGATTGTATTGTTATCCTTTTAATATTGTTTTCTTAGAAAGTAACTGAAATCTACAAGCCATTTCGGCTTCAGCAACTGCAATACCCACACCAGCTCAAGTTTTTGCTGTACTATTCTCAGAACTTTCTTTATCACATTATTAAGCACTGCTGCTTTTGACATACTTTCATGTTATGTGTTTTCAATATTATTGACCAGCTGCAAGAAAATGATGTTACAATGTATGTTGTCTCTAGGGAACAGTACCAGAAGCTGCTTTTCTGATGACCCCTATCTGTCTCAAATGGTTGCTTGTCCATTGCCCTTAGTGGGATTACCTTTGCCCCATAAACAAGAAAAGAAAAAGAAAAATTGGGAATGAAGGGAAATTGGCTGATAGGTATGTCTAGTATGGCTGCATCCTTACCTGAGGCTGTAATACATTATGATAGCCCACATGCTTTTTTTCGTGCCAAGAAAATGAGTACTCAGAGCCCAGCACAACAAGAGTAAAGCCAGGGGGAACCATACTCTGAACAGAAGTGCACAGAGAATGGACCTAGCTAAGAAACAGATCAGGCCTGAAAGTGCACAGAAAATGGACCCAGCACAAGAAAAGACATGCCAGGCCTGAATAGGTTAAACAGGCCTGAGCAAGCTGGGCAAGCCTGGACAAGTTAAACAGGCCAAACAAAGCTGGTGATACAAAGTACTCATATGCCCTGAAGACTACAGTGCCAGTGTTTAATGAAGCAAAGGGAATGGCAGGGTGCAGCCAGAATGACTCAACACTAGCAAGAATAAAAGCCATTAATATGCTGATAAGGGTGGATCCCAGGGAAAGAGCCTTTGCCCCAAAGGAAAGAAGCCTCTGCAGACTTTTTGCACACGGCCCTCCTTTGTCCCAAAGGAAAGAGGCCTCTGCAGGCCCTGCAACCTTTTACAGTCAGAACAGCAACTTTTGCACACGGAACAAAAACTTTTGTGCAGGAGTTGCTACAGAGGGTATAGGGTATGTGGTGTTTTAAACTCACTGACACAGGTGTTTCCATTGAACACTCTATCCAAGACCTGGGTGATCTAGTTAATCATATTGCTGACCCGTCCATGGGTCCTGGGTGGTTTATGAAGTGGTTCAGTTGACCAGGGGGACTAAAAATCCCAGTGGTAGGGGTTCTTTTCTTTTTACTGCTATGTGCCATTCTGCCATGTTGTATCCCCATTCTTTACCGCTTCATTACTGTTATAGCAAACGCTGTGAAAAGCTCTTATTCAATCACTCACCCACAGAAGGAAAACTCACAGACAGGCTGGAATGCACACAGGATCAGACAGAGAGCCGGTTCCCTCCAACAAAAAAGTCTGAGCCCCGAGGGACGTCCTTCAATGCCTTAAATACAGTATAATTTCAAACTCATTCTATAATCCCATTTGACACAGGTATTTCCTGTCCACCAATCAGCAGCCCCTGGGGAAGGTACCTGGGTGACCTGTCCAAACCGGTATGCTCTGGTCTGTTGGTTTCTGGGCTAGGGGATACTGTGCTCAGACCTGGAGTGGGGGAAGGGTGTCTACTGAAATCTCAATGCCTTCTCTTAGCAGGCTGATTACCTCATGGCTTGGGGGAAGGGTCAGGCTGATAAGAGCCTCATGGCTGCCTCATTCCCCCCTTTTTAAGTGAGACCTCAACCGCTAGAGGCGGTTGAGGGCTGTATTACTGGAGGCAAGCCGTAGAGGGGTGTATTGGATCAGGGCCATGACAGTGGTAATCGCCTTGCGTTCTACCAGGGTATCAAGGGTGGTGGTAATGAAGCGGCAAAGAATGGGGATACAACGTGGCAGAATGGCACATAGCAGTAAATAAAAAGAACTCCTACCACTGGGATTTTTAGTCCCCCTGGCCAACTGAACCACTTCATAAACCACCCAGGACCCATGGACGGGTCAGTAATATGATTAACTAGATCACTTAGATCTTGGATAGAGTGTTCAATGGAAACACTTGCATCAGTGAGTTTAAAACAACACATACCCTATACCCTCTATAGCAACTCCTGCACAAACGTTTTTGTTCCGTGTGCAAAAGTTGCTGTTCTGACTGTAAAAGGTTGCAGGGCCTGCAGAGGCCTCTTTCCTTTGGGACAAAGGAGGGCCGTGTGCAAAAAGTCTGCAGAGGCTTCTTTCCTTTGGGGCAAAGGCTCTTTCCCTGGGATCCACCCTTATCAGCATATTAATGGCTTTTATTCTTGCTAGTGTTGAGTCATTCTGGCTGCACCCTGCCATTCCCTTTGCTTCATTAATCACTGGCACTGTAGTCTTCAGGGCATATGAGTACTTTGTATCACCAGCTTTGTTTGGCCTGTTTAACTTGTCCAGGCTTGCCCAGCTTGCTCAGGCCTGTTTAACCTGTTCAGGCCTGGCATGTCTTTTCTTGTGCTGGGTCCATTTTCTGTGCACTTTCAGGCCTGACATGTTTCTTAGCTGGGTCCATTCTCTGTGCACTTCTGTTCAGAGTATGGTTTCCCCTGGCTTTACTCTTGTTGTGCTGGGCTCTGGGTACTCATTTTCTTAGCCCACATGTTTTTTCCGTGCCATCATAATGTATTACAGCCTCAGGCAAGGATGCAGCCATACTAGACATACCTATCAGCCAATTTCCCTTCATTCCCCAATTTTTTTCTTTTTCTTTTCTTGTGAATGGGGCAAAGGTAATCCCACTAAGGGCAATGAACAACAACCATTTGAGACAGATAGAGGTCATCAGAAAAGCAGCTTCTGGTACTGTTCCCTAGAGACAACATACATTGTAACATCATTTTCTTGCAGCTGGTCAATAATATTGAAAACACATAACATGAAAGTATGTCAAAAGCAGCAGTGCTTAATAAACAATAATAAAAGGATAACAATACAATTATTCACAAAAGTCCCCCAAACCCCCCAATTAGTCCAATAGTCCTCTTCCCATTCTCAGACAATGTGGTCCTGCCTCTCAGCAGTTCCCCAGGACCTCGCAGTGTGCTTCACCTTTCTCTGAAGTTTAAGTTCTGTTTCTCTCAAAATTTGAACCTCCCATTCTCATAGGCAGACATCCCGACCCTTTTTCAATGTGACACACCGATCCAGATAGGGACTCCTTCTTTGAAGTGTGTAGTTCAGAGTCCTTGGGATGGTCTGTTCCATCTGGATTCTGGCCAATTTCCTCTGCTGGACTCTCTGGATTGCAATTGGTGACATGGTTCCAGGCCTCATTCAGAAAAGCAGCACCAATATTGAATAAAAAGACTAAACATGCTAGATTAGATTTCACAATGAGATAAACTTAACGTCCTTCACATTTACCAAGATCACATCTTACAAATATTGCTGTTTAAACTTTCAATGGTCTACCAGTAACTATCTCGTATGGTGTCAATTTTTTATCTGGCAGTTTGATTAATTCCTTGTCTATCACTGGAGATTCATTTGCTGGTAGTGAATATTCCATTATGCCCTTGACTGACCTTCCCATGTTTATAGATCAGACAAGTTCCACACACGTGTTCTGCAATTTTGGCGAGTTTTTTTTTTTTAGAATTATACCAATTTGTTTGTGAGAATTTGTAGAATTATACCAATTTTGTGAGAATTTGTCATCAATCTATCCCCCTTTGCCCATGCATGCCTGGCCAGGACATACAGAGGCAAAAAGGAGGCAAAAAGCATCTGGAAGTACCACATGGCCAGTGTGGGTGTTCCAAAGCTTATCAGGGTGCAAGGTGCACCCAGCCTGTCTCCAGGTGTCTGTTTCTAATTGTTGAGTATGTCGGGACTTAGATGAATTTCTAAATTGAAAATTCTGGAGACGGCATAGTTGATATTCATTAAGCAGATACATCACTTTAAATTACCTTCATCAATTTAATTTCCATCAGAATCCTTCCTCTTAATATCCCACTTCATCCCTCACCATACTTTTTATCACTTGCATCATTCCACCAACTATATACCTAAGTCCTTTTTTGAATTATACCAATTTTTTTTAAATTGTTCACTTCCAGTATGCTAATGGACATGAGGCTTTTAAATAAAGTTAATCAACAAATCAATCAATTAATCAACAAATCAATCTTTGGCTTTAAAAATATAAAAGCTTCAAAAATCATGGATGTTCTCTAATCATAAGTACCTAGTGTTTTGGGGAATTGATACATAAATATTTGCTGATTCCCATGATAGTTCAGGCAGGCTTTATGAAGCTGTCCCAGTGACCCCAAGCCAGTCAAGTTTTCAAGTCATCCAGAATGAAAATGCATGATATGTCAGCATACATTGCTGACCCATTATATACAAATTCATATTAATTGTGGATATCCTGTGGGTTCACCAGGGCAGCCTCAGGAAGTATTGGACTAAACCTTAAATATATGACTGACAATGCGGCTGAAATACTGAATTTCTCATGCTCTGGAAGAATGTGACATCAGACATATTGGGATCCCCTACATCATTGCATTGCGAGCTGAAAAGCAGTTTGTTTGTTTTTTATCCCTAGGTTGAACTCAGTTAGTAAATCAACAACTGTTCAATGTTACCAAAATTGTGCACACTCCAGGGGTGACTCAGCATGCAATGTTCCTAAATGGGTTAGTTGTGTACATACTATGACAAAAATTAACTTCATACCTAAGCCAAGGGATGATGGAGATTATTATACACACCAGCATTATTTGTGCAGTGTGCACTGTATGAATCCATGTGAATCAGTTACTAAAGGGCAGTGCACACGAGGAGTGGGGCAGCATTATCAGTGCATTATTAACTTCAAGTGTGAATTAGTGTGAACGGTGTACTGCACAGTATATGCCTTTCAGCAGTGCTAATTCTGCATTTTATCTTTCTATTTTGAAATTGCCAATGATCAGTGTATTCACCCTGAACCAAAACATACCTGAACATCAGAACAAGCTACAGTGCATACTAGAACTAGTCCAGATGTTCTCATCAGAAATCATGAGTTAATGTACTGCTACCAGTATATTTGGTAACAAAGTGCAAATGTATAAACTAAAGTAATACAGCAATATGGAATACTAAAATCATTTTAAGGTATCATTGTAGTATCAGAAAGTGAATACAGTTGATCAAGGCAGTTTAATGTACCTAGCAGGAAAGAATGCAATAATCAAAACAGCATTTACTGTCTGCAGAATAAAATGTCAATGATGGCATATCATGCAGAAGTATTATTTGTTTAATTTTGTATGTGCAGTCAAAACCGAATATATGTACCAGAGATAAAATTAAGATGGACCACCCCCTCATTCACTCAGGATTTAAATCACTCTCAAGTTGCAATCTGGTAACCACTGGCTCAGAATGCCACACTGTCCTGTCAGAGCTCCCAACCTCTACCTTGAAGGTCAAAGTAAAACAAAAACAGTTTCCTTAGTTTCATGCCTTGCTTGTTTGATCTAGCATTCAGGGGCACTTGGCAATGAACAGCCAGCAATGAAAGAAAAACAATATTTACTGTAGATTAAAACATTTAAACACAAGACTATTAGTCTTTTAAGTATAGCAGCTAGCAGCCTATCTGATTGGAATAAGTAGATTTTCTTGATAAACTTCACTAAACCCTCCCCCCTGGGTAGTTCTGAAAAGTAACTTGCTTTAACAACATCTTGGGAAAAACAGGGACCTTAAAAAAGTAAAAAAGTCTTTATTTCTTCATAATCTTATAAGGATTTTCTCTCCCCTTTTTTTTAAGTTCTAACAAATGTGTTGCAGCTAATTTTCACACATCAGCTTTGCCCTGCAGATATTGCTAACAGTAATTTGACAATCCTTCTTCAGCCTTACACAGTCAAGATGCTGCTCAGACATTTGAGGATGCTCAAAGGAGGCACCTCCCATGGTTCCAGAAGCTTAAAAACTCTACAATCTAAATTGATGACAAGAGGATTGTTTGGAGGCTAGGTGTGGCTAGGTGAATTGGGGTTCTTTGTCCTCTTTAATGGGTTTCAGGAGTACAGTGCCATTTGTTTGCTAGGAGAAAGACTCCTAGATGATTTTTCTTTTGTCCTCTCTAATGGGCCTCCATTTATCTGCTAGAAGAACTCCTCCCTGATCTTTCTGCAGCCATGCAAACAGTTTCACTCCCAGTTTCATTCCCAGTATCTTTCTGTAGTTATGCAAACTGTCTGTTTCAAGTAGCCCATCTCAGCAGTTTCAATCACCCCCCACTCACTGCTGAGAGGTGTGACCAAAACACCTGGTTCCCTGACCACTGATCATGCATGAAACATAGCAATGAAACTGGATATGCATCAAACAAAGCAATTGTCTTCCTTCACTGCTATACCAGTACTACAGTCCACACACAGCAAACCCCACCCCCCTTTCCAAACTGTCCCCTTCCCTGCAATCAGTAGACCTGGTGTTTTTCACTGTTTGGGGACACAGGGGCGACTCGTCAATAACTTCACCTTTTACTGATAGAGTATCAAAATCAATCCTGAAATATAAAGACCTAATGTCTGGACAAAAACTTTCTTTCCCTAATGTCACAACTAAACACAGAGACACTAAAGGTTTTTACATAACAGCACATTTACCACATGGGCCAGCCATGAATCTATACAGGGAAGCTGGTCCGGATACTCCCCCACCACAATTCAGCCTCCGGACCCCATGCTCTAATCACAATTTGCAAAATCACAATTTACAGTGCAAATCTTGTAATCCCAATTCTAGGAATGCAATGTTCAGTGTAAATTTTCCAATCCCACTTCTGGGAATACAATATAATCCAGGCAACAGGCAGAGTTTGGTTGCACAAAACACACAGGACCACAAAGGGAAAACAGAAAACAGAGATGTCTCAGCAGCGAATACGTTACAAATACACATTACACACACTAGCATAGGATTTAACTTTTTCCATGAGGATAATAGTAGCTAGCTATTTTTCTAATGTCCACTAGATGGAGCTCCAGGATCACTAGCACAAAAAAGCCCCCAGCACTAGAAGCACATGGCAACACAAAAGAAACCCCCAGCACTAAAAGCACATGGCAACACAAAAGAAGCCCCCAGCACTAAAAGCACATGGCAACACAAAAGAAGCCCCCAGCACTAGAAGCACATGGCAACACAAAAGAAGCCCCCAGCACTAAAAGCACATGGCAACACAAAAGAAGCCCCCAGCACTAAAAGCACATGGCAACACAAAAAGAAGCCCCCAGCACTAAAAGCACATGGCAACACAAAAAAGCCCCCATTATAAGAGCACATGGGGCAAAGGCTCTAAATAAATCACCCCGATCATCGGAGAATTGCGATCAGCGCAATTATTCTTGAAAGGCACACTTAAGGGGGTTAAGTACTAATATTTTAGGCAATTTTTTTAAATAGCTTTGGCAGCGCTGCACTTTAAATACCTTTAAGGGGCCCGAGGTGGCAAAGTTAAATTTATACTGCAGTCATTTACTGGCGCTCGCAAGCAAGCGCCCCCCCCCCCTTTTTTCTTATTCAGATACAGCAGATTCAGATACAGATACAGACAGGACGAGCAATGGTTTCAGGGCCACTAAGGCCCCTATTAGGACTACTCGTTGCGGTTGATCGGGCCGCTAAAGGTTCCCAGAAATTACCAGGACTCACAGATAGAGTACAGAAAGTAGCAGTACTCACCAGAACTCTGATCAGACAGGTAGTTTGGATGCCAGTCTATCCAGCCGGTTTTCAATCGGGGATTCAGCCGCAGGGACCGACTGACCACACAAGTCAAAGAGTCCTTCAGAGCACAAAGGGGCCCCGTGGCGCCAAGGATCGTTAATCACCTGGAGGGGTCGGTCCCTGACCGGTGGAGGCCCTGATCCTGCAAAAAGCAGTAGTCTTCCCACTGTGGGTGTGATGAGAGAGAGGCTTTTCTTTTAAATTTTTCCCGGCCAATGCACCAAAATGTTATAGCAAACGCTGTGAAAAGCTCTTATTCAATCACTCACCCACAGAAGGAAAACTCACAGACAGGCTGGAATGCAAACAGGATCTTTAATGTGCACACAGGATCAGACAGAGAGCCGGTTCCCTCCAACAAAAAAGTCTGAGCCCCGAGGGACGTCCTTCAATGCCTTAAATACAGTATAATTTCAAACTCATTCTATAATCCCATTTGACACAGGTATTTCCTGTCCACCAATCAACAGCCCCTGGGGAAGGTACCTGGGTGACCTGTCCAAACCGGTGTGCTCTGGTCTGTTGGTTTTTGGGCTAGGGGATACTGTGCTCAGACCTGGAGTGGGGGAAGGGTGTCTACTGAAATCTCAATGCCTTCTCTTAGCAGGCTGATTACCTCATGGCTTGGGGGAAGGGTCAGGCTGATAAGAGCCTCATGGCTGCCTCATTACCACCACCCTTGATACCCTGGTAGAGCGCAAGGCGGTTACCACTGTCATGGCCCTGACCCAGTGTACCCCTCTGCGGCTTGCCTCCAGTAATACAGCCCTCAACCGCCTCTAGCGGTTGAGGTCTCACTTAAAAAGGGGGGAGTGAGGCAGCCATGAGGCTCTTATCAGCCTGACCTTTCCCCCGCAAGCCATGAGGCTCTTACACAAGTGATCAGCCTGACCCTTCCCCCAAGCCATGAGGTAATCAGCCTGCTAAGAGAAGGCATTGAGATTTCAGTAGACACCCTTCCCCCACTCCAGGTCTGAGCACAATGTCCCCTAGCCCAGATATCAACAGACCAGAGCACACCGGTTTGGACAGATCACCCAGGTACCTTCCCCAGGGGCTGCTGATTGGTGGGCAGGAAATACCTGTGGCAAATGGGATTGTAGAATGAGTTTAAAACTGTACTGTATATAAGGCATTGTAGGACGTCCCTCGGGGCTCAGACTTTTTGTTGGAGGGTACCGGCTCTCTGTCTGAACCTGTGCACATTAAAGATCCTGTTTGCATTCCAGCCTGCCTGTGAGTTTTCCTTCTGTGGGTGAGTGATTGAATAAGAGCTTTTCACAGCGATTGCTATAACAATGGCAGTCCTTCTTTTCCTCCTTAGGGAAAGGTTCAGGGGTGATCTGTTCCAAATTCGTTTTTGGCTCATGCCAGGAACTGTACTGTAGGCAAAGCGCCAGTAGTAATATAAGCAGGGAGGGTATAGTTTTTAGCCCTGCAGTGCTGATCGCTGTGGCAGGTCAGCACCCTCTTCGGGGAGAAGGCTATTGCCACAATTGCTCCACAGCACTGTTGATCTTGGTAAGGAGATGAGACTCACAGTTTGTTTTCTCCTATAGCACAGTATGGTCAAAGAACTCTACAGGGCATCAGTGAGTATAGGCACCAGCTAACCAATCTCGATCCTTACCCTATAACTAATAACAAATCCTGTTGTGTATACTTGTAAATACTCATGTAAATAGTTGCAGTAATGACGTCCCATGTTTTATCCAAGTTCTCTGACCTTGTTCTCTGTAAAACCAAACAGTTTGTTGTTCTGGTCTGTTGTTATATTGTGAACCGCGCTGATGCTGAATAGAGCGGTATATAAGAGCCTGTAATAAATAAATAAATAAAATAATAAATAAGGGGCTCACACTTTTCACTGAAAACATCCATTTTCAATTTTCCAAGCTCCTGGACATCTCCCAAGACTGCAGCAACAGGTTTATGTTTTGTGTTTTTAAATATGACACACAAGGGAGAGGAACAATGGTAACATTACCATAAAGAGATAGCACACAAGCACACCAAGGAGAAACTGGCACAAACAGCAGCCATAGCTCCTCACTAGTTTACTCTCTTATCTCTCCCTACACCGCTCCTCAGGAACTCACTTCTATTTGTGCCCTTCTATTGTTAACATCAGACTTCACTTCTTCCACCTTGCAACTCCTTACACCTGGAACAAACTGAGGCACGAGCCTTTGCTGGTCCCTTTCACATCCAAACTGATAAAGCATAGTTACCTGTAACAAGTGTTCTCCAAAGAGAGCAGGAATCAGTCCTCACATAAGGTTGACATCAGCATCACTGGAGCAAATGCAGAGCATTTTCCCAGCTTTCAAAGAAAGCCTTTGGGAATACCACCACACGGGAATACCACCACATATCCACAACATAAAGGAAGCGCCTCCCGGCGCCAGCGGACACCATCTTTGCTACCCTGCCTGAGCCCCAATCGGCAGCAGGAAAAGGAGCTGAGGGCTGTTATCCTTCCCGCTCCTCGACCGTTGGCCAATCACGACACAGCACCCCCGGACATCCACAACATAAAGGAAGCACCTCCCAGCAGGCCCACGCCAGAGGGCCCTTTGGCTTGGCCCTTAGGCGTGGCACAGAGGCGAACAGAGCAAAAATAGACACAGCCCCACTGAAAAAAAACCCACGAAAGCGGCACAGAAAGCACCAGCAAGCAGCCACGAGAGAAGAACAGCAAACGTAAGTGCAAACCTCAGGATTGAACAAAATCATGCACACAAGTATGATCCTTCCCCTCAGCCTCATACTCACACTACTCATTACATCACTCACACACTACCAACACCCACACACATACACACCATGGCACCCAACAACTACATGGACATACATAGCCCAACAACATACCTATGAGGACTCACATGGAACAGCCACGACAAGGAGACAAGCAAAGCACAAGCCCAACAGCCACTCCAAAACAAAGGAAGCACACAAGACACACAACACCCTAAGATCTATAAACATAGAGCTCATAAACGCCAGATCCATATGCAACAAGATCTACACCCTAGTGGACCACATAGATGACCAACAACCCGACATACTCTGCATCACAGAAACGTGGCTCAGTCCTACTGACAACGTTCTACTCAATCAATTGGTGCCCGACCCATACACAGCATACAACTGCCCACGCACCCACAGGCGAGGAAGAGGGGCCCTCATAATCGCAAAGAACAGCCTAAGATTCAAATCAAGAAGTACCACGGACACCCAACACTCTAACACTATCTCGATCGAGAACAAAAACATGGCCATATGTCTCACCTACAGAGCACCCCATGCACCACCTGAAGAACTAGCATCAACACTCGAGGCAGTCTGCACAGTCAATTCCAGCCACAAACCCACAATACTCCTAGGAGACTTCAATCTTAAGTCCACTAACAAAAAGGATGCAGAAGCATTTCTCCAAGCAATGAGTTCGCTCCAATTCACGCAAATAATCAACACCCCAACACACAGACATGGATCTTCACCAGACCTCATCTTCATACCCAACTACCTAACCTCAAGAGGCCTAGTATCAACCCCAATCACACCACCAGTACCATGGTCGGACTATCACTTAATTAAAGTAAACATTATACCACAAGAGGAGAAACTAAACAAAGATCCGGACAACACACCCACACAAAGGAGATTTAAATGCTTCGACAGAGACCAGTTCCTGCAAGACACAATACAAAACCTAAACTCTGAAACAGATGACCTAGAAGCACTAATCACCAACTGGAACACCACCATATACAACGCTGCCAAAGCAACAGACTATAGACACAGGACACTTCGCTGCAACAAACTACAACACAAGCCATGGTACTCAAAAACTATACGAACCGAAAAGAGAAACCTCAGAAAAATAGAACGGAGATGGAGACAGAACAAGTCACCCGAGACCCAGGCCCTATACCTAACAAAGCAAAAACAATACAATGAATGCATCAACCAGACAAAAAGGGAATACCATACAAACATCATACGCAACTCCAACAACAAACCCAGAGAACTATTCGAAATCGTAAAAACCCTCAACAAGGATCAGAATACCGAAGACAAAGTGCAAATCGACCCACAAAAATTTGCAGACCACATCCAAGAAAAGTTCCACTCAGCAGTACAAACAAGACCCAGCCCAGCCCCAAAGACTAACACACCCTCGAACACCTGGGCAACATTCAACACCCCATCCACAGAGCAACTCTCCCACATCGTAACAGCAATCAAGACAAGCACAGCACCCACAGATCCCTGCCCAGTGCCCTGGATCAAGGCCACCAAATCAAACTTCATCCACAAAATGGTACACTCCTCCCTAACCCAAGGGCGCATGCCAAATCAACTGAAGCTCGCGACAATAAGACCCATCCTGAAGAAAACCACACTCGACAAGAACAATCCAGCAGCATACAGACCCATCTCCAGCATACCACTTTTAGCAAAAATAATCGAAAAGACTGTACAGCACCGACTTCAAGAACACACAGACAACCATGCTCCCCTGGACAACAATCAACACGGGTTCCGCCCCAACCATGGGGTAGAAACACTTCTGATATACCTCTTTGACAGCGTCCTCCTCCTCATAGACAACACCAAGAAAGGCATCCTAATGATCTTCATAGACATCTCATCTGCATTTGACAAGTTGACCACAACACCTTATTGGATAGACTGCAGAACATTGGTCTACACGGTGCCACCCTGAACTGGTTCCGCTCATACCTGACAGACAGACAAATACAGGTCAAGGTAGGACACAACGCATCCCGACCCATAAAAGTCAAACAAGGAGTGCCACAGGGATCAGCCCTCTCAGCCCTCCTATTCAACCTATACATCCAGCCAATATGTGTCATCATGAAAGAGCACCACATACAATATACAATCTACGTAGATGACATCATGATCTACACACCCATCTCAGTCGACAATCCGGACTACACCAATATAACAAACTGCCTCACTCAAATGGCAAACTGGCTTCAAAAAAACAACCTATCAATAAACTACAGCAAGACGGAGGCACTGATCATCACGCGAAACCCGGACTTCATCCCCCCACCCGACATCAAGATAAAAGATACACTCATACCTATAAAATCAGACGTGAAATACCTCGGAGTCATCCTGGACAAAGAACTTAACCTCCACGCACATATAGGAACAACAACCAAAAGCGCATACCACAGAATGCGACTCATCAGAAGACTCAAGCCCCTCATCGACCCAGAGCACTTTTGCACCATTTGCCAGGCACTAATAACCCCTATACTAGACTTCTGCAATCCAATATACACCGGGCTACCAAAGCAGACCCTCAGACCTCTCCAACTGGCACAAAACACAGCTGCCCGCATTATATCCGGTACTACAAGACAAGATCATATCACACCCATACTGAAAGAACTATACTGGCTCCCAATCATCTCACGCATCAAATACAAAACTATCATAAACATATTCAAGATCAAACAACATTCTTCTGCCATAAGCCTACACACACTCATACAACCTGACACAAGCACAAGGCCAAGAAGAAGAGGCACCTCCAATCGTGTAAATACTCCAAAAGACTTCACCAAGACCCGCAAAGACACCGCACAACGAGCACTCTCCCTGGCTGCTCCATCCATCTGGAACTCTCTCCCAGATGAACTGAGACTAACCACAGAAATCAAGGACTTCTGAAAACATCTGAAGACAACCCTGTTCATCGAATACTATGGTCATACCCCTTGAGCCAACGGACATGTAAGAACTGCCGTCCCCCTTGCCACCCCAAGACTGTATATAAGAATGTATAATAGCTCATGATGTATAATAGTGCACTATGTAGATAAACCAATGCTAATCATTTCCCCACCTACACCCACACACCACACTCTCCACTGCATGAAGACACTTGCCCTCCCCTTGATTGTTTGCCGTGGAAACCGCCTTGATTAAATAAGGCGGTATATAAATACCATTAAATAAATAAATAAATAAATGGTCCCCTTCCTACCTAAAGGTGCCTTAGCCCCTTCAAGAAGATGGCAAAAATATACAGCGACTCCAAGGAGGAGGAAGGGTTGTGAGAAGTGATTCCTGCTGTCCCTGGAGACCACTTGTTACAGGTGAGTAACTATGCTTTCTCCAGGAAGTCAGTCCTCACATATGGGACTCCTTCGCTCCAGGCTACCAAGGCCCTGTATAAAAAGGCACAGCATCGCTGTGAGCAGTTGCCAGTGAAAGCCAAAGGCAACCCGAGGACCCCAGGTCCATGGATGGCCACGCTCCCAGTAGCTGGAACAAGAAGGGTCAGAGGGTAGGAGTTGCTTAAACTCCAAACAGATTACAGAGTACAGCCTAGCCAAAGGCAGTATCCCAACAGGACTCCCTCTCCGGGACGTTATGCAGCATGAAGGTGTGAGTGGAAGACCAGGTGGTGACCCAGCAGATGTCTACCAATGGGACAGATGTCACTATCACTCAGACATCGTGAGCCATGACTCAGCATTCCAGGGGAAACCCAATCTCAGCCTGTGCCAGGGCAAAGGCGATACAGTCTGCCACTCAGATGGACAAGGTACGCTTGGTGACCACCAGTCCCAAGCAGCTGGTTTTGAAGGAAACAAAGAGCTGCCTGGATCTGCAGTGGTCCTGAGTCCACTTCAGGTAGCGAGAGCCCTCTTACAATCCAGGGTATGGAGAATCGCCGACCCCCAATCAGCCTGGGGTTTCGGGAAGAAAGTAGACAGCACTATCTCTTGGTTGAGATGAAAATCCAAGACAACCTTCATAAGGAACTTGGGGTGAGTCTGCAGGACCACCCCGTTCCTATAGAACCTCATGTACAGTGCCTCAGCCATCAGCACCTGGAGTTCACCGATTCTCCAAGTGGAGGTGAGAGCTATCAAGAAGGCCACCTTCCATGACAGGTGCTGCAGGGGCAGGTAGCCATAGGCTCAAAGGGTGGCTTTGAAAGCTGCATAAGGACCACATTGAGGTCCCACTCTGCCGGAGGAGGGCAGGTACGGGGCTTGGAAAGAAGCAGGCCTTGCATGAAACGAGAAACAAGCTGTAGCCCCAAAAGAGGTTTGCTCTTGATGGGGTAGTGGTTCGCTGAGATGGCACTCAGGTGAACCCCAGACCAAGTTAGACCAGCCCAGACTGCAAGAGGTGGAACAGGTACTGCAAGACCAAACTGGTCGGAAATTGGAGCTCAGAGCATCACACCGAGAACATTCGCCACTTGAAGGCATAAGCCTGTCTGGTCGAGTCCTTTCGTGAGGACAAAAGAATGTCCTTAATCTCCACGGGGAGATGGTAGGAGACTAGAGCAACCCCCTCAGCCGCCAAACTGTGAGGGACAGGGACCTCAGATTGGGGTGAAGCAGACTTTCCTCTTGTGTCAGCAACTCCGGTGAGAACCCAAGCGGGACCGGGGGCTCCATCGAGAAACAGAGCTGCAGGGGAAACCAAGGCTGCCTGGTCCACCTCGGGACTATGAGAATCATTGAGGCCCTGTCCCGCTGGACCTTGAGAAGGGTCCGGACAATGAAAGGTGTGGGGCACTGTTCCCTCGTGCGCGCGCACACACCTCGCCGAGCGAACGCACATACTTTACAACAAAGCGCACAAAAATTATGGTTCTGATTCCAATAGAAAACAACACAGACGTCTTAAAATTTAAAAGTTGTGATTGTAATTACTAGAAATTTTCTGCTTCATTTAGTAATCATCTATTTTCATTTAATTTGATTAAAATCAATGTGGTGTACATACTGTATTCTGACGTGTAGTCAAATTTTAAAGTATATAACTCCGAGTGTCGTTATGTGGCGCACAAAAATTTAATCTTCCTTCAAAAGCTGCACAGCTGATATTTTATGCGCACACAGCCTACAGAAAATTAGAGGGAACATTGGTGTGGGGGGAAAGGCATATAGCAGGCCTGTTTCCCACAAGATGAGGAAGGCATCCGGGCGCGAGAGGGGAGCACAGAACTGAGGAAGCTGCTAGTTCGCCAGGCTGGCAAAAAGGTCCAGGCCCAGAGTCCCCTAATGCTATAAGAGGCGCTGCGCCGTTTTAGAACACAGGCGCCATTCATGCAGCCAGAGGACCCTGTTGAGCCAGGCCACAAATGCATTGTCCTAACCCGGTAAGTGACCCGGACGGTCATGCCCTGGCTCAAAGGAGCACAGGACTGTCGCCTCCGAACAGAGGCTGTAGGAGCTGGTGCCTCTCTGTTTGTTCACATGGACAACTAGGTCACGATGTTCTATCTGGACCAGCACTGCAAGTGGTCCCTGAAAACGCAGAGAGCAAGGTGAATTGCCCAGAGTTCCAGCAGGTTGATCTGCTACCAGGACTCCTCGAGGGACCAGGATCCCTGGAGTACGCTGTCCCTCGCAGTGGGCTCCCCAGCCTCCCAGGGAGGCATCTGTGATCAAGAACAGCTGATGCGCCAGGACTTGGAAAGGCATACTGCAAAGCAGATTCCAAAACTCCTGTCACAAAGCCAGAGACTCCGCCATGCTGGGAAAGACAGAGGTGGGGTCTCAGAGGTGGCCGGTCAACTGTGCCCGTTACGCTCAGAGGCACTACTGTGTTGCCCCCACATGTTGAGATGGGCGTTGGGCAAGATGTGGACCGTGGAGGCCATGTGGCTGAGAAGGCGAAGCATCGTCCGGGCCAGGACGGTGCCGAGCGCTGCACCTCAGACGCCAGGGAGACAAGGCGGTCCACCTTGTCCTGAGGAAGAAAAGCCATGGCCCGAAGGGTATCCAAGCGAGCCACGATGAACTCCAGGGACTGAACTGGAGTGAGGTTGGACTTTGGGTAATTGATCATGAACCCCAGATGCTCCAGGAGGCAAATGGTGCAGTCCGTGGCCTGCCTGGCTTTGGAGGCCATGCCTCCCTGTTACGAGCCAGTCGTCTAGATATGGATAAGTGAAGGTGCCCTGTAGCTGCAGATGGGCTGCAGCCTCGGCCAGGCATTTTGTGAAGACCTGCGAAGCAGATGCGAAGCCAAAGGGAAGCACCTTGTACTGGTAATGGTTTCCCTGAACCATGAAGCGAAGGTACTTTCTGTGTTTGGGGTGGACGAGGATGTGAGCATAGGCATCCTTTAAATATAAGGAGCATAGCCAATCACCCTACTGGAGGTAGGGCTGTAACGTTCCAAGGGAGAGCATCTTGAACTTCTCCCGCACCAGGAACTTGTTGAGGTTCCACAGGTCGAGGATGGGCCGAAGGCCCCCGTCCGCTTCGGAACGAGGAAGTATCAGAAGTAAAACCCCATCTTCGAAGGTGCGGTGGGACTGGTACTACCACGCCGTCCTCTAGGCCTGCAAGCTCCTGACTCAGGAGGGCCTGGTGCTGGGGAAGCACACGTGGCTCCCCAGGAAAGTACAGAGGAGGGGCCTGGTCCAGATAGAGATGATAGTCCTCTCGAATGACCTGGAGAACCCAGGCATCGATGGAGATGGACTCCCACCTATGGGAGAAATGGATCAGATGTCCTGCCAGAGGGGGAGAGGCTATGCCGAAACCCCGAGGCTGGTTGAGCCGGAGCTGGGGATTGGGTCTTAGGGCCCTTCGGCTTATGAGGGCCGTGCACTTGCCCTGGCCACCTTGAACAGGGGGTCAACGCCAGCGGATAGGCTGGGTAGCCCCTATACAGGAACCCCTTTTGCTGGAAGAAAGGCTTCTTGCCCTGCTGCTTCTTCCCGGGGAGGGAGAAAGTTTTCCAGGAGAGGAGAGTGTAAGTCACGTACTCTGTCTCGATCTCCGCAGCCTTGTCCTCCATGAGCTTGCAAAATAGCTGCTACCCGAGGCAAGGAACGTCCAGCAGCTTCTCCTGGACCCATTGTTCCAGGTTCAAGGACTGGAGCCAAGGCTGCTGGCGGGCTCCGATGCTAGCTGCCGCCACACAGACAGAAGACTTAAAGCTGTTGTACATTGCTCGTGAGAGGTACTTCGAGCATTCCCCGACAGACTTTGAGATGGCCTGAAAACACCAGAGATGGTCTCCGTCAAGGCCTGCCGTGAAGCCTCCAAGCTCCCTAATGAGATCACGGAGGAACATCCCAATGTATAATTGGTAAGCTTGGATGTGACATAACAACATGGAGTCCTGATAAGCCTTGTGCCCAAGGACATCAAGGGTACGAGACTCTCTGCCTGGGGGGGACTGACAAATGAGTCTTCAGGCTCTTTAGCTTCACATGGCCTATTCAACCACCATTGAGGTGTGGGGAAGCTGGGCTTTCAGAAACCCTGGACCTCGCTGGACCTTATACATAGCATCCAGGTGCTTGCTCATAATTGGGACAGAGGTCAGGGTCTCCCGCAAGCAGAGTAGGAGGCAGTTCAGAATGGGAGGAACCTGCACCGAGAGGACCTTCTTCAGAGGAGCTTCATATTGCAGAATATCGAGCTTCTCAGCGCGGAGCTCCTCCGATGACTCAGTAGCGAGCACAAGGGCCCGCAACATGTCCTGGATGAACTCCAGGAAGGTGTTGTCCTCGGGATGTGACCGCCACCTCTGGGTCAGCAGGGAGGAGTTGGAGGGGAGGTCTCTCTGTTGGATTCCCAGTCTGAGTAGTCCATGGAGGACTTGAGGTTGGGAAGCTCGAGACAGGTTGGTGACCCGCGCCGGATCTCCGAGGCCAAAACATGCTTGGAGCCAGAGGCACTCGCCTGCAAAGATCTTGCAAGCCAAGGATCCTTATGAGGCTTCTGGCTCTCGGGGGTCACAACAGCAGCCCAGGGAGCCCTCGAGGTGGGGCCGGGCATCAGTGCCTGCTGGGTAGCAAGGAATGCAGAAATGCTGCATTCCAAGGCCAGCATCTGGGCCTCCCACTCGGGAGTGGGGCCCTGCAACACTGATGCCGAGGTGACCAGGTCGGGTGTCAAGGAGGAGGAGGGGGTCCTTGCCAGGACAACCCTCGGGAGACCGGGCGCCTTCACCAGAGGCCTCCATATCGGTTCAAGGTACCTTACTGGGCCACGCCCTCTCCAACTCCAGAGACTGCCGAGGGTGGCTGAGAGACCAGGCACATGACATCTCACACTTGTCTGGTGCCCCCAATACTGTCATTGAGGCCTTCTTCTGCTCGCGTTCAGAGTGCCGCCGGACCTGGGGAGGAGCCTTGGGAGATTCTGGAGCTTGCGGGGCCAAAGAGCGGGAGGCTACCAGAGATACCGGGGCTGCCTTACGGAAGAGATCATCCAGTTTCTGCTTACAACTCTGGATGGCCTTGGAGGACATCTTACAGAGGGAACATAGCTCCAGGTCATGGTCGGCTTCTAGACACCTGAGACAACAGTCATGGGTGTCCATGAGTGACATGTTTTTGGAGCATCTATCACATTTCTTAAAACCGGAGGCCTCTGGAACAAAAAGGACCCCTGCGAGGTCGAAGATCCTTGATGTGACCAGTAGTTAAAAAGGGCACGAAGCACGGTAAAAACAAAAAAAAGACAAATCCTGAGACCAGGGCCAAAGCAGAGGCACTCAGGAGGCAGGAAGAGGACCAGCGAAGGCCGGTAAAGCAAAAACCGGTTGGAAATGGAGAGAACTTTTTCTGGGATGAGACACACATCCAAAGGGCTCCGCGGAAAAAGGGAGACTGAGTAAGATGGCACCTTTGGGCGGGAAGGGGACCACGCATGCGTCATGGCATTCCCAAAGGCTTTCTTTGAAAGCTGGGGAAATGCTCCGCGCAGGCTCTGTCAGTGCAGACATCACCCATATGTGAGGACTGACTTCCTGCTTGTTTCTGGAGAGCTCACTTCTTTGCTGTTGCTTTCAGATCTTGACTCACCTAGTCTCTTTTGTGTTTCCTTACCATTCCCCCTAGATGTATCCTGTGTCTTCAGCTACTGTGTTGTCTGCCTTGACTAGCTTGTAAGCTCTGATGAGCAGGGACATTTACATGTGTCTGTGCAGCACTACATGTCTTATAGCACTATACAAATGTTCAATAGTAGTAATAGTAATAACCATGCATATGAGCAAGCCACTTACCCTTTTTGCCTCCATGTTCAGCCCTTTTGGCCAGTAGTGCTCCTGGCCAAACTAACTTGGCTTTCATGGAGGTGTTGTCTGTTGTGCAGGCTGGTGATATAAAAACAACAAAAGAGTAAGATTGTGTCCTTACGTGGTTTTTGCTAAAATTAGGACTAATTTTGTTGGAAGTTTCTGAGTATCTCCTCAGGCTTTGAGTATTTCTTTATGATAGATTTTTAAGGTACTTCTGGTAAATGTAGTTTGCATGCCCTTCAGATTAATGTGGTGATGTCAAGTAGTAGGTACGATGGTGTCATCCATTCAGGGTAGTAGTTTTCTTGTCCTTTAAGAAAGTCATGATAAACAGGGACAAATCAGAGTCCATTAGGGTCCAGTGGGTCGGTCGGTCTCTTTAGGGGACCTTTTTTTCTGTAGATTTACCTTGTATAACACAGCTGCTGAGAGTGGTGGACATTGTTAATCTATTTGTGGATGCATTGGGTAGTGGAGTGCACCTAACAGTTCCTGTTAGGCCAAAATTGGTTTCGTTTTTTTGTTCCAAGTGGGATGGCTGCAGGACCCTCTTGTGACTCTACTTATCAAGCAAGTTAGGCAGTGTCTGAGGATCACAGCTCTGGCTGCATGAAACATCGGGAATGTTTGTGGTGATGTTTCTCTGGATTGTTGTGTTGTGTCTGGAATAGACTGTAAGCTCTTATGAGCAGGGACTGTCTCTTACATGTCTCTCTACAGTGCTGCGAATGCCTTGTAGCATTATACAAAATAAGTAGTAGTAGCCGTTGTTCGGAGTCGGTCTGGTAATTGTTATTCCAGGAGAATTCACCTTGTAAGGAGAAGCTTGATCTTGGTTCATGACATTCCTTACACACACATTTGTATGCTAGCCATATTCAAAGCTTCAAGTGATCAGCTGGCAACCCCTTACAGTACTTATGATGAGCATAGACCCAGAGGCAGGCCACTAAAGAGGCAGTAGGGAGAAAAAAAAAGCAGCAATATCTTGACCTGTAAGATAAAGGGTCGTTGGCTCGAGGCTGGCTTCTCACTAAAAAAAATGCTAATGGTAGTAGTAATATAGGAAGATTTAATGCATCCAGTTAAGTATTTACTCCATTTTTGGCACGGTGAGGAATTGCCTTGAGAGGACAATGCTGGATGTTAGCATGTCATGAGTGCTATGTTTCATGTTGACAGCTCGCCCTGTACAGGGTGTGGTGGTGCTGAAACACAAACCATGCTTTGCAGCTGGCCAGTAGTGGAATAAGACATCCACTGAGGGAGCATGTCAGCAGCAGGAAATCTTTGGCTACATTATCTTTTCTGCAATGCTGTGGGTAGGCAGTAGGAAGCGGTTACCTGCTTGGGCTATATGCACGGCCCAGTACTTGTCCCTTCAGCTATGGTAGATCTGTGGTGGGATTAATGTCTTAGGTTTGTAGCATTAGTTGTGCTTTGGGCACATACGCTAAGTGAAGGTCCTTAAGATCCTCCTTTATTGTATGGCTTATAGGTATGGTTGCTTTTGCATTTGTCCTATTCTGCCCCCACGGTTTTGTTAGTGCTATTGTCAAAGGACTGTCAGGTAAGGTTTGCCTCTTTGCAGATTATACCAAAATCTGCAATAAGAGCAGACAGGAAGGAAGGAGTAAACATGATGAGGGATCTAGCTAGGCCTGAAGAATGGTTGAGAATTTGGCAGCTGAGATCTAACGCTAAAAAATGCAGGATCATGGTATTTGGACTGCAAAAACCCAAGAGAGCGGAACCCTACAGGGAGGGGGTGAAGTACTTCTGTCCACGAAAGAGGAGCAGGACCTGGGCGTTATTGTTTCTGTTGATCTTAAAGTGGCTAAACAGATAGAAAAAGCAACAGCGAAAGCCAGAAGGATGCTTGGGTGCATAGGGAGAGAAATGGCCAGCAGGAAAAAGGAGGTGAGAGTGTCTATAAGTCTTTGGCAAGTCCTCATTTGGAGTATTGTGTGCAATTCTGGAGACCACACTTACAAAAGGATATAAACAGGATGGAGTCAGTGCAGAGAGCTACCAAAATGGTCAGTAGTCTTCATTATAAGCTATATGGGGACACACTTAAAGATCTCAATGTATATACTTTAGAGGAAAGGATGGATATGAGATATGATGCAAAATGCAATGTGTGCCTTCGAGTCAGTGCTGACTCCTGGCGACCCAGAAGCTCCTGGGTTTTCTTGGCAGTGTCACCGGAAGTAGATTGCCAGGCCTTTCTTCCGAGGCAATGGAGGGTTAAGTGACTTGCCCAAGGCCACAAGGAATGCTAGTGGGAATCAAACCCTGGTTGCTTGGTTACCAAGCCAGTGTTCTAACCACTAGGCTACTCCTCCACATGAGATATGATAGAAACGTTTAAATACCCCCAAGGCATAAAAGTACGGTAAGAGAGCCTCTTTCAATTGAAAGAAAACTCTGCAAACGAGGGGACCTAGGATGAATGTGAAGGGATAGATTCGGGAGTAATATGCGGAAATATTTCTTTCCATATCATCCAGACAAGTGGGTTATGTTCCCCTATTAGTAGATTAGTGGAGACAAAGAACCAATGAAAAGCCCAGGTTTCAAAGACATCACGCCTATGCCTCTACTTGCCTCAGCCACCCGAGATCTATTCAGTATTCCTTTGTCTTCAGCAGATGGTGGAGGGATTTTCTCCTCTGAAGGGAAAAAAAATCTAAGATTGATAGGAAAAGTTTAATCAAATGCTTGTGAATGACTACCTTGAGTGCAATGTGGAAGGCTCCACTAAACTGCAATCTTTTCAGTAGCCATAGGAGAGAAAATTGGTTCACTTCCACACACCCTGGGATAAGAACCTGTTGAGGAGTCAGAAAATTGGAAGGTTGGAAAAATTCAGCAGCCTTACATAACCTCATTGCCCCCTCCCTCCTCCTCTGTCCCCACTGTTTTCTCCCAAAGATTGCAGAAAGCTTTCAAACAAATCTGTTTACTAGCCACCTTAAACACAATGCTAGCAAGCCAGAGAAAATAGTTTCAAGGGAGTAGAGCTATGCATACTCCTGCCATACCGCCTGTAACATGCATTGCAATAAATGCACAGTTAACGCACACCTTTGGGCCGCTGCAGCTTTAGCGTGTGCTGTTGTGATACTTGCCTTAACTCTATCTTCTTCCAAGAAATATTGTTTGACTTGTGGCAAGCAAGATGCCTTATCTCTGAATTCAGCTCTTCTTGCATGGCAGCTTCCCCTCTCCCAGCCAAGAGATGCAGTAGGTCCTGCCTTAGGGCAGGAGGTGACGGATGGCACTATGGGTAAGAATTTCCAGTCAACCGAAGATCCAGCAACTGTGCTGTGAGATGCTCATTGTCCTCTAGAGGGGTCTGTGGCAGCTGTGCCCCCTGCTGTTGGGTCATTTCCAAGAGGAGAGCTTCCAGACTCAGGATTGTCCTCCTCAGAATCCTTTCTTTTTGCAGCAGGCCTGGTCCTTCTGGGGTGGAAATTCAGACCATGTGGCCTTCAGGTGCCCCCAGGCACAGGCAGAGTTTCATGCGGGACAGGCTGAGAATGGAAGCCCTGTTCAATTACCCTTGGCTAAGCGTCCTCAGCTTGGGGTGTCCCTGGAAATGGGACACACCTGGGAGCTAGCAGAGGTTTTGACTGTGAGTCTGATTCAGATGGCTAAGTACTGGGCTCTGATGTAGATGAAGACGTACTCTCACCTTTAGCAGATTATGAAGAGACCCGAGTGATCCGCCTATTCCGGAAGGAGGAGCTGGCGACATTGATGGCCAGGTTCTCATCTGCCATTGAATCTGACAAATGCTTCTGGCACAGAGCAGGAACCAAAAGGTACACCTGCTCCTTCAAGGGGTGCAGAAATTCACTACTGTTCTTCCGTTCCCAGATGTGATCAAGGATATGATCTAGTCAGAGTGGGACTCTCCCGACACCCCACCTAAGGGATGCAAGAAGGTCTATGCTCTCACAGAGAAGGGGTGCAAGAAGGTCTGCGCTCTCACAGAGAAGGGGTGTGTTGAGTTGTTTTGCATTCCCAAGCTGGATATGCAGGTCACAGCAGTTACCAGATGAACCACCATGCCTATGGAAGGCAGATCTGCCTGAAGGGATTTTGTGGACTGCAAGGTGGATTCGTTGTTGCAGAGCCAGTTTGCCGTGGCAGTAGCTATTCTGGAACTGGAAGTATGTACAAGCCTTTTACATCTTGAGCCCTGGTCCAGTGGATTTTGTCTCTTCTGCTGGATACTACCCTCTTTTGGAGTTTGCTGCAGCCATCCCTTCTGATGCCATGTATGACTTGGTACGTTTGGGCACCAGAGATGGTGCTCTGCAAACAGTGTCATGGCATTGGTTTTGGCTCCACCACCAGGCAGCACATTCATCTTAAGAAACAAAGTTGGTCCAACTGGCTTTTAAGGGGAAGCTTCTGTCTGGAGCCAAAATCATAGAAACCATGAAGGACCTGAGCGAGACAAAAATCTTACCTCCTTCCAGAAGACAGGTCTAAGGGGCCTGTGAAGACAGCTGGTGTCCCTTCTAGTCAGCCACCTCCTGTCCACCTAGGTTGCATTGACCAGAATCCCAGGGGTCTGAGGACTCTCCTCGTTGCTGACCTGGAAAACCTTTCCTCTCTCCTCTGCTTCCAGGCTCATTCTCAGTTCTTTCATGGAGCACTTTGGGCCCAGGACCCTGTACCTTCCAGAAGACAACCCTCCCAGGCTGCGCAATGAAGGTTTGGGGGCCCATTCCCTGGTTCCTCCAGTTGCAGGCAGGCTTTGTTTTTCTTTCAGGAATGGGCCCGGGTTATCAAGGATCGCTGAAGGTTAGACACCATTCAGTTCAGCTATGTCCTGGAGTGCAAAGTACCTATTCTGGATGCCTTAGTCATCTGCCCTTGTGAGTCTGCAATCAAAGTGCCCCTGTGCGGGCCACCTTAGGACAAGTTGCTGTACACCTAATGGCAGTGTTGTTCAGGCCGCTCAATGAATGGGGCAAAGGCAGATACTCCATCTATTTCATGGTGCCCAAAAAGGACTGTTCCTTCCAGCCCATCTGGACCTCAAGGAGAGTCAATTAGCACTTGCGCATACTTCGCTTTGAAATGGAAACCTTGCACTCTGTGATTCAAGCAGTGCGCCAAGGGGAGTTCTTGACTTCTCTGGATCTGGCTGAGGCGTATTTTCATATCCCGATCTGGGCAGATCAGCAGCAGTATCTGTGATTTTGCCATGCTTGGCTCTCACTTTCAGTTTACCACTCTCCCTTTTGGGCTATCTACTGCCACAAGGACATTCTCCATTGTCAGGGTGGTAGTGGCCACAGCACTGCAGCCCTAAGGGATCTGTGTCCATCCATATCTGGATGACTAGCTCATCTGGGCCCATTCTTTTCAGAGGAGTCTCACGTAGTGTCCTTTTCAGAGTGCCTTGGTTGGGTGATTAATCTGAGAAAGAGCCAGCTGTGGCCTTCCCAATCCCCAGAGCTTTTGGGAGCATGTTTTGACATTCAAGTGGCCAGAGTTTTCCTGCCAGAGGAAAAAGTCAAGATTGTTGGTTTGCCTGGCACTGTTCTGTGCACAGCAGGCTTCCAGAGTCTGGTATTATCTTCAGCTCCTTGGATTGATGGCAGCGACCATAAAGATGGTGCCATAGGCATGTGTTCACACGCAACCACTCCAGCGGTCCCTGCTGACTTGGTGATCCCTGCATTCTCAGGAGTTTGAGTGCAGGCTCCTGTTGATGGTGAGGTCCGGCCTGGTTGTATGAGGAAGGGCATGCCGCTGGACGATTTCTTCTGGCAACGGATGCCAATCTCTCAGGTTGGAGAGCCCATTGTCAAGACTGTACAGCCTAGGGAACCTAACCTCAGGGAAGCGGTCTGGTCCATCAACTGCCTTGAGGCGAGGGCAGTCAAGTTCAAGTGTTTTCAGACAACGTCACAGTGGTGGCTTCAGTCAGTTGGCAAAGTGGCATGAAGAGTGCCAGGGTAGCTCTGGAGATGGCTCTTCTGTTTGCTTGGGCAGAGAAGAACCTCCTAGCCTTGTCGGTTCTGCACATTGCCAGGGTGGCCAGTGTGGAAGCAGACTTACTCAGCGGGCACTCTTTGGATCCTGGAGAGTCAGAATGTTATTTCAGTTGATTCTGTACCACTGAGGTCACCCCAACATGGATCGGATGGCGTTTCGCTCCAATTCCAAACTTGCTGCTTCTGCAGTTTTGCCCCATGGAGAAGGGGTCTGAGGGCATAGTCGTCCTGACCGAGCTTTGGCCACCTGCTGTATGTGTTTCCTCCATGACTCCTGCTGTGGCATGTGCTTCAGTGTATAGAATGCCTCCCAGGCAGGATCGTTCTGAAGGCGCCGGACTGGCTAAAGAGAGACTGGTTCAGAGACCTGATGTGGCTCCTGCAGGTGCCCCCTCTTCAGTTGCTTCCATCTCGGGGCCTATTGCAGCAGGGACTGATCATCCTGGAGGACCTGGCTCCCTTCTTACTTACGGTTTGGCTCTTGAAAGGAGACAGTTAGCGTGTAAGGGTTACTCTCCAGTGGTAGTCTACACTGCTTGGAGCCCGGAGGTGGTCTACCATACTGGCATACATGTGGATCTGGTGCCTCTGAGAGATGGTGCGGTGCTCAGCGATTGGCTGCTGGGGTGGCCAAGGGATCATCTCTGTTGGCCTTCTACAGGATGGGCCTTTCCTTTAGCTCCCTGAATGTTCAAGGTGGCATCTTTGTCCTGTTTCTGAGGTCCAGTGGCTGGTAAGTCTCTGGTTTTGCACTCTGTCGTCTCACATTTTCTCCAGGGGGTTTAGCTTTTGCATCTTCCCCTTCAGTCTGTGATCCCTGCCTGGGATCTGTCTGGTGCTCAGGGCCCTGATGTCTGTGTCCTTTCAGCCGCTGAAGCACTCTCTTTGAAGGATTTGACACTCAAGATGGTCTTCTTGGTTGCAATTTGTTCCGCAAGGCGGATTTCCAAGTTGCAGACACTGTCTTACCGAGATCCTTATCTTTTTCAAAGGAGGCTGTTTCCATTTGTCCAGTGCTTTCCTTCTTGCCCAAGGTGCTTTTTCCAGTTCACATGAACCAGGTGGTGTACCTGCCCTCCCTCTCAAAGGAGCAGTATTGGGGGAAAGATAAGGATCTTCACCTTCTGGATGGCCGGAAGGTGTTTCTCTGGTACTTGGAAGTTATGAATTCTTTTTGTAAGTCCAATCATCTTTTTGTGCTGTTTGCTGGCCTGTGCAAGGATGACACTGAGGCCAAGTCGACTTTGGGGCACTGGAGTAAGGAGGCTATTGCCTCAGCATATCTTTTCTGGAACTGGCCAGTTCCAGAGGGTTTGCATGCCCATTCTACCAGAGGACAAACGTTCTCGTAAGCGAAGCGGAGCTCGGGTAGCCCCTGCAGACATTTGTCGGGCAGCAACATGGGCATCACTTTCCACTTTTGTCAAGCATTACCGCTTGGGCGGACATGGCCTTTGGCTCAAGGGTTTTGCAAGTTGCTGTGTCTTCCTCCTGCTCAGTGGAGTTGTAACTTTGATACATCCCACTTGACTAGACTGGTCTAGCAGGATGATATAAAAGGTGACATTTTACTTACCAGTTAATGTCCTTTCCTTGAGTCTGCTAGACCAGTCCAGAGCCCACCCCTCAAACTGTATTTGCTCTTTTCTTCTGCTGCAGTACATTTGGGTCCGCTATGATTTTTTTTTCACTTGGCTCTGCAGGTTCATCTTCTTCAGATAGCTTTCTGTTTATGCTTTCCTGTACATAGTTCTTTACTGTTGATTACTCATTGTTGCCCACGATTGAGGTTGTGTGAGGCTTGCCATATTTCTCCCATATGCTTTGGGACGAATACTGAAGGGACCTCTGGTGGCTGAGGTGAATAGAGGCATAGGAGTGATGCCATTGAAATCTGGGTATTGGTTCTTTGTCTCCACCAATCTGCTGGTACGGGAACACAACCCATTTGTCTGGATTGGTCTAGCAGGACTCAAGGAAAGGACATTAACTGGTAAGTAAAATGTCACCTTACAGAAAGTGTGGTAGATGCATGGAATAGTCTCCAATGGGACAAATACATAAGGTCTGTAAAGGAAAAAAAGGGACTATAGTAGTTGATATGGAAGGACAGACTAGATAGAAACACGACAGCAGAAAAAGACCATATGGCCTATGTTTCTAAGGTAAGCGTAGTGTTGAGGGACTTGCTCCAATGCTGTTTATTTTTGCTCTCTTTAGACATCTTTTCATCTATTTCTTCTCTGGCTAAATGAGGTTGGAATGGTGTTGAGAGAGACTTCCTATGCTGTCCCTCTGGTCTACTGCCTTAAGTGCTATTCTTTGATCTCATCTAACAGGACTTTCCAAACCTTCCTGCTAGACCAATTCAGACTAATGGGTTATTTCCCTCTGCCAGCAGATAATGGGAGACAGAAAACAAAACAAAACTATGCTGTAGCATCATCACTATGAAAAATAAAAATTGTGACTAAACCCCTCACAATATATAAACCATGCAAAATAAAAAGTGGGTTTAAAATTACAAAAAATAAAAACAAAGTGTTAAGTGGAGGCATCCAGAGCTGAGAACCCATAGCCACGGATCTTTTCTAGCCCAAGCCTCATCATCTGACTCCACTACCAAATAATTTCAAATATCATCTATTTATATATATTTTTATGAGAGTCTCTTTTTAAGTAAGTCCCAGTAAATAGGATGGAGTCAGTACAGAGGGTGGCTACTAAAATGGTTAGTGGTCTTCATTATAAAGCATATGAGGACAGACATAAGGATTTTAATATGTACACCTTAGAGAAAGGCGGGATAGAGGTGATATGATTGAGATGTTTAAATACCTCTGTGGCCTAAATGCACAGGGAGAGAGCCTCTTTCGATTGAAAGCAAGTTCTGCTACAAGGGGACATGGGTTGAGGGTTAAAGAGGATAGATTCAGGAGTGATATGTGGAAATATTTCTTTACGGAAAGAGTGGTGGATCCGTGGAATAGTCTCCCAGTGGAGGTGGTAGAGATGAGGACAGTATCGGAATTCAAAAAAGCATGGGACAAACACAGAGGATCTCTAAAGGAAAAAAGGGGACTGTTGTAGTTGTCGATATGGAAGGACAGACTAGATAGGCCAGGTGGTCTTTTTTTGTCGTCATTTTTCTATGTTTCTAAAGCATAACTGCTTAGCTTTACAATAACAGAAAGCATAGTCTTCAGTGGCGTCTCAATAATGACCATAAGCAGGTCACCAAGGAAGGCAAAAGACCCTGTCCGCTTTTACAGATCTTCACCATGGCTCAAGGGTCAGCAGCAAGTGAGCCAATACACTTTTTTTTAACTTACCATTAAGTTCCTTTTCTGGAGTCCTGCTAGATCAGTCCAGGACCCGCCCGCTTCTCAGCCTTATGCCTTGTTACTGGACATTTGTCCATGCAAAGCTTCTGTACATGTATTTGAATTCTTGGTTATTTGGTTTCAGGGACCCCTTTGGAGGATTCTTGATTGTTTCCATTGGCTTGTTACAAATATACTGGAGGGTGCCCCTAGCTTACCACGGTTTTATGCCAGTAACGATGTCACAAGCATAGTAGAACACAAAAGGAACATGCCGGCAGGCACAAGAAAGATACCGAATCCCCTTCCCCGAGAACGGCAACAGCATTCGCCTCACCCGGTACCTGATCACTTTAGAGAAGCCCCAGCTGGCTCAATCAAAGGTCTCTCCACACCGTGACGCTGAACACCCACCAGAGGCATCACCACCCAATGCCGCACCTCTGCACAAAAGGAACACGCTGGCAGGTGCACCCACACCTAAAGGCCACGCTGAAGGGCCCCTTAGAGCGGACCAACGAGGAGTCTAAAACCTCTGCTACCGCCAACCAGTACAAGGGAGGTAAGCCCCAGATACAGCCCCTCGCACCTCTCGCCACCGCTCCAATCAGCCACCCCCACACAACACAGAGCACGATAAACTGCACCAAGAATGAGACTCACTACCCCCCATCACAATTCTGCTTCTCTTAGCCTAATGACCAACCCAATAACAGCACTCCCACACAATAGAAATACCCATTTACAACAAGAGGAAACTTACATCATACAACCCCATTCCTCACACCAGCTTCAGGAAGTAGCACAGACCCATACATATCAAACTAAACAGAACCTCCGCACCCCCATACCCCATTACAGTGCCCACCCAAATGATAACATGTGGACTTCTCAATGCATGCTCTTCCAGGAACAAAAGCCACACAATAGCTGACCACATACATGACCAAAATTTAGAAATCATGTGCGTCACCGAATCATGGTTCACAAATTCAGATAATGTCCTAATCAACCAGCTAATCCACCCATCCCACTCCCTCCAAAACTACCAAGAAAAACCAGGAGAGGCAGAGGGGTCTTCATCTTAAGCAAGAAACAATGGAATTTTACAACCACTACATCTACCTCAACAGATAACGCAAATATCCTGCTAATTGAAAAAAAGGACTGGACAATATGCCTGACATGCTGCTCACCAAACACCAACACAAGACCTTTCCACCCTGCTAGAAACAGCCTACGCGCACAAAGCAAAAAACAAACCATTCATCCTGCTAGGCGATCTGAACCTCTCCTCAGCCCCCGTCAGCCAAATCAACTCATTCCTACAAGCCATGGACGCACTATGCCTCACTCAACTAATTGACGTACCCATCCACAAAAAAGGGAACATCCTGGACCTTCTCTTTGCACCAACTAAACTCACCTCAAACAAGCTGCCCATCACAATCAAAGTAACCTCAACCCCAAGGTTGGAACACCACATGATCACATTTGAACTCCCACATCATCCTTCCACAGATACCAATCAGCCCCACAACACACGATTTAAGAAATTTGACAAGCAATCACTCCTAGATCACATAATCCCAAGACTGAACAGCAACTAAGACTTAACAGAATTGGTTAATAACTGAAATGATACCTAGCTCCATTCGCCATAGCACCACAACGGAACACCACCACAAGAATTCAACATGCTCCTTGGTACTCCTCCGAAATAAGTCAAACCAAATGCACCTTAAGACAGATTGAACGAAAATGGGGACACTCGAGACCTGCTCCTACTCACCAAATACTCATCCAAACAAATGGAATACCTGTCTGTGTGCCTGATAATTTTCTCTTTTCTGTCAAAATATGGAGTTCTGTTTCATTTTCTATGGGCCTAGTGCTCATTCTGTTTGTAACAAACACAAAAAAAAGATACCATACAAACCTAATCCTAAACTCATTGAACGGCCCCAGAGATATAGTTAAATCCCTCAGGACCCATCACAACAAAACCAAGAACTGGGACCTCCAGAATAAACAATGACCTGATCTTGACTTAAACCCTTCTCCCACTGTCAACCACTACAGAGATGGACAGCGTTTGAACCAGTTACAACAGAACAACTAGAACAGACCCTTACTTCTATTAATACCACCACCACACCATTTGACCCACGCCTGGTCTCATTTAATCGAGATGGTTAGACATGAGCTCTCCCACATCATACTCAACATCATCAACTTATCCCTCACTCAAGGCCTCATACCCACTAATCTCAAAACCACTTCTGTAAAACCCATACTAAACAACACCTCCCTCAAACCCACCCTCCCAAGTTCCTACAGACCAATTGCAAGCATACCCATCTTAGTCAAACTAATAAAAAAAACTGTACAACTCTAATTACAGGAATACAGCAACACATCCGCCCCTCTCAATTTCACAGCAACACTGTTTCAGATCAGGTCATAGTGTAGAAACCTTACTCACCTTGCTACTGAACACACTAATCAAAGGAATGGAAAAAATGAATAAGACTTTATACTAATATTCATAGATATCTCCGCTGTATTTGACTCTATAAATTATAACTCACTCAAATGCCTTGAGGAAATTGGGATATCAAAAACCCCTCTAGCTTGGCTCTGCTCCTAATTCACAGACCGCACCCAACAAGTCAAGATCAAGCAGGAATGTAGTCTTCACATATGGGACTCCCAGATGCCATGGAAAATGACCTCAGAACCAGTGGGTTTGCCTCAAGGGAGGCTTCCAGAGGTCATGAATCATCTATGGATATCTGGTATTGGTAAATTCAGGGATGGAGGGTAGGAGTTACCCTTAAATCTGAAACAGGTGCTGGAGAACAGCTTGACCAAACATGGCATCCCGGTGGGAGTCCTTGTCCAGATAATAATGAAAGGCAACGGTATGGACCGAAGACCAAGTTGCTGATTTGCAGATTTCATCAATGGCTAAAGAGCATAGATTTGCCATCGAGGTGGCCACAGCACAAACATTATGGGCAATGACATGACCCTCAAGAGATAGTCCTGCTTTATAATAAGCAAGAGAGATACAATCTGCCATCCATTTAGAGAGAGTACATTTGGATACTGGCAACCCCAGGTAACTAGCATCAAAGAAGATGAAAAACAGACGCTTTGTGGTGCTTTTGAGTCCTTTGAAGATAAAAAGCTAAGGTTCATTTGCAGTCAAGAGTATGGAGAGTTGCCTCTTCCCTAGATGAATGTGGTCTATACAAAAAGATAAGAAGGTAAACTGACTGATTCAAAAGAAAAGGAGATACCACCTTCAGCATGTGTCATAAGTATGACCTTGTCATGGTGAGACCGCCACCAAAGCTTGAAGCTCACTAACGTGTCTAGCTGAAGTGAGGGCAATAAGGAAGATGACCTTCCATGTTAGAAACTTTAGCGAGGTCATGGCCAAAGGCTCAAAGGGCGGCTTAATAAGTTGCCCTAGAACGACATTGAGATCCCACGCCGCTGGTGGAGATTGGATAGGAGGGGCTTGGTCAGCAAAAGGCCTCATGAAGCACGCTACTAGCGGCTGTTAGGAAATGGGCTGTCCATCCAAGGGATGGTGAGAGGCTGCAATTGCACTGCGGTGAACTCTTACCGAGTTGATCTTACTGGATGAGGAGAGGTGGAGAATATACTGGAGAAGGGAGCCAAGAAGGGATTGAGATCCTTCTGGGAACACCGGTAAGAAAACCTATGCCATTTGAAATCATATGGACATCTGGTGGATGGCTTCCTAGAGGCTAATAGGATCTCCTTTACCCCCTGAGAAAGGTTAAGATTTTGCAATGCTATGCTTTCAGCAACCATGCTGTGAGGTGGTGGGACTGCAAATTGGGATGGAGCAGCATACCTTCCTCCTGGGAGAGGAGATCTGGATCAGAACCAAGATCTAGGGGTTGAGTCTGAGAGAGACGTAGCAGGAGAGGAAACCATGGTTGATGTGGCCAAAACGGGGCTATGAGTATCATGAAGCCTCTGTCCGCCTGGAGTTTGAAAAGCATCTTGGGGATTATGGGAATGGGAGGGAAGGCATACAGGAGCCCTCGACCCCAGTGGAGGTGAAAAGCATCTACTTGCTGGTTGCCCGACATGGGAGTCCTAGTGCAGAAGCAAAGAAGCTTGGCATTCTGCAGAGTGGAAAACAGATCTATCTCTGGAGTCCCCAGGTCTGAAAGATGAAGGATGCTGTCTCCGTATGGAGAGACCATTCGTGGGGAAGAAGGATCTGACTCAATTTGTCTGCTAAGACATTTTGCTCCACTGGGAGATATACCGCTTGGAGATGTATCTGATGAGCAATGCAAAGGATCAGATATGGAGAGCCTCCCTGCAGAGGGGCCAAGATCCTGTCCCTCCATGCTTGTTCACAAAGAACATTGCCACCTGATTGTCCATTTGGACCAGGACCCTGTGGGATTGTAGATGCTCTTGAAACACTCTGAGGTCATTGAAGATAGCCCAAAGTTCTAGTACATTTATTTATTTATTTTATTTATTTATTTCAACTTCTTATATACCGCACTCTTTGACATCAGCGCGGTTTACAGATAACATAAAGAAACCAGAACAACAGGCTGTTTGGTATTACATATAACAGGAGTATCAACTTGGATAACATGGGAGAACTATTTACATGGAGTATATAATCTATTAACTAGATCACATGCTCGAACTATTTACATAAAGTTAGCAGGAATGCTTGGAACAAGGAGAGAGACTGTGGATTGTATTAGGGTGGGGCTATTATGTTACGCTTCATGTGGGGTAGTATTTGATGAAAAGGTGCAGTTTAAGGGCCTTTCTGAACTGGGTTAGGTCGGTTATGGCGCGGAGATCAGGTGGGAGAGAATTCCAGCATTTTGGTGCGCTAAACATGAAAGCTCTGTTTGACGTTGATAGGCTGCACGTTGTTATAGCCTTTGGGGTTGTTAGTGAGTTTAATGCTGCCTGTCTCCTATTTCTGTTTGATGGGATGGTTTGGATGAGTTTAGAAAGTGATGTGGACGATAAACCATTTATGGCCTTAAAAGTGAGAGTAAGGGTTTTGAATGTAAGTCTTCCGTGTATAGGGAGCCAATGGAGTTGTTTGAGGATAGGTGTGATGTGATCATTTTTGGGCGCTCCTAGAAGAACCCTGGCAGCGGTGTTCATGGCAAGCTGTAAGGAGCTTACGGTGGATTGTGGGAGTCCTTGTAGAATGGAGTTGGCGAAGTCGAAATGCGGTAGTATCAGAGCTTGGTAGATGGTTCTGAAGTCTTCGTGATCTAGTAGGGGACGTAGGTGTCTGAGCGTGCGTATTTTGAAGTACACAGATTTTACGATATTGTTTATGTGTGATTTCATATCGAGCCTATGGTCTTGTGACTCCGAGGTATTTTATTGTTTCCTTGGTGCTTAGGTCAGCTCCCTTGACACTTATATGTGGTGGTGGAGTGAAGTTGGGGTCTCTTGTGATAAAGAGAACCTCAGTTTTCTTATGCTGAATGCGGAGGTTCTGTGACAGGAGCCATTGTGAGACTGCGTCGAAGCAGTTTGTTATAGGCAATAAATCCATTTGCATTGTGGAAAATGGCATGTAGAGTAGGATATCGTCGGCGTATATCATACATTTCACATTGAAAGACCTGATGATATCGCAGATAGGCTGCATATAGATGTTGAACATGAGGGATGAAAGTGAGGACCCTTGCGGAACGCCTTGTCTTTGATGGAAGAGTTTTGATTGAAGAGTTTTGATTCTCCTGTTGCAGATTTAACGTATTGCATTCTGGTATCGAGGTGCTGTGTTGCAGATGCCTTTTTCTTTCAGTCGACCGAGGAGAATCTCGTGATTTACCGAGTCAAACGCTGCTGCTATATCCAAGAAGATTAGCACAACGCCTTGTCGGATGTTGTCTATGGTATTGAGAACATTGTTGAAGAGAGTGGTAAGCAGTGTCTCAACGCCATGGAATTCTCTGAAGCCGTGTTGAGAATGGTCTAGAGGGGCTGCGGAGTCAATGTGGTTTTGGATTTGGCGCTGTGCCTCTTTCTCAAAGATCTTTGCTAAGAGGGGGATACTGGCTATAGGCCTGTAGGAGTCTGGCCGTTTTGGGTCTAGTTTAGCGTTTTTTAGCAGTGGCCTGATGGATCTATTTATCTGGAGTTGCAACTCCTGTTCTGTCCAGAGGCCCTGGGTGGAGAGAGTCCCTAGATGGGAAGCATCCCACTTTGGAAGCATCCGCCGTCAGGGTACATTGATGTGGAGGCATCTGAAAAGGTAACCCAATGAGGAGATTGATTCTCTGGGGAACACCACCATTGAAGGGATGTGGCCAGGGGGGCAGAGACTTGGATCTTGTCGCTGAGACGGCCTGAGGACTGTTTCCACTGGGTGGCTAGAGCCCATTGGGCTGTGCGCATGTGTAGATGGGCATATGGCCATATGACCTAGAAGCTGTAACATTTCTCAGACAGTTAGGTGGTCTCTGAGATGTACCTGATAATGCCAGTTGAATGAGACGAGTGCAGCAGGGCTGGGGCAGAAATGCCCTTGTCTGCTAGTGTTTAAGAGAGCTCCTATGAACTCTAGTGTTTGAGTAAGAGCGAGATGGGATTTTGGAAGATTTATCCCAAATCCCAAATGTTGCAGTACCTGCATGGTACGGGAAAGAGACAGGCAGACCTCCTGAGAAGTGTCTGCCTTTATGAGCCAGTCTAAGGGAAGACAAATATCCCTAGAGATCTTAGAAATGTGGCTACAACCACCATGCACTCTGTGAAGACTCTTGGGGCAGAGGAGAGTCCAAAGGGAAGGACTTTGTATTGATAGTGTCTTCCCTGAAAGAGGAAGCATAGATATTTCCTGGATGAATGAGGATGTGTGTGTACGCTTCTTTTAGATCTAGAGAACAGAGCCAATCCTTACTCTGGAGAAGACCACCTTGAACTTCTCTCAGACAAGAAACCTGTTCAGGTTTCTGAGGTCCAGGATGGGTCTGTATCCTCCAGTTTTCTTTGGGATGAGAAAGTATGGAGAGTAGAAACCCATTCCCTGTTGAGTTGTTGGAACCTCCTCTATGGCACCTTGCGACAGAAGAGAAGTCACCTCTTGCAGCAGAAGAGCAGTGGGATGGGTCTGAGAAGGATATTTCCTTACTAGGGTGGAGGGGGTAGATTTTTTAGATAAGGTCTGTACCCCTCTTTTACTATGGTCAGCATTCACTGCTCTGAAGTGATGCCCCCTGTGGGCATGACAGAATCTGCCGGCAATGTGGAGGGGGTATGTTCTCTAGGAAAAAGTAAAAAACCAGGAATAGATTGATCCTGCGGAGCTGGTTGAGTCTTAGGAGCCTGTGGCTGCTTCTGTTGGTTGGGGGGGAGGTTGTTTCTTCTGAGCACCCTGAGGTTGTTATTGAGAAGCAGGGGAGTAAGAAGGGTAAAATTTCTTCTTCTTGAAGAAAGTTTTCTTTGCAGCTGTTTTCTTCTTAGTAGGGTAGGCAGTAGTCCTAGAAAACCTATTCAAAGTGGTATTCTCAGATTCTAACTGAGAAGTTTTATCTTGCCAGTCCTTGCTGAAAAGATTTTCACCTGTGCAAGGAATATTACCCAGTTTATCGTGCACCCATTATTCAAGATCTGATGCCTGGAGCCAAGCAATCCTGCGCGCACCTATGCAAATTTATGTGTCTCTATTGGTGCACTCAAAGCAGTCAAAAGTTGCTCTATTGACAAACTTTGAGACGTTTTGAGCATGTCTGACCAAGGTGAGATAGTCAGCTCTCATCATCAGGGAGAAGAGGGGACATTGACTCAAGATCCCTAGTAACCTCTTTGAGGAACATACTCATATAGAGTATGTATGAGCTTATTCTGGCTGACAGCATGGAAGCCTGAAAACACAGATGCCCAAAAGCATTGAGAGTTCTTGATTCTCTATCTGGAGGGTTAGAATAATGTGTCTTAGAATTTCCAATCCAATGCATTGCCGATTCCACTACCATCAAGCGGTTCGTTAATTGCGTCTTTTGGAAGCCGCAACACTCTGGTACTCAATACATGAATGCGGAAAAATAGTGAGGGGCGTCTCCCACATCTGGAGCATTAGATCATGGAGTATGCAGTGAATTGGAAGCGTGGCTGCTTCCTTAGGAGCTGTAGGATATTGGAGAATCTCCAATTCCTCTGCTCTAGGTTCTTTTTCAGATGTGACTGTTATGGAAAGACCCCTTGCTATGTCTTGAATAAATTCTTGAAAATACATCTTTAGGAGGGGACATGCGCCATTCCGGCAAAGGAGAAAGATTCTCCGGTATACTCTCTGGAGTCTCCAGGAATTGAGCGATTCATCATCGGAATCGGAAGACTCGAAGTATTGACACGCATGATGTCCATGCTCCTTTAAGGCTCCATACCAATCAAAGTCATAATCGATCGAGGAAGCTGCCTGGACGAACCCCCGATACCAGGGATGAACTCGAGGGCAGGCATGGGTGGCAGAGTATCGAGTGTTGTATAACCTGACGTGGGTTGCATCGGTACCGTAGATGGTGCCGGTGTCGGCGGTACCGCCGGCAAAGATTTGATCAATACCGAAGTCACCAATAGAGCTTCCAGGATACGCTGATCCTTAGAGCCCACCGATGCTTGGGTATCTGTGTACCGGAGATGCAAGCTACTGTCCCAAAGCATGGCACCAGGAGCTCTCCAGAGGAGTCGTCCTTGGGAGCATCCTGGGATCTCTCAATGGCTTTGGAGGAAGAGCTCTCCCGCCAGGGTTTGGCTGGCCAATCCACCTCCAGGGCAATGCTCAAGGCATCTCTATGTTTAGAAAGAGATATTCCCTTGGGGGAATGGCTTTTCTTTGAAGACGACTTATGTTTTGATACCTGAGATCCATGAGAGGAAGATGATGCCCTCTGACCTTGATGCCAAAGAAACCGCGTCTGAGGCAAAGTGTGTGCCTAATTTAGCAGCTTGATTTTGTAGGCCTCTCTTTGTCATATTTTTACATAGAGGACATTCTGATGGCTGGTGGTCTCGACCAAGGCATTTGAGACACCAGTCATGGGTATTGGCAGCCGAAATAGTACTGCCACACTTAGAACATTTATTGAAACCACTAGCTGTTTTTTTCATTGTGTCGGTAGACAAAATGGTAGGCTTAAGGCCTAAAATGGCATTGATACACCTAAAGAAAAGTTCTACTTTCTTTCTTTCTTTTTTTAAAAGGAAAGAGAGAAAGAAAGGAAAAGAACCAACGAAAGTTGGTTCCGGTGTTGACAGGAAGGCACACACAAACCACACAAAAAAAAATTAAAAAAAAAATTTCTGCGGTGACAGGATTTGCTTCCTGCTGGCTCCACGGAAAACAAAGAACTGAAGAGGGAGAGTTGGGAAGGCAGGAAGGCAGCAATGCAGGCACAGTGGGATACTCCCAAAAACTTTCCTATTGGATGCTGGGGAGCGTTCTTGCGTGAGCTCCGTCGGTACCGATGTCACCCATATGTGAAGACTATATTCCTGCTTGTTCCTGGAAATCCTAAACATCACCCGAGTTCAACCATCTACAAGGAATAGCGCAAGGCTCCTCACTATCTGCTCTCCTATTAAACCTCTACCTGCAACCGAACTGTAATCTCATCAAGCAACACAACATACTTTACCACCTCTATGCAGATGACCTGATGCTATACGCCCCCTTCTCTACAAAGAAACCTAGTCCACATGACAATCAAGGAGTGCTTCAAGGCAGTCACACGGTGGCTAACTAACCAAAAACTCAAACCAAAAACTCATGATTAGCTACACCAAAACCAAAATTTTACACATAACCAACGACCCACCTACACACCCCCAGCAATCATCACAATCTACAACAAAATAAAAGTCAAATCCAAAGTCAAATACCTGGGAGTCACATTAGACCAACAGATAAACTTCCAACCCCACATAAAAAAAAACTACCTCAACAATCTACCACAAAATCAGGACCCTCCACAAACTACGGCCACTGCTAGCTGCCGACCACTTCAGGACAGTATGGCAAGCACTAATAACTCCACACTTTGACTATTGTAACTCTATCCTCCATGGACTCCCAAAATATACAACTGCTACAACTAGCCCAAAACACAGCAGCTCGTCTAGTCACTGGAACACAAAGACAAGACCACATCGCACCCACCCTTAAGACACTACACTGGCTCCCAATCCAAACACGGATAAAGTACAAACAATAATCAGCACATTCAAGGCTATTTACCATCAATCTTCAGAATATCTACATTCTCTCCTCCAGAAGAATCCAGATACCAGAATAAGAAAACAGATGGCACCACAACCAGGTCATGCATTTGGGCTGCAGCAATCCAAGGGAGCAATATAGCATAGGGGGTGAAGTACTTTTGTCCACTAAAGAGTGGGACCTAGGCGTGGTTGTGTCTGATGATCTTAAAGTAGCTAAACAGGTAGAAAAGGTGACAGCAAAAGCTATAAGGATGCTTGGGTGCATAGGGAGAGGAATGGCTAGCAGAAAAAAGGAGGCGATAGTGCCTCTGTATAAGTCTTTGGTGCGACCTCATTTGGAGTATTGTGTACAATTCTGGAGACCGCATCTTCAAAAGGATATAAACACTCTGGAGTCAGTACAGAGAGTGGCTACTAAAATGGTTAGTGTTCTTCATTATAAAGCATATGAGGACAGACTTAAGGATCTTAATACGGTATGTACCTTAAAGGAAAGGCAGGATAGAGGTGATATGATTGAGACATTTAAACACCTCCGTGGCATAAATGCACAGGGGGAGAGCCTCTTTCGATTGAAAGCAAGTTCTCCTATGAGGGGACATGGGATGAGGTTGAAAGGGTATAGATTCAGGAGTGATATGCAGAAATATTTCTTTACGGAAAGAGTGGTGGATCTGTGGAATAGTCTCCCAGTGGAGGTGGTAGAGATGAGGATAGTATCTGAATTCAAAAAAGCATGGGAGAAACAGAGAGGACCTCTAAAGGAAAAAAGGGGACTGTTGTAGTTGTTGATATGGAAGGACAGATTAGATAGGCCATGTGGTCTTTTTCTGTCATCCTTTTTCTGTTTCTATTCAACATACCAATCTGCAAAACTAAAAACTCACAGATCACTTGCAATAGAATCTTCTCAATATATGGACCCACAAACTGGAATGCTCTCCCAAGCAGCCTAAGAGCCATCAACAACAACTGAATTCCGAAAGAAGTCAAAAACAATTCTATTCCAAGAATCTTTCTGAAGAGATACCCAAACATCCCACCTGTAAGCCTCCCAATTCTCCCAATCCCTATCCACAACCACCCCAACTCAAACCTACCCCACCTACCCATCCACTAGAGAAAGCATAATTACTCATCTGTAACAGGTGTTCTCCAGGGACAGCAGGAATCAGTCCTCACATATGGGTGACGTTTGCACGAGAGCTCCGTCGGCATCTCCCCAGCTTCTAAAGAAAGCCTTTGGGAGATACCACCATGCATGCATGGTCCCCTTCCTGCCCAAGGGTGCCATCTTGGTCAGTCAGATGACATAGCTAGAGCCGATAAAAGATGGCCAAAATGAAGAGCAACTCCAAGGGGAGGAGGGAGGGTTGTGAGGACTGATTCCTGCTGTCCCTGGAGAACACCTGTTACAGGTATGTAACTAAGCTTTCTCAAGGAACAAGCAGGAAGTCGCATATGGGACCCTTAGCTCCAGGCTACTGAGGACAGGTAGAAAAAGCAAGGCCTAGCTGTGAGCAGCCTCAAGTGAATCTGAGGACAGACTCAGAGGACCCCATTGTCCAGGGAGAACCATGGCTCTGGTAGGCTGAACAAGAAGGGTCGGAGGGTAGGAGTTGCCTAAACCCTGAACAAACTACGGAGTACAGCCTGGGTGAAGGCACTATCCCATCGGGACTCCCTCTCCAGGCAGTAGTGAGCTGCAAATGTGTGGACCGAAGACCAGGTGGTGGCCCGAAAGATGTCGGCCATGAGAACCAAGCGGAGGCTGGCAACAGAGGTTGCAATAGCTCTGACATTATGCACTGAGACTTGGCGCTCCAGCGGCAGCCCAGCATGGTTGTGGGTGAAGGTGATGCAGCCCGCCACCCAGATAAACAGGGTCTGCTTGGTGACAGCCTCCCCCAGACGACTGGGGTCATATGAGACAAAAAGCTGTGAGACTTTACAGTGACTGAGTGCGCTGTAGATAAAAGGACAGGGCCCTTTTGCAGTCCAGAGTAAAGAGAATGGCAGATTCCCTGTCTGTATGGGACCCTGTCTGTATGGGACTGTGGAAAGAAGGGAGGGAGTACTACCTCCTGATTGAGGTGGAAATCAGATACCACCTTCGGAAGAAATGTTGGGTGAGTGCGGAGCACGACCCTCTTCTTGTAGAACCTGGTGTAGAGTGGCTCGGCCACCAGTGCCTGGAGGTCACTGACTCGGCATGCTGAGGTGAGTGTCACCAGGAAGGCCATCTTCCAGGATAGGTATCAGAAGTGGCAGGTAGCCAAGGGCTGGAAGGGCAGCTTAGTAAGCTGCGCCAGGATCACATTGAGATCCCATTCTGCCGGGGGCAGCCAGATGGGTGTTTCGAGAAGAGTAAGTCCTTCATGAATCGGGTGATGAGGGGCTGCACAGAAAGGGGTTTGCCCTCTATACAGTGGTGGTTCGCGGAAAGTGTGCTCAGATGCACTCTGATGGAATTGGATTTAAGCCCAGACTGAAAACAGGTGGAGCAGGTACTGCAGTACCACCTGTACCGGGCAGGAGAACGGGTTCACCTGTTGCTCCGTGCACCATAAGGAGAATCGGCGCCACTTGAAGGCATAGGCCCGCCTTGTGGAGTCCTTGTAGGAGGCGAGGAGGATCTCCTCCACCTCCTTGAGAAGGTTGAGGGATGCAAGGGTGACCTGTTCAGCAGCCATGCTGTAAGACAAGGATCCCAAGTTGGGGTGGAGGATTGAGCCCTCCTCCTGAGTGTGAAGCCCCGGTGAGCTCCTGAGAGGAATCGGGGATTCCGTTGCAAGACGAAGCAGGAAAGGGAACCAAGGCTGCCTGGGTCACCGCAGGGCCACCAGGATCAGGGAAGTCTTGTCCCGCTGGACCTTGAAGAGGGTCTGTGCTATCAGAGGTGTGGGAGGGAAGGCATACAGCAGGCCTTCCGACCATGGGTTGAGGAAGGCATCTAGTGCCAATCAGGCTGGGTGCGGCTGTGAGCAGCAGAAACGTGGCAGCTGAGCGTTGGTCAGGCTGGCAAAGAGGTCGAGGCTCGGAGTGCCCCATAATCTGAAGAGCTGCTGTGCCTCCCTGGAGTCTGTCCTGGAGCTTGCCCATGGCCTGGGCCCACTGTGAGCCGAGATACCACTGAGCTACCCACATATGGAGATGGGCGTCAGGGACAACATGGACCATGGAGGCCATGTGGCCAAGGAGGCAAAGCATTGTCCGCGCCAACATGGTGTGACAGTGCTGTACCTCGGTCGCCATTGCACCTCTGTGGCTTGTTCCCTGAGGGGTACTGACCTCTCCTGAGGTAGAAAGGCTTTTGCCTAAAGGGTGTCCAGTTGTGCCCTATGAGTTCTAGGCTCTGAGCAGGAGTAAGGTGGGACTTGGGGTAGTTTAGGATAAACCCCAGGTGCTGCAGGGCATTTATGGTGCATCTGGTTGCGCATGTGCCTCTGCAGCTGTGTCCCTCTTTATGAGTCAGTTGTCCAGGTAGGAGAAGACAAAGGCCCCTTGAAGCCTGTGGTGGGCTGAGACCACCACAAGGCATTTTGTGAAGACCCTTGGAGATAAGGCCAGCCCGAAGGGCACTACCCTGTATTGGCAGTGCTGCCCCCCCCCCCCTCCCCACCATGATCCGGAGGTATTTTCTGTGACCGGGGTGGATTCAGATGTGAGTGAAGCATCCTTTAGGTCTAAGGAGCAAAGCCAGGAATGGCAGCAGTGTTCTTCCTGACCAGAAACCTATTAAGCTCTCGCAAGTCCAGGATGGGCCTGAGGCCCCCAGTCCTCTTGGGGACAAGGAAGTATCTGGAGTAGAAGCTGGTGCCCCAGAGGTGTTTTGGGACTGGCTCCACTGCTTTGTCCAGGAATAGTCCTGCTAGCTTGGTGAGGAGCAGGGTCTGGTGAAGGAGAGGCCTGATGGGCTCCCTTGGGAAAAATGGGGCAGCGTCTGATGTAGGTGGAGGTAACCTTCCTTGACCATCTGTAACACGCAGGCATCAATGGTGATGGCTGTCCACCTGTGGGCAAAAAGGGCTAGGTGCCCCCCTGTGGGCAGCAAAGGAGCCCTTGGGGGTATGGGGGTTGTGCCCAGGCAGTCAAAAGCCTCCCCTGGACTGGGCCTGAGCTGGTGCCTGGGGCTTCAGGGCTTTATTCTTTCTAGGACCATGTCCCTGTGGCCTTTTTGTTGCTGGGCCTGCTGAGAGCCCGAGAAGGCTTGGAAGTGTGGAGTAGTACTGAAGCCCCCTTTCTTCCTCGGGAAGAAGGGCTTTTTCCTCGGAGTTTTCTTTTGGGGTTGCACCAAGGTCTTTTTCGAGAGCCTGGTTCTCGTCACATATTCAGTCTCTATCTCCACCGCTTTGTCCGCCATGGGTTTCCCAAACAGGTTTTCACCTGTGCAGGGGACATCAATCAGTTTGTCCTATACCCATTGTTTCAGGTCGGACGACTGCAGCCATGCTTGGCGTTGTTCCCTGATGCCTGTGGTGGCCACCCTAGCCAATGACTCAAAGCCATCATAGGCTGCTCGGGACAGGAACTTTGAACATTCCTTTACCACCGAGGTTAGGGTCTAGAACCTCTGCAGGGGTTCTCCATCGAGGCCTACCAAGAATGCCTCGAGCTCCCTTGACAGTTCCTTCAGATACATGCCGATGTAGAACTGTAAATGAGTGGATTTGCCATGTTAGCATCGAGTCCTGAAAAGCCATTCAGCAAAGGGTGTCAAGGGTTCGGATCTCCATGCCGGGTGGTACTGACAAGTGTGTCTTTTGGCTCTTAAGCCGGTGCATGGCCGACTCCACAACCATTGAGATGTAGGGGAGCTAGGCCTTTTGGAACCCAGGGCTCTGACGTCGAGGCGCCTGCTGACAATTGGTACAGACACTGGTGTTTCCCACATCCGGAGGAGGCAGTGGTCGAGGATCAGGGGCACTGGGACCATAAGGGTTTTCATTGTGGGTGCCTTGTATTGGAGCATCTCCAATTCCTCGGTTCATGGGTCCTCCTCGACCTCAGTCTCGATCACAAGAGCCTTGGCCACATCTCGCACAAAATAGAGGAATGCAATGTCCTCAGGTGGGGAGCGGTGTCAGGTTGTTGGTGAGAGACTGGTCTGAGGGCACCTCACGTGTCACCTCGTGTCCAGGGACTCTTTGTCCTTGGTCTCTCATTTGCATGCAGAGTACAAGTCCGAAGCCACATGATCACATCTGTCGAGGACTGCTTTCTGCAGTGCAGGACCTCCAAAGGATCGTTGATCCAAGCCATGGGTGCCCACTGGGGAGGACCAGTATCCTGAAGAATGGGACCAGGATCGGGGCAGGGGGCTCTCTCAAGGCCGGTAGTGCTCGAGGACCAGCTCGATGTCCGGGGAAGCCCTCAATGTCGAGGGTCCCATCGTCAGGGTGGATAAACCAGGTAAACTGGACAAATGCCTGCTGCATGGCCACCAGGGCAGATATACTGTTCTCTAGGGCTTCCATTCTGGTCTCCATGCCAGTTGGCTCTGCAGCCTTTGACATGGACACAGAGGAGTTCGGGCCCAGCACTGGTACTGTTGAGGGGGAGTTCTCGATGAGGATGGCCTCAGAGGCCCTAGGCCAGTCGGCAGTAGCCGATGACTCCTTGCGAGGCAACATGGAGAGCCTCTCCTGCCTTGACTCATTAGATTCACGTCTGGGGCTGCGGGACCTGGGGTGGGATTTCACCTTCTTTTCTGATCCATCCTCCTAGCAGTCTTCAAAGATTTTCCTCTTCTTATGCTCCACCTCCAGAGACTTCCGCTAGAGGAACCACGGCTGCAGGACTCCGAGGAGGCTCTGGCTTCATGGGGCACGAGGTATTGGAAGGGGCCAAGGAGCGTAGTATTACCAGAGACTCCGGGGCAGAGTCGGACTTAAGAAAAACGTTTTCCTGCTGCTGATGGCGACTCTTTCCTTTGGGGTCATTGGAGGCAGCAGCCATGTGGATCAGTAAATGAGATAATTTTGCCACACTGGTCACACTTTTTGAAGCCACTTGAGACAATTGGAAAAAGGGTGTCCCTGCCTCTGAGACCTTTCACTGAAAAAGGGCACAAACGCCGGTCAAGGTGGACCTAGATGGAAAAAAGAGGAAAAGAGATAGATGAACCTGAGGGGCGACACTGAGGCGAGCTGGCTCGGGGGCAGGAAGGAACCGGTATGCAAACTGGACAAAATTTAACTATAAAAAAAATCTGACTTTTTCCAGGGAAAAAAAAGGACTACAAAAAGGGACTGCTAGATCTGGAGAGAGCAAGCCAGTCTTTACCAAGAGCACATGGTTCAGAAGAATGTATCCTTGAAGGATACTAACAAAACAGGGAAATTAGGACATCTAAACAGAGAGGTACCAATATTTTTGGTATAAATTGGTAGTATGCTCTTCCTTGATGTGGTTTCTTGTTATGTGGTATATACTTTTTCTTGAATATTGTAAACTGTGTGGGTGTTAACTTTATTCTTTATTGTTTGTTGTAATTCAGGAAATTTATAAATAAAAATATAAAAAAAAAAAAAGTTACCCGGTTGCCCTTAAGTACAAAGCTGAAGGATTCCAAATTACCGCTATCAACTGATAACCAGATTAATATGATTGAAATATAACCTCTAAAATGCCTGCATGCAAATGCTAGAAGTCTAAAAAAAATAAGATAGAGTAAGAATATAAAGCTCTAAATGAGAAGTTAGATATGATTGGTATCTCAGAGACCTGGTGAAAGAAGGCCAACCAATGGGACAGACTATATCGCAATGATATAGTATATCAAATTGGTGGAGGGGTTTGCTCTGTTAGAGAGGGTATTGAGTCACATAGGATTAAAGTTTTGCAGGAAACAAAATACACTGTAGAATATGGATAGAAATTCCATGTAAAAAGGGGAAGGCAATGGCAGTGGAGGTGTACTACCGACTGCTTGGCCAGAATGAACAGATGGATAATGAAATGCTGAAAGAAATCAAGGAAGCTAACAAAAGTTACAACACAGTAATAATGGGTGATTTAAATTACCCGGGTATTGACTGTGTCAGTATCACAACAGGACATGCTAGTGAGATAAAATTTCTAGATGAAATAAATGACTGCTTCCTGGAGCAGCTGGTTCAGGAACCAACAAGAGGAGAAACTATTTTGGACCTAGTCCTTAGTGGCTTGCATGATCTGGTGCAAGGGATAAGGGTGTTGGGGCCAGGGCCAGGGCCGTCCCGTCCACTGAGCAAGAATGTTTTTTGCACAGGGCCCCGCGTTTCAGGGGGCCCCGCGCAAAAAACATTCATTAGCCCAAGTACATTTTAAAAAAAATACCGGCTGCTGCTGCTGTCGTGGCAGCGGCAGAATCAAATGTCAACGCCGCGGGGCCCCGACTGCTCGGCAGAACCTCCCTCGAGCATCAGCTCCCGAATCCCTCCCAAAGCGCGGGCTTTCAGAGCCGCGAGAGCTTCTCTGACCTCTCGCGGCTCTGTTAATCCCGCCGGGGCTGATGGGAGAGATTAACAGAGCCGCGAGAAGAAGGGAAACTCTTGCGGCTCTGAAAGCCCGCGCTTTGGGAGGGACTCGGGAGCTGATGCTCGAGGGAGGTTCTGCCGGGCAGTCGGGGCCCCGCAGTGTTGACGTTTGATTCTGCTGCTGCCACAGCGGCAGCAGCAGCAACCGGTATATTTTTTTTAATCTATCTGGCCGGGGGGGGGGGGGGGTTAGGACTACTAATGAGCTACGGGGGGGGGGGGACTAAGACTGGAAGTGGGCTTATGGGGGGAGGGGGTTAGGAAGGGTAATGGGCTATGGGGGGGTTAGGACTACAAATGAGCTATGGGGGGGACTAAGACTGGAAGTGGGCTGATGGGGAGTGGGTTAGGACTGGTAATGGGCTATGGGGGGTTAGGACTACTAATGAGCTATGGGGGGGGACTAAGACTGGAAGTGGGCTGATAGGGGAGGGGGTTAGGATTGGTAATGGGCTATGGGGTGTTAGTACTACTAATGAGCTATGGGGGGGACTAAGACTGAAAGTGGGCTGATGGGGGGAGTGGGTTAGGACTGGTAATGGGCTATGGGGGGTTAGGACTACTAATGGGCTACGGGGGAAATAATACTGGAAGTGGGCTGATGGGGGAGAGGGTTAGGACTGGTAATGGGCTATGGGGGGCTAAGACTGGAAATGGGCTGATGGGGGGGTAGGAATGGTAATGGGCTATAGGGGGTGTAGAACTGGTAATGGGCTATAGGGGGGCTAGGACTGGAAATGTGCTGATGGGGGGGTTAGGACTGGTAATGGGCTATGGGCTTGCTAAGACTGGAAATAGGGAGGTTAGGACTGGTAATGGGCTATGGGGGGGGCTAGGACTGGAAATGGGCTAATGGGTGGATTAGGACTGGAATGGGCTGTGGGGAGGCTACGACTGGAAATGGGCTGATGGGGGTTAGGACTGGTAATGGGCTATGGGGGGGCTAAGACAAAATGGGGTGATGGGGGGGTTGCTAGGACTGGAAATGGGCTGAGTGAGGGGGGCTAGGACAGGAAATGGGCTGATGGAGGGCTAGAATAGGACTGGAAATGGGCTGTTGGGGGGGCTTAGATTGAAATGGACTCATGGAGGGGTTAGAACTGGAGGTAGGCTCATGGGGGGCTTGGATTGGAAATGGGCTGAATGGAGGGGAGCTAGGATTTGACATGGGCTGATGGTGGGGCTAAGAAAGGAGTAGAAATGGGCTGATGGGGGGCTGGGATTGGAAATGAGCTGATGGAGGGACTCGGATGGGGGAGCTAGGACTGGAAATGGGCTGATGGTGGGGCTAGGATAGGACTAGAAATGGGCTTATGGGGGGCTAGGACTGGAAATGGGCTGATGCGTGGACTAGAAGGGAGCGGATGCTGGGTGGGGCTGGAACTAGAAAGGAGCTGATGTTGGGGGAGGATTAGAATGGAATAGAGCTGGGAGAGTGAAAAAATATTTTGTGTGGGAGGGAAGACAAATCTACAATTGGCCAGATATTGGGAGAGTAAGTGGGGATTGAGGATGGAGGGGTAAAATTTGAGTGGATGAAATAGGAATGAGGAAAGAGCAAAAGGAGAAAGATTAGTATGTTAAAGCAGATGTAGAGAGAGAATGGAAAAAACTAGAAGCGTGAAGAAAAGACAAATGGACAACAGACGATGGAGAGTTAGCAGAAGACACGAAGAAACCAGAAGAAAGTGGCTGGAGCAATTGCAACTGAAAAAAAAATGCACAAAAGGTAGAAAAATATCGCTTTATTGAATTTATTAACTGAAATATGCCAGCTCTGGGAAATGTGCATCATTAACGTCTGCGCTTTGTTTAGTACAAGAGGAAATTAATTTATAGTTTTATTTCTACAGTGTTGTTGGGCTTTTGGGGTTCCCAGTTTAATTATTGTCTTCCTGTTTCTAAATTGTGATTCCTTGTTTGGTGATGGTCTATGTTCTGCATGTGTAACTGAGCTGAGGTATTCTGTTTATGTAATTCCTATTTGACATTGCCACTTGTTCTCTTTCCCCAGTAGGTCATGTATTGTTATTCTCTGAAATGTATTGGTTTAATATTTTCAGTGTAGCCTTTTGATAGGTAGGGTCTTGTGCTTTGTGAGTCCAGGTAGTGCTGTTATGATACGGCGGGTTTGCTATGGGTTCTAAATGGGCAGTGTTTGTAGTAGTTCCTAATGTGCCTGGCAGTTGGCACTGGATTATAGTAATGTAGAAATCTTTTAGTCTTTCTTTATCCATACACTCATTAAGAGGCATGTTTACTAAAAGTTAGTGTAAGGTAACATTATGCAAATATTTATGCAAATGAGTTCCCTTATGCAAATGAGGCCCCGCACCCCCCTTGGGCCGCCCCTGGTTGGGGCCACTTGGCAATAATGATCATAGCATGATCACATTTGATTTAATAAATGAAAGCAGGACGGCAAGGAAATCCAGAGTACTCTCATTTAACTTTCAAAAGGGAGACTATGATAAAATGAAGAAAATAGTTAACAAAAGACTAAACAGTTGTAAAGGCTAAAGATTTGCATAAAGTGTGGTTATTTCTTAAAAATACTATCTTGGAAGCCCAGAAAAGATGTATTCCATGCTTTAATAAAAGTGGAAGGAAGGCCAGAAAACTGCCAGCATGGTTTAAAGGCGAGGTCAGAGAGGTTGTTGCGGCCAAAAAAAGCATCTTTCAGGAAATGAAAAAAGGAACCAAATGACGAAAATGGGAAACAACATAAGCATTGTCAAGTTAGATGTGAGGCATTGATAAGGCAGGCAAAGAGAGAATTTGAAAAAAAAGCTTGCCGTGGAAGCAAATATGCATAATAAAAACTTTTTCAAGTACATTCGTAACAAAAAACCTGTGAGTCAGTTGGACCATTGGATGATAGAGGAGTAAAAGGGGCACTAGGTGAAGATAAGGCCATAGCGGAGAGACTTAAATAAATTCTTTGCCACGTTCTTTACTGAAGTTGATGTAGGGAATTTACCCATGCCTGAAAAGGAATATAAAGGTGATGTATCAGAAGAATTGAAAGAAATACTGAAAAACCGGGAAGATGTATTACAACTATTTGATAAAGTGAAGAGTACCAAATTACCTGGACTGGATGGTAAACATCCAAGGGTATTAAAATTACTAATAGTAGGTCTGCAATCTCATATTTCAGTTATCTGTGAACTATCATTAAAATCAACTGTAGTAGAAACATAGAAACATGATGACAGAAAAAGACCACAAGGCCCATCTAGTCTGTCCTTCCATAACAACAACTACAACAGTCCACTTTTTACCTTTAGAGATCCTCTGTGTTGGTCCCATGCTTTTTTGAATTCAGTTACTGTCCTCATCTCTACCACCTCCACTGGGAGACTATTCCACGGATCCACTACTCTTTCCGTAAAGAAATATTTCCGCATATCACTCCTGAATCTATCTCCCTTCACCCTCATCCCATGTCCCCTCGTCGCAGAACTTGCTTTCAATTGAAAGAGGCTCTCTCCCTGAACATTTATGCCACGGAGGTATTTAAACATCTCAATCATATCACCTCTATCCCGCCTTTCCTCTAAGGTGTACATATTAAGATCCTTAAGTCTGTCCTCATATGCTTTATAATGAAGACCACTAATCATCTTAGTAGCACCCCTCTGTACCGACTCCATCCTGTTCACATCCTTTTGAAGGTGCGGTCTCCAGAATTGCACACCATACTCCAAATGAGGTCGCACCAAAGACTTATACAGAGGCATTATCACCTCCTTTTTTCTGCTAGCCATTCCTCTCCGTATGCACCCAAGCATCCTTCTAGCTTTTGCCGTCGCCTTTTCTACCTGTTTAGCTACTTTAAGATCATCGGACACAACTACGCCTAGGTCCCGCTCTTCTTTAGTGGACAAAAGTACTTCACCTCCTATGCTGTATTGCTCCCTTGGATTGCTGCAGCCCAAATGCATGACCTTACATTTTTTAACATTAAATCCCAGCTGCCAAATTCTAGACCATTCTTCAAGCTTAGCTAGATCCCTCCTCATGTTATTTACACCTTCCTGGGTGTCTACTTTATTGCAGATTTTGGTATCATCTGCAAAGAGGCAAACCTTACCCGACAGCCCTTCCGCTATATCACTAACAAAGATGTTAAAAAGAATCGGACCAAGGACAGATCCCTGGGGCACACCACTGGTAACATCCTTCTCCTCAGAGTGAGCTCCATTTACTTGTACTCTTTGTCGCCTCCCACCCAACCAATTTCTAACCCAAGCAGTAACTTTAGGGTCCATCCCTAGGGTGCTCAGTTTGTTTATAAGTCGCCTGTGAGGAACAGTGTCAAAGGCTTTACTGAAATCTAAATACACCACATCTAGAGCTCTCCCTCGGTCCAACTCCCTGGTCACCCAGTCAAAGAAATCAATCAGATTTGTCTGACAAGACCTGCCTCTGGTGAATCCATGCTGCCTCGGATCCTGTAATCCGCTGGACTCCAGAAACCTCACTATTTTCTCTTTCAACAGCGTTTCCATTAATTTACTCACCACTGAAGTTAAACTAACCGGCCTGTAGTTTTCAACCACATCCTTACTTCCGCTTTTGTGTAAAGGCACCACATGAGACTCTCTCCAGTCCTTTGGCACCACTCCCGACTCCAACGAGGCATTGAAAAGGTCAGTCAGTGGAGTTGCTAGAATGTCCCCAAGTTCCCTCAGTATTCTAGGGTGTATCCCATCCGGTCCCATCGCTTTGTCTACTTTGAGTTGAGCTAGTTTCTCACGAACACAGTCTTCTGAAAATTGTTCAAGATGTCCCTCGCTTCTGTTCTTATTTGTGGGTGTTTTCTGAGGTCCTGCTCCTGGTTTTTCATCTGTGAACACAGAACAAAAATATTTGTTAAGTAATTCCGCTTTATCCTTATCAGCTTCTACATATTCCCCCCCTGTACCCTTGAGTCTGACAATACCACTTTTGCCCTTCCTCTTCTCACTAATATATCTGAAAAATGTCTTATCCCCCATTTTATTGCATTGGCTATTTCCTCCTCCTTTTGAATCTTTGCCTTCTTGACTACTTTGCTAGCTTCTCTAAGTTTTTCCAAATACAGATGCCTGTCTTCCTCTCTCTGTGATCTCTTGTATTTCATGAAGGCCTCCCTCTTTTTCTTCACTTTTTCAGCTACTTCCTTCGAAAACCATAGCGGTCTCCTGTTCCTTTTGCCTTTGTTTACCATTTTAACAAAGAATGGAGAATGGCCAATATAATGCCAATATTTAAAAAGGGTTCCAGGGGTGATCCAGGAAACTACAGACATGTGAGTCTGACATCAGTACTGGGAAAAAAGGTAGAAGCCATTATAAAGAATAAAATTACTAATCATGTATATAGTCATAGTTTAATGGGAGAAAGCCAACATGGATTTAGCCAAGGAGAGTCTTGTCTTACTAATTTGTTATATTTTTTGAAGGTGTGAATAAACAGATAAACAAAGGTGAGCCAGTTGATACAGTGTATCTGGATTTTCAGAAAGCCTTTGACAATGTCCCTCATGAGAGACTCTTAGCAAAATTAAAAAGTCATGGGATTGCAGGTAGTGTAATATTGTGGATCAGAAACTGGTTAAAAGATAGAAGGTAGAGGGTAGGGCTAAATGGCCAGTTTTCTTAATGGAAAAAAGTAAAGTATCAGTCCCATGATATGGGCTATATCAGTTATTTTTTTCCTTGTCATAATTTGTTGCCTTTTATTGATTTGTGATTGTCCTTTACTAAATTTGGTTATTGTATTTTGACTAAAATCCATAAATATAAAAAAAAAAACACCACCCAGGAAAAACATTTAGGTGTCATCGTGGATAATATGTTGAAACCCTCTGCCCAGTGTGCAGTGGCAGACAAGAAAGCTAATAGAATGCTAGGAATCATAAGGAAAAGAATGGAGAATAAAACCAAGGATATTATAATGCCTCTGTATCAATCCATGTTGTGACCGCACCTTGAATATTGTGTGCAATTCTGGTCACCGTATCTTAACAAGGATATAGCAGAATTAGAAAAGGTACAGAGAAGAGCCATCAAAATGGTAAAGGTGATAGAAGGATACCCCTATGAGGAAAGGCTTAAAAGGTTAGGGCTCTTCAACTTGGAAAAGAGAAGGCTGAGGGGAAATATGGCAGAAGTCTATATATTAATGAATGGAGTGAAACGGGTTAACGTAGATTGGCTGTTTACTCCATCAAAAAGTAGAAAGGCTAGAGGATATGCAATGAAACTACAGTGTAACCCGTTTAAGACTAATAAGAGAAATATTTTTTCACTCAACGCGTAACCAAATTCTGGAATTCGTTACCGGAGGATGTAGTAAAAGCTGTTAGTGTAACTGGGTTAAAAAAAGGTTTGGACAAGTTTCTGGAGGAAAAGTCTATAAACCATTATTAAAGAGGACCCAGGAAATCACTGCTTATCCTAGGACGAGCATTGTGGAAGCTGTGGACTTTGGTACCTACCAGGTACTTGTGACCTGGATTGGCCACTGTTGGAAACAGGATACTGGACTAAATGGATCTTGGTCTGACCCAGTATCGCATTTCTTATGTTCTTATGGAAAAAAGGAGACTGAAGCAAAATGGCACCCTTGGGCGGGAAGTGGATCACGCATGCGTGGTGCATCTCCCAAAGGCTTTCTTTGAAAGCTGTAGAGATGCTTCTGCACGGGCTCTGCGTGCGCCATCACTCATATGTGAGGTCTGACTTCCTGCTTATTCCCAGAGAATTCCTGGATTCATAGGTAGCATGTTGTGGACATGTTTTTGGTATGTTTAAGGCATTCTAAACTCTCCCTTTTAGTATTTCAGTGGCTTAGCGCTTCCTGGAATTCCATTTCTACCATTTATCTTCTGTGACTAATGGGCATCTCTAGTCTCAGCTTATATATAACTTGAATGCCTGCTGTTCCTTCATGTATTCTTTAAGGAGATGGGAGGGTTTCATGTGGGCATTGCCTCTTAGTGTGGTCTATGGTGTTTTTCCAGGGTGAACCGGTTGTCAAGGCATAGAGGACCAGTCACTTCTGCTCGGATTTCAGCTGTTAGTGCCAGAACATGGCTCAGTGACATGGGGAAGGTATGTTCTGCTTTCTTCGTGTCTTATTGGTCGCAATTCTCTGGCTCAGGTTGTTTGCTTCTGACCTATAAACTGGACTGTTGTGTTTCCCTTCCTGTCGTTGGGTACTGCTTTGGTACGTCCCATGCATCTGGACTGGAGGGACAATGAGGAAGATGAAATTTAGGCCTTATCTGCTAATTTTCTTAGTTCCTCCAGTCTGGTCCAGGACCTGCCCCTTTTTACTTCTAGTTCCGGCCTGGCTTTTGGAATGCTAGCATATTACAGTTATGGCACCAGTTGGCTTTCAGGTATTTCGTTCAGTCATGCTGTGTTTCTCTTAAGTTGAAAGACTTTGACTGCAGAATTTTGATGACCTGCATAGATATGTACGGATATATATATATATCTATATTCACCTATCTATATCCATATCCATTTTTCCGGACTCATTTCAGAGTGGAAGTGGTGAATTGCTTGCCCCAATACAAGCTTTGTGGAACCCGTGTCTTTTGGGGAAACTGCTAGGTACTTGTGACCTAGATTGGCCACTGTTGGAAACAGGATACTGGGCTTGATGGACCTTGGTCTGACCCAGTATGGCATATGTTATGTTCTTATGTTAATAGTTACCTATTCCTTATACACTCTAACTGTCTTGTTCTGGAGTCTGCTTTGTTACAAAAATACTGGTGCATGGAGTGTTGCACAGGACCCTCGACATCAAACCAGTGGTTCTCAGTCTTCATTTGCTGGTAGGAGAGCATAACCCACGCGTCTGGACTGGAGGTACTCAAGGAAAGTAAATTAGTGGGCAAGACCTAATTTCACCATTACCATTAGGGATATGCATTTTTTAGTACTCCAGATGATACATTAGCATAGCTTTAAAAAGCTGTCAGTGTATAATAACCAATCACTGCCGAGGAAAAAAAGAGCTAACATTCATTTACTCAAAAAAAAATAATAATAATAAAATAAAGTTTAATGGGTTTTTTTTTCAAGCACATCAACTTCCTGACACACAGAATTGAGTTATACATTTACTTCCAAATCCTCTATGAATAAAAATCAATAAAAGTAGCTATCAGAAAAACTGGGATAATGGTAGGTTGTTTTTTTTTTTTTTTTTTTTTTAAAACAGACACTGCTAGACAAGGTGCTCTTAAAATTTCTCAGTCTAATACAGAAACCAGCTGAGGAACCCCAAGACTCCATTGCCACCTACAAGGTTAATGCAGCGCAAAAAGCATAGTTACTCATCTGTAACAGGTGTTCTACAGGGACAGCAGGAATCAGTCATCACATATGAGTAACGTTGGCGCCGACAGAGCTCACGCAGAAGCATTTTCCCAGCTTTCAGAGAAAGCCTTTGGGAGATGCAGCATGCATGCGTGGATCTACTTCCCGCCCAATGGTGCCATCTTGCCTCAGTCAAATGATATAGCTAAGATGGCCAAGGAAAAAAATAAAATACAGTAAAGGAGCAACTCCAAGGGGAGGAGGGAGGGTTGTGAGGACAGACTCCTGCTGTCCCCACAGAACACCTGTTATAGGTGAGTAACTACATTTTCTTCAGGAACAAGCAGGAAGTCAGTTCTCACATATAGGACTCCCCCGCTACAGGCTACTGAGAACCTGTAAAAACGCCATGGCAACCTGCAAAGGATGAGCAGTTATCAGCAGCAGTTGAGTCCCTAATCAGAGACTCTCGCAAGACCCAAGTGTCTGGCAGAGAACCAGCACTTCAGTAGCCTGAACACAGAAGAGTCAGAGGGCAGGAGTTGCCTTCACTCCAAAGAGATTACAGAGTACAGCCTGGCTGAAGGCGCTGTCCCATCAGGACTCCCTTTCCAGCAGTAGAGAGCTGTGAAGGTATGGATCAAAGACCAGGTGGCGGCCCGGCATATTTCCATCATGGGGACGGAAAGCAAATTTGCCACAGAAATAGCCATGGCCCTGACATGGTGTGCTGTGACCCTCTGGTCCAATGAGATTCCTCCTTGCTTCTAGGCAAGGGTAATGCAGTCTGCCGTCCAAGTGGACAGAGTTCACTTTGTCACTGGGAGCCCCAGACGGCTGGGGTCATAGGATAATAAAAGCTGTGGTGCTTTGCTGTGTCCCTGAGTCTGTTGCAGGTAAAAGGGCAGGGCTCTCTTACCTCCAACGCCTGACGTGACGCCTCGGAAAGAAGATGGGGAGTACCACTTCCTTGCTGAGGTGGAATGACACCACCTTTGGTAGAAACTTGGGGTGTGTGCGGAGCACCACCCTGTTCTTGTAGAACCTAGTGTACGGCGGTTCGCTATCAGAGCCTGGAGTTCACTGAGTCTGTGTGCTGATGCGAGTGCTACCATGAAGGCGACCTTCCAGGCCAGGTACCAGAGGTGGCAGGTAGCCAGAGGCTCAAACGGAGGCTTAGTGAGCTACAAGAGCACACACTGAGATCCCACTCTGCCTCTGGAGAACGGACAAGGGGAGGGGTTTAGATAAAATGAGGCCCCAAAGGAATCAGGACACAAGGGGATGAGCCAAGAGAGGTTTTCCCCTCAACAGAATGGTGATGCGTTGCAATGGTATTCAGGTGTACTCAGAAATTGACTTCAGTCCCACCTGCGATAGGTGAAGCAGATATCAGAGTACCACTTGTACTGAGCAGGAAAACGGGTTCGCCTACCTTTCCGCACACCATATTGAGAATTGGCGCCACTTGAAGGTATATGCCCTTCTTGTGGAGGCCTTAAGAGAGGCCAGAAGAAACTCTTCCATGTCCTGTGGGAAATTGAAGGGGGCTAACGCTACCCTTTCTGCAGCCAAACCGTGAGTGAGAGTAGCCCCGGAGCTTGGCCCAGGAGAATCGGCGACACCGCCGATAGGGAGAGGAGCAGTGGGAACAAGGGCTGTCTGGGCCACTGAGAGCCTATCAGCATTCGTGTTGCTCTGTCATGCTGGACCTTGAAGTGTGTCTTGGCTACCAGCGGTGTCAGTAGGAAGGCATACATGAGGCCTTCCATCCATGGCATGAGGAACGCATCTGCTGCCATCTGGGATGGAGACAGCTGGCGAGAGCAGAATCGGGGCCATTGCATGTTTTCCGGGCTGGCAAACTGGTCCATTGAGGGGACACCTCAGAGACAAAACAGTCATGAGGCTACCACTGGATCCAGGCGCCACTAGTGCGACTGGAGGACTCTGCTCAGTTTGATCACCAGGGCATTGTCCTGGCCTGGGGTGGGGGGGTACACCGCCCTTAGGAGCATCCCTCTGTGTGCAGCATAGGAGCACAGGGCCATTGTCTCCTGGCAGAGGGGGTACGACCCTGTTCCTCCGTTTGTTCATGTAGAACACTGCAATCTGATTGTCGGTCTAGGGCTCTGTTAGCATGCTGTCCAAAAGCCCCTCCTTGCCTCGTGGCCTCCCCCATTTCCCACAACACCGGTGCAACTGCTGCCCCTAGGACTTTGTAGAATTTGGGATCCAAGCTGTCTGGGGGCCCCCCCCCCAACCCCCTGTTTTAACACGTCTTTGCCCACTGGAAGGGGAAGGCCCCATTCAAGCAAGTGAGGTCGGATGGGGTAATTTATGACAAACCACAGGTGGTGCAGGGCATTGATGGTGCACCCAGTGGTGCATTGTGCCTCTGCAGCCATGCTCCCCTTTATGAGCCAGTTGTCCAGATAAGGGAACATGAAAGCTCCTTGGAGCCAGAAGTGGGCTACGAGGCACTTTGTGAAGACCCTTGGTGAGGAGGCCAGATCGAAGGGCAGCACCTTGTATTGGTAGTGCTGTCCCCCCACCATGAACCGGAGCAATTTTCTATGGCTAGGATGAATTTGGCTATTCTCCTTAGACCTAAAGGATGCCTACACTCTCATCCTATCTCCCTGCTGGAGGAATGGCAGTAGTGTTCCAAGGGCGAGCATCTTGAACCTCTACATGACCAGAAATCTGTTGAGCTCTCACAGGTCCAGGATGGGTCTGAGGCCTCCTATCCTCTTGGGGATGAGGAAATACTTGGAGTAGAAGCCTGTGCCCCAGAGATGTTTCGGCACTGGCTCCATTGCTTAGTTGTTGATTAGGCTTGCTAACTTGGTGGAGAGTAGGGTCTGGTGAAGGAGAGGCCTGATGGGTTCTCCTGGGAAGTACAAGGGTGGCACCCATTGTAGGTGGAGGAGGTAGTCCCCCTTGACCACTTGTAGCACCCAGGTATCAGTGGTGATGGCTGTCCACCTGTGAGCAAACAGAGCTAGGTTCCCCCCTGTGGGCAGCAGAGGACCCCCTGGGGGTAGGGAGGTGGCACCCAGGCAGTCAAAAGCTCCCCTCAGGCTGGGCCGGAGCTGGTGCCTGGGACTTTGGGGCCTCTTGTTGTCTGGGACCATGTTCCTAGCCTTTTTGTTGCTGGCCCTGTAAAGGGGCCAGGAAGGCCTGGAAGTGTAGTGTACTACTAAAGCCCCCTTTCTTTCTCGTGAAGAAGGGCTTTTTCCCTGGGGTTTTCTTCTGGGGTTGCATCGAGGTCTTCTTTTAGAGCCTGGTTCTTGTCACAAACTCTGTATCTATCTCTGCTGCCATCCACCATGGGCTTCCTGAATTGATTTTCCCTGCATAAATCTATCAGTTTATCCTGCACGCATTTCTCCAGGTCGGACATCTACAGCCATGCTTGGTATCATGCCCCGATGCCTGCGGCAGCCACCATGGCCAATGACTTGAAACCACTGTAGGCTGCCCTGGACAAAAACTTCAAGCATTCTTTTACTGCAGAGTTCAGGGTCTTGAACCTCTGTAGGGGTTCCCCCTCTAGGCCTGCCAAGAATCCACCAAGCTCCTTTGACAGTTCCTTCAGGTACATGCTGATGTAGAGCTGATAGGACTGGATCTGGCACATTAGCATTGAGCCCTGAAAGGCTTTCCAGCCGAGAGCATTGAGGGTTTGAGCTTCCCTGCCAGGTGGCCCCCAACAAATAAGTTTTTTGGGCTTTTAGGCCGGCGCATGGATGACTCCACGACCATGCAGTTGTGAGGAAGCTGGGTCTTTTGGAACCCAGGGCTTTGGCATACCAAATACCTGGTGTCAAGGTGCCTACTAACGACTCGTACCGACGCCAGTGTTTCCTACATCCAGAGGCGGCAGTGATCAAGGATCGGGGGCACCGGGACCGTAAGGGTTTCCTTTGGGTGTGCATCGTATTGGAGTATCTCCAATTCCTTGGTGCGGGGGGTCCTCCTCAGCCTCTGTCTCGATAGTGAGAGCCTTGTCCATATCCTGCACAAAATTGAGGAACGATGTCCAGGGAGACGGGTCCGAGGGCACGTCTTGATGTTACCTCGTGTCCGGGGACTCTTCATCCTCATTCTCCCATTTGGATTCGAAGTCCGAGTCTGACGCCACGCGACTGCCTCGGTTGAGGACCACTCCCGGCGGTCCGTGACCTCCGGAGGATCAACTATCCAAGCTGCAGGCACTCACCAGGGAGGACCGGTGTCCTGAGGAACAGGACCCTCTCTCGAGGCTAGTGGTGCTCAAGGACCAGCTTGACGTCCGGGGAAGCCCTCAATGTCAAGGGTTCCATCGGCAGGGCAGATGAACCAGATGAACTGGACATGAATGCCTGTTGCATGACCACTAAGGCAGATATACTGCTCTTTAGGGCTGCCATTTTGGTCACCAGTTGGCTCTGCAGCTTTTGATGTGGGCACTGAGTATTTCGGGCCTGTCATTGGTACTGTCAAGGGGGATTCCTCAATGAAAATGGCCGCTGAGGTCCGAGGCTGGGTGGCGGGTGCAGATGACTCCTTTTGGGGCAGCTTGGAAGGCTGCTCCTGCCCCAACTCCTCGGGCTCACACCTGGGACTGCATGTCCAAGGGTGAGATTTCCCCTTCTTCCACGATCTATCCTCCAAGGCGGTCTTTGAGGGTTTCTTCTTGTGCTCCATCTCCAGGGATTTTCGCTCTGAGGAATTACGGCCATGTGACTCCAAGAAGGCTCTGGCTTTGCGGGGCACCAAGGTTTTGGAGGGGGGCCCTGGAGTGTGGCAATACTGGAGATTCAGGCGTGAAGTCAGACTTCTGAAAAAAATTTTCATGCTGCTAATGGTGGCTCTTTAAGGCCTTTGAGATCATGGTTCTGCAGAGTTCGCAATCAGAGTTGTGCTCCAAGTCGAGGTATCGGAGGCAGCAGTCGTGTGGGTTAATGAGTAACATCATTTTGTCACACCTGTCACACTTTTTGAAGCCAATGGAGGCCATCCGAAAAAGGGGGTCGGAGGCCTTCGGCTGAAAAAGGACACAAACGCTGGTTGAGGAACACCTTGATGAAAAAATGAATAGATGAACCCGAGGAGCAGTCGCTGAGGCGAGCTGGCTCAGGGGCAGGAAGGAACTGGTACGCAAACTGGACAAAACTTAATTTAAAAAATCAGACTTTTTCCAGGGAAAACTGGCCAACGTCCGAAAAAAGGAGACTGAGACAAGATGGCACCCTTGGGTGGGAAGTGGACCACGCATGCGTGATGCATCTCCCAAAGGCTTTCTCTGAAAGCTGGGGAGATGCTTCCGCGCTGACGTCACCCATATGTGAGGACAGACTTCCTTGCTTGTTCCCAGAGAACGAAGATAATACATAACCTGAGAGCAAAGCTATGAAATGCACTTGTTTTTCATTACCACTTCAGTCCTGTTCTTGGGTAGCAGTCTGCCAAAGGTAGAATATATGAGTGTTGTGCACAGGCCAGCAAGTAATCTTCAGCAACAGTAGTCATTGGCTGTCACTCACACATGCCTCATCACTGAACAGGAATTACTGGTAGACACTGCCCCTTGAATCCCACACAGGATTTCCCCATAAACATTGTTAAAATTTCTGCATGCAATTGCTCAATAACCATATTAAAAACGGACATAGCTTTCGTTATACTGAAATCTAGACCAGTCTGTAGCAGTCGAGGAATGGAGTTTAAGAGCACTGTACTAAAGGTTGCAGCACTAACCCCTGGCTTGGGCCAAGGATCCAGTACAGATCATTATTTACAAATTTATTATTTCCAAAAACAACCAAATAAAATGGAAAGCACCAGCAGGAGGAAGTGTTTGTAAATGTCAGGAGAAAAGGTTAACTCAGGATTTCCAGAATGAAGTAGTCAGGACTCCTTTAGGCAGAGGAATCTCCTTTCGCTGTAAACATTGCTATAAATAAAGAAAGAAAGAAAATTAGTGTCACCAATAAATTTGCTAAAATACTAGTTGTTAAATAGCTATGGGAAACACACTGCTTTACATCACAGAAAATATAGAAAAACACGATACCAAAATAAAGTAAAGTCACTGGAGGGAGGGCAGAGAGAGTGCTGCTGAAGATGAAGAATGCCACATGAGAAAAAAAAAAGTAAGGCTGCAAACAAATCTAATTTATTTATTTATTTGTGCTTATATACCGCCTTTCATGAATAAAAGCGGTTTACAATGAACTCAAAGAAAGCGTCGTTACTCAACTGTAACAGGTGATCTCCAGGAACAGCAGGAATTGAGTCTTCACATATGGGTATCGTCAGCACCGACTGAGCCCATGCAGGAATGCTCCCCAGCGTCCTATAGGAAAGCCTTTGAGAGCATCCCACTGCGCCTGTGCTGCTGCCTTCCCAACTCTCCCTCTTCAGTTGGGTTTATAGCTGAGACAAAAGGAGAAAAGAAGAGAGAAAGACAGAGACAGAGAGATACAACTCCTAGGGGAGGTGGGTGGGTTGTGAAGACTCAATTTCTGCTGTTCCCGGAGATCATCTGTTACAGGTGAGTAACTACGCTATCTCCAGGAACAAGCAGGAATGTAGTCTTCACATATGGGGACTCCCAAGCTTAGAGATGCCAGGGAGATGACCCCAGAAAACAGCGAAATCCAGGTTGAGGTGGGTCAGGCTTCCTCCCAAGGATCTCTGGTATCGAAACCCGGGAAGGGGGCTAGGAGTTGTTCTAAGTCTGAAAGAGATGCTGGAGAACAGCCTGGCCAAACGAGGCATTCCGACGGGAGTCTTTGTCAAAGCAGTAATGAGCTGCAAAGGTGTGGACAGAGGACCAAATGGCTGCTTTGCAGATGTTGTCGATCGACACCAAGCGAAGGTTGGCCATAGAGGCAGCCATTGCTCTAACGTTGTGAGCTGTGACATGACCTTCGAGAGAGCCCCTTACTTTCATAGGTAAAGGATATGCAGTCTGCAATCCACTTGGAGAGAGTTCTCTTAGAAACTGGTAAGCCCAGGTGACTGGAATCAAAGGCAACAAAAAGCTGTGATGCCTTTCTATGCTGCCTAATCCTCTGAAGGTAAAAGGCTAAAGCTTGTTTACAATCTAGAGTGTGAAGATTCCTTTCTGCACTAGGGCATGAGGCCTAAGGAAGATGACAGGAAGGTAAATTGACTGGTTCAAATGAAAAGGCGAAACCACCTTTGGCATAAAGTGAGGTTGAGTCCTAAGGACTACTTTATCATGGTGAAAACTTGTGTAAGGAGGATCTGCCACTAAAGCTTGTAGCTCACTGATGAGTCTTGCAGAAGTGAGGGCAATTAGGAAGATTACCTTCCAAGAAAGAAACTTTAGGGATGTAGTGGCTAAGGGCTCGAAGGGTGGTTTCATAAGCTGCCCATGGACAAGATTTAAGTCCCATGCCACAGGTGGTGGCTTAATGGGAGGCTTAGTTAAGAATAGACCTCTCATAAACCGCACTACAAGCGGCTGAGAGGAGTCAGGTTGTCCATCAAAGGGCTTGTGGAAAGCCGCAATGATACTAAGGTGGACTCTTACTGAATTAGTCTTAAGTCCAGAGGATGAAAGGTGGAGAAAGGTTACTCCAGTAATGCCTTTACTGGAACTGAAAAAGGATTAAGTTCCTTTTTTGAACACCAGACAGAGAACCTTTTCTACTTGAAGGCATAGGCATGTCTTGTGGAAGGTTTCCTTGAGGCCAAAAGGATATCTTTAACCTGTTGAGAGAGGTTGACATCCTGGAATTCTAAGCTCTCAGCAGCCAGGCCATCAGGTGTAAAGACTGAGGATTCGGGTGCAAAAGCATCCCGTTCAACTGGTATAGAAGATCTGGAGCACATCCCAACGCCAGAGGCCTGGCTTGAGAGAGACGTAGAAGCAGTGGATACCACGTCTGTCGTGGCCAGCGTGGGGATATGAGGATCATAAGGCCCCTGTCTCTGAGGTTTGAATAGAGTCTTGGGAATGAGGGGAATGGGTGGGTAGGCATATAGGAAGTCCTGACCCCAGTGGAGTTGGAAAGCATCCATTGCCTGACTGTTCCGAGCCAGAATTCTGGAACAGAATCTAGGAAGTTTGGCATTCTGAGGACTTGCAAAAAGGTCCATATCTGGGGTTCCCCAAATTCGAAAGATTCAAGCAATTTGCTCTGGATGAAAAGACCACTTGTGTGGCAGCAACACTCGACTGAGTTTGTCTGCCAAGAGATTCTGTGTGCCTGGGAGATACATCGCTAGTAGGTGAATCTGAAGGCCTCTTGCGAAAAACCAGAGGCATAGAGCTTCGTTGCACAATGCCTGAGAGCCTGTTCCACCTTGCTTGTTCATACAGAACATGGCTACCTGATTGTCCATCTGGACAAGAACTGTCTTATAGCGCAGATGGTCCTGAAATACTCGAAGAGCGTAGAAAATGGCTCTGAGTTCCAGTAGATTTATGTAAAGACAAGCCTCCTGCTGGGCCAAAGACCTTGAGTGGAGAGATTGTCCGTATAAGCCCCCCAACCTGACTTGGACGCATCCGTCATCACAGTAGCTTGGTGCAGTGGCTGCTGAAAAGATGACCCTACGAGAAGGTTTTCTAGTGATTGCCACCACTGACGGGATGAAATGAGGCGTGCAGAGTTTCTGATTTTGTCCCCCAGACGACCCATGTCCACTGAGAGGCTAGGATCCACTGGGCTGCTCGCATGTGTAGGCGAGCATAGGGGACCACATGAACAATGGACGCCATATGCCCCAGCAACTGAAGCATTTCTCGAGCAGTCAGGGAAGTTTTCATAGCTGCTTGAGAAGCTAGTTGAAATATTCAAGCACAGCGGAGTTGTGGCAGGAAAGCCCTTGACTGCCGTGTGTCTAGAAGAGCCCCTATGAACTCTAGAGATTGAGAAGGGGTAAGATGGGATTTTGGGAGATTTATGACCAATCCCAAATATTGCAGGATTTGGATCGTGCAGGAAAGAGCAAAGCTGGCTTCTGGAGCTGTTGATGCTCGGATCAGCCGGTCGTCTAAGTAGGGGAAGACAAATATCCCTAAAGTCCTTAGAAATGCTGCTACTACTGCCATGCATTTTGTGAAGACTCTTGGGGCGGAAGCCAGGCGAAAGGGTAGAACTCTATACTGGGTAATGTCTTCCCTGAAAGAGGAATCAAAGAAACCTCCTGAGTTCTGCATGAATAAGGATATGTGTATAGGCGTCTTTTAGATCTAGAGAACATAGCCAATCCTGACTCTGACTGTAAGAGAAGTGTTCCGAGAGATCATTTTGAATTTTTCTCGGAACAGATACTTGTTTAACTCCCTGAGGTCCAGTATGGGCCTGTACCCTCCTGTTTTCTTTGGTATAAGGAAGTAGGGGGAGTAAAAGCCCAGGCCTTGTTGAGAACGAGGTACCTACTCTATCGCACCCTAAGCAAGGAATGAGGTGACCTCTTCACACAAGAGAGTGGTGGCGGGGGGTGGGGGGGTCGAGAACTGAACTCTCTTGAGGTAGAAAGAGGGGGCATACTGTGGAAGTGGAGTTTGTACCCCTCTGTCACTATGGAGAGAGTCCAATGCTCTGATGTTATCTGCAGCCACCTCTTGGCAAAGTAACAGTCTGCCTGGAATGTTGAGAGGCTCTGGTATTTTTAAAGGTAGGATGACTAGGTTCTCCTAGGAAGGAGTCAAAGACCTTGTGGAGGCTGTATCTGCTGAGCTGATTGAGCTCTGGGGACTTGAGCCTTTCTTTGTTTCGGCGGCTGCTGCTGCCCCTTCTGGGGAGCATGGATTGGGCAGTGTACAGTTTGGGTGTGAGGAGGATAGAATTTCTTTTTCTTGTTGAAAAAGGGCTTCTTAACTGTCTTTTTCTTAGCTGGGTTGGCAGTGGTCCTGGATAGTCTATTCAAGGTAGTGTTCTCGGAATCAAGCTGAGAAGCTTTATCCTGCCAATCCTTGCCAAAGAGATTTTCTCCCTTGCAAGGAATATTCCCCAGGTTGTCTTGCACCCACTGCTCTAAATCAAATGCTTGTAACCAAGCAATCTGATGTGCACCGACAGAAATAGCAGAAGTCCTGCTAATGCATTTGAAACAATCAAAGGTTGTCCTGTTCATGAACTTAGAAACATTTTGGGCATGTTTAACAAGAGTAAGGAAACTGGCCCTCTTGTCATCGGGGAGAAGAGGAGCCATGAGTTCCAAATCTTTAGTAACCTCTCAAAGAAACATACCCATGTAGAGTATGTATGAACTTATTCTGGCCAATGACTTGTTCCTCGCTAAATCTAAGGGCCTTTACTCTGTCCTCATCCTTCTCGACCTCTCCGCTGCCTTTGGCACTGTTGACCACAACCTCATCCTCTCCACCCTCTCCTCGCTTGGCTTCAAGGGCTCCATACTGTCCTTGTTCTCATCCTACCTCTCCCATCACTCCTTTAGTATAAGCTCTGGTGGCTCCTCCTCCTCTCCCACCCCGCTCCATGTTGGTGTACCCCAGAGATCCATCTTGGGCCCCCTCCTCTCTCTACACCCAATCCCTTGGCGCGCTTATCTCCTCTCATGGCTTTCAATATCATCTCTATGCCGACTCCCCCCAAATCTACCTCTCTACACCCGATCTCTCTCCAGCAATCCAAACCAAGATCTCTGCCTGCTTTTCTGACATCGTTGACAGGATGTCTCATCGCCGCTTGAAGCTGAACATGCCCAAGACTGAACTCCTCCTCTTTCCACCTAACTCCTCTCCTTCTCTTCCCCCCTTCTCAGTCTCCGTGGATGGATCTACGATCCTTCCTGTTCCCTCGGCCCGCAATCTGGGGGTCATCTTTGACACCTCTCTCTCTCCTCCTCCTTACATATCCAGCATGTTGCCAAAACCTGTCGCTTCTTTCTCTACAACATTAGCAAAATCCGCCCTTCCTGTCGGAACACACCACCAAAACGCTTATCCACTCCCTAATCTCCTCTCGCCTCGACTACTGCAACCTACTCCTTGTTGGTCTCCCCTTGAGCCATCTCCTCCCCCTTTAATCCATAAAAAATTATGCTGCTCGACTAATCTTCCGCCAATCCCGCCATGCCCACATTACTCCTCTCCTGAAGTTGCTTCATTGGCTCCCCATCCAATTCCGCATCCAGTTCAAACTTCTTCTGACCTGTAAGTGCATTCACTCTACAGCTCCTCCGTACCTCTCATCTCTTATCTCTCCCCACATCCCAGCTCGGGATCTTCGCTCCGCTAACAAATTACTTCTATCTAGGCCTTTCACTCGTACCGCTAACTCCCGACTTCGCTCTTTTCACCTTGCTGCACCCTATGCCTGGAACAGCTTACCAGTGTCTATACGCCAGGCACCTTTCCCTGGCCCTCTTCAAATCCAGGTTAAAAACCCACCTCTTCACTGTCGCGTTCAGATCCTGACTTCTATCCTTCATCTTAACCTAACCCCCATCTTTTCATGACCGAACTGTAAAACCCATCAAATTGACTAATGTTTTGTATTATCTTGACTAGATTGTAAGCTCGGACGAGCAGGGACTTGCTCTGGTACTTTTGGTTGTGCAGTGCTGCGTGTGTGGCGCTTTACAAGTGTTTAATAGTAGTAGTAATAGTAGTAGTAGTAACAGAGGCCTGAAAACATCAACGACCAAAGGCATCAAGACTCCTTGCCTCACAACCTGGAGGATTAGAGGAATGTGTTTGGCACTTTTGATTCGGCACACCGCTGATTCCACAACCATGGAATGGTGTGGTAACTGTGTTTTTTGGAATCCGGGACACTGCGGTACCCGGTACATTGTATCGAGCCTTTGAGAATGTGGAGACACCTTTAAGGGTGTTTCCCACATCTAAGCATGAAGTCATGTAAAATCCGGTGTATGGGAAGAGTTGTGGCCTCCTTAGGGGCTGACGGATACTGAAGAATTTCAAGTTCTTCAGCTCTCGGTTCCTTCTCGGGGGTCACGGTGATTGAGAGGCCCCGAGCCACATCCTGTATAAAGTCTTGAAAAGACATGTCCTCCGGGTGTTGCGGCGAAGGAGAGGGATCCTCCGGAAGAACCGCTCCAGTACCAATGGAGTTATTGGAATCATCGGAATTCGAAGACTTGAAGTATCGATGGGCCGGGTGCTCTCGTACTGCCTGTCGACGGTACCAATCAAAGTCAGTACTGGAATGCCTCGATACCGGACCCTCTATGCCAGACACCGATTCTAGGGCTGGCATGGGTGGTAGCATGGAGAGCAGCGCAATGGTAGATGCAGATACATCCAGTACTGGTACTGATGGCTGCGGAACAGACTGTAGCGGCTTTAGCGGTACAGAAGCTGCTAACAAGGCTGCAAGACTGCGCTCAATGGCTAGGATACGTTGATCCATGGAGCCTGCCGATATTTGGGTGTTGGTACTGGCGGAGTGGGACACGACCCCAAAACATGGCACCAAGAGCTCTCCACGTGACCATTTTTGGACCCTGCTAATGCTTTGGAGGCAAGGACCTCCTGCCAGGGTTGTTTGGCCGGTGTACTGTCCTCGAGGGCAACACTAGAAGCACCTCGATGCTTAGAAGAGATCTACCCTTTGAGGACCGGCCGGTTACCTGAGATCCATGGGAGGAAGATGAAGCCCTGGACGATGTCAATGCAATGAACATTGCATCTGAAGCAAAAATGGTGCCGGGTTTCGCAGCTCTATTCTGCAGGCCCCTCTTAGTCATCTTTCTGCAGAGGAGACACTCCGATGGTGAATGGTCTGGGCCCAAACATTTAAGACACCAGTCATGGGTGTCTGTAGCAGAAATGGTACTGCCACATTTTGAACATTTTTTGAAACCACTAGTTGGTTTCTCTATTTTGAAAGAAAACAGGGCCTAGTGCCCAAAATGGCACCGAAGCACCAAGAGGGTACAGACCCTCGAGGAAAAGCTTGCTTTTTTTTTTTTTTAAGAAGGTAGAAGACGACACCGGTAGTACCGGTGTAAGCGTCGACAGGAAGGCAGATGCGACCACAAAAAAGAACATTTTCTGCGGTGACTGGAGTTGCTGCCTGTCGGCTCCACGGAAAACGAAAAACTTAAGAGGGAGAGTTGGAAAGGCGGGAAGGCAGCAGCGCAGTGGGATGCTCCCAAAAGCTTTCCTATAGGATGCTGGGGGGTGTTCCCGCTTGGGCTCAGTCGGTGCCGATGACACCCATATGTAACATAGTAAATGACGGCAGATAAAGACCAGCATGGTCCATCTAGTCTGCCCAGTACAATGTCAAGAGTAGGTACACCTGCCGCTCTGTGCAGGCCACCCCCCATGTCCCTGCCTAGGGGTGAACCCACCACTCCATGCATGACACCCCTATTTGTTGAGGAATTTGATGGTTCAGTTTTATTTTGATATTTTCTTGTTGCTGTAAAGGGATCCACTGTGTCTGTCCCATGCCCTTTTGAACTCCGTCACTGTGTTTGCCCCCACCACTTCCATCGGGAGGGCATTCCAAGCATCCACCACCCTTTCAGTGAAAAAGTATTTCCTGACATTGCCTTTCAATTTACCACCTTGTAGCTTCATGTTATGCCCTCTAGTTTTGCAGCTTCTCCGTCTTTGGAAGAGGTATGTTTGTTCATTATTTTCCTTTAAGTTTTTAAAAGTCTGAATCGTATCTCCCCTCTCCCTCCTCTCCTCCAAAGTGTACATGTTTAGGTCTTCAAGTCTCTTCTCATAAGGCTTCTGACGCAGGCTCCAAATTATTTTGGTCGCCTTCCTCTGAACAGTTTCCAGTTTTTTTACATCCTTTACAAGATATGGTCTCCAAAACTGAACACTGTATTCCCAAGTGAGGCCTCACCAGTGACTTGTACAGTGGTATATGTACCTCTTCCTTTCTGCTGGTAATTCCTCTTCGTATGCAGCCCAACATCCTCCTGGCTTTTGCCACTGCCTTGTCGCACTGTTTTGCCACCTTGAGTTCTTCAGAAATAATCACTCCAAAGTCTTTCTCCTGATCAGTGCACACCAATCTCTCGCCCCCTATCGCATATGTTTCCCTTGGATTTATGCTACCCAAGTTCATGACTCTGCACTTCTTCGCATTAAATCTTAACTGCCAAGCATCACACCATTCTTCCAGCTTTTGTAGATCATTCCTCATGTTAACCACTCCCTCGGGGGAGTCCACTCTGTTGCAAATTTTCGTCTCATCTGCAAAAAGACAGACTTTTCCACGCAGTCCTTCAGCAATATCACTCACAAATACATTGAACAGTGCCAGGCCCAGGACCGACCCCTGGGGCACCCCGCTAATCACCTTCCTTTCATCCAAGTGAGCTCCATGTACCATCACCTTCTGTCGTCTCTCAGTCAACCAATTTCTGATCCAATTTACCATCTTGGGATCTATCCCCAAGCTACTGAGTTTATTGATAAGCCTCCTATGAGGAACAGTATCAAAGGCTTTGCTGAAATCCAGGTAGATGACATCCATCGCATGCCCCTGATCTAGTTCCCTGGTCACCCAGTCAAAGAACTCAATCAGATTTGTTTGGCAAGATCGTTCTTCGGTGAAACCACGTTGCCTCGGATCTTGCAACCTGTTGGCTTTGAGAAAGTTCACTATTCGCTCTTTCAGGAGCGCCTCCATTACTTTTCCCGCCACTGAGGTAAGGCTCACAGGCCTGTAGTTTGACACTTCTCCCCTGTCACCACTTTTGTGTAGAGGTACGACATCAGCCATTTTCCAGTCCTGAGGAACCTCTCCTGTTTCCAAGGATCTGTTGAAAACATCCTTTAACGGCCCTGCAAGAACCTCTCTGAGCTCTTTCAGTATCCTAGGATGTATCTCATCCGGTCCAATAGCCTTGTCCACTTTCAGTTTTGCAAGTTGTCCTAACACTTCATCTTCTGTGAATGGTGTGGTATCTACTTCATTCCCATTTTTATATTTGGGAGTCACAGGTGGTCCTTCTCCAGGACTTTCTTTAGTAAAAACAGAGCAGAAGTATTCGTTTAGCAATTTCACTTTTTCAATGTCACTTTCCACGAGTGCGTTCCCAGCACTTCTGAGTCCTGCAATTCCACCTCTGATCTTCTTCCTTTCCCCAATATACCCAAAGAAAGTTTTGTCGCCACACTTCACATCTTTAGCCATCTTTTCCTCTGCCTTTGATTTTGCTATCCTTATTTCTCTCTTTGTCTCTTTGAGTTTGATCCTGTATTCATTTCTGTGCTCCTCTGTTTGCAAGCTTTTGAATTTTGCAAAGCTGTGTTTTCTTCCTTTATTTGAGCAGCCACTTCTTTGGAAAACCAAATAGGTTTTCTTCTCCTCTTGCTTTTGTTTACTTTTCTTACATATTTATCCATTGCCCCTTTTAATGCCAACTTTAGTTTAGCCCATTGCAGTTCCACTTCCCTTATCTCCTTCCACCCTGTCAGCTCCTCCTTTAGGTTCTCGGCCATTTTATTGAAGTCGGTGTTTTTGAAGTTTAGGACTTTGAGCTTGCTATGATTGGCCTGTACCATGGCTTTTATCTCAAACCACACCGTGTGATGATCGCTGCTGCTCACAGGGGCACTCACACAGACATTCGACACGCTATCACCGTTGGTGAGCACTAAATCCAGCGTTGAGCTTTCCCTGGTTGGTTCCATCTTGGAGAGCATCCACAATTTTTTTGCTTCTTTCCAGATTTGCAGGAGTTATCCAATCCACATCAGGTAGATTAAAGTCACCCAATATGATCGCTTCTCCCTTTGTGGCTATCCTGGCAATATGTATAATCATTTCGTTATCTATCTCTTCAATTTGTGTTGGAGGTCTGTATACTACAGCAGTATGGATAACAGTGCCATCTCCTCTTTCCAACACAATCCAGAGCGCTTCTTCTTTTCCCCATGCCCCCAGCATTTCAGTAGCTTTAATATTGCTTTTGACATACATGGCTACTCCTCCTCCTCTTCCATTTTCTCTGTCTCTTCTGAATAGATTATAGCCAGCTATGGCTATATCCCAATCATGCGATTCATTAAGCAAAGTTTCTGTAATGGCCACAATGTCCAAATCCATTTCCACCATTAGGGCTTCCAGGTCCGGAACTTTTTGGCTAAGCTTCGAGCATTTGTGCTCATTGCTTTTGGGGATTTAACTGGCTTGTGTGTATTTTGCATTGCTTTTGTTCTGTCCACATCTTCCCACTTATTTTTGATGTGTGATTTAAAAGTGTGGCTGCTTCTAATGTTATTCTGCTTTTGCAGGGGGTGATGTCCAGAGATTGACCTTCCACAACTGTGTTCACTTTCTGCTCTAAGTACTTCAACAACTTGGTTTGTATTCCTGCTGGCTGAAGAGTCTGGGAGGCACTTGACTATCTTCTCTCCACTGAATTGTGTTCCCAAGTTGGTGCCTCTGATGATGGAACCCCCAAGTATTAGAAGTTTGCTGTTTGGTGAGGTTTTCTTCATATTTGGTCCTCTAGCAGGAGATTGGGCATTGTCTGTCTCATTTAAGGGCCCTTCACAGTTTCTTTGGATTGGGCATCCTCATTAGCCAAGGCAAAGAAGGCATTATGCAGGGATACCTCCTGATGCATAGGATGTCTGTGTCAAAGGTCGCAATCTACCAGAACACACTGTGATCCATTTATTCCTGGGGTGTTTGATTCTTTGTTGGAGCGGTGGTGGACTTTGTTCAGTTTGTATCTTAGAAGAGGTGCGTTTCATTGCAGTCAATTCCTCCCTCAGTTCCTTGTCCTCATTAGGCAAGGCAGAGGAGGCATCATGCAGGGATCTTTCTTGATGCATAGAATGTCTGTGTGTTACAGGTCGCAATCTACCAGAACCCACTGTGATCCATTTGTCCCTGGGGTGTTTGATTCTTTATGGGAGTGGTGGTAGACATTGTTCAGTTTGTATCCTATAAGAGGTGCGCTTCATTGTAGCCAGTTCCTCCCTCAGTAGGGTCACTTCTTTATGCTTGGCAGCTAGGTCTTCCCTTAGTAGTCAGTTCTTTATGCATGGCAGCTAACCAGAAGGACAGAGGACAAGCTCTTAGGTTCCAAATCATTTGTCTTGGAATGAATGTACTGCAGTTATTGTACTGAATACATGACATGCTGAATAAGCAGTTCTACAAGAAGAAGAAAGGAAGAAGAGGAGGGCGGCCTTAACCCAAGTTAAAAGGATAGATGGCAACGTATGTGACCACTATATAGGCAATGCAGCCCCTGGGGTGGGTGGGGTGAGGGGTAGGGTAGGGTGGGCGGGAACCTAAGTGTCTCTGGCCAGTAGGCTGTTCCTGAACTGGGGCACCCACAGATATCTGCTCCAAGGCTACACAGGAAAGCAGTCAGTCAGTCAGAATATCCCCAAACTTAATGTATAACAACAGTTAAACCTTATATTAGCAATATCCCCAAAAACCAAACAGTTAAACTCTATATTGGTAGCAAGAAACCAGCAGAGAGAAGAAAGAAAATTATAATCTTAGCTTTTGGCTTTGCAAGCACTCCACAGCTTCTGCAGACTACATTCCTACTTGTTCCTGGAGATTGCCTTATACCCTTTACAAATAGTGCAAAACAAGGCTGCTAGGATCATATCAGATGCGAGAAGAAACCACATCACACCCACCTTAAAACACCTGCACGAGCTCCCAACACCGATGCGGGTCATATACAAAGCAACACTAAAAACATTTAAGATACTCCACAACCTATCGGCAGAGAAGCTTCAATCTCTAATTCTAAAAGCCCCGGACACCAGGGAAAGAAGGAAAACCACCCAAAACCTACTAATTATCTCAATCCTCAAAACTAGATGCAACCACTCAACCTCCGAGCCTTTTCCCTGTTCGTACTCTCTATTTGGAACTCACTCCCTCTGGAAATATGAGCATTAAATACCATTATGGAGTTCTGCCATAGGTTTAAAACACACCTCTACACAGAATACTTTGGATCTGACACCTAGTAACAAACGAGCCACTACAACCTCTCCTCACTCACAACCTCAAGATACCCTACCTACTAATCCTTCTCTTCCCTACCTGCGCATCAACACCCAGCCACGCGCTATTTGTCAAATGCTGATAACTCATCAAGGTTACTTATACTCAAAAAATTACATAAAAGAACGTTTAACAGTGTAATCTAGTGTCTCAGTCAGTTGCACTGTAAATGCCTTTCAGTTCAACTTATTTGTAAATAATTTCCAATTTAAATTAGTTGTACACTGCTTTGACTTGTAGATAAAATGAAATTAAAAAGTTGTTAAAGAGTTGTTTTTTGCTTGACGTTCAAAAAATTGTGAGTAGATTAGAAACATAGAAATATGACAGAAAAAGACCACATGGCCTATCTAGTCTGTCCTTCCATATCAACAACTACAACAGTCCCCTTTTTTCCTTCAGAGATCCTCTGTGTTTGTCCCATGCTTTTTTAAATTCAGTTACTGTCCTCATCTCTACCACCTCCACTGGGAGACTATTCCACGGATTCACCACTCTTTCCGTAAAGAAATATTTCCACATATCACTCCTGAATCTATCCCCCTTCACCCTCAACCCATGTCCCCTCGTAGTAGAACTTGCTTTCAATTGAAAGAGGCTCTCCCCCTAAACATTTATGCATGGAGGTATTTAAACATCTCAATCATATCACCTCTATCCTGCCTTTCCTCTAAGGCAGGGGTTCTCAACCCTGTCCTCGGTACCCACCTAGCCAGCCGGGTTTTCAGGATAACCACAATGAATATGTATGAGAGAGATTTGCATACACTGCCTCCATTATATGCAAATCTCTCCCATGCATATTCATTGTGGTTATCCTGAAAACCCGGCTGGCTAGGTGGGTCCCGAGGACAGGGTTGAGAACCCCTGCTCTAAGGTGTACATATTAAGATCCTTAAGTCTGTCCTCATATGCTTTATAGTGAAGACCACTAACCATTTTAGTAGCCACCCTCTGCACAGACTCCATCCTGTTCACATCCTTTTGAAGGTGCGGTCTCCAGAATTGCACACTGTATTCCAAATGAGGTCGCACCAAAGACTTATACAGAGGCACTATCACCTCCTTTTTCCTGCTAGCCATTCCTCTCCGTATGCACCCAAGCATCCTTCTAGCTTTTGCCGTCACCTTTTCTACCTGTTTAGCTACTTTAAGATCATCAGACACAACCATGCCTAGGTCCCACTCTTCTTTGGTGGACAAAAGTATTTTACCTCCTATACTATATTGCTCCCTTGGATTGCTGCAGCCCAAATGCAGGACCTTACATTTTTTAACATTAAATCCCAGCTGCCAAATTCTAGACCATTCTTCAAGCTTAGCTAGATCCCTCCTCATGTTATCTACACCTTCCTGGGTGTCTACTCTATTGCAGATTTTGGTATCATCCGCAAAGAGGCAAACCTTACCTGACAGCCCTTCCGCTATATCACTAACAAAGCTGTTAATAAGAATTGGACCAAGGACAGATCCCTGGGGCACACCACTGGTAACATCCTTCTCCTCAGAGTGAGCTCCATTTACCTGTATCATTTGTCGCCTCCCACCCAACCAATTTCTAACCCAAGCAGTAACTTTAGGGTCCATCCCTAGGGTGCTCAGTTTGTTTATAAGTCACCTGTGAGGAACAGTGTCAAAGGCTTTACTGAAATCTAAATACACCACATCTAGGGCTCTCCCTCGGTCCAACTCCCTGGTCACCCAGTCAAAGAAATCAATCAAGACCTGCCTCTGGTGAATCCATGCTGCCTCGGATCCTGTAATCCACTGGACGCCAGAAACCTCACTATTTTCTATTTCAGCAGTGTTTCCAATAATTTACTCACCACCGAAGTTAAACTAACTGGCCTGTATTTTTCAACCACATCCTTACTTCCGCTTATACATATCGGATGTGTATATTAACTGCACTGCAGTACCATCAGTATGAGGGATTTGAGAGGATATGGCAACCCTGTGAAAGTTGGAGGAGTACACAGTGATTTTGTCTTGGTGGAGGGTGGGGGGTCTTGGGGGAGGTTATGGTAGGGATCTGTTTATATGGAAATGTAATAAAAATTTCAGTTAAAAAAAAAATCTGGAAAAACTCCTGGTTACAACCGTTTCTCACCTTTTTTCTACAAAACGTTTCTGAAATATTGCCCCTTCCCCCCAGCTAAATTATTTAATGGTGTTAGAACTGGTGGTATTGTGTCACATACTATGTTTTGGTCCTTATTTCAGTTATACACAATGCTGAGAAAGACCCAACAAAATGCATTTTATATAAGCCTTTCTCACTTTTAAATTATGATGAAAATTTTTTGCAGAGGTCCTGGAATGCAACTAGATCCAATTCTCCCTTTTTCAGTTCACAAACATCAAACTGGTTTCATAAAGGGTTGTCAGGGGTTTGATAACATGAGATGTACTATTAATTTCATAAATCACCCTCGTCTCCCTTGTAATTCTTTTTTTTTATGTCCTTAGATGCCAAAAAGGCATTTGATTGTGTTTGAATGGTTTTGGTCCTAATTTTATACAGTGGATGTATTCCTTTTACAATTCACCAAGAGCCCAAATTCATTTTAATGGTTACACTTCTCCTTTAATTTTACACAGAGGAACTAAACAAAGTTGTCCCTTGTCTCCATTATTCCTCAGTCTTGCAATCAAACCTTTGGCTGAACCGATTAGGAATAATTCAGTTTTTCAGGGTTTTGTTGGTCCAGGTGACCTAAAACACCATACTGTCCTATTTGCTGATAATGTTTTACTTTATATTAGTAATCCTCTAGTGTCCTTACAGGTGGCTCAGCATCACTCTTCAGAAATTTTTTATGTTTTTGGGATACAAGGTTAATCTAGATAAAACTGAAAATATGAACTTAATTAAGTGTATAGCCTAGTCTTAGGCAGCAAATTAAGTACACCATTTTTAAGGGAAGCCTAAAACTCTACAAAACAGAATACTTCAAAAAGTCCACAGTTCCGTAAAAAAATACTAATGCTAAAATTATAAATAACTACATTTGCAGGAAAGAGTAGTTACTCACCTGTAACAGGTGTTCTCCAGGAGCAGCAGGAATCAGTCCTCACTTATGGGTGTCATTGACACCGATGAAGCCCCAGCGGAGCATTTCCCCAGCTTTCCATGAAAGCCTTTGGGAATGCTGGCACGCATGCGCGGTTCCCTTCCCGCCTAAAGGTGCCATCTTACCTCAGTCAAATGACATAGCTAAGAACAGCACACAAAAATGTAAAAAGTAAACTATGTACAACTGCAACTCCAAGGGGAGGAGGGAGGGTAGTGAGGACTGATTCCTGCTGCTCCTAGAGAACACCTGTTACAGGTGAGTAACTACTCTTTCTCCAGGACCAAGCAGGAAGTCAGTCCTCACTTATGAGTGACTCCCCAGCTCTGGGCTACCAGGAACCCAGGCTGAACAAGAGAACTCCCTCTAGTCTCAGCAACACAGTAAAGGCTTTGCAAGAACACACCCTCCACAGGTAGCCCAACCAGAGGGTAGGAGTTGCCTAGACCTCAAAGAGATTCCGGAGTACTGCTTGGCCAAAAGCACTGTCCCTACGGGACTCCCTCTCCAGACAGTAGTGGGCTGCAAAAGTCTGGCTTGAAGACCAAGTAGCAGCCCTGCAGATGTCTTGCAATGGAACAGAGCGGAGGTGAGCCACTGATGAAGCCATTGCCCTCACACGGTGGGCCGTGACCCGACCCTGCAAAGGAAGGTCAGCTGCCTTGTAAGCCCAGGTGATATAGTCAGCCACCCAGATGGACAAGGTACGCTTGGACACAGGCCTCCCCAAGTTATTGGGGTCAAAAGAAAGGAAGAGCTGAGAAGCCTTCCTGTGACCCTGCGTACGTTCAAGGTAGAAGGATAAGGCCCTCCTACAGTCCAAGGTATGGAGAACTGTTTCAGCCTGACTTGCATGAGGCCTAGGGAAGAAAGTAGGAAGAATCACCTCCTGGTTGAGGTGGAAAGAGGAGACAACCTTAGGAAGGAACTTAGGGTGAGTCCTGAGGACAACCCTGTTCTTATAGAACCTGGTGTAAGGTCTATCACAGACCAAGGCCTGAAGCTCACTCACTCTCCTAGCCGAAGTAAGGGCTATCAGAAAGAGAGTCTTCCAGGAAAGGAAGCGTAGAGGGCAAGTAGCCATAGGCTCAAAAGGTGGGCGAGTCAGTTGCTGCAAGACCACATTAAGCTCCCACTCAGGAGCAGGACGACGTATGGGAGGCTTGAGCAGAAGCAAGCCTCTGAGAAACCTAGACACCAAAGGGTGCACAGACAAGGAATGGCCCTCAACTAGGGAGTGGTGAGCTGCCAAAGCAGAGAGGTGGACCCGAACAGAGTTGGACTTGAGACCCTGAGTGGACAAGTGCAGCAGGTACTGAAGCACTACTGACACAGTACAGGAGAAAGGATCCTCAGCACATAGCTGACACCACACAGAGAACCTTTTCCACGAGAGCATAGGTCTTCCTAGTGGATTGTTTCCTGGAGGCTAGGAGAACTTCCTCAACCTCGGGAGGCAGGCCCCAGGGAGCCAACACTACCCTTGCAGCCTCCATGCCATCAGATTGAGAGCTTTGAGATTGGGATGCAGCAAGGAGCCCTGATCCTGAGAGAGAAGGTCGGGCTGCAATCCCAGAGGCAGATCCACTGCCAGTTGAAGCAGGAGGGGGAACCAAGGCTGCCTTGGCCACCTGGGAGCTACCAGGAGGACTGAGGCCCTGTCTCGGAGAATCTTGAACAGTGTTCGGGCCACCAGAGGGGTGGGAGGAAACGCATAGAGTAGGCCCTGAGTCCATGGAATCAGAAAAGCATCTGCTGCTACTCTCAGAGGATGCAGTCGCCTGGAGCAGAACCTTGGCAGCTGGTTGTTCAGTGGACTGGCGAACAGGTCTATGGAAGGAAGCCCCCATTTCAAAAAAATCTGTTGAATCACCAAAGGATGTAGCTGCCATTCGTGTGGTTGCAGAATCCTGCTCAATCTGTCGGCCAGGGAATTCTCCTGGCCTGGAAGATAGACTGCTTTGAGGAGCATGTTGTGTTTCAGGGCAAAGGAACAGAGGTCCTGGGCCTCCTGGCAAAGGGGCTGGGAACCAGTCCCGCCCTGTTTGTTTACATAGAACATGGCTACCTGATTGTCTGTCTGGATCAAGACAGACTGTTGTGCCAGGGAAGCAGTAAAGGCCTTGAGGGCCAAGCGAATAGCTCTGAGTTCCAGCAGATTGATCTGCTGGGACGCCTCCCAATGAGACCACAGGCCCTGGGTGCATTTGTCTAGGCAGTGTGCTCCCCAACCCTGCAGAGAGGCATCGGTGGTCAGTACCACTGTATGAGGTGGGATCTGAAAGGGCACCCCCACCAGCAGATTGGGGGGGTGTAACCACCAGTTGAGGGAGGCCAGGAAACGGTGGGACACTCTGATCCTGTCTCTGAGACTGCCTGAGGCTTGTGACCACTGAGTCCGAAGGCACCACTGGGCAGGCCTCATATTGAGCCTGGCATTGGGGGTCACCTGTACCGTCGACGCCATGTGGCCCAGAAGCCTGAGACAGAGTCTGGCAGAGACCAGGGACCTGTGCAGAAACTTGCTGGCGAGGTCCATGAGCCTTTGTGCTCGGTCCACTGGTAAGAATGCTCTTGCCAGCTGAGAATCCAACCTTGCCCCTATGAACTCCAAGTTCTGAGAGGGGAGCAAAGTGGACTTTGCGAAGTTGATGACAAAGCCCACCTTTTGGAGCAGTTCTATGGTCCTGTTGGTGGCCTGTTGAACTTCCAGGGAAGTCTGGCCTCTGATGAGCCAGTCGTCTAGGTAAGGAAACACAAAGATGCCCTGATTTCTCAGGTAGGCTGCCACCACTGCCAGGCACTTGGTAAACACCCTGGGAGCGGAGGCCAGTCCAAAAGGCAGTACTCTGTACTGATAATGGTTTCCTCCCACAATGAACCTGAGGTACTTTCTGTGGTCTGGATGAATAAGGATGTGAGTGTAAGCATCCTTTAGATCTAAAGAGCAAAGCCAATCTCCCTGCTGGAGGTAGGGCAGAAATGTTCCAAGAGTAAGCTAGAAACTTGTTCAGGTTTCTGAGATCCAAAATGGGTCAAAGACCACCGGTTCTTTTTGGCACCAGGAAATACCTGGAGTAAAACCCGTGACCTTGGAAGTGGGGAGGCACAGGCTCCACTGCCTTGTCCAGCAACAGACCTTTTAGCTCCTGGAGGAGAAAGGCTGTATGCAGGGGAGGCCGGAAAGGTTCCCCTGGGAAGTGTGGCGGAGGCAGTTGGTGAAAGTGCAGGGTATAGCCTCGATGGACTATGTCCAGCACCCAACTGTCTTGGGTTATCAAGGGCCACTTGTGGGCGAACAAGGCTAGGCGGCCTCCTGTGCAGGGCTGGGTCTGCAAGGGAGGAATGGCTATACTCAAGGAGTCAAAAACCCCACCCTGCTGAGTGGGAGCAGGGGCTGCAGGCTTGGGGGTCCTCTGCCTACGGGGCCCATTACCCTGGCCCTTGGCTTGCTGACGCTGGGGGGCAGCTTGGGCAGCCGGATATTGTGGGTACTGTTTATAGGCAGTGCCTTTCCTCGGGTAAAAGGACTTTTTACCCGAGCCCTTCTTCTTATGGGAAGGGGCAGAGGTCTTCCTCGACAGCCTTGTCCTCGTGAGGTGCTCTGTCTCGAGCTGAGCGGCCTTCTCGGCCACAGGCTTGCCAAAAAGGTTTTCACCTCGGCAAGGGACATCGACCAACTTGTCCTGAACCCATGGCTCGAGGTCCGATGACTGCAGCCATGCCTGGCGTCGGGCCGCGATACCGGCTGCCGCTACTCAGGCCGAAGCCTCGAAGCCATCGTAGGCGGCGCGGGACATGAACTTAGAGCATTCCCGGATCCTCGAAGACAAGGACTTAAAACTCTGCAAGGGGTCCCCGGAGAGACCAGCAAAGAATCCGGCCAACTCCTTGCCAGGTCTCGTAAATACATGCCCATGTACAGCTGGTAACTCTGGACACGGCAAGCAAGCATCGAGCCCTGAAAGCACTTCCTACCGACGCCATCAAGGCTTCGGGCCTCCCTTCCAGGAGGCACCGCGGAGTGCATCTTCTGACTCTTCAGACGATGCATGGCCGATTACACAACCATGGAATGGTGTGGTAGCTGTGTTTTCTGGAAGCCAGGACTCTTTCGGAGCCAAAAGATGGAATCGACTCGCTTGCTCAAAACCGGCGCCGAGGCCAGTGCCTCCCACATCCGGAAGAGGAGCCGTTCCAGCATCGGAGGAACTGGGACAGTAAAGGCCTCCTTCGGAGGAGAGTCAAACTGCAGAGCATCGAGCTCTTCAGCTCGAGGCTCCTCCTCGGGGTCAGCCGAGATAGCCAGGGCAGCAGCCATATCGCGGACAAACTCTGAGAACCTAGTATCCTCCGGAGGGGATCTACTCCGGGGCTCAGACTCAGGTGAGTCCGAAGGGACACACCGAGTCTTGAAGGTGTCAGGAGACTCCTCGTCTTCGGTCTCCCAAGCAGACTCGTCTGATGTCGAGTCGAGGTCCGTTCCCGCGGGGCCTCTAGGCACCCGCCCCGACGTCGGTGGCACTGGCGTCGAGACCCTCGGTCCCGAACGGGAGGTCGAGGGAGACCTCGACCGAGGACGACCTCGAGCCGCAAGGGACTCGACTATCGGCTCGGTCTCCGGGGTCGACTTCGAAGTCGATGTCCCGGTGGTCGGAGTAGATGCGCCAGACAGGCTGGCCATCAGTGCCCGCTGCTGATCCATGAAGGCAGACATTCTGCTCTCCAAGGCTGTCAACCTGAGACTCAGCTCGGGTGACGCAGCAGTCCCTGACTCGGGTCCCGGCGGCGCCGGGCCCGACTTCGGTACTCGGGGAGGCAAGTCCACGAGGACAACAGGACTTAAGTGTCCAGCAGACTCCGGCTCCATGCGAGGAACTTTAGTTGGCTTCTCCTGGTCCACGGGCCCGGGACGACGGTCGGGGGTCTTAGACCTGGCCCTCGAGGGCTCAGGGACCTCCTCCGATGCCGCCCTCGCGAGCCGCTTCTTCCTCTTACATTCCCGGTCGGGGGACCCCCTGTCCGAGGAGCTCCGACGCCTCTCGGGATTGGAATCCCGAGATGTCGAGGCCTCAGACGAGGTCCGGGCCCGGGCAGAGGCCGAGTCCGAGAAAAGCCTTTCACTTTGTTGCTGACGACTTCGGAGGGCCTTGGAAGACATTTTTCCACATGGCCCGCACGTTTTGGAATCGTGGTCCGGGCCAAGGCACCGAAGGCAGCAGTCGTGTGTGTCGGTGAGAGACATTATCTTCTTACACCGATCACACTTTTTAAAACCACTGGAAGCCATCTGGGAGAAAAGGGTCCCCGCGAGGTCAAAGGACCGGCCTTCCAGGGAAAAAGAAAAAGAATTGGCGCGGGCGCCTAGCCACTAAGGGCAAAAACCGAAAAAAGAAAAAAGGGGTTCGATACCGGTGTACCGAACCCGGCGGGAGGGGAACCGACATCGAATCCGAGGAAAAAAGCGAAATAACGCCAAGAAAAAACTTCTCTTTTCCGGGAAAAAAAGGACACATGTCCTATGGGCTTCACGGAAAAAAAGAGACTGAGGTAAGATGGCACCTTTAGGCGGGAAGGGAACCGCGCATGCGTACCAGCATTCCCAAAGGCTTTCATGGAAAGCTGGGGAAATGCTCCGCTGGGGCTTCATCGGCGTCGATGACACCCATAAGTGAGGACTGACTTCCTGCTTGGTCCTGGAGAATAAATGTTTACTTACTTGTTTACTTAAATCAACTAATACTAAAAGAAAAAAACACACCTCCTCCAACACCAATTTCTTCCATTGAAGTTCAAATTCACATAGAGCTGTTCACATCATGGAAAATGTTTCTGAAAGGAGCTCAATTGTATAGCACAAACAACTTTCATATGCTTCAAAATTGTTCACTTCATCATCCCTCCTTCCAATAAAGTATACATTGTTTTTAATGTTTAATTTTGCAAAGATTGCTCAGATTTAGTCTCTTGAAACCTTCCCGGTCTCCAAAGTATTTCAAAAGAGCTAAGGAAACGTATCTTTGAAAGTGGGAAAATAAACCATCTACATACTCCTTTGATCCTTTTGAAAATGAGAATGGCAAAGAATCAAAATTTCCTCTTCAAGTCCCAACTTTGGTCATTAAGGTTTCCTCGGATATTTCACGAAACCACAAAATGGAAAGGTGGTATAGTAAATAACAAAATAAACTACTGACACCATGCTTCAAAAATGTGCCAAATTTTAACAAACGCCAGGGAGGTCAATTTTTGTGAGCCCTCATCATGGAAATCACCATGGAAGACTAGCATTTGGTCCTATCTATCACTCTTCGTAAGACTATCATCCTTCAAACTCACAGAAGAGCCCCAAAGCCCTCCTGAACTCAAGCCCCTGGGTTGGCAAAATGCCCTCCTCAGAGGCAGAAGCCATTCCGGGGGGGGGGGGGGGCTGCTTCACTTCTCCCCATAGTATATGGAGAGAAAATGCCTGCCACTCCCACCTATGTCAGAGACCGTGGCTCCAGCATTGGTAAATAGGCTTACCCTGTGCACCCATGTCAAAGCATGCCCAGGCCAGAGCCTGTATACCTGCCCCTACAGGCTGCACACCTCCTTGTGTAGCCTTTTTTGCCCCCCACCCCCCCATCAGGTTACTCCAAATTAGCCTCACTCACCTGCCAGCAAAGTTTCCACAAGCCTGCATTGCCACTTTTTACTGCTGTATTTTATTTTTAAATTAACCTTATATAATTTAACGCTTCCTAAATAGTCCAGAGAAGCTTTCTTTTGCCTGCTGCCATGGGGGGTGAGGGGGTTGAGGAAGGAAGGTTACAAAAGGCTTTATCAAAGACTAGTATAGAGATAAACACAAATTTCTCTATATCAACCACTATTCAGGCAGTGAATTTTCTGTGCAAATAATATTGATGATGTTTTCAATACTATCTTATAAAATGTAATAAAATCTAAGGAAAAAATCTTTCAATAATAACTAAATATTCCGGGGAAATTTTACTTACTGTTAATTTCCTTTCCTGGATTCCTGCTAGACCAGTCAAGACAAGTAGGTTGTGTCCCCCTGTCAGCAGATGAGACAGAGAAAAATTCTAGAAGCTTAGTGACATCACCCTTGATAGATAACCTTGTACCCCTAGGGGTCAGCTTCAGTATATCCGTTGCAAACAGGCTGGCAAGTGGCCTTAAAAACAATGAGTAATGAAAACACAAAGCATGTGGAAGGCACACAAGGAAATAACCTATAAACAAGGCTGAAGCCAAGAGGTCTGAACACGGAAGGACCAGCCAGGGCTGTCAGGCACACTGATGAGATCATTGCTTAGGTGCTGACATGGCCAAGTCAGAGCCAGAAAAAGAACACAGTGGGGAGGGTTCTGGACTGGTCTAGCAGGAATTCAGGAAAGGAAATTAACGGTAAATAAAATTTCTCCTTGCAGTTCATCCTGCTAGACCAGTCCAGACAAGTGGGGAGTTCCAAAGCTAAGTCCCTTCTGGGCAGGAAGAAATGGCAGTAGCCAAGACGGTGGCACCAAAACGAGTCACTTCCCAAGTGAGGAGATCCAAGTGATAGTGCCGGGCAAAAGTAGAGAGAGAAGACTAGGTAGCCGCTCTGCAGATTTCCAAGTGGTGGCTTGAGCTCTAGTGGAATGAGCTCAGAGGCCACTGAGCACAGGCTTGTTCTGAAGGATGTAGGCAGACTCAATGGCCTGTTTGATCCAGCATGCAATGGTAGCTTTAGAAGCAGGCGCCCCTTGCAGCGACCGGAGATGAGAACAAAGAGGTGATTAGAGAGGCGAAAAGGATTGATGATCCTGAGATAGCAGCGTAATTCCATGCTATCATCAAGAAAATGGAGATCGTGAGGGCCACCGACCTCTGGGCCTTTGAGAAGGGAGGACCACAGACTGATTAACATGGAAATCTGAAAGGACCTTTGGCAAAAAAAAAGAGGTAACTGGCCAGATAGTGATGCTTTCTGGAGAAAAGGATCTCTGCAAGAAAGTGTCTGAAGCTCTAAGAGGCGCCAAGCCGAGGTGACCGCAACAAGGAAGACCGTCTTAAGGGTCAAATCCTTGAAAGACGCATGGTGAAGAGGCTCGAAGGGAGACCTGGTGAGGGCGCGAAGGACCAGGGATAATTCCCAGGCCAAAACATCCTGTTGAAGGAGTAGTCACAGTGTACGAGCCCTCCGCAAGAAGCAAATCATATCTGGATGTGAGGCGTGGGAGTGTCTTCTGAGCGGCCCTCGGAAACATGTGAGCGCAACTATCTGAACCTTCAAGGAATTTAGGGCAAGGCCCTAATCAAAGCTGTGCTGAAGGAAAGCAAAGATGTCAGGAACATGCGCTTTCCATGGGGACAGCCTCCAGTGAGAACACCATGAGGTAAAACAATGCCACAACCTGGCATACGTACGAGAGGTAGAAGGGCAGTGCACCTGAAGAAGGATAGCTACAACCTGAGGCGAATAACCCTTACGTTTTGGGCAGTACTGTTCAAGAACCAAGCCGTAAGCGAGTGAGGAACTGGGTCGTCCATGAGAATCAGCCCTTGACGTAGAAGGCCCTTGCAAGAGGCAAAAGAGATCGGCATACCACGGACGACATGGCCAATCTAGCACTATTAGAATGACTTCACCCGAGTGGGCTTCTATTCAATGGAGAAGGCGGCCTATCAACGGCCAAGGTGGAAAGGCATATAGCAGCTGGTGCAGAGGCCACGGTTGGACTAGGGCATTGGGGCTACAAGACTTCAGCTCCTTCCATCGACTGAAAAAGAACAGAGCCTTAGCATTTGAGGCAGTGGCCATCAAGTCGACAATAGGATGGCCCCACTGGTTCACAACTTTCTGGAATGCCACGGAGCGAATTACCACTTGCTGGGGGTCCAGGAGACGACGACCGAGAAAATCTGCACAAATATTTTCCTCCCCCACAATGTGCTATGCGGAGAGCGACCAAAGAGTGTCCTCTGCCCATGGGAACAGAAGAGCCATCTCCCGGGCCACTCCTGGACATTTGGTGCCCCCTGCTAATTCAGATAGGCAACTGTGGTTGCATTGTCTGAGTATATTTGCACTGCCTGATCCCAGAACAGAGGCTGGAAGACTAGCAGCGCCAGATGAACAGCACGAGCCTTGAGGCTATTGATCGGCTAAGAGGCCTCCTGCGCTGAACAGGAGCCCTGTGCCATCTGTCCCAGGGTATAAACTCCCCAGTCCAACAGACTGGCATATGTGGTGATGGGCACCCAACGCGGAATCTCCAGAGGGACTCCTCATAAGAGGTTGCGGCAGCAGAGTCACCACTTGAGCTATGGCGCACCCCCATTGAGGGGCAGACCAAAATGGTAATCCTGGGAGCAGGGAGACCATCGTGACAAGAGGGCCTGCTGAAGAGGACGCATATGAGCATGAGCCCAAGGGACAATGTCCAGAGAGGCTGCCATAGTGCCAAGCACCTGCAGGTATTCCCAGGCTGAGGGCATCAGCAAGCGAAGAAAACTCTGGAGCTGTTTGGAAAGCTTTTCACATCTGGCCTGGGTAAGGAATACATAACCCACTTGTGTGTTGAATTGCGCTCACAGAAATTCCAAGGACTGAGAAAGCACAGTTACTTACCTGTAACAGGTGATCTCTGGGAACAGCAGGAATAAGTCTTCACATATGGGTATGTCGGTACCGACGGAGTCTGCACGGGAACGCTTCCCAGCGTCCAATCAAGAGCTTTTGGAAGCATCCCAGCACGCCTGCGTACTGCCTTCCCGCCTTTCCCAACTGCCTCTCCTCAGTTAAGTTTTAAAGCTGAGACAAAGAGAGAGAGAGAGGAAAGGAAAGATAGATAGAGATACAACTCCTGGGGAGGTGGGTGGGTTGTGAAGACTTATTCCTGCTGTTCCCAGAGATCACCTGTTACAGGTAAGTAACTGTGCTATCTCCAGGAACAAGCAGGAATGAGTCTTCACATATGGGGACTCCCAAGCTGAGATGCCTGGAGTCCCAGCATGTCATAGGTTGGAACATGCTATCTCCCAGAACACCAGGCATCCTGAGGATGGAGGATAGGAGTTGAGAATAGAAGGATGCTGTGGAACAGCTAACCTAGCATAGGACTGCAGAAGAGGAGTCCATGTGTGGATGATGATTGTAATCAATGATATTGCAAAGAAGATTGCAATATGGACCTCCCCTGACAGGATTTCACAGAAGTATAGAGGTTCATGGATCTACTGGGAAACCCAGTAGAGGAACCTTGAAGAGGACCTCACTGTAAGTGGAGGTAATAAACCTGTGGGAAAAACAGTGGAGGTCAGAATCCTGAAAGGTAACCCCAGTAGGGAAAAACTGAGGTAGTACAAAAACGATGGGCCTTCAGCGGAAGGCTTTAAGACAAAAACTTAACTCTTTTGGCGGCAGAGTGGCTCACTCTTAGGAGCAAAAAGAGAAAAGCTAACCGATTTGGACAAACAGGCAGAGTCCTTGTGGGGAGAAAGGGTATGGGAACCCCTTGTATCCCAAAAAGAGAGGACAAATGCCTGAGGCGTTAAGCCTGTGATTAACTGAAGATCCACAATGTCTCTTCTAACTGGGGTAAGCTAGGAGAGATATTGGAGTAGGGAGAGCTTCATAGGTACCTAAACCCGTAGGTTATGGTATAAAAATTGTTGACTACCACAGGAGTGGTTGTGTGTGTAGAACCCCAAACCTGCTAGATAGCATAGGTATGGGTAAAGCCCCTCTGTCAGAATCATATAGCTATATGAGGATAGACAGTGAGATAGATAAGTATGTGGATACATATCTATCTATAATAAAATATCTCGACAGATACATATATCTAGATAGATAGATAGATATTTTTTTTAAATGCCATCAAGTCAGTGTTGACTCATAGCGACCCAGCTACCTCTGGGTTTTCTTGGCAATGTATCACCAGAAGTAGATTGCCAGCCTTTTCTTCCGAGGCAATGGAGGGTAAAGTGACTTGCCCAAAGTCACAAGGAGTGCCAGTGGGAATCGAACCCTTGATCTTCTGGGTACTAGGCAGTTGCTCTAACCACTAGGCTACTCCTCCACTCCATAGATATATAGATATATAGATAGACATATAAGAATATATCTATAGTGAGATATGGAAGGGCACAAAATACACACAAAAAATAAATATGGATATGTAGGCCTACATATGGGTGTCTGTAATTAAACAGACAGAGATATGCCTACAGCACGGTATTCACATAGGATATGTGGAGAGGAAAGATTCATCTAATAACAAGGAGGTGGAACCTACTTGAGAAGACATATAGAGAATCTATTCCTCCTGGTCATGATCTGCAAGAATGCTAGCTAGTGAAAAATAACCAGGACTGTTACGTGAAAAACAGAGGATAATATCAATGTGTAGCCAGCAAATCCCGAGTCTTCCAGGACTCTAGCATGGTAAGTAGACAGAAGACGCCTAGAGATGAGACACCATGTTGACCTGCTTAAGGGCAAAAGTATCATGCATTCTTACCATGAGGACGAGCATATCCCCGATTGGGAATGCTATGAACCAAAGCAGGGAACTGGCAACTCCTTGAGCTTTCACGTAAGAGAAGGCCTATGTCCTTTATATCAAAAAGGAGATAGTAAAAGAAGGGAGAACCTTCTAGTCATGGGAGACATGACTGAAAAGCCTTTTCTAACCAGCTAGGATAGCTGTTGGAGAAAGAAACCCCCATGCTCTCTAGCAAGGGCCCATAGTGGAAAGCTTCTCTGTAGATTGCAGAGAGCATGATGCAGGAGAATGAGGAGATAGAACTGGCTGCTAGAGAGCCAGTATCTTTGCCAACTATGCTGCCAAACCCAGGAGAATGGAGATGGCAGAAATAGAAGACAATGCAGAAAGCTTGTAGTGAGATAATCTCCAAGAGAGATGAAGCACTGACTTGGAGCCACTACTAAGGCTAGACAGAATGTTAGTGGAGGACAAATCTGGTTGTTTGTGGACAAGAACCAGTGGTCCAAACATTAAGGTTCCTGCATAGGCAGCTGCTAGCAAAACAGCAGAAAGAATCTTACTGTTCAAGACAGAAAGAACAGACAGAACAGGAGTAGGTAACTCTGGACATGTCTGATAAGTTGCCTTTTAAAGCAAGATTGAAATAGAGGAGGTAACTCAGAGGAAAACTCCGCACTGGAAAGTGAGAAAAGTAGAGAGGCTGAAGAAAAAGCCTCCCAGTAAGTAATTCCGCTCTTACAGAGGAAAAACTTGGTAAGAGGGTGAAGAGAATGGAGCTGAAGACGACTTACGAAGTAGGAAGTCTATAGAAAGGAAAAATACATGCTGGCACAGGAACTATCATTTGATAGTGGTTAGACCTCTTTCCCTAGCAGGAAAAAGAGGAGCAACCTGTGACCTATAAGCATGAACATCCTGACAGCTCATAGAATACAGAAAAAATGGATGTCTTTTGGAAAGAGATCCATGTGTAGGGGTTAGAATGAAGCAGTGGATTGCCTCCATTGAGAAGAAGCAATGTAGATTCTAACCCCAAGAGTCACAAGCATCTGATGATGATTGATCAGAAACCCTACAGGTGCTGGGTTTGCTGAGCCTGGTGAGAGGTTGGATTCTTCAGACCAGGACGATGCCTCCCCTGTTGGGGAACATCTGTATGATGGGCAAGCGAGGAATAAAACCTCATGTGGGAAGAAAGTTTGGTAGGACATTTCCTACCTACTGGGACAGAAGAAGGTGTAGAACAACCCTTAGGAACAGGTAAATCAGTGGACAACTTGAGTAACCTGACGTAAAGACTCCTTGTTGAAAAGATTTTCTCCAGTGCAAGGAGTATGTCCCAGCCGTTGTTGTGCCCATTTGTCCAAGTCTGAAGCTTGGAGCCAGGCTCTACGTCGTGCCCCTATAGCTATAGCAGAAGTCCTGCTAACAGACTCAAAAGTGTCTAGGGAAGCACGAGAAAGAAACCAAGAGATATTCTGGATATGCTTAAGCAGTGAGGAATAGTCTGTACTCCTGGAATCTGGAAGGAAAGGAGTCAAAAGATGTAATTGCTTTGTGACCTCCTCAAGAGAAAGACTCATATAAAAATATATGAGAGAATTCTTGCAGAAAGCATAGATGTCTGGAAGGTTTGACGTCCAAAGGCATCTAGTGTCTTAGACTCACGACCTGGCGGATAAAAAGAGTGCTTTTTCTTACTCTTTACCCGCCTCATTGCTGATTCCACTACTATGGAATGAGGAAGTGGAGTCTTTTGAAACCCTGGAGAGGGGGGCACCTGATATAAGAGATCAGTTGCCCTGGGAGGTGGGGGTACCCTTAAAGGTGTTTCCCACATTCCTAGAAGGAGATCCTGCAAGGAATGATGCAAAGGAAGCATTATGTTGTCCTTTGCTTTGGCAGAAACAGAGTCTTGTGCAGGATCATGTCCTGGAATAGGAATGGCAAGAGATCTTGCTATATCAGGAGGAAACTTTGAAAAGAGGGATCCCAAACAGGAATCTCCCTTGGACAGGTTAGATCTAAAGAACTAGCCTGAGCACCCACAGAGTTATCCAAATATATAGGAAGAGAAGATCCTGCAGAGTGCAGTGTGGAATGCTTAAGGGATAGTTGCTAGCACTGGCTGTCAGGAGCAGCAACCGTCCTTACCACATTGTCCATGCCAGGTATCGACTCCAAGCTTGGTATAGAATGGAGCGATCCTGTTGAAAGAAGCATGGCAGGAGCTGGCCACGATGCTACTGTGGATACCGGTACCGATGTCGATACCGGTACCGATGTCAGAGTCGAGCCCGACAAAGACATCGGAGCAGTCATCGGTGATAGTTCAATCGGTACCGAGGTAACCGAAAACTTCCGGCCACTATCCTCGGTACCGAAGCACCGGTATCGATCGGTGTCGGTACCAAAACCTATTGGTACCCAGTCTTCTAGACTAGAGATCGATTCCAAACTCGGCATCGAGGGCAGAGAGCCTGGTAAGCGAAGCATGGAAGGCACCGACCGTAAGGGTAATGAGGACAGTGGTACCGACTTCGGTACCATGTCTGATACCAGTGAAGGAAGGTCAACCAGTGGCAACTCAATCAGCCTCGGGGGAACCGAGAGTTGTGGATCCGAATCATCGGAACCGAGCCTTCGGTACCGCCGAGAGCCGGTACCAAGGCGAGTCGGTACCCAGTCCTCCAGAATGGAGATCGATTCCAGACTCGGCATCAAAGGAAGCGAGGCTATCGATGCACGTCTGGAGGGTACCGACGTCGGTGGTAGTATCGGTGTTGGAATCGATAATGGAAAGTGAATCTGAAGAATATCCACTGGTCCCGAAGGCACCGAGGACGCCAGACTACTATCCCTGGTGAGGAGAGTTTCATCCAACACCAGTGCCGATGCCGGGGTATCGGTACCGCTCAAAGCGGATGCCACCACCATACATGGCTTAGGTATTTTATTTATTTATTTAACAGTATTTCTAAACCGCCTTCTCTTAATAATCAAGGTGGTATCACAGCAAACAATCAGGTAAAGTGTGTGTGTTATACATGCAGTGAGGGTGAAATTTAGTTGAGTGTGTGTTGTATTGTGTGCTAGATTGGTTTGAGCTATGTACAAGGTGGTCTATATACAGTGGTGCTAAAAACTTTTTCTTACATCCATTGTTTGGGTGGTATCATGTACTGTTATACATTCTCTGAGGTTATGTGATGTGTCCATAGTGTTCTATGAATAGCATGGTTTTAAGCTGTTTTCTAAAGTCTTTGAGGTCAGTAGTCGCCCTCAGGTCGTCCGGTAGTTTGTTCCATATTGTTGGAGCAGCCATGGAGAGTGCTCTGTCTGTTGTGTCCTTGCGTGTATGTTTGTATTCACTTGGGGTGCTGACTCGGTTGTGTGTTTGTTTTCTTCTAGGACGTGTGCTGGTGTCTGGTTGTATGAGGGCGTGCAGGCTGTTGGCTGATGTGTGCTGATTTATCTTGAATAGGTTTATGATGGTTTTGTATCTGATGCGTGCACCGATTGGGAGCCAGTGTAAGGTGTGATGTGCTCTTGTCTTGTAGTTCCGGATATGATTCGTGCTGCAGTGTTTTGTGCCAGTTGGAGTGGTTTGAGGGCTTGTTTCGGTAGTCCAAGGTATATCGGATTGCAGAAGTCCAGTAGTGGTGTTATCAGTGCTTGACAGACGGTACGGAAGTGATCTGGGGCGAGGAGTGGTTTCAGTCTCCTGATTATTCGCATCCTATAGTAGGCTTTTTGGATTGTTTTGTCTATGTGTGGCTTGAGGTTTAGTTTATTGTCCAGAGTAACTCCGAGGTATCTTACTTCTGATCTTATTGGTATAGTGGTGTTTTGTATCCTTATATTTGTTGGGTGTATGAAGCTTTGGTTCCGAGTGATGATTAAGGCTTCGGTCTTGTAGTTTATTGCAAGGTTGTTGTTTTGGCACCAACTCGTCATTTGGGTAAGGCAGTCTGTTATTTTAGAGAAGTCCGGGTTGTCGATAGCTATCGGGGTGTATATCATGATGTCGTCTGCATATACTGTGTATTGAATGTTGCTCTCTTTCATGATGTTGCATATTGGTTGGATGTAGATGTTAAATAGGAGTGCTGAGAGTGCGGATCCTTGAGGTACTCCTTGTCGGACATTTATGGGTCGGGAGGTGTTGTGTCCCACCTTGACCTGTAGCTGTCTTTCGGTTAGGTACGATTGGAACCATTTCAGCGTGATACCGTGTATACCAGTGTTCTTTAGTCTTTCCAGGAGCGTGTTGTGGTCCACTGTGTCGAAGGCTGAGGAGATGTCGATGAAGATCATTATGATTCCATTCCTGGTGTTGTCAATTATTCTTAGGATGCTGTCGAAGAGGTATATCAGTAGTGTTTCGACTCCATGGTTGGGTCGAAATCCGTGTTGGTTGTCGTCAAGTGTTTCGTGTTTGTCGATGTGTTCCTGAAGTTGTAGTTGAACCGTTTTTTTCGATGATTTTTGCGAGGAAGGGTATGCTGGAAATTGGTCGGTATGCTGCTGGATCTTTTTTGTCGAGAGTTGTTTTCTTTGGGATTGGTCTTACTGTGGCAAGTTTTAGTTGCTTTGGCATGAGTCCTTGAGTGAGTGAGTTGTGTACCATTTTGTGTATGGTGGGGATGAAGCTTGATTTGGTGGCTTTGACCCATGACACTGGGCACGGGTCTGTAGGAGCAGTGCTTGTGTTGATTGTAGAGATGATGTGAGATATCTGTTCTGTTGAGGGTGTGTAGAATGTGCCCCAGGTTTTGGAGTGAACGTCCGTCCTGTTGTTCCCACTATGTGTTGTTCGTTCCGTGGAGTGAAATTTGTCTTTGATGTGGTCGGCAAATTCCTGTGGATCAACTTGTACGTCCCCTTCTGTTGTTTGCTCTTTTGTGAGGATCTTTACTATTTCGAAAAGCTCTCTGGGTTTGTTGATGGAGGAATTTATCATGTTTGTGTTGAATTCCATCTTTGATTGGATGATGTGTGTATTGTATTGTTTTTGCTTCGTTAGGTAAAGATGCTGGTCGGCAGTTGTTTTGTTTTTTCTCCATCTCCGTTCAATCTTCCTGAGCTCCCTCTTTTCCTGTCGTATTTTTGCCGAGTACCATGGTTTGTTTTGTCTCTTGTTGTGGTGTGGATTCTTGGTCCCGCTACCAGCTGGTTTGGCGGCGTTAGCTAGAATGCTGTTCCAGCTGGAAACTTGTTCCTCCAGGTCATCTGTAGTAATGTTCAAGTGTTGTGTTGTGTCCTGTATGAATTCGTCCCTGTCGAAATGTTTGAATCGTCTTTGTGTGTGTGAGCTGTTTGCTCTTTCGTTTGTCTGGTCCTCTGGTGATCGCAGCTTTGTTTCGATTAGGTAGTGGTCAGACCAAGGCACTGGGGTAATGGTGGGTTGGGAAATTAGGTCTCTTGATGTTAGGTAATTGGATGCGAAGATGAGGTCTGGGGATGATCCATGTTTATGCGTTGGTGCATTGATTATCTGTGTGAATTGGAGTGAAGTCATTGCTTGAAGGAAGGCCTCTGCGTCTTTGGCATTGGTGGACTTGAGGTTGAAGTCACCAATCAGTAGCGCTGGTTTGTTGTTTGATGTTATGGCACAGGCTTCTTCGAGTGTGAAGGCTAGTTCGTCGGGTGGAGCTCTGGGTGCTCTGTAGGTTAGGCAGATTGTAATGTTCTTGTTCTTGATGCTAATTGTGTTACATTGCTGTGTATCGGTGAGGTTCTGTGTCTTGAACTTTAGTTTTGTTTTTGCTATTATCAGGACTCCTCCTCCACGCTTGTGGGTGCGTGGGCAGTTGTACGCTGAGTAGTTTTCCGGTACTAGTTGGTTGAGTAGTACATTGTCAGTAGGGTTGAGCCATGTCTCTGTGATGCATATTACGTCGGGCTGTCGCTCTTCTATGTGGTCTACAAGGGTGTATATCTTGTTGCAGACGGATCTGGCGTTTATGAGCTCAATCGTTGCTGTCTTTATTGCGGGGGTTGCTGTTACATGTGCTTCCTTTGTGTAGGTGTGGGAGTTTGATTTGTGTCTGTTTGTCCGCTTTGTCTGGAAAGTTCTGAGTGTCTCTTTGTGTGTGTGTTGTGGTTCTAAATATGGCAATGCAGTTGGTGTGTGCCATGTTGCGTTTGCTTGTGGGTAGAGGAGGTGTGTGGTTGGTGGGAGGAGTTGTGTGACGAGTAGGTAGAGTGGGAGGAAGTATGTGGCGTGCATGTTGGTCTTTTGTGAAGTTCTGTTAGTGTGATGCCTGTTTTCTTAAGTCTTCGTCTGTTGTCTGATTGGTGAGCGGTGAACTTGGTGCGGGAGCCTGTCCCGTGGAGGGAGCCTGTCCCGTGGAGGGAGAGCCGGAGCTGTGGAGGGCGTCTTGGTGCGGGAGCCTGTCCCGTGGAGGGAGCCTGTCCCGTGGAGGGAGAGCCGGAGCTGTGGAGGGCGTCTTGGTGCGGGAGCCTGTCCCGTGGAGGGAGCCTGTCCCGTGGAGGGAGAGCCGGAACTGTGGAGGGCGTCTTGGTACGGGAGCCTGTCCCGTGGAGGGAGAGCCGGAACTGTGAAGGGCGTCTTGGTGCGGAAGCCTGTCCCAAGGGGGACGGGCTGGATCTATTCGGGTGTGGCTCGTGGGGGTGAGAGTTTGGTGGTGGGATATGTGTGGTGTTCTGCGAGTATTCTACTTGCGGTTCTGTCGTCCTTCACTTCTGTCTGCACCTTCTTGGGTTCTGCTCTGATGCTGTCGGCGCTGCTATTTCTTTTGGTTGTTTCCTTCTGCACGCCAGTCAGATGTAGATTGCTGTACACATGAGTAAATGTAGTTTGCTGATGTTTGAGACCAGGCTGGGCTTCGATGTTGTTTGCACAGGGTGGAGAGGTCCTCGGTTATCGTTTGCTGTGTCTTTGGTGCTGTAGTGGGTTGTGGTGTCCTGTTGTCCTTTTTGCCGTTTTTGTTCCGGCGTTCCTGTTGATTTTGCTAAGTTGTTTGCGCCTCTGTGCCGCGCCTAAGGGCCACGTCAAAGGACCCTCTGGCGAGGCCCTCAGGCGCGGGCCCGCCCTGCAGGGACGCTGCTTTTGAGGAGGGCTGGAGCTGCCCGGACGGACTCCCACTGCCCCGATTGGGCAGGAGTGTTGTTGGGGGCGGGCTGCCTCAAAGCGGCTCCCTCGGTGCAGGGACGCCGCTTTTGAGAAGGGCTGGAGCTGCCCGGACGGACTCCCACTGCCCCGATTGGGCAGGAGTGTTGTTGGGGGCGGGCTGCCTCAAAGCGGCTCCCTCGGTGCAGGGACGCCGCTTTTGAGGAGGGCTGGAGCTGCCCGGACGGACTCCCACTGCCCCGATTGGGCAGGAGTGTTGTTGGGGGCGGGCTGCCTCAAAGCGGCTCCCTCGGTGCAGGGACGCCGCTTTTGAGGAGGGCTGGAGCTGCCCGGACGGACTCCCACTGCCCCGATTGGGCAGGAGTGTTGTTGGGGGCGGGCTGCCTCAAAGCGGCTCCCTCGGTGCAGGGACGCCGCTTTTGAGAAGGGCTGGAGCTGCCCGGACGGACTCCCACTGCCCCGATTGGGCAGGAGTGTTGTTGGGGGCGGGCTGCCTCAAAGCGGCTCCCTCGGTGCAGGGACGCCGCTTTTGAGGAGGGCTGGAGCTGCCCGGACGGACTCCCACTGCCCCGATTGGGCAGGAGTGTTGTTGGGGGCGGGCTGCCTCAACGCGGCTCCCTCGGTGCAGGGACGCCGCTTTTGAGGAGGGCTGGAGCTGCCCGGACGGACTCCCACTGCCCCGATTGGGCAGGAGTGTTGTTGGGGGCGGGCTGCCTCAAAGCGGCTCCCTCGGTGCAGGGACGCCGCTTTTGAGGAGGGCTGGAGCTGCCCGGACGGACTCCCACTGCCCCGATTGGGCAGGAGTGTTGTTGGGGGCGGGATGCCTCAACGCGGCTCCCTCGGTGCAGGGACGCCGCTTTTGAGGAGGGCTGGAGCTGCCCGGACGGACTCCCACTGCCCCGATTGGGCAGGAGTGTTGTTGGGGGCGGGCTGCCTCAAAGCGGCTCCCTCGGTGCAGGGACGCCGCTTTTGAGGAGGGCTGGAGCTGCCCGGACGGACTCCCACTGCCCCGATTGGGCAGGAATGTTGTTGGGGGCGGGTTGCCTCAAAGCGGCTCCCTCGGTGCAGGGACGCCGCTTTTGAGGAGGGCTGGAGCTGCCCGGATGGACTCCCACTGCCCCGATTGGGCAGGAGTGTTGTTGGGGGCGGGCTGCCTCAAAGCGGCTCCCTCGGTGCAGGGACGCCGCTTTTGAGGAGGGCTGGAGCTGCCCGGACGGACTCCCACTGCCCCGATTGGGCAGGAGTGTTGTTGGGGGCGGGCTGCCTCAACGCGGCTCCCTCGGTGCAGGGACGCCGCTTTTGAGGAGGGCTGGAGCTGCCCGGACAGACTCCCACTGCCCCGATTGGGCAGGAGTGTTGTTGGGGGCGGGCTGCCTCAAAGCGGCTCCCTCGGTGCAGGGACGCCGCTTTTGAGGAGGGCTGGAGCTGCCCGGACGGACTCCCACTGCCCCGATTGGGCAGGAGTGTTGTTGGGGGCGGGCTGCCTCAAAGCTGCCTCAAAGGTATATTCTGTGGGGGGTGAACCCCAGGAACAACCTGCAACCCCTTATAGGCTTTGGAGACCGAAGACTCCCACCGGGGTTTTGAAGCCAGTGGGCCCTCGAGGGCAAGGCCGGAGCCGTCTACATGCTGTGCATGAGACCTACCACTCGAGGACTGGCTAGTCTTAACAGACTGTTTGTGGGTTACCTGATCCTGTGTGGTAGAAGAAGCGAACGGTGCCCCGAAGTTGGAGGGCAACTGTGTATCGAAGGAACCTCGATGTTGAAGACCTCTTCTCACCAAACTGTTAACAGGACCCAAGCAGGTTAGACACCGACTTTGAGGGTCTAAAAATAAAGTTGTACCGCCACAGTACGAACATTTCTTGGAGAAAGTGTCTGGCGGTTCCACGAAGGAAAAAGAAGAGGCCTAAAAGGCCTAAGAGACCGTGGGACACTATGAAGAAAAAATATCCCGTGGAAAAGGAAGATTTTAACAAGAAAAGAAAAGAAAACACCGGCGGTACCGGTGGCGTTGGGAAGACAGCCGCGACCACAAGAAAACTAAAGAAATAAAACAAGAATTTTCTGCGGTGACAGGAGGACGTCCTGCCGGCTCCGCAGAAAAACGAAAACTGAGGAGAGGCAGTTGGGAAAGGCGGGAAGGCAGCACGCAGGCGTGCTGGGATGCTTCCAAAAGCTCTTGATTGGACGCTGGGAAGCGTTCCCGCGCAGACTCCGTCGGTACCGACGTACCCATATGTGAAGACTCATTCCTGCTTGTTCCTGGAGATAGTCATAAGCAGCTCTTGAACTGATCGGTGACCCAACCGAGGCAACTCAGAAAGCTTACCACCTAAGCCACTGCTGTAACTGCCTTCTCACGAGACTTTGCTCTGATGAGCCAGCCAGCCATCCAGGTAAGGATGAACCTTGATGCCATGGCGATGGAGGGCAGTCGCTGCTACCACCATAACCTTGGAGAAGGTGCGGGACGCCAAGGCTAGGCCAAATGGTAAGGCCCTGAATTGATAATGTCATCCCAGGATTTATTTACATTCTCCTGGTTAGAACACTGGCTTGGTAACCAAGCAACCAGGGTTCGATTCCCACTAGCACTCCTTGTGGCCTTGGGCAAGTCACTTAACCCTCCACTGCCTCGGAAGAAAGGCCTGGCAGTCTACTTCCGGTGACACTGCCAAGAAAACCCAGGAGCTTCTGGGTCGCCAGGAGTCAGGACTGACTCGAAGGCACACATTCCATTCCATATATAGAATAGCGAAGCAAAAGTATTGCTGATGAGTTGATCAGATGGCAATGTCAAAATAAGCCTCTGCGAGGTCCAGAGACGCTAGAAACTCGCTGGGCCTGCCTGGATGACAGATCTGAGCGTCTCCTTCCAAAAATGTGGCACATGTAGACATTTGTTGATGTTCTTCAAATTCAGAATAGGCCGGAAGGAGCTGTCTGTTTTGGGAACAACAAAATAGATGGAATAGTATCCAAAGGGACTGGGCATACTGCCTGAAGGTATAGGAGGCACTGTAGAGTTATCCTCACAGCCTCCTGATTCACTGGCACCCTACATGGGGAGAGGAGGAAATAGTGTGGAACAGGCCTCGCGAGATTGAGAACATATCCTTTACAGCTTCTGCTTCTGCCCAGACAGAGGTCGCAATGCCAGTTGAAGGACCAGTTCCATGTGCAGGATGCCTGCATGCTGAAGCTCTCAAGAAAAAAATGGAGGAACTCGGAGAGGAGGTGGCAAGGCTGAGGAGCATTTAAGACAGTGAGAAGTACATTGATGAGATGCCTCTTGCAACATCCAAGCTCTCCAACAGAGGAGATGATGGGAGCCTACAGAACGACAAAGTTTGAACACAAGTCGCCAGGGCCTGCAGAATCACCAATCCAACTTCTCCAGCCCTTGAATTGAAGAACCATTATGCAGCCCTGGAAGTGGAGGAGGTGAACGCATTCCTGGAAAGGGAAGAACCAGAGCTCAAGTACCCCAAAGTTGCAGAATCAGTGACCACAAGGAAGCGAAAGGTAGTGGTGGTTGGTGACTCTGAGGGGTACTGAGGCATCCATCTGCCGACCAGACTTGATGTCCAGAGAGGTGTGCTGTCTGCCAGGTGCCGAGATGTTATGGAGAGTTTGCCGAGACTCATCATGCCCACTGATTATTACCCAATGTTGCTAATCCAAGTCAGCACAAACGATATTGCCAGGTATCCTTCCGAGCGTATCAAAAGTGACTTCATGGCTCTGGGACAGAGAGTGAAGCAGATAGGGGCGCAGGTGGTGTTCTCTTCAATCCTCCCTGTTGAGGGTAAAGGCCAAGGCAGAGCAGCTCACATCCTGGACATGAATGCATGGCTGCGTGGATGGTGTCATTGAGAGCGTTTTGATTTCCTGGACCAAGGGATGCTGTTAAGAAACATAGAAACATAATGAGAGAAAAAGACCACATGGCCTATCTAGTCTGTCCTTCCATAACAACTTCAACAGTCCTCTTTTTACCTTTAGAGATCTTCCGTAACAACTACAACAGTCCCCTTTTTACCTTTAGAGATTCCAAGGGTTGCAGAGCAGAGATGGCATCCATCATTCCAAGAAAGGTCGACATGTCTTCAGTAGCAGACTGGCTAATCTACTAAAGAGGGCTTTAAACTAGATTCGTTGGGGATGGGTGAAAGCCCCCAGGTAAGTGAAATATTAAATACCTTTATGGAAATGTACAAAAGGGGCAACATATGGAAAGCAGTGTGTATAAATGCCCGTAGCATGGGAAATAAGATCCCAGATGTTGAAGCTTTAATGGAAGAGGCTGACTTGGATTTCGTGGCAGTTACAGAAACATGGTTCACAGAAAACCATGACTGGGATGTAACTATACCTGGCTATACTTTATTCAGAAAGAACAGGGTAGGAAAAAGAGGAGGAGGAGTGGCACTATATGTAAAAAAATATCATCAAAGCTTTGGAACTACAGAGCTTAAAAGGGAGAGAGGAGGCACTATGGGTTAAACTAGAAAGAGGAAAAAAGAAATCTATTTTGCATTGGCTTGATATACAGACCTCCCTCACAGGAAGAAGAGGTGGATGGAGAGTTAATTGAAGACATACGCAGCATTGCCAGGAAAGGGGAAGTGCTACTGATAGGGGATTTCAATATGCCAGATGTTGATTGGCACATTCCTGCTGCAGTATCATCTAGAAGTAAGGAGATCCTGGATTCTCTACAGGGAGAATTATTCATGCAACTGGTAACAGAACCACATGTGATGGGGCCAATCGATTTAGTGCTTACCAATGGTGAAAGTGTTTCTGATGTTATAGTGGGAGATCATTTTGCATCCAGTGATCACCAGATGGAGTGGTTCAGTATTAGGACTAAGGCTGTTAAAATTCGTTCAAAAGCTTGGGTCTTAGACTTTACGAAAACTAACTTTGCCAAGAAAGGCCAATTCCACAGGGAGTCGTTAGCGGGATGGGAACAGCTGGGAGATGCAGAAAAACAGCAGGCAAAACTGAAAGGGGATATTTTAAGGGCAACCAACCTTTTTGTTAAAATGGTAAATAAAGGTAAAAGGAAAAGGAGACAGCTATGGTTTTCAAAAGAAGTAGTTGAAAAGGTAAAGAAAAAGAGGGAGGCCTTCATGAAATACAAGAGATCACAGAGAGAGGAAGACAGACATCTATATTTGGAAAAACTTAAGAGAAGCTGGCAAAGCAGTCAGGAAAGCAAAGATTCAAATAGAGGAGGAAATAGCCAATGCAATAAAATGGGGGGATAAGACATTTTTCAGATGTGTTAGTGAGAAGAGGAAGGGCAAAAGTGGTATTGTCAGACCCAAAGGTGAAGGGGAGGAATATGTAGAAGCTGATAAGGATAAAGCGGAATTGCTTAACAAATATTTCTGTTCTGTGTTCACAGATGAAGAACCAGGAGCAGGACCTCGGGAAACACCCATAAACAAGAACAGAAGCGAGGGGCATCTTGAACAATTTTCAGAAGACAGTGTTCATGGGAAACTAGCTAAACTGAAAGTACACAAAGCGATGGGACCGGATGAGATACATCCTAGAATACTGAGGGGACTTGGGAACCTTCTAGCAGCTCCACTGACTGACCTTTTCAATACCTCATTGGAGTCGGGAGTGGTGCCAAAGGACTGGAGAGAGGCACATGTGGTTCCTTTACACAAAAGCGGAAGTAAGGATGTGGTTGAAAACTACAGGCCTGTTAGTTTAACTTCGGTGGTGAGTAAATTATAGGAAGTGCTGCTGAAAGAAAATAGTGAGGTTTCTGGAGTCCAGCAGATTACAGGATCTGAGGCAGCATGGATTCACCAGAGGCAGGTCTTGTCAAACAAATCTGATTGATTTCTTTGACTGGGTGACCAGGGAGTTGGACCGAGGGAGAGCCCTAGATGTGGTGTATTTAAATTTCAGTAAAGCCTTTGACAACGTTCCTCACAGGCGACTTATAAACAAACTGAGCACCCTAGGGATGGACCCTAGTTACTGCTTGGGTTAGAAATTGGTTGAGTGGGCGGCAACAAAGGGTACAGGTAGATGGAGCTCACTCTGAGGAGAAGGAGGTTACCAGTAGTGTGCCCCAGGGATCTGTTCTTGGTCCGATTCTTTTTAACATCTTTGTTAGTGTCGGGTAAGGTTTGCCTCTTTGCGGATGATACCAAAATCTGCAATAGAGTAGACACCTAGGAAGGTGTAGATAACATTAGGAGGGATTTAGCTAAGCTTGAAGAATGGTCTAGAACTTGGAAGCTGAGATTTAATGTTAAAAAATGCAAGGTCAAGCATTTGGGCTGCAGCAATCCAAGGGAGCAATATAGTATAGGGGGTGAAGTACTTTTGTCCACTAAAGAAGAGCGGGACCTAGGCATGGTTGTGTCTGATGATCTTAAAGTAGCTAAACAGGTAGAAAAGGCGACAGCAAAAGCTAGAAGGATGCTTGGGTGCATAGGGAGAGGAATGGCCAGCAGAAGAAAAGAAGGTGATAATGTCTCTATAGAAGTCTTTGGTGTGATTTCATTGGAGTATTGTGAAGGAGACCGCACCTTCAAAAGGATATAAACAGGCTGGAATCAGTACAGAGGGTGACTACTAAAATGGTTAGTGGTCTTCATTATAAAGCATATGAGGACAGACTTAAGGATCTTAATATGTACACCTTAGAGGAAAGATGGGATAGAGGTGATATGATTGAGACGTTTAAATACCTCTGTGGCATAAATGCACAGGAAAGCCTCTTTCGATTGAAAGCAAGCTCTGCTACGAGGGGACATGGGATGAGGGTGAAAGAGGATAGATTCAAGAGTGATATACAGAAATATTTCTTTACAGAAATAGTGGTGGATCTGTGGAATAGTCTCCCAGTGGAGGTGATAGAGATGAGGACAATATCTGAATTCAAAGAAGCATGAGACAAACACAGAGGATCTCTAAAGGAAAAAAGGGGACTGTTGATATGGAAGGGTAGACTAAATAGAAACATGACAACAGAAAAAGACCACATGGCCTATGTGACTAATGACCTCAAGGACCCATTTGTCTGAAGTGATCTGAGTTCACTCGCAGGCGTAAAACTGTAGGTGGCCGACGAAAGGTGGCACCCTGGAATGGACCCCAAGCCTGTCAGCGGGAGGATAGAGCGGGGCCTGCAAACATATTAGCAGAGGAGAAGTTGTCTTGGTGATGGATCCCATGAAAGAGCCAGCTTTAGCAGAGTAAGAGTTAGATTGACCCGACCGGTAGAGCTGGGTGTCCCTGAAGTGCCCCCTGTAGGAGAAGGAGGGAGCAGCAGCCGTGGAATGAGGAGACCCAGTCCTGGGCTTGTCCTCTGGCAAACGCTGAAGCTTAAATTTCCCCCAAATCCTTTACCAGTCTGTCCAGATAGTCTCCAAACAAGAGCTTACCCTTAAAGGGAAACTTGGCAAGCCGGGTCTTGGAAGCGGCATTTGCATTCCAATGGCAGAGCCAGAGCCAGAGCCATCGTCAAGCTGTGACAACTGCCGACAAACAAAGCAGATCTTAGAATGCATCTGCCACAAAAGCTGTGACCGATTCTAAGCGGGCCAGAGAAGAATCATCCGGGAGTAATTGGATCCAGCATAGCAGCGCAAGAGGGGCACTCACCGTCCTCCCCAACAGGGTGCCAGTCCCCTGAGGGTGCGTGAGCAACCATGGGCGCAGCCAAGGGCTTTCTGGCATGCTTCTTAGGTGGAGGAGCTGAGACAACTGGACTTGCAGAGGGGCCCGAGTGCCAAAGGTCCAAGACTTGTTGAAAGAAATCCATAAATTGTAGATTAGAGTTGGCTGAAGGAGCTCACAGAGGGCGATGCTGCTGAAGATCTCAACTCTGTGTCTGAGGAGGCTGCTGAGTCTGAAGAGACTGCTGAAGCTGAGGAAATTGAAGTTCCGGCAGGAAGGCCAGAGGAGGAAGCTCTCGTGGGAGAGGAGAAGCAGGAGGCACCTAGAGAGGAGGGCATTCTCACTATTAAAAGGTCCCAATTCGAAAGGCCTACACTGAAAAGAGATTAAAAAAAATGGAGCAGCAGTAGCAGGCCACTGGGAACCCGCAAATGGTAGCTGCAAGGATCTGAATTAAAATGGCACAGATTTTGGTGGAAAGAGGGAAATGCGGCGAAAATGGTGCGAGGGATTGTGCAGGAGCAGTGGCCTCACAAGAGCACACATGGCAGCAGTAACTGAATCCCCAGAGATAGCTTGTTGTCTGTTAGTCAGGAGCCTAGAAGCGCGCTAGCACAAGCGGTAGGAAGGTGAGGTAGTGATCCTCTGCCCATGAGAGCAAATTCACTGTCAGAGGACCCAGGAAGCCCAAAGACTGCTACGGATCCGAAGTCTGACTGGTACCGGCAGAGAAAGCAGGGCCGGACTGAAGATGCGGCCGGTGTGAGTTCAGTGTAGAGCCCTTGGCATGTGTCTGCCTCTTCCGTTTAACTTATTTTTTTTTGTCAACTTAATAAAAAACAATAAAGAGCTGGAAGCTGAAGCCAAATATGCTAAAGCTGCTAATGGCATGGAGGGCTACACTACTGCTCCTGAGAAGGAGCCCTGCACTTTAGAGGTGTCACAGAGATCCTCCTGATCAGGAACACCTCTGGGAACCGTCGTGGGGATATGCCATTTGGAAAAGCACCGCAGTGTGCTGTTCAGATTCCCTAAGAATATCTGTCCTGGTAAAAAAAAAAGAACCTCAGGAGAGGGAACCAGGAGACCAGAGTTCAGCATCTTCTGAGACAGAGAAAATACTGAAGCTGACCCCTAGGAGTACAAGGTAATCTATCAAGGATGCTGTCAGTAAGCTTCGAGAATTTTTCTCCGTCTCATCATCTGCTTACAGGGGGATACAACCCACTTATATGGACTGGTCTAGTAGAATGAACTGGAAGTCCATTTTAAAAAATGGAAACACAAAGCTGATAACTTACATTAACATGGCCAAAAACTCAAATTTGAAGCTGTGGATTTTTTTTTGAACAGTGAGAGCAACAGAAACCTTGAAGCAGCACTTCCCAGTCTTTTATCCTATCCATTTTTTAAACTTCAACAGTCACAAGACAGAGCCATATTGGATAACCTCCTGGAAGAAAAAGTCCAGATAGACCTGGGGAAAGTCACAGCTTATTCTTCTGGGTAAGCAGCATGGAATCTAGCTACTTGTGCTGGGATCCTGGATTAGCCACTTTTGGAAACAAGATGGTGAAATTAGGCCTTACCTGCTAATTGGCTTTCCTTGAGGAACTCCAGTCCAGTCCGACCTCTGGGGTAGTCAATCCCCACCAGGAGCTTGGAGATAGAACGCGTCATCTTTTGATGACAACAGAGTACTTAGGCAGCTGGCACAACCTACCAGCCCCAGTAACCTATTGACAAAGCAGACTCACAGGAGCAACAAATAAATGTCCATATAAAACTACGTTAACCATATTTGAAAACCAAAAAAAAGAGAAACAGAAAAAACAGTCCCATCCACCCTTCCAGGGACCCTCAGAGCAAGGAAGAAAAAAAGCTTACCCGTTAATCTTCTGAACGTCTGCCTGTCGCGAGCCCTGATGGATTTCCTTCCTTGAGACCATGTGCGGCTCCTTCCTCAGGGCTGCCCAGTCCCCAAGCACTGCAGACTCTTACAAGAAAAGGAAAAGATAACCACAGACCACTCTCGCCGTGTGAACTCTTCTTCTGGCCTGGGACTGCCAAACTGTCGCAATTACAGCATCAGGAAAGGATACGGGACTAGACTGGCATTCCTCAAGGAAAGCCAATTAGCAGATAAGGCCTAATTTCACCTTCCTTTTCGTTCTCCAGTCCAGTCCTGATCTCCGAGATGTACTATACCCGGGAGGGACCCACGAGCCTGGCCTGAATGACTGCTGCCCTGAACCTCGCGTCCCCCTTACCTGCACATCCAGGCGGTAATGCTTCACAAAGGCATGAAGAGATGACCAAGTAACTGCCCTACAAATCTCTGCTGGCGGTACTACACAAGCCTCTGCCCATGAAGTAGCCTGAGCTCTGGTTGAAAGAGTGCACAAACCTGGGTGCACCGCCCTCCACCTTACCAGATATACAGAGGCGATAGCTTCCTTAAGCCTCCAAGAGATGGACGCCTTCGAGGCTGCTTTCCCCCTCCAGGGGCCCTCAAACCAGACAAACCACTGGTCCTGTTTTCTGAAAGGTTCCGTTATTTACAAATAGCGCCATAAAGCTCAACGCATGCCCAACCGGCATAACTGTGGGTCCGAGGCCTGATCCGACGCCCCCGAGAACACTGGCAGGGTGATTGGTTGGTTAACCTGAAAGGTCGGTTGGTTAACATGAAAGACTGATAGCACCTTAGGTAAAAACAATGGGACCGGTTGCAAGGCTACCCTCTCTTTGGAGATAGTGAGAAAAAAAGGTTCCCGACAGGACAGCGCTTGGAGCTCATATATCCTACAGATGGAGCAGATGGCCACCAGGAACACCGACTTAAGTGTCAAGACAGTCAGGGTGCAGGAGCTCAACGACTCAGCATATCTGACAACACTACCCGCTTTGATGGGTGGAGTTGCTTGCCTGCTCTGAGAAACCGTACCACATCTGGGTGCACTCACAAGGACATCTCCCTGGATTCTGCCCTGGTAGCAAGTTATTGCCGCCACCTGCATCCACCAGGAACCGCAGGCCAACCCTTTGTCCAGGCCAGACTGAAGGAAGGCTAAAACCTCTGGCACAGCCGCTGACAGAGGTCGGCATTGCCGCTCTGCACACCAGGCCTCAAAAATGCACCCCACCCAGATACATGACAATGATGTCAACCATTTCCATGCCTTCAGCAAGATGGAAATTACCGGCGACGAGTAGCCTCACTTGCTCCACCAAGCCCTCTCAAAAGCCATGCCATACACAAGATTCGATTCACCTTACCTGAACCGACCCCTAGAGCAGGCGCCATGGCCGATCCTCTGTCGTTCTGATGAGATCTGCATACCACGGCCTCCTGGGCCAGTCAGGGGTGATGAGAATCACTCACCCTTGGTGCGCCTCGATTCGCTGTATGACAAACCCAGATGAGCGCCCCAGGAAGGAAGACAAAGTAATTCCCCCGTGGGCCAACGCTGCACTACAGCATCGAGACCTTCAGACCTTCTCTCCTGTCGCCTGCTGAAGAACCTGTTCGCCTTGGCTGTCACAAAGGTCACCATCAGATCCATTATGGGCACACCTCACATCTGCGTTATCTGCAAGAAGACTGTCGTTGAGCATCCACTCTCCTGGGTCCAGGTTCATGTGACTCAGGTAGTCCGCCGTCATATTCTTTGTGCCCGCAACATGGGCTGCCGAGATGATTTGCAGATGTGTCTCCGCCCAATCCAGTAGTTTGCTGGCTTCACTTTCCAGGCGGACACTTCCCATGCCCCCTTGTTGATTGATGTAGGCCATCATGGTGTTGTCGGAAAAAGACCTGAACTGGTTTGTCCTGTAAGAAGGGAAGAAACCCCTGCAATGCGAGGAATGCTGCCCTCCTCTCAAGCCAGTTGATCGGCCAGCTGCTCTCTTCCGGTGTCCAGCGACTTTGGGCCACCCAACCTTCACAATGCGCTCCCCAGCCAAGGATAATGGCATCCGTCATGAGGGTTAACCCGTGTGGTGACTCCAGAGGCATTCCAGCCATTAACTGTTCCGGTCCTAGCCACTACCTGAGCACTCTCCGGATTGCTCCCCGGCAGTGTAAGAGTTGGGTTAACGGATAATGTTGCAGAGACCATCACTGGAGCAGCGCCTGTTGCTGCAGTGTTGTCGCCCTCTGCTCTGATAGGAAATCCTGCCATTGCGCATGTTGAAGCACTCACCAAGGCACTCCAGGTCCTGCAATGGGTTTAGCAGACTTCACAAAATTGAGGACCTAGCCGAGGCTCTGCTGAAACTCTACGACCCAAGCTGTTGCTCGCTTGCTCTCCTCTGGGGACTTTGTCCGCATGAGTCAATTGTCAAGGCAGGGATGGAACCAGTATTTCCTCTCGATGCAGCACCGCCAATGCTATCACCAAAGCACAGGAACTGATGGTGCTCTGGATGGATCAGAATGTGTAAATAAGCCTCCACGAGGTCAAGGAAAGTAAGAAACTCCCCTTCCGAACGGCCATGATCACCCACCGGAGGTCACCATGTGAAAACAAAGGCACCCATAGACATCTTTTTACGTGCTTCAGGTCCCGAATAGGCCAAAAACTGTCCTCCTTTTTTGGCACAAGAAATAAATGGAGTATCAATCCCTGCTGCACGGGTCCTGAGAACAGGAACAATGACCCCTAACTACAGCAACCATTCGAGAGTGTCTTGCACAGCCTTTGCCTTGACTTTGTATGGGGATCGTATGAAGGAGGGTTCAAGAGGCTTTGCAAACTCCAGTGTGTAGCCCTCCAGAACAACTCTGAGGACCCATTGGTCTGACGTGATCTGGACCCAGGCCAGGTACAAGTCCCTTAACCGACCCCCTACGGATCTCACCACTGCCTGGGCCCACCTTGCTTCATTGTGTCTTTTTCAGGACGAGAAAGAGGAGGCAGAGTTGTATCCCCGCTCCGTCCCTCGCAACCCTCAGTAGGTTTGTCCCCGAGAGGGAAAGCCATCCCCACTGGAATGGAGCAAACCGCTCTGCGTGGAATCAGTAAAATTCCCTCGACTGACCCCGTGCCGGTGCCATGGAGCGCCCCTGCTTCTGCTTGTCCTCGGGCAGGCCCCCCTCCTTTGGACTCCCCTAAGTCCTTCACCAGCTTCTCCAATGCTTCTCCAAACAGAAGCTTACCCTTGAACAGTAGCTTACTCAAACGCATCTTGGAGGAGACATCCGCTGATCAATTCCACAACCAGAGGTAGCGGCATGCCGCCACCACCGAGGCCATACTCTTCGAGAGCCCTCGGATAAGATCATAGAAGGCATCTGCCAGGTAAGTGGTTCCGGACTCCAGCTTTGCTGCTGCTGCTGCCCCTGGCTCATGAGACTCCTCCGCCAGCTCTAGAACACCCTGCGCCCATCAAAGACAGACACTGGCCACAACAGCTCCACAAGCGGGTGCTTGTGACAAAAGGGCATGGATATCAAAGGCCTGCTTCAAACAAGTATCCAACAAAAACAAAACTCCTAATAGCTCTCACACCACATCAGTCTCAATCCAATTAAGAGCTAAGGTGAACCAATTGCCGCAAACCCATGGATTTTTAGTCAAACCAAGAAAAACTACCTTGTTTTCTCAATGGAAGAGTGTTATCTATCTACCCCTCCTAGCTATGTTAGCGCTCTGAGGTATTTGGGACTGGTCTCAGTCACGGGGTCGGGTGTTGCACTTGCAAGCTTCACGCTGCAGTTCCCTGTCTTTTAAACCCCAACTATCAGTCACAGGCCTTCAACCAGTTTTTTTACAATTTTTTTAAATGCATTTAAAAGGTTTGAAAGAACTTAGCTGATGTTGTACACTCAATCCTCAGAGCTGCGTCAACTCGAGTTTCACCCTTCACTTTCCAGGGCTGCCTCAGGACTGAACCAAGCAGACAAAAAGCCCCTTTAAGAATACTAATGCCCTTCAATAGAGGCTTTTTAAATGGAGACGGCAAATGAACAAACAGATGCTCAGCCAATGACTACAAAGTCCCAGAAAACCGGCGTCCCAATTAAAAACTCACTGGATGATGTCAGACCGCACTACCAACCGGAGGGGGACTGACTTTAAAGTGCTGTCATCCAATTTAAAGATTCATTCAGTCCTACAGGCTGAACAGTATTAAGAGAAAAAATCCATTGGCTAAGTGCTGTTCTGCTTGGCTAACACGAAGATCTTCAATCCCATCTATGATCAGCCAACAAAGATGACTACAAAAATGTTCATAGTACACACAATGTTGAACAATGGATGCTGTTAGTATTTTATTCTTTAGATGAGATTTATCTTCACTGAGATGTATCCGAACAAGTCGACAAATTCTACTGACATAAGTCTGTGTACATGGGCAGACAATGATATATTCCACCAATGAAGTTTGACAATCCGTTTTCAATTTCAGGGGATACTCAGTTTTCTTCACAGGATCTGTCCAATGATCAGTGTCCAATGACATAGCACACATGCTGCAATATCTGCATGGGCCATGGTGCCCCTTTCTCCCCCACTCAGATCCTTGTATCAGAAAGTCTGATTTAATCAACATATCTTTAAGGTTCCGAGCGCAGGTGAATGCTATACATGGTCCTATTTGAAACACTGTGTGCAATGCCAATATGTGCCAGTGTCTGTAGATACTTCCCGCTATACTCTGTGCCTGATCAGAACAGCAGAGTACACATACCTGCTTGTCCATCCCTTCTTTGTTGTTTTTCTGTAATAAAAGGGGGCGTTATGCATATTTAGCATGCAGGTAAGCACGATGGACTAATTGCCTCAGATGCCCTCTTTGTAACAATCTACTACTAAGATCCTTTAGCTGAATCAAGAAATCTTGTTCACTAGAATAGATCAGACACACCCTTAAAAATTGCCCAATAGGAAGAGCTCTTTTTAATTTATAAGGATAGTGGCTACTAAAGTGTAGTAATTTGTTCCAGTCTACTGATTTCCGATGCAATGATGTAGACAAAATTCCCTTCTCACACCGTACCACTACATCCAAAAACAACGAGTGGTGGAATGTCCAAACAATCCAACCTTCAGTCGTGAACATCTCTGAGGGCTGAACTACCCTCCACAAGGAAGTAGTCTTCTTGGTCACCGCCAACACTATGGCATCTATTTGGGGGAATGGAAAAGTTCTCTCATGTTCCGGCAGAGGGTAAATGTGGACCATAGTTCTTGATCCCCTCTGTGCGACCTTTGTGAAGCCCCACTCATCCTGGATCTTCTGCTTAATCACCCAATGCAGAGGAAACGCCATTTGTGTCTTTCTGACAGCCTGAAATAGCAGATCCTCTAGGGCGTTGTCCTCCAGGGTTCCTCTGGTAGGCATTATTAGGAGCTTTAAGTGATTGGGCCATTAGTGTTGCCAACTCTTTGCGGGGGAAGACTCATATAATTCGAAACTCATTGTCTTGCTGGGATCCCACCTTCTTCCAACTCCTTCTACTCTCCCACATCCTCCTAACCCTCAGAATGCAGGGAGCCGTATTCTTCATCAGAACCTCCTCAAGGTGGTGCCTGCTGGCTCATCCTCCTGAATCCACTCAGCAGCCGCAGCTCGCTTCTTTCCTCGTTCTAACTCTGCAAGGGGGTGGCCCTTACCCCCCTGTTTCAGGCAGAATGCCTTATGCATGAGAAGTACAAATTCCAGGGGGGGGGGGGAAGGGGGGAACCCTGTGACGTAGAGGGCCTAGGAGAGGCATGGTCTACTGCACAATGCTCCAACACCAATGGCGCGAAACCTGCTCCTCCCTCGAGCTGGGCTGCTGCCATAGCCACTACGGGAGGCAACGCCTGTCCTCCTGTGGTTCACACTGTGCCCTCAAAGACCTCTGAGAGCCCCAAATGACTGGGATAGGCTGTGCTGTCCTGTATGTCTTCCTCAGCCGTGCATGCATCAGTTTCACGATCTTGACACTGACATATCCGTGAGGCTGAGACTGTGCCCCGGCATGACACAAATGGCCCTTGCTGGCATGGGGCAACAGGAGCAAAGCGCCTTGCTTCTGTTGCTCCCTGGTTTGCCTGTGGGTGTTTGTGCCTTGTTCTGACTCATTCCCTTGCCGGCATGGCACAGCTTGGAGAGGAATGGTGCCCAGTGCCCCTTCTATCTCCCTTGGCGCAGCATAAGTATTGACCATATCCCTAAAACCTGCCCTGCCAGCTGAAGGTTGCACTATTATATTTATTTATTTATTTTTCTTAAATTCTGCAGATACTGCTGTTAAGAAACGGGATGGGCCAGCAGGGGAAAGTGAAAATAAAAGTAAAAATAAAAAAAATCACGAAGGAGCTGTTCCCGCATCTGAGCAGGCCTCTCCACTTAGGTGCTAGCCCCCTCTGAGTAGCTTACTCCCAGAGGAAATGGGGGTGTGCTTCCCGCTCTAACCCTTCAAAACGGCACTGACACCACTCTGTTCGCAGCAGTCCAGTTAAGCTGCAACCGTGAAGAGGGTGAATGCTGGCTCAGCCTAAAGTGCTGAAAGAGTTGAGCGCTGCTCCCCGCAGCCCCATCTTTCTCTTCTACTCACCTGCTCCCTGCTCAGCCCTCCCTTATCGGTTTCAGCAGGAAGGCGGGAGCCCAATGGAAGACAGCACACCATCTGCCCTTGTCTCATCTCACGGCTCCTTATCTGCTGACAGATTCAGGGGCACAGCAGACGTCCGGGAGTGATCGAGAGCCTGTTTTTCCCAGCAGAGAGGGCCCTCTAACACTGCTATCGTCTGACCCTCCTGTTTCAAAATTATTTTTTTCCAGACAGCTATATCAACTTGCAGCTTAGAACCTCCCCTTTCCACCATGGAAGAGAGCTAATTGAGCTGCACTGTCACCGCCAATTCCAAGCCGATGCAATAGATAGGCCTCTTAGCTGTCCCTATAGTAAGTCCAAACCTAGGGAACACCTGATCCAGCTGCTTGGAGACTGAGCTTACTGGGGCTAGTAGGTGGTGCCAGCTACTTAAGTACTCTGATGTCAAAGGAGGACCCGCTCAGTCTCCAAGCTGCTGGTGGGGATTGACTACCCAAAAGGTCGGGACTGGACTGGAGGGACGAAAAGGAAGGAGAAATTTTACTTACCGTTAATTTTCCTTTCCTGTATTCCTGCTAGACCAGTCCAGACAAATGGGTTGTATCCCCCTGTCAGCAGATAAGAAAGAGAAAATTCCAGAAGCTTAATGACATCACCCCTGCTAGATAAAAACCTGTACCCCTAGGGGTGAGCTTCAGTATTTTCTCTGTCTCAACAGATGGTGGACTTCTGTTTGGTCTGACTGTCCAGTTTGCTGTCCTCAGGGATTCCCTTGTTCTTGGAGGAATCCTTGGCTTGGACATTTGCCTTACTTTTTACAGAGGGTTCCTGGCCAAGAGGGTCAGCAGTTAACCTCCGAGGCACAGGGCTCCTGTTCAGGAGGAGCAGTGTAGCCCAGCGCTGGGTGGCCGGGGCAGGCTTCAGTTCCATCTGCAGAGAGGGCTAATACCTACAATTGGCTGCCACCGTTAAGTTTATTGAAACCCCCAAAAAACCCCAAAAAACTTTGAGCACGACAGCAAACGGAAACAGAGAGCAGGAGTCAAGCCTGCTGGCGGCACAGCAGGGTCCTTTTGCTAGGCTATCCGGGCTCTCTTCTACAAGATTTCTGCCCTGCCATTCTGTCCTTCCCATGCGGGCGGTGAGTACCTCATGTGGACAAGCCTGTCTCTCCCACCTCGGTTCCCACGGTTCCAGTTGATTCGTGGCTCCTGTTTAAGGCCCCGTTGTTCTCCGTCAGTGTTTGCACGGTTGTCTGCGGCCTCGGTCTGTTTGCTTCTGGCCAACGGGGATAGGTTTTTCTTGGTGGCGGCTACGACTGCAGCTGCGTGGCCTTCCTTAGTTTCCCGCTGAAACCTCAATCTGCCATTTTCTCAGAGGTAGGCTGCGGTCTCTGCAAGTTCCATTTTCTCTGCTGCGGCAGAGAGCAGGACATCTTCAGGTCGTTAATGCCTCGGGTGTGGCAGAAAACAGTTTTTTTAGCAGGGGACCTGTGTTCCGTTTCTATGGTGGATCAGCAGCTACTCCCCCTGTCCCCCGCCTCTTCGGGTCCCCCAGCTTCCATTTGCGAGCTATCTCCCCCCCCCCCCTGCTTCTCTTGCCTGAAGATCAGCCCTCTGCTCCCTTGCAGCCTCAAGCCTTAGGTCCTATGCAGCCACCCCTACCTCAAGCCTGCAACAACCTCCACAGTCCTCCAGCCCTCAGCTATTGGGCCCACCACCTCCTGCAGCTTCCACTGATCTGCACTTTATGGATTTTTTCAGGTCTGCCTGGGACCTCTGGCGTTCTGGAGCCACAGTGAGTCCAAGAATTCCTATGCCCCCAGGGCACCTGGTTCACCCTCTGCAGCATCCCTTCCAGCGACACTCGGCTGCGCCCAAGTCAGCCCCCGCACCCTCAGAGGACTGGCACCCTAGTGGGGAGGATTGGGAAGGCCTCTCGAATGTTTGCTCCCTGGATTCACACTATGATAGGGAGGAGGGTGCCCTCCAAGGACGGGCTGGAGGCAAGGGAGGAGGGGCAGGACATACGCCTCTTTTGTATGGAAGAGCTACTGGCCCTTATTGCGCAGAATGCAGAAGTTCTTCACCTCTCGGACCTGCAGCAGCCGCAAGCACCGGACACAGATCAGTGTCAGGCAGATCCCATCATTCTGGGCATCAAGAGACCAGAAAAGGCTTTTCCCTTCCCTCTGGGATTGTAACAGATGGTCAGCGACGAGTGGGACTCTCCAGGAGCCTCCTTGCAGTTTGGTCGGCATTTGGGTTGCACTTATCTCTGAAGCACTGCTGACCTGGACAGGTGGCTCTGTTTTCCGAAGGTGGACACTTTGGTGACTGCAGTCACCAAGTATACCACCATTCCAGTCGAGGGCGGTACAGCTCTCCGGGACCAAATTGATCACAAAATCGAAGGTCTCCTGAAGACTGCCTTTTCTTCATCGTCCCAGGCCTCCATCTGTGGCTGCTTGGCGGCACGTGCATTTCTGCGTTGGCTTCAGCTGCTCCCGGAGGACCCTGCGCTGGCCCGCTTGGAATCCGTCACTGCTTTCTATGACCTGTTTCGTTTATCCGCTCGGACTATTGTGGCCTCTACCATTGTTTTGGTTCCGCCACTGGAATGCGGATGTGCCTTGAAGGCACATCTAGCCAGACTGTCCTTTAAGGGTAAGCTTCTGTTTAGGGAAGATCGACAAGCTGGTCATAGACCTGGGCGCAGCATTTGCCAGAGGATAAACCCAAGTCTGGATCTTTCCGTCCCCAAAGCATGCAGGGATCCGTGCCGCTACCACCCAGGTTGCTCCTCTTACTCGACTAAGGCGGGCTCTAAGCCTCAGTCCTTTCGGGAGGTGTGGGGGGGGACGACCGTCGCAGGGACACTTTCTCCGCAACCAGCAAGTTCGCGGGGACCTCCAAGTCCTCCTGCTGACTGTCTCGGGCTCATTCCGCAGGGCCACCTGTAGGCATCTGTCTACAGTTCTGCTCCCACGAATGTGCCCCAATGGATGTCTGGTCTAACCCAATATGGCAGTTCTTAAGACCACAGGAAAACAGACTCCTCTCTACTTTCCCAACAGTCTTCCATTTCCCCTTTACTTCCCACTCAGTTGGCAGCAAATATGGGTATGCAAGTCAGTATGCCTTGTAGCAGTAGTAGTAGATGTAGATTTTAAAGCATGGTTTCAGGTCTGAGCTCTGGGATGACATCCTGGCATCTCTTTGAAGAGCGGTTACATTATCTACATGTCAAATTGCCAAGTATTTTTCAGTACAATAGATTTTCTCAACAAACTAAATCCAGAACAAGTGGCTTATGCCCATTAGCCAGCAGACAGAGTCCGAAGAAAAGCTTTTGAGCTCTGCCTTATATAGGGCACCATGCAACCCTATGCGTCCCTCCGTCTTCAGCACATGGTAGACAGGCATACCATTCAGCATTGCTGTGGAAAATGGTGGACAAGACTCCTGGGACAAGTTGGAGAGCTGGTCTCCCAGATGAGTTTCAGAAGACGTGTGTTCTGAAACTCAACTCAGCATGAGAGTCTACTGTTGGGCTCTGAGAAATACCAAGGAGAAATCCAGGTGCATATATAGGGCAAAGCTCAAATGTTTTTGTTCTTTGTCTCCATCTGCTGGCTGAAGGGCATCACCCACTCATTCCGGATTGGTCTGTTACACTCAAGAGCAGGTACGACCACATTTTTCCTTGTACAGCATCTACAGTGAAAAAAAATGAACCAGTGATAAACGAAAAAATAAGAATAAAAAAGGTTAATCTCTAAATAAAAGCTATGTTAAAAAAACCACCAAAACATTATAAATATATAAAACTACAATACAAACCAAGGAATAATCTCTGTACTAGACCACAAATACCCACATGAATAATCAAGCCTTCATCTGATTGGAGAAGTATAGAGATCATCCGCCATGCAATTCGACTAGTAAAAAGTTCCAAATGCTTGATAATATTACAGAACGAGCCCGTGATCTATGCATAATTCTGCAAATATATGTTTCAGAGAATTTCTTTCATTAAATTACTATTTAAAAGATGTTTTGTATGTAGGTACTGAAACCAGCACATTGTCTTGGTCCTCCACAATGTTCGGCAAACTAGCAGTTCTTAGGTACATAACTAATTTTCTTAAAAAAAAAATTGATTTCTGAAAAGTCTGCATTTAATCTTTTCAACACATTGTGTAATAAGAAAAGACCCTACCATCAAATATTACTAATATGAAATGGATCAAAGAAGAAAGAAGCTAGTGACACTTTAGAGACTGATTTATTGAGTTAGGTAGTCTTCAGAGTCCCACCAGCCTCTTATTTTTGCTGCTACAAACATTCACAGCTAGCCCCCTGAAAGATCAAGATGAATTCTGGACTTCACCTGCAAAAACTGCTTGAGCCGAGTGACAGAACCCATCTGTCCGGAACTGGTAACCATTTCAATCCTATAGAAGAGAGAAAGGAGTGAGCCCTGTTGAGTTCATACACAAGTTAGAAACCCAAAAAAGTGTCAGACATCTAGATGTTACATTCCTCCTCATTCTCCAGCAGCTCAGGTCTCATACCTGGGGAAATAGTCCTCTTTGATTAGCAAGATCAGCTTCCAGAACTGTGTCTGATATTGTTTCATCAATGCATTCCCACATACCTAGGAGGGAAAGAATGAACAGAATCTGGATTGTGTGTGCTGCTATTCGGCTATGCAGTCACCTAACTGATGGCAAAAAACAGCATCCATCTGGAATCCTGAATTTGCAAAGTTAGCTCAAGACTTATATTTCCTCAGCGGAACCAAGGTGAGACTATGGAAGAACTATAAATCCTGGTGGTCTTTCATATGGCATTAATAAAAAGTGAACATGTTACAAACAAGATTATCATAAAACATTTTTACAGTACAAACAAACCACTCTGAGTATTCCAACAATTTTCACAACCTTAGTGTTCTCCAAGCGCCTCCTCTCCATAGACAAGCATGCTTGTACCACCCATTTCCTGAATTACTGCACATTCAGGCCATACATCCTCTCTCCTATAACACTCCTCCTTCAACTCTCCCCCCATCTTCCCCCCCTCCCCCAATTCATAACGGCCTGTCCTTCAGCCATACCCACAGGTCCAACTACTGGAGAATATAACATCCAGGCACATCTTCTACCCAGATTTATGTAACACATTTAACATTAACACCTGCCAAACTGAAAAATTATCCTCCATAATCCTCCCCTTCCCATTTACATTACCCAGCCCCACAAGTTCATTCTTTGAAACAGTCATATTTGCACTTATTATAACTAATGAACCGTCACCATCCTTTTGCAACATGGAGATCAAAAACAAACACAAACATACAATAAAAATCCAACCTTCACTGCATTTACTGTCCATACGAACAAAGTCTGTAGATCAGTCCCACATCGGACCAATGTAGCCTCATGGCCATAAATTGGAATAGTCTTTTCCAGTCACTAGGATCAGAGCTGCTGGTGATACCTTCCACTTTCCAGTCTAAAATACCACCCCCATGCTCTATTCTGCTAGGTCAGTTGCTCTCTCATGTCTTTGATGACACTTCCAAATGGCCCCACAAATGCCTTCCCCTTCATGGCTTACTCTTTGCCACTTTGCCAAATCTTTCTTGCCAGCTTCCACCAATGCCTGCAGCACCTTGCCAGCTTCCACCAATGCCTGCAGCACCTCCTCTCTGATTTAGATGTTGAAGGTCTTCCCACAAGCTGTAAACCAGTGGTTCCCAAACCTGGGGTTTTGGAGCCTCCTGCTTACGAGGGTCATGGCCAAGTCCCTTGGCCTGCTGACCCTGTTGGGAAGCCGGGGAGGCCTGAAAAGGTGGGTAGTTTCTGTAAGCAGCCCCTTTCCTCAGGTAGGAGGACTTTTTACCAGAGCCCTTCCGTCGGGGAGGGGCAGCGGTCTTTTTAGAGAGCCTCATCCTCATCATGAACTCTGTCTCCGGCTTGATAGCCGTGTTGGTCATGGGTTTGCCAAAGAGGTTCTCTCCTTGGCATGGGACATCGACCATTTGTCCTGAACCCACTGCTTAAAGGTTGGACAACTGTAGCCAAGTTTGGCATTGTGCAAGGATGCCCACCGCCACTACTCGAGCCGCCAACTTGAACCAGTCATAGGCTGCCCGAGACATAAATTCGGAGCACTCACGGATGATCTTGGCCAGGTTCTTGAACCGCTGCAGGGGTTCCTCAGAGACACCAGCTGAGAACCCAGCGAGTTCCTTCACCAGGTCTCTCAGGTACATGCTCATGTACAGCTTGTAGGCCTGGATATGGCCAATGAGCATCGAGCCCTGGTAACACTTTCTGCAGAGGGCGTCCAAGGTGCGGGCCTCCCTGACAGGGGGCACCGAGGATTATCTCTTCTGACTTTTCAGCAGACGGACTGGCAGACTCCACCACCATGGAATTATGCGGCAGCTGTGATCAGGCTCTGGTGAACTCGATACATCGAGTTGAGCTGCTTGCTCACCAAACAGGGCAGACGCCAGTCTCTCCCACATACGGAGCATCAGCCATTCCAGGATAAGAGGGATGGGCACCATGAGTGATTCTCTCAGAGGAGCCTCGTACTGGATGACTTTCAACTCATCCGCCCGAGGGTCCTCCTCCGATTCCGTAGGGAACGCCAGGGCCTTAGACATATCCTTGATGAAATCAAGGAAGCCCATATCCTCCGGCGGGGACCGCTGCCAAGGCTCCGAGACAGGAGAGTCTGAGGGGACATCGCAATGGAGACAGGTATCAGAGGATTCCTCATCCTCCATCTCCCACTCGGAGTAGTCCATCAAGGACTCATAGGAGAGATGGTCCGTGGGAATCGGATCGAGACCTCGGTCGAGGATCAATTCGAGGCTGAAGGATCTCGAGGATCGGCTCGGCCTCCGGGGACGTCTTCGATGTCGAGGGCCCGGTGGTTGAGGTGGACGAACCGGTCGTACTAGACAACAGCGCCTGCTGCTGGTCCATGAAGGCAGACAAACTGCGCTCCAGGGCCGCTATTCTGGACTCCAGACCAGAAGGCTCTGCAGCCTTCGGTGCGGGCCACCGAGGGACTCGGGCCTGACGCCGGCTCCCCCAAAAGGGAATCCTCAACGAGGATGGTGTCTGGGGACCGAGGCCGGTCTGATGTAGAGTCCTTCCGGGGAATCTTTGCAGGCCGCTCCTTCTCCGATCCCTCAGACGAGTGTCTTGGACTGCGGGACCTGGCTCGGGGAGCACTCGGCCAGTCAGATCCATCCAAGGACGTTGCCTTCGAGGCTCTCTTATTCTTTCTGGGTTCCCTCGAGGGAAACTCCCTTTCTGAAGACCCACGGCAGGGCTCGGGGGAGCCCGCCCGAGGTGTCAAGGCTTCAGATAAGGCTCTGGCCCTCGGAGGCACCGGGGACTCAGGGAAAAACTTATTGTGCTGCTGCTGGTGGCTCTTGAGGGCCTTGCTGGACATCCTTTTGCAGAGACCGCATGCTGCCGGATCGTGGTCTGGCCCGAGGCAGCAGAGACAGCAGTCGTGTGTGTCGGTTAAAGACATGATTTTCGAGCACCAATCGTATTTCTTAAAGCCACTGGTAGCCATGGGGAGGGGAGGGGAGGGAAGTACCCCTGGGAGGTCAAAGATTTGTCAGGCTGCAGGTTGGGGGGGAAAAAAAAGGCGCAGAGATGACAGAAAATTAAAGACAAAGAAAACTGCAATAAAGACCCGAACTCAACACCAAGGCAGCGAGGTTGGGTGGTGGGAAGAGTACCGGTGTAATACCAGAGGAGAGTATGAAACTCAAAGAAGAAAAATCAACTTTTTCCGGGGACAAGCCAGAAGAACATCTGAAGGGCTCCACGGAAAAAAGGAGACTGAGCAAGACGGCACCCTTGGATGGGAAGGGGACCACGCATGTGTGGTAGCATCTCCCAAAGGCTATTGTTGAAAGCTGGGGGGATGCTTCCGCGAAGGCTCCATCGGTGCCGTCACCCATATGTGAGGACTGACTTCAAGTGACCTCTATCAATGTTTATATCCAGGGTCTCTGCCTGACCATCCTCCCCCACCAGGACTGCCCAAGCGATTTCTTTCCATTTCTTTATAGTTCACATAATTTGTTATTTCAGGCCTTTCTTGGGAGCATTTATAGGGCCAGATGCACTTGCCTTCAGGATGTTGTCTCTTTTTGGAGACAGGAACTAACTCAAATAAAAGCATTATAAAACAAAACTACACTATTCCCAACCAATGTCCTCCTTGCATACTGTATAACGTGTGTCTATTCTCGATGCTGTATGAAATATACAAAAGATAATTCATCCAAAAAGGCAGTAACAATATTCCCGCTTTCTCATCGCTTCCACAGACTGTGTATAAAACAAAGCCTCTGCTTCTTTTTGTTGCCTCCCACAAGGCCTGCTGTGGTACTCACCTCCAAGAAATCAAATAGCAGAGTAGCTGTCACATCAACCAGCGGTTCCATGTTTAACATCTGAGCCAGCCACTGCCAGCCATGGTTCAGTCCGTGAGGATGAGCCTGTAACCAGAGAAAGAAATGGCACATCCTTCTGCACACTTGAATATAAATTACTAACTGGTTACTTTTTTTGTAACAATTACTGTGCTCCCTTGCTGAGAGAGGCAGAGCTGTGATCTAATTCCCCCACCCCACCAATTTTACAGTGATTTCTGATAGAAAGAGCAGTGCCAAAACCCTCGTCTCTCACACAGATTATAGCAAATAAGGTTCACAGTTGATATATCCTGAAGGGTCCGTTACACACTGTACACAAGAGAGCATAGCTATTCACCTGTAGCAGGTGATCTCCGGGAACAGCAGGAATTTAGTCTTCATATGTGGGTATCGTCAGTACCGACGGAGCCTGCGCGGGAACGCTCCCCAGCGTCCAATAAGAACGCTTTTGGGAGCATCCCTCAGCACATGTGCGCTGCCTTCCCGCCTTTCCAACTGTCCCTCTTCAGTTAAGTTTGTAGCTGAGTGAAAACGATAGAGGGAGAGAGGAAAGAGACAAAGAAATAGAGAGACAACTCCTAGGGGAGGTGGGTGGGTTGTGAAGACTAAATTCCTGCTGTTCCCGGAGATCACCTATTACAGGTGAGTAACTACGCTATCTCCAGGAACAAGCAGGAATGTAGTCTTCACATATGGGGACTCCCTAGCTGAAGATGCCAGGGAGATAGCCCCAGGAAGGTGCCACCCTGGAAAGGTGGGAATCCTTTCTCCCATGGATCTCTGGCATTCCACCAGGGTTGGTGGGTAGGAGTTGAATTAGGTCTGAAAGAGAATTTGAAGAACAGCTTGGCCAAAGAAGGCATCCCGACGGGAGGCTTTATCCAGGCAGTAGTGGGCTGTGAAGGTGTGTACCGAAGCCCAGGTGGCTGCTCGACAAATGTCATCGATAGACACAGAGTGGAGATTAGCCATGGAAGCTGCCATGGCTCTTACATTATGAGCTGTGACATGGTCCTGAAGAGGAAGACCCTTACTCTCATAAGCAAAGGATATGCATTGGGGAATCCATTTAGATAAAGTTCTTTTGGAGACTGCTTGTCCCAAATGACTAGGGTCAAAAGCTATAAAAAGTTGTGAGGACTTTCTATGTTGCTGTATTCTCTGTAGGTAAAAGGCTAAGGCCCTTTTACAATCCAAAGTATGAAGGTTTCTTTCTGCATTAGAGACATGAGGCCTCAGGAAAAATACAGGAAGATAAATTGATTGATTAAATGAAAAGGCGAAACCACCTTTGGCATAAAGTGTGGATGAGTTCTAAGAACAACCTTATCATGGTGAAACCTAGTATAAGGAGGATTAGCCACTAAAGCTTGCAGTTCACTAATGCAACGTGCAGAGGTGATTGCAATTAGGAAGATGACCTTCCAAGTCAAAAAACAAAGGGTTGTAGTGACTAAAGGCTCAAAAGGCAGGTTCATGAGCTGCCTGAGAACTAGATTTAGATCCCATGCCACCGGTGGTGGCTTAATGGGAGGTTTGGTTAATAGAAGACCTCTCATAAATCTAGATATGAGTGGATGAGAGGAAATTGGTTGTCCATTCAGAAGCTTATAAGAAGCTGCAATTGCACTAAGATGGACTCTCACCGAATTGGTCTTTAGACCAGAATTCGATAAGTGAAGGAGATACTCTAGTATCGATTCTAAAGGTATACCAAGGGGGTTTAATCCCTTCTTGGAGCACCATATCGTAAAACGTTTCCACTTGAAGGCGTAAGATCTTCTTGTGGAAAGTTTCCTAGAAGCCTGAAGGATATCCTTTACCTGTTGGGACAGGTTGAAATTCTGGGAGGTCTAAGCCTTCAGCAACCAGGCCCTGAGATGCAGGGACTGGGGATTCGGGTGCCATAGCGTCCCGTTCTCTTGTGAAAGGAGATATGGAGCATGCCCTAACTCCAGAGGTGCAACTTGAGAGAGATGTAGAATCAGGGGATACCACGCTTGGCGTGGCCATCGTGGCGCTATGAGAATCATGCGACCCCTGTCTCTCTGAAGCTTGAAGAGTGTTTTGGGGATGAGGGGAATGGGTGGGAAGGCATAAAGGAAGCCCTGACCCCAGTGAAGGAGGAAAGCATCCCTTGTCTGACAACTGTGAGCCCGAATCCTGGAACAGAACCGGGGAAGTTTGGCTTTCAATGGACTTGCAAAGAGGTCTATGTCTGGAGTGCCCCAGAGATGAAATATCTTTGCCACTTGGTCCAGGTGGAGGGACCACTCGCGAGGCAGCAGTACTCGACTGAGTTTGTCTGCCCAAAGGTTTTTGATACCTGGAAGATATACCACTAGAAGGTGAATTTGATACTCTCTGGTGAGGGCCCACAGTCGTAAAGCTTCGTTGCATAACGACAGAGAGCCTGTCCCGCCCTGCTTGTTCACAGAGAACATTGCTACTTGATTGTCCGTCTGGACTAGGACTGTCTTGTAGCTGAGCTGGGCGTGGAATACTCGAAGAGCTAAATAGATTGCTCTTAATTCCAGGTGGTTTATGGGTAGACCAGCCTCCTGTGGAGTCCAGGTTCCCTGGGTAGAGAGATGATTCAGGTGTGTTCCCCAACCCAACTGCGATGCATCGTTGAGAGTTTATTATTTTGTCCGATAAATGACCTGTGGCCTGTGTCCACTGTGTGGATAGGGTCCACTGAGCTGCTCGCATGTGGAGGCGAGCATATGGGACTACATGAACTGTGGATGTCATATGTCCCAGCAACTGTAGTAGCTTTCGAGCAGTTAGGGAGGATTTCCCTGCTGCTTCAGAAGCTAGTTGCATTATGCAAAGACACCGGGCCTGTGGAAGGAAAGCCTTTGCCTGTCTGGTATCTAGACAGGCCCCTATGAATTCCAGGCATTGGGAAGGAACAAGTTGGGATTTTGGGAAGTTTATTACCAATCCCAAGTATTGGAGGATTTGCATTGTGCGAGACAGTGCAGTGCTGGCCTCTGCAACTGTAGGGGCTCGAATGAGCCAGTTGTCTAAGTAAAGGAAGACGAATATCCCCAGGGTTCGTAGAAATGCAGCTACTACTGCCATGCATTTCGTGAATACCCTTGGTGCTAAAGCTAGACCAAAGGGAAGAACCCTGTATTGGAAATGTTTTCCCCTGAAAAGGAATCGTAAGAATTTCCTGTGATCTGGATGGATCAGAATGTGACTGTATGCAACCTTTAAGTCTAGAGAGCAAAGCCAATCCTGGCTTTGAAGGTATGGCATAAGAGTTCCTAGAGAAATCATTTTGAACTTCTCTTGAAACAGGTATTTGTTCAATTCTCTGGGGTCTAAAATGGGTCTGCGTCCTCCTGTTTTCTTTGGAATAAGAAAATAGGGGGAGTAGAACCCTGCACCCCGTTGAAGAATGGGTACCCTCCTCTATTGCCCCCTGGGCAAGAAGTGTTGAGACCTCGTGATCTAGCAGATTGTTTGCGGAGGTTTGAGAATTGAATTGCTTTAGAATTGTAGAAGGGGGCATGCTATGAAAATGAAGCTTGTACCCTTCTCCTACAATGGACAAAGTCCAATCTTCTGCTGTTATCTGATGCCATCTGTTGGCAAAGTGGCATAACCTGCCTGGGATATTGGGGAGTTGGGGACCCCTCAGAGGCAGGAAGGCTAAGCTCTCTAGGAAGGAGTCAAAGCCCTTGAGGGGGCTGAACCTGCAGAGCTGGTTGGGCTCTGGGGCCTTTTGGCTTCTTTTGCTGTCTCGTTTGTCCCTTTTGGGCAACATGACCCTGAGGTGGACTCTGCTGGGTATAGGAAGGATAAAATTTCCTCTTTTTGCTGAAAGAGGGTTTTTTATAAGACTTCTTTTTGGCTGGAGTGACTGTAGATTTCGACAATCTAGCTAGAGTAGTATTGTCAGCATCCAACTCGTTAGCCTTTTCCTGCCATTTCTTACCGAAGAGATTCTCTCCCGTGCAAGGAATGTTGCCTAACTTGTCCTGTACCCAAGTCTCCAAGTCTGATGCCTGAAGCCAGGCAATCCGTCGTGCGCCAATGGCAATAGCAGAGGTTCTGCTGATGCATTCAAAGCAGTCAAAGGCTGCACGATTTACAAACTTGGAGACATCTTGAGCATGCTTAACTAGAGCAAGAAAGTCTGGTCTCTTGTCCTCTGGGAGAAATGGGCTCATAAGCTCCAAATCTCCTGTAACTTCCTTGAGGAACATTCCCATATACATAGGACCTCCGTTTTCTTATGCTTCGAATTCAGCATAAGAAAACGGAGGTCCTATTTATCACAAGGAACCCAAACTTCATCACACCACCCTGCCTGAAAGTCAAGGAAGCAGAACTTCTTACCAAACCCACGATCAGATACCTTGGAGTCACCCTAGACCAGCGACTAGACATGAAGACACACATAAGCAATATATCGAGAGCAGTATACCATAAAATCTGATCTCTCAGACACCTTCGCTTCCTGCTGGAACCGGATGACTTCCGGACAATCTATCAGGTGTTGATCATACCACACTTTGACTATGCAAATACTTCAGGGACTCCCTCAATCCACTCTGCACCCGCTACAGCTGGCGATGAACTCCGCAGCAAGAGTTCTCCAGGGTGCATCCAGGATGGATCACATCACGCCCATCCTGAAACGGCTCCACTGGCTCCCCATACAAGGCAGGCTCGCATTCAAAACCTTACTACTGACTTACAAAGCCATCAATGGCCTCTCCCCCTCATCCTTAACAGAACTCATACAGAGCAACCCCCTAACAGATCTAGAAGAGCACTAGCGGTCAACATACTAATAGTCCCAAAAGCGATAACCAAGTGCACCCAGGCAACAGTAAACAGGGCCTTCAAACTCTGTGCGCCTAGATGCTGGAACGCCCTCCCACCCAGCATCCGGGCAATCACTGACCTAGCCCAGCTTAGGAAAGCTTTAAAACATCACCTCTTCCTCTTGCATTACCCGGAAGACAGCGCCATAATAGCCTCATCAACTAACTAACCAATGCAGTACAAATGATGCATCAATACTAGATTATACAGATGTAAATAGTTACCCAAGTTTGGATCCAAGTTCGAGTACCTGTTAATTGTAAACACAGATCAACCAATTGAAATGTGTAAGTTTGTTGTTCCATGTAAACCGCACTGATGTGGAATAGCGCTGTATATAAGAGAATGTAAATAAATAAATAAAATAAAATATATGAAATGATCCTAGTTGAAAGCATGGAAGCCTGAAAGGTTTGGCGCCCAAAAGCGTCCAGAGTCCTGCATTCATGACCTGGAGGATTGGATGCATGCCTCTTTGCACTTTTCATCCTACGCATGGCTGACTCCACCATCATTGAATGGTGTGGCAGCGTAGTCTTTTGAAATCCAGGACATGGGGGAACTCAATACATGGTATCAAGTCTCCTAGAGTGAGGAGATGTAGTCAGAGGTGTCTCCCACATTCTGAGCATCATGTTATGCAGAATTTCATGGATGGGCAGAGTGGCTGCCTCCTTTGGAGCTTTAGGATATTGGAAAATTTCCAATTCCTTTGCTCTGGGTTCCTCTTCAGGAGCTACCATGATTGAAAGGCCCTTGGCCATATCACGAATAAAATCCTGAAAAGACATGTCCTCTGGAAGGTGACATTCTGCGTTGGGGAGAAGAGGGATCCTCTGGGAGAAACCCTCTAGTACCAGCAGAATTGTCAGAGTCTTCGGAATCAGAGGATTCGAAGTATTCCTGACCACGATGCTCATGCAAAGCACGGTCCCAGTATTGATTGAAGTCGGTACCGAGTTGATCTGGTACTGATCTGTCGATTCAGCCAAAAATGGAGTGGGAAGAATTCCCACCAGGGCCAGTACCGTCGGTACTGGTATCGTCGGTACCAGTACCGGTGCTGGTGTAGGTACCGGCATCAGTGTCAATATCATCGGTGTCAATATCGGTACCGGTGCCCGTTGGACCAACGGTACCACAGCTGAGAAAAGAGCTGCAATGCTGCATTCAATAGCGAGGAACCTCTGGTCTATCGACGATGCCGATGCCTGGGTATTGGTACCGGGGAAGACGGCCGGAAACCCTGAGCATGGCACAGGTAGTTCTTGCGAGGTCGGGGCCTCAAGAACATCCTGGCGCCCCATTGATGCTTTGGAAGCTGAAGCCTCCCGCCGGGGCTGCTTTGCCAGTTTGGTTCCCTCAAGGGCAATGCCAATGGCCTCTCGATGCTTAGCAGGAGAGATACTCTTTGAGGACCGGCTTTTATGTTTAGTTACCTGAGATCCATGGGAGGAAGAGGAGGGCCTTGAAGATGTTGATGCAATGGATCTGGCATCCGAAGAAAAGAGGGTACCGAGCTTTGCAGCCCGGTTCTGTCTTCCTCTTTTAGTCATCCCCATACAGGAGAGACATTCAGATGGAGAATGTTCAAACCCTAAACATTTAAGACACCAATCATGGGTGTCAGTGACAGAAATAGTACCGCCACACTAAGTACATTTTTTAAAACCACTAGTTGGTTTTTCCATGTTTTAGGAATATGGGGCCTAGTGCCCAAAATGGGGCCTAGTGCCCAAAATGGCGCCTAGCACCAAAAAGAAAAGTTTCTGAAGAGAAACAGCTCAAAGTATGTTTGTTTGGTTTTTTTGGAAAAGAACCGGCGGTACTAGTAAGCGTCGTGCAGCTGGCAAACGCAACCACAAGAAAACAATTTTAAAGACGGAATTTTCTGCGGTGACAAGGTATGAATCCTGTTGGCTCCGCGGAAAACGAAGAACTGAAGAGGGACAGTTGGAAAGGCGGGAAAGCAGCCCGCATGTGCTGAGGGATGCTCCCAAAAGCGTTCTTATTGGATGCTGGGGAGCGTTCCCACGCAGGCTCCGTTGGTACCAACGATACCCATATGTGAAGACTACATTCCTGCTTGTTCCTGGAGATTGCCAGGTACACCTAAGATAATGGGAGGATTTATCTTCTATACATATATTTTTTCCTCTGTGTGTATTACTGATAATATTTTGTTTCCACCGGGTGTCTCCTGTCTTCTTCATGTTCCCTTTACTGGCCAGATAAATGATTATGTATGAAGAGTTTAAACACCATCATACCTGTATGTGAATTGTGTTTTACGAAAGGACAGCGTAGTTACTCACCTGTAACAGGTGTTCTCCAGGAGCAGCAGGAATCAGTCCTCACATATGGGTGACGTCGGCGCCGACGGAGCCCTCACGGAGCAATTTTCCCCAGCTTTCAAAGAAAGCCTTTGGGAATTGCAGCGCGCATGCGCGGTCGCCTTCCCGCCCAAGGGTGCCATCTTAGCCAGTCAGATGACATAGCTAAAAAAGACAGCATAAAAATTTGCAAAAAAACTAAAGCAGATGATTGCAACTCCAAGGGGAGGAGGAGGGTTGTGTGGACTGATTCCTGCTGCTCCTGGAGAACACCTGTTACAGGTGAGTAACTACGCTTTCTCCAGGACCAAGCAGGAAGTCAGTCCTCACATATGGGACTCCCAAGCTTAAGGCTACCGGAGACCCTAAGCACAAAAATGAGCTCCCTCTAGCTCAGCAGCACAGAAGGAAGGAATCTTCGCTGAATTATTACCCACCGGTAGCCCACATCCGGGATGGAGGGTAGGAGTTGCTCAAACCTCAAAGAGATTACGGAGGACTGCCTGTCCGAAAGCACTGTCCCTGCGGGACTCCCTCTCGAGACAGTAATGGACCGCAAAAGTCTGGCTCGAAGACCAAGTAGCGGCCCGGCAGATGTCTGCCAGCGGAACAGAGCGGAGGTAAGCCACTGACGTAGCCTTTGCCCGAACGCAATGAGCCGTGACTCGACCTTCCAAGGAGAGTCTGGCTGCCCCATAAGCCCAAGTGATACAGTCCGCAACCCAGATGGACAGAGTACGCTTGGAGACCGGGAGCCCCAATTTATTGGGGTCAAAAGACACAAAAAGCTGAGCAGCTTTACGGTGCTCCCGCGTACGGTCAAGGTAGAAGTTCAATGCCCTTCTACAGTCCAGGGTATGGAGGACCGTTTCAGCTCGGCTGGAGTGTGGTCTGGGAAAGAAGGTTGGAAGTACCACCTCCTGATTGATGTGAAAAGGGGAGACCACTTTTGGAAGAAATTTTGGGTGAGTCCGTAGGACTACCCTATTTTTGTAGAACCGAGTGTAAGGGGGATCAGACACGAGGGCCTGCAATTCACTTACGCGTCTAGCGGAAGTGAGGGCTATCAAGAACAATGTTTTCCAAGAAAGAAAACGGAGAGAACAGGTAGCCATAGGTTCAAAAGGCGGACAGGTGATCCGCTGTAAAACCACATTCAGATCCCAGTCAGGCGCTGGCGGGCGCAGAGGTGGTTTAAGCAGAAGGAGACCTCGGAGAAACCTCGCTACAAGAGGGTCGCTGGAAAGAGGTCTGCCGTCCACCGGCACATGATGTGCTGAAAGAGCACTAAGGTGAACTTTGACGGAGTTGGACTTAAGTCCCAGATTAGAGAGGTATAGCAAGTACTGCAGGATCACCGACACCGGGCAGGAGAAGGGATCCTGAGACTGTTGGGTACACCAAACGGAAAAGCGACGCCATTTAAGGGCGTAGCATTTGCGGGTAGAAGGTCGCCGAGAAGCTAGGACGACCTCTTCCACCTCTGCCGGCAGGAGAAGGGGAGCAAGGACTACCCTCTCAGCAGCCAGGCCATTAGATTGAGAGACCTGAGGTTGGGGTGTAGCAGAGACCCCTGATCCTGAGTGAGGAGATCCGGTTGTAACCCCAGAGGGAATGGATCCTCTACCGCTAATTGCAGCAGGAGTGGAAACCACGGCTGTCTGGGCCAGCGAGGGGCCACCAGGATCATGAAAGCTTTGTCTCGGAGAACCTTGAAAAGAGTCCGAGAGACTAGCGGGATGGGAGGAAAAGCATACAGAAGGCTCTCCGACCATGAGAGTAGAAAAGCGTCTGCCGCAACTCGAAGGGGATGTGGCTGACGAGAGCAGAAGCGAGGAAGTTGCCGGTTGAGAGGGCTGGCAAAGAGATCCATCGTGGGGAGGCCCCACTTTAGAAAGAGCTTCTGAACTACCAAGGGATCCAGGCGCCACTCGTGCGGCTGGAGGATCCTGCTGAGTTTGTCCGCCAGGCAATTTTCTTGGCCTGGGAGATAAACTGCCTTGAGAAGAACGCCGTGACTGACGGCCCAAGAGCAGAGCTTCTGTGCTTCCCGACAGAGAAGGAAGGAGCCCGTGCCCCCCTGCTTGTTCACGTAGAACATGGCAACTGGATTGTCCGTCTGGACAAGGACGGACTGTTGAGAGGTCAGGTGGGAGAAGGCCTTGAGAGCCAGGCGGATCGCTCTGAGCTCCAGGAAGTTGATCTGCTGAGCAGACTCCCACGTGGTCCAGAGGCCCTGAGTACGTGCCCCTTGGCAATGTGCTCCCCAGCCCAGGAGGGATGCATCTGTCGTCAGCACCCGGGCCGGCTGAGGTGACTGAAAAGGCATGCCGAGTACCAGGTTCGGCCGATGAAGCCACCACTGGAGAGACGAGGCCAGCGGCTCGGAGACGCGCACTAGGTCTGCTAGGCCGCCTGTGGCTTGTTGCCACTGCTTGCGGAGACACCACTGAGCAGGCCGCATATTCAGGCGGGCATTGGGGGTCACATGGACGGTGGAAGCCATATGGCCGAGTAGTCTCAGGAAGCGCCTGGCGGAGACCAGGTGCTGGCTGCGAAAACGGTCGGCTAGGTCCATGAGCCGTTGAGCCCTGTCGAGCGGTAGGAACGCTCGTGCCTGAGGAGTGTGCAGCCTTGCGCCGATGAACTCGAGATCCTGTGAGGGGAGCAAAGTGGACTTTGTGAAGTTTATAACAAAGCCCAAGTACTGCAGAAGAGTCACCGTGCGGCGTGTGGCGTTGGTGACCTCCGGAGCGGACGCTGCTCTGATGAGCCAGTCGTCGAGGTACGGAAAGACATAGAGGCCGTGAAGCCGGAGATGGGCCGCCACCACCGCGAGACATTTTGTGAAGACTCGCGGTGCGGAGGACAGGCCAAAGGGCAGTACTCTGTACTGGTAATGATTTCCTGCCACCACAAACCTTAGGTATTGGCGGTGGCTTGGGTGGATGAGGATGTGCGTGTAGGCATCCTTTAGATCCAAGGAGCATAGCCAATCTCCCTGCTGGAGGTAGGGCAGAAGGATTCCAAGGGTAAGCATTTTGAACTTTTCCCGCACGAGGAACCTGTTGAGGTTGCGCAAGTCCAGGATGGGTCGGAGGCCTCCCGTCCTTTTTGGTACTAGAAAATACCTGGAATAAAAGCCTTGACCTCTCAGGTGGTGGGGCACCGGTTCCACCGCCTGTTCCTGTAGAAGACCTGCTAACTCCTGAAGGAGTAATTCCCTGTGCAGAGGGAGTCGTGGAGGTTCTCCCGGAAAATAGGAGGGAGGGACCTGGTGGAAGTGGAGAAGATAGCCTTCTCTTACGACTTGAAGCACCCAGGCATCTGAAGTGATGCTGGACCACCTGTGGGCGAAGTGAACCAGCCGGCCTCCGGTGCTGGGAGGAGCCAGCGGAGGGGGAGAGGCTATGCTTAAGGAGTCAAAAGCCCCCACCCTGCTGAGCAGGGGCTGGTGGTGCAGGCTTGGGGGCTTGCTGCCTACGGGACCCGTTACCCCGTCCCTTGGCCTGCTGGCCCTGTTGGGGAGCTGCAGGGGCCTGATATTGGGGGTAGTGTTTGTAGGCAGCCGCCTTTCTCGGGTAAAAGGACTTCTTTCCCGAGCCCTTCTTTTTCTGGGAAGGGGCGGAGGTCTTCCTAGAAAGCCTAGTCCTGGTGAGAGTCTCCGTCTCGATTTGTGCAGCCTTTTCAGCCATGGGCTTGCCAAAGAGGTTTTCGCCTCGGCAGGGGACATCGACCAACTTGTCCTGCACCCAGGGCTCAAGGTCAGACGACTGAAGCCAAGCCTGTCGGCGGGCACCGATGCCGGCTGCGGCCACTCGAGCCGATGCTTCAAAGCCATCATAGGCTGCTCGGGATATGAATTTTGAGCATTCCCGAATGCCAGTGGACAAGGCCAGGAACCTCCGCAAGGGTTCCTCGGACAAACCAGCGGAGAATCCGGCTAGCTTTTTAGCCAGGTCTCGGAGATACATGCCCATGTATAGCTGGTAGGTCTGGACACGACACGCAAGCATAGAGCCCTGGAAACACTTCTTACCAAGGCCATCCAGGTTACGGGCCTCCCTGCCAGGAGGCACCGAGGAGTGCATCTTCTGGCTCTTAAGACGATGCATGGCCGATTCCACTACCATGGAATGGTGTGGTAGCTGTGCTTTTTGGAAGCCAGGGCTCTTGCGGACTCGATAGATAGAATCGACCCGCTTGCTCAGGACCGGCGAGGAGGCCGGACTCTCCCACATGCGGAAGAGTAGTCGTTCCAGCATGGGAGGAACCGGTACAGTAAAGTGTTCCCTGGCGGGAGAGTCATACAGGAGGGCGTCGAGCTCTTCGGCTCGAGGCTCCTCCTCGGGATCCGCAGGGAAGGCCAAAGCCTTGGCCATATCCCTGACGAAGTCCGAGAACCGGGCATCCTCCGGGGGGGACTGCTTCCGAGGTTCGGACTCAGGTGAGTCCGAGGGGACACACCGAGTCCGAAAAGAATCAGGTGACTCTTCCTCTTCAGACTCCCAGACCGACTCCGACGAGGAATCGGTGGGGTCGGCCCGGGCAGGCCGCGGCGCCTGCCGCCCCGACGCCGAGGGAGTCGGCGTCGGCGACCTCGGTCCCGAACGGGAGGCCGAGGGTGACCTCGACCGAGGATCGACTCGAGTTCGCATGGACTCGAGGATCGGCTCGGTCTCCGGGGTCGACTTAGACGTCGACGTCCCGGCGGTCGGGGCAGCGGCGCCAGCGAGGCCAGCGAGCAGTGCCCGCTGCTGGTCCATGAAGGCAGACAGTCTGCTCTCCAAGGCCGTCAACCTGAGTCCGACCTCAGGTGACCCAGCAGCCCCCGACTCGGGCCCCGACGGCGTCGGGCCCGACGTCGGCGGTCTCGGAGGCGAGTCCAGGAGGACCACAGGACTTACCCGAGCAGGCAGCTCCGACTCCAGGCGAGGTCGCTTCGAGAGGTGCTCCTTCTCCAAGGACCCGGGACGGCTATCGGGGCTATGCGACCTGGCCCTCGCGGAGCCAGGAGCGTCCACCGACGCCGCCGCCCTCGCGGGTTTCACCTTCCGTCGATGGTCCCCGGAGGGAGAACCCCTGTCAGAGGAACTCCGGCGACGGTCCGAGCTGGAACCTCTGGACGCGGAGGCCTCCGACGAGGTCCGGGTACGGCTGGGGTCAGCGAAGATCCTATCCCGCTGATGCCGCCGACTTCTCAACGCTTTGGAGGACATTTTGCCGCAGGCCCCACAGATCATTTCTTCATGATCCGGGCCCAGGCAGCGGAGGCAATTGTCGTGTGTGTCAGTTAGTGACATATTTCGGTCACACTGACCACACCGCTTGAAACCACTGGCAGCCATCGGGGGAAAAAGGGCCCCTGCGAGGTCAAAGGACCGGGCTGCCAGGGAAAAACCGAAAACGAAACTGACTAAGTCAGAAAAACCGAAAAAGAAGAAGAGGACTCGTGACCGGCGTCGCGAGTCCGGGCGGGAAAAAGACCGGCGTCGAACCGAAGGAAAAAAGAGAAAATTATGAGTAAAATCAACTTTTTCGCGGGGACACGACGGGTACGTCTGTAGGGCTCCGCGGAAAAAAGAAGACTGGCTAAGATGGCACCCTTGGGCGGGAAGGCGACCGCGCATGCGCGCTGCAATTCCCAAAGGCTTTCTTTGAAAGCTGGGGAAAATTGCTCCGCGAGGGCTCCGTCGGCGCCAACGTCACCCATATGTGAGGACTGACTTCCTGCTTGGTCCTGGAGAATTTTCTATACATAACACCTGGATTTGCTCCAATAAATTGAGCTCTTATTTATTTTACAGCAGTTGAGTGGTGAAACACATACATATGAATTTCAATGGGCTAATTAGTTGTTAGCTCAGATCTGCATCGATTGCAAGTTTTGGTTGTACCCTTTTTTTTTAATCTTTGTTTTATGTTAATTACCTGTTTTTATGTACTATATAATTTTGCCATAGGTAAGCTCACATAATGTTACGTTGATTCTCTTTGTTCTTTTATTATGTTATTTATGTACCAGATTTTATGTTTTATTTCATGTTATTTATTGCAATTTACTTCTCCCTTTATTGTCATCTTATTATGATGCTGCCTGCTGCTTCATGTCCATATAGCATGTTTTTACTTTACACTATTTGATGCAATGTATTTCATTTGTTATCTATACGTTTTATTGCTTTCCATGATTATTTTATCTCAGTTAGTCCTCTAATGATTTTTCATGGTTTTGCTTCTTATGATTTGTATACCTTGGTCACTCTTCATACATGCATGTACATACTCTCTAGCATCTTATTTATTCACTTTTAGTTGTCTTTTTATCATTGGGCTCTTCCATTTTACCTGTAATAAATGATAGATTTTGATATTTTTTTTTGCTTTGACTGTTCATTGAATAATTCTTTTAACATTTTATCTTGTCCTTTTAAATTTGTGCTTGATATGATTCATTGTTTTAATTTGTATTTTTATAGTCGAGGTCATACTCCTGACAAAGGCACCAACTGAAACATGGCTGTGTAGGGTAGGACATTTAAAGCTTCTTTTACCCACCTCGCTCCTGGTTTTGTCATTAAGTTTCCTGCGGGTGTGTGTGATCTCCTATGGACGTTTGAGGGTCCCAAAAAGATACACAGGTTCCACAATGCTTTCCCCCCCCCCCCCCCCGAGGTAAGCAGTGGATTTCCCCGAGTCCTTTTTAATAATGGTTTATAGATCTTTCCTCCAGGAACATGTCCAAACCTTTTTTAAACCCAGCTATACTAACAGCTTTTACGACATCCTCTGGTAACAAATTCCAGAGTTTGATTAGGCATTGTGTGAAAAAATATTTTCTCTTATTAGTCTTAAACGGGTTACATTGTAGCTTCATCGCGTGTCTCCTAGTCTTTCTACTTTGATGGAGTAAACAACTGATCTACGTTTACCTGTTTGACGCCATTCATTAATTTATAGACCTCCATCATATTTCCTCTAAGTCGTCTCTTTTCCAAGTTGAAGAGCCCTTTTAAGCGTCTCCTCATAGGAGTATCCTTCCCCTTTACCATTTTGGTGGCTCTTCTCTGTACCTTTTCTAATTCTGCTATATCTTAAAAAAGATATGGCGACCAAACTGCACACAATATTCAAGGTGCGGTCGCACCATGGAACAATACAGAGGCATTATAATATCCTTGATTTTATTCTCCATTCCTTTCTTTATGATTCCTAGCATTCTATTTTCTTTCTTGGCAGTAGCTGCACACTGGGCAGAGGGTTTCAAAGTATTATCCATGATGACGCCTAAATCTTTTTTCCTGGGTGGTGGTTCCTAATGTGCTGTTGAAGGAAAGTGATCTCTTTTGCTCAATGCATCACAACTATGTTTTTCACACTGTCACAGAGTGTTTAAAGGAAAGGACTCTTAATATTCCTGTGGGTAAATATGACAATAAGTTAAGAGGATATCTGAGCCATAGAAACTGATCTCTACTTCACAGCCCAGTGCATTTCCCTTGGGGTGTCCCCCGATTATCAAGATGAAAAAATGCAACATTTAGTAATCACAATCCTTCCTGCAAAATGTGAACATACCCCTTGTTTTGTTCCATAAGGCCACTGTAGCTGAAGGATAGCAGCATAAAGACGAATCATTCCAGACATCCGCTTCAGGAAGTTATCTTGTTGTTCTACTTTGCAGTCCTTCACCTGGTACCCAAGCGCTCTGAATCATAAGATAACACCAACAAGGTTGCAATGAAGCAACAAGAACAAGAGTTGGCATTCCCTAAGTGTGAACATAGGCATCAACTGGTGATACTCACAGATCTAAGGGTGCTATGCATACAAACCAAATACCTACATAAAAGAAGTGGCTTGATGGACTAGAAAAGCCTGGCAAGCCCACAGAAATCTATTCATAACAATAAATCTTCTCTACAAGATTTTATGTACTTGGCAGTAAAGAATGGTGACATTTCGCTTAATAGATAATGTCCTTTCCTTGAGTCCTGCTAGACTAGTCCAGACAAGTGGGCTGTGTTGCCCTACCAGCAGATGAGTGGAGACTGAGCCGCAGATGAGTGGAGACTGAGCCAATGAAATGTAGAGGTTTCAATGACATTACTCCCATGCCTCTATCGGCCTGAGCCACTAGAGGCAAAACCAGTATTTGTAACAAAGCATATGGAAAGGAAGGAGAAATTTCACTTACTGTTAATTTCCTTTCCTGCAATCCTGCTAGTCCAGACCAGACAAGTGGGTCATCCCCCTACCAGCAGATGTTGGAGACAGAGAAAGTGCCAGAAGCATCAGCAAATGGGCTCCAGCAAATAGAGGGGCTCCCCTAGGTGTCACCCTCAGTATACTCCTGTAAAAGCAGAGGAAGCCTGTTGGCAAAACTGAATGTAAGCATCAATGAACCATATCGACAAGGAACTGAAAGCACTAAGTCGTGCAACTATGTACAATGTCAAACCTCACACAACCTCAATGAGGGTAACAATGTTCAACCAAACAGTAAGGAAACTATGTACAGGATTAGTCTGAACAGAATGTTAGAAGGAAAAAAGCAGTAAAATAAGGTAATGTATAGAGGCAACTCCTAGGGGAGGAGGGAGGGTTGTGAGGACTGATTCCTGCTGCTCCTGGAGAACACCTGTTACAGGTGAGTAACTACGCTTTCTCCAGTAACAAGCTGGAAGTCAGTCCTCACATATGGAACTCCCTAGCTCCAGGCTGCCAAGGACCGAACCATGACAGCACCAACGGCAACCAACCAGATAGCCATGAGTTGCAGGAGATGAGTTCCCAGCTGAGAGACTCTGCGAGACCCTAGTGTCCAGTGATGACATCACTCTGGTAGCCTGACTACAGAAGGGTCGGAGGGCAGGAGTTGCCTACACCCCGAAAATATTACGAAGTACTGCCTGGCCAAAGGCACTGTCCCTGCGGGACTTGCTCTCCAGGCAGTAATGAGCTGCAAACGTATGAATCGAAGACAATGTGGCGGCCTTGCAAATCTCCGTCACCGGCACTGAGCGGAGATGGCCACCAACATGGCCATCGCCCTCATGCGATGCGCTGTGATCCAGTGTTCAAGAAAGAGGCCTGCTCATTCATAGACTAGGGCACTGCAGTCCGCCACCCAAGCAGACAGAGCTCGCTTAGACACGGCGAGCCCCAGTCTGCTGGGGTTGTAGGACATGAAAAGCTTAGGAGCTTTCCGATGGGCCCAAGTCCGCTATAAGTAGAATGACAGGGCCCGTTTGCAGTCTAGCATATGAAGGATCAGTTCCTCCCTGCCGGCGTGAAGCTGTGGAAAGAAGGTGGGAAGGACTACCTCTTGGTTGAGGCGAAAAGGAGATACCACCTTCGGGAGGAATTTGGGGTGTGTACAAAGCACCAGCCTGTTCTTATAGAAATGTGTAAATGGCGGGTCCGCCACCAGGGCCTGGAGCTCGCTCATGCTTTGAGTGGACATAAGGGCCACCAAAAAGGCCACTTTCCATGATAGGTACCTTAGGTGGCAAGTGGCTAGGAGCTCGGATGGTAGTCTAATGAGCTGGGAGAGCACCACGTTGAGGTCCCAATCCACCGTCGGAGGGCAGAGAGGGGGCTTGGATAGCAAGAGGCCCTGGAGACCAGGGGCTGGGCTGGAGAGGGGTTTCCCCTCGATGGGATGGTGGTGAGCAGTTATGGTGCTCAGGTGCACCTGTACAGCATTAGATTTCAGCCCGGTGCACACTAAGTGCAGCAGGTACTGGAGGACGAGCTTCACATGGCAGGAGAAGGGATTCTCCCCTCACTCTGCGCACCAGACAGAAAACCTCCTCCTCTCGAAGGCGTATTCCCCTTCTGGTACAGGGCTTCCAGGAGGCCAGCAGGATTTCCTCGACTTCTACTGGAAGATTGAAAGGGGCAAGGATACCCTTTCAGCAGCCACACTGTTAGCATCAGGGACCTCACATAGGGGGTGCAGGAGTAAGCCCCCCTCCTGGAACAGGAGGTCTGGGGCCTAACCCAGCAGAACTGGGAGTGCCGCTGACAAGGAGAGCAGCAAGGGGAACCAGGGTTGCCTGGGCCACCTGGGAACAATCAGTTTTACTGATGCTCTGTCGCTCTGAACCTTGAAGAGGGTCCTGGCTATGGGGGGATGGGGGGGGGGGGAATTCAGTGGGAACGCATAGAGTAGGCCCTTGGCCCATGAGATTAGGAAGTCATCGCTGCCATTCTCTCTGGGTGCGGCTGACGGGAGCAAAAGCAGGTCAGCTGCATGCTGTCTAGAGAGGTGAATAGGTCCATCACAGGCCTGCCCCAGAGGTTGAAGAGCTGTCTTGCCACCCTGGGGTGCAAGCACCACTCCTGTGGCCACAGGACTCTGCTCAGCCTGTCCATTAGGCAGATGTCCTGACCCAGGAGGTATACCACTTGCAGCAGCATGCTGTGGAGTGCCGCAAAGGAGGGGAGGGCCACTGCATCCCCAAAGAGGGAGTACGAGCCCGTGCCCCCCTGCTTGTTGATGTAAAACATGGCCACCTGGTTGTCCGTCTGGATTAACACTGGTAGATGCCGTAGGCGGTGGCAGAAGGCTTTTAGGGCCAGGAAGATCGCCCGGAGTTCTAGGAGATTGATCTGTAGGAAAGATTCCTCTGGAGACCAACTGCTTTATTTATTTACATTCTCTTATATACCGCGCTATTCTGCATCAGTGCGGTTTACATTGAACAAACTGAAATTACATTGAACAGGGCATTATAACTTGGAGATAACTATTTTACAGGGAACATGGGCTATGGAGGGTTAAGTGGCTTGCCCAAAACCACAAGGAGCCCCTGTGGGACTAGAAACCCCAGTCCTTCCGGCCCAAGGTTGCTGTCCTCTAGTGGGATTTGAACCCCCGACCTTCCGGCCTGAAGTACCTTGCCCCAACCACTAGGCCACTCCTCCACTTTGTGTGCATAAGCCATTGCAGTGCACTTCCCAACCTAGGAGGGAGGCGTTTGTGGTCAACGTCACTTGTGGTGTGAGTGCCTGGAAGGATATTCCCACCCGCAGGTAGTGCAAGTTCTGCCACCAGTTTACTGAGGCCGCCAGTCAGCTGGTGATCTTGACTCTGTCCCTCAGCCTGCCTGTGGCCCGAGTCCATTGTGAGCACAGGCACCATTAGCCCACCCGCATATGCAGGTGGGCTGAGGGGGTGACGTGGACCGTCGAGGCCATGTGGCCCAGGAGACTGAGGAGGCAGCGCGCCGGGACTGTCTTGTTGCGCTGCACCTCTCCTGTCAGCTGCTGGAGGCGTGCTGCCCTCTCTCTTGGGAGGACCGCTCTTGCCTGTAGCATGTCCAGATGTGCCCCTATAAACTCTAGGCCTTGAGCCAGAGGGAAATGGGATTTGGGATAGTTTATGACAAACCCCAGGTGCTGCAGGAAGCAGGTTGCCCGGCCTGCAGCCTGGCTGGCTTCAATGGCCGTAGTGCCTCTGATGGGCCAGTCGTCCAGACAGGGGAAGATGAAGGCCCCTTGTATGTGCAGATAGGCAGCTACTACTGCCAGACACTTTGTGAAAACCATTGGCGATGAGGCCAGGCCAAAGGGGAGTAACCTGGTATTGGTGGTGCTCTCCCTCCACCACGAATCTAAGATACTGTCTGTGGAAGGAGTGGATCAGGATGTGGGCGTATGCATTCTTCAGATCCAAGGAGCAGAGCCAATCTCCCTAGTGTAGGTAGGACAGCAGTGTCCCAAGGGAGGGCATCTTGAAGATCTCCCTTACCAGAAACTTGTTCAGGTTTCGCAGGTCTAGGATGGGCCCGAGGTCCCCAGTTCTTTTGGGGACAAGGAAGTACCTGGAGTAGAAGCCCTTTCCCCATAGATGTTTGGATAAAAGATTCACTGCCCTGTCCTGAGCAGGCCCGCGAGCTCTGAGAGGACCAAGGTCTGGTGAAGGAGAGGCCACATTGGCTCTCCTAGAAAGAACCCTGGGTGTGTTTGCTAGAAGCGGAGGAGATACCCCTCCCTTACTACTTGTAGGACCCCACTGGCCCATGGTGACCCTGGTCCATCTGTGGGTAAAAAGCACCAGATGGCCCCCTTTGGGCTGGGGAGGATCTCCTGGGGGGAGAGGAGGCCCTACCCGGGAAGTCAAGAGCTCCCCCCGGGTTGAGTGGGGGCTGGGGCCTGGGGCTTCTGAGCCTTGGGCTCCCTAGGCCCGTGGCCCTGTCCCTTGGGCCCTGTTGTTGCTGTCCCGAGAAGGGCTGGTAGTGAACTTGATGAAAAGACCCCTTTTTCCTTGGGAAAGAGGGTCTTTTCCTGAATGGTTTCTTTCTGGGGAGGGCTGAGGTCTTCCTGCAAAGCCTCTGCCTGGTCATGACCTCAGCCTCTATCTCGGCCGCCTTGTCGGCCATGGGTTTGCCAAACAAGTTTTCTCCAGTGCAGTGGGTACAATTTCTCTTGTACCCACTGCTTGAGGTTGGAGGTCTACAGTCAGGCGCCGATACCGGCTGCTGCTACCCGGGCTGTTGACTGAAAGCCATTGTAGGCGGCTTGGGACAGGAATTTTGAGCAGTCCCAGATCCCATCTGTCAGGGTTTGAAACCTCTGAAGAGGTTCCCAGGAGGAGTAGCCTAGTGGTTACTAGTGGTTGGGGCAAGGTACTAGTGGTTGGGGCAAGGTACTAGTGGTTGGTAGCCTAGTGGTTGGGGCAAGGTACTAGTGGTTGGGGCAAGGTACTAGTGGTTGGTAGCCTAGTGGTTGGGGCAAGGTACTTCAGGCCGGAAGGTCGGGGGTTCAAATCCCACTAGAGGACAGCAACCTTGGGCCGGAAGGACTGGGGTTTCTAGTCCCACAGGTGCTCCTTGTGGTCTTGGGCAAGCCACTTAACCCTCCATAGCCCATGTTCCCTGTAAAATAGTTATCTCCAAGTTATAATGCCCTGTTCAATGTAATTTCAGTTCGTTCATTGTAAACCGCACTGATGCAGAATAGCGCGGTATATAAGAGAATGTAAATAAATAAATAAATAAATAAATAAATAAATATAAATAAGACCTGCAGAGAAGCCCACCAGTTCCTGAATGAGGCCCTTAAGGTACATACCTATGTACAGTTCATAGACCTGTATCCGGCAGCTAAGCACGGAGCCCTGAAAGCACTTGCACCCAAGGGCGTCAAGAGCTCAGGCCTCTCTCCCTGGGGGGACGGAGGAATAATTTTTCTGGCTCTTAAGATTTTGCATCGTGGATTCCACATCCATGGAGTTATGCGGGAGCTGAGCCTTTTGGAAGCCAGGGCCCTTCTTGACACGGTAGATGGCATCGAGGCGTCGGCTGACCACCGGTACAGAGGCTGGGGATCTCCCACATTTGGAGGAGCAACTGCTCGAGGATAGGTTGCACCGGCACCGTGAGAGTCTCCTTTGGCAGGGAATCATACTGGAGGATCTCCAGTCCTTAGGTGCATGGGTCCATCCAATTCGGTCAGGACCAACAAGGCCCGGGCCATATCCCGGACAAAGTCGTGGAAGGCCTCATCCTCCAGGGGAGAATGGCACCAGGGCGCCGATGGAGATGGCTCCAAGGGGATGTTTCTGTGTTGAGAGGTCTCTGGGGAGGCCTTGTCATCGGTCTCCTACTCGAAGCCGGAGGGCGTTGAGGAATCCGAGGTTCGGGACTCCCTTGCCCAGAGGTTGGGTCCGGGGAACCAAGTTCCCCTGGAGAATCTCAGGTCAGACTCCCAGAAACTGACCGGGGAGGATCGGATAACCGAGGATCGGTGCCGAGGGCTCACCTGAGGCCAGTGGTGCTCGGTGCCTGGCTCGACATCCGGGGACTCCCTGGTTGTTGGGACAGATGATGTGGACGAGCTGGACATCATTGCCTGCTGCAGAGCCAGAATCACAGAGATATTCTGGCTCCAGGGCTGCCATTCTGTTTTTTTAGGCCAGAAGGCTCTGCAGCTTTCAGCATGGGCACCGATGTTCTCAGGCCCAATGCTGGCACTCTCGCGAGTGCATTCTTAACGAGGACCACAGCCTCGAGGGTCTCTGCCAGCAGAGGACTCCTCCTTAGAGACCTTCGGGGGGCGCTGCTTGGAGTCGCCAGAATCCCTCCGTGGGACTTTACCTGGTTTGGCCGGTGGAACCTAGATAGGCTTCGAGAATTTTTTCTTTTTCTTCTTGGGGTCCTTTCGGAGGAGCCACTGCTGCGGGACTCTGAGGACACGCAGGCCTCCCAGGAAGTGGTGGGCTGGGAGCTCAGCATCGGAGAAGCTGGAGCTGAGTCAGACTGTGGGAACATCTTCCCCTGCAACACAGACAAGTTCTTGTTTGTCTTTTGGAGTCATGGCCTGGCACAGGTCGCAGGTGGTGCTGTCATAGTATGGGCCCAGGCAGCGTAGGCAGCAGTCATGGGTGTCTGTGACAGTTTGACAGTGGTCACATTTCTTGAACCTACCGGGAGACATGGTGGGGGCACCCGGCCGGGGTCAATGACCCCTGGACAAGAAAAGGGTGCGAATGCCGGTCAAGGCAAGCCTCGATCAAAAATGGGAAAGAGCCCAGAAATGGTGCCAGGGTCGGCGCCGGCTCAAGGCGGGAGGAGGAACCAGTACGCAAACTGGGAAAAACCAACTTTTAAGGATAATTTTTGAAATTTTTCTGGGGAAACAGGACAAGCATCCATTGGGCTCCGTGGAAAAAAGGAGACTGAGCAAGACGGCACCCTTGGGCGTGAAGGGGACCATGCATGCGTGGTAGCATTCCCAAAGGCTTTCTTTGAAAGCTGGGCAAATGCTCAGTGCAGGCTCTGTCGGCATCAACGTCACCAACCCGAGCAAATAATCTCAATTATGTCTAAAAAGAATTAAAAAATAAGCCAGACTAAAATGAAAAATGAGTCAGAATAAAATGAAAAATGAGTCAGATAAAGTCAATTTATGAGTTGTAATAAATGCTGCGATCGAAAGACAAGAGTACTCATTCTAAAAAAATAGTCAGTGGGTTTAAAATCATAAGTAATGAGGATAAAAATAAGTGTGCAAAACATTTTGTAAAAAAATAATACAATGGCTGAAGCCAGCTGGATGTGCACAACCATTGTGACAAGCAGAAGCACAGTCGCAGAGAAGACACTAGCTGCAGTCAGACTTCAACTCTATTTAAAAAAAATTAGGAAATGTAAAAACGCAATTCAGTGTTTGTCTAAAATAATTTTTATGACACTGATATGTAGAAATCAGTGATGAATATGTATGGGAAATGGGTCCCTTTGTTCCCTTAAAATGACAGGACAACTATTTCTATTATAATTACAGTGGTACTGCTTAGAATGGTAATGAGAAGGAAGGTCCATTCATATGGAGTGGAGGAGTGGCCTAGTGGTTGGGGCAGGGTACTTCAGGCCGGAAGGTCGGGGGTTCAAATCCCACTAGAGGACAGCAATCTTGGGCCGGAAGGACTGGGGTTTCTAGTCCCACAGGTGCTCCTTGTGGTCTTGGGCAAGCCACTTAACCCTCCATAGCCCATGTTCCCTGTAAAATAGTTATCTCCAAGTTATAATGCCCTGTTCAATGTAATTTCAGTTTGTTCAATGTAAACCGCACTGATGCAGAATAGCGCGGTATATAAGAGAATGTAAATAAAATAAATAAATTAAAAAAATAAATAAAATAAAATAAAAATAAAAAATGGTTAAAAGCAAGACTAAGGAGACCGTGAATGATATAATGAATAAGGGTTGTCATAACCGGCCATTATATTCATATAACGTGCACTTACGGTCACTAATCAATAATAAAGAGGAAAAGCAAAAAATGCCGTCGAGTCAGAGTCGACTCATGGCGACCCTTTGGATAGCTATTCTAAATTGTGTTCGGTCTTGAGTCAGGCGGCTCATTGTTGACAGACTGGTACCCGTAACTGCTGTTATTATATCGATCCATCTCATTGCTGGCCTTCCTCTTTTGCGCTGACCTATCTTGCCAAGCATGATGTCTTTCTCTAATGATCTCTCTCTTCGCATGATGTGTCCAAAGTATGAAAGTCGAAGTCTTGTCATCTGAGCTTCTAAAGAAAGCTTAGGTTTGATCTCCTCTAGTACCAACTGGTTTGTTCTTCGGGCAGTCCATGGTATACACAGTATTCGCCGCCAGCACCATAATTCAAAGGCATCAATTTTCTTCCTGTCTATCTTTTTCACTGTCCAGCTTTCACATCCATATGATGTTATTGAAAATACCATGGCTTGAACAAGTCAAATCTTTGTATGGAGAGAGACATCTCTGCTCTTGAGAATCTTATCTAGGTCTTTCATAGCCATTCTGCCAAGAGCAATGCGTCTTCTGATTTCTTGACTGCTTGTTGCTTCTTTATTGATTGATCCAAGTAGGTTAAAGTTGTTCATGATTTCAATTTCTTCTCCTTCAACGATGAACCTGTTGATTATGCCAGTTGTCATGATCTTTGTCTTCTTTACATTAAGGTGCAGGCCCATTTTGAGACTATGTTCTTTGATTGTGAGTAGCAAATGTTTCAGATCATCTTCACTTTCAGCCAGTAATGTGGTATCATCAGCATAGCGAAGGTTGTTGATGAGTCTTCCACCAATCTTCACACCTCTGTTGTCTTCATACAATCCTGCTTCTCTGATGATTTGTTCTGCATATAAATTAAACAGGTAGGGGGAAAGCATGCAGCCTTGTCTTACACCTTTGCTTATTTTAAACCATTCTGTTTCTCCTTGTTCCGTTCGAACTGCTGCTTCTTGATCAATGTACAGATTGTGCAAGAGTACGATCAGGTGTTCTGGTATACCCATGCTTCTTAATGTGGCCCAGAGTTTCTCATGGTTTACACAGTCAAAAGCCTTGCTATAGTCGATAAAGCACAAATAGATATCCTTTTGGTATTCTTTAGTCTTTTCAAGGATCCATCTCACATCTGCAATGATGTCTCTCGTTCCTCGCCCTTTCCTGAACCCTGCTTGCACGTCAGGTAGTTCTGTTCCAGGTATGGTTGCAGTCTCTTTTGAATAATCTTCAGTAGAATCTTGCTGACATGTGGGATCAGAGCAATTGTGCGATAATTGCCACAGTCAGTTGGATCACCTTTCTTTAGTATTGGTATAAACACAGATCTTTTCCAGTCAGTTGGCCATGATGTTGTCTTCCATATTTCTTGGCAGAGCCTTGTAAGTACGGTAACAGCTGCATCAGATTGCTGTAATACTTCTATGGGAATGCTATCAATGCCTGCTGCTTGTCCTGGTGCTTTGTTCTTTGATAAGGCTTTCAATGCTGCTTTAACTTCTTTCATCACCAATGATTCCCGATCATAAGGTACAGGTTGAAACGGCTGTTGGTCCACTTGATCTTTATCATATAAAAACTCTGTATATTCCTTCCACCTTTTCTTGATCTTCTCAGCATCATTCAACATAGAACCCTGAGCATCTTCTAACATTCCAATTCAAGGCTGGAACTTTTTCTTTAACTCTCATAGCTTTAGGAAAGCCGATCTTGTTCTTCCTCTAATAGTTTCTGCTTCTATTTCCTTGCATGCGTCGTTGTAGTACTTTTCCTTGTCCTGTCTTGCTGCACGTTGGAAATCTCTGTTGAGTTCTGTTATTCTCTTTCTTTCTCCTCTGGCTTTAGCTTCTCTGCGTTTCTGGGCAATTTTCAGAGTTTCTTCCGTCATCCATTTTGGCCGTTTTTGCTTTTTCACCTTTTGTAGAGACTTCTCGCTTTCTTCCAACACAACCTTCTTGATGTCATTCCATAACTCTTCTGGAGCTCTGTCATTTGTATCTAAAGCAAATCTAAAGCAGCAAATTGATTTTGCAGGCAGTCTTTAAATTCCAGTGGTATATTCTCAAGGTCATATTTTGCTGCATTCATGAGTGGTTTGCTCTTTTTCAACTTCAGCTTGAGTTTGCATACTAGTAGTTGATGATCTGTACCACAGTCAGCTCCAGGTTTTGTCTTTGTGGATGTTATAGAACTTTTCCATCGTTGACTTCCACAGATGTAGTCAATTTGATTTTTATACAATCCATTGGGTGAAGTCCATGTTTACAGTCGCCGCTTGTGTTGATGGAAGAAGGTGTTTGAGATGAATAGATTGTTGGTCTTGCAGAATTCTATCAGTCTTTCTCTAGCTTCATTTCTGTTGCCAAGTCCAAAAATGTATAGCTACTCATATTTTAAATCTGAAAAGGAGCAAAAATTATAAATAAGATGCATGTTTTGTATTTTATTTTAAATGGGGTAATAGAATCAACAAAGAAAGAAAGGGGGAGGGAGAGAAGATAGAAAACTAAAAAGCGTGAGTACCAGGGAGACTAGAATATCTTAAGTATATATATTCAAAACCCAAGCAATGGAGGAGAACAACAATAGAGCATGCTATAGGTACTATAGAAATTAAAAAAAAAACAAAAAACATAATAAGATAAAAGAATTTAAAAAAACAACCAAGATAAATCAGCTATAAAATGCCAAAGATAAAGCTATTTAAAAAAATATTAAAACCAAAAATGATCAAAAGACTTATTATAAGAAATTAAAATCAGATAAAAGGGGGGGGGGGGCCCCAACCTCCTGACTTAACTCCTGCTCTCCGGGATAGAGTGAGTGACAGCTGAAGAAGTCTGCCTCCATATTGTCCACCCCAGCAATGTGCTGAGCCGACAAAGATAGGAGGTTCTTTTCCACCCAGGCGAACAAGAGAATCATCTCTAGGACCACTCTAGCATTCCTTGTACCACCTTGCTGATTGACATATGATACTGTTGTGGCATTATGCGAGAATACTCATACTGCTCTGCCCTTGACCAAGGGGCTGAAAATGCAAGAAGACCAAGGGGCTGGAAACACAAGACCAATCGGATGGCCCTTGCTTAGAGAAGACTGATGGGGCACACTGCCTCTCTGTGACTCCACCGGCTCTGAGCTGTCCGGTTTGACAATGGGCACCCTAATCTGTTAGACTGGCATCCATTGACAGAAAAATCCACAAGTGATCATCTAGCGGTATAAATGTTTTCCTCCATTTTAGATAACGTGGCTGTAGCTACCATCACAAGTTGGCTTGCACCTCCAGCTGGAAGGAAAGCCCAAGCCCGAACTCCTGAGAGCTTGGGGACCACAGAGTCAGCAAAACCGCCGCAGCGGCTGCCTATGAGCACATGTGCCCACGGCACCATCTTGATCGCCGTCACCATCAAGCCAAGAAGCTGCAGATAATCCCAACTCTGGAAGCCTGATGAGAATAGAATACTGCCAGTCAGTTCAACACTCTCTGCACTCTCTCCTTAGACAGGAAGACTCTGCCCACTCAAGTATCAAACTGTTTCCCTGAATGATCACCCAGCCAAGGCTTCCTAGAAAGAGACCCACAAGGGCTGAAACCCGAGAAGCCGCTGATTGAGATCTGGCCTGATGAGCCAATTGTTTAGAAATGGGTGCTGCGACGCCTCCACTTGGGCCCAAGGGCTTACAAGCTGGAAACGGCCTTATGTGTCCTCCTTGAATAAAGTTCCCTTTTGTTGTCACCAGGGTATTCTGGGACTTGTAGTGCTTTTTACTCTTGAAGGACAAATGTAGTTGAGTCAGTGGTTGTAAGGCAGCAAGAAAATTTATTGTGGGGATTTCCAGGGCATTCAAGGTTCAGTACACAACCAAGGCAGAAGGATACATCTCCAACATAAAGATGAAATCAGGATAATGAGAATGACGTAACAAAACCTTTTCCACAGTTCAGCTGTTCTGCTTCTCACACACACTCACACCGAGGACTGCCCCGTGTGGTCAGTTAACAGCAACACAGGTAAACTTATAACAGCTGTGGTTTTTCTTTTGAAAGCAAACACTCTTCACAGCACTGCTTCTTAACTTCAGCAAGTAATAAAACTCAGTGAAACACAGACTTAGCTTTCCTCAGCTCAAAGCAGGAACTGCCCTTATTTCCTATACGGTTACACAGATTCTCAGTTCCTATTCAACACTGCAGAATCTTCTCTTAGAGATAAAGAACAGTCCATTGGAATGGGGTCACATTCACAATTAGGCAAACAAGTATCTACTTGCATTCCTTCAATAGCATCAGGGCAAACAGTATCTCTCTCAGGATTATAAGCTTTCTCAAACTTTCTCTCTTTCAAGAACTCCTGAAATTGGTTCCACAGCAATTCAGCTTGTGCAGGCACCTTTACATTAGGGGAGTGAACCTTTTCCTCAGAAAACAGCTTTCTTAAAGCTTCTAGCTTTGGAGTTTCAAAGGCTGTGTTTTTATCAGGGCTATGGCTTTTCTCATATGAAAAACCTTCTACCCACTTCTTAACAGTAGACGGTGAGGACTCAGCTTCCTGACCTTTAAAACTGGCAAATTGTCTCTCTGCTGAATTATCAGTAATGAAACTGCTGGCTTTACCTTGGGGATGTTTCCTCAGAAAAACACTGCTTTCCTTTCCTCCTGGGTTCCTCCAGGCTCTGAAATGCAGCCTCCTTATGTCCTTCTCCAGTCCCTCTGAGGTAGCTGCTTTCTTGGGAGATTTCCTCTGGCTTTCTCCTTTAGCTAAGCACAGCTTCAGCTTCTCTCTCTCCTCTCTCACCTTTCCAGCTCCAACAGCTGTTCCTGTTCCTTTCTCCACGTCCACCTCTCCTCCGTTCACCTGTGCCTCTGCCTTCTGTTGCTGTCTCCGTATCTGTACCTCCTGTGCCTGTCTCTCCTGTGTTCCTTGAGTCAGTGCTTTTTCCCTTGACTCTTCCTGTGTGTCTTTTGCTTTGCTCTGCTCTGCTCGTGGTTTTAAACACTGCTGCCTGCTGGGCATTCCCTGTTCTCTGCACCTGTGTGACCAATCAGCAGGGAAGCCTGTCTCCACCCCTGAGCTAGGGCGTGGCCTGACTTTAGCAGGGAGCTGACCTTTCCTCTGATCTGGCTTGTAATTCCCCTGCACGTGTGCACTGCCATTCACTTCAAAGGGGAAATCAGAGCTTTCATCACTACAGTGCGCATGTATCACTTGGCGCCGAAGCACAGCAGCCGCCACCACCACAACCTTGGAGAACGCCCCCTGGGCAGTGGAAAGGCCAATGGAAAGGACGGCAAATTAAAAATGAGAGGCAAGCATGGAAAAACACAGATACCACTGCTGATCCATCTGGATCGGGATATGAAAAAACTTTGGCTAAATCCAGCGACACTAGGAATTCCCCATGGTGCACCACCTGAATCACGGATCTCAGAGTTTCCATACAGCAGCACACGTTAGTGATCACTGATTCCCTTGAGGTTGAGAATTGGCCAGAAGGACCATCGTTTTTTGGCTTGGCACCACAAAACAGATTGAATACCTGTCCTTGCCCCGCTCAGCCAGGGAAACAGGCACCAACGCATACAGACATAGCAACTTGTCCAATGAGACCTGAACAGCATCACCTTGTCTACTGAACTGCATAGGGAGATGACCAAGCCCTCCAAAATTGACTCTTCGCATTCTAGGTCATAGCCAATTTGAATGGTGTCTAGCACCTAGCAATTCTCAGCAACCCAGGCACATTTCTGAAGAAAAGGTAAATGTCCCCAACCAAAGGTATCTGGGAATGGGCCCCCCAACCTTCATTGCACTGAATAGGAGGGACTCCTTCAGGAAGGGAGACGATAATGACAGGAGTCCCGAGACCCCCAGAAGTCAGTCCAGCATGCTCGCGATGGTAGGGCGGAGGCAGAGGAGAACAGACCTATACACTTCCTAGCCCTTTTGGCCTATCCTCTGGGAGACTATGAGGCTTGGACTCACCCAAGTCCTTCATCAACTTTTCCAGATCGGCCCCAAAAAGAAAGCTTCCCCTTAAAGGCCAATTGAGTTAGCTGGGCTTGGAGGACATGCCTGTCACCGTCGATAGGGCACTATCTCTAGCCGCCAAGTAGACTAGATCATACAGAGCATTCGAAAGGAAGGCATTGGCAGACTCCAAAAGGGGAGTTGTGTCCCCTGGCAGAAGAACACTGAATCTGCTGGAGAAGGGCTCAAAACATCAGACCTGCACACACCGCCAACTGAAGAACAGTAGTAGCCACTGCAAACTGACTCATCAGAAGAGAATCCACTTTACAATCCATAGTATCCTCTAAGACCAAACTGCCTTCCACCCCTTAGGCAGGGAATCGGGGAGGCCCTATTCCGACCATATCATGCTCTTGATAACCTCCAAAAACGGAAAGAGTGCTGTAGATTTCCGAACAACCTGTAGGACTGGATTGACTTGTGGCCCCTGCTCCAACACTGGAGCGTCATCCAGAATCAAGGTGGATGAAACTTGATCAAGCGATGCTGTCAGCTCTTCTTCCATAATAGGGAGATAATGCAAGCCTCCTTGTGATCCTCTGAAGGTGAAAGCATCACTCCTCCACATCAGATCTCTCGGCTGAAATGTCAGAAACAAAAGTCCAAGTCCAAGTTTCAGACAGACCCCAGCTGATCCACATCTCCAGAATGCAATCTTCACCTAAGTCGCTTACGAGGCAGAACCCGAGTGGGGCTTCTACACTTTGCTTGAACCTCTTGTGATTGAACTTGAGGAAATCCAGAGGCTGCAGGGTCTAAGTTTCCGCACCAAAAAAGACCAGGCTTGTTGTAGAAGGAAAATAATTCCAGAGAGGACAACCCAGATTCCGGGAGCTTATCTTCCTGAGAATGACTCCCCAGCCACAAGACACACAGTTGTAGCCAAACCCTCCGAAGGAGAGTGGCTAGAAATGTGGTCACCGGAACTCAAGGCCAGGCTGTCATCCTTACCCACAGCGCCATCCATTGCCTCCTGTCTCGAGGTGGAAAATGCCAGGCCAACCGAATCCCCTCAGTGGAAGAAGGGAGACAGGCCCTCCAGTGATGAGTCAGAGGCTGTCTTTCAAGATGAACAGATTCCAGAATCCAGTGCTGAGGCTCTTCACTTGCCACAGGTCAAATAACGCTTCCTAGAAGATGGCATAAAGAGTTAAGGCAAGGCAAACACTTGTACACACTATTGGTTGTGTAGGGAAATTCTGTATCAGGTAGTTAACCTCTCCCTATTACACTGTGCTTTAGTTAAAGTTTCCCTTTATTCTGTCCTCATTCCCTTGAATGTCTCCCATTATTCCCCTCCCCACAAGCGCCGCAAGCGTAGTTATGTTAGCCCCTGGGATTCCTCCATTGCTGAAGACGCTGCTATACAAGCTTCTTATGAATATATTAATTCTACTTATCCTATGATGAAAGTTCGTCTTGATGCCCTTAGTGCTACTGCTTGGATTCCTTTTGCCACTCCTGCCCTTACTGCTGAGCTTGGTATGGCTGTTCGCCGTTTGCAATGTTTGTTGCATATCCAAATGAAAGCTATTACTGACTATCTCTCGCTTAGCTGAATCTCTTGAACAAAATAATCAAATGACTCTGCAAAATAGACAAGCTTTAGATTTGTTGCTTGCCGCTGAAGGAGGGACTTGTACTTTTATTAATGCCACAAACTGCTGTACGGTCATCGCGAACCATATGGTCTTTGTATTAGATGCTATGAATAAGATTAAGCATTTATCTGAACTTCACCTGGATGACTTTCAGGGTGGGCTCCAGTTTGGGGATTGGTTCTCTTCCCTTAACTCCTGGTTTCACTCTCTTGGAGCTGGCCTGAAGGGCCTATTGATTGCAGCTGGGATATTTTTAACCTTTGCTTTGTTATTCTGTTGTATTGTTTCCATTGTTATATCCTGTTGTAAGAAACAGTGTACTAAAATCTCCCCTTCCCTTATGCCTGTTCAAACAAGCCATACACATGTGAATGTTTCCTATGCTTCCGTGCCTGCTTCTGATTTCTCTGATTTGGTCTTGTCTCCTCCACAATAAAAAAAAAAAAGAAAAAATGGGGGAGTTGTAGAGGTTAGGGATGTGTTCCTGGTTCACAATCACTCAATGGCCCTGATGTCTGCTCTAATAAAAATATATGTCAACCAGGCTGCTATATTGTGAGCAGGAAGAAAATTTAGGCCAGCATAAGGAGAAACCATATAAGGAAATATCACAGGCCTTAGCAATGCATATGTCTGGACTGAAGAGTCCAGACATAGACATGCAGAGGCTTTGTGCAAAGAACACAGGAAACCATAAGCTGACATAGCTGAAGTGACGAAGTATATGCTGAGCCCATTAGCTCTGAAGACAGCAGGTGGTTGACAGTGGGTAAGTACCAGACAAGAGGGGGGGCCTAGGGGATGTTGAAACAGGAACAAAGAGGGGACAGAAAAGTCAATAACAGGAAACGAAGGGAGGGGGGAGAAGGTACAGAGAGGAATGGACTTAGAGGCTGTATACACGGAAGCAAAGAATGTATATATGTAGCATGATTATTGTACTCAGGGGGAGGAGATATTCTGGAGATGCCTAGTGCTCGATAGAAACTCTCTTCCCTTATCTGCCTGTATTGTCCATCAGTTATCTAATAAACAGAGATTCTGATTGCACCTGTACTGACTTTTGGATCTGGACTTTACAGGAAAATAGTGATAATTAGGTTGTGGTCTATTTTGTGGGTAACAGGGCCTCACAACACTAAGGCCATGTAAGCGTAAGAGCACGTTCTAATGAAGTACGTACAGGAGCACGTATTCTGTGCGCTGGGGCAGGAACGTGTGTTGGAGCCGCTCAAGCCAAATGTACACTAGGACCATGCAACCGCACGGCATACAAAGAGAGAAAATGATAACATCACGGGATGGAAAAGGGCAGGAAACTCTATGCTGAAGCAATGGTTGCCCACGATCCACCCTGACTTACGCCCAAAACGGATAAGTTCAGGAGTCCCCAATAAGGAAAACAATGAGGTCAACCCTTGGTACTCATCCCTTGAGAGCCCAGGCAGGAAAAAACATGTCAGCTCAGCGCTAGTCCCCTGACGCTGCCCCCACCCTCTTTTTTTTTTTTTAATAGCTGGTTTACAGTCACACACCTCAGAGGGGAGAATAGTAGGTAAAGAGAAGGAGGGAGGGGGCGCTGAGGTTGTATAAGGCAACTTAAATCCAATCCTTCCAATTTTCTGGCTGCTCAACAGGATAAGAGTGTGGCGCTGAACCAATTTCCCCTCCTCCTAGGGTTACCAAAAGGATCACAGTCTAGTGGAGTCTCCCTTGTTGCAATCAAGTGTCACTCTCAAGGTGCTCATTCACGAGCAAAATTAATCTTTTTCTCTTAATCAGATCCTCATTTGTTCAGATTCTATTAGAGCTGAAACAAATCCAACCACCATCTGCAAGAGAAAGAAAAGTACTGATTTTGCCCCTAGTGGCTCAAGCAGGTAGAGGCATGAAAACGATGTCATTGAAACCTGGACATTTCATTGGCTCTGTCTCCACTTATCTGCTGGTAGGGGAATACAACTCACTGGTCTAGCAGGACGATATGGAAATGGAAATTCTTTTGATAGTCCTGATCTGAGCACAGAGTTACATCAAAATCTGCATTTGAAATTCTTCTTAAAAATCTGTCATAATAATATTTGGCACAATATATATATAAAATTATAACTAGGAGCATGCAGGTGATACCTGCTGCATGTGTCCATCTAATAGTGTGATGAGGAAACCTAGGCTGTACACGAAGAGGAACGAGCTGTACTTCTATCACTGGAGCTGGAAGCTGGTACTACCTCTGATACTCATGCGTTGGCATTCCTTCTTTATATGCAGGATAGAAGGGTACTGAGTAGGGACATTTCTTGTGTAGATGAGCCAGGATGAGTTCTCCTACCCTGGGGTGCAGTTCCCAGATTCCAGAAGCTACCACAGCAATCGGAAATGCGGCCTCGTGGTGAGAGGCTACTTCTTCCTCTCCTTGTTTCTGCAAACATTAAATCCAACCATTCTTAAGACATTCCAGAAAGCACATGCACAACCATTACAGCATCTGACAAAAATTTCTGTCAATGGCCTGCCATACCCACTCATATTTCCTCTTCCATATACCATATCCAGGGTGTGTCAACAGCAATACTGGTAATATTTAGCAGCATACAAATTAAGATGTCATGGAAACAGAACCATTTAAAATAAAAGGTATATATGGTCATTCCAAGGCTCAACAATAGTGCTCTGTGCTGTTGTGCAGCAGAATTGCTCCTCAAGTCAGTTGAGTCAAATTTACAGGTCCCAGAGGGGAGAAAGCCGTAGCCTTGTCTAACAGATATCTGGTGGTAAGACTCAGGCATACTGTCACAGAGCTGACTCATTAGTGACCCCTATGGAGACAGAGGATAGTGCAGCTCAAGGAAATAATAACGTTCTGAGAAAGCACATGGTGGAAAGTTGCCATGGGCAACGTAAGCAAGTGAGGTCACGAGCTTGGGAGACACACCCAGCCAATAGGGAAGCCAGGGGATTTTCACCTGACTCTAATCAGCTAGGGAGTGGTGCAGCTAGGAAATACCTAGATAAACCCAGCTCACAAGCAGTAAGGCAGAACAGGACCAGGAACAAGACCCAGACCAGGACCGAGTTCAGGACCAAGGCACAGCCTAAGAGCCAGGCCAAGAGCCAGGATAGGAGCTGGAGAGAAACCCAGAGAAGGAACTGGACGCATGAGGAGGACGAGAGAAGCTGTGAAGAGAGCGTGTCTGAATACCCCATTAGAAGCTTGAACGGAGGTCTGAGTGAGTCCGAGGAATGCTTGAATGAAAGGTACAGACAGTTTGACACAGCCAGTGAGAGTGAATGTAACAGCCCAGAGTGGAGCAGAAATAGAAGACAAAAGGTACAAGCCAGGAAGTTTTATTCCGGTGCACAAAAGGGGAGTTCAGAGCTTGGAGATAAGGGACAGTTTGTGAAACCCTCCAAAGCCAGCCTAAGGGGAGCAGAGAAACTCCAGTACCCTTTTAATAAGCAAAGGAAAGGCTTTTTACTTGAAGAAGTAACACACTCTGAAAGGTACGTGAGACCCAGAGTTTCCAAAGGGCTGCCGTCAGAAGTTCCAGCTGGTTCCAAGTTCCTGAATAGAGCAGAGCTCAGAGCAGGAGTAATTCCACCTAATAGTTGGACAGGGGAATTCTTTAACCTGCTAAACAGAGGTCAGCAGAGGGGAGGCTCCTATTACCAAAACAGGAGTAATTGTGGTAATCACAAACAGTTTTCCTTTAGTGGAAAAGAACGACGTCACAGCCAGGACGGACTGTTTGCTAAGCCCACACGGAGAGAAAGTACAGAGGGATTAATTCCGGTTAAGGAGCCGATGCAATGTGAATCTTCTATAATTGAAGGGAATATTGAAGAAATGGAATGTAGCCTTTCTTTGGCAGATAATATAATCTCCCTCAGATAAAGAAGAATAAGCAGCCTGACAAAGTGAAGCAAAGGCCTTATTCTGGGTGGCTACAGGTCTGTGTTTAAAGTACATTTTCTGTTGTTAAAGAAGCTGAAAGAAAACTATTTTTGTGTTCCAGTTTCTTTCTGTTTTACCCAAGAAGGGTTTTGTTTTGTTTCTGTAAATATTTGAATATCCTATCTGGGAAAGGGAAATAAAGCCCTATTTACCTTATTCGGTTGTCCACAACTATTTTTGTGTAACTGGCAGCAGCTACAACTACCAGGAGGCCAGTTACACTAGGGTCTAGTGCAATACCTGAGCTCACCGGTAGGTGCACTAAGAGGGCCCGTGACAATACATACCATGTTTTGGAGGATACTGTTGTTTCTGACCCATGGCTTTGCAACACTCAGGGACAGGGGAGGAAGGGATCAGGAGGAAAAAAAGGGTTAAAAAGAGAGACCACCTAGAGAGTTCCGGTGACGTCAGTGCTGCGATGGCCGCCGTAAAATGGAGCTCCGGCGATAATAAAAAATTAAGTACCCACAGGAGAGTTAAAACGCAGGAAAAGAGCACCCCAGTGTGATCGGAGGACATAGGTACCCGGTTGGCATGTCTGGGTTGGAGCGGATGGCGGCATGGAAATCTGGAGCGGATCTAAAAGCCTTCGCGTTTAGAAGCACAGCGGGAGCCAAAAGCCACGTGGTGAAAATGGCGGCGAGTGGTGGCGAAAATAGTGGATCGGAGGAGGGTGAAACTGTGAAGGGGGCAGCGAATGAGATCCAAGCTTTGAGGGCAGAATTTAAAAAGTGGTTTGACTCGCCCGGCAGGATCTGGGAGCGCTGAAAACTGAGGTACGGGGATGGCTCCAGGAAATAAGAAATGATATGGCCTCGATGGGAGCCAGGATCGAGGAGGTGGAGAGCAGAATAGAGGAGGAGGAAGGCCGCTGTGGTCCCTATGAAGCGCGTTTAGACTCACTAAATGAGATGCAGGATGCGATATGGCAGAAAATGGAAGACCTTGAAAATAGGCCTCGAAGAGCAAACATTAGGAGAAAGTGAAGACACAATAAACTATGTTCCTTTAGCGGAAGAGTTCTGTGGAGAGACCCTAAAAGCTGCAGGCCTGGCGGTGGAGGGTGTGTGCCTTACCGTGGATCGGGCTCACAGAGCCCAAGGAGAGAGAATAAAGTTTGTGATGTGGTGGTGTGCCTGCATGAGTTCCGAACAAAGGAGCAGGTGATGATGGCGGCAAGAAAATTAGGCAAGATCCAATGGAAGGGAGCCGAGGTGGAAGTCTTTGCTGACATATCGAGCATTACAATTAGAAAGCGAAGGGAGTACCAAGTGATTACCCGGAGGCTGAGAGAGGAGAACGTTTGATACAGATGGTTGTTCCCGGTGGGTCTGCAGTTCACTATAAATGCAAAGACAATGACTGTTCATTCGGTGGAAGCTGCACTGGCAGGTATGAGACAGGCTGGATGGACTGATCTCCCGACGAAGCAGACAGAGCACCAGGAGCTCGTGGATAGAAGTGGTGGGGAGAAGAGCCCGCAGCAGCAGTGGAGTAGAGTGCCTGGAGGGGAGAGGCACTTGAGAAAGCAGAAGGTGCTTAAATGAAGAGTTGGATATGATTTGATCTTGTACTGTTGGTTTGCAGGCATTGAGCTAGTTGGGGCATGAGAGGGAGGTGAGCTGTGTCCTTTGTAGAGTGAGGGGCTCCCTCCTTCGGTTGTTAATGTAGAAGAACTTTGGTGTGAGGAATATGGTGGGATTGTTTAGCTGTTTAAATGTGCAAACGCCTGAGGGTTGCAACTGATGGGGAGGGGGGCAAAGTGGAAGATGGGGGTTGTTTATATATCTTCTATGATCTGATAACTTCTGTAGGGAAAGGGTGTTATGGAGAAACCTGGGATCTGTCAGGCCTGAGGTCATCAGAAGTGGTTCTAGTGGCAGAACCGAGGGGAGGGAGTTGGGAGGGGGGGAAGAGGGCAGAGGGGGGGAGTGGGGTGGATGGGGGAGGAGGGGGGGAATACAAAGCTTAAGGGTGATGGTGAGCGATTAGAGCGGGAAGATCATAGATGCCAGATGTACAGTTAATAACTATGAATGTTAGAGGCCTTAACTCCTTCAGGAAGAGACAGCCATTAATGAAAGAATGTGCCAGATTGTGAGGCGATATTGTCTTTGTCCAGGAGACGCACCTGCTCCCGAAAGATGAGTATAGACTAGGCCATCCGCGATACCCCCAGCAGTTTTTTGCATCAAATAGAGTAGAGAAGTGGAAGGGAGGGGTGGGCATCTTATTGTCTGCAAATATCCTTGGGCAGGTAGGAAAAGTAATCAGGGACAGGAAGGGGAGGTACGTGATTATTAAATTGCAATGGGGCCAAAGGACTTATTCTCTGGTAAATGTGTATGCCCTGAATAATAACCAGGCAAACTTCTTCAAGGAAATTCAGAGCTTATTGAATGCGAAGTGTGACAGGATGTTAATTATGGGGGGAGATTTTAACGTTGCCCTAGATCCCCAGATGGATAACTCTAGGGGAGTGTGTGTCCTTGATATCTAAGCAGCACCGAGTGGGCTTGAAGAAGCTGCAGAGGGGTCTGGGTCTGGTAGATCTATGGAGAGTAATTAATGAGGGGCAGCGGGATTATACCTTTTTCTCACCAGTACATAAAGTGTACTCCCGTATTGATATGATATTGCTTGACCACTCCCCAGTAGTAGACGTGAAAGAGTGTGACATTAAAGAGCGAACGTGGTCTGACCATGCTTCAGTCACATGCTCGATTCAACTGGGGGGAACCAAGAATAAATAGAGCATGATGGAAGTTAAATGAAGCGTTACTAGATGAGCAGAAAGTAGTGCGTCAGATTGCGGATGCAATAGCGGAGTATGTGTTGTTGAATGAGACAGGGGACTGCTCACCGAGTATAGTTTGGGAGGGCTTGAAAGCTGTGATACGGGGTAACTTTATTGCGGTAGGTGCCCACTGTAAGAAGATGAAGTTTAAGCAGCAGGACAGCCTACTAGTTGATATAGGGGAAGTGGAAAGGAAATTAAAAAGGGACCCGACCGATAAAAAACTGAGAGGTGAGCTGCAAGGGATTGCGTGGAGATCTGAGTGAGCTGCGAATGCAGGATATACGATTTAAGTTGAAGATGTTGCAGCAACGGAACTTTAAATTTAGTAATAAGGCAGGGAGGATGTTGGCTAGGAAGGTGAAAAAGTTGCGAACTAGGAACAATATAGTAAAGATTAAGGACGATAAAGGGACAGCATTATGGACCGGGAAAGAGATAGAAGAAAGGTTTTCCAGTACTACCAAGGGTTATATACCCCGGAAGAGTGCAGTGATGAGGGGAAAATAAGAGACTATCTGGGCAGTGTGAGGCTCCCCCAAATTACTGAGGAGGCGGCGGAGGGTTTGTCAAGTCCCATTGGAGAGCAAGAGGTACTGGCAGTGATAAAAAACCTGAAGGGGCATAAGGCACCCGGGCTAGATGGATACCCAAATAAATTCTACAAAGTATTTTCGAGTGTCTTAGTCGGGCCATTGGCAAGAATGTTTAATTCCTTTCAGGAAGAGCGCCTGATGCCTCCGTCACTGCGGGATGGCAGTGATTAGCATCTTGCATAAGGAGGGGAAGGACTCAGTGGAGTGTGGCTCCTACTGGCCCATATCATTGTTGGGGGGAGACCTAAAGATTTTTGCCAGGATTCTGGCCAAAAGGCTGATGCCACTCCTGGGTAAATTAATACATCAAAACCAATTGGGGTTTGTGCCCAGGAAGTACCCATCGGACAATATTCGGAGGGCTTTAAATATCATGTGGGAAGGGGAGAAGAAGGGGGACAAGTTATTTATTTATTTATTATTTATTTAACAGGTTTTTTTATACCGCCTTTTCCTTCAATCAAAGCGGTTACAAAGACATACAAAGGCTAAACATAGGCAAGGGAAGTGAAAGATGGGATACATAACATGGTGAACTATTACAAAAAACACAATATTAAGATGTTACAATTAATGTGAGTTAGTTAGGTGTCATAGCCGTAGTGCTCAATGAAAAGAACAAACTTTAGATGTTTTCGGAATTCCTTCAGTTCCTCAATTGATCGTAGGTCGGGGGGAGAGAGTTCCATATTAGAGGGGCCGATAAGGAAAGTGCTCTTTGTGAGGTGAGTTTACAAACTTTAGTGTAGTTACTTGGGGTGCTGAGGGTGTCAGCTGAGGTTTTCCTTCTTGGTCTTTTGCTGGTGTTAGGGAATAAGAGGGCTTGGAGACTGATTGCTGAGGTCTTATGTCTGATTTTGAATATATTGATGACCAACTTGTATCTGATACGAAGGCTTATTGGGAGCCAGTGGAGTTCTTTGAGGATTGGGGTGATGTGGGCTTGAGTTGAAGAGCCGGCGATTATTCTGGCAGCTGTGTTCTGAGCCATCTGCAGTGGTTTGAGTGAGTGTTTCGGGATTCCGTTGTAAATAGGGTTACAGAAGTCAAGAATTGGAGTTATTAGTGCCTGACAGACTGAGCGGAAATGTTGTTGGGAGAGAAGGGGCTTCAGGCGTCTGATTACTTTCATTCTGTAGTAAGCGCTTCTAACAGTTTTTCTGATGTGGGATTGAAGGTTGAGTCGTTTGTCAAGGGTTACTCCGAGGTATCTTACTTCGTCCTTTAAAGGTATTGTTGTATTTTTAAATTTAATAAAAGGCGGGGGGCTGAAGTCAGTGTTTTGAGTAATGATGAGAGCCTCTGTCTTGTTATGGTTCATGGCGAGGTTGTTGAGCGTGAGCCAGGCAGACATGTTGTCGAGGCAGTTCGTAATCTTGTAATATTCGGGGTTGTTAAGGTTGATTGTCATGTAAATCATTATGTCATCAGCATAAATGGTGTAATCTATTTGATGGGCAACCATGATGTTGCAGATTGGCTGGATAAATATATTAAATAGAAGAGATGAAAGCGCAGAACCTTGGGGAACACCTTGTTTAATCTTAGTGGGTAGAGAGGTGATGTTATTAATTTTTACCTTGAACTGCCTATCAGTTAAGTAAGATTTAAACCAGCTTAGGACAGTGCCGGTAATACCAATGCTCTGGAGTCTGGTTAGTAGGATACTGTGGTCCACTGTGTCGAAGGCCGCTGATATGTCTATAAAAATCATTAAGTTGGTGTTTCTGGCTGTCGACGCAGAAAAGGCTTTTGATAGGGTGAGTTGGGACTTCCTATTTAAGGTCCTAGAGAAAGTGGGGGTTACAGGTGCCTTTCTGAAGTGGGTACAGATTCTATATCAAGAACCAAGGGTTTGTTTAAAAATCAATGGGGCAGTCACACGAGCGTTTGAGTTGTACAGGGGTACTAGGCAGGGCTGTCCTTTGTCTCCCCTGTTATTTATTCTAGCTATGGAGCCTATGGCCCAGAGAATTCGGGATAGGGAGGACATCGCGGGACGACATGTCCACAAAATATCACTGTTCGCAGATGTTGTTTTGTTTTTTGTCACAGAGCCGGAGCAGTCACTCGATGAGATTCTAGAGGAGCTAGGAGGATATGGGAAGGTGTCCGGGTTCCGGATGAATGCTACTAAGTCTGAGGTGCTGAATCTAACAATAAATGGGGATGAGGAGAGCCATTTGAGGCAGGGGTTCCCCTTTAGAAGGGCGAGGAATAGTATTAGATACCTCGGAGTACAATTTACTAGTAAGTGGGAGAGGCTGTTCCAGGAAAAGTTTGAGGCTGCTAGAAGGAAAATGTTTCGAGAATTAGAAGACTGGGGAAGGTATGAGGTGTCCTGGCTAGGCCGGATTGATCTGGTTAAAATGATTGTAGTACCTAGGTTACTATATTTGTTTATGAATCTACCTATTGGGGTTCCGGGGGGTACCTAAATAGAATGCAGAACAGGATTATGAAGTATATTTGGCAAGGGAAAAAGCCCCGGGTAGCAACTAACATTTTGTGTGCCAACAAGAAGGTAGGGGGAATGGGGGTACCTCGGCTGGCTCAGTACTATGAAGCGGCTCGGATGCGGGCTGTCTTTGAATGGGTGCTGAGGGGGGACACTGAATGGGTTCAGATGGAGGGGCAAGGGAGGACTCAAGGGACAGAGTTATGTAATCTGGCTAAAAAAAGGGGCTCCCAGTGGAGGAGAATCCCTTTGTAACTCTCACACTGCAGAAGTGGCGAAAATGGCAGGGAAGATTTTATGGCACTCAGGGGTGCTCTGAATTTATGCCACTGGTGGACAACCCAGAATTTCCTACATGGGTAAGCGACCCGTCCTTTAGGAGGTAGGGGGTGCTTGGTCTGCGAGTGGTGGGGCAATTTAAGGATCAGGGGGAGTGGGGTGAGGTTTGAAGATTTGCAACGCAAATACCAGTTGCCAAGTGAGGATCGATACCGGTATCTGCAGGCTCTACACTTTTGTAAAGAAATAGCAAGAAGGGGGGATGGTCCTCGGGGTGGAGAGATAGATGGGTTATTTGGGAGAAGCGAGGTGAAGGCCCTTATATCCCACTTGTATAAATTGATGGAAATAATCAGTTGTGAGACCTGGTCGCACAGGAGGGCATGGGAGGTGGATTTAAATAAGAGCTGGGATGGACAGCACTGGGAGTGGGTCTGCAAAGGATTACTTAAGGGGGTGGTGTCGAGCAGCGTTATGGAACATAATTATAAAATGCTATACCGGTGGTATTTGACCCCTCAAAGGATCCAGAAGTGGCAGGGTGGGTCTGCACGGTGTTGGAGGGAATGTGGAGAGGTGGGGTCAATTCCTACACATTTGGTGGGAGTGTGCACGACTGGGCCCGATGTGGAAAGGGGTGGCTGACTGGCTGGAGGAGGTTGCAGGGGAGGAGGTGGGGCTGGGGCCATGCTTGGCGTTGCTCAATGTGGAAAACCAAGAGGGGAAAATTAAGGGCCACGGCTGGTGGGGAGTAGGATGCATGGCTACTAGACAACTGATTGCTCGTAGATAGAGGTCTGCGATAGTACCCACAATAGAAGAGGTGAAGGGAAAAGTGGACCATTTATGCTTAATGTATAGAGTCACAGCCCTGCAGCGTAAGCAACTGTTGGGTTTTCAAAAAACCTGGGGCCCATATTTTTTGTGGAGAGGAAAGGAGAGGACTTAAGCTGTGCCCGTTCAGCTGAGCATGCTTGGCTTAAATCCCGCTACCTTGCTGACTTTCTACACTTCATATTCATACTTGTCTCTTTCCAGTCATCCCCAGCTCTTGCCAAGCAAGACTATTATGTCCATATGACTAGCTCTCTTGCCTCTGACCCTCGCCGTCTCTTTATTACTCTCAGCTCTCTCCTCAAGGTGACTCTGCCTCCGACCCCTCCCTCCCTTTCTGCCCAAACCCTGGTATTTCCATGACAAAATCCACAAGATCACCGTCCAATTCCCCACAAAGTTAGCTACTTCCCCTCTTCCCTCCCAACTTTCCCCTTCTACCTCTGCTACCCTCTCTTCCTTTCCTGTTATCTGAAGAGGAAACTGCACACCTTCTTTCTTACTCCAAACTCGCCACCTGCTCCTCTGATCCTATCCCCACCCGTCTCCTGTTGTCCCTTCCATCTCTCATATTCTCAACCTATCGCTCTCCACTGCAACTGTCCCTGCAGCCTTCAAGCATGCTGTAGTTACACCTCTCCTCAAGAAACCCTCACTTGATCCCACCTGTCCTAATTATCGAGCCATCTCCCTCCTCCCCTTCGTTTCTAAATGACTTGAACGCGTGGTTCATCACCGCTGCCTTGACTTCCTCTCCACTCATGCCCTCCTGGATCCTTTACAATCTGGTTTTCCTCTACATTCTACTGAAACAGCTCTTGCCAAAGTCTCCAGTGACTTGTTCCTGGCTAAATCCAAGGGCCTTTATTCAGTCCTCATCCTTCTTGACCTCTCTGCTGCTTTCGACACTGTTGACCACAACCTTCTCCTCGATACTCTGTCCTCACTTGTTTTTTTAAGGGCTCTGTACTATCCTGGTTCTCCTCCTATCTCTCCCATCACTCTTTCAGTGTTAGTTCTGGTGGACCCTCCTCTGCTGCTGTCCCTCTCTCAGTTGGTGTGCCCCAAGGATCTGTCTTGGGTCCGCTCTTTTCTCTCTATGTACCCAGTCCCTTGGTGCGCTCATCTCTTCCCATGGCTTTCAGTACCATCTTTATGCCGATGACTCCCAGATCTACCTCTCTATGCCTGAAATCTCCCCGGCAATCCAGACCTGGATCTCTGCCTGCCTTTCTGACATTGCTGCTTGGATGTCTCACCAACGATTGAAATTGAACTTGGCCAAGAGTGAGCTTCTTATCTTTACCCCTAAAACCTCCTCTCCTCTCCCTTCTCAGTCTCTTTCTCAGTCTCTGTGGACAACTCTTTACTCCTTCCTGTTTCCTTGGCTCGCAACCTTGGGGTTGTCTGACTCCTCTCTCTCTCCTTCTCCACACACATCCATCTGATAGCTAAGATCTGCCATTACATCAACAACAAAATCTGCCCTTTCCTTTCTGAACACACTACTAAGACGCTTATCCACTCCTTAATCACCTCTCGTCTTAACTACTGCAACCTACTCCTTGCTGGTCTCCCTTTGAATCATCTCTCTCCCCTTCAATCTGTTCAGCACTCTGATGCACGGCTAATCTTCCGCCAGCCTCGTCATGCCCATATTACCCCTCTTCTCAAGTCACTTCATTGGCTCCCTATTTCCGCATCCAGTGCAAACTTCTCTTGCTGACCTATAAATGCATTCACTCTGCAGCTGCTCACTACCTTTCTTCTCTTATTTCTCCTTACACCCCCCCCCCCCCCTCGGGAACTCAGCTCTTCTGGCAAATCGCTTCTATCTGTGCTCTTCTCTTCTATTGCTAACTCCAGACTTTGCTCCTTTCACCTTGCTGCACCTTAGCCTGCAACAAACTATGTCTGTATGCCAGGCACTTTCTCTGACATTTTTCAAATCCAGGCTGAAAACTCACCTCTTCTCTGCTGCTTTTGGTTCTTGACTCACCTGATCTCTGTTTCTTTACCACTCCCCCTTGTTTTATCCCTATCTGCATCTTCTGAGTTGTCTGTCTTGGCTAGATTGTAAGCTCTGATGAGCAGGAACTGTCTCTTACATCTCTGTGCAGCACTGCGTATGACTTGTAGCGCTATACAAATGCTCAGTAGTAGTAGTAGTAGTAGACCAGTTCAAATTGAGATGGAAGCTCAAAAGGTAGGGGAAACTTGCTTAACACGTTGAAATTTTACTTACCTGATAATTTCCTTTCATGGAATCCTGACAGACCAGTCTAGACAAATGGTTTATGCCCCCTGCCATAAGATGAAGAAGACTTAGAAAAAACTAGATGCTTCCAGAGACATCATCATTGGTATAAGTATTAGTGTAGCTAGGGCACTCTTCAGTATTTACATGACAAGTCCCCATAGCAGAAACACAAAGAACCAAACAGGCAACCAACCAAACCAAACCATACCCCCCTAGGAAAACAACCCTGGGAGGAGAACCCAGATTCTCCAAGACCAGGTGAGAATGTCTGCCAAGACACAAAACCATATACACCTAAGGCTGAGAAAACAGACACACTAGACATAGCAGTGAGCTTCCACAGGGCAGGTCCTGGATTGGTCTAGCAAGATTCCAGGAAAGGAAATTAGGCAAGTAAAATTTTATCTTCCAAAACATATTGCTATGCCAGTTCAGACAAGTGGCATGACCCGAGCTGCGACTCTTCTGGGTGGGAAAAAGGCAGCTGCTCTAAGAACCACAGACCCAAACAAATTGCAGATTTCAGCTCTTTCCAAAGGTTCTCGTTTGGATTGAGATCAGGACTCATTGCTGGCCAGTTTCAAAGGTTAAATTAGACTTACCTGCTAATTGTTGTTCCTTGAGGAACTCTAGTCCAGTCCCGGAACCCGAGAGTTGTGTATCTCTTCCATAAGAACATAAGATATGCCATACTGGGTCAGACCAAGGTCCATCAAGCCCAGTATTCTGTTTCCAACAGTGGCCAATCTAGGTCATATGTACCTAGCAGTTTCCCCAAGGGACACAGGTTCCACAATGCTTGTATTGGTTCAAGCATTGATATCCTGGGTCCCTTCTTAATAATGGCTTATGGACCTTTCCTCCAGGAACTTGTCCAAACCTTTTTTAAACCCAGCTACACTAACAGCCTTTACTACATCCTCGGGTAACAAATTCCAGAGTTTGATTACACGTTGAGTGAAAAAATATTTTCTTTTATTAGTCTTAAATAGTTTACCCTGTAGCTTCATTGCATGTCCCCTAGTCTTTCTATATTCTGATAAGGTAAACAATCGATCTACGTTTACCCGTTCCACTCCGCTCATTAATTTGTAGACGTCTATAATATCTCCCCTCAGCCGTCTCTTTTCCAGGTTAAAGAGCCCTAACCTTTTTAGCCTTTCTTCATAGGAGTATCCTTCCATCCCCTTTACCATTTTGGTGGCTCTTCTCTGAACCTTTTCTAATAACTCTATATCCTTTTTAAGATACGGCGACCAGAATTGCACACAATATTCAAGGTGCGGTCTCACCATGGAACGATATAGAGGCATTATAATATCCTTTGTTTTATTTTCCATTCCTTTCCTTATCATACCTAGCATTCTATTTGCTCTCTTGGCCGCCGCTGCACACTGGGCCGAGGGTTTTAACATGGTATCCACAAAGACGCCTAAATCTTTTTCCTGGGTGGTGGTTCCTAATGTGGAACCTTGCATCGTGTAACCATAGTTTGGGTTGTTCTTCCCTAGGTGCATAACCTTGCACTTGTCCACATTAAATTTCATCTGCCATTTTGATGCCCAGTCTTCCAATTTATCAAGATCCTCTTGCAATTTTCCACAATCCTCTTGGGTTTTAACAACTTTAAATAGTTTTGTGTCATCTGCAAATTTGATAACCTCACTCGTTATTCCACTTTCCAGGTCATTTATGAATATGTCAAAAAGCAGCGGACCCAGCACAGATCCCTGGGGTACACCACTATTCACCTTTCTCCATTGGGAAAATTGGCCATTTAGCCCTACCCTCTGCTTTCTATCTTTTAACCAGTTCCTGATCCACAATAGTACACTGCCTCCTATCCCATGACTCTTTAGTTTTGCCAAAGGTCTCTCATGAGGGACCTTGTCAAAGGCTTTCTGAAAGTCCAGATACACAATATCAACCGACTCACCTTTGTCCACCTGATTATTCACTCCTTCAAAAAAACATAACAGATTAGTAAGACAAGATCTTCCTTGTCTAAAGCCATGTTGGCTGTCTCTCATTAGTTCATGACTATCTACATGCTGAGTAATTTTATTCTTTATGATGGTTTCTATCATTTTTCCCGGTATTGACGTCAGGTTCACCGGTCTGTAGTTTCGCGGATCACCCCGGAACCCTTTTTAAAAATTGGTGTTACATTGGCGATCCTCCAATCTTCAGGTATTAGAGATGATTTTAATGATAGTTCACAGATTACTAATAGCAGGTCTGCAATTTCATATTTCAGTTCTTTCAATACCCTTGGATGTATACCATCCGGCCCAGGTGATTTGCTACTCTTCAGCTTATCTAATAGTTGTAATACATCTTCTCGATGTATCGATATTTCCTTCAATTCTTCTGCACCTTTAAATACCACTTCAGTCATGGGTAACATCCCTACATCTTCCTCAGTAAAGACTGAAGCAAAGAATTTGTTCAGTCTCTCCGCTATCGCCTTGTCGCCTCTTAGTGCTCCTTTAACCCCTTTATCATCTAATGGACCAACTGACTCTCTCACAGGTTTTTTGCTACGAATGTACTTGAAAAGGTCTTTACTTCGCGTTTTTGCTTCTGCAGCAAGCTTCTTCTCAAATTCTCCCTTTGCCTGCCTTATCAATGCCTTTGACTTGCCTGTGCTTGTGCTGTTTCCAGGTTTCGTCGTTTGGCTCTTTTTTCCAGCAGCTATGGAGACTGAAACACATCATCGCTTTGACGAGACTGGTATAAATAGGCAAGGACCGCCTCTCCCCGCCAGTACCTATTGACAAAGCAGACTCAGCAGAGTAACAAATTGTTGTTCCTTGAGGAACTCTAGTCCAGTCCCAGATCCTACCTAGGGGGGTGTTCCAGGTTCGAGTCAGCCTGAAGGCCTTGCAGAGCACAGTGTAAATAATGAGGGGTTTCAGGTATATGGCGTCTCTCTCTCTCTCTAATTCTCTCTCTCTCTCCTCGAGCAGGGAGAGGGCAACTTTCCTAAGCAGTAGTTAGTTCCTTCTCGGAAGGTCTTCGACCAGGGGATCTTCTCAGAGGTCTTAGGGCGTTGGAAATGGCATTGAGGTTTTTACAGTTATGTTTAAAAAATAAAAAAAAAAAGACAGAAAGAAAAGAATGTAAGGACTAACTACTTATTAGCAGGTAAGTCTAATTTAACCTTCCTTTTTGTCCCTCTAGTCCAGTCCCGGAACTTGAGAGGATGTAACAGAGCAGTACATATCAACGGGAGGGCCCAGCAAGAGCAACCTGAAGCACCGCCGACCCAAAACATACATCAATCGCTGCTTGCATATCCAGCCTATAATGCTTAACAAACGAATTCAAGGACGACCAGGTTGTCGCCTTACAAATCTCTACAGGCGGCGCCAAGCTAAACTCGGCCCAAGAAGTCGCCTGCGCTCTAGTCGAATGAGCCCCGAGACCCTCCAGAACCAGGCTACCCTTTAAAATATATGCCGCTGCAATTGCCTCCTTCAACCACCTGCAACACCAGCCCGGTTCAGTTAAATACCATCAAACCAGAAAACATTTTTTTGTCGGAACAGCCAGCCCAGTGCAGAAGAAGGTTCACTCGCACCGCTGTGGCCTTTCCCTTTTAATTAGTAAATTCAAACAAGACAGCGTTCACTTAGCTGAATCAATAGAAGAACAAAGGCTGCATCCTTCCGGTCAGCAATAGAGCAAACGACGTGGCACGTTTCGGGGTGTTTGCTGTATTACCCCAAATTAGTTTTAGTCAAAACTAATTTGGCTGCCGAGCAGTGATTTGACCTGACGCAGGGGTAGTACAGCAAACACCCCGAAATGTGCCACGTCGTTTGCTCTATTGCTTCTATTGATTCAGCTAAGTGAACGCTGTCTTGTTTGAATTTACTAATTAAAAGGGAAAGGCCACAGCGGTGCGAGTGAACCTTCCTCTGCACTGGGCTGGCTGTTCCGACAAAAAAATGTTTTCTGGTTTGATGGTATTTAACTGAACCGGGCTGGTGTTGCAGATGATTGTTGGGCCTGGGGTCTGGGTATTGGTCCTTTAACCACCTGGCAATGGACGCTTTAGTCGCCGCCTCCCCCTTCCACGGACCGCCGACCACAACAAATAAACAGTCCAACTTACGGAAGGCTGCAGACCTACGGAGGTATCGCTTCAGCGCCCAATGAACATCCAACAAACAGTTTACCTCCCAATGACTCCTTCTCCTCTCCAGAGAACACCAGTAACGAAACAGGCTGGAAGACCGAAACCACCTTGGGCAAGAACGTGGGAACTGTCCTCAGCACCACCTTCTGGTCCGAAAACGTCAGGAATGGTTCCCTACAGGACAAAGCTTGCAATTCTGAAATCCTGTGAGCGGAACATATAGCCATCATGAAAATTATCTTTAACGTCAAATCCTTCAGAGACACCTTACCTAACGGCTCAAAGGGGGCTCCGACCAACACTTCCAATACCAGATTCAGGTCCCACGGAGGAACCGAGCACCGACGAGGAGGCCTGAGGAGCAACACGGCCCGCAAAAACCTCTTCACATCTGCGTGTGCCCCCAAGACCTCTCCTTGAACCTTGCCTCGGTAGCACGAAATCGCTGCCAATTGCACCCGCAAAGAACTGGCCGCCAGCCCTTTCTCCAAAACATCCTGCAAAAACGAAAGGATCTGCGAAATAGACGCCGCTGAGGGACTTATCCCTCAGCCCGCACACCAGGCCTCAAAAATACACCAGACCCGCACATAAGCTAAGGAGGTAGAAGTGCATCTTGACTTCAGCAAAATAGAGATAACTGCTGCCAAATAACCCCTGGCTCTCATCCTCGCCCTTTCAAGAGCCAAGCCGTAAGCGAGAATCGATCCACCTGAGGCATGCGAAGCGGCCCCTGAAGCAACAGATTTTTCCACAACAGGAGCCGCCAAGGAGCCTCTACCAGTAGCCGAACCAGGTCCGCGTACCACAGCCGCCTCGGCCAGTCCGGCGCCACCAGAATCACAAAACCCCGGTGCCTCTCTATGCGCTGCAGCACCCGTCCGATGAGGGCCCACGGTGGAAAAACGTAGACGAGCCCCTTGACAGGCCACTTCAGCATCAGTGCCTCGAGTCACTCCGACATCCGCTCCCACCGTCTGCTGTAAAACCGAGCCGCTTTCGCCGACTCGAAGGTCGCCATCAGATCCATAAATCGGCATTCCCCAGCGCTCCGCTATTCGAGCAAAGACGTCCAGATGAAGCGCCCATTCGCCTGGATCCACCCTGCACCAACTCAAGTAATCCGCCTCTACATTGTCCACCCCTGCTACATGCTGTGCTGAGATGGCCACCAGATTTAGTTCGGCCCAAGCCAACAATTGGCTCGCCTCGGCCTTCAGTGCCGCACTCCCCGTGCCACCTTGCCGATTGATGTAGGCTACAGTAGTCGCATCGTCGGAGAGCACTCGAACTGCCGATCGCCCTAGGCGTGCCTGAAACTGTAACAAGGCTAAATACACCGCTCTCAATTCCAGCCGGTTGATCGACCAATCCTTCTCCACTACTGACCACTGTCCCTGCGTAAACCTTCCCTTGAAATGTGTCCCCCCATCCTGTGAGGCTGGCGTACGTCGCCAGGGGCATTCCCTTTTCCAAGTTCTCTTGCCGGGACCACCATCGAAGCGCTTGCTGCACCTCCAGGGGACAGACCAACCACTGGGACAGCGCATTTGACTGATGTGACCAGTGCCTCAAAAGAGCCCTTTGCAACGGTCTCATGTGAGCCCTGGCCCACGGCACCACCTCTATCATGGCCGCCATTGTTCCGAGCAATTGCAGATATTGCCAGGCTATGGGAGCTTCCTCACAAGCTCCCGCAGGCCCTGCAAGCGTGCAAATGGGAGAAAAGCCTTCCCCTGTGCCATATCAAACCGCGCCACCAGGTATTCCAGTGATTGGGACGGGACCAGCTTGCTCTTGGAGAAGATGACCACCCAGCCCAGGCTTTGCAACATCTGCACCACCCGGGAAGTGGCTTTTCAGCTCTCTTCCTCCGACTTCGCCCGAATCAGCCAGTAGTCCAAATATGGATGCACCAGCATCTCTTCCTTGTGGAGAGCTGCTGCTACCACCACCATAGGCACCGCAAACCGAAGAAACTGTTGGTGCTCCTGGCAAATGGGAATATGTAAGTAGTGTGGTGGCGAGGACAGCCAGATCCCTATGGAGATAGAAAAAGTACAAGCAGTTTCCGCTAGTCACAGGGAAAGGGAAAGAAATGGTCAATTTAAAAGTGCAGCTAACGCTGAGAAAAACCTGTCAAAGGTTGTTGTCCAAAAGCCACGCCCCAGCTCCATGGCAACTGAGGGTGGTAATGCAGGACAGCTGGGGGCGGGGTGGAAAGATACTGGCCAGTCCCACGCTTATAAGCCCCAGAGAACAGGGAGAGATGGATTGCCGAGACTGCCAAGTTTTCCAAGGCAGGCAACAGGATTACCAGGATTCCCAAGACAGGCAAGGAGATTGCCAGGACACGAGAGGAGGAGAGCTGACTCTAATTCAGAGGCGGAGTCTGAGAGGGAGCCTCATTCGGAGCAAGAGTTTCACTCTTGCAGGAGGAAGAGAGACGAGAGGGCTAACTTCACCAGGAAACAGCATGGCCAGGGAGAAGGCAGGGAAGCAGTGCTGAAGAAACTCCCCAAAGGTATTGCTGCTAAAGTTACTAGCCAAAGGTCTCAGGAAAAGTCCCCAGACAGCAAGTGGAGGGAAAGATATCCCCTAAGCCAGCTCCAACAGTTTAACCAGCACCAGGGTTATAGGAAGCCTGAGGGTGGTTCAAGAACCCAGGAAGGGCTGAGAAGGAAGCCTCTCAGTAAAGAAACTTTGAATGTTTTAAAACTGGTAAAACGTATGCTAAAGGATCAGGAAGTAACCTGTGCAGAGAACAGTGCTGTGTACCGAGGGAAGGCTCGAGGGGAACAGCTGTTTTCTAACGACGTCACAGAACAATCGTGTTCAGAATGTGAGTCAATGGACATCGGGGAAAATGATCTTGTGAGTGAGCCTGAAGAGGCTATGGAATGTGAGTTATCCCTGGTAGTGAAGTAAGAATGTTTAGAAATATAAGTGTGAAGAAAATTCCATTTCTGTGATATGCATGGTGTTTCAAAAGAGCAAAGAAGTTTTAATTAGTATGGCTGCTGTTTTAAATGAGACCTGCTAAGGAAGACGGTTAAAGTCTCTGGATAACTAATTGAAACCCTTAAAGCTTTTTGAAACAAAGAAGAGAAGTTTGTTTGCTATAATTTTGCTGCATTGAAGTTTCAATGAACATTTTGAGTTCAGTTTAAAGCACTGTGAAGTAAAGCTTTATTCTTTTGGAGAAATAACATTTGTTTGCTGAAGTAAGCAAGAGCAATTCTGACCTTAGTTTCTTGTGGATGTTTTGTACACGTGAATACCAAGCTTCATTTGAAGTTCCCGCTATTAAGGGAGGCGAATAAAAATATTCCTGCGTTTGCTTTCAACTCTCGGCTCAGCACTTTTTATTACAACTACATTTGCTCTAAGTACTACAACTCCCAGAGGCCTTTGCCCTGGAGTTTATTGAAAGGAACATTCGCTCCCCCTTTCCTCGTCAGGCAGCCGCCTAGGCGGGGGAAGGGCGCGACAGTAGGCCTCGGTCAGATCCAACGACGTAAGGAATTCTCCCTTTCTTACTGCCAGAATCACAGACCTCAACGTCTCCATGTGGAAATGAGGCACCCGGAGACAGTGATTCACTCCTTTTAAGTCTAGAATGGGCCGAAATGCTCCGTCTTTCTTTGGCACTACGAAATAGATGGCGTACCGACCGTACCCGCACTGTCCCAGTGGAACCAGCACCACCGCCCAAAGCTGCAACAGTCGCTGCAACATCTCCTGCACCGCCCGGAACTTGAGCCACGCCCTGCACGGAGACTGGACAAACAAGTCTACCACTGGCCGTTGGAGCTCCAGAGCGTAGCCCTATCGAATAACCTCCAACACCCACTGATCCGACGTTAACTGGACCCAGGCAGGGTAAAAGTCCTGTAGGCGCCCCTCTACCGCCATGCACCCCACCTGAGTCCCCCTCATCTCATTGTGGCTTTTTAAGGCTCGAGGACAAGAAGGGTGCAAAACCCCTACCTGCCCCTCTAAATCTCGAAACCTCTGGCCTCGCACTGGAAACTTGCCGCGCTGAGACTGCCCAAAGCGAGGCGAGCAAAACCTACAAAACTCTCTCTGCGAACCTTTGGGAGCTGGAATAGGACGGCCCTGCTTTGGTTTATCTTCCGGCAGCCGACCACCTTTGGATTCTCCCAGATCCTTGACTAGCTTGTCCAAATCCTCACCGAACAACAATTTCCCCCTAAAAGGGAGCTTACTGAGGTGAGCCTTGGAAGAACTGTCCGCCGCCCAGTTCCGCAACCACAAACAACTCCGGGCTGCCACCACCGAAGCCATGCTCTTAGCCAGCCCCCGAATCAGGTCATAATGAATATCCACCAAACAGGCGGACCCGGACTCCATGCGAGCCACCTCATTCACCTGCTCGGCCACCTGATCCACCTGCAGTCGCTGAGACCATCTCAGGCACGCTCTCGCGACCCAAGCCCCCGCAATCGAGGCCTGCATGGACAGAGCGCTTATGTCAAACACCTGCTTCAGCAAAGTATCTAATTTCCTATCCTGCCCATCTTTAAGCGCCGCCGACCCTTCAACAGGGATTGTCGTCTTCTTGGTAACCGCTGACACCGCCACGTCAACCTTTGGGGAACGGAACAGGTCCCTGTCCATGTCAGACAATGGATAAAGTCTAGCTATAGCCCTAGAACCCTTAAGGGCCGCCTCGGGCAAATCCCACTCTTCCTGAATCATGTTCCTGAACACTCTATGAACAGGAAACATCCATTGCATCATCCGTACAGCCTGTAACAACGGATCCTCTAAGGTCTCATCTGATGCTGGGCTCGCAGCCAGCATATTAAGCGCTTTTGAGGGTTTCGGTAATCAGCGCTGGCAACTCCTCCCACCTAAACACCCGGACCACTTGGGCCTGCTGCTCCACATCCGGCAACTCGCCCTCTTCTAACTCCTCCCCGGAATCATCCTCGAGATCCCCGGCAGCTGTCTCCAAATCTTCCGAGGGCGTATCCGCTAACGCCTCTATATCCGCAGTCTTACTTCTCTTAGCAGCCCACCGGACGCCTCCGGGCCCAGAGGGCTCGCCAGGCGTTTCTCCCTCCGAACACTGGCTGTGAGCATGGCCAAACCGGGCTGCAGAAAACGCCTGGTGCATCAGCAAAAAGAAATCTGGAGGGACAGCGGGCGGACCCTCTGCTGGGCCCTGTCCTGGCAGAATAGCTGTCCCGGCAGAATAGATGGCCCCGCCGCCATAGAAGGCCCGGCCACGGGCTCCAAGGGGACCAGGGCCGGAGGCAGAGCATCTTCCTGACTCTGGGACAGAACTCCCTGCCCCACTGTCCGCTCCTCCAACGCCTGGTTCCATCAGCGCTGCTTCCTGCGTGCAGCCTCTACAAACTCCGGACTCTAGGAGCGCGCCTCGCCTCGAACCACACACTAAGCACCAAGGCCTAGCCGGCATGCTATTCCTGAGCAAAGAGCCCATGGAGCTTGACCACAAGGAGCCCCAAGCCCGGGTGTCAACCCTCCTCTCCCAGAGATATACCGTTCTGAAGAAAGGTGGGGGGGGGGGGGGTTTGGTTAGGCTAAAGTTCCAGAGACCTCAGGACCCTAAAAACCACCCCAGAAGAGTCAACTGCCTCTACCCCCACTGGTTCTGTGAGACTGCAAACCTAAAGGATTGCACAGAACTCAAAATGTCCGCTCCCGTGCTTCCCACGCGAACGCCACGTGGCCAGGCCCGCCGAACACAATCGCCCACCAAAACGGCACAATCCGTGTTCTCCGGCCTCCCTGCACGTGGCTGGCTTAAGAAAACACTTACCGCGGCTTTTCTGCTGTCCGGAGAGGGGGGACTCAATCCACCGCAGGAGCTCAGCCGAATCGGCGGCTTCTGCTCCCGGCGGAGAGGCGCACTGCCGCAGACCACTGACAACCTTCTCCCCGCATCCACACGCTGCCGGCTGCGCCTGCCACCTGCTCCTCACCCTTTTAAGCGAGTTCGGGAGTAGGGAGGCTCTTCCTGACGGTTCTTCAGCTTTCTCTTTTCGTGCGGCGGGGGCGGGGGGGAGCAGGAGAACAGGAAACAGAGAGAAGGCAAGCTAGCCTGTGCAACCCTACTCTAACGCGATCTGCGCTCTAAAGCAATTAAAACCAAATCAAATTAAAATCAATTTAAAATCAATATGAACACTCTGCTTATTTGCCACTAGCCTGAGCCCAGACCCTAGGCTCAGCACCTTCTCCAGCTGCTATGGAGACTGAAAACTGGCGGGGGGAGAGGCGGTCCTTGCCTACTTATACCAGTCTCGTCAAATCAATGACGTGTTTCAGTCTCCATAGCTGCTGGAAGAGATACACAACTCTCAGGTTCCGGGACTGGACTAGAGGGACGAAAAGGAACAGTCCATTTGTTCCTTTTTAAACAGTCTTTTCTACTTTTGGATGCATGTTTTGGATCATTGTCCTGCTGGAGGACCCATGACCTTTGACCCAGACCTAGTTTTCTGACACTAGGTAACCCATTTTGCTCCAAAATATCTCGGTAATCCTCTGACTTTATGATTCCTTTAATACATTCCAGGCCTCCAGGGGAATGGGTGGGAAGGCATATAGGAAGTCCTGACCCCAGTGAAGGAGGAAGGTGTCCCTTGCCTGACAACCTCAAGCCGGAATTCTGGAAAAGAATCGGGGAAGTTTGGCATTCAGCGGACTTGCAAAAGAGGTCTATGTCCGTGGTTCCCCAAATCTGAAATATTTGAGCAACCTGGTCAGCATGGAGAGACCATTCGTGTGGAAGCAGAACTCGACAGAGTTTGTCTGCCCGAGTTTTGAATGCTTGGAAGATACACCACAAGGAGATGAATCTTATGCTCTCTGGCGAGGGCCCATAGTCACAGAGCTTCGCTGCATAGCGACAGAGAGCCTGTTCTGCCCTGCTTGTTCACATAGAACATGGTTACCTGGTTGTCCGTTTGAACTAGGACTGTCTTGTAGCTGAGCTGGGCGTGAAATACTCGAAGAGCAAGGAAGATTGCTCTGAGCTCCACGAGGTTGATGTGTTGATGTGAAGACAGGCCTACTGTGGAGTTCAGGTACCCTGGGTAGTGAGATCGTGCAGGTGTGCTCCTCATCCCACCTGTGAAGCATTTGTTAGGGTGGCTTGGGATAGGGGTTGTTGGAAAGGAGAGCCCACCAGAAGGTTTCTGGGTGATTGCCCCCATTGGAGGGACAAAATAAGACGGTCTGAGTTTGTTATTTTGTCCGGCAGGCAACCTGAGGCCTGTGTCCACTGAGTGGATAAAGTCCACTGGGCTGTTCGCATATGGAGGCGAGCAAAAGGAACTACATGCACGGTAGATGCCATGTGGCCTAGCAATTGTAGCATTTCCCGAGCAGTGAGACAAGGTTTGAGCATTGCTTGGGAAGCTAGTTGTACTATGCGAAGACAGCGGGGCTGCGGAAGGAAAGCCCTTGTCTGTCTGGTATCCAGATGAGCTCCTATGAACTCTAGGGACTGAGTGGGAGCAAGACTGGATTTTGGGGGGTTTATGACCAGTCCCAAATACTGAAGGATTCGCATTGTGCGAGATAGAGCAGAGCTGGCTTCTGGCACTGTAGGGGCTCGAATGAGCCAATCATCTAAATAAGGGAAGACGAATATTCCCAGAGTAAGGAGAAATGCTGCTACCACAGCCATGCATTTTTTGAACACTCTTGGGGCAGATGCCAGGCCAAAGGGAAGAACCTTGTATTGGTAGTGCTTTCCTTGAAACAGGAATCGGAAGAATCTCCTGTGATTTGGATGGATGAGAATATGAGTATATGCATCCTTGAGATCTAGAGAACAAAGCCAATCCTGAATTTGAAGGTATGGCAGCAGAGTTCCTAGAGAAACCATTTTGAACTTCTCTCGGAACAGAAATTTGTTCAATTCTCTGAGGTCTAAAATGGATCTGTGTCCTCCTGTTTTCTTTTGAATAAGGAAACAGGGGGAGTAGAACCCTGTACCCTGATGGGGAATGGGTACTTCCTCTATTGCTCCTTGAGCAAGGAGCATTGTGACTTCTTGACCTAAGAGACTGTCGAGAGAGATCTGAGAATTGAACTGTCTAATTGTAGGAGGGGGCAGGCTGTGAAAACGAAGCTTGTACCCTTCTCATATAATGGACAGAGTCCAATTTTCTGCTGTTATTTGGTACCATCTGTGGGAAAAATGACATAACCTGCCTGGGACAGTTAAGGGTTCTGGATCCTTCAGGGGCAGGAAGGCGAAGTTCTCTAGAAAGGAGTCAAAGCCCCTGAGGAGGCTGAGCCTGCTGAGCTGGCTGAGGTTTTGCAGCTTTTGGCTTCTTTTGTTGTTTTGTTGCTGCTGTCCCTTTTGGGCAATCTGACCTGGACGGTGTCCCTGTTGGGTATAGGAAGGATAAAACTTCTTTTTCTTATTGAAAAATGGTTTCTTAGAGGATCTTTTCTTTACAGGATCAGCTGTAGATTTGGACAATCTATCCAGTGTGATATTGTCAGCATCTATTTCATTAGCCTTCTCCTGCCAATTCCTGCCAAAGAGATTTTCTCCTGTGCAAGGAATGTTTCCTAATATATCCTGTACTCAAATTTCCAAGTCAGATGCCTGAAGCCAGGTGATCCGACGTGCACCAATGGCAATAGCAGAGGTTCTGCTTATGCACTCAAAACAGTCAATGGCTGCACGATTAACAAACTTGGAAACATCCTGAGCATGTTTGACAAGAGTGAGATAGTCTTGTCTTTTGTCATCAGGAAGAAGGGGGCTCATAAGCTCCAAGCCTCCTGTGACCTCAGGAACATTCCCATATACAAGATATAGGAACTGATCCTAGCTGAGATCAAGGAAGCTTAGAAGCATTGACGCCCAAAGGCATCGAGAGTCCTGCATTCACGACCTGGAGGATTGGATGCATGTCTCTTTGCACTTTTCATCCTTCTCATGGCTGATTCCACCACCATTGAATGGTGTGGTAATTGAGTTTTTTGAAAGCCAGGACAAGGTGGAACTCGATACATGGTATCGAGTCTTCGTGAATGAGGAGATATGGTTAAATGTGTTTCCCACATCCTTAGCATAAGATCACGTAAGATCTCATGAATAGGCAGAGTAGCTGCCTCTTTGGGAGCCTTAGGGTATTGGAGGATTTCCAACTCCTTAGCCCTAGGCTCTTTTTCAGGAGCTACTGTGATGGAAAGGCCTCGGGCCACATCACGGATAAAGTCCTGAAAGGACATATCCTCTGGTGGAGACATTCTGCGCTGAGGAGAAGAGGAATCCTCGGGGAGAAGTACTCTGGTATTGGCAGAGTCTTCGGAGTCTTCAGTCTCATCAGAGGATTCACAATATCTCCAATCCCAGTGATCGTGCAAAGCACGGTACCGGTATCGATCAAAGTCGGTATTAGGTTGTTCAGGTACCGATCTGTCGATGCCGGAGAGAGACACATGACTCGGTAAGGGTGGCATACCCGCCGATGTCGATGCCGTCGGTACCGGTATCGATTGAGGTGTCTGAAGCGGTTTCAACGGTATCGAAGCCATGAGAAGAGCCGTTAGACTGTGTTCGATAGCCAGGAATCTCTGGTCTATCGACGCTGCCGATGCTTTGGTGTCGGTACCGGTAGAAGCGGCCGGGACCCCAGAGCATGGCACCAGTAGTTCTGCCGAGGTTGAGGCCTCGAGAACATCCTGGAGCCCCGTTAATGCTTTGGAAGCCGAAGCCTCCCGCCAGGGCAGTTTTGCCGGTGAAAATTCCTCAAGGGCAATGCCAGGGGCATCTTGATATTTAGAAGATCTACCCTTTGAGGACCAGCTAGATTTATGTTTAATTACCTGAGATCCATGGGAGGAAGATGAAGCCCTGGAGGACGTCGATGCAAAAGACACCACGTCTGAGGGAAAAAGGGTGCTAAGTTTTAGCAGCTCGGTTCTGCCGGCCCCTTTTTGACATCATTCCACAGGAGAGGCACTCTGAAATAGAGTGGACAGGACCTAAACATTTGAGACACCAATCATGGGTGTCTGTGACGGAAATGGTACCGCCACATTTAGAACATTTCTTAAAACCTGAAGCAGGTTTTTCTATTTTTAAGAAAAAATTGGGCCTAGTGCCCAAAATGGCGCCTAGCACCAAGGAAAAAAGTTTCTGAAGTAAACCGTAAACCACTTCAGAAACTATAGTAGTTTGTTTTTTGGGTTTTTTTGTTTTGTTTTGTTTTTAGAAGAAAGAACGAACCGGCGGTAGTGGTATAGCGTCGAGGGAAGGCAGATGCGACCACAAAAACAAAGATTAAAGATGAAATTTTCTGCGGTGACAGGGTATGTGACCTGTTGGCTCTGCGGAAAACGAAGAACTAGAGAGGGACAGTTGGAAAGGCGGGAAGGCAGCACACAGGCGCTGTGGGATGCTCCCAAAGGCTTTCCTATTGGATGCTGGGGAGCATTCCCGCACAGGCTCCGTCGGTGCCGACAATACCCATATGTGAAGACTACATTCCTGCTTGTTCCTGGAGATTCAAATTTGCAGATGACACAAAATTATTCAAAGTTGTTAAAACCCAAAAGGATTGTGAAAAATTGCAAGAGAACCTTGACAAACTGGAAGACTGGACATTCAAATGGCAGATGAAATTTAAGGAGGACAAGTGCCAAGTTATGCACCTAGGAAAGAACAACCCAAACTATGGTTACACGATGCAAGGTTCCACATTAGGAACCACCACCAGGAAAAAGAGTTAGGCGTCATCATGGATAACACATAGAAACCCTCTGCCCAGTGTGCAGCAACAGCCAAGAAAGCAAATAGAATGCTAGGAGTCATAAGGCAAGGCATGCCTCTGTATCATTCCATGGTGCGACTGCCCCTTGAATATTGTGTGCAATTCTGATCGCCGTATCTTAAAAAAAGTATATAGCTGAATTAGAAAAGGTACAGAGAAGAGCCACCAAAATGGTGAAGGGGGGGAGGGAGAGGCTTAAAAGGTTAGGGCTCTTCAATCTGGAAGAGAGATGGCTGAGGGGAGCTATGATAGAGGTTTATAAATTAACGAATGGAATGGAACGGGTAAACATAGATCAATTGTTTATGCAATCAAAAAGTAGAAAGACTAGGAGACATGCAATGAAGTTACAGTGTAACCCGTTTAAGACTAATAAGAGAAAATATGTTTTCACTCAACAAGTAATCAAACTCTGAAATTTGTTACTGGAGGATGCAGTAAAAGCTGCTAGTGTAGCTGGGTTTAAAAAAGATTTGGAAAGCAGGCAGGAACAAGATGGCCACAAGCAGATGTGTGCGGTGAGCGGTCTTTCATAAATGGAGAAAAGGAAGGCTAAATTGGCTTCTAAGCCCTCCAAGATGCCTGTTGCATCTTCCCCCTAACCTGCTTTATCTTTCTCTTTATTGCAATGCTTGATATACCACCCAAACGAAGCGTCAGAGTGTACAATCAATATGAGCTGCAGGTGAAAATAAAGAGAAAAGAACGCCATTGTTGGAAAACAGCAGATGGAGAGACTGACAGAAGAAGAGACAGATGCACCAATCACATATGGGGGAGGGGGTAGGGGATCTCGACCAAGGGAAGGAGGAAACCTGGGAGTCGGGGGGAGGAAGGTCGAAAACGAGGTGGAAGAGATGGGTTTTGATCATGTTCTTGAACAGAGGGAATGACGTTTCAGTACGGAGGGTGAGTTCCAGAGTGCGGGACCAAGGAAAAAGAACAGAGTGGCGGGTGAATTCAAGATGGGCCTGCACAGGGGAGGGGAAGAAAAAACTATTCCCGTGAGCTGACTGGAGAGGGCGAGAGGAGGGTTGAAGACGAATAAGATCTGCTAGCTACTGAGGGGCACCAATGTATAATACTTTATGGGCAATCGTGAGTATCTTATAAGTGAACCTGGGATTTGATTGGGAGCCAATGAAGGTGCATAAGCAGGGGAGTGATGGAGATGATATTAGGGGAGACCTGCGAGAACGATGTTACAGTAATCAAGTTTGGACATAAGTGCTAGTACAAGAGTGACGAAGGAAGATGGAGAGAGAAAAGGACGAACGGCATAAATTTGGAGTACGGAAATGAACCAACGGCGGATAAGCAGAGAGATATGTTGGTGAAAAGTGAGTGAGAAGTCCAGCGTGACCTCAAGGTATTAAAGAGTTGATACGAGAGGTATTGGGGTGGAGGACAGTGTGGGGGATAGAGTAGGAGAGGGGGCTCTGAAAGAGAACCATAGGGCTGCGGACTTAGAGGAATTAAAGTGGAGAAAGTAGCTGTTCAGTCAGGAAGAGACGCGAGAGAGGCAGGCATTGAGGGGGGTAAGATCAGGAGAGGGGGAACTGGTATGGTACAAGAGGAGGATATCGCCAGTATAGTAGTACTCGGAAATCTCAGATTGCTGAATGATAAGGGCAAGTGGTGCAAGAAAGATATTAAAGAGAAGGGGAGCGAGCACTGAACCTTGGGGGACACTGCAGTAAAGGGGAAATACCGGAGAGGTAGCGGAGCCAGTCTGGATGGAAAAGGTGCGAGACAAAAGGAAAGAGCGAATCCAATGGTGAACTGTTCCGTGGATCCTGAGATTGTGGAGATGGATCAGGAGTGTGTGATGGTCGACCAGATCAAAAGCAGAGGACAAGTCCAGGGAGACGGCCAGGAAGAGGGCACCTCGTTCATGCGACTGATGGACTTCGTTCAGAAGTGCAAGGAGAATGGTTTTGGTGCTGTGACCAGCTCTAAATCCGGATTGATGGAGGTGAAGGGAAGGTGAGCGGAAAGTTGCAAGAACAGTTTTTCCAAGATTTTTGAGAGGAAGGGGAGGTTAGAGACGGGACACCAGTTAGCCAAGGTGGTGGGGTCGGAGGATGGCTTCTTCAGGATGGATCGGATAAGGGAGTATTTCCAGGCCGCGAGGAAAAGACCGGAAGAAAGGCTTGAATTGTATGCAGAATGTATGGCAGCAGTGTGAGGGAAGGTTCCAGGATCCAGGAGTATGGAAGGGGGTCAAGTGGGAAGATAGTCTTGTGTGAGGAGGTAATGGCCTTAGTGAGTTCAGCGGCCGTGACAGATCGAAAGGTGTGCCAGGTATAGGGGAAGGCAGGGGAGAAAGGAGAGAGGGAGAAAGGAGAGAGGGAGATGGGGGGGGGGAGGAAGATGGGGAGAGGGGATAGGAGGGGAAGGAAGCACAGAGGGACTGTATTTTCCCAGAGAAGAAGAAAGCCAAATGGGCCGGGTGCAGGGCAGCGGAGGGGAAGGTTGAAGGCATGGAGGAGGTGGTGGATGTTGAGAGGGACCGGAAGACATGGGAGGAGTTAGAAGAGGAGGTGATTAGTTCAGAATAGTATGATTACTTGGCTGTATGGATCATGGAATGGTATTGCTGCTCAACACAAAGGAGAGCGACCGCTCTTGCAGTAGATGCCAATGGAACACAAGGAGCAAGAGACGTATGATGGTCACAGGAATCTTTATTAGGTAAACCCCAACGCGTTTTGGCAACGCCTTCCTCAGGGGGCATGCAGCTTGCGATATAAAATAAAATAAAGTAAAATAAAATAAACAATATTACCATTTATACAATAAAAGGTGAAATTTCACTTACCATTAATTTCCTTTCCTAGAATACTGCTAGACCAGTCCAGACAAACGGGTTGTGTACCCCTGCCAGCAGATCCTGGAGACAGAGAACTCTACCAGAGCTCTAATAGGCTGAACCCTGGTGATGCTGCTGAGGTGATGAGACTGTACCCCAAGGGGTCTCCCTCAGTATCGTATACAAGCTGAACTTCATTATAACTGAACAACTAAATACAGCCAGTCAAGCCGAACCGGCTTCAAATATATACAAGGTGCTGAAAGCACTCCCAGAAATCGAACGCTGCCCAGAAGGAGGAAGGGACCAGAGACTCACTTGTCAGGCCTCCGGAATGAAAAACAAAAAGGCAGGAAATAACGGCGGCTCCGCTGCACCAGCAGGACTGTGACTAACAGCAGGGTGGGTCCTGGACTGGTCTAGCAGTATTCTAGGAAAGGAAATTAACGGTAAGTGAAATTTCACCTTCTAATTCATACTGCTAGACCAATCCAGACAAACGGGCAGTACCCAAGCTACCGACCTCTAGGGTGGGTCCAAAGCTGCCGAAAGCACTGCTGCGCCAAAACTCATTTCCTGTCGAGCCTGCACATCCAATCGATAGCGACGGACAAAAGTCGATAAAGATGACCAAGTCGCTGCCCGGCAGATGTCCAGAGGCGCCACATGGGAACGCTTGGCCCAAGACGTTGCCTGAGCCCGCGTGGAGTGTGCCCGGAGCCCTACAGGCACCAACTTTCGCTGAAGAATATAGGCTGCCTCAATAGCTCCTCTTAACCACCTGGCGATAGTAGCCTTTGCGGGCTCCCGTCGGGGGTTCACAGCCTCTAAGAGGACAAAGAGATGATCCATCTGCCGCAAAGAATTGGTGACTTTAAGATACCGACAGAGGACTCGTTTGAGGTCTAACGCACGTAGGTGACACTGACGACCCGCACACTGCTCTTGAGAGAATGACGGCAAGAAGAGAGGCTGATTGACATGAAACGGAGTAACCACTTTGGGCAAAAAAGGACGAAACTGTCCGAAGAGTTACGCCCTCCAACGAGAAGAAAGATAGGAGCTCGGAAATGTGCCGCGCCGAGGTTATGGCCACCAGGAATACCGTCTGTAAGGTTAAGTCTTTGAGTGAAGAGGCCCGTAAGGGCTCAAACGGTGAAGCCACTAAGGCCCGGAGGACAAGGGCAAGGTCCCAGGACGGCAATACCGGACGGCACGGAGGCCGCACGGACTTAACCCCTCTGAAAAAACACGAGACGTCGGCATGCGAGGCGATAGAACGCCCCAAAACCGGACCACGGAAACATGTGATAGCCGCCACCGGAACCCGAAGAGTTCCGAGAGCCAGGCCCTTGTCAAGGCCGGCCTGGAGAAAACGCCAGAATGTCCGGAACGCCGCTACGCCAGGGAGACACCCTGCGCTGTGAACACTATGATTCGAAAAGACGCCACACCCGAGCATAGGCTAAGGAGGTGGAAGAACGCCGTGCCCTAAGCAAGGTGGATACCACGCTAGTCGAATATCCCTTGCGAGCTAGCCTGCGGCGTTCAAGAGCCAAGCCGTAAGCGAGTAAGGAGCCGGGTCTTCCATGGCAATTGGCCCCTGTTGCAGAAGCACCAGAAAGCCCTGCAGCGGCAGAGGCGCTGCTCGCGAAAGTCGGACGAGATCCACATACCACGGCCTGCGAGGCCAATCCGGAGCTACCAGAATCACCGGCCCGTGATGCTCTCTGATCCGTTGAAGAATCTTGCCGACCATGGACCACGGAGGAAAGACATACAGAAGGAGTTGAGGCGGCCACGGCTGCGACAATGCATCTATCCCGTGCGACCCGCTGTCCTTCCATCGGCTGAAGAAGATCGGTGCTTTGGCATTCTTCCACGTCGCCATGAGATCCACCGCCGGCTGACCCCATTGCTGAACAATCAGCCGAAAAGGAGCAGACGCCAGAGCCCATTCTCCGGGATCCAGCATATGGCGGCTGAGGAAGTCCGCTTCGATGTTGCTTTTCCCCGCAATGTGTTGCGCTGAAATGGCGAATAGATGCTGCTCCGCCCACGGGAGGAGGAGCCTCATTTCTCTCGAGACCCCCGGACCTTTCGTGCCCCCTTGGCGGTTGAGTTATGCCACCGTCGTGGCACTGTCGGAGAGAACGTGAACTGCCTGACGGTGTAGGAGAAGTAGGAATCTCCGTAAGGCTAAGCGAACCGCTCTCGCCTCGAGGCGATTGATGAGCCAGCGGGCCTCCGGAGGCGCCCAGACCCCCTGTGCTGCGTGCGTGCCACAAAGCGCTCCCCACCCGGAGAGACTGGCGTCCGTCTTGAGAAGCAGCCAGCGCGGAGACTCCAAGGGAACCCCCTGGAGAGGGTTGCGTGCCCGGAGCCACCAACGAAGGTCTAGCCGTACCGCCGGCGGAAGTGGAAGTCGAACCTGATAGTCCTCCGTCACTGGCGACCATCGCGATAGGAGTGCCCTGCAACTCGCGCATATTTTATATTATTTATTTTATTTATTTGCGTTTCTTATATACCGCGCTATTATAATCAGTGCGGTTTACATTTGAACAGAACATACAACAATGTAACATGTTACATTGAATTTACAATCAACAGGGTATATAAACTTGGATGAACGGGGAACAAACTATGTACATTGATATTTAGTTATAAAGCGTAACATTATATGAGGGACATGGTTAGGCATTGAAATGTGCAAATCGGATGTGTAACAGGAGGAAGGTCAAGCTAACCATTTTCTAAACGGGGTTGGGTTAATTGTGAGTTTTGGTGAGGAGGTATGGTATGTTGAGATTGATTAGGAGGATTGGAATTGGGGTAGTGTTTTAGGAACAAATGGTGCTTAATAGCCTTTCTGAATGAAATTATATTTGCAATGGATCGAATTTCTGGGGGGAGAGCATTCCAAGCTCTTGGTGCAAATAGGGAGAATGCTCTATTTGCTGTTGTCTTTGAGCACTTCGTTAGCATTTTAGGGACTTCTAGTTTATTCAGACATGATGCCCTTCTGCTTCTGTTGGGTGGCATAATTTGGATGAGCTTAGTGAGCGGTGTGTGGGGCTGATTTTTTGACGCCTTGAAAGTTAGTACGAGGGCCTTGTATAGGATTCTGGCGTGGAAAGGCAGCCAGTGTAGGTTCATCAGTACTGGGGTTATGTGGTCCGATCTTGATGCTCCTGTGAGTATTCTTGCTGCTGAGTTCATGGCTAGCCTAAGCGGGTTCAGTGTTGATTGTGGGAGCCCGAGAAGGACAATGTTGGCAAAGTCAAGGTGTTGGATGACCAGTGCTTGGAAGATTGAACGATATTCAGGGGGGTCAAGTAGTGGGCGGAGATGGCATAATGTCCGTATCTTGTGGTAGATGGATTTGGTGATGTTTTTAATATGCGGTGACATATCCAGCTTTTGGTCAAGGATAATGCCCAGGTACCGGATGGTAGTTTTGACTGTGAGGTCGTAGTTGTTAACTCGAAGCGATGGAGGTGGTATGAACTTCTGGTTTCGTGTGACAAATAGGACATCAGTCTTGCTGTGATTAATGCAAAGGTTTTGAGTGAGGAGCCATTCTGATACTGTTTCGAAGCATTTTGTTATTGCTGAAAAATCTGGTTGATCAGGCTTGAAGGGTGTGTACATCAGGATGTCGTCTGCATAGGCCAAGCATTGGACACTGAAGGAGCGGATTAGGTCACAAATGGGTTGCACATATATGTTAAACATGAGTGAGGATAGGGATGAACCTTGGGGGACTCCTTGCTTGAGTGTGGATGGATCTGAGGTAGTAGGGCCTACTCTAACTTGTTGTAGCCTGTCGCATAAATATGATCTGCACCATGCTAAGGCCGAGCCTTGGATACCTTTGTCTTTGAGGCGAAGTAGAAGTGTCTCGTGGTTCACAGAATCAAATGCGGCTGAAATGTCCATGAAAATGAGGATGAATCCTTGGTGTAAGTCATCAATTCCCATGATTAGGTTGTTGAAAAGGATTGTAAGGATGGTTTCAATACCATGTGCTTCTCTAAATCCGTGTTGGGAAGGGTCAAGTGGTGCTTCAGTGTCGACATGCTGTTGAATTTGTAGTTGGACCACTTTCTCTATAGTTTTTGCCAAGAAAGAGATGCTTGATATGGGTCTGAATGACTCGACTTTGGATGGGTCGAGTTTGCAGTTTAACAGTGGGCGGATTGATGTGAATTTTAGGCTTTGCGGGAAGGAGCCTGTTGCTCCATATGCGCCCTCGCCCAGGGCACAACATCGATGGTCGCTGCCATGGACCCCAGAAGCTGGAGGTAGTCCCAAGCTCGAGGCGCCTCTCGCCGCAAGAATCGCTGGAGCTGATCCACAATCTTTCTGAAGCGACCTTGTGTAAGCATCACCCGCCCACAGCGAGTGTCGAACCGAGCACCCAGAAATTCGAGGTCCTGAGATGGCTGGAGGCAGCTCTTGGAGTGATTGATCACCCACCCCAGGCTCTCCAGGAAAGCCACTACGCGGGCTACCGTCTCGTGAGCCTCTGACAGAGAGTCTGCCCGAATTAGCCAATCGTCCAAGTAAGGATGCACTCGGACCCCCTGTTTGCTTAAGGCCGTTGCCACCACCACCATTATCTTGGAGAACATCCGTGGCGCTGAGGCTAACCCGAAAGGCATGGCGTGGAACTGAAAATGTCAGCCTAGAACCGCAAAGCTGAGGAATCGCTGATGCTCCATCCGGATGGGAATATGAAAATAGGCTTCTGCGAGAACGAGTGACGCTAGAAATTCGCCCTTGCGCACCGCCTGGATTACGGAACATAATGTCTCCATCCGAAAATGAGGAACCCGAAGGTTGCGGTTTACTCCCTTGAGGTCTAGAATAGGACGAAAAGAGCCATCTTTCTTGGGCACCACGAAATAAATGGAGTACCGACCTGTCCCTGCTTCGTGGGGCGGGACGGGACAAATGGCGTTCAAGAGAAGCAGGCGCTCGAGAGTGGCCTGGATGACCCGGCGCTTCTCGGGAGAACCTGCTGGAGAGACTAGAAAGGCCTCGAGGATCGGGCGAGAGCACTCGAGAGATGCTGTCGAGAACCCAAAGATCAGAGGTAATTCGCGCCCACTCCTGAGAAAACAATGCCAGCCAACCTCCTACTGGCGGCACAGACCGGAGTGGACCTAGCGCCCCGTCAGCGGGAAGACCTCGCGGTCCCTGAGAACTTTCCCCCCGCAGAGTAGGAGTCGGAAACCTTTCCGGGCCCCCCGAAAGGACTGGTTTCCTCTTCCAGAGAGATTAGGCTGAGCAGGCGGCAAGGAAGGTTTGAAGGAACGATACCTCCTGAAGTCCCTACTTCTGGAGAAATGGCAAAAAGATTGTGCTCGAGAAGACCTGCGAGACGAAGCCCGCGGCCTATCCTCCGGTAACCGTTGGGGCTTAACCTCCCCAAGATCCTTCACGAGCTTGTCCAGCTCCTCGCCGAACAGAAGCTTACCCTTGAAAGGCAACTTAGAGAGTCTGGACTTGGAGCTGACATCTGCTGCCCATTGACAAAGCCAAAGCCAACGCCTTGCCACCGTCACGGCTGCCACTGATCGAGCCGAGAGGCGCAACAGATCATAAAAGATATCGGCCAAGAAGGCCGTGGCAGACTCCAGCCGACCGAGAGAGGAATCTTCTGGCAAACGCTGGATCCAGCGCAACAGCGCTCGGGCTGTGAGCCCCCTGCATACAGTCGCCTGCAGAGCCATGGAGGACGCGGAGAAAGCCGTTTTCAATAGGTTTTCCACCTTCCGGTCCTGCGGATCCTTGAGTGCCGCTCCTCCCTCCACAGGGATGGTGGTATGCTTAGTAACTCCGGAAACCAAGGCATCTACCCTAGGATACACGAGCCACTGCTCCAGAAGCTCCGGCGGCCAAATATATAGCTGCCCTAGGCGACGAGCATTTCGCAATGGCGTGTCCGGAGAATCCCATTCCCGGGACACCATTTGCTGCAATTCGGTAGGGAAGGAAAAGCCTTAGAGGGCTTTTGAATGCCCTGCAAGATGGGGTCTGCCTGAGACTGAGCTTGAGAGGCTTGAGGTTCCGCTGGCGTGGAAAGACGAAGTGCTTCCGACACCTGACCGATGAGGGCGGACAACTCCTCTTTTCGGAACAGCCGGATATCCTGTGACTCCTCCGGCCCGGGAACAGAAGAATCCGATGCAGAATACTCCCCATCTTCGTGCCCAGAGAGATCCTCGGACTCTCCCTCGGAAAACCCATCCTTGCCAGGGTCGCGATCATCCTCCATAAGCAAGTGCAATGACTTAGACGTACGTTTGCGAGCTACCGTACTCTTAGAACGCTTACGGCCAGAGGAAGCAGCCAAGCGCTCAGGTGCCGCTGGCTGCTGTCCCACCGAAGGAGCCGAGGATTCAGCTCGCCATAAGGCCCATGCCTGGCGGAAAAGCAGGAGAAGCTGGTCCTCGGAGGGTGAGCCAGGCGCCAAGGTGCTCATGGCAGCCGGAGAGACCCCCGTAGAGGCTCCCTGCAATGTGGGCACCGAAAAAGAAGTTAGCGGACCCTCCAACGCAGGCAATTCAGGAGCCGTGGCTTCCTGAGCTGACAAAAACGCTGAAGACTCCCCTGGGTGCGCCAGACAGGATGCACATTGTTGAATTTTCAGCTCCTTCTGCTTCCTGTTGCACACAATGCACCTAGGACCAGAAGAAGGCATTGTGTGTTCAAAACAGTGAATTTTAAAAAAAAAAATTTCTTTTCCTGATCACTCCTCTTTATAGGTCTCAATCCCAGGGAAAATCCCCTTTAAGGAGGTGGAAGAGACAGAAGCACACACAGCAGAGCAGAGCTGGGCTTCCCTCCAAAAATCGGAGCTCCGGGGAAAAACAAAATGGCTGCCGGAAAAATAAAAGTTAAATAAACACCCAAAAAAGCAGCGATTTTGCTAAAAAAAAAAAAAGGGCAGAATCCAGCCCCCCAGGCAAGGATTGACCCCTCTGCCAAAAATGGGGCAATTCTGAGACCATAAAAATTCGGCAGATTTGGACCCCTCAGGAGCTTCAGCATGCATACACAAACAAAAGCTGTACTCACAGATGCCGGCCAGTGCAGGGATTCCAAGGGCAGGATCAGGAAAATAACATCTGATGCCAAAAGAACACTAACTCAGAGGGAATCCCAGAGTGTTAGTGAGCCCTTCTTCCAGCCAATGCTGCCCTCATGGCTAGCTGCTGGGAATGCCTTCAGTCAGTGAGCGTCACTGTTTCTGTACAGGAGCTCAGCTGAAACACCCTGCCAATAGAGGGAATCACTCCCACAGGAGAGGAGCCCCCGAGCCATGCCCAGAAATAGGGATATTAATACTTCCTCCAAAAGGAGCAAAACAAAAAAGCTACCAGATCTGCTGGAGACAGAGAAATACTGAGGGAGACCCCTTGGGGTACAGTCTCATCACCTCAGCAGCATCACCAGGGTTCAGCCTATTAGAGCTCTGGTAGAGTTCTCTGTCTCCAGGATCTGCTGGCAGGGGTACATAACCCGTTTGTCTGGACTGGTCTAGCAGTATGAATTGGAACGATATTTATAGTTTCAAAACAAAAATCATCAATAATTGGTTAAGACATAATAGTTAAAAAAATAATTAAAAAGTAAGAAATAAAACGCAGGACAGCAAATATATTAAAAATAAAATTATAAACACTGCTATGAAAGAACAGTTGAATTGGATCATTAAAATGTATAGGCAAATACAAGAACACCTTGTGGTGTATTTCCCATGTGAAGTAGTATACAGAGTTATACTCTTACTATAGGATCAAATAATAAAATAGAAATGTAATATCAAAAAAGTAAACACATTTTATATAGTGCTCATGCTACTAAACAATCGTAGTGTCAAATACCACCCTTTAAAATTTAATGCTGTGTTCTAATGTATGTCTTGTAAGAAACATATTAAAAAACATATTAAAAATGTAAATACCCTTAGTGTCATGAAAATCACATGATATATTAATATTATGTGAACTCTAAAGATGCCAACAGAATGCAGGTATAATTGTTGGAAAACCTATAGTCCTGTATTGAATAGGAGAGACCTAGGCTTCTGGTCCAAAGGGCCAGAAATCCAATGTGTATCCTTAAAATGATACATCAGTACATTATTCAGAAGCATGCATTATTCTAATGCAAGACATATGGAGGTAAATGCCAATATAATACTATACATGTATCTAAATATGTGTTGTTGAAAAACCAGTCCACAGAATATAAAGACGTATGATGAAAGACAGAAAAATTGTGTAGATGGAATTTATAGAATCCAATGTGTGAGCCTGCAAGATTAAAGCGGTATTGAATCAACTGGCTGCTAGTTGTTAATGATCACTATGGTTAATAAACAATATCTAAAAAAGCGCAGACGTTTAAATGGGAGATCACACCATTAAACGTTTGTATTCAAGGTTGAGAAGCGTGATTGGATTAAATTTATAAATAGTCCAATATGTATACATGCAAAATACAGAATGGCACTAAATAACTGGCTACTAAATGCTCATGACTGCTACGGTTAATAAACAGTATCTAAAAGATTACTGACCTTTAAATATGAAATCAAAATGTCACGCCGTGAAACGTTTGCGTTCAAGGTTGGGAAGCAGTACTTCAAGACTGAAGAAATGTGAATAGATTGAATTCGTAAATGAACCAATGTATATACATGCAAACTGCAAAACGGTACTGAACAAACTGGCTACTAATTGCTCATGAACATTACGGTTAATAAATAATATCTAAAAAATTACTGACCTTTAAATATAAAATCAAAATATCACGCCATGAAACGTGCATAGCCAAGGTAGGAAAGCTGGCAAGTGTAACAAACTGTTTTCTTATAGACGCTGAAAATCGCGCCAAAATGGAGCTGAAACCTGATCTTGTGGGCGGAGTCTCATCGCCAGCCAAACTTGATGCAGTGCGAGTGTAAGGAAAATCGTGCAAGTGCTATGTAGTGCATGATTCCTTCCAAAGAAACTCATATTCATGTATTGGAACCAACAATATGATTAATAAATCAAGTGTATAAAAAGAAATATTCTTATGAATCTAAAAGCGATCTCACAGATGGGCAGAAGACTGTATTAACAAGTATAGTATACTTGTCCCATGTCTTATCTATGGAAAAAGTACTCATGTACATGCAAATTAAATGATCCTTGGGTAAAAATATTTATTAACTGAATTTATTAATACCTTGGTATCCACAAGGCACGAGGATTAATGGAATAAAATGACTCATGAATTTAAAAAGTGAACTTTAAAAATAAGAATAAGAATAGTTATGGAGATGCTCCGGTGATGCGGTGAGAGCGAGCGGACGTGCTCTGCTCGCGCTCCAACCGTCCCCAGCCTGAACCGGTAGATTAGAGCCGTTTTCACCCCACAGCCCATCAAAAACTCATCCCCCGGCGATCGGGACACCCGCGGAGGAGAGTGCGGAAAGCGGAACCCCTAACCGCGATGGCGGCGGCGCTGAGAACGGGGAAGAAGGAGCGCGACCGCGGGCCTGGGGCTAGCAAAATGGCGGAGAGCATGCCGGCGCCGAGCTCCCCAGCCTCTCCGGCCCGGGTGGAAGACATCTCAGCGGCGGTTGCGGAGGCCTTGTCTGCCCAGTTCACTGCCATCCGGGAGAAACTTGACGTGGTACAGAGTTCTGTGGAGAATCTGGGTAGGAGGCTTCAGGAGGCGGAGGAGCGTGTGGGGCGCGCAGAAGACACCCTGACCACGTTGCAGCAGTCCGTGGATGGTCTTCAGACCCTGCTGCGCTCCCACGAGACCAAGCTCGATGATCTGGAGAATCGCTCCAGAAGGAACAACCTGCGAGTGATGGGCGTCCCAGAAACTGTATCAGATGCTGAGCTTCCGCGCTACCTGACGGGGCTCTTTGCACCGCTGCTGACAGGGGACGCCGCCGAGGGACACATCCAGCTGGAGAGAGCGCATCGTGTGGGTAGCCGCAATGTGCGGGATTCCAGACCACGAGTGGTGCTGGTGAAATTTCTTTGCTTCCCCCAGAAGGAGGCCATCTTGCGGGCAGCGAGGGCCCGTGGTGGAGTGGAGGCAGACAATGCGCGGATCCGGCTTGCCCAGGACTACTCTCTGCAGCTGAGCCAGCGCCGCCGGGCATATGCACCATTATGCCAGAAGTTGATCGACAGCCATATTAAATTTGTAGTGCAATACCCGGCGCGTCTGCATGTGATACGAGAGGGGCAACGCCGGAGCTTCGAGTCCGCGGAGTCGGCGGCGTCCTATGTGGACAGCATTACCTCTAATGGCGGAGCGGGCTGAGGACGTGGAGCGGCTGATGTATGCAGCACAGTTGGATTACCGTTGCCAATTAGGAGAGGGCCTCATTCTTTGGGCTAGGATCTGAGGGGAGGCTCCTCTGGGTATTTCTGCCTCCAGTGGACTGCTGGCCTTGATCAAACCCCCCTTGACTTGCCGGGTGTGGGCACTCCAAAAATGCTGGCTGACCGGACTGGGGAAGTTACCTTGTTACCATCAGTTTTCGGCCCACCGCTGGCACTTTGGCTTGTTTTTTTTGTTTCCCACCCTTTGTTGTTTTTTGCCTTGTTGTTTTGTTTGTGTTTGTTCAATTTGCCATTTTGACTTTGCTGGCTGCAATTAGTTGGAGTTGGAGACCGGTATGGGTTGAGGCAGGTGTACCAGCGGGGGGGGGGGGGGGTCGGAAGGTCGGGGGGGCCGGTCATGCCCCCCTAGAGCCTGGTCTGTGCTGTCCATGCCTTGACTCTGGGCCGGGTGGGGGGGCGGATCCACCGGAGGGGATTCCCCCGTTGCCTTGGCTGGAGCGTGGGGGGGTGCACGGAGTCGCCCTGCTTTGTGCGGGGCGGGGCTGGTGCGGCCCCTCGGGTCGGTTCCCTCAGCTTACCTTGGGGACGCCCCGTGCCGGTGGTGGAACGGGCACGAGAGCTGGACAGGTAATGGGGGCTTAAGGCTCTGGTGATTTTGACCTGAGCGGGAGGTGGTGCCCCCCCCCCAGGGTCGGAGGGGGGCTCCACTCTGCTTTACACTATGAGTACTTGAGACTTCCGGTCTCCATACCCCTATGTATATCTATGCTATCTGAATTAAAATTGTGATTCTGATTATGAAGTGCTGGGAAAGTTGCTGCGGGGGGGAGGGGGGCTCGATTAGTGTCTGTTTCCATTGGGAGGGCTAGGGCGTGGGGGGAGAGGTGTAGAGGGGGGGGCGGTGAAGCGCATCACTGGAAGATCTATAGGCGTAAGGTGAGGTGTAATGGAGGTGAGAGGGTTAGCATTATTTGGGGGGGGAGGGGTTGGGGGGGAGGGAGCCGGGGGTCGGGGGGGGAGGGATTTGGGAGCGGAGGGAGGGGGGGGGGAGGTAGATTGCAGCCGTTATCACCCCCAGGGAGCGTTCAGCAAACAGCAGAGGGGGTTCCAGGCTGGGAGGACCCTGTCCCTATTAGCCCGAACTACCGGTCAGTCGAGTCTTGACACTGCCCCGCCGCCGTGAAAGTTATCACATGGAATGTCTGCGGCCTGGGCAGTCCCATTAAGAGATATAAAATTCTGCAGGCCCTGGCGCGGCAGAAATGCGATATTGCATTCCTGCAGGAAACCCACCAGACGGCTGAGGAGCATAGTAAATTAAGACGAGACTGGGTCGGGCAGGTGTGGGGGGCCCCGGCTGTAGGAAGGAAGGGAGGGGTGGCCATCCTGGTTCATAAGCGGGTACGTTGTTCAGTTGAAGTGGAAGTGCGCGATGTGGCGGGACGTTATTTGTTCTTGCAAGGTATCTTGGAGGGGAAGCCGGTCATTTTGGGGTCGGTATACGGGCCGACTTCTCTGGATCCTTCTTTTTATGCCACTCTGGCTTCGAGGGTGGAGCAATTGCAGGAGTCCCCATTGGTGGTGGGCGGCGATTTCAACGGCGTGCTAGATGTTGAGCTGGATACCTCCCGGGGAGGGGAGGCCCGAGAGCGGGGGCCGGTGTCGTGGGTGTTGCGGCGTTTTCAGTCCCGGTTAGGGTTGGTAGATACATGGAGGGTGTTGCACCCGATGGAGAAAAATTTCACGCACCAATCGCGAGCCCATGGATCCAGCTCTCGCATTGACTACCTTTTGACTTCTAAAGAGATTTTTGCCAGAGTGGACGACGTGCAGATTGGTCCCTACGCGATCTCTGATCACGCACCAGTGTGGCTGGAGCTGGGATGGGGGGGGGGACGAAAGACCGGTCACGGCTTTGGCGGTTCCCATTGGAACTCTACCGGGATATACAGTTTCATCAGTTCCTGGAACAACGCTGGCGCGACTTCGAGGTGGTCCACCGGGACCACCAGGGGGACCCGGAACTAATATGGGAAACCGCGAAGGTAGTGTTACGCGGCGACATCATAGGCTTTGCAGCCCGTAAGCGTAGAATGCTTGTACAACGTATTCTTCGGTTGGAGAAGCAAGTCTCCTTACTACGTAGTCGCCTGGCGCAGGCCCCGACCCCGGGACTCCAGAAGGAGCTGTGGGAAGCCCGAGTGGATCTTAACGAACTGCTGCACCAGCGCGCCAAGAAGTCTATTCTATATTATCGCTATCGGCTGTATTGCTATGGTGACAAGCCTGGTCGTTTGCTGGCCCGTTGTTTGCGGGGTCCGCAAGGTTCTCATACGGTGGCGGCTTTAAGAGATGAGCATGGGACGTTGCAGCGGGACAGTCGGGAGATAGGTCAGGTATTTCGAGGATTTTTTCAAAAATTATACGCAGCGGAGGACGGCTCCCCCTCGGCTGTATCGGATTATCTTCAGAAGCTGAAGCTGCCCTCACTTATGGCAGAGCAAAGCCTTTCCCTGGGCCAACCAGTCACCGCCGCCGAAGTGGAATCGGTAATTCAGGCGGCAAGTTGTTTTAAGTCACCGGGGCCGGACGGTTTGGGGGCAGAGTTTTATAAACTGCTTCAAGGTTACGTTAGCCCGGTCTTAACGGCGGTCTATGCACAACGGGTGGAACAGGGCGGTTTCAGATGGGGGGCTAATCACGCGCACATCACGTTGATTCCTAAGCCGGGTAAGGACCCTGCCTCCTACCGTCCGATTTCTCTGTTAAACTTCGACGTTAAGATTTTTGCCAAAGTGTTGGCGGACAGATTGTCGGGGGTTTTGGCTGCCTTGGTCCATAGTTCCCAGATCGGCTTCGTGAAGGGTCGGTACATCGTCCGAAACATGCGCAAGATCCTGGCCTCACTGGAGTGGGTCCATGCCCAGCAATTACCCTCTCTGCTGGTAAGTTTCGACGCGGATAAGGCTTTTGACCGGGTCTCTTGGAACTATCTCAGGACTTTGCTGCCGTGTTATGGCCTGGGTGCTCCTTTTTGTGCAATGATTGATTGTCTCTATGCTGCTCCCACAGCGGGAATACTCTGTAACGGGGTGCTATCTGCGGCCTTCCCGTTGGAGCGTGGGACGAGACAGGGTTGTCCTCTTTCGCCTCTACTATTTATCCTCTCCCTGGATCCATTAATTCGGGCGGTGGAGGCGTCGCCGGCGATTAAGGGAGTGCAGATTGGGTCTCACACTTTCAAGTTGTCGGCCTTTGCGGATGACCTTTTGGTGCATCTTTTATCTCCGGAGGATTCCCTACCGTCTCTGTTACAGGAATTTCAGACCTACGGTCTCTTTGCCGGCTTGCGGATTAACAGCGAGAAGTCTGAGGCACTGGATGTTTCCGGGACTTTGCAATCGAATTGGGTGGGTCGGTTCCCCCTTAAGTGGGCTACTTCCTACTTTACTTATTTGGGTATACGGTTGACTCGGTGGCCGCAAGACCTTTACCGATGCAACTTGGACTGGATGTTGACACGACTACGCTCTCAGTTATTGGCATGGGGCCCCCTACCGCTTTCCCTGTCAGGTCGGGTGGCAGCGGTAAAGATGGTAATTCTACCTCGCTTGCTGTATTGGCTCCAAACCCTACCGGTGTGGTTGTATCGAGGAGACCTGCGTCGGTTGGAGAGAGAGCTGCGGCTCTTCCTCTGGCGTGGTGCTCGGGCCCGCATCCCTTTGAGGCGGTTAATGGGGAAGTGGCGGGAGGGGGGATGGGGTTCCCGGATCTGGGCATGTATGCGTTGGCATGTCAGGCTCGCCACCTGGGGGACTGGTTGGGGGGGACGGAGGGTCTATACGCCCACCTCTCTGGAGGAGGCTCTGGTGGCCCCCCTCTCATTGCTAGGAGCTTTACATACACAGCCCAGGGACCTGCCAAGCCGCTTAGGGCACTGTGTTTTGTTTAGCTCGGCCCAGCGGACCTGGCGGTATCTAAATTCCCGATGGGGGACGTCCTGGACGGTCTCCCGCTGGCTGCCTTTACAAGGTAATGTTCACTTTAAGCCTGGCTCTGGGACACGGGGGTTTTGGGACTGGTGGAGAAGGGGTATTAGATCCCTAGGGCATTTGGTCGATGCCACGGGGCGCTGTAAACCTTTTCAGGCCCTATGTCAGGAGCACGACTTGACTGCACAACATACTTTTACGTTCCTGCAGGTCTCTCACTATATTGCATCTCTGCCTAAAGAGGCGCTTGCCTTGGAGAGGTCCGAGCAGTTGCTGGGTTTTTTTGCTTTGGGGGAGGATGATCCCCCGTCGATAGCGAGTCTGCGGGCTCGCCTGGATGGGGTTCACCCACCGGTAGACTATAGGGGGGTGGAAGAGGCGTGGGGGGCGGAGCTAGGGTGGGAGGTTTTTCCTAACACCATCCATACCGCTTTGTGTCGGATTGCTGTGGTGGTGGAAGGGGCGCGGTGGCGCGAGGTGCAATTCAAATGCATTACCAGAGCCTATTTCTCTCCCCGCAGAGCCCTACGTAGCCACTTGACGGAGGTGGGCTGTTGCCCACGCTGCCGAGCCCCTCTAGCCAATTTGTTACACATGTGGTGGACGTGTCCGCGTGTCCAGCCGTATTGGAAGCGTATCGGGGCGTATGTTGGTGGCTTGTTGCAACAACGCCTGCGTTGGACGGGTGCTTTCGTGGTGCTGGATAGGATGGAGCCTCCCTACCCTGCCCGGCGCACTGATCGTCTGTTAATGCGTAAGGCCTGTCTGGTGGGTAAAGGTCCTATTTTACGCCTCTGGCGAGAACAGCGTTCTCCTACGTTTATGGAATGGCGTAATAGTTTTCACCAACTTATGTTGATGGAGCGATGGCGAGCGCGGGGCAGTGTCAAGCACTGGACTTCCTTCCTGTTGGTCTGGAGCTCGTACATAGACACCTTGGGAGCCCGGTGCCGTAATGAGCTGCTGCATATTGGCCCCTAGAGGAGTGGTAAAGTGGGGGTGAAGTGGCTATAGCGAGCAGATGACGGCTGGGGGGGAGGGGGGAATGGGGTTGGGATAGGGAGGGGACCGGGGGGGAACTGAGGGGGGGGGAGGGGATAGGGACGGAGCTTATCTTAATTACCACAAAAACTGTAATCATCTCCTCTGTGTTCCTGGGGGGGATGAGAGTCCACCTCCTCGGAGATAGTGTGTGCCTTGTTTTTTGTTTGTGTTGGTGATGATTAAAATAAAGTTTACAAAAAAAAAGAATAGTTATGGAATTACATTAAGTTCATTCAATATCCCATAAATTAATCTTAATTAAGAGATGTGTTAGAACTGATAATGTAAACTAAATGGCTAAATGAAATTGTGTGTTGAAATTGTGTATTGATTCATTTTATTTAAAACTTTGTGTTACACAAGACACCTGATGATCAAACTGGAGAAAAACATTGTTAATCTTAGGTTATCTCAAGGTGTGAAGACCGATCTTATAGAAGAAAAAATAGTTTTTATACACTTGATATCCTATCTTGGCTACATACATTTCACGGCGTGATATTTCGATTTTATATTTAAAGGTCAGTAATTTTTTAGATATTATTTATTAACCGGAACGTTCATGAGCAATTAGTAGCCAGTTTGTTCAGTAAGGTTTTGCAATTTGCATGTATATACATTGGTTCATTTACGAATTCAATCTATTCACATTTCTTCAGTCTTGAAGTACTGCTTCCCAACCTTGAACGCAAACGTTTCACGGCGTGACATTTTGATTTCATATTTAAAGGTCAGTAATCTTTTAGATACTGTTTATTAACCGTAGCAGTCATGAGCATTTAGTAGCCAGTTATTTAGTGCCATTCTGTATTTTGCATGTATACATATTGGACTATTTATAAATTTAATCCAATCACGCTTCTCAACCTTGAATACAAACGTTTAATGGTGTGATCTCCCATTTAAACGTCTGCGCTTTTTTAGATGCTGTTTATTAACAGTAGTGATCATTAACAACTAGCAGCCAGTTGATTCAATACCGCTTTAATCTTGCAGGCTCACACATTGGATTATCTATAAATTCCATCTACACAATTTTTCTGTCTTTCATCATACGTCTTTATATTCTGTGGACTGGTTTTTCAACAACACATATTTAGATACATGTATAGTATTATATTGGCATTTACCTCCATATGTCTTGCATTAGAATAATCCACTTATGCATGCTTCTGAATAATGTACTGATGTATCATTTTAAGGATACACATTGGATTTCTGGCCCTTTGGACCAGAAGCCTAGGTCTCTCCTATTCAATACAAGACTATAGGTTTTCCAACAATTATACCTGCATTTTGTTGGCATCTTTAGAGTTCACATAATATTAATATATCATGTGATTTTCATGACACTAAGGGTATTTACATTTTTAATATATTTTTTAATATGTTTCTTACAAGACATACATTAGAACACAGCATTAAATTTTAAAGGGTGGTATAGCATAGTTACTCACCTGTAACAGGTGATCTCTGGGAACAGCAGGAATTTAGTCTTCACATATGGGTATCGTCGGTACCGACGGAGCCTGCGCGGGAACGCTCCCCAGCGTCCAATTAGAAAGCTGTTGGGAGCATCCCACAGCGCCTGCGTGCTGCCTTCCCGCCTTTCCCAACTGCCTCTCTCCAGTTGAGTTTTAAAGCTGAGACAAAGAGAGAGAGAGGGAAAGAAAAGAAAAAAGATACACAACTCCTAGGGAAGCTCTTAAAAGGGTTTTTTGTATATTTTTTAAAGCAAGGTTACTTTCTTTTTGGTGCTTTAGGGGAACTTTCCTTGAGCACAGTAGGTTGCTGAACTCTAGTAACCTCCTCAGGTTTAGAAACTGCTAACACCTAATCAGGAGTTAGTGGGCCTGATTTCCTGAGTGCAGCTGAGGCCTGCATAAAAGGCTCCAGTGCCCTGTTGAGGCTTTCCTAACCAGGGCTCTACAGATCAACAAACAGTAAGGATTTGAGGGTTTGTTTGTTTGTTTTTATTATATTACATTGCTAGCTCTCTAACTGGGAGCTCTTAAAAGGGTTTTTTGTATATTTTTTAAAGCAAGGTTACTTTCTTTTTGGTGCTTTAAGGGAACTTTCCTTGAGCACAGTAGGTTGCTGAACTCTAGTAACCTCCTCAGGTTTGGAAATTGCTAACACCTAATCACATGAAGTTTGACTCCTTAATTTATAAGTCACACCATGATATGTAAAAGCCATTGTCTCCCAAGACAAAGGGCAAATTACACAATTCCTACATCTCCTGTGGCCAACGTGTAGTGCAGAATCAGAAGAAACTGACACTACAGGGCGCAATTCAGTGGGACTCAATATTTCCTTGATGGTGTTGCCATACACATCTAACCCACTTATTATTCAGCCCTGGGATCATACTTAACACATTCATGTGTTTGTTTATGATTCGCTGTATTCGAAAACTAAACAGAGTATTTCGTAATCAAGTTCACAAATTCAGTATCTTTATCTCTCGACCTAGTTAGCCCCAACAGCAACTCCCTATTGTTAAACAGCGCCCTTCGATATGCACGTTTACCTATGTGCCGCAGATACCCCGTCAACAAAATCGGCTGAAAGCAGACTAGAGGCTTTCTGGAAATCCACCAGCTCGGAACAATTCCTTCAATACCTAAGGAACTGGTTTATGGTATTTTGTGCCCGTGTGGGCTGTTATATATTGGAAAGACAATTAGACCTCTGAAAATACGTATGATGGAGCATAAGAGTAGAATAAAGAATAAGGTACGTGATACTGCTATAGTACAACACTGTATTGATCAAGGGCACACATTGATGATTTGAAATGCTTTTGTATAGATTGCGTATTGGCTGGAAGAGCTGGTCGATCGCGGGAACAAACACTGATACAATGTGAGCAAAGATGGATTTTCAATCTACAGACTGTGTCCCCTGGGGGTCTTAATATGGAAATCGATTGGGGTAGTTGTATCTGACCCCTTGGTCATTCGTATGAATTAATGGATATCCTGTGTTATCATCTGGGGTGTACGCCGATGTAGTGGCATGTAGACTGAGGATTTTGCGTTTGTATGATTTAAGTCATGAGTTGTCTGTTCTACGTTTCGCTAAGACATCTATATGTGTAGTGTTATGTTGATGCCTTTCAATCGTAATGTGGTTGTGATGTCTTTATTATTGATCCAAGTGTGTTTTGTTACTCTGAAAGCTGACGTCATTAGAGCTCCCGTATTTTAGTCGGGTTGCAGTCTCATACTCCACATGCACGGCGTTTTTGTGTTCCGTGTCACCTAGGTCGAGAGAAGTGCGATTGAATGGACATCTGCAGCATCATTGGCTATAAGTTTTAGTTTTGAAGGTTTTGAACGTAAGTGTTTTGCCTTTGTGATTGTAATACGTGGGATTTAAATTTTAGAATGTTTGAAGTGGTTTGTAGGTTATCGGTATCACATTTTGAGCATATAGATTTAGGCTTATGGTCGTGGTGAGATGTTGGTATACTATGGTAATGTTAACAGAGATTATGAGAGTGAATAGTAACATATGTATTTTTTATTTTTTGTTTTTGTTGATAGAGTTCTACCCCTGAAGAAGCTTCCATGAAGCGAAACGTTTAATGGGCGCCATGGTGTATAGGCGTTGGGTAAAAGCTATTCAATTGGGAAGAGCACCTGAGCCGTGCAGCTGTTGAGAAAAACCAGCAGTTAAGCAATTTTGGTTGTTTGCATTGATGAGGCTGGTGGTGCTCTAAAGGATGGTCGGTGATGCAACTAGGCATAAGCATTTAGATATCGAATTGCTTAAATGCCGAATGAGTCCGAGACCCCCTTTAGGTTTTCTTGGGGTTTTTTTGTTATATTTGCAACACATGAGAAAAGGTTCACCTGAATGACTAAGTTAACAATTGTGTTTTACTTTGAGTGATTGTTTTCTATATTTTGGCAGTATTTTACACTCTAAAAGATTGACCAGTGTGGTTATATCAGTCTATGCAGCTAGGGGCACACCTCAGTAATTGTACCCAAACAAATAGCCAATAATTCCTGCCAGAACAAGGAACCAGGACTATGTACAGAATCATCTTCATGCAGCAGGCTTGTCAAGAGGATATGGGCCTGCAGGGCCAACTACAGAGAAACATAGCAACCTAAAACAGATCACAGGAGCATATTCTGGATGGTCTAGCAGGACTCAAGGAAAGGACATTATCTGGTTAGTAAAATGTCTTCTTCCATATTGTCCCGCTAGACCAGTCCAGACAAGTAAGATGTACCAAAGCTACGACTCCACTGGGTGGGAAGAAGACATGGCAGCTTTTAAGACCTCTGAGCCAAAGGCCATTTCCACATAAGCATGGATATCCAAATGGCAGTGCTTGACAAAAGTGGAATGTGATGCCCATTTTGCTGCCTGATAAGCTGTGCTCCACCCATGCAGATGCCTGCGCCCAAGTGGAATGGCATGCAAACCCTCTGGAACTAGCCAGCTCCCCAACAGATACGCTGAGGCAATGGCCTCTCTAATCTAGCACCTCAAGATAGACTTGGTGACTGCGTCAACCTTACGTGGGCTTGCAAACAGCACAAACTGAAATCATTCAAGAAGAATCTGAAAACTTACTTCTTCGAACTAGCTTTCAGTTCTCTGTAAGGAGATGGACCCCAGAGATGTTCTCCTACCCTTCTGCTGTCCTGGCTCCCTGTATGTGTTTACTTGTATTGTCAGTTTTAAATTTTGTGGTATTCATTTTTCCTTTGTAAACTGCTTTGTCACTAACTGGTAAAGGCGGTATATCAAATGTTAAATAAACCATAAACAGTCAGCCTGACTTGTGAAAGGAGTTAGCAACCCTGAGATACCTGAGAAGCATGCTCCTGACATCCTCCAGGCAAAGGTTCTTGTCTTTCCCTTGGCACTGTTCCTTAGAGAAGGAGGAAAAACAGACCACTTGGGCAAGGAGGGGACAGGTTGAACGCACATTGCCTCATTCAAGAAAGAAGTAAAGATCCCTGCATGACAATGCTTGAAAATCTTGAGACAGGTTTCACCAAGCATATACTAAAGAGACTATCTTAAGGGATGGATCTTTATGTGTGACCAACCTCGAGGGCTCAAAGGGCTCCAACATCAAGGCCCAGAGAATTAAGTAGAGATCCCAGGAGGGCATGGCTGAATGCAGGGAAGGACGCAAGTGTTGTAACTCCTGAAGGAAAGATGCCACATCTGGGTGCAAGTCTATAGGACGCCCCACCAGTGGTCTCCTGAAGCATGACAAGGCAGAGTTCTTGTCAAGGCCATCCTGAAGACAAGGAATGGTAAGCCCAACTTGGCATTCATGGCACCAATGCTCAAACAGGTACCAGACACCCACATAGGTAAGGCTGTTAGAACTGCTCTTCGCTTTTAGGAGGGTGGAAACCATGGCAAAAGAATATCCCATATGCGCCAGAAGGACCAGCCCCCTGGCTGTAGGAAGTTGTAGAGGAGGTTCTCAAAGGAGACATTAGGTCTCCGAGACATGGCCTCTGTGGCCAACCCGGCATCACCAGGACAACCAAGCACAGATGTTGCTCTATGTGGCAAAGTGCATGCCCCACGAGTGACCACGGAGGAAACACATACAGCAGGCACTGCTTTGGCCAGGGCTAAATTAGGGTATAGATGAACAAGAGGGCCATCTCTAGGGCCACGTTTACACCACTCATGCCCCTTTGTTGGCTGACATATGCCACCCACCATGACATTGTCCAAGAACACCCGGGCGAGGTACCAGATGCATAGTAGGGCCAAAAGAATGGCTCTCGCCTCAAGGCAATTGATAGACCATGCCACCTCCCGACTGTTCCAATGGCCTTGAGCCATTCGGTCTTCACAATGAGCTCCCCATCCAAATAGGCTGGCATCCACTGACAGAAGCTGCCACAAGGGATCATCCAGTGGCATACCCTCTCTAAGATGTTGGACAACACCAAGAGAGGGAGGGTAAGCCTAACCTCAAACTCCTGAGAGCTTGGAGATGAGTGAGACAGCAAGGACCTCTGCAATGGCCTCATATGAGCTCGCGCCCAAAAGACCATTTCAATTGATGCTGCCATCAAGCCGAGAATCTGTGGGTAATCCCGAACTGGGAGCCCACTGTGCCTGGAAGGCTGCCAGCTAAGACAACAGCTTTTGTACTCTCTCCTTGGGTAGAAAGACCCTGCCTACAGTATGGTATTTCTTATGTTCCACGAGTGTCGAACTATGCTCCCAGGTATTCTAGCAACTGGGAAGACTGCAAGCGGCTCTTCCTGCGGTTGCTCATCAAGCCTAGACTCTCCAGGAAATGTACCATGTGGGTTGACACCCAAGATGCTTCCAACTGCAACTTGGCTCGGATGAGCCAGTTGTCCAGATATGGGTGAACACAGATCTCTCTGTGCTTCAGCACCATGGCCACCACCATTCATCGAGAATGTCCTCGGAGCAGTGGAGAGGCCAAGGGAAGAGCAGCAAACAAAGTGAGAGACAACAATGACAAAATGGAGGAAGCGCTCCTAATCCTCGTGGAGAGAAATGCGGAAACAGACCTTGGCCAAGTTCAGGGACATGAGAAACTCTCCACAATGTGCCACTGGATCACTGAGTGCAGTCTCCATGCATAAGTGCAAGGTCTGTAGGCAAGTGTTGACCCCCTCTAGATTAAGTACCAGCCCTTGCCCCATTCGGCAGAGGAGACCAGAGCCAACGCCTATAGATTGTGCAATCTTTCCATCATTGCCTGAATGGCAGTCCTCTTGACTGCAGAGCCTCACGGGGAGGCTATGAAGAAATCTGGGATAGGCTCCTCGCATTCCACAATGTAGCCGTGCTGAATGGCGTCAAGCATCCAGCAATCCTCTGTGACCTGGATCACACCTGGAAGAAAAAGGTGTAGCCTGCAGTCCACAGGAGGTAGCCCAGAATGGGCCCCAAATCAGTCATTGTTAGATCTAGAGGTGGTAGGCTACCTGTGTCCTGCAGCGCCATGAAAGAATTGAGCCCAGGACTGAAAGCAAGAGGATGAAGAAAAGGTGGGCTTTCTGGGATGATATAGACAGGAATCCCAGGTACTCCAGGGTCCAGGTACCGGAAACAAGGATAATGGCTGGATGTTACGGAAGAGGACGAATCCATTCACTTTCCAGTTCCCTTGGGCCTAACACCCAGGAGGCGATGAGATTTGAACTCACCAAAATCCTTAACTCAATTCCTCCCCCCAAACAAAAGTTTCCCCTTAAAGGCAAGCCAGGACAAACAGTACTTAGAGACAGAGTTTGCTACCTAGTGGCAGAGCCAAAGTCAGCATCATGCCACTGTTAAGAAGGCAATATCTTTTGCCACTAAATGAACTAGATCATATATGGTGTCCAGTAGAAAGGCTGCTGCTGACTCCAAGTTGAAGGAGATATCATCCAGAGGGAGCGCCTGAATCCACTGAAGGAGAGCTCAAGTCAGATTCACATATACCACTAACTGAAGAAGAATACAGGAAGTCAAAAATGGACTTTTTAGGAGAGCTTCCATCTTGCGATCCAAGTGGTCTTTTAGAGCTGTACCACCCTTCTTTGGGATGGTGGTTGACTTCATGACTGCTGTGACATGCTCGTCCACCTGAGGCATGTGAAACCATACAATGCAATCCTCCTGTGGCACGATATAGAGTTTCTTCAAGACCCTGACCCCTTTCAACTGGAAGCCTGGCAAGCCCCACTCCGAATGGATCATGCTCTTGATAACCTCCAGAAAATGAAAGGTACTTGTAGGCTTCTGAACCCCTTGCAAGAAGGTATACCTACAGCATCTGTTCTTACACTAGGTGGTCAGCCAATTGTAGAGAAGACACCTGAGTAATCAAGGCCACCAGTTCATCCTACCTGAACAGGCAGATAATACAGGAAAAGTCTTGATCCTCTGAAGGAGATGCAAGTTTTTCCTCTAGACTGGAGACCTCGCCAGAGGTGTCTGAAATGGACTCTGGACCTTGAACAAAAGGACAGATAGTCTAAACCTCCAGACTCTCTTAGGTGAAGGAACCTGAGCTGGGCTTCACTATCCTGTGTTGCAGGATCTTCTTCCAACTGAGCGAAGAGAGAGCAAGAGGACCCGGAGGCCCCAGAATTTGAAATGTCTTGGCAGAAGGACCAAGTTTGCTGAAGAAATGAAAATAATTCCAGGAAGGACAATCCAAGACCAGAAGCTCCCTATCAAGATTAGCCCCACCACCAGTTGGGGACAGACTTGCTGACTGATCCCTAAGATAAGGGGAGCAGCCAGCAGAGCAAGAACTTGAGTCCAAAGCTTGGAGATCATCCTTCACCACTGCATCTGCTGCCTACTGCATTGAGGATGATAAGGGTAGGGTACCCATGTCCACCTGTTGTGAGAGGGAGCACAGCCCTTCCAAGGGCAACTCAGAAACCTTCATGCAGGAAGTGCAGGTGGTGGAATCAACAATGTAACTTTCTTAGACTAGGTAGTGTTTCTTAGAAGGTGGCGTGTGTCCATAGCAACACAGAAGGCGCAGGTTGTTGTTAACAGCCCAACGTCACAGACTCGGGACTAATTTGCAACGCATGCTCCAGCCGCATGGTCATTACCATCACATGCTACCGCCACGCACAGATCCAAGGCATGCAAAACCAGCATGTAGTAAGGTGCATACTCAATGCATGTAGTATAGCTAACACACGCAGACCACACAATGCGGTTGGAACCAGCAGGGGGGGGGGTAAAAGTGCCTCACCAATGGCCACCCCAATTGGCCTAGAGGACAACATCAGGAAGCCCCCTCAAAAAACATGTCAGACATGACAGAGATTTAGCTTTTTGGTACCTACCCTGGAGAACTCAAGCAGGAAGATCCTGCTGAGCTCAATGCTATTCCCCTTTTGCTGGGAGTAAATAAGATTCTAGATCCTTGACCTTCTATCCAGAGACAAAGAGAGACCTCCTCTATCTTGTCAGCCTCCACAGATAAATTTCACTTACCGTTAATTTCCTTTCCTGGAATCCTGCTAGACCAGTCCAGACAAGTGGGTGCCAGCAGATGTTGGAGACAGAAAGACACCAGAAGCCTAATTGGCTGAGCCCTGGTGGATATATGGCTGTACCCTAGGGGTCGCCTTCAGTATACTATGGCAAAGCAAATTGATTGATAACATAACTAGGCACAGAACAGCGCATGCAAATGCCTACGTGCCACCAGTCAACTATATATAAACTATACAAGAAACCCTAAGTTAGGGGAACAGCCCTGTAGGACCGTGGTCCTTGGCTCTGCTAACAAGGCTGTCTGAAAGCAGATTGCAAGAGTGGGAGCTGGACTGGTCTAGCAGGATTCCAGGAAAGGAAATTAACAGTAAGTGAAATTTCTCCTTCCAATTAATCCTGCTAGACCAGTCCAGACAATGGGAAGTTCCCAAGCTACGACACCCTTAGGCAGGAAGAGACAGCCGTTGCCACCACACTGGCTGCAAAGTGCACCGCATCTCGTGTTTGGAGATTGAGGCAATAGTGTCGAACAAAGGTGAACAAGGAGGACCAAGTGGCCGCCAGACAGATGTCGAGAGGAGCGATATGCGAGCATTCCTTCCAGGAAGCTGGCTGGGAACGAGTGTCGTGCACCGGAGCCCCAAGGACACAGGTTTACCCTGCAGGATATAGGCAGACTCAATAGTCCGGCAGAGCCAGCGGACAATGGTGGCCTTGGAAGCTGCCATGCCCTTGCAGGGTCCTGCAAAGAGGACAAAAAGATGATCAGACTCACGAAAGGAATTTGTTGCTGAGAGGTAGCACAGTAACACTCTCCGGAGGTCAACTGCATGGAGCCCGACTGGTATTGTTCCTCGTAAAAATCCAGGAGCAAAATAGTCTGGTTTACATGGAATGGCGTTAAGTATCTTCAGAAGGAAGGACAGCATGGCCCGCAAGGGCATTCCTTCCACCAAGAAGGAGAGGAAGGGGTCCCGACAGGGGCCTGCAGCTCAGAGATCCTCCTGGCAGAGGTATGGCGACCAAAATCGCAGTCTGGAAGAACAGGTCACAGAGGGCAATCTGCTTGAGAGGCTCAAAAGGCAGCTGCATAAGGTGCTGGAGGACCAGGGAGAGATTCCAGGAGGGAACCACCGGGCAGACCAGAGGAAGGAGCATGCGCATCCCCCTGAGAAATCTACCGATGTCTGGGTGTGACACAATGGAGCGTCTGGCAGCGAGCCCCCTAAAACAAGTCAGAGCCGACACCTGGACCCGGAGGGAGTTAAAGGCAGGCTCTTGTCCAGTCCGTCCTGAAGGAAGGCTAAGACCTCTAGGATCTGTACCTGCCAGGGAGAGGGTGTTGCCGTGCACACCAAGATTCAAAGAGGCGCCAAACCCTAGTATATGTCAAGGAGTTGGAGGGGCGCTGAGTCATCAGGAGGGTAGTCACCATACTACTCGGGTAGCCCCGACAAGTCAGGCAGCGCCTCTCAAAAGCCATGCCATAAGCGAGTAAGGAGCCAGGTCATCCATGAGGATTGGGCCCTGCCGGAGGAGACCCTAGAGGCAGAGAGGGCGCCTGGAGAAGACGAATGAGATAATACCATGGCCTCCGCAGCCAGTCAGGCACCACCAGGATCAACATGCCAGATTGCGCCTCGATGCGCCAGAGAGCTCTCCTGATAATTGCCCAGGGAGAGAATAGGTACAATAGAAGGATCAAGAGCCAGAGTTGGGCCAACCCATCCAGGCCCTGCGACCCTCACTCTTTCTTTCTGTCAGCTAAAGAACCTTTGCGTTTGCCGTCGTCACCATGAGATCCAAATCGGGCTGTCCTCAGGCTTGAACGACCCGCTGAAACTCCCAGGGGGCCAGCTCCCACTTGCCGGGGTCGAGATGATGATGGTTGAGGAAGTCCGCTTGGACGTTGTCCACTCCAGCAATATGTTGAGCCGACAGATGACACTCTGCCCAAGGAAGAAGGAGGGCCATTTCTTGGGCTAAGTGCCCTGGCATTTCATTCCGCCCTGATGGTTGAGATATGACACAGTCAAACAGAACCCGGACCGCCTGAGCACGAAGGAGAGGCAAAAGTGCAGAAGGGCCAGGCAGGCTGCCCGGGTCTCGAGGGGTTGATGGACCAGCCGGGTTCTGGTGGTGTCCAGTACCCTTGAGTCATCTGGTTCAGGCAATGGGCCCCCCTTCTCAGGAGGCTGGAGTCTGTTGTCACCAAAACACACGGAGGCGCTTCCAAAGAGACACTACCGAGCAGACTGTGTAGCAAGAGCAACTAGAGGAGATTGTCCTGGGCCAACCGCGCGAGCAGTAGGCACCAGTTGTAGTCCTCTGAGACTGGAGATCAACGAGAGAGAAGCACCCGCTGAAGGCCCTGCATGTGTTCTCAGGCCCAGGGGATGACACTGATGGTGACCACCATGAAGCCCAGAATCTGCAAGTAGTCCCAAACCTTGGGGGCTGCTCTGCATACGGAAAATGCATAGCTGCGAAGACAGCTTTTGACAACGTTCTTGCGTAAGGAATAGCCTGCCTCGGCAAGTATGGAAAAGGATGCCTAGGAATTCCGGGGACTGCGACTGCTGCAGGCAGCTCTTGGCATGATTGATCACCCAGCCAAAGCTTTCCAGGAAGAATACGACTGGGTGACAGTCTGACAGACGTCAGAGAAGAAGCTTGTGCATATGAGTCAGTCGTCCAAATAGGGGTGTACTCGGATGCCCTGCTTCTACATAAGGCTGCTGCAGCCACAACCACAACCATGACCTTTGAGAAGGTCCGTGGAGCCAAAACAAGGTGAAACGGCAGAGCGCAAAACAAAGGGTTGGCCGAGAATGGAGAAGTGTAAGAAGCACTGTTGATCCTTGCAGATGGGGATGTGGAAGTATGCTTCTGCCAGATCCAGAGAGATGAGGAACTCCCCTTTCTGAACAGCCTGAATGACTGAGTGCAGCATCTCCATGCAGAAGCGCGGGACCCGAAGCATCCGGTTGACCTCCTTGAGATCTAGAATGGGCCGAAAGGATCTGTCCTTCTTGGGACTACAAAATAAATGGAGTAACATCTGGAACCTCGCTCTACTGGAGGAACTGGTCGGATAGCCCGCAAGTGGAAGAGACACTGAAGGGGGTAATGAATGGCGACCTGCAGAGCGAAACTAGAAAGGCCTCTTGAATGGGACAGAAGCAATCGAGAACATAACCCTGACGAACAATGCTGAGAACCCATTGGTTGGAGGTGATCTGAGCCCACTCTCGGGAAAACAGCACCAACCGGCCCCCAGTCGGTGGCAGAGACCCGACAAGGCTCCCTCCCCTGTCAGCAGGGGGAGCGGGTGGGTCCAGAAAACTTTGCTGAACCTGCATAGGTGTCTTTTCCTTTCCAGATTCCACAAAAGGGCTGGGATCTCTGAGCCGAGCAGTCGGACGACCCAGCCGCAAAGGTCTTTCCTGGGTGATAGCACTGGGAGTCACAGAAGCTGGGCTGAGAGGAGAACGACAAATAGGACCCCTGCCCGGAACAGTTTATGTTTATATTTATGTTTTATTAAAATTTGATATACCACCCACACCAAAAGGCATCTGGGTGGTTTACAATCTTAAAAAATAACAGAGCTGCGAAAATAGAAAAGAACGCCATCATGTTAAAAACAGGAAAGAAGAGAAAAGGAACAAAAAACAGGCAAATAAATAATCACATCAAAACACAATAATAGGGAAGCGGGGGAAGGAAACAAGTGTTATGGGGGGAGGTTAAATGCCAAACTAAACAGATAAGTTTTGAGTTTTGTTTTGAACAGCCGGAAACATGTTTCGGACCGGAGGGAGGAAGGGAGCGAGTTCCATAGCCGCGGGCCCAGAAATTAAAAAGCGGAAGAGCGGGTGGATTCCAAATGTGCATGTGAGGGAGGAGGAAGAAACACACAATCAAGGTGAATAGAGCGAAGAGAGCGGTGAGAAGAATAGAAGTGAACTTGATACGCAAGATAGAGGGGGACATCTGTATGGAGAGCCCTGTGGACAAATGTAAGAATCTTATATTGGATACGAAACGGTACCGGTAACCAGTGTTGCTGTATGAGGAGAGGGGTGACGTGATCATACCGAGAAGCATGGGTTAAGAGACGGACTGCAGTGTTCTGGATGCGCTGAATCCGGGTGAGTTGAGACTGGGGCAAACCTGCTAGAACAACATTACAATAGTCAAGCCGGGATATCACCAGAGTGAGCAGAAGGGTAGCTAAGGCAGAGGGAGAAAGAAAAGGGCGAACAACTCGCAGTTGTCTGAGAGACAGAAAAGACCGTTGAACAACCGAAGAAATGTGTTCCTTAAAGGAAAGGGAAGAGTCGAGAACTACACCAAGGTAACGAAAGGAAGAGACCAAGGGGATAGGCTGAGAGGAAAAAGTCGGAGCATACGAGGGAGAGGGACTTCCTAATGTAAACCAGGTGGCAAAAGATTTAGAGGGATTAACATGAAGAAAGTTGGATGTGAACCAAGATGCAACAGCGGAAAGACAGTGATTGAGAGGGGAGATATCTGGTGTGAGAGAGTCCGCGTGATGTAAGAAAAGAATATCATCTGCATAATAATATGCAGAGATACCGAACTGCTGAACAACAAGAGCAAGAGGTGCTAGGAAAACATTAAAAGGAATTGGGGTAAGGACAGACCCTTGGGGGACACCACAGAAAAGAGGAGTCGGGGCCGAGGAAGCAGACCCAGAAACAACAGTGAAAGAACGATCAAAAAGGAAAGAGTGAAACCATCGAAGAACCGTGCCTGAAATACCGGCTTCTTGAAGACGAGTGAGGAGTGTACGATGATCCACCAAATCAAAAGCCGCAGAAAGATCAAGAGATACAGCAAGAGTAATAAGACCGTGATCATGTGCATAGTGGAGTTCATTAAGAACAGAAAGAAGAATAGACTCTGTGCTGTGACTGGGGCGGAAACCAGATTGCCGGGGGTGGAGGGTAAGGGAAGCTTCCAGGTGAGTGGAGAGTTGAAGGAAAACAAGTTTCTCAAGAAGCTTTGAGAGAAAACAGAGATTAGAAATAGGACGCCAGTTGGAGAGAGTGGTAGGATCAGAGGAGTGCGATTTCTGAATTGGACGGACAACAGCGTGCTTCCATGGTGAAGGGAAGGCACCAGAGGACAGACTAGAGTTGAGAAGTAAAATAATAAAGGGGGACAAGTGCAATGAGGGTTCAAGCAGCCACTGTGATGGAATAGGGTCAGCAGAGCATCTGGTTTTACGAATAGACTGAAAGGTCTTGAGCAGGACGGCTGAGGAAATTGGCTCAAAGGAGGACCAAGAATGCGACAGTGCTGGAGAGGGAGGAACAAGGGGAAGAGGGGGAGGGCGTTGGAGGGGGGGAAAGGGGGGAAGGACATAAGGGGAGAGATTGGCAAAGGGTATGAACCTTGGAGATAAAGGAGGCGGCAAGCGCAGAGGGATCTGGAGGAGAGGGTAAGACAGAGTGGGAAGCAGTAAGAGAACGAAGAACAGAATGCAGTTGACGGGAAGAATTGGAGGAATTAGAAATTAGTTGAGAGTAGTAGTCACGCTTAGCGGAATGACGAAGGATACGATAATGTCGGTGACAAGAACGGAAAGCCTGTAGTGTAGGTAAGGATGGATGTTTTCGCCAAAGGCGTTCCGCACGGCGGAGATGTTTACGATGTAGAAGACGACCAGGGTGGAACCAAGGGTGATGAGGATGGTGCCGAGGGGTCTGATGAAGGCATAGAGGAGCAACAGTATCCAGGGCAGAAGAAAGAGAAGAGTGCCAAAGGTGTGCTTGGGCATCAAGAGAACGAGATGCAAAGTCTTCTGGAAATAGAGAAGCAGAGGAAGGGAAGTGCAGTTTCTGGCAGCCGCTGGGGTTTGATTTCTCTGAGGTCCTTGACCAGTTTGTCAAGGTCTTCGCCAAAGAGAAGCCTACCTTTGAATGGGAGCTTGGCAAGGCGCACCTTAGAGGCCACATCAGCCGACCATTGACGAAGCCAGAGCCAGCAACAAGCCACCGTCATGGCTGCCACCAAATGTGCCGAGAGGCGGAGCAGATCATAAAAGGCATTCTCCAGGAAGGCTGTAACTGACTCCAAGCGTGTTAAGGCCGGATCCTTGGACAAGCACTGAATCCATCAGAGGAGGACATGGGCCACCACAAACGAAGGCCTGGAGTGCCAGAATGGAGGCAGAAAAGGCCGTCTTGAGAAGCCCCTCGACTTTCTGATCTTGGTGGTCCTGAAGTGCTGCTCCGCCTTCCATCGGGATAGTGGTGCCTTGGTGATCCCTGTCACTAGAGCGTCGATTCTCAGATAAGTGAACCATTTTTCCACATACGTTGGGGACCAAAGATAGTGCTGACCCAGCCGCCAAGCCATTCGCAAGGGGGCACATCAGGCAAATCCTATTCCTGCAACACCATCTGTTGGAGCTCCGATGGAAAGGGAAAGCTCTGGAGGGCTTCCAAATGCCCTGTAGAATGGGATTGGCCTGAGATTGCGCCTGGGCTAAATTCTGTGCAGGCAGATCAGAGAGGCATAAGGCTTCCACCACCTGTGCAATCAAAGCAGGGAGAGTTCCTCCCTGCAGAAAAGATAGATGATTTGCAAGTTTTCCTGCTCCTCGCCCTCAGCCTCCGAGGGGGACTATTCACCATCCTCCCGGTCGGAGGACTCCGGACTGTCGGCTGCCGACAGAATCTCCTCCTCTGGAGGCACATTCCCCCCCATCCCCTGAGGTCCAAGAAACCTCCTGGGGGGGGGGGGGATGCCCCTCTCTGGGCGCTTTCGGGTTCCAGATCCAGCTTCCAGCGAAGGCTGCAAAAAGGATGGGGACCCCGGTCTGAATGTAGCAGGATTCGCCGCTAAAGATTCCATGCTTGCCTGAAAAAGGTTAGGAAGTGCTCTGAGCTGTGGTCCTGCGGGAACTGCGCCTGAGAGGCATCCTGAGGCTGTGGGAGAGGCATCCTGAGGCTGTGGAAGAGGCGCTGGTGGCTGGGGCAGTAGCAGGGGTGGTGGAAGGGCATCCTCCATTGGGGGCATGCCTCTGGGGGCCTCCTGGCGCAATACTGGTGAGGTAGACAATAGCGGAGGGGTAGGAAGGTTCTTAACTGTGTGAGTGATGGTGCGGGAGGATTCACCCGGGTGAGTACAACAAGCTGGACAAACCCGGTCCATCAAGTCTCTCCACTTGTGGCTGCACATGATGCAACGCTGGATGGAGAAGGGCATGATAAAGCCGTTCCCTCTGCACGTTTCAGCTGATGCCCCCACTAAGAGATGAAACCTATGAGTGAGCGCCGCAGAAACGATGGATTGCAGGTCCTCCATGGAGCGCTCCTGTCTGCCACTGGAAGAACTGCCACGGCTGCCCTGGTCGTACGGCAAGAAAAGAAAATGGCCGCAGACTGATGTTTTTTTCCCGCCACAAAAACACATGTGCAAGGTTGGGAGGCACGCGTGCGGTCCAGCAACAAGGCCGTGGTCTACCTCATTGCTGCTCAAATGCAGCTGTCTGAGGAACTAATTACCGGCGGGGGGAGCTAGAAGGCTCGACAGACGGAGACAGATGGGACTCAAAATGAGGCGCTGGCAAAGCGGCTAAACATGGGGGGGGGGGGGAGGGAGGAACAAACCCACAGAACACTGGTCGGCAGACACGCAGGGGAGCCAAGCACCACACTTAAATAGAATCAAAATCACTTGCTGTTCTCTAATGTGCCTTGTTTGACTCAGCCTGAGCAAACCTGAAGGCTCTCCCTGGAGGCAGGCTCAATGGTCCTCATGAGCAGGAGACTGATATTCCTTAAAGGGGATCTGCGCTGGTCCTCTTGACCGGGAGCTCTATCCCTGGAGGCAAAGAGGTGAGCTGGGAACCTCCAGCTAGCCCAATTCACAGAAGAAACTGCCATCTGCTGGAGACAAAGAAATATTGAAGGCGACCCCTAGGGGTATAGCCATATATCCACCAGGACTCAGTCAATCAGGCTTCTGGTGTCTTTCTCTGTCTTCAACATCTGTTGGCAGGGGGAGTTAACCCACTTGTCTGAACTGGTCTAGCAGGATGAATTGGAAACCTCAATTTACTACAGGTCACTAGGTTAAGTATTCAGCGCTTCCTTCAACCAATCTCTCAGTTATCCAAAACTCCCCACATCCAACCATCATGAAAAAGTGTCACTCACCACAAATTTCTCAGCCAGCTTATAATACACAAAGTCTAAACCGTGTGGATGCTGCGTTACAGAGACCATTCGACCAGTACATGGAATCTGCTTTCCTGAGAGTAGGTTACTGATCTTGTCAAATATCTCCTTTAGCTGAGAGCCTGTAGTCAAAGAATAATAAGTGAGAGGAGGTACCCATCCTCTGAATACCAAACAAAAACAGTTTTTGGATGTCACCAACCTGCAATGGTGGAGATCTGACTCACAGGGATTGTGGCTGCCTTTTGAAGCTCCATCTTCAGTCTTTTTACCTGCACACACAAAAGTAGTTCAGAGAATACCAGTCAGTGCTGTGTTTTCAATAAATCACACTAGAGATACAGAGGGTCAAAAAGCATCCCATGTAAAAGCTTCCTCATTTTAAAGATAGGAAAGACCCTCCCCTCTGACAAGATTGTGTGTTAATAACTATAGTGTTCCCTTTAAGAAAAGTTAGGCCGCCATAGAACAGAGATAAATTACTGCTTCCCACCTGCTTCCTCTAACTGCTCTGGGAGTGGAATAACAGCCTAATGGTTAGGACAGAAACCTGGGACTAGAAAGACCAGAGTTCAAATCCATCTGGTGTGCCTTGTGGCTTTGTTACAAACTCAGATTGTAAGCCCCTGCTGTACCTGAATGTAACTTGCTTTGAACCACTACTGGAAAGATGTGAGCTAAATAATAACTACTGTAGTATTTCAGAGACTCCTCCCCCCCCCACCCTCACAGGCCAGGCGGCTTCCCCATTCCCGTTGTAAATAGGAAAGGCTCCCTCCTACTAATTGGAAATCTCAAAGTCCTTCTACAGCCTAGAAGATACAGGATGCTGGATTCTAGAAGGGTGAGATCCAAGATGGCGGTCAGTAGGCACATTGCATTGAGACACTTTCCTTGAAATGCGCAATAGGAAGGCCAAATCGAGCAAGAAGCCCTCTACTGCTTGTGCAGCTCCCTGTCTTACTTTGAGGTCCAGTCCCATTGATTCCTTTGTGGTCTGACAAGTTCTACAACCAACAAGTACAGACGAGAGCCCAGCTTTCTTGATGCCGGAGTAGGATGGCTTGTTTGGACGCCGATATTTCCTCTCCTGAACTGCAGAGACCTCCAGGACCATCATCATCTGCAGCCAGCCCAGCGAGCCAGTGCCGAGCCAGTGTGTGATAGGCCGGTTCCTCACAGAAGCTGTGTATTTTCTGGTCCCACGGGGGCAATCAGCTGCAGACGATCAGCTGAGAGGAGAGCAGCTGAGGCGGATCTGCTTTTTGCCACGATGCAGATCCAGGACAGTGGATTGCTGCCCTCAGCTGGTGGGGAAGGCGCAGCAGGGAATCTGTCTCCTAAAGGCCAGTTTTCTCTCTGGATCGCCCAGAGGAATTTACCCTTGAAACAATTTTGTCCACTATATCGAAGTTGTGAGAAGCACTTGTGCCTCAAATTCAAGCTTTATGTATACAAGTTCAAGGTAATATGGCTGCCATTACTAAGAACATTGAGGATATTGCTTCTGGGCAAGCTTCCATGGCTGAGGTTATTTGGAGGGGTACTCTGAATCTTAGTTACAGATAGGACTATAATTACAGCTAAGATTGAGCAGCTCAGCTAATCTGAGACTGATAAACTTTCCTAAGTCTGCTCTGGTTTCTGCTAGAGATATGTTCAACACAAAAAGAAAAAACCTTTTTTGGTTTTGGACAAATAAGACAGCAGAAAAAACCAAACCAAATGAACAGCGACCTAATAGTAATTAAACAAAAATTTTTGTCGGAGCTAGCCGGAGGAGGGTCGCTATGAAAAAACGACCCACACCAGGCGGTCAGCTACTTTTTTTCATAAGGTTCTTCACCCCAATAGTTAAATCTAATAAAAAACTTTATTTCACTTATCTCAGTTCAATCCAAAGTTCAATCCTAAGTTGCTAGTAGAAAATAATCTCTCTGCACGACGTGCACGTTTCGGGCACCTTGCCCTGTCTCAAGTGCAATATCCAAGAGTTAAAGAATGAATTTCCAGCAACTGACATCCAAAACGCCATCAATGCGGCTAAAGGTCTAATTTGCAATGGCCGAAATGCTATATAAAGAAGAACCACCAATCAGAAAAAGAGAATACCCCACATGTAGCGGAATCCCTATTGTGATTGGAAACTCAGGTAATGACAACAGCAACATTCAGAGAAGACTCTGCCAATCTATTTCACGGTTTAAACCCCCAGGCTCCACCGTATCCAAGAGAAAGATCCACCGTTGCTCTAATTTTTGTAACCTATCTTCTCTATTTCCTCCACGGGGATTTAAAGGTACATGGTCTATGATAGACCAACAGAGTTGATCAAAACAATGAGAACAGTCAATACAGTGAGAAACCATAGGCGCTGAAACAATCTTCTGTCGAAGCCGAGAGGCATGTTCTACCAATCTACGTTTCATAGAATGAATTGTTCACCCAATGTATAAAAAAGAACACGGGCATTGTATAAAATACACCACGTAAGTCGATTCACAGTTTGTATCCCATCTACGTCGATAAATTTGTTGAGTTTTAGGATGACTCCATTCTATACCCACCACCGCCGTACTACAGTAATCACACCGCCGGCAAGAAGAGTGACCCAAAACAGGTTATTGATAAACATATTGATCCTCCAACAAAGAGGTACGCACTATATGATTGCCTAAATTACGACCTCTTGAAAAAGCTATCTGCAGTGGTACATTGAAACACTCATGAAGCTGTAAAATAGCCCAATGAGACCGTAAAATGCGTAAAATCTCAGAGCTCCGATCTGTATAGGGCAAAACACCCGTAATCGCATTGGTATTTGTAGTATCTGTTGTTGAATACTCAGGGTCTAACAGCCAATCTCTATGGATATGTAAAGCTCTTTTATAAGCTCTAAAAACCACTGATTTTGGATAGCCTCTGTTTAACAGACGAGATCGTAAATCATGAGCATGTTCTCTAAATTCATCCAATGAATGGCATAAGCGATGTAAATGGAGGAATTGCCCGAAGGGCAGTCCTCGCCGTAGAGGACCCGGATGAAAACTCCAGAAATGCAATAGACTATTCCGCTGTACCGGCTTCCGATACAAAGTAGTAAGCAATTTTCCATCTGCTATAGAGATCTGCAAATCAAGGAATTCTATAGTATAGAATAGACTCTGTATTTGGCAGATTTAGAGGTTCAGCAAATAGAAAAAACTGAAACCTATCAGTATGTTCTTTTTTGAAGGCGATTCCTGGACGATATTTTTTTCATCTGGACGTCGGATCTAGAATCCCTTCATCTTTTTATAATGTGGTTGAATGGGTTGAAATCTAATATTAAATTTATAGAACATACAGAACTATATACTATAGAATTCCTTGATTTGCAGATCTCTATAGCAGATGGAAAATTGCTTACTACTTTGTATCGGAAGCCGGTACAGCGGAATAGTCTATTGCATTTCCGGAGTTTTCATCCGGGTCCTCTACGGCGAGGACTGCCCTTCGGGCAATTCCTCCGTTTACATCGCTTATGCCATTCATTGGATGAATTTAGAGAACATGCTCATGATTTACGATCTCGTCTGTTAAACAGAGGCTATCCAAAATCAGTGGTTTTTAGAGCTTATAAAAGAGCTTTACATATCCATAGAGATTGGCTGTTAGACCCTGAGTATTCAACAGCAGATACTACAAATACCAATGCGATTACGGGTGTTTTGCCCTATACAGATCGGAGCTCTGAGATTTTACGCATTTTACGGTCTCATTGGGCTATTTTACAGCTTCATGAGTGTTTCAATGTACCACTGCAGATAGCTTTTTCAAGAGGTCGTAATTTAGGCAATCATATAGTGCGTACCTCTTTGTTGGAGGATTAATATGTTTATCAAAAACCTGTTTTGGGTCACTCTTCTTGCCGGCGGTGTGATTACTGTAGTACGGCGGTGGTGGGTATAGAATGGAGTCATCCTAAAACTTAACAAATTTATCGACGTAGATGGGATACAAACTGTGAATCGACTTACGTGGTGTATTTTATACAATGCCCGTGTTCTTTTTTATACATTGGGCGAACAATTCGTTCTATGAAACGTAGATTGGTAGAACATGCCTCTCGGCTTCGACAGAAGATTGTTTCAGCGCCTATGGTTTCTCACTGTATTGACTGTTCTCATTGTTTTGATCAACTCCGTTGGTCTATCATAGACCATGTACCTTTAAATCCCCGTGGAGGAAATAGAGAAGATAGGTTACAAAAATTAGAGCAACGGTGGATCTTTCTCTTGGATACGGTGGAACCTGGGGGTTTAAACCGTGAAATAGATTGGCAGAGTCTTCTCTGAATGTTGCTGTCGTCATTACCTCAGTTTCCAATCACAATAGGGATTCCCCTACATGTGGGGTATTCTCTTTTTCTGATTGGGTGGTTCTTCTTTAAATAGCATTTCGGCCATTGTAAATTAGACCTTAGCCGCACTGATGGCGTTTTGGATGTCGGTTGCTGGAAATTCATTCTTTAACTCTTGGATATTGCACTTGAGACAGGGCAAGGTGCCCGAAACGTGCACGTCGTGCAGAGAGATTATTTTCTACTAGCAACTTGGGATTGAACTTTGGATTGAACTGAGATAAGTGAAATAAAGTTTTATTAGATTTAACTATTGGGGTGAAGAACCTTATGAGAAAAAAAGTAGCTGACCGCCTGGTGTGGGTCGTTTTTTCATAGCGACCCTCCTCCGGCTAGCTCCGACAAAAATTTTGTTTAACTACTATTAGGTCGCTGTTCATTTGGTTTGTTTTTTTCTGCTAGAGATATGTTCAAGACATATGTGTCTGAAGTTTTGGGTGTCCCTCCTGAGTCGCATCCCCCTATGACCTGTGTTTATTATTCACCATCTCCTAAGGTGGTCTCTGGGGGACCAGTAGAGCTTGGCTTGCAACAAGCAGATCAGTTAAATGTATCAGCTATCCTAGAAAACTCTGATCTTGAGACAGTAACTCTAGCTACACTGTTGGCTATATTTGCTTTGACTGATCGTGAGTAAATGTGGAAAATGTTCTTTAAAAAAAAAGGAATGTTTTATTCAAGGGTCTTCTGGTGCAAATTTCCCCTGACTTAGCCAGAGAAATCCAGCAGAGGAGGAGATTTCTTTTGCTGCGTCCTGATGCTGGGGGTTTATTTTTCCTTAAATTTCCATGTAAATGTTCAATAAAATTACAATCTGTTTCCTATATTTTTGGACCTTCTCAGCTATTAATCTTTATTAATGCACAAAGATCCATTGTCTCAGTGGTCTCCAACTCCAGTATTCCGTGATATAATTTAGTGTTGGCTGTTAGTGCCAGCTTGCGTTACTTCTCATTTTGTATTTTTGCATATAGAGTCTTCTCTTAGATTTGTGGGATAGAGTTTAAGAGTGTTTGTATAACTTTTCCTTTTCGATGGTTCTTTATTTCCTCCTTTTTTCCTTCTGCTATTTGTATTTCTGCACACTTAGTAATTGACAAAAATTCATAAGTAAATACTTAGAAAGAAGATACAGGATGCCATCCTCAGACCAAAAGATTAAACCCCTCATTCTATAATACACTGCTATCTGGCTATTCTAGTCTCTTATGAGCTTTTACTAAACTGTATGACATACTTAGAATTCTCTGGTTAATAATGTTAAATGGATCAAAAAAGTACAATAAAAAATCAAATAAAGAAAAAAAAATGTTTTGAGTTTGGAAGCATAGGATAGTTTAAGAACATAAAATCTGCCACACTGGGTCAGACCAAGGTCCATCGAGCTCAGTATCCTGTTTTCAACAGTGGCCAATCCAGGTCACAAGTACCTAGCAGGATCCCAAGAAAATACACAGATTCCACAATGCTTGTCCCGGGGCAAGCAGTGGATTTCCCTGGTCCTCTATAATAATGGTTTATGAATTTTTCCTCTAGGAATGTGTCCAACTTTATTGTACTTTATATAATACTTTATTGGTACTAGTTTAAGAACATTAGAATTGCCATAATGTGTCAGATGAAAAGTCCATTAAACCCCAACCCTTTTTCCAACAGTGGCCAATCCAGATCACAAGTACCTGGCAGGATCCCAACAACAAGAAATCCATGTAGAAATAGACACTCGCTGTCTGACAGGCTGTTAGAAGGAGCTGGAAGGTCCCATTGGTAGGGTAAAAATTTTACTCACTTGATAAAGCACAGTTACTTACCTGTAACAGGTGATCTCTGGGAACAGCAGGAATTAGTCCTCACATATGGGTACGTCGGTACCGACGGAGCCTGCGCGGGAAAGCTCCCCAGCTTCCTAGAATGGAAGCTTTTGGGACCTCCCACTGCACATGCGCACTGCCTTCCCGCCTTCCTGAACAGCTCTCCTCAGTTTCGAGTTTATAGCTGAGTCAATAGAGAGAGGACAGGAAGATAGATAGATAAAAGATACAACTCCTAGGGGAGGTGGGTGGGTTGTGAGGACTAATTCCTGCTGTTCCCAGAGATCACCTGTTACAGGTAAGTAACTGTGCTATCTCCAGGAACAAGCAGGAATAAGTCCTCACATATGGGGACTCCCTAGCTTAGATGCGTGGGATCCCCTGTCAAGGTTCGCCATCTTCGTATGGATCTCAGGCATCCATCCTGGGAAGGTGGGCAGGAGTTGTCTAAGAATGGAACAGGTGTTTGAGGACAGCCTGGCCAAACAAGGCATCCCGGCGGGAGTCTTTGTCCAAACAGTAATGGGCTGTGAAGGTATGAACCGAGGCCCAGGTAGCGGCTCGACAGATCTGATCAATGGAAACAGAGTGCAGATGAGCCATAGAAGTTGCCATGGCTCTCACATTGTGAGCTGTGACATGGCCTTCCAGAGAAATGTTTTTACTCTGGTAAGCAAAGGAAATACACTGAGCAATCCAATTGGAAAGTGTACGCTTGGAGACTGGAAGTCCCAAATGTGAAGGATCAAAAGCCACGAAAAGTTGAGAAGACTTTCGATGTGGCTGAGTCCTATTAAGGTAAAAGGCTAGAGCTCTTTTACAATCCAGAGTATGAAGGTTCCTCTCTGCACTGGAGGCATGAGGAGCCGGAAAAAATACAGGTAGATATACCTCTTGATTAAGATGAAAAGGCGAGACCACTTTAGGCATAAAGTGGGGATTCGTCCTAAGGACCACCTTGTCATGATGAAATCTTGTATAAGGTGGATTAGCCACTAGAGCCTGCAGTTCGCTGATGCGACGAGCGGAAGTGACTGCAATTAGGAATAATACCTTCCAGGAAAGAAATTTCAAGGAGGTAGAAAATAACGGCTCAAAAGGTGGCTTCATAAGCTGACCAAGCACTAGATTCAAATCCCATGCGACCGGGGGGGGTCTGGTGGGAGGTTTAGTGAGGGTCAGGCCTCTCATGAATCTTGCAACAAGAGGATGAGAGGAGATAGGTTGTCCATTTACAGGTTTCAGGGATGCTGAAGTAGCACTTAAATGGACTCTTACAGAATTCGTCTTAAGGCCTGCATTGGAAAGATGCAGGAGATAGTCTAAGAGGGAATTCAAAGGAAGTGCCAGAGGGTCAAGGCCCTGCTGAGCACACCAAATGGAAAACCGTTTCCATTTGAAAGCATAAGACCGCCTCGTGGAAGGTTTCCTAGAGGCATGAAGGATATCTTTCACAGGTTGAGAAAGATTAAAGTCTTGAAGACTTAAGCCTTCAGTAACCAAGCTCGGAGATGTAGGGATTTGGGGTTTGGGTGCCACAAAGTCCCGTCCTCCTGAGACAGAAGGTCTGGTGCAGCTCCTAAGTCCAGGGAGGATCCCTGGGAGAGCTGTAGAAGCAGAGGGAACCACACTTGGCGTGGCCAGCGTGGAGCTATGAGGATCATAGAGCCGTGATCTCTCTGGAGTTTGAACAGAGTCTTGGGAATCAGCGGAATGGGTGGAAAGGCATATAGGAACGCCTGACCCCAATGGAGGAGAAAGGCGTCCGTGGCCTGAGCTTCCTGACATGGAGTCCTGGAACAGAACCGGGGAAGTTTGGCATTCCACGGACTTGCAAAGAGGTCTATGTCCGGGGTCCCCCATTCCTGAAAGATTCTGGTTATCTGGTCCACGTGTAGGGACCACTCGTGTGGCAGCAGAACTCGACTGAGCCTGTCTGCTCGAGAGTTTTGAACTCCTGGAAGGTACACTGCTAGCAGATGAATTTGGTGCTCTCTGGCGAAGGCCCATAATCTGAGAGCTTCGTTGCAAAGCGACAGAGAGCCCGTTCCTCCTTGTTTGTTTATGTAAAACATGGCCACCTGATTGTCTGTCTGAACCAGGACAGTCAGGTTGGCAAGGAGGGTATGGAAGACCTTGAGGGCAAGGTAAATTGCTCGCAGTTCCAGGAGGTTGATATGAAGGGTGGCCTCCTGTGGAGACCAAGTGCCCTGAGTGGAGAGAGTTAGCAGATGGGCTCCCCACCCCAATTGGGAGGCATCTGTTGTGAGGGTTGCTTGGGGTAGCAAGGGCTGAAAGGGAGCCCCCAACAACAGATTCTTGGTGGATATCCACCAATGGAGGGACCAAGACAGACGGTTTGAGGTTTGTATTTGGTCTGAGAGTGCTTCCCGACGCCTGAGTCCACTGGGTGGCCAGGGTCCATTGAGCTGCTCTCATATGAAGACGAGCATAGGGCACCACATGTACTGTGGAGGCCATATGGCCCAGGAGGCGTAGCATTTCCCTGGCTGTCAAGTGAGTACTGGACTGGGCTTGGGAGGCCAAGCTCAGCAGACGCTGACCCCGAACCAGTGGAAGGTAGGCTCTTGCAGTGGTGGTGTCCAACCGGGCCCCTATGAATTCTAGAGACTGAGTAGGGCTGAGTTGAGACTTGGGAAGGTTTACCACCAGTCCCAGATACTGCAGAAGGTTCCTTGTGCGGTCTAGGGAAATCTGGGCCTGCGACTGAGTTGGAGCTCGAATGAGCCAGTCGTCCAGATATGGGAATACGAAAATCCCCATGCTTCTGAGAAATGCGGCTACGACTGCCATGCATTTGGTAAAGACTCTTGGGGCAGAGGCGAGACCGAAGGGAAGTACTCTGTATTGGTAATGACTTCCCCTGAACAGAAAGCGAAGATATTTTCTGTGGGAGGGATGGATGAGTAGATGTGTATACGCATCCTGCAGGTCTAGAGAACAAAGCCAGTCCTGACTCTGAAGGTATGGAAGGAGAATGCCCAAAGAGAGCATTTTGAATTTCTCCTTGTACAGAAATTTGTTCAATTCTCTCAGATCTAGGATTGGTCTGAATCCCCCTGTCTTCTTTGGAATGAGAAAATAGGAGGAGTAGAAACCTGACCCCTGTTGATGAAGAGGAACCTCTTCTATGGCCCCTTGGGCAAGCAGAGAAGAGATCTCCTGATCCAACAGGGCTAGGAGAGGAGATGGAGAATTGAAGGGTCTCACCATGTGATGAGGAGGAAGGCTGGAGAAATGAAGTTTGTAACCCTCTCGGATGATAGAGAGGGTCCATTGCTCTGTTGTGATCTGTTCCCATCTGGGAGCAAAGTGAGCTAACCTTCCAGGTATGGTGAGAGGTTCTGGTTGGTCCAGAACCAGGAATGGCAAGTTCTCTAGGGGCAAGTCAAAACCCCTGAGGGGGTGGAGCCTGTTGAGCTGCAGTAGCTGCTGCAGGCTTTGCTCTTGCTTGTTTCGTTTGCTGACGTTTAGCCGCAAAACGAGGTTGAGAAGATTGCTGGCCAGTATTGGAAGCATATCTGGCCTTCTTATAATAAGGCCTCTTGAAAGACTTCTTCTTAGTGGGAGTAGAAGTGGACTTAGAAAGTCTCTCTAAGGTGGCATTTTCAGCGTCCATTTGAGTGGCCTTAACCTGCCACTCTGCACCGAATAAGTTCTCACCTGTACAGGGCAGATTCCGTAAGCCATCTAGAACCCAGGGTTCCAGATCAGAAGCCTGGAGCCAGGCCAGACGTCTGGCTGCGATAGCAATGCCAGAAGCTCTGCTGGCTCCTTCGAAGGAATCAAAGGCAGCTCTGTTGGAGAACTTAGAAACATCTAAAAGTTGTTTCACAACAGAAAGGAAGTCCTCCTGTTTATCCTCAGGGATAAGGGAGGCAAAATGCCGTACTTTCTTGGCAAGTTCCCCTAGGAACATGCCCATATAGAGGCTGTAGGAATTAATCCTGGCTATAAGCATACTAGCCTGGAAGATTTTCCTACCAAAAGAGTCCAGTGTCTTACATTCCCTTCCTGGAGGTGTAGAAGAGTGCCTTTTAGTACTCTTGATCTTTTTCATTGCAGACTTTACCACAATGGAGTGGTGAGGCAATTGAGTTTTCTGAAAACCAGGAGAAGGAGGGACCCGATACATGGTGTCCAACCTACGGGAATAAGGAGACAGAGTTAAAGGGTTCTCCCAGAAATCCATCAATTGTTCCTGAAGGATTTCATGGATAGGCAGAGTAACTGCTTCTTTAGGAGACTTAGAGTATCCTAAAATATCCAATCTTTTTGACCTTGGTTCCCTATCAGAGGAGGTAGTGATAGAAAGGCCTTTAGCCATTTCTAAAATAAAGTCCTGAAAGGACAAATCCTCTGGAGGAGACATTCTCCTTTTTGGAGAAGAAGGTACCTCAGGAAGGTCAAGGGAGAGCTCTGCAGACTCATCAGAGGAGACAAAATCCTCAGAGGAATCGGTGTATTCTCTAGTTTCCTCCAACGCACGATACGCATACCGATCGGTATCGACATCGGGCGTACCGGGTATGGGAGCGGTATGGAGCGAAAGCCCATACGGTACCGATTTGCGTTTAGAAGAGGAAGGCCTGGGTTCCGGCATGGCGGACGATACCGGAACCGGGCCCGGAACCGCTGGAAGCCGGTACCGATGGCGTTGCAGCTTTAATGAAAGCCATGACGGCCTGCTGCATGGATTGGACAGTATTGCCCATAGACGCCACGGCTGCCTGGATGTCGGTACCGGTATGGGCCGGTACCCCAGAGCAGTCCAACAGGTGATCTGTCGAGGCCGTGCCATCGATGTCAACCTGTAGCCCCTGTATTGGCGTTTTGGAAGGTAGGGCTTCCCGCCAGGGCTGTTTGGCTGGGGCAGGGTCCTCAAAACTAAGAGCCTCTCGATGCTTTGAAGGAGATTTGCTCTTTGAGGACTTGCCCACAGAAGGTTTGGTTACCTGAGATCCATCCGGGGATGATGACCTGGATGACTGTGATGTTGGATTCTCTGAAGCAAACAGCACATGGAATTTGTTGGCCCGGTTCTGCAGCCCACGCTTAGACATTTGGGAGCAGGAAGGGCAGTCCGGAATGGAGTGGTCAGGCCCCAAACATTTAAGACACCATTCATGGGTGTCTGTGACTGATATTACAGCAGTACACTTGGTACACTTCTTAAATCCAGGGGCTGGCTTCTCCATGTGGAGAATTAAAGTAGGCCTGAAGGCCTAACTGAAGTGACCAAGTGCTGAAAAAATAATAAAAGAAAATAATTTTTTAAGAAAGAAAAAGGAAGACCGGCGATACCGGTATCGGTATGGGAAGGCAGGTACGCGGTCTAAAGAAACAAAACAAAAAACTACAATTTCTTCAGCGATGACAGGATACACGACCTGCTGGCTCCGCGGAAAAAAGAGAAACTGAGGAGAGCTGTTCAGGAAGGCGGGAAGGCAGTGCGCATGTGCAGTGGGAGGTCCCAAAAGCTTCCATTCTAGGAAGCTGGGGAGCTTTCCCGCGCAGGCTCCGTCGGTACCGACGTACCCATATGTGAGGACTTATTCCTGCTTGTTCCTGGAGATATGTCCTTGCCTAGTATCCTGCTAGACCAGTCCAGACGAGTGGATTATGCCCCTCTGCAGTAGATGACAGATACAGAAAAAGGTCAGAAGCTTCCAGCAACACCACCACTGGTATAAGAACTGGTGTAGCTAGGGGCACACTTCAATATTTATATGAAAAGCCCCAAGACAAAAACCGAATGAATGACAGAACATTACCTAGAACACCACCTCAAACAGCCATCCTTAGAACACCAACAAAAGGGCAACCAACCTGCAATACACATAGGAAGCAGCAATGTATCAGATTCTTCAGTTGGAGACACATCCTTTGTATTTGTAGGTGACTGTCCTTTTGTCAGAGTATCTTGAGGTTGCCCACTCAGAGGGGCTCTCCTTGTGGATGTATTGTCATTTGGTATATTGTTTTTGACTTGGGGCTTATCATGTAAACAATGAAGGGTGCTCCTAGCTGCACCAGTCCTTGTATCTATCATCTACTGCAGAGAGGCATAACCCACTTGTCTGTACTGGTCTAGCAGGATTCTAGGAAAGGAAATTTTTATCGGGTGAGTACAATTTTACCTTCCAGATCATCCTGCAGCTCCAAAATGTTCCAGGTCGAACAAATCACCACCAAGAAGATCAATTCAAAGATAAAGCTTTCAGGCTGGACCGCCTCCACGGCTCAAAGGAGGGCCCTTAAGGCCTGAAGCACTAGATTTAGACCCTAGGAGGAACAATGGCCCAGAAGAAGGGACAAAGATGCCTCTCCCCCATCCCTGAGGAATCAACATGTCTAGGTGCAAAGCCAAGGGGTGCCACTGGAAACAGGCCAATGCAGCAACTTGAATTCACAAGGAACTGAACAAGAACCCAAATGTCCTAAAAAAAGCCAAGAGTCACGGCAAGTTGGCTCACCAGAGCAAAATCCCCCACAGTTCTAACACCACACCTCAGACTCCAGGCCCAGACAAACATATGCTGACTGGCACTACGCCTTCAGCAGAGTCCAAATCACCACCAAAAGAGTACCCTTTCTGCTTCAAGCACTGCCTTTCAAGGTCCAAGCCATAAGCAAGAAGGCAGCTGGGTCATCCAGGACAGGCCCCTCTCCCCCTTCCTTGCCAAAAGGGAAGAGGCCTACCTGTCAGCAGCCAGACAAGGCTAGATTAGAGTCTACCAGTTGATCAACATTTTTTTTTTCTGTGTTTCCACTCTTTGGAATTCCTTGCCGCGCTCCCTCTGTCTTGAATAGTCTTACTCTATCTTTAAAGTCCAGCTCAAAACCCATTTATTCACCCAGTCCATTGAGGCCTAGGTTGACGTTTGGAGACCTGAAGATCCCACTCTCTACCGCTGAATCATTTTCCCTGCTTTTCTTTTGCTTTCTGTAATTATTTGGCATACCTTTCACCACTTTTATTGGTTTTTAGTTTTGTAAACTGCCTCGCCTTTATTAGAAAGGGGGTATATAAAGGTGGGGTTTATTGGGTTTTTTTTTAAACAAACATACAAAGACTTGCAGGGCCAATCTGAAGGCCATGAGGATTACAAGACCCTGATGATCCTCTATCTTCTACAGAACATGAGCTATCAGGAGCCACAGTGGAAACGCATATAGACTTCCAATAACGGCTAAAAAAGACCATCACCTTGGCATTTGCCACGTAATCAAGTCCAGGGATGGACAGCCTCAACTGTTCAGGACCTGAAAATGTTATTACTGAGGAAATCAGCCTTGACACTCTCAACGTCTAATATGCTGCTCCATAAATCGCTTCCAGGTAATGTGCTACCCAAGGGGAATAACCACTACATATCATGGGCCCCCACTTCACTCGTTTCCTCCCTCGCTGGTTTGCATATACTACCAATAGTATGTTGTCCCAGACACTTGGTCCACTTACTCCTGGATCATGGAATAAAAGCACAACAAAGCTAACTGAATGGCCCACACCTCCAGCCTGTTGACTGGCTGGGCCATCTCATGGGAAGAACACTGCTCCTGAGCTGTCCAATCCAATCAGTATCCCCTCCCCCCCCCCCCCCATAAACCTGAGTGACAGTCACTGGACATCAAGACAATTCACAGCAAGGTCTCAAGGAACACACTCTTCACCAAATTCGAGGGCAGAGATTACCACTTCAACACAGAGGGGAGCAGAGGAAGAATGACTTCATAGTCCTGAGACCTAAGAGACCACCTAGAAAGTAGTGTCCATGCTCAAGTGACACAATCCAACACAGATTTCAGGAGAGGCAAATAATCCCAAACCCTGGAGCCGGATGGGCCAGGAATGTGATAAGTTGGACTAAGAGCTTGGCTTGCTTCTCATCTGTTAGAAACACCTTGCCCAACTGCATGACAGTACACACTCCGAGATCCTCCAGTGACAAGGACGGAACCAGATAACTTGGCATAGTTCACTACCCCATCCAAGCTCTGCAGGAGCTGTCACAATATGACAAATGGACTTAGACTTCAGCCTGATGAGGTACAGGTGAAACTTAGATCCCCTGTGATGGAAGACAGCTGCCACCAACAGCAGAACTTTGGAAAAAGTTCCAAGAACTATCGCTAGGCCGAACGGCAAGACTTGAATTGAACATGCTAGTCCAGTATGGCAAATTTATTTATTTAGCAATGCTTATATACCGCTTTTCACCGGGTCAAAGCGGTATACATTTAGGTATGGTATATATTTCCCTGTCCCTGAAGGGCTCACAATCTACGTTATGTACCTGAGGCAACAGAGGGTTAAAGTGGCTTGGCCCAAGGCCACAAGGAGCGCCTGTGGGACTAGAAACCCCAGTCCCTCCAGCGGGATTCGAACCCCTGGCTCTCCAGCCTGAGGCAAATTGCCCTAACCACTAGGCGGCTACTCTGCTGATCTCTCCTATGGGAATATAGAAAAATGCCTCAGTCAAGTCCAGAGATTCCGGAAACTCCCCCTAGAACTCAGTGTGTCTATCCTGACGAAAGAAAGCCACCAGTTTGCACTGACCACTTTGAGGTTAAGAATTGGTCAGAAGGAGCTGTCCCTCCTTGGGATCCGCAAAGTAAATGGAATACTAACCCTTGCCATGCTGGAGAGGAGAACCACCATCATGACCTCACGGAGAAGCAGCCTTCTTAAGACAGCAGCCATCAAGGCCACCTTCGAAAGAGCCACATTGAGAGACCAAAGAGGCATCCGAGATAGGCTCAGCACCCTCCAGGACATAACCATGTTGGATGATGTCCAGAACCCAATGACCCATGGTGATGTGGGCCCATTCTGGGTAAACAAATAAAAAACAAAACAAAAACCTCCCCCTCACTGGAAGCTCCACAGAATGGGCCTTTGCCTCTCATTGTTTGATACAGGAGGTACTGGTTGCCAAGAAGAAAGAGTCCTCAGATCTTCAAGCTACCCGACGGACTGAGACTTGCCATGAGACTTGTCCAGAAACACTGACTGCTCCCCTAGACAGTATTTCTGCAAGTCCCCAAACTGGGACCAAGATGACAAATGTTGTGATGAGCCCTTCATCTTATCCTCCAGCAAACACTGAGGCTTAGCCTCCCCAAAATCCTTGATGAGCCTTTCCACGTCCTCCTCAAAGAGGAGCTGCCTCTAAGGAAAGCTTGCCAGATGGGATTTGGAAACTGTATCTGCTGACCAGAGTTTCAGCCACAGTCAGTGCCTTGTTGCTGTAGAAGCTGCAAACATTCAAGCCAAAAGGAGAATAAGATCATAAAGCCCATTAACCAAAAAAAGCAGCTGCAGACTACAGGTGCACCAAATCTGAATGCTCTGGTAATTGCTGGACCGAATGCAGTAGCACCTGAACCACCAATACACCACAGATTGAGGCCTGCATACCTATGTTCTTAGTGCCAAGACCAAAAATGTCTCCAGCAACAGCTTCACTTTGCGGTCCAGATCATTGCAGAGAACAGCAACATCCTCCACTGGGATATGTGGTGTGCCTAGTGACTGCCACAAACAAGGCATCTACCTTCAGGAAGAGCAACCAGCAGCCCATGTCTGGAGAGGCTATGTGGTCTTTTTCTGCCATCATGTTTCTATGTCCCCATGAGAAGGGGCATAGAGCTTGTTCATCACCTCCCCCAGGAGACTGTCCGGAGTTTCCCATTCATCAGAATCATGTGCCAGACTGCCTGCAGAAGGAGAAAAGCCTTAGCGGGCTTTCCCTGGAAATAAGCAGGGGGGATGCAGGCACACTGTATTGGCCACATCCATGACAGAGCCATCATTGACAGACTCTCCCCTAGCTCAGAGGAGTCAGACTTTTGAGCATGCATGCCCTTTACTGCCTCAGTGCTCTTCAGTTTAGTCCTACTGCGCCAGAGTGCTGTACAGTTCTCTTTTCCCTCCGTCGGGTATCTCACTATGCGTATCCGTTTTTCTCTCACTCTCAGCCCACATCGCCCCACAACCACCAGGGTACTGGAGCTGGTCACTGCTGACTAAGAAGACAGCCCTCCTATAACAAATATAGATAGACAATCCCACAACTGCCTCAAGCCCCTCCTCTTAAACCTAGGACCATGACTGCTCTGAAGCCACCACTGAGACCGCCGCCACCAAGACAATTAAGACCAAAAAAAAAGAAAGAAAAGGCAAAGATCAGTGCCAGAGTGCTTTAAAAAAGCTCAAAACAAGAATAGTACCTCAAGAAGAAAGACGCTAGCCATTCCTGGGCTGCATCGCTCTACTCCGCGGCCTGATGTCAAATGTTCAACACACAATGATCCTTCCCGGCTCCCCTCTCCGGTCCAGATAAGGCATGATCAGGCCACCACAATCTCCTACTGCAGACAGATGATCCAGGTAGCTCTGCCGTTAAAGACTACACACAACTTTAGGACAATCTGCATGAGTCCTTGTATCATATCACTGTGCTATCTACTGACACATATGACTCAGTCGTCTGGTCTGCAGCCATAGCCATTTATCTTTATTTTTAATATGTTTCAGGATATACTGCCTTGGCCTAGGCATACAACATATAATCAAAAGACTGCAAAGAGAGAAAAAGAAAAGAACGCCAATTAACTGACAAATTATTGAGAGTGGCGGAACGTCTTGCACCAGCACATGCAAATTGGCAAGCTCTGGGCCAAACCATCTCGGCAGCGGATACCTAGGTTTCAAGCGGTGTGGGATGCTAAATTCAACAACTGCCCTCAAGAAGTCGCAGCCTGATACTGAAAGATCTGTAGTAGAAGGTAGGGAGAAATAGTTATATCATCATTGATGATGGGGGGGCGGAGGGAGAGATGAGGAATTGTAGTAGGGTGGGGGGAGGTGTTTGCTTGTTGTGGTTAATGGAGAGAGAGTCTGCTTGATGGATGGCTGATTGTTGTGGGGGGGGAGAATTTGGGTGGGAAGGGGTACCTAAGAAAGTGGAACCGGGTGGTCTGATATCCCTGGGAGTGTGTAAGAGCACCACACCCCGGGGTATTTGTCATTTTCACTTGTATTTTCTTGTGGGCCATGGCAGGTGATTAATGGGGGGGGGGAGGGTATAAGCGAATGGGGTGAAAATGTAAAATGTAAAATAATTGTATTATATGCCACTATGGTAAAGTTACATTCCCTTTTCTTTTTTTTTAGGTCCAACTGTTTGACGGCCCATATTTGTGTGTTCTGGTTTAATAAACAAACAGTTTGAACATAAATGCTTGTCCACATATTGCCTGAATTTATTTACTTAGGATCTTCTTTCCTGCCACAGAGAGATGCAGCCAATCAACACAGTATATCCTCTTATTGTTCTTTCTATTGTCCCAGTTGCCTCAACCACCAACACAAAGCTCTGATCAGCATCAGGACAGCAAAGAGGAGGCTGCACCCCCCCCCCCCCCCGCTCACCGTCGCAAGGCCAATCAGGGCCCCCATCTTGGATTTTAAAAAGGAAGTGCCATCGGGCGCGCCCGTGCCTGGCAGGCCCACACCTGAAGGCCTCGCCAGAGGGCCCTGTGGAGTGCCCCTTAGGCGGAGAACCCAAGAAGAAATCCAGAACCCCTCAAATCCTTGCTTGGAAACACAATATTGCCTTACTGTTGCTAACCAATCAATGGCTCGAGGACCCTCCATGTCCAATCTCAAGGGCCTGCAAAAGATACTCCCTTGATAGAGTCCATGCTCAGGCTCAAACAACTATGTTTACATGTAAGTCCATAAATGGAATGCTATTCTGTATCTACTGCAACACATGCTATAGTATGATACTACCCTTTGTATCAAATGCTCCTTCCAAACCGCCTCTGCTAGACCAATCCAGATCATAGGGTTGTCTCCCCCAACCAGCAGATGTGAGACAGAGAAAACACCAGAAGAATGTAATGACATCATCCCTGGAATTAAATCCAGTATAGCTAGGGGCACTCTTCAGTTTCTTCTCTGTCTCAGCAGATGATGGTTGACTTCATACAGCCCTTGTTTGGACTGACCTAGGCCATGAGAGTCCCAGTGGTTCTGTCCTCCAGTCCCACGAGCATGTAAGACACCCTCGGGTGTGACTGAGCCTGGTGGGGCAGCAGCTCAGTAGCGGATCAGTGGTGCAGGAGTGCTAAGAGGGTACCTGGCTCTGCTGGAGATAGTAACCTGACTACGTACTAGCACAAACAGGACAGCAAGAACTCACTGTCTCAAGTCTCGAAGGCGGCGAATATGGGTCCTCGGAGGACGAGGAATCGTCACAGGTGATATGCCTGTTCAGTAAAAAGGAGCTCGCAGCCCTTATTGAACATATCACAGCGGAGCTCCGCATTCAGGAGGTTGCTGGGCTTCCAGAGCAGTCAGCTTCCGACTCTATTCTCTGAAGGGTCCGGCAGCCGGCAAAAGCCTTTCCTTTTCCCCCCCCAGAGTTCCAGCAGCTGGTCTCTGAGGAGTAGGATTTGTCGGATGCCTCTCTTAAATTGGCTCACCGCCTTGGAAAGATCTATGCCTGGCCCCAGGAGGCTTTTCAGCGCTGGCTCCGGTATACCAAAGTAGATTTCCCTGGTCATTTCAATCCCGGTCGAGGGTGGAGCAGCCCTCAAGGAGCCACAGGACCGCAAGGTGGAGAATTTATTAAAGACTACCTTCTCTGTGTCCACGTTAGCCCTACAAATGGCACCTTGCAGCGGTCTTGCAGCTCAGGCATTACTTTGATGGATCCAACTGTTGCCGGAAGACGCAACTTTGGCTCACCTGAAGGCTGTGGCCGCCTTCCTTGCAGACAGACTCTATGACCTACTTTGTCTAGTTGCACGAGCTGCAGCGGCTGCAAATATCACTCAGCGATGGCTGTGGCTTTGCAATTGTTCAGCGGATGTCACCTCAAAAGCCCATTTGGCCAGCTTGCTGTTTAAAGGCAGACTGTTCTTTGGGGAAGACCTAGAGAAACTGGTCGAGGTCAAGCCCCAGCGCCTGTCAGGGGATAAGCCTAGGGGTTCTGCGCACCGGACACAGGACCCTAGTCCGGGCACTCAGTGCTACCGCGCCAGTCGACAGTTTGCGCCTTATTATACCTCCAACAACCATGGATGTCCCTTTTGTGGAGCTCAGCGGCCGCAGAACTCGACAGCCAGTTCTTGGAGATCCAGTCCTGCCACCTCCCACTTGTCCTGCTGCCGGGCCCGGGGACCATTCCGCAATGCTGTAGGTCAGTGGATGACTTCACCAGTTTCACCAGGAGTGGGCTCGAATCACATCGGACACCTGGGTGCTCGAGATCATACATCGTGGATATGCTCTCAACATCACCATACCTATTCACGATGCCTTTTTGCTGCCGCCTTGCGGCACAGGGATCAAGCGCACAGCTGTGGCAGACACGCTGCATCAGCTCCGACAACTCAGGGTGTTGGTGCCTCTCCCTGTCCACGAACTTGAGCAGGGACACTACTCCATTTACTTTGTGGTGCCAAAAGACTGCCTTCAGGCCAATCCTTGACCTCCAAAGGGGGTCAATCAGAGTCTGCGCGTTCTTCACTTTCGCATGGAAATGCTGCAGGCCGTGGTCCAAGTCGTGCAACCCAGTGAGTTCGCCACCCTAGACCTCACAGAGGCGAACTTGCACATTCCTATTCACGAAGACCACCAACGCTACTTGCGCTTTGCAGTTTTAGGGCAGCACTTTCAATCCTATGCACTGCCTTTTGGGCTAATGACCATGTCTTGGACCTTTTCCAAGGTCATGGTGGAAGTGATGGCAGCGCTGCGTCGTGAGGGAATCTGTGTGCATCCCTATCTCGACAACTGGCTCATTTGGGCACACTCATATACGGCAGCACTGCAAGCCATGCGGCGAGTTCTACAGGTGCTGGAACAGCTAGGCTTGGGTGGTCAATTACAGCAAGAACTCCTTGGATCAGTCCCAGAAGCTGGACTGCCTAGAGGTTCATTTAGACACTGCCAAGGGCACGGTGTCTCTCACGGAGGAGAGCTGGAATAGGTTTCATTCTCAACTAATCAGTTTCCAGAAGTGCACGGCCCCCTGCAACTGGGACTACCTTCAGCTTCTCAGCGCAATGGCAGCAACTTTGGATGTGGTTCCCTGGGCCAGGGTGCATATGCATCCCCTCCAAACAGGCATTGCTCAGTTGGTGGTCTCCATTGTGAGAACTACGGTTGCCGGCTTCCACTGTCAATGGAAGTTCGCTCCAATCTTTGGTGGTGGGAGGACTACGAAAGCCTTTGCAAGGGGGTTCCGTTGGACCATCCACTCTGCATGGTGGCGAGGACAGATGCAAGCTTGTTGGGCTGGGGAGTCCACTGTCTCCAACACATGGATTAGGGCACGTGGTCTTGGTGGGAGGCAAATGGCCCGTGCCATTCACTTAGCACTCTGGCACTTTTGAGTGTTGCTTCAAGGACAGTCTGTACAAGTCCTGTCCGACAATGCAGCAGCAGTGGCCTATCTCAATCACCAAGGGGGCACCAAGTGCCTGGGCGTAACGAGGGAGATGTCCCTCTTGTTTCCCTGGTCCAAACAGCATCTCCGGGCAGTCTCAGCGCAATATATCGCAGGTGAGGACAATGTAGAGGCCGATTACCTCAGCCGTTATCCATTGGACCCCAGCGAATGGGAACTTCTGCCTTGGGCCTTCCACCGCATAGTCAACTGGTGGGGGCAACCAGAGATGGATCTCATGCTTATCAAACACTCTTTTTCTTGAAACTCCCACAATTCCATCCGTCATCAGCAAACCCGACAAAAATCTCTATTTCTCCTCAAGAAAGGCTTATACACCCCATTTGTAACAAGGAACGCAGACCTCTCCACCATACTCTCATTTTTCAATGAAGTGACACACTGGTTACATGAACATTCACTTACACTAATTTGAGCAAAACCAAGGCACTGGCGATTAACAGAGACTCCATCTAAGTTCCACCAGAGAAACTTAAATTCAACAACCACGATATCCCCATCAAGCCTGACGTCAAATACCTTGGCGTGACTTTAGATCAGAAACTGAATTTCCAAACACATATTAAGAAAGCAACTGCAACGACATATCAAAGAATAAAGACTCTAAACAACCTCTGCCCATTAATGAACCATAATCTATTCCGCACTGTCTGCCAAGCAATCGCCACCCCCTATCTGGGATTACTGTAACTCCACACTCCAAGGACTACCAAAAATGTACAATCCTCCCACTCCAAATACCCCAAAACTCTGCAGCTTGCTTGATATCATGGACACCTAGACAAGAACACATCACCCCAGTTTTAAAAGGAGCTACATTGGTTGCCCATCCAAGCACAAATACAATACAATACAAATCAATCATGAACACCTTCAAGTGTCTGCACAACTTAACTGCTGGCTGCTTACGGTCCTTCATACATACGCCCCCAGATAACAGACCAAGAAGGGACCAAACCACAAACCTCAAAGACCCCAAGCATAAAATATCCAGCACACAGGAATCATGCCAATGCACCTTTTCCATTTACAAACCTACCTTATGGAATGCCCTTCTGAATAAATTGAGAGCAACAGTTGACCTGAAGGACCTCAGGAAGAAGCTCAATACACACTGTTTCCAAGAATGTTACAGGACAAACTGTGTCATTCAAACTATAAATAGTTAGCAGTATAAGGATTAAACCTGTCCCCTATTCCTGCTCCCCCTATTCCCCAGGCAGTAATATGATTCATTAGCATGTAAGCTATTGCTAGTTGTAACCACGTTCTATGTAACTTATGTTCAGTTGTGTTCTATGTAAACCGCCTCGATACCACTGAAAGGCGGTATATAAGAAATGCTAAATAAATATCTAAATCTTTCTCATTTACACCAAGTTTGGAGCCATATATTAAAGATGATTTTGTGATGCAGCTCTCTCCCCCCTTATAATGAACAGGTGAACTTCTGAGAAGGCTACAGTGTTGACAATGGGTTTAAGTTTCCCTCCCAAAATCTGGAAGTCCCTTTGTACTGCAGAGATGGTGTTCCTAGCCAGATCATTTGTACCAAAGTGGATAACATCAATTTTGGAAAGCTTACTTTCCGCAACGACTATGTTAACAATTTGGTTTGTGTTCCTGCTGGCTGAAGAACCAGGGAAGCATTTGACCATCTTCTGTCCCTTGGACTGTGTTCCCAAGTTAATCCCTCTGATGGAGTCTCCCAAGTAATAACAGTTGCCTGTTTTGTGATTTTTTTTGTTCATAATCGGGGCATTACTAGTAGAATGGGTGTTAACCTTCTCATTTAAAGTCACTTCAGTTTCCACTAATTGGACACTCATTTTCCAAGGCAGAAAAGGCATTATGCAGGGATATCTCTTGATGACGAGGGTATCTCCATGTTAAAAGGTCACAACCTACCAGAGCACAACGTGATCCATTTGTTCCTAAGATATTTGATTCTTTGTGGGCGTGGTGCACTCTAAGGAAGGTGCATTTCACTGCAGCTAATTCTTCCCTTAATAGAGTCAATTCTTTATTCATAGCAGCTAGCTTGAGACACATAGGGCAAGCTCTAAGGCTCCAAAAGATTCTTCTTAGAATGAAGGCACTATAGCTATTACATTGAATACACGACATGTTGATTGAGAGAGTTAAAGCTTGAAGGACTAGAAAAGGGGACTGTTACTTCTGGAGATAGATCTGCAATTGTGAGTATATACTTCTGGGAATTTTCTGAAAGGAATTCTTTGTATTAAAGCTAATTAATCTGTGAACCCACTATTTTTTGTTAAATCAGTCAGGGCCTAGTAGCAGCAGTTTAAGTTTAAATTTAAAACACAGAAGAGAACTTTCTGGTTACATTTCATACCCAGTAGAGAGCTTGTAGTTTAAATTTAAGTCACTCAGAGCCTAGTATCAGCAAAGTACTTTTAGTTTAAATTTAAGACACAGAAGAGAGCTTTCTGGTTAAATTTAGAACCCAGCAGAGAGCTTGTAGTTTAAATTTCATAAAAAGTTAGAGCCTAGCAGCAGCAAAGAGCTATAATTTAAATCAAATCAGAATATAGCTTACCTCAGCAGCACAAGACAGGGTACTGTGTAGCAGCCCTCTTTTAATAAGTGAAGGTGTGAATAAACAGGTGGACAAAGGTGAGTCGGTTGATATAGTGTATCTGGACTTTCAGAAAGCCTTTGACAAGGTCCCTCATCAGAGACTTTTGGCAAAACTAGAGTCATGGGATAGGAGGCAGTGTACTATTGTGGATCAGGAACTGGTTAAAAGATAGAAAGCAGAGGGTAGGGCTAAATGGCCAATTTTCCCAATGGAGAAAGGTGAATAGTAGTGTACCCCAGGGATCCGTGCTGGGTCCGTTGCTTTTTGACATATTCATAAATGATCTGGAAAGTGGAATAACGAGTGAGGTTATCAAATTTGCAGATGACACAAAACTATTTAAAGTTGTTAAAACCCAAGAGGATTGTGGAAACTTGCAAGAGGATCTTGATAAATTGGAAGACTGGGCATCAAAATGGCAGATGAAATTTAATGTGACAAGTGCAAAGTTATGCACCTAGGGAAGAACAACCCAAACTATGGTTACACGATGCAAGGTTCCACATTAGGAACCACCACCCAGGAAAAAGATTTAGGCGTCATTGTGGATAACATGTTAAAACCCTCGGCCCAGTGTGTAGCGGCAGCCAAGAGAGCAATAGAATGCTAGGTATCATAAGGAAAAGAATGGAAAATAAAACAAAAGACATTATAATGCCTCTATATCATTCCATGGTGAGACCACACCTTGAATATTGTGTGCAATTCTGGTCGCCGTATCTTATAAAGGATATAGCGATATTAGAAAAGGTTCAGAGAAGAGCCACCAAAATGGTAAAAGGGATGGCAGGATACTCCTATGAAGAAAGGCTAAAAAGGTTAGGGCTCTTTAACCTGGAAAAGAGACGGCTGAGGGGAGATATGATAGAAGTCTATAAATTAATGAACGGAGTGGAACAGATAAACGTAGATCGATTGTTTACGTTATCAGAATATAGAAAGACTAGGGGACATACAATGAAGCTACAAGGTAAACTATTTAAGACTAATAAAAGAAAATATTTTTTCACTCAACGTGTAATCAAACTCTGGAATTTGTTACCGGAGGATGTAGTAAAGGCTGTTAGTGTAGCTGGGTTTAAAAAAGGGTTGGACAAGTTCCTGGAGAAAAGGTCCATAAACCATTATTAAGAAGGGACCCAGGATATCAATGCTTGACCCAGTACAAGCATTGTGGAACCTGTGTCTTTTGGGGAAACTGCTAGGTACGTATGACCTAGATTGGCCACTGTTGGAAACAGGATACTGGGCTTGATGGACCTTGGTCTGACCCAGTATGGCATATCTTATGTTCTTATGTTCTTAAGCAGTTTTAGCAAAAAGAGAAAAGGTGGGAATTCCACTTAACTGGAAGACTGATAACTAACTAGGATATGAAGACTATATAGGCAAGTGCAACTCTGGGGTGGGTGGGATGAGGGGTGGGGTATATGGGAATTTAAGTGTCCCAGGCCTTTAGACCTTATATGATCAGAGGGTACACTCAAATTTCTGATTTAAAAATGCTAGGCAAGAAATACAGACAAGCTAGATTTTCCTTAGTTTCTAACCAAAATTTAGGTCATTTGCAACTAGACTGTAGGCACATTCGATCCTTTGTTTCCTGGTGCAGAATGATTGCATCTATCCATGTCATTCCGCAAACACGGCTGTACATGTGCCTGCTGCAATGGTACCTCAAGCTCAACTAGAACAAATAACTCAGTTCCTTCACACAAAGATCCTGCTGTGAGGCTGCAGCTCTCATGCTCTCCATCGATCACTCTGATGGTGGGTCACATCATCAAATCTCAAAGACAGTTGTCCATTTTAAGAACTTCCACACCACTTACTCTCACCACTCATGCATCCACCTACAAAAAGGGAGCTCACCTGCTACAATTCACAACCCAAGAAACATGGTTGGCCCAGGAGTTCCCTGCCCATAAATGTTCCAGAGCAGCAAGCTGTAGTTTATGGACTCACTGCCTTCCAGCAATGGGCCCATCAACAAGTCATCCTAATGCAGACTAGACAACGAAATCACTTTTCTACCTCAACAATGAGGGGTGGGTCTGCCTCCCTCAGATCATGCTGGGAAGCCTCTCACATTTGCCCAGTTGCTGGGCATCAGGTTGTGAGCAACCTACTTGCCAGGAACACAAAAACAAATGGCAAATACTCAGTGTCAGAACCTGGACCTGCACGAGAGTCCCTCAGTCACCAGATCTTCCAATGCCTTTTTAGCAAGTGGGGCACCCCAGAAGCGGAACTCTTCACCTCCTCCAAGAATGCAAAGTGCCCAATCTTCTGCTCCATCTGACCAAGCCTGCATCGTTAGGCCCCCAACACCTTTGTAATCTCTTGGGGTCGCCAGCTCCTCTATGCCTTTCTCCCTTCCCGCTCCTAACGTGGGTCTGCTCAAGATAAGGGAAGACAAGGCCACGTCATCCTGATAGCCCTACACTTGCCCAGGCAAGTTTGATTTCCCCACCTCCTTACCTTGATCAGGAAGCTGCCCTTTCTTTCTCACCCAGCACAACATACAACTGTTCTATCTTAAATCTTAAGAGTCTATCCTTGGCTGCCTAGAAGGTGACCAAGGCATGACACCAGATGACCCAGACAGCTTCCAGAAAACCAGTTACCAAAGGAAATGGTCCTGCTTCGCACATTCAGCGCAGCTCACAAGCTAACCCGGTGTCCTGTCAGTCAGATCCTGGCATACCTGTTGCACCTGTCCCAGTCAGGGCTCCAGACCACTTCTGTAAGATACCATCTCTCAGACATTGCAGCCTTCCACACCCCTATCATACAGAAGCCCCTCTCATGACACCCTTTAATGGCCAGATTCATGAAAGGACTTATGAACACAAAACCCCCACCTACATGGGACCTCAACTTTGTCCTCTCCGAGCTCGTGAAGCCCTTGGGGTCCACCTCTTTCAAGCACCACACATGGAGGACCATTTTTCTTGTGGCGATAGCCTCAGCATAGTGAGTTAGTGAACTTCAAGCTTTGGTTCACACCCCCCCCCTCCATATACCCAGTTCATGCACAATAGAGTCCAATAGAAACATAGAAACATGACGGCAGAAAAAGACCACATGGCCTATCTAGTTTGCCCTTCCATATTGACTACTACAATATTTATTTATTTATTTATTTATTTTTATTACAAGTTCTTATATACCGCACTATTCGGCATCAGCGCGGTTTACATTATAACATAAAGACCATAACAACAAGCTGTTTGGTTTACATCGAACAGGATATAGTCCCCTCTTTTCCGTTAGAGATCCTCTGTGTTTGTTCCATGCTTTTTTGCATTCAGATACTGTTCTCATCTCTACCACCTCTACTGGGAGACTAATAGAAACATGACGGCAGATAAAGTCATCCTCTGGACTCCCCAAACGTTTCTTCCCAACGTGGTCTTGAGCTTCCATCTCAACCAGAGCATTTGTCCTACCAGCCTTCTTCTCGGGGCCACATACAAGCTCACCGGAAAAAAAACCCTCACCCTTTGGACTGCAAGAGGGCTCTTTTGTACTCTCGATGAATAACAGAAAGGATATGATCATCCTCTCAACTTGCTGTCACATTTAACCTGAATAATCTAGGTCAGTCAGCGTCTAAGCAGATGTTCTCCCTCCTGGATAGTGGGCTACATTTCGTTCTGCTACAATCAGGCCCAGGTGTCACCCATGGACGCACTGGTCCCCACTGTCTGGCTTCTTTCTCCACACAGGACTACTGCAGGAGCAGCTACCTGGTCATCGATTCACACCTTCGCCAAGCACTACATCATCAATTCCTCCTAGGCACAGGACCTCACCTTCAGCAAGCTGTCTTCTGCAAACTGTTTGCACCATGATCTCACTATTCCTCTTTCCACAGTGAGGCCCGGGCCGCCAGACTACACTCAGCCTTGAAGCAGCCCTCAGCTCTGGATTTACCAGTATGGGTGTGCCTGTATACCACTGCTCATCTCCAGAGAAAGCATAATTACTTAACTGTAACGAGGGTTCTCTGTAGTCAGCAGGGTTACGCAAATAGACTGTCTGTCCCTCCATCCCTTCCCTCCAAAAAAGAAAAGAAAATCAAAAGGAAAAATGTAGTAAACAGAACTACAAAGAATCATTACAATATGGTCAAAAAGCAAAAACAGCTAGGCTTGTGAGCCTAAATAGCTTATCAACTGGAGCACAGATGTGGGAAGGGGCACACATGCCCAGAGAATTCCAAAAGGCTCCATCATAAATATCACCAGTACAGTGTTGCAGCGGGGAAAGAAAAATTAAAGCTTGTCTCCTAATTTTCTTTTGAGTCCCTCTAGTCCAGTCTCCTGGATAATGCCTCACTTCCAGCTCATAGAGACTGAGGGCCTTAGCTTTTATGTCTCAGTATTTATTTATTTATTTTATTTATTTATACATCTTTTCTATACCGCCACTTCCAGCGATCAGTGGCGGTTTACAGGTAACATAAACTTTAATAATAGAGTACTATTATTTTACATAGAACAGATTTAGAACAATGAACATTCAACTATTAAATGTAACTCAAAAAATACAATGAGATAACAGGCTACCAACAGTATAAAGGAGCTGCTCTCTCTCTCCCTAAGCCCTAACAAAGCAGAAATGTAGAATGATGAACTATAAACAGACTGCGCCCATCAAAATCCCCAAGGCACAAACTGGTCAACCAAAGCTAACCCCCTCCAAGAAACCACACTTCCCAAGTCAACCGATTCCCAGTATTGACCAATTCCCACTTAGGAACACTGGATTAACCACTCACACCCTCCCAGGAAGGCCACTCTACAGTTTACCACATGGGCAAGTTCTGGACTGGGCTGGAGGGACTCAAAGAATGAAAATTAGCAGGTAAGGTCTAATTTTACTTTTCATAGCATCCATCCAGTCCAGTCCAGACTCCTGGGATGTACCAGAGCAGTATTCAAGAGAGGGAGGGACCCACGAGGCTGACCTCTAAACTCCCCCTCCCCCTGTGCTTATATGTCCAAACAATAATGCTGCCCAAACATATGCTACAAGGATCAGGTCACTGCTTTGCACATCTCTGCTGGTGGTATGAGACTGAACTCAGCCCAAGAAGCAGCCTGTGCCCTGACAGAATGTTCCCACAATCCTGCCAGAAGAGTCTTTTTGCGCAAAAGGTAGGCTGAGACAGACAACTGCCTCCTTCACCCAGCAGGCAATGAAAGCCTTTGAAGCGGCTTCACCCGACGATGGTCCCCCAAACAGCACAAAAAGAGGTGATCTGACTTCCAGAAAGACACTGCATTTAAGATACCTCTGAAGCCCCCTACGTACATCCAGCAGGCATAGCTGTTTGCCGCCTCAGAGTGACAGAATCACTACCGTTTGATTGACATGGAAAGCAGACACCACCTTAGGCAAAAACGAGGGTACTGACTGCAATACGACCCATTCCTTAGACACTGAGAGGAAGGGCTCCCAGCATGACAAGGCCTGCTGCAAGGCCTAGTGGAACAAATGGCCACCAGCAAGACCATCTTAAGAGTAAGAGCCTTCAATGTTGCATGTGCCAAAGGTTCAAAGGGGGCCTCCGTTAGCTGTGACAACACCAAATTCTCAGGCTGAGAATGCAGAACGAAGCTGCGTTCAAAATGCTTCACTGCCCTCAAGAACTGTGCCACATCCGGTTGTGCCGTCACAGAGACCCTCTGCATCCACCTCCAGTAGCAAGCTAGCGCGACTACTTGAACCCGCAATAAATTGAGAGCCAGACCTTTCTCCACCCCCGCCTGCAAGAAATCCAAAATCTGCAGAACAGTGGCTGACATTGCACTCTCCCCCTGGTCTGAACAGCAGTCCTCAAAGACGCACCATATCCTGATGCAAGACAGAGAAGTGGAATGCTTGTGAGCCTTCAGCAAGGTAGAAACTACCTGCGACAAGTAGCCTCTCTGCCTCAACCAAGCCCTCTCAAGAGCCAGGCCGTAAACGTGAATTGATCTACCCAAGGCATGAGAAGTGAGCCTTGCGATAGGAGGTTGGCCCTTGCCAGTAGGCGCCAGGGCACTCCCACCAACAGCGAAAATCAGTTCTGCATACCACGGTCAATGGGGCCAGTCCGGAGTCACCAGCACCACCAAGCTCCAATGAATTTCTCTCCACTGGATCACCTTGCCTATCAGGAGCAACAGAGGAAACCTTGCTACGGCCACAGCCACGGCTGCACCAACACCATCAAGGCCTTCCAACATCCTTTCTTTGCGACGACTGAAAAAAAATGACTGGCTTTTGCGTTTGTCATAGTTGATATGAGATCTATCACCAGTGTCCCCCAACAGCACTTTATACCTTATCTTTATTAACACTTGATATACCGCCCACCTCAAGACATTAGGGCAGTTTACAAATAAAAAGTTACATAATATCGCTGCAGAAAAAGAAAGGAACGCTATATCAAAACAGAAAAGAGGTAGAAAGGACAGAAAGTAGAGCAAGAACAGACAATCTACAAGGCGTCATCATTTGAGAGGCCAAAAGCCTGCTGAAATAAGTGTGTTTTGAGTAATGTTTTGAATATATGGTAGGAAGGTTCTAGACGGAGTGAGGATGGTAGGGCGTTTCAGAGTGCTAGGTTGAGGAAAAAGAACGCAGTACATCTGGTCTGCTCCAGGTGCACTTGAGAGGGAGGCGGAAGAGCCAATTGGCGTGAAGCGAACAGAGTTGACGGTGTGGCGTGTGTAAGGTGATGAGATCAGCAATGTAACGTGGTGTTGAGGTGTAAAGTGCCTGATGCGTCAGGATTAGGAATTTGTACTGAAATCGAAACCGAAGTGGCAAACAGTAGAAATGGAGTAGGAGAGGAGTGACATGATCTGATCATCGAGCATGGGTAGCGAGGCACATAGCTGTGTTTTGGAGCAATTGCGAGCATTGAAGCTGATATAGTGGTAAGTTGGCCAGAGCCACGTTGCAATAGTCCAGTCTATTTACAACTAAAGCAAGCACTAAGGTGATAAGGGATGCTGGAGGCAGTAGAGAGCAGACCGCTCTGATCTGTCTAAGTGCATAGAAAGAACGGCACGTGAGGGCAGACAGATGTTCGTGAAAAGAGAGAGGAGTCTAAAGTGACACCCAGATAGCGAAAGGAGGACACCAAGGGAACAGCAGTCAAGGCAAGCTGAGGGACATGGGGTACTTAAAGACACTCACATAGCAGTTGACTTGGAGGGGTTCACATGGAAAAAATTGGAGGAAAGCCAAGATCCTCTTTGATCTACACTGGCTCCCCATTCAGTCCAGAGTTAAAGTCAAAGTAATCACCCTCATTCATAAAGTCATTTCCAATGAGTCAGCTCCATGCCTCTCCTCGCTCCTATCTAATTCCAACAATAATATAACACGCCGCACCATCACCAAAAACCTCCTATCCATCCCAACTTCTAAGAGAAAATGTAGCCAAACTACCTGTAATTGGTCATTCTCCCTTTATGCCCCCTCTATCTGGAATGCCTTACCATATGAACTACGGAACTGTTCCAATCACCCTGAATTCCGGAAGAAATTAAAAACTCATCTCTTCCAGGAACATTTTTCCCTACTTACATAGCTCTCTCTAACCATCTTCTATAAATCTCCTTGTAAATAGTTCCTATCCATAAGCCTCCTCAAGGAGAAAGTTACTTGTTAATCATTTATACCGTGTTATGTTTTTGTTTCTATGTATACAGTTGTAATATACTGTCTGTTACATTCTCTGTAAACCATCTTGAATTGTAGAAAGACTGTATATAAAAACTGTTAAATAAATAAATAAAATAAATAAGACACAAGATGGGAAAGACAGTCGTTGAAAGACGAGATATTCACATCTACAGGAGATGAATGAAAGAGAAGGACAATATCGTCTGCATATAGGTAAGTGGAGACCGGGAATTGTTGAATTAGCAGGGGCAAGAAAGATATTAAAAAGCAAAGGGGAGAGAACAGAGCTCTGTGGGACTCCCACAGGAAAGAGGAACGGAAGAAGACGACTGGTTATTAGAATGGACAGAGAAAGTGCGCAAAGTAAGAAAAGAGCGAAACCACTGTTATACAGTACCCTGGAGTCCAGCCAATCATAGAGGCGAGAGAGAAGGGTTCTGTGATCCACAAGATCAAAAGCCGACGATAGGTCCAAATGATACAATCAAGGTGATATCAAAGAGAAACCTCTGATAAAGATAACCCCAAAACCATGGTCCGACCACCACCAAATTGATATCCAGATAAAGCTACCCACACTAACCAAGGACTCAAAAGCACAGAGAGTGATACACCAACAAAGAAAATTCAACAAACTCAACCTGGATAATCTTATAAGTACCATTACAACTCACATAGATTTGGAAAACAAGGACCTCGAAACTCTAACAAACAGCTGGAACACCGGAATCCAGGAGGAAGCCCACCCCACGTGGAACACCCCCCAAATCAAACGAAACACCAATCCGAACCATGGTACACAGAAACACTGACCAAAATAAAGAGGGAACTCAGAAAACTCGAAAGAAAATGGAGACGAACCAAATCCATCGAACACAAGTCTGAGTACCTAAATCTCCTCTCAAAATACAAAGAGGAGGTTAACGCCGCCAAGAGGACCCATCACACCAACCTATTGAACAAAGCCATCAATAAGCCTCGTGAACTTTTTGAACTAGTAAAATCTCTAACCAAAACAGCCCAGGTAGACCACTATGATAACGCAATCAAACCCCAAATCCTTGCAGACCACTACGCAAGCAAACTTACTGCAACCCCGTCCACTATATGTCTGAACACAAAACATTGGAAAACCAGTATAGAACAGGATCAGGCATGGAGCAACTTTCACAAAATTGGCGACCAGCAAACTATCAACATAATAACAAACATCAATTCCACCACTTCCCCGCTAGATCCCTGCCCAGCTGCATGGGTCAAGGCGGCAAAAAAAGATATTGCCCAACAAGTCTCGCATATTGTGAACCAATCTCTACAACAAGGAATCATGCCAGCGCAACTCAAGAAATCCATAATAAGACCAATTCTAAAGAACACATCACTCAACAAGGGCGACCCAGCATCCTATCGCCCCATCTCCAGCATATCTTTCCTAGCAAAGATCATTGAAAAGGCAGTACTTATTCAACTACAAGATCATCTGGAAGACCACAAAATCCTGGATAAACAGCAATACGGATTCAGACAACATCATGGGGTTGAAACACTGTTAATAGCACTCCTTAACAGCCTCCTCAAAGGCCTTGAAGACAAAAAGAAGATGTTTATACTCATCTTCATTGACATCTCTGCCGCCTTTGATACAGTCCATCATGGAATACTCCTTAACAAGCTCGAATCAATAGGAATAGTGGGAACCCCCCTAAAATGGTTCTCCTCCTACATATCAAACAGAATGCCACAGGTTCAACTAAACGGTGAAAAGGCAGAAGCATTCCTTCAAACGCAAGGCATACTGCAGGGATCGGCTCTCTCAGCACTACTTTTCAACATTTATATGCAGCCCCTCTGTGATATTTTCCAGCAACATAATATCAAATACCACATTTATGCTGATGATATTATGCTATACACACAACTGGATACAGTCAACCCTAACTATAGTCAGCTTGAAACATGCCTCAATGAGATGTTAATATGGTTACAGCAAAACAACATGACAATCAACCATAAGAAAACGGAGGTGATGTATATTGCCAGTAAGCCAAACTTTGAACCTCCTGCGACAACTACCCTGTGTAACAATACGTACAATACAAAGAATGAAATAAAATATCTGGGAGTCACATTGGACAGCAACCTAAAGATGGAAAAGCACCTACGAAAAACCAACAAGGCCATTTTCCACAAACTTAAAGTGTTACAACCTCTACGGAGTATCCTCGACCCTCACGACTTTAGGTCTGTTGCGCAAGCACTCATTATACCTCACCTAGACTACTGCAACGCCATCCTTCAGGGTCTCCCAAAGAAAACGCTAAACATCCTACAACTTGCCCAAAATGTAGCGGCGAGAATCATCATGCAGAAAAGTTTTACTGAGCACATCACGCCCGTACTGATCGAGCTGCATTGGCTCCCCATCACTGCTCGGATTCAATACAAAACACTGATAACCACCTTCAAACTCGTACATAACATCGCTCCATCCTTTCTCTCCACCCTTATCAACACGCAACCGCGCAACAGAGACAGAAGAACCGGCAACTCAGACACACTACACGTTCCGACCGATATCAGATCTGTCAAATACAGTACTAGCCGCCGAGCATACACATACTCTGCCCCGACACTCTGGAACCAACTACCACCTGACCTACGTGCGACCAAAGACCTTATTGCTTTCAGGAAAAAACTAAAGACACATCTATTCCAGTGTCAATACAATTTGAAGTAAAATCCCAGGGAGCTACGAGATGTCCTAAATTGAAAGAGTGCCTGTATATAAAATTTTGTAAAATTATGTAAAAATGTACATATGTATTTTCTGAACCTCCTTACGACCTTACCAATGTGTGCAGTGCCTTCCTGTCTAATCAATGTGTGTATACCCCAAAATTTCCCGTCATGATTTGACAATTTCCAATCTGTAATTAAACCGCTGCTGATCGCTGGAAGTAGCGGTATACAAATGTATACTAAATAAATAAAAATAAATAAATAATAAATATCTCCCCGGTCATACGCAGTATGAATTTCATTCAGGAGGGCAAGAAGTACTGTCTCCGTGCTATGTCCTGCACAGAATCCTGACTGACGTGGGTGCAAAGTATTGGTGGCTTCCACATGAGATGCCAGTTGCATAAACACTAAATGTTCTAGTATTTTGGACAGAAAGGGGAGATTTGAGACTGGGCGCCAATGTGATAAAACAGAAGGATTTAGTGAGGGTTGCTTGAGTAAGGGCCATACAATAGCGGATTTCCAAGGAGTGGGGAAAGTACCTGTGGAGAGACTAGCATTCAGGATAGTTAAGATGATAGGCAACAGTTGCAAGGCTGGCGCAGCTAACCAGCCAGAGGGAATAGGATCCAGTGCACAGATGGTTTTCCTGGCACTGGATAGAGTTTTGTATAATTCAATAGTAGTGATGGGATGAAACAGAGACCAGGTATGAGCCAGCGCCTTGTTCGGGGAAGGAGGAGATAGACAACTGGATCAGAGAGGGTAACAGAAGGCGATAGAGGCGGAGGTGGCGGACTGGAGAAGGAAGGGCGCAGAAAAAAAGTAGCCAGTAAGGCCAGGGCTGGTGCTATGGACAGTGCGGAGGGGTGAGGGGTGACCGTAGAAAGCCTGCAAAGGACGCCATACAATTGTTGGGTGGAGTTCACAGCTTCAGAGATTTCGGAGGAGTAATGTGAGCGTTTGGCGGATTGGACTGCTGAACGATAACTGGAGTATATCTGTCTAAAACCGGGCAAAAGAATCTCGAGTTGGGTATTTAAGCCATAATCGCTCAGTTCTCCGAAGTTGCGATCTATGCAGACGCAAACCGGGGCTATACCAAGGGGAATGGGCACGTTTAAACGAGGAAGAGATGGGATGGAGAGGAGCTACGGAGCTACTTGGAACACTGACTCCTCCAGAGCCCACCCCCCCAGGATCCAACCGTCAGTGGCTGAGAAAGTCAACCTGTACATTCTCCTTTCCTGCCATGTGGACAGCTGACAGTGCTAGGAGATTGAGTTCCACCCACTGAAAAAGCACAATGATCTCCTCTGTCAGAACTGCACTCCCTGTGCCCCACTGGTGATTGATATACACCACCATTGTGGCATTGTCCGAGAAAATCCAAACTGCCCTTTGCCAGACTAGTGACTGGAAAGCCTGAAGCACCAGAAACACCACCCGCATCTCCAGGCGATTGATGGACCACTGGGCCTCATCCACCATCCCATGACCTTAAGCCACCTGTGTCAGACAGTGTGCACCCCAGTCAGATAGGCTGGCATCCATTGTCACCATCATCCACTCCAGGGGTTCCAATGGTATGGCCACCAAGAGCTTTGCTGTGTCCAACCACATCCTGACTGCCAGAGGACTGACCAGATGCTTTGAGAGTGGGTGAATCCGAGGCGACCATTACGACAGTGACCTCTACAGGGGTCACATGTATGCTTGGCCCATGGCATGAGGTCCAACGTGGCCACCATTGATCCCAGAACCTGGAGATACGACCACACCAATGGGACCTTCTGTGCCAAGAAGCACTGTATTTGGTCCTGAATCTTCAGGATCTGCTCCTGCGGTAGAAACACACGCTCAAGAGCTGTGTCGAAACATGCCCCGAGATATAGAACCCGAATTGGGTTCAACTTGCTCTTTTCCAGGTTAATTACCCAATCCGGACTTTGCAGCAGAACGAGCACCCGCCGAGTGGCAGTCAAAATCTCCTCCAAGGATTTTACACAGATCAGCCAAATAAGGATGGACTAAGAGCCCTGCCGCTACGACCACCATGATCTTGATAAAAAGGTCCATGGGGCTGTCGCTAGGCCAAATGGAAGGGCTTGAAACTGAAAATGCCCCCTAGGCACCATGAACCGCAGGAAGCGCTGGTTCTCGGCCTTGATGGCCATGTGACCTTACGCCTCCATGAGGTCGAACGTGATGAGAAACTCACCCTTCTGCACTGTGACAATCACAGACTGCAGCATCTCCATACGGAAGTGCGGCACCCGAAACGCTTTGTTGACAAACTTGAGGTCCAGTATGGGCCGAAAAGTGCCTTCCTGTTTTGGAATGACAAAGTAAATGGAGTATCAACTGGAAAAGAGTTGGTATGTGGGCATTGGAACCACCACCTCGAGGTGCAGGAGCCACTGCAGAGTGTCCCTTACAGCTTTTCGTTTGGTTGGAGCCTTGCAGGATGACAGTAGAAAGGCATCGGCAAACTCCAGTGCATATTCCTCTCAAATGACCTCTAACACCCACTGATCGGATGAGAGTTGGACCCAGGCGCAGTAAAACTGCCATTGCCTGCTACCAATTGGAAGGCTCTCTGCCTGAGACCACCTCATCTCATTGGGACTTCTTAGTCCCACTGGCAGCACTCTGGAAGAAACCTTTTTCCACTCATTGTCCACCCCAAAAGGGCTGCCTCCCTGTAGTGGGATAATATCCACGCTGATAGGGAGCAAATCTAACATTCCAGAACAGCCGGAAATCTTTAGACTGGCCCCTCATCGACAAGGCAGACCTAGAACCTTCTGACTTGGCCTCCCTGAGGTCCTTGACAAGCTTCTCCAAAGCCTCGCCAAAGAGCAGCTTCCTCTTAAATGGCAGTTTGCCCAGACGGGACTTGCACGAGACATTCACGGCCCAGTTGCATAACCACAGAAAATGATGAGCCACCACCACCAAGGCCATGCTCTTGGCCAAATGCTTTAAGGTGGTCATAAAAGACACCCGCCAGATTTGCACACTCCAACTCCAGTTTGGCAGCATCCAATAAGGCTTGCACTTCTGGCAATCCTTGCAACCAATGCAAATAGGCTCAAGTCACATATGCACCTCAAACTGATGCTTGGAGAGCCAAGGCATTCACTTCAAAGGCCTGCTTCGCCAAGATATCCAACTTCTTGTCCTGCAGGTCCCTGAGAGATGCACCACCCTCCCCAGGAATGGTGGTTTTCTTGGTGACAGCCAAGACCAGAACATTCACTTTAGGCACCTTGAGGAACTCTTTCTCTGCAGCAGGAACAGGGTATAAAGTGAGCCATTGCCTGATCACCCCTAAGCCCGCTTCAGGTACCTCCCATTCCAGTTCCATCATCTGCTTGAAGGCCCTATGAACCAGAAAGGCCATCTCAGAAGTCCGAATGCCTTGGAGCAGTCTCTTCTAGTGGGACCTCCATTTCTAGGGAGGTCTGTGGGATATTTAGCATGGGCAGGGAGTGCGCTATCAGAGCTGGAAGCTCCTTGTGCCTAAAAACCTAGACTATACTAGTCTTCCCCTTGCAGAATTTCTCCCTCTGCCTGTTCCGTGCTTCCCCCGTGCTCCCCTCTTCCAGGGCAAGCCCCGAAGGTTCTTCTTTTTTTTCCATTTTAAATTGTTATTAATAACAGCACTGCAAATTACAAAATGCTTTGTTCTCAACATTATACATTCTCCACAATGCTTAACCATCTTAACACATTATTCCCCCCCTTACTAGTGCATCCTTCCTATTCATCTCTCCATATATGTTCCCCTCCCCTTCCCCCCTCCACCTTATCTCTCAATCATATCATTCCCCTCTCCACCTTCCACTTGTATGAGTCTCACCTCCTTTACTCTCAATCACCCTTAGTTCTGATCATATGCCAGATATCCAAAACTGATTTAGCTAAGATGCAGCCAGCCTTCCATCCTCCTTCCGCTCCCTCCCTCCAGGCTTCCAACCACTTCCACACCCCCTTCCATTTTTCTGCACTCCTCTCGCCTTCCCCCCGTCTCAGCTCTGTCAACTTGTACATCAAACTCACCTCAGCTACTCTTCTGACAAATCCTGTCAGTTGTGGTACGCTCGGCCCCACCCAATGTTGTGCTATCTCACATCTTGCTGCTATACAATGATGCAGCACCCCCCCCCCCCCATTCCCTTCTGGGAATGTCTTTGTCTAGTTGATGCAATAAACACGTCTCTGGTCTCCTTTGCAGTCTATATCCTGTCATGCCATGGATCATATCTATAATCTTTACCCAATATGCCTGTATCCATTCACACTTCCACCACATGTGTAACCAATCGCCTCTCTCTTGACATCCCCTCCAACACTGTTCATCATATCCCTTTCCGGCTCTTTTTTTTTTTTTTTTTTTTTTTTTTTACACATACTGGCGTCCAGTACCATCTAAATAACACTTTATAAGCATTCTCTTTTATTTGTGTTGCAATAGAGATAGTGGGCACTGTCTGTATTTTCTCCCACACCTCTGCATTCCAACTCACCCCCCAAGTCCTCTTCCCATTTCAACATATACCTCAATTTACTCTCCCCTTCCTCCGTTAATCCTTTGTAAATTCTGGACAAAAACCCCTTTTGACCCAGATGCCCTGAGCATATGGCCTCAAACCATCCCCTATTTTCCCATAAATCTGTCCATACTTTCTGTTGTCTTATAAAGTGACTAATCTGTAGATATTTATTTATTTAGACAGATTTGTATGCCACCTTATCCTTCAATCAAGGTGGTCACGTCACATTACAATTTGAGGGGTACATTTAACATTAGGGTACGTGTAAACATTTAGACAGTACAGTTACTTATCGGCATTTAGACAGTACAATTTAAGATAGCATTTAACATGTATGATAAACTTGTGTGTGTGGATAGGAGGGTGCGTGCTTAGTTGGCGGCTGAAGTAGTATTTCAGTTTGGATATGGGAGGTTGCCTGGATGCTCATATGTTTCTATAAATAAAAATGTTTTGAGGTCTTTGCAGAAGTCTGTGAGGTCATCTAATGCCCTTAGGCTTGTTGGGAGGGCGTTCCATAGTGTGGATGCCAGTAGTGATGGTGCTCTTTTTGAAGTTGTTTGTTTGGTTTTGTGATAGCCTGCAGGTGTGCCGATCATGTTGTCATTATTGGTTCTTCTTGGTCTGATGCTGATATCCCTTGCTATAACGTTAAGAACATAAGAACATAAGATATGCCATACTGGGTCAGACCAAGGTCCATCAAGCCCTGTATCCTGTTGCCAACAGTGGCCAATCTAGGTCATACGTACCTAGCAGTTTCCCCAAAAGACACAGGTTCCACAATGTTTGTACTGGGTCAAGCATTGATATCCTGGGTCTCTTCTTAATAATGCTTTATGGACCTTTCCTCCAGGAACTTGTCCAAACCTTTTTTAAACCCAGCTATACTAACAGCCTTTACTACATCCTCCGGTAACAAATTCCAGAGTTTGATTACACGTTGGGTGAAAAAATATTTTCTCTTATTTGTCTTAAATAGTTTACCCTGTAGCTTCATTGCATGTCCCCTAGTCTTTCTATATTCTGATAATGTAAACAATCGATCTACGTTTACCCGTTCTACTCTGTTCATTAAATTTATAGACCTCTATCATATCTCCCCTCAGTCGTCTCTTTTCCAGGTTAAAGTGTCCTAACCTTTTTAGCCTTTCTTCATAGGAGTATCCTTCAATCCCCTTTACCATTTTGGAGGCTCTTCTCTGAACCTTTTCTAATAACGCTATATCCTTTTTAAGATACGGCGACCAGAATTGCACACAATATTCAAGGTGCGGTCTCACCATGGAACGATATAGAGCCATTATAATATCTTTTGTTTTATTTTCCATTCCTTTCCTTATGATACCTAGCATTCTATTTGCTCTCTTGGCCGCCGCTGCACACTGGGCAGAGGGTTTTAACATGTTATCCACAATGACGCCTAAATCTTTTTCCTGGGTGGTGGTTCCTAATGTGGAACCTTGCATCGTGTAACCATAGTTTGGGTTGTTCTTTCCTAGGTGCATAACTTTGCACTTGTCCACATTAAATTTCATCTGCCATTTTGATGCCCAGTCTTACAATTTATCAAGATCCTCTTGCAATTTTCCACAATCCTCTTGGGTTTTAACAACTTTAAATAGCTTTGTGTCATCTGCAAATTTGATAACCTCACTCGTTATTCCTTTTTCCAGGTCATTTATGAATATGTCAAAAAGCGGCAGACCCAGCACAGATCCCTGGGGTATACCACGATTCACCTTTCTCCATTGGGAAAATTGGCCATTTAGCCCTACCCTCTGCTTTCTATATTTAACCAGTTCCTGATCCACAATAGTACACTGCCTCCTATCCCATGACTCTTTAGTTTTGCCAAAAGTCTCTGATGAGGGACCTTGTCAAAGGCTTTCTGAAAGTCCAGATACAATATATCAACCGACTCACTTTTGTCCACCTGCTCATTCACACCTTCAAAAAAACATAACAGATTAGTAAGACAAGATCTTCCTTGTCTAAAGCCATGTTAGCTGTCTCCCATTAGGCCATGACTACATGCTGAGTAATTTTGTTCTTTATGATGGTTTCTACCATATTTCCCGGTATTGACATCAGGCTCACCGGTCTGTAGTTTCCCAGATCACCCCTGGAACCCTTTTTAAAAATTGGCGTTACACTGGCAATCCTCCAATCTTCAGGTATTACAGATGATTTTAATGAAAATTCACAGATTACAAATAGCAGGTCTGCAATCTAATATTTCAGTTCTTTCAACACCCTTGGATGTATACCATCCGGCCCAGGTGATTTGCTACTCTTCAGTTTATCTAATAGTTGTAATACATCTTCCCGATGTATCGATATTTCCTTCAATTCTTCCGCACCTTTAAATACCACTTCAGTCATGGGTAACATCCCTACATCTTCCACAGTAAAGACCGAAACAAAGAATTCATTCAGTCTCTCCGCTATCACCTTGTCGCCTCATAGTGCCCTTTAACCCCTCTATCATCTAATGGACCCACTGACTCTCTCACAGGTTTTTTGCTAAGAATGTACTTGAAAAAGTCTTTATTTTGCATTTTTGCTATCGCAGCAAGCTTCTTCTCAAATTCTCCCTTTGCCTGCCTTATCAATGCCTTGCATTTGACTTGCCAGTGCTTGTGCTGTTTCCAGGTTTCGTCATTTGGCTCTTTTTTCCATTTCCTGAAAGATGCTTTTTTGGCAACAGCCTCTCTGACCTCACCTTTAAACCATGCTGGCAGTTTTTTGGACTTCCTTCCACTTTTCTTAAAGCGTGGAATACAGCTGGTCTGGGCTTCCAAGATAGTATTTTTCAACAACACCCAAGCTTGATGTAAGTCTTTAACCTTTGCAACTGCTCCTTTTAGTTTTTTCTTAACTATTTTCATCATTTTATCATAGTCTCCCTTTCGAAAGTTAAAAGGTAGTACTGTGGATTTCCTTACTATCCCTCCTCCACTAATTAAATCAAAGGCTATGATCACTATTGCCAAGTGGCCCCAACACCCTTATCTCTTGCACTAGATCTGGTGTTCCACTAAGGACTAGGTCTAATATGGCTTCCCCTCTGGTCGGTTCATGAACCAGCTGCTCCAAGAAGCAGTCATTTATTTCATCTAGGAACTTTATCTCCCTAGCATGTCCTACCGTGACACTGACCCAGTCGATACTGGGGTAATTGAAATCACCCATTATTATTACTGCACTAACTTTTGTTAGCCTCCTTGATTTATTTGAGCATTTCATCATCCATTTGTTCATTCTGGTCAGGCGGTCGATAGTACACCCCCCCACTGCCATCGCATTCCCCCTTTTACATGGGATTTCAATCCATAGAGATTCTACAGCAAATTTTGTTTCCTGCAAAACTTTAATCCTTTCTGACTCAATGCTCTCTCTAACATAGAGCGCAACCCCTCCACCAATTTGATCAGCTCTATCATTACAATATAGTTTGTACCCAGGTATCACAGTGTCCCACTGGTTGTCCTCCTTCCACCATGTCTCTGATATCCCAATCATATCTAACCTCTCATTTAGTGCTATATATTCTAACTCTCCCATCTTATTTTTTAGACTTCTAGCATTTGCATACAAGCATTTTAGAGACTGTATTTTATTCATATTAATCTGGCTATTGGTAGACATGGGTAATTTGGGATCTTTAAGCTGTGTCTGCTCCATACTCGAGGGCATTTGGTATACTTTACTCTTTTTTGGAACCTCTCTGCTTTTGGTAGTATCCTTCAAAGATACATTCTTCTGAACCATGTGCTCTTGGGCGACTGTCGGCTTTCCCCTATTACCTAGTTTAAAAGCTGCTCTCTCTCCTTTTTAAAGGTTAATGCTAGAAGCCTGGTTCCATCCCGGTTAAGGTGAAGCCCTTCCCTTCAGAAGAGCCCCTCCTTTCCCCAGTTCCTAACAAATCCAAAACCCTCATCTCTGCACCATTATCTCATCCACGCATTGAGACTCCGGAGTTCTGCCTGCCTTTTGGGTCCTGTGCATGGAACGGGAAGCATTTCAGAGAACGCTAACCTGGAAGTTTTGGATTTCAACTTCCTACCTAAAAGCCTAAATTTAGCCTCCAGAACCTCCCTACCACATTTTCCTATGTCATTGGTACCGACATGTACCAAGACAGCAGACTCCTCCCCAGCACTAAGACCTTATTTAGGTGGCATGTGAGGTCCGCTACCTTTGCACCAGGCAGGCATGTTACCAGATGATCCTCACGTCCACCAGCCACCCAGCTATCTACATTCCTAATGATCGAATCACTAACTATAACGGCTGTCCTAACCCTTCCTTCATGGGCACATGGCCCTGGAGAAACCTCCTCAGTGCGAGAGGGTTTTACATCACCTGGAGGACAGGTCCTAGATATAGGATCACTTCCTGCCACAACAGGATGATGCTCTCCTGTCACGTGACCTCTCTCCTGCATGGCAACAGGGATGCTGCCAGACTGGAGGTGGGACTTCAGGACTATATCCCTGTAGGTCTTGTCGATGTACCTCTGTCTTTCTTATGTTTTCCAAGTCTGCTACTCTATCCTCTAGAGAACGGACTCGTTCCCTGAGAGCAAAGAGCTCCTTGCACCTAGTGCACACATAAGACCTCTCACCAACTGGGAGAAAATCATACATGTGACACTCAATGCAAAAGACTGGCAAGCCCCTATCTCGCTGCTGGATTGCTGTCTGCATCTTAGTTTTAAGCTTGTGTTTAGATCTAAGTTCTTTACTTACTAAGGGTTGCTATGGATATGTATACTAATAAAACTGTATCTAATACGTTTAATATACCTTGTTCACCTGAAGCTTAATTAATCTCAGGCCCTTAGTGTATGACTGATTTGGATAGCGAGCTTCACCTGAGAGCACCTCCTTTCCTTTAAGATGTGTAAGTACCTATAAAGCTATGATTATCCCAGGGGTGGGAGGGAAATAACACTTATTAAAAGAGGGCTGCTACACAGTACCCTGTCCTGTGCAGCTGAGGTAAGCTGTGACCAACTTTCTGGGTGATTAACAGTCCTTGCTTGGATAGAAGGAGTCTTTCAAAATGGCCTTTTGACCTGCCACCTAGTGTTGACACCTATTGAAAATGTTTCACAGGTCTCTTGCCCCCTAGGAGAAGGCCTCTTTGTAAAGGTCTCTAGGAGACTTTATTTGTTGCTCGAAGAGTACTGACTCTGTTTTGTCTTTTATGCTAAATTATATTCTGATTTGATTTAAATTACAGCTCTTTGCTCCTGCTAGGCTCTGACTTATTATGAAATTTAAACTACAAGCTCTCTGCTGGGTTCCAAATTTTACCAGAAAGCTCTCTTCTGTGTTTTAAGTTTAAACTAAAAGTACTTTGCTGATACTAGGCCCTGAGTGACTATTAAATTTAAACTACAATGTTTTGGAGTACGTCTGCTGAGAGATGGTGAATGACTTTGAAGATTGTTTTGTATTTAGCTCTTGCAATAGCTTGGTGTGGGACACAGTGTCGAAGGCCGCCGAGATGTCCATGAACACTAGCAGGAAGCCGTTTTTTATGTTGTCCACACCTTTTAGGAGATTGTCAAAGAGGGAGGCGAGAAGTGTTTCCACGCCATGTTGGGGCTTAAATCCATGCTGATGTATGTATAGTGGGGCATTTATATCAATATGGTCCTGAAGTTGCCTTTGCACTACCTTTTTCACGATTTTAGTAAGGAATAGCAGGCTGGAGATGGGATGGTATGAGATATGCGTAATAGTCCTTTTCCATTAACCCATATAAATCCTTAATGCCCTCAAACTCGTAAACCCCCTTCGTATTTATTATTTGGTGGATATGCGTCAGCCCCACTTTGGCCCATCTACATAGGAAATGCACCTCGGGCCCCTGACCCCCATCAAAACAAGCCTCTAGTGTCATTCCCTGTGTATAGCCTTTATCGTGAACTAATAATTTTCTATTTTGTTTCAACACACTCAAGCTGTGCATAACTATGGGATTTAGGGGTTGATTCACAGGTCTGCAAAAAAAAATTTTTCGAGAGCTGTTTTGGTTATTCTACGTAATCTTTATGTTTTTTGGTGCGCTGAATCCGAAAATGACCTCCATTTTGTCATAGGACATCACGTTTCCTGACAATTTAGCTAACTATGTTAAATAAGGCAATACCTCAAAATAAATGGAAATAGACTTATAAAATTAAAGTTTTATTACAATATTTTCATGAAAATCCTTTTTTGAACTGAAATGAGCTCACCTACACACACTAAACTCGATTCTTCTTCCTTGTGAGGCTCCTCTTGGTGCATTTACGCTTGTGAGTAGCATCTGGAATGTCTCTCTGAAGCATCCAACAGTAGTCTGCCATCATTGTAATGCTCCATTTTCCCTGGTATCTCCTTTCCATCTCTTTAATGTCTTGGTGGAATCATTCACCTTGTTCCTCACTCACAGCTCCCAAATTTTCAGGAAAGTAGTCAAGGTGGGACTGGAGGAAATGCACTGTCAAACTCATCAGGCAACCTAAAGCTTGAAATGCTTTCAGCATTCGTCCGACGATCTTTTTGAAGTGAGGATCTTTATTACTGCCTAAAAATTTCTGTACGACTTCTTTAAATGCAATCCACCCTTCTTTTTGAGGATCTGTTATGGTATTTACAAACTCTTGATCAACTATAAGCCTTCTAATGTCTGGTCCGACGAACACACCTTCCTTCAATTTTGCCTCCGACAGGCCTGGAAACTTGGTGACCAAGTATTTGAAGCATTCTCCATCTCTTGGAAGTGATTTTACGAACTGCTTCATCAATCCCAATTTTATGTGGAGAGGTGGTAGAAGAACTTTATGGGAAGGTACCAAAGTTTCTCGGAGGACTTTTTCACCGACTGTTAGCACCCTCGGCTGCCAACTCTTCTTAGTCCAGTAATTTTGTCGGTCTCGACTGTCCCATAGACACAGAAAACAAGGATATTTGGTATACCCAGCTTGTTGCCCGAGCAGCATGCACAAGACCTTCAAGTCCCCACACACTTGCCAACCATGGTCTTCATATTTAAGTTTACGAAGAACCAATTCCAAGTTCTCGTAGGTTTCCTTCAAGTGTACGGAATGACCTACAGGTATGGAAACGTAAAAACCGTTGTGGAGTAAAACTGCTTTGAGACTTCTTTTTGAAGAATCTATAAAAAGACGCCATTGCTCTGAATCATATTGGATTTTAAATTGACCCATCAGACCTTCGACATCGATGCAATAAACCAACTTGTCTTCCCTCCTAGGCGAAGTAAGGAACGAACTCCTTTTCACGATCTCCTTTTCATGAAGATGACACTCCTGGCAACAATAAATTCCTGCTTTTCAACCTTGATCCGAGTAACTCAGCAGCATCTTTGGGAAGATTCAAGTCTCTTACCAAACCATTCATCCCCTCCTGAGAAAACAATTTTGGTCTTGTATCATCTTCAAAGTCAGAACTTGATTCGTCATCTGGTTCAGGTATGACTTCACCTTCATCGGAGCTAGGTATCTCTTCCAAGGTAGCAGAGGGCTTGGGTACTGGTATATCTGTGCCATGGGGGATGGGATGAATTGCCGAGTGAAGATTGGGGTATGAAATGGAATGCTTCCATTTGGAATTAAACCTTTTCACTTCGCATGAACAAAAGTAACAGTCATCACTATGGTTCTTTTGCTCTCGCATACAATAGGAATCCCATAACGGAAAGATTTTTTCTTACCCTTGAACCAGTTTCGGAGGTCCTCAACACACCGTTTGCACACTTTATGAGGTGCCCAGACTTTATCTTGATCTCCAATTTTTAGTCCAAAGTATGCAGAGTATACTTTTTTCACAAAGTCTGTAATATTCTGCTGTTGTTTCAACACTGTATATTCACCACAGATGAAACAGAAACTGTCTGGCAAATTAATACACTTTTGAGCCATAACATAACGGTTGAAGAATGACGAGCTAACATGAATTGCGATGAAAAAGTGTGAACAGCCTAGAACCAAGAACCTGATGATGATTCGTGCACAAGTATGGCATGCAGGAGAGAGCAGCTCTGTGTCTGTACACGAGACGTCACAGTGCTGGCCACGCCCCCCTGCACTGACTGGAGCTGCTGCTATCTGCCCTGTGTCTCCCTCCCACTGGATTCTTCAGGAAAGATTAACCCCTTCTACCATTAGAAGCACGGACTTAAAACTTGCTTAGCTTATGTATATATTGCTGACCATCAGATTTACAGTGCTATTTTTTTTTTTACATAACTCGGACAACCCCTTTAAGGGTTTTTTTGGCATTTTATATCTTAAATGCACTTATGTGAATTAATTAATAGTAATTTGAAAAAATTGGATAAATTTGAAGACAATTTTGCATGTTGTGGTAAATCATGACGTCTAGGAGTTTTTTCAATATTTTATTTGTTTTCAGCACACCAAAATACATGGAAATTAGATGAAAATAATCAAACAGCTTTTTAGTCGCAGACCTGTGATCAGATCCATATTATTCTTTCCAATCCCCCTCCCCCTATCAACTCTTTCTCCATTTGGACCCACTGTTTCTGTGCTCCTCTTTGCCACTCATAGATCGTTTGAAACAGAAACAATCATCGTGGCAGTAGCATCATCTTTATGGTTGCTATGCGCCCGAACCATGAAAGATATCCCCGCCCCCACCCATCTAGCCAACTCTCTATCTGCCCAAATATCTTCAAATAATTTAGCTTATATAAGGCTTCCAGCCTATTGCTTATTTGGATGCCGAGATATCTAATGCTCGCCCCTAGCCCATTTAAATGGGTATTTCTTTTGCAGTATTTCCTTTACATCCATTGGCACAGATAGGTTTAAAATTTCAGATTTTGTCCAGTTTATTGTAAATCTCGACAGCCTACCATATTCTTCTAACTCCCACATTACTATCGGGATACTTACAGGGGTCTAGCCACGCTCAATATGATATCATCTGCGAACAGAGATATTTTATATTCACTCTGCCCAACCTTTATTCCCGTTACATCTGCCTGTTCTCTCATCCTCTGCGCAAATGGCTCCAAAGATTTTGCAAATAGTAGCGGTGATAGAGGGCATCCCTGTCTCGTTCCCCTCCCCTGCCCAAAAAATCCAGAGTAGGCCCCATTCACCCTCACATAAACTTTCAGCAGGTGGTACATCGCCTTCACCCAATTTGTGAATTCTTTCCCCAGCCCCATTCTCTCCATTACCTGAAAGAGAAAAGGACAAGACACCTGGTCGAAAGCCTTTTCCGCATCCAGTGACAGAAGCAAAGCTCCCCCCCCCCCCCCGCTTTGTTCAATGGACCATATCATATTTAATATCTTTCTAATATTTTCTGCTACTTGTCTACAGGGAATAAATCCCGCTTGGTCATGGTGTATCAGCTTCCCTATTATCTTATTTAAGCATGTGGCAAGTATTTTAACTAACAATTTAGCATCTAAATTGAGCAGCGAGATAGGTCTATAGGATGAACATTCTTGCAGGTCTTTCCCCTCTTTATGTATTACTGTTATTCCTGCCCACCCCATCGTATCAGCTAACACTCCTCCCTCCCTCGGTAGATTAAACAACCTCACTAAGGGTGCCGTTAATATCTCTCAAAACTTTGATAGAATCTCGCTGTAAGCCCATCCAATCCCGGTGCCTTATCCAGCTTCAACTGTTTTATCGCCCTCTGCACCTCATCGATTCGTCCCCTCATATGGTCTTACTGAGTTCTTCTTGTTCCCCCCTTCCTCTAGTTTAGGCAATTTTAGGGAGTCAAGATAACTTTGTACTCTCTCCCTCTGTGGGGGTTCCCTTGCCTTATACAACACCTGGTAATATTCCATAAATGTTTCCCTAATCTCCCCATCCTTAGTTACCAACTCTCCTCCCCGCTTTCGAATTCTCATTATATGAGAGCGCAGTTTCCTCTGTTTCAATTACTGCACCATATATCTCCCTGCTTTATTACCTCCCTCAAAAACTTCCTGTCTCAAAAGCTGCATCTGATGCCGTATCTTTTCTGCCTGCATAGCATTTATCTGTGCTCTTATTGCCAACACCTGACCTCTATATGCTCAATGCTGTCCCTGCACATTTAATTCTTCCAGTTCCATCAATTGTTCTCTCAATTCCCTCCCTTTCCTTCCTTTTTCGTGCCCCCCCATTTAACTAGACTTCCTCTCACCACAGCTTTGTACCCATCCCACACTCTTCCCCAAGCAACCTCCCCATTATCATTCCTCTTGAAATATTCCCTTGTTTCTCTCTCAATGTCCGCTCTGACCCTCCCATCTTCTAATAATGATTCATTAAGCCTCCAGAACTGTATGCCTTTCCCCTCGCCCTCCAATATCAATCTTACCTCAACTGATGCATGGTCTCACCATGTAATTGAGTCCATCGCTGCCCCCTTAATCCTACCACCCACCTCCTTCGAGATCCAAATAGCATCTATTCTTGAGTAGGAGCCATGTATTGGCGAAAAATAAGAAAACTGTCTCTTCCCTGGGTGTTGTAATCTCCAAGCGTCTATCAAGCAATGCTGCGTTACAAAGTTATGATATCTATTCCTATCTGCCCTTTTACCCTCTCTTTTCCCCGTGGCATCTCTAGCCGGATTCCATGTTGAATTGAAATCGCCTCCACAAATTAGAATACCCTCCCCCAATTTTCCCACCTCCTCATTCAGTTTTGTCCAGAATTCACTTTGTGCCCCTGTTGGTGCGTATACATTCATTATGCAATACCATTCATTCCCCACCTTTAAGCGCAGTAACACATATCTCCCCGCTTTGTCCCACACAATAGATTGCAATTGCATCTTTAACCTTGTATCGATCGGTAGAGCAACCCCTCCTTTTTTCTTTTCCACTGTGTTAGATGCATGTATACATACTCCATATCCCTTGGGTTTAACCAGGCACTCTGTCGCTCTTGTTAAATGCGTTTCCTGTATCATCACTATCTCTGCTTTCTGGCGTGCTATTTCTGTATACAATTTTTGTCGTTTAAATGGGGAATTAAGCCCCTTTACATTTAATGCAACTCTTTAACTTGCCTTTGTTTCCTATTCCTCCCCTTCTCTCTTAGCCCTGCCGTTCGTAACCCTTGCCCCTCCTCCTTCCCCCCCATCCACCCTACCTCCCTTCCCCTTCCGCCCTCTCCTGAAGAGAGATTCATCTTCCATTATGGTGACTGATTATCAGGCCGTTACCTGTCCCTACCCCTCCATTCCACTTCCCCCCTACTTCTCTAACCCCCCCCACCCTACCCGTTCCTCCGTCTCCCTTACTCCTAAACCCTGCCTCCTTCCCACTCTTCTCACCCCTGCCTTCCCCCTTATTACCTTAACTAATCCATATCCAAATTGGAACCTTCCGCCCCTTCCCCTTCACCCCCCCTTACCCGTACATTATTAACTACTGACATCCCCCCCCCCGTCTAATATCTACTTCATTTTCAATATATTGCAAAGTCTTCTCTTTCAGCCAGCTCCTTTCTCCGCCACTTGCGCTCCTTGACTCTCTGTTCAACCTCGCCAGCCTTCTGCCTGCCACAGGTACTCTGTGCCAACTTAGGTTGTCCATCTTTGAGGTGAATGATGCTGAGGTGGTTGTTGTTGTTCCGGCCGGCGTTCTCTCCCCCTCTGGAAGATTGGTTAGTCCCGGTTCTTTAAGTGCTTTCCAGGCTTCCTCACATGTCTGCACCCGTCTCGACCTTCCCTTTACTGTTCTCAGTAGACCAAAGGGAAACAACCATTTATATCCCATGTCCTCCCTTCTCAAATATGCCGTCACCTCCTTAAGGTTTCTTCTGCGCTGTAACGTTCCTAAGGAAATATCTTGGAAGAGTTCCAGCTTTTGCTCATCCAAGGTAAACTGTCACGCTTTCCTCAACGCACTCAAAAGCCTTTCTTTAGTTTTGAACGAGCTTAGACACACGACTATATCTCGTGGTTTGTTTTCTCTTGCGGGGCCCAGGCCTCTAGGTGCTCTCTCAATTTTCAGAGACTCTACTGCTTCACCTTCTTCAGGGTCTGCAGTTGCTAATAGTGACTTGAATATTTTAGCCATCACTTCTTCACAGTTTCTATATTTAGGTTCTTCTGGGAGACCTCGTACTCTTATATTACATCTTCTGGATCGATCCTCCAAATCTTCCACTTTCACCTGCTGCTCTTCTTGAACGCACTTTAATTCCTCCCATCCTTTTTGTAATTCGTCTATTTCTTCCCCTTGCTGCTCCACCTGATTCTCCGTTTCTTCAACTCGATTTCCCATATCCACAATGTCTTGTCTCAAAGATTGAATTAAAAGAGACAATACAATCTTCACCCTACTTATTTCCATCTTGATCTCCTCTTTCAGCTCTGTTAGCCATACCTTTAGCATAGCAGCCACTCCTGGGCTACAACCCCGCTCCATCTCCTCCTCCTGCTCAGTTGGGCATTCAGACTGTATTCGGCCATTCTTCTCCCCTTCTTTTCTTCCTCTAGATGTCATGTAGGAAGATCTGAATTCAGCCAGTTTCTTCTTTGCCGACTGTCCACCTTTAGTTTTATCCATGATCTCTCGTTACCCCCGGGCTGTAATGCCAGGTCTTCTGGGGATTTTCTGAGGTCACTCCCACAAGTGAGTCCTCTTTCACTATATTTCTAGTACTCCCTCTTGGGATGCTGTCTTTTCCCTCTGTCTTTTTAATATTGTCTGTCTGTTTCTGTGCAAGGCACTGTGCTCTTATCCTGTAGTATATCTAATAGGCTGCTTTGTTCTTGGCTCAATTAGTCCACTTGTTTCCTGTGCCTGGCGATGCTCTGTTGTAATGTTTTCTGTGACCCTATGGCAGCTCTCTCTCTGCATTCCCGCTGTTTGTTCCTCCTCTGCTATCCTGCAATTACTATACCTTCAATGCTCCGTCTCCACAATACCTCTCAAAGGCACCTTTTTTGCGCTTCCGTCTCTCCCCTCTTTAGCTCACTCCGATTCACCACAGCTTATCATCTCGGCTGCTCTGTACTGCCAAGTGGCTCCTCTTTTCAATCTCTCCTCTTCTCCTTTTGGGTTCGAGTTGTGCTCTGTCGCAATCTCTCCTGCCCCTCTAGCTGCTGCCTCTTCTGCCTTCCCGGCTCTCTTTATCCTGCTCGTTGACTCACCAGCCCTCTTGCCGCTCGCTGGCCGCCACCGCTCTTATCTCTGCTCCGGCCCACCACGTGATCCTCCAATCAGGCGGCTCTCAACTATTCTCCGTTTGCTTCGACGCACTTGCTGGCATACTTTTGCCCTTTTTCGCGTCTCCCCCTTTTGGAGTATCCCGCTACTGCCTCTCCTCCCGTGCTCCTCTCAATTTGCTCATTTAGGGGTACTTTTTTTTCCCCCCTTATTGCAGGCTTTAGCGGTGGAGCTAAAACGCTACACCGCCATTTGTCCCGATGACGTCACCGGAAGTCCCCCGAAGGTTCTTCTAAGGAGTCCTCTGAGGCATCCAACACCTCCAAAGCCGGCTCTTGAGGCAATTCCAAATGTCTGAGAGCACAATGCGCTAAGGGCATCGCTGTCCCAGACCCCAGCGAAATCTCCATCACCCGATAAGGAGGAGTTAGACTGGAATACCTGGACCCCCCGCCAACCCTGCTTTAAGCAGTAGGCTTGGTGTAAAAGTAAAACGAATTCTGGGGAGAAGGGAAGAGCCCCCTGAGCAGAGCCCTTTTTTTGTAGCCGTGCAGGAAGAGACAGGAACTGAATCCTGGTTCTCAGCACTTTTTGGCATTGCCAAGACTGGAGGAGCTAAAATGACAGTGTTTCCACCCAAAACTGCAGGAAATGTGGTTGAAGCGGTTGCTTTTTCCATCTCCTGCTGCGCTTCCAGACACTGCTCCAAAGCTTCTGCTACCAAAGAAATTCTGCTCTGGAGCTCCTCACCGGTGGCGTGGTCTTCAGACTCGCAGCTGCAGCAAAGGCCCAGACTCGCAGATGGCCCCTTAATTCCACAGGCAGCACAGACCAGTTTAGGCATGCCAACAAGAAAAGGCGCTGGCTCTGAACGAAAAACACAACTGAACCGAAAAGTCGGCACTGGACGCGTAAACAGCTCAGCAAACGATGCTGAAGAAAAGCACAATAACGAAAACACTCACCCCTAGTAGACACAGACCTCCGTAGACACAGACCGCTGCGACTGCTGCCTCTACTTCCTGCCGATGGTTGGAGACTGAACTCTTCAGGCCAGCTCAAGAGAAACACACCTGACGCACTGGGGTGCCGAAGGGAGGGTTGCTATAATGGACAAAACCCCCAACTGAACAGGGTACATTTACCGCTGCGCCCCCCTCCCCAACCAGGGGCCGCAGCCAACTCATTAGCATAGGTTCCCTAGAGGGTTACACTGACCGTTCTCTAACAGGCCAGACTGACATTCCTCTTTCAGTCTTAGTCAGAAGAAAGCTTTCTGCTTCTAACACCTAAGGCTAAGGCTAATTAAGACAAAATTCCTCTTACATTGGAAACTTTTTTTTTTTTTTTACCAGACTGTACTAAGCTCATCCCGAGGATACTGGTTTAGGGAGGGACATCACAAAAGCTAGGGCCCTCGGTCTTCATCTGCTAAAAGTGAGGCATAACTCAAACCCTTTAGAATGGGGCCCATGCCTGATTTCTCCTCAACCAACACATCTGCAATAAGGAATGCTGAGCTAATTTGGGCAATCAGGGAGGGTAACTCCCCCCCCACCAGAACAAATAGATGACCAAGGAGTCATCCTCTACAGCGGAATGCTCAGCTTGCTCCAGGATCACACTGCCAGGATTCTTGGGCTCCACCTCCTCCTCCCTAGCATCCAGGGAGGGCAAATCATGTGAAACTGAAGCCTCCTCGGATTCTCACTCCTTGAAGGAAGAGAAGACTGCTTCCAAGATGCCTGTCTCTGGAAAGACCCCAAACCTTGACAGAAACAATCTTTGCCCCTATCACCTCCAACAGGAGACTATTCCGTGCATCTACCATTCTTTCCATAAAGAAATATTTCCTCGGATTACTCCCAAGTCTATCCCCTTTCACCTTCATCCTATGCCGCCTCATTACAAAAGTTCTTTCAATTGAAAGATGCTCTCCTTTTTTGTACTGATGCCATGGTGATATTTATTTATTTATTTGGTTTTATATACCGTGCTATTTAGCAATCAGTGTGGTTTACAAGGAACAAGATTAGTTATTACATAGAACAAGTTTGGAGAACAACTAACATTGGTGGTTAATAATATAAACTGGTATATTAGGCAGGGGAGTCAACTTGGGTCAAACTCAAGTCAACTATATACATTGTGAGAGATGGGAAAACTATATACAACGTCCTTAATAGGATCAGTGGATGAATCTGGCTAAGGGCCTTGGTTGAAGGCAGTATAAGAGTCTGGGGGGACTTGGTCCATGAACTATTTTACTTGCTCATAGTATAATTGATAGGGGGTGTCTTTAGAACTTTTCGGAAAGTAGTCAGGTCAGAGATGGCACGGATTGTATGGGGGGAGTGAGTTCCAGAGAAGTGGTGCAAATAGTTTAAATGCTCGGCTATTCACAAATTGAGAACTTTTTCTGCATATGGAAGGAACTGAGAAGATGTTTGTCATGATAGACCTTCTGACTCTATTGTCCGATGTCCACTGTAAGAGCTCATCGAGAGCAGTTGCAGTGAGGTTATGTAGAATTCTGAATGTCATGATGAGGGCCTTATACTTGAGATGGCTAACAATGGGTATTTAAAACGTCTCGCTCCTCTCCCGCCTTACTTCCGAAGTATAAATATTGAGATCTTTAAGTCTGACCTATATGCCTTATAATGAAGCCCACTGACCATTTTCGTAGCCATACTCTGCACCAACTCCATCCTGTTTATATGCTTTTGAAGGTGTGGTCTCCAGAACTGCAAACAATACTCCAAATGAGATCTCACCAAAGGCTTATTACAGAGGCACTATCACCTCCTTCTTCCTGCTAGCTATTTCTCTATGCACCCAAGGATCCTTCTGGCTTTCACCATCACATTTTATACTTGTTTAGCCATTTTAAAATCATCGATTCTCCTTGTGGTATTGGGCAAGTCACTTAACCCTCCATTTCATCAGAAAAATCTAAGTTAGCAATGTCCCTGTTTAATGTACATTACCAAATTACAATCTAAACCACTTTGACTTGAAATGATAAAGCGGTATAGATAAAAAAAACATGTTAAATAAATTAAATTAAAAATCAGAAACAATCAATCATCCTCAGGTCCTACTTTCCCTCGGAATATGTCATCTCCATCTGCTGGCATGAGATTATTATTCCAAAGGTCTGGGCTATTTTAGGTGTAACGGAGAACAACAAATTCTGCTTTCCAAATATCATTTTTATATTACAATTGAAATAAGACTGAGGAAGAAAATGCAAGAAGAACAAAATGCAGCTTGCATTATCCCCCAAGCCGGAAAGCACACATGCCTCCCGACTGCACAACATAAAGAGAGAAAATAAAAGCTCACAGGTCCTGGATAGGTAATTGCTACTGGTATCTTGTTACCTGAGGATCTTTGCTGCTTGTGAGTGCACTGAAGGATGCAACACACTGTGCACAGTTATCCTGGAGCTGCTGGTACCACTCCATCGTGCTGACCTTTGCTTTCACCTGTAAGTCTGACAGACAAGACAAAACAAAACAAAAACAAAAACAAAAAACATCAACCACCAGGGAGTGAAACAGGGTGATGACTGCACCAGGGATGGAGAGGTTCTAGCTGTGGTAAACCCTCACCTGCCTTCTCTTTGTGCCTTGGTTCCTGTGCAGGTACAGGAGCAGGTGTTTGAGTTTTCATTTCTTTCGCTCTTTCTAGTGCTTTCTGCTTTTCTTTTGCTATTGCCTCTTCCTCATCCCTCCTCCTCTTCTCTTCCACTGCAGCAGCGAGATCCTGCTGCATGTTGCAAATCAACCCTCGCATGTCCTGCAACGCTCGTTCTCCACTGCTCATATCCTCTTGAGTAGGGAACCCTCGCTGCCAAAAGGAAAAGAATGTCTCTCATTCTGAGGTGATTCTCTGTACGACAGCATACAGGTTCCAGCAGGACCAGCCCAAGGGTTTCTACCGCCCCAGGCAGAAGCCCAGCCATGCAGCCCCCCAACCAAGCCAGGCTGTCTCTCCCATGCCGAGCTGCTGCCGTTTCTTTTTTAGGAGGGGGGGGGGGTGAAGGGGCAGCGCAGCACGGCGGCAGCTTAGTGCTTCGGCACATATGGCCTACAACCTCTGACTTCCCCTCTGACACAACTTCCTGTCGGGGGGGGGGGGAGGGCGTTTTTCAGAAGCAGCAGGCCATGTGTGCCAAAGCACATGGCCTGCCGTCACAGAGGTCTGCCACCTAGGTGGTCACCTAGCCCACCTAGTGGACAGGCCGGCCCTGGGTTTCAGTTCAATGCCTGAATAGATATGGGACAAACAAGTGCTTCTGGAAGGCCCATCACAAGAAGGGAAAGAGCCCAAGTCTGTATTCTCCTTCAGACACTGCTGTCCTATATGGGGAAGGAGAAGGATTGGCCAAGAGAAAAGATTTTTGTACCAGGAAGGCTAAAGACAACTAATGTTTACAAATATGGCTTGAAAGAGGCTCACTGAATACTGCTTTAATAGTTTGCTTCAGTACAAACATCAAAATGGTAAGCTAAATACCTCACTGCAGGTCCGGATAAGCCCCGACACTAGCCCACAGATCTGGTTGCCACGACTGCTGTAGCCTGAGATGTCCATACGCAACAGTTCTTTGTGTTTGTAGTTGGGGTCAATCTGTTGGTTAAGCTGTAGTACTTCCTCTTGGATGGCATAGAGACGGTGCAGCCTCTCCCGACCCTCCTCCTGTCGCTGCCTTGCCTGTTCTGCTTCCCGCAGCTTCAGCTTTAGAATCTAAAAACAGAAGATGCAAGTTTTATAAGTTTCAAAGCAGCTCACACTGTTTCATTCTACTTGTTCCAGTTTTTAATCACAGCACCACCTCCCTCCCCTCCCGCCCAAAAAATCTAGGTTCCAGTCAAGTCTGACCCTGATTAACTTTCAGGACCTAGAATTTGAGCTCTCCCATGCTAGTGTTCCTGGGCTAGGCTTTTTAATGCTCCAAAATCAGGCACTGCTGAAGAGGGCCTGAAGCAAGAAGCAAACCCCTTCCCTTTCAGTTCATGGGTTCCATCGAGGCAACTACCCCACCCACATGTAGCTTGAGAGATCCATTCATTTGAAGCAACAATCCAAGAAACAGTTCAGTGGATCCATCCAACCAAGAGATGATCTAGGACCCCTGGCACAGCTCAGGGTATCCATCCACAGATCTCCACACAATGCAGCTTCATTAATTTCTTCCACTCTCGATCCACACCTTTGCTCGGTGCCTATGCTCCTCCTTCAGTTTCTCCTGTTGGCCCAAAGCCTCCTTGCATCTAAAATATATGAAAACAAAGATCTGAGTTAGACCACACAACTACTTTTGAACTTCCCAGGAATGTGCAGAACAGTGATAACAGGCAAAAACAAAGCCACATAAGGCAGGCAAGATTGCTTGAATAGTGTCCCAATGACCTGTTTACTAAGTTTTTTCCCCCTTCCTTTTGCGTCTGAGAAAAATGCTTAATAAACCAGGCCTCAGGTGTGCTCAGGCAAAAAGTCTTTATTCCTTGCAGCATTATTCATGTTTTTTCCCCATATTAAGAACGCTCATCGACAAAACAGATTTCTTATGCTGAAATCTACAGCAGAGATGGGCTTAATACAAAAAAATAGTGCACTGCTGGATATAGATTACATACAGTTTCCAAAATTACCTTTGGGACACCTGTTACAGTGACTCACCCCTTTTCCATCAATTCTCTCAAGTTCTGACACTCTTGCCGCTGCTTCAGCTCCAGCAGTTCTTCAAAGCGTTTCAGCTGTTCTGCTGCAAGATCTGACACATTCTTTCCCAACTGCTCCTGCCGTTCCTGTCGTTCTTGCAGCTCTTCCTGCAAACCAGCAAACATGGGAATGCATCAGTGGCCTAGTGCTGGCCTTGGGTAATCAAGCTTCCTGTCTAACGCCTCAAGGTGCCCTGCTGTATCTGTCAGTTCACATATAAACCCTTGCTGCCTCAGACAATCCTCTTACTTTGTATTTTTTTTTTTAATATAAAGGTTTATTCATTTTTTCAGACATCTGATAAACACTTTCTTCCGCAAAAACAAATAGTGGTATACAATTACCCAAGCCCCCCTCCTTACCTCCCAAAGGCTATATATAAGCTCAAACACTTATAGATTATACTTTGAAGTATAGACAACCCACACCTTATCAAAGGATAAGAGCTTATCCAGCTTAATTGCTGTCAATCCTTCCATCAAATAAAAAATGTATTCATCCTTAACTGACAAGAATGAATATTTGGCACCTGCCTTATTTTGTATTTCTAAATTACTCTTCCATAAGGTGCTCAACAAATCACAGCATAATCCAAAAATTATAAACACAGCAATCTAAACAAAACCTTTAAAAACTAACATACATACAATGTAACATAACAAAACCCCAAAATCATTCTTGTAAATTAAAAGCTTGCTGGAATTTGTCATCTAAACATTACATAATCTGCTAAACCAGGGCTTGACAAATCCGAGGCGCCAGGTTATCATGCCAACTAAAACATTTTTAGTTGGTACCTGAGATTGTTCTGCCCTTCACTGCTGCTTTTTTTTTCTTTTTCTTAACTGTAACTACTATTTGAGCAGCAACTTCTTCCTCCTTGCATAGTATGGCTCTATGTGAGTTTGTCCCACGCTGTAGTATGGCTCTATGTGAGTTTGTCCCACGCTGTGCAGTTACTCTCATGCTGATCTCACGAACCAGAGACAAAACAGAAGAATTCCTGCATGCTGTGGCTCAGACTCACACAGAGCTGGGCTGTGCAGGGAGGCTACTGACTGACGCTAAGGTTTGGGAGGAGAAGGGGGCTGGAAGCTGTTGGCTGATTCTAGGGTCTGGAAGAAGAACTGGAGGGGTAGGAACTAGTGTGGTAGCAGACATGTTTGCTGTGGCAAGGATAAGGACTGGGAGGGGCACCTGACTGACTTACTGGGTGGTGAGGATTTGCTAGAGTGGGTAGGAGCTGGGGTGTGGCTGATTGGCTTGTTGGGCCAGAGATAAGGACTGGGGGATGATGACTGGCTTTCTTGATGACAAGAGAGGAGGGAGATGATAGAATAGAGAATGGGGACTGCTGTGGAGAAATGGGATACAAGGGGGAGACTGAGTATTGAAAGGAAGGGTGAGTGGAGAGAGAGAATGGGGCGAGGGGAGCTACTGGCTGAGCATTTCTGCCAGTGGCCTTCAAGAGTGCCTGATTTACTAAGCTTTATTTTCCCTTAGATATAGCATTAAAGAAAAACAGCCTCAATAAATGAGTCCCTAAAGCAACTGCAATAGACCCCCCCTCCCTCTCATCCCCACTTCTCAACTTCAGTGAAGACAATTTTATTTATTTATTTATTTATTGCTTTTCTATACCGCACTATTTAAATCAGTGCGGTTTACATTATAACATAATTTATGCGTAACAGGTGCTCTGTTAAGCACTTACAGTGGAATGGGAGAGTACAACTTGGAGTTCAACTGGGAGAAACTATCTACAGCTATATACAGTTATATACAATATTCACATGAGACTGTTATAATGGGAGGAGTGGGGGGGGGGAATCTCTCAGCCACTGAAATTTTAGGCTGGTTCCTAAGGTCAAAGAAAATTTACCGAGGCCTGTGCTAAGCAAATTTTTCTTGGTAAAACATTTGTGATAGTGAAGAACTGAAAAAAGTCAATTTGGCTTCCAACAGTGAGAGAACTCACAGGAATGCCTCCTGAGAAGACTGTAATTATGAAACAGATTATAAAAGGTTAGTTGCTCACTTAAGTGAATCCCAGCTCATTTATGGCTAAAATTAAAGTTCTAAAAGCTAATATAAATCACATAAAATAAAATAAAAGGCCTTGCAAACTACTTCCGGTGATGCATTGCCAAGAAAACCCAGGGGCAGTTGGGTCACCAGGAGTCAGTACAGACTTGACAGCACTAAAAAAAAAAAAATAAATAAAAGGGCCAATGCACTCCCTAATTACAGCATGAGAGAATCTTAGCTGCTTTATTTTGGATTTACTGTAATTTTTTGATATGTTTCTGAGATAAACCAGTATACAAGGCATTAGTAATTTGTAAACTTTATACTGCTCAAATAGATCTTTAAGCAGTTTCTCTGATAGCATTAATAAAAGTTGCAATAATCTAAATACTCCTAATGTCTGGATTACTATAATGAGCTCCATCATGAATAAATATGGTTTAGTAAGACTATAAACTCCATGAAGCTGAACCATTTCTTAAGTATGTATTTATATAGTGCTGTATACATCCAATATTACAAAAGACAGCAGGTGCACCGACAAGTGGTAAGGGCACTTTATTCACCAAGATAAACCCCAATGCGTTTCAGCCAATAAGGCCTTTTTCAGTGGGTACAGACCTGGTGTTCAAGGTGTCACTGCAACGAGCACTCAAAAACGGGTAAACACACCTCTAAAAACACAGAATTCGTAATCATGTGAAAAGTAGCATCAGCGTATGAATTCTGTGTTCTTAGAGGCGTTTTTGCCCATTTTTGAGTGCTCGTTGCAGTAACACCTTGAACACCAGGTCTGTACCCACTGAAAAAGGCCTTATTGGCCGAAACACACCCGCTGTCTTTTGTTCTTTGCTCTTGCGTGGCTGGCTTGCTCTCCATTGGACTTCTTACAGCCAACATTACTACAGAAATGATTAGGAGTAGTTATACCCAGCACAACTGTATCAATGCAGATTTAGTAATGGCCAGTGCATTTTTCCCAGAAAAAAAGGTGCTGGTACTCATATGCGGGACTCTCATTAGAACATAAGGATCATAGGTTAATTTTAGCAAGCAATGAAAAAGGTGCCGGTACTCCATACCGTCGCATAGTCCCCTCCCTCAAAAAAAGCCCTGGTGAAGGCCATAATCTCTGTTTCTAGTGTCAAACTGAAAGCTACCCAAACCCCATATATCTGGAGAGCATGCTTTATATTCTAATTTAATACAGGAAGAATTTGACCATAAAAATCAACTAAATGCTAGGTACAGAAGGGCTAGCATATTCTCAGACGTTTAGGAACAGTGAACGCTAAGCTGAGCATATGCATTCTTGACTACCGTTGTCTTCATACCCTACCTTGCCCTTGTTCTTGTGAATCTTCTGGTATTGCCAGATGCAGCCTTCCACCTCCACAGCTCTGGGCGACAACAGCATGAGAGGGGGGTCCTGCTCCATTTGAGGCAGATGAAGATCAGGACTCTGATTATAGTGTAAAAAATTGTCACCGTTACTAATTATGGTTACAGAATCAAAGCACAAATCAAACGTGTCTAAGAGCCTGTGAGTCCATCTTCAGCCAGGAAGCACAGTGTAAAGGAAGATAACATTTTACTTAATTTCAACTTCATTTCAAGTATTTATAACCCACCTACCTTACACCTCTAAGCAGGTAACAACCAAAAGCTTATAATAAAACAATGAAAAAAAATCAAGATACAAATGTAAAAAGGTGACATTTTACTTACCAGATAATGTCCTTTCCTCGGGTCCTTCTAGACCAGTCCAGACAAATAGGTTGTGTTCCTCTACCAGCAGATGGGGAGACAGAGAAAAGTTCCAGATGCTCCTTATGACATCATCATACCATTAATAACCTGTGTTCTAGGGACATAATCCAGTATTTGTATCCAAGCATATGGGCAGGAACCTCTGGACTTCACACAATCTCAATGACGATATCAAGCTCAAACAGAACAGAAACTATAACTATGTACAAGATCAGCTGCATCAGGCGGCTTGTCAGAAGGGTATGAGTCCACAGGGCCAACCACAGTGTACAGCAGACCAAAACATATTCCAGGGGCAGATCCTGGACTGGTCTAGCAGGATGATATGGAAGGTAACCAAGTCTAGACAAGAGGGACACAGCAAAGCTATGACTGCACTGAGAGGGAAGAAGACATGGCATCTTTAAAGACCTCTGAGCCAAAGGCCTTGTCCACCAGAACGTGGACATCCAAGCGGTAATGTTTGACAAAAGTGGAAAGTGATGCCCACATTGCCACCTGACAGATGTCTGAGGGGATGACCAAGCTACACTCTGCCTAAGAGAATACTTGAACCTGAGTGGAATGCACATGCAAACCCTCAAGAACGAACCAGCTGGTCCTGCAACAGATATGATGAGGCAATGGCCTCCTTGATCAAGCATCCCAGAGTAGATGACAGCCGCATTACCTTTACGCAAAATAGCACAAATAGATGGTCTTACTTACGAAAGGAGTTACTAATCTTCAAGTACTGAAGAAGTATTCTCCGGATATCCACCAGGCGAAGGTCCTTGCTTTTCCCTTAGCACTGCTCCTTAGAAAAGGAGGGCAGATAAAACCGCCTGATTTAATGGAAGGAAGATACCACTTGGATAAGAATGAGGAGACAGAACAAATACACACAGCCTTCTCCAAGAACGATAAGCAAGGATTCCTGTATAACACCACCTAAAGTTTAGAGATACGTCTCACTGAACAGATAGTAACCAGTAAACCAGTTTTAAAGGGTCAGATCTTTCAGCATAGCCTGCTTGAACAAATCAAAGGGCTCTGACATCAGGGCTTGTGGCACCAGGCAGAGATCCCATGAGGAAACAAATGAATTCAGGGGAGGATGCAGGAGTCATACCCTTTGAAGGAAACTGAAGACATCTGGATGAGAGGCAATGGACCGCCCTGCCACCAGTCCTCTGAAGCAGGATAAGGCTGAAACCTGAACTTTCACGGAACCAAGGAAAAGACTTGTCCACACCATCCTGAAGGCAAGCAAGGACGGCAAGTCTGCCATATTAGGTCTAACCTAATGCTCATTTCACCAATGCTCGAAAAAAACACCAAACATGAACGCAGCCCAGGCTGGTAAATCCTCTCCTTGCCTTAAGGAGCATGGAAACAATGGCAGGAGAATAGCCCTTACGCACTAAATAATGCCTGTCGAGTCGAGCTATAAGTGATAAGGGAGCCAGGTCGTCTGGAAGGCTGGTCCTTGACATAACAGCTCTCAAGATGGCAGTCACAGAGGAGATTCCTGCAGGAGCACATCAGGTCCCTGAACTATGGCCTCTGTGGCCAATCCAGCATCACCAAGGCAACCCAACATGGATGTTACTCTGTGTGTTGAAGTACACAACCCACAAGCAACCACGGAGGAAAAGCAAACAGGCAATACTTAGGCCAGGACTGAACTAGGGCATCAACACCCTTAAAGCCTGCTTCCCTGCAGCGACTGAAGAATCTGTGCGCTTTGGCAATGGAGCGGTTGCCATCAAATCCATCTCGGGATGGCTCTAGGGGCGCAGAATTTGCTGAAATGCCATCCAACTCATTTCCCACTCGCTGGGACTGAGAGAGTGGCGACTGAGGAAGTCTGCCTCCACAATGTCAATTCAAGCGATGTGCTAAATCAAGAGCACTAGGAGATTTCTTTCTGCCCAGGAGAACAGGAGGGTCCTTTCCAGGGCCAGTCCGGCATTCTTCATGGCCGCTTGCCGATTGACATACACCACTCCGTGGCATTGTCAGAGTACACAAGGACTGCTCTGCCTTTGACTAGAATCCAGAAGTGCAAAAATGCAAGACGAATGGCTCATGCCTAGAGATGGTTGATGGGCCATATCGAATCCTGGATGCTCTAATGGTTCTGAACTGTTTGGTTCTTGCAAATGGACTCCCAGCCAAATAGGCTGGCATCCGTCAACAGGAGAGGCCATAAGTGATCCTCAGATGCTATGGCTGTTGCCACCACCACAGGCTAGACACCACCTCTGACTGGAGGGGAGGCCTGGTGAGCCTCTTATAGTGGCCTCATATGAGCTCATACCCAAGGCACCTTTTCTATCATTACTGCCATCAAGCCAAGAAGCTGAAGATAATCCCAAACCCGGAAGCCTGTTGAGATCGAAAAGCTGCCAAATGGGTCAACAATTTTTGCAACCTCTCCTCAGGTAGAAAGTCCTTGCCTATCAAAGTGTCTAAACACACCCCTAGATATTCCAGTGATTGGGAAGGCTCTAAGTGGTTCTTTTCTCAATTGATTACCCAGCCAAAAAACTCACCAGGAACTTTACCAACACCCAAAACTCTTCTGACTGTGACCTGGCCTGGATGAGCCAATTGTCCAGATATGGGTGAACACAGATCCCTTGGCGTCTCAACACAGCAACCACCACCACGATTTCAAAAACGTCCTTGGGGCAGTAGAAAGATCAAAGGGAAGAGCATCAACTCGAAAATGAGAGCCAAGCATGGCGAAATCGAGAAAGCGCCGTTGATCCTCATGGATAGGAATGTGGAAATAAGCTTCAGCTAGATCCAGAGACACAAGAAACTCTCCACAAGGGACTTCTGGTGACGTCACCATCCCTCATGGAAGGCTGAGAGCTGAGCTTCACCAGACAACCCCACTAGTGAGCCATAAAGGATCATAAATTCTGCAAATACCCCGAAATATACAGCAGAAAGCATACTAATACAGATATCAGAGGGGATGTCAGCAATGCGAAAAAAAATGGCAGACTTAAGCAAAATTTGTATATTCGGGCCCACGCAGTGAAAATAAAGAAGGGGAGAAGGGAGGTGGAGACCCCGCAACAGGACGTTCCATAGAGGTGACGCAAGGAACATTGGCGTTAATACAGAGTGAAGGCACACTTGTGCAAATTACAAAGGAGGAACTAACAGACTGGTTTGGAGAGCTGCAGTCAGAAATGGTGGGGTTTCGCACTGACATGGAAATCGCCATCACAGAGTTTCGCGCAGACGTCATGGACCTGGGCAAAAGGGTGGCAGAAAAACAGATGGAAGAAGTCCAAAGTACAATACAGGGGTTGGACCAAAGTATCAGGGCCTTGGAAATAGCTAAAGAGCAACTGAAGACCTAGAAAATAGGTCAAGGAGGAACAGCTTATGAATCAAAGGGGTTCCTGAAAAGTAGGACTACCAGGACTGTGAACAGACGGCAAGGGAAATATGCAAGGCGATGCTGGCGCTAACAGAGGAGGATATAGAGCACAAGGAGATCAAAATGGACAGAGCACACAGAGCCCTGGGCCTCAGCAGGGGGGGATTATACAAGAAACATTATTATACGATGTGTGACAAAAAAGAAACGAGACTGTGGCAGCCACACCCATGACTCAATGCCAATTTGCTAACTGCTCATGTCACTGTGTTGTGCAACATCTCACCACTATTCTGCTATAATATTTTTCATCTCTCTCTCTGTTTTTCTTTTTCAGGTTTTTTTTGTAGCACACTGCTCCACTGCTTTGTCACTCAACTGGAGGTGGCAGAAATATGGAGCAAAGAATCAATTTGAATTTTCTGGTTAAGTTGGAGAAGGTCCCAACTGAGTGTCTCTAACTTCTCCAAAAGGCTTATGGAGAAAATGCAATGTCAAGGCCACGAGTCTTCAAGTGGCACAAACGCTTCAAGACTGGCCGTGAGGAGGTGGAGGATGACCACAAGTCAGGATGACCTTTGACGACAAAGATGGCTGAGAACATTGACAGAGTGAACCAGCTGGTGTGGAGTGATTGCAGAATGACGGTGTGGATGATAGTTGAGGAGCTCAGCCTGAACAGGGAGTCAGTGCGAACCATCTTGGTGCAGGAGCTGGGGATGTGGAAGGTGTGTGCCAAGATGGTGCCCAAGCTTTTATCGGACGACCAGAAGGAGCGCCGGGTCAATGTTTGTCGAGACTTGCTAGAAAAGATCGGAGAAGATCCAGAGTTTGTTGGCTGAGTCATCACAGGAGATGAGACTTGGGCCTTCCAGTACGAACCTGAAAGCAAGAGACAGAGCCTGCAGTGGAAGACCCGACTGTCACCCATACTCAAGAAGGCGCACATGTCCAAATCAAGGATCAAGGTCATGCAAATTGCATTTTTCGACCAGAAGGGAGTGGTCCATAATGAGTTTGTGCATGAGAGTCAGACAGTCAACCAGCACTTCTACCAGAAGGTCCTCAATCGTCTTTATGACCGGGTTTGGCACAGCAGGCGGGCTCTGTGGAGAGACAAGTCATGGCTGCTCCACCACGAAAACGCACCCGCGCACACCGCACTCAGTGTGAGGCAGTTCTTGGACAACAAACAGATCACAGCTCTCGACCACTCTCATTATTCCCTAGATGTTGCACCATGCGAATTCTGGCTCTTCCCCAGGCTGAAGACTGTGCTCAAAGGAACTCATTTCGCCTCTGTAGAAGAGATCAAGGCCACTGTGACGAGGGAGCTGAGGGACCTCAAGGAGGAGGACTTTACCGAGTACCTCCGTACGTGGCAGAAACGAACGCAGAAGTGCATTAACCCAGTGGGGGGGGATTACTTTGAAGGGGACAATGCGTAATTTCTCTGTAGATTTTGTAATAAAACATTTATGGGACAGTCTCATTTCTTTTTTTTTCACACCTTGTACACCTGCAGGACTACAAAATTAAAGAACAGATTGCGGCCCATGTGAGGGAAGCGGGGCAATTCAAATGAAAGGGGAATACAGTAGCTATATATGCGGATCTAGCCACGGCAACATTACAACGTAGGAAAGCATGGAGGATATACCGCAAAACTGTGAGAGGAGAACATTAAATATAGTCTTTAAGTACTACAAAAGGAGACTGCTATGTCTGGAGAGAGATGTGCAATTGTAAGTATTGTGGCAAGGAGGCCTGTCCGGAGTCTGGGGGAGGACAAAGACAGGGAATTCACCCTAGTAAAAAGCCCCCTTTCACCAAGGCAGGGTAGGAAAGCCACAAACACCTCCAGGAATCAGAAAACTTCCACATGGCCCACATTTCATGCTCCCCCTAGTGGAATGAAGAGGAGAGGATACAGAGCCCAGAACCCCTTAGGCAGTGAATGCTCCAAGCACTCAGGTGCCCAAAGTCAGGCTGATTGCCATCACCTGGGTAAGGAAGGGTTGAAGCTAGAGTCCTGGAAGTATAAACCTAGGCCAGAGTATGAGAGAAGAGAACGGAGAGGAGAAGGAGAAGCAGGAAGCCAGACTGCCACGAGCCGAGGCACAGCTGCAAGCAAGGGAAGCTTGACCGATGCTGAGCAGAGCAGAGGAACTAAGCTTCCAAGAGAGGAGAGTGCTAATTGGCATACAGCACGTCTGCAAGAGGGTTTGGAGCCAGGAACAGGAGAGACTCCAAGATCCCCCGAGAGGCTAGCTGAGCATTGTGAGCAGGACTAGGGAGTCAGAGACTATGCAGCAGGGAGAGCCTGAGGTGAAGCTGAATGAGGAGGACACTCCCATGGACTGTTCTGTGCGCCAAGCTTTAAACCTGAGGAACAGGGAGAAAACAAGCCAGTCTTGAGAGAGAGTTTGCCAGGAATAGAAACCCACAGTCCACAGGCTGGGTGGCAGTGAGTCCCTCGTGTTGGTAAAGGGAAAGGTCACAGGGACTAAAGAGCAAGCCTGGAAACTGGATAAGCTTGTTAATTTTCTGCTGCTGGAACAAGGACACTGAGGTAAGAAAGTAGCTAATTATAACGAAGCTTTCTTGTACCCCTGAAGTATATCTGTTGCTTGGAAGTTTTGAAGCTGAGAGAAGCTATACTATCATGGACAGTGAATGTGATTTTGTTTTGTGCTTTGCCCAGCAAGGCTAAAAAGGGAATTATCCTTGCTGTTAAAGACTGTGTATCCTGCACTATGGAGAACCTTTAAACAGAGATTTTTGGGTTTGTGTTTGTTTTTGAAGAGTGCTCTGCTTCACAGAGTCCCTGAGCAAATATCCTGTACGTGGTATGAACGAACCTTTGTGTGTATAAAATAAATTTCTGTCATTTGCCTTACCCTTGGAGCCCGACTACAGCTTTCTGTTTGATGCACACATACAGCCAGCAGAAAGTTCCTCTAAAAACCACGCCCTCCTAGCTAGAGGCGAGTGGTAGCAGCGTGACAGTGGCGGAAGAGTGACAGTGGCATAGTTGTGAGGATTTTCTACCACTCAGGATTTCTACTATTCAGGACTTTCCAACATCCAGGATATACACCTACAAGAGTGATAGCACAGAAGGTTGGCGGAAAAGACAATTTTTGTTCTTCGAGAGTCAACACCTGAGCAAGGTATCGTCGGAGATGGAACCAAAAGAGCTGGTACAATGGATGGCCACTCAATTTCAACGCCAGCAGGAGTTAGCCCAGCTAGCGCAAGAGTGCGGCGGCAGCTATTAGGGAGCAGCAAAAGCCTGTCCTGGACTTAGTGGAATTATTTCCCAGAGGCAAGGAGGTGGAGAAACCCTAACCCCGGAGGGACCAGCGATGCCGCAAGTGGACAGTCTAGTAGGCCCACACACCAGCGGCGCATTTAACTTTGGAAAACTTTCTCCTGATGATGATATAGATGACGTTTTGGAGTCATTTGAGAGGGTGGCTCAAGCTGTAGGTTGGCCCGATAACAGGTCCCTTAACAGGAGAAGCAATAGCCGCATATAGGGCTATGCCAGCTGCCCAGACCATGGACTATAATGCTGTAAAAAATGCAATTAGAGACCGATTAGGGTTAACGAAAATGTTGTATCACCGAATGTTTAGAGCCACAGTCTTAAAGGCCAGAGAGACACCTAAGGCCTTAAGCCAGAGAATGAGGTTTAGCTTTAAAGTGGCTAGCGCTGGAAGGAAAACCTATGGATATGGTGATATTGGAGCAATTTATGGCTGCAATACCAAAAAGGGTACAATCTTTTCTGATTCAGCAGAACTGCTAGAGCACATAAGAGGCAACCCTTTTGGCGGAGCGCTACATGGAAGCTGAATTGGCGTTTCTCCCAAAGGCGGGCCCTCCAAAAGTAGGGGCAGAGGCCAGTTTTGATTTATCAGAAAAGAAACAGGGAAAAAATGCAAAATGTTTGAAAACTTGTGTGTCTGCTCATGAGGGTAAGTGGGCTAAGAAAAAATGCTATCGTTGTGGAGAGAGGGGACACCTGCAGAGGGGATGCAAAGCCCGCATTGGGTTAACTGGTACCAATGTGAAACATTTAGGAGAGGGATTTCTCTTAAGTGTTAACATACAGGGGGTCACTACCCATGCTCGACTCTGGGGCCGACCAAAGCATGGTGTCACGAAAGCTTTGGCAGGCAATTGAGGCCCAGGATGAGTCTCGCCAGAGGAAGCCAGAAGGGCAGGTCCAAATTAGGTGCATCCATGGAGCTGCTTCTTTCTACCCTGTGTACAAAGTAGTGATAAAAGGGTTGGGGGCGCAGAAAGAAGTTCGCGTGGCAGTGGTTCCAAAACTACCCTATGATTTAGTATTGGGAAGGGATTGGCCCCAATTTAAGGAAGGATTATAGAAAGGCCTTGGGAGAAAAGGGGATGGGATGGTAACAGTGATCCCTGGCCCTCTTTTTGAGAACCCCCAAAAGCCAAGTGAGAACCCAGGGAAAGAACCCCTGGGAGGTGTGGCTCCCCTTAAACAGAAGTTTGTATTAAAATTTTGTAAGGTGTTCGAGAAGGCCCAGGCTCCCAGGAGGGCGTCCCCGCAAGCCGCGGGATATGATTTATGCAGCGCCAAAGATCGGGTGATACCCAGCTGTGGAAAGGCTCTCATTGATACTGGCCTTCAGATGGAGATGCCCATAGGATGTTATGGTCGGATAGCACTGTGATCAGGTCTGGCACTGAAATATTTCCTGGACATCAGGGCTGGGGAGATCGACCCTGATCATAGAGGGAGTGTAAAGGTATTACTGTTCAATTTTGGCAACGAAAACTTCCATGTGAAGGTGGGAGACCGGATTGCCCAGCTGCTGTGCGAGAGAGTAGGCTTTCCCCCACTGGAAGAGGTCCCCATGTTGTCTCCTACGGATCGAGGAGCCTCTGGATTTGGTTCCACCGGAGGTGCTGGGAGGAAAAGCCTGACAGCCACCTGTGGAGAGAGAATGGAGGAGACTGAGGACGACGACCTGGGAGTTCAAGTGGCCGACTGCAGGAAGAACCTGGAGCCCCAAGTAGGGGAAGAACTATCGTTGGTCCAGAGACGGGATCTGGCTCGACTATTGGAGAGGTTCCCAGATGTACTGACCCCGATCCCGGGTGAAACTCGACTGGTGGCACATGAGATTCTGACGCCACCGGGGAAGGTGGTCAGACAACGACCCTACCGCCTACCAGAAGCTAAAAAGCAGGAGGTCGTGGCACAGGTGCGTGAGATGTTAGCGATGGGTGTCATTGAAGAATCAAGGAGCCCGTGGTGCAGTCCCGTTGTTTTGGTTCCAAAACCGGATGGGACATTACGCTTCTGTATAGACTTCAGACAGGTGAATGCTATCTCGGTATTCGACGCTTACCCGATGCCCCATATCGAGGAGCTTTTGGACCGCTTGGGGCAGGCTAGGTTTCTGACCACCCTAGACATGACGAAGGGGTACTTGCAGATTCCGTTGACTAGTGAGTCTCGGCCGAAGACCGCCTTCAGCACCCCGATTGGGCTATTCCAGTTTAAGAAGATGCCCTTTGGCCTTCACGGCGCCGCAGCGACCTGCCAGAGATTGGTGGCTCAAGTCCTGTGTCCTCATCAAGGATATGCTTTCGCATATATGGACGATATTATTATCCACAGTTGCAGTTGGATAGAACATATCCCGAGGGTTGAAGCTGTCCTGCGATCTATGAGGCAGGCAGGCCTCACTCTGAACCCGAGCAAGTGTGCCTTTGCCAAGCGAGAAGTGAAATACCTGGGGCACATGGTAGGACGAGGGAGGATTAAGCCCTTGATTGACAAAGTGGACAGCATCAAGAATTTTCCCCGTCCCACAACGAAGAAGCAATTAAGAAGCTTTCTAGGCCTGATTGGCTATTTACAGGAGGTTCCTGTCACGCTTTGCGGAAGAAAGTTCTATCTTCACGGACACGTTGAAAAAGAATTGCCCAAATCAACTCCGTTGGACCCCGGAGGCGGAGAGGGCTTTCACCAGATTAAAAGGACGGCTATGCATGGCCCCGGTATTACGCGGGGTGGATTTCACGCAGCCCTTCATCGTGCAGACGGATGCCTCAGAGATAGGCTTAGGGGCCGTCTTGTCCCAGAAGTATGAAAGAAATGAGCATCCTGTGATGTTCCTTAGTAGGAAGTTGTCCTCGGCAGAGCAACACTACTCTACGATTGAGAAAGAGTGCCTCGCCATCAAATGGGCAATAGAGACCCTCCGGTTCTACCTCACCGGATGAAGATTCCCGCAAGTTACTGATCACGCATCCTTGAAGTGGCTCCAACAGATGAAGAACCACAATGCAAGATAAACCAGATGGTACATGGCCCTCAAGCTTTTGATTTTAAGGTAGAGCGTCGGGCAGGGAAGCTACACCACAATGCAGATGCCTTATCCAGGATTACGGACTGTTCGGAGGAGCTTCAACAACCTCCGCCAGCCCGTAATATCTTTAGTAGGGGGGTATGTGGCAAGGAGGCCTATTCGGAGTCTGGGGGAGGACAAAGAGACAGGAAATTCACCCTAGTAAAGGGCCCCCTTTCACCGAGGCAGGGTAGGAAAGCCACAAACACCTCCAGGAATCAGAAAACTTCCACATGGCCCACATTTCATGCTCCCCCTAGTGGAATAAAGGGGAGAGGATACAGAGCCCAGAACCCCTTAGGCAGTGAATGCTCCAAGCACTCAGGTGCCCGAAGTCAGGCTGATTGCCATCACCTGGGTAGGTAGGGGATGAAGCTAGAGCCCTGGAAGTATAAACCTAGGCCAGAGTATGAGAGAAGAGAACAGAGAGAAGGAGAAGCAGGAAGCCAGACTGCCACGAGCCGAGGCACAGCTGCAAGCAAGGGAAGCTTGACCGATGCTGAGCAGAGCAGAGGAACTGAGCTTCCAAGAGAGGAGAGTGCTAATTGGCATATAGCACGTCTGCAAGAGGGTTTGGAGCCAAGAACAGGAGAGACTCCAAGATCCCCCGAGAGGCTAGCTGAGCATTGTGAGCAGGACAGGGAGTCAGAACCTATGCAGCTGAGAGAGCCTCAAGTGAAGCTGAATGAGGAGGACACTCCCATGGACTGTTCTGTGCGCCAAGCTTTAAACCTGAGGAACAGGGAGAAAACAAGCCAGTCTTGAGAGAGAGTTTGCCAGAAAAAGAAAGCCATAGTCCACAGACTGGGTGGCCATGAGTCCCTCGTGTTGGTAAAGGGAAAGGTCACAGGGACTAAAGAGCAAGCCTGGAAACTGGGATAAGCTTGTTAATTTTCTGCTGCTGGAACAAGGACACTGGGGTAAGAAAGTAGCTAATTATAATGAAGCTTTCTTGTGCCCCTGAAGTATATCTGTTGCTTGAAAGTTTTGAAGCTGAGAGAAGCTATACTATCACGGACAGTGAATGTGATTTTGTTTTGTGCTTTACCCAGCAAGGCTAAAAAGGGAATTATCCTTGCTGTTAAAGACTGTATATCCTGCACTATGGAGAACCTTTAAACAGAGATTTTTGGGTTTGTGTTTGTTTTTGAAGAGTGCTCTGCTTCACAGAGTCCCTGAGCAAATATCCTGTACGTGGTATGAACGAACCTTTGTGTGTATAAAATAAATTTCTGTCATTTGCCTTACCCTTGGAGCCCGACTACAGCTTTCTGTTTGATGCACACATACAGCCAGCAGAAAGTTCCTCTAAAAACCACACCCTCCTAGCTAGAGGCGAGTGGTGGCAGCGTGACAGTATTTACTTCAAGGAATTTTTCTAAATCTTGGGGAAAAAGGAATTCTTTAGATTAAAGCTGATTAATCTGTGAACCCAGTGTATTTGTTAAATCAGTCAGGGACTAGGAGCAGCAAAGAGCTTTCAGTTTAAATTTAAAACACAGCAGAGCGCTTTCTGGTTAAATTTAGAACCCAAGACTCCCTCTATCCAAGCAAGGGCTGTGAGACTCCCCCTGGAAATTGGTCACAGATTACCTTAGAAGCACAGGACAGGGTACTGTGTAATAGCCATCTTTTAATAAGTCTTTTACCCTGCCTCCACAACACCCACCCACCCCTGGGATAATTGTAGCTTTATAGGTCCATAAACCTCTCAAAGGAAAGAAGGTGCTATATTCACTCTCAGGTGCAGTTGTCTGTCCTCATTAGGCATACATTAAGGACCTAAGATTAATTAAGCTTCAGGTGAACAAAGTTCATTAAACATATTAGGTGCAGTTTTATTAGTATAAGTATCCCTACCAATCCTTAGTAGGTAAGAAACTTAAATACCTACACAAAACCTTAAAACTAAGATGCAGACAACAGTACAGCAGCAAGATGGGGGGTTTCTAGTCTTTTGCATCGAGTATCACATGTATGCTTTTCTCCCAGTTGGTGAGGGTCTTACGTGTGCACTAGGTGCAAGGAGCTCTTTGCTCTCAGGGAACGTGTCCGATCTCTGGAGGCTAGAGTAGCAGACTTGGAGAACATAAGGAAGGCAGAGAGGTACATAGACGAGACCTACAGGGATACAGTACTGAAGTCCCACATCCAGTCTGGCAGCATCTCTATTGCCATGGAGGAGAGAGGTCATGTGACAGGAGAGCATCACCCTGATGTATCAGAAAGTGATTCTGTAGCTAGGACCTATCCTCCAGCTGATATAAAACCCTCTCGTACTGAGGAAGTTTCTCCAAGGCCATGTGCCCATGAGGGAAGGGTTAGGACAGCCGTTATAGTTGGTGATTTGATCATAAGGCATGTAGATAGCTGGTTGGCTGGTGGACGTGAGGATCGCCTAGTAACATGCCTGCCTGGTGCCAGGGTAGTGGACCTCACACGCCACCTAGACAAGGTCTTAGATAGTGCTGGGGAGGAGTCTGCTGTCTTGGTTCATGTCTGTACTAATGACATAGGAAAATGTGGTAGGGAGGTTCCAGAGGCTAAATTTAGGCTTTTAGGTAGGAAGCGGAAATCCAGAACTTCCAGGGTAGCATTCTCCAAAATGCTTACCGTTCCACACGCAGGACCCAAAAGGCAGGCAGAGCTCTGGAGTCTCAATGTGCGGATGAGACGATAGTGCAAGGATGAGAGTTTTGGATTTGTTAGGAACTGGAGAACATTCTGGGGAAAGGAGGGGTTCTTCCAAAGGGATGGAACCAGGCTACTGGCATCAACCTTTAAAAAGGAGATAGAACAGGTTTTAAACTAGATAATAGGGGAGAGCCGACAGTCGCCCAAGAGCGCATGATTCAGAACAATGTATCCTTGAAGGATACTACCAAAAAAATGAAATTAGAGCATATCAGCAGAAGGTTCCAATAAAGACAAAAAGTAACCCAAATATCCTTGAGTACAGAGCAGACAGAGCTTAAAAATTCCAAATTACCTCTGCCTACCGATAGCCAGATTAATATGAATAAAATAGTCTCTAAAATGCTTGTATTCAATTGCTAAAAGTCTAAAAAGTAAGATGTGAGAGTTAGAATATATAGTATTAAATGAGAGGTTAGATATGATTGGTATCTCAGAGACATGGTGGAAGGAGGACAACTAGTGGGACACTGTGATACCTGGGTACAAACTATATCGTAATGATAGAGCTGATTAAATTGGTGGATGTGTTGCGCTCTATGTTAGAGAGGACATTGAGTCACAAAGGATTACAGTTTTGCAGGAAACAAAATTTGCTGTAGAATCTCTATGGATTGAAATTCTATTTAAAAAAAGGGGACGGCAAAGGCAGTGGGGGTGTATTATTGAGTGTCTGTCCAGAATGAACAAATGGATGATGAAATGCTCAAAGAAATTAGGGAAGCTAACAAAAGTTACAGCACAGTAATAATAATAGGTGATTTCAATTACCCTGGTATTGACTGAGTCAGTGTCACATGCTAGGGAGATAAAGTTTCTAGATGAAATAAATGATTACTTCTAAGAGCAGCTGGTTCATGAACCGATCAGAGGAGAAGCTATTTTGGACCTAGTCCTTAGTGGAACATCAGATCTGGTGCAAGAGGTAAGGGTGTTGGGGCCGCTTGGCCATAGTGATCATAGCATGATCGCTTTGATTTAATTAATGGAGGAGGGATGGTATGGAAATCCACAGAACTACCTTTTAACTTTCGAAAGGGAGACTATGATAAAATGAGGAAAATAGTTTAAAAAAAAACCTAAAAGGAGCAGTTGCAAAAGGTTAAAGACTTACATCAAGCTTGGGTGTTTAAAAATGCTATCTTGGAAACCCAGACCAGCTGTATTCCACGCTTTAAGAAAAGTGGAAGTCATTCCAAAAAACTGCCAGCATGGTTTAAAAGTGAGGTCAGAGAGGCTGTTACCAAAAAAGCATCTTTCAGGAAATGGAAAAAAGAGCCAAATGACAAAAACTGGAAACAGTACAAGCACTGGCAAGTTAAATGCAAGGCATTGATAAGGCAGGCAAAGAAAGAATTTGAGAAGAAACTTACTGTCAAAGCAAAAACGTGTAATAAAGACTTTTTCAAGTACATTCACAGCAAAGAGTAAATTAGACTTACCTGCTAATTGTTGTTCCTTACGGAACTCTAGTCCAGTCCCGGAACCATAGAGTTGTCAATCCCATCCAGCAGCTTTGGAGACTGAATGACATCACTTTAGCACCTCTGGTATAACTAGGCAAAGACCGCCCACTATCCTCAGTACCTATTGACAAAGCACAGCTAAGCAGAGCAACAAATAAACAAATTAGAAGACAGTAAGGGAAAAATAGAAACCCACAGGAACTACGGACCAAAACGGTCTATTACCCCCCAGCCAAGCCACGACCAAGACTCCCCCATGGCTCCAGTCTATGCCCATGGGAGAGCCCCCGCCGACAGCCGAAGGGCAAGCTGCTCAGTAGGGAAAGGCCCCAACAAGGAAACAAGGCTTACTTACCGGTGCCCTTCCACTTTGCTAAACCCGGTCGGGATTTCTTACCCTACCGTCCGCTTAGCACCCTAGAGGTCGTTCGGTTCGTTTGTTTTTTGTTTTTTTTGTTTTTTTTCGCTGACATGCTTGAAACAAAACGAACCCCCAGCACAGGCTAGCGAGCTGACGATATCCAGGGAGGGCTCCGGGACTGGACTAGAGTTCCGTAAGGAACAACAATTAGCAGGTAAGTCTAATTTACTCTTCCTTTTCGTCCCTCTAGTCCAGTCCCGGAACCATAGAGGATGTAACAGAGCAGTGCAGTCACCAGGAGGGGGCAGCGAGCCCAGCCTGAAGAACCGCGGACCCGAAGCCACTATCCCCCGCTGCCTGCACATCCAATCGATAATGCTTCACAAAAGAATGCAACGATGACCAGGTCGCCGCTCTGCAAATGTCCCCCACGGGAACCAGACTGACTTCCGCCCAAGACGCCGCTTGCGCCTGCGTGGAATGCGCCCGGAGCCTGTCCGGGACAACTCGACCCTTCAAAACATAAGCTGACGCAATAGCCAACTTCAGCCAATGGGAAATCGAAGCCTTCGCCGCCGCTTCCCCCTTGCGCGGCCCCCCGAAGGCGACAAACAACCGATCAGATTTTCGGAAAGGTTCTGTCCTGGCAAGGTATTTCCCAGAACGCGCCGCCCATCCAATAAACGCAGCCGACCCCCAGAATCCTTATTCTGTTGCGCCGAGAATCCGGGAAGCGTAACTACCTGATTAACATGAAAGGCCGAAACCACCTTAGGCAGAAAAGCCGGCACGGTACGTAGTACGACCTTCTGCGGAAAGAAAGACAGATATGGCTTGCAACTCGGAAATGCGCCGCGCCGCGCAAATCGCCACCAAAAACACCGTTTTCAAGGTAAGATCCTTAAGGGAAGCCTCCCCCAAAGGCTCAAACGGCGCCCTAACCAACGCCTCCAACATCAAATTCAAATCCCACGCCGGGACCGAGGCACGCACAGGAGGCCGAATAAGCAAGACCGCTCGTAAAAATCTGCGAACGTCCTCCAGGGACCCCAAGGATCGGCCACGAACCTTACCCCGATAGCAGGAAATGGCCGCCAACTGCACCTTGAGGGAACTAGCCGCTAAACCTTTATCTACCCCATCCTGCAAGAACTCCAGGATGTGAGGCCCAGACGCCTCCAAGGGCCGAATGCGACGTCCCGCACACCAAGACTCAAATATGCGCCAGACTCGAATGTACGCTAAGGAGGTGGAACGCCGACGCGCCTGCAGCATGGTGGAAATGACCACGGGCGAGTATCCCCGAGCCCTCAGCCTAGCCCTCTCAAGAGCCAAGCCGTAAGAGAGAACCGACTCACCTGAGGCATACGCAACGGACCCTGCAGCAACAGGTCCGGCCGACATGGAAGACGCCACGGGCTGTCCACGAGCAACCGCACCACGTCTGCATACCAAGGCCGTCGCGGCCAGTCGGGGGCTATCAAAATCACCAGACCGCGGTGCCGCTCGATGCGCTGCACTACTCAACCTATCAGGGCCCAAGGCGGAAACATATAAAGAAGACCTGCTGACGGCCACTGCTGCGCCAACGCGTCGAGACCTTCCGACATTCGCTCCCGACGCCGGCTGAAGAACCGTGGTACCTGAGCCGACTCGAAGGTTGCCATAAGATCCATCCACGGGAGGCCCCAGCGCCGGACTAACAGCTCGAAGATGCTCGGATGCAGCCGCCACTCTCCCGGATCCAGCCTCCGGCGACTGAGAAAGTCCGCCTCGACATTGTCTACGCCTGCGACATGCTGAGCCGACAGAGCCCGGAGATGGCCCTCGGCCCACTCTAACAGCTGGGCCGCCTCGGCCTCCAGGGCAGCACTGCCCGTGCCGCCTTGACGATTGATGTACGCCACTGTCGACGCATTGTCGGACAGCACTCGCACTGCCTGCTGACTCAGAGTCCCCTGAAACTCCCGCAGCGCAAAGAAAACCGCTCGCATCTCCAAGCGGTTGATGGGCCACGTCCTCTCCTCCGACGACCAGCCCCCCTGGGCAAACCGGCCGTCGCAATGAGCCCCCCAGCCCAAGAGGCTCGCATCCGTCGTAAGGAGTCTCCACGCCGGCGGCTCCAGTGGCATGCCCGCGGAGAGACTGCCTGGATGCAACCACCACAGAAGTGCCTGCTGTACTTCCAGAGGACAGACCAACCGTCGCGACAATTCGTCCCGTTGAGGGGACCACCGACGAAGCAACGTCGCTTGCAAGGGCCTCATATGGGCCCGGGCCCACGGCACAAGCTCTATCGCGGCCGCCATCGTGCCTAACAACTGCAGATATCGCCACGCTGTCGGAGCCGGGGTGGACAAAAAATTCTGAACTAACCCGCGGAGACGCTGAACCCGCTGATCTGGAAGGAACACCATCGCTTTCCGAGTGTCAAAACGGGCCCCTAAAAATTCCAGGGACTGCGACGGAACCAAGTTGCTCTTCGCTAGGTTGACCACCCAGCCCAGACTTTCCAACAACTCCACCACTCGGGCTGTGGCCAGCGCGCTTTCTTCCCGGGACTTGGCCCATATCAACCAGTCGTCCAGGTACGGATGGACAAGCACCCCCTCTTTGCGAAGAGCTGCCGCCACCACCACCATGACCTTGGTGAAGGTGCGCGGAGCCGTCGCCAGGCCGAAAGGCAACGCCTGAAACTGGAAATGCCCCATAGGAAGAGCAAACCGGAGATATCTTTGGTGCTCCGGACGAATGGGAATATGCAGGTACGCCTCCGTCAGATCCAGAGAGGTAAGAAACTCCCCCGCGCGGACCGCCGCTATCACAGAGCGCAGGGTCTCCATCCGAAAGTGAGACACGCGGAGACAACGATTGACCCGCTTCAAATCCAAAATGGGCCGAAAGGTGCCCTCCTTTTTTGGCACCACGAAATAAATCGAGTATCGACCGGACCCGCACTGAGCCTCGGGAACGGGAACTACCGCCCCCAGCTGCACCAGCCGCTGAAGTGTCTCGGAAACCGCACGCATCTTGGCCGGCGCCGCGCAAGGAGAACGAACGAAGGAATCGCGCACGGGCTTGTGAAACTCCAACGCGTAACCCTCGCGAATGACCTCCAGGACCCACCGATCCGACGTAAGACGGACCCAAGCCGGGTAAAATTCCCGCAACTGACCTCCCACGGGAACCACCGCAGCCCGAGTCCGCCTCATTTCATTGCTTCTTCGGCGTTGAGGACTGGAAAGGAACGAAACCGCGTCCCGCGCCCCGGAAACTCCGAAATGCCTGACCGCGGACAGGGTACCTACCCCGCTGAGAAGAGCTCCCTCGAAAAGGCCGAGAGCGACAAAATTCTTTCGCCAACCCCCGAAAGCCCGACGCCATGCGCAGCAGCTTCGGCTTATCCTCCGGCAAACGTCCACCTTTGGACTCACCTAAATCCTTCACCAACTTCTCCAAGTCCTCGCCGAACAACAGCTTACCGCGAAACGGCAACTTACTAAGACGAGCCTTAGACGAACTGTCGGCCGCCCAATTTCGCAGCCAGAGACAGCGCCGCGCCGCCACCACCGAGGCCATGCCCTTCGCCAAACCTCGGATAAGATCGTAATGGATGTCCGCGAGGTACGCCGTCCCAGACTCCAAACGGGCAGCTTCCTCCAGACCACCCTCAGGGCGATCCCCCCGCAAACGCTGGGACCACCGCAAACAGCCCCGAGCCACCCAGGCCCCCGCTATCGAAGCCTGCATGGAAAGGGCGCAAACTTCAAAGACTTGCTTCAGGACCGACTCCAAGCGCCTGTCCTGAACATCCCTCAAGGCCGCCGCGCCTTCCACGGGAATGGTAGTCTTTTTAGTAACTGCCGAGACGGCCGCATCCACCTTCGGGCAGTGAAACAACTCTCTATCACTCTGAGCAAGCGGATACAGGCGAGACAAGGCCCGAGAACCCCGAAGGGCTGAATCCGGAACATCCCACTCCTCCTGAATCATAGCCCTAAATACCCAATGCAAAGGAAAAACTTGGTGGGACGAACGAACCGCTTTCAAGACCGGATCCTCCAAGGCCTCCTCGGAATCCGGCTCTCCCGTCTGAACATTCAAGGCCTTGAGGGTCTCTGCTATCAAGGCTGGAAGCTCCTCCCGTCGGAAAATCCTGACCACTCTACTCTGCTGCTCAGAGTCCGGAAACTCACAGTCCTCCAGCTCGTCCTCCGAGAAGCCGTCGAGGGCCCCCTCCAAAGGGGACAAATCACCATCCCCGAGAAGGGAAGCCGACCCCTCCGCCCCCATAGTTCTACCCAACTTCGCCACCGGGGCGCCCTCGGATACTCCTGCGAGGGACCCAGCTCTCTTAAGACCCCTAGAGTCTTGCGCCGAGGGCGGAACCGCCGGCTGGAGCAACGCAAAGGTCTGCTGCATCAGGGCAAAAAACTCCGAGGGAAACCCTGCAGCAGCAGCCCTGAGCCCCTGACCGCCAGGAACCTCGGAACCCCCCCGCAGAGGAGGGACCTGCCACCGGCTCCTCCTGCGCCAGAGAAGGTGGCTCCTGCACCTCCCGCAGATCTAACAGCGGATCCGGATCAGAGTCCATTCGCCCAGAGAGCAAGTGACACCCTGAGCACACACCAGACTCCAGCAGGGAGCTGCGCTTCAAGCCACAAAGTATACACCGTGACTTTGAAGGCATAGCCAATAGTAGCAGATAAGGCTAGCACCCGCTGCCCCTTCAAAGGGCTCCTGTCCCAGGTGCTGCACAGAAATAGAGAGGAATCACTGTTCTGCAGTGTGCCAGAGAAGCTCCGTTATTATAAAAAACTTTTTTTTTTTTCAACTAAAGAGTCCTGCAGGACCCAGCCATGCAGGCAACCACTTTAAAAAGGTTTGCCAGCCAAAACGAAGCTTGTAGGCCACCAAAAAACATCAAAATGAAGGAGAAGAAAGAAAAGGAAAAATAAACTCGATTTTTCAAGATGGCCGCCGTCAGCGATTCCCGCCAAAAACACCCGAGAAAAAAACAGCTCCCCAAAGCTGTAAGAACACAAACTAATAGAAAAACACCCCCAGAAAACAAAGAAATAAAGAAGAAAAAAGCAAAGAAAGCCACAAAAGTGCGGTTTCTCACTCACCCCAAGTGTACTGACAGGCAGTGACTTCTCTGCAGCAGCTCCTTATTGCTCTGAGAGACACTCTCCCCTGTCAGGAGGCAGCCAGCAGTGCTGACCGCCCAGGAGGTACCTGCCAAACCTGCTACCTGCTCCTCACCCTTTGTAGCGGGTTCTGGCAGCAGGGAGGTAAGCCCCCTTCACAGGTGTCCCCTGCACACAGCAGGGAAGCAAACCAGGAGGGGGGGGGGGAGGGGGAAGGAACTCAAGACTGGAACCAGAAGGGAATCTTCTTCACAGCTGAGCCCACTAAAAAAATAAAGAAACAATCAAATTGAATTCCCCAAAAGAAGAGAACCCAAAAAACCCTCTAAGCTCTGCTGAACTGCCCTGAGCCACCCTAGGCTCAGACACCCCACAGCTGCTTGGAGACTGAATTACTGAGGATAGTGGGCGGTCCTTGCCTAGTTATACCAGAGGTGCTAAAGTGATGTCATTCAGTCTCCAAAGCTGCTGGATGGGATTGACAACTCTATGGTTCCGGGACTGGACTAGAGGGACGAAAAGGAAAAACCTCGGAGAGTCAGTTGGACCATTAGATGACAGAGGGGTAAAAGGGATAGATAGTAAGAGGGGACAAGGCTATAGTGGAGAGATTGAATGAATTCTTTGCTTCGGTCTTTACTGAAGAAGATGTAGGGATGTTACCCATGACTGAAGTGGTATTTAAAGGTGATACTGCGAAAGAATTGAAAGAAATATCGATACGCCAGGAAGATGTATTACAATATTTGATAAACTGAAGAATAGCAAATCACCTGGACCAGATGGTATACATCCAAGGGTGTTCAAAGAACTGAAATATGAGATTGCAGACCTGCTATTAGTAATCTGTGAACTATCATTAAAATCATATGTAATACCTGAAGATTGGAGGATGGCCAATGTAACGCCAATTTTTAAAAAAGTTTCCAGGTGTGATCCAGGAAACTACAGACCGGTGAGCCTGACGTCAGTACTGGGAAAAATGGTAGAAACTATCATAAAGAACAAAATTACTGAACATGTAGATAGTCATGGCTTAAAGGGAGACAGCCAACATGGCTTTAGACAAGGAAGATCTTTTCTTACTAATCTGTTATGTTTTTTTGAAGGTGTGAATAAACAGGTAGAAAAAGGCGAGTCTGTTGATATAGTTCTTCTGGACTTTCAGAAAGCCTTTGACAAGGTCCATCATCAGACTTTTGGAAAAACTAAAAAGCCATGGGATAGGAGGCAGTGTACTATTGTGGATCAGGAACTGGTTAAAAGATAGAAAGCAGAGGGTAGGGCTAAATGGCCAATTTTCCCAATTGAGAAAAGTGAATAGTGGCGTACCCCAGGGATCTGTGATACCTGGGTACAAACTATATCGTAATGGTCCGTTGATTTTTAACATATTCATGAATGACCTGGAAATGGGAATAACGAGTGAGGTTATCAAATTTGTAGATGACACAAACTATTTAAAGTTGTTAAAACCCATGAGGATATGGAAAATTGCAAGAGGATCTTGATAAACTGGAAGACTGGGCATCCAAATGGCAGATGAAATTTAATGTGGATGAGTGCAAAGTTATGCACCTAGGAAAGAACCACCCTACTATGGTTACACAATGCAAGGTTCCACATTAGGAACCACCACCCAGGAAAAAAGATTTAGACATCATCATGGATAACATGTTAAAACCCTCCGCCCAGTGTGCAGCGGTGGCCAAGAAAGCAAATCGAATGCTAGGTATCATAAGGAAAGGAATGGAAAATAAAACAAAGGATATTATAATGCCTTTGTATCATTCCATATATTGTGTGAATTCTGGTCACCATATCTTAAAAAGGATATAGCGTTATTAGAGCCTGCGCTGCCCTACACACAGCTAAGACTAAACCTTTCTTTCTATCTTATCTCTGCTAGGTTCTTATTGCAAATATAGAATTTTAACTGTTGGTTAGACTTTAGCTATTGGGGATATTGCTAATATAGATTTTAACTGTTGGTCATACATTAAGCTTGGAGATAGCCAGACTGCCTGCTTTCCTTGTGTAGCCTTAAACAGATATCCGAGTGTGCCCACAGTTCAGGTATAAGCCTACTGGGCCAGGGACACTTAAGTTCCCACCCACCCTACCCCTCACCCCACCCACCCCAGGGTCTGCATTGCCTATACAGTGGTCAAAACCTTGGGTTATGCCCACATTCTCTTAACCAGCATGTTGTGTATTCAGTGCAATAACTGCAGTACTTTCATTCCAAGACGAATCATTTGGAGCCTAAGAGCATATCCTATGTGCCTCAGGTCAGTTGCCATGCATAACGAATTGACTCTACTAAGGGAAGACCTAGCTGCCATGCATAAAGAATTGTCTCTACTGAGGGAAGAACTGGCTGCAATGAAGCACACCTCTTCTAGGATACAGAATGAACAAAGTCCACCACTGCTCCCACAAAGAATCAAACACCCCAGTAACAAATGGATCACAGTGGGTTCTGGTAGATTGCGACCTGTAACACAGACATCCTATAAATCAAGAGATATCCCTGCATAATACCTTCTCTGCCTTGGCTAATGAGGATACCCAATCCAAAGAAACTGAAGGGCCCTTAAATGAGTCAGTCAATGCCCAATCTCCTGCTAAAGCACCAAATATGAAGAAAACCTCAAACAGAAAACTACTACTACTTGGAGATTCCATCATCAGAGGCACCAACAGTTCAAAGTAGAGATTTATTTATTTAGACAGTTTTGTATACCACCTTATCCTTCAATCAAAGTGGTCACAACACACTTGGGGGATACATTTAACATGAGGGGATATGAGACACATCCACTAATACTTACAGGGAACATGGGCAATGGAGATGATAGTCAAATGCCTCCCAGGCTCTTCAGCTGGCAGGAATACAAACCAAATTGTTGACATACTTAGCGCAGAAAGCAAACACTCCAAACTTGATGTTGTCATCCACTTGGGTACAAATGACCTGGCTAGAAACAGTGCCTCTACAGTCCAAAAGGACTTCCAATCTCTGGGAGAAAAACTCAAGCCCATTGGTAACACTGTTGCATTCTCAGAAGTTCTACCTATTCTAGGTAAGGGGGCAAAAAGGCTAAATCACATTAACAGCTTTAATACATGGCTCTAGACCTGGTGCAAACGAGAAGGATTCAGATTTATTGGCGACTGGGGAAACAGATGGACCAACAAGAGACTATACTGTGCTGATGGACTACATCTCTCTGTCGCAAGGAAAAGATTCCTACATGAAATATTCAGGCAGCATGTCGATATGCATTTGAACTAGAAAAAGGGGGTGACGGATGGGGAAGGTCAAGTTCTGGACGTCACCCCCTGCAAAAGCTGAACATCAGAAACAACCAAACTTTTAAACCACACATCAAAAACAAGTGGGAAGAAGTGGGTAGAACAAGAGCAATGCAAAATACACACAAGCCAGTTAAATGCTGGAAAGCAATGAGCACAAATGCTCGAAGCTTAGCCAACAAAGTTCCGGACCTGGAAGCCCTAATGGTGGAAAAGGACCTGGACATTGTGGCCATTACAGAAACATGGTCTAATTAATTGCATGATTGGGATATAGCCATACCTGGCTATAATCTATTCAGAAGAGACAGAGAAAATGGAAAAGAAGGAGTAGCCTTCTATGTCAAAAGCAATATTAAAGCTACTGAAATGCAGGGGGCATAGGTGAAAAGAAGAAGCGCTCTGGATCGGGTTGGAAAGAGGAGATGGCACTGTAATCCATACTGCTGTAGTCTACAGACCTCCGACTCAAAGTGATAGGTAACGAATTGATTATAGATATTGCCAAGATAGCAACAAAGGGGAAGCAATCATATTGGGTGACTTTAATATACCCGATGTGGATTGGAGTACTCCTTCGGCAAATCTGGAAAGAAGCAAAACAATTGTGGACGCTATCCAAGATGCGTTACTTAGACAAATGGTGATAGAACCAACCAGGGAAAGCTCAACACTGGATTTAGTGCTCACCAACGGTGATAGCGTGTCGAATGTCTGGGTGAGTGCCCCTGTGAGCAACAGTGATCATCACACGGTGTGGTTTGAGAAAAAAACCAAGGTGCAGTCCAATTATAGCAAGCTTAAAGTCCTACCCTTCAAAAACAGTGACTTCAATAAAATGGCCGAGTACCTAAAGGAGGAGCTGACAGGGTAGAAGGGGATAAGGGAAGTGGAATTGCAATGGGCTAAACTAAAAGGGGCACTTAAAAGGGGCAACAGATAAATATGTAAGAAAAGTAAAAAAAAACAAGAGGAGAAGGAAACCTATTTGGTTTTCCAAAGAAGTGGCTGCTCAAATAAAGGCAAAAAACACAGCTTTCGCAAAATTCAAAAGTTTGCAAACAGAGGAACACAGAAATGAATACAGGATCAAACTCAAGGAGACAAAAAGAAAAATAAGGATAACAAAATCAAAGGCAGAGGAAAAGATGGCTAAAGATGTTAAGTGCGGTGACAAAACTTTCTTCAGGTATATTCGGGAAAGGAAGATCAGAGGTGGAATTGCAGGACTCAGAAGTGCTGGGAACGGACTCGTGGAAAGTGACATTGAAAATGCGAAATTGCTAAACAAATACTTCTGCTCATTCCCATTTTTATATTTGGGAGTCACAGGTAAATGGAGCTCACTCAGATGAAAGGAAGGTGATTAGAGGGGTGCCTCAGGGTTCGGTCCTGGGCCCGGCCTGTTCAATGTATTTGTGAGCGATATTGCTGAAGGACTGAATGGAAAGTTCTGTCTTTTTGCAGATGACACAAAAATTTGCAACAGAGTGGACTCCCCCGAGGGAGTGATTAACATGAGGAAAGATCTACAAAAGCTGGAAGAATGGTCTAATGCTTGGCAATTAAGATTTAATGCGAAGAGGTGCAGTGTCATGCACTTGGGTAGCAGAAATCCAAGGGAAATGTACACAATAGGGGGCGAGAGGATGGTGTGCACGGAGCAGGAGAAAGACCTCGGTGTGATTATTTCTGTAGATCTCAAGGTGGCAAAACAGTGCGACAAGGCGGTGGCAAAAGCCAGAAGGATGTTGGGCTGCATTCGAAGAGGAATTACCAGCAGAAAGGAAGGGGTACTAATGCCACTGTATAAGTCTCTGGTGAGGCCTCACTTGGAATACTGTGTTCAGTTTTGGAGACTGTATCTTGCAAAGGATGTAAAAAGACTGGAAACTGTTCAGAGGAAGGCAACCAAAATGATTTAGAGCCTGCCTCAGAAGCCTTATGAGAAGAGACTTGAAGACCTAAATATGTACACTTTGGAGGAGAGGAGGGATAGGGGAGATATGATTCAGACCTTTAAATACTTAAAGAGAAATAATGAACAAACAAACCTCTTCCAAAGACGGGGAAGCTGTAAAACTAGAGGGCATGACATGAAGCTGCAAGGTGGTAAATTGAAAGGCAATGTCAGGAAATACTTTTTCCACTGAAAGGGTGGTAGATGCTTGGAATGCCCTCCTGATGGAGGTGGTGGGGGCAAACACAGTGACGGAATTCAAAGTGGTCTGGGACAGACACAGTGGATCACTTTACAGCAACAGGATAAAATCTAAATAAACTGAACCATTTAATTTCTCAACAAATAGGGGTGTCCTACATGTTGCGATGGCGTGAGGGGATAGGAGCGGTGGGTTCACCCCTAAACAAAGATATGGGAAGGGGTGCACCTACTCCTGCCATCTTGCTGGCCAGACTAGATGGACCATGCTGGTCTTTATCTGCCATCATTTACTATGTTACTATGTAGAAAAGATATAGAGAAGAGCCACCAAAATGGTAAATGGGATGGAAGGACACCTCTATGAAGAGAGGCTAAAAAGGTTAGGACTCTTCAACATGGAAAAGAGACGGCAGAGGGGAGATATGATAGAGGTCTATAAAATAATGAATGGAGTGGAACGGGTAAACGTAGATCGATTGTTAACGTCATCAGAATATAGAAAAACTAGGGGCCATGCAATGAAGCTACAGGGTAAACTATTTAAGACTAATAAGAGAAAATATTTTTAACTCAACGTGTTATCAAACTCTGGAATTTGTTACCAGAGGATGTAGTAAAAGCTGTTAGTGTAGCTGGGTTTAAAAAAAGGTTTGGACAAGTTCCTGAAGGAAAGGTCCATTATCCATTATTAAAAGGGACCCGGGATATCAGTGCTTGACCCAATACAAGCATTGTGGAACCTGTGTCTTTTGGGGAAATTGCTAGGTAATTATGACCTACATTAGCCACTGTTGGAAACAGGATACTGGGCTTGATGGACCTTGGTCTGACCCAGTATGGCATATCTTATGTTCTTAAATGGCTCTACCCGGCTGGCCCAGCCTTCACTCAGAATGGAGTTAGAAAAAGAGCAGTCACACTACAACAATTGGTAGCGGCTATGAAAGAAGTAGGCATAACCAACATCCCAGAAACAGAAGAGCCACGAAAGCAAGCACAAGGGAAAAATGCATCATGGCAAAGAGTAGACAAAAAAAAAAGAAAAAAGAAGAACGTAAGAACAAACGGGAAGGACAAAGGAAGACAATAGACCCCTGAGGAAAAACTTGAGAACTATATTTTATAATTATATCTCATAATATCTGATATGATAAAGGTATGCATGGAAGAAGGGTAAAAAATGAGTGGGAGAGTAGAGGAATGGATGTTTGTGGAATAACAGATGGGGAAAGAAGATGGGAAAAGTAAATGTAAGGTGGGGAAGGGGGGGGGACAAGAAGGAAGCTATATATATATATGCAGCGTCCAAGGAAGATCTTAAGGGAAGGGGGGGGGGGACGGGAAGAATGGAGTCACTGATAAGTCAGAGCTGCCACCATAGGATAGGGAGGGGCGAAAGGGTGGCAGGGAGGGTAAAGAAGGGAAGGATTGTGGGGGAGGACAGATCCTGTGTAAAGAAAGGGGCTGTAACAAGCAAACCTGAAAATGGGAGATAAGCAAGGAAAAGAGGTGATATGCAAGATAATTTCAATAAGTACTAAAGGCCTAAACACTTGGCATAAAAGGCAAGCCCTACATAAAGAAGGCAGTAGGAATAAGGCAGATATATTAATAATACAAGAAATACACTTAAAGAGGTCACAGGAAAAATTATCAACACATGGAAGGTTTGACTAAGTGTATTTAGCATTTTATCGAGAACATCCCAAAAAGGGAGGGGTGGGGATCATGTTTGCTTGAGGACTTGTACGGGAGAAGAGTATGATGTTGAGGGACACTGAAGGGAGATACCTACTATGGAAAGGGAAAATTGCCAGGAAGGCCTTAACCCTATGCTGCGTATATGCTCTGAACACACAGAAAGGATCCTTTTATTCTAAACTGGCAACCACCCTTGAAGGGCATTTAAGTAAACCTTTGATTATAGAGGGTGGGGGACCAACGCGACTATGGATCCCAGAGTAGACACAACAGGGAGGAACCCAGAGGGAAGTAAGGGGGCAAGTAAGTGCTTAATAAAACTTATGAATACATTGAGTGTCGTGGATACATGGTGACACCTACAGGATACAAAAGAGAATATACGTATTATTTACACCCACACTCAACATACAGTAGAATAGACATGATATGGGTAGATGGGAGACCAGTAAGCCAAATGGAGAGGGTAGAAATTGGGTCTATTATATGGTCAGACCATGCTCCGGTGGAGATGACACTTAACCTTCGAGCAAAAGGGGATGGACTACAGTTTTGGAGATTGAACGAAACCCGAAGAGGAAGGGATTAATAAAATAAGAATAGGAATACGAGAGTATCTGGCAAATAATAGGAATGGGGAGGTGAAAGAGGCAACAGTCTGGGATGGTCTTAAAGCAGTGGAGAGAGGACACCTTATCAAACTAGCAGCATGGAGGAAAAACAGAGGATATTAAAGGAACAAAAGCTTAGGGACAAACTACAGCAAATGGAGGCCATAAATAAAGTGAAAGGAGAGAAACAAATGTACAAACACATAAGACAGGTTAGAGAAGAAATGCTATCATTGCATGTAGAAAAGGAAGCGTATAGACTCAATAGAGTAAAACATGAGTTTTTTTATAAGGGGAAACAGACCAGGCAGATATTTGGCTCAAAAGCTTAGGGAAAGGAGAGTACAAAACCAAATACTTTGAATTAAAAATGGAAAAGGGCAAGGGGAATGCTCTACAGAGCAAATTCAAACAGTTTTTCAAGAATATTATCAAAATCTTATTATCAAAATCTGATCAAGTGGAAGGAAACCCAGGTATTGAACAGTACCTGGCAGAGATACATCTAGAGCAGCTGGGTGAGGAAGACAAAGTGGGTGGATAGGGAAAAAGAAGAAATGGAAGTTTTACAGGCAATTAAATATTTGAAAGAGGGTAAGGCCCCTGGCTTGGATGGCCTCAAAGCAAAATTTTATTTAAAAAATTGCCGTGGAATTAATCCCAGTGCTAAAGGATATGTTTAACAAGGTGCTAAAGGGGGTAAGTTTACCGACAACAGTGAGCACAGCGGATACTAAGATCATACCCAAACCAGTTAAGGATTTGGGGGAGTGCGGCTCCTATAGACAAATATCACTTATAAATTTAGATGCCAAGATTCTAGCTAGGATCCTGGCAAAAAGAACAGATTTATAGAACAATTGATCTAAGAAGATCAGCCGGGCTTTATCCTTGGTAGGCAAGCCAGTGACAATATACGTAAAATATGGAACCTGACCTGGTTTGCACGGAAAGAACAAAGATCATACCTACTGATGGCGGTGGATGCTGAAAAGGCATTCGGCTGCATGGAATGGCATTTTATGTTTGTGGTCCTGCGAAGAATGGGGTTTGGGACAAATATACTGGCAAGGTGCAGATAAGGGTAAATGGAACATACTGAGAGGCCTTTCCTCTAGAGAGGGATACCAGACAAGGTTGCCCACTCTCACCGTTGCTATTTGCAATGGTAATAAAGCCCTTAGCACAGAAGGTTAGACAAACAATAGGCATAAGAGGGATAAGGGTAGGAAAGGAAGAATACTCTTCGCAGATGATGTCATATGCACAATAGAACAGCCTCTACAATCTTTACCTATATTTATAAAAGAGGCTCAAAGATACAGCGAGGTCTCTGGATATAAAGTTAATATAGGAAAATGGAGGTTCTATGAATACATTTGGGTCCCAGTGAGGAGGAAAAAAGAATAAAAAAATCAGGGATGACTTCCCATTTCACTGGGCAAAAAATAGGATCAAATATTTAGGAGTTCAAATTAGCAGGGAATGGAAGGATTTGTATCGTTACAATTATACCCCTCTAGTGGGGAAGGTAATGAATGACCTGGTTAGATGAAATAAGCCATGTTTTTCGTGATTCAGGAGAATTTCTATAGTCAAAATGAATATACTGTCTAGACTGCTGTACCTATTCATGGCTCTACCAGTGGAAGTGCCCCAAATAGGGCTTGCTTTATTACAAAAAAGGATCTCCTATATCTGGAGAAGGCGGCCCCCAAGAGTACAAAAAACGATAATACATAGAAGGAAAAGGGAGGGGGTTAGCGGTCCTTGAAATTGAAAAATACTATCAGGCGGCATAGCTGAAAATTGTGTTGAACTGAAGAATGGGAAAGAGGGGGACCCCAATGGAGTAGGATCAAACGAGAAAGGTTTAGAGCTTATTACAGATTCCTTATGGCAATTGGGAAGGAAAGGAAAAGGAAATCGGGGGGGGGGAACTCTTTTACATCATGTACATTATAAGTATGGAAGAAGATGCATAAACACTTGGTGGGAGTAGGAGGTAGCAAAAGATTGCAACGTATTCTACAGTGCGAGGGGTTATCTGAGGGAGGTGCATCAAAATTATTTCATCAGTGGGCAAGGAAAGGGATTCAGTATGTAGGCCACCTGCTAACTGAACAAGGCCAATTCCGACCCTTTGCTGAACTTAGGCAGGAGTTCCAGTTAGAAGCAGGGGACTGGTATGGTTATTTTCAAATAGCACGTTTTTTGGCAGCCAAAAAATAAATAAAGAGCTGGAGAATAAAGAGACAGCTTCTGAAAAAAAATGTACAGAACAGGTGACATATCTCGGGGATTGGTGGCAAGGCTGTACAGTGCTCTAAGCAACCCAGTGTAGTACAAATGAATTAAAGTTGACTACTGATTATGCATCAGCAGTGAGTTAGGGGTTAATTGAACCTCAGTTTTATGGGAGAGAGAGATTCCTGTACAATTTGGTGAAAAACATCTTCTTGCATAACTACATCATGTGAAACTTATAAGAGGGAGTCCTGATACAAGGATGTAGATAAGGAAAAGCTTCTTCCCATAGCAACTGTGCTTTTTCTCATCAAGGTCATCTACCAGAGTTCTGAGCTTCTGAACTTGAGATGGGAGATGCCCCTCCCTTGAGCATTCTCAGGCGTCTAGCCAGCGTCTTGATTATGTTTAATGGACAGCTGATCCTATTCTATGTGTATGTCACCTGATGGAAAATTACTGGTTGCTCTTGCAACAGGATAAAATGGGTGCCTTTTTCAGCCAGGGGAGGGAAGGGATCTCATCCATGGAGTGAGCACGTGCGCTGCCTGGAAGTCTCCAGACTGAGAAGTCTCTCTTGCCAGGCTCAATCCAGGATCCATTCAAAGTGTGGCATGAGATAAAGTTCATAACTCTATTGGTGATGTATCATTTTCCTGTAATCACCTGCTTTCTAGCTATCATTTCTAACTAATTACAGGTGAATAAGTGAATTACTTGCTTTCAAGTTACCTTTTCTTTATTTTATAAATAAACTGCTTATCTTTATTCCAAAGTATGTTGGCCTTTATTTTTGCACCCCGTTCAGTTTGCAAAACACCCAGAAACATCAACTTCATACATGAAAGCATGGGAGGAGGATTTGGGGGGAGGAGGGAACATATAAAATGCTCTATAGAATGTACCTAACCCTGGTGTGCATTAATAGAATGGGGGGAAAGGGTAGTACTCAGTGCTGGAGAGGCTGTGGGGGCAGGGGGGGCGTACATTCATATATGGTGGACATGCCCAGTTCTACAAGGTACTTGGAACTGGATGGGAGAGATAATCCATGAGATGCTAGGATGGCAGGGGTAGATGACCCCTAATGCAGCCTTGCTTAATGAATGGGATGAGATAGGGGCAGATGACCCCTAATGCAGTCTTGCTTAATGAATGGGATGAGGCAGGGGCAGATGACCGCTAATGCGGCCTTGCTTAATGAATGGGATGAGGAAATAAATTGGATTAATAGATTGCATCCACAGAAATACTGGATTAATGGCATGTCATCATAAGAAGCCTCTGGAAATTTTCTGTCTCTACATCTGCTGGTAAGGGAACACAACCAACTTGTCTGGACTGGTCTAGCAGGGTAAGGAATATCTATTAGACACAAAGTTAAAATGCAAAGCTAAAAAAGGTACGCCTTTAACTTTTTGCAAAATGATAAAAATCTAGCATGCCATGCAGTTATTGGAAGAGCATTCCAAAGCTGTGGTCCAATCAGAGAAAATATGTATCTTCCATACCACAGGGACAGTGGTATACTTAACAACTCTTGCTAACTGAAGCATCAAGCATGTATTGGTCTATATACTGTTGAAATAGTGATAACAGCTCAGTAAACAAGATCATCTGTAAAGCTAGGCTGTTTTCCTGTAACGACAGTCCTCATGTAGAAGCAACTGTCACCCATACCAGTCAATTCCAGAGCTAGGAAGTTTTGAAGCCCCTGTCCAGAAGTCAGTCTGTAGATCAGAAGCAACCAAAAAGGGAGGTGGGAGGGACTGCTTGGTTGGCTTATCCTGCTGTCCATGGAGAACACCTGTTACAGGTAAGCAATCTAGCTTTCTCAGTCGACAAGCTGAATAAAAGTAGCCACACAAAGGTGACTGAAGCTCAGGATGTAAGGGATGGTAACTAGGTAAAGCAACAGGAGCCCTTGCAATCCATGAGCACTGTGATAGGTTCCAGAGACAGTGATGAGCTGCATGAAAACTGATAAACCAGTAAGTGTTGAAGAACATGCAGTCTTTACTAAAAGCATTTGCAAAGAACATTATATGGGCACTGAAAACACTAGTAAAACTCAGCAATGAGTGGTTCTTAACAGTCCACTACAGACTAGTATCTAGCAGAGTAGCCGCCTACTGGAGTAGTAGGCAAGAACCAGAGAAGCCAGGGTTCTAATCTCACATACTGCTCCTTATGATCATGGGCAAATCACTTAACCATCCAATGTCTCAGGTACAAACTGAGGGCTCCTTTTTGAGCATGAAGGACTACTGAGAGAAGCTGCTCTTGCTGGGAAGGTTAAAGAGAATTCTTTGGGTTTAAATTGATAAAACCTGTGTCCATTTTAAAGCTCTGTTTTATAAAGTCAGTTAGGGCATTGTTTAGCAAGTCAGCTTTCAGTTAGCATTTCTCTCTCACCCACCCAAGGCATAATCTTAGATTCATAGGCTCTTAAACCTATTAAATGAAAACAGTGGTCTAATTCACTTTTAGGTTTAACTGGTTATCCTCATCAGGAACAAATTAATTAATGCCCTGAAATTCATCATGAGGTGAACAAAGTCTATTAAACGTATTAGGTATCGTTATCCCCCCAAGCAACTTTAAATAAGTAAACAACTTAAATAGTTAAACAAATCCTTAAAACTAACATGGAGAGCAATCCAGCAGTGAAATGGAGTCTATCCAGTCTTTTGCACCGAGTTTCACATGTATAATTTTCTCCCAGTTAGTGAGAGGTCTTGTGTGCACTGGGTGCAAGGAGCTCTTTGTTATCAGGAAACAAGTCTGACCTCTGAAGGCTAAAGCAGCAAACTTGGAAGCGCTAAGGCAGACAGAGGTATAAAAACAAGATCTACAGGGACCTGGTAGTAAAGTCTCACCGCCAGTCTGGCAGCCTCTCTGTTGCCATAGAGGAGAGAGAGGTCATGTGAAAGGAAAGCATCTCCTTGATGTGGCATGAAGTGATCCTGTAGCTAGGAACTGTCCTCCAGATGAGATAAAACCATCTCACACCAAGGAGGTTTCCACAGGGCCATGTGCCCATAAGGGAAGTGTTAAGATGGCCATTATAGTTGGTGATTCAATCACTGGGCATGTAGAAAGCTGGGTGGTTGGTGGACGTGAAGATCGCCTGGTGTGAAGGTAGCAAACCTCCTGTGCCACCCAGGCAAGGTTTTAGATACTGCTAGAGAGAAGCCTGCTGTCTTGGTACATGTTGGTACCAATGACATAGGAAAGTGCGAGAGAGGTTCCAGAAGCCAAATTTAGGCTTTTAGGTAGAAGTAGAAATCCAGAACTCCCACGGTAGCATTCTCAGAAATGCTTCCCATCCTACGCAAAGTATCTAAAAGGCAGGTAGAGCTCTGGGGTCTCAATGTATGGATAAGACAATGGTTCAAGGAAAAGGGTTTTGGATTTGTTAGAAATGGGCAACATTCTGGGGGGAGGCATTTCTGAAAGGAAATTTAAAAAGGAGATAGGGGAAAGCTGTCAGTTGTCCAAGAACACACAATTCAGAATGATACATCTTTGAAGGATACTAGCAAAAGGAGGAAGTTGGAACCTCTCTATCAGGATGCTCTAATAAAGATAAAAGTATGACTATTCTGTTTCGATGGATGGATCCTAGGGGTCCGACGTATGGGTTGTGGCGGGGGCGTCTGCATGAAGTGTTGCTCATGGAGAGACTCAGAGCAAGGGGCCACCACACACGATGGCAGAGGTTCCTGCAGGCCTGGGGTCCTCACCTGAACTCCCTGCCCCGTGCGGCCCGTGGCCGGATCCTGGATGGCCACTAACAGACTCACTCCCGGATCCGCTCTGTGAGGGCAATCGGGCTACTGACTTGCTGTGGCTCGACGCGCCCCCCTTTTTGACAGCTCTCTCAGTCCCAGGGGGGGGAGGGGGGGACGGGTGGGGGGGTATACTTTGGGGAGGGGTGGGGGGGTGGGGTGGCCGAGCTGTAGGGAAGGGGCTGGGTGGGATGGAGGTCAGTCCCTTTTCTCTCTTATATCCCCCTCTCTATTTTTTAGTTGTAGGGTGAGGCTCGGGTGAAGAGCACACCCCGAGCCTGCCCAAGCGAGGCGAGCTGATATCTGTGATACGCTTGGGGGAGGGGGGTTCTCAGGTTTTGATTGGTTCTTTTTTTTTTACGGGTTCCACCAGGGTTCGGGGCCCGGCAAGGGGGGTGGGGTCCACGAAGGTTATTGTTATTGTTAATATGAATGTTCAAATGAATGGAAAATGTAAAACTGTACTGAAGACTTTGGTTTGGGTTTCCCGTATATAATGTGTGTTTTGTGCAATGTCTCTGACTTGTGTTGATAAGGGTGTTGCTCTTTTAATAAACAAATTTGACAAAAAAAAAAGATAAAAGTAACCCAGATGCCTTTAAGTACAGAGCAGAGAAAGCTGAAAAATTCCAAATTACCTCGTCAACTGATAACTTAATTGTTAATATGAACAACATACAGCCTCTGAAATGCCTGTATGTAAATGCTAGAAGTCTAAAAAAAAAAGAAAAAACAAAAAGATGGGAGAGTTAGAATATACAGCACTAAATGAAAGGTTAGATATAACTGGAATCTCAAAGACCCGGTGGAAGGAATACAATCAATGGGACACCATGATACCTGGGTACAAACTACATTGCAATGATAAGGTAGATCAAGTTGGTGGAGGAGTTGCGCTCTATGTTAGAGGGCATTGAGTCAAACAGGATAAAGGTTTTGCAGGAAACAAAATACACTGTAGAATCTCTATTGATAGAAATGCCATATAAAAAGGGGAAGGCAATGGCAGAGGGGTTGGTCTACCGCCTGTCGGAATGAACAGATGAGAAATGCTAAAAGAAATAAGGGAAGCTAAAAAAAGTTACAACAGTAATAATTGGTGATTTCCAATTATACCAGTATCGACTGGGTCAATTTCACAGCAGAACATGCTAGGGAGGATGAAATTAGACTTACCTGCTAATTGTTGTTCCTTAAGGAACTCTAGTCCAGTCCCGGAACCATAGAGTTTAGAATCTCCTCCAGCAGCCTTGGAGACTGAAATACATCATCGCTTTGCTGGCACCAGTATAAGTAGGCAAGGACCGCCCCCTCCATCCAGTACCTATTGACAAAGCAAACTGAGCAGAGCAACAAAACAAACAGAGCAAATAGGAATACAAATTACTAACAATTTCTTTTTTTTTTTTTTTTTTTTTTTAAACCGCATGAAACAGTGCTAGAAACAGGATCCCCACCATGGCCCCACCTGACGCCTGCGGAGACCCCCTACAGACCAAACCTGTACCTACTATCATGCACTTCAGGCTGACGAACCCCAATATCCAGGGTGGGCTCCGGGACTGGACTAGAGTTCCTTAAGGAACAACAATTAGCAGGTAAGTCTAATTTCATCTTCCTTAGCGTCCTCTAGTCCAGTCCCGGAACCATAAAGGATGTAACAAAGCAGCGAATATCAACGGGAGGGACCTGCAAGTCCAGCCTGAAGTACCGCCGAACCGAAACGCACATCCCCCTCTGCCTGCACATCCAGCCTATAGTGCTTAACAAAGGAATGCAACGACGACCACGTCGCCGCTCTACAAATGTCTGCGACCGGAACCAAACTGAATTCCGCCCAAGACGCCACTTGCGCCCTAGTCGAGTGAGCTCGCAGTCCCTCCGGAACCAGCTTCCCTTTCAGAAGATATGCTGAAGCAATCGTTTCCTTCACCCAACGGGAAATAGAGGACTTCGCCACCGCCTCCCCCTTCTGCGGGCCCGCGAAAGCCACAAACAACCTATCTGACTTGCGGAATGGAGCCGTCCTTCCGAGATACCTCTTAAGTACCCGCCGAACATCCAACCGATGCAACTTGCCCTCCGTCTGTTCTTTTTGTAACTCCGAAAATACTGGAAGAGATACCACCTGATTAACATGAAACACAGAGACCACCTTCGGAAGAAATCCTGGCACCATACGGAGAACCACCTTATGATCGAAAAAAAGACAGATACGGCTCCTGACAGGAAAGTGCTTGCAGCTCAGAAATTCTCCACGCGGAACAAATAGCCACTAGGAAGACCGTCTTCAACGTCAGATCCTTCAGCGAGGCCTTGGACAATGGCTCAAATGGCGCCCCGAGCAAGGCCGCCAACACCAAGTTCAAATCCCAAGCCGACACAAAGCAGCGCCTCGGTGGTCGCAAGAGCAACACGGCCCGCAAAAAACGTTTCACATCGGCATGAGTCCCTAACGGCTGCCCCTGCACCTTACCCCGGTAACAGGAGAGAGCCGCCAACTGCACTCGCAAAGAACTCGCTGCGAGACCCTTATCCACACCATCTTGCAGAAAGGAAAGAATCTGTGAAACAGAGGCTCCCAAAGGCCGCAGACTACACTTCGCACACCAGGCCTCAAAAATGCTCCAAATCCGAATGTACGCCAATGAAGTTGATCTTCTACGCGCCTTTAGCAATGTAGAAATGACCGCTGCGGAATAACTTCGAGCCGTCAGCCGTGCCCTTTCAAGAGCCATGCCGTAAGCGAGAATCGATTCACCTGGGGCATTCGCAAAGGGCCCTGCCGCAACAAATCCGCTCACTGTGGCAGCCTCCATGGCCTGTCCGCCAGCAGTCTCACCAAATCTGCATACCAAGGTCTCCTGGGCCAGTCGGGCGCCACCAGTAGCACCAACCCGCGATGACGCTGGATCCGTTGCACTACCCGACCTATGAGCGCCCAAGGTGGAAACACATAGAGAAGACCCCCTTCCAGCCACCGCTGAGCCAGCGCATCGAGCCCCTCCGACATCCGTTCCTGCCGCCTGCTGAAAAAGCGCAGTACCTTCGCCGACTCGAAACTCACCATCAGATCCATCAGCGGGAGCCCCCAGCGGTGCACTAAAAGTGCGAACACGTCCGTGTGCAGAACCCACTCTCCTGGGTCCACCCTGCACCGACTGAGAAAATCTGCTTCGACATTGTCCATGCCGGCCACATGCTGCGCCGAAAGACCCGCTAGATTTTGTTCGGCCCAACCTAAGAGCCGACTGGCCTCGGTTTCCAGCGTCGCGCTGCTGGTGCCGCCCTGGCGATTGATGTAGGCCACGGTCGTCGCATTGTCTGACAAGACCCGCACTGCCTTCTGCCGGAAGCGTCCCTGAAACGCTCGCAGGGCCAAAAACACCGCTCTCATCTCCAACCGGTTGATGGACCAACTCTTTTCCTCCTGAGACCACTGACCTTAAGCAAACCGGCCCTCGCAATGCCCCCCCCACCCCAGAAGACTGGCGTCCGGCGTCAGCAGTTTCCAGGATGGAGGCTCTAGCGGCAAACCCGCCGACAAACTTTTCGGCCGCAACCATCAAAGAAGATCCAGACGCACTTCCTGCGGACACACTAGCCGATGCGACAACGCATCCCATTGATGAGACCACCACCGAAGAAGCGCACTCTGCAACGGCCGCATATGAGCCCTGGCCATGGCACCACCTCGATCGTGGCCGCTATCGTCCCGAGCAATTGAAGATAGTGCCACGCCGATGGCACCGGTCTCGCTAGAAACCGCCTCACGAGCGCCCGCAACCCCTGAGCTCGCTGGGGCTGGAAGAAACACCGCTGCCTGCTGCGTCTCGAACCATGCCCCCAAGTACTCCAGGGACTGCAAGAGAACCAGGTTGCTCTTCGCAAAGTTGACCACCCAGCCCAGGCTTTCCAACATCTCCACCACCCGAGTGGTGGCCGCGGTACTCTCTTCCAGAGACTTCGCTCAAATCAACCAATCGTCCAAGTATGGATGCACTAGCACTCCCTCCTTGCGAAGCGCCGCCACTACTACTACCATGATCTTGGTGAATGTCCGAGGAGCTGTTGCCAGCCCGAACGGCAACGCTTGAAACTGAAAATGCCCCATCGGAACCGCAAAGCGCAAGAACCTTTGGTGCTCCTGCCGAACCGGGACATGGAGATACGCCTCCGTCAGATCCAAAGAGGTCAGGAACTCCCCTGCCCTTACCGCCGCTATGACAGAACGCAGCGTCTCCATACGGAAATGCGTGACCCAGAGACACCGATTCACTCTTTTAAAGTCTAGAATCGGGCGAAAAGTGCCTTCCTTCTTTGGCACCACAAAATAAATGGAGTATCGACCGTACCCGCACTGATCTACGGGCACGGGCACGGGCACCACCGCCTTGAGCTGTAGCAGGCGCTGCAGGGTTTCCGAGACCGCCCGGAACTTTTGCGGAGCCTTGCAAGGAGACTGAACAAAGGAATCTAACATGGGCCGATGGAGCTCCAATGCATAACCCTCTCGAATGACTTCTAGGACCCACTGGTCCGATGTAATTTGGACCCAGGCAGGGTAAAACTCCCGCAAACGACCTCCTACCGGGATCACCTCCACCTGAGTCCACCTTATCTCATTGCGCCTTTTTAATGGCCGAAGATTGGTAAGGGGCAAACCCTCTACCGGCCCCCCGAAACCCTCGGAACCCTTGGGGTCGCATCGGAAATCGCCCTCGCTGAGACTGGAGAAAGCGGGAGGAATGAAACCTATGGAAATCCCTGGAAAGCCCCCGGGGCCCCGCCGAACTCCGCCCTAGCTTAGGCTTATCCTCGGGAAGTCGACCCCCTTTTGACTCGCCGAGATCCTTGACCAACTTTTCTAAATCTTCACCAAACAAAAGCTTACCCCTAAAGGGCAGCTTGCTAAGGCGAGTCTTTGAGGAAGTGTCCACCACCCAATTACGCAGCCAGAGGTACCGCCGAGCAGCTACCACCGAGGCCATACTCTTAGCCAAGCTGCGGATGAGATCATAATGGATGTCCGACAAATAAGCGGCCCCCGACAAATAAGCGCTACATCCTCCAACTGCCCTTCCAGGTTGTCCCCCTGCAACTTCTGAGACCACCGCAAACAGCCTCGCGCCACCCACGCCACCGCTATCGAGGCCTGCATCGAGAGGGCGCACACATCGAACACCTGCTTCAACAGAGTATCCAATTTCCTGTCTTGCACATCCTTCAACGCCGCGGCCCCTTCAACCGGAATCGTAGTCTTCTTAGTAACCGCCGATACCGCCGCATCCACCTTTGGCGAGCGAAACAGGTCTCTATCTTGATTGGACAACGGGTAAAGCCGAGCCAAGGCTCTAGATCCCTTCAACGCCGATTCCGGGGAGTCCCACTCTTCCTGAATCATACTCCGAAAAACTCTATGAACGGGAAAAACTCTTTGGGACGTCCGCACCACTTGCAGCAAAGGATCCTCCAAGGACTCCTCCGCTCCCGTCCCTTCCGAGGGCATATTCAATGTCTTAAGAGTTTCGGCAATCAAGGCCGGCAGTTCTTCGCACCGAAACACCCTGACTAGTCTGCTCTGCTGCTCCAAGTCAGGCAGCTCACCCTCCTCCAACTCTCCCTCTGAAAGCTCTTGCAACGCGGTGTCTATGCCCCCCAGGTCTTCCCCGAGGCGAGACCCCGGGCTTTCCCCCCCCGCCAGCCTGCCTCTCTTGGCCGGGGGAGCGCCCTCCACCGCCTGATCCCAAGATCCTTGTCGCTTCTGCTCCTGTGACCCCTGAGGGGAAGTCGCCATCACGGGTTGCAGCAGCGCAAACGCCTGCTGCATGAGGGTAAAGAAATTTGGCGGGATCGCCGGAGCAGGCCCCCCTAGACCTTGCTGCCGAGATCCGGAAGCCATTTCACCCTACGCCAACCCTGGCAGAGGCTCCGCGGGATCCAGGAGCGGGGGCAAGCCATCTGTTCCTACAGGCGGCACCGTCTCTCGGTCCCCCGTGAACCCCTGCGACGGTCCCTCCATGACCTGTGCCTCACGGGTGCAAGCTCCACACACCCCTGAGTCCAGCACCGCGGTGCGCTTTGCGCCACACATCAAACACCGGATCTTAGCCAGCATACCCCTGCACCTCCAGAGAAAGTGCACCGGAGTAAATGAGGAGCAGCTGCTCAACAAAGCAGAGCTCAGAGCTCAGGCTTCTGACAGGCACGGGACACTTTTTTTTTTTTTTTTTTTGCTTTCGCTCAGGTCACCTAAGGCCCGCAGGCCAGTTTAACCCCGTTTCCTGCAAAAACGAAGCATTCTGACCCGAAAACTGAAAGGAAACCCAAAAAGCAACTGAAAACCCAAAACGCGTTTTTTCTTTAAAATGGCCGCCGCCGCATTTCCCGCGCGGAGACACGCGACGGGCCGTTCCTGTCCAAAAAAGGGCGCGCTGACAAACTAAAGAATCCCCAATTGGTGCTTCAACGGAAAAAACAAAATTAACAAAATTAAACAAAATGAACGCCTGCCCGCTCACTCACTCACCGCACCTGCTTTCCGGTGAAGAGAGAGAGACGATACAGCCGCGTCGGAGCTCAGCCGAACTGCAGCTTCAGCCCCGACGCTTGCACTGCCCTGAGGGCAAGGCTGACACTCTGTCCGGCTCACAGTCACTGGGCTAAAGCCTTCTACCTGCTCCTCACCCTTAATCGCGGGTTTGGGAGCAGGGAGGCTATAAAACCCGAGGGTAAACAGTGCCTGTCCCTTCAGAGGCAATTCAGCTCGTTTAGACCACGGGGAAGGGAGGGGGGGGAATGAGGGAAGAGAACCAGGAGAGAGATAGAGCCAAAAGGAAGGAGCTCTCAGCTATAGCACTGCACCTGTAAAACAAAGGAGCACAAACTCAGAATCCCCAATCAAAAAGAAAAACCACCCCTTAAATTTAAAAGGGACCTAGCAATTCCAGCTCTGCTAATTTGTTTTAACTGAGCCCAGTCCCAGGCTCAGAATCTCCTTCAGCTGCTTGGAGACTGAAAGTACTGGATGGAGGGGGCGGTCCTTGCCTACTTATACTGGTGCCAGCAACGCAATGATGTATTTCAGTCTCCAAGGCTGCTGGAGGAGATTCTAAACTCTATGGTTCCGGGACTGGACTAGAGGGACGCTAAGGAAATAAAGTTTCTAGATGAAATAAATGACAGCATCTTGGAGAAGCTGGTTCATGAACTAAGACGGGAAGCTATTTTGGACCTAGCCTCTAGTGGAACACAGGATCTGGTGCAAGAGATAAGGGTGTTGGGGACACTTGGCAATAGTGAACATAGAATGATCACATTTGATTTAATAAATGGAGGAAGGACGGCAAGGAAATCCACAGTACTTCCTTTTAACTTTCAAAAGGGAGACTATGATAAAACGAGGAAAATAGTTAAGAAAAAGCAAAAAGAGGCAGCACAAAAGTTAAAGGTTTACATCAAGGATAGGCGCTGTTTAAAAATACTACTGTCTTGGAAGCCTAGACCAGATGTATTCCATGCTCTAAGAAAGGTGGAAGGAGGGCCAAACGACTGCCAGCATTGTTTAAAGATGAGGTCAGAGGTGCTGTTGTGGCCAAAAAGCATCTTTCAGGTAAAGGAAAAAAATAGCCAAATGACAAAAACGGGAAACAATTTAAGCACTGGCAAATTAAATGTGAGGCACTAATAAGGCAGACAAAGAGAATTTAAAAAGAAGCTTGCTGTGAAAGTAAAAATGCATAATTAATTATTTTTCAAGTACATTCATAGCAAAATACCTGTGAGAGAGTCAGTTGGACCATTAGATAATAGAGGGGTAAAAGGGGCACTAAAAGAGGACAAGGCCATAGTGGAGAGGCTGAATGAATTCTTTGCTTCGGTCTTTGCTGAAGATAATGTAGTGGAGGTACCCATGCCTGAAATGGTATTTAAAGGTGATGCATCAGAAGAATTGAAACAAATCTCGATAAACCGGGAAGATGTATTGCAACCAATTGATAAACTAAAGAGTAGCAAGTCATCTGGACTGGATGCTATACATCCCAGGGTGCTGAAAGAAGTGAAAAAGGAGACTGTAGCCCTGCTATTAGTAAATCTGTGAACTATTACTAAAATCATCTGTAGTACTTTAAGACTGGAAAGTGGCCAATATAACATCAAATTTTGAAAAGGTTCCAGGGGTGATCCGGAAAACCACAGACCAGTGAGCTGGTCAAAATGGTAGAAATCATTATAAAATAATAAAAATACTGAACATGTAGATAGTTATGGTTTAATGGGAGAAAGCCAACATGGATTTAGCCAAGGAAAATCTTCTCTTACTAATCTGTTATATTTTTTGAAGGTGTGAATGAACAGATAAATAAAAGGTTAATCGATTGATATAGTGTCAAAGGCTTTCTGAAAATCCGGATACAAGATCCTTCATGAGAGACTCTTGGCAAAATTAAAAAGTCAGGGTTTAAGAGACAGTGTACTACTGTGGATCAGGGACTGGTTAAAAGATCGAAAACAGAGAAAAGAGCTAAATGGCCAATTTCCTCAATGAAGAAAAGTGAATAGTGGCATTTGTCATATCCTTAACCTATCACTTTCCACTGCAACTGTTCCTGTGGCCTTCAAACAAGCTGTGGTTACACCTCTCCTCAAAAAGTCTTCACTAGATCCTACCTATGCTTCCAGTTATTGGCCCCCCTCTCTCTTCCCCTTTGCTTCAAAACTACTTGAACAAGTGGTTCACTGCAACTGTCTTGATTTTTTCCTCTCAACTCCTTCTGGATCCATTGCAATCTGGCTTTCATTCTCTACATTCCACAGAAAAGGATCTTGCCAGAGTCTCCAGCGACTTGGTCCTCGCCAAATACAAAGACCTCTGCTCAATTTGCATCCTTCTTGACCTTTCTGCTGCCTTTAACACTGTTGATTACCATCTTCTCTTTGATATCCTGTCCTAGTTTGGATTTAGTGGCTCTATTCTGGTTTTCTTCTCCTCTCTCCTTTCACACTTTTAGTGTATGTTCTGGTGGATCCTCCTCTACTGCCATACCACTTTCAATTAGTGTATCTCAGGGCTCTGCTTGCGACCTCTACTTTTCTCTCTCTACACTCAGTTCCTTGGTGCACTTCCTTCCTTCCATGATTTTCAGTACCATCTTTATGCTGATAACTCTCAGATCTACCTCTCCACGCGGGAAATCTCTCCAGGAATCCAGTTCCGGATCTCTGCCTGCTGATCCAACATTGCTGCCTGGATGTCCCACCACTATCTGAAATTGAACATGGCCAAAACTGAGCTCCTTATCCTTCCTCCTAAACCCACCTCCCCCCTTCCCTATTTCTGTGAATAACACTACACCCCCTCCCTGTTTCCTCAGCTCACAACCTTGGTGTCATCTTTGACTCTAATCTCTCTTTCTCTAGACACATTCAACAGATGGCTAAAACCTGCTGCTTCTCTCTCTATACATCAGCAAAATTTGTTTGTTCCTTTCTACTCACGCTACTAAGACCCTTATCCACGCACTAGTCACCTCTTGTCTTGACTATTGTAACCTGCTCCTCACTTGTCTCCCTCTGAATCATCTCTCTTCCTTTCAAACTGTTCAAAACCCAGCTGCATGGCTTATCTTCCACCCGTGTCACTATGCTCATGTAACCCCTTCTTCTCATATCACTTCACTAGCTCCCTATCCGTTTCCACATTCAGTTCAAACTTCTCCTACTTACCTAAAAGTGTATTTATTCTGCAGCTCCTCGCTACCTTTCCTCTCTTATCTCACTCTACATCCCTCCTTGAAACTCCACTCTTCTGGCAGGTCTTTTATCTGCCCTTCTCCGCCACTGCCAACTCCAGACTTCGTTCATTCCACTTTGCTGCTCCATATGCCTGGAACAAACTACCCGAGTCTGTGCATCGGGCTGTTTCTCTAGTTCTATTCAAATCCAGTCTAAAAGTCCATATCTTTGAAGCTGCTTTTGGATCCTGATGCTCCTCACTCTCTTGTCCACTACTTATGTGTATCTTATCATACTCTAGTCCCCAGTTTCACTATGTTTTGTCTTGATTAGATTTTAAGCTCTGATGAGCAAGGACAGAGACAGTGTCGTACATTTATATGTACCGTGCTGCATATGCCTTGCCAAACAAATCACTACCAAGAAAACAAAATAAAAAGTCTTGAGAGTCAAGCCCTTCAGAGTAGCATGCTTCAGAGGCTCAAAGGGCTCTGACACCAGGGCCCTGAGCACCAGAGATCCCAGGAAGGGACAAATGATGAGAGGGGAGGGCACAGAAGTCGAACCCCTTAAAGCAAACGTGAAACATCCAGGAGCAAGACTGAAGACTTTCCAGATACCAGACCTCTGAAACAGGACAAGACTGCCACCTAGACTTTCAGGAAGGTAAGGAAAATACTTTTTTCCAGACCATCCTGCCAAAGACCCACGGAGCTGGCATCTTGGAAGGACTTAGGAATTAGCTGTTGTGTGTTGCACCCACACTCAAAAAGATACCAGGCTTGCATGTATGCCAGACTGATAGAATCCCTCCACGCTCTGAGCAGAGCGGAAACTACTGCAGGAGAATAGTGTTTATGCATCAGCTATCTCCCTTTAAGAGCCAAGCCATAAGAGAGAAGGGGCCAGGTCCATCCAGAAAAAAAAAACAGCCCCGATTAAGCCTGCCCCAAAATGGAACAGAGGAAGAAGAGAAATCTGCAGGAACCGTATCAGGTCCTTAAACCATGCTTTCCTCGTCCAGCCCAGCACTGATTGCACTCTACACTGAAACACATTCCCTAACAGCAGCCATGAAGGAAGCACATAAAGCAGGGACTGCCGTGGCCAGGACTGAATCAGGGCGACAATGCCCTTGGATCCAGTTTCATGTGGTGAGTGAAGCAACAGCACACTTTGTCATTGGAGTGGGATGTCATCAATTTCATCACAGGGCGACCCCTATGGCGGAGAAATATCTGAAATGCCTCCTGACTCAGCTTCCACTCTCTGGGATCAAGAGAGTGATGACTGAGGAAGACCACTCCCCCAATGACCACCACGGCAATGTGCTGAGCCAACAGAGATAGGAGGCTTATTTGAGTCTCATCCCCAGGGCCACTCCTGCACACCTCATGCCGCCTTGGCAATTGACAAATGCCACTACCGTGGCATTGCCACAGAACACTTGCACCACCCTGCCCTTGACCAAGAGCGAGAAACACAAAAAGGGTCAGCCAGATAGCCCTTGCTTCGAGATGGTTGATGAACTACACCATCTGCCTACGGCTCGAACAGCCCTGGGCCGTTCAGCCTTGACAAGGGCTTCCCCGCCCATAAGACTAACATCTGTCACCAGAAGAATCCACAAATGATGGGAGTAGTCGCCACCTCAAGCTGGTTTGCACTCCCAGCTGGAGCGGAAACCTGAATTTGAACTCCTATCAGGAAGGAGTGGCATCCTATAAGCACGCCCATGGCACCATCTTGATTACCACCGCTATCAAGCCGAAATGTTGGAAATAATCACAAACCCTGGAAGCCTGTTGAGAACATAACACCACCTCATTCCAACAATCTCTGCACTCTCTCTTCCAGCAGGAAGACTCTGCCCACTAGAGCACTGAACCATGCTCCCAGGAATTCCAGGGATTTGGAAGGCTCTAACGGTTGCTTTCCCCAATTGAACACCCAGCCGAGGCCTCCCAGACCACCACCACTCAGGACGAAACCTAAGATGCCGCCGACAGAAAACAGGCTCAGATGAGCCAGTCACCCAGAAATGTGTGTATACATAGTTTTCAGCGCCGTAGCACAGCCGCCGCCACCACCATGACCCTGGAGAACATTCTCGGAGCAATGGAGAGGCTGAAGAGAGAGCAGCGAACTGACGGTGTGCGCCAAACACGGCAAAAACACAGATATCTCTGCTGATCCTCCTGGACTGAGATATAAAAACAAGCTTCGGCCAAAACCAGACATGCTAGAAACTCCCTTCGGAGCATCGCCAAAATCATAGATGTCAGAGTTTCCATTCAGAAATGCAACTACAGGCCAGTAAGCCTTACCTCGGTGGTGGGAAAAGTAATGGAGGCGCTCCTGAAAGAGCGAATAGTGGACTCTCTCGAAACCAACAGGTCACATGATCCGGGGCAACATGGTTTTACCAAAGGACAATCTTGCCAAACAAATCTGATTGAGTTCTTTGATTGGGTGAACAGAGAACTAGATTAAGGGCATGCGATGGATGTGATCTACCTAGATTTCAGCAAAGCCTTTGATACTGTTCCTCATCAGAGGCTTATCAATAAACTTAACAGCTTGGGGATGGGTCCCAAGGTGGTGAACTGGATCAGAAATTGGTTGACTGACAGACGACAGAAGGTGATGGTAAATGAAACTCACTTGGATGAAAGGAAGGTGATTAGCGGTGTGCCCCAGGGTTCGGTCCTGGGACCGATACTGTTCAATGTATTTGTGATATTGCTGAAGGACTGAATGGAAAAGTCTGTCTTTTTGCAGATGATATGAAAATTTGCAAAAGAGCGGACTCCCCTGAGGGAGTGGACAACATGAGGAAAAAAAAATCTACAAAAGCTAGAAGAATAAATCTTAACTGCCAAGCATTAGACCAATGTGAAAAAGTGCAGTGTCATGCACTTGGTATGCAGAAATCCAAGGGAATTGTTTGCGATAGGGGGCGAGAGGTTGGAGTGCACAGACCAGGAAGAAGACTTTGGAGTGATCGTTTCTGAGGATCTCAAGGTGGCAAAACAGTGTGACAAGGCAGTGGCAAAAGCCAGAAGGATGCTGGGTTGCATACAGAGAGGAATTACCAGCAGAAACGAAAAGGTACTAATGCCACTGTACAAGTTGCTGGTGAGGCCTCACTTGGAATATTGTGTTCAGTTTTGGAGACCATATCTCACAAAGGATATAAAAAAAGACTGGAAACTGTTCAGAGGAAAGCGACCAAAATGATTTGGAGCCTGCATCAGAAGACTTATGAGAAGAGATCTGAAGTCCTAAATATGTACACTCTAGAGGAGAGGTACATATGGATGTGAAAGCTGGACAGTGAAAAAGACAGGAAGAAAATTGATGCCTTTGAATTATGGTGCTGGCGGCGAATACTGTGTATACCATGGACTGCCCGAAGAACAAACCAGTCGGTACTAGAGGAGATCAAACCTAAGCTTTCTTTAGAAGCTCAGATGACAAGACTTCGACTTTCATACTTTGGACACATCATGCGAAGAGAGAGATCATTAGAGAAAGACATCATGCTTGGCAAGATAGAAGGTCAACGCAAAAGAGGAAGGCCAGCAATGAGATGGATCGATACAATAACAGCAGCTACGGGTACCAGTCTGTCAACAATGAGCCGCCTGACTGAAGACCGAACACAATTTAGGATAGCTATCCAGAGGGTCACCATAAGTCGACTCCAACTCGACGGCACTTAACAACAACAACAGAGGAGAGGAGGAACAGGGGAGATACGATTCAGATCCTTAAATACTAAGAGTATTAATGAACAAACAAACCTTTTCCAAAGACGGGGAAGCTGTAAAACTAGAGGGCATAACATGAAGCTGCAAGGGGGTAAATTGAAAGGCAATGTCAGAAATACTTTTTCACTGAAAGGGTAGTGGATGCTTGGAATGCCCTCCTGATGGAAGTGGTGGGGGCAAATACAGTGACAGAATTCAAAATGGCATGGGACAGACACAGTGGATCCCTTTATAGCAACAGGATAAAATAAAAAACATACATAACTATCTCTTATATTTCAACAAATAGGGGTGACCTACACGAAACGGTGGGTACACCCTTAAGCAAAGACATAGGGAGGAGCGACCTGCATGGAGCGGCAGGTGCACCTACTCTTGCCGCCTTGCTGGGTAGACTGGATGGACCATGCTGGTCTTTATCTGCCGTCATATACTATGTTACTATGTAACATGTGCAAGGAGCTTGACCGTCTTGAGGCCATTGGTCGGAAGGAGCCATCCTCCTCTGGCATCCTGAGAGAAATGGAATATCTGTATTGGCACCACCTTCTTTAGGCACAGTAACTTGTCCAATATGATGGCTCTCATGTCTACTATTATTACTACTACTACTACTGATCATTTGTACAGCTCTACAAGACGTATGCAGCACTGTACAGACACATGTAAAAGATTGTAAGCTCCGATGAGCAGGGACAATCTAGTCAAGACAGACAACACAACAGCTGAGGACTAGGATATTATCTAGGGGAATGGTATGAAAATATAGAGGAGACTAAGCAGATCAGGATCCAAAAGCAGCCTCGAAGAGGTGAGTTTTCAGCCTGGATTTGAAAACAGCCAAGGATGAAGCCTGATGAACAGACTCAGGTAGCTTGTTCGATCCTTCCACCTTGCTACTCTTTATGCCTGGAAGTCTGAAGTTGGCAGTAGAAGAGAAGGGCATGGATAGAAGGGATCTGCCAGAAGAGAAACCACATGTTGAGATAACAAATGCCTCTGGGATCAGCTGCCTGCAGTCCAGGACATAGCTGCTTTGAATGGTGTCTAGCACCCTTTTATCTTTAGCGACATTCAGGAATGGAACCCGAAACCTACCTAGGAATGAACGTGAGGAATCCCCTCTGGAGGAGACCGAGCCTCTGGGTCCACAGGCCCCATCGAAAGGGCAAATTACAGGTCCAAAATCCAGAAGCAGAGAAGAAGGGCTTTCCAGGATGAAACACCAGGAGTCCCAAGATCCCCCGAAGTCAGTTCAGCGTGTCCGCAATGGATGGGCAGAGGCCAAAGAGGGAAAGGACCCTGCTTGCTTCCCAGGTTATTTCAGTCTATCCTCTGGAAGGCAATAAGACTCTGCCTTGGCCCAGTCCTTCACAAACTTCTCCAATCAGCCCCACAAGGAAGCTTTTCCTTAAGGCCAGTTGAGCTAACCAAGCTTTGGAGGACGTATCTGCTGCTCAGTGGCAAAGTCATAACCAACAACGCGTCATCGCTAACTGGACAATATCCCTAACTGCCAAGCAAGCTAGAACAAACATGGCATCAGAAGGAAGGCAGTAACCAACTCCAAAGGAGGAGTAGGACCATCCAGCAGGAGAGACTGAATCCACAGGAGCTGGGCTTGAGGTGTCAGAACTGCACACACTGTCAACTGGAGAATAGCAGATGCCATTGCAAACTGACTCTTCAGCCAAGTCCATCTTCAAGGCCAATCAGACTTTCATGGGAGTGGAGGCCCACTTCAAGACCGCTACGACGTCCGCCTCCACCTTGGGTGATGAGCTCTCCCTCAGAGGAGTGCATCGCAACATCCTTTTACACGCCCTTATCCCCCTAAGCGGGAAATAAGGAAGGACCCATTCCAACTGGAATATGTTCTTGATTATTTCCAGAAATGGGAAGACTGCAGTGCATATCCCACACCACCTGTAAAAGCAGGGAACCTGCGGCTCCTGCTCTGTCATTGCAGCGTCAGCCACATATCAGATGGAGAAAACTCGAGCAAATCAATGCTGTTAGATCTCCCTTCGGGAACAGGCGGAAAATGCCAGTCTCCATATGAACCTCTGATGGAGAATGTATAATACTATATCCTATCCATATTCCTCTGGATCCTCCCTTCTTTAGAAACATGATGGCAGGAAAGACCACATGGCCTATCTAGTCTGCCCTTTCATATCAACTACAATAGTTACCTTTTTTCCTTTAGAGATCTTCTGTGTTTGTCCCATGCATGCTTTTTTGAATTCTCGTCTCTACTACTTCCACTGGGAGACTATTCCATGCATCTACCATGCTTTCACTCTCATCCTATGTCCCCTCGTAGCAGAGCTTGCTTTCAATAGAAAGAGGCTCTCCTCTTGTGCATTTATGCCATGGAGGTATTTAAATGTCTCTATCATATCTCCTCTATCCCGCCTTTCCTCTAACATATACATATTAAGATCTTTAGGTCTGTCCTCATATGCTTTATAATGAAGACAACTAACCATTTTAATTGCCACCCTCTGCACCGACACCATCCTGTTTATATCCTTTTGATGGTGTGATCTCCAGAATTGCACACAATACTCTAAATGATGTTACATCAGAGACTTATATAGAGGCACTATCACCTCCTTTTTTCTGCTGGTCACTCCTCTCCCTATGCACCCAAGCATCCTTCTGGCTTTTGCAGTCACCTTTTTTACCTGTTTAGCCACTTTAAGATTGTTTCTATCACGCCCAGGTCCCACTCTTCTTTCATGGACAGAAGTACTTTGCCCCCTACAATGTACCGCTCCCTTGGATTTTTGTAGCCCAAATGCATGACTCTGCATTCTTTAGCATTAAATCTCAACCAATAAATTCTTGACTATTCTTAAAGCTTAACTAAATCCCTCCACATGCTATCTACACCTTCCTGCATGTTTACTCTATTGCAGATTTTGGTATCATCCGCAAGGAGGAAATCCTTACCCGACAGCCCTACTAATAACAAAGATATTAAAAAGAATCGGACCAAGGACAGATTCCTGTGGCACACAACTGGTAAACTTCCTTCTCCACAGAGTGAGCTCCATCTACCTGTACCCTTTGTTGCCTCCCACTCAACCAATTTCTTACCCAGTCAGTCACTTTAGGGTACATCCCTAGGGTGCTCAGTTTGTTTATAAGTTGCTTGTGCAGAACAGTGTCAAAGGCTTTATTGAAATCCAAGTATACCACATCTAGGGCTCTCCCTCGGTCCAACTCCCTGGTCATCCAGTCAAGGAACTCAATCAGGTCTGTCTGACAAGATCTGCCTCTGGTAAACCCATGCTGCTTCTGATCCTGCAATCCATTGGACTCCAGAAACCTCACTATTCTCTCTTTTAGTTACGTTTCCAATTATTTATTCATCATCATGGAATTTAGACTAACCAGCCTATAGTTTTCAACCTCATCCTTACTTCTGTTTTTGTGTAAAGGGACCACATATGCCTTTTTCCAGTCCTCTGGGACCACTTCCGACTCCAAAGAAGCATTAAAAAGGTCAGTCAGTGGAGCCACTAGAACGTTCCCAAGTTCCTTCAATATTCTCAGATGTATCTCATCCGGTTCCATCGCTTTGTCTACTTTTAATTTAGCTAGTTCTTTATGAACCACCACCATCCCGGATCAATCCATAGTATCCACCAAGCCTCTCCCCAACCCAATTACATTAGGACTACTGACAGGTCTTTGAAGGTCTTATAAAATTTAGCTGTTAGCCCATCTAAGCATGGGAATGTCCCCTGTTTCAAAGAAGTTATAGCCTGATAGAAGGATCTCCTCCCCCATGATTTCTAAATCCTCTACTTCCTTGTCTATACTTTCTACCATTACTGAACCCAAGTAACCCAGGTCATGCCTCCACCAAATGGATGTTCTTGCACTGGGGACATCTATATACCCAGATTCTAAAATGGCTCCAGGGACATTTCCATGCTTTTCAAGTCAAAGTGTCCGTTTTGAGAAGTTCAATTCACAAACAGGGCTTCTAAAATAACCTCCTTAATGTTCTCTTATGAGATATCTAGCCACATCTTAGTTCATTGTGCCTCTAGAGAGTTATAGCTGCAATACCTTGGAAGGTTCCACCTTATGCCCTTTCTGCCAGGCTTGAGCCATGATCTGTTCTTTGAGCCCAATGCTGTGAAGGCAAGCTTTGTGTCAGGGCTGATTGTTCCTTCTCAGCCCCAAGTTTCTGTGGGCCCTGTTAATTTTTATAATGGTCTCGGTCCCAAACTATTGGTGTCTCAACTCCTCAGAACACTGCATATTACCTGATCCACTTCTGTACAGTTAACAGGGCCTCAAATGCAAATATTATGGCATCAGGATCTATTGTCAAGATCTTCTAATTGCAGACATGGTGAGTATCCGACAGACATATTTTTCATACATTGAGGTCATATTTTGAAGCAAGGCTGCTTTGTTTTTACTTTTTGTTTCATTTTGTCTGTCTTTTCCACCATAGGCAAGATATAACAATGAAGTATAAATTTTGAAGGGAGAGCAGAGAATCCGTCTGAAAGCAAAGGCAGATGAAACAGACTGGCATGGCATGGGTGGCAGTTGCCACTAGGTGGAAGCTGTTGCACATCTCCAGAAACGTCTTCTGGATTTTCCTAGGTTCTAGAAGAGTAAGTCTGGACAGGTGCCATCAGGCATCGACGTCACCCTTGTGTGGCTGCCTTATCTAGCTTGCTCAGGGGGGAGTATTTTAAATGCCATACTGGGTCAGAACAAGGTTCATCAAGCCCAGTATCCTATTTCTAAAAGTGGCCAATCCAGGTTACAAATACCTGGCAGATTCCCAAAAAGACACACAGGTTCCACAATGCTTGTCCCAGGGCAAGCAGTGATATCCAGGGTTCCTTTTAATAATGGTTTATGGACCATTCCTACGGGAGTTTGTCCAAATCGTATTTAAACCCAACTACACTACAGCTTTTATTACATCTTCCAGTAACAAATTCCAGAGTTTGATTACGTGTTGAGTGAAAAACTATTTTTTCACTCAGTCTTAAATGGGTTGCACTGTAGCTTAATTGCATGTCCCCTAGTCTGACTACTTTTTGGTGGCATAAACAACCAATCTACCTTTACCCATTCCACTCCATTCATTCATAGACATCTATCATATCCCCCCTTAGCCTTCTCTTTTCCAAGTTAAAAAGCCCTAATCTTTTAAGCCTCTCCTCATAGGGGTATCCTTCCATCCCCTTTACTATTTTTGTTGCTCTTCTCTGTACAGCTAAGGCCCACCACAGCCCTGCTAAAACTATGTTAAATGTAAACCGCATTGAATGGCAGAATAAAAACAAGTTAAAATAAATAAGATAAAGATATGGCGACCAGAATTGTACACAATATTCAAGATGCAGTCGCATCATAGAACGATAGAGGCATTATAATATCCTTGGTTTTATTCTCCATTCCTTTCCTTATGATTCCTAGCATTCTATTTGCTGCACACTGGGCAGAGGGTTTCAACACATTATCCACGATGACGTCTAAATCTTTTTCCTGGGTAGTGGTTTCTGTTAAACCAAGTTTGGGTTTTTCTTTCCTAGGTACATAATTTTGCATTTGTCCATATTAAATGTCATCTGCCATTTGGACATCCAGTCTTCCAATTTATCAAGGTCCTCTTGCAATTTTTCACAATCCTCTTGTGTTTTAACAACTTTGAATAATTGTGTGTCAACTGTAAATGTGATCACTTCACTTGTTATTCCCATTTCCAGGTCATTTATGAATATGCTAAAAAGCAGCAGGCCCAGCCTGAATCCTTGGGGTACTCCACTATTGATCTACATTGAGAAAACTGGCCATTTAGCCCTTCTCTCTGCTTTATTTATTTAGCTAGTGATTTTTTTTATACAGCTATATCTACCAGTCACAGCGGTGTACAGCAAACAATTAGAACAAGTAGCGTTACATAGAACCATAGGTAGAAATGAGAGTTAAAAATATATAATAATTAATGAAAATAAAAATATGCATAGTAAATTGTATGTTAACCGGTAAATATGATTACATGTATATTAGGGAAAAATGAGCTAATGAGAGAGAACTTTAATACAATGTTCAGATCAATGGATAAGCTGCGGATGAAGCAGGGGAAAAAAGTTATAGGAGCTCAGGGGGATGCTGGGAATGAATGGGTGAATAACTGTGGGATCTAAAATGTTCCAGGAAGAGGATGATTTTTGCAATGCAATGTGTGCCTTTGAGTCAATGCTGACTCCTGGCAACCCAGAAGCTCCTGGGTTTTCTTGGCTGTGTGACCGGAAGTAGACTGCCAGGCCTTTCTTCCAGGGGCAATGGAGGGTTAAGTGACTTGCCCAAGGACACAAGGCATGCTAGTGGGAATCAAGCCCTGGTTGCTTGGTTACCAAGTCAGTGTTCTAACCACTGGGCTACTCTTCCAACCATGGGCGATTTTTAGCTTGTGACAAAATTCTCCAAGGTCTATAAGCTTTCTATCTTTTAATCAGTTCCTGATCCACAGTACTACACTGCCTCCAATCTTATGGCTTTTTAATTTTGCCAAGAGTCTCTCATGAGGAACCTTGTCAAAGGCATTCTGAAAATCCAGATACACTATATCAACCGGCTCACTTTGGTCTACTTGTTTATTCACACCTTCAAAAAAAAAAAAAAAACACACCAACAGATTATTTAGACAAGACTTTCTTTGGCTAAATCCATATTGGCTTTCTCTCATTAAACCATGACTATGTGTTCAGTAATTTTTATTCTTTATAATGGATTCTACCATTTTGCTCAGTACTGAAGTCAGGCTCACCAGTCTGTAGTTTCCCGGATCACCCATGGAACTCTCTTTAAATAATTACACAGGTACACTACCAAAAAGCTGCCTCCAGTTTTGCAACTGATTCCTATAGATTTTGGGGTGCTGAATCCAGGAAAAATAGCCAAAATGTTCCATCACGTCACGTTTTCTTGCAAAATTAGATTTCTTACCCATATAAGGAATGTTCACATAATTTCTTTTTAGCCGACTGCAGTTTATTTTCTTGGCCCAAAATAGAGGTTGTAATGGTTAACTAACTAGAAACACTCCCTCATGATATTTTAGAGTGTTTTGTATTCATTTTATACATTAACAGGACAATTGGGAGGCGGGGGGCTAAATCCAGTACTCGCGCTGGCGCATGTTCTTTCCTGTTCGCCTCGCCTCGTTCGCTCGCTCAAACATGGTGGTTGCGACATGAACGTTCCTGTCAAATTTCAGTTTCTTGCAAGTTCATTATTACCTTTTGTTTGCTCAGTCGTAATCCAGCTTTATTCCGAAGTGGTTCACTACAGTTGTAGTTTGCAGTGCTGTGTATTTGTGATGGCTCACAGAGCCAGAGGTTGCGTCAACTCTCCGGACAGTTTTTGTTTTATTTGTGGGGAATATACCGTGAAAAAGCAGCAGAGGAACATTTCTGCATTTATTAAAAAAGTATATTTCGCCTATTTCGGTTTGAAGTTAGGCGATCAAGACAAACCGTGGGCTCCTCACAAAGTGTGCAAGACATGTGAGGAAGATCTACGCTTATGGATGAACGGTAAAAAACAAGCATTTCGTTTCGGAATACCTATGATGTGGCGTGAACAAAGAGACCACAGCAGTGACTGCTATTTTTGCTCTTGCATTGTGAAGGGATACAACTTAAAAAATAAGAACGTAATAAGTTACCCCAACCTTCCCTCAGCAATTAGGCCTATGCCTCATAGCAACGAAGTACCTGTGCCTGAACCACCAAAATCTTTGGATCATATTTGTGTGGACGGTTCTGATCATGATGAGACTCATCAGATGGCTTTTCCCGATGAGTCCAGTACTTCCGAGTTTGAAACTGAACCAGATCCGAAACCTGAACTTTTCTCTCAAGCTGAATTGAATGATTTAGTCCGGGATTTAGGACTCCCAAAAGATGCTGCCCAACTGCTAGGTTCTCGGCTTAAACAGAAAAATCTATTGTCACCAGGAACAACTTTTTATTGGTACCGCAACCGCGAGACACAATTTTTGAAGTATTTCAGCAAAGAGGAAGTTTTGGTATTTTGCAATGATATATACGGAGTGATAGAAAAGTTTAAACTCAAGTATGATCCTGCTGAATGGCGGCTGTTCATTGATTCATCAAAAGACAGCATAAAAGGTGTTCTTCTTCATAATGGCAACACATTCGCTTCAGTTCCTATTGCTCACTCTGTTATTCTCCAAGAAAAATACGAGAATTTGGCCCCGATTCTTCAGAAGATTCGTTATGATGAGCATAAGTGGATGATTTGTGGAGACTTTAAAATTCTATCCATGCTATTAGGGCAGCAATCCGGTTTCACCAAATATACCTGCTTCCTTTGCTTGTGGGATAGCCGGGCCCGCAACCTACACTGGGGGAAAAAAGACTGGCCAATTCGGGAGTATTTGAGACCCGGTGAGAAAAATGTTCTTCATGAGAGCTTGGTACCTCGTGATAAAATTCTATTACCACCTCTCCACATTAAGTTGGGTCTCATTAAGCAATTCATCAAGTCCCTTCCAAAAGATGGTGAGTGCTTTCTGTACCTTTGCTCAAAGTTCCCCCGACTTTCTGAAGCAAAGCTAAAGGAAGGAGTGTTTGTTGGCCCTGATATAAGGAAACTCATTTCAGATGGAGCATTCGCTGAAACGATGTCCGAGAAGGAAAAAGAAGCCTGGGATTCCTTCAAGGATGTTGTTCTCAAATTCTTGGGGAACAGGCGGGATGAGAACTATAAGGATATTGTTGCCAGGATGCTCAATGCCTTCAAAGAACAAGGCTGTAACATGAGCCTGAAAGTCCATTTCTTGCACTCCCATGTGAACTACTTTCCCGAAAACTTGGGGGCGTACAGTGAAGAACAAGGTGAAAGGTTTCACCAGGACATCAAGGATGCAGAGAGAAGGTACCAAAGAAGATGGAACACCACTATGATGGCTGATTTCTGCTGGTTGCTGCTGCGGGAAACCCCAGATGAAAAATACGCCAAGCAGCGCACCAAGAGAAGCATTCGGGGGAAGAAGAAACAGGCCCACCAGGAGATTGATTGACCCAAGAATGACTTTAAAATCTAAACTGTGTTGACAAATATCGTGTTTTTACTAAACTTTGAAATAAAAATTTGCTAGTTATTACCACAGTGTCGGATCTCATTTATTAGAATTTTATTTTCACACCATCGGGTGTTTGTCTTCATGTATTGCAATGGTGCGGTTTGCGTTTTCTATTCTTACATACATACCTGTACAACATTTTTTGCACATTTCTTTGCTTTGCTTTGTGTCTAACCTCGCTCTTATATGCTCAATGTTTGTGCACATGTATGTGGCTGTTTTAAGTGCAGACAATTTTGCTACCATCACAGTGTGTTTTGTTGACATTACTCTATTCTTATGTGCTGCCTTGTTACAATTTTCTTTATTCTTATTTGAATAACTACTAAACAATCAGTATAAAGAATTCATCCAAGAAACTTTTATCTCGATCGCACTCAATCTGAAACGTTCACCTCAAACTGCTAACCCAATGTAGCAAAAAATCTGTACGTGATGGAGCAAATTGGTTACCAGATTTGGATTCAGCGCACCAAAAAACGTAAAAATCAATCGAAACAGAGGCAGTTTAAAAAAAAATTTTTTTAGTGTACCTGTGATTGGTGTTACATTGGCCATTCTCCAATCTGCAAGTACTAAAGATTATTTTAATGATAGTAGGTCTACAATCTCATCCTTCAGTTCTTTCAACACCCTTGGATATATACCATTTGGTCCAAGCGATTGTAATTCAGTTTATCAAATAGTTTTAATACATTTTCCTGGTTTATCAATAGTTCTTTCAATTCTTCTGATATAATCACCTTTATATACCATTTCAGGTACAGGTAATTTCCCTACATCTTCTTTAGTAAATACCAAAGCAAAGAATTCATTCAATCTCTCTGCTATGGTCCTGTCCTCACATAGCATCCCTTTTACCCCCTCCATCATCCAGTGGTTCTACTGACTCTCTCACAGTTTTTTGCTACAAATTTATTTGAAAAGGTTTTTATTATATGTTTTTTACTTCCATAACAAGCTTTTTTTCAAATTCTCTCTTTGCCTGCCTTATCAATGAATTACAGGTAATATGCAACTAATGCAGGACTTTCAGAATAAGAACAAGGTCACTTTTGTTTTTTTACCCTGAATGATTTGCGCTGCAGCATTCTGAGAGTTAAGAAAAGTTTTAAAGCCACATTTGGAAGACCAACATACAAAATGTTACAGTAATCCAGATGTGGCTACATCACTGCTTGCACTAAATCAAAACCAGAGGATTCTAGCAACATACTTAATGTTCTTAAAGGTCTCAGATTAAACATCCCACACACCAACAATCCGAGTAGAAATGGTAAGCTTTGAATCCAAGGCAACACCAAGGGACTGAACCTTGTATTTATTAGTATTTAACTCATGCCTTTACAGTAGTAGTTCAAGGCAAGTCACATTCAGATGCAGTAGGCATTTCCCTGTCCCCGAGGGCTTAAAATCTAAGTTTGCACCTGAGGCAGTGGACTTGCCCAAAGCTACAAGGAGTACCAGTGGGTCATTCCATGTCAAGTGGTCTAGTATATAAAAAGTGCCCCGCTCGACCATCTTGGATTTTGCTGAAATTTTGTATGTACACTACCATGCGTCTCAAACTAACTATGGTAAAGTTTTAGATTCTCTCGTGGAATACTTTCTGAGATATAGTCGTTTGTCTGATCACATACCTTGACTTTGTACAGTACGAGTCTGAGATTTCAGCAACTTTGAGACCCTATATTTTCTTTGCTATTTTATTATAAAAAATGAAACTTGACTATCCTGTACAACTTTTTGTGCTCTATTTAATGATACTAATAATATGTTTTGAATATGTCGGAAGTAGATATATTGCAGCAAAGTCAGCCAATAAAATTGACGTTCTAAAAAAATTAAAAATTAGACATCATGCAGCTTCCTAAATAAGCAAGTAAAAAGTATGAAATTTTGCACATAATACCTCTATGTACTGAAGTTCTTGAATTTATAATTTCATGCTCTTAGCATTCTCCGTTAGTTTACAAATTAAGTGTAAAGTTGATGATTTTTTGCAAAAACATAAAAATAGGGTATTTTCAACCTCCTTTTACACAAAAGTATCTTCTAAAATTGTTTTGAAACCAATTTCATTAGAAAGAGCATGTTTTAAGCTTTCTAGAAAAGCGGATTTAATTTAATAACCCTGGCGTACAATACCCTGAAAAGAGGGCTAAACATAGCGGACATTACCATGCTTGACAAAGGCATGTAATTCAACCTGCAGTTCTAACGTTATCCAAATGTTATATTTAAAACTAATTTATTTCCATAGGAGTTGCTCAATAACTGTTAAGTGCATATATGTCGTGAGCTTAGCGTATAGATTTTCAGATTAGCATTAGTTGGTACACATTTACTAATTAATTTACTTCAAAATGGACATCGACGACTCACTTGATAACAATCCTCCTATGCCTGAATGTACCGTTGGACAAAAATTGTCATCAAAATGTCACCATGGCTCATTTAATTCCAATAAAACTGGGCTCAGTTCTGTGAGCTGCTTGTCAACAAGCGAGAAATTGCTTATTACTCGACGATCAGAAGTTGACCTTACAGACAATGACAGTATCTGCTTGCATCACCAAGCACAGTATCTCAGCAAATATGAAATGAACCAAAAGTCGTGTTGCAATCCGTTTGAAAAGCAGAATCACGTCACTAAAAGTGGATTATCAAAAGCAACTTTAGCCATGTCTGAGGGCTTGAAAAAAGTGACCAAAATGAATGTAAAGCCAGGCCAGAAAATTTGCATCAGGTGCAAAGCAAAATATGCTTCTATGGTTGAAGCCACAGCATCTTCATCTTCGGATGATTTTGATCCAGATGCCTCGGACACCCTTGATCAAAGCTTGACTGCTTTAGGCACTTCTCCATTAAAAATACGAAGAATAAGCAGTAGAGACAAAGCTGGCTATTTGAAACAAAAGATTGAGCGCACACAGAACGTGGTAACAAAAAAAATAATGTCTGCTGCTGGAGTGGCTGACAACGTTGAACAATCTAGTCTATCTGCAGAATGCAGTCTATGTAGCGATTACACTGAGCTTATTAAAGAAATGAAAGCAAAGATTGATAGGTCAACAAAAGTTCAATTGTTGACTTTGGCCCCAAAAAGCTGGTCAATAAAGGAAACAGCAATAAGATACACAATTTAGGTTTGGGAACCTAGGATAAGATGCCCAATCATTGGCTTGGGAACCATCTAGACACCCACTGAAGGCTTTGGAACCTCAAATAAGAAACCAAATTAAAGGCTTGGGAACCTAGATTAAGAAACCCACCCGTGGCTGGAATTGCACAGCTATCGGGCGTGACCTCTATGGCGATGGGGTTGCCAGTTCATGTTCCTGAACTGGTAGTGACAATGTGACCATGGACCAACGCAAAACAATATTGATAATTTTTCAATATAAAAATGTTAAAACAAGTATGATCCAAAAAATTAACAATAATAATATGATGAAATATACGCTGTTGCCATGGCAATGTCCGCTGACTTTGGTCCTCTTTTTAGAGCACTGTATGCCAACGTTAATCAAATTAACTTTTTTAAGGAGTTTAAAACATGCTCTTTCTAATGGTAGTAGTTTGAAAACGTTTCTAGAAGATACCTTTGTGTAAAAGGGAGTTAAAAATACCCTATTTTTAGCCTTTTTGCAAAAATCATCAACTTTACACTTAATTTGCAAATTAATGAAAAGGGCTAGGAGCTTGAAATTATAAACACAAAAACAACAGTACCACGAGATACTATGCCTCAAATTTCATGTTCGTTGTTTACTTATTTCAGGAGCTATGCAATGTTAAACTTTTAATTTTTTTAGGCCGCCAATTTCTTTGCCCGACTTTGGTGCAATGTGTCTATTTCTGACACAATCAAAAAAGATTATTAGTCTCATTAAAAAGAGCGCAAAAAGATGTGCAGGGTAGTTAAATTCCATTTCTTATAAACAAATAATTAGAACAATATTAGGTCTCAAAGTTGCTGAAATTTTGAATCGTACTGTACTGTGATAGGCTATGGCCTAGAATAGCCTGCATAGCCTGCAGGAGTAAGAAAGGCCTGTAAGTTAGGCCTGAGTCCTAACCCCCACTTGAGAATATTATAGCTGAGCAGAGCCGAAAGCCAGTAGAAGTTAGAAAACTGCTTTAAACTGCTTTGATAAGAATGCAAGAATCTTCTATTCAGCTCCTTTATGTTGATAACAGATGTGTTCCAGTATCTTGCTTTCACACATTCTCTAAGCCGAGGAGGGACCTTGTAGCAGAATGTGTTATGTCTAGAAACTGAGCCATGGCTAGGGAGGCCTGAGCAGGGGGAACAGGTGTTAAGCCCGGTCAGAGATCCCCATTGGATGGGGGTGGGAGGGGGCACCGGGACCAATGAGGAGTTTGTCTGTATAGAACTGATGAAGAAAGGTATAAAAGTTGTTGTTCTGTTGAATGCCATTGCTCAGACCATTTTGAATGTGAAAGTGCCTGAGACTGTGCACAAATAAATTGGCTTGAATCTTAGTAAATAAATAGACTCCTGGTTTTATTTATTGCGGACACTTCGCTACAACATATTCCTGGTGCGTTGGCCGGGAAGGTGGGGTACGTGAATGGTGCGCAAGTGAATACTACCACGTATTACCGCCTCCAGGTTTGGTCCGGCTGGAACCGCGGCCGACCGACAGCGGAGAGGATCCCAGGCGCCGCCGGTCCCCTTGCATCAGAGGGTTCCGCCCTGCCTCAGCGGCTTGCTGGGTCCGGCCGGCCAACACTGCAAACCCTGAGGGGAGTCCAGGATTCAACCCAAGGAGGGTTTGGTTGCGCAGTGCATTAGCTACCGGATCCGGTGAGTAATGATTTTTCTGGTTCTTAGTCAGTTAGCTCTGGGAATGTCTCGAGACTAATATGGTATGGTAATGGTAAAGGGAGTCTGATCAACTTCCAGGGCAGTCCTAGTAACCCTGCATGAGTGTGCGCGGGGCGAAGCCACTGACCCTTTTGGTTTGGTAAATTTTGGTTTAGTCAGCCCGGGAATTTGGGACTTGGGAAATGCTAGCATGTTTGGTTGTGTAACGTGTGCTTGAGAGGTCTTGCAATACAGACCAAACGAGAGCGGACTCCTAAGTAGCGCAGTTCCTGGCCGGGCGACCGCGCCCAGGTCGCGAAAAGGAGGAAGCGTTCAGTGTTTGTCCCCCTTATTGTTCTGTGGGCTGTGCGGACCCCTTACCCGCAGCCATCCTACCCACCATTTCTGTTTGCTGTCTTGTACGTCATACGTCATAATGGGAGGGGTGGAGTCCGTACAAACTCCGCTGAACTGTATGATCACGAATTTTAAGAAGGGATTTAGTGGTGATTATGGGGAACAAAATGACACCGACCCGCTTAGAAATATTGTGTAGTAGGGTGTGGCTGGTGCTGGACGCCGTGTGGCCACCAGAAGGTACTTTTGATGTCAAAATTGTGTCCCGAGTGCACAAGGTGGTGCGCAGATATGGTCCCGAACAGTTTTCCTATATAGACTCCTGGCTAGATATCTGTGAGAAACAACCCACTTGGATGAAGCGTTGCTGTGAGGGGCAGTGCAGAATTATGTTAGCAACTGCAACGGGAGTCCCTGCTAAGAAAGAAAAGCCCCCTATTTATGCAGCCCTAGAGCCTCCAGAGGTCCCGGGTTATCCACCCACATTTTTGTATACTCCAGTCCCGTCAGCTCCGTTAGTACCCCGAGTAGAGCCAGAAGTGGAAAGACTACCTCCAGCTGAGGTACCCCCAACCGATCACCCACCTCCACCACTTCCAACACCTGAGGACCAGATCCCTTCCCCAAGGAGAAGTCGGAGCCCTAGTCCTGAGCAGAGCTCTGCAACGGAACCATCATCCCCTGAAGGATCTGCCAGCGGAGGGTCAGATGCCAGTCCAGGGTCGCCCACTAGTCCAAGCACCAGCAGCAGAATTACCACCGGGTCCGCAAATCTGCGTTACGCCCTTAGAAGCAGGACAGCGGGCCCGAGAGAAGTTCGCCAAATGCCACTGCGGCAGGTCCCAGGATTACCTATTGTAGATGATGCGGGTCAGGTTGTGGTCAGACCGACCAGTCTAGTTTATGTGCCCTTCTCCACAACAGATTTATTAAACTGGAAAACACATTATGCCTCCTATACTGAGAAACCCCAAGAGTTGACAGAATTGATGTCTAGTATTATGCAGACTCACCAGCCTACCTGGTCCGACTGCCGCCAACTCTTTGCTATCCTTTTTACTACTGAAGAGCGGGCACGGATAGTGCGAGCAACCACTCGATGTTTGGAAGAGAACCCTGAAGACGGGAGAGACCTAAATCCCCAACAGGCAGCAGCTGTAGATTTCCCAAACGAAGATCCAAAGTGGGACCCAAATAGTGCAGATGGAGAGAAGGCCCTCGCCCGGTTCCGCCAGGCCTTACTGCAGGGCCTGAAGAAGGGAGGCCAGAGAGCTATGAATGTTGGGAAAGTAGTGGACATTCTTCAGCGCCCAGATGAAAGTCCAGCTGCTTTCTATGAACGACTAACTGAAGCCTATAGACTTTACACCCCATATATGACCCAGCAGCCCAGGAGAATTTACGTATGGTGAACGCCGCTTTTGTGAGTCAGTCCCAGGGAGACATAAAACGGAAACTGTAGAAATTAGAAGGACTTGCGGGCATGAACTCAGCACAGTTAATGGAAGTCGCACAAAAGGTATTCGTGAATTGTGATCAAGAATGCAAAAGAGAAAGTGAAAGAAAGATGAAGAAGGCAGATCTGCTTGCTGCAGCACTAGTTGAGGGACGAGGAGGAGGATATCCTAATAGAAGAGCCAGAGGATGGGGAAGGGGCCGAGGGAGTGCTCGGCCCCCCTTAGGTGCAAATCAGTGCGCTTATTGTAAAGAGGAAGGACATTGGAAGAACGAGTGCCCGAACATTGGCTCCACCCCCTGGAGGGGAGGCGGGAGCGCGCACAGTTTCAGCAGCAAGAAGAGGCTGCCATAGAGGGAGTGGCAACCGCCGAGGACTATTTTATGGATGAAGACTAGGCCAGACCGGGCTCCAAGTTCTTCCTGGGTCCCCAGGAGCCTATGGTCAATTTAAAGATTGGGGACCAGCATATGAACTTCATGGTAGACACAGGGGCCGAGCATTCAGTAGTAGCCAAGCCTGTGGCCCCTGTGTCCTCTCGATCTGTCACAATCGTGAGAGCTACTGGAACTAGAACCACAAGACCTTTTCTGCAGAACCGCGCCTGTGAACTCTGGGGACAGAAGATAACACACCAGTTCCTCTATATGCCTGAATGCCCAGTTCCCCTGTTGGGCCGAGACATGCTCGCGAAACTCCAAGCACAGATATCCTTTGTTGAAGGGGGAAAAATGGAAATGACTATAAACTAAAAATCTGCTGGCCTGATGGTGTTAACTGTCCCCCGAGAAGAAGAATGGCGGTTCTATTTACCTGCATCCAAAGCAGCGAGCTCCTGTATACCTACCGGCATTGCAGCCCCGCCTGGAGTATGGGCGGAGAATAATCCACCTGGCCTAGCGAAGAATACAGCTCCTGTGCTTGTCACCCTTAAACCAGGAGCAGAACCAGTGCATGTGTGTCAGTATCCCCTCCCACGACCAGCAATTGAAGGTATTCATCGCCACTTGAAGAAATTACTGCAGTATGGACTCCTCAGAGAATGCCAATCGCCCTGGAACACCCCCCTTCTCCCAATCAAGAAGCCTGGGACGGGTGACTACCACCCAGTGCAAGACCTACGTCGAGTAAACAGTGCAGTTGAAACCATACATCCAGTAGTACCAAATCCTTACACCCTCCTGGGACTGATTCCAGCAGAAGCCACTCATTTTACTGTTCTGGACTTAAAAGATGCCTTTTCTGTATACGCCTGGCATCTGCTAGTCAGCTTCTGTTTGCATTTGAATGGGAAAACCCTACCACAGGAAGACAAGGACAACTCACTTGGACTCGATTGCCACAAGGATTCAAGAATTCACCTACTATCTTCAGTGCAGCCCTCAACCAAGATCTGTCAAGTTACCCTGTGACTCCGGGAAAAAGAATCTTACTCCAATATGTAGATGATTTGCTTATAGCCACCAACAACGAAACTGACTGTGTGCAAGCTACCAGTGATCTCAGTAGGAGTTACCCCCATGGGAAATATTCAAATAGACTTTGCAGATATGCCACGAGCAAATGGATATCATTACTTGTTAGTCCTAGTCTGTACCTTTTCCGGATGGGTGGAAGCTTTTCCCACCAGAACTGAGAAGGCCAGGGAAGTCACGAAAGCCTTGCTCCATGAGATCATCCCTTGGTTTGGAATACCTTTGACCATGGGGTCAGACAATGGGCCCTCTTTTGTGTCACAAGTAACCCAGCAGCTAGCCCATGCTCTGCAAATACGATGGAAGCTACACACAGCTTACAGACCTCAGAGTTCAGGGAAAGTGTAGAGAATGAACCGGACCCTGAAGTCCCAGTTATCCAAGCTTTGTCAGGAAGTCCACTTAAAGTGGCCCCAAGTTCTTCCCATAGCCCTTCTCCGAATACGTTCAGCCCCCACCACGCCATTAGGAGTATCCCCGTTTGAGATTTTGTATGGGAGGCCCCCACCCATAATTCAGGGGATAAGGGGGGATATGAATCAGATTGGATCAGCGATCACTAGGCAAGAATTGTTGGCTCTAAGTTCTGTTTTGCAGGGCCTTCATACCTGGGTGCAGGACCGGTTGCCTATCAATCTAACAGAGCCATCGCATCCTTTCAAGCCTGGAGCCTCGGTGTGGGTAAAAGAGTGGAAGAAGACACCGTTAGCGCCTCATTGGAAAGGGCCATATGTCGTTTTGCTATCAACCCCAACAGCAGTCAAAGTAGCAGAAATCGACTCCTGGATCCACCACAGTCGACTGAAGCCAGCAGCAGCTCCTGAGAGTCGCCCCTGGACCTCGATCGCTAATCCTGCATCACCGTTGCGACTCACGCTGCGAAGAAAAGATCCATCCTCGTAACGACTGTGCCAACCTGCTCCTGGACGTCAAAGGAAAGACGTCCTCCAGTTTTGCATTACCTATCTTTCAGACTTTATCAATCACCAAAGACTATGATCATGATGATTACTAACTGTTTTATTCTTGCAGTAGCCCTGGGACTCTTGAGAACCACTCTTGCTTTGCCCCCTTGCGCAGCCTGTATAACCACCACCCGGACTGGAATGCAAGTCACTCAGACTCTACTTTAATCACTCTTACTATACTTGTACTGGCATAGTCAGCTGGTGTATCTATAATGGTACAGAACTGAACGTCTGTACCAAGGGAAAAACTCATACTTGTTTCAGACCCTGACAGAATCCATCTTACTATGTCCTGGAACTGAGATAAAATGATGAAGATGGAGCCCTCATCAACACTACAAGTCAATTCTCTGATCCCACCCAACCTGCGTACCTGTATTTTGATGCTTGTGACTTAATTAACAGAAATAATTACTACAGGTGCGGATCATGGGAACAAGCTTACTATTATGACAATAAGTATATGTGTACTGAAGGTGCATACATATGCACTGGAAATCACTCCCCAACAACGTATGGCAAGTCATCGGAAGCAGACTACTACTGTCCCAAGTGGGACTGTGTGTACTATGCCACCTGGACTGGTGGCCCTACAGGACAGACTGGAGATAATCGCAAGGCTAAGCTGGAGAGATTACCCTTACTGGAACCTGAAAAGTGCAAGAAAAGTGCATGCAATCCCCTACGACTTCAGATCTTCGACCCCAGCCAGTGGAAGCAAGGATTTCGATTTGGTCTGCGCATAGCAGGAGGTGGAACTGATCCTGGAACCATCGTATACATCCAGCTGAATGTGAAGACTCATGTTTCTTCACCTTACCGCATACATCATACCTTCCATGAGGCCATGAAGGCAGAATTTGTAGTTCCCCACGCTTCGCAGAATTTGTTCATCGAACTAGCTTGAGCTGTGGCCTCCAGCCTCCATGTCTCAGACTGTCTCTTCTGTGGAGGAACTCAGATGGGAGACCAGTGGCCTTGGGAAGCACAAGAACTGAACTATTCCATACCGTATAACCAGACTGATTTGCATAAAACTACCAATGAATGGGTCCTAGCTCACTCCATAGTAGGTAAACTATGTTTTGCACGAGCGGGCCCACAATTGACTGCACTAGTGGGACAGTTAGTCTGTCTGAACCAAAGATATTACAATGCCACTATAGGGAAGACATCTTGGTGGTCAGGTGCCAATACTCCAGAACCCTCTAATCCTTTGATCATTTTTCCTCACTTGGCCAGGATATGGACGAATCTGGCTACGCATAGCACCTGGCAAGCTCCACCTGGAATATATTGGATTTGTGGAACTCGAGCATATGCTAAACTCCCTGCCAAATGGGGAGGGGCGTGTGTATTGGGAACCATCAGACCTTCTTTCTTCCTCTTGCCCCTTTCCCACGGAGAACAATTGGGATTCCCTGTGTATAAAAGTCGACCGAAACGAGAGGCTCTGAAGATCGGCCAGTGGGACAAATGGGATGCGACCTCTGAAGAATGGCCACCGGAGAGAATTGTTTCCTACTATGGACCTGCTACCTGGGCACAAGATGGTTCTTGCGGCTACCGCACTCCTGTGTATATGTTGGACCGTATTATACGTTTGCAACCTGTTGTTGAAATTATAACCAATGAAACTAGTAGAGCACTAACCTTGTTAGCTAAACAAGCCACACAGATGCGTTCAGCCATATACCAGAATCGCTTAGCATTAGATTACTTGCTTGCAGCTGAAGGAGGAGTATGTGGCAAACTTAATTTGACTAACTGCTGCTTACAAATTGATAATGAAGGGCAAGTTGTAGAAGACATAGCCAATCACATGAGAAAGCAAACTTATGTCCCAGTCCAAACCTGGCATGGCTTGCAACTTGATGGCTGGTTTGGTTCTTGGTTTTCAGGAATGGGCGGCCTGAAGACACTTGTATTGATTGTATTCTTGATTATGGCTGTTTGCTTATGTATACCATGTTTCCTCCCCTTATGCTTGCGTATGTTAAACTCAACTATTGATAGTATTATTGAACGTAAGGCAGCTACACAGATACTAGCAATGTGGAACTACTACCCTATACCACAGAGTAATCCCCTCCACCCTAGTATGAAGTACCATATGTGATTTAATTCTCACCCTTTCTCACTTGCGGGTGAGAATAATCAAAGGGGGGAATGTGACAGGCTATGGCCTAGAATAGCCTGCAGGAGTAAGAATGGCCTGTAAGTTAGGCCTGAGTCCTAACCCCCACTTGAGAATATTATAGCTGAGCAGAGCCGAAAGCCAGTAGAAGTTAGAAAACTGCTTTAAACTGCTTTGATAAGAATGCAAGAATCTTCTATTCAGCTCCTTTATGTTGATAACAGATGTGTTCCAGTATCTTGCTTTCACACATTCTCTAAGCCGAGGAGGGACCTTGTAGCAGAATGTGTTATGTCTAGAAACTGAGCCATGGCTAGGGAGGCCTGAGCAGGGGGAACAGGTGTTAAGCCCGGTCAGAGATCCCCATTGGATGGGGGTAGGAGGGGGCACCGGGACCAATGAGGAGTTTGTCTGTATAGAACTGATGAAGAAAGGTATAAAAGTTGTTGTTCTGTTGAATGCCATTGCTCAGACCATTTTGAATGTGACAGTGCCTGAGACTGTGCACAAATAAATTGGCTTGAATCTTAGTAAATAGACTCCTGGTTTTATTTATTGCGGACACTTCGCTACAACAGTACATGTTCAGGCTATGGGGTCAAACAAACGGCTATATCTCAACAGGTTTAACACCAGAGAACCTAAAACTCTGCCAAAGTTCATTTGAGACATGGGGGGCTCTAAATATAAAATTTAGTCAAAATCCGTGATGGTCATGCGGGGAGCCCTAGACCACTTGACATGGAATGACCCCAGGGATTTGAACCCTGGTTTTTCTGGTTGCAGGCTGATGCCCTAACCAACAGGCTACTCCTCCACACACCTGGCATATGTTAACTATCTACCAACAGACACCAATGCAGAAGAAGCATAATCAACACTACTATATAAAATCATTTCCAGGCCATTCTCTGCAAACCAGGTCAGAATATAAATATAATAACTAATTCTAGAGGTCAGGGGCATGGAACACCTCCTTGACTGGGGGGGGGGCAAGCTCTCCCTTGACTTTGCCCCTAACTCCACTCCCTAGTCCCCCACAGCCTTCCTCTCCTGTTCTGACCAGGAGACAGAAGAGAATAGCTGCAATTACAGCAGACTCCTCCTGCCTGCCCACAGGAGATCGGATCCCTGAAGGCAGGAGTGGAAGGTCGCCGCAATTGTGGCAAAGAAGCTTGTCTGCTCACGGGGATCTAATCTCTTGCGAGGAAGCAGGAGTTTCTGCCACTATCAAGGGGTGGCCTTCACTCCTGCCTGCAGGGATCCGATCTCTCCTGGGCAGAAAGGAATCTGCGGCAATCACAGCTGCTCTCTGCTGCTCACTGGCAAAGGTTTGGTGGGGCCAGGACCGGTGTGGCCCACCCCATTCCAACACCTATTCTAGAGGTCAAAATACACAGAAAATACTTTCTTACCTTTGTCACACTTGCTGCTTCTGATGGAAACGGTGCAGTTATCAGCTGATATGTAGGAGACAGAGTATTCGAAAATGAAGAAATGGGGAGATTGGATTCTTGGGTTATGGAGCTCTCAGAGCACATGGTATTCCATGAAGACCTGGAATGCAGCTGATCTAGTACCCACCCGGAATAGGGTGAAAGTTGTGGAGAGGACCTGCAACCCTCCAGCACTTTCTAAAAAAGAAAATATGTTAGAGAAGCACTCAATGGATGATCATTGAAAATAGCAATTTAACTGATCAATAAAGTCAATCTCACCCAATAAGCGCACAAAATCTTGCACTTGTGAGGCAGCCATAAGGTTTAGCTGTGGATAACCCTTCCCCCCAAGCCATGAGGATTTTACATAGTGATCAGCTTGCTAAGAAAAGACAAAGGTTTCAGTAGGCACCCTTCCTCCCCCCCCCCTCCAGGCCTGAGCACAATACCCCCTTGCCCAGAAATCAGCAGACCAGAGCATACCGGTTTGGACAGGTCACCCAGGCACCTTCCCCAGGGGCTGCTGATTGGTGGACAGGAAATACCTGAGACGAATGAGATTGTAGAATGAGTTTGAAATTGTACTGTATATAAGACAGTGTGGGACGTCCCTCGGGGCTCAGATTTTTTTGTGGAGACTGCCGGCTCTCTGTCTGAGCCTGTGCGCACATTAAAGATCCTGTTTGCATTCCAGCCTGTCTGTGAGTTTCCTTCTGTGGGTGAGTGAGAGAATAAGAGCATTTTCAGCTGCTTGGCTGCAACATTTTGGCGACCCAGATGGGACCCTTTTAAATTAAACAAAAAGCCTCTCTCATCACACCCACGGTGGGAAGACTTCTGCTCTTGCAGCATCAGGCCTCCACCGGTCAGGGACCGGCCCCTCCAGGTGATTAACGGTCCTTGGCGCCCCGGGCCCCTTTGTGCTCCAGAAGGACACCTTGACTTGTCTGGTCAGTCGGTCCCTGCGGCTGACCCCCCGATTGAAAACCGGCTGGATAGACTGGCATACAAACTCTCTATGATCAGAGGTCTGGTGAGTATTACTGCCTTACTGTTTTACTGTTTGGGTAGTTCTGTATTCTGTATCTGGAAATTCTGGTAAATCTGGTAAATTCTGTGAACCTGTAGCGGCATGATCACCCGCAACGAGCAGTCTGAGTAAGGGCCCCAGAATCCCTGAAACCATTGCTCGTCCAGTCTGTAATGGGTACTGTTTTGGGTAGTTCTGTATTTCTGTATCTGGAAATTCTGGTGAAATCTGGTAAATCTGGTAAATCTGGTAAAGGAATGGGGGGGGGGGGTGCTTGTGAGCGCCAGTAAATGACTGCAGTATAAATTCAACTCTGTCACCTCAGGTCCCTTAAAAGTATTTAAAGCGCTGCCAAAGCTATTAAAATGCCTAAAATATTAGCACTTGACCCCCTTAAGTGGGCTTCTTTTGTGTTGCCATGTGCTTCTAGTGTTGGGGGCTTCCTTTGTGCTGCCATGTGCTTCTAGTGCTGGGGGCTTCTTTTGTGCTGCCATGTGCTTGCACTGCCATGTGCTTCTAGTGCTGGGGGCTTCCTTGGTGTTGCCATGTGCTTCTAGTGCTGGGGGCTTCTTTTGTGTTGCCATGTGCTTCTAGTGCTGGGGGCTTCTTTTGTGTTGCCATGTGCTTCTAGTGTTGGGGGCTTCCTTTGTGCTGCCATGTGCTACAGCTAGAGAGAGTGTGTGAAATGTGTATTTGTAACAGCTGCTACTGAGGAAAGAGAGTGTATGAGTATTCGCTGCTGAGACGTCTCTGTTTTCCCTCTTTCTTTTTCCCTTTGTGGTCCTGTGTGTTTTGCGCAACGAAACTCTGCCTGTTACCTGGATTATATTGTATATTGTATTCCCAGAAGTGAGATTACACTGAACATTGCATTCCTTGAATTGAGATTAGAAGATTTACATTGTAACTTGTGATTTGTAAATTGTGATTAGAGCATGGGGTCCGGAGGCTAAATTGTAGTGAAGGAGCATCCAGACCAGTTTCCCTATATAGATTCATGGCTGGTCCATATAGTTAATGTGCTGTTATGTAAAAACTGTTAGAGTGTCTCTGTAAATGTTAGAGTGTCTCTGTGTTTAGTTGTGACATTAGGGAAAGAAAGTTTTTATCCAGACATTAGGTCTTTATATTTCAGGATTGATTTTGATACTCTATCAGTAAAAGGTGAAGTTATTAACAAGTCGCCCCTGTGTCCCCAAACAGTGAAAAACACCAGGTCTACTGATTTCAGGGAAAGGGACAGTTTAGAAAATGTTTTGGTCATGCCTCTCAGCGGTGAGTGGGGGGTGGTTGGAACTGCTGAGATGGTTTGCATAACTACAAAAAGATACTAGGAATGAAACCATTGAAATTGTTTGCATAGCTATAAAAAGATACTGGAAGATCAGGGAGGAGTTTCTTCTTCTAGCAGATGAATAGAGGCCCTTTAGAGAGGACAAAAGGACAAATCACCTAGGAGTCTTTCTCCTAGCAAACAAATGGAAACCCATTAAAGAGGACAAAAAACCCCAATTCACCTAGCCTCCAAACAATCCTCTTGTCATCAATTTTAATTGTAGAGTTTAAGCTTCTAGAACTATGGGGGGTGCCTCCTTTGAGCATCCTCAGATGTCTGACCAGCATCTTGATTGTGTAAGGGTGGGATCAAACAAAGGCTGGTCAAATTACTATTAGCAAAGATGTATGGGGTGGGGAATATCTGTAAGGCAAAGCTCATGTGTAAGAGCTAGCCTGCAAACCATTTCTTACAGCCTATAAAAAGAAAAATCCTTATAAGATTATGAAGAAATAAAGACTTTTTTTACTTTAAGGTCCCTGTTTTTCCCAAGATGTTGTTAAATCATGTTACTTTTCAGAATTACCCAGGGGGGAGGGTTTAGTGAAATTTATCAAGAAAACCTTCTTATTCCAAATCAGATAGGCTGCTAGCTGCTATACTTAAAAGACTAATAGTCTTGTGTTTAAATGTTTTAATCTACAGTAAATATTGTTTTTCTTTCATTGCCAAGTGCCCCTGGATGCTAGATCAAACAAACAAGGCATGAAACTAAGGAAACTGTTTCTGTTTTCCTTTGACCTTCAAAGTAGAGGTTAAAAGATCTGAATAAAAAGGGTAATCCAGCTTGAATTTTTATCTCTGGTACATATATTTGGTTTTGACTGCATATACAAAATTAAAAGATAAAAGGGATTTTATATACTGTGGCAAGCACCTCATAGAGGGTTTTCAGATCAGTTTGATGCCAGTCTCAGGTATTGTTAGGTTTTAAATTAAATGTGAAAAAGAATATTCTGCATTAAAAATATACAAGGAGAAGTGTTTGCATTCCAGATATCCCCCAACTGTTTCATGCAAAAGTATCAGTTTCATCATTTGAATGCCTGTTTTCTGAACTGTAAGATTTAAGGCAGCTCAGTGCTGACTACTGCTGAACAGGACAGTAATACCATAGGTGCCAATTACACCAGAAAATATGGAAATATTTGTAAAATTATTTAACTTGAGTTGATTGGACAAAACCAAATTTTGCTTGTCAGCAATGATCCAGGAGAGGTTTGAGAAAAAGAATGAGAGAAAAGAAACAATACTAAGTTTTTTAAACACTTGTTTGATATTCTTAGCAGCCTTGCCAAATAAGGATACATTAGTATGGTATAAAAACATGAAAGGGACCTATGTATGTGATTGGTGGAATGATGCAGGTGATGGGGGAGTGTTGTGAGGGATGAAGTGGGATATTAATTTAATTTAATCTTTATTAAATTTTTACATAAAGAAGCAGAATTACACAAGCTTCATGGAAATTAGGACAAATGGTCTGAAAAACATTGATAAATCAATTTTTAACAGGAAAATAATACTAGGAAAAAACAATTCCAAGTCCTACTATAGCCCACCACACTAAGATCCAAGTAGGAAATAACAAATAACCAAACAAGTGAGAAGCATAAGAAAGGGAGCATTAAAGCAGTCAAACCTAAAAAGTAGGCAGGGCGTCCGGGGTCTCATTAGGAGTCCGTCGGGCATTTAGAAAGCTCAATAACTGAGATGGTTCATAGAAAATATATGAGGCATTATTAATTTTTACCATACATTTACAGGGGTACTTTAAGAAATATAACCCTCCCAACAGCAAAACCCCAGGTCGAAGGAGAAGAAACTCCTTCCTACGTTTTTGAGTTTCCTTTGCAAGATCTGGGAAAACCCTAACAGTTAAACCATAGAATTGGACAGAACGTTTCCTAAAAAACATTCGTAAAAACCAATCCCTATCAGAGGACAAGGCAAATACAACAATCAATGTAGAGGGAGAAACCACCTCCTCAACCGAGGACTCCAACAAAGCTGAAACGTTTAACAAATCTGCCTGACTCACCCCTTCAATAACTCCAGCCCCAGGGTCTTTCTTCCCAGATGGTAAATAATATACTTTAAGCATAGGGGGATGGGAGTCAACTGGAACGCTAAGTACTTCTGACAAATACTTCTTAAACATGTCCTTAGATGAAATATTAGGTACTCTAGGAAAATTAATACAACGTAAATTACAATATCTGGAATTATTTTCCAGAAATTCAATTCACAAGAAAAGAAAAAGAAAAATTGGAGAATGAAGGGAAATTGGCTGATAGGTATGTCTAGTATGGCTGCATCCTTGCCTGAGGCTGTAACACATTATGATGGCACGGAAAAAAAACACGTGGGCTAAGAAAATGAGTACCCAGAGCCCAGCACAACAAGAGTAAAGCCAGGGGGAACCATACTCTGAACAGAAGTGCACAGAAAATGGACCCAGCTAAGAAAAGACATGCCAGGCCTGAACAGATTGAACAGGCCTGAGCAAGCTGGGCAAGCCTGGACAAGTTAAACAGGCCAAACAAAGCTGGTGATACAAAGTGCTCATGAGCCCTGAAGACTACAGTGTCAGTGATTAATGAAACAAAGGGGATGGCAGGGTGTAGCCAGAATGACTCAACACTAGCAAGAATAAAAGCCATTAATATGTTAATAAGGGTGGACCCCAGGGAAAGAGGCCTCTGCAAACCCTACAATCTTTTACAGACAGTACAGCAACTTTTGCACACGGAACAAAACTTTTGTGCAGGAGTTGCTACAGAGGGTATAGGGTATGTGTTGTTTTAAACTCACTGACGCAAGTGTTTCCATTGAACACTCTATCCAAGACCTACGTGATCTAGTTAATCATATTACTGACCCATCCATGGGTCCTGGATGGTTTATGAAGTGGTTCAGTTGGCTAGGGGGACTAAAAATCCCAGTGGTAGGGATCCTTTTTATTTTACTGCTATGTGCCATTCTGCCATGTTGTATCCCCATTCTTTACCGCTTCATTACCACCACCCTTGATACCCTGGTAGAACGCAAAGTGGCTACCACTGTCATGGCCCTGACCCAATACACCCCTCTGCGGCTTGCCTCCAATAATACTGCCCTCTACCGCCCCTAGCGGTTGAGGTCTTACTTAAAAAGGGGGGAGTGAGGCAGCCATAAGGTTTAGCTGTGGGTAACCCTTCCCCCCAAGCCATGAGGATTTTACATAGTGATCAGCTTGCTAAGAAAAGACATAAAGATTTCAGTAGGCACCCTTCCCCCCCTCCCCCTCCAGGCCTGAGCACAATACCCCCTTGTCCAGAAATCAGCAGACCAGAGCATACCGGTTTGGACAGGTCACCCAGGGGCTGCTGATTGGTGGACAGGAAATACCTGAGACGAATGAGATTGTAGAATGAGTTTGAAATTGTACTGTATATAAGACAGTGTGGGACGTCCTTCGGGGCTCAGATTTTTTTGTGGAGACTGCCGGCTCTCTGTCTGAGCTTGTGCACACATTAAAGATCCTGTTTGCATTCCAGCCTGTCTGTGAGTTTCCTTCTGTGGGTGAGTGAGAGAATAAGAGCATTTTCAGCTGCTTGGCTGCAACACTTGTACAATGCAGTAGCCAACCTTTGCTGTGCAGGAGATGAAACCCTTCAAAATGCAGAGATTTCACATAGCTGAAGTTTCGTTTAAAGCAGCAGTTACCCTTAGGCTGGCTCTGTCCCCCTTAATTCAACCCCTGTCTCGGAGAGCGCTCACTCACCTCTCCCGGCAGTGAGGAGTCCCGGTAGTAAGGCAGGCGTCCCTTCCGGGAGTGCCGCAGGGCCTCCAGGGTCTCCCACCGCCGTTTGGACTGCATGCTCGCAAGAGGATGGTGGGCTACCAGACCGTACCGCCACTGCCAGATTCCGAATGAAATTTCTAGACTAAAATCCAAAGGAACGCAGACAATGTGGCAATCTCCTGACTCAAAAAAAGCACTAATCATCAACAATTAGCCTAGTCTATACACGTACACCGCTTATCCACATAATGCCAAAACAAGACTATCCTAATGGACAGTTACGCCACTTCCGCTTCCGGGGCATCAGCAGTCTACACCTTGTATGTATTCAAGGATTAGTCTTGGTCAGAGAGTACTTACGCTGCTTGCAGTAGAGGCGCCCGCAGCATAACAAATTAACCAAACAGAAGAGCTGCATGTCTGTAACTCTTGTTTTTGCTCACCAAAGCCAGGAAAATGCTATTACGGTTTTGTGCGGTTGCATAGGAATTCACTCGCTCATAGCTGACCAATTGTACTCAGTCCTTTTTGTAGCGAGTTTCAATACGGATGGGTACGTGTAGGTGGTAGGATCTTGCTATCCAAGGAGAACATCGTTACAGGTATGCAATTCTGTTTTCTCCATGGACATCATGGATCGTTCCAGCCACACAAGTGGTGACTCCCAGTCAAAGTGTAGCAGCAGTCTTTCTTGCACCAGTTTCACCTGCTATCCAAAGTTACGGAGGAGAAGGAGGTGTGCTGGAACGACCTAAAGAAGATTCCAAAACTGCTCGATGAAAGTCAATGTCCGACAGCAGTAGAGACGTATGAGAACTGGACCAGAGCAGCTTCACGTATTTCTTCTATAGAAACCCTAAACAAGCAGACTTGCGTAGTTACGGTGGCCCCCAATTTGTGCATTGTAATCGATGTGTAAATCTGCCTTCAAATAGCAAAGATCAATACATTTTGAAGTCCAGTAAGTTAAGGTTTATTTACTCACTGTATTTTGAACCTTGGTGGGAGCTACTGAAAGAAAGAGTTAAGGCCCTTCCCCTTAGTAGGCAAACTCAATGCCTCACTGTATTTGTTTGGTGTAAATACAGTGTTAAAACAAAGTTACATGTTTATAGTTCCAACTGTTTCATGGAAACATTCCTTCTTGTTCAATGTAAACCGTTTTGCCTTACAGAAAAACAGTATATAAAACCAGTTAAATAAATAAGGTGTTTCTCTTGAGGCGGTTCATCTTTGGAACATACACTGGACCCTCACATAATGTAGCATAAAATTAGTCTGAGATGGCAAGGCCGGCTTAAAAGGTGAGCCAATGAGGCACGTGCTTAGCACACCCCCCCTCCCCCCAGCAACCTGACTCCCGAGCCACTGCTATTTTAAAGATTAATACAGCCATGGGAGCATTTGATCTTGATCTTGATCTTGAGACTGTGTTGGTGGCTCAAGTATCATACAGCCACTGGAGCAAATGCTCCCTGGAAGAGGGAGTGATTGGGATGGGGGACGAGGGCACTAAGGCTGATAATGGGCCTGGGATTGGAAAAGGGGGAGAGGGACTGGAAATTAACTGATAAGGGCAGGTGGAATGACAGACTGGCACTAGGCTGATTTGGGGGTTGGGAGTATGGGACTGTAAATGGGATGATAGGATTAGAGGGGGGTAAGGGAATGGAAATGGGAGGAAGGAATTTAGACAGGCAATGGGCTGATATTGGGGTTGGAGGCTGGAAATAGACCGATACTGGGGCTTTAGGTGGCTGGTACTGGAAATAGCTGATATTGGCGCTAGGAGTATGGGACTAGATATGGGATGGAACAAGGACTGTTGGAGGTCTAGGACTAGAAACTGGCGATGCTGGGGGTGGATTGATACAGGAAATGTGCTGATACTATAGCTACAGTTATATTTACTTGATATACCTCCTAGAGCAGGGAGCAGCTAGGTTGTTACGTTCAGGTACTGTATGTATAGCATAGTTACTCACCTGTAACAGATCTCCAGGAACAGCAGGAATTTAGTCTTCACATACGGGTACCGACAGAGCCTGCACAGGAACGCTCTCCAGCATCCAATAGGAACACTTTTGGGAGCATCCCTCAGCACATGCACGCTACCTTCCCAACTGTCCCTCTTCAGTTTAGGTTGTAGCTAAGTGAAAGGATAGAGGGAGAGAGGAAAGAGATAGAGAGACAACTCCAAGTGGAGGTGGGTTGTGAAGCTGCTCTTATCCAAAAGCACACTGTACCTAGACAGTTACCATAGCCAACACACACAACACCGTCAATCTCATTTACAGAGCCCCTACATCCACTCCAGAAGATCTCTCCAACATAATTGACCTAGCCTGTAACCCTGAAAACCCACGCAAACCAAACTGGGTGATGGGTGACTTTAACCTTGCATTCCTTCAATCCACCCATGCTAACACCTTCCTTGAGTCAATGACTGAGCTCAGATACAAACAGGTAGTATACGCTCTCACCCACCAAAGAGGAAACTCACTTGACCTGGTCTTCTCTCCACATTCGGTTACAAGCCACAAACATAACCTCAACCTATCTATCACTCCCGGCCCGTGGTCCGACCACAGTTTAATCACATTCCAGATTCCCTCGCAGCAAGAACACGACTCACTAAGCCACACAAATGTAGCCTCATTGGCAAACACTGGACGCTTCAAACCCCTTGACAAGGAAGAGATTATCAAGTGCACACTTCCAATACTCAAACAGCCATCACCCAACCTCAACGATATGATTGCTAGATGGAATGTGTCATGGGGTAGATCAATCAGAGCCTATGGAGATAGGAAACTCTGAGCAAAACAGAGCTAACTCTGACAGCTCAGATCTGCACATGGCCCAAGGTTGCTATAGGCAACGTACACAATCTGCTTCACGAGGTGTGAAGGAACGCCCAAACAGTAAGCTAGCTCATAGCTCATTAGGGAATGAGGGGCAGCTGGGAAGGGGTGGAGCCCAAGCAAACACCAGAACATACACAGTTAAAAATCACTTACCAGAGGTTAGTGAAGGGAGACCACCAGGGAATTCAAGACCCGTTGGTAACAGAGGGAGACCACCAGGGAATTCAAGAACCGTTGCTGACAGAGAGAGAGCACCGGGGAATTCAAGAACCGTTGCTGACAGAGAGAGAGCACCGGGGAATTCAGGAGCTGTTTGTAACAGGGAGAGACTACCAGGGAAGTACAGAGCTGTTGAACCCAGAAGGAACTGCTTTGGGAAGCAGTGCACAGCTGAACAGTATCCCAGGGAACCTTGCTACGGAGGGAGCAGAGGAGATAGTCCTGGAACCAGGCTGAGGAAAGCCAAGCTGCCCAGCATCAGGTACAGAGAAGGAGAGAGCTTCTATCCTGAAGATAGTTTTATGCCAAGAGGAAAGCTGAAAGAGAAACATAGTAAAAGGCTGTGATAAGGAAGCTTATCATAGCTCAGGAAGGAGCTATAGAAAAGGTGAAGTGACTCTGAACAAGCAACCTGTCAGTTCTGGTAGAAATAAGAAAACAGAATTTTCCCATAAAAGACTACCAGTCCCAGAATGCACCAGGTTTCCAGCAGCCATTAGAGGAGCTGAAGTGGGGAAACGTGTGTTCAATCAGGAGGGCTATGAGGTAATCCCTAAGCACTCATCTCAAAGGGCAGGGTCTGATTCAGCACAGCTGCGCTGTGCTAGGGTGGAGCACTCATCTAGGCAGAATAAAGGTAGAGTTTATTCTACAGAGAATTATCCTCAGAATCCTTATCCTCAAGATCAGCTTGGATATCCTCATCTTGGACATCTTCATCATCGGGAGGATCATCAGAAGCAGAAGCCAAACCGGACAGACAGAGAGGGCAAGAAACCCTTTGGAAGAAAGAAGAGAAAAGCATTTGGGAGGTCTAAAGTAGTCCATAGCAGTACGTATACTGGAAGACATTCAAAAGGCAAGCATACACCATTGGACTGGGGAAAGCCAGAAGAATGGTGCTGCAGGGCTAGGAATCTCCAGACGGTACCTGTGAGGGAGACGGCTGCACGTGGAAGGGACCCTAAGACCCGTGCCAGAAGGTATGTGAAGAGAGATCCAGTGTCCAGGGATCTGGATTGGAAGGCTGGACATAAGAACTGGACTACATACTGGCCAGGCTATTTAGAGAGGAACTCTAACAGCAATGGAAGCTCAGGTATGAACACTGATCTATGCCCTAGCTATAACCTTGAAAGACAGCAGGGAAACAAGTATTCTCCTGAGAGTTCTACATTGAGAAATTCCTCTGTGCCAATCCATGATATTGAACCCATGATTGTTGAAGAAGGGGGAGCGGTCTTAGATACAGGCTGTGAATATATGGATTGCTCTCTGTCTAAACTCCTTTGGTAATTTTCTGTTACAAAGTACAACAACCATCACAAAGAAATACAAACTTGTTCTTTAATCTACTCAGAAAAGCTCCTGAAGTAGGATTTGAGCCACGCAGTAGAAAGCAAGCCAGCTAAGGGGTTTCAGCTGGGTAACTGCTAGCAATTGAGCCTTACCTAATTGCTTGTGAGCTCTGAGGGAATCACTTCTGAATCTATGTGTGAAGATATAAGAAGTTAACCTGAAAAGAACAGTTTTTCCCTTCTTTGTGGGTTTTGCTTGTTTGATACACTGCTAAGAAAATATTAGCTAAAGCCTACAGAAAAGACCAGTTTGTTACCAACCAGGTCTTTATTCTTTTGCTTTGATTGCCTGACAAGTTCAACTGTTTTCCTGATTTTGTTTTTCTAAGTTTAACACTGGAAGTAAGTATCCTGTTTTATGTGCTACCAAGCATATCCGTGTTGGGAGACATAACCCCATAAATATCTTATTGGCTTTACACTCAAGCACAACTAATTATTGTGAGCAGCTGTGTCTGGTGTGAATGGACTGCATTTTCCACAATCCCTTGCAAATCATATTGATATATGCACGTGCCAAGACTGTGAACATTCTCACCCAGGCAGCTGTCTGACAAGGCTTCTGTACGGGCAAAGCTCTGCTTGGCTGAGAAACTCTGAAGAGAGAGTGCTGGAAGGTAGGCTTATTGATCCTAATAGAAGAGAAATAGAGTATAACAAATTGCCCTGTACATATCAAGAGTTGTGTGGCTCTCCTAAAAGAAACTACAGAGAATATGGTAATTACCCATTCCACTCTAGCCAGGAGGAGGAAGGGAACTCTCTGAGCTGTAGGGAGGAACTCTGTAACAATAACAGAAGTTTCAGTCCAAAGGAAACTTACTCCAGTGTTGAAGAAATGCAATGTGATTCCTATGAGGAACCTGCTTATGATAATTGCATGGACTGTACGTTTACCATGTCTGATGCCATCACTTCTTTGTGCTGAAGTGCTGTAAAAAGTGTTTGTAAAGAAAACAGGAAGAAAGTTATCTGATTTGAAAGAGACTGTTTTCTTTTCCTTTTTGTCCGTTGCAAAGCTGAAGTTAAGCAGAGTTTTTGTTCCAGTGTTTCTTTAATTTGGTACCAGATGAATGGTCTTTATGTTCCTTTGTTTTATTGTGCTTGAAATCCAACCCCAGGAAGGGGAATAAAAAATCCTGTCTTGAAGCCTTACCACTTGACTGCAACTACATTCTTTTGCTAGTTTGTGGAACCACAACTCCCAGGGGGCACTGCAACGCCTTTCTATAACACTCCACAGCTACTGAAGAACATGCCCCGATGAATTACCCACGCTTCTGGCCTCTGGGGACCTTCACGGGTGACAAATGACACGCTGAGCTCACTTTCTCAACTACCTTCCTCAGGAAAATCACTAACCTCCAACAGACTGGCAAGAAAAAAGGAAGCCAGCTCCCTGGTTCTCCGCAGAGCTGCAGACGTCTCTTCTCCTCCTTAAGAAGCTTGAGAGAAAATGGCAATGCTCCCGTTCCATAGAGGACCAAGCAACATATATAGCCCACTTAAAAGTGCACCATGAGACAATATCTGACAAAATAAAAGAATACCACTCCGAGCTCCTTCACCACTCTCTAAACAAGCCCCGAGACCTCTTCAACTTAGTAAAATCCTTAACTAAGGAATCATCCTCTCCTCAGCCAGAACCAATACAACCCCAGTTATACGTTGACTACCTCCAAACCAAATCCGTCAAAACAGACATAGCCCTGAGACCCACACCTAGCCATATCCCCAACCTACAGCCACCGCTTACATAACTCACACTTCCATCCGAGAGAAGCATAGAAGACATTATTGCCACCATCAATACCACCACCGCACCAAATGACCCATGCCCAGCATACTGGATCAGAGCGATGCACGTGGAACTCAGCCCAATCCTAGCCAGGATCATGAGACTATCCTTCTCAACAGGAACATTTCCATCATCTCTCAAACAGACATCCATACGACCCCTTCTGAAGAACAACAGACTAGGCCCGCAGAAGGCTGAATCATACCGTCCGATCTAGAGTATGCCCCTGCTAGTCAAAATAATCAAGAAAGTTGCCCAAAGACAGATCCAGCAACAATGACACTGCAGCCCCCCTAGACCCCTGCCAGCACGGGTTGTGGGAATCTCACGGAGTGGAGACACTACTCACCGCACTAACCAACACCTTAACCAAAGGGATAGACATCATCAAAAATAGGTTTGCACTTATCTTCCTTGACATCGCCGCCGCATTTGACTCTGTCAATCATGATCAGCTCCTTACACGCCTCCACGAGAAGGGAATCCAGGGCTTGGTTTGGGATTGGTGTAAATCCTACCTAGCAGACCGATAGCAACAAGTACAGATGGGCACCAACATAGCCGAACCGTTTCAGCAACGCCAGGGTGTACCCCAAGGCTCCTCTCTGTCCGCGCTACTCTTTAACATATACATGCAGCCTATATGCAAAATCATCCGCTCCTTTGAAATCTCCTGCCTGATCTACGCAGATGATGTACTGCTGTTCGCACCAATCAACGTCATGCAGCCCAACTTTACCGCTCTAGTGAACTGCTTCAACGCAGTCACCGACTGGCTTCACGCCCAGAACCTCTGTATAAACTTCAAAAAAACCCAAGGTCCTATTCATCACAAAGAACAAAAACTTTTCTCCCACGTCTTTAAAGGTGAGAAACGCAGAGCTCCCAAGTAAACCCACGATACGCTACCTTGGTGTTACGCTTGACCAACATCTAGACTTTAAAGCGCACATAAACAACACCGTCAGGGCTATATACAATAAGATCAGGACACTACAACACCTAAGACCCATGCTGGCACCCGAGGACTTCCGAACAATATTCCAAGCGCTGGTAACACCTCATTTGACTAATCAAATGCAATTCTGCATGGCCTCCCCTAAACCCGTTACAACTCGCGATGAATGCTGCTGCCTGCATCCTCTGTGGAGTATGAAGAAGGAACCACATAACCCCCATACTTAAGGACCAACACTGGCTACCAATTAACTGCAGGATCACATACAAGGCACTACTCCTTATCTTCAAAGCCATCAACAAGATATCCCCCCCCCCTCCCTCACGGCCCTCCTCACCCCCACCCCCAACAACAGATCAAGGACAGTAGCCACCAACACACTGATTATCTCCATGGAAATTACAAAATGTGCACAAACAACTAGAAACAGAGCCTTTGCTTTCTACGCCCCAAAGTGCTGGAACAACCTCCCACCCAATATCAGATCGATCAGAGATCTCACACAATTCAGGAAAGCCCTCAAGCATAACCTATTCCTTCTACACTTCTCGCAACACAACAGTACCTCCCCACTTCCCATACCCCAATCCACTCAAGCAGCGCCCCACACATCACACGCAAACTAGGACAAATCTAGACTCATACCCAACCACTGGATATGTTCAACGATGTCAATCAATGGTGTACATAACAAATCTGTGATAGTAATACTATGAATATTACCAGCACCGTAAACTGTACGGACATATGTGACTGTATATATACTAAGGCTTTGTACTGTAAATAACCAATAAGTCTCAGACCTAACCATGCGGTTATGGTCTAACATGTAAATAGTCACCCTAGCAACAATTTATGATGATCTAAAATGTAAATAGTTCCCCCAGTTACAACTCCAAGTTACTGTTCCTGTTCAATGTAAGCACAAGGCAGATCTGCCCCGTCCTGTACAAGAATTGTTAATTGTGAACCGCACTGATATGAAAGTGCGCGGTATAGAAAAGCTTCTAAATAAATAAAACAATAAATTCCTGCTGTTCCCGGAGATCACCTGTTACAGGTGAGTAACTACGCTATCTCCAGGAACAAGCAGGAATGTAGTCATCACATATGGGGACTCCCTAGCTGAAGATGCCAGGGAGATAGCCCCAGGAAGGTGCCACCCTAGAAAGGTAGGCATCCTTCCTCCCATGGATCTCTGGCATTCCACCAGGGTTGGTGGGCAGGAGTTGAATTAGGTCTGAAAGAGATTTAGAAGAACAGCTTGGCCAAAGAAAGCATCCTGACGGGAGGCTTTATCCAGGCAGTAGTGGGCTGTGAAGGTGTGTACCGAAGCCCAGGTGGCTGCTCAACAAATGTCATCGATAGACACGGAGTGGAGATTAGCCATGGAAGCTGCCATGGCTCTCACGTTATGAGCTGTGACATGGTCTTGAAGAGGAAGACCCTTACTCTCACAAGCAAATGATATGCATTGGGCAATCCATTTAGATAAAGTTCTTTTGGAGACTGGAAGTCCCAAATGACTAGAGTCAAAAGCTATAAAAAGTTGCGAGGACTTTCTATGTTGCTGTGTTCTCTGTAGGTAAAAGGCTAAGGCTCTTTTACAATCCAAAGTATGAAGGTTTCTTTCTGCATTAGAGGCGTGAGGCCTCGGAAAAAATACAGGAAGATAAATTGATTGATTTCAAATGAAAAGGCGAAACCACCTTTGGCATAAAGTGTGGATGAGTTCTAAGAACAACCTTATGATGAAACCTAGTATAAGGAGGATCAGCCACTAAAGCTTGCAGTTCACTAATGCGACGTGCAGAGGTGATTGCAATTAGGAAGATGACCATCCAGGTCAAAAACGTAAGGGTTGTAGTGGCTAAAGGCTCAAAAGGTGGCTTCATGAGCTGCCCGAGAACTAGATTTAGATCCCATGCCACCGGTGGTGGCTTAATGGGAGGTTTGGTTAACAGAAGACCTCTCATAAATCTGGATATGAGTGGATGAGAGGAAATTGGTTGTCCATTCAGAGGCTTATAAGAAGCTGCAATTGCACTAAGATGGACTCTTACCGAATTGGTCTTTAGACCAGAATTCGATAAGTGAAGGAGATACTCTATTATCGATTCTAAAGGTATGACAAGGGGGTTTAATCCCTTCTTGGAGCACCATATAGTAAAACGTTTCCACTTGAAGGCATAAGATCTTTTTGTGGAAAGTTTTCTAGAAGCCTGAAGGATATCCTTTACCTGTTGGGACAGGTTGAAATCCTGGAGGTCTAAGCCTTCAGCAACCAGGCCGTGAGATGCAGGGACCGGGGACTCGGGTGCCATAGCGTCCCGTCCTCCTCTTGGGAAAGGAGATCTGGAGCATGCCTTAACTCCAGAGGTGCAGCTTGAGAGAGATGGCTGAGAAGCAGGGGATACCACGCTTGGTGTGGCCATCATGGCACTATGAGAATCATGCGACCCCTGTCTCTCTGAAGCTTGAAGAGTGTTTTGGGGATGAGGGGAATGGGTGGGAAGGCATAAAGAAAGTCCTGACCCCAGTGAAGGAGGAAGGCATCCCTTGCCTGACAATTGTGATACGGAATCTTGGAACAGAACCGGGGAAGTTTGGTATTCAATGGACTTGCAAAGAGGTCTATGTCTGGAGTGCCCAGAGATGAAATATCTTTGCCACCTTGTCTAGGTGGAGAGACCACTCGTGAGGCAGCAGTACTCGACTGAGCTTGTCTGCCCAAAGGTTTTGAATACCTGGAAGATATACCACTAGAAGGTGAATTTGATATTCTCTGGCCTGTCCCGCCCTGCTTGTTCACATAGAACATGGCTACTTGATTGTCCATCTGGACTAGGACTGCCTTGTAGCTGAGCTGGGCGTGGAATACTCGAAGAGCTAAATAGATTGCTCTTAATTCCAGGAGGTTTATGTGTAGACCAGCCTCCTGTGGAGTCCAGGTGACTGGGTAGAGAGATGATTCAGGTGTGCTCCCAACCCACCTGTGATGCATCTGTTGTTAGGGTGGCCTGAAAAAGGGGTTGATGGAAAGGAGACCCCACCGTCAGATTTTCTAGTGATTGCCACCATTGGAGGGACAAAATTAGTCGTTGAGTGTTTATTTTTGGCTGATAAATGTCCTGTGGCCTGTATCTACTGTGTGGATAGGGTCCACTGAGCTGCTCGCATGTGGAGGTGAGCATATGGGACTATATGAAATGTGGATGCCATATGTCCCAGCAACTGTAGTAGCTCTCGAGCAGTTAGAGAGGATTTCCCTGCTGCTTGAGAAGCTAGTTGCATTAGCGAAGACACCGGGCCTGTGGAAGGAAAGCCTTTGCCTGGTCTGGTATCTAGACAGGCCCCTATGAATTCCAGGCATTGAGAAGGAACAAGTTGGGATTTTGGGAAGTTTATTACCAACCCCAAGTATTGGAGGATTCGCATTGTGTGAGACAGTGCAGTGCTGGCCTCTGCAACTGTAGGAGCTCTAATGAGCCAGTTGTCTAAGTAAGGGAAGACGAATATCCCCAGGGTTCGCAGAAATGCAGCTACTACTGCCATGCATTTCGTGAATACCCTTGGAGCTGAAGCCAGACCAAAGGGAAGAACCCTGTACTGGAAATGTTTTCCCTTGAAAAGGAATCGTAAGAATTTCCTGTGATTTGGATGGATCAGAATGTGAGTGTATGCATCCTTTAAGTCTAGAGAGCAAAGCCAATCCTGGCTTTGAAGGTATGGCAGAAGAGTTCCAAGAGAAATCATTTTGAACTTCTCTCAGAACAGGTATTTGTTCAATTCTCCGAGGTCTAGAATGGGTCTGTCCCCTCCTGTTTTCTTTGGAATAAGAAAATAGGGGGAGTAGAACCCTGCACCCCGTTGAAGAATGGGTACCTCTTCTATTGCCCCTTGGGCAAGAAGTGTTGAGACCTTGTGATCTAGCAGATTGTCTGCTGAGGTTTGAGAATTGAATTGCCTTAGAATTGTAGGAGGGGGCATGCTGTGAAAATGGAGCTTGTACCCCTCTCCTACAATGGACAGAGTCCAATCTTCTGCTGTTATCTGATGCTCTCTGTTGGCAAAGTGGCATAACCTTCCTGGGATATTGGGGGGGGTTGGGGACCCCTCAGAGGCAGGAAGGCTAAGCTCTCTAGGAAGGAGTCAAAGCCCTTGAGGGAGCTGAACCTGCAGAGCTGGTTGGGCTCTCGGGCCTTTTGGCTTCTTTTGCTGTCTAGTTTGTCCATTTTGGGCAAACTGACCCCGAGTTTGACTCTGCTGGGTATAGAAATGATAAAATTTCCTCTTTTTGCTGAAAGAGGGTTTTTTATGAGGCTTCTTTTTGGCTGGAGTGGCTGTAGATTTTGATAATCTATCTAGAGTGGTATTGTCAGCATCTAACTCGTTAGCCTTTTCCTGCCTGTTCTTGCCAAAGAGATTCTCTCCCATGTAAGGAATGTTGCCTAACTTGTCCTGTACCCAAGTCTCCAAGTCTGATGCCTGAAGCCAGGCAATCCGTCGTGCCCCAATGGTAATAGCAGAGGTTCTGCTGATGCATTCAAAGCAGTCAAAGGCTGCACGATTCACAAACTTGGAGACATCTTGAGCATGCTTAACTAGAGCAAGAAAGGACTTCCGGTGATGCGGTGAGCCCGTGCGGACGCACGCCGCTCGAGCTCTGGGCCCCCTTGCTCCTCCGGCGCCGCTGAATGTTTGACCGGGGCTAATTTCGGGGCTCCCACACACCCCCCGAGCTCCCTTGCCCAGATCGCAGCCCGGTGGGATGATCCGGCACTCCCCTCTCACCTGCACCCGAAGATCTGAGGAGGCGGCCTGGATCCACGCGGCTCGCGCTGCAGGCGCCGCGCTGGAGTGAGTGCCACGTGGCGGGGTGAGTGGCCAGTCGGCGAGTCGGGACAGCCTGCACGGGATTGCAGGGGGATCCCTGCGGCGGCCGTGGCTCCGCGGCTGGTGCTCGTCCCCCCCTTCCTGCCTCCAGCTCGTCTCCAGCTTGTGCCTTGAGTGGCTGCCTGACGCGGGAAAGACCAGGGGAGGCTGAGATCCCCTACCGGGCCCGGCTGTGGGCTGCCCCTTGTTTTGCCTGCTTCCACCCCCACCCCAGGGGACCCGCAAAGGACCGAGAAGAATTGACTGGGGCCCTCCTCTCCCCTCCATAGGAGACAGTGACCCGTGCCAGTTGGGAGCCCGCGACTTGTCTTTTGCGCTGGGGCATGCAGGACTGAGCCTTGCCCCCCCTGCCTCCGGCACCCTGGAGTTTCTGACCGGCGCCCTGCTTTCGCCATCGAAGAGCCTGTAACCTGTGCCCTGCACCCGGCCTCCAGTGCATCGGAGCCCGAGACTGAAGCTTATCCCCCCCTGCGTGTAGGGGCCCGGGACTGGCGTTCTTTCTTCGGCGTACTGCCCCACCTTTGGCACCTGGGGGCCCCAGATCTATACCTACCCCCGGTGCATCGGCGCCCGTGACCCAGGCCTTCCCTCCAGCGCTCGGCCGACCGAGATCCCTGCCTTTCATCTAGCGCCTCAGAGCCCTGAACCCACACTTTATCTCCTGTGTACAGAGGCCTGAGCAGCCCAGGCGACACCTGAGGCTCGGATCTGGGACTGCTGCGAACCGAGGAGGTCGACGACTGAGGCCCTCGTCGCCCGGCGTGTGGAGCGGGGACAGGAGAGAGACCCCCCCTCCACCTGAGTGGACCACAGCAGAGGCCTTGGCAATGGCGGCGAAAGGAGGCCGCCGGGTGGAGGAGGAGAAGACCCCCCTGCCGCCCAGGGGGGGGGAGCAATCCTCACCGCTGAAGGGGGAGGCTAAGACTACAGCAGAGATGGTGGACGAAATTTCCATAGCCGTAGCGGGGGCGCTGTCTGCTCAGTTCGAGGACCTGCGGGGCCGTATGGACCTTGTCCAGACCTCAGTGGAGGCCTTGGGCGGCCGACTACAAGAGGCGGAGCACCGGATAGAGCAGTCAGAGGAACACGTGCTGGAGCTACAGCGGGAGATGGCTCGGGTGAAAAAACTGCTTCAGGGGCAGGAAGCCAAACTCGATGACCTAGAAAATAGATCCCGCCGCAATAACCTGAGATTTCTTGGGATCCCAGATACCGTCGAGGATCGGGACCTACAATCCTACTTAGAAGATCTGGTGAAACAACTCCTGGCGAATGAACCGGAAGGTGCCTCAGTGCAAATAGAGAGGGCACACCGGGTTGGACCTAGGAGGACCAACGATACCCGACCCAGGGTGACCATAGCACGGTTCCTGAGATTCCCACAGAAAGAAGCGGTTTTGCGTGCAGCGCGAAAGAAAGGGACCATTCAGAAGGACAATGCCCGGATACGTATTGTTCAAGATTACTCAGCAGCCCTGGGGCAGCGGCGACGAGATTATGGACCATTGTGCCAGACCCTGATAGACAATAATATTAAATTCATGGTGCAATATCCCGCCCGATTGGTCTTCACCCATGATGGGATCCGTCGGACTTTTGACTCCGCGACAGCAGCAACGCCCTACGTGGAAGAGATACGGCGGAGGGCCGCAGTGGCAGCCGAGTCCTGAGGATCGGAGGGGAAGACTATTGCCTTGGTGAACAAGTTTCGAGCATCCTGCTTTGGACTGTAAAGTGATGGTGATGGTAATTGGTGTGGGGGCGGAGGGTTGCCGGGTTTGTCTTGACTGCCTTTAAGTAGAGATGTTGGTTGTTTCTTCTGGGTGTGGGGGATGAGCGGGGGGGGGGGGGGGAAAGCCCCGGGGGGGGGTTTTTTATTTGGGGGGGCCGGGGGGGAGGGGTGGCCTGTAGCGGAATCGGGGCGCTGCAGGAGTGGGGGGATACCACACGCATCTAGGAATTCACTGAAGAGGAGAAGAGGATGGTAGTAGAAATAAGGAATCGAAGGGGGGCGGAGGGAGGGAGGGGGAGGGAAGGAGGGGGAGAGGGAGTAGTTAAGGGGGGGGATAGGGGGTGGGGGGGGAGACGGAATGCTGTACTTTTGGGGACCAGTTGAGGTAGGGACGCCGAGGACTGTCTTTGAAGGGATAGGGGGGAGGACCCCAGGCTGGGGGGGTGTCTTCCCTATATTTTGTATGGTATATAACAGACATTTCTGTGCCCAGTTTAATAATACATGCCACTTAAGATAATCTCCTGGAATGTTTGTGGCCTGGGTAGTCCGATCAAACGGGCAAAAATTTTGCAGGCCCTGGCTAGGCATGGAGCAGACATCGCTATGCTTCAGGAAACCCACCAGACTGCCGACGAACACCGTAAACTCTGCCGGGAATGGGTGGGACAGGTCTGGGGGGCCCCAGCTCTTGGTAAGAAGGGAGGGGTAGTGCTTTTGATACACAAACTTGTAAGGATGGAGGTGGTGAAGGACCTCGTTGATCCGACGGGCAGATATGTACTGGTGCGGGGAGTCCTTGAGGGGAGGCCGGTAGTTCTTGGTAGCGTGTACTGTCCCAATGTACTTGATTTGTCCCTGTATGCGCGCATTGCCTCCACACTTGAGACGTGGCCGGAGCTCCCCGTTATTTTGGGGGGGGGGACTTCAACGGGGTCATGGACGTCGATCTCGATACCTCTAAAGCGGGGGAGCAAAGAGAAAGAATGGCGACGGTTCGGGCAATGCGACGTTTCTGTTCCAGGCTGGGGTTAGTGGATCCATGGCGATTACTACATCCGGTCGAGCGGGACTACACACACCAATCCCGGGCCCATGGCACCAGTGCACGCATAGACTACTTGTTGTTATCCGCTGGGCTGTTTGCCAAGGTGGGGGACGCCCAGATAGGGCCTGTAGAGATATCTGACCATGCATTTGTGTGGATGGAAGTCTTCTGGAGTGGGAGTACTTCACGGGCCTTCCAATGGCGTTTTCCATTGGAATTATATAGAGACGCCCAATTTCGCTCATTTATTCAGCGGTGGTGGCAGGAATTCGAAGCCGACCATAGGGGTCATCAAGATGACCCAGAATTGCTCTGGGAAACAGCAAAGGTCGTACTGAGGGGAGATATAATTGGATTTCTTGCCAGAAAACGACGATTAAGGGCCGAACGTATTATGGCCTTAGAGAGCTTGGTGACGAAATTGCGACGCCGCTGGGCTCACACTCCTACTGCAGGGTTAAAAAAGCAGCTATGGGACTCTCAAATGGAATTAAACGAACTTTTACACCAGAGAGCAAAGAAGTCAGTATTGTATTATCGCTATCAATTGTACCGCTATGGGGACAAGCCGGGGAAGTTATTGGCTCGGTGCCTTCGTGGACCCCGGGGCTCTAAATTGGTGCCCGCTTTGCGAGATGATCTTGGGACCTTACACAGGGAAAGCCCGGCGATAGCGCGTGTCTTTCGCTCCTTCTTTCAGAATCTTTACGCTGCGGAGGCGACTTCTCCCACGCAGATGGCGGATTATGTGAGGGGACTGGACTTGCCTCGCCTCTCAATAGAGCAAAGAGCACAGTTAGATCAGCCAATTACGGTGGCTGAGCTGCAAGGGGCTATTTCCAAAGCCAGTTGCTACAAATCCCCAGGATCCGATGGTCTAGGCGCCGAATTCTATAAAATTCTCAATGAACAGATCTCCCCAACGCTGGCTGCCGTACATAATCGGAGAGCGCAGCAGGGCTCTTTTCGGTGGGGGGCTAACCATGCTCATATTGTTCTTATCCCCAAACCGGCAAAAGACCCTCTTTCTGCGGCCTCGTATCGTCCGATTTCCTTGCTTAATTTCGACCTTAAATTAATGGCTAAGATCTTGGCGGACCGCTTGGCGGAGTTCTTGGGGCAGCTGGTCCATGAGTCCCAGGTCGGTTTTGTTAAGGGGCGATACGCGGTCCGTAACTTACGCAAGATCATCGCGTCTTTAGAATGGGTTCAGCATAGACATCTGTCCTCTCTCTTGATTAGCTTTGACGCAGAAAAAAGCCTTTGACAGGGTGGATTGGCAATACTTGCGATTCATTCTCCCTCAGTATGGTTTGGGGCCGTCGTTCTGTAACATGGTCGACAGTTTGTATGCCAATCCTACCGCAGCGATACTCTGTAATGGGGTCATATCAGAGCCTTTTTCACTGCAGAGGGGACCCATCAGGGCTGCCCCCTCTCTCCTCTCCTTTTTGTTCTTTCTTTGGACCCTCTTTTACGCCGAGTGGCGGGTATGCGGACAATCCAGGGAGTAGGTATTGGGCCTCAGGTATTTAAGATTTCGGCCTTTGCCGATGACTTGTTGGTACACTTGCTTTCTCCCGGGGACTCCCTACCCCTTCTTTTACAGGAGTTCCGCGCCTTCGGGCAGTTTGCAGGGTTTAATATCAATAGGGATAAGTCTGAAGCCCTTGATGTCTCTGGACGACTTCGGGGCAGCTGGGTGGGCGAATTTCCCCTTCGATGGGCTGAGCACCAGTTCCTATACCTGGGGATTGTACTGTCCTGTCATTCAGATCACCTATATAGGACTAACTTGCGACGGATGTTGACCAAGGTGAGGACTCAGCTGCAGGCGTGGCTACCCCTCCCTCTATCCCTTATGGGGTGAATTGCAGCGATCAAATTGGTCCTCCTGCCGCGGATCTTATATTGGCTACAGACCCTCCCTGTTTGGATCCTTCGTCGGGATATCAGGCGCTTTGAGGCGGAATTTCGGGGCTTTCTATGGAGGGGGTCGAGAGCTTGTATCTCTTATCGTAGACTAATGGGGAGGATCCGTGGGGGGGATGGGGGCTCCCAGATCTTGGTGCTTATGTACTGGCCTGTCAAGCCCGCCATTTGGGGGACTGGCTCGGGGATAACAATTTTTATACCCCTAGGGCATTTGAGGAGGCATACGTGGCACCCCATTCGTTACGGGCCCTTTTGCACCTGGAGGTAAGTAGGTGGCCTACGCATTTGGCGGACAGCGTGTTATTGGCCCCGGTTTATAAAACCTGGTGGAAATTGAATGCCTATTGGGGCCGTCGGTGGCAGGTGTCGAGCTGGTTACCTATTCGGGGCAATGCCAATTTTACCCCAGGCACTGAAACCGCGACGTTTCGTCTGGGGGGAGAGAGGAGTGCATACTCTGGGCCATGTGGTGGACCTGGCGGGCAAACCTAAGCCCTTTCCCATGCTATCCCGCGAATATGAATTGGGGCCCCTACATTTCTTTGCATATATGCAAGTGGCCCACTACGTGGCTTCCCTTCCAGGGTCGGAACTCTGTGGCGACCGCTCGGCCCAGATAATAGCGTTTTTTGGGTTTGGCGAAGTCGAACGGCCGTCTATTCGGACCTTCCATCTTCGGTTGGAGCAGTTTCGACCACAGCCAGACTACAGCGGTGTGGAAAGAGCCTGGGGGGCGGAACTGGGTCGGGAGATTCCCTATGGCACTATTCTGGTGGCCCTCCGGAGAGTGGCGAGCCTGGCAGATGGTGCTCGCTGGCGAGAAATTCAAATTAAGTGTTTAACTAGGGTTCACTTCTCTCCGCGGCGAGCCCTTCGCTGCCATTTGACTGCGGATGATAGCTGTCCACGCTGTGCGGAGCCCCTGGCGACCTTGTATCATATGTGGTGGGGCTGCCGGCGCATACGCCCCTACTGGCATAGAATTGCCCTATTTATGGCCGACCTCCTTGGACAACCTGTTCACTGGGACGCGGCCTTGATCGTCTTGGATCTCCTGGGTCTCACCTCTCCAAAGGGGAAATGGAGTCGCTGGCTGGTGCGGAAGGCATGTCTGGTGGGTAAGGGCCCAATCCTACGTGGGTGGAGGGACAGCCACCCTCCCTCTTTTTGGGAGTGGCGGAACTCCTTCCATCAACTTATGCTCCTGGAGTGTCGGGCAGCGCGAGGTCATGTGAAGCGATGGTCTGCTTTCTGGTTACTGTGGGAGCCCTATATTCAAAAATTGAGTCCTCGGATACGTAATGTAACCCTGCAATTAGGCTGTTGATAGCCCTGTTTGTATGTGGAGACCTACCGAGGTTCGGTAATGTTATATATATGCTGGTCCGGGTGGGTACTGCTTTCGGGGGGGGGGAGGGGGGGGAAGGGTTTTATTGGGGGGGAGGTTGGGTGGGGGAGGGGGGAAGTAGGGGTACTATCCTAAAACTATGTAACCATCTATGTATCTCGCGCCTTGGGGATCAGAGTCCACCCCAGGGAGCGATTGTCTTTTGTTCTGTATTTGATGTTTTGTTTGATGGTTCAAAATAAAATATTGAAAAAAAAAAAAAACTAGAGCAAGAAAGTCTTGTCTCTTGTCACCTGCGAGAAGTGGGCTCATAAGCTCCAAGTCTCCTGTAACTTCTTTGAGGAACATGCCCATATATAGTATACATGAACTGATCCTAACTGAAAGCATGGAAGTCTGAAAAGTTTGGCGCCCAAAAGCGTCCAGAGTCCTGCATTTACGACCTGGGGGATTGGATGCATGCCTCTTTGTACTTTTCATCCTACACATGGCTGACTCCACCACCATTGAATGGTGTGGCAGCTGAGTCTTTTGAAATCCAGGACATGGCGGAACTCGATACATAGTATCAAGCCGCCTAGAATGAGGCAATGTAGTCAGAGGTGTCTCTCACATTCTGAGCATCAAATTATGCAGAATTTCATGGATGGGCAGAGTGGCTACCTCCTTTGGAGCTTTAGGATATTGGAGAATTTCCAATTCCTTTGCTCTGGGTTCCTGTTCAGGAGCTACCGTGATTGAAAGGCCCTTGGCTACATCATGAATAAAATCCTGAAAAGACACGTCCTCTGGAGGTGACATTCTGCGTTGGGGAGAAGAGGGATCTTCCAGGACAAACTCTCTGGTACCAGCAGAATTTTCAGAGTCTTCGGAATTGGAGGATTCGAAGTATTCCTGTCCACGATGCTCATGCAAAGCACGGTTCCGGTATCGATTTTAGTTGAGCAATGCCGAGTTGATCCGGTACCGATCTGTCGATTCCAGCCAAAGATGGCGTGGGAAGAATTCCCACCGGGGCCGGTACCGTCTATACCAGTACTGGTGTCGGTACCAGTTCCAGTGTAGGTACCAGCATCGGTATCCATGTCGGTACCGGTGCCCTTTGAACCATAGGTGCCAACGGTACCGCAGCTGTGAGAAGAGCTGCAATGCTGCGTTCGATAGCGAGGAACCTCTAGTCTATCGACGCTGCCGATGCATGGGTGTCAGTACCGGTGAAAACGGCCGGGACCCCTGAGCATGGCACCAGTAGTTCTTACGAGGTCAAGGCCTCGAACATCCTGGAGCCCCATTGATGCTTTGGAAGTGAAACCTCCCGCAGGGGCTGTTTTGTCAGTGTGGTTCCCTCAAGGGCAATGCCAATGGCCTCTCAATGCTTAGCAGGAGAGCTTTGAGGACCGGCTTTTTTGTTTAGTTTCCTGAGATCCATGGGAGGAAGAGGAGGCTCTTGAAGATGTCGCTGCAATGGATCTGGCATCCGAAGAAAAGAGTACCGAGCTTTGCAGCCCGGTTCTGTCTTCCTCTTAGTCATCCCCTAAACATTTAAGACACCAATCATGGGTGTCAGTGATGGAAATGGTACCGCCACACTTAGTACATTTTTTAAAACCACTAGTTGGTTTTTCCATGTTTCAGGAATATAAGGCCTAATGCCCAAAATGGCGCCTAGCACCGAAAAAGAAAAGTTTCTGAAAAGAAACAGTTCAAAGTATAAAATTTTTGAGAAAAGAAAAGAACCGGCGATACCGGTAGGCGTCATGCGGAGGCAAACGCGACCACAAGAAAACAATTTTAAAGACGGAATTTTCTGCGGTGACAGGGTATGGGTCCTGTCGGCTCCGTGGAAAATGAAGAGCTGAAGAGGGACAGTTGGAAAGGCGGGAAGGCAGCGCACATGTGCTGAGGGATGCTCCCAAAAGCGTTCCTATTGGACGCTGGGGAGTGGTCCCACACAGGCTCCGTCGGTACCGACGATACCCATATGTGAAGACTACATTCCTGCTTGTTCCTGGAGATTACTAGGGATGTGGGCTGATACAAGGGCTGAGGTGATGACTGATACTGGGGCTAGAAGTATAGGACTGAAGGAGGATCTGGAAATAAGTGATACTAGGCATGGTGGGTCTGGGACTGGAAATTAGCTGATATTGAGGCTTGAGGGATGAGAAACAGGCTGATATTGGGGGCGGGGCAGGGACTGGAAGGAAATTAATTCTAGGGCTGGGGCTCTGGGGCACCTCCTGTGGAATCTGCCTGCTTTCACTTACTTGCATTCAGTATTTGCTCTGCCCTTGCCCCTGCTGAGGCTTTGTTCAGAAGCTTCCCTCTATGAGCACATAGGCTGCTGATCCATTTGCTGGGGTTTCCTGCTTGAGTGAACACCCTCACTGCGAACGTTAGCTAACTTTGTATGCTCGCTTCAGGGATTGCCCTGTACCTGGTCAGAAGCCAGCTTGTTATTTATGTATGTATTGTTCGGTAGATAGTTCTGTTTTGTCAATATGTGTCCCATCTTCTGTCTGTTACCCAGCTTCTGCCCCCTGCTGTGCTGTCTCTTCCTTCACAACACTTGATTATCCACCCCAGGCTTAACATATAGCCCTCCTCTGCTCATTGATGCAATTACTCTGCTGCACCTTAAGCCACCAAGACTCTTTCCCCCCCCCCCCCCCCACCAACCCCCTCATTGATTGGCATGCTCTCCTCTTACCACTCTCGTTATGGCTCCACATTACTTTTTGTTCTTGATGTTAACTCTCCCTAATCTTTTCCACTCATTCCCTCAGCACCATGGTCTTACTTCTCGTTACCCACTCCTTGTTGTCCCCACTTCCCCTACCATTTTGTCTTTACCTTATCTACCCTTAGGCTTCACCTTTTTCTTTTCGTTCAGCCATCTCCACTCTCACTGAGGGAACCTCAACCTCTCTCCCCTGTTCTCTCCTACTCCTCCTCCGCTCATTTGGAGATGTCACCCCCGACCCCCCCCCCCCCAAGACATTTTCACACTCCCAGGGCAGGGCAGTGTGTAACTGTTCTAATCTTGTTCATATCCCTCTCCTCTCTCATGCGCATTGTGAAATTCACATTCTGTCTCTAATAAACTTACAATCCGGTTTCTGCCCAGGGCACAGCATTGAAACTGTTCTTCTCGCTTTCACCAGTGCTTTGCATGTTGCACACGATCGTGGTGAAATCTCGGTGGCGGTTGCTCTCGACCTCTCTGCTGCCTTCGACTTGGTCGATCACTCCCTCCTTCTATCCCGATTACGTGACGCCGGCCTCTGTAGCACAGTCTTTCGGTGGTTCCACTCCTTTCTTTCCTCCCGCTCTGGTGCTGTTCTCCCCTCTTCCCTTCACTCCCCTCCATCTGACTCCTTCCCCCTATCCTGCGGCGTTCCACAGGGTTCAGTGTTAGCCCCTCTCCTCTTCAATCTCTTTCTGACTCCCCTCACACTTCTTATTCAGCAATTTGGTATCTCTGCCTTCTATTATGCCAATGACATTCTCCTCTTGCACCACACCTCCCCCATCAACCCTGACCTTGCCCCGCTTAACTCCTGTCTGGCCGCTGTCTCCATCTGGATGTCTCAGAATTGCCTGCACCTCAACCCCTCCAAAACAACAGCAATCTGGTTTCCACATGGCCCACCCCCTCCTTCAATGGCTCCTCTTTTTCTGGCCTTCCCATCTCACTGGTCACTACTTTTCGGTATCTCGGCGTGCTTTTCGATTCCGATCTTGCTTTCTCTGCTCATGTCTCCTACGTTTCCAAAACTTCCTTTTTTTACCTCAGGCAAATTCGTGCTATTCGCCCTTTCCTATCTCCCTCTGCTCTGGCCACCCTTCTGCTTGCTCTCGTCATCTCCCGCATAGATTTTGCCAACTCAATCTTCTCCGGCATCACTAAGACCCAATTATCACGACTTCAGCGTATTCAGAATACCGCCGCTCGCCTTATCTCCCACTCTTCCCCCAGAGACCATGCTACTCCTCTTCTTTCCCGCCTTCACTGGCTTCCTATCTCCTTTCGCATTCATTTCAAACTTCTTATGCTCACTCATAAAGCTCTCCATACCTCCACACCACTATACCTGTCCGATCTCATTCACTTCCACGCCCCCAGACACACCCCTCGCTCCTTCCACCTCAACCGCCTTGCACTCCCCTCCCCCTCAGCTGCTCATCTCCAATCTACCCGATCCTCAGCCTTCTTCTTCATTGGCCCAGCCCTATGGAACTCCCTACCCACCTCTCTCCGCCTGGAGCCTCATCACACCACTTTCAAACAAGCCCTGAAGACCCACCTTTTCTCCCTTGCCTTCAATCACCCTCCCCTCTAGCCCATCCTCCCCCCACATTGTCTACCCCCCCCCCTTCTATTTCCGCTTTTCTTTTTTTTACCTCTTCTCCTATCCTGTCAAAGAAAATTTGTAACTTCCTTTTCCGTTTCCGGCCTTGTGCCTGCTGTACTTTAACCTTTTTGTGATTGTAAACCGCCCTGCTTAATACTGAAGGGCGGTCAAGCAAGTTCAATAAACATAATAAACATAAACATTTATTCATAACCTCTTCATCTCTAATACTCTTCATCTCCTGGCTCTTACTGAAACTTGGTTACTCCCTAAAGATTCAGCTTCAGTTGCTGCCCTCTGTCATAGAAGCTACCTATTTTACCAAACACCTCAGTCCATTGGCTGCAGTGACAGTGTTGGGTTCCTACTCTCATTCCTACCAATTCCAGCCCCTCCTTCTGCCTCCATTTAATTCCTTTGCTTCCATTGTTGTCCATTCCATCCACCTATTTTCTCCACTGCCTCTCTGGGTAGCAATCATTTAGTAACCCCCCAAAAAGTCCACCTCTATCTTTCTCACATACTTTGAATCCTGGCTCTCCTCCTTTCTGGATAAGTTTTCTCCTTCCCTTATTCTTGAGGATTTTAACATTCACATTGGAGACCCTTCTACCTTAAAGTTCCTTTCCCTAACCTCCTCATTCAACCTCTTTCTGTGCTGTACTGCTCCTACTCACAAGCACGGCCACTGCCTTGACCTTGTCTGGTCACCATATCTTAAAAAGGATATAGCGTTATTAGAAAAGGTATATTAGAAAAGGTACAGAGAAGAGCTACCGCTCTGTTCCACTGGCAGACATCTGCCGGGCCGCAACTTGGTCTTCAAGCCAGACCTTTGCGACAAGACAGTGTTTTCGGCCAGGTGGTACTCCGTAACCTATTTGAGATTTAGGCACCTCCAACCCTCTGACCCTTTGGTGTCAGGCTACCGGGGGGTGTTGTGTTCTCAGCTGAATTCCTATTGCAGCTGCTGCAGCTCTTCTAGAGGAAGCCATTTTTCAGCTAAGGGTTCTCGGTAGCCTATAGCTAGGGAGTCCCATATGTGAGGACTGACTTTCTGCTTGTTCCTGGAGAAAGCATAGTTACTCACCTGACCTGTAACAGGTGTTCTCCAGGGACAGCAGGGATCAGTCCTCACGACCCTCCCTCTTCTCCTGGAGTTGCAGTCCTGTTATTAATTTTTTCTGTTCTTGCTGTCTTTTTAGCTATGTCATTTGACTGAGCAAGATGGCACCCTTAGGTGGGAAGGCAATCCCAAAGGCTTTCTTTGAAATCTGGGGAATTGCTCCGCATGAGGGCTCCGTCAGTGCAGACATCACCCATATGTGAGGACTGACTTCTTGCTTGTTCCTGGAGAATACAATGACCATGCCATCACTCTGTATATTCAGCACCACTATCTATGGACAGTGACACAGAATACACAGATTATGTTAAATGGAAGCGTGGCATTTAAGAAACCAGTGGGCTGCAATTTTACCCCTGTTTGCGGAGTTTGTACTGCAAGATCAGATCCAAGATGAAGGAGGGGGGGGGGCCTGAAAAGCAAAAGTTGTCTCAGGATGCTACTACCTCTTAAGCCTGCCCTGGGAGGTGTGTATTAAGCCAGAAAAATGATGGACTGATTTAGGTGAAAAGAGAGGACACAACTTTAGGTAGGAAGTTAGGGTGAATCCATAGAAGAACTTTATTTTGAAGCATCTGTATATAAGGCATATAATAAACCAGTGCATGGAGTTCTTATTCTTTGTGCTGACGAGATAGTGACTAAGAAGAACATTTTCCATGAAGTGTGGATTAGACTAGCTTGTTCCAAGGACTTAACCAGTGGTTTGGTTAACTGATGAAGCACAACAATGAGATCCCATACTGGTGGCAGTTGTCATGCATTGAAGACGCCGTTAATAAAGCACTGTACCAGAGATCTATCATTTACTGTGTGATAATATGTTGAAAGGGCTGTGAGATGCAGACGAACTGAAGGAGATGATAGTCCATTATCAGATAGAGAAGCTATTCCAAAATATGATGCATTGATGTGGTAAATGGGTCTAGCGAGTGGGCCATATACCAGGATGTAAAACTTTCCATTTAAGTAAATAAGAGCATCTAGTTGAGGGTTTTCTTGGAGTAGAATGTTCTTGATATGTTCTGGGGGAGAGAGATAGAGCATTAGCATGGATCCAACATCCATGCCATCAGAGACATCATCTTGAGATTCAGATGGAGTAAAACTTTATCCTTGTGGCCTCGGGCAAGTCACTTAACTCTCCGTTGCCTCAGAAAAATCCAAGTTATCAATGTCCCTGTTTAATGTACATTACCAAGTTTAAGTTTCAATGTAAACCACTTTGATTGAAATGATAAAGCGGTATATAAAACCAGTTAAATAAATAATGGCCCCAGCCAGGTTCAGCCTTGTATTTCCATCTCCAAGCTCTTTGATGTGAGTTTCGTCAAAAAGGGCATTTACCAGGATTTTGGATTGTTGTTCAATCAAGGTAGCATGCACCAGGAGACAGACTATATCGTTTGGTACATCCAAATATTTTAACACAGCTAGACACTCTGAATGCAGGTCAGGCTTATCTCAAGTAACCAGCTTCAGCTGCTTAGATATTTTCTGCAAAAAATGGAGGATATGATGTATCTTCCAGTGGAGATCTATTTGGGGGCTGTGGAGGTGAAGGGTCTGAAGGCAGTCCCAGAGATCCACAGTGTGGGGACGAGCAGGGTGAGTCAGCATCCAAGGTAAAAGACGACAAGTTCATCTGACGGCGTTTCAGAGGGCTGTGACTTAAAGAAGATGTAGATGATTTTGGAGATGTTTGCAGTGGTGAGCAAGGAGGTGATGCACTTCATTTCTGAGTGCTGGATTGGTGCACCAGAGATGGTTGGCATGATTTGTCCATACCGTATTCCTCTCTTAAGAGCTCCCACTATAGCTCGGTGATGATAGGGTGCGACCATGAGGGTGAATGGGAGATTCCTGGTTCTGAAGAGAGACACAGAGGAGATCGCGAGCTCTTCCGATGATGCTTGGATGTCTTGTGTGAAGATTTTGATTTTACAGAGAACAATGGCTCTTTAAGAGAAATCCTGCTGTCATCCAAGTCCAAGGAGTGTGTAGGACTTTTGGTGTCTATGATGGTGCTTATCTGGGCTAGTAGAGGGAGAAGTGCTCTTTGAGAAACAAAGGGCGTGGAGGAGCAGCCTAATGGTTAGGGCAACAGCTTGGCACCAGAAAGACCAGGGTTCAAATCCCCCCTTGTGGCCTTGGACAAATCACTTAACCCTGCCTCAGGTACAAACTTACATTTTAAGCCCTCTGGGGACAGGAAAGTGCTTACTGTACCCATACTTGCTTTGAACTACTACTGGAAAGGCGTGAGCTAAATGCTACTAAAATAAATAAAATCAATCAACTGAGCTGTGCTGACAAAGCCAAGCTATTGGCCTGATGGGAGGGGGAGAAAGGCTTTTGCCTCACTCTATCTTATTTCTCCAAGGTTAATCGATTAGCACCATTGTTTAATTTTGAGCTGTGGGTGAAGAAATCTGTGCCACTGGATGATTTTGAACCAGTAGTAGAGCTCTACTGGTGAGCAGATCGTTCAGTGCCATTGACTGAACTCAAGCAGTGGGTGGAATGATTGGCACCGTCAACAGACTGAGTCACACAGTAACTTTGGAGGAGAGGAGGGACAGGGGGGATATGATTCAGATCTTTAAATACTTAAAGAGAAATGATGAGTAAACAAACCTCTTCCAAAGACGGGGAAGCTGTAAAACTAGAGGGCATAACATGAAGCTGCAAAGTGGTAAATTGAAAGGCAATGTCAGGAAATATTTTTTCACTGAAAGAAAGGGTGGTAGATGCTTGGAATACCCTCTGGATGGAAGTGGTGGGGGCAAACACGGTGACAGAATTCAAAATGGCATGGGACAAACACAGTGGATCCCTTTACAGCAACAGGATAAAAACAAAATAAACTGAAACATATAACTTCTGAACCATCTAACGTCTCAACAAACAGGGGTGTCCTACATGAAGTGGTGGGTTCACCCCTAAACAAAGACATGGGGAGGGGTGGCCTGCATCTACTCTTGCCATCTTGCTGGGCAGACTAGATGGACCATGCTGGTCTTTATCTGCCGTCATCTACTATGTGACTATGTAACTCTGAGGCCATTTATTGTTTTCTTCAAGCTCTTTTCAGTACTATGTTTAGATGAAGAACCAGTAGTCTCAATTATAGTCTTGCGGCCTGAGGGGGAGGTCCCAGCTGACGAGTGAGAGCTCTTTTTTCTTCCCAAGTGAGACTTCTTTCTCAAAGTAATCCTTCAGTTTGTACTGATAGATTTTTAATAGGGAGACATCTTTGAAGAGTTTCGGCAGTCTTGTACATTATGATTTGGCCCTCTGCACCTTAGACAGTTGTTTTGAGTGTCAGTGATCGCCATCTTTTTGGACCACTGTGGGCAGCATTTAAAGGTAAAATTAGGTTGGTCTTGATAATTTGCTTTCCTTGAGTCCCTCCAGTCCATTTTGAGTTGTCACCCTCCACTTGCAGCTTGGAGACTGAGCATGCCAAGTCTTGACGATGTCACTCCATATAGGCAGCTGGCACCTCCCATCAAGCTCAGTATCCTATTGACAAAGCAGACTCTATGAACAAACAATAGAGAACTATCACCAAAATCAACTGCCAGAACCAATGCCACCTGCTCTTGAGAACCACCCTGCACCCATGAGTAGTGACCGCTCTGTAATTTCCACCTCCATCTGATGGAGTTAGCAGGGCACAAATGGTAAAAGAATTGAGCACCCTTATAATATTTTCAAGTATTCCTTGTAGTGGGATTTTTTTTTCCACAGTCCACAGGACTCCACTGGAAACCCTGCGTCCGAAGACAACAGCAAACTATTCCCATCCCAACATGCTGGTCTTTATCTGCCGTCATCTACTATGTGATTATGTAACCTCAGCAGATGTATTCTTCTGAGCCAGAATCGCTATCCTCACAAACAGAAACACCAGGGTGGGTTCTGTACTGGACTGGAGAGACTCAAGGAAAGCAAATTATCAGGTAAGAACTAATTTTCCCTTCCTTTTCGCCCCCCTCCAGTCCAATTCAGACTCTTGAGATGTACCAGAGCAGTACTAACTCCAGGAAGGACCCGTGAGCACATAAAAAGCACCATTGCTTCAAAATGCACATCCCCTACCACCTCAACATGCCAGACCATAATCACTCCACACCTGGACTATTAGAATTCGATCCTTCAAGGTCTCCGTAAGCACACTATTCACGCCCTACAGCTAGCTCAGAATACCACAGCCCAATTAATCACAGGAGTCGCACAACAGAAACATATCACTTCAGTGGCTATAAAGCTTACACTGGCTACCTATATCATCCTGTAATAAATATAAGGCACTAATGATCACATTTAAAACTATACACCTCCAATCAGCTGAATGTCTCGTCTCACTGATACAGAAGGCTCCAGAATCTAGAGCAAGACGACATTCACGTCAAAACCTACTTTCAATCCCCTCTTAAAAGTCCAGAAGCCTACAAGCAACCTGCCATTGAGCATTCTCAATATACGGTCCAACATTATAGAACACACTGCCTTCTGAACTTCATTCAACAAAAGAAAGATTTTAGAAAGAGATTGAAGACACTACTTTTCTGAGAGCATTTTGGTCCAACTACCTAGTGGACTCTCCAATACATTCTTAGAGGTTCATACACTGCTGAACAATAGTGATGGATCTAATCCTATAATCTCAGAGTGTATCATCTACCTGAAACTATAAGTTAGATCGTATCATAGTTTGCTCACAATGTATTAGAGTTTGACAAACTTCAATGCAACAGTTGTGCATACCTTAACAATGTATCACAGTTTGTATTATCTCTTACAGCTTGTTACCCATTTCAGTGTAATGCATTGAGTTCAACGTAAAGCGTAGTTACTCACCTGTAACAGGTGTTCTCCGGGGACAGCAGGAATCAGTCCTCACATATGGGTGACGTCAGCACTGATGGAGCCCTTGCTGAAGCATCCCCCCAGCTTTCAAAGAAAGCCTTTGAGAGATGCCACCATGCATGTGTGGTCCCCCTCCTGCCCAAGGGTGCCATCTTGCTCAGTCAGATGACATAGATAAAAGACGGCAAAAAAAAAAAAAAGAAAAGAAAAGATGGTACAGTAGGAACTCCAAGGGGAGGAGGGAGGGTTGTGAGGACTGATTCCTGCTGTCCCCGGAGAACACCTGCTACAGGTGAGTAACTACACTTTCTCCAGGAACAAGCAGGAAGTCAGTCCTCACATATGTGACTCCTCAGCTACAGGCTACTGAAAGCCCATAGCAAAAATAGGGGCTCCCTCATGGGGAGCCGCAAGCAGCAGCAATTTAGTCCGTGTACACAGACCACAGTAGGACCCCCATGTCCAATGAAACCAGCACTCCGGTAGCCTGAACACAGAAGGGTTGGAAGGTAGTTGTCTAGATGCCAAAAAGGTTATAGAACACAGACTGGCCGAAGGCACTGTCCCATCAGAACTCTCTCTTCAAGTAGTAATAAACTGCGAAAGTATGGACTGAAGACCAGGTGGCGGCACAGCAGATGTCTACCAATGGAGCACAAGTTTGCCACAGAAGCCGCCATGGCCCAGATGCAGCCTTCTAGTGGGAGCCTCACCTGCCCATAAGCAAAGGCAATAAAGTCCGCCATCCATGTGGACAGCATATGCTTGGTCACCACCTCTCCCAGCCTACTGGAGTCATAGGAGATGAAAAGCTGATAAGCTTTGCGGTGGCCTTGGGTGCAGAAGGATAAGGCCCTCCTACAGTCCAATAAGTGAAGGACAGTCTCCGTCTGACTGGAGTGAGGTCTTGGGAAGAAGGTAGGAAGCACCACTTCCTGATTAAGGTGGAAGGACGACACTATCTACAGCAGGAACTTGGGGTGCATGTGAAGCACCACCCTGTTCTTGTAGAACCTGATATAAGGTGCCTCTGCCACCAGGGCCTGGAGCTCGCTAACTCTGCAAATGGAGGTGAGCGCAACCAGGAAAAACACCTTCCAGGAGAGGTAGCAAAGGTGGCAAGTCGCCAGAGGCTCAAAGGGCGGGCGAGTGAGCAGCCCCAACACCACGTTGAGATCCCATTCAGTCGCCAGCGGGCGAACCGGGGGTTTTGACAGGAGCAAGCCCCGAAGGAAGTGAGTCACCAAAGGCTGGACCGAGAGGAACTTACTATCCACCAGGTGGTGGGCCACCAGGGCATTAAGATGCACTCAGACGGAGTTAGACTTGAGCCCGAATTGGGAGAGGTGGAGAAGGTACTGCAACACCAAGGCCACTGGGCAGTAGAAGGGATCAGGCACATGATTGGTGCACCAAGCAGAGAATCTGCACCATTTGAGAGCATATGCTCTCCTACTAGAGGCCAGCAGAATGTCTTCAACCTCAACCGGAAGGTTGAGGGGGGCGAGAGTCACCCTCTCAGCAGCCACGCTATCAACAAGAGGAACCCCAGGTTGGGGTGCAGAAGAGAACCTCCCTCCTGAGATAGGAGTCCCAGGGCTGTGCCCAAGGGGATGGGGGCCTCCACTGTCAACTGCAGAAGCAGCGGGAACCATGGTTGCTTGGGCCATCTGGGAGCTATCAAGATGAGCGAGGCCCTTTCGCGGAGGGTCCTGAACAAGGTCTTGGCAATCAGTGGCGGCGGAGGGAAGGCATACATGAGGCCTTCCGACCACGAGACTAGAAACGCATCTGCTGCCACCTTGGAGGGGTGTGCCTGCCGGGAGCAGAAGCGGGGCAACTGAAAGTTGTGTGGACTGGCGAACAAGTCCATCACAGGTTCCCCCCAGAGCCCGACAAGCTGACTGGCTATCCTGGGGTCCAGCTGCCATTCGTGCGGCTGAAGAACCCTGCAGAGCCCGTCGGCCAGCAGGTTGTCCTGGCCTGGTAGATACACTGCCCTCAGGAGGATACCTTGTTGGATTGTGTATGAACAGAGACCCAGTGCCTCCTGGCAAAGGACACGGGACCCCATGCCCCCTTGTTTGTTCATGTAGAACATTGCCACCTGGTTGTCGGTCTGGACCAGGCTAGGTGGCACAGGTGGTGACAAAACCCCTCAGAGCGAGGTGTATTGCTCGGAGCTCCAGGAGGTTGATCTGTTGGGAGCACTTATCTTTCGACCAGGTGCCCTGAGTGTGGAGGGCTCCGCAGTGGGCTCCCCAGCTGAGCAGGGAGGCATCCGTGGCGAGGACCCTCGAGTGACTGGAAGGCTGGAAGGGCATGCCCGCTTCTACGTATTGGGGCGATTGCCACCAGACGAGGGAATCTGCCAACTGGCGGGTCACCGCAACCCTGTCTCGGAGGCAGCCTGTGGCCTGAGACCACTAGTCCTGGAGACACCACTGCGCTGCCCTCATATGGAGGCGTCTGTGGTGACGTGAACTGTGCAGGCCATGTGCCCGAGGAGACGCACATGGTGCTGGGCAGGCACCAAGGGACAGTGCTGTATGTCCCGAGCCAGAGATCTGAGACAATTGGCCTGGTCCTTGAGCAGGAAGGCCTTCGCCTGGAGGATGTTGAGCTTTGCTCGGATGAACTCCAGGCATTGTGGCGGGAGGAGGTGAGACTTGGAGTAATTTATGATGAAGTCCAAGTGTTGCAGAACCTGGATGGTGCGGGCAGTGGCCTGCTGTGCCTCCCCTTATGAGCCAGTCATCCAGGTAGGGAACCATGAAGACCCCCTGGAGCCTGAGGAAGGCGGCCACGACCTTCAGGCATTTTGTAAGACTCTCAGGGCAGAGGCTAGGTTGAAGGGAAGCACCCGGTAGTGAAAATGTTTGCCCCCTACCACAAACTGCAGGTATTGCCTGTGGTTGGGGTGGATAAGGATGTGGGTATAAGCATCCTTGAGGTCTAAGGAGCATAGCCAATCTCCCTGCTGGAGGTATGGCAGCAATGTTCCAAGGGACAGCATCTTGAACTTCTCCCTCACCAGGAATTTGATGAGGTTGCATAGGACGAGGATGGGCCTTAGGCCCCCTGTCCTCTTTGGGACGAGGTAGTATCTGGAGTAGAATCCCTTGCCCTTGAGATGGTGGGGCACTGGTTCCACTGTTTTGTCCTTGAGAAGACCTACCAACTCCTTCAGGAAAAGGTCCCGATGGAGGGGAGACCTGAGGGGCTCTCCTGGGAAATAAGTGGTAGGTGTCTGAGTCAGGTGTAGGAGGTAACCCTCCTCGACTACTCTCAGTGCCCAGGCATTGGTGATGATGGGCAGCCAACTCTGGGCACAGATGGCCAGATGTCCACCTGTGGGCTGCTGATCTCCTTGGGTAGAAAGGCTATGCTCAAGGAGTCAAAAGCTTCCCCCTGGCTGGCCAGGGCCTAGAGCTTTGGAGCCTTCTGCCCATGTCCCTCGGCCTGCTGACCCTGTTGGGGATCTGGGGAGGTCTGATAGGGCGGGTAGTTTCAGTAAGCAGCTCCCTTCCTTGGGTAAAAGGGCTTTTTACCCAAGCCCTTCCATCTAGGAGGGGCAGTGGTCTTCTTGGAGAGCCTGGTCCTCGTCATGAACTCAGTTTCAAGCTTGGCAGCCTTGTTGGTCATGGGTTTGCCAAAACAATTTTCCCCCTGGCATGAGACATCGACCAATTTGTCCTGAACTCAATGCTTGAGGTCAGACGACTGAAGCCAAGCTTGGCGGCATGCACCGATGCCTGCCGTGGCTACCCGGGCTGCTGACTCGAACCCATCATAGGCTGCTCGAGACAAACTTGGAGCACTCACAGATGGCCTAGGACAGGCTCTTGAACCACTGCAAAGGTTCCTCCGAGAGACCAGCTGAGAACCCGGCAAGTTCCTTTGCCAGGTCCCTCAAATACATGCCCATGTACAGCTGGTAGGCCTGGACCCAGCAGATGAGCATCGAGCCCTGGTAGCACTTCCTGCAAGGGCATCCAGGGTGCGGGCCTCCCTGCTTGGGGGCACAGAGGAATGCATCTTCTGGCTTTTCAGCCAACGCTTGGCCAACTCCACCACTATGGAGTTGAGCGGCAGTTCTGACTTCTAGAAGCCCAGGCTCCGTCGGACCTGATACATCAAGTTGAACCGTCTGCTCACCACTGGCACTAATGCCGGTGTCTCCCAACATGCGGAGCATGAACTGTTCCAGGATGGGAGGAATGGGCTCCATGAGCAATTCCTGAGGAGGGGCCTCATACTGGAGGATCTCCAGTTCGTCTGCCTGAGGGTTGTCCTCTGACTCAATCAGGAATGCGAGGGCCTTGGACATGTCCTTGACAAAGTCCAAAAAGCCCATGTCCTCCGTCGGGGACCACCTCTGAGGTTCTGAGACTGGGGAATTGGAAGGGATGTTGCGGTGGCGACGGGTATCAGGAGAGTCCTCATCCTCCGTCTCCCATTCAGAGTACTCCAAGGATGACTCATAGGCGGGCTTTCCTTGGGATTCGAGGCCTCCGACACCCTGTGGTTGACACCCGGTAAACTCGCCAGGGATGACCGAGGTCCCATCGAGCGGGACACCGAGCACAACCTCGGCCGAGAATCGGCCTCCAGGGATGTCGAATGCCCGGTGGTCAGGGCGGATGAAGCGGATGTGCTGGACAACGGCGCCCGTTGCTAGTCCATGAAGGCAGAAACTGTGCTCCAGGGCTACCATTCTAGAGGCTCCGCAGCCTTCAGCACGGACACTGAGGGACTCGGGATTGACGCCGGCTCCCCAAAGGGGAATCCTCGACGGAGATAGTGTCCGGGGACCAAGGCCGGTCTGCTACTGAGTCCTTCCGAGGGACCTTGGCAGGTCTCTCCTTTTTCAGATGCTTCGGACGAGCACCTCAGACTACAGGACCGGGCCCGGGAGGTTCCCAGCCGATCGGAACCATCCAAAGATGCCGCCTTCAAGGGTTTCTTCTTCCTGTGTTCCCTCGAGGGGGACCCCCTCTCTGAGAACCCATGACGACGCTTGGGTTCAGAGAGCTTCTCCCGAGATATTGGGGCCTCAGATGAGGCCCTGGCCTTCAGAGGCATCGGGGATTCAGGGAAGAACTTATCGTGCTGCTGCTGGCGGCTTTTCAGGGCCTTGCTGGACATCCTTTTGCAGAGTCCGCAGGCTGCCGGATCGTGGTCTGCTCTGAGGCAAAGACAGCAGTTGTGTGTGTCGGTTAAGGACATTATTTTAGAGCATCAATCACACTTTTTAAAGCCACTGGTAGACATGGGGGAAAAAGTACCCCTGCGAGGTCGAAGACTCTGGGCTGCAAGCGGGGAGGAAAGCTGTGAAGGCACCAGAAAAATAAAGAGACTATAATAATGAACCGAATTTGATGCTGGGGTGCCAAGGACGGTAGGATGGGAAGAGTACCAGTGCAAGACTGGAGTCAAGTTGAAATTTTTTTTTAAAAAATCAACCTTTTCTGGGGGAAGACAGACAACGTCCAAAGGGCTCCACGGAAAAAAGGAGACTGAGCAACATGGCACCCTTGGGGAAGAGGGGGACCGCCATGTGTAGTGGCATCTCCCAAAGGCTTTCTTTGAAAGCTGGGGGGATGCTTCCGCGAGGGCTCTGTCGGTGCAGACGTCACCCATATGAGAGGACAGACATCCTGATTGTTCCCGGAGAATGTATTAACCTCTATTCCATGTAAAATGTTGAGTTAATTGTAAATCACTTTGATAATCCTGAAAGGTGGTATAAAAGAAATAGTTATATAAATAAATATATACAAACAGAGAACCACAGAGGGCATTGACCACTTTGAGGTCTAAAATCACTACTACTAATCATTTGTATAGCGCTACAAGGTGTACGCAGCACTGTATATACAGATGCAAGACAAAGTCCCTGCTCATCAGAGTTTAGAATCTAATCAAGACAAAACACATAGTGAAACTGGAGACTAGAGTATAGTAAGATACACAAGTAGTGGACAAGAGAATGAGGAGCATCAGAATCCAAAAAGGGCTTCAAAGAGGTAGGTTTTTAGCCTGAAGGACCTATTCTTCTTGGGGACCATGAAGTAAGCATAGTTACTCACCTGTAACAGGTGTTCTCCGGGGATAGCAGGAATCAGTCCTCACATATGGGTGATGATGGTGCCCGGAGCCCATGCGGATCCACTCCCCAGCTTTCAAAGAAAAAAAACATGAGCAGCCACAAGCGAGTCTGAGGAAAGACTCTAAGGACCTCAGTGTCCAGGGAGAACCATTGCTCTGGTAGCCTGAACAAAAAGGGTGGGAGGGTAGGAGTTGCCTAGATCCCGAACAGATTACGGAGTACGGCCTGGCCGAAGGTGCTGTCCCATCGGGACTTCCTCTCCTTGCAGTAGTGAGCTGCAAAGGTGTGAACTGAGGACCAGGTGGCAGCCCAGCAGATGTTTGCCATAGGGACAGTGTAAGCTTGCAACCAAGGTTGCCATAGCCCCGACCTCGTGTGCCATGATCCGGTGGCTCCAACAAGAAACCAGCCTGATCGTGGCAAAGGAGATGCAGTCCACAACTCAGGTGGACAGGGTCCGCTTGGTGATAGCCTCCCCCAGCCAACTGGGGACATAGGAAATGAAAAGCTGCGAGTCTCTGCAGTGGCCCTGGGTACATTGCAGGTAGAAGGACAGAGTCCTCTTGCAATCCAGAGTATGGAGAACGGCCGCTGTCTTGTTGGCATGGGGCCGTGGGAAGAAAGTGGGGAGCACCTCCTCTTGGCTCAGGTGGAAAGCAGATACCATCTTCGGAAGGCATTTAGGGTGGGTGCGAAGCACGACCCTATTCTTATAGAACTTGGTGTAAGGTGGCTCAGCCACCAAGGCCTGAAGCTTGCTGACTCTGCGGGCAGAGATGAGTGCCACCAGGAAGACGACCTTCCAGGAGAGATGGCAGGTAGCCAGGGGTTGAAAAGGTGGCTTGGTGAGCTGCGTCAGAACCATGCTGAGATCCTATTCTGCCAGGGGCAGGCAGATGGAGGGCTTAGAGAGCATAAGGCCCTGCATAAATCAGGTAATGAGGGGTTGCACAGAAAGAGGTTTGCCCTCTATGGAATAATGGTGTACTGAGAGCATGGTCAGGTGCAATCTGCTGGAGTTGGACTTGAATCCAGTTTGCGAAAGGTGAAGCAAGTACTGTAGCACTGTGTGCACCTGGCAAGAGAATCTACACACCATACTGAGAATCTGTGCCTCTTGAAGGCATAGGCCTGTCTCGTGGAATTCTTACGAGAGGCCAGGAAGACTTCCTCTGCCTCCCTTGGGAGGTTGAAGGGTGCTGCTATCCATTCAGCAGCCATGCTGTTAACGACAGGGACCCCAGGTTGGGGTGAACGGAGCCCACCTCCTGGGTCAGTAGCCCCAGGGTATTCCCCCAGAAGGACCGGGAGTTCTGTCGAGATTCAGAGCAACAGGGGAAACAAAGGCTGCTTGGGCCACCAGGATCATGGAGGCCTTGTTCCACAGAACCTTGAAGAGGGTTCGGGTGATTAGTGGCATAGGAGAGAAGGCATACAGCAGGCCCTCTGACCACAAGATGAGGAAGGCGTCCACTGCTACCTGGGATGGATGCGGTTGGGGACAGCAGAAGCTGGGTAGCTGAGCACTGGTTGGGCTGACAAAGAGGTCCAGACTTGGGGTTCCCCAGAGTCAAAAGAGCTGCTGTGCCACTCTGGAGTCCAGTCGTCATTCGTGCGCTCGAGAACCCTGCTTAGTCTGTCTACTGGGGCATTGTCTTGGCCCAGAAGGTATACCACTCTGAGGAGCATTCCCTGACCAATCACATACAAGCAGAGGGCTACTGCCTCCTGGCAGAGGCGCTGAGAAGCCTGTGCGCCCCCCCCCCCAGCTTGTTCAGATAGAATATTGCGACCTGGTTGTCCGTTTGGACTAGCACCGTCTGGTTCCGCAGGCAGTTGTGGAAGGCCTTGATTGCCAGGAAAATGGCCCTGAGCTCCAGCAGGTTGATCTATTGCTGGCTCTCCACTAGGGACCAGTTTGTTTATTTTATTTATTTATTTACAAGTTTTTATATACCACCTCTTCCATCAGAGGCAGTTTACAGGGAACACAAGAAATTTTATAATGAACAATAACACAGGTACACTAAAAAATTTTTTTTTTAAACTGCCTCTAATGTTTTGATTTTTACGTTTTTTGGTGCGCTGAATCCAAATCTGGTAACCAATTTGCTCCATCACGTACAGATTTTTTGCTACATTGGGTTAGCAGTTTGAGGTGAACGTTTCAGATTGAGTGCGATCGAGATAAAAGTTTCTTGGATGAATTCTTTATACTAATTGTTTAGTAGTTATTCAAATAAGAATAAAGAAAATTGTAACAAGGCAGCACATAAGAATAGAGTAATGTCAACAAAACACACTGTGATGGTAGCAAAATTGTCTACACTTAAAACAGCCACATACATGTGCACAAACATTGAGCATATAAGAGCGAGGTTAGACACAAAGCAAAGCAAAGAAATGTGCAAAAAATGTTGTACAGGTATGTATGTAAGAATAGAAAACGCAAACCGCACCATTGCAATACATGAAGACAAACACCCGATGGTGTGAAAAATAAAATTCTAATAAATGAGATCCGACACTGTGGTAATAACTAGCAAATTTTTATTTCAAAGTTTAGTAAAAACACGATATTTGTCAACACAGTTTAGATTTTAAAGTCATTCTTGGGTCAATCAATCTCCTGGTGGGCCAGTTTCTTCTTCCCCCAAATGCTTCTCTTGGTGCGCTGCTTGGCGTATTTTTCATCTGGGGTTTCCCGCAGCAGCAACTAGCAGAAATCAGCCATCATAGTGGTGTTCCATCTTCCTTGGTACCTTCTCTCTGCGTCCTTGATGTCCTGGTGAAACCTTTCACCTTGTTCTTCACTGTACGCCCCCAAGTTTTCAGGAAAGTAGTTCACATGGGAGTGCAAGAAATGGACTTTCAGGCTCATGTTACAGCCTTGTTCTTTGAAGGCATTGAGCATCCTGGCAACAATATCCTTATAGTTCTCATCCCGCCTGTTCCCCAAGAATTTGAGAACAACATCCTTGAAGGAATCCCAGGCTTCTTTTTCCTTCTCAGACATCGTTTCAGCGAATGCTCCATCTGAAATGAGTTTCCTTATATCAGGGCCAACAAACACTCCTTCCTTTAGCTTTGCTTCAGAAAGTCGGGGGAACTTTGAGCAAAGGTACCGAAAGCACTCACCATCTTTTGGAAGGGACTTGATGAATTGCTTAATGAGACCCAACTTAATGTGGAGAGATGGTAATAGAATTTTATTACGAGGTACCAAGCTCTCATGAAGAACATTTTTCTCACCGGGTCTCAAATACTCCCGAATTGGCCAGTCTTTTTTCCCCCAGTGTAGGTCGCGGGCCCGGCTATCCCACAAGCAAAGGAAGCAGGGATATTTGGTGAAACCGGATTGCTGCCCTAATAGCATGGATAGAATTTTAAAGTCTCCACAAATCATCCACTTATGCTCATCATAACGAATCTTCTGAAGAATCAGGGCCAAATTCTCGTATTTTTCTTGGAGAATAACAGAGTGAGCAATAGGAACTGAAGCGAATGTGTTGCCATTATGAAGAAGAACACCTTTTATGCTGTCTTTTGACGAATCAATGAACAGCCGCCATTCAGCAGGATCATACTTGAGTTTAAACTTTTCCATCACTCCGTATATATCGTTGCAAAATACCAAATCTTCCTCTTTGCTGAAATATTTCAAAAATTGTGTCTCGCGGTTGCGGTACCAATAAAAAGTTGTTCCTGGTGACAATAGATTTTTCTGTTTAAGCCGAGAACCTAGCAGTTGGGCAGCATCTTTTGGGAGTCCTAAATCCCGGACTAAATCATTCAATTCAGCTTGAGAGAAAAGTTCAGGTTTCGGATCTGGTTCAGTTTCAAACTCGGAAGTACTGGACTCATCGGGAAAAGCCATCTGATGAGTCTCATCATGATCAGAACCGTCCACACAAATATGATCCAAAGATTTTGGTGGTTCAGGCACAGGTACTTCGTTGCTATGAGGCATAGGCCTAATTGCTGAGGGAAGGTTGGGGTAACTTATTACGTTCTTATTTTTTAAGTTGTATCCCTTCACAATGCAAGAGCAAAAATAGCAGTCACTGCTGTGGTCTCTTTGTTCACGCCACATCATAGGTATTCCGAAACGAAATGCTTGTTTTTTACCTTTCATCCATAAGCGTAGATCTTCCTCACATGTCTTGCACACTTTGTGAGGAGCCCGCGGTTTGTCTTGATCTCCTAACTTCAAACCGAAATAGGCGAAATATACTTTTTTAATAAATGCAGAAATGTTCCTCTGCCGCTTTTTCACGGTATATTCCCCACAAATAAAACAAAAACTGTCCGGAGAGTTGATGCAACCTCTGGCTCTGTGAGCCATCACAAATACACAGCACTGCAAACTACAACTGTAGTGAACCACTTCGGAATAAAGCTGGATTACGACTGAGCAAACAAAAGGTAATAATGAACTTGCAAGAAACTGAAATTTGACAGGAACGTTCATGTCGCAACTACTGTGTTTGAGCGAGCGAACGAGGCGAGGCGAACAGGAAAGAACATGCGCCAGCGCGAGTACTGGATTTAGCCCCCCGCCTCCCAATTGTCCTGTTAATGTATAAAATGAATACAAAACACTCTAGAAACACTCCCTCATGATATTTTAGTTAGTTAACCATTACAACCTCTATTTTGGGCCAAGAAAATAAACTGCAGTCGGCTAAAAAGAAATTATGTGAACATTCCTTATATGAGTAAGAAATCTAATTTTGCAAGAAAACGTGACGTGATGGAACATTTTGGCTATTTTTCCTGGATTCAGCACCCCAAAATCTATAGGAATCAGTTGCAAAACTGGAGGCAGTTTTTTGGTAGTGTACCTGTGTTATCTATGAGTTAAGATTGACAGAGGTCTGTATGTTTTAGCTAGGTTGTTTGAGATTGTGGATTGTCAGAGGAGGTACCATAGTATTCAATATACAGGTGTGTCTTAAGTTCCTTTTGGAACATTTGATGGTTCTTTATTGCTCTTAAATCTGGAAGAGCATTCCAGCATGCTGGGGCAATATATGTGAACGCTCTGGTGCTGGTGGTTTGATTGGTGTTTCGGATGTGTGTAGGTATTGCATATGTGTTTTGGGAACAATTCCTTCTGGTTCTTGTGTTTATAGGTTAACTGAGGAGAGAGTAAAGTTATGATGGGGATATTTTATTGTGTAGCTTAAAAACTATCATTATGTAGAGCGCATTTGGTTAAGCAGGACTTGAACCACTGTATCACCGTTCCATGTAGGCCAATCTGCTGTAGTCTTAAGATGAGTATTATATGGCTAATACTGTCAAAGGCTGAGGCAATGTCAAGAAATATTAGTATGAAAGCTTGTTTACCTTTGTTCAAGCCACATAGGAGTCTGTCCATAAACGTTAGCATAAGTGTCTCTACACTATGATACAGCCTAAAACCATGTTGTTGCTAGTCAAGTGGTGCGTTTAATTCAATAAAGTCTTTCAATTGGAGCTGTACTACTTTTTAATGACCTTCGCTAGGAACAGCAGGCTTGAAATTGGTCTGTAAGAGGATGTTTTTTGTCTGTTGAGCTTGATTTTAGAATTGGACCAATGATGGCTTGTTTTAAAGTAGGTGGCATGTAGCCTTCTCTTAAGGATAGGTTTACTATTTCCCAATATAGCTGAGGTGAACGCATCTTTTGTTGCTTTAAGCCAACTGAACGGGCAAGGGTCAGAGGGAGAAGTAGTCGTATTCATGTTTGTGATTATGTTTTTGAGGTGCTTTATGTCTATAAAGTGGAATGATGTCCACATGTCATGGCTATGTGGGCTAAGGTCATTTGATTGAAGACTGAGGGATTTAAGGGACGTATCATCATTGTTTGATGGTTTAAGTTTTTCCATATAATGATTGGCTAACGTTTGTGGATTAATGGGGGGTTGGGTCTGCGTCAGGATTAGGTGTTTTTGTTAGGAATTTGACTATAGAGAACAGCTCTCTTGGCCTATTGAGGGATTTAATAAGCAGAGTCATGTGATATTCATTCTTTTTATCTATTGTTAATAACTTATTTATATGCTTTGTGTCCACGTATAGCTTATTATCATTATTAGATCTTGAGCATCTCCATTTATATTCATATTTTCTCAGTTTTTGTTTTAATCTTCTTAGTTGGGATGTATACCATATTTTGGATTCCGTCTTATTTTGTTGTGTGAAAGTGGAGCTTGTGCAACCTTCAAAATAGTGGAGTTCTAGTTGCTTAGGATATCATCTAGATCAATAATTGTTAAGTCTATATGGGGAGGGTATTATTCACAAATGTTTCTTTGTCAAATGCCCTGACTTTACTTTTGAATTGAATAGGTTCCTTAGCATCGGGGGGGGGGGGGGGGGGGTTAAGGGAATTGCCAGAAGAGTATATTCTAATAGGAAGTGGTTTGTCCAAAGCAGGAGTGATCTAGGAGAGTGTAATGATTGTCTTGCAAAATATTTTTCAGGAAAAAAATATCTAGAATGTTTCCTTTTCTGTGGGTAGGTATTTGCACTACTTGTTGGAAGCCTATGTCTGACATGGCATTTTATAAAATGATATTTGTGTGTGCTGTGCAAGGCTGGCAGACTGAAGTCACCAAGAATCATGTGGGATTTGTTTAGAGTTGATGTACATTATGTTTCTAATATGCGTGATAAGTTGTCAGCATTAGAAATTAGGCTTGTAAATTAGGTGATTGAGACGTTTTTGTTTTCAATAATTAAAACATCCATGCCTTGAATGTTTTTACTTAAGTGAAGAGTGTTTTTTAGGTCTTTCTTAGTTTAGTACTCCTCCTCCACTTTTGTCTGTCCTTGGGCACTGGAATAAGTTATATTCGGAGAGAGCTATTTGATTAATTAAAACTGTATCAGAGTCAGCTAACCATGTTTCAGTTAAACAAAGTCAGTCCGGTTTGATATCGCTAATAAGATCCAACATTGCTGGGATTTTGTTTCTGATGGATTTAGTATTCAGTAGGATACATTTCATAGGATATGTTGTGATTGTGGATGGTTGAAAGGAATAATTGTGTAGAGTAGGCAAGTCCAACTTCGAACAGGTCATGGATCTACTTTTTCCAGCCAAAAGTGCCAGTGATCTACCACCATGAAAATTAAGTTTCAAATTAATTTCAAATTAAATTTTAACCCAATAAAGTTGGAGTATTCCCCCCCCCCATTTTTAATGAACCTTCTGTCATTTATTTGGATGTGATCAGCTGTTAGCAAAGTAAGCAAAAACTGTTAAAACAGAGAGACACAAAGACCCAATAAGAACTGTGAAGGAAAATGGAAAGTACATTTTTTCTTAAAGTTTTATTGAGTAATAACGTTCTTTAACTGTTTTAATAACTAACTTTTATTGAGTAATTTGTGTTGATCCAGGCTGATCTTGCACAATCTTTAATATTTCGCTCTTGCTCATTAGTGAGACATCTGAGCCTGCATTTCATCCACCAGCTTTTTGAAGTTGGGTGAGGGCCAGTCTCAGGGAATCCTTGCAATGTTCATGTCATGTTGGAATGTTGTGTACTCTGCCATTTTCAGATGGGAAAACGCAGATTCACAAAAATAAGTTGAACCGAAATAGGAGTGTACAGCTTCACTGCATCTTCTCAAGTTGGGAAATTTGTCTCTAGGCACTAGCTTCCAAAACAATTCTTGCTCAGCACTTGTCTTGAGAAAAATGTCATTTTTAAGGGTTAATATTTTGTTTTCAAGAGATGGCTTTTTCAATGAGTATTTTTTACTGATAGCAGCTGCAGTTTCTTTAATGTCCACATCTACTTTGAATGGGTATGACAAGTATGCCACAACTGTTCCAATTTTTTGGAAGTCACAGAATCTATTTTTGAATTCCTGGATAACAGAACAGATTTCTGTCACATACTTCTCGTTCTGAAAAACAAAATTTGGATATTGTCCCAGAGGGTCCTGCGTATTAGGAAAATGATCAAAAGTGTTGTTTGCAAGGTCAGTCATCATTAGCTCAAATTTGTTCTTGTAGGATGAAACTGTACTTATCTTGCCAATGCATTTGTTTTTACCTTGTAGTTCAAGGTTCATATCACTTAGTTCGCCTGTAAAATCAGCGAGAAATGCCAGATCACATAATCACTCCTCATCTTCCAACTCTGCTTGGTCATCTCCCCTCTCCTTCAAAAAACTTATTTCATTCAGCAAATCACCAACAATCATCAGAAGACTCAAGCCCCTTCTCGCCACTGAGTACTTCCGTACCGTATGCCAGGCTCTAATAACCCCCATACTAGACTTCTGCAACCCTATCTACCTTGGACTAGCAAAACAAACACTCAAACCACTACAACTAGCACAAAACACAGCGGCCCGCATAATAACTGGATCAACAAGACATGAACACATCACACCCATTCTGAAAGATCTACACTGGCTCCCAATCAGTTCACGCATCAAATACAAAACAATCAAACATATTTAAGATCAAACAACACACATCAGCCAGCAACCTACACACCCTCATACAACCAGACACCAGCACACACCCAAGAAGAAAGGGCACCTCCAACCGTGTTAACACTCCTAGAGACTTCAGAAAAACACGCAAGGACACCACAGAACGAGCACTCTCCCTGGCTGCACCAACAATCTGGAACACCCTCCCAGACGATCTGAGATCAACGATGGACTTTAAAGACTTTCGCAAACAGCTGAAGACAACGCTGTTCACAGAGCACTATGGACACGTCACATGATCTAACAAGCAAGAACAACCAACCTAACCCCCCCTTCATATAAAAGAATGTATAACAGCACACGATGTTTCATAACACACAATGTACAGAAGAATGTATTATAGCACACGATGTATTATAGCGCGCAATATACATAGCTCCACCTAATCAAACACACAACACATCAGACTGCATGAAAAAACACGATCACTCCTTTTGATTGTTTGCTGTGATACCACTTTGATTGTAAGATAAGGCGGTATAGAAATACTGTTAAATACATAAATCACAAAATCTTTGCAGAAACTTGTGTCTAATTAGCCACTTTACATCTGTGTGCAAAATGATTTCCTCTGCCCCTTCATCAAGAGTAAGACTGAAAAGCCGTCTTTGAAGTGATCTTCCACAAACTGAATTTACAATTTTGAAAGTGATGTCTATGACAGTCTTTGTATTGAGTTTCTTGCTTGCCAAAACTTGCTGGTGAATGATGCAGTGTTAAGAAAGGAAATCTGGGAAGTCGTCATGCTGTCTACAGAGGGCTATGAAACCATTAACCTCACCTGTCATTGCTCTTGCTCCATCAGTAGTGATGGAAACAAGTCTATGCAATAGAAGATTACACTTTGTCATAAAAGAATGGAAAGAACTGAATATTTCCTGACCAGTAGTTCTCTCTTTTAAAGAAATCATTCCAAGTAGTTCTTCTTTAACACTGAAGTCTTCAAAAAACATCCGGATAAAGACTAGTAACTGGGCTATGTCTCTTATGTCTGTAGATTCATCCAGTTGGAGAGAGAAAGCAACACAATTTGAAACATCCTCCAACAATTGTTCCGTTGTGTCTCCACACATCTTTTCTATTCGCCGCACGACGGTGTTTCTTGACAATTGTACATCTTGAATAGCAGCTATAATCTTTCTTATTTTTAAATCGTTCAAAAAGATTGTAAGCTGCTTCAAGAAAACTATCTTTTACAAATTACCCTTCAGTGAAAGGTTTGCATTTCTTTGTGATCAGGTTGCTGACCTTGAAGGATGCTATGGTTGCATTGACCGAATGTGACCTTGGCTTCGCCATCAACTGTTGCTGAGTAGCCAATGTCGATTTAAATTCTTTGAGCTTCAGTTTACGAATTTCACTTTTGGGTGGAAAATCAGCAAACTTATTGCTATGCAGAGCCTTATAATGACGTTCCAGATTACCCTTTTTGGGCAAGGATACTGGGGCGTTACAAATTACAAAACACCACTTGTCTTTCACCATGATGAAGAAGTAGTCCATTTCCTATTCATCATGAAAGTGGTAGGTTTTGCTCTTGTTTGGAACACTCATCTTTGTTATACTGGGGTGGCTGGATGTAAGAAGGCCAAATCTGCTAAGTTAGTATAAACACTGGCTAAATCTGGTCCAAAACTGTCACTGTCCCAAAGTATTAAAGATCAACAGGGACTGAAGACCTCTGGATGATGTGCAATACAAGGACTGGAGATGCCAAAACCACACATGCAGTTCTAAAAGTAAAAATAAGAATTCATCGTAATGGCACCAATAATCAAATACCACCAAACAATCATCAAACTCAAACACCGGGGGGCGCTAGTGAGCCCACTACAGAATGGCCGCATTCTAGTCTTGCTCCGTCCTGGGCTTTCCCTTCTTTTTGCCAACATTTGCTTTCCTCTAGCGATATCCCCCGGGCTTACCTGATCCGGACTGCTGTGAACCGGGCGAATCAAACTGTGCCTTTTTGAGCTGCTCCGAGTGCCATGGCGCGCTCTGCTGCCCTGAGTCGGGCTTTCTAACGATTGGCCTCGCCGCTCTGCTCCCAGCTGCCGACGCCGCTCAGGCTAACCCTCCACGCCTGGAGATTCTTGCGCTGAGCTCTCTGCCCACCGCAACTTGAAATACCGCTGCCTGGAGAAAGTGACAGTGAGCGGATCGCTTAGGGCAGCGCGGCTGGCTGATCCGTGGCTGGGAGCTGGAGAGGAGTGCGGGATCGGTGACCTGGTGTTGCAGCTGCCTTGCTGAATTCCATTTCCTCCTGGAGATTACGCTGGCTGTGTTCTGAGGAGGTGAGAGTGCCTGGGGCCAGGTGTGGAAGGGCTCTGCGGGTGCCCATGGCGGGGCCCCTTACAGCGGCAGCCATTACCGCGTGGTCTTGGAACGCATGGCCTTCTCTGCGTTCCAATCAGCATAGCCGGGATACGATCACGTGGGAGACCCCTGGCGAATCAGCTGCTACACCACTAGAGCTTGCTACTATATGTGAGGAGTACTCTTCAGCATCATTCTGGGCCCTGGTTTGGTGAATCATTTACCCTGTACATTTGCACTTGGGGCACCTGCAGTGGATGCACTCTTGCCCCTCATCTACTGGTCTGGCTGCTGTTGCACTGATTGCATCGGGCTCAGTCCCTCTCCATACTTCATGGACTTTGCTGCCTTGAGAGATCCTGGAGCACCCTCTACTGTTCAAAAGTGGGACGTTTTGGCATTTTCATTTTTTCTTCTTTTGTATTTCTCTGTTTTTGACCACCTCTCTCATAGCCACCATCTGCTTCCCTGTTGCTGGTTGCTGCATATCTTCGGACTGCTGAGGTGTTAAATTGCTGCATGGCCGCTAAGGCTAGAAATCTCGAAGCTTGGGAAGGAATGCGATCTTCCCAGCGTTTGCAGGGCAAGAGTGGCGCCCCGCCTAGTCCAACCAGTAAACAACCCTCGGAGGGTTCTGATGATGAGACTGTGAGTGATAATGACTTGGGCCCCGGCATGCTGTCCTCGCACGCCCTACTTCAGCGAGAGCTCCAAAGGGGTTTTGAGGATTTGGCTGGTGAATTTCGCTCCATGCGCGAGAAAGTGATGAGCACAATCGCGGAACTCCGGAGTGACATAAAAGACCTGGGTGGAGGAGGTCGAGACTAAAGTTGAAGACCATGATGGTGCCTTGGTGGATTTACAATGTGCTGTTGATAGTCAACGTGCGCAAGCAGTGGAGTTGACCTATAAAATTGATGATATTGAAAACCGCTCCCGTCGCAACAATGTGCGCTTTCGAGGAATTCTGGAGCCGGTGGGGGGCAGGGAGGACCTGCCGGTGGTGCTCCAAAATTTGATTGCTGAGTTACTTACGGCAGAGGAACTGGCTGCTCGTGGGTCTGGAATGGAGATTGAGCTAGTGCATCGTGCCTTGGGAAAGCCTCCTAATAATCAGCCTCTAGATGTAATTGCTAGATTCTTGCAATATACTGATGCTGAGCTTCTCCTCCGATGGGGCCAGGAGAAAAAAGCGATCAGATTTCAAGAAGCAGCGGTAACTGTATATCAGGATCTCTCGGCGTTCACGCTGGCTCGTCGGAGGGAGATGAAACCAGTCACGATGGTCCTGATCAACAAAGGGATTCGCTATTCCTGGTCTTTCCCATTCTGGATGAACTTCCTCTTGGGTAATAAAAAGATCTCCGCGAAAGACCATACTGAGGCTTGGAGAGCACTGCGCCAGGCGGGTCTTGTAGAAGATAATGCGCTGCCGCAACCCCCGACTCCTAAGCCTCAACATTCGAAGTGGACTCGGGTGGGAAGGCCTGCTTGACTTTCCCTAGAGTTAGAGTGTTGTCTTTCCTGTCCTGGGGGCTATGCTCAGGGGCTGACTGACTCTGCGATTAGGCTTGTTTGACCAGTTTTGTCAGTTTTGCTCTTCTCTATCTTTGTTCTTGTTATGCTGCAGGTTCTTGGTTTGGAGGGGATTTGGGTATTTGTTCAGTGCTATATGGGGGCGGTGGGAGGTGTGGTGATGTTCCGGAAAAGGGCATAATTGGAATGTTGCTCTACTGGTGCGTTGAACAGCGGGGAAAGGGTATTGCATTTTTTTGCTTACATTTTTGCTATATGGGGGCCCGGACGAAGCTACGTTTGGGGTCAGTTTACCATGTCCTGTTTCCTTTTTAACAGGCGGGTGGTACTGATGGGAGGGGGGTGGGATTGGGTGTGAGGCTAGCACAGCTAGGGGTGGGTGGGGGTCTGGGGGCGGGGGTTATAGGACTCCTTTTTGGACTACGGAGCTGGAGGGTAGGGGGGGGACGAATCTCCACAGCCAGCCTGGTGGATTCAGGGTGTAGGGATACTCTTTTTGTTAACAGTACCTGTCTTGCAGGTATCGCGGGGGATGCATGTTGCGGGCCAGGGGGGAAGGGAGGGGCGGTGGGGGCCTGGTGATTGATTATCCATGTTGCGATTGATTTCCTTGAATGTTAAGGGTCTTAACTCCCTTAGAAAGCGATCTTTGCTGTTCTCGGAGTTGAGATCCTTAAAAGGGGACATTGTGTTTCTACAGGAGACATCTCCACGCTAGCACTCAGGGGTGGTTAAAACGTAACTCTTACAATGAGGTGTGGGTAGCCCCAGATATGAATGGGCGGAAGAAACGCGGTGTGGCCTTGTTATTCCATCAATGCTTATCTCTTCGGGTGGAGGAGATTAAAAAAGATACCCTGGGAAGGTGGCTTTTTGTGAATGTACGCTTGGAGGGTCATTTATTAACTCTAGCTAACATTTATGCCCCCAATGAAGGTCAGGGATCCTTCTTTGCACGGCTGAAGGCCTTGTTGGCCGATTTCGCGAAAGGCCCCATTATACTTGGCGGGGATTGTAACGCCCATTTAGTGCCCCACCTGGATTCCACGGGTAGTGCTGGGAGGGTGGTGGGCGGGCCCAGTAAAGCATTGCAGAAATTCATGCTGGATTTGGGCTTGCGTGATGTTTGGAGAGTGACTCATGAAGGGGAGCGAAGTTACACATATTATTCGCCCGTCCATCAGGTGCATACCCACATAGATTACTTTCTGTTGGATCAGCGCCAGATGGATGAGAGTGGAGGCTGGCCATGGGGCAATGACTTGGTCGGATCATGCCCCATGTTGGATCACCCTTCCGGCGGATTTGTGCGGTGTGCGCCAATGGCTTTGGCGACTTGATGTGCGATTCCTTCGGCATCAGTGCGCTGTACAGGAGCATGCCCATTTCATAATTGATTTTTTTGAGTTAAATGATTCTGGGGAAGTTTCACTCCCCATGGTCTGGGATGCCTTCAAGGCCACGGCTCGGGGCCGACTCATCGCAGAAGCGGCTCGCACGCGGAGGGCTTGGAGACGGGAATACTGTCAACTGGTGGAGGACTCTTCCCGGTTGTGCATGGAACATGCTCGGACTGGATCAAAACGGGTCTTGCGCCAGTGGAGGGCGACCCGTGCTAACTTGGATGCATGTTTACAAAGAGAATTGGACAATAAACGTTGGAAATTGCGACAAACTTTTTATGAGCGGGGGAATAAGATGGGCCGTTTTCTTGCCTTACGTCTCCGGCAGCAGCAAACTACGAGGGTTGTTCGTGAACCTCACGATTCTGGGGGGCAGAAGAGAGTGATCTCTAGTGAGATAAGCAACGTCTTCGCTACGTTTCTGGAACAGTTATATAAAGCTGAACCATTTGTATGGCACGTGTGCAGGGATTTTTATGGACAATCGCTTTGCCGCGGTTGACTGACTCGGATTGGGATCAATTGGATACTGAACTTACTGTGGAAGAAGTGGAACTCGCAATCCGACGGCTGAAATCCGGGGGAGCGCCGGGTAATGATGGCTTCCCTGCAGAGTATTATAAAAAGTTCCGAGCGCAATTAGCACAGACTCTGGTTGTACTTTTTAATGAGGTTTTGCGGGGGGCGCCCCTTCCTCCATCTCAGCGTGAGGCTTTGATAGTAATGCTCCCTAAACCAAACAAGCCCCTACAGGACGCTGCCTCATACCGCCCCATCTCTCTGCTAAACACGGATGTTAAAATCTTGGCCTCAGCATTGGCGGCGCGATTGAACCGGGTTCTCCCAACTTTGGTACACCCTGACCAGGTTGGGTTTGTGCCGGGCCGCCAGGCGGCGGATAATATTAGGCGAATGTTGCAAGTTATTTATGCTGCTCAGCAAGACTCACAGCCGACGCTAGTGGTGGGAGTTGACGCCGAAAAGGCCTTTGACCGTGTTAGCTGGGGTTACCTCTGGTGTGTGTTGATTAAGATGGGGTTTGGTCCTAATTTTATTCGCTGGGTGCATAGCTTATATCAGGACCCTCAGGCATGTGTCCTGAAGGGATAATTGGAATAAAGGGATAATCAGCTCAGATCTGCTTTATATGTTTGCCTTATGATTGCATATATATCTGCCTTATAACTGCACTCTGGCCTGTTTGAAACAGACACAGCAACATATGGTTGGTACAAAACAGGTGGGCAACAGGAAAAGAGTACATGCAGCTTATGACTGTTATAAAGCCTAAAAAAAGCTATACTTTGGACAGAAGTGTCCAAGGATATAAGCCTAGGTTCAAACAGGTCAAGCCAGGAATTCAACTAATGCTCTTGCCCTGAAGGTTTCAATTGGTGCCAGCAGATGGAAAAACAAAGGAGGAGGCAGAGGGCTATGATTGATTGCATAGATAGGCGAGCCTTGATCAGCAGATCTAGCTGCATAACCATAGAAGGCCCTGGGAAAGAGTTTTGCATTTGCTGAAACTATTTAGAATTTGAAGCAGAGAGGTATATATAAGACAGCAATTTTAGAGGGTCTTGGGGCAGTTCTTTTCTCCCCTTGCAGAGAGAAGGCTGCCCCACTGTCCCTCAGACAGGCACTTGCTATCTGCATCTATAACCATTTGTTTGCTGTGACAAATAAAAAGTTTCTTTGTAGCTGAGCAACTTGCTGTCTGAACTGTTTATTGGTAATTGGGGAGGCTTTGTAGGTGGACCCGGCCTACAAATTGGCGCCCGAACAGGGACTTGAGTGTTTAATACTCCAAGTATTTAATACTCCTAAAACTTTTATTCTAAATTGTCCCATATTCCTCTGATATTGGCTGTACATCAGGGATGAGGATACCCTCTATTGCTTCACTAATTAAATAGGGGAGGGGATACCTCCTGCCGGTTCAGGGGATGAGAATTTTGTTGTGAGAGAAGAGAGAGAGATTTGAATACCGTTCTAAGACGAACGAGCGAAAAAGTTTGGATGAGACTCCTAAAAAACTTTCTAAATTGTCTTGGGATACCCCTGATTTTGGCTTTATATCAGGGATGAGTATACCTCCTATATTTATATATATTTAAAAAAAAAATACATATAGGGGATGAGGATACCGTTCTAAAATGAACGAAGTTAGATGCCATTCTGGTAGGAACGAGAGAGATTTGGATATCGCGCAAAGACTACAAACAAGAACAGGAGATTTACCCAGGTTTGATTGGTGGGTGAGTACCAAATTTACACATGTGCACATGTATTTTTATGTTATTAATGTTGCTTTGATGTGTAGAAAAAAACTGTTAGAGTGTCTCTGTAAATGTTAGTGTGTCTCTGTATTTAGTTGTAACATTAGGGAATGATTAGGGAAAGGAAGTTTTGCCCAGACATTAGGTCTCTTTTTCCAGGATTGATTGATGTACGCTTGAGACTGTACGTATTATTATTAATACGAAGCGAGTGTGTGTCTTTATCCACGTTTCCATACCTCCGCGAGGGGATTGGCTGGATTTAGACGAAGCACAAGCGTTGTATATTTGTATGAGTCCTGGATTAGTAATTTCGCGCCTCTGTTAACTACGAGGTTTGGATTTCCACCTAAAAGCGAAATTACGCGCACCTCTGTATATAAGGAGGTTCAATTTGCTATTGGTAAAAGGCGAAATTAATTGCCCCTGTCCCCGAACAGTGAAAACACCAGGTTTACAGATTTTAGAAAGAGGGACAGCTAAGGAGAATATTTATAGAAAAACGAGGATGATCCCCTTATCTGGGGTGCTCACAGACCAGAGAGGGTGACAATTAGATCTATTGAAGAATAGCTTTCTAAGTATCTTTTTGAAATAAATTACTTTACAAGTTCCAGATCAAAGCAAATGATGGAGCTGACTGCAGCTGAATTAAATAACCAAGGGGGAGTGGGTCTAGTTCAGTTTCAGTATTCTGATCAGATAGGCTGTTAGGTATAATGCATTTAACTCTGTCCTGTGTTTTTAGTTTTAGTCTTTAGTAAACACTGTCCTTTCATTACTGGCTACTCCAGTAGATTTTATGTTCCCTGGAGCTGAACTGATTAGAATTCTTTGGGAATTCCTGGAGAGCGTATCTGTTTGCTTTTATTTTCTTCCACAATACCTATGTGCTTGTAAGACGTCCCAGTCTCTGGAGAGGGTAAAACTGTTGGCCCGGAGTCCCTGGAACGCAAGTGACAAGTGGTGTTTGTTTATCTGTCTCTATTCTTCCAAGTCTTTCCTGTCTTCTTTAGAACATTGAAAACAATGAAAAATCTTCCAGGGTCTGCTGTAGCAATCAATGTGCAGAGACAGCTAGTTTTTTCCCTCCTGTCTGTCTGAATGTATTGTAACATGGAATGGATTTTCTGAGTTAATGGATTAGGATTGGAATGTATTGTACACTGAAGTGAGAATCTTAGAAGCAGACCGCACAGATAATTGACAGTGTTTTATTCTGAACTGCCAGCTATTGTGTGCAGTGATCTGACTGGTAGAAAAACAAAGAAAAATAGTTTATAGTTACAAGTACAGCCTGAAAATTTCAAATTGTTTCTCATTCCCCTGTGCATATTTGTGTGCAGTAAATAAGTCTAATCCATATGTGTAAGTTTTATTTTTTAGATTTGGGATCTGAGTATATCCTGGTTAAGAAACATTTGTCTGCTGTTTTCTGTGTGTCAGAAGATTAAATAGCTCTGCCTGGGTCTGTGATAGGTCATAGGGCAGTTGTACACAATGCAGAACGAATTCCTATGTATGTGTTATTTTGAGAAGCTTATTTTGATTTTTCTAACAAATGTGGAAGATCCTAATTAACCAGAGATTAATAAAAGATCGTAGTGATGCTAAGATTAGTTTTGACTAAGTGATACAAGATCAGTTTTGTTATGTTCTTATGACTTTACAAATTTAAGATCAGATTGATAAAGGGGAAATGATTTAGTGAAGTCTCTCAAGGAAGCCTCTCTATTCTAATCAGATGGGCTGCTGTACTTAATGACTGATAGCTTTGTATTTAGCTGTCAGCTGTTCAAGTGCTCCTAGATGTTAGATCAAACAATTAAGGCATGAAATTGGAGAATCTGCTTCTGTTGTCCTTTGACCTTAAGAGTGGAGATTGATGGCCCTGACAGGACAATGCTACTTGGAAATGATTAAATCCCGAGTGAATGAGAAGTTATATGTTTGGTTTAGATCAAGCAAAATTAAAAGTAAAACAGAATTTTATATATTGTTGCAAGTATCTCATGGAGGACATGCTTATTCATAAATTACAGAAACCCAAAAGAGCTGTAACTAAGTTTTTTATTTTAACTTTTGTTTAAAGGACAGAAAGAGAGATCTACTGTTTGCTGTCAGTTCAGTTTGACACCAGTCTCATACAATTTAAATGTGAAAGGGAGTGTTTGTATTCTTAGGCTCAGTGCTAATGACTAATGACTAAGGACAGTAACATGGGAGTTGCTGAATTTTAGGATAAATTCATCTGTTTTTCTATATTTGAATTTTATATGTTGGGGTCCAGAGAAAACACAGTGTACTTTGTATTGAAAGATTTTTTTTTAAGTTTCAATTTTAAGAATACACTATATTGTAGCACTATGACATACAAATTTACTTTAAGTTTACACACTTGCAGAACAAATTTGGTGAAAAATGGAGCTTAGTTCCCAGAAAAATATGAGAATATTTGTAAAGTTATTTACATATAAAACAATAACATTGTTGAATTGATTAGACAAAGTCTCCTACAGCACAGAGGTTTGTTTTTTTAAACATGTCTGTCTAGTTCTGTTGTCCATTTGCATTTCTTGAGATAGCATGCCGGTAAGGTGAAGCTAGCCCAAGCACTGCTTTGAAGTCTCCCTTGACATGCAAAAAAGTATTAGTGTAATGAAAGACTCAGGATAATTACTTTGCCTTGTTCAGCACTTTCACTGAGAACAGTATATACAATAGATTCTAGTCATACGTGAGAGAGAGACATGTGGCTGTCATGTTAAAAGTCATGATTTGTCCTATTATGACTGCCGTTATAAAAATGTTACAAAAATATTTTTATACTGTAGGGACTTTATTCAGATTGTTTAAGACAATTGCTATTTTGAATGAGCACATATGTCCATTTTTGAACCATACCAATTAAGTTGGTGAAAAAAAGACACTGTTTACTCATGTTGTTATATTTATTAAGAAGAATCCAAGTTTATATTTTCTATATACTATTTGTTTACCACAAGACTAAGTTTCTAACAATTGTTTGATGTTCTTAGCATGCCAATTAAGAGGTGGTACTCTGATGGACATTAAACTGATGAAGGTTATTTAAAGTGACATATCTGCCTAATGAATATGTAAACAAATTTTATTCAACTATGCTGTCTCCAGAATCTTTAATTCAGGAAGTCATTTAAGCCCCGACACATATTCAACAATTGGAAATAGACACCTGGAGACAGGCTAGGTGCATTTTGCACCATGATATGCTTTGGAACATCCACACTGGCCATGTGGTACTTCCAGATGCTTTTTGCCTTTGTATGTCCTGGCCAGACATGCATGGGTAAAAAGAGGGATGATTTGATGACAAATTTTCACAAATAAAAATTGGAGTAATTCTGAAACTTGCCAAACTTGCAGAATATGTGCTTGCAACTTGTCTAATCTATTAATATGTAAAGATCAGTTAAGAGTATGGTGGAGTATTTCCTACCAGCGAATGAATCTCCAGTGATGGAGAGACAAGAAGTTTATCAAACTGAGAGACACAGTTGATACCATATGAGATAGTTATGATCTTAAGTAAATGTGGATGAAATTATGTTTGTCACATTGCATTGTCTCATTGTAAAATCTAATCTAGAATATTTTAGTCTTTTCATTTAATATTGGTTGCTGCTCTTCTGAATGGGACCTGGAGCCATGTCACCAATTGAAATCCAGAGATTCCAACAAAGGGAATTGGCCATAATCCAGATGGAACAGTCCACCCCAAGACCTCTGAACTAAATCACACCTAAACTTCAGAGACAGGTGAAGCGCACGACGCAGTCCTGAAAAACTGCTGGGAAGCAGGCCCAAATTATCTGAAAATAAAGACTATTAAGACTGATTGGGACTTTTGGGAAAATCTACAAGCAATTTGGGCTACAGCAATTGCAATACCCACACCAGCTCAAGTTTTACTGTAACATTTTCAAAGCTTTCTTCATCACTTTGTTGAATATTTGATGTGTTCAGTATTATTGCAAGCTGTATGTCTTCAATTCTCTTAGAATATTGCGTGCTGGTATTCCAGACTCGGAGGAGGCCTAACAGCTTTCTTTATAACTCGTTTAAGTATTGCTGTTTTTGGTATTCTTGCCTGCTGTATTTTTCTGTTTTATTAGGATGCTGTAAGAAAATGATAATGCAAAGCACCAATACCATGTACATTGTATCTATGGAACAGTACCAGCGGTTCCCTCTCAATGATCCCTCTCTGTCTCAAATGGTTGTTATCAATGCCCTTAGTGGGATTACTTTTGCCCCTCCACATAAAAAAAGAAAAAGGAATAGAAAAAGTGGAGAATGAAGGGATAATTGGAATAAAGGGATAATCAGCTCAGATCTGCTTTATATGGTTGCCTTATGATTGCATATATATCTGCCTTATAACTGCACTCTGGCCTGTTTGAAACAGACACAGCAACATATGGTTGGTACAAAACAGGTGGGCAACAGGAAAAGAGTACATGCAGCTTATGACTGTTATAAAGCCTAAAAAAAGCTATACTTTGGACAGAAGTGTCCAAGGATATAAGCCTAGGTTCAAACAGGTCAAGCCAGGAATTCAACTAATGCTCTTGCCCTGAAGGTTTCAATTGGTGCCAGCAGATGGAAAAACACAGGAGGAGGCAGAGGGCTATGATTGATTGCATAGATAGGCGAGCCTTGATCAGCAGATCTAGCTGCATAACCATAGAAGGCCCTGGGAAAGAGTTTTGCATTTGCTGAAACTATTTAGAATTTGAAGCAGAGAGGTATATATAAGACAGCAATTTTAGAGGGTCTTGGGGCAGTTCTTTTCTCCCCTTGCAGAGAGAAGGCTGCCCCACTGTCCCTCAGACAGGCACTTGCTATCTGCATCTATAACCATTTGTTTGCTGTGACAAATAAAAGGTTTCTTTGTAGCTGAGCAACTTGCTGTCTGAACTGTTTATTGGTAATTGGGGAGGCTTTGTAGGTGGACCCGGCCTACAGTCCGGGCTAATGGGGGTGAATCGAGAATTTTCTCACTGGAAAGGGGCACTCGCCAGGGATGTCCCCTGTCACCGCTGTTGTTCGCATTGGTGATGGAACCTTTGGCGCAAAGCTTTCGCGAGCATCTGAGCATAGAGGGCATGCGTGTGGGCCCCGCGGATTACTGGATTGCGCTATTTGCGGATGATATTATTTTATCTCTGGTGAAACCCACTACATCCCTCTCTGCTGCTATGCAGCTCTTTGAGACCTTCTCCCAGGTGTCTGGCTTCAAAATCAATTACACTAAATCAGAAATTCTTAATGTTGGGGTTTCAGAAGAGATTTGTGCGGAATTGCGAGCAGCCTACCCCTTCCGGTGGGTGTCGGGTGCTCTTCGATATTTAGGTGTGCATATGACGGTGGAGCGGGCGGCACTTTTTAAGGCCAACTATGATCCCCTACTTCGGCAGGTTCGGCAAGACTTGGAGTCCTGGAATAGCCTGATATTATCCTGGTTTGGGCGAATTGCGGTGGTTAAGATGGTGGTCGTCTCCCGCTTTTTGTACCTCTTCCAGGTTCTCCCTATACCGTTGGTTCGGGGAATATTGGCCACTTGGCAAACCATGCTCATGAAGTTTATATGACAATACCGTCGGCCGCGTATAGTGCGCCAAACTCTCTATACGCGTACGCGTTCTGGGGGCATGGGGGTGCCTAATCTTCATTGGTACTATGTGGCGGCGCAGTGTCGGGCTGGGGTGGAATGGATGATCGCGGATAGCTCCAAGCGCTGGGTGCAATTGGAAATGAATATCGCGGGGGGAGCAGGACTGGGGGATCGGCTGTGGCTTGGTCCCAAACTGCGAAGTGGACTGCGTTTAAGTAATCCCTATATCCTCCATACCCTCCGCTGCTGGGACCAATCCTTTCGGCCTCGCGGGATCGACCTGACCCTCTGGCACCTATAGTGGACAATGCCTCATTTCCCCCGGGGGTGGCTGATCCGGTTTTCCGGATTTGGGGGCATAGGGGCCTTAGCCGTGCTGGACAATTGTTTGATGAGGATAAGTTGCAAACGTTTAGTAAGCTTCAGGAGGAATTTGACCATCCCGGCAGTCAGGTCTTCCAATATACGCAAGTGGCCCACTGGGTTCAGACTAGATCCGTTCGGCCCCATGTGGCCCGAGAGTTGATGGATCTGGAGCGTTATTGTGAGGGGTGCACTACTACAAAAGGTCTTATAGCTGCCTTGTATGCCCAGTTGCAGGTGCAACAGCCGAGATTCGGCAAGCATAGAGAACTTTGGAATTCGGCTTTGAATCTTCATTACTCTGCGCAGCAGTGGGAACAGGTAGAGGGTAGGTTGTGGAAGAGTTTGATGGCGATTAATGCCCGTGAAACTAACTATAAATTACTATATCAATGGTATATGACACCTGAGCGGATTGCTCGCGTGTACCCGGGGGTCTCGGATCAGTGCTGGAGGAGATGTGGGCAGAAAGGTGCTCTGGCGCATATTTGGTGGTCTTGCCCTCGCGTGCGAGCCTTTTGGAGGGGGATTCAATTCCGCTTACAGCAACTAGTTGGATTGAGCATTCCATGGGACCCGGGTATTTTTCTCTTTGGGGTTGCTGTCCCCGGGGCACGCAACCTCCAGCTGACTTTGCTTCGACATGGTCTGAATGCGGCTCGGCTGTCTGTAGCTTTTGCTTGGAAGCAGGTTTTCCTGCCGTCTTTTTCTGTCTGGTTGGAACGTATGTGGGACACGTATACAATGGAATGTGGGGTGGCAGCTGGTCGGATGCGATTGACACGCTTTGAGCAGGTGTGGGAACCCTTTGTCCTTCGTTATGGCACATGATGGCTCAAGGGCGCTGCACGTCCTGGAAGTTCGCAGGCCCCCTGCTATTTTGCGAGATGCTCTCCTGGAGTACTCCCTTTTGTTTTATGTGCACTGGCTGGTTTGCTTTCCTTTTTATTGGCTGGTATAGAGGTTCATGGGGGGGGGGGAGGGAGGGATGGGAAAGGGAGGGCTGGGGGGGCTGGGGCACTGGGGGGTGGAGGGGCTGATACTCTATTTTGGGAGTGCTTTCTGTGGCAAGAAATCAGTCATTGTGAGTTTGTTATTTTGTCTGACAGGTGACCTGTGGCCTGTGTCAACTGTGTGGATAGGGCACACTGGGCTGCTCGCATGTGGAGGCGAGCATAGGGAACCACATGAACTGTGGGTGCCATATGTCCCAATAGTTGCAGCAGTTCTTGAGCAGTTAGTGAGTCCTTTACCGCTGCTTGGGAAGCTAGCTGCATTATGCAAAGACAGCGGGGCTGTGGGAGGAAAGCCCTTGACTGTCTGGTATCTAGACGAGCTCCTATGAACTCTAGGGACTGAGAAGGAGTAAGATGGGATTTTGGGAGGTTTATGACCAATCCCAAGTATTGGAGGATTCGCATTGTGTGAGACAGAGCAGAGCTGGCTTCTGGAACTATGGGGGCTCGAATGAGCCAGTCGTCTAAGTAAGGGAAGACAAATATCCCTAGAGTTCGCAGGAATGCAGCTACCACTGCCATGCATTTCATAAATACTCTTGGTGCCAAAGCCAGACCAAAGGGAAGACCCCTGTATTGGAAGTGTTTTCCCTGGAAAAGGAACCGTAGGAATTTCCTGTGATCTGGATGGATGAGGATATGAGTATATGCATCCTTTAGATCTAGAGAACAAAGCCAATCCTGACTTTGAAGGTATGGCATTAGAGTTCATAGAGAAATCATTTTGAACTTCTCTAGGAACAAATATTTGTTAAATTCTCTGAGGTCTAGAATGGGTCTGTGTCCTCCTGTTTTCTTCGGGCTATGAAAATAGGGGGAGTAGAACCCCGTACCCTGTTGGAGAATGGGTACCTCCTCTATTGCTCCGTGAGCAAGGAGTGTTGAGACCTCTTGACCCAAGAGATTGTCTGCCGAGGTCTGGGAATTGAACTGTCTTATGATTGTAGGAGGGGGCGCATGCTTTGAAAATGAAGCTTGTACCCCTCTCGTCCAATTTTCTGCTGTTATTTGGTGCCATCTGTTGGGCAAAATGACACAATCTGCCTGGAATGGTCATGGGTTCTGGACCCTTCAGTGGCAGGAAAGATAAGTTCTCTAGGAAGGAGTCAAAGTTCTTGAGGAGGCTGAGATCTCGGGCCTTTTGGCTTCATTTGCTGTCTAGATTGCTGCTGTTGTCCCTTTTGGGCAGCTTGAACTGGACCTTGCCCTTGCTGGGCATAAGAAGAATAAAATTTCCTCTTTTTGCTGAAAAGAGGTTTTTTATAGGGTTTCTTTTTGGCTGGATTAGCTGTAGATTTTGACAATCTATCCAAAGTGATATTGTCAGCATCTATCTCATTAGCCTTTTCCTGCAAATTCTTGCCAAAGTGGTTTTCTCCTGTGCAAGGTATGTTTCTTAATTTATCTTGTACCCAAATTTCCAAGTCTGATGCCTGAAGCCAGGGAACCCGACGTGCACCAATGGCAATAGCAGACGTTCTGCTGATGCATTTAAAGCAGTCAAAGCCTGCACAGTTCACAAACTTGGAAACATCCTGAGCATGCTTGACAAGAGTAAGGAAGTCTTGTCGTTTGTCATCAGGAAGAAGGGGGCTCATAAGCTCCAAGTCTCCTGTGACTTCCTTGAGGAACATTCCCATATATAGGAACTGATCCTGGCTGACAGCATGGAAGCATTGACGCCCAAAGGCATCGAGAGTCCTGCACTCACAACCTGGAGGATTGGATGCATGCCTCTTTGCACTTTTCATCCTACGCATGGCTGATTCCACTGCCATTGAATGGTGTGGTAACTGAGTTTTTTGGAAGCCAGGACAAGGTGGAACTCGATACATGGTATTGAGCCTCCTAGAGTGAGCAGATGTGGTTAAAGGTGTTTCCCACATCCTGAGCATCAGATCATGGAGGATCTGATGAATAGGCAAAGTAACTGCCTCTTTGGGAGCCTTAGGGTACTGCAGAATCTCTAATTCTTGTGCCCTAGGTTCTTTTTCAGGAGCTACTGTGATTGAAAGGTCTCGAGCCACATCACAAATAAAATCCTGAAAAGACATATCCTCTGGAGGAGACATTCTGCGTTGAGGAGAAGAGGAGTCCTCTGGGAGAAACACTCTGGTACCGGCAGAGTCAGAGTCATCAGAATCGGAACATTAGAAATATCTCTGATCCCGATGTTCATGAAGAGCACGGTACCAGTATTGATCGAAGTCGGTATCAAGGTGTTCCGGTACCGATATGTCGATGCAGGAAAAAGTCTCAAGACTCAGCATGGGGGGAACCCCCATCGAAATCGGTGCTATCGGTGCTGGTACTGGCATCGGTACCCGGTGTCTGTTGAACTGTCTGTAACGGTTTCAACAGTACCGCAGCTGTGAGAAGAGCTGCAAGACTGCGTTTGATAGTGAGGAATCTCTGGTCTATTGACGCTGCCGATGCTTGGGTGTCGGTACCGGTAGAAGTGGTCGGAACCCCTGAGCATGGCACCAATAGTTCTGCCGAGGTAGAGACCTCGAAAACATCCTGGAGCCCCGTTAGTGCTTTGGAGGCCGAAGCCTCCCGCCAGGGCTGTTTTGCCGGTGACATCTCCTCAAGGGCAATGCCAATGGCCTCTCGATACTTAGAAGGAGATCTACCCTTTGAGGACCGTCTCTTTTGTTTAGTTACCTGAGATCCATGGGAGGAAGATGAGGCTCTCGAAGACGTTGATGCAACAGACATCGCATCTGAAGAAAAAAGGGTACCAAGTTTTGCAGCTCGGTTTTGCCTTCCCCTTTTTGTCATCCCCATACAAGAGAGACACTCCGATGGAGAATGGTTAGGACCTAAACATTTAAGACACCAGTCATGGGTGCCGGTGACGGAGATGGTACCGCCACACTTAGTACATTTTTTAAAACCACTAGGTGCTTTTCCATTTTGAAGGAAAATGGGGCCTAATGCCCAAAGTGGCGCCTAGCACCAAAGAAATACGTTTCTGAAGAGAAACACCTCAGAAAGTAAAATTTATTTATTTATTTTTAAGAAAAAAGAAAAGAGAACTGGCGGTACCAGTAGGCGTCGAACTGAGGCAGACGCGACCACAAAAACAAAGTTAAAGAACCGATTTTCTGCGGTGACAGGGTATGTGACCTGTCAGCTCCGCGGAAAATGAAGAACTGAGGAGGGACTGTTGGAAAGGCAGGAAGGCAGCACGTAGACGCAGTGGGATGCTCCCAAAGGCGTTCCTATTGGACGCTGGGGAGCGTTCCCGCTCGGGCTCCGTCGGTACAGACGATACCCATATGTGAAGACTACATTCCTGCTTGTTCCTGGAGATCACTTGTTTGTTCACTTATACATTGTAATGCCTACCCGCTGAGAATACAACAATCCTGACCCAAAGTTGAAAGAGCCTGATGAAGTTGTAGACGATGTTCAGGATTTTGGATGCTAAGATGGAGTTGACTGCATTCCCACCTAGCTTCCCTGCCAAAGGGCCTTCTGGCAAGGCCCTCGGGTATGGGCCTGCCAGGCATGGGCGCACCCGATGGCGCCTTGATTTTAAACACAGCAGGAAAGCCCCTGATTGGGCTAGAGCTGAGCAGTGGGGAGGAGTTCAGCCTTGTGTGCGCAGTTCCTTGCAGTGGGCACCCCAGCCCAGTATGGATGCGTCCGTGGTGAGGACCCTCGGGATTTGGGGGCTGTAAGGGCATGCCCTCCTGCAGGTGCTGTGTGCCCTGCCATCAGGTGAGCGACTCTTCTAACTGACAGGACACTAAGACCTTGTCCCGGAGCTTGCCCGCAGCATGTGTTCACTGTGAGCAGAGACACTACTGAGTCGCCCGCATGTAGAGGCGGGCGTTGAGGACCACCTGGATTGTGGATGCCATGTGGCCCAGTAGGCAGAGCATTGACCATGCCAACACTACGTGATGGCATTGCACCTTGGTGGTCAAGGCCGTGAGGTGATCTGCCCTGTCCGGGGAAGAAAGGCCCCAACCTGGAGAGTGTCCAGATAAGCTCTTATGAACTCCAGATTCTGCACTGGAGTGAGGTTAGACTTGAGGTAGTTTACCACGAACTCCAAATGTTGCAAGACCTTGACGGTGCGGGCTGTGGCCTTTTGCACCTTGGTGGCCATGTCCCCGTTTACAAGCCAGTCATCCAGGTATGGGAAGATGAAGGTGCCTTGGAGACAGAGGTAGGCGGCCACTACTAACAGGCATTTGATGAGGACTCTTGGTGGTAGGCTGAAGGTTAGCACCCTGTACTGGTAGTGGTCGCCCCCAACCATGAACCTTAAGTACTGCCTGTGACTGGGATGAATAAGGATGTGGGTGTAAACATCCTTTAGGTTCAAGGAGCAAAGCCAATCTCCCAGCTGGAGGTAGGGCAGCAATGTTCCAAGGGAGAGCATCTTGAACTTCTCCCGCACCAGGAACTTGTTCAGGTTTCGCAAGTCCAGAATGAGCCTTAGGCCCCCTGTTCTTTTCGGGACCAGACTGTAATGGGAGTGGAACCCCTTGCCCCTGAGGTGGAGGTGTACTGTTTCCACGGCTCCATCCCTGATGAGGCCCGTGAGCTCCTGTAGTAGCAGGGCCTGGTGCAGGGGAGTCCAAGGAGGCTCTCCTGGAAAGAAAGGGGGAAATGTCTGGTCCAAGTGAAGGAGGTAGCCTTTTCTGACCACATGGAGGGTCCAGGTGTCAGTGGTTATGGTCAGCCATCAATGGGCAAAGTGGATCAGATGCCCCCCTGTTGACAGCTGCTTCCCCCTGGGAGGAGAGGTTATGTTCAGGGAGTCAAAACTCTGACCCAGCCTGGGCAGGAGCCGGTGTTTAGAGCTTAGAGCCCCCTAGGCTTGCATTGGCCTTGGCCCGCTCCCTTGCCCTGGTGACCCTGCTGCGGGGTCTGGGGGGCCTGGTATTGGGGATAGCCTCAGTAAGGCTGGCCTTTTCTGTGAAAAGGAGGCCTCTTCCCTAATGGTATCTTCTTGAGAAGGGTGGAGGTCTTCCTGGAGAGCCGAGACCTCATGAAGAACTCTGTCTCGATCTCTGCCGCCTTATGCACCATTGGTTTGCCAAAGAGGTTTTCACTGAGACAGGGGACATCAAGGAGTTTCTCCTGGATCCATTGCTTGAGGTCCGATGCCTGGAACCAGGTCTACCGTTGGGCACCGATGCCTGCAGCGGCCACACTCATGTTGAACTCAAAGCAGTCATAGGTGGCTCAAGACATGTACTTCGAGCACTCCCCGACGCACTTCGTGAGGGTTTAGAATCGCTGGAGGTTATCTTCACTGAGACCTGCCAAGAAACCTGCGAGTTCTTTTGCTAGTTTTTGGAGATGCATGCCAATATACAGCTGGTAGGCTTGGATTCTGCAACCCAGCATCGAGCCCTGATAGCATTTGGGTCCAAGGGTGTTGAGGGCGTAAGACTCCCTGCCCAGGGGCACATAAAAACGAGTCTTTGGGCTTTTCTACCGGTGCATGGTCAACTCTACCACCATAGAGGTGCGAGGGAGTTGCGCTTTTTGAAAGCTGGTGTCCCGCTGGACCCGGTACATGGTGTCGAGGTGTCTGCTAACTATTGGCACAGACACCGGTGTCTCCCACATCCGAAGGAGTTGCCGCCTGAGAATGGCAGGGATGAGGACCGTCAAGGCCTCCTTAGGTGAAGCATCTTATTTGAGGATTTCAAACTCCTCCATGTGAGGGTCTTCCTCCGACTGTGGTGAGAGACAAAGATTTCGCCATGTCCCGGACAAACTCAAGGAATGTGTCATCCTCGGGTGGGGACCAGTGCCTCAACGCTGGGTGAGACGAGTCCGAGGGAAGATTGAAGTTTATGCATCTCCAGGGAAGCCTCGTCCTTGGACTCCCAGTCTGTCAAGGACTTGAGGCTGGATGGCACCTGAGGTGTCAGACTTGGGTCGGGTCCTCGGTGACCCACAGCTGCTACCTGGCCAGAGCCACAAGCGCTTGCCGGGGAGGTCTTGCTCCCAAGGAATGGGAGGGGATTGAGACCCTTGCCGAGGATCGGCTCAAGGCTCCCGAGGATTATATCGGCGGCCCCGGTGAGTCCTCAATATCGAGGTTCCTGCGGTCTCAGCATGAGCACCAGCTAGGCCAGGCATCGATGCTTGCTGCAAGGCAAGGAAGGCAATGACACGGTGTTCCAATGCCATCATCCTGGCTTCCTACTCAGTTGCAGCCTTTGATGCAAACACCGGGGTAACCGGGTCTGGCGTCTGTGAGGAGAGGGAGTATTCGACAGGACAGGCCTCTGGGGTCCGTGACCCATCACCGGAGGCCTCGGCATCTGTTCTGGCCACTCTGACTCCTCAGATACCCTCCGGGGACTGTGGGACCTGGCAAGGGATTTATTTATTTTTATTTATTTAATAGGTTTTTTATACCGCTTTATCATTTCAATCAAAGCAGTTTACATTGAAACTTAAACTTGGTAATGTACATTAAACAGGGACATTGATAACTTGGATTTTTCTGAGGCAATGGAGGGTTAAGTGACTTGCCCAAGGCCACAAGGAGTGCTAGTGGAAATTGAACCCTGGCCTGCTGGGATCCCAAGCCAGTGTTCTTAACCATTAGGCTACTCCTCCACTCTACGTATGTCTGATTCCCATGATGAGGTCCTTGAGGATTTCTTCTTCTTGCACTCACGCTCTGGAGAACCCTTGTTGGAGTGTCCGCGGGTCCAATCGAGCACTGTGGGGCTTTACGCGACTCCGAGGATCCATGTGAGGCCTTAGTGCAAGACTACTGGGAAGACCGGGGCAGAATCTGACCTGTGGAAGATGTCCTATTTCTTTCTGCCGATTACTTGCCTTCACAGACATCTTTTTGCACAGGGTGCAAACTTCCGGGTCATGGGCAGCACCTAGACACCGGAGGCAGCAGTCATGTGTATCAGTTAGGGACATGTTCTTTGCACACTGATCACACTTTTTGAACCCACTGGCCATTGTGAGATCGAAGACCCTCGATGCGGTCAGCAGTTAGAAAAGGGCACAAAACCACGCTGGAAGAAAAATGAAACACTGTTCAGAGACTTGATGCCAGGGCAATGGGGCTCGGAGGCAGGTAAGGGACCAGTGCTAACTGGAGGAAGCAGGAAGGTTTTATGCATAACATTATCAACTTTTTTCCAGAGAAAGACAACTGATGTCTGTTGGGCTCCGCAGAAAAAAGGAGACTGAGGAAGATGGCACCCTTGGACGGGACGGGGACCACGCATGCATGGCGGCATCTCCCAAAGGCTTTCTTTGAAAGCTGGGGAGATGCTTCTGTGGGGGCTCTGTCAGCGCTGATGTCAACCATATGCGAAGACCAACTTCCTGCTTGTTCCTGGAGAACACCTGTTACAGGTGAGTAACTACACTTTCTCCAGGAACAAGCAGAAGTCAGTCCTCACATATGGGACTCCCTAGCTACAGGCTACCGAGAATCTGTAGAAAGCCATGGCAAGCTGTGAGCAGCAGCAAGTGAGTCTGAAGGACAGATTCTGGAAGTACCCCCCAGTGCCCAGGGAGAACCCTCATTACGGAATATGGTCTGGCCAAAGGCGCTATCCCATCGGGACTCCCTCTCCAGGCAACAGTGAGCTGCAAAGGGTGTGGACTGAAGACCAGGTGGCAGCCCAGCAGATGTCTGCCATTGGGACAAGAGCGTAAGTTCACCACTGAGGTAGCCATGGCCCGGACATTGTGCACCGTGACATGGTGCTCTAGCTGGAGTGCCCGGTCTGTTCGTAGGCAAGGGTGATGCAGTCTGCCACCCAGGTAGACAGGGTCTGCTTGGTCACGGCCTCCCCCAGCCGACAAGCATCATAGGAGATGAAAAGCTGGGATGCTTTGCAGTGGCCCTGGGTACGCTGTAAGTAAAAGGACAGGGCTCTCTTACAGTCTAGAGTATGAAGGACAGTCTCCGTCCTGTTGGCGTGAGGCCATGGAAGAAGACATCACCTTTGGAAGGAATTTAGGGTGCGAGCGTAGCATGACCCTCTTCTTGTAGAACCTGGTATAGGGCGGCTCCACCACCAGGGCCTGAAGCTCGCTGACTCTGCGAGCAGACGTGAGCACCAGCAGTAAGGTTACCTTCCAGGAGAGGTACCGCAAATGGCAGGTAGCCAGGGGCTTGAATGGCAGCCAAGTGAGTCGCGCTAGCACCATGTTGAGATCACACTCTGCCGGGGGTGGGTGCATTGGAAGCTTGGAAAGTAGCAGGCCCCATAGAAAGCAGGTGACAAGAAGCTGTGCCAAAAGAGGCTTGCCCTCAAGAGGGTGGCGGTGCACTGAGAGAGCACTCAGGTGCATCCTGATGGAGTTGGACTTGAGTCCAGCTGTGAAAGATGAAGCAGGTACTGCAGCACAATCTTCACTGTGCAGAATGGGTTGGCCTTTCTCTCTGAGCACCACTTGAATGCTTTGGCACGCCTCATGATGGCCTTGGGGGAGGCCAGAAGGACCCTCCCCTACTTCCCCCGAAAGGTTGAAGGGTGCCAAGGCAACCCATACAGCAGCCAAGCAGTTAGCGCCAGAGACCTCAGAATGGGATGGAGGAGCGAGCCGTCCTGAGTCAGTAGCCCCAGAGAGTTCTCAAGAGGGACCGGGGTCTCCATCGCTAAGCAGAGCAGCTGCGGGAACCATGGCTGCCTGGGTCACTGGAGAGGGCCACCAGAATTAGCGATGCTTTGTCCCAGACAACCTTGAAAAGGGTCTTGGCAACCAATGGCATCGGCAGGAAGGTGTATAGGAGGCCCTCTGACCACGAGATGAGGAAGGCATCTGCTGCCTCACAGGAAGAGTGAGGCTGGCAGAAACAGAATCGTGTCAACTGAGAGTTGGCCGGACTGGCAGACAGGTCCATCTGAGGTGTTGCCCAGAGCCGAAACAGCCGTTGGGCTACTCGGGGTCTAGCTGCAATTTGTGCGGCTGGAGGACCCTGCTCAACTTGTCCACAAGGGTATTGTCCTGACCCAGCAGGTAAGCCAGTTTCAGGAGCATTCCCTGTCTGATCACATACAAGCAGAGAGCATGATCCAGTACCCCCTGCTTGTTCAGGTAGAACATGGCAATCTGGTTGCCTGTCTGGACCAGTACCAGCTGGTGTTATAGGCAATGGTGGAGGACTTGGAGGGCCAGAAATATGGCCCTGAGCCCCAAGAGATTGATCTGCTGTTGGCTTTCCGTCCTGGACTAGGTGCCCTGTGTGCAGAGGTCTCCGCAGTGAGCTCCCCAACCCAACCCAACTGAGACATCCGTGGTGAAGACCCGCTGGGGGATGGGGGTTTGGAAGGGCATGTCTGCCTGTAGGTGCTGTATCACTTGCCATCAGTTGAGTGACTCCACCAGAAGGTGGGTCACACGCACTCTGTCCCTGAGGCAGTCAGTGGTCTGTGTCCAGTGGGATCGGAGACACCATTGGATCGCCCTCATGTGGAGGCGGGCATCCGGTGTGACATGCACTGTGGATGTCATGTGGCCGAGCAAGCGGAGCATGGAGAAAGCCGGCACAAAATGTCAGCGCTGTACCTCTGCGGCCAGAGCCTCAAGGTGACTTGCCCTGTGTCTAGGGGGAGGAAGGCCTTGGCCTGGTGGGTATCCAACTGTGCTCCTATGAACGCCAAGCTTTGCGTAGATGACACTTGGGGCAGTTTATTACAAAGCCCAGGTATTCCAGCACACTGATGGTGTGACCTGTGGCCTGCTGTATCTCGGTAGCTGTTTCTCCTTTTATAAGCCAGTCATCCAGATAGGGGAAGATGAAGGCCCCTTGGAGGCAGAGATAGGCAGCTACCACCGTCAGGCATTTGGTGAAAGTCCTAAGTGCAGAGGCTAGCCCAAAGGGTATCACCTCGTACTGGCAGTGGTCACCCTTGACCACAAATCTCAGGTACTGTCTGTGACTGGGATGGATGAGGATGTGGGTATAAGCATCCTTTAGATCCAAGGAGCATAGTCAGTCTCCCTGCTGGAGGTAGGGCAGTAATGTTCCAAGGAGAACATCCTGAACTTCTTCCGCACCAGGATCTTGTTCAGGTTCCACAGGTCTAGGATGGGCCTGAGGCCTCCAGTTCTTTTCGACATGAGAAAGTACCGGGAGTAGAACCCCTTGCCCTTTTGGCAGTGGGACACCGTTTCCACGGCCCTGTCCTCGAGTAGACCTGTGAGCTCCTGCCAGAGCAGGGTCTGGTGAAGGGGAGTCCTGGAGGGCTCTCCTGGAAAGAAAGAGGGGGTGTCTGGTCCAGGTGGAGGAAGTAACCCTCCTTGAGCACCTTGAGGGCCCAGGCATCAGTAGTGATGTTTGGCCACCAGTGGGTGAAGTGGACCAGGCATTCCCATTGGCAGTTGGCCTCCTGAGGGTAGAGGGGCTATGCCCAAGGCGTCAAAAAACCCCCAGATGGGGCCAGAGCCAGCATTGGGGCCTTGGGAATCCTCTTCTTGCAGGGGGCCTATGTGTGCCCCTTGATATTGTGGCAAAGTCAGCTATCCTGAGAGTGGGGGAGGTGAGAAGCATAACGAATTCACCCTAGTTAAGGGTCCCCTTCTAGGAGTGCAGGGAGAGAAAGTCACAGCCAGGTTTCAAAGACAGAAAAACCCCAGCTGGAACAGGTTTCAGCCGATGACTGATAAAGTAAGAAAGAGGGATTGCAAGCACGAGGACCAAAGCCCTTACTTTAACAAGTGCACTGATTATTCTAATATCAGGAGGCAGGGGGATTACCAACACCTGGGAAAGAAAGAGGTGGGGTTAAGACCCTGGAGGTATAAGCCTGGGTTAGATTATGCAGAGAGGGAGAGACGAGAAGGAGAGCAGCTGAGACAGAAGCAGAGAGGAGGAGTGGATTCTTGGAGAAGAGCTGAGCTACCCAGAGCTGAGAGAGCTGAATTCCTTGCAACAGGTTGGCAACAGAGGTGGGGACCAGGAAGTGGAGAAGCTTTCAGACCACCAGAGAGGTTGTCAGCTGAGCAGTCTGACCAGGTCGGTGAGTCAGAACCCATGCAGTTGGGAGAACCAGTGTCAGAGTTGGGGGAAGAAGATTGCTTTATTGCTCTCTATGCCAAGCTCTAGACGGGAGATCTTGAGGAAAAGCTAGCCCTGAAAGAAGTAATTCTCCTTGGAAGTTAACCATATGGCAGAAGCAGTGTGGAGGTAAATTCCTGTCTGTTTTAAAAGGGAAATTTGAGGAGGAAGTGACGTCACCGGAGCCGATGGCGGCTTGAAAGAGCCGCTCCGGCACCGACCCAGCTAAAAGCCCTATATACAATTCCCTCGGAGGTGGCCAGTGGGCGCATTGAATGCAGACAGTGGGCAGGAGGCGCCGGGACCGATGAAAAGCCGACAGCGATAAAAGCTATTTTGGAGGTGCGGCGCATCATCGGGAGAGCAAGGCGGCGGCAGCGTGGTGGGCCGAACCTGGCGCCCGGAGGCAGCGTTGAGAAGGGGACTAGGGCAGGCGGATGTTAGAGGCCTGTACCCTCGACAGTGCTGCGGCTCCCCAGCAGTGAGAAAGATCGGAGCCAGTGCCCTGGAGGTGAGCTGTATCGCGGAGTTTGGCAGACCGGAGAGGAGCAGGTCAGCTGTGTCAAGTGCTGCCGGTGGAGAGCAGGGGCTGAAGAGAACAGCCCAGCAGATTAGTGCAAGCTGCGAAGGCTGGGGGCTAGCAGTGTGAAGCCAGCGTGAGCACGGGGCCTGGTGGAAGGAAACTGAGGGGAGCTGGAAGAAGCCGGCCACCACTATCTGGGCAGCAAGTTGCAGTGATGGCCCTAAGGGCTCTGGAAATAAGTAAATCAGGAAAAGGAAAAAAAAAAAAAATAATAATAATAAAGAGGGGCTGGGGAGCCCAAATACCAAAAATTGGACGTTTTCTGCTGGCCCTGCAAGAGGCATCCGGTACAACGATGACCACCAGACGAAAAGCGGCGGATCTCAAAGAATATGCCTACTCAGGGGCGCATGGAGGAAAAGGTGAGGTTGGGCAGATGGAGAACAAAAAGCTCCCAGAGGTGCCGGGAGAACAGGGGGGAGCTGAAGACATGGAGAATGTAAAAACGTCAGGAACTGACTCTATGCAACCTATTACGAGAGCGGAGCTTAGAGACTGGTTCCTTGAAATCAAAAATGAAGTGCAGTCAGTAAAGAGTGAGTTGAACGATGTGCTGGCCCCCCTGAAAGAAGAAGTTGGAGAACTGGTCTGTAGAATGGGAGACCATGAGAACAGGCTGCAAGAGATTGAACTGCACCAAGAAGAAGAGACAAAAAGATCGGTGCAGTTGGGGTCACAATATGAGACTTTGTTATATAAATTGGAAGATTTGGAAAACCGCTCTCGCCGTAATAATCTGCGACTCCGTGGAATACCAGAGGAGAAAGAATTTCAAGATAGCGAGAAGGTAGCTCGCTCAGTCTGCTTGGAGGCCCTACGCTTGGGTGGTGGGGAGGTGACTGCTACAGATATACAACTTGAAAGAGCTCACCGAGCACTGGGGAAACCCGTGGGTAATAAGCCCCGTGACATAATCATCTGCCTGACACGTTATAAAACGAAGGAGGCGATAGTTAACAAAATCAGGCGAGAAAGAGCCCTCATGTGGCAGGGCTATCCGGTGCACATCTACGAAGATCTGTCTGCAGGAACATTGCAGAGGCGGAGGGCCATGCAGCCTGTAACACAACTATTGCGCAGGAAGGACATTAAATATAGATGGTTGCACCCTTTTGGACTCTCATTTACCTACAAAGGGCGGACATGGCGGGCGCAGACACCGGAGGAGGCCCAGAGAGCTCTCAGGGGCGCAGGCCTGAACATCCACGGGGCGGACCTGGAGGCAGGTTCTACCATTGGAGAGTGGCAGGGGCAGAGGGCGGCAGCCCAGAGTGCGGGAAAATCGGAGGCCCGCGACATGGGCAGGAGCTGCACGAGGCCCAGAGGCTGGAAGACACTTGAACAGACTTGTGGACTGATAACATGATGGTCTATGGGTTGCAAGGTGGTGGAGGAAGGTTGTCTTTACGACTGCTAACATAAGTAACATATAGGTATTTTGTAAAGTAACTGGGGGAGAGGAGGGTGGAGGAGGAGGCGGTAGGGTGGGAAGGGTATAGGGGGGTGGGAGGGGGAGGAAGGGGGGGGAAGTGGAGGAGTACCGAGCGGGAGGTATAGGAGCGGGAGGAGGGAGGGGGAAGCTGGCGTGGCTGTAGGGGAATATACGGAGAAGAAAGGGGGGAGGACGGTATGAATGGCAGAAGGGGGGGAAGCGGGTTGCAGGAGGGTGGGGGAAGGGGTGCGGGAAGGCGTATGGTGGGGGAGGGCATGGGGCGCACTACTCCTGAGTTATCCTCTGGAAGAGACAGGGGATGGGGATGGGGGGAGGAGGGTGGGGGGAGGGGGGATGTGGGTTGGAGAGGGTCGAGGGGAGGAAGAGGTAAGAGGGGAGGGGGAGGGAAAGGGGGCGGAAGGGAGGGAGGGGGGTATGGGAAGCGCAAACTGTTAAGTCTTATGACCTTAAATGTGAAGGGGCTGCGAACTCGACAGAAACGCCAGTTGGTGGGAAGAGAGGGTAAAAGAATGGGGGCCGATATTATGTGTATACAAGAAACACACCTGCGGGTGGGGCAGGAATACATGTTGGAATCCAGGCAATTTCCCAAGGTGGTTTTGGCGGGCCAGAGATTAAACTCTAGGAAGGGGGGGGGTGGGCATTTTGGTGGGGGGGGGAGTACCACAACATGGTGAAGGAAGTTCGACGGGGGAAAGGGGGGGGATGGGTGAGGGTATTATTGCAAATTGAGGAGGAGGAGGAGGTCTGGGTGATCAGTGTGTACGGACCTAATGAGAAGCAGGGGGAGATGTACGAGCAACTCTTGAAAGAATTGGAAGGCCTGGGGAGTACACCAATAATCATGGGGGGGGATTTTAATTTAACGTGTAATCCTAGGATTGATACAAGTGGGGGGCGGGGGGGAGGAGGACGGGGGGATAGACGAAGTCTACACGTGCTGCGAGAGCGCCTGGGGTTGGTGGATTTGTGGAGGAGTTGGCATCCGGGAGAACGGAAATATACTTACTACTCGCCAGTGCATAGCTCCTATAGTAGGTTGGATATGCTTTGGGGGGGAGGAATCTGGTTGGACAGAGTGCAGGAGGTGGAGCATGGTCAGATTACGTGGTCGGATCATGCCCCAGTGAATGCACGTTTCGATATGGGCGGGCAGGATGAGAGTTTAAAATTCTGGCGACTTAACAATTCTTTGCTGGAGGAGGCAAACCATGTGGAGCAGCTTAAGGCTCATATAAAGGACTATCTCCAGCTAAACGATACGGGGGAGGTGTCTATGGGGGTGCTCTGGGATGGTTTAAAGGCAGTAATTAGAGGACAGCTGGTTGGGTTGGGGGCGCGGGTTAAACGTGAAAAAGGGGCCATGGAATCTGATTTATTGCAACAGTTGAGGCGACTAGAGGGGGTGCACCAGAGGGTGGCTGATCCCGGTACGCTTACGGAGTTACTGAGGGTGAGTGTTGTTTTTAGTAATTTGCGGGCCCATGAAATCGCATTCCAAATGGCGGTTTTGAAGCAGGCCCATTTTGAGGGTGGGAATCGGGCGGGGAGGGTGTTAGCCAGTCGCTTGAAGGGGAGGAGGCAAGCAGGGTTCATTGGGGGCATTCGGAGCACTAAAGGTGAGTGGGTCCAAACCTCCAAAGGAATTAGGGGGGTGTTTCGGGAGTATTATAAAACTCTGTATGCAAGCGAACTGGAGGCGGGAGGGAGGGACGCTACGGAATTTCTGGAGGAATGTGGGCTGACACAGGTGACGGAGGAGGAAAGGGAACATCTTGGCCGGGAGATTCAGGAAGAGGAGGTGCGGGGAGCTATAACCACATTGAAATTGGGAAAGGCACCAGGGTTAGATGGATACACGGCAAAATTTTATAAGGTAATGTCGGAACGGATTACGCCCATATTTACCAAAGTAGTTAATAGGGTGCTTCAGGGGGAGGGCCTCCCACGCTCAATGGCGGAGGCTGGCATAACGGTCTTGCCGAAACCAGGCAAGGACAAGGGGGTGTGTGGTTCGTATCGGCCCATCTCTTTAATTAACCTGGATGCGAAGTTATTGGCAAAGATTTTGGCCAACCGTATCCAGGACATTTTGCCGCACTTGATCCACCCGAACCAGACGGGTTTTGTGAAGGGACGTCAGGGTAGCGATAATGTGCGAAAACTTTTGAATATTATGTGGCACCTTCAGCGAACTACTGAAGAGGCTGTGGTAATCACTGTGGATGCGGAGAAAGCTTTCGATCGGGTGGAGTGGTCCTTTATGTTTCAGGTTTTGGAGAAAATGGGATTTGGAGAGACGTATATCCGTTGGCTTAAAGCTCTCTATCAGGGGCCGTGCGCCAGGGTGCGGGTTAACGGGGGCTATTCGGAGAGTTTTGAGTTACATAGAGGTACCAGGCAGGGCTGTCCGCTGTCACCCTTGCTGTTTGCCTTGGCCATAGAGCCGTTGGCAGCATATATTCGGCAGCTGGGGGACATTAAGGGAGTACAGATCGGTGGTAGGGAGGAGAAAATTGGACTGTTTGCCGATGATATTATTTTCACCCTGACGCAACCACTTACGACACTACCCGTGCTGATGACGGCTATACAACGGTACAGCCGCTTAGCGGGGTATAAAATCAATCAAGGGAAAACAGAACTGCTGGGATTCAATCTGGCGCCCCGGGTGGAGGAGAGTCTGCGGCATCATTTTAAATTTCGGTGGGTGGAGGGGAGGTTCCGGTACCTGGGGATCCAGTTGGGGGTCCCTCTCACTAAGATTAAGCAATGGAACTATCAGGGACTGGTTGGTTTGAGAACATCAGACAAGACTTATCACGGTGGAGGGGGCTTTATTTGTCTTGGATGGGACGTGTTGCAGTAGTAAAAATGAATGTTCTTCCACGGTTGTTGTTCGTTTATATGTCATTGCCGTATTGGCTGGTCCGAAAGGAAATAGCTAGGATGCAAAATTTGTTGTTGCAATTTATTTGGGATGGAAAGCGACCAAAAGTAGCCAGGGCGACCATGTATAGGCATAAAACGGAGGGGGGGTTAGGGGTTCCATCTTTACTCCGATATTATGAAGCGGCGCAACTTAGGGCACTCTTTGCCTGGAAGGAGGGGGTGGAGAGGCCTGGGTGGGTGGGGATGGAGGGGGAGGTGGGGACCGAGGGGGGAGCTTGGATCTGGGACCCTGGGGGGGGTGGAAGGGGGGAAGGAAGACGAGAATCCCTACAAAGATCTTACTAGACGGGTTTGGACGAAAAGGAAGGGGTGCCTGCTGGAGGGGAAGCAATACTCCCGAGAAACTCCAATCCAGATAGCGATGAAGGGTAGGATGGGGGAGGAGGCAGGGATTTTTAGGAGATGGGGGAAGGCAGGGTTACGGACGTTGGGACAATTGGTGGGGGAAGGGGGGAGGATTAGAGGCTTTGAGGAATTGCTGCAGAAATATTGTTTGGAGAAGCATGATAGGTTTGCTTATGCTAGTCTGTGGTACTGGCTTCAGAGGAAGGAGGTGAAGCAAGATTTGATGGCGAAACTTACGCCTTTTGAAGAGATGATGGGGGGTGCTGGGATACCAACTAGGATTATATCGAAGCTATACAAAATCCTGGGGGAACCCGAGCAAGGGGCCGTACGGGGTCAGAAGCAGTGGGAGGAAGACCTGGGGGGGCATTGGGACGATGAAAGGTGGGACAGAATCTATATCAGAACTCACCAATTAGCACCGGGTACCGCAATGCTAGAAAACAGCTATAAGCTAAGGCTGAGAATGTATTGGACCCCGGTGTGGCTACACGCTCTATACCCGGCTGGTTCGGATCGATGCTGGAAGGGGTGTGGGGCTAGAGGAGACTTGCTGCATATGGTGTGGGGCTGCCCAGTAGTTTAGGAATATTGGAGTGGGGTGGAAAGGCTCACGGCAGACATCACCGGGGTGCAGACAGGCTTTACGCCTAGTATGGTAATACTGAATGAGGGGGGGACGGGAGAAGGCGGGAGAGACAGGGGGAAACTACAGGGATATTGTGTAATTGCAGGGCGGATGAGTCTTCTCCGCTGGTGGAAGAAGCCGGATGTTCCCCCCTTAGCAGAGGTGGTGGGGGGAATGGAGCAGCTTTGGGAATACTGTGCGATAGAAGCCCATCAAAAACATATTGTTTCAAGATATAATAAGGTGTGGGAAAGATATGAACAATGGAGGGTGGAGAGGAGGGGGGGGTCTCGAGGAAAGATGGGGTCGGGGAGATGGGGGGGGAAGGGGGAGATTGGCGGTCATTATGCTAGCGTGGTTTTATAATGGAAAACTTTGGCAGGTGGGAGGGTGGGGGGTTCGTAGAATGAGGATGGATGGGGGGCGGGTGGGGAGAATTTAGGCTTGGGATAGTGTAAAGTGGTATAAGTAGGGTTAAATTGTCTAATGTATATAACTGAGCACCTACGTACACCGGGGGGGGGGGGGTCTGGGGGAAATGGGGGATACAGGGGAAGGCATTAGGCACAGGGGCCTTCCCAAAGGTCACTGGTGAATGTGATTGATGTATAGAATGTATTTAGGTTATAGGAGGGGGGGTTCACGGCTTCTGTTGTGTAATGTATGCTGTGTTGGTTGTTAATAATAAATAAATAAAAATAATTTAAAAAAAAAAAAAAAAAAAGGGAAATTTACTGCAACGTAAGCCTGATCAGGAAGCTCTGATTCATGCTCGTTTGTCACCTGTGTTTGAACTGTGCAACGGCAAGAAAAGCCAAGTTAGCTGCTATAAGAGTTTTTGCTTGCTCCTCTCCTATATGAAAAGCCTGCTAAGAGTTTTGATAACAGCTTGGAATGTTTGTTTTGTTCTAAGTTTGGTTTCACATAGAAATGCAGCCTAGAGAGGTTTTGAGGCTGGCAGAAACCAAACTGCTGTAGAAGAATTAAGCCTGAATTTTTCTTTATGCTCTGATTAACAAGGACTAAAAAGGAAAGTGGCAGCCTAGTTTCTAAAGGCAATTGCTTCTACAAGTAAGAAGACTTTAAAAAGCCATTTCTGAGTTCTTTTGGTTTGTTTGCCACTATTTGCTGTACCTTCAGCAAATCCTACAGTTATAATCCTGTAAATGATACCTTGAACCTGCTATGTTTTGTGTTATGGAAATAAACTTTCTGTTACAAGCCTTACCCTCGGTTACCTCAACTACAAACCTTCTACTTAAAGCACCAACATATTTTTAGCAGTACTACACTTCCCAGAAGCCAACACGAAGAAATAGGCTGCTAGGAGCTGATAGAAGAAGGAATCCTCAACCACAACGCCCCTCGACCACTAGAGGCAAGTGGCTTCGGGCGTTGTGCTTGTGACAATATGCTGCCCCTGCTGTGGAGCCTGTGAAGGTTTGTACTGCTGATAACCTCAGTTGGTCGGTCCCTTCCTCGGGTAGGGTGGCTTTTTCCCCGAGGCCTTCTGCTTGAGCAGAGTGGTGGTCTTCTTAGAAAGTCGAGTTCTTGTCATGAACTCAGACTCAAGCTCTGCAGCCTTGTCTGACATAGGCTTACCAAAGAGGTTCTCCCCTTGGCATGGGACATCAACAAGCTTATCTTGGACCCATTGCTCCAGGTCAGAGGACTGGAGCCAGGCCTGGCATCAGATGCCAATGCCCACTGGTCACCTGGGCTGTGGACTCTAAGCAGTCGTAGATTGCTCGAGACAAACTTAGAGCAGTCACCGATGCCTTTGACCAGGTTCTGGAGCCGTTGGAGGGGTTCCTTGGAGAGGCTGGTGGAGAACCCAGTGAGCTCTCTCCCCAGGTCCCTCAGGTAATACCTATATATAGTTGGTATGCCTGGAACCGACAGGTCAGCATCGAACCCTGGTAGAATTTTCTGTCAAGGGCATCGAGGGTCCTGGCCTTCCTGCCCGGGGGCACCGATGAATGTGTCTTCTGGCTTTTAAGCAGACACATAGCAGGCTCCACCCACCATGGAGTTGTGTGGAAGCTGAGCCTTCCTGAAGTCTGGACCCTGGTGGACTCAGTGCATGGAGTCGAGTCGACGGCTGACTATGGGCACCGAGGCCGGTGATGCTCACATTTGGAGTAGTCACCTGTCCAGAATGGCCAAATGTGCTCCGTTAGTGACTTTTTTGGTGGGGCTCATATTGGAGGATCTCAAGCTCCTCTGTGTGAGGGTCCTCTGCCGAGTCAGTACAGAATGCCAATGCCTTTGACATGTCCTGCACAAATCTGAGGAATGCTGTGTCCTCGGGTGGTGACCGATGAATGGTCTCGAGTGGAGATTTATTTTATTTATTTATTTATTTATACATCTTTTCTATACCGCCACTTCCAGAGATCAGTGGCGGTTTACAGGTAACAAACTTTAATAATAGAGTACTATTATTTTACATAGAACAGATTTAGAACAAAGAACATTCAGCTATTAAATGCAACTCAAAATACAATGAGATAACAGGAGAGGTAGGAACGATTGAACAGGGTATGAATTAGTTAATGTTTCAAAACATAATATGTCAACAGTAAAGGAATATGGGTCAGATGGCATGTTGCAGAGCTTGCAAGTATTCGGGGATGTCTCATCCTCAGACTCCTAGTCTGAGTACTCGGTGGAGGATTTGATGGTGGCATGAGCACTGGTCAAAGATGATCAATGGCCCAAGGAAGGGGACTGTGATTGAGACCACTGTCAAGGATTGACTCGAGGCTATAGACTCACGAGGACTGGCTCGACAACCGGGGAAGTCCTCGAAGTTGATGTCCCGGTGGTCTGGGCGGATGAACTGGTCGAGCCAGACAACTGTGCCTGCTGCATCTACAGGAAGACAGTCAGGCTGCACTTCAGGGACTCCATCCTGGACTCCATTCCAGATGGTACTGTAGCCTTTGGTGTGGATGCCTGGATAGCCGAGTTCGGCACCGGCAAGGAGAGGGTGTCTTCAATGAGGATGGCCTCAGAGGTTCGAGGCCGATTGCTGGGGGACGGCAATTCCTTCCTGGGAACCTTGGAAGGCCACTCCTGCTCAGACACCTCAGGCCTTCAGGGTCTGAGGGATCTGGCACGGGGCTTGTCCACTTTTGCAGAATCCCATGAAGAGGTCCTCAAGGAGTTCTTCTTCCCAGTCTGAAAAATCCCTGTCAGACGAGCTGTGTGCCTGGTCGGTTGCCACGGGGTCACTACGCAACTCCAGAGTTTCGGATAGAGCCCTGGATTGTGGGGTCATCGGGGACTCTGGGGCAGAGTCTGACCTGGAGAAAATTTGGTCATGCTTCTGCTGACGGAGTTTGATTGCTTTAGTGAACATCTGTTGCAGAGGCCACAAACCTCCAGATCATGGTCGGGACCAAGACAATGGAGGCAGCAATCATGTGTGTTGGTGAGGGACATATTTTTGGAGCACCGATCACATTTCTTGAAGCTGCTGGCCATTGGGGAGAAAAGTACCCCGGTGAGGTCAAAGACCAGAGGAACTGCCAGTTGGCAGAAAAAAGGCACAAAGCCATGCTGGGGAAAAAGGAACTTAACTAGGGAAAAAAAGAACGATCCAAGACACGATGCAGAGGCAAGTGAACTCGGAGACAGGAAAGGAACTGGTTGCAGCTGGAGAAAAACAAACACTATAGGATGAAATTTAATTGCTTTTTCTGGGAGAATCAAACACACATCCAGTGGGTTCCAAGGAAAAAAGGATACTGAGCAAGATGGCACCCTTGGGCAGGAAGGGGACCACGCATGCATATGATGCATCTCCCAAAAGCTTTCTTTGAAAGCTAGGGAAATGCTTCCATGCAGGGCTCCGTCGGTGCTGACAACACCCACATGTAAGGATTGACTTCATGCTTGTTCCTGGATAACACCTGTTACAGGTGAAGCTTTCTCCATGAACAAGCAGGAAATAAGTCCTCACATATGGAACTCCCAAGCTACAGGCTACTGGAAGCCGAGGAGATCAACAGCCCAACAGGGGCAACCAAACTGAAGAAACCAAGAACAGCAGCAAGGTAGTATATCAAGGGACTCATCTGATTCAGCATCCTCAGTAGACAACGACCCTGAGGGATTTTACCAGGTAGCCTGGATGGACAGAAAGGCCAGTGTGCAGGAGTTGACTCTAAGACCCAAAGAGACGCTGGAGCACAGTCTGACCAAAATTGCTGTCCTGTCTGAAATCCCCATCCAGACAGCAATGGGCTACTAAGATATGGACCGAAGAACACGTAATAGCCTTGAAGATTTTCTCTGCAGAAACAGAGCAGAGGTTGGCCACTGATGCAGACAGCTCAGACATTGTGAGCTGTGACATGACCTTCAAGGCTCATCTCAGCCTGGGAATATGCGTGAGTGATGCAGTCATCTACCAGAGAAATAGTGTGATCTTCGAGACAGCGCATCGCAGTCTACTGGGGGTCAAATGAAATTAACTGCTGGGTGGACCTGTCTTTGTGCGTGCCATATAGAAGGCTAAAGCCTGCTTGCAGTCCAAAGTATGCAATGCCACTTCATCTCAGTTAGAATGAGGCCGGGGAAAGAAAGTCAGTAAAATTATCGATTGGTTGAGGTGGAATGCAGAGACCACCTTTGGCAGAAAGCAAGGGTATGCACGGAGAACCACCCTATTTTGGTGAAACCTGGTGTAGGGCGGGTGAGCTACCAAGGCTTGGAGCTCACTAACGTGTCAGGCCAACAAAAACAACACCAGAAATAGGACCTTCCAGGTCAGGAACTTCAATGGACAAGAGTCTAGGGGCTCGAACAGAGCCCTCATGAGTTGAGCGAGTACCGTGTTGAAATCCTAAGCCACAGTAAGGGGCTTGAAAGGAGGCTTCAAGAGGAGCAGGCTTCACATGAAGTAAGCAACAAGAGGCTGGGAAGAAATAGGCTTCTTCCCCAGAGCCACAATGGTATGCCCAATCGTGCTGAGGTGAACGTGCAGAGTTGGACTTAAGGCTCAAGTCTGAGACGTGCAGGAGGTATTCCAGCAGCTGGTCCACAACACAAGGGAAAGGTCCAGTATTTTGCCTGTGCACTACGCGGCGAATCTCCACCACTTTAGCACACAGACCTTGTGCATCAAGTCTTTGTAAGGCAACAGAAAGATGCTCCCAACACCCTCAGGCAGATTGATTTCTACCAGCTCAGCATCCACGTCAAGAGGGCCAAAGGCAGATATTGGAGTGCAGCAAGGTTCTGCCCTACTGAGAGGATGAGGTCTGGGGTAGAGCCCAGGCAGAGAGGCTAGTTCTACGAGAACTGCAGCAGCAGTGGAAACCACAGCTGCAGAGGCCAATACGGGGCGATGAGTAACATGGAGCACCTGTCGACCTGAAGATTCAGGAGGGTTTCACCACAAGTGGTATCAGGGGTATGCATGCAGCATTTCCTCCCCTTTAATGGAGGAGGAAAGCATCCGAGGACAGGCGGTTGCCGGCCAGCCTCTGGGAGCAGAACTGGCCCACCTAAGCATTGCAGCCATAGCAAAAAGATCTAATGCAGGATTGCCCCAGTCCTGAAAGATCCAACCCACCACAGCCCTGTTGAAAGTCCACTCGTGTTGCTGAAGGACTCAGCTGAGCTGATCCACCAGGACACTGAGCTCGCCCAGCAGATAGGTCACTCTCAGGTCCATGCCATGGAGCAGGGTAAACTTCCACAACCAAACTGCTTCCCAGCAGAGAAGGTACAAGCCCGTGACTCCCCTGCTTATTCATGTACAACATTGCAACCTGGCTGTCTGTTCGGATCAGGATCACCTGATTGCGCAGGTGCCCTCGGAAGGCTCAGAGGGCATTTGCTATCAGTAGAAGCTCAAGAAAATTAATCTGGAGCAGACTCTCCTGTGCCGACCACAGGCCTTGCATATGCAGGCCATTCAGATGGGCTCCCCAAACGAGCTTGGATGCATCCATCATGAGCATCTTACAGGGGTGGGGGGCACCATCTGGAATAGGAGACCCTTGAGCAGGTTCTCTGGTTTGAGCCACCAGTTAAGGGATTGCACCAATGGCACGGTGACCACTATACTGTCCCTATCTGGCCCTTTGCCCGTTTCCATTGCGTGTTCAGGATCCATTGAGCCTGCTGCATGAAGAGAAGGGTCTGAGGGGTGACATGCACCATGGCAGCCATGTGACCAAGAACATAAGAAATGCCATACTGGGTCAGACCAAGGTCCATCAAGCCCAGTATCCTGTTTCCAACAATGACCAATCCAGGTCACAAGTACCAGGCAGGTTCCCAAAGAGGCACACAGGTTCCACAATGTTTGTCCCAGGGCAGGCAATGGATTTCCCAGATCCTCTTTAATAATAGTTTATGGACCTTTCCTCCAGGAACTTATCCAAATCTTTTTAAAACCCAGCTATACTAACAGCTTTTACTACATTCTCTGGTAATGAATTCTAGAGTTTGATTACACATTGAGTGAAAAGGACCTTCAGCATCCCCCTGGGCCATTATGTGGCATCGGCTCTGCACATCATCCACCACTGCTACTAGCCACTGCATGCAGTTGTAGTAGGAGTAGAAGATTTGTTGGATCAGTAAGGGAAACTGAACTTTGAACTACCTTATACATGCTGGGCTGAATGACGGGATGCCAACGGTGTGGAGGACATTCATAACTTCCCTTATATGGAATTCTTAGGTAATGAGTCATGCCAGCTGACTGTCATTCACTTGTTTGTTACGGTGTATTAAAGTTCTGGGAAGACCTAAGGCTGGCTGTGAGCCCTCCGCTGACAAGTGTGAAGTATCCCTAAATGCGCTCCAGTATTCGCTGAAGGGGCTTTCCCAGCTGAAGAAAAGCGTAGTTACTCACCTGTAACAGGTGTTCTCCGGGGACAGCAGGAATCAGTCTTCACATATGGGTGGTCCCCTTCTCGCCCAAGAGTGCCATCTTGCCACAGTCAAATGACATAGCTAAAGATGGCAAAAACGATAAAGAAGCAACTCCATGGAGAGGAGGGAGAGTTGTGAGGATTGATTCCTGCTGTCCCTGGAGAACACCTGTTACAGGCAAGTAACTATGCTTTTTCCAGGAACAAGCAGGAAGTCAATCCTCACATATGGGACTCCCTAGTTACAAGCTACCAAAACCTGTAGAAATGCCATGGGTGACCAGGAAAAGGTGAGCCTTGAGCAGCAGCGAGTGAGTCTTAAGGAGACAGACTCTCAAGAGACCCAAGTGTCCAAGAATTGTAGCCTGAACAGAGAAGCGGAGGGCAGGAGCTCTCCTGTCAGGACTCCCTCTCCAGGCAGTAACGAGCTGCGAAACTGTGAAATGAAGACTGAGTGGCAGCCCAGCAGATGTCAGACAGGGACAGAATGCAGGTTTGTCACTGATGCCGCCATGGCCTTGACACTGCGCTGTGACCCGGCACTCCAGCCAGAGCCCAGCCTACTCATAGGCGAGGGCAATTCAGTTCATCACGCAAATGGACAGAGTTCTCTTGGTCACCACCGCCCCCAGCCAACTGAGGTTATAGGAGATGAAAAGCTGGGAGGCTTTATGGTGGCCCTGGGTATGTTGAAGGAAGGAGGACAGGGCCCTCTTACAGTCCAAGATATGCAGTACGGTCTCTGCCTGTCTGGTGTGAGGCTGCATGAAGAAGGTGGGGATTTCCACCTCCTGATTGAGGTGGAAGGGGGACCACCACCTTAGGAAGAAACTTGGGGTATGTGCGGAGCACCATCCTGTTCTTATAGAACGTTGGGTATGGCGGATCCGCCATTAATGCCTGAAACTCACTGACTCTGCGAGTGGACATGAGTGCCACTAGGAAGACAACCTTCCACAAGACATATCGCAGATGGCAGGTAGCCAGAGGTTCAAATGGTGGCCCGGTGAGCTTGGAAAGCACCACATTGAGGTCCCACAGGAGGGCGGATGGGGGGGGGCTTGGATAACAGGAGGCCCCACAAGAAGCAGGTCATAAGAGGCTGGACAGAGGTTGCTTGCCCTCGATAAGGTGGTGGTGTGCTACTACAGCACTCAGGTGCACCCTGACCAAGTTGGACTTCAGTCCTGCTAGTGATAGGTGAGCAAATATTGCAGTACAAGTTGCGAGAATGGGTTAACTTGCCGTTCCGCGCATCACACTGAGAATCCGCACCATTTGAAGGCTTAGGCCCATCTCGTGAAGATCCTACGGGAGGCCAGGAGGACCTCCTCTACCTCCCCTGAAAGGTTGAATGGGGTCAAGGCTACCCTTTTAGCAGCTAAGCCGTTAGTGACAGGGACCCCAGGTTGGGGTGTAGGAGTGAGCCCTCCTCCAGTGACAGTAATCCTGGGAAACTCCCCAGGGGGACCGGGGCTGCCGAGGATAAGTGGAGGAGCAGCGTGAACCATGGTTGCCTGGGCCACTGGAGGGCAATCAGTATCAGCGATGCCCCATCGTACTGGTCCCTGAAAAGAGTCTTGGCAATCAGCAGTGTGGGTGGTAAGGCATAGAGAAGGCCATCTGCCCACGGGATAAGGAACACTTCCGCTGCCAACCATGAGGAGTGCAGTTGACAGGAGCAGAAGCGGGGCAGCTGAGTGTTGGTTAGACTCATGAAGAGGTCCATAAGCAGAACTCCAGAGCTAAAAGAGCCGAGGCCACCCTTGGATCCAGCCACCACTCATGTGGCTTGGAGGACCCTGCTCAGCTTGTATGGTAGTTGGCCCGGTAGATATACCACCCGCAGGAGCATCCCATTGTGGAGTGCAAAGGAACAGAAAGCCATTGCCTCCTGACAGAGGTCATAGGACCCTGTGACACCCTGCTTGTTCACAAAGAACATTGCCACCTGATTGTCCGTTTGAACCAGCACTGAGTGGTGCTGCAGGCGGTGGCGAAAGGCTCAGAGAGCCAGGAATGTGGCCTCAAGCTCCAGCAGGCTGATCTGCAGTTGGTTCTCTGACTGCAACAAGCTGGCCTAGGTGCAGTGATCTTCAAAGTGTGCACCCCAACCCAACAGGGAGGCATCCGTAGCGAGGACTCTATGGGGATCGGGAGCCTGGAAGGGCATCTCCGCCTGGAGGTGCTGCGGAGTCTGCCACCAACTGAGACAGTCGGCAAGTTGGCGGGTCACTGTCACCCTGTCCCACAGCTGTCTGGTGGCCTGGGTCCATTGGGAGCAGAGGCACCATTGGGCCACCCTCATGTGGAGGCGGGCATCTGAGGTGATGTGATCCTTGGATGCCATGTGGCCCAGCAGATGTAGCAGAAGGCGAGCAGACATGGTGTGTCTGCATTGTATGTCTGTGGCCAGCGCCCTGAGGCGATCGGCCCTGTCCTAGGGTAGGAACGCTCTGGCCTGAAGGGCATCCAGCCCAGCTCCTATGAACTCCAGACACTGTGTTGGAAGGAGATGGGGAATTGGGGTGATTTATGACAAATCCCAGATGTTGAAGGATGCTGATAGAGCAGGATGCAGCCTTTTGTGCCTCCTCTGATGAGCCAGTCGTCCAGGTAGGGGAAGACGAAGGCCCCTTGGAGGCGGAGGTGGGCCACCACCACTGCTAGGCACTTAGCGAAGACCCTTGGGGTGGAGGCCACGCCAAAGGGTAGGATCCTGTATTGGAAGTGGCCGTCCCCCACCACGAACCTGAGGTATTGCCTATGGCTGGGATGGATGAGGAAGTGTGTATACGCCTCCTTTAAGTCCAAGGAGCATAGCCAGTCTCCCTGCTGGAGGTATGGCAGAAGCATTCCAAGGGAAAGCATCTTGAACTTTTCCCTCACCAGGAACCTGTTCAGGTTCTGCAGGTCTAGGATGGGCCTTAGGATCCCTGTTCCTTTTGGTACTAGGAATTACCGGGAGTAGAACCCTCTGCCTCAGAGGTGTGGGGATACGGGTTCCACAGCCCTGTCCTTAAGATGGCCTGCGAGCTTCTGCAGTAGCAAGGTCTGTTGGAGGGGTGTCCTGGTGGGCTCTCTCAGGAAGAATGGACAGGGAGTCTACTCCAAGTGGAGGAGGTAGCCCTTCTTGACCACCTGGAGTACCCAGGTGTCAGTGGTGATGGTTGGCCACCGGTGGGCAAACAGGATCGGATGTTCACCTGTGGTTTGCTGGGGTGGACCTCCTGGGGATGGAGAGGCTATGCTCAAGGAGTCAAAAGCTCCCCTCATGCTATGCCAGAGCCGATGCCTGGGTCTTGGGAGTCTTCCGCTTTCAAGCGCTATACCCTTGTCCTGCTGACCCTGCTGGGGAGGCCTGATACTGAGGGTAGTTTCTGTAAGCCCTTTCCTTCCTCAAATAAGGGGACTTTTTACTCAGGGCCTTCCATCGGGGAAGGGTAACAGTCTTCTTGGAGAGCCTAGTCCTCGTTAGGAACTCAGACTCCAACTCTGAAGCCTTATGAGACATGGATTTGCCAAAGAGATTCCCTCCTTGGCAGGGGACATCAATCAATTTGTCCTGAACCCAGTGCACCAAGTCGGAAGTCTATAGCCAAGCCTGGTGTCTGGCACAGATGTCTGCCGCAGCTACTCTAGCCACTGACTCGAAGCGGTCATAGGCTGCTTGAGTCATGAATTTGGAGCACAAATTGACGGCAGAAGACCGCTGAAGGGGTTCCTCGGAGAGACCTACTGAGAACCTGGCAAGTTCCTTTGTCAGGTCCCTCAAGTACATGCCCATGTACAGCTGGTATGCCTGGATCCGGCCGATGAGCATCGAGCCTTGGTAACACTTTCTGCCCAGGGCATCCAAGGTGCGGACCTCCCTGCCTGGAGGCATCAAGAAGTGCATCTTCTGTCTCTTAAGCCGATGCATGGCTGACTCTACCACCATGGAGTTGTGTGGCAGTTGTGCTTTCTGGAAGCCCGGGCTCCGGCGAATCTGAAGCATTGAACCCAGCCATTGGCTCACGATGGGCACCGATGCCTGTGTTTCCCACATGTGGAGGAGTAGCCATTCCAGGATCAGGGGGCGGGCCTTATTTTGGAGGATCTCGAGCTCCCCCATGTGAGGTGTTGTGTGTTTGTTTCACGTGGTACAGTGCTTTCTGGTTGGACCTACTGCACCGTAAGGGCCACAATCTCACCTTACTCAGAGAAAGTATACAGAAACCAATTACTCAGCAATACTCACAAAATCTTTATTATAGTTATCCTTTTCTTAGCATAAATTCTTCACACATAAATTCTCTAACAGTTAAACAGGTACAAAGGTAGCTAATAAATAGAGAATAGACAGAAGAAAAAGGTCAATGGGGCAATTCAGCACATTGTCACCTCCATGGCAGGGCTGAATAAACTCCCCACTTTCTCCTCTGTCCTAGTCTGTTTTTTTATACAGTTTTTCTGAAAGGCTGGCATTACTACAAAGGTTATTCCTTATCGTCACTCCAGTCCAGTCCCTTTACTTCTGGGTTACGCAACCCTTCCAGCAGCTTGGAGGCTGAGCCCAACCTTTTTGGGGATGGAGCGGTATAAATACCACTGGGACCACCCACCAACTCCAGTATTCTCAGCCTCCAAGCAGCTGGAGGGTTCCGTAAGCCTGGGGCTTACTGGAGTCCTACCTTTATCTATTCCATTTAATTTGGCTTTAATTTGGTTTTATTTCTTTATTTTACCTTATTTTCCTTTGTTGGTTTTTTTTTGGGGCTCTGCTCCTTTAAGTACTGCCTGCTCTCTCCATCCTCCCTCCCCCCCCCCTCCCCTCTCCCCGGGACGGGCCTCGGAGGTGATTCTCTGCCTGCAGCTTCGTGGAGGTTTTCTGTCCTGCCCGGCTGCCGTGTCTCCAGCTCCTGCACCTCTCCTCGGATTCTCCACAGCACTGACTTGCCTCGCGCCGAAGCCCTTCTGGTGGCTGAGCGCTGGAGGCTGCGCCGCTAGTCAGCGTTGACCGCCAGACCTGTCCCGAATCAGAAGGACGTGGAGGCGAGACACGCTGTTCCCGGTTCCTGCGGGGTGCGATTAAACAGCGATTAATCGGGGATTGCACAAAGAAATCAGCAGGCTTCAGCTCCGGAGTGCAGGAGGGCGCCACGAATAGGCTCGCGGTCCCCCGTTCAGGCTCCACGTGTTGAGGCCTACCACGTGTAGAGCCAACGGGCGGTGATCGCTGAGTCGGGCCCAGGATCCACATACAGACAGCCTTTAAAACCGCAAGTACCTCTGTTAGAGGAAAAGGAGTTTAAGCTAGTTACTTTTAATTTAATTTCAATTTTAATTTCAGGTTAATTCTATTCTTTTAGTGCTTTTACTTCATTTAATTCATTGAATTTCGAACTGATTTAAATTTCCTTTAACTACCAAACTAAGGGCTCTTAGTGTTCCTCCCCGGGGGAAATATTGGGTTTTTGAGTGCTCTCAGTGGGAAGTCCACAGCACTAAGTTATGGCGACCAAGCCTCGCTGCCCTTCCTGTGGAATACGCAGGGGCACCTCCGCAGAGGCAGGAATCTGCAGGAGCTGTGCTGCAGTGGCTGCCTCAGTGGAGCAGGAAATTAACTTGGCCATGACACAGCCTTCTCAGGGGTCAGGAGACCCCCTAGAAGGGGAAGGGGGGTCCCAGTTTCCTCTCTCTACACCCTCGGATCTGCCCACTCCTCCTCTGCCCCTTTCGCCCCCCCCCCCACTGGTGCAGGGGGGGCCGGAGAATTTTTCTCTCCTGACTTCATCCTCTTACTTCACAAGGCCTACTGCCTGCGTAAGCAGGGCTTAGGGACAGAAGAGGCTGGTCCATCAGCGGACGACAAGTCAGCTAGATCCATGAGAGCAAGCAATCCGGAATCCGGTATTCCTCCTAAGCGTCCCCGTCTTGGTTGTGAGGAGCATCTAGCGTCCCTCTCTCAGGGTACCCCAGAGGAGGATAGCTCTGATAAGGACTTGGACGAGGAAGAGGAGGAGCTTGAAGAAGGGGAAATCCCGGAAGAAGATCAATCCCGGATAGTTAGAGTTTTTCGTCGAGAGGAGCTCCCGGCATTGATTAATGAGTCCCTGAAAGTTCTCAATGTGGCCTCAAGACACGTCAGCACAGGAAGAGGCGTTGGAGGATCCCTTAATCCAGGCCATTAGGAGATCCCAGAAGGTTTTCCCTGTCCACAGGGTCGTGCGTCAGATGATCCAGGAAGAATGGGATCAACCAGAGTCAAGCTTAAGGGGAGTCCGGGCCATGACTCGCCTATACCCTCTTCCAGAGGCAGATAAAGAGCTGCTGAAATCTCCCAGGGTGGATGCAGCGGTATCAGCAGTTACTAAGAAGACGACTATCCCAGTTGAGGGCAGCACAGCCTTAAGAGATGCTCAAGACAGGAAGTTGGATACGCTCCTGAAACAAGCCTTTGATGTAAGCGCTCTCGCCTTGCAGGCCTCCGTGTCAGGAGCTTGGGTGGCTCGGGCCTGTTTAAGGTGGGCACAACAGCTCCAGGCAGAGGGCTCAACGGGCGAAACACAGGCCAACTCGGCTAAGGTGGAATCCGGAGCAGCCTACTTGGTGGATAGCCAGTATGACCTCATCAGAAGCCTAGCCAAGAACATGGCCTCGGTGGTGGCGGCTAGGTGTTATCTGTGGCTACGGAATTGGGCAGCTGATGCTTCCTCGAAGGCACACCTGAGTCGACTTCCCTTTAAGGGGAAGCTGTTCTTTGGTGAGGATTTAGAGAAGTTAGTAAAGGACCTGGGTGAGTCTAAGGGAGGCAGGCTCCCGGAAGATAGACCAAAGCAAGGGCGCCCCCTAGCCCCAGCGCATACCCAGCCTAGGGACTCGCGGAGGTTTCGCCCAGCCAGGTCAAACACTTTTCCCAGGGGCCGTTTTCCCTCGAAGGGACAAGGTTTCAGAGGGTTTCGAGGAGCAGGTCGAGGTTTTGGGGCATCCTCCTCCTCCTCCTTGGGACCTAGAAAACAACAATGAGATGACGGGGGTCCGGGAGGAAGGGTGGCCGTTGGGTGGACGCCTAAGGCTGTTTCTTCCCGCCTGGTCCCGAGTCACGTCCGATCAATGGGTCCTAAAGGTGGTCAGAGAAGGCTATGCTCTCGAATTTGCAAAACAAATACTTCCAGCCTTTGTTCGGTCTCCCTGCGGTTCTTCTACAAAGAGGGCGGCAATAGAGGCAACTCTCGCTCGCCTAATAGCGCTAGGGGCCGTGGTCCCAGTACCACCAGACCAGTGCGGCTCTGGTCGGTACTCAATTTACTTCGTAGTACCAAAGAAGGAAGGGTCTTTTCGACCGATCCTGGATCTAAAACAGGTCAACCGCTGCCTCAGGGTACCACATTTCCGGATGGAGACCCTACGTTCAGTCATAGCAGCCGTGAGGGGCGGGGAGTTCCTAACGTCCCTCGATTTGACAGAAGCCTACTTGCATATCCCGGTCAGGAAGTCCCATCAACAGTTCCTGAGATTCGCAGTGCCAAGAGGCCACTTTCAATTCCAGCCCCTACCCTTCGGCCTAGCTATGGCTCCCAGGACGTTCACCAAGGTGATGGTGGTAGTAGCGGCCTTCCTTCGGAAGGAGGGAATATTAGTGCACCCTTACTTAGACGATTGGCTGATCCGGGCAAAGTCGGAAGAGGAAAGTCACTCGGCGACGACCAGAGTGATCCAGGTTCTAGAGGAGTTGGGGTGGGTCATCAATCGTGCAAAGAGCAGGATGACTCCCTCCCAGGAACTAGAGTACCTCGGAGCAAGATTCAACACCAACAGGGGCAGAGTATTCCTGTCACGAACAAGATCAAGGGAGCTAAGGCTTCTAGTCATGCAGTTTCTAGGCAGACGAAATCCCTCGGCGTGGCATTATCTTCAGGTTCTGGGAACAATGGTGGCTGCGATAGAGGTAGTGCCATGGGCCAGGGCCCACATGCGGCCGTTGCAGCGGGCGCTATTACGTCGGTGGTCTCCCCAGCATCATCCTCTGTCAATGCAGTTACCTTGCGCTCCGCGGACCAAACAGGCTCTCCACTGGTGGCGGTGCCCAAGGAATCTGGATCGCGGGATGCCCCTCGAACCTCATCAGTGGTTACTATTGACGGATGCCAGCCTGACGGGCTGGGGAGCGCACTGCGAGGACCAGTTCGTCCAGGGCCGCTGGACACAGTTGGAATCGCAATGGCCCATCAACAGACTGGAATTGCGGGCCGTCACCCTAGCGCTCAAGGCTCTCGAGGCCTTAGTGCAAAAAAGAGCAATTTGCGTTCTCTCCGACAATGTCACCGCGGTGGCCTACATCAACCACCAGGGAGGCACCAGCAGCCCCGCCTTGGAGAAGGAGGCAGACGCTCTATTCCAGTGGGCGGAGGTCCGGCTGCAAGCGCTTTCAGCTCAGCACGTGGCGGGCGCGGACAACGTCACAGCCGATTTCCTCAGCAGGTGCAAGATAGACCACGGAGAGTGGGAACTGGAACAGGAGACCTTCAACCAGATAGTGGCCCAATGGGGACTCCCAGTCATGGACCTCATGGCACGGTTCTCGTCAGCCAAGGTGGACAGATTCTTCAGTCGGTGGAAGGAAAGAATGTCCGAGGGCTTAGATGCCCTGTCCCAAAAGTGGCCTTCGGAAGGTCTTCTCTATGTATTTCCCCCTTGGGTCCTGATCGGAAAGGTTCTCCAGCGGGTGGAGTCCCACCAAGGATTGGTAATCCTCATAGCCCCGGATTGGCCTCGCCGCCCCTGGTATGCGGATCTGGTGAGGATGATCGCCGACCAACCTTGGCAGCTCCCTTGCAAAAGGGACCTGCTGAGACAAGGCCCGGTTCGGATGCCTCACGTGGATCGATTCTCGCTTACGGCCTGGCTATTGAAAGGGCGCGGCTCCTAAAACGAGGCTATTCAGGAGCAGTAATCTCGACGCTGTTGAATGCTAAAAAGCGCTCGACCTGTCTATCCTATGTAAGAGTTTGGCGCATCTTCGAAGCCTGGTGTGCGGAGCACCGTCGGAAACCCCTTTCGGCCTCAGTCCCGGAGGTTCTGGAATTCTTGCAAGCAGGATTTGACAAGGGTCTGGCGCACAGCTCCTTACGGGTCCAGCTGGCTGCGATCGCTTGCTATAGAGGTAAGGTCCGTGGCAAACCCCTAGGGGCCCACGCAGACGTCTCCAGGTTCCTAAGGGCGGTTAGACGGCTACGTCCTCAACGGAGGTCGGTCATCCCCCCTTGGGATCTTAACCTAGTGCTAAATGCCTTGATCGGGGAACCCTTCGAGCCATTAAAAGGGCCTCCTTAAAGGATTTAACCCTAAAGACAGTTTTTCTGGTCGCCATCTGTTCGGCCAGGAGGGTTTCGGAATTACAGGCGCTGTCATCTCAGCCCCCCTTTCTGTCCTTTCTCAAGGACAAAGTGGTTCTGCGCACGGTTCCTTCCTTCTTGCCCAAAGTTATCTCTCCCTTTCATGTGAACCAGACAGTTACCCTCCTGGCCTTCTCGGCCGAGGGGCATGAAGGTAGGGATAGCAAACTTCGTCTCCTAGACGTCCAGAGGGCTTTGAAACGTTACGTATCTCGCACAGCGCCCTTCCGGAAGTCCGACCGACTATTCATTCAGTTCGGGGGTCCGCACAAAGGGGAGGCGGCGGCCAAGGCCTCTATCTCCAGGTGGATCAGAGAGGCGATTGCTTCCGCATACATCCTGAAGGGGAAGCAGGTCCCAGTGGGTCTGCGTGCACACTCCACTCGGGCTCAGGCTACCTCTTGGGCGGAATTCAGCCTAGTTCCCCCGCTGGATATTTGTAGGGCAGCGACTTGGTCCTCTCTGCATACCTTCACCAAGCACTACAGGCTGGACGTGCAGAGTTCAGCGGACGCTCGGTTTGGTCTAGCGGTTCTTCAGTCCGGTATGCCGGATCCCACCCAGGATTGAACTGCTCTGGTACATCCCAGAAGTAAAGGGACTGGACTGGAGTGACGATAAGGAAATAGTAATTAGATCTTACCTGCTAATTAGTGTTCCTGAAGGAACAACAGTCCAGTCCCTGATCCCACCCGGTTCCGGCGAACGTTAAGGCCTATTGTTCATTGAAGAGCATCGGACCGAGCGTAGGGCCGGTTCGGCATGAAGGAGTGCAGGAGAAAGCCGGCTCGGGCAGACTCAGGTACCCCCCTCCGCCCGTTGCCATTCCTCCTCTCCTCCTCCTATGCCATCCAAAAAAAAAAAAAAATGTTGATTGTTTAATAGTCCTTTGAGGTATTATGTTATGTAGGTTGTTGATGGAAGTTCGTTATGTCTGCTTTATCATTCGAATACTGGAGTTGGTGGGTGGTCCCAGTGGTATTTATACCGCTTCATCCCCAAAAAGGTTGGGTTCAGCCTCCAAGCTGCTGGAAGGGTTGCGTAACCCAGAAGTAAAGGGACTGGACTGTCGTTCCTTCAGGAACACTAATTAGCAGGTAAGATCTAATTACTATTTTCTGGTCATGCAGCTAGTTTTCAGTGATACTTTTTTTCTATACAGTATTGACACACTTTTACATTTCTCCAAGGTTCAAGTTAGCATGGAAACACCATCTCACCTTCCCAAGGCCAGTGCCTAATTAAGATTTTCTCCCTGGTTCCCCCTCATGTCTTCTTTTTTTGTTTCATTTGTGTTATCTGGTTTTCTCAGCAGATGTACATTAAATGAGCAACATTCCGCATCACTCTACTTCCAGAATTTTCTCAAGCTCTGTCAGCAGCTCATTCTTCTTCCCCTGATTCTTCTTTTGGCCTAACAGTGGTCAAGGGTCCCAAGCCGGCCCATGGCCTGTATCCAGGTCTGCTTCACAGGTCTAGCTACAGGAGCACTGGTCCCAGCCTGGGTCCGATTCCTTACATCTGCAAATTCTGCCAGGTCCAACATGATGTCCTCAGGACCATACTCATATAGATCTGGTAGGCCAGCACCTTGGCCACCAGCATGGAACCCTGATAGCATTTTCTTCAGAAGAAGGAGTGCAGGGTCCTAGCCTCCTGGGCTAGGGGCACCAAAGAATGGGTCTTTGTGCTCTTAGTTGTGCGGCAATTAAAGCTTTTCAAAGTCTGGGGCCTTCTGGACATGGTACATGGAGTCGAGCCTCCGTCTGATGATCGGAACCGTAAGGGGGTTCTCCCACAGCCATAGCAACAGTTGTTGTAAGACGTGGTGCAAGGCACCATCACGGCCTTTCTAGGGGTACAGGGATACTGGAGGAGCTCCAGTTCCTCCGCCGTCGGATCCTCCACCGACTCCATGGAGAAGGGGATGGCCTTGGCCATGTCCCTGGCAAAGTTCTGAAAGGAAATGTCCTCTGGAGGCGACTTGTGTCATTCGTTAGGCAGCGATGGATTGGACTGGAGGTCAGATGCTGCCAGTTCCTCCTCTGTCTCCCATTCAGATTCAGATTCTGAGAGGAAGTCGAAGTAGCGCCAGGTCTTCTTCGAGAGAGTAGGTGTCAGTGGGGACCCATGCCACCCTGAGCACAGGCACTGGTGCACCAGGGCACTGGATTTTGATATGCTAAACAGGGAGATGGCTGTCAGAACTGGTGTGGATTCCGACCTCCCACCTGATGCACTTGCCTCAATGGACAGCACATGGGTCTCCAGGAAGAGGTGGATAGAGTGCAGTGATGATGCCGCCAACGTCGCAAAGCCTGCAATCTGCAAGACTAGAACTGCTGCCAAGTGAGATTTGAGGGCTCAAAGGCATTCCTTCAACACTACCACCTGCAAGAGGGCCAGTACTGCAGAAGCAGTCACCAGAATCGACAACATCAACTCCACAAACATAGGTTCATTGGGAGGCATCCAGCTGTCCTCCTGGGCAATGGAGGTAGACTCCGCCCTTCTGGGGGTTGATTCCTCCCACTGGGGAAGCTTGGCCAGCCATAGCTCTTTGCATCACGTCAAGAAGGGCTGCAATGACCAGATTTTATCCCAGTGCTCACCGATATCAATGAGGACTTGCCAGAGTCTCCTCTTGCCCGGTCCTCTGTTCTGATTAGGCAAAGACTTCCCTTGCCATCGTCGTCTAAGTGGAAGCCTTGGAAGATGTCGATGCTGGTGATGGGGCCGCTGAATCTGATAAGCCAAAGAGGGACTTTGTTTTTCCCGACCCTTCAATTCCCATCGAGTCAACTGCAGGCACAAATTGTAGGATATGGGCTGGTGATCGGGTCCAAGGCACTGTAGACACTGTGTCAGTCAGTGACCGAGATGGTCCTGCCACACTTGAAGCACAGGGAGAGCAGGAGCTCTTGCAAACATACAACAGGCGAGTGGCGTATGGAGGTCACAGGTGCTTTATTCCAATAAAAACCCAACTGACCTATTATCCCTTGTCATTACATTCTTTAACTCACTGTAAAGGTTTTTAAGGTGTACATTAGTTTTTTGTTTTAACGTTTTTATCTATGGTTTCCTCTGGCTTTGACCTCTTATTGTGCTTCTATTGTCCCCCTTCAATTTTGTCCTAACGCATTTTAAAGAGATGTAGTATACAAGCACATTTTAAAGAGACTAATGTAGTCTACTGACCTCGTCTTTGTTTGATTCAGTTCTATTCCCTACAGAACCACTGGCTTAATGATTGCATTTGTCCACAGTGTGCCTCTGTGAGTACTGATTGTATACATGGCACTCCTCATCTCTTTTTTGCATGCCTAATATGGGCTTCACACATGATGATATGTTCTCTGTATTGGCACTAGCCTTATATTTTTGTTTTTTTTATTTCTGTCACTTATGCTTTTAATGTTTTAAATTATATTTATATTTTTTGTATTCATTGTTTTTATTATTTGTATTTGTGTTTTTACTGTATTTATTATTTTGTTTTTTGAGGATGTGTACCACCTGCCACACTTGGTGCATTTCTTAAAGCCACTCATAGACACAGACATGCCAAAAAATACTTCCATGGCCAAATTAAACTCAATTTTCAGTGATGGCGGGGAAAACCCCCCTGGAGGGCAATAACACCCGAAGGGCAAGAAAAAAAAATACAAGAAACAAAAGAAAAAAGAACCTAAGTTCCTTATCGTCACTCCAGTCCAGTCCCTTTACTTCTGGGTTACGCAACCCTTCCAGCAGCTTGGAGGCTGAGCCCAACCTTTTTGGGATGGAGCGGTATAAATACCACTGGTGCCACCCACAAATCCCAGTATTCTCAGCCTCCAAGCAGCTGGAGGGTTCCGTAAGCCGAGGGCTTACTGGAGTCCTATCTTTACCTAAATTTCTTTCTTTATTTCTTTATTTACTTCGTTGTTAGCTTACTTATTGTTCTCTTGTACTGTGCCTTTAATTTTCTCTGCCTGCTCTCTCCTTCTACTCCTTACCACCCCCCCCCCCCCCCCCGGCCAGGCCGGGTATCAGAGGTGGTGTTTATTGCCTGCAGCAGCAAGGAGGACCAGACAGATCTCCTCTCACTGCGGATCCTGCCTGCACCTTCACAGCTCTCTCCGGAGACCTGCCCTGCCTCGCGCCGAAGCCCTCCTGGTGGCTGAGCGCTGGAGGCACCACCGCGATTTTGTTCAGTCCTCCGGCCCCGTCCCAGAGCAGAGGGGCGCGGGGGCGAGCTCCGGAACCACGAGCACAGCGCTGTTCAAAGCGGCGGCGTCCTCTTCGGATCAGGACGCAGTTTCCAGCCCCGATTCATTTCGGCGGCGTTTTACAGCGGAACGGAGGGCAGATTCACGATCCCCCGTTTAGGACTCCACGTGGTCGCGGCCTACCATGTGTCGAGCCAACAGACAGGGATCACTGAGTCAGGCCTGATCATCGCGGCAGAAGAAGCCCCTAAACAGCAAGTACTGGATTAAATAGCTGATTTTTTGTTTCTTTTCTTTATTTAGTCAATTTGCTTTCGTTAATTAATTTTAATTTTAATTAATTTTAGTTAATTTTTAATTTTACATTGGAAAGCCTCTTGTTGCTCACTCGGGGGATTCTGCTAATAGCTTGATAGAAGGGAGAGCACTTTGAAAGCTTATTTATCTCCCTCTACTCCGTATCTGCATTGTACAGTTTTTTCTGTTACAATTTAGTAGTTAGGCCTGTGCGGTTAAGCAGATCTTCGGTAATCCTCCTCGAGGACATGACTGGCAAGTCACGGTGCCCATCCTGTGGCATTCGTAGAGGTACTTCCTCGGAGGCGGGGGTCTGCAGGGGTTGTGCTGCAGTGGCTACTTCCGTGGAACAAGAGATTAGCTTGGCCATGTCTCAGGCCTCTCAGGGGTCCGGAGACCCTCTGGAGGGGGAGGGAGGGTCTCAGCTCCCTCCTCCCACACACTCAGATTTACACGCCCCACCCCTGCCTCTTCCCCCTGCTCCCGCAGGGGAGGGAAGGGGTCGGGGATCTCTTCTCCCCTGATTTCGTCCTCTTGCTACACCAAGCCTATTGCATGCGCAAACAGAGGTTGGGGGCAGGGGAAGCGGGCCCGTCGGCGGAAGGCAGGTTGGCCAGACCAATGAGGGCAAGCGGTCAGGACTCCGGGATACCGCTGAAGCGCTCCAGGCTGATGAGCGAGGAGCCTCTCTCGTCCCTTTCTCAGGGCACTGACAAGGATTTAGAGGAGGAAGAGGAGGAAGAGGAGGAGCTTGAAGAGGGGGAGATCCCTGAGGAGGATCACTCTCGTATAGTTAGAGTTTTTCGTAGAGAGGAGCTCCCTGCTTTAATCAATGAGTCCCTGAAAGCGCTCAATGTAGCCTCAGACGCCCCAACAGATGAGGAGGCGTTGGAGGATCCCTTAATCCAGGCCGTTAGGAGGTCCCAGAAAGTTTTTCCTGTCCACAGGGTGGTGCGTCAGATGATCCAGGAAGAATGGGATCAACCAGAGTCAAGTTTAAGGGGGATCCGTTCTATATCTCGCCTATATCCTCTCCCAGAGTCAGACAAAGAGCTGCTGAAGTCTCCCAGGGTGGATGCGGCGGTATCAGCGGTGACAAAGAAAACAACCATCCCAGTCGAGGGAAGCACGGCCCTGAGGGATTCTCAAGATAGAAAACTGGACACGCTCCTTAAGCAAGCCTTTGATGTGAGCGCTCTTGCCTTACAGGCCTCCGTCTCGGGTGCTTGGGTGGCGCGGGCCTGTTTGAGGTGGTCACAGCAACTTCAGGCGGCGGAAGGCCACTCAGAGGCCGCTCAAGCCAACTCAGCTAGGTTGGAATCCGGAGCGGCCTACTTGGCAGATAGTCAGTATGACCTCATCAGGAGCCTAGCTAAGAACTTGGCCTCGGTGGTGGCAGCTAGGCGCTGTTTGTGGCTGCATAATTGGGCAGCCGACGCCTCCTCCAAAGCGCGCCTGAGTCGTCTTCCCTTTAAAGGGAAGCTGTTATTTGGTGAAGATTTAGATAAGTTGGTAAAGGACCTTGGCGAATCCAAGGGTGGCAGGCTTCCGGAGGACAGACCCAAGCAAGGGCGCCCCCTAGCGCCGGTGCGTAACCAACCCAGGGATCCCCGGAGGTTTCGCCCAGCCAGGTCAAACCCCTTTCTCAGGGGCCGTTTCCCTTCAAGGGGGCAAGGCTTCAGAGGGTTTCGTGGAGCAGGCAGAGGTTTTGCGGCCTCTTCCTCCTCCTCGGGACCTAGAAAACAACAATGAGAACGGGGGTCCAGGAGGGCGGACTGCCAGTGGGCGGTCGGTTAAGGCAGTTTCTTCCCGCCTGGTCCCGGGTCAAGTCCGATCAATGGGTTCTGGAGGTGATCCGAGAGGGTTATTCTCTCGAATTTGCAAAACAAATACTTCCAGCCTTTGTTCAGTCTCCCTGCGGTTCTCCTATAAAGAGGACGGCAATAGAGTCAACGCTCTCTCGGCTTATAGCGCTCGGGGCCATGGTTCCAGTACCTCCAGACCAGTGCGGTACTGGTCGGTACTCAATCTACTTCGTGGTACCAAAGAAGGAAGGGTCCTTTCGCCCGATCCTGGATCTAAAGCAAGTCAATCGCTGCCTCAGAGTGCCACACTTCCGGATGGAAACCCTGCGTTCGGTCATAGCGGCCGTAAGGAGCGGGGAGTTCCTAACGTCGTTGGATTTGACGGAAGCCTATTTGCATATTCCGGTCAGAAGGTCCCATCAACAGTTCCTGAGATTCGCAGTGCCACAAGGTCATTTTCAATTCCAGGCGCTGCCCTTCGGCCTAGCTACAGCCCCAAGGACGTTCACCAAGGTGATGGTGGTGGTAGCAGCATCCCTATGAAAGGAGGGAATACTAGTGCATCCCTATCTGGATTGGCTGATCCGGGCAAAGTCAGAAGAGGAAAGTCGCTCGGCAACGGCCAGAGTGATACTGGTCCTAGAGGAGTTAGGATGGATCATCAATCGAGTAAAGAGCAGGTTGATTCCCTCCCAGGAACTCGAGTATCTCGGAGCAAAGTTCGATACCAACAGAGGCAGGGTTTTCCTATCCAGCACGAGGTCAAGGGACCTAAGAAGCTTAGTCACGCAGTTTCTGGGCAGATGAAACCCTTCAGCGTGGCATTACCTTCAATTGCTGGGAACCATGGCGGCAACGATAGAGGTAGTTCCGTGGGCCAGGGCTCACATGCGACCTTTATAGTGGGCTCTGTTGCGTCAGTGGTCCCCCCAGCATCACCCGTTGTCCCTGCAGCTACCCTGCGCTCCTCGAACCAAGCAGGCCCTTCGCTGGTGGAGGTGCCCAAGAAATCTGGATCACGGGATGCCCCTCGAGCCCCCGCAGTGGTTGCTGGTGACGACGGATGTCAGTCTAGCAGGCTGGGGGGCTCATTGCGAGGACCAGTACGTCCAGGGACGTTGGACGTCGTTGGAGTCTCAATGGCCCATCAACAGACTGGAGTTGCGGGCCGTCGCCCTGGCGCTCAGAGCACTCGAGCCCTCAGTGCTAAGAAGAGCAGTTCGCGTCCTCTCCGACAATGTCACTGCGGTGGCTTACATCAACCACCAGGGCGGCACCAGCAGTCCCGTCTTGGAGAAGGAGGCGGACGCCCTATTCCAGTGGGCAGAAGTTCGGTTGGAAGCGCTTTCAGCCCAGCACGTGGCCGGCACGGACAACTATACGGCCGATTACCTCAGCAGGTGCAAGATAGACCACGGGGAGTGGGAGTTGGATCAGGAGATCTTCGACCAGATAGTAGCCCTTTGGGGTCCCCCGGTCATGGACCTCATGGCGTGGTTCTCCTCTGCCAAAGTAAGCCGATTCTTCAGTCGGCGGAAGGAAAGAATGTCCGAAGGCCTGGATGCTCTGTCCCAGAAGTGGCCTTCGGAGGGTCTCCTCTATGTTTTCCCCCCTTGGGCTCTGATCGGAAAGGTCCTTCAGCGGGTGGAGGCTCACCGGGGTTTGGTAATTCTCATTGCCCCGGATTGGCCTCGCCGCCCCTGGTATGCGGATCTGGTGAGATTGATCGCCGACCGGCCTTGGCGGCTTCCCTGCAGAAGGGACCTGCTGAGGCAAGGTCCGGTTCGGATGCCCCACGTGGTTCGATTCTCGCTTACGGCCTGGCTATTGAAAGGGTGCGGCTCCTGAAGCGGGGTTATTCGGGGGCAGTAATCGCGACGCTGTTGAGTGCTAGGAAGCGCTCGAAATGTCTCTCCTATGTAAGAGTTTGGCGCATCTTCGAAGCGTGGTGTGCGGAGCACCGAAGGAATCCCCTTTCGGCTTCAGTTCCAGAGGTGCTGGAATTCTTGCAAGCGGGTTTTGACAAAGGCCTAGCGCACAGTTCTTTAAGAGTCCAGTTGGCAGCCATCGCTTGCTATAGAGGTAAGGTCCGCGGAAAGTCTTTAGGGGCCCACGCGGACGTGTCCAGGTTCCTAAAAGCGGTTAGACGGCTACGTCCTCAACGGAGATCGGTCATCCCCCCTTGGGATCTCAACCTAGTGCTAAATGCCTTGATCGCGGAACCTTTTGAGCCGGTAGAGAAGGCCTCCTTGAAGGATTTGACACTGAAGACGGTTTTTCTGGTCGCTATTTGCTCGGCCAGACGGGTCTCCGAATTGCAAGCCCTATCGTCAAGGAGCCCCCTTTTCTGTCTTTCCTCAAGGATAAGGTGGTCCTGCGGACGGTTCCCTCCTTCTTGCCCAAGGTTATCTCCCCCTTTCATGTGAACCAGACGATTACTCTCCCATCCTTCTCTACTGAGGGGCAAGAAGGGAGGGATAGAAAGCTCCGCCTCCTCGACGTACGGAGGGCCTTGAAGCGTTACCTCTCCCGCACGGCTCCTTTCCGGAAATCCGATCGCCTGTTCATTCAGTTCGGAGGTCCGCACAAGGGAAAAGCGGCGGCCAAGGCTTCCATCTCCAGATGGATCAGGGAAGCGATTGCTTCCGCCTATATCCTTAAAGGGAAGCAGGTCCCAGGGGGCTGCGCGCTCACTCAACTCGGGCTCAGGCTACCTCTTGGGCAGAATTTAGCCTAGTTCCCCCTCTGGACATTTGTAGGGCAGCGACTTGGTCCTCTCTGCATACATTTACCAAACACTACAGACTGGACGTGCACAGTTCAGCTGACGCTCGGTTTGGACATGCGGTTCTGAGGTCCGGAATGTCGGATCCCATCCAGGCTTGAACTGCTCTGGTACTTCCCAGAAGTAAAGGGACTGGACTGGAGTGACGATAAGGAAGAAGTAATTAGGTCTTACCTGCTAATTATTGTTCCTGAAGGAACGACAGTCCAGTCCCTGATCCCACCCGAGTTCCGTTTGCCATTCCGGCCGATTAGACAGCTGTGGAGCAGCGGACCGAGAGCGGGGTCAGATCTAAGTAGAGGGTTGCTGTTGAAGGAGGGCCCGGTCAGTCTCAGGTAAACCGCCTCCTTTCTTGGCCCTCCCTCCTCTTCTACTCCTTAAAAAAAAAAAGGGGTTGTTTATTGTTAGATATTTGGGGAGGTTTTGAGGTGTGTTATTTTTATTTGGGCTATTATTGGAAGTTTCGTTAAGTCTGCTTTTTCAGTAGATTACTGGGATTTGTGGGTGGCACCAATGGTATTTATACCGCTCCATCCCAAAAAGGTTGGGCTCAGCCTCCAAGCTGCTGGAAGGGTTGCGTAACCCAGAAGTAAAGGGACTGGACTGTCGTTCCTTCAGGAACAATAATTAGCAGGTAAGACCTAATTACTTCTTGGTTGGGACCGACTGGATCGATAACAAGCGGTAAAGAAAGGCAAGAAAAATTGGCCTACGGGGGCCAAGAAAACCTTTTTCCGGTATTCAGGTACACGGGTTAGGGGCTCCATGGAAAAAAAAGATGACCGGAGAAGATAGCATTGCAGCAGGCAGGCACCCATGCGTGGTGAGCCTCCCAAAAGCTTTCTTTGGAAGCTAGGGAGCATTCCCATAACGGGGCTCCATCAGTGATGTCACCCATACATGAGGACTTATTTCCTTCTTGTTCATGGAGAACGGAGCTTCCCATTCTGCTAGGACGATGCAATGGACCACCTACTGAAAAGGAAAAATCTTAAAGGATCTCTGTAGACCCCTTGAGATGCAGTCCATGGTGAAATCAGATTTACCTGCTAATTTGCTTTCCTTGAATGACTCCAGTCCAGTCCATAGGTGGTGCGGTGGATCATGGAGGCAATTGCATCCACTTACCTGATAAAACAGCAGCAGCCCCCACAGGATCTTAGCATGTATTCTACACGAGCACAAGCTGCATTCTGGGAAAGCAGGGCAGTGCTCGTGTAGAATACATGCTAAGATCCTGACAAAGCAGGGCAGTGGTCGCTATCCCTTTCATTCTTGAAGAGCCAAGCAGCCTGAACGAAGTAGACATAAATTGAGCAGACTGGTCTGGGCTCCCCCTGCCAGCATGCTCAAAGCTCTGGTGATGTCACCCTATATAACGGATCCAATATTAAGACGTGATGTAACGGAAGGGAAACTATTTCTCACAACATCTGCCCAAATTGCCCGTGCCAAACACCTCAATACCGAGTACCCCCGGAACCACCCAAGGCTTTCCCACAATCCAACACTAGTCTTCACTTAGTCCGATACCTATATCCCAGGCTCGCCTTGCAAAACCGAGACAATCTGGGCAGGTCTGGGACTGGACTGGAGTCATTCAAGGAAAGCAAATTAGCAGCTAAGTCTAATTTCACTTTCCTTATCATTCCTCCAGTCCAGTCCCAACAATGCCGGATGTACCAAAGCTATATTAAATCTATAAGGGACACGTGAGTCTGGCCTGAAACACCGAAGCTCCAAATCCCTGGTTGCCTTCACATTCAGATGGTAGTGCTGAGCAAAAGTGTGCAGCAAAGACCACATCTTTGCCTGGCACAAACGTACACTCTGCCCAGAATGCAGCTTGTGCTCGTGTAGAATACATGCTAAGATCCTGTGGGGGCTGCTGCTGTTTTATCAGGTAAGTGGATGCAATTGCCTCCATGATCCACCGCACCAACTATGCTTTGGAAGCTGCTTCACCATGTCTTGGTTCTCCAAAAAGCACAAACAACTGATCTGACTTATGAAACGGGGCCGTGTGCTTCAAGTAAAGATGGAGTGCCCATCACATGTCTAGCAAGCGTAACTGCCTGTCCTCTGCTGTCTCTCCCTCTGCAAACACCGAGAGACTGACCGATTGATTCATATGAAAGACCGATACCACCTTCGAAAGGAAGGAGGATGGCACTGGACGCAGTACCACTTTCTTCCGGGAAACTGACAGAAAAGGCTCCCAACATGACAATGCTTGGGAGCTCTGAAATCCGTCTCACTGAACAAATCGCCACCAAGACGACTACTTTCAGAGTGATATCTTTCAATGTCGCTCCACACAATGGCTCAAAGGGTGGTCCTGTCAATGTGGAAAGTACCAAATTCAGATCCCAGTGTGGCATGAGCTCCCATTGCAGAGGCCATACCTGCTTTACTGCACGTAGGAACCAAACTACATCCGTGTGAGTGGCCAGGGACTTCCCTTGTATTTTGACCCCTGTAGCAACCCAGGGCTGCCACCTGCACATATAAAGAGCCTAGAGCCAGACCCTTATCCAGTCCAGCCTTGGAGGAACAAAAGAATGTCTGATAAAGGGGCCACTAAAGGTCTAATCCCCTTGTCTGTACACCAATTCTCAAGCAAAATGGCATACTCGTGCATAGGCTAAAGAGGTCAAGCGTCTCCTTGCCCACAATAGCACAGCATTGACCTGCGGTGAGTAACCTCATTTTCTCAACCACGCCCTCTTAAGAGCCAGGCCATAAGCAAGAATGGATTCACTTGCGGCATGGGAACTGGACCCTGCCTCAACAGATTGCATCACGCTGGCAGTCTCCAGGGATCATCCGCTAGCAACCACATGAGATCTGCATACCACAACAGGAGAGGCCAATCTGGGATGATGAGTATTACCAGCCCCCTGTGTCACTCGATGTGCTGTAGTAGCCAGCTGATCAGAGCCCATAGCAGGAAGATGTATAGCGGGGCGTTCTTCGGCCACGGCTGTGTCAACACATCCAATCCTTCTGATATTCATTCCCGGCAACTGAAGAACCATGATGCTTTTGCATTTGCAAAGGTTGCCATAAGATCCATCATGAGTTGGCCCCACCTTCAAGTCACCTCCTTGGAAACTGTCTGGTTTAGGACCCATTCGCCTGGATCCAGACAGTTCTGACTCAGGAAATCTGCCTGTACATTGTCTCTGCTGGCCACGTGAGCCGCCAAAAGAGTGACCAGATTAGTTTCTGCTCACAGCAGTATTGGAGCAACCTCATCCTCCAGCATCCTGTTGCCTGTGCCCCCTTGACAATTCAGGTAGGCCACCATCGCTGCGTTGTCAGAGAACACCCGAACCACTTTGCTGTGCACCAGTGGCTGGAAAAACTGTAAAGCCAAGAACACACTCATCTCCAAATGGTTGATGAGCCATTCAACTCTGCTCCACCTTGATGTCAAGATACTTGATGTCACAGCCCTCAGCTAGGGAGATGTTTTCAGTTTTGCTCAATTTTCTTCTATAAAAAAAAAAAAAAAAAAGTTGCCTTAGCACATTTGTCAAGGCTATAGGTCATTCTGATATCATCAGAAAAGCTTTTCACCACACGGAGTTGCTCTGCTAATTGTTGGTTGCTGGAATTGTAGAGTTCAGATTGTCTACAAATAATAAATGAGATGTTTCTGGGTTGTTACCTTCTTTAAGATTCAGGCTAAATCCATATCACAAAGACTCATTGGATTAAGTGCCACATAAAACAGAAGGGGCGACAGGGAATCTCCCTGAAATATTCCTCACTGGATCTTAAATGTTAGGAATGATGTACTGACCATCTTCATATCTCAAAAAGAGTGTGGTTTGCCACATTGTCATGGTGAACTTAATGTACTCTATCAAATCAGGATTTATTCTATACATTTCAAGGCAATCTATTATCCAAGAGTGTGGGGCACTGTCAAAAGCTTTCTTATAATCAAATCCATGTTATACTGAGATTTCTGCTTTTCTTAGCGCTGGCCATGATGGCCTTATTCAACATTATCTGGTCCTTGGTTTCATATGCTCCCTTCTTGTTGCCCTTTTGCCATGATGTTATTGGACTCAAAATGATCATATATTCTGTCTGCATCTATTGCAGTGAACAGCTTATAGGTTTGTAGGTAGACAAGTTATTGGTCTGTAAATATTGGGATTATTACTCGGGACCCCCTTCAGAAGGAGAAATATTCTTCCTGTAGTAAGCCATTGTGGTGTTAAGTCTGGCAGCTTGAACAATTGATTTTTGCAGTTCGTCAGGTCTTGGCGGAGTGATGTGAACTGTTTGAGCCAAAAGTTGGTTAACTCCTCCAGGGTCAGGCTCTTCCAGTGTGGGGCTCATTTTAACTTGCTTTCCAGCTCTTTCATTGTCACTGCAGGCCATTCCATAGGTTGGATGTTTGCTTTTTCTAAATGCTCCTGTACGCAGGGTAGCCATTCTGCTTCTTGATTGTGTTCTATAGGGTCCTCAAATAGGCTCCAGAAGGTTTCTGTTTCAGCTTTGGTTGGTGGTACTTTTACCATATTAATGCTCTTTCCCAATTCCCTGTAGAATTGTTTTGGGTTCTCTGTAGTCTATTTTGATATCTTTCTTTTCTATTTTCTTCACATCACAGTTTTTGCGCTTCTGATGCTACTTTCAATTTATTGTTGGAACATATAAATTTCAGGTCTTATTCTGTTAATACAGCATGCATCACTGTGTCCCCTAGTCTTTCTACTTTTTGATGGCATAAATAACCAATCTACGTTTACACGTTTCATTCCATTCATTCATTTATAGATGTCTATCGTATTGCCCCCTCAGCCATCTCTTTTCCTTACAACAACAGCCACAAAAATCAAGTTATAGATAACACCTTGAAATGTTCATTAATTAATGCCAGATCCATAAGGAATAAAATACCCGTTATTGTTGGGATTTTTCTGGACTTCCCCTACGATTATTTGGGAAATATTCTAATTTTGTTTGGCTGCTTGTGTCCGCCCCAACATCCAAAAATTGTATATACAGGACCTAAACAAATTGCTCATGCCACCATAAAGGCATGGAAATTTTTTTTTAAATTTATCTTGTCAGGTCTGTAACATCACAAGCTCTACTTTTGATTTATAAGGTACAGATTTCAATATCAATCCATAGCATCAATACATCTATATCAAGCAAAGCACCTGACAAAAGTGTAAAAAAGGTCCTGGGACAGAGAGAGAGCCTTACTCCAGTGAGATCAGCTACCGTCTATTTATGAAAATTTCTTTCACATTTATATTCATTTTCAGGCTCAAATTTGCTAATAGATTTCCCTTCTTTTCTCATTCTCCATTATTCCAAGAAAATCTGCTTCCCAATCCTTTACTCTCTGTTTTCTCTGTGACATCCTGTCTCTCCATTCTCACTCGCCTTCTGCGAGTCATGTTTCCTGCAGATAAACTGTAGATACTGATGTTCGTCTTCCTTGTTTATGTTCCCCTTTGTTCATTCCAGAGGCCCAGGTGACAGCCTTTCATTAGCTGTATAGCGTTCAGAGACTCTCATTGTATCAGCTCTCTGGGACAGGATATTAGCTCATTTCAATGCTCAATTTTGCTGATTTTTGCAGTTTGTGTGAAAAAGTCAGAGCAAGCTGTTTCTTAGGCCTGAGCTATAGAAGTTAGCACAAGATGGATTCAACCTGTAACAAAAGTACCTGAAGGGGATTCATTTTTTTTCCTTACATTATAGACCATATTAATAACACTAACCTAGATATAATGCTCATTACTGAATCTTGGCTAGCTGACACGGATAGGGTCCTATTCAACCAACTTCAGATCCCTAATTATTATGTCTATCATTCCCCAAGAACAAATAAATGTGATGGTGGTGTACTCACTATAGTTAAGACAGAACACAGGACATCCCTCACAATGTCATATATGATATGTCAATGGATATGCTAATTATAGAAAATAGGCATGTCTCGTTTTGCCTTCTACAGACCTCGTATACCTGATCCTAATAGCCTCACAATGGTCACTGAAATAGTATGCTCCTCTTCATCTAAAAAACAACTCATTCTACTTGGTGACTTCAATCGTCCATCACAACACAGCACTCAAGCAACCACCTTCCTAAATGCCATGGCTGATATGTCTTATCAGCAGATAATAAATGCCCCTATGCACAACAAAGGTAATATCCTTGATTTAATATTCCTTCCTAGCATATCCATGAACACCCTAAAACCACTAAACTGCAAATACTACCTGTTCTTTGGTCAGATCATCTAATAAATTTCACTTTAGCGTACTAAACTACTGACCACATACCTGATCCAGAATTCAATCACACTAAATTCAAGAATTTCGATATATAATGGTTTCTACCATTTTTCCCAGTACTGACGTCAGGCTCACCGTTCTGTAGTTTTCCGGATCACCTTTTTTAAAAATTGGCATTACATTGGCGATCCTCCGATCTTCAGGTTTACAGATTATTTTAATAATAGTTCACAATTACTAATAGTAGGTCTGCAATCTCATATTTCAGTTCTTTCAACACCCTTGGATGTATATCATCCAGTCCAGGTGATTTGCTACTCTTCAGTTTATCAAATAGTTGTAATATATCTTCCCAGTGTATCAATATGTCTTTCAATTCTTCTGCATCACTTTTAAATACGATTTCAGTCATGGGCAACATCCCTACATCTTCCTCAGTAAAGATGAAGCAAAATTTTTTAGTCTCTCCGCTATGGCCTTGCCCCCTCTTAGTGCCCCCTTTACCCCTCTATCATCTAACGGCCCAACTGACTCTCATAGGTTTTTTGCTACGAATGTACTTGAAAAAGTCTTTATTACACATTTTTGCTTCCACAGCAAGCCTCTTCTCAGATTCTCTCTTTGCCTGCCTTATCAATGCCTTGCATCTAACTTGCCAGTGCTTGTGTTGTTTCCAGTTTGTCATTTGGTTCCTTTTTCCATTTCCTGAAAGATGTTTTATGTCAACAGCCTCCCTGACCTCGTCTTTAAAAACCATGCTGACAGATTTGTGAACTTCCTTTCACTTTTCTTAAAGCATGGAATACAGCTGGTCTGTGCTTTCAAGATAGTATTTTTAAACACCCAAGCTTGATGTAAATCTTTAACCTTTTTTTTTAAATTTAAACTTTATCACACCATACAAAACAATACCAACACATCAATTACACAGCCATGTAGAAACCCCCAACCCCTCCCCCCCCATCCTGTTACGATTACAAACCTTCAGAATTCGTTATCAGTTAGTACTTTTCCAACTCAAATATTTTCCACAAATTTTTAAAAATTTATTAGAACCGTTATTCTTTTTGGCAGCTGCCTGACTAAGCAAATAATTGGAGTCAAGGGAAGACACATAGTCTTTCAACGTGGATGGGTGCACTTGCTGCCACCGCCGTGCCACTAACATCCTATATGTCACACATCCCACATTAACAAAAGAGCTTTCGACCTGGGTAAGGTTTGCCGGCCGAAGCCCCAGTAAGGCCACAGCAGGGTTTGGCTCAATTAATTTCCCCAAGATAGCACTCAATAAGCCAAATACTTCTCCCCACCGCTCACGAATAACTTTACAAGACCACCAAACATGGAGATAGGTCCCCTTTTCCCCACATTCCCGCCAACATCTATCAGTATGTCCTGGAAACATAACATGGAGTTTCTCGGGTGACCAGTGCCATCTATACAATAGCTTATAGTTATTCTCTATAAAACTGGCAGCTAGCACCCCTTTGTATCTATTCTGAAAGATGTTATCCCATTCCACCTCCCCCCATGTTAACCCCAGGTCCTGCTCCCAAGCTTGTTGGAACGGGCTATGATCCCGTTCCCCTTCCATCATATTGTAAAATTTAGTCAAAAGTTTCTTCGTGTGCCCCATCAGAAATACCGTCTCAATATCCGTGGGATCACCCCGGAGTCTAGGTAAAATCCTGTGCCTCAGGTAGTGACCAATCTGCTGGTAGGGAAAACAATCTTTAGCATCTAAGTCAAATTGTTGCGCCAGGACCGAAAAGGCCTTAATCTCCTTGCCCTCCAGGAGTTGTCCGATATGTGTTAACCCCTTCTGTGCCCATGTCAGAAACACACTACGACCCACCGCAGGTGGGAAATCTAGATTATCAACTATCGGTAGCAATCGAGACACCTCACCTATACCCAGCCACTTCCGTCTCCAGCGATGCCAAAGGTGTAGCGTTCTCTGGACGTAGGGGTTGCAGTCTCGCATCCCCAGGTGTGTCCCCCGGGGCAACCAAATCCAATCAGATAGGTTCCCCACTTTTAAATCTTCCGCCTCCATGCGCACCCATTCCTTACCACATTCCGCACCCCACTCCACTATTGCACTTAACTGTGCCGCTTCCATATAGCGGTTCAGGTCAGGAATGGCCATGCCCCCGTTCCGCCTACTCCGAGAGAGCAAGGTCAACGCGACTCGGTTGCTTTTCCCCCCTCCAATGAACCTCATAATAATCCGCTGTATCTTCCCCATAAAAGATTTAGGCATTCCCACCGGCAGCATCCGGAATAAATATAGCCACTGGGGCAATAACACCATCTTTACGGCTGAAATCCGCCCCATCCAAGATAATTTTTTCCCTTCCCAAAATTCCAATTCCCTCCTCAGTTTGTGTTCCATCAACCTAAAATTAACCCTCCCTAAATCCCTTTCATCAGCCATGATATAAATCCCCAGATACTTCACCCTCGTTTTGGCCCATTTGAACGGAAGTCGCTTCTGCAATAGGTGCTGGGTCTGGGCATCAGCGGAAATATTCAATATCTCCGACTTTGTAGCATTGATCTTAAATCCCGAGAATTTGCCAAATTCCACCAGGATCTGATAGAGCACTTCCACTGAGTGCAGGGGCTCCGTTACCAAAAAAAGCAGGTCATCTGCAAATAATGATATTTTACTGTCCCATGTCAACCCCTTAACCCCCTTTACAGCAGTACATTCTCTCACCAGTTGGGCCAGAGGTTCCATTGATAACGGAGAAAGCGGGCAGCCCTGACGTGTCCCCCTCTTCAACTCAAAGGCCGACGGAGTAAGCCCCGTTGACACGAATCCGCGCTAAAGGATTGGAGTAGATAGCTTTCACCCAATTTAAATACCCCTCCCCGATACCCATCAGCTCCAACACCTGCATCAAGTAGGGCCAGGATACGCGATCAAAGGCTTTTTCCGCATCAATGGTCAATAAGACCAATTGTGTTCCCGCTTTCTTCCCCTGCCAAATCGTATTCAACACCTTTCGGATGTTATCGGCAGTTTGTCTACCCGGCACAAACCCCCCCTGGTTCTCATGTACCAAGCGCGACATGAAGGGGAGCAATCTATTAGCCAAACTTTTGGTGAATATTTTGAAATTGGATCCCAGCAACGAGATAGGTCTATAGGAGCTACACAAAGTGGGGTCCTTCCCCTCCTTCGGCAGTAGGGTCACACCCACCGTCCGTAGAGTATCCGGAAGCCTCCCCTCATCCCGAAAAGAGTTATAAAGCCTGGCTAAGATACCACTCAATTCCTCACGGAAAGTTTTATAAAATTTATTAGTATAGCCATCTAAACCTGGGGCCTTATGTGCCGGTAACGACCTAATCACGGCCTCTACTTCGGCCACTGTAATAGGTCGCGCCAATAACTCAGCATCAGCTAAAGATAGCTTAGGTAATTGCATTTGTAAATATCGAGCTTGCTCCGCCTGGGATCCAGACTCCTCCGCCCGGTACAAATGCTGATAAAACTGCACAAATTGCTCCCTAATCTGTTCCACAGACCTTAGTTCTCTCCCCCCTGCATCCCGGATTTTAGTTATAAAATTACGCCGGTGCTGCTGTTTCAACCGGTATGCTAACCATCTAGTGGGTTTATTACCAAGCTCAAAAAAAGTTTGCTTCAGTTGGTCCTGAGCAAATTTAATCTCCCCCAACTCAATTTCCCTCAGTGCCCTCTTCGCTTCCCGTAATTCCTGCAGCCCCTGAGCATCAAGTTCCCCCCTTTGATGGCGTCCTTCCCCTTCCCGAATCCGATGCCGCAGGGAAATTTTCCTCTCCTCTTTAGTCCTTTTCGCATACGTGCAGAGGGAAAGCAGCTCTCCCCTCACCACCACTTTCAAGCACTCCCACAGGGTCGCAACCCCACAATCTTCCCTGTCATTTAATTCCAAATAATTAGTTATGACAGTTGCTACTTTTTGTTTTATATCCGGATTCTCCAAGAGGGCCTCATTTAACAGCCAGCTACGCTGTGCCTGCTGCTCCGATCCCACCCTTACATCTATCCAGACTGGCGCGTGGTCTGTCCACGTCCTCTCCCCAATTTCACAATCAGTCACCGCTACCAGCAGAGTGTCAGAAACCCAGATCATATCTATCCTTGAAAAGGAGGAGTGGACGGGTGAGAAAAATGTATATGCCCGTTTGCGGCCCCGCAGCTCTTGCCAGGTGTCTCGAATCCCCAGGGTCCTACTCATAAATTTGAACCTTCGCCTATCCTTTGCCTTGCCCTCACCACCCCCCTTAGAATTATCCAACTGGGGGTTCACGGTCAGGTTAAAATCCCCCCCATAATCACTTCCCCCTCTGCAAACTTTTCCACCATGGTGGTTAATCGTTCATAAAACTGTCCTTGGGCTGCATTTGGGCCATAAACATTCACAAGGGTGAGCAGCTTACCCCGTATCGTAAGCTTAAGGAACCAAAAATGCCCCTCCCGGTCCCGTAGGACCTCCCCCATCGTATATTGTACGTGCTCATTAAGCAAGATCCCCACTCCCCCCTTCTTTTTTTCCACTTTATTGGAAGCAAACCAATGGCCTGGGAATTGCTTATGGTGTACCCTCCACTCATCCCCTTCTTAGTAGGTGGGTCTCCTGAAGAAATATAATATCTCCTCGAAGTCTAGTACATTCTTTAAACATCCGCTGCCTTTTGGTCGGGGAGTTCAGCCCCCGGACATTCAAGGTGACTACTCGTAACTTAGCCATAGTCAAAAAGGGTTGGAAAAAGTGTAGCTAAGTGATTTATAGCAGGATGGTCACCCCCCAATACCTCTACCCCAACCCTCCCCCCCGGTAACCCCCTCCCTCCTCCTCCCCCCCCACCCTCCACTCCCCTGTCACTTCAACGCCCCTCCTCCCCATTCCACAAGGCATGACATCAGCCCCGACAGCAGAGTAGCTAAACACATACACCTCACACCTGCATCATATCATAGATAACATACCCCCACAATCCCCAACCCTGCCAACCAAAAGCCCCCCATCAAAGTAGCAGGAAACAACCATACAGATCTCTCAAAATGCAAAGTCTCAGGTTCAGCGAAGTTCTCCCCCTGTGGCCGCAGTCTTCTTAGGTTTCCGCAGACGCTTCTCCCCCATGGACACCCTCCGCCAGCGATTATCCTCGGCGCGTCTCTGCTCGCTTGGGGGGCTCGCAGGGCTCGTGCCTTCCAGCCAGCCAGCCTTTTTCATAATGTCCGTAGCATCCGCCACGGTGCGAACATGGGATGACACTCCCTCCACCGTGAACATCAGGCCAAAAGGGAAAGTCCATCTGTATCTAATATGCTCTTCCCGCAACCGGCCGGTTAAACCACTTAAGGCTCTCTGCTTCCGCATAGTAATAGCTGAGAGGTCAGCATAAATCTCAACTTTGTGGTTGTCCCAGCGGATCTCTGGCAGCTTGCGCGCTGCAGACATCACCATTGATTTAGTGTTGTACTCATGGTAGCATGCTACAATGTCCCGCACTCTGCCCTCCCGCCGGGGGCCTAGAGCACGATGTGCCCGGTCAAGAGTCCAGCACAAGCCCGAGCTGTCCATCCCAGCTTGCTCCAATATTAGTTTGCTAATTCCCTCCACTACTTTAATACAGTCCTCTTTCTCGTTGCTTTCTGGGAGCCCTCGAATACGTATATTAGATCTTCGCGACCTGTTCTCGAGGTCTTCCAACTTGCTCCAAAGTTCTTCTTGATCACTCGCGACACCATCCACTTTGTCCTGTAAGCCTCGCAGTACTCCATCTTGCTCCTCCACCTTGCTTTTGACATCCACCAGCCTCTGGCCCACTTCCTTCACCTCTTCTCTTAACTCATCCAATTCTGGGCCTCGGCCTTAAACTGAGCCAGGTCCTGCCGTAGAGCGGAGAACCAGCCCTTTAGCTCTCCTTTAAAGGCTTCCAGTTCCGTCTCACGGCGACCCCCAGCCTCATCTGCTCCGCTGATCTCTCCCGCGGCCTTTCCGCTCGCCACCGCCATTTTGGGTTTCCCCACGCTGTTCCCGCTCGCAGCCTTAAACGCGAAGTTTTTCAGGTCGGAGGAGCTTTTTTTTTTGCACCGACATCTCCGCACTGCTCTTGGTGTGCAGGGGCTTTGCTTTCCCGACTCACCGCCTCTCCGGGGTCAAGATTTTGCAGGCTTTTCTATCTGCTACTCCGGAGCTGCCGTCTAGCTGGCTGACATCATTTCCTCTCTCAATCTTTAACCTTTTGCAACTGCTCCTTTTAGTTTTTTTCTTAACTAATTTCCTCATTTTATCATAGTCTCCCTTTTGAAAGTTAAAAGGTAGTACTGTGGATTTCCTTGCCGTCCTTCCTTCATTTATTAAATCAAACGCAATCATGCTATGATCACTATTGTGAAGTGGCTCCAAAACCTTACGTCTTGCAACAGATCTTGTGTTCCACTAAAGACTAGGTCCAAAATGGCTTCCCCTCTGATTGATTCATGAACCAGCTGCTCCAAGAAGCAGTCATTTATTTCATCTAGAAACTTTATCTCCCTAGCATGTCCTGCTATGACACTGACTCAGTCGATACCAGGGTAATTGAAATCACTCATTATTATTAGTGTGCTGTAACTTTTGTTAGCTTCCCTGATTATATGACTATAAAAGTAATTTCCTCTTGCACTAAACAAAAACGCGAAGATGTTAGCAATACACACTTCCCAGACCAGACATATTCCAGTTAATAAATTCAAAATAAAAAGTATTTTTCTACCTTCTGTTTGGGCATTTTATTTTTCAGTTGCAATTGCTCTAGTCAGTTTCTTCTGGTTTCTTCGTGTCTTCTGCGAGCTATCCATTTGTCCTTTCTTCTTTTAGATGTTTTCCATTCTCTCTATATAACTGCTTTAACATATGTATCATTTCCCTTTGCTCTTTCCCCCATTTCTTTCCTTATTCCTTTATCATCCACTCAAATTTCACCCTTCCATTCTCAATCCCCTCTTACTCTCCCCAATACCCGGCCCATCGTAGACTTTTCTTCCACACAAAATATATTTTCCCCTCTCCATTCTCATTCTCATTCCCCTTCCCCATCCCTTCTAGTCCTCCCCCAAAATCAGCTCCCTTATAGTTCTAGACCCACCCAGCATCCGCTCCCTTCTCGTCCCATTCTCCCATGCCCCCACATCAGCCCATTTCTAGTCCTATTCTAGCACATCACCCATTTGCAGTCCAAGTTCCCATCAGCCCATTTCTAGTTCTATTCCAGCTCATCAGCCCATTTCCAGTCCTAGCCCCACATATGCTCTTTTCCAGTTCCATTCCAGCCCCCCAATCAATTTCTATTCCAAGCTCCCCCCATCAGCCATTTTCCAATCCTAGCCTCCTCGTCAGTCCATTTCCAGTCCTATTCCAGCCCCCCATCAGCCAATTTCCACTCCAAGCTCCCCCATCAGCCAATTTCCAATCCTAGCCCCCTTGTCAGCCCATTTCCAGTCCTATTCCAGCTCTTCATCAGCCCATTTCCAGTGCTAGCCCACCCCAATCACAGCCCATTTCCAGTCCAGGTCCCCCCTCCATCACAGCCCATTTCCAGTCCAAGTCCCCCCCTCCCCCCACCATAGCCCATTTCCAGTCCAGGTCCCCCCCATCACAGCCCATTTCCAGTCCAGGTTCCCCCCCCATCACAGCCCATTTCCAGTCCAGGCTCCCCCCCATCACAGCCCATCCAGTCCTTGGCATCCCCCCCTCCCCCGACCAGCCCCATGGCTGTCTGAGGGGCTTCAGAGGGAGCCGGGGAAGCCCATGCGAGGCCCTGGCTCCCTCTGTACAACCGCCAGCATGAAGATCTTTTTCCCTCACGCTGGCGGCTGTTTGTGTGAAGCCGCGAATGCTGAGAAAGGTTAAAGGGCATTACCTGGACCTGTCTGGCAGGATAAGAAATAGTACTGTTCTACTTCTCAAGTCTTAATCATCAGCACAAGCAGTTTTCCTTTATTCAGATATTTCATACTGCCATGCCTATCTTATAGGTACACAATGCAAACTAACCAAAACATTCACAATGGAACTTGCATTTCAAAATTTTAATGTAGCACCTTTTCAATTATCATCAGCAAAATCACAAGTTTCATAATCACAAACATTAATTTGAGGATTTTAGTTCTCATATAAATATGCTATAAAAAAAAACAGAAAAGTGACTTTGAAAGGAATGGACATGCCTCATGCCAGATGCAGGACAGCAAATCACACAGATGCTGGAGTGATTTTCCAGGAGGAACGATGACCCCCTCAAAACATATGCATCTTAACAGACTGTTGCATACCAGACAAGAGCATAAAAAACAGAGGATAGAAAATAAAATGTGAGACTATCATAATGTGGTGATGCATCTGGACTCATAACATTGCTAACAGGCCTGGCTGGAAATCTCCTTCAGTGTTGTATTAGATGTCTCTAATACTGTACACATGACTTCTGAGGCTGGTGAAAACCAGCAAGACCTGCGAGAATAAATATTTCCTCCTTTACCCTTTTTATAGCCAGAACTCTCAGTAAAGTGGAAGTCTCTTCTCACAGTGGTGTTCGGGGCCGAACAGGGGAGCTGGACAGTATACTTTCCCCAAACACATTTGCATAAGATGACTTAAGGAAGTGGACATAATTCTGCATGCTGCGATTAGTACTCTCGGACTGCTCTAGGCGATCCTTCAGGTCCTGCAAGCGACTCTGGAACCGGTGTTCTGTCTACAACAAACAAGGTTGGTGCATGAATCTCAAATTTCAAAGGTCTGTATAAGACTTATCTATAAACAAGTGTCAGAGCTTCAAAGAGTATAAGTGGCAGCTTGGAAGATGCCCAAACTATCCCATTGGCTATCTAATTCCTGATCACGACAAGCAGTAATGCAGCATCACCAAGCTCAACACACCCAAGATAACATTTTACCAGTTAATGTCCTTTCCTTGAGTCCTGCTAGATCAGTCCAGATAAGTGAGTTGTGTTCTCTTACCAGCAGATTGGTGGAGACAAAGAACCAATGAAAAGCCAAGGTTTCAATGACATAACTCCCATGCCTCTATCCGCCTCAGCCACCAGAGGTCTCTTCAGTATTCATCCCAAAGCATATGGGAGAAACATGGCAAGCCTCTCGCAACCTCCACAAGCACCCAGAGGAAAGGAGGCAACAGAATTTGAAAAACAAGAGAAAAAAACTCTTCAAATAATTAAATCAGCAGACAAGGAAAAACAAGTGGCAAATGCATAAATACAGTGGGAAATACACAGTGTTACTCCAGGAACCCCTTAACGATTAAGAATGGACACAAGAATGATTAAGGAGAGGTGAACTGGGGCTTCCGGTTCCGGTGTGGATGTGAGCAGATGCCACCAAGGGTAGCTCTGAGTCACCGTATTAAACCTTTATATTTTTGCTCTCCCTTTTGTTTTTTTCCTGTTGGAGAATCGCCCCGGGCGATGCCCAAAATGTAGAGAATATGCAACGAGAAGTCCATTCGGGACCTGTATGCAGAAAAGGCCAAGAAATCGCCACCTGCAAGAAAGCACAGTTACTTACCTGTAACAGGTGATCTCTGGGAACAGCAGGAATAAGTCTTCACATACAAGTCTTCACATATGGGTACGTCGGTACCGACGGAGTCTGCGCAGGAACGCTTCCCAGCGTCCAATCAGAAAGCCTTTGGAAGCATCCCAACACGCCTGCGTGCTGCCTTCCCAACTGTCTCTCCTCAGTTAAGTTTGAAAGCTGAGACAAAGAGAGAGAGAGAGCAAGGAAGGGAAAGTAGAGATAGAGAAAAAGCAACTCCTAGGGGAGGTGGGTGGGTTGTGAAGACTTATTCCTGCTGTTCCCAGAGATCACCTGTTACAGGTAAGTAACTGTGCTATCTCCAGGAACAAGCAGGAATGAGTCTTCACATATGGGGACTCCCAAGCTCAGATGCCCAGAGGGAGTCCTAGCATGTTGCAAGTCTAGAACGAGCCATGCTATTGCTTAAGACCTCAGGCATCCTGGGGATGGAGGGTAGGAGTTGAATACAGAAGAGGAGCTGTGGAACAGCTAGCTAGAACAGGGTTTCTAAGGGGGAAGACCCTGTATAGAGGGTATTTTGTAGTAAAATATTGTAATCTGGGCCTCCCTTGTAGACCTTGCACAATTCCACTGAGGTACATATGGATCTATTAGAAGAGCCAGTGAATGTGCTCAAGGGGTACCTCACTGAGAAGTAGAGGTAATAAAAGTAGAGAAAAACAAGTGGAGGTCAGAACCCTTCAGGGCGAGAAATGGCCCCAGGGGGAAAGACTGGGGTAGTATAAGAGGTAGAGCTTCAGCGGAGACGCAGAAGGCAGTATTAAAGAAAGCTTAAGCTGTTTAGGTCCAAAAACAGTATAAATTTAGGACCCAAAGAAAAAATGAGTCTGACCTAAGTGGACTGGGGATGGAATCAGTCCATGTAGGGGAGAAAGGATATGGAGACCCTTGTATCTGATAAGAAAGTAAGGACAGACTCAGGAGCGCTAAGCGTTAGGTTAACTGAAGCTCCGCAATGTCTTTCCTAAATGGGGTCAATTAGGAAAGAAGAAAGGTACATGGAGAGCTTCAGGAATACCCAACTTATATGGTAAGGAAAATTTTGTTAAATTACCACAGGAAGTGGTTATATGTGTTGCCCCCTAAGTATGCTGGCATAGCATTGATAGGGGTAGTGCCCATCTGTCAGGATCATTTATTTATTTAACACTTATTTCTATACCGCTCTTTCCCAAGTATCAAGTGCGGTTTACAAAGAACAGTAAATTATATGGTATGTGGAAGCACATACCTAGTCGTATTACATAGAACAGGTAGAACTATTTACAAGTAACAATATAACATTTGAACGGTAAAAAGTTAGAACATATTTACATTATGGGTACTTACAAATTATATCATCAAAATTGTGATGGGTACATATTTTGTGTGTTTTGTAGTATTGTAGTATTGTTGCTAACTTGTGTCTCTTTGTGTATTCTGATTAGGTAGTGTATTGTAGTGTAGAGAGAATAAGTGGGTTTTTAGTTTTTTTCTAAAATCTTTTAAGTCTGATAGTTGGCGAATGTTGTCAGGCAGTGTATTCCATAGAATAGGTGCCGAATGGGAAAAGGCCCTCTTGTTGGTTTGTTTTCTTGCTTTTGTGTAATCTTTTGGAACTGCTATAGTGTTTGTGTTTCTGCTCCTTTGTGATCGTTTATCTGATTCTATGTTAATGAGTGTATTGAGTACAGATGGTGCTAAGTTATTTATTAGTTTAAATGTGGTTAAAATAATTTTATATTTTATTCTGCAGTAAATGGGTAGCCAATGAAGTTCAGCCAGGATCGGTGTGATATGTTCTGTTGATTTTATATTCATTATTATTCTTGCTGCTATGTTCTGGGTTAGTTGTATCTTTTTCATATTTTGCTTTGTGATGCCATTAAGGATTATATTTGCATAATCAAAGTGTGGGGTTATGATGGTTTGAATTATAGTTATGAAGTCTTGTAGGTGTATTAATGGTCTTAATTGTCTCAGTGTCTTGAGTTTGTAATGCATGTTTTTTGTCAGATATTTTATATGTGAATCCATGTTAAGTTTATTGTCGAGTATAACACCTAGGGTATTTTATTTCTTTTTTTATGTTGATCTCATGGTTGCCTAGTGTAATGGTGTTGGGAGGTGTATATGTTTGATTTTTAGTGATATATAGTACATCAGTTTTTGAGAAATTGATGTGTAGGTTCTGATCGTTAAGCCATATTATTAGTTCTTTAAAACATTCTGTTATTTGTTGTAGTGGAGGGTGCGGGATTTTAAATGGGAGGTAGAACATTATATCATCGGCGTAAATATGGTAATATACGCCATGACGTTTAAAGATGCTACAGACTGGTTGTATGTAAATATTAAATAGTAGTGCTGATAGCGCGGATCCTTGTGGAAGGCCTTGTGTTTGATTGAAAGTGGTAGATGTTTCGTTGAGGATTCTTACTGTTTGTGTTCTGTTTGATAGGTAGGATTTGAACCAGTTATAAACAGTAGATGTTATTCCAATTTGTTGAAGTCTGTTTAGCATTGTTAGGTGATTGACACTGTCAAATGCTGCCGAGATGTCTAGGAATACTAGGATAAATGCTTGTCTAGTGTCGTCAATTCCCCTTAGTAAAGTGTCATAAAGTACTGTTAGTAGTGTTTCTACCCCATGGGATGGTCTGAAGCCATATTGGTGTTCGTCAAGGAGGTTCAGTGTATCAATGAATTCCTGTAGTTGAGTTTTGACTATTTTTTCTATAAGTTTTGCCATAAAAGGAATACTCGATATTGGTCTGTATGATTTTGGTGATAGTTTGTCTAATGTTTTATTTTTAAGTATTGGTCGTATTTGAACATGTTTGAGAGATGGGGGTAAGTATCCTTTTTCTAGTGATAGATTGACCATAGGGAGGATGAAAGCAGAGAGTATTGAGAATGTCTTTTTTATCCAGTCCACTGGGCATGGATCAAGATATGATGTGGTTGTGTTGATGTTAGATATAGTAGTTTTGAGAGTGGCTTTTGAAATTAGGATGAAGTTGGACCAGTTATCAAGTGTAGTGTGTGTCATTTCAGTATGTGTTATTGGGGGGGTCATTTGTAGTTTTGTTTTATTAATATAGTATTGTGCTAATTCTTGTGGAGAGATATCTATGGAACTTTTGTCTGAATTGTATGTTTTATTTGTTAGGTTCTTTATTATGCTGAACAATTCCCTTGGTCGGTTAATGGAATTATTGATTATGTTAGAGTAATAGTCTCTCTTGGTACTGTCTGTTGTTTCCTTATATATATGGAGGGTATTTATGTATTTCTCATAATTTGTTAGTGCTTTGGTTTGTCTCCATTTCCTTTCTTCCATTCTTGTCTTTTTAGTTTTTTGAGTGTCATATTAAACCATGGGGCATTCATTTTTTCAGTTTTATTGTCATTGCTATTATGTGGTGATGGGACTGGTTTTCTTTCTGCAGCCATGGAGATAGTTTTGTTCCAAGATTTGATAGATTCCTCAAGATTTGTAGGTGTTAGGGTGAGGTGTGGAATTATTTGATCTAGGAATTCTTCTTCATTGTACTTTATAAATCTCTTAGTTTGTGGGGGTTGTGGTCTTTTAGTATGATATTTGTCTGGGATGGTAATATTGAATTTCAGGAGGTAGTGGTCAGACCAGGGGACAGGTATGTTTGAGAGTGATTCAGTGTTATATAAATTGTGGAGTGAGTTTGGTAGGAAGACCATGTCAAGTGTTTTTCCTTTATTATGTGTTTGTTCTGTTATTATTTGTTGGAAGTCCAAATTGCTTATTGCATCTAAGAAGTGAGTTGATTGAGTGTTGGGTGTTGAGGGAAGATTAAAATCACCCATTAGTATTACTGGGTTTGTATCTGTGGATGAGGCTAGTAGTTCAATAGTAGTAGAGGCTAGTAGTTCAATATATCATATAGAAATATAAGGATATCTGAACCTAACAGAACAGATAGATGAGTATATGGATACATATCTATCTAAAAATATATCTCAGTAGAGCTATAAATATATCTATGTATATATCCATATATATATTGAATATATACACATATAGGGTATATATGCATATATCTATAGGAGATATGTAGGGGCAGAAGACACACAGATACATATAGATGAATATATATATACATATATATATTCCCTGGCTTGGCCCATATCTCCTTTGGTTCTCTCGTCAGAGATAATTTTCTTTAATGGCAGGTATGTGGAAGGAGAGATGTCTATAGAAGCTGATCCTCCCTAGGGATATAGGGAGACAGGAAGATTCATCTAAGAGCAAGAAGGTAAATACCTGCTTGAATAGATATACAGAGAAATCTCTTTTCCTGGTTATGATTGGCAGAGTCAAAGGAGAGGTCTCCCTGACAAGAAGAAGTCTGGATTCTTTTCAGAATTTGAGCTCTTGAATAACCAGGATGGCCTACGTGAAAAAGGCAGAGGATAACTTCAGACTGTAGTCAGGAAGTCCAGATTTCTCCAGAATTGCCATATGGAGAATGGATAGAGGACGCCACTGGAGGAAGATATCCTAGTGACTTGCCTTTAGGGCAAGAGGGGTATTGGGCGTCCTCTAGCTGCCATTAAAGAAAATTATCTCTGACGAGAGAACCAAAGGAGATATGGGCCAAGCCAGGGAATTGGCCCTTCTTTAGGTTTTCACGTAATGAAAGGCCTGAGACTGATGTCTCAAAAGAGATTTAAGATGAGATGGTAAGGGTAGGAAATACCTACTAGTCATGGAAACATGACTGGGGGAACCCCTTTTAACCATCTGGGGTTATCTGCTAGGCAAGAGAGTAATGCTCTCTAGCAAGGGCCCATAGTGCAAAGCTACTCTGTAGAGTTGCAGAGAGCATGCTGCAGGTTGGTTAGAAGAAAAACTGGCTGTGGAAAGCCAGCAGGTAACCAAGTATTCTGCCAAGGACAAGGGGGCGAAGAAGAGAAGTTAACCAACCAGGCTGTGATAAGAGGGTTTCCCAAACGAGGTTGATAACCTGTTTGGGACTTAGCACTGAGGCTAGAAGGATTGCTAGTGGAGGAGAATCCCTGGTTGTGTGGTGGACAGAACCAGTGGCTTAACCACTAGGAATTGCTGTATCTGCAGCAACGTACCAGGGCAGCGGAGAAAATTTCTTTTCCCTCTCCCTCTCTTTTAGACTGGGAAAAAGAAACAGACCTGGTAGGATTTCCTATTGTCTGATGGGCTGCCCTAAGGTAACAAGGGGGGGACAACTCCGGAAGGGAGAATCCCCCGGTAGAACAGGTAGAGGACCATAGGGGCTTACCAGTGTAAAAGGGGTCCCTCTTATAAACCAAATGTTATAGTAAGAGGGAGGTAAGACAGAGTTAAAAGAGACTGACTATGGAGGAAGTCTCTGACAGGTGAGATGATACATGCCAGTACAGGGAAAACAACTGTCTATTAAAAGTTGTTAGTTCTCTTTCCTCCAAGAGGAAGAGGAAAACCCTGTTAAGTATGGGCATGATCATCATAAAGACTCTTAAAGTTAAAGAAAAGATGTCTCAAAAAGAGATATCTAGGAAGGTTAGAATAAATTTAGTGCAGATACTGCAAATGAAAAGAAGCAGACTGCTACTCTAACACCCAACCAGGAGGGGCAATGATGATCTATTCGAAACCCTGCGACTGCTGGGTTTGTTGACCCTGCTGAGGTTGTGGATTCTTCAGACCAGGGTGATGTTTCCCCTGTTTGGGAACATCTGTATGATGGGCAGAAGATGGATAAAATCTTCTTCCCCTAGGGGAAGAAATTTTGGCAGGACATTTCCTACCAACTGGGAAAGAAGGCGGCGTAGAACAGCCTCTGGAAACAGGACAGTCAGTTGTTAGCTGAGCAACCTGGAGTAAAGACTCCTTGTTAAATAGATTTTCTCCAGTGCAAGGAGTATTTCCCAGTCTTTCTTGTGCCCATTTGTCCAAGTCTGAAGCCTGGAGCCAAGCTTTACGTCGTGCCCCTATAGCTATAGCAGAAGTCCTGCTAATAGACTCAAAGGAGTCTAGGGAAGCACGAGTAAGAAATCTAGAGATATTTTGAGCATGACTAACCAGTGAGGAATAGTCTGCACTCTTGGGCTCTTGAAGAAAAGGAGTCAAAAGATGTAATTTCTTTGTGACCTCCTCAAGAGATAAGCCCATATAAAAAATATATGAGAGAATTCTTGCTGAAAGCATGGATGCCTGTAAAGTTTGGCGTCCAAAGGCATCTAAAGTCTTAGACTCACGACCTGGCAGATAAGAAGAGTACTTTTTAGTACTCTTCACCCGCCTCACTGCTGATTCTACAACAATGGAATGATGAGGAAGTTGAGTCTTTTGAAATCCTGGAGAAGGGGGCACCTGATATAGAAGATTAGTTGCTCTGGAAAGTGGGGGTACCTTTAAAGGAGCTTCCCACATTAGTAGAAAGAGATCCCGCAAGGAACGATGCAAAGGTAGCATAATGTTTTCCTTTGCTCTCTCAGGAATATAAGAGGGATCCTGTATTGCCTTGTGTAGGACTTTGTCCAGGAATAGAAATGGCAAGGGATTTTGCCATATCTAGGAGGAAAACCTGAAAAGAAAGATCCCCAGAGGGAACTTCCTTTGGATAGGCAAGATCTGATGAAGAACTAGCGTTGGCACTGAGGGATCTATCCAAGTTTATAGGAATAGAAGATCCTGGATGGTGCAGTATGGAATCCTTATAGGATAGTCGCTGGTACTGCAGGAGGTCGGGACCAGCGCCAGTCGGTAGCACATCGTCCATGCTAGGGATCGATTCCAAACTCGGTATCGAGGGAAGCGAGCCTGACGAGAGAAGCATGGAAGGCACCGACAGCAATGGTAATGTGGATAACGGTACCGACTTCGGTACCGTATCCGATACTGGCGGATGAAGGCCAGCCGGTGGCAACTCTAACGGTATTGAAGAAACCGAGAGTTGCGGATCCGAATTATCAGATCCGAGCCTTCGGTACCGTCTGGTGTCGGTACCAAGGCGAGTCGGTACCCAGTCCTCCAGACTAGAGATCGATTCCAGACTCAGCATCGAAGGAAGCGAGTCTATCGATGCACGTCTGGAGGGTACCGACGTCGGTACTAGTATCGGTACCAGTACCGATACTGGAAGGTCGGTCTGGAGCGTATCCAACGGTCCCGTAGGTACCGAGGACGCCAGACGACGATCCTTGGTGAGGAATGTTTCATCCAACACCATTGCCGATGCCGGGGTATCGGTACCGCTCGAAGCGGATACCACCACCGGGCATGGCTCAGGTATGTTCTGTGAGTGGCGAACCTCAGGAACAACCTGAAACCCCACACAGGCTTTGGAGGCCAAAGACTCCCATCGGGGTTTTGAAGCCAGTGGGTTCTCGAGGGCAAGGCCATAGGCATCTCTATGCTGTGCATGAGAACTGCCGCTCGAGGACTGGCTAGTCTTAACAGACTGTTTTTGGGTTACCTGATCCTGTGTAGAAGAAGATATGGTCGGTGCCCTGAAGTTGGATGGGGACCGCATGTCGAGGGGAACTCGATGTTGAAAACTTCTTCCCACAATACTAGTGCCAGAGGGCTCCGTAGGAAAATGGTCAGGACCCAAGCAGGATAGACACCAGTTGTGAGTGTCTAAAAATAAGTTTGTACCGCCACAGTTTGTACATTTCTTGGGGATAGTGCCTGGCGGTTCCATGAAGGAAAAAGGAGAGGTCTAACAGGCCTGAGAAACCATGAGACACTGAGGAGGAAAAATATTCCTTAAAAAGGAAAAATTTTACAAGAAAAGAAAAAAGAAACACCGGCGGTACCGTCGGGGAAGGCAGTCGCGACCACAAGAAAACTAAAAAATAAAAGAAGAATTTTCTGCGGTGACAGGACGACGTCCTGCCGGCTCCGCGGAAAAACGAAAACTGAGGAGAGACAGTTGGGAAGGCGGGAAGGCAGCACGCAGGCGTGTTGGGATGCTTCCAAAGGCTTTCTGATTGGACGCTGGGAAGCGTTCCCACGCAGACTCCGTCGGTACCGATGTACCCATATGTGAAGACTCATTCCTGCTTGTTCCTGGAGATAACCGCTTGGGCCTGTGTGAAACAGGAAGGGGTACCGCCCGGTAGAGAGAAAGCCGTGACTAAAGTTGTCCGTTACAACTGTCAAGACTGTGCCGTTACAACTGTCAAGACTGTGCCGTTACAACTGTCAAGACTGTGCCGTTACAAGAGATCCGATCTTGTGACTGTGCATTTGCAGTCACTAGGCCTGCTTGCTACCAATGTGTGTTGGAGGGCGCATGGGCAACTGAACTCCTTTTATCATCTCTGGTGGGAATGTTCTTATATCAGGGAATTTTGGTCGAGGGTACTGTGCTTAATAAACAAAGTTGTCGGGGGTTCCTTTTCTTTGGACCTTCTGACTTGTTTTTTGATGTCCCTTACTATACTCTCTCCACTCTCCAGCTCCCGATCAGGTCAGGCCTGCAAGCGGGAGGCCTAAACTTCTCCCGAACAATGGCCCAAGTCAATTGGGGCCGTTCCTGCTCTGCTTGAAAAGGATTGTCAGGGTGATTGGGGAGGAACTGCGGAGATGGTGAGATCTTATGATGGGGTGGATGGAAAGAATCACGGCTCTAAAAACAGTGGTGGTGCCAAAACTGCTGTATGTGTTTTTCCAGCTGCAAAGTGATGTTCCCTGATCATTCTTTAAAATTCTGGAGGGTATGTTTAGCTGTTTTGTTTGGGGTCATACAAAGCATTCTACAACATACATCAGCTGCAAGAAACACAAAAAAAATGGAATTCAAAGCTTTAATCACGCTAATTTGCGTAGCCATTCTTCCAAGCTACCTCTGCAATATACCAAACCTATCACTCAGCACAGCTAGCGTATAACATACAAATTCCATACAGTTATCAATCAAAAGACAGTATATGGGTACAGATCCCTAGGAACAGCACAAAATACAACCCAAAGGCGCATCCACATAATCTCATACAACCACCGACTTCATACAAAAACAACTAATCAACACATTCCCACTACACTAAACTGCTTCCTAATAAATGCTAGATCAATAAAAAATAAAATCCCTCTTACTTGATTACATTCATGATAACAAACCTAATATGTTCATCACAGAAACATGGCTTACAGAAAGACACAGTCCTACTTAATCAAATGAAGCAACCTAATTATGAATCATTCTATACCACCAGAAAAAACAAACATGGAGGTGGTGCCCTGATTCTTGCAAAGACTACCCTAAAACCCACCTTAACAGCCAATAACTATTATGAAGGACTAGACACCCTCATAAATGAAACTAAAGAGGCAACATTTTATCTTATTTACAGAGCACCTTCACAGGACACCAATTTTCTAAGCACAATACTTGAAGCCATATGTACCCATGACCATCCTAACAAGGAGTTAATAGTACTTGGCGACTTTAACCTTGCTTCACTTACACACTACCCAAGCCCACTCTTTCATTAAAGCTATGAATGAAATGGACTTCACACAAAATATAAATTCTGCAATACACAATAAAGGAAACACTTTAGACCTTATTTTCCTCCCATTTAAACTATTACATGGACATACACCATCCTATCAAACTCAGCCCATCCCATGGTCTGATCATTATAGCATCACATTCAATGTCCCATATAACGATTCAACCCTTAGACAAAAAACAGAGTTCCCTCCTAAAACACGCTTTAAATTATACAACAGTGATTCATTCCTTCAAGATATACTTCCACAATTAAGCCATGACACATCTGATATAGTCCTACTGGATAACTGGAACTATACCATACCAGAAGCCGCAACTGCCCTATCAATCACAAACAGATCTCCAAAAGATCAAACGTATGGTATAATGATGAACTAAGATCCCCAAAGAGACCCCTGCGCAAATTAGAAAGAAAATGGAGAACCAAACGCCTAGATGACAAAGACCAATATATGGACACACTCAGAAATATAAAGACCATAAACAAAGCTAAGAAGGAAAACCATACTTGGATTCTAATGAAATCACTCAACAGACCAAGGGCGCTCTTTGAGATAGTAAAATCTCTAACCAAATCACCAAACAGTGATGACCCCTCTGCACACATCAGTCCTCACATACTAGCTAACTACTACAGTAACAAGCTATGTACTCCACACTATGACCACCCAGCATGCAAATTAGAACCCTCCACTCTCTCTTCAACAATGCACTTACTAACAGTCAACCTAGAACACCTAGATAAAATAATCACAATGATAAACACAACCACATTTCCAGGAGACCCATGCCCTGTCAGCTGGGTAAAGATGGCACATAATGCATTGTTGGCAACAATGCAAAAAATAGTAAACCTTTCCCTAACTCAAAGCTACATGCCAAAATCACTAAAAAAAAAAGCATCTATACGTCCAATACTAAAATCAAACACATTGGACAAACTCCATCTGAGCTCCTACAGACCAATATCGAGCCTACCTTACTTAGCAAAGATAATAGAAAAAATAGTTCAAAACCAGCTACAGGACTACCTAGGCTCAAATGCTCCACTTGATCTACAACAGTATGGTTTCAGAATACATCAAGGGATTGAAACCTTCATTATAGCCCTATTTGATACCCTCAAAGGTATTGAAAAACCCAGGAATGTATTCATGATATTCCTAGATATTGCATCAGCATTTGACTCAATTAGCCACAATTTACTCTTAATAAGATTACAACAAACTGGAATTTGCAAAATGGCCCTAACCTGGTTCATCTCATACCTAAAGGACTGCACTCAACAGGTAAAAATTGGCCAAACCACATCAAAACCCTTTAGTCAAAACCAAGGCATCCCCCAGGGCTCTGCACTATCTGCCCTATTATTTAATATCTACCTCCAACCAATCTGCAAAATCTTTCAAAAGCATAAAGTTTTCTACCACATTTATGCTGACAATATCACCACAAAAGTTAACCTAGAGCGAATTACGGCATTTTATCATGAAGCTTCTCAATGACTCCTATCAAACAACCTGAAGATAAACCTCAAGAAAACAGAAGCCATCTTTATAACCAGATAATCTTCCACCAACCGAGTGAATTGAAGTAACTATATAATAATCTTTTTTTGTCGGAAGTTATTGCCCTGAGAGATTTCTCCCTCTCGAAGCGTGACTTCCCTTTTAATTACTATTGTGGTAACCAAACCACCGTATAAAAACTGTGAAGTAATCGCATTCAAAACTAATGCTACAACACATACATAACACCGTAAAATTCCACCGTGCAGATCTCAACGAACACAGTACTACTGCGTTTAGAGCCGCACTTCTCTTTCCGGCTCTGTCTCAACGCTTAAATATCTGCATTTATACTCATCTGGAAAATAACGAATCCTCTTCCGCTCTCACAGCTGTACTTTCTATTTTCAGCTCTTTTTTGTAGCGTGGATCCTACGTTCTTTTAAGCGGATCACTCCGATATTGCAGTCAAACTTTCTCTAAGCTCAAAGCATAGTGGGAAAGGTTTTTAAGCCTTCAACTATCCGCCCTTCTGATGTCAAACCAGACTCAACCAATCCTGTTCCAAGTTCAAACCGTCAGGTTCCAAACAGCCAATCCGAAATATCCAATGTTGTTCCAACCATTGCAGTCGTTGTTCTCTATCCCCTCCTCTAAGAGTTAAAGGGACATGATCAATAATTCGCCAATGGAAGTCAGAAAATGAATGTTTAAACTCCACACAGTGTTGGACCAAAGGGGCTGTAATTACTGAATTACGAATTCTAGATGCATGTTCTTGCAACCTAAGTTTTACTGTCCTAATAGTTCGTCCAACCAGAGACAAAGAATTCAGCCCACCTCCACATATACATCTTGGAGAAGCAGCAATTGCACTGAAGGAGGAGGTAAAATACCTAGGAATCATCCTGGATAAATCCTTGAATCTTGCTACCCACATAAATAAATCCACCCAAGCCATCTATAGAAAGATTAAGATGCTACAACGACTAAGGCTCCTATTAGAACCAGACTTCAGAAGAGTTATACAGGCAATGATCAATCCACATATAGACTATTGTAACAGCGTATTACAAGGTCTACCAAAGCAAAAACTAGTACACCTCCAGCTTGCACAAAACACAGTAGCAAGTGTTAAAATGCAAGCATCTGGTTCGGAAAACATCACACCAATCTTACACAGTCTGCACTGGCTCCCTATTGCCAGTAGAAGTAAATACAAGAACCTGGTCATCATATTTAAATTGATCCATAACATATCGTCTCACCTTACCACGCTAATATCCAAACTCAGGACACCAGACAGAGAAGGGGATGTACACAAAACTCCCTATCCACACCAACTGACTTCCGCAAAACAATGAGCAATAGAGCATTTTCATATTATGCCTCAACTCTATGGAATTCCCTAACACCAGCAATAAGAGAAATAAAGGACCTTATGGACTTCAGAAAAAGAATAAAAAACTACTATTCACAGAACACTATGGGGTCAACTCCAATCAAAATAATTTACTCCCTAACAAAAGCTACTTTAATGACCACATTGTAAATATTTTCAGATCATGACTCAAATTCCCTCCATTGCGACTACCCATCTACCCTGTAATGTCAATCACTGATATACACCACTTATAAACCATCAAAATTACCACCTAACCCCTATGCCTTCATGCCAGTTACATTGTAAATAGCTAATTACTGTTATTCAATATTCACTATTATATGTAATTATGTGCTGTTATATTGTACAAAGTTAACCATGTTAGATGTAATGTTCAAGTTCTAGATGGACCATGCTGGTCTTTATCTGCCGTCATTTACTGTGTGTGTGTGTGTGTGTGTGTGTGTTCATTGTAAACTGCCTTGATGCCGGATAAGGTGGTATATAAGAACGTGAAATAAATATACTCAAACTGGTGGAACAGCTACTGTTGACAGCACGTATGCTAATCACTCGAATATGGAAGGATGTGAAAAGGCCGAGTCTTCTGGACTGGCATGTGCGTGTAAATGAGTTAATGAATCTTGATTTGCTCTCATATATGCTGAAAGGTCAGAGGAATGTATTTGAGGACTTTGGTCCCCATATCGTAACTGGACCCAAAAATCCCTTGGGGGGGGGGCGCATAGATCTAAATCCTCCCATTGTGCCCTTTCCAGAGTTGCGGGCTAGCGTGGCCTCACTGCTGCCTCATTTTTAGGTGGGGTCCCTGCCTCCCCGATCTGTCATACTGCCCTGTTTTGTGTAAGTCTTAGGGATGGTGTATATGCGATGATGTCTCCCCCCAACTTTCTGTTTTGCTCATTCCCTGTGCCTTTGGGTGGTCTCTCCCCATACCTTCCCCACTTGCCTGGGGTTTTCTGGGGTGTTTGTTCTTTGGTTTAGTAGTTTGTTTTCCTTTCGCCTGCTTTTTTTCTTTTGATTTGGAAAGGGTACTGAGGCTCCCTATTCCTCTGGCTTGGGATTTTATGGCATTTGTTTTGTTTCTGTCCCTTCATTATCCCTCTTAGTCTACAACGTGGTCTCCCCACTTTGTAGATTCTTTTTCTAGATGTATAATGGAAGGCCAGATTGGTTGGAATAGTATTTAGTGGTTTTATTTTGCTCTGTGTTTCTGATATTAGGAGGGCGCTCTCACAGTCTCTGTACTATACTGTTATTACTGGGATTCTGTGCAATTGGTTGGCTGCAGTGTTGCTCTGTATCATGTTTTTTCTTGTTGGATGATTATTAATTTTGCTGGCATCCTCTGTTTTCATAAATAGTTTAAAAAAAAAAAAAAGTAGAGGTGAACTGAATCCGAAGGATGAGAGATTGATTGCAGCCCAGGACAGCGGATTACAGACGAGATGGTTTACAGTGAGCACTGAAAAAACTGCAAAACAGACTTATGTTGATTCTGTAAAAAAGACCTGGAAATAGTGACTCGCCTCATAGCTGGCTGTGAAGTTCTGATGGCAGAAATGTTTTACACAGAAAGGCACAACAAAGTAGCAAGCCTCGTCCATTGGAAACTCTGTAAAGACTACATCATTACTGTCCCAGAAAAGCACTGTGATTGTGACCCTAAGAGAATTACAGAGAATGAAGGGGTTACGATCACCTAGGACAATGCCATTCCGAATGACAAGAAACTGGATGCGAAGAAACCCGACAGTGGTAAAGGAGACCACCACCAGAAAGGCATTGATAATACAGGTGTCTCTTCAGAGTGATTATTATGGGAATTGCGTGGAGAGGTAGAAGATCGTTAAGTACCAATAAATGCAGTCAGAAACTAAGAAAACATGACAGAAAGCTACAGAAATTTTTCCCACTATACTTGAAGCCACAAAGCTTGATAAAGAAGCATTTCCAAGCACATCTTGACAAACCACACGAACATGTTACATCTTACAAAATCCAAAAGGAAGCTCTCTGGCACGATGCTAGTACTACTCCGAGCATTAGCAGTAAATTTGAGAGACTGAGATCATACTCCACATACCCTGGCTTAGAAGTGAGGTTCATGACTAACCCATTTGGAGAAACTGATCGGAGCGGAACAACAATCATTGACAACAATGAGTAAAGAGTAGTTACTCACCTGTAACAGGTGTTCTCCAGGAGCAGCAGGAATCAGTCCTCACATATGGGTGACGTCGGCGCCAACAGAGCCCCCATGTGGAGCATTTCCCCAGCTTTCAAAGAAAGCCTTTGGGAATGCAGCGCGCATGCGCGGTCCCCTTCCCGCCCAAGGGTGCCATCTTGCTCAGTCTGATGACATAGCTAAAAGACAGCAAAAATAACAAAATAAATCATATGACTGCAACTCCAAGGGGAGGAGGGACGGTTGTGAGGACTGATTCCTGCTGCTCCTGGAGAACACCTGTTACAGGTGAGTAACTACTCTTTCTCCAGGACCAAGCAGGAAGTCAGTCCTCACATATGGGACTCCCCAGCTTAAGGCTACTGGAGACCCAAAGCTGAAAAATGAGCTCCCTCTAGAGCCTCAGCATGCAAGAATCTTCTCTGATAATGCCCCCGAACGGTAGCCCAACCCCAGGGCCGGAGGGTAGGAGTTGCCTAAACCCCAAAGAGATTATGGAGTACCGCTTGCCTGAAAGCACTGTCCCTGCGGGACTCCCTCTCAAGGCAGTAGTGGGCCGCAAAAGTTTGGCTTGAAGACCAAGCAGCGGCCCGGCAGATGTCTGCCAACAGAACAGAGCGGAGATGAGCCACTGATGCAGCCTTTGCCCTGACACGGTGAGCCTTAACTCGACCCTGCAACGAGAGGCCGGCTGCCCTGTAAGCCCAGGCGATACAGTTGACTACCCATATGGACAAAGTACGCTTGGAGACAGCCAACCACAACTTATTGGGGTCAAAAGAGACGAATTGCTGAACAGCCCTCCGGTGCTCCCGCGTACGGTCAAGGTAGAAGGACAACGCCCTCCTACAGTCCAGGGTATGCAAGACCATCTCAGCCCGGCTGGCATGCGGCCTGGGAAAGAAAGTTGGAAGAACCACCTCCTGATTAAGGTGGAAGGAGGAGACAACCTTAGGAAGGAACTTAGGGTGAGTCCGTAATACTACTCTGTTCCTATAGAACCTAGTATAAGGTGCATCTGATACTAGGGCCTGAAGCTCACTCACTCGCCTTGCAGAGGTAAGGGCTACCAGAAAACGCTTTCCAGTAGAGAAAATGCAGAGGGCAAGTAGCCATAGGTTCAAATGGTGGGCAAGTAAGCCATTGCAAGACCACATTTAAATCCCATTCAGGGGCAGGTGGACACACTGGAGGCTTAAACAAAAGCAGGCCTCTGAGGAAGTAAGCCACCAAAGGATGGCTTGAGAGAGACTGACCCTCCACTGGGGAGTGGTGTGCTGAAAGAGCACTAAGATGAACTCTCACAGAATTGGACTTAAGGCCTAGGTTGGACAGGTGAAGCAAATATTGCAGCACCACTGGTACCAGGCATGAGAAAGGATTCTCATTGTCTTGAGTACACCAGGTACAGAATCTACACCACTTAAGGGCATAAGACTTTCGGGTGGACAGCCTCCTAGAGGCCAAGACCACGTCCTCCACTTCCCTAGGCAGCAGTAAGGACGCTAGAACTACCCTTTCAGCAGCCAGGCCATCAAATGGAGGGACTGGAGATTGGGGTTTAAGAGAGATCCCTGCTCCTGAGACAGGAGATCGGGTTCAATCCCCAGAGGAAGAGGAGTGTCCACCACTAGTTGCAAAAGAAGTGGGAACCAGGGTTGCCTTGGCCACCTGGGGGCCACCAGGATCACCGAGGCCTTGTCCCGGATCACTTTGAATAGTGTCTTGGACACTAGAGGCATGGGAGGAAACGCATATAGGAGGCCTGTAGACCATGGAATGAGAAACGCATCCGCTGCTACTCCGAGAGGATGCGGTTGTCTGGAGCAGAACCTGGAAAGTTGACGGTTCAGGGGACTGGCAAAGAGATCTATGGTGGGAAGACCCCATCTCAGGAAGATCTGTTGAACCACTAAAGGATTCAACTGCCATTCGTGCGGCTGCAGGATCCTGCTCAATCTGTCTGCCAGGTAATTCTCCTGACCTGGGAGATAGACCGCTTTGAGAAGAATGCCATGATTGACTGCCCAGGAGCACAGTTTCTGCGCTTCCTGACATAGAAGGCGGGACCCTGTGCCCCCTTGTTTGTTCACATAGAACATAGCAACTTGATTGTCCGTCTGAACCAAGACGGACTGGGGGGAGATGACATGGGAGAAAGTTCTCAGGGCTAAGCGGATAGCTCTCAGTTCTAAGAGATTGATCTACTGTGTGGCCTCCCAAGGAGACCACAGGCCTCGAGTACATGCTCCTTGGCAATGTGCACCCCAACCTTGAAGAGAAGCATCGGTTGTCAGCACTTGAGAGTGTGGAGGTGTCTGAAAATACACCCCGTGCACTAGATTCGGAAGATGAAGCCACCACTGCAGAGAAGACTCTAGTAGTTTGGACACCCTCACTCTGTCCGTGAGGCTTCCTGTGGCTTGGTGCCACTGAGTTCTGAGGCCCCATTGAGCTGGCCTCATGTGTAGACGGGCATTTGGAGTGACATGGACCGTGGAAGCCATGTGGCCTAAGAGCCTCAGGAATTGTCTTGGCAGAGACCAGAGAATTGCTGTGGAACTGCCTGGCAAGATCCATCAACCTGTGGGCCCTGTCCACGGGTAAAAAGGCCTTTGCCTGAAGGGTGTCCAGTCTTGCTCCTATGAACTCCATGTTCTGTGAGGGGTGCAAAGTGGACTTTGCGAAGTTTATAACAAACCCCAGGTGCTGAAGCAGAGTGACAGTGCGAAGGGTGGCTTGATTGGCCTCCTGTGGGGATTGACCCCTGATGAGCCAGTCATCCAGGTATGGAAAGACAAAGAGGCCTTGAACCCTTAGGTAAGCTGCCACCACCGCCAGGCACTTGGTGAATACCCTAGGGGCGGAGGTTAGGCCAAAAGGCAGTACTCTGTACTGATAGTGGTTTCCTCCCACTACAAATCTGAGATATTGTCTGTGGTCTGGATGAATGAGGATGTGAGTATACGCATCCTTTAGGTCTAAGGAGCATAGCCAATCTCCCTGCTGGAGGTAGGGCAGCAGGATTCCAAGGGTAAGCATCTTGAACTTTTCCCTCTCCAGGAACTTGTTCAGATTCCGCAAGTCTAGGATGGGCCTGAGGCCCCCTGTTCTTTTTGGTACCAGAAAGTACCTGGAATAGAAGCCTTGACCTCTCAGGTGGTGGGGCACCGGTTCCACTGCCTGTTCCTTTACAAGACTTGCTAACTCCTGCAGGAGTAAGTCCCTGTGCAGAGGAAGTCTTGGAGGCTCCCCTGGAAAATAGGAGGGGGGGTACCTGGTGGAAGTGGAGGAGATAGCCCCTCTGGATTATACTTAGTACCCAGGTATCCCTTGTTACGGCTGACCACCTGTGGGCGTACAGGGCCAGCCGGCCTCCTGTGCTGATGTGGGCCAGCTGAGGAGGAGAGGCTATGCCAATGGAGTCAAAACCCCACTCCCTGATGGGCAGGAGCCGGAGCTGGTGGCTTGGGGGTTTTCTGCCTACGGGGCCCATGTCCCTGGCCCCTTGGCCTGCTGACCCTGTTGGGGAGCTACCGAGGCCTGAAAATGAGGGTACTGTTTATAGGCAGATGACTTCCTCGGGTAAAAGGTTTTTTTTCCCGAGCCCTTCTTCTTCTGAGAAGGGGCAGAGGTTTTCCTGGACAGCCGTGTCCGGGTAAGAGTCTCAGTCTCGAGTTCTGCAGCCTTTTCAGCCATGGGCTTGCCAAAGAGGTTTTCACCTCGGCAGGGGACATCGACCAACTTGTCCTGCACCCATGGCTCGAGGTCCGATGACTGTAGCCAGGCCTGACGGCGTGCACCGATGCCGGCCGCGGCTACCCGGGCCGAAGCCTCGAAGCCATCATAGGCTGCTCGAGAGATTAACTTCGAGCACTCACGAATACCCGATGACAGAGCATTGAACCTCTGCAAAGGTTCCTCGGAGAGACCAGCAGAGAACCCGGCAATCTCCTTTGCCAGGTCTCGAAGGTACATGCCCATGTACAGCTGGTAGGTCTGGACATGGCAAGCAAGCATAGAGCCCTGGAAGCACTTCTTACCGAGGGCATCCAGGTTCTGGGCCTCCCGGCCGAGAGGCACCGAGGAGTGCATCTTCTGACTCTTCAGACGATGCATGGCCAATTCCACAACCATGGAGTCGTGCGGTAATTGTGCCTTTTGGAACCCGGGGCTCTTGCGGACTCGACAGATGGAATTGACCTGCTTGCTCAAAACTGGCGTCGAGGCTGGTGCCTCCCACATGTGGAAGAGCAACCGTTCCAGCATCGGAGGAACCGGTACAGTAAAGGCCTCCTTCGGAGGAGAGTCATACTGTAGGGCCTCAAGCTCCTTGGCTCAAGGCTCCTCCTCGGAATCCGCGGGGAATGCCAAGGCCTTTGCCATATCCCGCATGAAGTTCGAGAACCGGGTATCCTCCAGTGGGGACCGTCTCCAAGGCTCGGACTCCGGTGAGTCTGATGGGACACACCGAGTCCGAAAAGTGTCCAGTGACTCCTCATCCTCAGTTTCCCAGCCGGACCCCTCGGAGGAGGAATCAAGCGGCTCCGGTCGGGCAGGCACCAATGCCATCCGCCCCGACGCCGAGGGTACCGGCGTTGACGACCTCAGTCCCAGGCGGGAGGCCGAGGGAGACCTTGGCCGAGGATAGACTCGAGCACGCATGGACTCGAGGATCGGCTCGGCCTCTGGGGTCGACTTGGACATCGATGTCCCAGTGGTCGGGGCAGATACACCGGTGAGACCGGCAATCAGTGCCCGCTACTGTTCCATGAAGGCAGCCAAGCTGCACTCCAAGGCCGTCAACCTGAGTCCGAGCTCAGGAGACTCAGCAGCCCCCGACTCGGGCCACGACGGTGTTGGGCCCGACGTCGGCTCCCCTGGAGGACAGTCCAGGAGGACTACAGTACTCACGTGACCCGGTGACTCCATCTCCACACGAGGTTGTTTTGCAGGCCTCTCCGACTCCAAAGACCTGGGACGGCGCTCGGGACTATGCGACTTAGCCCTCGAGGAGCCAAGTGCATCCACCGACGCCGCCCTCGCGGGTTTTTTCTTCTTGTGATGCTCCCGCGAGGGAGACCCCCTCTCAGAGGAGCCTCGGCGCTGCTCGGGGCCAGAGTCCCGAGACGTCGAGGCCTCTGACAAAGTCCGGGCCCGTCCGGACGCGGAATCAGAGAAGATTCTTTCCTTTTGGTGCTGCCGACTCCTCAACGCCTTCGAAGACATTTTCCCACACGGACCACAGATCATCGGGTCATGATTGGGTCTGAGGCACCTGAGGCAGCAGTCATGTGTGTCGGTGAGAGACATAAGTTTCTTACACTGATCACACTTTTTAAACCCGCTGGCAGCCATCGGGGGAAAAAGGGCCCCTGTGAGGTCAAAAGACAGGGCTGCCAGTGAAAACAGAAAAATGGTGCGTACACTAGTCACTAAGGACAAAAACTGAAAAAAGAAGTCCGGGCTCGATACCGATGTATTGGGCCCAGGCGGGAAAGGGAAACCAGTGTCGAACCGAAGAAAACGAGTCCACGCAGAATAAAATCAACTTTTTCCTCAGGTGAAAACGAAACACGTCCGTCGGGCTCCACGGAAAAAAGAAGACTGAGCAAGATGGCACCCTTGGGCGGGAAGGGGACCGCGCATGCACGCTGCATTCCCAAAGGCTTTCTTTGAAAGCTGGGGAAATGCTTCGCACGGGGGCTCCGTCAGCGCCGACTTCACCCATATGTGAGGACTGACTTCCTGCTTGGTCCTGGAGAATCAATAGTAGAGAACTACATACAGGAAAGCATAAACAGAACGCTGTCAGTAGAAGATGAACCTGCAGAGCCAAGTATAAAAACTGCAGTGGACCCAAGGGTACAGCAGCAGAACAGAGCAAATACAGTTTCAGGGACAGGACCTTGACTTGGTCTAGCAGAACTCAAGGAAAGGACATTAACTGGTAAGTAAAATGTCACCTTCCATTTCATCCTACTAGACCAGTCGAGACAAGTGGGACTTCCCAAAGGTATGACTCCACTGGGCAAGAAGAAGATACAGCAGCTTGCAAAATCCCTGAGCTAAAGGCTGTCCCCACCCACGGGTGGACATCCAATGCTTGACAAAAGTGGAAAGTGATGCCCATGTTTGCTGTCCAACAAATGCTTACAGGAGCTATGAAGTTCCGCTGCACTCACGAGGATAATATCACTTGGGTAGAATGGGTGCATAAACCCTCCGGAACCGGCTGGTTCCACAAGAGATATGCTGAGGTGATGGCCTCCTTAATCCAGTGCCCCAAAGTTGACTCAGCTGTCACGTCACTCTCAGCAAGCAGTACAAAAAGATGGTCGGACTTACAAAGGAATTTGTAACCTCCAAGTACCAGAGAAGCACCCTCCGGACATCCACAATGCGAAGATCCTTATCCTTGCCCTGACACTCCTTAGAGGAGGGCAGGCAGATCATTTGGTCCACATGAAAGGGAGAAATCACCTTAGGCAAGAAGGAAGAGACAGGACAAATGGAAACTGCTGCCTTTGAAAAAAAAGGACAGATGAGGATCTCGGCAAGACAAAGCCTGCAGCTTGAAAATCCACCTTGCGTAACAAATTGCAACCAAGAAGACCATCTCCAGCGTCAAATCCTTCAGAGTAGCATGCTTTAATGGCTCAAGGAGCCACAAGCACCAGACAGAGCCAAGGAAGGGACCGACCTGAGGGGAGGACGCAGATGCCGAAACCCTTGACGAAGGCAAGAAACATCCAGGTGTGAGGCTAGACACTTACCAGTCAACGGATCTCTGAAACAGGTCAAAGCTGCCACATGAACCTTCAGGGAGCTAAGAGAAAAGGCCCTTCTCCAGATCACCTTGCAGAAAAAGCCAACAGACAGCACCTTGGCTACCTCAGAAACCAGCTGCCATGCGCCACACCAGCACTCAAGGCACCAGACTTGCCCTTATGCCAGGTTGGAAGACCTCCTCTGGGCTCTGAGCAGAGTGGAAAATCACTGCCAGAAAGAGTAGCCTGACACGCTAACCATCTCCTTACAGGAGCCAAGCCATAAGCAAGACGGGAGCTGGGTCCTCCAGGACAAGCTGCCTCTGCCACAACAGACCCAGAGATGGGCACAAACAAACAGGTGGTGCTTGCAAGAGCCGCATCAGATCTCCAAATCATGGTCTCATTGGTCAGTTTGGCACCACCAGAATAACCCTTCTCAGGTGGTGCTCCATACACCAAATCACATGTCCCATGGAGGAAACACCTACAGAAGGTGCTGACTTGGTTAGAGGATGAGCCAGAGCATGGATGCCCTCAGACCCTATCTCCGTGGGTGACTAAAGCAGCAGCACACTGGCATTGGAGTGGGTCGACATCAGATCCTTCTTCTGAGTGACCCCAGCAGCACAGAATCAAAAGAAAGCACTTTCCTGAAACCAGAGTGTGCCAGCTGAGAAAATCTGGTTCCACAGTAGTCACTCTGGCAATGTGCAGAGCAGTCAAGCTAGGAGGTTCTTTGCCGCCCAGGCAAACAGGAGAGCCATCTCAAGAACTACCCCAGCACTCATGCTGCCTTGCTGAAGGACCTAAGCTACCACCATTGCATTGTTCAAGAACACTCTAACTACCTGACCCTCCACCAGGGGGCCGGAAACACAGAAGAGCCAACCTAATGGCCCTCGCCTCATGGAAGTTGATGGACCACACTGCTTCCCTATGATTTCAATGGCTCTGTGCCACCCGGCCTTGGCAATGGGCTCCCCAGCCCGAGAAATTGACATCTGTCAACAAGAGAGTCCATGAGCAATCGTCCAGCAATACGCCCTTCTCAGAAGAGTGGGCTGCTGCCACTATCATAGGCTGGCCATCACTATCATTGGGAGAGGGAGCTGGGCTTGAACTGCTGAGAACTCTGGGACCTCTGAGTCAGCAAAGGTGGCCGCAAAGAGCATGAACCCACAATACCATCTTGATTGTCGCCGCCATCAATCCAAATAGTTGAAGATAATCCTGGACTCTGGGAGCCTGCTGCAAACAGAACAGCACTAGGCAATCCAACAGCCTTTGACATTTTTTTTAAGCAGGAAGACAGTGCACAATCTAAAATTGAAACGTGCTCCCAGGAACTCCAGGGACTGGAAATGCAACAACTTGTTCTTTCCCCAAGTGATCATCCAGCCGAGGCCTATCAGAAAGTATACCACTCAATGAGCTATCTGAGATGCCTCTGAAAGAGAATTGGCTCAGATGAGCCAGTAGTCCAGATATGGATGCATACAACTGCCTTAAGGCCATAGCACTGCAAACACCACCACTATGACCTTGAACGTCCTTGGGGCAGTAGAGAGTCCAAATGGGGGGGGGGGGGATGCAGCAAACTGAAGGAGAGAGCAAAGCATGGCAAAACAGATACTTTGCTGATCCCCTGGATCAGAATATGAAATATGCCTCTGCCAAATCCAGAGATACTAGAAACTCCCCTTGGCAGACTGCTTATTTATTAGGTAGCTGGTTTTAAACACTGCCTTCTCAAAAGTGTCAAGGCAATTTACATGGAATAAATTAAATAAAACTCAACTTTTGTGGAACTGCCTGAATCATGGATCACAAGTGCTCATCGACACACTAGAGGCCCAGAATGGGCCAGAAAGCGTAGCTACTAACCTGTAACAGGTGTTTCTCCAGGGACAGCAGGAATCAGTCCTCACATATGGGTGACGCAGACGGAGCCCTCGTGCGAAGCAATTCCCCAGCTTTCAAAGAAAACCTTTCGGATTGCATTGCGCATGGCCAGTCCCCTTCCCGCCCAAGGGTACCATCTTGCTCAGTCAAATGACATAGCTAAAAAGATAGCAAAATGAATAAAAACAATAATAGGACTGCAACTCCAGGGGAGGAGGGAGGGTTGTGAGGACTGATTCCTGCTGTCCCTGGAGAACACCTGTTACAGGTGAGTAACTACGCTTTCTCCAGGAACAAGCAGGAAATCAGTCCTCACATATGGGACTCCCTAGCTATAGGCTACCGAGAACACATAGCTGAAAATGGCTCCCTTTAGAAGAGCCGCAGCAGCTGCAATAGGAATTCAGCCGAGAAAGCAACACCCCCTGGTAGCCTGACACCAGAGAAAGGGGGTTGGAGTTGCCTAAACCTCAAATAAATTACGGAGTACCGTCTGGCCGAAAGCACTGTCCCGTCGGAACTCCCTATCCAGGCAGTAATGGGCCGCAAAAATCTGACTTGAAGACCAAGTTGCGGCCCGGCAGATGTCTGCCAGTGGAACAGAGCGGAAGTGAGCCACTGATGCGGCCTTAGCCCTGACATGGTGGGCCGTGACTCAACCCTGCAATGGGAGGTCGGCCGCTCTCTACGCCCAGGTAATGCAGTCTGCCACCCAGGTGGACAGCGTACGCTTGGAGACAGGTAACCCGATTACTGGGGTCATATGATATGAAGAGCTGAGTCGCCCTTCGATGTCCCTTTGTACGCTCCAGGTAGAAGGACAACGCCCTCTTGCAATCCAGTGTATGCAAGACTGCCTCTGCCCGGCTGGAATGTGGCCTGGGAAAGAAGGTTGGAAGAATCACCTCCTGGTTGAGGTGGAAAGAAGAGACCACCTTTGGAAGGAACTTGGGGTGAGTGCGGAGGACCACCCTATTCCTATAAAATGTTGTGTAAGGTTTATCGGTTACAAGAGCTTGCAGCTCACTCACATGTCTGGCTGATGTGAGTGCCACCAGGAAGAGCACCTTCCAGGAGAGGAAGCGCAGATGGCAAGAGGACATCGGCTCAAAAGGTGGGCGAATAAGCTGCTGTAAAGACCACATTTTAAATCCCACTCAGTGGCCGGAGGACGAACTGGGGGTTTCAGCAGAAGCAGACCTCTGAGGAATCTGGACACCAGGGGGTGAGTCGAAAGAGGTTGCCCCTCCACTGGCGAGTGGTTTGCTGACAAAGCACTCAGGTGGACCCTGACAGAGTTAGAGTTGAGACCTAATTCTGAGAGGTGAAGCAGGTGCTGCAGCAACACTGGTACAAGGCAAGAGAAAGGGTTTTCATTGTGCTGGCTACACCACACCTCAAATCTACGCCACTTCAAAGCGTAGGATTTTCTAGTGGACTGCCTCCTTGAGGCCAGTAACACCTCTTCCACATTTCAAGGTAGGAGGAGAGGAGCCAGCATTACCCTTTCAGCAGCCATGCCATCAGGTTGAGGGACCTGAGGTTGGGGTGCAAGAGAGCCCTGCTCCTGGGACAAGAGGTCGGGCTGCGTCCCCAGTGGTAGTGGAGTTTCCACTGCCAGATGGAAGAGAAGCGGAAACCAAGGCTGTCTTGGCCATCTGGGGGCTACCAGAATGACAGAGGCCTTGTCCCGAAGTATTTTGAACAGAGTCTGGGCCACCAGAGACGTGGGAGGAAACGCATATATGAGGCCCCTCGACCTGGAAAGCATCTGCAGCCACCCTCTGAGGATGTGGCTGTCTGGAGCAAAATCTGGGCAGCTGGTGATTTTGCGGACTGGCAAATAGATCTATGGACGGATGTCCCCAGCGGTGGAAAATCCGCTGGGCCACCACCGGATCCAGCTGCCATTCGTGAGGTTGGAGAATCCTGCTTAGCTTGTCTGCTAGGTTGTTCTCCTGACCAGGCAGGTACACTGCTTTGAGACACATACCCTGCCTGATGGCCAAGGAGCAGAGGTCCAGCGTCTCCTGACATAGGATACGAGACCCTGTACCTCCCTGCTTGTTCACGTAGAACATTGCTACCTGGTTGTCTGTCTGTATCAATACAGACTGATGAGAGAGGACATGACAAAAGGCTTGAAGAGCTAGGCGGATCGCCCTCAGCTCTAAGAGGTTGATTTGGTGGGCAGACTCCTGAGGAGACCATAACCCCTAAGTGCAGGATCCTTGGCAATGGGCTCCCCAACCCAGCAAGGAGGCATCTGTCGTCAGCACTCTTGTATGCGATGGAGTCTGAAACACTCCCTCGAGCAGGTTGGGTGGCTGACACCACCACTGTAACGACTTCTCCAGTCGTTTGGATACTGTTATCCTGTCTCTGAGACTGCCGGAGGCCCGAGTCCACTGATCTCTGAGGCACCATTGAACTGTTCTCATGTGGAGATGGGCATTTGGGGTCACATGCACCGTGGAGACCTGAGTTCTGCGCCTGAACTGTTGTGCCAAGGCCGGCAGCCTCTGTGCGCTGTCCTCCGGTAGGTACGCCTGCCTTTGCTTGAAGGGTGTCCAGTCTTGCTCCTATGAACTAAGTTTTGAGTGCGGAGCAAGGTGGACTTTACGTGGTTTATGACAAAACCCAGATGTTGCAACAGGTTGACAGTGCGAGACGTGGCCTGTTGGTCCTCCTGAGGCGACTGGCCCCTGATGAGCCAGTCGTCCAGATAAGGAAAGACAAAAATTCCTTGACTTCTTAGGAAGGCCGCCACTACAGCCAGGCATTTTTTAAACACAATGGGAGCAGAGGCTAGGCCAAAGGGTAGAATCCTGTATTGAAAATGTTTTCCTCCCACTACAAATCTGAGATATTGTCTGTGGTCTGGGTGTATGAGGATGTGTGTATAGGCATCCTTCAGGTCTAAGGAACATAGCCAATCTCCCTGGTGGAGGTAGGGCAGCAACATTCCAAGGGAAAGCATCAAACTTTTCCCTCACCAGGAACTTGTTTAAATTTCTTATGTCGAGGATGGGTCTAAGGTCTCCTGTTCTCTTTGGTATGAGAAAATACCTGGAGTAGAAACCCTTGCCCTGCAGGTGGTGGGGCACCGGTTCCACCGCCTGATCCTCTAGAAGACCTGCCAACTCCTGCAAGAGGAGGTCCCTGTGAAGAGGGGGTCTGAGAGGCTCTCCTGGAAAGAAGGAGTGTGGTATCTGGCTGAAGTGAAGTAAATAGCCCCTTCGGACTATCTGCAGGACCCAGATATCCGAGGTGATGGCTGGCCACCTGTGGGCGTACAGGGTCAGCCTGCCTCCTGTGCAAGACCATACCACTGCAATGGGAGTCAAAAAACCCTTTCCGGCCTGGTAGGAGGCCAGAGCCTGGGGCTTGGGGGCCTTCTGCTTATGCGGGCCATGCCCCTGTCCCTTAGCCTGCTGTCCCTGATGGGGATCTGGGGTGGCCTGGTAAGTGGGATAGTTGCGATAAGCAATACCATTCCCTCAGAAAAAAGGGCTTTTTACCCGAGCCCTTCTTCTTAGAAGGGGCAGAAGTCTTCAAGAGTCTTGTCCTTGTCAAGTACTTGGACTCGATTTCAGCAGCCTTCTCAGTCATGGGTTTGCCAAAGAGGTTGTCACCTCGGCAAGGGACATCGACCAACTTGTCCTGAACCCATGACTCCTGATCCGATGACATTAGACAGGCCTGGCGGCGTGCACCAATGCCGGCCGTGGCTACTCGGGCTGAAGCCTTGAAGCCATCATAGGCCACTCGAGATATAAACTTTGAGCACTTCCGAATTCCGGTGGACAAAGCATTGAAGCGCTGCAAGGGTTCCTGGGAGAGGCCAGCTGAGAACCCGGCAATCTCCTTTGCCAGGTCCCTCAAGTACATGCCCATGTACAGTTGGTAGGTTTGGACACGGCATGAAAGCATCGAGCCCTGGAAGCATTTTCTGCCGAGGGCGTCCAGGTTCCGGGCCTCCCGGCCAGGAGGCACCAAGGAGTGCATTTTCTGGCTCTTCAGCCTATGCATGGCCGATTCCACAACCATGGAGTTGTGCGGCAGCTGTGCCTTTTGGAATCCAGGGCTCTTGCGGACTCGATAGATGGAATCGACCCGCTTGCTTCGCACCAGCATCGAGGCTGGTGACTCCCACTTGTGGAGTAGCAGCCGTTCCAGCATCGGAGGAACTGGTACAGTAAGGGCTTCCTTCGGGGGAAAGTCATACTGGAGGGCATCAAGCTCTTCAGCTCAAGGCTCCTCCTCGGTATCCGCCGGGAATGCCAACACCTTGGCCATGTCTTTGACGAAGTCTGAGAACCAGGTATCCTCCGGAGGGGACCTTCTCCAAGGCTCCGAACCTGGAGAGTCCGATGGGACTTACCGAGTCCGATGGGTGTCAGGGGACTCCTCATCTTCCGTCTGCCACGCCGAGCCCTCCAAGGAGGAATCGAGGGGCTCCGGCGGTGAGGGATTTGGTCCCGACCACCTCGACGCTGAGAGCACTGGCGTCGACTACCTCGGTCCCGAGCGAGAGGTTGAGGGAGACCTTGGCAGAGGATCGACTCGAGTCCGAAGAGTCTCGAGGATCGGCTCGGCCTCCGGGGTCGACTTGGACATCGAGGTCCTGGTGGTTGGGGCGGATGGACTGGTGAGACTGGCTATCAGCGCCTGCTACTGCTCCATGAAGGCAGACATGCTGCGCTCCAGGGCCGTCATCCTGAGACCGAGTTCAGAAGACTCCACAGCTGCTGGCTCGGGCCCCAACGATGTCAGCTCCCCCGGAGGGGAGTCCACGAGGACTACAGCACTTACCCACCTCAGCGTCTCCGGCTCCGTGCGAGGTACCTTCACAGGCCACTCCGACTCCGAGGACCCAGGGCAGCGGTCAGGATTCCGCGAACTGGCTTTCAAGGGCCCAGGGCGATCAGAGGCATCCAACGACACTGCCCTCACAGGTTTCTTCTTCCTCTGGTATTCCCGTGAGGGAGACCCCCATTCAGAAGATCCCCGGCGCTGCTCGGGTTCAAACAGCTCGCGAGACGTCGAGGCTTCTGAGGTCTGGATCCGGGGGGGGGATGCGAACTCAGAGAAAATCCTGTCACGTTGCTGCTGCCTACTTCGAAGTGCCTTAGAGGTTATTTTTCCCACACGGACCACAGACCTGTGGGTCATGGTCCGGTCTGAGGCATCTGAGACAGCAGTCATGTGTGTCGGTGAGAGACATTAGCTTCTTACACCGATCACACTTTTTAAACCCGCTGGCAGTCATTGGGGGAAAAAGGGCCCCTGCAAAGTCGAAGGACTGGGCTGCCAGTGAAAAATAAAAAAAGAGCGCAAACGCTAGTCTCTAAGGACAAAAACACAAAAAATTGACTGGACTCGATACCGGTGTACCGAGCCGAAGGCGGGAAGGGGAACCGGCATCGAACCGGTCGAAGATCCAAAATTTCTTCCAAGTTTTGATGCACCTTTTCCGCGAGGAATTAGGGACAGTGTCCGTTGGGCTCCACGGAAAAAGGGAGACTGAGCAAGATGGCACCCTTGGGTGGGAAGGGGACTGCGCATGCACGATGCAATCCCAAAAGCTTTCTTTGAAAGCTGGGGAATTTATTTATTTAACAATTTTTATATACCGCGCTATTTGTTATCAGTGCGGTTTACATATAACAAAGGTTGCATAGTCAGAAGACTGTTCTGTGCTTACATTGAAACAGGAGTTTAAACTTGGATCAACAGGGTAACTATATACATATGATTTGACCACACTATATACATATGTACATAAACATAATTAGATCAGGTTGGTATATTCAAGAAGAGCTAAGGCAAACTCAAAAATACTTGTGACAGTTATTTATGTGGAGAAAGAAAGGTTTGTGGGCGTTGGTGTGTGTATGATCAGAGGCGGGGTGGATGATTGTGCAAAGTGAAGTAGGAAAATGTGGTGTTTGATTGCCTTACGGAACTGAATAAGGTCTTTGATTGATCTTATTTCTGGTGGAAGGTCGTTCCAGCACTTTGGGGCGTAGAAGGCAAAGGTTCTTTTCTTGGTCATCTGGGTGCACTTGATGGACTCTTTAGGGACGATCAAGGTGTTGTCAGTTATCAACCTTCGCATTCTGTTTTTCGGGGTGAGAGTGATAAGGTCACTGAGTGTCATGGGGGCTAGGTTATTGATGATCTTGAAAATGATGAGAAGGATTTTGTATGTTAATCTGCAATGAATTGGTAGCCAGTGGAGTTCCTTAAGTATCAGGGTGATATGGTCTGATCTTGCTATACCACAGAGCACACGCGCAGCCGCATTCATAGCGAGTTCATAGCATTCATAGCAATTGCTTCGCACGAGGGCTCCGTCGGCATCGACGTCACCCATATGTGAGGACTGACTTCCTGCTTGTTCCTGGAGAATGTTCTTTCTGTGTTGGTACAACGAAACAGATGAAATACCTGCCCTTGCCCCAATCGTCCTCAGTAACGGGCACCGAGAGGCAACTTGTCGAAGGGGAGAAGAAAAAAAGCGTCCAGGATTGGCTCTTGCATTCCAGGACATAGCTGTACTGAATGGGGACTAGCACCCAGCAATCCTTGGTGACCCAGGCCCATTCCTGAAGGAAGAGGCAAAACCTGCCCCCAACCAGAGGAACCAGGGAATGGGCCCCCAAACTATCATTGCCCAGCATGGGAGTCCCCTCCTCGGGATGGGACGAGGTCTCATGACTGTAACCCATTTGGAGAAACTGTCCGGAGTGAAACCACAATCCTTGGCAACAATGAGTAATCAATAGTAGAGAACTACGTACAGGAAAGCATAAACAGAACACTGTCAGTAGAAGACGAACCTGCAGAGCCAAGTATAAAAATCATAGTGGATCCAAGGGTAAAGCAGCAGAGAATGAGCCCGAAGTCAACAAAATAGAGGGGAAGGAAAGGCTTTCCAGACTGGCAGCGATGGAAGTCCCAAGACCCCCAGAAATCCAGCCAGCATGCCTGCGAGGAACAGGTGGCAGCTGATGGAAAAGGAGCTCCATCCTGCTTTTCAGGTCCCATGGAACTCTCCTCATCCAGGTTCTTCAACTCAAGAGAAGTGTCCCTCTAAGGCTAGATGAGCAACCAGGCTTTGGAAGATGAGTACACTACCCCATGTCAGAGCCAAGCCAATGCCTGTGTCACTGTCAACAGGACACAATCCCTGGCCACTAGACATACCAGGCCATACATGGCATCAGAAAGGAAAGTCGTAGTAGACTCCAAAAGAGGAGTAAAATCATCTGGCGGGAGAGAATGAATCCACTGGAGCAGGGCTCGAGATGTCAGGCCTGCACATACCGTAACTGAAGAATAGCAGCCGCCACACCAAACTGGTTCCTTAACACAAATCCACCTTTCGGTCCAGAGTATTCTTTAAGGCCAATCCGCCTTTCACCGAAAAGGTGGTCTCGACTGGGAACCGCCATGACCTATGCATCCACCTTTAAAACACAGAAGAGAGCTTTCTGGTTAAATTTAGAACCCAGCAGAGAGCTTCTAGTTTAAATTTCATAATAAGTCAGAGCCTAGCAGCAGAAAAGAGCTTTAATTTAAATCAAATCAGAATATAACTTAACATAAAAGACAAAACAGGGTCAGTATTCTTTGAGCAACAAATAAAGTCTTCTAGAGACCTTTACAAAGAGGCCTTCTACCTAGGGGGCAAGAGACCTGTGAAACGTTTTCAGTAGGTGGTAACGCCAGGTGGCAGGTCAAAAGGCCATTTTGAAAGACTCCTTCTATCCAAGCAAGGACTCTTAATCACCCAGGAAGTTGGTCACAGCTTACCTCAGAAGCACTGGACAGGGTACTGTGTAGCAGCCCTCTTTTAATAAGTGTTATTTCCCTCCCTCCCTCCCCAACACCCATGGGATAATCGTAGCTTTATAGGTGCTTACACATCTTAAAGGAAAGGAGGTGCTCTCAGTTGCAGCTCGTTATCCAAATCAGTCATACACTAAGGACCTGAGATTAATTAAGCTTCAGGTGAACAAGGTATATTAAACGTATTAGGTACAATTTTATTAGTATAAGTATCCATAGCAACCCTTGGTATTTATTTATTTATTCATTCATTCAATATCTTGTTTATACCGCGCTCTTTAAAATCAGCATGGTTTATATTTAACAACTCGTGCAGAGCAGGCAGGGCCCACAACTGGACTTACAATGAACAGGGGTTTCTAAACAGGACTGACAGGGTAACTATATACAGGCAAGCTAGCTGTCACAGGCGACGTGGTCAGCTCGCAACTATTTACAGTTTTAATATATACAGGTTGACTGGTCTAAGCATGTGCACAATTCCATCAGCAGATTGTCTCGTGATCTAGTGAGTGGGGTTGCAATCCTGCAGGGTGGCTGCGATGGGGGTGGTGGTTTTGGTTCCTGGGTGCGCCTGGTTGAGAGATGTCGTATGAATCAGAATAGTGCTGGATGAAGAGATGGTGCTTCAGCACTTTTCTAAACTGGGCGAGGTCAGTGATGGCTTGAATGGTGGGTGGAAGAGCGTTCCAGCATGTGGGTGCTTATAAGGTGAAGGCTCTCTTTCTTGTTGACTGGGAGCATTTTGTGATCGCCTTCGGGAGTATCAGTGTATTAACGGCAGCTGACCTCCTAGCTCTGTTGATGGGGGTGGGCTGGATGAGGTCCGTGAGGGAGGTAGAGGAGCACTTATTTATGGCTTTGAAGGTCAGCAGTAGCACTTTAAAGGAAAGTCTGCAGTGAACCGGCAGCCAGTGCAGGTGCTTCAAGAGTGGCGTTATGTGTTCCCTCCTGGAGGCTCCATGCAAGATTCTGGCGGCTGCATTCATTGCAAGCTGCAGTGGATTTAGCGTGCTCTTCGGGAGTCCGTATAGTATGGCAAAATCAAAATGTGGGATTACTAGGGCCTGAAAGATTGTCCTGAAGTCATCTGGCTCGAGCAGCTGCCGGAGTTGACGGAGCGACCTTATTTTGTGGTAGATCGCTCTGACCATGTTGCTGATCTGGGCCTTCATGTCGAGCTGTTGGTCAAGTGTGACTCCTAGGTAGCGTACCGTGGGCTTGCTGAAGAGCTCGGCATCTCGTACCTTCAGTGAGGCGGGGGGGGGGGGGGGCGGATGAATGCTGGGTTCCTGGTGATAAAGAGGACCTCCGTCTTGTTGAAATTTATTTTATTTTGAGCCTCTGCATATGCAGCCAATCAGTGACGGTGTCAAAGCAGGCTGTCAATGGTGAGAGAGATCTGGATGTTCTGTTGAGATAGGCATGTAAAGCAAGACATCGTCGGTGTAGACCAGGCAGTTAATATTGAAGGAGCGGATGAGAGCACAGATGGGTTGCATGTAGACATTGAACAATAGGGCTGAGAGTGATGATCCCTGTGCATGCCTTTTTCTTGTGGGAAAAGTTTGGAGGTAGAGGAGCCGGTTCGGATGTGCTGCCATCTGTCTGACAGATATGACTCACACCAAGTGAGTGCTGTACCATGGATACCCTTCCCCTTAAGACACGTCAGGAGTATTTCGTGGCTTACGGAGTCGAAGGCTGCGACGATGTCCAAGAAGATCAGGGCGAACCCCTGCCTGATGTTGTCCAAGCCGATGGTTAAGGAGCTGAACAGAGTGGTTAACAGGGTCTCGACACCATGCGACTCCCTGAAGCCATGCTGACATTAGTTGAGGGGTGCGTTTGTCTCGATGTGGTGGTGAAGTTGACGATGGGCGACCTTCTCAATAATTGTTGCCAAAAGAGGGATACTTGAGATTGGTCTGTAGGAGTCCACCTTTGCCGGGTCCAGCTTGTTTTTTAAAAGAGGTCTGATAGCTGTTTGCTTTAGGCTTCGAGGGAAGGTTCCAGTCGAGAATGACAACTCTGAGTTTGGCCAGGAACGGGCTAAGGTCAACAAGCAGAGATTTTACCCAAAATGCTGGGCAAGGGTCGTTTGGAGCTGTGGTGGTATTTACTGCTGAATGCCTTTCTCTGCTGGGGCCGAGAAGGTGATGAGTATGTCACAGGTGTCCTTCATGACTGGAGGCAAGAAGGTGGATGGTTGGGGTCGGTGGTGTGCTCCTTGTGAGGGAGAAAGGTTTGTGATCCCGCCGGTCTGGCTTGATTTAGCCTGCAGGTAGTGTCACGGCCCCTCCTAGTGGCAGCGTGCAGAAAGGAGAGGGCGGACACATTGTTGGTTGAAGGAGGAAAAACTTTTCTAGACCAGTTGCATCATGGTCTTTGTAGTCCCACTTCATAAAGAAATAGTTGTGAGCCTTGTGCAGGGTTAAACCTAAATGGTTTTTATTCCCTTTGTTGCGCAAAGGTTCTCCAGGAAGACAAAAAAACAGAATGTACCTTACTTCAGGATTTATGCCAAAATATTTACAAAATCAGTAACTGTTACAGGCGCTTCGCAGTTCTTTGCGTTCAAACAGGTTTTCAACACCAAGAGGAAAAACAAATACAAAAACTTCTTCTTTCAGCTTAGCAAAAGCAAAGACATGTTAAAGCATGTCCTGCCGGTTACAATTCTGTGAGAGACTCTAGACTCTTGGAAACACAGAGTGAGCAGTCCATCGGGTGCTCTAACTGCCACGGCTCGGGTTCTATCACCTCTATTTGCATAGCTTCCTGTTCAGCTGTGTTGTCAGCTAGTCCTGAGCTTTCCCTGGATAAGGCAGGTTGTAGTTCAATAGATCTCTTCAATAGCAAAGGCAGGGAGGTTGACCCGGTGAAAAGCGGTATATAAATGCAGTTAAATAAATAAAAATAAATAAATAAATATTCCCCAGCCTTGCTGGTCCTGGTTTGGCAAATAACTGTTATGGCTTTTTACTATGCCTCTCTGTAAAGGTTTCACAAGCCTTTCCCAGCTTTGTTTCCTATCAGTACGGCTCTCTGGGTTATAAGCTTTTCTAGGAGCTGGCTCACATCTTGGAAAGGAAATATAACTGTACCTTGAGACGTGCTCTGCTGGTATTTGCTCTACCTGGCAGTCTTCTTCTATCACCGTCGTCCCTGAAGACTGGCTCCTGGAGCTTTCTGGAACGGGCTGGTCTTCCCTGGAACTTAGCTCTTCCTTGTATGTACTCCAAGCTTCTCTGCCTTTCAGTATGTGAGGTTCCTCTCTCAGGTCCCTTCTCAGTTCCTCTCTGAACTTGTGTTCCTCTCCAAACTTGTGGTCCTCTCTGAGCTTGAGGTCCTCTCTCAGTTACTCTCTCAGCTCGAGGTCCTCTCTGCTTTCTTCCTTCTGAGCACTGTTTATAAAGCCGTTTCTCCACTGAGCTTCCTGGCTCTCTACTCAGGTGTACCTGATTAGCTCCTGATTTCTCAAAACCTGGGTGTGTCAGCTTAGCTTCTGCAGCCTTGTGCCTGCTCCCTCTAGCTGCACTTTTAGGTAACTGCACCTTCTGTGAGTCAGTTGCTTTATAACAAACTGTTTTTTTCTAAGTCTATAGCTTCAATGACTTCAGCTTCATCACAGTAGTCAGTGTATTCCTGTGGGTCTGGCAGGCTTGGTTGGGTAGGGGAGGGGTCCTTTGTTAGGGACTTGACAATGTTAAATAGCTCGTGCGGTTTGTTTAGAACGCACTGTAGTATCTCTGCATGGAATTGCCTCATTTTTGCGTGACTGCTTCACGGTGCCTTCTTAGGTAGGCCGTGTACTGTTCATTGTTCTCGGTTGTGCGCGAATGACGCCAATGTCTCTCAAGCTTTCTAAGGTGGAGAAGTGACGCCCGTAGCTCGGTGAGTACCATGGAGAGTTCCGCCTTCTTCCTGGTGGCTTGTGAGTGGTTGATGGACGATGGCATCAAGGCTTGAGTTCCATGTGGCGATCATTTCATCGAGATTGTGTGCTGGTGGGTTATGGAGCGGTTGGGCTCTGTTCAGGATTTCCTCCTTGTTGAATGGCTGGAAATGTCTGGAAGATGTTGTGGGAGGCTTGGCTGAGGTCTGGGGGCCGATGTGGATGGGTTGCATTGGCATCTGGAATCTTATCGGGCAATGGTCAGACCATGGCACTGGGGTGATGGATAGGGCACGGTCATGCTTGGGGTCTAATACTGAGCACGGGGCAAAAATCAGGTCCAGCATGTTCGCCTTTACGTGAGTGGGGGTATTAACTATCTGTGTGTATCCTAGCTCATTGAGTGCCTCGAGGAAGGCCTTGGCATGGGTGTCTTGGAGAGCAGGGAGGTTGAAATCGCCCAGCACCCTGTTATCTAGTTTAAAAGCTGCTCTATCTCCTTTTTAAAGGTTAATGCCAGCAGTCTGGTTCCATCCCGGTTAAGGTGAAGCCCATCCCATTCGAAGAGCCCCTTCTTTCCCCAGATGTTCCCCAGTTCCTAACAAATCCAAAATCCTCATCCTTGCACCATCGTCTCATCCACGCATTGAGACTCTGGAGCTCTGCCTGCCTTTTGGGGTCCTGCGCGTAGAACGGGAAGCATTTTGGAGAATGCTACCCTGGAAGTTCTGGATTTCAACTTCCTACCTAAAATCCTAAATTTAGCCTCCAGAACCTCCCTACCACATTTTCCTATGTCATTGGTACCGACATGTACCAAGACAGCAGACTCCTTCCCAGCACTATTTAAGACCTTATCTAGGTGGCGCATTTTAAACACAAGCTTAAAACTAAGATACAGACAGCAGTCCAGCAGCAAGATGGGGGCTTTCCAGTCTCTTGCATTGAGTGTCACATGTATGATTTTCTCCCTGTCAGTGAGAGGTCTTACGTGTGCACTAGGTGCAAGGAGCTCTTTGCTCTTAGGTAATCAGTCCATTCTCTGGAGGCTAGAGTAGCAGACTTGGAAGACATAAGAAAGACAGAGAGTACATAGACGAGACCTACAGGGATATAGTCCTGAAGTCCCACCTCCAGTCTGGCAGCATCCCTGTTGCCATGGAGAGGTCACGTGACAGGACAGCATCACCCTGGTGTGGCAGGAAGTGATCCTGTAACTAGGACCTGTCCTCCAGGTGATGTAAAACCCACTTGCACTGAGGAATTTTTTCCAGGGCCATGTGCCATGAGGGAAGTGTTAGGACAGCCGTTATAGTTGGTGATTCGATCATTAGGCATGTAGATAGCTGGGTGGCTGGTGGACGTGAGGATCGCCTGGTAACATGCCTGCCTGGTGCGAAGGTAGTGGACTTCAAGCAGAGAGGTTCCAAAAAAGAGTAAAGTAGCCCAAATGCCCTCGAGTATGGAGCAGACAGAGCTTAAAGATCCCAAATTGCCCATGCCTACCAACAGCCAGATTAATATGAATAAAACAGTCTCTAAAATACCTGTTTGCAAATGCTAGAAGTCTAAAAAATAATATGGGAGAGTTAGAATATATAGCACTAAATGAGAGGTTAGAAATAATTGGAATCTCAGAGACATAGTAGGAGGACGACACCAGTGGGACACTGATACCTGGGTACAAACTATATTGTAATGATAGAGCTGATCAAATTGGTGGAGGGGTTGCGCTCTATATTAGAGAGGGCATTGAGTCAGAAAGGATTAAAGTTTTGCAGGAAACAAAATTTGCTGTCAAATCTCTATGGATTGAAATTCCATGAAAAAGGGGGAAGGCAATGGCAGTGGGAGTGTACTATTGACCGCCTGGCCAGAAGAAACAAATGGATGATGAAATGCTCAAAGAAAATCAAGGAAGCTAACAAAAGTTACAGCACAGTAATAATAATGGGTGATTTCAATTACCCCTGTATCGACTGGGTCAGTGTCACGGCAGGACATGCTAGGGAGATAAAGTTCCTAGATGAAATAAATGACTGCTTCTGGGAGCAGCTGGTTCATGAACCGACCAGAGGGGAAGCCATATTGGACCTAGTCCTTAGTGGAACACCAGATCTGGTGCAAGAGAAGGGTGTTTGGGCCACTTGGCAATAGTGATCATAGCATGATCGTGTTTGATTTAATTAGTGGAGGAGGGACAGTAAGGAAATCCACAGTACTACCTTTTAACTTTCGAAAGGGATATTATGATAAAATGAGGAAAATAGTTAAGAAAAAACTAAAAGGAGCAGTTGCAAAGGTTAAAGACTTACATCAAGCTTGGGTGTTCTTGAAAAATACTATCTTGGAAGCCCAGACCAGCTGTATTCCACGCTTTAAGAAAAGTGGAAGGAAGTCAAAAAAACTGCCAGCACGGTTTAAAGGTGAGGTCAGAGAGGCTGTTGCCAAAAAAGCATCTTTCAGGAAATGGAAAAAAGAGCCAAACGACGAAACCTGGAAACAGCACAAGCACTGGCAAGTTAAATGTAAGACATTGATAAGGCAGGCAAAGGGAGAATTTGAGAAGCTTGCTGCGGAAGCAAAAACGTGTAATAAAGACTTTTTCAAGTACATTCGTAGCAAAAAACCTGTAAGAGAGTCAGTTGGTCCATTAGATGATAGAAGGGTTAAAGGGGCACTAAGAGGCGACAAGGCGATAGCGGAGAGACTGAATGAATTCTTTGCTTCGGTCTTTACTGAGGAAGATGTAGGGATGTTACCCATGATTGAAGTAGTATTTAAAGGTGGGGAAGAATTGAAGGAAATATCGATACATCGGGAAGATGTATTACAACTATTAGATAAACTGAAGAGTAGCAAATCACCTGGGCCGGATGATATACATCCAAGGGTGTTGAAAGAACTGAAATATGAGAATGCAGACCTGCTATTAGTAATCTGTGAACTATCATTAAAATCATCTGTAATACTTAAAGATTGGAGGATGGCGAACGTAACGCCAATTTTTAAAAAGGGTTCCAGGGGTGATCTGGGAAACTACAGACCGGTGAGCCTGACGTCAGTACCGGGAAAAATGGTAGAAACCATCATAAAGAACAATATTGCTGTACATGTAGATAGTCATGGCTTAATGGGAGACAGCCAACATGGCTTTAGCCAAGGAAGATCTTGTCTTACTAATCTATTATGTTTTTTTGAAGGTGTGAATAAACAGGTAGACAAAGGTGAGTCGGTTGATATAGTGTATTTGGACTTTCAGAAAGCCTTTGACAAGGTCCCTCATCAGAGACTTTGTGCAAAACTAAAGAGTCATGGGATAGGAGGCAGTGTACTACTGTGGAGCAGGAACTGGTTAAAAGATAGAAAGCAGAGGGTAGGGCTAAATGGCCAATTTTCCCAATAGAGAAAGGTGAATAGTGGTGTACCCCAGGGATCTGTGCTGGGTCCGCTGCTTTTTGACATATTCATAAATGACCTGGAAAAGGGAACAACAAGTGAGGTTATCAAATTTGCAGATGACACAAAACTATTTAAAAAGCTGTTAAAACCCAAGAGAATTGTGGAAAATTGCAAGAGGATCTTGATAAATTGGAAGACTGAGCATCAAAATGGCAGATGAAATTTAATGTCGACAAGTGCAAAGTTATGCACCTAGGGAAGAACCACCCAAACTATGGTTACACGATACAAGGTTCCACATTAGAAACCACCACCCAGGAAAAAGATTTAGGCGTCATTGTGGATAACATGTTAAAACCCTCTGCCCAGTGTGCAGCGGCGACCAAGAGAGCAAACAGAATGCTAGGTATCATAAGAAAAGGAATTGAAAATAAAACAAAGTATATTATAATGCCTCTGTATCTTTCCATGGTGTGACCGCACCTTGAATATTGTGTGCAATTCTGATCACCGTATCTTAAAAAGGATATAGCGCTATTAGAAAAGGTTCAGAGAAGAGCCACCAAAATGGTAAAGGGGATGGAAGGATACCCCTATGAAGAGAGGCTAAAAAGGTTAGGGCTCTTTAACCTGGAATAGAGACGACTGAGGGGGAGATATGATAGAAGTCTATAAATTAATGAACGGAGTGGAACGGGTAAACGTAGATCGATTGTTTACGTTATCAGAATTTAGAAAGACTAGGGGACATGCAATGAAGCTACAGGGTAAATTATTTAAGACTAATAAAAGAAAATATTTTTTCACTCAACATGTAATCAAACTCTGGAATTTGTTACCGGAGGATGTAGTAAAGGCTGTTAGTGTAGCTGGGTTTAAAAAAGGTTTGGACAAGTTCCTGGAGGAAAGGTCCATAAACCATTATTAAGAAGGGACCCAGAATATCAATGCTTGACCCAATACAAGCATTGTGGAACCTGTGTCTTTTGGGGAAACTGCTAGGTACGTATGACCTAGATTGGCCACTGTTGGAAACAGGATACTGGCCTTGATGGACCTTGGTCTGATCCAGTATGGCATATCTTATGTTCTTATGAAATATTAAACTACACAACATACTTCTTCTCCAGGACAGCATGCATTTTCTTATATACTCTTAGCCCCTTAGACAGGGGAGTCAAGGGAATCCCACTCTGAGTGGAACAGGAAGACAGTAGTGGATTTTTGCACCCCTTGCAGGAGTGGATGCATCTTTTGTTCCTGCTCCATGCCTCGAGCATCTGCCAAACTCAAGAGGATAAGACCCTGGGGGGATCAACAACTCCAGTTCCTCCTTCAAGAACAGGCAGTTAACATTGGCCTCCTCACAATCCTCTGAAGGTGAGAGTACTTCATCCACATCAGACATCTGAATCCAAGCCACAGCTCAAATCTCAGATAGATCCCAGCTAATCCCCATCTCCAGGAGCAATATTTGCCGGGGATGTTAGCTAAAGGCAATCAAACAGGGCTTCCGCTTTCAGCCTGCCCCTCAGGAGGGCCCAGAGGCCACAGAGTAAATTTCCATGCCAGAACGACCAAGCCTGTTGTAAAAAGGAAAGGTATTCCGGGGGAGGACAATCCAGATTCCAGAAGCTCTCCCTGCAGAAATGAGCTCCCCTACACCAGGAGACAGAGTTGCCGTCGATTCCCTAGAGGTCGGGGAGCGATGCACAACACAGTCGCGGGAACCACCAGCCAGCATGTTATCTTTACACATCCCTCAGCAGAGAGAGGGGCAATCCCTCCAGGGAAAACTCAGGAACTGCCATACTAGAAGAGCAGATGAGGCACCATGCTTGCCAGAGGCCAAACAAGGGATTCCTGGAAGAAGACATAAGAGAGTTAAGGCAAGTATCACAACAGCGCAAACTAAGGCCACAGCATCCTAAAGGCGCATGCTAACTGTGCTTTTACTGTAACGTGTGTTACATTGCAAGGGCAGGCATGAGCATTGGAGCCGCTTGGGCAGAATGTGCATACAGACCATGCGACCTCCAGGTGCATAATAGAAATGCTACTAGCACATGCAGAAAAGGGCAGGAAATTGCCGCACCACGCCAATGGCCACCAGTAGTCTACATCGAATTGTGCCCCATACAGACTGAATTGGGAGCCCCCAGCACTGATTAGGTCAAGCCTTGGTTACTCACCCTGAGAGCCCTAGGCAGAGGATCTGTGTCGGGCTCAGCTCTACTCCCCTGATACTGTTACAATGGCTTTGCAACACTACATTTAAGGTGGCTGGCAGGCAGATCCCTCAGTCTCTTCTGCAATCTTTGGGAGAGAGCAGGAGGGAAGAGAGGAGGAAGAGGAAGAGGGCATTGAGGTTGTGTGAGACTGCTGCACTCTTCCAGATCCTTCCAATTTCTGGTTGCTCAACAGGCCCTTATGATAAGCACGTTGAGCTGAACCAATTTTCCCTCCTACTATGGCTAATGAAAAGATAAGTCTAGTGGAGCTTCCCACGCCACGCTCAAGTGAGAGTGTCACCCTCAAGATGGTCGTTCACGAGTGTTTAATCAATCTTTTCCGCTCAATCGTTAGAATTTTCTTCAGAGAGGAGAAAAATCCATCCACCATTTGCTGAAGACGAAGACATACTGAAGAGACTTCTGGTGGCTGAGGCGGATAGAGGCATGGGAGTAATGTCACTGAAACCTGGGCTTTTCATTGGTTCTCTGTATCTGCCAATCTGCTGGTAGAGGAACACAACCTACTTGTCTGGATTGGTCTAGCAATGACTGTTAAAAAGAACCTGTGGGCAGAGGGGCATCAGTATGCTATGATCAAAGTCATCTAAAGGGGTAGCAGCCCTCACTTCTACTCAACTCCACTGCCCAACCTCTCCATCACTCACATCCTCTTTACTACGGCGAAGCTGGTTCAGTTCTGTTTTGGTTCTATTTAGCTGCGTCTCCAGATCCAGCACTTTGGACTGTGCTATTCGTTCTTTTGATGAGGCCCGTGCTCTTGCCTGGTCCACCTAAGAACAGAAGAATTGTCAAATTGAGTAAGACCAGAAATCCATCAAGCTCAGCATCCTATCTTTGACTTTAACAAGTAGCAGATGTTTACAGGAAGTCTAAGGAAAAAAAAAACATTATTAAGGGTGGTCCAGCTGTAGTCAGAACTTTTCCATCCTCTAGCAGTCATGGTGTACCCATGTAATAAACCCAGGGCCATGCTGCTGACTTCTTTGTTAAATAGCCCATGTTCTGTATCTTGCCCCAAAATATGTCCAATCCATTGTTTAGTACAATTCTAGAAGATGTATTGGTCTAGAACAGTGCTTTTCAAACTTTTACCCTATATGGGGTCCATTGTGACAACTAAAGTCACATGACCCCCAAATTGATGATGAAATCAAATTGGTAGATCTCAACCTCCTTCCCCTCATTTAAACCAGGCAGGCAGCAGCACTCAGCACAGGGTCCCTTGTGTCAGTATACAATGTCCGCTTACAGACCCCAGTACCCAGCATGGGTTTCCAGTCTAACAGGAGGGGCAAGGGTCCATGAATGTTCACTGGCTCACAGGCCACATAGCTCTCCACAATGGACTTCCTTCTAATACCTCATGAGATATTTATTTCTTTATTGCGTAAATTCTCTTCTTAATCAATTTTTCATTGAATGCTCACACAGGCCTAAAAATCATTTTATATACGTTGTCCTAAATTTAAATTCATTGCTAAGAACTCAGGGTCTCAGACTTATCGGGCACTACTGGAATGTCCGATAAGTCTGAGACCCCAAGTTTGTAGCAATGAATTTAAATTTAGGACAACGTATATAAAATGATTTTTAGGCCTGTGTGAACATTCAATTAAAATTGATTAAGACGAGAATTTACGCAATAAAGAAATCAATATCTCATGAGGTATTCGAAGGAAGTCCATTGTGGACAGCTAAGTTAGACCTTCTGAGTGTTGACCAATTGATGGACTTGGTGACATGGCATAGGTCACAGAGAAAACCCAGAGAGATGGAGAAATGGCCATGATTATGTGGACCCTCATCCACTGATGATGTTACTCCATTTGGGGTCCCGACCCCATGTTTGGGAACCACTGGCCTTGGAAAAATCTAGTGTTAGTAGTTTCATATTTTTGAAAGGATTGACAAAAAAAACAACCTGGGGGGTGGGCAATATTCAGCCAGTTGGTGCAGCATAAGCAGATAAACCATTTGCTTATCTTTATGCCTGATATTCAAGTAGCCCTATCCATTACATAGGATCCTTAAAAATGAATCCTAAACTTAAATAAACAAGGTATCTGTTTAAGTTAGGACTGTTATTTGTATGGACCTACTAAATGGATAAAGTTATCCAGTGTCATCTGGATAGCATAGTTACTCACCTGTAACAGGTGATCTCTGGGAACAGCAGGAATTTAGTCTTCACATATGGGTATCGTCGGTACCGACGGAGCCTGCGCGGGAACGCTCCCCAGCATCCAATTAGAAAGCTTTTGGGAGCATCCCACAGCGCCTGCGTGCTGCCTTCCCGCCTTTTCCAACTGCCTCTCTCCAGTTGAGTTTTAAAGCTGAGACAAAGAGGGAAAGAGAAAGAGATAGAGAGATACAACTCCTAGGGGAGGTGGGTGGGTTGTGAAGACTAAATTCCTGCTGTTCCCGGAGATCACCTGTTACAGGTGAGTAACTATGCTATCTCCAGGAACAAGCAGGAATGTAGTCTTCACATATGGGGACTCCCTAGCTTTAGATGACAGGGAGAGACCCCAGAAGTTGTGTGTCCCTGTGAAAGGGCTCCACTTCCCCCCATGGATCTCTGGCATCCAACCAGGGATGGTGGGTAGGAGTTGATTAGGTATGGAACAGGTGTTGGAGAACAGCCTGACCAAACAAGGATCTCGGCGGGAGTCCTTGTCCAAGCAGTAATGGGCTGTGAAGGTATGAAATGAGGCCCAAGTGGCTGCTCGACAGATGACGTTGATAGACACAGAGTGCAGATGAGCCATTGAGGCTGCCATGCCTCTCTCATTGTGAGCTGTGACATGGCCCTCCAGAGGAAGATTCTTACTCTGATAGGCAAATGAAATACACTGTGCAATCCAGTTGGACAGTGTTCTCTTGGAAACTGGAAGTCCCAAATGAGAAGGATCAAAAGCAACAAAGAGTTGAGAGGACTTTCTATGTTGCTGTGTTCTTTGTAAGTAAAAGGCTAAAGCTCTTTTACAGTCTAAAGTATGAAGATTCCTTTCTGCATTTGATGCATGAGGCCTTGGAAAAAACACAGGCAGGTAGACTGCTTGGTTCAGATGAAAAGGCGAGACCACCTTTGGCATAAAGTGTGGATGTGTCCTAAGACTACCTTGTCATGATGGAACCTCGTATAAGGTGGATCAGCCACTAGTGCCTGCAATTCACTGATGCGACGTGCTGATGTGATTGCAATGAGAAAGATAACCTTACAGGAAAGGAATTTCAATGAGGTAGTAGCTAAGGGTTCGAAAGGTGGCTTCATGAGCTGGCCAAGAACCAGGTTTAAGTCCCATGCCACTGGCGGTGGCCTAATGGGAGGCTTAGTTAGAAGAAGGCTTCTCATAAATCTTGCTATAAGAGGATGGGAGGAAATAGGTTGTCCATTTAAAGGCTTGAAAGAAGCTGCACTAGCACTCAAATGGACTCTTACTGAGTTAGTCTTAAGTCCTGCAATGGATAAAAGAAGGAGATACTCCAGTAATGATTCCAGAGGTATCGCAAGAGGGCTAAGACCCTTCTGCAAGCACCATAAGGTAAACCTTTTCCACTTGAAAGCATAAGAGCATCTTGTGGAAGGTTTTCTGGAAGCATAAAGGATATCCTTTACTTGCTGAGAAAGGTTAAGATCATGAAGATCTGGGCCTTCAGCAACCAAGCCCTGAGATGTAGAGACTGGGGATTGGGATGCCATAACATTCCGTCCTCCTGAGATAGGAGATCTGGAGCGGACCCCAGAGAGGGAGCTTGAGAGAGATGTAGAAGCAGAGGGTAGCACACTTGCTGTGGCCAATGTGGAGCTATGAGAATCATACGGCCTCTGTCTCTCTGAAGCTTGAATAGGGTTTTGGGAATTAGGGGAATGGGAGGAAAGGCATAAAGGAAGTCTTGACCCCAATGAAGGAGGAAAGCATCCCTGGCCCGAGAGCCCTGAGCCGGAATTCTGGAACAGAACCGGGGAAGTTTGGCATTCAACGGACTTTCAAAGAGGTCTATGTCCGGGGTTCCCCAAATTTGAAACATCTTGGCCACCTGGTCTGCATGTAGAGACCATTCGTGTGGAAGCAGAACTCGACTGAGTCTGTCTGCCCAAGAGTTTTGAACACCTGGAAGATAAACTGCCAGAAGATGAATGTGATGCTCTCTGGCGAGGGCCCACAGTCGCAGAGCTTCGTTGCAAAGCGACAGAGAGCCAGTTCCTCCCTGCTTGTTTATATAGAACATGGCTACCTGATTGTCGGTGTGGATAAGGACTGTCTTGTGGCTGAGCAGGGTGTGGAAAACTCGCAGAGCAAGGAAGATTGCTCTGAGTTCCAAGAGATTGCTATGCAGACAAGTCTCCTGTGGGGATCAGATGCCCTGGGTGGAGAGGTCCTGAAGATGAGCTCCCCAGCCCATTGGAGAAGCATCTGTTGTAAGAGTTGCCTGGGGTAGAGGCTGTTGAAAGGGGGACCCCAGCAACAGGTTTTGAGGGGACTTCCACCATTGGAGGGACAAAATGAGGCGAATTGTGTTTGCTATTTTGTCTGATAGGCAGCCTAATGCCTGGGTCCATTGGGTGGATAAAGTCCACTGAGCTGCTCTCATGTGAAGGCGAGCATATGGTACCACATGAACGGTGGATGCCATGTGGCCTAGCAACTGTAACATCTCTCGAGCAGTTAGTAGGGGTTTCAACTCTGCTTGAGAAGCTAACTGCATCAAGCGAAGGCAACGGGCCTGGGGAAGATAGGCCCTTGCCCTTGTGGTATCCAGCAACGCCCCTATAAACGCCAGGGACTGAGTAGGGATCAAACTGGATTTTGGGATGTTTATTACCAGCCCTAAATATTGAAGGATACACATTGTGCAGGTTAGAGAAGTCTTGGCCTCTGATTGAGTGGGAGCTCGAATGAGCCAGTCGTCCAGGTAAGGGAAGACAAATATTCCCAGGGTGCGCAGAAAAGCAGCAACCACTGCCATGCATTTCGTGAACACCCTTGGTGCAGAGGCCAGACCAAAAGGGAGCACTCTGTATTGATAGTGCTTCTCCTGAAAAAGGAATCGAAGGAACCTTCTGTGAGTTGGATGGATGAGAACATGAGTGTACGCATCCTTGAGATCTAGAGAACAAAGCCAATCCTGACTCCGAAGGTATGGCAACAGAGTTCCTAGAGAAACCATCTTGAATTTTTCTTTGACTAGGAATCTGTTCAACTCTCTGAGATCTAAGATGGGTCTGAAGCCCCCTGTTTTCTTTGGAATAAGAAAATAGGGGGAGTAGAACCCTGTGCCCTGTTGTTAAGAAGGCACTTCCTCTATTGCCCCCTGGGCTAGAAGAGTGGCAACTTCCTGCTCCAACAGGCTGAGGAGGGAGGCTGGAGAATTGAACTGGTGCACTCTTGTGAGAGGGGGCAAGCTGGAAAAATGAAGTTTGTACCCCTCTCTTATGATGGAGAGTGTCCAATGCTCTGCTGTAATTTGCCCCCACCTGGGAGCAAAGTGACATAACCTTCCTGGAATGGAGGGCGGCTCTGGTCCTTCCAGAGCCAGGAATAAGTTCTCTAGCAGAAAGTCAAAGACCCTGAGGGGGCTGAGATTGCTGGGCTGGAGCAGGCCTCGCAGCCTTAGCCTTGCTCTGTTTGGAGGATTGCTGACGTTTGGAAGGGAACTGAGCTACAGAAGATGCCCACTGACTATAAGCAGGATAGAATCTTCCCTTTTTAGAAAAAGGTGTTTTCTTGAACAACCTTTTCTTAGCAGGAGCAGCTGTGGATTTGGATAGTCTATCCAAAGCAGAATTTTCAGCATCCATCTGATTGGCCTTTGCTTGCCAATCCTTACCAAATAGATTCTCACCTGTACAAGGGATATTTCCCAATTTGTCTTGGACCCAGATCTCCAAATCAGATGCTTGAAGCCAAGCAATCCTACGTGCACCTATAGCTATAGCTGAGGCTCTGCTTACGCATTCAAAGGAGTCGAAAGCTGCACGGTTGGAGAATTTGGAGATATCCTGGGCTTGTTTGAGCCCAGTGAGAAATTCTTGCTTTTTATCATCAGATATAAAAGGACTTAAAGTCTGCAAATGGTCAGTGTCTTCTTTTAAGAACATTCCAATGTAGAGACTATAAGAATTAATTCTCGCAGCAAGCATGGAAGCTTGGAAGACTCTTCTTCCAAAAGTATCCAGGGTTCTACATTCACGTCCTGGAGGATTAGAGGCATGTCTTTTGGCACTCAATCTTTCTCATTGCAGACTCAACCACAATAGAGTGGTGAGGAAGTTGAGTTTTATGGAAACCAGGACAAGGAGGGACATGATACATGGTGTCCAACCTGCGAGAATGAGGAGAGGTGGTTAGAGGTGCTTCCCACATCCTTAACATGAGATCATACAGAATTGCATGAATAGGTAAGGTAGCTGCCTCCTTAGGAGTTTTAGGATATTGCAAAATATCTAACTCCTTGGCTCTGGGCTCTGACTCTGGGGCCACTGTAATAGAGAGGCCCCGAGCCACCTCTCTGATAAAGTCTTGAAAAAAGACAAGTCCTCTGGAGGAGACATCCTTCGTTTAGGAGAGGACGCCTCCTGTGGAAGAAGCATCACTGCATCGACAGACTCTTCAGAATCCTCAGAGGAATCGAAGTATCGTCTGTCTGGATGCTCTTGCAACGCCCGATACCCGTACCGACCGGGATCGATATCGGGAATAACCGGTACCGGAGGGCTTCAGAGGACAGAGTACCGGCATAGCGGACACCGACGTCGATGCCACCGGTACTGGGATTGGTACCGATGGCGATGCTAGTGCCGGTACTGGCGGAGTAGTCTGTTGCGGTACCACGGGCGTCGATGCCACAAGGAAAGCCGCCAGACTGCATTCCATGGACAGAATCCTCTGATCCATCGACGCCGCCAATGCCTGGAAGTCGGTACCGGTGGAAGCCACCGGTACCCCAGAGCATGGCACCAAGAGATCTGTCGAGGTCACGCCATCGAGATCATCCTGGAACCCCGATGATGATGCTTTAGAGGCCGAAGTCTCCCGCCGGGGTAATTTTGCCGGTGCAGAATCCTCGAGGGCAAGGCCAGAGGCATCTCGATGCTTAGAAGGAGATCTACCCTTCGAGGACCGGCTGGATTTATGTTTAGTTACCTGAGATCCATGTGAGGAAGAAGCAGCCCTGGAAGACGTTGATGCTACCGAAGCCACATCAGAGGGAAACAGGGTACTGAGCTTGGCAGCTCGGTTCTGTCGACGCCTCTTAGACATCATGGAACAGGACACACAATCTGTTATGGAATGGTCAGGACCTAAACATTTTAGACACCAGTCATGGGTGTCGGTGACGGAGATAGTACCGCCACATTTTGTGCACTTTTTAAATCCTGAGGCAGGCTTTTACATAGTTAAGGGAAAAATGTTCTGGGCCTAAGGCCCAAAACTCAAGTGCACCTGAAGAAAAATAAATGGAAAAAAGTTTGTTGTTTTTTTTTTTACAAGAAGAAAAGAACAAGGACCGGCGGTACCGGTACAGCGTCGAAGAAGGCAGACGCGACAGAAAAGAAATAAAGAAAAAATAAGGAAATTCTTCTGCTGTGACAGGAACATGACCTGCTGGCTCCACGGAAAAAAGAACTGAGGAGAGACAGTTGGGAAGGCGGGAAGGCAGCACGCAGGCGCTGTGGGATGCTCCCAAAAGCTTTCTGAATGGACGCTGGGGAGCGTTTTCGCGCAGGCTCCGTCGGTACCGACGTACCCATATGTGAAGACTCATTCCTGCTTGTTCCTGGAGATTTCTAATTCCACCCCGCAGGGATGAAACTTTAGTTCCCCTATAACAAGTGCTCACCTGCCTCCGACCATCTTCAATAGCTGAATCCAGCTGGCGAGCCAGAGAAATGCTTTCATGGGTTTTCTCCTCTAGGCGCAGCTGATTCTGATGGATAGACTCCTCACGCTTGGCTATAATCTGAATGAGCTCTCGGTTCTGTGTCTCAGCTTCTTCCAGTTTCCTGAAACAGGGGATTAAAAATGAATGTACTTACCATTTATGTTAGATCCCAGCATTATACAGGAGAGGACTGCCTGCATAGATTATCCTCACCTCTCCAGTTCCTCTAGCTTTACAAGCAGTTGCTTGTTTTCTTCTGTGGCAGATTGGTATCTGTCTCTTGTTATTTCTATCTTGTCCCCTTGCTGCTCCATCTAAAAAACACAAATAAAGGCATTTATGCCTCGCCTCTGTGTCACTGCATTAGGGGAAAGCGTGATACAATACGTAGTAAGAGTTGTAACATCTCAGTGCAATTCAAAGTCCTTGGCCAAAGGATCTCACAGCAAAAAGTGGCAGGAGGAAAGCAAGTTCAGCAATTTTTGGACAGTCACCTGAGGACCTAGGAACAAAGAGAAAATGCCTAGAAACAATGCAAAAAGTTCCAAAGAGCAGAATAAGGGAAAATGGCACACAATGGTTAGTTCTCAAAGGCAACGTTTAATGCATATCCCAAATAAAGAAGCAGAGGAAGAGAAGGCAGAGGAAGAGGAGGAGGAGGTTTTCTGTGGTCAGCGGCTTTGCCTTCCTTGTGACTCTGTCTTGACTGACGATGCACCATTGCGCCAGGTCCTTACCCGGACCCGGAGGTCAGCAATCATTGAGGTCAACTCTTTGTTTTTCATTTCATAATCCACTAGTCTGTTCTGACACTCCTGCAGCTTTGACTCTGTTATCTTAAGTAACTCCGGGAGCTGCTCCAACTCTGCCAAACGACTGCTGAAGTTCTTCCGTATCTGAGAGAAATGGATAGGGTAAGATAAGACACCTGAATATGGTTCATGCCATAGCACCATGAGGTGGAGCCTCTGGTGATGTCACTGCACCTGGAAATGAGGCCTTTAAGAAAGCATCAGGATATCCAAAAGGTAAGCCTGTTACAACTCATCTATCACTCACTCTCAAAGGAAGCAAAGTCATCAACCTAATATATTTTTAAAGTAAAAAAGTCTTTCAAAACATGCTTTTCTTTTTTCATGCAGAATGTCTCAGCCAAATAAATGAAACAATGTAGGACTGTTTAGAATAAAGTCTCTTGATTATCTAGTGTATCCATGGACTGGTTTTGCATTCAGCCATGATGGCATCTTTTTGATTTTTAATCTCCGCACCGCCTTATGCTTGAAATTCTCTACCATGGGGAAATATTGCTTTTTCTTTGTTTACTATTAGTTTAATCTAATGAGGCTTTTCAGGGTACTTGAACATAAGATGCCTACATCCCCTGGGAAGCTCTTTACCTGATCCACCTCCCGCTTCATACTTTCTTTCAGTGTTCGATTCTCCTTGTTGCACTTTTCCAGTTGTTTACACATCTCATCAGCTTCTGTCCTCGTCTTCTGCATCTGAGCATAAGAGTGGGGAAAAAGAAGATCAGCAGCTACAGGCATGGAGTGAACATGGAGCCAACTCACAGTAATTTAGTAAATAAGACAGGAAGAGACCAATTGTTCTGTTCAACTATTCCTGTCCATGATGTTAAGGATATCCTCTCAACTATCAGCTGTTCAGTGTAACTGCTTGTAATATATCGCTGCTTATTTAGGACAGATTTTCTCGTCTTCCTTCACTATACTTCACTCTTTTGGGTAGCTCAGCATAGAAGATGGTGAAATTAGGCCTTACCTGCTAATTGACGTTCCTTGGGTGAATCCAGTCCAGTCCCGTACCTGTGGGCAGTGTCACCTCACCAGCAGCTTGGAGACTGAGCATGTCATGTTTGATGACATCAGGATACACATACAGGTGGCACCTCCCACCACAACCAGTATCCTATTGACAAAGCAGACTCGCAAAAGCAACTTTAGAAAACAATTGATCCAAACTATATACACTGCACCCTCCCTCAGACAGAAAAAACACCCCCCGCCTGAGAGAGGTATCGCTTACCACCTTGAGGCCTCTGTCACAGGCCTCGTCTGAAGACTCCCAACTGCGCTGAGTCAAACTTCACCAGCCGCTACTTTGTCCATCTTCCATGTTTCCACTCCATGACTGCACCTCTGGCCCTTTCTGTGTGCTGATGTTCTTCAGAACCGGAGACATCTATGGGGACAAGAAAAAAAAATGAATACCCCAGGTGGGATCAGGACAGGACTGGATTCACTCAAGGAACGTCAATTAGCAGGTAAGGCTGAATGTCACCTTCCTTATCGTTCCTCCAGTCTAGTCTCATACCTGTGGGATGTACTATAGAAGTACTAAACCTGGGAGAGACCCACAAGACAGGCCTGAAGAACCGCTGGTCCCAAGCATGCGTCCCCTGTTGCTTGAACATCCAGCCTATAATGCTTAACAAACGTATGAAGAGACGACCAGGTTGTTGTCTTACAGATGTCTGCTAGTAGTATCAACTGCGACTCCGCCGATGACATGGCCTGCACCTGAATCAAATGCGCTCTCAGACCGGCAACTGCTTGCATCATAGCAGATAAGCAGAGGATATGGCTTCTCTCACCCAATGGGAACTGGTGGCCTTCGAAGCAGCTTCTTCTTTGCATGCACCACCAAACAGGAACAACCAATCCGACTTTTGAAAGGACTCTGTTTTCTTCAAATACCTCCATAACACTAGATGTACATCCAACCGATGAAGTAGTGGATCCTTCTTTGTTTCCCCTGCTCCCTAAAACACCGGGAGCATTACTGACTGATTCACATGAAAAACTGACAGAACTTTAGGCAAAAAGGAGGGAACTGGCCGCAGGACCACTTTTTCCTTAGCCAAAATCAGGAAGGGCTCTCTGCACGACAATGCCTGCAGCTTTGAGATCCATCTCGCAGAACATATCGCTAACAGGAATACAGTCTTCAGCATAATATCCTTTAAAATATACAAACCCAACCGTTCAAAGACGGCTCTGTTAAACTGACACCACCAGATTAAGTTCCCAAGGAGGAATTACTGTACTCAACTGTGGACACTCCTGTTTTACCGCCCGGAGAAACCTGACAACATTCGGATGCACCGCTAGGGAACCTCCTTGCACTCTCCCCCTGTAGCAAGAGATAGCCACTATCTGCACCCGGAGAGTGCTAAAGGACAGTCCTTTTTCGAAACCCGCTTGCAAGAATGCCAGCACTTCCGGCACTGAAGCAGACAGCGGAATCCAGCACACCAGTCAAACACGCGCCACACTCTCATATAAGCTAGCGACATCAAACGCCGCCTAGCCTTCAGCAACATGGTGATTACCTGAGATGAGTAGCCCCAACGGAGCAACCACGCCCTCTCAATAGCCAAGCCGTAAGTGAGAATTGATCCATCTGCAGCATCAGAATGGAGCCCTGAGATAATAGATCTGGCCGAGGCAGTAACCTCCACAGATGGTCTACTGTCAAGCGCACTAAATTGGCGTACCATGGGCGACAAGGCCAGTTGGGAGTTATCAATAGCCCAAAGCAGTGAAGCACCTCTATCCGCTGTATGACTTGACCTATGAGCACCCATGGTGGAAACACAAACGAGCACCTCCGTGGGCCACCTCTGAACCAGGGCAGAGTCCTTCGGACATTCGTTTGTGGCATCTGCTGTAAAATCTGGCTGCCTTGGCCGACTCGCACGTGTGGTAATGAGGCTTCTGACAAGCATAGGAAAAGGGCTGGTTTTAAAACTTTTTCTTCTGAGCTAAAGCATGGCTCAGGCAGGCATTCATTTAAATCAGCACCTAGAGAGCAAAGCCACATGATTGAGAGTGCTGAGTACAGACCACACACCCTGCCTCCATGGCAACACAGAGTGCAAATGAGAAACACCTGGGGGGATGGGGCAAGGAAATGGGTCTCACACTAAAACATTTAAGCTCTCAGGATCAAAGGCAGAGAGAGAGAGAAGCAGGGAGAGAAGCAGAGGAAGGAACAGAAGGAGCAGAGTCAAGACAGGAGTCTTGGACAAGGCAGACACGGGAGTCACGGCAGAGAGGCAAGAAGCCAAAGCCCAGAGAGTCCCGGCAGATTGGACAGTCTAGGAGAGAAAGACTGAGGAGTCTGACCAGAGGCTCTGGAGAATGGCAGAGAAAGTCTGAGCTTCGGCACAGAAGGGATTCTAACAGCAGCTCTTCTACCAGAGACAGCTGTACAGAGTTTGCAAGCCCTTGTGAAGGTAGGAACCCAAACTCTGGGAGAATTGTAGAATACAGCTCAGATAGCAGTGAGGCTGCTGAGAATTCAGAAGGGGAGATTTATCCTTCTGGAAAGCCTGAGAGAAAAACTGTTCCTAGAAGCCAGGGAAGACAGCAGAAACCTGTGAGTATCTTGCCCAGAAGTGCAAAGCCGTGCAGCTCATATAAGAAGCCTGAAGGGAGAAAAGGGAATCCCTGGGATGAAATGTTTAAGTTAATGCAACGATTGAAACCTGATTGTGCAAATAAAGATCCAGAGCTGTTTCAGGGTGAAACTGAAGACATGGAGATAGAGTTAACTGGATTGGAGCAGGATACAGAGTCTCTAATGGATTGCTCAACAGCTTATGTTTCATAAGGGGAAAAGCTAAATTGCTAGCCAAAGAGAAAATTCAGAACTGTGATAAATGCTCTGAGGTTTTTGAATGCTGAAAGCAAAAGGAAAGGATTACAAATGTGTTTTGCTTAACACTGTTTGAAGCATTAGTCCTGTATGCTGAAGAAAGCTACTTGAGTTCATTGTTTCTGTTATACCTTGTTCATGTTCTAAAGAAGATTTACTTTGCTAAAGTCTGATGATACAAAAGAAAATTAATAAATTTCTTGTGAATTGCCTAAAACTACTCGGACTGCTTATTAACCACAACTAAAAATATCCCAGCAGCATTTTCTCTGGTAATAAGTCAGTTTAACAAGAACAGTTGGCACGCAGTGCTCTTTATAGGCAGCCGCCTAGACAGGGTGCAGCGCCACACATGTCACTATCACATCCATAATCGGTTGACTCCACCATCAGACCAGGAGAGCAAAAATCGTGTCGTGTAGGGTCCATTCCCCCGGGTCTAAATGAACCCAACTGAGATAATCGGCAGCTACATTGTCCTTGCCTGCTACATATGCTGCCGATAATGCCTGCTGATTCGCCTCTGCCCAGGCCAACAACAGGCCCACTTCGCCTTCTAAGTTCACACTGCTTGTTCCACCCTGACGACTGACATATACTACTTGGCTGATTAAAGAATGTTCCCCTGAAGAACCTCAGAATCTTTGAGAGAAACGCAGCCACGGCGTCATATGTGAAGCGTTGGGAAACAACTTGGGAAACTGATCTATTTTTGAGCATATTATAATCTTGTGAGAGATAAAAATCATCGCTATAGAAGATAAGTGTGAAACACTATTGGTGAGGGAAACTGCTAAAAATAAGCCGGATAGTGTGTCATTGATGCCAATAGGCGCTGCAAGATATTCAAGATACTTAAATATCTTTGTAAAGGCAGCCGATAAGTCTGAGACCACTTCCGTGCAAACTAGAAGATAGCAGAGAGTTCTCTTTTTTTGTTGACATAATTGTTCATAGTGGAGTAATTTTTATCTATACTAATTTTGATATTACTCTTATACATTAGACCGTTTGCTTTTTGTATATATACTACCGGTGTGGCATTATTTATTTGACTGGTTTTAACATAACCATTTTCTACCAGTCAAAACGGTTTACATAGAACATAAGAAATGGTTTACATTGAACAATTAAACACTTGGAGATACAGAGAACTTAGTGTAGCAGGAAACAGGATATAACAGGGAGGGGGTAAACAGGAACAATCAAACTTTAGAACTTATATTACAGTAATGCTGTGACTCATTAAGAGTTCTGAAATCCTATGAACAGGCATGTGGTAGATAAAGGTTTATAATATAGTAGTGTTTTTACAGATGGAGCTGTGATGAAGGGAGGAGGAGCTGGATCTAGCGGTGAGAGGGTACAGTACCATAGTATTCCTCAAAGAGATGTGTTTTAAGGAGCTTTTTGAATAGTGTGTGTGTTTGAATGTTTCGTATGGTGGGAGGGAGGTGGTTCCAAAGGGTGGGAGCGTAGAATTCAAAGGCTCTTGTGCATGTGTGTTGAGAGCTTTTGCATATCTGAGGTGGTGGGAGAAAAAGACTGAGGGTACTCTGTCTATGCAGTCTGTTGGTAGTTGGCCATCTAATGAGCATTTGAAGATGTACAGAGGAGTTGGAGAGCACTTTGTGGGTGACAGTGAGGACCTTGAATTTGATTCTAGAAAAGACAGGGAGCCAGTGGAGGGATTTCAGTATTGGAGTAATATGGGATTGTCTGGAGACTCTAGCTATAGTGTGAGCCATTGTGCTTTGGGAAAGCTGTAGAGGGGCGATGGTGGCTTTGGGAAGACCTTGAAGGATGGAACTGCAATAGTCAAGCAAGGGTGTGATGGAGGCCTGGTGAAGACATTGTCTGAAAACACTCACACCACCCTGCCCCGAAGGAGAGGACAAAACTGTTGTAATGCCAAGAATACTGCTCTCAATTCGAGACAGTTGATCGATCAAGTCGCCTCCTGTACGGACAATGTCCCTGCATGACCTTTGCAGTGAGCTGCCTAGCCTAAACTGGCATCAGTCGTTAAGGGAACCCAGCAGGGACTTTCCAGAGGCATGCCCGCCCTCAAGTGGTCACCTTGTAGCAACCACTGGAATGATATGCAGTTGCGCACCGGACAAGGTAGTGGGAGCGAGTGGATGACTGTGCAGACTACCTTCTCAATAGGCTCCTCTGCAGTGGCTGCATGTGCACTCGTGCCCAAGGCACGAGCTCAAAGGTTGCCGCCATAGAACTCAATATCTACAGATAGTGCCAAGCCGTGAAAGTCTGCATATTGCAAAACCTTTTGACCTGCGCTTGCAACGCTCTCACATGAGCCTCCAGCAAGAACACTCAACCTGTCGCTATTTGAAAATGGGCCCCCAGATACACCAAGTTCTGCGAGGGCTTGAGCTAACTCTGCAGAAAAGCAATTACTCTCGCCATGACGCTTTTGTTCCTTGATTTTGCCCGGATGAGCCAATCGTCTAGGTATGGATGCACGAAGATTCCTTCCTGCCATGACCAACACCATGACCTTTGTAAACATGCATGGCGCAGTGGCTAATCCAAAAGGCAGTGCCTACAACTGAAAGTGTCCCATAGGCACCGTGAATCGTAGGAAATGCTGATGCTCTTCCCGAATCAGGATGTGCAAATAGGCTTCTGTGAGGTCAAGGTCAAAAATTCTCCTTCCCTGACTGCCACAATTACCGAGTGCAGTGTCTCCATGTGGAATCACGGCACCCGTAAGCACGGCTGACGAGTTTGAGATCCAGGATGGGTCTGATGGCATCCTCTCTTTTGGGAACTACAAAATAGATTGAGTATCGACCATACCCGCATTGGTCGACCGGTACCCGGCGGACTGCTCGAAGGTCTAGGAGCCTTTGCAATGTCTCCTCCACTGCCTTCTACTTCCGGCAAAAGGATGAAGGCATCCACAAGAGGGCACTTCAGCTACAAGGCATAGCCCTCTCTGATGACTTCCAACCCACTGATCAGATGTAATCTGCGCCCACATAGGATAGAAATCCCACAGCCGACTCCCTACGGGTACCACTCCTGAGGGGTGACCCTCGCTTCATTGTGACTTTCTAGGGGCATTGTGACTTTTGAGGGGGCAGAAGAGAAGAACCCCTTGCCTGTTCCCCTGAACCCTCGAAAGGATGGTCCCCGGGACAGAAATCTGCTTCTCTGATAGGGTGCAAATCATACTGCTCAGAACCCTTGAAAGTTCGAGGATTGTTCTCTCTGAGGAAAATTGGACCTAACTGTCTTTTGCTTGTCCTTCAGAAGGTGACCACATTTGGATTCTCCCAAATACTTTACTTACTTCCTCCGAACCACAGCCACCATGTATGACTAACACACAATAACTCCATCCCACATGCATACAATCACTTATTTCAATGTTCCACACATGTAGATAGTTTTCCCTGGTTAGCCAAGTTGATGCTCCTGTTCTTTGTAATGACCTGACTTTTGTTTTTTGTCGGAAACTGTTAGTTCTATGTAAACCGCGCTGATCGCAAATAGTGCAGTATAGAAGAAATGTAAATAAATAAATAAATAAATAAATAAACTTCTCCAAACAGCAGCTTCCCCTGAAAAGTTAACTTACTAAGGAGGGACGTAGAAAGATAGCGACATGCTGCTACGGCAGTCACCATCCCCTTGGACAACCCTCTGATCAAGTCATAAAAGGAATCAGTCAAATAAGCCGCCCCGACTCTAATATGGCTGCCTCCGCCGGTAGTGGCTGATCCGTCCTCAAAGATGCAATGATTCCTTGCATCCAATGCAAACAAGTGCAAGCCACATAAGCTCCAAGACTGATGCCTGCAATGAGAGCGCATTGATATTGAAGGTCTGTTTTAGGAGCATTTCCACCTTCCTATCTTGGACATCCTTAAGTGCCGAACTACCTTCCACCGGAATAATAGTCTTCTTAGTCACCGCTGACACCACTGCATTGACCCTCGGTAAGCACAGCAGGTCCTTATCCTTATACGGGAGTGGGTACAGCTGTGTCATTGTGCGCATACCCTTCAGCGCAGACTCCTGCGCCTCCCATTCATCTTGGGTCATCTACTTAATCCAGTGCATCAGGAATACCTTTTGTGTTTTCCAGACGGCCTGGAAGAGTGGATCCTCCAGTGACTCCTCCTCCAACGGGGCCTCTGCCCCCATGTTGAGGACCTTCAAGGACTGTGTGATCAAAGCAGACAGCTCTTCCCTCCGAAAGACACACACTATGAGTGACTATTCCTCCTGAGAATCTCTCCTTCCTCCAAATCCATGGCTTTGGCTTGTCTCACCTAGCCGCCTTTTTTTTCTTCCTTGGACGGGAAGGAAACCACTTCCCCCCCAAAGGTCCTCTTCCAGTCGTTGCCTACTAGGGCCCGGCTTGCCCTGTGCTCTATCCTTCGAGAGCGCTTCCTGCAAAGTCCGTTTAGGTCATTTACTTTGTGAACTCCCTGGCTGCTCTGTCTGTTGCCTCAAGCAGGCGGCCTTGTGCAGGAGGAAAACAAACTCTTGGCAAAATCCCCCTTTCAAACTCCCTCTCTGGATGATTTTTAGAGGACAGAGGACTGCCTTGCTTCTTTTTGGTGCCCTGCATCTGTGATGGTGAGGCTTGGGAACCCCCTTCCCCCACCTCAACCTGTGCTGCAGGGACGGGCATCGCGTCATCATTCGTAGAGTGCAAAGAGCCTGTACTCCTTGAAGGACACGGCATACTGTCGGCTCTGACCCCCAAGGAAGTACTCTTCCACAGACCTAGACTCTGCCTCGAAAGCATGGCAAAATCCAGCACTGGACATATACCCCCGCTGTGAACTGCACTCCAGGCAGGTAGACTTGGGTGTCATACCTCTCTTACTGCTTAATCACTTTTTCTTTTTTCTTTCTTTTTTTTTAATACACCTGTCATGCCAAAAGAAAAACACCAAGCAGTAGTCAGCCACCAAAGCCCCACTGACTTACCCTGCTGATCCTGAAAGGCTTTTATTTTCCTATTCACTTCCATTCTATGCAGCCTGGCAGCATTGAACAAAACAAAAAAATGCAATTGCCTTTCCCGGAGTCCGTGTAAACCTGCCACCTGAACTGCATCTAAAACACCCTCAAAACCCATAAAATGAGGAAAATGAAAAAAACCCGCAGGCTCCCTAAAATGGCCACTGCTCCCTCGTTGCGCTGACACTGGTGCTGCCGCACGACCAGCCCTCTACGCTGGCTTACAGACACTCATCGCACTCATCTATGACTGCCACGGGCATTCCCAACCCAACGCTCAGCTTCCTGAAGCGCTTCGGCGTCATCGGGAGTGCAATGAAACTGAAGCCCGCTGTGCCTTCCTTTCCCCCGACTCTCCGCAGGTGAAGCAGGTCAGCGGGAGGAGCTATTGGAGCAATCCCCTCTCTCAGGCTAGGAGCACCCACCTCAAAACTGCTCCTCCCATTCCCTGGCAGTTTGCCGGTTCAATACCCAGTTTGATTTTTTTTTAATTACTTTATTGACAGCAGCCACCTAAAAGCATAGTTACTCACCTGTAACAGGTGTTCTCCAGGGACAGCAGGAATCAGTCCTCACTTATGGGTGATGTCGGCACCAACGGAGCCTGTGCGGAGCAATTCCCAAGCTTTCAAAGAAAGCCTTTGAGATTGCTGCCATGCATGTGTGGTCCTCTTCCTGCTCAAAGGTGCCATCTTGCTCAGTCAGGTCCCTTAGCTCGAGCCCTACCAAGCAGATGGCAAGGGAAGGACAAAAATTCAGCAACTCATCAGGGGAGGCGGGAGGGTAGTGAGGACTGATTCCTGCTGTCCCTGGAGAAAATCTGTTACAGGTGAGTAACTACGCTTTCTCCAGGAACAAGCAGGAAGTCAGTCCTCACTTATAGGACTCCCTAGCTACAGGCTACTGAACCTGTAACCAAAAAAACGCCTCTGCGAGGCCATGAGCAGAAGCCGAAGCCCGAAGGAGCCTGAGTCCTTGGGTCCTAGTCCTCAGTAGCCGTGAAGAAGGGTCGGAGGGAAGGAGTTGCTTATACCACGAACAGATTACAGAGTTCAGCCTGGCCGAAGGCGCTGTCTTGGTAGGACTCCCTCTCCAGGCAGTAGTGGGCGGCGAAGGTATTCATAGAAGACCAGGTTTCCGCCCAGCAGATGCCATCATGGACACAGAGAGCAGCGAGACCACTTTGGCTTGGACTCCATGTGCAGTGACTCGACAATCCAGAGGGACAGCCGCCTTCGCATGGGCGAACACGATGCAGTCTGCCACCCAAACAGAGAAGGTGCGCTTGGTGACTGCTTGCCCCTGCCTACTGGGATCATAGGTCATGAAGAGCCGGTCAGACTTGCAATGAGTCTGGGTACGCTGCAAGTAGAAGGTGAGGGCCCATTTGCAGGAGGGTGTGGAGAGCCGCCAACGCCTGATCGGCGTGGGGCCTTGGGAATGAGGAGGTCATGAGCACTACCTCTTGGTTGAGATGAAAGGCCGACACGACCTTGAGTAAGAACTTAGGATGTGTCCGGAGGACCACCCTGTTCCGATAAAACCTGGTGTAAGGGGAGCCAGCCATGAGCGCCTGAAGCTCGCTGACTCGGTGAGCCGAGGTTAGTGCCACCAGGAAGGCCACCTTCCAAGACAAATGCCAGAGCGAACACATAGCCATCGGCTCCAAGGGTGGACGAGTGAGCTGCGTGAGCACCACATTCAAGTTCCATTGTGCCGGAGGGGGACGGATGGGTGGCTTGGATAACAGAAGGCCCCGCATGAAGCGGGAGTCCAGTGGTTGCCCCAAGAGAGGCTTTCCCTTGATAGGGAGATGATTAGCCGATATGGCGCTCAGATGAACCCTAACAGAGTTTGACTTCAGCCCTTCCCTCGAGAGGTGGAAAATATACTGGAGAACCCACCGAACCGGGCATGAGAAGGGGTTGATCTGGTGCTCCAAGCACCAGATGGAGAAGAGTTTGCACTTAAAGGCGTAAGCCCACCTAGTGGAGTACTTCCTCGAGGCAAGGAGGATTTCCTCAACCTCCTCCGGAAGGGCCTGAGAGGCTACAGAGACCCGTTCAGCCACCAGGCTGTGAGGGATAGGAAGGGTATGTTCGGGTGTAGTACCCAACCCTCCTCCTGCGTCAGCAAGTCCCTGGCAGAGCCCAGGGTCATCGGAGGCTCCGATGACAGCCGGAACAGGAGTGGGAACCAAGGCTGCAGAGGCCATGAGAATCAGCGATGCCCTGTCCCGCTGAAGCTTGAACAGCATCCTCCCAATGAGGGGAAACGGAGGGAATGCATATAGGAGACCGGAGGACCAGGTCCAGGAGAAATACATCAGTGCCCTCCCTGCCCGGGTGCGGCAGCGGGCCGCGGAAGGGAGGGAGTTGTGTGTTCTGGGGGCTGGCGAAGAGGTCCATCGCTGGAGTGCCCCAGCGTAGAAACAGTCAGCCTACAACTCTGAGATCCAGGCACTACTTGTGGGGGGCGAAGGATTCTGCTGAGCATGTCCGCCAGGCCATTCTCCTGATCCAGGAGGTACGTCACCTTGAGGGACATCCTCCACCGGGCAGCAAAAGAGCACATGAGGACTGCTTCCCTGCAGAGGGAGCGCGACCCCATGCCCCCCTCTTTGTTGATATAGAACATCGCTACACGGTTGTCGGTCTGCACCAGAACCGACTTCCCGCTGAGGACATTGTCGAAGACCCTCAGAGCCCACTGGATGGCCCGGAGCTCGAGCAGGTTTATCTGTTGCTGAGCCTCCATCGCTGACCACTGCTCCTGTGTGCAGAGGCCCCCTCAATGGTCTCCCCATCCAAACAGGGAAGATCCTTGGTCAGTACCACATCGTGCTTTGGGGCCTGGAAAGGCGATGCCCGCAGGAGGTTGCGGGGGTTTTGCCACCAGTTCAGCGACAAATGAAGGTCGGGAAGAACCCTGATGGGGTCCCTGGGGCGTCCAAGGGATTGACTCCGAGACACCAGTGGGTTATCCGCATATGCAGGTTGGAGTGAGGAACCACATGCACGGTTGAGGCCATGTAGCCCAAGAGACGTAGCATGGACCGAGTGGTGACCTGGTGGGCGCTTTGGATGCGAGCTGCTAGAGCCCGGAGGCGGTGGAGCGATCCACCGGCAAGAAGGCCATGGCCTGCCAAGTATCAAAGCATGTCCTGATGAACTCGAGAGCCTGTGCCGGCTCGAGGTGAGACTATGAAGAGTTGACCAAGAACCCCAAGCTCTCCAAGAGGAGGACAGTGCGCAACATTGCTTGCCGGGCCTCTTCGACAGAGGAGCCCGTAAGAAGCCAGTCATCGAGGGAGGGAAACACCAGCACGCCCCGGCGCTGAAGGAGAGCGGCGGCCATGACGAGGCACTTTGTGAAGACCCGTGGGGCGGATGCAAGGCTGAAGGGGAGCACCCTGTACTGGAAGTACTCTCCCTGTACCCTGAAACACAGGTAATACCTGTGTTGGGGGTGGATCAAAATATGTGTATAAGCATCTTTTAGATCCAAGGAGCATAGCCAGTCGCCCTGCCAGAGGAAGGGCAGCAGCACGCCAAGAGATAACATCTTGAATTTCTCCCGCACCAGGAACTTGTTTAGCCTGTGGAGGTCGAGGATGGGCCGCAGACCCCCCCCCCCCCATCTTTTTCAGGACGAGGAAGTACCGGGAATAAAAGCCCCAACCTCAAAGGTGGGGAGGGACCTTCTCGACTGCCCATTGGGCAAGGAGGGAGTGTAATTCCCGCTGCAGAAAAAGCTGGTGTGCAGAGAGTCGAGGAGGTTCCGCCGGGGAGAAAGGGGGTGGTAGCCTGTCAAAGTGGAGGCGATAGCCCTCCCAGATGACCTGGAGGACCCAGGTGTCCGAGGTGAAAGTGCCCACGATGGGGCAAAGCAAGACAGGCGTCCTCCACAGGCTGCTGTATTGCTGGAGGGCGAGGGGCTATGCCGCTGGTGTCAAAACACTTGAGGGGGTTGTTGGGAAGCCAACGTCTGGGCCTTCGGGCCCTATGATTTACGGTGATCCTGGCCAGGCTTCCCCTGCATAGGAGTGGTCAGCCTGGGGGGTAGCCGGGTACGGCGGGTAGCTGCGGTACTGGAGACCTTTCCTGGGAAAAAAGGGCTTCTTGGCAGGCTGCTTCTTCTGAGGCAGCATAAAGGTCTTGCAAGAGAGATGGGTCCTAGTGACATACTCAGTCTAGATCTCCGCAGCCTTCTCCTCCATCGGCTTACCAAAAGTTGTTTGCCGAGGCAGGGCACGTCCAGGAGCTTCTCCTGCACCCACTGCTCCAAATCTGAAGATTGGAGCCAAGCCTGGCAGTGGGCTCCGATGCCCACGGCCGCCACCCGAGCCGATGTCTCAAAGCCATCATAGGAGGCTTGAGAGATATACTTGGAGCAATCAGCCACTGATTTCAACAGGGTGCGGAACCTGTCAAGGGGCTCGCCTTCGAGGCCCGCGGAGAAACCTCCAAGTTCTTTTGCCAAGTCGTGGAGAAACATACCAATATATAATTGGTATGCCTGGATGCAATAATAGAGCATGGAACCTTGATAGGCCTTGCAGCCCAGGGCATCAAGGGCTCTCGATTCGCGGCCCGGCGGGACCAATGAGTGGGATTTAGGGCTTTTCTGTTTCCTTATGGCTGATTCCACCACCGTCGAGGTGTGTGAAAGTTGGGTCTTTCGGAAGCCTGGCCCTCGCTGCACCTTGTACATTGTGTCAAGGCGCTTTCTTGCAATGGGAACCGAGCCCGGGGCCTCCCACATGCGGAGCAATAGCTGGGAGAGGATCGGCAGCACCGGCACGATGAGGGATTCCCTGGCCGGGGCCTCGTACTAAAGAATATCGAGTTCTTCAGCACGAGGGTCCTCCTCGGCCTAGGTGACGAGGTTGAGGGCCCGAGCCATGTCCCGAATAAACACCAAAAAGGAGGTATCCTCGGGCGGTGAATGCCACTGGAGACCAGGTGGTAAGGGGTCTGATGGAAGATCCCGGTGGGTGCGGGTCTCTGGGGATGTGTCCCCATCAGATTCCCAGTCCAAGTCGTCAGTCGAGGGATTCGAGCCAGGCAGTTCGCCCTGTCTGATGGCCGGCGGCCTGGAGCCGGAGGCCCTGGATGATCTCACCCCCAAGGAACGGGAGAATGAGCGAGACCGACGTCGAGGACCCTCCTCCCAAGACCCGTGGCTCTCGGAGGTTTCCTGGACGGATTTGGGTGTCCCATGCGAGGGACCCATGGTCTCTGGGCACAGCTCAACGAAGTTGGCCATGAGCACCTGCTGGGAAGCAATGAACGCAGAAACGCTGCATTCCAGCACCAGCATACGGGACTCCCACATAGACGTGAGGCCCTGTAACGCCGATACTGGGGTCACCTAATCGGGCATTGAGGAGGAGAGGGGGTCCTCACCGGGACAGCCCTCAGGAGACTGGGCGCCTTCGAAGGAGGCCTCTATTTCTCTGCGAGGTAACTTGCGGGGCCACTCCTTGTCCGACTCTTGTGAACGCTGAAGGGGGCTAAGCGACCGGGTGCAGGAGCGCTTGCACTTGTCAGGGGCCCCAGACAGCAACTTCGAGGCCTCCTTCTTTTTGAGCCGTTCCACCTTGGGGGACCCCTGGTCAGAATGCCGCCTGGAACACGGTGCTGCAGGGGGAGAACCTACCGGAGGGGAGACGACTGAGGGTGCCACCGGAGACTCCGAGGCAGCCTTTTGAAAAACGTCTCCGGACTTCTGTTTATGGCTGAGCAAGGCCTTAGAGGACATTTTCTTACAGAGCGAACAGAGCTCTGGGTCATGGTCAGCTCCCAGACACCTCAGACAACAGTCATGAATGTCCGTAAGTGACATGTTCCTAGAGCATCTATCGCATTTTTTAAACCCGGTGGCCATGGGGGCAAAAATGGCCCCTGTGAGGTCAAAGACCCACGCGGCCAGTGGTTAGGGAAGAAAAAGGGCACAAAGCCTGAAAAAAAAATTAGGAAAAGGTATCACCGTAAGCTCCAAAAGAGAGCAAGGGGAGGACAGGTAGAGGACCGGTGAAACTGAAAAAAGGAAATAAAAGCCTGTTAAGGCTATTAAACAAAAACTTTTTCCGAGGGACGAGGACGTGTGTCCGAAGGGCTCCGCGGAAAAAGGGAGACTGAGCAAGATGGCACCCTTGAACAGGAAGAGGACCACGCATGCGTGGTAGCAATCCCAAAGGCTTTCTTTGAAAGATGGGGAATTGCTCCACGCGGGCTCCATTGGTGCCCAAGTCACCCATAAGTGAGGACTGACTTCCTGCTTGTTCCTGGAGAAAAGGGAACAACCAGGTTATGCAGCCTGCTGCCCTAGTGACTGACTCTGCCCAAATCAATCCAATCTTTTTGAACCCCCCCCCCTCTTATCTGTTCCTTTATTGAGTCTGCCTGAGGATCACCTCTCCCCAGCTGCTTGGAGAATGAAATACTGGTTGTGGTGGGAGGTGCCATCGGTATATATATCCTGATGTCATCAAACGTGACATGCTCAGTCTCTAAGCTGCTGCTGAGGTGACATTACCCACAGGCACGGGGACTGGACTGGAGGAACGATAAGGAATAACTTTTTAGTTCCTACCCAGCAAACTTTTCATCCCATGACTTACCACAAAGCCCAGCAACAATCCAAACAGCCACTAATACCAGTGCTGAACTATGGTCAATTCAATAGAGCAAAATATCTGTTGAGCTACACATATACAATAATGCCCCAATATTATCACCAGAACTTTTGTTTTATACACGTTCTCATGCAATACAAGCTGATTTTAATCAGTATTGTTTAAGGCAACGGGTCTCAGACTTCTAAGAGCTACGGTTTTCATTTGACATCGACCAAATGCTCTAGTTTGCATCAATGACCCTTATCGTTGCTCAATAATTAAGTTATAACTTTAAAAAGCCGCTGATAATTTTGAAAAGGAAAAGGATATGTGCTTATCGTAAATATGCCCAACGCCAGTCTCAGCGCTGCTACGTTTCACTGCCAAGCTGTTTCGTCAGGGGCTTAATTCCTTAAACGCATCCTCTCTCCAGTTCTTCAAAATTTCAATCGCTTCTTCAGATGTTTCCAAATTCTTAACTCTATAGAAAGGGAATCACATGCTAGTTCTGTGTTATTTCAGATTAAATGTCTATATCAGTTATGCAACAATATATTCAAAGGAGTTTTACCATGAACTTGACTTCGGGTTTCCTTCAGCGTCAAACTGTTACTTCGTACAACGCTGCGCATGCGAACTGCCTATGGGGTGGGCTTTATATCAACTTCTGACTTCCTGTTGTTAAATGTGATGTCTTGAGATATAAAGCCCACCCCATAGGCAGTTCGCATGCGCAGCGTTGTACGAAGTAACGGTTTGACGCTGAAGGAAACCCGAAGTCAAGTTCATGGTAAAACTCCTTTGAATATATTGTTGCATAACTGATAGACATTTAATCTGAAATAACACAGAACTAGCATGTGATTCCCTTTCTATAGAGTTAAGAATTTGGAAACATCTGAAGAAGCGATTGAAATTTTGAAGAACTGGAGAGAGGATGCGTTTAAGGAATTAAGCCCCTGACGAAACAGCTTGGCAGTGAAACGTAGCAGCGCTGAGACTGGCGTTGGGCATATTTACGATAAGCACATATCCTTTTCCTTTTCAAAGTTATCAGCGGCTTTTTAAAGTTATAACTTAATTATTGAGCAACGATAAGGGTCACTGATGCAAACTAGAGCATTTGGTCGATGTCAAATGAAGACCGTAGCTCTTAGAAGTCTGAGACCCGTTGCCTTAAACAATACTGATTAAAATCAGCTTGTATTGCATGGGAACGTGTATAAAACAAAAGTTCTGGTGATAATATTGGGGCATTATTGTATATGTGTAGCTCAACTAATACCAGTGCAGCTATTATACAAGCTTCTAGCCTCACTGCTCCCCATGGCTTTCCTGCGCTATGTCCCGCCATCGCCAACTCGCTGCAATGACCGAAATGTGAATTACGTGCCAGATAAATTCAGCTACTGAAGTAACTATTTCTATTAGGACTTTTAGCTATTACTGTATTTTCAGCCTGCCACACAAACCCAGCTGTTAAATTCTTCCACTATGTCTTCACTTTTTTTTTTTGCAATGAAGGATCCTCTGTGTTTTTCCCTTCAAATCAATTAAAGTGGCCTGCCCTAGGCATCTACAGAGCAAGGTCACTGCAGTTAAAATAAGTGTACGCATTCCATCTCATCTAAAGACCATGGCAGGGACATTCCAGAGAGAACATGAGAGAGTGCTGAGCCATCCCAGAGGGTGATACACATGATAGGATCATCTCAAAGAGAGCAAGATTGCTCCAGGTTCATCTCAGCTCCACTGAGCGTTTTTCCCCTTACTATAACAATAATTTTCACTCTTTGTAACAGCAAATTCAGGGATGAATTTAAACTATGGCCGATTCCTAGTCTGATCTGTGATGTCACAAGAAATGCATTTACAATACCATTGAATGGAGGGGAGCAGAGCACAGTAAGTACCTGAGATTTGTAGCTATCCACAAGCCCCTCATACTGTCTGAGTGACCCCTTCAGCTGCTGCACCTCACCCTGGGCAAGGGTCAGCTTTTCCTCCACTGCTGTCATGTTTGCCTAGAGACAAAAATGAGATTACAGACTACAGTCAGAAACAGTCTAGGAGAAACCACAAACATCTTTATATACAGTGGGTTAGGCTGAAATAAGATCTAAGATCCACATAGTCCAACCTCCCTGACTGCCTGACAGACCTCTCTGGAATAATCAAGGGGAAGGAGAACACACATAATAAGATAGTAAATGACATCAGATAAAGACCAGTATGGTCCATCTAGTCTGCCCAGTAAGATGGCAAGAGTACAGTAGGTGCACCTGCCACTCTGTGCAGACCACCCCTCCCCATGTCTTTGTTTAGGGGTGAACCCACCGCTCCGTGTAGGACATCCCTATTTGTTGAGAAATTAGATAGTTAAGTTTATTTTGATTTTATCCTGTTGCTGTAAAGGGATCCAGTGTCTCTCTCCCCCATGTCATTTTGAATTTTGTCACTGTATTTGCCCCCCACCACTTCCATCGGGAGGGCATTCCAAGCATCCACCACCCTTTCAGTGAAAAAGTATTTCCTGACATTGCCTTTCAATTTATCCCCTTGCAGCTTCATGTTATGCCCTCTAGCTTTTCACACTGTGCCTCTGTAACCAAGTCTGCAGTATTGAAAAAAAGCCTTCCTAACCTCAGATTCAGCAATTGGCTCAAAACTGCTGGATCAGCACCTTTCCTCCTGCTATAGCTCAATCATTATACCCACCAATAATCTTTTCTTCTAACAACTAGTTCAATTTAACTTTTAATTGATTCAGTAATGTAGCCATAAAGCGTATTTACTGTAACAGGTGATTTCCAGGTACAGCAGAAATCAGTCTTCACATATGGATGAACGTCACTGACTGAGTCCGCGTGGAGCACTCCACTGCGCCTGCGTGCCTGCCTTCTCATCTTCCCAACTCTTCTCAATTTTGTAGCGGAGAAGAGGAGGAAAATAAAAGAATCCTACAACTCTTAGGGGAGGAGGGTGTGTTATGAGATTGATTCCTGTTGTTCCCTGAGATAATCTGTTACAGGTAAGTAATTGCGCTATCTCCAGAAACAAACAAGCTCCCAGATACCAGACTGATATGGAGGGGGAGAGCAGTATGAACCCTGAGGCAAAGAACGTGTAGCCAAAGAGTCTGGAAAGTTGTGGGCCATTGGACTCTATTCCAGGAGGCGATCAATGTTCCCTCTAATTTTCTGTAGGCTGTGTGCGCATAAAATATCAGCTGTGTGCAGCTTTTGAAGGAAGGTTAAATTTTTGTGCGCCACATAACGACATTCGGAGTTATATACTTTAAAATTTGACTACACGTCAGAATACAGTATGTACACCACATTGATTTTAATCAAATTTAATGAAAATAGACAATTACTAAATGAAGCGGGAAATTTCTATTAATTACAATCATAACTTTTAAAGTTTAAGACGTCTGTGTTGTTTTCTATCAGAATCAGAGCCGTAATTTTTGTGCGCTCTGTTGTAAAGTATGTGTGCTCGCTTGGCAAGGTGTGTGCGCGCGCGCGCGCGCACACGCGCTCAGCTTAGAGGGAACAGCGGAGGCGATACTCCCCCAATGATAGTCTGGTATATTGTAGAAGTCCGGGACGGAGGGTAGGAGTTGAGTTTGTCCCAAAGAGGTGCTGGAGTACAGCTTGGCCAAAGACAGCATCCCGATGGGAGTCTCTGTCCAAACAGTAGTGTACAGCAAAAGTATGAATACAGGATCAGGTAGCTGCCCAGCAGATCTCCTCAATGGCTACTGAACGAAGATTAGCAACAAAGGTTGCCATAGCACGCACATTATGAGTAGTGACACGACCCTCCAATGAGAGTCCTGCTTGTGCATAAGCAAAACAAATGCAGTTTGCTATCCATATGGATAGAGTTTGTTTCGTCACCAATAGGCCCAGGTAACTGGGATCAAAGGAAATGAATAACAGAGGATTTTCTGTGATCTTTAGTTCTATCCAAGTAGTAGGCCAATGCTCGCTTGCAGGCTAAAGTGTGTAGCGCAGCCTCAGCCCGATAGGCATATGGTCTAGGGAAGAAAATCATGAGTATTACCAACTGGTTTAAATGGAAAGAGGAAACCACCTTTGGAAAGAAGCATGGATGGGTACGGAGAACCACCTTGTTATGGTGGAACAGAGTATAGGGGGGATCTACCACTAGAGCTTGCAGCTTACTTATGCAGCGAGCTGAAGTGAGAGCTATAAGGAAGATGACCTTCCCAAGGTAGAAACTTCAGGGACGTGGTGGCTAAGGTTCAAAGGGTGGCTTTAGAAGTTGCGCAGAACCACATTCAGATCCCAGGCTGTATTACTAATTAAAGATTTATTTGGATTTTTTTTTTTTGGATCAGCAAAGATATTGTACTTTACACATCTAGCCTGGGGAGTGTTGAAAGGCCAGAAAGGGAGACAGAATTCTTCCCTTGGCCTTTGAACAATTCTCTTGGCCAATATAGAAACATTTGCCTAGATAATGAACTGCTTCTAAAAACCATGGGGGGTGTCTCCCTTTGGCTGGAAAAAGCTGGATGAGTGACTTATGCAGTGACTCAACAGCTAACATTTTTTTTCATGCTGGTCACGAGCACAGGATTTGGCCCTGGCCAATCCTGATTTGAGCATGTAGCCTGTTATCCAATGAATTGTAATATCATGCAGCAGGCACGATCTTAGTTAAGGTACTTTAGGGGGACTCTCAGAAGGAAAGATGGGACTGCAACTGATATACGAGACAAGCGTTCCGGATTTTTCTCCTGAGAGTGATTGCTAAACAGTCCCCCACCTGGAGTGATGAGCAGCTGTAATATCCGGTAAAAGTGTTAATGCTTATGCTTTATCATTATTTCAAAAGGACTTAATTTAATAAAACTCATATTGCATTTACTACAGTGTCTATGCATAGTCTGTGAGCTAAATGAATGACAGGGTTAACTCATATTGTATTTGGGCTAATGAGTGACAGAGTTAACTCATACTGTATTTGCCAGAATATTTTTGCCTAGTCAGTGAACTAGTGAGTGATAGGGTTAAAGTAAATGCGTAAAACTTGGCAATACACAGGCCACCGGAGGCAGTTTATTGGGTGGCTTGAACAGCAGGAGACCCCGCAATAAGCACGCTAAGGTACTGATTCCCTTGAAACATGAAGCACAGATACCGTCCTGGCCAAGGGATGGATCAGTAAGTGCGTGCATGCCTCTTTTAAGGTCTAGAGAACATAACCAATCATGTCTCTGGAGGTATAGTAGAAGAGTTCCTAGCGAAATCATTTTGAATTTTTCTCAGACCATGAGCTTGTTTAGGTCTCTGAGATCCAAGATGGGCCTGAAGTCTCCTGTTTTCTTTGGAATGAAAAAATATGAAGAGTAGAAGCCCAACTTCTCTTGAGGAGGAGGAACTCTTTCTATGGCACTCTCGGACAACAGGGTGGTCAGCTCTTCTTTTAAGAGATTGCTTTGAAGGGGGTTTGTTTGGGATAATCCCCTGTGAAGCTGGTAGGAGGTAAAGTTTCAAATTGAAGCTGATACCCCTATGGACATTCTGGAGCGTCAACTGCTCTGATGTTATGAGATGCCACCTGTGGGCATAGTGAAAGTCTACCTGCTATGTGGAGGGGCTGGGACCCTCCAGGGACAGATTGGCAATGCTCTCTAGGAAGGAGTCAAAAGCCAGGTGGGTTTCTTGGGTTGGTGAGAACCCCATTGCCTCTGCTGAGGATGCTGAGGTTGATAGGCAGCAGAAGACGGGTAAGGATAGTATCTCTTCTTAGAATGAAAATACTTCTTGGGAAGAGCCTTCCTTTTGGATGGGTCAGCTGTTTTCCTCGAAAGGCGTTTTAGGCCGAGATCATCTGTTTCAATCTGTGTCAAAGCCTGCACTCCTGAAGATCTCGATGTTATTGGTACCAAGGCTACCCAAAAACAATTGGTCAACTTCTTCAGAGTGGAACAATGTCACAAAAGGAAAACTCCCTCCAGCAGAACCGTATGTGTTTCTTATAAATCACCTCTTGATGTTAGTTTATCAAAAAAATGCAACAGGGTCTCAAGTATACAAGGGCATACAGTGAAAACGTGGCCAGAGGTATACCTGAGCCACTTACACCAATAGCAAGCCCATTAACATCAGTGACCCAATGAATAGCAGCCAGCATTCCCCATAACATGCTCATAAGTATAGAATATCAAACACTTAGCTTGAAGAGCAGGGCAGGGAAATACAAAAGACGCCAGACGCTTTCCCCGACTTTACCACAAAAGAGCCCTCAAACGTTTCGCGGGACCAACCTGCTGCTTCAGGGGATTCTACAAAGACAAACACAAACATCCCAAATTATCATAAATTTATTATACTACTAAATACACACCTAAAAACTACTACAAAAATTAAAATTAACAACCACATCTCCAATCACTTACCTACCAGCTACTCTTAAACAACGCTGTGCAGAAAAACGCCGCTCATGCGCATTGAACCCCACTGTCTCGATTTAAAGGGAAACACCATTACGTCACAGAGGAAAAACTAACACCAAAGCTTCACCTCCGCATCACAAACACACAGACCAATGCGAAGATTTAAACCGGCCGGGGCCACAGTGTCAAGCCGAAAAATCCAATATTGCTCACGTAGCAAAAGAGTTTGTTCCCTACTCTTCCCATCACGTCCAGATAAAACCTGCTCCAAGCAAAAGCATACCATGTCATCAAAGGAGTGATGAAACTCCAAAAAATGTGGCACCAGAGGTGCCTCGCGAACCCCACAACGGAGCCTACTTTTATGTTCTGAAACCCTTTTCCGAAAAGGCCGACACGTGCTCCCAACATACAACAACTGACAGGGGCAACGGATCCCATATACAACGAAAGAGGAATCGCAAGACGTAGAATCTCTCAACCTATAACTAATGCCATGATACTCAAAAGAAGAAGTAATACAGGACAGCTCACAAACTGAGCAATGCCCACAAACAGTGTGACCACCGACTACCTCAGTCCGCCCAACTGGAGAACTCAATAACTCACGTATGTTCCGCTGACGCTGCCACACACACCTAACCACCTGATCTTCCAACCCAGGAACCGTATGCACCACAACCATATGCTTACGAACAATATGTTGAATACTAAAACTCAAAGGTGAGTATTTAGAAATGAAATTGACAGAATCAGAATCCACACCAGCCTGCTTAGCTTTGGAAGTCAACAACAGGGACTGGTTGTTAAACAAAGCCCTCTTATACGCATCTCCAACCACCCGTTTGGGATAACCCCGGGCCAGAAAACCTTGAGCCAAAAACTTAGACTTGCTTTTAAAGTCCCCAACATCCGAACAGTTCCGCCTATACCTGATGAACTGGGAAAACGGCAAACTATTCCTAAGGGCCCTCGGATGCGCACTTGAATAATAAAATAAGGTATTCCTGTCCGTGGGTTTTCTGTACACCAAAGTGACCCAACCATGATTACTCTTACAAACTTCAACATCCAAAAACACAATTTTCTGAAAACTCCAGGCACTCGTAAAGCGAATGTGTTCATCGCAACCATTTAACCACTGCACAAACGCCTGAAAATCTTCCAATGTGCCCCCCCATAACAAAAAGACATCATCTATGAACCTGTACCATGATCGAACATGAACAGAAAGGGGGGACCTACCAAGCCATCTAGCCTCAAACCGGGCCATGTACAAATTGGCCACCGAGGAGGCGCATGTCGCCCCCATCGCAACCCCGGCTAACTGATGATACAAAGACCCCTCAAATTGAAAACAGTTCTCAAAAATAGCCAACTGGGCTAGCTTCTTAACAAACCCAATCATCTCAGAACCCATATCGCCCCGTTGCACAAAACATTCCTCAACAACCTCCACCGCCGCAGCCTGGGGAATCGAGGTATACAACGAGACCACATCCAGTGTTGCAAGCAAAAGGTCAGTAGAACCAGCCAAATCAGAATGCTCCTGCAAAATGTTTAAAAAATGCATGGTGTCACGAATATAAGCAGGAATCTGCAATAACATAGGCCTAAGAAAGGAATCTACAAACACTGAAAGAGGCTCAAGAACCGTGCCCCTAGTAGACACGATAGGACGCCCCGGAGGCTGCTGCATATTTTTATGCACCTTAGGCAACAGATAGAACTTCGCTAATGTAGGACTACGAATATTCAAAAAGGAATGCTCTTTTTTAGAAATTAATTTGGACAAAAAAGCAGAAGTTGTTATTTCTAAGATGGTATTCTGCAGATCCCTCGTAGGGTCAGCTGACAAAAGCTCATAAGTGGCAGAATCAGACAACTGTCGATGGGCTTCCTGTAAATAATCCTCCCTCCCCCAAACCACAATTGCCCCCCCCCCCTTTGTCAGCAGAGCATATCACAAGATCGTGATTAGCTCTCAATTCCACAAGAGCCTGATTTTCAGCGGGGGTTAAAGTGGACAACCGCCTATGCCGGGATTGCTCCAAACGGGCCACATCGTGAAGAACAAGCTGTTTAAAAATAAGCAGCTCTGCTGACAAGGGGGGGGGGGCAATTGTGGTTTGGGGGAGGGAGGATTATTTACAGGAAGCCCATAGACAGTTGTCTGATTCTGCCACTTATGAGCTTTTGTCAGCTGACCCTACGAGGGATCTGCAGAATACCATCTTAGAAATAACTACCTCTGCTTTTTTGTCCAAATTAATTTCTAAAAAAGAGCATTCCTTTTTGAATATTCGTAGTCCTACATTAGCGAAGTTCTATCTGTTGCCTAAGGTGCATAAAAATATGCAGCGGCCTCCGGGGCGTCCTATCGTGTCTACTAGGGGCACGGTTCTTGAGCCTCTTTCGGTGTTTGTAGATTCCTTTCTTGGGCCTATGTTATTGCAGATTCCTGCTTATATTCGTGACACCATGCATTTTTTAAACATTTTGCAGGAGCATTCTGATTTGGCTGGTTCTACTGACCTTTTGCTTGCAACACTGGATGTGGTCTCGTTGTATACCTTGATTCCCCAGGCTGCGGCGGTGGAGGTTGTTGAGGAATGTTTTGTGCGATGGGGCGATATGGGTTCTGAGATGATTGGGTTTGTTAAGAAGCTAGCCCAGTTGGCTATTTTTGAGAACTATTTTCAATTTGAGGGGTCTTTGTATCATCAGTTAGCCGGGGTTGCGATGGGGGCGACATGCGCCCCCTCGGTGGCCAATTTGTACATGGCCCGGTTTGAGGCTAGATGGCTTGGTAGGTCCCCCCTTTCTGTACATGTTCGATCATGGCACAGGTTCATAGATGATGTCTTTTTGTTATGGGGGGGCACATTGGAAGATTTTCAGGCGTTTGTGCAGTGGTTAAATGGTTGTGATGAATACATTCGCTTTACGAGTGCCTGGAGTTTTCAGAAAATTGTGTTTTTGGATGTTGAAGTTTGTAAGAGCAATCATGGTTGGGTCACTTCGGTGTACAGAAAACCCACGGACAGGAATACCTTATTGCATTATTCAAGTGCGCATCCGAGGGCCCTTAGGAATAGTTTGCCGTTTTCCCAGTTCATCAGGTATAGGCGGAACTGTTCGGATGTTGGGGACTTTAAAAGCAAGTCTAAGTTTTTGGCTCAAGGTTTTCTGGCCCAGGGTTATCCCAAACGGGTGGTTGGAGATGCGAATAAGAGGGCTTTGTTTAACAACCGGTCCCTGTTGTTGACTCCCAAAGCTAAGCAGGCTGGTGTGGATTCTGATTCTGTCAATTTCATTTCTAAATACTCACCTTTGAGTTTTAGTATTCAACATATTGTTCGTAAGCATATGGCTGTGGTGCATACGGTTCCTGGGTTGGAAAATCAGGAGGTTAGGTGTGTGTGTGGCAGCGTCAGCGGAACATACGTGAGTTATTGAGTTCTCCAGTTGGGCAGACTGAGGTAGTTGGTGGTCACACTGTGGGCATTGCTCAGTTTGTGAGCTGTCCTGTATTACTTCTTCTTTTGAGTATCATGGCATTAGTTATAGGTTGAGAGATTCTATGTCTTGCGATTCCTCTTTCGTTGTATATGGGATCCGTTGCCCCTGTCAGTTGTATGTTGGGAGCACGTGTCGTCCTTTTCGGAAAAGGGTTTCAGAACATAAAAGTAGGCTCCGTTGTGGGGTTCGCGAGGCACCTCTGGTGCCACATTTTTTGGAGTTTCATCACTCCTTTGATGACATGGTATGCTTTTGCTTGGAGCAGGTTTTATCTGGACGTGATGGGAAGAGTAGGGAACAAACTCTTTTGCTACGTGAGCAATATTGGATTTTTCAGCTTGACACTGTGGCCCCGGCCGGTTTAAATCTTCGCATTGATTGGTCTGTGTGTTTGTGATGCGGAGGTGAAGCTTTGGTGTTAGTTTTTCCTCTGTGACGTAATGGTGTTTCCCTTTAAATCGAGACAGTGGGGTTCAATGCGCATGAGCGGCGTTTTTCTGCACAGCGTTGTTTAAGAGTAGCTGGTAGGTAAGTGATTGGAGATGTGGTTGTTAATTTTAATTTTTGTAGTAGTTTTTAGGTGTGTGTTTAGTAGTATAATAAATTTATGATAATTTGGGATGTTTGCGTTTGTCTTTGTAGAATCCCCTGAAGCAGCGGGTTGGTCCCGCGAAACATTTGAGGGCTCTTTTGTGGTAACTTCGGGGAAGGCATCTGGCGTCTGTTGTATTTCCCTGCCCTGCTCTTCAAGCTAAGTGTTTGATATTCTATACTTATGAGCATGTTATGGGGAATGCTAGCTGCTATTCATTGGGTCACTGATGTTAATGGGCTTGCTATTGGTGTAAGTGGCTCAAGTATACCTCTGGCCACGTTTTCACCGTATGCCCTTGTATACTGAGACCCTGTTGCATTTTTTTGATAAACTAACATCAAGAGGTGATTTATAAGAAACACATACGGTTCTGCTGGAGTGAGTTTTCCTTTTGTGACATTGGTACCAAGGCTGGCAGGAGTGCTGCCATACTCCTCTCGAGAGCCAGCATGAGCTGGTCTAGGGAGATGGCCAATGTCTGGGTAGGGTCACCGTCCCAGAATATGGAACCGGTAGCTCTCCAGAGGTCAATGCCTCGGGAGTATCCCTGAACCCCACCTGTGCTTTGGAGGACAGTTCCTCCTGCTGGGGCTGTTTGGCTGGCCAGTCTGCATCAGAAGCACCTGTAGGGGAGTCATAATGCTTTTGCTGGGACCTCTCCCTGGCCTCAGTATCAGTCTTTGATGCCAATGCTGAAGATTTGGAAACTGCCACAAACTGAGTTACTTTTATGTTTGGACTTTGAAGAAACCTGAGACCCATGCGAGGAAGTCAATGTCCTCTATGAAGTGGAAGCCACTGAAACAGAGGCGAACGATGATCTAAACTGTCTGGCTCGGTTCTTGAGGCCTCTCTGTCATTTGTTGGCCAAAAGGACAAGAATTGGGTTGATTTTCAGGACCCAAATATTTTAAATACCAGTCAAGTTTATCAGTGGCTGAAATGGTACTGGCACATTTGGTACATTTTTTAAAACTACCAATTGGCTTTTCCATGCCTGAAAAAGTTGACTTTGAGATTGAAGATAAGGTTATGGAGGCCTAGAGGCCTAGTTTAGTGGTGAGAACCACGGTGAAAATGAATAGAAATAAAAATTAAAATAAAAAAGTAAAGATTATTGGGACCGATGTCAGATTCAACAGAACCGGCATTGACAGAAAGGCAGAAGCACTATTTATCAAGAAGGGCACCAAAAATAGAAGTTTTTCAAATGTGACAGGAAGATGTGTCCTACTGGCTCCGCAGAAAACCTGAGGAGAGGAGTTGGGAAGACGGGAAGGCAGACAGGCATGCAGGTGCAGTAGAGTGCTCCCAAAGGCTTTCCTATTGGACGCTGAGGAGTGTTCCCCTGTGGCGTTCACCCAATAGTGAAGACTGCATTCCTGCTTGTTCCTGGATATCTACATTTACTGGCAAAACATTCCATAATTTCACCTGAGTAAAACATTCTCTCTTTTGAAAGGGTGAAATCTCTCAACCTTTCATCTCCCCTATATTTTGGTTGTAGTTGGGATAATGTATCCAAATGAGTTAATTTTGCACGTACCATGACAGGACTCAAACCCACCAATAAGCCAGGGTTATGTTGGATATGATCTAAAGCTGATTTACTTCTAGTGCTCATCTCAATGCTGGCGCTCTGCCAAAGAGAACCTCCTTCTGGAATTCATAAGGTGTAATACAGACATGCAGGCCCCTGGAAAGGGGTGGGGGGTCTTGAGATATTTGTACTGTATAATGAAATATACTCTTGTCTAATGTAAATATCTGCAGTCTGGAAGTCTGTTTCAGCACGTGTAAATTCTACCTTGCCTAACAGTTGGATATCCTTTCTGAGGCTGGGTGCCCCAAACTGAGCCCCATGTAAACTGAAATACTTTATATACTGGTAGGATGATCAGGGCTGGTTTAACCATTAGACGGATTAAGCTGTCACCTAAGGCTGCAAAGAGCAGCTGTAGTCAAAGCAAACAAATAGGCCCCGACAGACACAAACTCAGAGAATCATCTGCAGAGGCTTTTACCTACGTAGAGTTTTTGGAAATTGCTCTCGTTATGTATATACACATTCTTTTGGGCTGTACTATGTGAAGGGGTCCACAAATCAGGTTACCAAAAGATATCCTGTCACTTCTTTGGTCTTTTTATTTGTTTTAATTGTGGTTTTGTATTGGCTGTTGTAAACCGCCTAGGTTTAGGTGGTATAAAAGTTTTGTAACCATTAAACTTCTGACTCGTGCTTTAAGGGGGTGCCAGGGATCTGGTGAGCCCAAGAGATCCTGCTGCTTCTGATCTGTGCTATGAGAGAATGTCCATATTCTTACAGTATCACAGGAAACGCCTCAAATACCAAAACGTTTTGTGAAAAAGGGCCTCAGCTCGGTTTGCCAATGCCGCTCTATCAACGATAAGCTAATGGTTGACCTCACATGTTTCATTCATTGGTCCTTATGTGTTGAGGTCCATGTATTTTTATTTTTAAATGTGCAAGTTAAAATGTACTTAGCTCAATTAGGTGAAATTAGGCCTTATCTGCTAATGTTCTTTCCTGGAGTCCCTCCAGTCTAGTCCAGACGCTTGGCTTATGGCTCATCCACCAGCAAATGGAGAGCAAGAACAAACAAACCAAAATTCTCTCTCAAGTAGCCTGTGCTCCCCTGTAGAGCCAGTATAAACCTCACAAAGCAACAGAACAGAGTTACAAACCCCATGCTCTCCCACTAGCCCTGCCTCTTTTTTCCTTTAATAGGAATTTTTTTATTTTTTTTTTATTTACATTCTCTTATATACCGCACTATTCTGCATCAGTGCGGTTTACATTGAACAAACTGAAATTACAATGAACAGGGCATTATAACTTGGAGATAACTATTTTACAGGGAACATGGGCTATAGAGGGTTAAGTGGCTTGCCCAAGACCACGACCACAAGGAGCACCTGTGGGACTAGAAACCCCAGTCCTTCCGGCCCAAGGTTGCTGTCCTCTAGTGGGATTTGAACCCCCGACCTTCCGGCCTGAAGTACCTTGCCCCAACCACTAGGCCACTCCTCCACTCCAATTTTAACCCTACCACCACCAACAGCTCCCCCACTAAAGGACCAAAGTCTGCAACAGGTACAACAAGCAGTGTGGCAACACAGCAGAACTCCCAAGATCAACAAACTTCCCACCCGCTGGAGCCATCTTTACTTCAGTATGATGTCAAAGCTTAAAAAGAACTCCTCCAAGGGGAGGTGGGAGGTTTGTGAGGACTTATTCCTGCTATTCCCAGAGAACAACTGCTACAGAGGAGTAACTACGTTTTCTCCAGGAACAAAACAAGCAGGAAGTTATTCTCACATATGGGGCTAACCAGCTACAGGATATCGAAAAACCGGCAAAAAACAAGTCCAATGGGACAACCCAAACAGGAGAACTGGAAGAAGAAGAAATTAGACCTTACCTGCTAATTGTCTTTCCTGGAGTTCTCTCCGGGCCAGTCCAGGAACAGAAGGGTTGTCAACCTTCTCCAGCAGCTGAGGACTGAATTCAGACGTTTTGCTGATCTGATAGCTGGCTCCCCCTACTGGCCACCTCAGTCACATCGTAACCAAGCAGCCTAAGAAGATCTCCATAACATGAAAAACAAAAAATGCTAAATAGGCAAACCGAAGAAGATATAGAACCTACCAATTAGAAAACAACTCCCGCATGCCGGGCTCTGTCAGTAATTAATGTAATAACTATGAACATGGAGACCACTACCGTGGTGGTTTTACTCATTTATTTATTTTTTTAATACCGCTCATCGACCCAAGCAATGAGACCGATGGGAACCCCCTAATTGCAGCGAGGGAGCCCCATAGACCACCCCGAGGCCTTTCAACCGACTAGTCTGCGAACTCTTAGACAAGCACCCGAAGGCCCCAAGTCGGTAACGCCCCGCCGAAAAAGAACTCCAATGACACGGGTGGGTCCTGGACTGGCCCGGAGAGAACTCCAGGAAAGACAATTAGCAGGTAAGGTCTAATTTCTTCTTCCTTCTCGTCTCTCCGGGCCAGTCCAGGAACAGGAGGGAAGTACCAGAGCAGTACCTAACTCCGGGAGGGACCCGCCAGGCCCGCTATGATGGCGGAAGCCCCCACAATCGCATCTCCCCTGGCCTGAACATCCAACCGATAATGCTTCCCAAAAGTGTGAAGAGAGGACCAAGTAGCCGCCCGACAAATGTCCTCTGGCGGAATCAAAGCATACTCGGCCCAGGAAGCCACCTGACTACGAGTGGAATGAGCGCGAAGCCCCAAAGGCGGCACCTGCCCACTGACTTGATATGCCGCCGCTATGGCCTGCTTCACCCATCGAGCAATCGAGGCCTTGAAAGCTGCCTCCCCTTTCCCGAGGGCCACCAAACAACACAAACAGCTTGTCCGTTCTACGAAACACTTCGGTCCTCCTCAGGTACCTCTTGAGGAGCCTCCCTAAATCCAACTTCTTCAACACCTCAACAATGGGAAGACCGTCACGTGCCCGAAAGGTCGGAAGGGAAATAGTCTGATTCACATGAAATTTAGACACCACTTTAGGGAGAAAAGAAGGAACCGTGCGCAAGACCACCTTTTCCTCAGAAAACTGAAGATACGGAGCCTTACACGAGAGAGCCTGGAGATCGGAAATCCTTCTCGCCGAACACAAGGCCACGAGGAAGGCCACCTTCCAGGAAAACTCTCTGAGGGATATGTCCTTGGCCGGCTCAAAGGGAGGCCTCCCCAAAGCCTCCAGGACGAGATTCAAGTCCCAAGGGGGAACCATAGACCGAACAGGAGGCCGAATGTTCTTTACCGCCCTCAGAAAGCGAAGAATATCTGGATGTGAAGAGAGACGAGCTCCCCGCAAACTCCCACGAAAACAGGAAATCGCTGCCAGGTGCACTCTGATGGTGCTAAGGGCCAAACCCTTATCCAGCCCTTCCTGAAGAGAAGACAAGACCTGCGGCACCCAGGCGTCGCGCGGTTGGATCTTCCGTGCCTTACACCATCCCTCAAACACCCGCCAAACGCGGACATAAGCAAGGGACGTCGACCGCCTTCTGGCCTTCAACAGAGTGGCCATGACCGCCGCCGAATACCCTCGACGTGCTAACCTGTCCCTTTCAAGAGCCAAGCCGTAAGCGAGAAGTGATTCACATTGGGCATGCGCAGAGGCCCCTGAACTAAGAGATCCATTCGAGTGGGAAGCTTCCAGGGATGATCGATGAGCAGACGAACCAAGTCCGCATACCACGCTCTCCGGGGCCAATCTGGCCCAATGAGAATCACGCGACCTCGGTGACTCGCCACTCTCTGAATGACTCTGCCTATCATGGGCCAGGGTGGAAAGACGTAAAGGATCCCCTGGGCTGGCCACGGCTGAGCTAGACCGTCGAGCCCCTCCGACATCCGTTCCCTGCGTCTGCTGAAGAACCGAGGTGCCTTGGCATTGGAGAAGGACGCCATCAGATCCATCACCGGCTGACCCCACCGCTGGACCAGATCGCGAAACACCGCGGCGTTCAGTTCCCACTCCCCGGGATCCACGACATGATGGCTGAGATAATCTGCCTGCACCTTGTCCTGACCGGCCACATGGGCTGCCGACAGGCCTTGCAGATGGACCTCCGCCCAGGACATCAACTGCTGACTCTCCTCTAACAAGACAGCGCTTCCGGTTCCCCCTTGCCGATTGATATAAGACACCGCTGTCGCGTTGTCGGAGAACACTCGCACCGCTTTGTGCTCCACTAATTGAAGAAAGTCCCGAAGAGCCAGAAACACAGCTCGGAGTTCTAAAAGATTTATGGAACAGCCCCCCATCTCCGACGGCCAACAACCTTGAGCGATGCACCCCTGACAGTGGGCGCCCCAGCCCGACAGACTGGTATCGATAGTGACTAGCACCCAGTCCGGCTGACGTAAGGGCATTCCCGCTCGAAGATGGCTGGGCTCCAACCACCACTGCAGACTGTCGCTGACCGTCTGTAACTGGGGCAATTTGCGGTCCAACGGATGGTCCTGCGGCGACCACAGCGACAGCAACGCCTGTTGCAACGGGCGCATATGGGCTCTTGCCCACGGAACCAGATCTATGGCTGCCGCCATGGAGCCGAGGAGCTGCAGATATCGCCACGCCGTTGGCGCCTTTAACCTCAAAAACGCTGTCACCTGCTTTAAGATCTTCTGTACCCGAGCTTCGGGCAGAAAGACCGCACCCATTTCTGTGTCGAAAATCGCCCCCAAGTACTGGAGGCGGAACACCGGCTGCAGTTGGCTCTTGGATTGATTGATCACCCAACCAAGTTGCTCCAGAAGGCTCACCACTCTCGCAGTCGCCACCCGCGAATCTGACACGGATGGCACCCGAATCAGCCAGTCGTCGAGGTACGGATGCACCAGGATTCCCTGCTTTCGCAAGGCCGCTGCAACTACTACCATCACCTTTGTGAAGGTACGAGGCGCCGTGGCCAACCCAAACGGTAAGGCCCGGAACTGAAAGTGTCCCATGTGCACCGCAAAGCGCAGGAACTTCTGATGCTCTGGCCTGACGGGAATGTGAAGATAGGCCTCCGTGAGGTCTATGGAAGTCAACACTTCCCCCGGCTGCACAGAGCTGATGACCGATCGAAGCGTCTCCATGCGGAACCCTCAAGCACCGATTGACGTGCTTGAGATCCAAAATAGGCCGGAACGAGCCCTCTTTCTTGGGAACTACAAAATAAATCGAGTATCGACCTAATCCTAACTGATCTGGAGGAAAAGGAACAACAGCCTGCAGCCGAACCAGTCGCCGAAGCGTCTCTGACACTGCCGCCTGCTTTTCCGCCGAACCACACGGAGACACCACGAAAGCCTCTGACAACGGACGAGCGAACTCCAGGGAGTATCCCTCTCGAATAATTTCTAGGACCCATTGGTCGGACGTAATGGTGGTCCAGGACAAAAGGAAGCTGGTAAGCTGCCCTCCCACCGGGAACTCCGCCTGGACCAGCCTCGTTTCATTGTGACTTTTTAGGGGTATTGAGCTGGGATCCGAAATAACCTCTACCAAATCCTCGAGCACCCCGAAAGGACTGAGTTCGGGCTCCAAAACGACCCCTCTGATACGGAGTGAACTGGGACCCCCTAAACCTACGAAAATCGCGAGAGGGACACCTGTGCAAATTGTTAGGCTTCTGAACCTTCGGACGGTCCTCAGGAAGGCGCCCCCCTTGGAATCCCCGATATCTTTAACAATCTTTTCCAAGGCCGCCCCAAACAGCAGGGTGCCCTTGTATGGAAGCTTACTTAGACGAGCTTTCGAAGAGGCGTCCGCCGCCCAATTTCGCAACCAAAGAAACCTTCGGGCCGCAATCACCGTAGCCATAGACTTCGCTGAAACTCTAACCAAATCATAAAAGGAATCCGCTAAATAAGCCGCTGCGGATTCCAGCTTTGCCCCTTCATCATCTTCCTTATGGGAGTGCGCACCTCCTTGGATCCATCGAATAGAGGCACGGGAGACATACGCACCACAGATAGCCGCTCGAAGCGAGAGAGCACAGGACTCGAAGGTTTGTTTCAACAAGACCTCCAGTTTCCTATCCTGCAAATCCTTCAAGGCCGCACCGCCCTCGACAGGAATAGTCGTTTTCTTGGTTACCGCCGAAACCAAGGCATCCACCTTAGGCATCTTAAATAACTCCTGCTCCTCCTGGGGCAGAGGGTACAAGCGCCCGATAGACTTCGCCCCACACAAAGTAGCCTCCGGGCATTCCCATTCAGATTCAACCATCTGTTTCATAATCCTATGCACCGGAAAACAGCGCTGCTCTACCTTAAACCCCTGAAGAAGAGGATCTTCCAAGGGCTCAGACTGAGCTGTAGGCAAGGCAATATTTAGGGCAGACAAAGTCTGAGCGATAAGCGCCCCCAACTCCTCCTTTCTAAAAACCCTGAACATATTAGGATCGTCGGAGGCAGAAAGATCGCTCTCATCTAAATCCATGGCCCACTCCAGGCCAGAATCTGACAAGAGTTCTCCTTCCTCAACACCCTGGAGCCCTGAGAAGTGCTGACCGACGCTATCGGTGCTCAACTCCGTACCGTGGGCCAATTGAGAAGGACCCTCCCCGGGATCCAACAGAGAAGACTGAATGCCAGTACTTTGCCCAGTCCTAGGAGCAGCCCCCTTATCTTGAGATTGCTGCCACTTCATACAGTAAGCCTGGTGCAAGGCTAAAATAAAATCCGCCGAAAAAACAGACTAATTGCTTTGGAACTTCAGGCAGGGGCTGAGGAAGAGCTTCTTCCACCTGCACCGTTCTTTTAGACTTCGTTCTTTTCTTGGCGGGCTTTTCCTGCACAGACCCCAGCACCAGAGCTGAAGCTGTCATGGCCGCCGTTCCCACCAAATCTGAGGCATTATGAGGGCCTCCCAAAGGACTGCCCGAATCTGACTTGCCCTCCATGCTCGCCAGCACACGATCGTAAAAAAATCCAAACACTCCCCACTCAATGCAAGGAGACCAAGAAAACCGCCGGAATCGCAAAACCGCAGGTAACAGAAAAAAAACAGAATCTAGCCGGGAACGCGCTGCCATGCGATAGCCAGTACGGAGCTCAAAGCCGTTGCGAAACGCCCGAAAATGCACTCCACCAACCTGGTTCTGACAAGATGATCTTTCCTGCAAGGCACTCACCCCGCTGCTAGCAGGAGAAGAAACCCTGCCCCGGGGGTGTCAGGATGGTCGCTGGGGCTCCCAGTACCTCACTGTGCTTTCCCCCCGGCCAACGGAGCTGCAGTCTGAGACAGGCTCTGCCTCCCTGCTCCTGAAAGGTATAAATCAAATAACAGCGGAATTAACCGCGGAGGTAAAAACCCTGCTAGGGCTCACCCCGCGGTGCTTCAAAATCCAATAAATGAAACTTGAAAATATTTCGTCGGGAGCCAGCCAGGAACCTGTCCCTTCCAGCTGCTGAGGACTGAAAGACTGAGGTGGCCAGTAGGGGGAGCCAGCTATCAGATCAGCAAAACTTCTGAATTCAGTCCTCAGCTGCTGGAGAAGGTTGACAACCCTCCTGTTCCTGGACTGGCCCGGAGAGACGAGAAGGAAACAGCATGAGTAGTGTCTCCAAGGGACTCAACATCAATAGCGGACATCGACATCAAGAAGACTCTTTACAGTAGACTGGATAGACAGAAGGACCGGTGGGAAGGAGTTAAACCTAAGATGCCGGAGTACAGCTTGGCCGAAAATACTGTCATACTGGGAATCCCCATCCAGACAACAGTGGGCTGTAAAGGTGTGGATTGAGAACCATGTAACAGCCCTGCAAATCTCCACCGTGGAAACAGCTCAAATTTGTCACAGAAGCGGCCATAGCTTGGACATTATGGGCTGTGACATGACGTTCAAGGCTCAAACCAGCCTACGCATACGTGAAGGAAATGCAGTCCGCTACCCAAATGGACAGTGTGCATTTAGAGTTGGCCATGCCCAGCCTGTTAGCGTCAAAGGAGATGAAGAGTTGGGTAGAGCACCGATGGGCTTTCGCCCTCTCCAAGTAGAAAGCCCAGGCCCATTAACAGTTCAATGTGTACAACGTGGCCTCAGCCCTGTTCACATAAGGTCGAGGAAAGAAGGTATGCAGAACCACCAACTGTTTGAGGTCGAATGAAGAGACCACCATGGGCAGGAAATGCAGATGCATCCGTGGGACCACTCTGTCGAGGTGAAATCGGATGTAGGGTGCTTGCGCCACTAGAGCTTGCAGTTCACTGACCCGGCGGGCAGATATGACCGTCACTATGAACGCCACCTTCCAGGTCAGGAATTTCAGTGGACTCCCAGGAGGCCAGCGGCTCAAAAGGAGCAGAGAGGAGTTGCCCCAGTACCACAATGAGATCCCATGCCACAGGCGGGGGTTAGACCAGAGGCATAAAGAGGAGACAACCTCATATGAAGCAGGCCACAAATGGGTGCGCAGAGATGGACTTGCCACCCGACCTGCGACGGTACATCCCAATCATGTTTAATTGCACTCGGATGGAACTGAACTTGAGGCCCGAGTCAGAGAGGTGTAAGAGATACATCAGCAGCACCTCCACAGTGCAGGGCACAGAGCCTTGTCAGTGCACAAGAGAAACCGCACCATTTAAAGGCATAGGAATGGCATGTGGATTCTCTGTGGAATGCTAGGAGGATGTGTTCCACCTCTGCAGGGAGAATGAACTCTGCAAGGACTATCTGCTCAGCATCCACGCCTTGAGGGTCAGGGACTGCACATTGGGATGAAGCAGGGTCCCATCATCCTGAGAGATGAGATCAGAGGCGCAGCCCAATCAGAGAGGTTCCTGCTGAGAGAGCCAGAGCAGCAGGGGAAACCACGATTGCCTGGGCCAGTACGGGGCAATGAATATCATGGTGCCCTTGTCTGCCTGGAGCTTGAACACCTTCGCTACTAATGGAATTGGGGGGCATGCGTATAGTAATCCCACCTCCCAATCTACGAGGAAGGCATGGGAGGCCAGCCAGTTGCTGGATGCCACCCTGGAGCAGAAGTGAGTCATTTGAGCGGTGTACAGAGTGGCTAACAGGTCAATTTTCAGACTTCCCCACATTCGAAAGATACGGATCACTACCCTCTTGTTGAGGTCCATTCCAGTGGCTGAAGGACTCTGCTGAGACGGTTCACCAGAGCATTGAGCTCCCCTGACAGGTACATTGCCCTGAGGTCCATGCTGTGGGTGATGGCGAACCTCCAAAGCCGCACTGCCTCCTAACACAGGAGGTACGACCTCGCGCTGCCCTGCTTGTTGATATAGAACATTGCTACTTGACAGTCCTCATTCAGATGGACAATCTGGTTGGTCAATTGCACTTGAAAAGCACGATTGGGCCATTGCGAATGCCCTAGACTTCCAGAAGCCGATATGGTGCAGCTGTCTTGCTCCAAGCAGAGGCCCTGCATATGCAGGCCATTGAGATATGCCACCCCCCAGTCCAGTTTGGAAGCATCCGTGGTCAGCATCCGGTGAGGTGGAGGGAAATGGAAGGGAAGTCCCTTGAGCAGTTTCTGCGGCTGTAGCCACCAATGAAGAGTTGACAAGGGGCATGGCGACTGCCACTCTGTCCGTGAGGTGGCCCATGACCTGATCCCATTGATTACACAAGGTTCTTTGTGCTTGGTGCATCTGTAAACTGGCCAATAGTGTGAGGTGCACTGTGGAGACCATGTGGCCCAACAACCATTGCATTCGTCGAGCCGTGGTGAAAATGGCTGTGCTGATGTCTATGACTACCTCAGAGAGCTGCTGTGAACGATCTGCTGGTAAGGCAGCCCGAGCTCGAGTATATCGAGAAAGGTTCTGATGAATTCCAGCTGCTGAGAGGGATGGTGCCCTTTATGAACCAGTCATCTAAATAAGGGAAAAGAAGATCCCTAGGGTCCAGAGGAAGGTGACAACTACCACCAGGCACTTTATGAAGACGCTTGAGGCTGACGCCAACCCAAACGTCAGTACGCAGTACTGGAAGTGCTGCCCGCGCAGCATGAAGCAGATGCACTGCCTGTGGAGAGGATGGAATGGGATGTGTGTAGGCATCCTTTAGATTCAAGGAGCAAAGCCAATCATCCTTTTGATAGTATGGGAATTTTGAACTTCTTTGTAATAAGAAGCAGTTGAAGCTTCGGAGATCCAGAATGGACCGAAAACCTCCAGTCTTATTGGAGACCAGGAAATATCGAGGGTAGGGAAAGTAAGGAGTTGACTGATCTGAGACCAGGAACGACGACTCCTTCTCCCAACCATCGGAGTCTGAGTCCAACAAAAAAATCAAAGTAGCGCCTGGTCTCCTTCCGGTGCATCTCCATCACTCAGGCAGGGACGGTGATATTTGAGGCGCCCGATCCAGAGGCACTGTTGAGAGAGATGGCAATCAGCACTGACCCAACTGCCCTCCAAGGCTATGAAGGGCGTGGAACTCCAGAAATGCCACTGCAAGCAGCAGGGCCGACACTGGCATCGGGGCCCTCATGGTTTGGGCTACCAAGAATGCCACTATGCTTCTCTCAAGGGCCTGCAGGTGCTCAGCCAGTACTGCCATCTCTGAACTTATTGGGGCCGGGGCAGCTGCCTCAGGCTCCAACTCTGGCACCTGCACTGGGGACTCCTTGATGGTCAGAGCATTGGGAGACTGCCGGCAGTCCTCCGGGGGCCTTGGTTGACTCCTCCCTCCAAGGCAGCTTAACAGGCTGCTGCTGGTCATCGCCCTTGGAGTCGCATTGAGAGGGACTTCAATGTTGGTGCCCATGGGATTCCCCCCAGCCCTCGGCATCTGTTCTCAATAGGGCAGAAGACTGGTCTTTCTGGGGGTCCACCCCAAGGTTGAAGGGCAACCTCTGGTCCATGGCACTGCAGCCCCTCAAGGATGTTGGTGCCAAGGCCGGCGACTCAGACGTCCCAAAGAGAGACTCATGCTTTTTTTTGCAGTTCTTCAAGCCCTTTCTTGTCATCTGTAAGCACAGATTACAAGTAGAAGTCTCATAGATCATACCTGAGGCACTGAACGCATCAATTACAGCAGTCCATCACCAAGATGGTGCTGGCACATCGGATGCATTTTTTTAAACCTGCTGGCCTACTTAGACATATTAGGAAAGACTGCTACTGCCAATCAAATAGCTTCAATGTCCCAGCCAGCCATCCAAGGAATGTGCTGGAAAAAGGACCCCACATAAAAAAAAAGAAAAATGTAGCGGAATCAAGCGAATCGACGCCCCCAGTGACAGGCGGGAAGGCAAAGAAAAGAACTAAAAGAAAACACCAAAATCGAATCACAATTTTCCGAGGCAACAGGACATACATCCACTAAGCTTCATGGAAAAGAGAAGACTGAAGTAAAGATGGTTATGGTGGGTGGATGGGAAGGAAGGAAGTTGCACATGCTCGATGGAGCTCCCAAAAGCTTCTTATGGAAGTTGAGGAGCATTCCCGCACAGGCTCATTTGGTGACATCACCCATATGTGAGGACTTACTTCCTGCTTGCTCCCGGAGAATCTGCTTTACTTGGTCTAAGGATAAAAGTAAATTAGACTTACCTAATTGTTGTTTCTTAAGGAACTCTAGTCCAGTCCCGGAACCATAGAGTTTAGAACCTCCTCCAGCAGCCTTGGAGACTGAATGACATCATCGCTTTACCAACAGGGGTATAAGTAGGCAAGGACTGCCCCCTATCTCCAGTACCTATTGACAAAGCAAACTGAGCAGAGCAACAAATAAGTAGATAAAAAATCATCAAATAACAGAAGTAGGAACAGGAGACATTTCCCGTCATAACCAAAAAAGGGGTTCCCACCATGGCTCCACTCTACGCCCTCCGGGAACCCACTCCATCGCTACCATAAACCTTTACTTCGTATTCTTGGTTAGTGAAGCTCTTATTAGCTATTTATTTATTTATTCATGTATATATCTTTAAACAGCAACCAGAGATCGGCCAACTTCAGGCCAACGAGCTGATAACCCCAGGGAGGGGTCCGGGACTGGACTAGAGTTCCTTAAGGAACAACAATTAGCAGGTAAGTCTAATTTATTTTCCTTTTCGTCCCTCTAGTCCAGTCCCGGAACCATAGAGAATGTAACAGAGCAGTAAACCTCAACGGGAGGGACCAGCGAGCCCAGCCTGAAGAACCGCCGAGCCAAAACGCCCATCCCCCGCCGCCTGCACATCGAGCCTATAATGCTTAGCAAATGAGTGCAAGGACGACCAGGTCGCCGCCCTACAAATGTCCCCAATAGGGACCAAACTGAACTCCGCCAAAGAGGCCGCTTGAGCCCGAGTCGAGTGCGCTCGGAGGCCTTCCGGCACTACTTTTCCTTTCAAAATGTACGCGGAAGCAATAGCCGTCTTCAACCAATGCGAAATGGACGCTTTCGCCGCCGCTTCCCCTTTTTGCGGCCCCCTGAAAGCCACAAATAGCCTATCGGACTTCCGAAAATCCGCTGTCCTACGAAGGTACTTGCGCAGCACCCGACATACATCCAGGAGGTGCAACCGCCTACCCGACACATCGTTCTGGTGGCCCGAAAACACTGGAAGAGAAACCACCTGGTTCACATGAAAAGGCGTAACGACCTTAGGCAGAAACGCCAGCACCGTCCGCAGCACCACCTTGTGATGGGAGAAGGAAAGATAATGTTCCCTACAAGACAAGGCCTGCAACTCTGAAATGCGACGCGTGGAACAAATCGCCACCAGAACCACCACCTTCAACGTTATATCCTTCAGAGAGGCCTTATCCAAAGGCTCAAACGGCGCCTTGAGCAAGGCCTCCAACACCAAATTCAGATCCCAGGTCGGTACCGCACTACGGACTGGCGGACGCATAAGCAACACCGCCCGCAGAAACCACCGGATGTCGCCATGAGCACCCAACGACCGACCACGAACCTTCCCGCAGTAACAGGAAATAGCCGCTACCTGTACTCGCAAGGAACTAGCCGCCAAACCTTTGTCTACACCATCCTGCAAGAACGCAAGGATCTGCGCCACTGAAGCCTCCAGGGGCCGAACCTCGCGCACCTCACACCAGGCTTAAAAATACGCCAAACTCGAACATACGCCAATGAGGTGGGGCGCCTCCGCGCCTTCAATAAGGTAGAAAGAGTAGTTACTCACCTGTAAAGGTGTTCTCCAGGAGCAGCAGGAATCAGTCCTCACTTATGGGTGACGTCGGCGCCGACGGAGCCCTCGCGGAGCAATTTTCCCCAGCTTTCGAAGAAAGCCTTTGGGAATTGCAGCGCGCATGCGCGGTCCCCTTCCCGCCCAAGGGTGCCATCTTGCTCAGTCTGATGACATAGCGGAAAGACAGCAAAAAAGTTAGCAAAACAGATAATAAGAATGACTGCAACTCCAAGGGGAGGAGGGAGGGTAGTGAGGACTGATTCCTGCTGCTCCTGGAGAACACCTGTTACAGGTGAGTAACTACTCTTTATCCAGGACCAAGCAGGAAGTCAGTCCTCACTTATGGGACTCCCGAGCTTAAGGCTACCGGAGACCTCAAGCCGAAAAATGAGCTCCCTCAAGCTCAACAGTACAGAAGGAAGGAATCTTCTCTGAATACGAATCCAGCCGGTAGCCCAACACCAGGGCCGGAGGGTAGGAGTTGCCTAAACCTCAAAGAGATTGTGGAGGACTGCCTGTCCGAAAGCACTGTCCCTGCGGGACTCCCTCTCCAGGCAGTAATGAGCCACAAACGTCTGGCTTGAAGACCAAGTGGCGGCCCGGCAGATGTCTGCCAACAGAACAGAGCAGAGATGAGCCACTGACGCAGCCTTCGCCCTGACACGGTGAGCCGTAACTCGACTCTCTAAGGAGAGGCCGGCTGCCCCATAAGCCCAGGCGATACAGTCAGTTACCCAGATGGACAAAGTACGCTTAGAGACGGGTACCCCCAACCGATTGGGGTCAAAAGATACGAAAAGCTGGACAGCTTTTCTATGCTCTCGCGTATGGTCAAGGTAGAAGGATAAGGCTCTTCTACAGTCCAGGGTATGCAGAACAGTTTCAGCTCGGCTGGTATGCGGCCTGGGAAAGAAGGTCGGAAGAACCACCTCTTGATTGATGTGAAAAAGGGGAGACCACCTTTGGAAGAAACTTAGGGTGAGTCCGTAAGACTACCCTATTCTTGTAGAACCTAGTGTATGGGGGCTCCGACACTAGGGCCTGTAGTTCACTAACGCGCCTAGCGGAGGTAAGGGCTACCAAGAAGAGAGTTTTCCAGGAGAGGAAACAAAGAGGGCAGGTAGCCATGGGTTCAAAAGGCAGACAGGTAAGCCTTTGCAAGACCACATTGAGATACCAGTCAGGAGCCGGAGGGCGCAACGGGGGCTTAAGCAGAAGAAGGCCCTTGAGAAAACACGCCACCAAGGGGTGCGAGGAAAGAGGCTGGCCCTCCACCGGCGAATGATGTGCAGAGAGAGCACTGAGGTGGACCCTGACAGAGTTGGATTTGAGGCCTAGATCGGAGAGGTGAAGCAAATATTGCAGTACCACCGATACTAAGCAGGCGAAGGGGTCCTCAGAGCGCTGAGAACACCAGACCGAGAAGCGACGCCATTTAAGGGCGTAAGATTTCCGGGTGGAAGGTCGCCGAGACGCCAGGATGACAGCTTCCACCTCCGGAAGAAGTAAGAGCGGAGCTAGGACTACCCTTTCAGCAGCCAGGCCATCAGATGAAGGGCCCGAAGGTTGGGGTGCAGGAGAGTACCCTGATCCTGGGTCAGGAGATCGGGCTGAAACCCCAGAGGAAGAGAGGTGTCCACCGCTAGGTGTAGGAGTAGAGGGAACCAGGGTTGTCTTGGCCACCTGGGCGCTACCAGGATCACGGAGGCCCTGTCCTGGACAACTTTGAACAGCGTCCGGGACACAAGTGGCATGGGAGGAAAGGCATACAGTAGGCCCGTGGACCACGAGATGAGGAAAGCATCCGGCGCTACTCTGAGAGGATGCGGGTGCCGGGAGCAGAACCTGGGAAGTTGCCGGTTTAGAGGACTGGCAAAGAGATCCACGGTGGGGAGGCCCCACCGGCGGAAGATCCGCTGGACAACTACGGGGTTCAACCTCCATTCATGCGGCTGCAGAATCCGGCTCAGTTTGTCGGCTAGGCAATTTTCCTGCCCGGGCAGGTAAACAGCCTTGAGGAGGATGTTGTGGTCGACTGCCCAAGAGCACAGTCTCCGAGCCTCCTGACATAGAAGGAGGGAGCCCGTGCCCCCCTGTTTGTTCACGTAGAACATGGCAACCTGATTGTCCGTCTGCACCAGTACAGACCGACGAGAAGTGAGGTGAGAGAAGGTCCGCAGAGCTAGGCGGATCGCCCGCAGCTCCAGGAAGTTTATCTGCTGAGCAGCCTCCCAAGGTGTCCAAAGGCCTTGAGTGCATGTTCCCTGGCAATGCGCTCCCCATCCCAGGAGAGAGGCATCTGTCGTTAGCACTTGGGAAGGTGGAGGAGACTGAAAGGTCATGCCGAGTACCAGATTGGGCAAGTGAAGCCACCATTGCAGAGAGGAGATCAGGCGGTCGGAGATCTGTATTAAGTCCGTCAGTCTCCCTGTGGCCTGATGCCATTGAGTGCGAAGGCTCCACTGAGCAGGTCTCATATGTAGACGGGCATTCGGAGTGACATGGACCGTGGAGGCCATGTGACCGAGCAGTTGCAGGAATTGTCTGGCAGAGGCCGGTGACGCGCTGTGGAACCTGCCAGCCAGAGCTATGAGCCTGTTGGCCCGTTCCAGAGGCAAGAAGGCACGAGCCTGCAGAGTGTCCAGCCGCACTCCTATGAATTCGAGATCCTGAGAGGGGAGCAAAGTGGACTTTTCGAAGTTTATGACGAAGCCCAAGTGCTGAAGCAGAGCCACTGTGCGTTGAGTGGCCTGAGTGACCTCTAGGGAAGACTGTGCCCGGATGAGCCAGTCGTCCAGGTAGGGGAAGACAAAGAGACCTTGAAGCCTCAGGAAGGCTGCCACCACTGCCAGGCATTTCTTGAACACCCTGGGAGCGGAGGAGAGGCCAAAGGGCAGTACGCGGTACTGATAATGATTCCCTGCCACCACAAATCTTAGATATTGCCGGTGGTCCGGATGAATAAGGATGTGAGTATAAGCATCCTTTAGATCCAAGGAGCATAGCCAATCTCCCTGCTGGAGGTAGGGCAGTAGGATTCCAAGGGTAAGCATCTTGAACTTTTCCCGCTGCAGGAACTTGTTGAGGTTGCGCAAATCCAGGATGGGTCTGAGGCATCCTGTTTTTTTTTTTTGTTTTTTTTTTTAATTATTTATTTATGCAATTTTCAAACAGAACAAGAAAGGTTACAACACCACTTCTTGAAGCAATAGATAAGCAAACAAGTAATATTCCCGGTGAAACCAGGATACAATAACAAGAAAAATAACAATTACATAAAACAAAATTTGCTTATACTCTCTAGCCCTCAATAAGGGGGGGATTTCATTAGTAATAAACCTAATACAAGAAGAAATACTGGCATACAATCTAAAACAAGAAGCCTAATTCTTATGAGCCAGAGGGGATCTCCTGACATTTAGCATTGATGAAAGCCACCAACTGGGAGGGCTCGAAAAATATATAAGAAAAAGTTTGGAGTTTCACCAAACACTTACATGGGTGTTTAAGAAAAAACAGCCCCCCCAGCTGCAGCACCCCTGACCTGAGCAACAAAAATTCTCTACGACGCTTCTGCGTTTCTCTTGATAAGTCAGGGTATATACGAATTGAGAATCCACGGAACAGAAGTTTACGCTTTTGAAAAAACAATTTAAGTAACCATTCCTTATCAGACAATAAGGCAAAGGTAACAAGTAATGTAGATGAAACCTGTGATTCTAAACCAGAATTTTCTATAACATCTGTAATATTCAATGAATCTCCCTGATTCTGGCTCCCCCCCATCTCACTACGGGCCGAAGCCCGTTTAGCCATGGGCAGATAATAAATTTTTACCAAGGGGGGAACTAGCTCAGGGGAAACCCCTAAAGTCTCCACAAGATATTTCACAAACATGTCTCTAGGGGAAACAGAAGACACTCTAGGAAAGTTTATAATTCGCAAATTATTTGCCCGAGACAGATTGTCCAAGTGTTCAGTCTTTAACTGTAAGGACATAAAACTTTTCCTATGTCCATCCGAAAGTTCCTCCAAACTTACAACCTTACTAGAAACAGTTGTATGCTCCATCTGGAGCGTGGAAACATTTTCTTCCAATTCAGACAAGAAAGCTGCTGATGTAGCTACCTTATTAGCCAACGAAGAAACTTGTGGAAGTAAAGCCTCACCAAGGGAAACTATCGCATTCCAAATGGACTCCAATGTAAAGTTCTGTGGCTTCTGCAAAGAGAAAACTTCTGCTGAACAGGGAGGAGGTGCAGACGGCTCCATCAGCGCCACAGGTCGATCCCCACTCAGAGAAAGAGACTGCTGCTCCAGCCGCGTCTCTCTCAACGCCTCCGCAGATCTTCGTGAGCTCAGCTCACCAGAGAGCTCCTTGTCCGACGCAAAAACAGCCCAACCCGACCCTCGCGAGCACTTCCCCAACCCCCCCTCCGAGGGAGAAGAGGAGAGCTCCAGGAAGCCAGAAGGCAGGGGCTGAGTGCGAGACAACGGAGGTGCAGGGCTCAATACGGGGGAGACAGATGTTAACGACGCAGAAGCCGGGCACTCCGACTCCGACAAACCTGCTAGCCGAATAGCTCCTCCCGACTGCTCCAAGTCCCGGTTGGTGTGAACAAGAAAGGGATCCAAAGGACCCAACAATGACGGCAAGTTCGGCGTAGAGGTACCGACGGGCTGGGAGGGCAACGGCCCGGTCTTCCCCTTACGCTTCCTCCCCATTCAAAAACGCAACCAAGCAGCACAGACTGCAGCCGCGGCCATCTTGAAAAACCCCGCTTCCTCTAAAATTACCATTTCTCGGCATCCTGTTCTTTTTGGTACCAGGAAGTACCTCGAATAAAACCCGTGACCCCACAGGTGTTGGGGCACTGGCTCCACAGCCTGTTCCTGGAGCAGACTTTGCAGCTCCTGAAGGAGTAAGTCCCTGGAAAGTAGGGAGGAGGCACCTGGTGAAAATGTAAGAGGTAGCCCTTTTGAACCACCTGCAGCACCCAGGAATCGGATGTTATGGCTGACCACCTGTGGGCAAAGTGGGTCAGCCGGCCCCCCGTGCTGAGCGAAAGCTGGGGAGGGGGAGAGGCTATGCCGGCATAGTCAAAAACCCCCACCCTGCTGAGCAGGGGCCTGTGTAGTGGGCTTGGGGGCCTTCTGCCTATGGGACCCATTACCCTGTCCCTTAGCCTGCTGGCCCTGATGGGGAGCTGCTGAGGCTTGATATTGTGGGTGGTGTTGTTTATAGGCAGACACCTTCCTCGGGTAAAAGGGCTTTTTCCCCGAGCCCTTCCTCTTCTGTGAAGGGACAGAGGTCTTTCTGGATAGGTGAGTTCTGCTGAGAGTCTCGGACTCGAGTTCTGCCGCCTTTTCAGCCATGGGCTTGCCAAAGAGGTTTTCACCTCTGCAGGGGACATCGACCAACTTGTTCTGCACCCATGGCTCGAGGTCGGATGACTGAAGCCAAGCCTGACGGTGAGCACCGATGCCGGCTCCGGCTACTCGAGCCGATGCTTCGAAGCCATCGTAGGCTGCTCGAGAAATAAACTTTGAGCACTCTTGAATGCCAGTGGACAAGGCCTGGAACCTCTGCAAAAGTTCCTCGGAGAGACCAGCAGAGAACCCGGCAATTTCCTTCGCCAGGTCTCGAAGATACATGCCCATATACAGCTGGTATGTCTGGACTCGGCAAGCAAGCATAGAGCCCTGGAAGCACTTCCTACCGAGGGCATCCAGGTTCCGGGCCTCCTTACCCAGAGGCACCGAGGAGTGCATCTTCTGACTCTTAAGTCGATGCATGGCCGATTCCACCACCATGGAATGGTGCGGTAGTTGTGCCTTCTGGAACCCAGGGCTCTTGTTGACCCGATACATGGAATCGACTCGCTTGCTTAGCACCAGTGTCGAGGCCGGGCTCTCCCACATGCGGACGAGCAGCCGCTCCAGCATCGGAGGAACCGGTAAAGGCCTCCTTCGGGGGAGAGTCATACTGGAGGGCCTCGAGCTCTTCGGCTCGAGGCTCCTCCTCCGGATCCGCAGGGAAGGCCAAAGCCTTGGCCATGTCCCTCACGAAATCGGAGAACCGGGTATCCTCCGGGGGGGGGGGGGGATCGTCTCCGAGGCTCCGACTCGGGCGAGTCGGAGGGGACGCACCGAGTCTGAAAAGAACCGGGTGACTCGTCCTCCTCCGTGTCCCAGCCCGTCTCCTCCGTGGAGGAATCGAGTGGCTCCGTGCGGGCGAGTGCCGAGGACCTCCGCCCCGATGCCGAGGCCGGCGTCGATGACCTCAGTCCCGAACGGGAGGCCGAGGGAGACCTTGGCCGAGGATCGACTCGAGGATCGGCTCGGCCTCCGGGGTCGACTTGGACGTCGACGTCCCGGTGGTCGGGGCAGATGCACTGGCGAGGCCGGTCATCAATGCCCGCTGCTGGTCCATGAAGGCAGCGATACTGCTCTCCAAGGCCGTCAATCTGAGACCAAACTCAGAAGACCCAGCAGCCCCCGACTTGGGCCCCGACGGTGTCGGGCCCGACGTCGGTTCCCTCGGAGGTGAGTCCACGAGGACTACAGTACTCACGTGTCCAGGAGACTCCACTTTGAGACGAGGATGCTTCGACGACCTCTCCGCCTCCGAGGACCCGGGGCGGCTGACGGGGCTATGTGACCTGGCCCTCGAGGGACCAGGAGCGTCCTCCGATGCCGCCCTCGCGGATTTCCTCTTCCGACGATGTTCCCGGCCGGGAGACCCCCGCTCAGAGGAACTCCGACGATGCTCGGGGCCGGAGTCACGAGACATCGAAGCCTCTGACGAGGTCCGGGCCCGACCGGATGCGGAGTCAGAGAAGATTCGTTCCTTTTGTGACTGCCGATTCTTCAATGCCTTCGAGGACATTTTGTTGCACGGACCACAACTCATCGAGTCATGATTGGGTCCGAGGCAACGGAGGCAGCAGTCATGTGTGTCGGTAAGAGACATAAGTCTGGTACAGCGATCACACTTTTTAAAACCGCTGGCAGCCATCGGGGGAAAAAGGGCCCCTGCGAGGTCGAAAGACCGTGCTGCCAGGGAAAAAGAAAAAAGTGGCGGGAACACCCGTTACAAGGACAAAAACCGAAAAAATATGAACGGACTCGATATTGGAGTATCGAGGCTGGACGGGAAAGGGACACGGCGTCGAACCGAGAAAAAACAAACGAAAAAATCAACTTTTTCAGCGGCGATCACAAACTACGTCTGTAGGGCTCCGCGGAAAAAAGAAGACTGAGCAAGATGGCATCCTTGGGCGGGAAGGGGACCGCGCATGCGCGCTGCAATTCCCAAAGGCTTTCTTCGAAAGCTGGGGAAAATTTCTCCGCGAGGGCTCCGTCGGCGCCGACGTCACCCATAAGTGAGGACTGACGTCCTGCTTGGTCCTGGAGAAATAACTGTAGCCGAATACCCCCTGGCCGTCATCCGAGCCCTTTCAAGAGCCAAGCCGTAAGCGAGAACCGACTCACCTAGGGCATGCATAACGGCCCCTGCCGTAAGAGATCGTTCCGCTGCGGCAGGCGCAACGGACTGTCGGCCAGCAATCTTATCACGTCCGCATACCAAGGCCTTCAGGGCCAATCGGGAGCCACCAACACCACCAGGCCGCGATGCTTCTCTATGCGCTGCACCACCCGGTCTATCAAAGCCCAAGGTGGGAACACAGAGAAGGCCGCCGTCCGGCCACCTCTGTGCCAACGCATCGAGCCCTTCCGACATCCTTTCTCGGCGTCTGCTGAAGAACCGAGGAACTTGCGCCAACTCGAAGGTCACCATGAGATCCATCCGCGGAATCCCCCACCGCCGGATCAACTGCGCAAACACGTGCGGGTGCAGACTCCACTCTCCTGGGTCCACCTTGCGACGGCTCAGGAAATTCGCTTCTACATTGTCCACGCCGGCCACATGCTGCGCCGAGAGAGCCCCTAGGTGCTGTTCGGCCCACCCTAAGAGTTGACTCGCCTCGGCTTCTAGGGCTGCACTGCCCGTGCCACCCTGATGATTGATGTAAGCTACCGTCGTGGCATTGTCGGAGAGAACGCGAACCGCCTCCTGACTCAACGCGCCCTGAAACTTGTGCAGAGCCAATAAGACCGCTCTCATTTCCAACCGGTTGATGGACCAAACCGACTCCTCCGGAGACCAGCTTCCTTGGGCAAACCTGCCGTCGTAATGCGCCCCCCACCCTAGCAGACTCGCATCCGTAGTCAGCAATTTCCAGGAGGGGGACTCGAGAGGCATGCCCGCCTCCAAATTCTCCTGTCGCAGCCACCACCGAAGCTCTTGGCGCACCCCCTGAGGACACACCAAGCGCTGAGACAACGCATCCCGCTGATGAGACCAACGGCGAAGCAGCGCCCTCTGCAAAGGCCGCATGTGAGCTCGGGCCCACAGCACCACCTCGATTGTAGCCGCCATTGTGCCCAACAACTGAAGATACTGCCATGCCGTTGGCGCTGGAGTCGACAAAAACCGCCGGACCAGGACGCGCATCCCCCGCGCCCGGGGAGTGGGCAGGAACACCGCCGCCCGATCTGTGTCGAAGCGGGCCCCCAGAAAAACCAGGGACTGAGATGGAACCAAACTGCTCTTTGCAAAGTTGACGATCCAGCCCAGGCTCTCCAACATGTCCACCACCCGGGCGGTAGCTGTCAAACTTTCCTCCCTCGACTTTGCTCGAATCAGCCAATCTTCCAGATATGGGTGGACCAGCACTCCCTCCTTGCGGAGCGCTGCAGCCACCACCACCATAACCTTGGTGAAAATCCGAGGGGCCGTGGCCAGCCCGAAGGGCAACGCCTAAAACTGAAAGTGCCCCATAGGGACTGCAAATCGGAGATATTTTTGATGTTCCTGCCGTATGGGGATATGAAGATAAGCCTCCGTCAGGTCTAGGGTCGTAAGAAACTCCCCCGCCCGGACCGCCGCTATCACGGAGCGCAGAGTTTCCATCCGAAAATGGGTCACCCGAAGACACCGATTCACGCGCTTCAGATCTAAGATCGGCCGAAATGAACCTTCCTTTTTCGGCACGATGAAATATATAGAGTATCGACCGGACCCGCACTGATTTGCCGGAACCGGCACCACTGCCCCGAGCTGGAGCAGATGCTGCAGAGTGGTCAAGACCGCCCGCAACTTGGCTGGAGCTGCGCAAGGGGAGCTGACAAAGGAATCTAAAACGGGACGGTGGAGTTCCAACGCGTACCCTTCATGGATGACCTCGAGGACCCACTGTTCCGACGTTATCCGGACCCAGCCAGGGTAAAAATCCCGCAACCGACCTCCCACGGGAACCACCCCCGCCTGAGCCCGCCTCATCTCATTGCGGCTTCTTAGAGCCGGAGGACTGGTAAGGAGCGAACCCTCTTCCCGCTCCTCAGAAGCCTCGAAACCCTTGCCCTCTAATCAGGAACTTCCCCCGCTGAGACGGGCCAAACCGAGAGGATCGAAATCTACGAAACTCCCTAGCGGACCCCCAGAACCCTGCCGGAGCACGACCCTGCTTCGGCCTATCCTCCGGGAGCCGACCGCCCTTGGACTCCCCGAGATCCTTGACCAATTTCTCCAAATCCTCTCCAAACAATAGTTTACCCCGAAAAGGCAACTTACTGAGACGAGCCTTGGAGGAACTATCAGCCGACGAATTGCGCAACCAGAGGTACCGCCGAGCCGCCACAACAGAGGCCATACTCTTGGCTAAACCGCAGATGATATCATAATGGATATCCGCTAAGTACGCCGTACCGGACTCTAGTCACGAAGCATCATCCAAGCGGCCCTCCAACGGTTCCCCCTGCAAGCGTTGGGACCACCGCAAACAGCCCCTAGCCACCCAGGCTCCCGCTATGGAAGCCTGCATGGAAAGAGCGCAAACATCGAAAACCTGTTTCAGTAAGGAATCCAGCCGCCAGTCTTGCACATCCTTTAGAGCTGCGGCCCCCTCGACCGGAATCGTAGTTTTCTTCGTAACAGCCGATACCGCCGCATCCACCTTCGGGGATCAAAACAATTCCCTATCCTGGTCTGCCAGCGGATAAAGGCGAGCTAAGGCTCTAGTACCCTTGAGAGTCGCCTCCGGGACATCCCATTCCTCTTGGATCATGGTCCTAAACACCCGATGTAGGGGAAAAATATTTTGGGATGACCGAACAGCCTGCAACAGCAGATCTTCCAAACCCTCATCAGCCACCGGCTCCCCCACGGGCATGTTGAGGGCCTTCAGAGTCTCGGTGATCAGGGCCGGAAGCTCTTCGCGACGAAACACCCTGACCACCCTACTCTGCTGCTCGGTGCTAGGCAACTCCCCCTCTTCCAAATCCTCATCTGAAAAGACCTCCAAGTCCACGTCCAACTCAGCAGAGTCTTCGCCAAGGGGCGAGGCCGTACCGTCAACGCCGGCACCCTTACACTTCTTAGCCGCGGGAGTGCCGTCCGCTGGGCTGACCAAGGGCCCTAACCTCTTCTGCCCCTGGGACCCCGGCGGCGGACCAGGCATAGCTGGCTGTAGCAAGGCAAACGCCTGCTGAAGCAGCATAAAGAAGTTTGGCGGGATCCCCGGAGAAGCTGACCCCTGATCCAGTCCTACAGACCCCGAGGAACATTCTCCCGAGGAAGGCCCCACCACAGGCTCCTCCTGGGCCAGGACCGGAGGCAACGCACCCCCTGCGTCCACCCCAGGCTGCCCCGGCTCCTGCTCCATACCGCCTGCGACCAGCGTACAAGCAGAACACACACCAGAGTCCTGCACCGTACTGCGCCTCAAGCCACACACCAAACACCGTGGCTTGGAAGGCATAGCCTAGCCCTGAAAAGCAAAAAAAAACCCCACTTGCTCTGTGCCCGCGAATCGCCTGTTACAGAGGCCAGGTAGCCCCCTCTCAACTAAGCACTTGCAGCCCAGTCAAGTGAAATCCGGCAGCCACAGCTCTAGCCTCCAAGCTAGGCCTGTAGCTTCCCCGCTGCCCTCCGAGACTTTTTTATTTGTGTTTCTTTTTTTTTTTTTGAAACACCAAAGTCACCCCACCGAGGTGCCCAGACAGCCAGGAACAGAGCCCCGCAAAAACGAGGCCTCCAACGCCGCCAAATCACCTGTCTTGGAGCGGCTAGAAAGGAACCGCGGCACCCAAAATGGCCGCCTGCACTTTTCCCGCGCGCGTACACGCGGCTGAGACAAGCACCCTGCACTGCTTCAAAACCCCGAAGAAGAAATAAAAGAAAAGAAAAGAAGTAAAACGCCGAAATTGAAGAAATAAAAAAAATAAAAAATAAAACAAGCGCTCTACTCACAATGCTCGTCCTGCTGCGGGGTGTCACACCGGCGTCGGAGCTCAGCCTGCCGCGGCTTCGGCTCCGACGCTGTTCACTGCTCAATTTTTGCTCCCGGATAACCCATGGGTCCACGGGGCACTGTGAGCACGCCTGCTACCTGCTCCTCACCCCTATTATCGGGTTCAGGAGCAGGGAGGCTAGCAGATCAACTTCTCTCCCTTTGCTCGTTTACACGCTGGGGAAACTAGCACAGAGGGGGGGGGGAGGGGGGAGGAGGGAAGGGGGGAGGAGGGAGGAGGAAGGAGGGAGGGGGGCCCAGGGAGCAGGATGGAGCCAAAAGCGAACCTGCAAACCAAAATAAAGGAAACAAACGTTAAATTCTTAAAGGAAAAATATGGAAATTAAAAACCCCAATAAAATCTAATAGAAGCTCTGCTTATTTGTACTGAGCCCAGTCCCAGGCTCAGAATCTCCTCAGCTGCTTGGAGACTGAAGTACTGGAGATAGGGGGCAGTCCTTGCCTACTTATACCCCTGTTGGTAAAGCGATGATGTCATTCAGTCTCCAAGGCTGCTGGAGGAGGTTCTAAACTCTATGGTTCCGGGACTGGACTAGAGGGACGAAAAGGAAATGCTAGTTTCCACTGAGTAAGCACAGGCCAGTAAGGTGAGAGTGTTACGGGCATGGTTAGCACAAGACAGCGTTGAAAGGGGGTGGGGCACTGCTTAGCCTGACGGAAATGAGTTTCCCAGTTACTCCTGCCTCAGTATATTATGAAATTCTAAAAATTCTAAGTACATAAGAAACCCAATATCAACAAATCATACAGTAAAGAAACTTGACAATATAGTTAAGGAACAGAAACAAAATAAATGTATGTGATAATTCTTTTCCGAGACATTTAGCGTAGTTACTCACCTATTAACAGGTGTTCTCCAGGGACAGCAGGAATCAGACCTCACATATGGGTGATGTTGGTGCCGACGGAGCCCTCGTGCAGAGCAAATCCCCAGCTTTCAGAGAAAGCCTTTGGGAGTTGCTATCACGCATGCGCGGTCCCCTCCCTGCCCAAGGGTGCCATCTTGCTCAGTCAAATGACATAGCTAAAAAGATGGCAAAAAGAACAAAATGTAATAATAGGACTGCAACTCCAAGGGGAGGAGGGAGGGTCATGAGGACTGATTCCTGCTGTCCCCGGAGAACACCTGTTACAGGTGAGTAACTATGCTTTCTCTGGGAACAAGCAGGAAGTCAGTCCTCACATATAGGACTCCCCAGCTATAGGCTACTGAGAACCCACAGCTAAAAAAGGCTCCCTCTACAAGAGCCGCAAGCAACTGCAATAAAGATACAAACTAAAGGAATAGCACTCCGGTAGCCTGACCCTATGGGCCGTATCCCAACCCTCCAGTAGAAGCTCGGCTGCCCTATATGCCCATATATAAAAAACACAAAAAACAAACCCTGGTGCTCATAAACCCGTTTTTCAAAAACTTTCCAAGTAACCAAATTTTTTTTCGGAAAGGCCAACCAAGCTAAGAGGATCATGCCTCATGCCGTCGTGGCCCGTCCATTTTGTTTAATTAAAAAAACACTTTTAAACCACTTTGGAAGCAGCTTCTGAGCATGTTACTTAGCTGAATCCTTTTCTAGAAGGCGGCTGTGTAGTAACGCCACAGTCAGCGGAAGGACGACGTGACACGTTTCGGGGTATGCAAGATAATCCCCTGCTTCAGGTCAAAGCTGTGGCGTAATAACTTTTCAGCCCTTTATTGCGCGGCAGCTTTGACCTGAAGCAGGGGATTATCTTGCATACCCTGAAACGTGTCACGTCGTCCTTCCGCTGACTGTGGCGTTACTACACAGCCTTCTTCTAGAAAAGGATTCAGCTAAGTAACATGCTCAGAAGCTGCTTCCAAAGTGGTTTAAAAGTGTTTTTTTAATTAAACAAAATGGACGGGCCACGACGGCATGAGGCATGATCCTCTTAGCTTGGTTGGCCTTTCTGACAAAAAAAATTTGGTTACCTGGAAAGTTTTTGAAAAACGGGTTTACGAGCACCAGGGTTTGTTTTTTGTATTTGAATATTTTAACCTGGTTGTGGGTATTTAGTTTGTTTATTTGCCCTATATGCCCAGGCAATGCAGTCTGCCACCCAGGTGGATAGCGTATGCTTCGATACTGCCACCCCCTGCTTATTTGGGTTGTAAGAAACGAAAAGCTGAGAAGCCTTCCGATGTGCTTGCGCACGCTGTATATAGAAGGCCAATACCCTCTTACAGTCCAGGGTATGCAGGACAGACTCTGCCCGACTGGCATGCGGCCTGGGGAAAAAGACAGGCAGAACCATCTTCTGGTTGAGGTGGAACAAGATGACCACTTTCGGAAGGAACTTAGGGTGCGTGCAAAGCACTATCCGGTTCCTATAGAACCTGGTATAGGGTCTATCTGACACTAGGGCCTGGAGCTCACTCACCCGCCAGGCGGATGCGAGTGCCACCAGGAAAACCATCTTCCAAGAAAGATAGCATAGATGGCAGGTAGCCATCGGTTCAAAGGGCGGCCTAGAAAGCTGCCCTAACACCACATTCAAATCCCATTCGGTTGCCGGGTGGCACACCAGGGGTTTCAAGAGAAGTAAGCCTCTCAGGAACTGAGACACCAAAGGGTGGGCAGAGAAAGGCTTCTCATCCACTGAAAAGTGGTGTGCCGCAAGGGCACTGAGGTGCACCCTGACAGTTGGACTTGAGGCCCAAATCAGAGAGGTGGAGAAGGTCCTGTAGAACCACCCCTACAGGGCAAGAGAAAGGGTCTACCTTCCGCTCCTTGCACCATGTCGCAAACCTACGCCACTTCAAGGCGTATGCCCGTCTGGTCCTCCGCGAGGCCAGCAAGATGACCTCAATATTTTTTGGAAGGAGGAGCGGAGCGAGAATTACCCTTTCAGCAGCCATGCCATCAAGTTGTGAGAGCTGAGACTGGGGTGCAGCAGGGAGCCCCCCTCCTGAGACAGGAAACATGGGGAGGACCCCAATGGGATTGGGGCCTCCACTGCCAGCTGCAGGAGAAGCGGGAACCACGGTTGCCTGGGCCACCGAGGGGGCAATAAGTATGACCCAGGCTCTGTCCTGGAGAATCTTGAACAGCGTCTTGGCTACCAGGAGTTGGGGGAAATGCATACAAAAGATCCCCTGACCATGAGATCAGAAACGCATCGGCGGTCACCCTATGTGGGTGGGGTCGCCTGGAGCAGAAAAGAGGCAGCTGGTGATTGTCTGGGCTCACAAACAGGTCCATCACCAGTTGCCCCCAGGTCTGGAAGAGCCAATTTATTTATTTAACAGGTTTTATATACCGCTTTATCATTTCAATCAAAGCGGTTTACATTGTAACAAACTTGGTAATGTACATTAAACAGGGACATTGATAACTTGGATTTTTCTGAGGCAATGGAGGGTTAAGTGACTTGCTCAAGGCCACAAGGAGTGCTAGTGGGAATCGAACCCTGGTCTCTGGGTTCTTAAGCCAGTGTTCTTAACCATTAGGCTACCCCGCGGTCCAGCTGCCACTCGTGAGGCTGGAGAATCCTGCTTAGCCTGTCCGCTAGCCAGTTGTCCTGGCCCAGCAGGTAGACTGCTCGGAGACTAATGCCATGTCGGGCTGCGAAGGAGCATAGATCCAGGGTTTCCTGACATAGGGGCCGGGACCCCGTACCACCCTCTTAGTTCACATAGAACATAGCCACCTGGTTGTCTGTCTGCACCAAGACAGATTCGTGGGCCAGGAACTGCTTGAATGCTTCTAGTGATAGGTGGATGTCACACAGTTTCAAGAAATTGATTTGTTGAGACTTCTCACTCAGGGACCATAGTCCCCGAGTACGGAAACCCTGACAATGGGCCCCCCCAGCCCAGCAGGGATGCATCCGTGGTCAGGATCCTCGTGTGCAGAGGGACCTGAAAAGGCATTCCCGCCTCCAAGTGATGCGGTTGGAGCCACCAGGCTAGGGACCGTACCAGACACTTGGGTACCTTGATCCTGTCCCGAAGGCGTCCTGAGGCCTGAGACCATTGGTCCCTGAGGCACCACTGAGCGGTCCGGCATGTGGAGGCAGGCATCCGGGGTCACATGGACCATGGAAGCCATGTGCCCCAGGAGGCGCAGAAAAAGCCTTGCTGACACTGCAGACTTGCAACTCACTTGCCCTGCCAGAGCCATAAGTCTGCTTGCCCTGCCCGTGGGCAGATAGGCCTTCACTTGAAGGGTGTCGAGGCTGGCCCCTATGAACTCTAGCTGCTGAGTTGGAGTGAGGCTGGACTTGGGGTAGTTGATCACGAATCCTAGGTGATGCAGCACCTGGATGGTGCGAGTTGTGGTCTGGTGGACCTCAGAAGCCGAGGACCCTCTGATGAGCCAGTCATCGAAGTAGGGGAATACAAAAAACCCTTGGAGCCTGAGAAAGGCTGACCACAGCTAGGCACTTTGTGAACACCCTGGGGGCCGAGGCCAGGCCGAAGGGGAGTACCCTGTACTGATAGTGATTGCCCCCCACCACTAAGCGTAGATACTGCCTGTGGCTTAGGTGTATCAGGATGTGTGTATACGCATCTTTCAGGTCTAAGGAGCATAGCCAGTCTCCCTGGCGGAGGTAAAGCAGCAATATTCCAAGGGAGAGCATCTTGAACTTCTCCCTCACCAGGAATTTGTTGAGGTTGCGCAGATTGAGGATGGGTCTGAGGCCCCCTGTCCTTTTTGGCACCAGAAAGTACCTGGAGTAGAAGCCCCTTCCCTGCAGGTGGTGGGGCACTGGTTCTACCGCCTGATCCTCGAGAAGACCTGCTAACTCCTTCAGAAGGTGGTCCCGGTGGAGACCTCATGGGCTCCCCTGGAAAATAGTGAGGAGGCACCTGGGCAAGGTGAAGAATATAGCCCTCTCCTGGACTACCTGCAAGACCCAGGCATCGGTGGTGATGACTGTCCACCTGTGGGCATACAGAGCAAGCCGGCCCCCTGTGATCTGCCTTTCTCCTGAGGGAAGAGTGGCCATACTGTAGGAGTCAAAAGCCACTGCCAGGCTGGGCCAGAGCCAGTGCCTGGGGTTTGGGGCTTTTCTGCTTATGCGGGCCATGCCCCTGTTGGCCTGCTGCCCCTGTTGGGGAGCTGGGGATACCTGAAAATGGGGGTAGCTTCGGTAAGCAGCATTCCTCGGGTAAAAGGGCTTTTTACCTGAGCCCTTCTTGCGAGAAGGGGCAGAAGTCTTCTTGGAGAGCCGTGTCCTCGTCATGTACTCGGTCTCCAACTCTGCGGTCTTGTCGGTCATGGGTTTGCCAAAGAGATTCTCCCCCTGGCATGGGACATTGACCAACTTGTCCTGAACCGATTGTTCGAGGTCCGACAACTGCAGCATGACATTATGCCTAGCATAGGTTTCATGGCTTTTCCCAGACCTTGGCCTGCAGGTAGCTCTGACACCCTGGTGATGTCAGATAGGACGTCTCCAGACTTGCATGCCTGGTGATAACAGACCTCAAACAGACCAAAGTATGACAAAGGGAGGTGCTGGAAAAGGAGAACTTCACTATAAATACAGAGAAGGACAAAAATATGCTCTCTCTTCCTATTCATCGGACACTTCTTACTATGAGACTGACACACACTCCTCTTTAACCCCCCCCCCCCCCCCTTTTCTCTCTCTCTCTCCCACACCCAGGCACACACAGAGTCATTGATATACACGGAAGCAGCTCAGTAACCACTATATAACTCTGTTCTGTACCCACGTAAGAGGCCTATTTCTATATAAAAACCTTCTTTTTAAACCACACTAGTTTGGTTGTCTTGTTGTGCTACAAACCCTACTGCCTCTGCGAAGTGGACCCAGGACCAACAGGAGAGCAACCGAACGTAGGAAGCAGCGAAAGATTACAGCAGCATGCACCGATGCCAGCCGTGGCTACTCGGGCTGCCGACTCAAACCCATCATAGGCTGCTCGAGACAAATTTCGAGCACTCACGGATGGCTTTAGATAGGCCCCTGAAGTGTGTGGTACAGATGAATTTTGACTATTTGATTATGCCTCACTATTGATTATGCCTCAGTAGTGAATATGCCTCAACTGTAAATAGGAGCACTTGAAACTGTTGAAACAATTTACATAACTACAGATACTGGAAAGATCAGGGAGGAGACCTTCTCCTAGCAAGCAAATGGAGACCCATTACAGAGAACAAAAGAACACTTCACCTAGGAGCCTTTCTACTAGCAGACAAATTGAAACCCATTAACAGGACAAAACAGGACAATTCACCTTGCCTTGGAAACATTTCTCCTAAGAATTCATCAATTGTAATGTAGACCAGGGGGGGTGGGGGGTTCCCTTGAGCATTTTCAAGCACCTGGCCAGTGTCTTGGATGTGCTTAATGGATAACTGACTCTATACTACGTATGTGTCACATGATAGGAAATAACTGGATTGTTCTTGCAACTGGATAAAATGGGTACCTGTTTTCAGCTAGACAGAGAGAGAAATGGATTCATCTAGGAATGGACGCATTGCCTAGAGAAACTCCCGATTGAGAAGTCTCTCTTGTCTGGTTGAATCAGGGATCCATTCAATCGAAGTGTGACAGGGATGAAGTAAATCTCTTTCGGTGAAGTATATTCTTCTTCTGTAATTATCTTTCTAGTTATCTATTCTGTAATTAAGTGCTTTTATTCTAATAGTTTTCCAGATATCTTTTTAACTAATCATAAGTAGATATATGAATTACTTGCCTTTCTAAATAAGTACGAATTAAGAAGTTAAATAAGTGAAATTCAAGTTATCCCTGCTTTGTATTATAAATAAACGCACGTCTTCATTAACAAGGTGTGTTAGCCTTTGTTGAAGTAAGACATTTGGTACCAGAAGTGGGGTGCGATAAAAAGAAAGGCTATAACAATGTTGAAAAGAAGAGTAAAAAATGTAAATAGTACAAAGACTGTAAAGGAAGATAAAGATTTTGTAAATATCCCCGGATGGGATCAGGCGCCTTATGAAATGTTAGCTAGAGAATGGTCTTGTAATTCAGGACTAAGTGAGAACTGGGAATCTGTTTTAAAAGATGCGGAACCTGTAAATCTCCTTACATGCTTGCAAAAAATACCTGTTGAAAAAGGGAAGAATTGAGTGTGTTGGGGAGGAGAGGTTGGCTTTTGCTGTCTGCATATCGTAAGATACATCAGACAAAATCCAGCAAAGTAGATTTGATTGAGCAACTTGAAAAACAGAATTGTGATTTACAAAATATGATAACAATGCTACAATGCCAAATCCGTTTGTTGACGGATAAATTAGATACTTATCAGCAGGTTGCTGAGAGAGCAGCTGTCAGGGTGGCCCAGTATAAATATCGTAAAAAAAAAGGGGAGAGTAAATAAAAAGAAAGTGCACATGTCTATTGCTAAAGCAGGTGTAAATTGGAATCCTGATGACTGGGATGGTAATATCTGGGATTCTACTGAATCATCTAACTCTGAGGAAGAGCAAGGAGTTAGTAATAAAAACTATCAGGCACAATCGATTTATAGGAGGAAAGTGCAGAGTACTCCCCAAAATCCTGGAGGAGTTAATCTAGATACTGTGGAGGATTTTAATCAACAAGAGATTAATGATATCCAGGACAGGTTTAGGCAGAAACCTGGGGAATCACTGATTACCTGGATGGTGCGTATTTATGAAACTGGAGCTGCAGGAGTACAGCTAGATCATGGTGATGCTAGGAAATTTTGTCTAATTAGTGTTGACCCTGTGATACAAGAGCAGTTTCGTAATTACATATCACAAAATATGACTAGTTTACTCCAACTGGCAGTAGAAGGATGTAATGCTAAATTTCCTGCCGAAGCTGATTGGCCCCCAAATGATAAACAATGGTTTGCTTTGCGTGACGCTATTCAGCGCATTAAAGAGGAAGGCATGAAAACTGCTATTTTTATAGGGCAAGCTGATCAGTTAATGAATTGTGCCATGACTGCATCAATGAGGAATAAGATTATACGTTTGGCTCCACCAGCTTACAAACATGTTATTATGACTTTACTGATAAATCAAACAGGGAATCCTTTATCAGAAGTAATAGAAGCAGTGAGACAATTAGGTGAATTGGGAGAGTGGGGTCCAAAGTACAGTGCTGGTGACAGAAGGGAGAATAGATCAGAAGGACAGAAGGGAAATATAAACAACAGAGTATCCAGGAAAGATATGTTTACTGCTCTCCTTAAAGATGGTGTTAAAAAGGAACAGATTGATGGAATTGACACACAGAGCATGTGGGAAATATATAAGAAAAGAGGGCTGTATAAGAAAAGTGGAAATAGGAATGTGAGTAAACAAAATTCTGAAGTGAATGAAGAGGAGAGAAAGAATGAGGGGAAAAGGAAGGAGGGTGAGATTAGAGAAGCAAGATCAAATGTTATTCCCACAGCACCACTTTCTGACTTATACCCTGATCTTTCATGGGCACAGGATTTGTTTCAAGAATAGGAAGTAGGCCAAGCTCCAGTTGAAGGGTGGACTCATAAAGACATGAGACCCCATGTAAATTTAGAAATTTTTTGGAAACATAAGAACAATCAGAGGGTCCGAGCCTTAGTAGATACTGGAGCGGAGGCCACCTTAATTTATGGAAATCCAAAACATTTCAGAGGACAGCATGTTACAATCACTGGGCTGGGAGGAAGGAAAACAGATGCTGTACAAACCACATTGGAAATGAAAATTGGTCAGTTACCTAAGAGAAAATACTCGGTGTTAATTGTTCCCATTCCCGAGTATATAATTGGGATAGACATATTAAAAGGGTTGACACTGATACTTGATGAGGAACAATACCAATTTGGCATCAAACCTTACATGTCTGCTAGACCTATTACTGTAGGACACCTTAAAATGCCAGCAGTAAAGCTGCCCCCGCCACTAAAATGGTGAGTATGAAGCAGTACAGGATCCCGGGAGGACATCAGGAAATAGGAGAAACAATTCAGGAATTGCTAGAAGCAGGGGTGATTAAGCCAGTTACCACTGGCTGGAATAATCCGGTGTGGCCGGTAAAGAAATCAGATGGCAGTTGGAGAATGACAGTTGATTATAGAGAATTGAATAAGTATACCCCTCCACTGACTGCTGCTGTACCAGATACAATTACTCTTATTGAAAATATTCAAAGACACGCAGGGACATGGTATGCTGTCATAGATTTGGCTAATGCATTTTTTACTATTCCAATTTCGGAGGAGAATTGGGAGCAGTTCTCATTTCTTGGCAGGGTAGACAGTACTGTCCCACTAGACTTCCCCAGGGGTATTTACATAGCCCCACTATCTGTCACAGGATTGTAGCAGAACACTTAGATGAACTCCCACCTCCGGATGGGGTACAAATTTCACATTATATTGATGATATTTTAATGCAGGGGCCCTCACAAGAGATAGTGCAGGAACATCTTGAAGCTCTCATTGCACACATGAAAAAGAAGGGCTGGGAAATTAACCCTGCAAAAATTCAAGGACCAGCCCAGACAGTAAAATTCCTGGGCATACAGTGGCATCAGGGTCATGGAGAAGTGCTCCCAAAAGCCAAACAGAAAATAATGGAATTTAATACTCCCCGAAATAAAAAGGAGGCCCAGAAATTTATTGGACTGTTTGGCTTTTGGAGGCAGCACATTCCCCATTTGAGTCAAATACTGGCACCATTGTATAAAATAACTAGGAAGAAATATGAGTTTGAATGGGGAGATGTGCAGCAGCAGGCTTTTGAACTGGCTAAACAAGCTATACAGCAAGCCTTAGATTTATGGCCTGTTCAACCTGGGGAACTCGAGCTCAATGTATCAGTACAAGAACAGTATGCTAATTGGAGTTTATGGCAGAAACAGGGAAAGAAAAAAGTACCTCTAGGATTCTGGACGAGGAAGCTCCCCGAAGCAGGGACTAGATATACCCCTTTTGAAAAAACAGTTGTTAGCATGTTATTGGGCTTTGGTGGATACAGAACAGGTGACCATAGGACACACTGTGATGTTAAGACCAGAAATTCCTATTATGCAGTGGGTAATGAGCTCCCCCAAGACACACAGAATAGGACATGCACAAGAAGCAAGCATAATCAAATGGAAATGGTATATTCAGGATAGAGCTAAAATTGGTATAGGGGGAACTGCTACCTTACATGAAAGGGTAGCTCAAGCCCCTCTTAAGGACACTGAGACCATGCAATTGCCAAATCATGAATTAATAGCAACAGAGTCTCCAGTGAAGTGGGGACAACCATTTGTACAATTAACCTCAGAACAGAGAAATCATGTTTGGTTTACTGATGGGTCTGCTAAATATGTGGGAAATAAAAGGTGTTGGAAGGCTGTGTCTTACAATCCCACTACTAAAAAATTGTTGACAACTACAGGTGAAGGGAAAAGTAGCCAATATGCTGAACTTTATGCAGTATTTCAGGCTTTAAAACAAGAGACCCCAGGGACTTGTCATATTTACACTGATTCCTGGTCAGTAGCCAATGGCTTAGCCACATGGCTACCTATCTGGCAGCAAAATAATTGGGAGATACATTCAAGAGAAATTTGGGGAAAAGAACTGTGGCAGCAAATTTGGGAAATGTTGCTTTTAAGTACGGTAACTGTGTATCATGTAGATGCTCATTGTGCTATTGATTCGTTAGACAGATGGTTTAACTCTATTACTGATGAACAAGCTAAAATTGCTGAAGCACAAACAGACACCAAAGAATCTGACTTGCTGGGCATGGCAAAATGGGCTCACCAGAAATGTGGGCATTTAGGTGAAAAAGCTACTTTCCGCTGGGCACAAACACGGGGAATCCCTATCCCCTTAGATGCCATTAGAACAATTATCTTGCAATGCCCAATTTGTCAGCATATACAGCACAGGTCTGTCCCACACATAGTGTATGGCCATTTAGGGCGAGGAAAACTACCAGGCCAGATATGGCAAATAGATTACATAGGACCTCTACCTACCAGTAAGGGATGTCAGTATGTATGCACGGCTGTGGATACATATTCCGGGTATTTAGTGGCATATCCATGTAAGAGGGCTACGCAGATTAACACCATTAAAACATTAGACCTCATTACTTTATATTATGGGATCCCTCTTCAGATTCAAAGTGATAATGGGTCTCATTTTAAAGGGAGGCTTGTACAGGATCACAGTAGACAGCATAACATTGAATGGATATTTCATATACCCTATTACCCTCAAGCTGCAGGACTTATAGAAAGAATGAATGGATTGCTCAAAGAACATCTTAGGAAATCAGGGGAAGGATCCCTGCAAAAGTGGAGAGATCATTTATCTGCAGCACTACAGATCCTTAACAATAGACCAATTGCAGAAACTGAAACTCCTCTAATGAGGATGTTGACTCCCGCATTACAAATCAAATCTTATGTAGCCACTAACACTATTCTATATTGGGAAATTAAAGAAGGTGCCTTAGCCCCATATCGGGCAACACCAGAGGCAGCCGGACTAGATTTACATGCTCTGGAGGAATATAGAATAAAGGTCCATGATTTGCAATTAATAGAAACAGGAATAGGAGTCCAGTTACCACCCGAGCATTTTGGGTTAATTGCCCCTCGCTCTGGATTGGCCCTGAAAGGCATACAAATACTTGGAGGAGTGATTAATGCAGATTATCAAGGAGAGATAAAAATTATTCTAATGAACAGTAGTAACTCAGATTTAATGATCCAGACTGGGGACAGAGTGGCCCAATTACTTATCATCCCCACTTATGGAGGAGTAGTAAAGAAGGGGAGTGCCCCCACTGCTCTAACAGTTAGAGGCAATGCTGGATTTGGATCTGCTAATTTAAACACCGGAGCAAGGATTTGGGTACAATCACCAAATCACCCACCTGAGCAGGCAGAAGTTATTGCCACTGGGAATGATAACATAATATTGATTATGAGACCTGGACAAGAAAAGTGGGAATATATACCAGCAAACAAATGTTACCTGCGAGAATAAAATGATGTCTTTTCATTATAGGTTATCTCTACACCTTATGAACCAATGAACCAGCATATTTCTATCAAGGACCGGGATCGGTTCCAGCAAGCTTTCACATGCCATGTAGTGACATGGGCACTCATTACCAGCCTGATCTTTGGTACATGGAAAGTCTATTACTGGAGAGTGCAAGTGGTAACCCAACCCGAATTACACTTGCCCAAGCGTTTAGCAGATGCGATAGAACCACCTCAGAATATCTGGACTTATTTAGCCCGAAAAGTTTTAAATATTTCTAACTTTTGCCTTTCGGACATGCGTAATCCAGTGGATCTGTTAACTACATGTTTGATTGCAATACCCACACCAGCTAGAGTTTTGTTGTACTATTTTAAAACTACACAAAATGACAGTTGGGCAAATGAAGAAGATATAAGGACACACCCCATGCTATACGAATATTGCAGAGATTGTCCCACTAATTTCAAGACTCAAATAGTCACCCATAATATCGCCCCAGGCGATGTATGTTATAACATGACATGTAATCCTGATGAAATACCGAAATGCCAACAACTAAAGATGCAACAAGAAATTGCCAAGGACATTGATATAATACTTTTATGTGATGCAACTAGGAAATGTAGAAATGTAACTAATACTATGAATTGTAATAATACAATAGTACAAGCTAGTTATGGTAGAAATGTTAAACTGCCAATAGGGTGGTTATTGTCTTGTGGTAATACCACTTATACATATATTCCAGGAAATCTCACAGGGGGGGCCTTGCACTCTTAGTCGATTAGGACTTATTATGCCACCCTCTCCTAAAACTAAAATTAGAAAGAGAAGAACAATAACAGCTATGATACCCGCAGATTGTGATTCAAAAGTCACTTTACTTTCTAAAGTAGAATATACCAGTGCAGCAGTTTCCCTTCTGGGAGTGCCTGGTTTAGCCTTATATAACACTCGCACAATTAATGCTTTAGCTTGCACCATGGCAAAAAGTCTTAATCATACTTCAGTTGCTTTACAAGAATTATTTATTGACTTAAGTAGTACTAGGAAGGCAGTCTTGCAAAATCGAGTAGTAGCAATAGATTATTTACTTTTAAAACACAATTATGGATGTGAACATTTTGAAGGCATGTGTTGCTTTAATTTAACTGACCATGCTACTTCCATTCAGTCTCATATTCAAGCTTTGCAAGAACTAGCCAAAGATATTAAACAAGATATTAATGTTAATTGGTGGGATTGGGTATTTGGATGGCTGCCCAGTATGGGTAGCCTCAGACAAATCATTGGGGGAATTATTATTTGTATTTGTTTATTAATTATGATATGTTGTTTTATTCAATGCATACCCAGTTTCATTACTATATTTCATCCACCCAAAGTCCCCACAATGTTACCAGTATCTTATAGGCACAATCAATAGTCAAAGGACCGAATGTGGTACAGATGAATTTTGACTATTTGATTATGCCTCACTATTGATTATGCCTCAGTAGTGAATATGCCTCAACTGTAAATAGGAGCACTTGAAACTGTTGAAACAATTTACATAACTACAGATACTGGAAAGATCAGGGAGGAGACCTTCTCCTAGCAAGCAAATGGAGACCCATTACAGAGAACAAAAGAACACTTCACCTAGGAGCCTTTCTACTAGCAGACAAATTGAAACCCATTAACAGGACAAAACAGGACAATTCACCTTGCCTTGGAAACATTTCTCCTAAGAATTCATCAATTGTAATGTAGACCAGGGGGGGTGGGGGGTTCCCTTGAGCATTTTCAAGCACCTGGCCAGTGCTTGGATGTGCTTAATGGATAACTGACTCTATACTACGTATGTGTCACATGATAGGAAATAACTGGATTGTTCTTGCAACTGGATAAAATGGGTACCTGTTTTCAGCTAGACAGAGAGAGAAATGGATTCATCTAGGAATGGACGCATTGCCTAGAGAAACTCCCGATTGAGAAGTCTCTTGTCTGGTTGAATCAGGGATCCATTCAATCGAAGTGTGACAGGGATGAAGTAAATCTCTTTCGGTGAAGTATATTCTTCTTCTGTAATTATCTTTCTAGTTATCTATTCTGTAATTAAGTGCTTTTATTCTAATAGTTTTCCAGATATCTTTTTAACTAATCATAGGTAGATATATGAATTACTTGCCTTTCTAAATAAGTACGAATTAAGAAGTTAAATAAGTGAAATTCAAGTTATCCCTGCTTTGTATTATAAATAAACGCACGTCTTCATTAACAAGGTGTGTTAGCCTTTGTTGAAGTAAGACAAAGTGCTGCAAGGGCTCCTCTGAGAGACCAGCCGAGAAACTGGTGAGTTCCTTCACCAGGTCCCTCAGGTACATGCCCATGTACAGCTGGTAGGCCTGGATCCGACAAGTCAGCATTGAACCCTGGAAGCACTTCCTGCCGAGGGCATCCAAGTTGCAGGCCTCCCTGACAGGAGGCACCGAGGAGTGCATCTCCTGACTCTTCAGCTGACACATGGCCGATTCCACAACCATGGAGTTATGCGGCAGCTACGACTTCTGAAACCCAGGGCTCCGGCGGACTCGATACATCGAGTCGAGCTGCTTGCTGACTACCGGCACCGACGCCTCTCACATGATGAGCATCAGTCGTTCCAAGATCGGAGGCACGATTACAGTAAGGGCCTCCCGAGGAGGGCCTCATACTGGAGGATCTCGTCGGTTCGAGGATCCTCCTCAGACTCCGTGGGGAACGCCAATGCCTTGTACATATCCTGTACAAAGTCCAAGAACCTCATGTCCTCGGGGGGGGGGGGGGGACACACTCTCCGACGCTCGGATACCGGGGAATCAGACAGTACATTCCTGTGCCGGCGGTATCCAGGGACTCCTCATCCTTGATTTTCCACGCCGATGCCTCCAAAGAGGAATCGGGGGGCTCCTTGGGCATCGAGTGCCCCGGCACCGACTGCCCCGATGCTGGCAGGCTCGGCGGTGACGACCTCAGTCCCGAACAGGAGGCCGAGAGAGACCTTGGCCGAGGATTGGCTCGGTCTCCGGTGTCGACTTCAACGTTGAGGGCCCGGTGGTTGGGGCGGAGGAACCGGACAGGCCGTCTATCAGCGCCCGCTTGTTCCATGAAAGCAGTGAAACTGCGCTCCAAGGCTGCAATCCTGGACTCGAGTCCGGAAGTCTCTGCAGCCACCGACTCGGGCCCCGACACCCTCGGGCCTGACGCCGGTTCCCCCGGAGGGCAGTCCTCAGTGAGGACAGTTGGTACTTGCCTCGGCTGATCTGCTTCTTGACGACGCATCTTTGTCAGGCGCTCCGTCTCTGAAGATCCCAGCCGGTGCTCGGGGCTCTGCGACCGGCCTCGGGAGGAACCAGGTCGCTCGGAGTCATCCAGAGACGCCGCCTTTGAGGATTTCTTCTTCCTCTTGTGCTCCCTCGAGGGAGACCCCCTTTCCGAGGAATCTCGATGCCGCTCGGGCTTGGATAGCTCCCCCCGGGATGTGGAGGGCTCGGATGAGGTCCTGGCTCTCAGAGGCAGGGACACAGAAAAAATCCTATCATGCTGCTGCTGGTGGCTCTTCAGGGCCTTCGAGGACATTTTCCTGCACGGGCCACAGACCGATGGGTCATGGTCGGGCCCGAGGCACCAGAGACAGCAGTCATGCGTATCGGTGAGAGACATAAGCTTCACACACCAATCGCATTTTTTAAATCCGCTGGCAGCCATCAGGGGAAAAAGGGCCCCTGCAAGGTCAAAGACTCGGGCTGCCAGTGAAAAAGAAAAAAAGGCACAAACGCCAGTCACGAAGGACAAAACCAAAAAAAATAGAGACAAACTCAATACCGACGTACCGAGCCGAAGGCGGGAAGAGGTACCAGTGTCGACTGGTCGAGAAAAAGAGAAACAAATCAGCTTTTTTCACGGGGACACAAGGACTACGTCTGAAGGGCTCTGTGGAAAAAATGAGACTGAGCAAGATGGCACCCTTGGGCGGGAAGAGGACCACGCTTGCATGGTAGCAATTCCAAAGGCTTTCTCTGACCGCTGGGGATTTGCTCCGCATGAGGGCTCTGTCGGCATCGATGTCACCCATATGTGAGGACTGATTTCCTGCTTGTTCCCGGAGAACAAACATTTTCTTGGAGCATCCTATCAAGATGCAGAATAAATGAAAATGGTTTGGATCTTTTACACAGGGAATTCGGTATGGACTAAATGTTGTTAAATAACAGAAAGACAAGATCCAGGATTAGTAGCCATGACCTCAAAAAGACACAAATATGTGAAAGGCAGAAAATGATTTACTATCCACAGGGATTTACCCATGTTTTGTCTGTGTATAAGTCTTTGAAAAGGCAGCACTGTGAGGCCAAGTCACTGACCCAGCAAGTACAATGCAAGACAGGGCCTACTTTAACTTGATAAAGGAATGAAAGCTTGTCTTTCTGGAAAGGGGAGGGGGGAGAGGGCTTGCCCAGCAGTAGCTTCTGCAAGGAGATAAGGTGGAATTGGTTTGGTGGCAGATTAGAGGTATAGCCATTGGCAGCATGTATGGGGGTAGGGAGAGTGTTATGAAGTATCTGGCAGTGGTAGCAAGGGGATAAGGGGATATATTGGGCAGTGATAGTGTGTCTCTGGTGATGGCAGTGAGGGGTAGAGGTCAGGCTCAGTGTATACAGGGAATATATGAGAGCAGCAGAGGGAACACTGGAGGTTATGTTTGCGAATAGGACAGGAGATGACTTGTTTTTCTGTTAGAATCACTTTTTCAGAAATATTGCAGAATTAAATAGGCTCATCTTTTTGATGTTTAGAAATTTACCAAAACACTAGCTAGCTAAACAATATTTCATGTATCTGGCTGATGACTTTCCTTCACTAGGATATGCTTAGCACCTGTCTGTCATCCTGCCTTGCGCTTCACTGACCTTTAACTTGTCCTGTTCCAGTCGGATGTGGGTATTATCTGAAATCTGCATGTGAAGTTTTTCTTTCAGTGCTTCCTGTTCTATTCGCATTTTTTCCTCACTAGCCTTATGCTCATCCAGCAATTCTTCAATACGTCTAGCAAAGAAAATAATAGGAAAACAGTAAATATCCAAAAGCAACGGCTGTGTATCTGACAGTAAGAAGAGGATCCACCACCATTCAAACATGTTTATGTTCAGTGCAGAGACATCAAACCAGTTCTTACCATAAAGCACGAGGAAATGGGAGAAAGATGAAGCTGGAAGGGACAGAGGGCCACAAACAAGTCTGTTATATATAATGAATAATCATCAAATATTTTTGCTTGCATAAGGTTTAAGAACCAGGTTAACATTTCTATGTTAGTGTCAGCGTAGTTACTCACCTGTAACAGGTGTTCTCCAGGAGCAGCAGGAATCAGTCCTCACATAAGGGTGACGTCGGCGCCGACGGAGCCCTCGCGGAGCAATTTTCCCCAGCTTTCAAAGAAAGCCTTTGGGAATTGCAGCGCGCATGCGCGGTCCTCTTCCCGCCCAAGGGTGCCATCTTGCTCAGTCAGATGACATAGCAAAAAGACAGCAAAAACGAAAGCATAAAACTGCAACTCCAAGGGGAGGAGGGAGGGTTGTGAGGACTGATTCCCGCTGCTCCTGGAGAACACCTGTTACAGGTGAGTAACTACGCTTTCTCCAGGACCAAGCAGGAAGTCAGTCCTCACATATGGGACTCCCAAGCTTAAGGCTACCGGAGACCCTAAGCACAAAAATGAGCTCCCTCTAGCTCAGCAGCACAGAAGGAAGGAATCTTCTCTGAATACGTCTCCAACCGGTAGTCCAACATCCGGGATGGAGGGTAGGAGTTGCCTATACCTCGAAGAGGTTACGGAGGACTGCCTGTCCGAAAGCACTGTCCCTGCGGGACTCCCTCTCCAGGCAGTAATGGGCTGCAAAAGTCTGGCTTGAAAACCAAGTAGCGGCCCGGCAGATGTCTGCCAACGGAACAGAGCGGAGATAAGCCACTGACGTAGCCTTCGCCCGAACACGATGAGCGGTGACTCTACCTTCCAGCACGAGGCCCGCAGCCTCGTAAGCCCAAGCGATGCAGTCCGCAATCCAGATGGACAGAGTACGCTTGGAGACAGGGAGCCCCAACTTGTTGGGGTCATAAGACACGAAGAGCTGAACAGCCCTTCGGTGCCCCCGCATACGGTCCAGGTAGAAGTTCAGCGCCCTTCTACAGTCCAGGGTATGCAGGACCATTTCAGCTCGGCTGGCGTGTGGCCTGGGAAAGTAGGTCGGAAGTACCACCTCCTGGTTGATGTGAAAAGGGGAAACCACCTTAGGAAGAAACTTAGGGTGAGTCCGTAGGACTACCCGGTTCTTGTAGAACCTAGTGTAAGGAGGATCAGACACCAGGGCCTGTAGCTCACTAACGCGTCTAGCAGAAGTGAGGGCCACCAAGAACAAGGTTTTCCAGGAAAGAAAACGAAGAGGACAGGTAGCCATAGGCTCAAAAGGCGGACAGGTAAGCCGCTGTAAAACCACATTGAGATCCCAGTTCGGGGCTGGCGGGCGCAAAGGTGGTTTAAGGAGTAGAAGGCCCCGGAGAAAACGAGCCACCAGAGGGTGGCTGGAAAGAGGCCTACCCTCCACCGGTAGGTGGTGCGCAGAAACAGCACTGAGGTGGACCTTGACCGAGTTGGACTTAAGTCCAAGATTGGAAAGGGAAAGCAAGTACTGCAATACCACTGATGCTGAACAGGAGAAGGGGTCTTGAGACTGCTGAGTACACCAGACGGAGAACCGACGCCACTTAAGAGCGTAGGACTTCCGGGTGGAAGGCCTCCTGGAGGCCAAGACGACCTCTTCCACATCTGGAGGTAGCTGGAGAGGAGCAAGGACTACCCTTTCAGCCGCCTGGCCATCAGATGAAGGGACCGAAGGTTGGGGTGCAGGAGCGTCCCCTGATCCTGCGAGAGGAGGTCGGGCTGAAACCCCAGAGGAAGAGGTGTGTCCACCGCCAGCTGCAGCAGAAGCGGGAACCAAGGTTGTCTCGGCCACCGGGGAGCCACTAGGATCACCGACGCCTTGTCTCTGAGAACCTTGAAGAGCGTCCGAGACACCAGGGGCATGGGTGGAAAGGCATACAAGAGGTCTGTGGACCATGGAATCAGAAAAGCATCCGCCGCCACCCGGAGAGGATGCGGCTGTCGAGAGCAGAATCTGGGAAGCTGTCGGTTCAGAGGACTGGCGAACAGATCCATGGTGGGGAGGCCCCACCGGAGAAAGATCCGCTGAACCACAAGCGGATCCAACCTCCACTCGTGCGGTTGGAGGACCCTGCTCAGTTTGTCTGCCAGGTAGTTTTCTTGACCTGGGAGAAAGACAGCTTTGAGGACGATGTTGCGATGGACGGCCCAAGAGCAGAGCTTCTGTGCTTCCTGACAGAGAAGGAAGGAGCCGGTTCCGCCTTGCTTGTTCACGTAGAACATGGCAACCTGATTGTCTGTCTGGACAAGTACTGACTGGTGAGAAATCAGGTGAGAGAAGGCTTTGAGCGCTAGGCGGATGGCTCTGAGCTCCAGGAAGTTGATCTGCTGAGTGGACTCCCAAGGAGTCCAGAGACCCTGAGTACAAGTCCCTTGGCAATGTGCTCCCCAACCCTGGAGAGAAGCATCGGTCGTCAGGACCTGAGAATGTGTAGGGGGCTGAAAAGTCACCCCGAGTACTAGGTTTGGCAGGTGAAGCCACCATCGCAGAGAGGAGACCAGCTGGTCGGAGACCTGAACGGAGTCCGCTAGGCTCCCAGTGGCCTGATGCCATTGTTTGCGAAGGCACCATTGAGCAGGTCGCATGTTCAGGCGGGCATAGGGGGTTACATGGACCGTGGAAGCCATATGGCCGAGCAGTCTCAGAAATTGCCTGGCCGAGACCAGGGAATTGCTGTGAAAGCGGCTGGCGAGATCCATGAGCCTTTAGGCCCTGTCCAGAGGCAGGAAGGCCCGCGCCTGAAGCGTGTCCAACCTGGCGCCGATGAATTCTAGATCTTGAGAGGGGAGCAAAGTGGACTTTGCGAAGTTTATGACAAATCCCAAGGGCTGGAGCAGAGCCACCGTGCGATGAGTAGCCTGAGTGGCTTCTTGGGCAGACTGGGCCCTGATGAGCCAGTCGTCCAGGTATGGGAACACAAAGAGACCTTGAAGTCTCAGATAGGCCGCCACCACTGCTAGGCATTTGGTGAACACTCTGGGGGCGGAGGATAGGCCGAAAGGCAGTACTCTGTACTGGTAATGGCGTCCGTCCACCACAAACCTGAGGTATTGTCTGTGGTCTGGATGAATAAGGATATGAGTATACGCATAGCCAGTCTCCCCGCTGGAGGTAGGGCAGCAGGATTCCAAGGGTAAGCATTTTGAACTTTTCCTTTGCAAGGAACTTGTTGAGGTTTCGCAAGTCTAGGATGGGTCTGAGGCCTCCTGTTCTTTTCGGAATCAGGAAGTATCAGGAATAAAACCCCTGACCCTTCAGGTGGTGGGGCACCGGTTCCACGGCTTGTTCCTGAACAAGACTTGCTAACTCCTGAAGGAGTAAGTCCCTGTGCAGAGGGAGTCGGGAAGGCTCCCCTGGAAAGTAGGAGGGAGGTACCTGGTGAAAATGAAGAAGATAGCCCTTTTGAACTATCTGAAGCACCCAGGTATCTGTGGTGATGTTGGACCACCTGTGGGCAAAGTGGACCAGCCGGCCTCCTGTGCTGAGAGAAACCAGCTGAGGGGGAGAGGCTATGCTGAGAAAGTCAAAAACCCCCACCCTGCTGAGCAGGGGCCGGTGGTGCAGGCTTGGGGGCTTGCTGCCTACGGGACCCATTACCCCGTCCCTTGGCCTGCTTTCCCTGTGGGGGAGCTGGTGAGGCCTGATACTGAGGGTAGTATTTATAGGCAGCACCCTTCCTCGGGTAAAAGGGCTTTTTCCCCGAGGCTTTCTTCTTTTGAGAAAGGGCTGAGGTCTTCCTTGAGAGACGAGTCCTGGTGAGAGTCTCCGTCTCGATTTGTGCAGCCTTCTCATCCATGGGCTTGCCAAAGAGGTTATCACCTCGGCAGGGGACATCGACCAACTTGTCCTGTACCCAGGGCTCGAGGTCGGACGTCTGAAGCCAAGCCTGGCGGCGTCCACCGATGCCGGCCGCGGTTACTCGAGCCGAAGCCTCAAAACCATCATAGGCTGCTCGAGAGATAAACTTGGAGCACTCCCGAATGCCAGTAGACAAGGATTGGAACCTCTGCAAAGGTTCGTCGGAGAGACCAGCAGAGAACCCGGCTATTTCCTTAGCCAGGTCTCGGAGATACATGCCCATGTAGAGCTGGTATGTCTGGACTCGACAAGCAAGCATAGAGCCCTGGAAGCACTTCCTACCGAGGGCATCCAGGCTTCGGGCCTCCCTATGGGGGGGCACCGAGGAGTGCATTTTTTGACTCTTCAGTCTATGCATGGCCGATTCCACCACCATGGAATGGTGCGGTAGTTGTGCCTTTTGGAACCCGGGGCTCTTGCGGACTCGATAAATGGAATCGACCCGCTTGCTTAACACCGGCGACGACGCCGGGCTCTCCCACATGCGGAAGAGAAGCCGTTCCAGCATCGGAGGAACCGGTACAATAAAGGCCTCCTTCGGGGGAGAGTCATATTGGAGGGCATCGAGTTCCTCGACTCGAGGCTCCTCCTCGGGATCCGCAGGGAAGGCCAAGGCTTTGGCCATATCCCTCACGAAGTCCGAGAACCTGGTATCCTCCGGGGGGGACCGTCTCCGAGGTTCGGACTCGGGGGAGTCCGAAGGGACACACCGAGTCCGAAAGGAACCAGGTGACTCTTCGTCCTCAGATTCCCAGGCCGACTCCTCGGAGGAGGAGTCGACCGGCTCCGGTCGGGCGGGCACTGATGCCATCCGCCCCGACGCTGAGGGAGTCGGCGTCGACGACCTCGGTCCCGAATGGGAGGCCGAAGGAGACCTCGACCGAGGATCGACTCGAGCCCTCATGGACTCGAGGATAGGCTCGGTCTCCGGGGTCGACTTGGAGGTCGACGTCCCGGCGGTCAGGGCAGAAACGCCAGCGAGGCCAGCGATCAATGCCCGCTGCTGGTCCAAGAAGGCAGACAAACTGCACTCCAAGGCCGTCAACCTGAGTCCGAGCTCAGGAGACCCAGCAGCCCCCGACTCGGGCCCCGACAGCGTCGGGCCCGACGTCGGGTCCTTCGGAGGCGAGTCCACGAGGACAACCGTACTTACGTGAGCGGGCAAGTCCACCTCGAGTCGAGGATGTTTTGACGGCCTTTCCGACTCCAAGGACCCGGGACGGGAATCGGGGCTATGCGACCTGGCCCTTGAGGAACCAGGAGCGTCCACCGATCCTGCCCTCGCGGGTTTCTTCTTCTGATGATGTTCACGGGTAGGAGACCCCCTCTCAGAGGAACTCCGACGATGCTCAGGAGCAGAGTCCCGAGACATCGAAGTCTCTGACGAGGTCCGAGCCCGGCCGGAGTCAGAGAAGATACGCTCCCGCTGGTGCTGCCGACTCCTCAATGCTTTTGAGGACATTTTGCCGCATGGCGTGCAGATCATGGGGTCATGATCTGGGCCGAGGCAGCGGAGGCAGAAGTCGTGAGTGTCTGTAAGAGACGTAAGTTTCTTACAGAGGTCACACTTTTTGAAACCACTGGCCGCCATCGGGGGAAAAAGGGCCCCTGCGAGGTCGAACGGAAAAAAGCGCGAAAACTGTCACGAAGGACAAAAAACCGAAAAATAAAGGACGGACTCGTAACCGGCGTCGCGAGTCCGGGTGGGAACAGAACCGGCGTCGAACCGAAGAAAAAATAGATAAAAATAGAGGAAAATCAACTTTTCTGCGGGGATTCACAGGCAACGTCTGTAGGGCTCTGCGGAAAAAAGAAGACTGAGGAAGATGGCACCCTTGGGCGGGAAGAGGACCACGCATGCGCGCTGCAATTCCCAAAGGCTTTCTTTGAAAGCTGGGGAAAATTGCTCCGCGAGGGCTCCGTCGGCGCCGACGTCACCCTTATGTAAGGACTGACTTCCTGCTTGGTCCTGGAGAATTCCTTTTTCCACAGGCCTGCTAGAAGCAAGAAAAGGGAGAGGGGAGCATGATCACTTCAGACTACCCCCTGACAGAATCTAAATCCAATACAGCACCATAAGAGACCAAACGACAGTCTGGGGAAGAGGCTGTGTTGCAAGTCTTTTTTTTTTTTTTGTTAGTAAGTTTTAGTTATCTCCCTGTTGATCTCCAAGAACAGATGAAGAGTGCGTAGTCAACAGCTCTACTATTAATACTTAACATTTGTATAGCGCTACATGGCGTTCGTAGCACTGGACACAACATGTAAGAGACAATCCCTGCATAAAAGAGTTCAAAATCTATCAGGACAGATGCATACAATTAACAGGGGACTAGAGTAAAACAAAGGGGAAACGATGACGACATTCAAGGGTGGTCAACGGGAGAATAAAGGGTTACGAGATCCAAAAGCAGTCTTCTTTTTAGCCTAGATTTAAATACAGCCAGGGATGGAGCCTGATGTACCAACTCAGGTAGTGTTCCAGGTATAGGGTGCAACAAGATAAAACGACTGAAGTCTGCAGTTGTCGGTGGAACAGAAGGGCACAGATAAGTGGGATTTGCCCAATGAGCAGAGTTACTGAGGATAGGTGTAGGGAGAGAAGAAAGGAAAGGTAACGAGGAAAGTCACTGTGGACCACTCAATACTCAATTCATTAGTGTAGGAACTCAGATCCCAAATGGTGAAATTAGGCCTCACTTACTAATTTTCCTTCCTTGAGTCCCTCCAGTCCAGTCTTGTGAGCTTATGCTATCTCACCAGCAGATGGAGACGGAGAACCACTGGTTTGACAATGTCAGCCGATAAGGGTCCTGTGCATCCTGTCCACAGCCAGTATTTCCACATCCAAGCAGACTACAAATATTCCCTCCTCTGATTCTTTTTTTTTAAAGCTACAGCAGACAATTCTGAGCGAGTACAAGGCAATGCAGCAAGCCAATCAAGGCTACCTTTATCTCCTGCCAAAACACAAGCCCTGTTCTAACCGCAGAGCTCAAGGACTCAAGGAAAGAAAATGAGCAGGAAAGACCTAATTTCACCTTCTTTATTTTCCCAATCCAGTCCCAATGCATGGGATTTTATTTATTTTTATTTTATTTACATTCTCTTATATACCGCGCTATTCTGCATCAGTGCGGTTTACATTGAACTGAAATTACATTGAACAGGGCATTATAACTTGGAGATAACTATTTTACAGGGAACATTGGCTATGGAGGGTTAAGTGGCTTGCCCAAGAACACAAGGAGCACCTGTGGGACTAGAAACCCCAGTCCTTCCGGCCCAAGGTTGCTGTCCTCTAGTGGGATTTGAACCGCCGACCTTCCGGCCTGAAGTACCTTGCCCCAACCACTAGGCCACTCCTCCACTGTACAAGAGCAGTACCCTAATGAAGGGTGGAGCTGGCTAGCAACACCTGTCCTCCAAAAGCCATCCCTTGCCTTGCCTGAACATCCAGGGCCCTCCACTGCATGGCGATACGCCAAAATGGCATGGAGGTGCACCCTAACGGAATTGGATTTCAGGCTTGCACCTGAAAGGTGTAGCAGATACGGCAGCATCTCCACAATAGCGCAGGAAAAGGGATCAATGTCCCAATGTGCTCACCATAGTGAGAACCTGCGCCATTTAAAGGCATAAGCCCACTGCATAGAGTCCTTACGCGAGGCCAACAGGACATCCTCCACCATCCACGGGAGGAGGTAGCGCACAATGGCTACACATTCAGCAGCCAGACCGTCACGGTCAGCGACCAGGGGGTTGGGGTAAAGCAGTACACCCCCCTCCTGCGATAGGCCACTGGGCACACCCCAGTGGCCAAGGGTTCCCTCATGACAACTGCAGCAGCAGCAGGGGGAACCAGGGCTGCCTCATCCAGCAGGACACAATGAAGAGCACAGAAGCTGCTTCTGCCTGAATCTTCAAGAGGGCCCGCGGTATCAGGGGTGTCAGTGGGAAAGCATACAAGAAGCCCCTGGGCCACGGAAATATGAAGGCATCTTCTGCCTTCCGGCCCTGGCCCGGTCCCCTGGAGCAGAACCTTGGGAGCTGTGCATTCTCTGGACTGGCAAAGAGATCAATCTCTGGGGTGCCCCACTACCGAAGATCTTTGACAGATCGTGTGGTTGGAGAACACGATTCAGGCGGTTGGTCAGTACATTGTCCTGGCCTGGCAAGTACACCGCCCACAGGCTTATGCCCCTCGCTGCTGCAAAGTTCCAAAGGTGGATTGCCTCCCAGCATAGGAGATATGAGCCTGTGACTCCCTGCTCATTGATGTAGAACCTGATTGTCAGTCTGGACCTGGATAACCTGTCCCTCGTGATGGTCCCGGATGACCCGCAGTGCCTAACAGACCGTTTGGAGTTCAAGCAAGTTGATCTGCGAGGTACTTTCTTCCGAGGGCCAAGGTCTCTGCGACTGGAGATGGATGCACTGGGCTCCCCAGCCCATCTTGGCGGCATCTGTGGTGAGGACGTGCTGAACTGGAAGGGCCTGAAACGGCAGCCCAGCTCTCAGATTGCAGAGATCCTGCCACCAGACCAGGGAAGATGCCAAGGCAGACGTAATCTGGATGCTGTCCCCCAGGTAGCCTGTTGCCTGCACCCACTGGGCACTGAGGGTCATTGGACTTGCTGCATCTGCAGGGTGGAAAGGGGGGTCACATGGACAGTGGACGCCATGTGCCTGAGGTGGCGAAACATTTGCCGTGCAGTCAGGCAATGACCGCCTGCACCTGCTGTGCCAGAGCAGCAAGACACTGAGCCCGGCTCAGGGCAGGAAAGCCTTTGCCTGAGTGGAGTCTAGCAATGCTCTGAAGAACTCCATGGATTGCATCAGGATGAAGTTGGACTTTGGGAAGTTCACCATGAACCCTAGGTCCTGCAGCAGCTCCAATGTGCGATAGGTCGCATTGCACACCTCGCCCAGCGTGCCAGCCTGCTCGAGCTAGTTGTCCAAGTACAGGAACATGAAGACTCCAAGGAGCCAGAGGTGGGCAGCCACGACCTCCAAGCACTTTGTGGACACCTGCGGGGCATTCCTGGAGGAGGTAAGGCAACAAGGTTCCAAGGGATATTATTTTGAACTGCTCCTTGACCAGGAAGCCATTGAGGTCCCGAAGGTCCAGGATGGGGCCTGAACCCCCCCCCCCCCCCGTTTTCTTGGGGGATCAGAAAGTAGCGGGCATAGAACCCCCATCTCTGTAGATGGGGTGCGAGCAACGACTCAAGCTCTGTCTGGAGTAGCTCCCTGTGCAAGGGGTCCATTGGAAATTCCCCTGTAAAGTGAGGAGTAGGCAGCTGGGCAAAGTGAAGGAGGTACACCTCTGTGACTATGAGCAGCACCCAGGTGTCTGTCGTAATGGCTGGCACCGGTGTGCGAAATAGACCAGCCGCCCTCCCGTGAACATCAGGCCTGGTACCTCCTGAGGGATGGAGACTATGCCCAAGGAGTCAAAAGCTCCCCCCTAGGCTGTGGCTGAGCCGCTGTTTGGGGCTTGGGAGCCCTGGCTTACAGGGACCATGCCCTGGGCCCTTGGCCTGCTGCCCCTGACAGGGAGTGGGGTTGGCCTGCAACTTTGGGTAGTTTCCATAAGCCTTCTTAGTCTTCAGGTGGAAGTTCTTTTTACCTGAAGCCTTCCTGTGGGAAGGGTCTGACATCTTCTTGAACAATCTAGTCCTGGTCATGAACTCCTCCATCAGCTCGTCAGCCTTGTCGGTCATGGGCTTGCTGAAGAGGTTACCCCTCCCTGGCAAGGGACACTGGCTAGTCTGTCCTGCACCCATTGCTCTAAATCAGAGGGATTACAGCCAGGCATGGCGATAGGCACTAATGCCCACCGCGGCCACACGAACCACCAACTCAAAGTCATCGAAGGCTGCCAGAGTTTGAAATTTGGAGCATTCCTTGACAGAGGAAACCAGAGTCCGAATTGCCACTCCTTCAATGCCAGTGTCTCGTCACTGTGGGACTGCTTCAACAGGCGCTCTTGTCTGTCGTCCCCCAAGTCGCACCGAGGGCTCTGAGGCTGTGTTGAAGAGGCCTTATCTCCCAAAGCTGGGTCAGTCTAGGGCACTGTCGACATCCATGGAAGGTCATCCAACGAAAACTCTGACACCCTGTGCCTCCTGGGCTCCGACCGAGCCCTGCCACGCGATGCCGCATCGCCGAGGGAAAGGATTCCGCCTCTGATGCCGAGCCAGAGCCAGAGCCAGAGCCAGAGCCAGACTTGCCAAACAGCTCCCCCTGCTGCTTTTCACAGTCCCTCCGGGTTTTAGTCAACATGAGGCGGCAAAGCGGGCAGGAGGACCCATCATGGTCTGCCCTGAGGCACTTGATGCAGGTGGAGTGACGGTCCGTGTGGGACATTGTGTAATTGCACTTACCACACTGCTTAAAACCACTGGTCAAGAACATGGTGGGGAAAATGAGGCCCACGAGGTCAAACTGATGTCTCGATTAGGAAGGCCGTGAGAAAAAAACCCACACGCCTAAAAAGCAAAAATTAAAGGAAAGGACACCAGAGTGAAAAACAAGGACATCGAGGTGAGATTCTAGCACGGAAGGAGATCAAACCAAGCACTTGATAACAGTAAACAAAACACGAGTAGGGTCGAAAAAAATCAGCTTTTACCAGAGTGCACAGCCAGACATCTGCAAAGTTCTTCAGAAAAAGACAGACTGAGGCAAGATGACAGCTTTGAGCAGGAAAGTGACTGCCCATGCGCAGTGTATCTCCCAAAAGCTTTCTTTGAAAGCTGGGGAGTGGATCCATGTGGACTCTGTTGGTGCAGACATCACCCATATGTGAGGACTGATTTCCTGCTTGTTCCTGGAGAAGTAAAGGTTCATAGAGAGATCTGTCACGTAAAAGAGGAATTTACACACATCAGGGGCGGGTGGGAGGGGAGTGTCGATGGGAGCAAAACAACAATGGACAGAGACAATGGGCTCCTTAGCTGCTCAAGCTGGCATCTGTCATGACCACCACCCATGCTAGTGATTCCAGACTAATCCCTGCCAATACTATTCAGCAGTAAAATGATTAGCAAAGATTCTCTTGGACCTTCACCCACTAAGGAAGCCGCTTCCATGGTTGCTGAGCCTGAGGAGGCCAATGAGATTGCAAAGCCCTCTGGAAAGGATGCATATGCACCCTGGTCCAAGGCACTAATTCTAATGTGGCCACCATGAATCCCAGAATCTGAAGGTAATCTCAAATTCTGGGGCACCGGACCTGCAACAAACTGCAAACCTGACCCTGCAACATCTGTATCCTATCCTCCCATCAATGAGACACGGCCACCCTTAGGTGTCTAACCAAGCACCAAGGTAGTCTAGCAACTGGGTTGGCTCCAGCCAGTCTTTGTGAAATTCAACACCCAGCAAAGTTCCCACAAGGAGACGACTACTTGAGCTGTGGCCTGGAGACCCTTCTGGAAAGGTTTTGCGTGAATCAACCAGTCATCGAGGTAAGGAAGCACCAGAACTCCCCACTGCATAGCGTGGCTGCTATCACTACCAATACCTTAATATTGATACATCGGGAAGATGTATTACAACTATTAGATAAACTGAAGAGTAGCAAATCACCTGGGCCAGATGGTATACATCCAAGGGTGTTGAAAGAACTGAAATATGAGATTGCAGACCTGCTATTAGTAATCTGTGAACTATCATTTAAATCATCTCTAATACCTGAAGACTGGAGGATCGCCAATGTAACACCAATTTTTAAAAAGGGTTCCAGGGATGATCCGGAAAACTACAGACCGGTGAGCCTCACGTCAGTACCAGGAAAAATGGTAGAAACCATCATAAAGAATAAAATTACTCAGCATGTAGATAGTCATGGCCTAATGGGAGACAGCCAACATGGCTTTAGACAAGGAAGATCTTGTCTTACTAATCTGTTATGTTTTATTTAAAGTGTGAATAAACAGGTGGACAAAGGTGAGTCGGTTGATATAGTGTATCTGGACTTTCAGAAAGCCTTTGACAAGGTCCCTCATCAGAGACTTTTGGCAAAACTAAAGAGTCATGGGATAGGAGGCAGTGTACTACTGTGGACCAGGAACTGGTTAAAAGATAGAAAGCAGAGGGTTGGGCTAAATGGCCAATTTTCCCAATAGAGAAAAGTGAATAGTGGTATACCCCAGGGATCTGTGCTGGGTCCGCTGCTTTTTGACATATTCATAAATGACCTGGAAAGTGGAATAACGAGTGAGGTTATCAAATTTGCAGATGACACAAAACTATTTAAAGTTGTTAAAACCCAAGAGGATTGTGGAAAATTGCAAGAGGATCTTACTAAATTGGAAGAATGGGCATCAAAATGGCAGATGAAATTTAGTGTGGACAAGTGCAAAGTTATGCACCTAGGGAAGAACAACCCAAACTATGGTTACACGATGCAAGGTTCCACATTAGAAACCACCACCCAGGAAAAAGATTTAGGCGTCATTGTGGGTAACATGTTAAAACCCTCGGCCCAGTGTGCAGCGGCGGCCAAGAGAGCAAATAGAATGCTAGGTATCATAAGGAAAGGAATGGAAAATAAAACAAAAGATATTATAATATCTCTATATCGTTCCATGGTGAGACCGCACCTTGAATATTGTGTGCAATTCTGGTCGCTGTATCTTAAAAAGGATATAGCGTTATTAGAAAAGGTTCAGAGAAGAGCCACCAAAATGGTAAAGGGGATGCAAGGATACTCCTATGAAGAAAGGCTAAAAAGATTAGGGCTCTTTAACCTGGAAAAGAGACGGCTGAGGGGAGATATGATAGAAGTCTATAAATTAATGAACGGAGTGGAACGGGTAAACGTAGATCGATTGTTTACGTTATCAGAATATAGAAAGACTAGGGGACATGCAATGAAGCTACAGGGTAAACTATTTAAGACTAATAAAAGAAAATATTTTTTCACTCAACGTGTAATCAAACTCTGGAATTTGTTACCGGAGGATGTAATAAAGTGTTAGTGAGGAGGTCTTAAGCGAGAGACGAGTTTGAATCACAAACTCTGTTTCTATCTCAGTGGCCTTATCTTCCATAGTTTTACCAAACAGTTTCTCACCGAGGCAAGGGACATCCAGGAGCTTCTCCTGGACCCACTGCTCCAGGTCCAAGGACTGGAGCGACGCCTGGCCCTGATGCCAGCTGCTGCCACTCAGGCGGAGGACTCAAACCCGCCATACGCAGCAGAGGAGAGGAACTTCGAGCACTCTGCGATGGATCTCAGGAGGGTTTGGAACCTGAGAAGGGGTTCACCCCTGAGGCCTATGGAAAACCTGCCGAGCTCCTTGGCAAGGTCATGCAGGAACATGCACATATACAAATGGTATGCCTGGATGCGGCATGTGAGCATGGACCCCTGATAGGCTTTGCACCCAAGGGCATCGAGGGTCTTGACTCCCTGCCTGGGGGGGGACCGAAGAGTGTGACTTCGGGCTCTTTTGCTTCCGCATCGCTGACTCCACTACCATGGAGGTGTGTGGAAGCTGGATCTTCCGGAACCCCGGGCCGCGTTGGACCCTTTACATGGCGTCGAAGCGCTTGCTCACAATGTGGACTGAAGCAGGTGTCTCCCACATGCAGAGGAGCAGCCTGGACAGGATGGGAGGAACCGGGACAGTAAGACTCCCGAGGTGGGGACTCATATAGTAGAATATCGAGCTCCTCAGCTCACATCTCCTCTTCAGCCTGTGTAGCCAGGCTGAGGGCCCCTGCCATGTCCCACACGAACACTAGGAATGATGCGTCCTCGGGCGGCCAATGCCTCCGAGAGGTGGGCGGGGACAGGTCCGAAGGGAGGTATCTCCATCTGACTCCCAGCCTAAGAGGTCCGAGAGGGAGTCCGACTTGGGCTGGTCGCCCTGTCCAGAGGCCGAGGTCCGCTTGGCTCCAGAGGCCTTGGAGGATCTTGCTCCCAAGGACCGGGAAGGCGAGCGAGACTGACGCAGAGGACCCTCACGAGGCCCACAGCTCTCGGGGGTTTCCAGGGCGGGTTTCGGTGTCCCTCTTGAGGGAATCTATCTTGAGGTGTAGGCCAGTCATGCTGGGCATAACCACCCGCTGGGCGGCTAAGAAGGCAGAAACGCTGCACTCTAGTGCCAGCATATGTGATTCCCATGCAGACGTGGGTCCCTGCGACCCTGACACCGGGTTTACTGGGTCTGGCATGGAGGAGGAGAGGGGGTCCTCACCAGGATGACTCTCAGGAGACCGGCTGCCATCGCCGGAGGCCTCCGTGTCTATACGAGGTACCTTTTCAGGCTGCTACTTGTCAGACTCTCAGGAACCCCGGGGAGGGCTGAAGGACTAGAACAGGGGACTGTTACTTCTGGAGAGAGATCTGCAATTCTGAGTATATACTTCTGGGAATTTTCTGAAGGGAATTCTTTCTATTAAAGCTATTTAATCTGTGAACCCACTATTTTTTGTTAAATCAGTCAGGGCCTAGTAGCAGCAGTTTAAGTTTAAATTTAAACACAGAAGAGAACTTTCTGGTTACATTTCATACCCAGCAGAGAGCTTGTAGTTTTAATTTAATAGTCACTCAGGGCCTAGGCATCAGCAAAGCACTTTTAGTTTAAATTTAAAACACAGAAGAGAGCTTTCTGGTTAAATTTAGAACCCAGCAGAGAGCTTGTAGTTTAAATTTCATAATAAGTTAGAGCCTAGCAGCAGCAAAGAGCTATAATTTAAATCAAATAAGAATATAGCTTACCTCAGCAGCACAGGACAGGGTACTGTGTAGCAGCCCACTTTTAATGCTTTTAAATAGAATGCTAGGTATCATAAGGAAAGGAATGGAAAATAAAACAAAGGATATTATAATGCCTCTGTATCGTTCCATGGTGCGACCGCACCTTGAATATTGTGTGCAATTCTGGTCGCCGTATCTTAAAAAATATATGGCGTTATCAGAAAAGGTACAGAGAAAGCCATTAAAATGGTAAAGGGGATGGAAGGATACTCCTATGAAGAAAGGCTAAAAAGGTTAGGGCTCTTTAACCTGGAAAAGAGACGGCTGAGGGGAGATATGATAAAAGTCTATAAATTAATGAACGGAGTGGAACGGGTAAACGTAGATCGATTGTTTACGTTATCAGAATATAGAAAGACTAGGGGAGATGCAATGAAGCTACAGGATAAACTATTTAAGATAAGTAAGAGAAAATATTTTTTTCACTTAACGTGTAATCAAACTCTGGAATTTGTTACCGGAGGATGTAGTAAAGGCTGTTAGTGTAGCTGGTTTTAAAAAAAAGTTTGGACAAGTTCCTGGAGGAAAGGTCCGTAAACCATTATTAAAAAGTGACCTGGGATATCAATGCTTGACCCAATACAAGCATTGTGGAACCTGTGTCTTTTGGGGAAACTGCTAGGTAGGTAAGACCTAGATTGGCCACTGTTGGAAGGATATTGGGCTTGATGGATCTTGGTCTGACCCAGTATGGCATATCTTATGTTATCAGTCCTCACATTTGGATGACGTTGGCACTGACGAAGCCCATGTAGTATCCACTCCCCAACTTTCATGGAAAGCCTTTGGGAGTTCTACCATGCATGCATTGTCACCTTCCCACCTAAAGGTGCCATCGTACCTCAGTATGATTACATAACAAAGACGCAGAAAAGAAAAACAACTTGAGGAGGAGGGAGGGTTGTGTGAGGGCCGATTCCTAGTGAGTAACAATCAGAAAGCCAGTTCTCACATATGGGACTCCCTAGCTACAGGCTACTGAGGATCTATAGAAAAAAAACACGGCAGAGTCATGAACAGTCACCATGAAAAAGAAAGCAACCCGAGGACCCCTGGGTCTCCACGCTCTTAGTAGCTGGAACAAGGAGGACTGAAGGGCAGGAGCTGCTTAAACCCCGAACAGGTTACAGAATATGGCCTGGCCGAAGGTGCTGTCCTGATGGGACTCCCTCTCCAGACAGTAATGCACTGCAAAGGTGTGAGCGGAAGACCAGGTGGCAGCCCGGCGGCTCGGACATTGTGCGCTGTGACTCTGTGATCCAGGGGAAGCCCGGCCTGGGCAAAGGCGATACAGTCCACCATCCAGATGGAGGTGGTTTGCTTGGTGACTGCCAGCTCCAGGTGGCTGGGGTCATAGGGGACAAAGAGCTGCCCGGATCTGCGGTGGTCCTGAGTCCGCTGCAAGTAGAAGGACATAGTGCTCTTGCAGTCCAGCATGTGGAGAACTGCTGATGCCCAGTCAGCATGGGGCTTCGGGAAGAAGATGGACGGCACTATCTCTTGGTTGAGATGGAAGTCCGAGACCTTTGGGAGGAACTTGGGGTGAGTACGAAGGACTACCCTGTTCCTGTAGAACCTCGTGTAAGGGGCCTCAGCCATCAGCACCTGGAGTTCACCAACTCTCCGGACAGAGGTGAGAGCCACAAGGAAGGCCACCTTCCATGACAGGTGCCACAGCAAGCAAGTAGCCATGGGCTCAAAGGGCGGCTTGGTGAGTTGCATGAGGAACACATTGAGGTCCCATTCTGCAGGCGGAGGGCGGGTGGGGGGGGGCCTGGAAAGGAGCAAATCCCGCATGAAGCAGGAGACCAGTGATTGCCCCAAGAGGGTTTTCCCCTTGATGGGGTGGTGTTTCATTGAGATGGCACTCAGGTGAACCCTGACAGAGTTAGACTTCAGCCCGGCCTGCGAGAGGTGAAGGTGGTACTCCAGGATCAATCGGGTGGGGCAGGAAAACTGGTCTGCCCAGACCTGCGAGCACCACACTGAGAACCGGCGCCACTTGAAGGCGTACGCCCACTGGGTCGAATCCTTCCATGAGGCCAGAAGAATGTTCTCGATCTCCATAGGGAGGTGGCAGAAGGTAGGGCGACCCCTCTCATCCGCCAAGCAGTGAGGGAGACAGACCTTAAATTGGGGTGAAGCAGCCGACCCCCCTCCTGCATCAGAAGCCCAGGCGAGTTCCCTAGAGGAACCGGGGGCTCCATCGAAAGGTGAAGTAACAGAGGGAACCACGGTTGCCTGGGCTACATCAGGGCCCTATCTCGCTGGACCTTGAGAAGAGTCCGAGCAATGAGTGGCAAGGGGGAGCATACAGCAGCCTGGGTGGTCCATAACAGGAGGAAGGCATTCAGCGCCACCTTGCCCGGGTGAGGAAAGGGGCAACAAAACCGGGGAGCTGCAAGTTCACAAGGCTGGCAAAGAGGTCCAGGTCTGGAGTCCCTCAATACTGGAAGAGCCGCTGCGCTGTCTGGGGACACAGGTGCCACACGTGCAGCTGGAGGACCCTCCTTAGCCAGTCCGCTAAGGCATTGTCCTGGCCTGGGAGATAGGTGGCTCAGGTGGTGATGCCCAGGCTCAGTGCAAAAGAGCACAGAGCACAGAGCCATCGCCTCCACACAGAGACTGTAAGAGCCGGTGCCCCCTTGTTTGTTCACGTAGAACATTGTGACCTGGTTGTCCGTCTCGACAAGGACCATTCAGTGCTGCAAGCGAACGCCAGCAGATAGGGTGGGTAATCCCTATACAGGAGCACCTTCCGGTGGAAAGCATAGTTACTCACCTGTAAAGCACAGTTACTTACCTGTAACAGGTGATCTCTGGGAACAGCAGGAATAAGTCTTCACATATGGGTACGTCGGTACCGACGGAGTCTGCGCGGGAACGCTCCCCAGCATCCAATCAGAACGCTTTTGGGAGCATCCCAACACGCCTGCGTGCTGCCTTCCCGCCTTTCCCAACTGCCTCTCCTCAGTTAAGTTTTAAAGCTGAGCCCAAGAGAGAGAGTGAGAGAAAGGGAAAGATAGAGATAGAGAAATGCAACTCCTAGGGGAGGTGGGTGGGTTGTGAAGACTTATTCCTGCTGTTCCCAGAGATCACCTGTTACAGGTAAGTAACTGTGCTATCTCCAAGAACAAGCAGGAATGAGTCTTCACATATGGGGACTCCGCAAGCTAAGATGCCCGGAAGGAGTCCTAGCATGTTGCGAATCTAGAATGAGCCATGCTACTCCTCAGAACCTCAGGCATCCTGGGGATGGAAGGTAGGAGTTGAATTACAGAAAGGTGCTGTGGAACAGCTGGACTAGAACAGGACTGTGGAACAGCTGGACTAGAAAAGGACGTCTATAGAGGAAGACCCTGTATAGATGATATTTAGTAGTAAAAATATTGAGTGCAATATTCTAATATGGACCTCCCTTGGTGGTATTGTAAAAAGTCTATTGAGGTTCATATGGATCTGTTAGAAGAGCCAGTAGAAGATCCTCAAGGAGTACCTCACTGTGAAGTAGAGGTAATAAACTGTAGGAAAAACAAGTGGAGGTCAGAACCCTTCAGGGTGAGAAATAGCCCCAGGGGAAACTGGGGTAGTACAATGAGGTAGGGCTTCAGCGGGAAACGCAGAAGGTACTATTAGACAAAGCTTAAGCTCTTTTGGCCGAAGAACAGTACAATCCTAGGACCAAAAGGAAAAATAAGTCTGACCGATTTGGACTGACAATAGAAATAGTCCATGTAGGAGAGAAGGGGTATGGAAGACCTCTGTATCCGATAACAAAGTAAGGACAGACTTATGAAGCATTACAGCTTTAGATTAACTGAAGATCCGTAATGTCTTTCCTAAATGAGGTCAATTAGGAAAGAAAAAGGTACATGGAGAGCTTCAGAGGTACCTAACCCTGAAAGGTTATGGTAAGAAAAACAAAAAATTTGCTAATTACCACAAGGAGTGGTTGTATGTGTAGAACCCTAAGCATGCTGGCACAGTATTGATAGGGGTAGTGCCCATCTGTCAGAGTCATATAGGAATATATGGATATATGAACCTAAACAGATAGATAAGTACGTAGATACATATCTACCTAAAAGATATATCTCGACAGATATATATATATATAGATATATATATATATAGATATATATATATATAGATATAGATATTTATAAATATATATATATATATACAGAGATATACATGGGCAGAAGATACACTGATACATATATATATAAATATGTAGACATATAGACACATGTCTCCACATATGTAGATGGAGACATGGCTATATAACTAGATCCCCATAGGAATATGGGGAGAGAGAAAGATTCCTCTAATAGCAAGAAGGGTGATACCTGCTTGAATAGATGCATAGAGAATCTTCTTTCCCTGGTTATGATTGACAGAGTCAGAGGAATGGTCTCCCTGACAATGAGGAGTCTAGATTCCTTTAAGAATTCGAGCTCTTGAATAACCAGGATGGCCTACGTGAAAAATGCAGAGGACAACTTCAGTCTGCAGGCAGCAAGTCCAGATCTCTCTAGAACTCCAGTATGGTAAATGGATAGAGGACGCCAATGGAATAAGATACCATATTGACCCGCCTATGAGGGCAAGATGGGTATCATGCGTCCTTCAGTTGAATATGAGTGTCCCCTGAAGTATTGGGAAGGAAGCATATAAGGATGAGCTGCAATGAAAAGAAAACTATCCCTGGTGAGAAGTCCAAGAAGATGAGGACCAAGCCAGGGAATTGGCCATTCTTTAGGTTTTCACGTGATGTAAGGCCTGTGTCTTTTGTTTCAAAAAGAGATTTTAGATGAGATGGTAAGGGTAGGGAACACCTACCAGTCATGGGAGCATGACTGGGTGAACCCCTTCTAACCATCTGGGATTATCTGCTAGACAAGATACTAATGCTCTCTAGCAAGGGCCCATAGTGCAAAGCTACTCTGTAGAGTTGTAGAGAGCATGTTGCAGGTTGGTTAGAAGAAAAAACTTGGTCCATTTGCAGCAATTACCAGGGCAGCGGAAAAAAATCTCTTTTTTTTCTTTTTTTTTTTTAAATTGGAAAAAGAAACAGACATAAGCAGGAGTGGTAAGACTTCCTTATTGTCTGATAAGCTGCCCTAAAGTAAGAATTTGAAAGGGGGAGACAACTCTGGAAAGGAAACCCCTTCCTGGAATAGGTAGAGAACCATAGGGGCTTACCAGTGTAATAGAACCACTCTTACAAACCGAATGTTGTAGTAAGAGGGCAGGTAAGACAGAGTTGAAGGAGACTGACGAAGTAGTAAGTCTCTGAAAGGTAAGATGATACATGCTAGTGCAGGGAAAACTGTCTTATTGATAAGTTGTCACACCTCTTTTTCCCAGTAGGAGGAAGAGAAACCTGTTAACTATAGGCATGATCATCATAAAAACTCTTAGAGCAAAAAGAAAGGATGTCTCATGAAAAGAGATCCATGAGAATTTAGGATGAAATTAGTGTAGATGCTTCAAGTGAAAAGAAGCAGACTACAAACTCTAACCCCCAAACAGGAGATGTAATGATAATCTATCAGAAACCCTGCGACTGCTGGGTTTGCTGAACCTGTTGAGGTTGTGGTTTCTTTAGCCCGGTTTGATGTTTCCCCTGTCTGGGAACATCTGTATGATGGGTAGAAGATGGATAAAACTTTTTCCCCTTGGGGGAACAAAGTTTGTTAGGAAATTTCCTACCAACTGGGAAAGAGGAAGGCGTAGACAAGCTTCTGAAAACAGCAATGTCAGTGGTTAACTGAGCAGCTTGGAGTAAAGACGCCTTGTTAAAGAGATTTTCTCCAGTGCAAGTCCAATCTTTCTTGTACCCATTTGTCCAAGTCTGAAACTTGGAGCCAGGCTTTACGTCGTGCCCCTATAGCTATAGCAGAAGTTCTGCTAACAGACTCAAAGGAGTCTAGGGAAGCACGAGTAAGGAACCTAGAGATATTTTGAGCATGACTAACTAATAAGGAATAGTCTGCTCTTTTAGGCTCTTGAAGAAAAGGGGTCAAAAGTAGTAATTTCTTTGTGACTTCAAGAGATAATCCCATATAGAAAATATATGAGAGAATTCTTGCTGAAAGCATGGATGCCTGGAAGGTTTGGCGTCCAAAGGCATCCAAAGTCTTAGACTCACGACCTGGCGGATAAGAAGAGTGCTTTTTAGTACTTTTAACACACCTCACTGCTGATTCTACAACAATGGAATGATGAGGAAGTTGAGTCTTTTGAAAACCTGGAGAAGGGGGCACCTTGTATAGAAGATCAGTTGCCCTAGAAGGTGGGGATACCGTTAAAGGAGTTTCCCACATTCGAAAGAGCAGATCCTGCAAGGTTTGATGCAAAGGAAGCATGATGTCCTCCTTTGGACTCCAGGGAATATACAGAGATTCTGTATTCCCTGGTGCAGGATCTTGACCAGGTATAGAAATAGCAAGTGACTTTGCCATATCAAGCAGGAATGCTTGAAAAGAAAAATCCCCAGAGGGAAGTCCTCTAGAAAGAGGAGTACAGGCTAGATCTGTTGAAGAACTAGCATTGGCACCCAGGGATCTATCCAAATTCATTGGAATAGAAGACCCTAAGGGGTGGAACATCAGACTGTCCTTACAGGATGGTCGCCGGTACCGCAGGAGGTCGGGACCACAAGCAGTCGGTAGCGCATCGTCCATGCTAGGGATCGATTCCAAACTCGGTACCGAGGGACGCGAGCCTGTTGAAACAAGCATGGAAGGTACCGACAGCGATGCTATACATGAAGACCAGTCGGTGACAGCTCTAACGGTACCGAAGAAACCGAGAGTGCCCGATATGGATTATCGGAACCGTGCCTTCGGTACTGTCCGGTGTCGGTACCAAGGCGAGTCAGTACCCAGTCATCCAGACTGGAGATATATTCCAGACTCGGCATCAAAGGAAGCGAGTCTATTGATGCAGATCTGGAGGGTACCGACGTCGGTACCAGTACCAGTACCGGGATCGATACCGATACTGGAAGATCGGTCTGCAGCGTCTCTAACGGGCCCGAAGGAATCGAGGGTGCCAGACTGCGATCTTCGGTGAGGAATGTTTCATCCAACACCATTGCCGATGCCAGGGTATGGGTACCGCTCGAAGCACCACCGAGCATGGCTCAGGTATGTTCGGAGAGGGGTGAACCTCAGGAACAACCTGAAACCCCATTAAGGATGTGGAGGCCGAAGACTCCCACCGGGGTTTTAAAGCCAGTGTGTCCTCGAGGGTAAGGCCAGAAGCATCTTTATGCTGTGCATGAGATCTATTTATTTTTATTTATTTAGCTGCATTTATATCCCGCTTTTCACAGGGTCAAAGCGGTTGGGGGATACATTTAACATGAGGGGATATGACACACATACACTAATACTTACAGGGAACATGGGCAATGGAGGGTTAAGTGGCTTGCCCAAGACCACAAGGAGCACCTGTTGGACTAGAAATCCCAGTCCTTCCGGCCCAAGGTTGCTGTCCTCTAGTGGGATTTGAACCACCGACCTTCCGGCCTGTAGTACCTTGCCCCAACCACTAGGCCACTCCTCCCTGCTTGTTCCTGGAGATCAGGTGATCTCCGGGAACAGCAGTAATTTAGTCTTCACATATGGGTATCGTCGGTACCGACGGAGCCTGCGCGGGAACGCTCCCCAGTGTCCAATTAGAAAGCTTTTGGGAGCATCCCACAGCGCCTGCGTGCTGCCTTCCCGCCTTTCCCAACTGCCTCTCTCCAGTTCGAGTTTTAAAGTTGAGACAAAGAGAGAGAGAGAGAGAGAGAGAGGGAAAGATAGATAGAGAGATACAACTCCTAGGGGAGGTGGGTAGGTTGTGAAGACTTATTCCTGCTGTTCCCAGAGATCACCTGTTACAGGTAAGTAACTGTGCTATCTCCAGGAACAAGCAGGAATGAGTCTTCACATATGGGGACTCCCTAGCTGCAGATGCCAGGGAGAGACCCCAGGGTTGTGTGTCCTTGAAAAGGGCTCCACCTCCCCCCCATGGATCTCTGGCTTCCAACCAGGGTAGGTGGGTAGGAGTTGATTAGGAATGGAACAGGTGTTTGAGAACAGCCTGACCAAACGAGGCATCCCGGCGGGAGTCCTTGTCCAAACAGTAATGGGCTGTGAAGGTATGAACCGAGGCCCAGGTGGCCACTCGACAGATTTGGTCGATGGACACAGAGTTTAGATGAGCCATTGAGGCTGCCATGGCCCTCACATTGTGAGCTGTGACATGGCCTTCCAGAGAAAGGTTCTTACTCTGGTAGGCGAAAGAAATACACTAAGCAATCCAGCTGGACAGTGTTCTCTTAGAAACTGGAAGTCCTAAATGGGAAGGATCAAAAGCAACAAAGAGTTGAGAAGACTTTCTATGTTGCTGTGTTCTTTGTAAGTAGAAAGCAAGAGCTCTCTTACAATCCAAGGTATGAAGATTCCTCTCTGCATTTGATGCATGAGGTCCTGGAACAAAGACAGGTAAATATACCTCCTGGTTCAGGTGAAAAGGCGAGACCACTTTAGGCATAAAGTGTGGATTGGTCCTGAGGACTACCTTATCATGATGGAACCTTGTATAAGGTGGATTAGCCACCAAAGCTTGCAACTCACTGATGCGGCGTGCTGAAGTGACTGCAATGAGAAAAACCACTTTCTAAGAAAGAAATTTCAAGGAGGTGGTGGCTAAAGGTTCAAAGGGTGGCTTCATAAGCAGGCCAAGAACCAGGTTTAAGTCCCATGCCACTGGAGGTGGTCTAATGGGAGGTTTAGTTAAAAGAAGGCCTCTCATGAATCTTGCTGTAAGAGGGTGAGAGGAAATAGGTTGTCCATTAAGAGGCTTGAGGGACGCTGCAATAGCACTCAAATGGACTCTTACTGAATTTGTTTTTAGGCCTGCATGGGATAGATGCAGGAGATACTCCAGTAGAGAATTCAGAGGTATTGCAAGAGGGTTTAGACCACTGTTCCCTCTAAGCTGTGCGCGCGCACACACCTCGCCGAGCGAGCACATATACTTTATAACAGAGCGCACAAAAATTACGGTTCTGAATCTGATAGAAAACACCACAAGACATCTTAAAATTTAAAAGTTGTTGTGTATTTACGGTTTTCACAAGTTCTACAATATTATCTAGTGCAATCAATTTGGTGTACATACTGTATTCTGATGTGTAGTCAAATTTTAAAGTATAGAACTCCGAGTGTCGTTATGTGACGCACAAAACTTTAACCTTCCTTCAAAAGCTGCACAACTGATATTTTATGCGCACACAGCCTACAGAAAATTAGAGGGAACATTGGTTTAGACCAGGGGTCTCAAACACGCGGCCCGCGGGCCGCATGCGGCCCGCGAGACAACTTTGTGCGGCCCGCGACGGCGGAAAACCAAAAATCCCCCAAAACCCTGGCTTCTGCTGCTGCCGTTGCCGCCGTGGCAGCAGCAGAATCAATTGTCAAATTTAAAAAAAAACTGACTTCTGCTGCTCAAGCAGCTGTCCTGCGGCCCCTTTCCCTCTGCCCGGAGATCCGACTCTGCTCTCAGCGGCGTGCTTTTCAAGCCGCGAAGAGAGTATTCCCCTCTCGCGCGGCAAAACCGCACGAGAGGGGAATACTCTCGTCGCGGCTTGAAAAGCACGCCGCTGATAGAGCAGAGTCGGATCTCCGGGCAGAGGGACAGGGGCCGCAGGACAGCTGCTTGAGCAGCAGAAGTCAGTTTTTTTTTTTTAATTTGACAATTGATTCTGCTGCTGCCACGGCGACAACGGCAGCAGCAGAAGCCAGGGTTTTGGGGGTTTTTTGTTGGCCGGTAATGAGCTATGGAGGGGCTGACTGAACTGGAAGTGGGCTATTGGCAGAGGGGGGAGGGGGGGTTATGACTGGTAATGGGCTGGGGGGGGGGTTATAACTGGTAATGGGCTATGGTGGGGGCTAGGACTGGAAATGGGCAGATGGGGGTTAGGACTGGAAGTGGGCTATCGGCGGGGGGGGGGGGTTATGACTGGTAATGGGCTATGGTGGGGGCTAGGACTGAAAATGGGGTGATGGGGGTTAAGACTGGACGTGCGCTGATGGGAGGGATCGGACTAGCACTCGCCTATGCTCCAAGCACAGACATAAAAAGGGGTTATCGGGGATACGACTGCAAGTGGGCTATGGGGGGACTAGGACTGGTAATGGGGTATGGGGGGGTAAGACTGAAAATGGGGTGATGGGGGGGTAAGACTGAAAATGGGGTGATGGGGGGGTAAGACTGAAAATGGGGTGATGGGGGGGTAAGACTGGAAGTGCGCTATGGGGAGGTTAGGACTGGTTATGGGCTATGGGGGGTCTAGGACTGGTAATGGGCTGGGGGGGTTGCTAGGACTGGAAATGGGCTGAGTGGAAGGGGGGCTTGAACTGCAAATGGCTGATGGGGAGGGGGGCTTGGAATGGAAATGGGCTGTGAGGGGAGGGAGCTAGGATTGGAAATGGGCTGATGGGGGGCTAGGATTGGAAATGGGCTGATGGTGAGGCTAGGATAGGACTGGAAATGGACTGATGCAGGGACTAGAAAGGAGCAGATGCTGGGTGGGGCTGGAACTAGAAGGGAGCTGATGTTGGGGGAGGATTAGAATGGGATGGAGCTGGGAAAGTGAAATGGAGAGGGGAAAAATATTTTGTCTGGAAGAGAAGACAAATCTACAATTGGCCAGGTATTGGGAGAGTAAGTGGGGATTGAGGATGGAGGGGTAAAATTTGAGTGGATGAAATAGGAATGAGGAAAGAGCAAAAGGAGAAAGATTAGTATGTTAAAGCAGATGTAGAGAGAGAGAATGGAAAACAACTAGAAGAGAGAAGAAAGGACAAATGGACAGCAGACGATGGAGATAGCAGAAGACACGAAGAAACCAGAAGTGGCTGGAGCAATTGCAACTGAAAAAAAATGCACAAAAGGTAGAAAAATATCTCTTTATTTTGAATTTATTAACTGGAATATGTCAGCTCTGGGAAATGTGCATCATTAATGTCTGTGCTTTGGTACAAGAAATTATTTATAGTTTTATTTCTACAGTGCTGAGGTATTCTGTGTAATTCCTATTTGACATTGCTACTTGTTCTCTTTTCCCAGTAGGTCATGTATTGTTCTCTGAAATGTATTGATTTAATATTTGCAGTGTTGCCTTTTGATAGGTAGGGTCTGGTGCTTTGTGAGTCCTGGTAGTGCTGTTATGATACGGGGGGTTTGCTATGGGTTCCAAATGGGCAGTGTTAGTAGTAGTTCCTAATGTGCCTGGCGGTTGGCACTGGATTATAGTAATATAGAAATTTTCTAGTCTTTCTTTATCCATGCACTCATTATGCAACATTATGCAAATATTCATGCAAATGAGGCCCCTTATGCAAATGAGGCCCGTGTCTTATGCGGCCCCCGGGTTACTTTACAAGTCCTCATTCGGCCCTCAAAGCAATTTGAGTTTGAGACCCCTGGTTTAGACCCTTCTCTGAACACCAAATGGTAAATCTTTTCCATTTGAAAGCATAGGAACCCCTAGTAGAAGGCTTTCTAGAGGCATGAATAACATCTCTGACTTGCTGAGAGAGATGAAAATCTTGAAGGTCTAGGCCCTCAGCAACCAAGCCCTGAGATGGAGCGACTGGGGGTTTGGGTGCCACAATGTTCCCCCTTCCTGGGACAGAAGGTCTGGAGCAGAGCCCAAGTCCATGGAAGGAGCTTGAGAGAGATGCAGAAGTAGAGGGTACCACACTTGGCGTGGCCAATGTGGAGCTATGAGGATCATGGTCCCTCGATCTCTCTGAAGCTTGAATAGTGTTTTGGGAATTAGGGGAATTGGTGGAAAGGCATAAAGGAAGTCTTGACCCCAGTGAAGGAGGAAGGCATCCTTGGCCTGAACTCCCTGACACGGAATTCTGGAACAGAACCGGGGAAGTATGGCATTCCACGGACTTGCAAAGAGGTCTCTGTCCAGGGTTCCCCAAATTCAAAAAATCCTGGCTACCTGGTCCATGTGGAGGGACCACTCGTGTGGGAGCAGAACTCGACTGAGTCTGTCCGCCCAAGAGTTTTGAATACCTGGAAGGTATACTGCCAGAAGATAGATGTGATGCTCTCTGGCGAAGGCCCACAGTCGCAAAGCTTCGTTGCAAAGCGACAGAGAGCCAGTCCCTCCCTGCTTGTTTACATAAAACATGGCTACTTGGTTGTCCGTGTGGATGAGGACTGTCCTGTAGCTGAGCAGGGAATGGAACACTCTGAGAGCTAAGAAAGTTGCTCTGAGTTCCAAGAGATTGATATGCAGAGAAGTCTCCTGTGGAGACCAGATGCCCTGGGTGGAGAGATCCTGCAAATGAGCTCCCCAACCCATTGGAGAAGCATCTGTTGCCAGAGTTGCTTGGGGTAGCGACTGCTGAAAAGGGGACCCCAGCAACAGATTTGGAGGGGACTTCCACCACTGGAGAGACCAAAATAGGTGACTGGAGTTCGCTATTTTGTCTGACAGGCAACCTCATGCCTGAGTCCATTGGGTGAACAAAGTCCATTGAGCTGCCCTCATGTGGAGGCGAGCATATGGGACCACATGCACGGTGGATGCCATGTGGCCTAATAGTTTTAACATCTCTCGAGCAGTTAAATGGGACTTTAACTGTATCTGGGAGGCTAACTGCACCAAGCGTAGGCAACAGGCCTGAGGCAGATAGGCCCTCGCAGTTGTGGTATCCAGCAAGGCCCCTATAAACTCCAGGGACTGAGTAGGGGTGAGATGGGATTTTGGGATGTTTATTACCAGACCCAAATACTGAAGGATACGCATTGTGCAGGTTAGACAAATCTGGGCCTCTGACTGGGATGGAGCTCGAATATTCCTAGAGTGCACAGAAATGCAGCTACTACTGCCATGCATTTTGTGAACACCTTTGGTGCAGAGGTCAGACCGAAAGGAAGCACCCTGTATTGGTAGTGCTTTCCTTGAAAAAGGAACCGAAGGAACCTTCTGTGTGTTGGATGGATGAGGACATGGGTGTACGCATCCTTGAGATCTAGAGAACAAAGCCAATCCTGACTCTGAAGGTATGGCAGCAGAGTACCCAGAGAAATCATCTTGAATTTCTCTTTGAATAGAAACTTGTTCAATTCTCTGAGATCCAAAATGGGTCTGTAGCCCCCTGTTTTCTTTGGAATAAGAAAATAAGGGGAGTAGAACCCTGAGCCCTGTTGAAGAAGGGGTACTTCTTCTATTGCCCCTTGGGCAAGAAGGGTAGCAATCTCCTGACCCAGAAGGTTGAGGAGAGATGTTGGAGAAATTGGACTGTTTCACCATGGTGTGGGGAGGAAGGTTTAAGAAATAAAGCTTGTACCCTTCCTTTATAATGGAGAGGGTCCATTGCTCTGCTGTGATTTGCTCCCATCTGGGAGCAAAGTAAGCTAACCTTCCTGGAATGGTGAGGGGCTCTGGTTCTTCCAGAGCCAGAAAGGCTAAGTTCTCTAGTTGCAAGTCAAAGGTCCTGAGGAGGCTGAGGCTGCTGGGCCATGGGAGGCCTGGCAGCCTTTGACTTGGCCTGTTTAGGTGGTTGCTGACGCTTGGCAGCAAAACGACCTGCAGCAGTGGCTTGCTGACCATAAGTAGGATAATATCTTCCCTTTTTAGAAAAAGGTGTGTCTTTTTGAACAATCTTTTCTTAGTAGGAGCAGAGGTAGACTTTGAAAGTCGATCCAAAGCAGAGTTCTCAGCATCCATCTGAGTGGCCTTTGCTTTCCAATCCCTGCCAAAAAGGTTTTCACCTGTACAAGGAAGATTTCCCAGTTCATCTTGGACCCAGAGTTCCAAATCAGATGCTTGTAACCAAGCAATTCTGCGTGCACCTATGGCAATAGCTGAGGCTCTGCTTACACACTCAAAAGAGTCAAAGGCTGCACGGTTGGAAAATTTGGAGACATCTTGGGCATGTTTAAGCCAAGTGAGGAATTCCTGCCTTTTATCTTCTGCAATAAAAGGGGCTAAAGTGTGCAGATGATCTGTGACTTCCCTTAGAAACATCCCCATATAGAGACTATAGGAGTTGATTCTGGCAGCAAGCATATTAGCCTGGAAAACCTTTCTGCCAAAAGCATCAAGGGTTCTGCACTCACGTCCTGGAGGATTAGAGGAGTGTCTCTTTGCACTCCTTATTTTCCTCATGGCAGACTCTACCACAATGGAGTGGTGAGGAAGCTGAGACTTATGAAAGCCAGGACAAGGAGGGACACGGTACATGGTGTCTAACCTACGAGAATGAGGAGAGACAGTAAGAGGAGTCTCCCACATGCTCAACATGAGATCACAGAGAATCTCATGAATAGGTAAGGTGGCTGCTTCCTTAGGAGCCTTAGGATATTGCAAAATATCTAATTGCTTGGCTCTAGGCTCTGTCTCAGGGGCCACTGTAATGGAGAGGCCCCTAGCTACTTCGCTGATGAAGTCTTGAAAAGACAAGTCCTCTGGAGGAGACATTCTTCATTTTGGCGAATCAGACTCCTGAGGAAGACGTACCGGTGCCTCGACAGAAGCCTCAGACTCAGAGTCTTCGGAGGAATCGAAGTATCGTCTGTCTGGATGCTCCTGTAAAGCCCGATACGCGTACCGAGTGGGATTGACATCGGGAGTAAGCGGTACCGGTTCAGTACCGATGGGCATCATAGGACAGGGTACCGTTGCAGTCGACACCGAAGCCGATGTCAATGCAATCGGTACCGGGAGCGATGCCGGTACTGGAGCCGGTACCAGCAACGGGGATTGTTGCGGTACCGGAGGCGTCGCAGCCTGTATGAAAGCCGTTAAGGTGCGCTGCATGGTCAGAATCTTCTGATCCATCGACGCCACCAAAGTCTGGATGTTGGTACCAGTGGGAGCCACCGGTACCCCAGAACACGGCAACAGGTGATCTGTCGAGGCTGAGCCATCGATGTCAACCTGTGACCCCATAGATAATGCTTTGGAAGCTGGAGCTTCCCGCCGGGGTAATTTTGCCGGTGCGGAATCCTCAAGGGCAAGCCCGGAGGCATCTCGATGCTTGGAGGGAGATCTGCCCTTCGAGGACAGGCCAGATTTATGCTTGGTTACCTGAGATCCATGGGAGGAAGAAGCAGCCCTGGAAGACGTCGATGCTACCGAAGCTGCATCAGAGGGAAACTGGGTACTGAGCTTGGCTGCTCGGTTCTGCTGACCTCTTTTAGACATCATGGTACAGGACATACAGTCCGTGATGGAATGGTCAGGTCCCAAACACTTTAGACACCAGTCATGGGTGTCGGTGACAGAAATAGTACCGCCACATTTTGTGCATTTTTTAAACCCAGAAGCGGGCTTCTCCATGAGGAAAATATTTTTAGGCCTAGGGCCCAAAAAATGAAAATGCACAGTAAAGATAAAGCGTTTTTTGGTTTGTTTTTTTTTAGAGAAAGAAAAGAAAGACCGGCGGTACCAGTCCGACGTCGAAGAAGGCAGACGAGACACAAAAGAATAAAGAAAAAATAAAGAACTTCTTCTGCGGTGACAGGAACACGACCTGCTGGCTCCGCGGAAAAGAAGAACTGGAGAGAGGCGGTTGGGAAAGGCGGGAAGGAAGCACGCAGGTGCCATGGGATGCTTCCAAAAGCTTTCTTATTGGACGCTGGGGAGCGTTCCCATGCAGGCTCCGTCGGTACCGACGATACCCATATGTGAAGACTCATTCCTGCTTGTTCCTGGAGATAGACCTCTAGCCACCTCCCGGATATAATCCTGAAAGGATATATCCTCTGGAGGAGACATTCTACGTTTAGGAGAGGAAGGCTCCTCAGAGAGAAGTACTCCGGTACCAACAGAGCTGTCAGAATCCTCGGAGGATTTGAAGTTTCTCCTGTCCGGGTGCTCTTGCAAAGCATGATACGATACCGGTACCGATCGAAGTCGATACCGGAGGGGTCCGGTACCGGCCTGTTGATACCAGAGGGGTCCGGTACCGGCCTGTTGATACCAGAGGGGTCCAGTACCGGCCTGTCAATACCAGAGGAAACAGCATGATTCGGTGTCGGTAACACAGTCGCCGATGTCGAGGCTGTCTGTACTGGAACCGGTGTTGATACCGGTTGAACCGTCTGAAGCGGTCCCGAAGGCACCGAAGCCGCAGGGAGAGCCACCAGACTGCGGTCAATAGCCAAGAACCTCTAGTCTATTGATGCTACTGATGCCTGGGTATCGGTACCGGACGAAGCGGCTGGTACCCCAGAGCATGGTATCAGTAGTTCTACAGAGGTTGAGGCCTCGAGAACATCCTGGAGCCCCGATAGTGCTTTGGAAGCCGAAGCCTCTCACCGGGGCAATTTTGCCGGTACAAGTCCCTCAAGGGCAACGCCAGAGGCATCTCGATGCTTGGAAGGAGATCTACCCTTTGAGGACCGTCCAGATTTATGTTTGGTTACCTGAGATCCATGGGAGGAAGACGAAGCCCTGGAAGACGTCGATGTCACGGATGCTGCATCGGAGGGAAAAAGGGTGCTAAGCTTAGCAACTCGGTTTTGCCGACCCCTCTTCGACATCATCCCACAGGCAACACACTCCGAGATGGAGTGGTCAGGACCTAAACATTTAAGGCACCACTCATGAGTGGCGGTGACAGAGGTGGTACCGCCACACTTGGAACACTTTTTAAAACCCGAGGCGGGGTTTTTTATTCTGAAGGAAAAGTTGGGCCTAGTGCCCAAAATGGCGCGTGGCACCCTACAGAAAAAAGACTGGAAAATCCAGAAAAAGATTACAAAATTTTTTTTTTGAAAAAAGAACGAACCAGTGGTACCGGTATAGCGTCGAGGAAGGCAGACGCTACCACAAAAAAGAATGAAGAAGATGGGATAATTTCTGTGGTGACAGGAAAAACGACCTGCTGGCTCCGCAGAAAATGAAGAACTGGAGAGAGGCAGTTGGGAAAGGCAGGCGCTGTGGGATGCTCCCAAAAGCTTTCTAATTGGACGCTGGGGAGCGTTCCCGCACAGGCTTCATCAGTACCGACGATATCCATATGTGAAGACTACATTCCTGCTTGTTCCTGGAGATAAATGCTTCTCACCCTGCTGTTTCTTCTTGGGGAGGGAGGAGGTCTTTCGAGAGAAACATGTACGGGTCATGTACTCTGTCTCAATCTCCGCTGCCTTGTCCTCCCATGGGCATGCCAAACAGTTGCTCCTCAAGGCAAGGGACATCTAGCAGTTTCTCCTGGACTCACTGTTCCAGGTCTGAGGACTGGAGCCAGGCCCATTAAGCAGGTTCCGATGCCAGCAGCCACCATCCAAGCAGAGGACTCTAAGCCGTCATATGCTTCCCATGAGAGGTATTTAGAATACTCTGACAGCCTTCAAGAGGGCCTGGAAATGACAGAGATGGTCTCTGTCGAGGCCCACCGCAAAGCCTCTGAGCTCCTTAGCGAGGTCATGGAGGAACATTGCAATGTACAATTGGTAAACCTGAATGTGGCATGCCAGCATTGAGTCCTAGTAAGCCTTGCACCCGAGGGTGTTGAGGGTACGAGGTTCTCTGCCCGGTGGGACCTAAGAATGAGTCTTCAGGCTCTTCTGCTTCCGCATGGCCAATTCAACCACCATCGAAGTGTGGGGGAAGCTGGGCTTTCCGAAACACCAGTCTCTGCTGGACTCTGTACATAGCATCCAGGAGCTTGCTAACAATAGGGATGGAAGCCAGTGGTCTCCCAACATGTGGAGCTGCCACCGGTTGAGGATGGAGGAAACCAGGACTGTGAAGGTCTCCTTCAGGGGAGCCTCATATTGAAAGATATCAAAGCTCCTCTGCACAGGGCTCTACCTCCGACTCAAACCAAAAGGGTGTCCTCGAGAGGGGACCACCACTGCTGGGCCGGCGGAGAGGGATCTGAGAGAAGGTCCTGGTGGGACCGAGTTTCCAGAAAGGTGTCCCCATCGGATTCCCAGTCCGAGTGTGGAGGACTCGGGGTCGGGCGGACTGAGAAGGGTCAGTGATCCGCACCGGGCTCCCAAGGCCAAAGCCTGCCCGGAGCCAGAGGCGCTCGCCCAAGGACCAGGACAGAGATCGAGACCCTCAACAGGCCTCTGATCTCAGGGGTCACTGCGGTGGCCTGGGGAGTCCGAGGTTGAGGTCCCTTGTTGTCTCGAGGCGCGTGCCGGTGGGGCCTGGCACCAGCACCTGCTGAGCTTCGAGGAATGCAAAAATGCTGCGTTCCAAGGCTAGCATTCAGGCCTCCCACTCGGAGAATGGGGCCCGGCAACATCGACACCGGGGTGACCGAGTCAGGTGTTGAGGAGAGGAGGTCCTCACCTCTCTGGAAACTGTGCACCATTGCCAGAGACCTCCATATCTGTTCGAGGTACCTTTCTGGGCCGCTCCCTCTCCGACTCTGGGATCTGCTGAGGGGGGCTGAGAGACCAGGTACATGACCGCTCACATTTGTCTGGCGCCCCCGACAGTGTCCTCACAGCCTTCTTCTTCTTCCGCTCACACAACCCCTGGTCGGAGTGCCACCGGGCCCGAGGAGGAGCCTTAGGTGACTCCAGGGGTTATGGGACCGTGGAGCGTGAGGCTACTGGGGATACCGGGGCTGCCTTATGGAAGAGATCATCCAGCTTCTACTTATGACTCTGGATGGCCTTTGAGGACATCTTCTTGCAGAGGAAGCATTGCTCTGGATCATGGTCAGCTCCCAGGCAACTGAGACGACAGTCATGGATGTCCTTGAGTGACATGTTCTTAGAACACTTATCACAATTTTTGAAACCGGAGGCCATCGGTGCAAAAAAGACCCTGGTGAGGTCAAAGATCCTCGATGCGGCCAGCAATTAAAAAGGGTGCGAAAGTGCAGGGAGAAAAAGAGGGCAAAAAAGAATCCTGAGACTGAGAAACTAAGCAGTGGAGCTCAGGATGATGGGAAGACTGGCAAAGGCCGGAAGGGCAAAACAGAGTTAGAAGTTGAAAATTTTTTTCAGAGGATGAAACACACATCCGAAGGGCTCCGTGGAAAAAGGGAGACCGAGTAAGATGGCACCCTTGGGCGGGAAGGAGACCACGCAGGCGTGGTGGCATTCCCAAAGGTTTTTTTTGAAAGTTGGGGAAATGCTCCGTGCAAGCTCCATCGGTGTCAATGTCACTCATATGTGAGGACCGACTTCCTGCTTGTTCCTGGAGAACGAAAAGGCCCTAGAAGGCTTACGGAAGCCCTCCAGAATAAGATCCCTGTCTGACTTCCCTTTGTCCTCTGTGGGCCCTTATGCTTTCTGTAGTGAGGTAGAGATCTGAGCTATCAATACTGATAAGCTTACTCCACCTGAAAAGGCATACCACCAGGGGGGAGTCATCCTCTTTTTGGGGGGGGAGACAGTTCCCCTTCCTCCAGGCTCCTTGCACGCCAAAAGCTCTCTAGGACTCTCATCCTAGTCACTCAGATGAACTTGCAACCGATTTGCTAAGGCTTTCTTGGAGGTTGAAAGTGCCCCTCTGTGGGTCATGTCCACCACCCCTAAATGGGGGTGCTTCTGCAGGCTCCATGGTGGACAAAGAACCTACCAAAGAGTGAACTGCCCTAGGAGGCACATTTAAGAAATCCTAAAGAGCAGTCTGGGTCCCTTGCCAAAAGCACCGATGCCTGCTGCAAAAGCTGCACAAACTCTGAGGAGACCAGCACTGACTGACCGATGGTATATAGGAGGACCACCCCAGGCCATCTCCACCGGTCACCATTCCCCTCTTGTAAATTGCAGCAGATCAGGTAGGGAGAAGGCTAAAGGTAAAAAGACCCCCCCCCCACCCCTGGATACTTAGAGAACTAGAACCTTCCAGTGACATCACTGCTACTTGAGCTGCCGCAGTTAGAGGCATACTTCAGTATTCGTATCCAAGCATATGGTCAGAAGCTGACTGCACACAGGATGACAGAGAAAACTATAAACAAAACTATGTACAGAACAGCCACCATAAAGAATACCTGTTATGAAGGTCAAAAGCCTAAAGAGCTAAACTGCAGAGATAGCAGGGCACAAAGGGGGGATCCTTGTCTGGTCTACCAGGACTCTAGGAAAGGAAATGATCTGGTGAAGTGTGAAGTGCCAAAGCTACAATTTCAATGGGCGGGAAGACGACATGGCTGTTTTCAAATCTCTGCACCGAAAGCTGTGCCTGCCCTGTGTATGACTATCCAAGCAGTAATGCCCGACAAAGATAAAGAAGGATGACCATTTGCAGACCTACAAATGTAAACAGAAGTGATAGAACTGCGCTCCAGCTAAGACAAGATCTGTGTCCGGATGGAGCATGCCCACAATTCCTCCATAACACTTCTGATTATGCAAAAGATATGCCAAAGATGCTGCCTCATTATCCAACAGGCCGTTTAATATTTAAACCAAGCAACATAGAAACTCTTCTATTCCTTCAATGAGGTATGTGTCTCAGAAAAAACTTACGGCTCTCTGGTATGAGCGTATAGCCACTAACCAGTGCCAGCTTTCACATCAATGACCAAACATCCTCATGAATTTTTTTTGTTGTTTCTTCAATATTTCTTATATGAATCTTGAAATAAGCCTCAAACAGTATTCTTAGCAATTAACATTCCAAAATAGGAAAAAGTAAACTTAGCTTGAAAATAGCTTTAAAAGAACCAGCCAGATGACCAGAGCAGGGCAATTCCAATGCCTACAATCAGGCACCCCAAGCATTTCACAGGAAAAAGTTTCTTCAGGGAATTGTCCATCCACGGCTTATAATTAGATGCTGTCAGCGTGCTGAAGCAACGAACATAGCTCTGGTGCTTTTGCCAACTGGTCAGGGACTGAACATCTGGGTTGTTTTAGACAATGTTTTGGCAGTGATGTATGTCAACAACCAAGATGACACCAAATGTGCAGGAATGGCCTTAGAAATGGCCCTCTTGTTTCCATGGTCAGAGTAGAATCTTCTTGCGTTCTTGGCACAAAATATTGCGGGCGTAGCCCATGTAGAAGTGGATTATTTCAGCCACCAGACTCTTGATCCCAGGAAGTGGATATAGCATAGTTACTCACCTGTAACAGGTGATCTCTGGGAACAGCAGGAATTTAGTCTTCACATATGGGTATCGTCGGTACCGACGGAGCCTGCGCGGGAATGCTCACCAGCGTCCAATAGGAACGCTTTTGGGAGCATCCCACTGCGTCTGCGTGCTGCCTTCCCCCCTTTCCAACTGTCCCTCCTCAGTTGAGTTTATAGCTGAGCCAAATGGATACAGAGGAAAGAGACAGAGATAGAGAGACAACTCCTAGGGGAGGTGGGTGGGTTGTGAAGGCTAAATTCCTGCTGTTCCTGGAGATCACCTGTTACAGGTGAGTAACCACGCTATCTCCAGGAACAAGCAGAAATGTAGTCTTCACATATGGGGACTCCCTAGCTGATGCCAGGGAGATGGCCCCAGGAAGCTGCCACCCATTGTGAGATGGGTCATGCTTCCTCCCATGTCTCTGGCATCCACCAGGGTTGGTGGGTAGGAGTTGAATTAAGTCTGAAAGAGATGTTGAAGAACAGCCTGGCCAAACAAGGCATCCCGACGGGTGTCCTTGTCTAAGTAGTAGTGAGCTGTAAAGGTATGTACCGAAGCCCAAGTGGCTGCTCGACCGATGTCGTCGATAGACACAGAGTGAAGGTTAGCCATAGAGGCTGCCATGGCTCTCACATTATGAGCTGTGACATGGCCTTCAAGAGGAAGACCCTTACTCTCATAAGCAAATGATATGCAATGTGCAATCCAGTTAGAGTCCTTTTGGAAACTGGAAGTCCCAAATGACCAGAATCAAAAGCAACGAAGAGTTGAGAAGACTTTCTATGTTGCTGTGTTCGTTGTAGGTAAAAAGCTAAAGCTCTTTTACAGTCCAAGGTATGAAGGTTCCTTTCTGCATTGGAGGCATGAGGCCTCGGAAAGAATACAGGAAGGTAAACCGCTTGGTTTAAATGGAAAGGCGAAACCACCTTTGGCATAAAGTGTAGATGAGTCCTAAGAACAACCTTATCATGGTGAAATCTTTTAAGGAGGATCAGCCACTAGAGCTTGCAATTCACTAATGCGACGTGCGGAGATGATTGCAATCAGGAAGACGACCTTCCAGGAAAGGAATTTCAAAGATGTAGTGGCTAACGGTTCAAAAGGCGGCATCATGAGCTACCCGAGAACAAGGTTCAAATCCCATGCCACCGGTGGTGGTCTAATGGGAGGTTTTGTTAATAGAAGACCTCTCATAAATCTTGCTATGAGTGGATGAGAGGAAATAGGTTGTCCATTTAGAGGCTTGTAGGAAGCTGCAATTGCACTAAGATGGACTCTTACTGAATTGGTCTTTAGACCAGAATTTGATAGATGAAGGAGGTACTCTAGTACCGACTGCAGAGGTATCACAAGAGGGTTTAGTCCCTTTTGAGAACACCATATAGTAAAACGTTTCCACTTAAAAGCGTATGAACGTCTTGTGGAAGCTTTTCTAGAAGCCTGAAGGATATCTTTTACCTGTTGGGAAAGGTTGAGATCCTGAAGATCTAGGCTTTCAGCAACCAGGCCCTGAGATGCAGGGACTGGGGATTCGGGTGCCATAGCATCCCGTTGTCTTGGGAGAGAAGATCTGGAGCACACCCTAACTCCAGAGGTGCAGCTTGAGAGAGATGTAGAAGCAGAGGATACCACGTTTGCCGTGGCCAACGTGGCGCTATGAGAATCATACGACCTCTGTCTCTCTGAAGCTTGAAAAGTGTTTTGGGGATGAGGGGAATGGGTGGGAAGGCATAGAGGAAGTCCTGACCCCGGTGAAGGAGGAAGGAATCCCTTGTCTGACAATTTTGAGCCAGAATTCTGGAACAGAACCAGGGAAGTTTGGCATTCAGTGGACTTGCAAAGAGGTCAATGTCTGGGGTTCCCCAGATCTCAAATATTTTGGCCACCTGGTTTAGGTGGAGAGACCATTCGTGTGGCAGCAGTACTCGGCTGAGTTTGTCTGCCCAAACGTTTTGAATGCCTGGAAGATATACCACGAGAAGGTGAATTTGATGCTCTCTGGCGAGGGCCCATACTCGTAAAGCTTCCTTGCATAACGACAAAGAACCTGTTCCCCCCTGCTTGTTCACGTAGAAGGAGAAATTTCACTTACCGTTAATTTCCTTTCCTGGAATACTGCTAGACCAGTCCAGACAAACGGGTTGTTTCCCCCTGCCAGCAGATCTTGGAGACAGAGAATTCTACCAGAGCTCTGATAGGCTGGACTCTGGTGATATGGTCCTACCCCTAGGGGTCTCCCTCAGTAATGTCTGTAAAGCGAACCCAAACATGTAACACAACTAAGTTACTTGTTCCTGTTCTATGTAATGACCTGACTTTTGTTCATTGTCAGATACCTTTTGTTTTATGTAAACCGCGCTGATCGCAAATAGTGCGGTATATAAGAAATGTAAATAAATAAATAAACTAAACCATAAGACCACACATAGTGGACGTTTAATTCAACTATGTACAAGGGAGCTGAAAGTATCCCCAGAACTGAAGGCTGCTAAGACCGATAACGCAGCCATCTGCCCCCCATGGTGAGGCATATTGACAAGGAAGGAACAGAGGCTTGCGGCTTCACCGCACTAGCAGCACCGTAACTGACAGTAGGGTGGGTCCTGGACTGGTCTAGCAGTATTCCAGGAAAGGAAATTAACGGTAAGTGAAATTTCTCCTTTCAAGTCATACTGCTAGACCAGTCCAGACAAACGGGCAGTACCCAAGCTACCTGCTTTCAAGGGGGGGTCAATGCCGACGACAGCACTGCAGCTCCAAACTGACCCTCCTGCCGAGCGCGAACATCCAATCTATAGTGACAAACGTGGACAACGACGACCAAGTCGCCGCCCGGCAAATGTCGAGAGGGGCTACTTGAGACCGCTTGGCCCAAGACGAAGCCTGAACCCAAGTGGAGTGAGCTCGGAGCCCTGCTGGAACCTGCTTGCCTTGCAGTATATACACTGCCTCAATAGCTCCTCGCAACCATCTAGAAATGGTGGATTTGGAGGCTGCGGACCCCCGTCGAGGGCCCGCAAACAGGACAAAAAGATGATCAGTCTTACGGAAGGCGTTCGTGATCTTAAGATACCGATAAAGCACTCTCTTCAGGTCCACAACATGCAATTGACGAAGGCGACCGGAACACTGCTCTTTTTCAAAGGTAGGCAAGAAAAGAGGCTGGTTGACATGAAACGGGGTAAGCACCTTATGTAAAAAGGATGGAACAGTTCGAAGAGAAACTCCCGCCGAAGAAAACGAGAGATAGGGGTCTCAACAAGAGAGCCTGAAGTGTGGAAATCCGACGTGCCGAAGTTACGGCCACTAGGAAAACTGTCTTTAGCGTTAAATCCTTAAGGGAACATGCCTTCAGGGGCTCAAAGGGAGGAGCAACAAAGGCACAAAGAACAAGAGCGAGATCCCAAGAAGGAACTAAAGGACGTATCGGGGGCCGTAATGTCTGAACCCCTTTAAGATAACGCAAAATGTCCACATGCGAGGCGAGAGCACCCTGCTATCGGCCCTCGAAAACAAGTTAGCGCGGCAACCTGCACGCGCAAGATCCCGAGCGCCAGACCCTTATCTAGACTGACCTGCAGAAAGGAAAGACTATCCGGGATGTTGCAACGCCAGGGCGAGATGTGACGTAGCAAACACCAAGTGTCAAAGAGACGCCACACACGAGCGTAAGCAAGCGACGTTGAAGACCGCCGTGCCTTAAGCACTGTCGCCACCACACTCGACGAATATCCCTTCTGAACTAACCTGTGGCGTTCAAGAGCCAGGCCGTAAGCTAGTAAGGAGCCGGGTTTCCCATTTCCACCGGCCCTTGGAGCAGGAGCCCTGGGAACGCCCCCAGGCGTAGAGGAGACGCCCGAGACAGCCGGACGAGATGCGCATACCACGGTCTGCGAGGCCAATCCGGTGCCACCAGGATCACCAGGCTGCGATGCTCCCTGACTCTTTGGAGAATCTTGCCGATCATGGACCAGGGAGGAAAGACATACAGAAGGAGATGGGTTGGTCACGCTTGAGACAGTGCATCTATCCGGTGCGACCCGTTGTCTCTCCACCGGCTGAAGTAGATCGGTGCCTTGGTATTCTGCGCTGTAGCCATGAGATCCATTGCCGGTAGACCCCATAGTCGAACAATGGACTGAAAGGACTCTGGCACCAGAGCCCATTCCCCCGGATCCAGAGCATGTCGGCTGAGGAAATCGGCTTTTACATTGTCTACCCCCACGATGTGTTGCGCCGAGATCGCCTGCAGATGCCTCTCCGCCCACGGAAGGAGAAGACTCATTTCCTTCGATACACCTGGACATTTCATGCCCCCTTGGCGGTTGAGGTATGCCACTGTCGTAGCGTTGTCGGACAGAATTCGAACCTCCTGACGCCGCAGAAGAGGCTGAAACTTTCGCAAGGCTAAGCGCACCGCTCGCGTCTCGAGGCGATTGATGGACCACCGGGCCCTCCCGAGGAGACCAAATCCCCTGCGCTGAGTGCGAGCCGCAATGCGCTCCCCAACCGGAGAGACTGGCGTCTGTCATTACAAACACCCAGCGCGGAGTCTCCAAGGAAACCCCTTGAAGGAGAGATTGCGGGGCTGGAGCCACCAACGGAGGCAAAGTCTCACCGCCGGTAGTAGAGGCAACCGAACTTGATAATCCTCTGACACCATGCTCGAGGCGAGACCTGTGCTAGGAGACTGCGAACTTAAGAAGTTAACTTGAGGAATCGAGGCATTGACAAAAAGACCCGACCTAAGGCTGTATCAAACCGAGCCCCCAAAAATTCAATCTCCTGGGACGGCTGAAGACAACTCTTGTCACGGTTGATTACCCAGCCGAGGCTTTCGAGAAAGGCAACAATCACCGAGACTGTGCTGCAAGCCTCGGGGAGAGAGTCTGTGCGAATGAGCCAGTCGTCCAGATAAGGATGAACCTGATGCCGCGGCTGCGTAAGGCCGCAGCTACTACCACCATTACCTTGGAGAAGGTTCGAGGCGCCGAAGCTAGACCGAAGGGCATCGTACGAAATTGGAAATGTTGACAGAGTACCGCAAATCGAACGAGTCGCTGATGACCCTCTCGAATGGGAATGTGAAAGAATGCTTCCGTGAGATTAAGGGAAGCTAGAATTCCCCCTTGCGTACCGCTTGAATAACGGATCGCAGAGTCTCCATTCAAAAGTGTGGTACCCGCAGACTGTGATTGATGCCTTTGAGATTCAAGATAGGACGAAAGGAGCCGTCCTTTTTTTTTTTTGGCACCACAAAATAGAGTAACAGCCTAGTCCTCTTTCCAACAGTGGAACTGGACGAATGGCATCTGAACGCTGGAGTCTTTGAACAAATCAACATCTGCTGCCCATTGACGCAGCCAGAGCCATCTCCGAGCTACTGTCACGGGTGCTACGGAGCGAGCTGACAGCCGCAAGAGATCAGAGAAGGCCTCTGCCAGGAATGCAGCGATGGATTCTAAACGAGCCAACTCGGGATCACCTGGAAGCTGCTGAATCCATAGAAGGGAGGCCCGTGCTGCTAGACCTCCACACACCCCTGCTTGAAGGGAAAGAGCAGACGACGAAAAAACCAGTCTTTAGCAGACTCTCAACTTTTTAGGTCTTGCTGGTCGCGGAGTGCCGCTCTGCCCTCAACCGGAATTGTGGTATGCTTGGTGACCCCGGTCACTAACACATCAACTTTCGGATATGTCAGCCAATGGTCCAAGTCAGAGGGAGACCAAGGGTATAACTGACCAATACCGCGTACCGTACGTAGAGAGGACTCTGGAGAGTCCCACTCTCGAGATACCATATGCTGTAACTCGGCTGGAAAGGAAAAAGCTTTGGAAGGCTTACGAATGCCCTGTAAAATGGGATCCGGCTGCAACAAGGTTTGAGAACTCTGAGGATCAGGCGTGTCGGCTAGGCGTAGCGACTCCATCACCTGTGTGATTAGGGCCGGCAACTCCTCTTTCCGAAAAAGTCTGATATCTTGAGAGCCCTCGTGAACTGTCAGTGAAGAATCAGACGGAGAATATTGCCCATCTTCTTTCTCCAACGAGTCAGGGCTCACCTCCGACGACTTAAAGTCTTTTTGAATATCCGTAGTGTCCCGCAAGCCACATGCAACGTTCCTGGAAGGACGTACTGCTTTAAGGTCTGAGGACTTTTGGGACCGCTTGCGAGACCCCACCATATCCTTGTCTTCTACTGGGCGGGTGCTGGAGGTATACCAAAAGACTCCAAACGCCACAGGTGCCATGCCTGGTGGAAGAGCGTCAGGAACTCACTGTCAGCCAAGGCTGCCGTGGCTTCCAGCAGCTGTGGAAGCAAAATGGGAGCTGACTGAGTCCTTTCTGCAGGAAGATCCTGCTGCAGGGGCTCTAAGGAGGGAGGAGTTAAGGCGCTGATGTCCTCAGCTGGCAGCGCAGTGGGAATGGAGGAAGAAGATTCTCCTGGATGCAGCATGCAGGTGGAACACAAGCAATCTATTAACTCATTATTATTATTACATATAATACAGCTGTGCAGAGAAACAGGCTTTGCAGAGGCTTAAACCTTTTTTTTTTTCCTTTTTTTGTAAACAAAAATCAAGGTAGGCTTAGGGAAACAGAAGACTTCAAAGAAAAGGGATTTTGAAACTCCCTGTGCCTTCACAGCATGTTTAAATGTTTTGAAATGGCTGCCCAGAGCTGCTCCCTCCAAAAAAAAAAAAAAACACTGAAGAGAAATCCCTCCTGATTTTCAAAATGGCCGCCGGCACAGATAAACATCAAAATAAAAGTTTCCTAAGCTCTAAAAACCTTAAAAATGCAGCAAAATTGCTGGGGAAGAGGCAAGGAGCGCTGCTAGCAACTTAAAAATTCAAATCCTGACGAACCCTGAATCACCAGAAACGGAGGGTAGAAGGAAACTGTGCTGGTACAGAGGAGCTGAGTTCCCATGGAGGAGAAGAGAAACTTTCAAAGTCAGTGTAAGGTAATTACAGTGACTGAAAGGTAGGGAAATTAGAGTTTGATCCCTCTGCAGCCACTTAGACCCTCATGGCAGGGGCTGGAAGGTGTTTCTGGAGAGAAGGGGAGCTGCACAGACAGTGAAATCAGGAGCTCAAACCCTGCTGTATTGCTGATTACAGAAAATCCAGCTATTAAGGAGGGAAGCCTGGGAAACCCAGAGAAACACCTCTTGTGTGCTCTGGGTGCATCCAGGAAATAAAAATGAAGAAAAGAAAATAGGAACTTCAAACCCTAGTTTAACAGACCCTGATGAAACCGGAAGTGAAGGAATCAGGTCAGAGACAGCCGGTCCCGATGCAGTTGAAATAAACCCAGGGCAGCTGAGGCAAGTAAGAAAATAGTTTACTTACAGTTTCTCTCAGAAATGGATACCTGATCCACCTGCTGATGTCTAAGCCCTCGTGGCAAAGACTCAGCGCTGCTTAAAGAAAATTGGGAGCTCTACTGAAGCCAGGCTCAGGAGCTCCACAAGTTTATCTGGGGAATCAAGTTGCTGGGAAACCCAGAGTAACACCTCTTGTGTACGCTGGGTGCATCCAGGAGCCTCAAGATACAGAGAAACCTGATTTTAGGGGAGTCCTTCGTCCAGCTAACAAGCCCTCATGGCCAGATGCTGGGGATTCTTCCTGTCAGCGAGCTCTACTGTGTCAGAAACAGGAGCTCAGCTGCAAACACCCGGGTGCACAGTGAAACTATACTGGCAGCAACAGACAAGTGGAAATATCAGTCCCCAAAGGGATTCTAAATAATTTTAAAGATTTTGAGGGAAAAACAACAAAAGCAACCAGATCTGCTGGAGACAGAGAAATACTGAGGGAGACCCCTAGGGGTAGGACCATATCACCAGAGTCCAGCCTATCAGAGCTCTGGTAGAATTCTCTGTCTCCAAGATCTGCTGGCAGGGGGAAACAACCCATTTGTCTGGACTGGTCTAGCAGTATGACTTGGAACATGGCTACTTGATTGTCTGTTTGGACTAGGACTGTCTTGTAGCTGAGCTGGGCATGGAATACTCAAAGAGCGAAAAAGATTGCTCTGAGTTCCAAGAGGTTTATATGAAGAGAAGCCTCCTGTGGAGTCCAGGTACCCTGGGTAGAGAGATTGTGCAGGTGGGCCCCCCATCCCACCAGTGATGCATCTGTTGTTAGAGTGGCGTGGAATAGGGGTTTCTGGAAAGGAGACCCCACTAGTAGGTTTTCCAGCGTTTGCCACCATTGGAGGGACAAAATCAGTCGCTGTGAGTTTGTTATTTTGTCTGACAGGTGACCTGTGGCCTGTGTCCACTGTGTGGATAGGGTCCACTGAGCTGCTCGCATGTGGAGGCGAACATAGGGAACCACATGAACTGTGGATGCCATATGTCCCAATAGTTGAAGCAGTTCTCGAGAAATTAGTGTGGCCTTTACCACTGCTTGGGAAGCTAACTGCACTATGCGAAGACAGCAGGGCTGTGGGAGGAAAGCCCTCGACTGTCTGGTATCTAGACGAGCTCCTATCAACTCCAGGGACTGAAGGAGCAAGATGGGATTTTGGGAGGTTTATGACCAATCCCAAGTATTGGAGGATTTGCATTGTGCGAGACAGAGCAGAGCTGGCTTCTGGAACGGTGGGGGCTCAAATGAGCCAGTCGTCTAAGTAAGGGAAGACAAATATCCCTAGAGTTCGCAGGAATGCAGCTACCACTGCCATGCATTTCGTAAATACTGTTGGTGCCAAAGCCAGACCAAAGGAAAGAACCCTGTATTGGAAGTATTTGCCCTGGAAAAGGAACCGTAGGAATTTCCTGTGATCTGGATGTATGAGAATATGAGTATATGCATCCTTTAGATCTAGAGAACAAAGCCAATCCTGACCTTGAAGGTATGGCAGAAGAGTTCCTAGAGAGATCATTTTGAACTTCTCTCGGAACAAATATTTGTTCAATTCTCTGAGGTCTAAGATGGGTCTGTGTCCTCCTGTTTTCTTTGGGATAAGAAAATAGGGGGAGTAGAACCCTGTACCCTGTTGGAGAATGGGAACCTCCTCTATTGCTCCGTGGACAAGGAGTGTTGAGACCTCTTGACCCAAGAGATTGTTTATAGAGGTCTGGGAATTGAACTGTCTTACGACTGTAGGAGGGGGGCATGCTGTGAAAATGAAGCTTGCACCACTCTCGTACAATGGACAGAGTCCAATTTTCTGCTGTTATTTGGTGCCATCTGTTGGCAAAATGACACAATCTGCCTGGAATGGTCACGGGTTCTGGACCCTTCAGGGGCAGGAAGGCTAAGATCTCTAGGAAGGAGTCAAAGTCCTTGAGGAGGCTGAGCCTGTGGAGCTGGCTGAGCTCTCGGGCTTTTGGCTTCTTTTGCTGTCTAGATTGCTGCTGTTGTCCCTTTTGGGCAGCTTGAACTGGACCTTGCCCTTGCTGAGCATAAGAAGGATAAAATTTCCTCTTTTTGCTGAAAAAGGGTGTTTTTATAGATTTTCTTTTTGACTGGATTGACTGTAGATTTTGACAATCTATCCAAAGTGATATTGTCTGCATCTATCTCATTAGCCTTTTCCTGCCAATTCTTGCCAAAGAGATTTTCTCCTGTGCAAGGAATGTTTCCTAATTTATCTTGTACCCAAATTTCCAAGTCTGATGTCTGAAGCCAGGCAACGCTACGTGCACCAATGGCAATAGCAGAAGTTCTGCTGATGCATTCAAAGCAGTCAAAGGCTGCATGGTTCACAAACTTGGAAACATCCTGAGCATGCTTGACAAGAGTAAGGAAGTCTTGTCGTTTGTCACCAGGAAGAAGGGAGCTCATAAGCTCCAAGTCTCATGTGACCTCTTTGAGGAACATTCCCATATATAGAATATAGGAACTGATCCTGGCTGAGAGCATGGAAGCTTGGAAGCATCGACGTCCAAAGGCATCAAGAGTCCTGCACTCACGACCTGGAGGATTAGATGCATGCCTCTTTGCACTTTTCATCCTACGCATGGCTGATTCCACTACCACTGAATGGTGTGGTAACTGAGTTTTTTGGAAGCCAGGACAAGGTGGAACTCGATACATGGTATTGAGCCTCCTAGAGTGAGGAGATGTGGTTAAAGGTGTTTCCCACATCCTGAGCATCAGATCATGGAGGATCTGATGACTAGGCAGAGTAGCTGCCTATTTGGGAGCCTTAGGATACTGAAGAATCTCTAATTCTTGTGCCCTAGGTTCTTTTTCAGGAGCTACCATGATTGAAAGGCCTCGAGCCACATCACAAATAAAATTCTGAAAAGACATATCCTCTGGAGGAGACATTCTGCATTGAGGAGAAGAGGAGTCCTCCGGAAGAAACACTCTGGTACCGGCAGAGTCAGTGTCATCGGAATCAGAAGATTCAAAATATCTCTGATCCCGATGTTCGTGCAGAACACGGTACTGGTATCGATCAAAGTCGGTATCAAAATGTCCCGGTACCGATCTGTCGATGCCGGAAAAAGTCTCAAGACCCGGCCCGGTTCTGTCTTCCTCTCTTAGTCATCCCCATACAGGAGAGACATTCAGATGGAGAATGTTCAGGGCCTAAACATTTAAGACACCAATCATGGGTGTCAGTGATGGAAATGGTAATGCCACACTTAGTACATTTTTTAAAACCACTAGTTGGTTTTTCCATGTTTCAGGAATATGAGGCCTAATGCCCAAAATGGCGCCTAGCACCGAAAAAGAAAGGTTTCTGAAGAGAAACAGTTCAAAGTATAAAATTTTTGAGAAAAGAAAAGAACCGGCGGTACCGGTAGGCGTCGTGCGGAGGCAAACGCGACCACAAGAAAATAATTTTAAAGACGGAATTTTCTGCGGTGACAGGGTATGGGTCCTGTCGGCTCCGTGGAAAATGAAGAACTGAAGAGGGACAGTTGGAAAGGCGGGAAGGCAGGGCGCATGTGCTGAGGGATGCTCCCAAAAGCGTTCCTATTGGACGCTGGGGAGCGTTCCCGCGCAGGCTCTGTCGGTACCGACGATACCCATATGTGAAGACTACATTCCTGCTTGTTCCTAGAGATATTGTTATACTCATCTACCCAAAGTATAAGAATCACAGTTGGGTAGACTAAGGACCAATTTGATCTCTGTTCTGTTGCCATTTACTATGTTAGTATATCGCATCTCCCTTAGCATTGGAGTGCCTGCCCTGCACTCCATTATGTCTGGATTTTTGTTCTATATCCTACAGAATCCTCACCCTCAGTACTGCATTTCCTCCTAGAGGGATCCTTATCCCTGTAGTACTAGGGTGTCTGTCCCACCCCCAAGAGCTTTTCACCTCCTCAATGTCAAGATTCCTGCCCTGCATCCTTATACCCACCCCAAAGGATCCTCAGTCCTTTAATGCTGGGGTTCTTCCCTCATCCCCCTTAGTACTGAGGTTCCTGCCCCATGCCCAGAGGCTCTCACCTTCTTAATTCCGAGGATCCCGTCTCATGACCCAGGGCACTCATCTCCTTAGTGCAGAGGATCCTGCCCCATGACCCAAGGTATTCTCATCTCTTCAATGCCAATGATCCTGAAGGTGCCCCAGATTCTTACTTGTTCAATATTGCGTTATCTGTCTCCATCTGGCTCTTCTCACTTAAAGCTTTATTTAAACGACTCTTCCATGTCTCAACAGTTGACAATGCATCAACCAATTGTGTGTCCTGCAGACAAGCCAAAGAGCAAAAGGCAACAAAAGGATAGAGAAAAAAAGATCAGCAGCAATGGACCTCTCAGGGATTGCATCCCAAGCATCAAACTCACTGTCCTCATCCCAATTTCTGTTCTGCACTAGCTTCAAGCTACCTTTTCCTGCAGTTGCACACTCAGTTTTTCTAGAGTATCCTCACTGTGCTCGGCCCGTTGTTTCTGTGCCCGGGTGGCCTTTTTCAGGGCTTCTTTCTCCTTCTCGGTGGTCTGCTTCTGGTCATTCAGTTTCTCTACCAGCTGTTCCATCTCCACCTTCATCTGGGTATGACTGCGCTCCAGGTTCTGGAAAGGAGAGGACAGAAACTGATTACTTCCTATGGAGATATAGCGTAGTTACTCACCTGTAACAGGTGTTCTCCAGGAGCAGCAGGAATCAGTCCTCACTTATGGGTGACGTCGGCGCCGACGGAGCCCTCGCGGAGCAATTTTCCCCAGCTTTCAAAGAAAGCCTTTGGGAATTGCAGCGCGCATGCGCGGTCGTCTTCCCGCCCGAGGGTGCCATCTTAGCCAGTCAGATGACATAGCTAAAAAAGACAGCATAAAAATTTGCAAAAAAGAACATAAGCAGACGATTGCAACTCCAAGGGGAGGAGGGAGGGTAGTGAGGACTGATTCCTGCTGCTCCTGGAGAACACCTGTTACAGGTGAGTAACTACGCTTTCTCCAGGACCAAGCAGGAAGTCAGTCCTCACTTATGGGACTCCCAAGCTCAAGGCTACCGGAGACCCTAAGCACAAAAATGAGCTCCCTCTAGCTCAGCAGCACAGAAGGATAGAATCTTCGCTGAATTATCACCCACCAGTAGCCCACATCCGGGATGGAGGGTAGGAGTTGCTCAGACCTCGAAGAGATTACGGAGGACTGCCTGTCCGAAAGCACTGTCCCTACGGGACTCCCTCTCGAGACAGTAATGGACCGCAAAAGTCTGGCTCGAAGACCAAGTAGCGGCCCGGCAGATGTCTGCCAGCGGAACAGAGCGGAGGTAAGCCACTGACGTGGCCTTTGCCCGAACGCAATGAGCCGTGACTCGACTTTCTAAGGAGAGTCCGGCTGCCCCATAAGCCCAAGAGATACAGTCCGCAACCCAGATGGACAGAGTACGCTTGGAGACCGGGAGCCCCAATTTATTGGGGTCAAAAGACACAAAAAGCTGAGCAGCTTTACGGTGCTCCCGCGTACGGTCAAGGTAGAAGTTCAATGCCCTTCTACAGTCCAGGGTATGGAGGACCGTTTCAGCTCGGCTGGAGTGTGGTCTGGGAAAGAAGGTTGGAAGTACCACCTCCTGATTGATGTGAAAAGGGGAGACCACTTTAGGCAGAAATTTTGGGTGAGTCCGTAGGACTACCCTATTCTTGTAGAACCTAGTGTAAGGGGGATCAGACACGAGGGCCTGCAATTCACTTACGCGCCTAGCGGAAGTGAGGGCTATCAAGAACAGTGTTTTCCAAGACAGAAAACGGAGAGAACAGGTAGCCATAGGTTCAAAAGGCGGACAGGTGATCCGCTGCAAAACCACATTCAGGTCCCAGTCAGGCGCTGGCGGGCGCAGAGGTGGTTTAAGTAGAAGGAGACCTCGGAGAAACCTCGCTACGAGAGGGTCATTGGAGAGAGGTCTGCCGTCCACTGGCACATGATGTGCTGAAAGAGCACTGAGGTGAACTTTGACGGAGTTGGACTTAAGTCCCAGATTAGAGAGGTGCAGCAAGTACTGCAAGATCACCGACACCGGGCAGGAGAAGGGATCCTGAGACTGTTGGGTACACCAGACTGCAAAGCGACGCCATTTAAGGGCGTAGCATTTGCGGGTAGAAGGCCGTCGCGAAGCTAAGACGACCTCCTCCACCTCCGCCGGCAGAAGGGGAGCAAGGACTACCCTCTCAGCAGCCAGGCCATGAGGTTGAGAGACCTGAGGTTGGGGTGCAGAAGGGACCCCTGATCCTGAGTGAGGAGATCCGGTTGTACCCCCAGAGGGATTGGATCCTCCACCGCCAGTTGCAGCAGGAGCGGAAACCACGGCTGCCTGGGCCAGCGAGGGGCCACCAGGATCATGAAGGCTTTGTCTCGGAGAACCTTGAAAAGAGTCCGAGAGACCAGCGGGATGGGAGGGAAAGCGTACAGAAGGCTCCCCGACCACGAGATCAGAAAGGCGTCCGCCGCAACCCGAAGGGGGTGTGGCTGACGAGAGCAGAAGCGAGGAAGCTGCCGGTTGTGAGGACTGGCAAAGAGATCCACCGTGGGGAGACCCCACTTGAGGAAGAGCTTCTGAACTACCAAGGGATCCAGACGCCACTCGTGCGGCTGGAGGACCCTGCTGAGTTTGTCTGCAAGGCAATTTTCTTGGCCCGGGAGATAAACTGCCTTGAGGAGAATGCCGTGACTGACGGCCCAAGAGCAGAGCTTCTGTGCCTCCCGGCAGAGGAGGAAGGAGCCCGTGCCCCCCTGCTTGTTCACGTAGAACATGGCAACTTGATTGTCCGTCTGGACAAGGACGGACTGTTGGGAAGTCAGGTGGGAGAAGGCCTTGAGAGCTAGGCGGATCGCCCTGAGCTCCAGGAAGTTGATCTGCTGAGCAGACTCCCACGTGGTCCAGAGGCCCTGAGTACGTGCCTCTTGGCAATGTGCTCCCCAGCCCAGGAGGGATGCATCGGTGGTCAGCACCCGGGTCGGCTGAGGTGAATGGAAAGGCATTCCGAATATCAGGTTCGGCTGCCGGAGCCACCACCGGAGAGACGAGAGCAGCGGCTCGGAGACGCGCACTAGGTCTGCCAGGCCGCCTGTGGCTTGTCGCCACTGCTGGCGGAGACACCATTGAGCAGACCGCATGTTCAGGCGGGCATTGGGGGTCACATGGACGGTGGAAGCCATATGGCCGAGCAGTCTCAGGAAGCGCCTGGCGGAGACCAGGGGCTGGCTGCGAAAGCGGTCGGCTAGGTCCATGAGCCGTTGAGCCCTGTCGAGCGGTAGGTACGCTCGTGCCCGAGGAGTGTGCAGCCTTGCGCCGATGAACTCGAGATCCTGTGAGGGGAGCAAAGTGGACTTTGCGAAGTTTATGACAAAGCCCAAGTGCTGCAGCAGAGTCACCGTGCGGCACGTGGCGTTGGTGACCTCTTGAGCGGACGCTGCTCTGATGAGCCAGTCGTCGAGGTACGGAAAGACATAGAGGCCGTGAAGCCGGAGATGGGCCGCCACGACCGCGAGACATTTTGTGAAGACTCGCGGTGCGGAGGATAGGCCAAAGGGCAGTACTCTGTACTGGTAATGATTTCCTGCCACCACAAACCTTAGGTATTGGCGGTGGCTTGGGTGGATGAGGATGTGCGTGTAGGCATCCTTTAGATCCAAGGAGCATAGCCAATCTCCCTGCTGGAGGTAGGGCAGAAGGATTCCAAGGGTAAGCATTTTGAACTTCTCCCGCACAAGGAACTTGTTGAGGTTGCGCAAGTCCAGGATGGGTCTGAGGCCCCCTGTTCTCTTTGGTATCAGAAAATACCTTGAATAAAAGCCTTGACCTCTCAGGTGGCGGGGCACCGGTTCCACCGCCTGTTCCTGCAGAAGACCTGCTAACTCCTGAAGGAGCAACTCCCTGTGCAGAGGGGGGCGCGAAGGTTCTCCCGGAAAATAGGAGGGAGGGACCTGATGGAAGTGGAGAAGGTAGCCTTCTCGCACGACCTGAAGTACCCAGGCATCTGCGGTGATGCTGGACCACCTGTGGGCGAAGTGAACCAGCCGGCCTCCGGTGCTGGGAGGAACCAGCGGGGGGGGAGAGGCTATGCTGAGCGAGTCAAAAACCCCCACCCTGCTGAGCAGGGGCTGGTGGTGCAGGCTTGGGGGCTTGCTGCCTACGGGACCCGTTACCCCGTCCCTTGGCCTGCTGGCCCTGTTGGGGAGCTGCAGGGGCCTGATAATGGGGGTACTGTTTGTAGGCAGCCGCCTTCCTCGGGTAAAAGGACTTTTTTCCCGAGCCCTTCTTTTTCTGGGAAGGGGCGGAGGTCTTCCTAGAAAGCCTGGTCCTGGTGAGAGTCTCAGTCTCAATTTGTGCAGCCTTTTCCGCCATGGGCTTGCCAAAGAGGTTTTCGCCTCGGCAGGGGACATCGACCAACTTGTCCTGTACCCAGGGCTCAAGGTCCGACGACTGAAGCCAAGCCTGTCGGCGGGCACCGATGCCGGCTGCGGCCACTCTAGCCGAGGCCTCAAAGCCATCATAGGCTGCTCGGGACATGAACTTTGAGCATTCCCGAATGCCCGTGGACAAGGCTAGGAACCTCCGCAAGGGCTCCTCGGAGAGACCAGCGGAGAATCCGGCTAGCTCTTTAGCCAGATCCCGGAGATACATGTCCATGTAGAGCTGGTAAGTCTGGACACGACATGCGAGCATAGAGCCCTGGAAGCACTTCTTGCCAAGGCCATCCAGGTTACGGGCCTCCCTTCCAGGAGGCACCGAGGAGTGCATCTTCTGGCTCTTAAGACGATGCATGGCCGATTCCACTACCATGGAATGGTGTGGCAGCTGTGCCTTCTGAAAGCCAGGGCTCTTGCGGACCCGATAGATAGAATCGACCCGCTTGCTCAGGACCGGCGAGGAGGCCGGACTCTCCCACATGCGGAAGAGTAGTCGTTCCAGCATAGGAGGAACCGGCACAGTAAAGTGCTCCCTCGCGGGAGAGTCATACTGGAGGGCGTCGAGCTCTTCGGCTCGAGGCTCCTCCTCGGGATCCGCAGGGAAGGCCAAAGCCTTGGCCATATCCCTAACGAAGTCCGAGAACCGGGCATCCTCCGGGGGGGACTGCTTCCGAGGCTCGGACCCCGGTGAGTCCGATGGGACACACCGAGTCCGGAAAGAATCAGGTGACTCTTCCTCCTCAGACTCCCAGACCGACTCCGACGAGGACTCGGTGGGGTCGGCCCGGGCAGGGTGCGGCGCCAGCCGTCCCGACGTCGAGGGAGTCGGCGTCGGCGACCTCGGTCCCGAACGGGAGGCCGAGGGTGACCTCGACCGAGGATCGACTCGAGTTCTCATTGACTCGAGGATCGGCTCGGTCTCCGGGGTCGACTTGGACGTCGACGTCCCGGCGGTCGGGGCAGCGGCGCCAGCGAGGCCAGCGAGCAGTGCCCGCTGCTGGTCCATGAAGGCAGACAGTCTGCTCTCCAAGGCCGTCAACCTGAGTCCGAGCTCAGGTGACCCAGCAGCCCCCGACTCGGGCCCCGACGGCGTCGGGCCCGACGTCGGCTGTCGCGGAGGCGAGTCCAGAAGGACCACAGGACTTACCCGGGCAGGCATCTCCGACTCCAGGCGAGGTCGCTTCGGGATGTGTTCCTTCTCCAAGGACCCGGGGCGGCTGTCGGGGCTATGCGACCTGGCCCTCGCGGAACCAGGAGCGTCCACCGACGCCGCCCTCGCGGGTTTTTCCTTCCGACGATGGTCCCCGGAGGGAGAACCCCGGTCGGAGGAGCTCCGGCGACGGTCCGAGCTGGAGCCTTTCGACGCGGAGGCCTCCGACGAGGTCCGGGTACGGCTGGGGTCAGCGAAGATTCTCTCACGCTGATGCCGCCGACTCCTCAACGCCTTTGAGGACAGTTTGCTGCAGGGCCCACAGATCAGTTCCTCATGATCCGGGCCCAGGCAGCGGAGGCAAAAGTCGTGTGTGTCGGTTAGTGACATATTTCGGTCACACCGACCACACCGCTTAAACCCACTGGCAGCCATCGGGGGAAAAAGGGCCCCTGCGAGGTCAAAGGACCGGGCTGCCAGGGAAACCGAAAACGAAAGCTGACTAAGTCAGAAAAACCGAAAAAAGTAAGCGGACTCGAGACCGACGTCGCGAGTCCGGGCGGGAAAGCGATCGGCGTCGAACCGAAAGGAAAAAGAATAAAATAATGAAGAAAATCGACTTTTTCGCGGGGACAAGACGGGGACGTCTGTAGGGCTCCGCGGAAAAAAGAAGACTGGCTAAGATGGCACCCTCGGGCGGGAAGACGACCGCGCATGCGCGCTGCAATTCCCAAAGGCTTTCTTTGAAAGCTGGGGAAAATTGCTCCGCGAGGGCTCCGTCGGCGCCGACGTCACCCATAAGTGAGGACTGACTTCCTGCTTGGTCCTGGAGAATGATGGGCCTCTCATTGACACAAGCATGGTGTCTCTCTCACCCGCAGCTGGATAGATAGACGGTTATTTTCAGCTTCACGGTTCCGCAGCTGTCCATGTAAATGGGCCCTGGTAGTTTCCAGAGATTTAGACAATTCAGACGCTGTTCTTGTGACTTCCTGAGAATAGAGTAATTTTTATTTATTTATTGTTAATATTTATAGAAATCAGGCAGGACTATTGAGTTACAGGAATGAGGGAAGCATATCACACAATGATGAATCAGGAATACACCTGCTCCATTCTTCTTTTTAATTGACAATCTGAGGTTATTACATTCACGCTAATTTATGGTATAATACAACACATCCATACTACTTTATGGTAAAATTTAAGCCACACATTAGCAATTATCTATATCAAGAAAGGAAAAAGTGTAGTTACTCACCTGTAACAGGTGTTCTCCGGGGACAGCAGGAATCAGTCCTCACATATGGCCGACGTCGGCGCAGACTGAACCCATGTGGAAGCATCTCCCCAAGGGTGCCATCTTGCCTCAGTCAAATGACATAGCTAAGATGGCAAAAATAAAAGATGGTAAAGAAGCAACTCCAAGGGGAGGAGGGAGGGTTGTGAGGATCAATTCCTGCTGTCCCCAGAGAACACTTGTTACAGGTGAGTAACTGCTTTCTCTGGGAACAAGCAAGAAGTTAGTCCTCACATATGGGACTTCCCAGCTACAGTCTACCTAACCTATCAAAAATGTCATGGTGACCTGCAAAGGTGAATCGTGATCAGCAGCAGTTGAATCCCAAGAGACTCTTGCAAGACCCAAACGTCCAGGGAGAGCCAGCACTCCAGTAGCCTGAACACAGAAGGTTCAGAGGGTAGGCATTGCCTACACCCCGAAAAGATTACGGAGTATGGCCTGGCTGAAGGCGCTGACCCATTGGGACTCCCTCTCCAGGCAGTAGTGAGCTGCGAAGGTATAGACCGAAGAGCAGGTGGTGGCACAACAAATTTCCGTCATGGAGATGGAATGCAGATTGGCCATGGAAGTAGTCATGACCCTGATGCGGTGCTCAGTGACACTCTGGTCCAGTGGGATCCCTGATTGCTTGTAGGCAAGGGTAATGCAGTCCATCACCCAAGTGGACAGAGTTTGCTTAGTCACTGGGAGCCCCAGATGCCTGGGGTCACAGGAAATGAGAAGCTGTTGAGCTTTTCGGTGGCCCCGAGTCCATTGCAGGTAGGACAGGGCTCTCTTGTAATACAGGGTACGGAGAACGGTCTCCACCCTACAGAGTACGGAGAACGGTCTCCACCCTACCAGCATGAGGCCTGGAAAAGAAGGTGGGGAGCACCATCTCCTGGTTGAGGTGGAATAGGGACACCACCTTCGGCAGAAACTTGGGGTGTGTGCAGAGCACCACCCTGTTTTTGTAGAACCTCATGTAAGGCGGCTCTGCCATCACAGCCCGGAGCTCACTGACTGCATGCTGATGTGAGCACTACCAGGAAGGCGACCTTCCAGGAGAGGTACTGCAGGTGGCCAGAGGCTCAAACTGAGGCATGATGAGCTGTGAGAGCACCACATCAAAGTTCCCACTCTGCCGCTGGAGGGCGCACGGGGAGTTTGGACAACATGAGGCCCCATAGGAACAGAGACACAAGGGGCTGAGCCGAGAGGTATTTCCCCTTGACGGAGCAGAGATACACTGTGATGGCACTCAGGTGTACTCTGCCCCAGTTGGACTTCACAGTCCTGCCTGCAATAGGTGAAGCAGGTATTGGAGTATCATGTGCACTGAGTAGGAAAACGGGTTTGTCCGTTTTTCTGTGCGTCACAATGAGAACTGTTGCCACTTGAAAGCATTCACCCTTCTCATGGAGGCCTTACAAGAGGCCAGGAGAATCTCTTCCAAGTCTCATGTGAGACTGAAGGGGGCTAATGCTACCCTTTCAGCAGCCAAGCAGTGAGAGAGAGGGACCCCAGTTTGGGGTGTAGGAGAGAGCCCTACTCCTGCGAGAGTAGTCCTGGGGCTCGGCCCAGGGGGATTGGCGGTACCATCGATAAGAAGAGGACAGTGGGAACCAGGGCTGTCTGAACCACCAAGGGGCTATCAGCACTAGTGATGCTCTGTCGCGCTGAGTCTTGAACAGGATCTTGGCTATCAGCAGCATTGGAGGGAAGGCGTACACAGGAGGCCTTGCATCCACTGCTACCCGATGCAGGTGCGATTGGTGGTAGCAGAAACGGGGCAACTGTGCATTGTCCGGGCTGGCGAACAGGTCCATCGCCAGAATTCCCAAGAGCCGGAATAGCCATGAGGCTACCGATGGGTCCAGGCGCCACTCATGCAGCCTGAGTATTCTACTCAGTTGTCCGCTAAGACACTGTCTTGGCCCGGGAGGACCTCCCTTAGGAGTATCCCTCTGCATATAGCATAGAAGCAGAGGGCTACCGTCTCCTGGCAGAGGGAGTACGACCCTGTCCCCCCCTTGTTTGTTCACATAGAACATCATGACCTGCGTGGTGCTGTAGTTGGTGGTGGAAGGCTCTGATGGCCAGGAATATCGCACTGACTTCCAGCAGGTTGATCAACATTTAGGATTCCCTCTGGGACCAGCAGTCTTGTTTTTGGAGGCTCTCGCAATACACTCCCCAGCCCATTTAGAGAGGAGTCCGTGGTGAGGACCTTCTGGGGAGTGTGTGCCTGGAAGGGCATCCCGGCCTGAAGGAGGCATGGTTTCTGCCATCATCCGAGGGAGCATGCAAATTGGCAGGTCACCTGCAGTCTGTCCTTGAGCCTGCCTGTGGCTTGGATCCACTGAGAGTGGAGGCACCACTGGGCTGCTCTCATGTGCAGGCAGGCATTTGGTGTCACATGGACCGTGGATTCCATGTGTCCCAGCAGGCGGAGGAGAAGCCGGGCAGATAGTGTCCTGCACCGTTGCACTTCTGCTGCTAATTTCCTGAAGCATTTTGACCTCTTCTTAGGGAAGAAGGCTTTTGCCTTAAGGGTGTCCAACTGCGCCCCTATGAACTCTAGACACTGAGCTGGAGTGAGATGGGACTTGTTTATGACAAACCCCAGATGCTGCAGGGCATGTATGGTACACCCAGTGGCACATTGTGCCTCTGCAACTGTGCCCCCAATTTATGAGCCAGTCGTCCAAATAAGTGAAGACAAAGGCCCTTTGAAGCACTTTGTGGAGATGAGGCCAGACCAAAGGGCAGCACCCTGTATTGATAGTGCTGTCCCCCCACCACGAACCCAAGGTATTTTCTGTGGCCTGGGTAAATGAGGATGTGAGTGTAGGCATCCTTTAAGTCTAAGGAGCAAAGCCAATCTCTCTGCTGGAGGAATGGCAGCAGTGTTCCAAGGGAGAGCATCCTGAACTTCTCCCTGACCAGAAACTTGTTGAGCTCTTGCAGGTCCAGGATGGGGATGAGGAAATACCTGGAGTAGAAGCCAGTGCTCCAGAGAGGTCGTGGCACTGGCTCCACTTCTATGTCCCAGAGTAGTCCTGCTAGCTCGGTGAGGAGCAGGGTTTGGTGGAGGAGAGGCCTAGTGGGTTCTCCCAGGAAGTACGAGGGTGGTGGATGATGTAGGTGGAGGAGGTAACCTTCCTTGACCACAGGTATCAGTGATGATAGCTGTCCACCTGTGGGCAAACAGGAATAGGCGCCCCCCTGTGGGCAGCAGAGGACCTCTTGTGGGAGTAGGTCACACACAGGCAGTCAAAAGCTTCCCCCAGGCTGCCAAAGGTGAACCAAATAGCAGCTGTTTTTTCTGAATTAAGGTGCAAGAAGTTAGAGAATAGCCAGTCAGTAATAGACAAAAGACAAGAGTTAAGGGGGGATAAGTCAAGGATGGAGAGGTTGGTATAATACAGAAGGATAATGTTGTTTGCATAATAATATGCCGACAGGGAGGCGACAAAGAGTACAAGTAAATGGAGCTCACTCTGAGGAGAAGGAGATTACCAGTGGTGTGCCCCAGGGATCTGTCCTTGGTCCGATTCTTTTTAACATCTTTGTTAGTGATATAGCGGAAGGGCTGTCGGGTAAGGTTTGCCTCTTTGCGGACGATACCAAAATCTGCAATAGACACCCAGGAAGGTGTAGATAACATGAGGAGAAATCTAGCTAAGCTTGAAGAATGGTCTAGAATTTGGCAGCTGGGATTTAATGTTAAAAAATGTAAGGTCATGCATTTGGGCTGCAGCAATCCAAGGGAGCAATATAGTATAGGGGGTGAAGTATTTTTGTCCACTAAAGAGCAACGGGACCTAGGCGTAGTTGTGTCTGATGATCTTAAATTAGCTAAACAGGTAGAAAAGACGACGGCAAAAGCTAAAAGGATGCTTGGGTGCATACGGAGAGGAATGGCTAGCAGAAAAAAGGAGGTGATAATGCCTCTTTATAAGTCTTTGGTGCGACCTCATTTGGAATATAGTGTGCAATTCTGGAGACCGCACCTTCAAAAGGATGTGAACAGGATGGAGTCGGTGCAGAGGGTGGCTACTAAAATGATTAGTGGTCTTCGTTATAAAGCATATGAGGACAGACTTAAGGATCTTAATATGTACACCTTAGAGGAAAGGCGGGACAGAGGTAATATGATTGAGATGTTTAAATACCTCCATGGCATAAATGTTCAGGGAGAGAGCCTCTTTCAATTGAAAGCAAGTTCTGCTACGAGGGGACATGGGATGAGGGTGAAGAGAGATAGATTCAGGAGTGATATGCGGAAATATTTCTTTACGGAACGAGTAGTGGATCCATGGAATAGTCTCCCAGTGGAGGTGGTAGAGATGAGGACAGTAACTGAATTCAAAAAAGCATGGGACAAACACAGAGGATCTCTAAAGGTAAAAAGGGGACTGTTGTAGTTGTTGATATGGAAGGACAGACTAGATAGGCCATGTGGTCTTTTTCTGTCATCATATTTCTATGTTTCTATGACAGACCATGCTATTGAATGAGGGGGGCCAGGAAGACGTGCCCGGGACGAAAGCCAGATTGACTAGGGTGAAGGAAGTGCATGGAGTCAAGGTGTGAGGACAGTTGGGAGAACACAAGCTTTTCCAGAATCTTAGAGAGGAAGGGAAGGTTAGAAACAGGATGGTAGTGTGTGGGGACAGTTGTATCCAGCGAGGACTTCTTGAGGAGGGGGTGGGCAAGAGCATGCTTCCAGGATGATGGAAAAGTGCCAGAAGAAAGACTGGAAGACTGGCGAGAATGGATGGAAGGAGAGCAAGTGAGGATTCAAGAAGGAAGGAAGGGATAGGGTCAGAGCAGCAAGTGGTCTTATGCAGGAAGAGAAAGCCTTATGTATTTCAACGGAGGTAATGGGGTGGAAGGAGGACCAGACATAGGTGGGGGGGAGGGAGTGTAAGAAGGGGTGACAGGAGAGGAGATGGGCAGGTGGAAAAGAATGAGCGGAGGGACTGAACCTTGGCGTGGAAGTAATGAGCAAGCTGAGCGGGAGTAGGGAAAAAAGAGGGGGAGGAGGAGGAGAACGGAGAAGAAAGAGGCATAGAGAAGGATCATAAAACAGAATACAGCTGCTGGGAGGAGTTAGAGAATGAGGAAATAAGATTAGAATAGAAAGAATTTTGGCCTTGTGTACTAGATTACAGCAATGTTCTTTAAGGTCTTTGTGGTCATGGTTCTGCGTTGTGGTCATGGTTCTGCGTTGCTTCGGAGCACGTGTGGGTCGGTGAGTGACATCATTTTTCCCGCACTGGACTCACTTTTTGAAGCCACTGGAGGCTATCGGAAAAAGGGGGTCCCTGCCATTCGGTGGGGATCCAAAGCCTCCGGTTGAAAAAGGGCATGAATACCGTTTGAGGGAACCTCGATGAAAAACTAAGGAAAAAAAGTAAACAGGCAGACCCAGGAAGCGAAACCAAGGCGAGCTGGTTTGGGGGTTGGAAGGAACCAGTATGCAAGCCAGACAAAACTTCAGAATAAAATCTGACATTTTTTCTGGGAGAAATTGGACAGCGTCCAACAGGCTCCATGGAAAAAAGGAGACTGAAGCAAGATGGCACCCTTGGGCAAGAAGTGGACCACGCATGCTTGGTGCATCTCCCAAAGGCTTTCTTTAAAAGCTGGGAAGATGCTTTCACATGGGCTTTGTCGGCACAGACGTCACCCATATGTGAGGACTGACTTCCTGCTTGTTCTTGGAGAAATATTATATACCTGATAATTTCCTTTCTTGGAATAAGACCAATCCAGACAAGAGGTTGTGCCGTGCCTTGCCCTGCCCCTCCCCCCATCAGCAGGTGATTGAGACAGAGAAAACCTAGAATTTTCCAGTGATTTCATCACTGGTATTAGGAGCAGTGTATCTAGGGGCACTAGTCCGAATTTATACAAAGCCAACAGTACCACCATGAAAAGCTAACCTTCAGGACAACTAAAACACAGCCTGCAGGACCTTCAATGTAAAACATATTTATTCTTCACAGTGACTGAGATCCCTGGAAATGAAGGACAGCAAGATAGAGGCAACTATGGACTTCTTTGAGAGGATCCTGAATTAGTCTAGCAAGATTCAAGGAAAGGACATTTTCAGGCAATGTAAAGGGACTGAACCAGAGTGAGGTGGGACTTTGGGTAATTTATCACAAACCCCAGATGCTCCAGGAGGCAAATGGTGCGGTCTGTAGCCTGTCTGGCTTCGGAGGCTGTACCCCCTGTTACGAGCCAGTCATCTAGATATGGATAGACGAAGATACCATGCAGCCATAGGTGGGCCACAGCTAAGGCCAGACACTTCGTGAAGACCCATGGGCTGGACGCGAGGCCAAAGGGAAGTACCCTGTACTGGTAATTTTTTTCCTGAATCATAAAGTGGAGATACTTTCTGTGCTTGGGGTTGACAAGGATGTGAACATAAGAATCCTTTAAGTCCAAGAAGCATAGCCAACCGCCCTGCTGGAGGTAGGGCAGTAACATTCCAAGGGAGAGCATCTTGAACTTCTCCTGCACCAGGAACTTGTTGAGGTTCCGCAGGTCGAGAATGGGCCAAAGGCCCCCTATCCATTTCAGAAAGAGGAAGTATCGGGAGTAATACTCTCGTCCTTGGAGTTGCGGTGGGACTGGTTCTACCGCGCTGTCCTTGAGGCGGCCTGCAAGTTCCTGACTCTGGAGGGCCTGTGCTGGGGAAGCCGTCGTGGTTCCCTGGGAAAGTACGGATGAGCAACCTGGTCCAGATGGAGGCGATAGCCTTCCCGAATGACCTAGAGAACCAGGCATTGGTGGAGATGGACTCCCATCTGTGGGAGAAATGGACCAGATGCCCTCCAACGGAAAGCCGCCATGCCACAGAATGAGAGACTATGCTGATGGCGTCAAAACCCCGAGGCTGGTTGAGCCACAGCTGGGGGTTGGGTTTGGGGGCCCTTTGGCTTGCGAGGGCTATGGACTGTGGACTTGCCCTGGCCGCCCTGAACGGAGGTCGATGCCAGCGGATAGGCCAGGTAGCTCCTGTACGGGAGCCCCTTTTGTTGGAAGAACAGTTTCTTGCTCTGCTGCTTCTTCCTGGGGAGGGAGGAAGTTTTCCGGGAGAGGCGAGTACGATTCACATACTCTGTCTCAATCTCCGTGGCCTTGTCCTCTATGGGCTTGCCAAATAGCTGCTCCCTGAGGCAACGGACGTCCAGCAGCTGGACCCACTGATCAAGGCCAAGGACTGGAGCAAAGCCTGCTGGGCAGGCTCCAATATCAGCCACTGCCACCAGAGCGGAAAACTCAAAGCCATCGTATGCTGCTTGCGAGAGGTACTTCGAACATTCCCCAACGGACTTTGAGAGAGCCTGAAAGCATCGGAAATGGTCTCCGACAAGGCCTGCCGCAAAGCCTCCAAGCTCCTTAGTGAGAGATCACAGAGGATCATCACAATGTATAATTGGTAAACTTGGATGCAGCATGACAGCATGGAGCCCTGGTAAGCCTTGCGCCCGAGGGCATTGAGGGAACGAGGCTCTCTGCCCGGCAGAAATGACAAATGAGTCTTTGGGCTCTTTAGCTTGCTGATGGCTGATTCGACCACTATCGAGGTGTGAGCGAAGCTGGGCTTTCCGGAACCTCAGACCTCACTGGACCTTATAGATAGCGTGCAAGCGCTTGCTCACAATCGGGACAGAGGCTGGGGTCTCCCACATGCGGAGTAGAAGGTGGTTCAGAATGGCAGGAACCGGCACAGAGAGCCTCCCTCGGAGGAGCTTCATATTGTAGAATATTGAGCTCCTCAGCACAGGGCTCCTCCTCCGACTCGGTGGCGAGTGCTAGGGCCCACGCCATGTCCCGGACAAACTCCAGGAAGGTGGTGTCCTCGGGGGTGAACGCCTCCCTCTGAATAGGTGCGGAGGGGTTGGAGGGGAGGTCTCAGTGAGACCAAGTCTCCGGGGAGGTCTCTCCGTCGGACTCCCAGTCTGAGTAGTCCATGGGGGACTTGAGATCGGGCGGCTCAAGATGGGTCTGAAAACCACGCCGGATCTCTGAGGCCAAAACTTGCCCAGAGCCAGAAGCACTCGCCCGCGAAGATCTCATGCCCAAGGAACGGGACAGAGATAGAGACCCGCGCCAAGAATCCTCACGAGGCTTTTGGCTCTCAGAGGTCACAATGGCAGCCCAGGGAGTCCTTGAGGATGAGATCCCTGCCTGCTGGGCAGCGAGGAATGCAGAAACGTTGCATTCCAAGGTCAGCATCCAGGCCTCTTACTCGGGGCCTGCGACACTGACACCAGGATGACTGGGTCGGGTGTCGAGGAGGAGAGGGGGTCCTCGCCTGGATGAACCTGGGGAGACCGGGCGCCTTCACCAGAGGCCTCCGTATCGGTTCGAGGTACCTTATTGGGCCACTCCCTCTCCAACTCCACTGCTGAGGGGGGCTGAGTTACTAGGCATGTGACCTCTCACTCTTGTCTGGCGCCCCCGACAGAGTCCTTGAGGCCTTCTTCTTCTTCTTCTTCTGCTCGTGTTCAGGCGACCCCTGGCCTGGGGAGGAGCCTTGGGAGACTCCGGAGCATGTGGAGCCGAAGAGCAGGAGGCTACCGGGGATGTCTTACGGAAGAGATCATCCAGCTTCTGCTTACGACTCTGGATGGCCTTGGGGGACATCTTTTTACAAAGGGAGCATAGTTCCGGGTCATGGTCAGCTCCTAGACACCTGAGACAACAGTCATGGGTGTCTGTGAGCAACATCTTTTTGTAGCATCTATCACATTTCTTAAACCAGAGGCCATTGGGGCAAAAAGGACCCTTGCGAGGTCGAAGACACTCAATGCGGCCAGCAGTTAAAAAGGGCACAAAGCACAGTAAAAACAAAAAAAGGCAAAAAAGAAAAACCCCAAGACCAGGGCTGAAGCAAAGGCACTCGGGAGGCAAGAAGAGGACCAGCGAGGGCCAGTACAGCATAAACGGATTGGAAACAGAGAAAGCATAGTTACTCACCTATAACAGGTGATCTCCGGAAACAGCAGGAATTTAGTCTTCACATCTGTGTATCATCGGTACCGATGGAGCCCGTGCGGGAACGCTTCCCAGCGTCCAATAGGAAAGCTTTTGGGAGCATCCCACAGTGCCTGTGTGCTGCCTTCCCAACTGTCCCTCTCCAGTTGAGTTTATAGCTGAGACAAAAGAGAGGGGGAGAGAGAGAAACAACTCCTAGGGGAGGTGGGCGGGTTGTGAAGACTAAATTCCTGCTGTTACAGGTGAATAACTACGCTATCTCCAGGAACAAGCAGGAATGTAGTCTTCACATATGGGGACTCCCTAGCTGCAGATGCCAGGGAGATGGCCCCAGGAAGTTGTCAGCCCTTGTGAAAGGGCCCCACTTCCCCCCATGGATCTCTGGCATCCTACCAGGGAAGGTGGGTAGGAGTTGATTAAGTCTGAAAAAGGTGTTGAAGAACAGCTTGGCCAAACAAGGCATCCCGGTGGGAGTCCTTGTCTAAGCAGTAGTGGGCTGTGAAGGTATGTACCGAAACCCAAGTAGATGCTCAACAGATGTCGTCGATAGACACAGAGTGAAGATGAGCTATTGAGGCTTCCATGGCTCTCACATTGTGAGTTGTGACATGGCCTTCAAGAGGAAGGTTCATACTCTCATAGGCAAAGGATATGCACTGTGCGATCCAGTTGGACAGTGTTCTTTTGGAAACTGGAAGTCCCAAATGACTAGGATCAAAAGCAACAAAGAGTTGAGAAGATTTTCTATGTTGCTGTGTCCTTTGCAAGTAAAAGGCCAAAGCTCTTTTACAGTCCAAGGTATGAAGGTTCCTTTCTGCACTGGAGGCATGAGGCCTCGAAAAGAATACAGGAAGGTAAACCACTTGGTTTAAATGGAAAGGCGAAACCACCTTTGGCATAAAGTGTGGATGAGTCCTAAGAACTATCTTATCATGGTGGAACCTTGTATAAGGAGGATCAGCCACTAACGCTTGCAATTCACTGATGCGACGTGCTGATGTGATTGCAATGAGGAAGATGACTTTCTAGGAAAGGAATTTCAAAGATGTAGTGGCTAATGGTTCAAAGGGCGGTTTCATGAGCTGCCCGAGCACCAGATTTAAGTCCCATGCCACCCATGGTGGCTTAATGGGAGGCTTTGTTAAAAGAAGGCCTCTCATAAATCTCGCTATGAGAGGATGAGAGGAAATAGGTTGTCCACTTAGAGGCTTGTAAGAAACTGCACCAAGATGGACTCTTACTGAATTTGTCTTGAGACCCGCATTTGACAAATGAAGAAGATACCCCAGTATCGATTCCAGAGGTATCGCAAGAGGGTCAAGACCCTTCTGCGAACACCATATGGTAAACCTTTTCCACTTAAAGGCATATGAGCGTCTTGTGGAGGGTTTCCTAGAAGCATGAAGGATATCATTTACCTGTTGGGAAAGGTTAAGATCCTGAAGTTCTAGGCTTTGAGCAACCAGGCCCTGAGATGCAGAGACTGGGGATTCGGATGCCACAGCATCCAGTCCTCTTGGGAGAGAAGATCTGGAGCGGATCCCAACTCCAGAAGCGGAGCTTGAGAGAGATGTAGGAGCAGAGGGTACCACGTTTGCCATGGCCAACGTGGACCTATATGACCTCTGTCTCTCTGAAGCTTGAATAGGGTTTTGGGGATGAGGGGAATGGGTGGGAAGGCGTATAGGAAGTCCTGACCCCAGTGAAGGAGGAAGGCGTCCCTTGCCTGACAACATCGAGCCAGAATTCTGGAACAGAACCGGGGAAGTTTGGCATTCAGCGGACTTGCAAAGAGGTCTATGTCCGGGGTTCCCCAAATCTGAAATATTTGGGCAACCTGGTCTGCATGGAGAGACCATTCATGTGAAAGCAGAACTTGACTGAGTTTGTCTATCCAAGAGTTTTGAATACCTGGCAGATACACCGCAAGGAGATGAATGTGATGCTCTCTGGCGAGGGCCCATAGTCGCAAAGCTTGGTTGCATAGCGACAGAGAGCCTGTTCCACCCTGCTTGTTCACATAGAACATGGCTACCTGATTGTCCGTTTGAACTAGGACTGTCTTGTAGCTGAGCTGGGCGTGAAATACTGGGCGTGAAAGAAGATTGCTTTGAGCTCCAGGAGGTTCATGTGAAAACAGGCCTCCTGTGGAGTCCAGGTACCCTGGGTAGAGAGATCGTGCAGGTGGGCTCCCCATGTGATGCATCTGTTAGGGTGGCTTGGGATAGGGGTTGCTGGAAAGGAGACCCCACCAGAAGGTTTCTGGGTGATTGCCACCATTGGAGGGATGAAATAAGATGGTCTGAGTCCAACAGGCAACCTGAGGCCTGTGTCCACTGGGTGGTAAAGTCCACTGGGCTGCTCGCATATGGAGGCGAGCATAAGAAACCACATGCACGGTGGATGCCATGTGGCCTAGCAATTGTAGCATTTCCCGAGCAGTGAGACAAGGTTTGAGCACTGCTTGGGAAGCTAATTGTACTATGCGAAGACAGCGGGCTGCGGAAGGAAAGCCCTTGTCTGTCTGGTATCCAGATGAGCTCCTATGAACTCTAGGGACTGAGTGGGAGCAAGATTGGATTTTGGGAGGTTTATGACCAGTCCCAAATACAGAAGGATTCGCATTGTGAGAAACAGAGCAGAGCTGGCTTCTGGCACTGTAGGGGCTTGAATGAACCAGTCATCTAAGTAAGGGAAAACGAATATTCCCAGAGTGCGGAGAAATTGCTGCTACCACAGCCATGCATTTTGTGTGCAGAAGCCAGGCCAAAGGGAAGAACCTTGTATTGGTAGTGCTTTCCTTGAAACAGGAATCGGAGGAATCTCCTGTGATTTGGATGGATGAGAATATGAGTATACGCATCCTTGAAATCTAGAGAACAAAGCCAATCCTGACTTTGAAGGTATGGCAGCAGAGTTCCTATCCTAGAGAGACCATTTTGAACTTCTCTTGGAACAAATATTTGTTCAATTCTCTGAGGTCTAAAATGGGTCTGTCTCCTCCTGTTTTCTTTGGAATAAGGAAATAGGGGGAGTAGAACCCTGTACCCTGATGGGGAATGGGTACTTCCTCTATTGCTCCTTGAGCAAGGAGCATTGTGACTTCTTGACCTAAGAGATTGTCGAGAGAGGTCTGAAAATTGAACTGTCTTATAAATGTAGGAGAGGCAGGCTGTGGAAATGAAGCTTGTACCCCTCTCGTACAATGGACAGAGTCCAATTTTCTGCTGTTATTTGGTACCATCTGTGGGCAAAATGACATAACCTGCCTGGGATGGTTAAGGGTTCTGAACCCTTCAGGGGTAGGAAGGCGAAGTTCTCTAGAAAGGAATCAAAGCCCCTGAGGAGGCTGAGCCTGCTGAGCTGGCTGAGGTTTTGCAGTTTTGGGCTTCTTTTGTTGTCTAGGTTGTTGCTGTTGTCCCTTTTGGGCAGTCTGACCTGGACGGTGTCCCTGTTGGGTACAGGAAGGATAAAACAACTTTTTCTTATTGAAAAATGGTCTCTTACAGGATCTTTTCTTTGCAGGATTGGCTGTAGATTTGGACAATCTATCCAATGTGATATTGTCAGTGGAGGAGTGGCCTAGTGGTTGGGGCAAGGTACTTCAGGCCGGAAGGTCAGGGGTTCAAATCCCACTAGAGGACAGCAACCTTGGGCCGGAAGGACTGGGGTTTCTAGTCCCACAGGTGCTCCTTGTGGTCTTGGGCAAGCCACTTAACCCTCCATAGCCCATGTTCCCTGTAAAATAGTTAGCTCCAAGTTATAATGCCCTGTTCAATGTAATTTCAGTTTGTTCCATGTAAACCGCACTGATGCAGAATAGCGCGGTATATAAGAAAATGTAAAAAAAAAAAAAAAAAAATCTATTTCATTAGCCTTCTCCTGCCAATTCTTGCCAAAGAGATTTTCTCCTGTGCAAGGAATGTTTCTTAATTTATCCTGTACCCAAATTTCCAAGTCAGATGCCTGAAGCCAGGCAACGCTACGTGCACCAATGGCAATAGCAGAGGTTCTGCTCATGCACTCAAAACAGTCAAAGGCTGCACGATTAACAAACTTGGAAACATCCTGAGCATGTTTGACAAGAGTGAGATAGTCTTGTCTTTTGTCACCAGGAAGAAGGCTCATAAGCTCTAAGTCCCCTGTGACCTCTTTAAGGAACAATCCCATATACAAGATATAGGAACTGATCCTAGCTGAGATCACAGAAGCTTGGAAGCATCGACGCCCAAAGGCATCGAGAGTCCTGCATTCATGACCTGGAGGATTGGATACATGTCTCTTTGCACTTTTCATCCTTCTCATGGCTGATTCCACCACCACCACTGAATGGTGTGGTAATTGAGTTTTTTGAAAGCCAGAACAAGATGGAACTCGATACATAGTATCAAGTCTTCGAGAATGAGGAGATGTGGTTAAAGGTGTTTCCCACATCCTTAGCATAAGATCATGTAAGATCTCATGAATAAGGCAGAGTAGCTGCCTCTTTGGGAGCCTTAGGTTATTGGAGGATTTCCAACTCCTTTGCCCTAGGCTCTTTTTCAGAAGCTACTGTGATGGAAAGACCTCGGACCACATCACGGATAAAGTCCTGAAAGGACATATCCTCTGGTGGAGACATTCTGCACTGAGAAGAGGCATCCTCGGGGATAAAGTACTCTAGTATCGGCAGTCTTCAGAGTCTTCAGACTCATCCGAGGATTCAAAATATCTCCGATCCCAGTGATCGTGCAAAGCACGGTACCAGAATCGATCGAAGTCGGTATTGGTTTTTTCAGGTACCGATCTATCGATGTCGGAGAGAGATGCATTTAGAATCTGGTCTCTTGCTGAACGTATACAATCAAGTTACTTTGATGCATTCAATTTTAACAGTTATTTAGAAACTTTTGTGTCACTCTATTGCATTATTACAGATCGCTCCAGTTTCCAAAGGTCTCAGACTCTTTATAGCACGATTAGTAGACTAAATCTTACTGCCGGTGCTTGATCGCATCAATGACCTTATATTTAGAAACCAGTGCGTATTTTTCTCAGCACTGAGTAAACTCCATTTTTCTAAATGAAATCTTCATCTTAATGCTGTATTTTTAATGTTTAAATGTTCACATCTATCACTTAATTTATATTTCACGTTCTGGAGTTAACTGTTGTGCTTGGCTTCAAACCCGAAGATCCCGACGCTCTTACGGGGCACCGCTGAGGCGTTTCACTGCCTACAGTTTCTTCAGGGGATCTTTAATTATCACCCAACTCGTGTTCTAAAAGACAAATGTGACAACCTTTCAACTATTGTACTCTATATACTTAAACAATGAACTTGTTTTTTTTAAATTTTTCTTAAAACTTATTTCTTCTCTTGTACTTACTCTAAACCGATGCTGCCCGTGCTCCACTACTTTCCAACTGTCTTCCACCTTGAATTATCCAGTCTGCCAAAAAACGCCGCGCATGCGTGTTGCCCAACTCTTTATACTTGCTTAACAGATCATTTCTTCATTGGGCCAGCCAACTGGCACTCATTGTTTAAAAGTTTAGCTATTTAAATGGCCTAAAAGCGTTACTTTGATTTAGTAATCCTCAACTTCATTCGAGGGCACACTTGCGCCGCATGAATCTTAAACTGTCAAAGCAATTGAATGTAACTTCATGTACAGGCATTCCAGTCTATAGCTATATTCAATCCTGATGGAATCACTGTATTCAATTTGAAAATCCACTGTTGTTCTTTCTTCAGGAGAGTCTCATCTATAGTCCTACCTCCGCTACCTTCTGTCACTTGTTCAATTATTACGCAACTGAATTGGTCGAAAGTGTGACCCATCGCCAGACTATGTGGAATCATTGGTGCTTCCATTCTGCCAAATTTAATCTACTTCGATGTTCTTTCAATCGTACCTTCAAAGAACGTAACGTTTTCCCTATATAGAGTAGTCCACACGGGCATTGAAGCACATATATTACTCCTCTAGATTCACATGTGGTATGGGAGCGCAGATGATATATTGCTTGCTTATATGTAAACGTAGCAGTTTCTAACATAATGGGGCACATATCACAATGGCCACATTTGCTATGACTTCCACTAGTAACTTGAGGTGTCAAGGGAGGGAGAGTTGCAGGACTTAACATATCTTTCAGTGTACGACCTCTTCTCCATACACATCGGATCCGTTTTTCTGTTAATCCAGGAACCGTCCTGAGAACATTCCGATGTTTATTTAAAATCTTTTGTATAGCATTGCTAAGCGGGGAAAATCCCGTTACTAGATTAACATGTATCGAATCCTTTTGTCCCTTCTGCTTACTTGGTGTGGCAGTAAGTAGTAGGGATCTATGATCATATAAAGCTCTTCTATATGCCCTCCCTTGACACCTTTGGAAACTGGAGCCATCTGTAATAATGAGATGGAGAGAGATGCATGGCATACCCGCTGATGTCGATGCAGTCGGTACCGGTGTCTGAAGCGGTTTCAACGGTACCGAAGCTGTGAGAAGAGCCGCTAGACTGCGTTCGATAGCAAGGAATCTCTGGTCTATCGACGCTGCCAATGCTTGCTATTGGTACCAGTAGAAGCGGCCAGAACCCCAGAGCATGGCGCCAGTAGTTCTGCTAAGGTTGAGGCCTCGAGAACATCCTGGAGCCCCGTTAATGCTTTGGAAGCCGAAGCCTCCTGCCGGGGCAGTTTTGCCGGTGAAAATTCCTCAAGGGCAACGCCAGGGGCATCTCAATACTTAGGAGCTCTACCTTTTGAGGACCAGCCAGATTTATGTTTAGGTACCTGAGATCCATGGGAGGAAGATGAAGTCCTGGAGGATGTCGATGCAACAGACACCGCGTCTGAGGGAAAAAGGGTGCTAAGTTTAGCAGCTCGGTTCTGCCAGCCCCTTTTTGACATCATTCCACAGGAGAGGCACTCTGAAATAGAGTGGTCAGGACCTAAACATTTGAAACACCAATCATGGGTGTTGGTGACGGAAATGGTACCGCCACATTTAGAACATTTCTTAAAACCTGAAGTAAGTTTTTCCATTTTTAAGTAAAAATTGGGCCTAGTGCCCAGGATGGTGCCTAGCACCAAGGAAAAAAAAAGTTCCTGAAGTAAATCACCTCAGAAACTATAGGTTTTTGTTTTTGTTTTAGAAGAAAGAAATAACCGGCGGTACTGGTATAGTGTTGAGGGAAGGCAGATGCGACCACAAAAACAAAGATTAAAGACGAAATTTTCTGCAGTGACAGGGTATGCGACCTATTGGCTCAGCGGAAAACAAAGAACTGGAGAGGGACAGTTGGAAAGGCAGGAAGGCAGCACGCAGGCGCTGTAGGATGCTCCCAAAAGCTTTCCTATTGGATGCTGGGGAGCGTTCCCGCGCGGGCTCCATCGGTACCGATACCCATGTGTGAAGACTACATTCCTGCTTGTTCCTGGAGATAAACTTTTTCCGCACATCCGAAGGGCTCCGCGGAAAAAGGGAGACTGAGTAAGATGGCACCTTTGTGGGGGAAGAGGACCACGCATGCGTGGTAGCATTCCCAAAGGCTTTCTTTGAAAGCTGGGGAAATGCTCCGCATGGGCTCCGTCGGTGCCTATGTCACCATATGTGAGGACCGACTTTCTCTCAGGAATACCAGTGTTCCTGAGAGAAGCTTTTGAAGCTAAGTACAAAGAGCGGATTAAGCTCATTTGAAAGACGATATTGTTGTATCTAAGCCGTATTCTGTTTTGTTTCAGATATGAGCATGGGCTATTGAGAGAGTGACTAAGCAATTTAGAAAATCCGTAATACTATGTTGGTATTGTGCTGTGAGCATGATTGAGTGTGGGAATTCTTTAAATGCTACCACTTATGTAGTATAGCGTTATGGTGGATAGTAGGCAATAAAGAATGTTAAGTTATTTAATTAAACTGTATTGAAAATAGTAAGTAAAATAAGAGGAGTTTTTTAGACCTGTGATGCTAAATGGTAGCAAATCCCTTTCAGGCATATAGTGCAATGCCACATAGATGGATATTGTGGTGTTATTGAGGTCTTTTCTCCTCTACAGTAAAAAGTTAGTTTTTTCATCTCGATTAAAAAGGGCTGTTTTTCGGGAACTTTGATTATAACTTTGGCATGTGAGAGAGAATTGGTAGCTGAAGTTTTTTTTGTGTAGGATTTGTTAAGTATTTCAGTAGGTGTTCTTTGATATAGTAGGAGACCACAAGAACTGCCATACTGGGTCAAACCAAAAGGTCTTTCATCCCAATGTCCTATTTCCAACAGTAGCCAATTCAGATCACAAGTACCTGGCATATCCCAAAAGTAGCCAGTTCCATGCTACTTAACCACAGGAAGCAGCAGTGGTTTTCTCTTGGCCTACCTTAACAACAGTTTATGGACTTTTCCTCTAGGAATTTTGCAAACCTTCTTTTTAAATTCAGCTACATTACCTGCTTTCACTACATCATCCAGCAATGAGTTCCACAGTTTAATTATACATTGAAAAAAACATATTTTCTATTTGTTTTAAATATAGCGTAGTTACTCACCTGTAACAGATGTTCTCCGGGTACAGCAGGAAAGCGTAGTTACTCACCTGTAACAGGTGTTCTCCAGGAGCAGCAGGAATCAGTCCTCACTTATGGGTGACGTCGGCGCCGACGGAGCCCTCGCGGAGCAATTTTCCCCAGCTTTCAAAGAAAGCCTTTGGGAATTGCAGCGCGCATGCGCGGTCGTCTTCCCGCCCGAGGGTGCCATCTTAGCCAGTCAGATGACATAGCTAAAAAAGACAGCATAAAAAATTTGCAAAAAGAACATAAGCAGACGATTGCAACTCCAAGGGGAGGAGGGAGGGTAGTGAGGACTCATTCCTGCTGCTCCTGGAGAACACCTGTTACAGGTGAGTAACTACGCTTTCTCCAGGACCAAGCAGGAAGTCAGTCCTCACTTATGGGACTCCCAAGCTCAAGGCTACCGGAGACCCTAAGCACAAAAATGAGCTCCCTCTAGCTCAGCAGCACAGAAGGAAAGAATCTTCGCTGAATTATCACCCACCCGTAGCCCACATCCGGGATGGAGGGTAGGAGTTGCTCAGACCTCAAAGAGATTACGGAGGACTGCCTGTCCGAAAGCACTGTCCCTGCGGGACTCCCTCTCGAGACAGTAATGGACCGCAAAAGTCTGGCTCGAAGACCAAGTAGCGGCCCGGCAGATGTCTGCCAGCGGAACAGAGCGGAGGTAAGCCACTGACGTAGCCTTTGCCCGAACGCAATGAGCCGTGACTCGACTTTCTAAGGAGAGTCCGGCTGCCCCATAAGCCCAAGAGATACAGTCCGCAACCCAGATGGACAGAGTACGCTTGGAGACCGGGAGCCCCAATTTATTGGGGTCAAAAGACACAAAAAGCTGAGCAGCTTTACGGTGCTCCCGCGTACGGTCAAGGTAGAAGTTCAAAGCCCTTCTGCAGTCCAGGGTATGGAGGACCGTTTCAGCTCGGCGGGAGTGTGGTCTGGGAAAGAAGGTTGGAAGTACCACCTCCTGATTGATGTGAAAAGGGGAGACCACTTTTGGAAGAAATTTCGGGTGAGTCCGTAGGACTACCCTATTTTTGTAGAACCGAGTGTAAGGGGGATCAGACACGAGGGCCTGCAATTCACTTACGCGTCTAGCGGAAGTGAGGGCTATCAAGAACAGTGTTTTCCAAGACAGAAAACGGAGAGAACAGGTAGCCATAGGTTCAAAAGGCGGACAGGTGATCCGCTGCAAAACCACATTCAGGTCCCAGTCAGGCGCTGGCGGGCGCAGAGGTGGTTTAAGTAGAAGGAGACCTCGGAGAAACCTGGCTACGAGAGGGTCGTTGGAGAGAGGTCTGCCGTCCACCGGCACATGATGTGCTGAAAGAGCACTAAGGTGAACTTTGACGGAGTTGGACGTGAGTCCCAGATTAGAGAGGTGTAGCAAGTATTGCAAGATCACCGACACCGGGCAGGAGAAGGGATCCTGAGACTGTTGGGTACACCAGACGGCAAAGCGACGCCATTTAAGGGCGTAGCATTTGCGGGTAGAAGGGCGTCGCGAAGCTAAGACGACCTCCTCCACCTCCGCCGGCAGGAGAAGGGGAGCAAGGACTACCCTCTCAGCAGCCAGGCCATGAGGTTGAGAGACCTGAGGTTGGGGTGTAGTAGAGACCCCTGATCCTGAGTGAGGAGATCCGGTTGCACCCCCAGAGGGAATGGATCCTCCACCGCTAATTGCAGTAGGAGCGGAAACCATGGCTGTCTGGGCCAGCGAGGGGCCACCAGGATCATGAAGGCGTTGTCTCGGAGCACCTTGAAAAGAGTCCGAGAGACTAGCGGGATGGGAGGGAAAGCGTACAGAAGGCTCCCCGACCATGAAATCAGGAAAGCGTCCGCCGCAACCCGAAGGGGGTGTGGCTGACGAGAGCAGAAGCGAGGAAGCTGCCGGTTGTGAGGACTGGCAAAGAGATCCACCGTGGGGAGGCCCCACTTCAGGAAGAGCTTCTGAACTACCAAGGGATCCAGACGCCACTCGTGCGGCTGGAGGATCCTGCTGAGTTTGTCCGCCAGGCAATTCTCTTGGCCCGGGAGATAAACTGCCTTGAGGAGAATGCCGTGACTGACGGCCCAAGAGCAGAGCTTCTGTGCCTCCCGGCAGAGGAGGAAGGAGCCCGTGCCCCCCTGCTTGTTCACGTAGAACATGGCAACTTGATTGTCCGTCTGGACAAGGACGGACTGGTGAGAAGTCAGGTGGGAGAAGGCTTTGAGAGCCAGGCAGATCGCCCTGAGCTACAGGAAGTTGATCTGCTGAGCAGACTCCCACGTGGTCCAGAGGCCCTGAGTACGTGCCCCTTGGCAATGTGCTCCCCAGCCCAGGAGGGATGCATCCGTGGTCAGCACCCGGGTCGGCTGAGGTGACTGGAAAGGCATTCCGAATATCAGGTTCGGCTGCCGAAGCCACCACCGAAGAGACGAGATCAGCGGCTCGGAGACGCGCATCAGGTCTGCTAGGCCGCCGGTGGCTTGTCGCCACTGCTGGCGGAGACACCATTGGGCAGGCCGCATATTCAGGCGGGCATTGGGGGTCACATGGACGGTGGAAGCCATATGGCCGAGCAGTCTCAGGAAGCGCCTGGCGGAGACCAGGGGCTGGCTGCGAAAACGGTCGGCTAGGTCCATGAGCCGTTGAGCCCTGTCGAGCGGTAGGTATGCTCGCGCCTGAGGAGTGTGCAGCCTTGCGCCGATGAACTCGAGATCCTGTGAGGGGAGCAAAGTGGACTTTGCGAAGTTTATAACAAAGCCCAAGTGCTGCAGAAGAGTCACCGTGCGGCGCGTGGCGTCGGTGACCTCCCGAGCGGACGCTGCTCTGATGAGCCAGTCGTCGAGGTGCGGAAAGACATAGAGGCCGTGAAGCCGGAGATGGGCCGCCACCACCGCGAGACATTTTGTGAAGACTCGCGGCGCGGAGGACAGGCCAAAGGGGAGTACTCTGTACTGGTAATGATTTCCTGCCACCACAAACCTTAGGTATTGGCGGTGGCTTGGGTGGATGAGGATGTGCGTGTAGGCATCCTTTAGATCCAAGGAGCATAGCCAATCTCCCTGCTGGAGGTAGGGCAGAAGGATTCCAAGGATAAGCATTTTGAACTTCTCCCGCACAAGGAACTTGTTGAGGTTGCGCAAGTCCAGGATGGGTCTGAGGCCCCCTGTTCTCTTTGGTATTAGAAAATACCTGGAATAAAAACCTTGACCTCTCAGGTGGTGTGGCACCGGTTCCACCGCCTGTTCCTGCAGAAGACCTGCTAACTCCTGAAGGAGTAATTCCCTGTGCAGAGGGGGTCGTGGAGGTTCTCCCGGAAAATAGGAGGGAGGGACCTGGTGGAAGTGGAGAAGATAGCCTTCCCGCACGACTTGAAGCACCCAGGCATCTGCGGTGATGCTGGACCACCTGTGGGCGAAGTGAATCAGCCGGCCTCCGGTGCTGGGAGGAACCAGCGGGGGGGAGAGGCTATGCTTTGCGAGTCAAAAACCCCCACCCTGCTGAGCAGGGGCTGGTGGTGCAGGCTTGGGGGCTTGCTGCCTACGGGACCCGTTACCCCGTCCCTTGGCCTGCTGGCCCTGTTGGGGAGCTGCAGGGGCCTGGTAGTGGGGGTATTGTTTGTAGGCAGCCGCCTTCCTCGGGTAAAAGGACTTTTTCCCCGAGCCCTTCTTTTTCTGGGAAGGGGCGGAGGTCTTCCTAGAAAGCCTGGTCCTGGTGAGAGTCTCAGTCTCAATTTGCGCAGCCTTTTCCGCCATGGGCTTGCCAAAGAGGTTTTCGCCTCGGCAGGGGACATCGACCAACTTGTCCTGCACCCAGGGCTCAAGGTCTGACGACTGAAGCCAAGCCTGTCGGCGGGCACCGATGCCGGCTGCGGCCACTCGAGCCGATGCTTCAAAGCCATCATAGGCTGCTCGGGACATGAACTTAGAGCATTCCCGAATGCCAGTGGACAAGGCCAGGAACCTCTGCAAGGGTTCCTCGGATAAACCAGCGGAGAATCCGGCTAGCTCTTTAGCCAGATCCCGGAGATACATGCCCATGTATAGCTGGTACGTCTGGACACGACATGCAAGCATAGAGCCCTGGAAACACTTCTTGCCAAGGCCATCCAGGTTACGGGCCTCCCTGCCAGGAGGCACCGAGGAGTGCATCTTCTGGCTCTTAAGACGATGCATGGCCGATTCCACTACCATGGAATGGTGTGGCAGCTGTGCCTTTTGAAAGCCAGGGCTTTTGCGGACTCGATAGATAGAATCGACCCGCTTGCTCAGGACCGGCGAGGAGGCCGGACTCTCCCACATGCGGAAGAGTAGTCGTTCCAGCATAGGAGGAACCGGTACAGTAAAGTGTTCCCTCGCGGGAGAGTCATACTGGAGGGCGTCGAGCTCTTCGGCTCGAGGCTCCTCCTCGGGATCCGCAGGGAAGGCCAAAGCCTTGGCCATATCCCTAACGAAGTCCGAGAACCGGGCATCCTCCGGGGGGGACTGCTTCCGAGGCTCGGACTCCGGTGAGTCCGATGGGACACACCGAGTCCGGAAAGAATCAGGCGACTCTTCCTCCTCAGACTCCCAGACCGACTCCGACGAGGACTCGGTGGGGTCGGCCCGGGCAGGGCGCGGCGCCAGCCGCCCCGACGCCGAGGGAGTCGGCGTCGGCGACCTCGGTCCCGAACGGGAGGCCGAGGGTGACCTCGACCGAGGATCGACTCGAGTTCTCATCGACTCGAGGATCGGCTCGGTCTCCGGGGTCGACTTGGACGTCGACGTCCCGGCGGTCGGGGCAGCGGCGCCAGCGAGCAGTGCCCTCTGCTGGTCCATGAAGGCAGACAGTCTGCTCTCCAAGGCCGTCAACCTGAGTCCGAGCTCAGGTGACCCAGCAGTCCCCGACGTCGGCTGTCGCGGAGGCGAGTCCAGAAGGACCACAGGACTTACCCGAGCAGGCATCTCCGACTCCAGGCGAGGTCGCTTCGGGATGTGTTCCTTCTCCAAGGACCCGGGGCGGCTGTCGGGGCTATGCGACCTGGCCCTCGCGGAACCAGGAGTGTCCACCGACGCCGCCCTCGCGGGTTTCACCTTCCGACGATGGTCCCCGGAGGGAGAACCCCGGTCGGAGGAACTCCGGCGACGGTCCGAGCTGGAGCCTTTTGACGCGGAGGCCTCCGACGAGGTCCGGGTACGGCTGGGGTCAGCGAAGATTCTCTCACGCTGATGCCGCCGACTTCTCAACGCCTTTGAGGACAGTTTGCTGCAGGGCCCACAGATCAGTTCCTCATGATCCGGGCCCAGGCAGCGGAGGCAAAAGTCGTGTGTGTCAGTTAGTGACATATTTCGGTCACACTGACCACACCGCTTAAACCCACTGGCAGCCATCGGGGGAAAAAGGGCCCCTGCGAGGTCAAAGGACCGGGCTGCCAGGGAAAAATCGAAAACGAAAGCTGACAAAGTCAGAAAAACCGAAAAAAGTAAGAGGACTCGTGACCGGCGTCGCGAGTCCGGGCTGGAAAAAGATCGGCGTCGAACCGAAGGAAAAAGAATAAAATAATGAAGAAAATCGACTTTTTCGCGGGGACAAGACGGGGACGTCTGTAGGGCTCCGCGGAAAAAAGAAGACTGGCTAAGATGGCACCCTCGGGCGGGAAGACGACCGCGCATGCGCGCTGCAATTCCCAAAGGCTTTCTTTGAAAGCTGGGGAAAATTGCTCCGCGAGGGCTCCGTCGGCGCCGACGTCACCCATAAGTGAGGACTGACTTCCTGCTTGGTCCTGGAGAATCAGTTCTCACATATGGGTGACGTCGGCACCGACAGAGCCCATGCAGAGCAAATCCTCAGCTTTCAAAGAAAGCCTTGGGATTGCTACCACGCACGCGTGGTCCCCTTCCTGTCCAAGGGTGCCATCTTGCTCAGTCAGATGACATAGCTAAAAGACGGCAAAAACAAAATAAGAGATGGTACAGCTGTAACTCCAAGGGGAGAAAGGAGGGTTGTGAGGACTGATTCCTGCTGTACCCAGAGAACACCTGTTACAGGTGAGTAACTACGCTTTCTCCGGGAACAAGCAGGAAGTCAGTCCTCACATATTGGACTTCCCAGCTACAGGCTACCAAAAACTCATAGCAAAAATAGGGCTCCCTCAAGGAGAGCTACAAGCAGCAGCCATTATGTCCATATAGACAAACCAACAGGACCCCTGTGTCGAATGAAACCAGCATTCCAGTAGCCTGAACACAGAAGGGTCGGAGGGTAGGAGTTGCCTAGACCCAGGAAAGGTTACGCAGCATGGCCTGGCCGAAGGCACTGTCCAGTTGGGACTCTGTCTAGGCAGTAATGAGCTGTGAAGATATGGACTGAAGACCAGGTGGCAGCCTGGCAGATGTCAGCTAGCGGGACCGAACACAGGTTAGCTACTGAGGTCGCCATAGTCCTGACCCAGTGCACCTTGACCCAGCCTGCCAACGGAAGCCTCGCCTCCTCAAAGGCAAGGGCAATACAATCCACCACCCATGTGGACAGTGTATGCTTGGTCACCGCCTCCCCCAGTTTACTGGGGTCGTAGGAAAAAAAAAGCTGAGACACATTTCGGTGACCTTGAGTGCGTTGAAGGACAAGGCCCTCTTACAGTCCAAGGTAAGGAGGACCACCTCCTGGTTGAGGTAGAAGGACACCACCACCTTCGGAAGTAATTTACGGTGCGTGCGAAGCACCACCCTATTTTTGTAAAACCTGGTGTAGGGCGCTTCCGCCACTAGGGCCTGGAGCTTGCTTACCCTTCGTGCAGAAGTGAGCGTGACCAGGAAGACCACCTTCCTGGAGAGGTAGCGAAGGTGGCAAGTAGCCAAGGTCTCAAATGGTGGCAGAGTAAGCTGCCCCAACACCACATTGAGATCCCATTCGGTCGCTGGAGGACGAACCGGGGGCTTAGACAGGAGCAGCCCCCATAGGAAGCGGGACACCACTGGATGAGCTGAGGGGGGCTTCCCAAGCACCTGGTAGTGGCTTGCTGCTAGGGCACTAAGGTGTACCCTAACAGAATTAGACTTGAGCCCCGAATGAGAGAGGTGGAGCAGGTACTGCAATACCGTGACCAACGGGCAAGAGAAGGAGTCAGCCTCCCACTCAGTGCACCAATGTGAGAATCTGCGCCACTTAAAGGTATAGGCCCGTCTGGTAGATGCCTTGCGCGAGGACAGCAAAACATCCTCCACCTCTCTGGGGAGGTTTATGTTTATGTTTTATTTATTTAAACTTATTTCTATACCGCCTTATCCTGCAATCAAGGCGGTCTGAACAGCAAACAATCAATAAGATACAGTGTATAGTGTGCACATGCAGTGAGTAGTGTATGCGTGTGAGTGTGTCTGGACGTTGATTCTTGTGGTGCTATTTACAGCATGCGCTATTTACAATGCTATGGGTATCAGTTCCTTGCTTAATTACAATTATAGTGACATGTTGGGGGCATTGAGGTGTCTGTTGCATGGTTTAAGTAATGTCATCGTAGTGTTCTATGAAGAGGGTTGTCTTCAGTAGTTTCCTGAACTCCTTAAGGTCTGTTGTTGAACGCAGTTCGTCGGGGAGGGCGTTCCAGATTGTTGGTGCCGCCTTTGATAAAGCTCATTTTTCGGTGTCCTTGCGTATCCTGTTGATATCTTTAGGTGTGTTGACACGGTTGGATGTGCCTCTTCTTCTCGGTCTTGTGCTGTTGTCTGGTTGTATGAGTGGGTGTAGGCTGAAAGCTGAATGTTTATGTTTATTTTATTTGATATACCACCCTACTTTGGCGTGGCATGGGGCTAGAGTTACCCTCTCAACAGCCAAGCTGTCAGCGAAAGAGATCCCAGGTTGGGATGTAGGAGAGAGCTGCCCTCCTGGGAAAGGAGTCAGGGTGCGGACCCCAGGGGTATGGGGTCCTCCACCACCAACTGCGGAAGCAGCGGAAACCATGGCTGCCTGGGCCACCGTGGAGCTATCAAGATGACCGAGGTCCTGTCACGGAGGGTCTTGAACAGAGTCTTGGCAATCAGTGGTGTCAGAGGGAAGGCATACAGAGGTCCCTCTGACCATGAGACCAGGAAGGCATCGGCGGCCACCCTGATGGGGTGAGGCTGCCGGGAACAGAAGCAGGGCAACTGGTGATTGTCCGGGCTTGCAAACAGGTCCATCACTGGTTCCCCCCAGGTTTGGAAAAACCTGCGGGTGACTCCGGGGTCCAGCTGCCACTCGTGCGGCTGGAGAATCCTGCTGAGTGTCAGCCAGGAAGTTGTCTTGGCCTAGCAGGTACACTGCTCTGATGCTGCCCTGTTGGATCACAAAAGAGCACAGGTCTAGCACCTCTTGACAGAGGGCACGGGATCCTGTGCCTCCCTACTTGTCCATCTAGACTAGAACTGACCGGTGGCATAGGTGATGAAGAAAGGCCTTCAGGGCGAGATGAATGGCTTGCAGTTCCAGGAGGTTGATCTGCTGAGCACTCTCGTCCAGGGACCAAGTGCCCTGGGTGCAGAAGCCCCCACAATGGGCTCCCCAGCCCAGCAGGGAGGTGTCCGTGGTGAGGACCCTCGAGTGGTTGGGGGTCTGGAAGGGCATGCCTGCCTCCAGGTGTCGAGGCAACTGCCACCAGACCAGAGACTTTGCCAGCTGGCTGCTCACTTGGACCCTGTCCTGGAGATGGTCTGAGGCCTGGGACCAAAAGGCACCACTGTCTGTCCGCATGTGGAGACGGACATCTGGAGTGATGTGGACCGTGGAGGCCATGTGCCCGAGAAGGCGCAGAAGACACCTGGCAGACACAGAAGTACGGTGTTGCATGTCCCAGGCCAGAGACCTGAGTCGGGCTGCCCAGTCCACGGGCAAGCGGCTTTCAACCAAAGGGTGTCGAGTCTTGCCCCAATGAACTTCATCCCGTCTCAGACGAAGGTTCGACTTGAGGTAGTTTATAATGAAACCCAACTGCTTCAGAATCTGGGTGGTGCGTGCTGTTGCCTGCTGCACCTCAGGGGCTGTGGAGCCCCTGATGAGCCAGTTATCGAGGAAGGGGAAGACAAAGACTCCCTGGAGCCTGAGAAAGGCAACAACAACTGCCAGACACTTTATGAATATCCTGGGGGCCGAGGCTAGGCCAAAGGGTAGCACCTTGTATTGGAAATGATTGCCTCCTACCACAAAGCATAGGTATTGCCTTTGGTTTGGGTGGATTAGGATGTGTGTATAGGCATCCTTTAGGTCTAAGGAGCATAGCCAGTCTCCCTGCCGGAGGTAGGGCAGCAATGTTCCAAGGGAGAGCATCTTGAACTTCTACCTCACCAGGAATTTGTTGAGGTTGCGCAGGTTGAGGATGGTCCTTAGGCCCCTCTGGAGTAGAATCCCTTGCCCTTGAGGTGGTGGGGCACCGGTTCCACCGCTCTGTCCTCGAGAAGCCCTGCCAACTCCTTCGGAAGAAGGTCCCGGTGGAGGGGAGACCTGAGGGGCTCTCCCAGGAAGAAGAGGGGGAGGGGTGTTTGGCTCAGATGGAGGAGGTAACCCTCTGACCACCCTTAGTGCTCAGGAGTCGGTGGTTATAGCCTCCCACCTGTGGGCATAAAGGGTGAGGTGACCCCCTGTAGGCTGCTGATCCCTGTGAGTCAAAAGCTCCATCCTGGCTGGGCCGAAGCCAGAGACTGGGGTTTGGGAGCCTTCTGCTATGCGGGCCATGCCCTTGTCCTTTGGCCTGCTGCCCTTGCTGGGGAGCCGGAGAGGCCTGGTAAGGTGGGTAGTTTCGGTAACAGATTATTTCCTCGGGTAAAAGGGCTTTCTACCCGAGCCCTTCCATCAGGAAGGGGCAGTGGTATTCTTGGAGAGCCTAATCCTCGTCATGAATCGGTCTCCAGCTCTGCGGCCTTGTCGGTCATGGGCTTGCCAGAGAGGTTCTCCCCCTGGCAAGGGACATCGACCAACTTGTCCTGTACCCATTGCTCGAGGTCGGACTGGAGCCAAGCCTGGCGTGTGCACCGAAGCCCACCGCCGCTACCCGGGCCGCCGACTCGAAACCATCATAAGCCACCCAAGACATAAATTTGGAGCACTCACAGATGGCTTTGGACAGGCTCTTGAAGCGCTGCAAAGGCTCCTTGGAGAGGCCAGCTGAGTGAGTTCCTTCGCCAGGTCCCTCAGGTACATGCTTATGTACAGCTGGTAGGCCTGGATCCGGCAATTCAGCATCGAGCCCTGGTAGAATTTCCTGCCGAGGGCATCCAAGGTGCGGGCCTCCCTGCTGGGGGGGCACTGTGGAGTGCATCTTCTGGCTCTTCAGCTGATGCATGGCCGACTACACCACCATGGAGTTATACAGCAGCTGTGACTTTTGAAAGCCAGGGCTCTAGCGGACTCAGTACATCGAGTTGAGCCGCTTGCTGACCACCAGCACTGACACCGTTGTCTCCCACATATGGAACATGAGCCACTCCAGGATGGGAGGAATGGGCACCATGAGCGATTCCTGAGGGGGAGTCTCGTATTGGAGGATCTCGAGCTCGTCGGGCCAAGGATCCTCCTCAGACTCAGTGGGGAACACCAAAGCCTTGGACATGTCTTTGATGAAGTCCAAGAAGCCCAAGTCCTCCGGTGGGGACCTTCTCCGAGGTTCAGAGACCGGGGAATCCGAGGGGACATCTTGGCGCCAACGGGTGTCTGGGGACTCCTCGTGCTCGGTCTCCCAGTTGGAATACTCTGAGGACTCCTCGAGGGGGTGCTGTTCCTTGGGCTTTGAGGGGCCCGGCACCATACGACCCGACCCCGACCCCGGCCCCGTCGAGCGGGAGATCGAGTATGACCTTGGCCAAGGATCTACTCGGGCCTGAATGGCCTCGAGGACTGGCTCGGCCTCTGGGGACATATTCGACATCGAAAGCCCAGTGGTCGGGGCAGAGGAACCGGACGTGCCAGATATCAGCACCCGCTGCTGGTCCAAGGCGGCAGTTACACTGTGCTTCAAGACCGCCATCCTGGATTCCAGCCCAGGTGGCTCCGCAGCCTTTGGCATGGGCACCAAGGGACTTGGGCCCAATGCCGGCTCCCCTGGTGGGGAATCATTGATGAGGACTGTGTCTAGCTGGCGAGGCCGGTCCACAGCCAGATCCTTCCAGGGGACCTTGACCAGCCAGCCGCTCCCTCTCCAACAGCTCGAGCGGGTGCCCGGGGCTCTGTGACCGCACCTAGGACCACCCCGGTCGGTCAGAGCTGTCCAAGGATGCCACCTTCGAGGACGACTTCTTCCTCTTCGGTTCCCTCGAGGGAGGCCCCCTCTCAGAGGACCCACGACGACGCTCGGGCTCGGAGTGTTCCTCCCGAGGTGTCGAGGCCTCAGACGAGGTCCTGGCTCTCGGAGGCATCGAGGATTCCGGAAAAATTTTGTCATGCTGCTGCTGGCGGCTCTTTAACGACTTGGAAGACATCTTCTTGCAAAGGCCACAGACGCCGGGTCGTGGTCCGCACCGAGGCACCAGAGGCAGCAGTCATGTGTGTCGGCCAGAGACATTATTTTAGCGCACCGATCACACTTTTTAAAGCCGCTGGTCCCATAGGGGGAAAAAGAACCCCAGGAAGGTCGACGACCCTTCGAGCTGCCAGCGGAGAAAAAGGCACGAAGACGCCAAGAAAATCAAAACTTAAGTAAAAAGGGAGTCGACCCCGATACCGAGGCACCAAGGCGGGAAAGGTACCGGTGCAAAACCAGAGACAAGTAGGAACTCAAGAAAAATCAACCTTTTCCAGGGGGAAAAAAAACAGACAACGTCTGGTGGGCTCCGTGAAAAAAAGGAGACTGAGCAAGATGGCACCCTTGGGCGGGAAGAGGACCACACATGAGTGGTAACAATCCCGAAGTCTTCCTTTGAAAGCTGGGGATTTGCTCTGCGCAGTCTCCATTGGTGCTGATGTCAACCATATGTGAGGACTGACTTCCTGCTTGTTCCCGGAGAAAGCGTAGTTACTCACCTGTAAAAGGTGATCTCCGGGAACAACAGGAATTGAGTCTTCACATATGGGGTATCGTCGGTACCGACGGAACCTGTGCGGGAACGCTCCCCAGCTTCCAATAGGAAAGCTTTTGGGAGCATCCCGCTGTGCCTGCGTCACTGCCTTCCCGTCTTTCCAACTCTCCCTTTTCAGTTGAGTTTATAGCTGAGGAGGAGAGAGAGAGAGAGAGAGAGAGAGAGAGAGACAGATAGACAGAGATACAACTCCTAGGGGAGGTGGGCGGGTTGTGAAGACTCAATTCCTGCTGTTCCCGGAGATCACCTGTTACGAGTAACTATGCTGTCTCCAGGAATAAGCAGGAATGTAGTCTTCACATATGGGGACTCCCCAGCTAAGCGATACCAGGGAGATGACCCCAGAAAGCTGCAAAACCCAGGTTGAGATGGGTCATGCTTCCTCCCATGGATCTCTGGCATCGAACCCCGGGACGGCGGGTAGGAGTTGTTCTAAGTCTGAAAGAGATGCTGGAGAACAGCCTGGCCAAACGAGGCATCCCAACGGGAGTCCTTGTCAAAGCAGTAATGGGCTGCAAAGGTGTGTACCGAAGCCCAAGTGGCTGCTCTACAGATGTCATCAGTGGACACTGAACAAAGGTTAGCCATAGAGGCTGCCATTGCTCTCACATTGTGAGCTGTGACATGCCCTTCGAGAGAAAGTCCCTTGCTCTCATAGGCAAAAGATATGCAATCTGCAATCCATTTAGACAAAGTTTGCTTGGAAACTGGTAATCCAAGATGACTGGAGTCAAAGGCAACAAAAAGCTGGGAAGCCTTTCTATGTTGCTTAGTTCTCTGAAGGTAAAAAAATAAAGCTCTTTTACAATCCAGAGTATGAAGATTCCTTTCTGCATTAGAGGCGTGAGGCCTAGGGAAGAATACAGGAAGGTAAACAGACTGGTTTAAATGAAAAGGTGAAACCACCTTTGACAAAGTGTGGGTGAGTTCTACTTTATCATGGTGGAACCTTGTATAAGGAGGATCAGCCACTAAAGCTTGTAGCTCACTGATGCATCTTGCAGAAGTGAGGGCAATTAGGAAGATTACCTTCCAAGAAAGAAACTTCAGAGATGTGGTAGCTAAGGGTTTGAAGGGTGGTTTCATGAGCTGCCCAAGGACAAGATTCAAATCCCATGCTGCGGGAGGTGGCTTAATGGGAGGTTTAGTTAAGAGTAGACCTCTCAAACCGCGCCACTAGCGGTTGAGAGGAGACAGGTTGTCCATCCAAGGGTTTGTGGAAAGCTGCAATGGCACTAAGGTGGACTCTTACTGAATTGGTCTTAAGACCAGAGGATGATAAATGCTGGAGATACTGTAGTAATTTATTTATTTATTTAGACAGTTTTTGTATACCGCCTTATCCTTCAATCAAAGCGGTCACAACACAATTGGGGGATACATTTAACACGCGGGGATATGAGACACATACACTAATACTTACAGGGAACATGGGCTATGGAGGGTTAAGTGGCTTGCCCAGGACCACAAGGAGCATCTGTGGGGCTAGAAACCCCAGTCCTTCCGGCCCAAGGTTGCTGTCCTCTAGTGGGATTTGAACCCCCGACCTTCCGGCCTGAAGTACCTTGCCCCAACCACTAGGCTACTCCTCCCTGTAATGCCTCCACTGGCACTGAAAAGGGATTAAGTTCCTTTTTTGAACACCAGATAGAGAATCTTTTCCACTTAAAGGCATAGGCCCGCCTTGTGGAAGGTTTTCTTGAAGCTAACAGGATATCCTTAACTTGTTGGGAAAGGTTGATATCCTGGAATTCTAGGCTCTCAGCAGCCACGCCCTGAGGTGCAGGGACTGAGGGTTCTGGTACAATAGCATCCTGTTCTCCTAAGAAAGTAGATCTGGAGCACATCCCAACTCCAGAGGCTTGTCTTGAGAGAGACGTAGAAACAGTGGACACCACGTCTGTCATGGCCAGCGTGGGGCTATGAGGATCATATGGCCCCTGTCTCTCTGAAGCTTGAATAGAGTTTTGGGAATGAGGGGAATGGGTGGGTAGGCATAGAGGAAGTCCTGACCCCAATGGAGATGGAAAGCATCCCTTGCCTGACAGTTCTGAGCTGAAATTCTGGAACAGAACCAGGGAAATTTGGCATTCTGAGGACTTGCAAAGAGGTCTATATCTGGAATACCACAGATATGAAAGATTCGAGCAATTTGCTCTGTATGAAGAGACCATTCGTTTGGCAGTAGTACTCGACTAGTCTGTCTGCCAAGAGATTCTGTGTGCCTGGAAGATACACCGATAGTAGGTGGATTTGAAGATCTCTGGTGAAGGCCCAGAGGCATAGAAGCTTCGTTGCACAGCGCCTGAGAACCCGTCCCACCCTGCTTGTTCACGTAGAACATGGCTACTTGATTGTCGGTCTGAACAAGAACCGTCTTGTAGCTCAGGTGGTTCTGAAATACTTGAAGAGCATAAAGGATGGCTGAGTTCCAGGAGGTTTATGTGAAGACAAGCCTCTGGCTCAGTCCAGAGACCCTGAGTGGAGAGATTGTCCAAGTGAGCCCCACAACCTAACTTAGATGCATCTGTCGTCAAGGTGGCTTGGTGTAGTGGCTGCTGAAAAGGGGACCCCACGAGAAGGTTTTTCAGCGATTGTCACCACTGTATGGACAAAATGAGGCATGCAGAGTTTCTGATTTTGTCCCCCAGGCGACCCGACGCCTGTGTACACTGAGAGTCTAGGGTCCACTACGTTGCTAGCATGTGTAGGCGAACATAGGGAACCACATGGACAGTGGATGCCATATGCCCCAGTAGCTGAAGCATTTCTCGAGCAGTTAGAAAAGGTTTCATAGCTGCTTGCGAGGCCAGCTGGAGTATTTGAAGACAACGTGGTTGTGGCAGGAAAGCCTTTGACTGCATTGTGTCTAGAAGAGCCCCTATGAACTCTAGAGACTGAGAAGGGGTGAGATGAGATTTTGGGAGGTTTATGACCAGTCCCAGGTACTGCAGGATTTGCATTGTGCAGGAGAGAGTGGAGCTGGCTTCTGCAGCTGTTGCTGCTCTGATGAGCCAGTCGTCTAAGTAGGGGAAGGTAAATATCCCCAGAGTTCTCATGGATGCTGCTACTACTGCCATGCATTTTGTGAAGACTCTTGGGGCGGAAGCCAGTCCAAAGGGTAGAACCCTGTACTGGTAATGTCTTCCTTGAAAGAGGAATCAAAGAAACCTCCTGTGATCTGTATGGATGAGAATATGCATATATGCATCCTTTAGATCTAGAGGACATAGCCCAGGGGTTCTCAACCCTCTCCTCGGGACCCACCTAGCCAGTCGGGTTTTCAGGACAACCACAATGAATATGCATGGGAGAGATTTGCATATAATGGAAGCAGTGCTTGCAAATCTCTCTCATACATATTCATTGTGGTTATCCTGAAAACCCGACTGGCTAGGTGGGTCCTGAGGACAGGGTTGAGAACCCTTGACATAGCCAATCCTGACTGAATGTAAGGAAGAAGTGTTCCAAGGGAAATCATCTTGAATTTTTCTCAGAACAGATACTTGTTCAACTCTCTGAGGTCCAGTATGGGTCTGTATCCCCCTGTCTTCTTTGGAAAGAGGAAGTAGGGGGAGTAGAAACCCATGCCCTGTTGGGATATGGGTACCTCTTCTATTGCTCCTTGAGCAAGAAGTGAGGTGACCTCTTGACACAAGAGAGTGGTGAAAGGGCCCCGAGAATTGAACTGTCTTGTGATGGTGGGAGGGGGCATACTGTGAAAATGGAGTTTGTACCCATCTGTTACAATAGAGTCCAGCGCTCTGATGTTATCTGTTGCCATCTTTCGGCGAAATGACAGAGTCTGCCTGGGATGGCGAGAGGCTCTGGACCTTTCAGGGGCAGGATGACTAAGTTCTCTAGGAAGGAGTCAAAGCTCCTGAGGAGGCTGTGTCTGCTGAGCTGGTTGAGCTCTGGGGACTTGGGCCTTCCTTTGCTGTCTGGATTGCTGTTGCCCTTTTTGGGGAACATGAACTGAGTAGTGGACAGCCTGGGTGTAAGATGGGTAGAATTTTTTTTCTTGTTGAAAAAGGGTTTCTTGACTGTCTTTTTCTTAGCTGGGTTGGCTGTGGTCCTTGATAGTCTGTTCAAGGTGGTGTTTTCGGACTCAAGCTGATTAGCTTTGTCCTGCCAATCCTTGCCAAAGAGGTTTTCTCCTGTGCAAGGAATTTTCCCCAGCTTATCTTGCACCCATTGTTCTAAATCAGATGCCTGTAACCAGGCAATGCGACGTGCACCGATGGAGATAGCAGAGGTTCTGCTAATGCATTCAAAGCAATCAAAGGTTGCATGGTTCATGAACTTAGATTAATTTTGGGCATGTTTGACCAGAGTGAGAAAGTCAGCCCTCTTGTCATCGGGGAGAAGTGGAGCCATAAGTTCCAAATCTCTTGTAACCTCCCGAAGAAACATACCCATATAAAGTATGTAAGAGCTTATTCTAGCTGATAGTATTGAAGACTGAAAGCATCAACGCCCAAAGGCATCGAGTGTTCTCGATTCCCAACCTGGAGGATTGGATGAAGATGAAATTAGACTTACCTGCTAATTGTTGTTCCCTTAAGGAACTCTAGTCCAGTCCCGGGACCATAGAGGATGTGACAGAGCAGTAAACATTAACGGAAGGGACCTGCAAGCCCAGCCTGAAGCACCGCTGAGCCGAAACGACTATCCCCCGCCGCCTGCACATCTAGCCTATAGTGCTTTGCAAACAAGTGCAACGACGACCACGTCGCCGCCCTACAAATATCCTCTACCGGCACCAAACTGAATTCCGCCCAAGACGCCGCTTGCGCTCTAGTCGAATGAGCCCGAAGACCCACCGGCACTACCTTACCATTTAAAAGATACGCCGACGCAATCACTTCCTTCAACCATCGAGAAATAGAGGACTTCGCGGCTGCCTCACCTTTCCGTGGGCCTCCGAATGCCACAAACAATCTGTCCGCCCTCCTGAAGGGTGCCGTCCTGCGAAGGTACTTTCGAAGTATGCGACGAACATCCAGAAGATGCAACTTGCCCTCCGACTCATCTTTCTGCTGCGCTGAGAACACGGGAAGCGACACTACCTGGTTAACATGAAAAACCAAAACCACCTTCGGTAGAAACGTCGGAACAGTACGCAAAACGACCTTATGATCGAAAAAAGACAGATACGGCTCCTTACAGGACAACACTTGCAACTCAGAAATTCTCCTCGCTGAGCAGATTGCCACCAGAAAAACTGTCTTCAACGTCAGATCTTTCAGCGAGGCCTTGGCCGCCGGCTCAAACGGCGGCCTGAGCAAGGCCTCCAACACCAAATTCAGATCCCACGCAGGTACGGAAATACGCCGCGGAGGATGCATGAGCAACACGGCCCGCAAAAAATGCTTAATGTCGCCGTGAGCTCCCAGCGGCTGACCACGAATCTTACCCCGATAACAGGAGATGGCCGCCAACTGCACCCACAAGGAGCTAGCTGCCAGACCCTTGTCCACTCCATCTTGCAAAAAGGACAGGATCTGAGACACCGAGGCCCCCAAAGGCCGAAAACCATGCTCCGCACACCAGGCCTCAAAAATGCACCACACCCGGATGTACGCCAGCAAAGTGGATCGCCTTTGCGCCTTCAGCAATGTAGCAATGACCGCCGCGGAATAACCCTTGGCTGTCATCCTAGCCCTTTCAAGAGCCATGCCGTAAGCGAGAATCGATCCACCTGGGGCATGTGCAACGGTCCCTGACATAAGAGATCCTGCCGCTGTGGCAACCTCCACGGCCTGTCCACCAACAGCCGCACCAAATCCGCATACCGTCTTCTGGGCCAGTCGGGCACCACCAGGAGTACCAGGCCCCGGTGCCTCTCTATGCGCTGCACCACCCGGCCTATGAGCGCCCAAGGCGGGAATACATAGAAAAGACCGCCTTCCAGCCACCGCAGTGCCAACGCATCGAGACCCTCCGACATCCGTTCTCGCCGCCTGCTGAAAATCCGCGCCACCTTCGCTGACTCGAAGCTCGCCATCAAATCCATTAGTGGGACCCCCCCAGCGGCGCACTAAAAGCGCAAACACATCCGGGTGAAGGATCCACTCTCCCAGGTCCACACTGCGGCGACTCAGAAAATCTGCTTCGACGTTTTCCACTCCGGCCACATGCTGTGCCGAAAGACCCGTCAGATTTTGCTCGGTCCAACTCAACAGCTGACTCGCCTCTGCTTCCTGCGACGCACTGCCTGTGCCCCCCTGCCGATTGATGTAGGCTACCGTCGCATTGTCGGACAGAACTCGTACCGCCCCCTGACACAAGTCCCTCCGAAACGCCAGCAGGGCCAAAAACACCACTCTCATCTCCAACCTGTTGATGGACCATTCCTTTTCCTCCTGAGACCACTGCCCCTGGGCAAAACGTCCCTCGCAATGCGCCCCCCATCCCAGAAGACTTGCATCCATCGTCAGCAGCCTCCAGGACGGAGGTTCGAGAGGCACGCCCACGTCTAAACTTTCTTCGCGCAACCACCACCCAAGATCCTGATGAACCTCCTGCGGACACACCAGCCGCTGAGACAACGCATCCCTCTGATGCGACCAGCGTCAGAGCAGTGTGCTCTGCAACCGCCTCATACGAGCCCTGGCTCACGGTACTACGTTGATCGTGGCCGCCATCGTTCCGAGCAATTGCAGATACTGCCAAGCCGTCAGCGCCTGTTGTGCTAGTAACTGCCTCACGAGCTCCCGCAACCCTAGCGCTCGTTGGACTGGGAGAAACACCGCCGCTTTCTGCGTGTCGAAACGGGCCCTTAAGTACTCCAGAGCTTGCGAGGGAACTAATCTGCTCTTCACAAAGTTGACCACCCAGCTGAGGCTCTCCAACATCTGTACCACACCTGGCGGTGGCCGTGACACACTCCTCCCTGGACTTTGCTCGAATCAGCCAATCGTCCAGGTAAGGATGCACCAGCATGCCTTCTTTGCGAAGCGCCGCCGCCACCACGACCATGATCTTGGTGAACGTTCGAGGCGCTGTGGCCAGCCCGAAAGGCAGCGCTTGAAATTGAAAATGCCCCATGGGCACCGCAAACCGTAGAAACCTCTGATGCTCCTGTCGCACCGAGATATGGAGATAGGCTTCGTGAGATCTAACAACGTCAAGAACTCTCCTGCTCTGACCCCCATGATAACGGAACGCAGCATCTCCATACGGAAATGGGTGACGCGGAGACACCGGTTCACCCTTTTCAAATCCAGAATCGGCCAAAACGTGCCCTCCTTTTTTGGAACCACAAAATAGATGGAGTATCGACCGCAGCCACACTGATCCGAAGGAACGGGCACCACTGCGTTGAGCTGCAGTAGCCGTTTCAGGGTTTCTGTGACCGAACATTTTGTGGAGCTCGGCAAGGAGACAGGACAAAGGAATCGCACACGGGTCGCTGGAACTCTAGGGCATAACCATCCCGAATCACCTCCAGGATCCACTGGTCCGATGTAATCTGGACCCAGGCAGGGTAGAAGTCCCGCAAACGTCCTCCCACGGGAACCACCTCTACCTGAGCCCGCCTCATCTCATTGTGACTAACTGCTGAGGACTGGAAAAGAGCAAACGCCCTGCCTGCTCCCCGGAAACCTCTAAAACCTTGACCTCTTGCCGTAAATCTTCCCTGCTGCGGTTGCAGAAAACGGGAGGAGCGAAATCTACGAAACTCTCTCGGAGCCCCCCTGGACCCTGTAGCACTCCTGCCTGGTTTTGGCTTATCCTCCGGAAGTCTACCCCCCCTTAGACTCTCCAAGATCCTTGACCAACTTCCCCAAATCCTCCCCAAACAAAAGCTTACCCCTAAACGGCAGCTTGCTGAGACGAGCCTTAGACGAACCGTCCGCCGACCAATTACGCAACCAGAGATACCGCGCCACCACAGAAGCCATACTCTTCGCCAATCCCCAGATAAGATCATAATGAATATCCGCTAAATACGCCGTTCCGGACTCCAGGCGCGCCACATCTTCGAGCTGCTCTTCCGAGCGATCCCCCTGCAACCTTTGGGACCACCGCAAATAGCCTCTCGCCACCCACGCCCCCGCTACCGAGGCCTGCATTGAGGGCGCAAACATCGAAAACCTGCTTTAGCAGGGTATCCAATTTCCTATCTTGTACATCCTTTAGCGCTGCGGCCCCCTCCACCGGGATGGTAGTTTTCTTAGTCACTGCCGATACCTCCGCATTTACCTTAGGGGAGCGAAACAGCTCCCTATCCTGGTCGGACAGTGGATAAAGGCGAGCTAGGGCCCTGGAACCTTTCAGGGCAGACTCTGGCAAGTCCCACTCTTCCTGAATCATACTCCGAAATACTCTATGCACGGGAAAGACCCGGTGGGATGTTCGAACCGCCTGCAACAAGGGATCCTCCAAGACCTCCTCCGTCGCCGCCCCTCCTGAGGGCATATTCAGCGTCTTGAGAGTCTCGGTAATTAAGGCAGGCAGCTCTTCGCGCCTAAACACCCTGACCACTCTGCTCTGCTGCTCCGAGTCAGGCAACAATTCTCCCTCTTCCAATTCATCCTCCGAGACCTCCTCCAGGTCCGCATCCACCGATCCCAGAACCTCCCCTAGCTGAGCCCCGGGACCCTCATCCTCAGCCCCCTTGCTCTTCTTGGCCAGAGGGGCCTCCGCCGCCGCACATTCCACAGACCCCGGCCGCTTCCACCCTTGTGACCCCTGAGCTGTCATCGCTGGCTGCAGCAGAGCAAATGCCTGCTGCATGAGGGAGAAGAAATTCGGCGGGATCACCAGAGCAGCCTCCCCCTGGCTCAGGTCCACGGTACAGAGAAGACCCTTCCCCCGAGGATATCCCCACTACTGGTTCTGCCGGGTCCAAGGCTGGAGGCAGGACCTCCCCACCTTCCGGAGGAACTGCCTCCCGACCTGCCGCAGTCCCTTCTAGCGCCTTGTCCATAGCTGGGGCCTCCAGAGAGCAGAGAGGACAGACCCCGGAGTCCAGCACCGTACCTCGCCATGTGCCACAAACTAAACGACGAAGCTTTGCCGGCATGCCGCTGCCCCGATCGCTCTACTCAATCTCAGAAGGCCAAGCCTCCAAATTTTTTTTATTTTTTTTTTAAAATAAAACACACCACACTCCGACAGCTCCCAGGCAAGGTTTGACTAGCCCCCTGCAAAAATGAAGCTGCCAAACCTGGCAAACCGCCGCAGCCCAAACAAAACTTAAAAACAAACTTAAAACAGGGCTGTCAAAATGGCCGCCGCCGCGTTGCCCCACACGGCTGCACGAACCCGCCGAGAAAAAAAAAACAGCTCTGCTTCCCGACGCGGCCCCAGCTACCTCTCCCACTCAATGCCTTTAACCAACTGGCGCCTTAAGCCTCCCAACTCACTCACCTCTCCAGCTGCAGGTGATGTGAGGAGGTACTGCTGCAACGGAGCTCAGCCGGACCGTGGCTTCAGCTCCGGCGGCGTTTCAAACTGCCTGACCCAACCAGCCTCTTGCCAGGCTGCTGAACGTCCCGCGCAAGCCTGTCACCTGCTCCTCACCCCTATTCGCGGGTTCGGGAGCAGGGAGGCTAATAACCAAATCTCCCCCCCCCTTCAGCGATCCCTCTGCTCATTAACTCGACGGGTCAAAACACCGCGGGAGGGACGGGGGGGGGGGGGGGAGAGGAATGGAGTCAGAGGAAGGAGCTTAACGTCCTCCAGCAGCTGCACTCCACCTAAAAAATAAACACAAATTGAAATAAACCAAATTACTTCTCTTAAATTTAAAAAGGGAAATCTCAAAAAACTATAAATCTAACTCTGCTTATTTGTGCCCAACTGAGCCCAGCCCCAGGCTCAGAATCTCCTCTAGCTGCTTTGAGACTGAAAGTACTGAAGGAAGGGGCGGTCCTTGCCTATTTATACCACCGCCAGCAAAGCGATGATGCCTTTCAGTCTCCAAAGCTGCTGGAGGAGATTCTAAACTCTATGGTACCGGGACTGGACTAGAGGGACGTAAAGGAATGTGTCTTAGCACGCTTGATCCTACGCATTGCCGATTCCACTACAATGGAATGGTGTGGTAATTGTGTTTTTTGGAAACTGGGACATTGTGGTACCCGGTACATTGTTATCGAGTCTCCTAGAATGTGGAGACACCGTCAAGGGTGTTTCCCACATCCTAAGCATGAGGTCATGCAAATTTCAGTGAATGGGAAGGGTAGCAGCTTCCTTAGGAGTTGCCGGATACTGAAGCATTCCCAACTCTTCAGCTCTCGGTTCCTTCTCAGGGGTTACGGTGATCGAGAGTCCCTGTGCTACATCAGGTATGAAGTCCTGAATGGACATGTCCTCCGGGGGAGACATCCGAAGCAGTGGTGAAGGAGAGGGATCCTCCGGAAGAACCACTCTGCTACCAACAATCATCGGAATCGGAGGATTCAAAGTATTGTCGGGCTGGGTGCTCTCTTATTGCTTGTCGATGGTATCAATCGAAGTCGGCATCGGACTGCCTCAATACCGGACCCTCGATGCCAGAGACTGATTCCAGTGCCGGCATGGGAGGAAGCATTGAAAGAGGTGCATCGGTTGATGCAGGTAAGTTCAGTACCGGTATCGGTATGGACAACTGCATTGATTGCAGCAATTTAGCAGTACCGAGGCTGCTAATAAAGCTGCAAGACTGTGTTCAATGGCCAGGATACACTGATCCATGGCGCCTGCCGATGCCTGGATGTCGGTACCGACGGAACAGGCCACGACACCTGAACAAGGCACCAAGAGTTCTCCGGAGGTGGAAGCTTTGGGAACATCCTGTAACCTCGTTAATGCTTTGGAGGCCGGGACCTCCCGCCGGGGTTGTTTGGCTGGTGTTTTCTCCTCGAGGGCGACGCTAATAGAATCTCGATGCTTAGAAGGAGAAGGAGATCTACCCCTCTGGCCGGTGTTTTCTCCTCGAGGACAACGCTAAGAGAATCTCGATGCTTAGAAGGAGACCTGAGATCCATGGGAGGAAGATGAAGCCCTGGACAACGTCGATGCGACAGACACTGCATCCGAGGCAAAGAGGGTGCCGTGTTTTGCAGCTCTGTTCTGCAGGCTTCTCTTGGTCATCTTTCTACAAAGGAGACACTCCGATGGTAAATGGTCAGGACCTAAACATTTGAGACACCAGTCATGGGTATCGGTAGCAGAGATGGTACTGCTACATTTTGAACATTTTTTGAAACCACTAGATGCTTTCTCCATTTCGGAAGAAAAGAGGGCCTAATGCCCAAAATGGCGCCTAGCACCTAGGGGGGGGGAGGGGGGGACAGACCTCCAAAAAAGAGGAAATTAGACTTACCTGCTAATTATTGTTCCTTGAGGAACTCTAGTCCAGTCCCGGAACCATAGAGTTTAGAATCTCCTCCAGCAGCCTTGGAGACTGAAATACATCATCGCTTTGCTGGCACCAGTATAAGTAGGCAAGGACCGCCCCCTTCATCCAGTACCTATTGACAAAGCAAACTGAGCAGAGCAACAAATAAGTAGAGCAAAATTAAGAAAAAACAACACCTAACCCGCAATCCCGGGAGGGAATTGCTTTTTTTTTTTTTTAATATAAATTTCGCATTAGGCAATCGTATGAAAAAACTTCTATTAAACTTCTATTAAACAGTGCTACAGAGGATTCCCCCCACCTGGCTCCACCTCCTGCCTGCGGGGAACCTCTAGAGCAGCGTTTTTCAACCACTGTGCCGCGGCACACTAGTGTGCTGTGAGATATTGTCTGGTGTGCCGTGGGAAAAATTCCAATTTCATCCGTAACATGTGGCCTCGGCTCACAAATTAGGTTTGCCAACCGGCCGGTTTTCAGCCGGCCTGGCCGGTTTTTCCATGGCCAGGCCGGCTGCCGGCACAGTTGTAAAACCGGCCATTGAAAAGCCGGTTTTTTGCTCTGGCCGCAAGATCGGGAGCGGCCAGAGCAAAAAACCGGCTTTTGTGCCGAAGTTCGCGGCGCGAACGCGATCGCGATTCCCTATAGCAGTGCAGCCGCTGGTTCTGCTTTGTACAGAGCAGCGGCTGCACTACACTTACATTGAAAAGTAAAGAGAAACTGTGTCAGGAGCCCTCCGATCATGCAGAGCCCGAGGAAGTGATGTCATGGGGGCGGGCTCCTCACAGGCTGTCTTTCCTTTTCAAATTAACTTTAGCTGCAATAAAGTTAATTTGAAAAGGAAAGACAGCCTGTGAGGAGCCCGCCCCCATGACATCATTTCCTCGGGCTCTGCGATGACCGGAGGGCTCCTGACACAGTTTCTCTTTACTTTTCAATGTAAGTGTAGTGCAGCCGCTGCTCTGTACAAAGCAGAAGCAGTGGCTTGGGCAGGGGGGGGTGTGTGTGTGTGAGTGAACCAGCAAGGGGGGGGGGGGGAGTGTGAGTGAACCAGCAAGGGGGGGGGGAGTGTGTGTGAACCAGCAGTGGAGGGGGGGGGGTGGTGTGAGTGAACCAGCAAGGGGGGGGGGGCGATGGTGTGAGTGAACCAGCAGTGGAGGGGGGGTAAGTGAGTGAGTGACCCAGCAGGAGGGGTAAGTGAACCAGCAGGGGAGGGGGGTTGGTGTGAGTGTTTGATTCCTATTCAAGAGAATTACTTTATATATAGTCAGTATAGGCACAGAGGTAAATTTTTTTAACATTTTCTAATGGTGGTGTGCCTCGTGATTTTTTTCATGAAAAAAGTGTGCCTTTGCACAAAAAAGGTTGAAACACACTGCTCTAGAGAACCAAGCTATACTGCCTACCATATACTTCAGGCTGACAACCCCCAACACCCCGGGTGGGCTCCGGGACTGGACTAGAGTTCCTCAAGGAACAATAATTAGCAGGTAAGTCTAATTTCCTCTTCCTTTGCGTCCCTCTAGTCCAGTCCTGGAACCATAGAGGATGTAACAGAGCAGTGAATACTAACGGGAGGGACCTGCAAGCCCAGCCTGAAGCACCGCTGAACCGAAACGCACATCCCCCTCCGCCTGCACATCTAGCCGATAGTGCTTGACAAAGGAATGCAAAGACGACCACGTCGCCGCTCGACAAATGTCCGCCACCGGAACGAAACTGAACTCCGCCCAAGACGCCGCCTGCGCCCTAGTCGAATGAGCTCGCAACCCTTCCGGCACCACTTTTCCTTTCAAGAGATACGCTGAAGCAATCGCCTCCTTCATCCAACGGGAAAGCGAGGACTTCGCCGCGGCCTCCCCCTTACGCGGGCCCCCGAATGCTACAAATAACCTATCCGACTTGCGGAAGGGAGCCGTTCTCCGGAGATACTGCTTAAGGACCCTCCGAACATCCAACCTATACAACACGCCTCCTGACTGCACCTTTTGCCTGTCCAAAAACACCGGAAGCGACACCACTTGATTAACATGAAACATGGAGACCACTTTTGGCAAGAACCCTGGAACCGTACGGAGGACCACCTTATGATCGAAAAAGGACAAATACGGCTCCTGACAGGATAACGCTTGCAACTCAGAAATCCTTCTTGCGGAGCAGATAGCTACCAGGAAAACCGTCTTCAACGTCAGATCCTTTAGCGACGCCGTAGACAACGGCTCAAACGGCGCCCCGAGTAAGGCCGCCAACACCAAGTTCAAATCCCACGAAGGAACCAGACAACGCTTCGGAGGATGCAAGAGTAAAACACCCCGCAAAAATTGTCTCACATCAGCGTGAGCCCCCAACTGCTGCCCGTGCACCTTACTGCGGTAACAGGAGAGGGCCGCCAACTGCACTCTTAAGGAACTGGCCGCAAGACCCTTGTCCACACCGTCTTGCAAAAACAAAAGAATTTGCGAAACCGAAGCTCTCAAGGGATTTAACCCCCTCTCAGCACACCAGGCCTCAAAAATGCACCAAATCCGAATGTACGCCAACGACGTAGATCTCCTATGCGCCTGCAACAAGGTAGAAATGACCGCTGCTGAATACCCCCTGGCCGTCAACCGCTTCCTCTCATGAGCCATGCCGTAAGCGAGAATCGATTCACCTGGGGCATTCGCAACGGGCCCTGTCGCAACAAATCCGCTCGCTGCGGCAGACGGCACGGCTTGTCCACCAGCAGCCTCACCAAATCGGCATACCATGGCCTTCTGGGCCAATCGGGCGCCACCAGAACCACCAGACCGCGATGACGCTCTATGCGCTGTACCACCCTGCCTATGAGCGCCCAAGGCGGGAACACATATAGAAGACCCGACTCCGGCCACTGCTGGGCTAGAGCGTCGAGACCCTCCGACATGCGTTCCCGCCGCCTGCTGAAGAACCGCTCCACCTTTGCCGACTCGAATGTCACCATCAAATCCATTAGTGGAAGACCCCAGCGATGCACCAACAGCGAAAACACTTCCGGGTGCAGCACCCACTCTCCGGGATCCACCCGGCGCCGACTGAGAAAATCCGCCTCGACATTGTCCACGCCTGCGACATGCTGAGCCGACAGCCCCGATAGGTGTCGCTCGGCCCAAGCCAAAAGCCGGCTGGCCTCCACCTCTAGCAGAGTGCTGCCGGTGCCGCCCTGGCGATTGATGTAAGCCACCGTCGTCGCGTTGTCTGACAACACACGCATTGCCGTCTGGCTGAAAGACACCTGAAACTCTCGCAGGGCTAAAAACACCGCTCGCATTTCCAACCGGTTGATGGAATAATTCTGTTCTTCCTGAGACCACCGACCTTGAGCAAAGCGGCCCTCGCAATGCGCTCCCCAACCCAGAAGACTTGCATCCGTCGTCAGCAGTCTCCAGGATGGAGGCTCTAACGGAAGCCCCTGCGCCAAACTCTCCGGCCGTAACCACCACTGAAGATCCTGACGCATTTCCTGCGGACAAACCAGCCGAAGTGACAACGCATGCCGTTGAGGAGACCAGCGCTGCAGGAGCGCGCTCTGCAACAGTCGCATATGCGCCCTGGCCCACGGTACCACCTCTATGGTGGCCGCCATCGTTCTGAGTAATTGAAGATAATGCCACGCCGAAGGCGCCGGTCTGGTCAGAAACCGCCCCAAGAGCTCCCGCAACCCTTGAGCTCGGTGGGCTGGAAGAAATACTGCGGCCTGCTGCATCTCGAACCGAGCCCCCAAATACTCTAGGGACTGCGAGGGAACCAGATTGCTCTTCGCAAGGTTGACCACCCAAACCCAGGCTCTCCAACTTCTGAATCACCCGAGTAGTGGCTGTCGCACTCTCCTCTCGCGACTTTGCGCAAATCAACCAATCGTCTAGGTAGGGATGCACCAGCACCCCTTCTTTGCGAAGCACCGCCACTACTACTACCATAATCTTGGTAAAAACCCGAGGCGCTGTTGCCAGCCCGAACGGCAACGCTTAAAACTGAAAATGCCCCATTGGAACCGCAAAGCGCAGGAACCACTGATGCTCTTGCCGTATCGGGATATGGAGATACGCTTCCGTCAGATCCAGCGAAGTCAGGAACTCCCCCGCCCTGACCGCCGCTATGAGGGAATGCTGCGTCTCCATCCGGAAATGAGTGACCCGGAGACACCGATTCACTCTCTTTAAATCCTGAATCGGCCAAAAAGTTCCTTCCTTCTTCGGCACCACAAAATAAATCGAGTACCGACCGTGTCCGCACTGCTCTCTCGGCACCGGCACCACTGCCTTGAGCTGTAACAGACGCTGCAGGGTTTCCGAAACTGCCCGGCACTTCCGGGGGGCCTTGCAAGGTGACTGGACAAAGGAATCTAAGACGGGACGATGGAGCTCTAAAGCATAACCTTCTCGAATCACTTCTAGGACCCACTGGTCTGACGTGATTTGGACCCAGGCAGGGTAAAACTCCCGCAAACGACCTCCGACCGGGATCACCTCCACCTGAGTCCCCCTCATCTCATTGTGACTTTTTAACGGCTGAGGACTGATACGGGGCAAAACCTCTACCGGCCCCCCGAAATCCTCGAAAGGCCTGGCCCCGCGGTGGAAATCTCCCCCGCTGAGATTGGACAAAACGGGAGGAGCGAAACCTACGGAAATCCCTTGGAACACCCCGGGACCCCGCAGAACTCCGGCCCTGCTTAGGCTTATCCTCTGGAAGGCGACCCCCCTTAGACTCACCTAAATCCTTTACCAACTTTTCCAGATCTTCTCCAAATAAAAGCTTACCCCTAAAGGGCAGCTTGCTGAGTCTAGACTTAGAGGAAGTGTCCGCCGCCCAATTTCGCAGCCAGAGGCACCGCCGAGCCGCTACCACCGAGGCCATACTCTTAGCCAAACCGCGGATGAGATCATAATGAATGTCCGACAAATACACAGAACCGGACTCCAGGCGCGCTAAGTCGTCCAGCCGTCCCTCCAGGTGGTCACCCTGTAAACCCTGAGACCACCGCAGACAGCCTCTCACCACCCAAGCCCCCGCTATGGAGGCTTGCATGGAGAGAGCGCAAACATCGAACACCTGCCTTCAGTAGGGTATCCAACTTCCTATCCTGGACATCCTTTAGCGCCGTGCCCCTTCAATCGGAACCGTAGTCTTCTTAGTCACTGCCGACACAGCCGCATCAATCTTGGGCGAGCGAAAAAGTTCTCTATCCTGATCAGACAATGGATAAAGTTGCGCCAAGGACCTGGACCCCTTTAGGGCTGACTCCGGCATGTTCCACTCTTCCTGAATCATACTGCGAAACACTCTATGAACCGGAAAAACGCGCTGGGATGTCCGAACCGCCTGCAGCAACGGATCCTCTAAAGCATCCTCCGCCCCCGGCCCTTCCGAGGGCATATTCAGGGCCTTGAGAGTCTCGGCAATCAAGGCGGGCAGCTCCTCGCGCTGAAACACCTGGACAACCCTGCTCTGCTGCTCCGAATCAGGCAATTCTCCCTCTTCGAGCTCCTCGCCAGAGAACTCTTCTAGCTCTGTGTCCCTGCCCCCGAGGTCTTCCCCAAGAGGAGACCCAGAACTCTCTCCCAGTGACCCTCTACGCCTCTTGGCCGAGGAAAGTCCTTCGACAGCTGGATCCACAGATCCACGCTGCTTTTGCGCTTGCGCCCCCGGGAGAGGAGACGGCAACGCAGGCTACAGCAGTGCGAAAGCCTGCTGCATGAGGGAAAAGAAACCGGGAGGCACCGCCGGAGCAGGACCAGCAAGAGTCTGCTGCTGCGACATAGAAGACGCCTCACCTGAGGACACCCCCGGCAGGGACTCCGCGGGGTCCAGGAGTGGGGGTAATCCGTCTGTTCCAGCCGGAAGAACCGCCCCACCATCCTGGGGAGACCCCTCTGTCGGCCCCTCCATCACCTGCGCCACACGGGAACAAGTCCCACAGACCCCGGAGTCCCGCACAGTACTGCGCTTTACACCGCACACGAGACACCTGAGCCTCGCCGGCATTCCAGTGCAAGGCCTTTTTGCCCACACCGTCCCTCTCCTGAGGAAGCTCCCTGGTGAAAGAGACCACCAAGATACAGACCCGAGGCCTCTGCGTGGAGGGAGTCACTTTTTTTTTTTTTTTTAAACCACCGATTGCTTCCTCTAAGGCTATCTAGCAAAGAAAGGGAAGCAGGAACAAAAACCGAAGCTTCTAAGCCGCCCGACCGCCAAAAGAAAAAAGAAACCGGAGCCTCTACAAAAGCGTGGGCTATCTACAAAATGGCCGCCGCCGGCGCTGTTCCCGCGCGGCAACACGCAGCTTGCCGACCTGCCCCCCTAACGCGGCAATCTAACCCCGAAGACTGCCTGAGCTATAAAAATGGGCTATAAAACTGAGATCGCGCTAAGCATCCCACTCACTCACCACATTCTGAACTCCCGGTGAGGAAAGACACTGCCGCAATCGCACAGCTGCTGACGCTGAGATGCCTGCCTTCCCCCTTCAAGGCAATGGCGCTTTAAGCACCCGGCTCCTGGCACTGCAAATCAGCCTACAACCTGCTGAGGCCCCTTCCACTCGGGGTCTTGAGCCGGGAGGCAGCCTTTCACCTGCTCCTCACCCCTCTTCTCGGGTTCGGGAGCAGGGAGGCAGAAAACCCCACAGGGAAAACAACAGCTGCCCCTGATACTCGTTTAAACCAAGGGGAACTGAGGCTAAGGGGGGAGGGAAAAAGATGAAGCCATAAGCAGGAGCCTCCAGCTATAGCACTGCGTCTGCAAATAAAAAGAAAAATAACTTAAGAATCAAACCCCTCTAAATTTAAAGGGACCTAGAAAAAAGTTAGCTCTGCTAATTTGTTTAAACTGAGCCCCTTTCCAGGCTCAGAATCTCCTTCAGCTGCTTGGAGACTGAAAGTGCTGGATGAAGGGGGCGGTCCTTGCCTACTTATACTGGTGCCAGCAAAGCGATGATGTATTTCAGTCTCCAAGGCTGCTGGAGGAGATTCTAAACTCTATGGTTCCGGGACTGGACTAGAGGGACGCAAAGGAAGAAGTTATTCTTTCTGGTTTTTTTAAGGAAAACTAGTCAGAAAATAAAGAAAAGACCGGTGGTACTGGTATAGGCATCGACGGTGAAGGCAGACGCGACCACAAAAAGAAGATTTTCTGCAGTGACAGGGTTTGCTTTCTGTCAGCTCCGTGGAAAACGAAAAACTGAAGAGGGAGAGTTGGAAAGGCGGGAAGGCAGTGATGCAGGCAAAGTGGGATGCTCCCAAAAGCTTTCCTATTGGACGCTGGGGAGCGTTCCCACGCAGGCTCCGTCGGTACTGACAATACCCCATATGTGAAGACTACATGCCTGCTTGTTCCTGGAGATACTATTTTATACCATCACGGTGTGTCCCTAGTCTTTGTACTTTTTGCAAGAGCAAACAATCGATATGTCCTATTTGTCACTCAGTGCAGTTTATGAAAATCTAGCTTTATTGATAAGGAGGCAGTGCCAGAACATATAAACACCAGGAGAGTGGTTTCTCTTTCAGAAAGTGTATGAGAAAAGGGACAAGGAGAGGATGGAGTAAAAGAGCAAACTCTACCTTTTGTGATTTCAGCTGAAGGATGAGATCCTCCACTTCCTTGTCTCTTTCATGGAGTTTTTTCTGAAGATGCTGCAAGATAAAGAAAAAAAAGTTTGTCATCCATGAGATGCAAGAACCCCATACTCCTTTTTACATTATCTCTGCTGAAGGTTTGCAACCCAAGCCATGTGCATAGGGTTAAAAAGAGAGGCTGAAAGACAAGCTGAGTAGGGGGTTAGGATTAGAGAGAAAAAAGAAACAAGGGAGGTGAAGAACGAGAAAGGTAAGAGAACCCAGGATCTTACCGATCTCTCTGTATCAGAGTCTGACAGTTTCTTCAACAGAAGTTCCTTCTGTTCCACCAGTCTCTGAGATTCTGACTGTAAAATCAGGAACCCAACAGAAATTAAAACCATCTCTCCAACCTGCTAGTCAAACACTTCCATCTAGTCCTACAAGCTGTCTTCTGGAAATTGCTCCCTATATTGGCTGCCAGAGACCTAATCGGAAAAAACATTCCAGGCAAGTGCATTATAAATGCTCATTAATAATAATTTCTTTCAGATGCTGCCCTCATTCACCCTGGCAGCCCCTTACTCCAGCACTGCAACCTCCTGAAAATCTAAAACTTCTTACCACTCATTCTGAAAATCTGTCTGTTCCCCCTGCTACCTGCTCCCCACCCTCTCCAAAATTCACCAGTAATCCCACTCTTCTACTTAACATCGTCAGACGTCCACAGATAGGCCTCACTTTCCCACTAACTCTATGGCAGAAACTGAAGGTGTCAACATTACCCACCTCTCGTGCATGACGCTCCCGCAGAAGATGTCTGAGGGCACGGTTGGTTTCTTCAAAGGTGCTCAACTTCTGCAACAGTATCTCTTTTTGCCTTGTGAGAAGATTAATATCTGTATAGGTCAGACGCTTCTCCTTCAAAAAAAGAGAGCAAGGGCTAAGACTACTCATGCGTAAGGAGAGCCACAGACCCTTAATGTCACCTGCACTAAAAACAGAGGATAGCTTAAAGCTCACATGTGGAGAAACCCACACTCTCCTTCCTCCACATGTGCCTCACATGTCAGCCCACACTTCTCCACACACCCTTCACGTGCCAGCTGCACTGCAGGCTTTTGGAAAACTTACACTTCTCAGTCTGCTGATTGTTTCTCTTAGTTCAGTGACCATTTTTGCTGCCGATATGCCATCCATCTCTACCTCTACCAGTTTGGTTAATAACTTGTCCTTCTCCAGCATGAGCTGCTGCTTGTCCATCCTGGAAATCAAGTACAGCTATCAGAGTCCATTAGTCAAACTAAGTATTCAAAAGGACCATCGCTTTTAAATAACCCCACTGCATGCCGACAGTGCACTAAGTAGTGCATGGGAAAGAATTTTCCTGGTCCAGCACTTAAAAATGAATTTACTCAGCTAGATAGCTCCCACTATGGAAGTAAAAATAAATAGGCTGTGTCTGTGCTTGAATGAGGCATGCCAAAACTTAGATTATTAAAGATGTGCCACTGTTTTATTTTGCTCTAAAGGAGGGGCAAAACACATGGTCCTTACTGGCCTCAAATTGAATTAGCTTGCAGGACCGTCTGTATAAAATAACTGCAGAACTGCAAGCTCCTCACTGTATCAACTCAGTTCCATGTAAACCGTTTTGACTTGTAGAAAAACAGTATAGAAAAATGTGTTAAATAAATAAATATTGCCAACTTAAAACATATGGTGACATTTTAATGTCCTTTCCTCGAGTCCTGCTAGACCAGTCTGGACAAGTGGGTTGTATTCCCCTACCAGCAGATTGGTGGAGAGAGAGAACCAGTAAAATGCCAGGTTTCAATGACATCACTCCTATGCATCTATCAGCCTGAGCCACTAGAGGGATACTCAGTATTCATCTCACAGCATATGGGAAAGCATGGAAAACCTAACACAACCTCAACAAGGGCAACAATGATCAAACAAACCGTAAATAAACAATGTAAAGGAGAGCCTGAAAAGAAGGATTGTCAATATGATATGGACCTACAGAGCCAAGCATGTAGATCATAGCAGACCAAAAGTACTGCTGCAACATAACAGACCAAAAAAAGTTCCAGAGGCAGGTCCTGGACAGGTCTAGCAGGACTCAAGGAAAGGACATTATTTAGTAAAAGTAAAATGTCACCTTCCATATCGTCCTGCTAGACCAGTCAAGATAAGTGGGATGTACCAAAGCTATGCCTCCACTGGGCGGGAAGATGATACAACAGCTCACAAAACCTTGGAGCCAAAGGCAGTGTCCACCCAAGCAGTAATGCTTGACAAAAGTAGAAGTGATGTCCACTCTGCCACCCGAGAACACTTGTGCTCGGATAGAATGGGCATTCAACCCTCTGAAACCATCCAGTTCTGCAGCAGACAGGCCAAGACAATAACCTCCTTGATCCAGTGCTCCATTGTAGACATGGCTGCCGCATCACCCTTGCACAAGCCAGCTAACAGCATAAACAGATGAACAAATTTACAAAAAAGAATTCATAATTTCAAAATACCAGAGATGCACTCTCTGGATATCCACAAGGTGATCCCTTCGACACTGCTCTTCAGAAAAGGAAGGCAGGTAAACCACCCGGCTCACATGAAGGGAGAAATCACCTTGGGCAAAAAGGAAGGCACAGAGCGAATGGAAACAGCCTCCTCCAAACAAGACAGAGAAGGATCCTGGCAAGACAAAGCCCGCAGCTCAGAAATCTGCCTTGACAACAAATTGTGATAAAGAAAGCATTCATGAGCATCAAACCCCTCTAGAGTATCAAGGACTCCAACATAAGAGCCCTGAGCACCAGACAGAGATCAAGGAAGCGACAAGTGATTTGAGTGGAGGATGTAGACACCGAACCCCCTGAAGAAAAAGCAAAACATCCCAGAGCAAGGCTAGAGACTTTCCAGCCACCAGACTTCTGAAACAGGCCAAAGCTGCCACCTGAACCTTCAGGGAATTGAGAGAAAAGGCCCTTTTCCAAATGATTCTGTAGAAGGCCAACAGAGCCAGCACCTTGGCTGCTTCAGGAACTAGCTTTTGTACACCGCACCAACGCTGAAGAGGAGCCTGACTGGCACGTATACCAGGCTGATAGATCCCCTCTGGGCTTTCAGCAGAACAAACTACTGCAGGAGAGCAGCACTTACGTGTCAGTTGACTCCTTTCAAGGGCCATGCCGTAAGTGAGAAGGGGAGCCAGGTCATCCAGGACAACCTGCCCGACACATCCAGCCTCGAAATGGGTCAGACAAAGAAAATGTTCCTGCAGGAACCACAGCAAGTGTCTGAACCAAGCTTCCTCGGCCTATTCAGCACCACCAGAACAATCCAGCCTGGATGGTGCTCTATGTGTTGAAGCACATGCCTCAAAGGCAGCCCTAGCGGAAGCACATACAGCAGGCATTGTTGTGGCCACGACTGAACCAGGGCACCAATGCCCTTGGTAACAGTATAAGCGAGATGCCATAAATTCCATCATAAGGCAACCCCAATTGCAGAGAATCACCTGAAACACCTCCTGACAACTCCCACTCTCTAGAATGGAGAGTGTGATGACAGAGTTAGAACACTTCTACATTGACCACTCCAGCAATGCGCCAAGCTGAGAGAGCTAGGAGGCTCATTTCCACCCAGGTAAACCAGACAGCCACCCCCAAGGTCACTCCTGCACACCTCGTGCTACCTTGGCAATTGACATATACCACTCCTGCAGCACTGCCTTAGTGTACACATACTGTCCTGCCCTTAACCAAGGGGGGGAATGCAAGAGGGCCAGCCAGATAGTCCTTGCTTTGAGACAGCTGATGGACCACACCACCTCTCTGCGGCTCCAACAGCCCTGGGCCATTCAGTCTTGACAAGGGCCCCCTAGCCCATAAGACCGGTGTCCATCACCAGAAGAATCCATAAGGGGACATCCAGTGGCAGGTCCTTATTCAGATAACATGAGTGTAACCACCACCTCAAGCTGGCCCTCACTCCCAGCTGGAGTGGAAGTCAAAGCACTGAACCATGCTGTCAGGAATTCCAGGGCTTGGGAAGACTCCAATGGACACTTCCCCAATTGACCACCCAGCAGAAGCCTTTCAGAAGGAATCCATTCATACTAACATAGTATATGATGGCAGATAAAGACCAGTATGGTCCATCTAGTCTGCCCAGCAAAGCGACAACAGCAGGTGCATCTGCCACTCCGTGCAGGTCACCCCTCCCCATGCCTCTGTTTAGGTGTGTACCCACCGCTTTGTGTAGGTCATCCCTATTTATTGATATAAGAGATTTGTGTTTATTTTTATTTTATCCTATTGCTATAAAAGGGATTCTCTGTCTCTGTCCCATGCTATTTTGAATTCTGTCGCTGTAATTTGCCCCCACCACTTCCATCGGGAAAGCATTCCAAGCATCCACCACCCAAAATGCCTCTGACAGAGAACAAGCTCAGATGAACCAGTCACCCACAAACAGGTGTACACACAGTCTTTAAAGCAGTAACGCAGCAGCAACTAACACCCTGACCTTGGAGAAAGTGCTTCGGGCAGTAGAAGGCAAAATGAGGGGCGATGAACTGAAGGTGTGAGCTGAACAAGGCGAGATGCAGACATCTCTGCTGATTCCCTTAAATCAGGATACGAAAATGAGCTTCAGCCAAAGCCAGATGCGCTAAAGGGAATTCCTAGCATATCGTCAAAATCATATATCCTAGAGATTCCATTTGGAAGTGCAAGACGCGCAAATGTGCATTATCCCCCCCCCCCCACCCCACCCCATGACCAAGCAATGGTCAGAAGAAGCCATCCTTCTTTGGCATCCCAAAAAAGAAGGAATATCTGCCCTTTCTCTGCTCAGCTGGAGGCACTGGTACCACCGCTTTAAGGTGCATTAACTTGTCCGGATCCTTGCGGTGGCTCTCATGTCTGCCGAACCATAAGGAGAGACAAATGCCTCTGTGAACAGCTGACTGAGTCCAGGACATGCCACTTTGAATGTGTCTAGCACACAGTGATCCTTGGTGACATCCGCGAATGGGCTCCCAAACCTTCCTTGTGAAGAACAAGAGGAACCCCCTCTGGAACAGACAATCTTTGGGCCCACAAGTCCCTTAAAAGGTTAATTATGAGTCCAAAATCCAGAAGCAGAGAAGAAAGGCTTTCCCTGATGACAATGCCGGGAGTCCCGAGACCCCTGGAAGTCAGTCCAAAGTGCCCACGATAGACGAGAGGAGGACGAAGAGGGAAAACAGCCAAGCATGCTTCCCAGGCTCTCTCAATCTATGTTCCAGAAGGCGACAAGGCTTGGCCCTGGCCAAATCCTCCTCCAACTCTTCCAATCAGTCCCAAAGCCCCTTGGGCCCTCCCTCTGAAATCATCATGCTGGTTCACAAAGTCCTTCACTCTAGTGCTCCTCTTTACGTCTCCAACCTCATTCACTTGCATTCTCCTCACTGGGTGCTCTGCTCCATCCATGCCAACTGTCTTCATTTACCCTCCTGCTACTCAAGCTAGACTAGAGATAACCCGCCACTTGGCCTTTGATTTCCTCAGCCCCTCACTCTGGAATGCTCTACCCCCTGACCTCCACCTTGAACCATCTCATACCAGGTTTAAGTCACTCCTCAAGACCCACCCTTTTCAGAAAGCATTTGATTTACCACCTCCCTGACATTCTAAACCACTCTCTCTTGAAACCTGATCCCTTCCTGAAAGAACGCTCTCTTTTTTTTATCAAAGTATGGCATTCTTTTCCTTGCTACTCTATGTTTATATTGTACACCGCCCTGCTGCATAAGTTAAGGGCGGTATATCAAATGTAAAGCACAGTTACTTACCTGTAACAGGTGATCTCTGGGAACAGCAGGAATAAGTCTTCACATATGGGTATCGTCGGTACCGACGGAGCCTGCGCGGGAACGCTCCCCAGCGTCCAGTAAGAAAGCTTTTGGGAGCATCCCACAGCGCCTGCGCACTGCCTTCCCGCCTTTCCCAACTGCCTCTCTCCAGTTCGAGTTTTAAAGCTGAGACAAAGAAAGAGAGAGGAGAGGAAAGATAGATAGAGAGATACAACTCCTAGGGGAGGTGGGTGGGTTGTGAAGACTTATTCCTGCTGTTCCCAGAGATCACCTGTTACAGATAAGTAACTGTGCTATCTCCAGGAACAAGCAGGAATGAGTCTTCACATATGGGGACGCCCTAGCTGTAGATGTCAGGGAGAAACCCCAGGTTGTGTGTCCTTGAAAAGGACTCTACTTCCTCCCATGGATCTCTGGCATCCGACCAGGGTAGGTGGGTAGGAGTTGATTAGGAATGGAACATGTGTTTGAGAACAGCCTGACCAAACGAGGCATCCCGGCGGGAGTCCTTGTCCAAACAGTAATGGGCTGTGAAGGTATGAACCGAGGCCCAGGTGGCCGCTCGACAGATTTGGTCGATGGACACAGAATTTAGATGAGCCATTGAGGCTGCCATGGCTCTCACATTGTGAGCTGTGACATGGCCCTCCAGAGAAATGTTCCTACTCTGGTAGGCGAAAGAAATACACTGAGCAATCCAGTTGGACAGTGTTCTCTTAGAGACTGGAAGTCCTAAATGAGAAGGATCAAAAGCAACAAAGAGTTGAGAAGACTTCCTATGTTGCTGTGTTCTTTGTAAGTAAAAAGCGAGAGCTCTCTTACAATCCAAAGTATGAAGATTCCTCTCTGCACTTGATGCATGAGGTCCTGGAAAAAAGACAGGTAAATATACCTCTTGGTTCAGATGAAAAGGCGAGACCACTTTAGGCATAAAGTGTGGATTGGTCCTGAGGACTACCTTATCATGATGAAACCTTGTATAAGGTGGATTAGCCACCAAAGCTTGCAACTCACTGATGCGGCGTGCTGAGGTGACTGCAATGAGAAAAACAACTTTCCAAGAAAGAAATTTCAAGGAGGTGGTGGCTAAAGGTTCAAAGGGTGGCTTCATAAGCTGGCCAAGAACCAAGTTTAAGTCCCATGCCACTGGAGGTGGTCTAATGGGAGGTTTAGTTAAAAGAAGGCCTCTCATGAATCTTGCTATAAGAGGATGAGAGGAAATAGGATGTCCATTGAGAGGCTTGAGGGACGCTGCAATAGCACTCAAATGGACTCTTACTGAATTTGTTTTCAGACCTGCATGGGATAGATGCAGGAGATACTCTAGTAGAGAATTCAGAGGTATTGCAAGAGGGTTTAGACCAGGGGTCTCAAACACGCGGCCCGCGGGCCGCATGCGGCCCGCAAGAGTATCTTGTGCGGCCCGCGAGTAAAAAAAAAAAAATTCCAAACTTGCCGCCGCCGCAGTATTAAGCGTCCCGCGGGCCCCGCTGTCTGGCAGAGTCCTCTCCTCCCTGCAATATCAGCTGCAAAAGCGGCAGCTTTCAGAGCCGCGAAGAGAGAGAGTTTCTCTCGCGCGGTTCTGAAGAGCAGCGAGAGAGTCTTCAGAATCGCGCGAGAGAAACTCTCTCTCCTCGCGGCTCTGAAAGCCGCCGCTTTTGAAGCTGATGCTGCAGGGAGGAGAGTACTCTGCCAGGCAGAGGGGCCCGCGGGACGCTTAATACTGCGGCAGCAGCAGCAGCAGCAAATATAAATTTTTTAAAAATCTACCTTGGCTGATGGTGGGAGGGGGGTTAGGACTGGTAATGGGCTATGGGGGGGGGGCTAGGACTGGTAATGGGCTATGGGGGGGGTTAGGACTGGTAATGGGCTATGGGGGGGGGGGCTAGGACTGGTAATGGCCTATGAGGGGGGTAACTGAAAATGGGGTGATGGGGTAACACTGAAAATGGGGTGAGGGGGGGGGTTAGGACTGGTAATGGCCAATGAGGGGGGTAACTGAAAATGGGGTGATGGGGGTAACACTGAAAATGGGGTGATGGGGGGGGCTAGGACTGGTAATGGCCTATGAGGGGGTAACTGAAAATGGGGTGATGGGGTAACACTGAAAATGGGGTGATGGGGGGGCTAGGACTGGTAATGGCCTATGAGGGGGGAAACGGAAAATGGGGAGATGGGGGTAACACTGAAAATGAGGTGATGGGGGGGGGGGCTTAGGACTGGTAATGGGCTATGAGGGGTAAGACTGGTAATGGGCTATGGGGGGGCTAGGACTGATAATGGGCTGGGGGGTCTGCTAGGACTGGAAATGGGCTGAGTGGAAGGGGGGCTTGAACTGCAAATGGCTGATGGGGAGGGGGGCTTGGAATGGAAATGGGCTGTGAGGGGAGGGAGCTAGCACTGGAAATGGGCTGATGGGGGGAGCTACGATTGGAAATGGGCTGATGGGGGGCTAGGACTGAAAATGGGCTGATGCAGTGACTAGAAGGGAGAGGGTGCTGTGTGGGACTGGAACTAGAAGGGAGCTGATGTTGGGGGAGGATTAGAATGGGATGGAGCTGGGAGAGTGAAATGGAGAGGGGAAAATATTTTGTGTGGGAGGGAAGACAAATCTACAATTGGCCAGGTAAGTGGGGATTGAGGATGGAGGGGTAAAATTTGAGTGGATGAAAATAGGAATGAGGAAAGAGCAAAAGGAGAAAGATTAATATGTTAAAGCAGATGTAGAGGGAGAATGGAAAAAGCTAGAAGAGAGAAGAGAGGACAAATGGACAGCAGACGATGGAGAGTTAGCAGAAGGCACGAAGAAACCAGAAGAAAGTGGCTGGAACTGAAAAAAAAATGCACAAAAGGTAGAAAAATATCTTTATTTTGAATTTATTAACTGGAATATGTCAGTTCTGGGAAATGTGCATCAATAACGTCTGCGCTTTGTTTAGTACAAGAGAAAATTAATTTATAGTTTTATTTCTACAGTGTTGTTGTACATTCCAAGTTTGGCTTTTGGGGGTCCCAGTTTAATTGTCTTGTTTCTAAATTTTGATTCCTTGTTTGGTGATGGTGTATTCTGCATGTGTAACTGAGCTGAGGTATTCTGTTTATGTAATTCCTATTTGACATTGCTACTTGTTCTCTGTCCCCAGTAGGTCATGTATTGTTATTCTCTGAAATGTATTGATTTAATATTTGCAGTGTTGCCTTTTGATAGGTAGGGTATGTTGCTTTGTGAGTCCTGGTAGTGCTGCTAGGATATGGCGGGTTTGCTATGGGTTCTAAATGGGCAGTGTTTGTTTGTAGTAGTTCCTAATGTGCCTGGCGGTTGGCACTGGATTATAGTAATGTAGAAATCTTTTAGTCTTTCTTTATTCATGCACTCATTAAGAGGCATGTTTACTAAAAGTTAGGGTATGGTAACATTATGCAAATATTTATGCAAATGAGGTCCCTTATGCAAATGAGGTCCCACGTCTCATGCGGCCCCCGGGTTATTTTACAAGTCCTCATTTGGCCCTCAAAGCAATTTGAGTTTGAGACCCCTGGTTTAGACCCTTCTCTGAACACCAAATGGTAAATCTTTTCCATTTGAAAGCATAGGAACGTCTAGTAGAAGGCTTTCTAGAGGCATGAATAACATCTCTGACTTGCTGAGAGAGATGAAAATCTTGAAGGTCTAGGCCTTCAGCTACCAAGCCCTGAGATGGATGAACTGGGGGGTTTGGGTGCCACAAGGTTCCCTCTTCCTGGGACAGAAGGTCTGGTGCGGAGCCCAAGTCCAGGGAAGGAGCTTGAGAGAGATGCAGAAGTAGAGGGTACCACACTTGGCGTGGCCAATGTGGTGCTATGAGGATCATGGTCCCTCGATCTCGCTGAAGCTTGAATAGTGTTTTGGGAATTAGGGGAATTGGTGGAAAGGCATAAAGGAAGTCTTGACCCCAGTGAAGGAGGAAGGCATCCTTGGCCTGAACTCCCTGACACGGAATTCTGGAACAGAACCGGGGAAGTTTGGCATTCCATGGACTTGCAAAGAGGTCTATGTCCGGGGTTCCCCAAATTCGAAAAATCCTGGCTACCTGGTCCATGTGGAGGGACCACTCGTGTGGAAGCAGAACTCAACTGAGTCTATCCGCCCAAGAGTTTTGAACACCTGGAAGATATACTGCCAGAAGATGGATGTGATGCTCTCTGGCGAAGGCCCACAGTCGCAAAGCTTCGTTGCAAAGTGACAGAGAGCCAGTCCCGCCCTGCTTGTTTACATAGAACATGGCTACTTGGTTGTCCGTATGGATGAGGACTGTCTTGTAGCTGAGCAGGGAATGGAAAACTCTGAGAGCTAAGAATATTGTTCTGAGTTCCAAGAGATTGATATGCAGAGAAGTCTCCTGTGGAGACCAGATGCCCTGGGTGGAGAGATCCTGCAGATGAGCTCCCCAACCCATTGGAGAAGCATCTGTTGTCAGAGTTGCTTAGCGACTGCTGAAAAGGGGACCCCAGCAACAGATTTGGAGGGGACTTCCACCACTGGAGAGACCAAAATAGGCGACTGGAGTTTGCTATTTTGTCTGACAGGCAACCTGATGCCTGAGTCCATTGGGTGGACAAAGTCCATTAAGCTGCCCTCATGTGAAGGCGAGCATATGGGACCACATGCACGGTGGATGCCATGTGGCCTAATAGTTGTAACATTTCTCGAGCAGTTAAATGGGACTTTAACTGTATCAGGGAGGCTAACTGCACCAAGCGTAGGCAACGGGCCTGAGGAAGATAGGCCCTTGCAGTTGTGGTATCCAGCAAGGCCCCTATAAACTCCAGAGACTGAGTAGGGGTGAGATGGGATTCTGGAATATTTATTACTAGTCCCAAATACTGAAGGACACGCATTGTGCAGGTTAGACAAATCTGGGCCTCTGACTGGGATGGAGCTCGAATGAGCCAGTCCAGATATGGGAAAACGAATATTCCTAGAGTGCGTAGAAATGCAGCTACTACTGCCATGCATTTCGTGAATACCCTTGGTGCAGAGGCCAGACCGAAAGGAAGCATCCTGTATTGGTAGTGCTTTCCTTGAAAAAGGAACCGAAGGAACCTTCTGTGTGTTGGATGGATGAGGACATGGGTGTACGCATCCTTGAGATCTAGAGAACAAAGCAAATCCTGACTCTGAAGGTATGGCAGCAGAGTACCGAGAGAAATCATCTTGAATTTCTCTTTGAATAGAAACTTGTTCAATTCTCAGATCTAATATGGGTCTGTAGCCCCCTGTTTTCTTTGGAATAAGAAAATAAGGGGAGTAGAACCCTGAGCCCTGTTGAAGAAGAGGTACTTCTTCTATTGCCCCTTGGGCAAGAAGGGTAGCAATCTCCTGACCCAGAAGGTTGAGGAGAGATGTTGGAGAATTGAACTGTTTCACCATGGTGTGGGGAGAAAGGTTTAAGAAATGAAGCTTGTACCCTTCCCTTATAATGGAGAGGGTCCATTGCTCTGCTGTGATTTGCTCCCATCTGGGAGCAAAGTGAGACAACCTTCCTGGAATGGTGAGGGGCTCTGGTTCTTCCAGAGCTAGAAAGGCTAAGTTCTCTAGTTGCAAGTCAAAGGCCCTGAGGAGGCTGAGGCTGCTGGGCCGTGGGAGGTCTGGCAGTCTTTGACTTGGCCTGTTTAGGTGGTTGCTGACGCTTTGCAGCAAAACAACCTGCAGAAGATGCCTGCTGACCATAAGCAGGAAAATATCTTCCCTTTTTAGAAAAAGGTGTCTTTTTGAACAATCTTTTCTTGACAGGAGCAGAGGTAGACTTTGAAAGTCGATCCAAAGCAGAGTTCTCAGCATCCATCTGAGTGGCCTTTGCTTGCCAATCCCTGCCAAAAAGGTTTTCACCTGTACAAGGAAGATTTCCCAGTTCGTCTTGGACCCAGAGTTCCAAATCAGAGGCTTGTAACCAAGCAATTCTGTGTGCACCTATGGCAATAGCCGAGGCTCTGCTTACACACTCAAAAGAGTCAAAGGCTGCACGGTTGGAAAATTTGGAAACATCTTGGGCATGTTTAAGCCAAGTGAGAAATTCCTGCCTTTTATCTTCTGAAATAAAAGGGGCTAAAGTCTGCAGATGATCTGAGACTTCTTTTAGAAACATCCCCATATAGAGACTATAGGAGTTGATTCTGGCAGCAAGCATATTAGCTTGGAAGACCCTTCGGCCAAAAGCATCAAGGGTCCTGCATTCACGTCCTGGAGGATTAGATGAGTGTCTCTTTGCACTCTTTATTTTCCTCATGGCAGACTCTACCACAATAGAGTGGTGAGGAAGCTGAGACTTATGAAAGCCAGGACAAGGAGGGAAACGGTACATGGTGTCTAACCTACGAGAATGAGGAGAGGTGGTAAGAGGAGTCTCCCACATGCTCAACATGAGATCATAAAGAATCTCATGAATAGGTAAGGTAGCTTCTTCTTTAGGAGCCTTAGGATATTGCAAAATATCTAATTGCTTGGCTCTAGGCTCTGACTCAGGGGCCACTGTAATGGAGAGGCCCCTAGCCACTTCCCTAATGAAGTCTTGAAAAGACAAGTCTTCTGGAGGAGACATTCTTCGTTTTGGAGAAGCAGACTCCTGAGGAAGAAGTACCAGTGCCTCGACAGAAGCCTCCGACTCAGAGTCTTCGGAGGAATCGAAGTATCGCCTGTCCAGATGCTCCTGTAAAGCCCAATACGCGTACCGAGAGGGATTGACATTGGGAGTAAGCGGTACCGGTTCAGTATCGATGGGCATCATAGGACAGGGTACCGTTGCAGTCGACACCGAAGCCGATATCGATGCAATCGGTACCGGCACCGGGAACAATGCCAGTGCCGGAGTCGGTACCGGCAACGGAGATTGTTGCGGTACCGGAGGCGTCGAAGCCTGCATAAACGCCATTAGGGTGCGCTGTATGGACAGAATCTTCTGATCCATCGACGCCACCAAAGTCTGGATGTCGGTACCAGTGGAGACCACCGGTACCCCAGAACATGGCAACAGGTGATCAGTCAAGGCCGAGCCATCGATGTCAACCTGTGACCCCATAGATAATGCTTTGGAAGCCGGAACTTCCCGCCGGGGTAATTTTGCCGGTGCGGATTCCTCGAGGACAAGCCCAGAGGCATCTCGATGCTTAGAAGGAGATTTGCCCTTCGAGGACCGGCTGGATTTATGTTTGGTTACCTGAGATCCATGGGAGGAAGAAGCAGCTCTGGAAGACGTCGATGCCACCGAGGCTGCATCAGAGGGAAACAGGGTACTGAGCTTGGCTGCTCGGTTCTGCCGACCTCTTTTAGACATCATGGTACAGGACACACAATCCGTGATGGAATGGTCAGGACCCAAACATTTTAGACACCAATCATGGGTGTCAGTGACAGAAATAGTACCGCCACATTTCGTGCACTTGTTGAACCCGGAAGCGGGCTTCTCCATGAGGAGAAAAATGTTCAGGCCTAAGGCCCAAACTGAAAATGCACAGTTGAAGAAAGAAAATTTTTTTCTTTTTTTTTTTTTTTTTTTTTTTTTTTAGAAAGAAAAGACTGGCGGTACCGGTCTGACATCGAAGAAGGCAGACGCGACACAGAAAAAGAAAGAAAAAAATAAAGAACTTCTTCTGCGGTGACAGGAACACGACCTGTTGGCTCCGCGGAAAAGAAGAACTGGAGAGAGGCGGTTGGGAAAGGCGGGAAGGCAGCGCGCAGGCGCTGTGGGATGCTCCCAAAAGCTTTCTTACTGGACTCTGGGGAGCGTTCCCGCGCAGGCTCCGTCGGTACCGACGATACCCATATGTGAAGACACATTCCTGCTTGTTCCTGGAGATTAAACAAAACACACACAAGGGTTTTTTCCCTTAAAGGCCATTTGAGTTAGCAAGACTTTGGAGGACATATCCGCTGCCCAAGGGCGAAGTCATATCCAACATTGCGACACTGCCAACAGGGCAATATCTCCAGCCGCCAAGAGGACTAGAACAGACATGGCACAGAAGGAAAGTAACCAACTCCAAAGGAGGATAATATTAAAAATAGAAACGTGACGGCAGAAAAAGATCACATGGCCTATCTAGTCTGCCCTTCCATATCAACTACAATAGTCCTCTTTCTACCTTTAGAGATCCTCTGTGTTTGTCCCAGGCTTTTTGAAATCAGATACTGTCCCCGTGTCCACCACCTCCATTGGGAGACTATTCCATGCATCTACCATTCTTTCTGTAAAGAAGAAGTATTTCTGCATATGTTGTCGTTGTTGTTGTTAAGTGCCGTCAAGTCGGAGTCGACTCATGGCGACCCTCTGGATAGCTATCCTAAATTGTGTTCGGTCTTCAGTCAGGCGGCTCATTGTTGACAGACTGGTACCCGTAGCTGCTGTTATTGTATCGATCCATCTCATTGCTGGCCTTTCTCTTTTGCGTTGACCTTCTATCTTGCCAAGCATAATGTCTTTCTCTAATGATCTCTCTCTCTTCGCATGATGTGTCCAAAGTATGAAAGTCGAAGTCTTGTCATCTGAGCTTCTAAAGAAAGCTTAGGTTTGATCTCCTCTAGTACCGACTGGTTTGTTCTTCGGGCAGTCCATGGTATACACAGTATTCGCCGCCAGCACCATAATTCAAAGGCATCAATTTTCTTCCTATCTTTTTCACTGTCCAGCTTTCACATCCATATGATGTTATTGAAAATACCATGGCTTGAACAAATCGAATCTTTGTATGGAGAGAGACATCTCTGCTCTTGAGAATCTTATCTAGGTCTTTCATAGCCATTCTGCCAAGAGCAATGCGTCGTCTGATTTCTTGACTGCTTGTTGCTTCTTTATTGATAGTTGATCCAAGTAGGTTAAAGTTGTTCACAATTTCAATTTCTTCTCCTTCAACGATGAACCTGTTGATTATGCCAGTTGTCATGATCTTTGTCTTCTTTACATTAAGGTGCAGGCCCATTTTGAGACTATGTTCTTTGATTGTGAGAAGCAAATGTTTCAGATCATCTTCACTTTCAGCCAGTAATGTGGTATCATCAGCATAGCGAAGGTTGTTGATGAGTCTTCCACCAATCTTCACACCTCTGTTGTCTTCATACAATCCTGCTTCTCTGATGATTTGTTCTGCATATAAATTAAACATGTAGGGGGAAAGTATGCAGCCTTGTCTTATTTATTTATTTATTTACATTCTCTTATATACCGCGCTATTCTGCATCAGTGCGGTTTACATTGAACAAACTGAAATTACATTGAACAGGGCATTATAACTTGGAGATAACTATTTTACAGGGAACATGGAAGCAGCAAGTTGAAGCAGCATTGAAAGCCTTATCAAAGAACAAAGCACCAGGCATTGATAGCATTCCCATAGAAGTATTGCAGCAATCTGATGCAGCTGTTACCATACTCACAAGGCTCTGCCAAGAAATATGGAAGACAACTTACCTGCAGGGGCTACCCCTCCCCCCCCCCTGCTGAGTTACTGTTGTGAACCTCCATTTTTCTGAGCTGCACGTGGGTTTGCTTACATTGCCTTCTCTTCCTTAAAGAGGAGGAGTGCTTTTTTAGAGCTCTCCCAAAGGTGATTTTTGCTCTGTTTGCTGCATAACTGAGTCTGTCTCCAAATAACTGAGTCTGTCTCCACATATTTGTCTTTCTTTCTAATTGTCCTCAGTGGTGGGTTTCCTTACCTACTCCATTGTGTGTGCCAATAGTTCAGGAACAGTCTACTAGCCAGTGACACTTAGGTTCCCACCCACCCCAGGGGCTACATTGCCTATATAGTGGTCACAGACGTGCCATCTATCATTCCAAACTTGGGTTAAAAGCCACATCATATTCATCTTTTCTTCTTCCTCTTCTGGGACTGCATAAACATGTCGTGTATTCAGTGCAATAACTGCGGTACTTTCATTCAAAGATGAATCATTTGGAGACTAAGAGCATGTCCTATATGTCTAAAGTCAGCTGCCTTGCATGAAGAACTGACTCTACTAAGGAAAGACCTAGCTGCCATGCATATAGAAGTATCTCTACTGAGGGAGGAACTGGCTGCGATGAAGCACACCTCTTCTAGGATACAAACTGAACAAACTCCACCACCGCTCCCACAAAGAATCAAACGCCCCAGGAACAAATGGACCACAGTGGGTTCTGGTAGATTGCGACCTGTAACACAAAGACATCCTGTACATCAAGAGATATCCCTGCACAATGCCTTCTCTGCCTTGGCTAATGAGGATGCCCAATTCAAAGAAACTGAAGGGCCTTCAAATGAGTCAGACAATGCCCAATCCCCTGCTAAAGCACTAAATATGAAGAAAACCTCACCAAACAGAAAACTACTACTACTTGGAGATTCCATCATCAGAGGCACCAACTTGGGAACACAGTTCAAAGGAGAGAAGATAGTCATGTGCCTACCAGGCTCTTCAGCCAGCAGGAATACAAACCAAGTTGTTGAATTACTTAGTGCAAAAGGTGAACATTCCAAACTTGATGTTATTATCCATCTAGGCACAAACGACCTGGCTAGGAACAGTGCCTCTACAGCCCAAAAGGACTTCCAATCTCTGGGGGAGAAACTCAAGCCCATTGTTAACACTGTTGCATTCTCAGAGGTTCTACCTGTTCTTGGTAAGGGGACAAAAAGACTGCATCGCATTAACAGCTTTAATACATGGCTCCAGACCTGGTGCAGAAAAGAAGGATTCGGATTTATTGGCAACTGGGACAACAGATGGACCAACAAGAGACTATACTGTGCTGATGGACTACATCTCTCTTCCGCAGGGAAAAGAATCCTAAGTGAAAAATTCAGGCAGTATGTGGACATGCATTTAAACTAGGAAAAGGGGGTGACGGATGTGGAAGGTCAACATCTGCATGCCACCCCCAACAAAAGCAGAACATCAGAAACAGCCACACTTTTAAACCACACATCAAAAACATGTGGGAGGAAGTGGGCAGAACAAAATCAATGCAAAATACACACAAGCCAGGAAAGTGCTGGAAAGCAATGAGCACATATGCTCGAAGCTTAGCCAACAAAATTCCAGACCTGGAAGCCCTTATGGTGGAAACAGACTTGGACATTGTGGCCATTACAGAAACATGGTTTAATGAATCACATGATTGGGATATAGCCATAGCTAGCTATAATCTATTCAGAAGGGACCGAGAAAATGGAAAAGGAGGAGGAGTAGCCTTGTATGTCAAAAGCAATATTAAAGCTACTGAAATGCAGGGGACATGGGGAAAAGAAGAAGCGCTCTGGATTGCGTTGGAGAGAGGAGATGGCACTGTCATCCATATTGCTGTAGTCTATAGACCTCCGACTCAAATTGAAGAGAGAGACAATGAATTGATTATAGATATTGCCAAGATAGCATCAAAGGGGGAAGCAATCATATTGGGTGACTTTAATCTACCTGATGTGGATTGAATCACTCCTTCTGCACATCTGGAAAGAAGCAAAAAAATTGTGGATGCTCTCCAAGATGCATTATTTAGACAAATGGTGATGGAACCAACCAGGGAAAGATCAACGCTGGATGTAGTGCTCACCAACGGTGATAGTGTGTCAAATGTCTGCGTGAGTGCCCCTGTGAGCAACAGCGACCATCACACGGTGTGGTTTGAAATAAAAGCCATGGTACAGGCCAATCATAACAAGCTCAGAGTCCTAAACTTCAAATACATTGACTTCAATAAAATGGCAGAGTACGTAAAGGAGGAGATGACGGGGTGGGAAGAGATAAAGGAAGTGGAATTGCAATGGGCTAAACCAGGGGTCTCAAACACGCGGCCCGCGGGCCGCATGCGGCCCGCGAGAGACCCTTGTGCGGCCCGCGATGCATAGGGGGGAAAAAAAAAAACCGGCTTCTGCTGCTGCTGCCGCCGCTGCCGTGGCCGGCAATAGCAGCAATATCGCAAGTCCCGCGGGCTCCCCCCCACCCGGCAGATCCCTTCCTGCTTGCCTGCCAATGCTGCCAGTTCTCCGCTTCGGCTTTCAGAGCCGCGAAGGGAGAACTTCTCCCTCGCGACTCTGTTAAGCTCGCCGGGGCAGATGGGAAATTTCCCATCTGCCCCAGCGGGCTTAACAGAGTCACGAGGGAGAAGCTCTCCCTTCGCGGCTCTGAAAGCCGAAGCGGAGAACTGGCAGGCAAGCAGGAAGGGATCTGCCGGGTGGGGGGGGGGGGGAGCCCGCGGGACTTGCGATATTGCTGCTATTGCCGGCCACGGCAGCGGCGGCAGCAGCAGCAGAAGCCGGTTTTTTTTTAAAGTTTAATTTTCCCGGGGGGGGGGGGGGGGAGGGAGCAGGACTTGATGTGGGGGGGGGGGAGCAGGACTTTATGGGGGGGGGGAGCAGGACTTGATGGGGGCTGGGGGGGGTAGTACTGAAAATGGGGTGATGGGGGTTAGGACTGGTAATGGACAGATGGGGGTTAGGACTGGAGGTGGTCTGACTGGGGGCCTAAGACTGAAAATGGGGTTATGGGGGGGCTAAGAATGAAGATGGGGCGATGGAAGGGTTAGGCCTGGAAGTGGGCTGTTGGGGGGCTTAGGACCGATAATGGGCTAGGGGGGGGCTAGAACTGGTAATGGACTGGGGGGGGTGCTATGACTGGAAATGGGCCGAGTAGAAGGGGGAGCTTGAACTGCAAATAGCTGATGGGGACAGGGTCTTGGAATGGTAATGGGCTGAGTGGAAGGGGGCTTGGAATGGAAATGGGCTGATGGGGAGGGGGGCTTGGAAAGGAAATGGGCTGTGAGGGGAGGGAGCTAGGACTGGAAATGGGCTGATGATGCGGGGACTAGAAGGGAGCGGATGCTGGGTTGGGCAGGAGCTAGAAGGGAGTTGATGTTGGGGGACGATTAGAATGGGATGGGGCTGGGAGAGTGAAATGGAGAGGGGAAATATATTTTGTGTGGGAGGGAAGAAAAATCTACAATTGGCCGGGTATTGGGAGAGTAAGTGGGGATTGAGGATGGAGGGGTAAAATTTGAGTGGATGAAATAGGAATGAGGAAAGAGCAAAAGGAGAATGATTAGTATGTTAAAGCAGATGTAGAGAGAATGGAAAAAAACTAGGAAAGAAGAAAGGAGAAATGGACAGCAGACGATGGAGAGTTAGCAGAAGACACAAAGAAACCAGAAGAAAGTGACGGGAACAATTGCAACTGAAAAAAAAATGCACAAAAGGTAGAAAAATCTCTCTTTATTTTGAATTTATTAACTGAAATATGTCAGCTCTTGGAAATGTGCATCTTTAACGTCTGCACTTTATTTAATACAAGAGGAAATCAATGTATAGTTTTATTTCTACAGTGTTGTACATTCTAAGTTTGGCTTTTGGGGTTCCCAGTTTAATTGTCTTCCTGTTTCTAAATTGTGATTCCTTGTTTGGTGATGGTGTATGTTCTGCATGTGTAACTGAGCTGAGGTATTCTGTTTATGTAATTCCTATTTGACATTGCCACTTGTTCTCTTTCCCGAGTAGGTCATGTATTGTTATTCTCTGAAATGTGTTGATTTAATATTTGCAGTGTTGCCTTTTGATAGTTAGGGTATGGTGCTTTGTGAGTCCTGGTAGTGCTGTTAGGACACGGCAGGTTTGCTATGGGTTCTAAATGGGCAGTGTTTCTAGTAGTTCCTAATGTGCCTGGCGGTTGGCACTGGTTTATAGTAATGTAGAAATCTTTTAGTCTTTCTTTATCCATACACTCATTAAGAGGCATGTTTACTAAAAGTTAGTGTATGGTAACATTATGCAAATATTTATGCAAATGATGCCCTTATGCAAATGATGCCCTTATGCAAATGAGGCCTGCGTCTTGTGCGGCCCCCGGGTTACTCTACAAGTCCTCATTTGGCCCTCAAAGCAATTTGAGTTTGAGACCCCTGGGCTAAACTAAAGGAGGCAATAAAAGGAGCAACAGATAAATATGTAAGAAAAGTAAATAAAAGCAAGAGGAGAAGGAAACCTATTTGGTTTTCCAAAAAGGTGGCTGCTCATATAAAGGCAAAAAACACAACTTTTGCAAAATTCAAAAGCTTGCAGACAGAAGAACACAGAAATGAATACAGGATCCAACTCAAAAGAGTCTAAAAGAGTAATAAGGAAAGCAAAATCAAAGGCAGAGGAAAAGATGGCTAAAGATGTTAAGGGTGGCAACAAAAATTTCTTCAGGTATATTCGGGAAAGGAAAAAGATCAGAGTTGGAATTGCAGGACTCAGAAGTGCTGGGAAAGGACTCATGGAAAGTGACACTGGAAAAGCAAAATTGCTAAACAATTACTTCTGCTCTGTGTTTACTAAAGAAGATCCTGGGGATGGACCAGCTGTGACTCCCAAATATAAAAATGGGAATGAAGTAGATACCACACCATTCACAGAAGAAGAGGTGTTAGAACAACTTGCTAAACTGAAAGTGGACAAGGCCATGGGACCGGATGGGATACATCCCAGGATACTGAAAGAGCTCAGAGAGGTTCTTGCAGGACCGTTAAAGGATGTCTTCAACAGATCCTTGGAAACAGGAGAGGTTCCTCAGGACTGGAGAATGGCTGATGTCGTACCTCTACACAAAAGTGGTGACAGGGAAGAAGTGTCAAACTACAGGCCTGTGAGCCTTACCTCGGTGGCGGGAAAAGTAATGGAGGCACTCCTGAAAGAGCGAATAGTGAACTTTCTGAAAACCAACAGCTTGCAAGACCCGAGGCAACATGGTTTTACCGAAGGACGATCTTGCCAAACAAATCTGATCGAGTTCTTTGACTGCGTGACCAGGGAACTAGATCAGGGGCATGCGATGGATGTCATCTACCTGGATTTCAGCAAAGCCTTTGATACTATTCCTCATAGGAGGCTTGTCAACAAACTCAGTAGCTTGGGGATGGGTCCCAAGATGGTAAACTGGATTAGAAATTGGTTGACTGACAGACGTCAGAAGGTGATTGTACATGGAGCTCACTCGGATGAGAGGAAGGTGATTAGTGGGGTGCCCCAGGGTTCGGTCCTGGGCCCGGCACTGTTCAATGTATTTGTGAGTGATATTGCTGAAGGACTGAATGGAAAGGTCTGTCTTTTTGCAGACGACACAAAAATTTGCAACAGAGTGGACTCCCCCGAGGGAGTGGTTAACATGAAGAAAGATCTACAAAAGCTGGAAGACTGGTCTAAAGCTTGGCAACTACGATTTAATGCAAAAAAGTGCAGTGTCATGCACTTGGGTAGCAGAAATCCAAGAGAAATGTACACGATGATAGGGGGAGAAAGGTTGGTATGCACAGTTCAGGAAAAAGACCGTGGTGTGATTATCTCTGCTGATCTCAAGGTGGCAAAACAGTGCGACAAGGCGGTGGCAAAAGCCAGGAGGATGTTGGGCTGCATACAAAGAGGGGATTACCAGCAGAAAAGAAGAGGTACTTATGCCACTGTATAGGTCACTGGTGAGGCCTCACTTGGAATACTGTGTTCAGTTTTGGAGACCATATCTTGCAAAGGATGTAAAAAGACTGGAGACTGTTCAGAGGAAGGCGACCAAAATTATTTGGAGCCTGCGTCACAAGCCTTATGAGAAGAGACTTGAAGACCTAAATATGTATACTTTGGAGGAAAGGAGGGACAGGGGAGATATGATTCAGACCTTTAAATACTTAAAGAGAAATGATGAACAAACCAACCTCTTCCAAAGACGGGGAACCTGTAAAACTAGAGGGCATAACATGAAACTGCAAGGGGGTAAATTGAAAGGCAATGTCAGGAAATATTTTTTCACTGAAAGGGTGGTGGATGCTTGGAATGCCCTCCCGATGGAAGTGGTCAGGGCGAACACGGTGACGGAATTCAAAAAGGCATGGGACAAACACAGAGGATCCCTTTACAGAAATAGGAAAAAAACAAAATAAACGGTACCATCTAACTTCTGAACCATATAACGTCTCAACAAATAGGGATGTCCTACATGGAGTGGTGGCTTTACCCCTGAACAAGGATATGGGGAGGGGTGGCCTGCGCGGAGCGACAGGTGCACCTACTCTTGCCATCTTGCTGGGCAGACTGGATGGACCATGCTGGTCTTTATCTGCCGTCAACTACTATGTTACTATGTAACATCATGGCCAACTGACTGGAAAAGATCTGTGTTTATACCAATACTAAAGAAAGGTGATCCAACTGACTCTGGAAATTATCGCACAATCGCTCTGATCCCACATGCCAGCAAGATTCTACTGAAGATTATTCAAAAGAGACTACAACCATACCTGGAACAAGAACTACCTGAAGTGCAAGCAGGGTTCAGGAAAGGGCGAGGAACGAGAGACATCATTGCGGATGTGAGATGGATCCTTGAAAAGACTAAAGAATACCAAAAGGATATCTGCATATAGAAACAGAAATATGATGACAGAAAAAGACCACATGGCCTATCTAGTCTGTCCTTCCATATCAACAACTACAACAGTCCCCTTTTTACCTTTAGAGATCCTCTGTGTTTGTCCCATGCTTTTTTGAATTCAGTTACTGTCCTCATCTCTACCACCTCCACTGGGAGACTATTCCATGGATCCACTACTCTTTCCGTAAAGAAATATTTCCGCATATCACTCCTGAATCTATCTCCCTTCACCCTCATCCCATGTCCCCTCGTAGCAGAACTTGCTTTCAATTGAAAGAGGCTCTCTCCATTAACATTTATGCCATGGAGGTATTTAAACATCTCAATCATATCACCTCTATCCCGCCTTTCCTCTAAGGTGTACATATTAAGATCCTTAAGTCTGTCCTCATATGCTTTATAATGAAGCCCACTAATCATTTTAGTAGCCACCCTCTGCACCGACTCCATCCTGTTCACATCCTTTTGAAGATGCGGTCTCCAGAATTGCACACTATACTTCAAATGAGGTCGCACCAAAGACAGAGAGGCATTATCACCTCCTTATTATTATTCCTGAGTCTATCCCCTTACACTCTCATGCTATGTCCCCTCATAACGGAGCTTGCCTTCAATTGAAAAGAGAACCTCCTGTGCATTTATGCCAAAGAGGTGTTTAAATGTCTATATCGTATCACTCCTATCCCGCCTTTCCTTAAGTATACATATAGCGTAGTTATTCACCTGTAACAGGTGTTGTTCTCCAGGGACAGCAGGAATCAGTCCGCACTTATGGGTGACGTCGGTACCGATGGAGCTCGCGTGGAGCTATTCCCCAGTTTTCAAAGAAAGCCTTTGAGATTGCTGCCACGCATGTGTGGTCCTCTTCCAGCCCAAAGGTGTCATCTTGCTCAGTCAGGTCCCTTGGCTCGAGCCCTACCAAGCAGATGGCAAGGGAAGGATAAAAATCCAGCAACTCATCAGGGGAGGCGGGAGGGTAGTGAGGACTGATTCCTGCTGTCCCTGGAGAACACCTGTTACAGGTGAGTAACTATGCTTTCTCCAGGAACAAGCAGACGTCAGTCCTCACTTATGGGACTCCCCAGCTACAGGCTACCGAACCTGTAACCAAAAATGCCTCCACAAGGTCGTAAGCAGAAGCCAATGCCCGAAGGAGTCCGAGTCCTCAGGTCCCCGGGGCAAAATCCTCGGTAGCCGTCGAGAAGGGTCGGAGGGCAGGAGTTGCTTATACCCCAAAAAGATTACGGAGTACAGCCTGGCCGAAGGCGCTGTCCCGGCGGGACTCCCTCTCCAGGCAGTAGTGGATAGTGATGGTATTCACTGAAGACCAGGTCGCAGCCCGGCAGATGTCCGTCAGAGGCACTGAATGCAAAGAAGTTACCAAAGCTGCCTTGGCTCGGACGCGGTGTGCGGTGACCTGGCGATCCAAAGGGGCGCCTGCCTTCGCATGGGCGAAGGAGACGCAGTCTGCCACCCAGATGGAGAGGGTGCGTTTAGTGACTGCCTGCCCCAGGCGACTGGGATCGAAGGTCACGAAGAGCTGGCCAGACTTGCGATGAGGCTGGGTGCATTGCAGATAGAAGGCAAGAGTCCTCTTGCAGTCAAATGTATGCAAAACTGCCAACACCTGGTCGGCATGGGGTCTCGGGAAGAAGATCGGAAAGACTATCTCCTGATTGAGATGAAAATCCGAGACAACCTTCAGCAGGAACTTGGGGTGGGTACGGAGGACCACCCTGTTCCTATAGAACCTGGTGTAAGCGGCTTCAGCCATGACAGCCTGGAGCTCACTGACTTGGATCACCTTCCAGAATAGGTGCCAAAGCGAGCACGTTGCCATCGGCTCAAAGGGTGAATGGGTAAGCTGCATGAGCACTATGTTCAGGTCAAACTCCGCCGGGGAAGGCCAGATGGGAGGTTTGAACAGCAAGAGACCCTGCATAAAGCGGGAGACCGAGGGCTGCTCCGAGAGAGGTTTGCCCTCTACCGGGAGGTGAGTTGCTGAGATGGCGCTCAGGTTTACCCTGAGAGTTAGACTTCAGCCCCCTCTTCAAGAGATGGAGAAGGGACTGGAGAACCCACCAAGTGGGACAAGAGAAAGGGTGGATCTGGAGCTCGGAGCACCAGACTTGAAGTAGTAAGCTCATCTCGTCGAGTTCTTCCTCGAGGCGAGGAGGACCTCCTCCAGGAGGTCTAGCATGGCTAGGGAGACCGTTCAGCTGCCAGGCTGCAAGGGACAACGCGGCCAGGTTTGGGTGTAGCACCCAGTCCTCCTCCTGCGTTAGCAGGCCTGGGGCACAGCCCAGGTGAACCAGAGGCTCGGATGTGAGCCGGAGCAGGAACCACAGTTGCCGAGGCCACAAGGGAGCAACGGGTATCATTAAAGCTCGGTCCCGCTGAGCTTTGTAGAGTGTCCTCGCAATGAGAGAAGTGGGAGGGAACGTGTCGAGAAGCCTGGAGCAGTTCAAGAGGCACGCATCTAGAGCCACCCTGCTCGGATGCAAGACCGGGCCGCAGAAGCAGGGGAGCTGTGTGTTCATCGAGCTGGCGAACAGGTCCACGGTCGGAGTCCCCCACCGAAGAAAACAGCAAGTCGCTCACCTCCGGGTCCAGTCGCAATTTGTGAGGGCGGAGGATTCTGCTGAATTTGTCTGCAAGGACGTTCTCATGACCCAGGAGGTAGACCGCTCGTAGGGTCATCCCCCGACAAGGCGAAGGAGCAGAGGAGGACCGCTTCCCGGCAGAGGTGGTGTGATCCTGTGCCCCCCTTCTTGTTGATGTAGAACATCACTACTCTGTTGTCGATCTGCACGAGCACAGACTTTCCTTTGAGATGGTCCTCCAAGGCCTTCAGGGCCCACTGGACCGCCCAAAGCTCAAGCAAGTTTATTTGCTGTTGAGACTCTTCGGGTGACCATCACCCCTGAGTACACAGTGCACCGCAGTGGGCTTTCCACCCTAGCAGGGAGGCATCCGTTGTCAGTACTAGTTCGTGCTGTGGGGTTTATGTTTATGTTTATGTTTATTAAAACTTTATATACCGCCCAATACAAAATAGCATCTGGGCGGTTTACAATACATAAAAGCATTTAAAAGGAAGGCTGCGGAAAAAGAAACAGAAAAGAACGCCATAAAATCAAAGAACAGGGATAGAAACAGATAGCAGTCAGGGGATACAGAAGGCAGACATGGAGGGAAGGAAGGGAGCACATAGACAAAACAAAGAAGCTCAGGAAAGAGGAATTAGGAACTAACATAAGTTTACTAAGTAGGAGAAGAGGGTGGGGCTGGAAGGTGGAGGTTGAGGCAGACATGAAGGGAGGGGGGAGACATTGACAACACACAAGGTGCAGGAAGGAGGGTTTAAGGATTTGACATGATTAGTCCTATGATGAAGAAGAGGACGGGACTGGAGGAGGGAGGTTAAAAGCAGAACAGAAACTGTGAGTTTTCAACTTGGCTTTAAAGGATTGATAGGAGGTCTCTAAACGTAGGGAGTGGGGGAGTGAATTCCAAAGCCTTGGACCGAGAAAGAAGAAAGCAGAAGATCGAGTTAGTTCTAAGTGTGCTTGAGAGGGAGGGGGAAGAAACATACGATTAGCGTGGATGGAACGTAGGGAGCGGTGAGGAGTATGAAGACGAACTTGATCAGCAAGATACAAGGGGACAGCCCCGGAGAAGGTTGCGGAGGTCCTGCTACCAGTCTAAGGACCTGCAAATGTTGTGGGGGACCCAACTGGGGGTCTCTGAGGTGACTGGAGGGCCGGCTCCACTCTGAGGTACCACTGGGCCGTCTGCATGTGCATGAGGGAATGTGGAACCACATGGACAGTGGAGGCCATGTGCTGCAGGAGGCGCAGCATAGTCTGCGCCATGAGCAGTGTTGCTCTGGACCTGGGTTGCCTGAGCTCGGAGGCGAGCCGCACGGTCTGCTGGCAGAAAGGCAATCGCCCGCCGAGTGTCGAGGCGTGCACTGATAAACTCCAAGGCTTGTACTGGTTCGAGGTGGGACTTGGGGTAGTTGACCAAGAACCCCAGACGCTTGAGGAGGATCGTGCGTGACGCCGCCAGGTGGGCTTCCCCAGCCAAGGGCCCCATGACAAGCCAGTCATCAAGGTAAGGGAAGACCGGTATGCCCTGTCATCTGAGGGCAGTGGCGGCGACCGCGGAGAGGCACTTTGTGAAGATCCATGGGGCAGATGCGAGTCCGAAGGGGAGCATCCTGTATTGGTAATGCTCTCTTTGCACCCTGAAGCGTAGGAACTGTCTGTGCTGGGGGTGAATCAGAATGTGGGCTTAAGCGTTCCCGAGATCCAAGGAGCATAGCCAGTCACCCTGCTGGAGGAAGGGCAGCAGGATGCCAAGTAATAGCATTTTGAACTTCACCAGAAACTTGTTTAGCTTTTGGAGGTCGAGGATGGGCCGCAGGCCCCCGTCTTCTTCAGAACGAGGAAGTACCAGGAATAGAAGCCCCAACCTCAGGAGGTATGTCGGTACCCTCTCGACTGCTCGCTGGGCGAGGAGGTTGTCTAAATCCCGCTGCAGGAAGGTCTGGTGCGCGGGGAGTCGAGAAGGCTCCGCTGGGGAGAAAGAAAGGGGAAGCCTGTCCAGATGGATGCGGTACCCGTCCCGGACTACTCGGAGGACCCAAGTGTCCAACGTGTTGGACACCCACTGAGAGGCGAAGGAGGATAGGTGTCCCCCTACCGACTGCGGTGCTGCTGGGGGGTGAAAGGCTATGCTGCTGGCGTCAAAACCCCTGGACAGGCTGAGGTGGCGCCGGGGTTTGGGCCTTGGGCCCTTTCGGCTTGCGTCACGGTGGTCGGCACAGGAGTGGGTGGGTACGGTGGGTAGCCTCTGTAGGGTAGACTCTTCCGTGGGAAGAACGGCTTCTTAGTTTGCAGCTTCTTCCGAGGGAGAGAGGAGGTCTTGGACGGGAGGCAGGTTCGGGTGATGAACTCAGTCTATCTCGGCGGCCTTATCCTCCACCGGTTTACTGAAGAGCTCCTCACCTAGGCAGGGTACGTCTAAGAGCTTTTCCTGGACTCACTGCTCCAAGTCTGATGCCAACGGTCGCCGCTTGAGCCGAGGACTCAAATCCATTGTAGGCAGCGCAGAAGAGGTATTTCGAGCACTCCGCAATGGACTTCAGAAGGGTCCAGAACCTATTGAGGGGTTCGTCCGCGAGGTCAGTGGAGAAACCCCCGAGTTCCTTGGCTAGGTCGCGCAAAAACATGCCCAATTGATATGCCTGAATACGGCATGAGAACATAGACCCTTGATAGGCCTTGCGGCCTAGGGCATCGAGGGCTCTCGACTCACTGCCCGGCAGAACCGAAGAGTGGGACGTATGACTCTGTTTTCTCATAGCCGATTCCACCACCATGGAGGTGTGGGGAAGTTGGATTTTCCTGAACCCACTACAGCAAACATGTGGGAAAAATATGTCCCCTTCTGCTCAAAAGGGATGGGAGCAGGGGGAGGATGGGTAGAGGACCAGTGCAACTGGAAAAATGGTAGGCCAGAGGCCGGGAAACAAAACACTTTTTCCGAGGGACGAGGACATGTGTCCAAAGGGCTCTGTGGAGAAAGGGAGACTGAGCAAGATGGCACCTTTGGGCAGGAAGAGGACCTCACATGCGTGGCAGCAATCCCAAAGGCTTTCTTTGAAAGCTGGGGAATTGCTCTGCACGGGCTCCGTCGGTGCCGACGTCACCCATAAGTGAGGGCTGACTTCCTGCTTGTTCCTGGAGCATAAGATCTTTAAGTCTGTCCTCATATGCTTCATAACGAAGACCTTTAACCATTTTAGTAGCCACCCTCTGCACTGACTCCAACTTGCTTATATCCTTTTCAAGATGTGGTCTCCAGAATAGCATAGCTACTCACCTGCACCAGGTGTTTTCCAGGGACAGTACTAATCAGTCCTCACATATGGGTGATGTCGATGGAGCCCTCATGGAAGCATCTCCCCAACTTCCAAAGAAAGCATTTTGGAGATGCCATCATGCATGCATGGTCCCTTTCCTGCACAAGGGTGCCATCTTGGTCAGTCAGATGACATAGTTAGAGCCAATAAAGAAAAGATGGCCAAAATGAAGAGCAAGGGGAGTAGGGAGGGTTGCAAGGACTGATTCTTGCTGTCCCTGGAGAACACCTGTTTTGTTTTTTTTGGCTACGTTTCTGCTGAGTGTGGCTGCTGCTGTTTTTCTGTTGGTTCTCCGTGCTGGACCTGGTACATGGTGTCCAGGTGGTGGCTGACAAGGAGTACAGAGGCCGGGGAATCCCACATCCAGAGAAGGAGCCTGTTAAGGAAGGAGGGGACCGGAACTATCAGGGCCTCTTTTAGGTAGCGCCTCGTACTGGAGGATGTCGAGCTCCTCCATACAAGGGTCCTCCTCTGACTCCGTAGTGAGGGAGAGGGCTCGTACCGTGTCCTGAACAAACGCAAGGAATGAGGTGTCCTCGGGTAGGGATCGGCACCTAGCCACCAGCGGAGATGGATCCAAAAAGGGAGGTCCCGGTGGACCCAAGACTCCGGAGATGTCTTGGCGTCAGACTCCCAAGCCGAGTAGTCTGAGAAAAATTGCTTCAAGGGCATCATTGGCTCCAGTCTTCGATGCTTTGAGGATGAGGCATGGCCGGAGCCAGAGGCACTCACCTGCAAGGATTTCGCTCCCATGGAGCAGAAGAGAGATCGAGACCCTCGCCGAGGATCTACCCAAGGCATCTGGCTCTCAGGGATCACTTCGGCAGCCTGGAGAGTCCTCGGTATCGAGGTTCCTTTTGTTGTGGGTATCTTCCAGGGCCGCTCCCGCTCCAACTCCTCAGCTCATCGGGGGGCTGAGAGACCACGCACAGGATTTCCCCTGCTTGTCCATCTCTCAGGATGAGGTCCTCGAGACATTCTTTTTCTTCTTACGCTCTTGCTCCGGGGACCGTTGCTTGGAATGTCTGCGAGCACACTCGGGAACCACAGGGCCTTACGCAATTCCGAGGATCTGTGCGGGGCCTTTGAGCGTGATGCTATCAGTGAAGCCGGGGTCGAGTCCGCCCTGTGGAAGATGCCCCGGCCTCTGTGCTCCTTTTGCCAGCGGCTCTGAATGGCCTTGGTGGACTATTTTTACTCAGGGGGCATTCCTCCGGGTCATGGTCGGCGCCAAGACACCGGAGGCAACAATCGTGGGTGTCGGTGAGTGACATGTTTTTGGAGTACTGATCACATTTCTTGAAATCGGTGGCCATTTGGGCAAAAAGGACCCCCGCAAGGTCGAAGACCTTCAGCACGGCCAGCGATTGAAAAAAGCACGAAAGTCCTGGAGGAACCTAACAAAAATAAAACTAAGTTGCAAGACCCGACGTTGGGGCAGGGGGCGAAATCCGAAAAGGTGTAGAATAGTGTACAAAAAAATCAACTTTTTTCAGGGGGGAATGAGATAGACAACTGTAGGGCTCTGCAGAAAAAAGGAGACTGACCAAAGATGGCACCCTTGGGCGAGAAGGGGACCGCCATGCGTGGTGGCATCTCCCAAAGACTTTCTTTGAAAGCTGGGGAGATGCTTTTGCGAGGGCTCCTTTGGCGTTGACGTCACCCATATGTGAGAGCCGACGTCCTGCTTGTTCCTGGAGAATGCACGCAATCCTCCAAATGTGGTCTCATCAGAGACTTATACAGAGATGTTATCACCTCCTTTTTTCTGCTGGCCATTCTTCTCCCTATACACCCAAGCATCCTTCTGGCTTTCACAGTAGCCTTTTCTACCTGTTTAGCTACCTCAAGATCGTCAGACACAATTATGCCCAGGTCCCGCTCCTCTTTTGTGGACAGAAGTACCTCATCCCTACACACTGTACCGGCTCCTTTGGATTTTTGCAGCCCAAATGCATGACCTTGAATTTTTTAGCATTAAATTTCAGCTGCCAAATTCTAGACCATTCTTCAAGCTTAGCTAGATCCTTCATTATTTTATCTACTTCCTGGATGTCTACTCTATTGCAGATTTTGGTATCATCCACAAACAAACAAACCTTACCCGACAGCCCTTCCACAATATCACTAACAAAGATGTTAAAAAGAATCGGACCAAGGACAGATCCCTGCGGCACACCACTGGTAACCTTCTCTTCAGACTGAGCTCCATTTCCCCTGTACCCTTTGTTGCCTTCCATTCAACCAATTTCTAACCCAATCAGTAACTTTAGGGTCCATCCCTAGGGTGCTCAGTTTGTTTATAAGTTGCCTGTGCAGCATGGTGTCACAGGCTTTACTGAAATCTAAATACATCACATCTAGGGCTCTCCCTCGGTCCAACTCCCTGGTATCACGCAAGGCTTTCAGCCCTTCTGTTGGGTTCTGGAAGGCTGTAGTAAAAGCCTAGTGGCTGGATGAGAGACTGGGCCTGGAATGGTGGCCCAGGATGCTTCAGTTTGTCAGCAGCCAACAGCTCTGCAGTGGTTCAGTGAGGTTTGAACTCTAGTCTTGGCTGGTTTCAGGCTGCTGCCTTAACCACTAGCCTACTTCTCCACTTCAGCAGAAGAGACTGAATCCACAGAAGAGCAGGGCTGGAGACATCGGGCCTGCATGCACTGCCAACTGGCAAACAGCAACTGCCATTGCGAACTGGCTCTTCAGCAGAGAGACTACCTTTCTATCCATAGTGTCCTCTAAGGCCAATCTAACATTTACAGGAGTGGCTCGTTTCATGACCACCACCTGTGGCATGCCGGACCATACAATGCACTCCTTTCCAGGACAGCGTACATTCTTTACACATCTTTATCCTTCCAGGTGGGAAATTGGGAAGGACCCATTCCAACCAGAACATCCTCACAATTTCTGGAAATGGGAAGACTGTCATGAATATCCGCACTGTCTTTAGAAACGGGGAATCTGCGGCCCTTGCTGGAGCATCAGTGAAAAAACTAGGTGGACAAAACTCAAGCAGTCAATGCTGCTAGATCTCCCTTCTGGGACAAGCGGAAAGTACCAGCCTCTACATGATCCTCTGAAGGGGAAAACACTTCTTCCTCTGCCTCAGACTCATCAACCGAGAATGCAGAACCAGCACTCAAAGTCTAAGTCTGGGAGACCCCAGCCGACCCACATCTCCAGAATGCAATCTCTGTCTGATCGCTTAGAAAGAGACACTCAAGTTGGGCTGCTACACTATGCCTGTCCCTCACGTGACAGAGCTCAAGGGAATCCAAAGACTGCAGGGTTTAATTTTCCACGACAAAAAAACAAGGCTTGCTGAAGAAGGAAAGAATTCCAGGAAGGACAACCTGGATTCCACGAGCTCCCCTCCCTGAGAATAATCCCCAATCACAGGGGGATACAGCTGGAGCTGAACCCTCTGAAGAAGGGGAACAGCTAGAAGCATGGTTAACGGATATCAAGGTCGAGCTATTATTCTTAACCACAATGCCATCAGTCACCTCCTACCTTGAGGCAGAAAATATCTGGCCAACCAAATCTCTTTGTTGGAAGAAGGGAGATGGGTCCACCTGTTAAAAGGTTAGAGGCTGCCATGCAAGATGAATCCAGTCATGAGGCTCTTCGCTTGCCACAATTCAAATGCTTCCTGGAAGACAAAGAGTTAAGGCAAGGCAAACATATGCATGCGCTAAGGCTGCATAGGCATAACAGCATGCACTAATGGAGCACATACATGAGCACATGATACAGGCACTTTGGCAGAAATGTGCATTGTAGTCACTCAGGCAGAATGCACGCTGGGACCGCTTGGATGCATGACATGCAAAGACAGAAAACATTATCAGTGTGTGCTGGAAAATGGCGGGAACCCCTGATGCAGAGCCAACAGCTGCCCGCAGTCCCCCTGACTTATGTCCCAAAACAGAGGAGTTTAGGAACCTTGGTACTCACTCCATGGTAGCCTCAGGCAGGGCAAACCGTGCCAGGATCAGTGCTACCTTCCAGATGCTGTTTCCTTTTTTTTTCCCCCAACTGTCTTGCAGTCACACACCTTTGAGCCCTCTTCAGTCTTTGGGGGAGAGCAGGGAGGTGGGTGTTGAGGTTATGTGAGGCAGCTGAATTACTTCCAAAATCTTCCAGGCTTCTGGCTACTCAACAGACCCTTATAACAGATAAGAGTGTGGAGCTGGAGCAATTTTCCCTCCTATGGCTACCAAAAGAGACTGTGGTCTAGTAGAGCCTCCCACATTGCGCTCAAATGACAGTGTCACAGTCAAGCAAAATTAATCTTCATTTGTTCAAATTTTATCAGACATGAGAAAATCCAAACACCATTTGCTGAAGAAAAAAAATACAGAGTTACCCTCTTGTGGCTCAGGCTGACAGAGGCATGGGAGTGATGTTATCGAAACCTGGGAGTTTCATTGGTTCTCTGTCTCCAACAACCTGCTGGTAGGGGAACACAACCCACTTGTCTGGACTGGTCTAGCAGAACGATATGGAACTATGAATGAGTCATATCCTAACTTATCCAGTATTTCTAGACAATAACCATTACAGCTTGCTGCCCCAGTCCTCCCTTCAGAGGACGAGCTTTCCAGGCCTCTAAATTAACATTCTCCCTCTTTGCAGTATTTTTTCCAATTCTGCTCTCTCTCTCTCTTTCTTTCAATAAAGAATGCTGTTGTCCCCAGACTTCAGTCAAAGCTTTGTACATTCTAGCTCTTTTGTTTTACATCATCCGCAAACATAGCAAGATTATTCCATAAAGATGGAATCTGTTCTGAAAACTTATTCTGCAAAAGACCCATATAAGGTGGGAAGGAGAAGAGAGATGAGAAGCCAGGTAAGATTCCAAAAGAATGAAGAAATTGGGTTTATTGACTTCAAAAGGAACTTTATACATGTAACATTAAACACATGAGTTTGAGAAGCAGAGAAACGTGAATGCAACTGAAATAAAACACTGCAGATTTTTGTTGACATTTCCATCCTTGGGGCTAACAAAAGAATCACTGTGTAATATGGAGGGAGGGGTGGGGGAACACTTGTGGTATCTATACACAGGCTCTTGTGAGGAATGGGGGCCCAAAGAGTAACAAAATTCAAGAAAGTATTAGCTGGGAAATGAGGAGAGCCAGAAATGACTTAGAGACTGCAGTTGGAAGGTTACTGTGTGCCATTATGCTCTAGCTTTTATGCCCTACTAGCATGTAGTGCAAGCGAAGGAGAGGGAGCAGCCCTCTTGCCCGACACAGCCTGAGCTGCTGTATCTTACAGGCTGAAATCTTTCTTCCCTTTGATGCGTTCAATGCTCCGCCGCAGCCTTGTGTTCTCATTTTCCATTTCTGTCAGCTCCAGAGCCACATCTGCCAGTTCTGACTTGGGCTCCTTCTTCTGTGCCTCCATCTAACCAAAACAAAAAAGCTAGCAGTGAGCAGAGTAAAAGGATGAAGGCGGCACAGAGCACTGCCTAGAGGAGCCCTTACCTCATTCTTAAATGGGCCCATCTTCTCATAGGTGTTGAATTTGCATCGAACTGCATCCTCCTCTTCTGTGGAAAGGTCACTCAGATGCAGAGTGGAAATCTTCTCTGGGTCAGGAGGAGTTATTTCCAGTCGGTGAGTCTGACCCTGCAAAAGGAAAACAGCACGTTATGTTTAGATGATCACCTGAAAATGCCTTTGAGTCACACACTCACTTGCCCATATCAATGACTGTTGAATAGGTTTCAATAGCCCGATATTCAAAAGGGCTTATCCACTGAATATTTTGCTTGACTGCTCTAGCATTATCCAAATAGTTATGGGGCAATCCATGGGCAGAGCAGAAGAGTCATCGGTACTTTTTCAGATAGCAGCAATTTTCAGCACTTCTATTTAAATAAGTATCTACATAATTTAGGATAGTTAAAAAGCTAAGTGTATATGGACTGACTATCCAGATAAGTGTCTGAAAATCACCCCTATCCAGATAGCAGCTGGCTGAAGAATCTGGCTATTTACTTTATCCTCAATAGCCGGTGTTTAAAAAAACCTGTATTAAATAGTGGGCCTCAATAATGGCCCACTATTTAATATGGTATTCTCCCCTTTCTGAACTCCAATGGCTACAACGCACAGTAGTTTTAAAAAATGCTACCAATTTAGACTGTAAATTATTGATTCAGAATATAGAGGGGAAAGCTGCTGAAAAAACATATACATGTCCAAGGTTCAACATAGATAGAAGGCACTCAGTGGAAAATCTGTGCCAATTACCCCATAATGGCTCCTCCCCAGATCAGCACCTAAAATGAATTGTGAGCAGGGCTGGTGCAAGGATACTGAATGTACTAGGCGAACCTTCAACCTTTAATTATCAAATGCTTTGGTGGTGGGGAACAAATCTCAACATTCCTTATCATCTTACCAGACCAGACCAGAATGAGTAAGTTATGCCTGTCAGCCAGCAGGTGGAGACAGAGAAAGAAAGCTTGTGAGCTCTGCCCTATAAAGAGCATTGTGCACCCACATGCTCCTCAGTATTCTCTATCTCCAGCAGATGGTAGACTGGCATACTGTGCAGCATTCTCATGGAGAATGATGGGCAAGAATCCCAGACCTAACCGGAGAACTGGTCACTCATTTCAGTAAGAGTAGCTGTGCCTTTCAGAGAAGACTTTGAGCCCTGGGGAATATCTGGAGAAGTCCTGGTCTCTTCTTTTTCCTCTCCCTCTCACTTTTTCTATCACTGTAGTCTTCCTAATATTGCCTCTTTTTCCCTTCTTTTCTTTCTCCATGGTGTTAAAAAAAAAAAAAAAAAAGTAACGATGTTCTGTTGAGCTGCAAGGGAACACAAAGAGCGAGGTGATAAAATAGAAGTGGTCACAGATGCTTTTATTGAAGAACTCCTACATGTTTAGACAAATGCTTTCCTCAGGGGTTAAGAACTTAAAAACATAAAATAAACAAAAACATTAATGAAAATACCTTATGACAAATATAATATTAAAAATATAAAAAAACATTGAAAATAAATAATATATTGGTGAAATTAAAAGGCAGCGTGAATAATAAATAATTAAAAAATTAAAATCTATCAAAAGTAAGACTGAATGATTGAAATAATTAGTATCATTAAATTGGAATGTACAGACAGACTTGTCAGTATAGAGAAAGAACAATAAGACGGAGGGATGAGGAGGACACTAAATAGGAGACCCAAAAGGGCTGGAAAACTTACTTGTAGCAGCTGTGAATATGGTCGCTAGGTTAGGGATCATAAATTGAACCTGGAGCATAGGAACTGCTATGTTAAAATATAGGATAGATAGCAATGCTAATATCAATGGACAACAATGGATTCAAACTAGGGCAGCCAAGGGGATTTAAACAATACCAAAGTGATAATCTGTTCCATGTATTATGTTATTTTGTAAACCGTGCTGATCTTGAATAGTGCAGTATAAAACCAAATAAATAAATCTCTGAATTATACCCTAGCTTTTGAGGATCTAAGCAAATTAACCGAATCAGTGATTACAACTTGTGCTGTAATCTGATAATAACTGAGGTGAAACAGAGTTGTGTAAAAGCATAAGCTTCATTTGTAAAGCCATCTGTTAGAAAGCACTTACCAATCACAATGGAAAAATGTAAATTACACTCACCTGGTAATTGTAGTTCCTTTAGCGACTCCAGTTTAGTCCTCTACCTCTGGGTTGTGTACCTCCTCCTGCAGCTTGGAGACTGGGCATGTCAGAATCGTGACATCACTGGATGTAAGCCTGCTGGTCTCTCCCATCAGCCCCAGTGAACTATTGACAAAGCACACTCAAAGGAGCAACAAATAAGTAGCTATCATATAAAACATTTGAACATTACACTGAACTTTAACTCTTAACTATTAACTGTGTAACATGAACCTCCCCGTAGGAAGGAGAAAACGGCCTTGCACCTTACCCTTCCAACCCATACAGAATTAGGAAACCACAGAGTAAGAATAGACAGAAACAGACAGATGAGATCAGAGCCATGACCAAAATTCCTTATGAATGACACCTACCGGTAAACCTGCACCTCTGCCAACTGAACCTCCACTGCCCTACACCCCCGGACGGGAATGAGGACTAAACTGGAGTCACTAAAGGAACTACAATTGCCAGGTGAGTGTAATTTACATTTCCTTATCATTCCTCCAGTTTAGTCCTCTGTATTACTAATTAAAGATTTATTTGGATCAGCAAGGAATATTGAACTTTGCAAGGAAATTGAACCTTTGAGCCATTCTGCATGTGAGAAATCAACTGAGGAATCATGCTGAGCCAGCTTGCTAGCCAAGAGACTAAAGCTGTATTTACAGTCTAGTGAGAAACTGTTTACACATCTAGCCTAAGGAATACTGAAAGACCAGGGAGGAGTTCTTCTCCTAACAAATGCAAATGTCCTAGGGTGAGGGAGACAGAATTCTTCTCCTGGCCTTTGAACAATTCTCTTAGCAGATGTAGATCAATTGATGAGAATTATTTACCTAATTGTAATTGTGGAGTTCTGAACTTCTAAAACCATGGGGGGTGAGCATTGCCAGATGCCTGCCTGGAAACCAAAGGCTGGGAGCAAACAAAGGCTGGAGAGGGACTGGTCAAGCAGGGGGTGTATGGGGTGGAGAATGGCTATAGGAATAAGCTCATATGAAGAATCATGTGATGGCCAGCTGCAACACACTTACAGCCTATATAGAGAGTGAGAAAACCCAGAACAGAGAGAACGTAGATATGCTTGGCCAGGCACATGCCATGCATGAAGAATCCCAGACTTTTCTCCAGCCTTCGCTGAGCTCTCCCAGCTGATGTTTAAAGGGCTGCCATGATGCAGTTTGGTGAAGTATTATTCTCCTGTAAATAGCTGCACTATCTCATAACTCTATCAGTGATGTATTATTCACCTGTAAATAATTGCTTTCTAGTTATCTTTTCTAACTACTCATGTGTAACTAAGAGAATTACTTGCCTTTCTGAATAAGTACCCTTGCTTTGTTTGTAAATAAACTGCACGTCTTCATTACAAGGTGTTAGCCTTTGTTGTAGTAAGACATCCTCTACTTCTGGGATGTAACAGAGCAGTAATCATTGGGAGGGACCCTTCCAACCGGCTTGCAACACCACTGATCAGAAACAAGCATCATTCACCGCCAGAACATCTACGTGGTAGTGCTTACTGAAAATATGAAGAGACGACCAGGTGACCACTCTACAGATGTCCCCCGGCGGAACCAGACTGTGCTCCGCCCAGGAAGTCGCTTGCGCTCTGGTAGAGTGAGCCCGCAAGCCCGGCAGAACTGCATGACCCTGCAACAAATATGCTGACGCAATCGCCTCTCTAATCCATCTTGAAATGGAGGCCTTTTCCACCGCTTCCCCTTTGCGGGGACCTCCAAATAACACGATGAGACGGTCCGATTTGCGAAAGGTTTCCGAAACCTTTAAGTAGTGCCATAACACTCGCTTTATGTCCAAAAGGCGCAGACTTTGATCAGAAGCCGCCCCTTCCAGCGAACCTAGAACTGGAAGAGGAAGCACAGTTACTTACCTGTAACAGGTGATCTCTGGGAACAGAAGGAATAAGTCTTCACATATGGGTACATTGGTACCAACGGAGCCTGCACGGGAACGCTCCCCAGTGTCCAAAAAAGAAAGCCTTTGGGAGCATCCCACACGCACGCACGCTGCCTTCCCGCCCATTCACTTCCCTCTCATCAGTTGGGTTTGTAGCTGAGACCGAAGGAGGGAAGTAGACAAATTAGAGAGAGATAGAGAGAGAACAACTCCTAGGGGAGGTGGGTGGGTTGTGAAGACTTATTCCTGCTGTTCCCAGAGATCACCTGTTACAGGTAAGTAACTGCTATCTCCAGGAACAAGCAGGAATGAGTCTTCACATATGGGGACTCCCAAGCTAGAGATGCCTAGAGGAGGTCCCAGCATGTTGCAAATCTAATAGATGGGCCATGCTATTTCCCAGAACCTCTGGCATCCAAGGGATGGAGGGTAGGCATTGAATTAAAAAGGGTGTGCTGTGGAACAGCTTGACTAAACAAGGCGTTTAAAGGGGAGTCCTTGTGTAGATCATAAATGTTAGTAAATATTGAATTCCAATTTTCTAATGTGGACCTTATTCAAAAGTATTGCGAAAGTATTTGTTGAGGCTAATATGGGTGCTAAGAGCCAGTACATTAGCCTCAAAGAAATTACCTCCCTGTGAAGTAGACGAAAATAAATTTTGCAATACAGGCAGAGGTCAGAAGCCTTAATGGCTAGAACTAATCCCAGAAGAAAAAACTGGGGGAGTTTAATGAGGTTGGACCTTGGAGGAGAAGCTAAAGCTTCTGTAGGCCAAAGTTTGAAGCTCTTTGTCCTTGGAGCAGAATAAGGCTCTAGGAAAGAGAGGAGATAAATCTGACTGGTTTGCAGGAAAAGGATGGGTCTTTAAGACCCCTCTATCCAAATGAAAGAAACAAACATTTGTAGCAGGCGGTGTAGCCTCCAATTTCTTGAAGATCAGTAATGTCTTTCCTAAGTGATGTCACTTAGGATAATGATTTTACATGGAGAGCTTCAGATGTAACGTAACCGGAAAGGTTACGATAAAAGAAGGTAGTTTCTAATTACCATAGAAATTGGCTGTCCATTTAAAACCCTGTGGTATGCTGAGACAGCATTAATATGGACAGTAACAAATCTTTCAGAGTCAGATTCTCTCTCTCTCTATCGATATAGATTCACTTAACAACAAGAAGGGGTAAGACCTGCTTGAGAATATAGATAGAGAATCTCTTTCTGGTTATAAGTGGAAGAACTATGGAGAAGGTTACATGGAAACCAGTGGAATGTTCTTACGTAGAAGGAGAGATCTAGATTTCTTTAAAAATTCTAGCCTTTGAATAACCAGAAATGGAGACCTACGTGAAGGGGTGCAGAGGAGATCCTTAGTCTTAAGACAACAAGTCTGGATCCTTCTATAACTTCAGTGTGGAGAAGAAGACGCAATATAAGGGGATACCATGTTTGCCCCTCTATGAGGGCAATATGAGTATCATGCATTCTTTGTTCAGCATAAGCTTCAATGAAGTATTGGGAATTAGAAGGAACGCACTAGACAAGGACCGACTGCAGTAAAAAGGAATGCATTCCTGTTGTAAGAGTTCCACTGGAGATGTGGAACAACCCAGGGAATTGAGCAATTCTTTATGCTTTCACGTGGTCTAAGCCCTGGTTCCTTTTCCTTAAAGGGAAATTTAAGGAAGATGGCAAGAGTAGGAAAAACCAGTCATGTAGGAGCATGACTGGGCAAAGCCTTTTTAACCATATGGAAGTTACCTACTAGGAATGGCTCTGACGCTCTCTGGCAAAGGCCCATAGTTGCAGAGCTTTTTGTTTAATTGCAGAGAGCATGTTGTAGGTTGCTTAGGTGAGATCTGGCTGTTTAATTGCCAGTGTGCAATCTAATCTATTCTGTTGGAGCAAAAAAGAATTGAAGATGGCTAAGAATAGCAGACAGGCAGGTTGCCTGCAATGATAAATTGTCCAAGTGGGTTTTGGAACCTCTCTTGGAATTATTTATTATTAAGGCAGCAGAAAAAGTTAGGTCCTATAGATTGGAAAAGGACCGACGACATAATTAGGAGTGGTAAAACTCAATTATGGTCTGATAAGCTGTCTTAAAAGAAATATTTGAGAAGATTGCAAAGGGGAAGAAAGCTCTGTATGGAAACCACTTACTGGAGTAGGTATTGAAGAAAATCCTATGGGCTTAAAAAGTAAGCCCTCCAGTTGAATAGTATCACTCTTAGACTGAATGTCTCGACTAAGAGGGATAGAAAGTAATACAGGGTTGAGAAGACTTACAATTTGGTAAGTCCCTGAAAAGGGTAAAGCCCCCTTGCAGTCAAAACTATGAGATATCCTCGTCCAGGAAAACTGTCAAGGTGAAGGGCATAGCCTACCTTGTTATTAGTTGTTACTCCTCTTTTTCCTTCAAAAAGGAGAGGAGAAACCTGTTACCTGTAGGGCATGATTATCCTCAATAGCTCTAGGAGCTAAAAGAATGGATTTCTCTTGTGGCAAGAGATTCATGCCTAGAGTCGAGGATTGAGTCAGTGTATCACCGATCTCTCAGTAAGGATGAGATGAACTGTAGATGCTTCCGTTGATAAGTAGGTTAGCGGTTCTAAACCTCAAACAGGAAAAAGAGATTTAATGAATAAAATATCAGAAACCCTGCGACTGCTGGGTTTGCTGAGCCTGTTGAAGTTTTGATTTTCTTAGCCTGGTTTGATGTTGCCCTTCTTTGGAAACATCTGCATGATGGGTAGAAGATGGATAAAACTTTTTTCCCCTAGGGGGATAAAGTTTTTTAGGAGATTTTTTTATTAGCTGGAATAGAGGAAAGTTTTGACAATCCTCTGAAAGCAACAATATCAGTGTTTAATTGAATAGCTTGGAATAAAGCATCCTTGTTAAAGAGATTTTCACCAGTTCAAGGAGTACTCGCCAGCCTTTCTTGTACCCATTTGTCCAAGTCTGAAGCTTGGAGCCAGGCCATACGTCGTGCCCCTATGGCTATAGCAGAAGTTCTGCTAATAGACTCAAAACAGTCCAGGAAAGCATGATTAAGGAACTTATAGACATTTTGAGCATGACTGACTAATAAGAAATAGTCTGCTTTTTTATGTTCTTGAAGCAAAGGGTTCAAAAGTTTTAAATTCTTTGTGACCTCTTCAAGAGATAATCCCATATAGAAAATATGAGATAATTCTTGCTGAAAGCACAGATGCCTGGAAGCATCAACGTCCAAAGGCATCTAAAATCCTAGACTCGCGACCTGGCAGATAAGAGGAGTGCTTCTTTGCACTCTTAATACGCCTCATTGCTGATTCTACAACAATAGAATGATGAGGACGTTGAGTCTTTTGAAAACCTGGAAAAGGGGGCACCTTGTACACAGTGTCAAGTGTTTTAGAAGTTGGGGATAACGTTAAAGGAGTTTCCCACATTTTTAATAGTAGATCCTGTAAGATCTGATGCACAGGAAGCATGATCACATCATTTGGAATCCAGGGGAATTGCAGAGTTTCTGAATCCCCTGGTATAGATTCTTCACCAGGTATAGAAATGGCAAGTAACTTTGCCATATCAAGCAAAAAAGCTTGAAAAGAAATCTCTCCTGAGGAGGACCCTCTGAAATGAGGGATAAAGGCTGAAATTGTTGAAAATTCAGCCTTGGCACCAATGGATTCATCCCAGTCATCGGGATCGGAAGACTTGAAAGGATGAAGCATCGGATTTTCTTTAAAGAGATGTCTTCGGTACCGCCCGAAGTCAGTACCGAGATGAGTCGGTACCGAATCCTCCATGCTAGAGAGCGATTCCAGGCTCGGCATGGAAGGGAGCGAGTATGTCGAAGAAAACATCGACAGTACCGACACCGGTGACGATGTTGATACCGGTACCGGTACCGAAGCTGATACCGATACTCGAGGAATGGTCTGCAGCAACTCTAGCGGTACCGAAGTAGCTGAGAGCGCTAGACTACATTCATCAGTGAGGAGTGTTTCATCCATCACCATAGCTGATGCCAGGGTGTCGGTACCTCTCGAAGCGGCCACAACCACCGAGCATAACTCAGGTATGTCCGTGGAGGTAAGAACCTCGGGAACAACCTGAAGCCCTGTTAATGCTTTGGAGCCCGAAGACTCCCACCGGGGCTTTATTGCCAAAATGTCCTCGAGGGCAACGCCAGAGGCATCTCGATGCTTAGAAGGAGATCTACCACTCGAGGACTGGCTAGTCTTAACAGACCTTTGCTTGGTTACCTTATCCTGTGAAAAAGAAGATATTCTGGCTGGTTACATCAAGTCCGATGTGAACCGGGTATCGAGTTGTGCTCGATCCTGAAGACTTCTTCTGTTTGAGCTCCAGCAGGAGACACACTCCAGTGGGCAATGGTCAGGACCTAAACATTTTAGACACCAAGTACGAGTGTCTAAAAATATATTTGTACCGCCACACTTTGAGCATTTCTTAAGGATAGTGGCTGGCTTTTCCATAATGGAAGGATAAAGGCCTAGTGGCCTAGAAACCATCAGGCACTAAACAGGAAAAAATTCCTAGAGAAAATTGGAAATTTTTTAGTAAAAAGAAAGAAAAGCACCGGCGGTACCGGTGGTGTCGAGGGAAGGCAGACGCGACTACAAAAAAAATCAAGAATAAAAAGAAGAATTTTCTGCGGTGACAGGAGTACGTCCTGCCGGCTCCGCGGAAAGCGGAAAATGAAAAACTGATGAGAGGGAAGTGAATGGGCGGGAAGGCAGCGCGCATGCGTGTGGGATGCTCCCAAAGGCTTTCTTTTTTGGACGCTGGGGAGCGTTCCCGCGCAGGCTCCGTCGGTACCGACGTACCCATATGTGAAGACTCATTCCTGCTTGTTCCTGGAGATACCGCTTCATTCAGGTGAAAGGCAGACACCACCTTAGGCAAAAAGGACGGCACTGGATGCAATACCACCTTTTCTCTAGAAAAGGATAAAAACGGTTCCCTACAGGACAACGCCTGTAACTCCGAAACTCGCCTCGCCGAACAGATGGCTACCAAAAACACTGTCTTCAAAGTCACATCCTTTACCGACGCCTGGTGCAAAGGCTCAAACGGTTCTTTCATCAACGTCCCTAGGACCAAATTGAGATCCCATGGTGGAACTATGACCCTTCTCGAGGGCTGCAGCTTGGAAACTGCTTTAAGAAAACATAAAACATCCGGATGCGCACCCAGTGCAATTCCCTGCACCTTTCCTCTATAGCATGAAATAGCTGCCAACTGAACTTTCAAGGAACTGGCTGCTAGCCCCTTATCAAATCCATCTTGCAGAAAACCTAAGACCAGGGGAACGGATACTGTGGCCGCCCGAACCTGCCTCCAAGAACACCAGTCCTTGAAAATACGCCAAATACGAACATATGCAGAGACATGGACCGCTTCCTTGTTCTCAGCAAAGTAGCGATTACCGCCCCAGAAAAACCTTTTTTCTTCAGCCTTGCCCTTTCAATGGCATAAGCGAGAACTGATCCACCTGCGGCATTCTCAGCAGTCTTTGTAGCAAGAGATCTTCCGACACCAGTAATCTCCAGGGATGCCCTAGATTGGCCACTGTTGGAAACAGGATATTGGGCTTGATGGACCTTGGTCTGACCCAGAATGGCATATCTTATGTTCTTATGTTATGTTCTTATGAGCAGGCGAATGAGATCGGCATATCATGGATGTCACGCCCAATCTGGAGCCACCAAAAGCACTCTTCCCTGATGAGCCACTATACGCTGAATTACTAGACCTATGAGCACCCACAGCAGGAAGACACATAGGAGACCGCCCGTCGGCCAATGTTGCATCAGGGCGTCGATCCCTTCAGACATCCGTTCCCGACGCCGGCTGAAGAAACGACTGGCCTTCGCAAAGTGAAAAGTCACCATGAGGTCCATGAGCGGTGGCCCCCATCTGTGAACGATTTGTGCAAACACGTCCGGATGCAACTCCAACTCCCTGGCATCCACGCGAACAATGCTGAGAAAATCCGCCATCACATTGTCCTTTCCTGCAATGTGCACTTCCGATATTGCAGGCAGTCGCTGCTCCACCCAAGCAAACAGCATCTCTGCCTCCTCTTCCATGGCCGCACTTCCTGTACCGCCCTGTCGATTGATATAGGCCACCGTTGCTGAGTTGTCCGACAGCACTCGTACCGCTCGACCTTTCACTGTGTCTTCGAACCTTTGAAGCGCCATATAGACTGCTCTCAGTTCTAGCCAATTGATCGACCACTTGCTTTCTTGAACAGACTAAGTGCCTTGTGCAAACTGCTCCCTGCAATGAGCTCCCCATCCTCCAAGACTTGCATCCGTCAACAACGGGATCCACTCCGGCTGTTCCAGAGGCATTCCTACTTTCAATGAGCCCGGAAGCAGCCACCACCGAAGAGAATGTCGGACCTTGAGGGGTGTCACCCTCTCGGTGGCCAGCCCAACGCCTAGGGCGCTGAGAGTTGGTCTGCCTTTGTATTCCTGACTCAGAGAGTGTGACCCTGCATTGGTCCTGCAAGGCCCTCTGGGAATGGTAGTCCCTTTTACCCTTTGAGAACAGAAGAGTTGTAGTCGAGTGTTTCAGGCAATGACAAGAATTTATTTTTCCCCTTCCCAACGGATTTCTGTGCAGGTAAATTACTTAGGACAAACTGCCATACAATTGGCTTGAGGGATATGTACAGGAACTCAGGTAAATTAGCCTTATCAGCTTCAGGCTCACAGCGTGCAGTGCTCGGTACAACAAACAATAACAGCTTCCTTCAGCAAAAGAAAATGTTCCCCCTTCTTTCTGTTGCTTCACCAGCTTTCTCAAACCAGTGTTCAGCACAGAGACTCAACGTGGTCAGCAAAACATAACGTGCAGTCCATCTGGTTATCCAATATTTCACTGCTATCAGAGTCAATCTGCATTTCTTCAGCGTCAGCAATAGCAGGGTGTGTCAGTGAGCTGCTATCCTGAACTTTAAAACAGACGTCTTCACTATCCTCACATGGCTTCTCTCGGTAGCACTCTAAAGGATAGGACTGTGAATTACCATTTATACTGAAGTTTCTTTTTAGAGAGTCTGCTACATTCTGGCAACTGCAGGGAAATACTTTATAACTAGGCTCAAACCTATGTAAGTTGTGAAGCCTACCTTTCGGCTTTGGAGGGAAAGGAATTCTCAGCTCTGCAAGGTCAGACTGATTCCCAAACACAGCTTGTGTTTGTTTGTCTCTCAGCCTTGTAGCTTCAGCTTTAGAGGTACCAGTATTGTCATGCCAGCAGGTTTCTCTCTCTGGAGCATGTGAGTTTTCCCAAGCCTACCTTCCAGGAAATATCTTATCCTTCTTGCCTTTACCAGACGTCACCTGTCCTGTGCTCCTTCTTTCTGGCGTTAGGACTATGGCTCCCTTGGTTCTCACCTCTTGACGTCTTCCTTCTTTCTGCTCCCCTTCTCTAGTCCAAGCTAATGACCACTTTTTATCATCCTGTTTCTCTGGGCTAAACTGTGCCCCTCCCTTAAACAGGTGTATCTCATTATCTCCTGAACTAGGGACTACGTCACAGCGTGGGAGTGTCTTTCCAGCTCGTGACTCTGTTTACATTCTCTCTGAAAACACTGAGCCATGTGCTCCGACTGCCTGTCAGATTCTGCAACGGAATCCTTAACTCTATAGGCTCAGAAGGGTCTTCTTCATGACAGGGGACAGGGAAGTCGCTTGTTTAATCGGACTGATGCGACCACCGTTGAAGCAGCGCTCTCTGCAACAGCTGCATATGAAACCTGGCCCAAGGCACTGCTTCCAGGGTCACCGCCATCGTTCCCAACACACGAAGATAAGTCCATGCCAAAGGAGCAGGGGCGGCTCTGAACTTGCGCACCAAAATCCGAAGAGCTTGAACCCGCCAGTCCGGCAGAAACACCGCTCCCTTCTGAGTGTTGAACCGCACCCCCAGATACTCGAGATCCTGGGTAGGTACCAGACGGCTTTTGGCCGGATTGACCACCCAACCTAGACTCTGCAAAAACTTCACTACTGTGTCTGTTACCTGAACGCTCTCGGCCTGGGACTTTGCTCGAATCAACCAATCGTCGAGATAAGGATGGACCAGAATTCCTTCCTTCCGCAATGCCGCCACTACCACCACCATGATCTTGGTGAACGTCTGCGGCGCTGTCGCAAGACTGAAGGGCAATGCTTGGAATTGATAATGCTTCCAAGGGAGCGCAAAGCGCAGAAACTTTTGATGAGCTGCTCGGATTGGAATGTGTAAGTATGCCTTCGTAAGGTCGAGGGAAGTCACCGCCACAATGACTGACCTCAACATTTCCATCCTGAAATGTGGTACACGAAGGCACCGATTCACCCCTTTCAGGTCTAATATAGGCCGAAGAGCTCCATCTTTCTTTGGCACCACTAAATAAATTGAGTATCAACCCTTGCCATACTCTGCAATCGGAACCGGCACGACTGCTTTCATTTGTAAGAGCTGATCTAAAGTACCGTGTACTGCCAAGGTTTTCTGTGGACCTCTGCAGGGAGACATTACAAACGACTCCTGCACCGGTCTGGCCAACTCCAGTGCATAACCCTCGCAAATTACCTCTAAGACCCACTGGTCGGATGTTATTTGGGCCCAGGCAGGAAGAAATTCCCGAAGTCGTCCGCCAATCGGGTGTCCTCACACCGGGACCGACCTCCTTTCATTGTGGTTTTCGAGTCGCCACAGCTGAGGCTGCCGCGAAACCTCTGCCTGCTCCACGAAACCCTTGGGCTCGAGCAGCAAACCTTCCCCTTTGGAAACCCCCCAAACGAGAAGTATGAGATCTCCTGAAGTCCCGAAAGTGGCTCCGAAAAGCCGGTAAGGACTTGCCCTGCTTTGGCTTATCCTCCAGGAGACTCCCACCCTTGGACTCCCCGAGATCTTTCACCAACTTGTCCAGGTCCTCTCCAAACAACAACTTACCTTTAAACGGAAGCTTACTTAGACGAGACTTGGACGACCCATCGGCCACCCAGTTCTTCAACCACAGGGACCTCCTGGCGGCCACTGAGGAAGCCATACTATTAGTGAGCGCTTGAATCAAGTCGTAATGCACATCAGCTAAATAGACCGACCCAGACTCTAGACAATCCAGCTCTCTCATGTCCTCCTGCCCTAGGCGAGGCGACTGTCTCAAACACTGAGACCATCGGAGACATGCTCGCGCCACCCAAGCCCCACAAATGGAAGCTTGCAGGGACAGAGCGTTAGCTTCAACAAACCGTCTACCTTCCTATCCTGTGCACCCTTTAAGGCCGCACTATCCTCCACCGGTATAGTGGTCTTTCTTTGTAACCGCGGACACTGCCGCATCAATTCGCGGAGAGCGAAACTTCTCCTTGTCCTTCTCCGCCAAGGGATAGAGCTTGTTCATCATTCTAATCCCTCCGAGGCCTGCTTCCGGCTGATCCCACTCTTATTGGATCATGCGGTCAACCACCCGGTGAACGGGGAACACTACCTGTGCCTGCCTCACCGCTTGAATGATCGGGTCTTCCACCTCTGCGTCTTCTACTACCGGGGTCATAGCGAGGTTTAGTGTCTCAAGGGATTCCGTGATAAGTGCTGTCAACTCATCCCTTCTGAACACCCTAATTATCTTTGCCTGATCCTCCAGCTCCTGTATCTCTCCTTCTTCCAAGTCCTCCATGGTTGCTTCGAGCTCCCCCTCAACCTCCTCCGTCTCAGGCCACTCGCAACCAGTGGGTGACAAGTCATGAGACCGTGCCCGCTTTGGAGGCTTCGGGGAAATGCTACCAGTGTCTCCAACCGCAGACTGCTGCACTGAACTAGGCACAGGCAAAGACTCCGGTACTTTCCCCTGTCAGCGTAAAGAAAACGCCTGATGCATAATTAGCACAAAACCTGGGCAAAAATCCCTGGGAAGCTGTCCCGCCCCCAAGACCGGCTCTGTCCCTGAAGGGCCCGCTAATACCTCCTGGGAGGACCCTTGCAACGCTGACCGCACGGTCTCACCTTCGTGTCCTGCCGAAGGATCCTGGGGCTCCTGAGGCTGCTTGACCTCCATTTGCTGATCCACACTAGTGGACACTAACTCACAGCCCCGGCAAATGCTGGAGTCAGCCACCACACCTCTGTGGGTACCGCAGACGACACACTGAGGGTGCGCTGCCATAAGTCAAACCCCCCTAAAAAAAATGCCTTCCGCGTTTATTTTGTTTTTACTAAGTACCTTAAATGAAACGAAAATAAATTAAATAAATTAAGCTAGACTCCCGCAGATCAAGGAAACAGGGATCCTCTGCCCTGAAGAGAAATCCCCCCCAAGAATGCAATCAAACAAATGCAAGCAAATTGATTCACCTGTTCAGTGCTAACGATTAGGTCACAAAAGAAAACAAACTAAGCTTAAAATAAAGCTCAATAAGTCAAACTACTGCCACAGGACACCAGTGCCACTTGCAGCCCTGCTCCCCGAGCTGCTAAGCGCCACACGGCGAACACGCAGTATTAAAATGGCTGCCAGCTAGAGGAATCACAAAATGCGCCAAATCCAAAGCACTATGAGCAGCAGAGCTCTGACCGCCACACCGGCTGCCGATTCGGATCTCCTGCCCTGGTATGCCAAATAGCCTTACCCCTCTCCGAAGCGGGGAATGCAGTCCGCGCGGTCCCACTTGGCTCGGGATCGAGCCGGGAGCCGCCGGTGAAACTCACACCTCCTGCACAGCCTCAATTGCAGCGCTGCTCTGCAGGAAATGATGGAGTGATGGTGCATGCTACAGAGCTCTCCTCCGTACAGGCAAGGAGGAGAGATCTGTTAGTGAACTTAACAGAACAGCTCACAACAAATAGAGAAAGTCAGCCCGGGCCGGTGCAAGCGACGCTTCTCTTTCCTTTTTTTTTTTAAAGCTACAGAGCCAAATTTAGAACTTTAGCATGTAAAATGCTGAAATTAACGCCAATCAACCTACAACTACCACTAAGCTACCCTAACAGTTCCTTATATGTTCTTCAAGTGAGTCCAGACCTAGGCTCACTACGTCCTCCTGCTGCATGGAGGCTGGACACACTGGGGCTGATGGGAGAGCCCAGCAGGCTAAATCCAGTGATGTTACGATTCTGACATGCCCAGTCTCCAAGCTGCAGGAGGAGGTGCACAACCCAGAGGTAGAGGACTAAACTGGAGGAACGATAAGGGAGAAGCGTTACTGAAGTAGAAATCATATTGCATAACAAAAAGTAGTGAAAGATTGTTAATAGTAAAGCGATCAGTGGGCCATAAAAGTGGATTGTAAGACTGTACTGAAAAAGGAAAAATCATAAAATAAACCCTGGGGAACTATATAACAATCCGTAATATTAGCATTCTAATGCAAAATTAAGCGATAAATAAGTGGCCCATCATCAGGTAAGAATCAGTGCTAACTCTCCAGTGAAACCTGTATATACTGTATGAGAGAAAACTTGTTTAAAAAGAATATAAGTAGAACTTGCCTTATCCAGTTATTGCTGTGTATGTCTGTGCAACATATGCTTTTAAATCACCATCTCTGGTGACGTCTCAATTTAAATAGGGATCTTTTCGCACCAAAAAAAAAGGGGGGGGAGGGGCAAAGTTCAGCTAACAAATGCTTTTAAACTAAGGTCCAACTAAAATCAAGAGTTTTTATAAGTAATGTTGTAAACATAGAAAGGCTTCAGTGTTTAAAGTAGAGTTGAGTTGTTAATGGTTCATTCATGATCGTGGATCGCATCGGTATAGTTGAACTATGGATGGCCGTATATGTTCATATGTGTAAAAGATAAAATAGGATGAAAAAGCACCATACACTAGTATATTAGTGTAGGACTTCTGTGCCCGATCCATATTACTTGTATTTGCATTAAAGTTATGGTACATGGTACATCAATGTCCCTGTTTAATGTACATTACCAAGCTCAAGTTACAATGTAAACCGCTTTGATTGAAATGATAAAGCGGTATTAAAAAAAAAAACCTGTTAAATAAATAAATATTGCCAATGCGGTAAATGGTAAAAGATGCCTTGATCTCTGGATATATTGTGGGAATGCAAACAAAGGAGAACATGCCACCTGCAGCACAACCAAGTACAAAGAAAAGCAGGACAGCAGATCATCATGGATAAAGGACACTTTATTTAAAAGCTGTGAGGTCAGCCTGACACGTGTTTCAGCTGGGGACCTTCTTCAGGAGACTATGACCTCTAGAATAAATACATACAAATTTTATGAGTGATTGATACATCAAAACTCTAATTAAATTATAAAAATAATAAAAACAAATAAGACCAGAAGACAAGTCTAAACATCAATTACGACATACTTGCATACTTACAAAAGAAAGCACCATATTAAATCTCTAAAATATAATGGAGAGTTAGCACCGATTCTTATCTGACGATGGGCCACTTATTTATTGCTTAAATTTGAATTAGAATGCCGATATTACGGATATAGTTCCCCAGCGTTTATTTTACGATTTCTCCTTTTTCGGTACAGTTTTACAATACACTTATGCCCCACTGATCGCTTTACTATTAACAATCTTTCATTACTTTTTGTTATGCAATATGATGATTTCTACTTCAGTAACGCTTCTTTTCCATTGTGATTGGTAAGTGCTTTCTAACAGATGGCTTTACAAATGAAGCTTATGCTTTTACACAACTCAATTTTACCCTAGTTATTATCCAATTATAGTACAAATTGTAGAAACATAGAAATATGACGACAGAAAAAGACCACATGGCCTATCTAGTCTGTCCTTCCATATCAACAACTACAACAGTCCCCTTTTTTCCTTTAGAGATCCTCTGTGTTTGTCCCATGCTTTTTTGAATTCAGTTATTGTCCTCATTTCTACCACCTCCATTGGGAGACTATTCCACGGATCCACTACTCTTTCCGTAAAGAAATATTTCCACATATCACTCCTGAATCTATCTCCCTTCACCCTCATCCCATGTCCTCTCGTAGCAGAACTTGCTTTCAATTGAAAGAGGTTCTCTCCCTGAACATTTATGCCACGGAGGTATTTTAACATCTCAATCATATCACCTCTATCCTGCCTTTCCTCTAAGGTGTACATATTAAGATCCTTAAGTCTGTCCTCATAAGTTTATAATGAAGACCACTAATCATTTTAGTAGCCATCCTCTGCACTGACTCCACCCTGTTCAGATCCTTTGGAAGGTGCGGTCTCCAGAATTGCACACTATACTCCAAATGAGATTGCACCAAAGACTTATACAGAGGCATTATCACCTCCTTTATTTCTGCTAGCCATTCCTCTCCGTATGCACCCAAGCATCCTTCTAGCTTTTGCCGTCGCCTTTTCTATCTGTTTAGCTACTTTAAGGTCATCAGACACAACCACACCTAGGTCCCGCTCTTCTTTAGGGGACAAAAGTACTTCACCCCCTATACTATATTGTTCCCTTGGATTGCTGCAGCCCAAATGCATGACCTTACATTTTTTAACATTAAATCCCAGCTGCCAAATTCTAGACCATTCTTCAAGCTTAGCTAGATCCCTCCTCATGTTATCTACACCTTCATGGGTGTCTACTCTATTGCTGATTTTGGTATCATCCACAAAGAGGCAAACCTTACCCGACAGCCCTTCCGCTATATCACCAAAGATGTTAAAAAGAAAATCGGACCAAGGACAGATCCCTGGGGCACACCACTGGTAACATCCTTCTCCTCAGAGTGAGCTCCATTTACCTGTACTCTTTGTCGCCTCCCACCCAACCAATTTCTAACCCAAGCAGTAACTTTAGGGTCCATCCCTAGGGTGCTCAGTTTGTTTATAAGTCGCCTGTGAGGAACAGTGTCAAAGGCTTTACTGAAATCTAAATACACCACATCTAGGGTTCTCCCTCGGTCCAACTCCCTGGTCACCCAAAGAAATCAATCAGATTTGTCTGACAAGACCTGCCTCTGGTGAATCCATGCTGCCTCGGAGCCTGTAATCCTCTGGACTCCAGAAATCTCACTATTTTCTCTTTCAGCAGTGTTTCCAATAATTCACTCACCACCGAAGTTAAACTAACCGGCCTGTAGTTTTCAACCACATCTTTACTTCCGCTTTTGTGTAAAGGCACCACATGTGCCTCTCTCCAGTCCTTTGGCACCACTCCCGACAGTGGAGCTGCTAGAACGTCCCCAAGTTCCCTCAGTATTCTATGGTGTATCCCATCCGGTCCCATCGCTTTGTCTATTTTAAGTTGAGCTAGTTTCTCACGAACACAGTCTTCTGAAAATTGTTCAAGATGTCCCTCGCTTCCGTTCCTGTTTGTGGGTGTTTTCTGAGGTCCTGCTCCTGGTTCTTCATCTGTGAACACAGAACAGAAATATTTGTTAATCAATTCCGCTTTATCCTTCTCAGCTTCTACATATTCCTCCCCTGCACCCTTGAGTCTGACAAGTCACTGATTTGGTTAATTTGCTTTGATCCTCAAAAGTTAGGGTGTAATTCAGAGCTTACCGCTTTGATATTGTTTAAATCCCCTTGGCTGCCCTAATTTGAACCCATTGTTGTCCACTGATATTAGCATTGCTATCTATTCTATATTTATTTTTAACATGGCAGTTCCTATGCTCCAGCTTCAATTTATGACCCCTATCCTAATGACCATATTCACAGCTGCTATAAGTAAGTTTTCCAGCCCATTTGGGTCTCCTATTTAGTGCCCTCCTCATTCCTCAGTCTCTTCTTGTTCTCTTTTTACTGGTTATACTAACAAGTCTTTTTATACATTCAAATTTAATGATACTAATTATTTATTTCGTCATTCAGCCTTGCTTTTGATTGTTTTTAATCTTTTTATTTTTTAATTATTCACGCTGCCTTTTAAATTCAGCAATAAGATATTATTTATTATTTATTTAACTATATTTATATCCCGCTTTTCACCGGGTCAATGTTTTTTATATTTTTAATGTTCTAAGGTAGTTTCATTAATGTTTTTGTTTATTTTATGCTTTTAAGTTATTACCTCCTGAGGAAGGCGTTTGCCTAAATGCGTAGGGGTTGTTCAATAAAAGCATCTTTGACCACTTCTATTTTATCACTTCGCTCTGTGTTCCTTTGCTATTCTGCAAGTCTGCTTGTTCTTGTTTGGTCTTCCTGTTGGAGCAGCAAGGCCAGATCGACTGTTAGGTAAGGTGGGCCTAGTTATGAGGGGATTCAATAGGATGAGAGCGTGTCCGTTTTGGCACATTTTCAGCTGGAGAGTTACATGGCTTCTTCAGCTCTTGGAGGAGTGAGGGACAGCTCTATGGAACACCAAGCGCAGCGTGGGTTAACGCGGTCTGATCAAAGAATCAGCTGTGCAGCTGGTTTTGGCAGGAGCAACAGCTAGTGGAGCTGGGAGCTGTGGTAGCCAGCACTCAGATGTATTTTTGCAACCCAGACTGGAAGCAGTGTGGAGTATTGCTACTGGTAGGAGGCCCTCAGCAGGAGTGACCCAACCATTAGGCAAACTAGCATTCACCTAAGGTGGTAGCTTCTGAGGGACAGCAAAGAGCAGGACATTCAAAGCTAAACAACAGATTTTGAGAGCCATGGGGGTATAAGTCTTAAGGTATGCCTAGGGCACCAACTCCTTGAACCAACTCTGGGGCAGTCCCTGGCCCTCAGAGCAGTCTCAAGCACAGTGTTTGGCAGCAGCAACAGCCTCTGGAGGGGTCATGGTTGAAGACGCCAGCTAAACACACTCAAGCTTGCTGCCGCAGGGAACTAGTTTTCTTCTGGCTTTCACAACTGAGGGAGCTTGGACTAATCTTCTGCCAGCCTCGATATGCTCATATAACCCCTCTTCTCAAGTCGCTTCATTGGCTCCCTATCCATTTCCAGTTCAAACATCTCCTAGTGACCGAAAAGTGCACTCATTCTGCTGCTCCTCACAACCTTTCCTCTCTTATCTCTCCCTGCACCCCTCCTCATGAACTCCGCTCTTCTGGCAGATTGCTTCTGTCTGTGCCTTTCTTTTCCACTTCCAACTCCAGACTTCGATCCTTTCACCTTGCTGCTCCTTATGCCTGGAACAAACTACCTGAGTCTGTACGTGAAACTTCATCCCTGGCCCTTTTCAAATCTAGGCTGAAAACAATTCAAGGCTGTTTTTGGATCCTGATCAGCTTAGTCTGTGTTTCCTTACCATACCCCCCCCCCCCCCCCAGATGTATCCTTGACTTCAGGTGCTGTGTTGTCTGTCTTAACTAGACTGTAAGCTCTGATGAGCAAGGACCATCTTTTACATGTGCCTGTGCAGCACTGCATGCACCCTGTAGTGCTATACAAATGATCAGTAGTAAGCAGCTGCTGCTGCAGTGCTGCAGACTCTGGCAATTTTTAAAAACAGACCAAATTACTACATAGTGGCCATATGTACAATGCTGGATGATTTTGGGTGGTATCCGCTCCTTTGGGGCATGCTAGACTCACTCAGACGAGGCCCATCAATGTTACTGGGAGTCCTTAGAGGTCCAGGTAGCGTGAGAACAGCTGCCATTTTGGCCTGCAGGCAGTTGGATGCTCTTGCAGCATGGGCACAGCCTCTTTTTTGGTCTTAGTGCAGATACCAATACTGTCTCTACTAAGTGTCCTATGCTTGCTCAGGAGCAAGCTGCAAAAGGGCTCTTTTTAAGCCCCTGGTAAGTTCTGGGATTGGTTTGGGTTAACCCGTTTTGGGCCAGTGTATGGTTTTGTTTTGGTTTTTTTTTAATTGAAAGGCAGCCATACAATACAAGAGGACAAAAACCAGAAGCCTATTACAATATCAAAAGATAACAAAGCCAAAGGCACTAACAAGGAACACAAGGCAAGCCGATGAAACGCCTTCATTTATGTTTGTGTTATGAATGTTTTACACTATCCCCTCCCCTTTTCCCCAAACCCCTCCCACTCAGCAGCCAACCACAGAAAGCACTCTTAAAGTGAAACGTCTACCCCCCCCCACCCCCAGGCCACCCTAACCTATCTCCCCCTCCCCCCCCCCACCCATGAACCTCTATACCAGCCAGGAATAAAGAAAGAAAGCAAGCCAGCCCAATCAACGCACATGAAGCAAAGGACGGTACAGCAGGAGGACATCCCACGACAGAGCAGTTGATCTGCCAGTGTCCAGGGGGTATCACGTCCTAAGGCGATTAGGAGCCATAACGAAGGACAAAGGTTCCCACACCTGCTCAAAGCGCGTCAAGCGCATCCTACCGGCTGCCACCCCGCGCTCCATTGTGTACGTATCCCACATCCGATCTAACCAGACAGAAAAGGACGGTGGGAAGGCCTGCTTCCAAACCGAAGCTATAGATAGCCGCGCCGCATTCAGACCATGGCGAACCAAAGCCAGCTGGGGGCTACGTGCCCCGGGCACAGCAACCCCGAATAGAAAAATGCCCGGATCCCATGGAATGCTCAACCCAATAAGTTGCTGCAAACGAGCTTGGATCCCCCTCCAAAAAGTTCAGACGCGAGGACAAGACCAGATATGCACCAGAACACCTTTCTGCCCACATCTCCGCCAGCACAAATCCGGAACCCCCGGATAAACGCGAGCAATCCTCACCGGTGTCATATACCATCTATATAATAATTTATAATTAGTTTCGCGGACATTGATCGCCACCAAACTCTTCCTCCAGCCTACCCTTCTTTATTCTGTTGCTCAGAATAAAGAAGATTCAAATCAGAATTCCAAAGTTCTCTATGCTTGCTGAATCGCGGCTGCTGCGCCTGCAGGTGGGCATACAAGGTAGCTATAAGACCTTTTGTGGTAGTACACCCCTCACAGAAACGCTCCAGATCCATCAAATCTCGGGCCACATGAGGTTGTACGGCTCTAGCCTGAACCTAGTGAGCCGCTTGCGTATATTGGAAGAGCTGACTATCGGGAAGGTCAAATTCCTCCTGAAGTGTACGAAATGTTTGCAGCTTACCATCAGCAAACAGTTGTCCTGCATGGCTAAGGCCCTTATGTCCCCAAACCTGGAAAGCCGGATCAGTCTTCCCTGGGGGAAATGAGGCATTATCCACTATAGGTGCCAGAGGTGTCAGGTCCATCCCGCGAGGCCGAAAGAATTGATCCCAGCAGTGGAGGGTATGAAGGATATAGGGGTTACTTAAGCGCAGACCACTGCGTAGTTTGGGGCCAAGCCACAGCCGATCACCCAATCCCGCTCCCCCCGCAATATTCATTTCCAATTGCACCCATCGCTTGGAGCTATCCACTATCATCCACTCCACCCCAGCATGACATTGCGCGGCCGCATAATACCAGTGAAGATTTGGAGTCCCCATGCCCCCAGAGCGCGTACAGGTATAGGAGAATTCGACGTGCCAAACGCGGTCGGCGGTACCTCCAGATAAACTTCATAAGAATGGTTTGCCAAGTGGCCAATATTCCCCGAGTCAACATTATAGGGAGAACTTGGAAAAGGTACAAGAAACGGGGGACGACCACCATCTTAACCACCGCAATACGCCCAAACCAGGATAGTATCAGGCTATTCCAGGTCTCCAAATCTCGCTGAACCTGCCGGAGTAGTGGTTCATAGTTAGCCTTAAAAAGGGCCGCCCATTCCACTGTCAGATTCACCCCTAAATAGCGTAAAGCACCGGACACCCAGCGGAAGGGGTAGGCGGCTCGCAACTCCTCACAAACCGCAGCTGAAACCCCAACATTGAGAACTTCAGATTTAGTGTAATTGATTTTAAAGCCAGACACCCAGGAGAAAGTCTCGAAAAGCTGCATAGCAGCAGAGAGGGACGCAGTGGGCTTCACCAGGGATAAGATGAGATCATCCGCAAATAGCGCAATCCGGTAATCCGCGGAGCCCACGCAAACGCCCCATATGCCCGGATGTTCGCGAAAGCTCTGCGCCAAGGGTTCCATCACCAGTGCAAACAACAGCGGCGATAAGAGGACAGCCTTGACGGGTGCCCCTTTCCAGTGAGAAATTTCTCGAGTGACCCCCATTAGCCTGGACGCATGCCGTAGGGTTTTGATATAAGCTATGAACCCAGCGAGTGAAATTAGGACCAAAGCCCATCGTATCTAGTACACACCAGAGGTAACCCCAGCTAACATGGTCAAAGGCCTTTTCAGCATCAACCCCCACCACTAGGGTCAGCTGTAAGTCTTGCTGTGCAACATGAATCACTTGCAGCATTCTCCGAATATTATCTGCCGCCTGGCGCCCCGGCACAAACCCAACCTGGTCAGGATGTACCAAAGTTGGGAGGACCCGGTTCAATCGCGCAGCCAATATGGAGGCAAGGATTTTGACATCCGTATTTAATAAGGAAATGGGGCGGTATGAGGCCGCTTCCTGTAGGGGCTTATCTGGTTTAGGGAGCATGACTATCAAAGCATGCTGAGATGGAGGAAGAGGCGCCCCCCTCAGAACCTCGTTAAAGAGTACTACCAGCGTCGGCGCCAATTGCAAACGGAATTTTTTATAATACTACGCGGGGAAGCCATCATTACCCGGCGTTCCCCCAGTTTTCAGGCGGCGGATGGCAAGTTCCACCTCCTCCACTGTAAGTTCAGTATCTAGTTGATCCCGATCTGAGTCGGTGAACCGCGGCAGAGTGATCGTTCGTAAGAAGCCCTGCACACGAGCCAAATCAAAAGGTTTGGCTTTATATAACTGTTCCAGAAATGTAGCGAAGACTTCGCGGATCTCCCGGGAGATCACCCTCTTCTGCCCTCCAGAGTCCCGAAGGTCACGAACCACCCTCACAGATTGCTGCTGCCGGAGACGCAAGGCAAGGAATCGGTCAGTCTTGTTCCCCGGGTCATAGAAAGTTTGTCGCAATTTCCGACGTTTATTGTCTAGTTCTCTTTGTAAACATGCATCCAAATTAGCCCGGGCCACCCTCCACTGGCGCAAGACCCGTTTCGACCCAGTCTGGGCATGCTCTAAGCACAGTCGGGAGGAGTCTCCCACTAGCTGACAGTATTCCCGTCTCCAAGCCCTCCGCGTGCGGGCTGCTTCTGCAATAAGCTGGCCCCGAGCCGTGGCCTTAAAGGCGTCCCAAACCATGGGGAGGGAAACCTCACCAGAATCGTTTAACTCGAAAAAATCAGCTATGAAGCGGCCATGGTCCTGTACAGCGCGTTGTCGCCGAAGGAATCGTACATCAAGTTGCCAAAGCCATTGACGCACACTGCACAAGTCTGCCGGGTGAGCCAACATGGGGCATGATCCGACCAGGTCAGTGCCCCATGGCCAGCCTCCACTCTCTCATCCATCAGGCGCTGGTCCAACAAAAAATAATCTATGCGGGTATGCACCTGATGGACGGGCGAGTAATATGTGTAACTTCTCTCCCCTTCATGAGTCTCCCTCCAAACATCGCGCAAGCCCAGATCCAACAGAAGTTTCTGCAATGCCTTACCGGGCCTGCCCACCACCCTCCCACCACTATCCGTGGAATCCAAATGGGGCACCAGATGGGCGTTACAATCCCTGCCAAGTATAATGGGGCCTTTCGCGAAGTCAGCTAGCAAGGCCTTCAGCCGCGTAAAGAAGGATCCCTGTCCTTCATTAGGTGCATAGATGTTAGTTAGGGTTAATATTTGACCCTCCAAGCGTATATTCGCAAAAAGCCACTTTCCCAGGGTATCCGTTTTAACCTCCTCCACCCGGAGAGATAGGCTCTGGTGAAATAAGGTGGCCACGCCGCGCTTCTTTCGCCCATGCGCGCCTGAAGCTACCCACACCTCAGTATAAGGATTACACTTTAACCACCCCTGGTTGCTAGCTCGGAGATGTGTCTCCTGTAAAAATACAATGTCCCCTTTCAAGGACCTCAATTCCGAGAACAGCAGAGATCATTTTCTAGGGGAATTAAGACCCTTAACATTCAAAGAAATCAAGCGTAACATTGATATTTAACCACCAGGCCCCACCCCCCACCCCCCACCCTCTGCCTCCCCCCTGGCCCGCAACGTGCAGCCCCAACAACATTTGTAAGATAGGGACGGCTAACCAGAAGATAAAGCCATCACCCTTAATCCACCAGGCTGTCTGTAGAGATTCGCCTCCCCTACCCTCTTGCTCCTTATCCCGATAAGGGTTACTAATCCCCCCCCTCCACACCCAACTCCCCACCCCCCCTAGCTGTGTGGACCTCCCCCACAGTCCCACCCCCCTTCCTGTCAGTACCACCCGCCTGTTAAACTAAAAACAGGACACGGTTAAACTGACCCCAAACTAAACTCCGTCCGGGCCCCCGCATAAGCTAAGTACTAGCATAAAGTGTAATATGTCCCCGGTATGCAATTCACCAGTAAGGTGGCATTCCATTAAGACCCCTATTAACAAAACATCATCAGACTCCCCACCACCCCCATATAGCGCTGAACAAACACCCAAATCCCTTCCAGACCCAGAGCCTATGGCTCAACAAGAACAGAGATGGATAACAGCAAAGTTAACAAAACAAATCAATCAGGTTTGGTCATAGAGGCAGAGAACCCCTGATGAGATCTCCTCACACAGGAAAGCAGACATTCCTGCTTCAGGGAGAGTCAGGCTTTCCCACCCGAGTCCACTTCGAGTGTTGAGGCTTAGGAGTCGGAGGCTGAGGCAGTGCATTATCTTCTACAAGACCCGCCTGGCGCAGAGCTCTCCACACCTCGGTATGGTCCTTCGCTGAAATCTTTTTATTACCCAAGAGGAAGTTCATCCGAAACGGAAAGGACCAGGAATAGCGAATCCCTTTGTTGTTAAGGACCATCGTGACTGGTTTCATCTCCCTCCGTCTGGCCAGTGTGAACGCTGAGAGGTCCTGATATACAGTTACCGGTGCTTCTTGAAAGCAGATCGCTTTTTTCTCCCGACCCCGGCGTATGAGAAGTTCAGCATCAGTATATCGCAAGAATCTCGCAATGACATCCCGGGGTTGGTTATTAGGAGGCTTTCCCAAGGCACGATGCACTCGCTCAATTTCCATTCCAGCCCCATGGGCGGCCAGTTCCTCTGCCGGGAGCAGTTCAGCTATCAAATTTTTGAGGACCACCAGCAGGTCTTCCCCGCCCCCCACCGCTTCCGGGATTCCTCGAAAACGCACATTGTTACGACGGGAGCGGTTTTCAATGTCATCAATTTTATAGGTCAGCTCCATTGCTTGCGCGCGTTGTCTGTCGAGAGCACATTGTAAATCCACCAGGGCACCATCATGGTCATCAACTTTTGCCTCGACCTCTTCCACACGCGTACCCAGGTCTTTTATGTCACTCCGGAGTTCCGCGATTGTGCTCATCACCTCCGCGCGCATGGAGCGAAATTTGCCTGCCAGATCTTCAAAACCCCTGTGAAGTTCTCGCTGAAGAAGGGTGTGCGTAGACAGCGTGCTGGATTCCAACTCATTCTCACTCACAGTCTCATCATCAGAGCCCGTCGAGGGTTGTTTACTGGTTGGGCTAGGTGGAGCACCATTCTTGCCCTGCAACCGCTGGGACGAGCGCATTCCCTCCCGGGCCTCGGGATTTCTAGCCTTAACAGCCATGGGATGAATCAACAGTCCAGCGGCCCGGGGATATGTAGTGACCAGTTACAGGGATGCAGGCAGAGGCTATGAGCAAGGTGACTAAGGATAAAAAAAAAAAGAAGTATGCAAAATGCAATGTGTGCCTTTGAGTCAGTCCTGACCCCTGGCGACCCAGAAGCTCCTGGATTTTCTTGGCAGTGTCACCGGAAGTAGATTGCCAGGCCTTTCTTCCGAGGCAATGGAGGGTTAAGTGACTTGCCCAAGGCCACAAGGAGTGCTAGTGGGATTTGAACCCTGGTTGCTTGGTTACCAAGCCAGTGTTCTAACCACTAGGCTACTCCTCCACTCCAAGGATAAAAAAAAAAAGAAGTATAGCTGGAGAAAAATAATAAATGCAAAGCGATCCCACTCGTGGTCAGTAGAGGGAGCTCCAAGATCACTCAAGGCAGCAGAGTCCACAAAGTGTAGAGAGGGCTTGGGCCCGATGCAGTTTATTTTCCAGAAGCCAGCCAGGGACAGGCACTGTGCTGTAGTTTGGACCCTCAAATGCATTTGTAAAATCCGGGGTTGTAGCAGCTCGTGAAGGCAGCAGCGGATTCGCTAGAGAACACCCACGTGATCAGGGCCCTGCGATGCCAGCTGGAACGCAAAGAAACTCATGCGTTCCAGCGCCACGCGGTTATGGCTATCGAAGTGTGCAGCCCCACCGCGGACACCCATCAAGCTCTTCCACGTCGGGTCTCAGGCAGTCTCACCTCCTCTAGTGCCGGCAGCGTGGTCTTTAGGGGGAAGTGGCAGCCAGAAAGGCAGCGGCAGATCACCGATCCCCCTCTCCTCTTCAGTTCCCAGCCAGGACCACACTCACATCCACCAGGTACCGATGTTCCGGAGCGTGGGGGTAGAGAGCTCTGCACCGGGACTCTCAGGCGAAGTGTGTTAATTTGAGGCGCGTCGGCAGTCAGGAGCGGAGCAACGAAGCCGGCTATAGTATAGACCGGCACTAGGCTTCAAGCCGGGCTTCAGAGCGCGTCGCGACACGGGGCGCCGCACAGAAGGGCACAAGTTAAATCGCCCGATTCACAGCATAGCAATTCCGATGAAACCGGGGGACATCGCTAAAGAACAGCTAATGTTAGCGCAAGGAGAGGGAAGCCCAGGACGGAGCAACACTAGGATGCGGCCATTCTGCAGTGGGCTCACTAGCGCCCCCCAGCCAGCGTATGTTTTACATACTTAAGGTTTCCATACTTACTACTCAACTGTTTACTAATTAATGGTTACAAATTCAATGGAACTATGTTTAGCTATTATCGTTATGCCAAAAAGCATTATATACAGATTTTTTTTTATCTGAGATCTAGTTAGTTTAATAGGTATTGAAGTTTGCTGATTTTGACGGTACTGGCGGCTCAGCATAAAAAGATCACAAAAAATAGTAAGTAGGTTATAATGCTGTAATAGCTATTATTTTGCAAATAAAAGTATTTGTAGGCTTTAGAAAATAGGTTTAGATAACTGTTAGTGTCAGAGTTATTGGTGCGTATATCGGCCCTGTATGTTTTTCATACGCTGGGCTAATGTTGTTGAAACTAATTGCTGTCAAGCATTCTGTTCTAGGTGTTTCAATGGTGCAATATCGACGCATTGCATCAGAAGTGTTTTCACATGTATCATATTCCGCCGTCAGAATGGACTGTTGACAAACTATATTATATCATAATAAAGTGTTTTAAATGAAAACTGCAGTTTCAATAGTATCATATAGTATGTTTATGTCAATGAATATTGGAACTGAATCCTATCGTTTCTAAAGACGGACAATATACTACATTGGACCAGTGTATGAAACACACACACTATGTGAAACTTCTATTTTCTGCAAAGTTTTAATATTTTTTTTATTATTACCAGTATTTCATAGTTGTTTGAGTGTAACGAATCTAATAAATCATCCAGAACAGAGAAATAATATGCGAGCTGTCCAAAACGGGTTAAAGAATTCTTTGGCCCTAAAGGTACTTTATGTGTTGGTTTGTCAAGAGTGCTCCGTTTCAACGCTGGCTCTTGGTGGCAGGCAGGACCTCTCGCTTTCTCAGGGATGACAGACCAAAACACCCCTTAATTTAATTAATTTAATTATCGAGTTTTTATATACCGCACCTTCCATTGATCAGTTGCGGTTTACATGGAACAACAGTAAACAAGGCAATGCTGTTTTTACATATAACAATGTGAAACTACAAGAAGTTCAATCTACAATTAACAAGTTGTAAACTATGTACAAAGAACCGGATTATAACTATGTACAAGGTATGTATGTTTACAAGACATCGGTTTGGGGTTTTAGCACTTATTTCAGTTCAGAGGTGGGTTATGTCAGCTGGTGAAACTATCCTTTTTCTTGTTGAAAAGGTGAGTTCGACAAGGATCCGTAGTATGTTGCGAATAAATGTGTTTTAAGTTTTTTCCTGAACTCCATGATTTGAGGTAAGGACCTTAATTCCAAAGGAATGTTGTTCCAAGTTATAGGTGCAGCATGAGAGAATGCTTTCTTGTTTGTTGATTTTTTGGCCTTTATAAATTCCTTTGGTGTTATTAGTTTATTTAGTTGGTCTCGTCTTTGATGATTATGATTGGGTTCTTTATTGATAAGGTTATTTAAAGTTACCTTATGAATAAAGAACCCAATCATAATCTCCTTCTCCAACTACGCCATCCTGGGAGTTTAGGATGGTTTAGTTCATTGTGGTCTCATAACATTAGCCTGGCTGGCATGCAGACTTTGTGGCTTGATCGCAGGTCACAAGGCTCCAAATAGTAGAGGGTTGTATTTGAATCCCTCCTCTCCTCACAAGGACAGAGAAAGAGTGCAAGCAGGAATACTGGTTGGGTTTGGAGGTGAAGGCATTTGTATTTTAGTAGTTGAAAATTAAAAAAAAAAAAAAAAAAAAAAAAAAAACACCCACCCCACACCCCACTACACAACTTTGGTCATATGGAAGAAGCTAATGCCTAGTAGGCATTGTCTTCGAGTCCTTTGGCAATGAACGTTCCATAGGATAAAGGATTTTCCTCTAAGACCTCTTCTCAGAGGGACTGAAGAGGCAGCTCATCATTTTAACCCTAGATGACTGGAAGAACGATGTGGGCTCAATGAAATGTCTGGAACAACATTTTTTAATTTTAAATGCAACCAGGGCTCTGAGGCTGGAGTCTAAATGTGCTAACACTAGTTTTTATGGTTATCCTGCTGGCCTTTTAGGGCAAGTTGGTTTGCTTTATAGGCTGCTCTGGTCTGTGGACCGAATGTTTCTTTCGGCCTGATAGCATAGTTACTCACCTGTAACAGGTGTTCTCCAGGGACAGCAGGAATCAGTCCTCACATATGGGTGACATCAGCACCGACAGAGCCCATGCAGAGCATTTCCCCAGCTTTCAAAGAAAGCCTTTGGGAATGCTACCATGCATGCATGGTCCACTTCCCACCCAAGGGTGCCATCTTGCTCAGTCAGATGACACGGCTTAGACAAAAAACAAAAGGGTAAGCGTAGTTACTCACCTGTAACAGGTGTTCTCCAGGAGCAGCAGGAATCAGTCCTCACAAATGGGTGACGTCGGCGCCGACGGAGCCCTCGCGGAGCAATTTTCCACAGCTTTCAAAGAAAGCCTTTGGGAATTGCAGCGCGCATGCGCGGTCCTCTTCCCGCCCAAGGGTGCCATCTTGCTCAGTCAGATGACATAGCTAAAAGACAGCAAAAATTAGCAAAAACGAAAGCATAGAACTGCAACTCCAAGGGGAGGAGGGAGGGTTGTGAGGACTGATTCCTGCTGCTCCTGGAGAACACCTGTTACAGGTGAGTAACTACGCTTTCTCCAGGACCAAGCAGGAAGTCAGTCCTCACATATGGGACTCCCAAGCTTAAGGCTACCGGAGACCCTAAGCACAAAAATGAGCTCCCTCAAGTTCATTAGCACAGAAGGAAGGAATCTTCTTTGAATATGTCTCCAACCGGTAGCCCAACATCCGGGATGGAGGGTAGGAGTTGCCTATACCTCGAAGAGGTTACGGAGGACCGCCTGTCCGAAAGCACTGTCCCTGCGGGACTCCCTCTCCAGGCAGTAATGGGCTGCAAAAGTCTGGCTTGAAGACCAAGTAGCGGCCCGGCAGATGTCTGCCAACGGAACAGAGCGGAGGTAAGCCACTGACGTAGCCTTCGCCCGAACACGATGACCGGTGACCCTACCTTCCAGCACGAGGCCCGCAGCCTCGTAAGCCCAAGCTATGCAGTCCGCAATCCAGATGGACAGAGTACGCTTGGAGACAGGGAGCCCCAACTTGTTGGGGTCATAAGACACGAAGAGCTGAACCGCCCTTCGGTGCTCCCGCGTACGGTCAAGGTAGAAGTTCAGTGCCCTTCTACAGTCCAGGGTATGCAGGACCATTTCAGCTCGGCTGGAGTGTGGCCTGGGAAAGTAGGTCGGAAGTACCACCTCCTGGTTGATGTGAAAAGGGGAAACCACTTTAGGAAGAAACTTAGGGTGAGTCCGTAGGACTACCCGGTTCTTGTAGAACCTAGTGTAAGGAGGATCAGATACCAGGGCCTGCAGCTCACTAACGCGTCTAGCAGAAGTGAGGGCCACCAAGAACAAGGTTTTCCAGGAAAGAAAACGAAGAGGACAGGTAGCCATAGGCTCAAAAGGCGAACAGGTAAGCCGCTGTAAAACCACATTGAGATCCCAGTTCGGGGCTGGGGGGCGCAAAGGTGGTTTAAGGAGAAGGAGGCCTCTGAGAAACCGGAGCCACCAGAGGGTGGCTGGAGAGAGGTCTACCCTCCACCGGTACGTGATGCGCAGAAAGAGCACTGAGGTGGACCTTGACCGAGTTGGACTTAAGTCCAAGATTGGAGAGAGAAAGCAAGTACTGCAAGACCAGTGATGCCGAACAGGAGAAAGGGTCTTGAGACTGCTGATTACACCAGACGGAGAACCGACGCCACTTAAGAGCGTAGGATTTCCGGGTGGAAGGCCTTCTGGAGTCCTAGACGACCTCTTCGACATCTGGAGGCAGCTGGAGAGGAGCAAGAACTACCCTTTCAGCAGCCAGGCCATAAGATGAAGGGACCGGAGGTTGGGGTGCAGTAGCGTCCCCTGATCCTGCGAGAGGAGGTCGGGCTGAAACCCCAGAGGAAGAGGGGTGTCCACCGCCAGCTGCATCAGAAGCGGGAACCAAGGTTGTCTCGGCCACCGGGGAGCCACTAGGATCATCGATGCTTTGTCTCTGAGAACTTTGAAGAGCGTCCGAGACACCAGTGGCATGGGTGGAAAGGCATACAAGAGGCCTGCGGACCACGGAATCAGAAAAGCATCCGCCGCTACCCTGAGAGGATGCGGCTGTCGAGAGCAGAACCTGGGAAGTTGCCGGTTCAGAGGACTGGCAAAGAGGTCCATGGTGGGGAGACCCCACCGGAGAAAGATCCGCTGAACCACAAGCGGATCCAATCTCCACTCGTGCGGTTGGAGGATTCTGCTCAATTTGTCTGCCAGGTAGTTTTCCTGACCTGGGAGATAGACAGCTCTGAGGATGATGTTGTGACGGACGGCCCAAGAGCAGAGATTCCGTGCTTCCTGACAGAGAAGGAAGGAGCCCGTCCCGCCTTGTTTGTTCACATAGAACATCGTCACCTGATTGTCGGTCTGGACTAGCACCGACTGGTGAGAAATCAGGTGAGAGAAGGCTTTGAGCGCTAGGCGGATGGCTCTGAGTTCTAGGAAGTTTATCTGCTGAGCGGACTCCCAAGGAGTCCAGAGACCTTGAGTACAAGTCCCTTGACAATGTGCTCCCCAACCCTGGAGAGAAGCATCGGTCGTCAGGACGTGAGAATGCGGAGGGGGCTGAAAAGACACCCCTAGCACTAGGTTGGGCAGATGAAGCCACCATCGTAGAGATGAGACCAGCTGGTCGGAGATCTGCACAGAGTCCGCTAGGCTCCCCGTGGCCTGAAGCCATTGAGTGCGAAGGCACCACTGAGCAGGACGCATATTCAGGCGGGCATGGGGGTTACATGGACCGTGGAAGCCATATGGCCGAGCAGTCTCAGAAATTGCCTGGCGGGGACCAGGGAATTGCTGTGAAAGTGGCTGGCGAGATCCATGAGCCGCTTGGCCCTGTCCAGAGGGAGGAAGGCCCTCGACTGAAGAGTGTCCAACCTGGCGCCTATGAACTCGAGATTTTGAGAGGGGAGCAAAGTGGACTTTGCAAAGTTTATGACAAAACCCAAGGGCTGAAGCAGAGCTACAGTGCGATGAGTGGCTTGAGTGGCTTCTTGGGCAGACTGGGCTCTGATGAGCCAGTCGTCCAGGTAGGGAAACACAAAAAGGCCCTGAAGCCTTAGATAGGCCGCCACCACTGCCAGGCATTTGGTGAACACTCTGGGGGCGGAGGATAGGCCAAAGGGCAGTACTCTGTACTGGTAATGATTTCCACCCACAACAAACCTGAGATATTGTCTGTGGTCTGGATGAATAAGGATATGAGTATACGCATCCTTTAGATCCAAGGAGCATAGCCAGTCTCCCTGCTGGAGGTAGGGCAGCAGGATTCCAAGGGTAAGCATCTTGAACTTTTCCTTTGCAAGGAACTTGTTTAGGTTTCGCAAGTCTAGGATGGGTCTGAGGCCTCCTGTCCTTTTTGGAATCAGGAAGTACCTGGAGTAAAACCCTTGACCCTTCAGGTGGTGGGGCACCGGTTCCACGGCTTGTTCCTGAATGAGACTTGCCAACTCCTGAAGGAGTAAGTCCCTGTGCAAAGGGAGTCTGGGAGGCTCCCCTGGAAAGTAGGAGGGAGGTACCTGGTGAAAGTGAAGAAGATAGCCCTTTTGAACTATGCGAAGTACCCAGGTATCTGTGGTGATGTTGGACCACCTGTGTGCAAAGTGGACCAGCCGACCTCCTGTGCTGAGAGGAATCAGCTGAGAGGGAGAGGCTATGCTGAGAAAGTCAAAAACCCCCACCCTGCTGAGCAGGGGCTGGTGGTGCAGGCTTGGGGGCTTGCTGCCTACGGGATCCATTACCCCGTCCCTTGGCCTGCTTTCCCTGTGGGGGAGCTGGGGAGGCCTGATACTGAGGGTAGTATTTATAGGCAGCACCTTTCCTCGGGTAAAAGGGCTTTTTCCCTGAGGCCTTCTTCTTTTGAGAAGGGGCAGAGGTTTTCCTTGTGAGATGAGTTCTGGTGAGAGTCTCCGTCTCGATTTGTGCAGCCTTCTCATCCATGGGCTTGCCAAAGAGGTTGTCACCTCGGCAGGGGACATCGACCAACTTGTCCTGCACCCAGGGCTCGAGGTCGGACGTCTGGAGCCAAGCCTGGCGGCGTCCACCGATGCCGGCCGCGGCTACTCGAGCCGAAGCCTCAAAACCATCATAGGCTGCTCGAGAAATAAACTTGGAGCACTCTCGAATACCAGTAGACAAGGATTGGAACCTCTGCAAAGGTTCATCGGAGAGACCAGCAGAGAACCCGGCTATTTCCTTAGCCAGGTCTTGGAGATACATGCCCATGTAGAGCTGGTATGTCTGGACTCGACAAGCAAGCATAGAGCCCTGGAAACACTTCCTACCGAGGACATCCAGGCTTCGGGCTTCCCTACCAGGGGGCACCGAGGAGTGCATTTTTTGACTCTTCAGTCTATGCATGGCCGATTCCACCACCATGGAATGGTGCGGTAGTTGTGCCTTTTGGAACCCGGGGCTCTTGCGGACTCGATAAATGGAATCGACCCGCTTGCTCAATACCGGCGACGACGCCGGGCTCTCCCACATGCGGAAGAGAAGTCGTTCCAGCATGGGAGGAACCGGTACAATAAAGGCCTCCTTCGGGGGAGAGTCATATTGGAGGGCATCGAGTTCTTCGACTCGAGGCTCCTCCTCGGGATCCGCAGGGAAGGCCAAGGCTTTGGCCATATCCCTCACGAAGTCCGAGAACCGGGTATCCTCCGGGGGGGACCGTCTCCGAGGTTCGGACTCAGGGGAGTCCGATGGGACACACCGAGTCCGAAAGGATCCAGGTGACTCTTCGTCCTCAGATTCCCAGGCCGACTCTTCGGAGGAGTCGTCGACCGGCTGCGGTCGGGCGGGCACTGAAGCCATCCGCCCCGATGCCGAGGGAGTCGGCGTCTACGACCTCGGTCCCGAACGGGAGGCCGAAGGAGACCTCGACCGAGGATCGACTCGAGCCCTCATGGACTCGAGGATCGGCTCGGTCTCCGGGGTCGACTTGGAGGTCGATGTCCCGGCGGTCAGGGCAGAAGCACCAGCGAGGCCAGCGATCAATGCCCGCTGCTGGTCCATGAAGGCAGCCAAGCTGACCTCCAAGGCCGTCAACCTGAGTCCGAGCTCAGGAGACCCAGCAGCCCCCGACTCGGGCCCCGACGGCGTCGGGCCCGACGTCGGGTCCTTCGGAGGTGAGTCCACGAGGACAACAGTACTCACGTGAGCGGGCAAGTCCTCCTCGAGTCGAGGATGTTTCGACGGCCTCTCCGACTCCAAGGACCCGGGACGGGAATCGGGGCTATGCGACCTGGCCCTCGAGGGACCAGGCGCGTCCACCGATCCCGCCCTCGCGGGTTTCTTCTTCCGATGATGTTCCCGGGTAGGAGACCCCCTTTCAGAGGAACTTCGACGATGCTCAGGACCAGAGTCCCGAGACGTCGAAGCCTCTGACGAGGTCCGAGCCCGGCCGGAGTCAGAGAAGATACGCTCCCGCTGGTGCTGCCGACTCCTCAATGCTTTTGAGGACATCTTGCCGCATGGCCCGCAGATCATGGAGTTATGATCCGGGCCTAGGCAGCAGAGGCAGAAGTCGTGAGTGTCTATAAGAGACATAAGTTTCTTACAGAGGTCACACTTTTTGATCGAAGTCTGTCACGAAGGACAAAAAACCGAAAAATAACGGACGGACTCGTAACCGGCGTCGCGAGTCCGGGTAATAAAGAAAATAGAGAAAAATCAACTTTTCTGCGGGGGATTCACAGGCAACGTCTGTAGGGCTCCGCGGAAAAAAGAAGACTGAGCAAGATGGCACCCTTGGGCGGGAAGAGGACCGCGCATGCGCGCTGCAATTCCCAAAGGCTTTCTTTGAAAGCTGGGGAAAATTGCTCCGCGAGGGCTCCGTCGGCGCCGACGTCACCCATATGTGAGGACTGACTTCCTGCTTGGTCCTGGAGAAAAGGAGGCAACTCCAAGGGGAGGAGGTAGAGTTGTGAAGACTGATTCCTGCTGTCCTTGGAGAACACCTGTTACAGGTGAGTAACTACACTTTCTCCAGGAACAAGCAGGAAGTCAATCACATATGGGACACCCTAGCTCCAGGCTGCCGGGGCTCGAACCACGACAGCAGCAGTGGTGACCCAAGGGAGGTCGTGAGTTGCAGAAGGTGAGTCCCTATCAAGAGACTCTGGAGACCCAAGCGTCCAGCATCACCATAACTCCGGTAGCCTGAACACTGAAGGGCTGGAGAGCAGGAGTTGCCTATATACTGAGAATGCCTCCGATCACTGCCTGGTCAAAAGCACTGTCCCTGCAGGACTCGCTCTCAAGGCAGTAACGGGCTGCGAATGTATGGACTGAAGACAACATGGCGGCCTTACAGATTTCTTGCACCTGCACTGCGTGTAGGTTGGCCACCTTTATGGTCATAGCCCTCACACGATGAACAGTGATCCGGCGCTCCAGAGAGAGACCAGCTCGCTCATAAGCGAGGGCAATGCAGTCCGCCACCCAAGTAGCCCCGTCTGCTTTGATCATAGGAAATAAAAAGCTGAGGAGCTTTTTGATGGGCCTTGGTCCTCTGTAAATAAAAGGACAGGGCCCTCTTGCAATCCAGGGTATGCAAGATGACCTCCTCCCTGCTGGCATGCGGCTGTGGGAAGAAGGTGGGGATAACTACTTCCCAACTGAGGTGAAAAGCAGACACCACCTTTGGGAGAATTTGGGGTGCATGCAAAGCACCACTCTGTTCGTATAGAACCTAGTTATAGGGCGGGTCCGCCACCAGGGCCTGCAGTTTGCATACTCTGCGAGCAGACGTCAATGCCACCAAGGCAGCCACCTTCCAGGAGAGGTGTCTCAGGTGGCAGGTGGCCAAAGGCTCAAACGGCAAAACTTAGTGAGCTGGGAGAGCACCACATTGAGGTCCCATTCTGCTGCTGAAGGGTGGAAAGAGGGCTTGGTCAGCAGGAGGATCCTGAGGAATCTGGAGACCAAAGGCTGGCCTGCGAGGGGCTTCTGCTCTATAGGGTGATGGTTAGCCACTATGGCGCTGAGATGCACCCTCACCAAGTTAGATTTCAAGCCCGAGTGCGAGAGGTGCAGCAAGTACTGCAGCACGAGTTTGACCTGACAGGAGAACGGGTTCTCATTCCTTTCTGCACACTAGACAGAGAACCTCCTCCACGTGAAGGCATAAGCCCTTCTGGTGGATGGCTTCCGGGAGGCCAGGAAGATTTGCTCAACCTCACCTGGGAGGTTGAAAGGGGTCAGTGCTACCCTTTCAGCAGCCACGCTGTCAGCGTTAGGGACCAGAGGGTTGGGATGCAGCAGGGAACCCCCCTCCTGGGACAGGTCGTCCCAGTCGAGTGGTGCTGGGGTTGCCACCAACAAGGAGAGCAGCAGGAGGAACCAGGGTTGCCTGGGCCTCCTGGGCGCAATCAGGATTACTGAGGTGTGCTTGCTCTGGATCTTGAAAAAGACATGGCTATCAGAGGTGTCGGTGGGAATGCATAAAGCAGGCCTTGTGACTAGGAGATCAGGAAGGCATCTGCTGCCACCCTCCTGCGGTGTGGCTGAGGAGAGCAGAATTTGGGCAGCTGTGAGTTGTCTGGGGAGGCGAACAGGTCCAGCCAGGGTCTTCCCCAGAGGCAGAAAAGCCTCTGGGTCACTTTTGGGTCCAGGCGCCACTTGTGAGGCCGAAGGACCCGGCTGAGGCTATCCACCAGACAGTTGTCCTGGCCTGGTAAGTACACCGCCCTCAGAAGGATATGATTGCACACTGCAAAGGAGTGGAGGGCCACTGCTTCCTGACAGAGAAAGTAGGAGCCCGTACCCCCCTGCTTGTTCACACAAAACATGGCAACCTGACTGTCTGTCTGTATGAGGACCAGGAGGTTGCTCAGGAGGTGGCGGAAGGCCTGAAGGGCCAGAAAGATGGCTCTGAGCTCAAGGAGATTGATTTGCTGGAGGAATTCCTCAGGGGACTAGGTGCCCTGAGTGCACTGGCCCTCACAATCTGCAACCCAGCCTACAAGGGAGGCATCTGTCATCAGGACTCTGAGGGGTCGGTGCCTGGAAGGACATCCCTGCTGTGAGGTGATGTAGGGACTGCCACCAGGTGAGGAAGGCCGCCAGCTCATGGGTGACCTTCACTCTGTCCCTCAGTCTGCCCGTTGCCTGCATTCACTGGGAATGGAGGTACCACTGGGCTGCCCACCTAAGCAGGTGGGCCAGAGGCGTAACAAACTTTCAAGGCCATATGGCCTAGCAAGCAGAGGAGTAGGTAAGCTGGCAATGAACTGGAGCTCTACACGTCTCTTGCCAGTTGCATCAGGCGGTGGGCTCTCTCCACAGGGAGGAAGGCTCTGATCCACAGAGTTTCCCAGCTGGGCCTCTATGAGTTCCAAGTCTTGGGTCAGGGAGAAGCTGGACTTGGGATAGTTGATAATGAATCCCAGCTTCTGCAGGATGTGGATAGTGAGCCTTGTGGCCCACCTGGCCTCGAGAGGTGTGCTGGCTCTGATGAGCCAGTCGTCCAGGTAAGGAAAGACGTGGGCCCCTTGGAGGCGTACATGGGCGGCTACGACCATCAGACATTTTGCAAAGACCCTCAGAGAGGAGGCAAAACCAAACAGCAGCACCCTGCAGTGATAGTGCTGCCCCCCCCCCCCCACCATGAATCTCAGGTAATGCCTGTGGAAGGGGTGGATCAGGATGTGGGTGTAAGCATCCTTGAGATCCAAGGAGCAGAACCAGTCTTCCTGGCGGAGGAAGGGCAGCAGTGTCCCAAGGGAGAGCACCTTGAACTTTTCCCTCACCAAGAACTTGTTCAAATTGCACAGGTCGAGGATGGGCTGGAGACCTCCTGTTCTTTTTGGGACAAGGAAATACATTGAGTAGAACCTCTTTCCCCAGAGGTGATGGGGTACCAGTTCCACCACCCTGTCCCTGAGCAAGCCTGCAAGCTCTGTGGCGAGCAAGGCCTGGTGGAGGAGAGGCTGTGGTGTCTCTCCTAGGAAGAAATCTGGAGGGTTCAGCTACAGATGGAGGAAATACCCCTCCTGCACCACCCGCAGAACCCACTGGTCTGTGGTGATGCTGGCCCATCTGTGGGCGAAAGAGAACAGTCGACACCCTGTGGGCTGAGGTGGGCCTCCCAGGGGAGGGGAGGCCCAGCCCAGGGAGTCAAAAGCTGTCCCCCGGTTGGGTGGGAGCTGGTGTCTGGGGCCTGGGAGCCTTGGGCTTCCTAGGCCCGTATCCCTGGCCTTTTGGCTGTGAGGCCTGGTGAGGCTGCCCTGAGTAAGAGTGGTAGTGGTCAGCCTGGGAGTAGCCCTTTTTCCTCAGGAAAAAGGTTTTTTCCCCCTCCCCCCAAGGATTTTTTCCTTGGGAGAGCCGAGGTCTTTATGGACAGCCTCTGCCGGATCACTACCTCAGCCTTAATCTCCGCAGCCTTATCAGACATCGGTTTCCTGAATAGGTTCTCACCATTGTAGGGGACATCCAGGAGCTTTTCCTGTACCCATTGCTCCAGGTCCGAGGTCTGTAGCCATGCCGACAGTTGCAACCCTGGTCGCAGACTCGAACCAGTCATAGGCAGCCCGGGAGAGGAGTTTGGAACAGTCCCGGATGCCTGCTGCTAGGGACTGGAATTTTTGCAGAGGTTCCCCAGCAAGACCCGCCGAGAACCCTGAGAGTTCCTGATCAGGCACTTAAGGTACATTCCAATGAACAATTCGTATACCTATATTCGGCACCCAAGCATAGCACCCTAGTAGCATTTGCGCCCCATGGTGTCGAGGATTTTTGCATGGAGGATTCAACCACCATAGAGTTGTGGGGGGCGGTTTGGTTTATGGAACCAGAGGCCTTTCCAGACGCGATAGATGGCGTCCAGGTACCAACTGACCACCGGCACCGAGGCCAGGGACTCTCACATCCGTAGGAGCAATCTCTCAAGAATGGGTGGAACCGGCACTGTGACAGTCTCCTTGGAAGGGGGCTCATATTATAGGATCTCAAGCTCCTCAGTGTGTGGGTCCTCCTCCAATTCTGTCTGGATCGAAAAAGCCTGGGCCATGTCATGAATGAAGTCATGAAAAGCCACATTTTCAGGCAGGGAGTGGCACAGAGGCTCCGGGGGATATGGCTCGGAGGGAACGTTCCATGTCGGGAGGCCTCCAGAGGCCTTGTCCTCGGTCTCCCAGTCGGAGCCCAAGGACTTCGAGGAGTCAGCCCTGGGGGTGGGGCTCCGAGGAACCGGGCCCCTCCAAAGAACCTGGGGTTGAACTCGCCGAAGACCAGAACCCTGAGGAGTGTGATCAAGGCCTCAGACGCCAAGGACTTACCCGAGACCAGTGGCGCTTGATGCCAAGTTAGATGCCCTGAGGTTCCCACAAGGCTGGTGGGCCCAGTGTCAGGGCCGATGATGCTAGGGGGCCCGACACCAACACCTGCTGCAAGGCCAAGATGGTGGAGAGGCTCTGCTCCATGGTCGCCATATGGGACTCGAGGCCCGATGGCTGTGCAGCACTCAGCGTGGACACCAAAGCCCTCAGGTCTGATGCTGGCACTCTGGAGAGTGCGTCATCGAGGAGGACTATAGGTTCATGGGTCCTGGCACAGTATCCGCTGGCCGAGGACTCTTGTCTCAAGACTTTGAGGGCACTGCTCGGAGTCACCCAAGTCCTATCAAGGGACCTTGCCAGGTTTGATTGGAGGCACCTCCTTCGGGACATCCTTTTTTAGGAGGTCCAGAGCCACACCAGAAGAGCCACCGCCGCGGGATTCCAAAGACGCCTAGACCTCTCGCAAAGGGCTAGGCTTCAGGGCTCAGTGATGGGGAAGCCAGGGCAGAGTCAGACCTTGGGAAAAACTTCCCCTGCAACTCAGACTGCCTCCTATTGGTTTTAGCGGTCATGGCTTGGCACTGGGTCACAGGTGGAACTGTTGTGATCCGGGCCCAGGCAGTGGAAGCAGCAGTCGTGAGTAACAGTGACTGAGATAGTCTGACTGCCGCGGTCGCATTTCTTGAACTCACCAGGAGTCATGGTGGGAGCACACCCAGCCAGGGTTGAGGACCCCTGGGCGAAAAAAGGCACAAAGGACGGTCAAGGTGGAACCTTGAGGAAACATGGAGAAAAAAAAAGGGACAAAGCACAAATCCACATGCAAATAAATGACCCAGTTCAAAAACGTGGAAAGCAGAGGAAGAATATCTTTTATTTAATGAACTTAAGCCACTGGCTTTTCACGTTTTTGGACTGGGTCAAAAAAAAAAAAAAAGGGAGCCAAGATAGGCACTGGTGGTGCCACTTCGAGGCGGGAAGGGAACCAGTATGCAACCTGGACAAAAGGAAGAAATTAAAGAACTTTTTCCAGGAGAGTAGAAGACCACGTCCGTTGGGCTCTGTGGAAAACAGGAGACTGAGCACAATGGCACCCTAGAGTGGGAAGAGGACCACTTTCTTTGAAAGCTGGGGAAATTCTCCACACAGGCTCCGTCGGTGCCGACGTCACCCATATGTAAGGACTGACTTCTTGCTTGTTCCTGGAGAACAGAAATGTTCTAGTTTCTCCTTTGGGGAAGATTTTTTTTTAATCAATGCAGGAAATGGATTTCAGCTTCAGAGAGTGCTCAGGCTTTAAAATTCCCATAGAGCAGCCTCAGCTGTGAGCTTGAATCCAGTGCAGGAGCAGCCCTGGCAGTCTCATGGAGTTTCGGTTGACTGAAGCAGCCATTTAGCTGTCCAGGTTCTGGGCTGGTTACTGCCTGGGGGAGAGGGGCCTTTGGACAAGCAAGTCCTTCCCAACAAAGAGTACAGGCACCTGAACACAAGGCCCAGTAGAGAATGTGTGCTCACTGAACAAGTCCATTCTGGTTGCAGATGTGTAGTCATCAGTATTGCCCTTACATTCTCTCTTGTATTTTTCTTTCTGGAGTCCCTCCATAGGCTGTTCTATAGGAACTCCTGGGAAGGCCTTAATGCTTGGAGGCGTGGGCTATCAGACGATTTCAGAGGTGCCTCATCGTCCTCTATTGAGATATCCACTTGTCTTTTAAATAAGGCACGGTGTTTTCTATAGCTGGGTTCTCGGGTTCAGCGTAGTTACTCACCTGTAACAGGTGTTCTCCAGGAGCAGCAGGAATCAGTCCTCACATATGGGTGACGTCGGCGCCGACGGAGCCCTCGCGGAGCAATTTTCCCCAGCTTTCAAAGAAAGCCTTTGGGAATTGCAGCGCGCATGCGAGGTCCTCTTCCCGCCCAAGGGTGCCATCTTGCTCAGTCAGATGACATAGCAAAAAGACAGCAAAAATTAGCAAAAACGAAAGCATAAAACTGCAACTCCAAGGGGATGAGGGAGGGTTGTGAGGACTGATTCCTGCTGCTCCTGGAGAACACCTGTTACAGGTGAGTAACTACGCTTTCTCCAGGACCAAGCAGGAAGTCAGTCCTCACATATGGGACTCCCAAGCTTAAGGCTACCGGAGACCCTAGGCACAAAAATGAGCTCCCTCTAGCTCAGCAGCACAGAAGGAAGGAATCTTCTCTGAATACGTCTCCAACCTGTAGCCCAACATCCGGGATGGAGGGTAGGAGTTGCCCATACCTCGAAGAGGTTACGGAGGACTGCCTGTCCGAAAGCACTGTCCCTGCGGGACTCCCTCTCCAGGCAGTAATGGGCTGCAAAAGTCTGGCTTGAAGACCAAGTAGCGGCCCGGCAGATGTCTGCCAATGGAACAGAGCGGAGGAAAGCCACTGACGTAGCCTTCGCCCGAACACGATGAGCGGTGACTCTACCTTCCAGCACGAGGCCCGCAGCCTCGTAAGCCCAAGCGATGCAGTCCGCAATCCAGATGGACAGAGTACGCTTGGAGACGGGGAGCCCCAACTTGCTGGGGTCATAAGACACGAAGAGCTGAACCGCCCTTCGGTGCCCCCGCGTACGGTCCAGGTAGAGGTTCAGCGCCCTTCTACATCCAGGGTATGCAGGACCATTTCAGCTCGGCTGGAGTGTGGCCTGGGAAAGTAGGTCGGAAGTACCACCTCCTGGTTAATGTGAAAAGGGGAAACCACTTTAGGAAGAAACTTAGGGTGAGTCCGCAGGACTACCCGGTTCTTGAAGAACCTAGTGTAAGGAGGGTCAGATACCAGGGCCTGCAGCTCACTAACGCGTCTAGCAGAAGTGAGGGCCACCAAGAACAAGGTTTTCCAGGAAAGAAAACGAAGAGGGCAGGTAGCCATAGGCTCAAAAGGTGGACAGGTAAGCCGCTGTAAAACCACATTGAGATCCCAGTTCGGGGCTGGCGGGCGCAAAGGTGGTTTAAGGAGTAGAAGGCCCCGGAGAAAACGAGCCACCAGAGGGTGGCTGGAAAGAGGCCTACCCTCCACCGGCAGGTGGTGCGCAGAAATAGCACTGAGGTGGACCTTGACCGAGTTGGACTTAAGTCCAAGATTGGAAAGGGAAAGCAAGTACTGCAATACCACTGATGCTGAACAGGAGAAGGGGTCTTGAGACTGCTGAGTACACCAGAAGGAGAACCGACGCCACTTAAGGGCGTAGGACTTCCGGGTGGAAGGCCTCCTGGAGGCCAAGATGACCTCTTCCACTTCTGGAGGTAGCTGGAGAGGAGCAAGGACTACCCTTTCAGCAGCCAGGCCATCAGATGAAGGGACCAAAGGTTGGGGTGCAGAAGCGTCCCCTGATCCTGCGAGAGGAGGTCGGGCTGAAACCCCTGAGGAAGAGGTGTGTCCACCGCCAGCTGCAGCAGAAGCGGGAACCAAGGTTGTCTCGGCCACCGGGGAGCCACTAGGATCACCGACGCCTTGTCTCTGAGAACCTTGAAGAGCGTCCGAGACACCAGGAGCATGGGTGGAAAGGCATACAAGAGGCCTGTGGACCATGGAATCAGAAAAGCATCCGCCGCCACCCAGAGAGGATGCGGCTGTCGAGAGCAGAATCTGGGTAGCTGTCAGTTCAGAGGACTGGCGAACAGATCCATGGTGGGGAGGCCCCACCGGAGAAAGATCCGCTGAACCACAAGCGGATCCAACCTCCACTCGTGCGGTTGGAGGACCCTGCTCAGTTTGTCTGCCAGGTAGTTTTCTTGACCTGGGAGATAGACAGCTTTGAGGACGATGTTGCGATGGACGGCCCAAGAGCAGAGCTTCTGTGCTTCCTGACAGAGAAGGAAGGAGCCGGTTCCGCCTTGCTTGTTCACGTAGAACATGGCAACCTGATTGTCTGTCTGGACAAGTACTGACTGGTGAGAAATCAGGTGAGAGAAGGCTTTGAGCACTAGGCGGATGGCTCTGAGCTCCAGGAAGTTGATCTGCTGAGCGGACTCCCAAGGAGTCCAGAGACCCTGAGTACAAGTCCCTTGGCAATGTGCTCCCCAACCCTGGAGAGAAGCATCGGTCGTCAGGACCTGAGAATGTGTAGGCGGCTGAAAAGTCACCCCGAGTACTAGGTTTGGCAGGTGAAGCCACCATCGCAGAGAGGAGACCAGCTGGTCGGAGATCTGTACGGAGTCCGCTAGGCTCCCAGTGGCCTGATGCCATTGTTTGCGAAGGCACCATTGAGCAGGTTGCATGTTCAGGCGGGCATAGGGGGTTACATGGACCGTGGAAGCCATATGGCCGAGCAGTCTCAGAAATTGCCTGGCTGAGATCAGGGAATTGCTGTGAAAGCGGCTGGCGAGATCCATGAGCCTTTGGGCCCTGTCCAGAGGCAGGAAGGCCCGTGCCTGAAGAGTGTCCAACCTGGCGCCGATGAATTCTAGATCTTGAGAGGGGAGCAAAGTGGACTTTGCGAAGTTTATGACAAATCCCAAGTGCTGGAGCAGAGCCACCGTGCCATGAGTAGCTTGAGTGGCTTCTTGGGCAGACTGGGCCCTGACGAGCCAGTCGTCTAGGTATGGGAACACAAAGAAACCCTGAAGTCTCAGATAGGCCGCCACCACTGCTAGGCATTTGGTGAACACTCTGGGGGCGGAGGATAGGCCGAAAGGCAGTACTCTGTACTGGTAATGGCGTCCGTCCACCACAAACCTGAGGTATTGTCTGTGGTCTGGATGAATAAGGATATGAGTATTAGCATCCTTCAGATCTAAGGAGCATAGCCAGTCTCCCTGCTGGAGGTAGGGCAGCAGGATTCCAAGGGTAAGCATTTTGAACTTTTCCTTTGCAAGGAACTTGAGGTTGCGCAAGTCTAGGATGGGTCTGAGGCCTCCTGTTCTTTTCGGAATCAGGAAGTATCGGGAATAAAACCCCTGACCCTTCAAGTGGTGGGGCACCGGTTCCACGGCTTGTTCCTGAACAAGACTTGCTAACTCCTGAAGGAGTAAGTCCCTGTGCAGAGGGAGTCTGGAAGGCTCCCCTGGAAAGTAGGAGGGAGGTACCTGGTGAAAATGAAGAAGATAGCCCTTTTGAACTATCTGAAGCACCCAGGTATCTGTGGTGATGTTGGACCACCTGTGGGCAAAGTGGACTAGCCGGCCTCCTGTGCTGAGAGAAACCAGCTGAGGGGGAGAGGCTATGCTGAGAAAGTCAAAAACCCCCACCCTGCTGAGCAGGGGCCGGTGGTGCAGGCTTGGGGGCTGGCTGCCTACGGGACCCATTACCCCGTCCCTTGGCCAGCTTTCCCTGTGGGGGAACTGGTGAGGCCTGATACTGAGGGTAGTATTTATAGGCAGCACCCTTCCTCGGGTAAAAGGGCTTTTTCCCCGAGGCCTTCTTCTTATGAGAAGGAGCAGAGGTCTTCCTTGAGAGACAAGTCCTGGTGAGAGTCTCCGTCTCGATTTGTGCAGCCTTCTCATCCATGGGCTTGCCAAAGAGGTTATCACCTCGGCAGGGGACATCGACCAACTATTCCTGTACCCAGGGCTCGAGGTCGGACATCTGAAGCCAAGCCTGGCGGCGTCCACCGATGCCGGCCGCGGCTACTCGAGCCGAAGCCTCAAAACCATCATAGGCTGCTCGAGAGATAAACTTGGAGCACTCCCGAATGCCAGTAGACAAGGATTGGAACCTCTGCAAAGGTTCGTCGGAGAGACCAGCAGAGAACCCGGTTAGTTCCTTAGCCAGGTCTCGGAGATACATGCCCATGTAGAGCTGGTATGTCTGGACTCGACAAGCAAGCATAGAGCCCTAGAAGCACTTCCTACCTAGGGCATCCAGGCTTCGGGCTTCCCTACCAGGGGGCACCGAGGAGTGCATTTTTTGACTTTTCAGTCTATGCATGGCCGATTCCACCACCATGGAATGGTGCGGTAGTTGTGCCTTTTGGAACCCGGGGCTCTTGCGGACTCGATAAATGGAATCGACCCGCTTGCTTAACACCGGCGACGACGCCGGGCTCTCCCACATGCGCAAGAGAAGCCGTTCCAGCATTGGAGGAACCGGTACAATAAAGGCCTCCTTCGGGGGAGAGTCATATTGGAGGGCATCGAGTTCTTCGACTCGAGGCTCTTCCTCGGGATCCGCAGGGAAGGCCAAGGCTTTGGCCATATCCCTCACGAAGTCCGAGAACCGGGTATCCTCCGGGGAGAACCGTCTCCGAGGTTCGGACTCGGGGGAGTCCGAAGGGACACACCGAGTCCGAAAGGAACCAGGTGACTCTTCGTCCTCAGATTCCCAGGCCGACTCCTCGGAGGAGGAGTTGACCGGCTCTGGTCGGGCGGGTTCTGATGCCATCCGCCCCGACGCCGAGGGAGTCGGCGTCGGCGACCTCGGTCCCGAACGGGAGGCCGAAGGAGACCTCGACCGAGGATCGACTCGAGCCCTCATGGACTCGAGGATCGGCTCGGTCTCCGGGGTCGACTTGGAGGTCGACGTCCCGGCGGTCAGGGCGGAAGCGCCAGCGAGGCCAGCGATCAATGCCCGCTGCTGGTCCAAGAAGGCAGACAAACTGCACTCCAAGGCCGGCAACCTGAGTCCGAGCTCAGGAGACCCAGCAGCCCCCGACTCGGGCCCCGAAGGCGTCGGGCCCGACGTCGGGTCCTTCGGAGGCTAGTCCACGAGGTCAGCAGTACTTACGTGAGCGGGCAAGTCCACCTCGAGTCGAGGATGTTTTGATGGCCTTTCCGACTCCAAGGACCCGGGACGGGAATCGGGGCTATGCGACCTGGCCCTCGAGGAACCAGGAGCGTCCACCGATCCCGCCCTCGCGGGTTTCTTCTTCCGATGATGCTCCCGGGTAGGAGACCCCCTTTCAGAGGAACTCCGACGATGCTCAGGACCAGAGTCCCGAGACGTCGAAGCCTCTGACGAGGTCCGAGCCCGGCCGGAGTCAGAGAAGATACGCTCCCGCTGGTGCTGCCGACTCCTCAATGCTTTTGAGGACATTTTGCCGCATGGCGTGCAGATCATGGGGTCATGATCTGGGCCGAGGCAGCGGAGGCAGAAGTCATGAGTGTCTGTAAGAGACATAAGTTTCTTACAGAGGTCACACTTTTTGAAACCACTGGCCGCCATCGGGGGAAAAAGGGCCCCTGCGAGGTCGAACGACCGGGCAGCCAGGGAAAAAGGAAAAAAGCGCGAAATCTGTCACGAAAGACAAAAAAACCGAAAAATAAAGGACGGACTTGCAACCGGCGTCGCGAGTCCGGGCGCGAAAAGAACCGGCGTCGAACCGAAGAAAAAATAGAGAAAAATCAACTTTTCTGCGGGGATTCACAGGCAACGTCTGTAGGGCTCCGCGGAAAAAAGAAGACTGAGCAAGATGGCACCCTTGGGCGGGAAGAGGACCGCGCATGCGCGCTGCAATTCCCAAAGGCTTTCTTTGAAAGCTGGGGAAAATTGCTCCGCGAGGGCTCCGTCGGCGCCGACGTCACCCATATGTGAGGACTGACTTCCTGCTTGGTCCTGGAGAATCAATGATACTTGTGCCTTCTGCATGGCTGCTGCCATGCTTCTCAGTGGTAATACCTAATTATAAGGAGTATTTTCATTAGGGTAGCAGTCTCTAGCCAATGTAGTGGGGCAATTGAGCAGATTAGCTGTGTCATCCGTTTGTTGGCCTTCTCTGTTCTTCTCAATTTTGGCTGAGAGGTACTTGCTTAATTTCTTTGCCACTTTTTGGAAAATGGTCTGCATTTTCACCATTCCTATTGTTGGCTCCCTTGGCAAAACTTCCATGTAGGCCTTGGATGTTTAACTTTGGAGAATGTAGGGCCGCAGTGGTGGGGCAAACTCCGAAGGATACTCATTCCATCGACTGATTCGTGGTCTTATGCCTCTATTGAGAGGTCCTCTTCAAGTTGCATGCCCATTGTGGTATTCACCTGTATCTATAGGCCTTGCAAAAGCTATCCTATTGATCCCATATCAGGATGGCATTCTTCCTTGTGTCCATAACCTCCATCTGAGCGAGACTGTTCTTGGAATGGGTGACCTTCGATCCATGGCAGGTTTTTTTTAGGTTTGCAGTGTGGATCTCTATTCTTCCTCTCAGTTCAACCCTCAGGAAGCCATAGTATGTATTGGTATTGTCACCCAGCAGACCCGGTTGAGAGAAAAGAAAATGCTTTAAACAGAGAAAAAGATACATACAAGCTGCAATATCTGGAGGAGCTAGCTAGAGGGAGCAAGAGGGACTTCAGAATAACTGAGGAACCACCCCCCACTGGTCATGAGGTAATGCCAGCCAGCTTCCAATCCTCAAGCGCAGGAGGACTTCTTAAGGAGACTGTGGAAGACTGGAGAGAAGGCAGCTGGAAGGGCAACAAGAGAGGCAGCGGGAGAGGCAGCAGGAGTGAATGCAGCAGGAAAGCGTGCAGCAGGAAAGAAGGCAAAACAGAGGAAAAGAGGTTAGAATGGAAACCTGATTATTCCATTGCTAGCAAATCACCCAGAGTGAAAGATGATTGCCTGGGAGCTAATGAAGAACCTGGGAAGGTCTCAGCTCAAAGAGGAGTAAGAGCTATTCGCCCAGAGAGGCAAAAGCATGGCTGCAACTGTTGTCCAAAACCAAATGAGAGACAGCCTGAAGACCTAAGCTGTGCTGTACGGGCAAGCCAGAAGAGAAACTGCTGCAGGCCTTAACCTTCACTTGAAACAGAGAAGTCAAATTCACAAGGTAAAGCTTCTTATGATACAAGCTATAGAAAAAGTTTACCTGATAAGAGAGTTTTGAATAAGAAGTGTTTTTATAAAGCTGCTATAAAACCTCTAAGTAGAGAGGAATTTTCTCAATACAAAACAGCACAGAGCCGACGCCCTACAAGTCACCCAGAACATTGGGCAGTGCTAGAGGAGCTATATAAGAAGCCTGACTATAACTTTCCTGAAACCAAGGACTCAGAGTCAGAGGCTTCGGGCTATGAGCCAATGCAAGTGGAACTGGCAGATGAGGTTTCAGATACAGAAATGGACTGTACGTACTGTACTACGGGAAGCTTAGAATCCTTGCCAGGCTTGTAAGCTATATGTATTGCTGCCTAGAATATTCTTGTTTGTGTGAATATCATCGCTACTGTGAAAGTAACAGTTTTTGCTTTAAACTTCTGTTTTACTTTTTCTTACCTGAAGTAAGGACATTTTGCGTTTTTGATGTTGCCCAATCATTTGAACCTTTGCGAGAAAGGGAAATAAAAGCCTTTATTTTCCCACCACTTTGTGCAGTTGATTTCATAGAAGATTAGGACCCAGGAAACTAATAGGACCAAAAGCCAATTGGGCCTCTGGATTACTGGCCAATCTCATCCCTATATAGTTGAGTCCGACCTGCCCTGTCCTCTACTTGCCGCCAGGGTAGTGCTCGTGACATAAAATGGCATAGTTGTTGGATATTGGATTGGAGCCTACAACCGCAAAAGAAAAACCGGAGTGGAAAAACAAAATCTGGAACGGATCTGCTGTCAACCGGATCGGAAGGAGAAAACCTGGAATGGAATAATCGGAATCCGGAACGGAGGGTAAAAATCCTGAAATGTGAAAATCCTGTTGCTACCCCAGAAGTGGAGAACTGCAGAGCGGGACAGCACTTATATTCCAGAGCTGATTCAACACTAATGTCAGGTAAAACGTAGATAGGCCTGAGTAGTGTTGGATATCTGGGGGAAGTTTGGAAAAAAAAAAAGGAAAGAAGAAGAGCTTTTGTTAGGAGAGCCACACTTGGGTTTCTTTTTCTTCTTGTCTCCCTTTATACAGGTGCAGTATGGAACCGAAGGAGCTTTGTGCCTGGATGGCGCTCCAGTTTGACAAACAGGCGGAGTTCGTGCAGAAAAACCAAGCGCAAGCCCTCCAAGCGCAACAGCTACCGGTCCTACAGACCATGGAGAACTGGTTGGCTCATCAGAGAGAGGCGATGGCAAAGGCCAGCATGGAGAAGCTGCCGGCAACTGGACCAACCAACCCAGGAAGTGGACAATGGACATGCAATGATCTCATTGTAGGGAAGCTAAGTCCTAATGACGATGTGGATGATTTTCTAGATTCATTCAGTAGAATTGCATGCTCTGCTAAATGGCCACCTGAGCAGTGGGCCATTCGCCTTGCAGCGTCCCTCACGGGGGAAGCGCTCGCTGCATACAGGGCGATGCCCCCAGCTCTAGCTAATACCTATGAGGAGGTAGTCACAGCTATTAGAAATCGTTTAGGTCTTACCCCTATATCATATAATAAGATGTTTAGAGCTACTGCCCTCAGGGCTGATGAAACGCCCAAAGCCCTAGGCCATAGGATACGTAGTCTAGCAAACAAGTGGCTACAGCCTGAAAAGAAAAATGTAGATACTTTAATGGATGCGATAATACTGGAACAGTATATGTTGACCATACCGAGTAGAGTACAGAATTTTCTAATTCTGCAGAATTGCCGTACCACTACTGATGCAATAGCTCTCACCGAGCGATATTTGGAAGCGGAGAGAGTCACCCAACACAGGGTGGAGACTCCCAAATTGGTAGTAAGTATGGAGGCGCAGAAATTGGAAAGTGTCTCACGACCCATGTATACTGGTTCAAAAAGTTATAAGCCTGTGGTAAAAGAAAATACTAAGATGTTTTTCTTGTGGTAAAAAGGGTCATGTGAAACAAGAGTGTTATTCACGTACTGCTCGTGGGGGAGAACCCAAAAACAATACGTGAAGGCTTTGTATTGAATGTAAAGATTCAAGGAATAAATGTAAAAGCACTCCTGGATTCTGGAGCTGATCAAACTATGATTTCAAGGAGATTATGGTTTGTGATCAAGGATCAGGGTTCGTCAGTTCCAGATCAGCCAGAAGGTACCGTAAAAATAGAGTAGTTACTCACCTGTAACAGGTGTTCTCCAGGAGCAGCAGGAATCAGTCCTCACTGATGGGTGACGTCGGCGCCGACGGAGCCCTCGCGGAGCAATTTCCCCAGCTTTCAAAGAAAGCCTTTGGGAATTGCAGCACGCATGCGCGGTCCCCTTCCCGCCCAAGGGTGCCATCTTGCTCAGTCTGATGACATAGCGAAAAGACAGCAAAAAAGTTAGAAAAACAATGGATAAGAATGACTGCAACTCCGAGGGGAGGAGGGAGGGTTGTGAGGACTGATTCCTGCTGCTCCTGGAGAACACCTGTTACAGGTGAGTAACTACTCTTTCTCCAGGACCAAGCAGGAAGTCAGTCCTCACTGATGGGACTCCCAAGCTTAAGGCTACCGGAGACCTCAATTTATTTATTTATTTAGCTGTATTTATATCCCGCTTTTCACCGGGTCAAAGCGGTCAATTGGGGGATACATTTAACACGAGGGGATATGAGACACATACCCTAATACTTACAGGGAACATGGGCAATGGAGGGTTAAGTGGCTTGCCCAAGACCACAAGGAGTGCCTATAGGACTAGAAATCCCAGTCCCTCCGGCCTGAGATTGCTGTCCCCAGGTGGGACTTGAACCCCAGGCCCTCTGGCCTGAAGTACCTTGTCCTAACCACTAGACCTTGTCCTAACCACTAGACCACTCCTCCCTCAAGCAGAAAAAATGAGCTCCCTCTAGCTCAGCAGTACAGAAGTAAAGAATCTTCTCTGAATACGCTTCCGGCCGGTAGCACAACACCAGGGCCGGAGGGTAGGAGTTGCCTAAACCTCAAAGAGATTGTGGAGGACTGCCTGTCCGAAAGCACTGTCCCTGCGGGACTCCCTCTCCAGGCAGTAATGAGCCGCAAAAGTCTGGCTTGAAGACCAAGTAGCGGCCCGGCAGATGTCTGCCAACAGAACAGAGCGGAGATGAGCCACTGACGCAGCCTTCGCCCTGACACGGTGAGCCGTGACTCGACTCTCTAAGGAGAGGCCAGCTGCCCCATAAGCCCAGGCGATACAGTCAGCTACCCAGATGGACAAAGTACGCTTGGAGACAGGCACCCCCAACCTATTGGGGTCAAAAGAAACTATAAGCTGAACAGCCTTTCTATGCTCCCGCGTACGGTCAAGATAGAAGGATAAGGCCCTCCTACAGTCCAGGATATGCAGAACTGTCTCAGCCCGGCTGGTATGCGGCCTGGGAAAGAAGGTTGGAAGAACCACCTCTTGGTTGAGATGAAAAGGGGAAACCACTTTTGGAAGAAATTTTGGGTGAGTCCGTAAGACCACCCTATTAGGGTAGAACCTAGTGTAAGGAGGCTCAGACACTAGGGCTTGTAGTTCACTAACGCGCCTAGCGGAGGTAAGGGCTACCAAGAAGAGAGTTTTCCAAGAAAGGAAACGAAGAGGGCAGGTAGCCATAGGTTCAAAAGGCGGACAGGTAATCTGCTGCAAGACCACATTGAGATCCCAGTCAGAGGCTGGGGGGCGCAAGGGAGGCTTAAGCAGAAGGAGGCCTCTGAGAAAACGCGCCACCAAGGGGTGTGCGGAAAGAGGCCTGCCGTCCACCGGCGAATGATGTGCAGAGAGAGCACTGAGGTGGACTCTTACAGAGTTGGACTTGAGGCCGAGATTGGAAAGGTGAAGCAAGTATTGCAGAATCACCGATACCAAGCAGGAGAAGGGGTTCTCAGATTGCTGAGAACACCACACGGAGAAGCGACGCCATTTAAGGGCGTAAGACGTCCGGGTGGATGGTCGCCTAGACGCTAGAACGACATCTTCCACCTCCGGAGGGAGTAGCAGCGGAGCTAGGACTACCCTTTCAGCAGCCAGGCCATCAGGTGAAGGGCCCAGAGGTTGGGGTGCAGGAGAGTGCCTTGATCCTGAGTCAGGAGATCGGGCTGAAACCCCAGAGGAAGGGGAGTGTCCACTGCCAGTTGTAGCAGGAGTGGGAACCAGGGCTGTCTCGGCCACCTGGGCGCTACCAGGATTACCAAGGCCCTGTCCCGGAGAACCTTGAAAAGCGTCCTGGACACGAGTGGCGTGGGAGGAAAGGCATACAGTAGGCCCGTGGACCACGGAATGAGGAAAGCATCCGCCGCTACTCTGAGCAGGTGTGGGTGCCTGGAGCAGAACCTGGGAAGTTGCCGGTTCAGAGGACTGGCAAAAAGATCCATGGTGGGGAGGCCCCACTGGAGGAAGATCCGCTGAACAACCAACGGGTCTAATCTCCACTCGTGTGGCTGCAGAATCCTGCTCAGTTTGTCGGCCAGGTAATTTTCCTGTCCGGGCAGGTAAACCGCTTTGAGCAGGATGCCATTGTCGACTGCCCAAGAGCACAGTCTCCGAGCCTCCTGACATAGGAGGAGGGAGCCGGTGCCCCCCTGTTTGTTGACAAAGAACATGGCAACTTGATTGTCCGTCTGGACTAGTACAGACCGATGAGAGGTGAGGTGAGAGAAGGTCCGCAGAGCTAGGCGGATCGCCCTGAGCTCCAGGAAGTTTATCTGCTGAGCCGCTTCCCAAGGGGTCCAAAGGCCTTGAGTACATGTCCCTTGGCAATGTGCTCCCCATCCCAGGAGAGAGACATCTGTCGTCAGCACTTGGGAAGGTGGAGGAGACTGAAAAGTCATGCCGAGAAGCAGATTTGGCAGATGAAGCCACCATTGCAGAGAGGAGACCAGGCGGTCGACTAAGTCCGCAAGGCTCCCTGTGGCTTGATGCCATTGAGTGCGAAGGCTCCACTGAGCAGGCCTCATATGTAGACGGGCATTCGGAGTGACATGGACCGTGGAAGCCATATGGCCGAGCAGTCGCAGGAATTGCCTGGCCGAGACCAGGGAAGAGCTGTGAAAACTGCTGGCCAGAGCTGCAAGCTGGTTGGCCCGTTCCAGAGGCAAGAAGGCACGAGCCTGCAGAGTGTCCAACCGTGCTCCTATGAATTCTAGATCCTGAGAGGGGAGCAAAGTGGACTTTGCGAAGTTTATGACAAACCCCAAGTGCTGAAGCAGAGCTACAGTGCGACGAGTGGCCTGAGTGACCTCCAGGGAAGACTGCGCCCGGATGAGCCAGTCGTCCAAGTAGGGAAAGACAAACAGGCCTTGAAGCCTCAGGAAGGCTGCCACCACTGCCAGGCATTTGGTGAACACCCTGGGAGCGGAGGACAGGCCAAAGGGCAGTACCCTGTACTGGTAATGATTTCCTTCCACAACAAATTGTAGATATTGTCTGTGGTCCGGATGGATAAGGATGGGAGTATAAGCATCCTTTAGATCCAATGAGCATAGCCAATCTCCCTGCTGGAGGTAGGGCAGCAGGATTCCAAGGGTAAGCATCCTGAGCTTTTCCCTTTGCAGGAACTTGTTGAGGTTGCGCAAGTCTAGGATGGGTCTGAGGTCTCCTGTCCTTTTTGGTATCAGAAAGTACCTGGAATAAAAGCCGTGACCTTTCAGGTGGTGGGGCACCGGTTCCACAGCCTGTTCCTGAAGAAGACTTGCTAACTCCTGAAGGAGTAAGTCCCTGTGCAGAGGGGTCCTTGGGGGCTCCCCTGGAAAGTAGGAGGGAGGTACCTGGTGAAAATGCAAAAGGTAGCCCTCTTGAACTACCTGAAGCACCCATGTATCTGATGTTATGGCTGACCACCTGTGGGCAAAGTGGGCCAGCCGGCCTCCCGTGCTGAGAGAAGCCAGCGGGGGGGAAGAGGCTATGCTTACGGAGTCAAAAACCCCCACCCTGCTGAGCAGGGACCTGTGTAGTGGGCTTGGGGGCCTTCTGCCTACGGGACCCATTACCCTGTCCCTTAGCCTGCTGACCCTGATGGGGAGCTGCTGAGGCTTGATATTGTGGGTGGTGTTGTTTATAGGCAGACACCTTCCTCGGGTAAAAGGGCTTTTTCCCCGAGCCCTTCCTCTTCTGTGAAGGGGCAGAGGTCTTTCTGGACAGGCGAGTCCTGGTTAGAGTCTCTGTCTCGAGTTGCACAGCCTTTTCAGCCATGGGCTTGCCAAAGAGGTTTTCACCTCTGCAGGGGACATCGACCAACTTGTCCTGCACCCATGGCTTGAGGTCGGATGACTGAAGCCAAGCCTGCCGGCGGGCACCGATGCCTGCCCCGGCTACTCGAGCCGATGCTTCGAAGCCATCGTAGGCTGCTCGAGAAATAAATTTGGAGCACTCTTGAATACCAGTGGACAAGGCCTGGAACCTCTGCAAAGGTTCCTCGGAGAGACCAGCAGAGAACCCGGCAATTTCCTTTGCCAGGTCTCGGAGATACATGACCATGTAGAGCTGGTATGTCTGGACTCGACAAGTAAGCATAGAGCCCTGGAAGCACTTCCTACCGAGGGCATCCAGGTTCCGGGCCTCCTTGCCGGGAGGCACCGAGGAGTGCATCTTTTGACTTTTGAGTCGATGCATGGCCGATTCCACCACCATGGAATGGTGCGGTAGTTGTGCCTTCTGGAACCCGGGGCTCTTGCGGACTCGATACATGGAATCGACCCGCTTGCTTAACACCGGCGTCGATGCCGGGCTCTCCCACATGCAGAAGAGAAGTCTTTCCAGCATCGGAGGAACCGGTACAGTAAAGGCCTCCTTCGGGGGAGAGTCATACTGGAGGGCCTCGAGCTCTTCGGCTCGAGGCTCCTCCTCGGGATCCGCGGGGAAGGCCAAAGCCTTGGCCATATCCCTCACAAAGTCCGAGAACCGGGTATTCTCCGGGGGGGACCGTCTCCGAGGCTCAGATTCAGGCGAGTCGGAGGGGACGCACCGAGTCTGAAAAGAACCGGGTGACTCGTCTTCCTCCGTGTCCCAGCCCGACTCCTCCAAGGAGGAATCGAGCGGCTCCGTGCGGGCGGCCGCTGAGGACCTCCGCCCCGACCGGTGTCAACGACCTTGGTCCCGAACGGGAGGCCAAGGGAGACCGTGGCCGAGGATCGACTCGAGCCCGCATGGACTCGAGGATCGGCTCGGCCTCCGAGGTTGAATTGGACGTCGACGTCCCGGTGGTCGGGGCAGATGCACCGGTGAGGCCAGCGATCAATGCCCGCTGCTGGTCCATGAAGGCAGCGAAACTGCTCTCCAAGGCCGTCAGCCTGAGTCCAAGCTCAGGAGACCCAGCAGCCCCCGACTCGGGCCCCGACGGCGTCAGGCCCGACGTCGGCGCCTTCGGAGGAGAGTCCACGAGGACTACAGTACTCACGTGTCCAGGAGACTCCACTTCGAGACGAGGATGCTTCGAAGGCCTCTCCGACTCCGAGGACCCGGGGCGGCTATCGGGGCTATGCGACCTGGCCCTCGAGGAACCAGGAGCGTCCTCCGACGCCGCCCTCGTGGGTTTCTTCTTCTGACGATGTTCCCGGGAGGGAGACCCCCGCTCAGAGGAGCTCCGACGACGCTCGGGGCCGGAGTCACGAGACGTCGAAGCCTCTGACGAGGTCCGGGCCCGGCCGGACGCGGAGTCAGAGAAGATTCGCTCCTTTTGAGACTGCCGACTCCTCAATGCCTTCGAGGACATTTTGGTACACGGACCACAAATCATCGGGTCATGATTGGGTCCGAGACAGCGGAGGCAGCAGTCGTGTGTGTCGGTAAGAGACATAAGCCTCGTACACCGATCACACTTTTTAAACCCGCTGGCAGCCATGGGGGGAAAAAGGGCCCCTGCGAGGACAAAAGACTGGGCTGCCAGAGAAAAAGAAAAAAGTGGCGAGAACGCCAGTCACGAAGGACAAAAACCGAAAAATAGTGAACGGACTCGACACCGGAGTATCGAGGCCGGACGGGAAAAGGACACGGCGTCGAACCAAGAAAACAGAACGAAAAAATCAACTTTTTCAGCGGTGATCACAAACTACGTCTGTAGGGCTCTGTGGAAAAAAGAAGACTGAGCAAGATGGCACCCTTGGGCGGGAAGGGGACCACGCATGCGCGCTGCAATTCCCAAAGGCTTTCTTTGAAAGCTGGGGAAATTGCTCCGCGAGGGCTCCGTCGGCGCCGACGTCACCCATCAGTGAGGACTGACTTCCTGCTTGGTCCTGGAGAAAAAAATGTATACACGGAGCAGCTACCCGCTATCCTCTATATAAATTGTGGGTTAAGAGACTAGGCATTGTGAAAGAAATGCTAGTAGCAGTGGTGCCTAGATTACCCCAAGAGCTGGTATTAGGCCGTGATTGGCCACAATTCAGGAGAAGTCTGAAAGAGGGCTTATCTCCACAAGCAGCGCTAAGTGCCACTTGCATTCGCCATAACCCTACTGAAAATCTCAGTCCTCAGCAGAAAAATATCAAGGATGCTATAGATCCTAAGGAAGCTCTAGTTTCCACACAGTCGCATACCCAGGATGCTGAAAAGCCCTCGTGTTCTAGAGATCCCTCCTTAGGAGACCTTCCGTCACACGAAGACTTAATGGGCGACCCCTTGAGGAAGGTAAGAAAATCCAAGGCTGAGAGACGAAGAGAAAGAAGGTGCCGCTCTCAAGGTAGAGCCGACCTGGAAGCTGGGAAAGGGATGCCGTGGGTACCTGCAGAGTTGATGGAAAAGTTCCCTTCCTTCAAGATGGAACAAAGGGCAGACCCTGCGTTAGCTCGTGCACTTAAGCATGCTCGAGAAGAAAAGAATTCCTTCCCCAGATTTATTATGGAAGAGGACATATTGTATCGGGAGAGTAAGGACCTTCGAACTGGAACTGTTCGGAAGCAGTTAGTGGTCCCAAACACTTTTAAGTCGCTGGTTTTACATCTGGCTCATGACCATCCAGTAGGGGGTCATAAGGGAGTACAAAGCACCCTTGATCAAATTTTAGCCAGATTTTATTGGCCGGGAGTCTTCCGAGAAACGACTCGCTTCTGTGAATCCTGTGCATCTTGTCAAAGAGTAACTCCTAATCGGCCACCAGAAATACCACTAGTTCCGATGCCCGTAATCTCGGACCCATAGAGAAGACTTGCCATAGATATAGTAGGACCCCTTATCAAAACTCCAAGAGGATTCCAATACATCCTCGTGATTATTGACCAGGCTACACGTTTCCCATGGGCAGTACCACTGAGAAATATTTCAGCAAAGTCTATTGCTGTGGAACTAATCAAATTGTTCTGCGAGGTGGGGTTCCCGCAGGAAGTCTTAACGGACAGAGGTAGTAACTTTTTATCAAAATACCTCGCTCAGGTTTGGGACGCTTTTGGCATCCACCACATAAAGACTGCCGCCTACCACCCCCAATGCAATGGCTTGGTGGAACGGTTAAATCAGAGCATAAAACAAATGCTTCGACGAGCTTTGGATGGCCAAATGACGGAGTGGGACACCATGTTGCCATTCATCTTAAATGCTTGTAGAGAAAGAAAACAAAGTTCATTAGGTACCTCGCCCTATGAGCTCATGTACGGACGAGCACCCAGAGGCATATTAGATGTCTTGAGAGAACAGTGGACTGAACCCGTTGATGAGGAAATAGGCGTACCCCTATTTTTGCAGAACCTAAGAACTCGCCTGGAACGAACCTCCCGGTTCGCAGGTGAGAAACTGAAAGAAAGTCAACAAAAACAATACTATGATCGGCATGCAAAACCCAGACAACTGAAGGTCGGAGAGAAAGTGATGATCTTAGTATCGGGCGCTACACCTAAGTTTGAAGCCCAGTGGAAGGGGCCTCACACGGTAATTAAGCCCATTGGGTCTACTTCCTACTTGGTCCAAGATACAAAAGGACATAAACAAGTCTATCACGTCAACATTCTTCGGCCCTGGCATGAACGGTTAGTTTTGATAGCTTCTGCTGAAAACATATTCCACCCTGAAGTGATACAAGCGGATAACAGTCGAGTGAAGCATAGTGCCAGTCAGCTGCAGAAGATCCCGGTATCGCGTATTACATGCTGCGCAGAAGAGGCTTCCCCAGCCCGTAATATTTTAAGAAGGGGGATGTGTCACCCAGCAGACCCGGTTGAGAGAAAAGAAAATGCTTTAAACAGAGAAAAAGATACATACAAGCTGCAATATCTGGAGGAGCCAGCTCGAGGGAGCAAGAGGGACTTCAGAGTAACTGAGGAATCACGCCCCACTGGTCATGAGGTAATGCCAGCCAGCTTCCAATCCTCGAGCGCAGGAGGACTTCTTAAGGAGACTGTGGAAGACTGGAGAGAAGGCAGCTGGAAGGGCAACGAGAGAAGCAGCGGGAGAGGCAGCTGGAGAGGCAGCAGGAGTGAATGCAGCAGGAAAGCGTGCAGCAGGAAAGAAGGCAAAACAGAGGAAAAGAGGTTAGAATGGAAACCTGATTATTCCATTGCTAGCAAATCACCCAGAGTGAAAGGTGATTGCCTGGGAGCTAATGAAGAACCTGGGAAGGTCTCAGCTCAAAGAGGAGTAAGAGCTATTTGCCCAGAGAGGCAAAAGCATTGCTGCAACTGTTGTCCAAAACCAAATGAGAGACAGCCTGAAGACCTAAGCCGTGCTGTACGGGCAAGCCAGAAGAGAAACTGCTGCAGGCCTCAACCTTCACTTGAAACAGAGAAGCCAAATTCACAAGGTAAAGCTTCTTATGATACAAGCTATAGAAAAAGTTTACCTGATAAGAGAGTTTTGAATAAGAAGTGTTTTTATAAAGCTGCTATAAAACCTCTAAGTAGAGAGAAATTTTCTCAATACAAAACAGCACAGAGCCGACGCCCTACAAGTCACCCAGAACATTGGGCAGTGCTAGAGGAGCTATATAAGAAGCCTGACTATAACTTTCCTGAAACCAAGGACTCAGAGTCAGAGTCAGAGGCTTCGGGCTATGAGCCAATGCAAGTGGAACTGGCAGATGAGGTTTCAGATACAGAAATGGACTGTACGTACTGTACTACGGGAAGCTTAGAATCCTTGCTAGGCTTGTAAGCTATATGTATTGCTGCCTAGAACATTCTTGTTTGTGTGAATATCATCGCTACTGTGAAAGTAACAGTTTTTGCTTTAAACTTCTGTTTTACTTTTTCTTACCTGAAGTAAGGACATTTTGCGTTGTTGTTGTTGCCCAATCATTTGAACCTTTGCGAGAAAGGGAAATAAAAGCCTTTATTTTCCCACCACTTTGTGCAGTTGATTTCATAGAAGATTAGGACCCAGGAAACTAATAGGACCAAAAGTCAATTGGGTCTCTGGATTACTGGCCAATCTCATCCCTATATAGTTGTGTCCGACCTGCCCTGACCTCTACTTGCCGCCAGGGTAGTGCTCGTAACAGTATATAGTTGCATATTGTTCTCTGTACTTTTGCATTGTTCGATGTAAACCGCCACTGATCTTGGGAACTGGCGGTATATAAAAAGGTTTTTCAAATAAATAAATAAAATAGTATGTCCTATTGCCAGATATTGGCTTTTCCAAGCTGAAGTCGGGTTTCTTTAAGGTTTTCTAGGGATTTATTCATGTCTTGATTCTAGGCCTGTTCATTTCCTATATTCCAACCCTCCTGAATTACCTACTAAGGATCTGCGGGTCTGGCAGTCATGGATTTTCTGTGTAGTCTGGTTTCCTGTATATATATTTTTTTTGTTAGGAGCAGTTATCTTTAGCTCCTCCGCAACTGGGTGGGCCTGTAGGGCTGGTACCCCTGCATTTCTGCAGCTGGAGATCTCCAGCCTACTCAGATGCTGAAGCCTGAACCAAAGCTGACCAAACAAGATGGTTTCCTGCTACAAAGGACTTTTGCTGTGCTTACAGTCTCAGACCGGACCTTCACACAAAATGCTTGCCAAGTGATCATACCTTGGCATACAGAAGACTATTGTTTCTGTCCAATTAGTTTCCCAGGCCAATTAGTTGTCTACATGCAACAACTGCTTCTCTGATCTTCATTATCCACTAACAATGCTACTGGCCTTGGGATGTCTGGAACTGCATACTGTTATCTTCCCTCATTATGGCTCCTAGGTCTGCAGGATGAACACTTGTTCATTACCTTCTGATTCGCCGAGAACACCTCGGACTGTCTTGTGCCAACCAATCACCAGACCTATGACGGAGACTCGTCACAAAGAATAATACAGTCTGCACAGAAGAACTTTCACGCCTTTTTGCCATTTGTGCCCTATTTACCTTGTGTCTGCTACCTGATCTGTCTGCAAGACAAACACACACTACATGTGTGTAAGGCCATTCTCCTAAGGACTGAGAACACTTTCACAGATACCTTCAGTTCTGTGTTCTCCTGCGGCTTGCCTCCGAAAGGGCTTTAGCCTGTGTTATCTAGCCTAGCTGCCTCTTTGGACCTGTGCTGCTCCAGAGACTTATCGGACCTCAGCCACCAGAGTGCCAGCAGGAGCTAAGGTACAGTCTATTTCTCCTCCTCCAGATGGGCAATGGCTAGCTAGAAACTTATTCCATAACTCTTCTCAGTGCAGAGCGAATCAGTGACTTATCACTTTGTCTAACTGTAATCTTATGCTGCTACAATTTCTTACCTCATATTTCTAATTATATATTTTTAGCTATATGTCTGTATATTTTTCTACCTCGCTGTCTATAATAAACATAATATATATACATACATTATATATATATATATATACACACACACACACACAAACGAGACTTCTTCCGTAGCTCATTACCAGCACACTCAGAACTTCGGGCTGGGTATTAGTAGCTAATTTTCCCTGGACATAACTGAGAGCCTAACTTATCTACGTTAGCTACTAATAACCCCTACAGGCCTGGATGGCAGATGCAGCTATGCTTAAATCATAGATAGAGTCCAAGAGGCCACAATGGTTGGAAAGAATTCAAGCTCTGTGCCATCCTCAGAAAAGCAATTTCTCCCATCTGGCAGCTAAAGCATGGGAGTTATGATTTGCCACGTGCCTGTTTCTCTCTTCTCCGCATTCTGTCTCATCCAAGCAGAGGTTCAGACGGTTCCTTGTGATCCCTCACTACTGTCAGTTCATGGAAACACAGAAGCATAAAAACCGATGGCAGATCCATAAGAACTATTAAATTCTACAATACCTTTCTTTTCCTCAGACATCCTCTGTACTAGCCCCATGCTCATTCACTAAGGAGGCCCTATTCATACACGAGTGATCTCTCCTCTTTCGTTTACTACTCTCCAGTTGCTAGGTCTTCAGCTCAAATACGAGCACCTCGTTAGCCTTCTGCGGTATAACCAGTAGGTTCTATTCTTCCAGCCTGAAAGGGAAATCAGGACCAACATTGCCCAATCAAGACTTATTAGCAGATCTGCAATGCATCTGGCCCTTGCAGGGGCCACCCATTTTGCTTTGCAGGTACTATTTGCTAGGACAAGTGGTGACTGGACACCAGATAAACTTTAGGAAACAAGCACCAGCTCAGTAAGTCTCCTTCGGGGCAAGTGCATGTTTTTAATTTTTAGACCATTTGGGTGAAGCAGATTTCCCTTTAGGGCCATCTTATTTGGAACTTAGTCTTCTGCATGAGAGACTCAAGAGTGTTCTCACTATAGTTTGGCTAGGAGGATCAGAGGTTCAAATGATATTTTTGAGGGGTGCTTGAAAAGCACTCCATTTGTTGGATCCTAATTTGGTCTGGAGAGAGACCTTGTCCTATCATCCCCAGTTGGCATTTGTAGTAAAACTCACAGGGAGCTAGTTGATCCTAGCTTGGCATTTCTTCACCACATATTACTGAGAGGATGTTAAAATGATGTATTGCTCTTGGAATTTGTGTGCTGATTAGAGAACCATTTCTACTTTTTAACGCTCTCAGATATTTACGGTCAGACAGCTTTCTTTTCTCCATTATCTGAAGCTAAATATAAAGCAAGCAAGAAATAGTACAGGTGCAAACTTCTACTAATCAGAAGGAAATTAATGCCAATACTTTACAAGATCATGAATCAATCTAATGCACAAAAGGAAACAGAAGAAATAACTTCTTTTGGTGCTCAATGTCTTATGAGCCATGAGAAGAAACAAGGTAGTAAAGGTAGGCCAAACATGAATATGCAAAATGTTAGAGTATTTAGCTGTTTCATTTCCAAGATTGGAAACATTTTTTTTTCTGGGTGAGCTTGTTTCCATCCTTTGGATGATATTATACACTGCATAATTACGAAGTGATTATACCAATCTGCAGTCAACATCAAATCAATGTAGAGGTGTCACTGGATAAGGATACAGCCAAGTTTGCTACCACCTATGGAAGAATAATTAGGAGATAATATGTAAATCTGTCATTTCTTACTATATGTATCAAGGAGCATAAAGGCCTTTTTTGCCCTGCTTTTCACTCTCTGCTTCTGCTGTATTGCCTTTTATTTTGGAAAGGCAGAAGAAATTGTTGAAATTAGACCTTACCTGCTAATTTCTTTCCTGGAGTCCCTCTAGTCCGGGTTGAGAAGCACAGGTTTATGTTATCCTGTCAGCAGATGGAGACTAAGAACCACTAGTTTGATGATGTCACCCTCTAAGGGTTCTGTGCAGTCTCTAACCAGTCAGTATTTCAATAAGAACCCATATTAAATTTTTTTTTTCCCATTTAAACGTTTTTATTAAATTTTTGTCACACTTAAACAAAACATTTCAACACAAACACTCCAAGGAGGTCAGCCCCCATTTCCATCCTGCTATACACTAACAATAGCAAATACCCAACCCCTAGTCCCCTTCCACCTCCCCCACCCCCCCCTTAAAAGGCCATCCCTTCCCCTCACCCCGCACCGCCCCCCCCTCCCCCCATCCCTCCCCCCTCCGGATACATGCCTCGCCACAGCTTCCCCCACCTAACTTCAAAGAGCCCCCCCTTCTCCCTTCTGGCTGCTGTTAACCGCTCCATGGAGAGTATATGATGTATACGCCCTTCAAACTCTCCAATCCCTGGCGCTTCCTTGCGCTTCCAGGCTGCCGCTATTACACAGCGCGCCGCGCATAAACATGCTATTACCCCCTGCCCCCTCCTTTTCCCCTGTAGCCCCCCCCAAGACAGCAGGAACAGGCCCGGAGATAACTCAAGATCCTCCCCCAAGGTAACCCGTATCCAATCCCGTATCTGATTCCAGAAAATCTGAATTTTTGCACAATCCCACCAGATATGCCAAAAAGTCCCCACTCCCCCACATTCACGCCAACAGGCAGAGGACGTACCAGCATACATCTTGTGCAACCGGTCCGGTGTGTAGTACCACCGCATCATTATTTTATAACTGTTTTCCCTGATGCTAGTCGACATTGGAATCTTTTTAAGCTGATCCCAAATCTCCATACAGGCCGCCTCCCCCAGGGATACCCCCAGGTCCCTCTCCCATTCTATCATATATTTAAATTTAGTACCCCCCTGCCTACAAATCCCCTTATACAGAGCTGAGATCATCCCCCGAGTAGTCCCCATCCCTACCCACACCGCTTCGACGTCGGTCAGGTCCGCTACTAAATCCCCCTTACCCTTCCTTCCCCGGAGGTAAGACTGAACCTGAGCTAAAGGGAAGCGGTCCACCTCCCGGAGCCCATAACTCTCCCGCAATTCACTAAACGACACTAGTTCATCACCGTCCATCAGCTGGAAAAAGCACTCAAGCCCCTTCCGGGTCCAGCCATCAAAGGCCCCACCCGCCCCCCCCGGGCGGAACGCCGTATCCCCCCGCCACGGAGTCGCAAGAGAGAACCCTTTCCCCCCTCCTACATATCCCTTTGCCCCGGACCTCATCCCATACCGATCCCACCTGCTGCATGGATGGGGAGCCCACCCCTAAATCCCGCCGATCCTTCCCCCTCGCCCAGAGCCATGCCGACAGCCTCCCACCCTTCACATATTCCCGCGCTACTAGCACCCCCTGTTTCACCTCCCCCCGACCCCTCCAGTCCATGGCCAGCCGCAACTGCGCCGCTTGATAATAGACCCGTAGGTTGGGTACCCCGATCCCCCCTTCCCGTTTGTTAGCATAGAGAACCTCCCGCGCTATCCTCGGGGGTTTCCTTTTCCAAATATATTGAAACACCTTCCTCTGCAGGGCCCAAAATACCTTGTCGGGAACCTTTACAGGGAGCACCTGAAACAGATAGAGAATACGGGGCAGAAGATTCATCTTCACCCCGGCGACCCGACCAAACCAAGATACTTCCGCTTGCATCCAGCAGTCTAAGTCCCTGTGCAGCTCCCCCAGTACTTTGGGATAATTGACCCGATATAAATCTTCGTATCTTCCGGAAAGTTGAACTCCTAAATATCCCAGAGACCGCGGTACCCAACGAAAGGGGTAAACCTTCTTTAAACCCTGTACCACACCACAAGGGGCCGTAAGATTTAAAACCTCCGTCTTACCCGTGTTCAGCTTGAAGCCTGCCACTCCCCAAACCTCTCCACTTCTGCCATAATACTTCTCAGGCTCTCCACTGGCTTGCTGATGAACAAAAGAATATCATCCGCGTATAACGAGATCTTATGTTCCACTCCGCCCGCCACTATCCCACTAATCAAAGTATTAACCCGGATCCGTTGCGCCAGGGGTTCGACCACCAGAGCGAATAACAATGGGGAAAGGGGACATCCCTGCCGAGTCCCGCGTTCCAAGGCAAAGTCCTCCGTATAACTCCCATTAACCTTGACCCGCGCTCGAGGCCCCCTATATAGCCCCTCCACCCAGCCGAGAAAGTTTGGCCCGCACCCTATCTTCCTTAGCACCTGCCAGACAAACTCCCAGTGTACCCGATCGAATGCCTTCTCGGCATCTATGGACATCAAAATACAGGCTTCTCTCCCCCCCCTCGCAATCTCAATGACCTCAATGGCCCTGTAAATATTATCCCCTGTTTGCCTCCCTAATATAAAACCCGATTGATCTTTGTGTACCAACGAAGGCATCCAGGGGGCCAATCTGTCCGCTAAAGCCTTTGCCAAAATCTTGACATCCACATTGAGTAGGGATATCGGCCGATAAGAGCCACATTCCAGCGGATCCTTCCCAGGCTTAGGCAGGATCGATACGCCAGCCGTTAACATTTCAGGAAGCAACTCTCCACCCTCGGACAACATCCCATTAAAGACTCGCAACAGTAGTCCCCCAACCTCGTCCCAAAACTGCTGGTAGAAAACCCCAGGTAGGCCATCTAGGCCCGGAGATTTACCCCCTCGCAGCCCTTTCACCACCCTGCCCACCTCTTCCGCCGTCAATGCCTCCTCGAGCCCATCCCTGGCTTCCTTCCCCAAACACGACAGCTCCAGTCCCTCCAGGTACTCCTGAATATGCTCGGTCTCTACCCCCGCTTGTCTCCGATAGAGCTCCCGATAATATTGTTCAAAACACTCCCGAATAGCCCTTTCTTCCCTTAACACCTCCCCATTCCGGTGCCGAATTTGATAAATCAAAGACGCCGCTACTCTCTTTCGCAATTTACGAGCCAGCAAACGCCCAGCCTTATTACCATACTCATAATAAACCTGTTGAACCCGTTGCAAATCAAACGCAATCTTCTCCACTTGCAGAGCCCGTAGTTCCCCACGGACTCGCTCCAGGTCTTTCCGGGCTCTCACCGAGCCCTCTGCGCGGAAAACCCGTTCCCTTGCCTTCACCTCCTCCCGCAACCCCTCCATTTTCCGCCCCCTTTCCTTCTTCAACCTCGCCCCCCAGTAAATAAACCGCCCTCGAATATACGCTTTCAACCCCCCCCATACCAGGACATCGCGTACCTGCCCATCATCATTGAGGGTCAAGTATTCCTGAATCGCCCCCTTAATATCCATCAGCACCCCCTTATTTTTCAAAAGGCTCTCGTTCAAAACCGCCAGAACCGGGTGCCCAAATGCCGCCTGCCACGGACCTCTACCCCCACCGCACTATGATCCGACCACACAATTGGACTGATCTCAGCTTCTGTAACCCCCACCAACCAGACCTCACTCATCAGAATCATATCTATCCTGCTCCAGCATTGATGCGGAGCAGAGAAAAAAGTGTATTCTCTCCCGGTGGGATGTCTGTGTCTCCACACATCCACCAAATTATGCTGCTCCATAAGCTTTTTGAGCCCTTTCCTATTAGACCCCCGCCCCTCCCAGCCCCGAGGGTTCCTATCCCACCCATCCTGGAGGGTGCAATTAAAATCGCCCCCGACCACCAGTTGTCCCTGAGCCTCCCGATCCAAAAGCCTCCGTGTAGAGTCCCAGAAGGGCCCCTGAGTTCCGTTGGGAGCATACACGGAGACTATGCATATCTCCTCCGTCCCCCACCTCCCCTTCACCCCCACAATTCTCCCCTCCATATCTTTAAACCATCCCAGCACCTGGAACCCCACCCCCCGCTTCACCAAAATGGCAACCCTCCGCTTCCGTTCCCCCCCTTTTGCACAGGAGAAAAATTGCTCCGGATATCCAGAATGTTTTAAGCGAGCAATTTCGCTACCCTTGAGATGCGTTTCTTGCACCAGAATCACCTCCCACCGATTATCCTGAAGCTCTCTAAAAAAGTGCCGCCGTTTTTGCGGAGAGTTCAACCCCTTTACATTTATAGATCCAATCCGCAGCATTCCCTTATGTCACCCCCCTCTCCCTCTCCCTCCGCCCTCCCATATGTGGCAGCCCCGCACCGCCCCCCTCCTCCTTTCCCCCCCCGCCACCCTCCCCCCACCCCTCCTCCGCCCACCCCCCACCCCCTCACCCCTGCCTCCCTCCCTCCACCCTCCCCCCACCCCCCCGCCTCCTTCCCTCCCCAAGCAAACATCCGTGTGAGTCATGTCTTATCCCGACCCCCTCCCATATCATAATCCCCAACCTCTTTTCAGCGCCCCCACTGGACTCTCCCCCCTCCATCCCTGGCCCCACCATGCCCTTGTCCCCCAAGTTCAATCCCCCAACATACATCCATACCCCCACCCTCCATACCGACCTACTCCCTACAATCCACCACCTCCCCCTCCCGGCCTCTTTCAATACACAACCCCAAAGCAAACATTTCAACTGTTACTCCCCTTCAGTGTTCATGGTGGTGCCACAGAGTCCCCCTCCAATGCATCCTGAGATAATCTCTTGAGCCTTTTCCCTTTCTCACAAACACGCTTCCACTGGGACAGGCGCTGCTCCTTGCCACGTTCTTCCTGATGTACTCCACTAGCCGCAGTCTTAGGAAGATGTTCACAGCCCAATTCATGCAGAGCACTCCACGCCTCATCTGCTCCCTTAACTCGCCTCGAGATACCATTGACTGTGAGCAAAAGCCCAAAGGGGAACAACCATCGGTAACGCAGTCCTTTCCCCCGCAAGAACGCCGTGACCTCTTTCATGCTGCGCCGCCGCTCCAAGGTCCCAGATGATAAATCGTTGTAAATCTCCACCTCACAAGAGTCCCAGGCAATGCGACCATATTTCCTGGCTGCATTCAGGATCCGCTCTTTTAGAGGAAAACTGCTCAGACAGGCAATCACATCTTTCACACGCTGATCTCTACGGGGGCCTAGGCTGCGGTGTGCCCTCTCTACACCCACAGCCTCCACGTGGCCGCCCTCTGTGTCTCCCAGTCTGAGAACATGTTGGCATATTCGTTGCACCGTCTGGACACAATCCCTATATTTCTCCGTTTCAGGGATCCCCTTAAATCGCAGATTGTTCCTGCGGGCTCTATCTTCCATTTCTTCCATTTTGGCTTGCATTTCCTCCTGCCGTTCACATAAGCGGCGCTGCTCCCCCTCTACCTCTCTGAGAGCACTTTCCACCGTCTCCACGTGGTCAGCTACCTCCTCTACTCGATTCCCCAGGCCGTTCAATTCCTGGTGTAGAGCATGGAGCTCCGCTTTTAAATCTTTGTGCAAGTCTTTAATGTCTCCACGCAGGTCCTTCTTAAACTCCGCTAGCCAGTCCTTTAATTCCGCCCCGGAGGAGCTCAACTCCGGCCCGCTGCTGTCATCTCCGGAGCTCTCCCCGCCGCCATTCTCTTCCTCCACCTCAGGGCGCTGCGGGCCTTTTTCATCTTTCGGGGCGTACTTGGATTTAAACCCGGCTAATTTCTTGCGGGCTGCCATCCCACCTCCCAGGGTCGCTTTCTCCGTGCTTTTTACGTTGGGGAAATCGCTCATGGCCTCCGTTGGTCGGGAATCAGACGGAGCTCCGTTACCTTGCGGCCATCTGCCCCGTGACGTCACCGGAAGTCCATATTAAATTTTTTAAACTAAAATTATCATCCAAGAAAGCCTGGACAGAAAGAACCATAAAACCTGCCAATAGGCAACATATAAGAGAACATCTCTGAAAGACTTATTACAGCAGAAATCTGATGAGAGATGATAGGCCCATTCTCCAAAACCAACTGCATGTGTCTACATCCTGAGGATACTAACCTGCAGCCAAACTTCTAAATAACTGTCCTGAGGAGGGGGAGGGAAGTCCTAGACTGGACTGGGGGAACTCAAGGAAAGAAAATTAGCAAAAGGCCTAATTTCACCTTCCTCATTGTCCCTCTAGTCCAATTCAAACACATGGGAAGTACCAAAGCAGTGCCTAAAGGCAGGTGGGAAAAGGACAGACCAGCCCTTCAATACTTGCCCTCTAAAGGCCACATCTTGTTATGCCAAAATGTAGAGATGACCAATGTTCCCTCTAATTTTCTGTAGGCTGTGTGCACATAAAATATCAGCTGTGTGCAGCTTTTGAAGGAAGGTTAAATTTTTGTGCGCCACATAACGACACTCGGAGTTATATACTTTAAAATTTGACTACACGTCAGAATACAGTATGTGCACCACATTGATTTTAATCAAATTAAATGAAAGTAGACGATTACTAAATGAAGCTGGAAATTTCTAGTAATTACAATCATAACTTTTAAATTTTAAGACGTCTGTGTTATTTTCTACCAGAATCAGAGCCATAATTTTTGTGCGCTCTGTTGTAAAGTATGTGCGCTCGCTCGGTGAGGTGTGTGCGCGCGCACACGCGCACAGCTTAGAGGGAACAGTGGAGATGACCACCTTGCTGCTTTACAAATTTCCTGTGGTGGAGCCAATTCATACTTCACCTGAAAAATTGAAAGGCCCATTCAAATAGGGTTCAGGTGTCGTATGAATTGGTTCCACCACAGGAAATTCGTAAAGCAGCAAAGTGCTCATCTTTACATTTTGGCATAACAAGATGTGAGTACTGAAGGGCCGGCCACCCACCCTTTAAGCAAATAAGTGGATGCAATGACTTCTTATTCTGTGGATTATTGTAGCCTGGAATTTTTCTTCACCTTTCAATGGATCTCCAAACAATATAGACTCTTCTCTTTAGTTATTTTTGCAAGCTGTAGATGTCTAACTTATGCAAGACCAGTGCCTCTGCACTGGTGTCTGCCTCCGAAAATACTGGAAGAGTCACCGACTGATTGAGATGGAAGGCCAATACCACACCTTGGGAAGAAAAGAGGGAATCGGTCTGATTAAAATTGCTTCTGGCACAACAATGCTTGCATCTCAGAAATCCAACTGGCTGAACATATGGCCACCAGGAACAGCACCTTCAGCATCAGGTCCTTTAGAAAAAAATGCATGGAGAGGCTTACAGGGAGGTGCTGTTAAAGACAAGACCAAATTAGGATCCTAAGGTAGAACCACCATGTGGTATAGGGGCCTCAAGTGTTCAACATCCTTCAAAAAATAGATTACATCTGAATGGGAGGAAAGAAACTACTCCTGGATGCGACCTCTAAAACAAGCAAGAGCATCCTCAACAAATTCAAGGCCAGCCCTTTCTCCAAGCAATTCTTAAAGAAGACTGTCTGGAAGCAAAAATGTCACATGGGAAAGGCTGCGTTCTTCACACCAGCTTTTACCCACATATAAGCTAGAGATAGACTACTTCCTAGTAGAAAGCAAAGTACCACTATTACTACTGATCATTTGTATAATGTTACAAGGCATATGCAACACTGTACAGAGCCATTTAAAAGACACAGTCCCTGCAGATCAGAGCTTACAATCTAGTCAAGACAGCTGGGGACTAGGATATGTCAAGTTGAATGGTATGCAAAGTAGCCTCTTCTCCTCAATCTCGCCGTCTTAAAAGTAATGCTGTAAAAGTGAGAACTGACTTGGTCTCGGATATAAGAGATCTTTTACCACTACAAGAAGAAACGGATCCTCCACCTCCAGACGGATGAGATTCGTGTATCAAAGTCGCTGTCTGGAACCCCTATCACTACCAGCATGAGACTATCTTTTCTACCACCCTACCTATCAGGGGCCATGGGGTGAAAAGCATAGGGCAGATAGTCTCTGGGTCACTTTTGCACCAATATGTCCAGGCCTTCAGACATCCACTGCTTTCACTGAAGAATCAACCCTCCTTGGCATTTGCTGCTGATTCCATTGGGTCCATTATTGGCTCCTTCCATTGCCGATCAGCTGGAAGACAGATTCTGCAAGAAACCACTCTCCTGGATCCAGCAGATTTTGGCTCAAATAATCTGCTTGAACATTCTTCTTGCCTGCCTTGTGAGTGCTGACTGCACTGTCAGATAGCCCTCCACCTGTTGTAGGACAGGTATCACCTCTACCGCCACGAGCAAACTACACATGCCACCCTGGTGGATTGATGTAGATAACTACTGTTGCATTGTTCAACAGAATCCACATTGCTTTGCACTGGAGCAAGGGAAGAAAAGCCTCGAGATTAAGAAAATTTGCATGGGTCTCCAGGCAATTTACTGACCAGCAACTCTACTCCAGAGTCCACTGCCCTTGAGCTACTTCAGAAAGACAGTGGGCCCCACCAGCCATTCAAATGGCATCTGTGTTGACTACCATTCACTCTGGAGACTCCACATTCATTCCAGCTGACTCCATAAAGGTATCAGAGGGACTGTGCCAGCTCAAGGGCATAGGCCTCGCAAATCACCTCTAGCACCTATTTGTCCAATGTGGTCTGGATCCATGCATGGTGAAAATGCTGTAAACTTCTCCTTATTGGCTGTATCCCCATGTGGGCCCCCAAACCTTCATTGGGAAGCCTTGGATCCAGTTGCAGCTCTGACTGCCCCATCTCTGCCCCTTCGAAGGCCACACCGGGACAAGAAGCAATCTCTCTCTCTGGGAAAAGCCTAACCTAGAGGAACAAAACTTTCGGATGTCCTGAAAAACAGCTTTGAGAAGAAGATAAGCACCCTGAATCCAGAGGTCTATCCCTCAAGGGAGCCTAGCTCCTTAGATTCTCCAAGGTCTTTCACCACTTTCTCCAAATCCTCCCCACAGAGCCTAACTCCAATTATGCCAACTCCGAAAAAGTCTCCGATACAGAGAAAGAACTCTCTGGAAGCCTTTCAGACCATCTCAAGCAGGCTCTGCCCACATAAGCCCCACAGCAAGTTGCCAACAATGCCAAAAGCAATATCTCAAAAGGAATATTCAAACAATGCCTCCATTCTTCAATCCTGCAGGTCCTTCACCGCTGTTCCCCATCAATCAGCATAGTAGTAGTCTTACAGTCTCCTCCAAGACCAGCACACCTACTATTGGCAGGTACATCATCTCCTTTTCTTCTAAAGGAATAGGATACAACTTTGGAAATTGCTCTGCCCACCAGCAGGTCAGCATTTAGAGTATTCCACATCACCACTACCATATCCTTTATGGCTCTATGAAGCGGAAAGGATTTTGGAATTTTCCCGCATACCCTCCAAGAGAGAGAGTCTTCCACTGGAGCAACATTCATCAGGAGACCTTCTGTAATCTTAAGTTCCTCTAAGGCCTGTGAAACTAGGAATGAAAGCTCATACCTGTTGAAAATGCAGACCATTGTGGGATTCTCTCTTGCAGAGAGCCCTGCCTCTTTCAGAACTTCCTCCAAAGGAGCCGGGGGCCCATCCAGCAAATCCAAAGAGTAGACAGATGCTTCTCCAGCTCTGTGGAAGATCTCTTCATGTCCGGGTAGGGAAGGGAGCTTCTTGGAAGGAGATCCTTGCAAATCTGCCGAGACTCATCAAGCCCACTGACTAATACCCAATGTTGCTAATCCATGTCGGCACAAATTATACTGGCAGGTATCCCTCTGAGCATATCAAACATGACTTCATGGCTGGGACAGAGGGGAAGCAGATAGGGGTGAAGGTGGTGTCCTCTTCAATCCTCCCTGTTGAGGGTAAAGACCAAGGCAAAGAAGCTCGCATCCTGGAGCTAAATGCATGGCTGAATGGATGGTGTCATTGAGAGCGCTTTGGTTTCCTGGACTATGGGATTCTGTTCCAAGGATTGCAGAGCAGAGATGGCATCCATCTGTCCAAGAAGGGTAGACGTGTCTTCAGTAGCAGACTGGCTAATCTACTGAAGAGGGCTTTAAACTAGATTCATTGGGGATGGATGAAGAAAGCCCCCAGGTAAGTAAAACATTAAATACCTTTATGGAAATGGGTAAAAGGGGCAACATATGGAAAGTGGTGTGTATAAATGCCTGTAGCATGGGAAATAAGATCCCAGATGTTGAAGCTTTAATGGGTGAGGCTGACTTGATTTAGTGGCAGTTACAGAAACATCGTTCACAGAAAACCATGACTGGGATGTAACTATACCAGGCTATACTTTATTCAGAAAGGTAGGAAGAAGGGGATGAGTGGCAGCACTATATGTAAAAAATAATATTAAAGCTTTGGAACTACAGAGCTTAAAAGGGAGAGGGGAGGCATTGTGGGTTAAATTAGAAAGAGGGAAAAATAAATTTATTTGCATTGGTGTGATATACAGACCTCCCTCAAGGGAGGAAAAGGTAGATGGAGGGTTAATTGAAGACATATGCAGCATTGCCAGAAAAGGGGAAGTGCAACTGATAAGGGATTTCAATATCCCAGATATTTATTGGCACATTCCTGCTGCAGTATCATCTATAAATAAGGAGATCCTGGATTTTCTACAGGGAGGGCTATTAAGGCAACTGGTAACAGAACCCACACTTGAAGGGGCTATACCAGACTTGGTGCTTACCAATGGTGAAAGTGTTTCTGATGTTATAGCGGAAGATCATTTTGCATCTAGTGATCACCAGATGGTGTGGTTCAGTATTAGGACTAGGGCTATTAAAATCCATTCAAAGGCGAGGGTCTTAGACTTTAGGAAAACTAACTTTGCCAAGATGGGCCAATACCTCAGGGAATAGTTAGAGGGATGGGAACAGCTGGGGGATGCAGAAAAACAATGGGCAAAATTGAAAGGGGATATTTTAAGGGCAGACAACCATTTTGTTAAAATGGTAAAGGTAAAAGGTAAAAGGAAAAGTAGCTGAAAAGGTCAAGATAAAGAGGGAGGCCTTCATGAAATACAAGAGATCACAGAGAGAGGAAGACAGGCATCTATATTTGGAAAAACTTAGAGAAGCTAGTAAAGTAGTCAGGAAAGCAAAGATTCAAAAAGAGGAGGAAATAGCCGATGCAATAAAATGGGGGGATAAGAAATTTTTCAGATGTTAGTGAGAAGAGGAAGGACAAAAGTGGTATTGTCAGACAAAAGGGTGAAGGGGAAGAATATGTAGAAGCTGATGAGGATAAAGCGAAATTGCTTAACAAATATTTCTGTTGTGTTCACAAATGAAGAACTAGGAAAAGGATCTCAGAAAACACCCACAAATAGGAACAGAAGCGAGGGGCATCTTGAACAAATTTTCAGAAGACTGTGTTCGTGAGAAACTAGCTCAACTTAAAGTAGACAAAGCGATGGGACCAGATGGGATACACCCTAGAATACAGAGGGAACTTGGGGACATCCTAGCAGCTCCACTGACTGACGTTTTCAATGCCTCAGAGTCGTGACTGGTGCCAAAGGACTGGAGAGAGGCACATGTGGTCCCTTTACACAAAAGTGGAAGTAAGGATGTGGTTGAAAACTACAGGCCAGTTAGTTTAACTTCAGTGGTGAGTAAATTATTGGAAGCGTTGCTGAAAGAGAAATTAGTGAGATTTCTGGAGTCCAGCAGATTATAGGCTCCGAGGCAGCATGGATTCACCAGAGGCAGGTTTTGTCAGACAAATCTGATTGATTTCATTGACTGGGTGACCAGAGAGTTGGACCGAGGGAGAGCTCTAGATGTGGTGTATTCAGATTTCAGTAAAGCTTTTGACATTGTTCCTCACAGGCAACTTATAAACAAGCTGAGTACTCTAGGGATGGACTCTAAAGTTATGGCTTGGCTTAGAAATTGGTTGAATGTGAGGCGACAAAGGGTACAGGTAAATTGAGCTCTTTCTGAGGAGGAGATTACCAGTGGTGTGCCCCAGGGATCTGTCCTTGATCAGATTCTTTTTAACATCTTTGTAAGTGATATAGCAGAAGGGCTGTCGGGTAAGGTTTGCCTCTTTGCGGATAAAGCACAGTTACTTACCTGTAACAGGTGATCTCTGGGAACAGCAGGAATTAGTCCTCACATATGGGTACGTCGGTACCGATGGAGCCTGCGCGGGAACGCTCCCCAGCTTCCCAGAAAGAAAGCTTTTGGGAGCATCCCATAGTGCCTGCACGCTGCCTTCCCGCCTTTCCTGACCAACTCTCCTCAGTTCAAGTTTAAAGCTGAGACAATAGAGAGAGAGAGGAAAGGAAAGACAGAGAGATACAACTCCTAGGGGAGGTGGGAGGGTTGTGAGGACTAATTCCTGCTGTTCCCAGAGATCACCTGTTACAGGTAAGTAACTGTGCTATCTCCAGGAACAAGCAGGAATGAGTCCTCACATATGGGGACTCCCTAGCTGAGATGCCTGGGAGATCCCCAAGGGTATGAGACCTGAAGGGTTCCTCGTCTTCCTATGGATCTCAGGCATCCATTCAGGGAAGGAGGGCAGGAGTTGTTTAAGAATGGAACAGATGTCTGAGGACAGCCTGACCAAACAAGGCATCCCGGCAGGAGTTCTTGTCCAAACAGTAATGGGCTGTGAAGGTATGAACCGAGGCCCAGGTGGCTGCTCGACAGATCTGGTCGATGGACACAGAATGAAGATGAGCCATAGAGGTGGCCATGGCCCTCACATTGTGAGCTGTGACATGGCCTTCCAGAGAAAGGTTCTTACTCTGGTAAGCAAAAGAAATACACTGAGCAATCCAATTGGACAGTGTTCTTTTAAGGACTGGAAGTCCTAAATGAGAAGGATCAAAAGCAACAAAAAGCTGGGAAGACTTTCTATGTTGCTGTGTCCTGTGTAAGTAAAAAGCAAGAGCTCTTTTACAATCTAGAGTATGAAGGTTCCTCTCTTCACTGGATGCATGAGGAGCTGGAAAAAAGACAGATAAATATACCTCTTGATTAAGATGAAAAGGTGAGACCACTTTAGGCATAAAGTGAGGATTTGTCCTAAGGACTACCTTATCATGATGGAACCTTGTATAAGGTGGATTAGCCACTAAGGCCTGCAGTTCACTGATGCGGCGAGCATAAGTGATTGCAATAAAGGAAAATAACTTTCCAGGAAAGAAATTTCAAGGAGGTAGTGGCAAAGGGTTCAAAAGGTGGCTTCATAAGCTGACCAAGAACCAAGTTTAAGTCCCATGCCACCGGAGGAGGTCGAATGGGAGGTTTAGTTAAAGTTAGGCCTCTCATGAATCTTGCAATAAGAGGATGAGAGGAAATAGGCTGTCCACAGAGGCTTAAGGGACGCTGCAATAGCACTCAAATGGACCCTTACTGAATTTGTTTCAAGGCCTGCATTGGAGAGATGCAGGAGATATTACAATAGAGAATTCACATGAAGTGCCAGAGGGTCAAGACCCTTTTGAGCACACCAAATGGAAAATCTTTTCCACTTAAAAGCAAAGGAACGCCTAGTGGAAGGTTTTCTGGAAGCATGGAGGATATCCTTCACTTGCTGAGAAAGATTGAAGTCTTGAAGGTCTAGGCCTTCAGTAACCAAGCTCTGAGGTGAAGGGACTTGGGGTTTGGATGCCACAAAGTCCCTTCCTCCTGGGACAGAAGGTCTGGCGCAGCTCCCAAGTCCAGGGAGGGGGCTTGGGAGAGATGCAGAAGTAGAGGATACCACACTTGGCGTGGCCAGCGTGGAGCTATGAGGATCATTGATCCCTCTGGAGTTTGAACAGAGTCTTGGGAATCAAAGGAATGGGTAGGCATACAGGAAGCCCTGACCCCAATGAAGGAGGAAGGCATCCTTGGCCTGAACTCCCTGACACGGAATTCTGGAACAGAACCGGGGAAGTTTGGCATTCCACGGACTTGCAAAGAGGTCTATGTCCGGGGTTCCCATTCTTGGAAGATTCTGAGTACCTGATCCATGTGCAGGGACCATTCGTGTGGAAGCAGAACTCGACTGAGTCTGTCTGCCCAAGAGTTTTTGGATTCCTGGGAGGTATACTGCCAGGAGATGGATTTGATGCTCTCTGGCGAAGGCCCATAATCTTAGAGCTTCGTTGCAAAGCAACAGAGAGCCAGTTCCTCCTTGCTTGTTTATGTAAAACATGGCTACTTGATTGTCCGTATGAATGAGGACTGTCTTGTAGCTGAGGAGGGTATGAAAGACCTTGAGAGCTAGGAACACTGCTCGAAGTTCCAAGTGGTTGATATGAAGAGAGGTCTCCTGTGGGGACCAAGTGCCTTTGGTGGAGAGGTCTTGTAGATGAGCTCCCCAACCTGTTTGGGAGGCATCTGTTGTGAGGGTTGCTTGGGGTAACAAAGGTTGGAAGGGGGACCCCAGCAACAGATTTTGAGTGGACATCCACCATTGGAGAGACCAAAAAAGACGTTTGGAGGTTGCTATTTGGTCTGAGAGAGCTCCTGAAGCTTGAGTCCACTGGGTGGACAAAGTCCATTGAGCTGCTCTCATGTGTAAGCGAGCATAGGGTACCACATGTACTGTGGAAGCCATATGGCCTAGCAGCTGTAGCATCTCCCTGGCAGTTAAGTGGCTCTTTGACTGAATCTGGGAGGCTAACTGCACTAGACGTTGACAACGGGCCTTAGGAAGGTAGGCCCTTGCAGAAGTGGTGTCCAACCAGGCCCCTATGAATTCCAGGAACTGAGTAGGGGTGAGCTGGGACTTTGGGAGGTTTACCACAAGTCCCAGGTATTGTAGAATGCGCCTGGTGCGGTTCAGGGAGATCTGAGCCTCCGACTGGGTTGGAGCTCGGATGAGCCAGTCGTCCAGTTATGGGAAGACAAATATTCCCAGAGTGCGTAGAAATGCTTCATGCATTTGGTGAACACTCTTGGAGCAGAGGCTAGACCGAAAGGAAGCACTCTGTATTGGTAATGTTTTCCCTGGAACAGAAAACGTAGGAATCTTCTGTAAGATGGATGGATGAGGACATGAGTGTACGCATCCTTGAGATCTAGAGAACAAAGCCAATCCTGACTCTGCAGGTATGGAAGGAGAGTGCCCAGAGAAAGCATCTTGAACTTCTCCTTGCATAGGAAATTTGTTCAATTCTCTGAGATCTAGAATGGGTCTGTATCCCCCTGTTTTCTTTGGAATGAGAAAATAGGGGGAGTAAAACCCTGACCCCTGTTGAAGAAGAGGAACTTCTTCTATGGCCCTCTGGGCCAGAAGGGTAGTCACCTCCTGATCCAGAAGATCGAGATGTGGGAGAATTGAAGTCTCTCACCATGGTGTAGGGAGGAAGGTCTGATAAATTAAGTTTGTAGCCCTCTCTTATGATGGAGAGGGTCCACTGCTCTGATGTGATTTGCTCCCATCTGGGAGCAAAATGAGCTAACCTTCCTGGAATGGTGAGAGGTTCTGGCTGTTGTAGAGCCAGAAAGGTTAAGTTCTCTAGTATCAAGTCAAAAACCCTGAGGGGGTTGGGACTGCTGGGTTGTAGCAGCCCCTGCAGGTTTAGGCCTGGCCTGTTTAGGTTGCTGACGCTTAGTAGCAAAGCGACCTGTAGAAGATTGTTGGCCAGAAGTGGAAGGAAATCTGCTCCTTTTGTAAAAAGGCTTTTTGAAAGTTTTTTTCTTGGCTGGAATGGAGGTTGACTTGGAAAGTCTATCCAGAGCAGAATTCTCTGCATCCATTTGAGTGGCTTTTATTCGCCACTCTTTGCCAAAGAGATTTTCACCCGTACAGGGCAGATTTCCTAAGCCATCTTGAACCCAGGGTTCTAGATCAGAAGCCTGGAGCCAAGCAATTCTGCGAGCAGCTATGGCAATGCCTGAGGCTCTGCTGGCACCTTCAAAGGAGTCAAAGGCTGCCCTGTTGGAAAACTTTGAAATGTCTTGAGTATGCTTAAGCCAAAGGAGGAACTCATCCCTTCTATCCTCTGGAATAAAAGGGAGAAAGTTGTGCAGCTTTTGTGCAACTTCCTTTAGAAACATACCCATATAAAGGCTATATGAGTTGATTCTGGCAATAAGCATGCTGGCTTGGAAGATTTTCCTACCAAAAGCATCCAAGGTCCTGCATTCTCTTCCTGGAGGAGCAGAAGAGTGTCTTTTGGTACTCTTTATCCTTTTCATAGCTGACTGCACCACAATGGAGTGGTGAGGAAGCTGAGTTTTCTGAAATCCAGGACAAGGAGGGACACAGTACATAGTGTCCAATCTGCGAAAATGAGGAGAAAGGGTGAGAGGAGTCTCCCATAAGTTAATCATATGTTCATGAAGAATTTCATGAATTGGCAAGATGACTGCCTCTCTGGGAGCCTTAGAGTATCCTAAAATATCTAATTTTTTTGCTCTAGGCTCTGTTTCAGAGGTTACTGAAATAGAGAGTCCTTTAGCCACTTCTATTATGAAGTCTTGAAAGGACAAATCCTCTGGAGGAGACATTCTCCTTTTTGGAGAAGTAGGCTCCTCAGGAAGGGTAATGGATACTTCAGGAGACTCATCTGATGAATCAGAATCATCAGAGGAATCGAAGTATCGTCTGTCCCCTTCCAACGATCGATACGCGTATCGATCGGTGCCGACATCGGGCGTCCCCAGTACCGGATCGGTACCGAGAAATAGCCCTGGACAAGGAACCGAAGTCGGTATCCTGGCCGATGCAGTCGGTACCGGTATCGGCGCTGGTACCGGTACTGGCGCCGGTACCGACAACGGAACTCGTTGCGGTACCGTCGGCGTCGCAGCTTTAATAAAAGCCATTATAGCCTGTTGCATGGATTGAACAGTGTGATCCATGGACGCCACGACTGCCTGGATGTCGGTACCGGGAGAAAGTGCCGGTACCCCAGAGCAGTCTAACAGGTGATCGGTCGAGGCCGTGCCATCGATGTCAACCTGTAACCCCATAGGAGGAGCTTTGGAAGCCGGAGCTTCCCGCCGGGGTTGTTTGGCTGGGGCAGGATCCTCGAGGGCAAGCCTGGAGGCATCTCGATGCTTAGAGAGAGATTTGCCCTTCAAGGACCTGCTAGGATTGTGTTTGGTTACCTGAGACCCATCAGGAGAGGAAGACCTGTAAGGTGGGAAACAGCACATGGAGCTTGGCTGCTTGGTTCTGTAACCCTAGTTTAGACATTAGAGAGCAAGACTGGCAATCCGGAATGGAGTGTTCAGGACCCAAACACTTAAGACACCATTCATGGGTATCTGTAACAGAAATTGTACCGCTACACTTAGTGCATTTTTTGAACCCGGAGGCTGGTTTTTCCATGAGGGAAATTTTTCTTGTGGGCCTGGAGGCCTAAGAAGAAAAATACACCAAGTGAGGAAAAAAAAAAATATATATTTTTTTTTAGAAAGAAAAGAAAAGAAAAGACCGGCGGTACCGGTCCGGCGTCGGGGAAGGCAGACACGCGACCAAAGAAATAAATTAAAATAAAGAACTTCTTCAGCGGTGATAGGAACACGACCTGCTGGCTCCGCGGAAAAGAAGAACTGAGGAGAGTTGGTCAGGAAAGGCGGGAAGGCAGCGCGCAGGCGCTGTGGGATGCTCCCAAAAGTTTCCTTCTGGGAAGCTGGGGAGCGTTCCCGCGCAGGCTCCGTCGGTACCGACGTACCCATATGTGAGGACTCATTTCTGCTTGTTCCTGGAGATCAGCAGGAATTTAGTCTTCACATATGGGTATCATCGGTACCGACAGAGCCTGCGCGAGAACGCTCCCCAGTGTCTAATAGGAAAGCTTTTGGTAGCATCCCACAGCTCCTGCGTGCTGCCTTCCCGCCTTTCCCAACTGTCCCTCTCCAGTTGAGACAAAAGAGAGAGGGAAAGAGAGAAAGAGAGAGAGATAGATACAATTCCTAGCGGAGGTGGGTGGGTTGTGAAGACTAAATTTCTGCTGTTCCTGGAGATCACCTGTTACAGGTGAGTAACTATGCTATCTCCAGGAACAAGCAGGAATGTAGTCTTCACATATCGGGACTCCCTAGCTGCAGATGCCAGGGAGAAGGCCCCAGAAGTTGTGTGCCCCTGTGAAAGGACTCCCTTCCCCCCATGGATCTCTGGCATCCTACCAGGGATGGTGGGTAGGAGTTGATTAAGTATGGAAGAGGTTTTGTAGAACAGCCTGACCAAACAAGGCATCCCGGCGGGAGTCCTTGTCTTAGCAGTAATGGGCTGTGAAAGTATGAACCGAAGCCCAAGTAGCTGCTCGACAGATGTCATCGATAGACACAGTGTGAAGATGAGCCATAGAGGCTGCCGTGGCTCTCACATTGTGAGTTGTGACATGGCCTTCAAGAGGAAGGTTTTTACTCTCCTAGGCAAAAGATATACACTGTGCAATCCAGCTGGACAGTGTTCTTTCGGAGGCTGGAAGTCCCAAATGACTAGGATCAAAAGCAACAAAGAGTTAGGAGGACTCTCCATGTTGCTGTGTCCTTTGTAAGTAAAAGGCCAAAGCCCTTTTATAATCCAAAGTGTGAAGATTCCTTTCTGCATTTGAGGCGTGAGGCCTTGGGAAGGATACAGGAAGGTAAACCGCTTGGTTTAAATGAAAAGGTGACACCACCTTTGGCATAAAGTGTGGATGAGTACTAAGGACCACCTTATCATGATGGAACCTTGCATAAGGAGGATCAGCCACCAACGCTTGCAATTCACTGATGCGACGTGCTGATGTGATTGCAATAAGAAAAATGACCTTCCAGGAAAGGAATTTCAAAGAGGTAGTGGCTAATGGTTCAAAGGGCGGTTTCATGAGCTGCCCAAGAACCAGATTTAAGTCCCATGCCACCGGTGGTGGCTTAATAGGAGGCTTAGTTAAAAGAAGGCCTCTCATAAATCTCGCTATGAGAGGATGAGAGGAAATAGGTTGTCCATTTAGAGGCTTGAAAGAAGCTGCAATAGCACTCAAATGAACTCTCACTGAATTGGTCTTAAGCCCTGCATTTGATAAATGAAGGAGATACTCCAGAAATGATTCCAGAGGTATCGCAAGGGGGTTAAGACCCTTCTGCGAGCACCATATGGTAAACCTTTTCCACTTAAATGCATAAGAGCGACTTGTGGAAGGCTTCCTGGAAGCATAAAGGATATCCTTTACCTGCTGGGAAAGGTTAAGACCGTGAAGTTCTAGGTTTTCAACAACCAGGCCCTGAGATGCAGAGACTGGGGAGTGAGATTTGGAGCAGATCCTAACTCCAGAGGTGGAGCTTGAGAGAGATGTAGGAGCAGAGGGTACCACATTTGCCATGGCCAACGTGGAGCTATGAGAATCATATAACCTCTGTCTCTCTGAAGCTTGAACAGGGTTTTGGGAATTAGGGGAATGGGTGGAAAGGCATACAGGAAGTCCTGACCCCAATGGAGGAGGAAAGCATCCCTGGCCTGACAACCCCGAGCCATAATTCTGGAACAGAACCAGGGACGTTTGGCATTCAGCGGACTTGCAAAGAGGTCTATGTCCAGGGTTCCCCAAATCTGAAAAATATTGGCCACCTGGTCTGCATGGAGAGACCATTCGTGTGGAAGCAGAACTCGGCTGAGTCTGTCTGCACAAGAGTTTTGAATGCCTGGAAGATACACCGCAAGGAGATGAATCTAATGCTCTCTGGCGAGGGCCCATAGTCGCAAAGCTTTGTTGCAGAGCGACAGAGAGCCTGTTCCGCCCTGCTTGTTCACATAGAACATGGCTACTTGATTGTCCGTTTGAACTAGGATTGTCTTGTAGCTGAGCTGAATGTGGAATACTCGAAGAGAAAGGAAAATTGCTCTGAGTTCCAGGAGATTGATGTGTAGATAGGCCTCCTGTGGAGTCCAGTTACCCTGGGTAGAGAGGCCTTGCAGGTGGGCTCCCCAACCCACCTGTGAAGCATCTATTGTTAGAGTGGCTTGGGTGGGGATTGCTGAAAAGGAGACCATACCAAAAGGTTTTGGGGTGACTGCCACCATTGGAGGGACAAAATAAGGCGATCCGAGTTTGCTATTTTGTCTGACAGGCAAACTGATGCCCGAGTCCACCGAGTAGATAAAGTCCACTGGGCTGCCCTCATATGGAGGCGAGCATAAGGAACCACATGCACGGTGGATGCCATGTGGCCTAGCAACTAACATTTCTCAAGCAGTGAGGTGATGTTTTAGCACTGCTTGGGAAGTTAAGTGCACAATGCGAAGGCAGCGGGGTTGTGGAAGGTAGGCCCTTGTCTGTCTGGTATCCAGCAGAGCTCCTATAAACTCTAGGGACTGAGTAGGAGCAAGGTTGGATTTTGGGAAGTTTATGACAAGTCTCAAATACTGAAGGATGCGCATTGTGCGAGAGAGAGCAACCCTGGCCTCTGGCTCTGAAGGGGCTTGAATGAGCCAGCCGTCCAAGTAAGGGAAGACAAATATTCCCAAGGTGTGGAGAAATGCTGCCACCACAGCCATGCATTTTGTGAACACCCTTGGTGTAGTGGCCAGGCCAAAAGGAAGAACCCTGTATTGGTAGTACTTCCCTTGACACAGAAAGTGAAGGAATTTTCGGTGAGTTGGATGGATGAGAACATGAGCCTACGCATACTTGAGATCTAGAGACCAAAGCCAATCCTGACTCTGAAGGTATGGCAGCAGAGTTCCTAGAGAGACCATTTTGAACTTCTTTTTGAACAAGAATTTGTTCAATTCTCTGAGGTCTAAGATGGGTCTGTGTCCTCCTGTTTTCTTTGGAATAAGGAAATAGGGGGGAGTAAAACCCTGTACCCCGCTGGGGAATGGGTACCTCTTCTATTGCCCAAGCACAGTAACCTCTTGACCTAACTGGTCATTGAGAGAGGTCTGAGAATTGAATTGTCTTACCATTTTAGGAGGGGGCATACTGAGGAAATGAAGCTTGTACCCCCCTCTCTTACAATAGACAGAGTCCAATTTTCTGCTATTATCTTACCCCATCTGGGGGAAAAATGACAAACTTCCTGGGATGGTGGCCGTTCAGGGCCAGGAAGGCAAAGTTCTCTAGATAGGTGTCAAAGCGCCTTTGGAGGCTGAATCTGCTGAGCCGGTTGAGGCTTAGCTGCTTTTGCCTTTCTTTGCCTAGGTTGTTGCTGCTGTCCCTTTTGGGTAGACTGACCTAAGCGATGCCCCCTGTTGGGTATAGGAGGGATAAAACTTCTTCTTACTGAAGAATGGTTTCTTAGAGGATTTTTTCCTCGCAGGATCAGCTGTAGATTCAATCTATCCAAAGTGATATTGTCAACATCTATCTCATTAGCTTTTTCCTGCCAATTCTTGCCAAAGAGATTCTCTTCTGTGCAAGGAATATTCCCTAGTTTATCCTGTACCCAAATTTCCAAAGTCAGATGCCTGGAGCCAGGCAATCCTACGTGCACCTATGGCAATAGCAGAGATTCTGCTTATGCACTCAAAGCAGTCAAAGGTTGCACGATTCACAAACTTGGAAACATCCTGAGCATGTTCGACAAGGGCGAGGTAATCTTGCCTCTTATCAGGAAGGAGAGGGGCTCATAAGCTCTAAATCTCCTGTGACCTCCTTAAGGAACATTTCCCTATATAAGATATAGGAACTGATCCTAGCAGAAAGCATGGAAGCCTGGAAGGTTTGACGGCCAAAGGCGTCAAGAGTCCTACACTCACATCCCGGAGGATTAGATGCATGCCTTTTTGCACCCTTTATCCTTCTCATAGCTGATTCCACCACCATGGAATGGTGTGGTAGCTGAGTCTTCTGAAACCCAGGACAAGGAGAAACTCGATACCTGGTGTTGAGTCTTCGAGAGTGAGGAGATGTGATTAGAGGTGTTTCCCACATCCTTAACATGAGATCGTGCAAGATCTCATGAATAGGTAAGGTAGCTGCCTCCTTGGGAGCTTTAGGGTATTGCAGGATTTCTAATTCCTTTGCCCTAGGCTCCTTTTCAGGAGCCACTGTGATGGAAAGACCTCAGGCCACATCTTGGATAAAATCCTGAAAGGACATATCCTCTGGTGGAGACATCCTACGCTGAGGAGAAGAGGAATCCTCAGGAAGAAGTACTCTGGTATCGGCAGAGCTTTCAGAGTCGTCAGACTCATCCGAGGATTTAAAGTATCTCCGATCCGGGTGATCATGCAAGGCACGGTACCGATCGGTCAGCATTGGAGTGGTCCGGTACCGACTTGTCGATGGTAAAATACCTCCCGATGTCTGTGCTGGCACCGGAGTCTGTGCCGGTTGAATTGTCTGAAGCGGGCATCGAGGCCGTGAAAAGAGCCGCCAGACTGCACTCAATAGCCAAGAATCTCTGGTCTATCGACGCTGCCGATGCTTGGGTATCGGTACTGGATGAAGTGGCCAGTACCCCAGAGCATGGCACCAGTAGTTCTGCCGAGGTTGAAGCCTCGAGAACATCCTGGAGCCCTGTTAGTGCTTTGGAAGCCAAAGCCTCCCGCTGGGGCAATTTTGCCGGTGAAAGTCCCTCGCTGTCTAGGAGAAGATCTACCCTTTGAGGACCGGCTAGATTTATGTTTAGTTACCTGAGATCCATGGGAGGAAGACGAAGCCCTGGAAGACGTTGATGCCACGGAGGCTGCATCGAAGGGAAAAAGGGTGCTAAGATTAGCAGCTCGGTTCTGCCGGCCCCTTTTCGACATCATCCCACACACTCTGAAATAGAGTGGTCAGGACCTAAACATTTGAGGCACCACTCATGGGCGTCGGTGACGGAGATGGTACCGCTACACTTAGAACACTTTTTAAAACCCGAAGCGGGTTTTTCTATTCTAAAGGAAAAAGTTGGGCCTAGTGACCAAAATGGCGCGTGGCACCTGAAGAGAAAATTACTGGAAAGACTCCAGAAGAAAGTTTGTTTTTTTTTACGAAGAAAAGAAAGAAGAACCGGCGGTACCAGTGTAGCGTCGAGGGAAGGTAGACGCAACCACAAAAAAGAAGAATAGAAGGGATTTTTTTCTGCGGTGACAGGATGTGCGACCTGGTGGCTCCGCAGAAAACGAAGAACTGGAGCGGGACAGTTGGGAAAAGCGGTAAGGCAGCACGCAGGCGCTGTGGGATGCTCCCAAAAGCTTTCCTATTGGATGCTAGGGAGCGTTCCCACGCAGGCTCCGTCGGTACCGACGATACCCATATGTGAAGACTACATTCCTGCTTGTTCCTGGAGATTACCAAAATCTGCAATAGAGGAGACACCCCGGAAGGTGTAGATAATGAGGAGGGATCTAGCTAAGCTTGAAGAATGGTCTAGAATTTGGCAGCTGAGATTTTATGTTAAAAATGCAAGATCATGCATTTGGGCTGCAGCAATCCAAGAGAGCAATATTGTATAGGGAGTGAAGTATTTTGTCCACTAAAGAAGAATGGGACCTAGGCGTGATTGTGTCTGATGATCTTAAAATAGCTAAACAGGTAGAAAAGGCGACAGCAAAAGCTAGAAGGATGCTTGGGTGCATAGGGAGAGGAATGGCCAGCAGGAAAGGAAGTGATAGTGCCTCTGTATAAGTCTCTGGTGGGACCTCATTTGGAGTATTGTGTGCAAATCTGGAGACCAAACCTTCAAAAAGGATATAAACAGGATGGAGTCAATACAGAGGGTGGCTACTAAAATGGCTAGTGGTCTTCATTATAAAGCGTATGAGAACAGACTTAAGGATCTTAATATGTACACCTTAGAGGAAAGGGGGGATAGAGGTGATTATGACCGAGACGTTTAAATACTTCCATGGCATAAACACACAGGAGGAGAGCCTTTTTCGATTGAAAGCAAGCTCTGCTACAAGGGGACATGGTATGAGGGTGAAAGGGGATAGATTCAGGAGTGATATATGGAAATATTTCTTTACGGACAGAGTGGTGGATCCGTGGAATAGTCTCCCAGTAGAGGTGGTAGAGATGAGGATAGTATCTGAATTCAAATAAGCATGGGACAAACACAGAAGATCTCTAAAGAAAAAAAGGGAACAGTTGTAGTGGTTAATATGGAAGGGCAGACTAGATAGACCATGTGGTCTTTTTCTGTCATGTTTCTCTGTTTCTAAGACAAATTCAGGAGAAAAGGGGGTTCCCACCATGGTAGACATGCCCCCAAGCTGCTGTGAAGGTGCTCCTCTGAGCTAGCACACTTGCCAGAAAAATGACTAGCATCCAAATCAAAAGCTTCATCCTACAACTAAACACAATTGGTGCTGTATGCCTGCTTACACAGGGAGAAAAAGGATCTCAGAACAAATGAGCATTTCAGATCCAGGTCTAAGACATTAGCCTCAGACCAAACTGAAGTACATCAAGGATCCAAAATACTCCCTCTCATCAGGCTTCTGGAGAATACTTATTCAAAATCACAAAAATTATCAATATTCCATTCACTGAAACAATGTAATTCAGCAGAATCTATCAGTGTAGACCTTGTTCACACAACCTGCAGCATTCTTATATTCTTTATCCACAGCTTAATCTGAAATTCAGCATAATAGCAACATAAGAACATAAGATATGCCATACTGGGTCAGACCAAGGTCCATCAAGCTCAGTATCCTGTTTTCAACAGTGGCCGATCTAGGTCATAAGTACCTAGCAGTTTCCCCAAAAGACACAGGTTCCACAATGCTTGTAATTGGGTCAAGCAGTGATATCCCGGGTCCCTTTTAATAATGGTTTATGGACCTTTCCTCACAGGACTTGTCCAAACCTTTTTTAAACCCGGCTACACTAACAGTTTCACTACATCCTCAGGAAAAAAATTCCAGAATTTGATTATCCGTTGAGTGAAAAAATACTCTCTCTTATTAGACTTAAATAGGTTAGCCTATAGCTTCAAGTCCCCTAGTCTTTCTATATTCTGATGACGTAAACAATCTACATTTACCCGTTCCACTCCATTCATTAATTTATAGACCTCTATCATATCTCCCCTCAACCTTCTCTTTGCCAGGTTGAAGAGCCCTAACCTTTTTAGCTGCTCTTCATAGGAGTAACCTTCCATCCCCTTTACCATTTTGGTGGCTCTTCTCTGTACCTTTTCTAATAACGCGATATCCTTTTTAAGATACGGCGACCAGAACTGCAGGCAATATTCAAGGTGTGGTCGCACCATGGAATAATACAGAGGTATTATAATATCCTTTGTTTTATTTTTCATTCCTTTCCTTATGATACCTAGCATTCTATTTGCTCTCTTGGCCACCGCTGCACACTGGGCAGAGGGTTCTAATATGTTATCCACGATGACGCCTAAAGCACAGTTACTTACCTGTAACAGGTGATCTCTGGGAACAGCAGGAATAAGTCCTCACATATGGGTATGTCGGTACAGACGGAGTCTGCGCGGGAACGCTTCCCAGCATCCAATCAAAGAGCTTTTGGAAGCATCCCACCACACCTGTGTGCTGCCTTCCCGCCTTTCCCAACTGCCTCTCCTCAGTTAAGTTTTAAAGCTGAGACAAAGAGAGAGAGGAAAGGAAAGACAGAGATACAACTCCTGGGGAGGTGGGTGGGTTGTGAAGACTTATTCCTGCTGTTCCCAGAGATCACCTGTTACAGGTAAGTAACTGTGCTATCTCCAGGAACAAGCAGGAAAGCACAGTTACTTACCTGTAACAGGTGATCTCTGAGAACAGCAGGAATTAGTCCTCACATATGGGTACGTCGGTACCGACGGAGCCTGCGCGGGAAAGCTCCCCAGCTTCCCAGAAGGAAGCTTTTGGGGCCTCCCACTGCACATGCGCGCTGCCTTCCCGCCTTCCTGACCAGCTCTCCTCAGTTCGAGTTTATAGCTGAGACAATAGAGAGAGGAAAGGAAGATAGATAGAGGATACAACTCCTAGGGGAGGTGGGTGGGTTGTGAGGACTAATTTCTGCTGTTCCCAGAGATCACCTGTTACAGGTAAGTAACTGTGCTATCTCCAGGAACAAGCAGGAATAAGTCCTCACATATGGGGACTCCCTAGCTAAGATGCCTGGGAGATCCCGTTCCAAGGGTTTGCCATCTTCGTATGGATCTCAGGCATCCATCCTGGGAAGGTGGGCAGGAGTTGTTCAAGTATGGAACAGGTGTTTGAGGACAGCCTGACCAAACAAGGCATCCCGGCGGGAGTCCTTGTCCAAACAGTAATGGGCTGTGAAGGTATGAACCGAGGCCCATGTGGCGGCTCGACAGATCTGATCCATGGATACAGAGTGAAGATGAGCCATAGAAGTGGCCATGGCTCTCACATTGTGAGCTGTGACATGGCCTTCCAGAGAAATATTTTTACTCTGGTAAGCAAAGGAAATACACTGAGCAATCCAATTGGAAAGTGTACGTTTGGAGACTGGAAGTCCCAAATGGGAAGGATCAAAAGCTACAAAAAGTTGGGAAGACTTTCGATGTGGCTGAGTCCTGTTGAGGTAAAAGGCAAGAGCTCTTTTACAATCTAAAGTATGAAGGTTCCTCTCTGCACTGGATGCATGAGGAGCCGGAAAAAAGACAGGTAGATATACCTCTTGATTAAGATGAAAAGGCGAGACCACTTTGGGCATAAAGTGGGGATTCGTCCTAAGGACCACCTTATCATGATGAAACCTGGTATAAGGTGGATGAGCCACTAAGGCCTGTAGTTCACTGATGCGGCGAGCTGAAGTGACTGCAATAAGGAAAAGGACCTTCCAGGAAAGAAATTTCAAGGAGGTAGAAACCAACGGTTCAAAAGGTGGCTTCATAAGCTGACCCAGAACTAGGTTCAAGTCCCATGCTACCGGAGGAGGTCGGATGGGAGGCTTAGTTAGAGTCAGGCCTCTCATGAACCTTGCAATAAGAGGATGAGAGGAGACAGGTTGTCCATTTATAGGTTTTAAAGATGCTGCAATAGCACTCAAATGGACTCTTACTGAATTCGTCTTAAGGCCATGCATTAGAAAGATGCAGGAGATAGTCTAGTAGAGAATTCAAAGGAAGTGCTAGAGGGTCAAGACCCTGTTGAGCACACCAAATGGAAAAGCGTTTCCATTTGAAAGCATAGGAACGCCTCGTGGAGGGTTTCCTAGAGGCATGAAGGATATCTTTCACTGGTTGAGAAAGATTGAAGTCATGAAGGCTTAGGCCTTCAGTAACCAAGTTCTGAGGTGTAGGGACTTGGGGTTTGGGTGCCACAAAGTCCCCTCCTCCTGAGACAGAAGGTCTGGTGCAGTTCCCAGGTCCAGAGGGGGTCCCTGGGAGAGATGCAGAAGTAGAGGGAACCACACTTGGCGTGGCCAGCGTGGAGCTATGAGGATCATCGATCCGTGATCTCTCTGGAGTTTGAACAGAGTCTTGGGAATCAAAGGAAAGGGTGGAAAGGCATATAGGAATTCCTGACCCCAATGCAGGAGAAAGGCGTCGTTGGCCTGAGCTCCCTGACACGGATTACTGGAACAGAACCGGGGAAGTTTGGCATTCCACGGACTTGCAAAGAGGTCTATGTCCGGGGTTCCCCATTCCTGAAAGATTCTGCGTATCTGGTCCATATGTAGGGACCATTCGTGTGGAAGCAGAACTCGACTGAGTCTGTCTGCCCGAGAGTTTTGAACCCCTGGAAGATAGACTGCCAGAAGATGAATTTGATGCTCTCTGGCGAAGGCCCATAATCTGAGAGCTTCGTTGCAAAGCGACAGAGAGCCTGTCCCTCCTTGTTTGTTTATGTAGAACATGGCCACCTGATTGTCTGTCTGGACTAGGATGGTCAGGTTGACTAGGAGGGTATGGAAGACTTTGAGGGCAAAGAAGATTGCTCGCAGTTCCAGGAGGTTGATGTGAAGGGTGGTCTCTTGTGGAGACCAAGTACCCTGAGTGGAGAGATGTTGAAGATGGGCTCCCCACCCTGTTTGGGAGGCATCTGTTGTGAGGGTTGCTTGGGGCAACAAAGGTTGGAAGGGGGTCCCGAACAACAGATTCTTGGTGGATATCCACCATTGGAGGGATCAAAACAGACGCTTTGAGGTGAGTATTTGGTCGGAGAGCACTCCTGATCCTTGAGTCCACTGGGTGGCCAAGGTCCATTGAGCTGCTCTCCTATGAAGACGAGCGTAGGGCACCACGTGTACCGTGGAGGCCATGTGGCCCAGAAGTCGTAGCATTTCTCGGGCTGTCAAGTGACTGCTGGACTGAGCTTGGGAGGCCAAGCACATCAGACGTTGGCCCCGGACTTGAGGTAGGTAGGCCCTTGCAGTGGTGGTGTCCAACTGGGCCCCTATGAAATTCTAGAGACTGAGTAGGGGTAAGTTGAGACTTGGGAAGGTTTACCACCAGTCCCAGATACTGCAGAAGGTGCCTTGTGCGGTCCAGGGAAATCTGGGCCTCTGATTGAGATGGAGCTCGGATGAGCCAGTCGTCCAGATATGGGAATACAAAAATTCCCAGACCTCTTAGAAATGCAGCCACCACTGCCATGCATTTGGTGAACACTCTTGGAGCAGAGGCTAGACCGAAGGGAAGTACTCTGTACTGGAAATGTTTTCCCTGAAACAGAAATCTTAGATATTTTCTGTGGGATGGGTGGATGAGTATATGTGTGTACGCATCCTTGAGATCTAGAGAACAAAGCCAATCCTGACTCTGAAGGTATGGAAGGAGAATGCCTAGAGAAAGCATTTTGAATTTCTCCTTGTACAGACACTTGTTCAATTCTCTCAGATCTAGGATAGGTCTGAATCCCCCTGTCTTCTTTGTTATGAGAAAATAAGGGGAGTAGAATCCTGTCCCTTGTTGAAGAAGAGGAACCTCTTCTATTGCCCCTTGGGCAAGGAGAGAAGAGACTTCCTGATCCAACAGGCCCAGGAGAGATGGGGGAGAATTGAAGTGCCTCACCATGGTATATGGAGGAAGGTTGGAAAAATGAAGTTTGTAGCCCTCTCTGATGATAGAGAGGGTCCAGTGCTCTGATATAATTTGCCCCCATCTGGGAGCAAAGTGAGCTAACCTTCCGGGAATGGTGAGGGGCTCTGGTTGTTCTAGAGCCAGAAATGTTAAGTTCTCTAGGGGCAAGTCAAAACCCCTGAGGGGGTTGAGCCTGCTGAGGAGTGGCAGACACTGCAGGCTTTGACCTTGCCTGTTTAGGCTGCTGACGTTTAGCAGCAAAGCGAGGCTGAGAAGATTGTTGGCCAGTATTTGTGGAAAATCTGGCCTTCTTGTAGTAAGGCCTCTTGAAAGACTTTTTCTTGGCAGGAGTAGAGGTAGACTTAGAAAGTCTATCTAATGTAGCATTTTCTGCGTCCATTTGAGTGGCTTTAATTTGCCAGTCCTTACCAAATAAGTTCTCACCTGTACAGGGCAGATTCCGTAAGCCATCCAGGACCCAGGGTTCTAGGTCAGAGGCCTGGAGCCAAGCAAGTCGTCGGGCTGCAATAGCAATGCCCGAAGCTCTACCGGCACCCTCAAAGGAATCAAAAGCTGCTCTGTTGGAGAACTTAGAAACATCTAGAAGCTGTTTCACCAGAGAAATGAACTCCTCCTTTCTATCCTCAGGGATAAAGGAGGCAAAATGCCATACCTTTAGGGCAAGTTCCCTGAGAAACATGCCCATATACAGACTGTAAGAATTAATCCTGGCTATAAGCATACTAGCCTGGAAAATGTTCCTGCCAAAAGAGTCTAGGGTCTTACATTCTCGCCCTGGAGGGGTAGAAGAGTGCCTTTTGGTGCTCTTAATCTTTTTCAGCGCAGACTTCACCACAATGGAATGGTGAGGCAACTGAGTCTTTTGAAACCCAGGAGAAGGAGGGACCCGGTACATGGTGTCCAACCTACGAGAGTAAGGAGACAACGTTAGAGGAGCCTCCCATAAGTCCATCAAGTGTTCTTGAAGGATTTCATGGATAGGCAGGGTGACTGCCTCTTTAGGAACCTTACGGTATCCTAAAATATCCAATTTCTTTGACCTAGGTTCTTTTTCAGAGGATGTGGTAATAGAAAGTCCTTTAGCTAGCTCTATAATGAAGTCTTGAAAGGACAAATCCTCTGGTGGAGACATTCTCCTCTTTGGGGAAGAAGGGTCTTCATGAAGAACTAGAGACAGCTCATCAGAGTCCTCAGAGGAGTCAAAATCCTCAGAAGAATCAGAGTATTCTCTATTTGCTTCCAACGCACGATACGCATACCGATCGGTATCGACATCGGGCGTACCGGGTATGGGATCGGTATCGGGTGAAAACCCGGATCCGGCATGCGGAACCGATCTGCGTTTGGAAGTCGATGGTCTCGGTTCCGGTATGGGAGACGATACCGGAATCGGAACCGGACCCGGTACCGCTGAACGCGGTACCGAGGGCGTCGCAGCATTAATAAAAGCCAGCATGGCCTGCTGCATGGTCTGAACAGTATTGCTCATAGACGCCACTGCTGCCTGGATGTCGGTACCGGTATGGGCCGGTACCCCAGAGCAGTCTAACAGGTGATCAGTCGAGGCCGTGCCATCGATGTCAACCTGTAACCCCATAGATGGTGCTTTGGAAGCCGGAGCTTCCCGCCGGGGTTGTTTGGCTGGGGCATGGTCCTCAGATTCAAAAGTGAAAGCCTCTCGATGCTTTGAAGGAGATTTGCCCTTTGAGGACCTGCCCGAAGAAGGTTTGGTTACCTGAGATCCATCCGGAGAGGAAGACCTGGATGACTGTGATGCTGGATTATCTGAAGCAAACAGCACATGGAATTTGTTGGCCCGGTTCTGCAAACCACGTTTAGACATCTGGGAGCAGGATGGGCAGACCGGAATGGAGTGGTCAGGTCCCAAACATTTAAGACACCATTCATGGGTGTCTGTGACAGAAATAACAGCACTACACTTGGTACACTTCTTGAAACCAGGGGCTGGTTTCTCCATGAGGAGAATTTGTGTAGGCCTGAGGCCTAACCGAAGTCACCAAGTTGTGCAAAGATAAAGTGTTTTGTTTTTTTTTTTAAAGAAAGAAAAGAGAGACCGGCGGTACCGGTTTCGGTATGGGGAAGGCAGGTACGCGGTCTAAAGAAACAAACTAAAACAATAATTTCTTCAGCGGTGACAGGAACACGACCTGCTGGCTCCGTGGAAAAATAGAAACTGAGGAGAGCTGGTCAGGAAGGCGGGAAGGCAGCGCGCATGTGCAGTGGGAGGCCCCAAAAGCTTCCTTCTGGGAAGCTGGGGAGCTTTCCCGCGCAGGCTCCGTCGGTACCGACGTACCCATATGTGAGGACTTATTCCTGCTTGTTCTTGGAGATTGAGTCTTCACATATGGGGACTCCCAAGCTGAGATGCCTGGAGTCCCAGCATATCATAGGTTGGAACATGCTATCCCCCACAACACCAGGCATCCTAAGGATGGAGGGTAGGAGTTGAAGAAAGCACAGTTACTTACCTGTAACAGGTGATCTCTGGGAGCAGCAGGAATTAGTCCTCACATATGGGTACGTCGGTACCGACGGAGCCTACGCGGGAACGCTCCCTAGCTTCCCAAAAAGGAAAGCTTTTGGGAGCATCCCACAGCGCCTGCGCGCTGCCTACCCGCCTTTCCTAACCAACTCTCCTCAGTTTGAGTTTAAAGCTGAGACAATAGAGAGAGAGAGGAAAGGAAAGACAGAGACAGATACAACTCCTAGGGGAGGTGGGAGGGTTGTGAGGACTAATTCCTGCTGTTCCCAGAGATCACCTTACAGGTAAGTAACTGTGCTATCTCCAGGAACAAGCAGGAATGAGTCCTCACATATGGGGACTCCCTAGCTAAGATGCCTGGGAGATCCCCAAGGGTATGAGACCCTGAAGGGTTCCTCGTCTTCCTATGGATCTCAGGCATCCATTCAGGGAAGGAGGGCAGGAGTTGTTCAAGAATGGAACAGGTGTCTGAGGACAGCCTGACCAAACAAGGCATCCCGGCGGGAGTCCTTGTCCAAACAGTAATGGGCTGTGAAGGTATGAACCGAGGCCCAGGTGGCTGCTCGACAGATCTGGTCGATGGACACAGAATGAAGATAAGCCATAGAGGTGGCCAAGGCCCTCACATTGTGAGCTGTGACATGGCCCTCCAGAGAAAGATTCTTACTCTGGTAAGCAAAAGAAATACACTGAGCAATCCAATTGGACAGTGTTCTTTTAGAGACTGGAAATCCTAAATGAGAAGGATCAAAAGCAACAAAAAGCTGGGAAGACTTTCTATGTTGCTGTGTCCTGTGTAAGTAAAAAGCAAGAGCTCTTTTACAATCTAGAGTATGAAGGTTCCTCTCTGCACTGGATGCATGAGGAGCTGGAAAAAAGACAGGTAAATATACCTCTTGATTAAGATGAAAAGGTGAGACCACTTTAGGCATAAAGTGAGGATTTGTCCTAAGGACTACCTTATCATGATGGAACCTTGTATAAGGTGGATTAGCCACTAAGGCCTGCAGTTCACTGATGTGGCAAGCAGAAGTGATTGCAATAAGGAAAATAACCTTCCAGGAAAGAAATTTCAAGGAGGTAGTGGCTAAGGGTTCAAAAGGTGGCTTCATAAGCTGACCAAGAACCAATTTAAGTCCCATGCCACCAGAGGAGGTCGAATGGGAGGTTTAGTTAAAGTTAGGCCTCTCATGAATCTTGCAATAAGAGGATGAGAGGAAATAGGTTGTCCATTGAGAGGCTTAAGGGATGCTGCAATAGCACTCAAATGGACCCTTACTGAATTTGTTTTAAGGCCTGCATTGGAGAGATGCTGGAGATATTCCAATAGAGAATTCACAGGAAGTGCCAGAGGGTCAAGACCCTTTTGAGCACACCAAATGGAAAATCATTTCCACTTAAAAGCATAGGAACGCCTAGTGGAAGGTTTTCTGGAAGCATGGAGGATATCCTTCACTTGCTGAGAAAGATTGAAGTCTTGAAGGTCTAGGCCTTCAGTAACCAAGCTCTGAGGTGAAGGGACTTGGGATTTGGATGCCACAAAGTCCCTTCCTCCTGGGACAGAAGGTCTGGCGCAGCTCCCAAGTCCAGGGAGGGGGCTTGGGAGAGATGCAGAAGTAGAGGGTACCACACTTGGCGTGGCCAGCGTGGAGCTATGAGGGTCATAGATCCTTGATCCCTCTGGAGTTTGAACAAAGTCTTGGGAATCAAAGGAATGGGTGGAAAGGCATACAGGAAGCCCTGACCCCAATGAAGGAGGAAGGCATCCTTGGCCTGAGCTCCCTGACACGGAATTCTGGAACAGAACCGGGGAAGTTTGGCATTCCACAGACTTGCAAAGAGGTCTATGTCCGGGGTTCCCCATTCCTGGAAGATTCTGAGTACCTGATCACGTGCAGGGACCATTCGTGTGGAAACAGAACTCGACTGAGTCTGTCTGCCCAAGAGTTTTGGATTCCTGGGAGGTATACTGCCAGGAGATGGATTTGATGCTCTCTGGCGAAGGCCCATAATCTTAGAGCTTCATTGTAAAGCGACAGAGAGCCAGTTCCTCCTTGCTTGTTTATGTAAAACATGGCTACTTGATTGTCCGTATGAATGAGGACCTGTCTTGTAGCTGAGGAGGGTATGAAAGACCTTGAGAGCTAGGAACACTGCTCGAAGTTCCAAGTGGTTGATATGAAGAGAGGTCTCCTGTGGGGACCAAGTGCCTTTGGTGGAGAGGTCTTGTAGATGAGCTCCCCAACCTGTTTGGGAGGCATCTGTTGTGAGGGTTGCTTGGGGCAACAAAGGTTGGAAGGGGGACCCCAGCAACAGATTTTGAGTGGACATCCACCTTTGGAGAGACCAAAAGAGACGTTTGGAAGTTGCTATTTGGTCTGAGAGAGCTCCTGAAGCTTGAGTCCACTGGGTGGACAAAGTCCATTGAGCTGCTCTCATGTGTAGGCGAGCATAGGGTACCACATGTACTGTGGAAGCCATATGGCCTAGCAGCTGTAGCATCTCCCTGGCAGTTAAGTCCAGATATGGGAAGACAAATATTCCCAGAGTGCGTAGAAATGCAGCAACTATTGCCATGAATTTGGTGAACACTCTTGGAGCAGAGGCTAGACCGAAAGGAAGCACTCTGTATTGGTAATGTTTTCCCTGGAACAGAAAACATAGGAATTTTCTGTGAGATGGATGGATGAGGACATGAGTGTACGCATCCTTGAGATCTAGAGAACAAAGCCAATCCTGACTCTGCAGGTATGGAAGGAGAGTGCCTAGAGAAAGCATCTTGAACTTCTCCTTGCATAGGAATTTGCTCAATTCTCTGAGATCTAGAATGGGTCTGTATCCCCCTGTTTTCTTTGGAATGAGAAAATAGGGGGAGTAAAACCCTGACCCCTGTTGAAGAAGAGGAACTTCTTCTATGGCCCTCTGGGCAAGAAGGGTAGTCACCTCCTGATCCAGAAGGTCGAGGAGAGATGTGGGAGAATTGAAGTGTCTCACCATGGTGTAGGGAGGAAGGTCTGAGAAATTAAGTTTGTAGCCCTCTCTTATGATGGAGAGGGTCCACTGCTCTGATGTGATTTGCTCCCATCTGGGAGCAAAATGAGCTAACCTTCCTGGAATGGTGAGAGGTTCTGGCTGTTGTAGAGCCAGAAAGGTTAGGTTCTCTAGTATCAAGTCAAAAACCCTGAGGGGGTTGGGACTGCTGGGTTGTAGCAGCCCCTGCAGGTTTAGGCCTGGCCTGTTTAGGTTGCTGACGCTTAGTAGCAAAGCGACCTGTAGAAGATTGTTGGCCAGAAGTGGAAGGAAATCTGCTCCTTTTGTAAAAAGGCTTTTTGAAAGGTTTTTTTCTTGGCTGGAATGGAGGTTGACTTGGAAAGTCTATCCAGAGCAGAATTCTCTGCATCCATTTGAGTGGCTTTTATTTGCCACTCTTTGCCAAAGAGATTTTCACCCGTACAGGGCATATTTCCTAAGCCATCCTGAACCCAGGGTTCTAGATCAGAAGCCTGGAGCCAAGCAATTCTGCGAGCAGCTATGGCAATGCCTGAGGCTCTGCTGGCACCTTCAAAGGAGTCAAAGGCTGCCCTACTGGAAAACTTTGAAATGTCTTGAGTATGCTTAAGCCAAAGGAGGAACTCATCCCTTCTATCCTCTGGAATAAAAGGGAGAAAGTTGTGCAGCTTTTGTGCAACTTCCTTTAGAAACATACCCATATAAAGGCTATATGAGTTGATTCTGGCAATAAGCATGCTGGCTTGGAAGATTTTCCTACCAAAAGCATCCAAGGTCCTGCATTCTCTTCCTGGAGGAGCAGAAGAGTGTCTTTTGGTACTCTTTATCCTTTTCATAGCTGACTGCACCACAATGGAGTGGTGAGGAAGCTGAGTTTTCTGAAATCCAGGACAAGGAGGGACATGTACATCGTGTCCAATCTGCGAGAATGAGGAGAAAGGGTGAGAGGAGTCTCCCATAAGTCAATCATATGTTCATGAAGAATTTCATGAATTGGCAAGGTGACTGCCTCTCTGGGAGCCTTAGAGTATCCTAAAATATCTAATTTTTTTGCTCTAGGCTCTGCTTCAGAGGTTACTGAAATAGAGAGTCCTTTAGCCACTTCTATTATGAAGTCTTGAAAGGACAAATCCTCTGGAGGAGACATTCTCCTTTTTGGAGAAGTAGGCTCCTCAGGAAGGGTAATGGATACTTCAGGAGACTCATCTGATGAATCAGAATCATCAGAGGAATCGAAGTATCGTCTGTCCGCTTCCAACGATCGATACGCGTATCGATCGGTACCGACATCGGGCGTCCCCGGTACCGGATCGGTACCGAGAAATAGCCCTGGACAAGGAGCCGGAGTCGGTATCCTGGCCGATGTCGATGGAGTCGGTATCCTGGCCGATGTCGATGCAGTCGGTGCCGGTACCGACAACGGGACTGGTTGCGGTACCGTCAGCGTCGCAGCTTTAATAAAAGCCATTATAGCCTGCTGCATGGATTGAACAGTGTGATCCATGGACGCCACGACTGCCTGGATGTCCGTACCGGGAGAAAGTGCCGGTACCCCAGAGCAGTCTAACAGGTGATCGGTCGAGGCCTGCCATCGATGTCAACCTGTAACCCCATAGGAGGAGCTTCGGAAGCCGGAGCTTCCCGCCGGGGTTGTTTGGCTGGGGCAGGATCCTCGAGGGCAAACCCGGAGGCATCTCGATGCTTAGAGGGAGATTTGCCCTTCGAGGACCTGCTAGGATTATGTTTGGTTACCTGAGACCCATCAGGAGAGGAAGACCTGGAAGATGTCGATGCCACCGCCGGTGCATCCGTGGGAAACAGCACATGGAGCTTGGCTGCTCGGTTCTGTAACCCTCGTTTAGACATTAGAGAGCAGGACTGGCAATCCGGAAAGCGTAGTTACTCACCTGTAACAGGTGTTCTCCAGGAGCAGCAGGAATCAGTCCTCACTTATGGGTGACGTCGGCGCCGACGGAGCCCTCGCGGAGCAATCTTCCCCAGCTTTCAAAGAAAGCCTTTGGGAATTGCAGCGCGCATGCGCGGTCCTCTTCCCGCCCAAGGGTGCCATCTTAGCCAGTCAGATGACATAGCTAAAAAAGACAGCACAAAAAAAAAATTTGCAAACAAACATAAGCAGACGATTGCAACTCCAAGGGGAGGAGGGAGGGTAGTGAGGACTGATTCCTGCTGCTCCTGGAGAACACCTGTTACAGGTGAGTAACTACGCTTTCTCCAGGACCAAGCAGGAAGTCAGTCCTCACTTATGGGACTCCCAAGCTCAAGGCTACCGGAGACCCTAAGCACAAAAATGAGCTCCCTCTAGCTCAGCAGCACAGAAGGAAAGAATCTTCGCTGAATTATCACCCACCGGTAGCCCACATCCGGGATGGAGGGTAGGAGTTGCTCAGACCTCAAAGAGATTACGGAGGACTGCCTGTCCGAAAGCACTGTACCTGCGGGACTCCCTCTCGAGGCAGTAATGGACCGCAAAAGTCTGGCTCGAAGACCAAGTAGCGGCCCGGCAGATGTCTGCCAACGGAACAGAGCGGAGGTAAGCCACTGACGTAGCCTTTGCCCGAACGCAATGAGCCGTGACTCGACTTTCTAAGGAGAGTCCGGCTGCCCCATAAGCCCAAGAGATACAGTCCGCAACCCAGATGGACAGAGTACGCTTGGAGACCGGGAGCCCCAATTTATTGGGGTCAAAAGACACAAAAAGCTGAGCAGCTTTACGGTGCTCCCGCGTACGGTCAAGGTAGAAGTTCAATGCCCTTCTACAGTCCAGGGTATGGAGGACCGTTTCAGCTCGGCTGGAGTGTGGTCTGGGAAAGAAGGTTGGAAGTACCACCTCCTGATTGATGTGAAAAGGGGAGACCACTTTTGGAAGAAATTTTGGGTGAGTCCGTAGGACTACCCTATTTTTGTAGAACCGAGTGTAAGGGGGATCAGACACGAGGGCCTGCAATTCACTTACGCATCTAGCGGAAGTGAGGGCTATCAAGAACAGTGTTTTCCAAGACAGAAAACGGAGAGAACAGGTAGCCATAGGTTCAAAAGGCGGACAGGTGATCCGCTGCAAAACCACATTCAGGTCCCAGTCAGGCGCTGGCGGGCACAGAGGTGGTTTAAGTAGAAGGAGACCTCGGAGGAACCTCGCTACGAGAGGGTCGCTGGAGAGAGGTCTACCGTCCACTGGCACATGATGGGCCGAAAGAGCACTGAGGTGAACTTTGACGGAGTTGGACTTAAGTCCCAGATTAGAGAGGTGTAGCAAGTACTGCAAGATCACCGACACCGGGCAGGAGAAGGGATCCTGAGACTGTTGGGCACACCAGACGGCGAAGCGACGCCATTTAAGGGCGTAGCATTTGCGGGTAGAAGGCCGTCGCGAAGCCAAGACGACCTCCTCCACCTCTGCCGGCAGGAGAAGGGGAGCAAGGACTACCCTCTCAGCAGCCAGGCCATGAGGTTGAGAGACCTGAGGTTGGGGTGTAGAAGAGACCCCTGATCCTGAGTGAGGAGATCCGGTTGTACCCCCAGAGGGAATGGATCCTCCACCGCTAATTGCAGCAGGAGCGGAAACCACGGCTGTCTGGGCCAACGAGGGGCCACCAGGATCATGAAGGCTTTGTCTCGGAGAACCTTGAAAAGAGTCCGAGAGACTAGCGGGATGGGAGGGAAAGCATACAGAAGGCTCCCCGACCATGAAATTAGAAACGCGTCCGCCGCAACCCGAAGGGGGTGTGGCTGACGAGAGCAGAAGCGAGGAAGCTGCCGGTTGTGAGGACTGGCAAAGAGATCCACCGTGGGGAGGCCCCACTTTAGGAAGAGCTTCTGAACTACCAAGGGATCCAGCCGCCACTCGTGCGGCTGGAGGATCCTGCTGAGTTTGTCCGCCAGGCAATTCTCTTGGCCCGGGAGATAAACTGCCTTGAGGAGAATGCCGTGACTGATGGCCCAAGAGCAGAGCTTCTGTGCCTCCCGGCAGAGGAGGAAGGAGCCCGTGCCCCCCTGCTTGTTCACGTAGAACATGGCAACTTGATTGTCCATCTGGACAAGGACGGACTGGTGGGAAGTCAGGTAGGAGAAGGCCTTGAGAGCCAGGCAGATCGCCCTGAGCTCCAGGAAGTTGATCTGCTGAGCAGACTCCCACGTGGTCCAGAGGCCCTGAGTACGTGCCCCTTGGCAATGTGCTCCCCAGCCCAGGAGGGATGCATCCGTGGTCAGCACCCGGGTCGGCTGGGGTGACTGGAAAGGCATTCCGAATATCAGGTTCGGCTGCTGAAGCCACCACCGGAGAGACGAGAACAGCGGCTCGGAGACGCGCACTAGGTCTGCTAGGCCGCCTGTGGCTTGTCGCCACTGCTGGCGGAGACACCATTGAGCAGGCCGCATATTAAGGCGGGCATTGGGGGTCACATGGACGGTGGAAGCCATATGGCCGAGTAGTCTCAGGAAGCGCCTGGCGGAGACCAGGGGCTGGCTGCGAAAACGGTCGGCTAGGTCCATGAGCCGTTGAGCCCTGTCGAGCGGTAGGTACGCCCGTGCCTGAGGAGTGTGCAGCCTTGCGCCGATGAACTCGACATCCTGTGAGGGGAGCAAAGTGGACTTTGCGAAATTTATAACAAAGCCCAAGTATTGCAGAAGAGTCACCGTGCGGTGTGTGGCGCTGGTGACCTCCGGAGCGGACGCCGCTCTGATGAGCCAGTCGTCGAGGTACGGAAAGACAAAGAGGCCGTGAAGCCGGAGATGGGCCGCCACCACCGCGAGACATTTTGTGAAGACTCGCGGAGCGGAGGACAGGCCAAAGGGCAGTACTCTGTACTGGTAATGATTTCCTGCCACCACAAACCTTAGGTATTGGCGGTGGCTTGGGTGGATGAGGATGTGCGTGTAGGCATCCTTTAGATCCAAGGAGCATAGCCAATCTCCCTGCTGGAGGTAGGGCAGAAGGATTCCAAGGGTAAGCATCTTGAACTTCTCCCGCACGAGGAACTTGTTGAGGTTGCGCAAGTCCAGGATGGGTCTGAGGCCTCCTGTTCTCTTTGGTATTAGAAAATACCGGGAATAAAAACCTTGACCTCTCAGGTGGTGTGGCACCGGTTCCACCGCCTGATCCTGCAGAAGACCTGCTAACTCCTGAAGGAGTAATTCCCTGTGCAGAGGGGGTCGTGGAGGTTCTCCCGGAAATAGGAGGGAGGGACCTGGTGGAAGTGGAGAAGATAGCCTTCTCGCACGACTTGAAGCACCCAGGCATCTGCGGTGATGCTGGACCACCTGTGGGCGAAGTGAACCAGCCGGCCTCCGGTGCTGGGAGGAACCAGCGGGGGGGGGAGAGGCTATGCTTAGTGAGTCAAAAACCCCCACCCTGCGGAGCAGGGGCTGGTGGTGCAGGCTTGGGGGCTTGCTGCCTACGGGACCCGTTACCCCGTCCCTTGGCCTGCTGGCCCTGTTGGGGAGCTGCAGGGGCCTGATAATGGGGGTATTGTTTGTAGGCAGTCGCCTTCCTCGGGTAAAAGGACTTTTTTCCCGAGCCCTTCTTTTTCTGGGAAGGGGCAGAGGTCTTCCTAGAAAGCCTGGTCCTGGTGAGAGTCTCAGTCTCAATTTGTGCAGCCTTCTCAGCCATGGGCTTGCCAAAGAGGTTTTCGCCTCGGCAGGGGACATCGACCAACTTGTCCTGCACCCAGGGCTCAAGGTCTGACGACTGAAGCCAAGCCTGTCGGCGGGCACCGATGCCGGCTGCGGCCACTCGAGCCGATGCTTCAAAGCCATCATAGGCTGCTCGGGACATGAACTTTGAGCATTCCCGAATGCCAGTGGACAAGGCCAGGAACCTCCGCAAGGGTTCCTCGGACAAACCAGCGGAGAATCCGGCTAGTTCTATAGCCAGATCTCGGAGATACATGCCCATGTATAGCTGGTAGGTCTGGACACGACATGCGAGCATAGAGCCCTGGAAACACTTCTTACCAAGGCCATCCAGGTTACGGGCCTCCCTGCCAGGAGGCACCGAGGAGTGCATCTTCTGGCTCTTAAGACGATGCATGGCCGATTCCACTACCATGGAATGGTGTGGTAGCTGTGCCTTTTGAAAGCCAGGGCTCTTGCGGACTCGATAGATAGAATCGACCCGCTTGCTCAGGACCGGCGAGGAGGCCGGACTCTCCCACATGCGGAAGAGTAGTCGTTCCAGCATAGGAGGAACCGGTACAGTAAAGTGTTCCCTTGCGGGAGAGTCATACTGGAGGGCGTCGAGCTCTTCGGCTCGAGGCTCCTCCTCGGGGTCCACAGGGAAGGCCAAAGCCTTGGCCATATGCCTGACGAAGTCCGAGAACCGGGCATCCTCCGGGGGGGACTGCTTCCGAGGCTCGGACTCCGGTGAGTCCGAGGGGACACACCGAGTCCGGAAAGAATCAGGCGACTCTTCCTCTTCAGACTCCCAGACCGACTCCGACGAGGACTCGGTGGGGTCGGCCCGGGCAGGGCGCGGCGCCTGCCGCCCCGACGCCGAGGGAGTCGGCGTCGGCGACCTCGGTCCTGAACGGGAGGCCGAGGGTGACCTCGACCGAGGATCGACTCGAGTTCGCATCGACTCGAGGATCGGCTCGGTCTCCGGGGTCGACTTGGACGTCGACGTCCCGGCGGTCGGGGCAGCGGCGCCAGCGAGGCCAGCGAGCAGTGCCCGCTGCTGGTCCATGAAGGCAGACAGTCTGCTCTCCAAGGCCGTCAACCTGAGTCCGAGCTCAGGTGACCCAGCAGCCCCCGACTCGGGCCCCGACGGCGTCGGGCCCGACGTCGGCTGTCGCGGAGGCGAGTCCAGAAGGACCACAGGACTTACCCGAGCAGGCATCTCCGACTCCAGGCGAGGTCGCTTCGTGAGGTGCTCCTTCTCCAAGGACCCGGGGCGGCTGTCGGGGCTATGCGACCTGGCCCTCGCGGAACCAGGAGCGTCCACCGACGCCGCCCTCGCGGGTTTCACCTTCCGACGATGGTCCCCGGAGGGAGAACCCCTGTCGGAGGAACTCCGGCGACGGTCCGAGCTGGAGCCTTTGGACGCGGAGGCCTCCGACGAGGTCCGGGTACGGCTGGGGTCAGCGAAGATCCTATCACGCTGATGCCGCCGACTTCTCAACGCTTTGGAGGACATTTTGCCACAGGGCCCACAGATCAATTCCTCATGATCCGGGCCCAGGCAGCGGAGGCAAAAGTCGTGTGTGTCAGTTAGTGACATATTTCGGTCACACTGACCACACCGCTTAAAACCACTGGCAGCCATCGGGGGAAACAGGGCCCCTGCGAGGTCAAAGGACCGGGCTGCCAGGGAAAAATCGAAAACGAAAGCTGACTAAGTCAGAAAAACCGAAAAAAGGAAGAGGACTCGTGACCGGCGTCGCGAGTCCGGGCGGGAAAAAGACCGGCGTCGAACCGAAGGAAAAAGAATAAAATAATGAAGAATATATCGACTTTTTCGCGGGGACAAGACGGGGACGTCTGTAGGGCTCCGCGGAAAAAAGAAGACTGGCTAAGATGGCACCCTTGGGCGGGAAGAGGACCGCGCATGCGCGCTGCAATTCCCAAAGGCTTTCTTTGAAAGCTGGGGAAGATTGCTCCGCGAGGGCTCCGTCGGTGCCGACGTCACCCATAAGTGAGGACTGACTTCCTGCTTGGTCCTGGAGAATGGAGTGTTCAGGACCCAAACATTTAAGACACCATTCATGGGTATCTGTAACAGAAATTGTACCGCTACACTTAGTGCATTTTTTAAACCCGGAGGCTGGTTTTTCCATGAGGGAAAAGTTTCTTGTGGGCCTGGAGGCCTAAGAAGAAAAATACACCAAGTGAGGATAAAATATATATATTTTTTTTTTAGAAAGAAAAGAAAAGAAAAGACCGGCGGTACCGGTCCGGCGTCGGGGAAGGCAGACACGCGACCAAAGAAATAAATTAAAATAAAGAACTTCTTCAGCGGTGACAGGAACACGACCTGCTGGCTCCGCAGTAAAGAAGAACTGAGGAGAGTTGGTTAGGAAAGGCGGGAAGGCAGCGCGCAGGTGCTGTGGGATGCTCCCAAAAGCTTTCCTTTTTGGGAAGCTAGGGAGCATTCCCGCGCAGGCTCCGTCGGTACCGACGTACCCATATGTGAGGACTCATTCCTGCTTGTTCCTGGAGATAGAAAGGTGCTGTGGAACAAGTAACCTGGCATAGGATTGCAGACAAGGAGTCCATGTGTGGATGATAATTGTCAATGATATTGCAAAGGAAAAATATTGCAATATGGACCTCCCCTAATAGGACTTCAGAGAAGTATGGAGGTTCATGGGATCTACTGGGGAACCCAGTAGAGGAACCTTGAGAAGGACCTCACTGTAAGTGGAGGTAGTAAACCTGTAGAAAAAACAATGGAGGTCAGAATCCTGAAAGGTAACAGGTAACCCCAGTAGGAAAAAAACTGGGGAAGTACAAAAACGGTGGGCCTTCAGCGGAAGGCTTTATGATAAAAGCCGAACTCTTTTGGCGGCTGAGTTGCTCACTCTTAGGAACAAAAAGAGAAAGGCTAACCGATTTGGACAAACAGGCCCAGTCCTTATGCGGAGAAAGGGTATGGGAACCCCTTGTATCCCAAAAGAAAGGACAAACGCCGGAGGCGTTAGAGCCTGTGATTAGCTGAAGATCCGCAATGTCTCTCCTAACTGAGTCAGCTGGGAGAGATATTGGAAGATGGAGAGCTTCAGAGGTACCTAACCTTAAGGTTATGGTAGGTGTTAACTACCACAAAAGTGATTGTGAGTGTAGGACCCCAAAACATGCTGGATAGCATAAGTATGGGTAAAGCCGATCTGTCAGAATCATATATCTATATGAGCCTCGACAGTCAGGCAGATAAGCAGAATACATACACACACGTATACACACACGTATACACACACGTATACACATGTATACACACACGTATACACACACGTATACACACACGTATACACACACGTATACACACGTATACACACACGTATACACATGTATACACACACATATACACATGTGTACACACACATATACACATGTGTACACACACATATACACATGTATACATATATTATATATATATACATATATGAGTAAATTAGACTTACCTGCTAATTGTTGTTCCTTGCGGAACTCTAGTCCAGTCCCGGAACCATAGAGTTGTGAACCTCCACCAGCAGCTTTGGAGACTGAACATCTTCATCTCTTTGATCATCCAGCTATATGCAGCCCCAAGGACCGCCCACACATCAGTACCTATTGACAAAGCATACTAAGCAGAGCAACAAATAAGTAGATATAACACCACAGTGGAAAAAAGGATCCTGACCCTAAAGTTCCCACCACTAGGAAATTTTTTTTTTTTCTTTTTCCAATTGCGTAAGCACAACCTCCCGCCTACGGGAAGGCGGACCAGAACGGCCGTGGCGACCCTTGTGCAAAACGCATGCAACAAGAGACGCCACCGCTCACCCCCAAGATTTGACCCCGAAAGGGAACTAAGGCGTGCTGCAAGCAGAGGAGCTCTGACCGAAAGTATAGAGAACAAAAACCCTGGCAGACTCCTATAATGAATGTACCTTCTTGGCTGGCAGCGAGAACAGATAGACAGGGAGGGATCCGGGACTGGACTAGAGTTCCGCAAGGAACAACAATTAGCAGGTAAGTCTAATTTACTCTTCCTTAGCGTCCCTCTAGTCCAGTCCCGGAACCATAGAGGATGTAACAGAGCAGTAAATCTCAACGGGAGGGCCTCGCTAGTCCAGCCTGAAGCACCCGAGACCCAAACCGCGCATCCGACACCGCCTGCACATCCAGACGATAGTGCTTAGCAAAGGTGTGCAAGGACGACCACGTCGCCGCCCGACAAATATCCACCCCCGGTACCAAGCTAACCTCTGCCCAAGACGCCGCCTGCGCCCTAGTCGAGTGAGCCCGAAGCTCGGCAGGAATCATCCTGCCGTGTAAAAGGTATGCCGACGAAATCGCCTCTTTCAACCAGCGGGAAATGGAAGACTTAGACGCTGCTTCCCCCTTGCGCGGACCGCCAAATGCGACAAATAGGCGATCGGACTTACGGAAGGCCGCCGTTTCCCTCAAATACCGACAAAGAGCTCGACGGACATCCAACGCATGCAAAGAGTTATCCGCGTGCTGGCCCCGTTCCTTGGCAAACACCGGGAGAGACACCCCCTGATTCATGTGAGACGCCGAAACTACCTTAGGCAAAAACGCGGGAACCGGTCGCAATACCACCATGTCGGCAGAGAAAGACAGATAGGGTTCCCTACACGAAAGAGCCTGCAACTCCGAGATCCTGCGAGCTGACGAGATCGCTACCAGAAACACCGTTTTCAACGTCAAGTCCTTCAACGAAACTTGCGCCAAGGGTTCAAACGGCGGAGCCACCAGAGACCTCAACACCAAATTCAAGTCCCACGAGGGCACTAAAGCCCTGTACGGAAGACGCATAAGCAACACCGCTCGCAAGGAGCGCTTCACGTCCGCATGGGACCCCAATAACTGGCCCTGAACCTTGCCTCGAAAACACGCAAGAGCTGCAAGTTGTACCCTCAACGAACTGGCCGCCAGGCCCTTGTCCACCCCTGCTTGCAAGAAGGAGAGGAGCTGAGTAACGGAGGTCCGCAAAGGCCGCAACTCGCGAACTGCACACCAGCTCTCAAAAATACGCCAGACCCGGACATACGCTAGCGACGTAGACCGACGCCGCGCCCGCAACAAGGTAGCAATGACCTCCGGAGAATAACCTTTGGCTCTCATTCGCGCCCTCTCAATAGCCATGCCGTAAGCAAGAATCGAGCCACCTGAGGCATCTGCAGCGGCCCCTGCCGAAGGAGATCCGGCCGAGGAGGAAGGAGCCACGGATCGGCCACACTCAACCGCACCAGATCCACATACCAAGGCCGACGAGGCCAGTCCGGGGCAATCAGAACCACGGGACCCGGATGCCGCTCGATCCGCTGTACCAGGCGGCCCAGCAGGGCCCACGGAGGAAAGACATAGAGCAGCCCGTACCTTGGCCACCTTTGTGCCAATGCATCGAGGCTTCCGACATGCGTTCCCGACGCCGGCTGAACACTAGCAGAGACTCTCCGTACTGGAGAACCGCTGATAAATGGAATGGGAGCATAGATAGCTTCAAAGGCCAGAGTTCTATCTTGCAACCCCTCTCCGCTGAGCTGCCTCTTCCATATGTAAAATTAAACCACATATATCCAAAATGAAGACATTACAAATCTACCCTAAAATCTTATAATTTGGGCAAAGCCAAACTAAACGGGAACATTGTCCATTAAGAAACCACACAACTATAAAATCCTTCCCATGACATAAAGCTTATGACAGAGCATTCCACATCTGTGGACTGGCCATGGCGCTCACCCAAGCATCTGTTACAACTGTCCAAGAGAGTTATCACCATAATTCCTTTTGACCTGAATATATTTACAGCAGAACATAGCGCTATATCACAGCAGCTAAGCCAAAATATTATCCTGCCATATAAACAGACTTTAACGCTTTATAGGACCCTCTATGGATAGCGGAAGGAGAATCTTTTTTTTTTTTTTTTTTTTTTAAAGTAGAGGACTCCAAAAACCAAGTTTCCGCCAACTCCAATGAAATCAAACAGATCAGCTAAAATTACCTGAACTGCTACTATAGCTTTGCAAGAAGCTACCAGCCCCCGCTGCACCCAGTTGTCCTTCCCCCCCTTATCCAGGGGGATGCTGCATTGCAGGAGGCGTTGCCCACCCCCTGCCAGCCTACTGCAGCTGCCAGGGAGCTGAAGAGCAAAATAGAAAGTAGAACCCCTGGAAGCAAACAGTGTCGTATCCCTGGGATTCAAGCACAAAAGGTAAAAATCAAAAGTAAAAGCAACAGTGTTAGCTAAAAATGAACAAGGCTATCTCTCACTAAAGCGAGTTTCTCTATCTTTTTGAAATCCCACCGAAGTCCGTGGGATGCAAGCTTTCGAACACAGCCCCTAGCGCTGTGCATTAACCACAACCAGAGAAATGAAATGAAATGAAACCCTGCTCTAGTAATAGATGAGAATTTCCTGGGAAGGGCCTGCTAAGTGTTGCTATGAAACCCACAAGCACCTCACCAAGCCTTCCTGAAGTCAGAGAAATAGCAGTGGAATACACCGACCACCTTGAAAATGGAAGTCTGAGAGGTTGTTGCCTGTGTGAACCTGATGAGTAATATGATTTTGTATTGTACCACTCACCCCCCAGGGATGGGGGCACTGAATACTTTATGTGATTCATGAGCAGCGCTGTCATTCGGTGACCTTTAGGGCAGCAGAGCCCGACCAATGATACAGAAATTAAGAGCTTTAAATCTTGGTCATATAAACTGGATTCTCAGACCTTACATCACAGCACCGAGGCTCTGTGGTGATTTCTATCCTGACCTGCAGATAATGGCTGCCTGCACAGTCATAGAAAGGCACTATTGAGTGTACCAGCTGCCCTCCGGTGGCCATAGACCGTAGCACAGGCACTTCCCGGCTGACAGTTTAACTGCCAGTCTATTCTTGTACATCCTAAGGTTTCCTAAACCTGTCCCTGTGAATTTTGGGCAACTGTCACTATAGAATACATAAAGGCACACTTCTAGGCTTTCCCTCCTGCAAACTACAAGTTAGGGCTCTGCCCTTGAACCTAAAAGCTGGCAATTTGCCTAATATCCTGGGCCTGAACAGATGCTCCTCAGAGACATGATTAGGAGGGAAAGAACATGTGGTATCAGGGATCAATGCCAAAACTGCTGTCCTGTTTTTAAGTTCATTCTTATTTATTCTATAAAGAGGATTGACAACAGTCCCCCTTAATGCTGAGGAACCCCCCTGGCCTCAAAAAAAAAACTACAAACAAAAGAAAGAAACAATCACTAGGCTCACGCAGGCAGTTCACTGCAACGCTCGCCATGCGGTCCAAATACCTAGCGAGGAAATGGCCGCCCCTTTGCCAATGAATTTTGGCGCCAAGGACAGCCACCGCTGCAAAAATGAGGCCTCAGCAGACCGACAGAGCCCGAAGGCCTTACCTGCAGGGCCGAAAGCCACACAGCCTGCTCCTACCTCCTTGAATTCCTCCGATCCTCAAACTGCACTGATGCGCCTGGCAGCCGCGGCGAGGATCGCTCAGCCGGTTCCACAGACTAAAATTAAATCCCGCAGCAACGGAGAGGCTCCGTCCCACACAGCTTCAGTGTGGCTCTATGGGTCCCGGAGCTTTCTCCCATACAGTCCAGGGAAAGAGATCCGCACCGGCAAATGCCTGCAGCAAGTGAAAATCACTGACAAGGAGGGAAGGCAAGAACTGCTACTAATTTAAAGAACCAGGCTCAAATTTAAAATTACTGTAAAAAAAGAAATTTGCTCCTAACTAAAGGGAACCAATCCCCGATTGTCAATTAACCAAAGGTAACTGAATGAAAAGCAAAATTAAAAGTAAATTAAAGGTAAAAATCAAAGGTAAAATCAGAATTTGTCACACTAAATGCTCCTATCTGTTCCCCCCAAGTGAGCCCAGAAGCTAGGCTCACTATGTCCTCCTGCTGCAAGGAGACTGGACACACTGGAGGCTGATGGGAGATACCAGCAGGCTATATCCAGTGACTCGTCCCCAGGAGGCGCAGAATCCGCAACACTCGGGGGCCGGCTCTTCTTTTGTGGACCAGTGTCTCCCTCCACTGAAAGTGGACGCTTTAGCCCATGGCGGGGCAGGACCGAGCCTCCCCCCGCCGGCTGCAAGAGAGCCAGAGCCTCCTGCATGAGAGAGAAAAAAGGCGCTCCGGCACCGCAGAAATCCCCGGACCAAGGACCGTCTCTGCCTGCTCTGATGTCCCTTCTGTAGATACAGGTGGGAGATCTGCACTGGAGCCCTCCAGAGGATCCCCCATGCCAGCACCCACAGCAGAACAAGTGGCACAGACTCGGGCTGCCAAATTACTACTTCTACGAATGCCACAGACCAGACACCGAGGACTAGGAGGCATGGCTATGCACACAGCCCTTTGCCAGCAAAGCAGGAACACCTTGCTGAAGCAAACAGAGCAGAAAAAAAAAATTGCGATTTTAAAAGTGCTCAAAAACGCTCCAAATTGCAGGATTAGATAGAGCTGGAGTCAATTAGCTGATATCTGACCAAGAAATGCAAAAACGAAGCTCCTATCCCTAAAAAAAAAACGAAGAAAAACAACTTTGAAAAAAAAAAATTCAAAATGGCCGCCGGACCCGATCCCGCCAAAAAAAGGACCAGAAAAAATACCCAAAAGGTCTAAAACACTCCCCAGAGCTGATTCCAGGCCACCCCAAGGCCTCCACCACTGCCTTTAGAAAGAAAAAGCTTTAAACTCTACTCATCCACACACAGGAGTGGAGGGGGGGTCAAAACACAGAGTGCTGTCCAGCGTGCCTGTCACAATCTCTGAGTAGCAGTTATCAGAGTCAATAACAGAGTAATAACCGCTCAGGGCAGCTCGGGGAACCCCTAAATCAGTCAGGGGACCCTCAGAGCCTACTGCTGTATTCAATTGCTGCCTGTAATTGTCTTCAACCTTCTCCTCACCCACCAAGGGGGTTAGGTAGAAAGGAGACCTGTGTCCTGTGCAGCTCCCCTGCTTGTTTAACCTATGGGGAGACTGAGAGAAAAAAAAACAGATTAGAGAAAGACAGAAGGGACACAGTCAAAGATTTCCTCCACAGCAGCAGCCCAGCACCTAAATCTAGAAAATAATAAAACACTAAAGCTCTGCTTATTTGTTCCTAAGGAGCCCAGTTCTGGGCTCTGACTTCCAAGCTGCTTGGAGACTGAGATACTGATGTGTGGGCGGTCCTTGGGGCTGCATATAGCTGGATGATCAAAGAGATGAAGATGTTCAGTCTCCAAAGCTGCTGGTGGAGGTTCACAACTCTATGGTTCCGGGACTGGACTAGAGGGACGCTAAGGAAATATACATATATACACACACATATACACATATATACACATATACACACATATATATATTATATATATTAATATATATTATATATAGATATAGATAGATATATGAGAATATATCTATAGTGAGATATGAAGGGCATAAAATACACACAAATGATAGACATAGACATCTGTAAGATGTGTGCTATAGGTATGAATATATAGGCCTCTATATGGAAGTCTGCAATGAAGCAGACAGAGATATGCCTACAAAAAGGTATTCACATAGGAAAATGTGGAGAGGAAAGATTCATCTAATAACAAGAAGGTGGAACCTACTTGAGAAGATATATAGAGAATCAATTCCCACTGGTTATGGCTACAGGGATGCAAGGTAGTAGAATAACCAGGATGGTTACGTGAAAAGCAGAGGATGATATCAGTCTGTAGCCAGCAAGTCCCGAGTATTCTAGAACTCTAGCATGGTAAGTGAACAGAAGACGCATAGGAATGAGATACCATGCTGACCTGCTTAAGGGCAAAAATGTATCATGCGTTCTTACCATGAGGACGAGCTGGAAGGAGAAAACATATTCCCTATTGGAAATACTATGGACCAAAGCAGGAAATTAGCAACTCCTTAAGCTTCACGTAAGAGGAGGCTTATGTCCTTTATATTAAAAAGTAGAAGTTTTCTAGTCATGGGAGACATGACTGAAAAAAGCCTTTTTCAACCATCTAGTATAGCTGTTGGAGAAAAAGCCCCCCATGCTCTCTAGCAAGGGCCCATAGTGGAGAGCTTCTCTGTAGAATTGCAGAGAGCATGATGCAGGAGAATGAGGAGATAGAACTGGCTGCAGGAGAGCCAGTACCTATGTCAACTATGCTGCCAAACGCAGGGGAATGGAGATGGCAGAAAAAGAAGACAATCCAACAAGCTTGTAGTGAAAAATTTCCAAGACAGATGACAGCACTGACTTGGAGCCACTACTAAGACCAGACAGAATGTTAGTGAAGGACAAATCTGGTTGCTGGTGGACAAGAACCAGTGGTCCAAACATTAAGGCTCCTGCATTGGCAGCTGCTTGCCAGACAGCAGAAAGAATGGTACTGTTTAAAAACAGAAAGAACAGACAAAGCAAGAGTAGAAAACTCTGGACGTGTCTGATGAACTGCTTCAAAGCAAGATTGAAAAAGAGGAGTCAACTCAGGGAAGAGAACTCCGCATTGGAAAAGTAAGAAAACTAGAGAGGCTGAAGAAAAAGCCCTCCAGTAAAGCAATACCGTTCTTACAAAGGAAAAACCTGGTAAGAGGGTAAAGAAAATGGAGCTGAAGAAAACTTACAAAGTAGTAAGGATATAGAAAGGAAAAAAGACATACTGGCACAGGAAACTATCGTTTGATAGTGGATAGACCTCTTTCCCTAGCAGGAAGAAGAGGAGAACCCTGTGACCTAGAAGCATGAACATCCTGACAGCTCATAGAACACAGAAAGAATGGATGTCTTTCGGGAAGAGATCCATGTTTAGGATTTAGAATGACAGCAGTGGATTGCCTCTATTGAGAAGAAGCAACTGCAGATTCTAATCTCCAGAGTCACAAGCATCTATCTGATGGATTGATCAGAAACCCTGTGGTTGCTGGGTTTGCTGAGCCTGGCGAGAGGTTGAACTCTGAAGACCAGGACGATGCTTCCCCTGTTTGGGAACATCTGTATGATGGGCAGATGATGCATAAAACCTTCTTCTCCTATGGGAAGAAAGTTTTGCAGGACATTTCCTACCTACTGGGACAGAAGAAAGTGCAGAACAGCCCCTAGGAACAGGTAAGTCAGTGGACAACTGAGTAACCTGACGTAAAGACTCCTTGTTGAAAAGATTGTCTCCAGTGCAAGGAGTATGTCCCAGTCTGTGCTGTGCCCATTTGTCCAAGTCTGAAGCTTGGAGCCAGGCTCTACATCGTGCCCCTATAGTTATAGCAGAAGTCCTGCTAACAGACTCAAAAGAGTCTAGGGAAGCACGAGTAAGAAACCAAGAGATATTCTGGAGATGCTTGAGCAGTGAAGAATAGTCTGCACTCTTGGACTCTGGAAGGGAAGGAGTCAAAAGATGTAATTGCTTTGTGACCTTCTCAAGAGATAGACTCATATAGAAAATATATAAGAGAATTCTTGCAGAAAGCATAGATGTCTGGAAGGTTTGACGTCCAAAGGCATCTAGTGTCTTAGACTCACGACCTGGCGGATAAGAAGAGTGCTTTTTCTTACTCTTTACCCGCCACATTGCTGATTCCACTACTATGGAATGATGAGGAAGTTGAGTCTTTTGAAACCCTGGAGAGGGGGGCACCTGATATAAGAGATCAGTTGCTCTGGAAGGTGGGGGTAACCTTAAAGGTGTTTCCCACATTTCTAGAAGGAGATCCTGCAAGGAATGATGCAAACGAAGCATCATGTTCTCCTTTGCTTTGGGAGAAACAGAGCCTTGTGCAAGATCATGTCCTGGGATAGGATTGGCAAGAGATCTTGCTATATCCAGGAGGAAACTCTGAAAAGAGGGATCCCCAACAAGACTCTGCCTTGGACAGGTTAGATCTGAAGAACTAGCCTGAGCACCGACAGAGCTATCCAGATATACAGGAATAGAAGATCCTGCAAAGTGCAGTATGGAATGCTTAAAGGATGGTCGCCGGTACTGGCTGTCAGGAGCAGCGACCGTCATTACGACATTGTCCATGCCAGGTATCGACTCCAAGCTTGGTATAGAAGGGAGTGATCCTGTTGAAAAAAGCATGGCAGGAGTTGGCCACGATGCTACTGTGGATACCGATACCGATGTCGGAGTCGAGCCCGACAGAGACATCGGAGCAGTCATCAGTGACCGTTCAAGCGATACCGAGGTAACCGAAAACCTCCGGGCGCTATCCTCGGTACCGAGCCACCGGTATCGATCAGTGGCGGTACCAAAGCGTATTGGTACCGAGTCGCCCAGACTAGAGATCGATTCCAAACTCAGCATCGAGGGCAGCTCAATCGGCCTCGAGGGAACCGAGAGTTGCGGATCTGAATCATCGGAACCGAGCCTTCGGTACCGCCGAGAGCCGGCACCAAGGCGAGTCGGTACGCAGTCCTCCAGACTGGAGATCGATTCGAGACTCGGCATCGAAAGAAGCGAGGCTATCGATGCACGTCTGGAGGGTACCGACGTCGGTGGTAGTATTGGTGCTGGTACCGATAATGGAAAGTCAGTCTGGAGTATATCCACCGGTCCCGAAGGCACCGAGGACGCCAGATGACCATCCATGGTGAGGAGTGTTTCATCCAACACCAGTGCCGATGCCGGGATATCGGTACCGCTCGAAGCGGCTGCCACCACCGGATACAGCTCAGGTATGTTCTGTGAGGGGTGAACCCCAGGAACAACCTGAAACCCCTGGAAGGCTTTGGAGACCGAAGACTCCCGCCGGGGTTTTGAAGCCAGTGGGCCCTCGAGGGCAAGGCCGGAGCCATCTACATGTTGTGCATGAGACCTACCACTCGAGGGCTGGCTAGTCTTAACAGACTGTTTGTGGGTTACCTGATCCTGTGTGGAAGAGAAAGGGGATGGTGCCCCGAAGTTAGAGGGAAACCGTGTATCGAGGGAACCTAGATGTTGAAAACCTCTTCTCACCAAACTGTTGTCAGGACCCAAGCAGGTTAGACACCGACTTCGGGGGTCTAAAAATAAAGCTGTACCGCCACAGTCTGAACATTTCTTGGAGAAAGTGGCTGGCGGTTCCATGAAGGAAAAGAAGAGGCCTGAAGGCCTAAGAAACCGCGGGACACTATGAAGAAAAAATATCCCATGAAAAAGGAAGATTTTACAAGAAAAGAAAAGAAAACACCGGCGGTACCGGTGGCGTCAGGAAGACAGCCGCGACCACAAGAAAAACTAAAGAAATAAAACAAGAATTTTCTGCGGTGACAGGAGGACGTCCTGCCGGCTCAGCGGAAAATGAAAACTGAGGAGAGGCAGTTGGGAAAGGCGGGAAGGCAGCACGCAGGCGTGGTGGGATGCTTCCAAAAGCTCTTTGATTGGACGCTGGGAAGCGTTCCCGCGCAGACTCCATCGGTACCGGCGTACCCATATGTGAAGACTCATTCCTGCTTGTTCCTGGAGATATCTTTTTCCTTGGTGGTGCTTCCTAATGTGGAACATTGCATTGTGTAACCATAGTTTGGGTTGTTCTTTCCTAGGTGCATAAAACTTTGCACTTGTCCACATTAAATTTCATCTGCCATTTGGATGCCCAGTCTTCCAATTTATCAAGATCCTCTTCCAATTTTCCACAATTCTCATGGGTTTTAACAACTTTAAATAGTTTTGTGTCATCTGCAAATTTGATAACCTCACTCGTTATTCCCATTTCCAGGTCATTTATGAATATGTCAAAAAGCAGTGGACCCAGCACAGATCCCTGGGGGTACTCCACAATTCACCTTTCTCCATTGGGAAAATTGGCCATTTAGCCCTACCCTCTGCTTTCTGTCTTTTAATCAGTTCCTGATCCAGAATAGTACACTGCATCCTATCCCATGACTTTTTAGTTTTGCCAAAAGTCTCTGTTGAGGGACCTTGTCAAAGGCTTTCTGAAAGTCCAGATACACTATCAACCAACTCACCTTTGTCCACCTATTTATTCACACTTTCAAAAAAGCACAACAGATTAGTAAGACAAGATTTTTCTTGTCTAAAGCCATGTTGGCTGTCTCCCATTAAGCCATGACTATCTACATGTTCAGTAATTTTGTTCTTTATGATGGTTTCTACCACTTTTCCCAGTACCGACGTCAGGCTCACCGGTCTGTAGTTTCCCGGATCACCCCTGGAACCCCTGGTATACATCCAAGGGTGTTGAAAGAACTGAAATATGAGATTGCAGACCTACATTTCAGTTCTTTCAACACCCTTGGATGTATACCAGGGGTTCCAGGGGTGATCCGGGAAACTACAGACCGGTGAGCCTGACGTCGGTACTGGGAAAAATGGTAGAAACCATTATAAAGAACAAAATGGCTAATGGGAGAAAGCCAACATGGCTTTAGCCAAGGACGGTCTTGTCTTACTAATCTGTTATGTTTTTCTGAAGGTTTGAATAAACAGGTAAACAAAGGCGAGTCGGTTGATATAGTGTATCTGGATTTTCAGAAAGCCTTTGACAAGGTTCCTCATGAGAGACTTGGCAAAATTAAAAAGTCATGGGATAGGAGGCAGTGTACTATTGTGGATCAGGAATTGGTTAAAAGAAATAAAGCAGAGGGTAGGGCTAAATGGCCGATTTTCCCAATGGAGAAAGATGAATAGTGGAGTACCCCAGGTTTTTGTGCTGAGTATGCTGGTTTTTAACATTCAAAAATGACCTGGAAAATGGGAATGAGTGAGGTAATCAAATTTGCAGATGACACAAAATTACTCAAAGTTGTTAAAACCCATGAGGATTGTGAAAAATTGAAAAAGGACATTGATAAATTGGAAGACGGCATCCAAATGGCAGATGAAATTTAATGTGGACAAGTGCAAAGTTATGCACCTGCGAAAGAACAACCCAAACTATGGTTAAACGAAGCAAGGTTCCACATTAGGAACCACCACCCAGGAAAAAAAAGATTTAGGTGTCATTGTGGCTAAAGTGTAGTTACTCACCTGTAACAGGTATTGTCTGGGAACAGCAGAAATCAGCCCTCACATATGGGTGACGTAGGCACCAAAGGAGCCCTCTCAGAAGCATCCCCCCCAGCTTTCAAAGAAAGCCTTTGGGAGATGCAACCATGTATGCGTGGTCCCCTTCCCGCCCAGGAGTGCCATCTTGCTCAGTCAGATGACATAGCTAAAAGACAACAAAATAAAGATGGTAAAGAAGCAACTCCAAGGGGAGGAGGAAGGGTTGCGAGGATCGATTCCTGCTGTCCCCAGAGAACATCTGTTACAGGTGAGTAACTACGCTTTCTCCAGAAACAAGCAGGAAGTCAGTCCTCACATATGAGACTCCCCAGCTACAGGCTACCGAAAGCCCATAGCAAAAAAAAAAAAAGATCCACGGACCCCTTCACAGGGAGCCACGAATAGCAGCAATATCCAAAGACCACAGTAGGACCCCTGTGTCCGTTGAAAACCAGCACTCCGGTAGCCTGAACACAGAAAGGTCGGAGGGTAGGAGCTGCCTAAACCCTGAAATGGTTACGGAGCACAGCCTGGCCGAAGGAATTGTCCTGTCGGGGCTCTCTTTCCAGGTAGTAATAGGCTGCAAAGGTATGGACTGAAGACCAGATGGCAGCCCGGGAAGATGTCCACCATCAGGACAGAGTGCATTTGCCACCGAGGCCACCATGGTCCTGACTCGGTGCGCCGTGACACGGCCTTCCAGTGGGAGTCCCACCTGCTCATAGGCAAGGGTGATACAGTCCTCCACCCAGGTGGACAGCGTATGTTTGGTCACCACCTCCCCCAGCATATTGGGGTCATAGGAGACGAAAAGCTGAGTTTCAGAACTGAGGTGACCCTGAGTATACTGCATATAGAAGGACAAAGCCCTCTTATAGTCCAAGGTATGAAGGACTGTCTCCGCCCTACTGGAGTGAGATCTCGGAAATACGGTAGGGAGTATTACTTCCTGGTTGACATGGAAGAATGATACCACTTTCGGAAAGAATTTAGGGTGCATGCGGAGTACCACTCTGTTCTTGTAGAACCTGGTATAAGGCGCCTCTGCCACTAAGGACTGAAGCTCCCTTCTAAGAGAGAGAGTGTAGGTGGCAAGTAGCCAGAGGCTCAAAGGGTGGACGAATGAGCTGCCCCAACACCACGCTGAGGTCCCATTTGATTGTTGGAGGGCAAAGCAGTTCACCAACGGCTAGACAGAGGGGCTTGCCATCCACCGGGTGGTGGTGCGCCGTCAGGGCACTAAGGTGCATCCGGACAGAGTTAGACTCGAGCCCGGATTGTGAGAGGTGGAGAAGGTACCAGGCAGGAGAATGGGTCAGCCTCATGCTCAGCACACCAGGCTGAAAACCTGCGCCATTTGAGGGCATAATCTTTTCTAGTAGAGGCCTTGCGAGAGGCCAGCAGGATCTCCTCTAACTCTCCCGAGAGGTTGAAAGGGGCTAGGGTCACCCTTTCAGCAGCCATGCTGTCAGCGACAGGGACCCCAGGTTGGGGTGCAGAAGAGAGCCCCCTTCCTGAGACAGAAGTCCCAGAGAGATCCCAAATGAGATGGGGGTCTCCACCATTAATCGGAGGAACAGCAGGAACCATGGTTGCCTGGGCCACCGAAGGGCTATCAGGATGAACAAGGCCCTGTCGCAGAGGGTCCTAAACAAGGTTTTGGCAGCAGTGTGGGAGGGAAGGCGTACATGAGGCCCTCCACAATGAGACGAGGAACGCATCCACTGCCACGGGATTTTGGATGTGTTGAACACGGACTGAGCCAGGCTTCTTTTCTCAATCATTTAAGCTAAGTTGGCTTTTTAATTATATTTTCACCAAAGAACTGTTCTCTGAATAAAATGGATTGCATCTGTCTTGTGGGGTTTTGTAGCCATTCTTAACCTCCCTCATTGTGATCCGACAAAAATATTGTTAACAAGGTCTCACTGGGGACTTTTTTGGAGATTTTTGGGTGGTATATACATATCTCTGAATGTGGGATTATTTTTACGGGAAAAGAAGGGGGGGCAACTGGAAGTTGTTCGGGCTGGCGAACAGGTCCATCACGGGTTTCCCCCAGATCTGGAAGAGCCGGTCAGACACCCTGGGGTCCAGCTGCCACTTTGGCGGCTGGAGGACTCTCCTCAGCCTGTTGGCTAGCAGGTTGTTCTGGCCTGGTAGGTATATGCCAGCAGGAGAATATCCTGTTGGATTGCGTATGAGCAGAGGACCACTGCCTCCCGACAGAGAGCACGAGACCCCGTGCCCCCTTGTTTGTTCATATAGAACATCGCCACCTGGTTGTCTGTCTGGACCAGTAACGGCTGGTGACGCAGGTGGTGACAGAAGACCCTCAGGATTGGGTATATGGCTCGGAGCTCCAGGAGGTTGATCTGCTGGGTGCTCTCGCCTGGTGAACATTTGCCCTGGATGCGGAGCTCTTCACAGTGGGCTCCCCAGCCGAGCAGGGAGGCATCCATGGTGAGGATCCTTAAGGGGCTCGGGGCCTGAAAATGCATGCCCGCCTTGAGAGACTGCCATCAGACCAGACACTCTGCTAGTTGGCGAGTTACAGAGACTCTGTCTTGGAGGCACCCCATGGCCTAAGTACACTGGTCTCAGACACCACTGCACTACACTCATGTGGAGGTGAGCGTCTGGGGTGACGTGGACCGTGGAGGCCATGTGCCCGAGAAGGCGCAGAAGCCGCCGAGTGGGAACAGAGGGGCAGTACTGTATGTCCCGTGCCAATCACTGGGCAAGAAGTCCTTTGACTGGAGAGTGTCCAGCTTTGCCCCAATGAACTCCAAACATTGTGTCGGAAGAAGGTGAAACTTGGGGTAGTTTATGACAAAACCCAAGTGCTGTAGAACCTGGATGGTGTGGGCGCTGGAATGCTGCACCTCTGAAGCCGTGCCTCCCTTTATGAACCAGTCATCCAGATAGGGGAAGACAAAGACTCCCTGGAGATGGAGGAAGGCAACCACGACTGCCAAGCATTTTGTGAAGACCCTTGGGGCACAAGCCAAGCCGAAAGGGAGAACCCTGTACTGAAAGTGCCTGCACCCCACTACGAACAGCAGGTACTGCCTGTGGTTGGGGTGGATAAGGATGTGGGTATAAGTATCCTTGAGGTTTAAGGAGCACAGCTAGTCTCCCTGCTGGAGGTATGGCAGCAATGCTCCAAGGCAGAGAATCTTTAACTTCTCCCTCACCCGGAGTTTGTTGAGGTTGCGCAGGTCGAGGATGGGCCTTAGGCCCCCTGTTCTTTTGGGCACGAGGAAGTACCTCGAGTAGAACCCCTTGCCCTTGAGATGGTGGGGGCACTGGTTCCACCGCTTTGTCCTCGAGAAGACCTGCCAACTCCTTCAGAAGAAGGTCCCGGTGGAGGGGCTCCCTGAGGGGCAGGTGTCTGAGTCAGATGGAGGAGGTAACTCTCCCTGACCACCCAAAGTGCCCAGGAATCGGTGGTGATGGACATCCACCTCTGGGCATAGAGGACCAGACGTCCCCCTGTGGCCTGCTGATCTCTTTGGGGTAGAGAGGCTATGCTCAAGGAGTCAAAAGCTCCCCCCTGGCTGGGCCGGGGCCAGGGCCAGTGCCTGGGGTTTTGGAGCCTTCTGCTTACACGGGACATGCCCATGTCCCTTGGCCTGCTGACCCTGTTGGGCAGCCCTGATAAGGTGGCTCCCTTCCTCGGGTAAAAGGACTTTTAACCTGAGCCCTTCCGTCTGGAAGGGGCAGCGGTCTTCTTAGAGAGCCTGGTCCTTGTCATGAACTCGTTCTCCAGCTCGGCAGCCTTGTCAGTCATGGGTTTGCCAAAGAGGTTCTCTCCTTGGCATGGGACATCGACCAATTTGTTCTGAACCCACTGCTTGAGGTCAGACGACTGAAGCCAAGCTTGGCGGCATGCCCCGATGCCCACCGCGGCTACCCGGGCAGCTGACTCAAACCAGTCATAGGTCACTCGAAACATGAATTTGGAGCACTCACGGACTGCCTTGGCCAGGTTCTTGAACCGCTGCAAAAGGTTCCTTGGCGAGATCAGCCAAAAACCCGGCGAGTTCCTTTACCAGGTCTCTCAGATACATGCCCATGTACAGCTGATAGGCCTGGATGCAGCAGATGAGCATCGAGTCCTGGTAGCACTTTCTGCCAAGGGCATCCAAGGTGCGGGCCTCCCTGACGGTTGGCACCAAGGAGTGCGGCTTCTGGCTTTTCAGCAGATGCATGGCCGACTCCACGACCATGGAGTTTTGCGGCAGCTGCGACTTCTGGAAGCCCGGGTTCCAGCGGACTCGATACATTGAGTTGAGCCATTTGCTCACCACCAGCATTGACACCGGTGTCTCCCACATTCGGAGCATGAGCCGTTCCAGGATACGAGGAATGGGCACTGTGAGCGATTTCCACGGAGGGGCCTCATATTGGAGGATTTCCAACTCATCCACCCAAGGGTCCTCCTCCAAATTGGTCTGGAATGCCAGGGCCTTAGACATGTCCTTGACAAAGTCCAGGAAGCCCATGTATTCAGGCGGGGACTGCTCCAAGAATCCGAGACAGGAGAGTCAGAAGGGACGTCTCAGTGGTGACAGGTATTGGGGACTCCTCATCCTCCCGTCTCCCACTCGGAGTAGTCCGTTGAGGACTCGTAAGGGGCCTGCTCCATGGGCCTAGGGGCCCCCGATGCCCTGCGGCCAGCAACAGGCAAATTGGCCAGGGATGACCGTGGTCCCGTTGAGTGGGACGTCTTGGACGTCGAGGGCCCGGTGGTCGGGGCAGATGAACCAGTCATGCTAGACAACAGCACCTGCTGCTGGTCCATGTAGGCAGACAAACTGCGCTCCAGGGTCGCCATTCTGGACTCCAGACCAGAAGGCTCCGCAGTTTCCCCAAAAGACAGGTTCCACAATGCTTGTATTGGGGCAAGCAGTGAATATTCTGAGTCCACTTTAATAATGATTTATGGACCTTTCCTTCAGGAACTTGTCCAAACCTTTTTTAAACCCGGCTACACTAACAGCTTTTACTAAATTCTCCGGTAGCAAATTCTAGAGTTTGATTACCCCTTGAGTGAAAAAATATTTTCTCTTAGTCTTAAATAGGTTACCCTGTAGCTTCACTGCATGTCCCCTAGTCGTTCTATATTTTGATTGCGTAAACAAATCGATCTACAGACCCAGCACAGATCCCTGGGGTACTCCACTATTCACCTTTTTCCATTGGGAAAATTGGCCATTTAGCCCTACCCTCTGCTTTCTATCTTTTAACCAGTTCGTGATCCACAATAGTACACTGCCTCCAATCCCATGACTTTTTAATTTTGCCAAAAGTCTCTCATGAGGGACCTTGTCAAAGGCTTTCTTAAAGTCCAGATATACTATATCAAATCGACTCACCTTTGTCTACCTATTTATTCACACCTTCAAAAAAAATGAACACCATCAAAATAAAGAAAGACTAGGGGACATGCAATGAAGCTACAGGACAACCTATGGACTAACAAGAGAAAATATTATTTCACTCAATGTGTAATCAAACTCTGGAATTCGTTATCAGAGGATGTAGTAAAAGCTTCATCATCCAAGCGTCCATCATGATCTGGGCCCAGGCAAGATAAAACTGACATAGGTGGTTCTGATTCATTACACCCCCAAACTCTTCATTAGGAGGATTTGGCAGCTTCGGGACCTCCCACAGACCCACTTCTGCCACTTCGACTAGCTCCACGAAAGGAAAAGCCCTTCAGAAGAAACCGGGACCTCTGCAGATTCACCCCTCAGGCCGGGTGAAACTTCTGCATCTCATGGCCCGGGCTCCTAGGAGGAGACCCCCAGACAAAACCTTTGGGCTTATCCTCCAGAAGCAGAGGCATCTTAGTGTCCCCCAGGTCCTTCACTAACTCCAATTGGGCCACCTCCTCACAGGCAACTACCTCAGCCATAGCTGCCTCTAGAATCTTCTGCAACCATCACAAACAGGCCCGACCCAAGCAACATAGGCTCCCTGCAGGGCCAAGGCAGAGATTTTGAAGGCCTGCTTAAGCAGTATCTCCATCTGCCGATTTTGCGGGTCCTTCAAGGCCACACATGATAGTCTTTCTGGTGCCTGCAGTCATCAGCGTGTCCACCCAAGAAAGGTGCATGTGCTCTCTCTCGTCCAGTGGGGGTGGGAGTAAAGCCTGACCATACTCCTCCTGACCCACAAGCATGCATCAGGAACCTTTCTTTCCTAGCCAATCATTGCCTTCACCACCTGGTGGACGGGAAAGGACCAAGGTGGCTTATGAATACTTTCAAGCAGAGAATCCTCCGCCTGCTCTGAAGGTTCTGGCTGCAGCTCCTCCACAATCTGCAAGGGCGTCAGGGTTTTCACAGTAAGTACAGGAAGCTCATCCCAATGAAAAATATGTACTGTAGATGAGTCCTCTCCAGCCGGGAGCTCCCAACTCCTCCTGATTGAGATCACCCAGAAGGTCCGAAGGTCCAAGGACCTTAGAGACCCCACTGAGGCACAGTCCTCAAACTCAAGGGACTGCTCTTTGTGGGGCTACTTGCCCACGGCCGAGTCAGCTTGCCTTCCCAGTAAGGAGGGCGAAGCCAGCAAGGAAGCCTCCTCACCAAAATCTTATTACAAACAGAAGGCCTGATGCAGCAAAAGGACAAATGCTGGGGAAAATGGAGACCTGACCCCACTGCCCAATGGCTACCCCGAGCTCCCCACAGGGTCTGGGTACATGAGCTGCAAAGCTGGAGGTTTACCTCTCTCCGGAGCAGACAAGGAAGCAGCACTCAAAATGGTGTCTACTCCCACCAAAACTACAGGTGTGCCGGCCTCCCCATTGAGCACTCGTGGTTATCTGGCCCTCCCACAGCTGCCTCTGAAGCTCCTAAGCCATTGGTCAAATGCTCTACAGTAGCCGTGCTGCTCTCCTTGACGCAGTCACAACAAAGGCAGATATCGGAGAGCAGAGAATGGTGGCTGCCACAGGCCATGCAACAGCTGCACTCCAACTCAGCCATGTGTACCGCCGCCTGGAAACACCCCTGCTCCAACTCACCCCTTTACTGGGGCCAGCCGATCACGGGGCTCTGCTGTGCTGCCATTTCTTCTCCCCGATGCTGCCTCTTCTCTTGGCATAGCAAGAGCTGAACCTCTGGCCCCCTCCCATGAGTTGGGGAGGAGGAGAAGAGGAAGTAGCCACCTCCTGCCCACCCCAAGGGTCCCCGAGGAGCGGGAGGGACCTGGATCCACTAGATTCTGCACCTCAAAAGAAATGCGACCCAGCACTAAAAATAGATCCAGCCAGCACAGACTATGCTTATCTACCTGCTGGAGACACAGAAATACTGGTGCTGCATGGGAGCACAGGCTACTTAAAAGGAGAAGGTTTCAGTTTGGTGTTCTCAGCTCCATCTGCTGGTGGATGAGCATAACCCACGTGTCTGGGCTGGACTGGAGGGACGATTAGGAATAACTGGATTTGCCGATTTTCAATCTATGCTATATACTTGCTGTAAAATCTCTAATGTACATGATCAGACCTATGGAACCTATAAGGGTACTTACAGGCAAGTTGGTAAAAGCACATAATGGCATAAACATGTTCTCATTTTCAATAATCTGATAGAATCTGTCAACAGAACACAAGCAGCAGCAGCACATTATGGGGTAACTTTTATAAACACAGAATATGGCAGCAAATAAAGACCATATGGGCCTATCCAGTCTGCCTACCAACCATACCTACTAAGCTCTATAATCCTTGCTGCTCCCTTGGAGATCCTCTGTACTTGGTTCCATACTTTCTTGAATGCAGATACTGTCCTCCCCTTGAAAGCTTGCAGATACCTTGTAGCGTTAGACAAATGATAAGTAGTAGTAGTAGTAAGCTCCTCCACAGTCACCTCCCTTTCTGTAAAGATTTTTAATTACTCCTGAGTCAACCCCCTGTCACCCTCATTCTCTGACCTCTTTGTTCTGGAGCTTCCCTTCAACTAAAAGTATAAAACTATGCATTTATACTATGGAGATGTTTAAATTACTCATCGTATTTCTCCTCTCGCGCCTTTCTTCCAAAGTATACATATTGAGATCTTTTAAGCCCATTTCCATATACTTTATGATAGAGACCACTGACCATTTTAGTAGCTGCCCTCTGGACCAAATCCATCTGGTTCATTTCCTTCAGAAGGTGCAGTCTCCAGAACTGCATACCGTATTCTCCCCTTCAATCTATTCAGAACTCTGCTGCACAACTAATCTTTTGCCAGCCTCGATATACTCATATAACCCCTCTTCTCAAGTCACTTCATTGGCTTCCCTTCTGTTTCTGTATCTAATTCAAACTCCTCCTTCTGACCTTTAAATGCATTCATTCTTCTGCTCCTCACCACCTTTCCTCTCTCCTCTCCCCCTACACCCCTCCTCATGAACTTCACTCTTTTACTGATTTGCTCCTCTCTGTCTTTTCTTCCATTGCTATCTCCAGACTTCGGCCCTTTCACTTTGCTGCTTCTTATGCCTGGAAAAAGCTTCCCGAGTCTGTATGTCAAGCTTCATCTCTGCCCCTTTTCAAATCTATGCTAAAAGCTCACTTTTTTGAGGCTGCTTTTGGATCCTGATCCCTTGTGTTTCCTTACCCTTCCCTATTCCTTTCTTTTGTCTTGTCTGTCTTGATTAGATTGTAAGCTCTGACGAGTAGGGACTGTCTCTATCTGTGTTTCTACAGTGCTGCATATGCTTTGTAGCGCTTTATAAATGTTTAATAGTAGTAGAAGTAGTAAAAGGTTTCACCAAAGACTTACACAGAAGCACTATTTCCTTTGTCCTGCTAGTCATTCCTTGCTGTATGCACCCAAGCATTCTTCTAGATTTTGCTGCTGGCTTTTCTACCTGCTGGCCACCTTAACTAAGACAGTCAGATATCATCACCTTCTGATCCCGATCTTCTTTAATGCACAAGAGTACTTCATCTTCTATACTGCAACTTGAGCATGTATAACATTCAAGTATGCACTTACACAATTTTTTGGGTATACACATGCATAAGGAGTGAAGGAGTAGCCTAGTGGTTAGAGAACTGGCAAGAAACTAGGGTTTGATTCCTACTAGCACTCCTTGTGGCCTTGGGCAAGTCGCTTACCCCTTCCGTTGCCTCGGAAGAAAGGCCTGGCAATCTACTTCTGGTCATGCTGCCAAGAAAACCCAGGAGTCAGCAGTCACTCAAAGGCACACATTGCACTGCATTTTTATACATGGATAAAAGTCGGTTCTCAGAAATTATATCATCTACTTTTGTGTGATTATATATAGGCATTCCTGGGAGGTGGAAAATGGATGAAACAAAGGTGGAATCAGCACTTATTCTTATATTTTATAAAATACGTGCATAGGCACAAATTTCTACCAGCACACACTGCAAAGTTACTCCTGCTTTATTTGGGTAGGCTATTTTACAAAAACACATGGGCATATACACTGCCTTTATAAAGAAGGCTCAACATATATACCTGTGTGTCTTGAACGTCTAGGTGCCCTGTTATAAAAATTACCATCTATATGGCCACAAAGGACAGGAGTCTCACCGTTTTTTAAAGGATTGTCTGAAATTTGTGTAAGAAAACTTAAGCTTTTTATAATCCTATTCATAGAATTTTGAAAGCTCTCCCTTAGTTGAACCTTGAATCTTTATTAAGTTTAATATCTGTCATCACACCCAGTTCTGAATGGTCAACATTACAAATCAGAATTCCTACAGCCAATCAGAACCCAGCTTCGCTGGCCTGCTTATAAAACTGAGTTCATTAAGATGTGCAACCCTTAGCCAATCTTGGGCTCCGCTCCTTAGAAAGCTGTTAAAAGCTCAGGATTACCTGGTGGGCTGCGGGCACATGAACTATCTTGCCATGTCTGCCCGGCCAGCCTAGTTTGCTACAGGAAACAACATGTAACGACAAGCTGCAGGTCTTCAGTGCATGCATACCGCATGGAGCAGCTGCGACTGCTCTGCGCTCCCAACTTCTGGCTGGCTGTCTGGGCTCCAGTGCAGTGATCTCCGGCACCCCCATAGACCTACTCGATCTTATGCCTAAGTAGGAAGGGGGAGCTGGCGATGGCCCAATCTAGTTTTCATTAGTATCTCTGTGGCAGTATTCACTCAGGATGAACCAATCAGGGTCAAGGAGCATCTCCATGTAACAATATAATTCTCATGCTGCAGTCTGATTGGTTAAAACACTGATCACCATTGAGGTGAACGGATGAAGCAGACAATAAAAACATCTGCCTTGTCAAATGAGTGTTCTGAACCAATTAGCTGTGAGGAAATATTTGATGCACATAATGCCTACATTAGGTCACAATATTGTTTCTCCAGATGTTCAGCTACATTGAGGCAGATAAGAGGCTGAGGCTGGAATCAGAGAGAATCACAGCCTCAGGTACTTTGCACTGTATCACTGTGGGAGGAAATTTAGCACTTTGGTGCATATTATTTTAACTTTCTCAAGGAAAGAGCTGAGCAGGACAAAAATATGCAGAGAGCAAAGAAGCCCTGTCTATACCTCCCACATGTATGCTTTGCCTCGAGCACATGTCTTCCCAGGAGGGATCCAGGGAGCTTTAGTTTTCACTTTCACACTCCGCCGCAGAGCCTGCGTCTCCCCCTTCATTCTACTTCTCGCTGATTTAAACTGCAGAAACAGAAAAAAACAAATGAAAGCAGCAGCCCTTGCTGTCCAAAGGGCCAGAAGAGATGCGAGTAGTTCTACTTTCTCATCAGCAATGTTCCCATCTCAGGAAATGCCCAATAACTGCCAGCACCTGCAAGTCTTACCTGATATTTTGAAGGGGACGTTTGGTTCTTTTTGATGTGAACATGTACAGCAGTCTCTTCGCTCACATGAACATGTAAGGGAGGAGAAGGTGAGCGATTCTTCATGCTTCTTTTCTGTTCAGGATGAGAAAAGGAGAGAGAGTCAGCAGCCAAGAAAATCCTCCCTCCTCTTAGGAACTGAACCCAAGAGCTCAGGATAAGGTAATGCCAACTCCACCCTGCAAGAGTGATCTTCCTATGGACAGCTACTTTCTCTAACCAAAGAAAATAAACCTGCCAGCCCCCTGAAATAGTGGAGTACAGAATCAGCAAGCCAACACCAGAGCCTACAAGATTCTTAAGGAAAACAGAGCCCTCAACATTCTCATGTCAGCCCAAGTAATTACCACCACATTTCATGAACATAGCAGAATCCCCCTTCAACATCTACGCTGTCCCCACTTTCTCAATAAGAAGAGGGGCTGACCTAGTAGGAGTGCTGTGCACTGCCATGCCAAAGACCTAGCCTTGATTCCTGGCTCAAGTCTTATCGTTCTTGGGCAGAATGGAATTGGTAATGCTGCAGAGGCTGAAGAAGCAGTTCGGCACCTCAGGAGCTGCACAGTTCACTGAAGAGCAACAAGACAGAACTGAGGCATCGCAGACTGACACTAGGTAAACAGAGGAAACCTACAAAAAAAAAGTACAAAGATTCCCAAAATTACTGATCTGGCAGGCTTTTAATTCCTTCTTCTGTATTGCATATACAAAGGATAGACCCTGTCTGAACAGAAATGCTTCATCGCAGAGTTCTGTTTACCCACTATTTTACGCCTATTGAGTAACAAAATTACTGTACATATTTAGGGCTCATTGAAAATGAATTGTGCCTCCTATATCTATGGAGAAATCCTTTTGAATAATGGCCTTACATAGTAACATAGTATATAACGGCAAATAAAGATCAGTATGGTCCATCTAGTCTGGTCAGCAAGGCGGCAAGAGTAGGTGCACCTGCCGCTCCGTGCAGTCACCCCTCCCCATGCCTTTAAGGATGTACCCACCGCTCCGTGTAGGTCACCCCTATTTGTTGAGATATAAGAGATAGTTATGTTTATTTTGATTTTATTCTGTTGCTATAAAGAGATCCACAGTGTCTGTCCCATGCCATTTTGAATTCTGTCACTGTATTTGCCCCACCCCTTCCATCGGGGGGGGGGGGGGAGGCATTCTAAACATCCACCACCCTTTCAGTGAAAAAGTATTTCCTGACATTGCCTTTAAGTTTACCTCCTTGCAGCTTCAAGGCCTTAGCCTATGTGATACACAAATTTGATATCTTTCAAAATGTCATGGGCCTAGTATGGAGATCAGGTAGAGAAATGGACCTGGAGGTTATCTGTTTCATTGTGGCATTTTAAAATAGTCAATGCAGCTCATTTGTACCAAAGAATTTTTTTCTCCTTTCTTAATTTTGCATACACATTAAAAGGTTCTGCAGGGAATTGAAGACATCTGTGACATTTCCTTTTAGGCTGAATGCAAGGAGTTGTTTGTTGGGCCTGGAGGAAGATGACTGGAGGCTAGACAGGTACTAAAGGACTTTTTCTACAGCTTTATTGGCTGCCAAATTTGTGGTGTTTAGGAATTGGATGTCTTGTAAATTACAGCCTACAGAGAATGAATAATCAAAGTCTATGAAATGATGCAGAAAAATGACACAGCTTTAAGAAGGGTATATGGTGTTTTATGAGAATTTGAAGCCAGCCTATGTGAAATAACTTAACAGGGTGCCTATGTGAACTATCCAGTAAGGGGAAATGTAGACTTACCTGTTAAATTTCCTTTCTGTGAATCCTGCTTGACAAGTCCAGATGTGGGAGTTTGGGTCACTCTCAGCAGATGGAGACAGAGAACCACAGCCTTCCAGTGGAATCAGTGTCTTTAAGAGGTAGGGCATTTGCCAATAACTCTTGTCAAAGCAAAATAATGGAGAAAAGAAACAAAGCCCTTGAAAATAAAATCTTAATGCGTTAGTCTTCACTCACAGCCCTCAAGGGCCACCAACGGACCAGGTTTTTGGAATCTCTCTAATAAATGTGCATGAAAGAAATTTCCATACATTGGAAGCAGTGGACATGGATTTCTCTTATGCATATTTATTAGGGCTATCCTGAAAAGCTGATCTTTTGGTGGCCCTCGAGGACTAGGAGTGAAGTCACAGGCCTTAATGTGGACCCCCCTCACAAATGGGAGATCACCAACAGGTAAACCTACAATTTCTCCTTCTTTATCATCCTGCTAGACTAATTTTGACACATGGGAAGTACCCAAGCCCATATCATTGAAGGTAGAAGGAAATCAGGGCTGTTCTGAGAACCTCTGTACCAAAATTAGCCTCTTCCTTGCTTAAACATCCAACTTATAGTGCTCTGTAAAGGAATGCAATGACCAGAAGCTGCCTTACAGATCTCTGGAGAAACAGTCCAGACTTCCACCCAGAATGACATACGAGTCCTTGTTAAGTGCACGCCAAGACCCTGCGGCTCCGAGCACCCTTTTAACAAATACACCAAGATATAGCCTCTTTCACCTATCTGACCAAAGCAGCTTTGGATGCAAACTCTCCTTTTTGAACGAGCAAACAGTCTGTTGGACTTCCTAAATGAATTTGTGACTTTTAGATACCCGAGAAGGACCCAGTGTGTATTGATGAGGTGTAGAAGACTTCTTTCTCCGATATTCTTCTTTAAAAAAGGTTTCCCAAGATAACCTGGTTCAACTGGAAAGCGTAATTACTCACTTGTAACAGGTGTTCTCCGGGGGATAGCAGGAATCAGTCTTCACATATGGGTGATGTTGGCAACAACAGAGCCCGCATGGATCCACTCCCCAGCTTTCACATAAAGCCTTTGGGAGTTATCCCGCGAATGCGCAGTCACCTTCCCGCCCAAAGGTGCCATTTTGCCTCAGACGGCAAAATGGAAAAAAACAACTCTATGGGGAGGAAGGAGGGTTGCGAGGATGGATTCCTGCTGTCCTGGAGAAAAAGAGTAGCTACTCAACTGTAACAGGTGTTCTCCAGGAGCAGCAGGAATCAGTCCTCACATATGAGTGACATCGACATCGATGGAGCCCCCATGCGGAGCATTTCCCCAGCTTTCTAAGAAAGCCTTTGGGAATACACCCACGCATGTGCGGTCCCCTTCCCGCCCAAGGGTGCCATCTTGCTCAGTCAGGTGACATAGCTAAAAGACAGCACAAAAACAAAATGAACTATGTACAACTGCAACTCCCAGGGGAGGAGGGAGGGTTGTGAAGACTGATTCCTGCTGCTCCTGGAGAACACCTGTTACAGGTGAGTAACTACTCTTTCTCCAGGACCAAGCAGGAAGTCAGTCCTCACATATGGGTGACTCCCTAGCTCTGGGCTACCAGAAACCCAGGCTGAAAAATAGAGCTCCCTCTGTGAAGCCTCAGCATCAGGGAAAGAATTTTACTGAGAACAGATCCCACCGGTAACCCACAAGAGGGCTGGAGGGCAGGAGTTGCCTAAACCTCAAAGAGATTCCGGAGTACTGCCTGACCAAAAGCACTGTCCCTACGGGACTCCCTCTCCAGGCAGTAATGGGCTGCAAAAGTCTGGCTTGAGGACCAAGCTGCAGCCCTGCAGATGTCCGTCAGCAGTACAGAACGGAGATAAGCTACTGATGCAGCCATTGCCCGGACACGGTGGGCTGTGACTCGACCCTGCAAGGGAAGGTCTGCTGCCCTGTAAGCCCAGGCAATACAGTCCGCCACCCAAATGGACAAGGTACGCTTGGAGACAGACAACCCCAAGTTGTTTGGGTCAAAGGAGACAAAGAGCTGAGTAGCCCTTCTATGACCCCTAGTACGCTCAAGGTAGAAAGACAAGGCCCTTCTACAGTCCAGGGTATGCAGGACTTCCTCAGCCCGGCTGGCATAGGGCCTAGGGAAGAATGTTGGAAGAACCACCTCCTGATTGAGGTGGAAAGAGGAGACTACCTTTGGGAGGAACTTAGGGTGAGTCCTAAGGACCACCCTGTTTCTATAGAAACGAGTGTATGGCCTGTCACAGACCAGGGCTTGAAGTTCACTCACTTGCCTGGCCGAGGCCAGTGCCACTAGGAAAAGAGCCTTCCAGGAAAGGAAGCGGAGAGGACACGTAGCCATCGGTTCAAAGGGAGGGCGAGTAAGCTGCTGCAAGATCACATTCAACTCCCACTCAGGGGCTGGTGGACGTAGAGGAGGCTTTAGCAAAAGCAAGCCCCTGAGGAAGCGGGACACCAAGGGGTGAACCGATAAAGATTGCCCTTCCACAAGCGAGTGGTGGGCTGCTAGAGCAGAAAGGTGTACCCGAACAGAATTGGACTTAAGACCCTGATTAGACAAGCGTAGCAGGTACTGAAGCACCACTGGCACAGGGCAGGAGAAAGGGTTCTCCTGGCGTTGGTCACACCACAAGGAGAACCGTTTCCACTTCAGGGCATAGGTCTTCCTGGTGGATTGCTTCATAGAGGCCAAGACCACCTCTTCCACTTCCTGAGGTAGGCCCCAGGGAGCAAGCACTTCCCTTGCAGCCTCCAGGCCATCAAATTGAGAGTTTTGAGATTGGGGTGCAGAAGGGAACCCTGATCCTGAGAAAGAAGATCGGGTTGCAACCCCAGAGGGAGTGGGGTGTCCACCGCCAGCTGTAACAGCAGCGGGGACCAGGGCTGGCTCGGCCATCTGGGGGCTACCAAGATGACCAAGGCCCTGTCTCTTAGAATCTTGAATAAGGTTCGGGCCACCAGGGGCGTGGGAGGAAACGCATACAGAAGGCCCTTGGACCATGAGATCAGGAAGGCATCCACTGCGAATCTCCCGGGATGCGGTTGCCTGGAGCAGAACTGAGGCAGCTGCCGGTTCAGGGGACTGGCAAAGAGGTCTATGGATGGAAGTCCCCATTTCAGGAAAATGTTCTGAACCACCAAAGGGTGCAGTTTCCACTCGTGAGGTTGCAGAACCCTGCTCAATCTGTCTGCCAGGAAGTTTTCATGGCCAGGAAGATAGACTGCCCTGAGCAGCATATTGTGGTGAAGTGCAAAAGAGCATAGGGCCTGTGCCTCCTGACACAGGAGTCTGGATCCCGTGCCCCCTTGTTTGTTCACACAGAACATCGCCACCTGGTTGTCTGTCTGTACCAAGACAGACTGGTGGGCCAGGGTGTGAGAGAAGGCTTTGAGGGCTAAGCGTATCGCCCTGAGTTCCAGCAGACTGATCTGTTGCGTGGCCTCCCTTGGCGACCACAGGCCCTGTGTGCACTTGTCCAGACAATGTGCACCCCAGCCCTGCAAGGAGGCATCGGTTGTGAGTACCACAGTGGAAACAGGTACCTGAAAAGGAATTCCCTGTAGGTGGTTTGGGGGGTGTAGCCACTAGTGCAAGGAGTTCAGAAAGGGTTTGGACACCCTTACTTTGTCTCGGAGGCTTCCTGTAGCCTGCCTCCATTGAGTTCTGAGACACCACTGTGCAGACCTCATATTCAGGCGGGCATTGGGGGTCACATGCACTGTTGAAGCCATGTGGCCCAGGAGCCTTCAACAAAGTCTGGTGGAAACCAGTGGGTTGTCTAGAAACCAGCTGGCCAAGTCCATCAGTCTTCCCGCTCTGTCTGCTGGCAAGTACGTGTTTGCTTGCAGGGAGTCTAACCGTGCTCCTATGAACTCCAGGTTCTGGGAGGGGAGCAAAGTGGACTTTGCGAAGTTTATGACGAAGCCTAGCTGCTGAAGGAGAGAGACAGTACGGAGGGTGGCTTGCCTGGCCTCCAGGAGAGTCTGACCCCTGATGAACCAGTCGTCCAGGTAGGGGAAGACAAAGATACCCTGGTTTCTCAAGTAGGCCACCACCACTGCCAGGCACTTTGTGAAGACCCGTGGGGCGGAGGTTAGGCCAAAGGGCAGTACCCTGTACGGAAAATGGATCCCTCCTACCACGAACCTTAGGTATTTTCTGTGGTCTGGATGAATGAGGATGTGAGTGTACGCATCCTTCAGATCTAAGGAGCATAGCCAATCTCCCTGCTAGAGGTAGGGCAGCAGTGTTCCAAGAGTAAGCATCTTGAACTTTTCCTTTTCCAAGAACGTGTTTAGATTTCTCAGGTCCAGAATGGGCCGGAGACCTCCAGTTCTCTTTGGCACAAGAAAGTACCTGGAGTAGAAGCCCTGCCCCAGCAGGTGGGGAGGTACAGGCTCCACCGTCCTGTCTTGAAGAAGACCTTGCAGTTCCTGGAGAAGGAGTTCCTGATGCAAAGTAGGCCTTGGAGGCTCCCCTGGAAAGTAGGAGGGGGGTATCTGATTGAAATGGAGCAGATAGCCCTTCTGGACTATGCTCAGTACCCAAGCATCTCCTGTGGTGAGCGGCCACTGGTGGGCAAACAGGGCCAATAGACCTCCCGTGCTGAGATGGGCCAGCAGAGGCGGAGAAACATAGAAACATGATGACAGAAAAAGACCACACGGCCTATCTAGTCTGTCCTTCCATAACAACTACAACAGTCCACTTTTTACCTTTAGAGATCCTCTGTGTTGGTCCCATGCTTTTTTGAATTCAGTTACTGTCCTCATCTCTACCACCTCCACTGGGAGACTATTCCATGGATCCACTACTCTTTCTGTAAAGAAATATTTCCGCATATCACTACTGAATCTATTTCCCTTCACCCTCATCCCATGTCCCCTCGTAGCAGAACTTGCTTTCAATTGAAAGAGGCTCTCTCCCTGAACATTTATGCCACAGAGGTATTTAAACATCTCAATCATATCACCTCTATCCTGCCTTTCCTCTAAGGTGTACATATTAAGATCCTTAAGTCTGTCCTCATATGCTTTATAATGAAGCCCATTAATCATTTTAGTAGCAACCCTCTGCACCGACTCCATCCTGTTCACATCCTTTTGAAGGTGCGGTCTGCAGAATTGCACACCATACTCCAAATGAGGTCGCACCAAAGACTTATACAGAGGCATTATCACCACCTTTTTTCTGCTAGCCATTCCTCTCCGTATGCACCCAAGCATCCTTCTAGCTTTTGCCGTCGCCTTTTCTACCTGTTTAGCTACTTTAAGATCATCAGACTCAACCACGCTTAGGTCCCGCTCTTCTTTAGTGGACAAAAGTACTTCACCTCCTATACTGTATTGCTCCCTTGGATTGCTGCAGCCCAAATGGATGACCTTACATTTTTTAACATTAAATCCCAGCTGCCAAATTCTAGACCATTCTTCAAACTTAGCTAGATCCCTCCTCATGTTATCTACACCTTCCTGGGTGTCTACTCTATTGCAGATTTTGGTATCATCTGCAAAGAGGCAAACCTTACCCGACAGCCCTTCCACTATATCACTAACAAAGATGTTAAAAAGGCTATGCAGTGGGAGTCAAAAACCCCCTCCCTGCTGAGTAGGAGCAGGAGCTGGAGGCTTTCTGCCTATGGGGCCCATGTCCCTGCCCCTTGGACTGCTGACCCTGCTGGGGAGCTGGGGAGGCCTGATAGTGAGGGAAAGGTTTGTAGGCAGATGACTTCCTCGGGTAAAAGGTCTTTTTCCCAGAGCCCTTCTTCTTATGAGAAGGGACAGAAGTTTTTCTGGACAACCTTGTCCTTGTCAGAGTCTCGGTCTCGAGCTCAGCGGCCTTTTCGGCAATGGGCTTGCCAAAGAGGTTTTCACCTCGGCATGGGACATCGACCAACTTGTCCTGTACCCATGGCTCGAGGTCCGATGACTGTAGCCATGCCTGGCGTTGAGCACCGATGCTGGCCGCTGCTACTCGGGCCGAAGCCTCGAAGCCATCGTAGGCCGCCCGGGAGATGAATTTGGAGCATTCCCGGATCCCTGAGGACAAGGTCTTGAACCTCTGCAAAGGTTCCCTGGAGAGGCCAGCCGAGAACCCGGCTATTTCCTTAGCCAGGTCCCGCAAGTACATGCCCATGTACAGCTGGTATGACTGGACACGGCAAGCAAGCATTGAGCCCTGGAAGCACTTTCTGCCGATGGCATCCAGGCTTCGGGCCTCCCTACCGGGGGGGCAGAGCAGAGTGCATCTTCTGGCTCTTCAGACGATGCATGGCCGATTCCACAACCATAGAATGGTGCGCAGCTGCGCCTTCTGGAACCCAGGGCTCTTTCGGACTCGATACATGGAATCGATCTGCTTGCTCAAAACCGGCGCCAAGGCCGGTGCCTCCCACATCCGGAAGAGGAGCCGTTCCAGCATCGGAGGAACCAGCACAGTAAAGGCCTCCCTCGGGGGGAGAGTCATACTGGAGGTCATCGAGCTCTTCGGCTCGAGGCTCCTCCTCGGGATCCACAGGAACAGCCAAAGCCTTGGCCATGTCCCTGACAAACTCTGAGAACCGGGTGTCCTCCAGTGGGGACCTACTTCGGGGCACGGATTGCGGTGAGTCCGAAGGGACACACCGAGTCTGAAAGGTATTGGGGGACTCCTCGTCCTCCGTCTCCCACGCAGACTCATCTGAGGAAGAGTCGAGAGGCTCCGACCGTGCGGGCTCCGGCAGCACCCACCCCGACGCAGGGGGCATCGGCGTCGACGCCCTTGGTCCCGAACAGGAGGTCGAGGGAGACCGTGACCGAGTCTGGACTTGGGCCTTCATGACTTCGAGAACCGGCTCGGTCTCCGGGGTCGACTTAGACGTCGACGTCCCGGTGGTCGGGGCAGATGTACCAGTCAAGCTGGCCATCAGTACCCGCTGCTGATCCATGAAGGCAGACAGTCTGCACTCCAAGGCTGTCAGCCTGAGTCCAAGCTCAGGAGACTCAGCAGCCACCGACTCGGTCCCCGGCGGCGCCGGACCCGACATCGGCTCCCTGGGAGGAGAGTCCTCGAGGACAACAGGATTTACGTGCTCGACGGACTCCGGCTCTACACGAGACACCTTAGGCGGCTTCTCCAGCTCCAAAGGCCCGGGGCGGCAGTCAAGGGGTCTGGGACCTGGCCCTCGAGGAACCAGGGGTATCCTCCAACGCCGCCCTCATGAGCTTCCTCTTCCTCTTATGCGCCCGACTGGGGGACCCCCTTTCAGAGGAACCCCGATGAAGCTCGGGGTCAGACTCCCGCAACGTCGAGGCCTCTGACGAGGACCAGGCTCGTCCGGAGGCAGAGTCAGAAAAAATTCTCTCCTTCTGATGCTGCCGGCTTCTGAGTGCCTTGGTGGACATCTTTCCACACGGGACACAGACCTTGGGATCATGGTCTGGCCCGAGGCAACGCAGGCAGCAGTCGTATGTGTCGGTAAGAGACATGAGCTTCTTACAATGATCACACTTTTTAAAACCACTGGAGGCCATCGGGGAAAAAGAAAAGAGTACAAATGCATGCCACGAAGGGCAAAAAAACGAAAAATAGAGATCGGGTCGATACCGGCGTACCAAGCCCAGGCGGGAAAGGGAACCGGCGTCGAAACGCACAAAAGAGAACGAAAATCGCAGAAAAAAAAATCGAACTCTTCTGGGTGACACGGACTTAATGTCCGTTGGGCTCCACAGAAAAAGAAAGACTGAGCAAGATGGCACCTTTGGGCAGGAAGGGGACCACGCATGCGTGGGTGTATTCCCAAAGGCTTTCTTAGAAAGCTGGGGAAATACTTCGCATGGGGGCTCCATCGACATCGATGTCACCCATATTTGAGGGCTGACTTCCTGCTTGGTCCTGGAGAACACCTGTTACAGGTGAGTAGCTACGCTTTCTATGGGAACAAGCAGAAATTCAGTCCTCACATATGGAACTCCCAAGCTACAGGCTACTGAAAAAAACCTGTAAAAGACACGGGCAACCTAAAAAGCGGACCATAAAGGGCAGCAGGGGTTGCTGATTGGCTAGACATCTGACACTGCAGCAGCAACATCGAAGATGCAATCCCCACTCCGGTAGCCTGGACATCATGGGTCAGAGGGAGGAACTGCATTATTCCCCAAAGAGGTGACGGAGTACGGCCTGGCCGAAGGTGCTATTCCTCCAGGAGGTTTCTTCCAAACAGTAATGTGCCGCGAAGGTGTGCATAGAGTGGTGGCGGCCCAGCAGATGTCCAAGTAAGGGCACCAACTGCAGGCTGGCCACTGAAGCCACTATGGCACACACATTGTGAGCCGTCACATGATACTCCAGAGAGAGCACCGCCTGCTGGTAGGTGAAGGAAATGCACTCGGCCAACCATCAAAAGAGGGTGCACTTGGAGATTGCAACAACAAGACGACTGGTGTCGAATGAGACAAAGAGCTGCGTCGAGTGGCAATGGGGTTGCGTTCTCTGGATGTAGGAGGACAGGGCATGCTTGCAGTCTAGCGTGTGCAAAGTGGCCTCCACCCTGGAAGAGTGAGGCCTAGGGAAAAAAGAGAGGGTAACACCACCAGGAATACAACCTTCCAAAAGAGGTACTTGAGATGGCAAGTAGCCAGGGCTCAAAAGGCAGGGCCCATGGAGCTTCCCCAGCACCACATTGAGGTCCCACGCTACCAGAGGTAGGCAGATCGGGGGTCGGGAGAGGAAGAGGCCCTACATCAACCGGCCCACCAAAGAGCGTACCAACACAGGCTAGCCATCCACCTTGTGGTGGCGGGCCAAGATGGCACAGAGGTGTACTCTGACCACGGATCCACCACTATTTCCGCATATCACTCCTGAATCTATCCCCCTTCACCCTCATTCCATGTCCCTTCGTAGCAGAACTTGCTTTCAAATAAGAGGGAGGAGTGGCTCAGTGGTTGGGACAGGTTACCTCAGGCCGGAAGTTCAATTCCCGCATGGGGACAAGCAACTTCAGGCCGGAGGGACTGGGGTCTCTAGTCCCATGGCCACTCCTTGTGGCTTTGGGCAAGCCACTTAACCCTCCATTGCCTCAGGTACACTTAGATTGTGAGCCCTTTGGGGTCAAGGGAATAAAAAGTGCCTGTATGTAAACCGTACTGATTCTAAAGAGCACGGTATAAAAAAATTAAATAAATAAAAAAAATAATAATGTTGGACTTCAGGCTCGCTCCTGACAGATGCAATAGGTATCTCAGAATCTCTGGCATTGTTCAGGAGAAAGGGTTAAGGCCGCCTCCTGCACACCAGTGGGAAAACCTGTGCCACTTTAAAGGGATACGTCTGTTATGTAGAGTCCTTACACAAGGCCAGCAGAATGTCCTCCATCAACCTAGCCAGGCGATGATATGAAATGGCTAGCCTTTCAGCATCAGGGCCGTCAGCGCCAGGGAGTGCCCAGAGCTCCAGCAGGTTGATCTGAGAGGCAATCTCCTCCAGTGACCATGGGCCCTGTGAGTGCAGGTGAACGCAGTGGGCCCCACAGCCCAGCTTCGACATGTCCATAGTGAGGATGCGCAGCACTGGCGAAGCCTGGAATGGCAGGCCGGCTCCGAGATTGAGATGGTCTTGCCACCAGGTCAGAAAGATAGAAACACAGAAATATGACGACAGAAAAAGACCACATGGCCTCATAGCAGAACTTGCTTTCAAATGAGAGAGGCTCTCCCCCTGTACATTTATGCCACGGAGGTATTTAAACATCTCAATCATATCACCTCTATCCCGCCTTTCCTCTAAGGTGTACATATTAAGATCCTGCTTTATAATGAAGACCACTAACCATTTTAGTAGCCACCCTCTGCACCGACTCCATCCTGTTTATATCCTTTTGAAGGTGCGGTCTCCAGAATTGCACACTATACTCCAAATGAGGTCGAACCAAAGACTTAAACAGAGGCACTATCACCTCCTTTTTTCTGCTAGCCATTCCTCTCCATATGCACCCAAGCATCCTTCTTGCTTTTGCCGTCGCCTTTTCTACCTGTTTAGCTACTTTAAGATCATCAGACACAAACACACCTAGGTCCCGCTCTTCTTTAGTGGACAAAAGTACTTCATCCCCTATACTATATTGCTCCCTTGGATTGTACAGCCCAAATGCATGACCTTACATTTTTTAACATTAAATCCCAGCTGCCAAATTCTAGACCATTCTTCAAGCTTAGCTAGATCCCTCCTCATGTTATCTACACCTTCCTGGGTGTCTACTCTATTGCAGATTTTGGTATCATCCGCAAAGTGGCAAACCTTACCCGGCAGCGCTTCCACTATATCACTAACAAAGATATTAAAAAGAATCAGACCACGGACAGATCCCTGGGGCACACCACTGGTAACTTTCTCCTCAGACTGAGCTCCATTTCCCCTGTACCCTTTGTTGCCTCCCACCCAACCAATTTCTAACCCATCCCTAGGGTGCTCAGTTTGTTTATAAGTCGCCTGTGAGGAACAGTGTCAAAGGCTTTACTGAAATCTAAATACGTCACATCTAGGGCTCTCCCTCGGTCCAACTCCCTGGTCACCCAGTCAAAGAAATTAATCTGATTTGTCTGACAAGACCTGCCTCTGGTGAATCCAAGCTGCCTCGGATCCTGTAATCCTCTGGACTCCAGAAACCTCACTATTTTCTCTTTCAGCAGCATTTCCAATAATTTACTCACCACCAAAGTTAGACTAACCGGTCTGTAGTTTTCAACCACATCCTTACTTCCACTTTTGTATAAAGGCACCACATAAGCCTCTCTCCAGTCCTTTGGCACCACTCCCGACTCCAATGAGGCATTGAAAAGGTCAGTCAATGGAGCTACTAGAACGTCCCCAAGTTCCCTCAGTATTTTAGGGTGTATCCCATCTGGTCCCATCGCTTTGTCTACTTTAAGTTGAGCTAGTTTCTCACGAACACAGTCTTCTGAAAATTGGTCGAGATGTCCCTCGCTTCTGTTCCCGTTTGTGGGCGTTTTCCGAGGTCCTGTTCCTGGTTCTTCATCTTTGAACACAGAACAGAAATATTTGTTAAGCAATTCCACTTTATCCTCATCAGCTTCTACATATTCCTCCCCTTCACCCTTGAATCTGACAATACCACTTTTGCCCTTCCTCTTCTTAACAACATCTGAAAAATGTCTTATCCCCCCATTTTATTGCATTGGCTATTTCCTCCTCTTTTTGAATCTTTGCTTTCCTGACTACTTTGCTAGCTTCTCTAAGTTTTTCCAAATATAGATGCTTGTCTTCCTCTCTCTGTGATCTCTTGTATTTCATGAAGGCCTCCCTCTTTTTCTTCACCTTTTCAGCTACTAAGGCCGGCATGCCTTGGATGCAGTCCTCTAGATGGCCTGAAGCTTGTATCCACTGAGCGTTGAGCGTCCATTGAGCCTGCTGCATGCACAGACGGACAAAAGGGGTCACGAGGATAATGGACGTCATGTGCTCCAAGAGGCGGAGCTTTGTCAGGGCTATCACTTGTGCTCCGCTCTGTACCTCTTGTGCCAGGGCAGCGATGCGCTGCGCCCGATCCAGTTCAAAATGGCTCTCGTCTGGATGGAGTCGAGCCAGGCCCCTATGAACTCCATGCACTCAGTCAGTCGTCCAGATATGGGAACACAAAAATCCCAAGGAGCTGGAGGCGAGTGGCCATGACTGCCAGGCATTTTGTGAACAGCTGAGGGGATGAGGCAAGGCCAAGGGGGCGTACCCTGTACTGCTAATGGCAGCCCCAACGACAAACCGGAGGCACTTACGGTACCTTAGATGGATCAGGATGTGAGTATAGGCATATTTGAGCTCCAAGGAGCATAGACAATCTCCCTGCAGGAGGCAAGGCAGCAAGGTTCCAAGGGATACCATCTTGAATTTTTCCTTGACCAGGAAGCATTTGAGGTCCCGAAGATCTACGATGGGCCTAAAAGCGCTCCCGTCTTCTTGGAGACCAGGAAGTAGCAGGAATAGAAACCCCGGCACTGAAGGTGTTGGGGGACGGGCTCCACTGCTTGATCCTCGAGTAAGGACTCTAGCTCTCTCTGCAGAAGCTCCTTGTGTAGAGGGGGGGGGTCCATGGGTAATTCTGCTGGGAAAAAGGGGGAGGCAGCTGAGTGAAGTGGAGAAGATATCCCTCCCTGACCACCTGCAACACCCAGGTGTCCGTGGTGATACTGGGCCAACAGTGGACAAGCCACCCTCCCGTGATCCTTGGGCCTGTGACTTCCTGGGGGAGGAAGGCTACACCCAAGGAGTCAAAAACTCCCCCCAGGCAGCAGCTGGGGTGCTGTTTGGGGTTTGGGAGCCTTTGGCTTACGGGGGCTGTGCTCCTAGCCCTTGGCCTGCTGCCCCTGAGAGGAAGCGAGATAGGCCTAAAGCTTGAGGTAGTATCCATAAGCCTTCTTGGTCTTCGGGTAGAAGGACTTTTTCCCTCCGAAGTCTTCTTATAGGAAAGTTCAGACACTTTCTTAGACAGCCTGGTGGTCTTGGTCATGAATTCTTTCACCAACTCATCAGCCTTCACTGTCGTGGGCTTGCTGAAGAGGTTATCTCCCCAGCATGGGATGTCGGCCAACCACTGCTCTAAGTCTGAGAACCGTGGCCATGCGAGACAGCAGGCACTAATACCCACTGCTGCTACACGAGTCACTGACTCAAAGCCGTCAAAGGCTGCCCGAGTCTGAAACCTGGAGCACTCCCTCACCAAAGAAACCATGGTCCTGAAGCGCTCAAAGGATTTACCTGATAATCCAGCCGAGAACCCAGCAAGTTCCTTCGCCAGGTCCCTCAGGTACATGCCCATGTACAGCTGGTAGGCCTGGATCCAGGCTGTGAGCATAGAGCCCTGGAAACACTTCCTGCCAAAAGGCATCCATAGTACTAGCCTCCCTGCTGGGGGGCACCGAGAGAAGTCTCTTCTGGCTTTTAGTACGATACATAGTTGACTCTACTACCATGGAACTGTATGGCAGTTGTATATTTTGGAACCCGGGGCTCTTGCTGACTCAATACTGCAAATCGAGTCGACGGTTCACAATCAGCACCGTCACTGGAGCTTTCCATATCCTGAACAGCAGTTGCTCCAGGATTGGGGGCACAGGCATTGTCAATGCCTCCCAAGGAGCCTCGTATTGGAGGATCTCGAGATCCTCAGCCTACGGCTCATCCTCGGGCACCGCCATGAAAGCGAGGGCCTGGGACATCTCCCTCACAAACTCCAAGGCAGCGAGATCCTCTAGAGGGACCTCCGCTGGTGCTGTGGCAGAGAGAGGTTGGAGGGGATTGTCCCAGTGTAGTACAGTGTTGGGGGACTCCTTGTCCATCTCCTACACAGACTGAGCTGGAGGAATCTGAGCGCACGCTGAGGTCGTTTGACCGACCCAGCGTCAATGACTCATGGTGTCGGAGGTCCTGCGGTGTTATGTCGGTCGCCGACTGCTTTGACACCAACCAAGCTAACCTCTCAAAGATGGGAGGAGTGACTTGAAGTTGTGCCCTACTGTGCCTCCAGGAATGCAGAGAAACTGCGCTCCAGGACCACCATCCTGACCTTGACGCCAGACGGCTCTGCAGCCTGCACCAGCCCAGAGGGCATCGGACACTGGTATCGGGCCGGTCCTCGATGTCGACTTTGGAGGAAGCCTTTGATGCAAGGGAGAAAGCCTCCGAGGATGACTCAGATGACCCATGACCTCTGTGCTCCAACCGAGTCTGGGCATGCGATGCTATCGCCCGACACCGGAGTCTAAGGCAGGGATTCCGTCCCCGATGCCAAACCTGAGTCAGACCTACCAAACAGCTCCCCCTACCTAACCGAAAGACAGCTACAGGTCAAGGTGGGACATGACACCTCCCGACCCATAAACGTCCAACAAGGAGTACCGCAAGGATCCGCACTCTCAGCACTCCTTTTTAACATCTACATCCAACCAATATGCAACATTATGAAAGAGAACAACATCCAATACACAATATACGCAGACGACATCATGGTATACTCCCCGATATCAATCGACAACCCGGACTTCTCTAAGATAACAGACTGCCTTACCCAAATGACGAAGTGGTGCCAAAACAACAACCTCGCAATAAACTACAACAAGACCGAAGCTTTAATCATCACTCGGAACCAGAGCTTCATACACCCACCAAACATAAAGATACAAAGCACTACGATACCGATAAGATCAGAGGTGAGATACCTTGGGGTTACTCTGGACAGTAAACTCAACCTCAAACCACACATAGACAAAACAATCCAAAAAGCCTACTACAGGATGCGAATCATCAGGAGACTGAAACCACTCCTCGCCCCAGAACACTTCCGTACCGTCTGTCAAGCACTGATAACCCCAATACTGGACTTCTGCAATCCGATATACCTTGGACTACCAAAACAAGCTCTCAAACCACTCCAGCTGGCACAAAACACTGCAGCTCGAATCATAGCCGGAACCGCAAGGCAGGAGCACATCACACCTACATTAAAGGACTTACACTGGCTCCCAATCAGTGCTCGCATCAGATACAAGACTATCATAAACCTATTTAAGATTAAAGAGCACACATCAGCCAACAGCCTCCACACGCTCATACAACCGGAAATCAGCGCACGTCCTAGAAGAAGTCAAACACGCAACCGAGTCAGTACCCCAAATGAATACAAGCACACACGCAAGGATACAACAAACAGAGCTCTCTCCATGGCTGCTCCAACAATATGGAACAATCTACCGGACGATCTAAGGGCAACTCCAGACCTCAAAGACTTCAGAAAACAACTGAAAACCATGCTGTTCATAGAGCACTATGGTCACATCACATAACCTAAGAGAATGGATAACAGCATTCCAATCCTCCTAAACAACTGTATGTATATAAATGTGTTTTTAGCACCACTGTAAATAGCCCACCTTGTACATAGCTCAAACAAATCAAGCACCCAACACCGCCATCACACAACCAAGTTTCATCCTCACTGCATGTACAACACACACACTTTACCTGATTGCTTGCTGTGATACCACCTTGATTATTAAGATAAGGCGGTTTAGAAATACTGTTAAATAAAAATAAATCTTTCACGTTCCTTCCAGGTCTTAGCAAACATCAGGAGGCAAAGCGGACAGGAAGACATGTCATGGTCTGCCCTGAGGCATTTGATGCAGGTACTTTGGCGGTCCATACGGGACATAGTGCAGTTGCCACACTGCTTGAAACCGCTGTCAAAAGACATAGCGGGAAAAATGAAACCCACAAGATCAAACTCGGACGTCTCAACCAGCAAGGCCGTAAGAAAACCCACAGGTCAAAACAAGAAAAATTACCCGAGCAAAAAACAACTCCGAGGCAGAGGACTTGGACAGTGGAAGGTGATCAACCCAAATGCAGTTGAGAGAAGAAAATAGCGAAGAACGGTCTGAAAAAAAAATCAACTTTGTCTGGGGTGCACAAAACAGCACATCTTGCAGGGCTCCATGGAAAACAGAAAGACTGAGGCAAGATAGTACCTTTGGTGGGAAGGTGACCACACATGCACGATATAACTCCCAAAGGCTTTCTGTGAAAGCTGTGAAGTGGATCCGCACAGGGTCCGTTGGTGCAGACGTCACCCATATGTGAGGACTGACTTCCTGCTTGTTCCCAGAGAAAGAGATATCATTACATACATACATACTGTATATACATACATATGACAAAGGCTGTAGTTAAGAAATGCATCTGGCTGAGAAAATGGCCACCAAGAAAATAGTTTTGAGGGAAATTTCCTTCACAGATGCCTCTAAGGGCTCAATTTGTCAGGAATCCCTACCAATCTATGGCCAACAACTGAGAAGAGGTCCCTTTAGGAGAAAAACAAGAATACAGACTCACAGAGTTGGTTAATGGACAGTTTTATTAGCATTAACCTTAGTACCAAGGGCGTTAAAACAGCACTTGCCATAGCAAGCATCCAAAACAAAAATACCAATGTTTTATTTATTTTTAGATTTTGGGATATCATTGTTAATTGATTTATGTTGTGTGTATTCTAAATGTTATGCGTTGATGTTAGTTGTACTCCGCCTGCATTGTGCAGAATATAAATCTCTGAAAATAAATAAAACACAAACAAGGGATAAAAGAATAAGAAAACATAAGACAGGAATCCAAACAAAATCAGGAGCAGGAATTCCACTAGAAGCCAGAACAGAATTAAAACTTGAAGCGTGAATTCAGCATTGGAGTAAAAACAACAAGAAGCCAAAACAAGTCATAAGGCAAGACACACAGCACGGTGCCTGACAAGCACTGGGATCAGGACCCTAAGGAAATAACAGAGAATGAAGAGGTTATGATCTCCCAGGACATTTCCATCCCCTAGAAACTGAAAATATCTCCCCGAGGGCTGTGACATCAAGGAACTTGAACAGGAAAAGGTGAAATTAGGCCTTACCTGCTAAATGACTTTCCTCGAGTACCTCCAGTCCAATCCCAGTGTTTGTGGGTTGTGAATTCTCACCAGCAGCTTGAAGAGCTAGCACCACCCACCAGCCCCAGTAACTATTGATACGGGAAAAAAAAAAACATTCCAATCCCTCCAAAAAACCAAGCAAACAACCATCCCTTCCCCCCCTCCCCCGAGGGAAGAAACAGCTTACTTATCGTCACCTTGGAGCAGATGTATCTAACCTGCAGGTGTCCCAACTGAGACAAAAAACAGTGTAAAGAACTACACCAATGCTTTATTTACCCATCTTAAAAGAAAAAAAAAAAAAAAAAAGAGGAAAAAGAAAATCATATAAAGGCGATTATTTCATTTATTTAACAATGTTATATAACGCCTTTCTACAAGGCAAGGCGGTTTACATAAGTGAGTAAACAAGAACATTTAAACAGATGTGCTTATTACATTGAACAGTGAGAGGGAGGAGGGGGGATAGTGGGGTTGCATGATAACTATGTACAGCATGCCTGTTGCTGTGGGAATAGCATCTGTGTGTTGGCAGGGGAAATGTGCTAATGAGGATTTGCTCCGTAGTATTCCAGGAATAGTTGAGTCTTTAATGTTTTACGAAACTCGCTCGTGGATTCAATTCCTTGTAGGCAGGGTGGTATAGCATTCCAGATGGCCGGGGCATATAGGGCAAAGGCTCTGTTGCATGTCCTTTGGCTTTTTGTGACTTCGGCTGTGTGGTATTACAGTTGGGTGTATTTATGAGAGTTTGGAGGCAAGTTGCTGATTGCTTCTTTATGATCTTGTAGGTGTCGATGATGACTTTGTATTTGATTCTTGATTCAATTGGTAGCCAGTGTAGCTGTTTGAGGAGCAGAGTGATACAAGTGTATCGGGAGGTGCCATGTATGAGTTTTGCAGCCATGTTTTGTGCTAGTTGTAGTGAGCATGTGGTGTGCTTGGGTAGTCCCTGGTAGATTGAGTTGCAGTAGTCTAGTGTGGGTGTAATGATGGCTTAAGAACATAAGATATGCCATACTGGGTCAGATCAAGGTCCATCAAGCTCAGTATCCTGTTTCCAACAGTGGCCAATCTAGGTCATACGTACTTAGCAGTTTCCCCAAAAGACACAGGTTCCACAATGCTTGTACTGGGTCAAGCATTGATATCCTGTGTCCCTTCTTAATGGTTTATGGACCTTTCCTCCAGGAACTTGTCCAAACCTTTTTTTAAACCCAGCTACACTAACAGCCTTTACTACATCCTCCGGTAACAAATTCCAGAGTTTGATTACACGTTGAGTGAAAAAATATTTTCTTTTATTAGTCTTAAATAGTTTACCCTGTAACTTCATTGCATGTCCCCATGTCTTTCTATATTCTGATAACGTAAACAATCGATCTACGTTTACCCGTTCCACTCCGTTCATTAATTTATAGACTTCTATCATATCTCCCCTCAGCCGTCTCTTTTCCAGGTTAAAGAGCCCTAACCTTTTTAGCCTTTCTTCATAGAAGTATCCTTCCATCCCCTTTACCATTTTGGTGGCTCTTCTCTGAAGTAATAACGCTATATCCTTTTTAAGATACGGTGACCAGAATTGCACACAATATTCAAGGAGCAGTCTCACCATGGAACGATATGGTGAAATTGGACTTACCTGCTAATTGTTGTTCCTGGAGTAAATCCAGTCTAGTCCCGGACCTCTGGGTTGTCCACCTTAATCAGCAGCTTGGAGACTGAGGAATCTCCCTCTTTTGTGATGTCATCTGTATATCCTCCTGGGAGCCTTCTTCATCCACCAGTTCACTGTTGACAAAGCAGACTCACCAGAGCAACAAGTAAGTATTCCAAAAAGCTCAACTTCTCTTACCTTTGGTAAGAAATCTCTGCAAATACTACCTAACCTGAATATGAAGATCATCTATGACTACAAGATCATCTATGAATACAACATCTTGTATTCAACATCTATGAATACAAGATCATCTATGACTGAGAACACCTACCCGGAAATAATCACTATCAACAAAACCTCCATACCTGTCAGAAAACAGGTAAAATACTTAGGAGTAATAATAGACCACACTCTCACCATGTTACCACACATAAAACAAACAGTAAAAACCATTTTCTATAAACTCAAAACAATTCAACACCTAAGGCCACTCCTAGAAACACCAGACTTTAGATCCGTAGTAGGTACACTGATCACCCCTCACTTTGACTATTGCAATAGTCTCCTAATAGGCCTCCCGCAAAAAAGCACATACCTTCTTCAAAGAGCACAAAACATCTGTGCAAAAGTGATTGCTAAAGCTCGCCTAACAGACCACGTAACCCCTATACTGCTAGACCTCCACTGGCTCCCTATAAACAGTCGAATTAAATATAAAATAATCCTAACAACCTATAAACTCATAAACGACATAACCCCCTCACACTTATCCACATTATTGCAATCTCCAACTTCGACAAGGACCCTCAGACAAAACGCAGCCCACTCGCTCATCATACCAAAAACCATCCGCAAAACTAAGAACACCACTAGCTCCAGAGCATTCTCATTCACTGCTCCTACACTCTGGAACGACCTCCCTATTGAACTTCGCACCATAAGAGACCTCTTCCAATTCAGAAAAGAATTAAAGACCTACCTGTTCACTGAACACTTCGAAGTCCCCTACTACCCCAAAGCTAGCTCCACAACAAACCTGTTCACACATGCACAAACACCCTTAACCCAAACAATGTAAACACAAGCATGCCCCCCCCCACTCACACGCCCCAAAGACGACAAAAAAAGGAACTAAATTCCAACACCTACACCAATATCTGCCCCACACAACACACACACCACACACTGTAAATATACATTTGTAAAAAGTTTGATGGGTTTGCTTTAATACCTACAAAGTTCTTGCTTTAATACTTAAAAGATGTCTCTGCTTATTGTTTTTCTTTAATACTTACAAAGTTTATATTTACTGTTCAATGTAAATAGTTGATTTCTATTGTTCTATGTAAAATGTATACAAACTGTGTACAATGTTCAATGTAAATAGTTGATTTCTATTGTTCTATGTAAAATGTATACAAACTGTGTACAAGACTGTTAACCTGTTATATGTAAACCGCCCTTGATCTCTGGAAGGGGCGGTATAAAAGAAATAGTTAAATAAATAAATAAATAAATAAAAATGAAAAAGAACCTGCAATTTATGGCATTATGCGCCAACTAAACACTCTAACCTCAAACGTGCTGAGGCCGTACCTCACCTGGATTGAAAAAGAAAATCCACACCCTCCCCAGAATGCTCCCAAGTGTTATAGAACAGCGTCTTACCTGTCATCCTGAAGGCCACTAGACATCCATCCTTAGGAAATGTACACTGGGAAGGGACTCGGGACTAGACTGGATTTACTCCAGGAACAACAATTAGCAGGTAAGTCTAATTTCACCTTCCTGATCGTCTCTCCAGTCTAGTCCCGGACCTCTGGGTATGTACCAGAGCAGTAAGTTAACGGGAGGGACCCGCCATACCAGCTTGAAGAACAGCCGAACCGAAACACGTATCCTGCTTTGAGTGCACATCCAGTCGGTAGTGTTTCACAAACTAATTCAACGAGGACCAAGTCGCCACCGTACAAATCTCCACAGGCGGCACTAAATGAAACTCCACCCAAGACGCCATTTGAGCTCTAGTGGAATGGGCTCTTAGCCCTTCCGGTACCGGTTTATCCTTCAACACGTATGCTGACGCAATTGCCTCCTTAATCCATCTAGCGATGGAGGCCTTTGACGCCGCTTCTCCCTGTCGAGGCCCGGCAAATAGGACAAAGAGCCTCTCCGATTTGCGGAAACTCGTTGTCCGACTCAAGTACTTCAACGCTCGTCGGACATCCAACTTCCTGGTGAATGATCCCCCTGTGTCCCCACTGAACACCGGCAAGGAGATGACCTGATTCAAATGGAATGCCGACACTACTTTGGGTAAAAAAGCTGGCACCGGCCGCAAAACTACCTTAGAGCGAAAGAACGTAAGATAAGGTTCCTTACAGGATAACGCCTGCACTTCCAAAACCCTTCTCGCAGAAGAGATTGCTACCAAGAACACAACCTTTAGTGTGAGATCCTTCAGTGACGCTCGATTCAGGGGTTCAAACGGTTCCCGTTCCAACGCTGCTAGCATGAACGGAAGATGCCACTTCTGAACCATCTGCCTACCCGGAGGTCTCAGAAGCGATACCACACGTAAGAAGCGCTTGATATCCACGTGCCCCCCCGAGCGTAATGCCACCAATCCTACCTCGGTAGCACGACAAGGCGGCCACCTGAACCTTAAGTGAAGAGGCAGCCAAGCCCTTGTTGTACCCGTGTTGTAGGAATTCCAGAATCTGCGGAATGGTAGCCCGTAGCACTTCGAATTTCCGGTCGCTGCACCATGCTTCAAAAACTTTCCAGACCCTGACATATGCCAGAGAAGTAGATCGTTTCCTGGCCTTCAACAGCGTGGTAATAACCGCGGTCGCATAACCCCTCGATTTTAACCGTGCTCTCTCAATAGCCAGGCCGTAAGCGAGAACCGATCCACGTGTGGCATGAGCAGAGGACCCTGCGATAAGAGATCTGCTCGAACTGGAAGACGCCATGGCTTCGCTGCTAGGAGCCTTATGAGATCCGCATACGACGGTCTCCGGGGCCAATCTGGGGCGATCAAAATTACCCGCCCCCAGAACCTCTCTATTCGTTGAAGTACTCTGCCTATCAGAACCCACGGAGGGAAGACATACAGGAGCTGCTCCTCTGGCCAGGGTTGGATGAGCACATCCAGGCCCTCCGACATTCTTTCTCGGCGTCTGCTGTAGAAGCGATTGGTCTTTGCGGACTGGAAGGTTGCCATGAGATCGATCACCGGTACCCCCCAGCAACAGACGATCATGTTGAACACCTCCGGATGAAGAACCCACTTGCCTGGATCCACCTTCACCCGGCTTAAGAAATCGGCCTCCATATTGTCCACCCCTGCGACGTGCGCCGCCGAAAACGCTAAGAGATTCTTCTCTGCCCAGCCGCAGAGGGCCTCTGCCTCAGTTTCCAGTGCCGCACTGCTGGTTCCTCCCTGTCGATTGACATAAGCCACTGCCGTTGCGTTGTCTAAGAACACTCGCACTGCAGATCCACTGAGGCAGTCCTGGAAGCTCTGCAATGCCAGGAACACGGCTCTCAACTCTAGTCTGTTGATCGACCAAGTCTTCTCCTGAGCAGACCACTGACCCTGCGTGAACTGTCCCTGGAAATGGGCTCCCCAACCCAGGAGACTGGCATCCGTCGTTAGCGGCACCCAAGCAGGTGCTTCCAACGGCTTCCCCCTCTCCAAGGACCCGGGAAGCAACCACCACCGCAGTGAGATCCACGTCTCTGCTGCGCAGAGAAGTCTCCGCAACAGGGGGTCGCGCTAGTGCGACCAGTGCCTCAGCAAAGCTCTCTGCAATGGTCTCATGTGTGCCCTTGCCCAGGGAATCAACTCTATTGTTGCCGCCATCGTGCCTAACAGCTGCAGATACCACCAAGCCGTGGGTGCTGTGCTGCTGAGGAAGCTTCAGACCAGCTTGCGTAGTCCCTGCGCCCTCTTCTGAGGAAGAAACACCTGACCTGCCTTCGTGTCGAAGCGAGCCCCTAAGTATTCCAGACACTGCGAGGGAACCAACTGGCTCTTTGCCATATTGACTACCCAACCGAGCCTTTCCAGAAAGGCCACCACCTTGGCCGTAGCCCTCCTGTTTTCGCTTTCCGACTTTGCTCGTATCAACCAATCGTACAGGTATGGGTTCACCAGAATTCCGTCCCTGCGCAACGCCGCCGCCGCCACCACCACCATTACCTTGGTAAATGTGCACGGTGCTGTCGCTAGACCGAACGGCAATGCTCGGAACTGAAATCGTCCAAACGGGACTGCGAAACAGAGGTACTTGTGATGCTCCTGACGAATGGGACTGTGCAGATATGCCTCAGAGGTCGAGAGACGTGAGGAACTCTCCTCTCCGCACCGCCACAATGACCGACCACAGAGTCTCCATATGGAAATGAGAGACACGCAGACAACGGTGCACCCCCTTGAGATCCAAAATTGGATGAAATCCGCCGTCCTTCTTTGGCACCACAAAATAGTTGGAATATTGACCGCACTTGTATTGGTCTAGCTAGAGGCATCGGCTCTATGGCCCTGAGATCCAATAACCTTCGCACTGTCTCCCTTATCGCCGCGCATTTGTCCCACGACTTGCAGGGGGACAGTACGAAAGCATCATGTACTGAGCGCTGGAACTCCAGAGCATACCCTTCTCGGATGACCTCCAGAACCCATTGATCGGAGGTGATTTGGGCCCAGGTGGCATAGAACTCCTGCAACCGCCCTCCTACTGGAACCAAGGACGCCTGGGCCCCCTTAATCTCATTGCGACTTTCTGAAGTTGGAGGACGAGGAAGAGGAAGCACCGAATCCCCTTCCTGCTACACGAAATCCTCGAAACCCCTGGTTTCTGTTGAGAAATCTTCCTCGCTGACGTGGAGCATACCTCTGAAAGCAAAACCAGTGAAAATCCCGCTGCTGACCTTTACCCGCGGGAGCCGCCTGTCCTTGTTTGGGTTTATCCTCAGGTAATCTACCCCCCTTAGATTCCCCGAGATCCTTGACCAACTTCTCAAGATCTTCCCCAAACAACAACTTTCCCTTAAAAGGAAGCTTACTTAGGCGTGCCTTCGAGGAATTATCTGCCGCCAAATTGCGAAGCCAAAGACAACGCCTTGCCGCAATGGCTGATGCCATGCTCTTTGACATGCTGCGCATCAGATCATAGTGCAGGTCCACGAGATAGGCAGCTCCGGATTCCAGCCTCGAAGCATCTTTGGCCATATTGCCTCCTGTCCACCCCTAACCCGCTGCGCCCAACGCAGACAGGCTCGGGCCACCCAGGCTCCACAGATGGCCGTCTGGAGAGACAGGGCATTCACGTCAAAGATCTGACATAGTAAGGAATCCAACTTTCTGTCCTGACTATCCTTGAGGGCAGCATTGCCCTCAACCGGTATGGTGGTCTTCTTCATCACTGCCGTCACGGCCGCATCCACCTTGGGAGCTTTGAAAATCTCCTTATCCTGGTCCACACCAAAGGGTAAAGTTGGCTCATCACTCTGGCCCCTTTCAGCGAGGCCTCGGGAGCGTTCCACTCCTCTTGTATCATTTCCTGAAACACTCTGTGCACTGGAAATGCCCTTTGTGTCTTTCTGAAGACCTGCAACAAGGGATCCTCCAGGGTCACATCCTCCGCTGACCCCGGTACTGGCATGTTTAGGGCACGTAGTGTTTCCGCAATGAGAGCTGGCAACTCTTCCTTGTGAAAGACACGCACCAATCTTGACTGATCTTCTTTATCATCCAGCTCTCCTTCTTCCAACTCCTTGTCGAGGTCCATGCACCTGCCTTCCTCCTCAGACAGTTGCCCCTCTGAGGCAACTGACTGATCAGAGATTTCGCCTTCTGTCCTCCATCTCTTGAGCCCTTCTGGCTCCTCCGTAGCGGGCCCCGCTGTAAGCCTCTTCAGCCCGCGACCCTCGGTAGGCCCCTTCGGCAGAACCTGCGGTAAGGCTGCCCCTGCGAGCTGCAGGAGAGCCGCAAATTCCACCAAAAAATGGACTCCAGTCCCCTGGCCAAACCGAAGCCTGCGGTGGAACGTCTGGGGCGGACGACGGCCCTGCCAATGGCTCCCCTAGGGAAACACTCTAGGACTGTGCTAACGTGGGACCCAATACGAACTCCAGACTCACATCCTTGCCCTCTGCCGCCTCCACCCCGGCTGCGGCTTCTCTATCTAGTGCAGTCCTTACATACACCTGAAGCATCTACTGAGCCTTTCCTAGCCCCACAGACAAAACACTGGAGCTTAGAGGGCATCGCCGCGCTGTGCAGGATCCGAGGCGACCCTTGGGCACTACCCGCTCTGCTACCACTACCAGAGCAACTGGCAAGAACCAACGCACGACTGTCTTCTAATTCTTACCCTTTTTTGGTTTTTTTTACACAACCACCTAACACGGAGCACGACAAATGGAGGTGAGGCACTGAAATCAAGACTCCCCTCCCTGAAACCGGGTACTTTTGCAGGCCGCGAAGCTGCTTGGGTGTGCTTCCCGCGCTTAGTCCACGCGTCTAGGCCAATTCCTCCCTTCGCGCCTAAAGCGCGCTGAAGAGAAATGATCCCCCCGAGGTTTCTTACCTCTACGGGCCTCCGCCGCCAAGGGCCAACATGGCTGAGCTTGCTCTCCGAACTGAAAATCCGGAGAGCGGGCGAGACGTCGTGCACCACGGGACTGCCCAGCACCGGACGATCGCCGCAGACAGACCAGGCGCGTTCGCAGGCACAACTTCTGCAGAGCGCCGACTGTGCACCGCTCCTTATCAGTCTCCGGTTCCCGAGGCACTTACAATCTGTGTCCTCCGGGGCTATGGCTGAACACTCGGCAGAGAAGGGGAGCTGACCAGATTGGAGGAGAGCCTGCAGCACATCTGAAGCAAGAGCACTGTCGATTTAAGGCAGAAAGCTTAATTGTTCTCCCTTATAATGTTCAGGTTTGCTTTTCCATTCACCTTAAGTATTTTTTTTTTTAATTCCTCACTAGACAAAACCCCATCTATACACTATCCTCAATTGTTCCTCCAGTGAGTCCAGACCCCCCGGCTCACCGACCTATTCAGCTGCTTGGAGACTGAGGTAACTGGTGGATGAAGGAGGCTCCCAGGAGGATATACAGATGACATCACAAAAGAGGGAGGTTCCTTAGTCTCCAAGCTGCTGATTAAGGTGGACAACCCAGAGGTCCGGGACTAGACTGGAGAGACGATAAGGAAAGAGGCATTATAATATCTTTTGTTTTATTTTCCATTCCTTTCCTTATGATACCTAACCTAGCATTCTATTTGCTCTCTTGGCCGCTGCTACACACTGGGCAGAGGGTTTTAACATGTTATCCATAATGATGCCTAAATCTTTTTCCTGGGTGGTGGTTCCTAATGTGGAACCTTGCATCGTGTAACCATAGTTGTTTTTCCCTAGGTGCATAACTTTGCACTTGTCCACATTAAATTTCATCTGCCATTTTGATGCCCAGTCTTCCAATTTTCTACAATCCTCTTGGGTTTTAACAACTTTAAATAGTTTTGTGTCATCTGCAAATTTGATAACTTCACTCGTTATATTCATAAATGACCTGGAAAAGGGAATGTCAAAAAGCAGCGGACCCAGCACAGATCCCTGGGGTACACCACTATTCACCTTTCTCCATTGGGAAAATTGGCCATTTAGCCATACCCTCTGCTTTCTATCTTTTAACCAGTTCCTGATCCACAATAGTACACTGCTTCCTATCCCATGACTCTTTAGTTTTGACAAAAGTCTCTGATGAGGGACCTTGTCAAAGGCTTTCTGAAAGTCCAGATACACTATATCAACCGACACACCTTTGTCCACCTGTTTATTTACACCTTCAAAAAAACATAACGGATTAGTAAGACAAGATCTTCCTTGTCTAAAGCCATGTTGGCTGTCTCCCATTAGGCCATGCTGAGTAATTTTATTCTTTATGATGGTTTCTACCATTTTTCCTGGTACTGACGTCAAGCTCACCGGTCTGGAGTTTCCCGGATCACCCCTGGAACCCTTTTTAAAAATTGGTGTTACAATGGCGATCCTCCAATCTTCAGGTATTACAGATGATTTTAATGAGAGTTCACAGATTACTAATAGCAGGTCTGCAATCTCATATTTCAGTTCTTACAACACCCTTGGATGTATACCATCCGGCCCAGGTGATTTGCTACTCTTCAGTTTATCTAATAGTTGCAATACATCTTCCCGATGTATCGATATTTCCTTCAATTCTTCTGCACCTTTAAATAACACTTCAGTCATGGGTAACATCCCTACATCTTCCTCAGTAAAGACCGAAGCAAAGAATTCATTCAGTCTCTCCACTATCGCCTTGTCGCCTCTTAGTGCCCCTTTAACCCCTCTATCATCTAATGGACCAACTGACTCTCTCACAGTTTTTTTGCTACGAATGTACTTGAGAAAATCTTTATTTTGCGTTTTTGCTTCCGCAGCAAGCTTCTTCTCAAACTCTCCCTTTGCCTGCCTTATCAATGCCTTGCATTTGACTTGCCAGTGCTTGTGCTGTTTCCAGGTTTCGTCATTTGGCTCTTTTTTCCATTTCCTGAAAGATGCTTTTTTGGGAACAGCAGCCTCTCTGACCTCACCTTTAAACCATGCTGGCAGTTTTTTGGACTTCCTTCCACTTTTCTTAAAGCGTAGAATACAGCTGGTCTGGGTTTCCAAGATGGTATTTTTCAACACCACCCAAGCTTGATGTAAGTCTTTAACCTTTGCAACTGCTCCTTTTAGTTTTTTCTTAACTAATTTCCTCATTTTATCATAGTCTCCCTTTCGAAAGTTAAAAGGTAGTACTGTGGATTTCCTTACTATCCCTCCTCCACTAATTAAATCAAACGCGATCATGCTATGATTACTATTGTCAAGTGGCCCCAACACCCTTATCTCTTGCACTAGATCTGGTGTTCCACTAAGGACTAGGTCTAATATGGCTTCCCCTCTGGTCGGTTCATGAACCAGCTGCTCCAAAAAGCAGTTATTTATTTCATCTAGGAACTTTATCTCCCTAGCATGTCCTGCTGTGACACTGACCCAGTCAATACCGGGGTAATTGAAATCACCCATTATTATTACTGCGCTGTAATTTTTATTAACTTCCTTGATTTCTTTGAGCATTTCATCATCCATTTGTTCATTCTGGCCAGGTGGTCGACTGTACACCCCCACTGCCATCTCCTTCCCCTTTTTTACATGGAATTTCAAGCCATAGAGATTCTAGAGCAAATTTTGTTTCCTGCAAAACTTTAATCCTTTCTGACTCAATGCCCTCTCTAACATAGAATGCAACCCCTCCACCAATTTGATCAGCTCTATCATTACGATATAGTTTGTACCCAGGTATCACAGTGTCCCACCGGTTATCCTCCTACCATGTCTCTGATATTCTAAATCATATCTAGCCTCTCATTTAGTGCTATATATATTCTAACTCTCCCATCTTATTTTTTAGACTTCTAGCATTTGCATACAAGCATTTTAGAGACTGTATTTTATTCATATTAATCTGGCTATTGGTGGGCATGGGTAATTTGGGATCTTTAAGCTCTGTCTGCTCCATATTTGAGGGCATTTGGGCTACTTTACTGTTTTTTGGAACCTCTCTGCTTTTGGTAGTATCCTTCAAGGATACATTCTTCCGAACCATGCATTCTTGGGCGACTGTCGGCTTTCCCCTATTATCTAGTTTAAAAGCTGCTCTATCTCCTTTTTAAAGGTTAATGCCAGCAGTCTGGTCCGATCCTGGTTAAGGTGAAGCCCATCCCTTCGGAAGAGCCCCTTCCTTTCCCCAGAATGTTCCCCAGTTCCTAACAAATCCAAAACCCTCATCTCTGCACCATTGTCTCATCTACGTATTGAGACTCCGGAGCTGTGCCTGCCTTTTGGGTCCTGCGCGTGGAACGGGAAGCATGTCGGAGAACGCTAGCCTGGAAGTTCTGGATTTCAACTTCCTACCTAAAAGCCTATATTTAGCCTCCAGATCCTCCCTACCACATTTTCCTATGTCACTGGTACCGACATGTACCAAGACAGCAGACTCCTCCCCAGTACTATCTAAGACCTTATCTGGGTGGCACCTGAGGTCCGCTACCTTCGCACCAGGCAGGCATGTTACCAGGCGATCCTCACGCCCACCAGACACCCAGCTATCTACATGCCTAATGATCGAATCACCAACTATAATGGCTGTCCTAACCCTTCCCTCATGGGCACATGGCCCTGGAGAAACTTCCTCTGTGCGAGAGGGTTTTACATCACCTGGAGGACAGGTCGTAGTTACAGGATCACTTCCTGCCACACCAGGGTGATGCTCTCCTGTCACGTGACCTCTCTCCTCCATGGCAACAGGGATGCTGCCAGACTGGAGGTGGGACTTCAGGACTATATCCTTGGCAAGCTGTTTTGAAGTCCAGTGGGTTTAGTAGAGGGTGCAGATTTTTTAGGATTCTGAACTTGTGGTACACCGATTTCGTTGCTTGTTTTACTTGAGTTTGCAGATTCGATTCTTGATCTAGGATGACTCCTAGGTATTTAATTTTGGTCTTTACTGATCTTTCTTTATTGTTCAATTTTATCATTGCTGGTGGTTTAAAAGTGGGATCTCTTACAACGTGCTGGATTTCTGTCTTGTTATAGTTAACAGCAATGTTGTGGTCTTGTAGCCATTTGGTCATTTATGGTAGAATAGGCTACTGTAGTTTATTTATTTATTTATTTAACAGGTTTTCTATACCGCCTTTTCCTTAAATCAAAGCGGTTACCAGACACAAGAAGGGAGAACAGAGACAGGGGGGCATACACTGACTAAACTAAAGAGTGAAGGTAAAATTGGGATACGCAACATCAAGGAACCGTTACAGTAAAACAAGTTACATGCAGGCTATAATAATAGAGACTGTTAGATGTCTGTGCCATAGTACTCAGTGAAGAGTACAAATTTCAGTTGTTTTCTGAACTCCTTTAAATCATCCATGGATCGCACATCGGGAGGGAGAGAGTTCCATATAAGTGGGGCCGATAAGGAAATTGCCCTTTGTGTAGTACATTTACACGCTTTTCTGAAACTACTTGGGGTGCTGAGGGTGTTTGATGTAGTTATTCGTCTTGGCCTGTTGTTATTCTGGAGTAAGAGGTTATGAAGGCTAAAAGCAGAGCATTTATGTCTGATCTTGAATATATTAATTACCATCTTGTATTTGACGCGCTGGCTTATTGGAAGCCAGTGGAGCTCTTTGAGAGTAGGGGTAATGTGATCTTGAGATGCTGAGCCAGCAATAATTCTGGCTGCCGTGTTCTGAGCCATCTGAAGAGGTTTAAGTGAGTGTTTTGAAAGACCGTAGTAGATAGGATTACAAAAGTCCAGAATAGGAGTTATTAAGGCTTGGCAGTTGTACAGAAGGGGGTGTAAATCATGATATCGTCCACGTATATTTGATATTGGATGTTGTGCTTTTGTATGTTGCTGCACAGAGGTTGTATGAATATGTTGAATAAGACTGATGAGATTGCTGAGCCTTGTGACACTTCTTGGTGTAGGATGTATGGAAGTGATTTCTGAGGTCCAATTTTCACTTGTTACATTCGTTGTGATAGGTAGGAATGAAACCATTTTACGTTGTTGCCTTGGATACCAATGTCGTGTAGTCTGTTAAGGAGAAGTTAGTGAGAAACTGTGTCAAATGTTGCTGATATGTCAAGGAATAGTAGTACGCATCCTTGTGATGTCTGCTCTGTGCATGTGATTATGGTGTTGAGAAAAAAGGCAAGTAGGGTTTCTGCTCCATGTTTCGGTCGGAACCCATGTTGGTGTAACTCAAGGGGTGCATGTTTGTCAAGGTAATCTTGCAGTTGTGTCTGTACTGTCTTTTCTATAATCTTTGCTAAGAAAGATATTGGTCTATAGAAGTCTGGGGTGCATGGGTCGAGGTTGTTTCTTTAAGAGGTGACAAATCAAAGACTGCTCACGTGGTGCTGGGAGAAAACCTTGTTTAAGAGATTCATTGACTATCTTTGCAATTATTGGGATAAGGTGCGTCTTGTTATTTTTATCCAGGAAATCGGGCAGAGGTCTAGGGGAGATGTAGTAGTGTTTAAGGAGATGATGATTGTGTCCATCTGCTCATGGTTAATGGGTCTGAATGTGATCCATGAGATCTGTTTTACAGTAGCTGATGGAGCCATATTTTGCTTGCAGGTAATCTGCCATCTGCAGGGGGGTGTGTGTGAGGGGGGTGGATTTGCTCTGGGCTGTGGGATTGTTTTTGGTCAGAGGTTTTACTATGTCAAAGAGTTTATTTTATTTATTTATTTAACAGTATTTCTATACCGCCTTATCTTACAATCAAGGCGGTATCACAGCAAAACAATCAAGAGAAGTGATAGTGTTTTCATGCAGTGAGGGTTATATCGTGGTTTGAGTGTAAGATGTGTTGTGTGTTTGATTAGGTTGAGCTATGTACATTGTGCGCTATGATACATCGTGTGCTATAATACATTCTTCTATACATTTAGTGTTAAGAGAATGTATAACGGCACATGTTTCCTATCAGTGGGTCTGAGGGGGGAAAGTTGGTCGTTCCTGGTAGTTAGATCATGTGACGTGTCCATAGTGTTCTTTGAACAGCATTGTCTTCAGCTGTTTGCGAAAGTCTTTGAGGTCCGTCGTTGATCTCAGATCGTCTGGGAGGGTGTTCCAGATTGTTGGGGCAGCCAGAGAGAGTGCTCTTTCTGTGGTGTCCTTGCGTGTTTTTTCTGAAGTCTCTAGAGGTGTTGACTCAGTTGGAGGTTCCTTTTCTTCTTGGGCGTGTGCTGGTGTCTGGTTGTATGAGGGTGTGCAGGCTGTTGGCTGAAGTGTGTTTGATCTTGAATATGTTTATGATTGTTTTGTATTTGATGCGTGAAATGATTGGGAGCCAGTGTAGGTCTTTCAGAACGGGTGTGATGTGTTCATGTCTTGTTGATCCAGATATTATGCGGGCTAGTTTTGTGCTAGTTTATTTATTTATTTAATAAGTTTTTTATACCGCCTTTTCCTTCAATCAAAGCGGTTACAAAGACATACAAAGGTTATACAAAAGCAAGGGAAACATGCACTGCATAAACAAAACATCAAGGTAGTAAGGTGGGATACATAAAGGTTACAATAAATGGAATCTAGTTAGGTGTTTGATCCGTAGTGCTCAGTGAAGAGTACAGTCTTTAATTGTTTTCGGAAGTCCTTTATATCGTCAATTGATCGTAAGTCTGGAGGGAGAGAGTTCCATATTAATGGGGCAGCTAAGGAAAGTGCTCTTTGTGTAGTGAAATTGCATGATTTTGTGTAGTTACTTGGGGTGCTGAGGGTGTCTGATGTGGTTTTCCTCCTTGGTCTGTTGTTGGTGTTAGGGAGTAAGAGGGCTTAGAGGCTGATTGCAGAGCTCTTGTGTCTGATTTTGAATATATTAATGATCATCTTATATTTGATGCGTTGGCTTATTGGGAGCCAGTGGAGTTCTTTGAGGGTGGGGGTAATGTGGGCATGAGTTGTGGAGCCGGTGATTATTCTGGCTGCTGTATTTTGAGCCATTTGAAGCGGTTTGAGTGAGTGTTTTGATATTCCGTTGTAGATTGGGTTACAGAAATCCAGTATGGGAGTTATTAGAGCTTGGCAGACTGTGCGGAAGTGTTCATAGGAGAGTAGAGGCTTGAGGCGTCTGATTATTTTCATTTTGTAGTATGCGTTCCTAACAGTTTTTCTTATGTGGGACTGTAGGTTGAGTCCTTTGTCAAGGGTTATTCCTAGGTATCTGACTTCATCCTTTATTGGTATTTTTGTGTTGTTGCATGTGATGAATGGTGGGGGGCTGAAGTCGGTGTTTCTAGTGATAATAAGAGCCTCTGTCTTGTTAAAGTTTATAGCTAGGTTGTTGTGTGTTAGCCACGCGGACATGTTGTCAAGGCAGTTCGTTATCTTGTTGTAGTCAGGGCTGTTAAGGTTGATTGGCGTGTAAATCATGATGTCATCTGCATAAATTGTGTAATCTATTTGATGGGCTGCCATGATGTGGCAGATCGGCTGGATAAATAAGTTAAATAGAAGTGAGGAGAGCGCAGATCCTTGTGGCACACCTTGTTTGATCTTCGTGGGTTGTGATGTGTTGGTTCCTATTTTAACTTGGAACTGCCTGTCATACTTGAATGAGTTGAACCAGCTTAGGACGGTGCCGGTTATTCCAATGCTCTGTAATCTGGTTAGGAGGATTCTGTGGTCCACTGTATCGAAGGCCGCTGATATGTCTATGAAGATCATTAGGGTTCCTCGATTGTAATTGTCTATGGTCTGGATGATGTCATTGAATAGATATAGTAGCAGTGTTTCAACTCCATGGTTGGGGCGGAAGCCATGTTGATGTATATCAAGCGGAGCATGCTCGTCAATGTGGTCCTGGAGTTGTAGTTGTACTGTCTTTTCTATGATTTTGGCTAGGAGCGGTATGCTGGAGATTGGCCTGTATGCTGCTGGATTGCTCTTTTCTAGGTTGGTTTTCTTGGGGATAGGCCTTATTGTGGCTAGTTTCAGCTGTTCTGGCATTGTTCCTTGAGTTAGGGAGTTGGTTACGAGGTGGTGTATATAACTGAGGAAGTTTTGCTTGGTTGCTTTGATCCAAGGGACTGGGCAAGGATCCGTGGGTGCAGTGCTTGTATTGAGAGCAGAGATGATATCTGATAGTTGCATAGTTGAAGGAGTGTGGAACTTGTCCCAACTTGTGATGGGTATGATAGGGCTGTTGGTTTCTGAGTGTTTTTGTGGCGGAGTTTGGCGTATTTTCTCCTGAAGATAATCTGCATATGTTTGTGGGTTGATCTGTATGTCTTTGTCAGAGCTTGGTTCATTGGTTAGATTTTTTACTATTTCGAAAAGTTCCCTGGGTTTGTTATATGCTTTCTGGATAGTGTTTGTGTGGTGCTCTCTTTTTGTTTTATTGATAAGATCGTTGTAGTTCTTTTGCTGTGTTAAATATAAGTCCTGTGAGGTATGAGATTTGGATCGTCTCCAGTGGCGTTCTAGCTTTCTTAACTCTTTTAGCGTTGCGTATGCTTTTGGAGTACCATGGTGCGTGATGTCTCTTGTTATTCGTCTTTGTGCCTGCTTTAATTTTCGCTGCTGTACTGATGGTATTATACCAATTGTCAACTTGTTTGTCCAGATCGAGTTCGTCTGTGTTAAGGTAAGGTAGTGTGTCTTGTAGGAATTGTTCTTTATTGAAAGCTTTGAATCTTCTTAGTTCAAATGGAGCGGTTTGTGTCTTATTATGCTTACCCATTTTGTTTGTGAATTCCACTTTGATTCTGTGGTGGTCTGACCATGGAACCGGTGTGACTACGGGTGAAGAGATGTTGCCCTTGTCTATGATGTGGTTTGGGGCAAAAATGAGATCTGGTATTGATCCGTATCTGTGCGTAGGAGTGTTTATTAGCTGGGTGTATTGTAAAGAGTCCATTGCTTGCAGGAAGGTTTCCTTGTCATTACTGGTGGAGGAGCTGAGGTTAAAGTCACCTAGTAAAATTAGAGGTTTGTGGTTTGTGATGATTGCGCAGATGGTTTCTAGAGTGGTGGTTAGTTCTTCTGCTGGAGCGTGGGGGGCTCTGTAGACAAGGCAAATGGCTATGTGCTTGTTTCCCACTGCAATAGAGCTGCATTGGTCAGAGCTGTTAGAAGTGATCGTTTGTAGCTGTAGTGAGTCTTTTGCGATGATCAGAACTCCACCTCCTCTTTTCTGAGTGCGAGGGTTGTTAAAGGCGGAGTACGTGTAGGGGACCAGTTGGTTGAGGAGGTAGAGCCAAGATTCAGTGATGCATAGGATATCTGGGTGTTGGTCATTAATGTGGCCTCTGATTGTATGAATCTTGTTTCTTACTGATCTTGTGTTCATGAGTTCTATGGAGGTGGTGTTTGGGATGTAAGGCTTTTTAGGGTTTGCCTTTGGATTTGTATGAATGTAGTGTTTAATGTCGTTGAGTCTGTTTCTTGTTATTGTGTGTGAGCTCAGTGAGGTGCATAGAAACATATAGTATGCTGGTATGATTGTTGGTAACCAAATATAAAGGGGGTGTGAGTATCGAGTTTCTATTTGATGAGGGTAGAGTTTGGTAATGAAGAGAAATTCAGGGTGGTAGGCAAGAGTGGCCATGACAGTTGATTGTTGTCCTTCCCTGGGAGTAGGGACTCAGCCTTTAACTACCGATGTCTATCAAAGCCAATCCTCCAGAATTCCTTTTTTATTGTTGGCTAAATATAGACTGCACTTTCATCTAATTACAATGTAACAATTTCTCTCAGCTCTTTCACTTTCCACAAGGCATGTGTAAATGCCCTATCAGAACTAATTCATCTACCCGGCAGTCTTGTACCCCTTAATCTCTTGGAGTGGTTTGAGTGTTTGTTTTGCTAGTCAAAGGTAGATTGGGTTGCAGAAGTCCAATAAGGGGGTAATTAGTGCTTGGCATATGGTACGGAAGTGCTCAGTGGCGAGGAGGGGTTTAAGTCTTCTGATGATTCTCATCTTGTAGTATGAATTTTTGATTGTTTTGCTTACGTGTGCTTTGAGATTCAGTTCATTGTCCAGGGTCACTCCAAGGTATTTTACTTCTGATTTTATTGGTATGGTTGTGTTTTGTATCTTGATGTCCGGTGGGTGGATGAAGTCTGGGTTACGAGTGATGATTAGTGCCTCAGTCTTGCTGTAGTTGATTTTGAGGTGGTTGTTTTTACACCATATTGTCATTTGTGTGAGGCAGTTTGTTATTTTAGAGTAGTCTGGGTTGTCAGCTGTGATAGGTGTGTATATCATGATATCATCTGCATAGATTGTATATTGAATGCTGTTCTTTTTCAGGATGTCGCATATAGAGTAGTTACTCACCTGTAACAGGTGTTCTCCAGGAGCAGCAGGAATCAGTCCTCACATATGGGTGACGTCGGCGCTGACGGAGCCCTCGTGCGGAGCATTTCCCCAGCTTTCAAAGAAAGCCTTTGGGAATTGCAGCGCGCATGCGCGGTCCCCTTCCCGCCCAAGGGTGCCATCTTGCTCAGTCTGATGACATAGCTAAAAGACAGCAAAAAATTAGCAAAATAAATCATATGACTGCAACTCCAAGGGGAGGAGGGAGGGTTGTGAGGACTGATTCCTGCTGCTCCTGGAGAACACCTGTTACAGGCGAGTAACTACTCTTTCTTCAGGACCAAGCAGGAAGTCAGTCTTCACATATGGGACTCCCCAGCTTAAGGCTACCGGAGACCTCAAGCCGAAAAAATGAGCTCCCTCTAGCTCGGCAGCACGTAAGGAAGGAATCTTCTCTGAGAACGCCCCCGACCGGTAGCCCAACACCAGGGCCGGAGGGTAGGAGTTGCCTAAACCCCAAAGAGATTATGGAGTACTGCCTGTCCGAAAGCACTGTCCCTGCGGGACTCCCTCTCAAGGCAGTAATGGGCCGCAAAAGTCTGGCTTGAAGAACAAGTAGCGGCCCGGCAGATGTCTGCCAATGGAACAGAGCGGAGACGAGCCACTGACGCAGCCTTCGCCCTGACACGATGAGCCGTGACGCGACCCTCCAACAAGAGGCCGGCTGCCCCATAAGCCCAGGCGATACAGTCAGCGACCCATATGGACAAAGTACGCTTGGAGACAGGTAGCCCCAACTTATTGGGGTCAAAAGAAACGAAGAGCTGAACAGCCCTCCGATGCTCCCGCGTACGGTCAAGGTAGAAGGACAACACCCTCCTACAGTCCAGGGTATGCAGGACCATCTCAGCCCGGTTGGCATGCGGCCTGGGAAAGAAGGTCGGAAAAACCACCTCCTGATTGAGATGAAAAGGGGAGACAACCTTAGGAAGAAACTTAGGGTGAGTCCGTAAGACTACCCTATTCCTGTAGAACCTAGTATAAGGGGGATCAGACACTAGTGCCTGCAGTTCACTCACTCGCCTAGCAGAGGTAAGAGCTACCAAAAACAAGGTTTTCCAGGAGAGAAAAACGGAGAGGGCAGGTAGCCATAGGTTCAAAGGGCGGACAAGTAATCCGCTGTAAGACCACATTCAGATCCCACTCAGGGGCTGGTGCACGCAAAGGAGGCTTAAGCAGAAGGAGGCCTCTGAGAAAACGAGCCACCAAAGGGTGGTTGGAAAGAGGCCTTCCGTCCACCGGTGAGTGGTGCGCTGAGAGAGCACTGAGGTGAACCCTCACAGAGTTGGACTTAAGGCCTAGATTGGAGAGGTAAAGCAAATATTGCAATACTACTGCTACCAAGCACGAGAAGGGATTCTCGCTGTGCTGAGCACACCATGCGGAGAATCTACGCCACTTAAGAGCGTAGGATTTCCTGGTGGATTGCCGTCTAGAGGCTAAGACTACATCTTCCACCTCTCGAGGCAGTAGTAGGGGAGCCAGGACTACCCTTTCAGCAGCCAGGCCATCAGATGAAGGGACTGGAGGTTGGGGTGCAAGAGAGTCCCCTGATCCTGAGACAGGAGATCGTGCTGAAACCCCAGAGGAAGAGGGGTGTCCACCGACAGTTGCAGCAGAAGCGGGAACGACGGCTGCCTCGGCCACCTGGGGGCTATCAGGATCATTGAGGCCCCGTCCTGGAGGACTTTGAACAGTGTTCTGGACACTAGTGGCGTGGGAGGAAACGCATACAGTAGGCCTGTGGACCACGAGATCAGAAACGCATCCGCTGCTACTCTGAGAGGATGCTGATGTCTGGAGCAAAATCTCGGGAGTTGCCGGTTCAGAGGACTGGCGAAAAGATCCAAGGTGGGGAGGCCCCACCTGAGAAAGATCTGCTGAACCACCAACGGGTTCAATCTCCATTCGTGTGGTTGCAGGATCCTGCTCAGTCTGTCCGCCAGGTAATTTTCTTGACCTGGGAGGTAGACAGCCTTGAGGAGGATTCCGTGATTGACGGCCCAAGAGCACAGCCGTTGCGCCTCCTGACATAGAAGGAAGGAGCCTGTGCCTCCTTGTTTGTTCACGTAGAACATGGCAACTTGATTGTCCGTCTGGACTAGTTCAGACTGGTGAGAGGCGAGGTGGGAGAAGGCTCTCAGAGCTAGGCGTATCGCCCGTAGCTCCAGGAAGTTTATCTGTTGAGCAGCCTCCCAAGGGGTCCAGAGACCCTGAGTACATGTCCCTTGGCAATGTGCTCCCCAACCTAGAAGAGAAGCATCTGTCGTCAGCACTTGAGAATGCGGAGGGGATTGAAAAACCACTCCGAGTACCAGATTCGGAAGATGAAGCCACCATTGCAGAGAGGAGACGAGCAGGTCAGATATTCTTACTGAGTCCGCTAGGCTCCCTGTGGCTTGATGCCACTGAGTGCGAAGGCTCCACTGAGCAGGCCGCATGTGCAGGCGGGCATTGGGGGTTACATGAACCGTGGAAGCCATATGGCCGAGTAGTCTCAGGAATTGCCTGGCAGAGACCAGGGAATTGCTGTGAAACTGCCTGGCTAGATCCATCAGCCTGTGGGCTCTGTCCATTGGCAGAAAAGCCTTCGCCTGAAGAGTGTCCAGCCTTGCTCCTATGAATTCTAAGTTCTGTGACGGGAGCAAAGTGGACTTTGTGAAGTTTATGACAAACCCCAAGTGCTGAAGCAGAGCCACAGTGCGAAGGGTGGCTTGATTGGCCTCCTGGGAAGGCTGGCCCCTTATGAGCCAGTCGTCCAGGTACGGAAACACAAAAAGACCTTGAAGCCTTAGGTAGGCCGCTACCACTGCCAGGCACTTGGTGAACACCCTGGGAGCGGAGATCAGGCCAAAGGGTAGTACTCTGTACTGATAGTGGTTTCCTCTCACAACAAATCTGAGATATTGTCTGTGGTCTGGATGAATAAGGATGTGAGTATAAGCATCCTTGAGATCTAAGGAGCATAGCCAATCTCCCTGCTGGAGGTAGGGCAGCAGGATTCCAAGGGTATGCATCTTGAACTTTTCCCTCTCCAGGAACTTGTTGAGGCTGCGCAAGTCTAGGATGGGTCTGAGGCCTCCTGTTCTTTTTGGTACCAGAAAGTACCTGGAATAAAAGCCGTGACCTCTCAGGTGGTGGGGCACCGGTTCCACAGCCTGTTCCTTTAGTAGACTTGCTAACTCCTGAAGGAGTAGGTCCCTGTGCAGAGAGAGTCTTGGAGGCTCCCCTGGAAAATAGGAGGGAGGTACCTGGTGAAAATGGAGAAGATAGCCCTTTTGGACTATATGAAGCACCCAGGTATCTGATGTGACGGCTGACCACCTGTGGGCAAAGTGGGCCAGCCGGCCTCCTGTGCTGAGAGAAGCCAGCTGAGGAGAAGAGGCTATGCTTTCTGAGTCAAAAACCCCCACCCTGCTGAGCAGGGGCCGGTGTTGGTGGCTTGGGGGCCTTCTGCCTACGGGGCCCATGACCCTGCCCATTGGCCTGTTGACCCTGTTGGGGAGCTGCAGAGGCCTGATAATGAGGGTATTGTTTATAGGCAGATGACTTCCTCGGGTAAAAGGTCTTTTTTCCCCGAGCCCTTCTTCTTCTGAGAAGGGGCAGAGGTTTTTCTGGACAGCCTAGTCCTAGTCAGAGTCTCGGTCTCGAGTTCTGCAGCCTTTTCAGCCATGGGCTTGCCAAAGAGATTTTCACCTCGGCAGGGGACATCGACCAACTTGTCCTGTACCCATGGCTCGAGGTCGGATGACTGTAGCCAAGCCTGTCGGCGGGCATCGATGCCAGCCCTGGCTACTCGAGCCGGAGCCTCGAAGCCATCGTAGGCTGCTCGAGAGATAAATTTTGAGCACTCTCGAATACCGGTGGACAAGGCCTGGAACCTCTGCAAAGGTTCCTCAGAGAGACCAGCAGAGAACCCGGCAATCTCCTTTGCCAGGTCTCGGAGATACATGCCCATGTAGAGCTAGTATGTCTGGACACGGCAAGCAAGCATAGAGCCCCGGAAGCACTTCTTACCGAGGGCATCCAGGTTCCGGGCCTCCTGGCCAGGAGGCACCCAAGGAGTGCATCTTCTAACTTTTCAGTCGATGCATGGCCGATTCCACAACCATGGAGTGGTGCGGTAATTGTGCCTTTTGGAACCCGGGGCTCTTGCGGACTCGATAGATGGAATCGACCCGCTTGCTTAACACCGGTGTCGAGGCCGGGGTCTCCCACATGCGGAAGAGCAGCCGCTCCAGCATCGGAGGAACCGGTACAGTAAAGGCCTCCTTCGGGGGATACTGGAGGGCCTCGAGCTCCTCAGCTCCTCCTCAGGATCTGCGGGGAAGGCCAAGGCCTTGGCCATATCCCGCACGAAGTCCGAGAACCGGGTATCCTCCGGTGGGGATCGTCTCTGAGGTTCAGACTCCGGTGAGTCCGATGGGACACACCGAGTCCGATAGGTGTCGGGGGACTCTTCGTCCTCCGTCTCCCAGCCCGACTCCTCGGAGGAGGTGTCGAGTGGCTCCGGTCGGGCAGGCACCAATGCCCTCCGCCCCAACGCCGAGAGTACCGGCGTCGACGACCTCGGTCCCGAACGGGAGGCAGAGGGAGACCGTGGCCGAGGATCGACTCGAGCCCGCATGGACTCGAGGATCGGCTCGGCCTCCGGGATCGACTTGGACGTCGATGTCCCAGTGGTCGGGGCAGCTGCACCGGTGAGACCGGCGATCAATGCCCGCTGCTGTTCCATGAAGGCAGCGAGGCTGCTCTCCAAGGCCGTCAACCTGAGTCCGAGCTCAGGAGACCCAGTAGCCCCCGACTCGGGCCCTGACGGCGTCGGGCCCGACGTCGGCTCCCTTGGAGGAGAGTCCACGAGGACTACAGCACTCACGTGCCCAGGAGACTCCATCTCGAGACGAGGTTGCTTGGCAGGCCTCTCCGACTCCGAAGACCCGGGACGGCTATCGGTGCTATGCGACCTGGCTCTTGAGGAACCAGGAGCGTCCACCAACGCCACCCTCGTGGGTTTCTTCTTCCTGCGCTGTTCCCGCGAAGGAGACCCCCGCTCAGAGGAACCTCGACGTTGCTCGGGGCCGAAGTCCCGAGACGTCGAGGCCTCTGACGAGGTCCGGGCCTCTCCGGACGTGGAGTCAGAGAAGATCCAATCCTTCTGGTGCTGCCGACTCCTCAACGCCTTCGAGGACATTTTGCCACACGGACCACAAATCATCGGGTCATGATCGGGTCCGAGGCAGCGGAGGCAGCAGTAGTGTGTGTCGGTAAGAGACATAAGTTTGTTACACCGATCACACTTTTTAAACCCGCTGGCAGACATCGGGGGAAAAAGGGCCCCTGCGAGGTCAAAAGACAGGGCTGCCAGTGAAAAAAGAAAAAATGGCGCGAACACTAGTCACGAAGGACAAAAACCGAAAAAGGAGAGAGTGGGCTCGATACCGGCGTATCGGGCCCAGGCGGGAAAAGGATCCGGCGTCGAACCGATGGAGAAGTACAAAAAATAGGGAAATCAACTTTTTCCTCGGCAAAAAACGAACTACGTCCTTCGGGCTCCGCAGAAAAAAGAAGACTGAGCAAGATGGCACCCTTGGGCGGGAAGGGGACCGCGCATGCGCGCTGTAATTCCCAAAGGCTTTCTTTGAAAGCTGGGGAAATGCTCCGCACGAGGGCTCCGTCGGCGCCGACGTCACCCATATGTGAGGACTGACTTCCTGCTTGGTCCTGGAGAATGGCTAGATGTAAAAACAGTAGTGCTGAGAGTGGGGATCCTTGTGGTACTCCTTGGAGGACTTTTATGGGTCGAGAGGTGTTGTGGCTTATCTTGACCTGTATCTGCCTGTCGGTTAGGTATGAGTGGAACCATTTTAAGGTGGGACCATGTAGCCCAATGTTTTTTAGTCTTTCCAGGAGAGTTTTGTGGTCTACTGTGCCAAATGCTGAAGAGATGTCAATGAAGATCATTATGATTCCATTCTTAGTGTTGTCTATGGTTCGGAGGATGCTGTCGAAGAGGTAAATCAGTAATGTTTCGACTCCATGGTTGGGGTGAAAACCGTGTTGGTTGTCATCCAGTGGTGCATGGTTGTCAATGTGTTCTTGTAGTTGGTGCTGTACTGTTTTTTCGATGATTTTTGCCAGAAAGGGTATGCTGTATATTGGTCGGTATACTGCCAGGTTGTTCTAGACGAGAGCTGTTTTCTTTGGGATCGGTCTTACTGTGGCGAGCTTTAGTTGATTTGGCATGAGTCCTTGAGTGAGGGAGTTGTGCACCATGTTGTGTATGATGTGGATGAAGCTTGATTTTGTGGCTTTGATCCATGAGACTGGGCAAGGGTCTGAAGGAGCGGTGCTTGTATTGATTGTGGAGATGATGTGGGAGAGCTGCTCTGTTGATGGTGGGCAGAATGTATCCCAGGTCTTGGGGTGCGAGATAGACTTCGTGGGTGCGCTGGGTCTTGTTTGCTCTGCAGAGTGAAATTTTTCCTTGATGCGGTCAGCAAATTTTTGCGGGTCTAATTGTACTTCACTTTCTGTCCTTTGCTCTTTTGTGAGGCTTTTCAGGATTTCAAATAGCTCTCTGGGCTTGTTGATGGAGGTGTTTATTATGTTTGTTCCCTGGGTTTGTTGATTGCTATTTTAACTAAGAACATAAGATATGCCATACTGGGTCAGACCAAGGTCCATCAAGCCCAGTATTCTCTTTCCAACAGTGGCCAATCTAGGTCATATGTACCTAGCAGTTTCCCCAAGAGACACAAGTTCCACAATGCTTGTACTGGGTCAAGCATTGATATCTTCGGTCACTTCTTAATAATGGTTTATGGACCTTTCCTCCAGGAACTTGTCCAAACCGTTTTTAAAACCCAGCTACACTAACAGCCTTTACTACATCCTCCGGTAACAAATTCCAGAGTTTGATTACACGTTGAGTGAAAAAATATTTTCTTTTATTAGTCTTAAATAGTTTACCCTGTAGCTTCATTGCATGTCCCCTAGTCTTTCTATATTCTGATAACGTAAACGATCAATTTACGTTTACCCGTTCCACTCCGTTCATTAATTTATAGACTTCTATCATATCTCCCCTCAGCTGTCTCTTTTCCAGGTTAAAGAGCCCTAACCTTTTTAGCCTTTCTTCATAGGAATATCCTTCCATCCACTTTACCATTTTGGTGGCTCTTCTCTGAACCTTTTCTAAAATCGCTATATCCTTTTTAAGATACGGCGACCAGAATTGCACACAATATTCAAGGTGCGGTCTCACCATGGAACGATATAGAGGCATTATAATATCTTTTGTTTTATTTTCCATTCCTTTCCTTATCATAACTAGCATTCTATTTGCTCTCTTGGCCGCCGCTGCACACTGGGCTGAGGGTTTTAACATGGTATCCACAATGACGCCTAAATCTTTTTCCTGGGTGGTGGTTCCTAATGTGGAACCTTGCATCGTGTAACCATAGTTTGGGTTGTTCTTCCCTAGGTGCATAACCTTGCACTTGTCCACATTAAATTTCATCTGCCATTTTGATGCCCAGTCTTCCAATTTATCAAGATCCTCTTGCAATTTTTCACAATCCTCTTGGGTTTTAACAACTTTAAATAGTTTTGTGTCATCTGCAAATTTGATCACCTCACTCGTTATTCCACTTTCCAGGTCATTTATGAATATGTCAAAATGCAGCGGACCCAGCACAGATCCCTGGGGTACACCACTATTCACCTTTCTCCATTGGGAAAATTGGCCATTTAGCCCTACCCTCTGCTTTCTATCTTTTAACCAGTTCCTGATCCACAATAGTACACTGCCTCCTATCCCATGACTCTTTAGTTTTGCCAAAAGTCTCTGATGAGGGACCTTGTCAAAGGCTTTCTGAAAGTCCAGATACACAATATCAACCGACTCACCTTTGTCCACCTGTTTATTCACTCCTTCAAAAAAAACATAACAGATTAATAAGACAAGATCTTCCTTGTCTAAAGCCATGTTGGCTGTCTCCCATTAGGTTGTGACTATCTACATGCTGAGTAATTTTATTCTTTATAATGGATTCTACCATTTTTCCTGGTACTGACGTCAGGCTCACCGGTCTGTAGTTTCCCGGATCACCCCTGGAACCCTTTTTAAAAATTGGTGTTACATTGGCGATCCTCCAATCTTCAGGTATTACAGATGATTTTAATGATAGTTCACAGATTACTGATAGCAGGTCTGCAATCTCATATTTCAGTTCTTTCAACACCCTTGGATGTATACCATCCGGCCCAGGTGATTTGCTACTCTTCAGTTTATCTAATAGTTGTAAGACATCTTCCCGATGTATCGATATTTCCTTCAATTCTTCCGCACCTTTAAGATTAAATTAGACTTACCTGCTAATTGTAGTTCCTGGAGTCGCTCCAGTCTAGTCCCGGAATCTGTGGGTTGTCAACCTCCTCCAGCAGCTTTGGAGACTGAGAAACTTCACACTTGTGATGTCACTGGTATATAAGCACTGGAACCGCCTCCTCACACCAGTTAACCTATTGACAAAGCAGACTCACCAGAGCAACAAGTAAGTAGAATGGCAGAGAAAAAACAAATAACCAGGTAACTTTACAGGACCTGAGGTCCAACTAAGTACACTAGGTGCAGCTACTGCCTATACCCTGAGGTCCCCATTTCCTCTAGGAGCAAAAATCAAATATGACATGCACAGCAAATCCCCCGAATCACCCCAGCCCTACCATGACCCAAAAGGAAACACCCAAAACAAATGGCTTACCTGGAAAAGAAGGCGTGCTTCAGGCCATCCAGCATCAGCAACTAGGGCGGGGCACGGGACTAGACTGGAGCGACTCCAGGAACTACAATTAGCAGGTAAGTCTAATTTAACCTTCCTGATCGTCTCTCCAGTCTAGTCCCGGAATCTGTGGGATGAAACAGAGCAGTGAAATACCTAACGGAAGGGACCTGCCAAGCCAGCCTGAAGCACAGCCGCTCCAAAACAGGAATCCCGTTCAGCTTGCACATCCAAACGGTAATGCTTCACGAAAGAATGCATTGAAGACCATGTTGCTGCTTTACATATCTCTGGATTATAGTCCGAATCTCTTTAAATGGTAAGCACTCAGCAAAATATTAACACGCCCGTTTAACATTTAAACCAAGCAACATAAAAGCTTGTATGCATTTCACAGCAGAACAGGTCTCAGAAAAAACCAGCGGCACTCAACCATGGGCGCAGAGCCCCTTAACGGTGCCAGTTTTCACATCAATGACCCTCAAGCTTTTCAATATTTTCAATGTTTTTTTCTTTTCTTTAAGTCGTCTTCTTAGACTTTAATTCTTATAATAATAATTTCTGTAGATTAAAGAAGAAATAAACTTAGCTTTTGTAAAGTTAGCCAGATAGTAAAAGCTAGGCAATTCCAACGCCTTCAATCAGGCACCTCAAGCGTTTCACGACAGACATTTCTTCAGGGAATTGTCAAATCCAGGCTATAAACAAAACAAAAAGTGTGAACATGTTACAATATAGCTAGTTGCAATATTTCAACTTAAAAACAGAAGTGTAAAAAGACCTTCTTAGATAGATGCCGGCAGCGGATGACATGCACATCTTGTATAAATGTCTGAACAAATTCTTCCGTGCAGACAACGCCGCGCATGCGAAATAGAAACAGTACCTCCTTTTTATTTAAAACCCTATGGGCTGGTCATACGTCACACTCAAGCTGTCATAGTAATCAAGGGCTGCAATTGGCTCCAGGACATAATCTTATGTAGAGATGAACATTCGTCAGAAAAGGAAAAGCAACTCAGTCGATCATAAACACAATGTCAAATCTAACCGGACATTTAATCCTGACGGATGTGCTGTATTCAAAGTGAAAATCCACTTCTGTTCTCTCCATAAGAGTGTTTCATCTATAGTCCGGCCCCGCATAGCTATGTGCACATGATCAATAACGAAATAACGGGCGTGTTAATATTTTGCTTTACATATCTCGGCCGGGGGTACCAAACCACACTCCGCCCAAGACGCCGCCTGCGCTCTAGTGGAATGAGCTGTTATCCCATCCGGAACCACTCGACCCCGTAAAATATACGCCGACGCTATCGCTTCCCGCAACCACCGGGCAATCGACCCTTTAGAGGCCGCCTCACCTTGCCTCGTGCCAGCAAACAGAACAGTCTGTCAGACTTACGAAAACTAGCCGTTCGAGCCACATACTTCGTCAAAGCTCGCCGAATATCTAAACAATGGAGCCGTTCCGCGACTTGTCCCTTACCGCTCGACGCGAAAACCGGCAAGGACACCACTTGATTCAGATGAAAAGCCGAGACAACTTTCGGCAAGAAGGACGGGACCGTCCGTAAAACCACCTTCGAATCCGAGAAAGAGAGAAACGGCTTCCTACAAGACAGAGCCTGCAACTCAGAAACCCTTCTCGTGGAAGCGTTCGCCACTAAAAATACCACTTTAAGAGTCAGATCCTTTAACGAAGTATGCGCCAACGGCTCAAACGGCGCCTTAGTCAATGCCTCTAAGACTAACGGAAGATCCCAGGCCGGAACGACACGTTTACGCGGCGGCCGCAGTAGAGTCACCGCTCTCAAAAAACGCTTCACATCCGCGTGACTCCCCAGCAAAGTGCCCTGCACCTTACCCCTATAACAGGACAACGCTGCCAACTGAACTCTCAACGACGCCGCGGCCAGGCCTTTTTGAAAACCATCCTGTAAAAATGCTAGCACTTGCGGCACAGACGCCTTCAAGGGCACGACCTCATGACCCGTACACCATGCTTCAAAAATACGCCACACTCTCACATACGCTTTCAGCAAGGTAGAAATCACCGCCCTCGTATAACCCCTTGCCGTTAATCTAGCCCGCTCAATAGCCAGGCCGTAAGCGAGCATCGATCCACCTGAGGCATGCAAAGAGGTCCCTGCGTTAGAAGGTCCTTGCGAAGAGGAAGCTTCCAGGGTTCCCCTATCAAAAGTCTTACTAAGTCCGCGTACCATGGTCTTCTCGGCCAATCCGGAGCAATGAGAATCACGCGACCCTAGTGATGCTCTATGCGCTGCAACACCTGACCGATTAACACCCACGGAGGGAACACATACAGGAGATGCCCTTCCGGCCAAGCCTGTACCAGAGCGTCCAGACCTTCCGCCATTCTCTCCCTGCGTCTGCTGAAGAAGCGACCGGCTTTTGCCGACTGAAAGGTCGCCATGAGGTCCATCAACGGCTCCCCCCAGCGCTGAACCAGCATTGCGAACACCTCTGGATGCAGAACCCACTCTCCGGGGTCCACCTTCACTCGACTCAAGAAATCGGCCTCCACATTGTCCACCCCCGCGACATGCGCTGCCGACAAAGCCACTAGATTCTTCTCTGCCCAGTCGAACAATCCTTCTGTCTCGGCTTCGAGCGCCACACTGCTGGTGCCTCCCTGTCGGTTTATGTAAGCCACCGCAGTTGCGTTGTCGGAGAACACTCGCACGGCCATCCCCCGAAGATACGGGCAAAACTCTTGCAGAGCCAATGTTACCGCTCTCAACTCCAACCGGATGATCGACCAGGTCTGTTCTAGGGCGGACCACTGTCCCTGAGCCAGGTGACCCTGACAATGAGCTCCCCAGCCAGGCAGACAGGCATCGGTTGTCAAGGATATCCACGCTGGAATCTCTAATGGCATTCCTTTCTCCAGGCTGCCCGGAGCCAACCACCACTGAAGAGCTTGGCAAGTCTGTGGCGGGCACGGCAACTGCTGAGACAGAGAATCTCGTTGATGCGACCACCTCCGCAACAGCGCTCTCTGCAAAGGCCGCATGTGAGCGCGCGCCCACGGCACCAAATCCAGCGTTGCCGCCATGGTTCCCAATACTTGTAGGTAGTCCCAGGCAGTGGGACACTGCTTGCGGAGAAACTGACAAATCAAAAGCCAGAGGCCGAGCGCCCGCTGTGTGGATAGAAATACACGACCGTCCTTCGTGTCGAAACGTGCTCCCAGATACTCCAGGTTTTGAGACGGGTCCAACTTGCTCTTGTACATGTTGACCACCCAACCGAGACTCTGCAGCAGAGCCACCACCCTGGACGTAGCTGTAACACTCTCTTCCCAAGACTTCCCCCAGATCAACCAATCGTCCAGATACGGGTGCACCAACACTCCTTCCTTCCGTAAAGCCACCACCACCATCACCTTGGTGAAGGTGCGCGGAGCGGTAGCCAGGCCAAAAGGTAGAGCCTGAAACTAAAAATGGCTCATAGGTACCGCAAAGCGGAGGAATTTTTGATGTTCCGACCGTATCGGAATGTGCAGATACGCCTCCGACAGGTCCAAGGACGTCAGAAATTCCCCTTTCCTCACCGCCACGATGACGGACTTGAGAGTCTCCATCCGAAAGTGAGAAACGCGTAGACAGCGATTCACTCGTTTGAGATCCAGAATAGGTCGCCACGTGCCTTCCTTCTTTGGCACCACAAAATAGATGGAGTACCGACCGCAACCAAATTGGTCGGCGGGAACCGGCACAATTGCCTTGAGAAATAAGAGCCTTTGAACCGTCTCCCGCACTGCCTTGCACTTTGCGCTTGCCTTGCACGGCGACCGAACGAATGAATCGGCCACCGGCCGCTGCAACTCCAACGCGTAACCCTCTCGAATGACCTCTAACACCCACTGATCGGACGTGAGGTGGGCCCAGGCAGGGTAGAACTCCCGCAGACGCCCTCCCACGGGAACTAGTCCTGCCTGAACCCCCCTGGCATCATTGTGATTTTCTGAAAGAGGAGGCGGCGGATGCAGCCGCAAATTCCCTGCTCGCTCCTCGAAAACCTCGAAACCCTTGGCTTTGTCCAGGGAAACGCCCCCGCTGCCCCTGACCAAACCTTGAAGGGCGAAAACGGCGGAACTCCCGATGCTGCCCGTTAGCCTCGGGACCGGGACGACCCTGCCGTTGTTTGTCCTCAGGTAACCTACCCCCCTTGGATTCGCCCAAATCCTTTACTAACTTATCCAACTCTTCACCAAAAAGTAACTTACCGCGGAAAGGAAGCCTACTCAACCGCGTCTTGGATGAACCATCCGCTGCCCAATTCCGCAGCCAAAGACATCTCCGACCCGCGACCACCGAAGCCATACTCTTCGCCAACCCGCGGATAAGATCATAATGAATATCCGCCAAATACGCTGCGCCGGATTCCAACCTGGACGTGTCCTCGGTTTCTTCCCCCGAGTGGTCCCCTTGAATCCTCTGCGCCCACCGTAAGCAGGCTCTGGCCACCCAGGCCCCGCAAATAGACGCCTGTAAGGAAAGCGCATTTGCTTCAAAGACCTGCTTTAGCAAAGTCTCTAATTTACGATCCTGCGCATCCTTGAGCGCCGCTGAGCCTTCCACGGGAATGGTAGTCTTTTTGGTCACTGCCGCCACTGCGGCATCCACTCGGAGCCTTTAACAACTCCCTATCTTGATCCACCAGAGGGTAAAGCCTCGCCATAACTCTAGACCCCTTAAGTGCGGCTTCCGGCATATCCCACTCTTCTTGAATCATTTCCTTAAACACTCTACGCACTGGGAAAGCCCTCTGAGTTTTCCGAACGACTTGCAACAAGGGATCTTCCAAGGCCGAATCCTCCACCGGCCCTCCGGTAGGCATATTAAGGGTCTTGAGGGACTTCGCTATGAGCGCCGGTAACTCCTCCCTACGGAACACCCGCACCACTCTTGCCTGGTCTTCCTGGTCCTTTATCTCACCTTCCTCCAAATCCTCCTCCAGACCCTCTTCTAAATCCGCGTCATCCGAGCGGATGTCCTCTGACAGGACTGACAGCGCTACGTATCCCCTCTGGCTCTTTTAGCGCTGACGCCAGACACGGCTGCTGTCAACAGAGAAGACGGCCGCTTTTCCCAGAGTGCCACCCCTGCAGCACCCGCGATAGGTGCCCCCGGGGGGCTGCCCAAGGCCTTATGAAGTAGAGCCATGAAATCTGAGGAAAAAATCGCCGCCAAAGTCTCCGCGCCAAGCGGCTGCGAAACCGGGGCATCCAGCGCTGCAGAGGTACTGGGCCCCGGCTCAGGAGCAGGCAGAGAAGCAATGGTGGGCTCTACCACCTCCCTCAAAAGCTCTTGCCCCTCTGCCTCGGGGGCTAGGCCCCCAGCCCCAGACTGCAACCCCTGCAGACTCCTTCCTGCATTAGGGAACTCCTCCTGGCCCCACACATGAGACAGAGCTGCTTGGCAGGCATGACACTCTATTCCCCTTGCCTCAAACGAACCCCGTTGCACAGAAATTTTTTTTTTTTTTGTACTAGCTGTAATGGCAGGCACGGCCCCCCAGCTAGAATCTGAAGAGCTGGACTAAAAACGAAGCTTCTGAAAGGAAATATGCCCCGTTGAAGCCCCGAGATCGCAACGGCTACCCGCGCGGCTACCACGTGGTCCGGCCTGCCAGACGCAAGAACTCGCTGTTGCCGCCTAAGCGCGGCTCCCTACTTCTGCACCTCAGGCAGACTGCCGGTAACTGCCAGGCTCGTGCTTCTCCCGCCAGGCAGCCGGCTGAATATCACCGGGGTGGACAAACTCCCCCGAAGCAGCTCCCAACTGCTTAGGACGGCTCTAGCCGCTGGCAGGCAAGCCCTCTGCACACACCGAGCACAGCCCCGCAGTGACACCTGAGCTTTTATTTCTTTCAGCTTGGTAAACATCTGCCGGTCCTCCCCTCCACTCGCTGCCCCCCGACTGCACCCAGAGAGGTAAAATAAGCAAAACAAAGAAAGGAGGACCTCGGGACACCAGAGGGCAGAACAGCCGCACCAAGCCAAATGGAGCCCTCTCTCAAAGAGCTGTTCACAGCCTTCTCTTATTATTTGCCAATCAGGATTGAAAGAAAGGCTAAAATCAATTTAAAATCATTTTTAAGTCTGCTCAATCGTTCCTCTAGTGAGCCCCGAAACCCCTGGGCTCACCACCTCCTTCAGCTGCTTTGGAGACTGATAACTGGTGTGAGGAGGCGGTTCCAGTGCTTATATACCAGTGACATCACAAGTGTGAAGTTTCTCAGTCTCCAAAGCTGCTGGAGGAGGTTGACAACCCACAGATTCCGGGACTAGACTGGAGGGACGATCAGGAAATACCACTTCAGTCATGGGTAACATCCCTACATCTTCCTCAGTAAAGACCGAAGCAAAGAATTCATTCAGTCTCTCCGCTATCGCCTTGTCGCCTCTTAGTGCTCCTTTAACCCCTTTATCATCTAATGGACCAACTGACACTCTCACAGGTTTTTTGCTACGAATGTACTTGAAAAGGTCTTTATTTCGCGTTTTTGCTTCCGCAGCAAGCTTCTTCTCAAATTCTCTCTTTGCCTGCCTCATCAATGCCTTGCATTTGACTTGCCAGTGCTTGTGCTGTTTCCAGGTTTCGTCGTTTGGCTCTTTTTTCCATTTCCTGAAAGATGCTTTTTTGGCAACAGCCTCTCTGACCTCACCTTTAAACCATGCTGGCAGTTTTTTGGACTTCCTTCCACTTTTCTTAAAGCGTGGAATACAGCTGGTCTGGGCTTCCAAGATAGTATTTTTCAACAACACCCAAGCTTGATGTACGTCTTTGACCTTCGCAACAGCTCCTTTTAGTTTTTTCTTAACTGTTTTCCTCATTTTATCATAGTCTCCCTTTCGAAAGTTAAAAGGTAGTACTGTGGATTTCCTTACTATCCCTCCTCCACTAATTAAATCAAAGGCGATCATGCTATGATCACTATTGCCAAGTGGCCCCAACACCCTTATCTCTTGCACTAGATCTGGTGTTCCACTAAGGACTAGGTCTAATATGGCTTCCCCTCTGGTTGGTTCATGAACCAGCTGCTCCAAGAAGCAGTCATTTATTTCATCTAGGAACTTTATCTCCCTAGCATGTCCTGACGTGACACTGACCCAGTCGATACCGGGGTAATTGAAATCACCCATTATTATTACTGCGCTGTAACATTTGTTAGCTTCCTTGATTTCTTTGAGCATTTCATCATCCATTTGGTCATTCTGGCCAGGGGCTCGATAGTACACCCCCACTGCCATTGCCTTCCCCCTTTTATATGGAATGTCAATCCATATAGATTCTACAGCAGATTTTGTTTCCTGCAAAACTTTAATCCTTTCTGAGTCAATGCCCTCTCTAACATAGAGCGCAACCCCTCCACCAATTTGATCAGCTCTATCATTACAATATAGTTTGTACCCAGGTATCACAGTGTCCCACTGGTTGTCCTCCTTCCACCATGTCTCTGATATTCCAATCATATCTAACTTTTCATTTAGTGCTATATATTCTAAATCTCCCATCTTATTCTTTAGACTTCTAGCATTTGCATACAAGCACATGGGTAAATTGGGATCTTTAAGCTCTGTCTGCTCCATACTCGAGGGCATTTGGGCTACTTTACTGTTTTGTGGAACCTCTCTGCTTTTGGTAGTATCCTTCAAGGATACATTCTTCCGAACCATCCGCTCTTGGGCGACTGTCGGCTTTCTCCTAATATCTAGTTTAAAAGCTGCTCTAACTCCTTTTTAAAGGTTAATGCCAGCAGCCTGGTTCCATCCCGGTTAAGGTGAAGCCCATCCCTTCGGAATAGCCCCTCCTTTCCCCAGAATGTTCCACAGTTCCTAACAAATCCAAAACCCTCATCTCTGCACCATTGTCTCATCCACGCATTGAGACTCCGGAGCTCTGCCTGCCTTTTGGGTCCTGCGCGTGGAAAGCACAGTTTACTTACCTGTAACAGGTGATCTCTGGGAACAGCAGGAATTAGTCTTCACATATGGGTATGTCGGTACCGACGGAGCCTGTACGGGAATGCTCCCCAGCATCCAATCAGAAAGCTTTTGGGAGCATCCCTCGCGCCTGCGCGCTGACTTCCCGCCTTTCCCACTGCCTCTCCTCAGTTGAGTTTCATAGCTGAGAAAGAAGGAGAGAAAGAGGAAAGGAGATAGATAGATACAACTCCTAGGGGAGGTGGGTGGGTTGTGAAGACTAATTCCTGCTGTTCCCAGAGATCACCTGTTACAGGTAAGTAACTGTGCTATCTCCAGGAACAAGCAGGAATGAGTCTTCACATATGGGGACTCCCTAGCTGTGGGTGCCAGGGGAGATCCCATAAAATGTGTATCCCTGGAACAGGACGGCATTTCCCAAACTTGGATCCCCGGCATCCCCTGAGGGATGGGGGGTAGGAGTTGAATAGAGAAGAGCTGTAGAGGAACAGCGAATCTAAAGACTACAGAAAAAGAGAGTCTTTAGAATGTATGTCAAGTATCATTAAAATATTTAATGAACTAGTACAATATAGAGCTTACCTACTGGATTGTAGGAAGTAGAAATGTGATGGAGTGTACTGTAGATGCAGTAGCGGAATCCTCAAGGTAACTTCACAGCAGTGAGGAAGAAGTTCCAAACCTGGAATGGGCAGGTGACCCAGGTGTCAACTGGGGTAGGAGAGGAACGGCAGGTCTTCAATGGAAAGCTTTATGGGAAAAAGCTGAAAACTTTTAGGTACAGAGTTATTAACATTGAGGACTAAAAGAAGAAGACTGACCGATCTGGAGAATTAGCCCAGTCCTGAAGGGAAGAGGGGGTATGGAAAAAAGCCCCTATTCCCAGGGAGAACAGAAGTGGACTCAGAAATACTGAAGATGTACACTGTCTTTCCTAGCTGGTAAGAGATAGGAAGACATTGAAGTTTGATACTTCATAGACAGGGAGATCTATAACAAAAACAGAAGCTGTTGACATCACAGCAATAATTGTGTGTATAACCGCTCCCACTTGCTGAGCCGTATGAGAATAGGCATGCGGACTGTCTGGACCCGTTAAGAAGGGAAAGGCTTTATGGCACAGACAGTTAGGGAGATAGCAGGTGATACTTAGCGTCCTATGGACATCTCCCAATGGGCATATGTTATATTATAATTATATATATATATAGATAGATATATAGATAGATAGATAGATATATATATATATAGAGAGAGAGAGACATACATATCTATATATATGTGCATATATGTCTAGATATGTGTGATATATATATATATATATATATATATATATATATGGGCATGACTTATGCCCACACAGACTACAGAAATATGTATGTATAGGAGAAAAGCCATAGGAGGGAGAAAAGCCAACCCGACCATCCAGGGCCGCCCCCGACGCCTCAGCCTGCTCACGCTGCCCAATCGGGGTAACCAGGAGCGCCGGCAGGTGTGCCCGCGCCTTGCGGGCCTCGCCAGAGGGCCCTTTGGCAGAGGCCTACAACAAAACGCCTGATCAATCTCCGACGGATCCACCGCTATTCTACCTCTCAAGCAAAAAAGCAGCTTGAGCTCCCCTTGGGTTGAGCTCGCGCCCAACACACACATCGATACAGCGACAGCACGGGTTCCACTGCAAGGGATCACAAGCACCTAGCAACCTGAGCTCCTTGAGAACTGAGATCACCCCCTTCAGCAACACGACCAAAGTCCCAGATCACAGCAAGTATAACTGTTCTGTTGACAATAACTAGCTTTAAATGTACCTCAGCCAGCTCAGAATTTGCATGTAGCCTCATCATGCTAGCAACCTTCATCCAATTATACTGTTGTCAAAATTGTTACCAGTAACCTGCTCCCCAATTTTATGTTACCAATAACTTGTATACAATTGTACTGTTGTCAGTAACCTCTCAGTATCTATTATACACTACTACCAGCAGCCATTATACTACTGCCAGTAGTTATACATACCATTGGGAACCGTTGCCATCTACTATATATCATATTGTCAGTTATCTTTCATGTATCCCTCATGCACTATTGCCAATAGCCATTATACTGCTGCTAGTAGTCATACATTTCTTTAGGAACTGTTGCCAACCTGCTACATATACTGTTGTCAGTAATAATTTAGTTCCCATCTCTCATACACAGTTACACTGTTGTTTGCAAATCAATAGTCATTATACAGTTGACAGTACTAATTAGCCTTTATACTGCTGCCAGTAATAATTAGTCATTATACTGTTGCCAGTAATTAGTTCTCATACCCATCTTTCATACACTATACTACCATTGTTTGTAACCCTTTATACTGTTGCCAGTAATAATTAGTCAAAGCAATTTTCATACACTGTTATATTGTTGTTTGTAACCCAGTAGTCATTATACTGTTGCCAGTAGCCACCCAGACCATTGGGAACTGTTGCAGACAGCTATATATTAATTCTCATACTCATCCCTCATACGCTATTATACTGTTGTCTGTACCGTACTGCTATTAATCTAGAATGTACAAAGTCCTGTTCTCACTCATTACCCTCCTTACCCTTGGTCTCCCCTGCATCTCAAACGCCCTCAACCATGATACCAACTACATACCAATACTACATACATTTGGAAGGAGATGGTATGAATTCCCCCACCACACAACGGCAAAAAACAACCACACATCCCACTCCCATCTACTTAACATTCCTCTACAAGTCATCAACAAGACACAAGCTGAGAAGCACCATCGCCAACGCCTACTGAAATGTGCGTTGATAAATGCCAGATCAGTACGATCAAAATGGCCTGCAGCCATTGACCTGATTCCACTATACAATCTCGACATCCTGATGGTCACGGAAACATGGCTATCTGATTGTGACAACGTCCTCCTGAATCAGATGTTGCCACCAGGATTTGATCTTTACACATGCCACAGGTCCACTCAGAAAGGAGGCGGGACGCTCATCCTCGCCAAAGCAGATCTAAATTTCAAGCTATGCAACTCCTCCAGCTCAACCCACCTTGACTCCCTCACCATATCTAATGAACTCTGCACAATCAACCTTCTCTATCGAGCACCCTCCCCATTACCGGATGACCTTCCAACAATAATTGAGCTTGCGTGCACAACATCCACTTCACGCTCTCCAATTTGGTTAGTTGGTGATTTCAACCTCCCATCTCTCCATGACAGCCACTCAGCAGCATTTCTAGACGCACTAGAGGATCTAGGCTACAAACAATACGTCGACTCACCCACTCACACTAAGGGAGGTAAACTAGACCTCATTTTCGCACCTCATTTCAACACCGTAACACACCAAGCCCTTGCACTGTCGGTTACACCAGTGCCATGGTCAGATCACAATCTTATCCGATTCAATATACCCACCTATACTTCTCACAAGAGCCAAATACCATCTAACACACCTGGAACCCACACAGCCCGCTTTCAACCTCTCAACCGTGACACTGTCCTAGAAAATCTTCAACCACTTATGTCCAACACCTCCCTCAACTTAGACGACCTTATATCCAAATGGGACGAGAACCTCAGAGTCGCCTCATGTCCATTGCACAATGATAAGAAAATAAGAAAACGAGAACACGCGCCATGGTTCTCTATGGACCCTCGTACATCTCTCAACCACCTACGCAAACTTGAGAGACAGTGGCAAAGAACCCACTCCCCAGAGGCCCTTGTAGCATATAATTCACACTTTACTACCCACCGTGGGAAAATAACACTGAGTAGGAAACTCTACCACACAAACTTATTGAAACGCTCCATCAATAAACCACATGCACTGTTCTTGTTAGTAAAATCCATAACAGGAGAGCCGGTTTCAGCTCAACCTGCAATGCCTCAGCCACAGGACTACGCAAACTACCTGCAATCAAAAATGATTAAGACCAGCACGAACATAAATATCAGCAACCCCTCTGTATCACCTAAGGCATCTCAAATAACACCATTATGCAATTTCAATACGGTATCAACTAGTGAGATTGAGAACATTATCGCTTCCATCAATCCTAGCACGGCACCTAACGACCCATGCCCAGCCAGCTGGATCAAAGATCTGCGACATGATCTAAGCCAAATCTTGTGCAAGATACTGAACCAGTCCTTCCTAACAGGCTCATTCCCCCAGTCTGAAACACACCTCTATCAGGCCCCTACTGAAAAACAGTAATCTTGACCCATCCAAAGTTGATTCATTTAGGCCAATCTCGAGCATCCCCCAGCTCGCAAAAATCATCGAGAAAGCTGCTCAACAACAGATCCAGCATCATATCGACACGGAAGCACCACTAGACCAATCACAACATGGCTTCAGAGAAGCACATGGAGTCAACACAATCCTTACAACCCTATTCAATGATCTGGTCACAGGAATAAACAGCATCCAACAAGGATTAGTCCTCTTCTTCCTAGACATCTCCGCCGCCTTCGACTCTGTGAATCATGATATACTTCTGCAACGCCTGATAGAAAAGGGGATTCGAAGCACAGCACTAGAATGGTGTAAATCCTACCTTTCCAATAGGTGGCAACAAGTCAAAACAGGCCATGAATCCTCGGAACCATTCCTACAGTCTCAAGGTGTACCTCAAGGATCTTCCTTATCGGCACTGATGTTCAATATATACATGCAGCCGATATGTGAATTGATCCGATCTTTCAACGTACAATGCCTGGCATACGCAGATGACATCCTCCTATACATGCCGTTCAAAATTGACCAACCAGTGTTTTCCCCAATAATCAATTGTTTCGGAGCAGTAGCTGAATGGCTGCTGACACAACACCTACGAATCAATCATAGCAAAACTGATGTTCTTTTTGTTACAAGGAATCGGAAGTTCATACCTCCTCCATCACTACTGGTCAACAACATAGAATTGAAGTCCAAACCTACAATCCGATATCTCGGCATCACACTGGACCAGCACCTGGATATGACAACGCATGTGAAGAATGTGACAAAGACTATATATCATAAGATCAGAACACTACGCCACCTCCGCCCCCTACTTGATTATACTGACTACCGATCAACCTTCCAGGCATTAGTCCTCCCACACCTAGATTTTGCGAACATCATCCTCCACGGGATCTCTCAATCAACTTTAAATCCGCTTCGCCTGGCTATGAATGCAGCTGCAAGAGTCCTCTCTGGGTCACCAAGATCTGCACACATAACGCCTATCATGAAAGATCTGCACTGGCTACCTCTACAAGCCAGACTCCACTATAAGTCACTAGTCCTGACCTTCAAAGCCATGAATAACTACCCACCTACACCAATCAGCAAGCTAATTCACAGCACCCTCGAAAATAGAAACAGGAGGACTACTGCTATGAACACCTTAATAGTTCCTAAGATGACATTGTGTACTAAGGCTACGTCAAACAGAGCTTTCTCAATATTCGCTCCTCTAAACTGGAATACACTTCCCCATGAAATCCGTGGCATCAAAAGCCTAATACTATTCCGAAAAGCTGTGAAACACCATCTGTTCACAAAATGTTACCCAGAAGTTATCCCGGACACTCACATATCTAGCAAGCTTCCCACATACCCCAGACGCCTTAGCACCCTAATACAACCAGAAAATGGTTAGCCTACACGATAGCCCACATGATAACCATTTACCTGCACCATCCACATGAATTCACGCACAATATCCAAACGAGTTTAGAATATTGTATATAGTTGAAGTATATATAGTATAAAGTTAACCTGTACATAGTTCTCCCGGTTATCCCATGTGTTATTTTTCCCTGTTCTCTGTAAACTCAATGTTGCCTGTATGCATTGCCGTATGTTTTGTTCAATGTACACCGCGCTGATTTTAATAGCGCGGTATAAAAGAAATGTTAAATAAATAAAAATAAATGGAAATTACACTAACCTGGTAATTGTAGTTCCTGGAGGGTCCAGTTTAGTCCTCCACAATCGGGTAGTGCCCCTCCTCCTGCAGCCGGGAGACTGGACCAATCAAATCTTCTGTAGTATATATGCAGACGGAGCTCCCAGAAGCCCCCAGTGACTAGTAACAAAGCATACTTAACGAAGCAACACATTAGATTAATATACAAAATGACATAATTAAAGAACAATTTGTTCCCCCCAAGAAATATCCAACCCCCTCCCCAAAAGAGGAAGTCAGAACACTGCATTGCGCCGGTACAGACGACCCCAGAAATCAAAACACCGCTCCCCACCAGAATCTCAGGAGCTGCCTGAACCCCCGAGACAGGGAAGAGCCTTAGCAAAAAACGCGGCTGCAACAGAGGGGACCGAACGGCAAGAGGAACCGTCTTATGAGCAACCGTTCGGAAAGCGCGCCGCATAATCATATCAGACCGTCGGGAGGGAAGGAGGACTAAACTGGACCCTCCAGGAACTACAATTACCAGGTTAGTGTAATTTCCATTTCCTGTTCGGTAATCCAGTTTAGTCCTCCACAATCGGGATGTAACAGAGCAGTTAAGACCGGGCGGGACCTTGCCATCCGGCGCGCAGAACCGCCGAACCAAAACAGGAATCCCGAGCCGCTGACACATCTAAGCGATAGTGTCTACTGAAAGCATGCAGAGACGACCAAGTGGCCGCCCTACAGATATCTGCCGGCGGAACCAGGCTATACTCCGCCCAAGAGGTCGCCTGAGCCCTAGTGGAATGAGCCCTCAGACCCTCCGGAATAGACCGCTGTTGCAACAGATACGCGGACGCGATCGCCTCTTTGAGCCATCTAGCAATGGAGGCTTTAGCCGCCGCTTCCCCTTTACGCGCATCCCCGAAGAGCACGAAAAGCCGGTCAGATTTCCGAAAAGACTCGGTAACCTTTAAATAACGATGGAGCGTACGACCCACATCGAGCCGGAGAAGACCTTTGTCCGTTGACCCGACAGATTGCGAAGAAAGCACTGGAAGAAACACTGCCTGATTCATGTGAAAGGGAGACACCACCTTTGGCAGAAAGGAAGGAACCGGACAGAGAACGATCCGATCCGCGGAAAAAGACAAGAAAGGCTCTCGACAGGACAATGCATGCAGATCCGAAATGCGCCGTGCCGAACAGATGGCTACAAGAAAAACCGCCTTCAGCGTGAGATCTTTCAGAGACGCCCTGCGCAGGGGCTCAAAAGGTTCACGAACCAGGGCCCTCAGAACTAAATTCAAGTCCCAAGGAGGAACGAAAACTCTGCGGGAGGGCCGCAAATGAAAAACAGCCGTAAGAAATCGGCGTACATCCGGATGAGCCCCGAGCAGACGACCCAAAACCTTGCCGCGATAACACGAGATAGCCGCCAACTGGACTTTTAGGGAACTAGCCGCAAGGCCCTTATCGAAACCATCCTGAAGAAAACTTAAAACGACGGGCACGGAAACAGTCGCCGCCGCCCGGAACTCCCCGCCGGGAGCACCAGTCTTCAAAAATCCTCCAAATCCGAACGTAAGTAAGAGAAGTGGACGTTTTCCTCGCCCGCAGAAGGGTAGAAATCACCGCGGGGGAGTAGCCCTTCCTTTTCAGCCGAGCCCTCTCAATGGCCAAACCGTAAGCGAGAATCGATCCACTTGGGGCATCCGCAAGGGACCCTGAAGAAGAAGATCCGGTAGCGCGGGCAGGAGCCAAGGAACGCCGTCGCGCAGCCGGACCAGATCGGTTATACCAGGGCCTCCGGGGCCAATCCGGGGCCACCAGTAACACACGACCCCGATGGCTCTCGATACGTTTGCACGACCCGGCCGATCAGAGCCCACGGAGGAAAGACATAAAGAAGACCGGACGTTGGCCACGGCTGAGTGAGAGCGTCGAGCCCCTCGGACATGCGCTCCCTTCGCCTGCTGAAGAAGCGCCCTGTCTTGGCTGATTGAAAGGTCGCCATGAGATCCATGATGGGTGGACCCCACCGCCGGGCGATTTGCGCGTAAACCTGTGGGTTTAGCTCCCATTCTCCGGGGTCCACCCGCACTCTGCTGAGAAAAATCGGCCTGGACATTGTCTATGCCTGCAATGTGTGCCGCCGAGATTGCCGGAAGGCGAGTTTGCACCCAATTGAACAAGGCCGCCGCTTCCGCCTCCAGGGTCACGCTGCCGGTACCCCTTGGCGATTGATGTAAGCTACGGTGGACGCATTGTCGACAGGACTCGCACCGGCCGGCCGAGAACCAGGGTCTCCAGGGCCACCAGGGCTAGCCGGACTGCCCACAATTCGAGACGGTTGATCGACCAAGAGGCCTCCAGGGGAGACCATTCCCCCTGTGCAAAGCGGGACTCGCAGTGAGCCCCCCAGCCGGTTAAGCTCGCATCCGTCGTGAACGGAACCCACAGTGGAGGCTCCAAGGGAATCCCCCGCGTCAGGTTCTCGGCGGAGAGCCACCACCGGAGGGATCGGCGAACCATCTTTGGGCAAGGCAATCTCTTGTTCAACGAGTCGAACTGGTTGGACCAACGTCGCAGAAGAGCACTCTGCAGCGGACGCATGTGGAAGCGCGCCCAAGGCACCACCTCCAAAGTCGCCGCCATCGTTCCGAGGAGCCGCAGGTACCACCACGCCGACGGAGCTGGCATCCCCCGGAAGAGACGGACAAGAGCCCGCAACTCCAGCACGCGTCGCTCCGGAAGGCACACCAAGCCCTGTGCTGTGTCGAAGCGAACTCCCAGATACTCGAGATCCTGTGTCGGAGACAGACAACTCTTGCATTCGTTCACCACCCATCCGAGGGACCGAAGGAGATCCACCACCCTGCTCGTGACTTGCACACACTCCCGACTGGACTTTGCTCGAATCAACCAGTCGTCGAGATACGGATGGACCAGGATGCCCTCCTTGCGCAACGCCGCCGCGACTACAACCATCACCTTTGTGAAGGTGCGGGGAGCCGTGGCGAGTCCGAACGGTATGGCCCGGAATTGGAAATGGCCCCACGGAAGCGCAAAGCGGAGAAACCGTTGATGGGAGGGCCGGATGGGAATGTGTAAATATGCCTCGGTAAGATCGAGGGACGTTAAAAATTCCCCTTGACGCACCGCTACGATGACTGACCGCAGGGTCTCCATGCGGAAGTGCGGCACCCTGAGAGCGCGATTCACGCCTTTGAGATCCAAGATCGGACGAAGAGAACCGCCCTTTTTGGGAACCACAAAATAGATGGAGTAGCGACCTGCGCCTCTTTCCAAAGGCGGGACCGGAACCACGGCCCCCAGAGAGAGCAGCCGATCCAGGGTCACGCGGATGTCCCGCGCCTTTTGAGCTCCCTTGCTGGGAGACAGAACAAACAAATCCGGAAGTGGGTGCGCAAACTCCAGGGCATAACCTTCTTCTATAATCTGCAGCACCCACCGATCTGACATAATTTGGGCCCAAGAAGGAAGAAAGTCGCGCAAACGACCCCCGATAACCGGGTCTCCCTCTAGAGCCCGCCTCGTTTCATTGCGGCTTGCGATTAAAGGAAGAGGCCGCGGAAGAGGCGGCTCCGGAGAAGCCCCTTCCCGCTCCTCTGAAACCACGAAACCCTTGATGACGGGCTCCAAAACGACCACGCTGCGATGTCCACAGCCGGGAAGAACGAAATCTGCGAACATCCCGAAACTGGCCGCGCGCTGAGGTGGACGACCTATTAAGCTTAGGCTTATCCTCCGGAAGCCGACCACCCTTAGACTCACCGAGATCCTTCACCAACTTATCCAGAGCCTCACCAAATAACAACCTGCCCTTAAAGGGCAGTTTACTGAGGCGAGACTTGGAAGAACCGTCGGCCGCCCCGTTGCGCAACCAGATGGACCGTCGTGCCGCTACCATGGAGGCCATACTATTAGCTAGGGAGCGGATTAAATCATAAAACAGATCCGCCAAGTAGGCTGACCCCGACTCCACGCGGGTAACGTCCAACAGCCCCTGTTGGTCCATACCGGACCCCGAGCGCAGGTGCTGCGACCACCGCAAACAAGCCCGAGCTACCCACGCCCCACATATAGAAGCTTGCAACGATAAGGCGTTGGTCTCGAAAGCTTGCTTCAACAAATTATCAACCTTTTTGTCCTGAACATCCTTCAGGGCCGCGGCCCCTTCAACCGGGATGGTGGTTTTCTTGGTCACTGCCGAAACGGCAGCATCCACCCGTGGAGACTTAAACAAGTCCCTGTCCTTGTCGGCAAGGGGGTAAAGACGATTCATGGTCCGAATCCCTTTCAAACCGGATTCCGGTTGCTCCCATTCCGCATGGATCATCTGCTCAACCACGCGGTGCACAGGAAAAACTACCTGGGCATCCCTGACCGCCTGAATGAGAGGATCCTCGAGACCCTCCTCCTCCAGCGGCCGCACCGCAGAGAGGTTAAGCGCTTGGAGAGACTCCGTGACCAAAGGGACCAGCTCGTCCCTTCGAAACACCCAAATGATTCGAGCCTGATCTTCCGGCTCCGGGAGCTCCCCGTCTTCTAACTCCTCCGCCTCAGTCTCAGGATCCCCCTCAGCCTCGGAATCCGGAAGACAAAGGGTGTCCTGATCCTGGTCCCCCAACCTGGGCCGCTTGACAGCGGGTTGGGAAGACCGCTGAACCCCCCCTGCGGATCCTGGGGGGAGAGAGGCGGGCCAAGCCTCCGGCAAGTGACCGGGACCGGTTTAAGCGGAAGGCCTGATGCATGAGAAGAACAAAATCTGGGGAAAAGTCTATAGGCGACGCTACTACAGCCGCCTGCTGGAGCTCAGGGACCGACGTATTAGACGCCGGGCCCAAACCAGAAGGGAGGATGCTCGGTGAAGGGACACTGTCCCCCGAAAGAGAAGGTTCCCCGGGCACATGCTGTTCCTTAACTTCAATAGGAAGCTCCAGGTCTGAAGAAACGAGCGGTACCGATACCCCGACATCGGCGCCGGTGTCGAGTATTCCTCTCTTCACCAGGCATCGTCTTCGGATGTCCTCGGTACCTTCGGAACCGATCGATACGATTCCGATTGACTTTCCTGTATCGGCATCGCCGATACCACCACCAACGTCGGTACCTTCTAGACACGCGGTGCACAGGAAAAACTACCTGGGCATCCCTGACCGCCTGAATGAGAGGATCCTCGAGACCCTCCTCCTCCAGCGGCCGCACCGCAGAGAGGTTAAGCGCTTGGAGAGACTCCGTGACCAAAGGGACCAGCTCGTCCCTTCGAAACACCCAAATGATTCGAGCCTGATCTTCCGGCTCCGGGAGCTCCCCGTCTTCTAACTCCTCCGCCTCAGTCTCCGATGCCGATACAGGAAAGTCAATCGGAATCGTATCGATCGGTTCCGAAGGTACCGAGGACATCCGAAGACGATGCCTGGTGAAGAGAGGAATACTCGACACCGGCGCCGATGTCGGGGTATCGGTACCGCTCGAAGCCGATACCAACCCCGAGCATGGCGAAGATACAGGAAAGTCAATCTGGGTGGTATCGATCGGCCCCGAAGGTACGGAGGATACCAGATGACGATCCCAGGTGAAGAGTGGAACACTCGACACCGATGCCGATGTATCGGTACCGCTCGAAGCCGGTACCAACCCCGAGCATGGCGGAGATACAGGAAAGCCAATCTGGGTGGTATCGATCGGCCCCGAAGGTACCGAGGACACCAGATGACGATCCCTGGTGAAGAGTGGAACACTCGACACCAGTGCCGGTGCCGGGTTATCGGTACCGCTCGAAGCGGATACCACTCCCGAGCACGACTCAGGTATGTTCTGTGAGGGGTGAGCCCCAGGAACAACCTGAAACCCCGTAAATGCTTTGGAGCCCGAAGACTCCTGCCGGGGTTTTATTGCCAATGGGGTCTTGAGGGCAAGGCCGGAGCCGTCATGCTGGGCATGAGACTTACCCTTCAAGAATTGGCTAGTCTTAACAGACTGTTTGTGGGTTACCTGATCCTGGAGAGAAGAATAAACCGGTGTCCACACCTCAGGAGGAAAAGCGGCATCGAGGGAAACTCGAAAAAGGGAACGTCTTCTCCCAATAATACAACCTGATGGATCAGGGAAAAAAGGGACAGGACCCAAACAGGTTAGACACCAAGCATCGGAGTCTAAAAAGAAAACTATGTTTCCACAGTGAAGGCACTTCTTAGGGGAAGAAGGCTCCATGTTGGAGAGGCCTGGTAGGCCCAAAAAGTTAAAACAAAAACTGAGGAGAAAAAATTTCTCTAAGTTTAGAAAAGAAAAGAATAAAGCACTGGCAGTACCGGTATCGGCGGGAAAGACAGCCGCGACCACAAGAAAACAAGGAAATAAGAATTTTAAAGAAAAAGGTTTCTGCGGTGACAGGAGGACGTTCTGTCGGCTCCGCGGAAAAACGAAAACTGAGGAGAGGCAGTGGGAAAAGGCGGGAAGTCAGCGCGCAGGCGCGAGGGATGCTCCCAAAAGCTTTCTGATTGGATGCTGGGGAGCATTCCCGTGCAGGCTCTGTCGGTACCGACGTACCCATATGTGAAGACTCATTCCTGCTTGTTCCTGGAGATCAGGAAGCATTTCGGAGAATGCTACCATGGAAGTTCTGGATTTCAACTTCCTACCTAAAAACCTAAATTTTGCCTCCAGAACCTCCCTACCACATTTTCCTATGTCATTGGTACCGACATGTACCAAGACAGCAGACTCCTCCCCAGCACTATCTAAGACCTTATCTAGGTGGCGCGTGAGGTCCGCTACCTTCGCACCAGGCAGGCATGTTACCAGGCGATCCTCACGTCCACCAGCCACCCAGCTATCTACATGCCTAATGATCGCATCACCAACTATAACGGCTGTCCTAACCCTTCCCTCATGGGCACATGGCCCTGGAGAAACTTCCCTCGGTGCGAGAGGGTTTTACATCACCTGGAGGACAGGTCCTAGTTACAGGATCACTTCCTGCCACACCAGGGTGATGCTCTCCTGTCACGTGACCTCTCTCCTCCATGGCAACAGGAGTGCTGCCAGACTGGAGGTGGGACTTCAGGACTATATCCCTGTAGGTCTCGTCTATGTACCTCTCTGTCTGTCTTATGTTTTCCAAGTCTGCTACTTTAGCCTCTAGAGAACGGACTTGTTCCCTGAGAGCAAAGAGCTCCTGGCACCTAGTGCACACGTAAGACCTCTCACCAACTGGGAGAAAATCATACATGTGACACTCAATGCAAAAGACTGGAAAGCCCCCATCCCGCTGCTGGACTGCTGTCTGCATCTTAGTTTTAAGTTTGTGTCTAGATCTTTAAGTTCTTACTTACTAGGGGTTGCTATGGGTATTTATACCAATAAAACTGTACCTAATATGTTTAATATACCTTGTTCACCTGAAGCTTAATTAATCTCAGGTCCTTAGTGTATGACTGATTTGGGTAATGAGCTTCACCTGAAAGCACCTCCTGTCTTTTAAGATGTGTAAGTACCTATAAAGCTATGATTATCCCAGGGGAGGGTGGGTGTGGGGAGGGAGGGAAATAACACTTATTAAAAGAGGGCTGCTACACAGTACCCTGTCTTGTGCTGCTGAGGTAAGTTAAATTCTGATTAGATTTAAATTATCGCTCTTAGCTGCTGCTAGGCTCTAACTTCTTATGAAATTTAAACTACAAGCTCTCTGCTGGGTACTAAATGTAACCAGAAAGCTCTCTTCTGTGTGTTAAATTTAAACTAAAAGTACTTTGCTGTTACTTGGCCCTGAGTGACTATTAAATTTAAACTACAAGCTCTCTGCTGGGTATGAAATGCAACCAGAAAGCTCTCCTCTGTGTTTTAAATTCAAACTTTAATTGCTGCTACTAGGCCCTAACTGATCCAACAAAAAACAATGGGTTCACAGATTAAGTAGCTTTAATACAAAGAATTCTTTTTAGAAAATTACCAGAAGTATATACTCACAGTTGCAGATTTCTCTCCAGAAGTAACAGTCCCCCTTTCTAGTCCTTCAAGACTCCACAGACATCAGAAAGGTTACTATGATGCAGCTCAATCAGCAAATTGTGCTTAACATAGGAATTGCTATCTGCCATTAATCATAGCAACCTTTTGATATATTTGTAACGTATTCCCAGGTTTAGGGTGGCATTGCTAAGGTATGCAAGTGCTAGTATTGGGAGATGCTGCTGCACGCAGGGCCCAACATCCTGCCTCTCCATGGCGTTCCACTAAGGACTAGGTCCAGTATGGCTTCCCCTCTGGTCGGTTCATGAACCAGCTGCTCCAAGAAGCAGTCATTTATTTCATCTAGCTTGTCCTGCTGTGACACTGACCCAGTCGATACCGGGGTAATTGAAATCACCCATTATTACTACTCTGTTGTGACTTTTGTTAGCTTCCTTGATTTCTTTGAGCATTTCATCATCCATTTGTTCATTCTGTTCTGTTTGGGACCAGAAAGTATCTGGAGTAGAATTCCCTTTCCTTTTAAGTGGTGGGGTACAGGCTCCACGGCCCAGTCCCTGGAAAGAAAGGGGGAGGCGTCTGGTCCAGGTGAAGGAGATAACCCTCCCTGACAACCTGAAGTGCCCAGGAATCGGTGGTGATGGCAGACCACTGATGGGCAAAATTAATCAGATGCACCCCCACCCCCCTGTTGGTAGCTGGTCCCCCATGGGTAGAGAAGCTATGCTTTGGGAGTCAAAATCCTGACCCCATCTAGGCTGGAGCTGGTGTCTAAGGTTTGGGGTCCTTAGGCTTGCGCAGGTCCTGGCCCGCTTCCTTGCCCTGATGACCTTGCTGAGGGGTCTGGGGGCTTGGTATTGGGGATAGCCTTGGTAAGGCTGGCCTTTCTGGTGGAAGGAAGGCCTTTTCCCTGGTGGTTTCTTCTTGTGGAGGTCTTCCTGGAGAGTCAAGTCCTGGTGACATACTTAGTCTTGATCTCTGCTGCCTTGTCCTCCATCGGCTTGCAAAAGAGGTTTTCACTGAGGGAGGGGACATCGAGGAGTTTCTCCTGGACCCATTGCTCGAGGTCCGATGTCTGGGGCCAGGCCTGGCGTCAGGCACCCTCGTGTTAGATTCAAAGTCGTCGTATGCTGCTCGAGACAAGTACTTTGAGCACTTCCCGACAGACTTTGTGAGGGTTTGAAATTGCTGGAGGTGATAAGAACATAATAACATAAGATATGCCATACTGGGTCAGACCAAGGTCCATCAAGCCCAGTATTCTGTTTCCAACCGTGGCCAATCTAGGTCATATGTACCTAGCAGTTTCCCCAAGGGACACAGGTTCCACAATGCTTGTATTGGTTCAAGCATTAATATCCTGGGTCCCTTCTTAATAATGGTTTATAGACCTTTCCTCCAGGAACTTGTTCAAACCTTTTTTAAACCCAGCTACACTAACAGCCTTTACTACATCCTCCGGTAACAAATTCCAGAGTTTAATTACACGTTGAGTGAAAAAATATTTTCTTTTATTAGTCTTAAATAGTTTACCCTGTAGCTTCATTGCATGTCCCCTAGTCTTTCTATATTCTGATAAGGTAAACAATCGATCTACGTTTACCCGTTCCACTCCGTTCATTAATTCATAGACTTCTATCATATCTCCCCTCAGCCGTCTCTTTTCCAGGTTAAAGAGCCCTAACCTTTTTAGCCTTTCTTCATAGGAGTATCCTTCCATCCCCTTTACCATTTTGGTGGCTCCTCTCTGAACCTTTTCTAAAATCGCTATATCCTTTTTAAGATACGGCGACCAGAATTGCACACAATATTCAAGGTGCGGTCTCACCATGGAACGATATAGAGGCATTATAATATCTTTTGTTTTATTTTCCATTCCTTTCCTTATCATACCTAGCATTCTATTTGCTCTCTTGGCCGCTGCTGCACACTGGGCCGAGGGTTTTAACATGGTATCCACAATGACGCCTAAATCTTTTTCCTGGGTGGTAGTTCCTAATGTGGAACCTTGCATCGTGTAACCATAGTTTGGGTTGTTCTTCCCTAGGTGCATAACCTTGCACTTGTCCACAGGTGATCTCTGCTGAAACTCAGCGAGAAACCTCAGAGTTCCTTAGTTAGGTCTCAGAGATACATGCCAATATACAGCCGATATGCTTGTATTCAGCAAGCCAGCATTGAGCCCTAGTAGCATTTTCGCCCGAGGGCATCGAGGGCACGGGACTCCCTGCCCAAGGGCACTGAAGAGTGAGTCTTCGGGCTTTTCTGTTGACACATGGTTGACTTGGCCACCTTGGAGGTGTGAAGAAGTTGTGCCTTCCTGAAGCTGGAGCCCCACTGGAGCAGATACATAGTGTCCAGGCGTCAGTTAACAATCGGCACCAATGCCGGTGTTTCCCACATCCGGAGGAGTCGCCCGAGGATGGTGGGGACAGGGACCTTAAGGGCCTCCTTAGGTGGCACCTCATATTGGAGGATTTCGAGTTCCTCTGTACGAGGGTACTCCTCTGACTCAGTGGTCAGGGACAATGCTTTTGCCTTGTCCCGGACAAACTCAAGGAACGAGGTGTCCTCGGGCAGAGACCGGTGTCTCGATGCCGGAAGAGACTGATCAGAGGGGAGATCATGGTGTGCTCATGTCTCCAGGGAAGCCTCATCCTCCCAGCCATAGTAGTCCGTCAAGGACTCGAGGCCTGATGGCTCTTGGGGTGTCATTGGATCCGGCTGGTGACCCATAGCTGTTGCTTGGCTGGAGCCAGAAGTGCTTGCCAGGGAGATCTCGCTCTTGAGGACCAGAAGCAGGATTGAGACCCTTGCAGAGGATCGGCTCGAGGCATGGGGCTCTCAAGGATCTCTTCGGTGGCACAGAGAGTCCTCGACATCAAGATCCCTGCAGTCTCAGCGCATGCGCCGGCAGGGCCAGACATCAATGCCTGCTGCGAGGAAAGGAAGGCAGAAACGCTGTATTCCAAAGCCACTGTCCTGGCTTCCCACTCAGGAGTTGCAGCCTTTGACACTGACGGCAGGATGACTGAGTCAGGTGTCAGTGAGGAAATCTTTGCTGGGATGGGCTTCGGGGGTTTGAGATCCGTCACCGGAGGCCTTGGTATCTGTTCTAGGTACCTTCGCCAGCCACTCTGACTCCTCAGATACCCTCTGGGAGCTGTAGGACCTCGCACAGGACTTGCCGTGTGTCCAATTCCCAGGAAGAGGTCCCTGAGGACTTTCTTCTTTTTTCTTGCACTCTCACTCAGGGGAACCCTTGTCAGAGTGTCTGCGTGCTTGCTTGGGCACCATGGGGGCTTTAAGTGACTCCAAGGATCCTTATGGGGCCTCAAAGCGTGTGGCTACCGGGACGGAATCTGACCTGTGGAAGATGTCGTTCTGCTTCTGCCGGTGACTGGGTGGCCTTAGCGGACATCTTTTTGCACAGGGAGCAAACCTCTGGGTCATGGTCAGCATCTAGACAACGGAGACAACAGTCATGTGTGTCGGTAAGGGGACATGTTCTTCAAGCACCGATCACACTTTTTAAACCCACTGGCCATTGGGACAAAAAGGTCCCCTGTGAGGTCAAAGACCCTCAACGCATCCAGCGGTCAGAAAAGGCACGGCACCGCGCTGGGGAAAAAACGAAACTAAAAAGGTTCCGAGTCTCGGAGCAGAGGCAATGGGGCTCAGAGGCAGAAAAGGGACTGGTGCTAACAAGACAAATGCATTAATACACAAAAAAGATTAAATTAGACTTACCTGCTAATTGTTGTTCCTGGAGTAGATTCAGTCTAGTCCCAGACCTCTGGGTTGTCCACCTTAATCAGCAGCTTGGAGACTGAGGAACCACCTTCTTTTCCTGATGTCATCAGTATATCATCCTGGGATCCGCCTCCACTTCCCAGTTATCTATTGACAAAGCAGACTCACCGGAACAACAAGTATGCATGCATGCAATCTAAAATATCCCCGACATGTGTTATTCTACGCAAGTCAATACACTAACCGAGAGAGGAAAAGTACCCCCCATCAACCAACATCGAAAAACAGAAACATGTAGTCTGTAAGACTACGAGAACCTTCCCCCCGCCCCCCCCCCCCTCGTCTGGAGGAATTCCGTTCCCGACCAAAAACGCCGCTTGCTATCGAAGCAAAAGTATCAACTGGTCTGACAAAGCTTCCTACCTGTGCAAGCTGTCCTTTCTTTCAGGTAGTCGCTGTCCAAATGTAACCACACCGGGGAGGGATACGGGACTAGACTGTATCTACTCCAGGAACAACAATTAGCAGGTAAGTCTAATTTAACCTTACTGATTGTATCTCCAGTCTAGTCCCGGACCTCTGGGATTGTACCAGAGCAGTACTCAATGGAAGGGACCCCCCCTGGCAGCCTGAATGACCGCCGCTCCAAAACACACATCCTGCTGCGCCTGGACATCCAGGCGGTAGTGCTTAAAGGAATTCAATGAAGACCATGTTGCCGCCTTACAAATTTCCAGCGGTGGAACCAAACGAAACTCCGCCCAGGACGCTGCTTGCGCTCTCGTGGAATGAGCTCTCAGCCCTTCTGGCACAGACCCACCCTTCAGCACATACGCGGAAGCAATAGCTTGCTTAATCCATCTAGAAATGGAAGCTTTCGAGGCTGCTTCGCCCCTACGCGGGCCCGCGAAAAGTACAAACAGTCTCTCTGACCTACGGAACTCCGCCATTCGGCGCAAATACTTTTTCAACGCCCGCTTTACATCCAAGAGACTCAGAGCCTTCGAGGCAGAGTCCTCAGACTCCCTCCGAAACACCGGCAAGGAGACAACTTGATTTAAATGGAACGCCGGCACCACCTTGGGTAAAAAGGCTGGCACTGGCCTCAACACTACCTTAGACTCAAAGAACGACAGGTAAGGCTCCTTACAGGACAAGGCCTGTAACTCTGAGACCCTTCTCGCCGAACAAATTGCCACCAAAAACACCACCTTCAATGTGAGGTCCTTCAACGACGCCCGACTCAAAGGGTTCGCGTTCCAACGCCTCTAGCACGAACAGGAGACTCCATTTAGGCACTAATTGTCTCCCAGGAGGCCTTAAAAGCGAAACTGCTCTGAGGAACCGCTTAATGTCACTGTGTCCCGCAAGCGGCCGTCCACCTAACCTACCTCTGTAACAGGCCAGGGCTGCGACCTGCACTTTCAATGAAGCAGCCGCCAATCCCTTGTCAAAACCATCCTGCAGGAACTGCAAAATCTGTGGTACTGTAGCCTCCAAGGCCGCGGTCGATCTATCGGCACACCGGGCCTCAAACACTCTCCAGACCCGAACATACGCTAGCGACGTAGACCTCTTCCTGGCCCTCAACAAAGTGTTAATTACCGCAGCAGAATAGCCTCGCGTCTTTAACCGCGCCCTTTCAATAGCCAAGCCGTAAGCAAGAATCGATTCAGGTGGGGCATCAACAGTGGGCCCTGCGACAACAAGTCCACTCGCCTCGGAAGACACCATGGGCTTTTCACTAACAGCCTCACCAAATCCGCGTACCAAGGCCTGCGCGGCCAATCTGGTACTATTAGAATCACCTGTCCTCTGTAAACCTCTATGCGCTGGATAACTCTGCCTATCAGGGCCCAAGGAGGGAAAACATACAGAAGCTGCTCCTCTGGCCACCTTTGAACGAGAGCATCCAGGCCCTCCGACATTCTCTCTCTTCTTCTGCTGTAAAAACGGCTGACCTTCGCCGACTGGAAGGTCGCCATTAGGTCCATGACTGGCGAGCCCCAGCGACGCTCCAGCATCTCAAACACCTCCGGGTGAAGAGTCCACTCCCCTGGATCCACCTTCACGCGGCTCAGAAAATCCGCTTGTACATTGTCTACTCCTGCCACATGCGCCGCCGAGAGCCACCAGCGTTACTTCGGCCCAACAGCACAGAGCCTCGGCCTCCGCCTCCAGCGCCACGCTGCCGGTTCCCCCTTGCCGATTTACATACGCTACCACAGTCGCGTTGTCGGAGAATACTCGAACCGCCGACCCCACAAGGAAGCTCTGAAAACTCTGCAAGGCCAGCGCCACTGCCCGCAGTTCTAGCCTGTTGATTGACCACGTTCTCTCTTGCGCGTTCCATTGCCCCTGGGTGAACCGGTCCTGGCAATGCGCACCCCAGCCCATCAGACTGGCGTCCGTCGTCACCGGCACCCAGTCGGGTGATTCCAAAGGCCTCCCCTTCTGCAACGCCTCAGGACTCAACCACCAACGCAGGGCTACACGCGTCTCCCTTGGACAATGAAGCTTCCTTGACAGAGAGTCCCGCTGGTGCGACCAGCGTCTGAGCAGCGCTCTCTGTAAAGGTCTCATGTGTGCTCTCGCCCATGGCACCAACTCGATTGTCGCCGCCATTGTGCCTAGCAGTTGCAGGTATTCCCATGTAGTGGGCGCCAGGCAGCGCAGGAACCTCCGCACCAGTATCCGCAAGCTGCTGGCCCGCCGACGAGGTAGAAACATGTGCCCCGACTCCGTGTCGAATCGAGCACCCAGGTATTCCAAATTCTGCGGGGAAGGAGATGGCTTTTTTCCACATTGACCACCCAACCCAGGCTTTCCAGGAAGGACACTACTCTGGCTGTCACTCTTTCGCTCTCGTCCCTTGACTTTGCTCGAATTAACCAAATCGTCTAAGTATGGATGAACCAGAATTCCTTCCTTTCGCAATGCCGCCGCAACAATCACCATGACCTTGGTGAACGTGCGGGGAGCCGTTGCTAGACCAAAGGGCAACGCTCGGAATTGGAAGTGTCCGAACGGGACCGCAAAGCGGAGAAAGCGCTGATGATCCGGCCGAATGGGAATGTGGAGGTATGCTTATGAAAGGTCTAGCGACGTAAGGTACTCGCCCTTTCGCACCGCCACTATCACTGACCGCAGCGTTTCCATGTGAAAATGAGACACGCGAAGACCGCGATTCACACCCTTGAGATCCAGAATCGGTCGGCAGCCTCAGTCCTTTTTAGGCACCACAAAATAAATGGAGTATCGACCGCAGCCGAGTTGATCTCGAGGTACCGGAACTATTGCCCCGAGCTCTAGAAGCCGTCGTACTGTCCCCCCTCACAGCCTCGCGCTTGTTCGGCGACCTGCAGGGGGACACCACGAAGGCATCCCGAACCGGCCTCTGGAATTCCAAGGCATAGCCTTCTCGAATCACTTCCAGAACCCACTGATCTGATGTGGACCCAGGCTGCATAAAACTCTTGCAGTCTCCCCCTACGGCAACTAGGGGTGCCTGGGCCCCTCTGGCGTCATTGTGACTTCTTAAAATTGGACGAGGATGATGTGGAAGAGGCTCCAAATCCTCTCCCTGCCCCCCGAAACCCCCGGAAGCCCTGGTTTCTATTGGGGAATCAGCCTCTCTGAGGGAAATTACATTTCTGAAAGCGATACCTGCGAAAATCTCTCAACGGGCCCTTTCCCCCGGGAGCCGGTCAACCCTGCTTAGGCTTGTCCTCAGGCAATCTACCGCCCTTCGAATCACCTAGGTCCTTAACCAACTTCTCCATTTCCTCCCCCGAAAAGGAGACGGCCCTTAAAAGGCAGTTTACTTAGTCTCGACTTAGACAAATTGTCTGCCGCCCAATTACGAAGCCATAGATAGCACCTGGCCGCTACCGCCGAAGCCATGCTCTTAGACAAGCCTCTCATGAGATCGTAATGGGTATCTGCCAGATAGGCCGCTCCGGACTCCAGCCGGGAGGCCTCTCTGGCACTTTCACTGCCCCGCTCGGCCTGCACCCGCTGGGACCAGCAAAGGCAGGCCCTGGCCACCCACGCCCCATAGATAGCCGCCTGGAGCGCCAAGGCATTCACATCAAAAATTTGTCGCAGCATGGCATCCAATCTTCTGTCCTGAGCATCTTTGAGGGCTGCACCACCCTCCACTGGGAGGGTGGTCTTTTTCGTGACCGCCGCCACCGTTGCATCTACCCTAGGCGACTGAAAAACTTCCTTATCGTGATCCACTAGGGGATAGAGCCGGCCCATTACTCTGGCCCCCTTCATCGGTGCCTCAGGAACATTCCACTCTTCCTGAATCATCTCCTGAAAAACTGTGCACCGGAAAGGCCTTTTGAGTCTTCCTAAAAGCCTGCAATAAGGGATCTTCCAGGGTGTCATCCTCCGACGACCCTGGGACCGTCATGTTCAATACCCCTAGGGTTTCCACAATAAGCGCTGGGAGCTCCTCTCTACGGAACACTCGCACAACTCTCGCTTGATCCTCCTTCTTTGCGAGCTCCCCTTCCTCCAATTCGTCCTCAGGATCCACACTGTGGCATTCCTCCTAGGAAAGCCGCCCCTCTGATGTAACCGATTGATCCTTAAGCTCTTCCTCCTCCATCCGCCGTGTCTTGTCCTGGTGCTCTTGCGTAGCATCGCTAGGCGAGGCCCTCTTCACACCCCGCCTTTCTGGAGCACCCACTTGCTACGGTAGTGGAGCACCTCCCACTGCCTGCTGCAGCAGAGCCATAAAATCTTTCAAAAAAATAGACGCCAGGCCTGTATTCCAGACCGCCGGAGCTGGAGAAAAATCTGGGGCGGAGGACGGTCCTGCCACCGGTTCCTCGAAGGGCAGGAAGGGTGCCTGATCCACAGCTACCCCCGATTCTGCCGCTAGGGCCCCTTCCTTGGTGTCCCGCACCTGCTCCATCACTGTGGCCTCCTTTGCGCTACCCTTGCAAACTCCAGACTCGGCCACAGAACTCCGCCTAGCCCCACACACAAAACACTGGTGTCTAGATGGCATTTTATGAACAAACGGCACCACCGAGGCACTTAGCCCGCCTTGCCCCCCGAACACCGAGGACAGGCCCGATGGTCCGGAGGGAGGTCCTTTATGCTGCCTCCTCTCTTATTATCACTATATTCTTACGTCTGTTTTTTTTTTTTTTTTTTACTGACAATAGCAAAATAATAAATCCCTTAGCTACCTCAAAAAAACCATAACTGCAGATGACAGTCCGGCAAAAAACTGCCAAAATATCACAGCCCTTGAGAGATAGTAAAAAACAGGCCCCTAACACGTCCCGACGCTGCCCCTGCCACGCGGTGGGCCGTTGCCTTGATTTCGCGCCCAAACGAGCTAAGAAAGAAAAACCTCGCGCAGGCCTATTCGCGTTCGTGAAACTGCCGCTAAACGACCTGCTGCACTCCCCACAGGCGCCGTACCGGAGTCACATCGGGGCTCTCCGGACCTGAAAGAGAAACTAAAACAAAAAGATACCTTTTGCTCCACGGACCCAGCTGCTGGCGTCTGAAGCCAGGCGCGCTGACAGGTAAGACGTCTGTGTAGCGCCGGCTGCAGCACGCTCCAGTCTGAAAATCAGCTGAACAGACCAGACCAGACCCGGAACCTCTCAAGCCCCGTGAATAGGCAGCGCTTCTACGCCCGCCCTAACAGGCCAGCCGGGGGGGGGGGGGGGGGGAAGAAAGGCTCTTGCAAATCTTGGTACAGGCCGTACTTTACTCCCTTGATAAGCCAAAGAATATACTAATTTGTTATTTTATTTATTTATTTATTTTTTACCAAGACCCCTTATACTAACTAATACTATTCTTAATCGTTCCTCCAGGGAGCCCGGACCTCCGGGCCCACTTCCATCAGCTGCTTGGAGACTGAGGTAACTGGGAAGTGGAGGCAGATCCCAGGATGATATACTGATGACATCAGGAAAAGAAGGTGGTTCCTCAGTCTCCAAGCTGCTGATTAAGGTGGACAACCCAGAGGTCCGGGACTAGACTGGAGATACGATCAGGAAATCAACTTTTTTTTTCTGCAGAAAGATGAATGTCTGTAGGGCTCCACGGAAAAAGGGAGACTGAATAAGATGGCATCCTTAGGCGGAAGGGGACTACACATGTGTAGTGGCATTTCCCAAAAGCTCTCTTTGAAAGCTGGGGAGATGCTTCCGCGGGGCTCCATTGGTGTCAACGTCGCCATATGTGAGGACTGACTTCCTGCTTGTTCCTCCTGGAGGATCAGTGCCAAGAGTGTACATCCCTAGAGCTGAAGGAGGGCTGGGCCTCTCAGAAATTGATTACACATACAGAGTTACTGTCATATGCCTCCAGGCCTACCTAACAGCATCAAATCCAAATGCACAAATAATGCTGAAATATGAAAGTAAATGTTCAGAATCTGTCTCCATCATCAGACCTGGACAAGCATTCCAATGATTAGAAGAAAGGAATGAAAATCCACAAGCACACACAGGGAAGGAAGCAACAGAATTTGCAAAACAAGAGAAAAACACTTCAAAAAATTAGATTGGTAAACAAGGAAAAACAAGTAGCAAATACACAAATACTGTGGGAAATAGAAAGTGTTACTTCAGGAACCCTTTATTGATCAAGAACGGATACATAAATGTTTAAGGAGAGGTAAACTGAAACCGAAGAATGAGAGTGATAGTTGCAGCCAAGGACAATGGACTCCAGATGACATGGCTTACAGCAAGCATTGAAAAAAATCTAGCAAAACATCTTGAAGTACCAAGAATTTGAGAGACTGGGATATTCCACATATCCAGGCTTAGGAGTGAGGTTCAAGACTGTCATGCTATTTAACAACTTTCTCATACACCACTATATCTACTAGTTATAGCAGTTTACAATTAACACAACTGTTAAATGGTTTACATGGAACTGGAGAGGAACAAGAAAACGGGGATGGTAGCATAGTTGGTGGATTACAAGAATAGGATTATATAACCTGTATTAACAGTATGTACAGGAAGAGTGAGGGGGAGGCAAAAGTGCCATAAATGAGTTTTACGTGTAAGGACCATAGTGTTCAGTAAACAGGAGTGTCCACACTGTGGCTATACTCTTGGCGGAGACCCACAGCAAATTATACAGCAAGTCCATCAGGTAAGCTGTCCTGGACTCTAGCTGGGTGTCCATCACCCATTTGATGGTTGCATCTCCCTCCTGAGGACCCCGAGACCACCGAAAACAAGTACAGGCCACATAGGCCCCACAAATCACGTCCTATAGTCCCAGGGCCCACACCTCAAAAGGCCTGCTTGAGCAGCATCTCCATGTGCCAGTCCTGTGTGTCCTTGAGGGCCACGCCCCTTCTCTATGGGGATCGTGCTCTTCCAAGTAACCACTGCCACCACCAACTACCTTGGGAAGTTGCAATTTCTCCTTCTCCTCCAGGGGGATAGGATACAGCCATGCCATGCTCCTCCCCACCAGGGTTACTCCTCCTCTATCATGGCTCGCATGGCGCTATGAACTGGAAAAGACTGCACCGGCCAAAAGATCCCTTCCATAATGAGGGTCCTCAATGGGCATAGGTGCCTCTGTCACCGGCTCTGCAATATGCAGAGCAGCTAAGGACTCAGATCAATGCGGAGAGCTTGTCCTGGTGGAAGACCCGGAGGGATCCTTCGCTCCAGGGAGCTCTCCCTCCTACAAATCTTCCTGCTCCCAATCCATGAGATCCGACGGGCTCTCTAAGGGGTCCCAGGGATCCAAATCACGCTACCCGCTCCAGCATTCCCTCCTGGGATGCTTTGACCCATGGGGCCAACTGCTGAAGCCTCCTGCTTCAATAAAAAAAAGAGCACAATACATCAAACAAATTCGGAGAATAGGGACTCCCCTACCCCCCCCCCCAAACGCTTAGCCTAGGGGCCTTTACCCCGCAAAATTTGCCTCAGTTATATCAAGTGACTAAGGCAAAATGGCAGCGATTCCCACCAACCTCAGCTGCGGTCTTCCCTGCGGCCCAAACCATCTCCAGTCTCCTCCTCAGATCCATCCTGGACCCCCATGAAGTCCTCTGCCACCAGCCATGGCACAGCCAGATTTCAGAAAGCTGTGACCTGCAGCTTCCACACGGAGCACATCAGGCCCAATCCATGTTGTCGCAGTGTGCTCTTCCCCCAGCAACCTGCGGTCAAAAAGAAAAACAAAAATGGCAACCACTTCCCTAGGCCCGCAGGACTTACCTGGAGCACCCACTCCTCCAGATCGTTGGATCCACTTGCACAAAGCCACGTGCCTGCTATCAACTCTCCCCCCCCCCCCCCCCAACGTTACCACTACAGAGAGCAGTGCAAGGCAGGCAGGCTGGCTGATTGGGAGGGGGCTGGAGGTTGAAACAAAGGTTGGGGAGAGAGAAAGGAGGGAAGTAGGAAGAGAGGGCTATGAGGGAGGCAGGTTCTGCACCCTGGCCCAAGCCTTCTCCAACAAATTCTTCAGGCCCAAGCAAGATTCCCTAGTCTAGTCCAGGCAATGCACACCACCTGTTGAGTGAGGCGCTATTGGCTCAGTCAGTGCGCACAAGCTACTTATACTGAACTGAGAAAGTATTCCTCAGTCTCCACCTGCTGGTTGGTATGCACTACCCAATTATCTGGACTGGACTGGAGGGACACCCTGAATAAACTGTATTAATCTATGTACAGAAGAGTGAGGGATAGCAAAAGTGCCTTAATGTTTATGTGTAAGGACCATAGTGTTCAATAAATAGGAGTATCTTTAGCCTATGCTGAAACTCAGCGATGGTATTGGAAGAATGTATGTCAGAGGATAGCAAGTTCCATTCGGCAGGTGCATATAGTGAGAATGCCCTTTTGATGTTGCTTGGCCACAATTGCAAAACTAACCGATTTTGGAGAAATTGCCCCAGGAAACAGGCAGTGGAGAAGCAGAAGAAGGGCAAATATACCTCCAGCTCTTCCAGCAGGGCCAATCAAGAAAGGCCCAAGAACATCTACACCCAACAAAAACAAAACAAGAGAAAAAAAAAAAAGACACTAGTGTACACACCTATCCAAAAGGCCGATGCAAAAAACTAGCATGGCTTTTAAGCGCCGATAATGCCACTTAAGTACACTTACTGCTACGCCAAATGCAAAAGAGACCGATGCGCGCGCAAACAGCAAAGGAAAAAAACTAGCATACAATTAAAGCCAAACATATTTAAATCATAGGCAAAATGAGCTGCACATAATGAAATGGTATGCAAATATTGGCTGCGCCAAATGCAGAGAAACCCATAGAGGATTTCAAACCAGCCTTAGCGTCAATATCTTTACACCTGAGTCTGATGTGGCTTAAACAAATAGTGCGTGCCCCCAACAGTATTTTGATGGCATCAGGTCTTTCCCCAATGTCTGGATCATCTGAGGAGAAATGTCAAAGATGATCCAGGTATGGGGGAAGCCCCGGATGTCATCAAAATACTGTCGGGAGGCCAATGTCCCCGACAGAAAGCGAATCCCTGTTGGCCCGGCAGCCCTGAATCCCCCATTCCCCTGGTACCTTCAGAAATGAGGAGAGTGTTGCCAACATGCTGCTCCTGCTCTTGCCCCACATCTTGAAAAATGGCGGCACCTAACCCCACTCTGCATGCCAGGATGCACTGCGCGGGGCCAAGTGCCGCCATTTTTGGATATGGCAGGGCAAGAATAGGAGAGCATGGGCAGCACTCCCGCTCATTTCTAAAAGGTACCGGGGAGGATGGGGGATTTGGGGTCACTTGGCCATTGGGGGCTTTAACATTTCCCCTCAGATGGTCCAGGCATCGGAGAAAGCCCCCTGATGCCATCAAAATACTTTCAGAGCTCATATGCAAATTAGCCATGCAGTGCCCCTGTTTCTCTGGGAGAATATGCCAAACTAGTACCGACTTCTTTGCGCATGTGTTTGGCTTGCTCCCCCAGTTTAACGCGCCCACTTTGCACAGTTTAACGTGTAGCTCATTTGCATATTAGCCCCCTTATGGCATGCCGACGCTGAAGTTGTGTACTATTGGTGCGCTGCAAATAGGCGTAAAACATTGATAGAGCACAACTTTAGCACCGGCTTTCTGCATCAACCTGCAAGATAATCATGGAAGGAGCTGCTCCTCCTCAAGAAGGGAAAGCTTATACACAGCATGGTACTAGTCTAATCCTATGCCATGTCTCACATAAGGCAATCCTACTAGACCACAAACTATCAAAATTAAAAAGATCTCACTAAGGAACCAGAGCCCTGAAAGAAGGATGGATCTATTTCACTACCCTAAGAAAATGAACCACATTAGAGTAAGAAGCCAACCCCTGAACCAAGAGATGGCAGCCATTTGTACTTTTGGGGAGTCAAGAGCTAGCCTCTTGTTCAAACCCCTCTGAAGGAAAGTGAGAATAACTGGAATTTCTACTTTCAATGGAGCAGTTTGACCTAGTGCCATCAGGGATGGCATCACGCACACGAGTGCCTGATAATATCCTGCTTGTTCATGGAGAATAGCCTTTCCTAAGCAACCACGCCCTTTCAAGAATCAGGCCTTAAGACAGAACCAAGAAAGGTCTTCCATTTGCACACCAGGCCCTGGCGCAAAAGCCTTTGCTTGAATAGAAGGCAAAGAGGCACTCCAAGTGTCAGCCTCACCAGGTCTGCATATTGTAGCCTCATTAGCCAATCTGCAATCACCAGGATTATTACCAAGTGATGGTCTTCTATCCCCCTGAGCATTCTATCTGCGAGAGGTCAAGCCTGAAAGACATACCAGGCAGTCTATCGGCCACGGCCTTGAGGGCATCAATTCCTTCGAACCTTGGCTCCCTTCACTAGCTGAAATAACTGACTCGCATAGTATTCTGGTGAGTTGCCATCAAATCCATTTAGGAGCTTTCCCACCGAGCTAGAATTTGCTGGTAAGCCAGCAGACTCTGTTCCCATTCTGAGGTCCATCATGCTGAGAAAGTTGGCTTTGATGGTCCTTATTCCTGCAAGATGCTGCTCTGCACAACAAAGGAGGCTCAATGTCTTGCCCTTAACTCAGAGGAGGATGCCTAACAGACCTAGCTTTATGGCCTTCGTTTCCAATCTGCTTCTCTTCAGGACCACAGGTCTTAAGGCTTTTGCCCCAGACATTGTGCTCTACCAGTCCAGGAGACTCATCTGATATGACCACAACCCAGCTGAACAGCTTCAAATGCATCCCCAACCAGCTGATATGTTGACCGTAGGCCCTGAACCAGAAGAGAATATCCATGCTGTGGTCGCCTGGAAGCCCCCCCCCCCCTTCCACACACACCCTACCATAACACTTGGCGGCCAGGAAAGAGAAGCAGTGCACAGACAACTAGATATGACACCAAACCACATAGTGTCTCTAAAATGGCAGACTTACTTTTCCACCTGCATGTAGTTCAGTCTTGTTTCCCCCTCTCCAGCTTTCCTGCACACAGGAGAGCCAGGCTACTGAATGTCCCACTCCCCTGATGTTGGATTGGAGCCATCATCGTATCAGGTAAACCCAGAACTGTCAGCTTACATGCTGCCACTGTTGCATGCCCCACAGCAACTGCCGTACTCCAGACTGCCCAACATGCTAGCCTGCAATCAGCGTGCTCACCTCTCTGACAACATGCAACCTCCCAAAACACTGCAGCAAATGTAATAAGCCGCAGATTGCCTGCGACAGCCTTCCAACTGCCTTCTCTGATCTCCTTTCTGTACCTTAGTTTAAAAAAAAAAAAAAAATAATAAATCAGGCCCTTTCTACTGACTTAGCCTGCAAAACAAGCCAGGGGGCGGGGAGGGGAAAGGAAAGAGGAATGCTACTAGAAGTGAGGGTGATGAAACCAAGGACTGGAATCTGCTAAGAGATCTCTCACTGGCCTGCTCAGAGCACTATAACTCCCCCACACCCCCCAGCTGACACACACACACTCAACCAGAGGCCGCTGGAAGCCGAAGAGACGGAAATGTGATACCTAGCCTTACCCAAATAGGAATCACAAGTGGAAAGCTCAACCGGGGGACTCAGCTCACAGGCTGTTGCCCTGGGAGATGGGCCAGATCCTGCTCAACTTTTAGTTCCAAATAAGGGCCCAGAGAGCCTCTTAATCCTACTATACTAGATCATACATGACACTATCTGTTGGAGATGGAGAATACTGGCAAATGTCCTGTATATACCACCTCTTCAAAACAATGGTGATTTCAATGAAAAACTGTGGTTCTCTGTTTCCATCTGCTGGCAGGGTGATATAAACTCATTTATCTGGGCTGGTCTAGCAGAATATTTTATAAACAAACCATACATAGAAACCTCACATAAACGTCATACAATTTACATAAAGTGGAGTAGCCGCCTAATGGTTACAGCATTGGCTTGGGAACCAAAAGACCAGGATTCAATTCCTACTAGCACTCCTAGTGGCCTTGGGCAGGCCACTTAACCCTCCACTGCCTCAGAAAAAAAATCAATACCCCTGTTTAATGTACATTACCAAGTTTAAGTTACAATATAAACCTCTTTGACTGAAATGATAAAGCAGCATATAAAAAAAAAAGTTAAAATAAATAAAATATTTATTGGACCCGTTAACATAAAATGTTCCAACAGTATAATCTAGGTGAAAACATGTCCTTTCCTCGAGTCCTGCTAGACCAGTCCAGACAAGTGGTTGTGTTCCCCTACCAGCAGACTGGTGGAGACAAACAGCCAATGAAATGTCCAGGTTTCAATGACATCACTCCCACACCTTTATCGGCCTGAGCAACTAGAGGGCACTTCAGTATTCACCCCAAAGCATGGCAAACATCACACAATCTCAAACAGCAGAAAAACTATGTACAGAAGAGATTGAACAGCAGGCTGTCAATATGATATGGGCCTGCAGAGTCAAGCATATAAATCACAGCGGACTAATGTACTGCCACAACATAACAGTTCCAGGGGTGGGTCCTGGACTGGTTTAGCAGGATTCAAGGAAAGGACATTATCTGAAAAATAAAATGTCACCTTCCATAATCATCCTACTAGACCAGTTCAGACAAGTGGGATGTACCAAAGCTACGACTCCATGACACAGCAGCTCGTAAACCTTGAGCCAAAGGCCGTGTACACCCAAGCATAGACATTAAGTGGTAATGTTTGACAAAAAAGTGGAAAGTGATACCTGCGTTGCAGCCCGGCAATGTCTGAAGGGGCTATCGAGCTACGATATGCCCCGTCCACAAGAAAGCTTGTGTCAGAGTAGAATGGGTGTACAAGCCCTCTGGAACCAGCCAGTTCCGTCACAGATATGATGGGGCAATTGCCTCCTTGATCCAGCACCCCAAGGTAGACTTGGCTGCCGTGACACTCTTGTGCAGGCCAGCAAACAGCACAAAAAGATGATCAGATGTATTAAAGAAATTTGTAACCTCCAAGTCCCGGAGAAGCACCCTCTGGACAGCCACAAGGAGAAGATTCTTATCTTTCCCTGTACACGGCTCCTTAGAAAAGGAGAGCAAGCAAACCAACTTGTTCACCTGAAAGGAAGATATCATCTTGAGCAAAAGAAAGGCACAGGCCAAATTGAAATGGCCTCCTCTGAAAAGAACAAATATGGATCCCAGCAAGACAGAGCCTGCAGTTCAGAAATCCTCCTTGCTGAACAAACCACAACCAAAGAAACAGTCTTTGAGAGTCAAACTCTTCAGAACAGCACACTTCAGAGGCTCAAAGGGCTCCAACATCAGGGCCACGAGCACCAGACAGAGATTTCAGGAAGGGACAAATGACTAGAAGGGAGAACACAGATGCCAAATCCCTTAACTCCCACACCACTCCCCTGTGGTCCAACAGCCCTGGGCCGTTCAGTCTTGACAAGGGCTTCCCTGCCTGTAAGACTGGCAACAGTTGCCAGAAGAATCCTCAAGTGATCATCCAGCAGCATGCCCCTCTTCAGATAATGTGTGCACAGCTAACACCTCAAGCTGGCTCCTACTTCCAGCAGGAGCAGGAGCCTGAGCTTGAACTTCAGTCAGGAAGGACCACCAGAGCAGCCTCATATGAGCATGCCCAGGTCACCATTTTGATTGCCACCGCCATCAAGCCAAGAAGCTGGAGATAATCCCAAATCCTAGAAGCCTGTTGAGAACAGAACACTTCAAGTCATTCCAACAATTTCTGCACTCTCTCTTCTGGAAGAAAGACTCTGCCCACTTGAGGATCGAACCATGCTCCCAGGAAATGGGAAGGCTCCAACAGATGCTTTCCCGATTGACCACCCAGATGAAGCCTTTCAGAAGAACTCCACTCAGGCTGAAACTAGAGAGACTTCCCACAGAGAATGATTTAAGATGAACCAGTCATTCAGAAATGGGTGTATACATAGTCCTTAGTGCCGTAGCACAGCAGCCACCACCACCATCATGACCTTGGAGAACATTCTCAGGGTAGTGGAGAGGCCAAAGGGAGGGCGGCAAACAAAGAGTGAGCCAAACATGGCAAAACACAGATATCCTCACAGATCGGGCTATGAAAACAAGCCTTGGCAACAAACAGAGATGCTAGGAACTCCTTATGGAGTATCGACAAAATCACAGATCTCAGCGTTTCCATTTGGAAGCACAACATGCACAAAAGGAGCATTCACTACCATAAGGCCATTGGTCGAAAGGAGCCATCCTCCTCTGGCATCTCAAGAGAAAGGGAATATCTGCCCTTGCCCCACTTGGTCTGGGACACTGGCACCGCTGCGTTTAGGTGGAGTAACTTCTCCAACATGACCCATGTGGTGGCTCATGTCTGCCAAACCACATGGAGAAATGACAAATGCCTCTGGGATCAACTGATTGCAGTCCAACACATAGCCGCTTTGAGTGGTGCCTAGCACCTTTCTATCCTTTGTGACATTCAGGAATGGGCCCCAAAACCTACATAGTGATGAACGGGAGGAAGTCCCTTGAGGGGACCGAGTTTCTAGGCCCACAAGCCTCATCAAAAGGACTAAATTATGGGTCCGAAATCCAGAAGTAAAGAAGGGCTTTCCAGGATGAAACACCAGGAGTCGCGAGACACCCAGAAGCCAGACTAGCGTGCCTGTAATGGACAGGCGTAGGCCAAGGAGGGAAAAGACCCTGCTTGCTTCCTGGGCTCTTTTGGTCTATCCTCTGGAAGGCAATAAGACTCTGCCTCAGCCAAGTCCTTCACGAAATTCTGCAATCCGCCCCACAAGAGAGATTTCCCTTAAGGCCAGTTAAGTTAGCCAGGCTTTGAGTATCTGCGTCCAATGGCGAAGCCATAACCAATGCAACGTCACCACTGACAGGACAATATCCCAAGCCGCCAAGCAGGCTAGAACATACATGGTATCAGAAGGAAGGCAGTAACTGACTCAAAGAGGTAGCATCATCCAATGGGACTGAATCCACAGGAGCAGGGCTTGAGGCGTCAGGCCTGCACACCCCGTCAAAAGGAGAATAGCAGCTGCTGCTGCAAACTGGCTCTTCAACAGAGAGTCCATCTTTCTATCCATAGTGCCCCTTCAAGGCCAGAATTCCACAGTAATGGAGGCCCATGTTACAACCATCGTGACTTCCGCCTCCACCTTGGGCGGGCCAGACCATGTGACACACTCCTCTTGGGGAAAGCTCACATCTCTTTATTTATTTATTTGGCATTTATCATCAGGCAGTTTACAGTGAACATCAAACAGTTTTACAAGGAAAAGGTACATCAGAACTATTTATAATTAATAATTCTCTTGGATTTATAACTAACTATTTACAATGTAGCTTTATGGATCTGGGGTATTGTGTAGCTTGTGGTTGGAAGGAGTTCTTGAGTTTTACTGCTCTATGTTTGCTATAATGTTGTAGTATTCCATGAAGAAATGAGTCTTCAGCTGTTTTCGGAAGTCTGCGATATCCATGGTTGCTCTTAGGAGATGTGGCAGTGAATTCCATAGGCACAGGCTGTAATATTCAAACACTCTATGGTGAGCTGTTTGACAGGTGCTGGTTGTAGTAGGTGCAGAAGAGAGGGTGTTTTGGTGTTGTCTCCTTTACACAGCTTTATCCCACTAGGCAGGAAATCGGGAAGGACCCATTACGAACGGTACATGTTCTGGATCATTTAAGGAAACAGGAAAATTGCCGTGAATATATGCATCATCTGTAGATACAGGAAACCTGCGGCCCCTGCTCCATTGCTGGAGAGTCCGCCACATTCCAGGAGGAAGCTCGAGCAATCAGTGCTGCCAGATCTCCCTTCCGGGACAGGTGGAAAATGCCAGCATTCCACATGAACAGAGAAAACATTTTTTCTTTTGCGCCGCCAACCGAGACATCAGAACCAGCCCTTAAGTCCAAGTCTCGGACATTCCCCAGCCAACAAACCTCCAGAAGGCAACCTCCATTTGGGTCGCTTACGAGATACTCAAGCAGGACTTCTACACTCTGCCCATTCCTCATGTGACGGCTCAAGGGAATCCAAAGGCCGCAGGGTCTGAGTTTCTACACCAAAGAAGGTAAACTTAGACTTACCTGCTAATTGTTGTTCCTGGAATGGAACCAGTCTAGTCCCGAGACATCTGGGTTCCCCATATAATCTAGCAGCTTGGAGACTGAGAAACTCCTCCTTTTTGTGACATCCACAGTATATCTCTCTGATGTCGGCCCCCTGTCAACAGTAACCTATTGACAAAGCAGACTCAGCGGAGAAACAAGTAAGAAACTATGCAGTTAAATAAAACAGAACTAGCCCCACTCCCAAACGTAGAGAGGTAGAGAGAGAGAGAGAGAGAGAGACCACCCCCCCCCCCCCGATAAACTGTGACTGGAAACCTTGAACAGGCCACTCCCTCACCCCGCAGATAGGGAGCCCCAGAGAGAAAACACCAAGCGTGTCCCTTAGCAATCCGGTGGGTCTTTTTTTTTTGGTAATATAAGAAGCTAAAGTCTTACCTGTGAGACCCGACAATATCTCTGCATGCACCAGTTTGCCATCGAAACCTGGGAGGGGTACGGGACTAAACTGGTTCCACTCCAGGAACAACAATTAGCAGGTAAGTCTAAATTTTACCTTCCTGATTGTGTCCCCAGCCTAGTCCCGAGACCTCTGGGTCCGTACCAGAGCAGTGAAAAAATTCAAACACGGGAGGGACCTGGCAAACCAGCCTGAAGAACTGCTGCCCCAAACGAGGTCTCCTCCTGCATGTGTACATCCAGACGATAGTGCCGCACAAAAGAATTCAAAGAGGACCACGTCGCCGCCTTACAAATCTCTACCGGCGACACCAGACGAACCTCCACCCAGGAAGCCGCCTGTGCCCTAGTGGAGTGGGCCCTCAGACCTTCCGGCACCACCCTAACTTTCACAACATAAGCCGACGCAATGGCTTCTTTGATCCAACGCGCAATGGACGCCGCCTCTCCTTTCCTCTGTCCTGCGAAGAGGACAAAAAGCCTGTCCAACTTTCAAAAACTTGCCATCTGAAGATACAGCGTAGTTACTCACCTGTAACAGGTGTTCTCCAGGAGCAGCAGGAATCAGTCCTCACTTATGGGTGACGTCGGCGCCGACGGAGCCCTCGCGGAGCAATTTTCCCCAGCTTTCAAAGAAAGCCTTTGGGAATTGCAGCGCGCATGCGCGGTCCTCTTCCCGCCCAAGGGTGCCATCTTAGCCAGTCAGATGACATAGCTAAAAAAGACAGCATAAAAATTTGCAAAAAAACTAAAGCAGATGATTGCAACTCCAAGGGGAGGAGGGAGGGTTGTGAGGACTGATTCCTGCTGCTCCTGGAGAACACCTGTTACAGGTGAGTAACTACGCTTTCTCCAGGACCAAGCAGGAAGTCAGTCCTCACTTATGGGACTCCCAAGCTTAAGGCTACCGGAGACCCTAAGCACAAAAATGAGCTCCCTCTAGCTCAGCAGCACAGAAGGAAGGAATCTTCGCTGAAGTATTACCCACCGGTAGCCCACATCCGGGATGGAGGGTAGGAGTTGCTCAAACCTCAAAGAGATTACGGAGGACTGCCTGTCCGAAAGCACTGTCCCTGCGGGACTCCCTCTCGAGACAGTAATGGACCGCAAAGGTCTGGCTCGAAGACCAAGTAGCGGCCCGGCAGATGTCTGCCAGCGGAACAGAGCGGAGGTAAGCCACTGTCGTAGCCTTTGCCCGAACGCAATGAGCCGTGACTCGACCTTCCAAGGAGAGTCCGGCTGCCCCATAAGCCCAAGTGATACAGTCCGCAACCCAGATGGACAGAGTACGCTTGGAGACCGGGAGCCCCAATTTATTGGGGTCAAAAGACACAAAAAGCTGAGCAGCTTTACGGTGCTCCCGCGTACGGTCAAGGTAGAAGTTCAATGCCCTTCTACAGTCCAGGGTATGGAGGACCGTTTCAGCTCGGCTGGAGTGTGGTCTGGGAAAGAAGGTCGGAAGTACCACCTCCTGATTGATGTGAAAGGGGGAGACCACTTTTGGAAGAAATTTTGGGTGAGTCCGTAGGACTACCCTATTTTTGTAGAACCGAGTGTAAGGGGGATCAGACACGAGGGCCTGCAATTCACTTACGCGCCTAGCGGAAGTGAGGGCTATCAAGAACAATGTTTTCCAAGAAAGAAAACGGAGAGAACAGGTAGCCATTAGGTTCAAAAGGCGGACAGGTGATCCGCTGCAAAACCACATTCAGATCCCAGTCAGGCGCTGGCGGGCACAGAGGTGGTTTAAGTAGAAGGAGACCTCGGAGAAACCTCGCTACGAGAGGGTCGCTGGAAAGAGGTCTGCCGTCCACCGGTACATGAGGTGCTGAAAGAGCACTGAGGTGAACTTTGACGGAGTTGGACTTAAGTCCCAGATTAGAGAGGTAGAGCAAGTACTGCAAGATCACCGACACCGAGCAGGAGAAGGGATCCTGAGACTGCTGGGTACACCAAACGGAAAAGCGACGCCATTTAAGGGCGTAGCATTTGCGGGTAGAAGGTCGCCGAGAAGCTAAGACGACCTCTTCCACCTCTGCCGGCAGGAGAAGGGGAGCAAGGACTACCCTCTCAGCAGCCAGGCCATTAGATTGAGAGATCTGAGGTTGGGGTGTAGCAGAGACCCCTGATCTTGAGTGAGGAGATCCGGTTGAAACCCCAGAGGGAATGGATCCTCCACCGCTAATTGCAGCAGGAGTGGAAACCACGGCTGTCTGGGCCAGCGAGGAGCGATCAGGATCATGGAAGCTTTGTCTCGGAGAACCTTGAAAAGAGTTCGAGAGACTAGCGGGATGGGAGGAAAAGCATACAGAAGGCTCTCCTCCCATGAGAGTAGAAAAGCGTCTGCCGCAACTCGAAGGGGATGCGGCTGACGAGAGCAGAAGCGAGGAAGTTGCCGGTTGAGAGGGCTGGCAAAGAGATCCATCGTGGGGAGGCCCCACTTTAGAAAGAGCTTCTGAACTACCAAGGGATCCAGGCGCCACTCGTGCGGCTGGAGGATCCTGCTGAGTTTGTCCGCCAGGCAATTTTCTTGGCCTGGGAGATAAACTGCCTTGAGAAGAACGCCGTGACTGACGGCCCAAGAGCAGAGCTTCTGCGCCTCCCGACAGAGAGGGAAGGAGCCCGTGCCCCCCTGCTTGTTCACGTAGAACATGGCAACTTGATTGTCCGTCTGGACAAGGATGGACTGGTGAGAGGTCAGGTGGGAGAAGGCCTTGAGAGCCAGGCGGATCGCTCTGAGCTCCAGGAAGTTGATCTGCTGAGCAGACTCCCACGTGGTCCAGAGGCCCTGAGTACGTGCCCCTTGGCAATGTGCTCCCCAGCCCAGGAGGGATGCATCTGTTGTCAGCACCCGGGCCGGCTGAGGTGACTGGAAAGGCATGCCGAGTACCAGGTTCGGCCGATGAAGCCACCACTGGAGAGACGAGATCAGCGGCTCGGAGACGCGCACTAGGTCTGCTAGGCCGCCTGTGGCTTGTTGCCACTGCTGGCGGAGACACCATTGAGCAGGCCGCATATTCAGGCGGGCATTGGGGGTCACATGGACGGTGGAAGCCATATGGCCGAGTAGTCTCAGGAAGCGCCTGGCGGAGACCAGGGGCTGGCTGCGAAAACGGTCGGCTAGGTCCATGAGCCGTTGAGCTCTGTCGAGCGGTAGGAACGCTCGTGCCTGAGGAGTGTGCAGCCTTGCGCCGATGAACTCGAGATCCTGTGAGGGGAGCAAAGTGGACTTTGCGAAGTTTATAACAAAGCCCAAGTACTGCAGAAGAGTCACCGTGCGGCGCGTGGCGTTGGTGACCTCCGGAGCGGACGCTGCCCTGATGAGCCAGTCGTCGAGGTACGGAAAGACATAGAGGCCGTGAAGCCGGAGATGGGCCGCCACCACCGCGAGACATTTTGTGAAGACTCGCGGTGCGGAGGACAGGCCAAAGGGCAGTACTCTGTACTGGTAATGATTTCCGGCCACCACAAACCTTAGGTACTGGCGGTGGCTTGGGTGGATAAGGATGTGCGTGTAGGCATCCTTTAGATCCAAGGAGCATAGCCAATCTCCCTGCTGGAGGTAGGGCAGAAGGATTCCAAGGGTAAGCATCTTGAACTTTTCCCGCACGAGGAATTTGTTGAGGTTGCGCAAGTCCAGGATGGGTCTGAGGCCTCCTGTCCTTTTTGGTACTAGAAAATACCTGGAATAAAAGCCTCGACCTTTCAGGTGGTGGGGCACCGGTTCCACCGCCTATTACTGTAGAAGACCTGCAAACTCCCGAAGGAGTAATTCCCTGTGCAGAGGGGGTCGTGGAGGTTCTCCCGGAAAATAGGAGGGAGGGACCTGGTGGAAGTGGAGAAGATAGCCTTCTCGCACGACTTGAAGCACCCAAGCATCTGAGGTGATGCTGGACCACCTGTGGGCGAAGTGAACCAGCCGGCCTCCGGTGCTGGGAGGAACCAGCGGGGGGGGGGGGAGAGGCTATGCTTAAGGAGTCAAAAACCCCCACCCTGCTGAGCAGGGGCTGGTGGTGCAGGCTTGGGGGCTTGCTGCCTACGGGACCCGTTACCCCGTCCCTTGGCCTGCTGGCCCTGTTGGGGAGCTGCAGGGGCCTGATATTGGGGGTATTGTTTGTAGGCAGCCGCCTTCCTCGGGTAAAAGGACTTCTTTCCCGAGCCCTTCTTTTTCTGGGAAGGGGCGGAGGTCTTCCTAGAAAGCCTAGTCCTGGTGAGAGTCTCAGTCTCAATTTGTGCAGCCTTTTCAGCCATGGGCTTGCCAAAGAGGTTTTCGCCTCGGCAGGGGACATCGACCAACTTGTCCTGCACCCAGGGCTCAAGGTCAGACGACTGAAGCCAAGCCTGTCGGCGGGCACCGATGCCGGCTGCGGCCACTCGAGCCGATGCTTCAAAGCCATCATAGGCTGCTCGGGATATGAATTTTGAGCATTCCCGAATGCCAGTGGACAAGGCCAGGAACCTCCGCAAGGGTTCCTCGGACAAACCAGCGGAGAATCCGGCTAGCTCTTTAGCCAGGTCTCGGAGATACATGCCCATGTATAGCTGGTAGGTCTGGACACGACACGCAAGCATAGAGCCCTGGAAACACTTCTTACCAAGGCCATCCAAGTTACGGGCCTCCCTGCCAGGAGGCACCGAGGAGTGCATCTTCTGGCTCTTAAGACGATGCATGGCCGATTCCACTACCATGGAATGGTGTGGTAGCTGTGCTTTTTGGAAGCCAGGGCTCTTGCGGACTCGATAGATAGAATCGACCCGCTTGCTCAGGACCGGCGAGGTGGCCGGACTCTCCCACATGCGGAAGAGTAGCCGTTCCAGCATGGGAGGAACCGGTACAGTAAAGTGTTCCCTGGCGGGAGAGTCATACTGGAGGGCGTCGAGCTCTTCGGCTCGAGGCTCCTCCTCGGGATCCGCAGGGAAGGCCAAAGCCTTGGCCATATCCCTGACGAAGTCCGAGAACCGGGCATCCTCCGGGGGGGACTGCTTCCGAGGTTCGGACTCAGGTGAGTCCGAGGGGACACACCGAGTCCGAAAAGAATCAGGCGACTCTTCCTCTTCAGACTCCCAGACCGACTCCGACGAGGACTCGGTGGGGTCGGCCCGGGCAGGGCGCGGCGCCTGCCGCCCCGACGCCGAGGGAGTCGGTGTCGGCGACCTCGGTCCCGAACGGGAGGCCGAGGGTGACCTTGACCGAGGATCGACTCGAGTTCGCATCGACTCGAGGATCGGCTCGGTCTCCGGGGTCGACTTAGACGTCGACGTCCCGGCGGTCGGGGCAGCGGCGCCAGCGAAGCCAGCGAGCAGTGCCCGCTGCTGGTCCATGAAGGCAGACAGTCTGCTCTCCAAGGCCGTCAACCTGAGTCCGAGCTCAGGTGACCCAGCAGCTCCCGACTCGGGCCCCGACGGCGTCGGGCCCGACGTCGGCGGTCTCGGAGGTGAGTCCAGGAGGACCACAGGACTTACCCGAGCAGGCAGCTCCGACTCCAGGCGAGGTCGCTTCGAGAGGTGCTCCTTCTCCAAGGACCCGGGACGGCTATCGGGGCTATGCGACCTGGCCCTCGCGGAGCCAGGAGCGTCCACCGACGCCGCCCTCGCGGGTTTCACCTTTTGTCGATGGTCCCCGGAGGGAGAACCCCTGTCGGAGGAACTCCGGCGACGGTCCGAGCTGGAACCTCTGGACGCGGAGGCCTCCGACGAGGTCCGGGTACGGCTGGGGTCAGCGAAGATCCTATCACGCTGATGCCGCCGACTTCTCAACGCTTTGGAGGACATTTTGCCGCAGGGCCCACAGATCATTTCTTCATGATCCGGGCCCAGGCAGCGGAGGCAATTGTCGTGTGTGTCAGTTAGTGACATATTTCGGTCACACTGACCACACCGTTTGAAACCACTGGCAGCCATCGGGGGAAAAAGGGCCCCGGCGAGGTCAAAGGACTGGGCTGCCAGGGAAAAACCGAAAACGAAACTGACTAAGTCAGAAAAACCGAAAAAGAAGAAGAGGACTCGTGACCGGCGTCGCGAGTCCGGGCGGGAAAAAGACCGGCGTCGAACTGAAGGAAAAAAGAGAAAATATGAGTAAAAATCACCTTTTTCGCGGGGACACGACGGGTACGTCTGTAGGGCTCCGCGGAAAAAAGAAGACTGGCTAAGATGGCACCCTTGGGCGGGAAGAGGACCGCGCATGCGCGCTGCAATTCCCAAAGGCTTTCTTTGAAAGCTGGGGAAAATTGCTCCGCGAGGGCTCCGTCGGCGCCGACGTCACCCATAAGTGAGGACTGACTTCCTGCTTGGTCCTGGAGAATTCTTCAATGCCCGCCGGACATCCAGCAAATGCAACTTTTTGGACGCGGGGCCCTTGTCGCCGACGGCAAACACCGGCAAGAAAATCTCCTGGTTAAGATGAAACGGCGATACCACTTTCAGGAGAAAAGCCGGCACCGGCCTCAAGACGACCTTAGCCGCAAATAAGGACAGGTAGGGCTCCCGACAGGAAAGAGCCTGCAGCTCCGACACCCGCCCGGCCGAGCAGACCGCCACTAAGAACACCACCTTCAGCGTAAGATCCTTAAGGGACACGCGCGCCAAAGGCTCAAAAGGCTCGCGTTCTAACGCGTTTAAGACGAACGGTAGATGTCATTTAGGAACTATCTGCCTGGCCGGAGGTCTTGCGAGCGCCACCGCCCTGAGGAACCGCTTTACATCCCGCTGAGCCCCGAGCGACTGGCCTGCAATTTTGCCCCTGTAACAAGACAAGGCAGCCACCTGAACTTGTAACGCCGCCGCCGCTAGGCCCTTGTCGAAACCATCTTGTAGAAACTCCAAAATCTGTGGAAGAGAAGCTTTCAACGCCTCGCCCTTTCGTTCCGTGCACCACCCGAAGACTCTCCATACCCGGACATAAGCCAGCGAAGTGGACCGTTTTCTAGACTTCAATAATGTCGCAATAACTGCTCCCGAGTATCCCTGGGATTTCAACCTAGCCCTTTCAATAGCCAGGCCGTAAGCGAGAACCGATCCACATGCGGCATGACGAGAGGCCCTGAGACAACAGATCCATCCGACAGGGAAGACGCCATGGCTTTGCTACCATCAACCTTACCAGGTCCCCGTACCAGGGGCGACGCAGCCAATCCGGCGCTATCAGGATCACTTGACCCCTGAACTTCTCTACCCTTTGCAGAACCCTTCCTACTAGGGCCCACGGAGGAAAGACATACAGCAGCTGCCCCTCTGGCCAGACCTGCATGAGGGCATCCAATCCCTCGGACATCCTGTCCTGGCGCCTGCTGAAGAAACAACTGGCCTTCGCGGAGGCAAACGTCACCATGAGATCCATGACTGGCGAACCCCAGCTGCGAACAATCATCTCGAAGACTTCCGGGTTCAGGACCCACTCCCCTGGATCCACTCGCACCCGGCTGAGGAAAATCAGCTTCCACATTGTCTACCCCTGCTACATGTACTGCCGACAGGTCTAAAGATATTTGTCTCCGCCCAGACGCACAGCACCTCGGCCTCTGCTTCTAACGTCGCACTGCTGGTGCCTCCTTGCTTGTTGATGTACGCCACCGCTGTCGTGTTGTCGGATAACACCCGGACCGCCCTTCCTGCGAGTAACGGTCAGAACTCCAGCATTGCCAGGTACACCGCTCTTAGCTCCGGACGGTTGATCGCCCACGTCTTCTCCTGAGCATTCCAATGCCCCTGCGCAAAATTGCCCTGACAATGAGCCCCCCAGCCTAGCAAGCTGGCGTCTATCATCACTGCCACCCAGGCCAGGGCTTCCAAATACTTCCCGCGCTCCAGCGCCTCGAGAAGTAACCGCCAGAGCACAGCCTGGCGGGTCTCCTCCGGGCATATCAGCCTCCGCGATAAGGGATCCAGCTGATGTGACCACCGGCGGAGCAAGGCCCTTTGCAAGGGTCTCATGTGGGCCCTCGCCCACGGCATAGTTTCTATTGTCGCCGCCATGGTGCCCAACACCTGGAGGTAATGCCATGCCGAGGGGGCCTTGCGCCCCAGGAATCCCCTCAGCAATCAGCGCAGACTCTTCTCACAGAGCAGTGAGCGCAACACTCTCCCGACCTGAGTGTCGAAACGCACGCCCAGGTACTCCAGATTCTGGGAAGGAACCAACTGACTCTTTGCCAAATTGACCACCCATCCTAAGCTCTGCAGGAAAGCCACCACCCGGGCCATGAGCCTCTCGCTCTCGGCCTGCGACTTCGCCTAGATCAACCAATTGTCTAGGTAGGGATGCACGAGAATGCCTTCCTTGCGCAGCGCTGCCGCCACCACTACCATCACTTTGGTAAAGACTCTCGGCGCCATGGCCAGCCCAAATGGCAGCGCCTGGAATTGATAATGACCGAAGGGCACCGCAAACCTGAGAAATTGGTGATGGTCTAGCCTGATGGGAATATGAAGATATGCTTCCGATAAGTCCAGGGACGTCAGATACTCTCCCCGCTGAACCGCCACTATGACGGATCGCAGAGTTTCCATGTGAAAATGCAACACTCGCAGACAGCGATTGACTCCTTTGAGATCCAGAATCGGTCGAACTCCGCCGTCTTTTTTCAGCACAATGAAATAAATGGAGTAACGACCGCACCTGGACTGGTCTGCGGGAACGGGGGCTATTGCCCTGAGGTCAAGCAGCCTTTGTACAGTCTCCTGTAGCGCCGAGCACTTTGCTGCTGACCTGCCCGGAGACCGCACAAAGGCCTCCCGCACTGGGTGCCAAAACTCCAGCACCCATTGATCTGTGGTGATTTGGGCCCAGGCAGAGTAAAACTCTTGCAAACGTCCTCCTACAGGGGGAAGGGACAACTGGGCCCCCCTCATCTCATTGTGTTTTTTTGAAATTAGACGCAGAAGAGGAACCAAATCCCCTACCTCCTCTTCTGCGTCCTCGGAAGCCTCGAAAGCCCAGGCTTCTATTGGAAAAGCGCCCCCTTGGGCCTTGAAAAAACCTTTGGGAACAAAAACGGCGGGAGTCCCGAAATTGCCCCCTGCCTCCAGGGGCCCCACAAAACGGCTTAGGCTTATCTTCCGGCAACCATCCCCCCTTGGACTTGCCGAGATCCTTAACCAGCTTTTCTAGATCTTCTCCAAAAAGCAACCGACCTTTAAAGGGCAGCTTACTCAGCCTAGATTTAGAGGAGGAATCTGCTGCCCAATTGCGAAGCCACAGGTACCACCGCGCTGCTACTGCCGACGCCATACTCTTGGACAGCCCTCGCATAAGATCATAATGAATGTCCGCTAGATAAGCCGCTCCTGACTCCATCCGGGCAGCTTCCCCTGCCGAGGCAGTGGTTTGACCCTCTTGCACCTGCTGCGCCCAGCGGAGACAGGCTCTTGCCACCCATGCTCCGCAAATAGCCACCTGCATGGAAACTGTGTTAATGTCAAAGACTTGCCTCAACAGGACATCCAACTTTCGGTCCTGGCTGTCCTTGAGGGCCATGCTCCCTTCCACCGGAATTGTTGTTTTCTTGGTCACAGCCGAGACAGCCGCGTCCACCTTGGGCGATTTAAACACCTCTTTATCCAGATCCAACAAGGGATATAGGCGCCCCATGACTCTAGCGCCTTTCAACGGAGCTTCCGGGACGTTCCACTCTTCTTGAATCATCTCCTGAAACACCCTGTGTACCGGGAAGGACCTCTGAGACTTCCTAAACACCTGTAATAACGGGTCTTCCAGCGTGTCATCCTCCCCCGCACCTGGGACCGGCATATTGAGCGTCTTAAGAGTCTCTACAATGAGCGCTGGTAACTCCTCTCTTCTAAAGACTCTCACGACCCGAGCTTGGTCTTCTCTCTCAGAGATCTCGCCCTCTTCTAACGCCAGGTCGCAGCTTTCATCATCCGACAGCGGGTCCTCAGACAGCCCCGCTTTCTCTGTCAAGTCACTTGGCCATTGGGGGCTTTAACATTTCCCCTCAGATGGTCCAGGCATCGGAGAAAGCCCCCTGATGCCATCAAAATACTTTCAGAGCTCATATGCAAATTAGCCATGCAGTGCCCCTGTTTCTCTGGGAGAATATGCCAAACTAGTACCGACTTCTTTGCGCATGTGTTTGGCTTGCTCCCCCAGTTTAACGCGCCCACTTTGCACAGTTTAACGTGTAGCTCATTTGCATATTAGCCCCCTTATGGCATGCCGACGCTGAAGTTGTGTACTATTGGTGCGCTGCAAATAGGCGTAAAACATTGATAGAGCACAACTTTAGCACCGGCTTTCTGCATCAACCTGCAAGATAATCATGGAAGGAGCTGCTCCTCCTCAAGAAGGGAAAGCTTATACACAGCATGGTACTAGTCTAATCCTATGCCATGTCTCACATAAGGCAATCCTACTAGACCACAAACTATCAAAATTAAAAAGATCTCACTAAGGAACCAGAGCCCTGAAAGAAGGATGGATCTATTTCACTACCCTAAGAAAATGAACCACATTAGAGTAAGAAGCCAACCCCTGAACCAAGAGATGGCAGCCATTTGTACTTTTGGGGAGTCAAGAGCTAGCCTCTTGTTCAAACCCCTCTGAAGGAAAGTGAGAATAACTGGAATTTCTACTTTCAATGGAGCAGTTTGACCTAGTGCCATCAGGGATGGCATCACGCACACGAGTGCCTGATAATATCCTGCTTGTTCATGGAGAATAGCCTTTCCTAAGCAACCACGCCCTTTCAAGAATCAGGCCTTAAGACAGAACCAAGAAAGGTCTTCCATTTGCACACCAGGCCCTGGCGCAAAAGCCTTTGCTTGAATAGAAGGCAAAGAGGCACTCCAAGTGTCAGCCTCACCAGGTCTGCATATTGTAGCCTCATTAGCCAATCTGCAATCACCAGGATTATTACCAAGTGATGGTCTTCTATCCCCCTGAGCATTCTATCTGCGAGAGGTCAAGCCTGAAAGACATACCAGGCAGTCTATCGGCCACGGCCTTGAGGGCATCAATTCCTTCGAACCTTGGCTCCCTTCACTAGCTGAAATAACTGACTCGCATAGTATTCTGGTGAGTTGCCATCAAATCCATTTAGGAGCTTTCCCACCGAGCTAGAATTTGCTGGTAAGCCAGCAGACTCTGTTCCCATTCTGAGGTCCATCATGCTGAGAAAGTTGGCTTTGATGGTCCTTATTCCTGCAAGATGCTGCTCTGCACAACAAAGGAGGCTCAATGTCTTGCCCTTAACTCAGAGGAGGATGCCTAACAGACCTAGCTTTATGGCCTTCGTTTCCAATCTGCTTCTCTTCAGGACCACAGGTCTTAAGGCTTTTGCCCCAGACATTGTGCTCTACCAGTCCAGGAGACTCATCTGATATGACCACAACCCAGCTGAACAGCTTCAAATGCATCCCCAACCAGCTGATATGTTGACCGTAGGCCCTGAACCAGAAGAGAATATCCATGCTGTGGTCGCCTGGAACCCCCCCCCCCCCTTCCACACACACACCCTACCATAACACTTGGCGGCCAGGAAAGAGAAGCAGTGCACAGACAACTAGATATGACACCAAACCACATAGTGTCTCTAAAATGGCAGACTTACTTTTCCACCTGCATGTAGTTCAGTCTTGTTTCCCCCTCTCCAGCTTTCCTGCACACAGGAGAGCCAGGCTACTGAATGTCCCACTCCCCTGATGTTGGATTGGAGCCATCATCGTATCAGGTAAACCCAGAACTGTCAGCTTACATGCTGCCACTGTTGCATGCCCCACAGCAACTGCCGTACTCCAGACTGCCCAACATGCTAGCCTGCAATCAGCGTGCTCACCTCTCTGACAACATGCAACCTCCCAAAACACTGCAGCAAATGTAATAAGCCGCAGATTGCCTGCGACAGCCTTCCAACTGCCTTCTCTGATCTCCTTTCTGTACCTTAGTTTAAAAAAAAAAAAAATAATAAATCAGGCCCTTTCTACTGACTTAGCCTGCAAAACAAGCCAGGGGGCGGGGAGGGGAAAGGAAAGAGGAATGCTACTAGAAGTGAGGGTGATGAAACCAAGGACTGGAATCTGCTAAGAGATCTCTCACTGGCCTGCTCAGAGCACTATAACTCCCCCACACCCCCCAGCTGACACACACACACACTCAACCAGAGGCCGCTGGAAGCCGAAGAGACGGAAATGTGATACCTAGCCTTACCCAAATAGGAATCACAAGTGGAAAGCTCAACCGGGGGACTCAGCTCACAGGCTGTTGCCCTGGGAGATGGGCCAGATCCTGCTCAACTTTTAGTTCCAAATAAGGGCCCAGAGAGCCTCTTAATCCTACTATACTAGATCATACATGACACTATCTGTTGGAGATGGAGAATACTGGCAAATGTCCTGTATATACCACCTCTTCAAACAATGGTGATTTCAATGAAAAACTGTGGTTCTCTGTTTCCATCTGCTGGCAGGGTGATATAAACTCATTTATCTGGGCTGGTCTAGCAGAATATTTTATAAACAAACCATACATAGAAACCTCACATAAACGTCATACAATTTACATAAAGTGGAGTAGCCGCCTAATGGTTACAGCATTGGCTTGGGAACCAAAAGACCAGGATTCAATTCCTACTAGCACTCCTAGTGGCCTTGGGCAGGCCACTTAACCCTCCACTGCCTCAGAAAAAAAATCAATACCCCTGTTTAATGTACATTACCAAGTTTAAGTTACAATATAAACCTCTTTGACTGAAATGATAAGCAGCATATAAAAAAAAAAGTTAAAAATAAATAAAATATTTATTGGACCCGTTAACATAAAATGTTCCAACAGTATAATCTAGGTGAAAACATGTCCTTTCCTCGAGTCCTGCTAGACCAGTCCAGACAAGTGGTTGTGTTCCCCTACCAGCAGACTGGTGGAGACAAACAGCCAATGAAATGTCCAGGTTTCAATGACATCACTCCCACACCTTTATCGGCCTGAGCAACTAGAGGGCACTTCAGTATTCACCCCAAAGCATGGCAAACATCACACAATCTCAAACAGCAGAAAAACTATGTACAGAAGAGATTGAACAGCAGGCTGTCAATATGATATGGGCCTGCAGAGTCAAGCATATAAATCACAGCGGACTAATGTACTGCCACAACATAACAGTTTCCAGGGGTGGGTCCTGGACTGGTTTAGCAGGATTCAAGGAAAGGACATTATCTGAAAAATAAAATGTCACCTTCCATAATCATCCTACTAGACCAGTTCAGAGACAAGTGGGATGTACCAAAGCTACGACTCCATGACACAGCAGCTCGTAAACCTTGAGCCAAAGGCCGTGTACACCCAAGCATAGACATTAAGTGGTAATGTTTGACAAAAAAGTGGAAGTGATACCTGCGTTGCAGCCCGGCAATGTCTGAAGGGGCTATCGAGCTACGATATGCCCCGTCCACAAGAAAGCTTGTGTCAGAGTAGAATGGGTGTACAAGCCCTCTGGAACCAGCCAGTTCCGTCACAGATATGATGGGGCAATTGCCTCCTTGATCCAGCACCCCAAGGTAGACTTGGCTGCCGTGACACTCTTGTGCAGGCCAGCAAACAGCACAAAAAGATGATCAGATGTATTAAAGAAATTTGTAACCTCCAAGTCCCGGAGAAGCACCCTCTGGACAGCCACAAGGAGAAGATTCTTATCTTTCCCTGTACACGGCTCCTTAGAAAAGGAGAGCAAGCAAACCAACTTGTTCACCTGAAAGGAAGATATCATCTTGAGCAAAAGAAAGGCACAGGCCAAATTGAAATGGCCTCCTCTGAAAAGAACAAATATGGATCCCAGCAAGACAGAGCCTGCAGTTCAGAAATCCTCCTTGCTGAACAAACCACAACCAAAGAAACAGTCTTTGAGAGTCAAACTCTTCAGAACAGCACACTTCAGAGGCTCAAAGGGCTCCAACATCAGGGCCACGAGCACCAGACAGAGATTTCAGGAAGGGACAAATGACTAGAAGGGAGAACACAGATGCCAAATCCCTTAACTCCCACACCACTCCCCTGTGGTCCAACAGCCCTGGGCCGTTCAGTCTTGACAAGGGCTTCCCTGCCTGTAAGACTGGCAACAGTTGCCAGAAGAATCCTCAAGTGATCATCCAGCAGCATGCCCCTCTTCAGATAATGTGTGCACAGCTAACACCTCAAGCTGGCTCCTACTTCCAGCAGGAGCAGGAGCCTGAGCTTGAACTTCAGTCAGGAAGGACCACCAGAGCAGCCTCATATGAGCATGCCCAGGTCACCATTTTGATTGCCACCGCCATCAAGCCAAGAAGCTGGAGATAATCCCAAATCCTAGAAGCCTGTTGAGAACAGAACACTTCAAGTCATTCCAACAATTTCTGCACTCTCTCTTCTGGAAGAAAGGACTCTGCCCACTTGAGGATCGAACCATGCTCCCAGGAAATGGGAAGGCTCCAACAGATGCTTTCCCGATTGACCACCCAGATGAAGCCTTTCAGAAGAACTCCACTCAGGCTGAAACTAGAGAGACTTCCCACAGAGAATGATTTAAGATGAACCAGTCATTCAGAAATGGGTGTATACATAGTCCTTAGTGCCGTAGCACAGCAGCCACCACCACCATCATGACCTTGGAGAACATTCTCAGGGTAGTGGAGAGGCCAAAGGGAGGGCGGCAAACAAAGAGTGAGCCAAACATGGCAAAACACAGATATCCTCACAGATCGGGCTATGAAAACAAGCCTTGGCAACAAACAGAGATGCTAGGAACTCCTTATGGAGTATCGACAAAATCACAGATCTCAGCGTTTCCATTTGGAAGCACAACATGCACAAAAGGAGCATTCACTACCATAAGGCCATTGGTCGAAAGGAGCCATCCTCCTCTGGCATCTCAAGAGAAAGGGAATATCTGCCCTTGCCCCACTTGGTCTGGGACACTGGCACCGCTGCGTTTAGGTGGAGTAACTTCTCCAACATGACCCATGTGGTGGCTCATGTCTGCCAAACCACATGGAGAAATGACAAATGCCTCTGGGATCAACTGATTGCAGTCCAACACATAGCCGCTTTGAGTGGTGCCTAGCACCTTTCTATCCTTTGTGACATTCAGGAATGGGCCCCAAAACCTACATAGTGATGAACGGGAGGAAGTCCCTTGAGGGGACCGAGTTTCTAGGCCCACAAGCCTCATCAAAAGGACTAAATTATGGGTCCGAAATCCAGAAGTAAAGAAGGGCTTTCCAGGATGAAACACCAGGAGTCGCGAGACACCCAGAAGCCAGACTAGCGTGCCTGTAATGGACAGGCGTAGGCCAAGGAGGGAAAAGACCCTGCTTGCTTCCTGGGCTCTTTTGGTCTATCCTCTGGAAGGCAATAAGACTCTGCCTCAGCCAAGTCCTTCACGAAATTCTGCAATCCGCCCCACAAGAGAGATTTCCCTTAAGGCCAGTTAAGGTTAGCCAGGCTTTGGAGTATCTGCGTCCAATGGCGAAGCCATAACCAATGCAACGTCACCACTGACAGGACAATATCCCAAGCCGCCAAGCAGGCTAGAACATACATGGTATCAGAAGGAAGGCAGTAACTGACTCAAAGAGGTAGCATCATCCAATGGGACTGAATCCACAGGAGCAGGGCTTGAGGCGTCAGGCCTGCACACCCCGTCAAAAGGAGAATAGCAGCTGCTGCTGCAAACTGGCTCTTCAACAGAGAGTCCATCTTTCTATCCATAGTGCCCCCTTCAAGGCCAGAATTCCACAGTAATGGAGGCCCATGTTACAACCATCGTGACTTCCGCCTCCACCTTGGGCGGGCCAGACCATGTGACACACTCCTCTTGGGGAAAGCTCACATCTCTTTATTTATTTATTTGGCATTTATCATCAGGCAGTTTACAGTGAACATCAAACAGTTTTACAAGGAAAAGGTACATCAGAACTATTTTATAATTAATAATTCTCTTGGATTTATAACTAACTATTTACAATGTAGCTTTATGGATCTGGGGTATTGTGTAGCTTGTGGTTGGAAGGAGTTCTTGAGTTTTACTGCTCTATGTTTGCTATAATGTTGTAGTATTCCATGAAGAAATGAGTCTTCAGCTGTTTTCGGAAGTCTGCGATATCCATGGTTGCTCTTAGGAGATGTGGCAGTGAATTCCATAGGCACAGGCTGTAATATTCAAACACTCTATGGTGAGCTGTTTGACAGGTGCTGGTTGTAGTAGGTGCAGAAGAGAGGGTGTTTTGGTGTTGTCTCCTTTACACAGCTTTATCCCACTAGGCAGGAAATCGGGAAGGACCCATTACGAACGGTACATGTTCTGGATCATTTAAGGAAACAGGAAAATTGCCGTGAATATATGCATCATCTGTAGATACAGGAAACCTGCGGCCCCTGCTCCATTGCTGGAGAGTCCGCCACATTCCAGGAGGAAGCTCGAGCAATCAGTGCTGCCAGATCTCCCTTCCGGGACAGGTGGAAAATGCCAGCATTCCACATGAACAGAGAAAACATTTTCTTTTTTGCGCCGCCAACCGAGACATCAGAACCAGCCCTTAAGTCCAAGTCTCGGACATTCCCCAGCCAACAAACCTCCAGAAGGCAACCTCCATTTGGGTCGCTTACGAGATACTCAAGCAGGACTTCTACACTCTGCCCATTCCTCATGTGACGGCTCAAGGGAATCCAAAGGCCGCAGGGTCTGAGTTTCTACACCAAAGAAGGTAAACTTAGACTTACCTGCTAATTGTTGTTCCTGGAATGGAACCAGTCTAGTCCCGAGACATCTGGGTTCCCCATATAATCTAGCAGCTTGGAGACTGAGAAACTCCTCCTTTTTGTGACATCCACAGTATATCTCTCTGATGTCGGCCCCCTGTCAACAGTAACCTATTGACAAAGCAGACTCAGCGGAGAAACAAGTAAGAAACTATGCAGTTAAATAAAACAGAACTAGCCCCACTCCCAAACGTAGAGAGGTAGAGAGAGAGAGAGAGAGAGAGACCACCCCCCCCCCCCCCGATAAACTGTGACTGGAAACCTTGAACAGGCCACTCCCTCACCCCGCAGATAGGGAGCCCCAGAGAGAAAACACCAAGCGTGTCCCTTAGCAATCCGGTGGGTCTTTTTTTTTTGGTAATATAAGAAGCTAAAGTCTTACCTGTGAGACCCGACAATATCTCTGCATGCACCAGTTTGCCATCGAAACCTGGGAGGGGTACGGGACTAAACTGGTTCCACTCCAGGAACAACAATTAGCAGGTAAGTCTAAATTTTACCTTCCTGATTGTGTCCCCAGCCTAGTCCCGAGACCTCTGGGTCCGTACCAGAGCAGTGAAAAAATTCAAACACGGGAGGGACCTGGCAAACCAGCCTGAAGAACTGCTGCCCCAAACGAGGTCTCCTCCTGCATGTGTACATCCAGACGATAGTGCCGCACAAAAGAATTCAAAGAGGACCACGTCGCCGCCTTACAAATCTCTACCGGCGACACCAGACGAACCTCCACCCAGGAAGCCGCCTGTGCCCTAGTGGAGTGGGCCCTCAGACCTTCCGGCACCACCCTAACTTTCACAACATAAGCCGACGCAATGGCTTCTTTGATCCAACGCGCAATGGACGCCGCCTCTCCTTTCCTCTGTCCTGCGAAGAGGACAAAAAGCCTGTCCAACTTTCAAAAACTTGCCATCTGAAGATACAGCGTAGTTACTCACCTGTAACAGGTGTTCTCCAGGAGCAGCAGGAATCAGTCCTCACTTATGGGTGACGTCGGCGCCGACGGAGCCCTCGCGGAGCAATTTTCCCCAGCTTTCAAAGAAAGCCTTTGGGAATTGCAGCGCGCATGCGCGGTCCTCTTCCCGCCCAAGGGTGCCATCTTAGCCAGTCAGATGACATAGCTAAAAAAGACAGCATAAAAATTTGCAAAAAAACTAAAGCAGATGATTGCAACTCCAAGGGGAGGAGGGAGGGTTGTGAGGACTGATTCCTGCTGCTCCTGGAGAACACCTGTTACAGGTGAGTAACTACGCTTTCTCCAGGACCAAGCAGGAAGTCAGTCCTCACTTATGGGACTCCCAAGCTTAAGGCTACCGGAGACCCTAAGCACAAAAATGAGCTCCCTCTAGCTCAGCAGCACAGAAGGAAGGAATCTTCGCTGAAGTATTACCCACCGGTAGCCCACATCCGGGATGGAGGGTAGGAGTTGCTCAAACCTCAAAGAGATTACGGAGGACTGCCTGTCCGAAAGCACTGTCCCTGCGGGACTCCCTCTCGAGACAGTAATGGACCGCAAAGGTCTGGCTCGAAGACCAAGTAGCGGCCCGGCAGATGTCTGCCAGCGGAACAGAGCGGAGGTAAGCCACTGTCGTAGCCTTTGCCCGAACGCAATGAGCCGTGACTCGACCTTCCAAGGAGAGTCCGGCTGCCCCATAAGCCCAAGTGATACAGTCCGCAACCCAGATGGACAGAGTACGCTTGGAGACCGGGAGCCCCAATTTATTGGGGTCAAAAGACACAAAAAGCTGAGCAGCTTTACGGTGCTCCCGCGTACGGTCAAGGTAGAAGTTCAATGCCCTTCTACAGTCCAGGGTATGGAGGACCGTTTCAGCTCGGCTGGAGTGTGGTCTGGGAAAGAAGGTCGGAAGTACCACCTCCTGATTGATGTGAAAAGGGGGAGACCACTTTTGGAAGAAATTTTGGGTGAGTCCGTAGGACTACCCTATTTTTGTAGAACCGAGTGTAAGGGGGATCAGACACGAGGGCCTGCAATTCACTTACGCGCCTAGCGGAAGTGAGGGCTATCAAGAACAATGTTTTCCAAGAAAGAAAACGGAGAGAACAGGTAGCCATTAGGTTCAAAAGGCGGACAGGTGATCCGCTGCAAAACCACATTCAGATCCCAGTCAGGCGCTGGCGGGCACAGAGGTGGTTTAAGTAGAAGGAGACCTCGGAGAAACCTCGCTACGAGAGGGTCGCTGGAAAGAGGTCTGCCGTCCACCGGTACATGAGGTGCTGAAAGAGCACTGAGGTGAACTTTGACGGAGTTGGACTTAAGTCCCAGATTAGAGAGGTAGAGCAAGTACTGCAAGATCACCGACACCGAGCAGGAGAAGGGATCCTGAGACTGCTGGGTACACCAAACGGAAAAGCGACGCCATTTAAGGGCGTAGCATTTGCGGGTAGAAGGTCGCCGAGAAGCTAAGACGACCTCTTCCACCTCTGCCGGCAGGAGAAGGGGAGCAAGGACTACCCTCTCAGCAGCCAGGCCATTAGATTGAGAGATCTGAGGTTGGGGTGTAGCAGAGACCCCTGATCTTGAGTGAGGAGATCCGGTTGAAACCCCAGAGGGAATGGATCCTCCACCGCTAATTGCAGCAGGAGTGGAAACCACGGCTGTCTGGGCCAGCGAGGAGCGATCAGGATCATGGAAGCTTTGTCTCGGAGAACCTTGAAAAGAGTTCGAGAGACTAGCGGGATGGGAGGAAAAGCATACAGAAGGCTCTCCTCCCATGAGAGTAGAAAAGCGTCTGCCGCAACTCGAAGGGGATGCGGCTGACGAGAGCAGAAGCGAGGAAGTTGCCGGTTGAGAGGGCTGGCAAAGAGATCCATCGTGGGGAGGCCCCACTTTAGAAAGAGCTTCTGAACTACCAAGGGATCCAGGCGCCACTCGTGCGGCTGGAGGATCCTGCTGAGTTTGTCCGCCAGGCAATTTTCTTGGCCTGGGAGATAAACTGCCTTGAGAAGAACGCCGTGACTGACGGCCCAAGAGCAGAGCTTCTGCGCCTCCCGACAGAGAGGGAAGGAGCCCGTGCCCCCCTGCTTGTTCACGTAGAACATGGCAACTTGATTGTCCGTCTGGACAAGGATGGACTGGTGAGAGGTCAGGTGGGAGAAGGCCTTGAGAGCCAGGCGGATCGCTCTGAGCTCCAGGAAGTTGATCTGCTGAGCAGACTCCCACGTGGTCCAGAGGCCCTGAGTACGTGCCCCTTGGCAATGTGCTCCCCAGCCCAGGAGGGATGCATCTGTTGTCAGCACCCGGGCCGGCTGAGGTGACTGGAAAGGCATGCCGAGTACCAGGTTCGGCCGATGAAGCCACCACTGGAGAGACGAGATCAGCGGCTCGGAGACGCGCACTAGGTCTGCTAGGCCGCCTGTGGCTTGTTGCCACTGCTGGCGGAGACACCATTGAGCAGGCCGCATATTCAGGCGGGCATTGGGGGTCACATGGACGGTGGAAGCCATATGGCCGAGTAGTCTCAGGAAGCGCCTGGCGGAGACCAGGGGCTGGCTGCGAAAACGGTCGGCTAGGTCCATGAGCCGTTTGAGCTCTGTCGAGCGGTAGGAACGCTCGTGCCTGAGGAGTGTGCAGCCTTGCGCCGATGAACTCGAGATCCTGTGAGGGGAGCAAAGTGGACTTTGCGAAGTTTATAACAAAGCCCAAGTACTGCAGAAGAGTCACCGTGCGGCGCGTGGCGTTGGTGACCTCCGGAGCGGACGCTGCCCTGATGAGCCAGTCGTCGAGGTACGGAAAGACATAGAGGCCGTGAAGCCGGAGATGGGCCGCCACCACCGCGAGACATTTTGTGAAGACTCGCGGTGCGGAGGACAGGCCAAAGGGCAGTACTCTGTACTGGTAATGATTTCCGGCCACCACAAACCTTAGGTACTGGCGGTGGCTTGGGTGGATAAGGATGTGCGTGTAGGCATCCTTTAGATCCAAGGAGCATAGCCAATCTCCCTGCTGGAGGTAGGGCAGAAGGATTCCAAGGGTAAGCATCTTGAACTTTTCCCGCACGAGGAATTTGTTGAGGTTGCGCAAGTCCAGGATGGGTCTGAGGCCTCCTGTCCTTTTTGGTACTAGAAAATACCTGGAATAAAAGCCTCGACCTTTCAGGTGGTGGGGCACCGGTTCCACCGCCTATTACTGTAGAAGACCTGCAAACTCCCGAAGGAGTAATTCCCTGTGCAGAGGGGGTCGTGGAGGTTCTCCCGGAAAATAGGAGGGAGGGACCTGGTGGAAGTGGAGAAGATAGCCTTCTCGCACGACTTGAAGCACCCAAGCATCTGAGGTGATGCTGGACCACCTGTGGGCGAAGTGAACCAGCCGGCCTCCGGTGCTGGGAGGAACCAGCGGGGGGGGGGGGGAGAGGCTATGCTTAAGGAGTCAAAAACCCCCACCCTGCTGAGCAGGGGCTGGTGGTGCAGGCTTGGGGGCTTGCTGCCTACGGGACCCGTTACCCCCCCGTCCCTTGGCCTGCTGGCCCTGTTGGGGAGCTGCAGGGGCCTGATATTGGGGGTATTGTTTGTAGGCAGCCGCCTTCCTCGGGTAAAAGGACTTCTTTCCCGAGCCCTTCTTTTTCTGGGAAGGGGCGGAGGTCTTCCTAGAAAGCCTAGTCCTGGTGAGAGTCTCAGTCTCAATTTGTGCAGCCTTTTCAGCCATGGGCTTGCCAAAGAGGTTTTCGCCTCGGCAGGGGACATCGACCAACTTGTCCTGCACCCAGGGCTCAAGGTCAGACGACTGAAGCCAAGCCTGTCGGCGGGCACCGATGCCGGCTGCGGCCACTCGAGCCGATGCTTCAAAGCCATCATAGGCTGCTCGGGATATGAATTTTGAGCATTCCCGAATGCCAGTGGACAAGGCCAGGAACCTCCGCAAGGGTTCCTCGGACAAACCAGCGGAGAATCCGGCTAGCTCTTTAGCCAGGTCTCGGAGATACATGCCCATGTATAGCTGGTAGGTCTGGACACGACACGCAAGCATAGAGCCCTGGAAACACTTCTTACCAAGGCCATCCAAGTTACGGGCCTCCCTGCCAGGAGGCACCGAGGAGTGCATCTTCTGGCTCTTAAGACGATGCATGGCCGATTCCACTACCATGGAATGGTGTGGTAGCTGTGCTTTTTGGAAGCCAGGGCTCTTGCGGACTCGATAGATAGAATCGACCCGCTTGCTCAGGACCGGCGAGGTGGCCGGACTCTCCCACATGCGGAAGAGTAGCCGTTCCAGCATGGGAGGAACCGGTACAGTAAAGTGTTCCCTGGCGGGAGAGTCATACTGGAGGGCGTCGAGCTCTTCGGCTCGAGGCTCCTCCTCGGGATCCGCAGGGAAGGCCAAAGCCTTGGCCATATCCCTGACGAAGTCCGAGAACCGGGCATCCTCCGGGGGGGACTGCTTCCGAGGTTCGGACTCAGGTGAGTCCGAGGGGACACACCGAGTCCGAAAAGAATCAGGCGACTCTTCCTCTTCAGACTCCCAGACCGACTCCGACGAGGACTCGGTGGGGTCGGCCCGGGCAGGGCGCGGCGCCTGCCGCCCCGACGCCGAGGGAGTCGGTGTCGGCGACCTCGGTCCCGAACGGGAGGCCGAGGGTGACCTTGACCGAGGATCGACTCGAGTTCGCATCGACTCGAGGATCGGCTCGGTCTCCGGGGTCGACTTAGACGTCGACGTCCCGGCGGTCGGGGCAGCGGCGCCAGCGAAGCCAGCGAGCAGTGCCCGCTGCTGGTCCATGAAGGCAGACAGTCTGCTCTCCAAGGCCGTCAACCTGAGTCCGAGCTCAGGTGACCCAGCAGCTCCCGACTCGGGCCCCGACGGCGTCGGGCCCGACGTCGGCGGTCTCGGAGGTGAGTCCAGGAGGACCACAGGACTTACCCGAGCAGGCAGCTCCGACTCCAGGCGAGGTCGCTTCGAGAGGTGCTCCTTCTCCAAGGACCCGGGACGGCTATCGGGGCTATGCGACCTGGCCCTCGCGGAGCCAGGAGCGTCCACCGACGCCGCCCTCGCGGGTTTCACCTTTTGTCGATGGTCCCCGGAGGGAGAACCCCTGTCGGAGGAACTCCGGCGACGGTCCGAGCTGGAACCTCTGGACGCGGAGGCCTCCGACGAGGTCCGGGTACGGCTGGGGTCAGCGAAGATCCTATCACGCTGATGCCGCCGACTTCTCAACGCTTTGGAGGACATTTTGCCGCAGGGCCCACAGATCATTTCTTCATGATCCGGGCCCAGGCAGCGGAGGCAATTGTCGTGTGTGTCAGTTAGTGACATATTTCGGTCACACTGACCACACCGTTTGAAACCACTGGCAGCCATCGGGGGAAAAAGGGCCCCGGCGAGGTCAAAGGACTGGGCTGCCAGGGAAAAACCGAAAACGAAACTGACTAAGTCAGAAAAACCGAAAAAGAAGAAGAGGACTCGTGACCGGCGTCGCGAGTCCGGGCGGGAAAAAGACCGGCGTCGAACTGAAGGAAAAAAGAGAAAATATGAGTAAAAATCACCTTTTTCGCGGGGACACGACGGGTACGTCTGTAGGGCTCCGCGGAAAAAAGAAGACTGGCTAAGATGGCACCCTTGGGCGGGAAGAGGACCGCGCATGCGCGCTGCAATTCCCAAAGGCTTTCTTTGAAAGCTGGGGAAAATTGCTCCGCGAGGGCTCCGTCGGCGCCGACGTCACCCATAAGTGAGGACTGACTTCCTGCTTGGTCCTGGAGAATTCTTCAATGCCCGCCGGACATCCAGCAAATGCAACTTTTTGGACGCGGGGCCCTTGTCGCCGACGGCAAACACCGGCAAGAAAATCTCCTGGTTAAGATGAAACGGCGATACCACTTTCAGGAGAAAAGCCGGCACCGGCCTCAAGACGACCTTAGCCGCAAATAAGGACAGGTAGGGCTCCCGACAGGAAAGAGCCTGCAGCTCCGACACCCGCCCGGCCGAGCAGACCGCCACTAAGAACACCACCTTCAGCGTAAGATCCTTAAGGGACACGCGCGCCAAAGGCTCAAAAGGCTCGCGTTCTAACGCGTTTAAGACGAACGGTAGATGTCATTTAGGAACTATCTGCCTGGCCGGAGGTCTTGCGAGCGCCACCGCCCTGAGGAACCGCTTTACATCCCGCTGAGCCCCGAGCGACTGGCCTGCAATTTTGCCCCTGTAACAAGACAAGGCAGCCACCTGAACTTGTAACGCCGCCGCCGCTAGGCCCTTGTCGAAACCATCTTGTAGAAACTCCAAAATCTGTGGAAGAGAAGCTTTCAACGCCTCGCCCTTTCGTTCCGTGCACCACCCGAAGACTCTCCATACCCGGACATAAGCCAGCGAAGTGGACCGTTTTCTAGACTTCAATAATGTCGCAATAACTGCTCCCGAGTATCCCTGGGATTTCAACCTAGCCCTTTCAATAGCCAGGCCGTAAGCGAGAACCGATCCACATGCGGCATGACGAGAGGGCCCTGAGACAACAGATCCATCCGACAGGGAAGACGCCATGGCTTTGCTACCATCAACCTTACCAGGTCCCCGTACCAGGGGCGACGCAGCCAATCCGGCGCTATCAGGATCACTTGACCCCTGAACTTCTCTACCCTTTGCAGAACCCTTCCTACTAGGGCCCACGGAGGAAAGACATACAGCAGCTGCCCCTCTGGCCAGACCTGCATGAGGGCATCCAATCCCTCGGACATCCTGTCCTGGCGCCTGCTGAAGAAACAACTGGCCTTCGCGGAGGCAAACGTCACCATGAGATCCATGACTGGCGAACCCCAGCTGCGAACAATCATCTCGAAGACTTCCGGGTTCAGGACCCACTCCCCTGGATCCACTCGCACCCGGCTGAGGAAAATCAGCTTCCACATTGTCTACCCCTGCTACATGTACTGCCGACAGGTCTAAAGATATTTGTCTCCGCCCAGACGCACAGCACCTCGGCCTCTGCTTCTAACGTCGCACTGCTGGTGCCTCCTTGCTTGTTGATGTACGCCACCGCTGTCGTGTTGTCGGATAACACCCGGACCGCCCTTCCTGCGAGTAACGGTCAGAACTCCAGCATTGCCAGGTACACCGCTCTTAGCTCCGGACGGTTGATCGCCCACGTCTTCTCCTGAGCATTCCAATGCCCCTGCGCAAAATTGCCCTGACAATGAGCCCCCCAGCCTAGCAAGCTGGCGTCTATCATCACTGCCACCCAGGCCAGGGCTTCCAAATACTTCCCGCGCTCCAGCGCCTCGAGAAGTAACCGCCAGAGCACAGCCTGGCGGGTCTCCTCCGGGCATATCAGCCTCCGCGATAAGGGATCCAGCTGATGTGACCACCGGCGGAGCAAGGCCCTTTGCAAGGGTCTCATGTGGGCCCTCGCCCACGGCATAGTTTCTATTGTCGCCGCCATGGTGCCCAACACCTGGAGGTAATGCCATGCCGAGGGGGCCTTGCGCCCCAGGAATCCCCTCAGCAATCAGCGCAGACTCTTCTCACAGAGCAGTGAGCGCAACACTCTCCCGACCTGAGTGTCGAAACGCACGCCCAGGTACTCCAGATTCTGGGAAGGAACCAACTGACTCTTTGCCAAATTGACCACCCATCCTAAGCTCTGCAGGAAAGCCACCACCCGGGCCATGAGCCTCTCGCTCTCGGCCTGCGACTTCGCCTAGATCAACCAATTGTCTAGGTAGGGATGCACGAGAATGCCTTCCTTGCGCAGCGCTGCCGCCACCACTACCATCACTTTGGTAAAGACTCTCGGCGCCATGGCCAGCCCAAATGGCAGCGCCTGGAATTGATAATGACCGAAGGGCACCGCAAACCTGAGAAATTGGTGATGGTCTAGCCTGATGGGAATATGAAGATATGCTTCCGATAAGTCCAGGGACGTCAGATACTCTCCCCGCTGAACCGCCACTATGACGGATCGCAGAGTTTCCATGTGAAAATGCAACACTCGCAGACAGCGATTGACTCCTTTGAGATCCAGAATCGGTCGAACTCCGCCGTCTTTTTTCAGCACAATGAAATAAATGGAGTAACGACCGCACCTGGACTGGTCTGCGGGAACGGGGGCTATTGCCCTGAGGTCAAGCAGCCTTTGTACAGTCTCCTGTAGCGCCGAGCACTTTGCTGCTGACCTGCCCGGAGACCGCACAAAGGCCTCCCGCACTGGGTGCCAAAACTCCAGCACCCATTGATCTGTGGTGATTTGGGCCCAGGCAGAGTAAAACTCTTGCAAACGTCCTCCTACAGGGGGAAGGGACAACTGGGCCCCCCTCATCTCATTGTGTTTTTTTGAAATTAGACGCAGAAGAGGAACCAAATCCCCTACCTCCTCTTCTGCGTCCTCGGAAGCCTCGAAAGCCCAGGCTTCTATTGGAAAAGCGCCCCCTTGGGCCTTGAAAAAACCTTTGGGAACAAAAACGGCGGGAGTCCCGAAATTGCCCCCTGCCTCCAGGGGCCCCACAAAACGGCTTAGGCTTATCTTCCGGCAACCATCCCCCCTTGGACTTGCCGAGATCCTTAACCAGCTTTTCTAGATCTTCTCCAAAAAGCAACCGACCTTTAAAGGGCAGCTTACTCAGCCTAGATTTAGAGGAGGAATCTGCTGCCCAATTGCGAAGCCACAGGTACCACCGCGCTGCTACTGCCGACGCCATACTCTTGGACAGCCCTCGCATAAGATCATAATGAATGTCCGCTAGATAAGCCGCTCCTGACTCCATCCGGGCAGCTTCCCCTGCCGAGGCAGTGGTTTGACCCTCTTGCACCTGCTGCGCCCAGCGGAGACAGGCTCTTGCCACCCATGCTCCGCAAATAGCCACCTGCATGGAAACTGTGTGTTAATGTCAAAGACTTGCCTCAACAGGACATCCAACTTTCGGTCCTGGCTGTCCTTGAGGGCCATGCTCCCTTCCACCGGAATTGTTGTTTTCTTGGTCACAGCCGAGACAGCCGCGTCCACCTTGGGCGATTTAAACACCTCTTTATCCAGATCCAACAAGGGATATAGGCGCCCCATGACTCTAGCGCCTTTCAACGGAGCTTCCGGGACGTTCCACTCTTCTTGAATCATCTCCTGAAACACCCTGTGTACCGGGAAGGACCTCTGAGACTTCCTAAACACCTGTAATAACGGGTCTTCCAGCGTGTCATCCTCCCCCGCACCTGGGACCGGCATATTGAGCGTCTTAAGAGTCTCTACAATGAGCGCTGGTAACTCCTCTCTTCTAAAGACTCTCACGACCCGAGCTTGGTCTTCTCTCTCAGAGATCTCGCCCTCTTCTAACGCCAGGTCGCAGCTTTCATCATCCGACAGCGGGTCCTCAGACAGCCCCGCTTTCTCTGTCAAGTCCTCCTGAGTGCGAGGCCTCTTACTCCTGCTAGGAGAATCCTCACCCCGTGCGGACGCCGGGTGCTTTCTCGCTCCGCCAGGGTCCGCTGACATTCCCTGCTGCAACGCGCTGCTGGCAACCGCCTGCTGCAATAAGGCCACAAACTGTGGAGTAAAAATGGACGCCAGTTCCCTAGGAAGGCCTGCCTGAGCGGCCGGAGTCCCCGAGCCAGGAGAAGACCCAGCCGCAGGCTCCTCCTGAGACAACTCAGGCTCAAGGGGAGTCGTGGCCTCCGGCACAGCCCCTGGACCCCCGATCTGCTGGCCCGGGACTTGCGCTAGCTCCGGAGCCTGTCCTACACAGGCCTTACAGACTCCGGAGACCGAGCCTTTCCGAGCTCCACACACAGGGGCTTTGAAGGCATCATGTGCCAAAATCAACCTGCTGGAGAAGGGGCAATGTCTCAACCAAGACTCTGCAACTGAAGAGTAACTAAAACTCCGCGGAGTGAACAAATGGCTCCCCCCCCCCCCCCTTATTTATTGTTTTTTTGTGTTTTTTTTTTAAAGGTACCCACGGGAAGGTCCCAAACCGGGTCCCAAAAAAGGACTTGTCCTCCAAGGCCCGCAATCAGGCCATGCCGCTGCCACGCGGCAAGGCCCCGATTTCAAAGCGCGCCAAAAAAGGCACCGCGGAGAACAGAGACGCGTTGACCCCAGAGAAGCCTTACCTTGCTAGGATGAAGCTGCCAACGCCAAAGCACCGTGAGGGGTGCTGGCCTGTAGGGCTGGTACCCCTGCAATTCTACATGCAAATCTCCGGCCTGCTCAGCAACTCAGGCCTGAACCAAACTGAACAGACAAGATGGATTCTTCACTACACTTTTGCTGTGTTCAGCTACAAACCTGACCTCCAAGCAACTGCTTGCGCAGCGTTTCTAAGTGTGCATACAGAGACTATTGTCTGTGGCTAATTCACTGCCCACATGCAAGAACATCTGCTGTTTCGGTGTCCTTGGACACTTGTACATATGCCCAGAAGTTACATACTGTTGCTTTTGCATGACTTCTTACTATGGATCCTTTGTCTGCAAGAAGATGCCCATCATCTACCTCCTGATTCGCTGAGAACACCTCAGACTGCCTGGTGCCAACCAATCATCGGACTTATGACGGAGTATTCTTACAGAGAATAATGTAATCTGCGCTGAAACTTTAGTAAGAGTTGGGGGGCTTTCCCCACCTGTTCATACAGACTTCTGCACCGGTTCCTTCCTGCTGTGCACTGCGTACCTGATTCCTGCGACCTGAGCCTTCCGCAAGACGGCCACTAAGTGTGGGCTAGGCCGTCCTCCAAAGGTCTGAGATAAGACTTTCACAGATACCTCCGGTTCGGGACTTACTGCGGCTCGCCTCTGACGGGGCTGGAGCCTGCATTAGCTAGCAGCCGCCTCCTTGGACTGTGCTGTTCCTGAGTGCCCGACAAAGCTAAGGTACTGACTTATCTCTCCTCCCCCGGATGGGCAAGGGGTTAGCAATATATTTCATACCTTTCCTAAGTGCAGAGCGAATCAGTGACATCTGGTTACTAATTAGTGATTTATTACGTTGTCTAATTGTACATCTGTACTATAACAAATTTCTACCTCATGTTTCTAATTAGCTATATGTATGTTTCTATATTTTTCTACCTGGCTGTCCATAATAAAGTCTAATATATATCTGCAGACCAGACTTCTTTCGTGGCTCTTTGCCAGAATAACTCACCGAACTTTGGGCTGGGTATTAGTAGCCATTTCCACCTGGACAACAGAGTCTCTAACTTATTTTTATGCTACTAATAATCCCTACATAATAATGGGGGTTCGTCCGGGATGAGTATTTCTGAATGAGCTACGTCTCTCAGAAACCCACTTTACGGGATCTCTGCATGAGTTACGTCTTACAGAGTTAGAGTAATTCTAGCAGCTATTCCTGTGTTTGTTACGATGGCTCACGCAGATAAGGTTGATTTGGCATTCCAGAAATTAGCTTCCCTATGTTGGTCGAAAGATGCCACTGCCGACCACATTGAAAGGCTCTCTAAGTGTCTTACAACAGATACACAAGAGCTTGTTAAGGCTGATAGCTTTTTCAGCGAGTTGCAATTTCTAGCCGTCTGTAGAACTGAGCTGGCTGCTCAGACAAGGAGATTGAAAGAGGACGCTGCTCTTTATGAGCAACGCGAGAGCGCTCTGATAGCTGAGTTAAATGCAGCAGAGACTGCTCTCAATGCAGCGAAACAGCGCACGGCTAGTCTCCAGAGAGAGCTAGCTGCTGCACGTCAGGAATGTGGGCAGGAAATACAGAGAGTTAACCTCGAAATCCAGAAATTAAGAGCTGATTGTTTTGAATTGGCCTGTGTGTCTACCTCTCAGAGTAATGAGACAGAGTACAGGGATAATTTGATCCCTCTAGGCTTCTCAAATTGCCTAAGGGTAGATGACGGCAGTTTGCCACTGGAAACCCTGCCCAGTGTAGAAAGGCAGCTTTTCCAGAACAAAGTCAGTTCTCTTCCATCAGCGCATGAGCACAGGAGAGAAACAGGGCGGAGTGAAACACCCTACTCTCGACCCCTCCCCATACAGGGAGCGGTGGAGGGGGGGTGGGAAGTCCCCCTAGTGATGGAAAACTGTACCAGCAGCGACCACCAGAGGGAGCTGAAGGCAAGCGAAATCCTCTATGCTCCCGTGTCATGCAAGGGAAACAAACAAATGAAGGTGCTTCTGTCGCCCAATTGCAAATTACACAGGTACACAAAAATTTTTTTTTTTAAACTGCCTCTAATGTTTCGATTGATTTTTACGTTTTTTGGTGCGCTGAATCCAAATCTAGTAACCAATTTGCTCCATCACGTACAGATTTTTTGCTACATTGGGTTAGCAGTTTGAGGTGAACGTTTCAGATTGAGTGCGATCGAGATAAAAGTTTCTTGGATGAATTCTTTATACTAATTGTTTAGTAGTTATTCAAATAAGAATAAAGAAAATTGTAACAAGGCAGCACATAAGAATAGAGTAATGTCAACAAAACACACTGTGATGGTAGCAAAATTGTCTGCACTTAAAACAGCCACATACATGTGCACAAACATTGAGCATATAAGAGCGAGGTTAGACACAAAGCAAAGCAAAGAAATGTGCAAAAAATGTTGTACAGGTATGTATGTAAGAATAGAAAACGCAAACCGCACCATTGCAATACATGAAGACAAACACCCGATGGTGTGAAAATAAAATTCTAATAAATGAGATCCGACACTGTGGTAATAACTAGCAAATTTTTATTTCAAAGTTTAGTAAAAACACGATATTTGTCAACACAGTTTAGATTTTAAAGTCATTCTTGGGTCAATCAATCTCCTGGTGGGCCCGTTTCTTCTTCCCCCGAATGCTTCTCTTGGTGCGCTGCTTGGCGTATTTTTCATCTGGGGTTTCCCGCAGCAGCAACCAGCAGAAATCAGCCATCATAGTGGTGTTCCATCTTCCTTGGTACCTTCTCTCTGCGTCCTTGTTGTCCTGGTGAAACCTTTCACCTTGTTCTTCACTGTACGCCCCCATGTTTTCGGGAAAGTAGCTCACATGGGAGTGCAAGAAATGGACTTTCAGGCTCATGTTACAGCCTTGTTCTTTGAAGGCATTGAGCATCCTGGCAACAATATCCTTATAGTTCTCATCCCGCCTGTTCCCCAAGAATTTGAGAACAACATCCTTGAAGGAATCCCAGGCTTCTTTTTCCTTCTCAGACATCGTTTCAGCGAATGCTCCATCTGAAATGAGTTTCCTTATATCAGGGCCAAACACTCCTTCCTTTAGCTTTGCTTCAGAAAGTCGGGGGAACTTTGAGCAAAGGTACCGAAAGCACTCACCATCTTTTGGAAGGGACTTGATGAATTGCTTAATGAGACCCAACTTAATGTGGAGAGGTGGTAATAGAATTTTATCACGAGGTACCAAGCTCTCATGAAGAACATTTTTCTCACCGGGTCTCAAATACTCCCGAATTGGCCAGTCTTTTTTCCCCCAGTGTAGGTTGCGGGCCCGGCTATCCCACAAGCAAAGGAAGCAGGGATATTTGGTGAAACCGGATTGCTGCCCTAATAGCATGGATAGAATTTTAAAGTCTCCACAAATCATCCACTTATGCTCATCATAACGAATCTTCTGAAGAATCAGGGCCAAATTCTCGTATTTTTCTTGGAGAATAACAGAGTGAGCAACAGGAACTGAAGCGAATGTGTTGCCATTATGAAGAAGAACACCTTTTATGCTGTCTTTTGACGAATCAATGAACAGCCGCCATTCAGCAGGATCATACTTGAGTTTAAACTTTTCCATCACTCCGTATATATCGTTGCAAAATACCAAATCTTCCTCTTTGCTGAAATACTTCAAAAATTGTGTCTAGCGGTTGCGGTACCAATAAAAAGTTGTTCCTGGTGACAATAGATTTTTCTGTTTAAGCCGAGAACCTAGCAGTTGGGCAGCATTTTTTGGGAGTCCTAAATCCCGGACTAAATCATTCAATTCAGCTTGAGAGAAAAGTTCAGGTTTCGGATCTGGTTCAGTTTCAAACTCGGAAGTACTGGACTCATCGGGAAAAGCCATCTGATGAGTCTCATCATGATCAGAACCGTCCACACAAATATGATCCAAAGATTTTGGTGGTTCAGGCACAGGTACTTCGTTGCTATGAGGCATAGGCCTAATTGCTGAGGGAAGGTTGGGGTAACTTATTACGTTCTTATTTTTTAAGTTGTATCCCTTCACAATGCAAGAGCAAAAATAGCAGTCACTGCTGTGGTCTCTTTGTTCATGCCACATCATAGGTATTCCGAAACGAAATGCTTGTTTTTTACCTTTCATCCATAAGCGTAGATCTTCCTCACATGTCTTGCACAATTTGTGAGGAGCCCACGGTTTGTCTTGATCGCCTAACTTCAAACCGAAATAGGCGAAATATACTTTTTTAATAAATGCAGAAATGTTCCTCTGCCGCTTTTTCACGGTATATTCCCCACAAATAAAACAAAAACTGTCCGGAGAGTAGACGCAACCTCTGGCTCTGTGAGCCATCACAAATACACAGCACTGCAAACTACAACTGTAGTGAACCACTTCGGAATAAAGCTGGATTACGACTGAGCAAACAAAAGGTAATAATGAACTTGCAAGAAACTGAAATTTGACAGGAACGTTCATGTCGCAACCACCGTGTTTGAGCGAGCGAACGAGGCGAGGCGAACAGGAAAGAACATGCGCCAGCGCGAGTACTGGATTTAGCCCCCCGCCTCCCAATTGTCCTGTTAATGTATAAAATGAATACAAAACACTATAAAATATCATGAGGGAGTGTTTCTAGTTAGTTAACCATTACAACCTCTATTTTGGGCCAAGAAAATAAACTGCAGTCGGCTAAAAAGAAATTATGTGAACATTCCTTATATGGGTAAGAAATCTAATTTTGCAAGAAAACGTGACGTGATGGAACATTTTGGCTATTTTTCCTGGATTCAGCACCCCAAAATCTATAGGAATCAGTTGCTAAACTGGAGGCAGCTTTTTGGTAGTGTACCTGTGTTATTAAAACTTTGCGGAGTATGGTCACACCTTTTGAGAAAAATGGTCGTGCCACCATAAATGAACATTTAGCTGCAGTCAAAGATGCCTTTCGGGCGCTAAATATTGCCAGGGGGGAGGGCATGGTTCTGTATCTTCCATGGTCCTTTGATGTACCCTGTCAGCAGTTTATTCGGGCCATGGCAGACGATGAAAAGAAGGACATCGTCATCTTTGAACAGGCACTAAAGAAACATTATGGGCCATATCCTGATGCTATCGCTGCAAAACAGGCAGCATATAGTATGACTTATAGGGAAAATGAAACACCCCGAGAGTTTGCCTACAGACTTAGGCAGACCTTCTTCCAGAGTGATCCTTCTTGGGAAACAATAGAACACCATCAGGAGTTTCGTAATCTTTTCTGTCAGTTGCTCCTTCCATCTGTTAAGGCTTATATGTCTGACAAGCGTCACAAACCCCTGTCACGTGTGATAGAACACGCTGAGTGGATTTTTGAAGCTTTTCCTAACATGAGAACCAACACTGGTGGCAGCACAGTAAAGGCTCCGAGCAAAGCCAAGGAGCAAAAACAGAGTGTTAGTGCTGTAAAATCTACTCTTTCTTTGGAAAGTAACTCTTCTCCTTCTGTTCCACAGAATCCTCCCAGGCCACCCCAGAATAACCAGTCATCTGGGTCTAAGCAGCGCTCTGGGAATCAGCGTTTCACTCAGCAGAACCGGAACTGGAAGAGAAAGCCCGGTTTTGATAAGTACCAGGAACTGGAAAAGAGAATAAGCGAGTTGACAGATATGATGAAGGCTACCGTTGCATTCAGCTCCTCACAGGAGGCTTCTGCTAGTAGTGCGCCATCTAAGCCACGAGCAAAGCCCAGTGGGCCAAAGAACAGTCCAAAGCCTCAGAAGCCAGAGGAGGAACTGGTTGCCTCCTCTTCCCCTTCTAATGAGACTGAATGACTAACCGACTTTGTTTCTGTCCCACAGGTCACTTTTGCACAGGTGCAGCCAGTTCAGATATCCAGACCAGCTGGAGATGCCACCCCATGGACACAGAGTGACAGTCCTGCAATGGACAGCGAGGGTCCAGCCTTCGATGCCATCAGGAAGCACAAGTACTTTCTGGGTAAACTCAAGCCAAAAGGACAGAGGTACACTGTTCCGGTTACAATTCAGCAGGCTTTTCTCTGTGAGGGCCTGATAGATTCAGCCTCTGAGGCTACCCTGATTACCTCGAGTCTCTTTGATAGACTCACTGCTTCCTTGGGGAGTCAGAGGACCCTACACGTCACACCCAGTGATTTGTCACTCGCAGCTTATGGGAATCAGCCCATAGAGTCAATGGGGCAGGTCTGGCTTAACCTCCAAATTGGAAAATTACAGGTGAAACATCCTGTCATCATTACTAAGTGCCCTGGGGAAGAATTCTTGATTGGCAATGAGCTCTTGAAACGGTTCTGCCCCATTCTGGACTACGTCCAGGAAGTGATCTGGACACAGGTCACACATCCCATACCTTATGCTAGGGTAAAACATGACAGCAGAGTCAGTGGTCCTTGTTCGGTGGAACGCACAAACAAGTCCATCAGGATTAATTTCCAGAGGTCAGCTGATCCCCAAATCCTTCAGCTCCAGTATGAAAGGGCTGGAGATGAGGATCAGGGCATCAGCGACGTGGTTGCCATTGCAGTGGGTTCAGTAGCTAACATTGTCCTTGATACTGACTGCCTGCAGATATTCCTGAAGGAATCTGTGGAAGATTGTGAGGTGCAAACCCCTCCTCCATCCCATCCCTGCCTAAATCATCCTAGGAGACTGACGGACATATTCTCGGCTGAGCAAAAGGTCCCTTTATATATGTGCAGGTGGGCATGTGCAGGAAAGGGCCTACCTATTACCCCACTGTGACCACTCCCTCATCAGTGAGACTCTTTTCTATCGGCTCAAACAACAGCTTACCCTTGATTGGGCAATGGGAGCGAAGACTTCGTTCCAAGTGCCTGGGGAAGGGCTCATGACATTAATGGGCTACTGCAATCTCCCCTTGCAAGTTGGGGTCATAGGTTTTCGGCACACCTTCTCCATCATCAGAGGACTTGAGGTGCCCCTCTCCTTAGGCTCAAATTGCCTTGTTCGACTGGGAACTTATGTGGATTTCGTGAACAACATCCTTTGGAGTAGGATGGAAGGAGATCCAGTGGAGTTCTCTGGTGCCCACCCATCCCTACGGGCTGGTCAGACAATTCCTCTAGTCTGTGAAGTGGTCAGTGCAGAAGACATCCAAATACCTGGGAGGGTACAGGATTGTCCCCTGCCGATCCAGGTGACCCGAGGACATGTGGTCTCAGACAACTTTGTTTTCTTCAGTCCAAATTCCCGTTTTGAGGAGCTGGGCCTAGCCATGGGTCCCATACCCTGCCTGGAGGCCACAGCTCCCTCCTTACACTTATTGCTCACCAATCCAAACCCAGATCGCATTCACCTTGTGAAAGGCGAACCCCTGGGATTCCTAGTGGGAGAATCGTTCCCAAGTGTGGAATTGAGTCTCCAGATTATTGGGGAAGCCCCTGTTTCCTGGAACATCTGTGAGGGGGGGGGGGGGGAACTCCTGCGTGTGTCCGATCCTCACCCCGAGGCCTCCTCACCTTACAGTTTGTCTGGCCACATAGTGCTGTGACCTCTCAGGTGGACCTCGAGTCTGACCATCTGATTTTGTCAAGTAAACTCAATGAGGCTGTTAGTTCCCTCACCCACCGGGGGGGGGAGCCCCATGCTGTCCGCGCCATCCAGGTCTCCTCTCTCCAAGATGAGGAGAAGGTTGAAATACCCTCAAACAAACCTGTTCTGGGATTTGACGAAATGGTTGCGGGAAAACTTGCTGAAGCAGACGCCTGCACTGATGAGTCAGAAAAGGCCCAATTAAAAAGAACTGCTGTACCAGGCTGCCACCCAGTCAGGTGCCGAAGATTCGGCCCGGACCCGGACGCAGTCCCTGAACTCACACCCCGAAGGAGGCCGCCAAACGCGCTAGCGGGTAGGTCGTCTGCGTGGCGCTGGTGCTCTCCGATTTCGGATCACTTGCTCTGCTGGCCCCCCTCGTCTGGTTATCAGGGCTGCTGCGCTCCAGGCAAAGCCATCTGGCTGGGCAAGCTCCCGTGCACCAGAACTGCTGAATACCTGGGCCCGGTAGAGGCGGGGGGAGGATAAGAGCAGCTAATAAAAAGGGAAAGAAAGAAAAATGAAGGAACTGGACTGCAACAGGCTTTAAAGTCACAGACTCCCCAAATAACGAAGATTCCCTTAACCAAAAGAAAAAGAACCAACTTAAAAAATACACCTAATTCCTAATTGTTTCTCCAGTGAGCCCGGACCACCGGGCTCCCATCTATCCAGCTGCTTGGAGACTGAGGCAACTGGTGACAGGAGGCGGACACCGGAGAGATATACTGTGGATGTCGTCACAAAAAGGAGGAGTTTCTCAGTCTCCAAGCTGCTAGATTAGATGGGGAACCCAGAGGTCTCAGGACTAAACTGGGGACACGATCAGGAACAGGCTTGTTGAAGGAAAATAATTCTGGGGAGGACAATCCAGATTCTGGGAGCTCACCTCTCCGAGAATGATCCCCAACACAGAGGACACAGCTGGAGCCAAACCCTCTGGTGAAGGGGATTAGCCAAAAGTGCAGTCACTGGAACTCAAGGCCGGGCTACTATTCTTATCCACAGCACCATCAGTCACCTCCTACCTTGAGATGGAAATGTTGGGCCAACCAAATCCCTTCGTTGGAAGAAGGGCCTCCAATGAAAAGTCAGAGGCTGCCATGCATGATGAATCCAGTAAGAAGGCTCTTCGCTCACCACAGGTCAAACACCACTTCCTGGAAGAAGACAGAAAGAGTTAAGGCAAGGCATACATTTGGTGCACTAAGGCCATGCATCTACAAAGGTGCATACAAGAGTTTGGGCAGGAACGCATGTTGAAGCTGTTCAGGCAGCATGTGCCCTAGGACCACTTGAGTGCATGGTGCGCAAAGGCAGAAAACGTTAACAGTGCGAGCTGGAAAATGGCAGGAAGCGCAGATGCCAAGCCAATGGTCGCTTGCGGTGCACCCCAACGTATGTCCCAAAATGGACACGTACAGGAGCCCCCAAAAAGAACTAGAACTCATGCCCTGGGCATCTCAAGCAGGGCAAACTATGACAGGCTCAGTGCTACTCCACAGCCACTGTTTCTTTATGATAATTACACTTACCTGGTAATTGTAGTTCCTTGAGTGACGACAGTTCAGTCCTCTACCTCTGGGTTGTCAACCTCCTCCTGCAGCCTGGAGACTGGTATGTCAGAATGATGACATCACTGGATATAGCCTGCTGCTGTCTTCCCTTCCAGTGTAAACTATTAACAAAGCAGACTCAAAGGAGCAACAAATAAGTAGCTATAACTCATGTAACCAATTAACTCAAGATAACTATGGTATTAGAACAGTTTGCAAACCAAGCTCTCTTACGCCCTGCACTGCCACCAAAACTACCAGGCAGAGGTCTATGCGCAGCGCAAATAATGAACACTGACTTACCTGTACCGACAGTCCACATGTCGCTCGGCTGCCCCTTATCTGAAAAACGTTCTGGGCGGGATTGAGGACTGAATTGTCGTCACTCAAGGAACTACAATTACCAGGTAAGTGTAATTATCATTTCCTTATCATTCCTCCAGTTCAGTCCTCTACCTCTGGGATGTACCAGAGCAGTAATTAATGGGAGGGACCCTTCCAGCCGGTACGCAGCACTGCAGCCCCGAAACAAGCATCCTGAGCCGCTGCAACATCCAGACGGTAACGTCTACTGAACGTATGCAGAGACGACCAAGTGGCCGCCCTACATTTTATTTACGCACAAATTTGTATCCCGCTGCTTCCAGTGATCAGCAGCGGTTGCAAAACAAGGTAAGGCTGGTTGTACTGGCCAGCAATTAGGGGTAGGTACAATTCGATTAGAGAGGTGGGTAGCACACATAAGAAGGGTTACAGATTTACAGTTGATTGAGGTTAGGACTTTACACAAGGTGCTTATATACATATTTACACTTTACACAAAGGAAGTTATATACATATTTACACAAGCCAGTCTGCTAGGACTTCACTTAGGATCTTTATAAACATATTTACACATGCCTGAATGAAATTCATGCGGTTAAATTGAAGTGAGATTGGAAAAGGTGCGTTTTAAGTTTTTTTCTGAAGCCTTTTAGATCACAGATCGCACGCAGTTCACTTGGTAATCGGTTCCAGAGTGCTGGAGCTATAAAAGAGAAAGCCCTGTTACTAGTACCTGCATTAGCCTTTCTGAAGGACTTCGGGAGGCAGAGGGTATTTAGGTTTGTTGTTCTTCGGCTTCTGTTGTTGGGTAGATTGGATAGTAGGCTATTGAGATGTGAGGGCGCTACATTCTGGATGAGTTTGATGGTGACTAATAATTTGTATTGAATGCGGGCCGAGATGGGGAGCCAATGTAGCTCAATTAGGACTGGTGTAATGTGGTCAGACAGCCTTTTTTGCATAATGATTCTGGCAGCAACATATCTCACTTGGAGGAACCAAGCCGTGCTCTGCCCAAGAAACCGCTTGCGCTCTGGTGGAATGAGCCCGTAAGCCCGCCAGAGCTGTGCAACCTCGAAGCATATAGGCGGAAGAGATTGCTTCCCGAATCCACCTCGCAATGGAAGCCTTAGACGCCGCCTCTTCCTTGCGCTGACCACCGAACAACAGAAATAGCCGATCCGACTTACGAAAAGATTCCGTAGCTTTCAAATACTGACGCAACGTTCTCTTGACATCTAGCCGCCGTAAGCTGCGGTCCCTCGCGTTGCCCTCAGAGGACCCCAGAACCGGCAAACACACCGACTGCTGTAAGTGAAAGGGAGATACCACCTTGGGCAAAAACGACGGAACTGGTTGGAGCACCACCTTTTCTTTTGAAAAGACCAAAAATGGTTCCCTAGAAGACAATGCTTGCAACTCCGAAATGTGCCTCGCTGAACAAATCGCTACCAGAAAAACTGCTTTCAAAGTTAAATCCTTCAACGACGACCGATGTAAGGGCTCAAAAGGGCGGCTCGACCAATGCTGACAAAACCAAAATTAAGATCCCAAGGCGGAACCGATACTCTACGCGAAGGTCGCATCCTAGCCACCGCTCTCAGAAAACACAACACATCCGTATGAGCGCCCAGAACTATACCCTGAACTTTGCTGCGATAACATGACCGCGCCGCCAACTGCACCCGCAAAGAGCTAGCTGCCAAGCCCTTCTCAAATCCCTCTTGCAGGAAGTTGAGAACCAAAGACACGGAGACCATTGCCACCCGAATCTGCTTGCGCGAGCACTAATCTTCAAAAATACGCCAGATCCGCACGTAAGTTAACGACGTGGATTGCTTGCGTACTCTTAGCAGCGTAGAAATGACCGACGCCGAATAGCCCTTTTTCTTCAACCGAGCCCTTTCAATGGCCATGCCGTAAGCGAGAATCGATCCACTTGGGGCATAAATAGGGGACCCTGCACCAACAGATCCGGCCTTACTGGAAGTCCCCAAGGTCGCCCGTCTAGGAGTCGCACCAGATCCGCGTACCACGGTCGCCTGGGCCAGTCGGGCGCAATCAGAAGCACTCTGCCCGGGTGCCTCTCTATCCTTTGAGCCACTCGACCAATCAATGCCCACAGCGGGAAAACGTACAGGAGACCCAAAGTTGGCCACCGCTGTAAGAGTGCGTCTATGCCCTCTGACATTCTTTCTCGTCTCCTGCTGAAGAATCGCGTGACCTTTGCTGATTGAAAGGACGCCATCAAGTCCATGACAGGCATCTCCCACTGTACCAGCAACTGCGCAAATACCTCGGGGTGTAACTCCCACTCCCCGGCATCCACTTGAACTCTGCTGAGGAAGTCCGCCATCACACTGTCTTTTCCTGCAATGTGCGCCGCTGAAATCGCCGTCAACCGACTCTCCACCCAGGCGAACAGCAAATCCGACTCCTCCTCCATTGCTGCACTCCCCATGCCGCCTTGACGATTTATGTAGGCGACCGTGGCGGAATTGTCAGATAGCACTCAAACTGGATGCCCGAACACCAAGTCCTCGAATGCCTGCAGGGCTCTGACTACCGCTCGCAATTTCAAATGATTTATTAACCACGCAGTTTCCAGAGGGGACCAACGCCCCTGCGAGAACCGGCCCCCGCAGTGAGTCACCGGCCCCCGCAGTGAGTCCCCATCCCGCTAGACTGGCATCCGTCATCAATGGAATCCACTCCGGCTGTTCCAAGGGCATCCCGGCCACTAACGAGGCCAGAGCCAACCACCACTGGAGTGACTGCCTCACCTTGAACGGGCACGGAAGTCGCTTGCTCGCTGATGCGACCAGCGGCGTAGCAAGGCCCTCTGTAAGGGGCGCATATGCACTTTGGCCCAAGGCACTGCCTCCAGCGTCGCCGCCATCGTTCCGAGGACGCGGAGATACATCCATGCCGACAGAGCTGGAGTAGCTCTGAAGCTGCGCACCAGATTGCGGAGAGCCCTTGCCCTCCTGACCGGCAAAAACACCTGCCCTTTGAGGGTGTCGAATTGCACTCCTAGATACTCTAGTACCTAGGAAGGCTGGAGACGGCTTTTGGTCGGATTGACTACCCAACCGAGACTCTGCAAAAACTCTACTACCCTGTTGGTCACCTGACTGCTTTCCATCTCGGACTTTGCCTGAATCAACCAATCGTCCAGGTAAGGGTGCACCAAGATACCTTCTTTGCGCAACGCCACCACCACTACCACCATAATCTTGGTAAAGGTGCACGGAGCCGTCGCGAGATCGAAGGGCAACGCCTGGAACTGATAATGGCCCCAGGGCAAAAGCGAACCTTAACCACCGCTGATGTGCCTCTCGGATGGGAATGTGCAAGTAGGCCTCCGTCAGATCTGACGACGTTAAGTACTCCCCCTGACGCACAGCTATGATTACCGACCGTAACGTTTCCATATGGAAGGGAGGCACTCTTAGACATTGATTCACGCCCTTGAGGTCTAAGATAGGCTGCAGCGCTCCACCTTTCTTTGGCACCACGAAATAAATGGAATACCGACCCAAACCATACTCTGCTTTCGGAACTTCCACGACTGCCCCTAACTGCAGCAGTCGCTCCAAAGTGCTGCGGACCGCCAAAGACTTCCTCCGGCCCCTGCAAGGGGACATGATGAAAGAATCCCACACGGGATGCGCGAGCTCTAGAGCATACCCCTGACGAATAACTTCTAGAACCCACTGATTGGACGTGATAAGGGTCCAGGCGGACAGAAACTCCCGGCCTCCCTCCTATAGAAGCTTCTTCCGCCGGGACCCGCCTCATTTCATTGCAGCTTACGAGCTGTTGGGGCGGAGCCGGAGGAGAAACCTCTAATAGCTCCTCGAAACCCCTGAAAACCCTGTGCTCGGGAAGCATATCTGCCCCTCTGAAAGGATCCGTAGTGCATCGACCGAAACCTGCGAAAGTCCCGAAACTGGCCTCTAAAACTTTGACCAGACTTGCCCTGTTTCGGTTTGTCCTCTGGGAGTCTACCCGCCTTTGTCTCCCCGAGGTCCTTCACCAACTTATCCAGATCTTCTCCGAACAGCAACCTGCCTTTGAACGGTAGCTTACTAAGTCTGGACTTAGAACCGTCCGCCGCCCAATTACGCAACCACACTGATCTGCGGGCGGCCACCACGGACGCCGTGCTATTCGCGAGCGCCCTGATCAAATCATAGTGCACATCCGCCAAATAAGCTGCTCCAGACTCAAGACGCCCCAGCTCCTTGAGCTCCTCAAGATCCAAATGAGGCGAGAGACGCAACCGTTGCACCCAGCGCAAACACGCCCGAGCCACCCAGGCCCCACAAATAGATATCTGCAACGAAAGAGAGTCAGCCTCAAAAGGTCTGCTTGAGGAGACCGTCAACCCTACGGTCCTGGGCATCTTTTAGTGCTGCGCTGCCCTCAACCGGAATGGTCGTCTTTTTGGTGACTGCTGAAACCAACACATCCACCTGTGGCGTCCGGAACCTTTCCTTGTCCTTATCGGCTAGCGGGTACAGCCTATTCATTGTGCGTACGCCTCCGAGTCCTGTCTCCGGCTGGTCCCACTCTTCCTGAATCATCTTATCTACCACCTTATGGACCGGGAACACAACCTGGGTCTGACGGACTGCCTGAATGACGGGATCTTCTACCTCGTCTTCCTGGGATGGCTGAGCTGCCAGCTTCAACATTTGCATTGATTCCGTAATCAACGCCGGAAGCTCCTCTCTACGAAAGACCCTTATGATTTTAGACTGCTCCTCAGGCTCCAGAATCTCCCCTTCCTCTAGATCCTGCAGCCCCTCCTCATTTTCGCAGTCATACTCCTCGACCTCCGGCCAATCGGGCTCCACCGTCGAGGAGGCTCTGGCCCTAGGCTTTTTAGGCGCCGAGGGACCCTCACAGACGTCGGCTGAGGCCGCCATTGGCGCCGCCGACCTGGTTAGGGGTGCAACATCCGCCATCTTACCTTGGCACCTCAAACAGAACGCCTTGTGAAGCATTAGTATGAACTCCGGACAAAACTCCGCAGGAACCTCCGGTCGCTCTCCTGGCAACGTCGCAGATGACCCCGCCAGCTCCTCCACGAGACACTCCTGCAGTAGGGTATGAGGAGACTCATCCAGCGCCCCTTCCTGTCCCCCCGGTGCCTCCACAGCCTCTTTAAGGTCCATCTGCTGCTCCACTGTGGACGAAAGGGAGGCACAGCCACGGCACACACCTGACTCTGCCACAGTGCCTCTTCGGGTACCACAGATCACACACTGTGGATGCCCCGCCATAAATTTGGCCAGCTCAACTGTTCTTATTTTATTTATATTCTCTTATATACCACGCTATTCTGCATCAGTGCGGTTTACATTGAACAAACTGAAATTACATTGAACAGGGCATTATAACTTGGAGATAACTATTTTACAGGGAACATGGGCTATGGAGGGTTAAGTGGCTTGCCCAAGACCACAAGGAGCACCTGTGGGACTAGAAACCCCAGTCCTTCCAGCCCAAGATTGCTGTCCTCTAGTGGGATTTAAACCCCCGACCTTCCGGCCTGAAGTACCTTGCCCCAACCACTATCTATCAACTGTCCCTTTCCTTTTTTTTTTTTTTTGAAAACTGCATGAGCACAGCTATCTGAGAGGACAGAGCAAAAACTAACAACGATCCATACACTGTCCCTACACCTGACTAAAAGGCCGGGCAGTTGCAGCCACGAGGAGGAGCCCCCCCCCCTCCCTCAGCAGCTGGCTCTCAGCCTTGACTAAAATAAAAGTCAAAATGCACACCAAATAAAACAACGAAGTACAACAGCACCCCCGAAACAAAGTCAAATCGCCAAAGTAAAACCAGAGCCTGCCTACCCGCTCCGTTCACGGTGACGCTGAGCAGCCACGCAGTTTCCCGTGCTGCCTAAAATGGCCGCCTGGAGCCCGAAGATCAAAAGGGCGCCAAAATCCAGCCGTTCTGGTGCACCTTTACCGCACTGGGCTGCCTCTGCAACCACCGCAGCCTGCCGCCGGTGTAAAGCTTACCGGACAGGTCTGCGTAGCTCACGTCTGCGTCCCAGAGCCACGCTGCAGCCCCGAACGCTGAAGAAAGTTAAACCAACTTGCCTGCAGCCATAGAGATGCGTGAGACCGCGACCAGCAGCCTCGTCGGTCCGGCAGAGTACAGCGCGATCAGAGAGGGCTCTCCCCCGAAAAGTCCGGGGGGAGAGATTCTCCTGCTGCCAAGGCTCAAGTCCTTCTCCTGCTTTCTCTTACTTTAAACTTGGTAACAGGCAGGGAGCAAAGCATGCTAAGCAAATAGGCTTACTATATCTATATCTATCTTTTTTTTTTTAAAGGAACATGCACCAAAGAACACTCTAAAGCCCAATCTAACCAAAATCCCAAACTACACTAGACTAGACCTAATCTCTCCTTATCTGTTACTCCAGTGAGCCCTCTCTCGGGCTCACAAAGTCCTCTGCTGCATGGAGACTGGTAACACTGGAAGGGAAGACAGAGAGCAGCAGGCTATATCCAGTGATGTCATCATTCTGACATACCAGTCTCCAGGCTGCAGGAGGAGGTTGACAACCCAGAGGTAGAGGACTGAACTGGAGGAAAGATAAGGAACTTATGTTTTTCTTAACAGGCTTATAGCCACATACCTCTGAGATGTTTTCAGTCTTCGGGGCGAGCAGGAGGGAGGGGGCATTGTGAATGTGGAAGGCTGCTGATCTCTTCCCAAATTCTTCCAGTTTTCTGGCTGCTCAACAAGCCCTTATGATAAGAGCATGGAGCTGAACCAATTTTCACTCCTCCTTTGGCTACCGAAAAGACCTTAGTCTAGTGGAGCCTCCCATGTCGCACTCAAGTGAGAAAGTCACCCTCAAGGTGGTAGTTCACAAGCAAAATCAATTGTGATAAGGAAGCTTATCATGACAGAGGAGAAAGGGATAAAGGAAAGGAATTCACCCTTATAAAAAGGGCCTATTCTACAAGGGTCAGAGAAAAAGAACCCCAATCACACCTAGAAAGCAGGAAATTCCCAGATGGGATAGGTTTCAGAGTTCCCCTAGTGGAGAAAAGGAGAGGGGATACAGACCCAGGGTAAAGGACCCTTATGTCACTGAGTTCCCTAATTACCCAGCTGCCAGGAGGCAAGCTGATCTCGGTCACCTGAGAGGAGAAGAGGTGGGGCTGGAGCCTTGGGGATTTAAGTCTAGGATAGAGAAAGAAGCAGAGAAGAGAAAAAAAGGAGGAGGAGAGTCCCAGAGAGAGTCTCAGGGAGAGACCCAATAGAAACACAAGCTGGAGAACAGGACGAGGAAGCACAGGAGAATGGTGGCTAGAGCATGAGGGAAGAGAAGCTGCTACAAGCCCAGGCATGAGCCTTGAAAGCTTGTCTAATACAGAGCAGTGCAGAGTTGCAAGGGATACTCTCAGCTCTAATGGAAGGCAGTCAGCTGAACCCTGTGAACTGGAAGGAGAGGTAGAGCCTATGCAACTAGGTGAACCAGACCTAGCTGTGAATGACAAAGACTCATACATGGATTGCTCCTTGTGCCAATCCTTTGCTGCAGAGGGATTGTAGGAAAACCACCCTTAAGAGAAAACCTTCAGAGTCAGGTAACTTTGAAAGCCTGAAGATGGTTTTGTGCATGTCCTGTGTTAAAGAAATGCGTTGCTGAGAAAGCCAGAGCAAGCTGAAGCTCTCTGATTGGGCTTATTAGACACCTGCTCTCCAGAGCAGTGCACCGGGCAAGAAGCCGAGCTAATGGTGAAAGGAAGTAAAGTTTTTGGCTTTGTTTTTTAATATTCCTAAAGCCTGGAATAGAGCATTATTTGCTTATGAGAAGGTTTTGTTCCTGTTAAAAGTTTTACTTTGTTTGTAAGGAGACAAACAGCCTGAAAGTATTTGGGACTATGAGAACAGAAAACTGCCATTGAGGAATGCTGTTTTTGTTTGCTTTAAACAGCAATGCTAGCCAAACTGGTAGCATTGACTGTTAGGAGGCTTTATCTTTGAGCTGAAGAGCACTATAAGCTGAAAGTTTGCTTTGAGTTTATTTATGTCCTGATGTGTATTCTGAAGAATCCTGGAGAAAGAATTCAAGGGTAGTATTTGTGAACCTTTGCGTTTGAGTCAATAAATTCTGTCATTGCCTTACTATTCGAGCCAACTACAAGTGTTTTTACCTGAAGCCAAGTGAATTGTGACTAACTACTTTCCCAAGAGGCATTGCAAAAGAACAAGTCAGTTAAAGGCTAAAAGGTGAAACTTTCTATGATAACTACGCCCCTCCATACTGGAAGAAAGGGGCAAGGGCGTGACACAATCTTATTCCTCTCAATTGTTCAGATTTTCTTCAGAGCTGAGAAAATCCAACCACCATCTGCTGGAGATAGAATAATAGCAAGGTGCCCTCTGGTGGCTCAGGCTGATAGAGGCATGGAGTGATGTCATTGAAACTTGAGCATTTCATTGACTGTCTCCACCAATCTTCTGGTAGGGGAACACAACCCACTTGTCTGGACTGGTCTAGTAAGATCTTTATCTTTATTTAAAATTTGATAAACCGCTTAGGCCGAAACATTAAAGCGGTGTACAAAGAAAATAAAAGGTCAACACTGCAAACTACGGAAAAGAACGCCAAAATTAACAGGAGAGAAAGAAAGGATAGTGCAAAGCAAAAGACAAAACAATAATCACAACCAAGCACAGACTAACTCAAATAATACTGACAGACAGGGGAAAACAAGATCAAGATTCAACTGAGACAAGACAACAATGAACCGCTGCATCAAAAGACAAGACAATAATCACAACAAGCACAAACTGACTCAAATAATACTGACAGACGGGGGAAAACAAGACCAAAATTCAACTGGGACAAGACAACAATGAACTGCTGCATCAGGGGGGGAAGTCTAAGGGAAGGTCAAATGCTTTTCGGAATAGATAAGTTTTAAGGGAAGCTTTGAATTGAGAATAAGAAAGCTCAAGACGAAGGGACGAGGGCAATGCATTCCACAACCATGGGCCAAGGAAAAAGAAGGCCGAGTGACGAGTCTTTTCAAGATGTGCACGGGAGGGGGAAGGCAAGGACAGACGATTAGCGTGAAGAGCACAGAGCTGGCGGTAGGGCGTGTGCAGGGAAACCAAATCAGCCAGGTACAGAGGGTTATTGGTGTGGAGAGCGCGGTGGGTGAGAATGAGAATTTTATAATGGAAGCGAACGTGCAGGGGCAGCCAGTGCAGGCGGAAGAGAATAGGAGTGATATGATCAAAACGGCGGGCAAAAGTGATGATACGGGCAGCGGTGTTTTGAATAAGTTGAAGACGCCGGAGCTGATAATTGGGCAGGTTGGCCATGAAAACATTACAGTAGTCGAGTCAGCAAAGTAAAGATGATATGGAAATGATTTAAAACCATCCCCACATTTAAACAGCATCTAAGAGGAGTTATTCCTATACGTCACAGATCTGTAGGGATGAAAAGTCATCAGTCTCTCTCTCTCAGCCCTTCTTCCCCCCCAAGCAGCTTGAGCCACATGGTAGAGGAAGTCTGGACTAATCTCATAGCTCAAGTCTCATGTATATAGTTTACCCTGTTGTCCAAGTTACTTGTTCCTGTTCAATGTAATGACCTGACTTTTGTATATTGTCGGATAATGTTTGTTCTATGTAAACCGCGCTGATCGCAAATAGTGCGGTATATAAGAAATGCAAATAAATAAATAAATATGAGACCTGAAACTACAAGATCAACCTTTATGAATATCTTAAGAACAGAGAACTCAAAGTTGCATGAAACTATTGTAGTTAAATGTGGCAGAACCTTGATGAACTTGTGAAGGTAAAGAATAAGCTGATTTATCATCTCTCTGTCTGTGGCAATCCCCCTTTGCTAAATCAGGTCCACAGTGTCCAGCAAAGTAAAGTAGTGTGATTGCCATGTTAGTCCACTTTAATGGTAGTTTGATTAAGAGAAAAAGGAAAATAAAGGTCATAATTTTTTTATTGAACTTAATACAGTCTTGGACTAGCTTTCAAAGGTAAAACCTTCTTTTTCAGCAAAGCAAAGAAACCATGCCCCTTTCACAGTGCTCTTAGAATCTCAATTTTTCTGGAAATGTTCACTTTCTTTCCAAAATATGAAGAAATGCTGATTTAGGTTTCTGTATTGAATAAGTTGTATGTTCGTTTTCACTTTTTTTGTATAATTACTGTTTTAGTATTCTATAATTCAGTGGTTCTCAACCCAGTTATTGAGGCACACCCAGCCAGTCCAGTTTCCAGGCTATCCATAATGAATATTCATAAGAAAGGCTTGCATGCACTGCTTCCTTGGTATGCAAATTTCTCTCATAAGCAAATAGAGTATGGATAGCCTGAAAACCTGACTGGCTGGATTGAGAATTACTGCTTATAATTCATAGAGTCCTCCTTGCCCATAGAGTGATTTAGGGTAACATTAAGAGCACAATTGTTAAACTGTACACATTACTGCAAAATCTGCAGATATCTTTTATCCAGTCTTTGCATAGATATCATTTTTCATATGTACTTTCCCTTTGAAAAATGTCCCCTCAAAAAATGACCTATAGAGATTTGCACATAGGTTTTCTGACCAAAATTACACATTTCTCCCCTACCTTAGAGGATATCTCCAGTAAATGTGTAACACGTACTTTTATCCAAACACAATATATTTATTTCCACTGGTAAAGCACTGTTATATGTGGAAATGACTCTGAAAATTGCCATATAAAAAGGACATCAACTGTAGAACCTAAATTCTATTACATGGGCAAATCACCAAGAAAAGGATCATATTTACTAAAGTGCCTTACCAGCCCCACACTATCCTAGCAATGCGTATTGGGGCAAAGACTGGGCTAATGGGGACATTCCCACTACAGTGCTGCTGTTTCTAACCTGTGCTGCACCCATGCTACCTGTGCCAAAAGCAGGCAACTACTGCCATCTTAGTGGGTGGTGGTAGTTGCTCCCATGGGTTTTACTGCTGCAACTCACAGTAAATTCAGGGGAACGGATATACCCACCTCCATGCTAGTAGTGCAGCCCAAACCTGCATTACCGGAATAGGGGGGGCTTAATAAACATGCCCAAAAATCCCTTAGATTGAAAAATTTCTGGACACTAAGGAGGAAAACTCTAAAGACAATCCCTCTCATGAGCATGATTGAAACCTCTCTTCCCAGGGCCCTTTGAAAGAAGCTGCCTGATTCCAGACTAGATTATTTTTTTCACAGTGAAAAATAGTATAGTAGTTAGCACATTGTCCTAGGACAGGGGTGGCCAACTCCAGTCTTGGTGCACAACAATACAGCCTGGTTTTCAGGATTTTCCTAATGAATATTCATAATATTTGCATACAGTGGGAGGCAGTGGATGCAAATATACCTCATGATTATTTATAAGAGACATCCTGAAAGACAGGCTGGATTGTGGTGCACAAGGACTGGGGTGGGCCATTCCTGTCCTAGGATGTGAATTCAAAATTGCTCTCTGCAATTAGGCACGTGTAACCATGGACAAGTTACTTACCTCCCTGTGCATCTCAGCCCACTAGAAAACAAAGCATTTATCTTAACATAGCTTTCCTGGTCAACATGTCAAAATAAGTTTGTTAAAACAGGACTTTTTTAAAAGAAAATAGTCATCCTTTATTTAGAAATCCCCATTCTTCCCTAAAGGCTTTTTTAATGGAGATTTAATCCTGTTTTGATAAAAGTCCAAATATCACTGTCTCCAGTACATTGGGTGGCGCGACAAATTTCAGAGTTATCTAGTTCGATTGTTCGACAGTGTTGGGAAGCCCTACCCTGATGCATTATGGGACATGCAGCGCTGATTTAAATAAGTAGAATCAAGAGCTACAAATACCACGAACTGGGTAAGGTGGCAACTCTGCAAAAAGCCATCAAAAAGATCATCCGCAGGAGTTCATGAACCAGATCCTGCATTTGGACCTTTGTCAAAACATCAAGATCCTGGTACACAATGGATGATATTTTAAAAGGCCCACAAAACCTGCCTTTCTGTTCCACTCCCAGCCTTTCTGCATCCTTAAATGGGTGGGAGGGAGGGAGGGAGGGGGGGAGCGTTGTCTCAGGTTGCGCATGAGAGTGTTCACTGGTGGGTTATGCCCAGAGAAGGAACACATACTTAGGACGGTCAAGAAACTAGGATTCTTCTAAGGTGATACTCTTGGCCAGAAATAGTCTCTGAATAAGGAAGGAGTGAGATTCTACTCCACAATGCTAAGGTATTACACTCGAGACTGTCTTGAATAGGAGGGGATGGAGAATTATAGCATGAGATTATCCTGCAAGATATTCCATTCTTGCTGTTCCTTACTGAACCTTACCATGAGCGCCCAGCAGCACTTCTCCTCCGAAGCCCCTCCATAGAGGACACATCAACCTCCGCTTCCAAAGCCACTCTTGATCTACTCTATGGGCCTTGCTTCCGGGACGCTTCCTCCAGGTTTTCTATTGGTACGTTCAAATTTCCATCAGTACACGCTAGCTTTCTGATTAGCCAATACCCAGCCCGGGATTGACGTCATAGAACCCGCTCTTTCCGGATAGCGGCAACCGTTACTATAGAAACTAAACCTAACAGGCGTAGTTGAGAGAGGAAGTATGGGTGCCAGAATGGAGTGCTTATTTTTTTTACTGTTGTTGCCGTAGCGGCATTTTACCTACTTTATCTCAAACCTTCCTCCCCGCGGAGGTTCCTTCTTATTGCCTTATAACCGGCAGCAACGAGAACTGACAGTAAGGTTGTCGATGGAATCCTTAAAATCCAGCGCTCTTTCCATGTGCTTTGATAGGTACAAGGTACTAGGTACTAGTCACCCTAGGCAAACCTTCATCTTTACGCCCCCTCCCCCCCCAATGTTAATAATTAAACTCAACAGTCGTGATCATCTGAACAGCATGCTTCCAACATTATAACTTGGAGATAACTATTTTACAGGGAACATGGGCTATGGAGGGTTAAGTGGCTTGCCCAAGACCACAAGGAGCATCTGTGGGACTAGAAACCCCAGTCCTTCTGGCCCAAGGTTGCTGTCCGCTAGTGGGATTTGAACCCCAACCTTCGGGCCTGAAGTACCTTGCCCCAACCACTAGGCCACTCCTCCACTCCTTTTAAATATTAAATTTCCATTATAGTAGATCATTTCACATCCACTGATCACTAGATGGTGTGGTTCAGTATTAGAACTAGGGCTGATAAAATCCATTCAAAAGCTAGAGTCTTAGACTTAAGGAAAACTAACTTTTCCATGATGGGCTAATACCTCAGGGAGTCGTTAGGGGGATAGGAACAGCTGGGGGATGTAGAAAAACAGCAGGCAATACTGAAATATTTTAAGGGCAAACAACCTTTTTCTTAAAATGGTAAATAAAGGTAAAATAAAAGTAGCTGAAAAGGTGAAGAAAAAGAGGGAGGCCTTCATGAAATGCAAGAAATCACGAAGAGAAGAAGACAGGCACCTATATTTGGAAAAACTTAGACAAGCTATCAAAATAGGAAAGCAAAGATTCAAAAAGAAGAGGAAATATCCCTCTTTTATTGCATTACATTTTTCAGATATGTTAGTGAGAAGAGGAAGGACAGATGTGGTAAGGGCGAAGGGGAGGAATATGTAGAAGCTGATGAGGATAAAGCGGAATTTCTTAACAAATATTTCTGTTCTGTGTTCACAGGTGAACCAGGAGCAGGACCTCAGAAAACATCCACAAACAGCAACAGAAGTGAGGGGCATCTTGAACAATTTTCAGAAGACTGTATTCGTGAGGAACAAGCTAAACTTAAAGTAAACAAAGCAATTGGAACAGATGGGATACACCCAAGAATACTGAGGGAACTTGGGGACATTCTAGCAGCTCCACTGACTGACCTTTTTAATGCCTCCTTGGAGTCGGGAGTGGTACCAGAGGACTGGAGAGAAGCACATGTGGTCCCTTTACACAAAAGTAAAAGTAAGGATGTGGATGAAAACTACAGGCTGGTTAGTTTAACCTCGGTGGTGAGTAAATTATTGGAAGTGCTGCCGAAAGAGAAAATAGTGAGGTTTCTGAAGTCCAATGGATTACCGGATCCGAGGCAGCATGGATTCACCAGAGGCAGATCTTGTCAAACAAATCTGATTTCTTTGACTGGCTGACCAGGGAGTTGGTCTGAGGGAGAGCCCTAGATGTGGTGTATTTAGATTTCAGTAAAGCCTTTGACACCGTTCTGCACAGGGGACTTATAAACAAACTGAGCACCCTTGGGATGGACCCTAAAGTTACTGCTTGGGTTAGAAATTGGTTGAGTGGGAGGTGACAAAGGGTTCAGGTAAATGGAACGCACTCTGAAGAGAAGGAGGTCACCAGTGGTGTGCCCCAGAGATCTGTCCTTTTTAATATCTTTGTTAGTGATTTTGCAGAAGGGTTGTCAGGTAAGGTTTGCCTCTTTGCGGATGATGCCAAAATCTGCAATAGAGTAGACACCCAGGAAGGTATAGATAACATGAGGAGGAATCTAGCTAAGCTTGAAGAATGGTCTAGAATTTGGCAGCTGAGATTTAATGTTAAAAAATGCAAGGTCATGCATTTGGACTGCAGCAATCCAAGGGAGTGATATAGTATAGGGGGTGAAGTACTTTTGTCCACTAAAGAAGAGCGGGACTTAGGCGTGGTTGTGTCTGATCTTAAAGTAGCTAAACAGGTTGAAATGGTGATAGCGGAAGTTAGATGGATGCTTGGGTGCATAGGGAGAGGAATGGTCAGCAGATGTAGCAGGTGATAGTGCCTCTGTATAAGTCTCTGGTCGACCTCATTTGGAGTATTGTGTGCAATTCTGGAGACCGCACCTTCAAAAGGATATAAACAGGTTGGGGTCGGTACAGAGGGTTGCTACTAAAATAGTTAATGGTTTTTGTTATAAAGCATATGAGGACAGACTTAAGGATCTTAATATGTATACTTTAGAGGAAAGGCGAGATAGAGGTGATATGATTGAGACGTTTAAATACCTCTGTGGCATAAATGCACAGGAGAACCTCTTTCAATTGAAAGCAGGCTCTGTTACGAGGGGACATAGGATGAGGGTGAAATGGGATAGACTCAGGTGTAATATACAGAAATATTCCTTTATGGAAAGAGTGGTAGATGCATGGAATGGTCTCCCAGTGGAAGTGGTAGAAATGAAGACAGTATCTAAATTCAAAAAAGCATGGAACAAACACAGAGGATCTCTAAAGGAAAAAAAGGGGACTGTTGTAGTGGTTGATATGTTGTAGTGGTCAGAAAGCTTTTGACAAAGTCCCCCATCAGAGACTTTTGGCGAAGCTAAAAAGTCATGGGATAGGAGGCAGTGTACTGTTGTGGATCGGGAACTGGTTAAAAGACAGAAAGCAGAGGGTAGGGCTAAATGGCCAATATTCCCAATGGAAAAAGGTGAATAGTGGAATACCCCAGGGATCTGTACTGGGTCCGCTGCTTTTTGACATATTCATAAATGACCTGGAAAAGGGAATAACTAGTGAGGTTATCAAATTTGCAGATGACACAAAACTGTTTAAAGTTGTTAAAACCCAAGAGGATTGTGGAAAACTGCAGGAGGATCTGGATAAATTGGAAGACTGGGCATCCAAATGGCAAATGAAATTTAATGTGGACAAGTGCAAAGTTATGCACCTAGGAAAGAACAACCCACACTATAGTTACACAATGCAAGGCTCCACATTAGAAACCACCACCCAGGAAAAAGATTTAGGAGTCATTGTGGATAACATGTTAAAACCCTCCGCCCAGTGTGCAGCGGCGGCCAAGAAAGCAAATAGAATGCTAGGTATCATAAGGAAAGGGATGGAGAACAAAACAAAGGATATTATAATGCCTCTGTATCGCTCCATGGTATGACCGCACCTTGAATATTGTGTGCAATTCTGGTCACCGTATCTTAAAAAGGACATAGCGTTATTAGAAAAAGTACAGAGAAGAGCCACCAAATTGGTGAAGGGGATGGAAGGCTACTCCTATGAAGAGAGGCTAAGAAGGTTAGAGCTCTTTAGCCTGGAGAAGAGACGGCTGAGGGGAGATATGATAGAGGTCTATAAATTAATGAATGGAGTGGAACGGATAAACGTGGATCAATTGTTTACGCTATCAGAGTATAGAAAGACTAGGGGACATGTAATGAAGCTACAGGGTAAACTATTTAAGACAAATAAGAGAAAATATTTTTTCACTCAACGTGTAATCAAACTCTGGAATCTGTTACCGGAGGATGTAGTAAGGGCTGTTAGTATAGCTGGGTTTAAAAAAGGTTTGGACAAGTTCCTGGAGGAAAGGTCCATAAACCACTATTAAAAAGGGACCCAGGATATCAATGCTTGACCCAGTACAAGCATTGTGGAACCTGTGTCTTTTGGGGATATTGCTAGGTACATATGACCTAGATTGGCCACTGTTGGAAACAGGATACTGGGCTTGATGGACCTCGGTCTGACCCAGTATGGCATGTCTTATGTTCTTATGGAAGGGCAGACTAGACAGGCCATGTGGACTTTTGCTGCCATCATGTTTCTGTGTTTTTAAGTTTGCTTTGTATATCTCTGTTCTTGCTCTCCCTGCAAATAGAAGAATGTACTGCTAGTTCTTTGACTTTATATAACTGTCAGGATCTATGGTTTTGCTTTGACTGCTACTGATCTTTGGTGTACCTCCCCGGTACTGCCTTTCCCCCCCCCCCCCAACTCCGAAGCTGCTGCCGTAGGTCACAGCCTAGTTTTACTTAATCCTTTGAAGGCCTACTTTAGAATTTTAATCCACATTCTGCAGCCGGGTTAATTTTTGCATATTTCAGGAAAATTGTACCTGTCTTATTCAATATGTTCTAATAGTGATTTTCCTTCTGCTATGGTCTTGTATTATATACCATTTGATAGGAATATTTAGTCAGAATTTTTGATCCCGAGAGTTTTGGGCTTGGCCTGGAAAGGGTTAATGGTTGGGCTCCCCTGTCTATGCCGTCCCCCACCATTTGCTATTAACATGGTGGGGGGGGGGGGGGGCGTAGAAGAAGCTTGAAGAGAGTTTAGATTCTAGGCAGCCGCAGCATATCTTTCGGTTGGTTCTCTACAATTTTGTGAGGGTTGTTTGGGAGCATATAGTGTTTTTAACTGGCATTATTATTATTTTCTTTTTAATTTTTTTATTTATGCAATTTCAACAATTTTACATCCAACAAACACTGAATGATAGGCAAATTGGTAAAATAATCCAGGAAATAATTATTACATCCTAAATCACCATATAACATAGACCACATATTAATCACAGGTGAGGCAGGAACAGGAAAATATAAAAAGAAGGTGCTATCACACCAAAAGAAACAAAACTAAATCAAGCAGTAGCAACTCAAGGAATACATCCTCAGCCAGTCCTAACTAGTGTCCTCCTTGAGGGACCCACTTAAGTACAGGCTCCCCTCTAGTAGACAAAAACTGAAGAAATTGTTCAGGATCAAAGAACACAAATTGTTTACCCTGCCAGCAAATCAAACATTGACAAAGAAATAATAACTTCATTGAAGCACTGAGTTTTAGGGCCTGTTCCTCAGAGCTAGAAACTCTCGGCGCATCTTTTGTGTATCTCTAGATACATCAGGAAATATATAAATCTTAGAGGCTGGGAAAGCAGCTGACATATTTCAAAAGAATAGCCTCAAGACAGCGTTCAAATGCAAAACAGGTTACCTGGGTAGTCCTTTCTCTGATGACTTTCATAGATGACTCAAGGAAAGCAGTCAGATTCCCCAAATCCAGAATATGACCAGCCCCAGGTCTAATACCCAATCCACCACGTCTGGGTATGAGTGACAAATACTGGGCCCAAACTATATGTAGAACCACTTCTCCAGATATTTTCAATATTTCACCAAGATATATTGGTCTCTAAATATGTACACTCTGGAGGAGAGGAGGAACAGGGGAGATATAATTCAGACCTTTAAATACTTAAAGAGAAATAATGAACAAACAAAGACTGGGAAGCTGTAAAACTAGAGGGCATAACATGAAGCTGCAAGGGGGTTAATTGAAAGGCAATGTCAGGAAATACTTTTTCACTGAAAGGGTGGTGGATGCTTGGAATGCCCTCTCGATGGAAGTGGTGGGGGCAAATACAGTGACAGAATTCAAAATGGCATGGGACAGACACAGTGGATCCCTTTACAGCAATAGGATAAAATCAAAATCAAAATAAACTTAACTATCTAATTTCTCAACAAATAGGGCTGTCCTACACGGAGCGGTGGGTTCACCCCTAAACAAAGACATGGGGAAGGATAACCTGCATGGAGTGGCAGGTGTACCTACTCTTGCCATCTTACTGGGCAGACTAGATGGACCATACTGGTCTTTATCTGATGTCATTTACTATGTTACTATGATTATATGCATCTTGTGGTAGCCATTTGTGGAGGTCCTGTTGATGTGGGATTGTAGGTTCAGATTGTGGTCCAAAGTGACTCCAAGGTATTTCACTTCAGTTTTAATGGGTATGGTCATGTTGTTCAGCTTGACCGCATATGGGGGGGGGGGGGGTAAAGTCTGTCTTTTGTGTGACAAGGAGGGCTTCAATCTTGCTGTAGTTGATATTTAAGTTGTTCTGGGCTAGTCATTCCATCATCTATTCCAGGCATTCTGTTATCTTTGAATAATCCGGGTTGACCAGTTCTTCTGACTTTTGAGCTTCTGCATTGGGGCCTCCATATAATGTGTAGTGGATCTTGTGTTTTTTTGTGATGTTGCATGGGCTGTATGTACAAGTTAAAAAGTAGCGCAGACAAGGAGGACCCTTGTGGGATGCCCTGGGTTGCTGGGTGGAGATGATTATGCCGCATTTCACCTGTTGTCATCTGTTACTGAGGTAGGAAAGAAACTATTTTGAGAGTGATGCTATGAAGGCCGATGTCGCTTAACCTGCTCAGGAGGATGCTATGGGAACACTGTGCTATGGGTAGCAGCAGCTGGCATCGGGGCCTAGAGCCAGGCCCGGTTACAAACCTCTGACTTTGAGCAATGGGTGCAAGAAAAACTGCTAGACATCCCCTGCACTGGGGAAAACTTATTTGGCAAACCCATGGCCAACAAGGCGGCTGAGGCTGAGGCCGTGACCAGGCAGATGCTCTTGAGGAAGATCTTGACCCTTCTCTGAAAAACCATCGGGGAAAAGACCACCTTTCCTGAGGAAAAAGGGGTCTTTTCACCAGCGCCATTACCAAGCCTTCTAGGCAGTAACAGCAGGGCCCTCAGCCCAAGAATCAGGGCCATAGACTGAGAAAGCCAAAGGCTCAGAAGCCTCAGCTCCCACCCAACCTAGGGGAAGCTTTTGACTCCCCGAGCAGGGCCTCCCCCCCCCCCGGGAGACCCTCCCCAGCCCACAGGGGGCCGCCTGGCACTCTTAACCCACAGGTGGTCCGGGGTCACCATGGACCAGTGGGTTCTACAGGTGATAAAGGAGGGCTATCTCCTCTGGTTCCAGAAAAAACCTCCAGGGTTCTTCCCAGGAAGCTGGGGTGGCCTCTCCTTCACCAGACCTTGCTCATCTCAGAGCTTGCAGGCCTGCTCAAGAAAAGGGTGAGAGAACCTGTACCCAGACATCTGTGGGGAAAGGGTTTCTACTCTAGGTATTTCCTTGTTCCCAGAAGAACTGGGGGCCTCAGACCCATTCTGGACCTGCGAAACCTGAACAAGTTTCTGATGAGGGAGAAGTTCAAGATGCCTCCCTTGAACACTGCTGCCCTACCTCCACCAGGGAGATTGGCTGTGCTCCTTAGACCTGTGTGTTGTGACAAGGCAGAGCTGTCAGAGCACAAGAAAAAGGCTTTTAAACAAACTTTTTCCTCTGAACCTGCCAGGAATACAGGGCAGCTGAGGGTTAAAACCTCAGCGCACAGAGTTGCAGGGCAGGAGAGAAAAGAAAGGGAGCCACACCCTAGCTCTAGGCTGACAGGGAGAGCTAGCCAACCAGGGAAAGGGGTGGACTCTCACCTGATTGGACAAACCACTCCACTTAACCAGGAAGTGGTAGGTTCAGGGGGAGAAGCCCGAGCAGCGGGATCAGCTGGATCAGAGAGGAGATCAGACGAGGAACGCAGAGAGCTACAGGAGGAAGGAAAAAGGCAAAATAGGAACTTACCTTTGGCAAAGCCAGAAAAAGGGGATTCCAGGAGTGCAGATACAGCCTTGGAGTCAGGCATTCTTGGCAGAGGAACAGAAACAGAATCCTTATCCAAAAGGGGCCGAGCTCAGAGCAAGCGTGACCAGCTGGGATCCAATTGCCTGGACCATTGCCAGCCACCTTGCAGAGAGAGAGCCACGTCTCTGGGGAAACAGCCGAGAATCCTCCCAGGAAGGGATTGCCCTCAAGAAAAGCTGAACCAGGTCAGAAAAAACTTATAAGCCTTTTAAACAGAACATAGAGCCTGTGTCTGAAAGAGACAGAAGTAGTTCCCCTGATAGTTTACCTTGCAATATTGGCAGTGAACGTGGTAGAACTTGTAAGCTAGAAGCCAGCACAGGTGCCCGTCAGCTAGCTCATAATTGGCAGCAGCGTGATTCAAGCACAGATACTGAGCTGGAGGAATGGGAGATAGGTAGAGTCCCTGAAAAGCCTAGTTACAAGAAACACGTAGTTCCTCAACAGGGAATAAGGTACAGGAAAAAGGAAGAAGGAAGAAATCCTTATGCCCAGCTCTTTAAGAGGCTGAATAAACGGTTATCCTTGCAAGACTGCAGGACAGGCAGTGAGAGGGGAGAAAAGCAGATACAAGATCTCCTCCACCATTTAAGAGCCCTAGACTCGAATAGGCCAGAGAGCCAAGGAGCTCAACTCAGCGACGAAGAATCCATGCAAACCGACATTCCATTGTCTGATCGCAGTAGCTCTGAGATGGAATGCGGGATTTGCCAGTGTGACTTTTAAATGTACAGCTTAAACAGAAGCAATGTTTTAAGGCTGTTTTAAAAGCATGTAGAGAATAGAGTTTAAAGTACAGACAAGAAGTTGTCTGACTGCTGATACTAGTGAAGTGCATAATTCTAAGGCTTGAAATGAATTATCCTGGTGAAGGTGGAACAGGAAAACCACGCTTGTTGGAAGTTCTTTATTGAATGCCTTGAATGAGTATCGCTGTTAAGAAAGTCTACAGTTGTTTTGGACTACAGTAACCTGAGAAGTATCAGGGAACATTCGTACAGGACTTTATTTGCTTTATTCATGTTGTTATCCTTAAATATCTGTTCTGGGGTGAAGAAAACCTGCTGGGAACAATAAACCTATTGTTTACCTTCAAATTGCTTTGGCTGTGATCACTGGGCCTACAACTACAATTTAGCTCAACCAGAGAACAGCGATAACAAAGTAACATACATGACGCTGTAACCAAATACACTGCGTCACAAGTTGGTGTAATTGGTAAGACGAGGCGTCACATTATTGGCGTAGTTTTGAGGATTTTTCAACACTCCGTCCAGAAAGGAGGATATACTAACCCCAACAGTTGAAGTCCTGAGGAGAGAATAAACCTCGTGCAAGCTTGAAGAAAAAAAAAAAAAAAAATCCAAATACAAAAGGAAAGTGCCTGAAGGAAGAGCTGACCGGATCTGCGAGAGCATTTAGGAGCGCAAGAGCGGTGAAGCCGGACCAGAGTTCCTGTGCCAGCACCAGCGTATTCCTGATGAGCAAGACTCTCCACTTGTAGCAGGTAACCAGTAGCTGGGAAGGCTTGTATAAGGATACTGCTACAAGGGGGGGGGGGGAAAGCAGACATAAGCCGGGAGCTAGGCAGGTGCGAGTGTATTGGTGCCGCACTTGGTGTGTTTTCTTTTGTGTCATTTCAGCAACAACGGGATGGAGCCCGCACACCTGATGTCGTGGGTAGCGGAGAGGTTCCAGCAGCAGGAGGCGAGAGCAGCGCAGACACAGGAACGCATGGCGGAGATGTTCCAGGCGCAGCAGAAGCCGGTGATGGATCTGCTGACTTCATGGATTGGAGAACAAAAGGAGACGACTCAAGTACTGAGAACTGTTTCTAGTTCATTAGGAACTAATGCAGGACTTGGACAGTGTGGTCAAGGAATGTGGTCATTAGGACCAATGTCTAAAGAAGTCGATATAGATGACCATATCGAAGTCTTTGAACGCATTGCTATCATGAGCGGATGGCCAAAAGAGCATTGGGTCATCAGATTTGCTACTTCCCTAACGGGAGAGGCATTAACAACATACAGAGAGATGCCCAATGATCTGGCTACTGATTATGACGCTGTGGTCAAAGCCATAAGAGAAAGGCTGGGCCTAACACCGGTGGTGTACCGTCGCCGTTTAAGAGGGTGCAAATTAAACCCGGGCGAGTCACCACAGGCTTTATGCCATAGAATTAAAGCATTAGTGCATAAATGGCTTTCACCAAGTAACAGGAGCCTTGACACTATTATGGATGATATTGTACTAGAACAATTTCTGGAGGCAGTCCCTAAAGAAGTACAATCTTTCTTGGTTCTACAGGACTGTAGAAGCACTAAAGATGCCATCACGCTAGCCGATCGCTTCTTTGCGGCAGAGGCAATAAGACAGCGGGGGATGGGTGTTTCAGAGCAGTCAGTCCTGAGAATGCCAGTAACAAAGGGAAGAACTATGGTGGGAGAGTGTCCATCTAAGAAGCCCTTGTTTAAAACTGGGTGGGAAGAACGTAAATGTTTTTCTTGCGGTCAACAGGGACACCTGAGAAGAAATTGTAAGGCTAAGCTAGCACTAGTGACTACTCCTTCCAAGAAGGTGGGGGAGGGATTCTTATTAGCAGTCACGGTTAACAACGTCCAGATTGAAGCGCTGTTAGATTCTGGCGCTGACCAGTCAATGGTCTCAGAGAAATTCTGGAATGAGATAGGAACCCCGGATGAGTGCCCAGAAAGACACCCTGAAGGAAGGATTAAAATTCGCTGTGTACATGGTGCTGCCACGTCTTATCCGTTGCACACTGTAACAGTGGAGGGATTAGGGGTAAAGAAAGACATCCCAGTTGCTGTAGTGCCAAACCTACCGCACTCAATAGTCTTAGGGAGAGATTGGCCGCAGTTTAGGAAGAGCCTAGTCCAGGGGCTAGCTGCTACCGCTGAGGCCATAGTCCCAAAGCCCCAAAAGGTGGATAAAGAACTTAGAGAGAGGGAGACGAGGGAAAGACATACATCATCCTCTCAAGGGAGAAAATACAGGTTAGGGATAGTACCAGCCCCACTGTTTGCAAAGCCCCAAGAGAAGCCAGCTAAGAAGAAAGCTTCTATCTCGCATCCTCCCACTAAGAAAAATACCTTTATCCTAAAATGTTGTCGGGTCACCCCTAATGCCAGGATCCCCAAGAGAGCCACAGAGAATGCTGCCGGATTTGACATATATAGTGCAGAGGACACTATTGTCCCAAGGCAGGGAAGGGCTCTGGTAGAAACCGGTATCCAACTAGAAATACCACCCGGTTGCTATGGCCGGATCGCCCCAAGATCCGGGCTGGCCGTAAAGGATAGTATCGATGTAGGTGCCGGGGTGATAGACCCTGACTTTAGAGGGGTGGTCAAGGTCCTACTTCTAAATTTCTCTAGAAAAGATTTCAGAGTATCCATAGGGGATAGGATAGCTCAACTCATCATGGAAAGAGTTGGCTTTCCCCCTATAGAAGAAGCCATGGAGTTAAGCACCACTATAAGGGGCTCAGGAGCATTTGGGTCCACTGGCCGCGCTGTTTTAATGGGGGTGGCGGATGTTACCGAGGGCGAGAAGATGGAAATGGATCTCGGACCCCAGCTAGCACAGTGTAGGGAAAGACTTGTTCCCAGGATAGGAGAAGAGCTCTCCTGGGACCAACAGCAGGCCCTGCGGAAACTATTAAGAGGTTTTTCCGATGTACTCACTCCCATGCCAGGTGAAACCCAATTGGTAGCCCACGAGGTAGTGACCCCTCCTGGCGAAGTAGTCCGACAGCGACCCTATAGGTTGCCGGAGGCTAAACGTCAGGAGGTAATAAAACAGGTGCAAGAGATGCTCCAAATGGGAATAATTGAGGAGTCAGTTAGTCCCTGGAACAGTCCTGTGGTTATGGTGCCAAAACCAGATGGCACGATCAGATTCTGTATAGATTTCAGGAAAGTAAACACCATATCCAGATTTGATAGTTACCCTCTACCTCGGATAGAGGAGCTATTGGACCAGCTAGGGCCGGCCAAGTATCTTACCACGCTGGATATGACCAAGGGGTATTGGCAGATTCCCCTTACCAGGGAATCTAAGCCAAAAACAGCCTTCAGCACACCCCTTGGTCTTTATCAGTTCCGCCGTATGCCTTTTGGGCTACACGGGGCAGCCGCGACATGCCAGCGATTAATAGATATAGTCCTGCGCCCGCATCGCTCTTACGCCTTAGCATATATGGACGATGTAATCATCCACAGCGATAGTTGGGACCTTCATCTAGCGCAGATACGGGCGGTACTAAGGGGGATGAGGAAGGCTGGCCTTACCCTGAATCCTGCCAAATGTCTTTTTGGAGGTAAGGAAGTCAAATACCTGGGACATTTAGTGGGCAGGGGAATAGTGAAGCCACTTATGGACAAAGTAGTGAGCGTGCAGAATTTTCCACTACCAAAGACCAAAAAGCAGCTCAGAAGCTTTTTGGGCCTAATAGGGTACTATAGGCGATTCCTACCCCAGTTTGCTAGCGAAAGTGCGCCCCTTACCGATATGCTTCGGAAAAATGCCCCTAATCAAATTCAGTGGACCTCAACTGCAGAAAGAGCCTTCGCGCATCTAAAGGAGCGCTTATGTGCAGCCCCGGTTTTAAGAGGGGTAGATTTTAAGAAGGACTTCATTTGCAGACCGACGCCTCTGATGTAGGGCTAGGCGCAGTCCTGTCCCAAAAACAGGAGGGGGTAGAGCACCCTCTAATGTTCCTTAGCAGGAAACTAGCACCTGCGGAACAAAGATATTCAACAGTGGAAAGGGAGTGCCTGGCAATCCGATGGGCTATAGAGGCCCTCAGATTTTACTTAACAGGCCGTCGCTTTACCTTGGTGACAGACCATGCTCCTTTAAAATGGCTGTCATCCATGAAAGACCACAATCCCCGCCTTACCCGGTGGTACATGGCTCTACAGGCCTATGAGTTTCGGATAGAGCATCGGCCGGGTAAGCTGCACCTTAATGCGGACGCCCTTTCAAGGATTCCGGGCTGTTCTGAAAGTTTTCAGACAGCACGGAATATCTTAAATGGGGGGTTGTGTGACAAGGCAGAGCTGTCAGAGCACAAGAAAAAGGCTTTTAAACAAACTTTTTCCTCTGAACCTGCCAGGAATACAGGGCAGCTGAGGGTTAAAACCTCAGCGCACAGAGTTGCAGGGCAGGAGAGAAAAGAAAGGGAGCCACACCCTAGCTCTAGGCTGACAGGGAGAGCTAGCCAACCAGGGAAAGGGGTGGACTCTCACCTGATTGGACAAACCACTCCACTTAACCAGGAAGTGGTAGGTTCAGGGGGAGAAGCCCGAGCAGCCCGATCAGCCCGAGCAGCCCGATCAGCCCGAGCAGCAGGATCAGCTGGATCAGCCAGATCAGCTGGATCAGAGAGGAGATCAGACGAGGAACGCAGAGAGCTACAGGAGGAAGGAAAAAGGCAAAATAGGAACTTACCTTTGGCAAAGCCAGAAAAAGGGGATTCCAGGAGTGCAGATACAGCCTTGGAGTCAGGCATTCTTGGCAGAGGAACAGAAACAGAATCCTTATCCAAAAGGGGCCGAGCTCAGAGCAAGCGTGACCAGCTGGGATCCAATTGCCTGGACCATTGCCAGCCACCTTGCAGAGAGAGAGCCACGTCTCTGGGGAAACAGCCGAGAATCCTCCCAGGAAGGGATTGCCCTCAAGAAAAGCTGAACCAGGTCAGAAAAACTTATAAGCCTTTTAAACAGAACATAGAGCCTGTGTCTGAAAGAGACAGAAGTAGTTCCCCTGATAGTTTACCTTGCAATATTGGCAGTGAACGTGGTAGAACTTGTAAGCTAGAAGCCAGCACAGGTGCCCGTCAGCTAGCTCATAATTGGCAGCAGCGTGATTCAAGCACAGATACTGAGCTGGAGGAATGGGAGATAGGTAGAGTCCCTGAAAAGCCTAGTTACAAGAAACACGTAGTTCCTCAACAGGGAATAAGGTACAGGAAAAAGGAAGAAGGAAGAAATCCTTATGCCCAGCTCTTTAAGAGGCTGAATAAACGGTTATCCTTGCAAGACTGCAGGACAGGCAGTGAGAGGGGAGAAAAGCAGATACAAGATCTCCTCCACCATTTAAGAGCCCTAGACTCGAATAGGCCAGAGAGCCAAGGAGCTCAACTCAGCGACGAAGAATCCATGCAAACCGACATTCCATTGTCTGATCGCAGTAGCTCTGAGATGGAATGCGGGATTTGCCAGTGTGACTTTTAAATGTACAGCTTAAACAGAAGCAATGTTTTAAGGCTGTTTTAAAAGCATGTAGAGAATAGAGTTTAAAGTACAGACAAGAAGTTGTCTGACTGCTGATACTAGTGAAGTGCATAATTCTAAGGCTTGAAATGAATTATCCTGGTGAAGGTGGAACAGGAAAACCACGCTTGTTGGAAGTTCTTTATTGAATGCCTTGAATGAGTATCGCTGTTAAGAAAGTCTACAGTTGTTTTGGACTACAGTAACCTGAGAAGTATCAGGGAACATTCGTACAGGACTTTATTTGCTTTATTCATGTTGTTATCCTTAAATATCTGTTCTGGGGTGAAGAAAACCTGCTGGGAACAATAAACCTATTGTTTACCTTCAAATTGCTTTGGCTGTGATCACTGGGCCTACAACTACAATTTAGCTCAACCAGAGAACAGCGATAACAAAGTAACATACATGACGCTGTAACCAAATACACTGCGTCACAAGTTGGTGTAATTGGTAAGACGAGGCGTCACAGTGTATACCCACATCCTGATCCACCCCTCCCACAGACAATACCTAAGGTTTGTGGTGGGAGGAGAGCACCACCAGTAAGGGTACTTCCATTCGGCCTGGCCTCCTCGCCAAGAGTCTTCACAAAGTGCCTGGCGGTAATGGTTGCAAACGTGCATCTACAAGAGGCCTTCGTATTCTCCTACTTGGATGACTGGCTCATCAGAGGCAGCACGGCTCCCGAGGCCAGCCAGGCCACAAGGCAAACAATCTGCCTCCTGCGGCACCTGGGGTAGTTTGTCATCAACTACCCCAAATCCCACTCTTCAGCCCAAAACCTGGAGTTCATAGCGGCCCAGTTGGACACATTACAAGTCAAGGCCTTCCTCCCAAAAGAGAGGGCACATCACCTTGTACAACTGGCAGGAGAGGTGCAGATTCACCGGTTGGTATTGGCTCACCGCCTCCTCCACCTACTGGGCCACATGGCCTCAACGGTCCACATCACACCCCTAGCCTACTTGCACATGTAGGCAGTCCAGTGGTGCCTCCATTCTCAGTGGACTCAGGCCACGGGCAGGTTGCGGGACAGAGTCAGGGTTACCTGCCAGCTGGTGATCTCCCTCAACTGGTGGCAATCCGTATGCCACCTCCGCCATTCCAACTGCCTGCGCCACAGAAGGTCCTGACCACGGATGCTTCCCTCATGGGTTGGGGGGCGCACTATGGAGAACTCTGCACTAAAGGCAGCTGGTCTCAAGAGGAGTCACACTTACAGATTAACCTCCTGGAATTCAGGGCCATCTTCCTGGCCCTTCAAGCATTCCACCACTTGCTGTGCAACCGACTTGTGTTGATCCAGATGGACAACCAGGTAGTCATGTTTTATGTAAACAAACGGGGGCATGGGCTCAAACTCTCTCTGCCAAGAGGTGGTAACTCTGCTCTCCTTTGCTGTGCACCATGGAATGCTCCTGTGAGCAGTATACCTCCCGGGTCAGGACAATTGCTTAGCGGACAAGCTCAGCAGAGTCCTGTACCCACACGAATGGCATCAACCCCAGGGTGGCACACACTCTTCCACCTCTGGGGCAGGCCCATGATGGACCTGTTCGCTTCCCCAAACAACACACAGTTACCCCACTTCTGCTCATGCCAACTGCACCTGGGGAGAGTGGCGGCGGTTGCCTTTCTGATCCTGTGGTCAGAGGGCCTCCTCTATGCCTTCCCACTGACTCCCCTAGTGGCCAAGACCATCTTCAAGGTCCAGAGCAAGCAGGCATCAGTGATTCTGATTGCCCCCAGATGGCCCCAGCAACCCTGGTTCCCTCTGCTGCTCTCCTCGTCGGTGGCACTCCCAGTCACACTGGGTCGGGACCCAGACCTGCTGTCCTAGGAGAAGGGCTCCTTCTTGCACCCCAACCTGGAGTCGCTAACATTGACAGGATGGCTGCTGAAATGGTAGCCCTGGCTCCTTTCAATCTCCCGGAGTAAGTCGAGGAGACCCTGCTGCCTTCAAATGGAGAAGATTCTCTGTCTGATGTGCAGAAAGAGAAGAGAATCCCTTCTCCTGCCGCATGCAACTAGTAGTGCAGTACCTACTGCACCTCTCGCATGCCGGGCTGAAGTCAAATTCGGTGAGGGTACATCTGAGTGCCATAGCCGTGCACCATCACTCTATAGGGAAAACCCCTCTCAAACCAGCCTCTGGTCTCCACGTTCCTGCAGGGTCTCCTGCTATCAAAGCCCCCTCTCCGCCCCCCTATGGCAGAATGGGACCTGAATGTGGTGCTTTTTTCTGGTGACCCTCATGTCCGCTCGGAGAGTGAACGAACTTCAGGCCTTGGTGACGGATCTGCCATATACAAGGTTCTATAAGAACAGGGTGGTGCTCCGCACCCATCCTAAATTCCTCCCCAAGGTAGTATCCCCCTTCCACCTCAACCAGGAGATGGTCCTTCCCACCTTCTTCCCACAGCCTCACTCCAGCAGGGAGGAATTCATACTGCATACACTAGATTGTAAGCGGGCCCTGTCCTTTTACCTGCAGTGGACCCAGGCCCAATGCAAAACTCCTTAGATCTTTGTGTCATATGACCCCAGTAGGCTGGGGCTCCAGGTAACAAAACAAACTCTGTCCACTTAGGTGGTGGACTGCATTGCCCTTGCCTACGAGTGAGCTGGCCTCTCCCTTGAGCACCGGATCACTGCACATTGTGTGCAGGCTATGGCCTCTTTGGTAGCCAACCTCTGCTCAGTGTTGGTGACGGAAATCTGCAGAGCAGACACATGGTCTTTGATTCATATGTTTGTAGTTCATTACTGCCTGGAGAGTGAGTCCCACAAGGATAGTGCCTTCGGGCAGGCAGTACTCTGCAATATTCTCGGGGTATAAGCAACTCCTGCCCTCTGACCCTTCTGTGCTCAGGCTACCAGAGTGAAGTTGTTGCTGGCGCAAAGGGTCTTACAGAGTCTCTCAATAGGGACTCATCTTCTACAACTTACGGCCACCTGACGGGTCGCTGGTGGTGCTGTCGTGGTTCGGTCCTCGGCAGCCCAGAGCTAGGAAGTCCCATATATGAGGACTGACTTCCTGCTTGTTCCTGGAGAAAACATAGTTACTCACCTTTAACAGGCATTTTCCAGGGACATCAGGAATCAGTCTTCACAACCCGTCCTCCTCCCCTTAGAGTTGCCTTCCTACATTGTTTAAGTTCTTTTTGCTATGTCATATGACTGAGCAAGATGGCACCCTTGGGCGGGAAGGAGACCATGCATGCATGGTAGCATTCCCAAAGGCTTTCTTTGAAAGCTGGGGAAATGCTCTGCACGAGTTTCATTGGCACCAATGTCACCCATATGTGAGGACAGATTCCTGCTGTCCCTGGAGAACACCTGTTACAGGTGAGTAACTATGCTTTCCTGCTTGTTCCTGGAGATAACTTTGTCAGTACAAGGAAGAATACTGCATACTCTTTTTAAGGGTGTTCAAGGCTTGAAAAAGGTCAGCTAGGAATGCAACTTTATTGCACCAGGTCTCATCACTAAGCAGGTCAGCCAGCTCACACTCTTATGACTTAAAAAAAATTAGAAGTTCTTCCCTCGGTTTTTACAACATTGAAAGCACCTGCCTTCGAGATAGCTATCTCAATTCCATGTGCAGTAGTGCAAGCTTACACAAAAAGCGTAGTTACTCACTTGTAACAGGTGTTCTCCAGAGACAGCAGGAATCAGTCTTTGCATATGGATGATATCGGTGCTGACTGAGCCCTCGCGGAAGCATCTCCCCAGCTTTCATAGAAAGCTAGAGTCGACAAGAAGATGGCAAAATTTATAGCAACTCCATGGGGAGGAGGGACGGTTGTGAGAACTGATTCCTGCTGTCCCTGCAGAATACCCGTTACTGCCTCCTCTCTATGCCTTTCCACTGTTCCCACTCATTCCTCAAACCCTCCTCAAGGTCCACACAGACAAGGTGACTCTAATCCTCATTGCTCCTCAGTGGCCCAGACAGAAGTGGTACCCATATATCCTCAATCAAACAAACCCCGCACTGGGAGTACTATAGAGTCACACCAAACCAAGAAAAACTCCCAGTCACACACTTTAAGTTATGCTCAAAGACAGTCTCTCGCACATTTACAAAAGGCCAACCCTGCTATCCTTATTAGTTTAAATTTCTGCCTGAAGAGCAGCAAACATCTAGCAAGAAAACACAAATTTTAGTTCATATTTTACTATGGGAGAAAAAGGCTTCAGCGATTTAACTGATTTCCCTCCATGTGGCAGAAGCCTGCCTAAAGTGCTACATCTCACCATCACCGGCCAAAAAACTCCCCAATTTTTTATTCATTTCCAATCAAAGTTTTTTTTTATAAATATTTTAAGATACTTAAGTTAAAAGTATTAAAACAAAATGCCTATCATCAAAATATTCCAGTGCCCATAATGGTAGCCAGCACTCTAATGCTACTTCACAGTTACACTGTTCCTGAAACGGAAAAAGAATAAGACTTAACTGGAGGAGGCAACGAACAGAAGGCACAACAGTGCTCAAAATTACATATTTTATAATTGCCAGCTCTTCAAGTAGAAACCAAACCAGCAGGAGAAGGCGGTGTCCGCAAATGTGCAAGGCATGCTCCTTTTATGTTACATCTTTGTTGGTTAACATTATGCTTCAAGAAACGAACGTTTCCATTTTTTGTTAAGATTCCTTGTACAGTGCGTCTTGTTACAATGTTATGCCCATTTGCTTTTGCTTGTTTTAACAAAGAGTACATCTCCCCTTATTATGTTTTATTTTCTGCCGTATCGCTGCCATTTATAATTTTAAGTATTTTTTCACACTCATATGAATTTTTTGTCCTTTTTATAGACCTGCTCTCTTGCCAGTTATTTGTATTATTTGGCCATCAGGTCTCACCATTTTTTAGAATGTAGTCCTTGCCAGTTGCTTTAGTTATGTATTAGCTTTCTGTGTCTATTTCATGCTTACTACTCTGTTATCTGTGAAGCATTTATATTGGCACCTCTCTTACAGTAATGCGTGATTTTGTTCTTTTATGTTTGAGCATTTTATCAATGTATGTATACTATTTATCACTGTTTAATGTTAGTTTTTTTTGTGGCTAGTTATTTGTGGTATATTTTCTATTTTATAGTTATTTGTGTAGTACATATTTATCAATTATGTATTGTTTCTCAAGAGCTTGTTTCTCAAAAATCTAGCATGTTTTCACCCGTTTCCTTTTTTGTTTTCCTTTTTATTTAAAGCAGATTGGGAAGAGTGGCTTGTTCTACATTTCATATGTTGTTTTCTACCCTTTGTGGTAATGTATTCTATTTATATGTAAGGCTGTTTTACACATATATATGTCCATTAATTGTTTATATGTTGTTGACATATATAAATTTTTTATTTTGTATGACGTATGTTTAATTTTATGTTTATGTTCAATTTTAGACCCCTGAAGAAGGCTTCTGGCCAAAACGTTTTAGTTGGGTCCACCAAATAAAGTTTCCCTGCTACTTTACCTGTGTCAGGCCGTGGTTTCTGGTGTCCCGCTTCAGCTTTTTCCTAGCTCTTCAAGTAGAACAACCACCCAACAAAGATCTTCATTTTGCCGATCCCAGCTTCTTCAGGGGTGATATCTCAAAGGGACAGTTAACATTCACTCCAGTAGTGGCATATTGAACTGCCACCAGTCAGGTGGCTGTGGAAAAACACACGCATTCTTTACAGATTAAGCTATTTTTTGCTAATAAAATGTATCCATCCAATTCATCAGTAGTTTGGTTAAAGTCATCATAGACCCCGGGTCCTCTAGATCCTGCATTGGTAACATTTAAAAACCTGTTAATTAGAGACATTGGAGAGTTTGAGCATATGCACTGCACTCCTGCACCCAATTTGTCAAGATTAGAGCTGTCGGCCCTGAAAGAATTTCAAGATAATCCTTTACTAACCATCAAGCGGGCTAATAAAAGTAGAGCAATAATGATTATGAATGCCTCTGCTTATGATCTATGTATCAAACAAAACTCTCTAGGGGCTGACGTGTAAGCCAAAACTAAAAAGGGACTACCCCCAAAAAACAGGACATATGCATGAGATACACAAAAAACAAAAACATATACCCCTTTGCTGCAAAGAAAAGCCTACTGTTAAAGGAAGAAAAAAGACCTCAGCAATCTCCAATGTAAAAACCAAAAGGAGCCGAGTCGGTCAAGACGACGTAACAACGTCTATATCCAAGACCAGACTACTGATCACAACAATGGTCTAAAAAAACCTCCAGCCAACCTGATTAATAAAATAAAGGCAGGCTTCCAGCAAGCTTCCAGCAGGCGTTCAAAACAGCATGGTACAGTCCTTGGTGCAAAACAACAAAGACAACAAAAACAAAACTTCGAGCACTTATCTGCAGATGATAGACAGAGATGGCAGGAAGCCCCGACATCGGATGTTTCGCCTTAACGGCTTCTTCAGGGAGCTAGTTTCACTCTCCACTCACTGTGCGTTGTCACCATAAGTTGCCGAAGGAACCAATTCACAAAAAAATGCACCGGAGCTGAAAACAAAACCAAAAATCAAAATTAAAAAAGGAGGAAAAAAACATACACATCTCATGCAAATACAAAAATCAGGATTCCAACCTCTACAGAAACAGTCGATTAACGAGGCACAAAAAACCCAAAAGATAATAGTAATAATGATGAAAACAATCAACATACCCCGCAAAGCTGGAAAAAGAAAAGTCTTAAAGAAAAAAGAGAGAGCAAACCAGAATGCAAACTGCAGCCGTGAAGAGCACAAACCACGGCTTGCCTCCCCAAGACGCCAGCGCATGCGTTCTCACAAAAATATATGAAGTGTATGGCAAAGGCATGACGTCATGAACCCATCAAAAACAGGGGCCGGCTCAAGGAATGACATTCCGGTGCTACGGACCTTAAAGCAAAAACTAAAAAATCAATCAAAAACTCCAGCGAACAGGTAAAAAGAAAAAAGAAAAAAACAAAATATCTGCAGATAAGTGCTCGGAGTTTTGTTTTTGTTGTTTTGCACCAAGGACTATACCATGGTGTTTTGAACGCCTGCTGGAAGCTTGCTGGAAGCCTGCCTTTATTTTATTAATCAGGTTGGCTGGAGGGTTTTTTAGACCATTGATGTGATCAGTAGTCTGGTCTTGGATATAGACGTTGATACGTCGTCTTGACCGACTCGGCTCCTTTTGGTTTTTACATTGGAGATTGCTGAGGTCTTTTTTCCTCCTTTAACAGTAGGCTTTTCTTTGCAGCAAAGGGGTATATGTTTTTGTTTTTTGTGTATCTCATGCATATGTCCTGTTTTTGTTTTTTGGGGGTAGTCCCTTTTTAGTTTTGGCTTACACGTCAGCCCCTAGAGAGTTTTGTTTGATACATAGATTTCACTATGGAAGCCACTCCTCCTATATGGCGGGAAACCCTCACTTTTTCGACTGACCAGGTACAAGAACTTCTCAAACAACCTACCTGCTTCGGCCCTGTCGAAGTCTCTGATAGTCAAGCAGCTTGGCTGGGTTTGACTAAACTTTGGAAACGTCAAATTCGGGCTGAGTTACATCGAGCCACTCTTGTGGAGTACATTCGTCGCCAGCATATCCCACGGGGGTTCCATGTGAAGAAGGCGCCTCAATTGTTTGTGGAAGATGATGAGTTTGTTGATAATTGGAACAAAATTCTGAATAAATGTGCTCTGGACTTAATGGTTCTCACAGTGAATGCCACTAAGACATTTAATGATGTCACTAGTGCAGAAATTGATCAGAAGCTTGCTACTTTGAAAGCTGAGGAATCTGAAGATACTTTTGCCACTCAAATGCGACAGTTGCAATCACAGTTAGACTCTTCGTCAAGAAAAAAAGACTTTCAAGCTCTCAAAATTGCATCGTGATGCCACGGACTATACCACTGGTTTTGTTTATGCCTGGATGCAACCCGATCGTCGACGACCTGATCATGTTTCTTTTGAGTATTCAGATGACTCTGCGCTATCTGATCAGCGTGCTTCTGGTCCAGAAGATTTTTTGGATCGTGGCAAGGGCACTCGCAAGCGCCAAGGGCGAGGGCGTGGGAAACAAAGCGAAGCCTCGGTGCCGCTCCACTGCCCATGGACCAGATCTCAGGCGACGGTGGATCCCGACGGCTTGTAGTGAACTTGTCAGCTCGGGTACTCTCTGTTGCTCAGAATGATGTTCTGGAAAAGGGGTTATCTTTTGTCCCCTGTACCTCCTATGATGCTTTTTCATTGCGACTTGAATTTGAGTCTTTGCTACGTAAGCTTCATTTACAAGCATTTTTTGCCAGTCTATCCACTTCTGTCCCTGCCCCTATTCCTGTGGTTCAATCTAGTTCGGAGTTGGCAAGTCAGTCTTCTTCATTGGGACCTCTTCAGCTTCCTATGCGTTCCACCTGGGCTCATCCTGGTCTGTTGCCTTCAACGTTACAAGTGTTTCGTGAGCTGGTTCTGCGTGATATCGCACATTTGGAGTCAGTATCTCGGCGGAAGATCCATCATAGCTTATCTTTTTCTCGCAACGTCAAGCGTTACGTGAACTTCGAGGATATAAGGATATCATCATTCGACAGGCTGATAAGGGGGGAGCGGTGGTGGTTTTGAATACATCCCAATATTTAGCGGAAATTCGTTCTCAGTTGTCAGATGCTACAACTTATCACTTGCTGCCACATGACCCTACTTTGGAGCTTCAGGGTGAGATCAAGCAGTTGGTCTCCCAGGCGTTGCATGATGGTCTGATCACTAATAAGGAAGCCAAGTTTTTGTGTGTTTCATACCCACGTACTCCACATTTTTATGTTTTGCCTAAAATTCATAAAAATTTTCATAACCCACCCGGTAGGCCTATCGTTTCTTTACGTGGTTCCCTTTTGGAACCTTTGTCTATTTTTGTTGATTCCTACCTGCGGCCTTTGGTGTTCCGCATTCCTTCTTATTTATTTATTTAACATTTCTTCTATACCGCGCTATTATAATCAGCATGGTGTACATTGAACAAAAACATACTACAATGCATACAGGCAACATTGAGTTTACAATGAACAGGAAATTAAACATGGGATAACCGGGAGAACTATGTACAAGTTAACTTGATACTATATACAATACTCTAAACTCGTTTGGATATTGCATGTGCTTTTTCAGGTGAATGGTACAGGTATGATGATTAGCAGGTGGGCTAGTATGTAGGCTAACAATTTTCTGGTTGTATTGAGGTGCTAAGGCGTCTGGGGCATGTGGGAAGCTTGCCAGTTGTGTGATTGTCTGGGATGGCTTCTGGGTAGCATTTTGTGAACAGATGGTGTTTCAAAGCTTTTCTGAATAGGATTAGGCTTTTGATGCCACGGATTTCATGGGGAAGGGCATTCCAGTTTAAAGGAGTGAATATAGAGAAGGCCCTGTTGGAAGTAGCCTTAGTACACGTAGTCATCATCTTGGGGACTATTAAGGTGTTCATTGCAGTAGGCCTCCTGTTTCTGTTTTCCAGGGTGCCGTGAATTAGCTTGCTGATTGGCGTAGGGGGGTAGTTATTTAGGGCTTTGAAGGTAAGGACTAATGATTTATATTGGAGTTTGGCATGTAAAGGTAGCCAATGCAGATCTTTCATGATAGGCGTTATGTGGTCAGATCTTGACGCTCCAGAGAGAACTCTTGCAGCTGCATTCATAGCCAGGCGGAGCGGATTTAAAGTTGATTGAGAGAGACCGTGGAGGATGATGTTAGCAAAATCCAGGTGTGGGAGGACTAATGCCTGGAAGGTTGTTCGGTAGTCGGTGGAATCCAGTAGGGGGCGGAGGTGACGTAGCGTTCTGATCTTATGATATATAGTCTTTGTAACGTTCTTCACATGTGTTGTCATATCCAGGTGCTGGTCCAATGTGATGCCGAGATAACGGATTGTGGGTTTGGATTTCAACTCTACATTGTTGACAAGTAATGATGGGGAGGTATGAACTTACGGTTCCTCGTGACAAAAAGAACATCAGTTTTGCTATGATTGATCCGTAGGTTTTGTGTCAGCAGCCATTCGGCTACAGCTTCGAAGCAATTGATTATTGGGGAGAGCATTGGTTGGTCAATTGTGAACGGCATGTAGAGGAGGATGTCATCTGCATAAGCCAGGCATTGTACGTTGAAGGATCGGATCAAATCACATATCGGCCGCATATATATATATTGAACATCAGTGCCGATAAGGACGATCCTTGAGGTACCCCCTGTGACTGCAGGAATGGTTCTGAGGATGCGTGGCCTGTTTTGACTTGTTGCCACCTATTGGATAAGTAGGATTTACACCATTCTAATGCTGTGCTTTGAATCCCCTTTTCTTTCAGGCGTTGTAGAAGTATATCATGACTCACAGAGTCGAAGGCGGCGGAGATGTCCAGGAAGATGAGGACAAATCCTTGTTGGATGCTGTTTATTCCTGTGACCAAGTCATTGAATAGGGTTGTAAGGACTGTGTCGACTCCATGTGCTTCCCTGAAGCCGTGTTGTGATGGATCTAGCGGTGCTTCAGTGTCGATATGATGCTGGATTTGTTGTTGAGCAGCTTTTTCGATGATTTTTGCCAGCTGGGGGATGCTCGAGATTGGCCTAAAAGATTCAACTTTGGATGGGTCAAGTCTGCTGTTTTTCAGTAGAGGCTTGATAGAGGTGTGTTTCAGACTCTGCGGGAACGAGCCCATTAAAAAGGACTGGTTCAGTATTTTGCTCAAGATTTGGCTTAGGTCATGTCGCAGTTCTCTGATCCAGCTGGCTGGGCAGGGGTCGTTAGGTGCTGTGCTGGGATTGATTGAAGCGATAATGTTCTCAATCTCTCTATTCGATACCGTAGTGAAATTGCATAATGGTGTTGCTTGGGATGCCTTAGGTGATACAGAGGAGCTACTGACACTTATGATTGTGTTGGTCTTAATCATCTTTGATTGCAAGTAGTTTGCGTAGTCCTGTTGCTGAGGCATTGGAGGTTGGGCTGAAACCGGCTCTCCTGTTATGGATTTTACTATACTGAACAGGGCATGTGGTTTATTGATGGAGCGTTTTAATATATCTGTGTGGTAAAGTTTCCTACTCTGTGTTATCTTCCCACGGTGGGTAATTAAGTATGAGTTGAATGCAGCAAGCGTCTCGGGGGAGTGGGTTCGTCGCCATCGTCTCTCAAGTATTTGCGTGACACCATGCATGTTTTGCAGATTTTGGCTGCTGGTCATGACAAGAATCTACCATCGGGACTGATTATGGCTACTTTGGATGTTTCTTCATTGTATACCAGTATTCCTCAGCAGGAAGCCCTAGTTATTGGTTGGGCAAATTTGTTAGCCCGTCAAGATCTTGGTCTTATCAAAGTGGATTTCATCATGCAGCTCTTGGTTATTGCGATGACTAAGAATTATTTTTGTTTTGATGGTTCTTTTTATCAGCAAGTGCGTGGGGTAGCAATGGGGGCCACTTTAGCCCCTTCCATTGCTAATTTATATATGGCAAATTTTGAACACCAGTGGCTAGCGGATAGTATCTATCAATCTGATATCCGCTTGTGGGCACATTATATTGATGATGTATTTTTACTATGGACTGGTGGAATTGATTTGCTATTTGAGTTTCACAGTTGGCTTAATCAATGTGATCCCCACATCTCTTTTTCATTGGAACACAGTACCACAGCCATTCCTTTCCTGGATGTTATGATTTCTTGTCAACAAGATGTTTTGATTACTACAGTATACACCAAGCCCACGCATTGGATGTCTGTTCTTCATTTTGACAGTTTGCATCCTCATCGTTTGAAGGAGAGTCTGCCGTTTGCGCAATTCCTGCGTTATCGCCGGAATTGCTCCACGGTGTTGGATTATAAGGAACAATCTCGGACCTTGCAAGCCTCTTTTGAGTCTCGGGGGTATCCTGCCCCTTTGGTTCGTCGCGCCCGGTTACGTGCTCGTTTTAATGATCGAGATTGGCTTCTAGTTCCACGGATCCGATCTACACCGTTGGATTCTTCATTTGTACATTTTGTTACCGGGTATACTCCTTTGAGTTAACAAATCTCGAAGATCATTCAACAGCATTCTCATGTCATGTGTTTGACTCCAGGCCTGCACCAGCATCGCATTCGTTCAGTCTACACTAAGAGCTCGAATCTGAAGGATATTCTCTGTCCATCGGCTTTTTCCAGCGTTTTACCAGCGCCTTCAGTACCTGGGGGGCACCGTTGTTGTGGTCACTGTTCAGTTTGTTCAGTGATGGAATCTTGTAATAGTTTTCATTACCGGTGCCGCTTTGTTCGGCTACATCATTCTACGTCCTGTGAGAGTTCCAGTGTGATCTATTTCCTCCGTTGCCCTTGTGGCCTTGGCTATGTAGGGAAGACTAGCCGGGCTCTACGGACTCGCTTGATTGAGCACCGTAGTCGCCTTTGCCATAAAGTCGAGGGTGCTCCTCTGGTTGACCATTTTCAATCTCTTGGACATGTTTTTGAGGATTTGCGGTGCTTGGTTATCACACAATGTACTCCTTCTGTATATGGTGGGGATTTGCAAAAGTCACTATCTCGAATGGAACAACGCTGGATTTTTTCTTTGCAAACCATTGCTCTTGCTGGTTTAAATGATTCTATCGAATGGAAAAGCTGTTTGTGACTGTCCAACTCAGGGAGGGTGGGTTTTTGGGTATTTTGGTTTTTTCTTTTTACCTGTTCGCTGGAGTTTTTGATTGATTTTTTTAGTTTTTGCTTTAAGGTCCGTAGCACCGGAATGTCATTCCTTGAGCCGGCCCCTGTTTTGATTGGTTCATGACGTCATGCCTTTGCCATACACTTCATATATTTTTGTGAGAATGCATGCGCTGGCGTCTTGGGGAGGCGAGCCGTGGTTTGTGCTCTTCACAGCTGCAGTTTGCATTCTGGTTTGCTCTCTCTTTTTTCTTTAAGACTTTTTTTTTCCAGCTTTGCGGGGTATGTTGATTGTTTTCATCATTATTACTATTATCTTTTTGTGCCTCGTTAATTGACTGTTTCTGTAGAGGTTGGAATCCTGTTTTTTGTATTTGCATGAGATGTGTATGTTTTTTTCCTCCTTTTTTAATTTTGATTTTTGGTTTTGTTTTCAGCTCCAGTGCATTTTTTTGTGAATTGGTTCCTTTGGCAACTTATGGTGACAACGCACAGTGAGTGGAGAGTGAAACTAGCTCCCTGAAGAAGCCGTTAAAGCAAAACATCCGATGTCGGGGCTTCCTGCCATCTCTGTCTATCATCTGCAGATAAGTGCTCGGAGTTTTGTTTTTGTTGTCGTTGTTGTTTTGCACCAAGGACTGTACCATGCTGTTTTGAACGTCTGCTGGAAGCTTGCTGGAAGCCTGCCTTTATTTTATTAATCAGGTTGGCTGGAGGTTTTTTTAGACCATTGATGTGATCAGTAGTCTGGTCTTGGATATAGACGTTGTTACGTCGTCTTGACCGACTCGGCTCCTTTTGGTTTTTACATTGGAGATTGCTGAGGTCTTTTTTCCTCCTTTAACAGTAGGCTTTTCTTTGCAGCAAAGGGGTATATGTTTTTGTTTTTTGTGTATCTCATACATATGTCCTGTTTTTGTTTTTTGGGGGTAGTCCCTTTTTAGTTTCTGCTTATGATCTGGAAGTTTGACATCAATTAACCAATGACTCTCATTATAATATTGGCTGCAGACCCTACTACATCTTTACAAAATGATATTGCTACCATTTCTGGTAGAGCTTTGGAGTTGGGTTTCTTGACTGAAAAAGAATTTCATTTTTTGAACCCAAAACATCAAAAGACCCCAGTGTTTTACCCATTACCAAAGATTCATAAAATAATGATTAACCCCGCAGGTCATAGTAACATAGTAAATGACGGCAGATAAAGACCAGTATGATCCATCTAGTCTGCCCAGTAAGACGGCAAGAGTAGGTGCACCTGCCACTCTGTGCAGGTCACCCCTCCCCATGTCTTTGTTTAGGGGTGAACACACCGCTCTGTGTAGGACAGCCCTGTTTGTTAAGAAATGAGATAGTTAAGTTTATTTTGATTTTATCCTGTTGCTGTAAAGGGATCCACTGTGTCTGTCCCATGCCATTTTGAATTCTGTCACTGTATTTGCCTCCACCACTTCCATCGGGAGGGCATTCCAAGCATCCACCACCCTTTCAGTGAAAAAGTATTTCCTAACATTGCCTTTCAATTTACCCCCTTGCAGCTTCATGTTATGCCCTCTAGTTTTACAGCTTCCCCGTCTTTGGAAGAGGCTTGTTCATTATTTCTCTTTAAGTATTGAAAGGTTTGAATCATATCTCCCCTGTCCCTCCTCTCCTCCAGCGTGTACATATTTAGGTCTTCAATTTTCTTCTCATAAGGCTTCTGACACAGGCTCCAAATCATTTTGGTTGCCTTCCTCTAAACAGTTTTCATTCTTTTATATCCTTTAATTTATTTAAATATCGTTTCTATACCGCGCTCTTTAAAATCAGTGTGGTTTACAGGCAAACAAAAATCTGTATAATGCGATGGAAGCCTGCACTGTACATTACAATGAACAAGATATGGTCTCCAAAACTGAACACAGTATTCCAAGTGAGGCCTCACCAATGACTTTGACCCATACTCTCTAGTAATGATTCTCTACAAGAGTATGTGGGGAAATACCTGGACATTTTTTTAAAAATATGAGGTCCCAAAGATCCATTCCTATGTTAAAGACATGACTCGGGTCACGTGATGTGGTGAGCTGAGTGGACATTCTGCAGCTCAACTCCAAGGCAACACGCATGAAAACCGATTAAACTGAGACTTCACCCCCCCCCCCGATACTCACCACTTCACGAGCTGGTGAGAGATACGGGCCAGCATCAATGAGAAAAAGAACAGCGCGAAACAACTAGCAGATGGCTGTGAAGTCATTCAGAAAAGAGGCCTCAATCCAATGACGGTGGATCCCCCTTCCCCAAAGTCACCAGGGGAGTCCTCAGCTGGCCTGGTTGAGGTCTCGCAAGTGGTGGTAGCAGTATTGAAATACCGCTTAAGATCAGCTCTCCCAGTTGGCCCAGGCGGTTTCAGATTTTGGAGGCTGGATGACGCAGATGGAACAGAAGATCTCCATGGCAGAGAGTGAGCAACATCTGCAGGCTCAAACAATCAAAACATTGGAGATACTCTTAAACCAGCACAGTGAAAAACTAGACGACCTCGAGAATAAAGGTCGTCATAAAAACTTGCAATTCATCAGCATAAAGGAAACGGTGACTGATAGTGAACTAAGAGGCTTTCTGGAGATGTGGATCACCATGAAATTGAGTATGGGTGACCAGGGTGGGAAAGTCCTCATTGAGAGGGCCCATAGACCTGGACAGCAGGCTCAGTGGAAACAAATCGTTAGCGATTGTAGCAGTGATATTTCCTTTTTATGTGGCTGAACTTCTTTATTCCTGCACCATAGCCTATCCACTGTTTGTACATGCAAGTTTGAGGGCTTTCTCTTAGATTTATAAGAACATAAGATATGCCATACTGGGTCAGACCAAGGTCCATCAAGCCCAGTATCCTGTTTCCAACAGTGGCCAATCTAGGTCATACGTACCTAGCAGTTTCGCCAAAAGACACAGGTTCCACAATGCTTGTACTGGGTCAAGCATTGATATCCTGGGTCCCTTCTTAATAATGGTTTATGGATCTTTTCTCTAGGAACTTGTCCAAACCTTTTTTAAACCCAGCTACACTAACAGCCTTTACTACATCCTCCAGTAACAAATTCCAGAGTTTGATTACATGTTGAGTGAAAAAATACTTTCTTTTATTAGTCTTAAATAGTTTACCCTGTAGCTTCATTGCATGTCCCTTAGTCTTTCTATATTCTGATAACAAACAATCAATCTACGTTTACCCATTCCACTCCGTTCATTAATTTATAGACTTCCATATTTCCCCTCAGCCGTCTCTTTTCCAGGTTAAAGAGCCCTAACCTTTTTTGCCTTTCTTCATAGGAGTATCCTTCCATCCCCTTTACCATTTTGGTGGCTCTTCTCTGAACCTTTTCTAATAACGCTATATCCTTTTTAAGATATGGCGACCAGAATTGCACACAATATTCAAGGTGCGGTCTCACCATTGAACGATTTAGAGGCATTATAATATCTTTTTGTTTTATTTTCCATTCTTTTCCTTATGATACCTAGCATTCTATTTGCTCTCTTGGCCGCCGCTACACACTGGGCCGAGGGTTTTAACATGTTATCCACAATGACGCCTAAATCTTTTTCCTGGGTGGTGGTTCCTAATGTGGAACCTTGCACCGTGTAACCATAGTTTGGGTTATTCTTCCCTAGGTGCATAACTTTGCACTTGTCCACATTAAATTTCATCTGCCATTTGGATGCCCAGTCTTCCAATTTATCAAGATCCTCTTGCAATTTTCTACAATCCTCTTGGGGTTTTAACAACTTTAAATAGTTTTGTGTCATCTGCAAATTTGATAACCTCACTTGTTGTTCCCTTTTCCAGGTCATTTATTAATATGTCAAAAAGCAGCGGACCCAGCACAGATCCCTGGGGTACACCACTATTCACCTTTCTCCATTGGGAAAATTGGCCATTTAGCCCTACCCTCTGCTTTCTATCTTTTAACCAGTTCCTGATCCACAATAGTACACTGCCTCCTATCCCATGACTCTTTAGTTTTGCCAAAAGTCTCTGATGAGGCACCTTGTCAAAGGCTTTCTGAAAGTCCAGATACACTATATCAACCGACTCACCTTTGTACACCTGTTTATTCACACCTTCAAAAAAACATAACAGATTAGTAAGACAAGATCTTCCTTGTCTAAAGCCATGTTGGCTGTCTCCCATTAGGCCATGACTAGCTACATGCTGAGTAATTCTGTTCTTTATGATGGTTTCTACCATTTTTCCCGGTACTGACGTCAGGCTCACATCCCTGGAACCCTTTTTTTTTTTTTTTTTTTTTGGAAATCTGTTTATTAATACACACACATCGCATTACATACCAGAACAAACGACCAATATGCAACACATCCCCCGGCAAGGTGAACTCTTATCCTCCGCCGCGGAGTTCACTCAACTCTTTAGTAATAACACGCTGTACCCTCCCTTAGCCTCCTCCCTCCCCCTCCCACTCTGTGCTATTCCTCCAGGAGCGATTCGGCTCTCTGCCTCTCCTTACCTGGTTCCTCCATATCCCAAGGCCCTAGGGACCCTCCAGTCCCTTTTTTGGGCACCAGCCTAATCTCCTCCTACCCCTCCCGCAATATTTCATTGCGCACCCAGGGTTATAACCTTTGTATGTATGAATTTAGAAATGAAATAAAATAAAATCAACTAAAAAATAATTAATTTCTAAATTCACTATGTATTTGTGATGTGATTTAAAGTTTTTATGTTTTAATTACATATATGTATTAGGTCTTGTTTTTTTTAGTTTTTTAGTACTTTTTAGCAGTTTAAAAGTATGTATTTTTGCTGTTCTAGGTCTGGGTTTCCCATTTGTCTTTTTTACTGCATTGTTTAATTATTGGTTTACTGTTTGTACTTTATTTTGCATCTGTATTTTAATATGGTTGTTGTTTTTCAGCATTATTAACCACATTATTGGTTACACATTCCTATGCGCTTCATCTACTGTATTGGGTTTATACATTGTGTGAGTATAATATGATATACACAATCTTGACGTTTGTCCTTTTAAACTATGTATGTTGATTTTATATTTATACATTTATGTTTTTATTATGGTTTATTGAGATATATTGTTTGTATTCGTTTGCAGTCCTCTAGCCCCCTGATGAAGGCTTTCGCCGAAACGCGTCGGGGTTTTGGTTTTCAATAAAGCACAAGTGACCCACATTCTGCTTGCTCCCTTGGTTGTTTTTTGGACTCTCTGCGAGCCAGTGCTCTTCCTTGTGCCCCTCAAGATCTACTACATGCCCCAACGTTCTAATACCCAATCGATACCATACCCGAAAAACAGCCGTTTCCGAGCCAGGCATAAATGTTACATTACCCTGCAACGGCAACCAACTGGATACAGCTGGTGACTTCCCCCAGTATCTATTCAGCTGTTGCCATGTTAGCCACATGGGCTGGATTAACGCACTCCCACCCACCCCCTTCTGGAGCAGAGAAGATTCCAAGTGTAAGACCGCCAACAATGTCTGCGGTGCCACCATCACTTCCTCTAACGCCCTAGGGGTGTATATCTCAGTCCCCCCCAGCCAGTCCCCAATGTGTCATGCCTGGCACGCCAACGCATACATTCGCAGATTAGGGATGCCAATGCCCCCTCTCCACCAACTTCCTTGTAAGCAGCTCAGCTGTATCCGAGCGCGAGCCCCTTTCCATTAAACCCGTATCTCCCTCTCCAGCTTTCTTAAGTCTTTCTGCAGTAACCAGACTGGGAGGGTTTGCAAGCAATACAACACTCGGGGCAAAACTACCATCCCCAATGCTGCCGCTCTACCCAGCAATGACAAAGGGAGTGAACTCCACGCCTGTATCTGCATACGGAGTTTGAAAAGAACTCTCTCAAAATTCCGCTTATATAAGTCCCTCGGATCCCGAGTCAGAAGAATCCCTAAATAAAGGAAGGAGTCAGCTGCCCATTTAAGCAGGAAGGAGCCCCCCAACTCCCCTGGAGTTTACCCGACACATCTAAAGCTTCCGATTTGTCCCTGTTAATTTTCAATCCGGCAAGCCTTCCAAATCTCTCCAACTCCTCTAGCAATCGGGGCAGTGACTACTGCGGGGAAAGCAGGTGTACCTGCATGTCATCAGCAAATGCAGCCATCTTGAACCCCTGGTTCCCAATCTGCATCCCCTGTATCACTTGGGAGGCCTCTATGACCCGCACCAGCGGGTCCAAAGTCAACACAAAGAGCAATGGGGAGAGTGGGCATCCCTGACGAGTGCCCCTCTTCAAGGCAAATGTTTCCGACATCACTTCATTACACCACACCCCTGCCGTGGGGTTTGCATATAATACCTCCACCATTCTACAGAAGGAATCTCCCAGGCCATACCTCGGCAAGAGATACTGCAACTACTGCCAACTCACCCGATCGAAGGCTTTCTCAGCATCAAAGCTAACGACCAGCGATTGCAGTTGTTTCCCCCCCCCCCCCCCACTCCAGTGATGCTAAGATTTTCCACAAATTCCGCACTGCGTATCTGCCCCTTACAAAACCCACTTGTGCTCCGTGAATCAGCTCCTCCAAAACCGATGCCAACTGCTCCGTGAGGATCTTAGAAAGCACCTTCCAATCATAATTTAGCAATAAAATGAGCCTATGAGAGGCCGCTTGTAGCGGGTCTTTTCCCGTCTTAGGTATCAAAATAATATGCGTGTGGTTCCCCCCCCCCCCAACGAACGTGGCCTTGTTCCACTCTCTTGTGGTATACCACAAGCATAGCCGGCGCCACCAGGTCACTCAATAGCTTATAAAACTCCACCCCATAGCCATCGGGACCGGGCAACTTGTAGCAACTAGCCATCTGAATGACCTGCTGGGCTTCCTCTAACGTTATGGGCCCCTCTAGTTGGGCTCTCTGTTCCTCCCCGAGCTGTGGCAATTTTAATGCCTTAAAATAGTCCTCCATACGAGTCCTCTCTCCCCCCTCTGCCGAGTATAGCTTCTGATAAAAGGCATGAAATATTTGAGCTATTGCCCTGCTTTCTTTGTGTAAGATACTGTGGTCATCCCTCAAGGCTGCCACCACTCTAGATCCCCTACTCCCCTGAAGACACCGCGCCAACAATTTTCCTGGCCTATCCCCAAATCTATATAGCTGGTACCAATAATATAAAAAGGATTTCTTTGCTCTGCTATGGAGCAGCTCATCTAGAAGCGTTTGCGTCTCCCGCATTTGCTTTTTATTCCCTGCACTGGGGCAATTCGTGCACCTCCACCTCTCTCTCACCAGCTGCTGCTCCAGCCGCACAATCTGCTTAGAGGTCAAATGCCGTTTCCGCGCTATATACCCAATGATGTCTCATCTGAGCACCACTTTCGCCGTTTCCCAGTATAAACTCCGGGTCTTTTTTATGCTCCTGGTTAAAGAGCGCAAAGTCTTGCCATTTCTGTTTCAAATAAAGGTGAAAAGCCGAATCCTTATATAACTTCAGCGGAAATCTCCACAATCTCGTCCACGCACTACTCCCCTGCCATTCTAGTTCTAACCAAATGAGGGCATGGTCTGAAATCTCTATCGGGCCTATCTGTGCATCCGACACCTGAGCAAAAAGTCTTTCCAAAGTCAGAATATAATCTATGCTTGCACTAGACCCATGTGCCTGCAACTGATGGGTGAAATCTCTATCCATCCGATACAGCAGACGCCACGGGTCTATCGCCCCCAGCCTCCGGCAAAGCCCAAGCAAGGCTTTAGTAGTTTGTGAACATCTGCTATCCCCCCCTTTCGTCGTATCCAACTCCATGTCCATCACCCCATTAAAATCCCCTCCCAGAATCAAGGGGGCCTCCGGCATCTGCTCCACTCGAGATGCCAACCACATATACAGCACCCTATCCAGGGTGTTTGGGTTATAAAGATTCCCCAATACAATGGGCTTCCCCTCCAGTTGCCCATACACTAGTACATATCTACCGTTAGGGTCGTGGTACTCCTGCTCCATCACAAATCGCACTCGTCGGTGGATCAATATGACCACCCCCTCTTTCTTTCCTTGGGCCTGTGCCCCCCAACCTTGCCCTACCCAATCTCTCTGTAATTTCTGGTGCTCTGCCTCTGTCTGGTGGGTTTCCTGGAACATGGCAATATCACACCTCTGCCTGGCTAACGCCTTCAACACTTTGTATCTCTTGATCGGAGACCCTATACTGCATACATTACACAAAATAATCTTCAGGGGGTAGGTCTATCTCAGGCTCTAAACGCTCGATACACAATCCTACCCCCAAGAAGGCCCTCCCAGCCCGAAGCCCTCCCTGTAGCTCTCACTCCTGTTGAATTAAGATCCTATCTCACCCCTCCTGGTTCTCCCTCCGCACCCCCATCTCTCCTCTCTTCCCCCTGCCCTCTCCTCCCCCCCTACACTTCTCCTCCCCCTTCTACCTTCCCCCTTTCCTCCTGTTCTATGAAATCACCCAGATGTGCAAGTGGCCCCCCCTTCTTCCTTCCTTGCCCCTTCACCAACCCCCCCCCTCCTACCACCAGCATTACTGACCCCTTTAAACTACTCCTTTACCATACATAAATAACATCATGAACAATACACTCTCCAACAAGCAATCTTTAACTGGTTAACATTTCTAGGGCTTTTTTAGCCAACCTGCAAAATCCACGGTCACAGTAAAGTCCAGCCCCCAGAGTTCGGCTTTTCTCCATGTTCTTGGACAACTGTCCCGCATGCCACTTCACATTGCAAATGGTTCCTCTTCTTCTCGGCTCCCTCATGTCGATGTCCCCAAGTTAGAGGAGCAATCTCCCAACGATGTTATCTCTCGTCGCGTCACTTCATCCACATATTGGGCCGCTGCGGAGGCTGACTCAAAGGCTCGGCGCCTCCCATCGTGGGTCACAAGCAGGCGGGTCGGATACTTTACTTACTTACTTACATTCTCTTATATACCGTGCTATTCTGCATCAGTGCGGTTTACATTGAACAAACTGAAATTACATTGAACAGGGCATTATAACTTGGAGATAACTATTTTACAGGGAACATGGGCTATGGAGGGTTAAGTGGCTTGCCCGAGACCACAAGGAGCACCTGTGGGACTAGAAACCCCAGTCCTTCCGGCACAAGGTTGCTGTCCTCTAGTGGGATTTGAACCCCCGACCTTCCGGCCTGAAGTACCTTGCCCCAACCACTAGGCCACCACTCCACTCCACTCCATTCCCTTTGTGGATACTGTACCACAAAGGGAATATTAGCGTCAATCAACTTTTGATACAACGGTCCATAGGCCCGCCTGCGCAGCCCCAGGGCAGCAGAATAATCCTGCACAATCTGCAGCCTAGCGTTGTCCTGCACCATCGGTCCCTGCTTTCGTGCAGCCCGCAGCACTGCCTCCTTCTGCGGAAATCGCAGGAACCGTGCCAGTACCACACGTGGTCGGCCATCTTTAGGCTGTCTAGGCCCCACTCTGTGCGCTCTCTCGATTTGGACCGGGTCCCCCTCTGTTCCACTCTCCAACAGCTTTCTTACCAACGTCTCCAGGTAAGGCTTTAAATCGCAGTCCCCAATACATTCTGGAACGCCTAAGAAGCGTAAGTTGTTGTGTTGGGGTCTGTTCTCAAGGTCATCTAACTTGGCCTCCTGTGCCTGCAAAGCAGTTCTCATGCAGCCTACTTCTTGTTGGAGCTCCGCAACACTTCCCTCCGTCCTCTCAATACGGGTCTCCGCCTCCAACACCCGGTTGCCCAAGGATTCCAGGGACGATTGAAGCAGGTCCATCTTTCCATTCAGGGCATCAAAGTGGACAGAGAGTGCACCCACCACCGCCGTCAAAATCTCCTCGACGAGCTCTGGTGCTACCTGTGTTTGGGGCGTCAGCGGCGTCTCCATTTTCGGCTGCACCATGCTTCTCTCCTCCCGGCATCCCGCTTTTGCTGCTGCCGCCACCATCGCTTCTGGCTCTACTTACACCCTTGGCTTCTTCTCCGCGCTGTCACCGCCAGGTATCCATGTTAATAAAAGATAGAAACTGGCACTTTTATTGGCGAAATGAGGGGGTTGGGGCCCAGAGCTTGAGCGGCACCCATCCATTCAGCTCATCACATCACATGATCTCCCCTGGAGCCCTTTTTAAAAATTGGTGTTACATTGGCGATCCTCCAATCTTCAGGTATTACAGATGATTTTAATGAAAGTTCACAGATTACTAATAGCAGGTCTGCAATCTCATATTTCAGTTCTTTCAACACCCTTGGATGTATACCATCCGGCCCATCTGGATAGGTAACCATGGTATATATTTCAGTGGGATTCCCTCAGTGTCTCCTTCTACTATAGTGACCCATTTTTTCTTTGGTTCATCATGCCAGTGCACTATGTTTGCCAATTGTGCTGCTATATAATACAACCATAAATTAGGAACTGCTAACCACCCTTCTTTTATCGGTTTATACAGCACCTTTCTAGCTATTCACAGGGCCTTGTGCTGTCAGATATAGTGGAATACTTTTTGTTGAGCCATCTCTACATTCCACTGAGGCATCGTTATAGGCAGAGTTTGATACAGATATGGAGCTTTCAGCAAAGTTACCATTTTCACACTCGCCACTCTACCTAGCCAAGACAGAGCTACCCCTGTCCATCGTTCTAGCTCTCAAGTCAACTTTCTCCACATTGGCTCATAGTTTAACTGATATAATCTCGAGGGATCTGCACTCAACTGTTCCCCTAGGTATCTTATGCTTTTTTTTTGCCCAGTTGAAAAGGAATTTTGTGCCCATTTTATTTATTTCCTGCTCTCTTAGGAATAAGTTTAACACCTTTGTCTTATCAAGGTTAACTTTAAACCCTGAGACATGCTGGTATCTCTCCATTTCCGCCTGCATTACTTTTAAGTAGGCTTTGGGGTGAGTAATAGTGAGCAAGATGTCGTCGGCGAAGAGGGAAATCTTGTATTGTGATCCCTTTATACTAATTCCCCTTACCTCCTCCCTCGCTCTAATTCTCTCCGCAAATGGTTCTAATGATATTGCAAAGGGGGAATGTGGTTCCTAGTTCCACTCTGTAACTTGAAGAAGCTGGAATACCCACCATTTACTTTTATTGCAGCCTCGGGTCTAGTGTATAAGACTCTGGCATCCCACCAGGGTTGGTGGGTAGGAGTTGGTTTAGGTTTGAAAGAGATTTTTTTTTTTTTTTTAATTGAAAGGCAGCAAATAAACATAAAGCACACAAAAGCCGCATACGCTATATGCATAGTACAATAACAGAAGGTAACAATTGCTAAAAGCACAAACATCAATTAATAATCCAACAAAACGCCCCCCCTTTCCCCCCCCCCCCCTTCCCCAGGTCAGCACCTATCAGCAAAGAGCATTCCCATAACATTTTTCCTACCCCCTCCTCCCCCCGATCTTCCCCCCCCCCCAAACCTCCACGCCCGTTACAGATGAAGGGAGCGGACCAGCCAACCAGTGCTCAGGAAGCTAAAGGGGAACTCGAAGACCCCATCTCACAAGACGACACGGTTCCAGCCCCCCCCACAGGATACACAGCGCCCTCAAGTCATCATGAGCTATAGTGTAGGACAAAGGCTTCCCACACCTGCTCAAAGCGGGACAATCGCAACTTACTGGCTGCTACCCCGTGTTCCATTGAATAGGTATCCCACATCCACTCCAACCAGGCCATAAAGGACGGCAGCAGGACCTGCTTCCACGCAGTTGCCACAGATAGCCGTGCCGCATTCAGACCATGCCGAATCAAGGCCAGCTGGGAATTGCGTGCCCCCAGCACATTAACACCAAAAAGGAAAATGCCCGGATCCCAGGGAATGGTCAGCCCAACTAATTGCTTTAAGCGGTATTGGATCCCTCTCCAAAAGGTTCAGACGCGAGGACAGGACCACCAGACATGCGCTAAAGTACCTTTCTCTCCACATCTCCGCCAGCACAGATCCGAACCCCCTGGGTACACGCGAGCGATCCGCTCAGGTGTCATATACCATCTGTATAAAAGCTTATAGTTAGTTTCACAGACATTAATAGCCACCGAACGTTTCCACAACCTGCCCTCTACCTGTTCCCTTTGCTGCTCAGTAAAATGGAGACTCAAGTCGGAATTCCATTGTTTGCGATACTTGCCTAATCTTGGCTGCTGTGCCTGCAAATGGGCATATAAGGTAGCCATAAGACCTTTCGTGGTTGTACACTCCGCGCAGTATCGTTCTATATCCGACAAATCTCGGGCCACTTGAGACCGCACATTTCGAGCTTGTACCTAGTGAGCCACTTGCGTATAGTGAAAAACATGACAATCAGGAAGGTCAAATTCCTCCTGAAGTGCACTAAAAGACCGCAGCCTACCCTCATAAAATAATTGGCCAACTCGACTAAGTCCCTTGTGCCCCCATATCCGGAAAACCGGGTTAGTCATCCCCGGGGGAAACATAGCATTATCCACGATAGGCGCCAGAGGAGTCAGGTCCACCCCCCGAATTCAAAAAGATTGGTCCCAGCAGCGAAGGGTATGCAGGATATAGGGATTGCTTAAACGTAAGCCACCTCGCAACTTGGGACCAAGCCACAGCCGGTCTCTCATTCCCGCCCCCCCCCCCCCCGCAATGTGCATTTCCAATTGTATCAAACGTTTGGGGCTAGCCAGGTTCATCCATTCCACCCCGACACGACATTGCACGGCCGCGTAGTACCAATGGAGGTTAGGCGCCCCCATGCCCCCAGAGCGCATGCGCGTATAAAGAATGCGACGCACGATACGAGGCTGCCGAAAGTGCCATATAAACTTCATAAGCATGGTTTGCCAGCTGGCCAAAGTTCCCCGAGACAGGGGTATAGGAAGTACCTGGAAGAGGTACAAGAACTTCAGGACGACCACCATCTTAACCACCGCTATACGCCCAAACCAAGATAATGTCAAGCTAGCCCAGGACTCCAAATCACGCCGAACCTGTTGGAGTAGCAGGTCATAATTAGCCTTAAAAAGCGCCATCCGCTCCACCGTCAGGTTCACCCCTAAATAGCGAAGGGCACCTGTCACCCAACGAAAGGGGTAGGTAGCCCTCAGGTCCACACAGACCGCCTCCTGAACCCCGACATTGAGAATCTCAGATTTAGTGTAGTTGATTTTGAATCCGGACACCTGGGAGAAGGCCTCAAAGAGCTGCATGGCAGCGGAGAAGGACGCATCCGGGTTCACCAACGGTAATATGATATGATCCGCAAAAAGTGCAATTCTATAGTCAGCAGGGCCCACTCGCACGCCCCCAATGCCTGGATGATCGTGAAAGCTTTGCGCCAGAGGTTCCATCACCAACGCAAACAATGGCGACAGAGGACATCCCTGGCGTGTACCCCTTTCCAACTGAAAGCTTCTCGATTGGCCCCCATTAACCCGAACACAGGCCGTAGGGTCCTGATATAAACTATGGACCCAACAGATAAAGTTAGGACCAAACCCCAGCGCATCTAGCACGCACCAAAGATAGCCCACCTAACACAATCAAAGGCCTTCTCGGCCTCAACTCCCACCAGGAGTGTCGGCTGAGAGTCCTGACGAGCGGTGTGAATAACCTGCAGCATTCGCCTAATATTATCCGCCACCTGACGACCCGGCACAAACCCAACCTGGTCCGGATGTACCAAAGCTGGGAGAACCCGGTTTAACCGGGCCGCCAATACTGAGGCCAGTATTTTAACATCCGTGTTCAGTAGGGAAATGGGGCGGTATGAGGCAGCTTCTTGCAAGGGTTTACCCGGCTTAGGAATCATCGTTATAAGAGCCTCTCGCTGAGAGGGGGTAGCGGCTCCCCCCGCAGAACCTCATTAAAAAGTACTACCAGAGTTGGAGCTAATTGAGTACAGAATTTTTTATAGTACTCCACGGGAAAGCCATCACTACCCGGCACTCCCCCAGCCTTCAACCGGCGGATTGCAAGCTCCACCTCTTCCACAGTAAGTTCCGCATCTATTTGATCTCTATCCGAGTCATTCAATCTCGGCAAAGTTACAGATCTCAGGAAACCCTGCACACGGGTCAAATCAAAAGGCTCAGCTTTATATAACCGTTCCAAAAACGTGGCAAAAACATCACGTATCTCCCGAGAGACAACCCTCCTCTGCCCCCGGAGTCGTTGGTTATCCAACTCTCTCTGTAGACATGCATCTAAGTTGGCGCGGGCCGCCCGCCATTGGTGCAAGACCCGTTTAGAACCAGTCCGGGCGTGCTCCAGGCAATGCTCCTGCCTCCAAGCCCTCCGGGTACGAGCCGCTTCCGCTATTAGACGGCCCCGAGCCGTGGCCTTAAAGGTGTCCCAGACCGTGGGAAGCGGGACCTCCCCAGAATCATTCAACTCAAAAAAATCGGTAATAAAGCGGCCGTGCTCCTGAACAGCGCATTGTCGCCAAAAAAAACGAGCATCCAATCGCCAAAGCGAGTGCCGTGCACTAAACAAATCCGCCGGAAGAGCAATCCAACACGGGGCATGATCCGACCAATTCAGGGCCCCATGCCCAGCCTCCACTCTCATATCCATCAGGCATTGATCCAATAGAAAATAATCTATACGGGTATGCACCTGGTGAACGGGTGAGTAATATGTGTAACTTTTCTCCCCTTCATGGGTATCTCTCCAAACGTCCTGCAAGCCTAATTCCAGCATAAATTTCTGCAACGCCTTACTGGTTCCACCCGCCACCCTCCCAGCGCTACCCGTCGAATCCAAGCGCGGTACCATGTGGGCGTTACAATCCCCGCCCAATATGATAGGGCCTTTTGCAAATTCAGCTAACAAGGCCTTCAGCCGCGTAAAAAAGGTTACCTGGCCTTCATTAGAGGCGTAAATATTAGCCAGCGTTAATAGATTGCGCTCCAAGCGTACATTCATAAAAAGCCACCTACCCAAGGTATCTTTCTTAACCTCCTCCACTTTGAGGGATAAGCACTTATGGAAAAGCAAGGCCACCCCACATTTCTTCCAGCCATTCAAGTCCGAGACAACCCATACCTCAGTGTAAGGATTACGTTTTAACCACCCCTGATTGCTACTACGAAGGTGTGTCTCCTGTAAAAACACTATATCTCCTTTCAAGGATCTCAATTCCGAAAACAGTAAAGAACGCTTTCTAGGGGAGTTAAGACCCTTGACATTCAGAGAAATCACTTTCAACATAGGTAATCAATCACCTTATCACTATCGCCCCTTTCTCCCCCCCTGCCCATATGATCCAGTCCCCCCCTAGCACTTGCAGAGCCACTTATCTTTAGCAGAAGAAGTGGCCCTACTCCTCCCCACCACATAACTATTTTCGGAGGTTCACCCCACCCCCACCAACAGTCCCCACCCCATGAGAGCACCCAGAAACCCTTGCCCCTCACACCCGCTCCCTACCCTCCCCCAGCTGTACTCGCCCCCCATCCAATCCCACACCCCTCCCCGTCAGTACCACCAGCCTGCCAAGAAAAAAACAGGACACGGTTAGACTGACCCCAAACCCAGCTCCCACCGGGCCCCCTTGCAGAAAAAAACATGAAACAATAACACAAACATTTCCCCTTAGAACCATTCACCAGTAAAGCATTGTTCTTACTACCCCTCCCACCATAGCAGAATCACTTTCCCCCCCGTCGCTTTATAGCAAAAAGCTAGTGCCACAGTCCCCACACAACCAGAAACATTTAGTACAGCAAGAACAAGAGTGGGGGACATCGTAAGTGAACAAGACTGAGCAAACAAGTTAATTCTCAAAACCAAAGGACCCCTGGGGACATTCCCAGGGGCAGGAGATCAGAGGTGCAGGAGCCAAGAAGATTCAGGCGGGTCTTCCCACCCGAGTCCATTTCGAATGCTGAGGCTTAGAGGCCGGAGGCGTTGGCAATGCATTGCCTTCCACAAGGCCCGCCTGGTGGAGCGCTCTCCAAGCCTCGGTATGGTCTTTTGCTGAGATCTTTTTATTTCCCAAGAGGAAATTCATCCGGAACAGAAAGGACCAGGAGTATCGAATCCCTTTATTGTTCAGCCCCGTTGTGATTGGTTTCATCTCTCTCCGGCAAGCTAGCGTAAAAGCGGAGAGGTCCTGGTACACGGTCACCGCTGCCTCTTGGTGCTGGATTGTTTTTTTCTCCCGGCCCCTTCGAAGGAGAAGCTCCGCATCAGTATAGCGCAGGAATCTGACGATAACATCCCGGGGTTGATTGTTAGGTTTTCCCAGGGCACGATGCACTCGCTCAATCTCCACTCCCGGCCCACAGGATGCCAGTTCTTCCGCTGTGAGTAATTCACCCATCAAAGTTTTGAGGACCACCGTCAGGTCTTCAGCACCTCCCACCGCCTCCGGAATTCCACGGAAGTGCACATTGTTGCGACGGGACTGGTTTTCAATGTCATCAATTTTGTAAGTCAGTTCCATCGCCTGCGAGCGGTGCCTATCTATAGCACATTGTAAATCCACCTGAGCACCATCATGATCTTCAACTTTTGTCTCGACTTCTTCCACTCGAGTGCCTAGGTCTTTATGTCACCCCTGAGGTCCGCAATAGTGCTCATCACTTCCTCGCGCATGGAGCGGAATTCGCCAGCCAAATCTTCAAAGCCCCTCCGAAGTTCCCGCTGAAGGAGGGCATGCGAAGATAGCGCTGCAGGGCCCAGGTCATTTTTACTCACTGTCTCGTCGCCTGACCCCTCCGAGGGCTGCTTACGGTTGGACTGGTCTGGGAGCCACTCTTCCCTAGCAGACGTTGGGAGGTCCTCATTCCCTCCCGGACTTCGAGCCCCTTGGCTTTGGCAGCCAAGGGTAGTCTGATGAATCCTGTAATTCTAAAATAGGCAGGAATCAGCTGCAAGGAGGAGAGGGGCAGTTGCCAGCAAAAAGAATAGTAGAGCAATCCCACCCCTAAGCAGCAGGTGGCGTTCCAAGATCACTTAAACTGGCAGGACCTAAGAAGCAGTGAGAGGAACTGTCCCCGATGCAAGTAATTCAAGTTCAGCCAGTCCACCAGGCTCAGGGAAAAGCTGTACCCAATGTAGGTAGTATAAGTTCAGCTGTGCATAGCAAAAGGTTCAACCGTCCGTGTTCAGAGGCTGGGCAAGGGAAAAGAGGAACCGTCAATCAAACCTACTAGCTTCGGGAGCGCTGAGACACAGGGAGCCAGAGGCTGATTAGCTGGCTGCAACCCACGTGACATTTTCCCGCCGAGGTCAACTGGAACGCAGACCGGTTTATGCGTTCCAGGACCGCATGGCAATGGCCGCCAAGGTAACTTCAGAGCACACTGGTCGCTGCGGGCCTCTCACCTCCTCAAAGGACGATTGCTACAGTCAATGCCAGGAGATGCAGCGAATCAGCGCGATGATTTCCCCGGGGGCCGATCTCACGCGCTGCTCTAATTCCCGGCAGAGAAACAGTCAGTCCCGGAGCACGTCCCGGTCTCCTCACTAGTTCTGGCCCGGGGGTCTTGGTGCAGCAGCGCTGGGAGATCTCCCTGCAGGGAGCGCGAAGGGAGATGCCCCGCTCCAATCAGCATCGGCAGCCAGCAGAAGGATAGCGGCTCCAGCTGCGGGATAGTATGCCGCCAGGCTCCAGGCACCCCACAGAGCTCCGATTATCCTTCCAGGGCACAGGTTGACTCGCCAGACACCCAGCTATCAAGTCCAGGTAGGAATGGGGGAAAATGCTGGAGATATGCAGTTGTTAGCGTGTTGAAGGGGAGAACCCGGTCCAGAGCCGAATTAAAGTGCGGCCATTTCTTCATGGGCTCACTAGCGCCCCCCCCCCCCTAGTTTTGAAAGAGATTTTGAAGAACAGCTTGGCCAAAGAAGGCATCTCGACGGGAGGCTTTATCTAGGCAGTAATGGGCTGTGAAGGTGTGTACCGAAGCCCAGGTGGCTGCTCGACAAATGTCATCGATAGACACTGAGTGGAGATTAGCCATAGAAGCTGCCATGGCTCTCACATTATGAGCTGTGACATGGTCCTGAAGAGGAAGGCCCTTACTCTCCATAAGCAAAGGATATGCATTGGGCAATCCATTTAGATAAAGTTCTTTTGGAGACTGGAAGTCCCAAATAACTAGGGTCAAAAGCTATAAAAAGTTGTGAGGACTTTCTTAGTTGCTGTGTTCTTTGTATGTAAAAGACCAAGGCTCTTTTACAATCCAGAGTATGAAGGTTTCTTTCTGGGTTAGAGGCGTGAGGCCTCGGAAAAAATACAGGCAGGTAAATTGATTGATTTAAATGAAAAGGCAAAACCACCTTTGGCATAAAATGTGGGTGAGTTCAAAGAACAACCTTATCATGATGAAACCTAGTATAAGGAGGATCAGCCACTAAAGCTTGCAATTCACTAATGCGACGGGCAGAGGTGATTGCAATTAGGAAGATGACCTTCCAGGTCAAAAGCTTAAGGGCTGCAGTGGCTAAAGGCTCAAAAGGCGGCTTCATGAGCTGCCCGAGAACTAGATTTAGATCCTATGCCACCGGTGGTGGCTTGATGGGAGGTTTAGTTAATAGAAGGCCTCTCATAAATCTTGATAGGAGTGGATGAGAGGAAATTGGTTGTCCATTTAGAGGCTTATAAGAAGCTGCAATTGCACTAAGATGGACTCTTACCAAATTGGTCTTTAGACCAGAATTCGATAAGTGAAGGAGATACTCTAGAACTGATTCTAAGGGTATGACCAGGGCGTTTAATCCCCTCTTGGAGCACCAAATAGAAAAACGTTTCCACTTGAAGGCATAAGATCTTCTTGTGGAAAGTTTTCTAGAAGCCTGAAGGATATCTTTTACCTGCTGGCACAGGTTGAAATCATGGAGGTCTAAGCCTTCAGCAACCAGGCCGTGAGGTGCAGGGACTGGGAATTTGGGTGCCATAGCATCCTGTTCTCCTGGGAAGGAGATCTGGAACATGCCCTAACTCCAGAGGTGCCACTTGAGAGAGATGCAGAAGCAGGGAATACCACGTTTGGCGTGGCCATCGTGGTGCTACGAGAGTCATGTGACCCCTGTCTCTCTGAAGCTTGAAGAGTGTCTTGGGGATGAGGGGAATGGGTGGGAAGGCATAAAGGAAGTCCTGACCCCAGTGAAGGAGGAAGGCATCCCTTGCCTGACAGTTGTGCGCTGGAATCCTGGAACAGAACCGGGTAAGTTTGGCATTCAGTGGACTTGCAAAGAGGTCTATGTCTGGAGTGCCCCAGAGATGAAAAATCTTTGCCACCTGGTCTAGGTGGCGTGACCACGCGTGAGGTAGCAGTACTTGACTGAGTTTGTCTGCCCAAAGGTTTTGAATGCCTGGAAGATATACCACTAGAAGGTGAATTTGATGCTCTCTGGCGAGGGCCCATAGTCATAAAGCTTCGTTGCATAACGACAAAGAGCCCGTTCCACCCTGCTTGTTCACATAGAACATGGCTACCTGACTGTCCATCTGGACTAGGACTGTCTAGTAGCTGAGCTGGGCGTGGAACACTTGAAGCGCTAAATAAATTGCTCTTAATTCCAGGAGGTTTATGTGTAAACCAACCTCCTGAGGAGTCCAGGTAACCTGGGTAGAGAGATGATTCAGGTGTGCTCCCCAACCCACCTGTGATGCATCTGTTGTTAGGGTGGCCTGAAAGAGGGATTGATGGAAAGGAGACCCCACTGTTAGATTTTCTAGTGATTGCCACCATTGGAGGGACAAAAATAGTCGTTGAGAAATTATTTTGTCCAACAAATGACCTGTGGCCTGTGTCCACTGTGTGGAAAGGGTCCACTGAGCTGCTCGCCTGTGGAGGCGAGCGTATGGGACTACATGGACTGTGGATGCCATGTGTCCCAGTAACTGCAGTAGCTCCCGAGCAGTGAGGGAGGATTTGCCTGCTGCTTGGGAAGCTAGCTGCATTATGCGAAGACAATGAAAGAAGGAACAGTATACATCTTATGTTCGCCTCGCTGCGGTTGACGCGATCGGCACCATATTCTCAATTACCTGGAACATCCATCAAGACATCAAAGATAGGTTCCCAAAACATCCAATGAGCCCCTGAAGAAGGTGTTGCAAAACACGGCCTGTGTCGGGCCTGGCTGGTTTACTATTGAATAAACAAGTTCTTCCAACATAATCCACGGTTTGGTTTGGTCCTCTGTCTGGTATCCAGACAGGCTCCTATGAATTCTAGGCACTGGGAAGGAACTAGTTGAGATTTCGGGAAGTTTATTACCAATCCCAAGTATTGGAGGATTTGCATTGTATGGGACAGTGCAGTGCTGGCCTCTGCAGCTGTGGAGGCCCGAATGAGCCACTCGTCTAAGTAAGGGAAGACGAAAATCCCCAGGGTTCGTAGAAATGCAGCTACTACTGCCATGCATTTCGTGAATACCCTTGGTGCTGAAGCCAGACCAAAAGGAAGAACCCTGTACTGGAAATGTTTTCCCCTGACAAGGAAACATAAAAATTTCCTGTGATCTGGATGGATGAGAATGTGAGTGTATGCATCCTTTAAGTCTAGACAGCAAAGCCAGCCCTGGCTTTGAAGTTATGGCAGAAGAGTTCCTAGAGAAATCATTTTTAATTTCTCTTGAAAAAGATATTTCTTCAATTCTCTGAGGTCTACAATGGGTCTGTGTCCCCCTGTTTTCTTTAGAATAAGAAAATAGGGGGGAGTAGAATCCTGCCCCCTGTTGAAAAATGGGTACTTCCTCTATTGCCCCTTGGGCAAGAAGTGTAGAGACCTCGTGATCTAGCAGATTGTCTGTCTGCAGAGGTTTGTGAATTGAATTGCTTTAGAATTGTAGGAGGGGGTATGCTGTGAAAATGAAGTTTGTCAATTGTAGGAGAGGGGTACAAAGTCCACTCTTCTGTTATCTGATGCCATCTGTTGACAAAGTGGCATAACCTGTCCGGAATATTGCAGGGTTCGGGACCCCTCAGAGGCAGGAAGGCAAAGCTCTCTAGGAAGGAGTCAAAGCCCTTGAGGGGGCTGACCCTGGAGAGCTGGTTGGGCTCTCGGGCCTTTTGGTTTCTTTTGCTGTCTAGTTTGTCCCTCTTGGGCAGCCTGACCTGGAGTCTGACTCTGCTGGGTATAGGAAGGATAAAACTTCCTCTTTTTGCTAAAAGAGGGTTTTTCATAAGGCTTCCTTTTGTCAAAGTCTACAGCCACTCCAGCCAATCTATCTAAGGTAGAATTGTCAGCATCTAACTCATTAGCCTTTTCCTGCCAGTTCTTGCCAAAGATTCTCCCCGTGCAAGGAATGTTGCCTAACTTGTCCTGTACCCAAGTCTCCAAGTCTGATGCCTGTAGCCAGGCAATCCGTCATGCGCCAATGGCAATAGCAGAAGCTCTGCTGATGCTTTCGAAGCAGTCAAAGGCTGCACGATTGACAAACTTGGAGACATCCTGAGCATGCTTAACTAGAGCAAGAAAATCTTGTCTCCTATCATCTGGGAGAAATGGGTTCATAAGTTCCAAGCCCAACAACAGTCTCCTGTGACTTCTTTGAGGAACATTCCCATATATAGGATATATGAACTGATCCTAGCTGAAAGCACGGAAGCTTGAAAAGTCCTGCATTCTCGACCTGGAGGATTGGATGCATGCCTCTTTGCACTTTTCATCCTACGCATGGCTGATTCCACTGCCATTGAATGGTGTGGCAGCTGAGTTTTCTGAAATCCAGGACATGGTGGAACTCTATACATAGTATCAAGTCTCCTAGAGTGAGGAGAAGTGGTTAAAGGTGTCTCCCACATTCTGAGCATCAGGCTATGCAGAATTTCATGGATAGGCAGAGTGGCTGCCTCCTTAGGAGCTTTAGGATATTGGAGGATTTCCAATTCCTTTGCTCTGGGTTCCTCTTCAGGAGCTACTGTGATTGAAAGACCTTTGGCCATATCACGGATGAAATCCTGAAAGGACATGTCCTCTGGAGGTGACATTCTGCGTTGGGGAGAAGAGGGTTCTTCTAGGAGAAACCCTCTAGTGCCAGCAGATTTGTCAGAGTCTTCGGAATCGAAGGAATTGAAGTATTCCTGATCCCGATGCTCTTGCAAAGCACGATCCCGGTACCGATCGAAGTCGGTACCGCTTTGTCCACTCCAGCCAGAGATGGCATGGGAAGAGTTCCCACCGGGGCCGGTATCGGCATCATCGGTGTTGGTGTCGGTGTCTGTACCGGTGTCGGTACCCGTGCCCTTGGGACCACCGGTATCGCAGCTGAAAGAAGAGCTGCGATACTGCGCTCGATAGCAAGAAACCTCTGGTCTATTGACGCTGCCGATGCCTGGGTGTTGGTACCGGTAAGGACGGCTGGAACCCCCGAGCATGGCACAGGTAGTTCTTGCGAGGTTGAGGCCTCAAGAACATCCTGAAGCCCCATCGATGCTTTGGAAGCCGAAGCCTCCCGCCGGGGCTGTTTTGCTGGTGTGGTTCCCTCAAGGGCAATGCCAATGGCCTCTTGATGCTTAGCAGGAGAGCTACCCTTTGAGGACCGGCTTTTATGTTTAGTTACCTGAGATCCATGGGAGGAAGACGAGGCCCTTGACAATGTCGATGCAATGGATATGGAATCTGAAGAAAAGAGGGTACCGAGCTTTGTGGCCGGTTCTGTCTTCCTCTTTTGGTCATCCCCATGCAGGAGAGACATTCAGTTGGAGAATGATCAGGTCCTAAACATTTTAGACACCAATCATGGCTGTCAGTGATGGAAATGGTACCGCCACACTTAGTACATTTTTTAAAACCACTAGTTGGTTTTTCCATGATTTAGGAAAATGGGGCCTAATGCCCAAAATGGCGCCTAGCACCAAAGAGGAAAGTTTCTGAAAAGAAACAGTCTAAATTTACGTTTTTTTTTTGTATGAAAAGAAAAGAACCGGCGGTACCCGTAGGCGTTGTGCGGTAGGCAAACACGACCACAAGAAAGAAATTTAAAGACGGAATTTTCTGCGGTGACAGGGAATAGATCCTGTCGACTCCACGGAAAACGAAGGACTGAAGAGAGACAGCTGGAAAGGCGTGAAGGCAGCACACATGTGCTGAGGGATGCTCCCAAAAGCGTTCCTATTGGACACTGGGGAGCGTTCCCACGCAGGCTCTGTCGGTACCGACGATACCCATATGTGAAGACTACATTCCTGCTTGTTCCTGGAGATACAGTAATTTCTGGTCAGTCATTTGATCTCCGGGCTAGTAAGCAATTCTGATCAGTCATTCCCTACACCTTTGGTCTAGTAAACAATTCTGGTACAACTGGCTCAGATGTTTTCTCACATACAGGGTGGTTCTAAAGTTCAATATTCCTTGCTGATTCTAAGAAATCTTTTAAATTCCTATCACAAGAGCCCATTGCGGCATCCGGGGGAAAGGGGGGCACTCTCTTTGGCTCTCCTCTTTAAGCAGTGTCAACTTACTCTTACAGGGGGAAAGGGGAGGGAGGACGGGAAAGGGAGGCGAAAATAAAATGGGGGAGAAACTCATGCACAATAATTCAGATGTACCGCACAAGATTGTATTTGTTCTAATGGTGGTTGTTAAATTTGCTATATTGTGAATTACAATATATTAAAATAGATTTACACACAAAGACATGACTCTCTTTTTGCAGATTTTACAGCAAGTCAAAATGTACCGTCAATTCAATGGCTGGTAACAATGGACGTGGCATCACTATATATCTCAGTACTGCAGGATGAGGCATTGTGCCTCCTTGAGAAAGTCTGGGACAGTAGATCTCGTTCCCACCGAGTACCTACATATTTTTTGGTTCAACTAGCAGAAGTGGCCCTGAAGAATTATTTTCTGTATAAAACCAATTTTTTCAACAAATAAATATCAGGCACAACGATAGGTGCTACCTTTGCTCCCTCTGGCTAATTTGTGCATGCAGGGGTTTCAGAATAAATATGCTTACTTGTCAGTATATATGAAAGATGTCATTGAGTGTAAATGCTACATTGGTGGTATGTTCCTTTTATGGGAGGGAACTAAGGAAGATCTATATGCCTTTTCTTCGTACCTTAATGGCTGTAATCAGGCGATCAAGTTTGAGATAGTTTGTAATGAAAACTCTATACATTTTCTAGATGTTTAATATATAAGGCAATAAACACTTTTGTGACCACTGTATTTTCAAAACCAACAGATATAATAGTTTCCATCTGGTTCCATTAAAGAACAGATTACCATTTTCACAGTTGTTGCGCTGTCAGCAAATTTGCTCCTCAAATGTAGAATTTAGAGTGCAACCATGACTAATGGTGAAGAAGTTTGCAAAAAGGGGGTACCCTCAAGAAGTTTTGAGAAAAGCATACAAGTGGGCCTATTATAACCATTGTGAGTGGTTATTAGATTTATCTCTCTGTCCTATGCCTACTACACAGTCTGAACATTTCACGTGTGTATTGCAATACTCTTCTTTGTCATCTAAAATTGATGCATCAATACGGAAACATTGGTATGTTCTATCCATACATCTATTTTTTGCTAATCTTGAATTTAGAGTCACTTATAGTAGGGGCAAAAATTAGTGGGATATAGTTTGACCTGCTGTCCCAAGAAGAATTCTAATGGATGGTGGTGGTCATTCACAATGTGAATATTGCCAGTTCTGTTCTATAATGGAGGAAACCGATAAGATTGTTCTTTCTGTAAAGATGATCCTTTTAAAGTTTGCTACTTCATATATATCTCAGCTTGTGGTGTATTTAATACACTGTCCTTGTAAAAAAGATTTATATTGTTTATTGAGAATTTAATAGACTGCCCATCACAATAGCGTCTGGGCGGTTTACAATGTGCAAAGGCTGCTTAGAAAGTTAGGAAAGGAACATCATAGTGTGATAGGAAAGAGGAGAGAAGAGTAAAAGGTTGAGGGGTGCGGGGGAGGAGAGAGGCCAAAAGCTAGACAGAAGAGGTGTGTTTTCAGATTTGCCTTGAATGTTTTAAATGAAGGTTCCAAGCAAAGGTCTGTGGGGAGCGAGTTTCATAGGCGGGGACCGAGGAAGTAAAAGGCAGAGGAACGGGTGGTTTCTAGGTGGGCCTGGGATGGGGAGGGAAGGGTTAAGTGGTTCATGTGGATGGAACGGAGGGAACGGTAAGGAGTGTGCAGGTGAATCAGGTCGGCAAGGTAAAGGGGAGTGCCAGTGTGAATAGACCTGTGGACAAATAAGAAATTTATATTGAATACGGAAAGGAATCGGAAGCCAGTGCGAGCGAATGAAGAGGGGTGATATGGTCGAAACGGGAAGAGCAAGTGAGGATACGGGCAGCAGTGTTGTGGACTCGTTGCAGATGTTGAAGTTGGGATTGGGGGAGGCCAGCTAAAGAGACGTTACAGTAATCAAGGCGGGAAACAACGAGGGAGATGAGGAGGGTGGTCATAGCAGAGAAAGAGAGGAAAGGGCATACAGATTGGAGTTGTCTTAGTGTGAGAAAGCAGCGCTGGACAACGGATGAGATATGTGCTTTGAACGATAGGGAGGAGTCAAGGGTCACACCTAGGTAACCTAGAGAGGTGACGATGGGGATTGGAGCAGAAGAGAGCAGAGGATTAAGGGAAGGGGCAGGGCTACCAGCTGAGGTTTTAGAGAGATTGATAAGTAAGAAGTTGGAGGAAAACCAGGAAGCTACTGAGGAAAGACAGTCATTGAAGGGGGGGATGATATCGGGGGAGACGGAGTTAGTGTGATAGAGAAAGAAGATATCATTAGCGTAATAATATGCGGAGACACCGTGTTGTTGGACTAAAAGTTCCAAGTTTAAACTCCTGTTACAATGTAAGCACAGAACAGACTTCTGACTGTGCACCCTTGTTGTATGTAAACCGCACTGATAACAAATAGCGCGGTATAAAAGTTATAAAATAAATAAATAAATAAGAGGAGCCAAAAAGACATTAAAGAGGAGGGGAGCAAGGACAGAGCCCTGGGGAACACCACAGGGAAGGGGAGTGGAGGGTGAAGAGAGAGAACCGACGGAGACTGAAAAAGAGCGGCCAGAGAGAAAAGAGTGAAACCAGTGAAGAACTGTGCCAGAGATGCCGGCATCTTGGAGACGTGAGAGGAGAGTGCGATGATGGACGAGGTCGAATGCGGCAGAGAGATCTAAAGAGACAGCGAGAGTGACAAGGCCATGATCGTGAGCGGTGTGTAGTTCGTTTAGAAGGGAAAGAAGAACAGACTCCGTGCTGAATGGTACCTTAATGCTGCAGGAAGAGATGGTGCTTCAATGCTTTCCTGAACTGGGTGAGGTCTGTAATTGAATGGATGTCAGGTGGGAGGGCATTCCAACACGAGGGGGCATAGTACATGAAAGCCCTCCTTCTTGTTACATGTGAGCATTTTGTAATTTTGCTCTGAATACATAGGGTATTGGCTGTGACTGATCTTCTGGCTCTGTTTGGAGGCGTGGGGTGAATGAGGTCAGTGATGGAAGGGGAGGTGAGACTGTTGATGGCTTTGAAGGTCAACAGAAGGTTCTTGAAAGTGAGTCTACAGTGAACTGGCAACCAGTGGAGGTGCTTCAATATTGGTGTTATGTGGTCCCTCCTAGCGGCGACAAGTATTCTGGCTGCTGCGTTCATAGCCAGTTGTAGTGGATTCAACGTGCTCTTCGGTAGACCCTGTAGGATGGCATTGGCATAGTCAAAGTGGGGGATGACTAAGGCCTGATAGATTGTCCTGAAGTCTGGTTCCAGTAGGGGGCGTAGGTGGCGGATTGTCCAAATCTTGAGGTATACTGCATTAACAGTGTTATTTATATGAGTTTTCATATCTAGATGTTGGTCGCATGATACCCTTAAGTAGCGTATTGTGGGCCTGGTTTGAAGCTCAGCACCTCTTACTTTTAGAGCAGCTGGTGGAGTGAATGATTGGTCTCTGGTGATGAATAGGGCCTCAGATTTCTTGTGGTTTATTCTGAGGTTTTGGGAGTGGAGCCAGTCAGTTGTAGCGTCAAAGCAGGCAGTTAGTGGTGAGAGGTCCGGCTGGTCAGTGGCAAATGGCGTATAGAGTAACACGTCATCAGCGTAGATAAGGCATGAGATGCCGAAGGAGTGGGCGATTGCGCAGATGGGCTGCATATATATTGTGGCCAAGTCAACCATTTTGAGCATGGGGGAGGTGAACAGCATAAGGAATTCACCTTAATCAAAGGGCCTCTGTTAGGTGTGCAGGGTCAAAATGCCAGAGCCACAGTTCAAAGGCAGAAAAAACCCAGCTGGAACAAGTTCCAGGAAATGCTTGACAGTGTAAGAGGGATAGATTGCAAGCACGAGGACAAAAACCCTCACTCTAGTAACTGCACTGATTATTCTGATGTCAGAAGGCAGGGGGGATTACAAACACCTGGGACAGAGAGGTGGGGTTGGATCCCAGTGAGTATAAACCTTTGTTAAATTATGGAGAGAGTAGAAGGAGTAGGAGAATGAGGAGTGATTGGAGGAGCAGAGGAATCAGCAGAGGACAGACTTCAGAGCAGCAAGGACAATGGAATGCTGGAGAAGCCAGAGCAGGTGCTAACTTCTGGAGACAGGCTGAGCTACCCATTGCCGAGAGAGGTGATTTCCCTGAATCACGTTTGCAACAAAGGTGGGAGCCAGGAAGGAGAGAAGCTTTCAGGCCACCAGAGAGGTTGTCAGCAGGGCACTCTGATCCAGTGGGTGAGTCAGAACCTATGCAATTGGGAGAACCAGTGTTAGAGCTAGGGACAGAAGAAGATATGTTGATGGATTGTTCTTTATGCCAAGCTCTAGACTTGAAGGGTTGAAAAGAGCCAGCCTTGAATGAACTGTTCCTCTTGCTGAAGTAACCTCAGAGCTAAGCAGTGAGAAAAGTAAATTCCTGTGTGTGTTTTGAAAGGAGGAATTTACTGCAGCATAAGCTAGTGAAGTAAGGCTGTGATTCATGCCTCTGTGTCAGCTGTGTTGAAACTCTACAACGGAGAGAAAGTTAATTGACTGCTAGAAGTGTTTGTGCTTTGCTCCTGTCTCATATGAAAAAGCCTGCTATAAGAGTTTGTGCTTTGCTCCTGTTTATAAGAAAAGCCTGCTATAAGAGTCTTGAGGACACTGTGAATGATTATTTCATAACCTAAGTTTGGTTCTTCACCTGGAAGTGCAGCCTAGAGAAAATTATGGCTGAGTGAAGATAAATTTGCCATAGAAGAAGTAAAGTTTGTTTTTCTATTGCTCTGGTTGACAAAGGACAATAAGACAAGTGGCATCTTATTATATGTGAAAAGGCTAAGCTTCTGCAGTGAAGAGAACTTTAAAAGCCAATGCTGAGTTCTGTTTGTTTTGCCACCAACTTGCTGAACCTTAAGCAAAAATCCTATGATTTCAAAATTCTGTAAATGGTGCCAGCACTGTTCCCTCTAAGCTGTGCGCGTGTGCGCGCGCACACACCTCGCCGAGTGAGCGCACATACTTTACAACAGAGTGCACAAAAATTACAGCTCTGATTCTGATAGAAAACACCACAGACATCTTAAAATTTAAAAGTTATGATTGTAATTACTAGAAATTTCCCGCTTCATTTAGTAATCGTCTATTTTCATTTAATTTGATTAAAATCAATATGGTGTACATACTGTATTCTGACGTGTAGTCAAATTTTAAAGTATATAACTCCGAGTGTCATTATGTGGCGCACAAAAATTTAACCTTCCTTCAAAAGCTGCACACAGCTGATATTTTATGCGCACACAGCCTACAGAAAATTAGAGGGAACATTGGGTGCCAGGAACCTGATCTGTTCTATTGTGTTCAAAATAAAATTATTTTTTCTGTCATAAGCCTTACCCTTGGTTTAACACGACTACAATCCTTCTACTTAAAGCATAAATATAACAGCTGATAGAAGAAGGTTCTCAAGCACCACGCCCTCAACAACTAGAAGACTAGTGGTTTTGGCGTTGTGCTTGTGACAATATATTAAAAAACAGCGCCGAGAGAGAGGATCCCTGTGGGAAACCCTGTTTTTGCTGGAATGGTTTGGAGGACGTGTGCCCTGTCCTTACATGCTGCCATCTGTCTGAGAGGTAAGATTCGCACCATCTCAAGGCCGAATCATGTATCCCCTTCTCTGCCAGACGCTCTATGAGCAGCACATGGTCGACGGAGTCGAAAGCTGCAGAGATGTCCAGGAAGATTAGGGCATAGCCACTTCTGGGTTTAGCCAGGCCAGACGTTAGTGTGTTGAAGAGAATGGTTGGGAGCATCTTGACGCCATGTGCCTCTCTGAATCCGTGTTGGCATGGATCTAAGGGCGCAGTGGTGTCAATGTGGTTCTGGATTTGGTGTTGGACGATCTTTTCAATTATTTTGGCCATTAATGGGATACTTGATATTGGCCGATATGAGTCCACTTTCTGGGGGTCCAGTTTGCCTTTTTTTAGGAGCGGTCTAATGGACGTTTGCTTTAGGCTTTGTGGGAAAGCACCCGTAGCGAAGGAGAGGTTGATGAGTTTGGTTAGGAAAGGACTACATTCCTTGCGCAGTGACTTAATCCAGAATGCAGGTCAGGGATCATTTGGAGCTGTGGTGGTGTTAACCGAGTTGATGGTGTCTTCGATGTTCTTCACTGATGGTGAAGAGAAGGTGGATAGTGGTGTTGGCTGGTGTGGTCTGTTCATAGAGGTGGATGATGCCGTTTTAACAGTCTGGATTAGTTTGGACTGTAGGTAGTCTGCGTATTCTTGTGGTTCTGGCATGCTGCGTTGTGTGAGGGAAGTTTCCTTTGTGAGGGTCCTTACTAGGTTAAATAGATCCTTCAGTTTATTTATGGAGCGCTGCAGTAATTCTGCGTGATAACGTCTCATTGATTCGGCCACTTTTTCGCGGTGTTTCCATAGGTTTGAGGTGTATATGTCCAGATTACTGGTAGTGCGAGAGCGTCGCCATCTTCTCTCAAGTTTTCTCAGGTAGCGGAGTGATGTCCTTAGCTCAGGAGAGTACCAAGGGGTGGTCTTTCTTTTTCTTGGTGTTGCGTCCCCTGGTGGTTGGCTAGCAATGGTACTGAGACTGTTGTTCCAAACGGAGATCATTTCTTCTAGATTGGTTTCTGTGATGTTGAACAGAGGTAGGGATTTGCTGAGTATCTCTTCCTTGTTGAACTGTCGGAATTTTGCTTTTGGGCAGGAATCGGAGGCAGGCTGGCATCTTGTTTGAGCCTGTTGGTAGGGCAACTGGAACCTTATTAGCTTATGATCAGACCATGGGACTGACGTGAGGGAAATGGCAAGTGGGGGGTTACGGCTTGTGGTTGACTGTGGGGCGAAAATCAGGTCAAGTTTGTTTCCCTTTGTATGGGTGGGCTCGTTGATCACTTGGTCATATTCCAGCTGGCTGAGAGCATTCAGGAGGGAGCTGGAGTGTTCTGGTAGGGCTGGGAGATTGAAATCCCCCATAAGCCAGTTTGGTATGTGTGGGTTTTCGGTGTTGCAGGCCAGGTTGATTATCGTTGAGAGGTCATCTGGAGATAATGATGGAGGTCGATAGATTAGGTTGATGGAGGTGTGCTTATTTGCTAGAGTGATAAAGTAGTTTGTGATCTTTGCTAGAGGATGGGTCTCTCAGCCATCACCCCGCTGGAACCCCTGCCTACAAAGGATATCACGGGCCAGAACTGGAGGAAATAAAAATATCAACTGGCATTTTTTTTTAAACAGCTAAAGGTGAGCCTAATGAACATCTGGATGGATGAAACATAATAGCAGCCAGCGCTTTGGGAAAACTGCTGGCCCGCAGTCACCCTCCGATTCAAAGCAATTGTGCCTTGAATGCTTCCCTCAAAGGGGAGGGAGAGGTTAATACCATACAAGACCCTGTGATATAGCACCGGAGGCTCCAAACAAAAACTGTGCAACTCCTGGCAGAAGGAATTGCACCCAGTACACTTCAGCTCTTCCAATGCTCCACTCTCAGGTGGAAGTTTAGAATTAATGTGAATGATCTAAAGGACTGAAGAGTGTGAGGTTTTAAAATAGATGAATCTCCAAAGAGGGCATGAGGGTGGAAATATGGGAGGAGGGGGGGAGAGATAGTGAAAGTGGAAATAGGAAGCTTGGTAGGAGGGGGGGGGGGTAAGAGAAGAATCGGTTAGCCAGGGAGAATATGTGATAGGAAAGGAAGGAACTGGGGCAGGTGAAGTGATGAGAGGCAGAAGATGGTAGCAAAGGCTAGAAATGGGACCAGGAAGTAAGAGGTATAGAAGACTAGAAAGGAGAGAGCCAGAGGAAGCAATGGGCGCACTAAAAAGTGGGATAGATGAAAAGCTGTTAGGTAGGTAAGAGGTGCAAAGTATGAAACGTAATTCATTACTGGAGGATGTAGTAAAAGCTGTTATTGTAGCTGGGTTTAAAAGAGGGTTGAACAAGTTCCTGGAGGAAAAGGCCATAAACCATTATTAAAGGGGACCAGGGAAATCTGCTCCTTATCCCTGGGATAAGCTGTATGGAATCTGTGAAACATTTTGGGAACCTGACACGTACTTGTGACCTAGATTGGCTGCTGTTGGAAACAGGATACTGGGCTTGATGGACCCTTGGTCTGACCTAGTATGGCATATCTTATGAGGACTAAAGGATAAGGAAAAAAGGATAATGATGGATAAAATTTAGTTGAGTAGATAAAGAGGTAGAAGAGAGAGAAATGCAAATAAAGGAAAGATCAATGTCATAAGAGGAAGACAGAAGAGGAGAGAAGAAACAGAAAGGAGAGGCTGGAAAGACAGACACAAGGAAAATGGAAAAGAGTCCAGAACAAGCTCCATTAGGAAAGATAAAATGGCCAGACAATAATGGTAATACATTTTAAAAATATTTTTCAATTTGCATCTCTTCTATTTTTGTATTTGCAAAGTATAACCAGAAATGTATTTCTATTTCTCCAGGAACAAGCAGACCGTCAGTCCTCACTTATGGGTGAGGTTGGTACTGACGGAGCCCGCACGGAGCAATTCCCCAGCTTTCAAAGAAAGCTTCTGGGATTGCTGCCATGCATGCGTGGTCCTCTTCCCACCACAGGTGCCATCTTGCTCAGTCTCCCTTTTTCCGTGGAGCCCCTTCAGACGTACGTACTCGTCCCTCGAAAAATGTTTTGTGTGACTTCGGCCTTTTGGCCTTTTTTCCGGTAGCACCGGACCTCTTCTGTCTTCCCCTTCGCCCCTGCTCCTGCTGTGGGTTAGGGGATCCCTTTTGTGTCTCTATTTAGTGTTTTTTCTTTCAGGCCCTTTTCGCACTCTTTTTTCTCCAACCGCTTGCCTCGAGGGTTTTCAACCTTGCAGGGGCCCCTTTTGCCCCCATGGCCACCGGCTTCAAGAAATGTGACAGATGCTCCAAAAATATGTCGCTCACGGACACCCACGACTGCTGTGTATGGTGTCTGGTGGCTGACCACAACCTGGAGCTCTGCTCGCTTTGTAAGAAAATGTCCGCTAAGGCCTTGCTAAGCCGCAAGCAGAAGTCTGACAACATTTTCCGCAAGGCAGCCCCGGGATCCCCAGTGGCACCTTGCCCTACTGATCCACCGATCCCTGCACCCCAGGCATCACTCCGATCAGGGTTCGCCCAAGGTGCAACGGCGAAAGAAGACGACGACCTTGAAGTCGCTCTTGGGAGCTCCGGACAAGCGCGAGCAGTCTCGCGCTCATTCTCTTAGCCCTCCCCAGCGTTCCCGAGAGTCGGACAAGGAGCGACCTCTAAAGGTACCTCGTACAGACACGGAGGCCTCCGGCGATGGCGCCCGGTCTCCTGAGAGTTGTCCCAGCGAGGACCCCCTCTCTCCTCCTCCACGCCAGACCCGGTAACCCCAGCGTCTGCGTCCCTCTCCCGAGTGGGAGTCCCGTATGCTGGCACTGGAGTGCAGCGTTTCTGCCTTCCTCACTGTCCAGCTGGCACTTTTGCCCAGCACGGCTGGTTCGCGCCCCAAAACTGAGGGACACCCGACTGGGGTACCGAAAACTGCTTTGGAAACCCCCGAGAGCTGCAGACCTCATGAGAGTCCTCGGCACTGGTTTCCCTTGCCGTCCCGTTCCTCGGGGGTGAGGTCTTCCAGAGCCAGTGCCTCTGGCTCCAAGTGGGCCTCGGCCAGAAGGCGCAGGGATCAGCCAGACTCCAAGTCCTTCTTGGACCTCTCGGGCTGGGAATTGGACGAGGACACTTCCCCGGAGACCCACACCCATAAGGATCTCCCCTCTGACCCATCCCTGCCCGCCTCGCAAAGGTGGCTGCCTCCCGCAGACACCTCTTTCCTGGCGTTTGTGCAGGATATGGCTCGGGCCCTCACTATGCCGAAGCAGACCGAGGAGGAGCCGAGGAACGACATCTTGCAGTATGAGTCTCCACCCAGGGAGTCTCTTACGGTTCTGATACTGTCCATTCTATCCTGGCTGCTTCTCCGCAGATGGGAAGCACCCGCCTCAGTTCCTATTATTAGTAAAAGACTCAATGTCATGTATAGGGTCCAGCGTGGCTCAGGGTTTCGGAAGACCTAACTTCCTCACACCTCCATGGTAGTTGAGCCCGCGATGCGGAAAACAGAAGAGCCCAAAGTCGCACTCTGGTCCTGCCTGGTAGGGAAGCCCGTGCCCTAGACGCCCTCAGGCACAAGGCTCATCAGGGATCCATGATGGCGTGCTGAATTCAGGCATACCAACTATATATGGGTATATTCCTTCGTGACTTCACCAAAGAGCTTGGCGGGGTCTCCGCGGGCCTTGGTGGGGAACACCTTCTCAGGTTCCATACCCTCCTGAGGTCGGTCGCAGACTGCTCGAAATATCTTTCCAGCACCGCATGCAACGGGTTCAAATCTTCATGGCTCCAGTCTTCGGACCTGGAGCTGTGGGTCCAGGAGAAACTCCTGGATGTCCCCTGTCTCGGCAAACAGCTTTTCAGCAAGCCCATGGAGGACAAGGCAGCTGAGATAGAGACGGAGATCGTGACTCGCATCCATCTCTTGCAAAACCTCCTCGCTTCCATGGAAGAAGCAGCACACCAAAAAGCCTTTCTTCCAGAGGAAAGGGCTTCCCTACTGGGGATACCCACCACCCGCCTACCTCTGCGCAGACGACCAGCACTCAGGACAAAGGAGGTGCCCAGGGTCACCGGAAACCCAAAGGGCCAAGACCCAGCCACGGGCGCTATCCCAGCCATCCCCGGGGTTTAGCTTCTTGCCCCCTGGGGATGCTTTCACCCATGAGAGGACGCCTGTCCCTTTCGCCTCCAATAGACGGCTATTACATCGGACACCTGGGTCCCGCAGGTGATCCAGGACAGGTTTCATCGTCGTCTAGACAGACTCCCTCCTCCCTTCTTCCCGGCGGAACCTACTCCGTTTCCCTCGCACCAGGCTTGCTTACAGCAAGAGCTGAACAACCTCCTTGGTCAACAGGCAGTCGAAAGAGTTCCGCTGCACCTCCAAGGTCAGGGATTTTATTCCTGGTACTTCCTCATTCTGAAGAGGACAGAAGGCCTGCGCCCCATCCTCGACCACAGGAATCTGAACAAGTTTCTGGTGCGGGAGAAGTTCAAAATGCTATCCCTTGGCGTCCTGCTGCCCTACCTCCGGCAGGGCGATTGGCTATGCTCCTTGGATCTTGGAGACGCTTACACCTATATTCCGGTCCATCCCAAGCACAGGAAGTACCTGTGTTTCAGGGTGCCGGGAGAACACTTCCAGTACAGAGTGCTCCCCTTCGGGCTCGTGTCTGCCCCGCGAGTTTTCACCAAGTGCCTGTCAGCAGCTGCGGCCCACCTCTGGCTGCAGGGCATATCCGTCTACCCTTACCTAGACGATTGGCTCGTCTCGGGCACCTCGGCAGAGGAGGCTCACCTCTTGGCTTCGTGCACGGTGCTCCTCCTTGAGTGCCTCGGTTTCCTGATCAACTTACTTCAAATCCCACCTCACACCGGTGCGGACCCTGGAGTTCAATGGCACTCTCTTCTCGACAAAGAATGTGTGACCGCCTTTCTCCCTCGAGCATGCATGGATTGGCTCCGTGCTCTGGCTGCCAAGGTCCAAGGCCAACCCAGGGTCTCAGCGCAGACCAAGCTGCGCCTCCTGGGGCACATGGCCTCAACTGTCCATGTCGTTCCCCATGCTCGCGAGCAGCCCAATGGTGCTTCAGAGCGCAATGGGCCCAAGCCTCGGGCCGACTCCGGGACCCCGTCCGGGTGTCTCACAGCAGGACCCCCAGAGCCTCCTTTGAGGCATGCCCTTCCAGACTCGTCTGCACAAACTCATCCTGATGACTGACGCCTTGCTGTTGGGCTGGGGAGCTCACTGTGACCACCTGTGCACCCAGGGGCGGTGGTCACCTGAGGAATCTTGACAGCAGATCAACCTGCTCGAGCTTCAGGTGGTCCGCTTGGCCTTGAAGGTCTTCGAGTACCACCTGAAGGGCAGGTCGGTGTTCGTGCAGACCAACAACCGAGTTGTGATGTTCTACATAAACAAGGAGGGGGGGCACGGGCTCCTGCCTCCTCTGTCTGGAGGCAGTCCTCCTCTGCTCCTTCGCAGTGCGCCGGGGCATGACCCTAAGAGCTGTCTACCTCCCGGGCCAAGACAATGTCCTCACGGACCGGCTCAGCAGATGTCTCCGCCTGCGCAAATGGCGCCTGAGTTCAGAGATGGTTCTCCACCTGTTTCGCTGCTGGGGGACCGGCCATGGACCTGTTCGCCAGCCCAGCGAACGCGCAGCTCCCCTGCTTCTGCGGGCCAATACCACACCCATGAAGGGTGGCCCCGGATGCGTTCCTCCTGAACTGGACCTCCAGGCTTCTGTATGCGTTCTCCCCAACCCCCCACTCCTCTCATTGTGAGGACGCTACACAAGATCCAGTGTGACCGAGCCTTGGTGATTCTCATGGCTGCTTCATGGCCTCGACAACCTTGGTTCCAACTTCTACTTTGGCTCTCATCAGAACCTCTGGTTTCCCTGGGCAGTGCCCCTGGTCTGCTGACGCAGGAGGAGGGACAGGTGCTTCACCCGAACTTGGTCTCGCTATCCCTGACAGCCTGGTGGCTGAATGGGTCTCTTTAACCTCGCTGTACCTCCCAGTGGAGATCGAGGACGTCCTCCTTGCATCAAGGAAGGACTCGACGAGGCGGGCCTACACCCTGAAGTGGCGGCGGTTTTCGATCTGATGCTGCAAGCTACAGATCGATCCGTTTCTCCTGTTCCACCCAATGGGTTCTCCAGAACCTTTTCCACCTCTCACAGGTGGGACTGAAGGAGATACTGGAGGAGAAAAGAGATTGAGATTTTTCTGGGAGCACCAGACAGAGAATCTACGCCACTTAAATGCATATGAACGTCTGGTGGAGGGCTTTCGAGAAGCCAAAAGGATCTCCTTAATCTCTTGAGAAAGGTCAAAGCCCTATGCTCTCAGCAGCCAAGCTGTGAGGCGGAGAGATTGTGGATTGGGATGGAGTAGTGAGCCATTGTCCAGGGCGAGGAGATCCGGCACATATCCCAATCGCAGAGGATAAGTGAGTCAGACATAGTAACAGCAGACATCGTAGTTGCCGTGGCCAGTGAGGGGCTATGAGAATCATGGAGCCTCTGTTGGACTGCAGCTTGAAAAGCGTCTTGGGAATGAGGGGTATGGGAGGGAACGCATAAAGCAGACCCTGACCATAGTGTAGGTCAGGGGTCTCAAACACGCGGCCCGCGGGCCGCATGCGGCCCGCGATGCACAGAAAAAAAAAAAAAACCCCGGCTTCTGCAGCCTCTGTCTACAGCCACCACAAGCCTGATCAGCATCGGGGAGTTGAGCAGGAAGGAAAGCTCCTCCCCGATCACTTCCACAAGGTCAATCAGGCCCACCGGAACCCCCGGACACAGCAACATTCCAAAGGAAGCACCTCCAGGTGCTGCTTAATGCCGCTACAGCCACCACAAGCCTGATCGGCGTCGGGGAGTTGAGCAGGAAGGAAAGCTCCTCCCCGATCACTTCCACAAGGTCAATCAGGCCCACCGGAACCCCCGGACACAGCAACATTCCAAAGGAAGCACCTCCAGGTGCTGCTTAATGCCGCTACAGCCACCACAAGCCTGATCGGCGTCGGGGAGGTGAGCAGTAAGGAAAGCCCCTCCCCGATCACTTCCACAAGGCCAGTCAGGGCCACCATAATCCACGGACACAGCAACATTCAAAAGGAAGCACCTCCAGGTGCATCACTGCCTCCCTCTGCTTTTCTGGCTCTCCAGTCTCTTACCGTACTCTCCCACTTGTCTTTGCTGTCTGGTATTGCCTATGTGCATCAAAATCTTAAATCCGGCCCTAGCTGTTGTGGTGGTTGAGAAGAAATGAGATACCTTAAGCCCGTTGGGATTTTCAGACAGCTGGGAGATTTGGGACTAGAATCGGAAAGCAGGTCGCAGAGCAGGTAACCAGGGAGCTTGACTTGAGCTGTTTGTAACTATGCCAATTTATGTATCTTTCTACTACATTTTTTCTGTCTTTGATAAAAAATATGCAAAGAACTTGATGCTCCTCTCCCTTTATAAATGAATAAAGTTTCCTGAATCGGAAGTAGCGGTTCATAGCTGCTCAGAAACGCTACTTGTATGGGATTCGTGCTTTTTTGGTTACTGTTTTAAGTGATACACACTTTGCAACTGTGTCCTTCTCAGTTATGTTGTATCCTCTCATACGTAATGTGCAGGTTTAATTAGTCAGACCAGATAGCGATTGATCGCGAGACCACGCTTCTCCGCGTTAGCGCTTCTTTCCTGACCCGGCTCATACAGATCAGCTGAGCAGAGAGTGGCCAGACTGGTTGGCTGAGAGTCTGTCCCCTCCCAGTGACGTCACCAGCAGACCCGGAATCCGGAAACGAGGCTGCAATCAGTGGGAGCCGCGAGCCTGAAGCCGGGAAAATGGTAGGCTTTCCTTTGCCAGCAAAACAGGTATATTTATCAGACGAGCTCAGACAGACTTATTTGGTTTTCCAAAAGCTCGTGTATTGTTATGAGAGAGGCTGTGAAATTTGTTTCTCTCTTCTTTGGGGGGAGGATGATTTGCATTTTCTGTCGCCCTTGGCTGAAAGGAGAATTACAGATGCTTTCCTAGATTAAGCTATCGCTTCCATTTGGAGCCTAACAGCCAAGAGACAAGCCGTGACTATTCTCTGAAATGTGTTGATTTAATATTTGCAGTGTTGCCTTTTGATAGTTAGGGTATGGTGCTTTGTGAGTCCTGGTAGTGCTGTTAGGACACGGCAGGTTTGCTATGGGTTCTAAATGAGCAGTGTTTCTAGTAGTTCCTAATGTGCCTGGCGGTTGGCACTGGTTTATAGTAATGTAGAAATCTTTTAGTCTTTCTTTATCCATACACATTAAGAGGCATGTTTACTAAAAGTTAATGTATGGTAACATTATGCAAATATTTATGCAAATGAGGCCCTTATGCAAATGAGGCCTGCGTCTTGTGCGGCCCCCGGGTTACTCTACAAGTCCTCATTTGGCCCTCAAAGCAATTTGAGTTTGAGACCCCTGGTGTAGGTGGAAGGCATCCACCTGTTGGTTGGTGGATGTTGGAGTTCTTGTGCAGAAGCAAGGAAGCTTGGCATTTTGCGGAGTCACGAACAGATCTCCGTCTTGAGTTCTCCAGGTCTGGAAGATGTTAGGAATTTGTGTCCAGATGAAGAGACAATTTGTGGGGAAGAAGAATGCGACTCAGTCTGTCTGCCAAGACATTGGACTCTCCCGGGAGGTACACTGCTTGGAGGTGTATTTGATGTGCAATGGCAAAGGACCAGAAGTGAATCGCCTCCTTGCAGAGGACTCAAGAGCCTGTTCCTCCCTGCTTGTTCACACAGAACATGGCAACCTGATTGTACATCCTGACTAGGATCTGTTGTGGTCTTAGGTGGGGTTGGAACACCCAGAGTGCACTGGAGATAGCCTGAAGTTCCAGAAGATTGATCTGGAGTTGTGACTCCTGCTGTGTTGTCAAGGTTGCCCAGATGGGCTCCCCAACCTAGTTTGGAGGCATCCATCAGGTTGCATTGACATGGAGACATCTGAAAAGGTGACCCTATGAGCAGGTTTTCTGGAGATCACCACCACTGGAGGGATGTGGTTAGATGGGCAGTAACTTGGATCCTGTCCTGGAGACAGCCTGAGGCCTGCTTCCATTGGAAGGCAAGAGTTCACTGGGCTGTCTGCATATGTAGTTAGGCATATGGAATGATGTGTACTGTAGAGGCCATATTCCCAAGGAGCTGCAGCATCTCTCGGGCTGTCAGATGGTCTCGTAGGAGTGTCTGGCAGTATGTGGATATGCATTTAAACTAGAAAAAGGGGGTGACGGATGGGGAAGGACAAGTTCAGGACATCACTCAAAGCAAAAGCAGATCATCAGAAACAGCCACACTTTTAAACCACACATCAACGACAAGTGGGAAGAAGTGGGCAGAACAAAATCAATGCAAAATACATGCAAGTCAGTTAAATGCTGGAAAGAAATAAGCACAAATGCTCAAAGCTTAGCCAACAAAATTCCGGACCTGGAAGCCCTAATGGTCTAAATGGACTTGGACATTGTGGCCATTATAGAAACATGGTTTAATGAATCACATGATTGGGATATAGCCATAGCTGGCTATAATCTATTCAGAAGAGACAGAGGAAGTGGAAAAGTAGCCTTGTATGTCAAAAGCAATATTAAAGCTACTGAAATACAGGGGGCATGGGGAAAAGAAGAAGCGCTCTGGATTGTGTTGGAAAGAGGAGATGGCACTGTTATCCATACTGCTGTAGTCTACAGACCTCTGACTCAAAATCTAAGAAATAGATAACATATTGATTATAGATATTGCCAAGATAGCCACAAAGGGAGAAGTAATCATATTGGGTGCCTTTAATCTACCCGCTGTGGATTGGATTACTCCTTCTGCAAATCTGGAAAGAAGCAAAAAAGAAATTGTGGATGCTTTCCAAGATGCATTACTTAGACCAGGGGTGGGCAATTCCGGTCCTGGAGGGCTGCAGACCAGTCAGATTTTCATGATGTCCCTAATGAATATTCATGGACCTATTTCCATACCATGGAAGGCAGTGGATGCAAATAGATCTCATGAATATTCATTAGGGATATCATGAAAACCTGACTGCTCTGTGGCCCTCCAGGACTGGAATTGCCCACCCCTGACTTAGACAAATGGTGATGGAACCAACCAGGGAAAGCTCAATGCTGGACTTGGTGCTCATCAACGGTGATAGCGTGTCGAATGTCTTGGTGGGTGCCCCTGTGAGCAGCAGCGATCATCACACGGTGTGGTTTGAGATAAAAGCCAAGGTGCAGTCCAATCATAGCAAGCTCAAAGTCCTAAACTTCAAAAACACTAACTTCAGTAAAATGGCCAAGTACCTGAAGGAGGAGATGGCAGGGTGGGAGGGGATAAGGGAAGTGGAATTGCAATGGGCTAAACTAAAGGTGGCAATAAAAGGGGCAACAGATAAATATGTAGGTAAAATTAATAAAAACGAGGAGAAGGAAACCTATTTGGTTTTCCAAAGAAGTGGCTGCTCAAATAAAGGCAAAAAACACAGCTTTCACAAAATTCAAAAGCTTGCAAACAGAGGAACACAGAAAGGAATACAGGATCAAACTAAAAGAGACAAAAAGAGAAATAAGGAAAGCAAAATCAAAGGCTTAGGAAAAGATGGCTAAAGATGTGAAGTGTGGCGACAAAACTTTCTTCAGGTATATTCGGGAAAGGAGGAAAATCAGAGGTGGAATTGCAGGACTCAGAAGTGCTGGGAACAGACTTGTGGAAAGTGACATTGAAAAAGCGAAATTGCTAAACAAATACTTCTGCTCTGTTTTTACTAAAGAAAATCTTGGAGAAGGACCACTGACACTCCCAAATATAAAAATGGGAATGAAGTAGATACCACACCATTCACAGAAGATGATGTGTTAGAACAACTTGCAAAACTGAAAGTGGACAAGGCCATGTGACCAGATGGGATACATCCCAGGATACTGAAAGAGCTCAGAGGTTCTTCCAGGGCCATTAAAGGATGTTTTCAACAAATTCTTGGAAACAGGAGAAGTTCGTCAGGATTGGAGAATGGCTGATGTGGTACCTCTTCACAAAAGTGGTGACAAGGAAGAAGTGACAAACTACAGGCCCGTGAGCCTTACCTTGGTGGCGGGAAAAGTAATGGAGGCACTCCTGAAAGAGCGAATAGTGGACTTTCTCAAAACCAACAGGTTGCATGATCTGAGGCAACATGGTTTTACTGAAGGCCGATCTTGCCAAACAAATCTGATTGAGTTCTTTGACTGGGTGACCAGAGAACTTGATCAAGGGCATGCAATGGATGTCATCTACCTGGATTTCAGCAAAGCCTCTGATACTATTCCTCATGGGAGGCTTATCAATAAACTCAGTAGTTTGGGGATGGGTCCCAAGTTGGTGAACTGGATCAGAAAGTGGTTGACTGACAGACGACAGAAGGTGGTGGTAAATGGAGCTCACTCGGATGAAAGGAGGGTGATTAGCGGGGTGCCCCAGGGTTCAGTCCTGGGCCTGGCACTGTTCAATGTATTTGTGAGTGGTCTAGTGGTTAGGACAAGGTACTTCAGGCCGGAGGGCCAGGGGTTCAAGTCCCACCTGGGGACAGCAATCTCAGGCTGGAGGGACTGGGATTTCTAGTCCTATAGGCATCCCTTGTGGTCTTGGGCAAGCCACTTAACCCTCCATTGCCCATGTTCCCTGTAAGTATTAGCGTATGTGTCTCATATCCCCTCATGTTAAATGTATCCCCCAATTGACCGCTTTGACCCAGTGAAAAGCGGGATATAAATACAGCAAAATAAATAAATATTGCTGAAGGACTGAATGAAAAAGTGTCTTTTTGCAGATGACACGAAAATTTGCAACAGAGTGGACTCCCCTGAGGGAGTGGATAACGAGGAAAGATCTACAAAAGCTGGAAGAATGGTCTAATGCTTGGCAGCTAAGATTTAATGCGAAGAAGTTCAGTGTCATGCACTTGGGAAGCAGAAATCCAAGGGAAAGCATAGTTATTCAGCTGTAACAGGTGTTCTCCAGGAACCAGTTCTCACATATGGGTGACGTTGATGGAGCCCCCATGCGGAGCAAATCCCCAGCTTTCGAAGAAAGCCTTTGGGACTGCATCACGCATGCACAGTCCCCTTCCCACCAAAGGGTGCCATCTTGCTCAGTCAAATGACATAGCTAAAAAGACGGCAAAGGATTAAAATTTAATCAAATAACTGCAACTCCAGGGGAGGAGAGAGGGTTGTGAAGACTGATTTCTGCTGTCCCTGGAGAACACCTGTTACAGGTGAGTAACTACACTTTCTCCAGGAATAAGCAGGAAGTCAGTCCTCACATATGGGACTCCCTAGCTATAGGCTACCGAGAACCCATAACTGAAAAATAGGCTCCCTCTAGAAGAGTTGCAGAAGCCATGATAGGAGTTCATCCGAGAACGCAACACTCCGGTAGCCTGACACCAAAGGGTTGGAGGGTAGGAGTTGCCTAAACCTCGAACAGATTACGGAGTACAGCCTGGCCGAAAGCACTGTCCCGTTGGGACTCCCTATCCAGGCAGTAATAGGCTGCAAAGGTCTGGCTTGAAGACCAGGTTGCGGCCCAGCAGATGTCTTCCATCGGAACAGAGCGGAAGTGAGCCACTGAAGCGGCCTTAGCCCTGACCCGGTTGGCTGTGATGCGACCCTGCAATGAGAGATCGGCTGCCCTGTATGCCCAGGCGATGCAATCCACCTCCCAGGTGGACAACGTACGCTTAGAGACAGGCATCCCCAGCTTACTGGGGTCATAAGAGACGAAGAGCTGAAGAGCTCTTCGATGTCTCCGTGTACGCTCCAAGTAGAAGGCCAAAGCCCTCTTACAGTCCAGGGTATGCAGAACTGCTTCTGCCCAGCTGGCATGGGGCCTGGGAAAGAAGGCCAGAAGCACCACCTCCTGGTTGAGGTGGAAAGAGGAGATCACTTTCGGCAAGAACTTGGGGTGCGTATGAAGTACCACCCTGTTCCTATAGAACCGTGTGAACGGTCTATCGGACACCAGAGCTTGCAGCTCACTCACTCGTCTAGCCGATGTGAGTGCCACCAAGAAAAGCGTCTTCCAAGAAAGGAAGTGTAGATGGCAAGTAGCCATCGGCTCATAAGGTGGGCGCGTAAGCTGCTGCAAGACCACATTTAGATCCCATTCCGTCGCCGGGGGACAAACCGGGGGTTTCAGCAGAAGCAAACCTCTCAGGAACCTGGACACCAAAGGGCTCCCAGAGAGAGGTTGCCCTTCCACTGGAGAGTGGTGTGCTGATAAAGCACTAAGGTGAACTCGAACAGAGTTTGACTTGAGGCCTAAATCGGAAAGGTGAAGCAGGTACTGCAGCACCAGCGTCACCTGGCAGGAGAATGGGTTCTCACTCTGCTGAGTACACCATACCTCAAACCTACGCCACTTAAATGCATAGGTTTTCCTAGTCGATTGCCTTCTAGAGGCTAGCAGCACATCCTCTATCTTTTTTGGGAGGAGAAGTGGTGCAAGGACTACCCTTTCAGCAGCTATGCCATCAGGTTACGGGACCTGAGGTTGGGATGCAGAAGTGAGCCCCCATCCTGCGACGGGAGATTGGGCGAAAATCCCAGAGGAATTGGAGTCTCCTCCGCCAACTGCAGGAGGAGTGGAAACCAAGGCTGTCTCGGCCACCTGGGGGCTACCAGGATGATCGAGGCCTTGTCCTGAAGGATCTTGAATAAGGTCCGAGCTACCAGTGGAGTGGGAAGAAACGCATATAGGAGGCCCACAGACCACGATATTAGGAAAGCATCTGCAGCCACCCTGTGTGGGTGCGGCTGTCTGAAACAGAAGCGGGGCAACTGGTGATTTTGAAGGCTCGCAAACAAATCTATGGATGGTCGCCCCCAACACTGGAAGAGTTGCTGGGCTACACTGGGATCCAGTTGCCACTCGTGCGGCTGGAGAATTCTGCTTAGCTTGTCTGCTAGGAAGTTCTCCTGACTTGGTAAGTAAACTGCCTTGAGGAACATTCCCTGACTGACTGCGAAGGAGCATAGGTCCAGGGTTTTCTGACACAGGATGCGAGAGCCTGTGCCCCCGTTTGTTCACGTAGAACATCGATACTTGATTGTCTGTCTGAATCAAGACAGATTGATGAGCCAGGGTTTGGCATAAGGTCAGAAGAGCTAGGCAGATTGCTTGAAGCTCTAGGAGACTGATTTGTTGTGTACTCTCCCATGGAGACCACACACCTTGAGTGCAGACCTGCTGGCAATGAGCACCCCATCCCAGCAGGGATGCATCCATAGTCAGCACCCTTGAGTGCGTGGGAGGCTGAAAAGGCACTCCCTCCAGAAGGTGGTGAGGTTCAAACCACCATTTCAAAGACTGTATTAGGCGATGGGACACCTTGATGTTGTCTCTGAGTCTGGCCTGTGGCTTGTGTCCACTGGTCCCTGAAGCACTACTGAGCTGTTCTCATGTGGAGTCGAGCATTGGGTGTCACATGCACTGTGGAGGCAATGTGACCAAGAAGGCGCAGAAAGTGTCTTGCTGAGATGTGGGATCTGCGAGTCACTTGCTACACTAGGGCTACCAACCTTTGAGCCCTTTCCTCTGGTAGATAAGCCTTTGCCTGAAGGGTGTCTAACCTTGCCCCATGAACTCCAGTCCCTGAGAGGGAACCAGCGTGGACTTTGTGTAGTTGATCACAAAGCCCAGGCGCTGAAGCAACTGGATAGTGCGGGATGTGGCCTGTTGGGCTTCTAGAGATGACTGGGCTCTGATGAGCCAGTCATCTAAGTAGGGGAAGACGAAGACCCCTTGAGTCCTTAGAAAGGCCGCCACCACCACAAGGCATTTTGTGAATACCCTGGGTGCCGAGGCTAGGCCAAAGGGCAGCACTTTGTACTGAAAATGTTTTCCTCCCACTACAAATCTTAAGATAGTGTCTGTGGTCTGGATGAATCAAGATGTGCGTATACACATCTTTGAGATCTAAGGAGCATAGCCAGTCTCCCTGGCGGAGGTAAGGCAGCAATATTCCAAGGGAAAGCATCTTGAACTTTTCCCTCACCAGGAACTTGTTCAGGTTTCGCAGGTCGAGAATAGGTCTTAGGCCTCCAGCTCTTTGGTATCAGAAAGTACCTGAAGTAGAAGCCTGTGCCCTGTAGGTGGTGAGGCACCGGTTCTACCGCCTGATCTTCGAGAAGACTTGTTAACTCCTGCAAGAGGACGTCCCTGTGAAGAAGGGGTCTGAGAGGCTCCCCTGGAAAGTAAGAGGGAGGCACCTGTTCGAGATGTAACAGATAGCCCATTTGGAGAACCTAGGTGTCTGTTGTAATAGCTGGCCACCTGTGGGCATACAGGGTCAGCCTTCCTCCTGTGCAGGGCCTTGCGTCCTTCGGGAGAGACACTATGCACTGGGAGTCAAAAGCCCCCTCCAGGCTGGGCCAGAGCCGGTGCCTGGGGGCCTTTTGCTTACGCGGGCCCTGCCCCCATCCCTTGGCCTGCTGCCCCTGCTGGGAGCTGGGGAGGCCTAAGTGGGGTAGTTTCGGAAAGCTGATCCTTTCCTCGGAAAAAGGGCTTCTTACCCGAGCCCTTCTTCTTAGAAGGGGCAGAAGTCTTCTTGAGTCTTGTCTGGGTCAGGTACTCGGACTCGATCTCGGCAGCCTTCTCAGTCATGGGCTTGCCAAAGAGGTTTTCACCTCGGCAAGGGACATTGACCAACTTGTCCTGAACCCATGGCTCCAGGTCTGGCGACTGTAGTCATGCCGGCCCCTGCTACCCGGGCCAAAGCCTCAAAGCCGTCATAGGCTGCTTGAGTCATGAACTTCGAGCACTCTCGGATCCCAGTGGACAAAACCTGGAAGCGCTGCAAAGGTCCCTCAGAGAGACCAGCGGAGAACCCAGCAAGCTCCTTTGCCAGATTTCGCAGGTACATGCCCATGTACAGCTGGTACGCCTGGATTCGGCATGACAGCATCGAACCCTGGTAGCACTTTCTGCCAAGAGCATCCATGTTGCAGGCCTCCCGGCGAGGTGTGTGTCTTCTGGCTCTTGAGCCGGCGCATGGCCGATTCCAAAACCATGGAGTTGTGCGGCAGCTGTGTCTTTTCGAACCCAGGGCTCTTGCAAACTCAATAGATGGAATCGATTCACCTGTTGAGGACCGGCATCGAGGCCAGTGTCTCCCACATTCGGAGCATCAGCCGTTCCAGAATAGGGGGCACTGGTAAAGTAAGGGCTTCCTTTGGAGAAAAGTCATACTGGAGAACCTCGAGCTCCTCAGCTCGAGGTTCCTCCTTGGCATCCACCGGGAATGACAAAGCCATTGCCATGTGCCGGACGAAGTCGAAGAACCGGGTGTCCTCCAGGGGTGACCATCTCCGAGGTTCAGATCCCGGGGAGTCTGGGGGGACGTACTTGGTGCGGTGGGTGCCCGGGGACTCCTCGTCCTCTGTCTCCCAACCGGACTCTGAGTCGTCGTCGATTGGCTCCGGCCTCGAGGGCTTTGGTCTCGACCGCCCTGATGCCGAGGGAATCGGTGTCGACGACTTCAGTCTCGAATGGGAGGTTGAGGGGGACCTCGGCTGAGGATCAACTCGAGACCTCATTGTCTCGAGGATCGGCTCGGCCTCCGGGGTCGACTTGGATGTCGAAGTCCTGGTGGTCGGGGCGGACGGACATGTAAGACCCGCCATCAGCGCCTGCTGCTGGTCCATGAAGGCAGACACGCTGAGCTCCAAGGTCACCAACCTGAGGCCAAGCTCAGGAGGCTCCGCAGCCCCCGGCTCAAGTCCCGATGCCGGCTGTCCTGGGGCAGAGTCAACAACGAGGACAGTGCTTACCTTCCTCGGTATCTCTAGGTCCTTTCAAGGAAGTTTGGCAGGCCTCTCCGACTCTGAGGATCCGGGGCGGTGAGTCGGGCTCCCTGACAGAGCCCACGAGGGACCAGGCCGTTTGGAGCTCTCAGACACCGCCCTCATGGATTTTTTCTTCCTCCAAAGTTTCCACGAGGGAGACCCCCTTTCAGAGGACACCCTTGGGATCAGACAGCTCCCGAGAGGTCAAGGCCTCTGAGGTCCAGGCCCAGGCAGTTGCGGACTTGGGAAAAATTCTGTCATGTTGCTGCTAACCTGCACCTCAGTGACTTAGAAGACATCTTTTTGCACGGGCCACAGACCACAGGGTCATGGTCGGGCTCGAGGCATCGGAGGCAGCAGTCGTGTGTGTCAGTGAGAGACATTAGCTTCGTGCACCGATCACACTTTTTAAACCCACTGGCAGCCATCGGGGGTAAAAGGGCCCCTGCAAGGTCGAAGGACTGGGCTGCCAGCTAAAAAGAAAAAAAAGAGCGCGAACGATGGTCACCAAGGACAAAAACGAAAAATAGACCGGACTTGATATGGGAAGGAGAACCGGCGTCGAACTGGCTAGCAGAAAATAGAATTTTCTAACTTTTATCAAAATTTTCCAGGGAAAACTAGGATGGACGATGTCCGTTGGGCTCCGTGGTAAAAAGGAGACTGAGCAAGATGGCACCCTTGGGCAGGAAGGGGACCGCCCATGCGTGATGCAGTCCCAAAGGCTTTCTTCGAAAGCTGGGGATTTGCTCCGCATGGGGGCTCTGTCGACATCAACCATATGTGAGGACGGACTGACTTCCTGCTTGTTCCTGGAGAAATATACGCTATAGGGGGCGAGAGGTTGGTGTGCACGGACCAGGAAAAGGACCTTGGTGTGATTATTTCCGAGGATCTCAAGGTGGCAAAACAGTGCGACAAGGCAGTGGCAAAAGCCAGGAGGATGTTGGGTTGCATACAAAGAGGAATTACCAGCAGAAAGGAAGAGGTACTAATGCCACTGTATAAGTCACTGGTAACATAGTAAATAATGGCAGATAAAGACCAGTATGGTCCATCTAGTCTGCTCAGTAAGATGGCAAGAGTAGTGCACCTGCTGCTCCGTGCAGGCCACCCCTCCCCATGTCTTAGTTTTAGGGGTGAACCCACCGCTCCGTGTAGGACACCCCTGTATGCTGAGAAATTAGATAAGTTTATTTTGATTTTATTCTGTTGCTGTAAAAGGATCCACTGTGTCTGTCCCATGCCATTATGAATTCTGTCACTGTATTTGCCCCCCACCACTTCCATCGGGAGGGCATTCCAAGCATCCACCACCCTTCATATCTTGCAAAGGATGTAAAAAGACTGGAAACTGTTCAGAGGAAGGCGACCAAAATGATTTGGAGCCTGTGTCAGAAGCTTTATGAGAAGAGACTTGAAGACCTAAATATGTACACTGGAGGAGAGGAGGGATAGGGGAGATATGATTCAGACCTTTAAATACTTAAAGAGAAATAATGAACAAACAAACCTCTTCCAAAGACGGGGAAGCTGTAAAACTAGAGGGCATAAGATGAAGCTGCAAGGGGGTAAATTGAAAGGCAATGTCAGGAAATACTTTTTCACTGAAAGGGTGGCGGATGCTTGGAATGCCCTCCCGATGGAAGTGGTGGGGGCAAATACAGTGACAGAATTCAAAATGGCATGGGACAGACACAGTGGATCCCTTTACAACCAGATAAAATCAAAATAATCTTATCTAATTTCTCAACACACAGGGGTGTCCTACACGGAGCGGTGGGTTCACCCCTTAACAAAGACATGGGGAGGAGTCGCCTGAACAGAGCGTCAGGTGCACCTACTCTTGCCATCTTACTGGGCAGACTAGATGGACCATACTGGTCTTTATCTGCCATCATTTACTATGTTACTAGTTCGACTAGCCAAGCACAACGCAGCTGGGATAGAAACACCCTGGACTGTTGGGTGTCTAGTATGGCTCAGATAAACTCTAGTCTTTGAGTTGGAGTGAGCTGGGATTTTGGGTAGTTTATGACAAATCCCAAGTGTTGTAATACTGTGATGGTACAATGCAAGGAGAACAGTACCTCTTGGAAGCGGTCTGCTTTTATCAGCCAGTCGTCTAAGTAGGGGAAGACAAATATCCCCAGAGTTCTTAGATATGCGGCCACGACTGCCATGCACTTTGCGAAGACTCTTGGGGCAGAGGTGAGTCCGAAGGGAAGGACTCTATTGATAATGTTTTCCCTGAAAGGTGAAGTGTAGATATTTCTTGTGTTCTGCATGATGAGATGTGTGTGTGTATATGTTTCTTTTAGATCTAGAGAACAGAGCTAGCCCTAACTCTGGAGGTAGGGAAGAAGAGTCCCGAGAGAGATCATCTTGAACGTTTCGTGGACTAGAAACTTGTTGAGGTTTCTGAGGTCCAGAATGGGCCTGTACCCTCCGGTTTTCTTTGGAATAAAAAAGTAGGGAGAGTATAACCCCACTCCCTGTTGGGATGTTGGGACATCTTCTATGGCCCCCTGGGACAGAAGAGAGGACACCTCGTCTTGTAGGAGGACAGTGAGTGGGGATTGCGTTTGATATTCCCTCTTGACTGTGGAGGGGGGCAGAGTTTGCAGATGAAGTCTTTATTCTTCCTGAACTATGGTGAGTGTCCACTTCTCTGAGGTGATGAGGTGCCATCTGTGGGCATAGTGACACAGTCTGCCTGCTATGTGGAGGGGGTGAAGGTCCTCCAGAGGCAGGGTGGCAATGTTCTCTAGGAAAGAGTCAAAAATCAGGCGCAGACTGTGACTGCAGAGCTGATTGAGATTTTGCCACCTGGGGCTTTTTTTGTTTAGGAGGCTGCTGCTTCTTCTGTGGGGCCTGACCCTGACCCTTATACTGAGAAGCAGGAGGGTAGGAAGAGAAGAATTTTTTCTTCTTGTTGTATAAAGACGTCTCTGCAGGAGTCTTTTTTCCTAGCAGGGTCAGCTGTTACTCTGGATAGTCTCTTTAGAGTAGTATTTTCTGATTCTAATTGAGAGGCCTTACCTTGCCAGTCTTTGCCAAAGAGGTTTTCTCTTGTGCAAGGTATATTTCCCAGTTTATCTTGAACCCACTGTTCAAGATCTGAGGCCTGAAGCCATGCAATTTGACGTGCACCAGTGCATATTACTGAGGCTCTGCTTGTGCATTCAAAAGCATCGAAGGTGGCTCTATTGACAAACTTCGATACATTTTGGCTATGCTTAACTAGGTTGAGATAATCTGCCCTTTTGTGTCATCTGGGAGGAGAGGGGCAAAGGCCTCGAAATCCCTGGAGACCTCTTTCAGAAACATTCCCATGTAGAGGATATAGGAGTTAATCCTAGCCGAGAGCACTGATGCTTAGAAGCATCGACGCCCAAAGGCATCGAGAGTTCTCTATTATCTACCTGGAGGATTAGAGGAGTGAGTATTTGAGCTTTTGATTCGGCACATTGCCGATTCCACCACCATGGAGTGGAGGGGAAGCTGTGGCTTTTGGAAGCTGGGACACTCTGGTACACGATACATGGTATTGAGATGTTGACTTTGAGGTGAGATCGTGAGAGGCATTGCCCACATTTGTAGCATAAGGTCATGAAGGATGCAGTGCACCGGTAAGGTGGCTGCTTCCTTGGGTGGTGTTGGGTATTGGAGGATCTCTAGTTTCTCTGCCCTTGGCTCCTTCTCTGATGTTACTGTGATAGAAAGACCCCTTGGCTAGGTCATGATTGAATTCCTGGAAGGACATGCCTTCCGGAGGCGACATGCGTCATTGTTGAAGCAGGGAAGGGTCTGAAGGTAGGTCTCAGGGTCCCTGGGAATCGAGTGACTCCACATACAAAACTGGGGAGTCTGAATCAGAGGACTCTTAAGTATCAACGGTCTTGGAGTATGCCCGAAGCTAGATGCCAGTACCAATGTTCCGAGGTATCTGCCTCGGTGAGCCGTTTGGGCTTGGCACCGGTAAGAGTTCAAGGGAGGGAATGGGTGGGAGCGATGTCAATGCTATCTGCAGCAACTCTGATGATGTGGCCAGAACCGGTGTCAATATCGGTACCGTGAACAGTATCGATGGGGTAGTGGCCATAGCCAAGGGTTTTATTGGTACCGAGGCTGCGAGAAGGATTGCCAAGATGCTCGATGGCCTATGCCTGGATGTCGGTAACGGATATTTGCGCTACCATCCAGGAGCATGGCACCAGTAGCTCTCCAGAGGTTGAGGCCTCAGGAGCATCCCTGGACCCATTGATGACTTTGGAGGACAGGGTCTCCCACCAGGGCTGTTTAGCAGACCGATCTGCCTCAGAGGCAACCCCCAAGGAGGTGCCATCAGACTTTGATACGGCCTTATGTTTGGACTTCGAGGATACCTGAGATCCATGAGAGGATGAGGCGGCTTGGCTGGAATGAGGTTTAATATGTAATGTATGGGAATCTGAAGTGAGTAGCATTTTGCTGTGGATAGACTATGTGATATTTCCGAAGGCTTCCTTGAAGAGGTGTGTTTTTAGTTTTTTTCTGAAATCATTTAAATCCTGTATGGCTCTTAGTGTGGGTGGCAGTGAGTTCCAATTTGTAGGTCTTTAGAAAGAAAAAGCTCTTTGACATAGCAATTGAGTGCTTGTTTTTATAGCCGAGGTGGAGAGGTGGTTTCGGTGCTGTTGGCGATGTAATCTTGTGCCCATATTCCCTTTGATGAGTGAAACTAGGCAGGTTGCTGAGAAATTGTGCATAGCTTTGAAAGTGGCCATTATTATTATTCTCATATTTTATTCTTGACCCTACTGGGAGATGGTATAGTTCTTTAAGTACTAGTGTAATGTGGCCATGTTTGGAGGTTTTCTGATGAGGCAAGCTGCTGTATTCTGTGCTGTCTGAAAATGTTTAAGGGATAGGTCTGGTAGTCCTTGAAGACTGAATTTCAATAATCCTGGTGCAGGGTGATGAGAGCCTGGCATACCGTATGCTAATGTTGTGTTTCTAGTAACGTACGTAGGCTGTGTAGGATCCTGATCTTCTAGTAGATAGAATTTGTTATTCTTTTTATATGGGTCTGGAAGGTCAGCTTCTGATCCAGGGTGATTCCTAGGTATCTGACCTCTGATCTTACAGGTAACAAAACGCCGTTGAGTTTTATTTGGTTGGGTGGGGTGTAGGAGGGGTCCCTGGATATGAAGAGTACTTCCAACTTGTAGTTAATGGAGAGTTGCTGGTCTTCCAGCTATTCGGCAACTTCACTAAAGCATGGTTGTATGGCTGTATAGTCAGGTTGGTGGTATCAAATGGAGCATATATTATTAAATCATCAGCATAAATGTGTATGCATCTGTATAATATGGCAGATTGGTTGAATGTATAGATTGAAGAGTAAGGCAGAGAGTGTGGAGCCTTGCAGAATGCCTTGATGCTGTTTGAATGGGTTGGATGCCTTGTTTCCTATTTTTACTTGTTGGTGGCAGTCAGTTAGATAGGACTGAAACCATGTTAGGGGGTTCCATTTACGCCTATTGATGCCAGCCTTTGTAATAATTTATCATGATTTATTGAGTCAAAAGCCAAAAATATTAAGATGAATCCTTGCTTAATTTGTCCAAGCCCATGGAGCAGTGTGTTAATTAGTGATGAGAGTAATGTTTCCGCACCATGGTTGGTTCTAAACCCATGCTGTTCTGAGTCCAGTGGATCCAACGAGTCTATGGAATCCTGTAGTTGTAATTGAATAGCTTTGTCAATTATCTTTGAAAAGAAGAGTATGCTGGATATGGGTCTATATGATATGGGCAGGTTAATATCCATAGTGGAGCTTTTCAGGGTAGATCTTATGGAAGCTGTCTTAAGTTCTGTCGGCATGACTTCATGAGAAAGTGAAAGGTTTAGGATTTTGAGAAGGATTGGTAGGAATTCATTTCTGGTCATCTTTATCCTGGAAACACAGCAAGGGTCAAGTGGTGATGTTGTGGTGTTGAGCATTGATATTATTTGATCAAGCAGTTTTGAGGATACAGTGGTGAATGTGGTCCAGCATTGTGTTCTGAGATTGGGGAGGAGTGGGGGGCTGGTCTTCGTTGATGTGGATTTTGTGGAGGTTAGCTTGTTCTGGAGGTGTGCGGTGTAATCTTCTGGTTGCATCTCTGTCTGAAGCTGGATTGACGGTGTGAAAGATTTTAATACTGTGAACAATTCTCTGGGTTTGTTTAATGACTTAAGGATCATGTTTGAGTGATAGTACCCTTTATGTTTGTGAAATAGTTTATTCTATTCATTTTGTTTTGATGAGTATTCACCCTGGCGGGTGGGTTTTTTGTCTTCCTCCAGCAGCATTTACTCTGTCGTAATTCATGTTTGGCCTTTTTGATGACACTGGAGTACCAGGGGGCTGACACACGTGTAGTAGGTTTTGGTCTCTATGGAGCGGCTGCATATGGTGCAATAGTATTGTTCCATCTGTCATTGAGTGATGTGAAGTCTGTTAGTTTTGAGAAGATGTGGTCTAGCAACTCTTGTTTGTTGAATTCCTTGAACCTTCAATAAGTTTGAGCTTGAGTATGTTTTGAGGAGTGCAGTCTAGCATTGGTAGGTTGAAGGTGATTGTGTGGTGGTCTGACAATGGAATGGGTGTTATTTGACAGGTGATGTGGTATGTGACTGATTGGATTTTGTTTGGAATAAAGATCAAATCCAGGATGTTTCCTCTCTTATGAGTGGGTGCATTGATTATATGTGAAGTCCCAGTTTCCATGGCTTTGAGGAATGGATTGACTTGTGCTTTTGTTGCCAAGTTGAGATTGAAGTCACCCACCATTATAAAGAGTTTGTCCTTCACAGCATGAATGCATGCTATGTCGAGTAGTGTTGATAGGTCTTCTATGTCTGTATTAGAAGCTCTGTAAACTAGGCAAATGGAAAGGAGTTTGGTTTTCCACGATTAGGGTGTTGGTTGTGGTGGCTGTGTTAATCTTTGTCTCAAGGTTTTTTCCTGCCAAGATAAAAACTCCTCCTCTTCTTCCCTGTCTTGGGTAGCTATGTAGTGTTGACGTGGGTGTGATGAGTTGGTTTGCTAGCACATTGTCAGTGTCATTCAGCCATGATTCAGTGATAAATAGTAAGTTGATGTTGTGTTTCTTTTTGTAATCTGAGTGTGTTGATTTTGTTGCGTGCTGAGCAGGCATTAACCAGGGCAAATTTAATGGATGGGACTTGTTGGGTGTCTGGTGGCTTAGGTTCAGAGGGGTGTGTCTGCTGGATTCTGATGAGGCGGTGATGTCTTCTGGTTTTTTGTGCGTGGATATGGGATATTGGTAGTATGTCCCTCTATCTGTAGATGATCAGGATTGATCCACTGTGTGGTTGTGGTATGAGTGCAGTGAAGGACAGTCAGAGGAATAGTAGGATTAGTTCAGTTGAAAGCCGAGCCATTTTCTTGTCAATTTGTATTGACTTTGTGGTTGCCAGCAAGACTGTGATTAGCTTTTGCAATGAGAAGCAGGAAAGGCTCAACTTCTGTTTAGGTTCCATGTGTGGAGATTGCAATATGCTGGCTGGAGTGTTTCTGATTTAGTCACTTTTGGATAATAGGTACTATATTATATGTAACTGACTTTGTTCTATGTAAACTGCCTTTGATCTATTGGAAAAAGAATAAAAATTATAATAAAATATATATGTTTTACATTAGGGCTGTCCCAGAATGGGTGCTCAAATGGTTGTTGTCCATTGTTCTTGGTTCCTCTGTCATTCTGTCTTGCCAGTGCTGTAAGGTCCCATTAAAAGGTCTTCAGGCGTGGGCATGCCTGGAGGCACTTTAAATTTTAAAAAAAGTACCTCCGGTGTTCCGAGTGGCCCAATTGGCCTTGAGGAGGTGGTGGGGGAGGGGCTCTGCTGCCCTCTCTCCTTTCTAATGCCGATCGTGCTGTCTGCAGCTGTGTCATTCACTTCTCCGCAACATAAGCCAGGGAAGTCAACTACTGCCTGGCCTTCAGCAAAGTGCCCACTAACACTGAGTTAGAGTCTTTGCACTTTAGATACCACCTCTTAAGAGCCAAGCCATATGCAAGAAGGGAGCTGGATCCTCCATGAGTATGGGACCCTGTCATAGTAGTCACTGCTGGGCACCGTCAGAGGCTTTGAGATGAGAAGACCAATGAGATCCACATACCATGGACGATGTGACCAATCATGGATATTCTCTATTCTCCATTCTCCAAAGGACCCGGGCTATCATGGCCCAAGGGGGGGGGGGGGTACACAAACAGGAAGGGATCCGTGGGCTAGGGCTAAATCAGTGTATCCACTCCCCTGGACAACTGAAAAAGGTGGGAACCTTGGCATTGGCTGCAGTCACCAAGTCCGTCCCTGGAAATCCCCAACAATCCACTATACCATTGAAGGCCCATGGGGCAAGCTCCCACTCCCCAGGATTGAGGAAAGGAAGGTCGAGATAACCAGCCTCTACAGTAGGTTCTCTTTCGCTGCAATATACGGAGCTGAGATCGCCTGCAGGTGCTGCTCCAACCAGGGGGAACAGAAAAAACATCTCCCACACCACTCCTGGATACTTTGTCCCGCCTTGGTGATTGACATATGCTATAGCCGTGGCGTTGTCTGAGAGGACTCACACCATACAACCTTAGAGTAAGTCGCGAAAGCGCAGCAAGGCCAGATGAATGGTTCTTGCCTAGAGATGATTGATGGCCCATTTGTTTCCACTGGGGCCACTGATCTTAAGGGGGCCACTGTCTCTGTAAGACAGCCCAACTGGTGAGACTGGCATCATTTGTAATGACTACCCAGGTTGGCGTTTCAAAAGGCATCCCTTGAAGCATCTTGTCAGGAGAGGCCCACCAAGTGAGACTGCCAGACTGTCAGAAGAAGTGGCAGATAAATACCATAGTCCTGTGTGCATGGGGACCAATAAGTCAACAATACCTGTTGCACTTGTGTCCAGGGAATGAGATCCAGCATCGCAGCCATCGCCCCTCACAGCTGTAGATAATCCTACACAGTGGGGGAGGAATTTGCCAGAAATTCCCAGAGTTGGCAGTTGAACCTGGACCATTGTTCTGCCGCTGGACGATTTCTCCTAGATCCTGCTGATGTTGACTGCCAGTCTCTCGGGCTGGGAAGCCCATTACCAAAACTGTACAGCCCAGGGCCATTGGAAACGCAGGGCAGTGGTATGTTCCGTCAACCACCTTGTGGCGAGGGCCATCAGGATGGCTCTTCTGCGTTTCTGGCCCCTGGTCGAGGGCCGGGTGGTTTGAGTGTTTCTCCAGGAACAAGCAGAAAGTCAGTCCTCACATATGGGTGACGTCGGCACCGATGGAGCCCACGCGGAAGCATTCCCCAGCTTTCAAAGAAAGCCTTTGGGAGATGCCACCACACTTGCATGGTCCTTTTCCAGCCCAAGGGTGCCATCTTGCTCAGTCTTCCTTTTTTCCACAGAGCCCTTCAGGCATCTGTCTGGCTTGTCCCCAGAAAAAGTTGATTTTTCAGCCTGAGTTTCATATGCTCCTCCGGTACTGCACCGGTACTGTTCCTGCCACCTGACTTCGCTGTCTCGGCAGAGAGTTGGATCCTTTTGGAGTTTTTCTCTTTGGCATCTTTGCGCCTTTTTTTCAACTGGCAGCTCGGTGGATCTTCGATCTCGCTGGGGTACTATTTTCCCCCATGGCTACCAGTAGTTTTAAAAAGTGTGATCGGTGTGACAAAATTATGTCTTTGACACACGGCTACTGCCTTGGGTGTCTTGGGCCAGACCACGACCCCACAGCATGTGGTCTCTGCAAAAAAATGACCAACAAGGCTCTCAAGAGCCGCCAGCAGCAGCAGCAGCATAAGCTTTTCCTCCAGAGTCCCCAGTACCTCCGAAGGTCAGGGCCTCATCTGAAGCCATGGCCTCTCGAGATATCTCTACAGAACCAGAGCGGTGCTGTGGTTCTTCGGAGAGGGGGGTCTCCCTTGAGGGAACACAAGAAGAAGACAACGACCCAGGGACCCAGGATATCACTGCTTGACCCACTACAAGCATTGTGGAACTTGTGTCTTTTGGGGAAACTGCTGGGTACTTGTGACCTAGATTGGCCACTGTTGGAAACAGGATATTGGGCTTGATGGACCTTGGTCTGATCCAGTATGGCATATCTTTTGTTCTTATGACCTCGAAGGCAGCATCCCTGGACAGATCCGACAGGCCGTGTATGTCCCGAACCAGGTCCCGCAGTCTGAGATGCTCGTCCGAGGGATCAGAGAAGGAGCGGCCTGCAAAAGTCCCCCGAAAGGACTCGACTTTGGACCGGCCTTGGTCACCAGACACCATCCTCATCGAGGAGTCCCCTTCGGTGGAACCGGCGTCAGGCCATAGTCCTCCAGTGCCCGCGCCAAGGGCTGCAGAGCCTTTTGGACTGGAGTCCAGAATGGTGGCCCTGGAGCGTAGTTTGTCTGCCTTCATGGAACAGCAGCAGGCGCTGTTGTCTGGTACAACCGGTTCTTCCACCCCGACCACCGGGCCCTCAACGTCGAAGACGTCCCCAGAGGCCAAGCTGATCCTCTTCGGCCTCCAGTCGATCCTTGGCCAAGATCTCGATCCAGTTCCCGCTCAACAACGCTGCGATCATTCCCAGTCAGTGTGCTCGGCACCAGCCACGGGGCCTCAGAGCCACAAGCCAGGGTCGGCCCATGGACCATCCTTCCATCAAGTCCTTGACTGAGGATGAGGAGGCCATCGCGACGTCCCCTCGGACTCTCCCACTTCAGAGCCCTGGTGGCAGTCCCCGCCGAAGGACATGGTGTTTCATGACTTTGTCAGGGACATGCCTAAGGCCCTAGCATTCCCAACAGAATTAGAGGAGGATCCTCGGGCAGAGGAGCTAGAAATCCTCCAGTACGAGGCCCCTCCGAAGGAATCTCTTACAGTGCCCATCCCTCCCATCCTGAAATGGCTAATACTCCATATGTGGGCGACACCGGCATCAGTGCCGGTGGTGAGCGAGCAGCTCAACTTAATGTATCAAGTCCACCAGAGCCTGGGCTTTCAGAAAACATAGCTGCTGCACAACTCCATAGTAGTGGAGTCAGCCATGTGTTGTCTGAAGACGCAGTCCTCGGTGCCTTCCCGCAGGGAGGCAGGCACCTTAGATGCTCTCGGCAGAAAGTGTTACCAGGGCTCGATGCTCATTGGCCGCATCGAGGCCTACCAGCTGTACATGGGACATGTACCTGAGGGGCTGGTCTGTCCAAGGAACCCCCAACAGCGGTTCAAGAACCTGGCCAAGGCCATCCATGAGTACTCCAAATTTATGTCTCAGGCAACCTAAAGCAGCTTTGAGCCGGCAACTCAAGTAGCAGCGGCGGGCATCAGCTATGGTCGTCCGATGTCGAAGAATGAGTTCAGGACAAATTGATTGAGGTCCCGTGTCAAGGAGAGATCCTCTTTGGCAAGCCCATGACCAACAAGGCTGCTGAGCTGGAGACAGAGTTCATGACAAGGACCAGGCTCTCTAAAATGACCACTGCCCCTCCTCGACGGAAGGGCTCAGGTAAAAAGCCCTTCTACCCAAGGAAAGGGACTGCTTTCAGAAATTACCCACCTTTTAAAGCCTCCCTGGCTCCCCAGCAGGATCAGCAGGCCAAGGGACATGGGCATGCATCTCGTAAGGAGGCGGCTCCCAAACCCCAGGCATCGGCCCAGCCAGGCAGGAGCTTTTGACTCCTGGGGCATAGCCTCTCCATCCCAAGAAGGTCAGCAGCCCATGGGGGGACATCTGATCCACTATGCCCAGAGGTGTCTATTACCACCGATTCCTGGGCACTTCTGGTGGTCAGGGAGGGTTACCTCCTACATATGACTCAGATACCTCCCCCTTACTTTCCGGGAGAGCCCCTCAGGTCTCCCCTTCACTGTGATCTACTCAAGGAACTCGCAGGTCTTGTCACAGACAAAGCGGTAGCACCAGTACCTCACCATCTCAGGGGTAAGGTGTTCTAACTCCAGATACTTCCTCATGCCAAAAAAGGAGGCCTAAGGCCCATGCTTGACCTGCATAACCTCAACAAGTTCCTAGTGAGGGAAAAGTTCAAAATGCTCTTCCTTGGAACATTGCTGCCTTACCTCCAGGAGGGAGCTTGGCTATGCTCCTTGGATCTGAAGGATGCTTATACTCGCATCCTCATTCACCCCAACCACAGGCAATACATGCGGTTCATGGTGCAGGGGGAGGGGGCACTACCAATACAGGGTGCTGTCTTTCAGCTTGGTCTCCTCCCCAAGGGTCTTCACAAAAAGCCTGGCAGTCGTAAGCCCTCTTTCTCCGCCTCCAGGGGGTCTTTGTCTTCCCCTATCTGGACGACTGGCTCATAAAAGGAGGCACGGCCTCAGAGGTGCAGCAAACAATTGCACCCACCATCCAGGTCCTGCAATACTTGGGGTTTGTGATAAACTACCCCAAGTCTCACCTCCTCCCGACACAGTGTCTAGAGTTCATAGGTACAAGAATGGACACCCTCCAGGCAAAGGCCTTCCTGCCCGGAGACCGAGCCGACCGTCTCAGGGCCCTGGCCCTATAGCACTGCCCCTTGGTACCCGCTTGGCTCCTCCTGTGCCTACTCAGGCACATGGCCTCTATGTCCATGTCATCCCAGATGCCCGCGAGGGCTACACAGTGGTGCTTCCAGGACAAAGTCTCAGTGACACGCCAGTTGGCGGACTCCCTGACCTGGTGGCAGACTCCCCAATACCTTGAGGCGGGGATGCCCTTTCAAGCCCTGAGCCCCTCAAGGGTCCTCACCACAGACGCCTCCCTGCTCAGCTGGGGAGCCCACTGCAAGGAACTCGGCACCCAGGGCAGCTGGTCGCAGGATAAGAGCAACCAGCAGATCCACCTCCTGGAGCTATGGGAAATATACCTAGCCCTCCAAGCCTTTTGCCACTGCCTATGTCACCAGCCAGTGTTGGTCCAGATGGACAACCAGGTGGCAATGTTCTATGTGAACAAATAGGGAGGCATAGGGTCTCGTGCCCTCTGCCCCTACGCAGTCTGGGAGGGTATACTCCTGCAGGCAGTATACCTTCCAGGCCAGAACAACTCACTGGCTGATAGATTGAGCAGGGTCCTCCAGCCACACGAGTGACAGCTGGACCCCAGTGTGGTTGACCGGCTCTTTCAACTTTGAGAGGAACCCAAAATAGAGCTGTTCACCAGCTCGGACAAGTACCAGTTGCTCCGCTTCTGCTCCCGGCAGGCCCACCCCTCCAGAGCGGCCGCGGATGCGTTCCTCATCTCGTGGTTGGAAGGCCTCATGTATGCCTTCCCATCCACACCGTTAATTACCGAGACATTGTTCAGGACCCTCCACGACAAGGCCTCGCTCATCCTGATAGCCCCTCAATGCCCAGGCAACCATGGTTCCTGCTACTCCTCCGGCTATAGGTGGAGACTCCCATCCCCTGTTGGGGTACTCTCCAGGGCTCCTGTCCCAGGAGGGGGGCTCTCTTCTGCACCCCAATTTGGGGTCCCTGTCGCTGACCGTGTGGCTGCTGAAAGGATGACCCTAGCCCCTTTCAACCTCTCGGGTGAGGTAGAGGAGATCTGCTGGCTTCTCGTAAGGCCTCTACTAGGAAAGCGCATGCCCTCAAATGGCACAGGTTTTCAACTTGGTGTGCAGAACACAGGACTGACCCGTTCTTTTGCCCGGTGGGACTGGTACTACAGTACCTTCTCCACCTCTCACAATCCAGGTTTAAATCGAACTACGTCAAGGTGCATCACCACCCAGTGGATGGCAAACCCCTCTCGGTCCAGCCGCTGGTGACCTGCTTCTTAAGGGATCTGCTCTTATCGAAGCCCCGGTTCACCCTCCGGTGACTGAGTGGGACCTCAATGTAGTAATGGGGCAGCTTACTCGCTCGCTTTTTGAGCCTCTGGCAGCCACCTGTGATACCTCTCATGGATGGTGGAGTTCCTGGTCATGCTGAACTCCGCTCGCAGGGCTAGTAAGCTTCAGGCCTTAGTGGTGGAGGAACAGTATACCATGATCTACAAGATCAGGGTGGTGCTCTGCATACACTCTAAATTCCTTCTGAAGGTGGTATCGTCCTTCCACCTCAACCAGGAGGTGGTACTTCCCAAGACCTCACATCAGTAGGGTGGAGACTGTCCTTCACACCCTGGACTGTAAGAGGGCCTTGTCCTTCTATATCCAACATACTCAGGGCCACTGCAAAGCTGCTCAGCTTTTCGTCTCGTACGACCCCAGCAGACTGCGGGAGGCGGTGACCAAATGTACACTGTCTACCTGGGTGGCGGACTGTATCGCCCTTGCCTAAGAGCAGGTGGGGCTCTCACTGGAAGGCAGAGAAATGAAGCACCGTGTCAGGGCCATGGCAGCCTCAGTGGCAAACATGCGCTCCATCCCAACATCTGCCGGGCCGCTACTTGGTCTTCAGTCCATACATTTGCTGCCCATTACTGCATGGAAAGGAAATCCCGATGGGACAGTGCCTTTGGTCAGGCTATGCTCTGTAATCTTTTCAGGGTTTAGGCAACATTTATTTATTTATTTACATTCTTTTATATACCGCGCTATTCTGCATCAGTGCGGTTTACATTGAACAAACTGAAATTACACTGAACAGGGCATTATAACTTGGAGATAACTATTTTTACAGGGAACATGGGCTATGGAGGGTTAAGTGGCTTGCCCAAGACCACAAGGAGCACCTGTGGGACTAGAAACCCCAGTCCTTCCAGCCCAAGGTTGCTGTCCTCTAGTGGGATTTGAACCCCCGACCTTCCGGCCTGAAGTACCTTGCCCCAACCACTAGGCCACTCCTCCACTCCATCTACCCTCCGACTCTTCTGTGTTCAGGCTAACAGAGTTCTGGTTTCCATCGGACACAGGGGTCCTACTGTAGTCTGTAACTACGGACTCAATTGCTGCTTCTCACTGCTCCCCCTTGGGGGTGACCATGTTTTTCATTATAGGCTTTTGGTAGCCTGTAGCTGGGGAGTCCCATATGTGAGGACTGACTTCCTGCTTGTTCCCAGAGAAAGCGTAGTTATTCACCTGTAATAGGTGTTCTTTGGGGACAGTAGGAATATCAGTCCTCACAACCCTCTCTCCTCCCTTTGGAGTTGGCTCCTTTACTATCTTTTATTTTATTTTTGCCTTCTTTTAGCTATGTCATCAGACTAAGCAAGATGGCAGACTTGGGCAGGAAGGGGACCACACATGCGTGGTAGCATCTCCCAAAGGCTTTCTTTGAAAGCCAGAGGGATGCTTCCGCGAGGGCTCCATCGGTGCAGACGTCACCCATATGTGAGGACTGATTCTTGCTGTCCCGAGAGAACACCTGTTACAGGCGAGTAACTATGCTTTTCAGACAATGCCATGGTGGTTGCTTATGTCAAATCGGAAACGCAGCATGGGGAGTGCCAGGGTAGCTCTGAAGATGGCTCTCCTGTTTCCCTGGGTGGAGAAGATCCTTCTAGCCTTGTCAGCTCAACACCTTGCCAGGGTGGACAATGTGAAAGCAAACTTCCTCAGCCATCTCTCTCTGGATCTTGGAGAGTGGGAGTTGAGTCGAGGCATTTCAGTTGATTCTGCACTGCTGGGGTTGCTCCGAAATGGATTTGATGGCGATCCGCTCCAATGCCAAGGTTTTTTGCTTTTTTAGTCATCACACGGAGGCTGGGGTCCAAGGTTGTTGATGCCCTTACCCAGCCTTGGCCAGTCAGCACCTGCTGTATGTGTTTCCTCTGTGGCACCTGGTGGGGCGTGTGATTCAGCATAAAGAACGCCATCTGGGCAGGATTGTTTTGGTAGCGCTGGACTGGCCAAGGAGAGCGTGGTTTGGAGACCCAATGCAGCTTTTGCAGGCGCCTCCTCTTCGGTTGCCTCCGTCTTGGGGTCTATTGCGGCAGGGACTGATCGTCCTGGAGGACTCTGTTCCCTTCTCACTTATGGCTTGGCTCTTGAAAAGAGACTACTAGTGTGTGAGGGCTACTCTCCTGCAGTGTTTTCCATTTTGCTCAGAGCCCGGAGGAGGTCTACCAAGCTAGCATACGTGGGGATCTGGTGTCTCTGAGCAATGGTGCAGTGCTCAGCAGTTGACTCCTGAGGCGGCCAAGGTGCCATCTGTGTTGGCCTTCTATAGGAGGGACTGGAGAAGGGCCATTTCCCTTAGCTTCCTAAAAGTCCATGTGGCCTCTTTGGCCTGTTTCCGAGGTCCTGCAGCTGTTAAGTTTCTAACCCTGCACGCAAACATCTTGCGCTTCCTCCAGGGGATTTGGCATCTGCACCCTCCCCTTCAGTCTGTGCAATCCCTTCCTGGGATCTGTGTCTAGTGCTCAGGGTTCTGATGGCCATGCCCTTTGAGGTGTTGAGGCGCACTAGTTTGAAGGATTTGATGCTCAAGATGGTCTTCTTGGTCATGATTATTCCATAAGGCGGATTTCCAAGCTGCAGGCTCTGTCTTACTGAGATCCTTCTCTGTCCCTTTCAAAGGAAGCTGTTTCAATTCGGCATGTGCCTTCCCTCTTGCCTAAGGTGTTTTCTCCCTTTCACATGAATCAAGTGGTCTGCCTGTCCTCCTCTAAGGAGTAGTGTCGGAGGAAGAATCAGGATCTTCACCTTGTGGATGTATGGAGGGTGCTTCTCTGGTACTTGGAAGTTACAAATTCCTTTCGTAAGTTCAACCATCTTTTCGTGCTGTTTGCTGGCCCACACAAGGGTGATGTGGCTGCTGTCGACTTTGGGGAACCGAATCAAAGCAGCTTTTGCCTCAGCATATCTGTTATGGAACTGGCCAGTTCCAGAGGGTTTGTATGCCCATTCTACCAGAGCACAGTCGTCCTCATGGGCGAAGCAGAGCTCAGTAGTCCCTGTAGACATTTGTCAAGCAACAAAGTAGGGCATTACTTTCCACTTTTTTCAAGCATTGCCACTTGGATATATCCTCATGAGAGCAGACATGCCTTTGGCTCAAGGGTTTGGTGAGCTGCTGTGCCTTCTTTCCACCCAACGAAGTTGTAGCTTTAGTACATCCCATTGTCTGGACTGGTCTAGTGGGACGATATGGAAGGTGACATTTTACTTACCAGTTAATGTCCTTTCCTTGAGTCCTGCTAGACCAGTCCAGAGCCCGCCCCTGGAGTTATATTGCTCTGTTCTTCTGCTGCAGAACCCTTGGGTCTGCTATGATTTTTACACTTGCCTCTGAAGGTTTACAGTCAGTATTGACAGTATTATGTTTATGCTTTCCTATACATGGTTCTCTATTGTTGATCACTCATTGTTGCCCACGTTGAGGTTGTGCGAGGATTGTCAAGTTTCTCCCATATGCTTTGGGACAGATACTTAAAGGACCTCTGGTGGCAGAGGCAAATAGAGGCATGGGAATGATGTCACTGAAACATGGGCTTTTCATTGGTTCTTTGTTCCCACCAATCTGCTGATAGGGGAAACACAACTCACTTATCTGAACTAGTCTAGCAGGACTCAAGGAAAGGACATTAACTGGTAAGTAAGATATCACCTTTTATCAGTGGAAATCATAGCTCTGATTCCTTAGCTGTCCTCCAGTTCAGTCCTCCACCATCGGGTTGTGCACCTCCTCTTGCAGCATGGAGACTGGACCAATCAAATTCTTGATAGCACTGGATACCCTCTGCTGGTCTTCCCATCAGCCCCCAGTGTGTCCAGTCTACATGCAGCAGGAGGACGTAGTGAGCCTGGGCTGGGCTCACTGGAGGAACACATAAGGAGATTTATAGTCAGGGTTTTAGGATTTTATTCCTGGTGTTTTTTTATTCCCTTATCTTTTGTTTGCTTTGCCTTCTAGGTGCTCTGTCCCTTTAAAAAAAAAAAAAAGCCGTACCGAATCGCGTTCCTGCTTCCTTCTGTTTCTGGGGGGTGCCTTGCAGCTCTCTCTCCCTTGACTGCTCGGGAGAGAGCGCTGCGCAGCACGGTTACCCGATGCAGCCTCGGAAGCTCCCAGTGAGGAGAACAGAAAAGGTGCTTCAGCGTGTGAGCAGTGCTGCCGGCCGGCAAGTTAGCCCTCGCCGCGAACGTCGCTCTTGACAAAGCTGAGCGACGTTGCAGCTCACAGGGCACAGCACCGGAGGTAAGCGCCGGGGTCAGGGCTAGCGTGGGCGGCCATTTTAGTTATCGGCGCAGGGCTTGAGAGGCCGGTGCTGGGTTTTTTCCCACCGAGCGGTTAGCCGCGGCGGCCATTTTGGGACTTTCCCACGCTGCCAGAGTCACGTGGCGTTGTCAGGGCTGCGTGTGGCTGCATCGTGTGAGGAGTGCTGAGCTAGACTTAGGACAGTCCTTTGTTTTTTTTCTCGGCAGCACTGCGCCAGTGAAGCGCTCAGGGTCTTCTACATTGGTTTGATTAGGTGTGAGTTAAAAAAAAAAAAAAGTAGTAGAGGAACAGTTCCTGTCGCGAGAAAGGCTGCTTCTGGTACCTGGGTTCCGAGGCATAGATAGCTGGTGCTGGGGGAGTGTAGTCCATGTCTGCCCACCCACAGTGCGTGGTTTGTGGCACGCATAGGGGGAACGGTGTCCGATTCTGGAATCTGCCGTGGCTGCGCATCTGTTTCAACCACGGTGGAACAACAGATGGAAAGCAAGGTGGTTCAGGACGCTCTGGTCCTCCCGGTTGGAGAGGAGGGAGAGCTCTTAGTAGGCGCCCAGCCGGGGTTTTCTTCAGAGGCTCTGCTGGGGCCTTCGGGGGCGCCTCCAGCTCCAGGGGCCAAGCCATCGCTGGGAGATTTCTCCCCGGACTTCGTCCTTATTATGCATCATGCTTTCCGCTTGGGGCACCTAGGCAAGCTGCCGGAGGCTCTAGCTGGGACAACAGGGCTTTCTTTGCCCCCAGTGGAAGGGGCAAGTAGGTGCCCTTCCGATGATGGCTAAGAGACCCCACCTCCCCGGCCCGCTCCCAGCCCAGACCTCGGTATTCCGGCACCGTTTCCTCCGAGGTGGACTGGCCAGAGTCGGAGGAGGCTGAGCCGGACCCGGAGTCGGGTCTAGAGGAGCTGGAAGACAGAGAAATCCCAGAACCTGAAGATCAGGCGAGAATTATATTGGTATTTCGCAAAGAGAAGCTGCTGCCGCTCATTATGGAAGCTCTTAGGACTCTCAACCTCGCCACAGTGCAGCCGGCGGAGGAGGGATTGGAAGATCCTCTCATCCAAGCGGTTAGGGAATCACAGACGGTGTTCCTGGTTCACCGGGTGGTGGATCGGATGATCCAGAATGAATGGGATCAGCCAGAGGCGGGCCTAAAAAGCATCAAGACCATGAACAGGTTCTATCCTTTGGCGGATAAGGACAAGGCGAAGTTTCGTGCGCCATGGGTGGATGCAGCGGTGTCGGCGGTCACGAAGAAAACGACGTTCCCGTGGAAAGTAGCGCAGCCTTAAAAGATGCGCAGGACAGGAAAGTGGATGGTTTATTAAAGCAGACGTTTGAAGCTGCAGGCTTCGATTTGCGTGGCCTGGATAGCGCGGGCATGCCTGCGCTGGTCTCAGTACTTAAGACGGGTTGAGCAGCTCGATCAGCAGAGTGTAATGGAAGTGACCCGACTTGAATCTGGGTCGGCATATCTGGCGGATGTACACTATGATCTTATCAGAGCATTGGCTAATAGCATGGCGTCGGTGGTGGCCACTAGAAGTTCCATCTGGTCGCGGAATTGGGCGGCCGACGGATCCTCTAAGTCTCATCTCAGTAAGCTTCCCTTCAAAGGTAGATTATTGTTTGGGGAAGATCTGGATTAGCTGGTTAAGGATCTAAGGGACTCCAAAGGTGGCAGACTTCCGGAAGATAAGCCTCGACAGGGGAAGGCTTTGCCGTCCGCCCGGGGTCAGTTTAGGGATTTCCAGAGGTTTCGTACGTCTCGTCTCGGTGGTTCTCCCCGGGGAAGATTTCCTCCTCGAACCCAGGGATTTCGTGGGTTTCGAGGAGCTGGCAGATGTTTTTCTTCAGTCTCCTCCCCCACGGCTGGCCGTAAACCCCAATGAAGAAAGGCGGGCCCCGGCAGGAAGTCTCTCGATTGGGGGGCGACTTCGGGAGTTCCTTCCTGCCTGGGTCCGAATAACGTCCGATAAAGTGGGTGCTGGAGATCATCCGTGACTGTTATGCACTGAAGTTGGCTTGTCCAGTACGGGACTCTTTTGTAATGTCTCCCAGCAAGGGGCATCGAAAGGCGGTGGCGGTCCGTCAGATGGTAGACCATCTCCTTCAGCTGGGGGCGGTGGTGCCTGTGCCAGCATCAGAATGCGGGGTAGGTCACTACTCCATTTATTTCGTGGTGCCAAAGGAGGAAGGATCTCTCCGGCCGATTCTGGACCTCAAAAGGTGTCTTCGAGTTCCCCACTTTCGAATGGAAACGCTAAGGTCTGTTATGGTGGCGGTTCGGCAGGGGGAGTTTTTAAAATCCCTCGACCTCACGGAAGCTTACTTGCACATCCCGATAAGGGAGGCCCATCAAAGGTTCCTCCGGTTCGCCTTTCCTTGGGGCCATTACCAGTTTCAAGCCCTACCCTTCGGTTTGGCGACGGCTCCACGCACGTTCACCAAGACCATGGTGGTGGTGGTGGCGGCGGCGGCAGCGTTGCGAAAGGAGGGTGTTTTAGTTCACCCTTACCTCGACGATTGGTTGATGCTAGCAAAGTCCAGAGAGGAGAGTCTGCGGGCGACGGACAGAGTGGTGCAGCTGCTTCAGAGCCTCTGCTGGGTAGTCAACGAAGCCAAGAGTCACTTAGTACCCACCCAGATCCTCAAGTATCTTGGAGTTTTCTTCGACACTGCGAGAGGAGCGGTGTTTCTTCCAGAACGGCGGACGCTCCTGTTTCGCGGGCTGGTGCGCACCTTCTTGAGCACTCCGGCTCCGTCGGCTTGGTGGTACCTGCGGGTACTAGGCACTATGGCGGCAACCCTGGAAGTGGTGCCGTGGTCCAGATTTCCCATGTGGGCCTTGCAAAGGGTGCTTTTGCGTCGCTGGTCACCGCAGGCGCATTCTCTGAGCAAATGGCTTCCTTATCCTCTTCAGGTGAGACGGGACTTTCAGTGGTGGCTGGCTCCAGGGTCCCTGAAAGCAGGCATGCCTCTGGAGCAGCCAGTTTGGCTACCTCTGCTGACAGCCAGCCTCGCAGGGTGGGGAGCTCCCTGCAAGGGGCTCTTCGCGAAGGGAGTGTGGTCCGATCAGGAAAGAGCTTGGTCTATCAACCGTCTCGAGCTTCGGGCAGTGTTGCTAGCGCTTCAGGTGTTCGAGAGTACGGTGAGGGGTCGAGCAATAAGAGTGCTGTTGGACAATTCGGCGACAGTGGCCTACATCAATCGGCAGGGGGGAACAGGAAGCGTGACCATGGAAGAAGAGGCAAAAGCTCTGTTCTCCTGGATAGAGCCACGGCTAAAAGCCATCTCGGCGGCACACATTGCTGGGAAGGACAATGTGATGGCAGACTCTCTCAACAGGGTCTAAGTGGACGACAGGGAATGGGAACTTCACCCGGCGGTGTTTGCACAGATTGTCCGCAGTTGGGAAACGCTGGTGATGGATCTCATGGTGACGTTCCAGTCCGCAAAAGTGAATTGTTTTTTCAGCAGACGTCGGGAGAGGATGTCCGAGGGCATCGATGCCCTGATTCAGCCGTGGCCGACTTCCGGTCTGCTGTATGTTTTTCCCCCGTGAGCTCTCATAGGATGGGTGGTACAGCGCATCGAGGCACACTGCGGCAGGGTGCTGCTCGTGGCACCAGACTGGCCAAGACGGCCATGGTACACGGATCTGGTTAGTCTTCTAGACGGGACTCCCTGGAGGTTACCGGTATCGGAGGTTCTGTTACAGCAGGGGCCTCTTCGAATGCCACAAGTGGATCGGTTCTTGCTTACGGTATGGCCATTGAGAGGGCAAGGTTGAGGAAGAAGGGTTATTCCGTAGCGGTCATCACCACGATGCTGCGGGCTAGAAAGCGTTCCACCTCCCTTGCTTATGTGCACATCTGGTGGATTTTTGAGGACTGGTGTTCGCGTCATCAGATACAGGCGGTGACGGTGCCTGTTCCTGTGGTTCTCAGCTTCTTAGAAGACGGATTCGACAGAGGTTTAGCGGCCAGTTCGCTGAAAGTTCAGGTGGCTGCCCTAGCTTGTTATAGAGGCAAAGTGCACGGGGTGGCCTTAGGGTCTCATGGATGGGCAGCGTTTTCTTAGGGAGGTTTTTTGGCTTCGGCCGTCGCGCAGGTGTTTCGTTACGCCCTGGAATCTCAACCTGGTATTAGGGGTGTTGACCAGGAGGCCGTTTGAGCCCTTGAGTCAGGCATCAGTTAAGGATTTAACGCTCAAGACAGTATTTTTGGTGGCCATTTGTTCAGCGAGATGAGTCTCGGAGTTGCAAGCATTTTCGTGTAGAGAACCCTTCCTGTCTTTTTCCAGGGAGAAAGTAGTGCTGAGGCTGGTGCCGTCCTTTCTTCCGAAGGTTGTCTCTCCGTTCCGTCTTTTGGAAGCATTTGATCATACTACTCTTTCTGCGGTTCGAAGAAAGTTTCTACAGAATAAGCGCATGGTGCGATGACGGCGGATTTACTGTGAGAGTTCCGCAGCGTCATTTATACTTTGTAAGAAGAGTGCAGTGATACATTAGTGGAAGAAAGCCTACGGAGAAAGATCTCCTGTTGCAGTCTATTGGTAATGACGTACATGAAAACATCAGTACACCAGAGTTTCCCCTGAGGAAGTTTATTATGAAACACGGCCTGTGTCGGGCAGCATGGTGTTTGAAGTTTAATAAAGTTATCCTTCCTTTATACCACGGTTTGTGACTGGTTCAGATAGTAGTTTACATCATCTGGATGTACAGAGGGTCTTGCGGCGATATTTAAAAGTGATGGGCGCATTTCGCAAGACGGACCGTCTCTTCGTTCTGTTTGGTGGTGCTCGGAAGGGAGAAGCAGCAGCAAAAGCTTCAATTTCCAGATGGATAAGAGAGGCTATTGTGTCAGCGTACCTTTTGCAAAAGCGGGCGGTACCGGTAGGGTTGCAGGCCCACTCTACTAGAGCACAGGTGGCGTCCTGGGTGGAGCACTGTTTGATTCTGCTGGCGGAGATTTGCAGGGCGACGATTTGGTCGTCACTACATACTTTCAGTAAGCACTACCGCCTGGATGTTCTGGCGGCGAATGATGCATGCTTTGGGGCAGCGGTGTTGCGGTCAGGCTGCAAGAGTCCCCCCCCCCCCAATTAAGTACTGCTCTGCTATATCCCGATGATGGAGGACTGAACTGGAGGACTGCTAAGGAAATGAGAATTACACTTACCTGGTAATTGATGTTCCTTTAGGGACGACAGTTCAGTCCTCATTCCCACCCGGTGTGTCTGGGTCAGACAAGGGGCTGACATGGTTTCAGGAAGAATACAGCAGAATAAGGCCTGGAATCGTCTTCTACTTTTGGTAGTTCTGATTTTTTGCTCCCTTTTGCTCCCTCTCTCTGTCACTGCTCTTTATTTCTTTCTATGAAGCGGTTCGGTGGCAGAGGGGGCGGTGAGGTGGGGGTGGTCTTGGTTCCCTTGGGTAATCAAGGAGAGCATATGTTAGTTAAGCGTTAAAGTTACATTTTGAAATCTTGTTTGAGGTTATCTATGTTATTGGCTACTTATTTGTTGCTCTTTGGAGTGTGCTTTGTCAATAGTTCACTGGGGGCTGATGGGAAGACCAGCAGAGGGTATCCAGTGCTATCAAGAATTTGGTCCAGTCTCCATGCTGCAGGAGGAGGTGCACAACCCGATGGTGGAGGACTGAACTGTCGTCCCTAAAGGAACATCAATTACCAGGTAAGTGTAATTCTCATTTATTGTCCAAACATGGCTATTAGGTAGAAGTATGCACAACTTACAATGCAAATTGTCTCCCTACTGAAGAGGTGATCCAAAAGGTGAAAATGGGACAGGGCTGATTTTTCTCTTTCAAATAAGCAGGCAATTCTATGCAGGTAGCATTCATATCCCAAGTTATATTTTGTTCTCACAAAGTAATATTCTCCAGGAACAAGCAGGAAGTCAGTCCTCACTTATGGGTGACGGCACCGACAGAGCCTGCGCAGAGCAATTCCCCAGCTTTCAAAGACAGCCTTTGAGATTGCTACCACGCATGCGTGGTCCTCTTCCCGTCCAATGGTGCCATCTTGCTCAGTCTCCCTTTTTCTGTGGAGCCCTTCGGACACACGTCCTCATCCCTCGGAAAAAGTTTCATTTTTTCGCCTTAACAGGCTCTCTTTTTTCCCCGATTGCACTGGTCCTCTACCCGTCCTTCCCCTGCTCTACCTTTTAGAGCTAGCAGGGATACTCCTTTCTTATTTTTTTTTCTTACGGGCTTTGCGCCCTTTTTTATTTCTAATCGTTGGCCGCATGGGTCTTCGACCTCACAGGGGCCATTTTTGCCCCCATGGCCACCGGATTCAAAAAATACGATAGATGCTCTAGAAACATATCACTTACGGACACTCACGACTGTTGTCTGCGGTGTCTTGGAGCCGACCATGATCCAGAGCTCTGTTCGCTTTGCAAGAAAATATCCTCTAAGGCCCTGCTCAGTCGTAAGTAGAAGTCCTAAGACATTTTCCGAAAGGCCGCCTTGGAGTCCCCGGTGGCACCCTCAGTCATCTCTCCTCCAGTGGGTTCTCCTCCTGCGGCCCCGCGCTCTCGGCGGTACTCCGACCAGGGGTCCCCCGAGGTGGAGCGGCGCAAAAAGAAGGCGGCCTCGAAGTCGCTGTCTGGGGCTCCTGACAAGCGCAAGCTCTCCCGAGCCCAGTCGCTTAGCCCCCCTTCGGCGCTCCCGAGAGTCGGACAAGAAGCAGCGCGCAAGGTACCCTGCACAGAAGCAGAGGCCTCCGGCGAAGGCGCCTGGTCTCCTGAGGGTCGTCCCGGTGAGGACCCGCTCTCCTCCTCGATGCCCGATCCGGTAACCCCAGTATCGGAATCGCAGGGCCCCACACCCGCGTGGGAGTCCCATATGCTGGCGCTGGAACGCAGCGTTTCTACATTCATTGCTGCCCAGCAGGTGCTTACAGCCAGCTTTGCTGACTCGCATCCAGAGACTGCGGGTCCCTCGCGTGGGACACCCAAATCCGTCCAGGAAATCTCCGAGAGCCATGGGCCTCATGAGGGTCCTCAACATTGGTCTCGCTCACCCTCCCATTCCTCGGAGGTGAGATCATCCAGGGCCTCGGGCTCCAGGCCACCGGCCATTGGACAGGGCGACCTGCCCAGCTCGGTCTCCTCGTCCGACTTCTTGGACTGGGAGTCCGATGGGGACACCTCCCTGGAAACCCGTACCCATCGGACCTTCCGTTGGACCCCTCGCCACCCACATTCCAGTGGCGCTCGCCACCCAAAGACACCTCTTTTCTGGTGTTCATTCAGGACATGGCACAGGCCCTTAACCTGGTTACCCAGGCTGAGGTGGACCCTTGTACTGGAGACATTCTTCCAATACGAGTCCCCGTCCAGGGAATCCCTCACTGTGCCTGTACCGCTGATTCTATCTCAGCTGCTGCTCCGCATGTGAGAGGCCCCAGCCTCGGTCCACATCGTGAGCAAGTGTCTTGAAACGATGTACAAGGTGCAGCGTGGGCCAGTCTTCTGAAAGACCCAGCTCCCACACACCTCGATGGTGGTGGAATCGGCCATGAGGAAGCAGAAGAGCCCGAAATCACATTAGTCGGTACCACCCAGCCAAAAGCCGAGAGCCCTTGATGTCCTGAGCTGCAAGGCCTACACCAAGGTTCTATGCTCTCTTGTCGCATCCAGGCATATCAACTGTACATTGGTATGTTCCCATGCGATTTGGCTAAGGAACTTGGGGGTTTCTCCGCAGTCCTTGAAGGAGAGCCCCTCGACAGATTCCGCACCCTGCTCAAGTCCGTCGCCGACTGCTCCAAGTACCTCTCTCAAACCTCCTATGATGGCTTTGAGACATCGGCTGAGGTGGCAGCCACGGGCATTGGGGCCCACCGCCAGGCATGGCTCCAATCCTCAGATTTGGAGCAATGGGTGCAAAAGAAGATCCTGGATGTGCCCTGCCTCGGCGAGCAGCTCTTTGGCAAGCCGATGGAGGAGAAGGCTGCGGAAATTGAGACGGAGTTTGTCACCAGGGCCCGTCTCTCTCGCAAAACGTCTACCCTACCCTGGAAGAGCCGCCCACCAAGAAGTCCTTCTTCCCTAAAAAGGGTCTCCAGTATTGAGGCTACCCACCATATCCAGCCACCCCCATGCTGACCACTCCGGCGCACGGAAAGTCTGGCCAGGGGACATCGTAAGCCAAAGGGTCCGAAGGCCCAAACGCCAGCTCCCCATAACCCACTCAGGGGTGGTTTTGACGCCATCGGCAAAGCCCCTCGCCTTCCGGCGATGCAGCAGCCAGTGGGGGGACGCCTGTCCCACTTTGCCACAATGTGGGCTCTCATCATCTTGGACACTTGGGTCCTCCAAGTCATCCGGGATGGCTATCACCTTCATTTCGACAAGCTTCCACCTCCTTTCTCCACGGCAGAGCCCCCTCGACTCCCCGCACACCAGCTTCTGCTACAGCGGGAATTGCACTCTCTCCTCACCCAACGGACAGTCGAAAAGGTCTCTCCCCATCTTCGAGGTCGACAGGGGGTCTGCAGCCCATCCTCGACCTCCACAGGCTAAACAAGTTCCTGGTGCGGGAGAAATTCAAGATGTTATCTCTTGGCGTGTTGCTGCCCTTCCTCCGGCAGGGCGATTGGCTATGCTCCTTGGATCTAAAGGACGCTTATGCCCACATCTTAATCTGCCCCCAACACAGGCAGTATCTGCGTTTCAGGGTGCAGGGAGAGCACTTCTAGTACAGGGTGCTCCCACTCGGCCTTGCGTCCACCCCACGGATCTTCACAAAGTGTTTTGTCGTGGTCACCGCTTTCCTTCGGCGTCAAGGCGTGCCAGTCTTCCCCTACTCTCGACGATTGGCTCATTACGGGCTCCTCGGCCGAGGGGGCTTGGCGAGCTTGGGGTTCTTGGTCAACTACCCTAAGTCTCACCTAGAACCGGTGCCGGCTCTCGAGTTCATCGGGGTGTGCCTTGATGCTCAGCAGGCGATCGCCTTCTTGCCGGTGGATCACTCCACCCGCCTCCGAGCTCTGGTGGCTTGCGTCCAAAGCACTCACCAGGTCACCGCTCGGTCCATGCTACATCTCCTGGGCCACATGGCCTCGACCGTACATGTGGTCTCTCACGCCCACCTGCACATGCGGACGGCTCAGTGGTGTCTCAGTGCCCAATGGAGCCAATCCCTCGGACACCTCAGGGAGCCCGTCAGGGTTCTCCCCAGCCTCCGCTTGTCCCTTAGCTGGTGGAAAAACCCACGCAACCTCCTGCGAGGATTGCCTTTTTAGGCCCCATGGCACGATGTGGTGCTGACGACAGATGCTTCCCTGCTAGGGTGGGGAGCCCATTGCGGACCTCTCTGCATGCAGGGGCAATGGTCGCCCGAGGAGTCTCAGCAGCAGATAAATCTGCTCGAACTCCAGGCCATTCGGTGGGCCCTGAGGGTCTTCGAGGAACACCTCAGCGGGAAGTCGGTTCTAGTACAGACCGACAACCATGTAGCGATGTTCTACATAAATGAGGGGGGCACGGGATCGCGTTCCCTCTGCCGGAAAGCAGTCCTTATCTGTTCTTTCGCTGTCCGACGGAGGATGTCCCTCAGGGTCAGGAGAATGTCCTGGCGGACAGACTCAGCAGAATCCCTCGCCCCCACAAATGGCGGCTGGATCCCAGAGAAGCAGACTGGCTGTTTCTTTGCTTGGGGACTCCAGCGATAGACCTCTTCGCCATCCCCCAGAAAACGCAGCTCCCCTGCTTTTGCGGCCCGGTGCCGCACCCGAACAGGGAGGGCCCCGATGCATTTCTCCTGGACTGGTCCTCCAGTCTTCTCCATGCATTCCCTCCTTTCCCCTCATTGCAAGGACTCTGCTCAAAGCTCAACGGGACGGGGCATTGTTGATTCTCGTGGCCCTCTTGTGGCCTCAGCAGCCTTGGTTCCTGCTCCTGCTGTCGACGGAGCCTCAGGTTCCCCTGGGCTCTGCTAACGCAGGAGGAGGGTCGGGTGCTGCACCCGAATCTCATTCTCCCTATCCCTCATGGCCTGGCGGCTGAACAGGTCTCCCTAACTTCTCTAGCCCTTCCGGAGGAGGTCGAGGAAATTCTCCTCGCCTTGAAGGATTCCACTAGGCGAGCTTACGCCTTTAAATGGAAACACTTCATCTGGTGCTCGGAACACCAGATAGACCCCTTCTCTTGCCCTGTTCTGTGGATTCTCCAATACCTCCTCCACTTCTCAAAGGAGGGGCTGAAGTCAAACTCTGTCAGAGTTCATTTGAGCGCCATCTTGGCTAATCATCTCCCTATCGAGGGAAAAACCCTCTCGGGACAACTGTTAGTCTCCTGCTTCATGTGGGCTCGTCTGCTATCCAAGCTGTCCATCCGTCCTCCTCCGGCAGAGTGGGACTTAAATGTGGTACTCACGCAGCTCACCCGTCCAACCCTTCGAGCCGATGGCGATGTGTTTGCTCCGGCACCTGTCCCTGAAGGTGGCCTTCCTGGTGATGCTAACCTCGGCCCGCTGAGTGGGTAAGCTCCAGGCTCTCATGGCTTGCGCCCCTTACACCAGGTTTTATCGGAACAGGGTGGTCCTCCATACCCACCCTAAATTCCTACCTAAGGTTGTCTTGGACTTCCATCTCAACCAAGAGATAGTGCTGCCGACTTTCTTCCCGAGGCCCCACACCGACCAGGCGTCAACGGCTCTCCACACCCTTGACTGCAAACGGGCCCTCGCCTTTTATTTGCAGTGTACCCAGACTCATTGCAAGTCTGACAGGCTCTTCGTGACCTACAATCCCAATAGACCGGGGCAAGCAATCACCAAGCTCACCCTCTCAGTTTGGGTGGCGGACTGCATCGCTTTTGCCCATGTGAAGGCGAGCATCCCTCTGGATCGTCGAGTCACCGCAGACAGGGTCCAAGCCAAGGTGGCCTCGCTGCGCTCCATGCCCCTGATGGACATCTGCCGGGTGGTGACCTGGTCTTCCACGAACACCTTCATCGCCCACTACTGCCTGGAGAGGGAGTCCTGCCGGGACAGCGCCTTCGGCCAGGCTCTACTCCGTAATCTGTTTGGGGTATAAGCAACTCCTGCCCTCTGACCCTTCTTCACAGGACTCGGGCTCCTTCGGGCTTCTGCTTACGGCCTCGCGAAGGCGTTTTTTGGTTACAGGTTTGGTAGCCTGTAGCTAGGAAGTCCCATAAGTGAGGACAGACTTCCTGCTTGTTCCTGGAGAAAGCGTAGTTACTTACCTGTAACAGGTGTTCTCCAGGGACAGCAGGAATCAGTCCTCACTACCCGCCCACCTCCCCCGAGTTGCTGAATTTTTGTCCTTCCCTTGCCATCTGCTTGGTAGAGCTCAAGCTAAGGGGCCTGACTGAGCAAGATGGCACCCTTGGGCGGGAAGAGGACACATGTATGCTAGCAATCCCAAAAGGCTTTCTTTGAAAGCTGGGGAATTGCTCCGTGCGAGTTCCTTCGGTGCCGATGTCACCCATAAGTGAGGAATGATTCCTGCTGTCTCTGGAGAACACCTGTTTCAGGTGAGTCTACGCTTTATTGCCAAGGTTTGCCAAAACAGAGAACAGGTTGCTTTTCTGGTTATAGGTTTTGCTTGCATCACACAGATGGAACGTTCAAATCAAAGTATGGAAAAAAAATTGGGAACTGTTAGAGTAAAAGTACAGAATCTATTTTATTGAACACCTACATTGTTTTTCCAAAGCACTGCATTTAAAGGTCTTCATACTTTCAGCTTTATCAAGTTCAGTAAGTGGCTGGTAGTTACAACCATTCAGCAGTTAGTACTATAGAACAGGAACCTATATCACAGGAAGATTTTCCAAGCCCTGTTCTTATTACAAGCGCTTCTAGAGACCAGAAGTTTGTACTCTACTGGATGTGATGGGTATAACACAGCAGAACTTACCTTCTTTCAGGAGAGAAACATAACTGCTATGTTTATAGCCAGTGATATTATAAATGTGTTCCTTCTTTCCAAAAGTATTCCAATTACTCCACCCTCTAACAGAAATACAATAAACCTACTCCAGTGAACACAGCAAAAGAGGCAGTGGACACTTCAGTCAGGAGTGTGGTATTATGGCAGCACAAGTTCCATAGCCCTCAAACCCAAGTACTAGCTGTTAATACAATCAAGGAGGTAAATCCCTCTTAAGGGAGAGAGGGAAAGGATGGCATGGCAAATTTCTTCTTTTGATCTTCTAGTCTCAGCATACTCCAGTCAACAAAATGGCTAGTGCAGCTGTTGAAGTCCTCGGAAGACAGCAGCCTCTTGGATCACTTTCTCCATCTTGAGATACCAGGGCTTGATCTTGCTGTGGCACATCAAGTCATCAAATGCTTCCAGCCCCTCCATCACTCGGAGAACCCCATAAACTGCCTGTTGCAGGATTAAGAGCGAGCATCGTTTTAGGCACATGCAGGGGGGGGTCAAAATAAGTTTTCCTCATAAAAATCCATTTGCTGGCACTTTGCTGGACATTATACTGTGAAAATATATTTTTGACCGACCACAACATACTATGACTAGCCATGTACTGTACATATAGCATATGTAAAAGATTTATTAAATTCACTAATTGCTTCCCTAGCTGACTGTCTGAAAGCAACAAATGTGGCTAAACAAACTGCATGATAATCAAAAGAAATAAAAACAGCACATACAAAAACTTAGAACCATGGTGCCCAGCTGCATTGCTAACCTATCCTATCTTTCCTCCCCCATAATCAACTTACTTCCAGCTTCCAACTCTCCTGACCCCCCATTTCTCAACTTTTTTTTTTTTTTTTAAATTTAGCTCCCACTTTTTGAGTAGTTGTTAAAGGCTAATTATATTCTGGCGAAAGTCAGGAGGATGCTTGGGTGCATAGAGAGAGGAATGGTCAGAAGAATAAAAAGGAGGTGATAGTGTCTCTGTATAAGTCTCTGGTGCAACTTCATTTGGAGTACTGTGTGCAATTCTGGAGACCACACCTTCAAAAGGATATAAAGAGGTTGGAGTCTGTGCAGACGATGGCTACTAAAATGTTTAGTGGTCTTCATTATAAAGCACATGAAGACAGACTTAAAGATCTTAATATGTATATGTCAGAGGAAAGGTGGGATAGAGGAGATATGATAGAGATGTTTAAATATCTTTGGCATAAATAATGCACATGAGGAGAGTCTCATTTGATTGAAAGCAAGCTCTTCTACGAGGGGACATAATATGAGAGTGAAAGAGGATAACTCAGGAGTAATATGCAGAAATAGTTCTTTACAGAAAGAGTAGTAGATGCATGGAATAGTGTCCCAGTGGAGGTGGTAGAGAAGAGGACATTCCCCAGGAACAAGCAGGAAGTCAGTCCTCACATATGGGTGACGTCAGCACCAATGTACTCCACACAGAGCATTCCCCCAGCTTTCAAAGAAAGCCTTTCGGACATGCTGCCATGCATGTGTGGTTCCCTTCATGCCCAAGGGTGCCATCTGGTTCAGTCTTCTTTTTTCGCAGAGCCCAACAGACATCTGTCCAATTACCCTTGAAAAAATCCTTACTATATCCTTAAAACTTCAGCTTTCCCGGTTTGTGTACCGGTTCCTCTTCCTGCCTTGAGCTGGCACCAGGCTTGGCGCTGTTCTCTGCTCCTTCACCTTATTTTTTTTTTTTTCATTGAGGCTTGCCTCGACTGGCATTCATGCCCTTTTTCGCCCGGGGGTCTTTGACCCCAGTCAGGTGTCCCTCACCATGTCGCCCAGTGGGTTCAAAAAAATGTGACCGCTGCAGTCAAACTAAGTCCGTTACCGACACCAATGACTGTTGTCTACGCTGCCTGGGATGGGACCGGACCATGACAGCACCTTCTGAAACCTATGCCAGGCCATGACGCCCAAAACCAATAAGAGGTCAGAGTTGCAGGGGAAGATGATACCCAGATCTGACTCTGCATCGGCCTCCCCGACTCAGAGCTCCAAGCCCAGCAAGTCCCGAGAGAGCTGAGCATCCTCAGAGTCCTACGGCGGCGGCTCCTCCGAGAAGATCTCAGACACCAAGTGGAAAAAGAAAAAAATCCTCGAAGTCCGTTGAGGTTCCATTGGAGAAACCTGGCAAGACTGCCTGGAGGACGACTCAGAGAAAATGCCCACCAAAGTTCCCAAAAAGGATGCCTTGGCTGGCAGAAACTGTGCGAGGGTCCTTGAGTCATAGGCCTCATCAAGAATGCACTCGCAAGAGTGCCGGTGCTGGGCCTGAGATCCTCAGTGCCTGCACCAAAAGCTGCAAAGCCTTCTGGCTTGGAATCCAGAACGGCAGCCATGGGACAGATCACCATTGCTATCCTGGCCATGCAGCAGGCGATGATGTCAGGTTTGTCTGCATCATCTGCCCCAACGACTGGACCCCCAACTGCAGGGGGAGTCCCCGGTCATCAAGCCGAACGCCACTGGCCTCAGGAAAGCCCTTGGCCCCGGTCAAGGTCCCAATCCTCGGGCATCCCAGTCCTCCCTAGCCAGTTTCCAGGAATCGGACCCCCACATCCTCGGGAGGGCCCCCGACATGTCGGTGTGGGCCTCGAGGCACAGAGTCGCAGGGCCTTGAACTAGTCATACCCCCTTGACTCTGAATGGGAGACAGACGATAAGGCCTCCCCAGAAACCAGACGGCACAGAGACGTCCCCTCGGACCGGTCTCCCCCAGCACCATTCTCCTCCAGAGGATGTGGCTGTCCATGACTTTGTCAGGAATATGGACAGAGCCCTCTCAGTGCAAACCAAGGTGGAGGAGGACCTGCGTACTGTGGAACTGGAGATCCTCCAGTTTGAATGTCCTCCTAAGGAAACCCTTACAGTGCCGGTCCAGCCGATCCTCGCGTGGCTGTTACTGAGGATGTGGGAGACCCAGCATCGATGCTGGTGGACAGCTGGAGCCTTGACGCCATGTACTGTGTCAAGAAGAGGCCTGGGTTCCACAAGCCCCAACTCCTGCATAACTCCATGGTTGTCAAGTCAACCATGCAAAATTCAAAAGCCAGAAGACTTACTCTTCTGTTCCCCCCGGCAGGGACATTTGAGCCCTTGATGCCATCGGGTGCAAGTGCTACCAGGGTTCGATGTTGGGGTGTCGAATCCAGGCCTATGAGCTATACATAGGCATGTATTTAAAGGCCCTGACCCAGGAGTTATCAGGGTTCTTGGCGGGGCTGGCCAGGGAACCTCTCCATCAGTTCCAGGCTCTGACCTCAGGAATCAAGGACTGTTCAAAGTTCCTCTCTCGAGAAGACTACGACAGATTCAAGTCAGCGGCTTGCGTGGCAGCGGCTGGCATTGGGACTCGACGCCAAGCCTGGTTACAGTCCTCTGACTTTGAGCAGTGGGTTCAGGACAAGCTGCTCAATGTCCTCTGCACCGGCTAGATCTTGCTTAGCAAACCCATGGCTGACAAGGCGGACGAGATAGAGGCCAAGGTGGTGAACCACCAGAAACTCTCAAAGAAGATCTCTTCTTTTCCCCCTAAAAAGTCCTCGGGGAAAAGGCCCCTATTCCCTGGAAACAAGGGGCACTTCCAACAGGGTCACCGATACCCATTCTTCTCTGGCCAACAACAGGGTTCTCACCCTAAGAGGCAGGGCCAAGGGGCCCTGAAGCCCAAGGCTCAGAAGCCCCAGGCCCCGGCTCCAGTTCAGCTAGGGGGGAGCTTTTGACTCCCAGGGCAAGGCCTCCCCTCCCCTGGGAGACCTTCACCAGCCCACAGGGGGCTACGTGGCACTCTTTGCCCACAGATGGGCCCAGATCACCTCAGACCAGTGGGTGCTGCAGGTGGTGAAGGAGGGATACCTCTTCCATTGACGACAAATACCACCCAGGTTCTTCACAGGAAAGCCAGTGCGACCTTTCCTCCACCAGATCCTTATGCTCTCAGAGCTCACAGGTCTGCTCAGGGACAACACAGTGGAGCCTGTACCCACGCATCTATGGGGAAAGGGCTTTTACTCAAGGTACTTCCTTGTCCCCAAAAGAACCGGGATTCTCAGGCCCATACTTGACCTGGGCAACTTGAACAAGTTTCTGATGAGGGAGAAGTTCAAGATACTCTCTTTTGAAACACTAGTGCCCTACCCCCACCAGGAAGACTAGCTGTGCTCCTTGGACCTAAAGGATGCATACACCCCATATCCTAATCCACCCCTCCCACAGGCAGTACCTATGGTTTGTGGTGGGAGGAGAGCACTACCAGTACAGAGTGCTGCCCTTCAGCTTGGCCTCCTCACCAAGAGTCTTTACCAAGTGCTTGGCAGTGGTCGCTGCCCACTTGCGTCTGCAAGGGGCTTTCATCTTCCCCTACCCGGACTGGCTAATCATAGGCGGTATGGCCTCAGAGGTCAGGCAGGCTGCAGCGCGTATCTCCCTCCTGCTGCAGCACCTGGGGTTCATCATCAACTACCCCAAGTCCCATCTCGCTCCAAGTCAAGGTCTGGAATTCACATGGGCGCAGCTGGACATGCTACAGGTCAAGGCCGTCCTCTCCAGAGAAAGGGCTGACTGCCTCATACAACTAGCAGGAGAGGTGCAGCGCCGCTGGCCAGTACTGGCTCACCTCTTTCTCTACCTGTTGGGTCACATGGCGTCAACGGTCCACGTAACACCGCTAGCCCACCTACACATGCGAAAAGCCCAATGGTACCTCTGCTCACAGTGGACTAAAGCCACGGGCAGACTACGGGACAGAATCAGAGTCACCCGCCAGAGTCCCTCAACCTGGTGTCAAAACCTGCATCACCTCCAGGCGAGAATGCCATTCCAGGCACCGGCACCGCAGGGGACCCTGACAACAGATGCCTCCCTCCTGGGATGGGGGGCGTATTGCAGGGACCGCTGCATGCAAGGCAGCTGGTCCCATGATGAATCACTCTTACAGATCAATCTCCTCGAACTCAGGGCACTCTACCTGGCTCTGCGAGCATTCTGCCACCTCCTGCAGCGCCAACCTATGCTAATCCAGACATTCAACCAGGTGACCATGTTTTATATCAACAAGCAGGGGGGCACAGGCTCATACTCCCTATGCCAGGAGGCGGTGGCCCTCCTCTCCTATGCAGCATGCAACAGCATGCTCCTGCAAGCACTATACCTGCCAAGCCAGGACAACTGCTTAGCAGAAAGGCTGAGCAGAGTCCTTTGTCCTCACGAGTGACGCTTGAACCCCAGGGTAACAAAGCAACTCTTCCACTGCTGGGGCAGGCCCATGGTAGACCTTTTTGCCTCCCTGGACAATGCACACTGCACTCTGCTCGCACCAGCCACACCCAGGGAGAGTGGTGGCAGATGCCTTCCTGATCCCATGGTCGGAGGGCCTGCTATATATGTTCCCACCGACCCCCCTGGTCACCGAGACCCTCTTCAAGGTCCAGAGTGAGGGGGCATCAGTTATTCTGATTGCACCCTGGTGGCCCAGGCAGCCCTGGTTCCCTCTGCTGCTATCCCTGTCGGTGGCACTCACAGTCCCACTGGGCCAGGCCCCGGACCTCCTGTCCCAGGAGGAGGGCTCCCTTCTGCACCGCGACTTGGGGTCGCTAACGCTGACGGCGTGGCTGTGAAAGGATAGCACTGGCCCCTTTCAATCTTCCAGGGGAGGTTGAGGAGATCTTACTGGCCTCTCGAAAACCCTCCACCAGGTGGGCATACACCTTTAAGTGGAGACAGTTCTCCATCTGGTGTGCGGAGAAGGAGAATCCCTTCACCTGTTGCATGCAATTGGTCCTTCAGTACCTACTGCACCTGTTGCACACAGGACTGAAATCCAACTTGATGAGGGTGCATCTGGGCGCCATAGCCACGCACCACCACCCTACCAATTGAAAACCCCTCTCTAGCCAGCCCCAGATCTCTAGGTTCCTCTGGGGCCTTCTGTTGTCCAAACCCCCCCTCTGCCCTCCAGTAGCAGAATGCGCTCTCTCAGCTCACTAAACCACCATCCGAGCCCCTAGCCACCTGAGATACCTGTCTTGGAAAGTGACCTTCATGGTGGTCCTCACATTCACTCGAAGTGTGAGCGAACTCCAGGCCCTGATGGAGAACCCTCCATATACAAAGGTTCTATAAAAACAGGGTGGTGCTCCGCACACACTCCAAATTCATCCCGAAGGTGGTATCTCCCTTCCACATCAAGAGGTGGTCCTCCCCACCTTCTTTCCGTGGCCTCATGCCGGCAGGGAGGAGCTAATACTTCATACACTAGATTGCAAGCAGGCCCTGAACTTCTACTTGCAGCGGACCCAGGCCCATCGAAAGGCTCCTCAGCTTTTTGTATCTTATGACCTCAGCAGACTGGGGCTTCCTGTGACCAAGTGAACTCTGTCCACTTGGGTGGCGGAATATTGCCCTCACTTAGGAGTGAGCTGGCCTCTCCCTTGAGCATTGGATTACAGTGCATCGCGTGAGGGCGATGGCCATGTCAGTGGCCAACCTCCACTCAGTGCCGGTGATGGAAATCTGCAAAGCCACCACATGGTCTTCAATTCATACTTTTGCAGCTCACTGCTGCCTGGAGAGTGAATACTGCAGGGACAGTGCCTTTAGTCAGACAGTGCTCCGTAATATTCTCGGGATGTAAGCAACTCCTGCCCTCCGACTCTTCAGTGTTCAGGCTACCTGAGTGATATTGCTGCTGGATGTTAGGGTCTTGCAGAGTCTCTCAGTGGGGACTCACCTTCTGCAAATCACGGCTACCCGATTAATCGCTGTTGGTGCTGTCTTTGTTCAGTCCTCAGCAGCATGGAGCTAGGGAGTCCCATATGTGAGGGACCGACTTCCTGCTTGTTCCTGGAGAAAGCATAGTTACTTACCTGTAACAGATGTTCTCCGAGAACAGCAGGAATCAGTCCTCACAACCCTCCCTCCTCCCCTGGAAGTTGCCTCCATACTTTGTTTTATTTTTTACTGCCGTCCTAGCTATGTTATCTGACTGAGCAAGATGGCACCCATCTTGGCATGCGTGGCAGCATGTCCCAAAGGCTTTCTTTGAAAGCTGGAGAAATGCTCTGCACGGGCTCTGTCAGTGCAGATGTCACCCATATGTGAAGACTGATTCCTTCTGTTCACAAAGTACACCTGTTACAGGTGAGTAATTAAGCTGTATTCAAATTCAAAAAAGTATGGGACAGAGGATCTCTAAAAGGTAAAAAGGGGACTATTATAGTTGATATAGAAGGGCAGACTAGATAGAAAAAGACCACATGGCCTATGTTTCTAACTATAATTAGCAGGTAAGACACCCCCCCCCCCCCCCTCGAGCCAGACAGAACTTTTACCACTATGGAAATAGCCATGTTTTCATATTCTTACAAATCTGAAGATACATTTTCTCTATTCTGATTAGTTACAGGCAAGCTTTTGCAGAGAGCTGATGTTGTCAATAAGAATGTGCCAGCCCTCTACATATACAGTAGGTGGTATCAGCATGTTGTAAGAATGTCCAGCTGTAAACGTTTATAGAATTTTAACTGAAGTCTTTCCTCACCAGGTCAGCAAGGTTTGGTTGCTCCCCACCCAGGAATGGCCTCCGCTTGCCAACAGCTGCCACCCAGTCATTGGCTGCTTTATACAAATCCTGCCTGACATCATGCTGCAGGTTATGCCTGTATTGAAAGAAACACATTCTATAAGCTCTGTGCAAACATGGATGAAAGGGCTTGATTCTTCACAAAAATGGTACTATTTACATAAGATATTACATTATCTCTTGAAATAACTAAAAAGGAATACAAGACATGTCCTAATGCAGTCTGATTGTGAGCTGCACCTCAGACTAGAGCACTTGATGAAGGGTGAAGTGAGAAACCGTGACCTCTGTTACTCATACTTCCTTATTGTCCCTCCAGTCCAGTCCCAACCTCTGGGTTGTCACCTCACCTTGGAGTCTAAGCATGTCATCTTTGATGACATCAATGTACATAGGCAGCTGACACCACCCACCAGCCCCAGTAAACTCAAGTCTCCAAGCAGCTGGAGAGATCTGATCCCAGGGTCCTGGGCTCAGTGAAGGGACAACTAAGGAGCAATGTTCCCTCTAATGTTCTGTAGGTTGTGTGCGCATAAAATATCAGCTGTGCAGCTTTTGAAGGAAGGTTAAATTTTTGTGCGCCACATAACGACACTCGGAGTTATATACTTCAAAATTTGACTACACGTCAGAATACAGTATGTACACCACATTTATTTTAATCAAATTAAATGAAAATAGATGATTACTAAATGAAGCGGAAAATTTCTAGTAATTACAAACACAACTTTTAAATTTTAAGACATCTGTGTTGTTTGCTATCAGAATCAGAACCGTAATTTTTGTGCGCTCCGTTGTAAAGTATGTGCGCTCGCTCGGCAAGGTGTGTGTGCGCGCACACGCGCACAGCTTAGAGGGAACAGTGCTAAGGAGTATGGTTTTTTCCACTAATTTGGCTCAGAATTGTATGTTCTGGTATTGGGGATAGCCTTCTATTGCCAGTCTGAGTATTTTGCATTTTATGATTGATAAAGTGTGTTTGCAAGAATTTAAAAAAAAAAAAAAAAAAAAACACAACACAATTTGCAATTGGGGCAAGCCCCTTTCTTGGGGTGAAGAGGAGACTTGCCGATCACTTTTCCTGCAGACACAGTGTCTCCCAAACCCATCAGCGGGTGAGGAGCTGCTTGTGCAGGGAGACCTGTTGATTGCAGCACTTGTCGGCAGCCCTGCCTCAAAGCCGAACCTGGTAAGAGGGCTGAGTGTGAGAGCGGAAGTGTGTCTCTGTGGCAGGGTGGTCTGCTTGGCCCGGGAGGTAAGAACAAGTGTTGGATTTTTGTTGTTGCTTTTTATGGGCCTTCTGAGCAGCATTCACAACAGCATGCCTGACTAGGTTATTTGGTGAGCGCGGGAAAAAGCCATTTTGTCTCAGGGTTCAGTTTCAGCAGAGAAGGGAGGTGGTCTGCTCAGACGCAGTGGGACACTTCCTCCGTGTTTTGCTTTTTCCATTTTGATTCCTGGATTTGACTGCCTTGATTTGGGGTTAAAAACAAAAAAAACCAACAAAAAATGTTCTCCAGGAACAAACAGGAAGTCAGTCCTCACTTATGGGTGACGTCGGCAGCGACGGAGCCCGCACGGAACAATTCCCAGCTTTCAAAAAAAGCCTTTGTGATTGCTGCCACGCATGCTTGGTCCTCTTCCCGCCCAAGGGTGCCATCTTGCTCAGTCTCCCTTTTTCCACGGAGCCCTTTGGACGCACGTCCTCGTCCCTCGGAAAAAGTGTTTCGTTTTCGGCCTCTGGCCTTGGTTTTTTCTGGTAGCACTGGTCCTCTACCTGTCCTCCTCTGCTCTGTTTTTTTCCCTTGAGCGAGGGGACACCTTTTTCTGTCAAAGATTTTTTCCCCACGGGCTTTGCGCCCTTTTTTTCCCCCAACCGCTGGCTGGAAAGATCTTCGACCCAGCGGGGGCCCTTTTTGCTCCCATGGCCACTGGATTTAAGAAATGTGACAGATGCTCCAAAAACATGTCGCTCACAGACATCCACGATTTCTGTCTTCGGTGTCTTGGGGCTGACCATAACCCAGAGCTAAGTCATAAGCAGAAGTCCGATGACATTTTCCGGAAAGTAGCCCCGGAATCCCCGGCGGCACCCTCGTTCGTCCCTCCGCAGGTGGGATCCCCCACTTCGGCTCCGCGCTCTCGGCGGCATTCCAACCAGGGGTCCCCTAAAGTGGAGAGGCGTAAGAAGATGACGACCTCGAAGTTGCTGTCAGGGGCCCCAGACAAGCGCGAGCGCTCCCACACTCTGTTGCTCAGCCCCCCTCGGCGTTCCAGAGAGTCAGATAAGGAGCGGCCTCGTAAGGTACCTCGTACAGATACAGAAACCTCCTGCGATAGCGCCCAGTCTCTTGAGGGCCATCCCGGTGAGGACCCCCTCTCCTCCTCCACGCCAGACCTGGTAACCCCAGTGTAGATGTCGCAGGGATCCGCGTCCGTATGGAAGTCCCGAATGCTTGCACTAGAGAACAGCATTTCTGCCTTCTTAGCTGCCCAGCAGGTGCTCGTGCTCATGCTCAGCACAGCTGGCTCACGCCTCGAAACAGAGGTTCCCTCGAGAGGGACACCAAAACCTGCCCTGGAAACCCCCGAGAGCCATGGGCCTTGCGAGGGTCCTCGGCATTGGTCTCACTCACCTTCCTGGTCCTTGGGAGCGAGATCCTCCAAGGCGTGCGCCAAGCGGACCTCGACCTCTGGACGAGGCAACCAACCCGAGTCAGACTCCTTCTCAGACCTCTCGGACTGGGAGTTGGACGTGGATACCTCCCTGGAGACCTGTGGCTACAGGGACCTCCCTTCGGACCTGTCCCTGCCCGCCTCTCGGAGGCGTTCGCCGCCGGAGGACACATCATTCCCCATGTTTGTGCGGGACATGGCACGGGCCCTCAGCCTGGCTACAAAGACTGAAGAGGAGCCGCGAGCTGAAGAGTTCGATATGGGCATGTTCCTCGCCAAAGAGCTCGGCGGTTTCTCTGCAGGCCTCGGGGGTGAACCCCTTCTCAGGTTCCAAATTCTCCTGAAATCCGTCACGGAGTGCTCAAAGTACCTCTCCCGTGCTGCGTATGATGGGTTTGATTCCTCCACCCTAGTGGCGGCAGCTGGCATCAGGGCCTGATGCCAGGTATGGATCGAATCCCAGGACCTGGAACAGTGGGTCCAGGAGAAGCTCCTGGACATCCCCTGCCTGGGCGAGCACTGTTTGGTAAACCCATGGAGGATAAGGCTGCTGAGATAGAAATGGAGTTCGTCACTCGAACCCATTTCTCGCATAAGACCTCCTCCCTCCCTCAGAAGAAACAGCAAACAAAGAAGCCATTCTTCCAAAGGAAGGGACTCCCCCTCCTACTGGGGCTACCCTCCTTTTCCACCCACCCCTGTGCCAGCCTCCGGCACGCAGGGAAAGGGAGGTGTGCATAGCCATCGCAAGCCTAAAGAGCCTAAGGCCCAGCAACCGGCACCACCCCAACCCGTGCAAGATTTTTGACTCCAACGGCATAGCCTCTCGTCCCCTGGCAGCACTTATGCCGGTGGGGAGATGCTTGTCCCTATTCGCCCAGCAGTGGGGGTTGATCATATCAGACACCTGGGTCCTCCGAGTGATCGGAGACAGATATCGTCCGTGCCTGGACAGGCGTCGTCCTCCTTTCTTGCCAGCGGAGCCTACTCTGCTCCTTTTGCACCAGGCCTTATTGCAGCAGGAGTTGTCCAACCTCCTCGCCCAACGGGCAGTCGAGAAGGTACCGCTGCACCTTCGAAGCCGTGGGTTCTACTCCCGCTACTTTCTCGTTCCGAAAAAGATGGGGGGGCCTGCGCCCCATCCTCGACCTCCGAAACCTAAACAAGTTCCTGGTGTGGGAGAAGTTTAAAATGTTATCGCTTGGCATCCTGCTGCCCTTCCTTCAGCAAGGCGATTGGCTATACTCCTTGGACCTCATTCTAATCCACCCTCAACACAGGCAATACTTGCACTTCAGGGTGCAGGGGGACCACTATCAGTACAAGGTGCTCCCCTTCGGGCTTGCGTCTGCACCGCGGGTTTTCACAAAGTGTCTCTCTGCGGCCGCCACCTCCCTCAGGTGGCAGGGCATACCCGTCTTCCCTTACCTCGACAACTGGCTTGTCACGGGGACCTCGACTGACGAAGCCTGCCTGGCGACGGCGTGAACGATCCTCTTCCTCGAACGCCTCAGCTTCGTGATCAACTATTTCAAATCCCATCTTGAGCTGGTGAGGACCCTGGAGTTATCAGCGCCCGCCTCGACACAGAGCGAGCAACTGCCTTCCTGCCCACGGACTGGGCGGACCGCCTCCAGGCCATGGCAGCCCAGGTCCAGAGCAGGACTTGGGTTATGGCACGGGTCATGCTGCGCCTCCTAGGACATATGACCTCTACCATCCATGTAGTCCCCCACGCCCGCATGCACATGCGGACAGCTCAGTGGTGCTTCAGGGCACAATGGAGCCAGGCCTTCAGCCACCTCAGGGACCCTATCCGGGTCTCCCGCAGTCTCCACCACTCCCTGAGCTGGTGGCGGAACCCTCAAAGTCTCTTTCGGGGAATGCCCTTCCAGATCCCACAGCACGAGCTTGTCCTTACGACAGATGTTTCCCTGCTGGGGTGGGGAGCCCACTGTGGCGCATTGTGCACCTAGGGGCAGTGGTCGCCCGAGGAGTCTCAGCAGCAGATCAACCTACTCAAGCTTTGGGCGGTCCAATAGGCCCTGAGGGCCTTCGAGGGCTATCTGAAGGGGATGTTGGTACTCATGCAGACCGACAACAGGGTAGCCATGTTTTACATAAACAAGGAGGGGGGGGGGGAGACAGGATTACGCCTTCTCTGCTGAGAGGCGATCCTGCTTTGTTCCTTTGTGTCTCGCCAGGGGATGACCCTGCAAGCGGTCTACCTCCCAGGCCAGGAGAATGTCCTCGCTGACAAACTCAGCAGGATCTTCTGCCCACACGAGTGGCGCCTGGATCTGGAGGTCTCCGGCGCCTTGTTCCATCGGTGGGGGATCCCATCATGGACCTGTTTGCCAGTCCGGTGAAAGCGCAGCTTCTCTGTTTCTGCGGCCCAGTCCCATGCCTGAACAAGGTGGCCCCGGATGCGTTCCTCTTGAACTGGACCTCCAGCCTTCTTTACGCATTCCCTCCCACTCCTCTCATTGTGAGGACCCTCCACAAGGTTCAGCGGGACTGAGCTTCGGTGATCCTCATGGCCTCGACAGCCTTGGTTCTTGCTTTTGCTCTGGCTCTCGTCCTAGCCTCCACAGTCTCCTTGGGTTGTGCCCCGGGACTGTTCACACAGGAGGGGGGGGGGGGGTCGGGTGCTCCACCCGAATCTGGCCTCACTGTCCCTTACAGCCTGGTGGCTGAATGGGTCGCCTTAGCTCTGCTGCACCTCCCGGAGGACATTGAGGAAATTCTCCTCGCATCGAGGAAGGACTCAACAAGACGAGTGTATGCCTTTAAGTGGTGACGCTGCTCAACTTGGTGCTTCGAGCTCCAGATTGACCCGTTCTCGTGCTCTACCCGCTGGATCCTCCAGTATCTCCTCCACCTATCGAAGGCAGGGTTGAAATCCAGTTCAGTCAGGGTACACCTGAGCGCCATTTCAGCGAACCACCTCCCCGTTGAGGGGCAGCCCTTGGTCTCCCTCTTCATACGAGATCTCTTGCTTTTGAAGCCTCCCATCTGGCCTCCGCCGGTGGAGTGGGACCTCAACGTGGTGGCTGATGCAGCTTATGCGAGCACCCTTCGAGCCGATGGTGACATGTTCGCTTCAGCATCTCTCTTGGAAGGTGGTCTTCCTGGTGGCCTTGAAGTCGGCTCGCCGAATCAGCGAGCTTCAGGCCCTCATGGCTGAGGCCCCATACACTAAGTTCTACGGGGTGGTTCTCCGCACCCATCCCACGTTCCTACCAAAGGTGGTCTCGGATTTTCATCTCAATCAGGAGATAGTCTTGCCGACCTTCTTCCCAAGACCGCACGCCAACCAGGCATCGGCGGTGTTGCATACCCTCGACTGCAAGAGGGCTCTTGCCTTCTACCTGCAGCATACCCGGGTTCATCGCAAGTCCGACCAGCTCTTTGTTGCCTACGATCCCAATTGCCTGGGGCAGGCAGTCACCAAACATACCATTTCCATCTGGGTAGCAGACTGCATTGTCTTCGCCAAAGCAAAGGCGGGTGCCCCACTGGATTGACGGGTCACTGCACACGGCGTCCGAACCAAGGTGGTTTTGGTGGCTTCACTGCACTCAGTGCCTCTAACGGACATCTGCCGGGCTGCGACCTGGTCATCAGTCAACACTTTCGCTATCCACTACTGCCTGGAGAGGAAGTCCTGCCGGGACAGTGCCTTCGGCCAGGCTGTACTCTGTAACCTGTTTGGGGTATAAGCAACAACTGCCCTCCAACCCTTCTTCGACGGCTACCGAGAGCTTCGCCCTGGGGACCCGAAGACTCAGGCTCCTTCAGGCGTCGACTTCTGCTCACGGCCTCGCGGAGGCGTTTTTGGGTTACTGGTAGCCTGTAGCTGGGGAGTCCCATAAGTGAGGACTGACTTCCTGCTTGTTCCTGGAGAACGCGTAGTTACTCACCTGTAACAGGTGTTCTCCAGGGACAGCAGGAATCAGTCCTCTTTACCCTCCCAGCTCCCCTGAAGAGTTGCTATTTTTGTCCTTCCCTTGCTATTTGCTTAGTAGGGCTCTAGCTAGGGGCCCTGAGTGAGCAAGATGGCACCCTTGGGCAGGAAGAGGACCATGCATGTGTGGCAGCAATCCCAAAGGCTTTCTTTGAAAATTGGGGAATTGCTCCGCGCAGGCTCTGTTGGTGCCGGCGTTACCCATAAGTGAGGACTGATTCCTGCTGTCCCTGGAGAACACCTGTTACAGGTGAGTAACTATGCTTTTTAGCAGGGCAGTCTGTCTTTTTTGGCCTTCTTTACCTATTAATTGAGCCTGCCAGTGTATTGACCAGTTGGATTGGGAGGGACTTCGGAACTCTTCCCCTTCCCAGGGTTTAACATGCCCTTGAAGGCCACGTGCCTCATGTGTGCGTCTAGAAAAAGCTTTGTCTCAGCCGCTGGTCTTTGTCATGGCTGTGAGGTGGAGTCCACATTGGCAGAAGGCAGCCTCCTGGAGGAGAATACGGTTAAGGCTGGGTGAGCAGGAATCTCAGGAGGGGTCTGAGTTTGACGGAGTCTGCAGGGGACCGCGGTTCACCCGCCACTGTGATGGTAGCTCCATCCATTATAGAGGGGGTGATAGACCGGGCCTGCCAGTGCTGGAGTGTAAGGGCAGAGAGTTTTCTTCCCCTTGGCCTTCTACATCTCAGGAGTCGGCCGTGGTAAGTAGCCAGAGTTCCCCCCCCCCCCCCCCCGAGTATGTACTTCTCATGCATGAGGCGTTCTGCAAGAAGCGGCAGGGGGCAGAGCCCTTTGGAGTGCCAGAGAGAGCAAAAAGAGAGGGCTGCCTGAGACTATGGCAGCTGAGGAGGAGCCTGGTTCCAGTCGACAGCATATGGATGGGGACTCTAGGGGGGAGTCTGGGTCGCTCCATTCGGAAGACCTGGTAGACCTGAAGGGGGAGGCTGACCTCGGGATCGAGCCGGGAGAACTTGAAGGGGAGTTTCTGCAGGAGGAGTCTCACATTGTGCATGAATTCCACTGGGAAGACACTGGACATGGTGGCAGGACTTCCGCAAGAGGCAGATCTGTTAGAGGAGCCACTGTTTCAAGCTGTCCGAAAGGCCCAGTTGGTGTTTCTGCTGCATAGGGTTATTAAGCAAATGACACAGAATGAGTGGGAGGTTACGGAGGCTGCCTTCAGATCACATGGACCATGGCCCGGCTCTATCCTCTACTGCATCAGGAAAGAGAAATCCTGCACTTCCCTGATGCAGCAGTTTCAGCACTCACTAAGACTACTATTCCGGTAGAAGGCAGTACCGCCCTTAAGGATGTACAGGATAGGAAGTTGGAGACTTTGCTGAAGCAAGCATTCAACATTAATGCGCTGTCTTTGCAGGTACCTGTCTGCGGAGCGTTCATATCCAGAGCATGTTTGTGCTGAGCGCAGGGAATCTTGGACTGTGTTGGCGAGGAGCAGGCTCCGCCACCAGAAACGGCTAAACTGGAGTCCGGTGTAGCCTACTTGGCAGATGCCTTCTACAACCTCGTTAGGCGTTTATCCAAGAGTATGGCCTCGGTAGTAGCCGTGCGTCGTTACTTGTAGTTGCATAATTGATCAATGGATGTCTCCTCCAAGACAAGTTTGAGCAGGCTTCCCTTTGAGGGTAAGTTCCTGTTTGGAGAAGCGCTAGATAAGTTGGTAAAGAACCTGGGGAGTCTAAAGGGGGAAAGCTCCCCGAGGATAAGCAGAAGCAGAGGCATTTGTCCATGCCATCACAAAGCCAGCCATGGGATTTCTGCTGCTTCCGCACTGTGTGCTTTGCTCCTTATCAGAGAGGTTGTTTTCCTTCCCGTGGGCAGGCCTTTTGAAGTTTTCGAGGAACAGGACATGTTTTTACTCATCTTTCTCGGCTACAATCAAAAAGACACAATGAAAGGAGGGAGGCCCGGCCAGAGGTAGTTTATTTATTTAGTATACATTTGTATACCGCTACTTCCAGCGATCAGCAGCGGTTTTTGATTACAGATTGGAAATTGTCAAATCATGACAGGAAATTTTTGAGGTACAAACACATTGATTAGACAGGAAAGCACAGCACACAGAGAACTATTTTACAGGGAACATGGGCTATGGAGGTTAAGTGGCTTGCCCAAGACCACAAGGAGCACCTGTGGGACTAGAAACCCCAGTCCTTCCGGCCCAAGGTTGCTGTCCTCTAGTGGGATTTGAACCCCCGACCTTCCGGCCTGAAGTACCTTGACCCAACCACTAGGCTACTCCTCCACTCCACTCCTAGTTCCCTGGGAGATCGGCTGTGGGAGTTCTAGCCAGCCTGGGACCGGATCACCACCAACCAGTGGGTCTCAGAAATCATCAGAGAGAGTTATGCACTGGTTGCCCATCCTCTCGCGGATGTCTTTGTCAGGTCTCCCTGCAAAGTGCCCAGCAAGGTCAAGGCAGTGTGGGAAACTCTGTCGGCTTAGTTGTCATGGAGGTTCTCCAAGACCAATGTGACTACAGTCGATACTCCATTTATTTTGCGATTCCCCAAAAAGAAGGATCTTTTCGGCTCATCTTAGATCTCAAGCATGTAAATCGGTGTCTCCGAGTACCCCGTTTCTGTATGGAAACCCTCAGGTCTGTCATCATGGCAGTCAGAGAGGGAAAGTTCCTGACCTCTGTCAATCTCACAGAGACCTGCTTGCATATTCCTATTCTCCCTGAATATCAGTAGTTCCTCTGCTTTGCAGTACCTAAGGGGCACTTCCAGTTTCGGGTGTTGCTCTTCGGCCTGGCAACAGTTCCGCATACGTTCATACCACATCCTAAAAGCATTCCTTGTGTTATACAGCTCAAATCCTATTTTGTGCACAATGACGATGCAGACTTGTAGTGAAGGCCTAACTGTGGCCATTGTCCTTGTTGCTGAGCAGATTTCAGAGACTGGTCGGGCGGGTCAGGGGATGTAAGTGATAGTTGGTTAAGCCACATTCTCTCTTAACACTAGAAGCCCCAAAGTGCGTCAATTGACGCAAATGCATCTTCGAAGTTGTATACCAGCGCCACTGCTAGAACTATGTCAGTTATGTTCCATGACTTTGTTAGCGAGGTCAAGATTTTCAAATATGTGCATCGAAAATTAATGACAGATGCGCCACCTAGCAGAAAAATGAATTTATACCTAGAAGCCCCAAAGAACGGCAATTGATGCAACCAAGAAAATTGAGTGGTTTTCACAAGTTTCATACGACTAACATAAAAACAGTGTTAACTAAATGTAAAAGTAACTGCAAATTCAAAAGTACCGTATTTTCCGGCGTATAAGACGACTTTCTAAGCCCTAAAAATATGCTCAAAAGTCGGGGGTCGTCTTATACGCCGGTACACGTTCTGCGACGTGGCTCTGTCTCGCTTTGGCAGGGCTCAGCCGTCGCGGAGGGAGGGAGGGATTCAGCAGAGGGGGCTCCGTGGGACAGTCCATGCTGCGGCAGCCGCCAGCGTTTTATTTTTTTTATTAAATGTTACTTGAGCCGATGGGGGGGGGGCTGGGACTGGAAATGGGCTGGGGGGGGGTTAAGACTGGAGGTGGACTGATGGGGTTAGGACTGGTAATGGGCTATGGGGGGGTTAGGACTGGTAATGGGCTGTGGGCTGATGGGGGCTGTCTGGTAATGGGCTATGGGGGGGGTTAGGACCACTGTTCCCTCTAAGCTGTGCGCGCGCACACACACCTCGCCGAGAGAGCGCACATACTTTACAACAGAGCGCACAAAAATTACGGCTCTGATTCTGATAGAAAACAACACAGACGTCTTAAAATTTAAAAGTTATGATTGTAATTGCTAGAAATTTCCCGCTTCATTTAGTAATCGTCTATTTTCATTTAATTTGATTAAAATCAATGTGGTGTACATACTGTATTCTAACGTATAGTTAAACTTTAAAGTATATAACTCCGAGTATCGTTATGTGGCGCACAAAAAGTTAACCTTCCTTCAAAAGCCGCACACAGCTGATATTTTATGCGCACACAGCCTACAGAAAATTAGAGGGAACATTGGTTAGGACTGATAATGGGCTATGGGGGGCTAGGACAAGAAATGGGTTGATGGGGAGGGGTTAGGACTTGAGGTGGGCTGATGGGGTTAGGACTGGTAATGGGCTGTGGGCTGATGGGGGGGGGGTTAGGACTGGCAATGGGCTATGGGGGGCTGACTGGAAATGGGTTGATGGGGTTAGGACTGGTAATGGGTTATAGGGGGGGCTTAAACTGAAAATGGGGTGATGGGGGGGCTAGGACTGGTATTGGGTTGGGGGGTTGCTAGGACTGGAAATGGGCTGATGGGTGGCTAGGACTAGAAATGGGCTGATGCAGGGACTAGAAGGGAATGGATGCTGGGTGAGGCTGGAACTAGAAGGGAGCTGATGTTGGGGGAGGATTAGAATGGGATGGGGCTGGAAGAGTAAAATGGAGAAGGGAAAAATATTTTGTGTGGGAGGGATAAAAAATCTACAATTGGCTGGGTATTGGGAGAGTAAGTGGGAATTGAGGATGGAGGGGTAAAATTTGAGTGGATGAAATAGGAATGAGGAAAGAGCAAAAGGAGAAAGATTAGTATGTTAAAGCAGATGTAGAGAGAGAATGGAAAAAAACTAGAAGAGAGAAGAAAGGACAAATGGACAGCAGACGATGGAGAGTTAGCAGAAGACACGAAGAAGACTTCCGGTGACGTCACCTACTGAATGGCGGCGTAGCGGAGGAGCTCCGCCACCAACCCGCAATAATTGGAGCATTTTAGCCCCCACGGGCAACGGAGCGGTGAGCCGAGGGGCGACGGAGAGAGCGGGGAGTGCCGGCGAGCCGCGGCGGCGGCGCAACAAGCGGGTGCGGAGGTGCAGAGAAGCTGGTGGGAGCGGACCGGACGAGGCAGCCTGACTTTCAGGGGGCTTCTGGGCCGGTGGCCGCGCTGAGACGGACTTGCTGGGAGAGAGTCAGCAGGGCCAACAGAGGCTTGCCGGTGAGCAGAGGCAGTGTGCTTCCCCGTGGAGGACGCCACGCCGCCGACCCCCACAGACCACGTGGTGGCAGAAGAGGGTGGCCAACAGAGAGGTGAATCCGGAGACAGAGGGGGCCGAGAAGGCCTAGCACGTGGCTGGGAGAAGCAGGAAGCAGGGACCTATGCTAAGCTGCAGCCCACAAGACGCAGAGTGCAGAAGCAGCCAGCAGTGGTGAGTCTCATGCCCCCCCCAACTGCACTAAGAAAGGGAGCAGAGGCAGAGAACTACCAAACACCAGAATTGTTCCCAGCAGCAGCTATAGTGTGGTGTGTGGACGCCCTACCAGCTCTATAGGCCGGGGAGATCGGGGAGAGAGGGCTAATCAGCCCAAAATGGAAAAAAATAATAAAAAAGAGACTCTGGCAAAAAAAAAGCTGGCCGAGTTCCGCTCCCCATATGCAACCCCCAAAGGAGGGAAGGAGGCGGAAAAAAAAGCAGGGAAACCTGTGACAGAAACCCCACAGAGCCCGGAGGGGAGTGAAGGAGGAGAGGAGGGCTTGTCGACAGCAGAACAGATTAAACAATGGCTCCTAGAGTTAAAGGAGGAACTGAAGATGGAGATGTGTGGGGTTAAAAATGAAATTAAAGAAGCAGTGCAGACTATGCGCCAAGACCTGCTGGAGCTGGGGGGACGTATGGAAGAGGTGGAGACCAAGTTGGAGAGTCAAGAGGAGACCCTGACGCAGGTCCAGAGCAGCTGGGAAGAGCTTCAGAGGACGCAGGAGACCCTCAAAGCCAAAACAGAGGACCTGGAGGACCGCTCGCGCAGATGCAACCTCCGAGTGAGAGGGGTGCCGGAGGAACCACAATATAAGAACTGTGAGGAGGTGGTCCAGCGGATCTTCCGGGAACTACTCGCAGCAGCTGGCCCAGGGAGACCTGCAGAGGAGACCCGCCTCGAAATGGAGAGGGCGCACAGGGGTATGGGGCCCATCCGAGACAATAGGCCAAGAGACATTGTGGTCTGCCTGCACTCCTTTAAGAGTAAGGAACTCCTGCTGGGTGCCAGCCGCAAGCTGAAAAATTTCCGTTGGGAGGGGCATACGGTGGAGCTGTACCAAGACCTGTCCCAAGGCACGCTACAAAGACGGAGGGAGATAAGAGAGGTCACCGCATATCTCAGACATGCTGACCTGCGCTACAAGTGGCTCTTCCCCTTCGGCCTCTATTACGGTGAAAGGACGATCGAGGACGGTGAGATCCAGTGTGGAGGCGTGGAGAGCACTGAGAGAGCTAGGTGCTGAGAATCTACCAGAGCAAGCCGAGGGCTCTTTCACTCCGCCGAGAACGGGATCCAGGACCGGAGGAGCAGCACAGATGAAATGGCAGAGGGCAAGTGGACGTAGACTGGCAACAACCACCAAGGACGTGCACCAGAACCGGACTACAGAACAAGAGACTGGCTGAGCTGAAGCATCTTTATAATGGACTGGTATTCTTGAATAAGTTGGGCTGTGGGCGGGGGGGGGGGGGAAGGAGAGATGGGTAGTGGGCCAAGGGGAGAGGGAGAGGGGAGGAGGCGGGGACTAGGCTGAGAGGGAGAGAGCCCAGGCTGGGTGGAGAGGGGAGGGGGTTTAGAGGGGGGAGAGTTGGCAGCGAGGGGGGCTTAGGCAGGGGAGTGGGGGGGGGGTCGGGGCAACAGTTGCGGTGGGTAGGTGGGGAGGGAGAGAAGGTCACCGAATTGGAAGTCGTATCTCCGCAGAGGAGAGTTACGAGGGGGGGAGAGGGAGGAGGGGAGGGAGTAGCGAGGGGGGGAGAGGGAGGACGGGAGGGAACAGCGGGAGGGGGAGTGGGGGGTGGGGGGAGGAGGGGTGGGTAGGGGGGGGAAGAGGGGGTCAGAGTGGGAGGTGGGGGCGGAGGGACTTAGGGGGACGAGGCAGGGTTCTGGGGGTAGGAAAGGAGCTAAAAATTCTCACGTTAAATGTGAAAGGTCTAAATTCACCAATGAAAAGACAGAAATTATATAAGGAGTTAACAAGACACAATGCAGACATAGTGCTGTTGCAGGAGACACATCTATTGAGACAACATGAGACATTGGTGCAACCCCGGGGGTACAAGCACCGTATGTTCGCTTCTAATCTTAAAGAGAAGAAGAAAGGCGGGGTGGGGGTCTTCATCAGAGAGACAGGCCCCATGGAGGTCCAGGTAGTGTCCCGGGATAGGGGGGGGCGGTATCTCCTGCTGAGGATAAAGATAGGTGAGGAGTGGTTTTGCGTGGTAAATGTGTATGCCCCTACGGGCCCGCAAACTGAATTCTGGGATGCTTTGAGTGCGCAAGTGGCGGCAATGGGGGATGGGGTCCTAATCTGTGGTGGGGATTTCAATGTGGCATGGGAGGTAGGGAGAGATACGACTGGGCGCAGGGAGGGGAGAGGCACCGATAGGAAACATTACCACAATTTTGTGCGGGAGAACGGCCTGATAGATGTATGGCGGACACTAAACCCGGGGCGGAGGCAATTTTCTTTCTATTCTGCAGCACATGGCACTTACTCCCGGTTGGATGCCATATGGGTAGGGAAGGAGTTATCAGGGCGGCTTCTAGGGGGCGAGCTGGAACCCATTACCTGGTCCGATCATGCTCCGGTGGTGGTGCGGGTGCGGGTGGAAGGGGAAGATAGAGGCCGCCAGTTCTGGAAGTTGAATGAGGGGCTCCTTGAGGACGAGAGGGTGGTGCGGGAGATTGAAAGGCTCATCCCGGAGTACTTTGACCAAAATGGCGGTGGGGAAGTGCGGGATGGAACAGTCTGGGACGCCTTCAAGGCTGTAATTAGGGGGGTTCTCATAAACATGGGAGCCCGCCTAAAGCGAGAGAGGGCGGAGAGGGAGGACCGGTTACGCCGGCAATTGCGGGAGATGGAGGAAAGAGACGGTCAGGACAGAACTGGACAGGTACGGGGTGAGGTGCTGGCACTACGAGCCCAGGTGAATGCTCTTGAAGCGGAGAAGATACAATTCCGCCTGCAGCTGTTAAAACAGAGGTTCTTTGAAGGGGGGAATAAAGCGGGGAGGAAACTTCTCGCGAGACAATTGAAGAAGCGGAGGGAGTGGAATAGGATTACACAGATTAGGAGTACAGGGGGGGTAGTGCGAGAGGCTCCACGAATAAGGGAGGAATTTGTGTCCTTCTATAGCAACTTGTATGCAGCCCGAGCTGCAAGGTCGGGAGAGGACATTCGGGAATATGTGAGGGAAGCAGGGCTCCCGACTCTAACGGGAGACGAACAAGAGGGGCTCGACAGGGAAATACAAGCTGACGAAGTCAGCCAGGCTATCAAGGGCTTAAAAAATGGAAAGGCCCCAGGGCTCGATGGACTGACGGCAAAGTTTTACAAGCGCTTTGGGAGCCTCTTGCTGAATCCGTTGACCAGGGTATTTAATGGACCGGGAAGGGGGGAGGCACTGCCTGAATCAATGGGCTGGCAGGTATTACGCTTATCCACAAAGAGGGGAAAGACCCGCAGGAGTGTGCGTCTTACCGTCCGATCTCGCTGCTGAACCTAGATGCGAAACTGCTGGCGAAAGTACTAGCGGTGCGCCTCAATGGAGTGTTAGGTAAATTGGTGCATGAGGACCAGGCTGGATTTGTACCAGGCCGGCAAGTGGCGGATCATATCCGCAAAGTGTTAAATGTGATGTGGTCGACACAGCGGCAGAGGACGGGGGCCTTGTTGGTATCACTGGATGCAGAGAAGGCCTTTGATCAGGTGTCCTGGGATTTCCTCTACGCGGTGTTGGAGGCCCAGGGGTTTGGACCGGGGTTCACACAGTGGATAAGGGCTCTCTATGCTAGGCCGAAGGCATGTGTCCGCGTGTACGGGGTGTACTCTGGTTTCTTCCCCCTAGAAAGAGGGACACGGCAGGGATGTCCACTGTCCCCCCTACTTTTTGTGCTATCCTTAGAGCCATTGGCAGCGAAGTTGCGCGGCAGCCCTGATATCACGGGGGTTAGGGTGGGACGGCAGGAATGCAGAACGTCCCTCTTTGCAGACGATATACTGCTGACACTCACGAATCCCAGCGAATCCCTGAGGGCAGTGATGAGAGAGATTCAAGATTATGGTGAAAGGGCGGGCTCCCGGATTAATTGGGGGAACTCGGAGATCTTGCGTGTCGGGGGGGCGGGGGCGGGGCAGCGTGACTGGCAGCAGAATTTCCCCTTCAAATGGGCAAAGACATCGATCCGGTACCTCGGGGTTCATCTCGGTAGAACCTTGGAGGAGTTGTATGATTTAAATTACAAGAAGATGGTGGGGCAGGTGGAGGCGAAGCTACAAGGCTGGAGCAGGGGGTATTACTCGTGGTTTGGACGAATAGCGACGGTTAAGATGATGCTTCTCCCCCAGTTCCTCTTTCTGTTTCAGGCTTTGCCAGTCCCAATCCCCCCGAAAGTGCTAAAGAAGCTCCAACAACAGGTCGAGCGGTTTATCTGTGGGTCGAGGCGTCCACGGGTGGCGGCAAGGACGCTACAAGTCTCGGTACGGGAAGGAGGGATGGGGGTTCCCAATTTCCGACTATATTATGCGGCAGCACAATTGCGAGCAGTCTACGCGTGGTTGCGGGAACCCCAGAAGCAGTGGGTTCAGCTGGAACTGGCCGAATATAGGCCGGGTGCTCTTGAACGGTTAGTATGGGAGGGGAGGGGAGAGAAGGGGAGGAATCCCATTGTGGGGCATACTTTGAAAGTGTGGCAGCAGTATAGAAAGCGGCTGGTGGGTGACAAACGATGGTCGGCCACCATGTCATTACAAGCCTGCTGTGCGGAGAGCGGGGGACCGGGAGCCACAGTGCTCCGTAACTGGGCGGCGTTAGGATTGTCCCAGGTGTCTCAGATTGTGGTGGGAGGTCATTGTAGAGGATTTGAGGGGGTCCGGGACCTCTATCGTTTGGGGGAGGTAGATAGATTCCCGTATAGGCAGCTATGTTCGGTAGTGAGTACAAAGGGAAGGGAGCAAGGGGGATGGGGGGGAGGTGAATGGTTTGAGGGTGCCTGCCTGGGATCCCTGGGAAGCCAGGGGATGCTCTCCAGGATTTACAGAGGGTTGACAGCGAGGGGGGAAGACAAGTTGAAATACATGGAAGCGTGGGAGAAGGATTTAGGGGTAAGCTGGGGGGTGGAGGAGTGGGAGACAATGGCATTAGGTATAGCACGATTCTCCATTGCCACGACATTGCGAGAGAATGGGTTTAAGGTGCTGAGTCGCTGGTATCTCACACCGGAGCGGTTGTGTAAGGCAGGGGTGTTGCAAACGGATGAATGTTGGCGAAAGTGTGGGGAGCGTGGCTCCTGGCTGCATATGTGGTGGACGTGTCCGGTAGTGGGAGAGTACTGGCACCGCATAGGGGCAAACATCAATAAAATGATGGGGGCGAACCTTGAACTTGGCCCTGAGATGTGTCTCCTGCATAGACCAGATGGGAAATGGGAGGGGGATTGGAAAATTATTTGGTATTGTGTCACAGCGGCCCGCTGCGAAATTGCATGGTACTGGAATAGACCAGCTCTACCCTCCATGGCGAGCTATGCACGCAGGGTGTCGCATCTTTATGCCATGTATAAATTGACTGGGGAGCGGGGAGGGAGAGGGGAGCAAATGGAGAAGCGGTGGGCAGGGGTTTGGAGGTGGTTGCGGGAAGAGGGGTGGAAGTAGGGAGGGGGTGGGGGGATGGCAAATAGGAGGAGAAATGATTAGACTGTGTGTTAGTTGAAGAGTTGTCTCTTATGCTGTTTGCTGAACCCTTGATGCCTTGGAGTTGTTGAGTATATGCTAATGTAACTGTTACAAATGTTAATAAAAATTTAAATAAAAAAAAAAAAAAAAAAAGAAGACACGAAGAAACCAGAAGAAAGTGGCTGGAGCAATTGCAGCTGAAAAAAAATGCACAAAAGGTAGAAAAATATCTCTTTATTTTGAATTTATTAATTGGAATATGTCAACTCTGGTAAATGTGCATCATTAACGTCTGCGCTTTGTTTAGTACAAGAGCAAATTAATGTATAGTTTTATTTCTACAGTGTACATTCCAAGTTTGGCTTTTGGGATTCCCAGTTTAATTCTGACGTCAGGGCCAACAGCATGCAGCTGATCCGGCGTGCTCGTTTTTATCTTTTCTGGGGGCCCACAATTTTTGTTGGCGTAGGGCCTCACTCAAGGTAAATCCTGCCCTGTGTGTACCGGTACTTCTTATCGATAGCAGCCGCCAGCCGCTTCACCAAGGATCATATGCTATCTCCTTTCACAAGAATTATAGTTCTGGAGAACTTCAGATCTATATTAAATACCGCCTGCTTGTCACAGTTTGAATCAAATCTGATTTTTTTTTTGGTGTGTGCTGGAAGAGGGGTAGTCTTATACGGCGAGTATAGGCCAAACCCTATATTTTAACAGGAAAAGTAGGGGGTCGTCTTATACGCCCAGTCGTCTTATACGCCGGAAAATACGGTAACTGCAAAGTCCATGTCAGTTAACGAACGAACAGGATAAGCATGTACGCCTGCACAACCTGTAACATGTAGGTCAACGTTTGAATCTGATTTTGCACCAGCGCATCTAGGCACTGCTGTCTTTTTATGAGGTCTCGGCATTCTGTAAATAGAATCGTAGAAAAAAAAAATGAATAAAATTTCAGGGAGGAAGCGATATGCTAAAAGTTCTGGAGTGTCGTGCTGTTCTAGGGTGTGTTCGAAAGTCACGACATTGTACATACCTGGGTAACAGAGTAAATTTTGGTTTTAAAATCAATCACTTTACAGTTTTACTCCGACATTACAAAAACACACACACAATGACATCATGTAATGACGTCACATACTGCACGTATTTAACAAATAAGTAACTTCAAATTAATTCACGTCTGCATTTCATGTTAAATGCAGTCGTCGTGGTAATGCGTCAATTTATTTATTTATATTCTCTTATATACCGCGCTATTCTGCATCAGTGCGGTTTACGCACTTTGGGATTTCTAGGTAAAATGCCTTTTGGGGCTTCTAGTGTTAAGTAAGCATTGTGGCTTTTCCTCATAGGCATCAGGCAAAAAGTCAGAAACAGAAATAAATGGAAGAAAAGCAGGAAAAAGTGCTGATGTATGAATATAGTTTTGTTCTGTGAAAAACAAGAAGCACTTGTATCCAAGAAATGTATATAACTGGAAAGACAGAACCAGTCAGTGGATAGGAGACAAATTAAATCCTTCCATCTGTCTATTGGTCAGTGAGTAACCTGACATAATCCATCTCTTAGCCCAGATTCTGCACTTACTAAATTTGTGATATTGCTTTAAGGGAAGCTGTTCTCCTTCTAGCATTCATATTGCTTATAGTAAAGACGTAAACTTTTACTCTGTGTCAGAGTCTGATTGGGTCAATGCGGGGTTCATTATATATATTTGACGGGTAACACAGCAGCACAATCTAAAATCCTCAAGAAAGGACATAGTAGTGGTCGAAGCAGCTCTTTGGCAAGAGGGCATTCTGGTGCATCCCTACTTGGATGACTGGCTCATCAAGGCGAAGTCCACAAAGAACAGTGAGCGAGCCAGAGCAAGAGAAAGTTCCTACAGGACCTCGGCTAGATTGTCAATTTCGCAAAGAGCCACATATCACAGTCACAAAACTTAGTGTATCTCGGAGCCCGCTTCCGATGGACATATGCAGGGTGCCCTTGCCGGTGGAGCGGATACAGACATTGCAGCAACAAGTGAAGCATTTTCTCATAGTGGACATTCCCACAGCCTAGCATTAACTTCAACTATTGGGATCCATGGTGACGACCATCGAATTAGTGCCTTGGGCCTGGGCCCACATGCGACCTTTACAGAGAGCCTTATTGCAGAGGTGGTCAGCACAATGCCACCTCTTCACGCACCTATTACCTTGTCCGACAGCTGCATGGTTGGTGCTCCAATGGTGGCTGAGGCCGGAGAAGCTGTTAATCAGCATGCCCCTGGAAACACCAACTGGGTCCTGTTGATGATGGATGCCAGTCTCTCAGGCTGGGGGCCCAATGTCAAGATCAGATAGCACAGGGTCATTGGGCCCCGGAATAGAGTGCTTGGCCCATCAACCACCAGGAGATGTTCCTGGCGCTGCATGAGTTTTGCACCCTATTGTGGAGGAATGCGGTGTGCGTGTTCTTGGACAATGCCACTACAGTGGCTTACATCAACCAGCAAGTAGGCACAAGCAGCATGCAACTCAAGAGCGAGATAGCGTAGTTACTCACCTGTAACAGGTGTTCTCCAGGGACAGCAGGAATCCGTCCTCACTTATGGGTAACATCGGCACCGACAGAGCCCGCACGGAGCAATTCCTCAGCTTTCAAAGAAAGCCTTTGGGATTGCTGCCACACATGCGTGAGAATGGGTTGATCTGGAGTTCGGAGCACCAGGTCGAGAATCACCGCCACTTCAGGGCGCAGGCCTGCCTTGTCTAGTCCCTTCCTCAATGCGAGGAGGACTTCTTCAATTTTCTCTGGGAGATGCAGTGAGGCTAAGGGGCGAGATTCCCTGCCCGACTGGACCGAAGAGTGTGACTTTGGGCTCTTCTGCTTCTGTATGGCCGATTCAACCACCTTGGAGGTATGAGGAAGTTGAGTCTTCTGAAATCCCGGGCCCTGCTGGACCCTGTACATGACATTGAGCCTTTTGCTGATGATGGGGATCGAGACGGGTGCTTTCCATATGTGGAGGAGCAGCTGAGATAGGATGGATGGCACCAGGACCGTAAGACTCCCAAGGTGGAGACTCATACTGCAAAATGTCAAGTTCCTCCGCCCTCGGTTCTTCCTCTGTCTGCATGGGCAGATTGAGGGCCCGTGCCATATCCCGCACGAATACCAAAAAAGAGGTGTCCTCGGGAGGCAACCGCCTTCGCGCGGAGGGCAGGAATGGGTCAGAGGGAAGGTCCCTATGGGCGCAGGTCTCCGGGAGAGAGTCCCCGTCCGACTCCCAGCCTGAGACAGAGAAGGACTCTGAATTGGGCTGATCCCTATGTCCAGTGGCCGAGGCCCGCTTGGAGCTAGAGGCACTGACTCTGGAAGACCTTGCCCCCGAGGAACGGGACGGCGAGCGAGACCGGTGCCGAGGACCCTCATGAGCCCCACGGCTCTCGGGGGTTTTCAAGGCAGTCTTCGGTACCCCCATCGGGGGACCCTCGAGGCGCGGGACAGCCGTGCTGGGCAGCTAGGAAGGCAGAAACGTTGCGCTCCAATGTGAGCATATGGGCTTCCCACTCAGTAGTGGGGCCCTGCGACGCAGACGCCGGAGCGACCGGGTCTGGCGTGGAGGAGGAGAGGGGGGTCCTCACAGGGGCGACCCTCGGGGGTCCTCACAGGGGCGACCCTCGGGGGTCCTCACAGGGGCGACCCTCGGGGGTCCTCACAGGGGCGACCCTCGGGGGTCCTCACAGGGGCGACCCTCGGGGGTCCTCACAGGGGCGACCCTCGGGAGACCAGACGCCATCGCCGAATGCCTCCATATCCATATGAGGTACCTTTCGAGGCTGCTCCTTGTCTGACTCTCGGGAACGCTGGGGAGGTCCGAGGGAACAAGCACGAGACCGGTCGTGCTTGTCCGGAGCCCCTGACAGCGACTTTGAGGTCTTCTTCTTTCGCCATTCCATCTCAGGCGAACCCTGATCGGAATGATGCCTAGGGCGCAGGGTCACCGTGGGCGATCCCGCAAATGGTGGGTCGGCAGAGTGGAAAGCCACCGTGCTGCCTTATTAAAAATGTCATTGGGCTTCTGCTTACGGCTTAGCAAGGCCTTAGTGGACATTTTCTTAGAGAGAACAGAACTCCGGGTTGTAGTCAGCCCCCAGAAAACGGTCATGGATGTCCGTGAGTGTCAGCCTTGGAGCATCTGTCACATTTTTTGAAATCGGTGACCATGGGGGTGAAAAGAGCCCCTGCGAGGTCGAAGACCCTCAAAGCCAGTGGTAGGAAAAAAGGGCGTAAAAGGGCCCGAAGGGAAAAAAATTTAAAAGAAGGGAAAAAAAAAAGAGTCCCCTAGCTCACTGCCGAGGCAGAGGATAGGGGAGGACAGGGGAGAACAGGAGAGGACCAGTGCAACCGGAAAAGATGCCAAAAGGCCGGAGACAAAAACACTTTTTCCGAGGGACAAGGATGTACGTCCGAAGGGCTCCGTGGAAAAAGGGAGACTGAGCAAAATGGCACCTTTGGGCGGGAAGACGACCATGCATGCGTGGCAGCAATCCCAAAGGCTTTCTTTGAAAGCTGGGGGAATTGCTCCACATGGGCTCTGTTAGTGCCAACATCACCCATAAGTGAGGACTGACTTCCTGCTTGTTCCTGGAGAAAAGCCAGTTGTCGGAAGGGGCGGGGGATGATCTTCAGGTGTTCTCGGCGGCTCATGTCACAGGAACAGAGAATGTAATGGCAGACTATCTCAGTCGGTTTCGCCTGGACCCAAGGAAGTTGTGTCTCAGCGAGGCGGTGTTTGCGCAGGTGGGGAGGTCTCGGCGGACCACATTACCCCAATACTAAAACAGTTGCATTGGCTGCCCATACAAGCCAGGATCGCTTTCAAGATTCTAACTATGACCCACAAGGCCATCAAGAAATACCCGGCTACTGCCATTACTGACCTAGTATCAATCACACCTCCTAACCGGGTAAGGAGATTGAATGCTTCAAATACCCTCATTCTACCTAAGGCAAGCACTAAGTGCTCCCAAGTTACCAGATCTAGAGCCTTTGCCTTCTTTGCACCATCCTGCTGGAACGCTCTACCGGCGACTATCAGAACCATCAGTGATCTCTCCCAATTCAAGAAGGCACTGAAACATCACCTTTTTCTCCTTCACTACGATGTCTCAGTCTCCCCCTCACACTCACCTACTTTCACACCTCAAGGCAGCACCTCAAGCCCATGCATCTCACATTCTTAGACTGAATACTCACAATCACACTTTTAACCCCCTCCCACCATGAGAAGCTTGTGCAGTTCATATAACCCGTTTTATAGCTGCATAAAGTGGCTTGTATATATATTTATCATGTTTTCCCTGTTAAGAAACTTGTTCAATGTATACCCAAGTTATTATACCTGTTTATTGTAAGCACAAATCACTAAACCGAGATGTGTAGTTCAATGTTCATTGTAAACCGCACTGATGTCAAATAGTGCGGTATAAAAGAGACTGTAAATAAATAAATAAATAAAATCTGATGGCAACCTTCATGTCTGCCAAGGCAACCCATTTCTTCAGCAGAAGAGAATGAATGTCAGAAGGTCTGGATGCCTTGGTACAGCCTCCTTTACGTCTTTCCCACATGGACATTCATAGGGCACGAGGTGCAGAGAATCAAGACACACTGAGGCCTAGTCAGTTATTCTCATTGCTCCCAGTTGGCTACAGAGACCATGGTATGCAGATCTACTTAGACTGGCAGTGGACTAATCCATAGTGTCTGCCTCTGGCCTATCCTCCTTTCACAGGGGCCGGTCCTGATGCCTCCTCAAGTGGATCGATTCTCGCTTACGGCTTGGCTCTTGAAAGGGCACAGTTGAAAAAAAGAGGCTATTCTGTCCAGGTGATATATAGACATTGTTGAAGGCTCACAAGCGGTCCACCTCGCTTTCTTAAGTTTGAGTTCTTTTTAATATTTTTGTTAGTGATATAAACAGAAGGGCTGTCGAGTAAGGTTTGCCTCTTTGCGGCTGATACCAAAATCTGCAATAGAATTGACACCCAGGAAGGTATAGATAACCTTCAAAAAGATATACACAGGCTGTAGTCAGTACAGAGGGTGACTACTAAAATGGTTATGTATTCATTATAAAGCATATGAGGACAGACTTAAGGAGCTTAATATGTACACCTTAGAGGAAAGGTGGGCTAGAGGTAATATGACAGACATTTAAATACCTCCATGGCATAAATGCACAAGAGAGCCTCTTTCGATTGAAAGCAAGCTCTGCTACGAGGGGACATGGGATGAGGGTGAAAGGGGATAGATTCAGGAGTGATATGCAGAAATATTTCTTTACGGATAGAGTGGTGGATCCATGGAATAGTTTCCCAGTGGAGGTGATAGAGATGAGGACAATATCTGAAATTCAAAGAAGCATGGGACAAACACAGAGGATCTCTAAAGGAAAAAAAGGGGGATTGTTGTAGTGGTTGATATGGAAGGGCAGACTAGATAGAAACATGACGACAGACCACATGGCCTATCAGTTTGGAGGATATTTGAGGCCTGGTGCATGGAGAATAAGTGTCGTCCTCTGTCAGTGTCCGTACCGGAAGTGTTGGCTTTTCTACAGCTGGGGCTAGAGAAGGGCCTGGCCTGCAGTTCGCTGTGGGTACAGGTGTCAGCGATAACCTGTTATCATGGTAGGATCCAAGGAATCTCCTTGGGGGCCCATCTGGACATCATTTGTTTTCTTAGAGTGGTTAAGCAGGTGTGTCCTCCCGTACGGTCAGTAGTCCCTCCTTGGGACTTTAACCTGGTTTTATCGGTACTGGCAACAGAGTCTTTTGGGCCACTGGGTGGCTTGTATGCTGAAGAATTTGACACTGAAGACAGTGTTTCTGGTGGCTATTTTCTCAGCTAGAAGGATTTCTGAGCTACAAGCACTGTTGTGTCAGGAACCTTTTCTTTCCATCTCCAAGGTGCTGAGACCGGTATCCTCTTTTCTAACCAAGGTGCTCTCGGCTTTTTATTTGAATCAGCCAGTCACTCTGCCAGTCGACCAGGCTGCATCATGGGCCGAAGCTAGCCCGGTTCCGCTGGCAGATATCTGCAGAGCAGTCACCTGGGTGTTTTTGCATACTTTTGTGAGGCATTACCATCTGGATGTACAGGTGACAGGAGACAAGAGGTCTGGTTCAGCAGTGATTCAGGCTGGGCTCGCAGGTCCCTCCCAAGGTCAGTACTGCTATGGTAGATCCCAGAGGTTGGGACTGGACTGGAGGGATGATAAGGAAGGTGAAATTAGGGAAATTAGGCCTTGCTAATTGGCTTTCCATGAGTACCTCAGTGGTAGCGATCCTGGGCTTGAAGAAATTCATCTTTATATTGGCGGTCCAGTGGTCTTCAGAGAATAGCAGTCAAAGCATTGAAGCTCCCTGGGAAGCCTTCACCTTATTCATCTCCCTTTGGTGTTTTTTCTCCAAGGGGGCAAATTTTAAAAAACCAAAATGAAAACAAATGAGCGGTCAATATAATGACGGTAGTGTAGTATCTCCAGGAACAAGCAGGAATGGAGTCCTCACATATGGGTACGTCGGCACCGACGGAGCCTGTGCGGGAACGCTCCCCAGCTTCCCAAGCCTGCGTGCTGCCTTCCCGCCTTTCCTAACCGCCTCTCCCCAGTTCTTCTTTTCCGCAGAGCCAGCAGGTCGTGTTCCTGTCACCGCTGAAGTTCTTTGTTTTATTTTATTTCTTTGGTCGCGCGTCTGCCTTCTCCGACGTCGGAAAGGTACCGCCGGTCTTTCTTTCTTTTCTTGAAAAAAAAGAAAAAAAAACAACATATTTTTTCCCTCACTTAGTGTGTTTTTCCTTTTGGGCCTTAGGCCTCACGAAAAATTTTCTTCATGGAAAAACCAGCCTCCGGGTTTAAAAAATGCACTAAGTGCAGCGGTACTATTTCTGTTACAGACACCCATGAATGGTGTCTCAAATGTTTGGGTCCTGACCACTCCATTTTGGATTGTTCGTCCTGCTCCTTGATGTCCAAACGAGGTTTACAGAACCGAGCAGCCAAGCTCCACGTTCTGTTTCCCTCTGATGCAGCTTCAGTGGCATCGACGTCTTCCAGGGCTTCTTCTTCCTCCCATGGATCTCAGGTAACCAAACATAAATCCAGCCGGTCCTCGAAGGGTAGATCTCCTTCCAAGCATCGAGATGCCTCCGGGCTTGCCCTCGAGGATCCTGCACCGGCAAAACTACCCCGGCCGGAAGCTCCGGCTTCCAAAGCTCCTCCTATGGGGTTACAGGTTGACATCGATGGCACGGCCTCGACCGATCACCTGTTAGAATGCTCTGGGGTACCGGCACAACCTTCCGGTACCGAATTCCAGGCATTCATGGCGTCGATGGATCAGAATGTTCTATCCATGCAGCAGGCTATCACGGCCTTCATCCAAGCTGCGATGCCGCTGATACCACAACAAACTCTGTTGTCGGTATCGGCCCAGGTACCGGCACCAATGCTGGTACCGGTACCGACTGCATCGACATCGGCCATGGTGTCGTCTGCAGCGGTTCCCTGCCTAAGGATGCCCATCGGTACCGAACCGGTACCGATAACGCCCGATGTCGATACGGCTCGGTACACGTATCGAGCTTTGAAAGAGCACCCTGACAGTCGATACTTTGATTCCTCCGAAGATTCTGATGCATCGGAGGCATCTGCTGAAGTATCCATAGCCCTTCCTGAAGAGCCTTCTTCTCCAAAAAGAAGAATGTCTCCTCCAGAAGACTTGTCCTTTCAAGACTTCATAAGAGATGTGGCTAAAGGGCTCTCTATTTCAGTAACCTCTGAATCAGAGCCTAGAGCTAAAAAAATTGATATTTTAGGTTATTCTAAGGCTCCTAAGGAGGCAGTCACCTTGCCAATTCATGAGATTCTTTATGATCACATGATTGACTTATGGGAGACTCCTCTCACTATCTCTCTTCATTCTCGTAGGTTGGACACCATGTACCGTGTCCCTCCTTGTCCTGGTTTTCATAAAACACAGCTTCCTCACCATTCTATTGTGGTGGAGTCAGCTATGAAAAGGATAAAGAGTGCAAAAAGACACTCCTCTGCTCCTCCAGGAAGAGAATGCAGGACCTTGGATGCTTTTGGTAGGAAAATCTTCCAAGCCAGTATGCTCATTGCCAGAATCAACTCCTATAGTCTTTATATGGGAATGTTTCTGAAAGAAGTTGCAGATAAGCTGCACACTTTCCTCCCTTTTCTTCCAGAGGATAAGAGGGAAGAATTTCTTATTTGGCTTAAGCATACTCAAGATATTTCAAAGTTTTCCAACCGTGCAGCTTTTGACTCCTTTGAGGGTGCCAGCAGAGCTTCGGCCATTGCCATAGCTGCACGCAGAATTGCTTGGCTCCAAGCTTTTGATCTAGAATCTTGGGTCCAGGATGGCTTGGGAAATCTTCCTGTACAGGAGAAAACCTGTTTGGCAAAGATTGGCAAATAAAAGCCACTCAAATGGATGCAGAAAATTCTGCTTTGGATAGACTTTCAAAGTCAACCTCCATTCCTGCCAAGAAAAAACCTTTCAAGAAGTCTTTTTTCAAGAAAGGCAGATTCCATCCTGCTTCTGGCCAACAATCATCTACAGGTCGTTTTGCTGCTAAGTGTCAGCAACCTAAACAGGCCAGGCCTAAGCCTACAGGGGCTGCTGCAACTCAGCAGACCCAGCCTCCTCAGGGCTTTTGACTTGATGCTAGAGAACTTAGCCTTTCTGGCTCTGAAACAGCCAGAGCCTCTCACCATTCCAGGAAGGTTAGCTCATTTTGCTCCCAGATGGGAGCAAATTACAACGGAGCAGTGGACCCTCTCCATCATAAGGGAGGGGTACAAACTTCATTTCTCAAACCTTCCTCCTCACACCATGGTGAGACATTTCAATTCTCCAACATCTCTCCTCGACCTTCTAGGTCAGGAGGTGGCTACCCTTCTTGCCCAAGGGGCAATAGAAGAAGTACCTCTTCTTCAACAAGGGTCAGGGTTTTACTCCCCCTACTTTCTGATCCCAAAGAAAACAGGGGGCTATAGACCCATATTAGATCTCAGAGAATTGAACAAATTTCTATGCAAGGAGAAATTCAAGTTGCTTTCTCTGGGCACTCTCCTTCCATACCTTCAGAGTCAGGATTGGCTTTGTTCTCTAGATCTCAAGGATGCGTACACACATGTCCTCATCCATCCATCTCACAGAAGGTTCCTTTGTTTTCTTTTCCAAGGAAAGCATTACCAATACAGGGTGCTTCCTTTTGGTCTGGCCTCTGCTCCAAGAGTGTTCACCAAATGCATGGCAGTAGTAGCTGCATTTCTACGCACTCTGGGAATATTTGTATTCCCATACCTGGACGACTGGCTCATCCGAGCTCCATCTCAGTCAGAGGCCCAGACTTCCCTGGACTGCACAAGGCGCATTCTGCAGTATCTGGGACTTGTGGTAAACCTCCCAAAGTCCCAGCTCACCCCTACTCAGTCCCTAGAGTTCATAGGGGCCTGGCTAGATACTACCACTGCAAGGGCCTATCTTCCTCAGGCCCGTTGCCTACGCCTAGTGCAGTTAGCCTCCCAGATTCAGTCAAAAAGCCATTTAACTGCCCGGGAGATACTACAACTGCTAGGCCACATGGCATCCAAAGTGCATGTGGTCCCCTATGCTCGCCTACACATGAGAGCAGCTCAATGGACTTTGTCCACCCAGTGGACTCAAGCATCAGGGGCTCTGTCAGACAAAATAGCAACCTCCAGGTGCCTCTTTTGGTCTCTTCAGTGGTGGAAGTCCACCCAAAATCTGTTGCTGGGGTCCCCCTTCCAACAGTTGTTGCCCCAAGCAACCCTCACAACAGATGCCTCCCAAACAGGTTGGGGAGCTCATCTACAAGACCTCTCCACTCAGGGCACTTGGTCTCCACAGGAGACCTCTCTACATATCAACCACTTGGAGCTCCGAGCAGTTTTTCTAGCTCTCAAGGTCTTCCATACCCTGCTCAGCTACAAGACAGTCCTCATTCATACGGACAATCAACAAGCAAGGAGGAACTGGCTCTCTGTCGCTTTGCAATGAAGCTTTAAGATTGTGGGCCTTCGCCAGAGAGCATCAAATCCATCTCCTGGCCGTATACCTTCCAGGAATCCAAAACTCTTGGGCAGACAGACTCAGTCGAGTTCTGCTTCCACACGAATGGTCCCTGCACATGGACTAGGTACTCAGAATCTTTCAAGAGTGGGGAACCCCGAACAGAACTCTTTGCAAGTCCGTGGAATACCAAACTTCCCCGGTTCTGTTCCAGAATTCCGTGTCAGGGAGTTCAGGCCAAGGATGCGTTCCTCCTTCACTGGGGTCAAGACTTCCTGTATGCCTTTCCACCCATTCCCTTAATTCCCAAGACTCTGTTCAAGCTCCAGAGGGATCAAGGATCTATGATCCTCATAGCTCCACGCTGGCCAAGCCAAGTGTGGTACCCTCTACTTCTGCATCTCTCTCAAGCTCCCTCCCTGGACTTGGGAGCTGCTCCAGACCTTCTGTCCCAGGAGGAGGGGACTTTGTGGCACCCAAACCCCAAGTCCCTTCACCTCAGGGCTTGGTTGCTGAAGGCTTAGACCTTCAAGGTTGGAATCTTTCTCAGCAGGTGAAGGATATCCTCCATGCTTTCAGAAAACCTTCCACTAGATGTTCCTATGCTTTTAAATGGAAAAGGTTTTCCATTTGGTGTACTGAGAAGGATCTTGACCCTCTTGCACTACATTTGAATTCTCTATTGGAATATCTCCTGCATCTCTCCAATGCAGGCCTTAAGACAAATTCAGTAAGAGTCCATTTGAGTGCTATTGCAGCATCCCTTAAGCCTCTTAATGGACAGCCTATTTCCTCTCATCCTCTTATTGCAAGATTCATGAGAGGCCTAACTTTAACTAAACCTCCCATTAGGCCTCCTCCGGTGGCATGGGACTTAAATCTAGTTCTTGGTCAGCTTATGAAGCCACCTTTTGAACCCTTAGCCACCACCTCCTTGAAATTTCTTTCCTGGAAGGTTATTTTCCTCATTGCAGTCACCTCAGCTCGCTGCATCAGTGAACTGCAGGCCTTAGTGGCTAATCCACCTTATACAAGGTTCCATCATGATAAGGTAGTCCTTAGGACCAATCCACACTTTATGCCTAAAGTGGTCTCACCTTTTCATCTTAATCAAGAGGTGTATTTACCTGTCATTTTTCCAGGTCCTCATGCATCAAGTGCAGAGAGGAATCTTCATACCCTGGATTGTAAGAGAGCTCTTGCCTTTTACTTACAAAGGACACAGCAACATAGAAAGTCTTCTCAACTCTTTGTTGCTTTTGATCCCTCTCATTTGGGACTTCCAGTCTCTAAGAGGACACTGTCCAATTGGATTGCTCTGTGTATTTCTTTCGCCTACCAGAGTAAGAACCTTTCTCTGGAGGGCCATGTCACAGCTCATAATGTGAGGGCCATGGCCACCTCTATGGCTCATCTAAATTCTGTGTCCATCGACCAGATCTGTCGAGCGGCCACCTGGGCCTCGGTTCATACCTTCACAGCCCATTACTGTTTGGACAAGGGACTCCCGCCGGGATGCCTTGTTTGGTCAGGCTGTTCTCAAACACCTATTCCATGCTTAATCAACTCCTACCCTCCTTCCCTGGATGGATGCCTGAGATCCATAGGAGGAGGTAGAGCCCTTCTCAGGGTCTCACAACCTTGGGGATCTCCCAGGCATCTCTAGTTAGGGAGTCCCCATATGTGAAGACTCATTCCTGCTTGTTCCTGGAGATAGCACAGTTACTTACCTGTAACAGGTGATCTCTGGGAACAGCAGGAATAAGTCTTCACAACCCACCCACCTCCCCTAGGAGTTGTATCTCTCTTTCTGTCTTTCCTTTCCTCTCTCTCTCTGTCTCAGCTTTAAATCTCGAACTGGGGAGAGGCGGTTAGGAAAGGCGGGAAGGCAGCACGCAGGCGCTGTGGGATGCTCCCAAAAGCTTTCCTTTTTTGGGAAGCTGGGGAGCGTTCCCGCGCAGGCTCAGTCGGTGCCGACGTACCATATGTGAAGACTTATTCCTGCTGTTCCCAGTGATCACCTGTTACAGGTAAGTAACTGTGCTTTCTTAGACGGCACTTGACAAAGAGGTTGTAACCTCAGTTAGAGAAAACACATCTGCTCCAAAGTGTCATTGGATACATTTCTTCCTTTGGGGAGGGTTATCTTACCCAGTTTTTGGGGGGATTACAATGTTTAAGGTTCATTATATCTAGTCTTCTTAATTGTTGCTTCTGTGAGTCTGCTTTGTCAATAGTTTACTGGGGCTGGTGGGTGGTGCCCTCTGCCTATTTACACTGATATCATCAAAGATGACATGTTCAGTCTCCAAGTTGCTAGTGAGATGTGACAACCCAGAGGTGAGGTTAGGACTGGACTGGAGGTACTCAAGGAAAGCCAATTAGCAGGTAAGGCCTTAAACAAGACTGTGTCTTTCAGAACAGCATTAACAGTGATCACTCATCCTAGGCCATACAGTGTGCCTCACACTATACGCTGAAACACATTTGAAGTATCTGCAAATACACAAGTGTTTAAAAAAAAAAAACACCAAACAAAAAATTGGGAAAATTTTCTACGTCAAACTAAACTATTAGCAACAATGATACACCACCACAAATAGAGACAGACCTCCTCTTCAGCATTTTGCCAACGAAGAACATGGCAGCTGCTCCAAGATACTTTGCAAAGAATCCCTCAGCACCACCAAATTTCCCTTCACGCACAATATAATCAAAAGAAGCTAGGGCTTCCCTTGGAGTGCGGTAAACATTGGGAGAGATGAGGTGCACCAGCCAGTCATCTGCCCACCGCCGCCATTTCATCTCCTCCCTAGAAAAAGCATGTAACATGTCAATGCAGCAACTCCATGACCAGCTATACAAGGTGAGTCTCATTAATGAAATGCTGCTGTTAGATTATATGGGATAGACCCTATACCAGGGGTTCTCACCTCAGTCCTTGGGACACATCTAGCCGGTCAGGATTTCAGGATAACCACAATGAATATGCATGAGAACAATTTGCATGCACTGCCTCCATTATATGCAAATCTTCATCATGCAAATTCATTGTGGTTATACTGAAAACCTGACTGGCTAGGTGTGTCCCGAGGACTGAATTGAGAACCCCTACTCTATACAAACCTTTTGAAACAAAGGGAAGGAGAGAACACGCACATATTGACCAGATTATCTCACCATCCTCATCATGAGACCCGGGACAGATTACACTATTTGTTATTCAATTATGCCCTAGCAGTAGACTGCTGGTAATCTACTAAAGTGAAAAATACCTGAGTTTGACTCACCTTAGTAAATCTTAAGCTTTCAGTAGAGTGGTTAAGCTAGGCCTTGATAGCCTAAAACGTTAGGAGCCAGACACCAAGATCCAGGTCACAGGCCTGGTGATATGTGAAGCAAAAGAATAATGTCTCATGCAGGGCCGGCCTGACCAGTTTTAGATGGAGCCGGGGAGGCCCAAAGCCCGACACCCGGCTCAACTCTACACAACCACAGGAGTGAAGAGTGGCATTTTCCTTCAACCTCATGGCTGTTCGTGCATCAGTGGGCTGCAAGTTGAGTGCCAGGAAGTTAAACAAAGGCATTTCCTGTCTTACCTCCCCAGCTCCCTCTGAAGCTGGTCAGGCAGGAGCGGGGCCATATAGGGTTGGGGTAGGGGTGGGGAGGAGAGAGCTGCTGGCCCTGGAAGAAGATCGAGGGCTAGGAATGGAAATGGATTGATGCGAGGGGGGGGGGGGGATGGGAGAATGCGACTGGAAGAGCAGATGCTAGGAGGGTCTGGAACTAGAAGGGAGCTGAAGCTGGGGGAGGATTAGAAGGGGCTGGAGGAATGAGGATGGAGAGGGGGACATATTTTGTGTGGGAGGAAAGAAAATCTAAGATTGACTGGGTATTGGGAGAGTAAGAAGGGATTGAGAATATAGGGGTGAAATTTGAATGGGTAAATAAAAAAAGAAATGGAGGAAAGAGCAAAAGGAGAAAGATCAGTATGTTAGAGCAGATGTAGAGAGAGAATGGAAAAAAATAGAAGAGAGAAGAAAGGACAAATGGACAGCAGACAATGGAGAGTTAGCAAAGAAAGCATAAGAAAGTGACTGGGCAATTGTGACTGAAAAATAAAATGCCCGAACAAAAGAGAAAAATACTATTTTATTTTGAATTTATTAACTGGAATATGTCAGCTTTGGGAAATGTGCATTGCTAACGTCTTTGCGTTTTGTTTAGTACAAGAGGAAATTAATTTTATAGTTTTATTTCTCCAATGTTGTTGTACATTCCAAGTTTGGCTTTTGGGATTCCCTTATTATAGTCTTCATATTTCTAAATTGTGATCCCTTGTTCTATATTTGGTGATGGTCTATGTTTCCAACCTGCGTTATTCTGTACATGCATTTTCTATGCGACAGTCCCACTTGTTCTCGTTCCCCAGTAGGAGATGTACTGGTATTCTCTGAGATGCATCGGTTTAATATTTGCAGAGTTGCCTTTTGATAGGTAGGATTTGGTGCTTTGTGAGTCCCGGGTAGTGCTGTTATGATATGGCAGGTTTGCTTTTGGTTCTAAATGAGTTTATAGTACTTCCTAAATGTGCCTGGCAGTTGGCACTGGAGCATAGTAATGTAGAAATCTGGTAGTCTTTCTTTATCCTCGCTGCCTATGCAAATGGTACTCAGACACTCATTAAGAGCAACTGGGTAAAGCCTGTGTGTGGGAACACCCATTTATTTCTATTGGCGCAGTGGCACTTAATTGACATTAATATTTAGTAAACATGGCCCTAAGTCACTGCCAGGATAAAAACAGACTTGTGAAGGGCTCCTTTGAAAGCCGCCTAAATTTTAGATGGGCAACATATACATTTTAAAATAAAATAAATTAAATGTATGCAAATGAGGCCCAGTGGATATGCAAATGAAGCCCTGTAATATCTACGCACATGGCCCTGCATCACCCTTGAGCTGCCCTTCACCCATCCAATTTCTCTTTCTTTGCCATGATCCCCCAGCCCTCCCACAGAAAGGCTTTACTCGGTCCCTCTCTTACCAATTCTTATGCCTGGTTGCAGATGGAAAATGTGGCATTTCAGACTTCCCCACCATGATCGGTTCTTTACATGTTTGAGCTATGCGATGGAGGATGTTCAGTCTGATCTTGTAGTTTCAAGTCTCATGAGACCTGAAACCACAAGATCAGCTTGAACTTCCTCCACCACACAGCTCAACCATGCAGAAAGCTGATCACAGTCAAGGAAGTGTGAAACATGTTTTTTCAGGAGCTGCAGTCAAATCATGGTCATGAAATCTCAGGAGCCATTAACAATCTGGCACATGGGATTTGTCAACCCTTGAGTTAAACACATGAGCCTGGTTCTGCTTCTATTTATTTATTTAAAGTCTTTCCTATATCTCGCTCTTTAAAATCAGCTCAGTTTACAGTCAACAGCAATTTGTACAGTACAGGTCAAGCCGGTATTATACTTACAATGAACAGGTTTTGCAACTTGGACTAACTAGGGTAACTATATACAGGCTGTGCAGCAGATCAGCTTGGCAGCTCATCTAACTAGATACAGGCTACGCAGTCGGCCACTGATGTGCAGTGGCGACAGGGGCTGCTTGGCAACTATTTACACGATTAGGTGACTATATACAAGTGTGTACCAGGATGTCTGGTAATGCTAATGTGCCAGGCTGGGTCTGTGTATTGTGGATGTGTTGGGGGGGTTGTCTTGGTGGTTGAGTATGACTGGTTGTGGCATGTCCCCATTGTGAGAGTAGTGCTGGAAGAAGAGGTGGTGCTTCAGGGCCTTCCTGAATTGGGTAACGTCAGTGATGGACCGGATGGTGGGCTGGAGGGCATTCCAACATGTGGGTGCATAGTACACGAAGGCTCTGTTTCTTGTTGCTTGAGAGCGTAATTTCGCTGGGGATTCTCAGTGTGTTGGCAGCGACTGACCTTCTGACACTGTTTGGGGGAGTGGGGAGGATGAGGTCCGTGATGGAGGAGGCGGTGAGGCTGTTGATGGCCTTGAAGGTCAGCAGTAGAATTTTAAAGGAGAGTCTGCAGTGGACCGGCAGCCAATGAAGGTGTTTCAGGATTGGGGTTATATGGTCTCTCCTGGCGACTCCGTGTAGTATTCTGGCGGCTGCATTCATTGCAAGCTGAAGTGGGTTCAGCGTATTTTTTGGGAGTCCCTGTAGAACTGCATTGGCATAATCAAAGTGGGGGATTGATAGATTGTCCGAAAGTCGTCTGGCTCCAGTAAGGGTCATAGATTGTCCGTATTTTGTGGTATACTGCCTTGACAGTGTTCTTTATGTGGGCTTTCATATCTAGCTGTTGGTCTAGTACAGGGGTGGGCAAGTCCCGGTCTAGTACAGGGGTGGGCAAGTCCCGGTCCTGGAGAGCCGCAGACCAGTCCAAGACAACCACCCCTGGTCTAGTGTGACCCCTAGGTAGCGGATCGTGGACTTGCTTTGGAGCTCGGCGCATCTTACTTTTAGTGATGCGGGGGGGGGGGGGGTGTAAGCTTGGTTCCTGGTAATGAATAGTGCCTGCGTTTTATTGAAGTTTATTCTGAGGTTTTGGGTGTGGAGCCATTCAGTGACAGCATTGAAGCAGGTTGCTAGTAGTGAAAAGTCTGTTTGGTCAGTTGAGAATGGCATGTAGAGTAGTACGTTGTCGGCATATACCAGGCATGCGATGTTGAAGGAGCGGGTGATTGCACAGATGGGCTGTATATATATGTTGAAGAACAGGGCCGAGAGCGAGGAGCCCTGTGGTACGCCCTGTTCCTTTTAGAACGGTTTGGAAGTCGTGGGGCCAGTCCATACCTGTTGCCATCTGTCTGTCAGGTATGATTTGCACCAGCTTAAGGATCCCTTTCTCTGTGAGGCGCACTAGGAGCAGTTCATGGTCGACGGAGTCAAATGCTGCGGTGATATCCAAGAAGATTAGGGCATATCCTTGTCTGATGTTGTCCAATCCAGTAATTAATGTGCTGAAGAGAGTGGTCAGGAGCATCTCGACTCCCTGAATCCGTGTTGACATGGGTCGAAGGGAGCGGTGGTCTCAATGTGATGTTGAATCTGGTGTTGGATGACTTTTTCAATTATTTTGGCCATTAGTGGGATACTTGAGATTGGTCTGTATGACTCTACCTTCTGGGGGTCAAGTTTGCTGTTTTTTAGGAGTGGTCTAATGGATGTTTGCTTCAAGCTGCTTGGGAATGAGCCTGCTGAGAAGGATAGATCCATGAGTTTGGCCAAGAATGGGCTGAATTCTTTGCGCAGTGTTTTTATCCAGAACGCTTGGCAGGGATAGTTTGGAGCTGTGGTGGTGTTGATAGCAGTAATGGTGTCCTCAATGCTTCTCTCTGATGGTGTTGAGAAGGTGGTTAGTGGTGTAGGGTGGCGTAATCCGTGTTCAGCGCTGGGGGTGTGTGGTTTTGTCGGTCTGTATTGTTTTTGACTGGAGATGGTCCGCGAATTCCTGTGGATGTGGCATGTTCAGTTGGGTGGGGGAAGGTTCTTTTGTGAGGGTCCTCACTAGGTTGAATAGGTCCTGTGGTTTGTTCAGGGAGCGCTGTAGAATTTCTGCGTGGTATTGTTTCATTCTTTCCGTGACTGCCTCACAGTGTTTCTTCAGGTGGATGGTGTAAGTTCCCTGGTCGACGGCGGAGCGTGATCGTCGCCATCTTCTTTCAAGCTTCCTTAGGTGGAGGAGTGATGCTCGTAATTCGGGAGAGTACCATGGAGCAGTCTTTCTTCACAGTTGGTCGGTGGGCAATGGAGCTGAGACTGTTGTTCCAGGCAGAGAGCATTGCCTTGAGGCTAGGTTCTGTGAGGTTGAGGAGTGGTAGGGTTTTGCTGAGTATCTCTTCCTTGTCGTAGGGCCGGAATCATGTCTTTGATGCTGAGGAGGCCTCGGCTATGGTACGGGAGCTTGTGTTATCCAGATGTGAGGGCATTTGGAATCTTATTAGGCTGTGGTCAGACCATGGAATTGGAGTGATGGATAGGGCAGATGTGTGACACGGGCCTGTGGTCGACCTCGGGGCGAAGATCAGGTCTAGCTTGTTTCCTTTTGAGTGAGTGGGAGCGTTGATTACCTGTTCGTAGCCCAACTCATTAAGCGCATCGAGGAAGGCTCTGGAGTGAGCGTCCGGTAGGGCAGGCAAGTTGAAGTCACCCATAATCCAGTTTGGTGTGCATGAGTTTTTGGTATTGCAGGCAAGGTCAATTATTGTTGAGAGGTCATCTGGGGAGGGAGACGGGGATCTGTAGATTAGGTTGATGGAGATATGCTTGTTGGTTATGGTGATAGAGTCGAGGTGTATGGTGCTACTGGCCAAGGTCTGCTGAAATTGGAGCTCCGTTTTTGTAAGGGCGAATGCTCTTCCACCTCTGCGGTCTGTTCTGTGGCAGGTGTGAATTGAGAAGTTGGGTGGGATGTACTGGTTAAGGATGACAGTATCAGAGTCGGATAGCCATGTCTCAGTGACCAATAGGATGTCTAGGCTGTGGCTGGTAATCAGGTCAGAGATGACTGCCCATTTCTTCTGGACTGAACGGGCATTTATGAGGGCGCATTTTAGGTTATGGGGGTGTGGGCACTTCTCAGGTTGGGATTTTTTGGTGTGCTGAAATGAGATGTAGAGTAGGTGCGGGTGTGGGGTGTGTTTAGCTTCCATTGCTGCTTTGCGGGAAGTACCCGACCATCTCCTCCCAGAACCCCATAGGACTGGTATGGGGTTGCAGGTGGTGGTGAGGGTGTAGGTGTTGTGGAGTAGGCTGTCAAGGAGGTAACAACTGGCTAATAAATAAACAAACAAAGCAGCCACATTATAGGAGGTCTGGCAAATCTGCCCCCTCCCCCCAAGGAGCTATCAGCTTCATGTAACTAAGCAGAGCTTGTTTACTGTGCCACAAAAAGTCCCTTAACACACTCTTCAGTAGGACTTCGTCTGCCCTCTTAATCCACAAGGGGAGCATTTGGAGTTGGTAGGCAATCTTTGGCAAAAGGACCATCTGGACTAAGGCAATATAGCCATACAGGGAGAAAGGCAGATCCCGCCATTTGAGGCAAAGATTTTGAGCTGGCGTACTTTGTCCTGGATATTTTTCTGATGACACAGACTGGAATACGTTTGATACAACATCAAAAGAAGAGATATCTTCCACCATCTCTTGTCTGAACACCACTACCTCTCTGCTAGACCCCTGCCCCACGGACTGGATAAAGAAAACCAAGGAAGACCTGAGTGCTCCACTAACCCACATCATAAATGAATCCTTTAAGCAAGGATACATGCCGGACGCCCTCAAGACGACAATCATTCGACCAACCATGAAAAAGAACAACTTGGACCCCCTGGACCCCACCTCCTACAGACCAGTTGCAAGCCTCCCCCTCACCGCCAAGATAATAGAGAAAGTAGTCCAACGCCAGCTTCAAGATCATCTAGACATCAACGACATACTAGACCCCCAGCAACACGGTTTCCGGCCACTACATGGGGTCGAGACCCTCATAACCATTCTAACGAACACCCTCACCATAGGAACCCAAGAGAAACATTCTGGATACATCCTGATCTTCCTAGATATATCAGCGGCCTTTGACACAATCTCACATGAAATCCTCATACGCAGACTTCAATCAATTGGAATCAAAGGCACTGTACTCCAATGGTTCAGGTCCTATTTAACCAACAGACAGCAACGGATCCGCACCTTCACCGCACCGCAACCTCGCCCCCCTACCAGCAACATCAAGGAGTACCCCAAGGATCCACCCTGTCAGCCATGCTGTTCAATATATATCTCCGCCCACTCTGCTCAGTCATACGCACCCACATCATCAACTTCCACATATACGCTGACGACATAATGCTCTACGCACCGATTACAACCACCAACCCAACAAATGATCAGCTATCAGCCTGCTTCACCGATGTGGCCAACTGGCTACAGGAAAAACCACCTATCCATCAACAAAGAAAACTGAAGCCCTTATAGTGACAAAAGAACCAGACTTCAAACCACCTACCCATCTCAACATGGGGACCACGAAAATTCAAATCCAGCCTCAAATAAGATACCTAGGCGTAATCATTGATCAAGCTCTCACCTTTAAACCTCAAATCAACAAGACCGCCGGGACGATATTCCACAAAGCTAAAACTGTACAACGCCTCCGACCCCTCCTAGAACCTCACGACTTCAGGACAGTAATACAAGCTGTGACACTCCCTCATTTGGACTTTTGCAACATAATCTACCATGGACTTCCCGCCTCACAAACCAACCCCCTCAGAACTGCCTTGAATACTACAGCAAGGATTATTCAGAATGCGAAAAAATGGGATCACATCACCCCAATACTAAGAGACCTCCACATCCTCCCACTTGAAGCAAGAATCAAGTACAAAGCTATACTACTCACCCACAAGACTATCCACCAAACACGGAACACCTCACTCCACCCCCTACTGCCTCGCCCATCCCACAACAGACCAACCAGACAATCCTTCAATAACTCCATCGTTGTCCCCCACAAAAGAACCAAATCCACACAACGGACCTGCAATAGAGCTTTCGAACTTTATGCTCCAACCCTCTGGAACTCTCTGCCAAACCAAATCAAAAACAACGCTGACATCACGTCATTCAAAAAACAGCTCAAAACAATCCTGTTCCGAGAACATCTCTGAACAGAAAAACCACCCTATCCGCATGAACTAATACTTAGATACAGCAGAAGCGTACATGTCTATGTCCACCCCAAATCTATAAATGTGGCCCCCTGGTGACGGCCCTACCCTATAAAAGATTGACCCCCCCCCTTTTTGTTATATGTTACACCGCTTTGACCCGGTGAAAAGCGGTATATAAATGCAGTTAAATAAATAAAAATAAATAAATATACTATCTGCATATCCTTATGCAAGTAGATGCCTAGGTACTTTAGTGGTTCACCCGACCACGCCAGGTGTTCATTGGATTCTTGCGCACTTGCGCCCTCCACCAGCATGCGTGCCTCCGATTTTTCTCTGTTAACTTTGGGCCCCAAGAAACTGCCAAAAGCTACCAGGCAACACCACAGTTCATTCAGTCCTTCTGCGGAGGGCCACAAGCTGACCAGCATGTCGTTGGCAAACAAGCTGATCTTTCAATCTTGCCTTCCCACTCGCAACCCTGGGGCCCCCCTCCGCCACCCTAATTTTCACTGCTAGGGGCTCCAGAGTTAAGATGAAGAGTGATGGGGACAGTGGACATCCCTACAGAGTCCCTTGGGTCAATTCAAAACCTCAGTTAAGCACCCATTTACCAGACTCTGCAGTGTTGGCCAGTTATAGAGGGTGTGGAACCAGGCTATAAAGGGTTCGCCCACACCGAGTCAGGTCATCATCCAGAACATCTAGTCCCACACTACCCGGTCAAAGGCCTTCTCAGCACCCAGGCTGATCACCATGCTGTCCTCCCTGTCCGTCCGATGTTGTCTGAACATGGTGAGCGTGTGTAGCAGGTGGCTCACCACACTCTGGCCTTTCATGAAACCTGCGTGGTCTGGGTGAACCAACGTTGGTAACATCTCTCCCAGTCTTCGAGCCAAAACTGCCACTAATATCTTTACATCCTGATTCACGAGGGAGATTGATAAGACTCCATTTTCTCCATGTCTTTGCCTGGTTTAGGAATAAGCACCACTAGGGCAGGAGTGGCCTCCTGACTGAATTCACCCCAACTGCGCATCGCCACCCCCATCTCACTTAACAGCTGTGCCGACAGGTTCCCCAGAATCTGGAAAAACTCCATCCCCAGCTTGTGGGGTTCCGGGGTCTTGGCGGATTTCAACTTCTTGATTCCCTCCAATATTTCCCATGCTGTCTCTGGCTGAGCCAGGAACTCCAGCTCCGCATCCCCCAGCTCTAGAATGCCTCCCTCACAGTGGTGCTGGAGGGCTCAGCCTGATAAAGTTGCTGGAAATAGGCCCTGAACAGTCGCCCTCTCTTTCCCCGGTCAGGTTGCCTGCCACATCCTGCAGATGAGTGATCGTCCGCTGGGCCTTAGATGGTTTGATCAAATGTGCCAGCAATTTCATGGATCTCTCTTCCCATTTTGAAGTTTATGCCTATAGATACAGATACTCATCAGGGCACACCACTGAAGGAGAGCATTTGCCTTGTTTCGCTGCTCCTGCAGCAGCCCACAATCATGCTACGTCCTCGTGCACTGGTAACCACCCGTGCCCAGCGCAGCTCTTGAATCCCCCCTAGTAAAGATACGTTCTGCTCAGATTTGTGGGCAATGAAGACGAGACATCCCGTATGACCATTTTTGCTGCCTCCCAGGAGACTATGGAGCCTACATCCTCCACGCTATTCTCAACCGTGTACTCTTGCCAACATTTCTGCAGAAAAATATAGAAATCCTTATTTTGGCTCCAAACCAGGTTAAAGCACTGTATTCAGTCAGCCGAAATCTTTAGGACCCTCAAGGCCACTTGAACTGCTACAAGGTCTGAGACCACCTGTGGTTGGATTTCACTGCTCATGAGCTGACCAAACACTCCGAGAGAAGCACATAATCAATGCGTGCCTGGGTTTTATAGGGGCCAGAGTAGTGGGTAAAATCTTTGTCCTCAGGATGCAATGTACGCCACTCGTCAATGAATTCCAGTTACTTACACAGAAAGAGGATTTCCCGATTCACCCCCCCCCCCCTTTACCTACCCCCTTCGGAGGCTGACAGTCGAAAAGTGGAATCGGTGACAATATGAAAATCTCCCCTAATAGGTAGGTATTCTCCCGCATCCGCAACTTTCACCACAAGGTCCACAAAAAAGGAGTGCTGGTATATATTGGCAGCATATACACTACCCAGTAGCATCTTCTTTCCCTGCAAAGAATCCCACACCAGGAGGAATCGCCCTTCCCCATCCTGTAGGACCCTATGGGCCTCAAAACCCACCCACTTCCCCACCAAAATGGCCACTCCCCTTTGCCTAGCAGAGCATGCAGAATAAAAGACCTCTTGCATCCAGCCCCATTTTAGTTTGGCATGTTCCCCAGCCATCAGGTGGGTCTCCTGTAGGAGTGCTACATCCATGCCCAGCCAGCGCAGATAGTTCAGCACCTTTTCTCACTTTACAGATGAGTTAAAGCCATCCATGTTCAGCATTGTAATTTTCAGGTCAGCCATGATCTAAAATCACAAATTCAAGCATTATGTTGTTAAATCTACAACTACTACTATTAATCATTTATATGACGCTACAAGGCATACAGAGTGCTGTACAAACATATAAAGACAGTACCTGCTCATACAGCTTACAATCTAATCAAGACAGATAGAACAATGCAAGAGAAACAAGGAGGTTCAAATAGGGAAAGAGACAAGAAGAACAAAGTATTAGGATCCAAAATGCGGCCTCAAAGAAGTAAGCCTTTAGCATGGATTTGAAGACAGCGCGAGAAGAGATGACAAAGATAGAGGAAGTTTGTTCCATGCATAAGGAGCAGCAAGATGAAAAGATCAACATCTGGAGTTTGCAGAAGAAGAAAAGGGCATAGAGAGTAGAAAGCCAGAGAAGGAGTGGAGTTCTCAAGGAGAGGTTTAGAGAGAGAAGAGAGGAAAGTTAATGAGGGGCAGTAAAGTGAATGTATTTATATGTTAGAAGGAGACGTTTGAATTAGCTATGGAAATGGAAGGGGAGCCAGTGAAGCGATTTTTGAAGAGGTGTTATACGAGTGTATCGGGGCTGGCGGAAAATTAGCCACACAGCAGAGTTCTGCATGTATTGAAGAGGAGAGAGATGACACTGAGAGAAACCAGCAAGGAGGATGTTGCAATAGTCAAGACGGGAGGTGACCAAAGAGTGAACAAGAACCTTAGTAGTGTGGACAGATGAAAATAAATCCACCCTTTACATCCACTGATAAAAAGAAAAGCAGATTCTCCTGGCTCATTTCTGCTACTAGAGGCATCCAAGTTTTGGCAAGCTGTTAGTGTGTAATCAAGTTAAATAAATAAATAGAAAATCATGAGACAAAAATCAGACACATACTAAATGAGTGATAGGACAAAGTCAGATAAGCGTAGTTACTCGACTGTAACAGGTGCTCTCCGGGGACAGCAGGAATTAGTCCTCACGTATGGGTGACGTCTGCACCAGAGCCCGTGTGGTAGCTTTTCCCCAGCTTTCAAAGAAAGCCTTAGGAGATGCACCACGCATGCGTGGGCACCTTCTCACCCAAGGATGCCATCTTGCCTCAGTATGACGACACAACTCAAAGGCAAAAAAATGACACAAAAGCAACTCCCAGGGGAGGGGAGGAGAATTGTGAGAACTGATTCCTGCTGTCCCCGGAGAACACCTGTTACAGGCGAGTACCTATGCCTTCTCCAGGAACAAGCAGAAAGTCAGTCCTCACATATAGGACTCCCTAGCTACAGGCTAACAAAAACCTGTAAAAAGCCAAGGGTGACCAGGAAAAGGTGAGCCATGAGCAGTAGCAATGAGTCTTTAAGACGACAGACTCCCGAGCGGCCCAAGTGTCCAATGAGAAAACCAATACTGCAGTAGCTCGAACACACAAAGGCTGGCGGGCAGGAATTGCCTGCACCCTGAATAGATTATGGAGTACCGCCTGGCGAAAGGCACTGTCCCTACGGGATTCCCTCTCTAAGCAATATTGAGCTGTGAAGATATGGTGGTCTGACAGATTTCTGACAAGAAGAACAGAAAGCAGGTTTGCTACGGATGCCGCCATGGCCCTGATGCTGTGCGCCATTACTCGGCGCTCCAGCAAGATCCCAGCCTGCTCATAGGCGAGGGCAATGGAGTCCGCCACCCAGGTGGACAGAGTCTGCTTGGTTACTGCTGCCCCCAGCTGACTGGGGTCATAGGAGACGAAAAGCTGAGACACTGCGCTGGCCCTGGGTACGTTGGAAGTAGAAGGAAAGGGCCTTCTTATAGTCCAGAGTGTGAAGGATGGTGTCCACTCTGCTGGCGTGGGGAGCACCACCTCCTGATTGAGGAGGAAAGGAAACACCACCTTGGGAAGGAACTTGGAGTGCATGCGGAGCATGACCCTGTTCTTATAGAACCTCTTGTAGGGTAGATCCGCCACCAACACTTGGAGCTCACTGACCTGTGAGCCAACGTGCGTGCCACTAAGAAGATGACCTTCCAGGAAAGGTACTGCAGATGGCAGGTAGCCAGGGGCTCAAATGGTGGGCCAGTGAGTTGCGAGAGCACCATGTCAAGGTGCTACTCCGCCGCCGGCAAGCAGACCTGAGGTTTGGACAACAGGAGACCTGGCAAGAATAGGTCATGAGAGGCTGGGCAGAGAGGAACTTACCCTCGGAGAGCACTCAGGTGGATCCTGACAAGAGTTGGACTTCAGACCTGCCTGAGACAAGTGAAGCAAATATTGCAGCACAAGCTGCACAGAGCACGAGAACAGGGTAGCCCGTCGCTCCATGCACCACACTGAGAATCTTCATCATTTGAAGGTGTACGCCCATCTTGTGGAGGTCTGATGGGAGGCCAGGAGGACGACCTCCACCTCCCCTAAAATGTTGAAAGGGACCAAGGCCTTTCAGCAGCCAGGCTGTTAGTGTCAGAGACCCAAAGTTCGGGTACAGGAGGGAGCCATCCTACTGCGACAGCAGCCCCGGGGCACTCCCCAAGGGGACTAGGGGCGCCAAGGATAAATGAAGGAGAAGTGGAAACCAGTTGCCTTGGCCATCAAGGGGCTACTGTATCAGGTATGCCCTGTTGTGTTGAACGTTGAACAAGGTTTTGGATGTCAACGATATAGGAAGGAAGGCAGAGAGGAGGCCCTCTGTCCATTGGATGAGGAAGGCATCTGCGGCCACCCAGGATGGGTGTGGCTGCCTGGAGCAGAAGTGGGGCAGCTAAATGTTGGCCAGACTGACAAAAAGGTTCATTCATGGAGTCTTCCAGAGCTGGAAGAGCCAACCAGCCACTCTGAGGTCTAGCCACCACTCGTGCGGCTGGAGGATCCTATTCAGCTTGTCCGCCAGGGCATTGTCCTGGCCCAGCAGATACACCGCCCGCAGGAGCATCCTGCACATATAAGCAGATCACTACTGCCTCTTGGCCGAGAGTGAACAACCCCATGCACTTGATTGTGCATCTGGGCCAGCACTGAATGGTGTTGCAGATGGTGACAGAAAGCTCGGAGGGCCAAGGATATGGCCTGAAGCGCTAAGAGATTGATCTGCTGGGGGAGGGGGGAGGGCAGGGGCCTGGAAGGGCATCCTGGCGAGGAGGTGCAAGGGGGCTTGCCATCAAGTAAGAGAACTGGCCAGTTGGCGGGTCACAACCACCCTGTTTCTCAGCCAGCCTGTGGCCTGCGTCAATTTGTAGCAGAGGCCCCATTGAGCTGCCCTCATGTGAAGGCAGATGTCTGGGGTAATGAACTGTGGACACCGTGTGACCCAACAGGCGGAGCAGGAGGTTGGTGGGCATCAAGCTTCGGTGCTGTACAGCTACAGTCAGCCCTGTCCTGAGGGAAAAAGGCTTTGCCCCTATGAACTCCAGACAATGTGTCAGGAGGAGATGGGACTTTGGGTGGTTTATTACAAAGTCCAAGTGCTGTAGGATGAAGATAATATGCGCTATTGCGTGTTGCACCTCTGCGGCCACTTATGAGACACTTGTCCAGGTAGGAGAAGATGAAGACTCCCTGGAGACAATAGTAGGCCACGACCACCATTAGGCACTTGGTGAACACTCTGGGTGCAGAGGCCAGCCTGAAGGGTAGCATCCTGTACTGGTAATGGCTGCCTACCACCTCGAACATGAGGTATTTCTTGTGGTTGGAATAGATGTGGATGTGTGAGAGTATGCATCCTTTAGGTCCAAGGAGCATAGCCAGTCTCTCAGCTGGAAGTATGACAGCAGCGTTCCAAGGGAGAACATTTTGAACTTCTCCCTCACCAGGAACCTGTTTAGGTCCCGCAGGTCCAGAATGGGCCGGAAGCCTCCGGTCCTCTTGGGTACAAGGAAGTACTGGGAGTAGAACCCCTTGCCCTTCAGGTGTGTGGGCACCAGTTCCACCACTTTGTCCTCGATAAGGTCTGCAAGCTCTTGCAGTAGTTAAGTCTGGTGAAGAGGAGTCCTGGGGGGCTCTCCTGGAAAGAACTGAGGGGGTGCCTGTGTCAGGTGGAGGCGGTAACCCTCTTTCATCACCTGCAGGGATCAGGAGTCAGATGTGATGGATGGCCACTGGTGGACAGAGAACAAGACGTCCCCTGGGCTGCTGAGCTGGGCCTCCTGGGGGAAGAGAGGCTATGCCCAAGGAGTCAAAAACTCCCACCAGACTGGGCTGGAGCGGTGCCTGAGGTTTGGAAGCTTTAGGCTTACGAGGGTCATGCCCTTGTTCCTTGGCCTGTTGCCCCTATTGGGGAGCTGAGAAGGCCTGGTACCGAGGGTAGTTTCTATAAGCCTTCCCCTTCTTCGAGTAGAAGAGCTTTTTACCCTTAGACTTCCATCGGGAAGAGTCAGCGGTCTTCTTGGAGAGCATGGTCCTCGTCAGGGACTCAGACTCCAACTCTACAGCCTTATCAGTCATGGGTTTGCCAAAGAGATTCTCTCCATGACAAGGGACATCAACCGGTTTGTCCTGAACCAATTGCCCCAGGTCAGAGGACTGTAGCCAAGCCTGACATCAGGCATCAATGTCCGCAGCAGCTACTCTAGCTGCCGACTCAAAGCTGTCATAGGCTGCCCAAGTCATGAATATGGAGCACACTCCGACACCTGAGGCCAGGGTCCAGAACCGCTGGAGAGCTTCCTCGGAGAGACCAGTCGAAAACCCAGCGAGTTCCTTCGCCAGGTCTCTCAGGTATATGCCCATGTACAGCTGGAATGCCTGGATCTGGCCAATAAGCATTGAACCCTGGTAGCACTTTCTGCCCAAGGCGTGGGCCTCCCTACCTGGGGGCACCGAGGAGTGCATCTTTTGGCTCTTAAGGTGATGCATGCAGACTCCATGGCAGCTGTGCTTTCTGGAAACTGGGGCTCCAGTGGACCCAGTACATCGAATCCAGCAGTCTACTCACTATAGGCACCGATGCAGGGGTCTCCCACATGCAAAGGAACAACTGTTCCAGGATCAGGGGAACAGGCACTGCAAGGGTGGGCCTCGTTCTGGAGGATTTAGAGTTCTTTGGTTTGAGGCTAGTGCCTTGGCCATATCTCGAGGGGAGACGGGTCAGAGGGCACATCCCAGTGCCGATGAGTATCCAGAAACTTATCAGCCTCACTCTCCCAGTCTGACTTGTAGTCAATGGAGGTGTTGAGGACAGCCCAGTCTCCGGAGTCATGCCCCAAGCCTGACGGCTCCTGGCCTCCAAAGACCCTGCGGTCTGAGCCGCAGGCACTCATAGGGGATGACCTTGCCCCAAGGACTGGAACTGAGATGGGGACAGATGCCAAGGGATCTCTCAAGGATGATGGTGCTCGAGGATCAGCTCAATGTCCAAGAGTTCGAGGTTGAGGGCCTGGTAGTTGGGAGTGATGACCTGATGAAGCCAGACATCAGAATCCACTGCTTGGGCCATGAAGGCAGATAGATTGCACTCCAAGGCCGCCATTCTGGTCTCGAGGCCAGATGGCTCTGCAGCCTTCAGCATAGGCACTGAGGAGCTCGGGCCAGACGCTGGCTCCATCGAGGAGGAGTCTTGGGGGTCCAAGGCCGGTTGCCCAATGCCGACGATTCCCGCTTCTTCCCCTCTGCCTCACGGTGAGGATTGCAGATCCAGGACCCATGGGGACTTGCCCACTTTTCCAGGCGCATCCTCCAACATGGTCTTCAGGGTTTCCAGCTCTTCTTGGACTCTTCCTCTGGGGTCTGGCTGGAGGAACCATGTCCTCAGGGTTCAGAGGCAGCCTGGTCTCCCTGAGGTTCTTGAGGGGGCCCTGGAGCATGGTGTCGCTGGAGACTCCAGTGCAGAGTCCATCTTATGGAAGAAGGACTCCTGCTGCTACTGATGGCACTTGATGGCCTTGGAGATCATCTTTTTACAGAGACCACAGTTCAAGGGGTCATGGTCCGGCCCTAGGTATCTGAGGCAGCAGTCGTGTGGGTTTATGCGTGACACAGTTTTGGCACATCGGTCACAATTTTTAAAGTCACTGGCCATGGTGGGGAAAATGGCCCCTGTAAAAAAAAAAAGGCGAGAAGCTGGTCAAGAAGCTCTTGAATGGAAAAAAGAATGAACCTGAGACGCGATGCTGAGGCAAGCAAGCTCGGGGATGGGAAAGGGAAGTGGTACGTGACTGGAGAAAGAAAAAGATCAAAAGAAAAAACTAAACACTTTCTCTGGGAAAACAAACACATGACCAGTGGGCTCCGCGGATAAAAGGAGACTGAGGCAAGATGGCACCCTTGGGCGGGAAGGTGAGTGTTGCATCTCCCAAAAGCTTTCTTTGAAAGCTGGGGAGAAGCTACCACACAGGCTTTGTTGGCGTCGTCACCCATATGCGAGGACCGACTTATCATAAGATACAATGCCTTGCGAAATTATTCATATCCTTGTTCTTTGTCCTGTTTTGTCTCATTACGTTCAACCTAGAATGAAAATGGAGGTTCATTTGGATGTTAGGTAATGGACCTAACAATATAGTCCAAACTGGTGAAGTGGAATGACAATAAAATATCTTGTAAATATAAAAAACACAAGTTAAAACTGAAAAGTTGTGAGTGCATATGTATTCATCGCTTTTGCTATGAAACCCCTAAATAAGATCTGATCCAACCAATTAACCTCAGAAATCACATAATTAGTTGATTAGGGTCCACTTGTGTGCAATCAGTGTCACGATCTGTCACATGATGCCTGTATAACTGTACCTATTCTGAAAGGCCCCTGACTCTGCAATGGCACTAAGCAAGCAACATGAAGACCAAGGAGCACTCAAAACAGGTCAGAGACAAAATTGTGGAGAAGGGTCAGGGTTGGCTTATAAAAACTATCCCAAATTCTGAATATCACACGGAGCACCATTAAATCCATTATAACAAAATGGAAAGAATATGGTACCACTACAAACCTGACAAGTGAAAGCTTTGTGCAACAACAGCACAAACTCCGGGGAAAATCCACCGGGACTTCCTTCCCCCGAGGAAGTGCCCGGCAAAGCCTGGGAGGATACCTGCTGTTCCGCCGACAAGGAGGGCAGCGAAACCTCCCCAAGGACCCCTTCCAAAACTCCCTCTGCATCTCCAGACCCAGGAGCTGGAAGAGACTGCTTCACACTGTCCTGGAGCTCCTGCTCCACAGAAGCCGCCTCCAGCGAACAGCCCCTGCACACTCCAGTGTCGGACACCGCACCCCTGCGGGCCCCACACACAAGGCACTGCGGACGCGCAGGCATGGTACACCTTGCCTTGTTTCCACTGTTTGTTTTTTTTTGTCTTTATTAGCTATGCAATAAGAACAAAACAAAACAGGAAACTTAAACGATCTAAATATATACTAAACGATATAGAAATTAAAACTGAAAAACAATGTCAAGAAAAAGCTTGCCGTCTGGCTCCTACCGTGCTCTGCACCGTCCCCTCACCTCCCGGAGGCAAGGAACGGAAACGCTGAAAAGCGCGTGCCAGCCAGAGCGGGAAAACTCCTCCGCACCAGGCCGCAACGCGCTGCATGAGGCCGCGGGCCGCGCTGCCGCTCCGCCCCCCCACAAGAAGCAAAAATTCTCTTCGGCAGGGCTCCACGCTGTCGGCCCTCGCCGCTCCTCTGCCCAGCTAGGCGGTCCGAGGGGAAAGGAGGCCGTGAACTCCCCGCCCCCACGCTCAGCCGCCTAAGGGGCTTCCGACACGAGGCGAGGGACCGAAGCAGAGGTCCTTCGCTGCAGGATAACCAGCCGCAAATAACAAGGCCGGTCTCCGCTGCCTCAAACGCCGCTGCTCTTCTGTTTTGTTTTTTTTTAAACCCTGCTATATCAGCCTTTGAGAAACGGCAAGCTCGCTGTAAGTCTCCTCCGCCGGATTGGGGGAGGGGGGGGGAAACTGGCCCTAAAAAAAAACACCTCACTGAAGGAACCCAAAGTAAATTAAAGCAAACAAATTGCCCCAGGCAAAGAAAGCAACAAAAAACCTTCCTATGTCTCTCCTAATCTGCCAGCTTGCTGCTTCACTCCAGCTGCTTGGAGACTAAGTAAAAACTGAGGCTGGTGGGCTGTGCCAGGTCTATATATATCTCTAGACTATTCTCAACACGGATTCAGAGAATTCCACGGCGTGGAGACACTGCTTACCACCCTCTTCAATGATGTTCTCAATACCATAGACAACATCCGACAAGGCGTTGTGCTAATCTTCTTGGATATAGCAGCAGCGTTTGACTCGGTAAATCACGAGATTCTCCTCGGTCGACTGAAAGAAAAAGGCATCTGCAACTCAGCACTTGAATGGTGTAAATCATACCTCGACACCAGGATGCAATACGTCAAATCCGCAACAGGAGAATCAAAACTTTTCCACCAAAGACAAGGCGTTCCGCAGGGGTCCTCACTTTCATCCCTCTTGTTCAACGTCTATATGCAGCCTATCTGCAATATCATCAGGTCCTTCAATGTGAAATGTATGATATACGCCGACGATATCCTACTCTACATGCCATTTTCCACAATGCAAATGGACTTATTGCCTATAACTGCTTCGATGCAGTCTCACAATGGCTCCTGTCACAGAACCTCCGCATTCAGCATAAGAAAACTGAGGTTCTCTTTATCACAAGAGACCCCAACTTCACCCCACCACCACATATAAGTGTCAAGGGAGCTGACCTAGGCACCAAGGATACAATAAAATACCTCGGAGTCACACTAGACCATAGACTCGACATGAAATCACACATAAACAATATCGTAAAATCTGTATACTTCAAAATACGCACCCTTAGACACCTGCGTCCCCTACTAGACCACGAAGACTTCAGAACCATCTACCAAGCTCTGATACTGCCGCATTTCGACTTCGCCAATTCCATTCTACAAGGACTACCACAATCCACCATAAGCTCCTTGCAGCTCGCAATGAACACCGCTGCCAGGGTTCTTCTAGGAGCTGCCAGAAGTGAACACATCACCCCTATCCTCAAACAACTCCATTGGCTCCCTATACACGGAAGACTTACATTCAAAACCCTCATTCTCACATTTAAGGCCTTAAATGGTTTATCGTCCACATCACTCACCGCACTCATCCAATCCATTCCATCAAATAGAAATAGGAGACAGGCAGCATTAAACTCACTAACAACCCCAAAGGCTATTACAACGTGCAGCCTATCAACATCAAACAGAGCTTTCATGTTTAGCGCACCAAAATACTGGAATTCTCTCCCACCTGATCTACGTGCCATAACCGACCTAACCCAGTTCAGAAAAGCCCTTAAACTGCACCTTTTCATCAAATACTACCCCACATGAACCGTAACATAACAACCTCACCCTAGCACATTCCACAATATCCCTCTTGTCCCAAGCACCCCTGCTAATTCTATGTAAATAGTTTGAGCATGTTATCTAGCTAATAGATTATATACTCCATGTAAATAGTTACCCCATGTTATCCAAGTTTGATACTCCTGTTATATGTAATACCAAACAGCCTGTTGTTCTGGTTTCTTTCTGTTATTTGTAAACCGCGCTGATGTCAAAGAGTGCGGTATATAAGAAGTTGAAATAAATAAAATAAATAAATAAATAAATATATCCTGACGTCATCAAGAGTTGGATTTACTTAGTCTCCAAGCTGCAGGAATAGGAGCACAACCCAGCATTAAGGGACTGGACTAGATAGACGACTAGGAACCCAAATTCTGAATATCACATGGAGCACCATTAAATCCATTATAACAAAATGGAAAGAATATGGTACCACTACAAACCTGACAAGTGAAGGCCGTCCACCAAAACTCACAAACCGGGCAAAGAGGGCATTAATCAGAGATGCTACAAAGACACCAAGGATAACAATGAAGGAGCTGCAAAGATCCACAGCGGAGATGGGAGTCTCTGTCCATAGGACTACTTTAAGCCATATACGCCAGAGTGGGGCTTTATGGAAGAGTGACCAGAAAAAAGCCATTGCTTAAAGAAATAAGAAAATACATCTGGAGTTTGCACAACAGCATGTGGCGAATCCCCCAAACACATGGAAGAAGGTTCTCTGGTCAGGTGAGATGAAAATTGAACATTTTGGACATCATAGGAAATGCCATGTATAGCGCAAATCCAACACCCCCCATCACCCAGAAAACACCATTCCCACATTGAAACATGATGGTGGCAGCATCATGCTGTGGGGATGTTTTTTATTGACAAGGACAGGAAAATTGGTCAGGATTGAAGGAATGATGTATGGCACTAAATTCAGGGCAATTCTTGAAGAAAACCCATTTTAGTCTGCCGGAGATTTGAGACTGGGATGAAGGTTCACCTTCCAGCAGGACAATGACCCTAAACAAACTGCTAAAGCTGCTTTAAAGGGAAACATTTAAATGTCTTGGAATGGCCTAGTCAAAGCCCAGACCTCAATCCAATTGAGAATCTGTGGCATGACTAGGCCGTTCCAAGACATTTAAATGTTTCATGGCTTGAAGATTGCTGTACACCAATGCAATTTGAAGGAGTTGGAGCAGTTTTGCCTTGAGGAATGGGTGAAATTCCCAGTGGCTAGATGTGCTAAGCTAATAGAGGAATATCCCAAGAAACTTGCAACTATAATTGCAGCAAAAGGTGGCTCTATAACATATTGACTTTGGGAGGGGGTTGTGGGGAGGGGTGAATACATATGCACACTCCTGATTTCAGTTTTTTTTTGTCTTAATTATTGTGTGCTTCACAATAAAGGATATTTTGCACCTTCAAAATCGTAGGCATGTTGTGTATATATATATGGTGCTAACCCCCAAAACTCCATTTTAATTCCAGGTTGTAATGTGACAAAACAGGACAAACATTGAGGGGATGAATACTTTCACAAGGCACTGTATGCCATACTAAGTCGAATCAAGGTCCATCAAGCCCAGTATCCTGTTTCCAACAATGGCCAATCTAGGTCACAAGTACCTAGCAGTTTTCCCAGTTGTTCCCAGAGAACAGGCTAATGCCCTGATCTTCATTCCCAGTCCTCAAAGGCCACCAATAGATCTGGTTTTCAGGATATTCCTAATGAATATACATGAGAGATTTGCATACCCACTACCTCCATTGTATACAAATCTATCTTGTCCATATTTATTAGGGATAGCCTGACAACCTGACCTGTTGGTAGCCCTGAGAGCTGGAAGTGAAGATCAAGGGGTTTGTGGAACATTTTCCTTGGATTCTGGTACAACTTAGATTAGAGGGTTCTCAACCCAGTCCTCAGGACACACCTAGTCAACTAGATTTTCAAGATAGTCACATTAATATGCATGAGAGATTTGCATACAATGGAGGCAGTGCATGCTTATCTCTCTCATGCATATTCATGGTGGCTATCTTGAAATCTGAATAGCTAGGTGTGTCCCGAAGACTGGGTTGATAACCCCTTATCTAGACTGTAAACTCTTCCTGGGGCAGGAACTTATCTATTTTACATTACTTGGAGCCTTTGGCAAGGCAGTTCAAAAATCTAAGCTAATAAATAGCACACTGCTTTTTATTTAATCCCAGTTTGAAGGCCATGCTTACGCTCTGGATTCCTTGGTAGGATATGCACGTTCAGTTTCCTCTTTATCCAGCATTAGCCAATACTTGTTGTTATACTCGATTACCTCTTTCCCCCTTTCATTTTTGGCCTTCATTGATGGGTAATAGGACACAATCTCCTCCAAATTCTTCTTCCTGAGAGCAGAACAAGATTGAAATCAGTTGCCCCATCTGCAAGAGCAGCAGAGCAGTAAGAGGGGTTTTCCGTAGACAGCAGGGGGATACAGCAATACTAGTGGGTGATGGCTCTGGACCTGATCATGCTCTCAACTTGTGAAACCTTTGCAAGATCTCCCTGAAAATGTGCTAGTGCTCCTATATTAAAAACAGTCTTCACCTCTCAGTCTGTCTCAACTGAGCAAGGTAGTCCCTTGTTATCTACACAGAACCCCTCATCTGTGGTCTAGCATATGCAATCTCTCTCCATCTTTGTGTGAGTAAGGCTTTGGGAAAAATATTGGTAGAATGATGAAATGTTTAAGATAGAATATCAGATATGACCTTTGAGAGGAATTATGGATGGGTGTGGCGCATCACTGTTTAAAAAAATTTGAGTTTAGGGAGGGTAAAGCACAAACTCCCCCCTCCCCCCAAGGTGACTGTCCTTGAAAACAATACTGGTTTCAAACATTTAAGAAAGTGTTTGTCCCAGTGGTTCAAAGGGAGACTTCTAGGGCAAGGGGACACAAAAGTTCAGTCCTTGAAGGTTGCAAACAGGTCAAGTTTGGAGATGTCCCCAATAAATATGTAAGACAGATTTGCATGCAAAGAAGGTAGAAGGCATGAAAATCCAGAGGTATCCAGAAAAAACGAACCAGTTTGTAGCCCTTGAGGACTGCTATCATGCACCACTGCTCTAGGAGTTGGGCAAGAACAATTGTTTTGATCCCAAAGGTGGTGATTTTTGAATAGGTGGCCTTGTATTCATCAGTCTTCGAATGAATCTAGAGCCTAGAGGGTAGACAGATATGGACCAGAGAGGGTATTTCAACCTCATGGTTTTTAGGCTGTTATTTGCTTTGATGGGGACTCAAAAATTTGTATTCCAGCCAACATAGGGGCAAGTGCTGCAATTCCTAGGCTTGGCTTCCTTAGGCTAGATGGGAAGGTGTCTCAGTCTCAGTGCAACTGTGACGACTAGCTGTCAGAGGATCCTCATAAGGAGTAGCTCAGTTGTTAGAGAAGCAGGCTGCAAATTTGGAAGCCAGGGTTCAAATTTCACTTCTCCCACTGATTGACCTAGGACAAGTCATGTCACCTTCCACTGCCTTTAGGTATAATTAGATTGTGAGCCCATTTGAGCAAAGAAGTAACTCATATTCTCTGGGAACAAGCAGGAAGTTAGTTCTCACATATGGGTGATGTCAGCGACGACAGAGTCCGTGCGGAAGCATCTCCCCAGCTTTCAAAGAAAGCCTTTGGGAGATGCATGACGCATGCGTGGTCCACTTCCTGCCCAAGGGTGCCATCTTGCCTCAGTCTCCTTTTTTTCCCCCGCAGATCCCTTCAGATGCCGTCCAATTTTCCCTGGAAAAAAAAAAATCAGATTTTATTCTAAAGTTTTGTCCAGTTTGAGTATTGGTTCCTTCCCACCCCCGAGCCAACTCACCTCAGCATCGCTCCTCGGGTTAGTCTATTAATTTTTTCTTAGTTTTTCATAAAGGTTTTCCTTGACTGGTGTTCGCGCCCTTTTTCAGCTGAAGGCCCCCCTTTTTCGATGGCCTCCAGTGGCTTCAAAAAGTGTGGCAAAATGATGTCACTCACTGACCCACATGACTGCTGCCTTTGATACCTTGGTCCGAAGCCCAATGACTGACTGTGAGTTCTGTAGAACCATGACTCCAAAGGCCTTAAAGAGCCACCATCAGCAGCAGGAAAAATTATTTCAGAAGTCAGACTCCACCTCAGAGTCTCCAGTGACTCCACACTCTAGGGCCTCCTCCGACATTTGGTGCCCCGCGAAGCCAGAACCTCTTCCGAGTCCCACGGCTGCAGTTCCACCAAGCAGACATCCCTGTAGATGGAGCATAAGAAGAAGAAATCCTCGAAGACTGCCTCTGAGGATGGATCTGAGAAGAAGGTGAAATCCCACCCCAGGTCCTGCAGTCCCAGGCGTGAGTCCGAGGAGTAGGGGCAGGAGCAGCCCTCCAAGATGCTCTGCAAGGAGTTGTCAGCTCCCGCCGACCAGTATCGGACCTCCGAGGCCATTCTCATTGAGGACTCTCCCTCGACATTACCGATACCAAGGCTGAAGTCCTCGGTGCCCATGTCAAAGGATGCAGAGCCAACTGGCATGGAGACCAGAATGGCAGCCCTAGAGAGCAGTATATCTGCCCTAGTGGCCATGCAGCGGGCATCTATGTCCAGCTCGTTTGGTTCATCTGCCCTGACTATGGGACCCTCAACATCAAGGGCTTCCCCGGATGTCAAAATGGTCCTCGAGCGCCACCATTCTTGAGAGCCCCTGGCCCCGGTCGAGGTCCCTGTCCCGTTCCTCAGACACTGGTCCTCCCCGGTGAGCACCCATGGCTTGGACCAGCGATCCTCCGTGAGGTCATGCACCTCAAAGAGCGGTCCTCGACTGAGGTGATAGTGCAGTGTCAGACTCATACTTGGACTTCGAGTCAGAGTGGGAGACAGAGTCCCTGGACATAAGGCCACACCATGACATGCCTTTGGACCCGTCTCCCCCGGTGACCTGACGCCGTTCCCTACCCAAAGACGGGCGTTCCTCGATTTCGAGAGGGATATGGCCAAGGCTCTCACTATTGAGACAGAGGCAGAGGACCACCCGTGAACCGAGGAATTGGAGATACTCCAATATGAGGCACCCCTGAAGGAAACCCTTATGGTCCCAGTGCCACTGATCCTTGACCGTCTGTGGGAAACACCAGCGTCGGTACCAATTATTAGCAGGCACCTCAACGCCATGTGCTGGATATGCCAAAGCCTGGGGCTCCAGAAGACCCAGCTTCCCCACAACTCCATGGTCGTGGAGTCGGCCATGTGCTGGCTTAAGAGTAAAAAAAAAACATTCATCGGTACCATCTGGCAGGGAAGCCCGAACCTTCGACACCCTCAGCCGGAAAGCCTTCCAGGGCTTGATGCTAAATGTACTGAATCCAGTCTTACCAGCTCTACATTGGCATACACCTGAAGGAACTGTCGAAGGAGCTTGGGGGATTCTCAGCAGGACTTGATGGAGAACCCATGCAGGGGTTCAAGACCCTAACTTCGGCAGTACAAGAATGCTCGAAGTTTCTGTCCTGAACAGCCTATGATGGCTTTAAGTCATCAGCCAGAGTGGCCACTGCCGGTATCAGGCACGACGTAAAGCATGGCTGCAATCATCCAAGTTGGAACAATAGGTACAGGACAAAATTAATTGATGCCCCCTGCATAGGTGAAAACCTATTCGGAAAGCCGATGGTGGATAAAATAGCGGAGAGAGAGACAGAGTACGTGTCGAGAACCAGACTCTCTAAGAAGACCTTGGTGAAATTCTGGAAAGATTTTTCCCCCGGGGTTTTTCTTTCTTCCTAAGGAAGAAAGAGGGCTTTAGTAGTACTCACACTTGCAGGCCTTCTTAGCCCCTCAGCAGGGCCAACAAAAGGGCCAGGGACATGGTCTAGAAAACAAAAAGCTCTGAAGCCCCAGGCACTGGCTCAAGTCCAGCCTGGGGGAAGCTTTTGACTGCCTGGGTGTGACCTCTACTCCCCCAGGATGTCCTCTGGTTGCCATAGGGGGGCACCTAGCCCTGTTTGCCCACAGGTGGGCAATCATCACCACCAATACCTGGGTGCTACAAGTGGTCGAGGGCAGCTACCTCCTCCATCTCCATCAGGCACAACCCTCGTACTTCCCAGGAGTACCCACTAAGCCTCTCCTCCACCAAACCCTGCTCCTCATTGAGCTAGCAAGACAAAAGTGGAGCCAGTGCCAAAACCTCTCTGGGGCACAGGCTTCTACTCCAGGTATTTCCTCGTCCCCAAGAGGACTGGGGGCCTCAGTCCCATCCTGGATCTGTGAGAGCTCAACAAATTTCTGGTCAGGGAGAAGTTCAAGATGCCCTCCCTTGGAACACTGCTGCCATTCCTCTATTTATTTATTTTTATTTATTTATTTATTGCTTTTATATACCGCGCTCTTTAAAATCAGTGCAGTTTACATATAACATTTTGTACAAAACAGGAGGCCTGTTATGTACTTACACTGAACAGGTAATACAACTTGGATATCAACTGGGGAGAACTATCTACAGCTATCTACAACTATCTACAGTATACACATGAGTCTTCTGTTATTTACAATTGGCTAGCTGGGTGTAAGGCGGGTGAGGCTGAATTACTGGGCTGTGAATAATGTAGGAGAAAAAGGTGGTGTTTTAGTGCTTTTCTGAATTGAGCGAGGTCTGTGATTGCTCGGATGGTAGTTGGGAGTGCATTCCAGCAGCTGGGAGCACTGGCTTTTCTCCTTAGACTTAAGGGATGCCTACACTCACATTCTAATTCATCCCAGCCCACAGAAAATACCTTTGGTTCGTGGTGGGGGGACAGCACTACTAATATAGGGTGCTGTCCTTTGGTTTAGCCTCATCTCCAAGGGTCTTCATAAAGTACCTCGCCGTGGTCACAGCCCACCTCAGGCTTCAAGGGGCCTTTGTTTCCCTTATTTGGGCTGACTCATAAAGGGGGACACAGCTACAGAGGCACAATGCACCACCGGGTGCACCATAAATGCCCTGCAGCACCTGGAGTTTATCATATATTACCCCAAGTCCCACCTCACTCCGGCTCAACGCTTAGAGTTCATAGCTGGAAACCCTTCAGGCAAAGGCCTTCCTCCCTCAGAAGAGGTCACAATGCCTCAGGGAATTATCTGCAGAAGTGCAACGGTGCAGGACACTACCTGCCCAGCTTCTCCTCCGCTTCCTGTGACACATGGCCTCCATGGTCCACATGACACCAACCCAGTGATGCCTCCGTTCTCAGTGGGCCCAAGCCACAGGTAGGCTCAAGGACAGAGTGAAGGTGACCCGCCAGTTTGCAGGCTCCCCTTGCATGGTGGCAGGACCCAGGTCACCTTCAGACCAGGTGCCCTTCCAGGCACCCAACCCCCCCAGAAGGTCCTCACCATGGATGCTTCGCTATTGGGCTGGGGAGTGCATTGCAAAAGCCTCCAGACACAAGGCTGCTGGTCTTAGAGGGAATCTGAAATGCAGATCAACCTGCTGGAACTCAGGGCAATATTCATAGCCTTCATAGCCTTCCACCACCAACTACAGCACCACACAGTGCTGATCCAGACTGACAATCAAGTCACAATATTCTGCGCGAACAAACAGGGGGGAGGGGCGTGGTCATACCCCCTCTCCCAGGAGGCAGTAGCCCTCTGCTCCTATGCTACATGCAGAGGGATGCTCTTAAGGGCGATCTACCTCCTGGGCCAGGATCATGTCTTGGCGGACAAAATGAGCAGACTACTCCAGCCGCATGTGTGGTGCTTGGACCCAGCGGTAGCCTTGTGGCTGTTCCAGCTCTGGGGTGCCCCAGTGATGGACCTGTTTGCCAGCCCGGACAACACGCAATTACCCCATTTTAGCTCCTGTGACCGCACCCATCTCGGATAGCAGCAGATGCATTCCTCGTCCTGGGGATGGAAGGCCTCCTGTACTCCTTCCCTACAATGCCGACAATAGCCAAGACCCTGGTTCAAGGATCACTGCAACAGAGCATTGCTAGCGTTGATAGCTCCTCGGTGGCCCAGATAGCCCTGGTTCTCATTGCTCCTCTCCCTATTGATGATACTGCCGATTCCCCTGGACCGAGTCCCAGGACTAGTCTCGCAGGAGCAGGGCTACACCTTAACCTGGGGTCCCTCTCGCTCACGGCTTGGCTGCTGAAAAGGTAGCGTTAGCCCCCTTCAATCTCCCACGAGACATGGAAGAGATTCTCCTGGCCTCTAGTAAGGCCACCACAAGAAGGATGTATGCCTTCAAGTGGTGCCATTTCTCATTGTGGTGCACAGAAAAGCTGACAAAACCATTCTCCTGCTCAGTACATCTGGTACTCCAATACCTGCGCCACCTATCGCAGGCGCGACAGAAGTCCAACTCAGTCAGAGTACACTTGAGTGCCATCACAGTGCATCATCACTCCATCAAGGAGAAATTCCACTCGGCTCAGCCCCTTGTTTCTCGGTTCCTACGGGGCCTCATGTTGTCCAAACCCCTCTGTCCACCCTCTAGCGGCAGAGTGGGACTTTAATGTGGTGCTCTCGCAGCTCAATAAACCTCCATTTGACCCTCTGCCAACCTGTGGTACCCCTCCTGGAAGGTTGTCTTCTTGGTAGCACTCATATCAGCTCAGAGTCAGCGAGCTCCAGGCTCTGATGGCAGAGCCGCCTTACACAAGGTTCTACAAGAAAAGGGTGGTGCTCTGCATACACCCCACGTTTTTGCTGAAGGTGGTGTCTGCATTCCACCTCAATCAGGAGATGGTGCTCCTCCAACTTTTTCCCAGGCCTCACGCCGGTAGGACGGGAACCGTTCTCCATACTCTGGATTGCAAGAGAGCCCTGTCCTTCTACCTGCAACAGACTTGGTGCCACCGCAAAGCTCAACAACTTTTCATATCCAATGACCCCAGCCATCTGGGGCTCCCAGTGACTATGCAAACTCTGTCCTCTTGGGTGGCGGACTGCATTACCCCTGCCTACAACCAAGTGGAGATCTCACTGGACCAGTGAGTCACGGTGCACCGCGTCAGGACCATGACTACCTCCGTGGCCAATCTGCATTCCGTCCCCATGACGGAAATTTGGTGGGCCGCCATCTGGTCTTCGGTCCATACCTTCACAGCTCATTACTGTCTGGAGAGAGAGTCCCAACAGGACAGCGCCTTTGGCCAGGCTATACTCCGTAATCTTTTCAGGGTGTAGGCAACTCCTGCTCTCTGACCCCACCCTTCTGTGTTCAGGCTATCGGAGGGCTGGTTCTCTGCTGGACACCTGGGTCTTGCGAGAGTCTCTCTTGGGAATCAACTGCTGCTAATCACGGTTCACCTTTGCAAGTCGCCATGGCATTTTCTACAGGTTTCGGTAACCTGTAGCTGGGGTTTTCCATATGTGAAGACTGACTTCCTGCTTGTGGTGTAGTTACTCACCTGTAACAGGGGTTCTCCTGGGATAGCAGGAATCAGTCCTCACAACCCTCCCTCCTCCCCTTGGAATTGCTTCCTTACCATCTTTTATTTTTGCCGTCCTAGCTAAGTCATTAGACTGAGGCAAGATGGCACCCTTGAGCAGGAAGTGGACCATGCATGTGTAGTGCATCTCCCAAAGGCTTTCTTTGAAAGCTAGTGAGATGCTTCTGCGCAGGCTCCGTTGGCGCAGTTGTCATCCATATGCGAGGACAGATTCCTGCTGTCCCTGGAGAAAGTATAGTTACTCACCTGTAACAGATGATCTCCGGGAACAGCAGGAATTTAGTCTTCACATATGGGTATCGTCGGTACCGACGGAGCCTGCGCGGGAACGCTCCCCAGAGTCCAATAGGAAAGCTTTTGGGAGCATCCCACAGCACCTGCGTGCTGCCTTCCCACCTTTCCCAACTGTCCCTCTCCAGTTGAGTTTAAAACTGAGACAAGAGAGGGAAAGAGAGAGAGATACAACTCCTAGGGGAGGTGGGTGGGTTGTGAAGACTAAATTCCTGCTGTTCCTGGAGATCACCTGTTACAGGTGAGTAACTATGCTATCTCCAGGAACAAGCAGGAATGTAGTCTTCACATATGGGGACTCCCTAGCTGCAGATGCCAGGGAGAAACCCCAGAAGTTGTGTGCCCTTGTGAAAGGGCTCCACTTCCCCCCATGGATCTCTGGCATCCTACCAGTGATGGTGGGAAGGAGTTGATTAAGTATGGAACAGGTGTTGAAGAACAGCCTGACCAAACAAGGCATCCTGGTGGGAGTCCTTGTCTAAGCAGTAATGGGCTGTGAAGGTAGGAACCGAAGCCCAAGTAGCTGCTTGGTAGATGTTGTCAATAGACACAGAGTGAAGATGAGCCATAGAGGCTACCATGGCTCTCACATTGTGAGCTGTGACATGGCCTTCCAGAGGAAGGTTTTTACTCTCATAGGCAAAATATATACACTGTGCAATCCAGTTAGACAGTGTTCTTTTGGAGACTGGAAGTCCCAAATGACTAGGATCAAAAGCAACAAAATGTTTAGAGGACTTCCTATGTTGCTGTGTCCTTTGTAAGTAAAAAGGCCAGAGCCCTTTTACAATCCAAAGTATGAAGATTCCTTTCTGCATTTGAGGCATGAGGCCTTGGGAAGAATACAGGAAGGTAAACCACTTGGTTTAAATGAAAAGGTGACACCACCTTTGGCGCATAAAGTGTGGATGAGTCCTAAGGACTACTTTATCATGATGGAACCTTGTATAAGGAGGATCAGCCACCAATGCTTGCAATTCACTGATGCGACGTGCTGATGTGATTACAATAAGAAAGATGACCTTCCAGGAAAGGAATTTCAAGGAGGTAGTGGCTAATGGTTCAAAAGGCGGTTTCATAAGCTGCCCAAGAACCAAATTTAAGTCCCATGCCACCGGTGGTGGCTTAATGGGAGGCTTAGTCAAAAGAAGGCCTCTCATAAATCTCGCTATGAGGAAATAGGTTGCCCATTTAGAGGCTTGAAAGAAGCTGCAATAGCACTCAAATGAACTCTCACTGAAATGGTCTTAAGCCCTGCATCAGATAAATGAAGGAGATACTCCAGTAATGATTCCAGAGGTATCGCAAGAGGGTTAAGACCCTTCTGTGAGCCCCATATGGTAAACCTTTTCCACTTGAAAGCATAAGAGTGTCTTGTGGAAGGCTTCCTGGAAGCATAAAGGATATCCTTTATCTGCTGAGAAAGGTTAAGACCGTGAAGTTCTAGGCTTTCAGCAACCAGGCCCTGAGATGCAGAGACGGGATTGGGATGCCACAGCATCCCGTCCTCCTGAGAAAGGAGATCTGGAGCAGATCCTAACTCCAGAGGCGGAGCTTGAGAGAGATGTAGGAGCAGATGCTCCTACATCTCTTCAACATTTACCTCCAGCCACTCTGCTCAGTCATACGCTCTCACAACATCAGCTTCCACATATATGCTGATGATATCATACTCTACGCCCCTATTACAACCACAAACCCAACGAACCCATATTTATCAGCATGCTTCTCTGAGGTATCCAATTGGTTACAAGAAAATAACCTATCCATCAACATAAAGAAAACTGAAGCCCTCATAGTGACAAAAGACCCTGACTTCACGCCACCTACACACCTCAACATAGGAAACACAAGCATTCAAATACAGCCACAAATAAGATATCTGGGCATTATCATTGACCAAGCCCTCACCTTAAAGCAACAAATTGCCAAAACCTCTGGAATAATATTCCACAAAGCAAAATTAGTACAACGCCTCAGACCACTTCTCGAGCATCAAGACTTCCGGACAATAATGCAAGCTATGACACTCCCGCATCTGGACTACTGCAATGTACTCTACCATGGCCTTCCAGCCACACAGACCAACCCCCTCCGAACAGCATTGAACACCACGGCAAGAATCATTCAGAAAGCAAAGAAAACCGACCACATCACCCCAATTCTGAAGTACCTACACATATACTTCCACTCGAAGCAAGGACTAAATACAAATCCATCCTACTCACCCACAAAGCCATCCACCAAACACAGAACACCCAGCTTCGCACCCTGCTGTCTCATCCAGTACACGGCAAAACTACTAGACAAGCCTCCAACAACTCCCTCACCATCCCTCACATAAGAACTAAATGCTCTCAACGGACATGCAATCGAGCCTTCGAACTCTATGCTCCATCCCTATGGAACTCTCTACCGAGCCATCTCAGAAACAATGCCGATCCACTATCCTTCAGAAAACAGCTAAAAACCACCTTATTCCATGAATACTTCAATATGACTCCCACCAAAAAGTGCACCAACATCTGATCTGCCCACCGTGATCCACTGATCCAAAGCTGCACTAACCTGTCCTTGTCCTAAGTCCGTCTCATATCAAAATCATCAATGTTGTCTCCCTGGTGATGGTCCCACCCTTTTTATGTAATTTCCTCTCCCTTGAATGTAACGCCGCTTTGACCCGGTGAAAAGCGGGATATAAATACAGTTAAATAAAATAATTAAATAAATAAAATAAATAAACAGAGGGTACCACATTTGCCGAGGCCAATGTGGAGCTATGAGAATCATATGACCTCTGTCTCTCTGAAGCTTGAACAGGGTTTTGGGAATTAGGGGAATGGGTGGAAAGGCATACAGGAAGTCCTGGCCCCAATGGAGGAGGAAAGCATCCCTGGCCTGACAACCCTGAGCCGGAATTCTGGAATAGAACCGGGGAGGTTTGGCATTCAGCGGACTTGCAAAGAGGTCTATGTCCGGGTTTCCCCAAATTTGGAAACTTTTGGCCACCTGGTCTGCATGGAGAGACCATTCGTGTGGAAGCAGAACTCGACTGAGTCTGTCTGCCCAAGAGTTTTGAATACCTGGAAGATACACCGCAAGGAGATGAATCTGATGCTCTATGGCGAGGACCCATAGTCGCAAAGCTTTGTTGCATAGCAACAGAGAGCCTGTTCCGCCCTGCTTGTTCACATAGAACATGGCTACTTGATTGTCCATTTGAACTAGGACTGTCTTGTAGCTGAGCTGGGTTGGAATACTCGAAGAGCAAGGAAGATTGCTTTGAGTTCCAGGAGATTGATATTTAGATAGGTCTCCAGTGGAGTCCAGGTACTCTGGGTAGAGAGGCCTTGCAGGTGGGCTCCCCAACCCACCTGTGAGGCATCTGTTATTAGAGTGGCTTGGGGTGGAGGTTGCTGAAAAGGGGACCCCACCAAAAGGTTTTGGGGTGAGTGCCACCATTGGAGGGACAAAATAAGGCGATCTGAGTTTGCTAGTTTGTCTGACAGGCAACCTGAAGTCTGAGTCCATTGAGTGGATAAAGTCCACTGGGCTGCCCTCATATGGAGGCGAGCATAAGGAACCACATGCACGGTGGATGCCATGTGGCCTAGCAATTGTAACATTTCCCGAGCAGTGAGGTGAGGTTTTAGCACTGCTTGGGAAGCAAACTGCATAATGCGAAGGCAGCGGGGCTGTGGAAGGTAGGCCCTTGTCTATCTGGTATCCAGCAGAGCTCCTATAAACTCTAGGGACTGAGAGGGAGCAAGGTTGGATTTTGGAAAGTTTATGACAAGTCCCAAATACTGAAGGATACGCATTGTGCGAGAGAGAGCAACCCTGGCCTCTGGCTCTGATGGGGCTCGAATGAGCCAGTCGTCTAAGTAAGGGAAGACGAATATTCCTAGGGTGCAAAGAAATGCTGCCACCACAGCCATGCATTTTGTGAACACCTTAGGTGCCGAGGCCAGGCCAAAAGGAAGAACCCTGTATTGGTAGTGCTTCCCCTGAAATAGAAAGCGAAGGAACTTTCGATGAGTTGGATGGATGAGAACATGAGTGTATGCATCCTTGAGATCTACAGAACAAAGCCAATCCTGACTCTGAAGGTATGGCAGCAGAGTTCCTAGAGAAATCGTTTTGAACTTCTCTTTGAACAGGAATTTGTTCAATTCTCTGAGGTCTAAAATGGGTCTGTGTCCTCCTGTTTTCTTTGGAATAAGGAAATAGGGGGAGTAGAACCCTGTTGGAGAATGGGTACCTCTTCTATTGCCCCTTGGGCAAGAAGCATAGTGACCTCTTGACCTAACTGGTCATTGAGAGAGGTCTGAGAATTGAACTGTCTTACCATTGTAGGAGGGGACATGCTGAGGAAATGAAGCTTGTACCCCCTCTCTTAGACAGAGTCCAATTTTCTGCTGTTATCTGCCCCCATCTGGGGGCAAAATTACATAACCTTCCTGGGATGGTGGAGGGTTCTGGGCCATTCAGGGCCAGGAAGGCAAAGTTCTCTAGATAGGAGTCAAAGCCCCTGTGGAGGCCGAGTCTGCTGAGCCGGTTGAGGCTTAGTAGCTTTTGTTTTTCTTTGCCTAGGTTGTTGCTGCTGTCCCTTTTGGGCAGACTGACCTAAACGATGCCCCTGCTGGGTATAGGAGGGATAAAACTTCTTCTCACTGAAGAATGGTTTCTTGTAGGATTTTTTCCTTGCAGGATCAGCTGTACATTTAGACAATCTATCCAAAGTGATATTGTCAGCATCTATCTCATTAGCTTTTTCTTGCCAATTCTTGCCAAAGAGATTCTCTCCTATGCAAGGAATATTCCCTAGTTTATCCTGTACCCAAAGTTCCAAGTCAGATGCCTGGAGCCAGGCAATCCTACGTGCACCTATGGCAATAGCAGAGGTTCTGCTTATGCACTCAAAGCAGTCAAAGGTTGCATGATTCACAAAACGATTCACAAACTTGGAAACATCCTGAGCATGTTTGACAAGGGCAAGGTAATCCTGCCTCTTATCATCAGGAAGGAGAGGGCTCATAAGCTCTAAATATCTTGTGACCTCCTTAAGGAACATTCTCATATATAATATATAGGAACTGATCCTAGCAGAAAGCATGGAAGCCTGGAAGGTTCGACGTCCAAAGGCGTCAAGAATCCTACACTCACATCCTGGAGGATTAGATGCATGCCTTTTTGCACTCTTGATCCTTCTCAAAGCTGATTCCACCACCATGGAATGGTGTGGTAGCTGAGTCTTCTGAAACCCAGGACGAGGAACTCGATACATGGTGTTGAGTCTTCGAGAGTGAGGAGATGTGGTTAGAGGTGTTTCCCACATCCTTAACATGAGATCATGCAAGATCTCATAAATAGGTAAGGTAGCTGCCTCCTTGGGAGCTTTATGGTATTACAGGATTTCTAATTCCTTTGCCCTAGGCTCTTTTTCAGGAGAGGTAAGGTAGCTGCCTCCTTGGGAGCTTTATGGTATTACAGGATTTCTAATTCCTTTGCCCTAGGCTCTTTTTCAGGAGCCATTGTGATGGAAAGACCTCAAGCCACATCTCAGATAAAATCATGGAAAGACATATCCTCTGGTGGAGACATCTATGCTGAGGAGAAGAATCATCCTCAGGAAGAAGTACTCTGGTATCGGCAGAGCTTTCAGAGTCTTCAGACTCATCCGAGGATTCAAAGTATCTCCGATCCGGGTGATCGTGCAAGGCACGGTACCGGTACCGACTTGTCGATACCGGATGGATAAGCATGACTCGGTCCTGGTAGAATACCTGCCTATGTCGATGCATTTGGTGCCGGTACCGGTTGAATTGTCTGAAGCGGTTTCAGGGGCATCGAGGCCGTGAGAAGAAGAGCCGCCAGACTGCGTTCAATAGCCAAGAATCTCTGGTCTATCGATTCTGCCGATGCTTGGGTATCGGTACTGGATGAAGTAGCCGGTACCCCAGAGCATGGCACCAGTAGTTCTGCCGAGGTTGAGGCCTCGAGAACATCCTGGAGCCTCGTTAGTATTTTGGAAGCCGAAGCCTCCCGCCGGGGCAATTTTGCCAGTGAAAGTCCCTCAAGGGCAACGCCAGAAGTATCTCGATGCTTAGAGGGAGATCTACCCTTTGAGGACCGGCACAAAAAAGAAGAATAGAAGGGAATTATTTTCTGCGGTGACAGGATGTGCGACTTGTCGGCTCCGCGGAAACGAAGAACCGGAGAGGAACAGTTGGGAAAGGCGGGAAGGCAGCATGCAGGCGCAGTGGGATGCTCCCAAAAGCTTTCCTATTGGACGCTGGGGAGCATTCCCGCGTAGGCTCCGTCGGTACTGACGATACCCATATGTGAGGACTACATTCCTGCTTGTTCCTGGAGATTATCTGTTACAGGTGAGTAACTATGCTTACTCAAATCTTGGAGCTCAGATCTGGAAAAACCAAGTAATAAAATAACGTAAGTTAAATATTATGTAGGTACTCACCAAGATAGCTGAGCTAAGCTTGGAAAGGGATTGAAAAGTAGAAAAATATCCCTAGGTGGTTACAAATGAAGGTTGATGCTACCAAGAGTCAGTAGAAACCAGTTCCAATTGAGCTACAATCCCAAAGGGAGCAAAGGGTTTCCATTTTGATCAAAAAGCATCTGTATTTACTATATGTGGATTTCAATGTACTGGCAGGCCTAGCACACCTTACCTGGATAACAGGTAAGTCTTCATCACACTGATTATCACAGACGAATCATTTAGTTGCTGTAACACAGGATTAAAAAATAATAGTGATGCTATTACATTTTCATTATTAGGGAGAGCGCAGTGTCCTTTCACCTCTTATGATATTAAAGGGTTGAAATATTCACGCACACTAGGAAACAAAGATAAGAATATAAGATATGCAATACTGGGTCAGAGCAAGTTCCATCAAGCCCAGTATCCTGTTTCCAACGGTGGCCAATATAGGTCACAAGTACCTAGCAGTTTCCCCAGAAAACACAGGATCCACAACGCTTGTACTCGAACAAAGTAGTGGATTTCTCGGGTCCCCTTTAATAATGGTTTATGGACCTTTCCTCCAGGAACTTGTCCAAATCTTTTTTTTAAACCCAGCTACACTAACAGCTTTTGCTACATCCTCTGGTAACAAAATTCCAGAGTTTGATTACACATTGAGTGAAAAAATATTCTCTCCTATTAGTCTTATATAGGTTACAAATGTAGCTTCATTGCATGTCCCCTAGTTTTTCTACATTTTGATGGCATAAACAATAGATCTACATTTACTCATTCCACTCTATTCATTAATTTATAGACTTCTATCATATCTCCCCTCAGACGTTTCTTTTCCAGGTTGAAGAGCCCTATCTTTTTTAGCCTCTCCTCATAAGGGTATCCTTCCATCCCCTTTACCATTTTGGCTCTTCTCTGTAGCTTTTCTAATTCTGCTATATCCTTTTTAAGATACGGCAACCAGAATTGCACACGATATTCGAGGTGCTGTCACACCATGGAACGATACAGAAGCATTATATCATTTGTTTAATTCTCCATTCCTTTCCTTAGGATTCCTAGCATTCTATTTGCTTTCTTGGCTGCCACTGCACACTGGGCAGAGGGTTTCAACGTGTTATCTACAATGACGCCTAAATCCTTTTCCTGGGTGATGGTTCCTAATGTGGAATCTTGCATCGTGTAACCATAGTTTGGGTTCTTCTTTCCTAGGTGCATAATTTTGCACTTGTGCACATTAAATTTCATCTGCCATTTGAAGTCCAGTCTTCCAGTTTATTAAGCTCCTCTTGCAATTTTTCACATCCATTCACACTCCAGATTTATACCTGCCTCTACCAAACTGTACACTAATTCACACAGGTTTCAGATCTGTCACTTCAGAGAATGACACCTATAAACCAAAGCTATGAAAAAGTTGGTGAACTTTTACTTGCCATTAAATTTCTTTTGCTGGAGTCCTGCTAAACCAGTCCAGACTAATGGGTTATCTCCCCCTGCCAGCAGATGATGGGAGACAGAGGAAAGAAAGCAAAACTATGCCGTGACATCACCACTGGCATAAAACCTAGCACAGCTAGAGGGAACCCTCAGTATTTTCATAGCAAGCAATGGATGTTAGCCAAAACCTCCCAAGAAACCCCTCAGTGAGAACATCTATATATAATCCTTGCATAGTCTACCATACACGATCTCTGCTTGGTCTGAAGGGACCGTATATATAAAAGGGACAAGTCCTGGACTAGTCTAGCAGGACTCCAGGAAAGGAAATTAACGGTAAGTAAAATTTCTCCTTCCATGTCTTCCTGCTAGACCAGTCCAGGCAAGTGAGATGTACCAAAGCTACTCCATCCCATGGTGAGTGGGAAGAAGAACTCCCTAGCCAAACCATGTAGCCACTTGGGCATGCATATCTAGCCGGTAATACCGTGCGAAGAAGCCAAGGAGGACCAAGTAGCCACCCTGCAATTGTTCAAGAGTGACGCACGAGACAACTCTACCCAGGAAGCTGCCTGGGCCCAAGTCAAATGAGCCTTGAGACCTGGGGAAACAGGCCTACCCCACGTCAGGTAGGCTGAGACGAGTGTCCTTGTCAAGCAACCTAGAATTACTTTGAATGCTGCTTGTCCCTTCCGGGGTCCGGTGAAAAAGACAAAGAGATGATCGGAAAGACGCAAGTAATTTGTCACTTTCAAGTACTACAAGAGTGCATGACGGAAGGCCACAAAACGCTACCCCCTCTCTGGTCCAGTGCATTGGTCTGGCGAAAAGGCCAGCAAGAACAGCACCCGACTGACATGAAAAGGAAGAGAGCAGCTTGGGCAAGAAGGAGGGAACCAGGTGAAAGGTCATCACTACGGCCGAGAATGTCAATAAGTGGTCATGGCAAGAAAGCACTGCAATTCCGAAATCTGCAGCGCCAAAGTGATAGCTACCAAGAACACTGTTTTCAGGGGCAGATCCTTGAAGGTAGCCCGCCTAAGCAGCTCGAAGGGCGGACACATGAGCACTCTGTGAACGAGCGTCAAGTCCCATAGTGGGACTATGTGGTGTACTGGTGGATGAAGGGTCCGAACCCCACAGAGAAAGAGGTCCACATCCCAATGCACCTCCAGCACGTGGCCTGCCACTGGACAGAGAAAACAGGAAAAAGTGCTGCTATCTGCACCATGATCGAGCTTGACAAACCCTTCTCAACTCCCTCTTGAAGGAAGGCTAGAATTGAGGGGGATCAAGACTCCCCATGAGGAAAGGCTACGTCTATAACATCAGTTCTCAAAGAGATATCAGACCCAGGCATAAGCCAACAAGGTGGAGCGCCGCCTGGCCTTCAGCAGGGAATATTCCTTATGCCTTACTCCAAAGGACTCAGAGTATCACTGCCCACAGGGCAGGACACAGAGGAGGGATTTGGGGGTCAGGGCCGGACCAGTATGTCCACCCCCTTGGACTTGGGCTCTGAGCAATAGTTGAAGGATAGAATCTTGGCCAGGGGTGGCTCTATAATGAGGCCAAGTGAGGCGGTGGCATCAGGTGGCAACTTTTTTGGGGTGGCAAAAAATACCCCCAAAAAGGCCGCCTCACGCAGCCTTCAAAATTTAAACAAAAAAAAACACATCTGGAGAAGCTGCTGCAGCGGCAGAATCAAGTGCCCATGGCCCCCCACTGCCCTGGAAGAGCCCTGCCATTGTTTTTCCGGCACCGGCTCAGTTTTGCAGAGCCGCAAAGGGAGAGCATTTCCCTTCTTTCCTGTGGCTCTGTTAAAGTTGAGCCCGCCGATGCTGATGGTAAACAGGCATTTCCTCTCTCACATGAAACAGGAAATGCCTGTTTACCATCAACGCTGGCGGGCTCAACTTTAACAGAGCAACAGGAAAGAAGGGAAACACTCTCCTTTCGCAGCTCTGCAAAGCTGAGCCTGCGCCAGGAAATGGCAGGGCTCTTCCTCAGGGCGTCTTGGACTGCCTTACCAGCTGAGGTGGTCTGTGGCTGGGCTGGGGGGTAGCACTGGAAATAGTAATGGGCTGATGGGAGAGGGGCTAGGACTGGAAATAAGTTGATGGGGGGGGGACTAGGACTGAAATGGGCTGATGGGGGGGGGCTAGGACAGGAAATGAGCTAGGACTGGTAATGGGCTGATTGGAGGGCTAGGATTGGAATGGGCTGATAAGGGGGATAGAACTAGAAATAGGCTGGGACTGGAAATAGGCTGATCAGGTGGTGTTAGGACTGGAAATGGGCTACTATTGGAAACAGACTGATGGAGGGAGGGGCTAGAACTGGAAATGGGCTGATGGGGGAGGGGAGGAGAGTGCTGCTGGCCCTGGGAAAAAAACTAGGGTCTAGGGCTACAAATGGGCTGATTCAGGTGGGATGGGAGAATAGGACTGGAAGAGAGCGGATACTGAGAGGGTCTGCCAGGGGAAGGAGGGGGCAGGAAGGGAGCTGACACAGGGGCAAGGGGGGGCAGGAAGGGAGCTGACATGGAGGAAAGAGGGGGCTGGAGAGCTGATATGGGGGGGGGGGGGAGGAGGGGGCTGGAATGGAGCTGACATCTGGGATAGCCTGAAGGGGGACTGGAAGGGAGCTGACACTTGGGGATGGGAGTGGTAGATGGCTGGGTAATAGGGAGGAGGCTTGAAGGGAGCTGATATGTGTGAATGGCACTGGAAGGGGGATGGACAGAGGGTAGGGTGACTGGAAGGGAGCTGACTGGGGGGGGGGGTGGCACCGAGAGTGGACGTGAGCTGATACCTGTTATGGTATTTGGACTGGAAAGGGCTGGACAGTGGGGAAGGAGGGGGACTGGGAGGGAATGGACATCAGAGGCAGTTCACCCAGTCCAAATACGTGGTTTTAGAGCAGTGGTTCTCAGCCTTTTTTATACTGAGACCCCTTTTACCATTAGTCAACTTGTGGTGACCCCCAATGATAAAATCAAATGCGTCTCTCTTCCTTTACCGTTAACGCATTGTTGCTGTAATCATTTGTTGAATTATTAATATATTATAGGCCTTTGCAATATGTTTTTATTTATAAAATTTACTTATTTAAACCACAATAATTAATCACAACAAGTAACAATATTTGATTTCAAAATTATGATGATTTTGTAGTCAAATCACTAATATGAAATAAAATTATTTTTTCTACCTTTGTTGTCTGACAAATTTATTCTCTGATCATGCTGGTCCCAATCTGAGGCTTCTGCTTTCCTGTCTTCTCTTAGCTCTCTTTCTGTGGTCTATGGTCCATCTGCCATTTCTTATCTTTTCTTTCGTTTTCTTCACTTCTTTCCATCAGCCTATTTCCAGTCCCAGTAACCCTCCCCAGTATCAGCCCCTTTCCAGTTCTCCCCCCAGTACCTTCCAATGTCAACTTGCATTCCCATGACTGCCATTGGTGTCCATTCCCTTCCAGTCCCCCTCCTTCCCCACTGACCAGTCCCTTCTAGTACAAATACCATGGCAGCCCCTCTCAGATCCACTCCCTTTCAGTTCCATTCTCCCATCCCCTCGTATCAGCCCATTTGTAGCCTTAGCCCCCAGTTTTCTTCCAGTGCCAGCAGCTCTATCCTCCCCTCCCCACAATCAGCCCATTCCCAGTCGAAGCCCCCAATCAGCTCGCTTCCAGTGCTAGTCCCCCCTCAATCCCATTACCAGTGCTAGGCTCCCCTAATCAGCCCATTACCAGTCCTACCCCTCCATCAGCCCATTTCCAGTCCTAGCCTCCCCGATCAGCTCATTTCCAATGCTAGCCCCCCATCAGTCCCATTACCAGTCCTACCCCCCTATCAACACATTACCAGTTCCAACTCCCCTTGATCAGTCCATTCCCAGTCCTAGCCCACCCCCCATCTGCCCATTATAATCCTAACCCACACTGTATCTCCCCTCTTGTCCAGTATGTCCCCCTGTCTCTTCCCTTTGTCCATGTCAGCCCCCCTCCTTCCCTCCATCCATCCATCAGTCAGCCACCCCTCCCTCCCTCCATGTCAGCCCTCCCCTCCCCACCCCACCCTCCCTCTATGTCAGCCCCCCTCTCTCTCCATGTCAGCCCCCCTATCCATGTCAGCCCCCTCTCTCCATGTCAGCCCCCCTATCCATGTCAGCCCCCTCCCTCCATCCATCCATCCGTCCGTCCATGTCAGCCCCCCTCCCTCCCATCATCCATCCATCAATCAATGTCAGCCCCTCTCTGTCCATGTCAGCCCCCCTCTCCCTCCATCCATCCATCGTCAGCCCCCCTCCCTCCATGTCAGCCCCCTGTCCATGTCAGCCCCCCTCCCTCCATCCATCCCTCCATGTCAGCCCCCTCCCTCCCTCATGTCAGCCCTGTTGCAGGTTCCCTGCCCCCTCCTCCTCTCTCCCTGTCTGCCTGCTACTGCCCTGCTGTTCTACAGCCGCGGCTCCCTGTCTCTTAGGGAACCGCGGCTATGCCTGTAAAACCATTGTGGAGCCTTCCTGTCTCTTGACGGGCTCCGTGCAGCATTATTCCGCCTCCAAAGGAAGTGGTAAACAATGCTGCATTGTCTAAAACCATGTATTTGGACTGGGTGTCTTCGAGCAACGTGGCATAGTGCTTTCTCTGGTGGCATCAGAGGCAGTCGACATTGGAAAGTACTGGGAGGGGGGGAGGACTGGAAAGGGGCTGATACTGGGGAGGGTTACTGGGACTGGAAATAGGCTGATGGAAAGGTGAAGAAAACAAAAGAAGAGATAAGAAATGGCAGATGGACCACAGAAAGAGAGTTAAGAGAAGATAGGAAAGCAGAAGCCTCAGATCAGGACAGCATAATCAGAGAATAAAAAGGTCAGACAACAAAGGCAGAAAAATAATTTTATTTCATTTGATTGGACTTTGTGCTATCTTTATATTTTACACAGTATGGCAGAACTGCATGTCTTATTTATCTGATGTTGCACTGCATGTGGAGTCTGGCTTCTTGGGGTTTCAGTTTAAATTCTGTCTACATATTTTTATTTTTTACTTTAGATTGTAAGTCATTTATTCTGTACTTGATGAGGGTCTGTGTTCCGAGTGTGTGACTGAGGCAGGTTTTAACATGGAGTTTGCACATAAAGATCTATACTGTACTGTAATAATTTGACTTGTTCAGCTTTTCAAATAGTTGTATGGGTATTCCAGGGCCCACTGCAGTATTTACTGTGATGCTTTTTCTGAATGGGCTCCTTATGTGAGTTTTGGAAGTTGGTGCTGGTATGGTATGGTATGGTATGGTATGACATGGTAGATTTGCTCTATAGATACTCTGACTTTATTGTAGGATTTTGTATTAGTTCACAATATGCCTGGTACTGGAAAATGTTTGTTGTTGTTAGTGAGATGATCAGAATCCCTTTTTTTTTTTTAAGATACTGAGTTCTGAGGGTGAATGTCCTGATTCTGCTCTGCATCCACTGTTGAAGGGGGCTCTGTGGATGCAAAATATATGTTGAAAAAGCAAGAAACCATAACACAGTTTATAACAAAATAAAAATGAGTTATAATTTAGTTTTATAAACTGTGCTGTGGTTATCGCTCTCTTTCAGTTCCTTGGTGTGCAAACATCTTGCATTTCCTCCATATAATCGAATCGGCTTTTTGGTTTGGTTCAGTCCCTGACTGGCATTTTGAAAAAGCCCTGCCTCCCTCTAAGGGGGGGGGGGGGGGTGCGCCATCTCATCCTTCACCCCAGGCAGCAGATTGCCTTGAGCAGTCCCTGACCTTGGCATAGGTTGCCTTTGCCATCCAGTCTGCCTCTGGGAGACTCCACCATCCGGTTGAATGCCCATAGGGCAAGTTACCAATCCCTACTATCGAGGTGACAGCTGAGGAAATTTGATTCCCAATTATCCTTACCCACGATATGCTGGGCTGTAAGTGGTGCAGTTCCACACAGGGGAACAGTAAAGATATTTCCCAAGTTACTTCCGGGCACTTCATGCCTCCTGGCTATTGTCATAAGTCACCACGGTTGCTTAGTCAGAGAGGACTCATACAGCACTACTGTGAAGCAGCTAGTTTAAGGGCAGCAAGGCCCGGATGGACCATTTTGCTTCCACCGGAGACCACTGACCCTGTGCGGTCTGGCCAAGGCAGTGATCTCCCCAACTGTAGAGACTGACTCGATAGTGAGGAGCACCCGAGCTGGAGTTGAGGGGCATCCCCCTCAACATGTTGTTGGGGGAGGCCCACTAGTGAAGGCTGTGTTGATACTAGAGAGGAAGCGGAAGGAGGACTCGATAGTCCTGCAAGCACAGCAACCAGTCAGCAAGTCCTGCTGAAGAGGACATGTGTGCTTGTGCCCAAGGCACCAGCTCCAGAGTTGCAGCCATAGTCCTCAAAAGCTGAAAGTAGCCCCAAGTTGTGGGAGCAGAGTTCCTGAAAAAGTCCTGAGGTTGGCCGCAGAACATGGTGTCAAAACAAGCCTCAAGAAAGTTCAGGTTCTGAGATGGCATCAGGCAGCTCTCTTTGCTATTGATGACCCAACCAAGCCGCTCGAGGAGTTGGATGGCTTCAGTCCGAGACTTGGCCCAGATAAGCCAATCATCCAGGTAGGGGTGTTGTGCCAGAGTCTCGCCACAACTACCATCATCACCTGGGAGAACATCTGAGGGGCATCGCACAAAACTGGTAGTGAGAGACCAAGATTGCAAACCAGAGAAAGCGCTGCTGGTCCTCCCAGATAGGAATATGAAGTTCATAGGCCTCTGCCAAATCCAAGGAGGCAAGGAATTTGTAATTCCGGATCGCCAGGCTAACCGACTGCAGCATTTCCATGTGGAACCACGGAACTCTCAAGCTGCAGTTAATCCCTTTGAATGCACTCTAAAACATATCCTCGTCTTGTAATGTTGAGTGTCGTCAGATGGGCCCATTCATGATAAAATTGTCATAGATAGCCTCCCTCTTGTGGGAGGTGGGAATGGGCCTCAAACAGTTAGTGGGAGAGGTGAGAGGAAGAGGGTTTTCTGTAGCACAGAAGACTGCGAATAGGCCCAGCATCTGCCTTGAAAGGACTGGGACTTGTATCCACTTCCAGAAGAAGAGGTCTGGCTTATTCGGTTGATACAGACGAGAATCGCGGAACTTCAGCAGCAAAGATGACGCCCCTGTTGATGAAGAGTGCTTGGAGGAACCCTTGGGCTTAGCCTTTGGTAGCTGCAGGAGCTTGACCTCGCTGAGGTCCTTGACTAACTTTCCCAAGTCTTTACCAAACAGAAGCCTGTCCCTAAAGGGCAATTTGGCTAAAGCGCCCCTTAGATGCAACATCCGCCAAACAATTTCTGAGCCATAGCCCCAGCAAGTCATTGTCATCGCAACACTCCATGCGGAAAGGTGTAAGAGATCATAAAAGGCATCCACCAAGACGGCCGCCAAAGATTCAAGGTTGGCCAAATACTCATCCGCAGAAAGAAGCTGAATTCAACGGAGGAGGGTACATGCACTGAGGCTGCCCCACGTCGTCACCTGAAGGGCAAGAGAGAAGTCAGAAAAGGTCATTGGAAGGAGTCTTCCACCTTCCAACCCTGCAGGTCCTAAAGGACAGCTCCACCTTCTACAGGAATGGTGGTACACTTGGTAACCGCTGTGATCAAGGCATCGACCCTGGGAACTGCAACCACTTTCCAAGGCTGTCAGTGACCAGGCTTAAACACGACCCAATCGCTGGTCCTTCTTGAGGAGAGCATCAGGAGAAGCTCTGGCGGGAAAGGAAAGGCTCTGGAAGGCCCCCTGATGCCGGGATCAGATGTGGAGGGAGTTGGAGCCGGTCCAGAGAGATCCGAAATGCACAGTTCAGTGACAATCTGAACAATCAAGGGGGGGGGGGGGAATCTCTCAGCGACAGATGCACCACATGAGAGTCGCTATGTTCCTCCCAATGAGAGTCCCCCCTCTGTATTGGAGGTAACTGAACCGGAGTCGTTATGGGAAACGTCCTCAGTGTACTCATCGCTGACAGATTCTGCCTTGCTCCAACAGGGGACTTTAGAGGGGGCCACGGACCCTCCCAGACAAGTCCTGCCCTCTCCATCGTTTGCGGAAACTGCCCACAGGGGCAACTGGAGGAGCGGTGGAAGATGGGTCCAGCCAAGAGGAAACAAGGTTTTGACTCCCCCTTCTACAGCCCCCAGGTATGTTGGAAGATGAGCAAAAACTCTGCCGTCGATGGAGGAAGTGATGTCATTTCCCAAATGGCTGCCTAAAAGGTGAGCTCTGACAAAGATAAACAGCAGCACTCGATTAAATAACTTTAGAAGGGCTGGAAACCCCCCATAAGCAAGGTAAACCTGACAGCTTCCATCGGACCGACTGATACCTGGAAAAAAAAAGAAATACTATTGATTTCAAAGCCTTCACATATAAGAGCATACCGGGAGCCATCAAGGGAAAACGGCATGGGGGGGGGGAGCAGACTGGAAGATGATCAAGACGCAAACCACAAAAAAGATGGGAAAATGGTCAAGAATAATATACAAGCCCTGCGGGATGAACTGGTTTGAGGGCAATCGGCAGGAATTGAGCACTTTAAAAGCCGAAGCGCACAGTTGGATAAATGAACTGAAAAACCGACATAACAGAACTGGGCGCAAGACTGTAAGAAACAGAAAACTGCCTAGAAGAATAAGAGGTGCAGCAGCAAGAACAGCAGCAGCAAATAAAATCACTGAGAACTTCGCAGGAAGAAATTCTCCTAAAGTTAGAAGATCTTGAGGTCAAATATAAGAATTTGGGGTTTATCAGAAGAGAAGAGGAGGCCGCAATGAACTACATCGAGGTAGTGTAACAATTTTCCAAGGCCACCCTCCAAGCAGCGGTTGAACTCCGAGGGCGTTTGCTACACATTTGAGCGGGCACACCGAGCTCTGGGATCCAGGAGGAAAAATAGACCCCGCGATGTAATCGCTTGCCTCCATGACTTTAAAAACAAGAGAGCCGGTGATGACAGCCACCCGCAAACTTGGCAAAATACAGTGGCATGATGCAGCAATAGAGGTATTTGCAAATATCTCAGCCATCACGATGAGGAAGCGTAAAGAATATCAAAATGTGACTATGCGGCTCGGAGAAGAGAAAATATGCTACAAGTGGGTCTTCCCGGTCGGACTACAATATACAAGTGGAGGGAGAACAACGGTGGCCAGGTCAGTGGAAGAGGAAATTTTGGGCCTACAGCAAGCAGGATGGGCTGATCTTCCATCGTATACCCCATCTCACCCAGAGGTTATAAATGGTGAAGAGGCATTATCCACTGCAACTTCCAAATGGCAATGTGCGCCCGGAGAAGATAAGCATCTATGGCAACAAAAAGCACCTAAAGGGGGAGGCAGCAGTAGGCTGCATGAGGCCCTCGCCTGGACTTTGAGTGAACATATTGTGGTGGATACCAAGTAGTGGGTTTTCGGTTTGTAAAGACTAATGTTACAGTTGAGTTGAAGGGCTTTGTTGGTATGGTATTGCATAATGATGATATATGGTACGTTTGTATTAATAAGCCAAGGGAGCACTATAAGGGCTCTCGCATTACGGAAGAGGATTTAAAGAGTTCAATGGGTGCTTAGCAGGAAAAATGATTTTTTTGTAATGGTTGTTCGGGGTTGACTGCACACCTCCTGAGATTAGGATGATAGTGAATGGAATGGGGGGAGTTGGGGAGAGAGGGAATAGGGGAGGTACCAGGGAGAGGGAGGGAAGGAAGGGGATTTTTGAGGTAGGGGGGGAGGGGGAAGAAGGTGGTCCCAGGAGTAGTAGGCAAAATAGTGCTGAACTTGAAAATGGGCAATGTGAAGGTTATGACCCTTAATGTTAAGGGCCTTAACTCCTATAGGAAACATCAGTAACTGTTCAAAGAAAGCCAAAGGCTAGCTGGAGACATAGCTTTCATCCAAGAGATGCATCTATTGGCCAGAGATGAGATGAGAGTCAACATCCCCATTAATGGCAATAAAAAAATTTGCATCTAATAAGATTGACAAAAAGAAAAGGTGGCGTAGGGATTCTTTTGGATACCCTGTCAGGTCCTGGATGTGTGTAAGGATAGGGGAGGGAGATATCTGATTGCTAAAATTAAATGGGGGACCAACGTTTACACACTAAACATCTATGCCCAAAACAATAATCAGGGGGAGTTTTTTTTCAAGAAATACATCATATTATATTAGAAACAACAGAAGGTAAAGTTATAACGGGGGGGGGAAAGATTTTAAAAGTAGTACTCAACCCTACTATAGACACCTCCAAGGGCTCCTCCTCAACACCAAGAATTCACAGAGTAAAACTAAAACAGTTAACAAAAACCTAGGAGGTGGTTGATATTTGAAAAGTGAAGAATGGAAAAACGAAGGGATTAGTCCTTCTACTCCCCAGCTCATGATTCTTACTCCCGTATTGATTTATTCTGATTGATAAAACTTTGATATCAGTAATTGGGGAATGTGGCATACAGGAGAGTACGTGGTCAGACCACGTAACAGTGATTAGTAGCCTCAGGATAGGGACTCAAACAACCAACAGGGCCTGGTGGAAATTAAATGAATAATTACTAGAGATTCAAACAGCAGTCCAACAAATTTTGGAAGAGCTAGGAGACTATCTAATGTGGAAGGGAGAAAACGGTCATGAAGGTTTCACCCTCCTAGCTGTGGATGCGGCAAAGACGTTTGATATGGTAAACTGGACCTTCCTCTTCAAAACCCTAGAGAAGATAGGAATATTTGGGCCCTATCTAAAATTGATTCAGATCTTATACAAATCACCACTAGTGTGTTTAAAAATAAATGGGTCATATACCAAGTCCTTTGAATTATTCAGAGGGGCTAGACAGGGGTGCTTGCTTTCCCCCAATATTGTTTATATTAGCTATGGAACCTATGGCGCAGCAAATTAAGAGACAACTTTACTATCTTGGGATTTCAGTTGCAAGATCAGCAGAATAAATTATTTTTTGCAGATGTACCATATTTACTCAAATGTAATGCACACCTTTTCTGGCCAAAAAGAGGTTCTAAACTCAGGGTGCGCATTACATTCGAGGGCGCCTTACATTGGGAGGCAAGCTGCTCTACCCTGGCTCGGCCCGATCCAGCAAACCTCTGGCTTTTCTCCCGCGAACGCGATCCCAGATCCCCCGTGCAGCAACTGCTTCTGCTTTTCACAGAGCAGCAGCTGCAATAAAGTTAAAAGGGATCCGGTGGCAACGGCAAGGGTGGCTTCGGCAGCGGCGGTGGCAAGAGAGCCGGCAGCTTCAGCAACGGTGGCTACAGTGGCAAAAATGGCTTCAGTAACGGCGGGAAGGGCGCCAGTAGCCTCGGTAACAGCAGCAACAGGGCCGATCGCTGCTGCTGCAACTTCTCTCTCACCTCAGTGGTGCTGAAGATGAGCAGGAGACACAAGTGAGGGAGAACAGGAGACTTCCGCAGCGCCGGTTAAAAGGAAAGCCAAACAAAACCTGTTAGATGTTGGGAACTCCTTCTGCAGCAGCGCCCGAGGAAGTGATGTCAGAGGGGGTGGGTGCTGCAGGTGGTGTTCCCAGCCTCTAACAGGTTTTGTTTGGTTTTCCTTTTAACCGGCGCTGCGGAAGTCTCCTGTTCTCCCTCACTTGTGTCTCCTACTCATCTTCAGCGCCACCGAGGTGAGAGAGAAGTTGCAGCAGCAGCGATCGGCATCCTTGCCGTTGCCGAGGCTGCCGGCGCCCTTCCCGCCGTTACTGAAGCCATTTTTGCCACTGTAGCCAACGCTGCCGAAGCCGCCGGCACTCATGCCACCGCCACTACTGCTGCCATTGTTGCCGCTGCCAAAGCCACCCTTGCCACTGTCAAAACCGCCTTTGCCACCGGATCCCTTTTAACTTTATTGCAGCCGCTGCTCTGTGAAAAGCAGAAGCAGCGGCTGCACGGGGCGAAACAGCACTAAGGGGGGGTGCAGGGAGCGCAGCAGCACTAAGGGGGGTGCGCACTATAATCGCCAGCAAACTTTTTTTTTTTTTTTAAACTTTCAAGCCGTTCACAATAGGGGGGTGCGCATTACATTCGATGGCGCATTAGACTCAATTAAATACGGTACTTTTCTTTGTGGCTGGCCCTATGTGCACCCTACAAGCTATATCGGTAGAACTAGCAGAATATGGAGAAGCATCCGGGTTTTGTATGAAAGCTTCAAAATCAGAACTGTTAAATATATATCACTGACAAGGGAGAAGGTACAAGAACTGAAGCAGCTGTTCCCCTTCCGATGGGCGTGGGAGAGTATTAGATACTTAGGGGTCCAGGTGACTCCCCAAGGGGACCAACTTTTTCGAGCCAATTATGTTCCGCTACGGAATAAACTAATAAGGGAATTGGATGGGGCGTATTGCAACTATTAAATGATAATACTCCCCAGACAAGTATGCTTGTTTATGACCCTATCAATAGTCTTTCCTAGAGCCTTTTTGGATAAAATGCAAAATAGAATCATGAAATTTATTTGGAAGGATAAAAGGCCACATGTCGCCAACTATATCCTTTGTACTGGAAAAGACAGGGGAGGCATGGGAGTCCCCTTACTGAGTAGGTACTATGAAGTTGTCTATGTATGGTCTGTGCTGGAATAGTGGTCTCATGAAGAGCATGCATGGGTGGTAACAGAAAAAGAGGACACAGAGGTGTTTCCATATGGGGGAATTAATATGGCCCACTGAATTCAGTCAAGATGAGGGGGAGGGGGGCAACCCCTTTGTCAATAATACCTTACAAATATGGCAGAAGTGGAAAAAATGTGGCATGGCCCAAAAGGATATTCAAAATTCCTCCCCTTGGCAAACAACCCAGGGTTTTCCTAGTTGGGCCTATGCCAGGTAGGACAATTTAGAGAAAATGAAGAATGGATTCCTTTGGAGGACTTACAGAAAGAATTCCAACTGCCCGCAAGGCAACTGGGCTACACACTACACCCAAAGTCTAGTAAAAGTGGGAGCTAATAAAGTCGGAGAGAATATTGATGCTCTTTGAATGTCAGGAAATTAAGGGAGTGATTATGAAGTCATATAGAGCTATGGGTTGTGTGGATAATCTGACCTGGGCACATAAGATAGCCTGAGAAAAGGATCTCAATAAATTCTGGGATGAGCAGCAGTGGGAATCTATATATGAAGGCCTGTTTAAAGGGATAATGGCTAGCAACCTAGTTGAACACAAATTATAAAATGCTGTATCAATGATACCTCACACCCCAGAGATTACAAAAGTGGAAAAAAGGCCAAGCTTTATGTTGGAGAGAATGTGGATCTATAGGTACATTTATACATATTTGGTAGGATTATAGGAAAATACACCTTTTCTGTAAAAAAGTGGTTGGACAGGATATGGAAATCTGCCCAGGGCTAACCCTATTAAATATTAAGGATGATTATATACTTATGAAACAATATACTCTGATGAAAATAGGATGTACTGCAGCTAGAATGACAATAGCACAATCATGGAAAAGGGTGGAGGCTCCTTCAACAGCGGAAGTTAAGTCTTGAATGCAAAAATTTGAGTTAATGTGCTGATTAATGGCAATATGACATGTAAACCTGATGCTGTTTTTGAAAGTATGGTCTTCTTACTTAAACTAGACTGCATTCTAGGAGCATTCTTCCTCTTCCTTTGTTGGACATAAGACAGTTGGCGGTTCACAGTGAACTTAACACAGTTATCTCCAGTTTTGTATCAATATGTCTAATGGCTTGTACCATTTTTGTCCACTCTAATGCGGTTGTTACAATGTAGGACTGAGATGGGGGATGGGAGGATGGGGGATGGGAGGGTGGGGGTGGTAAACAGTGGGATAAGACTATGTAACATGAAGGTGAAGATGTATATTGGCATATTTGTTTGGAATAAAATATAAATGGGAAAAAAAAAATAAAACTCTGCCGCTGTGAGGTCCAACAGCCACTGTGGCTAAAACACTTGTGATTACTGTTGCTGGGAGAACTGTGACTGTGAAAACAGAGGGAGAGCAGACTCCCTTTTGGCCATAGGAGCCGGTTCCATGGTGAAATTTGGTGTTGTGGGAAGAGCAGGTCCACTTGGAGAAGGGGAGGGGAAGGCGCCTCAATAATCATCAAAGTGGAAGGCGGCAACAAAGCCTCAACTGAATCAGGAGCCGGAAACACTAACAAGGATGCTGAAGTGGCAGAAGTCTCCCCCAGATTGGCTGTGCAAGTGGCACAGAGACAATCAATGAGGGAACCAGTGCCACTTATTGCAGCCAAGGCACCAGGACAACGAGGCAGGCATTGATCCTAATGCACCACCAAGTTACAGTGGCTCTTGTAGCCAGGAGCTTGCCCCAGGAGGAAGAAAGAAAACCACCAGAGGGGTATCTCGTATACTCCCTGGGGTCTTGGCTGGCCAAGCTGCATTGAAACCAGTCTCAAGGCTTATAGCTCCTGGCCACTTTAAGGAAGGAAAAATGGTGTGCGGCTTGCACAGGCCGGGGACATCAGGCAGGAAAGATGTGATCATGGCAAACACTCATGGTTAGGTGCAGCAGCCCCTTTTTGCCACCGGCGAAGTTTGTGCAATGATCATCTGAAGTTGCCCACTGGAAAAGGCAGCGATCCACTGCGACCTCTGTGCGCACAGGGGAGCAGGGACAGTGGTGGTTGGGGGTGCCGGGAGGCAACCCCTTTCAGCCACATGCTAAGGAGCTACATGGAGCTGTGCAGAAGTAAAGTAAAGGGAAAAAGAAAAGAACAAGAACAAATGACAGCCCAGGGTCCCTCAGAAGGATCCTCATGATCCAACGCCCCCACCAAGCTATGCTAGCTTTCTTAGCCAGGAGCAAGCCCCTAAGTAATAGATCATACAGAAAAGGGTATCGCATACACCCCCTGGGATTTAAAGTGGTCCAGCTACATTGCACCCAGATACAGACTGGGAAGGAGCTATAGGCCTCTCTGGAAGAATTAAGGAACAGAAGAAAAACACCATCTGCTGGAGACAGAGAAAATACGGAGGGATCCCTCTAGCTGTGCTAGGCTTTATGACAATGGTGATGTCATGGCATAGTTTTACTTTCTTTTCTCTGTCTCCCATCATCTGCTGGCAGGGGGAGATACCCACTAGTCTAGACTGGTCTAGCAGGAAGATCTGGAAAATATTTATTCCTACATGATTCAACCTCCTCATGACTCATATTTGAACTTTTATCAGAATATAAACTGAAATAATAGATTTCATTTTGTAGACACAAATATTTAACTTTTCTTACAACTTTCACTGTGTGAGAAATATTCAATCTGCTGAAAAATCTGAATATATCTGAAACCAAAATTCAGAATTCTCCGTGGACAAACAGGAATAAGTCCTCACACCTATGGGTGACATTCTTAACAGAGCCCCATGCGGGAATGCTCCCCAATTTCTACTAGAAGCTTTTGGGAAGCTCCACTGCATATGCATGCCTGCCTTCCAACCTGCTGCAGCACTATCGTCTTCAGTCTTTTTCCACAGATCCCTTAGGACGTGTCCTGCACTGATGGAAAAAGTTTTGTTTTTACCCTCTTTGCGGTCCTCTTTCTATCCAGTTTTAACTGCCTGTCGTCGCTCTAATTTTTTTGTGGACAGCAGGAATAAGTCCTCACAACCCTCTTACCTCCGAGTTGTTTTTTGGGCTACAGCTTTTCTACTTTACTGGAGAAGATGGCGGAGCAGCAGGCACACATGCGCAATGGAGCCTCCCAAAAGCTTCCAATAGAAGCTGAGGAGCGTTCCTGCTCAGGGCTCCATCGGGAACATCACCCATATTTATTTATTTTTATGTTTTTTATACTACTTAATCAATGAATCAAAGTGGCTTACAGGGAACAAAAATATACAAATAACATAGTTAAACTGAAAGGCAAAAAAAAAAGGCAAAACACGGTTAAAAAATGTTGATTGGTCCATAAATGTTACAACTGCAAAATATTAAGCAAGGTCTCTTGGACAGTGTTGGGAAACCACTAAATTAAGTTGAACAGGATACTGAATTAGGGGAAAAACTAAATAATATCAGATGTTAGCATCAATGCTAGGTAGAATTATAACTATGGATAGGGTAGATAGGAGATGCTATTGTGCCATGTGGGATGTACAGTAGTTATGTTGGGTTGGTATTCGGGCAGCCTAGTTTCTTCCCGACGTGCTCTGTAAATAAGTGAGTTTTGAGCTGCTTTCAGAATGTTAAGAGGTCCAGTATGCTTCTTAATTATTCTGGTAGCGAGTTCCAAGCGTTGGCGAGTAGAGTGAGAATGCACTCCTGCAGGTAGATTGGTTACTTTTTTCTAAAATCCATAGATATTGTTAAGGTATTCTGCCTGTAGCTTCTTCTTGTTCTCCTCTTTGGGACTGTGTATATGAGTGATTCTTGGTGTGTTGTGGATAAGTTGTACAATATCTTGAAGGTGATTATTGCAAAACAATTTTGCATTGGGAGCAAGTATAACATATACAAAGAGACTCCATCTCCAGCACCCCACGCTTGGCGTCGGGGTGAGAGGCAGGAGCCTACTACTGCCCTTGCCTCCCACCGCAAGGCCAATTGGCCCCCATCTACGTGAGCCAGCAGAAAGATAAAGCAGAGTGCAGCCAGGCGTGCCTGCGCCTGGCGGGCCGCACCTAAGGGCCCTTTGGTATGGCCCTTAGGCGGGGACCGGAGGCGGTACTATAATTGAACTGTGCAGCCCTCCCAAGGCCGAACACTGCAAGCAGATGAGAATCTTTCAAGCAGCAAGGAGAAATCTATCCTGATCCCCAACAGAGCAGAGGATTATGAAAACACCTGGACAGATGCCACCCCCTCGACGACAAGACGAAGAGAAGGCTGACCAAAGATCTACAAGGGCCCAGCCTCCGGCCTCTTTCCTCAGCCCTCCCCTTACAAATCCACTACAACAACCACCACCTCACAGGCCAACATGGAAGACTCCATACAGTAAGTAGTGCACATTAACCTTGTTGCACTCTGACACAGACAGTGCACCAATGCCTCCCCAGGCTACGACAAAGATGCACAGGCCCATCCCAAATCAACAAATCTGGGTCCTCATCATTCTTGGTGTACTATGCCGACCCACTAAAGCTACATATATCACCACTACATCCATATCAGCCCTTCAGACTCATCCACTATACATACCACTCCACCCACTAATATGGCAATCCACTTATAGGCATCCATTCAGGAAAGCTTCCAGACTAATAAGGATTCAACTATCTCTACACGCTGCATTCCACCATGCCCAATCCATGCCTAGCTCCCCTGTCAACATAAGTCTTATTAACGCTCGTTCCATTCACAATAAGATAAACAATTACAGACCACATGCAATTCCACCAATCTGACATCCTATGCATCACAGAATCGTGGCTTAAGAGCACAGACCAAGTTATTCAGAATCAAATTACTCCATCCACGCACACGTCATAACTGTCCTTGCACCCACAAGAGAGGAGGAGGAATACTAATCCTAGCCCGAACTGACCTCAAATTTAAGATCTCCAGGTCCTCAAGCTCTAAGAACTGTAATATAATCACTATCGAAAACAAACATAGCTATCTGTCTAACATACAGATCCCCCAGTGCGGTCACTGAAGATACATCCATCATACTTGAATCAATATGTGCAGTCAGTTCTCCCCACAAGCCACTGATCTTACTAGGGGATCTAAACAACGCCTCAGCATCCAGCAAGGATGAAAGCGTAGTTACTCACCTGTAACAGGTGTTCTCCAAGGACAGCAGGAACAGTCCTCACTTATGGATGACGTTGGCACCAACGGAGCCCGCGCAGAGCAATTCCCCAGCTTTCAAAGAAAGCCTTTGGGATTGCTGCCATGCATGCGTGGTCCTCTTCCCGCCCAAAGGTGCCATCTTGCTCAGTCAGGTGCCATAGCTAGAGCCCTACTAAGCAGAGAGCAAGGGAAGGACAAAAATAGCAACTCTTCAGGGGAGGTGGGAGGGTAGCGAGGTCTGATTTCTGCTGTCCCTGGAGAACACCTGTTACAGGTGGGTAACTACGCTTTCTCCAGGAACAAGCAGAAAGTCAGTCCTCACTTATGGGACTCCCCAGCTACATGCTACCGAGCCTGTAACCCAAAAACGCCTCCGCGAGGCCGTGAGCAGAAGTCGATGCCCGGAGGAAGGGCAGGAGTTGCTTATACCCTGAAGAGATTACAGAGTACAGCCTGGCCGAAGGTGCTGTCTTGGCGGGATTTCCTCTCCAGGCAGTAGTGGACAGCGAAAGTGTTCACTGAAGACCAGGTTGCAGCCCGGCAGATATCTGTTAGAGGCACTGAGTGCAGCGAAGCCGCCTTGGCACGGATCCCGTGCGTGGTGACCCGCCAATCCAGTGGTGCGCCCGCCTTAGCTTGGGTGAAGGCAATGCAGTCCGCCACCCAGACGGAGATGGTGCGCTTGGTGACTGCCTGCCCCAAGCAATTGTGGTCATAGGCGACAAAGAGCCGATTGGACTGGTGATGATCCTGGGTACGCTGCAGGTAGAGCGCAAGAGCCCTCTTGCAGTCGAGTGTATGCAACACCGTCGACACATAGTTGGTATGCGGTCTCAGGAAGAAGGTCAGTAGGACTATTTCCTGGTTGAGAAGTAAGTCCGAGACCACCTTCGGTAGGAACTTGGGATGGGTGCAGAGGACCACCCTGTTCCTGTAAAACCTGGTGTATGGAGCCTCAGCCATGAGGGCCTGAGGTTCACTGACTCGGCGAGCCAAATTCAAAGCCACCAGGAAGACCACCTTCCAGGAGAGATGCTGAAGCGAGCACGTTGCCATCGGCTCGAATGGTGCTCTCGTGAGCTGCATCAGCACCACGTTGAGGTCCCACTCCACTGGCAGAGGCCGGATGGGAGGCTTAGAAAGCACTAGACCTCTCATGAAGCAGGAGACCAAGGGCTGCTCCGAGAGGGATTTTCCCTCGATGGAGAGGTGGTTCACTGAAATGACGCTCAGATTGTAACCTGACGGAATTGGATTTCAGCCCTGCCTTCAAGAGGTGGAGGAGGTACTTGAGGATCCACTGGGTAGAGCAGGAGAACATGTCGATCTAAAGCTCGGAGCACCAGGTCAAGAAACGTCACCACTTAAAGGCGTACGCCCGTCTCATTGAGTCCTTCCTCGACGTGAGGAGGATCTCCATAACGTCCTCCGGGAGATGCAGTGGAGCTAAGGCATCCTGTTTAGCTGCCAGGCTGCAAGGAACAGCAAAGCCAGGTTCGGGTGGAACACCAGACTCTCTTCCTGCATCAACAGGTCCGGGGCGCAGCCCAGGGGAACTGGAGGCTCAGACAAGAGCCGGAGGAGAAGCGGGAACCAAAGCTGCCGAGGCCACGAGGGAGCCACGAGGATAACCGAAGCTTGGTCCCGCTGAACCTTGTAGAGGATCCTTGCAATGAGGGGAGTGGGAGGGAACGTGTAAAAAAGGCCAGAGGTCCAAGCTCAAGAGGAACACATCCGGGGCCACCCTGCTCGGGTGCGGAACCGGGCCGCAGAAGCGGGGAAGCTGTGCATTCGCCAGACTGGCACACAGGTCCATGGATGGGATCCCCCACCGATGGAACAGGATGCAGGCAACCTCCGGATCCAAATGCCACTCGTGTGGGTGTTGGATCCTGCTGAGTGTGTCTGTGAGGTAGACCGCTCACAGGGTCATCCCCCAGCGAGGCGCAAAGGAGGATCGTCTCTCGGCAGAGGCGGCGTAATCCTATTCCCCCCTCCTTGTTGATGTAAAACATGGTTACCCTGTTGTCGGTCTGCACGAGCACCTACTTCCCCCTCGGGGCCCATCGGACCGCCCGAAGCTCGAGCAGGTTGATCTGCTGACGAGACTCCTTGGGTGACCACTGTCCCTGGGTGCAGAATGCGCCGCAGTGGGCTCCCCACCCCAGCAGGGAAGCATCCGTCATTAGGATGAGCTCGTGCTACGGGGTCTGGAAGGGCATGCCCTGAAGAAGAGGGGGGTCCTACCACCAACTCAGGGAGTCGGGGAGACCGCGGGAGACCCGGATAGGGTCTCTGAGGTGGCTGAAGGCCTGGCTCCATTGTGCCAAGGCACCACTGGGCTATCTGCATCTGCATACGGGCATGGGGGACCACATGGAGGCCATGTGCCCAAGGCAGCGCAGCATCGCCTGCGCCGTAACCCAAGCCCTGTTTTGGATCTGGGATACCACTGCCTGAAGGCGATCTGCTCAGTCCGAGGGAAAGAAGGTGGTTGCCCGCACTGTGTTGAGACATGCGCCGATGAACTCCTGGGTCTGCATCGGCTCAAGGTGGGACTTGGAATAGTTGACCAGGAAGCTGAGGCGCTCGAGGAGGAGGACGTGCGCGAGGCCGCCAGTCGGGCTTCACTGATCGAGGGTCCCGTGACGAGCCAGTCGTCAAGCTAGGGGAAGACGGGTATGCCCTGCAGTCTGAGGGACACACTTTGTGAAAACCCATGGTGCAGACGCGAGCCCAAAGGGAAGCACTCTGTACTGGTAGTGTTCCCCCTGCACTCTGAAACGCAGGTATTGCCTGTGCTGGGGGTGAACTAAGATGTGGGCGTAAGTGTCCTTGAGGTCCAAGGAGCATAGCCAATCGCCCTGCTGAAGGAAGGGCAGCACGACACCAAGTGATAACATTTTGAATTTCTCCTGCACCAGGAACCTGTTGAGGTTTCTGAGGTTGAGGATGGGGCGCAGGCCCCCCATCTTTTTTGGGACAAGAAAGTAGCAGGAGTAGAACCCCTGACCTCGAAGGTGCTGCGGTACCTTCTTGACTGCCTGTAGGGCAAGGAGGTTGGACAGTTCCCGCTGCAAGAAGGTCTGGTGCGCGTGGAGCCGAGCAGGCTTCGCTGGGGAGAAGGGAGGAGGGTGCATGTCCAGGCGGAGACGATATCCGTCCCCGATAACCCTGAGGACCCAGGTGTCCGACGTGATCGATGCCCACTCCGGGGCAAACAGGGACAGGTGTCCCTCCACTGGCGGAAGGGCTGCCAGAAGGCGAGAGGTTATGCCGACGGTGTCAAAATCCTTGCGTAGGCTTGGGCGGCGCCGGTAGTTGGACCTTAGGCCCTTTAGGCTTACGGTGACTGTGTGCACCTCCATTCCCCTGCGTGCTGGGAGCCGGTGCAGAGCTGGGCGGGAAAGGTGGGTAACCCCGGTAAGGGAGCCCCTTTCTTTGGAAGAACAGCTTGTTGGACTGCTGCTTCTTCCTAGGGAGGGAGGAGGTTTTGAACGAGACACGAGTTTGAGTCACAAACTCCATTTCTCTCTCAGCAGCCGTATCCTCCATAGGTTTACCGAACAGTTGCTCGCCAAGGCAAGGGACGTCCAGGAGCTTCTCTTGGACCCACTGCTCCAGGTCTGAAGACTGGAGCCATGCCTGGCGCCGGGCCCTGATGCTGGCCGCCGCCACCCGGGTGGAGCACTCAAACTCGTCATATGTGGCATGGGAGAGGTACTTCAAACACTCCATGACGGATTTCAGAAGGGTTTGGAATCTTAGGAGGGAGTCACACCAGAGGCCCGTGGCGAAACCGCCAAGCTCCTTGGCAAGGTCATACAGGAATATGCCTATATAGAGTTGGTATGCCTGGATATGGCAAGCGAGCATGGAACCCTTATAGGTCTTATGCCCCAAGGCATCGAGGGCTCTCGACTCCCTACCTGGGAGGACTGAAGAGTGAGACTTCAGTCTTTTTTTGCTTCCGCATCGCCGACTCCACAACCATGGAAGTGTGCGGGAGCTGGGTCTTCCAGAACCCCGGGCCATGCTGAACTCTATACATGGCGTTGAGGCGCTTGCTCACAATAGGGACCGAAGCAGATGTCTCCCACATGCGGAGGAGAAGACTTGACAATATGGGGGGAACCGGAACAGTAAGAGATTCCCGAGGCAGGGACTTGTACTTTAGAATATCGAGCTCCTCTGCTTGCAGCTCCTCTTCAGTCTGCGTAGCCAGGCTGAGGGCCTGTGCCATGTCCCGCACGAATGCCAGGAACGATGTGTCCTCAGGCAGCGAATGCCTCTGATAGACTGGTGGGGACGGGTCCGAAGGGAGGTCCCTGTGGGCATGGGTCTCCGGGGAAGTATCCCCGTCTGACTCCCAGCCCGAGAGGTCCAAGGAGAAGTCCGACTCGGGCAGGTTGCCCCATCCAGAGGCCGAAGTCCGCTTGGAGCCAGAGGCCTTGGAGGGAGGATCACGCTCCCGAGGACCGGGAAGGCGTGCGAGACTGACGCAGAGGACCCTCACGAGGCCCGTGGCTCTTGGGGGTTTCCAGGTGGATTTTGGTGTCCCTCTCGAGGGAACCTCGGTCTCAAGATGTAGGCCAGCTGTGCTGGGCAGCTAAGAAGGCAGAAATGCAGCATTCTAGTGCCTGCATTTGGGACTCCCACGCGGGCATGGGACCCTGCGACGCAGACACCAGGGTTATCGGGTCTGGCGTGGAGGAGAGGGGGTCCTCACCGGGACGACCCTCAGGAGACCGGGCACCATCACCGGAGCCTCTTCTGTATCTATATGAGGTACCTTTTGAGGCCGCTCCTTGTCCGACTCTCGGGAACGAAGAGGACCGGTGCAACCGGAAAAACCACAGCCTGGGGCCGAAAACGGAACACTTTTTCCGAGGGACGAGGACGTGTGTCCGAAGGGCTCTGCGGAAAAAGAGACTGAGCCAAGATGCCACTTTTTGGTGGGAAAAGGACCATGCTTGCATGGCAGCAATCCCAAAGGCTTTCTTTGAAAGCTGGGGAATTGCTCCGCGTGGACTCTGTCGGTGCCGACGCCACCCATAAGTGAGGACTGACTTTCTGCTTGTTCCTGGAGAAACAGCCCTCCACCAAGCCATGAAATCTCTCCAACTCCACCTAATACCAACACAACCTATGCACCGCTCAGGATCCACCCCAGACCTTGTATTTGCCGCTAAAAACCTCCTAGAACAGGACAGCATAACTACTTCTCTAGTCACGCCAATACCCTGGTCAGACCACCATGCCATATATTTTAAGATCCAGTCCCACTCACACATGAACCATAGAATATACCCAGCCCAAAAAGAAGATACAAAGGATTCAGAGACAAATTCCTCAATGACATCCTACACAACCTCCCCCAGGACTGCAATGATCTTGACGAGGCAATCGACAGATGGAACACCACCATCAGCACAGCTGCTAGAACACTTGATCGAGACAACTGAAATCACAAGTATACCAGAACAAATCCAGCCCCATGGTACTCCGAAGTAGTAAAAGCAACTAAAAGAAAACTACACCAGAAGGAGCGGCAATGGAGGCGTGACCGCTCAGAAAACACATTAAAAGAATACCAAATAATACAACTGAGCTACAACAGACTTATCAACAGCCATAAAGAGCAATACCATACCAACCTCATCTTAAAGGCCAGCAATAACCCTAGAGAGCTCTTCGAGACAGTCCGGTCCCTTACAAAGGATCCAGCACAAAGGGATGAAGACAAGATTCACCCACAAGCATTTGCAGATTTCCTTCTCGCCAAAAAACAACCCCCCCCCCCCCCGAGAACCGAAGATCCCACTAATACTTCCACTCCTTCACTGAACACAAGACCTATCTCACCGAACAGGTAGAGCGAATTCCACATCTTTATCTTTATTTAAAATTTGATAGACCGCTTTCCGTCGAAACATAAAGCGGTGTACAATAAAAGGTTAGCAATGCAAAGACAAGGAAAAGGAACGCCAAAATAGGATAGGAAAGTAAAAATATAAAAGCATAGGCAAATAAAATAGACAAAACAAAAGGGCCAATACTTTAAAAACATAAAAGTAATAAAACATAAGAGTACAACGAGATAGTAGGCCCATGTAGGGGGAGACAAAACAAATTACGGGTAGACAAAGTACACGACAAGACAAATGTACGAACAAACAGAAGAACATAACAAATGAGAACATCAGGGAGGACCATCAGGAGAGAGATGAAAGGCTTGCTGAAACAGATGGGTTTTGAGTGATGCTTTAAATTGAGGATACGAAGATTCCAATCGGAGAAGTGGTGGTAGTGCATTCCATAGTACTGGGCCTAGAAAGAAAAAAGCTGCATGACGGGTTTGTTCATCCCTACAACTGAGCAAGTTACACGCGCAATCACTGTGCTAAACTCCAGCATAGCTCCATCAGATCCCTGCCCGGTGGCATGGATAAAATCAAAAAGGAAGAACTGGTCAAAGATATCCACAGGATAATAGACACCTCCCTAGCCCAAGGCTACATGCCCACCACACTCAAGCCATTATCAGACCAATCCCGAAAACCACATCACCGGACCCCACAGATCCCTCAGCCTACAGACCTATCTCCAGCCTCCCTTTTCTAACCAAGATTATAGAGAAGACAGTGCAAAGACAGCTCCAGGACCACCTGGACACACATGCACCTCTGGACCCTCATCAACATGGCTTTCGCCCTAATCACAGTGTGGAAACTCTACTCATCTACCTATTTGACACCCTACGCATGGGAATTGACAACATTAAGACCGGTTTCCTGCTACTGTTCATCAACATCTCCTCTGCTTTTGATACAGTATCCCATAGCATCCTCTTGAACAGACACTGGCTTATACAACACCACTCACAAGTGGTTTCAATCTTACCTCAGTGACAGACAACAGAAGGTCACAGTATGACCACACACCTCCCCTCCATTTTACACAATACAGGGGGTCCCCCAAGGATCTTACCTGTCCGCCCTTCTCTTTAACATATACATACAGCTAGTTTGCAATATCTTCAAAAAGCACAAGTTACAATACGCTATCTATGCGGACGACATCATGGCATACACCCCAATCAGCCTAGACTCTCCAGACTATACTACCATGTCCAATTGTCTCTAGAAGATAACCATCTGGCTTTCCAACAACTACCTATGCATAAACATGAAAAAAAACAAACAGAGGCACTAATCATCACATGGAATACCTCCTCCATCCTCCCTACTTCAATCAATGTGGCAGACACTACCATCCCAATAAAGGATGAAGTTCGATACCTCGGAGTAACACTTGACCGCTATCTAAGCTTATAACCACACATCAACAGACCCACTAGGAATGCATTACACAAGCTTGCCACCATTCGAAGACTCAAACCCCTCCTCAACCAAGACCATTTCCGATCAGTATGTCAAGCCATTATAACCCCTATCCTAGACTACTGCAACGCCCTTTATCAAGGACTACCAAAGCAAGCTACATGATCGTTACAACTGGTCCAAAATACTACCGCTAGAATCATCACTGGATCAATTAAGCAGGATCATAACACGCCCCTCTTACACCAACTCCATTGGCTTCCATTCACCGCCTGTGCTAGATACAAATCAGCCCTTACCATTTTCAAAATCAGAAATATCATGTCAGCTGGAGTTCTAGAAGAGATGTTTTGCACCAGTCCCAACAACAGACCAAGGAGACAGAGCACTATTGATACCATTCCAATACCCTGCTTATACAGAAAAGCAAACAAATCCACCATGAGGAGACCATTCTCTCTTGCTGCACCCGCCATCTGGAACTCTCTCCCTAGAAAATTAAGGACTACCACTGACATGAAGGACTTCAGAAAGCAACTAAAAAGACCTTCCTCTTTGTTGATCAATTCAATTAAACCACTTGACAGCATTACCGCTGTCAAGTGTACATATGTTCTGTTGTAAATAGGTTATGCTTCAGAGTATCCCCTGCATGACACCCCTCCCTGGATTCCATAATAGGTTCTCTGTAACTGAATTATAATGTAAACCGCTTTGATTCTACGATAAGGCGGTATATAAAAATTGTTAAATAAATAAATAAATATATAGGATTGGTGTGATTTGTTCTGATTTTGGTGCTTTACGGACGAGGTTTGCAGCAGTGTGTTGGGGGCCATCTGTAGTCGATTTTGACAGACTTGGAAGATGCTGTTACAGAAGTCAAAATGAGGGAAAATCATGGCTTGAAGCACTGTACGGAAGTCCTGGTGAGATAAAAGTGATCTCTAGTGGTATTGGCAATATGGGTGGCTAGGTTTAGATTTTGATCCAGTATTATCCCAAGGTACCTTGCTTCTTGCTGACAATGTTGCTGCACTGACTTTATTGTTGATGGTGGGGTAAAAGTCTTATCCCTGGTAATAAATAATACTTCTGTCTTGTTATAGTTTATTGTCAGGTTGTGGGATGTAAGCCATTGGGTTACCTCATTGAAGCAAGTGACTACTTGATGGAGGTTGGGCTTTGATATGTTGTATGGTAAGTATAACGTCACTCGTCAGCGTAGATGTGGTAGTTTACTTTGTGTGTCTGGATGATGATGATGCAGATCAGTTGTATGTATATATTCAATAATAAGGCTGAGATGGCCGAGCCTTGTGGGATTCCTTGCAGTTGTTTATATGGCATAGAAGTGTTTTGGTCTATTTCTATTTGTTGAGTGCAATCTGTTAAGTAAGATTTAAACCAGAGTAATGCTGTTCCATCAATGCTGATCTGTTGTAGTCTTGCTATTAGGAAACTGGCAAATGGAGTCAAAAGCAGTTGCAATATCTAAGATTAGTATAAATGCTCGTTTTAGACAAACTAATAAAGGGAATTGAAAAACTAACAGGGATGTAAAGAGGGTTTCCATTCTATGGCATGGTCTAAAGCTATGTTGATGCGGATCCAGTGGGGCATACTTGTCTGTGTGTTCCTAGAACTGGCATTGGACCACCTTTTCAATTATCTTTCCTATAAATGGTAGGCTTGATATTGGTCTGTAGGAGCTTGGGCTAGCCTTGTCTAGTGCAGCCTGTTTTAGTATTGGCCGCACTGATACTATTTTGAGATCCCTAGGCATGCAGCCTAGTGTTAGCAGAAGTTGAATTATTTTGCGAAGACTGGGTGCCATTTCAAATCATGTAATTTTTACACAGCTGACGGCATGGCTCCAGCGGAGAGGTAGTGGTATTAAGGATGGTAATTATGTCTTCCAGCTGTTCTATGACTTGTGTGAACGTATAATGTGGAGGTGATATTGCTGCTGAAGTCTGGAATTGAGGATACAACCGCTGGCATTGTTACTTTGATCCTGAAGTAGTTGGCTAGTGATTTGGAATAAAATTATATCATGAGTTCACAGTTAGGCGCATGAGGACTTATTCCTTCTGTACACAAAGACAACCAGCTACAGGTGAGTAACTATGTTTGACCATAAAGCGTCACAGTAACAGGTATTCGCCAGGGACAGCAGGAATCTGTCCTCACATATGGATAACGTTGGCACCGGAGCCCTCGTGGAAGCATCCCCCCAGCTTTCAAAGAAAGCTTTTGGGAGATGCTACCATGCATGCAACGTCCCCTTCGTGCCCAATAGTGCCATCTTGCTCAGTCAGATGAAAAAGCTAAAAGATGGCAAAAATAAAGAAAATATGATAAAGAAGCAACTCCAAGAGGAGGAGGGAGGGTTGTGAAGACTGATTCCTGATGTTCCCGGAGAACACCTGTTATTCACCTATAACTATGTTTTCTCCAGGAACAAGCAGGAAGTCAGTCCACACACATGAGACTCCCCAGCTACAGGTTACCATAAGAACCTAAGATATGTCATACTGGGTCAAACCAAGGTCCATCAAGCCCAGTATCCTGTTTCCAACAGTGGCCAATCTAGGTCATAAGTACCTAGCAGTTTCCCCAAAAGGCCATAGCGAAAAGCACGGTTGGCCTCAAGGAGCCCATGAGCAGCAACAATTAAGTCCTTAACTACAGTAGGACCCCTATATCCGATGGAAACCAGCACTCCGTTAGCCTAAACACAGATTGGTCGGAAGGTAGGAGTTGCCTAAACCCTGAAAAGATTACGGAGCACGGCCTGGCCAAAGGCACTGTCCTGTCAGGATTCTCTTTCCAGGCAGTAATGGGCTGTGAAGGTGGCAGTCCGGCAGATGTCCGCCATCGGGATAGAGCGCAGGTTTGCCACCAAGGCCGCCATGGCTCTGATACAGTGCATCATGACTCGGCCTTCCAGCGGGAGCACCGCCTTCTCATAGGCAAGGGTGATACAGTCCGCCACCAGGTAGACAGTGTGCGTTTAGTCACTGCCTCCCCCCAGTCTACTGGGGTCGTACGAGACGAAAAGCTGAGCAGCTTTGTGGTGGCCCCGAGTACGTTGAATGTAGAAGGACAAGGTCCTCTTACAGTCCAGGATGGGGAGAACCGTCTCCCCCCTACTGGCGTGAGGTCTCGGGAAAAAGGTGGGAGGCACCACCTCCTGACTGAGGTGGGAGGACGATACCACCTGCAGAAGGAGTTTAGGGTGTGTGCAGATCACCACTCTGTTCTTGTAGAACCTGGTATATGGCGCCTCTGCCACTAAGGACTGAAGCTCGTTAACCCTGCGAGTGGAGGTGAGCACAACAAGGAATGCCACCTTCCACGAGAGTTATCGTAGGTGGCAGGTAGCCAGTGGCTCAAAGGGCAGGCAAGTGAGCTGCCCCAATACCACAGTGAGGTCCCACTTGGTCTCCACAGGGCAAACTGGGGGCTTTGATAAGAGCAGACCCCGTAGGAAGCAGGTCACCAGAAGCTGAACCAAGAGGGGTTTGCCATCCACCAGGTGGTGGTGTGCCACCAGGACACTAAGGTGCACCCTGACGGAGTTTAATTTAATCCCGAATTGCAAGAGGTGGAGAAGGTACTGAAGCACTAGTCCCACCGGACAGGAGAACGGGTCGGTCCCATGCTCTGCACACCAAATTGAAAACCTACACCATTTGAGGGCGTACACATTCCTGGTGGAAGCCTTACGAGAATCCAGCAGGATCTCCTCTACGTCACCCAAGTTGAAAGGGGCTAGGGTCACCTTTTCAGCAGCCACATTGTTAGCGACAGGGAACCCAGGTTGGGGTGCAAAAGAGAACCCCCCTCCTGGGACAGGAGCCCTGGAGAGTTCCCCAATGGAATGGGAGTCTCCACCAATAGCCGGAACCATCAGGATGAGCAAGGCTTTGTCGCAGAGGGTCCTGAACAATATCTTAGCAATTAGTAGAGTGGGTGGGAAGACGTATATGAAGCCTCTCGACCATGAGAGGAAGAACACATCTGCTGCCGCTCTGGAGGGGTGGGCCTGCTGGGAGCAGAAGCGGGGCAACTGGTAGTTGTCCGGACTAGCGAACAGGACTATCTCTGGTTCCCCCTAGAGCTGAAAGAGCCGGTAGGCCACACTGGGGTCCAGCTGCCACTCGTGCGGCTGGAGGACCCTGCTCAGCCTGTTGACCAGCGAGTTGTTCTGGCCTGGCAGGTACACTGCTCGCAGGAGGAGTATACCCTCCCGGACTGCACAGGGAGCAGAGGACCACTGCCTCTTAGCAAAGGGCATGAAACCCTGTGCCACCCTGTTTGTTCAAACAGAACATTGCCACTTGGTTGTCCTTCTGGACCAACATCGGCTGGTGGCGTAGGCAGTGACAAAAGGCTCAGAGGGCTAAGTATATGTCTTGTAGCTCCAGGAGATTGATCTTCCAGTTGCTCTGGTCCGGTGACCAGCTGCCCTGGGTGTGGAGTTCCTTGCAGTGGGCTCCCCAGCCGAGCAAGGAGATGTCCATGGTGAGGACCTTTAAGGGGTTCAGGGCTTGGAAGGGCATCCCCGCCTCGAGGTTTTGGGGAGTCTGCCACCAGGTCAGGGAGTCTGCCAACTGGCGGGTCACTGATACCCTGTCCCAGAGGCACCACTGTGTGGCCCTCATGTGGAGGCAGGCGTCTGGGGTGACATGGACCGTGGAGGCCATATGCCCAAGTAGGCGCAGGAGGAACAGGGGTGATACCGAGGAGTGGTGCTGTACATCCAGGGCCAGGGCTCTGAGATGGTCAGCTCGGTCTCCGGGCAGAAAGCCCTTTGCCTGGAGGGTGTCCAGTCTTGCCTCTATGAACTCCAGATACTGCGTCGGGAGGAGGTGGGACTTGGGGTAGTTTATCAAAAATCCCAAGTTTTGCAGGACCTGGATGATACATGCAGTTGCCTGCTGCACCTCTGGGGCCATGCCTCCCTGTATAAGCCAGTTGTCCAGATAGAGGAAGACAAAGAACCCCTAGAGGAAGAGGAAGGTGGCTACGACTGCTATGCATTTGGTGAAGACCCTTAGGGCAGAGGCCAAGTCGAAAGGCAGCATCTTGTATTGGTAGTGGCTGCCCCAATCATTAACTGCAGGTACTGCCAGTGGTTGGGGAATAAGGATGTGGGTGTAAGCATTCTTCAGACTGAAGGAACATAGCCAATCTCCCTGCTGGAGGTAAGGCAGCAATTTTCCAACGGAGAGCATCTTGAACTTCTCCCTCACCAGGAACTTGTTCAGGTTGCGCAGGTCAAGGATGGGCCTTAGGCCTCCAGTCCTTTTTGGCATGAGGAGGTACCTGGAGCAGAACCCCTTGCCCTTGAGATGGTGGGGCACTGGTTCCACCACCCTGTCCTTAAGACGACCTGCAAGCTCCTTCAGTAGAAGGTCCCAGTGAAGGGGAGACCTGAGGGGCTCTCCCAGAAAGTAAGGGGGAGGCAGCCCTCCCTGACCACCTGAAGTGCCCAGAAATCGGTGGTGATAGTTAGCCATCTTTGGGCATAGTGGATCAGATGTACCCCTGTGGGCTGCTGACCTCCTTGGGGTGGAGAGGCTATGCCCAAGTAGTCAAAAACTCCCCCTGGCTGGGCTGGGGCCAATGCCTGGGGCTTGGGAGCCTTCTGCTTATGAGGGCCATGCCCACCCCTGCTGGGGAGGCCTGGAAAGGTGGGTAGTTTCTGTAAGCAGCCCCTTTTCTCGGATAGAAGGGCTTTTTACGTGAGCCCTTCTGGTGGGGAGGGGCAGCAGTCTTTTTAGAGAGCCTGGTACTCGTCATGAACTCTGTCTCCAGCCTTGTCGGTCATAGGCTTGCCAAAGAAATTCTCTCTTTGGCATGGGACAATCAATTTGTCCTGAACCCATTGCTCGAGATCAAACGACTGTAGCCAAACCTGACATCGGGCACAGATACCTGCCATCGCTACTCGAGCCGCCGACTCGAAGCCATCATAAGCTGCCTGAGAAACTTGGAGCACTCACGGACGGCCTTGGCCAAGTTCTTGAACCGCTGCAGGGGTTCCTCAGATAGACCAGCCGAGAACCCGGCAATTTCCTTTGCTAGGTCTCTCAGGTACATGCCCATGTACAGCTGGTAGGCCTGGATGTGGCCAATGAGCATCAAGTCCTGGTGAGGGCATTCAAGGTGCATGCTTCCCTGCTGGGAGGTACCGAGGAGTGAATCTTCTGACTCTTCAGTCAATGCATGACCAACTCCATCACCATGGAGTTATGCGGTAGCTGTGATGTCTGGAAGCCCAGGCTCTGGCAGACTCGATACATCGAGCTGAGCCATTTGCTCACCAATGGTACCAATGCTGGTGTTTCCCACATAGAGAGCATTAGCTGTTCCAGGATGGGAGGGATGGGCACCATAAGCGATTCCCACCGTAAGCCCGAGGGTCCAACTCCGATTCTGTCGGGAACACCAGAGCCTTAGACATGTCCCTAACAAAGTCAAGGAATGCCATTGTCCCCCGGTGGAGACCGCTGCTGGGGCTCTGAAGAAGAAGAGTCCAAGGGGATGTTGCGCGATTCCTTGTCCTCAGTCTCTCACTTGGAGTAGTCTGTTGAGAATTTGATGGAAGGCTGGGTTGGCGGACCACAGGCCGCAGCCCTCCGAGCCCTGCGGCTGGCGCCGAGCAAACTGGCTGGGGACGACTGTGGCCCTGTCAAGCAGGAACCAGATCAAGACCTCAGGCGAGGATCGGCTCGACCTCTGGGGACATCTTTGACGTCGAGGGCCCAGTGGTCGGAAAGGAGGAACTCGTCTTGCTGGAAAACAGTGCCCGCTGCTGGTCCATGAAGGCAGACAAACTGTGCTTCAGGGCTGCCATTCTGGACTCCAGCACAGAAGGCTCCACAGCCATTGGCGCGGGCACCAAAAATATCGGGCCAGACCCGGTTCCTCCGAAGGGGAATCCTCGATGAGAATGGTGTCTGGCGACCGAAGCCAGTCTGAGGTCGAGTCCTTTCGGGGGACCTTTGCAGGCCGCTCCCTTGGACGAGCGTCTGACTGCGGAACCTGGCTCAGGATGCACCCGGCCTGTTGGATGCATCCAGGGACACTGCCTTCGAGGTAGTCTTCTTGGGTTCCCTCGAGGGAGACCCCTCTCCGAAGAACCACAGCACCCCTCAGGTTCTGTGGAACCGCCCTGAGATGCTGTGGCTTCAGATGAGGCCAAACTTATCGTGGTGCTCCTAGCGGTTCTTGAGGGCCTTGTTGGACATATTTTTTGCAGAGACTGCATGCTGCAGGGTCGTGGTCCGGCCCAAGACAGCAAAGGCAGCAGTCATGTGGTCCGTCAAAGACATGATCTTGGCACACTAATCACACTTTAAAACCACTGGCAGCCATGGGGGAAAAAAGTACCCCAGTGAGGTTGAAGACCTGCCAAGCTGCCAGTTGGAAAAAAGGCGTGAAGATGCAAAGGAGGAAAAACTACAAAAAAAGATCCGAACTCTATATCGAGACAGTGAGGTCGGGTGGTGGGAAGAGTACCGGTTCAGTACCGGGGGAAGTATGAAACTCAGGATGAAAAATCAACTTTTTCCAGGGACAAGCCAGACAGACGTCTGAAAGGCTCAACGGAAAAAAGGAGACTGAGCAAGATGGCACCCTTGGGCAGGAAGGGGACCACACATGCATGGTAGCATCTCCCAAAGGCTTTCTTTGAAAGCTGGTGGGATGCTTCCGCAAGTGTTCCATCAGTGCCGTCACCCATATGTGAGGGCTGACTTCCTACTTGTTCCCTGAGAACCATTATTGACTAAGATAAATAATAATTTAAAAAAAATTATCAGTGAGACAGTAGCAATCATGGACTTTCAAGATTTACATGCAATGGGCTAAGCATAACCTTGTGTTCCAGTCAGGGTTATACAAGTGTACCTATGGGTGGCAGTATAATCAGCAAGAAGAGAGTGTGTTGCCTAGGAGTACACAGAAACCAGGGTCTTCTGGCAATATCTTTGGCACACAGACACTTACCAGGTTTTCTTCTGCATGTGCTATGAGAATGGGCACCTTCCGGTAAGTGGAGAATTTAATCTCACGTCTCAGCACTGGGTTCACTTCTACAATTTCATGGGGTAGATCATGATAATCAAGGAAGACACGGACCTTGCTGCAGAATGGGCACGTTTTGTACTGATAAAGAGTTAGCTGTGGAACACCATCTGGAAACTGAAATACACATAGTGCTAATATACTGTAATATTCTTCACATCAAATTTACTGGTGCAGTCCTTGTTTTCCACCATCCTTCCTTGCTCTATATAGAATTCTCCTCTCCCAAATTCAGAGACCTCTTAGGTCTCTACAATCTTGACATACTTTTTCATTGAAAACAAAGTTGCTTACCTGTAATAGGGTTTCTCTGAATACAGTAGGGGAATGCAGTGAAATCAGCTAATGTGGTTTTGATCCAGGCACGCCCTGACAAGCGCACACCAGTGACCCCTAAGATAGCACTGATGATATAGTTTTCCTTAATATCTAAAGTCATATTTGTCAACGGAGATTAAGTGGGGTAAAGAGTTGGGATTGCATTCCCCTGCTATATGCAAAGTGCGAGTAGGTAATATAGGAACAGAAAATAACAGCAGATAAAGCGTAGTTACTCACCTGTAACAGGTGTTTCTCCAGGGACAGCAGGAATCAGTCCTCACATATGGGTAACGTTGGCACAGACTGAGCCTGTGCGGAGCGTTTCCCCAGCTTTCACAAAAGGTTTTTGGGAATGTTACCATGCATGCATGGTCCCCTTCCCACCCAAGGGTGCCATCTTGTTTAGTCAGATGACATAGCAAAAAAGGTCTTAAAACGATGTAGAGAGGCAACTCTAAGGGGAAGAGGAAGGGTTGTAAAGCCTGATTCCTGATGTTTCTGGAGAAATAGTAATTAGATCTTACCTGCTAATTAGAAGTAAAGGGACTGGACTGGAGTGACGATAAGGAACACTTGTTACAGGTGAGTAACTATGCTTTCTCCAGGAACAAGCAGGAAGTCAGTCCTCACAAATGGAACTCCCTAACTCCAGGCTGCCGAGGACCAAGCCATGACAGTACCACCAGCGACCCATCGGGTAGCCGTGACTTGCAGAAGATGAGTCCCCCCATTGAGAGACTCTGCAAGACCCTAGCATCCAGCAATACTATCACCCCAGTAGTCTGAACACAGAAGGGTCAGAGGGCAGGAGTTGCCTACACCCCAAAAATATTATGGAGTACAGCCTGTCTGAAGGCACTGTCCCTGTGGGACTCGCTCTCCAGGCAGTAATGAGCTACAAACATATGAATCGAAGACCATGTAGCAGCCCTGCAGATTTCCAGCACCGGCACTGAGAGGAGGTTGGCCACCGACGTAGCCATGGCCTGCACGCGATGTGCAGTGATCCGGTGCTCAAGGAAGAGGCCCGCTCGCTCATAAGTGAGGGCAATGCAGTCTGCCACCCACTTGGACAGAGTCCGCTTCGTTACCGGGAGCCTCAATCTACTGGGGTCGTATGATACAAAGAGCTGAGGATTTTGCATGGGCCTGCATCCTCTGCAGGTAGGGCAGGGCCTGCTTGCAGTGTAGCTTATGCAAGATGAATTCCTCCCTGCCGACGTAGGGCCGTGGGAAGAAAGTGGGGAGGACCACCTCCTGGTTGAGGTGGAAGGAGGATACCACCTTGGAAAGAAATTTGGGATGTGTGTGGAGCACTATCCTGTTCTTATAGAACCTTGTATATGAAGGATCCGTCATCAAGGCCTGGAGTTTGCTCATTCTCTGAGCAGACATATGGTCACCAGAAAAACCACTTTCCAGGAGAGGTATCTCAGATGACAGGTGGCCAGGGGCTTGAATGGCGGCTTGGTGAGTTGGGAGAGCACCAGATTAAGGTCCCATTCTGCTGCCGGAGAGTGGACTTCGATAGTAGGAGGCCCCAGAGGAACTAGACTAGTGGCTGGTTTGAGAGGGGATTTCCCCTCTACAGGGTGATGGTGAACAGCTATGGCGCTCAAGTGTACCTTCATCAAATTAGGCTTTAGGCCAGCGTGCGAGAGGGGCAGCAAGTATTGAAGCACTAGCTGCAAGTGGCAGGAGAAAGGGTTCTCCCTTCTCTCTGCACACCATATGGAGAATCCCCTTCATTTGAAGTTGTACACCCATCTGGTGGAGGGTTTTCAGGAGGCCTGCAAGATCTCCTCTACTTCCCCTGGGAGACTGAAAGGGGCCAAGGCTACCCTTTCAGCAGCCACGCAGTCAACGCTAGCAACCTTAGGTTGGGGTGCAGGAGAGAGCCCTCTTACTGGGACAGAAGGTATGGATCCCGATTCAGCAGGACTGGGCGTGCCACCGACAAAGAGAGCAGCAGAGGGCACCAGGGTTGCCAAGAACATCTGGGGGCAATCAGAATCACTGATGCCTGCTAGCTCTGGATCTTGAAGAGAGTCTTGGCCACCAGAGGAGTTGGTGGAAGGCATAGAAGAGGCCCTCAGACCATGGGATCAGGAAGGCATCCGCTGCTACTCTCTCTGGGTGCGGCTGGCGTGAGCAGAAGCGGGGTAGCTACGTGTTGTCCAGGGAGGCGAACAGATCCATCTCGGGCCTGTCCCAGAGGCGGAAGAATCGCTGCACCACCTTGGGGTGCAGATGCCATTCGTGTGGGCAGAGGACTCTGCTGAGCTTGTCCGCCAAGCAATTGTTCTGGCCTGGAAGGTATACTGCTCGTAGGAGCATTCTGTGGCATCTCACAAAGGCGAGGAGAGCCACCACTTCCTGGCAGAGGGAGTATGAACCCATGCCCCCTTTTTTGTTCACATAGAACACGACATCTGGTTGTTCATCTGGATCAGCACAGGGCGGTTGATCAAGAGGTGGCAGTATGCTCGTAGAGCCAGAAAAATGGCCCCGGGTTCTAGGAGGTTGATCTGCAGGAGCGACTCCTCTTGCTGCCTTGTGCGGAGGTCTCCGCAGTGTGCTCCCCAAACCAGAAGGGAGGAGCCAGTGGTTAGGACAATCTGCAGTGCAGGTGCCTGGAATGGCATCCCCTCCTAGAGGTGGCGTAGGGACTGCCACCAGTTGAGGGAGTCCATCAATTGGCGGGTGACTCTGACCTTGTTGCATAACCTACCCGTGGTGTGACGTGAACTGTTGAGGCCATGTGGCCCAGCAACTGGAGGAGGTGGTGAGCCGATACCAACCAGCGAGTCTGTACCTCTCTCACTAGCTGCACGAGGCGAAGTGCCCTCTCCTTTGGAAGGGGGGCCTTGACCTGTAACGTGTCCAGCTGGGCACCTATGAACGCCAGGTTTTGGGCTGGAGAGAGGTGGGATTTGGGGTTTGTCCCCTCTCATTGGATTCTTGAACCTTCCCTTGCACTGGTGCCCCCCATTCTTGCCATAATCAATACCTGCCTCTCTTCTGGAACTTTTCCTTCCCCCTGGAAGCATGCTTTAGTACGCCCTCTTTTGAAGAAACCCTCCCTTGACCCTCTGGTTCCATCACACTATCATCCAGTTTCTAACCTCCCTTTTCTCGCTAAAATTTTGGAGAAGACTTGTCTTTACCCAATTTTCACATCATCTCAACTCTATAAATTTCCTTCACCCTTGCCAATCTGGGTTTCGTCAGGGTCACAGTGTTGAAAAGTTTCTACTAGCATTTCTTAATGAACTGCACTCCTTGCACGATAAAGGTGATATCTTGGTGGCAGTTTCTCTAGACCTCTCGGCGGCCTTTGATCTGGTTGATCATTCACTCCTTCTGTCACGTCTTCGAGATGCTGGTCTTCGTGGATCCGTCTATCGCTGGTTCTATTCCTTTCTTTCATCTCACTCCTTCTCTGTGGTCTCACCTGCTAACTCTCATTCTCTCTCGGACCCTGTCCCTTTCCACTGTGGTGTCCCTCAAGGATTAGTCCTAACTCCCCTTCTGTTTAATCTCTTTCTGGCACCACTTGCTCTCCAAATTCAACAGTCTGTACTATCAGACAAATCTGTACTTGTCTGATACTTGTCAGACAAATCTGATTGATTTCTTTGACTGGGTGACCAGGGAGTTGGACCGAGGGAGAGCTCTAGATGTGGTGTATTTAGATTTCAGTAAAGCCTTTGACACTGTTCCTCACAGGCGACTTATAAACAAACTGAGCACCCTAGGGATGGGCCCTAAAGTTACTGCTTGGGTTAGAAATTGGTTGGGTGGGAGGCGACAAAGAGTACAAGTAAATGGAGCCCACTCTGAGGAGAAGGATGTTACCAGTGGTGTGCCCCAGGGATCTGTCCTTGGTCCGATTCTTTTTAACATCTTTGTTAGTGATATAGCGGAAGGGCTGTCGGGTAAGGTTTGCCTCTTTGCAGATGATACCAAAATCTGCAATAGAGTAGACACCCAGGAAGGTGTAGATAACATGAGGAGGGATCTAGCTAAGCTTGAAGAATGGTCTACAATTTGGCAGCTGGGATTTAATGTTAAAAAATGTAAGGTCATGCATTTGGGCTGCAGCAATCCAAGGGAGCAATACAGTATAGGAGGTGAAGTACTTTTGTCCACTAAAGAAGAGCGGGACCTAGGCGTGGTTGTGTCTGATGATCTTAAAGTAGCTAAACAGGTAGAAAAGGCGACGGCAAAAGCTAGAAGGATGCTTGGGTGCATACGGAGAGGAATGGCTAGCAGAAAAAAAGGAGGTGATAATGCCTCTGTATAAAAGTCTTTGGTGCAACCTCATTTGGAGTATGGCGTGCAATTCTGGAGACCGCACCTTCAAAAGGATGTGAACAGGATGGAGTCGGTGCAGAGGGTTGCTACTAAAATGATTAATGGGCTTCATTATAAAGCATATGAGGACAGACTTAAGGATCTTAATATGTACACCTTAGAGGAAAGGCGGGATAGAGGTGATATGATTGAGATGTTTAAATACCTCCGTGGCATAAATGTTCAGGGAGAGAGCCTCTTTCAATTGAAAGCAAGTTCTGCTACGAGGGGACATGGGATGAGGGTGAAGGGAGATAGATTCAGGAGTGATATGTGGAAATATTTCTTTACAGAAAGGGTAGTGGATCCATGGAATAGTCTCCCAGTGGAGGTGGTAGAGATGAGGACAGTAACTGAATTCAAAAAAGCATGGGACCAACACAGAGGATCTCTAAAGGTAAAAAGTGGACTGTTGTAGTTGTTGTTATGGAAAGACAGACTAGATAGAAACATGATGACAGAAAAAGACCACATGGCCTATGTTTCTATCAGCTTTTCACTACGCTGATGACATTGTCATTCTTCACCACACTAACCCCCTGCAGCCTGATCTTATGCCCCTCAATTCCTGTCTCTCCCAAGTAGCGGACTGGCTAACCACTGCCTTCATCTTAACCTGGCCAAGACATCCTCCACCTGGTTCACTTTCAAGAGCCCCTGCCCTTCTGTCACTCCTACTCTCGGTAATTCCCCTATTCCTGTAGTCTCATCTTTCCAATATTTAGGGGTTTTATTGGATTCGGACCTGACCCTCAGAGATCACATCTCTCAGCTCACTAAGAAGTCATACTATTTTCTTCGCAGATACGATCTATCCGTCCTTTTCTCTCACCCTCTGCCTGACCACCCTCACTTTATCTGTAGCTATGTCCCACCTTGACTTTTGTAATTCTGTTCTTGCAGGTATCACCCACACTCAGCTTCACCATCCACAGCTTATACAAAATACTGCAGCTCTCGCAGAGATCATGTCACTCCTCTACTAATCCATCTCCACTGGCTTCCCATTGAGTTCTGTATCCACTACAAGATTCTCATACTGGTACATCAGGTTGTCAACACCCACACTCCACAGTACTTAGCCGACCTTCTTCATTTTCATATCCCAACACGCAGCTTACGTTCAGTTCACATAAAGTCTCCATCTTCCTCCTCCATCACGTGCACATCTACAATCCATTTGTCACTCAGATTTCTTTTTTCTTGGTCCCGCCCTCTGGAATTCACTGCCCACCTCCCTCCGACTAGAGCAGGATTTTTCAAGATTTAAGGCTTTCGTTAAAACACACCGCTTCACCACTGCTCAAAATCTCCCAGTCTCAACGTCATGACCTGGCTATATCCGTTTGTTGACCTCTCCTCTATGTCCCATCTGAATGCTTGCTTTGACTTCTCTTTCCTGTTGCAGATTTTGTAGTTCCTTTTCCTTTTTCTGCCCCTGAGCCTTACTCTGCATTTAAATTTTGAGTGTAAACCACTCTGATGTTATAAAGGGCGGTATATCAAGAATCAATAAACAAACATAGTTGATGATGAACCACAGGCACTGCAGAAGGCAGATTGTTCACCCTGAGGCACGGCTGGCCTTGAGGGCCGTGCTGCCTCTGATGAGCCAGTCATCCAGATAAGGGAAGACAAAGGCCTCTTGCAAGCGTACGTAGGCAGCCATGACCGCTAGACACTTTGTAAAGATTCTGGGTGAGGAGGCCAAGCCGAATGGAAGTACCCTGTACTGGTAGTGCTCTCCTCCCATTATGAACCTTAGGTATTGTCTGTGGGAGGGGTGGATCAGAATGTAAGTATATGCATCCTTCAGTTCTAAGGAGCACAGCCAATCTCCCTGGTGGAGGTAGGGCAGCAGAGTTCCAAGGGAGAGCATCTTGAACCTCTCCCTCACTAGAAACTTGTTCAAGTTTCGCAGGTCTAGTATGGGCCTTAGGCCTCCAGTTCTGTTGGGGACAAGGAAATATTGAGTAGAAACCTTTTCCCCCCCACAGTTGTCTGGGTACAGGTTCTACCGCCTTGTCCCTGAGCAAACCCTCGAGCTCTGACAGGAGCAAGGTCTGGTGAAGAAGAGGCTGCACCGGCACTCCTGGGAAGAACCCTGGGGGTGTGTGTTGGAACTGAGGAGACTTTACTACTTGTAGGACCCACTGGAATGTGGTGACCCCGACCCACTTGTGGGCAAAAAGCACCAAGTGGCTCCCCCATGGGCTTGGGAGGGTCTACCGGGTGAGAGGAGGCCTTGCCCAGAGAGTCAAAAGCTCCCCCCCCAGGCTGGGTGGGAGCTAGTGCCTGGGGCTTCTGGGCCTTTGGCTTCCTCAGTCCTGGTTCTTGGGTTTGGGGCCCCGTTGCTGGGGCCCCGTTGCTGTTGCCCTAAGAAGAGCTGGTAGTGGCCTTGGTGGACAGGCCCCTTCTTCCTCGGGAAGGGTGATCTCTTTCCTGATGGCTTCTTCCAGGGAAGGGTCGAGGTTTTCCCCCCCAAGAGCCTTTGCCTGGTTACGACCTCAGTGTCTATCTTGGCCGCTTTGTCGGCTATGGGCTTGCCAAACAAGTTTTCCCTGGTGCAAGGGACATCCAGCAATTTTTCTTGCACCCACTGTTCAAGGTCGGATGCCCGCTGCTGCTACTCTTGCTGCAGATTCATAGCCATCGTAGGCGGTGCGGGAGAGGAACTTTGAGCAGTCCCAGATCCTGGTGGTCAGGGCTTGGAACCTCTGAAGAGGGTTCCACGGTGAGGCTTGCAGAAAAGCTTGCCAGCTCTTGGATAAGGTCCTTGAGGTACATACCTATGTACAACTCATAGGCTTGTATCCGGCAGCCCAGCATGGATCCCTGGAAGCACTTGCGCCCGAGTGCATCGAGGGCTCCGGCTTCCCTGCCTGGGGGGACAGAAGAGTAGTTCTAGCTTTTGAGTTTTTGCATTGAGGACACCACGACCATGGAGTTATGTGGAAGTTGGGACTTTTGGAAACCCGGGCCCTTCTTGATGCAGTAAATGGTGTTGAGGCACTGGCTGACCACTCCCACATCCGCAGGAGCAGGCACCCAAGGATAGGCTGCACTGGTACCATGAGTGTCTCCAGTTCTTCGGTGCACGGGTCCTCCTCTGACTCGGTCGGGACCAAAAGGCCCCAGGCCATGTCCCGTATGACTGCATGGAAAGCCACGTCCTCTGGTGGGGAGAGGCGCCAGGGTTTCAGAGAGGATGTCTCAGTGTCAAGAGGTCTCAGAGAAAGTCTCGATATCGGTCTCCCAGTTGGAGCCCGAGGACATCAAGGATTCCGAGGCTCGGGGCGCTCATGCCTTGAGGCCAGCCCCAAGGAACCGGGGTCCCCCAATGGGTCTCGGGTCAGACTCTCAAAAACTGTCCGGGGAGGTCTGGACACCTGAAGATCGGGAGCAGGAACTCGATCGGTGCAGAGGACTGGCTCGATGCCCGGGGACTCCCCCCACAGTCGGGGGGGCTCGGTTGTCAGGGCAGATGATGCGGGCAGACCTGACATCATCGCCTACTGCAAGGCCAGGATCGCAGAGATATTTTGCTCCAGAGCCTCCATCCTGGACTCAATATCAAGAGGCTCTGCAGCTTTCAGTGTGGGCACCGAGGGCTGAGGGAATGACGCCGGCATTCTTGCAAGTGCGTCCTCGACGAGGACCACAGCTTCAGGGAGCCTTGCATGGTCACCGCCAGCCGAGGACTCCCTCTTAGAAACCTTAGAGGGGCATTGCTCAGAGTCATCCAAGTCCCTCTGCGGTATCTTACCAGGTTTCCCTGGTGGAACCTTGACTGGCTTTGAGAATTTTTTTTCTTTGAAAGGTCTAGTATCTTTACAGAGGAGCCGCTGTTGCGGGACTCCAAAGACGTCCAGGCCTCACAGGATGTGCTTGGCTGGGGGCTCAGCATTGGGGAAGCCAGTGCCGAGTTGGACCAGCTTCTTTTGCAACTCCGACGGTTTCCTTTTGGTTCTCCGAGTCATGGACTGGCACAGGTGGGCACTGTCGTGGTCCAGGCCAAGGCAGTGCAAGCAGCTGACACATATAGTCTGACCGCAGTGGTTGCACTTCTTGAACACACTGGGACATGGTGGGAGACACCCAGTCAGGGTCGATGACCCCTGGCGAAAAAGGGCACTAACGCCAGTTGAGGTAAGACTCATTAAAAAAGAAGGGAAGAGCTGGGGATGGCGCTGGCTTGATGAGGGAAGAACCACCGGTTCGCAAACCGGGAAAAACACAACAATTTTTAAGGATAAATTTTTAAAGCATTTTTCAGGAGAAACTGAACATACGTCTGCTGGGCTCTGTGGAAAAAAAGAAGACTGAGCAAGATGGCATTCTTGGGCGGGAAGGGGACCACGCATGTGTGGTAGCATTCCCAAAAACGTTTTGTGAAAGCTGGGGAAATGCTCTGCGTGCACTCTGTCTGCGCCAACGTCACCCATATGTGAAGACAGACTTCCTGCTTTTTCCTAGAGAAAGACTGTACTACAGCCTATCCATTCTCTCTATGGGAGATTTGGGAGGCTTACGGGTGTGCAGTGTGTGTGTGCGTATGCGTGTGCGCATGCGCGTGTGTGTGGAGAGGGTGGGGGGCAGGTATCATTTGCATATGGAATTTGTGTGCCTATGTACTGTGGTAGTGGTCCGTCTTTCACCCTTCTACTCTGCCTTTTGAATTGGTGGCTTCAGCCCAATTCTAGGAGTAACAGAAGCAGCACTCATACTCCGTCTCATACCAGATTCCTATTAATAATATTCACAGGTTCACATCTCGTCACTCACTTGTGAAAAGGGCACAAGCAATTGTTTAAGTAATCATGTAAAGCAACACATATATGGGTTAGAGATTAAATAAAGCCACCTTGAAAAGCAGTATATAAGAAAGTTTAAATAAATAAATCTTAGTGAAGTGGATTTTACTAAAGATAAGGGAAGCGTAGGAAAGCTAGTGCAGACCCAATCTATCACACAGCAAAGTGTGGTTGTGTATTTAGATTTAGCTCACATCTTTTCCTTCGTAGTTCAAGAAGTGTTATAACCAGATACACAAATGGAAAAGTCTGTCTTTTTGCAGATGAAATGAAAATTTGCAACAGAGTGCACTCCCCCGAGGGAGTGCTGAACATGAGGAGGGATCTGGAGGAATGGTCTGATGCTTGGCAATTGAGATTTAATGCGAAGTGCAGTGTCATGCACTTGGGTAGCAGAAATCCAAAGGAAAATGTACACAACAGGGGGCGAGAGGTTGGTATGCACGGAGCAGGAGAAAGACCTCGGTGTGATTATTTCTGTAGATCTCAAGGTGGCAAAACAGTGCGACAAGGCGGTGGCAAAAGCCAGGAGGATGTTGGGCTGCATTCGAAGAGGAATTACCAACAGAAAGGAAGGGGTACTAGTGCCACTGTATAAGTCTCTGGTGAGGCCTCACTTGGAATACTGTGTTCAGTTTTGGAGACCGTATCTTGCAAAGGATGTAAAAAGAATGGAAGCTGTTCAGAGGAAGGCAACCAAAATGATTTGGAGCCTGTGTCAGAAGCCTTATGAGGAGAGACTTGAAGAATATGTACACTTTGGAGGAGAGGCGGGATAGGGGAGATATGATTCAGACCTTTAAATAAAGAGAAATAATGAACAAACAAACCTCTTCCAGAGACGGGGAAGCTGTAAAACTAGAGGGCATGACATGAAGCTGCAAGGTAGTAAACTGAAAGGCAATGTCAGGAAATACTTTTTTTTACTGAAAGGGTGGTGGATGCTTGAAATGCCCTTCTGATGGAGGTGGTGGGGGCAAACACAGTGACGGAATTCAAAGTGGCCTGGGACAGACACAGTGAATCACTTTACAGCAACAAGATTAAATCAAACTAAACTGAACCATCTAAATTCTCAACAAACAGGGGTGTCCTACATGTAGCAATGGGGGGGAGGAGCGGTGGGTTCACCCCTAAACAAAGAAACAAAGATATGGGGAGGGGTGCACCTGCTCCTGGTGGGTGCACCACTAAGCAAAGACATGGGAAGGGGTGCACCTACTCCTGCCATATTGCTGGGCAGACTAGTGGACCACACTAGTCTTTATCTGCTGTCATTTACTATGTTACTATGTTACAATCTAAATGGGCCAATACAGAAAGACTAGTGCACCCTTTGCATGCAGATAACGCAACTTATCTGCACAAGTTCTGCCACACTAAATGCAGGAGCTTAACACGCATGTAAAGAGGGAGTAAAAGTATGCATATTAAAGAGATAGTAATAAGGTCTGCGCCAGATGCAGAGAAATGTCTAGAGGATTCCATAACCAGTAAGAGCACCAATATCTCTATGCCTGGTCTGAGAGGATTTAAACATCTTGCGCATGTAGGGAAAGATTATTTCAGGGTATTTACCTGTGAACAGTTACCTTTGGCATGAAAATTTTCTGCGTGCATCTTTCAGTCTATAAGTGAAAGTTTAGCGTTCAAGAACAAATGTCCTTTGTTTCTTATCCTTGTGTGCTTTTTGGACTCACTTATATCATTCTCCATTTACTTCTAGGTTTCTTTTGTGATTTCATAAAAAAATGTTGTGAAATCATGTTGATTATTATAGGCCGAGTGTCAAAAGAACCTGCACATCATGTGCATAACACATGAGTGTTTGACATTTACATGCAAGCGCACACGGCCACTAGTAGCATGTCTGCGCTTACGTCGATTCCCCTCCTTTGAACCTTACACCCAAGTTTTGCGCGCAACTTCAGCACCAGCTTTCTGCATCACTGTGTAAGCGAAGTGACTTCAGGGGCTGGCCCAAGGGTTTCTGCCGCCATCCCCAATGCTGAGCCACACTGCCGCTGATTTGGCAGCGGGGTCAGGGGGTGGCAGACCATGTGCTTCAGCACAGATGGCCTGCCACTTCTGACTCTCTGAGACAAATTCAGAGGGTCAGAAGTGACAGGCTATGTGTGCTGAAGCACATAGCCTGCCGTTGCAGCTAAGCTGTCCCTGACTCTGGAATCATCAGCGGGGGGAGGGGGCAGTGGCGCGGCATGGCACGACGCTGCTCAACTCAGCATGGGGTGGGGGGGTCAGGCTAAAGGCCATGTGTGCTGCTAATGGAGGTCTGCTACCTAGCCCACCTAGTGGATGGGTTGGCCCCAAGTGAGCTAGGCAACTGGCCCGGGTGGATGGAAGCAATGGCAGTACACATGGGCAGTTGCTGCTGCCACCGCTGATTCTGCTTGGAGGTGGGCAGTGGCAGTATTTTCAAAAGTGGCTGCAATAGCCACCGCCTTTGGAAATGCTGCCTACCTACTCCTCCATAGAGAGAATTGGCAACAGCTGGAGGGGGCGGCAGAAATCCTTGGGCCGGTCCTACTTGTCAGTAGCATTTAAACTGCATATGATTTCCTTGGTTATCAGCCTGCTGCTACAACCACCGAAGCTACTCACATAATGCATATAGCCTGCAAATGAATTAAAGACTCCAACTAAAACAGCTAATAAAAAATAATTTTATATTTAAGCAAATTATGTTTTCGAGGTCCCTTTACCTTCTTCGTCTCGAACTCCGCACTGTGTCCCTGGTTCCTCAAGTAAACCCTGAATGTCTGGTAAAGGCCGAAGGTACCTCCAAGAGCAAAAGCAAACGACAACATCTTGCGGCTTCGCTTTCCCACGGTGCCAATCGTGCTGCTTTTCCCAAAGCCCGCCCCAGGATACCCAGCAGCATGGCTAACACGACCCTCCCTTAACAGCCTCCACGCGAGCCACCTCAGGCCACTACCGTGGATCATCCTCCTACACAGGCTACGGCCCTTCAGCCGGCTAGCGCCAAGCCTTTCCGGAAGGGCTGCCCGGGGAGATGCCTGTCTACAGGACGTCCGCCCTTCCCACTAGGCTTTGGTTATCATCTTTACTCGTCACATGACCTCTAGCTTTCACCGAGGAAGGGTGGGGGGTTTTTTGTTGCCTCGGCTCTTTTTTCTCCATGTCAGGACCAAACGGTGATCTTCACGTCCCGGAGGACTCTGGAGAGGAGGAAGGTAAGGAGAGGGGAAAACGCTGTTGCATACATATTTTCTTTCAGGGACCCTGCCTTACTCACTTGGTTTCTAGTTAAGAAGGTGGTTCATGGGTTTCCTTTTTTGGGGGCGGAGAAAGACATAATAGAGGCTTGTAAAACAATATATTGTCAGAAGGGAGTAGCATCTTTTCTAGCTACTAACATATTAGTGTAGCTATATCATCAAAATTTCCATCAAGCCCAAACTAATAGACCCCCGATTCTTTCTTAGGAACTGAAAAGTAAAAATATATAAATGTTTTATGCACAGTCCGGTCAGTCATTCCTGATTCCATGCTCTTTTGCGTCACAAAAAATCGAGCTGTGAGGCTCATTGAGATAGACATTTTGAAATTCCATTTAAAGTTGAGAAATGTGAATTTGACCTTTTTACAGAATATACAGAAATAAATTCCATGTTGGATCAAATCAATTCATGCTTGGATCACTTGGAGGAAAAGAACGACCACTTACATGCCCAGCTGAAAGAATTGCTCGAGTCCAATAGGCAGGTCCGCCGTGAGTTCCAGCAGCAAGTGAGCCAAGGGCAAGCAACATACCCAATGCCTGTAGGCAAAGACGCTCTCTGACAACTCCCTTCTAATAAAACAACTACCTATTAAAGATGCCATTTGTTTTGACCAGTACACTACATTACTTACACACTTTACCCAACACGCAAAAGTCTTACCCAATCTGTTGTTTTAATGCTCTTGTAAATAACCTTTTGTAATTTAGTTCTGTTATGTTTTATGTATTATTATCTGTATATAGTTAAAACCATGTTCCATATAGTTAATACCATGTTCCATGTAAAGTATACAAAATTTGTTAACTGTTCAATGTAAACCGCCCTTGATCTCTGGAAGGGGCGGTATAGAAGAAACTATTAAATAAATAAATAAATACTAAAACATACTTTTTTACAAGTACTTGACCTCGCCAGCAGATACTGCCCTTGATTTTTAATCTACAACTAAAGATCAATCACCCATTAGTAAATTCAGAGAAAGAAGGTGGTAGGGTGAAGCTAGCACTATATGATATTTAATTGTATCTTAGGAAAAACAAATTGCAATTGTTATAAAACTTGTGTTATAAAACTTGAGGGAGACGTGGTCTAGTGGTTAGGACAAGGTACTTCAGGCCGGAGGGTCGGGGGTTCAAGTCCCACCTGGGGACAGCAATCTCAGGCCGGAGGGATTGGGATTTCTAGTCCTATAGGCACTCCTTGTGGTCTTGGGCAAGCCACTTAACCCTCCAATGCCCATGTTCCCTGTATGTATTAGTGTGTGTGTCTCATATCCCCTCGTGTTAAATGTATCCCCCAATTGACCGCTTTGACCCGGTGAAAAGCGGGATATAAATACAGCTAAATAAAATAAAATAAATTGTGTTTGCTGAAAGCTGTGGGTTTTTTTTTAAAGTTTTGTCTGGTTATGAATGTCAGTCTCCTACAGCTGGCAGCAGAACAGTACTTAAAGTACAGGAGAAACGCAAGCAGGCTTTGGTTATCTATTCACTGTCTTCACATATGCCTAAAAATAAAACATGGCTTCAGAGAATGTGTGGGTGCATTAAATAAAAACAGCATTGACGTTAAATTTCTTTATTAAAAGACTCTGCATATAAACACTACAGCAAGTATTCAATTTATGGGGGGGGGGGTGTAGGGCTATTTCATCTGTTCTTACGCCTGGAAGAGCACTTATGAACTGAAGGCAACAAGTGTCCTTTGACCAGCTCTTTATCCTCTTCTTCATTACAGCCACTGTCCATTAACAAAATCTCTTCTGCACTCTCTTTGTCAGATGGATCTTTTGTTTCATTACTTGCATGAGCCTTTAAAAGACTTCCTTTTGCTACCATGTCCTTTATATGAACTGAATCTTGGAGGCTGGAATTTTCACTGGCACTGGTGGATTCATTCTCCATATCTTCTATCACCAGGACTCCACTCATCTCATCATCTTCATCACTAGCTGTGTTTTTCTTTCCTGAAACAGGCAGCTCTAGCAAGCAAGTCACTTTCTCTGATGTCAATGGATCAGTTCTCATTACGTCATCTAGTGGAGACTTTCCTGCAAGTGGTTGGATGGCTGTCAGTGGATTTGATTCACCTGTTAAAGCCAAGCTGAAACTTTGCAGCTGGGGGGCTCTCCCTTGATTTTTTGCACCTTTGTATTTCTGAGAAAACAAGAACAACAACAAAAAAGTCAGGAAGAACCTACAGGAATTGGCTTTCTTCATAACAGGGAAATGCAGCCACTATCCTTCCCAACTGCCTTATAGATACTTTTCGCTATGATATGGACTGAAGTGGGGCAGCAGTTGTCAGAATGGGACCATTGTTGTTTGGGGAGGGAGTGTTTAAAATCAGCCGTTACAGATGCCATCCTCCTCCAGTGGTGTCACTAAAGTTCATGGCTGCATTTGCCCCTGCAGGTATCAGAGAAAAAAACATACAATAAGTTATTAATATCAGAAGGAACATTGTTGTTGTCCTGAATACAAGGATGAACCTGTTGTTAGCAAGAAGCCCTGGGCTTGTCACTAGTTGAATTTGTGCGAAGACATTTTTCCACAACAGCAGCTACATTTAGTTTCAGTTGTAAGGCTAGTGAGGATGGCTGAGCTATGTGAGAGGTAAAATGGATTGCTAGACTTCCCATTTGGCTTTTAACAAAATGTTAACTTAAGAAAAATCCCAAACAGAGCTTTGAAAGACCAGGTTCTTTATTCATGTATTTGGGGATGATCTCAAATGGTCTGCTATGTTATTAGCTGGATGGGTAATTTTATAAAAAGACCCCTTTTTTAAATAGGCACCTATTTTATTAAAGACAACATAGGTGCCTGTTTGTCTTTAATAAAACAAACAGCCTTAATAACATGTAATACCCACCTGTCCTGAAAAAGGTGTACATGTATGGTTGTGCATGCACATTTTATAAAATAGACTCATACGTTGCAGCTCCACCCAAACTTCATCCCTGGGAATGCCTAAACACAATCACAGAAGTAGGTGTACACGTTCTTTGCGCATATATATATGTGATCATGCAGTTTTATAAAAGCTCTTCTCTGCTTGTAAAAACACATACAGAAAAGGCTTTATAAATTTGCCCCCATTGTAGATGGGGGGGAATGGTGATGTTGAGGTTTTCATTATTTGTAGCTTGTTCATTGTACTATACAAATTATTCCTGTTTGTAAACCACCTGATGTCCTGTGATGAAAAAAGTGGTATATTAAATAGATAAATCATTAAATTAAAGCCTATTAAGAGTCACATTTTCAAAGCTGCTTTTCAATACACAGCAGAGGTGCATGTACTTAAAATAAGATTTTGCTGTGGTTGCTCATGCTCTGTCCTTGGGGCACAGCTGCTGGGTAGGAGGCGTGACCTTTCAATCATAACACTCAAATCTTCCAAACTCTCATATTCAAGCCCTTGACTTGTTCATACTGGAGTTTTAAATTCTGATAGTATCAAGTGTCTAAACATATGGGGAAATTTTACTGATGTGATAAATTTCCTTTTCTGGTGTCCTGCCAGACCAGTGAGTTGTTTCTTCCTGCCAGCAGATGACTGACACAGAAAGAACTAGAAATTTCCAGTGATAGCACTGCTATTTGTGCTGGTGCAGCTGAAGGCATGCTTCAGTATTTCTGTGTTCACAGATGGTGGTTGCTGGATTGGTGCAGCTTGGACTTGAAATCATGATAGCTCCTGGTCAAATGTCCTAAGGGGTGCCTCCCCAGTGGAGCTAGGCAGCAGATGTCTCCAGAGCTTTGTTGGGAAATTTGAGTTAGGTCTGCTTATATATTGGCTTTATATGACTGAACCCTTGCCTGGTGAAACTACACAGGAGGATGGATGGCAAAGAAGACAATAGCTATATGAGAGTATATGCTTGCCATAAGATAATGGATGCGGCCTGCTATGGAAGGATTCTGGGAAACCATATTCTGGATAGAAGTATGCAGAATATTGGGCCTAACAAGAAATTACAGGTCAAGCAAAGAATTCAAACTAATGAGCACAAAATACTCTCTGACTGGTTTCAATTAGTGCCAGAACAACAACACAGGAAGGGTCAGAGGGCACAAACTATGCATAGATGAACAGACCTATAAGCAGATCCAGATGTATCAATGTAAAGAGATTCTTCCCCTGGGAAAAGTGTTGTAGGATCCTGAGGCCCTGCTGACACTTAAGAATGTATGATGGATTCACTGAAAATTAATTTGAAACAGACATTTGAGACAGGGGGAAAATGTATATAAGGCGGTTATTTTGGAGGATCAGGGGGGCTGTGCTTTCTCCCTTTACAGAGAGAGAGAGAAAGTGCTGTCCCCGCCATTTCTATAGACAGACCTTGCTGTTCTGCATGACAATATTATTTTGCTGTTATGCTGAAATAAAAGTCTTTGTAGATAAAGCAACTACTGTCTAAGTAATTCTTTGATTGGTGATATTTGGGCAACCATTGTGGGAACCAGAAGCCACAATTATTGGTGCCGAAGCCCCTCTAAATTTTCTAAATTGCCCAAGGACTCCTCTGACTGCAGTTTTATTTGTCAGAGGGACTACCTCCTGTTTTTCACAGCAAAAAAAAAAACGGGATGAGAATACCTTCTCATTAGGAGAAGAGGATTCCTTCTGCTGGTACAGAAGATGGGAATACCGCTCTGAGTGACGTCGAGAGAGATTTTGATACCCTAGGATGACTCTATTGGTGAGTGTTCAGTTTCCCTGTCTGTATGAAAGGACAGAAGACTTGTCCGGGTTTGAGTGGTGGGTAAGTATGTAATTAATATTTTGTTATGTAAGAAAACTGTTAGAGTGTCTCTGTATTTAGTTGTAACATTAGGGAATGGTTAGGGAAAGAAAGTTTTGCCCAGACATTAGGTCTTTTTTTTTTCCAGGATTGATTGGTGTACACTTGAGACTGTACATATCATTGATATGAAGCGAGTGTGTGTCTTTATCCACGTTTCCATACCCCCACGAGGGGATTGGCTGGGTTTAGACGAAGCGCAAGAGTTGTATGTTTATACGAGTCCTGGATTCATTTCGCACCTCTGTTAACTATGAGGTTTGGATTTCCACCTAAAAGCGAAATTACGCGTGCCTCTGTATATAAGGAGGTTCAATTTGCTATTGGTAAAAGGCGAAATTAATTGCCCCTGTCCCCAAACAGTGAAAACACCAGGTTTACAGATTTTAGAAAGAGGGACAGCTAAGGAGAATATTTATAGAAAAACGGGGATGATCCCCTTATCTGGGATGCTCACAGACCAGAGAGGGTGACAATTAAATCTATTGAAGAATAGCTTTCTAAGTATCTTTTTGAAATGAATTACTTTACAAGTTCTAGATCAAAGTGAATGACGGAGCTGACTGCAGCTGAATTAAATAACCAAGGGGGAGTGGGTCTAGTTCAGTTTCAGTATTCTGATCAGATAGGCTGTTAGGTATAATGCATTTAACTCTGTCCTGTGTTTTTTTTTAGTTTTGGTCTTTAGTAAACACTGTCCTTTCATTACTGGCTACTTCAGTAGATTTTATGGTCCCTGGAACTGAACTGATTAGAATTATTTGCTTAAGTTGAACTAAGTGTGGAATTCCTGGAGAGCGTATCTGTTTGCTTTTATTTTCTCCCACAATATCTATGTGTTTGTAAGATGCCCCAGTCTCTGGAGAGGGTAAAACCGTTGGCCCGGAGTCCCTGGAACGCAAGTGACAAGCGGTGTTTGTTTATTTTTCCAAGCCTTTCCTGTCTTCTTTAGAATATTGAAAACAACGAAAAATCTTCCAGGGTCTGCTGTAGTAATTGATGTGCTGAGACAGCTAGTTTTTCCCTCCTGTCTGAGTTTGTATTGTAACATGGAATGGATTTTCTGAGTTAATGGATTAGGATCGGAATGTATTGTACACTGAAGTGAGAATCTTAGAAGCAGACCGCACAGATAATTGACAGTGTTTTATTCTGAACTGCCAGCTATTGTGTGCAGTGATCTGACTGGTAGAAAAACAAAGAAAAATAGTTTATAGTTACAAGTACAGCCTGAAAATTTCAAATTGTTTCTTTTTCCCCTGTGCATATTTGTGTGCAGTAAATAAGTCTAATCCATATGTGTAAGTTTTATTTTTTAAATTTGGGATCCGAGTATATCCTGGTTAAGAAAAAATTTGTCTGCTGTTTTCTGTGTGTCAGGAGATTAAATACCTCTGCCTGGGTCTGTGATAGGTCATAGGGCAGTTGTACACAATGCGGAACAAATTTCTATGAACGTGTTACTTTTTGAGAAGCTTATTTTGATTTTTCTAAAAAAAATGTGGAAGATCCTAATTAACCAGAGATTAATAAAAATCGTAGTGATGCTCAGAAATTCTGTTTGATTAGTTTTGACTCAGTGATACAAGATCAGTTTTGTTATGTTCTTATGACTTTACAAATTTAAGATCAAGCTGATAAAGGAAAAAGATTACAGCTGGATTTTGCAACCAAGGAAGATAGCTCTAAAAGAAAATCCGTTTAAGAAAATATGTAACCATGTGATGCAAAGATGTTTAGTTAGTATTACATTGTTGGAGAAAATCCTTATATAAGATTATAAAGAAAAGACCTTTTTCATTGTTTTTTAAGGTCCCTGAGTTTCTCAAGCTGAAAGGTATATTGCTTTTCAGGATTTCCCAAGGGGAAATGGTTTAGCGAAGTTTCTCAGGATGGGCTGCTCACAGATGGGCTGGTCAGCTGTTCAAGTGCTCCTAGATGTTAGATCAAACAATAAAGGCATGAAATTGGAGAATCTGTTTGTTGTCCTTTGCCCTTCAGAGTGGGGGTTTGACGGCCCTGACAGGACAATGCTACTTGGAAATGATTTGAATCCCCAGTGAATGAGAAGTTATATGTTTGGTTTTGATCGAGCAAAATTAAAAGTAAAACAGAATTTTATATATTGTTGCAAGTATTTCATAGAGGACATGCTTATTGTTCATAAATTACAGAAACCCAAAAGAGCTGTAACTAAGTTTTATTTTAACTTTTGTTTAAAGGACAGAAAGAGAGATCTACTGTTTAGTTTGCAGTTCCGTTTGACACCAGTCTCATTCAATTTAAATGTGAAAAGGAGTGTTTGTATTCTTAAGCTCAGTACTAAGGACAGTAACATGGGAGTTGCTGAATTTTAGGATAAATTCATCTATTTTTCTGTATTTGAATTGTATATGTTGGGGTCCAGAGAAAACACAGTGTACTTTGTTTTGAAAGATTTTTTTTTTAAGTTTCAATTTTAGGAATACACTATATTGTAGCACTATGATATACAAATTTACTTTAGTTTACACACTTGCAAAACAAATTTGGTGAAAAATGGAGCTTAGTTCCCAGACAAATATGAGAATATTTGTAAAGTTATTTACACATAAAACAATAACATTAAGTTGAATTGATTAGACAAAGTCTCCTACAGCACAGAGGTTTGTTTTTTTTAACATGTCTGTCTAGTTCTGTTGTCCATTTGCATTTCTTAAGATAGCATGCCGGTAAGGTGAAGCTAGCCCAAGCACTGCTTTGAAGTCTCCCTTGACATGCAAAAGTATTAGTGTAATGAAAGACTCAGGATAATTATTTTGCCTTGTTCAGCACTTTCACTGAGAACAGTATATACAATAGATTCTAGTCATACGTGAGAGAGAGACATGTGGCTGTCATGTTAAAAGTCATGATTTGTCCTATTACGACTGCCGTTATAAAATGTTACAAAAATATTTTTATACTGTAGGGACTTTATTCAGATTGTTTAAGACAATTGCTATTTTGAATGAGCACATATGTCCATTTTTGAACCATACCAATTAAGTTGGTGAGAAAAAAAACAAAAGGACACTGTTTACTCATGTTGTTATATTCATTAAGAAGAATCCAAGTTTATATTTTCTATATACCATTTGTTTACCACAATACTAAGATTTTTTAACAATTGTTTGATGTTCTTAGCATGCCAATTAAGAGGTGGTACTCTAATGGACATTAAACTGATGACGGTTATTTAAAGTGACATATCTGTCTACTGAACATGTAAACAAATTTTATTCAACTATGCTGTCTCCAGAATCTTTAATTCAGGAAGTCATTTAAGCCCCAACACATACTCAACAATTGGAAATAGACACCTGGAGACAGGCTAGGTGCATTTTGCACCCTGATATGGCTTTGGAACATCCACACTGGCCATGTGGTACTTCCAGATGCTTTTTGCCTCATTTTGCCTTTGTATGTACTGGCCAGACATGCAGGGGTAAAAAAAAAAAGAGGGATGATTTGATGACAAATTTTCACAAATAAAAATTGGAGTAATTCTGAAACTTGCCAAATTTGCAGAATATGTGCGTGCAACTTGTCTAATCTATTAATATGTAAAGATCAGTTAAGAGCATAGTGGAGTATTTCTTGCCAGCAAATGAATCTTCAGTGATGGAGAGATAAGAAGTTTATCAAACTGAGAGACACAGTTGATACCATATGAGATAGTTGTGATCTTAAGTAAATGTGGATGAAATTATGTTTGTTACATTGCATTGTCTCATTGTAAAATCTAATCTAGAATATTTAGTCTTTTCATTTGATATTGGTTGCTGCTCTTCTGAATGGGACCTGGAGCCATGTCACCAATTGAAATCCAGAGATTCCAACAGAGGGAATTGGCCATAATCCAAATGGAACAGTCCACCCCAAGACCTCTGAACTAAACCACACAAACTTCAGAGACAGGTGAAGCGCACGACGCAGTCCTGAAAAAACTGCTGGGAAGCAGGTCCAAATTATCTGAAAATAAAGACTATTAAGACTGATTGGGACTTTTGAGAAAATCTACAAGCCATTTGGGCTACAGCAATTGCAATACCCACACCAGCTCAAGTTTTGCTGTGACATTTTCAAAGCTTTCTTCATCACTTTGTTGAATATTTGATGTGTTCAGTATTATTGCAAGCTGTATGTCTTCCATTCTCTTAGAATGTTGCCTGCTGGTATTCCAGACTCGGAGGAGGCCTAACAGCTTTCTTTATAACTCATTTAAGTATTGCTGTTTTTGGTATTCTTGCCTGTTGTATTTTTCCTATTTTATTAGGATGCTGTAAAAGAATGATATTGCAAAGTACAGTACCAAAAGCTGCCCCTTCATGATCCCTCCCTGTCTCAAATGGTTATTGTTATCAATGCCCCTTAGTGGGATTACTTTTGCCCCTCCACATGAAAAAGGAAAAGAAAAAGTGGCGAATGTTGGGAAATTTGAGTTAGGTCTGCTTATATATTGGCTTTATATGACTGAACCCTTGCCTGGTGAAACTACACAGGAGGATGGATGGCACAGAAGACAAGAAGACAATAGCTATATGAGAGTATATGCTTGCCATAAGATAAAGGATGCGGCCTGCTATGGAAGAATTCTGGGAAACCATATTCTGGATAGAAGTATGCAGAATATTGGGCCTAACAAGAAATTACAGGTCAAGCAAAGAATTCAAACTAATGAGCACAAAATACTCTCTGACTGGTTTCAATTAGTGCCAGAGAAGAACAACACAGGAAGGGTCAGAGGTCACAAGCTATGCATAGATGAACAGACCTATAAGCAGATCCAGATGTATCAATGTAAAGAGATTCTTCCCCTGGGAAAAGTGTTGTAGGATCCTGAGGCCCTGCTGACACTTATGAATGTATGATGGATTCACTGAAAATTAATTTGAAACAGACATTTGAGACAGGGAGAAAATGTATATAAGGCGGTTATTTTGGAGGATCAGGGGGGCTGTGCTTTCTCCCTTTACAGAGAGAGAGAAAGTGCTGTCCCCGCCATTTCTATAGACAGACCTTGCTGTTCTGCATGACAATATTATTTTGCTGTTATGCTGAAATAAAAGTCTTTGTAGATAAAGCAACTGCTGTCTAAGTAATTCTTTGATTGGTGATATTTGGGCAACCATTGTGGGAACCAGAAGCCACAGCTTATCTGTAGATACCCCACTGGAGTTTCGATGTGGAGGTGGGGAGAAAGGCCATGCTTCCCCATCAGTATTGAGCATCCAGATTGTGCTGGATCAAGGCCCTTGCTTCCAAGTGCTCGTGCTGGCCCCCCTCAGAACAGCATCCAAAACAGATACAAAAAGGCATATGCAGAGTCCTAAGTACATGGGAGCAGCCTCTCGACATGTGATGTCAAAAATGATGGCTGTGAACGGCCTGCCAAGGTACCTCTGAGAGAGAAATCCATCTCCAGAGTTTTGGAGGAGCACTAACAGCCTTCTGACAACAGAGGCCATGCAGGGATGCCAGAGGCTTTGGTCAAAGCTGTTCAGGCCCCAAGGCCTTTGGAATCAGCAGCCATGGAGGAATGTCTTCAGGTGTTAGAGACCCGCATTGCATCGATGTTGGAGAAACAGCTGGCTGGTGCTTCAGTGCCCAGGGCATCGTCAGAGCGTGCAGCTCATCTTCAAGATGCACGCTCTGCCTATGGAGGTATCAACATCGGGGCATTGAAGAGATCTGATGCCAGTTCTTGGTGGGGCCATCTCTCTCTTGAGTCACTGTTCCCTCTAAGCTGTGCACATGTGCGCACACACCTCGCCGAGTGAGCGCACATACTTTACAGCAGAGCACACAAAAATTACGGTTCTGATTCTGATAGAAAACACAGACATCTTAAAATTTAAAAGTTGTTGTGTATTTACGGTTTTCACAAGTTCTACAGTATTTTCTAGTGCAATCAATGTGGTGTACATACTGTATTCTGACATGTAGTCAAATTTTAAAGTATATAACTCAGAGTGTCATTATGTGGCACACAAAAATTTAACCTTCCTTCAAAAGCTGCACAGCTGATATTTTATGCGCACACAGCCTACAGAAAATTAGAGGGAACATTGTCTTGAGTGTATCAGGATCTGATGTCCCGACAAAACTCTAGAAGCCCTCAATGTGGGAACGACCACCTTCTTCTGGAGAGCAAGGGGGAAAAGAGCTAGGAGACGTGGCATTCAGTTAAGGGGTTGCATTCACGTTTTATTATTATATTATTATATTATTTGGAAGCCCCATCTGTTTATAAGTTAAAGGTATCAGGGAGAGCTGTGGAAAAAAAAATAAAGGAGTTAGAAGATTGGTTCAGCTTGCGGCTATTGTGGGGTGCCCAGCATGCATGCCAAGTTGGTGTTCTTTGGCATGTGGGTCGTGTAGGAGTTCAGTCTCGCCAGCTGGTTTCTGCTGCAGCTGTGAGGCCAAATCTCGGACGGCTGAGGCGGACTTGATGGAGAAGAGACCTGATAAGACCCAGAGGCCTGTGGGTGGGATAGGGAGACTATGATAAAATGAGAAATAGTTTAAAAGGAACAGTTGCAAAGGTTAAAGACTTACATCAAACTTGGGTATTGTTTAAAAATATTATCTTTGAAGCCCAGACCAGCTGTATTCCACGCTTTAAGGAAAGTGGAAGGAAGTCCAAAAAACTGCCAGCATGGTTTAAAGGTGAGGTTACAGAGGCTGTTATTCCCAAAAAAAGCATCTTTCAGGAAATGGAAAAAAGAGCCAAATGACGAAACTGGAAACAGCACAAGCTTTGGCAAGTTAAATGCAAGGTATTGATGAGGCAGGCAAAGAGAGAATTTGAGAAGAAGCTTGCTGTGGAAGCAAAAACATGTAATAAAGACTTTTTCAAATATATTCATAGCAAAAAACCTGTGAGAGAGTCAGTTGGACCATTAGATGATAGAGGGGTAAAAGGGGGCACTAAGAGGGGACAAGGCCATATTGGAGAGACTGAATGAATTTTTTGCTTCGGTCTTTACTGAGGAAGATGTAGGGATGTTACCCATGACTGAAGTGGTATTTAAAGGTGATACTGTGGAAGAATTGAAAGAAATATCAATACACCGGAAAGATGTATTACAACTATTTGATAAATTGAAGAGTAGCAAATCACCTGGACCGGATGATATACATCCAAGGGTGTTGAAAGAACTGAAATATGAGATTGCAGAACTGCTATTAGTAATCTGTGAACTATCATTAAAATCATCTGTAATACCTGAAGATTGGAGGATAGCCACTGTAATGCCAGTTTTTAAAAAGGGTTCCAGGAGTGATCCGGGAAACTACAGACCAGTGAGCCTGACGTCAGTACCAGGAAAAATGGTAGAAACCATAATAAAGAACAAAATGACTGAAAATGTTAATAGTCATGGCTTAATGGGAGGCAGCCAACATGGCTTTAGTCAAAGAAGATCTTGTCTTACTAATCTGTTATGTTTTTTTGAAGGTGTGAATAAACAGGTAGACAAAGGTGAGTCGGTTGATATAGTGTATCTGGACTTTCAGAAAGCCTTTGACAAGGTCCCTCATCAGAGACTGTTGGCAAAACTAAAAAGTCATAGGATAGGAGGCAATGTACTATTGTGGATCAGGAACTGGTTAAAAGATAGAAAGCAGAGGGTAGGGTAAATGGCCAATTTTCCCAGTGGAGAAAGGTGAATAGTGGAGTACCCCAGGGATCGGTGCTGGGTCCGCTGCTTTTTGACATACTCGTAAATGACTTGAAAAAGGGAATAACGAGTAAGGTTATCAAATTTGCAGATGACACAAAACTATTTAAAGTTAATAAAACCCATGAGGATTGTAGAAAATTGCAAGAGGATCTTGATAAATTGGAAGACTGGGCATCAAAATGGCAGATGAAATTTAATGTGGACAAGTGCAAAGTTATGCACCTAGGAAAGAACAACCCAAACTATGGTTATACGATGCAAAGTTCCACATTAGGAACCACCACCCAGGAGATTTAGGTGTCATCGTGGGTAACATGTAAAACCCTCCGCCCGTTGTGCAGCGGCAGCCAAGAGAGCAAATAGAATGCTAAGTATCATAAGGAACGGAATGGAACATAAAACAAAGGATATTATAATGCCTCTGTATCATTCCATGGTGCAACCGCACCTTGAATACTGTGTGCAATTCTGGTCGCTGTATCTTGAAAAGGATATAGCGTTATTAGAAAAGGTACAGAGAAGAGCCACCAAAATGGTAAAGGGGATGGAAAGATACCCCTATGAAGAGAGGCTAAAAAGGTTAGGTCTCCTTAACCTGGAAAAGAGATGGCTGAGGGGAGAGATGATAGAGCTCTATAAATTAATGAATGGAGAGGAACGGGTAAACATAGATCGACTGTTTACGTCATCAGAATATAGAAAGACTAGGGGACATGCAATGAAGCTACAGGGTAAACTATTCAAGACTAATAAGAGAAAATATTTTTTCACTCAACGTGCAATCAAACTCTGGAATTTGTTACCGAAGGATGTAGTAAAAGCTGTTAGTGTAAGCTGGGTTTTAAAAAAAAATGTTTGGACATGTTCCTGGAGGAAAGGTATATAAACCATTATTAAAAGTGACCCAGGATATCACTGCTTGACCCAATACAAGCATTGTGGAACCTGTGCCTTTTGGGGAACTGCTAGGTACTTATGACCTAGATTGGCCACTGTTGGAAACAGGATATTGGGCTTGATGGACCTTGGTCTGACCCAGTATGCCATATCTTATATTCCTCTCGGTCCTGGGGGAGGGGGTGTGTTTCGCCTTCTCCTGGTGCAGGGATCCCATTGTTCGTGGAAGGCAGTGGGAGACGGACCTCTCCCACGAAAAGCTTTAAAAGCAAGGGGAAGAGAATAGTTAGAGATTCCTCCTCTAAGGGAGAATAGACGGGAGGTCCTCTCCGGAATTCATCCTCCTCATATATAAGGCCTTTTGTATAAGGCAACATGTAGGGAGGAGCCACTGAGGGCTTCACAAAAGGCCCAGAGATGTGGTGCTCCAATGACCCCTACGAAGGATATGGCAGAGGGGGAGCCAGGGTTGAGAAGACAGAGATTGGAGGAAGTCCTTTGGGATGAGAGAGGGTCACTGCCCTTGGAGGAGGGTGAGATTCCCCGTGGGGGGGAGGATTCTTGCATTGTCCGGGTCTTCCCTCGGGAGGAATTGGGGGTCTTGATAGCTCATTCTTCAAAGGCACTTAATTTGCGCACAGAGATGCCGTTAGAAGAATTACTGGAGGGACCCTCTTTTTCAGGCAGTAAGGACGACGCAGAGGGTTTTTCCCCTACACCTCTCATCTGGTGGATGATTCAGGATGAATGGGACGGCCCGGAGGCTGCTCTCAAGGGTATGTGAATAATGGGCCATCTTTACCCATTTCCGGAACAAGAGGAGGAGTTGCGTGCCCTTAGGTGGATATGGCAGTCTCCATGGTCATGAAGACGACCATGATCCCAGTGGAAGGAGGATCAGCGCTTAGGGATGTACAAGATATAGATCCTCCTTAAGCAGGCTTTCAATATTAATGTGCTGTCCTTGCAGGCTTCAGTATGTTGCGCCTTTGTGGTCCGAGTGTGTTTATGCTGGGCACAAGGAACTTTGGAGAGCTCAGTAGAGACTCAGCCTCACCCGCTGGAGGCAGCTAAATTGAGTCGGGAGCCCCATACTTAACAGATGCCTCCTATGACCTGATCAGATGTTTGTCTAAGGGTATGGCCTCGATGGTGGCAGTGCAGGGCTATTTGTGGCTGCAATATTGGTGAGCGGATGTCTCCTTTAAATCTCGTCTTAGTAAGCTCCCATTTTGGGGCAGGCTCCTGTTCGGGGAGGACCTTGAGAAGTTGGTAAAGAATTTGGGAGAGTCTAAAGGGGGGAGACTTCCTGAAGACAAGCAGAAGACCATTAGATCCTTGGTCCTGGAGCATGGGCAACCAAGGGATTTTAAGTGTCTTCGGGCAGTAAGGTTCACGCCGTACCAGAAAGGGTGTTTTTCTTCTAGGGGCAGGCATGTCAGGGGTTTCGAGGTCCTGGCAGAGGCCTTTTATCCCTCTTTAGCCTCAGCCTCCAAGACGCCCAGATTAAGTGAGAGCGGGCCAGATGGTTCTCGTTGGGGATCGGCTGCGGAACTTTTATGCCGCCTGGGCTCGAATCACTTCTGACCAATGGGTACTGGAGGTCAGAGAGGGGTACTCCCTGAAGTTTGACCAGTCAATCCAGGAAGCCTTCGTAAACTCACCGGTCAGGGCATCCCGCAAGCTTAAGGCCGTGTGACAAACCCTCCTCTATTTGCAGGCCTTGCAGACAGTAGTGGAGGTACCAGAAGGCCAATGCGGATGGGGTCGATACTCCATATACTTTGTGATCCCTAAAAAAGAGGGGACTTTCAGAACCATTTTGGACCTCAAGCATGTGAATCTGTGTCTGTGAGTGTTGCATTTCCAGATGGAAACTCTTCGATCTGTGATAGTGGTGGTCCGAGCGGGGGAGTTTTTAACTTCGCTCAATGTCACAGAAGCTTACCTACATATTCCCATTTGACACGACCATCAGCAGTATTTGTGATTCGTGGTCCTGATGGGCCACTTTCCGTTTCGGGTGCTGCTGTTTGGGCTGGCTATGGTACCTCGAATCTTCACCAAGGTCATGGTTGTAGTGGTGGCAGCACTCCACCAGGAAGGAATTTTGGTGCCTCCCTATCTCGAAGATTGGTTCATTTGGGCGGTCCAGAGAGGAAAGCAAACAGGCCATGGCAAGAGTTATCAAATTGCTGCAGGGACAAGACTGGGTGGTCAGTTTCGCCAAGAGTGATCTGCAACCATCCCAAGATTTGGAGTACCTGGCAGCCCGGTTCCAGCCAAACATAGGTCGAGTGTCATTACCTTGGGATCGGGTGCACAAGTTGCAAGGTCAGATATAATTTCTCAAGATGATGGTGCCAACGGTGTGGCATTACCTGCAGATTTTGGGCTCCATGGCTGCAGCGATCGAGCTGGTGCCCTTGGCTCTGGTTCACATGAGACCGTTGCAAAGGGCATGTTGTGCAGGTGGTCAGCACAGCACCACCCACTCTCCCGGTCACTGCCCTGTCGATAATCCCTCCGGTGGTGGCTTTAGCCCAGCAAGCTTTTTGCGGAGAAGCCACTGGAGACACTTCATTGGGTTCTGCTGACGACGGATGCCAGTTTATCAGGCTGGGGGTCACATTGTGAAGCCCAGATAGCCCAGGGACTTTGGTTGTCGCAGGACAGCGTGTGGTCCATTAAATCACCTGGAGTTATAGGTGGTATTCCTGGCCCTACAGAGGTTTCGGACCTTTCTAAGGGAAAGGTGGCGAGAGTGTTCTCGGACAATGCCACCACGGTAGCTTACATCAATCGGCAGAGAGGTATGAGCAGCCTGCTACTGGAGAAAGAGATCAGTCTGTTGATGGTCTGGGTAGAGAGCAACCTGCTGGCGCTCTCGGCGGCAGGCAAAGAGAATGTGGCGGCCGACTATCTCAGCAGAGTGCGACTTGACCTAGGGGAATGGATGCTCAATGTGGCAACCAAGTCAGCAAAGGTGGCCTAGTTTTACAATAGAAGAAAATGCATGTCAGAAGGTCTCAACGCGCTGGTACAGCCCTGGCCCTTGGGGGGTTACTCTGTTTCCCCCCTGGGTGATCACAGGTCAAGTGGTGCAGAGGATCAAGGCCTATCCAGGGCTGGTTTTGCTAATTACCCCAGATTGTTTGAGATGACCATGGTATACCGATCTGGTAGGACTGACAGTCAAGCATCCCTGGCATCTGCCAGTAACAGCCATCCTGCTTTTGCAGGATCCTGTCCTAATGCCTCAAGTGGATCAATTCTCGCTTACAACATGGCTCTTGAGAGGGCTTGGTTGAGTCAACAAGGTTATTCAACCTCCGTTGCTGAAAGTCTGAGCCCACTGTCTGGCCGATCTCACCATTGAGCACGTACCCCAGGAGCAGATTGTGTGGGGGTTTTATTTCAGGTACTTTCTAGTTCCCAAAAAGATGGAGAGGGGGAGGGGTTTTTGGCACATTCTGGACCTCAGAAACCTCAACACCTTTCTGATGCGAGAAAAGTTCAAGATGGTATCTCTAGGTACCCTGCTCCCTTAACTTCAGAAAGGCGATTGGCTATGCTCCCTGGATCTAAAGGACATGTATACCCACATACCAATCGATCCTGCCCACAGGAAATATCTCAGATTCATCCTAGGAGGAGATCACTTTCAGTACAAAGTGTTATCAGGCTGGCCTCGGTGTCCCAAGTCTTCACAAAGTGCCTCGTAGTAGTAGTGGCCTATCTCAGAACACTAGGGGGTTTTGTCTTACCTTATCTCTATGACTGGCTCATCAAAAGCACCACCCCAGAAGAAGTCCAGCAATCAACACAGTTGACCATCCAGGTATTAGAGCTGTTGGGTTCCATAGTCAATTACCCAAAGTTCAGCCCACTCAAAACTAGAATTCATAGGGGCTCTCCTCAACATGACTCAAGCAAAGGCCTTTCTCCCACCGGACAGAATCCAGAAATTGATGGCTTTGGTTCATGATACCCAGTGGAGTCGTCAGACAATGGCTCATGGAATACTGACCGTGCTCGGCCATATGATGTCTACAGTGCATGTCACTCCCATGGCTTGTCTGTCAATGAGACTAGCTCAATGGACACTGAGTACTTAGTGGAAACAAGCCACTGGCTGCCTTCGGGACTATTTGGCGGTCACCATACCTCTTGTCCAGTTCCTGCACTGGTAGTTGGATCATCAGAACCTGCTCAGGGGTCTCCCTTTTCAGAAGGTGCCACCCCAGAATATACAGACAACAGACGCATCCAAGCTGGGTTGGGGAGCGCATTTGGATGGCTTTCACACTCAAGGTGTCTGGTCCAAACAGGAGAAACCTACAACAGAGCAATTTTTTGGAATTATGAGCCATAGCAGATGCCTCAGGGTTTTCAGAGATCGCCTAGCTAACCAGATTGTACTGATTCCGACCAACAATCAGGTCACAATGTATTACAAAACAAGCAGGGGGGCACAGGTTTGTATCTCCTGTGCTGGGAGGCGGTCCGGTTATGGAAGTTTGCCATCATTCATGGTATGGAGGTAAGGGCCACATATCTGCCAGGGGAGGAGAATACCCTGGTGGACCAGCTGAACCGCATCCTTCAGTCACACAAGTGGACTCTGGACAGAGATGATGCAGCTCTGTTTGCCACTCAGCACAACGCCCAAGTAGATCAGTTCTGCGCCAGAGTTGCCTCGCACAGCAGGCCGCTCTGGATACTTTCCTCCTGCACTGGGGGAAGGGCCTGTTATATGTGTATCCTCTGATAGTGAAGATCCTGCTAAAACTCCAGATAGACAGGGATATGCTTATCTTTATCGAGCCGTATTAGCCCAGAGAGCTATGGTTTCCCCTTCTGCTTCAACTCTCCTAGTGGGAACCTCTGTGGTTGGACTCTGCTCCAGACCTTATATCACAGGAGGACAAGATGATGCTACACCTCATCGTCAGTTCCTTGGCCCTCACTGCGTGGATGTTGAGAGGCTAGTCCTATCACAGATTAACCTACCTGACTGAGTAAAGCACAGTTACTTACCTGTAAAAGGTGATCTCTGGGAACAGCAGGAATAAGTCTTCACATATGGGTACGTCGGTACCGACGGAGCCTGCGGGGGAACGCTCCCCAGCATCCCAAAAAAGGAAAGCTTTTGGGAGCATCCCACAGCGCCTGCACGCTGCCTTCCCGCCTTTCCTAACCGCCTCTCTCCAGTTCGAGTTTTAAAGCTTAGACAAAGAGAGAGGAAAGGAAAGATAGATAGAGAGATACAACTCCTAGGGGAGGTGGGTTGTGAAGACTTATTCCTGCTGTTCCCAGAGATCACCTGTTACAGGTAACTGTGCTATCTCCAGGAACAAGCAGGAATGAGTCTTCACATATGGGGACTCCCCAGCTAGAGATGCCTGGGAGATCCCCAAGGTTGTGAGACCCTGGGAAGGGCTCTACCTCCTGCCATGGATCTCAGGCATCCAACCAGGGATGGAGGGTAGGAGTTGATCAAGCATGGAACAGGTGTTTGAGAACAGCCTGACCAAACAAGGCATCCCGGCGGGAGTCCTTGTCCAAACAGTAATGGGCTGTGAAGGTATGAACCGAGGCCCAGGTGGCCGCTCGACAGATCTGGTCGATGGACACAGAATTTAGATTTATTTTATTTATTTATTTATTTACATTCTCTTATATACCGCACTATTCGGCATCAGCGTGGTTTACATGGAACAAAACGCTCAGTACAACAACATGTATGAGTTTACAGATAACAGGGAACAAAAACTTGGATAACAGGGGTAACTATTTACAAAACTTATTACATGGAGAAATCAAAGGATTCATAGAAGCCATAGAGGTGGCCATGGCCCTCACATTATGAGCTGTGACATGGCCCTCCAGAGAAAGGTTCTTACTCTGGTAGGCGAAAGAAATACACTGAGCAATTCAATTGGACAGTGTCCTCTTAGAGACTGGGAGTCCCAAATGAGAGGGATCAAAAGCAACAAAGAGTTGAGAAGACTTTCTATGTTGCTGTGTCCTTTGTAAGTAAAAAGCAAGAGCCCTCTTACAATCCAGGGTATGAAGATTCCTCTCTGCACTTGATGCATGAGGACCTGGAAAAAAGACAGGTAAATACACCTCTTGGTTAAGATGAAAAGGTGAGACCACTTTAGGCATAAAGTGTGGATTGGTCCTAAGGACTACCTTATCATAATGGAACCTTGTATAAGGTGGATTAGCCACTAAGGCCTGCAGTTCACTGATGCGGCGAGCTGAGGTGACTGCAATAAGAAAGATAACCTTCCAGGAAAGAAATTTCAAGGAGGTGGTGGCTAAGGGTTCAAAGGGTGGCTTCATGAGCTGACCAAGAACCAGATTCAAGTCCCATGCCACTGGAGGTGGTCTAATGGGAGGTTTAGTTAAAAGGAGGCCTCTCATGAATCTTGCAATAAGGGGATGAGAGGAAACAGGTTGTCCATTGAGAGGCTTGAGAGATGCTGCAATAGCACTCAAATGGACCCTTACTGAATTCGTTTTGAGGCCTGCATGGTAAAGATGCAGGAGATACTCTAGTAAAGAAATCAAAGGTATTGCTAGAGGGTTAATACCCTTCTCAGCACACCAAATGGTAAACCTTTTCCATTTAAAAGCATAGGAACGTCTAGTAGAAGGCTTTCTGGAAGCATGAAGGATATCCCTTACTTGCTGAGAAAGATGCCAATCTTGAAGGTCTAAGCCTTCAGCAACCAAGCCCTGAGATGGAGAGATTGGGGGTTTGGGTGCCACAACGTTCCCCCCTCCTGAGACAGGAGATCTGGAGCAGACCCTAAGTCCAGGGAGGGAGCTTGGGAAAGATGCAGAAGTAGAGGGTACCAAACTTGGCGTGGCCAACGTGGAGCTATGAGGATCATAGTCCCTCGATCTCTCTGAAGTTTGAACAGGGTCTTGGGAATTAGGGGAATGGGTGGAAAGGCGTACAGGAAGTCTTGACCCCAGTGAAGGAGGAAGGCATCCCTGGCCTGAACTCCCTGACACGGAATTCTGGAACAGAATCGGGGAAGTTTGGCATTCCACGGACTTGCAAAGAGGTCTATGTCCGGGGTTCCCCAAATTCAAAAGATTCTGACTATCTGGTCCATATGAAGGGACCATTCGTGTGGAAGCAGAACACGACCGAGTCTGTCTGCCCAAGAGTTTTGAACTCCTGGAAGGTATACTGCCAGAAGATGAATTTGATGCTCTCTGGCGAAGGCCCACAATCTCAGAGCTTCGTTGCAAAGTGACAGAGAGCTAGTCCCTCCCTGCTTGTTCACATAGAACATGGCTACTTGGTTGTCCGTATGAATGAGGACTGTCTTGTAGCTGAGCAGGGTATGGAAGACTCAGAGCCAAGAAGATTGCTCTGAGCTCTAAGATGTTGATATGTAGGGAGGTCTCCTGTGGGGACCAAATGCCCTGGGTGGAGAGGTCTTGAAGATGAGCTCCCCAACCCTTTGGAGAGGCATCTGTTGTAAGGACTGCTTGGGGTAACAACTGTTGGAAGGGGGACCCCAGCAACAGATTTTGAGTGGACTTCCACCACTGGAGAGAGCAAAAGAGGAGCCAGGAGGTTGCTATTTTGTCTGACAGACCCCCTGATGCCTGGGTCCACTGGGTGGACATAGTCCATTGAGCTGCCCTCATGTGAAGGCGAGCATAAGAGACCACATGCACAGTGGATGCCATGTGGCCTAGCAGTTGTAACATCTCTCGAGCAGTTAGCCTCTCAGGTTCAGTTAAAAACCCATCTAACTGCACTAAACGTAGGCAGCGGGCCTGGGGAAGATAGGCCCTTGCAGTTGTGGTATCCAGCAAGGCCCCTATGAACTCTAGAGACTGAGTAGGGGTGAGTTGGGACTTTGGAATGTTTATCACCAGTCCCAGATACTGCAGAACACGCATTGTGCAGGCTAGGGAAGTCTGGGCCTCTGATTGGGATGAAGCTCGGATGAGCCAGTCGTCCAGATATGGGAATACGAATATTCCTAGAGTGCGTAGAAAGGCAGCTATTACTGCCATGCATTTTGTGAACACTCTTGGAGCAGAGGCCAGACCAAAGGGAAGCAGCCTGTATTGGTAGTGCTTTCCCTGATAAAGGAACCGAAGGAACCTTCTGTGTGCTGGATGGATGAGTATATGGGTATACGCATCCTTGAGATCTAGAGAACAAAGCCAATCCTGACTCTGAAGGAATGGAAGGAGAGTGCCTAGATAAATCATCTTGAATTTCTCCTTGCATAGGAATTTGTTCAATTCTCTGAGATCTAATATGGGTCTGTAACCCCCTGTTTTCTTTGGAATTAGAAAGTAGGGGGGAGTAGAACCCTGAGCCCTGTTGAAGAAGAGGTACTTCTTCTATTGCCCCTTGGGCAAGAAGGGTAAAAATCTCTTGACCCAGAAGGTCGAGGAGAGATGTTGGAGAATTGAACTGTCTCACCATGGTGTAAGGAGGAAGGTTTGAGAAATGAAGTTTGTATCCTTCCCTTATGATGGAAAGGGTCCAGTGCTCTGCTGTGATTTGCTCCCATCTGGGAGCAAAGTGAGTTAACCTTCCTGGAATGGTGAGAGGCTCTGGTTCTTTTAGAGCCAGAAAGGCTAAGTTCTCTAGCTGCAAGTCAAAGGCCCTGAGGAGGCTGAGGCTGTTGGGCTACAGTAGGCCTTGCATCCTTAGGCTTGGCCTGTTTAGGTTGTTGACGCTTTGCAGCAAAACGACCTGCAGAAGATGTCTGCTGACCATAAACAGGATAATATCTTCCCTTCTTGGGAAAATATGCCTTTTTGAACAACCTCTTCTGGACAGGATTAGAGGTAGACTTTGAAAGCCTATCCAAAGCAGAATTTTCTGCATCCATTTGAGTGGCCTTTGCTTGCCAATCTTTGCCAAACAGGTTTTCACCTGTACAAGGAAGATTTCCTAATCCATCTTGGACCCAGGGTTCCAAATCAGAAGCTTGTAACCAAGCAATTCTGCGTGCACCTATGCCAATGGCCGAGGCTCTGCTGGCCCCCTCAAAAGAGTCAAAGGCTGCATGGTTAGAAAATTTGGAAACATCCTGGGCATGCTTAAGCCAGGTAAGAAAGTCTTCCCTTTTGTCTTCTGGAAGAAAAGGGAGGAAAGTTTGCAGATGATCTGTAACTTCCTTCAGAAACATCCCCATATAGAGACTATAGGAGTTGATTCTGGCAACAAGCATACTGGCCTGGAAAATTTTCCTGCCAAAAGCAATCTAAGGTTCTACATTCTCTTCCTGGAGGAGCAGATGAGTGCCTCTTTGCACTCTAACCTTTTCATAGCAGACTCCACCACAATAGAATGGTGAGGAAGCAGAGTTTTATGACATCCAGGACAAGGATGGACACGATACATGGTATCCAACCTACGAGAATGAGAAGAGATGGTGAGAGGAGTCTCCCATATGCCTATCATGTGGTCATAAAGGATCTCATGAACTGGCAAAGTGGCTGCCTCTTTAGGAGCCTTGGGATATTGCAAAATATCCAATTTTTTGGCTCTAGGCTCTGTCTCAGGGGCTACTGAGATAGAAAGCCCTTTGGCCACTTCCCTTATGAAGTCTTGAAAAGACAAGTCTTCTGGAGGGGACATTCTTCTTTTTGGAGAAGAAGGCTCCTGAGGAAGAAGTACCAATGCTTCGACAGAGGCCTCCGATGCATCAGAGTCTTCGGAGGAATCGAAGTATCGCCTGTCTGGATGCTCCTGTAAAGCCCGATACGCATACTGGGTGGTATCGACATCGGGAGTCATCGGTACCGATAGGCATCATCGGACAGGGTACCGCTGCAGACGACACCGAAGCCGATGTCGATGCAACCGGAACCGATATCGGAGCCGGTACCGACAACGAAGCTTGTTGCGGTACCAGCGGGGTTGCAGCTTGTATGAATGCCTTAATGGCACGCTGCATGGTCAGAACATTCTGATCCATCGATGCCATGAATGTCTGGAGGTCGGTACCAACAGATTCCACCGGTACCCCAGAACATTGCAATAGGTGATCGATCGAGGCCGTGCCATCGATGTCAACCTGTGACCCCATAGGAGGAGCTTTGGAAGCCGGAGCTTCCCGCCGGGGTACTTTTGCCGGTGCAGGATCCTCGAGGGCAAGCCCAGGGGCATCTCGATGCTTAGAGGGAGATCTACCCTTTGAGGACCGGCTGGACTTATGTTTGGTTACCTGAGATCCATAGGAGGAAGAAGCAGCCCTGGAAGACATTGATGCCACCGAAGCTGCATCAGAGGGAAACAGTGTACTGAGCTTGGCTGCTCGGTTCTGTAAACCTCTTTTAGACATCATGGAGCAGGACGCACAATCCGTGATGGAATGGTCAGGACCCAAACACTTAAGACACCAGTCATGGGTGTCGGTAACGGAGATGGTACCGCTGCACTTAGTGCATTTTTTAAACCCGGAGGCGGGCTTTTCCATGAGGAATTTTCTGTTAGGCCTAAAGCCCAACGAAGAAAAAATACACTGAAGTGGAACGGAAAGTATCCTTTTTTTTTTTTTAAAGAAAAAGAAAGAAAAGACCGGCGGTACCGGTCCGACGTCGAAGAAGGCAGACGCGCGACCAAAGAAATAAAATAAAATAAAGAACTTCTTCAGCGGTGACAGGAACACGACCTGCTGGCTCCGCGGAAAAGAAGAACTGGAGAGAGGCGGTTTGGAAAGGCGGGAAGGCAGCGCGCAGGCGCTGTGGGATGCTCCCAAAAGCTTTCCTTTTTTGGGACGCTGGGGAGCGTTCCCGCGCAGGCTCCGTCGGTACTGACGTACCCATATGTGAAGACTCATTCCTGCTTGTTCCTGGAGATCGGAGGTTCTGTTGGCTTCTAGGAGGGTCTTGATGAGGTGGGCTTATACTTTCAAATGGTACAGATTTGCTTCCTGGTGTGCACAGCGGGCACGAGATCCCTTTAATTGTTCCACTGAAAGACTTCTCAAGTACCTTCTATACCTCTTGAAGTTGGGTCTCAAGTTCAACTCTGTCAGGGTTCACCTCAACACGACTGGGACTTACCATCATGGTTCGGAGGGAAAATCCATATCAACTCAGCCTTTAGTGGTTTACTCCACATGAGACTTGCTCCTCTCAAAATCTCTCTTCAAGCCTCCAATGGTAGCTTGGGACCTCAATGTGGTTCTGGCGCAGCTCATGTTAACTTCCTTTGAGCCACCCGATTCCTGCCCTTTTGAAATTCTTGGCCTGGAAAGTCTTGTTCCTGGTGGCAGTTACCTCAGCATGCTGAATTAGTGACTTCAGGCTCTAGTGGCTCATCCACCATACATCAGGTTCCATCATAATAGAGTGATCCTGCACACTCATCCTTGATTCCTCCCAAAGGTGGTATTGGCTTTCCAGCCTGATCAGTCAGTCATTCTGCCAACTTTCTTTCCAAGACCTCACACCCATAGAAGGGAAGCGGCACAGCACATGCTGGACTACAATGAGCCTTGGCTTTCTACTTAGAGTGGACGAAGGTCCATCGAAAGTCCATCTAGCTATATGTCTCTTTTGACCACAGCAAGCTAAGGGCTGCTGTTTCTAAATGCACTCTTGATTTGGCTGGCAGAATGCATCTCTTTCGCTCATGCCCAGGTTGGCCTGAGCCTTGATGGTCATGTCATAAGCTCACAATGTCAAAACCATGGTTGTGTCGGTGGCCATCTTGCGCTCGATCTCCATGAAAGAGATCTGCAGGGCTGCAAAACGGTCTTCTGTCCACACATTTCTATCTCACTACTGTCTGAATGGGGATTCTAGACATAACGGCAACTTTGGCCAATCTGTACTCCAGCATCTGTTTGAGAATTAGAATCCAATTCCATCTCCCCCAAGGCCCTACTGTCCATCCAGGCTACCAAAGAAAAAAAATGAAACAAAGAACATGAATAGTAATAAACACTATGAAGAAGCTAAATCAGATGAGTTTCCGTTTGGGAACTACCGATGCTGTACCTAGTTGATTTTCCAGTTCTTAGTTTAATTTGCCCCTGTTGAGCTTATTGGCCTCCTCTGTTTTCAGTAGCCTGTAACTTGGGAGTCCCATATGTAAGGACTTCATTCCTGCTTGTCCATGGAGAAAAGGTAGTTACTCACCTGTAGCAGGTGTTCTCCATGGACAGCAGGAATAAGTCCTCACAACCCTCCCACCTCCCTGAACTCTGCTACAGCTTTGTTATTCTACTTGAGAAGATGGTGCTGCAGCAGGCGGGAAGACAAGTATGTAGGCACAGTGGAGCCTCCCAAAATCTTCCAAGAGAAGCTAGGGAGTTTTCCTACACCAGGCTCTGTTGGTGATGTCACCCATACGTGAGGACTTATTCCTGCTGTCCATGAAGAACAGCTGCTACAAGTTAGTAACTACCTTTTCTCTGCATCATTCCTGGGCCTTTAGTCTCAGGGTTGTGTTTCCTTGTTGAGCTGATGGGTGTTATCTTTATGGTTTTTGGGATGCCGCCATCATCATCATCAGGGCCACCGTTCCTAGTTGAGTTTCCCCCCACCTTTGTTTGAGGCTACCTTGCTGGTATGCAGGCCTCTGAGGGAGGCTCTCCACCAGATCTTCTGGTCAGTTGAGCCTAGAGGAGGGCAGGCGTGGTCCACATGGTGTAGGAGGGAGGGTAGGTGTGGTCCATGGGGTGGGCGGGAGGGAGAGTTCTGGCTTCCCGCCCCTCTTCTCTTTCCCTCCCCCAAGCCTCTGGTGTGGCCCCCTTCTCCTATTGGGGAGATAAAGGAAAGAGCATTGGAGCAGCTTCCTTGGGGATGGTTATGGGTCTTTGGTACACTGAGCTGCGCTTTTCCAGAACCTTGTGGGGGGGCATGGCGATCAGAAGGTTGTAGGTTTGATCAGTGGCTGCATCACAGACTGTGGACTGCCTTTAGGGAAGGAGGGAGGACAGTGGTGTTGCAGTATGCAGGCAGTCACATGTTTCTTCCCATGTCACCTTTGGGAGGTTAGCAGCTGAGCAGCAGGCATTAGGGTCAGGCTGCATGGCAGCGTTGACACAAATTCATGGGCCTTACGGTAGCGGCCCTAACATGGAGATGAGCCACAGCAGCTGCTAATATGTGGGGCATGCCAGAGCTTTCTGGAGGGCTTATGTGAGCCCTGCACATGGGTGAATTATTGGACTGCGGTGAGGACATGACATTGCAGCAGTGTGTGCTGGAACACGTGGCACAGAGCCTTCATACTGAGTTGGCAGTGGCAATTGGGAGGATTGGGCACAGCAGAGGGCCTGCTGTGGGATCCTCAGGTGCCACTGGGGCCACGCTCTGCCCCTTCCGTATTGATATTAGAGGGAAGCAATTCAGGGTGTTCCTTTACTTTGCTTTCCAGCCACTGGTGGGTTCCGTGGGAGAAGGGGGAATTCCCAAGATTTTGTATGCTTTCTGCATCGGGCTTATTGCCCTTTGCAGAATTCACAGAGTCCACTGAGGCTTGGGCTTGGCAGATAGGGGGAGCTGGAGCCTGACGAGCTTGGAGGATGGCGGACTCACAGGTCATCTGACTTTTTTTTGTGTGAGGAACCAACCTCCATCTCTAAGGTGAGCACGGCTCTTCAGATGTCTGTCAGATTTTATCAGAGCTGAAAAAAAATCCAACCACCATCTGCTGGAGACAGAAAAATATTAGTTTGCTTCTAGGGCTCAGGCTGATAGAGGCATGGGAGTGATGTCATTAAAACATGAACATTTCATTAGCTCTGTCTCCACTCATCTGCTGGTAGAAGAACTCAGCCCACCTGTCTGGACTGGTCTAGCAGGACAATATGGAAGTAGTCCTTCAGAGGCATTCCCCACCCGCAAGCAGTTCAGCATATGATTCTGGCTGAATGAGAAGCCCCTGATGAGTTCTGGGGAGAGGGGGGAGATAATTACTGGCAAGTTAAAGGTGGACATCTGGTTTCATTTTCTGAAGGGTGGACACTCTAGTTTTGACCGTCACCCACTGCACTACAATCTTACTGGAGTAGTAGAGAGTGATGCTGCCCTCCAGGACCAGCAAGTACTTTTGAAGACAGTCTTCTTGGTCTCAAAGCTTTGTTTGCAGGCCTCCATCTGTGGTGACTTAGTGGCTAGGGCACTTCTTAGATGGGTGCCGCAACTGCTGGAGGATTCAGCTATGGTTTGGTTCGGCTATGGAATCGGTAGAGGCGGCATTCCTGGCCGATACTATGCATGATCTCATTTGGCAGGCAGCAGCTATTGTGGTGCAACTGGTCAATGGAACTGGCTTCTAAGACCTGCTTAACAAAACTGCCCTTTTAAGGGCAGGCTCCTCTTCGGAGAGGACTTGGAGATGCTGTTTAAGGATTTAGGAGAGACCAATCCCCAGCAGCTCCCGGAGGATAAGCCTAAGGGATCTTCCTGGTAGGTAGGGGTATCAGTCTTGTCGTCAGGATCCTAAGAGGTATTGTCCAGGCAAATGGAGAGCTCTTCTGGGGAAGTCCTGTGGCAAGTCCTAGCCATTTTGGGTGGCACAAAAGCCCAAGCACTGTTCATCCTCTAGTGTCAGGAACTCTCAAGCTGGCCATTGTTGGGCAGTGGGCCTGCTTAGAAGGTCTTCCAGCAGACAGTCATCTTCATCTCTTATCTGGAGTGGGCTCACCTTATGATGGATCACTAGGTCTTGGATATTGTGCGGGATAGTTATGTCAGAATGCACTAAACCCATCATTGACACTTTTGTGGTCTACCTCTACTACTTGCTGCTGAAACCACCCTGGAAAGGTCACTTCAGTTTCAGGACATTTTTCCTGTGCCCCTTTGTGTGACAGGGCGAGAGTCGCTATTCCATCTATTTTGTCGTTTCCAAGAAGGACAATTCCTTCTGACCAATTCTCAACCTCAAGGGAGTCTATCCTTGCCTATGTATCTCTCACTTCTGTATGAAGACTCTGAAGTTTATTATTCAGGCAATCAGAAAGGGAGAATTTTTATCTTCCCTGGATTTGGCCAAAAAATACTTTCACATCCCCATCAGGACCAACCAAGAGAGGTTTCTGAGATTTGCCATTTTGGTCATCCATTTCTAGTTCCGGACCTCATCCTTTGGGCTAGCAACAGCTGCCCAAACCTTCTCCAAGGTCCTTATCGTGGAGTGGCTGCGGCACTGCATCAGGAAAATATCCAGGTCTACCCATACCTGGATGATTGGCTGATCCGGGTCAAGTCAGTACAGGAATAGCAAGTAGCAGCGGCTCAGATGGTCCAGGCCCTGGAGAGCTTGGGCTGGGTGGTGAATCATGCCAAGAGTCATCTTGAGCCAACACAATCCTTAGAGTATCTCAGGGAACGTTTAGATACCTGACAGGACAGGGGATTTTTGACAGATGAGAAAAGGGACAAGCTTTTGTCTGAGCTTATTGCTTTGAGCACAGGCATGGAACTATCTGCAGCTGCTTGGATCGATGGTGGCCACTTTGGATCTGGTCCTGTGGGTGAGGGTAAACCAGTGTTCCCTTAAGAGGGTTCTGCTTTTCAGGTTGTCCCTGCTATCTCAGGATGTCAAAGTTTGATGTCCCTTGCTCCCATCGGTGGTGAGGCATCTGTAGTGGTTGTCCTGCCATCCAACTTTATGAGGAACACAGACCCTTCAGTGGGTTATCCTGACTTCTGACGCCAGCCTCTTGGGTGAGGTGCCCATTGCTTGGGTCAGATGGCTCAGAGGCAATGGTCCCTGCAAAGACATGGCCTGGCTGATCAACGGGTTGGACGCTCGAGTAGTCCAGTTGGTCTTGCTCCATTTTTATCCCCTGATCCAGAGGGAAGTGGTCCAACTGTTCTCAATTTGTATTTATTTATTTATTTATTTAATTAATTAATATTTCTTATATACCACTTTACAATTTATCAAAGCTGTTTACACTGAAACTAACAATTCTTACAATGAACTATATAAGAACTATTTACATTTAACGTTCTAACTATTTACAATATAAGATACTAAGCTAAACATTTTGTTACGTTGTCAATGCGACGGCAGCAGGAATGTGACGACAGCAGCCTACATCAGTCAACAGGGGGAAAACAAGAACAAGATGATGGCCCAGGAGATGCATTTGCTATTTCCTTGAGTATACCATCCCCTGGACCGGATGGTATATATCCAAGGGTGCTGAAAGAACTGAATTATGAGATTGCAGACCTACTATAGTAATCTGTGAACTATCACTAAAATCATCTGTAAAGCATAGTTACTCACCTGTAACAGGTGATCTCCGGGAACAGCAGGAATTTAGTCCTCACATAGGGGTATCATCGGTACAGACGGAGCCTGCGCGGGAACGCTCCCCAGTGTCCAATTAGAAAGCTTTTGGGAGTATCCCACAGCGCCTGCGTGCTGCCTTCCCGCCTTTCCCAACTGCCTCTCTCCAGTTGAGTTTTAAAGCTGAGACAAACAGAGAGAGAGGGAAAGGAAAGAGATAGAGAGATACAACTCCTAGGGAAGGTGGGTGGGTTGTGAGGACTAAATTCCTGCTGTTCCCGGAGATCACCTGTTACAGGTGAGTAACTATGCTATCTCCAGGAACAAGCAGGAATGTAGTCATCACAGATGGGGACTCCCTAGCTTTAGGTGCCAGAGAGAGACCCCAGAAGTTGTGTGTCCCTGAACAGGGCTCCACTCCCCACCCTGGATCTCTGGCATCCTACCAGGGATGGTGGGTAGGAGTTGATTAGGTATAGAACGGATGTTGAAGAACAGCCTGACCAAACAAGGCATCCCGGCGGGAGTCCTTGTCCAAGCAGTAATGGGCTGTGAAGGTATGAACCGAGGCCCAAGTGGCTGCTCGACAGATGTCGTCGATAGACACAGAGTGCAGATGAGCCATAGAGGCTGCCATGGCTCTCACATTGTGAGCTGTGACATGGCCCTCCAGAGAAAGGTTCTTACTCTGATAGGCGAAGGAAATACACTGAGCAATCCAGTTAGACAGTGTTCTCTTGGAGACTGGAAGTCCCAAATGAGAAAGATCAAAAGCAACAAAGAGTTGAGAGGACTTTCTATGTTGCTGTGTTCTTTGTAAGTAAAAAGCTAAAGCTCTTTTACAGTCCAAGGTATGAAGATTCCTCTCTGCACTTGATGCATGAGGCCTTGGAAAAAACACAGGTAGGTAGACCGCTTGGTTCAGATGAAAAGGCGAGACCACCTTTGGCATGAAGTGTGGATGAGTCCTAAGGACAACCTTGTATAAGGTGGATCAGGTACTAGCGCTTGCAACTCACTAATGCGGCATGCTGATGTGATTGCAATGAGAAAGATAATCTTCCAAGAAAGTAATTTCAAGGAGGTAGTAGCTAAAGGTTCGAAAGGTGGCTTCATAAGCTGCCCAAGAACCAGGTTTAAGTCCTATGCCACCGGTGGTGGCCTAATGGGAGGCTTAGTTAGAAGGCCTCTCATAAATCTTGCTATAAGAGGATGAGAGGAAATAGCCTGTCCATTTAGAGGCTTAAAGGAAGCTGCAATAGCACTCAAATGGACTCTTACTGAGTTAGTTTTAAGTCCTGCATTGGATAAATGAAGGAGATACTCCAGCAATGATTCCAGAGGTATTGCAAGGGGGTTAAGACCCTTTTGCGAACACCATATGGTAAACCTTTTCCACTTGAAAGCATAAGAGCGTCTTGTGGAAGGTTTCCTGGAAGCAAAAAGAATATCTTTTACTTGCTGAGGGAGTTTAAGATCATGGAGATCTAGGCCTTCAGCAACCAAGCCCTGAGACACAAAAACTGGGGATTGGGATGCCATAACATTCCATCCTCCTGAGATAGGAGATCTGGAGCAGACCCTAACTCCAGGGAGGGAGCTTGAGAGAGATGTAGAAGCAGAGGGTACCACACTTGCCGTGGCCAACGTGGAGCTATGAGAATCATATGGCCTCTGTCTCTCTGAAGCTTGAACAGGGTTTTGGGAATTAGGGGAATGGGTGGAAAGGCATACAGGAAGTCTTGACCCCAGTGAAGGAGGAAAGCATCCCTGGCCTGAGCCCCCTGAGCCGGAATTCTGGAACAGAACCGGGGAAGTTTGGCATTCCACGGACTTGCAAAGAGGTCTATGTCCAGAGTTCCCCAAAGTTGAAATATCCTGGTCACCTGGTCTGCATGCAGAGACCACTCGTGTGGAAGCAGAACTCGACTGAGTCGATCTGCCCAAGCGTTTTGAATGCCTGGAAGATACACTGCCAGAAGATGAATCTGATGCTCTCTGGCGAGGGCCCATAGTTGCAAAGCTTCGTTGCAAAGCGACAGAGAGCCTGTTCCCCCCTGCTTGTTCACATCGAACATGGCTACCTGATTGTCCGTATGAATGAGGACTGTCTTGTAGCTGAGCAGGGTGTGGAACACTCGCAGAGCAAGGAAGATTGCTCTGAGCTCCAAGAGATTGATATGTAGATGACTCTCCTGTGGAGACCAGGTGCCTTGGGTGGAAAGGTCTTGCAGATGAGCTCCTCAACCCATTGGAGAAGGTATCTGTTGTGAGAGTTGCTTGGGGTAAGGGTTGTTGAAAAGGGGACCCCAGCAACAGGTTCTGAGTGGACTTCCACCACTGGAGAAACAAAATAAGGCGACTTGTGTTTGCTATTTTGTCTGACAGGCATCCTGATGCCTGGGTCCATTGAGTGGATAAAGTCCACTGGGCTGCCCTCATATGGAGGCAAGCATAGGGAACCACATGTACAGTAGATGCCATGTGGCCTAGTATTTGTAACATTTCCCGAGCAGTGAGATGAGGCTTTAGCACTGCTTGAGAAGCTAACTGCACCATGCGAAGGCAGCGGGCCTGAGGGAGATATTTATTTATTTATTTATTTATTTATTTAACAATCTCTTATATACCGCAGCTTCCTAAGATCAGCTGCGGTTCACAAATAACAACAGGCAACAAATCATGGATTTGTTTTACATATAACGTCATATAACTATAACCAATGTACAGTAAACAGAAATGTTGAACAGATAGCACTGAACAGCACTGAACACTTGCCTTTCTGGTGTCCAGCAAAGCTCCTATGAACTCTAAAGACTGAGTGGGAGTTAGACTGGATTTTGGGATGTTTATTACAAGACCCAAATACTGAAGGATACGCATTGTGCAGGATAGAGAAGTCTGGCCTCTGACTCTCTTGGGGCTCGAATGAGCCAGTCGTCTAAATAGGGGAAGACGAATATCCCTAGAGTGCGGAGAAATGCTGCTATGACAGCCATGCATTTCGTGAACACCCTTGGTGCTGAGGCCAGGCCAAAAGGAAGCACCCTGTATTGGTAGTGCTTTCCTTGAAAAAGGAACCTTCTGTGGGTTGGATGGATGAGGACATGGGTGTACGCATCCTTGAGATCTAGAGAACAAAGCCAATCCTGACTCTGAAGGTATGGCAGCAGAGACCCGAGAGAAATCATTTTGAATTTCTCTTTGACAAGGAATTTGTTCAATTCTCTGAGGTCTAAGATAGGTCTGTATCCCCCTGTTTTCTTTGGAATAAGGAAATAAGGGGAGTAGAACCCTGTACCCTGCTGATGAATGGGTACTTCTTCTATTGCCCTTTGGGCAAGAAGAATAGCGACCTCCTGCCCTAACAGGTTGATGAGAGAGGTCGGAGAATTGAACTGCCTTACTATTGTGTTAGGGGGCATGCTTGAAAAATGAAGCTTGTACCCCCTCCTTTATGATGGAGAGTGTCTAATGCTCTGCTGTTATCTGCCCCCATCTGGGGGCAAAGTGACATAACCTTCCTGGAATGGTGGAAGGCTCTGGTCCCCCGAGAGCCAGGAAGGCTAGGTTCTCTAGCTGAAAGTCAAAGGCCTTGTGGAGGCTGAGACTGCTGTGACGGCTGAGGCTTAGCAGTCTTTGCTTTCTTCTGTTTGCGTGGTTGCTGACCCTTCTTGACAAACTGACCTGCCGTACGTGCCTGCTGAGCATAGGCAGGATAATATCTTTTCTTATTAGAAAAGAATGGTTTCTTGAAAGATTTCTTTCTAGCAGGATCAGCTGTGGACTTGGATAATCTATCCAAGGTGGAATTTTCAGCATCCATCTCATTGGCTTTTTCCTGCCAATCTCTACCAAACAGGTTCTCACCAGTACAAGGGATGTTTCCCAATTTGTCTTGTACCCAGAGCTCTAGATCAGATGCCTGGAGCCAAGCAATTCTACGTGCACCTATGGCAATAGCAGAGGTCCTGCTTATGCACTCAAAGCAGTCAAAGGCTGCACGGTTGGCAAATTTAGAAACATCTTGGGCATGTCTGACCACAGTGAGAAAATCCTGTCTTCTATCTTCAGAAAGAATAGGACTTAAAGCTTCTAAATCATCTGTGACCTCCTTCAGGAACATTCCCATGTAGAGACTATAGGAAATGATCCTGGCAGAAAGCATGGAAGCTCGGAAGACACGATGTCCAAAAGCATCCAAGGTTCTGCACTCACGTCCTGAAGGATTAGAGGCATGCCTTTTTTACACTCTTGATCCTTCTCATAGCTGATTCCACTACAATAGAGTGGTGAGGAAGCTGAGTCTTTTGGAAACCAGGACAAGGAGGGACTCGATACACAGTATCCAGGTCTGCGAGAATGAGGAGAGGTGGTAAGAGGTGTCTCCCACATCTTTAACATGAGATCATATAAAATCTCATGAATGGGCAAGGTAGCTGCCTCCTTAGGAGTTTTGGGATATTGTAGAATTTCCAACTCCTTGGCCCTTGACTCTGTTTCAGGGGCCACAGTAATGGACAGACCCCGAGCCACCTCCCTGATAATATCCTGGAAGGAAATATCCTCCGGAGGAGACATCCTGCGCTTAGGGGAGGTAGATTCCTCTGGGAGAAGCATTCCTGCATCGACAGAACTATCAGAATCCTCAGATTCTTCTGAGGACTCGAAGTACCGTCTGTCCGGATGCTCTTGAAGAGCCCGATACCCGTACCGACCGAAGTCGGTACTGGGAGTAATTGGTACCGGGGTATCGGTATCGGAGGGCATCGGATGACTGGATACCGGCAAAGCAGACACCGATGCCGATGTTATCAGTACCAGTACCGGTACCGATACCGATGCTGGGGCCGGTACCGGCTGAATTGTCTGTTGCGGTTCCGAGGGCGTCGATGCCGCCAGACTGCGCTCAATAGCCAGGAATCTCTGGTCTATCAACGCTGCCGATGCCTGGATGTCAGTACCGGAGAAGACCGCCAGTACCCCAGAGCATGGCACCAGTAGTTCTGCCGAGGTAGAGGCCTCGAGAACATCCTGGAACCCCGATAATGCTTTGGAAGCCGAAGCCTCCCGCCGGGGCAATTTCGTCGGTGCAGAATCCTCAAGGGCAACGCCAGAGGCATCTCGATGCTTAGAAGGAGATCTACCCTTTGAGGACCGGCTAGATTTATGTTTAGTTACCTGAGATCCACGGGAGGATGAGGAAGCCCTGGAAGATGTCGATGCCACCGAAGCTGCATCAGGGTACTGAGCTTAGCAGCTCGGTTCTGCCGACCTCTTTTAGACATCATGGCGCAGGACATACAATCCGTGATGGAGTGGTCAGGACCTAAACATTTTAGACACCATTCATGGGTGTCGGTGACGGAAATGGTACCGCCACACTTGGTACACTTTTTGAAACCTGAGGCAGGTTTCTCCATTATAAGAAAAGGTTTTTGGGCCTAAGGCCCAAAAAGGCGCATGCACCTGAAGAAAATAGGAAAAAAGTAGAATATATATATATATATATTTTTTTTTTTTAAAGACAGAAAATAATAAGAAAAAAACGGTGGTACCGGTAAAGCGTCGAGGAAGGCAGACGCGACCACAAAAAAGAAAGAAATAAAGAAGAATTCTTCTGCGGTGACAGGAACAACGACCTACCTGCTGGCTCCGCGGAAAAAGAAGAACTGGAGAGAGGCAGTTGGGAAAGGCGGGAAGGCAGCACGCAGGCGCTGTGGGATGCTCCCAAAAGCTTTCTAATTGGACGCTGGGGAGCGTTCCCGCGCAGGCTCCATTCAGTACCGACGATACCCATATGTGATGACTAAATTTCTGCTTGTTCCTGGAGATTACCTGAAGATTGGAGGATGGCCAATGCAATGCTAATTTTTAAAAAGGGTTCCAGGGGTGATCCGGGAAACTACAGACCGGTGAGCCTGACGTCAGTACAGGGAAAAATGGTAGAAACCATTATAAAGAACAAAATTATTGAACATGTAGATAGCCAAGGCATAATGGGAGGCAGCCAACATGGCTTTAGCCAAGGAAGATCTTGTCTTACTTAACATAGTAACATAGTAAATGACGGCAGATAAAGACCAGCATGGTCCATCTAGTCTGCTCTGCAAGATGGCAAGAGTAGGTGCACCTGTCGCTCTGTGCAGGCCACCCCTCCCCATGTCTTTGTTTAGGGGTGAACCCACCACTCCATGTAGGACACCCCTATTTGAGATGTTAGATGGTTCAGAAGTTAGACGGTACAGAGGTTAGATGGTACCGTTTATTTTGTTTTTATCCTGTTGCTGTAAAGGGATCCACTGTTTGTCCCATACCGTTTTGAATTCCGTCACCGTGTTTGCCCCCACCACTTCCATCGGGAAGGCATTCCAAGCATCCACCACCCTTCCAGTGAAGAAATATTTCCTGACATTGCCTTTCAATTTATCACCTTGCAGCTTCATGCTATGCCCTCTAGTTTTACAGCTTCCCCGTCTTTGGAAGAGGTTTGTTTGTTCATCATTTCTCTAAGTATTTAAAGGTCTGAATCATATCTCCCCTATCCCTCCTCTCCTCCAAAGTGTACATATTTAGGTCTTCAAATTCTTCTCATAAGGCTTCTGACGCAGGCCCCAAATCATTTTGGTCACCTTCCTCTGAACAGTTTCCAGTCTTTTTACATCTTTTGCAAGATATGGTCTCCAAAACTGAACACAGTATTCCAAGTGAGGCCTCACCACTGACTTGTACAGTGGCATAAGTACCTCTTCCTTTCTGCTGGTAATTGCTCTTTGTATGCAGCCCAACATCCTCCTAGCTTTTGCCACCGCCTTGTCGCACTGTTTTGCCACCTTGAGATCATCAGAGATAATCACACCAAGGTCTTTCTCCTGAACCGTGCATACCAACCTCTCGCCCCATATCGTGTACATTTCCCTTGGATTTCTGCTACCCAAGTGCATGACACTGCACTTTTTCGCATTAAATCGTAGTTGCCAAGCATTAGACCAGTCTTCCAGCTTTTGTAGATCTTTCCTCATGTTAACCACTCCCTCGGGGGAGCCCACTGTTGCAAATTTTTGTGTCATCTGCAAAAAGACAGACTTTTCCATTCAGTCCTTCAGCAATATCACTCACAAATACATTGAACAGTGCTGGGCCCAGGACCGAACCCTGGGGCACCCCGCTAATCACCTTCCTCTCATTCGAGTGAGCTCCATGTACCATCACCTTCTGTCGTCTGTCAGTCAACCAATTTCTGATCCAGTTTACCATCTTGGGACCCATACCCAAGCTACTGAGTTTATTGACAAGCCTCCTATGAGGAACAGTTTATCAAAGGCTTTTCTGAAATCCAGGTAGATGACATCCATTGCATGCCCCTGATCTAGTTCCTTGGTCACCCAGACAAAGAACTCAATCATATTTGTTTGGTAAAACCATGTTGCCTCGGATCTTGCAACCTGTTGGTTTTCAGAAAGTTCACTATTTGCTCTTTCAGGAGCGCCTCCATTACTTTTCCCGCCACCGAGGTAAGGCTCACGGGCCTGTAGTTTGACACGTCTTCCCTGTCACCACTTTTGTGTAGAGGTACAACATCAGCCATTCTCCAGTCCTAAGGAACCTCTCCTGTTTCCAAGAATCTGTTGAAGACATCCTTTAACGGTCCTGCAAGAACCTCTCTGAGCTCTTTCAGTATCCTGGGATGTATCCCATCCGGTCCCATGGTTTGTCCACTTTCAGTTTAGCAAGTTGTTCTAACACCTCATCTTCTGTGAATGGTGTGGTATCTATTTCATTCCCATTTTTATATTTGGGGAGTCACAGCCGGTCCATCTCCAGGATCTTCTTTAGTAAAAACAGAGCAGAAGTATTTGTTTAGCAATTTCGCTTTTTCAGTGTCGCTTTCCACGAGTCCTTTCCCAGCACTTCTGAGTCCTGCAATTCCAACTCTGATCTTCTTCCTTTCCCAAAGAAAGTTTTGTCGCCACCCTTAACATCTTTAGCCATCTTTTCCTCTGCCTTTGATTTTGCTATCCTTATTTCTCTTTTAGACTCTTTGAGCTTGATCCTGTATTCATTTCTGTGTTCTTCTGTTTGCAAGCTTTTGAATTCTGCGAAAGCTGTGTTTTTTGCCTTTATTTGAGCAGCCACCTCTTTGGAAAACCAAATAGGTTTCCTTCTCCTCTTGTTTTTATTTACTTTTCTTACATATTTATCTGTTGCCCCTTTTATTGCAACCTTAAGTTTAGCCCATTGCAATTCCACTTCCCTTATCTCCTTCCACCCCGTCATCTCCTTCTTTAAATACTCGGCCATTTTATTGAAGTCACTGTTTTTGAAGTTTAGGACTTTGAGCTTGCTATGATTGGCCTGTACCATGGCTTTTATCTCAAACCACATACCGTGTGATGGTCGCTGTTGCTCACAGGGGCACTCACGCAGACATTCGACATGCTATCACTGTTGGTGAGCACTACATCCAGCGTTGAGTTTTCCCTGGTTGGTTCCATCACCATTTGTCTAAGTAATGCATCTTGGAGAGCATCCACAATTTTTTTTGCTTCTTTCCAGATGTGCAGAAGGAGTAATCCAATCCACATCAGGTAGATTAAAGTCACCCAATATGATCGCTTCCCCCTTTGTTGCTATCTTGGCAATAATCAATTCATTATCTCTCTCTTCAATTTGAGTCAGAGGTCTGTAGACTACAGCAATATGGATGACAGTGCCATCTCCTCTTTCCAACGCAATCCAGAGCGCTTCTTATTTTCCCCATGTCCCCTGCATTTCAGTAGCTTTAATAATGCTTTTAAAGTTATTCGTCTAGCATACCGCAGGGCATTATACACACATCATGAATGGTTGTTTCTTCAGCGAACTCCCTCTCCAGAATCATCATCATTACAACCTATAGTTGGCATTTTGCCCTATATGTCATTTAGTACAGCTGTGGCAGCTATTCTACGTACACACTGGTCAGTGTTGGAACTCCTTCCTTGTTTTCGCCGATCATTCATGATAGCATTTTCAAGAGGAGCCAATCTAGGTGATCTTGTGGCTCAAACTACTTTACCGATTGACAGACCTTTGGCTCCACCATTTCAACATAGGGGACATGACATTTGTCATAATTGTACACATTGTGCATTGTCCTTGACGGGACTACATTGGACTCATCCTTTGTCTGGTCGATCCTATCGGAGAAGATGGGAGACTGATTGTACCACAACTTTTGTAGTTTATTTAGTTCAATGCCCCTGTCCCTTAGTTTATGTGGGCCGTACAAAACGCGCTATCAAGGTGCGTATGGGAGAGCATGCTTCACGATTACGATCACATGTAGAGACAGCTCCTATGGTGGATCACTGTCAGCGTTTTCAACATCATTACCAGGATCTACGCTGGACTGTTATTGATTTTGTGCCCCTTGATCCTCGTGGAGGCGATAGAGTCAATAAGCTTCAACGATTGGAACAGTCATGGATCTTTCGTTTGGACACCGTCCAACCCACCGGGCTCAATAAAGAAGTTGAATGGATGAGTTTTGTTTGATGTCATCCGATTGGTTGAGGTACTCCCTGATTAGTGGGAATTCCCTCTTGTTCCAATTGGTGGCCCGATTGAGTGAAGGCAGAGTACAGCCATTCACATAAGTTTTGTCCTCTTAAGAAACAGCTGTTTTGCAGCGTCCCATTAAGGAATTGCACATGATATGTTAGCACTTGAAACAGGGTGTCCTACCCGAAACGTGCACGTCGTGCTCCAGCTTTCAAATCAGCTAAGTAACAAGATATTACTTTTGAGATGATTTCTCGAGTTTTTTAACTATAATGATTAAATAGGATATCGCCGTGTGGAGAACATGGTTTTCAGTCCATGTCCCTTTCCGGTATTATCCAACAAAAAAAATTGAGTGTGTTTCACAGGGGTTTGGTGATATTATTACGTTTGGAGAGATCATTTGGATATCACTATTTGGGGGCTTTTCTTGTTTGATTAATAATGCTTTTGACATACAAGGCTACTCCTCCTCCTTTTCCATTTTCTCTCTCTCTTCTGAATAGATTATAGCCAGCTATGGCTATATCCCAATCATGTAATTCATTAAACCGTGTTTCTGTAATGGCCACAATATCCAAATCCGTTTCCACCATTAGAGCTTCCAGGTCCAGAATTTTGTTGACTAAGCTTCGAGCATTTGTGCTCATTGCTTTCCAGCATTTACCTGGCTTGTGTGAATTGTGCATTGATTTTGTTCTGCCCACTTCTCCCACTTGTTTTTGATGTGTGGTTTAAAAGTGTAGCTTTTTCTGATGCTATTCTGCTTTTGCAGGGGGTGGCATGCAGATGTTGACCTTCCACATCCGTCACCCCCTTTTCCTAGTTTAAATGCATATCCACATACTGCCTGAATTTTTCACTTAGGATTCTTTTCCCTGCGACAGAGAGATGTAGTCCATCAGCACAGTATAGTCTCTTGTTGGTCCATCTGTTGCCCCAGTTTCCAATAAATCTGAATCCTTCTTGTTTGCACCAGGCCTGGAGCCATGTATTAAAGCTGTTAATGCGATTCAGCCTTTTTGTCCCCTTACCAAGAACAGGTAGAACTTCTGAGAATGCAACAGTGTTAACAATGGGCTTGAGTTTCTCTCCCAGAGATTGGAAGTCCTTTTGGGCTGTAGAGGCACTGTTTCTAGCCAGGTCATTTGTGCCCAAGTGGATAATAACATCAAGTTTGGAGTGTTCACTTTTTGCGCTAAGTATTTCAACAACTTGGTTTGTATTCCTGCTGGCTGAAGAGCCTGGTAGGCACATGACTATCTTCTCTCCTTTGAACTGTGTTCCCAAGTTGGTGCCTCTGATGATGGAATCTCCAAGTAGTAGTAGTTTTCTGTTTGGTGAGGTTTTCTTCATATTTGGTGCTTTAGCAGGAGATTGGGCATTGTCTGACTCATTTAAGGGCCCTTCAGTTTCTTTGGGTTGGGCAACCTCATTAGCCAAGGCAGAGAAGGCATTGTGCAGGGATATCTCTTGATGTATGGGATGTCTCTGCGTTACAGGTCGCAATCTACCAGAACCCACTGTGATCCATTTGTTCCTGGGGTGTTTGATTCTTTGTGGGAGCGGTGGTGGACTTTGTTCAGTTTGTATCCTAGAAGAGGTGCGCTTCATTGCAGCCAGTTCCTCCCTCAGTAGACACACTTCTTTATGCATGGTAGCTATGTCTTTCCTTAGTAGAGTAAGTTCTTCATGCATGGCAGCTGACTTGACAAGATCTTAGGCTCCAAATGATTCGTCTTTGAATGAAAGTACCGCAGTTATTGCACTGAATACACGACCTGTTGATTAAGCAGTCCCAGAAGAGGAAGAATAATAAGAAAAGATGAAGAAGATGTGGGCTTTAACCCAAGTTAGGAACAATAGATGGCACGTATGTGACCACTATATAGGCAATGTAGCCCCTGGGGTGGGTGGGTGGGAACCTAAGTGTCTCTGGCCAATAGGCTGTTCCTGAACTGTGGGCACACACAATGGAATAGGTAAGGGAACCCACCAATAAGGACAAATAGATAAATAGGTGGAGACAAACAGATAGAACTCACAGTTAAGCAGCAAATTCAGCAAAAATCACCTTTTGGGAGAGCTCTGGAAAGCACTCCTCAAGGAACAGAAAGGCAATCTGTTATGTTTTTGAAGGTGTGAATAAACAGGTAGATAAAGGTGAGTCGGTTGATATAGTGTATCTGGATTTTCAGAAACTCTTGGTGATATTAAAAAGTCATAGGATAGGAGATAGTGTACTATTGTGGATCAGGAACTGGCTAAAAGATAGAAAGCAGAGGATAGGACTAAATGGCCAATTTTCCCAATGGAGAAAAGTGAATAGTGAATACCCCATCCTGACGGCTGCAGCGTTAAAAACTGATGCTGCGAATCCCCTTTGTTCTTCTGCATACCGCGGACCGAGCGAACAGCCCCCGGAGCAGTTGCGCGCTGAGTAAAAACTTCACAAGCAATACCTGAATTATATGCTGGTTAGGCTGAAGTGCTCCCAACTCCACAAGGAACCGCTGCCAGCGATCCGGTAAGTGAACAGACTCCGAGGAGAGAGACAGTAGCTGGGGCTCCCAGAACCGCTCCTCCCGAACACCCCTAGCAGAGAAGAGGAGACAGGCTCTGTCCCATTCTCTGAGCTGTTTACCCGGCCAACTGACACTGACGCTGCCACAGAAAAACAGTCAGTATAATCAATAGCAAAGTGCCTAGATACCCTGCTAGGGTAAAGCACCGATTCTTCAGTGTGAACTCTTCCAGAAAATAAAAAAGATAAATAATGCCATCTGTTCTGGACTGGCCCGGAGAGACGAATAGGAATAAGTCTTCACACATATGGGTATCGTCGATACCAACGGAGCCTGCGCAGGAATGCTCCCCAGCGTCCAAAAGGAAAGCTTTTGGGAGCATCCCACAGCGCCTGCGCGCTGCCTTCCCGCCTTTCCCAACCGCCTCTCTCCAGTTCGAGTTTTAAGCTGAGACAAAGAGAGAGAGAGAAAGGAAAGGAAAGATAGAGATATACAACTCCTAGGGGAGGTGGGTGGGTTGTGAAGACTTATTCCTGCTGTTCCCAGAGATCACCTGTTACAGGTAAGTAACTGTGCTATCTCCAGGAACAAGCAGGAATGAGTCTTCACATATGGGGACTCCCCAGCTAGAGATGCCAGGGAGATCCCAAGTTTGTGAGCCCCTGATAAGGGCTCCACCTCACACCCATGGATCTCGGGCATCCAACCAGGGATGGGGGGTAGGAGTTGATCAGGTATGGAACAGGTGTTTGAGAACAGCCTAACCAAACAAGGCATCCCGGCGGGAGTCCTTGTCCAAGCAGTAATGGGCTGTAAAGGTATGAACCGAGGCCCAAGTGGCCGCTCGACAGATTTTGTCGATGGACACAGAGTTTAGATGAGCCATAGAGGCTGCCATGGCCCTCACATTGTGAGCTGTGACATGGCCTTCCAGAGAAAGGTTCTTACTCTGGTAGGCGAAGGAAATACACTGAGCAATCCAATTGGACAGAGTTCTCTTAGAGACTGGAAGTCCTAAATGAGAGGGATCAAAAGCAACAAATAGTTGAGAGGACTTTCTATGTTGCTGCGTCCTTTGTAAGTAAAAAGCAAGTGCTCTCTTACAATCCAGGGTATGAAGATTCCTCTCTGCAGGTGATGCATGAGGTCCTGGAAAAAAGACAGGTAAATACACCTCCTGGTTCAGATGAAAAAATGAGACCACTTTAGGCATAAAGTGTGGATTAGTCCTGAGGACTACCTTGTCATGATGGAACCTTGTATAAGGAGGATTAGCCACCAAGGCTTGCAGCTCACTGATACGGCGAGCTGAGGTGACTGCAATGAGAAAAATAACCTTCCAGGAAAGGAATTTCAAGGAAGTAGTGGCTAAGGTTTCAAAGGGTGGCTTTATAAGCTGGCCAAGAACCAAATTCAAATCCCATGCCACTGGAGGTGGTCTAATGGGAGGTTTAGTTAAAAGAAGGCCTCTCATGAATCTTGCAATAAGAAGATGAGAGGAAATAGGCTGTCCATTGAGAGGCTTAAGGGATGCTGCAATAGCACTCAAATGGACTCTTACTGAATTCGTTTTGAGGCCTGCATGGGATAAATGCAGCAAATACTCTAGTAAAGAATTCAGAGGTATTGCAAGAGGGTTAAGACCCTTCTCTGCACACCAAATGGTAAATCTTTTCCATTTAAAAGCATAGGAACGTCTAGTGGAAGGCTTTCTGGAAGCATGAAGGATATCCTTCACTTGCTGAGAAAGATGAAAATCTTGAAGGTCTAGGCCTTCAGCAACCAGGCTCTAAGGTGAAGAGACTGGGGATTTGGGTGCCACAACGTTCCCTCCTCCTGGGACAGGAGGTCTGGAGCAGATCCCAAGTCCAGGGAGGGACCTTGAGAGAGATGCAGAAGTAGAGGGTACCACACTTGGCGTGGCCAATGTGGTGCTATGAGGATCATAGACCCCTTGTCTCTCTGAAGTTTGAAGAGTGTTTTGGGAATTAGGGGAATGGGTGGAAAGGCACAGTCTTGCCCCCAATGAAGGAGGAAGGCATCCCTGGCCTGAACTCCCTGACACGGAATCCTGGAACAGAACCGGGGAAGTTTGGCATTCCACGGACTTGCAAAGAGGTCTATGTCTGGGGTTCCCCAAATTCGAAAGATCCTGGCTATCTGGTCCCCATGGAGGGACCATTCGTATGGAAGCAGAACTCGACTGAGTCTGTCTGCCCAAGAGTTTTGAACCCCTGGAAGATACACTGCCATGAGATGAATTTGATGCTCTCTGGCGAAGGCCCACAATCTCAGAGCTTCGTTGCAAAGCGACAGAGAGCCAGTCCCGCCCTGCTTGTTCACGTAGAACATGGCTACTTGGTTGTCCGTGTGGATGAGGACTGTCTTGTAGCTGAGAAGGGTGTGGAAGACTCTGAGAGCTAGAAAAATTGCTCTGAGCTCTAAGAGGTTGATATGTAGAGATGTCTCCTGTAAAGACCAGATGCCTTGAGTGGAGAGATCTTGAAGATGAGCTCCCCAACCTTTTGGAGAGGCATCTGTTGTAAGGGTTGCTTGGGGTAACACCTGTTGAAAGGGGGACCCCAGCAACAGATTTTGAGTGGACTTCCACCACTGGAGGGACCAAAAGAGGCGACTGGAGGTTGCTATTTTGTCTGACAGGCAACCTGATGCCTGGGTCCATTGGGTGGACAGAGTCCACTGAACTGCCCTCATGTGAAGGCGAGCGTAAGGAACCACATGCACAGTGGATGCCATGTGGCCTAACAGTTGTAACATCTCTCGAGCAGTTAAATGGGATTTTAACTGAATTTGTGAGGCTAACTGCACCAAGCGTAGGCAACGGGCCTGGGGAAGATAGGCCCTTGCAGTTGTGGTATCCAGCAAGGCCCTATGAACTCTAGAGACTGAGTAGGGGTGAGATGGGATTTTGGAATGCTTATTACAAGTCCCAGATACTGAAGGATACATCCTGTGCAGGTTAGAGAAGTCTGGGCCTCTGACTGGGATGGAGCTCGGATGAGCCAGTCGTCCAGATATGGGAATACGAATATCCCTAGAGTGCGTAGAAATGCAGCTACTACTGCCATGCATATGTGAACACCCTTGGTGCAGAGGCCAGACCGAAAGGAAGCACTCTGTATTGGTAGTGCTTCCCTTGATAAAGGAACCGAAGGAACCTTACATAAGAACATAAGATATGCCATACTGGGTCAGACCAAGGTCCATCAAGCCCAGTATTCTGTTTCCAACAGTGGCCAATCTACGTCATACGTACCTAGCAGTTCCCCCAAGGGACACAGGTTCCACAATGCTTGTATTGGTTCAAGCATTGATATCCTGGGTCCCTTCTTAATAATGGTTTATGGACCTTTCCTCCAGGAACTTGTCCAAACCTTTTTTAAACCCAGCTACACTAACAGCCTTTACTACATCCTCCTGTAACAAATTCCAGAGTTTGATTATACGTTGAGTGAAAAAATATTTATTTATTTAGCTGTATTTATATCCCGCTTTTCACCGGGTCAAAGCGGTCAATTGGGAGATACATTTAACACAAGGGGATATGACACACATACGCTAATACTTACAGGGAACATGGGCAATGGAGGGTTAAGTGGCTTGCCCAAGACCACAAGGAGTGCCTATAGGACTAGAAATCCCAGTCCCTCCAGCCTGAGATTGCTGTCCCCAGGTGGGACTTGAACCCCCGGCCCTCCGGCCTGAAGTACCTTGTCCCAACCACTAGGCCACTCCTCCTAGTTTACCCTGTAGCTTCATAGCATGTCCCCTAGTCTTTCTATATTCTGATAAGGTAAACAATCGATCTACGTTTACCCGTTCCACTCCGTTCATTAATTTATAGACTTCTATCATATCTCCCCTCAGCCGTCTCTTTTCCAGGTTAAAGAGCCCCAACCTTTTTAGCCTTTCTTCATAGGAGTATCCTTCCATCCCCTTTACCATTTTGGTGGCTCTTCTCTGAAGCTTTTCTAAAATCGCTATATCCTTTTTAAGATACGGCGACCAGAATTGCACACAATATTCAAGGTGCGATCTCACCATGGAACGATATAGAGGCATTATAATATCTTTTGTTTTATTTTCCATTCCTTTCCTTATCATACCTAGCATTCTATTTGCTCTCTTGGCCGCTGCTGCACACTGGGCCGAGGGTTTTAACATGGTATCCACAATGACGCCTAAATCTTTTTCCTGGGTGGTGGTTCCTAATGTGGAACCTTGCATCGTGTAACCATAGTTTGGGTTTTTCTTCCCTAGGTGCATAACCTTGCACTTCTCCACATTAAATTTCATCTGCCATTTTGATGCCCAGTCTTCCAATTTATCAAGATCCTCTTGCAATTTTCCACAATCCTCTTGGGTTTTAACAACTTTAAATAGTTTTGTGTCATCTGCAAATTTGATAACCTCACTCGTTATTCCACTTTCCAGGTCATTTATGAATATGTCAAAAAGCAGCGGACCCAGCACAGATCCCTAGGGTACACCACTATTCACCTTTCTCCATTGGGAAAATTGGCCATTTAGCCCTACCCTCTTCTGCTTTCTATCTTTTAACCAGTTCCTGATCCACAATAGTACACTGCCTCCTATCCCATGACTCTTTAGTTTTGCCAAAAGTCTCTGATGAGGGACCTTGTCAAAGGCTTTCTGAAAGTCCAGATACACAATATCAACCGACTCACCTTTGTCCACCTGATTATTCACTCCTTCAAAAAAACATAACAGATTAGTAAGACAAGATCTTCCTTGTCTAAAGCCATGTTGGCTGTCTCCCATTAGGTCATGACTATCTACATGCTGAGTAATTTTATTCTTTATGATGGTTTCTACCATTTTTCCCGGTACTGATGTCAGGCTCACCGGTCTGTAGTTTCCCGGATCACCCCTGGAACCCTTTTTAAAACTTGGTGTTACATTGGCGATCCTCCAATCTTCAGGTATTAGAGATGATTTTAATGATAGTTCACAGATTACTAATAGCAGGTCTGCAATCTCGTATTTCAGTTCTTTCAACACCCTTGGATGTATACCATCCGGCCCAGGTGATTTGCTACTCTTCAGTTTATCTAATAGTTGTATTACATCTTCCCGATGTATCGATATTTCCTTCAATTCTTCCGCACCTTTAAATACCACTTCAGTCATGGGTAACATCCCTACATCTTCCTCAGTAAAGACTGAAGCAAAGAATTCATTCAATCTCTCCGCTATCGCCTTGTCGCCTCTTAGTGCTCCTTTAACCCCTTTATCATCTAATGGACCAACTGACTCTCTCACAGGTTTTTTGCTACGAATGTACTTGAAAAGGTCTTTACTTTGCGTTTTTGCTTCCGCAGCAAGCTTCTTCTCAAATTCTCCCTTTGCCTGCCTTATCAATGCCTTGCATTTGACTTGCCAGTGCTTGTGCTGTTTCCAGGTTTCGTCGTTCGGCTCTTTTTTCCATTTCCTGAAAGATGCTTTTTTGGCAACAGCCTCTCTGACCTCACCTTTAAACCATGCTGGCAGTTTTTTGGACTTCCGTCCACTTTTCTTAAAGCGTGGAATACAGCTGGACTGGGCTTCCAAGATAGTATTTTTCAACAACAGCCAAAGCCTGATGTACGTCTTTAACCTTTGCAACTGCTCCTTTTAGTTTTTTCTTAACTATTTTACTCATTTTATCATAGTTTCCCTTTCAAAAGTTAAAAGGTAGTAGGGTGGATTTCCTTACTATCCCTCCTCCACTAATTAAATCAAAGGCGATCATGCTATGATCACTATTGCCAAGTGGCCCCAACAACCTTATCTCTTGCACTAGATCTGGAGTTCCACTAAGGACTAGGTCTAATATGGCTTCCCCTCTGGTCGGTTCATGAACCAGCTGCTCCAAGAAGCAGTCATTTATTTCATCTAGGAACTTTATCTCCCCAGCATATCCTGACGTGACACTGACCCAGTCGATACCGGGGTAGTTGAAATCACCATTATTACTGCACTGTAACGTTTGTTAGCTTCCTTGATTTCTTTGAGCATTTCATCATCCATTTGGTCATTCTGGCAAGGCGCTCGATAGTACACCCCACTGCCATTGCCTTCCCCCTTTTACATGGAATTTCAATCCATATAGATTCTACAGCAGATTTTGTTTCCTGCAAAACTTTAATCCTTTCTGACTCAATGCCCTCTCTAACATAGAGAGCAACCCCTCCACCAATTTGATCAGCTCTATCATTACGATATAGTTTGTACCCAGGTATCACAGTGTCCCACTGGTTGTCCTCCTTCCACCATGTCTCTGATATTCCAATCATATCTAACCTTTCATTTAGTGTTATATATTCTAACTCTCCCATCTTATTTTTTAGACTTCTAGCATTTGCATACAAGCATTTTAGAGAATGTATTCTACTCATATTAATTTGGCTATTGTTAGACATGGGTAATTTAGGATCTTTAAGCTCAATCTGCTCCATACTTGAGGGCATTTGGGCTACTTTACTCTTTTGTGGAACCTCTCTGCTTTTGGTAGTATCCTTCAAAGATACATTCTTCCGAACCATCTGCTCTTGGGCGACTGTCGGCTTTCCCCTAATATCTAGTTTAAAAGCCGCTCTATCTTCTTTTTAAAGGTTAATGCCAGCAGCCTGGTTCCATCTCGGTTAAGGTGAAGCCCATCCCTTCGGAAGAGCCCCTCCTTTCCCCAGAATGTTCCCCAGTTCCTAACAAATCCAAACCCCTCATCTCTGCACCATTGTCTCATCCACGCATTGAGACTCCGGAGCTCTGCCTGCCTTTTGGGTCCTGCGCGTGGAACAGGAAGCATTTCGGAGAATGCTACCCTGGAAGTTCTGGATTTCAACTTCCTACCTAAAAGCCTAAATTTAGCCTCCAGAACCTCCCTACCACATTTTCCTATGTCATTGGTACCGACATGTACCAAGACAGCAGACTCCTCCCCAGCACTATCTAAGACCTTATCTAGGTGGTGCGTGAGGTCCGCTACCTTCGCACCAGGCAGGCATGTTACCAGGCGATCCTCACGTCCACCAGCCACCAAGCTATCTACATGCCTAATGATTGAATCACCAACTATAACGGCTGTCCTAACCCTTCCCTCATGGGCACATGGCCTTGGAGAAACTTCCTCGGTGCGAGAGGGTTTTACATCACCTGGAGGACAGGTCCTAGTTACAGGATCACTTCCTGCCACACCAGGGTGATGCTCTCCTGTCACGTGACCTCTCTCCTCCATGGCATCAGGGATGCTGCCAGACTGGAGGTGGGACTTCAGGACTATATCCCTGTAGGTCTCGTCTATGTACCTCTCTGTCTGTCTTATGCTTTCCAAGTCTGCTACTTTAGCCTCTAGAGAATGGACTCGTTCCCTGAGAGCAAAGAGCTCCTTGCACCTAGTGCACACGTAAGACCTCTCACCAACTGGGAGAAAATCATACATGTGACACTCAATGCAAAAGACTGGAAAGCCCCCATCCCGCTGCTGGACTGCTGTCTGCATCTTAGTTTTAAGTTTGTGTTTAGATCTAAGTTCTTTACTTACTAAGGGTTGCTATGGATATTTATACTAATAAAACTGTACCTAATACGTGTAATATACCTTGTTCACCTGAAGCTTAACTAATCTCAGGTCCTTAGTATATGACTGATTTGGGTAATGAGCTTCACCTGAGAGCACCTCCTGTCTTTTAAGATGTGTAAGTACCTATAAAGCTACGATTATCCCAGGGGTGGGTGGGTATGGGGAGGGAGGAAGGGAAATAACACTTATTAAAAGAGGGCTGCTACACAGTACCCTGTGTCTTGTGCTGCTGAGGTAAGCTAAATTCTGATTTGATTTAAATTATAGCTCTTAGCTGCTGCTAGGCTCTAACTTCTTATGAAATTTAAACTACAAGCTCTCTGCTGGGTTCTAAATTTAACCAGAAAGCTCTCCTCTGTGTTTTAAATTTAAGCTAAAAGTACTTTGCTGATGCCAAGCCCTGAGTGACTATTAAATTTAAACTACAAGCTCTCTGCTGGGTATGAAATGTAACCAGAAAGTTCTCCTCTGTGTTTTATATTTAAACTTAAACTGCTGCTACTAGGCCCTGACTGATTTAACAAAAAATAGTGGGTTCACAGATTAATTAGCTTTAATACAAAGAATTCCTTTTAGAAAATTACCAGAAGTATATACTCACAGTTGAAGATCTCTCTTCAGAAGTAACATTCCCTTTTTCTAGTCCTTCTGTGTGTTGGATGGATGAGGACATGGGTGTACGCATCCTTGAGGTCTAGAGAGCAAAGCCAATCCTGACTCTGAAGGTATGGAAGGAGAGTACCGAGAGAAATCATCTTGAATTTCTCCTTGCATAGAAACTTGTTCAATTCTCTGAGATCTAAAATGGGTCTGTAGCCCCCTGTTTTCTTTGGGATAAGGAAGTAGGGGGAGTAGAACCCTGAGCCCTGTTGAAGAAGAGGTACTTCTTCTATTGCCCCTTGGGCAAGAAGGGTAGCAATCTCCTGACCCAAAAGGTCGAGGAGAGATGTCTGAGAATTGAACTGTCTCACCATGGTGTGAGGAGGAAGGTTTAAGAAATGAAGCTTGTACCCCTCCCTTATGATGGAGAGGGTCCATTGCTCTGCTGTGATTTGTTCCCATCTGGGAGCAAAGTGAGCTAACCTTCCTGGAATGGTGAGAGGCTCTGGATGTTCTAGAGCCAGAAAGGCTAAGCTCTCTAGTTGTAAGTCAAAGGCCCTGAGGAGGCTGAGGCTGTTGGGCCATAGCAGTCCTAGCAGCCTTAGGCTTGGCCTGTTTCGGTTGTTGCTGTCTCTTTGTAGCAAAACAACCTGCAGAAGATGACTGCTGACCATAAGCAAAATAATATTTCCCTTTTTTGGGAAAATAACCCTTTTTCAACAACCTTTTCTTAAAAGGAGCAGAAGTAGACTTTGAAAGTCTATCTAAAGCAGAATTTTCAGCATCCATTTGGGTGGCCTTTGCTTGCCAATCTTTGCCAAAAAGGTTTTCACCTGTACAAGGAAGGTTTCCTAGTCCATCTTGAACCCAGGGTTCCAAATCAGAAGCTTGTAACCAAGCAACTCTGCATGCACCTATGGCAATGGCCGAGGCTCTGCTGGCACCTTCAAAAGAGTCAAAGGCTGCACGGTTGGAAAAATTGGAAATATCCTGGGCATGTTTAAGCCAGGTGAGGAACTCTTCCCTTTTATCTTCTGAAATAAAAGGAGATAAAGTTTGCAGGTGATCTGCAACTTCTTTTAGAAACATCCCCATATAGAGACTATAGGAGTTGATTCTGGCAACAAGCATACTGGCCTGGAAAATTCTCCTGCCAAAGGCATCTAAGGTTCTGCATTCTCTTCCTGGAGGAGCAGAAGAGTGCCTTTTTGTACTCTTCATCTTCTTCATAGCAGACTCCACCACACTGGAGTGGTGAGGAAGCTGAGTCTTATGGAAGCCAGGACAAGGAGGAATACGATACATGGTGTCCAACCTGCGAGAATGAGGGGAAGTGGTGAGAGGAGTCTCCCATATGCCCAACATGTGATCATAAAGAATCTCATGTATTGGTAAAGTGGCTGCCTCTTTAGGAGCTTTAGGATATTGTAAAATATCTAATTTTTTGGCTCTAGGCTCTGTCTCAGGGGCCACTGAGATGGAAAGGCCCCTGGCCACTTCCCTAATGAAGTCTTGGAAAGACAAGTCTTCTGGAGGAGACATTCTCCTTTTTGGAGAAGAGGGCTCCTGAGGATGGATCACCGATGCTTCGACAGAGACCTCTGATTCATCAGAGTCTTCAGAGGAATCGAAGTATCGCCTGTCTGGATGCTCCTGCAGAGCCCGATACGCGTACCGGGTGGAATCGACATCGGGAGTGATCGGTACCGATGGGCATCACAGAACAGTGTACCGCTGCAGTCGACACCGAAGCGGATGTCGATGCAATCGGTACCGGCACCGGAACCGATGTCGGTACCGGTGACGGAGTCAGTACCGGCAACGGAGTTTATTGCAGTACCGAAGGCATCGCAGCTTGTATGAATGCCGTGATGGCACGCTGCATGGTCAGGATATTCTGATCCATCGACGCAACCAATGTCTGGATGTCGGTACCAGTGGGAACCACCGGTACCACAGAACATGGCAACAGGTGATCGGTCGAGGCCGAGCCATCGATGTCAACCTGTGACCCCATAGATAAAGCTTTGGAAGCCGGAGCCTCCCGCCAGGGTAATTTTGCCGGTGCGGATTCCTCGAGGGCAAGCCCGGAGGCATCTCGATACCTAGAGGGAGATTTACCCTTCGAGGACCGGCTGGACTTAAGTTTGGTTACCTGAGATCCATTTGAGGAAGAAGCAGCCCTGGAAGACGTCGATGCAACCGAAGCTGCATCAGAGGGAAACAGGGTGCTGAGTTTGACTGCTCGATTCCGTAGACCTCTTTTAGACATCATGGAGCAGGACTCACAATCCGTAATGGAGTGGTCAGGACCTAAACATTTTAGACACCATTCATGGGTGTGGGTGACAGAAATAGTGCCGCTGTACTTCGTGCATTTTTTAAACCCAGAGGCGGGCTTTTCCATGAGGAAAAATTTCCTAGGCCTAAGGCCAAAGAATAAAATGCATTGAAGTGAGAAAAAGAGTAGGTTTGTTTTTTTTTTTTAGAAGAAAGAAAAGACCGGCGGTACCGGTCTAGCGTCGAAAAGGCAGACGCGCGACCAAAGAAATAAAATAAAATAAAGAAATTCTTCAGCGGTGACAGGAACACAACTTGCTGGCTCCGCGGAAAAGAAGAACTGGAGAGAGGCTGTTGGGAAAGGAGGGAAGGCAGCACGCAGGCGCTGTGGGATGCTCCCAAAAGCTTTCCTTTTGGACGCTGGGGAGCGTTCCCGCGCAGGCTCCGTCGGTACCGACGATACCCATATGTGTGAAGACTCATTCCTGCTTGTTCCTGGAGATCAGGTGTTCTCTGGGAACAGCAGGAATCAGTCCTCACATATGGGTGACGTCGTTGCTGACGGAGCCCACGTGGAGAATTTCCCCAGCTTTCAAAGAAAACCTTTGGGAATGCTACCACACATGTGTAGTCCCCTTTCCGCCCAAGGGTGCCATAGCTAAGACGGATGACATAGCTAAGACGGTAGTCAGGCAAAACCAAAAAGATGGAAACTCCAAGGGGAGGAGTGAAGGTTGTGAGGACCGATTCCTGCTGTTCCCAGAGAACACCTGTTACAGGTGAGTAACTACGCTTTCTCCAGGAAAAAGCAGGAAGTCAGTCCTCGCATATGGAACTCCCTAGCTCCAGGATGTTGTGGACCGAACCACGACAGTACCAACGGTGATGGGTCGGGTGGCCGTGAGTTGCAGAAGGTGAGTCCCCACTGAGAGACTCTGCAAGACTCTAGTGTCCAGCAACACTATCACTCCAGTAGCTTGAACACAGAGGGTCAGAGGGCAGGAGTTTCCTACACTCCAAAAATATTACGCAGCACTGCCTGATCAAATGCACTGTCCCTATGGGATTCGCTTTCCAGGCAGCAGTGTGCTGCGAACGTGTGAATGGATGACAAAGTGGCGGCTCTACAAATTTCCGTTACCGGCACAGAACGGAGGTGGGCCACTGACATGGCCATCACCCTCACGTGAGGTGCTGTGATCTGGTGCTCCAGGGAGAGGCCTGCCCGCTCATAGGCGAGAGCAGTGCAGTTCGCCACCCTAGAGGATAGGGTACGCTTGGTTACAGGGAACCCTAGTCTGCTGGAGTCATAGGACATGAAAAGCTGAGGTGCTCTTCGGTGCCCCTGGGTCCGCTGCAGATAGAAGGACAGGGCCCATTTACAGTCCAGTGTGTAGAGTATGAGCTCCTCCCTGCCAGCATGAGGCTTCGGGTAGAAGGTGTGGAGCAGCAGGAGCACCACCTCCTGGTTGAGGTAAAACGTGAATACCACCTTCAGGAAAAATTTAGGATGAGTGCGGAGTACTACCCTGTTCTTGATGAACCTAGTATACGGGGTTCTGCCACCAACGCGTGAAGCTCACTGACTCTGCGAGCTGAAGTCAGGGCCACCAGGAAAACCATCTCTTCCAGGATAGGTATCTGAGGTGGCAGATGGCTTGAACGGTGGCCTAGTGAGCTGGGAGAGCACCACGTTGAGGTCCCATTCTGCTGCCGGAGGGTGGACAGGGGGCTTGGAAAGCAGAAGGCCCATAGGAAACGGGAAACCAGGGGCTGGCTAGAGAAGGGCTTTCCCCCCACCAGGTGGTGGTGAGCGGCTATGGTGCTCAGATGCACCCGGTCTGAGTTAGATTTCAACCATGTGCGCGACAGATGCACTAGGTACTGGAGTACCAGCTGAACGTGGCAGAGAACGGGTTCTCCTTCCTATCTGCGTACCACAGAGTGAACCTGCGCCATTTCAAGACATAAGCCCTCCTCGTGGAGGGCTTCCTGGAGGCTAGCAGGATTTCCTCAACCTCTTATGGTAGGTTGAACGGGGCCAAGGCTACCCTCTCAGCAGCCAAGCCATTAGAGTCAACGACCTCACATTGGGGTGCAGAAGGGAGCCCTCCTCCTACATCAGGAAGTCCGTGGCTCAGCCCAGGGGTACTGGGAGTGTCGCCGCCAGCAAGAACAGTAGTGGGAACCAGGGTTGCCTGGGCCACCTGGGGGTGATCAATATCACAGATGCCCTCTCGTTCTGAATTTTGAACAGAGTCTTGGCGACCTGGGGATTTGGTGGGAATGCATACAGCAGTCCCTCGGACCATGAGATCAGGAACGCGTCTGACGCTACCCTCTGTGGGTGCGGCTGACTGGAGCAGAAGCAAGCCAGCTGCGTGATGTTGGGAGAGGCGAAGAGGTCCATCTTGGGCCAACCCCAAAGGCAGAAGAGCTTGTTTGCCACTGCAGGGTCAAGATGCTACTTGTGAGGGCAGAGGACTCTGCTAAGTCTGTCTGCCAGGTAGTTGTCCTGGCCCAGGAGGTAGACCGCTTGCAGGAGCATGCCGTTGCGCACTGCAAAGCCAAGGAGGATTACAGCCTCCTGGCAGAGGGAAACTCCTGCCCTCTGACCCTCTGTGTTCAAGCTACTGGAGTGATAGTGTTGCTCGACACTAGTCTTGCAGAGTCTCTCAGTGGGGACTCACCTTCTGCAACTCACGGCCACCCGACCCATCACCGTTGGTACTGTCGTGGTTCGGTCCACAACATCCTGGAGCTAGGGAGTTCCATATGCGAGGACTGACTTCCTGCTTTTTCCTGGAGAAAGCGTAGTTACTCACCTGTAACAGGTGTTCTCTGGGAACAGCAGGAATCGGTCCTCACAACCTTCCCTCCTCCCCTTGGAGTTTCCATCTTTTTGGTTTTGCCTGACTACCGTCTTAGCTATGTCATCCGTCTTAGCTATGGCACCCTTGGGCGGAAAGGGGACTACACATGTGTGGTAGCATTCCCAAAGGTTTTCTTTGAAAGCTGGGGAAATTCTCCACGTGGGCTCCGTCAGCAACGACGTCACCCATATGTGAGGACTGATTCCTGCTGTTCCCAGAGAACACCTGATCTCCAGGAACAAGCAGGAATGAGTCTTCACACATATGGGTATCGTCGGTACCGACGGAGCCTGCGTGGGAACGCTCCCCAGCGTCCAAAAGGAAAGCTTTTGGGAGCATCCCACAGCGCCTGCGCGCTGCCTTCCCTCCTTTCCCAACAGCCTCTCTCCAGTTCTTCTTTTCCGCGGAGCCAGCAAGTCGTGTTCCTGTCACCGCTGAAGAATTTCTTTATTTTATTTTATTTCTTTGGTCGCGCGTCTGCCTTTTCGACGCTAGACCGGTACCGCCGGTCTTTTCTTTCTTCTAAAAAAAAAAAAAAACCTACTCTTTTTCTCACTTCAATGCATTTTATTCTTTGGCCTTAGGCCTAGGAAATTTTTCCTCATGGAAAAGCCCGCCTCTGGGTTTAAAAAATGCACGAAGTGCAGCGGCACTATTTCTGTCACCCACACCCATGAATGGTGTCTAAAATGTTTAGGTCCTGACCACTCCATTACGGATTGCGAGTCCTGCTCCATGATGTCTAAAAGAGGTCTACGGAATCGAGCAGCCAAACTCAGCACCCTGTTTCCCTCTGATGCAGCTTCGGTTGCATCGACGTCTTCCAGGGCTGCTTCTTCCTCAAATGGATCTCAGGTAACCAAACCTAAGTCCAGCCGGTCCTCGAAGGGTAAATCTCCCTCTAGGTATCGAGATGCCTCCGGGCTTGCCCTCGAGGAATCCGCACCGGCAAAATTACCCCGGCGGGAGGCTCCGGCTTCCAAAGCTTTATCTATGGGGTCACAGGTTGACATCGATGGCTCGGCCTCGACCGATCACCTGTTGCCATGTTCTGGGGTACCGGTGGTTCCCACTGGTACCGACATCCAGACATTGGTTGCGTCGATGGATCAGAATATCCTGACCATGCAGCGTGCCATCACGGCATTCATACAAGCTGCGATGCCTTCGGTACCACAATAAACTCCGTTGCCGGTACTGACTCCGGCACCGGTACCGACATCGGTTCCGGTGCTGGTACGATTGCATCGACATCCGCTTCGGTGTCGACTGCAGCGGTACACTGTTCTTGTGATGCCCATCGGTACCGATCACTCCCGATGTCGATTCCACCCGGTACGCGTATCGGGCTCTGCAGGAGCATCCAGACAGGCGATACTTCGATTCCTCTGAAGACTCTGATGAATCAGAGGTCTCTGTCGAAGCATCGGTGATCCATCCTCAGGAGCCCTCTTCTCCAAAAAGGAGAATGTCTCCTCCAGAAGACTTGTCTTTCCAAGACTTCATTAGGGAAGTGGCCAGGGGCCTTTCCATCTCAGTGGCCCCTGAGACAGAGCCTAGAGCCAAAAAATTAGATATTTTACAATATCCTAAAGCTCCTAAAGAGGCAGCCACTTTACCAATACATGAGATTCTTTATGATCACATGTTGGGCATATGGGAGACTCCTCTCACCACTTCCCCTCATTCTCGCAGGTTGGACACCATGTATCGTATTCCTACTTGTCCTGGCTTCCATAAGACTCAGCTTCCTCACCACTCCATTGTGGTGGAGTCTGCTATGAAGAAGATGAAGAGTACAAAAAGGCACTCTTCTGCTCCTCCAGGAAGAGAATGCAGAACCTTAGATGCCTTTGGCAGGAGAATTTTCCAGGCCAGTATGCTTGTTGCCAGAATCAACTCCTATAGTCTCTATATGGGGATGTTTCTAAAAGAAGTTGCAGATCACCTGCAAACTTTATCTCCTTTTATTTCAGAAGATAAAAGGGAAGAGTTCCTCACCTGGCTTAAACATGCCCAGGATATTTCCAATTTTTCCAACCGTGCAGCCTTTGACTCTTTTGAAGGTGCCAGCAGAGCCTCGGCCATTGCCATAGGTGCATGCAGAGTTGCTTGGTTACAAGCTTCTGATTTGGAACCCTGGGTTCAAGATGGACTAGGAAACCTTCCTTGTACAGGTGAAAACCTTTTTGGCAAAGATTGGCAAGCAAAGGCCACCCAAATGGATGCTGAAAATTCTGCTTTAGATAGACTTTCAAAGTCTACTTCTGCTCCTTTTAAGAAAAGGTTGTTGAAAAAGGGTTATTTTCCCAAAAAAGGGAAATATTATTTTGCTTATGGTCAGCAGTCATCTTCTGCAGGTTGTTTTGCTACAAAGAGACAGCAACAACCGAAACAGGCCAAGCCTAAGGCTGCTAGGACTGCTATGGCCCAACAGCCTCAGCCTCCTCAGGGCCTTTGACTTACAACTAGAGAGCTTAGCCTTTCTGGCTCTAGAACATCCAGAGCCTCTCACCATTCCAGGAAGGTTAGCTCACTTTGCTCCCAGATGGGAACAAATCACAGCAGAGCAATGGACCCTCTCCATCATAAGGGAGGGGTACAAGCTTCATTTCTTAAACCTTCCTCCTCACACCATGGTGAGACAGTTCAATTCTCAGACATCTCTCCTCGACCTTTGGGTCAGGAGATTGCTACCCTTCTTGCCCAAGGGGCAACAGAAGAAGTACCTCTTCTTCAACAGGGCTCAGGGTTCTACTCCCCCTACTTCCTTATCCCAAAGAAAACAGGGGGCTACAGACCCATTTTAGATCTCAGAGAATTGAACAAGTTTCTATGCAAGGAGAAATTCAAGATGATTTCTCTCGGTACTCTCCTTCCATACCTTCAGAGTCAGGATTGGCTTTGCTCTCTAGACCTCAAGGATGCGTACACCCATGTCCTCATCCATCCAACACACAGAAGGACTAGAAAAAGGGAATGTTACTTCTGAAGAGAGATCTTCAACTGTGAGTATATACTTCTGGTAATTTTCTAAAAGGAATTCTTTGTATTAAAGCTAATTAATCTGTGAACCCACTATTTTTTGTTAAATCAGTCAGGGCCTAGTAGCAGCAGTTTAAGTTTAAATATAAAACACAGAGGAGAACTTTCTGGTTACATTTCATACCCAGCAGAGAGCTTGTAGTTTAAATTTAATAGTCACTCAGGGCTTGGCATCAGCAAAGTACTTTTAGCTTAAATTTAAAACACAGAGGAGAGCTTTCTGGTTAAATTTAGAACCCAGCAGAGAGCTTGTAGTTTAAATTTCATAAGAAGTTAGAGCCTAGCAGCAGCTAAGAGCTATAATTTAAATCAAATCAGAATTTAGCTTACCTCAGCAGCACAAGACAGGGTACTGTGTAGCAGCCCTCTTTTAATAAGTGTTATTTCCCTTCCTCCCTCCCCATACCCACTCACCCCTGGGATAATCGTAGCTTTATAGGTACTTACACATCTTAAAAGACAGGAGGTGCTCTCAGGTGAAGCTCATTACCCAAATCAGTCATATACTAAGGACCTGAGATTAGTTAAGCTTCAGGTGAACAAGGTATATTACACGTATTAGGTACAGTTTTATTAGTATAAATATCCATAGCAACCCTTAGTAAGTAAAGAACTTAGATCTAAACACAAACTTAAAACTAAGATGCAGACAGCAGTCCAGCAGTGGGATGGGGGCTTTCCAGTCTTTTGCATTGAGTGTCACATGTATGATTTTCTCCCAGTTGGTGAGAGGTCTTACGTGTGCACTAGGTGCAAGGAGCTCTTTGCTCTCAGGGAACGAGTCCATTCTCTAGAGGCTAAAGTAGCAGACTTGGAAAGCATAAGACAGACAGAGAGGTACATTGACGAGACCTACAGGGATATAGTCCTGAAGTCCTACCTCCAGTCTGGCAGCATCCCTGATGCCATGGAGGAGAGAGGTCACGTGACAGGAGAGCATCACCCTGGTGTGGCAGGAAGTGATCCTGTAACTAGGACCTGTCCTCCAGGTGATGTAAAACCCTCTCGCACCGAGGAAGTTTCTCCAGGGCCATGTGCCCATGAGGGAAGGGTTAGGACAGCCATTATAGTTGGTAATTCGATCATTAGGCATGTAGATAGCTTGGTGGCTGGTGGACGTGAGGATCGCCTGGTAACATGCCTGCCTGGTGCGAAGGTAGCGGACCTCACGCACCACCTAGATAAGGTCTTAGATAGTGCTGGGGAGGAGTCTGCTGTCTTGGTACATGTCGGTACCAATGACATAGGAAAATGTGGTAGGGAGGTTCTGGAGGCTAAATTTAGGCTTTTAGGTAGGAAGTTGAAATCCAGAACTTCCAGGGTAGCATTCTCCGAAATGCTTCCTGTTCCACGCGCAGGACCCAAAAGGCAGGCAGAGCTCCGGAGTCTCAATGCGTGGATGAGACAATGGTGCAGAGATGAGGGGTTTGGATTTGTTAGGAACTGGGGAACATTCTGGGGAAAGGAGGGGCTCTTCCGAAGGGATGGGCTTCACCTTAACTGGGATGGAACCAGGCTGCTGGCATTAACCTTTAAAAAGAAGATAGAGCGGCTTTTAAACTAGATATTAGGGGAAAGCCGACAGTCGCCCAAGAGCAGATGGTTCGGAAGAATGTATCTTTGAAGGATACTACCAAAAGCAGAGAGGTTCCACAAAAGAGTAAAGTAGCCCAAATGCCCTCAAGTATGGAGCAGATTGAGCTTAAAGATCCTAAATTACCCATGTCTAACAATAGCCAAATTAATATGAGTAAAATACATTCTCTAAAATGCTTGTATGCAAATGCTAGAAGTCTAAAAAATAAGATGGGAGAGTTAGAATATATAGCACTAAATGAAAGGTTAGATATGATTGGAATATCAGAGACATGGTGGAAGGAGGACAACCAGTGGGACACTGTGATACCTGGGTACAAACTATATCGTAATGATAGAGCTGATCAAATTGGTGGAGGGGTTGCTCTCTATGTTAGAGAGGGCATTGAGTCAGAAAGGATTAAAGTTTTGCAGGAAACAAAATCTGCTGTAGAATCTATATGGATTGAAATTCCATGTAAAAGGGGGAAGGCAATGGCAGTGGGGGTGTACTATCGAGCGCCTTGCCAGAATGACCAAATGGATGATGAAATGCTCAAAGAAATCAAGGAAGCTAACAAACGTTACAGTGCAGTAATAATGGTGATTTCAACTACCCCGGTATCGACTGGGTCAGTGTCACGTCAGGATATGCTGGGGAGATAAAGTTCCTAGATGAAATAAATGACTGCTTCTTGGAGCAGCTGGTTCATGAACCGACCAGAGGGGAAGCCATATTAGACCTAGTCCTTAGTGGAACTCCAGATCTAGTGCAAGAGATAAGGTTGTTGGGGCCACTTGGCAATAGTGATCATAACATGATCGCCTTTGATTTAATTAGTGGAGGAGGGATAGTAAGGAAATCCACCGTACTACCTTTTAACTTTCGAAAGGGAAACTATGATAAAATGAGTAAAATAGTTAAGAAAAAACTATAAGGAGCAGTTGCAAAGGTTAAAGACGTACATCAGGCTTGGCTGTTGTTGAAAAATACTATCTTGGAAGCCCAGACCAGCTGTATTCCACGCTTTAAGAAAAGTGGAAGGAAGTCCAAAAAACTGCCAGCGTGGTTTAAAGGTGAGGTCAGAGAGGCTGTTGTTGCCAAAAAAGCATCTTTCAGGAAATGGAAAAAAGAGCCAAACGACGAAACCTGGAAACAGCACAAGCACTGGCAAGTCAAATGCAAGGCATTGATAAGGCAGGCAAAGGGAGAATTTGAGAAGAAGCTTGCTGCGGAAGCAAAAACGCAAAGTAAAGACCTTTTCAAGTACATTCGTAGCAAAAACCTGTGAGAGAGTCAGTTGGTCCATTAGATGATAAAGGGGTTAAAGGAGCACTAAGAGGCGACAAGGCGATAGCGGAGAGATTGAATGAATTCTTTGCTTCGGTCTTTACTGAGGAAGATGTAGGGATGTTACCCATGACTGAAGTGGTATTTAAAGGTGCGGAAGAATTGAAGGAAATATCAATACATCGGGAAGATGTATTACAACTATTAGATAAACTGAAGAGTAGCAAATCACCTGGGCCGGATGGTATACATCCAAGGGTGTTGAAAGAACTGAAATACGAGATTGCAGACCTGCTATTAGTAATCTGTGAACTATCATTAAAATCATCTCTAATACCTGAAGATTGGAGGATCACCAATGTAACACCAATTTTTAAAAAGGGTTCCAGGGGTGATCCGGGAAACTACAGACCGGTGAGCCTGACATCAGTACCGGGGAAAAAATGGTAGAAACCATCATAAAGAATAAAATTACTCAGCATGTAGATAGTCATGACCTAATGGGAGACAGCCAACATGGCTTTAGACAAGGAAGATCTTGTCTTACTAATCTGTTATGTTTTTTTGAAGGAGTGAATAATCAGGTGGACAAAGGTGAGTCGGTTGATATTGTGTATCTGGACTTTCAGAAAGCCTTTGACAAGGTCCCTCATCAGAGACTTTTGGCAAAACTAAAGAGTCATGGGATAGGAGGCAGTGTACTATTGTGGATCAGGAACTGGTTAAAAGATAGAAAGCAGAGGGTAGGGCTAAATGGCCAATTTTCCCAATGGAGAAAGGTGAATAGTGGTGTACCCCAGGGATCTGTGCTGGGTCCGCTGCTTTTTGACATATTCATAAATGACCTGGAAAGTGGAATAACGAGTGAGGTTATCAAATTTGCAGATGAAACAAAACTATTTAAAGTTGTTAAAACCCAAGAGGATTGTGGAAAATTGCAAGAGGATCTTGATAAATTGGAAGACTGGGCATCAAAATGGCAGATGAAATTTAATGTGGACAAGTGCAAGGTTATGCACCTAGGGAAGAACAACCCAAACTATGGTTACACGATGCAAGGTTCCACATTAGGAACCACCACCCAGGAAAAAGATTTAGGCGTCATTGTGGATACCATGTTAAAACCCTCGGCCCAGTGTGCAGCAGCAGCCAAGAGAGCAAATAGAATGCTAGGTATGATAAGGAAAGGAATGGAAAATAAAACAAAAGATATTATAATGCCTCTATATCGTTCCATGGTGAGACCGCACCTTGAATATTGTGTGCAATTCTGGTCGCCGTATCTTAAAAAGGATATAGCGATTTTAGAAAAGGTTCAGAGAAGAGCCACCAAAATGGTAAAGGGGATGGAAGGATACTCCTATGAAGAAAGGCTAAAAAGGTTGGGGCTCTTTAACCTGGAAAAGAGACGGCTGAGGGGAGATATGATAGAAGTCTATAAATTAATGAACGGAGTGGAACGGGTAAACGTAGATCGATTGTTTACCTTATCAGAATATAGAAAGACTAGGGGACATGCAATGAAGCTACAGGGTAAACTATTTAAAACTAATAAAAGAAAATATTTTTTCACTCAACGTGTAATCAAACTCTGGAATTTGTTACCGGAGGATGTAGTAAAGGCTGTTAGTGTAGCTGGGTTTAAAAAAAGGTTTGGACAAGTTCCTGGAGGAAAGGTCCATAAACCATTATTAAGAAGGGACCCAGGATATCAATGCTTGAACCAATACAAGCATTGTGGAACCTGTGTCCCTTGGGGAAACTGCTAGGTACATATGACCTAGATTGGCAACTGTTGGAAACAGAATACTGGGCTTGATGGACCTTGGTCTGACCCAGTATGGCATATCTTATATTCTTATGTTCTTATTTTATCAATTCATCACTGCATTTCCTTCATGATTGGTGCTACTTTATTACACTGTAGTCCCGATTGGAGAAAGTCTACTGTACTCTTATCTCTAGAGAAGCAGAGGAACAGAAGTTATCTCTAGCAAGCAGAGAGAACCTCAGGACAAAGGAATAGGGGAGGGACAAGCATGTATCAGGGTATGACTTCACCAAGAGGGGTGTATCCTTTTCACACAGCATAGAGGAAAGAGATGTGTCAGTACACTTTTTTCAGTTCTTAGCCCTGCCTGGATTTCTACCTCACCACCACCATGCAACTGTGGGGAAGTTGGGCTTTCTGGAAGCCTGGACTCCTCTTGACGTGGTAGATGGCATCGAGGCATAGGCTGACCACCGGCACAGAGGCCAGAGTCTCCCACATCCATAGAGCAGCTGTTCGAGGATGGGTTGCACCGGCACCGATAGAGCCTCCTTCGGGGGAGACTCATACTGGAGGATCTCCAGCTCTTTGGTGCATGGGTCGTCCTTGGACTTAGTGGTGACTGAGAGGTTTTGGGCCATGTCCCGGATGAAGTCGTGGAATGCAACGTCCTTGGGTGGAGAATAGTGCTGGAGTTCTGCGGGAGATAGCTCCGAGGGGATGTCTCAGTGTTGAGAGGTCTCGGGGGAAGCCTTGATGTCAGTCTCCCAGTCTGACTCTGAGGGCATCGAGGAGTCCGAGGTTCGGAGCTCCCGCACCTTGAGGCCTGCGTCGGGGGATCGAGACCCCCGACCGGTCTTGGGTCAGACTCCCAGAAACTAGCTGGGGAGGACCGGACACCCGAGGATTGAGACTGAGATCTCAATCGGTGCCGAGGGCTGTCCCGAGGCAGATAGCGCTCGGGGCACGGCTCAATGCCCGGGGACGCCACCACAGTCGGGGGCCTGGTTGTCAGGGCAGATGATGCAGACGAACCAGACATCATCGCCTGCTGCATGGTCAGTATAGCAGAGATACTCTGTTCAAGGACTGCCATTCTGGCTTTGATGCCAGAAGGCTCTGCAGCTTTCAGCGCGGGCACAGAGGGTTTCAGGCCCGGCGCCAGTGCTCTGGCGAGCATGTCCTCTATGAGGACCGTGTCCTTGGGGAGCCTCGCATGGTCACCACTGCCGAAGACTCCTTCCTAGAGACCTTAAGAAGGCACTACTCAAAGTCATCCGAGTCCCGCCGTGGGATCTTACTGGGTTTCCCCAGTGGAACCTCGACTGGCTTCGAGGATTTTTTCTTTTTCTTGCCAGGATCTGGCGTCTTTCCGAAGGAGCAGCTGCTGCAGGACTACGAAGATGCCCAGGCCTCATGGGAGATGCTCAGCTTCAGGCTCAGCGTCGGGGAAGCCGGAGCAGAGCTGGACCACGGGAACATCTTGTCCTGCAACTCTGACTGTTTCTTATTGGTCTGAGAGGTCATGGCCTGACAGAGGTCACAGGCGGTACTGTCATGGTCCAGGCCAAGGCAGTGCAAGCAGAAGTCATGTGACAGACATAATTTGACTGCAACAATCACACTTTTTAAAGCCACCGGGAGACATGGTGGATCACACCCGGACAAGGTCGATGACCCCTAGGCGTAAAAGGGCACGAACACCAGTCGAGGCAAGCCTCAATGAAAAAAGAGAAAGGAGCTGAGAACAGCGCCACTCAAGGTGGGAAGAGGAACCGGTACACAAACTGGGAAAAACTCACTAAGAGGATAATTTTTAAGGAATTTTTACGGGGACACAGGACATGCATCCGTTGGGCTCCGCAGAAAAAAAAAAGACTGAGCAAGACGGCACCCTTGGGGAGAAGAGTACCATGCATGCGTGGTAGCACTCCCAAAGCTTTCTTTGAAAGCTGGGGAAATGCTCCGCGCGGGCTCTGTTGGTGCCAATGTCACCCATATGTGAGGACTGATTTCCTGCTTGTTCCTGGAGAAAGACTGGGTACTTTGGAGGATAGAGGATCATCCAAGTTTGGTTGTTCTAGTGACTCCAGAGTGGCTGTGGAAACCCCGTTCTGCAGACCTCATACTGCTGCTGGCGGGGCTACCTCTTCCCTTTCTCCATGTCCATCCTCATTGACCAATGTCTGTTCTTGCCTATGGCTTGGGCCCTTGAGAGGCACAATCTACAGCTTTAAGGGTATTAATCGGCAGTAATTGCGACCCTTCTCAATGCAAGGCTCAGGTTCATGTCTTTGGCATATGTCTACATGTGGTGTTCGGATCAAGGGATTTCCCCTTAACATGCCAACCTATTGAGCCATCTGGCTTTTCTTCAGGAGGGGTTGGAGAAGGGCCTTGTTTTGAATTCCCCGCAGATACAGGTTGTGATGATGGCTTGCTTCTAGGGGCCGGTTGGTGGGTGTACCCTGGCCTCCCACCCAGACATATCCAATTTTTTTCCTGGGAGTTAAGCATCTGCATGCCCCCTTCTGGTCCATTGTCCACCCACTTGAGACCTTAGCCTGAAGTACTAAGCCCTCCATTTGAGCCCTTTTGGGGGACCATGTTGAAGGATTTGTCCCTCAAGGCAATTTTTTTTTTGGTGGAAATTTGCTCAGCCTGGTGAATGTCAGTTACAGGCTCTGTCCTGTCGGGATCTGTATTTGATCTTCATGCCTAAACCGGTGTTAATTTGGTCGGTTCTTTCTTTCTTGCCAAAAGTAGTGTCTGATTTTCATCTCAACCAGGTGGTCTCTTCTTCCTGCATTTGTGGCTGATCAGCGTCATGGAAAGGATAAGGATCTCCACTTGCTAGAGCGACAGGGTGTTGCTGCAGTATCTTTAGGTGACTAATTCCTTTTGCAAGTCGGACAGGCTCTTTGTTTTGTTTGTGGGTTCATGAAAGGGTGAGGCAAATCTCCAAGGCCAACTTGAGATGTTGGATCCAGGAAGCTGTTGCTTCTGCCTACATACTGAAGGGATGGACTGTCCCGGTGGGTTTGTGCACGCACTCTACCATAGCGCAGAAAGCAACCTGGGTGGAGTCCAGTACTTTTATCAAGCATCATCATTTAGAACTGCAGGCATGCTTGGACGCATCCTTTGTGTTAGAGATTCTCAGAGCAGCCGTGTCTTCCTCCCACCCGAATGAGTTGCAGCTTGATACATCCCATTTGTCTGGACTGATCTGGCAGGATGTATTGGAAGGTGAAATTTTACTTACCTGATAATTTTCTTTCCTGGAATCATGCTAGGCCAGTCCAGGACCCACCTTTAAGGAAAGTGTCTGTTGCTTAATCCTCTTTGATTTCAGAATTTACATATATAATTCCTGCATTGGCAGGTGTTGACCTTGGATAGCTTGAAGCCTGCTTTTCCAGGGCTGGCCTCCTTAGATTTTTTTCTTTTGGTTTTGTTCTTTTTGGTTTTGTTCTTTTTGGTTTATTGATTTTATTTATTTAACTAAGCTTATATATCGCTTTTCTACAAGTCAAAGCGGCATACATTCAGGTATTGTATATATATTTCTCTTGTCCCCAAAGGGCTCACAATCTGTTTTTGTACTTGGGGATAAAGAGGCTTGCCCAAGGCCACAAGGAGCTAGAAACCCCAGTTTTTCCGGCCAAAGGTTGCTGTCCTGTAGCAGGATTCAAACCCCTGGCCCTCTGACCTGAGATAACTTGCCCCACCACTAGGCCACTCCTCCCCTTGAAAGGGTGCCCCTTAGCTGCACCGGTCCTTGTACCAGTGGTAATGTCACTGGAAGCTTCTAGTTTTTCACTGTCTCCTGCATTTGCTGGGAGGGGGGCATAACCCGCTTGTCTGGATTGTCTAGCAGTATTACAGAAAAGGAAATCATCATGAAGTAAAATGTCACCTTCCGCGTGCTCAAATCGCTTCTAAAACTACTCCCCATGTGCTAGCCAGCCGTTTGGCAGCAATGCCATAGTGCTCCCCCATTTCCCTCAGTAGAGAGGCCTTCTGACATCACCGATTAGTGCTACAATATATGATACCAAGACCAGTATTAAGCCTTTGATTATCCCAATTCACAATTTTATTTGGATCTCAAACTAACCAGCCAGGTACTACCTTTACCTACCATAAGGAGAAATTAGACCTTACCTGCTAATTGTCTTTCCTTGAGTTCTCTCCGGGCCAGTCCAGGTACAGTTGGGTAGTCAATCCCTTCTAGCAGCTGAGGACTGAAAGCTGAAATTTTTGCTGACAGATGTAATAGCTCCCTCTAGTGTTAGCAAGCCAGTCATCTATTGACAAAGCAGAGTACGAACAGAACCAACCCGTTCCTAAAAAAAAAGAAAAACTTGAACAAAAACAACTGGCAACTCAGACGAATGGTGCTCAGAAGCGCGCCCTCACCAATCTCTAGCAGGGCTGCGCCAGAGCCTAGCAGTATAAAGAGTCCCCTCCCAGGGAGCCGGAACCCTCCAAGATCCTTTTCCAAATGCAAACGAAATCTGCCAGCGTGGAAGCGCGCAAAACACAGTAGCGAAAACGCGAACGCCCAAGAGACCCGTCACGAAACCACCGCTCGCAAAAAGATCAGATGGGTGGGACCTGGACTGGCCCGGAGAGAACTCAAGGAAAGACAATTAGCAGGTAAGGTCTAATTTCTCCTTCCTCTTCGTCTCTCCGGGCCAGTCCAGGTACAGTTGGGCAGTACCAAAGCAGCACCTAAACTGGGGAGGGTCTTGCGAGCCCCGCCAAAATGGTCGAGGCCCCCACGGTAGCATCCTCCCGGGCCTGCACATCCAACCGATAATGCTTTGTGAAGGTATGCAGAGAGGACCAGGCTGCCGCCTGACAGATATCTGCCGGCGGAATCAAACTCATCTCCACCCAAGACGTCGCTTGTGCTCTTGTCGAATGTGCTCTGAGTTCCTGCGGAGGTGACCTACCCCGCGCCTCATAAGCTCTAGCTATCGCTTGTTTCACCCAACGGGCGATAGACGCCTTGGACGCCGCTAACCCCTTACGAGGACCTCCAAACAACACAAACAACCTGTTTGACTTCCGAAATGGCTTGGTATGCCGCAAATACTTCCGGAGAATGCGTCCCAAATCCAACCTGCTCAATGCTCTGTCTCGCTCACCGCCGCGAGATGGAAAGGTAGGCAGGGAAACTGTCTGATTCATATGGAAGCCGGATACCACTTTCGGCAGAAACGAGGGAACGGTCCGCAGAACTACCTTCTCCTTCGTGAAAAGAAGATACGGTTCCCTGCAGGAGAGCGCCTGCAAATCCGAAACCCTCCTAGCTGAGCATAGAGCCACCAGAAAAGCTGTTTTCCAAGTAAACTCTCGCAAGCCGCCGGGCAGTGCCGACTCAAAAGGCGAACCCGTTAAGGCTGAGAGTACCAAATTCAAATCCCAAGGAGGCACCACCAGGCAACGAGGCGGACGAATATTCTTAGCTGCCCGAAGAAATCGCTGTACATCCGGATGCGATGCCAGAGACCAGCCTTGCACTCGGCCGCAGAACACGCTACGGCTGCTAAGTGCACTTTGAGAGTGTTAAGAGCCAAGCCCTTGTCTAGACCGCCCTGAAGAAAAGCCAACACGTCCGGCAATCCGGCGGAACGGGGAGAGATCCCCCTTTCCTTAGACCATGCTTCAAAAATACGCCACACACGTATGTACGATAAAGTCGTTGAACGCCTCCTGGACTTCAACATAGTAGAGATCACAGACTCCGAGTACCCTTTACGCCGTAAACGCTCCCGCTCAAGAGCCAAGCCGTAAGCAAGAATCGATCCACCTGGGGCATGAGAACCGGACCCTGACTCAAGAGATTGATCCGAGAGGGCAACCTCCAAGGAAGAGCTACGAGCAACCTCACCAGATCCGCATACCAAGGACGCCTGGGCCAATCCGGCGCAATGAGAATCACCGTGCCCTGGTGACGTGAGATTCGCCGAATGACACGTCCTATCAACGGCCAAGGGGGAAAAACGTACAGAAGCTGGTCTTCTGGCCAAGGCTGGACCAACCCGTCCAAGCCTTCCGACATGTGCTCTCGGCGTCTGCTGTAAAACCGAAAGGCTTTGGCATTTGGATAGAGTCGCCATGAGGTCCATAACCGGGTGACCCCAACGAAGAGAGATCTCGTGGAAGACCGCCGAATTCAGTTCCCATTCTCCGGGGTCCAGGCGATGCCGACTGAGAAAATCGGCCTGAAGATTGTCCTTTCCCGCTACTTGAGCTGCCGAGAGCGCAGCAAGGTTCATCTCCGCCCACTGTAGGAGAACCTGGCTCTCTAGAAGCAACGGAGCACTGCCGGTGCCGCCCTGCTTGTTGATGTAGGACACCGTCACGAGATTGTCTGAAAACACTCGAACTGCCCGCGCCGCGATCAGATTCGAGAAATGTAGAAGCGCTAACCGAACCACCCGAAGCTCGAGACGATTTATAGACCACTTGCTTTCCGTTATCGACCAAACTCCCTGCGCCACCTGGGACAGACAATGAGCCCCCCAGCCGGACAGACTGGCATCGGTCGTGATCAAGATCTACTCTGGCTCCCGCAGCGGCACTCCCGCATGAAGATGAGCCGGAAGTATCCACCAATGAAGACTGCGTCGAACCACCTCTGCACAGGGCAGCCGTTGAGAAAGCGGATGAAGTTGCGGCGACCATCTGGAGAGCAAGGCATGCTGCAGAGGACGCATGTGCGCCCTGGCCCAAGGCACCAGATCCAGGGCTGCGGCCATTGATCCCAACAGTTGGAGATATCTCCACGCAGTTGGAGCCCTGAGCCGAAGAAAAGCACGCACTTGACCTATCAGCTTCCTCCCCCGATCTCGCGGGAGAAGAACCAAACCGCTCCTTGTGTCGAACACGGCTCCGAGGTAAACCAACCGCTGCACGGGGAGAAGATGACTCTTCGCTCGATTGATCACCCAACCGAGGTGTTCCAAGACCTGCACCACCCGTGCCGTCGCCGCGATTGAGTCCTCCCGAGTACTCGCCCGGATGAGCCAATCGTCTAGATAGGGATGGACCTGAATCCCCTCTTTGCGAAGAGCTGCTGCAACCACCACCATAACCTTGGTGAAGGTGCGAGGAGCCGTCGCTAGACCAAACGGTAATGCCCGAAACTGAAAATGCCCCATGGGGACTGCAAACCGCAGAAAACGCTGATGCTCCAGACGAATCGGAATGTGCAGGTAAGCTTCCGTGAGATCTATGGAAGAGAGCCACTCTCCCGGTCTCACCGCTCGTATAACTGAACGTAAAGTCTCCATATGGAAATGTTGCACCCGCAGGCATCGGTTCACGTGTTTGAGATCCAGAATCGGACGAAAAGAACCCTCCTTTTTGGATACTACAAAATAAATCGAGTATCGACCTGTACCGCACTGGTCTCGAGGAACCGGAACCACCGCCCGCAGGTCCAACAAGCTCTGAAGAGTCTCCGCGACCGCTCGACACTTTGCTCGAGTACTGCAGGGAGAAAACACAAAGGCATCCGCCACGGGAGCAGCGAATTCCAGAGCATAGCCTTCGCGGATGATCTCCAAGACCCAGAGATCGGAGGTTATGGCGGCCCAGGCAGAGAGAAACCCCTGCAAACGACCCCCTACAGGGATCTCCGACTAGACCAGCTTCCCTTCATTGCGGTTTCTTAGAAGGAGTTTGCTGAGAGCCGAAGAACCCTCTGCCAAACCCCCGGGCCCCTCGAAAGGACTGACCCCTGGAAGGAAACCGACCCCGTTGGTAGGGCACAATCCTAGAACCGCGAAACCGACGAAACTCCCTATTGTGCCCCCGTAGCATAGGTGAGGACTTAGCCCCCCCTAGGCTTATCCTCTGGAAGATGACCCCTTTTGGAGTCGCCCAAATCTTTCACAAGCTTTTCCAATGCTTCCCCAAATAACTTGCCTTTATACGGAAGCTTACTCAGACGGGATTTAGATGAAGTATCCGCCGCCCAATTGCGCAACCAAAGAAACCGCCAAGCCGCTATTACCGAAGCCATGGACTTTGCCGAAATCCTGATCAAATCATAAAAAGCATCCGCTAAATACGCTGCTGCCGATTCAAGCTTAGCGCCTTCCGGAGGGGAGTCCTCCTGCTTCAAAGCAGCCTGTTCGCCCTGAATCTAGCGAATAGCGGCCCTGGACACAAACGCCCCACAAACAGACGCTTGAAGGGACAGGGCATTAGCATCAAAAGCCTGTTTCAGAAAGGCTTCTAACTTCCGATCCTGAACATCCCTAAGGGCAGCCCCGCCCTCTACAGGAATCGTAGTTTTCTTTGTAACTGCGGACACAAGAGGGTCGACCTTAGGCATTTTCAACAACTCCCTCTCTTCTTGAGGAACCGGGTAAAGGCGGGCAATGGAACGCCCCCCCCCCCCACAAGTTAGCCTCCGGACATTCCCATTCAGACTCTATCATTTGCTTAATCACCCTGTGCATAGGGAAGCAGCGCTGCTCCACCTTAAACCCCTGTAAGAGAGGATCCTCCAGAGGCTCTTGTTGTAAGGAGGGGGGTACAATATTTAATGCAGAGAGAGATTGGACAATCAGCGCCCCCAGCTCTTCCTTTCTGAACACCCTAAACACATTAGGGTCCTCACCCGGCCCCAGTTCTCCATCTTCCAACTCCTGAGGCCAAAAGTCTAGCCCTACCTCAGAGGAGATCTCCCCCTCCTCAGGCAGGAGAGAGTCAGAAGAGTGAGGGAAGCGCTCCCCCTGAGAAAAATCCCTACAGGGCAACTGAGAAGAGGAACCCTCACCGGGATCGAGAAGCTGAGAATCCTTTTGCAGTGAGAGCCCCAGATCCCCTGCAGCTGCACTCTCCATCGGGTGAGACTTTTTCAGTAAATAGGCTTTATGTAAAGCCAAAATAAAGTCTGGAGAGAAAAAAAGATTGCAACGCTCCTTGAGAACCGGGAGACAAAGGTCTGTTAGTGTCCCCTACGGAAGTCTCCTTGTGTGATTTTGATTTTCGCTTCCCTGAGCGCTGCAAAAGCGCGGGAACAGGAGCAGTGTCTGAAGAGAGCGGGGTTACCGCTGCCGCGGACAATTTCCTCCCCTGAGACTTCTCTCCCAATGGCTCACCGGAACCGGCATTCTCCATTGTGCGGGATACCCGAAAAACAAAGCGGCCACAAGAACAAAGACCCCCCGGCCAGCCAAAACGCAATGAAAACCGGCAAACGAGAAACACGCGGCACGCAGAAAATGGCGCCGAAACTACCCGCTGGCGGCAGAAGAGCACCCACCGGACCGGAGAACAAGTTAGAAAGAGCTGCTTACCTCAGTAACAAGACAGACAGGCACGATCTCTAAAACTCCGCTGCTAGCGAAAAAGAGACAAGTGGCAGCTTTGCGGGAAAAGGATACTGGGGCTCCCAGCTCCAATCAAGCCCACATGTAATTCAGCGATCCCCCGGAAGCAGGCTCTGCCCCCGACTCTAACACAAAAATAAAAAATCAAAGTTAAACTGAAACACGGGATCGCTGAAATATCCGTGCCTCCGATTCTCCTTCCTCTACAGAGGAACAAGGAGGAATCGCTTGCTATTATGCCCTGCTAGGACCAGTGAGCAAGTCTCTGTCTGAAGCAGTAAGTTGAGTTGCCGTTTGCCTTTGAAAACACCTAGCATCAAGCTGATCCCGAATCCTTCTGCATTAACTTATCTAATTAATTCTATTTTTTTTTTTTTAAATCAGTCGTTAAGCCTGTCTAAAGAAGTTAGTCTCTCCTGGGAGCCTGCCAGAGATACGTTCACTCTAGCTGCTGAGGACTGAAGACTGGCTTGCTAACACTAGAGGGAGCTATTACATCTGTCAGCAAAAATTTCAGCTTTCAGTCCTCAGCTGCTAGAAGGGATTGACTACCCAACTGTACCTGGACTGGCCCGGAGAGACGAAGAGGAAGTTGTGGTTGTACTATTTTCCATTCACAGCCTCCTTGGAAACAATCACAGTTTGTATTTAGCTCATGCCTTTTCGGTAGTAACTCAAGACAAGTTATATGCAGTACACGTGAACTCCTCAATACTACTCACAGAGTGAGAAAATGAGACATGAGGAAAGAGAAAATGGCAGAAGAAAATCTCTATCACAATAGAAATATCTGACCTGAATGTTCTGAAAATGCATCCAGGATTTACAATGTGCAAGCCATGCAGCAGAGTCACGGGGATAGAATTTGTGACACAACCTGCAGAGATAGCCTGTGACAGGGACCACAAAATCCAGGCCTGCAAAATAGAACAGAATGCATTTTTTTTTGTTTGTGTACTGAACATGAATGTGTCTACATCTTTTTCTGTTCAAGCATTTTTGCTTGATTTCTGATGGTTAAAACTATTCATTAAAAAAAACACAACACAACAAAACAAACAAACCCATGAACAGAAAGCGTAGTTACTCACCTGTAACAGATGATCTCCGGGAACAGCAGGAATTTAGTCTTCACATATGGGTATCATCGGCACCGACGGAGCCCACGCGGGAACGCTCCCCAGGGTCCAACAGGAACGCCTTTGGGAGCATCCCTCAGTACATGCGCGCTGCCTTCCCGCCTTTCCAACTGTCCCTCTTCAGTTAAGTTTGTAGCTGAGAGAAAGGCTAGAGGGAGAGAGGAAAGAGACAGAGAAATAGAGAGACAACTCCTAGGGGAGGTGGGTGGGTTCTGAAGACTAAATTCCTGCTGTTCCCGGAGATCACCTGTTACAGGTGAGTAACTACGCTATTTCCAGGAACAAGCAGGAATGTAGTCTTCACATATGGGGACTCCCTAGCTGAAGATGCCAGGGAGATGGCCCCAGGAAGCTGCCACTTATAGTGAGGTGGGCCACGCTTCCTCCCATGGATCTCTGGCATCCCCCCAGGGTTGGTGGGTAGGAGTTGAATTAAGTCTGAAAGAGATGTTGAAGAACAGCCTGGCCAAAAAAGGCATCCCGACGGGAGGCTTTATCTAGGCAGTAGTGGGCTGCGAAGATGTGCACCGAAGCCCAGGTGGCGCTCGACAGATGTTATCGATAGAGTGAAGGTTAGCTATAGAGGCTGCCATGGCTCTCACATTATGCGCTGTGACATGGCCTTGGAAAGGAAGACTCTTACTCTCATAAGCAAAGGATATGCATTGTGCAATCCACTTAAATAGAGTTCTTTTGGAGACTGAAAGTCCCAAATGACTAGAATCAAAAGCAATAAAAAGTTGACAAGACTTTCTATGTTGCTGTGTTCTTTGTAAGTAAAAAGCCAAAGTTCTTTTACAGTCCAAAGTATGAAGGTTCTTTTCTGCATTAGAGGCATGAGGCCTCGGAAAGAATACAGGAAGGTAAATCGATTGATTTAAATGAAAAGGCGAAACCACCTTTGGCATAAAATGTGGATGGGTTCTCCATATAGGGCAGATGCTAGATGGTATCAAGATTAAGGAGTTTCCTGTGTTGAGGCAACAATACGGGTTGGAGGGCGGTGATGTGTATCATTATAACCAGTTGTGCCATTACCTGCGCCATAGAATTCTGCCTGTATTACAGAAAGACCCCGTGGCCATTGAAAGGGTTTTCCTGATGGGGCAAACAAAAAAGATCCTGACTTTGTTCTATAGTATGATGGAGGTGGAGGGTCCCAAGGGGTGCTTCCAACAGCAGTGGGAGTGGGATTTGGGAGTGTGTTGGGAGGAGGATCAGTGGGACCATGTATTTCAGAATAGATATAAAGGTTTGTTAGCAGCCAATTTTCAGGAAAATAACTATAAACTGTTGTACAGGTGGCATTTGACGCCCGAGCGGTTACAGAGTATGTATAAAGGTCAGGCAGACAAATGCTGGAGGGAGTGCGGGGGGAAAGGTACATATTTGCATATTTGGTGGGTTTGTAAAACAGTGGGAGAACGGTGGGAGGAGGTGTTTGGAGTGTTGAGTGAGATTGTGGGGAAACCGATAGAGCCACATCCTGCCATAGCCCTGTTAGGGGTTAAACCGGGGCACCTCACACAGGCGGAAAGTCTGCTGGTCAATTTGGGGTGTATCACCTTTAGACTACTGCTTGCAAGGCAGTGGCGGCAAACAGTGGTGCCGACAATGAGGGAATACAGTCAAACCTCGGTTTTCATGATTAATCCGTTCTAAGAAGTCTGACTAAAACCGAAACGTACGAAAACCGAAGCAATATTTCCCATAGGAAATAATGTAAATTCAATTAATCCGTTCCAGACACCCAAAAATATTCACAAAAAATACATTTCATAGAGAGTCAATCCCACTTCTGGCCACAAGATGGTGCTCCAGAGGTATTTTTGGCAGACAAATTGTTTAAACTGCCTTCCTCTCTGTGCAATCCTTGCATCTCTGGCTCGAGGATGTTTGCTCACCTGACTTTCGCATCTCAACACGCGATCGGTGAGTCCGGGGGGGTAGTGCTGCCGGGACTGGGCAGGCAGTGTATGCAGACCAGCGCGAAGGTGTATGTATTGCAGTACTGTACAGTACTGTATTTTGGTTTTCAGATCTGGCACACGCGATCGGTGAGTCCGGGGGGTGGGTAGTGCTGCCGGGACTGGGCAGGCAGTGTATGCAGACCAGCGCGAGGGTGTATGTATTGTAGTACGAAAACCGAGGCGATAGACGAAAACCGAGACAAGATCTCAGTCAGAAAAGACGTCGAAAACCGAAACCGACGAAAACCGGGGCCAACGAAAACCGAGGTTTGACTGTATAAAGCTTCGCTGGATCAGGCTTATTTATTAAGCTAATTAACGGCGGAAAAAATAATTGCACCCAGAAGTTTATCAGAGTATGGGGGGCCTATAACATGTGGGTAGCTGGGAAATAGGGGGGGGGAGCAGAGGACGGTAGGATATGGAGGGGGGAGGGGGGGTGAGGAGGGAGGGAGGGAGTTACAGGGGCAGTGGGGTTGGGGGTATAGTTGTTGGATTGTTAATAGTATGGGGCAACATTTGTGAAAAGATAAGGGGGGAGCCTAAGGATGGCGATTGAAATGTTGATTCTTGATTGATCGCAAATGCTCTGTATATGTTTATAAAATGTAAATTAAAAAAAAAAATGTGGATGGGTTCTGAGAACAACCCTATCATGGTGAAACCTTGTATAAGGAGGATCAGCCACTAAAGCTTGCAATTCACTAATGCGACGTGCGGAGGTGATTGCAATCAGGAAGATGACCTTCCAGGATAAAAACTTTAGGGTTGTAGTGGTTAAAGGTTCAAAGGGCTGTTTCATGAGCTGTCCGAGAAGTAGATTTCAATCCCATGCCACCGGTGGTGGCCTGATGGGAGGCTTTGTTAATAGAAGACCTCTCATGAATCTCGCTATAAGTGGATGAGAGGAAATTGGCTGTCCATTTAGAGGCTTATAGGAAGCTGCAATCGCACTAAGATGGACTCTTACTGAATTGGTCTTTAGACCAGAATTTGGTAAATGAAGTAGGTACTCTAGTATCGATTCCAAAGGTATCACAAGGGGGTTTAAGCCCTTTTGAGAACACCATATAGTAAAACGTTTCCACTTAAAGGCGTAAGAACATCTTGTGGAAGGTTTTCTAGAAGCTTGAAGGATATCATTTACCTGTTGGGAAAGATTAAGATCCTGCAGGTCTAGGCTTTCAGCAACCAGGCCCTGAGATGCAGGGACTGGGGATTCGGGTGCCATAGCATCCCGTTCTCTTGGGAGAGAAGGTCTGGAGCACACCCTAACTCCAGAGGTGCAGCTTGAGAGAGATGTAGGAGCAGGGGATACCACGTTTGTTGTGGCCACCGTGGCGCTATCATACGACCTCTGTCTCTCTGAAGCTTGAAGAGTGTTTTGGGGATGAGGGGAATAGGTGGGAAGGCATAGAGGAAGTCCTGACCCCAGTGAAGGAGGAAGGCGTCCCTTGCCTGACAACTGTGAGCCGGAATCCTGGAACAGAACCGGAGAAGTTTGGCATTCAGTGGGCTTGCAAAGAGGTCTATGTCTGGGGTCCCCCAGATCTGAAATATCTTTGTCACCTGGTCTAGGTGGAGAGACCATTCATGAGGCAGCAGTATTCGGCTGAGTTTGTCTGCCCAAAGATTTTGAATGCCTGGAAAGAGTAGTTACTCACCTGTAACAGGTGTTCTCCAGGAGCAGCAGGAATCAATCCTCACATATGGGTGACGTCGGTGCCGACAGAGCCCCTGTGCAGAGCATTTCCCCAGCTTTCAAGGAAAGCCTTTGGGAATGGAGCGCGCCTGCGCGGTCCCCTTCCCGCCCAAGGGTGCCATCATCTTGCTCAGTCTGATGACATAGCTAAAAGACAGCAAAAATCAAAAATAAAGTATATGACTGCAACTCCAGGGGAGGAGGGAGGGTCATGAGGACTGATTCCTGCTGCTCCTGGATAACACCTGTTACAGGTGAGTAACTACTCTTTCTCCAGGACCAAGCAGGAACTCAGTCCTCACATATGGGACTCCCCAGCTCTAGGCTACCGGGAACCCAAGCTGAAAAAATGGCTCCCTCTGAAGAGCCTCAGCAGCCGTGATAAGAATATCTTCTGAGAACGCCCCCGTACGGTAGCCCAACAAAAGGGCCGGAGGGTAGGAGTTGCCTAAACCTGAAAGAGATTACGGAATACCGCCTGTCCGAAAGCACTGTCCCTTTGGGACTCCCTCTCGAGGCAGTAGTGGGCCGCAAAAGTCTGGCTTGAAGACCAAGTAGCGGCCCGGCAGATGTCTGCCAACGGAACAGAGCGGAGATGAGCTACTGACGCGGCTTTCGCCCTGACACGGTGGGCCGTGACTCGACCCTGCAAGGGGAGGTCGGCTGCCCTGTATGCCCAGGCGATACAATCTGCTACCCAAGTGGACAACGTACGCTTGGAGACAGGTAACCCCAACTTATTAGGGTCAAAGGATATGAAGAGCTGAGTAGCCCTTCGATGCCCCTTCGTACGCTCTATGTAAAAGGACAATGCCCTCTTACAGTCCAGAGTATGCAAGACTGTCTCAGCCCGGCTGGTATGCGGCCTGGTTGAGGTGGAAAGAGGAGACAACTTTTGGAAGGAACTTCGGATGAGTCCTAAGGACCACCCTGTTCCTATAGAACCATGTGTACGGTCTATCAGAAACCAGAGCTTGTAGTTCACTCATACGTCTGGCCGAGGTAAGAGCTACCAGGAAGAGCGCCTTCCAAGAAAGGAAGTGCAAATGGCAAGTAGCCATTGGCTCAAACGGTGGGCAAGTAAGTTGCTGCAAGACCACGTTCAAATCCCACTCAGTGGCCGGTGGACGAACCGGAGGCTTGAGAAGCAGACCTCTGAGGAAGCGGGACACCAAGGGGTGAACCGACAGAGACTGTCCCTCCACCGGTGAGTGGTGCGCTGATAGAGCACTGAGGTGGACCTGAACAGAGTTAGACTTCAGGCCTAGGTCTGATAGGTGAAGTAGATACTGAAGTACTACTGGCACAAGGCAGGAGAAAGGATCTTCATTGCGCTGAGCACACCACATTGTGAACCTATGCCACTTGAGGGCATAGGACTTCCTGGTGGATTGCCTCCTAGAGGCCAAAACCACCTCCTCAACCTCCTTAGGTAGAAGCAAGGGAGCCAGCACTATCCTTTCAGCAGCCAGGCCATCAGATTGAGGGACCTGAGATTGGGGTGCAGAAGGGAACCCTGATCCTGAGACAGGAGATCGGGTTGCAACCCCAGAGGGAATGGAGTTTCCACTGCCAACTGCAGAAGAAGTGGAAACCACGGTTGCCTCGGCCATCTGGGAGCTACCAGAATGACCGAGGCCTTTTGTCTCGTAGAATCTTGAACAGAGTTTGGGCCACCAGGGGCGTGGGAGGAAACGCATACAGGAGGCCCGTCGACCAAGAGATCAGAAAAGCATCTGTTGCCACTCTCAGAGGGCTGCCTGGAGCAAAACCTGGGCAGCTGTCGGTTCAGTGGACTGGCAAAGAGATCGATGGATGGAAGTCCCCATCGTAGAAAGAGCTGCTGAACTACCAGTGGATTCAACTGCCATTCGTGAGGCTGGAGAAAGAGTAGTTACTCACCTGTAACAGGTGTTCTCCAGGAGCAGCAGGAATCAGTCCTCACATATGGGTGACGTCGGCGCCGACGGAGCCCTTGCGGAGCAATTTCCCCAGCTTTCAAAGAAAGCCTTTGGGAATTGCAGCGCGCATGCGCGGTCCCCTTCCCGCCCAAGGGTGCCATCTTCCTCAGTCTGATGACATACCTAAAAGACAGCAAAAAATTTGCAAAAACAAAATGATATGACTGCAACTCCAAGGGGAGGAGGGAGGGTTGTGAGGACTGATTCCTGCTGCTCCTGGAGAACACCTGTTGCAGGTGAGTAACTACTCTTTCTCCAGGACCAAGCAGGAAGTCAGTCCTCACATATGGGACTCCCGAGCTTAAGGCTACCGGAGACCCCAAGCGGAAAAAGGAGCTCCCTCTAGCTCTGCAGCACAGAAGGAAGGAATCTTCTCTGAAAACCGCCCCCGACCGGTAGCCCAACATCTGGGTCGGAGGGTAGGAGTTGCCTAAACCTCAAAGAGATTATGGAGAACTGCCTGACCGAAAGCACTGTCCCTGTGGAACTCCCTCTCCAGGCAGTAATGGGCCGCAAAAGTCTGGCTTGAAGACCAAGTAGCGGCCCGGCAGATGTCTGCCAACGGAACAGAGCGGAGATGAGCCACTGACGCAGCCTTCGCCCTAACACGATGAGCCATGACTCGACCCTCCAACGAGAGGCCGGCTGCCCCATAAGCCCAAGCGATACAGTCAGCAACCCATATGGACAAAGTACGCTTGGAGACAGGTAGCCCCAACTTATTGGGGTCAAAAGAAACAAAGAGCTGAACAGCTCTCCTATGCTCTCGCGTACGGTCAAGGTAGAAGGATAAGGCCCTCCTACAGTCCAGGGTATGCAGGACCATCTCAGCTCGGCTGGAGTGGGGCCTGGGAAAGAAGGTCGGAAGAACCACCTCCTGGTTGAGATGAAACGGAGAAAGAAACCACCTTTGGAAGAAACTTAGGGTGAGTCCGCAAGACTACCCTATTCCTGTAGAACCTAGTGTAAGGGGGATCAGACACTAGGGCCTGCAGTTCACTAACGCGCCTAGCAGAAGTAAGGGCTACCAAAAACAAAGTTTTCCAGGAAAGAAAACGAAGAGGGCAGGTAGCCATAGGCTCAAAAGGTGGACAGGTAATCCGCTGCAAGACCACATTCAGATCCCAGTCAGGGGCTGGAGGCCGCAAAGGAGGCTTAAGGAGAAGGAGGCTTCGGAGGAGAAAACGAGCCACCAAAGGGTGGTTGGAAAGAGGCCTGCCATCCACCTGTGCGTGATGTGCAGAGAGAGCACTGAGGTGGACTCTGACAGAGTTGGACTTAAGGCCCAGATTGGAGAGGTAAAGCAAATATTGCAAGACCACTGCCACCAAGCAGGAGAAGGGATTCTCAGACTGCTGAGCACACCAAATGGAGAACCGACGCCACTTAAGAGCGTAGGACTTCCGTGTGGAAGGCCTCCTCGAGGCCAAGACAACCTCTTCCACCTCCCGAGGCAGCAGGAGGGGAGCAAGGACTACCCTTTCAGCAGCCAGGCCATCAGATGAAGGGACCGGAGGTTGGAGTGTAGGAGAGACCCCTGATCCTGTGTCAGGAGATCGGGTTAAAACCCCAGAGGAAGAGGAGTGTCCACCGCCAGCTGCATTAGAAGCGGGAACCAAGGTTGTCTCGGCCACCGGGGAGCCACTAGGATCATCGAGGCTTTGTCTCGGAGAACTTTGAAGAGTGTCCGAGACACCAGCGGCATGGTAGGAAAGGCATACAAGAGGCCCGTGGACCATGGAATCAGAAAAGCATCCGCCGCTACTCTGAGAGGATGCGGTTGTCGAGAGCAGAATTTGGGAAGCTGCGTGTTCAGTGGACTGGCAAAGAGATCCATGGTGGGGAGGCCCCACTTGAGAAAGATCTGCTGAACTACCAACGGATCCAATCTCCATTCGTGAGGTTGGAGGATCCTGCTCAGCCTGTCTGTCAGGCAATTTTCTTGACCGGGGAGATAGACAGCTTTGAGGAAGATGCCGTGAAGGACGGCCCAAGAGCACAGTCTTCGTGCCTCCTGACAGAGAAGGAAGGAGCCCGTGCCTCCCTGTTTGTTCACATAGAACATTGCAACTTGATTGTCCGTCTGGACTAGTACAGATTGGTGAGAAGTGAGGTGGGCGAAGGCTCTCAGAGCTAGGCGAATGGCTTTGAGCTCCAGGACGTTTATCTGCTGAGCAGACTCCCAAGGAGTCCAAAGGCCTTGAGTACATGTCCCCTGGCAATGTGCTCCCCAACCCAGGAGAGAAGCATCGGTCGTTAGCACCTGAGAAGGCAGAGGAGATTGAAAATCCACTCCCAGCACCAGGTTTGGCAGATGAATCCACCACTGAAGAGAAGAGACTAGCAGGTCGGAGACCTGTACTGAGTCCGCCAGGTTCCCTGTGGCTTGATGCCATTGAGTGCGAAGGCACCATTGAGCAGGACGCATGTTCAGGCGGGCATTGGGGGTTACATGGACAGTGGAAGCCATATGGCCGAGTAGTCGCAGAAATTGCCTGGCAGAGACCAGGGAATTGCTGCAAAAGTGGCTGGCTAGATTCATGAGCCTGTGTGCCCTGTCCAGAGGCAGGAAGGCCTTTGCCTGAAGTGTGTTCAACCTTGCGCCGATGAATTCGAGATCCTGAGAGGGGAGCAAAGCGGACTTTGCGAAATTTATGACAAATCCCAAGTGCTGGAGCAGAGATACAGTGCGAAGAGTGGCTTGAGTGGCCTCCTGGGAAGACTGACCCCTTATGAGCCAGTCGTCCAGGTATGGAAATACAAAGAGGCCTTGAAGCCTTAGATAGGCCGCCACCACTGCTAGGCATTTGGTGAACACCCTGGGGGCGGAGGATAGGCCAAAGGGCAGGACTCTGTACTGGTAACGATTTCCTCCCACAACAAACCGGAGATATTGTCTGTGGTCTGGATGAATAAGGATGTGAGTATAGGCATCCTTTAGATCTAAGGAGCATAGCCAGTCTCCCTGCTGGAGGTAGGGCAGCAGGATTCCAAGGGTGAGCATCTTAAACTTTTCCCTTGTCAGGAACTTGTTGAGGTTTCGCAAGTCCAGGATGGGTCTGAGGCCTCCTGTTTGTTTTGGTATCAGGAAATACCTGGAATAAAAGCCTTGACCTCTCAGGGGTGGGGCACCGGTTCCACACAGCCTGTTCCTGAAGAAGACCTGCTAACTCCTGAAGGAGCAAGTCCCTGTGCAGAGGGAGTCTGGGAGGCTCCCCTGGAAAGTAGGAGGGAGGTACCTGGTGAAAGTGAAGAAGATAGCCTTTTTGAACTATATGAAGCACCCAAGTATCTGAAGTGATTGCTGACCATCTTTGGGCAAAGTGGACCAGCCGGCCTCCTGTGCTGAGAGAAACCAGTGGAGGGGAAGAGGCTATGCTGATGGAGTCAAAAGCCCCCACCCTGCTGAGCAGGGGCCGGTGTTGTGGGCTTGGGGGCTTGCTGCCTACGGGACCCATTACCCCGTCCCTTGGCCTGCTGACCCTGTGGGGGAGCTACTGGGGCCTGATAGTGAGGGTAGTGTTTATAGGCAGCTGCCTTCCTCGGGTAAAAGGGCTTTTTCCCCGAGCCCTTCTTTTTATAAGAAGGGGCAGAGGTTTTCCTGGACAGCCTAGTCCTGGTCAGAGTCTCGGTCTCGGGTTCTGCAGCCTTTTCAGCCATGGGCTTGCCAAAGAGGTTTTCACCTTTGCAGGGGACATCGACCAACTTGTCCTATACCCATGGCTCGAGGTCGGATGACTGAAGCCAAGCCTGTCGGCGGGCACCGATGCCGGCTCCGGCTACCAGAGCCGATGCTTCAAAGCCATCGTAGGCTGCTCGAGAGATAAATTTCGAGCACTCACGAATACCTGTGGATAGGGCCTGGAACCTCTGCAAAGGTTCCTCGGAGAGACCAGCAGAGAACCCGGCAATTTCTTTTGCCAGGTCTCGGAGATACATGCCCATATAGAGCTGGTAAGTCTGGACTCGACAAGCAAGCATAGAGCTCTGGAAGCACTTCCTACCGAGGGCATCCAGGTTCCGGGCCTCCCGGCCGGGAGGCACCAAGGAGTGCACCTTCTGACTCTTGAGTCGATGCATGGCCGATTCTACCACCATGGAATGGTGCGGTAGTTGTGCCTTTTGGAACCCGGGGCTCTTGCGGACTCGATAAATGGAATCGACCTGCTTGCTTAACACCGGCGCCGATGCCGGGCTCTCCCACATGCGGAAGAGAAGTCGCTCCAGCATCGGAGGAACCGGTACAGTAAAGGCCTCCTTCGGGGGAGAGTCATACTGGAGGGCATCGAGCTCTTCGGCTCGAGGCTCCTCCTCGGGATCCGCGGGGAATGCCAAGGCTTTGGCCATATCCCGCATGAAGTCCGAGAACCGGGTGTCCTCCGGGGGGGATCGTCTCTGAGGTTCGGACTCGGGCGAGTCCAATGGGACACACCGAGTCCGAAAAGTACCAGGGCACTCTTCGTCCTCAGTCTCCCAGGCCGATTCCTCGGAGGAGGAATCGAGCGGCTCCGGTCGGGCGGGCATCGTTGCTGTCCGCCCCGACGACCTCGCTCCCAAACGGGAGGCCGAGGGAGACCGCGACCGAGGATCAACTCAAGCCCGCATGGACTCGAGGATCGGCTCGGTCTCCGGGGTCGACTTGGATGTCGACGTCCCGGCGGTCGGGGCAGAAGCACCGGCGAGGCCAGCGATCAATGCCCGCTGCTGGTCCATGAAGGCAGTCAAACTGCTCTCCAAGGCCGTCAACCTGAGTCCGAGCTCAGGAGACCCAGCAGCCCCCGACTCGGGCCCCGACGGCGGCTCCTTCGGAGGTGAGTCCACGAAGACTACAGTACTCACGTGTCCAGGAGACTCCAACTCGAGACGAGGATGTTTTGAAGGCCTCTCCGACTCCGAGTACCCGGGACGGCTATCGGGGTTATGCGACCTGGCCCTCGAGGAACCAGGAGCGTCCATCGACGCCGCCCTCGCGGGTTTCTTCTTCCGATGATGCTCCCGGGCAGGAGACCCCCGCTCAGAGGAACTCCGACGATGCTCAGGACCGGAGTCCCGGGACGTCGAAGCCTCTGACGAGGTCCGGGCCCGGCCGGACACGGAGTCAGAGAAGATTTTTTCCCTTTGCTGCTGCCGACTCAACGCTTTAGAGGACATCTTGCTACATGGACCACAGATCATCGGGTTGTGATCGCGTCCAAGGCAGCAGAGGCAGCAGTCGTGTGTGTCGGTAAGAGACATAAGTTTCTGACACCGAACACACTTTTTAAACCCGCTGGCAGCCATCGGGGGAAAAAGGGCCCCTGCGAGGTCAAAAGACAGGGCTGCCAGGAAAAGGATAAAATGGCGCGAACGCCAGTCACGAAGGACAAAAACCGAAAAAATCACGAAAGGACTCGATACCGGTGTATCGAGTCCAGGCAGGAAAAGGATCCGGCGTCGAATCGAGACAAGAAAAAATAATAAAAATCAACTTTTTCAGCGGCGATCACAAACAGCGTCTGTAGGGCTCTGCGTAAAAAAGAAGACTGAGCAAGATGGCACCCTTGGGCGGGAAGGGGACCGCGCATGCGCGCTGCAATTCCCAAAGGCTTTCTTTGAAAGCTGGGGAAATTGCTCCGCGAGGGCTCCGTCGGCACCGACGTCACCCATATGTGAGGACTGACTTCCTGCTTGGTCCTGGAGAATTCTGCTTAATTTGTCTGCCAAGAAGTTCTCCTGACCAGGTAGCTAAACTGCTCTGAGAAACATGCCTTGTTTGACTGCAAAGGAGCAAAGGGCCTGCGCCTCCTGACAAAGGAGTCTGGACCCTGTGCCCCCTTGCTTGTTCACATAGAACATTGCTACCTGATTGTCTGTCTGAACTAAGACAGACTAGTGAGAAAGGGCATGAGAAAAAGTCTGTAGAGCCAAGCGGATTGCTCGCAGCTCCAAGAGATTGATTTGGTGTGTGGCCTCCCGAGGAGACCAGAGGCCTTGAGTGCACGTGCCCTGACAATGTGCACCCCAGCCCTTTAAAGACGCATCTGTCGTCAGCACCCTTGTGTGTGCTGGGGCCTAAAAGGGTACCCCTCTGAGAAGTTTTGGGAGATGTAGCCACCACTGCAAGGAGTCCAAAAGTGGTTTGGACACCCTTACTCTGTCTCGGAGGTCGCCTGTGGCCTGCGCCCACTGAGCTCTGAGGCACCACTGAGCCGCCCGCATGTGCAGACAGGCATTCGGGGTCACATGTACCGTGGATGCCATGTGGCCCAGGAGCCGCAGGAAGTGTTTGGCGGGGACCTGAGAATTGCTTAGGAACTGGTTGGCCAAGTCCATCAGTCTGTGGGCCCTGTCCTCGGGCAAGTAAGCACTTGCCTGCAGGGTGTCTAATCTTGCCCCTATAAACTCTAGGCTCTGTGAGGGGCGCAAAGTGGACTTTGCGTATTTTATGACAAAGCCCAGATGCTGAAGAAGAGAGACAGTGCGAAGAGTGGCTTGTCTGGCCTCCTGGAGAGACTGACCCCTGATGAGCCAGTCATCCAGGTATGGGAAGACAAAAACCCCCTGATTTCTGAGCTAGGCCGCCACCACCGCCATTTGGTGAAAACCCTGGGGGTGGAAGTTAGTCCAAAGGGAAGTACTCTGTACTGAAAATGGTTTCCTCCCACCACAAATCTGAGGTATTGCCTGTGGTCTGGATGAATGAGGATGTGCGTATAAGCATCCTTTAGGTCTAGGGAGCATAGCCAATCTCCCTGCTGGAGGTAGGGCAGCAGTATCCCAAGGGTAAGCATCTTGAACTTTTCCCTCTCCAGAAACTTGTTTAGGTTTTGCAAGTCTAGGATAGGCCGGAGGCCTCCTGTCCTTTTTGGTACCAGAAAGTACCTGGAGTAAAAGCCTTGCCCTTTCAGGTGGTGAGGCACCGGTTCTACCGCCTGTTCCTTTACAAGACTTGCCAACTCCTGGAGGAGGAGGTTTCTGTGCAGAGGGAGTCTTGGAGGCTCCCCTGGGAAGTAGGAGGGGGTATCTGGTGGAAGTTGGGCATGTAGCCTTGTTGGACTATGCTGAGGACCAGGTATCCCCTGTGATGGCTGGCCACCTGTAGGCATACAGGGTCAGCCGACCTCCTGTGCTGAGTGGAGCCAGCTGTGGAGAAGAGCTGTGGGAGTCAAAACCCTGCTCCCTGCTGTGCAGGAGCTGGAGCTGGCGGCTTGGGGGTCTTCTGCCTTCAGGGCCCATGCCCCTGCCCCTTGGCCTGCTGGCCCTGTTGGGGAGCTGGAGAGGCCTGATAGTGAGGGTAGGATTTTTGTAGGCAGCACCCTTCCTCGGGAAAAAGGACATTTTCCCCGAGCCCTTCTTTTTCTGAGAAGGAGCAGAAGTTTTCCTGGACAGCCTTGTCCTGGTGAGAGTCCTCTCTCGGTCCCACTTTGCCCCGCCCCCTCCCTAGACCTTTTCTGTTCTGTACCTTTTTGACTGTCTCTCTCTGTCCTATTATTATTGGCGTTCTTTTCTGTCTTTATTTTTCAGTGGCCTTTACTGTTTTTGTATTGTACACCGCCCTGACGCCTTGGCCTGGGCGGTCTATCAAATGTCGCAAATAAAGATAAAGTCTCAGTTTCGATTTATGCAGCCTTTTCAGCCATGGGTTTACCAAAAAGGTTTTCACCTTGGCAGGGAACATCGACCAACTTGTCCTGCACCCATGGCTCCAGGTCCAATGACTGTAGCCATGCCTGACGGAGTGCACCGATGCCGGCCGCAGCTACCCGGGCCGAAGCCTCGAAGCCATCATACGAGTAGGCTGCTCGAGAGATAAACATCGAGCACTCTCAGATCCCTGTTGACAAAGCCTTGAACCTCTGCAAAGGTTCCTTGGAGAGGCCAGGTGAGAACCAGGCAATCTCCTTTGCCAGGTCTCTTATGTACATGCCCATGTACAGCTGGTAGGTCTGGACACAGCAAGACAGCATAGAGCCCTGGAAGCACTTTCTACCGATGGCATCCAGGTTTTGGGCCTCCCGGCCGGGGGGCACCAAGGAGTGCATCTTCTGACTCTTCAGACGGTGCATGGCCGATTCCACAACCATGGAGTGGTGCGGTAGCTGTGCCTTTTGGAACCCAGGGCTCTTACGGACTCGATAAATAGAATCAACCTGTTTGCTAAGAACCTGCGCCGAGGTTGGTGCCTCCCACATACGGAAGAGCAGCCATTCCAGCATCGGAGGAACCGGTACAGTAAAGGCTTCCTTCGGAGGAAAGTCATACTGGAGGGCATCGAGCTCCTCGGCTCGAGGCTCCTCCTCGGCGTCCGCAGGGAAGGCCAGGGCCTTGGCCATGTCCCTCACGAAGTCCGAGAACTGGGTATCCTTCGGGAGGGGGGGACCTTCTCCGAGGCTCGGATTCCGGTGTGTCCGAAGGGACGCACCGGGTCCGGAAGGTGTCCGGGGACTCCTCGTCCTCCGTCTCCCACTCTGACTTCTCCGAGGAGGAGTCAAGCGGCTTCGGCTGTGCGGGCCCTCGGTGCCACCTGCCCCGATGCAGAGGGTATCGGCGTCGACGACCTCGGCCCCGCACGGGAGGTCGAGGGGGACCGTGACCGAGGATCGACGCGAGACTTCGACTCGAGGATCGGCTCGGTCTCCAGGGTCGACTTAAGACGTCGAGGTCCCGGTGGTCGGGGCACATGCACCGGTCAGACCGGCGATCAGCACCCGCTGCTGATCCATGAAGGCAGCCAAGCTGCTCTCCAAGGCCGTCAACCTGAGTCCGAGCTCAGGAGACTCAGTAGCGCCCGACGTTGGCTCCCCCGGAGGAGAGTCCACGAGAACAACTGCACTTACATGACTCGGGAACTCCAGCTCCACATGAGGTAGCTTGGAAGGCCTCTCCGACTCCGAGAGCCCGGGGCGGCGGTCAGGGCTAAGCGACCTGGCCCTCAAGGAACCAGGAGCCTCCACCGACACTGCCCTCACGAGCTTCTTCTTCCTTCGGTGCTCCCGCGAGGGAGACTCCCTTTCAGGGGACCCTCGCCGGCGCTCGGGGTCGGACTCCTGAGATGTTGAGGCCTCTGACGAAGTCCGGGCCCGGCCGGACGCGGAATCAGAGAATATTCTCTCACATTGATGCTGACGGCTCCGAAGCGCCTTCGACGACATTTTGCCACACAGGCCACAGACCAGCGGGTCATGGTCGGCCCGAGGCATCGGAGGCAGCACTCATGTGTGTCAGTGAGAGACACGTTTCTTGCACCGATCACACTTTTTGAACCCGTGCAACCATCGGGGGAAAAAGGGCCCCTGCAAGGTCAAACGACCGGGCTGCCAGTGAAAACACAAAGAGAGTGCGAACGCTAGTCACGAAGGACAAAAACCGAAAATCACAAGTCCGGACTCGATACCGGTGTACCGAGCCCAGGCGGGAAGGGGAACCGGCGTCGAACCAGTCAAAACGCAAAATTCGATGGAAAAAAACAACTTTTCCCGGGTGACACAAACTCACGTCCATCGGGCTCCACGGAAAAACAAATACTGAGCAAGATGGCACCCTTGGGTGGGAAGGGGACCGCGCAGGCGCTCTGCATTCCCAAAGGCTTTCCTTGAAAGCTGGGGAAATGCTCCGCACGGGGGCTCTGTCGGCGCCGACGTCACCCATATGTGAGGACTGACTTCCTGCTTGGTCCTGGAGAAGATATACCACAAGAAGGTGAATTTTATGCTCTCTGGCGAGGGCCCATAGTTGTAAAGCTTTGTTGCATAACAAAAGAGAGCCTGTTCCGCCCTGCTTGCTCACATAGAACATAGCTACTTGATTGTCTGTTTGGACTAGGACTGTCTTGTAGCTGAGCTGGGCAAGGAATACTCAAAGAGCTAGATAGATTGCTCTTAATTCTAGGAGGCTTATGTGAAGACAAGCCTCCTGTGGAGTCCAGGTACCTTGGGTAGAGAGATGGTGCAAGTGTGCTCCTCAACCCACTTGTGATGTATCTGTTAGGGTAGCCTGGAATAGGGGTTGTTGGAAAGGAGACCCCACTAAAAGATTCTCCAGTGATTGCCATTGTAGGGACAAGATCAGTCATTGAGAGTTTCATATCTTGTCTGACAGACGTCCTGTGTCCAGTGTCCACTGTGTGGACAGGGTCCGCTGGGCTGCTCGCATGTGGAGGCGCGCATAGTGAACTACATAAACTGTGGATGCCATATGTCCCAGTAATTGTAGCAGTTCTCGAGCAGTTAGGGAAGATTTTCCCGCTGCTTGAGAAGCTAGTTGCACTATGCAAAGACATCGGGGCTGTGGAAAGAAAGCCCTTGACTGTCTGGTATAGCACATATGGGTACGTCGGTACCGACGGAGTCTGCGCGGGAACGCTTCCCAGCGTCCAATCAAAGAGCCTTTGGAAAAATCCCACCATGCCTGCGTGCTGCCTTCCCACCTTTCCCAACTGCCTCTCCTCAGTTAAGTTTTAAAGCTGAGACAAAGAGAGAGAGAGAGAGAGAGGAAAGGAAAGATAGATAGAGATACAACTCCTGGGGAGGTGGGTGGGTTGTGAAGACTTATTCCTGCTGTTCCCAGAGATCACCTGTTACAGGTAAGTAACTGTGCTATCTCCAGGAACAAGCAGGAATGAGTCTTCACATATGGGTACTCCCCAAGCTGAGATGCCTGGAGTCTTAGCATGTCATAGGTTGGAACATGCTATACCCCACAACACCAGGCATCCTGAGGATGGAGGGTAGGAGTTGAAGAAAGAAATATGCTGTAGAACAGCTAACCCAGCATAGGACTGCAGAAAAGGAGTCCATGTGTGGATGATAATTGTCATCAATGATATTGCAAAGAATATTGCAATATGGACCTCCCCTGACAGGATTTCATAGAAGTATAGAGGTTCATGGGATCTACTGGGAAACCCAGTAGAGGAACCTCAAAGAGGACCTCACTGTAAGTGGAGGTAATAAACCTGTAGGAAAAACAGTGGAGGTCAGAATCCTGAAAGGTAACAGGTAACCCCAGTAGGAAAAACTGGGGTAGTACAAAAACGGTGGGCCTTCAGCTGAAGGCTTTAGGACAAAAACCCAACTCTTTTGGCAGAAGAGTGGTCCACTCTTAGAAACAAAAGAGAAAGGCTAACCGATTTGGACAAACAGGCACAGTCCTTGTGGGGAGAAAGGGTATGGGAACCCCTTGTATCCCAAAGAAAGGACAAACGCTGGAGGCGTTAGAGCCTGTGATTAGCTGAAGATCCGCAATGTCTCTCCTAACTGGAGTCAGCTAGGAGAGATATTGGGACATGGAGAGCTGCAGAGGTATCTAAACCATAAGGTTATGGTGAAAGATGTTAACTACCATCGAAGTGGTTGTGGAACCCCAAAAACATGCTGGATAGCGTAAGAATGGGGAAAGTCCATCTGTCAGAATCAAATAGCTATATGAGCCTGGACAGTCAGGTAGATAAATACAAAATACATATCTACCTATAGTAGAAAATCTCGAGAGATACATATATATATAGATATAGATAGAAAAATAGATATATATATATATCATATAGATATAGAAGAATATATCTATAGTGAGATATGAAGGGCATAAAATACACACAAAGGATGTATGCTATAGGTATAGGTATATATATATATATATATATATATATATAGGCCTCTATATGGGAGTCTGCAATGCAGCAGACAGAGATATGCCTACACAAATGGTATTCACATAGGACAAAGTGGAAAGGAAAGATTCATCTAATAACAAGAAGGTGGAACCTACTTGAGAAGATATATAGAGAATCAATTCCCACTGGTTATGGCTACAGGGGATGCAAGGTAGTAGAATAACCAGGATGGTTACGTGAAAAGCAGAGGATGATATCAGTCTGCAGCCAGCAAGTCCCGAGTATTCTAGAACTCTAGCATGGTAAGTGAACAGAAGACGCATAAAAATGAGATACCCAGCTGACCTGTTTAAGGGCAAAAAGGTATCATGTGTTCTTACCATGAGGACGAGCTGGAAGGAGAAAACATATTCCCTATTGGAAATACTATGGACCAAAGCAGGGAATTAGCAACTCCTTAAGCTTCACGTAAGAGGAGGCCTATGTCCTTTATATTAAAAGGAGAACTTTTCTAGTCATGGGAGACATGACTGAAAAAGCCTTTTTCAACCATCTAGTATAGCTGTTGGAGAAAAAGCCCCCCATGCTCTCTAGCAAGGGCCCATAGTGGAGAGCTTCTTTGTAGAATTGCAGAGAGCATGATGCAAGAGAAAGAGAGCCAGTACCTATGTCAACTATGCTGCCAACCCAGGGGAATGGAGATGGCAGAAAGAGAAGACAATCCAACAAGCTTGTAGTGAAAATATTTCCAAGACAGATGACAGCACTGACTTGGAGCCACTACTAAGACCAGACAGAATGTTAGTGGAGGACAAATCTGGTTGCTGATAGACAAGAACCAGTGGTCCAAACATTAAGGCTCCTGCATTGGCAGCTGCTTGCCAGACAGCAGAAAGAATGGTACTGTTTAAAACAGAAAGAACAGACAGAACAAGAGTAGAAAACTCTGGACATGTCTGATGAACTGCTGCAAGGCAAGATAGAAGAAGAGGAGTCAACTCAGAGAAGAGAACTCTGCACTGGAAAAGTAGCAAAACTAGAGAGGCTGAAGAAAAAGCCCTCCAGTGAAGGAATATCGCTCTTACAGAGGAAAAGCCTTGGTAAGAGGGTAAAAAGAATGGAGCTGAAGAAGACTTACAAAATAGTAAGTCTATAGAAAGAAAAAAGACATGCTGGCACAGAAAACTATCGTTTGATAGTGATTAGACCTCTTTCCCTAGCAGGAAGAAGAGGAGAACCCTGTGATCTAGAAGCATGAACATCCTGACAGCTCAGAGAACATAGAAAGAATGGATGTCTTTGGGAAGAGAACCATGTTTAGGATTTAGAATGACAGCAGTGGATTGCTTCTATTGAGAAGAAGTAACTGTAGATTCTAACCCCAAGAGTCACAAGCATCGGATGATGATTGATCAGAAACCCTGCGGTTGCTGGGTTTGCTGAGCCTGGTAAGAGGTTGGATTCTTCAGACCAGGATGATGCCTCCCCTGTTTGGGAACATCTGTATGATGGGCAAGTGATGAATAAAACCTTCTTCTCCTGTGGGAAGAAAGTTTGGTAGGACATTTCCTACCTACTGGGACAGAAGAAGGTGTAGAAGAACCCCTAGGAACAGGTAAATCAGTGGACAACTGAGTAACCTGACGTAAAGACTCCTTGTTGAAAAGATTTTCTCCAGTGCAAGGAGTATGTCCCAGTTCTTTGTTGCGCCCATTTGTCCAAGTCTGAAGCTTAGAGCCAGGCTCTACGTCGTGCCCCTATAGCTATAGCAGAAGTCCTGCTAACAGACTCAAAAGAGTCTAGGGAAGCACGAGAAAGAAACCAAGAGATATTCTGGAGATGCTTAAGCAGTGAGGAATAGTTTGTACTCTTGGAATCTGGAAGGAAAGGAGTCAAAAGATGTAAGTGCTTTGTGACCTCCTCAAGAGATAGACTCATATAAAAAATATATGAGAGAATTCTTGCAGAAAGCATAGATGTCTGGAAGGTTTGACGTCCAAAGGCATCAAGTGTCTGTGACTCACGACCTGGCGGATAAGAAGAGTGCTTTTTCTTACTCTTTACCCGCCTCATTGCTGATTCCACTACTATGGAATGATGAGGAAGTTGAGTCTTTTGAAACCCTGGAGAGGGGGGCACTTGATATAAGAGATGACTTGCCCTGGGAGGTGGGGGTACCCTGAAAGGTGTTTCCCACATTCCTAGAAGGAGATCCTGCAAGGAATGATGCAAAGGAAGCATTATGTTCTCCTTTGCTTTGGTAGAAAGAGAGCCTTGTGCAGGATCATGTCCTGGGATAGGAATGGCAAGAGATCTTGCTATATCCAGGAGGAAACTCTGAAAAGAGGGATCCCCAACAGGAATGTCCCTTGGACAGGTTAGATCTGAAGAACTAGCCTGAGCACCGACAGAGGTATCCAAATATATAGGAATAGAAGATCCTGCACAGTGCAGTGTGGAATGCTTAAGGGATGGTCGCTGGTACTGGCTGTCAGGAGCAGCGACCGTCATTACCACATTGTCCATGCCAGGTATCGACTCCAAGCTTGGTATAGAAGGGAGCGATCCTGTTGAAAAAAGCATGGCAGGAGTTGGCCACGATGCTGCTGTGGATACCGGTACCGATGCCGATACCAGTACCGATGTCGGAGTTGAGCCCGACAGCGACATCGGAGCAGTCATCGGTGACAGTTCAATCGGCACCGAGGTCACCGAAAACCTTCGGTTGCTATCCTCGGTACCGAGCCACCGGCATCGATCGGTGTCGGTACCAAAACGTATTGGTACCCAGTCTTCCAGACTAGAGATCGATTCCAAACTCGGCATCGAGGGCAGAGAGCCTGATAAGCGAAGCATGGAAGGCACCGACCGTAATGAGAACGTCGGTACCGATTTCGGTACCGTGTCTGATACCGGTGAAGGAAGGTCAACCAGTGGCAACTCAATCGGCCTCGGGGGAACCGAGAGTTGCGGATCCGAATCATCGGAACCAAGCCTTCAGTACCGCCGAGAGCAGGTACCAAGGCGAGTCGGTACCCAGTCCTCCAGACTGGAGATCGATTCCAGACTCGGCATCGAAGGAAGCGAGGTTATCGATGCACGTCTGGAGGGTACCGACGTCGGTGGTAGTATCGGTGCTGGTACCGATAATGGAAAGTCAGTCTGGAGAGTATCCACCGGTCCTGAAGGCACCGAGGACGCCAGATGACGATCCCTGGTGAGGAGTGTTTCATCCAACACCAGTGCCGATGCCGGGGTACCGGTACCGCTCGAAGCGGATGCCACCACCGGACACGGCTGAGGTATGTTCTGTGAGGGGTGAACCCCAGGAACAACCTGAAACCCCTTATCTGCTTTGGAGACCGAAGACTCCCGCCGGGGTTTTGAAGCCAGTGGGCCCTCGAGGGCAAGGCCGGAGCCGTCTACATGCTGTGCATGAGACCTACCACTCGAGGACTGGCTAGTCTTAACAGACTGTTTGTGGGTTACCCGATCCTGTGTGGAAGAAGGGGACGGTGCCCCGAAGTTGGAGGGCAACCGTGTATCGAGGGAACCTCGATGTTGAAGACCGCTTCTCACCAAACTGTTGTCAGGACCCAAGCAGGTTAGACACTGACTTTGAGGGTCTAAAAATAAAGTTGTACCGCCACAGTCTGAACATTTCTTGGAGAAAGTGTCTGGCGGTTCCATGAAGGAAAAAGAAGAGGCCTAAAAGGCCTAAGAGACCGTGGGACACTATGAAGAAAAAATATCCCGTGGAAAAGGAGATTTTACAAGAAAAGAAAAGAAAACACCGGCGGTACCGGTGGCATCGGGAAGACAGCCGCAACCGCAAGAAAACTAAGAAATAAAAACAAGAATTTTCTGCGGTGACAGGAGGGCGTCCTGCCGGCTCCGCGGAAAAACGAAAACTGAGGAGAGGCAGTTGGGAAAGGCGGGAAGGCAGCACGCAGGCGTGGTGGGATGCTTCCAAAAGCTCTTTGATTGGACGCTGGGAAGTGTTCCCGCGCAGACTCCGTCGGTACCGACGTACCCATATACGTTTCTCATTCCTGCTTGTTCCTGGAGATCTAAGCAAGCTCCTATGAACTCCAGGGACTGGGAAGGAACAAGTTGGGATATTGGGAAGTTTATTACCAATCCCAAGTATTGGAGGATTCACAATGTGCGAGATAGTCAGGACTGTTACAGGTACCTCAGAACCTTTCCAGTTAAAACAAGGAGTACCACAGGGCTCATCCCTCTCTGCGCTACTATTTAACATTTACATGCAGCCTATATGCGATATCACTCGCTCCTTTGGCATATCCTCGCTGATCTATGCAGATGATGTGCTAATATTCACACCATTCAATGTCAAGCTCCCAGATTACACAACATTAGTAGATTGCTTTAACGCAATAGCAGACTGGCTCCTCATGCAGAATATGCGAATAAACTACAAAAAAACCGAGGTACTGATCGTCACGAAAAACAGAGAATTCTCACCCCCCGAGACCCTAAGAGTACGTGACGCAGAACTCCCAATCAAGCCCTACATAAAATACCTTGGAGTAATACTGGACCATAGACTGGACTTTAAAGAACATATCAACCGTACCGTTAAAACAATTTACTTCAAGATAAGGACCCTACGTCATCTGAAAAATATGCTTGACCCAGACAGCTTCAGAACTATATTCCAAGCCATAGTCACACCACACTTCGACTATGCGAATATAATACTCCATGGTCTCCCAAAAAACTCCCTAAATACATTACAACTAGCCATGAATGCCGCAGCCCGAGTACTATACGGTGCCTCAAAGAACGAACATATAACACCCATCCTAATGGAGCTTCACTGGTTCCCTATATACTGCAGAATAACATATAAAGCCCTTCTCATGACCTTTAAAGCGATAAATACTATCGCTCCTTCATCAATTTCAAAACTCCTCCATCATACTCCCAACATCAGATCTAGGAGATCAGCAGCGGCAAATACCCTAGCTACACCACCTGAGGCCACAAAATACAAACGTTCAACAACAGACAGGGCTTTCGCGTATTACGCACCCAGATGTTGGAACAACCTACCTCCCAACATTAGAGCTATTACCGACCTCAAGCAATTCAGAAAAGCCATAAAGCACCATCTCTTCATGCTACATTTCCAAAGCACATCATCAACCCTCCAACACTTACAGTAAAAGTGTAAATGCCTTAAGATGATAATAAGAATTTCTATACTGTGTATATAGGTTCTTTTCAAGTTACAAATATGTACAAAGTTCCCCAAAGTTATAATCACAGTTGTATTATCCTGTTATATGTAAACTCAACAGTCTGTTGATTGCAATGAGTATTCCTGTTATAATGTAAACCGCGCTGATGAAAAAGAGTGCGGTATAAAAGAACTATAAATAAAATAAAATAAATAAATAGTGCAGAGCTGGCTTCTGCAACCATGGGGGCTCGAATGAGCCAGTTGTCCAAGTAAGGGAAGATGAATATCCCTAGAGTTCGCAGGAATGCAGCTACTACTGCTATGCATTTCATGAATACTCTTGGTGCCGAAGCCAGATAAAAAGGAAGAACCCTGTATTGGAAGTGTTTTCCCTTGAAAAGGAATCATAAGAATTTCCTGTGATCTGGATGGATCAGAATGTGAGTATATGCATCCTTTAGATCTAGAGAGCCAAGCCAATCCTGACTTTGAAGGTATGGCAGAAGAGTTCCCAGAGAAATCATTTTGAACTTTTCTTGGAACAGATATTTGTTCAATTCTCTGAGGTCTAGAATGGGTCTGTGTCCCCCTGTTTTCTTTGGAATAAGAAAATAGGGGGAGTAGAACCCTGTACCCTGTTGGAGAATGGGTACTTCCTCTATTGCTTCTTGGGCAAGGAGTGTTGAGACTTTTTGATCCAGTAGATTGTCTGCAGAGGTTTGGAAATTGAACTGTCTTACGATTGTAGGAGGGGGCATGCTGTGAAAATGAAGCTTGTACCCCTCTCCTACAATGGACAGTCCAAGTTTCTGCTGTTATTTGGTGCCATCTGCTGGCAAAATGACACAACCTGCCTAGAATGTTTAGGGGTTCTGGACCCTTCAGAGGCAGGAAGGCCAAGCTCTCTAGGAAGGAGTCAAAGCCCTTGAGGGGGCTGAGCCTGTGGAGCTGGTCGAGCTCTCGGGCCTTTTGGCTTCTTTTGTTGTCTGGATTGTTGTTGTTGTCCCTTTGGGCAACTTGACCCTGACCTTGCCCTTGCTGGGTATAGGATGGATAAAACGTCCTCTTTTTGCTGAAAAATGGTTTTTTATAGGGTTTCTTTTTGGCTGGAGTGGCTGTAGATTTTGACAATCTTGTCTAAAGTGATATTGTCAGCATCTATCTCATTAGCCTTTTCCTGCCAATTCTTGCCAAAGAGGTTTTCTCCTGTGCAAGGGATGTTTCCTAATTTATCCTGTACCCAAATTTCCAAGTCTGATGCCTGAAGCCAGGCAATCCGACGTGCAACCAATGGCAATAGCAGAAGTTCTGCTGATGCATTCAAAGCAGTCAAAGGCTGCACGATTTACAAACTTGGAAACGTCTTTAGCATGCTTGACAAGAGAAAGGAAGTCCTGTCGTTTGTCATCAGGGAGAAGGGGGCTCATAAGCTCCAAATCTCCTGTGACTTCTTTGAGGAACATTCCCATATATAAAATATATGAGCTGATCCTAACTGAAAGCATGGAGGCCTGAACCCCCGAGCATAGCACCAGTAGTTCTGCCGAGGTCGAGGCCTCAAGAACATCTTGGAGCCCCATTGGTGCTTTGGAGGCCGAAGCCTCCCGCCGGGGCTGTTTTGCCGGTGTAGTTTCCTCAAGGGCAATGCCAATGGCTTCTCGATGCTTGGAAGGAGATCTACCCTTTGAGGACCGGCTCTTATGTTTAGTTACCTGAGATACATGGGAGGAAGACGAGGCTCTGGAAGACGATGACGCAATGAACATCGTATCTGAAAAAAAGAGTACCGAGCTTTGCAGCCCGGTTCTGTCTTCTTCTTTTAGTCATCCCCATACAAGAGAGACCCTCCGATGGAGAATGGTCAGGGCCTAAACATTTGAGACACCAGTCATGGGTGTCGGTGACGGAAATGGTACTGCCACACTTAGTACATTTTTTTTAAAACCACTAGCTGGTTTTTCCATTTTTCAGGAAAATGGGGCCTAATGCCCAAAATGGCGCCTAGCACCAAAAAGAAAAGGTCTCTTAAGAGAAACAGTTTAGAAAATTAGATATATATATATATATATTTATTTATTTTTTTTTTTTAAAGAAGAAAAGAACCGGCGGTACCGGTAGGTGTCAAGTGGAGGCAGACGCGACCTCAAGAAAACAAGTTTAAAGAAGAAAGTTCCTGTGGTGACAGGGTATGTGTCCTGTCAGCTCCACGGAAAATGAAAAACTGAAGAGGGACAGTTGGAAAGGCGGGAAGGCAGTGCGCATGTGCTGAGATGCGCTCCCAAAGGCGTTACTACTGGATGCTGGGGAGCGTTCCCGTGCGGGCTCAGTCAGTGCCAACGATACCCATATGTGAAGACTACATTCCTGCTTGTTCCTGGAGATTGCAAGTCCAACATTCTACATAGACAGTGTAGTTACTCACCTATAACAGGTGTGCTCAGGGGACAGCAGGAATCAGTCCTCACATATGGGTGATGTCGGCGCCGATGGTGCTGATGGCGCCCACGTGGTAGCTTCTCCACAGCTTTCAAAGAAAGCCTTTGAGAGATGCAGCACGCATGTGTGGTCCCCTCCCGCCCAAGGGTGCCATCTTACTTCAAGTAGGATGGCATAGATCAAAGGCAAAAAATGACACAAAAAACAGCTCCATGGGGAGGAGGGAAGGTTGTGAAGACTGATTCCTACTGTCCCTGGAGAACACCTGTTATAGGTGAGTAACTACGCTTTCTTTGGGAACAAGCAGGAAGTCAGTCCTCACATATGGAACTCCCTAGCTAGTAAAAAGTCACAGGTGACCAGAAAAGAGTGAGCCATGAGCAGCAGCAATGAGTTCTGAGAAGACAGACTCCCAAACGGCCCAAGTGTCCAGCGAGAAACCAGCACTCCGGTAGCCTGAACACACAAGGGCCAGAGGGCAGGAGTTGCCTACACCCTGAATAAATGATAGAATACTGCCCAGCCAAAGGCACTGTCTCTCTGGGACTCCCTCTCCAGGCAGTAATGTGCTGCGCAGATATGGACTGAGGCCCAGGTGGCGGCACGGCAGATTTCTGAGGAATGGAACACACGTTTGCTATGGATGCTGCCATGGCGCTGATGCTGTGTGCCGTGACCTGGCGCTCCAGAGAGCCCAGCCTGTTCATGGGTGGCGGACTGCATTGCCCTCGCCTAAGTAGACAGAGTACGCTTAGTCACCGCTGCTTCCAGCTGACTGGGGGTCATAGGAGATGAAAAGCTGTGAGGCTTTGCGGTGGCCCTGGGTACGTTGGAGGTAGAAGGACAGAGCCCTCTTATAGTCCAGAATATGAAGGACAGACTCTGCCCTGCTGGCGTGAGGCTGCGGAAAGAAGGTGGGGAGCACCACCTCCTGATTGAGGTGGGAAAGGGACAGACACCACCTTGGGAAGAAACTTGGGATGTGTGCAGAGTACGACCCTGTTCTTATAGGACCTCGTGTAGGGTGGATCTGCCACCAATACTTGGAGCTCGCTGACCCTGTGAGCCGACTTCAGTGTCATCAAGAACAAAAACTTCCAGGAAAGATACCGTAGGTGGTAGGTAGCCAGGGACTCAAATGGTGGGCCTGTGAGCTGCGACAGCACCACGTTGAGATTCTACTCAACCACCAGCAGACAGATGGGAGGTTTGGACAACAAGAGACCCCAGAGGAAGCAGATCATGAGAAGTTGGACGCAGCGGGGACTTGCCCTAGATAAGGTGGTGGTGCGCCGCAAATGCACTCAGGTGGACCTTAACAGAGTTTGACTTCAGTCCTGCCTGAGACAGATGAAGCAAATATTAGAGCACAGGCTGCACTGAGCAAGAGAACGGGTTGACTTGATACTCCACACACCATATGAAAATCTGCACCATTTGAAGGCATAAGCCAGTCTTGTGGAGATGCTACGGGAGGCCAGGAGGACCTCCTCCACCTTCCCTGAAAGGTTGAAAGAGACCAAGGCTACCCTTTGAGCAGCCACTGTTAACGTCAGAGACCCCAAGTTGGAGTGTAGGAGGGAGCTTCCCTCCTGTGACAGCAGCCCCGGGACACTCCCCAGGAGGACAGGAGCGCCGTGGATAAGCAAAGGAACAGTGGGAACCATGGTTGCCTGGGCCACTGAAGGACTACTAATATCAGCGATGCCTTGTTGTGTTGAACCTTGAACAAGGTCTTGGCAATCAGCTGCGTGGGGGAGAAAGCCCTCCGTGCACGACAAGAGGAAGATATCCGCTGCCACCCAGGATGGGTGTGGCTGCCTGGAGCAGAAGTGGGCAGCTGGGTGTTGGCCAGCCTGGTGAAAAAAGGTCCATCCTTGAAGTCCCCCAGAGCAGGAACAGCCGATAGGCCACTCTAGGGTCTAGCTGCCACTCTTGCAGCTGGAGGACCCTGCTTAGCCTGTCCGCGAAGGCGTTGTCCTGGCCCAGCAGGTAAACCACCCGCAGGAACATCCAGTAGCGGTTCGCGTACAAGCAGAGAGCTACTGCCTCTTGGCAGAGGGTGTATGACTCCATGCCCCCCTGCTTGTTGATGTAGAACATCGCCACTTGATTGTCCATCTGGAGCAGCACTGATTGGTGTTGCAGGTGGTGACAGAAGACTCAGAGGGCCAGGAATATGGCCCGAAGCTCCAAGAGGTCAATCTGCTGCAGACTGTCCATCTGTAACCAACTGCCCTGAATGCTGAGGTTTCGCAATGGGCTCCCCAGCCTAAGAGGGAAGCGTCTATGGTGAGGACCCTCTAGGGGGGAGGGGCCTGGAAGGGCATCCTGGCCTGAAGGTGCAAGAGTGCTTGCCACCAGGTGAGTGAGTCGGCCAGTTGATGGGTCACCCCCATCCTGTCCTGCAGTCTGCCTGTGGCCTGGGTCCACTGTCCTGAGGGAGGATGGCTCTGGCTTGAAAGGTGTCCAGCCTTGCCCCTATAAACTCTAGACACTGTGTCAGGAGATGGGACTTTGGATGGTTTATCATGATCCCAAAGTGCTGCAGGATGAGGATGGTGCACCTCGGCAGCTGTGCAGCCTCTTATGAGCCATTCGTCCAGGTAGGGGAAACCAAAGGCCCCCTGGAGACGAAGGTAGGCTGTGATTACTGTCAGGCAATTGGTGAATACCCTCTGTGTGGAGGCCAGTCTGAAGGGTAGCACCCTGTACTGGTAGTGGCTGCCTACCACCTCGAACCTGAGGTATTGCCTGTAATTCAGACAGATGAGGATGTGTGTGTATGCATCCTTTAGGTCCAAGGAGCATAGCCAGTCTCCCGGCTGGAGGTATGGCAGCAGTGTTCCAAGGGAGAGCATTTTGAACTTCTCCTTTACCAGGAACCTGTTGAGATCCCACAGGTCCAGAATGGGCCGGAAGCCTCCGGTCCTCTTGGATAGGAGGAAGTACTTGGAGTAGAACCCTTTGCCCCTGAGGTATGCAGGTATCTTTCCACCACCCTGTCCTCAAGAAGGCCTGCGAGCTCCTACAGTAGCAAGGTCTGGTGGAGGGGAGATCTGGAGGATTCTCCTGGAAAGAATGGAGGGGGCGCCTGTGCCAGATGGAGGAGATAACCCTCACCACCCGCAGTGCCCAGGAGTCGGTAATGATGGACGGCCACTGGTGGGCATAGAGAACCAGATGCTCCCCTGTGGGCTGCTGGGCTGGGCCTCCTGGGGGAAGCGAGGCTATACAAGGAGTCAAAAACTCCCGCCAGGCTTGGCTGGAGCAGGTGCCTGGGGTTTGGGAGTCTTAGGCTTACAAGGGCCATGCCCTTATTCCTTGGCCTGCTGTACCTGTTAGGGAGCTGGGAAGGCCTGGTACTGAGGGTAGTTTCCATAAGCCTTCCTCTTCTTTGGGAAGAAGGACTTTTCACCCGAAGGCTTCTGTCGGGAAGGGTCAGTGGTCTTTTTGGAGAGCCTGGTCCTCGTCAGGAACTCAGACTCCAACTCTGCAGCCTCATCAGTAATGGGTTTGCCAAAGAGATTCTCTCCCCAGAAAGGGACATCGACCAGCTTGTCCTGAACCCACTGCTCCAGGTCGGAGGACTGTAGCCAAGCCTGTTGTCGAGCACCAATGCCCGCCGCAGCTACTCTAGCCACCGACTCAAAGCGGACATAGGCTGCTTGAGAAACTTGGAGCACTCTCTGACATCCGAGGCAAGGGTCTGGAACTGCTGGAGGGGTTCCTTGGAGAGACTAGCCAAGAACCCGGTGAGTTCCTTTGCCAGGTCCCTCAAGTACATGTCCATGCACAGCTGGTATGCCTGGATTTGGCCAATGAGCATCAAGCCCTGGCAGCACTTCCTGCCCAGGGCATCAAGGCGTGGGCCTCCCTACCCAGAGGCACCAAGGAGTGCATCTTTTGGCTTCTAAGGCAATGCATGGCCGACTCCACCACCATGGAGTTCTGTGGAAGCTGTGCTTTTTGGAAACCAGGGCACCGACGCAGGGGTCTCCCACATGCAGAGGAGCAGCCGTTCCAGGATCAGGGCAATAAGCACTGTGAGTGCTTCCTTCGGAGGGGCCTCGTACTGGAGGATCTCCAGTTCCTTTGTTCGAGGGTCCTCCTCCGACTCGGCGTAAAAGGCTAGTGCCTTGGCCATGTCCCACACGAAGTCGAGGAAAGTGTAGTTACTCACCTCTAACAGGTGATCTCCGGGAACAGCAGGAATTGAGTCTTCACATAAGGGTGACATCGGTACCGATGGAGCCCACGCGGGAACGCTCCCCAGCGTCCAATAGGAAAGCTTTTGGGAATATCCCACTGCGCCTATGTAGCTGCCTTCCCACCTTTCCAGCTCTCCCTCCTCAGCTGAGTTTGTAGCTGAGATAAAAAGAGAGGAGAAGAGGAGGAAAAGTACAACTCCTAGGGGAGGAGGGTGGGTTGTGAAGACTCAATTCCTGCTGTTCCCGGGGATCACCTGTTACAGGTGAGTAACTAGGCTATCTCCAGGAACAAGCAGGAATGTAGTCTTCACATATGAGACTCCTTAGCTTGGAGATGCCAGAGAGATGACCTCAGAGCAAGTTGTGGAACACAGGCCTAAGTAGTAGGTCATATATCCACCAAGGATGTCTTGTATCGAAACCCGGGACGGGGACTAGGAGTTGATCTAAGTCTGAAAGAGATGCTGGAGAACAGCCTGGCCAAACGAGGCATCCCGGTGGGAGTCCTTCTCCAGGCAATAGTGAGCAGCAAAAGTATAGACAGAGGACCAGATTGCTGCCTTGCATATCTCAATCGCTACAGAGTGTAGATTTGACCTGGAGGTAGCCATTGCCCGAACATTATGTGCAGTGACGTGATCCTCAAGAGAGAGTCCTGCACTGCCGTAAGCAAAGGAGATACAATCTGCTATCCATCTGGAGAGAGTTCGCTTGGATACTGGTAGTCCTGGGTGACTGGAGTCAAAAGCGATGAAAGGTTGGAAAGCTTTTCTGTGCTGCCAAGTTTTCTGGAGATAAAAGGCCAAAGCACATTTGCAATCCAGAGTATGAAGGGTTACTTCTGCCCTAGAAGAATGAGGTCTAGGGAAAAACACAGGGAGGTACAACGACTGGTTTAAGTGAAAGGGCGAGACCACCTTTGACATAAAGTGATTATGAGTCCTAAGGATTACCTTATCATGGTGGAATCGTGTATAAGGAGGATCAGCCACCAAAGCCTGAAGCTTACTGATGCGTCTTGTTGAAGTGAGGACAATAAGAAAGGTGACCTTCCAGGTAAGAAACTTCAAAATAGAGGCTAGGGGTTCAAAGGGCAGCTTCATAAGCTATCCTAAAACAACATTAAGGTCCCATGCCACTGGGGGTGGCTTAATGGGAGGCTTAGTTAATAGAAGACCTCTCATGAAGCATGCTACAAGCGGCTGAGAGGAGATGGGTTGACTATTTAAGGGCATGTGAGAAGCCGCAATGGCACTTAGGTGGACTCTTACCGAATTGGTTTTGAGTCCAGAAGAAGAGAGGTGGAGAAGATATTCAAGTAATGCTTCCACTGGAGCTGAAAAAGGGTTAAGATCCCTTTTCGAACACCAGAGAGAGAATCTATGCCACTTGAAGGCGTAGGAGTGCCTTGTGGAAGGTTTCCTAGACGCCAAAAGGATAGCTTTCACCTGTTGAGAGAGGCTGATGTCCTGAAATGCTAATGACTTTAGCAGCCATGCTGTAAAATATAGGGACTACGTATTGGGATGCAGCAGTGTCCCATCCTCCTGTGAGAGGAGATCTGGAGCAGACCCCAAATCTACTGGTTGATCTTGAGAGAGACGTAGAAGCAGAGGATACCATGGTTGTCGTGGCCAACGTGGGGCTATAAGAATCATGTAGCCCTTGTCTCTCTGGAGTTTGAAAAGAGTTTTGGGGATGAGGTGAATGAGAGGGAAGGCATATAGGAAGTCTTGACCCCAGTGAAGGTGAAAGGCAATTACTGCTTGGCTGTTCTGAGCTGGCGTTCTGAAGCAGAAGCGGGGAAGTTTGGCATTCTGAGGACTTGCAAACAGGTCTATGTCTGGGGTTCCCCAGATCTGAAAAACGTGAGCAATCTTGTCCGCATGGAGAGACCACTCGTGGGGTAGCAGTACTCAACTGAGTTTGTCTGCCAAGAGATTCTATTTGCCTGGAAGATACACCGCAAATAGGTGAATCTGATGCTGTATGGCGAAGGACCACAGGTGTAGGGCTTCCTTGCAAAGTGTCCAAGAGCCTATTCCGCCCTGCTTGTTCAAGTAGAACATGGCTACCTGATTGTCCGTATGGACTAGAACTGTGCAGAAGCAAAGGTGGTCGTGGAACAATTTGAGAGCATTGTGGATGGCTCTGAGTTCCAGCAGATTTATGTGGAGTTGTGGCTCCTGATGAGACCAAAGGCCCTGAGTGGAGAGAATGTCTAGATGAGCTCCCCAGCCCAATTTGGACACATCCATCGTCAGGGTACATTGATGTGGAGGCTTCTGAAAAGGTGACCCTACGAGAAGATGTTCTGGTGATTGCCACCACTGCAGAGACAAGGTGAGACGTGTAGAGAGTATTATTCTGTCTCCCAAACGATCGGATGCCTGAGACCACTGGGAAGCCAGGGTCCATTGAGCTGCACGCATATGCAGACAAGCATATGGAACCACATGTACAGTAGATGCCATATGTCCCAGGAGTTGCAGCATTTCTCAAGCAGTGAAAAGGTGTTGAGGCATGCTTGGGATGCAAGCTAAATGAGACGAGCACAGCAGGCTTAGGGCAGAAAAGCCCTTGACTGTTGAGTGTCTAGGAGGACCCCTATAAACTTGAGAGGGAATGAGATGGGACTTTGGAAGATTTATTACAAATCCAAAGTGTTGCAGCACCTGCATGGTGCGTGAGAGAGAAAGATTGGCTTCTAGAGATGTGCTTGCTCGAATGAGCCAGTTATCTAAGTTGGGGAAGACAAATATCCCTAGAGTACTTAGGAATGCAGCTACCACTGCCATGTTCTTTGTAAAGACTCTTGGGATAGAGACGAGGCCAAAAAGTAGGACTCTGTACTGATAATGTCTCCCCGGAACAGGAAACGCAGGAACCTTCTGTGTTCTGCATGGTTAAGAATGTGCGTATATGCGTCCTTTAGATCTAGAGAACAGAGCCAATCCTGACTCTAGAGATAGGGGAGAAGAGTACCTAGGTAGATAATCTTGAATTTCTCCCGAAGTAGATACCTGTTCAGTTTTCTGAGGTCCAGGATGGGCCTGTATTCCCCTGTCTTCTTTGGAATAAGGAAGTAAGGAAAATAGAAACCTAGAACTTGCTGAGAGAGTGGCACTTCCTCTATTGCACCCTGTGAGAGAAGGGAGGTGACTTCCTGCAACAGAGTGGTGAGAGAGGGTTGAGAACTGAACTCTTGGAGGAAACTGGGGGTGGCAGACTTCAGAAGTGAAGTTTGTACCCCTCCTGTACTATGGAGAGAGTCCAGTGTTCTGATGTTACAAGATGCCACCTATGGGCAAAGCGACATAGTCTGCCGGGAATGCGGATGGTATCTGAAATCTCCAGAGGCAGGATGGCTATGTTCTCCAGAAAGGAGTAAAGACCCTGAGGAGGTTGGGTTTGCTGGGGTGGCAGAGACCTGTGAGTCTGAGCCTTTCTTTGCTGTTTTGGTTGTTGCTGCCCTTTCTGGGGAGCATGGATAGGACAGTACACTGCAGGGGTATAAGAAGGGTAGTACTTCTTTTTCTTATTGAAAAAAGGTTTCTTCAATGTCTTTTTCTTAGCTGGATTGGCAGTAGATCTAGAAAGTCTATTAAGAGTGGTGTTCTCAGATTCTAACTGAGAAGCTTTATCCTGCCAGTCCTTGCCAAAAAAGGTTTTCACCTGTGCAAGGTATATTACCCAGCTTATCTTGAACCCACTGTTCAAGATCAGACGCTTGGAGCCAAGCAATCCTGCGTGCACCAATGCATATAGCTGAAGTTCTGCTGATGCATTCAAAACAGTCGAAAGTTGCCCTGTTAACAAATCTGGAAACATTTTGGGTATGTTTCACAAGGGTGAGATAATTAACTCTCTTGTCATCAGGGAGAAGAGGAGCCATCAACTCCAAATCCTTAGCCACCTCCCTAAGGAACATACCCATATAAAGTATGTAGGAACTGATTCTGGCCAACAACATGGAGGCCTGAAAACATTGACGACCAAAAGCATCGAGAGTTCTCGATTCCCTGCCTGGAGGATTCAAGGAATGTGTTTTAGCACTTTTAATTCAATGCATTGCCAATTCCACCACCATGGAATGGTGTGGTAATTGTGTCTTCTGGAAGCCGGGACTCTCCAGTACCCGGTACATTGTATCAAGCCTTCGAGTATGTGGAGAGATGGTTAAGGGTGTCTCCCACATACGAAGCATAAGGTCGTGAAATATTCAATGAATAGGGAGGGTAGCAGCTTCCTTTGGGACTGCAGGGTATTGAAGGATTTCAAGCTCTTCAAACCTAGGTTCCTTCTCCAAAGTCATTGTTATGGACAGGCCCCAAGCAACATCGCAAATAAAGTCTTGGAAAGACATATCCTCCGGAGGCGACATGCGACGTTGTGGGGATGGAGATGGATCCTCGGGAGAGTTCTCATTTCCTGGGTACTAGCCGATTTTGTCATCCGACGAATCGGAGTTGGAAGACTCAAAGTAGGCAGGATGCTCGCGCTCTGCACGTACTCGATACCGCTTGAAGCAGATATCTGAAAGTTGCGGTGCCGAAACCTTGGTACCGGACACAGATTCAAGGGCCGGCATGAGTGGTAGCATGGTAAGCGGCTAAAAGGTCAATGCAGGTACTTTCGGTACTGTCGTCGGTACCGATGGCTGAGGAATCGACTGTAGAGGCTTTACCGGTACGGAGGCCGCCAGTAAGGCCGCTAAGCTCCACTCGATAGCCAGGATACGTTCATCCATGGAGGTTGCCGATGCTTGGGTATCGGTACCGGAGTTGCGGGCCACGAGCATGGCACCAAGAGCTCTCCGGAGCATCCTGAAACCCCACTAAGGCTTTGGAGGCAAGGACCTCCCTCGCCGGGGTTGTTTGGCCGGGGTGTCCCCCTGCAGGGCAACGCCCAAGGCATCTCGATGCTTAGAAGGAGATCTACCCTTGGAGGGCCGGCTAGTCTTTGATGAAGACCTGGGTTTCGATACCTGAGATCCTTGAGAGGAAGATGACGCTCTCAATGACGTCGACACTACCGACATTGCATCGGTGGCAAAGAGGGTGCCGAGTTTCGAGCTCTGTTCTGTAGGCCTTTCTTTGTCATCTTCCTACAGAGAGGACATTCTGACGGTTGATGATCCGATCCCAAACATTTTAGACACCAGTCATGGGTGTCCGTGGCTGAAATTGTACAGCCACATTTGGAATACTTCTTGAAACCATTGGGAAAAAGGGCCTAAACCTAAGATGGCGTTGATGCGCCCTGAGGGAAGAAAAGTTTCTCCCCTCAGAAAAAAGTGTTTTGGTTTTTTTTGTTTTTTTTTTAAAAGAAGAAAGAAAGAACAGATGGGGTCGGTACCAGCATCGACGGGAAGGCAGACGCGACCACAAAGCAAAAAAGAAAAACAAATTTTCTGTAGTGACAGGAATTGCTTCTTGTCGGCTCCACGGAAAACGAAGAACTGAGGAGGGAGAGCTCGAAAGGCGGGAGAGCAGCTATGCAGGCACAGTGGGATGCTCCCAAAAGCTTTACTATTGGACGCTGGGGAGCATTCCCACTTGGGCTCCATCGGTACCGACGTCACCCATATGTGAAGACTACATTCCTGCTTGTTCCTGGAGATAGCTGTATCATCGGGCGGGGACCAGTGCCATGTCTTGGGGGGAGACAGGTCAGAAGGCACATCCCAGTGACGACTGGTGTCCATGGATTCCTCGTCCTCAGTCTCCCAGTCCGACTTATAGTCGGTGGAGGTGTCAAGGGCGATCTGGGCTCTGGCTCCAGGCTCAGGCTCCGAGCCTGGAGGCCCTTTGGTCGGAGCCATGGGCACTCATTGGGGATGACCTCTGTCCTGAGGATCGGGACTGGTGTTGAGGCACATCTTGAGGCTTGTGGTGTTCAAGGATCGGCTCAACGTCCAGGGAAGTCCTCCAGGTCAAGGGCCTGGTAGTTTAGAGTGAAGACCTGGAAGAGCCAGGCATCCAAACCCGCTGTTGGGCCATGAAGGCAGACAAATTGCGCTCTAAAGTCACCACCCTGGCCTCGAGGCCAGATGGCTCCGCAGCCTTTGGCATGGGCACTGAGGGACTTGGGCCTGGCGTTGGCTCAGGCTCCATCGAGGCGGAGTTCTCAACAGGATGGCCTGGAGGGTCCGAGGTCAGTCGCCGACAATTCCTTTCGGCTATGGCCACTCCTATTCCTTCCCCTCAGACTCATGACAGGGGCTGCAGGTCCAGGGCCCGTGGAACTTGTCCACTTTCCCAGACTCGTTAGCTGACGTGGTTGAGGTTTTCCGGCTCTTGAGTCCTTCCTCCGGGGTGTTCTAGCTGAAGGACTCGCAGCCTTAGGACTCCGAGGCAGCACAGTCTCCCTGGGGTCCTGGAGGGGGCCCTCGAGCACGGTGTCACTGAAGACTGGTGCAGAGTTCGTCTTGTGAAAGAAGGACTCCTGCTGCTGCTGACAGCTCTTGATGGCCTTGGTGGTCATCTTCTGGCAGAGACCACAGTCGAAGGGGTCATGGTCCGGTCTGAGGCAGCAGTCGTTTGGATGGTGCGCGACATGGTATGGGTGCATCAGTCACAGTATTTAAAACCAATAGCAGAGGCCATTGTGGGAAAGATGGCCCCCGCAAGGTCGAAAGCCTCAGACCCAGCCAGGGAAAAAGGCGTGAAGCCAGTTGAGAAAAAACTCAAAAAGAGAAAAAAAAACCTTGCAAAAAGAAAAAAAAATGGACTTGAGACACGATGCCTAGGCACGCGAGCTCAGGGGCGGGAAAGGGAACCAGTATGCAACCGGCGAAAAGAAAAATTCAAGAGAAAAAAAACTAACAATTTTTTCCAGAGAAAATAGACACACATCCAGTGGGCTCCGTGGAAAAAAGGAGACTCAGGCAAGATGGCACCCTTGGTTGGGAAGGGGACCATGCATGTGTGGTGCATCTCCCAAAGGCTTTCTTTGAAAGCTGGGAAAAAGCTACCGCGTGGGCTCCATCGATGCAGACGTCACCCATGTGTGAGGACTGACTTCCTGCTTGTTCCTGGAGAAAAACCTCAACCACTGCAAATTCACAGGGTGGCCAACACTACTCAAATCTCTTGTAATAAAAGGGCCCTACAAGAATGATGAAAACATACAAAAGACATTAAGGGATTTGGTGTAGAACAAGAGAAACAAAAGGGCGAAAAGCACATATTACAGTCAGTCACTGTTTTAGTTACAAACATTTCTTCTCTCCAAATGCAATGGAAGGTCATACATTTAAAGTTAGAAGCTTTTTTCCTAAAAGTTTCAATACTAAAAAAGTTACCAGTATTAGGGAAAAAGACCACACCCCTGTCTTTAAAGTGGACCACTACCAGATGGCAGGTGATTGGGGAGCAGCATGCCTGCACAGACGAGGATCTCTATCAAGTGTTCGATCAGAGCAATAAAGGCTAGTGTGGATATCGGTAGCATTGCTGTTCTTACTTACCATACACAGTGTCTGAGCAGTACTCTTCATTTTCATCACAGCCTGGCACTGGCATCTCCTTTACTGTGACCTGGGAGAAAGCCAGCACCACCTTTTAGCGAACATATCTTATCCAATACACTTACAAGCATGCTGGAAAACTGCCACTTGTTAGCTGTATCTAACCAATTTATAACCAAATACAGATCTTCCCTCCTACTTACATTCCTGCAATATAACTATTTATTTCCAGAAAGTAGATTGCCATCATGTGCGCTATAGGGAAGGTAAAACAAAAATTCCTGCCCCCCTTTCCCCCAGTATGTTAAAAATTGTCTACTCTCTCTCTCTTATAGCCACAACATACTTATGTTGGTTGGCAGACAGTGCCCCTCTTCCCATAGCTGCAGGTAACATACATGTGTGGCAGGCAGACTCATATTAGTAAGTGATCTGCATACCAGTTGGCTGACTGATTTATCATCTAAGAAGGCAGAATTGGCATCTTCCTCTTCACTGTTTCCCTCATCCTCCTCTTCATCATCTTCAAAACATCCCACTGCATCCACTGTAATAAGTTCATCGGGGTCTTCTGGACCCCCTGGCTCCTTCTCCCCCAGTCTGACCTGCCAGACATACAAAGGGCACAACCAGTCAATGTAATCATCATGGTAAAGATGTGTCGGTACCTAAAGAAGAACAAATGAGTAGAATATCCTGCATCCCGTCTTGCTCCCTCATTCAATAAAAAAGCTTCTTCACACCACTAGCATTTATAAAAAAAAGTTTCACTCTTATTCATCCTGCCAGACTAATCCAGACATTATGTCCCACTACTGCTGATATAGAGGCAGAGACTACTAACAATTCTGGGTTACAAGTATATTTCAATCATCAATGACACCATTATCATTTTAAACTATGATAAAGTCATTTGTTATGGTCAGATATTTATGCATTTCTCCCGCACCGGCTTTTTAAAAAAATATTATTTAAGGTACAGGTGGATATAGTAGCCATCACAATAAAAAAAGCTTCCCAGATGCATTACAAAGTTTTTTTGTGTTTAGGCCTCTGAACATTGCTCTGCATCTGAAATACAATGACACAACAGACTGCTTTCGGTCAATAAGATGTTATTGATACCACAAAATCTGTCAGTTTCACGTCAAGTGATGAAATTATCCAGGCCCTCTGACAAATGATAAAACTTAAGACCTACATATGTTAACATTTTATATGACTATACATGTAGCTTGAAGCTAATGATGGCTCAGATCATACTTCAGCCCCTCTATTTCTCTTTATATATGATTGGTTAGAATAAATCCTTCATTACAAAAAAAAAATAGTTAAAGAGTTCTCCCACACTCAGCATCCTTCTTCCTAATTCTCCGAAGATGTACTACATTACCTCTTGAGCTTTCTGTTTGTGTTCTGGGGACTTCATGTGCTCTACAAACTTGCGAGGGGTTTTGAAGTGGCGGCTGCAGACAGTGCAGAAAGGGCGCAATGAGTGTTTTGCAAGCTGAGGAAAAAAAAAATGAACAAAGTAGGTGACCCAAGCTCACAGCTCCATCTGTTCTCTACATGGGCAAGTTTAACTCATCCACCACCCTTTGCCTGCTTTCTATGAAGACAGGGTTTAACCCACCCACCACCCTCTGCCTGTACAAATAGATAATTGGAAGCTGGGAAGAGTCAGACATGACAGACAGCAGCTACAGTTCACCCAGTATCACCCCACTGTACAGGGCGAGTGTCTGCCCAGCAGATAGCAGCATAGTACATCCAACTCCTGTGATCCAACTGGGAGACTAGAAATGACAAGGAGCAACAGACATATAATCAATGTGTTTTTCCAGTGCATGTGTCCAGGTAATCTTCACTTAACAAATAGGCATTAAAAGAATGAAAATCCTGAACCACTACAATTAGACTAAGAATGACAAGAGTCAAAAAGGGATACCAAGTTCACAACCCTCTACGTTCTGCAGGACAGATGTCAGCTTTCAGATCTGTGGCAGCTATTACTTATTGTTCGGTCTACCCAGTAATGGTGAAATTTTACTTACTGTTAATTTCCTTTCCTAGAATCTGGCTAGACCAGTCCAGACTAGTAGGTTATATCCCCCTGCCAGCAGATGATGGAGACAGAGAAAGAACCAATCAGAAGCTTCAATGACACTGGCACATATACTAAAGCTATCTCCTAGAGGAGCACGTATGACACTGGCAAAGCAAGAGGACTTCAGAATTGCACTCAGAAAAGGAGAACCTCCCCATCAGCTTAAACCAATCAAACTATTGCACAAAGGTGCAACTATATACAAGGCAGTAGAACCGCCGAATCCAGCAGAAGTAGAAGAACCGCCAAACAGCCAAGTTAAAAACAAGGTTGATTTTGAATGTCGGCAAGACTGGTTCTCAAGAGAGTGTGGGGGTTCTGGACTGGTCTAGCAGGATTCCAGGTAAGGAAATTAATGGTACATAAAATTTCACCTCCCAAATCATCCTGCTAGACCAGTCCAGACTAGTGGGAAGTACCATAGCTACACAAACCCTAGGGTGGGAGGAGCTAGGCGTCACCAAGACATTGGTTCCAAAACAGGCTGACTCATGCGCTTGTACGTTCAAACAGTAATGTCGGACAAAGGTCGACAAGGAAGACCAGGTCGCTGCCCAGCAAATGTCAATTGGAGCAACCCGAGACCATTCCATTCAAGAAGCTGCCTGCACCTGCGTAGAATCAGCTTTAAGATCCACAGGAATAGGCTTACCCTGTAAGATATAAACCGACTCAATGGCCTGTTTGATCCATCATGCAATGGTACGCTTAGAGGCAGCAGCCCCTTTATAAGGGCCAGAAAACAGGACAAATAAATGAACCTTCAGATAATGGCTCAAGGCCCATGTCACATCTAACAAGTGAAGATCAGTGCAGCTTGTAGAAGACGTCCCCTCCGTCAAGAGTGGGAGCAAGATGGACCGATTCACATGGAGGTCGGAAAGAACATTCGGTAAAAAAGAAAGAACCGTCTGGAGCATCACCCCTTCTGCAAAGGAGGACAAGGAGTCGTCCTGGTAGGAAAGCACCTGCAGCTCGGAAATATGCCAGCTGACGTAATGGTTATCAAAAAGACAGTCTTGAGGCCCAAGTCTTTCAGAGTGGCACTCTTCAAGGGCTCGAAAGGAGGCAGCTTGAGTGCCCGGAGAACCAAGGATAAGTCCCATGAGGGAACAGAATGCAAGGAGTGTATTCCACGCAAGAAATGCCCAATATCCACATGAGAGGCAAGCGAGTGGCCCCCAACCGGGCCACGAAAACAGGTAAGAACCACCACCTGCAATTTCAAAGAATTCAAGGTGATGCCCTTGTCAAAGCCATCCTGTAGGGAGGACAGATCATCAGATATTTGGGCCTGCCATGGTGAAACCACTTGGGCGGAACACCAAGACTCAAAAAAACACCAAACTCGAGCTTAAGCTAGTGACGTAGAAGGGCGCCATGCCTTAAGCAAGGTAGCCACCACCTGAGCCAAATATCCTTTATGAGCTAGATGGCGTCTTTCAAGAGCCAAGCAATAAGCAAACAGGGAGCAGGGTCATACATTTATTTATTTATTTACATTCTCTTATATACCGTGCTATTCTGCATCAGTGCGGTTTACATTGAACAAACTTAAATTACATTGAACAGGGCATTATAACTTGGAGATAACTATTTTACAGGGAACATGGGCTATGGAGGGTTAAGTGGCTTGCCCAAGACCACAAGGAGCACCTGTGGGACTAGAAACCCCAGTCCTTCCGGGCCCAAGGTTGCTGTCCTCTAGTGGGATTTGAACCCCCGACCTTCTGGCCTGAAGTACCTTGCCCCAACCACTAGGCCACTCCTCCACATGACAATCGGCCCTTGCCCCAACAGGCCCTTTGAGAGCCAAGCTTCAGAGGCTTCGCAACTAAAGGAAGACAAATGTCCCCTGTGTGCAGAGAAAAGCAGCCACTACCGCAAGGCACCTAGTGAAGACCCTGAGGGTGGAGGCAAGGCCGAAGGGCAATACTCTGTACTGCCTATGATTTCTGCTGAGCATGAAGCGGAGATACTGCCTGTAGAGGGGGTGAATGAGGATTTGAGCATATGAATCCTTGAGATCCAAGGAACATAGCCAATCTTGAGGTTGGAGGTAAGGTAATAATGTGCCCAGAGACACCATCTTGAACTTTTCCCTCATTAGAAACCGGTTGAGGTTTCAGAGGTCCAGAATGGGCCGAAAATCTTCTGCCTTCTTAGGAACCAGGAAGTAGCAGGAGTAGAAACTTCTTCCCATCTAGGAGAGTGAGGAACTAGTTACACCGCCTGGTCGGCCAGAAGGGAGTGGATCTCCTGGACCAACATACGGTGGTGGGAGTCAAGTGGATACTCCCCTGGGAAGAATGGAGGAGAAAGCTGATCGAAGTGCAGTAGGTAGCCGTCCTGGACTATCTTGAGGGTCCAGAAGTCAGTTGTTATTCTTGGCCACCTGTGATCAGTAGATCAGTCTTCCTCCTACTTGAGAAAGAATGGCTTCCAGGAGGAAAAGAAAGGCCATGTCCCTGAAGGAGTCAAAACCCATCCCCTGGTTGCAGTTGCAGCACCGATTGGGGTTTTAGGGTCTTAGGGCGGTGTGGTTGAAGCTGTCCCTGACCCTTCTACTGTTGGCTCTGCTGCAGCTACTAGTAGGATTGGTACGGATTGTAGGAGCCATAGGACTTCTTTTTCTTGGGGAAATAGAACTTTTTCCTCAAGGATTTTCACCTGGAAGAGTCCAAGGTTTTTCTGGAGAGCTGATTCATGGCATGCTGCTCTCTCTCCAGCCTTCTCCTCCATCTGTTTCTCAAAGAGGTTTTCACCTCTGCACTGGACATTCGTCCATTTGTCCTGGACCCACTGCTCAAGGTCTGAGGCCTTCAGCCACGCAAGGCGACGGGCCCCAATGCCCACCCGAGTCACTGACTTGAAGTCATCATAAGCTGCTTGAGTCATGAATTTGGAGCAGTCCGTTTTTGAGACAAGGGTTCGGTACCGCTGGAGCTCTTCCCCAGACAAATCAGTGGAGAACCTAGCGAGATCTCCAACAAGATCTCCGAGTTGCATCCCCCAAGTACAATCCTCGATGAGGGCTATGGCCTCGAGGAACCTCGCAGTCTCCTCCAGCCGAGGAATCCTTCTTGAGGACCTTGGTAGGGCACTTCTCAGAGTCACCCGAGTCCCTCCAGGCGATTTTACTGGATTTCTCTGCAACCTCGAAAGACTTCAAAGACTTCTTCTTTTTCTCTGGGTCCGAGGTCATCTCGAAGGAGCCGCCGCCGCGGGACCCAGAGGACTCTCAGGCCTCACGAGATGTGCTGGGCTTGGAGCTCAGCGCCAGGAAGGCCAGGGCCAAGTCTGACCTGGGAAACAATTTATCCTGCAACTCAGACCTTTTTATTAATTTTAGGGGTCATGTCTTGGCAGAGGTCGCAGGAGGTGCTGTCATGGTCCAGGTCCAGGCAGCGCAAGCAGCAGTCATGGGTGTCAGTTACTGACAAGGTTTAACTGCAGCGGTCACATTTTTTGAACCCACTGGGAGACATGGTGAAAAAGGGCATGAACACTGGTCGAGGAGGCCTAGATGAAAAAGTGAGCTGAGAACAGCATCTGATTTGGTGCTGGCTCGAGGCGGGGAAGAGGAACTGGTTGCTAATCGGGAAAAACTCAACTTTTAAGGGAAATAACTGGAATTTTTCCAAGGGAGCAGGACTCACATCCGTTGGGCTCCGTGGAAAAAAAAGGAGACTGAGCAAGATGGCTCCCTTGGGCAGGAAGGGGACCACGCATGCGTGGTAGCATATCCCAAAGGCTTTCTTTGAAAGCTGAGGAAATGCTTCCGCACGGGCTCCGCTGGTGCCAACATCACCCATATATGAGGACTGACTATCTGCTTGTTCCGTGAGGATCACCCAAGCCCTGCAGAAACCAGCCACCAGTTGAGGTATTCTGCTTCAGTGGATTTACACGTACCTCAGCTTTTTTAAAATTTTTTTTTTAACTTTAATGAAAAAAATAAAGAAATATAAGCCTGACAAAAAGCTCCTCTTCAGAAGGCAGGAGCTTGGGTTCAACCCTTGAAGGCTACTCTGCTCCTCCTGAGCAGGAACTCTCCCCTCCAGGCAGCTCAAATTAATCCACCTGATCAGGAGCACACCAACGAAACCCCGGGAAACCCCAGAGGGGCACCTCTTGTGCACCCTGGGGACATCCAGTACTAAAAAAGGGCAACACTAGACCGTCACTCTCAAAGTGACCGCCAGAAGCAGACTAGCTGGTCCACCATCTGCTGGAGACAGCGAGGCTTAATTCCTCCTGCTCCCCAGCTCCAGCCCAATCAGGGGCTTCCAGCTGACTCAATAAAACAAAGGCACCATCGGGTGCGAAGGGAAGAACTCCAGCAACCACCACTGCTCCCCCAATCGGGGTAGAGCAGAAGAGCACGAGGCTTAACTCCTACTACTCTCCGGCCCCAGCCCAATAGGGGGCTTCCAGCCGACTCAATAAAACAAAGGCGCCATCGGTCGTGCCCACGCCTGAGGACCTCACCAGTCCTCAGGTGTGGACTGGCCAAACTACGAGCGAGATCTCAACTATACAGGACACCCAAAACGGCTCCAAACAAACTGATACAACGCAGCAAAAAGAAGGATAACCATCCAACTAAACGAAACGGCCTCAAGGCAAAGATATGGTGGCTTCAATGCCTCTCCATATTACCACAGCATACTGGATAGCAGCATTTCCACCCACACTGCCATACACAGCTTTTGACTGGTTCTTTCTCTGTCTCCATCTGCTGGCAAGGGGATATAACACACTAGTCTGGACTGGTCTAGCAGGATGATTTGGAATTGATGTTTTCACAGCTGGCTTTCCCATTTGGCAGGCTAGGTGATTTTTTTAGGATCACAGCTTCTGCGGAGATGGGGCAAAGAACAGTTGCAGAGAAAGCACACAAAATCAAAAAACACACAAAATCAAAAAACCACCAGCACGTGGGCAATTTTCAAATAGGCCATTTCCCCTGGTAAATGGAGTTTAGAAATTGCTCTCATTAAGTATGTGTCACCAAAATTACGATGGCTAATTACTATTTTTGCAAGATCATTTTGGGAGGGTGTGGTGTTGGGGAGATCATGCTTTTTGAGAATAATTATCAAATCTCGGGGGTGAGGGATTTGGGTGTCTGAGTTATTTGAGGGGATGCAAGGCTGAAGGTTCGCTGGGGGGGTGGGGTGTCTTGGACGACATTGCATTGGCCCTGGATGTTTTATTACTGTTCTGAATTTTCAGCGCTTGGTATATAAAGACTAAGGGGTATGTTTACTAAACTGGGCTAATGTTATTCAATGGAACCTTGTTGCAGATAGCCCGGTTTAACAGTTAGCCCAGTTTAGTACCCCTAAGTGTTATGCTTTGTCAACCACAACTGTATTTGTGCTTGCAGAGTATTAGGGAAGATTTGCCTCACTGTGCAAGAACCCATCAGCTCAGATAAATCTTCAGCTCCGTTAACAGTCTCTCCACCAGAATGCATAGAAAGCATTGCTTATTCAGTCAAAGTATTCAAAATGATTCATGATAACTTTAACAGTTTAGAGACACTGACTGGTATTCTTATTTTCGTTTCCTCATCCAGTAAATTCTATGTTTTCCAGTTGTCATTCTTAATAAACATTTGAAATTTATAAACTGAACCATTCTTTGTATAAGACGACAAATACGAATTTGATCTCTTTATAGTCATACAGAGATATGTGCCATGAGGACAGAGTACTGATTCATCCTTTAAAGATAAAGTTAAATCCGAGCACCTTGTGTTCCCGGGTACGTCGATGTTTAATCAGGTCTCCACTGTAGTGCAGTTGGCAGGTGTTGCACCACCTCTGTGGCAAAAACCTTTTCATTCTGAGATGAAGGAACAAAACAAGCAGATATGAAATTCCTTATTTAACAGCTAATTCTGTCAGTTTCCATCTCAGTCTTCTCACAGACACACCTAATGCTCCATGCTCATATTCCCTGGCCTCCCTTTCTTTCTCTTGTCTCAAGATTCATTTTCTGTTTACACCGCCTCCTATCTGTAAAGCAACCTGATTCTCCTGAGCGTTACTGGGGTCTTTGTTGCTGGGGGGGGGGGGCAATGGGTAAGCTCTCTGACTCTTAGGCCCTGGGCTTAAATTTTTCGGGGAATGGCCTGGAACAAACACAGTTATGCCATTTATTTCCAGTCTCCAGAGCAGCAAAGCGTTTTCTATTTCTGATGCTCTCTTCCAAGCAACCTGCAGGGAAGAGAAGAGGAGGGGGCAAGCTTGAAGCAGAGCCTAGAGATTTTAACTGCTTACCTGTAATGGGAGTTTTCCACAGACAGTAAGAAAATTAAGCCATTAAGTGTTGGTGTTGTCCCCTTGGGGCAACAGCTGCATGGACACTCCATTAGCAGCTTACATTCAAAATCTCTCCTCCGTGTGCTGGTTATCTCGGGTCGGCAACAGCACTTCATCCTCAATCTGTTCCTTCAAGAACAGAGATGGTGGGTAAGAGTGTGGCTATGGCTTAATTGTCCTGAGGTCTACAGAGAACCTATGACAGCAAACAAATGCAACCATCAATAATGGAGATTACAGAGCTGAGGGGCTGCATTTAGAAGGCCTTGCTACCTGGGATGCAGCCCATTGGGTGGATGGAAAGGCTGACTAAATGAAAAGAGTGTGCTTTTGGACAAATCAGTCCTATGCATTTAGATCTTGTGAAGTATCTAGGCAACAATGCTTCATTAAAGTGTGTACTGATGACCATGTGGCCACCTTACAAATGACCTGTATTGAAGAGAGCAAGTTTCCAATGTTAGTGACCTTTGCGCTAAGTTGATGTACTCTGACACAGCCAGGAGATGGAAGAAATTGCTGCAGAACAGCAAAAGGATATGCAGTCCAAAATCATTCTAGAGCGCGCACACTTGGTTATAGTAAGCTCAGAATGTTTAGGCTGAAGGTTACAAAACAGAGTCCTTTTTTAATTTATTAAGCGTTTACAAACATAATACAAGAATAAAGCATCTTGCAAAATAGAAAACATACCAAGAAATACAGTATGAAACCATATACTCGAAAGGAAATCTAACATCCATGTTATAGTATTCTCTATCAAGCCCACAACATAGGGGAGAAAAATCAAGATAGAAAGAAAATATAAAGGAAATAAATAATAAAACAATACCTGATGGCATTACAAGTCAAATTCTTTAAACTTGTTCTCATATTAACTAACCTGAAGCAACCCCTGTCATCATACTGGATCCTGCAACTGTCTCATGATAAGAAAACCTTTTCACAAGTAAATCTTTTAGTTGTCCTGGATTATAAAATATGTATCAAATATCTCTACATTTTACCAAACATTCTGTAGGATATTTAAGAACAATTTTACTGCTGAACAAAGCTGCGGAAAAAAGCCTCCAACTTCTCTGCATCTCTCTAGATAAATCAGGAAATGTCCAATTTTCTGACCCATACACAAAACATTTTGATTCCAGAAAAACAAAAAACATAATGGAATTATCATTTTCAAAAACAAACATTACAAGCAGGGTAGCCCTCCTGTGCCTCGAAGGATGACTCCAGGAAAGTTGTAATATAAAGATTGTCTACAGAGACCTACCCCATTCTTTGCTTCTCTATTTGCAAAGATCATTTTTGCACTCTCCATGAAGGCAAATAAAACACTTTAAGAGGATGTAGGGCACCAACAAGAATCTTGAGACAGTCTATGAAATACTTTTTCAAAAGTTCACGAGAGGCAATACCTAATAATCCAGGAAAATTGAGGAATAAGATATTGAGACTCTTCAATTTATTGCCTGTCACTTCCAATTTCTGTATCAAAGCTTGGCAGTCCAAAACAATCTTTGACTTGGCAGACTGATGTTCTTCCTACACAGTCTCTAGTCTGCCTATTATACTGCCCTACTACACCACCGTTTTCAGTGTCAGCCAAATGCTGATTAAGGACAGAAACTGCTCCATCAAGCCTCTCCATCTTCTGCACAACAGTCTCCTCTAGGCTAACAATCATTTGAGTTCTTTGACTGGGTGACCAGAGAACTAGATCAAGGGCATGCAATGGATGTGATCTACCTAGATTTCAGCAAAGCCTTTGATACTGTTCCTCATAGGAAGCTTATCAATAAACTCAACAGTCTGGGGATGGGTCCCAAGATGGTGGGTGAACTGAATCAAAAATTAGTCGACTGACAGACGACAGAATGTGACGGTAAACGGAACTCGCTCGGATGAAAGGAAGGCAGGGTTCGGACCTGGGACCGGTACTGTTCAATATATTCGTGAGTGATATTGCCGAAGGGCTGAATGAAAAAGTCTGTCTTTTTGCAGATGACGCCAAAATTTGAGGGAGTGGAGAACATGAGGAAAGATCTACAAAAGCTGGAAGAATGGTCTAATGCTTAGCAGTTAAGATTTAATGTTAAGAAGTGCAAAGTCATGCACTTGGGAAGCAGAAATCCAAGGGAACTATATGCGATAGGGGGCGAGAGATTGGTGTGCACGGACCAGGAGAAGGACCTCGGAGTGACTGTTTAGGATGATCTCAAGGTAGCGAAACAGTGTGACAAGGCAGTGGCAAAAGCCAGAAGGATGCTAGGTTGCACACAGAGAGGAATTACCAGCAGAAAGGAAAAGGTACTAATGCCACTGTACAAGTTGCTGGTGAGGCCTCACTTGGAAAGCGTAGTTACTCACCTGTAACAGATGTTCTCCAGGAGCAGCAGGAATCAATCCTCACATATGGGTGACGTCGGCGCCGACGGAGCCCTCGCGGAGCAATTTTCCCCAGCTTTCAAAGAAAGCCTTTGGGAATTGCAGCGCGCATGCGCGGTCCTCTTCCCGCCCAAGGGTGCCATCTTGCTCAGTCAGATGACATAGCTAAAAGACAGCAAAAATTAGCAAAAACGAAAGCATAAAACTGCAACTCCACGGGGAGGAGGGAGGGTTGTGAGGACTGATTCCTGCTGCTCCTGGAGAACACCTGTTACAGGTGAGTAACTACGCTTTCTCCAGGACCAAGCAGGAAGTCAGTCCTCACATATGGGACTCCCAAGCTTAAGGCTACCGGAGACCCTAAGCACAAAAACGAGCTCCCTCTAGCTCAGCAGCACAGAAGGAAGGAATCTTCTCTGAATACGTCTCCAACCGGTAGCCCAACATCCGGGATGGAGGGTAGGAGTTGCCTATACCTCGAAGAGGTTACGGAGGACTGCCTGTCCGAAAGCACTGTCCCTGCGGGACTCCCTCTCCAGGCAGTAATGGGCTGCAAAAGTCTGGCTTGAAGACCAAGTAGCGGCCCGGCAGATGTCTGCCAACGGAACAGAGCGGAGGTGAGCCACTGACGCAGCCTTCGCCCGAACACGATGAGCGGTGACTCTACCTTCCAGCACGAGGCCCGCAGCCTCGTAAGCCCAAGCGATGCAGTCCGCAATCCAGATGGACAGAGTACGCTTGGAGACAGGGAGCCCCAACTTGTTGGGGTCATAAGACACGAAGAGCTGAACAGCCCTTCGGTGCTCCCGCGTACGGTCAAGGTAGAAGTTCAGCGCCCTTCTATAGTCCAGGGTATGCAGGACCATTTCAGCTCGGCTGGAGTGTGGCCTGGGAAAGTAGGTCGGAAGTACCACCTCCTGGTTGATGTGAAAAGGGGAAACCACTTTAGGAAGAAACTTAGGGTGAGTCCGTAGGACTACCCGGTTCTTGTAGAACCTAGTGTAAGGAGGATCAGATACCAGGGCCTGCAGCTCACTAACGCGTCTAGCAGAAGTGAGGGCCACCAAGAACAAGGTTTTCCAGGAAATTAAACGAAGAGGATAGGTAGCCATAGGCTCAAAAGGTGGACAGGTAAGCCGCTGTAAAACCACATTGAGATCCCAGTTCGGGGCTGGCGGGCGCAAAGGTGGTTTAAGGAGTAGGAGGCCCCGGAGAAAACGAGCCACCAGAGGGTGGCTGGAAAGAGGTCTACCCTCCACCGGTAGGTGGTGCGCAGAAATAGCACTGAGGTGGACCTTGACCCAGTTGGACTTAAGTCCAAGATTGGAAAGGGAAAGCAAGCACTGCAAGACCACTGATGTTGAACAGGAGAAGGGGTCTTGCGACTGCTGAGTACACCAGACGGAGAACCGATGCCACTTGACAGCGTAGGACTTCCGGGTGGAAGGCCTTCTGGAGGCCAAGACGACCTCTTCCACATCTGGAGGTAGCTGGAGAGGAGCAAGGACTACCCTTTCAGCAGCCAGGCCATCAGATGAAGGGACCGAAGGTTGGGGTGCAGGAGCGTCCCCTGATCCTGCGAGAGGAGGTCGGGCTGAAACCCCAGAGGAAGAGGGGTGTCCACCGCCAGCTGCAGCAGAAGCGGGAACCAAGGTTGTCTCGGCCACCGGGGAGCCACTAGGATCACCGACGCCTTGTCTCTGAGAACTTTGAAGAGCGTCCGAGACACCAGAGGCATGGGTGGAAAGGCATACAAGAGGCCTGTGGACCATGGAATCAGGAAAGCATCTGCCGCTACCCGGAGAGGTTGCGGCTGTCGAGAGCAGAATCTGGGAAGCTGCCGGTTCAGAGGACTGGCGAACAGATCCATGGTGGGGAGGCCCCACCGGAGAAAGATCCGCTGAACCACGAGCGGATCCAATTTCCACTCGTGCGGTTGGAGGATCCTGCTCAGTTTGTCTGCCAGGTAGTTTTCTTGACCTGGGAGATAGACAGCTTTGAGGACGATGTTGCGATGAACGGCCCAAGAGCAGAGCTTCTGTGCTTCCTGACAGAGAAGGAAGGAGCCGGTTCCGCCTTGTTTGTTCATGTAGAACATAGCAACCTGATTGTCTGTCTGGACAAGTACCGACTGGTGAGAAATCAGGTGAGAGAAGGCTTTGAGCGCTAGGCGGATGGCTCTGAGCTCCAGGAAGTTGATCTGCTGAGCGGACTCCCAAGGAGTCCAGAGACCCTGAGTACAAGTCCCCTGGCAATGTGCTCCCCAACCCTGGAGAGAAGCATCGGTCGTCAGGACCCGAGAATGTGTAGGGGGCTGAAAAGGCACCCCCAGCACTAGGTTTTGTAGATGAAGCCACCATCGCAGAGAGGAGACCAGCTGGTCGGAGATCTGTACTGAGTCCGCTAGGCTCCCAGTGGCCTGATGCCATTGTTTGCGAAGGCACCATTGAGCAGGTCGCATGTTCAGGCGGGCATTGGGGGTTACATGGACCGTGGAAGCCATATGGCTGAGCAGTCTCAGAAATTGCCTGGCCGAGACCAGGGAATTGCTGTGAAAGCGGCTGGCGAGATCCATGAGCCTTTGGGCCCTGTCCAGAGGCAGGAAGGCCCGCGCCTGAAGAGTGTCCAACCTGGCACCGATGAATTCTAGATCTTGAGAGGGGAGCAAAGTGGACTTTGCGAAGTTTATGACAAAACCCAAGTGCTGGAGCAGAGCCACAGTGCGATGAGTAGCCTGAGTGGCTTCTTGGGCAGACTGGGCCCTGATGAGCCAGACGTCCAGGTATGGGAACACAAAGAGACCTTGAAGTCTCAGATAGGCCGCCACCACTGCTAAGCATTTGGTGAACACTCTGGGGGCGGAGGATAGGCCGAAAGGCAGTACTCTGTACTGGTAATGGTGTCCGCCCACAACAAACCTGAGGTATTGTCTGTGGTCTGGATGAATAAGGATATGAGTATACGCATCCTTTAGATCTAAGGAGCATAGCCAGTCTCCCTGCTGGAGGTAGGGCAGCAGGATTCCAAGGGTAAGCATTTTGAACTTTTCCTTTGCAAAGAACTTGTTGAGGTTTCGCGAGTCTAGGATGGGTCTGAGGCCTCCTGTTCATTTCGGAATCAGGAAGTATCTGGAATAAAACCCTTGACCCTTCAGGTGGTGGGGCACCGGTTCCACGGCTTGTTCCTGAACAAGACTTGCTAACTCCTGAAGGAGTAAGTCCCTGTGCAGAGGGAGTCTGGAAGGCTCCCCTGGAAAGTAGGAGGGAGGTACCTGGTGAAAATGAAGAAGATAGCCCTTTTGAACTATCTGAAGCACCCAGGTATCTGTGGTGATGTTGGACCACCTGTGGGCAAAGTGGACCAGCCGGCCTCCTGTGCTGAGAGAAACCAGCTGAGGGGGAGAGGCTATGCTGAGAAAGTCAAAAACCCCCACCCTGCTGAGCAGGGGCCCGTGGTGCAGGCTTGGGGGCTTGCTGCCTACGGGACCCATTACCCCGTCCCTTGGCCTGCTTTCCCTGTGGGGGAGCTGGTGAGGCCTGATACTGAGGGTAGTATTTATAGGCAGCACCTTTCCTCGGGTAAAAGGGCTTTTTCCCCGAGGCCTTCTTCTTTTGAGAAGGGGCAGAGGTCTTCCTTGAGAGACGAGTCCTGGTGAGAGTCTCCGTCTCGATTTGTGCAGCCTTCTCATCCATGGGCTTGCCAAAGAGGTTATCACCTCGGCAGGGGACATCGACCAACTTGTCCTGTACCCAGGGCTCGAGGTCGGACGTCTGAAGCCAAGCCTGGCGGCGTCCACCGATGCCGGCCGCGACTACTCGAGCCGAAGCCTCAAAACCATCATAGGCTGCTCGAGAGATAAACTTGGAGCACTCCCGAATACCAGTAGACAAGGATTGGAACCTCTGCAAAGGTTCGTCGGAGAGACCAGCAGAGAACCCGGCTATTTCCTTAGCCAGGTCTCGGAGATACATGCCCATGTAGAGCTGGTATGTCTGGACTCGACAAGCAAGCATAGAGCCCTGGAAGCACTTTCTACCGAGGGCATCCAGGCTTTGGGCTTCCCTACCAGGGGGCACCGAGGAGTGCATTTTTTGACTCTTCAGTCTATGCATGGCCGATTCCACCACCATGGAATGGTGCGGTAGTTGTGCCTTTTGGAACCCAGGGCTCTTGTGGACTCGATAAATGGAATCGACCCGCTTGCTTAACACCGGCGACGACGCCGGGCTCTCCCACATGCGGAAGAGAAGCCGTTCCAGCATGGGAGGAACCGGTACAATAAAGGCCTCCTTCGGGGGAGAGTCATATTGGAGGGCATCGAGTTCTTCGACTCGAGGCTCCTCCTCGGGATCTGCAGGGAAGGCCAAGGCTTTGGCCATATCCCTCACGAAGTCCGAGAACCGGGTATCCTCCGGGGGGGACCGTCTCCGAGGTTCGGACTCGGGGGGAGTCCGAAGGGACACACCGAGTCCGAAAGGAACCAGGTGACTCTTCGTCCTCAGATTCCCAGGCCGACTCCTCGGAGGAGGAGTCGATCGGCTCCGGTCGGGCGGGCACTGATGCCATCCGCCCCGACGCCGAGGGAGTCGGCGTCGACGACCTCGGTCCCGAATGGGAGGCCGAAGGAGACCTCGACCGAGGATCGACTCGAGCTCTCATGGACTCGAGGATCGGCTCGGTCTCCGGGGTCGATTTGGAGGTCGACGTCCCGGCGGTCAGGGCAGAAGCACCAGCGAGGCCAGCGATCAATGCCCGCTGCTGGTCCAAGAAGGCAGACAAACTGCACTCCAAGGCCGTCAACCTGAGTCCGAGCTCAGGAGACCCAGCAGCCCCCGACTTGGGCCCCGACGGCGTCGGGCCCGACGTCAGGTCCTTCGGAGGCGAGTCCACGAGGACAACAGTACTTACGTGAGCGGGCAAGTCCACCTCGAGTCGAGGATGTTTTGACGGCCTCTCCGACTCCAAGGACCCGGGACGGGAATCGGGGCTATGCGACCTGGCCCTCGAGGAACCAGGAGCGTCCACCGATCCCGCCCTCGCGGGTTTCTTCTTCCGATGATGCTCCCGGGTAGGAGACCCCCTTTCAGAGGAACTCCGACGATGCTCAGGACCAGAGTCCCGAGACGTCGAAGCCTCTGACGAGGTCCGAGCCCGGCCGGAGTCAGAGAAGATACGCTCCCGCTGGTGCTGCCGACTCCTCAATGCTTTTGAGGACATTTTGCCGCATGGCCCGCAGAGCATGGGGTCATGATCTGGGCCGAGACAGCGGAGGCAGAAGTCATGAGTGTCTGTAAGAGACAATGTCGAACCGAAGAAAAAACAGAGAAATAGAGAAAAATCAACTTTTCTGCGGGGATTCACAGGCAACGTCTGTAGGGCTCCGCGGAAAAAAGAAGACTGAGCAAGATGGCACCCTTGGGCGGGAAGAGGACCGCGCATGCGCGCTGCAATTCCCAAAGGCTTTCTTTGAAAGCTGGGGAAAATTGCTCCGCGAGGGCTCCGTCGGCACCGACGTCACCCATATGTGAGGACTGACTTCCTGCTTGGTCCTGGAGAATATTGTGTTCAGTTTTGCAGACTGTATCTCATAAAGCAGGCATGTCCAACTTCGAACAGGACGTGATCTACTTTTTCTGGCCAAAAGTGCCAGTGATCTACCACCATGAAAATTAAGTTTCAAATTAGTTTCAAATTAAATGTTAACCCAATAAAGTTGGAGGCTTTCCCCCCCCATTTTTAATGAACCTTCTGTCATTTACTTGGATGTGATCAGCTGTTAAGCAAAAACAAAACAGAGACAAAGATCCAGTAAGAACTGCGAGGGGAAATGGAAAGTACATTTTTTCTTAAAGTTTTATTGAGTAATAACTTTAACTGTCTTAATAACTTTAACTTTTATTGAGTAATTTGTGTTAAATTTAGGTCGAGTATTGATCCAGGCTGATCTTGCACAATCTTTAATATTTTGCTCTTGCTCATTAGTGAGACGTCTGAGCCTGCATTTCATCCACCAGCTTTTTGAAGTTGGGTGAATATTGCGTGAGGGCCAGTCTCAGGGAATCCTGGAGATGTTCATCTGTCATGTTGGAACGTTGTGTACTGTCATTTTCAGATGGGAAAACGCAGATTCACACAAATAAGTTGAACTGAAACAGGAGTGTACAGCTTCACTGCATATTCTCAAGTTGGGAAATTTGTCTCTAGGCACTAGCTTCCAAAACGATTCTTGCTCAGCATGGGTCTTGAGAAAAATGTCATTTTTAAGGGTTAATATTTCATTTTCAAGAGATGGCTTGTTCAATGAGTAATTTTTACCGATAGCAGCTGCAGTTTCTTTAATGTCCACATCTACTTTGAATAGGTATGACAAGTACTCCACAACTGTTCCAATTTTTTGGAAGTCACAGAATCTATTTTCAAATTCCTGGATAACAGAACAGATTTCTGTCACATACTTCTCATTCTGAAAAACAAAATTTGGATATTGTCCCAGATGGTCCTGTGTATTAGGAAAATGATCAAAAGTGTTGTTTGCAAGGTCAGTCATCATTAGCTCAAATTTGCTCTTGTAGGATGAAACTGTACTCCATCATCTCCCCAATGCATTTGTTTTTACCTTGTAGTTCAAGGTTCGTTTCACTTAATTCGCCTGTAAAGTCAGCGAGAAATGCCAGATCACATAACCACTCCTCATCTTCCAACTCTGCTTGGTCATCTCTCCTCTCCTTCAAAAAACGTCTTATTTCATTCAGCAAATCATGAAATCTTTACAGAAATGTGTGCCTACTTAGCCACCTTATATCTGTGTGCAAAATGATTTCCGCTGCCCCTTCCATCAAGAGTAAGATTGAAAAGCCGTCTTTGAAGTGATCTTCCACGAACTGAATTTACAATTTTGAAAGTGAAGTCCATGACAGTCTTTGTATTGAGTCTCTTGCTTGCCAGAACGTGCTGGTGAATGATGCAGTGTTAAGAAAGGAAATCTGGGAAGTCATCATGCTGTCTACAGACGGCTATGAAACTGTTAATTAACCTCACCTGTCATTGCTCTTGCTCCATCAGTAGTGATGGAAACAAGTCTATGCAATGGAAGATTACACTGTCACAAAAGAATGGAAAGAACTGAATATTTCCTGACAGGTAGTTCTCCCTTTTAAAGAAATCATTCCAAGTAGTTCTTCTTTAACAATGAAGTCTTCAAAAACCATCCGGATAAAGACTAGTAGCTGGGCAACCTCTCTTATGTCTGTAGATTCATCCAGTTGGAGTGAGAAAGCAACACAATTTGAAACATCCTCCAACAATTGTTCAGTTGTGTCTCCACACATCTTTTCTATTCGCCGCACGACGGTGTTTCTTGACAATTGTACATCTTGAATAGCAGCTATGATTTCTTTCTTATTTTTAAATCCTTCAAAAAGATTGTCAGCTGCTTCAAGAAAACAATCTTTTACAAATTCCTCTTCAGTGAAAGGTTTGCATTTCTTTGTGATCAGGTTGCTGACCTTGAAGGATGCTATGGTTGCATTGACTGAATGTGACCTTGGCTTCGCCATCAACTGTTGCTGAGTAGCCAATTTCGATTTAAGTTCTTTGAGCTTCAGTTTACAAATTTCACTTTTGGGTGGAAAATCAGAAAACTTATTGCTATGCAGAGCCTTATAATGACGTTCCAGATTACCCTTTTTGGGCAAGGATACTGGGGTGTTACAAATTAGACAACAACACTTGTCTTTCACCATGACGAAGAAGTAGTCCATTTCCCATTCATCATGAAAGTGGTAGGTTTTGCTCTTCTTTGGAACACTCATCTTCGTTATACTGGGGTGGCTGGATGTAAGAAGGCCAAATTTGCTAACTTAGTATAAACACTGGCTGAATCTGGTCCAAAACTCACTGTCCCAAAGTATTAAAGATCAACAGGAACTGAAGACCTCTGGATGATGTGCAATACAAGGACTGGAGATGCCAAAACCACACATGCAGTTCTAAAAGTAAAAATAAGAATTCATCATACTGGCACCAATAATCAAATACCACCAAACAATCATCAAAAAAACTCAAACACCTGTCCAGCAAACCAGATAAAATCAAATATCGCCAAACAAGTTCAAATACCACCGCACGCGATTTAATAAATTCTGCACACAGTGTAGAATCAACGCAACGGCAAGGCGAAATAAAATTGCAGTGTAGAATCAACGCAAAGGCAAGGCGAAATAAAATTGCAGTGTAGAATCAACGCAAAGGCTAGGCAAAATAAAATTGCAGAGGCAAGCAAAAGTCACAGTGGTTTGAACCAATTTGAAGGCAAGGCATAGGCAAATTAGAACAAAATTGGAAAAGCCCACCAAAATCACCAAATTCTTGACACTTTGTTGTGTCTGCCCGAAAACATTTAATGAAAGTGAACTATAAAGCGACTAACGACCAGCACATGACACAACTAATACAGTAAGTGTATTCAGGTAAAGCCTGGGTGAGTGGATATTGCCTGGTATATAACACACTTCTAAGGGGTGTTGGGGCGGGGGCAGGAATGGGTGATTCTGAGAGGCAGGAGACCAGGTATGACGTCTGGCCTGTGGCGTCTCGTCGCAGGCGGCGGCCCCCTGGAGTACCCACAAACTATTGGCACGAAAACAACAAGCGCCCCCAATACACCCACAGGCAAGATTCCCGCAGGCAGGGAAAACAGACAGGCAAAGGATCAGCAGCAGCGGCAAGCCCTCGGCAGACGACCTGCCAGCACGAGCTCTGTCCTAGCGATGCTGCGAGCTGCTGGAGAGATGAAGCCAAGTGGGGCTGGCTGACCGCACCTTCAAAAGGATGTGAACAGGATGGAGTCGGTACAGAGGGGTGCTACTAAGATGATTAGTGGTCTTCATTATAAAGCATATGAGGACAGACTTAAGGATCTTAATATGTACACCTTAGAGGAAAGGCGGGATAGAGGTGATATGATTGAGATGTTTAAATACCTCCGTGGCATAAATGTTCAGGGAGAGAGCCTCTTTCAATTGAAAGCAAGTTCTGCGACGAGGGGCCATGGGATGAGGGTGAAGGGAGATAGATTCAGGAGTGATATGCGGAAATATTTCTTTACGGAAAGAGTAGTGGATCCGTGGAATAGTCTCCCAGTGGAGGTGGTAGAGATGAGGACAGTAACTGAATTCAAAAAAGCATGGGACCAACACAGAGGATCTCTAAAGGTAAAAAGTGGACTATTGTAGTTGTTGTTATGGAAGGACAGACTAGATGGGCCTTGTGGTCTTTTTCTGTCATCATGTTTCTATGTTTCTATGTTTCTATGACCCCTCTGCGATCTACCTGTTGGACATGCCTGCTATAGGCCATGCTCACATGCAAATGCTCCGCTGCTGGTTAACAGCCTCTCTCACTTCACTCTGCTCCAACCTGGCCGATCATCGCTTCATTGACTGAAGCCTGTGCTTCCTCGTCGTCACAGAGAAGGAAGCAGCCTGCCCAACTCTTTTTTTTTTTTTTTTTAGAAATTTAAAGGGTCAGGCTCCACCGCGGAACTGTACCCTGTGCCCTCTCCCAAGAGTTGGGGAGAAGGAATAGAGTACCCCCCCAGGGTACATGATTGCCCCAGGATTCGAGCTGGAGGAATCAGGGGGACGGACCCAACCCAGACTGCTGGGTTCTGCAACCCTTAGCCCACAATTGCTGAAAGCATCACGGGATCTTCAGTGGAGCAGTATCTCTCCTTCTTTTGAAGTAATTTTAAGATTTTTTTTAAGCGATTTTGTCCTGCAGTAGAGTCCAGACTGCACAGAAGCTTATCACCATCTGCTGGAGATTGAGAAATACTGATATGAGCAAATCTGTACAGATCCCTTATAGACTGTCATCATCAAAAGCAGTGGTTATGTCTATCTGCTGGTTATAGGGCATAACCCATGCATCTGGAATGGACTGGAGGAATGATGGGATTTGAGAAATCTGCTGTGCTTGGCTTGCCAAAATGATGTCTGCTTGCCGCTGCTGACCACCATACAAATGACGAACCCGACTCTCTCCTGCCATTAACAACTACTGACTGTGCTGGAACAAGGCTACACCATGGCAGTCAGCAGTACAAGCACGAAAACTGAGGCAACCATCAGATCTGTACAGTGACATGCTCGCAGAAATGGCCTTCTACTCAAAGTGAGAACTGCTTGCAGTAAATCCCAACAAATCCACTGCTACCTGGCTAACAGGTGCCACTTCTGCCCCTACTGTCAGCCCATTCCTTCATGGAACTCCTATCCCGCTAATCACCTCTTTCAAGTATCTAGGTGTTTTCCTGGATTCTCATCTTTCATTCTCCAAACAAATTAGTTCTGTGATCAAAACTTCCTTCAATGCCCTGAGACGTTTTTGAGTAATACGACCCTTTCTCGATATATCAGCACGGATCACTGTTGTCCTCAAACCTTGTCTCTCTCACATTGATTACTGCAATTCCATCTACGCAGGATTGCCCAACTATGAACTAAAAAGGTTTCAATCCGTTCAGAACATCACTATTCGTGTATTAGCTCAGGTCAAAACGTTTGACCATGTTACCCCTCTTCTAATTCATTACCACTAGCTATCTGTATAAAGCATAAGATTCTAATTCTAGCCTTTTGCGTCCTCCACCAAACTGCTCCAGAATATTTATCATCTTTAATTATTCCATATTACCCAAGCTCAGTTTCTACAGTCACTCCATGGCAATCGCCTTTGTTTATCTTCCCCAAATGTTGCTCACTATGAATCAACAAGGAAAGCTGCCTTCTTTTTCCTGGTACCTATGCTTTGGAAAAGTCTTCCTTCCCACCTCCATTTGCAGGAGTCCTTCAAAAGCTTTAAGAGAGCTCTTAAGACACATCTCTTCAAGCAGGCTTTTGAAATTGCGGAATAGTTTGAATGGTCTTGGCCTCCCTGCGTCTTGAATGGCTATGCAGTTGCTGTCCTGTATGCCTGATCTGGACTTTGTTTCTTCTTTTCTTTCTCACTTTCATTATTTTTATGGAGTTCCTTTCTTGCTTTTTCACCTTTAAATTGTAAGCTGCTTTCTATCTGTATGAAAAGGTGATATAGCAAATGAAATAAATTAGATTAAATGAAATATCAGCCGTGCAGCATACGATGTCCGCCTCACTTGCAGTACTCACTGAACCTGATGGAGCCTTGCTGCCATGACAACAGTCTATCTTGAGCACATCCCAGACCAGATGAGATAGTCCTGCTTTTTCCAAGTGTAAGAAGGTATGCCTCTCCCAGCCCCCCCCCCAATAGCTGGGGAGGAGGAAGGGGAAACACCTCCATCAACACTACTCAAAACCAAGGTCCCTCAGAAATTCTGAGGGAGAATGGATGGGAGAGGAGGGACCCAATACCACCAGGTTCTGCACACCAGAGCCTTTTAGCCAGCTACTGCCATACTCTAGGAATTTCTAAAAATGTCTTCTTTAAATCTCTCCAGTCTAGTTCAGATTGCACAGATTTAGACAACCTCCATTTACTGGAGACAGAAATACTGGTGTGAGGATGGCTGCACAGGACCTTTATAGGGCAACATCATCAATCTCCATCTGCTGGTAGGAAGGCATAAACCCACATGTCTGGACTGCACTGGAGAGAGGATGAGGAAGCTAGTTTTCAATTAATATCAGATCAATGTAGTTATATCACTGGATATAGGTGCAAAATTAATGAATAAGGCATGCCCAAAACTGTTTAATCAAAGGGTCGAGTCATTAGACTGGGAGCAAAATGCCCATGTTCCCTGTAAAATAGTTATCTCCAAGTTATAATGCCCTGTTCAATGTAATTTCAGTTTGTTCAATGTAAACCGCACTGATGCAGAATAGCGCGGTATATAAGAGAATGTAAATAAATAAAATAAAATAAAATAAAATGGAGAAATTTCACTTACTGTTAATTTCCTTGCCTGGAATCCTGCTAGACTAGTTCAGACAAGTGGGTTAAGTCCCCCTGCCCGTAGATGTTGGAAACAGAGAAAGTGCCAGAAGCATATAGAGGCTCTCCTAGGTGTCACCCTCAGTATACTCATGTAAAAGCAGAGTAAGCCCCTGATCACCCCAAATACTTATCTAAAAAACAACCCGCGAGGGAACTGAACGCACTAACTACTGCAACTATGTACAATAAGCCCCATTAGCTGAGCTAAATGGGACAGAAAGCCTACGGAAGACCATACAGATGCAATTTGATGATGGCTCTGCAGAGGCAGCTGACGGGTCGGCCAAGGCTGTTGCTGAAAATACAGCAAGGGGTGGGTCCTGGACTGGTCTAGCAGGATTCCAGGAAAGGAAATCAACGGTAAGTGAAATTTCTCCTTCCAATATATCCTGCTAGACCAGTCCAGATAAGTGGGAAGTGCCAAAGCTATACCACCACTGGGCAGGAAGAGACAGCTGAAGAAACAGCTGTCTGCAGCACACGGGCCCCAAAATACACAGAGTCCCAAGCCTGAAGATTGAGATGGTAGTGGTGCGCAAAGGTGGACAACAAGGACCAGGTGGCCGCCTGACAAATGTCGAGAGTAGACGCAAGCGACCGCTCCGCCCATGACGCTGCCTAGGCGCATGTGGAGTGCACATGTAATCCCACCGGAATAGGCTTGTTATTAAGAATGTAGGAGGACTCAACGGCGCATTTGATTCAACGTGCAATGGTAGCCTTAGATGCAGCAAGGCCCTTATGGGGCCCTGCGAACAGAATGAAAAGATGGTTAGTCTTTCAGAAGGCATGCGTAACCTTAAAATAGCGCGACAAAGAACCCTTTTAACATCGACTGCTCATAGCTCATTCTGCCCCCCGGAGGCATTCTCCGGAGGGAAGGAGGGAAGTGAAATTGTTTGATTCACATGGAAGTGTGAAATCACCTTTGCAAGGAAAGCACGACGCGTAGCAATACTCCTGCCGATGTAAAGGAGAGAAAAGGCTCTCTACAGGATAGAGCTTGTAGCTCTGACACCCGCCGGGCGGAAGTGATGGTGACCAGGAAAGCTGTTTTAGGCACAGATCCCAAAGAGTAGACCTGTGTCTTTTGGGGAAACTGCTAGGTACTTATGACCTAGATTTGCCACTGTTGGAAACAGGATACTGGGTTTGATTTACCTTGTTCTGACCCCGTATGGCATATCTTATGTTCTTATGAGTGACATGTTTAAGCGGCTCAAAGGGGGCCTTCATGAGGCTCCGGTGCACGAGGGAAAGATCCCAAGGAGGGATAAGGGCACCTTGCAGAGAAACCACCTGATATTTGGGTGGGAAGCGAGTGAGCGACCCATGATGGACCACCAAAGCAGGTAAGAGCCGCCACTTGTACCCGGAGGGAGTTAAGGGCCAAACCTTTCTCAAACCCCTCTTGGAGAAAAGCGAGGATGGGCGGTATCCCGACTCGCCAGGGAGAAAGATGTTGCCAAGCACACCAGGAGTCAAAATAGCGCCATACTTTAGCATAGGCCATCGAGGTAGAAGGGCACCACGCCTTGAGAAGGGTCTCTACAACTCCACAAGAGTAGCCCTTGCGACTCCAGCATTTCTGCTCAAGAGACAGGCTGTAAGCGAGTAAGGAGCCGGGTCGTCCATCAGGATTGTTCCCTGCTGAAGGAGTCCCCGGTGGACCCCCCAGGGGAAGAGGTGATGCCACCTGCAGGCGGACTAGATCAGCATACCATGGGCACCAGGGCCAATCTAGTGCCATTAGAATGACACATTCAGGGTGTGCCTCGATCCGCAGGAGACACCGCCCGATGGTGGGAAGAGCTAGAGAAGAGGGACTATCGGCCAGGACTGGGACAGCATGTTTATACCTTGAGAGCCGTACTCCTTCTTGTGACTGAAGAAGGCAGGAACTTTGGCATTCTTTGCAGTGGCCATCAAGTTGACGCTGGGTGTGCCCCATGTCTATACTATGCGCTGAAACGCCGATGGAGCGAGTTCCCACTCGCCAGGGTCCAAGGTATGACAACTGAGGAAGTTGGCTTGAACACTCCTGCAATGTGTTGAGCTGATAGAGCCTGTAGGTGCCTCTTGGCCTAAGGGAAGAGAAGGTCCATTTCCCTGGCCACTTCTGGGGTCTTGGTACCACCCTGCCGGTTGATGTAGGCTACTGTGGTAGCATTGTCAATGAACACGTGAACCAACTGTTGGTGTATCCGAGGTAGAAAGGCTTGCAGGGCCAGGCAAACCACTTGCGCCTCGAGTCGGTTCATCATCCACTGTCATTCCCGAGTGCTCCGTGACCCCTGGGTTGTCTGATCCAGACCATGTGCTCCCCAGCCCAACAGACTGGCATCTGCCGTGATGATAAACTAGAACGGGGTGGGGGGGTCGAGGGGCATCTCTCGCATTAGATGGTTCTGGGAGAGTCACCATCATAAGCTGGATCGAATGGGTCTGGAGAGGGGCAGGCAAACGTCATACTCTTGGGAGACCGGAGATCAACGTGAGAGAAGGGACCGCTTTAGCAGTCTCATGTGAGCCCGTGCCCAGGGAACTAGATAGATAGTGGACCCCAAGACCTGAAGATAGTCCCAAACACGTGGTCGGATCTGCAGTAGAAACGCCTGTAGCTGGTCGGTCAACTTCCGGAAGCGGTCTGTCGTCAGGTAGACCCGTCCCCGCCTTGTGTCGAAGCGGGCCCTGAGGAACGCCAGGGACTGGGAGGGGTAGAGACAGCTCTTTGTGTGATTGACCAACCAGCTGAGACATTCGAGGAATGTCACAACCTGAGCAATGGCTTCGAGAGCCTCTGACTGTGACTTTGCTCCGATTAACCAGTCATCCAGATAGGGATGAACGCGAACTCAGTTTCCTCAAGGCCGCTGCCAATACCATCATGACTTTGGAGAATGTCCGTGGTGCTGTTGCCAGGCCGAACGGCAATGTGCGAAACTGAAAGTGACGACCGAGCACTGTGAAACGGACGAAATACTGTTGATCTTCATGGATCAGAATGTGAAGGTAAGCCTCCGCCAGATCGAGAGATGCCAAGAATTCCCCACTGTGGACTGCTGGGATCACTGACCGTAGGGTGTCCATGCAAAAATGACACACTAGTAGTGATGTGTCGACACTCTTGAGGTCCAGAATGGACCGAAAAGAACCATCCTTTTTTGGTACCTCAAAGTAAATTGAGTAGTGGCCGGAGTCTACGTCCGAAGGAGGCACCGGACAAATGGCCCGCAGGTTCCATAGGTACTGAAGTGTGGTCTATATGGCCATGCACTTTGAACCGAAGTCACATGGGGAGGCGAGAAAAGCATTGTGGATGGGTTTGATGCACTCAAGCACATAGCCATAGCTTACAACATCGAGGACCCACTGATTGGTGGTGATGTTCTTCCACTCGGGGGCAAACAGGGCCAGCCAACCCCCCCACTTGTGGTGCCCCAGAGTGGGCCTGGAGACTGTCAGCAGGAGGAGCGACGAGGCCCAGAGAACCTCGCAGGAGCGGCGTAGGAGTCCTTTGTTTAACGTATTCCTCAAAAAGGCTGTGCTTTGAATTCCAATTTACCAGCTGACAGCCCCAAAGTCCTACCTGGTCGGTAACAGTGGCCCTCTTGGAAACGTGACTGAGAGGAAGAGAAAGAGGAAGAGAAAGGCGAAGACAGAGGACCAGGTCGGCAACTACCCAACTGGGACCTTTCCTCCGGTAAGCATTGCGGTTTAAACTCTCCTAGGTCCCTTTACCAGTTGTTCCAGGTCCTCCCCAAAAAGGAGCCTGCCTTTAAACAGCAGCATAGCAAGACGCGCCTTCGAAGATGAATTTGCCGACCAGTGCTGAAGCCAGAGCCAGCAACAAGCTACTGTGACCACCGCTATGGAACGAGCTGCCAGGCGGAGAGCATATAGGGCATCAGCCAAAAAGGCAGCGACGGACTCCAGACACACCGAAGTAGGGTCATCCAGGAGTAATAGAATCCAGCGAAGAGCACGTGCAGATAGGCCACCACAGACCGAAGCTTGTAGGGCGAGTGATGAGGGGGAGAAGGCCATTTTTAGACGATCTTCTATCGTCCGGTCTTGTTGGTCTTGAAGTGCTGCTCCCCCTTCCATGGGAATCGTTGTGTGCTTGGTGAGTGCTGTTACCATTGCATCGACCGTCGGATAGTGCAGCCGTGCAAAGGGATACCTCTGGTGAATCCCATTCGAGGGAAACCATCTGTTGTAATTCTGGGGGAAACGGAAAGGTCTTTGCAAGCTTTCGGATGCCACGTAGGATAAGGTCCACACCTGAGACTGAGTAGGGGCAGTCTCTTGGTCTGATGGATCAGAGAGGCGCAAGGCATCTACTATCTGCGTAATTAAGGCCGGAAGTTCCACCTTGAGGAACAGACAAATATCTCGAGTCTCCTCTTGGTCCTTATGTTCATCCGATGGGGTCCACACCCCATCTTTGCGGTCAGAAGAATTCGGACTGTCCTCGGCAGAGGGGAGATCTTGTTCCTCTGGCAACTCCCCGGCCGCCCATGAGTTGCTATTAGAAGGACATTCCCCCTAATGCGTTTACATTTGCGCCAAGCCGGTTCAGATGTGAGAGGCCCCCCCCCCCCTGCCTGAAAAGCAGATGGAAGAGACTTCCAAAGATCCCAAGTCTGCTTGAACAAGGTCATGAACTGTTCAGTCTATCAGGAGACCCTGAGGCTTGCCCCGATGAATTAGCTTGATGAGGGAACAAAAGAGGGGGAGAAGAGCATCCCCTGTGTGAGAAATATCGGAGAAGAATCTACTACTGGCAAAACTGAAGTAGTAAGGGCTGTTAGCGTAGCGATTCCCAAGATACTGTGGCCAGTCTCCTTCAGAGATACCTGTGAAGCCTCATATACATCCCGAGATGACTCCCCTGGATGATCAATACAAGCTGCACAGAGCCTGCCTATCAAAACCCGTTGTTTCCTGCTGCAGGCAATACACCACAGAAGGGAAGGAGGTACTGCCCTGCTGCTCCGTAGTGGAGTTTCCGGTGCTGTCGGGCGACAGGAGCTGTCTTCAAGATGGCTGCCGCAGCAAAGTGAAAGCTACGCGGCAACGGCTAGCTCTAGAAAATGGCGGGAAAGGCAGCTGCGGTTCAACACGAAGCTATGGAGAGCCCTGTTCCTGAAGGGACATGGTCTGTAGCAGTCTGGGATTGTCTGGAGCCACCAGGAAACAGCAATACGAGTGGGGGGGGGGGAAGAAAATTAATTGCGGTGCTGCTTCAGAGTTGCAGAAATGCCATCCTGAAGTCTCCCCAACTCAGAGCTGTTTTGGCCGCCCTAGGCTTAACAGATTCCGTTTGTTTGAACAAACTGAGGAAAGTACTAAGCAGGGAACTCCTCTGTTGTTACAGGTGGCTCTGTCTGCAGGAATGTGCTCTACCGACCCACATGGCCAAGAGCTACACTGGACCTCCTGACCCAGAGCTTGGCTAAAAAGACCTGGAGGGTAGGAATCTCAGTAGGAAATTTCAAGGGAGCCACCTCTTGTGATTTCTGAAGACTTCTACTGATAAAAGGAAACTCCAATTAATCTCTACTGACACTATGGAAGCTAGCTGCCAGGAGAAGAGATAGACATCCATCATCTGCTGGAGACAAGAGAAAAACTGAGGGTGACCCCCTAGGGGAGCCTCTCTATATGCCAGAGCCTGGTTGCTAATGCTTTTGGTACTTTCTCTGTCTCCAACATCTGCTGGCAGGAGACAGGATGTATTGGAAATAAGAGTTAAAATCATTCACCACTAATTCCTCATCGATCCATTATTTATGTATTCCACACCATAGTGTAACTCTCAATGTATCAAAACAGTATTAAAAAGCGCTTATCTTAAAAACCGATCTGGATACAAGTACAGCATAATGGAAATTTAGCTTAAGGAGGAGATGAAAATTACCTTACTTGGAAACTACAAATCCAGGGACTTCTCTCTGTACATTTAGTCTCTGACCTCATGACATGCCCTGTACTCTCTCATATACACAGAGCATTATCACTCTCACCTCTTCTCTACCTCAGAGCAAAACCCCACACAGACATTCCCCATTATCTTCTCACACTTACCCATCTGCGTCTATGAGCGTACGCAAGCTCTCTTTCTCAGTAGGTAGTAGTGTAACCAAACAGGCATTGCTGATGTGTTGTATCTCCAAGAATCGTTGCTGGTGCTCGACTGTAGCCATATGAGATTGGAAGGTCTGTATTCCACAAACTGTGTTAGAATATCATCATGCAAACAATGCAATCTGTTCTAGGTTTCTGTGCAATTTCCCCTCTCTACAGTTTCTCTCCTTACTCCTTCCCATTTGACTCCCTCCAGTGAGCCATCACTGTGTATGGCTTCTGTCTTTATGCCTTCCTGTCATAGATCCAAAGCCTCCATTGTTCTCCCACATCTATTTCCATGATTCTCAGCAGGACTGTCTTTTCACCAACCGAATGCACAACGTCCATTTGATGCTGAGAGTCACTAAAACAGGATTCCCTCCCTACCTCCAACTTGCTACACATACCAACAGAAGTTAGCGAGTGTAGGAAGATGAGAAGTCTTATCTACCCACTGCAGATCTCCTGCAGCACAGATATCAGCAGCCTTTGTCTTGCTCTCCCAGATGCTTTACCTGCTGGCTGCTGCAGTTGCTTTTGCAAATATAACAGTAGAACATAGGTCCGCTGGGCAGTGTTGCTTTATTTGTGCTATCCATTTCTCTGTTCCTGGATCCTGGCTTCAGAGCTGCTGTGCTGATGGCTCTGCTTTCACTGCTCTGTTGAATAGTCACTTTCAGAGAACTTCCTACACTAGGCACCTGTCAGAGGTAAAATGCAATAGTTTTTCCTGTTAGTTTCAAGCAGCATGTGTTAACTAATGCATAAAACCATTCCCTATTTCAATTTGATTAAAAACTTTCCACTGTTTTTGGTACTGCTGTCCTATCCAAGTCTACTAGCACTGAAACGATAACTCTCAAATGAAGTTTCAAGTTTGGCGCTCACTAGCCTAGTAATGCCCATTTGGCATTTTATGGAACACAAGTTCACACAGACTCTCTCTGTCATGGAGAGAACTCCTCAGAAGCAAAACATATTGTTGACTGCATGCAGCAACCACTCAGTATAAGGGTGCTCCAAGTTGTATGACTAATAAATGCAAAATTTAATTTACAGCCAGAAGGGTGAAAAGTAGCACACACTCAAAAGGCCGGTAGGATTTAGGCACATCAAGATGATGCTGCCACCTCAGCTGACAAAAGTTCATGTAAAGTGCACATTTGCACAAACATGTAGCATTCTTCCAGCAGCTACACATGATAAACACCAGAAAGAGTAGTTACTCACCTGTAACAGGTGTTCTCCAGGAGCAGCAGGAATCAGTCCTCACATATGGGTGACGTCGACGCCGATGGAGCCCTCGTGCGAAGCATTTCCCCAGCTTTCAAGGAAAGCCTTTGGGAATGCAGTGCGCATGCGCAGTCCCCTTCCTGCCCCAGAGTGCCATCTTGCTCAGTCTGATGACAAAGCTAAAAGACAGCAAAAAATCAAAATGAAGTATATGACTGCAACTCCAGGGGAGGAGGGAGGGCCGTGAGGACTGATTCCTGCTGCTCCTGGAGAACACCTGTTACAGGCGAGTAACTATTTCTCCAGGACCAAGCAGGAAGTCAGTCCTCATATATGGGACTCCCCAGCTCTAGGCTACCGGGAATCCTAAGCTGAAAAAATGGCTCCCTCTCAAGAGCCTCAGCATACGTGATAAGAATATCCTCTGAGAACACCCCCCCGTATGGCAGCCCAACACAAGGGCCGGAGGGTAGGAGTTGCCTAAACCTCAAAGAGATTACGAAGTACCGCCTGTCTGAAAGCACTGTCCCTTCGGGACTATCTCCTGACAGTAATGGGCTGCAAAAGTCTGGCTTGAAGACAAAGTTGCGGCCTGGCAGATGTCTGCCAACGGAACAGAGCGGAGATGAGCTACTGACGCGGCTTTCGCCCTGACACGGTGGGCCGTGACCCGACCCTGCAAGGGGAGGTCAGCTGCCTTATATGCTCAGGCAATACAATCTGCTACCCAAGTAGATAATGTACGCTTGGAGACAGGTAACCCCATCTTATTAGGGTCAAAGGAGACGAAGAGCTGAGGAGCCCTTCGATGCCCCCGCGTACGTTCTATGTAAAAAGACAAAGCCCTCTTACAGTCCAGGTTATGCAAGACTGTTTCAGCCCGGCTGGTATGAGGCCTGGGAAAAAAGGTCGGAAGAACCACCTCCTGGTTGAGGTGGAAAGAGGAGACCACCTTTGGGAGGAACTTGGGATGGGTCCGTAGGACCACCCTGTTCCTATAGAACCGTGTGTACGGCCCATCAGAAACCAGAGCTTGTAGTTCACTCACACGTCTGGCCGAGGTAAGAGCCACCAGGAAGAGCGCTTTCCAAGAGAGGAAGCGCAAATGGCAAGTAGCCATCGGCTCAAACGGTGGACGAGTAAGTTGCTGCAAGACCACGTTCAAATCCCACTCAGTCGCCGGTGGACGAACCAGAGGCTTGAGAAGAAGCAGACCTCTGAGAAATCGGGACACCAAGGGGTGAACCGACAGACTGTCCTCCCACTGGTGAGTGGTGCGCTGACAGAGCACCGAGGTGGACCCGAACAGAGTTAGACTTAAGGCCTAGGTCTGACAGGTGAAGTAGATACTGCAGTACTACTGGCACAAGGCAAGAGAAAGGATCTTCATTACGCTGAGCATACCATACCGTAAACCTACGCCACTTGAGGGCATAGGACTTTCTGGTGGACTGCCTCCTGGAGGCTAAGACCACCTCCTCAACTTCCTTAGGTAGAAGTAAGGGAGCTAGTACTATCCTTTCAGCAGCCAGGCCATCAGATTGAGGGACCCGAGATTGGGGTGCAGAAGGGAACCTTGCTCCTGAGACAGGAGATCGTGTTGCAACCCCAGAGGGAACGGAGTTTCCACCGCCAACTGCAGCATAAGTGGAAACCAAGGCTGCCTCGGCCACCTGGGAGCTACCAGAATCACCGAGGCCTTGTCCTGGAGAATCTTGAACAGAGTTCGGGCCACCAGGGGCGTGGGAGGAAACGCATACAGGAGGCCCGTAGACCAAGAAATCAGAAAAGCATCTGCTGCTATCCGCAGGGGATGCGGTTGTCTGGAGCAGAACCTGGGCAGCTGACGATTCTGTGGACTTGCAAAGAGACTGATGGATGGAAGCTTAGCTTGTCTGCTAGGGAATTCTCCTGACCAGATAGATAAACTGCTTTGAAAAACATGCCTTGTTTGACTGCAAAGGAGCAAAGGGCCAGTGCCTCTTGACATAGGAGCCTGGACCCTGTGCCCCCTTGTTTGTTCACGTAGAACATTGCCACTGAACTAGGACAGACTGGTGAGATAGGGCATGAGAAAGTGTTTGCAGAGCTAAGCGGATTGCTCTCAACCCAAAAGACTGATTAGCTGCGTGGCCTCCCGAGGAGACCACAGGCCTTGAGTGCACATGCCCTGGCAATGTGCACCCCAGCCCTTTGAGGACGCATCGGTCGTCAGCAACCTTGTGTGTGTTGGGGCTTGAAAAGGTACCCCCCTGAGAAGGTTTGGGAGATGTAGCCACCACTGTAAGGAGTCCAAAAGTGGTTTGGACACCTCTACTCTGTCTCGGAGGTCGCCTGTGGCCTGCGTCCATTGAGCTCTGAGACACCATTGAGCAGCCCGCATGTGCAGGCGGGCGTTGGGAGTCACATGCACAGTGAATGCCATGTGGCCCAGGAGCCGCAGGTAGTGCCTGGCGGAAACATGAGAACTGCTTTGGAACTGATTGGCCAAGTCCATCAGTCTGTGGGCCCTGTCCTCGGGCAAGTAGGCTCTTGCCTGAAGGGTGTCTAATCTTGCCCCTATAAACTCTAGGTTCTGAGAGGGGAGCAAAGTGGTCTTTGCGTAGTTTATGACAAAGCCCAGATGCTGAAGAAGAGAGACAGTGCGAAGAGTGGCTTGTTGGGCCTCCTGGAGAGACTGGCCCCTGATGAGCCAGTCGTCCAGGTATGAGAAGATAAAAATTCCCTGATTCCTGAGATAAGCCGCCACCACCACCAGGCATTTGGTGAAAACCCTGGGGGCAGAGGTTAGGCCAAAGGGAAGTGCCCTGTATTGAAAATGGTTTCTTCCCACCACAAATCTGAGATATTGTCTGTGGTCAGGATGAATGAGGATGTGAGTATAAGCATCCTTTAGGTCTAAGGCGCATAGCCAGTCTCCCTGCTGGAGGTAAGGCAGCAGTATCCCAAGGGTAAGCATCTTGAACTTTTCCCTCTCCAGAAACTTGTTTAGGTTTCGCAAGTCTAGGAAAGGCTGGAGGCCTCCTGTCCTTTTTAGTACCAGGAAGTACCTGGAGTAGAAGCCTTGCCCTTCCAGGTGATGAGGCACCAGTTCCACCGCCTGTTCCTTTAGAAGCCTTGCCAACTCCTGAAGGAGGAGGTTCCTGTGCAGAGGGAGTCTGGGAGGCTCCCCTGGAAAGTAGGAGGGGGGTAGCTGGTGGAAGTGGAGCATGTTGCCCTTTTGGACTATGCTCAATACCCAGGTATCCCCTGTGATGACCGGCCACCTGTAGGCGTACAGGGTCAGCCGACCTCCTGTGCTGAGTGGACCCACTGGCGAAGAAGAGGCTATGCTGTGGGAGTCAAAACCCCGCTCCCTGCTGTGCAGGAGCCGGAGCTGGCGGGCTTGGGGGTCTTCTGCCTACGGGGCCCATGCCCCTGACCCTTGGCCCTGTTGGGGAGCTAGAGAGGCCTGATATTGAGGGTAGGATTTGTAGGCAGCACCCTTCCTCTGGAAAAAGGGCTTCTTTCCCGAGCCCTTCTTTTTTTGAGAAGGGGCAGAAGTCTTCCTGGACAGCCTTGTCCTGGTGAGAGAGTCTCAGACTCGATTTCTGCAGCCTTTCAGTCATGGGCTTACCGAATAGGTTGTCACCTCGGCAGGGGACATCGACCAACTTGTCCTGCACCCATGACTCCAGGTCCGATGACTGTAGCCAGGCCTGACGGCGTGCACCGATGCTGGCCGTGGATGGCTGCGGCTACCCGGGCCAGAGCCTCGAAGCCATCCTAGGCTGCTCGAGAGATAAACTTCGAGCACTCTCAAATCCCTGTAGATAAGGCTTTGAACCTCTGCAAGGGTTCCTCGGAGAGGCCAGCTGAGAACCCAGCAATCTCCTTTGCCAGGTCTCGTAAGTACATGCTCATGTACAGCTGGTAAGTCTGGACACGGCAAGATAGCAGAGAGCCCTGGAAGCACTTTCTACCGAGGGCATCCAGGTTCCGGGCCTCTTGGCCGGGAGGCACCGAGGAGTGCACCTTCTGACTCTTCAGATGGTGCATGGCCGATTCCACAACCATGGAATTGTGTGGTAGCTGCGCCTTTTGGAACCCAGGGCTCTTACGGACTCGATCGATGGAATCGACCCGTTTGCTAAGAACCGGCGCCGAGGCCAGTGCCTCCCACATACGGTAGAGCAGCTGTTCCAGCATCGGAGGAACCAGTACAGTAAAGGCTTCCTTCAGAGGAAAATCATACTGGAGGGCATCAAGTTCCTCAGCGTCCACAGGGAATGCCAAAGCCTTGGCCATGTCCCTCACCAAGTCTGAGAACCGGGTATCCTCCGGGGGGGACCTTCTCTGAGGCTCGGACTCCGGAGAGTCAGAAGGGATGCACCAGGTCCGGAAGATGTCAGGAGACTCCTCATCCTCCGTCTCACACGCCGACTCCGGCCGTTTGGGCCTCGGTGCCACCCGCCCCGACACCGAGGGTACTGGCGTCGACTACCTCGGCCCCGCACAGGAGGTCGAGGGGGACCTTGACCGAGGATCAACTCGAGCCTTGATGGACTCGAGGATCAGCTCGGTCTCCAGGGTCGACTTAGACGTCGAGGTCCCGGTGGTCGGGGCAGACCGGCGATTAGCACCCGCTGCTGTTCCATGAAGACAGCCAAGCTGCTCTCCAAGGCCGTCAGCCTGAATCCAAGCTCAGGAGACTCAGCAGCCCCTGACTCGGGCCCTGACAGCGTCGGGCCCGATGTCGGCTCTCCCGGAGGAGAGTCCGTGAGGACTACAGAACTTACGTGACTCAGGGACTCCGGCTCCATGTGAGGTAGTTTGGACGGCCTCTCCGACTCCAAGAGCCCGGGGCGGCGGTCAGGGCTACGCGACCTGGCCCTCAAGAACCCAGGCGCCTCCACCGACGCCACCCTCACGAGCTTCTTCTTCCTTTTGTGCTCCCGGGAGGGAGACCCCCTCTCAGAGGAACCACGACAGCGCTCGGGGTCAGACTCCCGAGTCCCGAGATGTCGAGGCCTCTGACAAGGTCCGGGCCCAGCCGGATGTGGACTCAGAGAAAATTCTCTCACATTGATGCTGACGGCTCCGAAGTGCCTTCAACGACATTTTGCCACACAGGCCGCAGACCATGGTTGTGCCTGAGGCATCGGAGACAGCAGTCATGTGTGTCGGTGAGAGACATGTTTCTTACACCGATCACACTTTTTGAACCCGCTGGCAGCCATCGGGGGAAAAAGGGCCCCTGCAAGATCAAAAAACCGGGTTGCCAGTGAAAATAACAAAAAAGGCGCGAAAGCTAGTCACGAAGGACAAAAACCAAAAAAGAAGTTCCGGACTCGATACCGGTGTACCGAGCCCAGGCGGGAAGGGGTACCAGCGTCGAACCGGATAAGAAAACGCGAAAATCGCAGAAAAAAAATCAACTTTACCCGGGTGACACAAACTCACGTCCGTTGGGCTCCGCAGAAAAAAAAAGACTGAGCAAGATGGCACCCTTGGGCGGGAAGGGGACCGCACATGCGTGCTGCATTCCCAAAGGCTTTCCTTGAAAGCTGGGGAAATGCTCTGCACGAGGGCTCCGTCAGCGTCGACGTCACCCATATGTGAGGACTGACTTCCTGCTTGGTCTTGGAGAACATGGGGGATCTAGCAGGAAGGTAGATGAAAGTCTACTATACAGCATCATGTCTCATCTGCACTGGCACTGTTCACAACTTCCTGCCTGTTCATCTTGTGGTGCTGATGAATGAGCGAGAGGGGGAGAAGAGGGAACAGGTAAAAAATTTTTTTTAAAAGGGTGGGGATTTGGGGTAAAACAGACAACTGCTAAAGGAAGGGGGTAAGAGGCAAAAGAGGTAAAATGGTGAAGGCTGGAGAAGAGAGAAAGGTGAAATTAGACTTACCTGCTAATTATTGTTCCTTGAGGAACTCCAGTCCAGTCCCGGAATCTCTGGGTCTAGGTTCCTCCAGCAGCTTGAACAATGACATTCTTTGATGTCACCAGTACAAGTACCCGAGGGACCGCCTCCTTGCTCTAGTTTACCTATTGACAAAGCAGACTCACCAGAGCAACAATTAAGTAGCTTAAAAAGATATTAAACTTTAACCAACCATAATAACATTAACAGATTTTAATTATAAATTAAGACATATAATGTGCCCTTAAAAAAACATTATAACATTCCTATTATAGTTTGCCCCCCGTCTCAACAGAAATATAATAGTTTACAAAGATCCCCCAAAAATATCTCCCCCCAAAATGGGCCATTAAACATACCATGACCATACTATACCTCTTAACTTCAGGACTGTAATCCAGGGGGGGGATGCGGGACTGGACTGGAGTTCCTCAAGGAACAACAATTAGCAAGTAAGTCTAATTTCACCTTCCTTATCGTCTCTCCAGTCCAGTCCCGGAATCTCTGGGGATGTAACAGAGCAGTAAAGACTCTAATGGGTGGGACCTGCTAAACCAGCCTGAAGTACTGCCGATCCAAAACAGGTATCTCTTTTTGCCTGTATATCCAATCGATAATGTTTCACAAAGGAATTCAACGAAGACCAAGTAGCCACTTTACAGATCTCCACAGGTGGCACTGTACTCAGCCCAAGACGCAGCTTGCGCTCTTGTTGAATGCGCTTTAAGCCCATCAGGTATTGTCCTACCCTTCAACAAATACGCTGAAGCTATACTTTCCTTGATCCACCTGGCAATAGACACTTTCTTGCACCTCCAAAAAGAACAAACAGTCTATCTGTCTAACGGAATTCCTGTGTCCGCTTTAGATACACATCTTCAAAGCTCTACGAACATCTAAAAGATGCAACCTTTTGAACTGAATCTCCTTGTCAGTATTTTGAAATACTGGTAAAGAAACTTCCTGATTGACATGAAAAGTCGACACCACTTTGGGTAGAAACGAAGGTACTGGTCTCAAAACCACTTTCCCCTCATAAAACAACAGAAAAGGTTTCCTACAAGACAATGCCTGCAATTCAGAAATTCTTCGCGCCGATGAAATAACTACAAGAAAAACTACTTTGAGCGAAAGATCTTTTAATGACGTTCGTGACAAAGGCTCAAACGGTTCCCGTACTAAAGCCTCCAACACCAAATGAAGATCCCAAGACGGAACGCATGGTCTACACGGCGGCCTCAATAGAGAAACTGCTCTCAAAAAACGCTTCACATCTGGATGCGCACCTAGCACCTCACCATTTATTCTTCCTCTATAACAAAAGAGACCTGCCAGCTGCACCTTTAATAAAGCAGCTGCTAAGCCTTTCTTAAACCCATCTTGGAAAAAAGATAGAATTTGAGAAATAGAAGCTTTTAATGCCTCCAAACCTTTATCTTCAAACCATGCTTCGAATATTCTCCAAATTCGAATATATGCCAAAGAGGTAGACCTCTTCCTTGCTTTCAACAAAGTGGAAATCACCGCCGAAGAGTAACTTCTGGCCTTTAACCTCGCCCTTTCAAGAGCCAAGCCATAAGCGAGAATCGAGCCACCTGTGGCATGTGAAGAGGACCCTGACGCAACAGATCTTCTCTCATTGGTAAGAGCTATGGTCGGTCTACTAATAACCTTATGAGATCCGCGTACCATGGTCGTCTTGGCCAATCCGGCGCTATCAATATCACTAGTCCTAGTCCGTTGTGCTATTCTATTCTTTGAAGAACACGCCCTATCAGTACCCACGGAGGGAAGACATACAGAAGTTGTCCCTCTGGCCACCTTTGAATGAGAGCGTCCAGGCCCTCCGACATTCTCTCCCATCTCCGACTGAAAAACGATTGACTTTTGCTGACTCGAAGGTTGCCATGAGATTCATTATTGGAACTCCCCAACGATTTATTATCAGTTGGAATACCTGCGGATGCAGAACCCACTCTCCTGGATCCACTCTTACCTGACTTAAAAAAAATCGGCTTCCACGTTGTCCACTCCTGCTACATGAGCTGCAGACAAAGCTTTCAAATTCCTCTCAGCCCAAACCAACAGCTGCTCGGCTTCGGCCTCCAGAGAGACACTGCTTGTGCCGCCTTGACGGTTGATGTAAGCAACTGCGGTCGCGTTGTCTGATAGAACGCAAACTGCCTTCCCCTGAAGATAACACTGAAACGCTTGTAGAGCCAAGGTTACCGCCCTCAACTCCAATCTGTTGACTGACCAAACTTTCTCCTGAACGGTCCATTGACCTTGAACAAACTTTCCATCGAAGTGAGCTCCCCAGCCCACAAGACTGGCATCTGTTGTAACAGGAATCCAAACAGGCGATTCTAGTTGCATTCCTACCTCTAGAATCCCTGGTTGTAGCCACCATTGTAGATCGACGGGTCTCCGGAAGGCAGGGTCTTGAGAGAGGATCTTTCTGATGCAACCACCTCCTTAGTAACGCTCTTTGTAACAGTCTCATATGAGTTCTTGCCCATGGGACTAAGTCTATCGTTGCTGCCATGGTTCCGAGCAACTGCAAATAATGCCATGCAGTGGGATTTTCTCTGCTCAAGAAACTCCGCACCAGATCTCTCAACGCTAGCGCTCGCGACTGAGGAAGAAACACCCTTCCTATTCTCGTATCGAAACGAGCTTCCAGGTGTTCTAGATTCTGTGAGGGAATCAACTTGCTCTTTGCCATATTGACAACCCAACCAAGACACTGTAAAAATTCCACTACTCTGGTTGTTGCCAACTCGTTTTCTTTTTCGGACTTTGCCCGAATCAACCAATCGTCCAAATATGGGTGAACTAGAATTCCTTCTTTTCTCAATGCTGCCGCAACGACCACCATTACCTTGGTAAATGTTCGCGGAGCCGTTGCTAAACCGAACGGCAACGCTTGAAATTGGAAATGACCCACTGGAACCACAAATCTCAACGATTTCTGATGCTCCAGACAAATGGGAATGTGTAGATATGCCTCTGTCAAATCCAGAGATGTAAGAAACTCCCCTTTTCTTACTGCCATTATTACAGACCTCAGTGTTTCCATGCGAAAATGAGTTACCCGAAGGCAGCGATTGACCTTTTGAAGATCCAAAATTGGTCGAAAAGACCCTTCTTTCTTTGGAACCACAAAATAAATGGAGTATCGACTAGAACCGCGTTGGCCTGGCGGCACCGGAACAGCAGCTTTGAGATTCAAGTCTTTGCAAGGTTTCACGCACTGCCACACACTTGATGCGTACCTTGCAAGGAGATTGAATGAACCAATTGACCATCGGGCGCTGAAGTTCCAGAGCATATCCTTCCCGAATGATCTCCAACACCCAGCGATCGGATGTGATCTGGAACCCAGGCTGAATAAAATTCCCATAGCCGACCTCCCACGGGTATAAATTCCACCTGGGCCCTCCTTATATCATTGTGATTTTCTAGGGTTTGAAGAAGAAGAGGAAGTTGCAAATCCCCTATTTGCTCCTCGAAAACCCTGAAAACCCTGACTTCCAAAATATTGTCGTCCTCTCTGAAATTGTCCAAAACGTGTGGAACGAAAACAACGAAAATCTCTGAACTGACCTCTAGACACCTGAATTGGACGTCCTAGCTTCTGCCTGTCCTCTGGCAGCCTGCCGCCTTTAGACTCCAAGTCTTTTACTAATTTATCTAAGTCCTCACCAAAAAGTAGTTTACCCCTAAAGGGAAGTTTAGTGAGCCTTGCTTTAGAAGAAGCATCTGCCGCCCAGTTACGCAACCATAAATATCTTCTCGCTGCCACTACCAAGACCATACTCTTAGACAAACCCCTAATAAGGTCATAATGAATATCTGCTAAATAAGCTGCCCCAGTCTCTAAGCGGTACGCTTCTGTCGCAGAGTCTTCCACATTATCTCCATGTACACGCTGAGACCAATGAAGACAAGCTCTGGCTACCCAAGCTCCACAAATTGATGTCAATGCTTTATCCATTCAGGCTTCAAACACCTGCTTTAACAATGTATCCAACTTTCTATCATGGCTATCCTTGAGGGCGGCACCACCTTCCACAGGAATTGTAGTCTTTTTGCTAACAGCCGAAACCGCTGCATCTACTTTGGGAGACTTAAACAATTCCCGATCCTGATCCAGTAAAGGATATAAATGAGCCATGATCCTGGACCCCTTTAGTCCAGCCTCAGGCATGTCCCATTCCTGCTGAATCATCTCCTTTATGACTCTGTGTAACGGAAAAGCCCTTTGTGTTTTTCTAAAAGCTTGTAACAAAGGATCCTCCAAAGTAGATTCTTCGTCTGGCCCAGAAACTGGCATATTAAGTGCTTTAAGAGTTTCCATGCAGGTAATTTATCTCTCCGGAAAACACGAACTACTCTCGCCTGATCCTCCTGATCCGTGAGTTCTCCTTCTTCTAATTCCTCATCAACTTCCAACTCTGGATCCAAAAGAGCCGAGTGAATCTCTTCAGAGGTTATCGAATGCTCCTGTGGGTCCTTCCCTGTCTTAACCTTCTTAACAGGGACAGTCCCCTCAGCAACCTCCAGAGGAGTATCCGGACATTTTTTCCCCAAGATCCTCTCCTGCAGAGGGTAGTAGACCTTTTCCAAAAGTTTGCCGCAGCAGAGAAACAAAATCTTGCGAAAACAACGCCGCCAAAATTGGATGGTACTTGCGGCACATCATGAAGAGAAGAAGGTCCTGCTATAGGCTCTGGCAAGAGCTGCGAAGGTGGAATAACATTCAATAAAGATAAGGAAGCAAGTTTAGAACCTTTTGCAGTGGTTGACAAAACATGTTCCATATCAGGGGACTCCTGAACGCAGGCTTTACAAACCCTCGAATCAGATAAAGGTCCTCTCCTAGAACCACGAACCAAACATTGCGGCTTAGAAGGCATTATATCATCAGAGCTCTAAAAAGACACTCCTAATTTAAATTTGAAGAATAATAAAAACAAAAATATCTTTTTTTTTTTTACATGAACAATCTCAGCCAACAGCAGAGAATAAATGAAAATAAATTAAAATAAAGCTATTACCTTTAGAAAGAAGCATCAAAAAATGAAGCTTTTGCCTTCAAAGAAAACTCACTTACTGTTTGCCGTTTATCGTGCACGCGCCGAACAGCGCAGCCTGCAACGAAACCAACTGTCATCTCCAAACAGCTGTGCAGTAAAGAATTACTATCTTAGTGCTGCAGTGAGGAGAAAAAAAGCCCCAAATCACATCAGAACAGTCGGTTCACCCCACGCTAAGCAGTTTCAGCGTCGGGGGAGAAACTGGAAGCGGCGGACAGCACAGAAGATAAAAACAAATTACATCTGCTCCGGCAGCAGAATCAGCTGTGCCGATCCTGCCTTTCTTTTCGCTCCTCACCTAAAGTAAGTAGGTTCGGGAGACGAAAATCTTTGTTAAGTGAAATGAGCCGTCCAAATAAACAGATAAATAAACGCGGCTTTTGGCAGGCAGAATAAACAAAAAAGGAGAGAGGGAGGGCACACTTCTGAACCTCTAAGCCCCTGCTACTCAACTGAAGAACGAAAAAATAAATCTAAGTAAATTAAATTGAAGGAAGACTGCTTAATTGTCCCGCCAGTGAGCCCAGAATTTCTAGGCTCATCAACCTCCAGCTGCTTGGAGACTGAACAAACTGGAGCAAGGAGGCGGTCCCTTGGGTACTTGTACTGGTGACATCAAAGAATGTCATTGTTCAGTCTCCAATATGCTGGAGGAACCTAGACCCAGAGATTCCGGGACTGGACTGGAGAGACGATAAGGAATGGAAGGTTAGGGATGGCAAGGAATAAGAATGGGAAGGAGGCATTATAAGGATGAAACATAATTTAGACAGAGGAATAACAGTAACCGTCAATATTTTCAGTTCCCCGATTAGATCATATGGTATTGAAATTTATAATCTTTGTCTGACCCTGAAGTACTAGCACTGAACAACCAAATTCATACTCAACAAAAATGTTTTATCAGTACTGAGAGCTTAGCAGTGTGTGTCCGGAAGAAAGCCACACATATGACTGCATACCCCTACTTGATATGGAGAACCTCATTACAATTAAGCAAATTTATTTTTCTGCTGTTATTTTCTGTTTCGATGTACAGTGCCTTTTGAAAGTATTCATCCCCTTGGTGTTTGTCCTGTTTTGTTGCATTACAACCTGGAATTAAAATGGAGTTTTGGGGGATAGCACCATGTGATATACACAACATGCCTATAACTTTGAAGGTGCAAAATATCTTTTATTGTGACACAAATAATAATTAAGAAAAAAAATGAAATCAGGAGTGTGCATATGTATTCAACTCCCAAAGTCAATAAGTTGTAGAGCCACCTTTTGCTGCAATTACAACTGCAGGTCTCTTGGGGTATGTCTCTATTTGCTTAGCACATCTAGCCACTGGGATTTTCACCCATTCTTCAAGACAAAACTGTTTCAACTCTTTCAAATTAGATGGGCTGCACTGGTGTAGAGCAATCTTCAGTCATACCAGAGATTCTTAATTGGATTGAGGTCTTGGCTTTGACTAGGCTATTCCAAGACATTTAAATATTTCCCTTTAAACCAGCTTTAGCAGTATGTTTAGGGTCACTGTTCTGCTGGAAGGTGAACCTCCATCCCAGTCTCTAATCTCGGACAGATTTCAGGTTTTAGTGCCATCCATCGTTCCTTCAATCCTGACCAGTATGCCTGTCCCTGCCAATGAAAAACATTCCCACAGCATGATGCTGCCACCACCATGTTTCACTGTCAGAGTGTTGTTCGCAGGGTGATGGGAAGTGTTGGGTTTGCGCCACACATGCACATTTCCCATAATGGTCCAAAAGTTCAATTTTTGTCACATCTGACCAGAGAACCTTCCTTCCATGTGTTTGGGGGCTCCGCCACATGCTGTTGTACAAACTCTGAACGTGTTTTCTTAATTCTTTATTTAAGCAATGGCTTTTTTCTGGTCACTCTTCCATAAAGCCCCACTCTGTGGAGTGTACGGCTTAAAGTGGTTCTATGAACAGATACTCCCATCTTTGCTGTGGATCTTTGCAGCTCCTTCAGTATTATCCTTGGTGTCTTTGTAGCATCTCTGATTAATGCCCTCCTTGCTCGGTCTGAGCTTTGGTGTGCAGCCTTCTCTTGTCAGTTTGTAGTGGTGCCATATTCTTTCCATGTTGCTCCGTGGAATATTCAGAATTTTGGATATGTTTTTTTTATAACCCAAACCTGATCTATACTTCTCCACAACTTTGTCTCTGACCTGTTTGGAGTGCTCCTTGATCTTCTTGTTGCTTGCTTAGTGGTGTTGCACAGTCAGGGGCCTTTCAGAACAGGTATATTTATACAGGCATCATGTGACACTGATTGCACAAAGGTGGACCCTAATCAACTAATTATGTGACTTTTACAGTTAATTGGTTGGACCAGATCTTATTTAAGGGTTTCATAGCAAAAGGGATGAATACATATGCAATCACAACTTTTCAGTTTTGACTTTTTTTATGATATATGCAAGGTATTATATTGTCATTCCACTTCGCCAGTTTGATCTATATTGTTAGGTCCATTACCTAACATCCAAATGAACCTCCATTTTCATTCCAGGTGTACGTGATGTGACAAAACAGGACAAAAACCGAGGGGATGAATACATTCGCAAGGCACTGTATATTGGTAACATCATGTTTTCTAATGTGTTTTATTTTGATAAGTGACTCATTATTTTTGTTGTCAAATCTTTAATCCAAGAGCGATGAACTTCTTAGAAATTTATTTTATTTATTTATTTATTTATTTTTAGTGCCATCAAGTCAGTGTTGACTCATAGCGACCCAGCTACCTCTGGGTTTTCTTGGCAATATATCACCAGAAGTAGATTGCCAGCCTTTTCCTCCGAGGCAATGGAGGGTAAAGTGACTTGCCCAAAGTCACAAGGAGTGCCAGTGGGAATCGAACCCTTGATCTTCTGGGTACTAGGCAGTTGCTCTAACTACTAGGCTACTCCTCCTTATTTTTATTTAAAAAGGTATAAACAAAAGGGAATGAGCGACAAAGAAAAGAGTAGGAGAGCTGAAAGATGTAATGAAAGCTGGGGGGGGGGGGGGGGGGCGTAAGAAGTGATGGCAATGAAGCTGAGAGAGGTGGAAGCTGAAATGAGGGAGGAAAAATGGGCTCAGGGTCCCTGACGTTGGCAGTAGTAACCGACAGAGCTATGATTGAAATAGTTACCAAAGAGAGGGGAACAACACAGTTCTCTTCTTCACTAACCAAAATTATAGGTACAACAGTAGTGCACACCCCTACATTCTTGTGGAAACAGTGGAAAGAACACTACTTGCTGACTGAGGATGCAGTGCACAAGATAAGTCTTTGAGACACACAAAAATTAAAAGTGAAACAAATGCAAAATGTGGCCTAATACTGCCATAAGGCCCTTTATCTTTCTGCATATAATGCATATCATATGTGACCATGTCAGACTAGACTGTGACCTGATATCAGTGCCACTCAAGTTCTAGGACAACTTGGCGTCACATTCTTCCTAAGTAAGAGCCCTTTGGGCTATGAGATAAATGGCAGAATCAGTGTCAATCCTACTGTGGTAGCAGCACTCAGGGAACCCTACTCACCTCAGGGGTTTTGGATTCCAAGGAAACTTGTCTTTTCTCAGGGCTGCTGGCATTCTCATGCTCTTCTATACCATTAGTTCCTGAAGACACAGCTCCTTCTAAGCTCAGAAAAAAAAAAAGACTTGGCACATACAACACTTCCACATCTTCCACATCTTGACAAAGCCCAACAAAACAGACAGCAGGAAGTGGCGAGTCCACACCAAAACCACACATATCCTCATCCTACAAGCAACAGGTGCATGAGGGTGGCTAGAACCTCCTCTTACAGTGGCAACGATGACTGTTTCCATAAGAACAGCAACATTTTGCAGCTTGAATGTCATTACTTTGAATTCTCTCTGATCAGCCAAAATGTAGTTAAAGCAATATCACTCATTATAGGAGAGGTAACCTCGAAAACACGCTGGACCTAATCTAAGACCCCACCTGCTCACCTTCTGCAGGACAAACTGTGGTGGGCTCCTGCACTGGGTCCTCAGCCACTTCTTTCTCTGAACTGTGGAGAGAATGTGTTATTAGCAACCTCCAAATACATCGGACAAATTATAGGAAATGTATGTACTAATAATATTAATTTCTAGTCAGCATATTAAGTGCTAACTTCAAATGTTTTAAACACTGGACTTCAAGTAGTGATTTTCTGTCAGGTCACTGACCTTGCCCCTTTTCTCTAATGCAGCTAAAATGGAAAGGGAAGCTACACTTGGCCCCAATCCAACTTGATATCTTTGTTTCAAAATTATTTTTAGAAAATTACCACTGTGACATATACGTTTCTAAGACACTAATTTGCATTCTTGTAGGGGTCTTCATCTGTGAATTTGGACCTGGCAAAAATTATTTTTTACTCTTTCTGGAGATTAAGGAATTAGTTAAGCACAGAAGGAAAGGTCACAGGTAAAACAATGGAGAAATGAGCTTAACATTATCTGCTAACAATATGACCTTTTCAATGCGAGCTGGAGTCTGGACAAGTATTTTTTATTTATTTTTTATTTAACTATTTCTTTTATACCGCCCCTTCCAGAGATCAAGGGCGGTTTACATATAACAGGTTAACAGTCTTGTACACAGTTTGTATACATTTTACATAGAACAATAGAAATCAACTATTTACATTGAACATTGTACATAGAACAATAGAAATCAACTATTTACATTGAACAGTAAATATATTAAAGAAAAACAATAAGTATGAGCCCACCTAAACATTAGTAGTGTCAGGTGAACACTTTCCTGTTGTAATTTACCAGGGATTGAGTGAACATCTATGAATCTATGCTAAACATCAAAAGGTTTGAGTAAAGAAATGTTTTGCATTGAAAACAATAAATCATCCAATGACGGTAGCTCTATTTTTTTTTTTTAATGTTCCTTCCCCCCCCCCCCCCCCTGCAATGGATGCGCTAACACCAATCTCTCTTATCTGCTTGGCACAGCCAGTTGCAATCAACAAAGAAAATGGAGTTGCTTACCTGTAATGGGTGTTCTTTGTATACAGTGGGGGAATGCAGTCACACTAGCTGATGATAACACAGTTCAAACACAATCTTCCAAGAATTTAATATTTTTTAAAATCCATTGCTAAGCACATGCCAGTGTTCCCGATATGCACACTGTAGATACAAGTCGTTCACTACTAACTCAGAAAGGCATATAGAAAACGCCGCGCATCGGCCCGAGGATATGATTGATAAAATTTTGGAAAAGAGGGTCGTGCTTTAAAGGTTTGAACGTCGGCAGCATTTGCGTTATGAGATCAGACATAGGATCCCCTGAGGAACCATAGATGTGAAACGCGATTGGTACCTGAGGCAAGCGTCGGGATCGGGATAAGTCAGAGCACAACGAAGAAGTCCGGTCCAATGACATTTTTGATATTTGTGGAATTGAATGCCAATAGCAGTTATTGTTGAAATGTAGGACTGGTTCATTTGTTGTGTATGTATACAAGGTCATTGATGCGATAAGGTACATTTCTAGGACGTGAGTCATGAAAGCAGTACCGAATTAGTCTGAGACCTTGTTTCACAACTGAGCTAAATTTGTTAAGACTTTTGACTTATTTGAAGTTCAAGTTTTTCTATATGCCTTTCTGAGTTAGTAGTGAACGACTTGTATCTACAGTGTGCATAGCTTATCGTTCCAAAGAAGACCTAGCACTTGTGCAGTGTTCCCGATATGGCAACAATAACCACTAGTCAGTATCACAACTACTTAAAATTATAGCATAGTATCATTAATAGAAACTGAGCAGAACAGGGGGAGGGAGAGCATGACTGCATTCCCCCGGTGTATATGGAAAACTCCTGTTACAGGTAGGTAACTCCGATTTTTCTGTACACAGTGGGGAATACTGGCAAGCTAGTTGATAATTTTGTGGTAAGGTTTGTAACCCAGGCTGAATTTAGGGAGGTTGGCCATAAGAAAAACAAGTCTGAAGATACAGTTAAGCAACAAAAAAAAAAGGAAAGAGGAAAAAAAAACCTAGTAACAAAACTTAAGACGTTTAGCTAAAAGGAAAGGCAAAATTAGGTCTCATCTGCTAATTTTCTTTTCTTGAGTCCCTCCAGTCCAGTTGCGTGGGTTTATTTATTTTATTTAAAAGTATTTATATCCCACACAATCGCCGAGGCAGGTTACAAAATACATACACAATAAGTCATCATGTACAACAGGACAAATACAAATATTATAATTAAAAAGTCATTAAAAAACACTGCTGTATAATATCATAATTGGCATCAGAGGCTCAATACAGGTTATAAATGCCCACATACCACACTTGTCCATCAGAAAAATTCAGGAAAAGCCTGTTTAAATAAATGACATTTCATTTTTTTCCGAAGAGTCATCAGTTCTACTTCAGCATGCAAATCAATCGGCAAAGAGTTCCAAATAGATGGAGCAGTCATAGAGAAATTTCTCTTGTGTATGGACTGAAGATGAATTGATTTAAAAGAAGGAACATCCAGTAAATGTGTCTCCTGTGAGCACAAAGTGCGAAAAGGACAGTATGGTTTATGGTTAGAGACTGAAAACAACTGGTTTGATAACACTACCACCCAGGTCCGACCCATCCACTGGTTTGATAACACTACCACCCAGGTCCGACCCATCCACTAGGTGGGCCGCACCACCGCCTCCCCCTGCTGCGGCCAATTCCGAAGGGGGAGTGGCTAAACTCGGCAGCAGCAGCCCACAGCAGGCCATATGCTTTGGCACACATGGCCTGCCGCTTCTGATCCTCTGAAGTTATGTCGGGGAGGGGGAGTTCAGAAACGGCAGCAGGCCATACATATCGATTCACATGGCCTGCCACTGAACCAAATTCCTCCCCCCTCCCATCCCGCTGCCAGAATTAGCATCAGCGAGGCTCGGTGCAGGGAGGGGAGGGCAGTGAGTGAGGCATGCGGGGGGGGGGGGGAGGAGGGCATCAGAAACCCTTGGACTGGCCCCGACATCACCATATAAAGGGTTCTGTGCAACCTCTATCCAGCCAGTATGATCCTCTGAAAGCAGATGGATTTCTGGTTGCTCCATTTCTTTGTTTTTATTTTGTTGTTTTGGGTTTTTTTAGATAGGCAAGATGACCTGATGACAAAGGACAAAAAAGGAATACCAAATATGGCATACAATTAATACCCCAAGAGGCCACATATAAAATGACAAACCAGAGTACAGCAGAAGTCCAAGTGAACAGAAGACAATGAAACTAAGTCACTGAATCCAATGCCATCACATCCACCACCTGTCCCTACAAGAAAATAAGGCAGACTGAGCTACATTTGGAACTTTTCCTGGGCACACTCTTGACTGGAATGGAAAGGCTCAAGTAAAGAAAATTAGCAGGTAAGGCCTAATTTCACCTTCCTCATCGTCTCTCCAGTCCAGACACATGGGAAGTACCAAAGTAGTCCCTAGCAAATCAGCCTGAAGCACACGGACTCCAAAGGCCACATTCTGCCTAGCCTGAACATCAAGCCTATAATGGCACACAAAGGAATGTAGAGACAGCCACGTCAGTGCTTTTCAAATATCCTGACGCAGAACCAACCCAACCACTGCCTAGGAAGACGACTGAGCCATAGTCAAATGAGCCCTCAATCTGGGAAGAACCAACCACCCTCTGATGCAATGGCCTCCTTTTTCCAACGGGCTATCAAAGTTTTGGACACTGAAGCACCCTTTTGCAGACTGTCAAACACAAATGATCACATTTTCTAAAAACTTTAGTCACCTTCAAGTAGGATATCTGCGGACATCCAACTTATGCAAAACCTGCACCTCTACAGAATCCTCTGCCTCAGAAAAGACCGGAAGAGTAATTGCCTGATTGAAATGAAAGTCATCCAGCACCACCTTTGAAAGAAAAGAAGGCACTGGTCTGAGTACCACCTTCTCCTTAGAGAGCAATAAAAATGTCTCTCTGCACGACAACACTTCCAACTTCAAAATAAGATGAGCTTACCAAACTGTGACCAGAAACACTGCTATCAGCGTTAAATTCTTGACAGAAATCTCCTGAAGAGGTTCCAAAAAGAGACACCGATAATACCAACAGCACCAAATTAAGATCCCAAGGAGAAACAATCTGATGGCGAGGCTGTTTTAGCTGCTTAACTTCTTTGAGGAAACGCACCACATCAGAATGGGAAAAAAGAGATTGAGCCTAAATAGGACTCCTCAAACAGACAATAGCCACAACCTATACCTTCAAAAGGTTTAAGGCTAACCCTTTTTCCAGACCATCCTGCAAAAAGGCCAGGATGTCCAGATGAGTAACGCTCAAAGGCCGGAGACTACATCCCTCACACCAACTCTCAAATATCCTCCACAAACACACATAAGCCAGAGAGGTGAAACGCTTCCTAGCCTGAAAAGCAATAACTTGCTAAGAATAGCCTCTATTCCTCAATCTTGCCCTCTGAAAAGTCATGCCGTAAGCAAGAACTGAGCCACATCTGACATCAGTCCCAGTCCCCGAGTCAAGAGGTCCTTGACCACAGGCAGAGGGAAAGGCTCTTCCATTGCCATACGGATCAGATCCACATACCACGGCTTCCGCAGCCAATCCGGAGCCACTAACACCACTAGCCCAATGTTCCCTCTAACTTTCTGTAGGCTGTGTGCGCATAAAATATCAGCTGTGCAGCTTTTGAAGGAAGGTTAAATTTTTGTGCGCCACATAACGACACTCAGAGTTATATACTTTAAAATTTGACTACACGTCAGAATACAGTATGTACACCACATTGATTGCAGTAGAAAATATTGTAGAACTTGTGAAAACCGTAAATACACAACAACTTTTAAATTTTAAGACGTCTGTGTTGTTTTCTATCAGAATCAGAACCATAATTTTTGTGCGCTCTGTTCTAAAGTATGTGCGCTCACTCGGCGAGGTGTGTGCGTGCGCACACGCGCACAGCTTAGAGGGAACAGTGCACTAGCCCTAGATGTGACTCCACTCTCTGCATCACCCTGCCTATAAGCAGCCAAGGAGGAAACATGTACAACAGACGGTCACTGGGCCGGCTCTGTATCAACACATCTAGACCTTCTGACATCCACTTCTTTGCTGGTTGAAGAACCTGTTCGCCCATTAATGGCCCTCCCCAATGTCAATCACCTGGAAAACAGCTTCTGTGAGAGAAGACTCTCCTGGATTGAGAATATCATGATTTAGGTAGTTTGCCTGAATGTTCTCCTTACCAGCCACATGAGTGGCCAACAGGGCCAGAAAATGGGGAGGAGGAACATGGCGTTCTAAGGAAAGTCCAGCCTGGGCATAGGCAGTCAGCCATCCACAACCAGCTTGTTCGGGCCATAAGAAATGAAGAGCTGGGAAGAATGGCGGTGGGCTTTCATCCATTATAGATAGAAAGCTAATGCCCTCTTGCAATCCAGGGTATGGAGAGAGGCCTTTGCCCTACTCGTATGAGGCCTGGGAAAGAAGATAGGAAGTACCACCAACTAGTTGAGATAAAAAGGTGAAACCATCTTAGGCAGAAATTTAGGATGACTCTGAAGGACCACCCTATTTTTGTGGAACCTGGAATAGGGCGCATGCGCCATCAATGCCTACAGTTCACCGACTTTGCGCGCTGAAGTAAGCACCACCAAGAAAATGATCTTCCAGGAGAGAAACCTGAGAAGGAAGATGGCCAGTGGCTCAAAAGGTGAAGTAAGCAGTTGTCAGAGGACCACATTAAGGTCCCAAACCACCAGTGGTGGTCAGATCGGTGGACCAGATAGTAAGAAACCCCTCATGAAGCAGCCAACGAGGGGTGAGCGGAAAGGGACCGACCATCTATCATATGATGGTAGGTTGCCAAAGCACCAAGATATACTTGGAAAAAGTTAGACTTTAAGCTAGCATGAGAAAGGTGTAGAAGGTATGTTAGGACCTACTCCACCAAGCACGAAAAAGAGTTAAGTGCTCTGTCCACACACCAGACAGAGAATCTGCACCATTTGAAGGAATATGCACATCTGGTGGAATCCTTGCGGAATGTGAGGAGAATATTCTCCACGTCCCTAGGCAGGTGAAACTGAAGAGCGACCCTCTCAGCATCCAAGCCCTGAGGGTTAGGGACTTGAAATTGGGATGGAGGAGGCCCCGTTAGAAGATGAGATGGCTGCTGCCACCAGGAAAGGGAGTCCTTTAGTAGCAAAGTCACCCTGACCCAGAGTCCATGAGATGGTCCGTTGCCTGACACCACTGTGTACAGAGCGTCCATTGCGCCTGTCGCATATGAAGCCAGGCAGATGGGGCTACATGGATTGTGGAAGCCTTGTGGCCTAGGAGGCAAAACATTTTGACTAGCCGAGACTGTTGACAAATGTTGGACACCCTGAGCCAGAGTGACGAAGTGCTGGGCCTAGTCCAAGGGAAAGTAGGCTCTGACTGCAGTGATATCGAGGAGCGCCCCAATGAGCTCGAGGTGCTGAATGGGTTGCACATGAGATTTTGGGTAGTTGATGACAAAGCCCAGCTGCTCCAGCACCTGAATGGTGTGTTGCACGGACAGATGAACCTCGGTCAGCATCCCACCTCTGATCAACCAGTCGTCCAGATAGGGGAAAATGAAGATTCCCTGCACCTGAAGAAAAGCAGCTAAAACCGCTAGAAATTTTGTGAAAACCCTTGGGGCGGACGCCAGTCCAAAAGGGAGAACTCTGTATTGATAGTGGTGTCCGCTGATGATGAAGTGGAGGTACTGCCAGTGCAAGGGGTGAATAAGGATATGGGTATAGGCATCTTTTAAATCCAAGAAGCACAGCCAATCTTCCGGCTGGAAGTAGGGCAGCAAAGTTCCAAGGGATACCATCTTGAACTTCTCATGCACTAGGAAACTATTGAGATTGCAGAGATCCAGAATGGGACGGAATCCACCTGTTTTCTTGGGAACAGGAAGTAATGGGAGTAGAATCCCTTTCCCGCTTGAGATGGTGGAACAACCTCCACTGTTCTTTCTTGCAAAAGGGCCTTGAGCTCTTGCTGAAGAAGTTCACGATGGTAAGGTTCTAAAGGGCACTCCCCTGGAAGTGTAGGAGGCAGCCCTCCTTTACCACTTGTAGAGCCCAGGTGTCGGTGGTTATGCTGGGCCAACAATGGGAAAATGATGTGAGATGCCCCCAATGTCCTACGGAACGGAGCTTGAAAGAGGAAGAAGGGCCACAGCCTGGGAGTCAGAAGACCCCTCCAGGCTGTGGTTGTAGTGCTGTTTGGGGCTTTAGGCCTACATTACTTCTGGCATTGGCCCTTGGCCTGCTGTCCCTGCAGGGGTACCTGTTATGAATGGTATGAGACATAAGTAGCGTAGGCCTTCTTTTTCTTCGGGTAGAAGGACATTTTCCCCCAAGGCATTCCATCAGGAAGGATCAGCAGTCTGTCTCGAGAACCTGATCATGGTGTCCTGTTCAGTCTCCAACTCTATAGCCTTCTCCGTCATGGGTTTGCCGAAGAGGTTCTCTCCCCGACATGGGATATGGATCAACTTGTCCTGAACCCATTGCTCTAAGTCTGACCACTGTAGCCATGCCAGCCTGGGGGCATCAATGCCCACCAGTCACTCTAGCCACATTCTCAAAGCCATCATAGGTTGCACAAGTCAGGTATTTGGAGCATTCCTTGATCGTAGCTACCAGGCTCTGGAAGCACTGAAGATGGTCTCCACATAAGCCAGTCGAGAACCCAGAAAGCTCACCCACCAGGTCCCTCAAGTACATGCCCATGTACAGCTGGTATATTTGGCTACAGGCCATGAACATCAAGCCCTGGTAACATTTCCTGCCAAACCCAGTGCGTCTTGTTACTCTTAACATGGTGCATGGCCGATTTCATACCATGGACTTGTGAGGCAGCTGTGTTTTCTCAAAGACTGGGCTCCTGTGGACTCAATATATGGAATTGAGAAGCCTGCTCATTATTGGCACTGTAACCAGGGTCTCCCACATCCTCAGTAGTAACCTTTCCAGGATAGAGTGCACCGGGTCGGTGATGGCCTCCTTCGGGGATACTGGAGAATCTCCAGCTCCTTCACCCGAGGTTCCTCTTCAGCTTCAATTGTGAAGGGTAAGGCCTTCCCTGTCTCCCTAAAGAACTCCAAGAAGGAGAGGTCCTCGGGTGGGGACCTCCTGCACTCATATGGAGGCGAGGGTTCCGAAGGGATATCTCAGTGCCGCACCATCTCCGGGGATTCCTCCTCTGTTTCCCACTGGGAATCCGAGTCAGACAAGAATTCAAAGTATCGATGGGAATGGGAACTGCGTCAATGCCCTGGTGGAGATGAGGGCAACCTCAGTTCCCTGCGCTCCAAGCCCGATGACTCGGGGGGGGGGGGGGATCTGCTACACTGAGCGGGATAGAGAATGGTCCCGGGAACTGGAGAAGACAGCATGCTTTTCGAGAATCAGCTGGACCTCAAATCAGTGAGGCACCTGCAGTGGACGGTGCCGTTATTGGCCCCAAGGAACCAGAGGTTCCCAGTTCCTAAGCCTTGTGCTGTGCCATAAAGGCAGCTAGGCTGCGTTCAAGAGTCAACCACCGCTCTATTAGGAGGAAGTGCTCCGCAGCTGCTGGCATCACATCCTTCAGTGCCGATGCTGGCTCCTTCAGTGGGGACTCCTCGATGGTGACAGCCTTGGGACTTCTGTGCTGGCCCTCTGAGGTGAAAGCACCTCCTCCTTCCAGGGCAGCTTCAAAGGCTGCTCCTGGCCTTCGCCCTCGGAGTCATGTTGAGGGCATCGATGGCGATATCCATGGGTCTTCACCCTGGACTTGGCATCATCCTTCAACGATGACTGAGACAGAGTCTTTTCCTTCTGGGAACGCTCCTCTTCGAAGGAGAGTCTCCATTCTAGAGCCCTGTGACCTCACGGCTCCAAAAGGGCCCGGTCACCATGCGAGATCAATATCTTAGCAGTGCCCTTTGAAGGCATCAATTCCAATGTCTTGGAGCCTAAGAGCGAATGCCACTGCTTTTCACTGTTCTTCAGTCCCTTGCACGTCATCTGCAAGCAGAGAGTGCATGTAGAGGGCGGCGTGTGATCAGGCCCGAAGCATTACTTACTTAAAAACATTTATATACCATCAAGTGCAAAGCATTCTATGTGGTATACAAGTATCAATTAAAACCAAACATCAATTAAAAAACACAATAACCCCAACCCAACCATACAAAACATCCGCCATATCCAATCTCCACAACCCCTCAAGCTGCCACATTACTGCCTCACTGCTACTGCAGCATTACCCCCACCTGAGAAAAGAGGGACTATGGAAAAAGAAACATTTTCAAACCTTTGTGAAAAGTCAATAGGTTTAACTTAGAACGTAGTGTCCCAGAGAGGGACTTCCAAAACACTGGAGCAGCTATAGAAAATAAGTGCTTCCGCCATCATTGCAAACAGGTCTGACTGATCTCAGGAACCTGCAATATCCGGGCTTTAGCTGCGTGCAAGGCCTGATTGGGAATGTACCATTGTTATAATTCTTCTAAATGCCAGGGCCCCAGGCCCTGAAAAGCCTTAAATGCTAACACCAGAAGCTTAAAAATACATCTCTGTTTAACTGGAAGCCAATGTTAACAGTGCTAGTTGTCAGATTTGGTCAGTTATTCTTCTGTAGGTCCTGGGTTCATTTCACTTCACAGAGGCAGTAGGGTTTGCAACAAAACAAGCAAACAGGTGTGGCTTGGAGAAAGGTTTTTTATGTAGAAATAGGCTTAATACATAGGTATTGAACAGAGGTATATAGTGATTGTTACAGAGCTGTTTCAGTGTGCATCAATGAATCTGTGTGTGCATGTGCATGTGTGAAGTGTAATAGAGAGATAGGCCAGAACATGTGTTTCAGAGCCTCATGGCAAGGTGTAGAGAGAGAGAGCGGGGGAGGGGTAAAGGGAATTGATTATCAGAGCCTCCTGTCCTTCATTTCTGATGAATGGTGAAAGAGAGAGAGAGAGACAGGAAGTGTTTCTGTCTTTTATAGTGAACTGAATCCTTTCCAGCACTTCCCCTTGAGGTCTGCTAGCCACTCCCTTTAAGGTCTGCTATTCTTGATTTAGCAAGGAGGGGCTTCAGACAGGCCTTAGAGCCTGAAATCACCAGGGGGTCAGAGTTAATCTCATCTTGTAAACTGTCCTATTACCTTTGGAGACCAGAGTCAAAGCTGCATGAAATGTATGCTGACACTAGTAACCCTGCAGCAGAGTCTTTACAGCTAAAATCAAACATAACCTGCGCCACTGAAATTGGGACCACCTGTAACTTCCTAATGGAGTACAGAGGCAGTCTCACATACACGGCGCATTACAATATTCAGGCCAAGAGAGTACTAACATTTGAATAACCTGGTGAAATGCATCCTGTTCCAAATAAAGTCATAATTGACGAACCATACACCATCTGGACTACTTTTGAAATTTGTTGCTGAAGTCCCAATTCTGCATCCGACACTACTCTTAGATTACAAATTTCACTCTTCCAAGATAATCAAACTGCAACACTTCCGACTTGGCAATGTTAAGAACCAGTCGGTACAAATGTAACCAGGAGGCAATAGCTTTATTTATTTAAATATTTACTTAGCAGGTTTTATATACCGCTTTTCACCTAGTCAAAATGGTATACATGGAAAAGCGAAACAAGTCGGTTACATAGAACATAACTGTTCTAGATAACCAATGAATAATTGTTAACTATATACAATGAGTATCGGTTATGTAGGTCATAGAATATATACATATGATTACATCATCTTCAGTATGTACAGCAGAGGCTGAGATGTTCTGAAAAAAGGTGCGTCTTTAGTTGTTTTCAGAAGGTGAAGAGGTCTGTGATGTTTCTTATTGGGGCAGGAAGGGTGTTCCAAATGGACGGGGTATATAGTGTAGTTACTCACCTGTAACAGATGTTCTCCAGGGACAGCAGGAATCAGTCCTCACTTATGTGTGACGTCGGCACCGACAGAGCCCGCGTGGAGCAATTCCCAAGCTTTCAAAGAAAGCCTTTGGGATTGCTGCCACGCATGCGCGGTCCTTTTCCTGCCCAAGGGTGCCATCTTGCTCAGTCAGGTCCCTTAGCTCGAGCCCTACCAAACAGATGGCAAGGGAAGGGTAAAAATCCAGCAACTATCAGGGGAGGTGGGAGGGTCATGAGGACTGATTCCTGCTGTCCCTGGAGAACACCTGTTACAGGTGAGTAACTACGCTTTCTTCAGGAACAAGCAGGAAGTCAGTCCTCACTTATGGGACTCCCCAGCTACAGGCTACTGAACCTGTAACCAAAAAACGCCTCTGCGAGGTAGTGAGCAGAAGCAGATGCCCGCAGGAGCCCGATTCCTCGGGTCCTTGGGGCGAAGCCCTCGGTAGCTGTAAAGAAGGGTCGGAGGGCAAGAATTGCTTATACCCCAAACAGATTACGGATTACGACCTGGCCAAAGGCGCTGTCCCGATGGGACTCCCTCTCCAGGCAGTAGTGGGCAGCAAATGTGTTCGCTGAAGACTAGGTCGCCGCCAGACAAATGTCCCGCAGGGGCAATGAACGCAGCGAGGCCACTGAAGCCGCCTTGGCTCGGACACCATGTACGTTGACTCGTCGATCCAAAAGGGCACCCGCTTTTGTATGGGCAAAGGTGATGTAGTCCACCACCCAAATAGAGAAGGTGAGTTTAGTGACTGCCTGCCCCAGTCGATTGGGATCATAAGTCACAAAGAGTCGGTCAGATTTGCGATGAGCCTGGGTGCGCTGCAGACAGAAGGCAAGAGCCCTCTTGCAGTCGAGTGTATGCAAAGACGCCAATGCCTGGTCGGCATGGGGTCTCGGGAAGAAGGTCGGTAAGACTATATCCTGATTGAGATGGAATCCGAGATAACATTTGGCAGGAATTTGGGGTGGGTACGGAGTACCACCCTATTCCTATAGAATCTAGTATATGGGGCTTCAGCCTTGAGAGCCTGGAGCTCACTGACTTGGCGGGCCGAGGTCAGAGCCACCAGGAAGACCACCTTCCAGGATAGGTGCCGAAGTGAACATGTCACCATCAGCTCGAAGGGCGAACGCCTAAGCTGCATGAGCCTACAGGTTCAGGTCCCAGTCCGCTGGAGGTGGCTGAATGGGAGGCTTGGAGAGCAAGAGACCCCGCATAAAGCGGGAGACCAAGGGCTGCCCCGAGAGGGGTTTTCCCTCGACAGGGAGGTGATTTGCTGAGATGGCGCTCAGGTGCACCCTGACAAAGTTTGACTCCAGGCCTTCCTTTGAAAGATGGAGGAGGTACTGAAGGACCCACCGAGAGGAGCAGGAGAATGGGTCGATCTGGAGCTCAGAACACCAGATCGAGAAGCATCGCTATTTGAAGGCATAAGCTCGTCTAGTTGAGGTTTTCCTCAACGCGAGAAGGACCTCCTCGACTTCCTCCGGGAGGTCTAGCAGGGCTAGGGAGACCCGTTCAGCCGCCAGGCTGCGAGGGATAAACCAGGCCAGGTTCAGGTGTAGTACCCACCCCTCCTCCTGCGTTAGCAGGCCCGGGGCACAGTCCGGGGGGACTGGAAGCTCCGACGACAGCCGGAGCAGGAGAGGGAACCACGGCTGTCGAGGCCATGAGGGGACTACAAGGATCATCGACGCCCGTTCCCGCTGAGCTTTGTGGAGGGTCCTCGCGAAGAGAGGAGTGTGAGGGAACACATAGAGCAGGCTGGAAGACAAGCTCAGAAGGAATGCATTCGGGCCTTCCCTGCTCGGGTGCGGTACTGGGCCGCAAAAGCGAGGAAGCTGTGCGTTTGACAGGCTGGCAAATAGGTCCATGGTCAGAGTTCCTCACCAATGGAACAGCCAGCCTGCCACCCCCAGATCCAGCTGCCATTCATGAGAGCACAGGATCCTGCTGAGTTTGTCCGTGAGGACATTCTCCTGGCCTGGGAGGTAGACCGCTCTGAGACTCACCCCCGACGGAAGGCGAAGGAGCAGAGGAGGACCACTTCCCTGCAGAGAGGGTGTGATCCTGTGCCCCCTTCCTTGTTGATATAGAACAGCGCTACTTGGTTGTCGATCCTCACGAGCACTGACTTCTGCCTGAAGTGATCCTCAAAGGCCCTTAGGGCCCACCGAACCGCCCAGAGCTCAAGCAGATTTATTTGCTGTTGAGACTCCTCAGGCAACCACTGTCCCTGTATGCACAATGCACCACAGTGAGCTCCCCACCCCAGCAGGGAGGCATCCATTGTCAATCTAAGGAGGTGTCCTCAGGTGGCGAGCACCGCTGAAATGCGGGTGGGGAGGGGTCTGAAGGAAGGCCCCGATGGGCACAGGTTTCCAGAGAGGTATCCCCATCGGACTCCCAGTCCGAGAAGTCCGATGAGGAATCCGATCCCGGCTGGTCACCCCATCCTGCAGCAGAGCCCGCTTGGAGCCAGAGGTCCTGGAGGATCTCGCCCCTGAGAAACGGGAAGGCGAGCAAGACCGGTGCCTAGGACCCTCACTAGATCCATGGCTCTTGGGGGTTTCCTGGGCGGACTTCGGTGTCCCACGCGAGGGAACCTCGGTCTCTAGGCGCGGGTCAGAGAAGCTGGCTGTGAGTGCCTGCTAGGAAGCAATGAACACAGAAACGCTGCTTTCTAGCGCCAGCATGCGAAACTCCCATGCGGGCGTGGGTCCTGCGATGCCAACACCGGGGATCACTAGGTCAGGCATTGAGGAGGAGAGGGGTCCTCGCCGGAAGGGCCTTGGGAGATAGGGCGCCATCGCCGGAAGCCTCCGTATCTGTACGAGGTACCTTGCGGAGCCGCTCCTTGTCCGACTCTCGGGAATGCTGACCGGGGCTAAGCGACCGAGCACGAGAACGCTCGCGCTTGTCAGGGGCCCCCGACAGCGACTTCAAGGCCTTCTTTTTACACTGCTCCACTTCAGGGGACCCCCGGTCGGAGTGCCGCCTTGAACATGGGGTGAGGTGGGGGATCCAAACGGAGAAGAGATGACCGAGAGCGCCACCGGGGATTCCGAGTTGGCCTTCCTGAAAATGTCTATGGACGTCTGCTTATGACAACAGGGCTTTGGAGGACATTTTCTTACAAAGCGAGCAGAGCTCTGGATCATGGTCTTCCCCGAGACACCGCAGGCAGCAGTCATGGGTGACCATAAGTGAAGTGGAGCAGGTGAAAGCATCCCTGGAAAGGGAAGAACCAGAGCTCAAGTAGTGAGCAGTCTTGCTTTATAGGGCACCTCCCCATTTAACAAAACACAGGGACTTGGAATAGCACATTTTGAATATAATTAAAGAGATTTAACTGCTTTTTCTCTGAAAGGACAGCTGGGAAACTGGATGGTACTTTGGTAGATCTCTCTCTTTTGCTTTAACAGATACCTAAGCTCCACGAACAATGGCTGGGAAAAATCGTATCGCTAAAGCTATTGCCCCCGTTACAACTTCTGCCTCTGTCCAGACAGAGGTCCCAATGCCATTTGAAGGACCAGTTCCATGTGCAGGTTGCCTGCATGCTGAAGCTCTCAGGAAACAAGTGGAAGAACTCAGAGAGGAGGTGGCAAGGCTGAGGAGCATTCAAGACAGTGAGAAGTACATTGATGGGATGTTTCTTGCAGCAACCAAGCTCTCCAGCAGAGGAGAAGATGGGTGCCTACAGAATGACGAAGGTTGGACACAAGTCACCAGGGCCTGCAGAATCACCAATCCAACTTCTCCAGCCCTTGAACTGAAGAACCATTATGCAGCCCTGGAAGTGGAGGAGGTGAAAGCAGCCCTGGAAACGGAAGAACCAGAGCTCAAGTACCCCAAAGTTGCAGAATCAGTGACCACAAGGAAGCGAAGGGTAGTGGTGGTTGGTGACTCTCTTCTGAGGGATACTGAGGCGTCCATCTGCCGACCAGACGATGTCCAGAGAGGTATGCTGTCTGCCTGGTGCCAAAATCCAAGATGTTACGGAGAGTTTGCCGAGACTCATCAAGCCCAATGTTGCTAATCAATGTCAGAACAAATGATACTGCCAGGTATCCCTCTGAGCATATCAAAAGTGACTTCATGGCTCTGGGACAGAGGGTGAAGCAGATAGGTGCTCAGGTGGTGTTCACTTCAATCCTCCCTGTTGAAGGTAAAGGCCAAGGCAGAGAGGCTCGAATCCTGGAGATGAATGCATGGCTGCGTGAATGATGTCATCAAGAGTGTTTTGGTTTCCTGGACCATGGGATGCTGTTCCAAGGGTTGCAGAGCAGAGATGGCATCCATCTGTCCAAGAAAGGTCGACGCGTCTTCAGTAGTAGACTGGCTAATCTACTGAAGAGGGCTTTAAACTAGATTCATTAGGGATGGGTGAAGAAAGCCCCCAGGTAAGTGAAACATTAAATACCTTTATGGAAATGGGTAAAAGGGGTAACATATGGAAAACAGCGTATATAAATGCCCATAGCATGGGAAATAAGATCCCTGATGTTGAAGCTTTGGTGGGAGTGGCTGACTTGGATTTAGTGGCAGTTACAGAAACATGGTTCACAGAAAACCATGATTGGGATATAACTATACCAGGCTATACTTTATTCAGAAAGGACATGATAGGAAGAAGGGAAGGAGGAGTGGCACTATATGTAAAAAATAATATTAAAGCTTTGGAATTACAGAGCTTAAAAGGGAGAGAGGAGGCATTGTGGGTTAAATTAGAAAGAGGGAAAGAGAAATCTATTTGCATTGGCGTGATATACAGACCTCCCTCACAAGAGGAAGAGGTGTACAGAGTTAATTGAAGACATACGCAGAATTGCTAGGAAAGGGGAAATGCTACTGATAGGGGATTTCAATATGCCAGATGTTGAATGGCACATTCCTGCTGCAGTATCATCTAGAAGTAAGGAGATCCTGGATTCTCTACAGGGAGAACTATTCAGGCAATTGGTAACAGACCCCACACGTGAAGGAGCCATACTGGACTTGGTGCTTACCAATGGTGAAAGTGTTTCTGATGTTATAGTGGGAGATCATTTTGCATCCAGTGATCACCAGATGGTGTGGTTCAGTATTAGGACTGGGGCTGTTAGAATCCATTCAAAATTGAGGGTCTTAGACTTTAGGAAAATTAACTTTGCCAAGATGGGCCAATACCTCAGGGAGTCGTTAGCGGGATGGGAACAGCTGGGGGGATGTAGAAAAACTGTGGGCAAAACTGAAAGGGGATATTTTAAGGGCAACCAACCTTTTTGTTAAAATGGTAAATAAAGATAAAAGGAAAAGGAGACTGCTATGGCTTTCGAAAGAAATAGCTGAAGAAAAAGAAGGAGGCCTTCATGAAATACAAGAGATCACAGAGAGAGGAAGACAGGCATCTATATTTGGAAAAAAACTTAGAGAAGCTAGCAAAGTAGTCAGGAAAGCAAAGATTCAGAAAAAGGAGGAAATAGCCAATGCAATAAAATGGGGGGGATAAGACATTTTTCAGATATGCCAGTGAGAAGGACAAAAGTGGTATTGTCAGACTCAAGGGTGAAGGTGAGGAATATGTAGAAGCTGATGAGGATAAAGCGGAATTGCTTAACAAATATTTCTGTTCTGTGTTCACAGATGAAGAACCAGGAACAGGATCTCAGAAAACACCTGCAAACAGGAACAGAAGTGAGGGGCATCTTGAACAATTTTCAGAAGACTGTGTTCGTGAGAAACTAGCTAAACTTAAAGTAGACAAAGCAATGAGACCGGATGGGATACACCCTAGAATACTGATGGAACTTGGGGACGTTCTAGCAGCTCCATTGACTGACCTTTTCAATGCCTCATTGGAGTCGGGAATGGTGCCAAAGGACTGGAGAGAGGCTCATGTGGTGCCTTTACACAAAAGTGGAAGTAAGGATGTGGTTGAAAACCACAGGTCAATTAGTTTAACTTCGGTGGTGAGTAAATTATTAGAAGTGCTGCTGAAAGAGAAAATAGTGAGGTTTCTGGAGTCCAGCGGATTACAGGATCCGAGGCAGCATGGATTCACCAGAGGCAGGTCTTGTCAGACAAATCTGATTTATTTTTTTGACTGGGTAACCAGGGAGTTGGCCCGAGGGAGAGCCCTAGATGTGATGTATTTAGATTTCAGTAAAGCCTTTGACATTGTTCCTCACAGGCGACTTATAAACAAACTGAGCACACTAGGGATGGACCCTAAAGTTACTACTTGGGTTAGAAATTGGTTGAGTGGGAGGCGACGAAGGGTACAGGTAAATGGAGCTCACTCTGAGGAGAAGGAAGTTACCAGTGGTGTGCCCCAGGGATCTGTCCTTGGTCCGATTATTTTTAACATCTTTATTAGTGATATAGTGGAAGGGCTGTCAGGTAAGGTTTGCCTCTTTGCTGATGATACCAAAATCTGCAAAAGAGTAGACACCCTGGAAGGTGTAGATAACATGAGGAGGGATCTAGCTAAGCTTGAAGAATGGTCTAGAATTTGGCAGCTGGGATTTAATGTTAAAAAATGTAAGGTCATGCATTTGGGTTGCAGCAATCCAAGGGAGCAATAAAGTATAGGGGGTGGAGTACTTTGTCCACTAAAGAAGAGCAGGACCTAGACATGGTTGTGTCTGATGCTCTTAAAGTAGCTAAACAGGTAGAAAAGGTGACAGCAAAAGCTAGAAGGATGCTTGGGTGCTTACAGAGAGGAATGGCTAGCAGAAAAAAGGAGGCGATAGTGCCTCTGTATATGGTGCAACCTCATTTGGAGTATAATGTGCAATTCTGGAGACTGCACCTTCAAAGGGATATAAACTGGATGGAGTCAGTACAGAGGATGGCTACTAAAATGGTTAGTGGTCTTCATTATAAAGCATATGAGGACAGACTTAAGGATCTTAATATGTACACATTAGAGGAAAGGTGGGATAGAGGTGATATGATTGAGATGTTTAAATACTTCCATGGAATAAATGCACAGGAGGAGAGCCTCTTTCGATTGAAAGCAAGTTCTGCTATGATGGGACATGGGATGAGGGTGAAAGGGGATAGATTCAGGAGTGATATGAGGAAATATTTATTTACGGAAAGAGTGGTGGATCCGTGGAATAGTTTCCCAGTGGAGGTGGTAGAGATGAGGACAGTATCTGAATTCAAAAAAGCATGGGACAAACACAGAGGATCTCTAAAGGAAAAAAGGGGACTATTGTAGTTATTGATATGGAAGGACAGACTAGATAGAAAAATGATGGCAGAAAAAGACCACATGGCCTATGTTTCTATATTCTTGGAGCATCTATCGCATGTTTTTAATTCGGTGGCCATAGGGGCAAAAATGGCCCCAACGAGGTCGAAGACTCACACGGCCAGCGGTTGGGAGAAAAAAGGGCGCAAAGCCCATGAAGGCAAAAAAATGCTAGGAAAAACATTCCCTAATTGCTCAAAAAGGATACAGCAGGGAAGGGACGGGTAGAGGACCGGTGCAACTGGAAAAGTAATAGGCCTAAGGCCGAAAAACATAACACTTCTTCCGAGGGACAAGGACGTGCGTCTGAAGTGCTCCGCGGAAAAAGGGAGACTGAGCAAGATGGCACCCTTGGGTGGGAAGAGGACCACACGTGTGGCAGCAATCCCAAAGGCTTTCTTTGAAAGCTGGGGAATTGCTCCGCGCAGGCTCCGTCGGTGCCAACATCACCCATAAGTGAGGACTGACTTCCTGCTTGTTACTGGAGAAAGCTGAAAAGCTCGTCCGCATGCTTGTTGGTTGTATTTAGTTCTGGCATAGGGAATGATGAGCAAGTTCTTCATAGATGATCATTAAATTGTTGTGTTTGGAGCAAGGTGAGGAGGTGGGTGGTGGAGTGGGAGTGGATGGCTTTGTGAGTCAGAAGAAGGGTCTCGTATTTTATCCAGCTGTTTTTTGGTAGCCAATGGAGCTGCTTGAGGATGGGTGTGATGCGGTCTTGTTTGCTCCTTCTATGATGCGTGCTGTTGTGTGTAGAGCAGTGTGTAGAGGAAGTAGGGTAAATTGTGGAAGGCCCTGGATAGATGTATTTGCAGTAGTCGAGGTGTGGGAGAACTATGGCTTGGCGTGCTGAGCAGAAGTCTGGAGATTCAAGGAAAGGTCAGGTGTGTTGCAGAGTTTTGGCTTTTTAGTGTACTGCTTTCCAGAGTAACCATGGCTTCCTTAATGTCACTTGGGAAGCATCCTTGTGTAACTGAGGCATGAACTAAATCTGTCATCCATGCTAAACAAGACTCAGGAACCCTCCGCAAAAGCTGACTGGGAATAGAATCCAAATACATCCAAGTAGGCCGTAAACCTAACAACTCCCATACCTCATCTACCATCACGGTCGCGGTCAGTCCATTTCCTCATTCCCTCATTACCTGCATTAACTTCCAGAAGAAACCCTCCCCCTAAGATTCGCAGATTTTCCACTTTACCCAGAAAATCAGCTATCTGATTCACATTCAATACAGTACCTGCCTTCTTAAGATCCTGCCCAAATCCCAACAAGCGACGGGCAACTTGAAAAAGTGCCTGCGGTTTATTACCAGTTGCTGCAATTTGAACAGAACAAGCAGTCTTCCTAGCCTCCTGTAAATGACAACAATAGGCGTTAGCTGACACACGCCATTGCTACCTTACCTCCACACTCCCCGTTTTGTGCCAACGTCGTTCTAATCTATGCATCTCTTGTTTAAAGTCATGCAGTCCTCGCGAGAACCAGAACCTATTCCGGACTCTATCAGTTCTAATCCACACTAATTTCTTAGGTGCTACCTCTTCCACTGCAGTACCCATCACATCTAATATTCCCTCACCTGAGCAGTCACAGAGGCATCCTGACCCTCAAAACACCAACCTACAGCGACAGACTATAACCGTTTTTTTTATCAATCAGACCCCGCCGTTCACATAACAATTTAACTGGCTAACAACTCCCCAAAGATAACCAAAGAAAATCAAAACAAATCAAGAAATCATCCGACCAAGAGAACAGCTCGCCCTTAAAGACACAAAGGTCCCAGGGCCCTACAAAGCCTGCAGATCCAAAAATCAAATCTAGGGTATTCCCTAATATATGTGTTGGCCTTACGACCAATTGTTGCAACCCCAAATCAGACAAGGATAACCAAAATCCCAATAAGGATGCAGCGCCTGACAAATTACAAACCACTATTTTGTCATTATTGCACCTAGAATGGTTTTCTTGCTGCTTCTATATTTTTTTTTCTCTGAAAAATAATGAAAAGACAACTGCATGCAAGGAAGTAGATATGTAGCTTGAATGATTTAGATTAAAACTCAAAGCGAGAAATGTAGTATGGTAGAATGGCAGCTCAATCCTAGAGACACACAGGGGCCATTCCACTGAGGCTGCAACACAACACAAGCAAACAGATAAACATGTACATGTACAGCATAAAAATGTAATTTAAATGTACAAAGATATTTATATTTCACTTATACCACCAAGGTGAAATTCGGCCTTACCTGCTAATTGGCTTTCCTCGAGTACCTCCACTCCAGTTCCAACCACTGGAACCCCCCCCCCCCCCCCCAGCGCAGCTTGGAGACCGAGCATGTCATCTTCGGTCAACATCAGTGTACTTAGGCAGCTGGCACCGCCTACCAGCCCCAGTAACCTACTGACAAAGCAGACTCACAGAAGCAACTAATAAGTAGTTAAACTAGAACCAGGCCCCCCCAAAATGACCAGGGACCCTCCTCCACAATGAGGAGTAAGCATGCCAAACCAACCTCCGAGCACCTGCCAGACTCTAGCTCTATCGTCACTACTGCTTCAAAAGAAACACGGCTCTGCAAGAAAGTTCCCGAACCTCTAGCACCATGTGAAAATGGACTGCTCACGCAAAGATGACCTCCTTCAGGCCCGGGATCGCCATGCTGCCTAGATTGCTGAATCACGGAGCATTCCGGGACTGGACTGGAGGTACTCAAGGAAAGCCAATTAGCAGGTAAGGCCTAATTTCACCTTCATTATCATTCCTCCAGTCCAGTCCTGACCTCTGGGATATACCATAGCAGTACTAACTATGGGAGGGACCCACAAACCCGGCCTGAATTATTGCTGCACCAAACCTTGCATCCCCCACCATCTGAACATTGAGGCAATAATGCTTCACAAAGGTATGAAGAGATGACCACGTGGCTGTCCTACAAATATCTCCCGGCGGAACTAAACTTGTCTCCGCCCATGATGCGGCCTGAGCCCTGGTCGAATGGGCAAGTAACCCAACCTATGCTGCAACAGATAAGCCAATGCAATAGCCTCTTTAATCCATCTAGAGATGAAGGCCTTAGAAGCTGCCTCCCCCTTACGTAGTCCTCCAAACAAGACGAACAAGAGATCAAACTTCCTCTTCAAATAACATTGCAACACCTACTGCACATCCAGGAGGTGTAACTACGGATCTGAGACCTCCCCTGACACCCCCAAGAGTACGGGCAGGGTGACCGACTGGTTCAAATGAAAAATAGAGTACTTTAGGCAAAAATGAGGGAACTGGATGCAGCACCACCTTCTCCTTTGAGATGGAAAGAAAAGACTTCCGACACGAAGACGCTTGGAACTCTGAGATTCTTCTGGCGGAGTAGATAGCAACCAGAAACACAGTTTTAAGAGTCAGGTTCTTCAGCTACAGGATCCCCCAGTGACTCAAAAGTTTCTTCCACCATCACTGATAAGACCAAATTGAGGTCCCACAGAGGCATCACCACCCGCAGTAGTGGCCAGATCTGCTTTACTGCTCATAAAAAAACGCACCACGTCCAGATGAGTCCCTAAGGACATGCTGTGTACCCTTCCGCGGTAACAAGTAATAGCTGCCACTTACACCTGTAAGGACCTGCAGGCCAGACTGCAGAAAGGCTAGCACTTCGGGCACAGACATAGGTCAGTATTACTGATCTGCACACCAGGCTTCAAAAATGCACCACACTCGGATACATGACAATGATGTCAATTTCTTGCAAACCTTGATAAAGGTCAAAATCATGGCACCGAGTAGCCACGCTTCCTCAACCTAACCCTTTCAAGAGCCATGCCGTAAGCAAGAATCAATTCACTTGAGGCATTCAGACTGGCCCCCGAGTCAACAGAATGGCCCGGAATGGCAGGCATCATGGTCGATCTGCCATCAGCCAGACTAGGTCTACGTACCATGGTCGCCTCAGCCAATCAGGTGCAATAAGAATGACCTGCTCCAGATGTGCTTTGATTCTTTGGACTACAAACCCAATGAGCACTCATGGGGAAAGACATACAGTAGTCAGTCTGTGGTCCAGCACTGCACTAGAGCATCCAGGCCTTCCAACATTCTCTCTCTCCTCCTGCTGAAGAATCGGCTCACCTTGGACAACGCAAAGGTCACCATGAAATCCATAATCGGTGCCCCCCACCCATGAATTATTTGTGAGAAGACAGCATCGTTGAGCATCCATTCCCCAGGGTCCAGATGAACCTGACTTAGTCGGCTGTCATATTCTCCATACCTGCGACATGTGCCACTGAGATCACCTGCAGATGCACTCCGCCCAATCCACCAGCACCCTGACCTCGCTTTCCAGATGCACGCTTCCTATGCCCCCTTGTCAATTGATCTAGGCCACAGAGGTAGTGTTGTTGGAGAAGACCTGAACTACCTTCCCCTGTAGAAAGGGGTTAAAATCCTGCAGGATGAGGAATACTGCCCTCATCTCCAGCCAGTTGATGGGCCAAGCACTGTCTTACGATGCCCATCAACCCTGAGCAATGTGGCCCTCTCAATGAGCCCCCCCATCTGGAGAGACTGGTGTCTGTTGTCAGAGACACCCAGTGCAGCGACTCCAGGGCCATCCCGGCTGATAGTTTCTCTGGGCGTAGACACCATCCGAGTGCCCTTCGGGTCGCCCTCAGACAAGGCAACAGATGTGTCAGAGGATGCTGTTGTGGCAACCACCGGCATAGCAGCACCCTCTGCAGCGGCCACATATGGGCTCAAGCCCAAGGGACCAGCACGAGCATCGCAGCCATGGTCCTTAACATCTGAAGATGCCACCAAGCCATCAGCACCTGCATTCAGATGTACTGATGCAGTGTCTGCACTCTCTGCCCGAGCAGAAAAACCCTGCTGCTGCACGTGTCAAAGCGGGCTCAAAGATACTCCAGGTCTTGCAAAGCAACCAGCTGACTCTTGACAAAGTTGATAACCTAGCCGAGACTTTGCAGAAACCTGACGGCCCTTGCTGTGGCTCGCTCGCTCGCTCTCCTGCCTGGATTTTGCCCGAATGAGCCAATCGTTGAGGTAAGGATGGACCAATATTCCCTCTTGGCGCCGCTATCTTTGGTTGCGTAATTGGTCGGCCAATTATGTAAGCTAACTTTTTAAGGGTAAACTCTTGTTCGGAGATGCTTTGGATAAGTTGGTGAAGGACTTAGTGGAATCCAAAGGGAGGCACCTCCCCGAGAACAAGCAGAGGCAGGAACACTTTGTGACTCCGGCGCAGGGTCAAGCATGAGATTTTAGGTGATTCTGTGCCATGTGATTTTGCACCGTACCAGAGGAGACATTTTCCCTCTCATGGATGAGCCCTTCAGGGATTTTGAGGAGTTGGACGAGGATTCTACACCACCTCTTCTCCCGCTGCTCCAAAAAAGACACAATGAAGCGAGGTGGGCCCATGTGGAGATGGCGTCCGTGGGAGCTCTGCGACTTCTACCCTGCCTATGTCCAGATCACATCCAACCACTGGGTTATGGAGCTTATAAGGGAAGGCTATGCACTCGAGTTCGCCATACCCCTTGCTCCCTCCTTTGTACGATCTCGGGGCAAGGCAAAGGCAGTGCAAGATACCCTGGAGTGGCTGATATAGTTGGGAGCTGTGGTGTACGTACCCCAGCTCCCATCACTACCACCACCATCACCTTGTTGAAAGTATGTGGTGCCTTCGCCAGACCAAAGGGTAATGCTCAGAACTGGAAGTGCGCCATGGGTACCGCAAAGCAGAGAAACTGCTAATGCTCCAGGCATATGGTAATGTACAAATAGGCCTCTGTGAGGTCGATGGAGGTGAGAAACTCAACCTCTCGAACAGCCATAACAGACCGGAGAGTTTCCATGTGGAAACAGAGCACTCGCAGACACCAATTCATGCTCTTGAAGTTGAGAATGGGACGGAAGGAGCCCTCCTTTTTGTGCACCATGAAATAAACAGAGTATCGAATGCTTCTGCACCAGTCCTGGGGTACGTACACCACAGCTCCCAACTATATCAGCCTTAAATGCTAAAGGTCTGGGAGAGACGTGCTCCCTTCCCCAACATTCAAATAGCGGTGGCATGAAGCCATCACCACCCTCCAGTCGGGCCGGCGCTCCTGTCCCCGAGGAGGGCAAACCATGCCCCCCCCCCCCTATATCTGCGAGCACCCCTTGGGCTCCCCTGAGGATCCTACTCACCGCCAACTTGTCTACACCTACCTCCGGTAGTCCCTATTCAGTTGTCCAGGCATCCGCCTCAGAGCTGTGACACAGTCCTGCGGCTGAGACAGTACCTCAATGCGCCTCGCATGCCAAACATGTGGCTCTTGCAAGCATAGTAAGGTTCCCCCGGTGCCCCTTCCAACCCTCCTGCCAGTGTTCAAGCCCTCTTCTCCTCTGCGTTGATTATTCTTTTTTTTTTTTTTTTTTTTTTACCCAAAGAGCAAATGGCCAGAAGAAGTAAAAGAGAAAAACAACAAATCGCAGAGGAACAGCCCCAGTGTCCAATCAGGCCTTCCCTCCCCCCATCTGGCCCCTTTAACACGCTGTGAAGAAAAGAAAATGGCACCGTTTCCCGAGCTTATGCAAAATGGCTCCGCATGCTCGCAGTCCCATGCGTCTATCTGGAGCCGCAAAATCTAAAGTACTTGCTGCTGCCGAGTTCCCTTGCCCCTTATAGTTCCCCACTCGTTTCCCACCTCACGCTCAGCCCTACTCACCAGCTTCGGCGCTGAGAGAGGAGCCTGCCTGAAGAGCTACGAAGTGAAGGGCCTTGTCTGCGCTAGCAGCTCCTCAATCAATGACGGGTTCGGGAGCCACTGCAGTCACTATGGAGTCCCGATCAACCTCCTCCTGCTCGAGAGAGAGAGATCGAGAGAGCACTCCGGCTGCTAATGGTGCCCCGATTGATCACTGCTCTGTTCCTTAGGTTTTGTTTTGGTTTTTTTTTAAAACAGATTTATTGAGCAATCTGACAAACCAAAACCCCTTTGCCTCTGCCAGGGCAAGTTTAGCTGGGAAAGCACCAAATAGCCAAAGAAGGAAAATAGCCTGAAGCTAAAAATAAAAAAGGCTCCTTAGTTGTTCCTTCCGTTGAGTCCAGACAGCTGCTTGGAGATTGAGCTTACTGGGGCTGGTAGGCAGTGCCAGCTTCCTAAGTACACTGATGTCATCAAAAGATAACATGCTCAGTCTTCAAGCTGCTGGTGGGGATTGACTACCCAGAGGTCGGGACTGGACTGGAGGGATGATCAGGAAAAGCAGTTTAAAACAGATTACAGCAAAAATAAAATCATAATATTTATCCCCCCCCACCCCCACGTTTGCATAAGATTTCATTCCACCCACTCTTTTAAATCAAAACAAAAAATAAAATAATCATTAACAAATTCTAAATCAACATTCTCACCCCCATACTCCATTACCTCTTTGGTCTCTTCAGTGCAGGCTCGGGACCTTCATCTGCTGAGCCTTCCCCTCCAGTTTCTCCTTCTGTGGAGAAAGCCCACCAGGTAAGACATTTCATGCTCTAAGACTCCACTGAAGATCCCACTGAAATGAGAAGGTCTAGGTATCTCCAGAACATATTTACAGCTCTAACTTCCTTTCTGGTCCTGCACTGAATCTTTCAGTGATGGCCACAAATGGACCAGAAACAATGATGGGTTCAGTGGCCTGATGTTCTTTTTCAGGGAGGACCCTGCATAGGCTAAAATGTATGAAAAACTCTTCCAGATTTCATGTACTTGTGTACTGCCATTCAAAGGAAAGTGGAAAATAAACTAAAAGTACTTTAAGAAAAAGCATTTTTAAACCAAGTAAAGGAAGCAATGTCCTATATAGTCCTGATTTGAATCTCAATTAATTTCCTAGGGAAAAAGCACAACTTTGCCCTCTTCTCGATTCATCCACAGCACTCCAACTAAGAAACTATAAAAATCCAATATTCCCCCTTTCATTAGTGAACTAGCTCCACAACAAGTTTGGCTGACCTAGGTGCAGTTGTTAAAACAGTTATAGGGGACACACCACCCACATACACAAACCACAACATAAGATGCGTTAGGCTGGGTCAGACCAAAATCGTTGACAATGATTAATCCTGATCACTAGAAAGTACCCAGCAGATCCTAAAGAGTATTTCCATACTCCAGTTTCTTTTAAAAATGCTATTGGGTAGTTTCATGGAATGTTCCATAGACCTAATACTATTTCCCATTTATATGTCCCATCTTACTCATGAATTTAATAAACTTCTAAAATCATCCTCTTTCGAATGGATCTTCTCCAAGCTGAAGATCCCTAACCTAAGTAGGATTCCATCATAGGGAAGCTATTCCATTCCCTTTAGCATGTTGGTTGGCCTTTGTACCTTTCTACTGCTGTATCTTTTTTCATACGGAGTGACAGGAACTGCACATAATACTCGATGTATTCACATCATGGATCTATATAAGACTGTCATATTTTTCGATTCCTTTCTGAATAATTTCTAATATTCTGTTTGCTTTTCTAACTGTCATCACAGAGATTACAAAGCTGGCAAAATCAGCACTCCTAGAACAGAGGTCCCCACACATACATTACTCACCTGTAAAGCTACACATGATTCTCCATGGACAAACAGGATGGATCTGCCACTGGTGTGTGGCTGAAGATATCAGGTATTCACCTGTAACAGGTGTTCTTCATGGACAGCAGGATTAAATCCTCACATATGGGTGACGTCCCCGATGGAGCCCCTGTGCAGGAACGCTCTCCAGCTTCTATTGGAAGCTTTTGGGAGGCTCCACCACGTCTGTGCACCTTTTTCCCGCCTGCCACAACAGCACCATCTTGGATCAATCTGATAACATAGCTATAGAGGAAGACAACTCTTCAGGGAGGTGGGAGGGCTTTGAGGACTAATTTCTGCTGTCCATGGAGAACACCTGCTATAGGCGAGTAATTACCTTTTCTCCATGGACAAGCAGGAATTGGTCCTCACGTATGGGACTCCCAAGCTACAGGCTATTAAAAACCAAGGAGGCCACTGAGAAGCACAACTGGGGCATAACTCAACTGCAGTAAGGCGGGAGGCCATACAACTCAACTTCCAACTATGTACAAAATGAGCGATTCTCTCTTCCCTTTTTTTTTGGTAGCCTGGACAGAATAGAATGGGCGTAAGGGAGATGGAGTTAGATTCTAAACCCCAGATTCCAGAGTACAGATTGGCTGAAGCTGCTGTAGCATCAAGAATCCCCATCTAGGCAGCGAGCAGCGCTGCTTCCGCCTGTGCACGGCTGTCCGCCCAATGCCTGCTCCGGTGTGCTCCATCCCGATGGTCTGGGGCTTCCACTTTGCTGCTCCTCCTGTCAAGGGTCTCTCTGTCACAGGTCGTGGTTCCTGTGCTGCTCGCTTCTGACTCTCTTGGCCTCTTGCCTCTCTCCTCTGCCTTCAGCTCCCCTGTTGCAGTCTTTTGGACTGCTAAATGATCGTTCACTCAGGAATAAGTCCCATCTTGGGAAAGACTTGCTCCAGATTCATTGTCTTGATTTCCTTTGCTTGGTTGGCATGCCGCAATGATTCCTGTCCCCAAGGCAATCGCTATTTTTATCTTCATCGCCCTTTATGTTGTGGGGGTGGCCTTGCAATGTATTCGCGCTCCTCTCCTGCCACTTGTGTTGACCTCTCATGTTTCACCCTCTTGAATATCTTGTTGTGAAAGTTTCCCATCAGTCTTTCACCTTGTCTTGGTTTATTTGCCTCCCCTGGTTACCCTAAGGGGTGCATTCTCCAGGATTTGTACAATGCCCTTTATCCACTTTTGCTTGCCCCATATCCTCTCCTTGTCTTCAGGGATTTCAATATATACCTTTCTTCTCCCCAGGATACCCATGGCATCGGATTTCTGTTGCTTTTTGGAGGCACATGGTTTGCACCAGCATGTCAATGTCCCTACCCACATTGCGGGGTAGACGGATCTTTTCCTCTCCTCCCTGTCAGCGTTCCTCTCCCTCCCAGTGGTAACGCCTGTTCCCTGGTCTGACCACTTTCTCCTCACCGTCACTGGTTCATTCCCTTCTCCCTCTTGCCCCTCGGCTTTCCCTCTGCCCCGTCAGTGCCGGGTGCTTCAGCATTTTTCTCCAGATTCTTTTGTCTCCCACTGTCAGTCTCTCCCTGCTGACTTCACTCGGCACCCCATTGATGCCCATGTGGCTCTGCTTAACTCTGCGCTCTCCTTTGCTTTTGATACAGGGGCTCCCCTCCGCCCATCTCGCCCATCATACCGCCCTGCCCCTCTAAGTCCCTGGTACCATTCAGGCTTTCGACTTCTTAAACACCAGTTGTACCATTCTGAGCACTGATGGCATCGGACTCATTCTCCTGTATCACTCTCTGCTTATCGCTCTGCATCTCTTCACTGCTGCTTAGCTCTTACCTCAGCCAGGAGGTCATACTGTTCTTCACTTATTCACTGTGATCCTAGCTCCTTGGGCCTATTCTGACTGGTGCACCGGCTTACTACTCCCCCTTCAGCAGTTTCTCCTTCTGCTTCTTCTCCTTCTCTTGACTGTCAGAGTTTCACCTTTGCTTTCCAGCAGAACGTCGTTGATATTCGGTCTACTCTACCCACTTTGTCCCTCCTGTGCCACTTTCACCCTCTAATTTCTTAGGTGTCCCTTCTTCTGGTTCCTCAGGTTTGTGCGCTTTTCAGGTCCCTTCTTATAGCAAGTTTACTCACTATATTGTTCAGTCTCGCTCCACTATTGCTCCCTCAGATCCCCTGCCCTCCCATCTATTTAAACTTGTTGCTGGTTCTTTCCTTTCATCGTTGCATCACATTATAACCACCTCCTTTTTCTGCTGGTTTATTTCCCTCTTGCTGGAAGCAAGCCACTGTTCTTCTGATCCTTAAGCCTGGTGCAGTTGACGCCTGTGATCCTCTCAGCTATCGCCCTATCTCTTTGCTTCCCTTCTTCTCTAAGGTCATGGAACGTATGGCAACTCCCAGGGAGGGGCTACTTTAGATCAGACACCTGGTTTCACATACTGTTCACAGCCAGTGTGAAAGGCCAGAGCTGCACAAGACACAGATAAGCTTTCTCCTTCTATCTCTGCTGTTTTTTTTTTTTATTACAAATATAGCATACCAAGGGTTGGTTAAACTTTAGGTATTTGGGAAAACTGATATTTGTTGGTCTTACATTACATTTGGGGATAGTCAAACTGCTTGATTTCCTTGAGTAGCCTTAACAGTTTTCTGAGTGTGCCCACAGTTCAGGTGTAAGCCTACTGGGGCAGGGACACCTGGGTTCCCGCCCACCCTACCCCTCACCCCACCCACCCCTGGTGCTGCATTGCCTATATAGTAGCCAATAGCAAGGGATACGCCCACATTCTCTTAACCAGCATGTCTTGTATTCAGTGCAATACCTGCGGTGCTTACATTCCAAGAAGAATCATTTGGAGTCTAATAGCATGTCCTATGTGCCGAAGGTCATCTGCCATGTATAACGAATTGATTCTACTAAGAGAAGACCTAGTTGCCATGCATAAAGAATTGTCTCTACTGAAGGAAGAACCGACTGCAATGATGTGCACCTTTTCTAGGATACAGACTGAACAAAGTCCATCACTGCTCCCACAAAGAGTCAAACACCAGGAACAAATGGATCACAGTGGGTTCGGGTAGATTGCGATCTGTGACACAGAGACATCCTATACACCAAGAGATATCCCTGCATAATGCATTCTCTGCCTTGGTTAATGAGGATGCCCTATCCAAAGAAACTGAATGGCCCTTAGAGGAGTCAGCCAATGCCCAATCTCCTGCTAAAGCGCCATATATGAAGAAAAACTCACCAAACAGAAAACTACTACTACTTGGAGATTCCATCATCAGAGACAACAACTTGGGAACACAGTTCAAAGGTGAGAAGATAGTCAAATGCTTCCCAGGCTCCTTAGCCGGCAGGAATACAAACCAAATTATTGATGTACTTAGCGCGGAAAGCAAACACTCCAAACTTGATGTTGTCATCCACTTGGGTACAAATGACCTGCTAGAAATAGTGCCTCTACAGTCCAAAAGGACTTCCAATCCCTGGGAGAACAACTCAAGTCCATTGTTAACACTGTAGCATTCTCAGAAGTTCTACCTGTTCTAGGTAAGGGGGCAAAAAGGCTAAATCGCATTAACATCTTTAATACATGGCTCCAGACCTGGTGCAAACGAGAAAGATTCAGATTTATTAGCGACTGGGAAAACACATCGACCAACAAGAAACTATACTGTGCTAATGGACTACACCTCTCTGTCGCAGGGGAAAGAATCCTACGTGAAAAATTAAGGCAGTATGTCGATTTGCATTTAAACTAGAAGAAGAGGGTGACGGACGGGGAAGGTCAAGTTCTGGACATCACCCCCTGCAAAAGCAGAACAGAAGCAACCACACTTTTAAACAACACATCAAAAGCAACTGGGAAGAAGTGGGTAAAATAAAATCAATGCAAAATACACACAAGCCAGTTAAATGCTGGAAAGCAATGAGCACAAATGCTCGAAGCTTAGCCAACAAACCTCCGGAACTGGAAGCCCTAATGGTGGAAAAGGACTTGGACATTGTGGCCATTACAGAAACATGGTTTTAATGAATCACATGATTGGGATATAGCCATACCTGGCTATAATCTATTCAGAAGAGACAGAGAAAATGGAAAAGGGGGAGGAGTAGCTTTGTATGTCAAAAGCAATATCAAAGCTACTGAAATGCAAGGTGCATGGGGAAAAGAAGAAGTGTTGTGTTTCGTGTTGGAAAGAGGAGATGGCACTGTCATCCATACTGCTGTAATCTACAGACCTCCGACTTAAATTGAAGAGATAGATAACAAATTGATTATAGATATTGCCAACATAGCAACAAAGGGAGAAGGGATCATATTGGGTGACTTTAATATACCCGATGTGGATTGGATTACTCCTTCTGCAAATCTGGAAAGAAGCAAAAAAATTGTGGATGCTATCCAAGATGCGTTACTCAGACAAATGGTGATGGAACCAACCAGGGAAAGCTCAACGCTGGATTTGGTGCTCACCAACAGTGATAGCGTGTCTAATGTCTGGGTGAGTGCCCCTGTGAGCAACAGTGATCATCACATGGTGTGGTTTGAGATAAAAGCCAAGGTGCAATCCAATCATAGCAAACTCAAAGTCCTAAACTTCAAAAACACCGACTCAATAAAATGGCCAAGTGCCTAAAGGAGGAGCTTACTGGGTGGAAGGGGATAAGGGGAGTGGAATTGCAATGGGCTAAACTAAAAGGGGCAATAAAAGGGGCAACAGATAAATATGTAAGAAAAGTAAATAAAAACAAGAGGAGAAGGAAACCTATTTGGTTTTCCAAAGAAGTGGCTGCTCAAATAAGGGCAAAAAACACAGCTTTCACAAAATTCAAAAGCTTGCAAACAGAAGAACACAGAAATGAATACAGGATCAAACTCAAGGAGACAAAAAGAGAAATAAGGATAGCAAAATCAAAGGCAGAGGAAAAGATGGCTAAAGATGTTAAGTGCGGCGACAAAACTTTCTTCAGGTATATTCGGGAAAGGAAGAAGATCAGAGGTGGAATTGCAGGACTCAGAAGTGCTGGAAACGGACTCGTGGAAAATGACATTGATAAAGCAAAACTATTAAACAAATACTTCTGCTCTGTTTTTACTAAAGAAAATCCTGGAGAAGGACCACCTGTGACTCCCAAATATAAAAATGGAAATGAGGTAGATACCACACCATTCAGAGAGGAAGAGGTTTTAGAACAACTTGCAAAACTGAAAGTGGACAAGGCCATGGGACCAGATGGGATACATCCCAGGATACTGAAAGAGCTCAGAGAGGTTCTTGCAGAGCCTTTAAAGGATGTTTTTAACAGATCCTTAGAAACAGGAGAGGTTCCTCAGGACTGGAGAATGGCTGACGTCGTACCTCTACACAAAAGTGGTGACAGGGAAGAAGTGACAAACTACAGGCCCGTGAGCCTTACTTCAGTGGCGGGAAAAGTAATGGAGACGCTCCTGAAAGAGCGAATAGTGAAGTTTCTCAAAACCAGCGGGTTACAGGATCTGAGGCAACATGGTTTTACCGAGGGACGATCTTGCCAAACAAATCTCATTGAGTTCTTTGACTGGGTGACCAGAGAACTGGATCAAGGACACGCAATGGATGTCATCTACCTGGATTTCAGCAAAGCCTTTGATACTGTTCCTCATAGGAGGCTTATCAATACACACAGTAGTTTGGGGATGGGTCCCAAGGTGGTAAACTGGATCAGAAATTGGTTGACTGACAGACGACAGAAGGTGATGATAAATGGAGCTCACTCGGATGAAAGGAAGGTGATTAGCAGGGTGCCTCAGGGTTCGGTCCTAGGCCCGGCACTGTTGAATGTATTTGTGAGTGATAATGCTGAAGGACTGAATGGAAAAGTCTGTCTTTTTGCAGATGACATGAAAATTTGCAACAGAGTGGACTCCCCCGAGGGAGTGCTTAACATGAGGAGGGATCTGCAAAAGCTGGAGGAATGGTCTGATGCTTGGCAAGAGTAAATTAGACTTACCTGCTAATTGTTGTTCCTTAAGGAACTCTAGTCCAGTCCCAGAACCATAGAGTTTAGAACCTCCTCCAGCAGCTTTGGAGATTGAAAGACATCAACTCGTTGATGACACTGGTATAAATAGGCAAGGACCGCCCTCTTCCACCAGTACCTATTGACAAAGCAGACTGAGCAGAGCAACAAATAAGTGGTTAAAAAGGCAATGCAATAAACTGAACAACCACTAAACCTTAGGAACGAAAAACCAAGTTCCTTCTTCTCTTATCTGCAAATTTATTTATTTATTTTACAATGTGTGAATCTGCCATTGTAAATACCAACCTCCCCGAGCCATACCAGCACTGCTGCGAAAGGGATCCCCTCTCGTCTGCACTCTGCGGCACCTCTAGAATCCCTTTCTGAGTTACACCACCCAAACTTCAGGCTGAACAGTTCCGCAATCTACTGGGAGGGATCCGGGACTGGACTAGAGCTCCTTAAGGAACAACAATTAGCAGGTAAGTCTAATTTACTCTTCCTTTGCGTCCCTCTAGTCCAGTCCCAGAACCATAGAGGATGTAACAGAGCAGTGAATATCAACGGGAGGGACCTGCAAAAGCCCAGCCTGAAGCACCGCTGAGCCAAAACGCCCATCCCCCGCTGCCTGCACATCTAACCTATAGTGCTTCGCAAAGGAATGCAACGACGACCAAGTCGCCGCTCTACAAATGTCCGTAACCGGCACCAAACTGACTTCGGCCCAAGACGCCACTTGCGCCCTAGTGGAATGAGCCCGGAGACCCTCCGGTACCACTCTGCCCTTCAGGAGGTACGCCGTCGCAATCGCCTCTTTCACCCACCGCGAGATAGACGACTTAGCCGCAGCCTCCCCTTTCCGCGGACCACCAAATGACACAAACAACCTATCGGACTTCCGGAACGGCGCGGTGCTGCGGAGATACTTCTTAAGTACGCGCCGAACATCCAGCAGATGCAACTTGCCTTCCGACCTATTCTTCTGCTCCGCAGATAACACCAGAAGCGACACCACCTGGTTAAGATGAAACACCGAAACCACCTTCGGCAAGAACGCCGGCACAGTACGCAACACGACCTTGTGATCGAAGAACGACAAATATGGCTCCTTACAGGATAAGGCTTGCAGTTCGGAAATTCGTCTCGCGGAGCAAATAGCCACCAAAAAGACTGTCTTTAACGTCAGATCCTTCAGCGAAGCCTCACTCAACAGCTCAAACAGCGCCCTGATCAAGGCCTCCAACACCAAATTCAGATCTCACGCTGGAACCGAACTGCGCCGCGAAGGACGCATGAGTAACATGGCTCGCAAAAATCGGCGAATGTCGCCGTGAGCTCCTAACAGTTGACCCTGAATCTTCCCCCGATAACAGGAAATTGCCGCCAACTGCACCCGCAAGGAACTAGCCGCCAGGCCCTTTTCTACCCCATCCTGTAAAAACGAAAGGACCTGCGACACCGAAGCTCCCAAAGGACGCAGATTCCGCTCCGCACACCAGGCCTCAAAAATGCGCCACACTCGAATATACGCCAATGAAGTGGACCGTCTCCGCGCCTTCAGCAACGTAGAAATGACCGCTGCGGAATAACCCTTGGCAGTCATCCTAGCCCTTTCAAGAGCCATGCCGTAAATGAGAATTGATTCACCTGTGGCATGCGTAGCGGCCCCTGCAGCAACAGATCCGCCCGCTGCGGGAGCCTCCATGGCTTGTCCACCAGCAGCCGAATCAAATCCGCATACCAAGGTCTTCTGGGCCAATCGGGCGCTATCAGAATCACCAGGCCGCGGTGCCTTTCTATCCGTTGCACTACCCGGCCTATGAGAGCCCAAGGCGGAAACACATAGAGAAGCCCCTCCTTCGGCCATTTCTGTGCCAACGCATCGAGCTCTTCTGACATTCTTTCTCTCCGCCTGCTGAAAAACTGCTCTACTCGCGCGGACTCGAAACTCGCCATCAGATCCATCTGCAGAATCCCCCAGCGCCGTACCACTAATGCAAAGACGTCCGGGTTTAGTACCCACTCCCCCGGATCCACTCTGCGGCGACTCAGGAAATCCGCTTCGACATTGTCTACCCCGGCTACATGCTGCGCTGAAAGAGCCGACAGGTTCTGCTCGGCCCAACCTAAGAACTGACTGGCCTCTGCCTCTAGCGTCGCACTGCCCGTGCCTCCTTGTCGATTGATGTAGGATATGGTTGTCACATTGTCGGATAGCACTCGGACCGCTGCCCGACGCAAACCGTCTTGAAACTTCTGAAGAGCCAACCATACCGCTCGCATCTCCAACCTGTTGCTGGACCACTCCTGTTCCTCCAGAGACCACTGCCCCTGGGCAAAATTTCCTTTGCAATGCGCTCTCCACCCTACGAGACTTGCATCCATCGTTAACAGTCTCCAGGACGGAGGCTCCAGGGACACGCCGCTTCCAGACTTTCCGTCCGTAACCACCACCGAAGTCTCTGTCGCACTCCTAGGGGACAAACGAGCCGCTGAGACAATGCATCCCTCTGATGAGACCAACGTCGGAGCAGAGCACTTTGCAATGGCCGCATGTGAGCCCTGGCCCACGGCACCACCTCTATCGTGGCTGCCATCGTTCCGAGCAACTGCAGATACTGCCACGCCATCGGAGCCTGCTGAGCGAGAAACCGCCGTACCAGGCGGAGCAACCCTTGCGCTCTGTGGGCTGGGAGAAATACTGATGCCAGCTTCGTCTCGAAGCGCGCCCCCAAATACTCTAGGGACTGCGAGGGAACCAACCTGCTCTTCGCAAAGTTGACCACCCAGCCAAGGCTTTCCAACATCCGCACCACCCGAGCCGTGGCCGCGGAACTCTTCCCTTGACTTCACCCGAATCAACCAATCGTCCAAGTAGGGATGCACCAGCACCCCCTCCTTGCGGAGCGCCGCCGCTACTACCACCATAATCTTGGTGAACGTTTGAGGTGCCGTCGCCAACCCGAAAAGCATCGCCTGGAATTGAAAATGCCCCATGGGCACCGCAAACCGCAAAAACCTTTGATGCTCCTGGCGAACCGGAATATGGAGATAAGCCTCCGTGAGATCCAGTGATGTCAGGAACTCTCCTGCCCTGACCGCCGCGATGACGGAGCGTAGCGTTTCCATCTGGAAATGGGTAATGCGAAGGCACCGGTTCACCCGCTTCAAATCCAAAATCGGCCGAAACATGCCTTCCTTTTTGGGGACCACAAAATAGATGGAGTATCGACCGCAACCGTACTGGTCCTCCGGAACGGGCACCACCGCCCTGAGCTGCAGGAGGCGCTGGAGCGTTTCCGCCACCGCCCTTCGCTTTTGTGGAGCTCTGCATGGAGATTGGACAAAGGAATCTAACACGGGTCGATGGAGTTCTAGGGCATACCCCTCCCGAATGACCTCCAACACCCACTGGTCTGATGTAAGCTGGACCCAGGCAGGGTAAAACTCCCGCAACCTGCCTCCCACGGGTACCATCCCCACCTGAGTCCGCCTCATCTCATTGGGACTTTCTAACATTCGAGGACTGGAAAGGCGCAAAACCTCTGCCCGCCCCCCTGAAGCCTCGAAACCCTTGTCCACGTCCCTGAAACCTGCTCCTTTGGGGTTGGCCAAAACGAAAGGGGCGAAATCTACGGAACTCTCTCGGAGTCCCCCTGGATCCCGTAGTACCTCGTCCCGGCTTGGGCTTGTCCTCTGGCAGCCGACCCCCCTTGGACTCCGAGATCCTTTACCAACTTTTCCAAATCCTCTCCAAACAACAGCTTTCCTCTAAACGGGAGCTTCTGAGACGAGCCTTAGACGATCCGTCAGCCGACCAGTTTCGCAACCAGAGATATCGTCGAGTCGCCACTACCGACGCCATACTCTTCGCCAGCCCTCGGATGAGGTCATAATGAATATCCGCTAAATAAGCGGTGCCAGACTCCAATCTTGCCGCCTCATCCACCTGATCCCCCTGCAACAGCTGGGACCATCTCAAGCAGCCTCTCGCCACCCACGCCCCCGCTATCGAGGCCTGCAAGGAAAGAGCACAAATATCGAACACTTGCTTCAGTAAAGTATCCAATTTCCTGTCCTGCACATCCTTCAACGCGGCGGCGCCTTCAACCGGAATCGTAGTCTTCTTAGTCACCGCCGATACCGCCGCATCCACCTTAGGCGAGCGAAAGAGCTCCCTATCCTGAACTGATAGTGGATACAGCCGAGCCAGGGCCCGCGAACCCCTCAGAGCCAACTCTGGCATGTACCATTCTTCCTGAATCATGTTTTTTAAAAACTCTATGAACCGGGAAAACCCGATGGGACATCTGCACCGCCTGCAACAGCGGATCCTCCAACTCCTCCTCTGTCACTGGCCCTGACAAGGGCATGTTAAGCGTCTTGAGCGTCTCAGCAATCAAAGCCGGCAGCTCCTCTCGCCGAAACACTCGGATTATCCTACTCTGTTGCTCCGAGTCAGGTAACTCCCCCTCCTCTAACTCCTCCTCGGAGACCTCCGCTCCATCCGCATCCGCCACTGCCAACACCTCCTCAAGCCGCGAAGGTGGACTGTCTTCCACTGTCCCCCTACTCCTCTTGGACGGAGCCGCCTCCTCCTCCGGAAGGCCGCCAGCCCCAGGCCGTTTCTGCCCCCTGAACCGCTGTGGAGAAGGAGCCTTCAGCCCAGGCTGCAATAATGCAAAGGCCTGCTGCATGAGGGAGAAGAAATCCGGTGGAATCACTGGAGTACCACTCCCTGGACCCTTTTCCAGCGACAGAGTAGTCCCTTCCTCAGAGGATGGCCCTGCCACCGGATCCGCCGGCACCAAGACAGGAGGGAGAGGACCCCCCCCCGCCTCTAAGGGAGGCTCCACTCGCTCCCCCAAGGGACCCCCCAATGCCTTATCCATGACCACGGCTTCCAAAGTGCAGGCTCTACACACTCCGGAGTCCAACACTTCCCCCCGCCTCGCGTCACAGACTAAACAACGAGGCTTGGAAGGCATAGTCCACAGGGCCACAACACCCCCTCTCGCTATTACCAAAAGTACAATGACACAGCCTTGCCCCTATGCCAGAAGACACTGATAGCCATAAAAACGCCTCCGAGTATTTATTTTTTTTTTTTTTGTTTTTGCTTTTGATCACAAAACGTGCCCAGCCAGCTGGCAAGCCCTTTCTGACTGAACAACTCCCAAAACGAAGCTTCTAAGCCTGTCAACTAAATCGAGGAAGCTGAATGGTTTTAAACTCGCGGCTGCCAAAATGGCCGCCGCCGTGCTTCCCGCGCCGAAACACTCGGTCCCCTTAGCAGCCCGTTAATTAAAAGGCTGTAGTCACATATTCCATGCCAGCCCCCATGCTGCACTGACTAACCCACGTGGCAAGCCGCTCAAGGAACTCACCGCTGCCGCCGAGAAGAGTGGGGGAGGGGGTTCCACCGGCACCGGAGCTCAGCCCTTATCATGGCTTCAGCTCCGGCGGTAGGCAGCACTCACACAAGAAGGTCCCGATGCTGCCGGTGCTGCCTTTGCCTTCAACCTGCTCCTCACCCTTTTATGCGTGTTCGGGAGCAGGGAGGCAGATCTCTGCAATTTAGCCTCCCACTGCTCGTCTAAATCGCTGGGGAAATTACTGAAGGGGGGGGAGAGGGAGGGGGGAGAGAAAGAGGAGAGAGAGAGAAAGCCAGCAGAAGAAACAGGAACACTTCCAGCAGCAGCACTCTACCTATAACAAACCAAAAACAGAAATTCCAAATCAATTCCAAATAAAATCCCCAGCCTAAACTGATAGGCAAATTTACAAAAAAACTAGCTCTGCTTATTTGTGTCCACTGAGCCCAGTCCCAGGCTCAGAACTTTCTCCAGCTGCTTGGAGACTGAAAGTACTGGTGGAAGAGGGCGGTCCTTGCCTATTTATACCAGTGTCAAAGAGTTGATGTCTTTCAGTCTCCAAAGCTGCTGGAGGAGGTTCTAAACTCTATGGTTCCGGGACTGGACTAGAGGGATGCAAAGGAATTAAGATTTAATGCGAAGAAGTGCAGTGTCATGCACCTGGGTAGCAGAAATCCAAGGGAAATGGTACGCGATAGGGGGCGAGAGGTTGGTGTGCACGGAGCAGGAGAAAGACTTCGGTGTGATTTCTGTAGATCTCAAGGTGGCAAAACAGTGCGACAAGGCAGTGGCAAAAGCCAGGAGGATGTTGGGCTGCATTCGAAGAGGAATTACCAGCAGAAAGGAAGGGGTACTAGTGCCACTGTATAAGTCTCTGGTGAGGCCTCACCTGGAATACTGTGTTCAGTTTTGGAGACCGTATCTTGCAAAGGATGTAAAAAGAATGGAGGCTGTTCAGAGGAAGGCGACCAAAATGATTTGGAGCCTGCGTCAAAAGCCTTATGAGGAGAGACTTGAAGATCTAAATATGTACACTTTGGAGGAGAGGAGGGATAGGGGAGATATGATTCAGACCTTTAAGTACTTAAAGAGAAATAATGAACAAACAAACCTCTTCCAGAGACGGGGAAGCTGTAAAACTAGAGGGCATGACGTGAAGCTGCAAGGTGGTAAATTGAAAGGGAATGTCAAGAAATACTTTTTTACTGAAAGGGTGGTGGATGCTTGGAATGCCCTCTCGATGGAGGTAGTGGGGGCAAACACAGTGACGGATTTCAAAGTGGCCTGGGACAGACACAGTGGATCACTTTACAGCAACAAGATTAAATCAAAATAAACTGAACCATCTAATTTCTCAACAAATAGGGGTGTCCTACATGGAGCGATGGGGGGGAGGAGCGGTAGGTTCACCCCTAAACAAACAAAGAAACAAAGATATGAGTAGGGGTGAAGACATGGGGAGGGGTGCACCTTCTCCTGGTGGGTGCAGCACTGAGCAAAGACATGGGTAGAGGTGCACCTACTCCCTAAAAGACATGGGAAGGGGTGCACCTACTCCTGCCATATAGCTGGGCAGACTAGATGGACCATACTGGTCTTTATCTGCCGTCATTTACTATGTTGCTATGTTACTATGTATGGTGGCCCAGCAGCTGCAATCCTTCCTTCCTTTCTTTCTTTCTCAGTCTAACGCTCTTCACCCAGCCCAGATGGGCTTTCACCCTTACTCAACAGAACATTCTCTAGCCACTGTTTCTGACTTTCTTCATGCTTCTCTTGATAGTCACTGTGAAGTTCTTCTTGTGTCTTTAGATCTTACAGCTGCCTTCGATCTTGTGTGAGTCACTCCCATCTCCTTTTCCAGTTGCACACCCTTGGTGTTTCTAGCCCGGCTCTTCATTGGTTCAGCTCCTATCTTGAGGGTCACACTCTTCAGGTTTCCTGGGCCTCTCATTGCTCTATTTCTCTGCATCTGTGCTGTGTTCTACAGGACTCTGTGCTAGGGCCTATTCTTTTTAATGTTTTATCTTATTGCTTCCCTAGATATTACCTTCTTTTGCTATGCTGACAATATTCAGCTTTTAGTCTACTTGCCTGAACATTCCAATACTACTGTGTCTCACATTTCCATGCAACATTCCCTTCCTGTGCCCCTCTGTTAATAATGTTGCAATTCTACTGCAAGATTCAGTCAAGATCCTCAGCATTTGTTTTGATTCTTCACTTTCCTTTGCATCTCATATTTCTTCTACTAAGCAAAGCACATATGTTTTTGCGGTTCAGACATACAAAATGAAGTGAGCCTGCAAACAAGCTAACTGCATAAATGTTCTACTAGCAGCAATGCTGTGAATAGGTGACTGTCACCACCTGCGGGGGGGGGGGGGCACATTCCCCCCCCCCCCAGCTGTTAATCTGTAACAGTTACCATCTCCTTGGTACAGTATCAGCATACACTGAGCAGCTTCTGGGATAATGCCACCTTCTTACCTTTTGCTGAACTTTTATTTTCTCTACTCTCCGAAAGAGCTTCGGTGACCTTCCCCTCATGTTTTCCCTGGTCCGTTTCTTCTTTTGTCTGAGGCAAATTCCCCTGACCTAGCTCTCTCTTCCGATCAGATATCCTCTGGTAGTCCTGCAATGAACATAATTATCATCATGTTGGACAGACTAATACATTATGGTATTTTCTTCCAGGAACTCGTCCAAATCCCTTTTAAAAACTCTGCCATGCTACATGCCTTGACTACATCCCTCCAGCAAAAAATCCCAAAGCTTGATTTTTTTTAACAGGTGAAAAAATATATAATTTCTCCAACTTGTTTTAAATCTGTTATCACTTAGAGGTATGTTTACTAAACGGCGGTAAAGCAAGTGTGCCGTTTGTGTGTGGTAACAGCAAACATGTCCCCTTAACGCTGCAAAAATGACGAGTTTCCGTGCATAAAAGGCTCCTGCAGTGTAAATGGAACAGGAGGTGGAGAGCAGACGTGAAGGGGCGGAGAGTGGGTGGAGAAGGGGCGGTAACAATGTGTTACTTTAACGCCTCTTGCGTTAACACCCCTAAGAATCCCTTAATGCCCGTAGCCCTACCATAATGTAAAACCTCACTGAAAGAGTGTCTGCAGAGGGGAGAGAACCTATTTAAAAGTGAGCAATGTGATGAAATGTCAAGGGTGCCCAAGTCAGTGATAGTAGTGCTCCATTAGCAGCAGCAGCATGGTGCACAAATAGGAAAGAGCACCATGCTGATGCTACCAATGGAGCAAAGGGAGTCGCACGTTGGTCATGCAGTGGTAGGTGCAGGTGGACATTGCAGATCAGGGAGCTGCCTAGGTGGCACATAGTGGCATAAGAACAGAGGATCCGCAGATATGATATACTGGGATAGACCATGATCTGTCAAGCCCCATATCCTCTGTCCCACAGTGACCAATCACTCTCAAGTTTGTAGCTGGGTCCTTAAAATGTACCCATATTCAACGATGCCTGTAGTGGAGCAAGCTGTGGATCCGCAGTGCCCCCCTGGAAAGACCGTTCCCCTGGAACCTAACAAAATCTTCTCTAAGCAGTTACATGAGAAGCCTTTAAGACATCTTCATGATCAGAATGTCAGAGATTTGCCTACGTGTTGTCTGACAAACTATATGACCCTATCAGTCTGGAATGCGTTACACTGTAGTGGCATTGCCTGTCCCCTTGTCCACCCACATTTTGATGGCATAAACAACTGATCAACATTTACCCATTCCGCACCATTCAGTAATGCATAGATCCCCTGCATATCTCCCCTTAGCCATCTGTCCTCCAGGTTGAAGGGGCCTAACCGTTGTAACCTCTGCACATAGGGGCACCCCCCCCCCCCCCCATCTACACCATCTGTGATGTCCATCATGATCACACAGTGACTTTGACGAAACAGACATATGGCAGCTGTAGAAACGAGATCTGCCACATGGGGCGGTCCAAAGGACATGGCACCCTAGGCAGAGATCCCGGCAGCCCCCCCACCCCAAGTGCCGCTGAACCCAGCTGTGGAGGAAGAGGCCAATAGCGCCTGCAGCTGTAGCCCTCCAGGTAGCTGGAAAATGCAGGTGCCTGGGGAAATACGACAGCAGTGGCTGCCATTCTTCCCCCGAGATATATCGGTGGCAGGTGGTGATGGGACCCCTGCATAGTCAGCTGGTAGGGGTGAGGGGGGCTACTTGGCGATCTATGTGTGCCTCTGACTCCCCCCACCCCCCATCCAGGCCTTGCATCCAAGGTGCCCATCTAACCCATATGTTTAACATGCTGGGACTGCGCACCACCACCACTGACAGTGCATGGGCCTGTCTGCATGGTGTGGTGGTGGCGGTTGCATGGGCAGCGGCACCAGTCTGCAGCAGACAGAAGCCTTGTCCTAGTCCTGTCTCATACGCATTGCAACATTTGCCAAAGGCCAGCCAAAGGGGAGCATGTTAGCAACAGGGGCAGTTATCCCCATATGGCAGCAATGTGGTGCAACAAACACCGTCAATGTGTATATGTGCAGAGAGTCATAGGTTCAGGCCCTCTCTGGGGTTTCTGTATTGCATGTTCCTGTGGAAAAGGTTTAGCCGACAGTGCAAGTACAGCCCCAGCATGTGCACCCCCCAAGGAGGCGGCCAGCAAGAGTGGAAACACCCACCAGTATCACTGACAGGCTCCATTATCCACAGCTGGTTAGAGCCTAATAGCACACTGACGGGGCAGTAACAACGTGCGGTGATGCCAAGGTGCACTAATAGCACATGCACACAGAGCACACGTTATCAAATCTTTGAGCAGACATTGAGACAGGAGTGGCAAGCAGGAATGCCAGCCATACCCACTTTTGCATAGTGCACCAATGAGAGTGTATACGAGTGTGTGTGTATGGCTCCCCTTTGTCCTGAGGCTTTCTGCACTTCACTTTGGCTCACATTGTCAGAGTTGTTCTCAGCCTTTGTTTGAAAGTGTGAATAACATGAGGCAGAGGATTGTGGGTATCGCCTGAAACAGCGCCGATTAGCCTGGGTGTGTCTGCTGCAATGGTAGGGTCAATGGCTGAGACGTCATTGTGCCTGTCTGCCATGTGCATTGCCTGGGTGGCCACAGCATGTCATGCTGAGATGGCACTCTCACTATGACCAAAAAGTGACCATGGCATGGCTATGTATCCACATAGAGCTATTATAATGTCTGGCTCCAGTGATGTGGATGCAATCTCTATCTGGGGATGCCAATCACTGAGCATCCCAAGGCAGGGTGTGCTTAGTCGCTCTAAGCACATGCCGTGCGTGCTGACCAGAAGACCAACCGCAGTTGGTTTGTGCATGACTGACAGCCCAGTGAAGGGCAGCAGGGGCAGTCTTACTGTGCATGCCGTGGTCGATGGTTGAGGCAGCAGACAATTATCCTTCTACGTTTCTATGTGTTATGGCATCACACTCTGGGTAGCCCAACATGGCATTTCACATCATGGACATCTGAGAGCATGGCTTTAGTGGCTCTGCCGCAGCCCATTGCAATGGGTCAGTGATGTATATGCAGCAGATGTCTGGGACAACTGTTATGGATGCATTTTCTATTGTGCCATCATTGTGACCTCCCACCTTTACGTAAAGAGGATATACTGTATCTTGTACATTCAGGCACATAACACTTGTTGCATAGCCATCCCCTGCACTGTTCTGCCATCATTTCTTGCTCCACATGGGGCAAATGGGTTCAACTTGTCCCTTTCTATCATGTCACTCTGTCGGCTGTATTGTCTTGCAGTTGCACAGGCTGAGGCACCAGTCCACCCACACAAATGGTGTTTCATGTATCCCATGGCACTGCTACTTTTGGATCACACACATCAAATGCTTTTGGCTAGTAAGATCCCATACATCCACCCACCACACACACTGCAAACTCTCTGCTTGGAAAATCCATGGCACAGCCCTGCACCCACCATTTGGCCATCAGAGAGATTCATGTATTTGCCAGTAAGGTTCCCCATCATGGCCATCAAGGGTCATTTGCAGCAGTTAGGCATATCATGCACATCTCTCCTGTGACTGCTTCACATGAGCACTTGGACTATCCTCATTTTGCTGCCCACATCTGGAATATGCCGCCGCCACCAAGACATTGTCTTGGCCTATACATGCCACACACTGACAGTACATCTGGATACATGTCCACACCTCAGACACTATAATATAACTTATGGCTCCACGGTGTATACTTTCAGGAGCATCTAGGATTGCACGCCTGTCACAGCACCCCCCGCTGCTGCAACCCCTCCACTTACCCATGACACTGTCAAACCCACACTGACCAGCATCACTAGGCAGCTGCCTATCTCACCTAGTCGATAGCACAGGCCTGCTGTATGGTCAAGCATGCTCATCACACATACTGCCACATAGCCAGGCATCAAGTGAAGCAACTCCATCAGCTACCAACTGTGCTTCCCTTCTCCAATGGCTTCCCTGCCCCCCTTTTAGCATTTCAGAGGCTTTCCTGTGTTAAGGTGCATTCAAGACACCTTAACGCAGCATGTCCTGTTACCACCCGTTAAGGGTCCACTACTCCCCGTAACGCCAGCACACCTCTAACATGCCCAGCACACATAACGCACAGTAACCCTTTATCACTGCTATTACCGCTCGGAAAGACATGCTCCCTTACCGCCATTTAGTAAACATACCCCTTAGTTTCATGAATGGTGCTAATCTGAAATGGTAAACAATCGCTCCCTATTTAATCATGCCACCTCTATCGAGAATACCGTTTAACCTTTCTATTCACTTTATAATTTTGTTGCCCTTCTCTGTATATTTGATAGTTCCTCTGTATATTCTTTACCCGAGTCAGTGCATCAGGCTCCCTCTCTGGTCCTATTCAAAACCAGGATAAAAGCCCACCTCTTTTGAGTTGCTTTTGGTCCTGACCATTTACTCTTCTGTTTACCCCGTGTGTTAAAAATTCTTTTTTTGTTTCCTATTTGTTGTGTTTCTCTCATAGAGATTTTAAGTTCTGTTCAGCAGGGACTGTCTCTCCTGTGTATATATACAAAGCTGTGCATGCCTTGCAGTGCTAAACAAATGATAAGTAGTAGCAGACTTGATTCAGTAAGTCAAAGAGTTCAAGGCAATCTAACATTCTGACTGAATGATATTATTTTTGATTACCCACTTGTCTTCTTTTTCTCCAAAGCTTCCTTGAAATAGCAAAGCCTTCCTTTGACTGGAAGACAGTCAAAAAATGGACAAGGATTTAGGGTGAACAGAGACTGAGGCAGATTGCTGTTTCTTTTCATGGGAAATTTTGATGCTGGGTGAAAGCATATTAGGTTGTCCAAGTGACAGAAGTTTCTGATAAGGTTGATAGTGCTTGTCAGTAGTAGTGTTGAAAATACTGAGGTTGAAACAGTCTCTTACAGTAGATCGGAGTTGGCCTGCGGGATGTCAAAGAAAAGTCAGTAGGGGTAAGGTGACAAGTTACTTGCCAGTTAATGTCTTTTCCTTGAATCCTGCTAAACCAGTCCAGACAAGTGGGTTGTGTTCCCCTACCAGCCGACTGGTGGAGACAAAGAACCAATGAAAAGCCCAGGTTTCAATGACATCACTCCTATGTCTCTATTCGCCTCAGTCACCAGAGGTCTCTTCAGTATTTGTCCCAAAGCATATGGGAGAAACATGGCAAGCCTCACACAACCTCAATCGTGGGTAACAACGAGTAATCAACATTAGAGAACACAGAAACTGGAAGACAAGCATCAATATTTGGAAAAACATAGAGAAGCTAGGAAAGTAGTCAGGAAAGAAAAGATAAAAAAAGAAGATAGTAAAATGGAGGGTGGGGGGGAGAGGAGGCATTTTTCAGATATGTTAGCGAGAGGATGAAGTGCAAAAATGGTATTGTCCGACTCAAGGGTAAGGGGATGAATATGTAGAAGCTGATGAGGATAAAGTGGATTTGCTTAGTAAATATTTTTGTTCTGTGCTCACAGAAGAAGGGCCAAAAGCAGGACCTCAGAAAACCTCCACAAATAGGAACAGAGGAAATATGATAAAGGTCTATAAAATAATGAATGGAATAGAATGAGTAAATGTAAATCAGTTGTTTACTCCTTCAAAAAGTAGAAAAAACTAGGAGAAATGCAACAAAGCAACAATGTAGCACATTTAAGACTAATTGAAGAAAATATTTTTTTCATGCAACACGTAATCAAACTATGGAATTCATTACCAGAGGATGTAGTAAAATCTACTAGTGTAGCTGGATTTAAAAATGGTTTCGACATTCCTGGAGGAAAAATCCATAAACCACTATTAAAGAGGACAGGGGAAATCCACTACTTATCCATTGGACAAGCAGCATGGAATCTTTTGGGAACCTGACAAGTACAGTTGAGGTCAACATTATTGGCGCCCTTGCAGTTCAACCCCTTAATGTCCAATATCTCCTAAAAACATAAAAAAGTGGCCAGTGAAATGGCTTTGGACTATATATTTGACACACAAAAGAATCAAATAAAACAAGACCAATTAAAAATGGAAATAGTATAAAAACTAGGATATTGTCAGGACATGATTACTGGCACCTTTATGAACAATTCAAATCAGTTTGAACAAAAGAACCACATTCCCACTGCAGTAAAATTAGACACACCTGTGATCAATTGTCAGTATTCACATGATTTGAATCAATGAGTAATAGCTGTAATGTTTAAAATGGATTCATGCCCTGTTCCATTTTCACAATGGTGAAGACAAGAGAATTGCCCGAGACTGTCAGAAATGCCATTATCACCAAACATCAAACTTCAAAGGGGTACAAGACCTTGGGATTCCTGTGTCTACAGTTCACAATGTTATTAAGACGTTTTCTACTCACGAACGGTCAAGAACCTCCCAGAACGTGGTGGGAAGAGGAAAATTAATCAAAAAGTCTTCAAAGGTTAGTGTGAAATGTTGGAAAAACACCACATACAACATCCAAAGAGATGACCTGGTTTTACGCCGCACACTAAACAAAGAAAGACTTCATGGGCGAAAGCAATGGAGGACCCCACTGCTCAAAGAAGGCAAGTTTTTGCCCAAACCCACCTTGAAAAACCACAATCCTTCTGGGAAAATGTTCTGAGGAGAGATGAAACCAAACTTGAGCTCTTTGGCAATGCAGATCAGCGATATATTTATAGGCGAAGAAATGAAGCTTATAAGGAAAAGAAAGTGACATTTTGCTTACTAGATAATGTCCTTTCCTTGAGTCCTGCTAGACCTGTCAAGACAAATGGGTTGTGTTCCCCTACCAGCAGACTGGTGGAGACAAAGAACCAATAAAAAGCCCAGCTCAGAGATCCACCTTGTAGAACAAATCGCAACCAAGAAGACAGTCTTGAGCGTCAAATCCTTCAAGATAGCATGCTTCAATGGCACAAAGGGGGCCACCATCAGGGCCTTGAGCACCAGATGCAAAGACCAAAGGGGAGGACATAGAAAATGTGAGACATCCAGGTCTTGGACTTGCCCACCACCAGACCACGGTGATCTCTACTAATACTTGGTGCCCGGAGATCTACCAAACTAGCATACATTCGGATATGATGCCTCTTTGAGCGCTGGTGCAGTGCGCGACACTTGGCTCCTGAGGTGGCCAAGGTGTCCTCTTTTTCTGCAGGATGGCCTGGAGAAGGGCCTCTCACTTAGCTCCCTGATAGTTCAGGTGGCAGCTTTGACCTGTTTCCGTGGTTTGGTGGTGGGCAAGTCCTTGGCCTTACACCCGGATGTAGAGATTACTGTTGGGAGACCCTCATCTGGTTTGCAGTTTGCCATACTGTGAGGAATTGTGTGCATCAGTGATGCTGAGGGCCAAGCTATCGGTAGTTTAACCACCAGAAGGGTCTCCCAAGATGGACAGGTCTCAGCTAAGGTGCCAGACCAAGACAAACCACCCATTTTGACAGCAGCAGAATGGAGCAGTACTGACGGCGGAGGATCACATTTCTGTGACAACGACAACAACACTAAACTTAAACTGCATGGAAGAAAGGCCTGGCAATCTACTTCCATATCTTGCCACAAAACCCCAATGGATAATCACAACAAAACAAATTGCACTACAGTGCTGGAAGATGAGATCCCCAGATCGGAAGGCACTTAACTGGCTACTGGAGAGGAGCTGAAGACTTTTCAGAATAAAGCCAGCATTTATGATGTGGTTGGCTCAAAGCCCTCAGGACTTCTGACTGCTGATGTAGTTGCACATGAAATGAGAGTCAGAAGCTGCAAAGATGTCTTACATGTTGGGACATAGAACGTACGGAGCATGAACCAAGGGAAGTTGGAGGTGGTCAAGAATGAAATGGAATGTGTACAACTTGATCTGTTGGGTGTCAGCATTCTGAAATGGACTGGCATCGGGCACTTTGTATCAGATGATCACATGGTCTACTATGCTGGAAATGAAAGACAAAGAAATGGGGTTGCATTTATAATTAAGAAGAAACTTGCAAGAACTGTAATGAAATACAATGCAGTCAGTGAACGCTTAAATTTCTATTCGTCTACGAGGAATGCCCATCAACAAACTATAATTCAAGTATATGCCCCAACAACAGCTGCAGAGGAGGATGAAGTTGATGAGTTCTATGAACAAGTGCAAGCTGAAATTGACAGAACATGTAAACAGGATATCCTGATAGTCATGGGTGACTGGAAAGCAAACATTGGCAACAAAGGCGGCAGCAAAATGGTTGGAAAATATGGACTTCACAACAGAAATGAAGCAGGAGAAAAACTGATAGAATTCTGAAGACCAACAATCTATTCATCTCAAACACCTTCTTCCAGCAACACATGCGACAACTGTGCACATGGACTTCACCCAATGGATTGTACAAAAATCAAATTGACTACATCTGTGGAAGTCAATGATGGAAAAGCTCTATAAACATCAACAAAGACAAAACCTGGAGCAGAATATCATACAGATCACTGACTATTAGTATGCAAACTCAAGCTAAAGTTGAAAAAGAGCAAGCCACTCATGAATGTAGCAAAATATGACCTTGAGAATATACCACTGGAATTTAAAGACTGCCTGCAAAATAGAGTTGCTGCTTTAGATACAAATGATAGGGCTCCAGAAGAGTTATGGGATGACATCAAGAAGGTTGTGTTGGAAGAAAGCGAGAAGTCTCTACAAAAGGTGAAAAAGCAAATAAAACGGCCAAAATGAATGACCGAAGAAACTCTGAAAATTGCCCAGAAATGCAGAGAAGCTAAAGCCAGAGGAGAAAGAGAGGCAATCGCAAAAATCAGAGATTTCCAACATGCAACAAGACAAGGAGAAGTACTGCAATGATGCATGCAAGGAAATAGAAGCAGAAACTATTAGAGGAAGAACAAGATTGGCTTTCCTAAAGCTATGACAGTTAAAGAAAAAAATTCCAGCCTTGAATTGGAATGTTTCAAGATGCTGAAGGATCAATGTTGAATGATGCTGAGAAGATCAAGAAAAGGTGGAAAGAATATACAGAGTTTTTATATGATAAAGATTAAATGGACCAATAGCCATTTCAACCTGTACCTTATGATCCAGAACCATTGGTGATGAAAGAAGAAGTTGAAGCAGCATTGAAAGCCTTATCAAAGAACAAAGCACCAGGCATTGATGGCATTCCCATAGAAGTATTACAGCAATCTGATACAGCTGTTACCATACTTACAAGGCTCTACCAAGAAATTTGGACGACAACATCATGGTCAATTGACTGGAAAAGATCTGTGTTTATACCAATACTAAAGAACGATGGATCCAACTGACTGTGTAAATTATTGCACAATCGCTCTGATCCCACATGCCAGCAAGATTCTACTGAAGATTATTCAACAGAGACTACAACCATACCTGGAACAAGAACTACCTGAAGTGCAAGCAGTGTTCAGGAAAAGGCAAGGAACGAGAGACATCGTCACCGATTTGAGATAGATCCTTGAAAAGGCAAAACTGATGCCCTTTTGGTATTCTTATGTGTTTTATTGACTAAGGCAAGGCTTTTGACTGTGTAAACCATGAGAAACTCTGGGCCACATTAAGAAGCATGGGCATACCAGAACACCTGATCGTTCTCTTGCACAACCTTTACATTTGCGTGGCGTTTTTTGGAATCAAGCAGTATGAAGAGAGAAGTGTATTAGTACAAAGGATTAAGTGCTAGCGCAAATGTTGTGAAGATTTTGGATTGAGTGCTTGATATTTTCACTTCCCCTGAAGAAACCCACATTGGTGAAACGCACACACGGACCAGGAAGGTGGCGTCGGGGTATTTTCTGAAAATCAGATAAGCACATTCATTTATCATAAATATCGCACTGTATTTCAATATGCATATGCTTAAATAGACAATACTTCAAAATGATGGATAAGCAGTAATATCAACTTTACATCATTCTCTAGAGGTCAATGATGCAATTTCACGCTGAGGCTAAGGACTGAGTCCGTTGTAGCCAGCGCTGGTTTAAGTCTGAGACCTCAAGAAGATATTACTTTAAAAAAACGTTTTTATAAAAAAAAGCTTTATATAAATAATTAGTTAAGCAAAAAAAGCATTTTTGTTGGTACATAGCCAATTAATTCATTGAAGGGATCCAGAGAGCACCAACTATGGAAGTATGCTTATACATTGTCCAAGCCGGCAATGTGCTGAGCCAACAAGGCTAGGAGGTTCTTCTCCACCCAGGCAAACAGGAGATTCATCTCCAGAGCCACTCCAGCGCTTCTTGCGCCGCTCTGCTGACTGAAATAAGCCACTACCGTGGCATTGTCTAAAAAACACTCAAACCACCTGGCCCTCAACCAGGGCGGAAACATGGAAGAGCCAACCTGATGGTCCTCACCTCTGTTATAATGGCTCTGGGCTGTACGACCTTGGCAATGGGCTCCCCAGACTGAGAGACTGGCATCTGTTGTCAGCAAGATCCAGAAGAAATTGTCCAGCGGTGCGCCCTTCGATATAAGAGTTGTCGCCACCACCGCAGTCTGGCCCCTCACCCTCAATGTGAGTGGAAGCCTGCACTCAAAATTCCTGAGAGCTTGGGGACCATAAAGTCAAGAAGGACCGCTGGAGCAGCCGCATATGAGCATGCAGACAGAGGACCATCTCTATGGTCACCGCTATCAATCCGAGGGAATGAAGATAATCCCAGACTCTGTTGGCCTGCTACTCACAGAACATCACCAGGCAATTCAACTTCTGACTTTCTTCTCTGGCTGGAAAACACTGCCCACTCTAGGTGCTCCCAGAAACTCCAAGGATTGGGAAGGCAAAAGCTGTCTCTTTTCCTGACTGATCACGCAGCTGAGGCTTTCCAAAAAGGATATCACTCGGGACATCACCAAAGATGCTTCTGATAGGAAACGGGCTTGGATGAGCCAGCCATCCAGAAAGGGATGAACACAGATCCTTTGACGCCAGGTGAGAGCCAAGCATGGCAAAACGCTGATACTTCTGCTGATCTGCCCGGATCAGGATATGAAAATATGCCTCGGCCAGGTCTAGAGAAGCCGAGAATTCCCCTCAGCGCACTGCTTGAATCAAACTCTGCCCTAACTCCGCCCAAGCTCCACTCTGCAGGCAGAAACCCTTCCTGTTCACAGACAGGGAGGGTCTTTGCTGTGATTGTGGCTTTACTTCTGCCTGTGGGGGATGGATCACAACAGGCAGACTGCTGCCTGTGGGCTGCGATCACTGCAAAGATACTTCTTGTCTATCCACAATCCTTGCAGGCCTCTGCATAGTCTTCTGAAGATGCAAGTAGGTTCTCATCCACATCAGAGCCCAGTACTGAATCATCTGGGTCCGAGGCATAGTCAACATCTCAGATAGCCCAACTGCTCCTTATCTTCTGGGAATGTCCCGCGCCAGGGATGCTTAGCTAAAGATAATTGAACAGGACTTCTACTTTCAGCCTGTCAGCATGAGACTGTATCCGGGAGTACCTAGAGGCCACAGGATTTGAATTTCCATGCCAGAAGGACCAGGCCTGTTGCAAAAAGGAAAATAATTCCGGGGAGGACAATCCAGACTCCGGAAGCTCTCCTCTCGGAAAAGGGTCTCCGACATCAGGGGCATAGATGCTACAGACTCCCTAGAGGATAAAGAACAGCTCACAGCATGGTCACTGGAGCCTCCGACCAGCTGAAGATCCTTACTCCTAGTGCCATCCATCACCCCCTGTCCTGAAGCAATTAAGGGCGGACTAACTGTATCCCCTGGCTGAGAGAGGGAAAGCATGCCCTCCATGAGTGACTCAGAAGCTGCTATACAGAATCCAAAGATGAGGCTCCTCGCTTGCCACAGGTCAAACGTTTTCTTGAAGAAGACAGAGAGTCAGGGTAAGTAAGAGCACGTTCTAAGGCTGCATTGGTCCGCAAGCGTGCATTAACTGCGCTTTTACATAACACACAATAAAGGTGCTTGGAAAAGAGAGCAAGTTGGAGCCGCTTTGGCAGAATGTGCATTAGGACCATGCGACCCCCAGGCGCACAATAAGCAAACCATTACTAACGTATGCAGAAAACGACAGGAAACTCCCACACAGTGTCAACAGTCCCTAGCAGTCCACCCTGAATTGCGTCCTCAGAGACGGAACAGGGAGCCCCCAACAAGGACAATGACAAGGTCAAGCCTTGGTACTTGCCCCCTAAAAGCCCCAAGCGAAGGATCCATACCAGGCTCAGCTCTACTCTCCTGAAACTGCTTCACTGGCTGGGTTTATTTTTAACAGCACCATGTGAAAGGTGGCTGGCAGGCAGCCTTCTGCAATCTTAAGGAGAGAATACGGGGGAATGGAGGAGGACGGGAGGAGCCGTTGAGGTCGTATAAGTCTGCTGTACTCTTCCAGATTCTTCCAAATTGTGCCTACTCAACAGACCCTTATCATAAGGTCCTGGAGCTGAACCAATTTTCCCTCCTATGGCTACCAAAAAGACCACAGTCTAGTGGGCTCAAGGTGGTTGTTCACGAGCGTTTAATCAAATTCATTTCTTCTCAATCCTCAGATTTTCTACAGAGAAGAGAAAATCCATCCGCCATTTGCTGGAGACAAAGAAATACTGAAGGAGTCTCTGGTGGATGAGGCAGATAGAGGAATGGGAGGGATGTCATTGAAACATGGGTTTTTCACGGGTTCTTTGTCTCCACCAATCTACTGATAGGGGACCATAACCCACTTGTCTGGACTGGTGTAACAGGACGATATGGAAAAACTCTTCCTAAGTCAAATATCCCACATCACCAGAACCACAAGAGCTATATACACAAGATAAAATTACTCCTCAACCTTCAACCTCTACTAGCAATGTCCAACTTGCGCTCAGTACTTCAGGCCCTTATCTTCCCCCTCATGGATTTCAGTAAAGTGCAGTTACTCACCTGTAACGGATGTTCTCCGGGGACAGCAGGAATCAGTCCTCACATATGGGCGACGTCGGCACTAAGGGAGCCCTCGCAGAAGCATCCTCCCAGCTTTCAAAGAAAGCCTTTTGGAGATGCCACCATGCGTGGTCCCCTTCTAGCCCAAGGGTGCTATCTTGCTGTCAGATGACATAGCTAAAAAGACGGCAAAAAAGAAAAGATGGTAAAGAAGAAACTCCAAGGGGAGGAGGGAGGGTTGGGAGGACCGATTCCTGCTATTCCTGGAGAACACCTGTTACAGGTGAGTAACTATGCTTTCTCCGGGAATAAGCAGGAAGCCAGTCCTCACATATAGGACTCCCTAGCTACAGGCTACTGAAAGCCCATAGAGAAAAATCACACTGATCACCTCCTGGTTGAGGTGAAAAGGTGATACCACCTTCGGAAGAATTTGGGGTGTGTGCTGAGCACAACCCTATTCTTGTAGAACCTGGTGTAAGGCGCCTCTGCCACCAAGGCTTGGAACTCGCTGACCCTGCAAGCGGAGGTGAGCGCAATCAGGAACATCACCTTCCACGAAAGGTATCTCAGATGGCAGGTAGCCAGGGGCTCAAAAGGCAGGCGAGTAAGCTGCGTCAGTACGACATGGAGATCCCACTCAGTCGCCGGGGAGGGGACGTACTGAGGGTTTCGATAAGAAGGGTTTGTCATCCACCGGGTGGTGATGTGCCACCAGGGCACTGGGGTGCACTCTGATGGAGTTCGATTTGAGCCCGGAGTGCAAGAGATGGAGAAGATACTGCAGCACCAGACAGGAGAACAAGCTAATCCTGTGCTCTGAACACCAAATTGAAAATCTTCACCACTTGAAGGCGTATGCTTTCCTGGTAGAGAACTTATGGAAAACCAGCAGGATCTCCTCCACTTCTTCCAGGAAGTTGAAAGGGGCTAGCGTAACCCTTTCAGCAGCCACGCTGTCAGTTACAGGGACTCCAGGTTGGGGTGCAACAGAGAGCCCCCCTCCTGTGACAGGAGCCCTGGGGAGCTCCCCTATGGGATGAGAGTCTCCACTGGCAGCCGGAGGAGTAGCGGGAACCACGCGGCCTGAGCCATCGAGGGGCTATCAGGATCAGCGAGACCTTGTCGCGGAGAGTCCTGAATAACATAAGATATGCCATACGGGGTCAGACCAAGGTCCATCAAGCCCAGTATTCTGTTTCCAACAGTGGCCAATCTAGGTTGTTTTGGCAATTAGTGGTGTGGGTGGGAAGGAATACATGAGACCTTCCGACCACAAGATGAGAAATGCATCCGCCGCGCCGCCACCCAGGAAGCGGGGCCAACAGCAGAAACGGGGCAACTGGTAATTGTCCAGGCTGGCAAACAGGTCTATCCATGGTTCCCCCAAGAGGTGAAAGAGCCGGCTGGCCACTCTGGGGTCCAGCTGCCACTCGTGCGGCTGAAGGACCCTGCTTAATCTGTCGGCCATTGCGTTGTCCTGGCCTGGCAGGTATACTGCCTCTAAGAGTATGCCCTGCTGGACTGCGTAGGAGCAGAGAGCCATCGCCTCACTGCAGAGGGTGCGGGACCCCCTGCCCCCCTGCTTGTTCACATAGAACATGGTCCAAACAGACAACCAGGTGGCTAACACTGGATGGCACTGTAGATGTAGGCAAAAAGCTCGGAGGGCTAAGTGTATCGCCTGCAATTCCAGGAGTTGATCTGCTGGTTGCTCTCGCCCTGTGACCAGCTGCCGTGGGTGTGGAGACCCTTGTAGTAGGCTCCCCATCCCAGCAGGGAGACGTCCATCGTGAGAACCCTTAAGGGGCACAGAGTCTGGAAGGGCATCCCTGCCTCGAGGTACTGGGGATTTTGCCATCAGGTCAAGGATTCCACCAACAGGCGGGTCACTAAAACTCTGTTGCAGAGACGGCCTGTGGCCTGCGTCCACTGGTACCAAAGGCGCCGCTGTGCGGCCCTCATGTGGAGGCAGGCATCTGGGTTGACATGGACCATACAGGCCATGTGTCAAAATAGGCGCAGCAGGAGCCGAGTGGACACCGAGGGACAGCATTGTATATCTAGGGCCAGAGCCCTGAGCTGGGTGGCTCGGTCCTGTGGAAGGAAGGCCTTTGCCTGGAGGGTGTCTAGTCTTGCCCCTGTGAACATCAGACACTGTGTCGGGAGGAGGTGGGACTTGGGGTAGTTTATTACAAACCCCAGATTTTGCAGGACCTAGTGGGTGCATGCGGTTGCCTGCTGCATTTCTAAGGCCGTTCCTCCCTTTAAAAGCCAATCGTTCAGGTAGGGGAAGACGAAGACCCACTGGATGGAGGTAGAAGAAGGTGGCCACGACTGCCAGGCACTTGGTGAAGACTCTTGGGTTGGAAACTAAGTCGAAGGGCAGAACCCTGTATTGGTAATGGCTGCCTCCCCACCATGAACCTCAGGTACTGCCTTTGGTTGGGGTGAATGAGGATGTGTGTGTAGGCATCCTTCAGATTCAAGGAGCATAGCCAATCTCCCTGCTGGAGGTAAGGCAGTAATGTTCCAAGGGAGAGCATCTTGAACTGCTCCCTCACCAAGAATCTGTTTGGATTGAGCAGGTCGAGGATGAGCCTTAGGCCCCCTGTTCTTTTTGGAACGAGGTAGTACCTGGCGTATAACCCTTTGCCCCTGAAATGGTGGGAAACTGGTTCTACCACTCAGTCCTCAAGACCTGCCAGTTCCTTCAGTAGAAGGTCCCGGTGAAGGGGAGACCTGGAGGGCTCCCAGGAATAAAGGGGGAGGTGTCTGGTAGCCCTCCCTGACCACTTGGAGTGCCCAAGAATCAGTAGTGATGGTTTGGGCATAGTGAATGAGATGTCCCCCTGTGGGCTGCGGACCTCTTTGGGGTAGAGAGGCTATGCCCAAGAAGTCAAAAGCTCCCCTTTGGCATGGGCTGGGACCGAGACCTGGGGCTTGGGAGTCTTCTGCTTACGAGGGCCTTGCCCATGTCCCTTGGCCTGCTGACTCTGCTGGGGAGCCAGGGAGGCCTGAAAGGGTAGAAGAGCTTTTTACCCAAGCCCTTACGTCGGGGAGAGGCAGCGGTCTTCTTAGAGAGCCTGGTCCTCATCATGAACTCTGTCTCCAGCTCAGCAGCCTTGTCGGTTCATCAATTTATCCAAAGAGGTTCTCGCCTTGGCATGGGACATCGACCAATTTGTCCTGAACCCATTGCTCGAGGTCGGATGACTTAGCCAAGCCTGGTGTCGGGCACCGATGCCTGGCGTCACTATTCGAGCTGCCGACTCAAAACTGTCATAGGCTGCCCGAGACATAAACTTGGACTCACGAACGGCTCTGGCCATGTTCTTGAACCACTGCAGAGGTTCCTCGTAAAGACCAGCTGAGAACCCGGTGAATTCTTTCGCCAGGTCTCTCAGGTACATGCCCATGTACAGCTAGTAAGCCTGGATCCAGCCAATAAGCATCAAGCCCTGGTAGCACTTTCTGCTGAGGGCATCCAGGGTGGGAGCTCCCTGCTGGGGGGCACCGAGGAGTGCATCTCCTGATTCTTCAGACAATGCATGGCCAACTCCACCACTATGGAATTGTGCGGCAGCTGTGACTTCTGGAATCCTGGGCTCTGGCGGACTCGATACATCGAGTCAAGCCGCTTGCTCACCACCGGCACTGATGCCGGTGTCTCCCACATATGGAGCATTAGCCGTTCCAGGATGGGTGGGATGGGCACTGTAAGCCATTCCCTCGGGGGGAGGGGGCCTTGTATAGGAGGATTTCTAGCTCCTCCATCTGAGAATCCTCCTCCGATTCAGTCGGGAAGGCTAGGGCCTTGGACATGGTCCCTGACAAAAATTGAGGAATGCCATGTCTTCGGGTGGGAACTGATGCCGGGGCTCCGAGGGAGGGGAGTCTGAGGGGACATCGCAGTAGTGACGGGTGTCCGGCGACCCCTCGTCCTCCATTTCCCACTCAGAATAGTCCGAAGACTCGAGGGAAGGATGGCTAGTGGGCTCCAGAGTTGATCCCCACCCACAATCCTCAATGAGGATGGTGTCAGGCCCTTTCGGGGGACCTTCGCAGGTCGCTCTTTCTCCAATCCCTTGGATGATCATCTAGGACTGTGGGACCTGGCTCGGGACTTACCCAGCACGTCTAAGCCATCCAGGGTTGCTGCCTTCGAGGCCTCCTTCTTGAGTTCCCTCGAGGGAGACCCCCTTTCCAAGGAACCACGGCGTCAGTCGGGGCTCGTAAGGCTACCCCGGGATTTCGTGGTTTTGAAGGAGTCCTTGGCCTTCGGAGGTACCAGGGACTCTGGAAAAAACTTATCGTGCTGCAGCTGGCAGCTCTTGAGGGCCTTGGTGGACATCTTCTTACAGAGGCCGCAAGCCGTGGGGTCGTGGTCTGGTCCCAGGCAACAAAGGCAGCAGTCGTGTGTGTCGGTCAGGGACATTATTTTGGCACACCAATCACATTTTTTTAAAGCCACTGGTAGCCATGGGAGAAAAAAGTATTCCAGCGAGGTCGAAGACCCGTGGTGCCACCAGTTGGAAAAGAAGGCACAAAGTCGCCAAAAAGGGAAAAAAAAACAACTATGAACCAGAGACTCGATGCTGAGGCAGCAAGCTCGGGAAGTGGGAAGAGAAAGCACAGTTACTTACCTGTAACAGGTGATCTCTGGGAACAGCAGGAATTTTATTTATTTTATTTATTTATTTATTGTTTCTTATATACCGCACTCTTAGAAATCAGCGTGGTTCACATATAACAAAGGTTGTGCCAGGGCACTTACATTGAACTGGAAGCTTAACTTGGATATCAACTGGGATTAACTATGTACAACAAAACATTTGATTACAAGTAGTATCGATAATATTACATACATTAATGGTGTTCATGTGTTCGCAAGGGGTGTCAGGTTGGAGAGTTGAGAGTAGTGTAAGAGAAAGAGGTGGTGCTTAAGCGCTTTTCTGAATTGTGCTAAGTCCTTTATGGCTCTAACGGCTGCTGGAAGAGCATTCCAGCAGCTGGGGGCATAGAATTGAAAGGCTCTATTCCTTGTTCGCTCTGTACATAAGAACATAAGATATGCCATACTGGGTCAGACCAAGGTCCATCAAGCCCAGTATTCTGTTTCCAACAGTGGCCAATCTAGGTCATATGTACCTAGCAGTTTCCCCAAGAGACACAAGTTCCACAATGCTTGTACTGGGTCAAGCATTGATATCTTCGGTCACTTCTTAATAATGGTTTATGGACCTTTCCTCCAGGAACTTGTCCAAACCATTTTTAAACCCAGCTACACTAACAGCCTTTACTACATCCTCCGGTAACAAATTCCAGAGTTTGATTACATGTTGAGTGAAAAAATATTTTCTTTTATTAGTCTTAAATAGTTTACCCTGTAGCTTTATTGCATGTCCCCTAGTCTTTCTGTATTCTGATAACGTAAACAATCGATCTACGTTTACCCGTTCCACTCCGTTCATTAATTTATAGACTTCTATCATATCTCCCCTCAGCCGTCTCTTTTCCAGGTTAAAGAGCCCCAACCTTTTTAGCCTTTCTTCACAGGAGTATCCTTCCATCCCCTTTACCATTTTGGTGGCTCTTCGCTGAACCTTTTCTAAAATCGCTATATCCTTTTTAAGATACGGCGACCAGAATTGCACACAATATTCAAGGTGCGGTCTCACCATGGAACGATACAGAGGCATTATAATATCTTTTGTTTTATTTTCCATTCCTTTCCTTATCATACCTAGCAATCTATTTGCTCTCTTGGCCACTGCTGCACACTGGGCCGAGGGTTTTAACATGGTATCCACAATGACGCCTAAATCTTTTTCCTGGGTGGTGGTTCCTAATGTGGAACCTTGCATCGTGTAACCATAGTTTGGGTTGTTCTTCCCTAGGTGCATAACCTTGCACTTGTCCACATTAAATTTCATCTGCCATTTTGATGCCCAGTCTTCCAATTTATCAAGATCCTCTTGCAATTTTTCACAATCCTCTTGGGTTTTAACAACTTTAAATAGTTTTGTGTCATCTGCAAATTTGATCACCTCACTCGTTATTCCACTTTCCAGGTCATTTATGAATATGTCAAAAAGCAGCGGACCCAGCACAGATCGCTGGGGTACACCACTATTCACCTTTCTCCATTGGGAAAATTGGCCATTTAGCCCTACCCTCTGCTTTCTATCTTTTAACCAGTTCCTGATCCACAATAGTACACTGCCTCCTATCCCATGACTCTTTAGTTTTGCCAAAAGTCTCTGATGAGGGACCTTGTCAAAGGCTTTCTGAAAGTCCAGATACACAATATCAACCGACTCACCTTTGTCCACCTGTTTATTCACTCCTTCAAAAAAACATAACAGATTAGTAAGACAAGATCTTCCTTGTCTAAAGCCATGTTGGCTGTCTCCCATTAGGTTGTGACTATCTACATGCTGAGTAATTTTATTCTTTATGATGGTTTCTACCATTTTTCCCGGTACTGACGTCAGGCTCACCGGTCTGTAGTTTCCCGGATCACCCCTGGAACCCTTTTTAAAAATTGGTGTTACATTGGCGATCCTCCAATCTTCAGGTATTAGAGATGATTTTAATGATAGTTCACAGATTACTAATAGCAGGTCTGCAATCTCATATTTCAGTTCTTTCAACACCCTTGGATGTATACCATCCGGCCCAGGTGATTTGCTACTCTTCAGTTTATCTAATAGTTGTAAGACATCTTCCCGATGTATCGATATTTCCTTCAATTCTTCCGCACCTTTAAATACCACTTCAGTCATGGGTAACATCCCTACATCTTCCTCAGTAAAGACCGAAGCAAAGAATTCATTCAGTCTCTCCGCTATCGCCTTGTCGCCTCTTAGTGCTCCTTTAACCCCTTTATCATCTAATGGACCAACTGACTCTCTCACAGGTTTTTTTGCTACGAATGTACTTGAAAAGGTCTTTATTTCACGTTTTTGCTTCCGCAGCAAGTTATTTAGTTATTTCCTTAGGGATCAGTAGTGTGTTAGTGGTAAGTGATCTCCTTTCTCTATTGGTGAATCAGGTCCGTTAAGGCTAGGGGGGCTAACTTATTGATGATCTTGAAAGTGATAATGGTTACCTTGTAGGTTAAGCGGCAGTGTATTGGTAACCAATGTAGGTTCTTAAGGACCGGAGTAATGTGATCCCCTCTGGCCGCTCCACTCAGTACACGTGCAGCAGCGTTCATAGCTAGCTGTAAGGGGTTTAAGGTATTTTTGGGGAGACCTTGCAGGATTACATTTGCGTAATCAAAGTGGGGAGTCACCAAAGCCTGAAATACTGTTCTGAAGTCCTCAGGTTGCAGCAGTGGGCGAAGATGACGTAGAGTTCTTATCTTGTGGTAAATTTGCTTGATGGAATTGCTGATGTGTGCTTTGAGATTGAGATGTTGATCCAATGTCACCCCTAAGTAGCGGATGCTGGGTCTGCTTGAGAGTTCTGTGTTTCTCGTTTTGATCGTTGCCGGTGGAGAAAACTTCTGGTTTCTTGTCACAAATAGTACTTTGGTCTTGCTGAAGTTGATCTTGAGACATTGGGAGAAGAGCCAGTCGGTTATGGCATCGAAGCAGTTTATCAGCTGTGTGAAATCTGGATCCTCAATCGTAAATGGGGTATATAGTAACACATCGTCCGCATAGAGCAGGCAGGAGATGTTAAATGAGCGAATTAATTCACAGAGGGGTTGCATATATATATTGAAAAGGAGGGCGGACAGGGACGAGCCCTGGGGTACACCATGAATTTGTTGGAAAGGCTGCGAGGTTGTGTTTCCTGTTCGCACCTGCTGCCACCTATCGGTTAGGTAGGATTTACACCACTGCAAGGTAGAATCACTTATTCCTTTATCTTGCAATCGCACCAGGAGTTGTTGGTGATTTACCGAGTCAAACGCGGCCGCGATGTCTAAGAATATTAGTGCATACCCTTTTTTGATGGAGTCAATCCCAGTGATGAGAGTGTTGATGAGTGTGGTGAGGAGAGATTCCACCCCATGGGATTCTCTGAACCCGTGCTGGCTTGGGTCGAGGGGGGCGTTGGAGTCGATATGATCCTGAATCTGTCGCTGTACCGTCTTCTCAATTATTTTTGCTAACAACGGGATGCTAGATATAGGTCGGTAGGATTCTACCTTCCGAGTATCTAGTTTGGCGTTCTTTAAGAGTGGTCTAATGGACGTCTGCTTGAGGCTTGAGAGGAATTGTCCAGTGGAGAAAGAACAGTCCATGATTTGGGCTACTATTGGGCTGACCTCATGGCTTAGTGACCTTATCAAGAAGGCTGGACAAGGGTCATTGGGGGCGGTGGTGGCGTTGATATTTGCTATAATGTGCTCAATGCTTGCTTCTGACGGAGTTGAGAAGGTGGTGAGTTGCTTAGTTGGGCTTTTAGTAGGACTGGATAATGTTCCTTTGTTGACCATGTTGGTTTTAGCTTTAATGTAGTCCGCATAATCTTGAGAAAGTATCACAGTTGCTTGAGATGATGATGTCTCCTTCGTTAGTGTCTTCACAATATTGAATAATTCGTGTGGCTTGTTTAGAGAACGGCTTAACAGAATCAAGTGATATTCCTTAATTTTGGCGGATATTAGACCTCGATGGGCTTGCAAGTGGGAGTTATAGTGTGTTAGGTCTGCTGCAGTCCGGGTGCGTCGCCATTTCCTTTCTAGTTTTCTCAGGGTTTGTAAAGTAGTCTTGAGTTTGGCCGTGTACCAGCATGCAGGAGACTTCTTATTTGGTTGCTTGTCCGTAATATGTGGATTCGTCTGGGTAGGTACATGTGCACTGGCATTCAGGATGCTATTCCAAGAGTCCAGCACCTCATCGATGTTCAGTGATGTAGTCTTAATGTTGGGAAGAACGTTTTTTATAATTTCTTCGCTGTCAAAGGCTCTGAAACGTCTGGCGTATGCTCGTCCTTTTTCAATTGGATTTGCGGGTTGTGCTCTTTGTTGGAAGGGTAGCTGGAAGGTGATTAAATTGTGGTCCAACCAAGGTATGGGGGAGATTGTTAGATTAAACTTATGGTCTGTCTTGGTCACAGGCCGGGGACTAATGATAAGGTCTAGCGTGTTTCCTTTTTGGTGTGTGGGTGCATCGATTATCTGATCATACTGTAGGTTGTGGAGTGCTTCGAGGAAGGCTATGAACTGGGTGGTCTGAAGGGCTGGTAAATTTAAATCACCAAGTATCCAGTTGGGTTTACATGGGTTTAAGGGGTTAGATGCTAGCTCGATTATGGTTGCAAGATCGTCAGTGGATGGGGATGGGCATCTGTAGATTAAGTTGATTGTATTGTAGTTGTTTGCTATAGTAATAGTATCAAGGTGCGTTGAACTGTTAGAGCTGATTGTCTGATAGTGTAGGTCAGATTTAGCGAGAATGAATGTGCCACCTCCCCTGCGGTCGGTTCTATGGCATGTGTGAATTGAAAAGTCAGGGGGAGTGAGGTGGTTGTTGAGGATAGAGTCTGAGCTATTGAGCAATGATTCTGTCACTAGTAACATGTCCAGGTTGAGCTCTGAAATGAGTGCAGGGATGGCTGGCCACTTTTTTCGCACAGAGCATGCGTTTATGAGGGCACATCGTAAGTTACGTTGGTCCTGTGGCTGTTTAGATTTCGTGGTGCGCAGACGTGGTATGTGAATTAAGTGAGGGTGGGTTATCTGAGTGTTGTCAAGTGGTTGGTGGTGTGTGTTACTGTGCTCTCTCATTCCGTGTCCTCTTATGACCCTGATTGTCTTGATGTTGGCTGCTTCAATTAGGGACTTATTGAGGGTATTAGTGAGCAAGTAAATTGTGCATAGGATTATGCTGAGTGAGGACATTTTACTGGTATATATGTGAGTCCTAATGCAGCAGATAATTGCTTGTGCAGCGTGTGTTCTAATAATATCAGTGTGTCAGAAGTGGAGTGGGATTTCTTGAAAAGAGTATGGTAGTTAGATAGCTATTAGCAGTATACTACTGCATACAGTACAGTACCTTAATACATTCTGGCAGTAAGAGTATATTATAACATAGTATCTTCATATAACACATGTAAGCAGTGAAAGGGATTACATTAAACTGCTTATTAAAATTTGCAGAGCTAGCGTCCAGGTGATATAAGTTTGGTGACAATTGTTGTTCAAAACTAGTGGGGTATGGAGTAAGGCTGATGGTACCTTTTGACTGGTAGGGTTCAGATGGTCTGGTACTGTTCACTAGTGGGAAGGCCTGCATCTCAGATGTAGATAAATAGTACTCACGAGGTGCCGATACAGAGTTATTAGCAGCATGTATGTCGTGTAGATCTTGTTGTGGCTGCTGTTGGAGGTGGCTGCAAGGTGCGGTCTAAACAGAGTCGAGGGAGACTTCAGGTTTCTTTCGCTGAAGCTAGTGAGTATATGTAGGTTGGGGCCAACCGCCAAAGGGCCCTCTGGCGAGGTCCTCAGGCGCGGGCACGCCCGACGGCGCTCTTCTTTATGGAGGACCGTTGGCTGCCCCGAACAGCAGGAATAAGTCTTCACATATGGCTACGTCGGTACTGACGGAGTCTGCGTGGGAACGCTCCCCAGCGTCCAATTAGAACGCTTTTGGGAGCATCCCACCACGCCTGCGTGCTGCCTTCCCGCCTTTCCCAACTGCCTCTCCTCAGTTAAGTTTTAAAGCTGAGACAAAGAGAAATACAACTCCTAGGGGAGGTGGGTGGGTTATGAAAACTTATTCCTGCTGTTCCCAGAGATCACCTGTTACAGGTAAGTAACTGTGCTATCTCCAGGAACAAGCAGGAATGAGTCTTCACATATGGGGACTCCCAAGCTAAGATGCCTGGAGGAGTCCCAGCATGTTGCAAATCTGAAAAAGGCCATGCTATTCGACAGAACCTCAGGCATCCTGGGGATGGAGGGTAGGAGTTGAACTAAAAAGATGTGCTATGGAACAGCTGGACCAAACAGGACGCCTAGATAGGAGACCCTGTGTAGATAATATCTAGTAGTAAATATTGAACTGCAATATACCCATATGGACCTCACCTGGTGGTATTGTAAAAGGTTTATGGAGGTTCATATGGATCTGCTAATATGAACCAGCAGAATATTCTCAAGGAGTACCTCAATGTAGAGCAGAGGTAAATAAACTGTGCAAAAGACAGGATGAGGTCAGAAACTTTAGGGCGAGAAAAAGTCCCAGAGGAAACTGGGGTAGTTCAATGAGGCAGGACTTTTGCGGGAAACGCGGAAGTCCCTATTAGATAAGCCTGAAGCTCTTTTGACCTTAAAGAGACATAGTTGTTATAGGAGAAGAGGGGTATTGAAGACCCCTATATCCGATGACAAAAGAGGACAGAAGTATGAGGCATTGTAGCCTCCTATCTTCTGAAGATTCAGAATGTCCTTCCTAATTGAAGTCATTTAGGAAAAAAAGATGGTACATGGGGGGACTTCAGATGTACCTAACCTGAAGGTTATGGTGAAAAAAAACCAACAACTTTTAACTACCACAGGGAAGTGGTTGTTTATGTAGAACCCTAAGCATGCTGGAGCAGCATTGATAGGGATAGTGACTGTCGGAGCCCTATAGGAAATATAGGGCTCCGACAGATAGTCACTATCCCTATATATATATATATATATATATATGAACCTAGGCAGACAGATAGAAAAAAAGTATATAGATACATATCCACCTACTATCATATATTCCAATAGATAGATAGAGATATAGCTCTATCTACCTATCTATATATATAGATATATCTCTGTATATATTGGAATATATATATAGGCACAAATATGCATATATCTATCTCTCTCTCTCTCTATATATATATATATATACGCATACATTTTGTCACCAGCTCTCCTTAAACCCCCGAGTAGAGGTTAAGGGAGTGGGTTTTTCCCTATTGAAAAAGCTATTTCACAGATCCTGGAGCAATGCCCCTTAGGAAATGTAGTCTTTTCACTCAATCAATAAGGAGCAGTTGTGGAAAAAGTGGTTAAGCAACCAAAGGATTTTATTTCCCCTCCCAGGGTGGATTTTACCATGAACAGAAAACACAATCCAGGTATCTACTGGTATTTGGACAAACAAAAGTTCCTTAACAGAAAAAGGCTTTCTTCAGCATTAACCAAGGTGAAAACAAACATTCAAACAAAACCACGCTGTTTCCTCACAGCTCTCTGTTTCCACATGAAATCTGTGCTGTATTCTCTTCTCAAACAGGCTTTCAACGCATTGAAATTATTCCATTGGCCAGAGATAATGTACAGTCCATTATATCTATATCTTCTCCAGTATCAATACACTCTGGTTCACAGTCCATCAATTCCTCTTGGTCATAAGGAAATGTTTGAACCGGCACTGCTGGTGCCACGCCCTTTCTTACTGCTCCAGGCTTTACATGATATGCTTGTGTCAAATACTGGCTTTCACACAGACTATCAGGCTCAGTATTCTTTTCCCAGCACCACCCTTCTGGGTACAAACAGTCACTGTAATTAAGTATATTCAAGCCTTTTGGCTTACCTTTCAGCCTTACTGGTGGAGGTTTTCTCTGGTGCTTTTGAATAACTGTAGGTTCCCAACCTAAGCCCTGCTCATAGCATTTCACTTGCCTCCTAGGCTTTGTCTCTCCCGTGCTCCCCAGGATATTGCAGACAATCTCCTTTGCCCTTGTTATATCCTGTCCTCGGGGTTTCTTTCTTTCTCCTCAAGAAGGAATCTGTCTCTCCTTTCCATAGAGACTCTGGCTTACTCTGGGCATAGCTGTCTTCAGTGTAGCTCTCAATAGCTTCTCTCTCCAGCTCATATGCCTCACTTCCTGCTTCTTCAGCCAGCTCTTCATTACCTCCTTCTCTGCCTACCTTACTCCACCTACTCCACTTACTTAACTCACCTGAACCTTCTTTAATAGGGTGAATTCTGGGGCCGTGCTCAACTCCACCCCCTAGCAGGTGTCCTGCATTACCTTGTGATTCACCCCTTGAATGATAGCACCGGCGTTTCTCTTGCTTCCGTGCTTGGTTCCCACGGTAACCAGGAGCCATGTGCTTCTGTTTACAGCTCAGCTCTACTTTTGTTCCTGGCTTTTTAGCTTCATTAAACGGGCTAGAAGGACCCACTATGTCACAATATACACATATACATATATATACACACACATACACACCCATATCCCCACATAGGGATATGTGGAGAGAGAAAGATTCAAAGATTCATCTAATAACAAGAAGGGAAATACCTGCTTGAGGAGATGTTTAGAGAATCCATTCTCCCTGGTTATGAGTGGGAGCGCTAAGGGAGTGCTCTCACTGACAAGGAGAAGTCGAGTCCTCTAAGAATTCTAGTCCTTGAATAACCAGGAATGGAGGCCTACGTGAAAAAGTGCAGAGGATATTTTTAATCCGCAGGCAGTAAGTCTGGATCCTTCCATAACTCCAGTATGGCAGTTGGAGAAGAAGATGCAATGAAAAGAGATACCATATTTACCCTTCTATGAGGGCAAAATGAGTATCATGCATTCTTGCGCTCAATATGAATTACCCCATGAAGAATTGAGGGTGGAAGGAAAATACAAGACAAGGACTGGCTGTTACTAAAAGAAAATCATCCCTGGTGAAGGGGTCCACTGGAGATGTGAACCAACCCAGGGGATTGAGTAATTCTTTAGGTCTTCACTTAATTAAAGGCCTGTGTCCTTTATTGTAGAAGGAGACTTTAATGGAAATGGTAAGGGTAGGGAAGAACCCAGTAGTCATGACTAGGTAAAGCCCTTCCTAACCATCTGGAATTGTTTGCTCTCTAGCAAGGGCCCATAGTGCAGAGCTGCTCTGTAGAGATGCAGAGAGCATGTTGCAGGTTGGTTAGAAGAAAAAACTGGCTGTTTAAGAGCCAGTATGTAACCTGAACTACTCCGCCAAAGCCCAAGGATTGGAGAAGGCTAAGGATAGAAGGTATGCTGATGTGTCTGCAACAATAAAGCCAGAAAAAGTACTAAGGCCAGAAAGGATTGATATTGGAGATGAACACCTGGTTGCTTGGTCAGCAAGTCAGTGGTCTAACCATTAAGAGCCCCTGCACTCCTAGCTATTGTTAGGGCAGCAGAACAAATCTTAGGTCCCAAGATTGGAAAAAGGACCTACAGACATAAGTAGGAGTGGTAAGACTCCGTCATTGTCTGAGAAGCTGCCACAAAACAAGATTGCAAGGGGGAGACAACTCTGAAAAGAAAACTCAGGGGCTTAGAGATAAGCCCTTCAGTTAAGTGGAATCACTCTTACAGACCAAAATGTCTTAGTAAGAGGGACAGAGTTGAAAAAAAGACTTACGATGGAGTAAATATCTGAAAAAGTAATATGAGGCATGCTGATACAGGAGAAAATGTCAAAGGTAAAGGCATAGCAACCTTATTGACAGCTGTTACTCCTCTGTCTACTTAGGAAGAAGAGGAGTAACTATACTACCTGTAAAGTATAATCATCCTAAGAAGCTCTATGAGCTAAAAGGAAGGATGTCTCTTTAAAAGAGAGACATGTGTAAAAATTAGGATGGAACCGATGTAGATGCTTGTAATGAGAAGAAGCAGACTACAGGTTCTAAATCTCAAAACAGGAAAGAAGGATTCAGTGAAGAGTCTATCAGCAACCTTGCGGCTGCTGGGTTTGCTGAAGCGGTTGAGGTTGTGGTTTCTTTAGCCTGGTTTGATGTTTCCCTTGTTTGGAAACAGCTGTATGATGGGTACAGAATGAATAAAAAACATTTTCCCCTTGGGGGAATAAAGTTTGGTAGAAGATTTCCTACCACCTGGGATAGAGGAAGGTGTTGAAAATCCTTTGAAAGCAATAGTGTCAGTGGTTAACTGAGCAGCTTGGCGTAAAGTCTCTTTGTTAAAGAGATTCTCCCCAGTACAAGGAGTATTTCCCAGCCTTTCTTGTACCCATTTATCCAAGTCCGAAGCTTGGAGCCAAGCCATGCGTCGTGCCCCTATGGCTATAGCAGAAGTTTTGCTAACAGACTCAAAACAGTCCAGGGTAGCACGAGTAAGGAACCTAGAGATATTTTGAACATGACTAACCAGTAAAGAGTAGTCTGCTCTTTTGAGATCTTGAAGAAAAGGAGTCAAAAACAGCAAACTGTTGGTGACCTCTTCAAGAGATAATCCCATATAGAAAATTCTTGTTGAAAACATGGATGCCTGGAAGGTTTTACATCCAAAGGCATCTAAAGTTCTAGACTCACGACCTGGCGGATAAGAAGAGTGCCTTTTAGCACTTTTAACATGCCTCATTGCTGATTCCACAACAATAGAATGATGAGGAAGTTGAGACTTTTGAAAACCTGGAGAAGGCACCTTGTACAGAGAGTCAGTGGCCCTTGAAGGTGGGGATACCTTTAAGGGAGTTTCCCACATTCTAAGTAAAAGATCCTGTAAGGTTTGATGCAAAGGAAGCATGATGACCTCCTTTGGATTCTCAGGGATATGCAGAAGAGTTCTGAATCCCCTGGTGCAGGATCTTGATCAGGTATAGAAATGGCAAGTAACCTTGCCATATCAAGCAGGAATGCTTGAAAAGAAATTTCCCCAGAAGGGGATACTCTATCGTGAGGTTAGATCTGTTGAAGATCTAGTCTTGGCACTAATGGATTGATCCATTGGAGTACAAGACCCGAAAGAGTGGAGCATCGGATTGTCCTGAAAGGATAGTTGTCGGTACCGCTCGAGGCCGGTGCCTCGACAAATCGGTGGAATACTATCCATGCCAGGGGTGGATTCCAAACTCGGTACCGAAGGAAGCGAGCTTGTGGAAGTAAGCATGGAAGGCACCGATACCGATGCAAATGTAGAAAGCGGTACCGGCAGTGGTATCGCAGCCGGTACCGATATCGGAAGATCAGTCTGAGGTGACTCTAACGGTACCAAAGGTACCGAGAGCACCAGACTTTGATCCCCGGGACAATGTCTTCGGCACCGTCCGAGGTCGGTACCGAGACGAGTCGGTACCCAATCATCCAGGCTAGAGATAGATTCTAGACTCGGCATCGAAAGCAGCGAGTCTATCGAAGCACACCTGGAGGGTACCGAAGCACACCTGGAGGGTACCGACGTGGATACCAGAACCGGTACCAGGATCAATACCGATGCTGGAAGATCGGTCTGTAGCGACTCTAACGGCACCGAAGATACTGAGAGCGCTAGACTGCGATCATCGGTGTGGAATGTTTCATCCAACACCATTGCCGATGCTGGGGTACCAGCACCGCTCAAAGCGGATACCACCACCGAGCATGGCTCAGGTATGTTCGTAGAGGTAAAAACCCCGGGAACAACCTGAAACCCTGTTAATGCTTTGGAGGCCGAAGACTCCCGCCGGGGTTTTAAAGCCAATTTGTCCTCGGGGGCAAGGCCAGAGGCATCTCGATGCTGAACATGAGATCTACCACCCGAGGACTGACTAGTCTTTACAGACTTTTGTTTGGTTACCTGATCCTGTGAAAAAGAAGTTGTAGTTGGTACCCTCAGGACTGATAGGAACCGCGTATCGAGTTGAGCTCGATGCTGAAGACTTCTTCTGGAAATCCTACTGCAGGAGGGACGCTCCAGCAGATAGTGGTCAGGACCCAAACATGGGAGGCACCAGTTATGGGTGTCTAAAACTAACTTGGTACCGCCACAGTTGAAACATGTTTTAGGGATAGTGGCTGGCGTTTCCATGAAGGAAAGTGAAGAGGCCTAGCAGGCCGAAAAAACCATCAGGCACTAAACAGGGAAAAATTCCCTACAAAGGGAAAAAAAAAATTTGTAGGAGAAAGAAAGAAGAAAACACCGGCGGTACCGGTGCGTCGAGGGAAGGCAAACACGACCACAAGAAAAAACAAAAATAAAGGAAGAATTTTCTGCGGTGACAGGAGTACGTCCTGCTGGCTCCGCGAAAAAACAAAAACTGAGGACAGTTGGGAAAGGCAGGAAGGCAGCACGCAGGCGTGGTGGGATGCTCCCAAAAGCGTTCTAATTGGACGCTGGGGAGCGTTCCCGCGCAGACTCCGTCAGTACCGACATAGCCATATGTGAAGACTTATTCCTGCTGTTCGGGGCAGCCAACGGTCCTCCATAAAGAAGAGTGTCGTCGGGCATGCCCGCGCCTGAGGGCCTCGCCAGAGGGCCCTTTGGCGGTTGGCCCCAACCTACATATACTCACTAGCTTCAGCGAAAGAAACCTGAAGTCTCCCTCGACTCTGTTTAGACATATGCGAACATGTCAGAGACGTAGACGACGTCCAAGCTTTAAGTAAAGTCGCGATGACTGCTCCTGAGTAACCTTTTTTCTTTAAACACGCCCTTTCAATGGCCAGACCGTAAGCGAGAACCGATCCACTTGGGGCATCCGCAGAGGCCCTTGAAGTAACAGACTGTCTGACGTTGGTAATCTCCACGGCTCTCCGTCGGAGGCGGATGAGATCGACATACCACGGACGTCTTGGCCAGTCCGTAACCACCAGCAACACTCTTCCCGGGTGAGCCTCGATACACTGTACCACCCGACCTATGAGCGCCAACAGAGGGAATACATAGAGGAGACCCGACACCGGCCAGCGTGCAGTAGTGCGTCGATCCCCTCAGACATCCTTTCTTGCCGTCTGCTGAAGAACCGACTGGTCTTTGCTGAGTGAAAGGTTGCCATGAGATCCATGATCGGCGGCCACCACCTGTGCAAAACACCTCCGGATGCAATTCCCATTCTCCAGCATCCACCTGAACCCTGCTGAGAAAATCCGCCATCACATTGTCCTTCCTGGCAATGTGTGCCGCAGAAATCGCTTGCAGTCGATGCTCGACCAAAGCAGATCGCCTCTGCTTCCTCTTCCATGGCCATACTTCTTTCACCAACTTATCGATATCCTCCCCAAACAACAACTTTCCTTTGAAAGGGAGCTTACCGAGACGTGCTTTAGAAGAACCGTCTGCCGCCCAATTCCGAAACCACAGGGTTCTGCGAGCGGCAACAAGCAACGCCATACTATTAGCTAGGGCCCTGATCAAGTCATAATGAACATCTGACAAATAAGCCAACCCCGACTCTAGGCGATCCAGCTCTCTCAGACCGTCTTGCTCCAGCTGAGCAGACTGTCGTAAACGCTGCGACCATCGAAGACAAGCTCTTGCCACCCAAGCCCCAAAAATGGAAGCTTTTAATGACACCGCGTTGGCTTCAAAGGATTGTTTCAAAAAACCATCCAACTTTCTATCCTGTGTATCCTTCAAGGCTGAGCTGCCTTCTACCGGAATAGTGGTTTTCTTGGTCACCGCTAACACTGCTGCATCAATCCTCAGAGACCGAAGCCTCTCCTTGTCCTTATCTGCTAAGGGATACAGTCTATACATAATCCGAACTCCTCTTAGCCCAGTTTCCAGCTGATCCCACTCATCCTGTATCATCCTGTCTACTACCTTGTGAACGGGAAACACCACCTGCGTTTGCCTCACTGCCTGAATAATTGGGTCTTTCCCATTATCGTCCTCCACAGGTTGTTCCGTGGCGAGTTTAAGCGTCTGAAGGGACTCCGTGATAAGCACCGTCAACTCATCCTTCCGGAACACCCAAATAATTTTCGCCTGATCCTCCGGTTCAGGAATCTCTCCTTCTTCCAACTCTTCATCTCCACCTTCCAGGTTGACCTCGTGTTCCTCCGACTCCTGCTCTTCCAACTCAGAAATCGAAGGCTCCCGAGTCCTTGCTCATTTTGGCGGTCTCGCGGAACTGGTACTCGCCTTAGCCGGACCTGGCTGTTGTGGCGCTCCAGACAGCGACAGAGACTCCGGCACTTTCCCTTGCCATCTTAAACACAATGCCTGATGCATAATTAACACAAAGTCAGGACAGAAATCCCCAGGCTGCGGTCCTGAAGTCAAAAGGGCCCCCGAAGGACCGGCTGGCGACTTGAGACCGGCCCCTGGCGAAGTGGACAGCAGCACCTCTGCATCCAATCCAGCCGAGGACCCCTGAAGGTCCTGTCCTACCTTAACCTCCATTTGCTGCTCCATGCTGCTAGAAACTTGCGTACAGCCCCTGTAAATCCCAGAGTCGGTGATAGCACCTCTACGGGTACCACAAACTACACATTGAGGCCGCGACGCCATCGCCTACAGCTCTGAAGGCAATAGACTCTCTGCCTTCTTTTTTTTTTTTTTTTTTTAATTATTCTCTAATTATTCTTTAAGTATTCTTTTTTTTTAAAGCAGCCAAGACTTACAAACAATAGGATCCTAACCTGTACCACAAATGAAGTGGTTCTGCCACCTGATTCAGGAAGCCAACCTGATCTGCCTGATCAATAGCTCCCAGGGTAATACAGTTCCCACTAATATCACCCAAATTAAAATAAAATCAACTCAAAAATAAATTAAAGTAAACTAAAGGCAGAGGAAGAACTAAGGACCTCAGGAAGAGGAACAAATCATTCCAAAATTAAGTGGTGCATTAAGTGAATTAAGTGCTGCGGGATTCAGCTGCCTGCATGCAGAAGGCACGCTGACAAAATGGCCACCGTTGCCTGTCTGAGGAAGACAAAAAAGTGCCAAAATCGCCGGTCCCCGCTTGGCGCGTCTGCGGACGTCTCCCCGCTCACAGCCCAGCTCTTTTGCCCATACTCACAGTAACAGCGGACCCGGAGAACCGTGATCCTCACTCCCGCTACTGCGGAGCTGTAGCCCACGCGGCTCCGCTCAGCAGACAAGCGAGCGGGGAGCCGCCGGGCAAGTTTCCGGCTTAAGAAACACAGCGAGTCTGCAGAGTCGCCGCAGATCCGTGCTGCCGAAGCCTGAACTGTCTCTCTTTTACTGCTGAGCTCTCCCCCATACTGACCAGGGGGGGAGAGATCTGTGCCGGTAGTGAGTTGGACAGAGGAAAAACAACAAAGACTGACAGGACAAGTCGGACCAGGCACAAGAACAGCACTTTCCTTTTTATTTTTTTCCCTTTTTTTTTTTTTTTTTTTTAAAGCTACAGCCCCCAAAACAGATAAAATTTAAAATCAGGGACAAATTAATCCAAAATTAGCTAAACACTACTCTAACTGCTCCTTATCTGTTCTCAAGTGAGCCCAGCACTTAGGCTTACTACGTCCTCCTGCTGCATGGAGACTGGACACACTGGGGATGATGGGAGAGACCAGCAGACTACATCCAGTGATGTCACATTTTTGTGACATGCCCAGTCTCCAAGCTGCAGGAGGAGGTGCACAACCCAGAGGTGGAGGACTAAACTGGAGGACCGATAGGGAACAAAACTTCCAGATACTTAGTTCCCTGTCAATAAGTACCACCTTCCCATACCCTCTCACTTTAATCCTCCCCTCCACCAATACACAACCCAGATTTTATATAACCTGTTTTTTTAATATGTTATGGACCAGAGACTATAGTTACCAATTGTAATTGTTCTGTTAGATGTTATTAAGGTTCAAAGGTGCTATGTAAAAAGTTAAATTTTTTGTTCCATGTAAATTGCTTTGATTCCCAGATAAGGCAGTATAAAAAAAAAGGATAAATAAATATGGTGGAGGTTCCATAATGTTGTGGAGCTGTTTTGCTGCCTCAGGAACTGGAGGCCTGGAACGTATTAAAGGAATCATGACATCAAAGGATTACCAAGGCATTTTGGAGCAAAATGTGCTACCTAGTGTGAGAAAGCTAGGTCTGGTCGAAGGTCATGGGTAATCCAGCAGGACAATGCCCCAAAATATACATCCAAAAGTACAAAAGTATAGTTGAAAGGGACAAATGGACTCTCTGAAACTGACCAACAGTGAGTCCTGATCCAATTAAGAACATTTGGAAAGAGCTGAAAGCTGTCATTGGTAAAAGGAATCCTGGAAACATTCATGAGCTGGAACAAATCGCAGCTGAAGAGTGGAAGAAACTACCAGCATACAGATGTACAAAAAACTTATAGATGTCTACAAGAAATGTTTGGAGGCTGTCATCACTGCCAAGGGTTATGCAACCAAATATTAATGAAGGGTGCCAATCTTGTCCAGGTCACAGGCATCTTTTGTTTTGTTGTATACTTTTGAACATACTATTAAAGTATTATGGCAGCATACATTGGGAATATTTCCAATTATTTCTCAAGATATTGTATACAACATACCTAAAAATGCAAGGGTGCCAACAATGTTGACCACAACTATATATCCCTACGTACATCACTTTGCATTGTCCACTTTATGTTTCATTTTAACTATTTGAAGCAAAATAATGTTCTGATCACCTTGTGCAGGGGCAATAAAAGATCTAGATTCAGGATCAAGCAAATACATTGAAATCACCAGTCTAACATTTTGCTTGGATGGCAGTATCAATGGAATCAGATGTAGAGCAAGCAAATTACTGGCAGTAGCCTGTTTGTCAATAGTGGGCAGTGTCTATGCTTTGTTTTAGAGAAAGCCTTCTGAAAAGTTTTCCCCAACAGCAGGCTTGAGAGACAGTTAAGAATGCTTCTTAGACTTAGAAGTAGATTTGATTTTTGAAGCATGATGTTTCTTTTTGATTTTATCAGTGTTTTCCATCAAGGAGTTAGAGGAGTCTGCATCTATTGGCCGCACAGAGGTCTGCGCTGGGGGAATTGCTTCCTTTGCTGGCTTACTACTACCCGCAGATACCTTATATAGGCTCGTGGGGTATAGTGTGTGCAAGATCACCTTTGGTCTCCCTCCCACGAGTAACTCATGTGGGTTCACTGGCCTTCTGAAGGTAAGGACTCCATTGTTTGCAGCAGGATTCTTGTAGTTTTAAAGGGCTTTTATTTGCTTATGTTTTCTGAGGCTTGCATCTATGTGCAGCCGCAACTAGCAGATACATTAGACTGGGGAAAACAGCTTTAGGCACAAGTACAGAGGGGCATGGGGTGGACAATTTTTTTTTTTTGCAATTATATTTTTTATTCATTTATAACATCAAACCTTCATACAAACATGAATTGGAACATATACTTTTCTTTTAACCTTGCTTATTTTAGGCACATGCTATCGCTACCAGTATCTTCCATATTCATATCATCCTCTTCTTTTCCCATTTTCGTTTCCATCCCCCCTTATGTTCCCCTCCCCCTTCCCTTCCTCCCCACCCTCATTTCCCCTATTTCCTATTCTTCTTCCTCGTTATTCACTCTTCTGTTCATTTCGCCATTCCTTATACCATCTCCAAATTTCCCTAAATTGTTTGTTTTTGTGCTGTTTATATGCTGCTATTTCATACACATACCACAGCTTCTCCACTCTTCTCATTATATCTTGTAGAGTGGGTGCTCCCTCCTGCTTCCATTGTGCCATGATCTTGCCGCTCCCATATAGTATCCTATAAACATCTTTCTGCACTTCATTTAATATCACCATTGTGAGCTTCAATGGTATCTTCACTTTAATCATTTCATATATTCTCTGCTCCAGCTCTTGCCACATTTTCTGTACTTTCTGGCAGTCCCATAATATATGTTTTAAATCACCTTTTTCTCCACACTTCCTCCAACAATCCCCAGTGTCTTCTTTATTTATCTCCTTTAATTTCAAAGGTGTCCAATAAATATTGTACCGAACTTTCAAACTATTTTCTAAATAGGCTGTACCTGGTGCTAACCTTCTAGACCACAAATAAATATCTTGCCATTGCTTTTTATCCCAATACCTTCCGAGTGCATGTTCCTACGTTTGTTAACCTTTAATCAATCCCCTCTCCGTTGCCATTAATTCTGCATATAGCTTTGCTATCATTCCTTTCCTAGATCCCTTGTCCTTCATTAGTTTTTCAAAACCTGTATTTTCCCTTACCAGATCTTCCCTTATTCCTGTATGCTGTATATAATGTGGGAGTTGCATGCAAGTGTAATAATCTGTTTTCTTCAAACCGTGTACTTTCTGGAGTTCTCCAAATTTAGGTCTCTCTCTTTTAACAGCTTTTAGTCCCAACCTCATTAACCATTCACGTCCCCATTGTTTGCATGTCCCCCCATCTAATCCCGGATGAAAATTCCCCATCCCTTGGGAGCACATTCATTTTTATAACTGCTATTCTACCTAGCCAGGTAAGGAATAGGCCCTTCCATGTCTGTACATCATTCTTCATCTCCCTTAACAAAGGGGCATAATTCCATTCCCATAAATGCTGATTATTATTGCCCATTTGAATACCTAAATATTTGTAGGATATCTTAACCCATTTAAACGGGAATCTATCTTGTAATCGTTTAGTTAAATCCTCAGTGAGGTTAAAACCAAGAATCTCTGTTTTACTAAAGTTTATTTTATATCCTGCCATCGCATTGTATTGCATAATTTCATTCATGAGAACCGGTAGGGTGGTCAAAGTTCGCACACTGTGAAGATAGCACTCTTTGCAGATGAGGTTATCTTCGATTCCCAAGGTCCTATTAGTACTCCTTTAATATCTCCTTGCTTTCTCACCAGTTCCGCAAGGGGCTCTATTACCAGAGCAAATAACAGTGGCGATAAAGGGCACCCCTGCCTAGTACCCCTTTCTAAGTTAAATGAGTCAGAATAACTTCTGTTAATCCTTATATGTGCCTTGGGTACAGCATATAGTGCTTTTATCCAATTTATAAAATTGTTCCCCAACCCCACCTTTTCAAGAACTTGTATCATAAATGGCCACTTTACCCTGTTAAATGCTTTCTCCGCATCTACAGTGATAAACACTGCTTTTTGTCCTCTCCTTTGTACTTCCCATGTTAAGTTGCGTATTTTCCTATCATCATCTCCCCCTTGTCTTCCTGCTACAAATCCCATTTGATCTCTATTTACTAACCTCTGCATTACCCTTTGCAGTCTGTCTGCTAGAATTTTGGCCAGCAATTTTGCATCAACATCATAACACTGCCAACACTCCATATCAGCACCTACTATACATTCCCCTACAAAACACCAAAAAAACTCACTCAGTCAAACATCAGCAACATCATCTACTAAAATGTGCGCTCATAAACGCGAGATCTACACGCCAAAAATGGCCAGCAATCACCGACCTTATAACATTCCACGACCTTGACATATTAATAATCACGGAGACATGGTTGTCAGATTGTGATAATGCGATCATCAATCAAATGACCCCAGCCGGCTTCTCACCGTATACTTGTCACAGAGCTAAACAAAAAGGAGGTGGGGTACTCATCCTCGCAAAAGCAGAACTGAAATTCAAACTAAACGACGCATCTACCTCAACGCACCTTGACACTATTACCATATCAAATGACCAATGCACAATAAACGCACTCTACAGAGCACCAACATCATCCTCTGATGACCTACCAGCAATCATCAAGCTTGCATGCAACTCGGATAATCCACGTTCATCAAACTGGCTAATAGGAGACTTCAACCTCCCCTCCTTACCTGAAGCACAAGCAAGAACCTTCCTCGAAGCTTTATACGACCTGGACTACAAGCAAATAGTACACTCCCCTACGCATGCAAAGGGTGGTATCCTTGACCTTATTTTTGCCCCTCAATATATAGCTGACACCACACCTCAGCTGCTGACTGCTATATCCCCAGTACCTTGGTCTGACCATAACCTCCTCAACTTCCACATACCAATCACACACCACCATAAGACCAGTGACAAGGCCAGCACCCCTGACCCCGGAATACTAACAACACGATTTCGTCCACTCGACAAGGAAGATGTACTTATCAAGCTACTGCCACGCCTTGACGTTCCTATCCTTGACCCAGACGAACTTGTAGTGAATTGGAACAACAGTATCAGAGCTATAGCCTGTATCCCATCCACCAACAAGGTACCCAGGAAACGTGCACATGCTCCCTGGTACTCTACTGACCTTCGAGCTTCCCTTTTACAACTACGTAAACTCGAAAGACGATGGCGCAGGAACCAGACTACAGCAGCCTATCACAACTACAACTCTCATCTAGCTCTACACAGAGAGAAAATAAGTGAAAAAAAGAAACAACATCACTCAACCATTCTAAAACGGTCTTTGAATAAAACACATGACCTATTTAATATAGTAAAGTCATTAACAGGGGACCCAGCACCAGTAAGCCCACTCATGCCTCAACCACAGGATTACTCGAACTATCTACAATCAAAATGATCCAATCCAACACGATTCCATCCATCTATAACCCAACCATTGTAATAAGTACAACAAAGCCTACCCTACTACTCAATTTCTCTGCAGTATCTACTAAAGAAATTGAAGACACCATCACCTCCATCAATCTCACCACTGCCCCAAATGACCCTTGCCCAGCAAGCTGGATAAAGGAACTTCGACATGAACTAAGCCACTCATTATGCAATATAACCAACCAATCTCTACTAAGGGGCATCTTCCCACAAAGTTTAAAACACACATCAATCAGGCCCCTACTAAAAAATAGTCGCCTTGATACATCCAAAGTCGAATCCTATAGACCTATATCGAGTATCCCCCTGCTGGCCAAGATCATCGAGAAAATAGTCCAGCGACAGATCCAGCAACACGTCGACATTGAGTCACCTCTCGACCCAGCTCAACATGGCTTCAGAGAATCGCATGGGGTAGACACCATCTTAACTACCCTTTTCGACAAATTAATCACAGGAATTAATAATATACACCAAGGCTTCATCCTTATCTTCCTCGACATTGCTGCCGCCTTCGATTCTGTGAACCATAAGATACTATTACAGCGTCTCCAGGAAAAAGGGCTACAGGATACTGCGCTACAATGGTGTGAATCATACTTAACCAATAGATGGCAGCAAGTAAAAACAGGCAGCACCTCTTCTGAACCTTTTCTACAGAAGCAGGGAGTACCCCAGGGATCATCCCTGTCTGCCTTACTATTTAACATTTATATGCAGCCTATCTGCTCTCTGATCCGCTCCCTAAATGTAGAATGCCTGGTGTATGCTGACGACATACTACTATACATTCCATTTACTATTGAGCAGCCCGATTTCTCCCCTATCATCAGATGCTTTGATGCAGTTGCTGAATGGCTCCTCACTCAAAACCTGAGGATCAATCATAACAAGACTGATGTCCTCTTTGTCACTAGGAACCAGAAGTTCGTTACACCTCCTTACCTGCAAGTTAAAAATGCTGAACTCAAAACAAGAGACACAATCCGATATCTAGGAATTACTCTAGATCGGCGTCTGGACATGACAACCCATGTAAAGGCCGTTACAAGATCAGTTTACCACAAGATACGAACCCTCCGCCACCTCCGCCCTCTGCTAGATTTCTCTGACTACCGAACGATATTTCAGGCCCTAGTAATCCCACATCTTGATTTCGCAAACATCATCCTTCATGGTCTCCCACAGGCAACCCTCAACCCGCTTCGGCTGGCCATGAACTCAGCTGCTAGGGTCTTAACAGGTGTATCAAAAATGGAACATATAACACCAGTGATGAAAGAGTTACACTGGCTACCACTACAAGCCCGAATCCAATACAAGGTACTAGTCATGACTTTCAAGGCACTGAACAACCAGTCTCCTACACCTATCAGCAACATGATTAACAATATTCCTGAAAATAGAATAAGACGGCCTGCACTACTCAACATGTTAATAGTACCCAAATTTACCACAAGGTGCACAAAGACAACTACTAATAGAGCTTTCTCGATTTATGCTCCGACAACCTGGAATGAACTTCCCACCTGGATTCGATCCATACCAAGCCTCACCACATTCAGAAAAGAAATAAAACACCATCTATTTCAAATCTACTATCCCGAAACCAGTCCTGAAAAACATAAGTCACAGGCATCCACCCCCTGCTCTAATTATCCCAACGCACTAACCCAACACGAAAACGGTTAGCCGCCCTCTCCCTATGGCTGTATCCTGTCCCCCATCCGATCTAGCTATAACCAAATATCAGTTGTATTTAACTCTATGTAAATTTTATGTGTATATATCTTGTAAATAGTTTCCCCCGTTATTCTCCCGTTATGACTGTACCCTTGTTCTATGTAAGCACATTGTGTTATGTAAAAAACATTGTTGCATTGTTCAGTTGTAATGTAAACCGCACTGATCTTAATAGCGCGGTATATAAGAAAAGCAAATAAATAAAAAAATAAAATAAAAATAAGAATGAAAATGGTCTGTAAGAACCGCAGACCATGGGGTCTTTTCCCGGTTTTGGCAATACAGGTATCCCTGCTTCTGCCACCGAGTTGGGCAACTTCTGCAAGGTCAATGCCCCATTAAACACCTCTACCAACAAAGGACGTATTTTTTCTTGAAAATACTTTATAAAATTTTGCCGTGAGGCCGTCTAGCCCAGGTGCTTTGTCCATTTTTAGGGTCTTAATGGCTTCTTCTACCTCCCCTCCACTAATAGGCCTATCTATCCATTCTGCCTCCTCCTAATCAATTTTTTGTAATTGACACTCTTTTCTTTTCCTCCCTTTCTCTCACTACTGTATAATTTAGTATAGTATTTTTTTAAACACTTGCCTAATTTTGTTATTCCCATGAACCAGCTGCCCTCGAGTATTCCTTATACTTCTAATGCTAATTTTGTTGTATCCGTACCTTGATTCTGTTTGCCAATACACGCCCCACCTTTTTTCTCCCCTCAACCATGGTTTGTCTAAGTATGTTTAACTCATGTGCTATTTTGTTTGCCCATAGTTGCCCCCCAACTGCCCTCTATGCAACTCCTTCATCCTGTCCTTTCTGGCTTCCTATCACATTGGTGGCTACCCTTTTTCCCAAAATTTGCCTCTCCATCTCCCCCTTTAGCCTATTAGCTTTTACTGCTTCCCTTATCATGTGTCCTCTTACTACTGCTTTTAACCCATCCCATACCGTCCCAAGAGCTACCTCCCCATTTAGGTTAAACTTCAGATATTCCTGGATCACTTTGATTATATTCTCAACCATCTCCAGCTTTTCCAAAAACGATTCATTAAGTCTCCAGAACTTTATCCTTTTATCTTTATACCCTAGATTAAATGTTGCACTCACTGGAGCAAGATCCGTCCATGTAATGGGGCCTTGATTCACTTCTTCCACCTTAGACATCTGCTTTCCTCCAGCCCATAACATATCTCTTCTAGTGTGGGGCCGAGTAGAATGTGTACGGTTGCTTTCCTGGATGCTTCCACCGCCATACATTTGTGAGATATAGTCTGTCTTTCAGTTTCAGCAATCCCACCCTATCTTTTCGTTTCCCCATCCCACTGCCTCCACTATTATCCAGTCGTGGGTTCACGGTTAGGTTAAAATCTCCACCTAAAATTATTGGCGTTTCCCCCAATGTCTCCAGTTCCCCCATTATTCGTTCATAGTACTCCCTTTGTTGTTCGTTGGGTCCAAACAAACTCAAGACTCATACCTGTTCCTCTTCCACTTTTATTTTAACTTCTACACATCTTCCCCCTTTATCTCGGTACTCTCCTATCACTTTGTCTTCAATGTTTGCGCTTATTACTCCCACTCCTCCTTTCCTAGATTCTGCTCTTCGCCCCGCCAATATTACCTTTGGGTATCTCTGTTTGTAACATTCGCTCCTGGCCCACTTTCAGATGCGTCTCTTGAATACATACAAAATCAGCCTGCAGTCTACTCCCTCTTTTTCCAATAACCTCCTTTTACTCAATGTTCTCAATCCTTTCACATTTATTGTAGCGACTGTCATTTTTTGTTCTCCCATCTGCTGTACTCCCATCCCTTCTCCCTCTTGCCTCAGTTCCCCCCTTTTCGGTTTCCCCTCCTTTCCCTTACTTGTACCCCCTCCTCTGTTCCCCTCTCCCTGAAGGTCTCCTTTAGAGTAGTGCTCATCTATATGGAGCGTGCCCCCCCCCCCCCGTTTGCCCCTCTCCCCCAGACACCTCCTTTCTATGCCTTAACTACCCCTCCTTCCCCTCCCCCTACCTTTCTATACCTGTTTCTTCCACATTCTGTTTGTAATACCTTTCATTGCACATTCTGAGTTGTCCCTAACATCCTACTTAACAATATTATGTAGTTATTGCTTTCTATTCCATTAACTTAGCATATTAACTCATGCAAATGTTACAACATAAAACCCTTGAACATTTCAACCCATCAACCCGCTTTATCACCTATACCCCACTTCTACTAGGCTATGCAATGCAATGCAATGTGTGCCAGTCCTTATTACATGTGGCGTATCCTCATCCTCCTATTTCCAGCACCAGACCTTATTTCATCTCCATGTCCTGCTTGCATGCCATCCTTCAAAGAGGAGCTGCCTTGGTCAGATTGTCTCTCGCCCTTTTGGGACTTCCCTGATGTCCACCTCCTGGTTTCCCAGGCTGCCCCTTCTGTGATGTTTGTCCATTTTCTGATCCTCCTGATCCCTGCTGTTCTTTTGGTGTCTCCGAAAGTCCTGCTTCCTCCATTGCTCTTTTTTGCTTCTTCATAGTTTCTTACCCACCAGCTCTTATCTCCTTTATTGAAAAGCAGTCCGAATGGGTATAGCCACCTGTAGTTCACTCCCTCCGTCAAAATACGTGTAATGGGCTGCATCTCTCTTCTCCTTTGCAATGTCTCTGCAGCCAGGTCCGTATATATTTTGATTTTATATCCTTGCCATGTAAAGTCCCTTAGCTTACGCATCTGTGCTGCAAGCCTCTCTTTAACTTCAAATTCTTTAACACAAATCACAATGTCTCTGGGCCTGTTTGGTCTGCTTGGGCACAGTAACCGGTGCGCATGATTCAGTGCTATAGTTACCACCTCCTCTGAATGCCCATCCTCCTGCAGGACTGCCTTGCAGACTGCCTCCACGACTTTCCTGCTGTCTCGGAACTCAGGGTCCTCCGGGATCCCTCTTATTCTGTCTCCTAGTATGATTCTCCAAGTCCTCTATTTTATACATGAGCTGCTCCTTCCACTTTTCAAAGTCTCTTTGGGATCTCTCCGCTATATTCTGATGCTGCTGTAGCTTCTCTATCTGGGGGTCATGCACCAGTTCCCCCACTTCCTTTCTGAGTTCTCCACACACTTCTCCCACCTCCGTTTTTATTGCTGCCAATTCTTCCTTCAGCTCAGCAAACCATACTTTTAATTCTTCTCTTGTCACCTTTTGCACCATTTCTCCTGCTTCTGACTCAGAGCACTTTCCTCCTCTCCGCTCTCGATCTGCATTTTCTCTGCCCACGGAGCTCGCAGCCGCCATTTTATGCTCTGCTCCGTCTCTATGCCTGCCAGCATACGCAAACTCCCTGAGGTCTGCTGCTTTCTTTCTTGTCGTCATCTGCTTCCCGCTAGGGTTTGCCTCTCCATGCTTGTACTTTTTGCCTGTCTGGGTAGAGAGTTGCCGACAAACACCGGGCCAAGCTCTGGAGCTCACAGCTCAGGCTTCCATCCAGGTAAAGGACGTCACTTCCTCCACAGACAAGTTTTTAAATGTAAATTAGCTAGCAAAGTGTCTGTGTGCTGCTACTTTAGAGGCATCACCTGTGCTCATGGCTGTATTTGCCTGCTGTCGCCAGAAAATGTATCCTCTGGATTCTCAACTCTAGACATCCCATGGCTCTGCTAAAGAAATTCAACCTCGACTCGAAAGGTCACGGGTTCAATCTTTGTCAAAGTTGATATTACCCTTTAGCTTATCAACCCACAACAAGCTCTCACCTCCAATTTCCTAGAAGTGATTTTTTTCTAAAAGAATCTCTCATTGGGATTTTATCAACTGCTCACATGCCTAGGAAATTTGCTCTCGACAACAACTTCTGCCATTTTGCCAGGCATCGACATCAGCCTCACCAGTCTATAATCTTCTGGCTCTTTTTAAGAAGCAATTACACTGTATATCCATTTGGCAGATGTTCATCTCCAGACCTTCTCCAGTTGTTTCAACAAATATAATCTAGACAACATTCAGTTATGTCCACAAAGGTTTCTTGCCTTACACTGCTGAAGGCATGTTCGAAAAGGAGGGAGGAGCAATAGGTGAGCATTTCCTGGTAAATTTTGTATACTGAATCACATAAAACTTGCCTCAGATTCCATCACAAAATCCCAGGAAGAGAAGTTATAACACACAATCACCTGAGTGACAAGTTAATACCAAGAGAAAATCTAGTTCAGTCTTAGATATCTTGGTTATATCAATCACAGCTCTGTCGCATGCCATTAGGAAGATGGAGACATTTTACTTACCGTTAATTTCCTTTTCTGTATCCTTGCTAGACCAGTCCAGACAAGTGGATTGTGTCCCCCTGTCAGCAGATGAGACAGAGAAAATTCCAGAAGCTTAGTGACATCACCCTTGATCGATAAACCTGTACCCCTAGGGATCAACTTCGGTATATCCGTAGCAAGCAGAGTGGTCTGGATAAATTGAATGGAATTCGAACATACATAGTAAAACAACAACTGGGAAGATATAGTTTGTTCCTTCCTGGGCTATCTACATGGCAGGAGCCAAGATCTGTACAAGAGGTGAAAGGACATCTGCCAGTCGGGTCAATGAGCTCTTAAGCGTCGATATGGCCAAGTCAGAAAATTGCAGGGTAGTGGGGAGGGTTCTGGACTGGTCTAACAAGGATTCAGGAAAGGAAAATAATGGTAAGTAAAATTTCTCCTTCCAGTACATTCTGCTAGACCAGTCCCTACAAGTGAGGCGTACCAAAAGCTAAGTCCCCTCTGGGCAGGAAGATATGGTGGCAGCCAAAACGCTGGCCCAAACCAAGCTGCTTCCCGAGCATGGAGGTCCAGATGATAGTGTTGGGCAAAGGTCAAGAGTGAAGACCAGGAGGCAGCCCTACATATATCTATCAGGGCAACCCGCACCCTCTCTGCCCAAGTCGCAGCTTGAGCCCTAGCAGAGTGAGCCTTGAGCCCGCTGGGCACAGGCTTGTTCTGAAGTATGTACACAGCCTCAATGGCTTGCTTGATCCACCGAGTGATGGTGGTCTTAGAAGCAGCCTCCCCCTTGCGGCGCCCTCCAATTAACACAAAGAGGTGATCGGAGAGGCGAAAGGGGTCAATGACCTTGAGGTACCGCCGCAACATCCTTCCAACATCAAGTGAATGGAACACAAGAGTCACTGGCCTGCTGCCCTTTCAGGAAGGAGGCAGGCCCACAGACTGGTTCACATGGAATGTGGACAAGAAGGATGGAACTGGGTGGATAGTCATGCCTTCCGGGGAGAAGAACAGAAACGCGTCCTGGCAGGACAGCACCTGAAGCTCAGACACTTGACGAGCCAAGGTGACCGCCACCAGAAGAACGGTCTTAAGAGTCAAATCCTTCGCTCAGTGGAGAGATTCGTAAGGAGGCATGGAAAGAGCCTTAAAGGACCAAGGAAAGGTCCCAGGAAGGGACTACCGGCGGAAGGGCAGATGTACAGGGCGCACCCCGTGCAAAAAACAAACCAGATCAGGTTGAGAAGCCAGGGAATGACCTCGGAGAGGACCTCAGAAGCATGTGAGTACAGCTATTTGAACCCTCAGGGAATTCATGGCCTTACCCTGATCAAACCCTCCTGAAGGAAGGTTATAATGTCCAGAACCTTCACTTTCCAAGGGGACAATGTTTTGCCAGAGTACCATGTGGTGACTCTAGCATAGGCCCACAAAGTAGAAGGGCAACGTGTCTTCAGAAGAGTGGCTACCAAACTGAGGCGAATAGCCCTTCTGCACTAAGCATCTCCGCTCAAGAGCCAAGCCGTAAGAGTAGGGAGTTGGGTCGTCCATGATAATCGGCCCCTGATACAGGAGACCCCTGCGGGTGCCGAGCAATAGAGGCATAGCTAGCAAGAGGCGTACTAGGTCGGCGTACCACAGATGCCATGGCCAGTCGGGCGCTATCAGGATGAGGTACGTGTGGTGCGATTTGATGCGTCCGAGTATTCTACCTATCAGCAGCCATGGTGAAAACGCACAGAGTACCTGATCCATGGGCCAGGGTTGGACTAGGCCCTGAGACAGCTGAAGAAGAACCTTGGAGATGGTGGCTGTGGCCAAGAGATCCACCGTTGGACGACCCCAACGAGCCACAATCTTCTGGAAGGCCTTCGAAGAGAGCTCCCATTTGCTGGGATCCAGAAGATGTTGACTGAGAAAGTCCGTGCAGACATTCTCCACCACTGCAATGTGCTGTGCAGAGAGGGCTTGAAGATGCTCCTCTGCCCAAAGGAACAGAAGGGCCATCTCTCGCGCCACTCACGGACATTTTGGACCCCCTTGCTGATTGAGGTAGGTCACAGTTGTCGCATTGTCCAAATGTATGTGGACCACCTTCTTGAGGAGCATGTTGGCCGGAAGGCAAGAAGTGCCAGGCGAACCGCCCGGGCCTCAAGACAATTGATCAGCCAGGAGGCCTCAAGGGCTGACCAAGAGCTCTGTGCTGTTCGGCCCAGAAAGTGAGCACCCCAGCCGGAGAGACTGGTAACTGGGACCACAATGGAGTTTCCAGCAGACCACTTGCAAAAGGTTGCGACGGGATAGCCACCACCGGAGACTGCGGCACACTGCCAATGGTACAGGAAGACCGAGCCGATAATTCTGGGAGCTGGGAGATCAGCGGGACAAGAGGGCCTGCTGGAAAGGACACATATGAGGTGTGACAAAAAAGAAACGAGACTTTCCCATAAATGTTTTATTACAAAATCTACAGAGAAATTAGCATTGTCCCCTTCAAAGTAATCTTCCCCAGAGTTAATGCACATCTGCATTCGCTTCTGCCACGTACGGAAGCACTCAGTAAAGTCCTCTTCCTTGAGGTCCCTCAGCTCCCTCGTCACAGTGGCCTTGATCTCTTCTATAGAGGCAAAATGAGTTCCTTTGAACACAGCCTGTGGGAAGAGCCAGAAGTTGCACGGTGTGAGATCTGGGGAATAAGGAGGGTGGTCGAGAGCTGTGATCTGTTTGTTGGCCAAGAACTGCCTCACACTGAGTGCAGTGTGTGCGGGCATGTTGTTATGGTGGAGCAGCCACGACTTGTCTCTCCACAGAGCCTGTCTGCTGCGCCAAACCTGGTCATAGAGGCGATTGAGGACCTGCTGGTAGAAATGCTGGTTGACTGTCTGACCCTCAGGCACAAACTCACGATGGACCACTCCCTTCTGGTCGAAGAATGCGATCAGCATGACCTTGATCCTTGATTTGGACATGCGCGCCTTCCTGGGTCTGGGTGACAGTCGAGTCTTCCACTGCAGGCTGTGTCTCTTGCTTTCAGGGTCATACTGGAAGACCCAAGTCTCGTCTCCTGTGATGACTCAGCCAACGAACTCTGGATCTTCTCCGATCTTCTTTAGCAAGTCTCAACAAACATTGTCCCGGTGCTCCTTCTGGTCATACGATAAAAGCTTGGGCACCATCTTGGTGCACACCTTCCGCATCCCCAGCTCCTGCACCAAGATGGTCTGCACCGACTCACTGTTCAGGTTGAGCTCCTCAGTTATCATCCGCACTGTCAATCTGTGATCACTCTGCAACAGCTGGTTCTCAGCCGTCTTTGTCATGGAAGGCCGTCCTGACTTGGAGTCATCCTCCACCTCCTTGCAGCTAGTCTTAAAGCATTTGTGCCACTCAAAGACTTGCGCCCTTGACATTGCATCTTCTCCATAAGCCTTTTGGAGAAGTTGGAGATACTCAGTTGGGCCCTTCCCCAACTTAACCAGAAATTTCAAGTTGATTCTTTGCTCCATATTTCTGCCACCTCCAGTTGCATGACAAAGCGATGGAGCAGTGTGCTACAAAAAAAACTGAAAAAAAAAAAAAAAAACAGTGAGAGAGATGAAAAATATTATAGCAGAATAGTGGCGAGATGTTGCACAACACAGTGACATAAGTGGTTAGCCAATTGACATCGAATCATGGGAGTGGCTACCACAGTCTCGTTTCTTTTTTCGTCACACCTCGTATTTGCCCAAGCCCAAGGAATCACATCTAAAGTGGATGCCATGGTCCCGAGGATCTGCAGGTAGTCCCAGACCAAGGGTGTCCGGAGCTGAAGAAACCTCCTGAGCTGTGTGACTAGCTTCTTGCATCTGTCCTGGGTAAGGAAGACCTGACCCAACCAAGTGTCGAATTGGGCCCCAAGAAACTCCAGCGACTGAGGGGGCCACAAGTAGCTCTTGTCCCGATTGATTATCCATCCAAGGCGAAGCAAAAAGGATGCCACCTGCTGAACCACCTCTGTTGCCTCCTGACGAGACTTTGCCCGAATAAGTCAGTCGCCCAGGTAAGGGTGAACCCGGATACCCCAGCGCCGAAGGGCAGCTTCTGCTATTACCATGACTTTGATGGAGGTACGGGGAACCATGGCCAGGCCAAAGGGAAGAGCAGAGCCCTGAATTGATAATGACGACCCAGCACTACAAAGTGGAGGAACTGCTGGTGAGCCGGGCGTATGGGGACGTGAAAGTAAGCCTCGGCTAGGTCCAGAAATGCCAGAAATTCACCAGGCCTGACTGCCTGGATGACTGACCGCAGCGTCTCCATCCGAAAATGCGACACATGCAGACATCTGTTGACCCCCTTCAGATCCAGAATAGGCCAGTATGAGCAGTCCTTCTTGGGTACCACAAAGTAGATGGAATAATGCCCCAACCAAGCTTCTGTGGGGGAGGGGGGGGGAAGGAACTGGGCAGTTTGCCTGGAGCTGAAAGAGGCACTGCAGAGTCTTCTGGACAGTCAGTCGTTTGTCCAACGCCCGGCAAGGGGAGATCAGAATGGCGGCTGGAACAGGTCTCTCGAGCTTGAGAGCATACCCGTGGGTAATGATCTCAAGAACCCATTTGTCTGATGTGATCTGGGTCCATTCGCTGGAGTACAACTGCAGCCGTCCACCCACAGGAGGCACCCGGAATGGAAGAGGTTCTGGCAGCGCCGGTAAACGTATTGGTGGAGAAACCATCCTCGCACCAGGCTCCCCGAAAGGTCCGGGGCCGAGATCTTGCCTTAGCGGAGTAAGAGTTGGAGCGACCCGGCCAGTAGCGGCATGTGTCCCGAACACACGATCTGTAAGAAGAAAGAGCAGAGGTGGCCTGGGGATGGCGAGAAGTTGCTCTAGGCTTGTCTTCCAGCAGTCATTGTGGCTTAACTTCGCCGAGGTCCTTGACCAGCTTGTCCAGGTCTTCCCCAAACAAAAGCTTACACTTAAAGGGAAACTTGGCTAGACGGGCCTTGGAAGCAGAGTCCACGTTCCAATGGCGAAGCTATAGCCATCGTCGAGCCACTGTCAAGGCCACAACAGTCCAGGTCGACAAACGGAGCAAATCATAGAAAGCGTCTGCCAGGAAAGTCACGATGGACTCTATGCGGGCCAGGACGGGATCTTCTGGAACTAATTGTAGCCAATGCAGCAATGCTCTCTTAGCCAAGCCGCCACACACTGAAGCTTGTGGTGCCTCAGAAAAGGAAGAAAAAGTCATCTTCAAGAGACCCTCAACCTTCCGGTCAATCTGATCCCAAAGAGCCGTACCTCCCTTGACTGGGATAGTGGTATGCTTAGTGACTGCCGTTACCAAGGCATCCACCTTCAGGAAATGCAGCCATCGCTCGAGATCGTCAGGGATCCAAAGATAGGTGCGGCCCAGGTGGCAAGCAGACCGGAGGGAGGTCTCAGGGGAATCCCACTCCCAAGTGACCATTTGCTGCAACTCAGGGGGAAAAGGGAAAAGCCTTTGACAGCTTCTTGATACCCAGGATGATGGGAGAGCCTTTGAGGTGGAGGAGGGTGTCCCACTGGCGTAGTAGAAGCTGCCGGGCCCACAGAGAGCCTAGAATGCCAGAGCTCCCAGGCCTGACGGAAAAAGTCCATAAACTGAAAATCCGCTGGAACTGAAGGAGCTGGAGCCGGAACTGCGGGGGCTGAGACAGGTTGCAGGGTAAGCTGCTGTAAGGGATGGTCTGATGACTGAAGCAGTCAAATGATGCTCAGGCAGGACCACCAGGGGGGTGGGGGGGGAGGGGAAGTCCTGTGGGAGGGAGGGAGCTGAAGCTGAAGGCAGGATTGACATGGATAGAACCTGTGTTGGAGGAATAGCTGAAGGAGATGCAATGCCTGCAGAATTTTCCCCTTGGTCGGCCTTGCATGTGGCGCAGAGGTCCCCCATCAAAACCCGGCTCTTTCTGCTGCAGCCGAGGCAGCGTGGTAAGGAAGATGGCATCCCGCAGCAAAGAACAGGGCCTGATGACGTGCAGGCACGAGTTGGTAAAATGCCAGCCGCCGGAAGAAAATGTCAACACTGCAGCCTAGGCGGGAATCCCGAGAACCTGTAATACAAAGAAGGCAAAGGTGAGGCAGGCGTGACAACGCTGAATGTGCGTTCGGAGTGGTGTCTGAAAAGGCAGCAGTTCTATACGGGAACGGCACCAGGCCACCTCATGGAAACGGTGACCGGAGAGCAGGGAAACACGAGGCACTAGGGGGGGGGGGAAGGAAGGCTGCAGAGCTCAAAAACACAAGGTACTCTAACAACGGGGGTTTCGGGCCGCCAGAAGCATCGACAGTACTCATGGTAGACAGTTGAAAAACAACAACTGATCGCCAACAGCTACCTAAGGCTCGCACAGCTTCATTGTCCCCGGCAGTCTGCTTACTGCCTTTAAACATCTTTAGGCTCTTCCATCTTTTCCTATTTGTCGTCTTTTTTTTTTTCTCTTCACACAACTAGGTGTGATATCCCGGCCGGCTCCCTGCAGCTGATATCCTGAAGCTGAGGCCTGAGGCAGGGACCATCACCCAGCGTAGGGCTACACTGTTCCTCTTGAACAGGAACCCTGCGCCTCAGAGGTACTCCACTGACCCTCTTGGTCAGGAACATCTTTGGAAACAGCCAGGGGAGAGGTAAGGTAGAGAGCCTCTGCTGCTAGAAGACTACACTGGAACCAGACCAAGTAGGAGTCCACCATCTGCTAAGTCAGAGAAAATACTGAAGCTGACCCCTAGGGGTACAGGTTTATATATCAAGGGTAATGTCACTAAGCTTCTAGAATTTTCTCTGTCTCATCATCTGCTGATAGGGGGACACAACCCATTTGTCTGGACTGGTCTAGCAGGATGTACTGGAATTGAATGTTTCAGGTTGTCAGAAGTATTCTTATTCTCCTATATGAATTTTATAGCAAAATCTAACGTTTAAAAAAAGGAGAGAGCATGGCAACAAGGTCTAGTACAAGAATCAAATATCCCCCCCCCCCCCAATCAGTGTGTGTTCATAAATGCAAGCCAGTCTCTATCTCTGGGGCTTCATTAGAAAACTTTCTAATTAACTGGGCTGTCTCTTGATGGTAAATAAAAATAAAAAAAAAAAACACTGAAGAAAAGCAGCAGCCAGAGGTAATGATCCCAGAAAGAGCAAGTAAAATTAGAGGCAGAATACAGAGATACTAACCTAGACAAACCCCCAGAGGAATGTGCACCTGTCCTCACTAACTGAGGCTGGCCAGATATCATTCAACAAGATAAGGGGAAATCAAACAATTTTAAGTACCACAGTGGTTGGGAAGGAGCCAACAGGTTACAACTCCCTGAAAACAAATACGTAACATCCAGTGAAGTTACAGGGGCTTAGACAGTCTGATATTCAGGCAAGTGTTTCACAAGTTTCGGTAGCTGTTTAAATTATTAAAAGGCTTGGATTTAAAACATGATTGGAGAGGTATGTTGAATAAGGTATGGGGGGGGGGATCTTGTATGTTCATTTATACAGGATGGCAGAAGAAGCTGAACTCAGCTGGATAAGGAGCGCTATCTTACAAACAGAAAACTTCTGCAGCCGATATGTATTCTTGCTGCGTGAAATAATGAGACAGATCAGATTTATTTATTTATTTAACTGTATTTATATCCCGCTTTTCACCGGGTCAAAGCGGTGTTACATATAAGGGTGGGGAGAATTAAGTAACAGGGTGGGACCATCACCAGGTAGGCAACATTGATGATTTTAAGACAGACTTTAGACATGGACAGTACAGAGCAGTTGTTGTTCAGGGGTACAAGATGAGGGAGTTCAGGAGTTGGTGCATTTTTTGGTGGGGGTTGTCTTGGTCAATCTGTATTTTTCTGCTGGTCATCTATCATGTATGTTACTATGTAACTGAAAATTAATTAATTTTAGTGTAGAAAAGGAATGTTATAGGGGTAGTTGTCAACTGTGAAAATCACCCTGGGCATGTTTTTAAAAAGTGAATATTTATGCTGGATACACCCTCATAACAACAAATACCTTTAGATACTAGGAGTGGCCTAGTGATTGGGGCAAAGTTGCCCTGAGCCAGGGGTTCAAATCCCATTGGAGGACAGCAATCTTGGGCTGGAGGGACTGGGCTTTCTAGTCCCACAGGCACTCCTTGTGACCTTACGCAAGCCACATAACCCTCCATTGCCTCAGGTACAAAAAAAAACAACAACAACAAAAATCATAGATTGTGAGCCCTTTGGGGACAAGGGAAATGTCACATGAATGTCGCCGCTTTGACCTGGTGAAAAGCGGTATATAAGCATTGCTAAATGAATATTTGTTTTTAAGCTCCTCTTGAGTTTTGGGAAGTCCAAGAAATGGGAACCATCAGCAAAACAGAAGTTCAAAAACAAATTAGACAGACATAGCCTTTCTTCTCTGTCTGAGATAAGCAGATACATATTCAAAAGCAGTCCTCTCACCTTCTGATATATCCAGTTCTGCTGCTGGAATGGAAAGCCTGGGAAGCCAAGTCGTAAGGGCTTCAGGGAGAACCCCACAGGAGGAGGACCTAAAAGTGAATGTCGTGTAGCCTGAGGGAAAAACTGTTGCAGTGTTGGAGAAGCTATGTTAAATCCTTGAAAGTTACCTGCAGAAACAAAATCACATTGTAATCTAATGTAATTTATTCATTCAATGTCACTTTTTACCAAGCATTATGCAGTTTACAATTAGCGTAGTTACTCACCTGTAACAGGTGTTCACCAGGGATAGCAGGAATCAGTCCTCAAATATGGGTGACGTCGGCATCGACAGAGCCCGCATGGAGCATTTCCCCAGCTTTCAAAGAAAGCCTTTGAGAATGCCACCACGCATGCATGGTCCCCCTTCCCGCCCAAGAGTGCCATCTTGATCAGATAACATAGCTCAGGCAAAAAGAAAAAATACCAAGAACAGTGGGCAACTCCAAGGGGATGTGGGAGGGTTGTAAGGAATGATTCCTGCTGTCCCTGGAGAACACCTGTTACAGGTGAGTAACTACTGTATGCTTTCTCCAGCAACAAGCAGGAAGTCAATCCTCACATATGGGAATCCCCAGCTGCAGGCTACCGAGAACCTGTAGAAAAGCACCACGGTGAACCATGAACAGCCGCTGGTAACCAAAGACAGCCTGAGGACCCTGGGTCCCCGGAAGATCATGCTCCCGGTAGCCACAGGAGAAGGATCGGAGGGCAGGAGCTGCTTAAACCCCAAACAAATTACGGAGTATGGCCTGGCCGAAGGCACTGTCACAACAGACTCCCTCTCCAGGCAGTAGTGTGTTAGCCGAGGACCAGGTAGCAGCTCAGCAGATGTCAGCCAGCGGCACAGAGTGCAGGTTGGCCACTGACGCCACCCTTGCACGAACATTGTGCGCTGTGACCCGGCGGTAAAAGGGTAGTCCAGCTTGAGCCTGGGCGAAGGCGATGCAGTCTGCCACCCAGATGGATAGGGTCCACTTAGTGACTGTGAGCCCCATGTGAGCAGGGTCATAGGAGACGAAGAGCTGCTCAGACCTGCGGTGAACCCGCGTACGTTGCAAGTAGAAGGAGAGCCCTCCTGCAGTCAAGGGTATGGAGGACAGCCAACGCCTGGTTGAGGTGGAAATCCAAGACAACCTTTGGGAGGAATTTGGGGTGCATTCAGAGAACCACCCGATTCCCATAGAATCGCGTGTAGGGGGCGTCGGCCATCAGAGCCTGAAGCTCACTGACCCTCCGGGCCGAGGCGAGGGCCACCAGAAAAACCACCTTCCAGGAAAGGTGCCGAAGCTAGCAGGTTGCCATCGACTCGAAGGGCGGCTGAGTTAGCTGCGTGAGGATGACATGAGGTCCCACTCCGCAGGAAGTAGCCGGATGGGGAGCCCTGGAAAGCAGCAGCCCGCGCATGAAGCGGGAAACCAGCGGTTGACCTGACAGGGGTCTGCCCCCGACGGGATGGTGGTTAGCTGAGAGAGCTCTCAGGTGGATCCTGACCGAGTTGGACTTCAAGCCCGCCTGCGAGAGATGAAGGTGGTACTGTAGGACCAAGTGGATAGGGCAAGAGAACAGGTTGGCCTGTATCTCCGAGCACCACACCGAGAACCGATGCCACTAGTAGAGTCCTTGAGTGAGGCTAGCAGTATGTCCTCGACCTCCACCGGGAGATGAAGGGGGGCTAGAGCGACCCATTCAGCCGCCAAGCTGTGCGGGATGAGGACCTCAAGTTTGGGTGTAGTGGCAGACCCCCTTCCTGCGTCAACAAGTCCGGCATGCTGCTGAGGGGAACCGGAGGCTCCGATGAGAGGTGGAGCAGCAGCGGGAACCAGGGCTGCTGAGGCCACCGTGGGGCCATGAAAATTACCGAGGCCCCGTCCTGCTGTATTTTGAGGAGGGTCCTTGCTATGAGCGGAGTAGGGGGAAACACATATAGTAGGCCGTGCGTCCACGACAGGAGGAAGGCATCGGGGGCTTCCCTGTTCGGGTGGGGAACTGGGCCGCAGAACTGTGGGAGCTGCGAATTCACTGGACTAGCAAAGAGGTCTAGGATCAGAGTCCCCCAATGCCGGAACAGCCACTGTGCTGTCTGTGGGCAGAGATGCCACTCGTACGGTTGGCTTGTCTGCCGGGACGTTGTCCTGGCCCGGGAGATAGGTGGCCCATAGGGCTATGCTCTAGTGAACCGCGAAGAAACATATAGCCTCTGCCTGGAAGCGGTAGCCCTAACAGCCAGTGCCCCCTTGCTTGTTCATATAGAACATTGCCACCTGGTTGTCCATCTGGACAAGCACCGCCTGATGATAATTGCAGTGCCTGAACGTCCAGAGTTTGAGAAGATTGATCGGCTGCCGGGACTCCTCCAGGGACCAAGTCCCCTGTGTGCGGAGCTCACCACAGTGGGCTTCCCAGCCCATAAAGGAGGCATCCGTGGTCAGAACCACGTTGTGTTGTGAAGCCTGGAACGACATGCCCCGAAGCAGGTTCCGGGCATCCCACCACCAGTCAAGGGACTCGGCCAGTTGATGAGTAACTGAGACAGCATCTCGGAGATGACCTGTTGCCCGAGACCACTGAGCTCGAAGGCACAACTGCACCGCTCGCATGTGCCGTCGGGCATCTAGAACGACATGAATTGTCGAGGCCATATGGCCGAGGAGATGAAGCATCGATCAGGCCAGTATGGTGTCACAGCGTTGGACCGTGGATGCCAAAGCGATGAAGCGGTCCACTCTTTCCTGAGGAAGGAATGCTGTCGCCCGCTGAGTGTTGAGGCACACGCCGATGAACTCCAGGGATTGGACTGGAGTGAGATGAGACTTCGGGTAATTCACCACGAATCAGAGGTGCTCGAGGAGGTGGACGGTGTGAGCTGTGGCCCACTGCGCCTCATCAGCCGTCCATCCCATAACGAGCCAGTAGTCTAGATAAGGGTTGACGAAGGTGCCCTGCAGTCAGAGGTGGGTCGCGTCCACCGCGAGGCATTTGGTGAACACTCATGGGGTGGACATGGTATGGTTGCCTTGTACCCTGAAATGCAGGTATTTCCTGTGTTTGGGATGGATGAGGATGTGAGCGTATGCATCCCGAAGGTCTAAGGAGCATAGCCAGTCGCTCTGCCGGAGGAAGGGCAGCAAGGCGCCAAGGGAGAGCATTTTGAATTTCTTCTGCACCAGGTATTCGTTGAGATTTCTTAAAATCAAGGAGAGGTTGGAGCTTTGGCACAAGGAAGTAACGGGACTAGAACCCGCAACCTTTGAGATGCGGCGGAACCACTTCCACCGCTCGTTCCTCGAGGAGGGTGGCAAGCTCCTGTGCCAAGGCGGCCTGGTGCACGGGGAGCCAAAGAGGCTCCATGGGACAGAAAGGTGGAGGGAGCTGGTCCAGGTGGAGGAGGTAGCCCTCACAGACAACCCGGAGGACCCAGGTGTCTGAGGTGACAGACTCCCATCTGGGAGCAAAGTGGACCAGGCGCCCTCCAACCAGTAGCTGGATCGCCAGGGGGCGAGCAGCTATGCACCTGGTGTCAAAAACCTGGAGTCAACTGGGCTGCTGCCGGGGTCTGGCTTTGGGTCCCTTGGACTTACACGGGCCTTGGAGCCCACTCTTGCTCTTTCCACTCTGGGACGGAGTGAACACCAGAGGGTAAGGTGAAAGACGACGAAGTCCCAAGGCCCGCTGCCAAAGCAAGGGCACTGGGGACGGCAGGAAGAGGACTGGGAAACCGGAATTAGAGACTTTTTCCCGAGGTACAGGACGTGCGTCCGAAGGGCTCCGCGGAAAAAGGGAAACTGATCAAGATGTCACTCTTGGGCAGGAAGGGGACCATGCATGTGTGGTGACATTCCCAGAGGCTTTCTTTGAAAGCTGGGGAAATGCTCTGAGCGGGTTCCGTCAGTGCAGACGTCACCCATATGTGAGAACTGACTTACTGCTTGTTCCTGGAGAAAAATAAAAATCATAATAATTTAAATACATTAGCAAAAAGCCTATCTCAAGAGATCCAATGTGCCCAGTAAATCAATGTAACTACTAGACTCATAATGTTGTACAAAAAGAAAGGTTGCTTAACTTTAACGATTATGTTGGGTATACAAAAACATAACTCAACTCTTCACAAGTAATTAAATATATGTACATGAGAAATGTAAGAAGAAAGTTCCCCCCACTGCCAAAACTCTCAGCTTAAAGCTGTAGGAAAGACTTCCTCCCTACTTGAGTGAATCGAGAGACATCCAAGAAAGATAGTTATCTTATAAATAATGTTTCTTATGGAAATATGCCCTCATAATATTAATTTTAACCATCTCTGTGACTAGGGAGACAAGCAAGGAGAATGTTGTTATCAGATGATTCTATGAAATTAGTGAAGGCAAAATTAGTTTCCTCCTCAACTTGCACCCTCTCTTCCCCTCAAGTCAAAGACCTGGTTGATAAAATATATTTGAAACAACCAGGTTATCATAATCAGGAAACAGTAGAATTTTCTTATAATATTTCTTTAACACTAAAGGAGACAAGAATGGAGTCTTTGGAAAAAATTTAGGAATCGAAGGTTCCTAGATCTCAATTATCCAAGAATTCGATATGCTAGTGCAATAAGTAACTATCCTTAACACCCACAGAGCCCACATTTTGTGGTGACCCAATCTGGCCCTCAATCTTATCAAGCCTCTGGGTTAGATCGGAAGATTTTAAACCTAACTCATGATGTTTTCCAACATCTTGCTCAGAAAATTTCACAGTCTGATCCATGAAACCCTGCAATAGATTATTAGTCTCAGATACTATCCTTCCAGATGTCCAAATGTGTGCTCTCGGAGGGGGTAACCCCCAAGACTGTCGAGGAAACACGAGACCCTGACACACACAAAGGTTCAAGAAGAATTCCCTCCTAAGAAGCTTGCGGACGGTTCACAGTCAGAGCTTCTTCCTGTACCTGGCTGTAACACCCCATTCCTTTCCGTTCAATACTACCCCCGGATTAGGGGGCAGGGTCTGAACTATTGGACTTAAGAGACATCCTGGAGAGCTGAGATAAAGAAGAGTCCACCGGAGAAGTCACTGATATCCCCTTTACCTCAGACATTACTCAGACCACATAGTCCCGTTTTGGCTTTATTTGTGGCTATCATACAAAGCTCACATTGACCTCCAACAATCGGCCAAGAGAACTATTTGACATTGTCAAATGTCTTACAGAACCACCCACAAACCACTCCCCAACCACCATCATCAACCACCAACAATTAGCTGCACATTACAAACAGCTCCAACCCCTTCAGTCCCACACTCCCATCCCCTCCACATCCACTGGACCACCTTCCTCACTATCACCAGTAAGGACATTGAGAAGATACTGACATCACTCTACATCTCCAACTCCCTTCTTGACCCGTGCCCACCCAACTGGATTAAAGCAGCTAAAATAGATCTCAATCCAATCCTTGCCAAAATCATTCATGAATCCCTACAGCAGGGAACAATGCCAAAATCCCTCAAATTGTCATCCCATCTGCCCCACCTTAAAGAAACCTCATTCCCAAGGACCCTTGCATCCTACAGACCCATTGCCAGCCTTCCATTCCTGGCAAAAATTATCGAAAAAGTCATACAACTTCAGCTACAGGACCACACTGACGAGAACCTCCTCCTGGATCCCCAACAGCATGGCTTCCGCACACTGCATGGAGTTGAAACTTTGATGATCTCTCTTCTCAACACATACAAGACTGGTCCCAAGCATTCCTCCTAATATTCTTGGACATCTCCGCAGCCTTTGACACAGTCAACCACAATACTTTCATACAACGCCTGCAATCATATGGCATACAAGATAACAGTCCTAAAATGATTTCAGTCTTACCTCTCTGACAGGCAACAACAAATCAAACTGGGAATGAATGTCTCCAAACCATAAGGAGTACCCCCAAGGATCCACACTATCCACACCCCTCTTCAACCTATATCTCAAAGCCCTCTGTATAATAATCAAAGAGCACAACGTCAACGTCCACATATACGCAGATAACATTATGTTATATTGTCCACTCCACACCAAGCAGCCTTCATTCAGATACAGGAATGCTTCTCAGATGTCTCCCACTGGCACACAGCAAACAATCTCTCAATCAATTACAAGAAGACAGAAGTACTGTTTATTACTAATGACTCATCATTCATCCCATCATCCACGATAACACTAGACAACATCCAGATAAACATCCATCCAAAACTCAAATACCTTGGAATAATTATTGATTAAACAGTTAACCTTCAAGGACAGGTAACAGCAACAGCCAAACCAATATTCTTCAAGTCAAAAACTCTACAGCAACTACGCCCACTTCTCGATCCAGCAGACTTCCACTCAACTCTCCAAGCACTCACCCTCCCCCATATAGATTACTGCAACATAATCTATCAGGGCCTAACACAAAGCACCCTCCTCCCACTTCAAACTGCCTTACACACTTCTGCACAAATAAACCAGGGAGCTTCCAAAAGTGAACATATCACCCCTATCCTTAAACAGCTCCATTGGTTACCCTTCCCCAGCAGAATCAAATACAAATCTCTATGCCTAACCCACAAAGCACTACACTCCCACCTAGCCAAACACATCCAGTCCCTATTACCGTTACTCACCCCAGACAGACCCTAAAGATCATCCACAATAAATATGCTTGCCATACCACACTCAAAGATAAAGTCCAGCCAACAAACATATTGCCAAGCATTCAAATTCTTTGCACCATACCTCTGGAACACCTTACCAGACACAATAAGAAATACCAATGATCTCCCCACCTTCCGTAAACACCTCAAAACCCTCCTGTTTACAGAACATTACAGATCTACCACCCAACTCTTCTTCTGACAATATCCCACCCAATAATCATAGATAAGACCAAATTAGCTTACGTAAATAGTTAAACGATACCCCATGCACATAGTTTGCCGTTTATGCACAGTTCTCTGATGTTATTATATAATAGATGTTATATGTAAAAGAGTTTTTGTTTCACTGTAAACTGTTTTGACCTAGTGAAAGGCAATATATAAGTCTAGCTAAATAAATAAATAAAACAAACCAACATACATACATTGCGAGTAAATGATGGTTCATGGGTCCAGTGACCACTTTAGGGGGTAGATGACATAGCCGCCATCTTCTTCTGCTCCTTGATTTTCTACTTCCCAGTCCCTCTGGACATCTCATACAGCAGAAAATAAAGAGGCCCCAAAGGGGCATACCCCTTTGGTCATGCGCCCCTTCAGGCATGCAAACGTGGACCACGTCTGCACAGCGGCTGAAGGGTTTTAAATTCAGTCCCAAGTCTCCTGCCAGTGATGTGGGTGAGCAGAGCAATACCTCCTTCAAGCAGAACACTTTCCCGCAACAGCGAAAGGCATGCAGGCACACGACAGCCAAGTTAGCGACCACCAGAATTACTTGCTCCCAATTCAAGCTGCCAGCTGAAGAGTTTTAAATTCAGTCCCAGGTTTCCTGCTGGTGATGTGAGTAGGCGAAACAACACTTGCAAGCAGAATGCTTTCCCACAGCAGCAAAAGGCAGGCAGGCAGACACAGGACAGCTAAGATCCTGACCACCAGAATTACTTGCTCACAGTACTGCAAAGGTTTATATGTGAAGAAATATGCCTGACCTTCTAGACTTTGATAGAGTGTCAAGACTGGAAGATGGAAAAGGAACCTCCGTAAGGAGATCCGCAGAACAGATATGTTGCATGGCAACTGGAATCTGTGGAAGCACAAAAAGAAGGAGGACCGATGAAATAGTCAAAATTTAGAAACGGTCATATGCTGACTTGGGTTAGTTGGCCCTTTCCTCCTCCTATTTTTGGTGTTGCCGTTTCCTTCGTTAATGAGAGCAGCCAGTCTCACGGACAGTATGAGGGTATCCCCAGAGCACGTTTGTATGGTGTATGCACCTCAAGGTTGATCAACCCATCCACAGGAACAAAGGGTGAGCACTGCTCCAGCCCCAAGAACACAGGGCATGCATTCTGGGACTGAAAAGCTAATTGCACGGTGGTCCTGATGCCAAAATAGGATGATGGCCGGACCCACAATCCTAACTTTACAGTGGAGTCCGTGGCCTAAGGGGAACTTCCTTTGCTCGGTATCACCAGTGTCAGGCCCCCGCAATAAGGTCCCTTCCATGCCTCGTGGGAACTCAAAATGGCTGGGAGCAGATATTTGCCGGAAGAAGCAACAATGACTGCCTTTGCGCCGATGCTTTTTTTTTTTTTTTTTTTTTTAAGATGGAGCATCTACAGCTGCAACAAGTCCCCGAAGCGCTGAATGGCCTGAAAAATTGAAGATCACGGTGACAAGAGTCCAGTCGGGGAAGAGGCGGGGAGGGGGGTAATCACAGTTTTTCTTTCCTCTCCTCTTTCACCGCCGAGGGCAGATGCAATTATGCAGCAGCGGTGGCAGAGGGCTGCCTGGTCCACCCTAAGGCAGCTAAGTGATAAGGTGCATGAAGGCCTCACACCTCTAACCTGTGGATACGAACGGAGCCCTGGCTCACAGTAGGGCCATGCCCTCTTGCAAACTCATGTTGACCCAGCAGTGGGAGTACAACCACATTCAGGAGTGAGCGTGAGACAATTCTTGGCCATGTTGATGCCGCATGGTTCAAGGTAGTGCCGTACCCTCTGGACATTTTTGGATGTGGTCACTCAGAGGAAGACAGGCAAAAAATCCCACCACTGGATTGATTGTCCCAGAGGCAGGAATTGCAGCCATGTAGTAAGGGGTTACAGGACGCTTCTTTTGACTCTTCCCTTCTGTTTCTTCTGGTTTTATTTTTATTTTTTCTTCTTACTCCTGTCAAAAATGTTACTGCCCTTGCCAGAGAAGTCTGTTCTGATCTGAACAGATCAGCTATGGCTTCCAATAAGCTGGAGAGGTCTGCTCTGGGCAGGACTGACATGAGGAGGAGTAGGACTCCTCAGTGCTGCCATTGCCGGAGAAGTCTGCTGAGGACTGGGCTAGCACTACAGCCAGATTAGTTTCCAAGGCCCATCTCACCGATCATAACACCCATCCTGTATAAAACTTACATTGGCTCCCAGTCCTAAGCCAAATAAAATATAAGCTACTAATTGTAATATTTAAATTAAACAATAACATTTCCCCGTCTTTTCTAGCAACCCTCCTCCACACCCAACCAGATACTAGAGTCCGCATACAAAATGCTAGCAACTCCCTTGTAATCCTCCACTCTATCCGCAAGATGAAACAAACAAGCTTCAGAGCCTTCACATATACTGCCCCCAACCTCTGGAACTCGCTACCTCTCACACTTCGCTCAAAGACCTCCAGACATTTAGGAGAGACCTCAAAACATACCTCTTTTCTACTCATTACAGAAACTCAGATCTGAACCCAAATACAGACAAGTCCTCACAAACACTCACCACACACACCCCTGAACTACACCCACCTCCAACAATCACAAACTCAAATGTAATTCTTCTAACCTGCCCATAACACTCTAGCGCTAAAATGTGCCTCCATTCTTACCTGCACATTGAGACAATAATGCTTAGTAAATGTGTGCAAAGACTACTATATCGCACCTCGACAGATGTCTGCTGGCGGCACCAAACTGACCTCTGCCCAGGAAGCCGCCTGGGAGCGCATAGAGTGAGCTCGCAGCCCCTCCAGCACAGATCAACGCTTGAGGTAGTAAGCCGATGCAATTGCTTTCTTTACCCACCTGGAAATTGAAGCCTTATAAGCGGCCTCCCCTCGCCGTGGGCCTCCAAACAATACAAAGAAGTGATCAGACTTCCGGAAGGACCATGTGCGCTTCAAATAGCAGCGCAACGCTCTCCGAACAACCAGGAAGTGCAACCAAGAGTCTTTCCTTTCGGCTCCTGATCCCGTAAACACTGGGAGCGTCACCACTTGGTTGACATGAAATGGCAAAACCACTTTTGGTAAAAACAACGGAACGGTTTGCATTCTTTTAGACATCAGCAGGAACGGCTCCCTACATGACAAGGCCTGTAACTTGGAAATACATCGAGTGGAACAGATAATCACCAAGAACAAAACCTTCAAGAAAACCTGATTCAAGGGCTCAAAAGGAGCTGTGACCAAGGCCGACAAAAACACATTTAAGTAACCACGGCACGAGTCGGTGGCCTAACCTGCTTCACCGCTTGTAAGAACCTGACAACAACGGGGTGACATACAGTACCAAGGATGCCCCCTGAACCTGCCCCCTGTAGCAGGCCAAGGCCGCTACCTGCACCTTCAGGGAGTTTAGCACCAACCCCTTCTACAGACCATCCTGCAGAAAAGCCAAAATGTCCACCACTGACGCACCTAGGGCCCGCCGGTCTCACTGCTCGCACCAAGCTTCAAATACTTGCCAGACACAAATATAGGACAGCGAGGTGGATTTCTTCTTGGCCTTCAACAATGTGGTAATCATGCCAGGGGAATACCCTTATCGCAACAGTCGCCCCCGCTTAAGAGTCAGGCCATAAGCGAGGAACAATCCACCTGGGGCATTGTTATGGGTCCCTACGAGAGCAGTTCAGGTCTCTGCGGAAGCAGCCAAGGCTTGACCACGAGCAAATGGATTAGGTCCATGTACCACAGCCTCCACGGCCAGTCCAGCTTCAGAAGGATCACTCGACCTCGATGTCATACAATCTGATGTAGCAGCTGGCCAATTAGTCCAGGGAGGAAAGACATAAAGAAGCCCCTTCTCCTGGCTACCACTGGGCTAGCGCATCCAAGCCTTCCAACATGCGCTCTCTCCTTCGGCTGTAGAAGCGATCCACTCTGGTATTGACCGCTGTCACCAACAGATCCATTATTGGCAGACAAATGTCCACCAGGGCCCAACTCTGCTGCATCCATCCAACATCGAATGAGATAGTCAGCTTGGACAATGTCTTTTCCTGCCATATGAGCCACTGAGATCGCACTGAGGTGCCGCTCGACCCAGCTCAGTGGAGGCACTACTTCTGCTGCCGGTGCCGCCCTGCCTCTCTCTGCTATGGGGGCTACCAATTCTCCTACACCTCGATCTACTGGTCGCGGTGGTGGTGTTGGCCTCCTACTCTCTCCCTCCTGCCAATTCCAACCCCTCCTGCCACCTCAATCACACTCCCCCTCTCCTTTGAAGTCCACTCCATTCGCTTCCTCACACCACTTCCCCTCCGTGTAGCTGTTATTTATCACCCGCCCGATAACTCCAAATCAACCTTCCTCACAGACTTCGACTCCTGGCTTTCTGCCTTTATGGATCCCTCCTCCCCCACTCTTATTCTTGGCGATTTCAACATTCACATCGACAACCCCTCCAACCCCCATGCCTCAAAGTTCCTTGCTCTTACCTCCTCGTTTGACCTCCAACTTTGCTCCACTGCCCCCACACACCTACACAGCCACTGCCTTGACCTAATACTCTTCTCCAATTCCTCTCCTTCAAACTTCCGCAAATCAATCCTTCCCTCATCTGACCATCACCTACTAACATTTACTCTTCAGCTCCCGCCATCCCAACCTCGTCCTGTCTCCTCAGACCTATTTAGAAACCTTCATAATATTAATCCCGACTCTCTCATCCACCATTTCTCCATCTCTTTCCTCCATTTTATACTCTGAGTCAGTCGACGAAGCATTATCCTCATACAATGCTACACTATCCTCAGCCCTTGATACTCTTGCCCCTCCCACCTCACGTCCTGTAAAACGATCTACTGCCCAACCCTGGCTTTCACCCACAATCCGTTATCTACGCATCTGTGCCCGTTCTGCCAAACGAAGCTGGTCCAAATCCCACTCCCCAGAAGACCTTCTACACTTCAAATTCATGCTTGGCTCCTTCCAGTCAGCCTTAGCACTTGCCAAACAAGATTACTACATCCATCTGGCTAATTCCCTTGCCTCTGATCCTCACCGTCTCTTTAACACCCTCAATGATCTCCTCAAGGTCCCCCTGCCCCTGATCCTGCCCTCCCTCTCTGCCCAAACCCTAGCCAACTACTTCCATGACAAAATCCTCAAAATTACCCTCCAATTCCCTACTCCCTCACCTACCTCCCCTCCCCCCCCATCTCTCCTCCCCCATCCATACTCCCCCTGCACCCTCTCCTCCTTCCCCCGATCTCTGAAGAGGAAACCGCACTTCTTCTTTCCTCCTCCAAACCCACCACCTGTCCATCAGACCCTATCCCTACCCATCTCCTACATTCCATCTCCCTCACCATTGTCCCCCTCCATCACTCATATCCTCAACCTTTCACTCTCCACTGCAACTGTCCCCGCTGACTTCAAACATGCTGTTGTCACACCCCTCCTCAAGAAACCCTCACTTGATCCCACATGCCCTTCCAACTATTGACCCATCTCCCTCCTTCCCTTCATATCCAAACTATTAGAACGAGCAGTCCACCTTCGCTGCCTCGACTTCCTCACCTCCCAGGCCCTCCTGGACCCACTACAATCAGGCTTCCGTCCCCCTACACTCCACTGAAACGGAACTCACAAAAGTCACCAATGACCTGTTCCTGGCTAAATCTAAGGGCCTCTATTCTATCCTCATCCTTCTTGATCTTTCTGCTGCCTTTAACACCGTTGACCACAACCTTCTCCTCACCATCCTCTCCTCGCTTGGCTTCAAGGACTCTGTACTATCCTGGTTCTCCTCCTACCTCTGCCATCGCTCATTCAGTGTATGCTCTAGTGGCTTCTCCTCCTCCCCTACCCCACTCCATGTAGGTGTACCACAGGGATCTGTCTTGGGCTTCCTCCTCTTCTCTCTCTATACCCAAGGCCTTGGCGCGCTTATCTCTTCCCATGGCTTTCAGCACCATCTCTATGCCAATGACTCCCAAATCTACCTCTCTACACCTAATATTTCTCCAGCAACCCAGTCCAAGATCTCTGCCTGTCTTTCGGACATCACTGCCTGGATGTCTCATCGCCGATTGAAACTGAACATGGCCAAGACTGAACTCCTCCCCCCCACTTCCCCCTCTCTCAGTCCATGTGGATGGATCTACTATCCTTCCTGTTCCCTCGGCCCGCAATCTAGGGGTTATCTTTGACACCTCTCTCTCCTTCTTTGCTCATATCCAGCTTGTAGCTAAGACCTGCCGCTTTTTCCTCTACAACATCAGCAAAATCCGCCCCTTCCTCTCTGAACATACTACCAAAATGCTTATCCACTCCTTAATCTCTTCTCGCCTCAATTACTGCAACCTACTCCTCGCTGGTCTCCCCGTGAGCAACCTCATTCCCTTCAATCTATACAAAATCACGCTGCTCAACTAATCTTCTTCCAGCCTCGCCATGTCCACATTACTCCCCTCCTCAAGTCACTTCACTGGCTCCCTGTCCAATTCCGCATCCAATTCAGGCTTCTCCTGCTGACCTACAAATGCATTCACTCTATGGCCCCTCAATACCTCATCTCTCGTCTCTCCCTACGTCCCCTCTCGGAATTTGCGCTCCGCTAACAAATCGCTTCTTTCAATGCCTTTCACCCGCACCGCAAACTCCCGACTGCGCTTTCACCTTGCTGCGCCACATGCCTGGAACAGTCTTCCTGCGTCTGTGCGCTAGGCGCCCTCCCTGGCCCTCTTCAAATCCAGGTTGAAGACCCACCTCTTCACCGTTGCATTCAGATCCTGACTTCCATCCTCATCCTACCCTAACCCCCATTAACGTTTATGACCAAACTTTAGACCAAGCTATACCACACCGTACCTTCCGCAGAACTGACTAATGCTCTGTACTGTTCTAACTAGATTGTAAGCTCCGATGAACATGACTCTGATGGGCAGGGACTGTCTCTTGTATGTTAGCCACCTCTTGTAGGCTAGTTGTGCAGCGCTGCGTGCGTGGCGCTCTATAAAAGTGCTAAATATTAGTAAAAATATATGCTACTGTAGAGGTATTGTCCGATAACACTCTGACCACGTGAGCCTCCAACATTGGCACAAAGTGTTGAAGCGCCTTCCAAACCGCCTGTATCTGTAGTCGATTGATGGACCAGGATTTTTCCTCCACCGTCCATGACCCCTGGACCACCTGTGCACAATAATGCACAACCCAGCCGTTTAGAATGGCATCCGTAGTCACCACCATCCACTGTGGCTGAGACTCCCTTCGCTAAATTGCACTTTTTCAGCCACCATTTCAACTCTTTCTTTGTACTCTCCGGGCATTGAAGCCTCTGAGACAATGAGTGGTACTGAGAACATAAGAACATAAGATATGCCATACTGGGTCAGACCAAGGTCCATCAAGCCCGGTATCCTGTTTCCAACAGTGGCCAATCTAAGTCATAAGTACCTAGCAGATTCCCCAAAAGACACAGGTTCCACAATGCTTGTATTGGGTCATGCAGTGCCATGTCGTACATTTTGGTTTCTGTGGTGAAAATGAGCTTGTGGCAGACTGCAGCTAAGTGAAATAACTTTATTTGATAGTTTACTTTTTCAAATTATTAAAATGGAGTGATCACAGCGAGGGTGGTTTTGCTTCCCCCCACTTTTGGTGAACTATACTCCGACAAAAAAAGATAGAGGGTCTTCTTATTATTCTTCTCAGAGTTCAATTTTTTGGATGTTCTTATTTCACTCTGAATAAGGTTCTCTTTGTTCTGTCTTTTTCTTACTTTGAACCTAGTAATGGCCTCTGATGTATTTGCATACACAGATGAGCAGCTTAAAAAAATTTAGGCAGAGCAAATCGCTGTTTGAAGATCTGACTGTTTCTGATCAAGTACAGTCTACGGTTTTAGAATTAAAGACCTTCACAAACGACTAATTAGAGTGCAATTTCACGGTTTAGCCATGATCCAATATTTAAAATCTATGATAATACCAAAAGGTTTGAGGATACTAAAAGCTCCACGCCAGTTTACAGACGACTCAACCTTTCTAGGTAGATGGAATGCAATCTTAAATAAATGCAGTTTTGATTTGATAGCACTTTTGGTTGCGCGCTCTACTCAGGAACAGGAGAAATTGACATCTCAGACAGTCGAATTAAAATCTAAAGATATTTGAAACACAAGATACCCAGTCCTTTCAAACTCAATGGGCTGAAACGGAGAAACAATTGGAGATATTTTGTGATCACATTTGAGACTTAAAGATTAAGAAATTCAAATGAGATAAGTCGGATTATGATGATTGTATCTACAAATGGAATACCTCTATGGAGCAATCTACATCTAAGTATGTTATGTTTGCAATGAGTTCGGATGATTCTACTGATACGGATTTGACAGAGACAGGACATTATGGTCTCCAACGTTCTCGGTCTGTTCCATTAGAGAATCAGCATGGTAACCCTCGCCGAGGACGGAGACACCGACGACCTTATCAGCAGATGTTTTGGGAGGGCCCCGACACCAGACCCAGAACGAAGAAACAGCAGTCATCAACCTTTCAGGGCAATTACTGACACCAGATCAAACACAGGTTTTGGAAAAGGGGCTTTCTTTTGTCCCGGTACCAAAATATGATAAATTTGAAATCCGTGTAGCTCTATATCGCTTTTTTTGAAAATTGAGAATTATTCATCATCATTTCTCACAGACAGAATCTCCATCTGACGGCTCATTAGTAACTGATCCGTCTAATTGGTTACCGCCTGGTTTACCCGATAAAACTCTATCTACATATCAGGAGTTGGTTTTAGTGGCAATGAATACGGTGGAAAGTCAACCTGTTCGATCTTATTCAAATTTAACTCGTAAGCATTTCGAAGCAATTAAAAACAATTATCCCAAGCTGATTTAGTTATCCGACGTGCGGACAAAGGGGGCGTAGTGGTGGTTTTATCAATGGATCAATATCAACAGGAGATGGAAAATCATTTAAATGATCACAAGTATTACAAGCCTATGGATACTGACCCTACTCCACGTTTGATGGATCGGGTTATATTGTTGGTATCTGAAGCTCTCCAAAAACAATGGATTACTAAGCGGGAGTCTACATTTCTTATAAATAGGTTCCCCAAAATCCCAATATTTTATTTAGTTCCTAAGATACATAAAACTTTGATTAATCCACCTGGAAGGCCCATAGTTTCATGTCGGGACTCTCTTCTTGAACCATTGCCCAAATTTTGTGACTTTTTTTTACAACCTGCAGCGGCAAAAGTCCCTTCGTATATTCGTGATACAGGGGACTTTTTGTTACAACTTTCGACCTGTACTGACATTACTGCTTACAATTTTTTGGTAACTTTAGATGTCCAGGCTCTTTATACCAACCATAAATCAAAAGGAAGCTTTATCAGTTCTGGCCACTTTTCCATTAGATCTTCCCTCGCGATTTCCTCGGGCATTTTTGTTGAACCTTTTAGATTTGGTTCTTAACAATTACTTTTTGTATCAACACAAGTATTTTTTACAAGTCTTCAGGACTGCCATGGGGGCTACGTTTGCCCCCTCTATAGCAACTATCTATATGGCTTATTTTGAAGAGCTTTACGTATATTCAGCACCTTTATTTAGATATGTTGTTTTCTGGTGAAGATTTTTAGATGACATATTTTTCCTATGGTCTGGATCTGAAGCTGATTTACATTTATTTCTATCGTCATTAAATACTCATATGAGCAATATTCAATTTACAGCTCAAATACAGCAAACTCAAATCCAATTTTTGGATATTACCATTAGTAAAACATCTGAAGGTCTGTCTACGTCTTTATACAGAAAACCGGTGCAACGGAATACTTTATTGAGCTTTTCAAGTTTCCATCCTGCCCCTTTAAAGCGAGGCTTACCATATGGCCAGTTTTTAAGGCTCCGCCGTAATTGCTCGTCATTACAAGAATTCTATCATCACGCAGAGGATCTACGACAACGTCTGTTAGAGGCTATCCCCATTCAATAATTTAAAAAGCATTTAAAATGGGCTCGCTTTTCCCATCGGGAATGGCTACTGACTTCTTCCAGGACTTCCCAAGAATCTCAGATGACAGATGATAATATCACTGCGGTATTCCCTTATGTACAAGGAATCTTGGGGGTTATTTCTGCATTACGTCGTTTCTGGCCAATTTTGGAATTACATTCTTGTTTTAAAGAAAAGCAGTTAATGGTGTCCTACTCTAGGGGGGCTAATTTAAGAGATCTGGTGGCAAGAACCACATCGTCATTTGATCGCCCCCTTTCTTCACATACTGATTCGGACAACTTTATATGTGGCTCGTGAATTTATTGAGTATTTATAAGAGTCCTTCAACCCCTGCGCAACATAATCGAACAGACAGACTTCAGGACAGTAGCTCAAGCGCTCATCATTCCGCACTTTGACTATTGTAATGCCATATTGCAAGGTCTACCAAAAAAAAAACATAAACATCTTACAATTGGCGCAAAACGTATCAGCCAGGATCATCTTGAATAAGAAACTGAGGGATCACATAACTCCAGTACTGATTGAGCTTCATTGGCTCCCAATCTCTGCACGAGCAGTATACAAAATACTGGTAACAACTTTCAAAATCTTTCACAAGATATCCCCATCATTCCTCGATAACCTCATAACCACACAGCCCCCCAACAGATGCCGAAGAACTACTAATCTTAACACTCTGAGTACCCAGTAGTTTGAGACGTAAATGAGGGAACGAGCAACCGGGCATACACGTACACTGCACCCATGCTTTGGAACAAACTACCTCATGAGTTACGACTGATCAACAATCTACAGGACTTCAGAAAAAAGCTTAAAACCCACCTGTTCCAAACACATTACGGTATCACCTAGACAAATTCAATCATTCCCTCCGTACCCAAGTTGCCTAACCCCCTGAAGCACAAGAGGCAGGAAATAGATTCCAATGTCAATGTTAATAAGACTGCATAACTGGCAATAGACCTTACAACTATCTATATTCTTGATAAACCTGTAAATTAACTAGTTGCTTAAACTGGCTGATAAAACTGTAATTTTCATACGGTAAACCAAATGTATATTTATTCTGACCAATCAAGTGTATATTTATAATCTGTTCAATCAAATGTATATTTTTATTTGTGGCTCAAACCTGGGTGAGCAAAATATAATGTCTATTGGTAATTTTTGTGTGTTGGTGGTGTACCCCTCCTCCCCCAAATCATTCTATACCTTCAACTGATTTTATACTTTACTCCCTTGTATTTTACACCATTGGTCCGCCGCTGATCGCTGGAAGTGGCGGCTTACAAATGTATACCAAATAAATAAATAAATAAAATAAATTGCAAAACTAGCATCACAGGGGATACCTGGACAGATGCCCGCACATCCATTATTTATAAATCTAAATGGCACACTACTTGTGAATCATCTTTTGTAGTGTATTTGATCCTATGCCCTTGTTCTCTCTCTACTATGTGGGACGGACTATCAGACCTATAAAGAAGCGCCTGGATGAACATGCATCCCGTTTACGCCTGAAAAACCTCACAGCACCTCTGGTAGAACACTGTTTACAACGTACACATACTTTCCAGCAACTCCGTTGGCGAATCCTTGATTATATTCCGACCGATCCAAGAAGAGGTGACCGGATCTCCAAATTACAGAGGTTAGAACAGAGATGGATTTTCAGATTACAAACAAACAGTCTCCCTTAATGGTCTTAATGCCTTCCTCAAATGGCATAGTATAATTTGAATTTTACAATTTGGGCAAAACCTTCAATGAAAGTAACAATTCTCTGAGATGTATCTTCAATCAATTTTGTCCAACCAGGAGAGGAGGTTCCCTTGACTCATAGGGTCTTTCCTTCCTGATTGGTGAGTAAACTTGCCTTATGTCTATTGGTTTAGACTTTCTTTTGGGCTGACTTATCTACGTCAGACGCCGGCTTTTTTAAGCCAAACGGCTCTGTCTTTCTGAACATTGATGGCTCTGCCTTTTAAAAATTGAAGCTTTTCAACTACAAGCCTTCTATTTTACCTGATGCAGGGTCGAAAAATCCTTTAGACCCGAAACGTGCCACATCGTACATTTTGGTTTCTGTGGTGAAAATGAGCTCGGGGCAGACTGCAGCTAAGTGAAATAACTTTGATAGTTTACTTTTTCAAATGATTAAAATGGAGTGATCACGGCGAGAGGGTGGTTTTGCTTCCCCCCACTTTTGGTGAACTATACTCCGACAAAAAAAAGATAGAGGGTCTTCTTATTATTCTTTTCAGAGTTCAATTTTTTCAATACATAACCAAGCAACTGGAATATAACAACTTGATAAATGAGCGTAAACAGCAACACCATACCATCCTAATCATGAAATCTGTCAACAGACCGAGAGAACTCCTTAGCATTGTCCAAAAGTTCACTAAGGACACCACGCAGCACTGTACCCATTATCTTGACCCACAGGAATTTGCAGACTACATAAAATCAAAACACACCATCCAGACATGCTCCATTATACAACAGACAGATGACCTTGAGATAAAAGAGCAGCATCAAACCTGGGAGGACTTTAGCATACCATCAACACATCAAGTAGAGGACATAATAAATGGACTCAACATAACATCACCGTCAGACCCATGCCCAGTGTCTTGGCTCAAAGCCACAAGACGACAGCTCTCTCATCACATTCACAAAATCGTTAAAGATTCACTCCAACAAGGATACATGCCACAGTCCCTCAAGCACGCCATGATACGACAGATACTTAAAAGCAACAACCTAAGCCCCTCTGAACCAAAATCATACCGTCCCATCTCCAGCCTACCATTCCTTGAGAAAGTCATTGAAAAGACAATGCAGAGACAAATTCAGGACCATATTAGCATGAATGCCCCACTGGACATCCATCAACATGGCTTTAAACCCCAACACGGCGTGGAAACACTACTCACTTCCCTCTTTGACAATCTCTTAAGAGGCATGGATAACAAAGAATGGATTCCTGCTAGTGTTCATGGACATCTCGGCAGCATTTGACACTGTATCCCACGCCAGATTACTGCAATGCCTGCAGCAAATAGGAGTATGCAAGAACACTCTGAAGTGGTTTACTTCCTACTTGGAAAATCGAACACAACAAGTCAAATGCGCCCAAAAGAAATCACTGCAGTTCCCCGTCACGCAGGGAATAGCACAAGGTTCAGCCTTGTCATCAATGCTCTTTAACATTTACATCCAACCCATATGCAACATCAAACGCCACAAACTCCACTATCACATATATGCTCACGACATCATGGTGTATGCTCCAGTCAACCTACTAGCACTTAACACCTTGAAGACATGAATGCCTGGCTCACAGCCAATAACCTGACAGTCAACTACAATAAAACTGAGGCAATGTTCGTCACCAGGAACCCCACCTTCATTCCACCACAAACTATCAGCATTCTAGACAAACTCATAGTAGTCAAAGATGAAGTTAAGTACCTAGGCATCACAATGGACAGAGCTCTGAACATGAAATCCCACATCACCAAAACTGCAAACAAGGCCTATCGACGCTTGAGGACCATCAGAAAAATAAAGCCAATACTCAGACAGGATCACTTCCGCACTCATCACACCTATGCTTGATTACGGAAACTCATTATATCAAGGCCTCCCCTCAGCAGATCTTACACCCACTCCAAATGGTGCAAAACACTGCAGCATGCATCATTACGGACACTCCAAGAACTGAGCACATCACCACCATCTTACAGCAACTGCACTGGCTCCCAATGATAGCCAGAGCAAAATTTAAAACAGTCCTAATCATTTTTAAAATCATTCACCATCTCTCGGCAGACGCACTCCAAGACATCATAACAAGGGATATCAGCGATAGACCAAGAAGGATCAATAATGACAACATGATCGACACACCTGCAGGATATCACAAGACTAAACAAACAACTTCAAGAAGAGCTCCTTCACTACTGGCGTCCATACTTTGGAACTCTCTCCCATCGAGCCTGAGGGCATTAAATGACATCATAGACTTCCACAAGGCTCTTAAAACCCTGCTCTTTACAGAAACCTATGATCAGACAGACAACAGCCTCCACCCGAACGGTAATGCAACTACACCCGCCAACTCGATACCCACTCATACCAACTAGACATACGATACCCACTCATACCAACTAGACATACGAGTTCATTGTACAATGTTGTTAAGTACCCTCATGTTAAATGTAACCCCAATTGTGATGTGACCACTTTGAAGGATAAGGTGGTATACAAATCTGTCTAAATAAATATAGTCTAACTCCCCCATCTTATTTTTTAGACTTCCAGCAATTGCATACAAGTATTTTAGAGACTGCATTTTATTCATGTTAATCTGGATATCAGTAGACAGGTGTAATTTGGAATCTTTAAGCTCTGTCTACTCTGTACTCAAGGGCATTTGGGCTACTTTTGTCTTTACTAGAACCTCTCTGCTGATATGCCCTAACTTCATTCTTTTGGTAGTATCCTTCAAGGATACTTTGTTCAAACTATGCACTCTTGGGCAACTGTCCACTTTCTCCTAGTTTAAAAAAAGCGGCTCTATCTCCTTTTTAAAGGTTAATGCCAGCAGCCTGGTTCCATCCCGATTAAGGTGAAGCCCATCCCTTCGGAAGAACCCCTCCTTTCCCCAGAATGTTCCCCAGTTCCTAACAAATCCAAAACCCACATCCTTGCACCATCGTCTCATTCACGCATTGAGACTCCAGGGCTCTGCCTGCCTTTTGGGTCCTGCGCGTGGAACGGGAAGCATTTCAGAGAACGCTACCCTCGAAGTTCTGGATTTCAACTTCCTACCTAAAAGCCTAAATTTAGCCTCCAGAACCTCCCTATCACATTTTCCTATGTCACTGCTACCGACATGTACCAAGATAGAAGACGTCTCCCCAGCACTATCTAAGACCTTGTCTAGGTGGCGCAAGGTCTGCTACCTTCACAACAAGCAGGCATGTTACCAGGCAATCCTCATGTCCACCAGCCACCCAGCTATCTACATGCCTAATGATTGAATCACCAACTATAACGGCTGTCTTAACCTTTCCCTTCTGGGCACATGGTCCTGGAGAAACTTCCTCAGTGCGAGAGGGTTTTATATCACCTGGAGGACAGGTCCCAGCTACAGGATCATATTGTGCCACACCAGGGTGATGCTCTCCTGTCACGTGACCTCTCCCCTCCATGGCAACAGGGATGCTGCCAGACTGGAGGTGGGACTTCAGGACTATATCCCTGTAGGTCTCATCTATGTACCTCTCTTTCTTCCTTATGTCCTCCAAGTCTGCTACTCTAGCCTCGAGATCGGACTCGTTCCCTGAGGGCAAAGAGCTCCTTGCACCTAGTGCACATGTAAGACCCCTCAACAACTGGGAGAAAATCATACATGTGACACTCAATGCAAAAGACTGGAAAGCCCCCAGCTCGTTGCTGGACTGCTGTCTGCATTTTAGTTTAGGTTGTGTTTAGATATTTAAGTTCTTTACTTACTAAGGGTTGCTGGGGATACTTATACTAATAAAACTATACCCAATGTGTTTAATTTACTTTGTTCACCTGAAGCTTAATTAATCTCAGGTCCTTAATGTATGCCTGTGATGAGGATAAACAACTGCACCTGAGAGTGAATATGGCTCTTCCTTTCCTTTAAGAGGTTTAAGCACCTATAAAGCTACGATTATCCCAGGGTTGGGTGGGTGTTGGGGAGGGAGGGAAGGAAGGAAGGAAAGAAGACCTATGAAAAGCTGGCTGCTACACAGTACCCTGTCCTGTGCTTCTAAGGTAATCTGTGACCAATTTCCAGGGGGAGTCCCACAGTCCTTGCTTGGATAGAGGGAGTCTTGGCATCTAAATTTAACCAGAAAACTCTCTGCTGTGTTTTAAATTTAAACTGAAAATTATTTGCTGCTACTAGGCCCTGACTGATTTAACAGATACACTGGGTTCACAGATTAATCAGCTTTAATGTAAAAAATTCCTTTTTCCCCAAGAATTAGAAAAATTCCCAATAGTAAATACTTACAATTGCAGATCTCTCTCCAGAAGTAGCAGTCCCCTTTTGTAGTCCTTCAAGACTGAGGCGACCATCTCGAAAGCAACACCTGCTGCAGTGGTCGCATGTGAAATCTGGCCCAGGGAACCAGATCCAGCGCTTGTGCCATCAAACCGAGCATCTGTCGTGACATCTACAGAAACTGGCGCAAGACCGACTGGAACTTAAGCACCCGCTCCTCTGGCAACGAAACTAAGCCAGTCTGTGTATATGAACTGTTGAGACGGAACCAGATTGCTCTTTGCTGAGTTGACTATCCAGCCCAAACTCTGCAGAAAAGTGACTACTCTCTGCTTCTCACGCTGACTTTCATCTCTTGATTTTGCTCTGATGAGCCAATCATCCAGGTAGGGGATTACCAAGACTCCTTGCTTCCACAGAGCAGCTGCTGCCACTACCATTACCTTGGTGAAGGTCCGTGGTGCCGTTACTAGCCCAAAGGGCATTGCCTAAAATTGGAAATGATCCTAAAAGTGTCACAAACCTGAGAAAGCATTGATGCTCTGGGAGTATTGGGATGTGAAGGTACACCTCGGTTAAGTCTAGTGCCGTGAGGACCTCGCTACGCTGCGTGGCCACCAGAACAGACCGTAAGATTTTCATACAGAACCAAGGTACCCTCAGTGCTGCATTTACATGCTTGAGGTCGAGGATGGGATGGAAAATGCCTTCCTTTTAGGGTACCATAAAGTAAATAAGAGTATCAACCTGCACTGCACTGGCTAGGTGGTACTGGAACCACAGCTTGTAGTGCCAGGAGACGCTGCAGCGTCATCTGGACCGCGTGATGTTTGCTTGGTACTGAGCATGGGGAGAACATGAATGCTTCCCGTAGGGGATGCTGGAACTCTAATGCGTAACCATAGTGTATAACCTTCAGAACCCACTGATTTGAGGTTATCTGGACCCAGGAGTGGTAGAACTGCCTTAGTCACCCTTCCTATGCGTTCCTCCACCTCCTGGGTCCACCTGGCTTCATTGCATCTTTTTGGCTCCTCCGGTGGCGCTTGCATAATATCCACGACTGGTGCCACGGAGCCGAAAGGACTGCCCTGAAATGGGAACTGTCCCCGCTGGGAGGAAGAGAACCTAGTGGGCCGAAACCGAATGATGACCTAGGCAGCCTCCCGCGACAGGGCTGACTGCCCTTTGCCTCCACGAGGCTCGTCTTCGGACAGCCTGCCCCCCTTTGGACTCTCCCAAATTACATTACATCAAGGGTTACATTTAGAGGATGCTTACATGGTGATGTTTCCTGTGGTTCAGTTGCCTCTGATCAGGTCTGCTCTTCGGTGGAGTTGCAGGAGTGGGGAGGAGGAGAACGCGACTATTCCATAATGCCGCGCTTAGGAGTGTTTTAAATTTAAAAGTCTGCTGCTGGTGTTTCTTCTCCATGCGGTAGATGCTTACCCTGCAGAGGTGGAGCCAGGGTCGCTCGGTTGCTCTTCGCGATGGTGTCCGTGGGGGCGAGCCTCACCATCGTGCCACGCCACGGACACCATCGCGAAGAGCAACCGAGCATCCTCTAAATGTAACCCTTGATGTAATGTAATGTACGCAATGATGCCCAGCCTGCCTGTAATGTAATCCCTGATGTGATGTAACGTACCCTTGATGTAATGGAATGTAACCCATAATGCCCAGCCTGCTTGGAATGTATGTATGTATTTATACTGTGTGTGTAGTAAATGTGCAGTAGTACTAGTAATGGGAAACAGCCAACCTGGTTTTGCCCTAACTAGACTGTTGTTCTGTGTGTATTCTGTTGTCTTAATTAGATTGTAAGCTCTGATGAGCAGGGACTGTCACTCTTTATATGCCTGTACAGCGCTGCGTATGAGGTAGCGCGTTATAAATGTTTAATAGTAGTAGTCCTTGACCAACTCCTTTAGGGGCTCCCCAAACAGCAGCTTCCCTTTAAACGGGAGCTTGCTTAACCAGATCTTGGAGGACATGTCTGCTGACCAGTTTCTCAACTAGCGAAACCTCTGCGCGGCCACGACCAGCACCATACTTTTGGCCGATGATCAGACCAGATCATAACTAAAATCTGACAAATAGGCCGCAGCTGATTCCAATTTCAGAATCGCCGCCAGGTCCGTGTTCTCCTGGGCTAGACCTGGAAGCACCTGCCCCCATCTCATGCAAGCTCTGGCCACATAAGCTCCACAAATGGAAGCTTGTAGTGATAAGGCGTTGGCCGCAAATGCTTGCCTCAAGAGTGCTTCCAAGCGACAAACCTGCGGGTCATGCCTCCTTCCACCGGGATCATGGTCTTTTTAGTCACTGCCATAATCAAAGAGTCTACCTTAGCTGTCTGAAAAAGCTCCTTCTCCACAGGAGGCACTGGGTAGAGATGAGCCATCGCCAGTCCTCCCCTAAGTCCGGCCTCTGGAGCCTCCCATTCAGCCTTGATCATCTGTATAATGGCCTTTTGGACCGGAGGAGAGTTCTGAGGCACTCATGTCCTGAAAAAAGAGGGTCCCTCTAAGGGAACTTTGTCCTGCGTTACCCAAACAGGGAGGTTTAGCGCTGACAGTGATTGCGGGGTCAGCAAGACCAACTCTTCCTTGCGGAAGACTGGCACAATAGTAGGGTCGTTTCCTGGCATAAGGGCCTTCTCCCCCCCGTTCTCGGCCTTCCAGATCTACCTCAGAAATGGACAGACCCTCTCCGAGATCCTCCTCCTCTTCTGGGGCACTGGTGCCCACAGTTCATCTCTCTCACTCCTCTCTGAGAGCTGCAAGTGTTTTCCTGCACCCCAAATGGGAGCAGCTACCACTTGGAAGGCACTCCCTTTCCTGTGATCCAGCCTATTTCCTCCACTTGGCCCCGGTCCAGGCAGAAGGCCCCATGAAGGAGCAACACAAACTGCAGGGAAAACAGGAACGACTCCTCTAGAGATTCCTCCTTGGTCCCCTGTGCCTCCCGACTATCCGCTCCAAACTGAGTGCCCTTCGGTAAAATGGAGGTAGTGCTTCTAAACTGGCCGCCGGAGATGCAGCACAGGAAAATTCCTGCCTGTCTGACGGTGAGACTGAGGGCTCCCTGCACTGTTCATCTCTACCGGAGGCCTCCTAGAGCTTTCAGGCCAAGCTCCCAGCTCCTCCTGTTGCTCTTCAGCATCATGGTTTTCCCTTTCATAAGTGCAGCAGCAGCCCCAAACTGCGGTGTACACCATACACGGCACACACAGTTAACACTGGGCATAATGGACAAGAAAGCGCCAACACTTATCTGCTCCAGCACACTCTGCAAGGCCCTCCGACGCTCTACTCACACTCCAACAAGCTGACTAACCAGTTTTCGTCGGCAAAAGAAAAACTCAGACAGGCGCTAAAAACTTAATGAGCCCACAGCGCTGCCATCAGGACAGCCGATGCCAATTGAACGGCTCACAGACTCCCCATGGAGGTCTCTCACCCACCGAAGGGCTTCGATTGAACTGCACAGATTTTATTTTTTTTCCCCAACAACTTTCCCACTGAAGCTGCACTAGTGCAGAGAGACCTACGATAAGGACAGCTCTGCCTCCAGTCCACACAGTAATCAACTACCTAACTCAGGGTGACTCAAAATTAGTCAGACATCAGGAAGTCTTCTCAACAGCTGCTGTAGACTGAAGATACTGACAAGAGAGGGGAAGTTCCTCTAGGTTTAGGGGGTGATGTCACAGTGAAAAAATTTGCATATCAGTCTCCAGCTGCTGGTGGGCGGACACAACCTGATTGTATGGACTGGATTGGAGGGACTCAGATGAAGATGATTTTGTGAGAGCTAAAGAGCCATCTCATCTAGGTACTCATGCAATAAGAATAGATACCTATATAAAAAAATGATCTGAACATCGTCCACAAATATGTAAAACTCGCAGTCTAACCTATCGAAAATAGCTGCAACAGGTGCCAAATAGAGAGTGGATAGCATGGAAGACAGTAGTGCTCCTTGAGGTACACTATCAATACACAGAAAAAAAATCACTTTACAACAAATCATACTGCTTTCAATCAGGAGGAAAACAAATGCAACACAACTTTATTAAGCATAGGTCATAAGTAACCCACATCATCATGGTTGTACTGCAGGAGTAGCAGCATGGCTGGGTGCCAGTGTGTGTCTTACAAAGCATACCTTGCATGCGTTGCAGAACTAGAGCCTGCTGCAGCATGGGGTTAACGCTGAGTAGTGTTGATTGATTTGTTGGCCGTAAATTAAGCAACTGCTGTCGATGATGTACTGGCTGCAAACCTCTGTGCAAAAAGGATAGAAGAGGAAGAAAAAAAATCAACAGCTATAAAACAGTATGATTCAACTTAAATGAAAATAAATAGGAGAAAATCCCTCTCCCAGCAAGAGAAGCTATAGGAAGATGTAGCTGCTGCATTAAGCAGAGTGAATATCTGCCCAGATCCCCAACTAGGGTTCAGTCTCATCCCACGGGGCTCCATACACCTTCCCATGCTCTCTCTTACTGGGCTCCATGCTGCTGGGTTGGCTGCTGGGGCTGCAGAATTTGCTGAAGGTGAAGCAACTGCTGCTGCTGCTGTGCGTTAAACATTTCTCCAGGACAACAACCAGCAACCTGTGGAAAGCAAAAGAATGAATGAAAAATGTGCGTCTCCTTAAGGATCGAGACTCCCCCCTCCACCTCAGAATCCATTCTCCCTACCACTAGCACTACTAACAAATCCTCTCCCAGCCCCACTCAGAGTGCCCCATTACTTACCCATGCCTCCCAAACACTTCCCCCCACCACTAACATCACTATCTACCCCTCTTGCATCCACTTACCCCCTTTGTTATCAGATTGTGGGGTTGAGGTATTTAAGTGTTATATTGTACTACTTTCCCTCATGTTTTACCAATGTTCTGATTTTGTCTGCGTATTTGCTTTTTGACATTTTTTGTACTATTTTATTCTGAACCACTTTGATGTCTCATTTAGACAAGAGGGGGTATATCAAATTTATTAAAATGTACCTCAAAGGCCTCGGGATAACTTTATTGACATAACATTTTATATGTGTTGCCAAATTAATACATTCAGCAGTAAAGGTAGAAAAAAAGTAAAAGTACTAATAGTAGTAAAACAAAATGACAGTGTATAGAGAGGACAAATAGTACAATTCCTAAAGTTTGGGCACAGGTCTGTACTGACCCTGGTCAAGTTACATTTCTCACCAGGTGTATCCATGAGTGCAAGCCAGTATGCATTCTCTGTGTGATACAATGTATGTCCCTCTATTGCTAACACCTCCCTCTGCTCCTACCCAGCTCAGAGATACACCCCCTCCCCGCTAACAGCAATTGTTTTTTTTTAGTTTAGTTCACACCTTTTCTGTAGTAGTCCAAAGTATATAGCATTCAGGTACAGTTTATTTCCCTGTACCTAGAGGACTTATACATTTTGTACCTATGACACCACTCATCCCCCCCCCCTACCCAACTTAAAAAAGTTCCCCTTTCTCCACCATAAACAATATTGTCCATCCTTCTCTCTACCCAACTCAGAGTTCCCTCACACAAACAGGACCAGCAGCCCTTACCCGTCTACTACTAGAATCATTCACTCCTCCCCACCTAATTCTGAGCTGCCTCACTCCACCACAAATAGCACTTTTCTTCATCACTAGCACCAATCATACCTCTCACACCCAGCTCAGAGCACAGCCCCCACCAACACCATTCCTCCTCCACACTAATGGCACCACTCATCACTCCCCAACCAAACTGAGTCCATCCCCTCTTCACTAACAACTTAGTGCCATTTGTGGTGGGGGGGGAGGGATATTTCAGTCACTCCTCCCTCCACCTAACTCAGATCCCTTCCTTAGCAAAAATAGGACCACCATACAATTGTGGGCAATATTACTGGCATCCTTAGAACATAAGAAATCCCATACTGAATCAGATCATCAAGCCCAGGGTGAAATTAGGCCTTACCTGCTAATTTCCTTTCATGGAGTCCCTCCAGTCCAGTCCAGTGTCCATCCACCAGCTGCTGGAAACAGACTATGCAAAACTTCTAGTGATGTCACACTATATAGAGAGAGGCCATCCCCTTTGCCTGCAGTATCCTATTGAGAAAGCCACTATTTTGTCCTCTCGATGAGAAGGTTAGGCTATACTTAACCAAAAAAACATAACTATATACAGCACTAACTACTAACGATTGCAGCATCCATGATCTGCTGTGTGACCCTTAATGCAATTCCTCTTTTCTTTTCTTTTTTTTTTAAAGTAATCCAAGTATCATCCAGAACTCTGACTATGGATGCGAAGAACCTCCCTAGGTGATGTCCTCTGCAGACTTGTCCTCTAGCACCGGCTTGCTACTCCACAACGGTCTGTAAAAATCCCCTGAAAGGACACTGGACTGGACTGATTCCATGAAAGAAAATTAGCAGGTAAGCCCTAATTTCACCTTCATCCATGTCCCTCCAGTCCAGAAATACAGGATGTACCACAGCAGTACCTAAACACAGGAGGGACCAGTGAGCCTCACCCTCAAGATATGATCACTGAAACACGCCTCTTGACTTGCCTGCATGTCTAGCCTACAGTGCTTTGAAAAGGTATGTAACGACGACCATTTCGCTGCCCTACAGATATCCACCAGAGGCTCCAGATTGACCTCCACCCAGGACATTGCTTGAGCTCTGGTAGAATGTGCCCTCAAACCTAGTGGCACTGCTTTGACACCTAAGCGGTACCACAATCGCTTCTTTCATCCATCTAGAAACAGAAGCTTTGGAAGCAGCCTCTCCCTTACGTGACCCCCCCCCCCCCAAACAGAACAAGTGGTCCGATCTTCTGAACGACTGTGTGCACTTGAGATAACATTTTAGCGCCCTGCGAATGTCCAACTTCAGGAGTCTCTGATCCTCAGCACCTGTCCCTATCACCTCCGAAGACAGGGAGAGAAACTACTTGATTTACATGAAAAGGAGTCACCACCTTTGACAGAAAAGACAGAACTGTGCACAGCACTACGCGCTCCTTCGCCAACAACAAAAAGGGCTCCCTGTACAAAAGCGCTTGCAGTTTCAAAATATGTCAAGCCGAACAGATGGCCACTAAGTACACTTTTAGTGTCATATCCTTCAGAGAAGCCTTCCTCAGAGGCTCAAAGGGAGCCTCCGTTAGCACTTGTTTCCGCTGACCAATTATGCAACCACAGGAAGCACCTGGCCGTGACTACCAGTGCCATACTCTTAGATGATGCCCGAACCAGGTCATAGCAGAAATCCAACAGATATGCTGAGGCGGACTCCAACTTGTCCAGCTCTGCCAGCTCTGTGTTCGCCTCACGCAGAACGACTCTGACAAAGCCTGCACCCAGTGCATACAGGCGCTCGCCACATATGCTCCACTAATGGAGGCCTGCAACGAGAGAGCGTTAACCTCAAAGGCCTATTTTAGGAGTGACTCCAAAACAACGGTCCTGCGGGTCCTTCAGACCAGCTTCTCCTTCAACTGGAATTGTTGTCTTTTCTGTCACTGCAGTCACTAAAGAGTCTACCTTAAGATTCTTAAACAGCTCCTTCTCCACTGGAGGCACAAGGTACAGCCAGGCTATAGCCTGACTGCCCTTGAAATCAGCTTCAGGGAGGTGCCACTTCACCTGTATCATTTGCATGATCGCTTTATGCACCGGACAGAAATTCTGCGGGGAGTGCATCCCTTGCAGGAGAGGGTCGTCCAAAGGAACCTCTTCCTCCAACATCTTAAAAGGGACAATTCAAGGCCGCCAGCAAACTCAAAATGAGCACTTTCTTCCTTCTTGAACACCCTGACTATGCAGGGATCCTCCCACGGGTGCAGCCCCTCTTCCTCAAGGACCCCCATGTCTGTCTCTTCCTGAAGCCCTAAAGGTCCTTCCTCCGGATCCTCTGCTTCTTCAGACCTCTCAGAGAGCTGCTGCTTCCCAAGTCTTCTGCCTCAAATCTGCCACACTTCTGAATCCTTCATACTGGATCTGGAGAGACCCATTTGGCCCCCCAATGTCTGAGAAGCCCCCTTCTCTCTGTCCAATCTATACCAAGAGGATGAACTCCAGAGAAAAAAAGGGGGCTGTCCTCTGCCTGACTGCCCCTCCAAATGCCTGAGAGCTCATACCCCGTGCCTGCTCCTGCTTGCATGCTTAAACCGCCGGTGGTATTTCTCTCTGGTGACAAAATGACTGCCAATGAGGAAGCTTGGGAAACCCCCTGCTGCCACGAAATGGCCTCTGCCAGCTGCTCCTGCCTATATGGAGAAACCAGGGACCCCATGGAGCTTCCTTCGGTCCTTGAATGGTCCTCTTCTAGGAGCCGGCTTTCCCTCTTACAGAACTTGCAGCAACCCGCCTATGAGAGGGAATTCTGGCGCATGCCACACATGTTGACTCTGCTTCCGGCTTTGCACACAAGCACTACCTGAACAGGATAGCCCGAAAGAGAAACAAAAACACAGCTTCCCTGAAAACCCCCCCAAGGGCCCTCCAATCAAGCACCACGACTGTTCACTCAACCAGGCACACTTACATAGATTGGAGCCTTCCAAGTCGACTGAATCGCTGCTGTGCCCTGTAGTGGCAGTGCTAACGGACTGACCTAATCAGAGGCCACCACCGCAAACCACCAACGCCAACTGAATGGCTCTCTGGTGGTCCCGCAGAGGTTACTCCCCACCCACTTAAGGGCTCCGGATGAGACTGCTTCCAATTTCAATTTTTTCTTTTTGTTTTTACATTTTACCGTCCCTTCATGAAGTTCCTTTCTGGTTTGTTTTGTTTATTCTGCAGTCTAACCTCTGCAAATCCAAACTACTACTAGACAAGCCTCAACCTAATTCAGAGAACTGTCTGGACATCCACCAGCTGCTGGAGACTGACAAACCTGCAGGCAAAGGGGACGGCCTCTCTCTTTAGTGTGACATCACTAGAGGTTTTGCATAGTCAGTCTCCAACTGTTGGCAGATGGATAACCATACAACCCGTATTTCTGGACTGGACTGGAGGGACGTGGATGAATATCCTGTTTCCAATAGTGGCCAATCTGGGTCACAAGTACCTGGCAGGTTCTCAAAAAAGTACAGAGGTTCCACAATGCTTGTCCTGCAGTAAGCAGTAGATTTCCCAGGTCCTCTTTAATAATGGTTTATGGACCTTCCCTCCAGGAACTTATCCAAACCTTTTTTAAACCTGGCTACACTAACAGCTTTTGCTACATCCTCCGGTAACTAATTCAGGAGCTTGATGATTACCCATTGAGTCAAAAACTATTTTCTCCTATTAGTCTTAAATGGGTTACATTGTAGCTTCCTTGCATGTCCCCTACTCTTTCTACTTTTTTTTTAAATTTTTGTTTTTTATTAGCCAAAATGTCCAAAATACAAACCTTTACATGTGTCATACATACAGATATACCTAATCCAACTGGTACATCTTATCCCTTATGTAAAAAGAACATCATGCTTATTAAATGCTCTGCTCTATATTAACAATATTCTTTAACATCATAACTTATCCCTAACACACAGTATATCTATACTCATCCATTTCCTTTTCGTTCTATTTACTTTATTTAGTGTGATCTAATAATCTTAGATATCTCCTCCACTACCACAATACAGGTAACCATTAACCCTCCATCCTTTCCCTTTTCTGCTTCTTTATTGTTAATAAATTTTTCCCTCCACTCATCCCATTACCTCTACTGTTTCACATATCATGAAAACAAGGATGGTAAAACAGTTGGTGCATGACTAACTATACATAACACAACAAACGTTGAATTATTGCCCGTTACATGCTGCACTCTTGTTCCATTAATAAACATTCCCCATCTATATGCTACCTTTCTCCTCCTCCCTTGGTCTTTTTAGATTGTAAAAACATTTATCAAGGCTTAGAACTGGAACATTAAATCACAGTCCCTTTAACCATGAACATCAATTAAATCCTCCAACATGAGCCCCCCGACTTGCCCAATTCAACCTCACTTTCTCCCCGCTATTAACCCCCACGTCCTACTCCCCCTTCCCCACCCCTTACTCCGCCTATCCTATCTCCACCTCCCCCCACCTCCCTCTGTTCCTCAAATTGCCTACTGCTATCCTAACCCTAAGCCTCACCTCCCCCCCTGCCCCCCCCTACCGCGGCTACCCCATCCTCTCTCTCTTAGCCATTTCCACACCCCCTCCCACCGCCTCTCTGTTTTTTCCTCCTTGCCCTGTTTTTCCCCTGTGATTTTGAACATAAGATTAATGTTTGGCATCCTCCTCGCATAGCTGCTCATAGGTGGTAGAGCCGGACTATTCCAGTGCCATGCAATTTCACATCTGGCCGCCGTGACACAGTGCCAAATAATAGTCCACTCCCCTCCCCACTGCCCATCCTTCTTTTGCAGGAGACACATTTCAGGAGTCAACTCTATGGGTACTCCCACAATAGTGGTGATTATGTCCCCTATTCTCCTCCAATACTCCTGAATCACAGGGCAGGACCACCACATATGCATCCATGTGCCCTCCTTACCACACTGCCTCCAACATTTATTCGATCGCAACACCCCCGCTCTATATAGCCGCTCAGAGGTGAGATACCACCTACTCAGCACCTTAAAGCCATTTTCCCGCAGGACCGTGGCAATAGAAAACTTAGCAACTCCCTTCGCCACTTCCTCCCATTCCTCCACCTCCCACTCCACCCCCAAGTCCCTTTCCCACACTTCCATATAGCTCAGTTTCCCCACTCCCCTCGCTATTAGTCCTTTATATATTCTAGACAACATGCCCTTCTGCCCCATAGACCCCAAACAGGCCCCCTCAAACTAATCCACTACCCCTCCGTCCCCTCCACTTTTTACTAAGCAAAGATATCATTTGCGTATACGCATATCTGTCTACTTCCTGCAGCTGATACAAATCTTGAATGCCGTCAAAGCCCCTTATCTCCTTCCCCCTATTATCTGTGAAACCTGACTCAAACCCTGCTCCGCCCATCTCCGCAATATTGCACTACTCAGCCCCACTCCCTTTTCACAACACGCCTGGAGGGACATGGTGTGTGACCATTTCTTATCCCCCACCATCCGTTGCTTGTTCTGTTGCCATATATTTAAAAGTATGCACCACAAAGGGATTACTCCCCCTCCCCCTCCAAAATTAACCTTTCCAACTCTCCGGGCCTAAATTCTACAACCTCCATCCTCACCCAATGCTTAAAAGGTTCCCTTAACCATGCGTACAGCCTCCTAAGCTATGCTGCCTTATAATAAATGTCCATGCCGCCACCCTGGGCTTCCCCCCCCCCCCCACCACCCCCCATATAAAACCTTCCACCTGTGTTTGTACCTTTTTTAAGACTCTGCCTGGTATCTCTATGGGCAGCACTTGGAAGTAGAACAGAAACTGAGGCAGCAGCATCATCTTAATGATTGCCATCCTTCCGAACCAAGAGTAGTACCCCCTACTCCATCCCGCCAGCTGTGACTCCAATTGTCCTAGTAGCTTTTTATAATTGAGGTCAAATAAATCCCCTAGATTCCTCCCCACTTGTACCCCCAGGTACTGAATCGATTTCCGTGCCCATTTAAAAGGAAACCGCTGTTGGATCCCCCTCTGCTGTTCCTCCTCTCCAACTATGTTCAAGATTTCTGATTTACCCCAGTTGATTCGAAATCCTGCCACCTCCCCATACTGCTGTATCTCCCCCATTATGGCTGGTAGCGTATCCTCTGGATTCGTAATTGTCAACAAGATGTCGTCTGCAAAAAGCGACATCCGATACTCTGTTTGTCCCACCTGTACCCCCTTTATCTCTTGACTTGTCCTGATCCTAGCCGCCAAAAGCTCCAGCGATAACATGAAGAGCAGTGGGGAAAGCGGACATCCCTGCCTCGTTCCCCTCTTCAATGGGAAGAATCCTGAGTACCCTCCATTTACCTTCACGCATGCCTTGGGGCGCGCATACAAAGCTCTAATCCAGTTCCCAAACTCTATCCCGAGCCCCATGGTTTGCAATACCGAAAATAGAAAGTTCCAGGACACCTGATCAAATGCTTTCTCAGCATCCAACGATACCAACTGTGTGGGCTCTCCCACGTGCCTCGCCACCCATATCACATTAAGCACCTTTCTAATGTTATCCAGCACTCCCCTCATTCTGATGTTGCATCTGCGTGACCGGTCTTCCAGGTCTTCCGCCTTTGCCCGCAGCTCCTCTTGCACCTTGCGCATCTCCTCCCATCCTTTCTGAATTTGCTCCAGCGCTACCTCATGCTGTTCCAATTGAGACTCCGATTCCTCTACACGGCCTCCCAGTTCTGTTATGTCTTACTTGATGGAATGCAGGGTCTCTTTGAGCTCATTTCTTATTCCTCCGATTTCTTCCTTTAAATCCTCTTAGTTCCAGAAGACACTTCTTGATTTTTTTTCAGCCATTCCCATAGGCTCCTCCCACCTCTTCCTCACGTCCCGGCGAGAGTTCCCCCACCGTCTTGCCCAACTTCTCGCCTTCCTTTCCTCCTCTTAAGGGTGCATAGGCCGAACAAAACTCTGCCAGCTTTTTCTTCACAACCCCCTCTCTTTTTGCTTTTTCCATGCTTTAGCTTTAAAGGATCCGCCTTCTTGCTCCTCTAGTGTCCTTCTTCCAGCAATGCCGTCTCAGCAGTGGATCCCTCCTTCCTGTGGCCTCGCTGTTGCTCTTGTAGGGATTTGGCCACTATCGTCTCTCCGAACACTTTCCCAACACACAGGCCTCGATGCGCGGAGTGCGTACCCCCTAACCTTTTCACCACCCTGCTGTTCTCGTCTCCTTTCTTCTTCTGTTCTTGCCTTTTATAATTTTTTTCCTTTTCCCCTTTTTCCTCTGTTTTTTTCAGACTTTTCAATTATTTTATGCCTGCTTTTTCATTAATTTCTTTTATCCTTCTGCTGTTGCTCCTCCTGCTCTGGTGCTCTCTGGGCAGCTTAGGCTTTTTCTCCCTCTGGGTGGATGCCTGCTGCTCTGTGCCTCTTTGCTCTCCGCTGCCTCCTCCTCATACTTGGCCCTCTATTGCTGTCTGGCTCTTCTTGAGAGCTCCCCCCTCATAGCCGCATTTTGCCGCCACCGCTCACCTCAAGTCCGGCTGCTCTATCTGGCACTGTTGCTGCGTTATCCCTGCAGCTCACCAGTTCTTCTGCCACGCATACAACGCTCCCCAGCCTGCTCTATTATCTGGCCAGCCCACTCCTCTTCCTGGACAGCCCGGGGGGTCCACACAGCGCCCGATCCTTTTGTATTCCGGTTCTGGTGCTTCTCCTTTGCACCTCCGCACTGCTGGGCGCTGCTCTCCTACCTCCGCTCCCAATTTCCTCTCCGTGGCCACCCCGGCCGCTACACAATGCTGCCACGTGGCACCCCCGGTGCTCTCTTTTTTCCGGCACTGCTGGTTTTCCCGGGGACGACACAACTCGCGCTGGCTACCGCGGTGGTCGGGGCTCTCTGCTGTCTCTGTTCCCGCTTTCCCCTTGCCAGCATTCCGCACTGCCGTTTAGCTCATTTGGTAGGGGTTGGCGGCGGAGCTCCTCTATTCCGCCGCCATTCAAATCTTCTGACGTCACCAGAGGTCCCTCTATCTACTTTTTGATGGCGTAAACAATCAACGTTTACCCATTACACTGGTCAACAAATTTTTACAAAAGTCATGTTACTGAAATAAAAAGTCATTTCTTATCAATTTTTATATGCTGAACACGAATATGACAGTGAAATTGCAAAGTTGGCTCTAGTTTTTTTGTAATCTACAAGAATTAATGTTTACATCACAAAATGCATGTCAATAGTAAATATAATAGGCCTTCAGTTAATACCTGTAAAAAAACAAGTCATAGACTACTACTTAGATTTTTTCGCCTGTCTCTTGTACAGCAATTCGGGAGCTTCTCTGGGGAGTGTCCAGCAGTAGTCAGCCAGCATTGTAGTGGACCATTTTCCCTGGTATCTTTGCTCCATCGTTGCGATATCCTGGTGAAAACGTTCACCCTGTTCATCACTAATCATACCACAGTTGTCAGGAAAGAAATCGAGATGGGAATCAAGGAAATGGATCTTTAGAGACATATTGCAGCCAAGTTTCTGATACTGCATCAGCATGTCTTCTACTAGTTCCTTGTAGTTTTCTGCCCTAACATTCCTGAGAAAGTTTGACACTAGGCGAAAAGCATGCCATGCTTGTTTCGCATCACCCTGCAGCAAGTTGTTGAACCGGTCATCTTTGAAGAGCTCTCGAATCTGAGGACCCACAAAAACTTCCTCTTTAATCTTTGCTTTGCTGAGTCAAGAGAATTTTTCATGCAGGTATTGGAAAGCTGGCGAAGTGCGACCCATGGCTTTCACAAAGTTTTTCATCAAACCTAGTTTGGTGTGAAGGGGTGGTAGCAGGATTTTGGAAGCCTCAACCAGAGGTGCTGGATTATTCTTCTCTCCAACTGTTACATTTTGTCTGCAATTCCATTCCTTCTGCAAGTAGTGCCAATCCCTTGCTCGGCTATCCCACTCACATAAGAAACACATGTATTTTATATATCCCTGCTGCAGTCCCATTAAAAGGGCAACTACCTTCAAGGCACCACAGAGGTGCCAGCTGTACTTGTTATAGTTAATGGAAGTCAGTAGATGCTTTAATTTATTGTATGTCTCTTTCATGTGGACGGCATGCGCTACTGGAATAGATGGAAGACAGTTTCCATTGTTCAAAGCACAGCCTTCAGATTCAGTTTTGAAGAGTCTATAAATAGTCTCCAGTCTTGTGGGTCATGAGTGATTTTTAAGGCATTCATGAGGCTTTCAATATCGGAACAGAATACCAGATTACTTTCCTTTCTGAAGAAAGGCTCCAACTGCTGGTGGCGCTTTCGATATGAAGTAATGTTGACATCTTCTTCTAGAAGATTCCATTGTTGGAGTCTTGATCCTAGCAATTCTGCCTTGTTCTTGGATAAGTCCAAATCACGAACCAGGTCATTTAGTTCTTCCTGTGTTATTCTGTGTGGAGTTGATATGCATCCCAGTGAAAATCTGGGTAACTGCATGCTGATGGACCAGGAGAAGAACAGGTCGGCTCACCCTTGTCCTCATCAGATGAATCAAGAGAATATTCTGATGGAGGTTCTGGAATAAAAGTCCCTCACCATGTGGAACTGGTCTCAATGCATACGGAATGTTTGGGTAGACTATGCTCGACTTCTTTTGCTTCGTTATTCCGCTGGAAAGAGGAGGAATCAAGCAGAAGTAACAGTCATTTATGTGGTTGCTTTGCTCTCTCCACACCATGGGGACTGCAAACGGCATTGATGGTCTTTTGCAATTCAACCACTATGAAAGCTCTGTTGTACATGTAGCGCAGCATATATGCGAGGCCCAAGGCTTGTCTTGGTCATCAATCTTGCATCCGAAGTAAAGATGATATGCCTTCTTCAGTTGAGAAGTGATACTTTTCTTCTGGTTGGCAAATGTCACTTCCCCACAAATGTAGCAGAAATTGTCAACGGTATTAACGCACTTTCGCGGCATTACTTTTTGTATAAAGTTTGATATATTTGCTTTAATACCTACAAAGTTCTTGATTTAATACCTACAAGATGTTTTTGCTTTATTACCTACAAAGTTTATTTTTACTGTTCAATGTAAATAGTTGATTTCTATTGTTCTATGTAAAATGTATACAAATTGTGTACAAGACTGTTAATCTGTTATATGTAAACCGCCCTTGATCTCTGGAAGGGGCGGTATAAAAGAAATAGTTAAATAAATAAATAAATAAATAAATTACTGTTCTGTATTATACCTAAATGGCTAAATTATATGATTAATAAAAGTTACATGTAACAGTAGCTTAAACTGTCTCGCACACAGTCTGAAATATTTTAAATGCTCAACCTTTCCAACTGCGTATAGTACACTGCTGACGTCAGATGGCTTCAGCAGCCGCCTGGCAGTAGTATTGCATTGTATCATAAAATGATGCAATCAACTCTGGATTTATTTATTTATTTAACGTCTCTTCTATACCGCGCTATTCACATCAGTGCGGTGTACATTTAACAGAACCTTATGCAATGCAGTCGGGATCTATAACTTGGGCAAAACTGGGGTAACTTTCTACAAATTATTTACACTAATAAATATACTGTGGATGATGTGTGCATGCTGGTATTATGCAATGTGATACAATAGTACATCATTCAAGGCTTATTTGGGATGTTGTTGATGTTCTACTGGATAAATTTACACGGTGAAACGTCAAAAATGAACGACATGCAATATCTTCAAAACGAGAGCCAATAAATGTTTTAATGCTATATTCGTGTTCAGCTCACCAATATACTACAGATTAGGGCCTTTTAAAGTCAGTAACGATTTCAATGTTGACCAGTGTTATACTTCATTCATTAATTTATAGAGCACTATCATATCTCCCCTCAGCTGTCTCTTTTCCAAGCTGAAGAGCCCCTAACCTTTTAAGCCTTTCCTCATGGGGTATCCTTCCATCCCCTTTACCATTTTGGTGGCTCTTATCTGTAATTTTGCTAATTCTGCTATATCCTTCTTAATGTCCAATAGCTCCTAAAAAAAGTGGCCAGTGAAATGGCTTTGGACTATGCACACAAATTTGACACAAAAGAACCAAATAAAACAAGTCCAATTAAAAAAAGGAAATAGCAGGAAATAACATAAAAACTGGGACATTTGCCAGGACATGATTATTCTCTATACGCCCAAAAACATCATCCTACCATTACTAACATTCAGAGAGACAATCCCAACCAACCTCATGTCAGTAAGAGAGAAAAAAAGGATCTCAGCACCTGTGAGCTAACATGCCCCAGCTACAGAAATGAGATCATGGACTGGCTCCATAACATCACAGATCCAAAAAAACCTCCCTTCCAACATGATTTAAACCTTATTAATTTGTATATCACAATAAATCAGCCTCCTAAACCCATCATATACATAAAAGAAATCAGTTTCAAAGGCTAAACAGGTTACATATTACATAAACCGTCTTGAACCCAACATATCTTACATCTAGCTGGATGTGCATCATGTGCATCACTGCCAGTGCGGAACTAATCCCAACGATGCAACAGACGCCCTAAAGCATTTTGCTTACGCTTCTTTAGGGGAGGGTCCCGGCAGGTATTTTCTACAGCAGGTATTCAAAACCATTGATGTGCACTACAAAACATCCTGATCAACAACACATTCTCCCTTAAACGACTCAAGTTTACCTCCCGACATAAACATTATCTCCAAGCATACTTCCACTGTGGGCGTCTCTACAAACCGCACAGAGTACAGCAACCACTGCATCAGCCCATCATGCAATCACTGGCCACTAATCAGGCCGCCTTATAACTATCATTCTATGTGGAGGGTGTCTGATGTGTGAAGGGCGAACCCCGATAAAAGAGTTTACATGTAAAAGGTAGAGTGTATCACCTACATTGTCACACCACTTGTGCATCAGCATACATGGTATATATAATCTGTTGCCCATGTCAACTGTTCTATGTAGGGAAAACTACACGTACATTTAGAAAGCATATGGGAGAACATACAGTAGAAGTAAGTTAAACAGAGAATATAAGGAGGTCCTGATTATTGCACATTACTTAGAGCAGGGTCATAGTTTTGTGGATCTGCAGTATTTTTGTACGGACAGGGTGGATGATAAATCTGCTGGGAGTGACAGGCTGTTATCAAGATGTGAACAACATTGCATTTTCGGGCTCCAGACTGTTACACCGGGTGGGTGAATGCCCAGCTTGAATGGATCTCTTGCTTGTCAGTTGTGTGTTAGGGGCGGGGGGGAGGGGGGGAATGGACAATAGATGGTGATAAAGCGCCTCCACGGAGAGGAGCATGATGTGATTGGATGATAGGGTAGATATGTCAGGGAGGTACGCTTGAGTCGTTTAAGGGAGAATGTGTTGTTAATCAGGATGTGTTGTAGTGCATGTTAATGGTTTTGAATACCTGCTGTAGAAATGTCTGCCGGGACCTTCCCCTGAAGAAACGGAAGCGAAACACTTTAGGGCGTCCGTTGCAGCGTTGAGATTAGTTATGCTCTGGCAGTGATGCACATGATGAGATAAATGGTAATTTATGTGAAAGTTACTCAGCCTTGGATTTCATGGGATGAGTAGCTGTGTTTGTGAAGGATTTTGTGCATAAGGTGAGAAAGGCTGCCATAGTTATGTGAAGATTATTTAGCTATTCAGTTATGTAAGGCTTATCCAGCTAGATATAAGATATGTTGGGTTCAAGGGGGTTTATGTAATATGTAACCTGTTTAGCCTTTGAAACGGACTCTTATGTATATGATGGGTTTAGGGGGTTAACTTATTGTGATATAAGAACTTATAAGGTTTAAATCATGTTGGAAGGTAGTTTTTTTTGGATCTGTGATGTTATGGAGACAGTCCATGGTCTCATTTCTATAGCTTGGACATGTTAGCTCACAGGTACGTGCTGAGGTCCTTTTTTCTCCCTTACTGACGTGAGGTTGGAATTGTCTCTGAATGTTAGTAATGGTAGGATGATGTTTTGGGGAGTATAGAGAATGTGTGTCATTCTGATAAAGTGGACTGAGAAATGATGGAAGGACATGATTATTGGCACCCTTATAAATAATTGAAATCAGTTTGAACAGAAGAACCATATTACCATTGAGACAGTCAGAAAAGCCATTATCACCAAACATCAAAGGGGTACAAGACCTTGGGATTCCTGTGTCTACAGTTTGCAATGTTATTAATAAACTTTCTGCTCCAGGAACTGTCAAGAAGCTCCCAGGACTTGGTGGGAAGAGGAAAATTAATCCAAGTAGTCTTTGAAGGTTAGTGCGAACTGTTTGAAAAACATCACGTACAACATTCAAAGAGCTTAAGTGGAGGAGTGGCCTAGTGGTTGGGGCAAGGTACTTCAGGCCGGAAGGTCGGGGGTTCAAATCCCACTAGAGGACAGCAACCTTGGGCTGGAAGGACTGAGGTTTCTAGTCCCACAGGTGCTCCTTGTGGTCTTGGGCAAGCCACTTAACCCTCCATAGCCCATGTTCCCTGTAAAATAGTTATCTCCAAGTTACAATGCCCTGTTCAATGTAATTTCAGTTTGTTCAATGTAAACCGCACTGATGCAGAATAGCGTGGTATATAAGAGAATGTAAATAAAATTAAAAAAATAATAATAATATGGGGCAATCTAGAGTGGTGGTTTCAACTCGCACCACAAGCCACACACAAAACAAATAAGGACTTCATGGGCAAAGGCCAAGGAGGACTCCACTGCTCAAAGACAGACAAAAAGGCACGCCTGATCTTTGCCCAAACCCACTTTGGGAAAGCACAATCATCCTTCTGGGAACATGTTCTGTGGACAGATGAAACCAAACTTGAGCTCTTTGGCAATGCAGATCAGTGATAGATTTATAGGCAAAGAAACAAAACTTATAAAAGAAAAAAAAAAACACCCTACCTACATTTAAACATGGTAGAGGTTCCATAATGTTATGGGGCTGTTTTGCTGCCTCAGAACCGGAGGCCTGGAATATATTAAAGGAATCATGATGTTAGAGGATCATCAAGGTATTTTGGAGCGTAATGTGCTACCTAGGTTTGGGTAGAAGATCATGGGTTCTCCAGTAGGACAATGACCCAAAACATGCATCCAAAAGTACAAAAGAATAGTTAAAAAAGAAGAACAAATGGACTGTTTGAAACTGGCCAGCAATGAGTCCTGATCTCAATCCAATTGAGTACCTTTGAAAACAGCTGAAACCTGCCATTGGTAAAATTAATCCTGGCAACATTTGTGAGCTGGAACAAATTGCCGTTGAAGAATGGGAGAATGAAACTTATAGGTGGCTATAAGAAACGTTTGGAGGCTGTCATCACTGCCAAGGGTTGTACAACCAAATATGAATGAAGGGTGCCATTAACCCTGTCCAGGTCATATTTTGTTGTTTTTTTCTCAGAAATTACTATGTCTAAGTTTCACAGACATTTTTGTTGTTGTTGTATACCTTTGAACATATTATTAAAATATTATGATGACATACAGTTGAAATATTTCCAATTATTTCTCAATATATTGTACACAACATACCTAAAACACAAGGGTGCCAATTGTACCTACTCATCCTGGAAATAACTTCCATTCCTAACCAATACTAGCACCATCTACTCCTTTCTCCCCAACGCTGAGCTTCTTTCCTCCAACTGCAAACATCCACCCTCTCCCCTGCAATACTACCACTCATTTCTCCCTACACCACTAAAGGCACCTCACTTAACCACACCACCTACCTTTCCCGTGTCCAGCTCAAAACCAATTCCCTCACCACCAAAAGCATCACCTAACCTGTCCCTTAGCCAACTCTAAACCCCCTCCACCAATACCATAACCCAGCCCTCTTCCATTCCCTTTCCCCCATCACCATCGACTTACACAGCTCAACGTCCCTCCCCACTACTGACAGCGACACGTGCCCCTCCCCTAACCAGCTCATAGGCCATTCTGACTACAATCAACATGACCTGCCCCTTCCAATATCACCAAAAGCACTTATTACCCTTCCTCCACTCAACTGGCCCCTCCCCCATCACTAGCACCACTTCCTGTCCTCCCCCATTACGCGTTCCACCTACCCCTCCCTAGCAGTGACCGAGGGATGAGAAACAGGCACAGCACCGACTTCCGTACAATAAATTAGGACTTCGCTCTCTCCGTCCCCAAAGCATTAAGGGGGAGCGCGCCCGGAGTAGCCCCGCCCCGGATAATCGGCCGCCTCGTCCCGGCCCCTGGGAGAGTGAAGCGTGGGCAGCCGTTTCTCGCTTCTTGCCCTCACTTCTCTGTGACCTCACAAGATGCGCATGCGCTCTGCGATTCCGTCACCAGAGCAACCCGGCGCGTGGGACGGAGAGCCAGACAGTAGAGACGGTTGCAAATGTTTCTTAAACGGATCGCCAACCTTCTGAAATGGCTGTTCGCTGTTGCCACCTTTCCGGTCTTCCAACTAGGCGAATTATATTCCTAATAAAGGCAAAGCTGGTGTTGCGCACAAATGACCTGTTGCCAGTCATCCGCATCCTTTTTGTCCCCATGAGATCTTCCATCCCTTAGTCGTAGGAACTTGACCATCTAGAGGAGACCTGTTCGTGTGTCATTCTACTGTCTCTCCACAATTGCACCTGAAATTGTAACAGACCACTAGGTGGTGCTGTTCAACGTTTCTGCTTCATAATGGCAGAACAGCTGACTTTGGGGTATGTTTACTAAAACCCCCTTAGGTGCGCGCGCGCTATTGTGCGGTATGCCATAAAAGGAGTGGGCGTGTCAGTTTGAAAAAAGCAAACCGGGATTATTCATGCGCTAATGTGCGCTGTGCCCTAATGTGCGCCGCGCACATTAGCGCATGAGCAACGCTCGCGGGAAGCATAAGTGGCGCGCTGATGTGCAAGCACAGGAACAGAGCCACAGTACAATGGTTAAGACACTGACTGATGGTGCAGGGATCATGGGTTCAATCCCCCACTGTGCCCAGTGAATAAGGCTGGCTGAAGCACCAGCTTTGACATTGTAAGTATTGTTTCCTGAGGCATTTTATTTGTAATGTAATTATTGCTATCAGCAAACACACCCTCACGTGCCGTAACCTAAGGTGCCGCATAAGGCACCCTATCAGGCACTCCATAGGGCACATTATAAAGTGCACTGTCCGCCATGGCACCCTATAATGTCCCCTATAGGGCACCCTATAAGGCGCTCCATAGGACACTTTATAAGGCACCTTATATGGACGGTAACCATAAGGTGCCCTATAGGGCGCCCTATAAAGCGCCCTTTGAGGCACCTTATGGGTACAGTACGCTGAGGGTGTTTTTGCTGGCAGCAATAATGTACATTAAAAAGAGATAATGCTTTGGGGAGCACTATCAAATAACCCCACTGTGGGTTTGAACCCATGATCTCTGGCTCCACAGGCAGTGAAGTAACCAGTGGGCTACAGCTCTATAGCTACTAGCAAACCCCTGGCTGGCTGCAGAGGGACTGCACGTCACCACACAGACAGTCTGCTGTGGTCACCAGAATAGGGTTAGCCCACCCGTGCCCATGATGCACTGCACATGCAAATCAGCAGTCTACAGATGATCACAAGATGGGGTATACACCCCCACAGCACCTTGGCCTGGTAGGGGGAACTGACCATGTGCACCCCCACAGCACCTCGGCCTGGTAGGGGGTACTGACCATGTGTGTTACTGGCACAGAGTAGCTACACACCGTCACATTGTGCGGGTACTGTGCTCACCCTGAGGGTGCGGTGAGGCGCCCAGTACCAGGTCATCAACAGATCCACATTCTACCTCCCTGCAATGGTGGCAGTAGAGGGGACCATCAACCCCGGTCCTGCTGGGGAACAGACACCCTACAGGGCAGTCAATGCAGCTCTGTACACATCCATAACACAATAGCAGACAGACATTAGGCCAGGATATGCTAAGTTGCACCCCACCACTATCTGATATTCTCCTGTAGCAAGCCTTCAGCCACTGCACCCTGCAAGGCACTCCATCAAGACACATACCAGCTGCAAACAGTCTGCTAGCTAGTCCATAGTGCATGTTCCTGGTGGAAATGCATGCACCCAGAACTGGGATATCAGCATACACACCAAGCAGATAAGTCAGTGACTGGGCCCCAAAAGGAAACCCATAAATATCACATAAGAGAAATACTATATAGCACTATGGGGGTGCCTAGCCATGCTGTGGTCACTGCACAGTCAGGGTGAGAGTGATCTCCCAGCAGGACATGCTGTGGCCACCCTGTCTGTTCAGGTGGTAGCCGGGCACTACAATGTCCCAGCCAGTGCCCTATGCCCTGTGCAGATGCATCCTGGCCAGGCCACCCTGTCCGGGCTATACCCATCGTACCTTGCTCCTCATTATGCACATTGGCAGGCCAATACTGGCAACAGTGCTGGCAGTGTGGGCTGTGGAGGGTGTTTGCAGCCACCACACACTGGATAGACAGACACACACTCCCACACCTATGCCAGCATTGTGCTACTCTAGAGGAGTTTAGCAGCCCTGGCCACCACACCAGTCCTGGGCACAGTGCAGGCATGGATATGGTACGCAGTATTGTTGGGGGTCACTCCCCAGGGTGGTAAACACTGTCAGAGACCAGACCTGAAGCACACTCCACAGACAGCAGAAAGGTTGCTATGATGGAGCTCAATCAGCAAACTGTGCTTAACGTAGGAATTGGTATCTGCCAGTAATCATAGCAAACATTTGATAGCTGTGTACCATATTCCCAGGTGTAGGGTGGCATTGCTAAGGTATGCAAGTGCTAGTATTGGGAGATGCACGCAGGGCCCAACATCCTGCCTCTCCAGGAGGCATTGGCTAATGGAGCATGTGGGTGTGGGTGTGTCTGCCCCTGTTGGCTGCTGCTTTACGGCAGAGGTTCCCAACTCCAGTCCTGGTGTGCCAAACACTGTTCAGGTTTTCATGCTGTCCCTCATGAATATGCATGAGATACATCTGCATACCATGAGGGTGGTGCATAGATATGCAGCACAGGCATCTTTATTAGAGGCAGCATGGAACCTGAATGGTGTTTGGCCCTCCAGGACTGCATTTGGGAGACTCTGCTCTAGGTAATGCGCCTGTTTATGGTGTCTTTGCTCTGTAGGGTAAAATGTAGGTGTTTTGGGCATGTTTACGTCATCTGCAATAAAGGTTCTGTCTGTATTAGCACGTTGTAGTAGTGGGTAAAATATGGGGACTGGGTTGGCAGGCACCATAGCTGGGACTTGAACCTGTGACCTTCTGCCTACAAACACACTGGTTGTGTGCACTGCACCACCGTGTTGCCACAGAGACAGTGCATTCCCTGTTGATACCATGACTGTTTGTCCGGCAGGGCCTGTCTGTTGCAGTGCATGGCACCCACCTACACAGGGCTAGGTCATGGTCTGCTCTGGGTCGCTGCCACTGCCCCCTCCACCAACAGTACCCCTCCGCCACCATGCTGACATGGCCTTATATTGGAGACAGCATAAAACCTGAATGATTTGTGGCCCTCCAGGACTGAATTTGGGGAACTCTGCTCCAGGCAATGCGCATGTTTCTGGTGTCTGTGCTCGGTGGGGTAAAATATAGGCGTTTGAACCATGTGTATGTTCTCTGCAATAAAGGTTTGTCCTTACTATCACGGTTTGGTAGCGGGTAAAATATGGGGACTGGATTGGCAGTAGCCCCAGCTGGGACTTGAACTTGTGACCTTCTGCTCCTGAACACACTGGCTGGGCTCACTGCACCACACTGTGCTCACAGAGACAGTGCAGTCCCTGGAGATACCATGACTGTTTGTCAGACAGAGCCTGTCTGTTGCAGTGCATGGCACCCACCTACACAGGGCTAGGCCTTGGTCGGCTCTGGGCAGCTGCCACTGCCCCCCTCCATCACCAGTACCCCTCTGCTATCATGCTGACATGCCCTTCTGCTGGTGGTGCTGGTGGTGTGCAGTCTCAAGCCATCCAGTGTGCAGGTAGGCGGCTGCCTATGGTGCGTGTTCTGGGGTAGGGGTGCCTGCATAGGCGTCCACGCTTTCCCCCAACACCGCCTGCCAATGTTCTGTGCCCTTGGGGGTACCTGCTGGGTACTATCCTCTGTGACACTGTGATAAACACTCTCGTGCCCATGTTGGGCCCTCAGCAGTTGCTGTCTGGCTGCTGTTCAGTTTCAGCATTCCTAAGTGCCACCTAGGCATCTGCCTAGTCCGCACTGTGCCCCAGCTGCACCACAGCATGTGCCGCCTGCAGCCCTCTGTATCCCCTTTCCCAGCATCTGTCCAGTTGCCCATTCCGACATGCCCGCCCTGCTGTTGTGGAACATGTGCATGCCATAGGAAACCTGTCCAATGGAGAGGGAAACCCTGATCAGTGCTATTTCACTGTGGGATCATTCACCTTGTATGGGGACGGAGCGTAGACCCTTCAAAAATTCATATTTATTTTTTGGGGCTTTCTTGGGAGTGTTTTTTGATGTTTCCCATTACTATCACTATTGCCCAGCTTGATTATAATTTTTTAAAATTTTGTTGGGATCCTTTTCAATGTTTATTTGCCCTTTTGTTCTGTGCACATGTATCACACTTATCACTTTTTGTAGGTTTCCCTGGGTTTGCTGTACATTGCTGACATAAATGTTTCTCTTCCCTTTAAATCGGCTCTAACGCGAGGTTTTCACTCGCGGTATTTTTTGCATCGGATTTCAGCCTCGCTCATGTGCGGGGAGCCTCTCCCCTCCCACTCTCCACCCATTGACCCCTTCTCTCCGCCCCTGAGGAGCCTTCCTCCGCCCTCCGGGAGCCTTTCCACGCCTTCATCGCACATTGGTGCGCCGCGCACATGAGCGCCGTGCACATGAGCGCCGCGCACATGAGCATGAATATTTGGGCCCCGTACGTGACAGTGTGCGCTAAGGTACCTTAGCGCGCGCTAAGGTACCTTAGCGCACGCTAACGTCGCGCAGCACACATTAGCACACATTAGCGCGGTTTAGTAAACATACCCCTTTATCTCTCTCTGTCCTGTCATAATGAAGGGTATGGTTAAGGCATCTGCACCGTCACAAAAAGAGAATGGCCCGACGACCTTAACCTTAAAGCGAGCCCCAATACAAACGTCAGGACTGTTTTTCCACCATGGCTGCCGGCGCCGAGTGACATCCTCTGAATGCTTGATAAAGGTCTCAGACAAGAATTAACTGTTCTATGAATGGGATGGTCCAGCTTTGTGATCTTTTATTTATTTATTTATTTATTTATTGTCTGTTTTATACCGCGCTATTTAAAATCAGCACGGTTTACATACAACAATAACATATACATTGCGGCCTAGGGTGCGCTGTATTTACAGTAGAACAGGTGATCTAACTTGGACAAAATCAGGAAACTATATACACGCTGGGGATCGAGACCCCGGCCCAGGTGGGCATGTCATTGGGAAGAGACTATTTACAAAAGTGCTGACTATATAATCCCAGAACGGTGATTTTTGCCAGTTTATCTAGTCTGCCCTTCCATATCAACCTCAGTAGTCCCCTTTTTACCTTTAGAGATCCTCAGGGTTTGTCCCATGCTTTTTTGAATTCAAATACTGTCCTCTGTCCACCACCTCCACTGGAGACTATTCCACACATCTAGCACTCTTTCCGTAAATAAATATTCTCCGGGAACAAGCAGGAAGTCAGTCCTCACATATGGGTGACGGCACCGGCGGAGCCCTCGCGGAAGCATCCCCCCGTTTACAAAGAAAGCCTTTAGGAGATGCCACCACGTATGCGTGGTCACCTTCCTGCCCAAGGGTGCCATTTTGCTCAGTCTCCTTTTTTCCACGGAGCCCTTCGGACGTCATCTGGCTTGTCCCTGGAAAAAGTCCTTTTTTTTTGTTCCTCTAGTTTCTAACTCGCCTCCGGTATTGCACCGGTACTCTTCCTGCTACCGACCTCGGTGTCGGGTCTGGTTCGATAGTACTCCTGAGTTTGTTCCCTTTCACCTTCATCCTATATCCTCTCGTAGTAGAGCTTGCCTTCAATTGAAGGAGACCCTCCTGTGCATTTATACCACATAGCTATTTGAATGACTCTATCATATCACCCCATCCCGCCTTTCCTTAAAGTTTATATATTAAGATCTTTAAGTCCGTCCTCATATGCTACATAACAAAGACCACTAACCATTTTAGTAGCCACCCTCTGCACCAACTCCAACCTGCTTATATCCTTTTGAAGGTGCGGTCTCCAGAATTGCACACAATACTCTAAATTGAGGTTGCAGAGACTTATACAGAGTCTGCATTATCATCTCCTTTATCCTGCTTGCCATTCCTCTCCCTATACACCCAAGATCCTTCTGGCTTTCTCAGTTGCCTTTGCTACCTGTTTAGCTACTTTAAGATCGTCAGACACAATTGCGCCCATGTCCTGCTCTTCTTTTGTGGACTTTTGTACCTCACCCCCTACACTGTACTGCTCCTTTGGATTTTTGCAGCCTAAATGCATGACCCTGTATTTTTAGCATTAAATTTCAGCTGCCAAATTCTAGATCATTCTTCAAGCTTAGCTGGATCCCTCCCAATGTTATCTACTTCTTCCTGGGCGTCTACTCTATTGCAGATTTTGGTATCATCCGCAAACAAGCAAACCTTACCCGACAGTCCTTCCGCAACATCACTAATAAAGATGTTAAAAAGAATTGGACCAAGGACAGATCCCTGCGGCACACCACTGGTAACCTCCTCCTCAGAGCTCCATTTACCTGTACCCTTTGTTGCCTCCCGCTCAACCAATTTCTAACCCAATTAGTAACTTTAGGATCCATCCCTAGGGCACTCAGTTTGTTTATAAGTCGCCTATGCGGAACGGTGTCATCTATTCTTCTAGAAGACAAAATTAAGTCTGTCGAGCCTAGCGGGAAAAAAAACTGACTGACGGGAAAGAAAGTCCACACAGGTCTCCAGGCTTTTCGGGAGAACAGATTTGAATTGGCGCCGTTGTGATTACATCACAACTGTTTGGTTGATCATATTCTGTTTGCATTAGATGTGCACAGGTTATGCTGCCATCTGCTGGTGGCTATTGAACTGCAGTGGAACTGCCTAGTGTTTGCTGATTGGATTGGTGGGGGTGGAGGGAAAGGGGAGCCGGTATATTCTGGGTAATTTTAACTCTTTGTTTTGACAGACTGGGCAGCTGCCCTTAGCCTGAATTTGATTTTCTGTCTCCGCCCCACACAAAAGGGCATGTTTACTAAAAGTTAACACATGTTAAGTAAAGTTAACGTGCGTTAAGTGCTGTCACTGCCATGGGCCATGAAAGCACTTAACGCAAGTTAACCTTTAGGAAACATGCCTCGAGGTGTTACCCTTTCACTCTTGCCTAACCATCTACCAGACCAGTGGTCTGTTCTTCCTAAGATGTTTCATTTCCCTGTTACTAAACATTATGAATAAAACATGTCCTCCCTTGTGTATGAGCTGAATTGAAGTTTATGCCATCCACGGGAGGCACAGTGAGCTCAGATCAACCCCAAGTAGATGGATGAGTGTTTCTTCCACTCCCCACTTGTGCCAGTTGTCCTTGGTCCTGCAAGCCACCACTCTCTGTTTTCCTCATCAAATCTCTTTCTGTCTTCATACCATGATCCCTATATTTCACATCTTTAAACTTCATCTGCTTCAGCTGTCTTTGGTAATTATTTGGGACAACAAAGAAATTAGGGAATGGAACATCTCTGCACTATATAACTCTTTCATGGTGGAAGAGGACAAATAAATTTATACCCAAGTACCCAAGTTTAGTGAAGATTTGAGAAGGTTTCATTTCATTCCATTTATTTCATTTCTTACCTGCCTATTAATAAACTTTTAAATGCTCTTACAAAAACACATACTTAGCAAACAAATTTGACAAAAAAGAAAAATACAAACATGTATAAAAACAATTGAAAAAGGTGCATCTTAATCCCTTTATGCAAGGTCAGACAGTCCTGAATGTTTCAGACATAAATAGTAAAGCATTCCATAATTTTGGGCCCGCTACCGATAAAACTCGAGAACACGTTGATTAATTTTGAATTTCAATAGTTGAAGGTATGCCTAGCAAACTCTGGGAATTAGATCACAATAGCTGAGAGGAATTACACAAATTCAGTAACACCTACAATTCATTGACCATAGCTGAACAAATCAACTTATACACCAAAGTTAAATATTTAAATTGCAGGCGAAAAACAATTGGTAGATTGTGCAAGTCAAGAAATAACCAGTATAATATCACATTTCCTCAATTATGTTATTAACATACCCTGCTGCATTTTGTGCCAGTTGTAATGGTTTATGACATACCAAGGCAGGCCCACATAAATCATATTATAGTCATCCAAGTGATGCAAGCACTTGGACTATCAATCTAAAGTCTCCATGTTCTAAAAATGATTTTAAACAACATACCATGTACAATTTAAAGAAAACATTTCTAACTACTATTGCTATTTGTGCATGAAAAAAAATGGAAGTCCAAAAATGCTCCCATAAACTGTAGCTATATGACTCTCCAGGAAATGGACCATGGAGGATTATTTTTATTTTATTTTATTTAGCAAGCACTTGTATACTGCTCCTTCCAGTGATCAGAAGCGGGAATGATTATATAGAAACAGCTGTCGAATCAAGACAGAGAAATTATGTCATATACATATAGATTCGCAAGGTAAGCACGGCACATAGAAACTTATCTACTACTTATCAATGGTGAAAAGAATTTACATATGTACATTTTTACATAGAAGGTTTTCTGGGTCGCAGCGTAGGTAGTTTCCCTCATGTTGATTTAGTACAGGTTGAAATGACTTTGAAATAGGTGGTCTTGAGTTTTTTTCTAAAGTCTGGTAGGTCTTTGCTGGCTCGAAGCTCGGGCGGCAGTTGGTTCCATAGTGTTGGTGCTACGTATGAGAAAGCCCTGTTACTAGTGCTGACCTTGACAGATCTTATATTAGTTGGAATGTGGAGGGTGTTGGAGTTGATGGTTCTCCTGTTTCTGTTGGTAGGCTGCAAGCTGATTAGGGTGGCGAGGAATGATGGTGCTGTGCTGTGGATGAGTTTGAAGGTTGTTGTTAGTATTTTGTATTTTGTGCGAGCTGTTATGGGGAGCCAGTGCAACTCAATTAGTACTGGTGTAATGTGATCAGTAAGACTCTTTCTCATAATGATCCTGGCAGCTACATTTTGTGCCATTTGCAGGATGTTTAGGGTTTTCTTAGGCAGCCCTTGGTAAATGGCGTTGCAATAGTCAAAATGTGGCATGATGAGTGCTTGAGCGACGGATCTGAAGTCGTGGGGATCAATGATGTTCCGTATAGGTTGCAGAACTCTCAGTTTGTGGAAAACTGCCCTGTTGGTTTTGCAGAGGTGTTTCTCCATTGTTAGGTCGCTGTCAAATGTTACTCCTAGATATTTTATTTCTTTCTTCGTTTGGTAGGTATTATTGCATAGAGTTATTGTTGTAGGGGGGTCAAAATTTGCTTTTTTGGAGATATACATCACCTCAGTTTTCTTATGGTTGATTGCCATGCTGCTTTGTTGTAACCAGTTTTGCATCTCACCTAGGCATGTTTCGAGTAGGCTGTAGTCCGGGTTATCAGTGTCGAGTTGTGTGTACAGCATAATATCGTCGGCATAAATGTGGTAGTTGATTTTGTGCTGAGTGAAAAGTTTGCATAGAGGTTGCATATATACGTTGAAGAGGAGTGCTGAGAGAGCAGAGCCTTGTGGTATACCTTGCGTTTGGGGGAACGCTTCCGCTTTATCTCCATTAAACTGCACTTGTTGCATTCTATTTGAGATGTATGATGTGAACCACTTTAGGGGGGTTCCCGATATTCCTATTGATTTGATCCTGTTTATGAGGGTTCCATGGTTTACTGTATCGAAAGCAGCTGAGATGTCGATGAATAAGAGTATAAAAATTTTCCTTTTGTTTTCCAGGCCCTTGAGTAGGTTGTTAAGTAGAACTAGTAATAGGGTTTCTACCCCATGATGTTGTCTAAAGCCGTATTATAATCACATCTTTACAGACTACCATTGTCTCATTTTTTTATTAAATTAATTGAAAGTCTATTGGTTACCATCCAATCAAAGATTTGTTTAAAATGCTGCAGAATTTTTAAAGATGGCATATACGAGTTGTCTTCGGGGGAGACTAGGGTGGACAGAGGAGGAGGGAGGGGGATTGAAGTTGTGTGAGGCAGCTTAATCCAATCCGTCCAATTTTCTGGCTGTTCAAGAGGCCCTTAACAAGATAAGAGCACGAAGCTGAACCAATTTTTCCTCCTCCTATTGCTACCAAAAAGACCACAGGCTAGTGGAGCCTCTCACATCACACTCAAGTGAGAGAGTCACCCGCAGGTGGTCGTTCACAAGCAAATTCAATCTTTTTCCTCTGTCCAATCCTTATTTGTTCAGATTCTATCAGAGCTGAAAAAATCCAACCACCATCTGCTGGAAACAGAAAAATACTGATTTGCCCCTAGTGGCTCAGGCTGATAGATGCATAGGAGTGATGTCATTGAAACCTGAACATTTCATTGGCTCTGTCTCGACACATCTACTCGTAGGAGAACCCAACCCGCTTGTCTGGACTGGTCTAGCAGGACTCAAGGAAAGGACATTATCTGGTAAGTAAAATGTCACCATATCATTAGCGTATAACTATAACTCCAATCCTAATTCTGGTCTCAGTTGAAGTCTACCTGTCTTTTTTGGATACTGAAGGGTCTTAAAAAAGACTTTAATGGATTTTCTTACCTGAATAAGCAATGCTTCTTTAACAGAAAATGATTTGTTAGTGCCCGAAAGAGTCCAAGAATGTATTAAGTTAGTTCAATAGTCTTATTTTCCTTTTTTTTTTCTAACTACCATTACTGAATTAGGGCAATAATTCATCCTGTATTAAGTCCTCTTTAGATGCTACGGATTTAGCCATTTATTTTCTTATCCCGTATCTCCCTCCATTGTGGAAGAGGCTATCTTATGCAGTTTATAAGTTTTCTTAGAAGATCACAATGGGGGTTATTTGTGCCGGCGGCAGCTCCCATCTAACCTCCCTGTTAGTTGTGCGGGGAAGTTAGTCAGGGGCAGGGAAGAGGCGGAGAATGGGCAGGCAGTGGGCGGTCATCGGCCCTGGACGTACAGGACTGATACTAATGTCAGCCCTGTACGTCCATGGCTGGGGAAGTTATTTTTTTGTTCACTCCGGGGCGTGGAAGGGGCTGGGTTGGGGAGGCAGGGTTTATTTCCCACAGCCCAACCCTGGCCTTAGGAGGCCAGACCGGGGGTCAGGCTGCATGGAATAAACCTTTTTCTGTGATGGCTGGCATTGTGGCTTTTAAATGGAGCCACGGTAACATGGCGCCATGGCTCCATTTAAAAGCCTGACTGAGCTATCCAGGTAGAGCCTGTATGTGCAGGCTGGGACTGAATCATAGTCCCGGCCTGCACGTACAGGCCTGATCGCAATTCTGATCCCACGGGGCTAGACATGCCCCGTGGGATCAGAATCATGATCCCCTTTGTACGTCTGGCTCAGACCGGACGTACAAACGGGATAGCCATGTGGGACAGAATCAGGCCCAATGTATTCAACCCATATTAGTTTGGGGCCTACGTACAAACTTGCAAAACTGTTCACAGGTTAGTATCTATTTGTGCAACATTTACAGCAGCTAAGAGATGAGCTCTTAGCTTCATTACATCTTTAGCTAAAATTTGCACTGAATTATTCATGCATCTTGTTGCCACAGCCAGGAATGTAATGCATTCTGGACTGCGGCAACACTGAAATATAAAATAAACGTGTCCTTCAAGTGGCAGTGGCCTTAGCAAGCCTGCCATAATTACAGAGCTCATTCACCTGAATGGAAGGCCCCCAGACTCCTCCTCTTAGGGGGCTTTCCATTTGCATGCTCCCCAGCCCATCCCACTTAAAAAAAACTAACCTGTGGTCTGGCAGCCCCAGAATCCCACCCCGCTTAAAAAAAACAAACCTGAAGGTCTAGCAGCCCCAGAACAACACAGCCCATTTAAAAAAAAACTTAACCTAGTGGACTGGCGGCCCCAGACCCCCTCCCAATATCTTTCAAAGCAGGAGGACTGCCTATGGCTTCCGTTCTCGGTCCACCATCTTGGAAAATGGTAGGGCCTGGCCCCATGCAGTACATCCAGGGATTCAGATTGCCAGGATGCACTGCATGGGGCCAGGTGCTGCCATTTTCCAAGATGGTGGACTGAAAGTAGGAGCGTGTAGGCGGTGCTCCCACTTTGAAAGATACCGGGAGGGGGTTCTGGGACCGCTAGACCACCAGGGTTAGTTTTGTTTTAAGTGGGGTGGGGGGTTCCGGGGCTGCTAGACCACCAGGTTAATTTTTTTAAAGTGAGGTGGGGGGTAGTGGGATCAGGCCACTAGACCACCAGGAAGTGACTTTCTGTTGGGGCACTGGTCACAACAGTATTTTGATGGCATTGGGGGCTTTTCTCCATACCAGGATCACCCTTGGTGCCATCAAAATCTTGTTGGGGGAATGCGCTAGCAATTTAAGCCACCTCAGACCCAGGCGTAGAGAGAATAGCGGTACAGCTGGTTGCAAAATCCTCTACCTGTCTCTGCATTGGGCGCAGCAGTCATTTACCAGATTATTACTTGCAGCTCATTTTCCTGCAATTTAAATACGTTTGGCGTTAATTGGGCACTAGATTTCCGTCGCCATTTATGCACGCATCTGTCTCTTTTTTGCATTTGACATTAGCTTAAATGTGCTTAAAGTGTGCTTTAAAATGCAGTTTTCAGTGCTTAAAGACTGCGCTAGTTTTCTGCATCGAGCCCTTAGTGAATCCCATGGTAAAATTCCTAGCCACAGCAATGCAAAGATAGTGGGCTTATAGAGCTGGCTTACTATGGCAAATAAGTTTTGCCACATCCCTCCCTATCCATCATTAAAGTAAAAGGGTTCTCCCCCTTCCCCCCCCCCCCCGATCCACTGATAAAAAAATAAAGAGGGATCCTGGTAGATAGCGGGGGGGGGGGGGGGGGCAGGAGTGATGCCCAATCACTCTTGCTGGCATTAGCCTTTAAAAAGGAGATACTTTTAAACTAGATAATAGGGGAAAGCCTACAGTCGCCCAAGAGCGCATGGTTTGGAACAATGTATCCTTGAAGGATACTAGCAAAAGACTGAAGTTGGGGCATATCAACAGAGAGGTTCCAATAAAGACAAAAGTAACTCAAATGCCCTTGAGTACAGAGCAGAGTTTAAAGATTCCAAATTACCCCTGCTTACCGAAAACCAGATTAATATGAATAAAATGCAGCCTCTAAAATGCTTTTTATGCAAATGCTAGAAGTCTAAAAAATAAGATGGGAGAGTTAGAATATATAGCACTAAATGAGAGGTTAGATATTGGTATCTCAGAGACATGGTGAAAGGAGGACAACCAGTGAGACACTGTGATACCTGGGTACAAACTATATCATAATGATAGAGCAGATCAAATTGGTGGAGGGGTTGCACTCTGTGTTACAGAGGGCATTGAGTCACACAGGATTAAAGTTTTGTAGAAAACAAAACTCACTTTAGAATCTCTATGGATTGAAATTCCATGTAAAAAGGGGAAGGGGAAGGCGATGGCAGTGGGGATGTACTATCGCCCGTCTGGCCAGAATGAACAAATGGATGATGAAATGCTCAAAGAAATCAGGGAAACTAACAAAAGTTACAGCACAGTAATAATAATGGGTGATTTCAATTACCCGGTTATCGACTGGGTCAGTGTCACGGCAGGACATGCTAGGGAGATAAAGTTTCTAGATGAAATAAATGATTTCTTCTTGGAGCGGCTGGTTCATGAACTGACCAGAGGAAGCCATTTTGGATCTAGTCCTTAGTGGAACACCAGATCTAGTGCAAGAGATAAGGGTTTTGGGGCCACTTGGCAATAGTGACCATAGCATGATCACATTTGATTTAATAAATGGAGGAAGGACGGCAAGGAAATCCACAGTACTACCTTTTAACTTTCGAAAGGGAGACTATGATAAAATGAAGAAAACAGTTAAGAAAAAACTAAAAGGAGCAGTTGCAAAAGTTAAAGATTTACATCAAGCATGGGTGTTGTTTAAAAATACAATCTTGGAAGCCCAGACCAGCTGTATTTTACGCTTTAAGAAAAGTGGAAGGAAGTCCAAAAATCTGTCAGCATGGTTTAAAGGTGAGGTCAGAGAGGCTGTTGTTGCCGAAAAAGCATCTTTCAGGAAATGGAAAAAGGTGCCACATGACAAAAGCTGGAAACAACATAAGCACTGGCAAGTTAGATGCAAGGCATTGATAAGGCAGGCAAAGAGAGAATTTGAGAAGAAACTTGCTGTGGAAGCAAAAATGTGTAATAAAGGCTTTTTCAAGTACATTCGTAGCAAAAAACATGTGAGAGAGTCGGTTGGACCATTAGATGATAGAAGGATAAAAGGGGCACTAAGAGGGGACAAAGCCATAGCGGAAAGAATGAATTAATTCTTTGCTTCGGTCTTTACTGAGGATGATGTAGGGATGTTACCCATGACTGAAATGGTATATATAAAGGTGATGCCAAAGAAGAATTGAAAGAAATATCGATACACCAGGAATATGTATTACAACTATTTGATAAACTGAAGAGTAGCAAATCACCTGGACTGAATGGTATACATCCAAGGGTACTGAAAGAACTGAAATATGAGATTGCAGACCTAATATTAGTAATCTGTGAACTATCATTAAAATCATCTGTAATACCTGGAGGGTAGCCAATGTAACGCCAATGTTTAAAAAGGGTTCTGGGGTAATCCAGGAAACTACAGACCGGTGAGCATGAAGTCAGTACTGGGAAGGTAGAAACCCTTATATAGAACAAAATTACTGAACATAGATAGTCATGGCTTAATAGGAGACAGCCAACATGGCTTTAGCCAAGGAAGGTCATATAGTAACATAGTAATATAGTCTTGTCTTACTAATCTTCCGTCAGTCATGCTCAATTGTGAATATTTTAAATCTGTAAATGTGCTGTAACTAGTTCTGAACCGTCAGTCATGCTCAATTGTGAATATTTTAAATCTGTAAATGTGCTGTAAGTAGTTCTCACTAGTTCATTGTAAACACAAAGGAGTATGTTTACTAAACCATCTTAAAGTGCGCTCTCCCACGTTATCGCACGATAAGGCGCCTTATCACGCGATAATGGCGCCTTATCGCGTGCTAAGGCGCAAACGAGCGCTGAAGGCGGAGAAAGGCTCCTGGAGGGCGGAGGAAGGCTCCCCAGGGGCGGAGAGAGAGGGTCAATGGGCGGAGAGAGGGAGGGGAGAGGCTCCCTGCACACTAACGCTGTGAAATCCGAAGCTGAAAACTAACGCCAGTGAAACCCTGGCGTTAGAGCTGATTTAAAGGGAAAAGAAACCATTTCCGTCAGCAATGTACAGCAAAACCAGGGAAACCTACAAAAAAGTGATAAGTGTGATACATGTGCATGGAACAAAAGGGCAAAGAAACAGTGAAAATGACCAGAAGAAAATGTAAAAAAAACATAACCAAGCTGGGCAATAGTGATATCAATGGGAAACATCAAAAAACAACCCCAAGAAAGCTCCAAAAAAAAGATATGAATTTTGGAAGGGTCTATGCTCTGTCCTCATACAAGGTGAATGAGCCCACAGTGAAATTGCGCTGATCAGGGTTTTCCTCTCCATTGGACAGGTTTCCTATGGTGTGCACATGTTCCACAACAGCAGGGCGGGCATGTCGGAATGGGCAACTGGACAGATGCTGGAAAAGGGGACACAGAGGGCTGCAGGTGGCACATGCTGTGGTGCAGCTGGGGCACAGTGCGGACTAGGGTAATGCCTAGCTGGCCCATAGGAATGCTGAAACAGTAGAACAGCCAAACAGCAACTGCTGAGGGCCCAACATGGGCAAGAGTGTGCTTCCCACGGTGTCACAGGGAATAGTACCCAGCAGGTACCCCCAATGGCACGGAACATTGGCAGGCGGTGCTGGGGGAAAGCGTGGACAGCTATGCAGGCACCCCTACCCCAGAACCCACACCATAGGCAGCCGCCTACCCGCACACTGGATGGCCTGAGACTGCGCAGCACCAGCACCACCAGCAGAAGGGCATGTCAGCATGGTGGCAGAGGGGTACTGGTGGTGGAGGGGGCAGTGGCAGCTGCCCAGAGCAGACCATGGCCTAGCACTGTTTAGGTGGGTGCCGTGCACTGCAAGACTGGCTCTGTCTGACAAACAGTCATGGTATCTCCAGGTAATGCACTATCTCTGTGGCAACATGGTGGTGCAATGAACACAGCCAGTTGTGACGCAGTGCCAGGCACAGAAGCTATGGAGACCGATAGCGACCCCCTGGTAGAGTCTGGTACTGCAGGCAAAGAAGGAGTTTTACACTCTCAGCACAGCTGGCAAACAACCAATCAAGTCACTTCAGAGCTGGAGAGAAGTGAACCCATGGATTGGGCACGCCCTAGGAGGAGGCGGGTTCCCCAGAATAAGGGTCCCTTCTTAAACACAGAGACAGGAACAGGAAGGGGAGACGAAACAGGAACAGGGACAAAGACAAGGATAAAGACAGGAACAGAGACGGAGAGTGGAAGAAGAAGAAGAAGCATTAGAAGGAATACAGAACCAGGACCTTTTGAGAGCACATGGAGAAAGAATGAAAGAGTGAATGCTGCAGGTGGTTGGAAAAGGAAGTCCCTTTTTACCCACGAGAGAGAAAGCAGAAGGTACTGAAGAGACAGGAAGTTCCTTTGGCTGTAGAACCCTGTGACCTCTCTGCACAAACTCTGCCCAGCTGTATCAGGAAGGCAGCTAATTCCTCAGCAGGAGAAAACCTCACGTTCCTGAGGAACAATTTCCTTCCGTGGAGAGAAAGACATGCTGACCAGATAATTCCTGAGCACTCTCAAGACAAGGTACCTGCTATTCTTAAACCTTATGCTGATTTTTATAAAGACAAAAGAGAGAATCCTGTATCCAGAGAACAGGACAGTTTCAGGGAATATAGAAGCAGTTTTTACCCTGAAAGCTCTCCCTGTAAACCTACTTTTACCCAGCCTGTAATTCCCGTGCTTAAGAGAGAGGCTGAGGGAACAAGTTTAGCAAAAGAGTTTACAGACAGATTGAATTATCCTAATTTAGGAGGACCTGCTTTAGAAGCATTGTTAAGAACCAAAACTGCTACCAGCAGATGTGAGATTCCACCACTTAATAGCAGAGCACAGTGGGGGCAGGGAATCTTCACCTCAGAGCCAGAGTGTTTAGCAAGGGAAAGCCCGGTTACCTCATCGCAGCCTATTAATCAGCTGTTCAAACCACAGCCGGCTTTACCCTTAGCTCCTGCTAGCAGCCAAACAGAATTTCTCCTAAATGAGCTGACAAAGCTATTAAATAAGAGAGACATTGCATTACCTGAGAATATCCAAGCAGGGAACAATCCTGAGGGAAGGATTTTTACCCATGTTCCTTTACCCATGCAAGACATCAATCAGCCGATGGACTGTTCGGTAGGGCTGATTGACAAGGCTAAGGAATCAAAGGCTTGAGTGTTTATTCCTGAATTTAAACGTGTTTAGTACTGAGCCAGAATTGCTAAGATTTTACCCACCGGGACTGTGATTGGGTAATCATAAGAAAAGGCTTTTGTGCTTGATCTGTATCCAGGACTGTGAAGTTAACTGTCCACGAGTATTATTATAAGTTATATCCACTCACCTGTACCTGTCCAAGAAAGACACATGAAGGAATGTGTTTTCTTCTGAAGAAGTTTTTGTGTTAGAGCACTTCATTGAAAACCCCCTGTTTGCACGATCCTAAGTTGATAAGTTTTTCTGTTCCTGTGTGCCTCACATAGCGGGGAAAATAAACATCCTTTTGGAAAAATAAATATTCTTGTCACCCCATTTATTTCATTTGGGCCCCCACAACTACACAAGCCCTTTCCCTCCCTGACCACCAGGTTGGGGAGTGAGTGAAGGTGTTGACAAGTGGCGTAGATCAAGAGGATTTCAACGCAGGCGCAGAACAGCTGTCTTCAGGAGCTGCAGAGACCTCATCATTAACTGGACCCAGCTGGAGGAGCTGACGAGGCCCAGCAGAGACGGAGGCAGTGCAGAGGGCTACAGGAGCCATATCCCTGAAGTGCTTGTCTTTCGCCTAACCCAGGTAACAGGTATACACCCCGGGGTGGTGGAAATACCAGGGTAGAAGGTGACCCCTAGGGATAGCTGAAAAAAAAAAAAAAAAAAAAAAAGGGAAAACAGGTTTATTTCTGGAGGAAAGCCCAGAGAGTGCTAGTGATACCGCACTTGGGTCCCTGTTTTTCTCTCTGTTTCAGTTGCAGTGAACATCAAGGATGGCGCTCGAGCCAAAGGAGATCATCCAGTGGATGGCAACCCAATTCAAACGACAGGCTGATTTGGCGCTGGAAGCTCAGAAGAGAGCCGACGCAGCACTCAAAGAGCAGCAACAACCTCTTCTCACTCTTCTAGAAGAACTGCTAAAGGAGAAGAAGATGGACACTGTTCAACCACCAGAGACAGGTTCCGTAAGAGATAACATGTCTGCTGTGAATGTACCAGCAGAGACACTCTTTAATTTTGGACCTTGGTCTAATAAGGAAGATATAGATGATTATCTTGAAAGTTTCGAAAGAGTGGCACAACTTAGTCTGTGGCCGAAACAACACTGGGCCTTGAGGTTAGCCGCGTCCCTGACGGGCGAGGCTAGAGCAGCTTATAGAGCCATGCCACCAGAATTAGCTAGTAATTTTGAAGAGCTAAAGAAAGCCGTACGAGAGAGGTTGGGACTCACCCCACTCCTGTATCATAAGCGCCTAAGGAGTGTGAAACTCGAGTTGGGTGAAACCCCCAAATCTCTTTATTATCGTATAAGAGCCTTATTGTTTAAATGGTTGACCCCAGAAGGGCGGTCAATAGAGTCTATTTTAGATGAATTAATTTTGGAGCAGTATATGGAGGCAATGCCAAGGGAAATACGCACATTTCTGATCCTCCAAAATTGCAAAAATCCGCAGGAAGCAGTTGCCCTTGCCGAAAGATACATAGAGGCAGAGCAAGTAGCTCAGACACCTGGTAGCCAATGTTCGGCGTACGCCAGCAGAGGATCAGAAATGAGGCGCAAGGTCCTAGAGGATCCTATGAAAATAGCCAGGCCTAACAGGCCAGAGTCTGTAACTAGGATGAAATGCTTTAGATGTGGACAGATAGGCCACATACAGAAACATTGCTTGGTGAAAAATGCTTTGGTGGCCGATTCTTATATGGAAGACAGGCCAGGTTTCCTGTTAGCAGTAGCCATCCAGGGAATAACCACTCAAGCTCTGTTAGATTCAGGTGCTGAACTCAGCATGATTTCGGAGGAGTTTTGGAGGGCTATTAATGCTAAAGCAGCCCCAGAAACACTACATCCTGTAGAGGAAGTAAAAATAAGGTGTGTCCATGGGGGAACCTCTTCCTACCCCGTTTATAACCTCCAAATAACAGGCTTAGGGGCTGAGAGAGAGATTCCACTGGCGGTTGTTCCCCACCTTCCACATTCCATGATCTTGGGAAAGGATTGGCCCCAATTTCACCAAGGTTTAGTTCAGGGGATAAGGGAAAGAGAGAGTTCCCATGGGGAGGAGGACCCTGAGGAAGTACAGGCCCTAGCCATAGAAAAGGTAAAGTCCCTACTTCGGCCTTTAATGCCCCAGGTCAAAAAGGGTAAAAAGGACAGTATTCAGAAGGATAGCACCCCTGAAAAACCCCGTTTTGTGCTGAAATACTGTAAAATAACCCCCACTGCTCAAGCGCCTAAGAGGGCTACCCCAAACGCCGCAGGATGGGATCTTGCCAGTGCAGAAGAAGTTGTATTGGTTCCTGCGGGTGGAAAAGCTCTGATTGATACAGCCCTTCAGATAGAGCTGCCGCCGGGTTGTTATGGTCGGCTGGCTCCAAGGTCGGGTTTGGCACTGAAGCATTTTATTGATATAGGTGCCGGGGTGATAGACCCGGACTACCGAGGGTCAGTAAAAGTGCTGCTTTTTAATTTTGGAAAGGACAATTTCCAAGTAAAAGCTGGGGACCGTATAGCCCAGCTCATCTGTGAGCGAATTGGAATTCCCCCGTTGGAGGAGGTACCCGCTTTGTCTGTAACTATGCGAGGAACGCAGGGCTTCGGGTCCACAGGAACAAATAACCTGCAAGGATTAGTGGCTGCAGTGGAGAGGGAGGACCTAGAAGAGGAGGACCTCGGACCCCAGCTGGCCGACTGCCACGCGAACCCGGAACCCCGATTGGATGAGGGACTCTCTTGGGCCCAACAACAGGAGCTGAGGCAAGTCTTATCCAGATATAAAGATGTCCTCACCTCCCTACCTGGGAAAACCCAGTTAATAACCCATGATATAGAGACAACCCCAGGGGAAGTAGTCAGGCAAAGGCCTTACAGGCTTCCGGAGGCCAAGAAGGTGGAAGTGATCCGACAGGTGAAGGAGATGCTCGCCATGGGGGTCATCGAAGAATCGCGGAGCCCTTGGAACAGTCCGATTGTCATGGTGCCGAAGCCGGACGGGTCGATCCGCTTCTGCATAGACTTCAGGAAGGTGAATATGATCTCCCGTTTTGACTCATACCCAATGCCGCGGATCGAGGAGCTGCTCGACCGTCTGGGACAGGCCAAGTTCCTTACGACCTTGGATATGTCAAAAGGTTATTGGCAGGTTCCCCTCACAAGAGAGGCAAAGCAAAAGACTGCCTTTAGCACTCCCATTGGCCTATACCAATTCCGAAGGATGCCTTTTGGACTCCACGGCGCCGCAGCAACGTGCCAGCGTCTCATGGACATGGTCCTACGTCCTCACCACGCATACGCTGTGGCCTACCTGGATGACGTGGTGATCCACAGTGAAACCTGGACCCAGCATCTTCAGAGAATTGAAGCAGTCCTCCTGTCGATCCGCAAGGCCGGTCTTACCTTAAACCCAGCAAAATGCCTCTTTGGGGGACAAGAGGTAAAATACCTGGGCCATGTGGTTGGTAGAGGGATGGTAAAACCTCTTCTGAGCAAGATAGCCAGTGTGCAGGCATTCCCACAACCCATTAACAAAAAGCAATTGCGCAGCTTTTTAGGGCTCGTGGGCTATTATCGGAGGTTCATTCCCCATTTTTCCGAGAAAACTGCCCATTTGACGGAGATGCTAAAAAAGAATGCCCCCAATAAACTGATATGGAAGGCGGAAGCGGAAGGAACGTTTAACCTCCTAAAGAAACAACTCTGTGAGGCTCCGATCTTAAAAGGAGTAGACTTTGCTAAGAAGTTTATCGTACAGACGGACGCTTCAGACACCGGTCTCGGAGCGGTTCTCTCACAGCAGCATGAAGGGGTAGAACACCCGGTACTGTTTCTGAGCAGGAGGCTAACACCGCCAGAAAGAAATTATTCGACTATTGAACGGGAATGTTTAGCGATTAAGTGGGCAGTAGATGCGCTACGTTTTTATTTGATGGGAAGAAAATTTATTTTGATCACTGACCACGCTCCCTTAAAGTGGTTGAACCAGATGCACAACCACAACGCACGTCTCACACGGTGGTTCCTCGCACTTCAGGCTTTTGACTTTCAGGTGGAGCACCGTGCGGGTAAACTTCATCAAAACGCGGATGCCTTAAGTCGTATCCCGTGCTGTCCAGGTTCCCTTGGAGCAGCCCGTGATATCTTAAGGGGGGGGATCTGTGACGCAGTGCCAGGCACAGAAGCTATGGAGACCGATAGCGACCCCCTGGTAGAGTCTGGTACTGCAGGCAAAGAAGGAGTTTTACACTCTCAGCACAGCTGGCAAACAACCAATCAAGTCACTTCAGAGCTGGAGAGAAGTGAACCCATGGATTGGGCACGCCCTAGGAGGAGGCGGGTTCCCCAGAATAAGGGTCCCTTCTTAAACACACAGAGACAGGAACAGGAAGGGGAGACGAAACAGGAACAGGGACAAAGACAAGGATAAAGACAGGAACAGAGACGGAGAGTGGAAGAAGAAGAAGAAGCATTAGAAGGAATACAGAACCAGGACCTTTTGAGAGCACATGGAGAAAGAATGAAAGAGTGAATGCTGCAGGTGGTTGGAAAAAGGAAGTCCCTTTTTACCCACGAGAGAGAAAGCAGAAGGTACTGAAGAGACAGGAAGTTCCTTTGGCTGTAGAACCCTGTGACCTCTCTGCACAAACTCTGCCCAGCTGTATCAGGAAGGCAGCTAATTCCTCAGCAGGAGAAAACCTCACGTTCCTGAGGAACAATTTCCTTCCGTGGAGAGAAAGACATGCTGACCAGATAATTCCTGAGCACTCTCAAGACAAGGTACCTGCTATTCTTAAACCTTATGCTGATTTTTATAAAGACAAAAGAGAGAATCCTGTATCCAGAGAACAGGACAGTTTCAGGGAATATAGAAGCAGTTTTTACCCTGAAAGCTCTCCCTGTAAACCTACTTTTACCCAGCCTGTAATTCCCGTGCTTAAGAGAGAGGCTGAGGGAACAAGTTTAGCAAAAGAGTTTACAGACAGATTGAATTATCCTAATTTAGGAGGACCTGCTTTAGAAGCATTGTTAAGAACCAAAACTGCTACCAGCAGATGTGAGATTCCACCACTTAATAGCAGAGCACAGTGGGGGCAGGGAATCTTCACCTCAGAGCCAGAGTGTTTAGCAAGGGAAAGCCCGGTTACCTCATCGCAGCCTATTAATCAGCTGTTCAAACCACAGCCGGCTTTACCCTTAGCTCCTGCTAGCAGCCAAACAGAATTTCTCCTAAATGAGCTGACAAAGCTATTAAATAAGAGAGACATTGCATTACCTGAGAATATCCAAGCAGGGAACAATCCTGAGGGAAGGATTTTTACCCATGTTCCTTTACCCATGCAAGACATCAATCAGCCGATGGACTGTTCGGTAGGGCTGATTGACAAGGCTAAGGAATCAAAGGCTTGAGTGTTTATTCCTGAATTTAAACGTGTTTAGTACTGAGCCAGAATTGCTAAGATTTTACCCACCGGGACTGTGATTGGGTAATCATAAGAAAAGGCTTTTGTGCTTGATCTGTATCCAGGACTGTGAAGTTAACTGTCCACGAGTATTATTATAAGTTATATCCACTCACCTGTACCTGTCCAAGAAAGACACATGAAGGAATGTGTTTTCTTCTGAAGAAGTTTTTGTGTTAGAGCACTTCATTGAAAACCCCCTGTTTGCACGATCCTAAGTTGATAAGTTTTTCTGTTCCTGTGTGCCTCACGTAGCGGGGAAAATAAACATCCTTTTGGAAAAATAAATATTCTTGTCACCCCATTTATTTCATTTGGGCCCCCACAACTACACAAGCCCTTTCCCTCCCTGACCACCAGGTTGGGGAGTGAGTGAAGGTGTTGACACAGTGTGTTCAGAAGCAGAAAGTCACAGGTTCAAGTCCCAGCTGTGGTTCCTGCCAACCCAGTCCCCATATTTTACCCACTACTAAAACATGCTAATACAGACAGAACCTTTATTGCAGATAACAGAAACATGCCCAATAAACCTACGTTTTACCCTACAGAGCATAGACACCATAAACATGCACATTACCTAGAGCAGATTCTCCCAAATGCAGTCCTGGAGGGCCAAACACCATTCAGGTTCCATGCTGCCTCTAATAAACACGTCTGTGCTGCATGTCTATGCACCGCCCCCATGGTATGCAGATGTATCTCATGCATATTCATTAGGGACAGCATGAAAACCCGAACAGTGTTTGGCCCACCAGGACTGTATTTGGGAACCTCTGCCCTAGAGCAGCGGCCAACAGGGGCAGACACACCCTCACCCACAGGCTCCATTATCCAAAGCCTCCTGGAGAGGCAGGATGTTGGGCCCTGCGTGCATCTCCCAATACTAGCACTTGCATACCTTAGCAATGCCACCCTAAACCTGGGAATATTGTACACACCTATCAAACGGTTGCTATGATTACTGGCAGATAGCAATTCCTAAGTTAAGCACAATTTGCTGATTGAGCTGCATCATAGCAACCTTTCTGCTGTCTGTGGAGTGTGCTTCAGGTCTGATGTCTGACAGTGTTTACCACCCTGGGGAGTGACCCCAACAGTATTGCATACCATAGCCATGCCTGCACTGTGCCCAGGACTGGTGCGGTGGCCAGGGCTGCCAAGAGCCTCTATATTTGCACAATGCTAGCATAGGTGTGGGAGCGTGTGTTTGTCTTTCCAGTGTGTGGTGTCTGCCAACACCTTCCTCAGCCCACACTGTTGCCAGTGTAAGCCTGCCAATGTGCATAATGAGGAGCAAGGTACCATGGGTATAGCCCGGACAGGGTGGCCTGGCCAGGATGCATCTGCACAGGGCATAGGGCAATGGCTCGGACATTGTAGTGCCTGACAACCACCTGCACGGACAGAGTGGCCACAGCATGTCCTGCTGGGAGGTCACTCTCACCCTGACTGAGCAGTGACCACGGCATGGCTAGGTTCCCCCCTAGTGCTATATAGTGCTTCTCTCATGTGATGTTTATGGTTCCTTTTTGGGGCCCAATCACTGACTTATCTGCTTGGTGTGTATGCTGACATCCCAGTTCTGGGTACATGCATTTCCTCCAGAAACATGCACTATGGACTAGCTAGCAGACTGTCTGCAGCTAGTATGTGTCTGGATGGAACATCTTGCAGGATGCAGCAGCTGGAGGCTTGCTCATAGGGTGCCCTATAAAGCGCCTTCTGAGGCACCTTATGGTTACAGTCCATATAAGGTGCTTTATAAGTTGTCCTATGGAGCGCCTTATAGGGTGCCCTATAGGGGACATTATAGGGTGCTGTGGCAGACAGTGCACTTGATAATGTGCCCTATGGAATGCCTTATAGGGTGCCTTATGTGGCACCTTAGGTTATGGCACGTGAGGGTGTGTTTGCTGGCAGCAATAATTAAAATGCCTCAAGAAACAATACTTACATGTCAAAGCTGATGCCTCAGCCAACCTTACGCATTAGGCACACTGGGGGATCAAACTCATGACCCCTGTATCATCAGTCAGTGTATTAACCATTGTACTACACCTCTGTTTCTGTGTTTGCATGTCTGGGCGCCTACTTAAGATTACCGCGCGTTAACGCGCTTAGCGGCGCTTAGCCCGTTAATGTGCGCAGCAGCGCGCGTTATCGTGCGATAATCCCATTTTGCTATTTTAAGACTGAAATGCCCACTCCTTTTATGGCAGCCTGCACACTATTGCCGGGTGCACATTAAGACGGTTTAGTAAACATACCCCAATGTGTTTTTGTTACATTGTAGTACTGTTTCTGTTCACTGTAAACCGCACTGATTTTAATAGTGCGGTATATAAGAAATGTAAATAAATAAATAAAATAAATAAATAAATAATCTGTTATGTTTTTTGAAGGTGTGAATAAACAGACAAAGGTGAGTCGGTTGATATAGTGTATTTGGATTTTCAGAAAGGCTTTGACAATGTGCCTCATGAGAGACTTGGCGAAACTAAAAAGGCATGAGATAGGAGGCAGTGTGCTACATGGATCAGGAACTGGTTAAAAGATTAAAAGCAGAGGGTAGGGCTAAATGGCCAATTTTCCCAATGGAGAAAGGTGAATAGTGGAGTACCCCAGGGTTCTGTGCTGGGTCCACTGCTTTTTAACATATTCATACATGACCTGGAAATGGACAAGTGAGGTAATCAAATTTGCAGATGTTACAAAATTATTCAAAGTTATTAAAACCCAAGAGGATTGTGAAAAATTGCAAAAGGACTTGATAATTTGGAAGACTGGGCATCCAAATGGCAGATGAAATTTAATGTGGAGAAGTGCAAAGTGAAATTTAATGTGGAGAAGTGCACCTAGGAAAGAAATTATGGTTACACGATGCAAGGTTCCACATTAGGAACCACCACCAAGGAAAAAGATTTGGGTGTCATCGTGCATAACATGTTGAAATCCTCTGTCCAGTGTGCAAGTAGAAAGCAAATAGAATGCTAGGAATCATAAGGAAAGGAATGGAGAATAAAACAAAGGATATTATAATGGCTTTGTATCGTTTCGTGATGTGACCGCATCTTGAATATTGTGTGCAATTCTGGTTGCTGTATCTTAAAAATGATGTAGCATTATTAGAAAAGGTACAGAGAAGAGCCACCAAAATGGTAAAGGGGATGGAAGGATACCCCTATGAATAGAGGCTAAAAAGATTAGGGCTTTTCAACCTGGGAAAGAGACGGCTGAGGGGAGATATGATAGAGGTCTATAAATTAATGAATGGAGTGGAATGGTAAATGTAGATTGATTGTTTATGCCATCAAAATATAGAAAGACTAAGGGGTATGTTTACTAAACCGTCTTAATGTTACTGGCGCTAGTTGCAGCGATAATGTGAAGGATGCCATATAAGGAGTGGGCGTTCCGGCGGCAAGATAACAAGAATCTGTAACGCGCGATAGTGGGCGCCATGGCACGTTAACACGCGTTAATCCTAAGTTCATGCCAGAGCAGTGTTAGAAGCTATAAAGATGTAGCCCACTGGTTACTACAATGACTGCGGAGGCATAGGTCATGGGTTCGATCCCACAGAGGTGCTACCTAAGAAGGCTGTCTGAGGCATTACCTTTTAATTTAGATCAGTGATGTCTCAGGCATTTCCTTTTTGTAATTTAAATCAGTGCTGCCAGCAAAAACACCCTCACAGTGCCATAACCTAAGGTGCCGAATAAGGCGCCCTATAAGGCACTCCAGAGGGCACAGTATAAAGTGCCCTGTCCGCCAAAGCACCTTATAATGTGCCCTATAGGGCGCTTTATAGGGCGCCTTATAGGGCGCGTTATAGGGTGCCGTATAGGGCGTCTTATTAAAAGGAAAAGCCTCAGACAGCCTTATTAAATAACACCACTGTGGGATCAAACCCATGACCTCTACCTCCACAGTCATTGAAGTAACCAGTGTGCTACATCTCTATAGCTACTACCACACTGCTGGCTGGCTACAGAAAGACTGCAGGTCACCACACAAACTATCTGCTGTGGTTACCAGGATAGGGTAAACCCACCCATACCCATGATGCACTGCACATGCAGATCAGCAGTCTACAGCTGATCAAAAGATGGGGTATGCACCCCCACAGCACCTAGGCCTGGTAGGGGGAACTGACCGTGTGTGTTAATGGCACAGAGTAGCTACAGACCGAGACAGTGTGCGGGTCCTGTGCTCACTCTGAGGGTGAGGTGGGGCGCCCAGCACCAGGTCCATAGCACCTAGCTTGGCTGAGGTAGGCTATGCTGTAGGTTTCCATCAGTGCCAGTGTGTGCTAGGTAGTCCTTGCCGACACACCCAGGATACACATGTGTCCGTCTGTATTTCCCAGTCACGTCTAGCCCTTGTGGACTATGATGCACCCAGAATAGTGCATATCCTGTCTGGGTGCCATGGTCACATGTTATAGGTGTAGGGGGGGTGTTTGGACCCAACAGCGGAATATGTAGCACTACCCAACCTGCCCTCTGTGGCCCAGGGTGGGGGACAGGATCTCCCAGCAACAGATCCACATTCTACATCCCTGCAATGGTGGCAGTAGAGGGGACCATCAACCCCAGTCCTGCTGGGGAACAGGCACCCTACAGGGCAGTCAATGCAGATATGTATGCATTACATAAGGCACTGTCAGACAGGCAGAATGCTGGAAAAGCTCAGCTGCCCCCCATCACTATCTGACCTTCACTAGCAGAGGGCACAGTCAGTCTCCACCCGCTGCACCCTGCAAGGTGTCCCAGCCATACACATGCTAACTGCAGACAGTCTGCTAGCTACTACATAGTGCATGTTCCTGGAGGAACTGTGTGCACCCAAAAATGGGATGTGAGCACAAACACCAAGCAGGTATGTCAGTGATTGGGCCCCAGAAAAGGGAACCCATAAATATCACTTGAGAAAAATACTGTATAGCACTGTGGGGGAACCTAGCCATGCCGTGGCCACTGCTCAGTCAAGGTGAGAGTGGCCACCCTGTCCGTGCAGGTGGAGGTCGGGCACTACAATGTCCCAGCCATTGCCCTATGCCCTGTGCAGATGCATCCTGTCCAGGCCATACCCACAGTACCTTGTCCCTCATTATGCACATTGGCAGGCTAACACTGAAAACAGTGCAAGCAGTGTGGGCTCAGTAAGGTGTAGGCAGCCACAACACACTGGATAGACATAAACACACTCCCACACCTATGCCAGCTTTGTGCAACTATAGAGGTTTGTGGCAGCCCTGGCCACCACACCAGTCCTGGGCACAGTACGGGCATTGCCATGGTACGCAATACTGTTGGGGGTCACTCCCCGGGGTGGCAAACACTGTCAGAAGCACAAACTGAAAGGTTTCTATGATGTATCTCTGAGAACAAATCATGTTTAACCTAGGATTTGTTATCTGACATTAATCATAGCAACCATTTGATATCTGTGGAACATGTTCCCAAGTTTAGGACGGCATTGCTAAGGTATGCAGGTGCCAGTATTAGGAGATGCTGCTCCGCACAGGGCCCAACAGCCTGACTCTCCATGAGGCTTTGGATAGTGGGGCCTGTGGGTGTGGGTGTTTGTGCCCCTGTTGGCCGCTGCTCTAGGGCAGAGGTTCCCAACTCCGGTTCTGGTGAGCCAAACACTGTTCAGGTTTTCATGCTGTCCCTAATGAATATGCATGAGATACATTTGCATACAATGGGGGTGGTGCATACAAATGCAGCACAGGCATATTTATTAAGGACAGCATGAAACCTGAATGGTGTTTGGCCCTCCGGGACTGCAGTTGAGAAACTCTGCTCTAGGGATTGCACATGTTTATGGTGTCTGTGCTCTGTAGGGTAAAATATAGGAGTGTATGGTGTGTTTCTTTTATCTGCAATAACGGCTCCGTTCTTACCACAGTTTCGTACTGGATAAAATATAGGTACATGGTTTGCAGGAGGCACAGCTGGGACTTGAATCTGTGACCTTATGCCCCTGAACACACTGGCTGTGTGTACTGCACCAAACTGTTGCCACAGAGGCAGATCATTCCCTGGAGATACCATGACTATTCGTCAGATAGACCTTGTCTGTTGCAGTGCACGGCACCCACCTAAACAGGGCTTGCCCATGGTCTGCTGTGGGCAGATGCCACTGCCCCCTCTGCCACCAGCACCCCTCCGCCACCATGCTGACATGCCCTTATGCCGGTGGTGCTGGTGGTGCGCCGTCCCAGGCCATCCAGTGTGCTGGTAGGCAGCTGCCTATGGTGCGTGATATGGGGTAGAGGTGCCTGCATAGACATCCACGCTCCCCCCCGGCACCGCCTGCTATTGTTATGTGCCCTTTGGGGTACTTGCTGGGTACTGTCCCCTGGGACACGGTGGGACGCACACTCGTGGCCATGTTTGCCCATGATCAGTTGCTGTCTTGCTGCTTTTCCGCATCCACATTCCTATGTGTCACCTAGGCATCTGCCTAGCCCACCCTGTGCCCCAGCTTCCCCACTGCATGTCCCGCCTGTAGCCCCCTGTACCCCATTTGCAGCCTCACCGTAGTGCCCTCTCGTACTTGGGCATTGTGATGTTGCTGCACTACTATCACATTTTTTGTTTTCCCTGCCTTTGCTGCACATTGCTGACTGAAATGGTCTCTCTCCCCTGCAAATGTGCCTCTAGCGCGAGGTTTTCACTGGCGCTACTGTTCAGAGCTTCATTTCACGGCGCTAGTGTGCATGGAGCCTTTCCCCGCCCACTCTCCGCCCATTGACCCCTTCCCTCTGCCCCTAGGGAGCCTTACTCCGCCCTCTGGGAAGCCTTACTCCACCCTCTGCATACCTTACCACCGCAGGATACATTATCGCGCGATACATGATGTTCTCGCACGGTAATGCGCCATTATCGTGCGATAACATCGCAGCTGCTACATTTGCGCCGTTTAGTAAACATACCCCTAAGAGACATGCAATGAAGCTACAGTGTAACCTATTTAAGACTAATAAGAGAAAATATTTTTTCACTCAACGTATAATCATACTCTGGAATTTGTTACTGGAGGATGTTAGCATAGCTGGGTTTAAAAAAGGTTTGGTCAAGTTCCTGGAGGAAAGGTCCATAAACCATTATTAAAGGGGACCCAGGATATCAATGCTTGACCCAATACAAGCACTGAGGAACCTTTTGGGGAAACTGCTAGGTACTGGATTGGCCACTGTTGGAAACAGGATACTGGGCTTGATGGACCTTGGTCTGACCCAGTATGGCATATCTTATGTTCTAATGGTTGTCTCATTCAAAACAGCATGGTACTACCACTACTACTATTAATCATTTATATAGTGCTACAAGGTGTACACAGCGCTGTACAAAATCATATAGAAGATAGTCCCTGCTTGTAGAGCTTACAATCTAGTTAAAACAGACAGCACAAAACAAGAGAAATAATGGGTTCAATAGGGATAAGAGACACAAGGGGGACAAGAGATTAGGATTCAAAAGTGGCCTCAAAGAAGTTAGCATGGATTTGAAGAGGGAGAAAGATGAGACGACATAGAGATAAAGGAAGTTTGTTCCAGGCATAAGGAGCAGCAAGGTGAAAAGATCGAAGTCTGGAGTTGGCAGTGGAAGAAAAGGGTATAGAATAGAGAGAAGAAAGCCAGAGCAGGAGCAGAGTTCATGAGGAGGGGTGCGGGGAGAGAGGAAAGGTAATGAGGGGCAGTAGAGTGCGCATTTATGGGTTGGAAGGAGAAGTTTGAAATGGATACAGAAATGAAAGGGGAGCCAGCGAAGTGATTTCAGAAGAGGGGTTATATGAGTGTATCGGGGCTGGCGGAAGATTAGCCATGCAGCAGAGTTCTGAATAGATTGAAGAGGAGAGAGATGACTCTGAGGAAGACCAGCAAGGAGAAGGTTGCAATAATCAAGACGGGAGATAACTAAAGAGTGGACAAGAGTTTTAGTAGTGTAGGCCTCTGAAACCTAGGTTAAGGGAAATTACTATGTGCGCAGGTGTATGTAAGGAGGCAAACATAATTGGGTATTTTGCAGAGGTTCTAGTGGTTTGTAATCATGAATGTATACATTACCGTAAATGGGATAAAGTCACTGCTGTACCTGCTATGAAAAACAGGATCTGTGTTTGCAACGAATATTAAATAAGGACTCCCCTTTAGGGAGTGGTTAAACATAGATATGAGCTGTTAAAAGGTGAAGCTGTCTCTTGCACAGGTATTTTTTGCTTTGGTATTTTTCTTAAATAAATGGTGTTTATGTTTATGTTTATTAAAATACTTTCTATACCGCCCCATACCAATGGCGTCTGGGCGGTTTACAAATTAAAAGAATAAAATACAATACAGGCTGTCAAAAAAGTTAAAAAGAACGCCAATTAAAATCTTAAAAGGGACAGAAAAGAAGCAGAGAATAGAAAACACAGCAAAAGTATTAAAAAAAAAAAAAAAAAAAAGAAAAGATCAACAAGAAGAGGGAGAAGGAGACAAAGACGGGGGAGGGAGGTCAAACGCCAGACAAAACAAATGGGTTTTTAGTTGTTGTTTGAAAGCTTGGTATGATTGCTCTGCACGAAGGGGGGGGGGGGGAGTGAGTTCCAAAGCCTAGGACCCAGAAAATAAAAAGCCGAAGAGCGTGTGGACTCCAGGTGAGCTTGAGAAGGGGAAGGAAGGGCCAACCGATTAACGTGAATAGAACGGAGCAGGCGATGGGGAGTGCGGAAATGAAGAAGATCTGCAAGATAGAGAGGGGTACCTGTGTGAGTCACCCTGTGCACAAACGTAAGAACCTTATATTGTACACGAAAAGAAACCGGTAACCAGTGATGGTGCAAAAGTAGGGGAGTGACGTGGTCATAACGGGAAGCACAAGATAGTAGACGGACAGCTGCATTCTGGACACGTTGTAAACGGGAAAGTTGAGATTTTGGTAGGCCAGCTAGAGAAACATTACAGTAATCGATTCAGAAGATTATAAAAGAGAGAATAAGGGTAGCAAAAGCAGAGGGCGAGAGAAAAGGGCGCACAGGCCGAAGTTGTTTAAGGGATAGAAAAGAGCGTTGAACTATGGACGTGATGTGTTCTTTGAATGAAAGAGAGGAGTCAAGAATAACACCAAGGTATCTAAGGGATGAGACAAGAGGAATGGGCTGGGAAGAGAGGGAAGGAGCACAGATGGGGGAAGGGCTTCCGAGGGTAAACCAGATGGCAAATGACTTAGTGGGATTAACCTGAAGAAAATTAGAGGTGAACCAAGAAGCAACAGCAGAAAGACAGAGATTAAGAGGAGAAATATCGGGTGTATGTGAATCAGTGTGGTGCAGCAGTATGATATCGTCCGCGTAATAGTACGCGGAGATACCAAACTGTTGGACCACAAGTGCAAGAGGGGCCAAGAAGACATTGAAAAGGAGAGGAGCAAGGACAGATCCCTGAGGCACACCCCCCAGGTAAGAGAAGTGGAGGGCGAGGAAGCGGACCCAACAACCACTGAAAAAGAGCGACAGGAAAGAAAAGAGCGAAACCAGTGAAGAACAGTCCCAGAGAGGCCAGCGTCTTGAAGACGGGCGAGAAGGGTGCAGTGATCCACTAAATCGAAAGCTGCAGAAAGATCGAGAGAGACAGCAAGAGTAAAGAGACCATGATCGTGAGCAGCATGCACCTCGTTAAGAAGAGAGAGAAGAATAGACTCTGTACTGTGACCAGGACGAAAACCAGACTGCCGAGGGTGAAGAGCAAGAGAAGCCTCAAGGTGAGCAGACAACTGAAGAAAGACAAGTTTCTCAAGAAATTTAGAAAGAAAAGGGAGATTAGAAACAGGGCGCCAGTTTGAAAGTGCTGTAGGGTCGGACGTGCGGGATTTTAGAATAGGACGAACAACAGCGTGTTTCCAAGGTGTAGGAAAGAAACCAGAAGATAAACTAGCATTAAAGAGAGACAGAATATAAGGAGAAAGAGATAGGGAGGATTCCAAAAGCCAGCGGGAAGGGATGGGATCAGCAGGACATGTGGTCTTTCGGATAGAGAGAAAAGTAGTTTGGAGGACAGCTGGGGAAATCATCTCGAAAGAGGACCAGGAGTGAGATAGGATAGGTACAGAGGAGAGAGGAGATAAAGGGGACGGTGGAGAAAGCGGAAAGGACCCTACTACGGGGGAAAGAGGGGGAGGACAGGAAGGGAAGGACTGACGAAGGGTCTGGACTTTGGAAGCAAAAAAGGAGGCAAGGGAGGAAGGGTCAGGGGAAGCAGAAGAAGGAGGAGGAAGGGGAGGGAAAGCAGAATGGGATGCTGTAAGGGAACGAAAAATAGTGTAGAGTTGCCGAGAAGAGTTAGAGGAGGAAGAAATAAGCTTAGAGTAGTAATCGCGCTTTGCCGAGTGAAGGAGAATGCGGTAATGATCGTGACAAGGGCGAAAATTGTGGAGAGAAGAAGGGGAGGGATGCTTCTGCCAGAGGCGTTCTGCCCTATGAAGATATTTCCGGTGCAGGAAAAGACCGGAATGAAACCAAGGGTGCCGGGAACAGTGATGGGGAGGTAAGTGGGTGCGAAGAGGGGCAATGTCATTAAGGGCAGCAGACAGAGAAGAATGCCAGAGATGGGCTTGGGTATCAACAGAAAGTGACACAAAGTCACTAGGGAATAAAGACGCAGAGGGGGGAAACTGACGAAGGGTATCAGCAGTAAGCTTACGGGTTGGTGGAATAGAGGACAAACCAGAACCAGAAGCACAATGGGAAGACAGCAGTGAAGAGTCTGAAGAACCTGACAGAGGGGACTGGACAGAAAAAGTAAAAAGAAGGCAAAAATGATCAGACCAGGGGAGGGGCAACGAGGAGAGAGAGGAAGGAGGGGTAGAGGAAGAATCAGACGTAATGAGGAGATCCAGGGAGTGACCTGCAACATGAGTGGGGAAAGAAACAAATTGGCGCAAAGACAGATCAGACAGAAAAGTGAGAAAGGAAAGGTCCCTTGCTGAGGAGGGTAGGTCAACATGAACGTTAAAATCTCCCAAAATCAGGAGATTCGGGTAAAGAAGTGAAGCCTCAGAAATAGTGGCGAGTAGAGAATCCCATAGAGACACAGATAGGGAGGGGGGAGCGTAAATAAGAAGAAAATAACAAGAGTGGGGAGAGGAATTTAGACGAAGAAGCAGAGATTCAGGGTAAAGTAGAGAAGAAGAGGCGGGAACTTCCGTGAGGGGGAGAGAAGAGCGATATACCACCGCAACACCCCCTCCACTCCTACCCCGACGAGAAGTGGATAAGAATGAATAACCAGATGGGAGGCAACGATTAAGAAAAGATTCCTCGCCTTCTCTCAGCCAAGTCTCAGTGAGGAAGAAGAGGTCCAGAGTATGGTGTGAGAGAAAATCATTGACCAAAAGAGTCTTAGACCGGAGAGACCGACAGTTTAACAGAGCGAGCTGTAGTAGCATGAGAGAGGACGGAGAAAAAGATAAAGCTGGAGCTGACGGGCGTGGCAGCGCCAGCGAGCAGTATGTGAGGTTAGAAAGCTGACGTGTCATAGAACCAGAAAGAGCAGTGGCAGACGTAACGGGGCGCCAGCCCAATGAACAGGGATGGCTGACATAGCAAAAAGGAAAAATAACAACAGATAACAGAAATGCACCTGAAAACCTTTAAGGTCTCCCCCGCAGGATGAGACACACAGGGGAGGAGAAAGACAACCAGGGCGAGGAAAGTCTGCAGACGAAGTCACAGAGCACGCTCTAGGAGATGCTGGGCAGCCAAAGGACTCAGACTTCTCGCCCCGTCTCTCGCCCCAGACGAACAAACATATTGGACAAAGGAATGATTTCTTCCACAAACAACAGTCACTGCCATTAGGGTCTGGAAGGGCATCATTTTGAATATTTCATAATGAAGCAATGGTTTTCAGGATAGTCTTGGGGGGGGGGGGTAGGGGGTGTACTGCAAGACCAGCTTGAAAAAGAGCAGACGATGCAGCTAGAGCCACAGTCGCCAGGGTTTTTAACCAGCAGTATCTGAGAATCCCTGTTGGCTCTTCAGACTGACCCCACCAGGCAGCAGCTGAGATTCTGGGCCCAGCCTCCATTGTGCGCTGTGCTAACAATACCCCTAACTATCATATCTTCTCTCAGCTATCTCTTCTGTAAGCTGAAGAATCCTAAGTGGTTTAGCCTTTCTTCATCAGGAAGCAATTCCATTTCCCCTTATCATTTTGGCAGGGCTGGCCCAAGGGTTTCTGCCACCATAGACAGAAGCCCCAGCCGTGCCACCTCCCGCATGCCAAGCCACTGCCAGTGGTGGGGTCGAGGGGGGGGGGGCGGCTTGGCGGCAGGCCATGTGCTTTGGCATACATGACCTGCTGCTTCTGAACCCCTCCAACATAACTTTGGGGGTTCAGAAGCAGCAGGTCATGTTTATTGAAGCACATGGCCTGCTGCCAATCCTAGCTGCCCCCCCCCCCCCGACGCTGGAAACAGTAGCAGCGGGGGGGGGTGGCTGCACGATGGGGAGAAGGGCGGCGCAGCTCGGCACATGTCCTGTTGTCCATGGAGATCTGATACCCAGTGGATGGGCTGGCCCTGCATTTTGGTTACCCTTCTCTTTACCTTTTCTAGTCCACTATATTCTTTTTGAGATGGGGTGTGCCATAAATGCAAACAATACTCAAGGTGCATTTGCACCATGGATCAATATGATAATCACTGTTTTATTTTCCATTCTTTTCATAAGGGGAGGTAAGGGTTTTTTTAGTGTTATGTTAGATCTGCTTTGGGGTTTTTAATTTACGCCTTAGAGCATATGGTGGAATATGAATATTTTAAAATAAATAATTAAACTATTCTATTTATTTCTTTTGACTGCTGCTGAAGATTCCACTGTAGTGCCCATGATTCCAAGATCCTTTTCCTTGATGGCGACTCCTAATGTGGTAACCAGTAAGGTGTAGTATAGTTACAAGTCAGAAACAGAAACAGAAACAGTGATGTGTACACCTACTGCAATCGGGCAGGATTTAAGATTTTGATGCCCACAGACAAGACCAGACAGCAAATTCCAGAGAAGGGGTGTGTGTCAACATAAGAGCATAAGATATGCCATACTGGGTCAGACCAAGGTCCATCAAGCCCAGTATTCTGTTTCCAACACAGGGGCGGCCCAAGGGGGGTGCGGGGCCATGTGCGGAGACTCGGTGCGGGGCCTCATTTGCATAAGTGGTCTTATTTGCATAAATATTTGCATAATGTTACCATTCACTAACTTTTAGTAAACATGTCTCTTAATGAGTATATGGATAAAGAAAGACTAAAAGATTTCTACATTACTATAATCCAGTGCCAACCGCCAGGCACATTAGGAACTACTACAAACGCTGCCCATTTAGAACCCATAGCAAACCCGCCGTATCATAACAGCACTACCAGGACTCACAAAGCACCAGACCCTACCTATCAAAAGGAAACACTGCAAATATTAAACCAGTACATTTCAGAGAATACTGGGGAAAGAGAACAAGTGGCAATGTCAAATAGGAATTACATAAACAGAATACCTCAGCTCAGTTACACATGCAGAACATAGACCATCACCAAACAAGGAATCGCAATTTAGAAACAGGAAGGCAATAATTAAACTGGGAACCCCAAAAGCCAAACTTGGAATGTACAACAACACTGTAGAAATAAAACTATAAATCAATTTCCTCTTGTACCAAACAAAGCGCAGACGTTAATGATGCACATTTCCCAGAGCTTTCATATTCCAATTAATAAATTCAAAATAAAGAGATATCTTTCTACCTTTTGTGCATTTTTTTTCAGTTGCAATTGCTCCAGCCACTTTCTTCTGGTTTCTTCATGTTTTCTGCTAACTCTCCATCGTCTGCTGTCCATTTGTCCTTTCTTCTCTCTTCTAGTTTTCTTTCCATCCTCTCTCTCTACATCTGCTTTAACATACTAATCTTTCTCCTTTTGCTCTTTCCTCATTCTTATTTCATCCACACAAATTTTACCCCTCCATCCTCAATCCCCACTTACTCTCCCAATACCCGGCCAATTGTAGATTTTTCATCCCTCCCACACAAAATATTTTTCCCCTCTCCATTTTACTCTCCCAGCCCATCCCATTCTAATCCTCCCCCAACATCAGCTCCCTTCTAGTTCCAGTCTCACCCAGCATCCATTCCCTTCTAGTCCCTGCATCAGCCCATTTCCAGTCCTAGCCCCCCATCAACCCATTTCCAGTCCTAGCTCCCCCATCCATTTTCAGTCTGAGTCCCTTCATCAGCTCATTTCCAATCCTAGCCCCCCATCAGCCCATTTCTAGTCATTTCCTAGCCCCACCACCAGCCCATGTCAAATCCTAGCTCCCCTCCACTCAGCCCAATTCCAGTCCAAGCCCCCCCATGAGCCTACTTCCAGTTCTAGCCCCTCCATGAGTCCATTTCAATTCAAGCCCCCACCACAGCCCATTTCCAATCTTAGCTCCCCCCCAACAGCCCATTTCCAGTCCTATCCTAGCTGCTCTATCAGCCCATTTTCAGTCCTAGCTCCCTTCCCTCACAGCCCATTTCCATTCCAAGCTCCCTCCCCATCAGCTATTTGCAGTTCAAGCCTCCCCGTCCACTCAGTCCATTTCCAGTCATAGCAATCCCCCAACCCATTACCAGTCCTAGCCCCCCATCAACCCATTTTCAGTTTAAGCCCCCCCTATAACCCATTACCAGTCCTAACCCCCCATCAGCCCACTTCCAGTCTTAACCCCATCAGCTCATTTCTAGTAAGCCCCCCATAGCGCTTTGCCCGTCCTAATCCCCCCCTCCGCCCCCAGCCCATGACCAGTCCTAACCACTTCAGCACACCTCAAGTCCTTACCCCTCCCATCAGCCCATTTCCTGTCCTAGCGCCCCCATAGCCCGTTAGCAGTCCTAACCCCCCCCCCATAGCCCATTAGCAATCCTAACCCCCATCACCCTATTTTCAGACAGCCCCCATCAGCCCACAGCCCATTACCAGTCTTAACCACCCCCCCCAGCTCATTTTCTGTCCTTTCCCTCCATCAGTGGTTTTTAAACAGCCTCCATCAACCCCCAGCCCATTACCAGTCTTAACCCCCCCTAGCCCATTTCCAGTCCTAACCCCCCCACCCCATTTCCAGTCAGCCTCCATCAGCCCCAGCCCATTAGCAGTCTTAACCCCCCCCAGCCCATTTCAAGTCCTAACCCCCCCCAGCCCATTTCCAGTCAGCCTCCATCAGCCCCAGCCCATTAGCAGTATTAACCCCCCCTAGCCCATTTCCAGTCCTAACCCCCCCCTCACCCCATTTCCAGTCAGCCTCCATCAGCCCCAGCCCATTAGCAGTCCTAACCCCCCCTAGCCCATTTCCAGTCCTAACCCCCCCCTAGCACATTTCCAGTCCGAACCCCCCCTAGCACATTCCCAGACCTAACCCCCCAGCACATTTCCAGTCCTAACCCCCCCCCCCCCATTTCCCGTCCGAACCCCCCATCACCCCATTTCCATACAGCCTCCATCAGCCCCCCAGCCCATTACCAGTCTTAACCCCCCCCCCCTTCCCTTCCCTTCCCTTCTGGCAAATTTAAAAAAAAAAACCTGGCTCTAGCTGCTGCCGCTGCCGCGTCCGTCGCAGCAGCGGCAGAATGGAGTGTCCCGCGGGGCCCCCTCTCCTCGTTGAGCCCTCTGCAAGGGCTTTCAGATTCGCGAAGGGAGAGTGCTCCCTCGCGTCTCTGTAAAGCCCGCAGGGGCTAATGGGAAATTTCCCATCTGCCCCTTTAGACGCGAGGGGCTGATGGAAAATTTCCCATTAGCCCCTGCGGGCTTTACAGAGACGCGAGGGAGCACTCTCCCTTCGCGAATCTGAAAGCCCTTGCAGAGGGCTCAACGAGGAGAAGGGGCCCCGCGGGACACTCCATTCTGCCGCTGCTGCGACGGACGCGGCAGCGGCAGCAGCCAGAGACAGGTTTTTTTTTAAAATGTAATTAAAAAAAAAAAAAAGCAGAATGCTCTTTGCGCGGGGCCCCCTGAAACGCGGGGCCCTGTGCAAAAAACATTCTTGCTCAATGGACGGGCCGGCCCTGTTCCAACAGTGGCCAATCTAGGTCATATGTACCTAGCAGTTTCCCCAAGGGACACAGGTTCCACAATGCTTGTATTGGTTCAAGCATTGATATCCTGGGTCCCTTCTTAATAATGTTTTATGGACCTTTCCTCCAGGAACTTGTCCAAACCTTTTTTAAACCCAGCTACACTAACAGCCTTTACTACATCCTCCGGTAACAAATTCCAGAGTTTGATTACACGTGAGTGAAAAAATATTTTCTTTTATTAGTCTTAAATAGTTTACCCTGTAGCTTCATTGCATGTCCCCTAGTCTTTCTATATTCTGATAAGGTAAACAATCGATCTACGTTTACCTGTTCCACTCTGTTCATTAATTTATAGACTTCTATCATATCTCCCCTCAGCCGTCTCTTTTCCAGGTTAAAGAGCCCTAACCTTTTTAGCCTTTCTTCATAGGAGTATCCTTCCATCCCCTTTACCATTTTGGTGGCTTTTCTCTGAACCTTTTCTAAAATCGCTATATCCTTTTTAAGATACGGCGACCAGAATTGCACACAATATTCAAGATGCGGTCTCACCATGGAACGATATAAAGGCATTATAATATTTTTTGTTTTATTTTCCATTCCTTTCCTTATCATACCTAGCATTCTATTTGCTCTCTTGGCTGCTGCTGCACACGGGGCCGAGGGTTTTAACATGGTATCCACAATGACGCCTAAATCTTTTTCCGGGTGGTGGTTCCTAATGTGGAACCTTGCATCGTGTAACCATAGTTTGGGTTGTTCTTCCCTAGGTGCATAACCTTGCACTTGTCCACATTAAATTTCATCTGCCATTTTGATGCCCAGTCTTCCAATTTATCAAGATCCTCTTGCAATTTTCCACAATCCTCTTGGGTTTTAACAACTTTAAATAGTTTTGTGTCATCTGCAAATTTGATAACCTCACTCGTTATTCCACTTTCCAGGTCATTTATGAATATGTCAAAAAGCAGCGGACCCAGCACAGATCCCTGGGGTACACCACTATTCACCTTTCTCCATTAGGAAAATTGGCCATTTAGCTCTACCCTCTGCTTTCTATCTTTTAACCAGTTCCTGATCCACAATAGTACACTGCCTCCTATCCCATGACTCTTTAGTTTTGCCAAAAGTCTCTCATGAGGGACCTTGTCAAAGGCTTTCTGAAAGTCCAGATACACAATATCAACTGACTCACCTTTGTCCACCTGATTATTCACTCCTTCAAAAAAACATAACAGATTAGTAAGACAAGATCTTCCTTGTCTAAAGCCATGTTGGCTGTCTCCCATTAGGTCATGACTATCTACATGCTGAGTAATTTTATTCTTTAGGATGGTTTCTACCATTTTTCCAGGTACTGATGTCAGGCTCACCGGTCTGTAGTTTCCCGGATCACCCCTGGATCCAAGAGCCAGAAAAAAAAGCAGATGAGGGTCATAGTGCCACGGTGAGACCCCTTAGAAGTAGCAGTGCACATGGCCCTGTAGTAAGCAAGGACAGGTTTTTGTTTTCGAAATTCAGTCCCCTTAGGCAGTGGACTATAAAGACAGGCCTGGGTGGCGACCACCTTACAAATGACTGAAACACAAGAATGGATGTCCTCAGTAGATGAGGCGTGGGAGCTCTGAATGGTTTCAGGTAGAACTCTTCCAGGGTCCTGGATACCAATGTAAGGGCCACGAAAGCAAGTCCTCTTCAGCTCTTGTGACAGAGAGGGAGGATGGCAGCCAGTAGAGGGCCTCACTCTACCCAACATTTAGGGTCACCCATCAATAAGGGCGTCTGTGTGTTGGAAGGGAAGGGAAGGTGGGGGGGGGGGTGAGGGGCCAGGACAGTATTCCTGAAGCTGAGCTTGTTAGGGAAAGGCAGCTCGCTCTTTTCAGCAGGGAAGGATATTGAAGCCCTCCGGTACAGGTTCACTCTTTCTATTCTTGGGTGATGGGGGGGGGGGGGGGGTGGAGAGAAGGGTTCCAGAGGGGGCGGAGCTTTCGCTGGCTCCCTGCTCCCCCTAGCGACCGTCTCTGTCGTTTGTGAGTTGCTGAAGCTGCGGCAGCCATCGGTCCCGGGCAGTAGATCAGTAGCGGCGTTGCTGCCGGATCGTGCAAACATGGGGAACCGAGGGATGGAGGAGCTCATCCCACTGGTGAATCGGCTCCAAGACGCTTTCTCGGCCATCGGGCAGAACGCAGACCTGGACCTGCCGCAGATCGCCGTGGTCGGGGGACAAAGCGCCGGCAAGAGCTCGGTCCTGGAGAACTTCGTGGGCAAGTAAGTGGGCAAAGCGGGCGCCGCTGCGGGGTGAATCCCCGCGTTCTGCTCATGGGGCAGGTTTAGCGTTCAGATGCGTCCCTCCGTATTCGCTCTCCTCTGGGAGCCGCAGCGGATCGCCCGCAGGACTGCTGCAAGGTGACATCGGGAGCCGCAGCGCTGCACCGGTGACGAGGCTCGGGCTGCTGATTCGAATTGTGGCACCCAGCCGCGCTCTGCGTGTGACAGGGACCTGCAGTGCTCTTTGTGCTCAGCTCCATTTTGTGGAAGGAGCCGATACCTTGATGGCGCTTTCTTTGTGTGACCTTCATTTTACCCCTCATCTCTTCGTGGTTGAAGATGAGGGAGCATCGGAGGTTCGGAACCTTCTGCTGCTTCCAGAAGAACGATGTTAATCGCTTCTCATATTCCCAGAGGAATTTTCGAGCCGTGCAGCTTTTTAGCTGATGTGGCCATTGCTTTCCTGAGGGAGGGGTAGACTGTTTTAAGTCTTGCGTCTTCTCCACATTTCTCTTCCTGCATTTTTCAGATTATTGTGGCCCAGATGTACTAAGCATTTTCCTGTAAACACATAATGCAAGGCATAATAAATGCATGTGTGCTGATGAGAGCTGGAGAAGTATCTGGGCTATTTCTGTTGAAAAGGTTAGGAGCTGTTGGTGAAGAAAATGGAAGAATTGTGGGGATTTTCTTCTGCAGTTATCCCTTAACCTCTTTCCTGTTAGACATGTGTTTACTGGATTCCAGTGTTAGGGCTTCGGGATGTCAAGAGGGTCTATAAGATAGATCGCCTCAGATGTTGACGACTGAGCCCTGTGAGTTACTTAAATGCTGCTTGTTAAGGGAGGTTTGCGCTGAATCGATTGATAAAATGTGGAAAAAATGTTAAAAGACTATATTTTAAACAAAGTGCACCTAGATCCCTCCTTATTAAATTAAAACATACCCAAGCATATTATGGCTAATGACTCATTCAAACCCAACACATCTCCAGGAACAGACAGAGCAAGTTCCTTGGTGACAGTTAATTAGCTCTCAGAAATCTGGTTGAGAAGCAGATTGTAGCCTCTCAGGCCTGATGAAGTAAGCCGTGCTATTCTTTAGTGCAGTGATTTGCCCAAGATTTTCCTGTGTTGAAAAGACGAGAAGGCATTTTTGGGTAACTCAGACATAGAGACCTTTATTGGAATATTTGAAGAAGGGTAATGTGCAAAGATTTGATAACAAGAAACAGCTAAAGTGATTGTTTTGGATTAGTGGACAGCAAGAATAGTTTTGCAATGGGGGCGGGTAAGAAAGGGGAGGGGAATAAGTTGATGTTATATCTGTATCTTATTGATCTGAATACATATATTGACATTTAAAAAAATGACTTTTCTATGTGGATCTTATTCTCAATGTAGTAAGAATTTTTAGCATGGAAAAATCAGTGACAAAATACTGTGCTAAAAAGCAACACAATGGGCATACAAATTCTTGAATGACAAATTGTTCTCAATTTAAAGAGTAAGCTAAACTCTAGTGTGGCTTTTTACTCTCCGCCTGGTGCTGAATCTTTATGGGCTGCAGTAAAGATGCAGGTGTGGTAGCAAAAGGGTGTTAGAGGTGTCCAACCTCTCCATTCTGCTAAAATTCTCTGGTAGCCCAGTGAGTCTCGATCTCCTTGACTCCTCAGACATCCCTGACCCAACTCACAGAAATTTCCCTAGTGGCCTCATGGGACCCAGGCGCCTCCAGTACCCTACCGGATACCCAGATCCTCTTTAAAGTCCCTGCTCCCCAACTCTTGGGTTATCTGGTCTTGGCTCCAGGTACACCAAGGCATCCTTGGTTCAGGAACCTCAAGTCAAGGAGGTGCTGGATCAGAGAGCCTCCGATGCCTGTAGGAATCCCCCCAGACCAACTATACTTACCTGGTCAAAGGAAGCATGCAGTGGCGTCCTTCCCTCACCACCACCATCTTGAAAAATGGTAGCACCTGATCCCTAGGTATCAGCCTACCAAATAAGGCAATGCGATTAGGAAGCATTGCCTTATTTGGCAGAGTGACCCTAGCAGTACATCCCAAGAGTCATTGCATCCCAAGATGGCAGTGAGGGAAGGATATCAATAAAGCCTTTTTCACCATTCTACACAGATGACTTATGATTTATAAATAAATTGAGCATCCTAGGAATAGACCCTAACGTGACTGACTGGGTTAGAAACTGGTTTAGTGGAAGGCGACAAAGAATACAGGCAATTGGAGCTTACTCTGAGGAGAATGATATAACCAGAGCTGTGCCGCAGGGATCTGTTCTTGGTCCGATTCTTTTTAACATTTTTGTTAGTGATATTGCTGAAGGGCTGTTGGGTAAGGTTTGGCTCTTTGCAGATGATACCAAAATCTGCAGTAGAGTAGATACCCCAGAAGGAGTAGATAACATAAAGAAGGATCTCGCTAAGCATGAAGAATGTTCAAGAATTTGGCAGCTGAGATTTAACGCTAAAAAATGTAGGGTCATACATTTGGACTGCAAAAATCCAAGGGAGTGGTACTGTATAGGGGGTGAAGTCCTTCTGTCCACAAAAGAAGAGTGGGACCTGGGGATGATTGTTTCTGATGACCTTAAGGTAGCTAAACAGGTAGGAAAGGCGAAGGCGAAAACCAGAAGGTTGCTTGGGTGCATAGGGAGAGGTGAAAAAGGAGGTGATAGTGCCTCTGAATCAGTTTTTGGTGAGACCTCAATTGGAGTATTGTGTGCAATTCTGGAGACTACACCTTCAAAAGGATATAAACAGGATGGAGTCTGTGCAGTGAATGGCTACCAAAATAGTCAGTTGTTGTTGTTAAGTGCCGTCGAGTCGGTGTCGACTCATGGCGACCCTCTGGATAGTTGTCCTAAATTGTGTTCGGTCTTCATTTAGGTGGCTCATTTTTGACAGACTGGTGCCCGTAGCTGCTGTTATTCTATTGATCCATCTCATTGCTGGCCTTCCTCTTTTACGGTGACCTTCTATCTTGCCAAGCATGATGTCTTTCTCTATTGATCTCTCTCTTCCTCTTCTCTTCAGTAGACTCCATCATAAGGCATATGGGGACAGACTTAAAGATTCTCAATATGTATACTTTGGAAGAAAGGTGGGGGAGAGGAGATATGACAGAGATGTTTAATACCGCTGTGGCATAAATGCACAGGAGGAGAGCCTCTTTCAATTGAAAGAAAGTTCTGCAACAAGGGGGCATAGGATGAAGGTGAAGAGGGATAGACTCAGTAGTAATATGCAGAAATATTTCTTTACAGAAAGAGTGGTAGATGCATGGAACAGTCTCCTCCCAGTGGAGGTAGTAGAGACCAGGACAGTATCTGAATTCAAGAAAGCATGGGGCCAACACAGAAGATTTCTAAAGGGAAAAAAGGGACTATAGTAGTTGGTATGGAAGGGAAGACTGGATAGGCCATATGGTCTTTTTCTGCTATCATGTTTCTATGACACCACTAGATGCTTCCCAGACCAGGTAAGTCTAAATGGAAGGGGAGGGGGTCCAGTCAACTACTCCCAGGGGTCTCCCTTAGCCAGGGATATCTGGCCATGGTGTGACCTGACCTGGGGTACTGGGCCAGGGGTGGTGTCCTGGACCAGATAGCTACAGGGAAGGTGTTGAGGGGGGGGGGGGGGGTTCCCAGCACCAGGAAACATTTGCAGGATGGAGGTTCAGGACAGGAAATCTAGCTGGCATTTTTTTAAAAATATCTCCTATTAGTGCGTGAGCCGGTCTCCGCTCATGACTCACAAGAAGGGAGACATATTCATAATGCAGAAAATGGCTGCATATTATCGCTGTCTTTTCTGACAGCGCACGTTTTTTAATGCCCCTATAATTTGCATATCATTAGTTTACTGCATCGGGAGTAGGCTTTTTTGTGTAGCATGTATATTAGAATGCTGTGCGCTGAAGCTCTGTACAGAGCTCCAACACACCGTTTATTGCATTGGGACCTCCGTGTCATCAGCTTTATGAAAGAATGAGAGCATGGAATGGACAAGGAGGAAAATGCAAAACAAAGAATTAACATAGAAACATAGAAACATGATGACAGAAAAAGACCACAAGGCCCATCTAGTCTGTCCTTCCATAACAACAACTACAACAGTCCACTTTTTACCTTTAGAGATCCTCTGTGTTGGTCCCATGCTTTTTTGAATTCAGTTACTGTCCTCATCTCTACCACCTCCACTGGGAGACTATTCCACGGATCCACTACTCTTTCCGTAAAGAAATATTTCCGCATATCACTCCTGAATCTATCTCCCTTCACCCTCATCCCATGTCCCCTCGTCGCAGAACTTGCTTTCAATTGAAAGAGGCTCTCTCCCTGAACATTTATGCCACGGAGGTATTTAAACATCTCAATCATATCACCTCTATCCCGCCTTTCCTCTAAGGTGTACATATTAAGATCCTTAAGTCTGTCCTCATATGCTTTATAATGAAGACCACTAATCATCTTAGTAGCACCCCTCTGTACCGACTCCATCCTGTTCACATCCTTTTGAAGGTGCGTTCTCCAGAATTGCACACCATACTCCAAATGAGGTCGCACCAAAGACTTATACAGAGGCATTATCACCTCCTTTTTTCTGCTAGCCATTCCTCTCCGTATGCACCCAAGCATCCTTCTAGCTTTTGCCGTCGCCTTTTCTACCTGTTTAGCTACTTTAAGATCATCGGACACAACTACGCCTAGGTCCCGCTCTTCTTTAGTGGACAAAAGTACTTCACCTCCTATGCTGTATTGCTCCCTTGGATTGCTGCAGCCCAAATGCATGACCTTACATTTTTTAACATTAAATCCCAGCTGCCAAATTCTAGACCATTCTTCAAGCTTAGCTAGATCCCTCCTCATGTTATTTACACCTTCCTGGGTGTCTACTTTATTGCAGATTTTGGTATCATCTGCAAAGAGGCAAACCTTACCCGACAGCCCTTCCGCTATATCACTAACAAAGATGTTAAAAAGAATCGGACCAAGGACAGATCCCTGGGGCACACCACTGGTAACATCCTTCTCCTCAGAGTGAGCTCCATTTACTTGTACTCTTTGTCGCCTCCCACCCAACCAATTTCTAACCCAAGCAGTAACTTTAGGGTCCATCCCTAGGGTGCTCAGTTTGTTTATAAGTCGCCTGTGAGGAACAGTGTCAAAGGCTTTACTGAAATCTAAATACACCACATCTAGAGCTCTCCCTCGGTCCAACTCCCTGGTCACCCAGTCAAAGAAATCAATCAGATTTGTCTGACAAGACCTGCCTCTGGTGAATCCATGCTGCCTCGGATCCTGTAATCCGCTGGACTCCAGAAACCTCACTATTTTCTCTTTCAACAGCGTTTCCATTAATTTACTCACCACTGAAGTTAAACTAACCGGCCTGTAGTTTTCAACCACATCCTTACTTCCGCTTTTGTGTAAAGGCACCACATGAGCCTCTCTCCAGTCCTTTGGCACCACTCCCGACTCCAACGAGGCATTGAAAAGGTCAGTCAGTGGAGTTGCTAGAATGTCCCCAAGTTCCCTCAGTATTCTAGGGTGTATCCCATCCGGTCCCATCGCTTTGTCTACTTTGAGTTGAGCTAGTTTCTCACGAACACAGTCTTCTGAAAATTGTTCAAGATGTCCCTCGCTTCTGTTCTTATTTGTGGGTGTTTTCTGAGGTCCTGCTCCTGGTTTTTCATCTGTGAACACAGAACAAAAATATTTGTTAAGTAATTCCGCTTTATCCTTATCAACTTCTACATATTCCCCCCCTGTACCCTTGAGTCTGACAATACCACTTTTGCCCTTCCTCTTCTCACTAATATATCTGAAAAATGTCTTATCCCCCCATTTTATTGCATTGGCTATTTCCTCCTCCTTTTGAATCTTTGCCTTCTTGACTACTTTGCTAGCTTCTCTAAGTTTTTCCAAATACAGATGCCTGTCTTCCTCTCTCTGTGATCTCTTGTATTTCATGAAGGCCTCTCTCTTTTTCTTCACTTTTTCAGCTACTTCCTTCGAAAACCATAGCGGTCTCCTGTTCCTTTTGCCTTTGTTTACCATTTTAACAAAAAGGTTGGTTGCCTTTAAAATACCCCCTTTCAGTTTTGCCCACTAAACTATAACTAAAACAGAGCCTCAAGGCAGGGAAGGCACGTACGAGGTATGTGCAAATGCTGTGCCTTTTTCCTAAAGGCAAGATATGTGCCTCTGTGACTTAATCAAAGAGCCTCCCCGAAAGCTGCCACACAAGGTTATACCTGCTCTGGGGCAGGGGTGACTCTGTGTGCGTATATGCCAATACAAATTTGTATGTAGACTTGCATTTTATAAAATATATGCAGATCCCTCCCCTAGGAAGGCCTTTGCCTAAGGTGCCCAATGTGCGAACCCTCTAGGAAGGTCTGTATTTTTGCACAATTTCTACTTGAAACGTGATTAGATCCTAATCTTCTCAGACAAGAAGGATATATTTTGATTATTCAAGAAAAAAATTCAACAAGTATTCTTGTGTGAAAACAGTATGCAAATCCATTCACTAACTGGCAGCATCTCCCTAAACATTTCCTATAATTGCTGATCAGTCTGTCACATCACCCTTGAGGAATTTTGACCCGTTCTTCCATATGACACTGTTTCAATTCTGTTGCCATAAGTCGACACCGACTCAATGGCACTTAACAACAACAACAGTATTTGAAGGCTGCCCTGCAAGAACAACTTGCTTTAGGTCACTTTAGGTTTAAGTTGGGACTTTGGTTTGGCCCATCCAAAACCCCAAATCTCTTCAGCCATTCAGTAGTAGATTCACTTGAATGCTTGGGGTCATTGTCTTGTTGCATGAGTCACATTTGACTCAGCTTCACCCTGCAGATGGATGACCTGAAATTCTCCTTTCAAAAGTCCTGATATAAGACAGAATTTATGGTTCTATCTAGCTGTACCTACCTGATGTGGTAAATCAGTCCCATGCTGTAACATCTCCATCACCATGCTTGATAGTCAAAATGAGGTTCTTACTTTTAAAACCAAACACTACCTCCCACCAAACAAAATATTTGTTATTGAGATCAAAAAGTTCAATTTTGACTCATCTGACAAGAGAATATTATTCTTAAAATATTGTGGGATGTCCAAATGCTCTGTGGTTAACCTGAGGAGGACGCCATTGTTCTTTTCAGAATGCAATGGTTTCTTCCTAGTTGTCCTCCCATGAACATCATTCTCATTCATTATTTTCCAGATGGCTGAAGCATAAATCTTCATATCAAATTCTAAATAAACATAAACATAAACATATTAGCTACAGTGAGAGAGGCTTGAGATCTGTTGATCTTTAGATGATCAAAAGAGGACCTATTTATTTATTTTATTTATTTAGATGGATTTGTATACCACCTTATCCTACAATCAAAGTGGTCACATCACAATTGGAGGGTTACATTTGACATGAGGGTACTTAACAACATTATACATTATACATGAGGGTACTTAACCACATTATACATTGCACTTATAGGTCTAGTTGGGGTGGGTATTGAGATGGTGGAGGTAGTTGCATTACTGTTCAGGTGGAGTTTGTTGGTTGTCTGTTTATTCATAGGTTTCTGTGAAGAGCAGGGTTTTGACGGCCTTGCAGAAGTCCTTGGAATCATTCATGACCCTTAGACCCATCGGGAGGGAGTTCCAGAGTGTGGACGCCAGTAGCGAAGGAGCTCTTCTTGAGGCTGCTTGTTTAGTCTTGTGATATCCTGCTGGTGTGCCGATCCTGTTGTCATTATTGGTTTTTCTTGGTCTATTGCTGCTATCCTTTGTTATGATATCTTGGAGTGCATCTGCCGATTGATGGTGAAAGATTTTAAAGATGATCATGATTGTTTTGAATTTTGCTCTGGCCATCATTGGGAGCCAGTGCAGCTGCTGTAAGACGGGGGGTGATGTGCTCAGTTCTTGCAGTGTCAGTAATGATGCATGCTGTAGTGAAAGAGGGCAGGGGATACTCATCTGTCTTGACAGGCATAAAAGCCCATTTTTAAAATTTGAGCTCTACCCATCCATTGGAAAAAGATGAAAAGTACAATGATTTTAGGCCAGGAGCAGTTGACCTGCCAAGATCACCCCATTGACAAAGCAGAATATCTTCCACAGCCATTGGGGTGATCTTGGCAGGTCAACTGCTCCTGGCCTAAAATCATTGTACTTTTCATCTTTTTCCAATGGATGGGTAGAGCTCAAATTTTAGAAATGGGCTTTTATGCCTGTCAAGACAGATGAGTATCCCCTGCCCTCTTTCGTAGGTCCTCTTTTGATCATGGCATGATGACTTCCTACTTATGTTTATGGTGAAGGCCAAACACAAACCTTTTTGAATATTTACATAGGACAGGATGCCCAAACTCAGTCATGCAGATTTATTTTGCAGAGTGGTTTGCTTCTTAATCAGCTATTTAGGCACCTGATTCTAATTGGCAAATTGTTCTAAGGAAATTTTGGGGTCGCTATTCAGAAGCACCTGATTCCGCTGGCTGGGGCTATCCAGCAGTATTCAATGGCACTATCCCAGGAGGGTCACCCAGTATCTTACATACCTCCTCAACACTATGGCGGTCATTCTGCACTACAAATAGCGGGGATGTACATCCCTGCCATTCATCCCCCTGCCAATCCTGGTGCAAAGGCTCCCCATACATTCAGCAGTGTTGTACGGGGAGCTTGTGATGGGGTGGACTGGAGGCGGAGCGAGGGCAGGGTGTGGGCGGGCCGTGACCCTGGATGTACAGGGCTGATTCTGAGGTTGGCCCTGTACGTTGGGGCTCAGCCTGTTAGACAGGGGACTTATTCCACCTCAGAGGTGGAATAAGTCCCTCTGGACACAGAGTGACGGTGGTAGCCACCGGCAATTGACAGGTGAGGGTTGCAGGAGCATCTCCATAGCCCGACCCTGGCCATCGAAGGCTGAATCGTGGGTCGGGCTGCAGGGAAAGGAGGTTTTCGGCAGCAGCTGGTGACTGCGGCTCCCGAATGGAGCCGCAGTGTCATGGCGACAGGATGCCAGGGCACTACAGCTCCATTCAGGAGCCTGACTGAGATAGCTGGGCTTGTGGTTGGATGTCCAAGGGGCCACTGTGCTGTAACTCTGCTCCCATGGGGATGTCTAGCCTCCACGGGAGCAGAATCTGGTGCAGCCAGTGCACATCCCGATTCTGGACGCCTGGACAGGCGGTGGACGTCCAGATTGGAATTGGTCTCCATCTGGACAGTGCTAGGGTGACCTGTGAGCAGAGCGAGGGTGACGCAGCAAATTATCTGGACAGTACCAGTATTCAGTCCACTATCCAGATTATTATCTGAAGAAAGATAGGACGGTGAAAAGACTATCCTGACTTTATCTGGATAGCTGTCTAGATAGCGGACTGAATATTGCCGCTGTTTGGATAATGTCACTACCCACTGCATAATCCAGATATTCAGGGCTGGCCTCTATCCAGATATTGGTGCTGAATACCCAGATTTTTTAACCACTGCAGCTGGTGTTTTAAAAAAATGGCAACCGTGGCGGCTGAGTATTGGGCTATAAGGGTTCCTTTACTATTTCCCAGTGATTCTGAATTAGACCCAATACTTAGTGACAGCTGGTAGCTCTTCTAAAGTGGCTAGCCAACACACTGAACCTAAGACCTGCATATCCAATGCCGGGGCCATATGGCCCCTGGCATTGAATATGTCCAACAGAAAAAGCACGAATCAACGTGCAGAAAGCTACACCCAGTACAATACGTGGATAGCAAAGGAAGATTATGTTTTATTTGACTTTATTGATCGATAACAGCCATTGGCCCGACACAGGCCGTGTTTCGTGGAGCCTTCTTCAGGGGCTAAAATGGCTGATTATGGGACCACAAGCTGATATCTTGGCATATGTGCTAAAACAATTCGGAAATATTATAATGAAGAAGATTTGAACTTTTCAGCATAGTGGTTGGGGCAAGGTACTTCAGGCCGGAAGGTCGGGGGTTCAAATCCCACTAGAGGACAGCAACTTTGGGCCAGAAGGACTGGGGTTTCTAGTCCCACAGGTGCTCCTTGTGGTCTTGGGCAAGCCACTTAACCCTCCATAGCCCATGTTCCCTGTAAAATAGTTATCTCCAAGTTATAATGCCCTGTTCAATGTAATTTCAGTTTGTTCAATGTAAACCGCACTGATGAAGAATAGCGCGGTATATAAGAGAATGTAAATAAATAAATAAATACCAGCCGTGGATACTTAAAAATATCAAAAGTATCAAACAAGACGGCGATCCGTTCGACTGACCGCTTTCTGAAAAGAACGCCGGCTTCTGCGCTCTGAACAAAAATAGCCAGGTCACCCGATAGTGTTGAAGCTAGTGGAGATATTCAACCAGTGTCCAGATTAGCTTTGGTGGCAAATGTTAGGACAGCCTTTTAACGTGCCTAACTTTCACCACAGAGGGATAATCGGGCGACAGCTGAATATCATCGCTGCCCAGCTATTCCCTGGAGCCGCTTCCACTCTGGCCCCAGAACACCCCGAGCTAGCAGTTGAAAACTCACCTCTTCGCTGCCGCTTTCGGATCTTGACTAACCCTGGTCTCCTTTGTGTTCCCTTACTATTCCCCCTAGATGTATCCCTGTCTACAGCTACTGTGCTGTCTGCCTTGACTAGATTGTAAGCTCTGATGGACAGGGACCGTCTCTTACATGTGTCTGTGCAGCACTGCATACGTTTATAGCGCTATACAAATGTGTAGTAGTAGTAGCAGGGTGCCTAGCAGCAGCACCCATATTCAGCCACACGATCCTGGTCAATGCAAGTAACACGGTTAGCAGTTCTGCTCATTGCATTAATCATTTTGAACATTGGGCCCATTGGTCATACCTTGTACACTGTTGTATTGCAAGAAACATTGAACTGATTAATTACATAAGAAAACTGGTTTCAAATAAACAAGAGTATGATGGTAAGAATCTTTAATCCTCATTATTATACTCGGGGATCAAAGGCTTTTTCTCTGCCCTCCATGTTGCATAAAAGCAGAAATGGCCCTATGCGTCGGGCATGTTGCCTGCACATGGCCCCGCACTGATACAGGCTCCGCGTCTGGCCATCCGTACACTCAAAAAATCAAGGCTATTCTTGCTCGGCTGTCATAGGCACCCGGTATAAGAAGCCCTGATTGGACCTCCTTCAACCAGGCAGGCAGCATCGCCGCATCTTTTCCCCTTCGTGAAATTTTTCCTTTGCCGCTGCCACTTCCTGAGATCGGTCCCCTGAGGCAGTGGCAAAGGAAGAAAGCACAACAAAGATGCGGGGCCTTTCTTACTGCCAATGTCATCACGAGCTCTGCTGGTCCTGCCCCCTCAACAACAGGAAGTCAGAGTCAAAGGAGGCGGGACCGGCAGAGTTTGTGGCGATGCCGACAATAGGAAAGTCCCCACGAAAGCGACAGCATAGGGAGGAGTGATTGGAGAAAGATACTGGGTCTGGGGGGTGGGGAGGATAGTATTTAAGGGAAGATACACAATAGAAGTGCTGGGCCTGGGGGAGGGGGAGGAGGTGGTGCTGGATTGGAGATGGGAGGCAGGGAAAAAGGGGACTTGGGGGCTTGGGGCAGACACAGGAGGGGGAGTAGGGTGGCAGAGAGGATATGCTGACTCAGGGATAGGGAAAGGAAGGCCAGCGACACACAGGGTAGATACTAGGGTCAGATAGACTGATAAAGATGACAGAGCATATGCTTGACATGTTGGACATGGGGATGAGGGTAGGGAGAAAAAGGAGAAATGCTGAACACATGAGGAAGTACTGAGGCAGAGGAAATGGTGGATGGAAGGGGGTGGAGAAAGAATAGATGTTGGGTGGTGAAGACACAGAAAATGAATAAACAGAGTGGAAGAGGGGTGGAGAGTGAGAAGAAGAATAGAAGTTGGGTGGAAAAAAGTGAAGAGACACAAGATGAATAGACAGAGTGGAAGAGGGGTGGAGGGTGAGAAGAAGAATAGAAGTTGGGTGGAAAAGAGTGAAGAGACACAAGATGAATAGACAGAGTGGAAGAGGGGTGGAGGGTGAGAAGAAGAATAGAAGTTGGGTGGAAAAGAGTGAAGAGACACAAGATGAATAGACAGAGTGGAAGAGGGGTGGAGGGTGAGAAGAAGAATAGAAGTTGGGTGGAAAAGAGTGAAGAGACACAAGATGAATAAACAGAGTGGAAGAGGGGTGGAGGGTGAGAAGAAGAATAGAAGTTGGGTGGAAAAGAGTGAAGAGACACAAGATGAATAGACAGAGTGGAAGAGGGGTGGAGAGTGAGAAGAAGAATAGAAGTTGGGTGGAAAAGAGTGAAGAGACACAAGATGAATAGACAGAGTGGAAGAGGGGTGGAGAGTGAGAAGAAGAATAGAAGTTGGGTGGAAAAGAGTGAAGAGACACAAGATGAATAGACAGAGTGGAAGAGGGGTGGAGGGTGAGAAGAAGAATAGAAGTTGGGTGGAAAAGAGTGAAGAGACACAAGATGAATAGACAGAGTGGAAGAGAGGTGGAGAGAGTGAGAAGAAGAATAGAAGTTGGGTGGAAAAGAGTGAAGAGACACAAGATGAATAGACAGAGTGGAAGAGGGGTGGAGGGTGAGAAGAAGAATAGAAGTTGGGTGGAAAAGAGTGAAGAGACACAAGATGAATAGACAGAGTGGAAGAGGGGTGGAGAGTGAGAAGAAGAATAGAAGTTGGGTGGAAAAGAGTGAAGAGACACAAGATGAATAGACAGAGTGGAAGAGGGGTGGAGAGTGAGAAGAAGAATAGAAGTTGGGTGGAAAAGAGTGAAGAGACACAAGATGAATAGACAGAGTGGAAGAGGGGTGGAGGGTGAGAAGAAGAATAGAAGTTGGGTGGAAAAGAGTGAAGAGACACAAGATGAATAGACAGAGTGGAAGAGGGGTGGAGAGTGAGAAGAAGAATAGAAGTTGGGTGGAAAAGAGTGAAGAGACACAAGATGAATAAACAGAGTGGAAGAGGGGTGGAGGGTGAGAAGAAGAATAGAAGTTGGGTGGAAAAGAGTGAAGAGACACAAGATGAATAGACAGAGTGGAAGAGAGGTGGAGAGAGGGAGAAGAAGAGGAGATACTGGATGGAAGGGGTGGGGAGAGAGTAGGAGAGAAGATACTGGATGGAAGGGGTGGAGAGAAAGAAGAGCAGATATTATATGGAAGGGGTGGGGAGAGAGTATGAGAGAAGATACTGGATGGAAGGGGTAGAAAGAAAGAAGAGCAGATATTATATAGAAGGGGTGGGGAGAGAGTAGGAGAGGAGATACTGGGTTGAAGGGGTAGAAAGAAAGAAGAGCAGATACTGTATGGAAGGGGTGGGGAGAGAGTAGGAGAGGAGATACTGGGTTGAAGGGGTAGAAAGAAAGAAGAGCAGATACTGTATGGAAGGGGTGGGGTGAGAGTATGAGAGAAGATACTGGATGGAAGGGGGTAGAAAGAAAGAAGAGCAGATACTGTATGGAAGGGGTGGGGAGAGAGAGTAGGAGAGGAGATACTGGGTTGAAGGGGTAGAAAGAAAGAAGAGCAGATACTGTATGGAAGGGGTGGGGAGAGAGTAGGAGAGGAGATACTGGGTTGAAGGGGTGGAGAGAAAGAAGAGCAGATATTATATGGAAGGGGTGGGGAGAGAGTATGAGAGAAGATACTGGATGGAAGGGGTAGAAAGAAAGAAGAGCAGATACTGTATGGAAGGGGTGGGGAGAGAGTAGGAGAGGAGATACTGGGTTGAAGGGGTAGAAAGAAAGAAGAGCAGATACTGTATGGAAGGGGTGGGGTGAGAGTATGAGAGAAGATACTGGATGGAAGGGGTAGAAAGAAAGAAGAGCAGATACTGTATGGAAGGGGTGGGGTGAGAGTATGAGAGAAGATACTGGATGGAAGGGGTAGAAAGAAAGAAGAGCAGATACTGTATGGAAGGGGTGGGGAGAGAGTAGGAGAGAAGATACTGGATGGAAGGGGTAGAAAGAAAGAAGAGCAGATACTGTATGGAAGGGGTGGGGAGAGAGTAGGAGAGAAGATACTGGATGGAAGGGGTAGAAAGAAAGAAGAGCAGATACTGTATGGAAGGGGTGGGCAGAGAGTAGGAGAGGAGATACTGGATGGAAGGAGGTGAGAGAGAGAGAAAGAGAGATGATGCTGGATGGAGAACAGCGAGTGAATCGAGGTTAGTTAAAGACTGGGGAATAAGAGCAAGGGGAATAACATAGCCAGAGTGATGGAAGGAGGTGAAGAGCTGTAGAGAGATGCAGTAAAAAGAGGGAAAGTGAGGATTGGATGAAATCTGAGTGGACAGAGGCAGAAAAATAAATGGAAGAAAAGTGAAAGTAAAGGTCAGTGTCAGAGATGAATGTAGTGGAGGAAGCAAAGACGACAGGAAAAGAGAGGGAAATGACCAATGGACAGAAGCCTTTGTGAAGAGAGCTAAGAGAAGAAAGAGGAAGATAGACACGAATACTGGGGCCGCACGAATAGAAAATGAAATGGGCAGATAGCAAAGGTAGAAAAAAGAATTTTGGGTCCGATACTGAGTTGGGCAGGCAGTGTACCCCTACGGCGCATAGCCCTGCCCACTGACCCTTAACCCCAGATATTCAATGCCAAGGTCACATGTAGCCCCAGCATTGAATATCCGGGGATCGCCGCAGCAGCGATACTGCAGGCTGCCCGGTTATCACTTGCCTCTGCCTACTCCACCCTGAGCGGACAGCATCGGGGCACGTAGGGAAGCTAGAAGGGGAAATTCAATGGCATTAACCGTGTAAGTGCCGTGGAATATCCCCATTTAAGGCATTTACATGGTTTACTGGGCTGTAAACTGTGTAAATGCCTTTTGAAAATCAGGCCCTTTATTTTTAATTTAGTGATTGGATTGTGTCCGTTTTTGAGTGCTTTCTTTATAGTTTGCACAGTACAGGCAGAAATGCGTCACTATCTATTTCTCTGGTGCTGCACGGCATGCGGAGTCTGCATTCTTGGAATCTGAGTTTATTGTTTGTCAACATATTTCTTTTTATGGTTTGTGATCACTTGAATCTGTAATTGGTGAGGGTCTATCTATATTCTAAAGTGTGTAACTGAGGCCACGTATTCTGTTAGTATGGAGTTTCCATGCAGGAATCGATCTTGTTCAGTTTTCCCAGTAGGTATATGGATGTTCTAGGTTCTACTGCAGTATTTTTGGTGCCACCCTTTTCTGGGTAGGCCCTTGTGTGAGTTTTGGAAGTTAGTACTGTTATGCAATGGTAGATTTGCTCTATACTGTGTGCTCTTATTGTGTAGTCAACTGCAGAGTGTTGGTGTTTGGTAGTGCAATACGGATTGTCTTTGAGATTTGCAGTTTTGCATTCTTGATGCTGCCAGTCTGAAATTTTAAAATATTTTGTCACTTCAGATTCAAGGAAATCTCAAATTTTAAGAGAACATCTCTGTTTCATTTTGTTTTAATAGCCTGATTGCTTCACTGCTGTTGACGTTTGAGCTTTCCCAGCTCAGGCACAATCCAATCCAGTCTGGGCACTATGATCTGAATTCATAGTTACCAGGACTTGTTTTTCCCATTTTATATCTTTCCTCATCAATAAGCTGGTCATAGCACCAACCAAATAAATCCTATATACAGATATCTATATTCTTTTGTGGGTGTGTGAAAGTTAACTTTGATTCGTGATTTCTGTTGTTTGTTCTATTGTTTTAATAAATTGTGTATGCATGTTTGGAAGCCACCTAGGTTTTTAGATGGGCAGCATATACATTTTAAAATACATTACATTTATGCAAATGAGGTCCAATGGCTATGTGGGTCATTCCGTCCTGCGAATAGCGGAGATGGACGTCCCATTGGGTTTGTACGGGGGAGCCTAGATGGGGGCGGGAGGGAGCGTTCTGAAGTTGGAGCAAGGGCAGGCCGCGACCCCAGACGTTCAGGGCTGATTCAGAGGTCAACCCTGTATGTCCGGGGCCTCGGAAATAGACGGAGAACTTATTCCTTCTCAGAGGTGGAATAAGTTCCCCTGGACGCAGTGTTCCTTTGGCAGCCAGCGGGGACAATTGAGGCACGGGTGGAGGAAGTTCCCCGCAGCTGAATCCTGGCCATGGGAGGCCGGCTCGAGGGTCTGGTTGCAGGAAAGGAGGTAATCTGCGGCAGCTGGCATTCACAGCTCCTGAATGGAGCCACAATGTCATGGCGATGGGACGCCATGGCTCTGTGGCTCGATTCAGGAGCCTGACTGCACTAGATGGGTAGTTGCCGGGACATACAGCTGGGCAGAACTGGGTCCTGGGGGCTATGGGATCAGAATCGGGTCTAGCTCTGCACGGCCCCATTCTGCCTGGAAATACAGGGGCTGGATGGCCTGATTGGAATTGGAATAGGCCTCCACATAAATATTTATGCAAATGAGGCCCCGCAGTGAGTCTCCAAATGAGACCCCGCATGACCCTCGGGCCGCCCTGCATTAAAGTATGACTTATCTGTTCTAAGCACCTAAGTAAGGAATAAAACTTAAAGCAATTTTAGAGAAAATGAGATGATTTTAATAATTGTGGCATTTTCTATTTAATGCTTAACAAGTTGTAGGTGAGATCTTTTTATTGGACTAAGTTAATACATTTTGGAGGTAATCTTACAAACCGTAGGCGCTGTTTCCACACAGGGGCAGCTAAAAGGTGTTGCGGGACCATGTACGGAGGCTAATTGTGGGGCCTTGTTTGCATAAATATTTGCATATCCACTGGGCCTCATTTGTATGAATCTAATTTATTTTATTTTAAAATGTATATGCCGCCCATCTAAACTTTTAAGTGGCTTTCAAAGGAACCCTTCACAAGCCTCTTTTTTGTCCTAATAATGACTTAGGGGCATATTTACTAAACATTAATAAGTGTTAAGTGCCATTGTACCCATAGATATAAATGAATGTTGCTGCACTTAGCACACATTCAAATTTGTGAAAGCATATTAACCTTTAATAAACATGCCTCTTAATGAGTGTCTGAAAACCATTTACATGTACAGTGAGAATAAAGAAAGGCTAAAATATTTCTGCATTACTATCCTCCCATGCCAACTGCCAGGTGCATTCCTACAAAACCCTGCGCATTTAGAACCCATAGCAAACCTGCCATATCATAGCAGCACTACCAGGACTCACCTAATCCTATTTATCAAAAGGTAGCACTACAAATATTAAACCAGTATACATCTTACTGGGAAAAGAGAATAAGTGGGTCTACTACACAGAAACTAGACAAACAGAATAGCACAGTTCTGACATACACCCCAAAACAGACAGGCTGTCAAAAAATACAGAACAAGGGATCATGATTTAAAAATATGAAAACGATAATTGAACTGGGAACCCCAAAAGCCAAACTTTGAATGCACCACATTACTGAAAAATTAAACTATGAAATTAATTTCCTCTTATACTGAACAAAGTGAAAAGACATCAGAGCACATTTCCCAGAACGGATATATTCCAGTTAATAAATTCAAAATAAAATACCTTTTTTTGGGGGGGGGAGGGAAGCATAAATATATGGGGGGAGGGAAGCATAAATATATGAAGCAGTGGGAGGGGGACCTGGGTAGAACTTTGACTTTGATTGAATGGAAGAAGGTGTGGGACCAGATCACGAGGGGACAGAGTTCCAGTGGGGCTCGAGAAAATAGCTACAAGATCCTGTTGAGGTGGTATTATACCCCTCAACGCTTGCATAAAATATTTACGGAGGTGTCTCCCCTGTGTTGGAGGGGGTGCGGAGAGATAGGGACTTTTTGGCATGTTTGGTGGAGTTGTGAGAAGGTTCAGGGGTATTGGAGGTGGCTAATGGGGTGGATTAAGGAGAAATTGGGGATAGTGGTAGAGTTGGTGCCCACTATCCTGTTGTTGGCCTTGTGGGGAGAGGGGGAGGGTGGGGGGGGGTAAGGTGGTGATGGCCTGTTTGAGTGCCGCGCGGTGTGAGATTGCAGCCGCGTGGAAACAACGGGAGATGCCCTCGGTGGCGCAATTTGAAAGGCGCCTTAGGCACATAGTTCTTATGGAAAAGTTAACAGCAGTACGGAGGCAGCGATTTAGTGGGTTTGTAGAAAGGTGGGGTGTATTGGATCGTGTTCTGGGGGTGGGGGAGGGGTCAGGGGGGAGGGGGTATAATGGGGGGGTATATGGGAGGGCTGGCGGGCTTGGAGGGTCCGGGAAGGGGGGGTGGGGGGTTTCCCTTTTTGCTGGGATGGATGGGGGTGGGGGGGGGGTAGCGGGTGGGGGGAGGAGGGGAGGTGGTTATCGGGTGGGGAGGAGGGGGGGAGCAGAGGCGGTCGTCCACGGGTTTCCCACCTGGTGGGGTATTGGATGTCACTATAAAAACCGACAACTCTGGGGGTGGAGGTGCAGGGTGTTTGAGGAGGCAATAGTATAGTAGGCCTTGTGGGGTAAGAGGGTTAAGGGGGGGTATGGTGTTCGGGATGCTGTGATTGTATTGAGCTGCTCCTGACTACCCTTAGGTTGTTATTGTGGGGGGACTTGATACGGCCGATGTTAGTTGCCATATGTCTAGAAGTTGTGTTGTTCTGTTCATTGTGTGTAGATGTGTGCTGGAGTTGTTGACAATAAAAAGTTAAAAATAAAAAAAAAAACAACCGTTTTTTTGGGCATTTTATTTTTTAGTCGCCATTGCCCCAGTCTCTCTCTTCTGTGTTCTTCATGTCTTCTGCTAACTCTCCATTGTCTGCTACCCTTGTCCTTTCTTCTCTTCTATTTTTTTCCATTTTCTGTCTACGTCTACCTCTGACATACTGATCTTTCATTTTTGTTCTTTTCTCCATTTCTTTCTTTACTCATTCATCCACTCAATTTCAACCCTCCATCCTCAATCCCCTTTTGACTTTTCACTTAGCAACTTTCCATCTACTCTTCTAACCTCCGTCCAGCTCCCCCATTTCTCATCTCACTCCTTCGCTAGCCTCTTATTCCCCTCTGTGCCTCCTAGTTCCCTTCCACTACCCAGTAACTTCCTTCTTAGATATTCATTAACTCTACTTTTCCTCCTTCTTATCCCAGCATGCACTCTTATGCCCCTCTCTTTCAACTCTTCCCTCTTTATGACCTTTTTTCTTCCCTCCCACACAAAATATATGTTCCCCTCTCAATCCTCACTCCCTCAGTTTCTTTTTTATCCCCCCCCAGCCCCACTCCCTTCCAGCTCCAGCCTTCCCAGCATCTGCCCCCTTCCAGCCCCAGGCTCCCCATCCCCCACCATCAGCCCATTCCAGTCCTAGCTTCCAGTATCAGTCCTCCTCCAGTCCCAGCCCCTCCCAGCATCAGCTCCCTTCCAGTCCCCCCATCCCCAGCATCAGCCCATTTGTAGCCCTATCCCCCAGAATCAGTTATCTTCCAGTCTCAATCCCTCTCAGCATCAGCTGCCTTCCTGTCCTCTCATCCTCCAGTATCAGCCCATTTCCAGTCCTAGCCTCCCCCCTCCTGTAGCAGTCCTCCTCCAGTTTCAATCCCTCCCAGCAACATCTCCCTTACAAGCCCAGGCTCCCCATCTCCCAGTATCAGCCCATTTACAGTCCAAGCCCCCCTTCCCCCAGTATCAGTCCTCCTCCAATCCCAATTCCTCCCAGCATCATCTCCTTTGCAATCCCAGGCTCCCCATCCCCCATTTCAGCCCATTTCCAGCCCTAGCCCCCCCAGTATCAGTCCTCCTCCAGTCCCAGTCCCTTCTGTCATCATCTCCAGGCTTCCCATCCCCTAGCAAAAGCCCATTTCCAGTCCTAGCCTGCTAGTATCAGTATTCCTCCAGTTCCAGTTCCTCCAACCCCCAACATTAGCCCGTTTCCCGTTCTAACTCTGCAGTGCCAGTGGCTCCCGCTCCCTCACTCACTCATATACACATGGCCCCACATCTTGGGGGTCCCCGTGCTGGGTTGACTGACTTGAGGGGGAGCCGGTGAGGACTGAAGCCCGGCTCCTGACTCACTTCTGCACAGCCGAGGGAGTAAAGACCTTCAGGAGCAATTTCGTTTTTCTCATGCAACTGTGTTAAGTTGTTTGTTGCCACTGTGGGTCACACGTAGAGGTTAAACAGGGGCATTTCCTGTGAGACAGGAAATGCCCCTGTTTAACCTCCATGTAGTGACCCACGCCGGCAGCAAACAGCACAGCCATTTGTGTAGGGCTGTGATTCTCCTAAAGGGACAAAATCTAACCCTTAAGAGTTTCTTTTCTTCTGAAGGTCCAGTCTGATGAAATCTAAACATTTTAATGTCCATGCACTGAAGACTATGATATCATAAGTGGCATTCTATGATACATGCTTTCTAAACTTAAATATTTGCTTTCATTAAATGCATTATATTGTCCTGCATTCATGAATTCTTATGCCATATCCACATCATTTTTCTTCCAATACCCCTGTCCATCATATTTAAATAAAATTATCTGCATCAGGGACAATATACTTATCTCAAATGGTCTCGACTTCTCAGCAGTGATTTCAGCTTGTATTCTTCTTTGGCTTCTTTCAAATGATTTATTTTAATGGCAGCTTCCACATTTAAATGCTGATTTATCCATTACTTTAACCAATGGCAGTATTTACCTGTCAGCTTTATACCTGCTGAAAGTCATACATAACGTCCAACTAACTTGTCTTTTGGACCTGGGACTTGGAGTCTGTGTCCCCATAAGAAGCAGATCTTTTTTCATATGAGTATGAATGCTTATAAAATGGCTCCATCGCTTGTGTGTAACACCACTTATTCATTTATTTAGCAATGCTTATATACCACTTTTCACTGGGTCAAAGCAGTGTACATTCAGGTACGGTATATATTTCCCTTGAACCTGAAGGGCTCACAATCTACATTTTGTACCTGAGGCAGCAGAAGGTTCAGTGGTTTGCCCAAGGCCACAAGGAGCACCTGTGGGGTTAGAAACCCCAGTTCCTCTGGCCCAAGGTTGCTGTCCTCCAGCAGGATTTGAACCCCCAGCCCTCTAGTCTGAGGCAATTTGCCCCAACCACTAGGCCACTCCCCTTTGTGGTACTGTACACATTTGATAAAAGGCTCAGTGCTAACTGAGCCTTTTCAAAACTTTTGGCCTAGTATTAAACACATGGAATTATTTATTTTATTTAGCTGTATTTATATCCTGCTTTTCACCGGGTCAAAGTGGTCAATTGGGAGATACATTTAATACGAGGGGATATGACACACATATGCTAATACTTACAGGGAACATGGGCAATGGAGGGTTAAGTGGCTTACCCAAGACCACAAGGAGTGCCTATAGGACTAGAAATCCTGGTCCCTCCGGCCTGAGATTGCTGTCCTCAGGTGGGACTTGAACCCCTGGCCCTCTGGCCTGAAGTACCTTGTCCTAACCACTAGGCTGTTTACCCACTAGCACGTGCTGTTTACCCACTAGCACGATCTATACAAAGTTATTTCCATGTGAGTTTAGGAGGATGGCATCTGAATGCAGAGGAAGGTTAATAAATAAAAATCAGAAATGTAAGATGATGCTTTTAATCAAGCTGACTAAGAGGCATGCTTTATAAAGGTTAACACGCGTTAAATGCTACCACAGCCCACCATAGCAGCACTTAACTCGTGTTAACCTTTAGTAAACCTGCTCCTAGGTTTCTTGACTAGCTTTTGTGAAGGTAACACTCCTTTCCTTGGGTCAGCAGATGTGGACTGTAGGCTGGATTAGAGTAGCAGACTACTTTAGGTTATTCATTTATTACACCAACATCAAAGCAGTTTACTTGGTCCTGGCCACATATAAATCTTGTATTGTTTTGGTAGGTTTTAGTCATACTGTTTTTGGCATCGTAGCACTCTATGAGGGGGAATTTTTGCCTTTAATTTGCTAGCTTTCCAATCTCTCTAAACCTCTCATTCTCTTTCACTACCTACTCGTGATCCTTTCTCTCCATGCCCCACTCACCCAGCATCTTCTCTCTGTCCACACCCCCTCAGCATCCTCTTTGTCACCACTCACCTAATGCCGTCTCTTCAACCTTGTATCTGCCAAGAACACTCTGTCCCCCTCCCACACTTAGCTAGCCCTCATGTCCCCCTTTCTTTCTGCTTCTAATCGTAGCAGCTTTAGGCATTCCGTCTAGCCTTCTAGAATCTCAGAATCCGGTAGCGGGTCTCCCACAGCCTTTATTTGCTGTCAGGATGGACTCTGCCAGTGTCAGCAACATATACATTCCTTTGTTGGTGGCCGGTGCAGGCTTGAATCTATTGGGGATCTGGATGGTGAGGTAACCTCTATGGCTGCAGACATCCTTTTTTGAGAGAAGACTAGTGGCAGGAACACTGCTGATGGTTCTCACTGCTCTCTATCATGTGCTGCAGCTGCAAGAGATCCTTTTAACAGAAAGCTGAAGATCAGAGCAGGCTGAAGCAGCTGGGATACCACATTTAGGTGCTGTGCAAGAAAGGGCCTAGATTGACAGACAGTGCAATGGGAGCACTTGCAACAGCTCCCACCACCTCTAGCTGCTTTGGAGAAACCGTGGAGTCAGCATGGTGGGTATGGATGTGCCAGGTCACTGTAGAAAAGAATGGGTGCACTGGTTTAAAGGTCCCAGAATGAAATACATGGAGGGCATAGTTTCATATATGTACCAATTCTGTTCTTTTTTAAAACTCACAAAGATTTTTTTGATTTTGCCACTCTTCCCCTCCCTCCCCCCAATCAATTTGCCACTGGACGTAGCTGCTAAGTTCACCTAATGGAAGAACTGTTCCTAGACCAGTGTACCAAGTTAGTGCAATAAAATGAACATAAGATGTACCAGCCCAGCACAGTCCATTGAGCTGAGCATTTTATCTCAGACAGTGAGCAGTCCAGGTCACTCGGATGTATCCAGCAGACCCAAAATGTGGAGATCTTTCTGTTTTGATTCCTAAGCCTACTTGGCTAATTATTGTTAATAGATATGGCCTCCAGAAATTCGTCCATACAGGGCTGGCACTACTATTAGGCGAGCTAGGCGGTCGCACCTTAGTAGACCAACCCCATACTGTGTTCAATACCCATGATCTTGGTGAAGGATTCTGTTAGGGTATAGATTTGGTATAGGGATCTGTCAGTTTAACTTGTTCTGTTTTTCCTGCTGGATATGTGTCTGTGGTCTAGACGAGTATGCCGTAAGCTGACCCTGAAGTATCCCCCTAGTCAGTTTGGTTTTCAGGATATCCACAATGAATATGCATGAGATAGAATTGCATGCGCTGCCTCCATTGTATGTATATCTATCTCACACACATTCATTGTACTGTAGATACCCTGAAAGCTAGACTGGCTAGAGGGTACTCCAGGACCAGCTTGAGAAATACTGGTCAAGAGATGTAATTTTTAGAATGCTGCTTTTTCTTAGTTGGGGGTATTGTTGTGTTCATGCTGTTTTAGTATGGCATATTGGTTACATAGGTCCTGAATATTTTTTGGTAGGTTTTTCAGTAATTGTTTTGGTTGACACCACAGCTGTGCTTATCAATATAATACACATCACAATAAAGTAAGTGATAGTTTTACCTCAGAACACTGTGCTTTGAATATTGCTTTATTTGTGCGCTGTGTTTCTAAACATCCAGTTATAGTCTCCTCTTTCCTTTAAAATAAATCAATAAACATGTAGTTATTATTTAATGGAACTTATATCTTGCTTTTTACAAATCAAAACGGGTTACAAAAAAACATATACAGTAGCTCAGACATACCTATATAACAAGCCTGAGACTGGCATGCTCACTTTACTAGTAAAGCGTAATATTCTCTGACTAGGTAGGTTATGACTTTCCTGCAAAACTCCTGATGGTACTTATAGCATGGAGTGTCAGGGAGAGCATTCTACTACAGCCCAGGGGCATTAAAGTGTGAACGATCTGGTACAGGCAGCTTGACTGTTCCCTTCCGTATCCGCCTAACCAGGATGTTGAAAGTGTTCTGGGAGTGTGCTCTCCTTGCACAAAATGTATTCAAACGAATGTCCAATATTCACTTGTGAAGGTTAATTGTATATATATGTATGTTGTGAGGAAGCAAGGCTGAAGGTTCACCTAATACGCTTACATCAATCCTGTTGCCAGACCAGCAGTTAACGGATCAGACCTGATGAATATAGAGGGCAGCATATGGTCTTCTGTCTATTCAGAACTAATAAGAGAAGGATTCCTGCCTCAGGATAAGTCAATCTGCCACTACAGGGACAGATACCTAGAAATCGTAAAGCCAAGTGCCTGAGATTTCCAGGCAGCCAAATATGCCCAGAAAGCCTGAAGCACCAGAGGAACTTGCCTCTGGTTGGGACATTGATTTGGGATGAGCATTCCTGCTCTCCAGATGTGTTGCCATGGAAATGACTGATTTCTCCCAGTCATGTGTGAGGAAGCAGGAGGAAAATTATTCTCCGGAGTCCATCCCGGCTCTATGATTGGCTGGATGTGAGCGAAGGAGGTTTCTGAGTGGGCGGATAGTCGCTCTGCAGACGTCTGACGAGTGGTGGTTATAAACCCTTTTTAGCCCAGTTCTAGATTCTTAAATCTCATTGGAAGAGAAGCTGGATGAGGCGTTAATGCGGATTCAAGGTCCTCAGTATTCCACCAGCAGGAGGAGGAACGTTCTTGAAATAAGCCACGATGCAGTGCGTGTGTGTGTTCCTCTCGTTTTAACTTTAAGCAGGGTGGGGGCGTCATCGGAGGAGGAGCTAGATAATCCCTCCGATTTCTGTGTGGGTTTTCCGAGCTCAGTGCTCTGTTGCCCAGAAATAAGTTGTCTGTCTTCATACTAACTAATTGCTGCCGAGGACCAAATCACATGCCTCAGTAAGAGAGTGCAATTTTAATTATATTATATGTGTCTGCACCAAAGTCTTAATCTATTAACGTTTGCTGAAGGAGGGATTCTTTCCTCCCCCTCCATATTGTTTGGTTTTATGCCTCTTTCTCAGGTTTCTAAATAATTTAGCACAGAAACAGTGCATACACTCATATTCAGGCATGAGACTTTTTTACTTCTATGAAAAGACAAACTGCTCTCTGTTGTTCCTTGCAGTTCAGATGGAGCCTGTATTCTGCACAGTTCCTGAGGCCATTGCATTTTCTTTCATGCTGCAGAAAAGAGACTGGGATTAGGTTTGCTTGTATATTCAGAATATGAGGAATGTAAGATGAGCCTTAGCTCTCCCTGCTGTGGATCCAGCCGTTGAGTAGTAATATAGCTGCACGAGGGTCTTCGATCTGAAACAGTTTTGCATGTGCGATCTGCCAAGACCATTGCAAAGACTGGAGATGCCCTAGGCAGGCCCTTTATGCTGCCACCCTCATGGTCCCCCCATTGCCCCTCCCCAGGGCCTGCAGCAGCAGCAACGGACCCCAAACTGCGATGCTGCACTTACCTGCACATGCCAGCACTGCATTGCAGTTTCTTTTACTATGTATCTTCCAGTTATGCCCTCCTCTGGCTGCATCGCAGTTTGGGATCCATTGCTGCTACTGCTGCAGGCACCAGCGGCGGCAATGTGTGCCCTTAGGGTCAGCACTCTTGGTGACTGCCTAGTTCTACTGATGGTATCTTCGGCCCTGCCACCCACAAGAGTGCCCTGGTTGGTATTCCTATTTAAACCAGGTACAAGGCCCTACCTCTGAGAGTTTGAAATCTAGGTGGGTGCCTGAGCCAATGGGAGATAAAATGAGTTCTCCAAGGTCACAACAAGCATTAATGGAAGAAACAGAATTTGAACCAAGGCCCCTTGGCTTCCAGTTCATTATTGTAACCACTAGATATTTGCTGCCTTCCAGGATAAGGGACAAATGCAACTCAGACTCTCCTTAATTACTGCAGCTACATCAGTTACAGGGCCATTTTATATCAGTAAGATGTGTGGAGTCATTAAACTTTAAATAGCACAATCTATATGTTGAAGGTAATTTAATAAACTTTTTTAGTGTGTAAAATAGCCTTTATAAAATTACCTCATGCTTAAAAGTACGCATGCTGCAACTAGGTGCATCCTTGTAGAGTAGGTGCACTCAGGGGAAGAATTTGGGTGGAGCTGTGATTTACATGTGCACTTTATGTGCTAACATTTGTGTCTGATCCTGAGCAGGTGTAAATACCCACGACTTCAATCTAGCCGCTATTTCTGCCAGATTTGTGCTAGTATTTTATAAAGACACACAGGCACCTATGTATCTTCATAAAATATGCTAGAAATAGGTGCTTCCATGGCCTTCACACATAGGTGACCTGTTATAAAATACTATAGCTTGTGGGTAAGTGTGGCCGAGGATGCAATCTGGCTATAGAGCACAGGGAGTTTTCACCTATGCGTGTTGTTTATAAAAAACTTAATCTATGCGTGTACATGCATAAAATATATGGAAACATTTACACCTGCTCAGTCGTAGCTATAAATGTTCGCGCTCACATCCAAGGTGCATTTTCTTCCACATATACTAGTAAACATAGAAACATAGAAAAATGACAGAAAAAGACCACATGGCCTATCTAGTCTGTCCTTCCAAAGAAACAACTACAACAGTCCCCTTTTTTCCTTTAGAGATCCTCTGTGTTTGTCCCATGCTTCTTTGAATTCAGATACTGTCCTCATCTCTACCATCTCGACTGGGAGACTATTCCACGGATCCACCACTCTTTCCGTAAAGAAATATTTCCGCGTATCACTCCTGAATCTATCCCCCTTCACCCTCTTCCCATTTCCCATCATAGCAGTACTTGCTTTCAATTGAAAGAGGCTCTCCCCCTGAACATTTATGCCACGGAGGTATTTAAACATCTCAATCATATCACTTCTATCCCGCCTTTCCTCTAAGGTGTACATATTAAGATCCTTAAGTCTGTCCACATATGCTTTATAATGAAGACCACTAATCATTTTAGTAGCCACTCTCTGTACTGACTCCATCCTGTTTATAACCTTTTGAAGGTGCGGTCTCCAGAATTGCACGCAATACTCCAAATGAGGCCGCACCAAAGACTTATAAGAGGCACTATCCCTTCTTTTTTCTGCTGGCCATTCCTCTTCGTATGCACCCAAGCATCCTTCTAGCTTTTGCTGTCGCCTTTTCTACCTGTTTAGCCATCTTAAGATCTTCAGACACAACCACGCCTAGGTCCCGCTCTTCTTTAGTGGACAAAAGTACTTCACCCCCTATACTATATTGTTCCCTTGGATTGCTGCAGCCCAAATGCATGACCTTGCATTTTTTAACATTAAATCCCAGCTGCCAAATTCTAGACCATTCTTCAAGCTTAGCTAGATCCCTCTTCATGTTATCTAAACCTTCCTGGGTGTCTACTCTATTGCAGATTTTGGTATCATCCACAAAGAGGCAAACCTTACCCGACAGCTCTTCTGCTATATCACTAACAAAGATGTTAAAAAGAATCGGACCAAGGACAGATCCCTGGGGCAAACCACTGGTAACTTCCTTCTCCTCAGAGTGAGCTCCAAGCTCCATTTACCTGTACCCTTTGTCGCCTCCCACTTAACCAATTTCTAACCCAAGCAGTAACTTTAGGATCCATCCCTAGGGTGCTCAGTTTGTTTACAAGTCGCCTGTGAGGAGCGGTGTCAAAGGCTTTACTGAAATCTAAATACACCAAATCTAGGGCTCTCCCTCGGTCCAACTCCCTGGGCACCCAGTCAAAGAAATCAGAATTGTCTGACAAGACCTGCCTCTGGTGAATCCATGCTGCCTCGGATCCTGTAATCCTCTGGACTCCAGAAACTTCACTATTTTCTCTTTCAGCAGCTTTTCCAATAAGTTACTCACCACCGAACTTAAACTAACTGGCCTGTAGTTTTCAACCATATCCTTACTTCCGCTTTTGTGTAAAGGCACCACATGACCCTCTCTCCGGTCCTTTGGCACCACTCTTGACTCCAAAGAGGCATTGAATGACCGTTTCACTCCACTGACGTTACTAGAACGTCCCCAAGTTCCCTCAGTATTCTAAGGTGTATCCCATCCGGTCCCATAGCTTTGTCTACTTTAGTTTAGCTAGTTTCTCACGAACACAGTCTTCTGAAAATTGTTCAAGACGCCCCTCGCTTCTGTTCCTGTTTGTGGGTGTTTTCTGAGGTCCTGTTCCTGGTTCTTCATCTTTGAACACAGAACAGAAATATTTGTTAAGCAATTCTGCTTTACCTTCATCAGTTTCTACATATTTCTCCCCTTCTCCCTTGAGTCTGACAATACCACTTTTGCCCTTCCTCTTCTCACTAACATATCTGAAAAATGTCTTATCCCCCCATTTTGTTGCATTGGCTCTTTCCTCCTCTTTTTGAATCTTTGCTTTCCTGACTACTTTGCTAGCTTCTCTAAGTTTTTCCAAATATAGTTGTCTGTCTTCCTCTCTCTGTGATCTCTTGTATTTAATGAAGGCCTCCCTCTTTTTTTTCACCTTTACAGCTACTTCTTTCGAAAGCCATAGCGGTCTCCTTTTCCTTTTACCTTTCTTTACCATTTTAACAAAGAGGTTGGTTGCCCTTAAAATATCCCCTTTCAGTTTTGCCCACTGTTTTTCTACATCCCCCAGCTTTTCCCATCCCGCTAACGACTCCCTGAGGTATTGGCCCATCTTGGCAAAGTTAGTTTTCCTAAAGTCTAAGACCCTCACTTTTGAATGGATTCTAACAGCCCTAGTCCTAATACTGAATCACACCATCTCATGATCACTGGATGCAAAATGATCTCCCACTATAACATCAGAAACACTTTCACCATTGGTTAGCACCAAGTCCAATATGGCCCCTTCACATGTGGGGTCTCTTACCAATTGCCTGAATAGTTCTCCCTGTAGAGAATCTAGGATCTCCTTACTTCTAGATGATACTGCAGCAGGAATGTGCCAATCAACATCTGGTATATTGAAATCCCCTATCAGTAGCACTTCCCCTTTCCTAGCAATGCTGCGTATGTCTTCAATTAACTCTCTGTCCACTTCTTCCTCTTGTGAGGGAGGTCTGTATATCACGCCAATGCAAATAGATTTCTCTTTCTCTCTTTCTAGTTTAACCCACAATGCCTCCTCTCTCCCTTTTAAGCTCTGTAATTCCAAAGCTTTAATAGTATTTTTTTACATATAGTGCCACTCCTCCTCCCCTTCTTCCTACCCTGTCCTTTCTGAATAAAGTATAGCCTGGTATAGTTACATCCCAGTCATGGTTTTCTGTGAACTATGTTTCTGTAACTGCCACTAAATCCAAGTCAGACACTCCCATCAAAGCTTCAACATCAGGGATCTTATTTCCCATGCTACGGGCATTTATACACACTTCTTTCCATATGTTACCCCTTTTACCCATTTCCATAAAGGTATTTAATGTTTCACTTACCTGGGGGCTTTCACTTACCTGGGGTCTGTCTTCACCAATCCTCAACAAATCTAGTTTAAAGCCCTCTTCAGTAGATTAGCCAGTCTACTACTGATGATGTGTCGACCTTTCTTGGACAGATAGACGCTATCTCTGCTCTGCAACCCTTGGAACAGTATCCCGTGGTCCAGGAAACCAAAATGCTCTCGATGACACCATCCACGCAGCCATGTATTCATCTCCAGGATTCAAGCCTCTCTGCCTTGGCCTTTACTCTCAACAGGGAGAATTGAAGAGAACACCACCTGTGCACCTTTCTGCTTCGCCCTCTGTCCCAGAGCCTTGAAGTCACTTTTGATACGCTCAGAGGGATACCTGGCAGTATCATTTGTTCCGACATGGATTAGCAACATTGGGTAATAGTCAGTGGGCTTGATGAGTCTCGTAAAACTCTCCATAACGTCTCGGATTTTGGCACCTGGTAGATAGCATACCTCTCTGGACATCAAGTCTGGTTGGCAGATGGACGCCTCAGTACCCCTCAGAAGAAAGTTACCAACCACCACTACTGTTCGCTTCCTTGTGGTCACTGATTCTGCAACTTTGGAGTACTTGAGCTCTGGTTCTTCCCTTTCCATTGATGCTTTCACCTCCTCCACGTTCAGGGCTGCATAATGGTTCTTTAATTCAAGGGCTGGAGAATTTGGATTGGTGATTCTGCAGGTACTGGTGACTTGTGTCCAGTCTTTGTCATTCTGTAGGCACCCATCTTCTCTTCTGCTGGAGGGCTTGGTTGTTGCAAGAAGCATCTCATCAATGTACTTCTCACTGTCTTGAATGCTCCTCAGCCTTGCCACCTCCTCTCTGAGTTCTTCCACTTGTTTCCTGAGAGCTTCAGCATGCAGGCACCCTGCACATGGAACCGGTCCTTCTACTGGCATTGGGACCTCTCTCTGGACAGAGGCAGAAGCTGTAATGGGGGCAACAGCTTTAGCAATACGATTTTTCCCAGCCATTGTTCTGTTCGTGGAGCTTGAATGTTCTATAAAGACACGTAGGCGCCTACTTCCAGTATTTTTATAAAATAGCACCTACATATAATAGTAGGTGCCCTTCATGTGTATAACTAGGGATTGTTTTGAACCTAAGCTGGGATGCCTAAGGACAAAGTGAAGAGGTGCTCCCCATCCCAGGTCTCCAGATTTGCAGCAGCTGCTGCAGTTTCTCTTTCTGGGCCATTCTAGTATAAGCCATACCCGTCCATAAAGGTTTTCCATCCAAACAAGTGAAATAATGTGAAGCCTGAAGCATATATGTTAGTTAAAGTAAGCTTGTTGTATATATTCCTGGATAAGGTCTCATTTACATAAACAGTGCAATGCAATGTATGCTATCGAGTCATTGCTAACTCCTTGCAGCCAGCCCCTGGGTTTTCTTGGCAAGATGCGACTGGAAGTAGATTGCCGGGCCTTTTTTCTGCACAGTGAGTTTACAGCCCCTGGTATACAGTACCTTACAAAAATATTCACACTCCTGCTTTCTAAAAAATACAACTCAAAATAGCATTGTGGTAGGAGTTTTGTTTCACAGATTTACACAATATACTCAATCCTTTCAACATGAAAGAACAACTATGGAAATATTCAAGGTAGGAGAACTGGCCTTGATTGAATGAGTAAGAGCAAAGGAGGAGCATTGGATGAAGAGTTTGTCTCCCCCTCCCCCCCCACCACAGACACACACACACACTTGGATCTTTCTGAATTGCGGTTATGAGAGGCAGGTCTGGCATTGACTTCATGAAAAGGTGACCCCATCACCATATAAAAACTGCTGGGAGCCATGGTACACTGGAATAGAGCTGGCCTGGACTTTTCAAAGGAAAGTACAAGAGGAGCAGTGGAGAGAGCTAAGGAGTGTGTCACCCCTATCTGCATATATCTTGAGCTGTGGCTGTGAAAGAAGAGGGCCCAGCATTGATATCATTGAGCAAAAACTCTGCACAAAATAAAAACTGCCAAGAACTACTGGTACTTGGCCATGGGCGTGTGTCTGAAGAGGTGTTTTCTAATGGGAGTGTCCATTTGGAGTCTATTCAGAGACCCTGCAGAGAAGCAGTGGAGACCTAGAACGTGACCTTTATAATTCTTACTGACTCTTTGTTTATCTGGACTATGGAGAAGAGAGACAGCTCTCAAGTCTAAATAACCTATTACTGAGGGCCACATGAAACTTTCATTACTAAGGCTGCCCTGTACCTGTCATTGAATGTTCCTCCCCAGGAGTCTTGGGGTTCAGGAGGTTTCGCTAAGGAAGGCCTTTCCCTTTATCCAGTTCCTCACATACTGCCCCTTTGCCAGCATGTGTTTTGGACTTGTCCTCCTCAGACTTAGACTTTATTCGGCAACCTTGTGCTGAGGGAGATGTTGAACAGATTCAAAAGGGTTCAACATGGACATTAAGAAAGTAGCATCATTAGAGCAGGTTGCCCTGGAGGTTTCTGTTTCTGCTAAGTGGGAGGTTGGGAACATGATATTGATTGGTACTGAACCCCCACCCCACTTCCAGGGCCAAACAGGTGAACCCATTTTAAAAACCTATGATCTTCTTGGGGAGACCAGAAGAGTGAGGGTGTGGAGGATAATTTTGTAAGGGACGGCTAGATTCCTACATGAATTTGTGTGCAGAAAGCAATGTACTCTAATGATTTGCATGCATAAATGACCATTCCATATCATCCCTACAGTCCATGCCAGATGCATGGGTTGTGCCCCCCAACCAGCAGGTAGAGACTGAGCAACACAAAGCTTACTGGTGTCCCCTATATAGGGAACTGTACATCACCAGGCTGATCAGTATTTGCTCAGTCTCCAGCAGGTGAGGAACACAGCTGTGCATCTGTGCTCTCTGCAGGGTCCTTCTGGCTGGCAGTGGCAGAGGCCCTGGGTTTTGGGAGGATCCGGGTGATAGGAGAGCCGGGTGAAGTCTTTAGGTGTTTTTCCTTATTGGTTAGCTCTATTTGTTTGGAAAAGCAGAAATTTGAGTAAGGCAAATTTGGGGAGTGTGGTTTTGGCGCAGATAAAGAGGGCTCATTTTCCTCCCCAAGTACCACGAGTGTCACAAACTGACCCCAATTGGTGACGGCCTTGGGAGCAGCGGGGTGCAAACTCAGGGGTCTCGAGTTCCTCCCTTCTTTGTAGAGCCTGTTTTCCGCCCTGTGGGAGTGTGTGGGAGCCCTTTGGAGTATGTGGATAAGTCCACTTTGTGGGCATTGGTGTACGCCGTTCCCGTGGATTGCCACAAGGAGAAATCAACATGTCCGCAGGTAAGCCATGTGTGTGGCCTACGGCGCATGCAGAGATTCCATCTCTCTGGCTGGGCTTTGCTGGCTCTGCTCAGAGGAGAGCAGGGTGGTGGAGCAGGCTTTGTGCACGTCTCAGGCGGCAGTGTTAGATGCATTTGCAGAGGCTTCTACTTCTCAAGCTTCCGCCTCCCTGTATGGTCCCGCTGCGGGGGAAGTGGCCTGCTCAGATCACAGGGAGTTGGGAAAAGCACAGGAACTTAGCACTCCTCCACACCAGCAGTCTAAAAAGTGCAAGGTGGCCCTGGAATAGGCTTTGGGAACTTTGGACCTGCCCTTTCCTCCAGAATTTGTGCTACTGCTTCATTAAGCCTATTGCTTGAAGCAGAGCACTGCGGGGATCCCTCAGGTGGCTCCTTTGGTGGAGGCCTCCTCGAGGATTGGGGCCTTGGAGCTCTTGGCTCCGGGGCAACAGGGGGAGTCTCACAGGTGAAGAGAGTGCATCCCACAGGGGATCCCTACAATTAGCCCCATTCCCCATCTTCCTTGGGCTCGGAGGTGACTGAGGAGGCTCTGGAGGTCTGGGAGGAAACCAGGGGCCCTGAAGGAGAATCAGAGGACCATACGATGACTGATGAACCCATGGTGATTAGACTGTTTCGCATGGAGGAGCTCCCTGCGCTCATTGCATGCTCCCTGGGGGCGTTGAACTTGAAAGTGGGGGCACCTTTAGATGAGCTGGCACCGGAGAACCCCTTGTTACAGGGGATCAGAACTCCACAAGATTTTTTCCCTGTTCATTAGGCCATCAAGCAGATGATAGATATGGAATGGGAGGTTTGGGAGGCTAACTTGAGGGGCAGCAGGACTTTGTCCCGCCTCTACCCCTTGGCCTCAGAGGAAAAGGACTTGTTAAAGCTCCCAAAGGTGGACGCCCTAGTCACAGCAGTGACCAAGAAGACCACCATCCTAGTAGAAGACAGGGCGGCTCTCAGGGACCTGCAGGACTGGAGGTTGAAAACTATGTTGAAGCAGACTTTTGAGGCCAATGCCTTGGCCCTTTAGATTTCCATCTGTGGGGCTTATGTGGCAAAAGCCTATTTGCGATAGGCACAGGCCCTTCCAGCAGAAGGGGCCAAGGCAGAGGCAGTCTTGCTGGAGTCTGGTGTAGCCTACCTCACAGATGCCTGCTTTGATCAGGTCCGGACGGTCTCCAAGGCAATGGCTTCAACCATGATTGTGCACCGCTTGCTATGGCTGCGGAATTGGTCAGCAGACATATTCACCCACTCCAAATGGTGCAGAATACTGCAGCACGCATCATCACGGGCACTGCAAGATCTGAACACATCACCCCCATCCTGCGACAGCTGCACTGGCTGCCAATAATTGCAAGGGCAAAATTCAAATCAATCCTGAACATTTTCAAAATCTTCCACCACCGCTCTGCAGATGCGCTCCAGGACGTAATAACCAAGGATGTCAGTAACAGGCCTAGAAGAACCAACAATGACAACAGGATCACCTTATCCACAGGTTATCACAAGACTAAGCAAGTAACATCTAAGAGAGCTCCCTCGTTACTGGCGCCTGCATTATGGAACTCCCTCCCCATGGACTTAAGGATCCTAAATGATACCAAGGACTTCCGCAAAGCTCTCAAGAGAGGAGTGGTCTAGTGGTTAGGACAAGGTACTTCAGGCCGGAGGGCCGGGGGTTCAAGTCCCACCTGGGGACAGCAATCTCAGGCCGAAGGGACTGGAATTTCTAGTCCTATAGGCACTCCTTGTGGTCTTGGGCAAGCCACTTAACCCTCCATTGCCCATGTTCCCTGTAAGTATTAGCGTATGTGTCTCATATCCCCTCGTGTTAAATGTATCCCCCAATTGACCGCTTTGACCCGGTGAAAAGCGGGATATAAATACAGCTAAATAAATAAATAAAGATCCATCTCTTCACCGAGGCCTATGAGCAACCACCTTAAGTTTCCAAGCACTAGATACCACCCAAGTGGCCCACTAGCTACCCTCACCACTTATCCCCAACCGCCCATCCCCATTTAGACCTATGAGTAGATAGCCTTTTACTTATGTGAATCGTATCCCCTCCTGTTGAATGTATGCCTCCCAATGTCTTGTTGACCACTTTGATTGAAGGATACGGTGGTATACAAAACTGTCTAAATAAATAAATAAAATATCCTTGAAGGTCTGTCTCTCAGACTTGCCATTTTGGGGCAAATTTCTTTTCAGAGAGACATTGGAGAAACTGGTCAAGGACCTGAAAGAAACCAAAGGATCCCATCTACCATGGAATAGACTGAGGGGAGCTATGTCTTTAGTGGCTCCCAGGGGTCATCCTAGGGACTTTCGGAGATTCCAGGCAGCCCACTTTGCGCCCTTCCAGAGGGGACGTTTCTCGAGGGAATCCCTCCTTTTGGGGCCGAGGCTCAGATAGAGGTTTCCCTTCCGCGTCTTCAGGCTCTGTTAGGAAACCACAATGATGCGAGGTGGGCCCAGGAGGTAGTTGAAATCAGAGGAAGGCTCTGGTCTTTTGCCTCCGCCTGGGCCCACATCATGCAGGATCAATGAGTGCTCAAGGTTATATGGGAGGGGTACGCCTTGGAGCTGGTACACCCAATTCATGAGGCCTTTGTGGTGTCTCCGTGCAAGTCACTGGTGAAGAGGGTGGCAGTGCAATAGACCCTGACCAAACTGCTCCAAATGAAGGTAGTCTGTTCAGTAACCCCAGACCAAAGAGGGTCTGGCCGGTACTCGATATTCTTCATGGTCCCAAAGAAGGAGGGCTCCTTTCGTCCCATCTTAGACCTCAAGCACGTGACTAGGGTGCTGCATGTGCCACATTTCCACATGGAAACGTTGAGGCCCGTGATAGTAGTCGTCCATACAGGCGAGTTCCTGACCTCCCTGGACCTATCCAAGGTGTACTTGCATATCCTGATCCAGCCAGAGCATCAGCGCTTCCTATGCTTTGCGTTCTCCATGGAACACTTCCTGTTCCAAGCCTTGCCTTTCGGCCTGACCACGGCATCTCGAACATTCATGAAAGTGATGGTGGTGGTGGCGGCCGTCTTGCGACAGGAAGGCATGCTGGTACACCTGAATACAAAGGGCGAGTGGCACATGGAGGTCACAGGTGCTTTAATAGATAAAATACCTATGCGTTTCGGCAGATGCCTTCTTCAGGGGGTACACATCCTTGGAAAATATAATAAACAAACAATAAATAATAATAACATAGTTAAAAAACATAATTACAAAACATTAAAAACAGGCATGTATGGAACAAATTAAAAAACAGACAAATGTGACTTAATAAATATCAGGGCACAATTAAAAATAATTATGAAAATGTAACATATTAAAATCCAAAACGTAAGGTATATAAATTAAGGTATGTAAATTAAAAAGTGTCTGGTAACAACATATGCACAAAACAAATATACAAACTCAAAAATGGGACATAAGAGAGAGAGGATGAGGAGGAGCTAAGGTACGTCAAAATATAAAATTGGTGCTCACAACGGCACATTGTGAAAATGTATATCCTGACAAAACCTCCAATCATTAAAAAGATAAGGCTGTAAAAAATAAATAAAACAAGGATAAATCAAATAACAGCACAATAGCTTTAATCGTAAATACCCATATCTGATATTACCATGTCTAATAAAGAAACAAGTGTATACTATATCTTTAACAAAGAAGGGATAGTAGTGTTCATTTTGGAACCTTAGGAAATAGTGAGGGAAAGCGGGAGTATGGGTATGTGGACACAGTGAGGTTACTTACCTGTAACAGGGGTTCTCCGTGGACAGCAGGATAAGTCAGTCACACCTGGTGACGTCCTTCGGGCGTTGCCATACGGAAGTGCTCTCTAGAGCTCAGAACTCTCTGAGCATGCCCAGGTAGCCCACCTCCCTGACCCACCCTAGTCCGGCCAGTCATGTTCCTAGCTAGGTTGTCCCGGCAAGGGCGAGTCACTGCAGACAACCTCCTCCAGGGAAGTGGGTGGGATTGTGTGGCTGACTTATCCTGCTGTCCACGGAGAACCCCAGTTACAGGTAAGTAACCTCGCTTTCTCCATGGACTAGCAGGATTGCGTCAGCCACACCTGGTGCCTTCCTAGCAGTGCGGTGCGCCAGGTGGAGGAGGGAGTGCCAAGACAGAAAGAGATTATACACTCCAGGGCATATAATTTTAATTAGTAAACACAGTATGTATAACATCGTGCAGAAGTGATGCAAACAGTGCGGTAAGGTGCAGCAACAATAATGCAGGCAAACAATGGTGCAGTACAGTGCAGTAAGGTGCAGTAACCGTGCAGTAAGTGCAGAACAACAGAGTAACAATAACAGTGCAGGAACATTCCAGAACGAGTAGGTGAGATGTCCTCTTGTGCCAGTCACCGGGTGTACAAGTGTCTCAATTGGTAGCCTTCACTTCCCTGACAGCGGAGGCTAGGACTGCTGCGCCCAACGCAAATCCTCCTTTGTTCGCAGGTCTAGGCAGTAGTGCCGCTGGAAAGTATGCGGTGTGGACCATGTGGCTGCTTTGCAGATGTCCGTGAGTGGAACGGAGCGCAGGTTGGCTAGGGAGGTAGCCAATGCCCTGAGCCAGTGCGGACCAACTCTCAGCTGCGCTAGGTCATCTGATGAGTCTAGGCAGAAGGAGACGCAGGAAGCCACCCAGTTGGAAAGAGTCCTCTTCGAGACAGGTAGGCCTGGTCTGTTCGGGTCGAAAGAAACAAAGAGTTGGTCAGTTTTCCTGACGGGGAGTGTTCTCTGTAGGTAGATCCTGAGGGCCCGGAGGCAATCCAAGGTATGTAGGCGTTGCTCCTGCATGGATGAATGAGGCTCTGGGAAGAAGCAGGGAAGCTCGATGGACTGATTGACGTGGAACGCCGACGCGACCTTGGGGACGAACTTAAGGTTGGTCCGCAGGGACGCCCAGTCCTGGAGCAGTCGCGTGTATGGTGGGTGTGCCACCAGAGCCTGTAGCTCACTGATCCTCCTTGCGGAGATTATGGCCACCAGAAATAGAGTTTTCCAGGAAGTGAACTTCATCTCCGCAGAATGGAGAGGTTCGAAGGGTTCCTGTATTAGCTGCTGCAGGACAGAATTGAGATCCCAGGGCGGGGCTGGTGGCCTGACCGGGGGCTTGAGGTTAGTCAGCCCTTTCATGAAACGCACGGTCAGAGGCAATGCTGCAATGGAGTTGGCTCCATCTACCGGGTCATGGAAGGCCGCTATAGCTGAGAGGTGGACCCGGATGGATTGGGTCTTGAGGCCGCTGTCAGACAAAGCGCTTAGATATTGGAGGACTTGTGCAACAGGACAAGTGGTGGGGACGAGGTCTTGCCTTGCACACCAGATGCTGAATCTTTTCCATTTGAGGCCATAGGACTTTCTGGTGGACGGCCTACAGGCTGCCAGGACCACGTCTTAAACTCCTACTAGTAGATGAAGGGCGGAAAGACTCAACCGCTCAACCTCCAGGCAGTGAGAGCGAGGGCTTTGAGGTTGGGGTGTCTTGTGTTGCCTCCGTTCTGTGTCAGTAGGTCCACTTCGTGGGGAAGGCATACCAGATCCCCGTGGGCAAGGCGTTGCAGGAGTGTGAACCACATCTGGCGTGGCCAGTAGGGAACCACCAGGATGGCGTGCGCTCTGTCCTGGACGATCTGTTGCAAGGTCGCTGGAATCAGGGGGGTAGGCGGGAAGGCGTACACTAGAGACCACTCCCCCCAGCACACGTCGAATGCTTCCGCCGCCAGCCTGCCCAGTGAAGGGTGTCTGGAGCAGAACAGGGGGCATTTCACATTCAACTCTGTGGCAAAGAGGTCTATTGATGGGGTCCCCCATCAGCGGAAGAGGACGTTGGTCACCTCTTGGGAGAGTGACCATTCGTGTGGTTGCAGCTGCCTGCTGAGTTTGTCCGCAAGGGTATTCATATCTCCCGGCAGGTAGGAGGCCCGTAGTTTGCAGTTGTTCTTCGAGGCCAGGGACCAAATTGCCAGCGCCTCGTTGCAGAGGGGGTGTGAGCCGGTCCCACCTTGCTTGTTCACGTAGAACATGGCCACCTGGTTGTCTGTCTGAATGAGGACAGACTTGTCCTGTAAGTGCGGAAGGAAAGCTAGGAGAGCGTATGTGATAGCTCTGAGTTTGAGGAGATTGATGTGTAGCTTTTTCTCCTTCTGGGACCAGGCACCTTGGGTGATGAGGTGTTGGAGATGCGCGCCCCAACCAGTGTTGAACGCATCTGTGGTGAGGACCACCTGGTGTGCCTGTTGGTGAATGTCCTTGCCCCGGACAGGTTGGATGGGTTTGACCACCAGCGCAGATGAGTTCTGATGCGTGGAGGCATCGGGACACGGGTGGATAGCGGCTGGGAATGTTGATTCCAGAAGGAACGCAGGTGCCACTTGCCACACACCCGCTCCCTGGACCTTAAGGGTTTCAGGAGGGGGTGGCCTTGGATGCCCTTTAGGGTTGAGGTTGTAGTTGTGTGTGTGCTCAAGCAGTAAGGCAGGCAAAGAAAATTTCTTTGAGGTTTTATTTCTCCCGCTCCGCGGTGGAAATGCAACAGACGCAAAAGAAATAAAAATTGCCAAAACAAGAGTGAGGAAAAACAAGGCTTTTCAGTGCTGGGCTAAATGTCCATTACCAGGGGTTCACATTCAGTAGGCATGTGACCTTTGCTTTACTAAACAAATTCTGGCAAAACAGTGCTCCTGATATACAAACAAATTATGCTTTCACTTATTCACTTTTCATAAGCTTTTCAGCAATGCAAACATTCAGGTCACTTCTGTTATATTTCTTCATATAACCATTAAACCTTTGCCTTTAAATAACTTTCTCAATGAGACAGGTTGAGCAATCCATGGGCTGGTCTTGCTCTGTGGACGGCTGAGAACAAACTAGTGGCATTTCCCCTTCACAGCTGTTTTCAGGCTGTGCTAACTTATAGCTAGGAATTGCTCTGCTCTCAAGAAATTCTCTGAAGTCTTTAAGAAGTAATTCAGCCTGCGTCTTTTCTGGGCTAAGCTGATAAACTGCTTCTTCTTCAGGTAAATATTTGTTTGAGTTCCTTATCTCAGGATAATTAGTAATGCTGAATCTACTAGGACAACCATTCAGCGTGCTGGAAGTATCCCTCCCCCACTTGTCTCTGAACGTAAGTGCCGGGGTTACAACTTCAGCTGTGCTTGGAGAGTGTCTAAAGAGTGCTTCAAAAGTAGAACTGTCAGGCTTCTCCTGGCTCACGTCTCTGCAATATGACTCAGCTGTTTTCTTCCTATTAGCTTCTCTGCTAAACGTTTCAGCTGGCTTGTGAGAATAGCTGGGACTGCTTAGACAATTTTCATGCTGAACCCAACTGCCACCATATTGACTGACTCTGTCCTGGCTTTTAAAATCAGCTTTCACTCTGTTTGGCTTCACACTGTTAAACTTGCTAGCTGTATCAACCCCACCGTGTACCTTGTGCTGAGGCTTCCTCCATGAGAATTCTTTGCCCCTCTGCCTTCTGTTCCACGGCTCTGCTTGGTCCTCCAGAAGCCTGGGCTGTAACCTCGGGTCTCTCAGTGTTCTGGAATCCTTCTGGTCACAGAAGATTCTTTCTGCCCCTGAGTCTCCCAGGTACCTGCTTCCTGAGTCAAAATCCTTCCTTAGTGAATCACAGCTGCTTAGTGGGTCTCTCTCCAAGTCTTCCTGCTCGTCGTCTCCTTCTCCAACCAACTCTCTTTGTTTCTGAGTGCTTAACAAGCTCGCCTTGCACTGCCCGCCTCCTGCTTGGGCGTGCCCAATCAGGGACTTTGCTTCTCTCCTCCCCTGAGGTGAGCTGTGTTTCCTGATTAGCCATGTGTTTTTTTCTCTCTGAAGAGAAAATCCTGCATTCTCCTGCAGTACCGGTTCTCTCCACCGGATCACTATCTATTTCCATAGCTTGGTGGGAAGCTACTACGTCACACACTGGAGCGGTCGCATCCTCAACTTCGCCGTAGGAAGGACTGAGGTCGTTGCTGCCATATGGCCCAGAAGGCGTAGGAGTTCTTGTGCCGAGGAGATTTCCGCCTCGGCGGCTTTGGTTGCAAGGGAGACAATATTGAGCAGTCGGCGTTCTGGCAGGTAGACTCGTGACGTCCGTGTGTTGATTACTGCTCCGATGAACTCGAGTTGCTGGGAGGGCTGTAGCTGCGATTTGTCATGGTTGATGACAAATCCCAGAGAGGTAATTACGTTTGTTGCCTTCTGCAGGGACACCTGTAGTTCCTGGGCTGAGGGTGCCGTGAAGAGCCAGTCGTCCAGGTAGGGGAAGACAGATATCCTTAGCTTGCAGAGGTGCACTGCGACAATGGCCATGCACTTTGTGAAGGCTCGAGGCGCAGGAGACAGGCGGAAGGGGAGGACTCTGTATTGGTAGTGATGTCCCAGCACCTGGAAGCGAAGGTATTTCCTGTACGCTTTGTGGATGAGGATGTGGGTGTATGCTTCCTGAAGATCCAGGGATGCAAGGAAATCGCCGGTTTGGATTAGGGGAAGGATGGTATTGAGGGAGTACATCCTGAATTTCTCCTTGATGACGAACTTGTTTAGTCTGCGCAGATCTAGAATGGGGCGCATCCCGCCTGTCCTCTTTGGGATGAGGAAGTATCTGGAGTAGAACCCAGAGTTGATCTCGTAGGGTGGTACCTTCTCTATGGTGCGTGACGCGAGGAGGTGTATCAGCTCTGTTGCCATGGGAAGTTGTAGGTGAGGTGGGGTTCTGCTGGCTGGTTTGCTGTGCTGGCAAGGCGGTGCGCAAAACCGCAAGCGGAATCCCTCGTGAATGACACGCAGGACCCAAGAGTCGGATGATATCTTCTCCCACTCTGGAAGAAAGCGTGACAGGCGACCCCCTATCTGGGTGGGTGCTTGTGAAGATATGTCAAAAGGAAGAGGCTCCTTTGGCTGCCGGTGTGTTGGTGCCCTTCCTTTGCTTGCGGTCCCTTTGGGGCTGGCGCTGGTTGGAAGGTCCATGGTAAGAGTTGTTCTTGTACCGCGGAGTTTGCCAATTTCGGTTGGAGGGGTATCTCTTGTTGGAACCGTAGCTGTTGGAACCATAGTAGTTTTTCCGCTGGTAGCTGCCTTCGTGAGGGGCGCTGCGGCGCTCAAAACCCTCTTCCGCCAGGGTTTGTAGGGTGGTGCAATGCTCCTTCATGACATTCACGGCGTCCGTGAATTTTTCCCCGAAGAGCGATTCGCCAGAGCAGGGGGCGTCCGCGATTTTATCGTGCGTGTTGTCACTCAGGCCTGAGGCTCTGAGCCATGCCCATCGCCTGGCTGAGATAGCCGTGCCTGCGGTCCGCACAGATGTGTCAAAGGCATCAAAGGCTGTGCTAGCCAGATGTTTGTTGCATTCTGAGATGTCGGTGAGAGAGCTCGCAATCAACACCTGGGTCTCCTTAGGAAGGGCTGTGACTGTGTTTTTTATGTTTGCCACGCAGGTCAGTACCGGGAAAAATGGTAGAAACCATCATAAAGAATAAAATTACTCAGCATGTAGATAGTCATGACCTAATGGGAGACAGCCAACATGGCTTTAGACAAGGAAGATCTTGTCTTACTAATCTGTTATGTTTTTTTGAAGGAGTGAATAATCAGGTGGACAAAGGTGAGTCGGTTGATATTGTGTATCTGGACTTTCAGAAAGCCTTTGACAAGCTCCCTCATGAGAGACTTTTGGCAAAACTAAAGAGTCATGGGATAGGAGGCAGTGTACTATTGTGGATCAGGAACTGGTTAAAAGATAGAAAGCAGAGGTTAGGGCTAAATGGCCAATTTTTCCAATGGAGAAAGGTGAATAGTGGTGTACCCCAGGGATCTGTGCTGGCTCTGCTGCTTTTTGACATATTCATAAATGACCTGGAAAGTGGAATAACGAGTGAGGATATCAAATTTTCAGATGACACAAAACTATTTAAAGTTGTTAAAACCCAAGAGGATTGTGGAAAATTGCAAGAGGATCTTGATAAATTGGAAGACTGGGCATCAAAATGGCAGATGAAATTTAATGTGGACAAGTGCAAGGTTATGCACCTAGGGAAGAACAACCCAAACTATGGTTACACGATGCAAGGTTCCACATTAGGAACTACCACCCAGGAAAAAGATTTAGGCGTCATTGTGGATACCATGTTAAAACCCTCGGCCCAGTGTGCAGCAGCGGCCAAGAGAGCAAATAGAATTCTAGGTATGATAAGGAAAGGAATGGAAAATAAAACAAAAGATATTATAATGCCTCTATATCGTTCCATGGTGAGACCGCACCTTGAATATTGTGTGCAATTCTGGTCGCCGTATCTTAAAAAGGATATAGCGATTTTAGAAAAGGTTCAGAGAAGAGCCACCAAAATGGTAAAGGGGATGGAAGGATACTCCTATGAAGAAAGGCTAAAAAGGTTAGGGCTCTTTAACCTGGAAAAGAGACGGCTGAGGGGAGATATGATAGAAGTCTATAAATTAATGAACGGAGTGGAACGGGTAAACGTAGATCGATTGTTTACCTTATCAGAACATAGAAAGACTAGGGGACATGCAATGAAGCTACAGGGTAAACTATTTAAGACTAATAAAATAAAATATTTTTTCACTCAACGTGTAATCAAACTCTGGAATTTGTTACCGGAGGATGTAGAAAAGGCTGTTAGCGTAGCTGGGTTTAAAAAAGGTTTGGACAAGTTCCTGGAGGAAAGGTCCATAAACCATTATTAAGAAGGGACCCAGGATATCAGTGCTTGAACCAATACAAGCATTGTTGAACCTGTGTCCCTTGGGGAAACTGCTAGGTACATATGACCTAGATTGGCCACTGTTGGAAACAGAATACTGGGCTTGATGGACCTTGGTCTGACCCAGTATGGCATATCTTATGTTCTTATGTAGGTGTCCTGGAACAGGATGTGTTGAAACTGATGTGTGGCTATTCTGGCATTAAGTATCACTCCCTGGAAGACCTTCTTGCCTATATCATCGAGGAGTTTTTGATCCCGCCCAGGCCGGTGGTTAGCATGGGATCGCGAGGATCTAATCCTTTTCAGTGCGGAGGAGACCATGATGAATTGATGCGGCAGCTGTGGTATCATGAATCCCGGTGTGGGTTGGATTTGGTATTTGGAGTCCAGCCTCCTGGAGAAAGCGCGTCCTGAGGCGGGAGTTTGCCGCACTCTGAGGTAGTCGTCCCGCAGCTTGCGGTGCATTGGTAGAGCAAAGGAAGGTTTGGGGGCAGAGAGGTATTTCAGGACCTCCGGATCCGGTTCCTCGGTTAGTTCGGGCAAGGTCAGGGCCAGAGCGGATGCCACCTTCTGCAAGAATTTGGGATAGGATTGGTCCTCCGGGGGCGGAGGGGGCCCTTCCGGCTCTGGGGAGTGTCTGGTCTCTGAGGTTGTCTTGTCGTTGGAGGCGGAGCCCATGACGGCTTCTATGTCCCGTTCCTCGGCTGTGCTGTCAGGAGAGGGGTTGGCTGGAGAAAGGTGCGGTGGTGCAGCAGCAGTTAGCTCACGGTCTGGAGAAACTCTAGTGGGGGACCTAGAGTGAGACCTGGCAGGAGAGACCGCGGGAGGTAGAGGTCTAGAAGCTACAGGTGTGTGCGCTGTCTGCTGGACTATCTGTGCCAGTAGTTTTAGAATAGCAGAGTTATTGGCCACGTCAGTAGTATGGCTGCAAGACCTCACCTGGCGGCTCCTACTAGAGCTGGCTGAAGTCCTTTTACCGGTTTTGTGGTGATACCCTTCGCGGTGCTTCTTGCATGCCGGTTCAGAGCTGCATGCAGAGGAATCAGAGCTGACTAATTGCCTTCTGTGATGTCTGCTCTCCTTGCAATATCGCCGGCGTTCATGGCTCCGTTTTATGTTGCTGCCTGTGTTCCGGGTGTGAGGAAGCACTGGCTGGGGCTGCTGCGGCGCCGGTAAGGAGGACTGTGTCCCAAGCGCTGAGCCCCGAAGCAGGGGGCAGTCCCAGAGCGCTGAGCCCCGAAGCAGGGGGCAGTCCGAAAGCGCTGAGCCCCGAAGCAGGGGGCAGTCCCAAAACGCTGAGCGCCGAAGCAGGGGGCAGTCCCAGAGCGCTGAGCCTCGATGCAGGGGGCAGTCCCACAGGTGTAGCATAGGGGGCGGAGCATCTGCTCGCGTCAGCACCGTGGGTCTGATGACAGTGGGAGGAGTTGGAGGACTGGAGGGCGGAGCTGGATGACTTCTCCCGGGCGCCATTGCTGGATTCCACATGGCCTCAAGGGGAGGTGGAAGGTCCACTAGACGCCACGGCCGTATTCGGAGGGGCAGGCCTTACCTCAGCGCTGCCGCGGGCAACAGAAGAGCTCGTCCCTGGAGCAGCGGGTAAGGCCATCAGCTGGGCTAGACTGGAGATGGAGGCCCAACTGGGCGCATCCCGTGCCTGGGCCCCAGGGGGGGATCATCAGTTGCAGCAGTGGCACGGCTGGGGATGGAGGCCCGTTCGGGCACATCCTGAGCCAGCGGAGGGCTAGTGACGCTCCGGGGGCCAGAGTCGGGGCCCGGACACGTCCTGTGATGTTGGCTTCTGGTAGGTTCCCACAGCTACTGCAGCCGAGCGATGAGATGCAAGTTCTATTGCCGCATAGTGGGCACTTTTTAAAGTTGGATTTAGGCATGATTCAAAAAATTTAAAACAAAGAAACTAACAAAGTTGTGCAGGAGAGCAGGGTCTGTCTTTCAGGCCAGGCGGAAGGAAGAAGGGAGGAAAAACTGGCCGGACTAGGGCGGGTCAGGGAGGTGGGCTACCTGGGCATGCTCAGAGAGTTCTGAGCTCTAGAGAGCACTTCCGTATGGCGACGCCCGAAGGACGTCACCAGGTGTGGCTGACGCAATCCTGCTAGTCCATGGAGAACATATCATATGGTCCCGAGCCCAACGGAGGGTCAGAGCCAGGGAAAGCAAAAGTGCTTTGACAAACAATATCCAGTAAAAGTAAAAGAAATATCTATCTTCAGCAGGAATAATGTTATTATAACCAAAATATAAAATCAGGAAGAGCAAGAGTGTATGTCTGCATTGTATATTTGGATACTAAAAGGCACCGGGGGATAAACAAAAACAAAACGCCAAAAGAAGCAGAGTCGTTTAAACAACCGTACATAAGCTTTCAATATATAACACAAATATGACAAATCAATAAGAGATTCCTTATCCTGCAAAAGGCTAAAAAGCACACTGTGATGTGTCTGCAATCATCCAGTTAAAATACTGAGTCCGTGTGAGGGAGCGGAGGCACTTTAAAACTCCTTTCGTTTCGTGCCAAGAAAGGTCAGAGGTCTCTAATTTGCATGCACTCCGCGAAGATCTTTAATGTAGAAAAAAATTCTATTGCATGCAAAGTAGATGTTGAACAAAGTAAAACTTATAGCGGAATATTTAATTGCAGGTAGAGATGCATACAAAATCAAATGTCCAGCCATGGAGCAGAGCAGCATGGCGCCAACTGGGAAGGGAAGGGGGAGAGGGAAAAGAGGGGAGAGAGGGGAAAGGGAAAAGGAAAGGGGAAGGAAAGGAACTGATAAAACTATAAAAATCAAATAAATAGAAGTGCACTTTTAAGAATATAGATAAAAATGTAACTGTGTACTAAATAAAATGCCCATATTAAAAGATCCAATCAAAAGCGCCAGAAGATAAAATTATTAAAAAGGTTAGACTCCTACTAAAAAATCTTACCTAATAAAAAGGCCATAATGTGGTTAAACATGGATGCAAAAAGAATAAAGTAATAATAATAATGAGAATGAGAATGGTAGGTGGATATTGTATCAATGAACCGAAAATTAAATGAAAAAGGGGAAGAAGAGGAGGGAAGAGGGAGAACAAAAGGGAAGGGAAGGGGAGGAAAAGAAGAGGGGGGAAGGAGAGAGAGGAAAAGGGAGGGAGCGGGAGAGAGAGGGGAGGGAGGAAGGGGGATGGGGAGAGAAAGGGCGAAGAGGAGTAAATGGGGGAAAGAGAGAGGAAGGGAAAGGGAGGAAGAAGAGGGGAGGGAAGAGGAGGAGAAGGGGAGAGGGGAGAAGGGGAAGGGAGAGGGAAGAAGGGAAGGGAGAAGAGAGAAGAAGAAGGAAAGGGGAGGGAGAGAGGAAAGAAAAGGGGAGGGAAAGGCACGGAGGGGACAGGAGGGGGGACAAACTTGTAAGCACGAAATGGCAAACAAAGGAATGGCAATAAAATAAAATAAATAAATAAAGACCCCCATGGGATGAAAAAAGGAGTTAAAAATAAAATAAAAAAACAAGTCAGCGGAGAGAGCGTATGTCCAAGGGACTCGATGCACTGTCCCAGTCTTGGCCACAGGAGGGACTCCTCTATGTGTTTCCACCTGGCCCCTCATAGATCGTATACTTCTCAGAATATAGAGACACAGGGGTACAGTGATTCTCATTGCTCCAGACTGGCCTTGGGGGCCTTGGTATGTGGACCTGATATGACTCCTGAGGGGCGAACCGTGGAGGCTCCCCAGGAGGCCTGGGCTGCTATGTCAGGGACCTCTCTGCATGCCTCAGGGAGTACTTCTCACTTACGGCATGGCCTTTGAGCGGGCATGCCTATCCAAGAGAGGCTATTCGCCTGGAGTGGTGGCCACACTCCTCAAAGCCTGCAAACGGTCCACCTCTCTCTTCTATGTATGGGTGTGGAGAGTGAGGACAGGTGTGATGGCAGAAGGACATCAGCGTTGGCGGCCTCCCTCTGATCTTGGCCTTCTTGCAGAATGGGCTGGACAAGGGGCTAGCACTAGGTTCCTTACGGGCGCAGATTGCAGCCCTGGCGTGTTATAGGGGGCGGATAAAGGGGCTCTCTATTGCGGCCCAATTAGCAGGGATGTGATGTGCTTCCTGAGGACGTCAAGCAGATCCAGCCACCTTGACGATCAGTCTTTCCTTCGTGGGATCTGAACCTATTATTGGAGACACTTGTGGGGGCTCCCTTCAAGCCCTTGCGGGAAGCTTCGATTAAGAATCTCACTCTGAAGGCAATATTTTTGGTGGCCATGTGCTCGGCAAGGAGGATTTCAGAGCTGCTGGCACTCTCCTGCAGGGAACCGTTTTTGGCATTGCAGCCTGAGTAGGTGATACTGCAGATGGTGCCTTCCTTTCTGCCCAAGGTGGTCTCGCCCTTCCACATTAATCAACCGGTATTCCTGCCTATGATTCGGAATGAGGCAGCCTCGACTAGTGCTATCTGCTTGCATTTGCTGGACACTAAACGAGTCCTGTGTCATTTCTTGAAGCAGTGTTCGGACCATCTTTGTGTCCTTTTGGCAGAGGTCGGCGGGGGGGAAGCATCCTCTAAAGCCACCATTGTGCGGTGGCTGAAGGAAGCGACTTTTTCAGCTTACTTGTTGCGCAGGAGGACAGTACCGTCAGGTCTGTGCATGCATTCGATGAGAGGGCAGGTGGCCTCCTTGGTGGAAGCAAGTCTGGTGTCTCCTGGAGAAATTTGCAGGGCAGCCAACTGGGCGTACTTGCATCCTTTACTAAGCATTATCAGTTGGATCTCCAGGCGCAGGAAGATGCGTGTTTCTGGGCCATAGTTCTGCAGGCCGGCCTCGCTGACCCCACCCGGTAGGCATTACTGCTATGGTACATCCCATGTGTCTGGCCTGGACTGTATGGATGATATGGAAGGTGTAATTAGGTCTTACCTGTTAATTTCCTTTCTGTAGTCTGGTGGCAATTTTCCTCGTGAGAACTTGGAGTCTCATGGACTCCCATTGGGCTTCAGTTCCTCTGAGGACCATTGACATGGTTGTGACACACCAGGGAAACCAAAAAGGAAAAAAAAAACAAAAACAAAACCAAAGTTACTGAATTGAGCTTGAAAAAAATGGAAAGAAAAAGGAGGGATTAAGAAGGATACAAGTACGACAATTGTTGAGGTTAGGAACCCAGTTCCATTGCAGGAGTTTGAGTGTGTTTTTCAGAGCCTCAGGGGTGCACTATTGGACTTCATTTGGGGAAGTAGTTATCCTTTAGGGGATTTTTTGTTTGGTGTCTGCTGCTTTGGTACTCCTATATTGATCAGCCTGGTGATGAACAGCTTCCTATATAGGGGATATCAGCAAGCTTTGTGTTGCTCAGTCTCCTCCTGCTGGTTGGGGGGCACAACTCATGCTGGTTGGGGGGCACAACCCAGTCTGGCCTGGACTGTAGGGATTCAAGGAAAGGCAATTAGCAGGTAAGACCTAATTAAACCTTTCTCCAGGGACAAGCAGGTAGTCAGTCCTCACATATGGGTGATGTTGGCACCGACAGAGCCCACGCGGTAACTTCTCCCCAGCTTTCAAAGAAAGCCTTTGGGAGATCCACCATGCATGCGTAGTCACCTTCCTACCCAAGGGAACCATCTTGACTCAGTCTCCTTTTTTCCATGGAGCCACATTCATCTGCAACCTGGAAAAGGTTGATTGTTTCTTTTTATTTTCCTTCTCTTTTTCTTCTCTGGTATGCGTACCAGTGCCTTCTCGCCTCCCGGGACCACTGCCACCTCAGTGCCGCATTTTTCTTGGGTTCTTTTTCCTATTTGGGTTTTTCTCTCATTGCACGGGAATCCTCACATCCTTCCTGGTCGGGACACTTGAGTTTGATCTTGTGGGTTCCGTCTTCCTTGCTACATCCTTGTCCAGTGGATTTAAGCAGTGCGACCGTTGCAGGCAATGATGTTCTGCATGACTGCTGCATTCGGTGCCTTGATGCTGTCCATGATGACTCCTACTGTGGACTCTGTCAGCAAATGATGATTAAGGGACGGAGGAACCATGAGAAGTAGTGAGAACCCATGTTCGGCAAGACCTCCTCTCTGCTCTAGCATCGCTCATGGAAGTGGTAACCTCAGGGGTCACCGTGGTGGCCTCAGCCTCATGTGACAGCCATGCCCTCTCTGAGCCCTGAGGCCATGGATCACAGGACCGGGGATCGTCCTCTGAGGGCTATCCCCCAAAGAGTCGGAGGTCATTGGTAACATCAATAGGAGATGATGCTGGAAACTCGGGTAAGACCTACGGTCACCGGCACCAGAGTCCCCGATGTAATGCCAAGAGTGATGGCCGGGAGTAGTCCTCCAAGCGGGAGAAGACACCTTCTGTGAGGAGAGCAACGCCAATCTCTCAAACCCATCTTTGTCAAGGACACCTCCTCAATAGTGCTTGCGTTGGGCCCGAGGTGTCCAAGCTGGTGGCTGCAGAGCCTTCTGGCTTGGAGATCAGGATGGCAGCCCTCAAGCGTAGCCTCGCTGCCTTCTTGGCCCAGCAGCAGAGACTGATGCCCGGTTCCTCCGGGTCATCGGTCCTGACAACCGGCCCTTCCACCGCGAGGGCATCGCCAGAGGTGGTGGAGCCGATCCTCGAGCACCATTGGCCTCGGGACGATTCCCCGCACTGGTCTCATTCCTGTTTGGGACAGAGGACTTCCCCTGCCAGCACCTCTGGGTCAGAGTGCAGAGGCTCTGGGAACCTTGCGACACCAGGGACCTGGCATGGTCCCAATGCCCGTAGGGTCCTCGAGGTCTCCTATGACTCTGATTTGGAGTGGGAGACTGATGCTGAGTCCCCCCATACCCACTTCCATCAGGATGTCCCTTCGGACCCCTCTCCTCCGAAGACCACATGCAAAAATGAGCATTTATGCCAGTCACTATTCTGAAAGCACATGCCATGGACCAGTAGTGTGTACTTTCAGTGTGGGCATGCTCAGAGGTGGAGTTTGGCCAGATCATAGGCAGAGTGCATATTTATGTGCGTACTTTACAAAATAGGCCCCATCTCACATAAGATATGCTCTGCTTAGCTCCAGGAGGAGCTGAGCCATCTACCCGAGTCGAAGCCTCATCGAAGGGAGCCTGCCCTGCTCCAGAAGATCGGCGGCAAGAAAAGAGCAAGCCAGCTACAAAAGACCTTGCTGCACACAAAAGAGCTCTTCGGGGGAAGCTGCTTTTTGGCTCCACCCCTCCAGCAGCGTGTCTCAGAGCATCTCTACCCAATCGGGGCACAGCTCTCCATTTAAAAGGAGAAGCCACAGGCACAGGATCCTCTCTTGCTCTGCTTAGCTCCAGGAGGAGCTGAGCCATCTACCCGAGTCGAAGCCTCATCGAAGGGAGCCTGCCCTGCTCCAGAAGATCGGCGGCAAGAAAAGAGCAAGCCAGCTACAAAAGACCTTGCTGCACACAAAAGAGCTCTTCGGGGGAAGCTGCTTTTTGGCTCCACCCCTCCAGCAGCGTGTCTCAGAGCATCTCTACCCAATCGGGGCACAGCTCTCCATTTAAAAGGAGAAGCCACAGGCACAGGATCCTCTCTTGCTCTGCTTAGCTCCAGGAGGAGCTGAGCCATCTACCCGAGTCGAAGCCTCATCGAAGGGAGGCTGCCCTGCTCCAGAAGATCGGCGGCAAGAAAAGAGCAAGCCAGCTACAAAAGACCTTGCTGCACACAAAAGAGCTCTTCGGGGGAAGCTGCTTTTTGGCTCCACCCCTCCAGCAGCGTGTCTCAGAGCATCTCTACCCAATCGGGGCACAGCTCTCCATTTAAAAGGAGAAGCCACAGGCACAGGATCCTCTCTTGCTCTGCTTAGCTCCAGGAGGAGCTGAGCCATCTACCCGAGTCGAAGCCTCATCGAAGGGAGCCTGCCCTGCTCCAGAAGATCGGCGGCAAGAAAAGAGCAAGCCAGCTACAAAAGACCTTGCTGCACACAAAAGAGCTCTTCGGGGGAAGCTGCTTTTTGGCTCCACCCCTCCAGCAGCGTGTCTCAGAGCATCTCTACCCAATCGGGGCACAGCTCTCCATTTAAAAGGAGAACGCCACAGGCGCACCCGCGCCTTGCGGGCCCGCGCCTGAGGGCCGCGCAAGAGGGCCCTTTGGCACGGCCCTTAGGCAAAGGCACCCCCAAGATCGTCACAGAAACATAACAGAAAAAAACGACGCTGAGACTACACCTCCCTCTTGGTACAGCTGAGCTCCCTCGGGGTCGAGCTCGCGTACAATCAAGGAACTGACAATCCACCAACTCACAGTGGAAACGCAGAATACCAACTCCGAAGACGCCGAACTGCCTAAAGAGCTGAAACTCTGGGGCACGTAAGTCACACTCATTTGAGTGATTTTTAAACTATCAACACTGCTTCATTACTTATATGAATTAACTGCACTCCTAACAATAATTGAATGTATAGTTCTGTTTAAATCATCTGATTGCAGCAGCACCACTCTCTACAGCTAGGATTATCCTCCTGCCTCTCATAAAAATACTAATTTAAAGGGTAGAAATTCATGTTTGGGACTAGAATCCAAGATCAGTGTTGGGCACTCTAGTGACTAGTTCCCTCTGGATACTGTTGTTAGCTTCCAGCGTTTACAGGCCATATTAGGTATTACCATGTTTGTCCAGATCGATACTGTAAACCCAGGGATATGCCAGTGTTGTTAACTACCATCGTTTATAGGCCATATTTGGTATTACCATGTTTGTCCAGATTGATACCTTAAACCCAGAGATATGCCAGTGCTGATGCTATGTTAGAGCAATGTCATCTTTAGCTAGATAAGAACATAGGGACTTGGGATGTACCATAGTGGGTCAGACCAAGAGTTCATCAACAGATCCAGCTGCACATACACGAAACAGGCTCCCTCCACGGGACAGGCTCCCGCACCACGACAAACCCAGCTCCACATCCACGGGACAGACCCCCGCAACAGGGCGACCACCACAGATCCGGCTCCACCTCCACGGGACAGGCTCCCTCCACGGGACAGGCTCCCGCACCGCGACAGATCCAGCGTCACATCCACGGGACAGGCCCCCGCACCAAGACGACCGCCACAGATCCAGCTCCACATCCACGGGACAGGCTCCCGCACCGCGACAGACCCAACTCCACATCCACGGGACAGGCCCCCCGCACCAAGGCGACCAACACAGATCCAGCTCCACACACACGGGACAGGCTCCCTCCACGGGACAGGCTCCCGCACCAAGGCGTCCGCCACAGATCCAGCTCCACATCCACGGGACAGGCTCCCTCCACGGGACAGGCTCCCGCACCGCATCAGATCCAGCTCCACATCCAAGGGACAGGCTCCCTCCACGGGACAGGCTCCCGCACCGCAACAGATACAGCTTCACATCCAAGGGACAGGCTCCCTCCACGGGACAGGCTCCCGCACCGCAACAGATACAACTTCACATCCCCAGGACAAGCCCCTGCAACAAGTACAGCTCTCCTCAAAAAAGCAAACAACAGACAGACGAAAACCTAAGGACACAGGCGTCGCCCTATCAGAACATCACAAGCTATCAACATGCACACCACATACTTCCTCCCACTATACCTACTAGTCACACAACTCCTCCCACCAACTACACACCCCCACTACCCCCAAACAAACACACCATGGTACCCACCAACTGCACTGCCATATCTCGGTCCACAACACACACACAAAGAGACACTCGCAACCTCCCAAACAAAGAGACAAAACAGACACAAATCAAACCCCAACACCGGCCCTAAGGAAGCACACGTCGCAACAACCTCTTCCACAAAGAAAACATCAATTGAGCTCATAAACGCCAGATCCATCTGCAACAAGATACACACTCTGGTAGACCACATTGAAGAGCGACAGCCAGACATAATATGCATCACAGAGACATGGCTCAACCCTACCGACAGTGTACTACTCAACCAACTAGTACCGAACAACTACTCAGCATACAACTGCCCACGCATCCACAAGCGTGGAGGAGGAGTCCTAATAATAGCAAAAACAGAACTCAAGTTCAAGACACTGAATCTCACAGATACAAAGCAGTGTAACACAATTAGCATCAAGAACAAGAATATTGCAATCTGCCTAACCTACAGAGCACCCCGTGCGCCACCCGACGAACTAGCCTTCATACTCGAAGAAGCCTGTGCCATAACGTCAAACAACAAACCAGCACTACTAATCGGAGACTTCAACCTCAAGTCCGCCAATACAAAAGATGCAGAGGCCTTCCTTCAGGCAATGTCATCACTTCAATTCACACAGATAGTCAATGCACCAACACACAGACTAGGATCATCCCCAGACCTCATCTTCGCATCAAACTACCTAACTTCAAGAGACCTAATCTCTACACCCACCATCACCCCAGTACCATGGTCTGACCATTACTTAATCGAGACAAATCTGCAATCACAAGAAAACTGGACAAGCGAAAGAGCGAACTTCCCACACACACAAAGACGATTCAAGTCCTTTGACAAGGACGAATTCATCCAGGACACAATACAACACTTGAACATTGACTCAGAGGACCTGGAGGAACAAGTTTCCAACTGGAACAATGTCCTAGCTAACGCCGCCAAACCATCCGTTGACAGGACCAAGAAACAACACCACAACAAGAGACAAAACAAACCATGGTACTCAGCAAAAATACGACAGGAAAAGAGGGAGCTCAGGAAAATTGAACGGAGATGGAGAAAAAACAAAACTACTTCCGACCAACATCTTTACCTAACAAAGCAAAAACAATACAATGAACACATCAACCAATCAAAGAGAGAATTCCACACAAACCTGATAAATTCTTCCATCAACAAACCCAGAGAACTTTTCGAAATAGTAAAAACCCTGACAAAAGAGCAAGCAGCAGAAAGAGAAATACAAGTGGATCCACAGATATTCGCCGACCACATCAAAGACAAATTTCACTCCACAGAGCGCACAACACCCAGTAGAACCAACAGAACGAACGTCCACCCCAAAACCTGGGGCACATTCCACTCACCCTCAAAAGAGCAGATATCAGACATCATCTCCACAATCAACACAAGCACTGCTCCTACAGACCCTTGCCCAGTGTCATGGGTCAAAGCCACCAAAGCAAGCCTCATACCAAACATTCATAAAATGGTACACAACTCACTCACTCAAGGACTCATGCCACAGCAATTAAAGCTTGCCTCAGTAAGACCAATCACAAAGAAAACTTCTCTCGACAAAAAGGACCCAGCAGCATACCGACCAATCTCCAGCATACCCTTCCTCGCAAAAATAATCGAAAAGACGGTTCAACTACAACTTCAGGAACACATTGACGAACACGGAACTCTCGACGACAACCAACACGGATTTCGTCCCAACCATGGAGTCGAAACTCTCCTGATCTACCTCTTCGACAGCATCATAAGAATAATTGACGACATCAGGAATGGAATTATAATGATCTTCATCGACATCTCCTCAGCGTTCGACACAGTTGATCACAATATACTCCTGGAGAGACTGAAGAACACTGGTATACACGGTACCACTCTAAAATGGTTCCACTCGTACCTAACAGAAAGACAGCTACAGGTCAAGGTGGGACAGGACACCTCCCGGCCCATAAACGTCCAACAAGGAGTACCACAAGGATCCGCACTCTCAGCACTCCTTTTTAACATCTACATCCAACCAATATGCAACATTATGAAAGAGAACAACATCCAATACACAATATACGCAGACGATATAATGGTATACTCCCCGATATCAATCGAAAACCCGGACTTCTCTAAGATAGCAGACTGCCTTACCCAAATGGCGAAGTGGTGCCAAAACAACAATCTAGCTATAAACTACAACAAGACTGAAGCTTTAATCATCACTCGAAACCAAAGCTTCACACACCCACCAAACATAAAGATACAAAGCACCACGATACCGATAAGATCGGAGGTGAGATACCTTGGGGTTACTCTGGACAGTAAACTCAACCTCAAACCACACATAGACAAAACAATCCAAAAAGCATATTACAGGATGCGAATCATCAGGAGACTGAAACCACTCCTCGCTCCAGAACACTTCCGTACAGTCTGTCAAGCACTGATAACCCCAATACTGGACTTCTGCAATCCGATATACCTCGGACTACCAAAACAAGCTCTCAAACCACTACAGCTGGCACAAAACACTGCAGCTCGAATCATATCCGGAGCCGCAAGGCAGGAGCACATCACACCTACACTAAAGGACTTACACTGGCTCCCAATCATTGCTCGCATCAGATACAAGACTATCATAAACCTATTTAAGATAAAAGAACACACATCAGCCAACAGCCTCCACCTGCTCATACAACCGGAAACCAGCGCACGTCCCAGAAGAAGTCAAACACGCAACCGAGTCAGCACCCCAAATGAGTACAAGCACACACGCAAGGACACAACAGACAGAGCTCTCTCCATGGCTGCTCCAACAATATGGAACAATCTACCGGACGATCTAAGGGCAACTCCAGACCTCAAAGACTTCAGAAAACAACTGAAAACCATGCTGTTCATAGAGCACTATGGTCACATCACATAACCTAAGAGAATGGATAACAGCACTCCAATCCTCCCAAACAACTGAATATATATAAAATATGATTCTAGCACCACTGTAAATAGCCCACCCTGTATATAGCTCAAACAAATCAAGCACCCAACACATCCCTCACACAACTAAGTTTTATCCTCACTGCATGTACAACACACACACTTTACCTGATTGCTTGCTGTGATACCACCTTGATTATTAAGATAAGGCGGTTTAGAAATACTGTTAAATAAAATAAATAAATAAATAAATAAGATATGGACAGTCCAGTGGTGGGATTGGGCCGGTTCGGCCCGGGTCGCATGAACTGATTCCTGACATGGTCCACGGTCACCGAACCAGGCCGAATACGACATTGAAATGCTGACACTGTGATGGCGGGAATCCCTCCGCCTGACAATATTTGATGGCATCAGGGGATCGTGGCATCGAGAGAAGCCCCCGATGACCTCAAAACACCATTAACAAGTGTAAATCTAGGTGCTACTGATAGAATTACTTCCCTAGTGTCTACAGTTCCTCCCAGGCAAGTGTCTAACCTTGAGATCTGGCAATTAGTAGCCAGAGTAAAGGCTATTTTGTAAATTCACTGTGGATACTGTGGCTAAACTGTACGACACTAAGGAGCAGTGATCACGCTGAAGCAAGAACAAACCAACCAAAAGCGTGATAGATAGGAAAGACAGAGTCCTTTATTGAAACTCAGGCCGCCTGACACAGGCCGTGTTTCGCTACCCTTCGTCAGGGGCTGGCCAGGCACAAACAACTAAAATCATAAAAAACAATCATTAACCAACAATCACATAAAGGAACAGACTGACAAACTTAAAACAACAAACGTCATAGTTATGAATATTAAAATAATGTTAAAAACGTTAAAAACTACTGACATGCGGTACGGTAAAATTAATAAATAACGTAAAACAAATAAGAGTGCTCAGAAATATCATGAAAAAACCATCAAAACCATTAAAAAACTAATGTTCAGTACAGCAAAATTAATAAATAATACAAAATGATTTTAGTTGTTTGTGCCTGGCCAGCCCCTGACGAAGGGTAGCGAAACACGGCCTGTGTCGGGTGGCCTGAGTTTCAATAAAGGACTCTGTCTTTCCTATCTATCACGCTTTTGGTTGGTTTGTTGTTACTATGGCTAAACTTACATCAATTGATGGTGAACTTGAGAGATTTAACATTAAGATTCAAAGCAAAAGAACAGAGCTTGGTGACTTTACAATCTATGAATAAGGCCTTGATTAAGGGTAATGTGGTCCTGGAAAATAGGGATGAGAGAGTGGAAAATTTTGCTTGTTATAAGAACTTTTAATTTTTAAAATTTTCCATGTTGTAAACTGATCTCACCAATTGAAATATGAAATAAATGTGTTTTTGATATTTTGCATTTCAGTCACCTCTCTTTTCCAGCCTTTTATATTCCAAGCTCATTGAGGCAGCTTGTAGAGAGAAAAGTGGTCTTTGATGTATAGGAGAGGCCACAGATAGGGTTACTTTGGTGGTCTTTTCTGCATCAGCCTCCAGTAGAAACAAGGTCCATGGAACGTCAAAGGATATTCATGTTTCTTCTAATACTCAGAAGATTAAGAAGGAATTTCTTCTAGTGCTTTTGCCTTGGATATGCTTTGCTTTCCTGAAAATTTCCTAGGAAGTGATTGGTCAGAATTAAAGGGAAAGACGGGGTGGGGGGGGGGGATATTCAAAGCAATTAGTGTGGTTAGCAGAAGATTCAGCAGCACTGGCATGGATAGTGCTGCTGAATATCCATAGGTGCCGCCACCGATCACCCCAATGTTAGCCTGCTAGCATTAGGGTGTTCCAGGATGGCACCCAGCGATAACCAGGCAGCAGCTCAATATCACCGCTGCCCAGTTGTCGCAAAATGGCAGATGTTAGGCACCTGAAAGGCTGGCCTGTCTTTCGCCGCCGAAGCTAACCAGGCAGAGGCTGAATATTGCCACTACTCTGTTAGCTTCTTTGCTATCCAATCGACCTGGATAGTCAATTCCAGTGGTCAGATATGGCCCTGGCATCAAATATCCAAGTCTTAGCTTCAGACCCGAGAATGTGGTTTCCACTGTCCAGCCAACTAGCAATAGATATAGGACTTAGGTGGATTTTGTTGGTCAGTGTAACCAATATCGTGTATTTTCTTTATGATCTGACTCTTTAATTTTTATATTGAGTTTTGGAGATAATGGCTTGATGGTTTTGTTTTATTTGTTTTTTCTTCCAAGTAGTTGGTATTGCTATAACCCATTGTTTGTTGATTTGTGTACAGTTTTGCTTTTGCCTTCATGGTATGTTATGAAGACAATTTTAAATGGAATTAAAAAAGAAAGCTTTGATTGCATACATTTTCAAACCCCTTGATTCAAGTCTTGGTGGAAGTCCCTATTGCAGCAATAACAGCCATGAGTCACTTAGGATAAGTATGTACATACTCTGCACAGTGGGATCAATGTTCCCGCTAAGCAGCTTGGAGCTGGGTGGGAGTCCTCCTCTGGCATTCCTGTCAGTGGGAGTGGTGCTAAGCGATTCCAAGCATGTGTGTTACACCACCACCCCACCTCCCTCCCCCTCCCACACAGCTCCAAGCTGCTTAGTGGGAAGATTGACTAGGATGGTGACGTTTTTCCTCATTCTTCATGGAAGAATAGCACAATCTCTTCAAGATGGCTGGACTGCAGTTTTCAAGACTTGCACAGATTTTCTGTTGGATTTGGGTCTAGTTTTTGACTGGGTCACTCGGAGACAATAACTTTCCTCTTGCCAAGTCACTCCTTGCTCAATCTCCAAGCTTTTGCTTTGTGCTTAGCATCATTGTTCTGCTGAAAGGTGAATCTTCTTCCCAGTCCCAGGTCTGTGACACACTTGAACAGGTTTTCTTTGCTCTTGGATCTGCCTGTGCTTTGCACCATCCATCTTTCCCTCGATCTTCACAAGCTTCCCTGTCCCCATTTCTGAAAGCATTCTCAAAACACAATGTTGCCCCTACGGTGCTTTATTATAGGGATGATGTTAGCAGGGAGATGAGCGGCATTTTACTCCATATGCATCGCTTAGTATTTGATGCCAAAAAGTTCCACTTTGATCTCAACAGAGCACAAAATATTCTCCTGCTTGTGTACAATGCCCCTGAAGTGCTTCTTTGCAAATGTTACATGGCACATCTATGTCTTTTCTTCAGCAGTGGCTTCCTTCTTGCCACCTTTCCACGCAGGCCATGTTGGTGAAGCAATTTTGAACGGTCAATATTTTCTTCAGGCTCAGTCAGAAACGTCTGTAGCTCTTTTAAAATAATCTCAGTGTTCACGAGTACTTGGCAGGATCCCAAAAGGTGGATAGTTTCCATGCTACTTACTCAGGGATAAGCACTGGCTTTCCTCATGTCTGCCTTAATAATAGTTTACGGGCTTTTCCTCCAGGAACTTGTCCAAGCCTTTTTTAAACCCAGCTATACTAATTGCTTTTATCGTATCCTCTGGCAACAAGTTCCAGAGCTTAATTATGTGCTGAGCGAAAAAAGTATTTTGTATTTTTTCCTATTTGTTTTAAATGTTCTACTTTGTAACTTTGTGGCATGTTCCCTAGTCTTTGTACTTCTGAAAATGGTAAACAGTCGTTTTGCATTTACCCACTCCACTCAGGATTTTATAGACCTCTATCAAATCTCCCTTCAGCTGCCTTTTCTCCAAGCTAAAAAGCCTTAACTTCTTTAGCCTTTCCTCACATGAGAATCATTCCATCCCCTTTACCATTTTGGTTGGCTTTCTCTGTCACCTTTTCTGATTTCATTATATCTTTTTTTTAGCTACAATGACCAGAATTGCACACAGTACTCAATGTATAGTTGCACCATGGAGGGATACAGAGGCAGTATGATATTCTTTGGTTTATTCTCTATTCATTTCCTAATAATTCCTAACATACTGTTTGCTTTTCAACCGCCACTGCACACTGGGCAGAAGATTTCAATGTGTTGTCCACAATGACATCTAGATCATTTTCCTGGGTGGTGACTCCTAATGTGGAGCCTAGCATTGTGTAGCTACAGATAGGGTTATTTTTCCCTGCATGCAGCACTTTGCACTTGTCCACACTAAATGTCATTTGCCATTTGGATGCCCACTGAAACAAACTCCAAGAACCAATTTAGAAAGTTGCTGGTGAATGAAACAAAAGTCAGACTTTAGAACCAGAGGAAGGAACAGAGGTGGATGCAAAAAGTAGCCTTTAGGTCAGGAAACATAGAGCTTGCACTGAAGAAGGTAGTGTTACAGACTGTCACTGAATAATTAAGGGATGGTAAGTGGTTGAGAAGGTGACAGTAGAACAGGTCGAACAAGTAAATAGTGACTTCCCTGTCTATTTGCACTGTACAATTAAGCAGCAGTCAGTGAGTGGAAGATTGACAGTAGAACTGTTAAAATACTTGAGCTGGCATGGAAACAACCCTCACTCCCGGGGATGGATTTGTGGTTGAGCCGTTTGAGACGTATTGCTTTGATGGAGCAGCTCACGGCTGTGCGGAGACAGAAGCAGGAGAAATTTACAGCCTTATGGTCACCTCTGTTAATTTATTTGCAACACTGAAGTGTCTCTCAGGGGAGGGGTGGGGGGGATTTGGAGGGAGGGATGGGGGGATGGTTTATTGGGGGAAAATTGGAGTTTGGTGTTGGATTTTTGAATTTGTTGATTGGCACAACCACAGAACATAACATTGCACAATCTCAATAAAAAAATTAAATAAAAAAAAAATTACTTGAGCTGGGAGTTGTAACTATATTATCTATTTCAGAGGTCCTGGATTAAGTTGTGCAGGGAACCTTTATGTTCTGACTGGCAAAGCTAAGTGAAGCAGCGAGTTTCTTGCCTGTGGCAAGTGTCTTGCGTGGACAGCAGAATCGATCAGGAACACAAATGGGTGACATGATCTGATGGCTCCAGAATGGAGTTGCTCTCCCAGAGCTCAGAACTAACTGAGGTTCTGAACATGCTCAATCTCAGTGTGCTTGGAGAGGTTGTGTGCCCGTTCTGTTGCAGATGAGAAATATTGCTCTTTCCATATTGTCCCTCCAGTCCAGTCCCAAAACAATTGGGTTTTCCCCCTCCATCAGCAGCTGAGGACTGAGCATGTTAGAGCCTTGATGTCACTGCATAAAAGCTGTTCCTTTAGCTCAGACCTCAGTATTCTCAGTCCTCAGCAGCTGAGGAAGCAACCCATCCATAGTGGACTCTGCTGAGAGGATTTCTGAGAGAAAAGTAGCCTATACCTGAAAAAAGAAAAAGGTCACAGAAGCAGTATAGCCTAAAGCTGGGTATTCCTCACTAATGGTTGGGTGAGACAGGGCTGGCAGTACTGCAGAGGCTGTTTTACCACCAGGATCCTTTGGTGAGTCTGGTGGGCCCAGGGGTTAAAATACCTGGTGGTTCAGGTCCCTATCTCCCCCAGCTGGACAACCTAAGCCTCTGATTAGACACCACTGGGTTTTTCCTCTATCGAATTGGCTATTGGATGTAGCTTGGTTTCATCCTTGCAATTACAGGGGCTGTAGTTAAAAAAAAAAAGACAGGGGGGGCGCTCGTGAGCCCACTGCAAGATGGCCGCACTTTGCTGAAGCTCCGTCCCCAAAACCCCTAAACTCTGCAATTATAAGCTTACAGCCACATTTTGCTCCCCTCTCATACCTTTCCCGGATCAGTGACAGCCAGCGACCCCCCACAGCACTCGACTTCGTGATTTTGCGGGTCCTCGGGAGGCTGGGGCATCGAGGAGCCCACCATCACAACGCGGCCTGCTGGAGGCTGTCTCCGCTCACTGGACTCTCGCCCGACTGATCCTGCCGCCAGCCACTGCACCCGGCGCTGCCGAATATCACCTGGCAGGCCCCCGCGGGGCCTACAAACGGAGCCCTTTCTACCGCCTGCAGGCTGAACGCCGGCCCTTTCAGCGGGGGGGGGGGGGGCTTGCAAACCCAAGCGTGTGGTGCTCGACTGAGGAGCTGCAGAACTGCCGGGGAGATTGGCCGGGACCACGTGCACTCCACGTGGCAGCTGCCGCGGCATCCACCGGCACCTACCACCCCTCTTTCTCAACGCAAGCCATCTTGAAGGGGGTAAGTTTGTGTGCTGCTTCTTCTCCTGCACACCCCTTGTCCTGCGCCTGAAACTGGTGGCCGGGCCCGTTTCTCCCTGGCAGCCTAGTGTCCCGCTGAGGCCTCCGCCTTCCTGGTTGGACTCTGTGTGCCCTGCAGGCCTGTGCACGCGACCCTTGTGACTCCGGGTCTCTTCGTGAAGCCTTATAGCTATGGGCTTTTGCCAGTACAACCCCATATTGCCTCACACTGCTCCCTCACTCTTATTTGAGCCGGGCTGTTTTTCCAGGGGGACCGGAGGCAGTTTACGATTCTTTGTTCCACTGTCCCACCAGTGCCTGTTGCCTTGCTGACATTGCTTCTTCTCCTGACACTGTGTAGTGGTGGCCATCCTACGGGCTGGTGTAATTTCGTGCACTGTTCTCTCTCAGGTGCCTTCCCTCTTGCTGGCATTGCCTCCACCTCTCCTAACACTGTGTGAGCTTGGTTACTCTGTGTGATGGCTGCTAAACCCAAAAACTCTGACACTCGGGAGGGGATGCGCTCCTCCCAGCGGCTGCAGAGTAAGACCGGAGCCCCAAGCAGCCCACGCGGCCAATCTCCTCCAACGGGTTCCGACGATGAGACTGTAAGTGAAGAGGAATTGGACCCTCACAAGCAACTCTCCGCGGCTCAAATCAAACAAGAGCTCCGTAAGGGCTTTGCAGAACTAGCCAAAGAGTTCCGCGCACTGCGGGAAGATTTGATGAAAGATGTCGCAGAACTTCGGACCGAAGTTAAGGAACTGGGAGCCCGAGTGGAGGACGTGGAGTCCAAACAGGTTGATCAAGATGGGACTCTGATGGATTTACAATGTGCTCTCGACAGGCAGCGTGCACAGGCCATGGAGCTGACTTATAAAATTGATGACATTGAAAACCGCTCCCGCCGCAACAACGTGCGTTTTCGTGGAATTCCAGAGGCGGGGGGGGGGGGGGGCGGGGAAGACCTGCCGACTGTGCTTAAGCTGCTGATAGCGGAACTGCTTCCGGCGGAGGAGCTGGCTACACATGCCCCTGGAATGGAAATCGAACGGGTTCACCGCGCTTTGGGAAAACCCCCTAACAACCAGTCACGAGATATCATTGCGAGATTCCTACGCTATTCTGATGCTGAGCTTCTTATACGTCGAGGTCGGGAGAAGAAGACGGTCCGCTTCCAGGACGCGACAGTGTCCCTTTATCAGGACCTCTCGATGTTCACTTTGGCGCGCCGGAGAGAGATGAAACCAGTCTCGGCAGTCCTGAACAGCAAGGGGATTCGCTATTCTTGGTCCTTTCCATTTAGGATGAACTTCCTTTTGGGCAACAAAAAGATTTCTGCAAAGGACTACTCTGAAGCTTGGCGAGCTCTTCGCCAAGCGGGTCTAGTTGATGATAATGCTCAGACTCATCCGCCGCCCCCTAAGCCCCAACATTCCAAGTGGACCCAGGTGGGCAAGCCCGCCTGACACTCTTGTGGTTTTGAAGAGCTTCTCTCACTTTCTCTTTTTTTAGGGAGTTTTGACCAGTGGGTCCCCTTATTTTTGGATAACTGGTGGCAATGATTAGCCTGGGGTCCCCACTCCATTCTCCATGGGGGGCGGCGGTTGATCTGCAAATGTTTTACTGATGTTACTGTTCTGGTGGGGGGACATGATGGGATTGATGATCCGGGGTGGGTGGGGGAGTAATGGGGGGAATGTTTTTATATGTTTAGATTGAGTTTTACTCTTTGGGGTTCTGGGGGGTACGGGGTTTGTGGTCAATTTACCGTGTCCTGTATTAATTTAGACAGGCAGGTGGTATTGACGGGAAGGGGGGGGTGATGGGTGGGAGGGGGGTTCTTTTAACATTGAGCTGGGAGGTCTGTTTGGGCTGGGGAGGTGGGTCTATGGCTCTTGTTCTTGGAGAGTGGTCTAGGTGGGCCCGATTAACTAATTTCTTGGGTTTGCTGGGGGGAGCCCCTACTGGGACTTTCTGGGTGGCCAGCGGATGTGTGGGGTTAGGTTGTAATCTCTAATGGTACGCTTTATCTCTTTGAATGTTAAGGGTCTTAACTCCCCGCGGAAACGGTCCCTGCTGTTCTCAGAATTGCGCACTCTGCAAGGGGATATTGTTTACTTGCAGGAGACCCATTTTCAGAATTCCAAGCAGGGCTGGCTAAGGCGCTCCCCATATACTGAGGTGCGGGTGGCCTCCGACACGCAGGGTCGGAAGAAGCGGGGAGTGGCTCTATTATTTCACCAGAGCCTCTCCTTGCAGATTGAAGAGATAAAGCGAGATGCACTGGGGAGGTGGCTTTTCCTGAATGTTCGACTAGACGGACACCTGCTAACTTTAGCTAATATCTATGCACCAAATACGGGTCAGGGGCCCTTTTTTACACGACTGAAAGCCCTACTGGCGGATTTTGCAAAAGGCCCCATTGTTTTGGGTGGGGATTGTAATACGCAACTAGTGCCCCTTTTGGATTCATCGGGTCGCACTGGGGGAGGAAGGGGGGGATCGGCAAGAGCCCTTCAGCGTTTGATGTTTGACTTGGGCCTACGGGATATATGGAGGGACACCCATGCGGGAGAGAGGGGTTACACTTACTACTCCCCGGTCCATCAGGTCCACACTCACATTGATTATTTTTTGTTGGATCAGCGTCTGATGGACGGGAGAGTGCAGGCTGGACTTGGAGCGCTGACCTGGTCAGACCATGCCCCGTGCTGGCTCACCCTCCCGGATGGCACGCATAGCGAGCACCGACGTCTTTGGCGTTTAGACGCAAGGTTTCTACGACGGCAGGGTGCAGTGCGGGACCACGCCCACTTTATTAAGGAATTTTTTGAGTTTAATGATACTGGGGATGTTCCCCTCCCCACGGTATGGGATGCTTATAAGGCCACAGCCCGCGGTCAACTTATAGCTGAGGCAGCCCGCATGCGCAAAATGTGGGCACGTGATCATGATCACTTGGTGAGGGAATCTGCTCGCCTAGGCTTGGAGCACGCCCGAACCGGTTCGAGACAGGTCCTACGCCAGTGGCGGACGGTTCGAGCGAATTTAGATGCATGTATGCAGAGAGAATTAGATAACAAGCGTCGGAAATTAAGGCAAACTTTTTATGAACATGGGAACAAAACCGGCCGCCTTTTGGCTCTGCGTCTGCGTCAACAGCAGTCCTCGAGAGTGGTCCGTGAATTACGCGACGCTAGGGGACAGACGAGGGTCATCTCCCGGGAGATCCGTGATCTTTTTGCTGATTACTTGGAGCGGCTTTACAAAGCAGAGCCCACTTGTAGGGATCAAGTGCAGGATTATCTTCAGAGGACCGCCCTACCGCGTCTTTCTGACTCTGACCGGGCTCAGTTGGACTCGGAATTTACGATTGACGAAGTGGAAAATGCAATCCGGCATCTGAAAACTGGCAGTGCGCCGGGTAGTGATGGTTTTCCGGCAGAATACTATAAGAAGTTCCGAGCACAATTGGCGACATCCCTGACCTGTTTGTTTAATGAGGTCCTGGGGGCTGCCTCCCTTCCCCCGTCCCAATGTGAGGCATTGATTGTGATGATACCCAAACCCGGTAAACCCTTGCATGATGCGGCTTCGTACCGCCCTATCTCCTTGTTAAACGTTGACGTTAAAATCTTTGCTTCTGTGCTGGCCGCGCGTCTGAATCGGGTCCTTCTGGGCTTGGTTCAACCAGATCAGGTTGGCTTTGTGCCGGGTCGCCAGGCCGCCGACAACATCCGGCGTATGCTGCAGATTATTCATGTGGCTCAACGGGACCCACAACCAGCGTTGCTAGTGGGAATTGACGCAGAAAAAGCATTCGACCGGGTGGATTGGGGATATCTGTGGTGTGTCCTGGAGATCATGGGCTTTGGCCCTAATTATATTGGTTGGGTTCGCAGCCTTTATCAGCAGCCCCAGGCGTGCGTTCGGATTAATGGGGGTCACTCGAGACACTTCTTTTTAGAAAGAGGCAGGCGACAGGGTTGCCCTCTCTCGCCCCTGCTCTTTGCCCTAGCAATGGAACCTCTGGTCCAGAGCTTTCGAGATCACTCAGGTTTGCGAGGGGTCCGCATTGGTCCTGCGGAATGTCGGATCGCGCTCTTTGCGGATGATATTATCCTATCCCTGGTGAATCCGTCCGCCTCTCTCCCAATCGCAATGCAGCTGTTCGCCAATTTTTCTCGAGTCTCCGGCTTCAAAATCAATTATACTAAATCGGAGATCTTGAATGTTGGGGTCTCTAGGGTGGTCTGTGCGGAACTTCAAGAGGCTTATCCTCTTCGCTGGGTGTCCGGAACCCTGCGATACTTAGGGGTGAAACTAACCGTGGACCGAGCGGATCTCTTTAAAGCTAACTATGATCCCTTGCTTCGTCAGGTTCGGCGGGACTTAGAAGTTTGGAACGGCCTGCTCCTCTCCTGGTTTGGGCAGATAGCCGTCATTAAGTTGGTGATCGTCCCCCGCTTCCTTTATTTTTTTCAGGTTCTCCCGCTCCTCATTTCGCGAGCTACTTTGGCGACCTGGCAACAGTTGCTTATGAAATTTGTGTGGCATTATCGTCGCCCACGCCTAGCGCGGCAAGTTCTTTTTGCCCGCACATGTTCCGGCGGTATGGGCATGCCCAATTTACAGTGGTATTATGCGGCGGCGCAGTGTCGGGCAGGGGTGGAATGGATGATTGCCGATAGCACTAAGCGATGGGTGCAGATGGAAATGAGCTTGGCGGGGGGAGCGGGGTTAGGGGATTGGCTGTGGCTTGGTCCAAAGCTTCGCCACGGTAAATGCACCAGTAATCCCTACATTTCTCATACCCTCCGTTGCTGGGACCGACACTTCCGATCTCGTGACATGGACCTATCCCCTTTAGCCCCTATAGTTGATAACGCTTCTTTCCCACCGGGTCTGAGTGACGTGGCTTTTCGGCAATGGGGGCACCTTGGCTTCAGCCGGGTCGGCCAATTTTTTGTTGATGGTCGGCTACAATCCTTTCGCGCATTGCGGGACGAGTTTGACCTCCCGGCTGGGCACCTTTATCGTTATATGCAAGTGACGCATTGGGTCAATTCTAGGTCCGTTCGGCCCCAGGTTGCTCGGGGCCTGACGGATCTGGAGCGCTACTGTGAAGGGTGTACTACTACAAAGGGTCTTGTGGCGACATTATATGCCCACTTGCAGGGGGCCCAGGCATGCCCCACACGTCATAGGGTGCTTTGGAATTCTGACTTGAGTCTTTCCTACACTGATCAGCAGTGGGAGACAGTGGAAGCCCGCCTGTGGAAGAGCTCCATAGCGACTAATGCCCGAGAAACGAATTATAAACTGCTGTACCGTTGGTATATGACTCCGGCGCGGATTGCTCGTATGTTCCCCGGGGCTGGGGACCTATGTTGGCGTAACTGTGGGCAGCGGGGTACCCTGGGGCACATTTGGTGGGCGTGTCCCCGCATTCGTGCTTTTTGGAGAGGTGTACAGTTCCGGATGCAGATGCTTCTGGGACTGAGCATACCTTGGGATCCGGGGATTTTTCTTTTTGGAATCTCCGTGCCGGGGGCCCGGGCTTTGCAACTTGCTTTAATCTGGCACGGCCTGAACGCGGCCCGACTATCCCTGGCGGCGGCCTGGAAGCAGGCTTTGGCCCCCTCTTTCCAGGTCTGGTTGGAACGCATGTGGGACATCTACTCTATGGAACGGGGGGTAGCGGTTATCAGGATGCGTCTGGCTCGCTTTGAATTGGTGTGGGCGCCCTTCGTTTCTCGCTATGGCGCGTGATTGTTTTGGATACTGGGGGTGATCTGCTGGCCTCTTGGAGGTTTGTTCCCTAAGTGTGTCTCTTAGCTCACCTCTGTCCCGAGCCCTAGCCTCAGTAAGCCATAGTTGGGGGGGTAGGGTGGGAGGAGTGGGGTGGGGGGGGTAGGAGGGGTGGGGAGGGCCCCTGAGATTGGGGTGACTTTGGGGGGGGAAGGGAGCTTGGGGGGGGGAGTTCTGTTTTCTTTATTATAAACAAGTAAAAATGAAGACATATTGTAGATCATTATTGAGACCTGATGTTGTGTTGATATTGTTGCATCTTTTTTGAAGATCTTTGTGGTTTTTGTATCTTTGTAATTTTTGGAAGTCTTTCAATAAAAAAAAAAAAAAAAAAAAGACAGGGAGTACTCGTAAAGAGCAGTGCTGGTTAATGAGGGAGTATGCTGGGAGCCGCGAATGGGGCATTGAGCTCTTTTCGGTTTGATCATTGGTCAGGTAAGGTGCTTCTCGGATCTAGTTTCATTCTTCCTCTTCGGTCCTCTTCGGTGCTTCATGGCGCGCTGGTCTGGGGGGACTTTGTATGTGTGTGGTTTCCTCATCCTGCATCAGGTGTGGGGAGATCCACAGTTTAAATTTGCATTGCCTCTGCTGGGTGTATATTAGACAAAGGTTCCTAGAGTGTGTTTTCGTCAGTTGCGGTATGGAGGATCCATTGGGGACTGTTGAAATGAGCACTGTAGGGCCGGCGGTTCCCATAGTTTTGGCAGGAACCGCGGCCATTTTCTCAGAGGAGGGAAAGGCTCCAAAAAAGCAGGCAAAGACATATTTTTCTCCAGGTTCAGCACCATGGACAGCTCCTTGCACTTTTCTCAGCAGATTTTATTCTTTCACTGCACAAGGTATATCTTTTGAAAAAGTCACAATCTGAGGCTTAGACTACTGCCCCGTCCATTATGGCATCTCCAGTCCTGCAGGAGCTCCTCAGGTGTCTGAGGAACCTTCGGTAAAGAAGTTGAGAGAGGACATGGATCTTTGGAGAGACCAGGATTTGCCACAGTCACAAGCCTCAGAGGATCTGAGGGAGGGGCCCTCAGACCTCTGGGGTGAGATGACTGTACCAGACTTGAAAGAGGGAGAGCTCCCTCCAGACGAGGATCCTAATGTGTTAGGGTTTTTCCTTGGGAAGAGTTAGCAGCCCCGATCAAACATTCACTGGCCACCCTGAACATTATGCTGCCTCCACCTAGAGGGACCCATTTTGTAGGGGTTCAAGGGCTCTCAGGTTTGTTTTCCTGTGCATAGAGTGATAGAAAAGATGATAGAGACAGAATGGGAAGTTCCTGAGGCAGGCCTCAAAGGAGGAAGGGCATTGGGTCGCCTATAACCCATTCCACAGGAGGAGAAGGAGCTCCTTAAGATGCCTAAAGTGGATGTCGTGGTCTCAGCAGTAACTAAAAAGACCACAAAACCAGTGGAGGGGGCAGGGATCCTGAAGGACCTTCATATCCGTAAGTTGGAATCTCTTCTGAAGCAGGCCTTTGATTCCAGTGCCTTGACTTTACAGTTTCCATTTGTGGGGCCTATGTGGCTAGGTGTCTATCCGCTGGCTCCAGATACTGGCTTTGTCAGAGCTGGTGGTCCAGCCACTGGCACAGGAGGGTGCCAAGCTGGAGTTGGCAGCAACATATTTAACAGACACCTTTTATGACATGGTGAGATCTTTCTCTAATGCTATTGCCTCCATTGTCACGGCGCAGAGGTTTCTGTGGTTACAAAACTGTTATGTAGATGTTTCTTCAAAAATAGGCTCAGTAAGCTCCTCTTTAAAGGGAATTCCAAGGGTGGTCACTTGCCAGAGAATTGGCCTAAGGGAGCCAAGCAGGGAGCTCCATAACACGGTCAGCCTAGATACTTTTGGAGGTTTCGGTCCAGTCACTTCTCTCCATTTCAAAGAGTTCAATACAACCTGAGGGGCCAGTCCTTTCAGGGCTACAAGGGGTCTGGTAGAGGTTTCTACGTGGTCCCCTCAGGCCCCTGCCAAAAAGCCACAATGAAGCCATCGAGGTCCAGGTGGAGGTAGTTCCAGTCAAGGATCATTTATAATGCTTTTTCTCCACCTGGGCCAATATAATGACCAACAGTGGTTGTTGGACGTCATTCAAGAGGGGTATACATTGGAATTTGTTCGACCTCTTTCTGACTCCTTTGTGCAACCCCCTTGTCCGGCGGCAATGACTGAGGTGGTGCAGAGTTTGGAAGCAGTGGTACCAGTGCCACCAGACCAGTGCGGATTAGGTCGCTACTCCATTTACTTCATGGTCTCCAAGAAAGAGGGGTCTTTTTGGCCTATTCGAGATCTCAAGTGCATCAACCAGGCCTTGAGAGTGCCGCATTTTCGCATGGAGACGCTTTGGTCAATCATTCTGGCAGTTCACCAGGGGGAGTTCTTGATGGCATTGGATCTCACAGAGGCCTATCTCCATATTGCTATTCCACCGTAACATCAGAGGTTCCTGCAGTTTGCGCTGCCATAGGTCATTTTCAGTTCCGAGCTCTGCCCTTTGGCATGGCTATGACCCCACACACATTTACAAAAGTCATGGTAGTGGTGGCGGCGGCCTTAAGGAAACAGGGGGTGCTGGTGCATCCTTATCTAGATGATTGGCTAATTTGAGCAAAGACAGAGTTAGAGTCTCTCTTGGCCATGCAGAAGGTAGTGCAGTTCTCACCAAGAAACAGTTGCAGCCTGTCCAATAGCTACTCTATTTGGGGGCACAGTTCAATGGCGGGCAGGATTCAGAGTCAAGTGTGCAGTTTTCTAGCCATGAAAGTGCCATTGGCATGGAGTTATCTGCAGCTTCTGGGATCCATGGTGGCATCCTTGGACTTGGTTCCATGTGCCTGGGTGCATATGAGGCCATTACAGCAAGCATTGTTTTGCTGGTCATCGCAGGACCATCTGCTGTCTCGGCAGCTGATGTGCCCGAACTCTGCGAGAGTGAGCCTGGACTGGTGGCTGCAGTTCAGCCACTTGGAGGCCGGTATGCCCTTGGAACTGCCAGACTGGATTCTGGTGATGACAGATGCCAGCCTCATGGGCTGCGGAGTGCATTGTCAGTCACAAGTCACGCAGGGACAGTGGTCTTTGGAGGAGAGCACTTGGTCCATCAATCGATTGGAAATATGAGCAGTTTTTCTAGCCCTACAGTTTTTCCATCCACTTCTAGAATGGAGAGCAGTCAGAGTACGCTCGGACCACAGTGACTTACATCAACTGTCACAGAGGCATGGGAAGTGCGGCTATGCAGAAGAGACTCAGTCCCTACTTCAGTGGGCAGAGCAATGGCTCACCACTTTCCCCATGGTGCATGTAGCAGGCAAAGAGAATATGCAGGTGGATTTTCTTAGCAGGCACTACTTGGATCCCAACAAGTGGGAGTTTAATGTGGTGGTGTTTCATGACATCACCTGCTACTGGGTCATGCCGATCATGGACTTGATGGGACACTAGCAAACGCCAAGGCGGCACGATTCTTCAGCAGGCGCTGAGAGCACATGGACTTAAAATGGAGGTAGCTGATTATAGCCACCTTGTCATACAGTCCGACAAAAAACTTTCTTGGATGTAACTTCTTGGATGTAATAGTGTGAGCTGTGATGGTTTATGGGATTTGTTGGAGTCATGTTGTGAAATTATTATCTCTATACTGATCCATTGTGTGAATAGACTTTTATATAGACAGGTGGTAACTCAGAAGTAACCAGTCATCACAAGTCTTGTAGGCAGTATCTTGGCTGCTACTGATTTTGCTGCAGATGGATCATGTACCATGTCCCTGTCTGAGCCACATGTTCTCAGTTCCTTGGGAATCAAAGTGCTCTGCCAGAGAGTGTATTTAAAAGGCTGTTTCACCATGCCAAAACTAATGGAAGATGAACACCCAAAGGAGAACAGCACTACACAAGACATTCACTATGTCAGGCCTCAGCAATGTCAAAGTCTGGGAAGACAAGTACTTCTGAGAGCCTTTACCATCTCCGATCCATTGGAGAATATCCATTGAGGAGGTGGAGCTGCACAAATCGTAGATTTCTTTGATATGCCAACACAAAGAGGGCAGTTTCCTGACAGGGCACTGATGTGAAATGCCCAGAAATATGTCTGTATTTTATAAAAGCAATATAGGTGTCTATGTGCCTTTATAAAATAGGCTTGTTCAATGATTTCCAATATTGCACAAATCCTGTCACACAAATCTACAACACTGAAAAAGGGGTAAATATGTGCAAGTACTCTATGGAGGTCATCCCACTCCCAAAGAGCGGGGGCTGGACGTCTGACATTGATGTCCAGACCCTGCTATTCCCCTAGACCCAATGCCGATGGCAGAGCTCCCCGCACCTACACCAGAGATGTGTGGGGAGCTCTGGGAGGAGGAGGGCCAGAGGATGAGCACCCCAGATGTAAAAGGGGGCATCCGGGCTGGAGGAAAAGGACAGGGTACTTATGCCATCTTGGGGGTGGAATAAGTCACTCCGTGGGAGGCAATTGGTGGTGGCAGACCCCCCCAAATGGTAAGGCAGGCCCAGGAGGTTCCCCGCTGCCTGACCCCGGCCTCGGCAGGCCCATTCAGGCAGCGGGGAAACGGCTTTTGGGATTTGGCAGGGTATCAGGGAGTCTGAATGGTGTCCCAGTGCCATGGCACAGGGGCTCTATGCAGGCTCTGTGGCTGGGTTTGGATGGGGTGTGCATTGTGCACCTGGTGGCTCAACATCGGGACACATCCTGCCTGTCTAGGTTGGTTGCACCCGATTCTAATCCCATGGAGACTTATAGTTGGATGTGCCCTGAATAGAGTTGGCCTCTATGTGAATACATGCTTGTTTTATAAAATATACATGTACGTGGCCATGCTACCCCAGCTCCACCCAAACATGCATCCAGGACCGCCTGCGCACATATGTGCAATGTTGTGGTGTCCCTACCTTTTAAAAATTATTGCTTACTTATCCAAAAAGATTGCAAAACCAAGAAAAATATAATGATGCTAAAAATTATTAGACTGGTGAGTCTATTAATAATACTGTTGGAGTGAATGGTTGCCTGTGGCTCTGTGATAATGGATATTTGAAATTGGGCTATTTATAGGCAAAGGTAAATTTAACACCAAAAGTCTCCAAAACGTGAGGAAGATTATAAACAAAGCGAAAACAGAAAAAATACCAGTCCTGACAAATAAGTGTCCATAGACTATGATTAACCAATTGCTAGGCAAATCTTCAGGGTCGGGACTCTCCCGATCAGACCGAAAAGGCACCACTGATTTATTCTCACGAAAAGCATTTCAGAGGGTAATTTTAAAACAGAGTATCTAGTTCAAGAGGGCAAGTAGGCACCCTTGAGAACAGGTATAAATGTTTGCAAGTATGCGCATAAGGTATTGCACAATTTACATATGTGAACTCTGCCTTTGCTCTACCAAGCTACGCCTACCCGCAAAATACAGTCTTTCATGTCAACGTGCCTCCTTTTACGCCAGTTGGGAGTTTATAACAGACCATTTATGCACTTGTGTGGCCACATATTTGCAAAAATGACCTTATAAAATTGCCCCCTAAATGGAAGGGCTCATAAAACGCATACAGGCCAATTTAGATCAGGGGATGTCCTACCCATTTGGATGTCCAAAATCTGGACGGCCAGATTTGCACCTGATTCTGCAACCGCAGGAGCTATATGTTCCCACGGTTGTAGGATTGGGGCATGTGGATGGGCTGGACAGGCCCTGATTCTGCAGCAGGGAATGTCCATGAATGTATCCAGTCATCCCTCCCTATGCTCTTGCTGGAGCCCTGGTGCTGCAGCGTCCCACAGCCATGGCACTGGGATGCCCAGCAGGAGCCCCGTTGCTCCGCACCACTACAGAACAGCATTTCCCCGCTGCCCGACCCCCGTAGGCGCCTGCTAGGCCTGGGATAAGGCGGAGGGGAATCCCCTGCTGCTCCTCATCTCATTTTTGCGGGTCCGCTGGTGATGATCCCCTTCCTCGGGGGGGAGGAGGGGGACTTATTCCACGTCTGCCATTCATCTCTGCCTCCCTAGACGTACAGGGCCATGATCAATGTTCCCTCTAATTTTCTGTAGGCTGTGTGCGCATAAAATATCAGCTGTGTGCAGCTTTTGAAGGAAGGTTAAATTTTTGTGCGCCACATAACACTCGGAGTTATATACTTTAAAATTTGACTACATGTCAGAATACAGTATGTACACCACATTGATTTTAATCAAATTAAATGAAAATGGACGATTACTAAATGAAGTAGGAAATTTCTAGTAATTACAATCATAACTTTTAAATTTTAAGACGTCTGTGTTGTTTTCTAGCAGAATCAGAGCCGTAATTTTTGTGCGCTCTGTTGTAAAGTATGTGCGCTCGCTCGGCGAGGTGTGTGCGCGCGCACACGCGCACAGCTTAGAGGGAACAGTGGCCATGATCTGTATCGGCCCTGGGTCTGGGCCTACCTCCACTCCGCCATACTCTGCCCTGTCGTTGCCCCTCCCACCCCCATCCAAAGCTCCCTGCACAAAGGACAGGTACATGTGGGGAGCTTTAGTTTTGGAATCGGGTCCCTGTGAATAGCGGGGGTTGGACGTCCAAGCCGGATGTCCATCCCTGCTATTCGTGGTTCTGGATGACCCCGATAGCGGGGATAGTCAAAGGCATTTCCGCAGTTTGCAGCCTGAATATCACAACTGACTGGATTGCAAAATCGCAATCTGAGCAACCTGGATATTCAATGCTGGGGCCTGGATATTGCCCCACCATTGAATATCTGGGGTGAATTTCAAGCGGCGACAGTGAGACGCTTTAAATGTGCTGGCTGCCACCCTTGAAAATCCCCCCTATAAACCCTCCCCTGAAACTCCATTAGACATTTTCTAGGAAACTTTATAAAGAAACCATTCCTTATCATCCTGCTAGACAGTCCAGATGTGTGGATTATGCTCTCTTTGCCAGCAGGTGGGGGTAGATTTGAGCAGCTTTTAGTGATGTCATCACTTGGTATACTTGTTGGTGCAACACTAAGAGAGGGTATTGTCTGCTTCCCACAGATGGCAAGATGTGTGGATTGGTGCAGCAGTACAGATAGGTCTGGTTTCCCTGGTTCTGTGGCCTGTGTGCAGAGCCCAGTAGGTCCAGCATTGCTTGGAGCTCAGGTATGCCCCTCTCTTCTAGAATCAGCAGCAGCCTTGTGTCCAGCACTGTTTCCCATGGGTTCCAGCACTGATGGGCCAGAGAGAGTACAGGGGAACCTCATGGGGCTCTGAGGGGGTGGTAAGTTTTGGTCCATGCTCCCCTTTCCTCTTGCTGCCCTTTATCTGCTTTCTGGTTTTGTCTTTGTATTTTTTTCTCTTTTTTTCTTTTCCCCATAGATTTCAATGGGGCTGTATTTGGCTCTCTGCTGCTCTAAATTTAATTCTCTCTGGCAGCTGGGCCTTAGGCCTTCAGGTTGTTGGAGCCTCCCTTCTCAGGTTTCCCTGGCCAGTTTGACTGGTTTGAGGCTTGCCTTTTTGACCCAGTTTTTCTGGTATTTTTTCCAGCAGGCTTTTTTCATCAGGCCATGCAATGTTTACTCGTGGCTCGATGCAGTTTAGTGTTTTGTTCCCTGTGGCTACAGTTTTGCCTTGAGTGCTGCAGGATTACCTTGAAGGTTATTTTTTTTGGCATGTTCAGGACTCCCACAGGGGGCTTAGGACCTTATGCCACTTTTGGTGCCTCTGCTGTGAATCTGTTTTATCTTGCTGTGGGCTCTGCCACTGCTCACATGGTTTTGTAACCACTAAACAACAACTCTACTGCCACTGTTTACATGGTGGCATGGTCCCTGTTGGGGGGAGAGAGGGATCAAGGTGGGATGACTACAGTCGCAGCCCCACTGGCTCCTGGGTCTGGCCCCAAGGTCCCTTCTCTCATTTGGCTTGCACAGCAGCTGCTGAAACATCTCATGGGCTGTTCAGTCTTTGCTAGCTCTTTGGCAGCCCCCTTTTTGGGGTTGATGGCCCAGGCTACTCCGACAGGGGGTCCAGGGCCCTCCGGCAACTCTGTCTCTAGGGCTGGGGGGTTAAATGCTCCCACTACAACCTTATGCTTGCCTGCTTCTCTGAGAATCCAATCTTATCCCATATGGGGGATGCTTGGGATGCAGATAAGGAATCCTTCCTCCAGAAGGTGAGTCCGAGGTGTAAAGGGAAGTTCCCCTTTGGGCAAACAAGGATTTTTGGTGATCTGTCTCTTTCTTTGGGAGACCTTCTTCCTTTTCAAGATGCTATGGAGACTATGCAAATTGCAGAGCCTGCTCCTGGTCATACTTTGCCAGCGGATCCCAATTTGTGGGGTATTAGGCATCTTTTTGGCCTTCCTATCTCAGAATTTATGAGGCAACTCATAGTCTCTCAAACTCCTGAGATGAGCCTTAGGGGCCCTAAGGTCCTTTCTTGGCTTCCCTCTGCCCCAGAGTGAGCTGGATCAGCCTTTTGGGTTCCCTCCAGTGAGAGCCCTGGTCATAGATATGCAAAGTGTACAACCATCCCTATGGAGGGAGGCACTGTGCTCAAGGGGTCTCATGACTGTCCTTAAGAATGCCTTGGGAGCCACTGCCTTAGGCTCTCAAGCAGTACTGTCTTTAGACTTGGTTGTCCAAGCTCTTTGATGCGGGATCCAGCAGCCACAGGACAGCCCAGAGGCTATGAGGTTGGAATAGTGGATTGCCTAGGTGCCTGTTGCCCTCTACGAATCTTGAATCTCTTCCAAGTCCATGGCAGCAATGGGAGTAGGCAGATGATAGCTCTGGCTTTGTGCTTGGTTGGCAGATGTTGCCTCCAAGCTGTGCCTGAGCAAATTCTCCTTTAAGGGCTGGTTACTCTTCGGGATGGGCTTGGAGAAGTGGTGAAAGTTCGTGGGGAGGTTCCCGCCCCCCCCCAGACACTCCCAGAAGATAGGCCTAGAGGGCCCAGGAGTACCTCTTGTAGAGCTATGTGTAGAGTCTGGAGATACCCTTGGACTACTTGGAGTCCAGATGGGGCTTGATCATCCTTTGGGTCTCAGCCAAAAAAAGTGTGGTCCTTTCAGATCTTTTAGCATGTTCAAGACACCATCATGGCTCCATCTGGATCCCATAATCCACTTCAAATAGTTCTGGCAAGTCCCTTTCAAGGTGCAGCAGATTGGGGGCAGCTCTGACTTTTTCTCTTGGAGTGAACCCATATCACGTCAGGCTGGTCAGTTCTCAAGGTCCTCCAGGCAGATCAAGAGACATAATAGCTTCTCCTTCAAGATGACTGCCTTCTAATCCAAAGGTCACTGGTTCTAGGCCAGCCATAGATAAAAAAAGAACCATTTGAATTATGTGCTGGAGTTTGCAGAATCTCTACGGTACACCGATGTGGAGTCTCCTTGTGGCTTCCATTCAAGTGTGTGATGATTGAGGAAACCTTTCAGTAGGCTATTCTACTTGTGTCCTTCACTGAGCAGGGCTAGAGAAGTTATTCCATCTACTTCCTGGTGCCCATCAGAGGAGGTCACTTCTGGCTTATCCTGGATCCAAAAGTGGTCAATGCCAATCTCTAAGTTTCTCATTTCCATACAAAGACTATCAGGTCTCTCATTGCGTGGGTCAAGCAGGGGGAGTTCCTCACTTCCCTAAGGCATTATTTCCCATTCCCATTTGGGAGCAGTATCAGTGGTTTCTCCAGTTCTGTGTTGTGGGCCCTCATTTCCATTTCCAGGCCCTGTTCTTTGGCCTAGCCACAGCTCCTTATACCTTTTCCAAGGTTATGGTGGTGGTAATGGTGCTTCTGTGCTAGCAGGGAATCCAGGTTGTCTTGTATCTGAATGACTGACTGATCCATTCGGATCCTCTGGAGGGGTCCAGGGATGATATAGCTCTGGTAATTTACTGATTGGAAAGGCTGGGGTTGGTGATCAACTATTCCAGAGCAGCCCACTTCCTTCCCTGGACATGAGTACTTCAGGACTTGGTTCACTTTCTCCTGGGCCAAGTTTCCGCATAATAGAGAGGTCCCTCAAGCCTCAGAGCCAACTCAGGGATTTTGTGCTCAGTCAGCTTCAAGGCCTGGGACTACCTCCAACTTCTCAGGTCCATGGCATCGACCATGGAGCTGGTTCCTTGGGCCAAGGCACCCATGCAGAGGCACCTGCTGGCCCTCTGGTCTCCTTGTTCCCAGTTATTTGTCCAGACCCTTCCTCTTCCCTGGGAGATTAAGGAGCAGTTGAAATGGTGACTGCAATTCTGCCATCTGATAGTAGGGATGCCATTGGAAGCAGATGGGAGATTGTCATCTCAGATGCCAGCTTCAAAAGCTGGGGTGCACATAGCCTGGGATAGTTGGCCCAGGAACTCTGGTTTTCTCAAGAGGCCTTCTGGGTGATCAGCTGGTTGGAGGTTAGAGCAATCCACCTGACTCTGGAGAAGTATTGTCCTATCTTGGCAGGCAAAGCAGTCCAAGTGTTCTCAGACAATGCCACAGCAGTGGCTCATGTCAACAAACAAGGTAGAACTTTCAGAGCTGGAGTGGCTCTCAAGGTGGTGGAGCTATATATCTTTGGGCAGAGGAGCATCTCATTATCCTGTCCACAGCACATATTGATGGCAATGACATCATGCAAGCCAACTTTCTGAGTCAGAACACTGTGGATCCGGGTGAGTAGGAGATCAGCCCTCGCACATTTGATTTCATAATGCAGTGGTGAGGCCTTGCAGTGGTCAGTTTGATAGCCACTCATGAGAATGTCAATATGGAGAGCTTTTTCAAACACAGGAAGGATCTGCTGGAGGTGGGCTTAGATGCCCCACTTCACAATTGGTCCCAGAAGGGAATTCTGAATGTCCTCTCTATGTATCCCTTGGTGAGCCACCTTCTGCAGAGAATTCAAACTTGTCCAGGCCTGGTGTTTCTAGTGGCCCTGGACTAGCCTCATAGGCCATGGTACATTGATCTCTTAAATTTGTTGGTGGGGCATCTCCTTCTTGTCTCAAGAGAAGGGCTTCCTGCGGCAGGAGCCCATGATAATGGAGGCTTCTAGTTCCTTCTTGCTTACGGAATCCAAAAACTGGCACTAAATGTGATAGATTACACCGGTTAACAAATCCAAAAATCACAATCACTTCAAGGCCTCCAAAACAAAAAATTATTTTTGTTGGACTTTGTATCAGTACTCTGGAGTTTCTAACCAGAAAACCTATAGCCCGTCCATTTTATTCTATTTAAACATTTCAAATCGGGTCCATTAGTTCTCCCTTATTTATCACAAAAACCCCCTTAATTTGATTGGGCCTTCTGTTTATGGTTTGGCCCTTGATAGATGAAGGCTGTCACTGAAGGGCTACTCTGGAGTAGTAGTGGACATCCTGCTTGAGACTCAGAGAGCCTCTATGTCCCTAGCTTATGTGAGAGTCTGGAGACCTTTTGAGGGATAGTATTCCTCTTGGTCTCTGGAGGCCAGGGAGGAAAACATGGCCACTGTTTTGTATTTCTTGCAGTCCAGTCTGGACCAGGGTTTGGCCCTACTCTCTCAAGGTTCAGGAGGTGGCTTTGGCATGCTACAGGAGGATATCATTGACAGCGTATCCTGAGATCTCCTGCTTCTTCAAGAAAGTAAAGCAGATTCATCCACCATTTCATCCAGTTGTTCCTCAGTGTAATCTCTTTCTGGTGTTGAAGGCACTGAAAGGGTCCTCTTTGAGCTCCTTCATATGGACTCACTTAAGAATTTGACCCTAAAGGTGGTTTTCCTAGTGGTTATAGTATCTGCCAGGTAGAGTTAGAGCTGCAGGCCATATCCTGTAGGGAACCTTTCTTGGTCATCTTGATGGCTTCTGCTTCCTTGAGAACTGTGCTGTCCTTTCTCCCAAAGTGCTGCTCTCCCTTTATCTTAACTAGACTGTTGTTCTGTGCTCTTTCTCTGAGGTGGGTCTTCGAAAGGATCCTTTGTTGTATTTGGTGGACATGCAGAAGGTGTTGATCAGATATTGGAAGTTACGAATCCTTTCCACCGGTTGGATCATCTTTTTGTCTTCTTTGGCAATCAAAGGGAACAGCTAGCAATGGCCAAATCCTGCATAGCCTGCTAGATTAAGAAGGCCATTGGCTTAGCATAGCTTCTGTCTGGTAAGCATCTGCTGGAGGGATTCAGGGCTCACTCCACTAGAGCAAAGACTTCTGCCAGGATAGAGTTGGCCTTGGTGTCTCCAGAGGACATCTGTACAGCGGCTACCCAGTCTTCTCTGAGCACCTTTGTGAAGCACTAGAGGTTACATGGGGCTGGATCAGAGGGTGCCTTCGCAGGGCAATTCTGTTCAGAGCGTTTTCTTCCTTCCACTCTGGTTCCTGATTGCTTAGATAAATGTCACATGTCTGGACTAGTCTAGCAGGATGATAAAGGAGGAAAACTTTTACTTACCTGATAATTTTCTTCCCTTGGATTCAGATGTTCTAGAATACTCTTTCTACAGGTTTGGGAGTTTGGTTGCCATTGAGTGCATTGTCAATACCATGGTCTGATGCAGAATTCATTGCAGTAAAAGAGCCAGGGCCCTAGCCTGGGAACTGCAAGGAAGAAATTCCCCTCTATCCCATCTGCATGATAGGAGACATCTGGAGAAATACAAATTCTATGCTCACGAAATGGAACATCCTTGCATAGAGAAAGGCGATGACCAGCATAACAGATGACTCCAATAGAAATGTTTAATTGACTATTTCCTGAGGAGATAATTGAACCAGTTCTCTCTAACTCCCCAACCAATCTCCTCACAGAGCCTGGAACATCAAAGGCCTCAGATATAGTAGGCAGGGAGTTTGAGGTATACTTAACACCTCCAAAAGGTACTTCTAAAACATCTCATAAGCAGATTTAAATCTGTAAAGCAGAAAATTGAAGGAATGTTAATTATCATATCTAGTGGTGTTTGCAGAATTTTCAATCTGCCTCTCAAAGTATTATCTTGAATCAGTGATACACTGGTTGTTTAGAGGGCTGCCACTTTAAGCCCCTGATCATGTAAGCTTTTCAAACAGCCTTTAGTGGCAGTGTCTTGCATCAGATATTTTGTAGCTGATTCAAACAACCTGAAAGACTGCTCTCAATTCAGGAGATGTTTATGTTTATTTTAAGAGCATAAGATATGCCATACTGGGTCAAACCAAGGTCCATCAAGCCCAGTATCCTGTTTCCAACAGTGGCCAATCCAGGTCACAAGTTCCTGGCAGGTTCCACAATACTTATCCCGGGGTAAACAATGGATTTCCCGGGTCGTCTTTAATAATGGTTTATGGACCTTTCCTCCAGGAACTTGTCTAAACCTTTTTTAAACCCAGCTACACTAACAGCTTTTAGTACATCCTCCAGTAAGGAATTCCAGAGTTTGATTACCCATTGAGTCAAAAAATATTTTCTCTTATTAGTCTTAAATGGGTTACATTGTAGCTTCCTTGCATGTCCCCTAGTCTTTCTACTTTTTGATGGCATAAACAATCAATCTACCTGTTCCACTCCATTCATTAATTTATAGACCTTTATCATATCTCCACTCAGCCGTCTCTTTTCCAGATTGAAGAGCCCTAACCTTTTAAGCCTTTCCTCATAGGGGTATCCTTCCATCCCCTTTACCATTTTGGTGTCTCTTCTCTGTATTTTTTCTAATTCTACTATATCCTTTTTAAGATACAGCGACCAGAATTGCACACAATATTCAAGGTGCAGTCGCACCATTGAATGATACAGAGGCATTATAATATCCTTTGTTTTATTCTCCATTCCTTTCCTTATGATTCCTAGCATTCTATTTGCTTTCTTGGCCGCCGCTGCACACTGGGTGGAGGGCTTCAATGTGTTATCCATGATGACGCCTTAATCTTTTTCCTGGGTGGTGGTTCTTAATGTGGACCTTGCATCGTGTAACCATAGTTTGGGTTGTTCTTTCCTAGGTGAATAACTTTGCACTTGTCCACATTAAATTTCATCTGCCATTGGAATGTCCAGTCTTCCAATTTATCAAGGTCTTCTTGCAATTTTTCGCAATCCTCTGTGTCTCAACAACTTTGAATAATTTTGTGTTATCTGTAAATTGGATGACCTCACTTGTTGTTCACATTTCCAAGCCATTTATGAATATGTTAAAAACAGCAGACCCAGCACAGATCCCTGGGATATTCCACTACTGACCTTTCTCCATCGAGAAAATTGGCCATTTAGTCCTACCCTATGTTTTCTGTCTTTTAACTAGTTCCTGATCTTCAATAGCACACTGCCTCCTATCCCTTGACTTTTAATTTTGTTAAGAGTCTCTCATGAACAACCTTGTCAAAGGCTTTCTGAAAATCCAGATACATTATGGGGGTTATTCCGAACCATGAATAGCAGGGTTGGACATCCCAGTGGATGTCCATCCCCGCTATTTGTGTGGCTGCAGGCCCCTGAATTAGTCAGGGGTGGGGAAGAGGCGGCCCCGGGGTGGAGAGTGGGCGGGCAATAGGCGGTCACTGGCCCTGGACATACAGGGCTGATTCTAATGTCGGCCCTGTATGTCTAGGGCTGGCAAATTAGCCGGGGAAGTTATTCCACCCCCAGGGTGGAATAACCTCCCTGGATGATTTTTTTTTTCGATTCGGGGAGCGGAAGGGGCTGGGGGGGGGGACAAAGTTAATTCCCCGTAGCCCGATCCTGGCCTTAGGAGGCTGGATTGGGGACTGGGCTGCAGGGAATTCATTTTTTGGGGCAGCGGCCCGCATCGTGGCTTTTAAATGAAGCCATGGTGCCATGGCAACAGGATGCCATGGCGCCGCAGCTCCATTTAAAATCCCTGGCTGAGTTAGCCAGGCTAGCGCTGTACATGCAGGCCAGGACTGAATCGCAGTCCCGGCCTGCACGTATAGTGCTGTTCGCAATTCTGATCCTGCGGGGCTGGATGTGCCCCGCAGGATCAGAATCGCGATCTCCTTTGTATGTCCAGGTCAGCCTGGATGTACAAAGAAGATCAATGTTGTGAATAGAACGGGCCCTATATCAACTGGCTCACCTTTGTCTATCTGTTTATTCACACCTTCAAAAAAATATAACAGATTAGCAAGACAAAATCTTCCTTGGCTAAATCCATGTTGGCTTTCTCCTATTAAACCATGACATAGTTACATAGTATATGATGGCAGATAAAGACCAGCATGGTCCATTTAGTCTGCCCAGCAAGGCGGCAAGAGTAGGTACACTTGCCGCTCCGTGCAAGTCAGCTCTCCCCATACCTTTGTTTAGGGGTGTACTCACTGTTCCGTGTAGGTCACCCCTATTTGTTCAAATATAAGAGATAGTTATGCTTATTTTGATTTTATCCTGATTGATTTTATCCACATGTTCAGTAATTTTGTTCTTTATAATGGTTTCTACCATTTTGCCTGGTACTGATGACAGGCTCACCAGTCTGTAGCTTCCTGGATTACCCCTGGAACCCTGTTTAAAAATTGGCGTTACATTAGCCATTCACCAATCTTCAAGTACTACAGATAATTTTAATGATAGTTCACAGATTACTAATAGTAGGTCTGCAATCTCATATTTCAGTTCTTTCAACACTCTCAGATGTATACCATCTGGTCCAGGTGGTTTTCTTCTCTAGTTTATCATGTTCCCGGTTTATTGATATTTCTTTCAATTCTTCCAATGCATCACCTTTAAATACCATTTCAGGCATGGGTAGCTTCCCTATATCTTCTGTAAAGACTGAAGCAAGGAATTCAGTCAGTCTCTCAGCTATGTCCTTGTCCCCTCTTAGTGCCCCTTTTACCTCTCTATTATCTAATGGTCAAACTGACTCTCTCATAGGTTTTTGCTACGAATGTATTTGAAAATATTTTTATTATGCATTTTTGCTTGCATGGCAAGCTTTTTTTCAAATTCTCTCTTTGCCTGCCTTATTTATTTATTTATTTATATTCTCTTATATACTGCACTATTCAGCATCAGCGCGGTTCACATAGAACAAAAATCTCAGTACATTCAACATGCATGAGTTTACAGATAACAAGGGAAGGAACTTGGATAACAAGGGAAACTATTTACAATCTATTTACAGGGGTAATTCTACTGCATAGGTACATGTTACTAGGAACAGTTGTTAAGAATATATTCAGTAATTATAGAGAGTCAGCCTTGGCGTGTTATTGAGACACCGAGGAATTGAGTAACTGGGTGGAAACACTGAGGTCAATGGGTGTCGTTGACTCTATAAGGTACTTGTTGAAGAGATGGAATTTGAGGGCTTTCCTAAATTGCGTTAAGCTGTTGATAGCCCGGATGCCAGGGGATTGCCTTATCAATGCCTTGCATCTAACTTGCCAATGCTTATGTTGTTTCCATAAAAGATGTTTTTTTTGGCTACAACAACCTCACCTTTAAACCATGCTGGCAGATTTTTTTTCCTTCCTTACACTTTTTTTTAGCATGGAATACAGCTGGTCTGGGCTTCCAAGATTGTATTTTTAAATAATGCCTATGCTTGATGTAAATGTTTAACTTTTGCAGCTGCTCCTTCTAGTTTTTTCTTAACTATTTTCCTCATTTTATCATAGTCTCCCTTTTGAAAGTTAAAAGGTAGTACTGTGGATTTTCTTGCCATCCTTCCGCCATTTATCAAATCAAATGCAATCATGCTATGATCACTATTGCCAAGTGGCCCCAACACCCTTATCTCTTACACCAGATCCTGTGTTACACTAAGGACTAGCTCCAAAATGGCTTCCCCCCTTGATGATTCATGAACCAGCTGCTCTAAGAAGCAGTCATTAATTTCATCTAAAAACTTTATCTCCCTAGCATGTCCTGCTGTGATACTGACCAGTCGATACAGGGGTAACTGAAATCACCCATTGTTATTACTGTGTTGTAACTTTTGTTAGCTTCCCTGATTTCTTTAGCATTTCATCATCCATTTATTCATTCTGGCCAGATGGTGTAGTACAGTAGTACACCCCCACTGCCATCGCCTTCCCCTTTTTACTTGGAATTTCAATCCATAGAGATTCTATAGTATATTTTGTTTCCTGCAAAATTTTAATCCTGTCTGACTCAATACCCTCTCTAACATAGAACGCAACCCCTCCACCAATTTGATCTACTCTATCATTGCAATATAGTTTGTACCCAGATATCACAGTGTCCATTGGTTGGCATCCTTTTTGATATACTATACCTCCTTTTAGATATACTGTACCACATATCAGCCATGCATCTAGGCGATTTCCAATATTTTAAACAGTAAAAACAATACATAAAGAATAATAGCCAAAAGAAAGGTATGTGGCGAGAGAGAGCCACAGTTTTTCCCTGTTTCTCCTTCCCATAGTTCTAAATTTAAAATTCCTATAGGGTGTAGCTGACGAGTGTTCCATGTCCTTTGGATCTATCCACTAGAAGGAGAGAGCATACCCAAATTATCTTCTGAGGGTAGGAGCAGTGGGCAGAGGATAAGACTTAGAGGCCTCCAAATCTAAGCAAATCCAAACATGACACATGTCCAGCTAAACTGGAGAAAACATTGACCATCTGTTCCCCCTCCCTCAACCCTGACTCGCCAAAACAAGAACAGAGTAAACTGATGTATCAAATTATCCCCAAAATGAAAAGACTCATCAAAACTGCTCTGATGAACATGATGAAATGCTTTGATTGCCCTACAGAGATTGTGTTCTATGATACACTGCTTTATGCAAGTTTTATCCCCTTGTTTCTTGCCAAGTTCTAAATCATCACATCCAAAGCTAGTGTAGACAGAAGGAGTACTGATGGCCTTTCACCAGAGCCCTTTTCTCCCCTTTCAGAGACTTTTTGCCCCGTGGATCAGGCATCGTCACCAGACGTCCATTGGTCCTGCAGCTGGTAAACTGCCCCACAGGTATGTATATTATATATTTGTGTGCCATTGTCTCCCCTCCACCCATATTCAGCAGGTAGATATGTCCTCCGTATCCATTTATGCACATATCAAAAGCTGGCACCCTTTGAATATCAGGTGACTGTAAATGATTGTAGTTTATGTACACTTGCATGGCACGGTTGGATCTGAATTAAAATGGAGAATACGTTTAGAATATTCCCCTGAGAAATGCTATGGTCCTTTTATTGATGTTCTGTGACCTTTTCATTGTTTAGAGTATGCCGAGTTCCTGCACTGCAAGGGGAAGAAATTCACGGATTTTGATGAAGTTCGTCAGGAAATTGAGACTGAGACAGATCGGGCTACTGGTAGCAACAAAGGGATTTCCCCCGTCCCTATTAATCTGCGGGTGTACTCCCCTCAAGGTGAGTATTAGGTAGGTTAGTGTGCAGTGCTGTGGTGGGGAGGAGCGGATAGTTAAAACACTCAAATTCTTTTATTGAATCACTTTTTTATCCTTGGATACTGTGTGAGTATTTGATGTGGATTGTGAGAGGTGAATTTCCTAAGACATTTACATATACTTCGAATCCAGGTAAATTTGCTTATCTGAAATTGACGCGCTCAGAGCAGGACAAAGGACATAGGTATGCAGAGCATGTACTTGAGACTTGAGAAAAAGACATTCTTGCCATCATCTTTACGGCATGGAGAAGAAATGGTGCAAACACATTTCACTTTCAAAAATCTGGCTGCTGGTGCAACTTAGTTGGGTGGTTTCCCTTTGAAAATTAGCATAAAGTATTCATTGCTAGAAGTGCCCATCTGCTTCACATGCTGTTTGAAAATTGCCCCTTACATTTTCAAGACAAACAAGGTTAACGATACTGAAATATATTGTCTGCACGCCGTGAACTCTCAGGCATGCTCTCATGACTGATTCTTGCCGTGGCTCCATTACACAAGAAAGGATTTGCAACCACAGAATCGGCCTGTGCTTACCTCTTGTGTGGCATTTGCCATGTTTCATGGAACTAGCTTTCAGCTGTATTCATTGCCTCTTAACCAAGAAGATGCAAGCTTTTAGACAACTGAAATAAATACTACGTTTTACTTGGCACTTTAGAGGAAATTCTTGCGTGGTAAATAAGGAGCCCAAAGGTATTTTATTTCAATGGATGATGAAGTAAGTTATCATAGGAACACAAAGGTTCATATTCAAAAGTACTAATGTGATATCAGGCACATAGGTACTTTTTAAAAAATCTCTGGCATGTGTACAGATAAATTTAGCTAAATGTAGTCCACCTTGGGGCAGGGTGAGGGCAGCAATAAAAAATGATCAGGCCTATTTTCAAAAGAAGTGGTCAGCATTAAATGTGTTTAAAATAATTATATCCACCTATCTGTTCTGCAGCACTTAAAAAAATGCATGGTTTACCATCTTCGTAAGTGGAGGCAAGGAAGGTCAGCGTATACGTATTTGCTGCTGATTGCCGGCCGTTATCCACATGCAGATAGTCTGTGACTCCTGCCCTCTTGTCAACTTAACTCCGCCCTAGCATGTGTATTTGGATAGGAAATTGTTTTTGTTTTTATTGTAAACCGCTGTGTTGTTCTTTTAAAGGCAGTATAACAAGTGTATAATAAACTAAAAACTAAACATATAGGGCCCGATATTCATTTGAGACAGCTATGTGCCTCTATGGCGCATAGCCATCACCGCTGACCTTTAACCCTGGAGATTCAATGCTGGGGTCATTGACACCGCCAAAGACGCTGCAGAAATGAACTAGGGAGTGGTGATATTGTGCTGCTGGTCGGTTAGCTCCCATAGGTAAAGATAGGCCAGCATTAGCTGTGCCTGTCTTTACCCACGGGCTGTTAACCGGGCAGTGGTGCAAGATTTCCGCTGCCCGATTAGCTGCCTCTGCTCTGCCGCATAACACCCCCAACATGCCCCGATGCTAAGTGGTTAGTATCGGGTCATGAAGCGATGTTAGTCGAGGATATTCAGCGGCACTGACCGTCTCTAAATCATGTAAATGCCTTTGAATATCAGGTCCATAGGGACAGAGAGGCTAGACAGATAGATTTTCAGCCTGCTTCTAACCATATACAGACTGAAAATCAATGAATTGTGGATTTATACAGGTCCAGGCCATTAGTATCCATATGCTTCCTTTTGAAAATTGACCCCTCATATGTTTAGTAACAAAATTCAGCTTCTAAACATATAACTTATCTGTCGAAATGCTGACAACTAAAGAGCAGGCCTCACTTTCAGCTGTATAACTGGCCATTTAAAGTTATAAATAGATTTTTAAATCAGGGTTGGTGCAAGGATATCAGGTGCTCAAGCAAAACTGCCTCCTGCCGCCGTACAAAGAGGCACATTTCACAATGGGACGTTCAAAGTGAGAACATCGGGGAGAAAAAAGCAGGCACGTGCAAGTTCAGGCACAATTTTGGAAATGTGGATGTGCCCGATAGGCACGTGTATCAAATGTCTATATAGATGTCACTAGGAGAGCATTTCAGAACCAAGGCGTCTAATAGCATAATGATTAGAGTATGGGCTTAAGAGCAGAGTGGTCAGGATTCAAATCTTAGTGTGGACCTTTGTGATCTAAGGCTGACCACTTAATTCCCCATCTTCTTTACACTTTCTGGATGTTTTAAGGTAAAAACAAGCACTTTCCTGATGCCTGTTCGTGCTTGGAGCAGGTGTAAACATTGACTTGCCTGCAAACGTCACCAAAGTTTCTAAGATCAAATGGGGACGTGTAAGTACATTGCCACTGTTTGGATACTCCTCTGCCATACCCCTGTGCCAACACGGATGTTTCTGCACCAGAGACATCTGCGAAAGTCATTTATGGAATGGCTATGGAGATAGTGTCTGTGATTTTGAGGTCCACGTGCACCTCTTCAGACGTTCAAATCACGGCCAAACCTTTTAAAATGACTCTCAAAACTTCCTTTTACTGGCATCTCACTGCCCACCACCACTGGAGCAGCACACGTACCTAATGGCCACAATTCAGCATCAGTTTCCCCATGGCTGGCATGCATAAGAAAAGGCACTTAAGAGCATGTCAGATTCCTCTGCAGAGTCAATCTCGCGAACTGATCTTCTGAGGAAACTGATGTGCACTTAAGCGCCCTTTCTCATGCTGGTCGCAGTGCTGGTGGCTGAACTGCTGGTCTGCCTTTGCCCATTTGCCACCCACAGAATGTTTGTGCTCTAGGTGACTGCCTAGTTTGTTTAATGAAAGCACCAGCCCTGTTTTAAATAGACACTCATTTTCAGCAGCAGGGTAACATCTATTTGATATTTCATATGGCCAGGCATATGATTTGTTTGTTTTTCATTTATTTCAAATGTTATAGAATACCTTCCCAAAGCAGTGTATTAACAATATTAAAAAGATTAAATTGGAACAATAAAATAAACAAATAAACAAAATACTAAACTACTAACATCCACTCCATACACCGGCACCATCAGATAATTAAAACATCATCCTACTTAGGAGAAAAGCCAGGTTTTGGGCTTTTTATGAAAGGTCCCATAATTCAATACCTGGCACAATTTCCATAAAGATTATTTCATAACAGAGAGAACTCAATCGTACACATTCAATTGTGTAAATGCACCAGTTTCACTGATCTGACTGCAGGCTCCCTCCCCCCCACCCCCCCCCCCCCCCCAGCGATCCTGACTCTAATGCAAGGTCCTCCCAATCCACCCTATCCTGCAGATATCGGGAGCAATACTCTCTGAGCACCCAAACTTGACACTGAGCCTTAAGAGGCAGCTAATGTAATGCTGTGAAAAAAGAGGTAGCAGACAACCAACTGGAAGCTTCTAAAATCGCTCTGGCTGCTGCATTCTGAATGAACTGCAATCGGTGGAGAGATTTTATTGCAATAATCTAAATAAATGAGACATGACTAAAGATTGGACAAGAGTGTTGAATAAAGACTCAGCAATGAGTATAGTTCACGAATCCATTCTTAACTTGAAAGAGGCAGTCTTAACCACATAAGAAATATCAAGCTCTGGAGACTCCCAAGTCTTTCACAAATTCAACAGGTGAAAAGTATGTGAGCCCAACTTAATAACTAGATCTCTCAAGATAGGGGATCACACCTGCCTGTAGACACAATTTCAGTTTTCTGATCATTTTAGTATTAAATTATTACTCAAAGGCCATTTTGAAATAGCTAGAAGACCTGCTTAAGATTGTACAAGATTTGCCCTTTATCCCCCACTACTGGAAAAATAAACGACGTATCATCAGCATAAATGAAAAAGGAAAAACTCAGTGATTGTCACAGATCACCCAGAAGATGCAAGAAAATATTAAAATGCAGCAGAGACAGGTGTGATCCCTGAGGAATCCTACAGTTCATACTAAAGGGTCTAGTTATTATGAGCCAAAACCAAAGCTGACCTCTGACCACCCTATTAGATAAAAGGCCTTCTCTCTCCATCAAATCCCATCACAATGCTACTAAATCAAATGCTGATGATAGGCCGAAGACCCGCTAAATCAAATGCTGATGATAGGCCCAGAAAAATTAAATTTAGATTTTAAACGACAGCTATGCCGCTGAATATTCACTCCAGAGAAAATGCCAGCAGATAATCTAATGTAAAATATTCATGTGATACCACTCTTCGCTAGGCATTACAGCAATTTAAAATAATAAGTAAAACAGCATAAGTTTTAAAACGATAATAAAAAAATCACATGACAGATTCATTGTAAATGATACATATTAATAGGACCCCTGTCCTCGTTTTTATTTTTTAAACCATATTTGAAATCTTTAAAGAATGCCTAGCCTCCTCCAGTCTACCTATTTCCCCTTCCTGTTCTGACGCTACAGACCTTGAGTTCTGTCTTCCCTCTCACATCCCTTCCTGTTTGTGAGATTGTGTAGTAAGCAGTGTAGAATTTGGTTATTTGTTTTTTACTCAGCTGAATACCAACCCTGAAGACCGAAAGAAAGGCTTTAGAAAGTATAAATGCACCAGAAAATAAGGGCAGTCATTTTTGCCTGTTAGCCTTTCTTATTTGAGTCCTACTCCAGAGATCTTCTCCTTCATTTTTCTTGGCTTCTTTATTGTAGTGTTGAATCTAACCCTAGTGGACCTCCCTGGTATGACGAAGGTCCCTGTAGGTGACCAGCCACCAGACATTGAATTTCAGATTCGAGACATGCTCCTGCAGTTTGTGACCAAAGAGAACGCTCTTATCCTGGCTGTATCCCCAGCCAACTCTGACTTGGCCAATTCTGATGCCCTCAAGATTTCCAAAGAAGTTGATCCACAGGGTAAGTTGTATGTAATTAAGAAGACTATTAGGAATGTGCTAGGATGATGGGAACAAGAAAAAGAGTTGAATGTCAGTAATTCCTTCTGAAATGGAGAGTTTATATGCATTTTGCCTATATTGTATACCAGTGTTCATGAGCCTGATTGAGATTCAGTGCTGCAGGGCAGGGGATATACTGGACTAGGCAGAGGTTGGTAAGAGTGGGTTCAATGAATGGCCTGGGAACAGGGTAGGCAATATATTGGCTCAGTGAAGGGGCCAGGGCATGAATTACATTGGGCCACACTCTTTGAAAGGAGCTAAATAAATAATACTGTTTCTGGATTAAAGAGGAATGAACCTCTTCCTCCATTAGAACTGTTCACAAATAGGTAATCTCTCCTGCCCAAATGATCAGATCGCTCCGTTTGGTGTTTGATCTATATGTGATCTTAACTTTGGGTGCAAGCGCTACGTGCTTCAGACTCCTTTACTGCTTTCTGGGAGTAGTTTTCCTCTGGCATAAACATTTTCCATTCTTTGCTCACAGGCCAGCGCACTATTGGAGTCATCACAAAACTAGATCTGATGGATGAGGGAACTGATGCAAGGGATGTTCTGGAGAACAAGCTGCTTCCTCTTCGGAGAGGTACAGTCGCTTTATAGTGCTCTTTTCAGATTGCCCCAAGGGGTTGCTAAATACCCCCAGTAACTTGATGTGCGACAGCAGGAGGTAAGAAGGTGATCCACATGGACATTGGTCTTTACTCCCTAACCAAAACTGATTAGTGCTCTCATAAACGAGGGACGTTTTCAAAAGCCATTTACCCAGCTAAATTGCTATTTACCCATGAAAGGTGCTTGTCTGAAAACTGCCTATCCTGTATGTAGGTAAACTGTGCGCATTGTTCTATGTCTGCATTTTCATGGAGGTATTTCTGGGATGTGGTTAGGCTGGGAAGCATGACAGCATGTGCAGTTTTGTATTTTCGGAACTATGTGCATTTTTGCCCCGAAAAGCATCAGCCAAAAAGCTGGTGCAAATCTCTGTACGTACCTTTTCTTTGGGCAGCTTTCAAATGGAAAGTTATGCTCCTACTTTCCCTTTGAGAAATGGTGCAGAATCCACAGGTTAAAGTACCTGCTGATTTTTGCACCTGCCCTGAATTCTTTCTGAGAATATTGGTTCCACGGGGAGCCAGTGGCAGAAATTCCACCCAAGCAGCCCCCAGAGTGCTGGGGAGGGGGTGAATAAAAAGGGGATCCAGTGTGGGAATGAAGGCAGAGTACGGCAGCACTGGACTTAATTTTTGACAGGGCTGCCGCACCACCTTCTGACATCATTCTTTAATCACTTTGTTCCCACTCGGCAACCAGAGAAGTGCTTAAGCATCTCCTGCTACGTACTAGGTCCCAGTCTTGTGATAAGACAGCTCTGAATCCTATAAATGTAAGTCTTGGGAGTCTCTCCCCTTCCCACCATGCCTTCAGCAATATTTTGCGTGGGGATCCTGCATCTCAACTTAATACTACTGATAGGAACCCTACACTTCCCAAATGTCTGAGTCATCCTCACTGTGTTTTGAAGTGTGACTAATAATTATTTTACGAGTTCTATTAGACGTTCCTTCGTCCCCCAGCACATGCACTCTCCTATGGACAGGAGTTGGACGCAAACCATCGTCCTAAAGTTACCTGGATATGTCCATGGGATGGGAGAGAATCATAAGAACAGAAGAACAGAAGAGATGCCATACTGGGTCAGACGAAGGTCCATCAAGCCCAGTATTCTGTTTCCAACAGTGGCCAATCTAGGTCATATGTACCTAGCAGTTTCCCCAAAAGACACAAGTTCCACAATGCTTGTACTGGGTCCAGCATTGATATCTTCGGTCACTTCTTAATAATGGTTTATGGACCTTTCCTCCAGGAACTTGTCCAAACCTTTTTTAAACCCAGCTACACTAACAGCCTTTACTACATCCTCCGGTAACAAATTCCAGAGTTTGATTACACGTTGAGTGAAAAAATATTTTCTTTTATTAGTCTTAAATAGTTTACCCTGTAGCTTCATTGCATGTCCCCTAGTCTTTCTATATTCTGATAAGGTAAACAATCGATCTACGTTTACCCATTCCACTCCGTTCATTAATTTATAGACTTCTATCATATCTCCCCTCAGCTGTCTCTTTTCCAGGTTAAAGAGCCCTAACCTTTTTAGCCTTTCTTCATAGGAGTATCCTTCCATCCCCTTTACCATTTTGGTGGCTCTTCTCTGTACCTTTTCTAAAATCGCAATATCCTTTTTAAGATACGGTGACCAGAATTGCACACAATATTCAAGGTGCGGTCTCACCATGGAACGATATAGAGGCATTATAATATCTTTTGTTTTATTTTCCATTCCTTTCCTTATCATACCTAGCATTCTATTTGCTCTCTTGGCCGCCGCTGCACACTGGGCCGAGGGTTTTAACATGGTATCCACAATGACGCCTAAATCTTTTTCCTGGGTGGTGGTTCCTAATGTGGAACCTTGCATCGTGTAACCATAGTTTGGGTTGTTCTTCCCTAGGTGCATAACCTTGCACTTGTCCACATTAAATTTCATCTGCCATTTTGATGCCCAGTCTTCCAATTTATCAAGATCCTCTTGCAATTTTTCACAATCCTCTTGGGTTTTAACAACTTTAAATAGTTTTGTGTCATCTGCAAATTTGATAACCTCACTCGTTATTCCATTTTCCAGGTCATTTATGAATATGTCAAAAAGCAGCGGACCCAGCACAGATCCCTGGGGTACACCACTATTCACCTTTCTCCATTGGGAAAATTGGCCATTTAGCCCTATCCTCTGCTTTCTATCTTTTAACCAGTTCCTGATTCACAATAGTACACTGCCTCCTATCCCATGACTCTTTAGTTTTGCCAAAAGTCTCTGATCAGGGACCTTGTCAAAGGCTTTCTGAAAGTCCAGATACACCATATCAACCGACTCACCTTTGTCCTCCTGTTTATTCACTCCTTCAAAAAAACATAACAGATTAGTAAGACAAGATCTTCCTTGTCTAAAGCCATGTTGGCTGTCTCCCATTAGGTCATGACTATCTACATGCTGAGTAATTTTATTCTTTATGATGGTTTCTACCATTTTTCCTGGTACTGACGTCAGGCTTACCGGTCTGTAGTTTCCCGGATCACCCCTGGAACCCTTTTTAAAAATTGGTGTTACATTGGCGATCCTCCAATCTTCAGGTATTAGAGATGATTTTAATGATAGTTCACAGATTACTGATAGCAGGTCTGAAATCTCATATTTCAGTTCTTTCAACACCCTTGGATGTATACCATCCGTCCCAGGTGATTTGCTACTCTTCAGTTTATCTAATAGTTGTAAGACATCTTCCCGATGTATCGATATTTCCTTCAATTCTTCCGCACCTTTAAATACCACTTCAGTCATGGGTAACATCCCTACATCTTCCTCAGTAAAGACCGAAGCAAAGAATTCATTCAGTCTCTCCGCTATTGCCTTGTCGCCTCTTAGTGCTCCTTTAACCCCTTTATCATCTAATGGACCAACTGACTCTCTCACAGGTTTTTTGCTACGAATGTACTTGAAAAGGTCTTTATTTCGCGTTTTTGCTTCCACAGCAAGCTTCTTCTCAAATTCTCTCTTTGCCTGCCTTATCAATGCCTTGCATTTGACTTGCCAGTGCTTGTGCTGTTTCCAGGTTTCGTCGTTTGGCTCTTTTTTCCATTTCCTGAAAGATGCTTTTTTGGCAATAACAGCCTCTCTGACCTCACCTTTAAACCATGCTGGCAGTTTTTTGGACTTCCTTCCACTTTTCTTAAAGCGTGGAATACAGCTGGTCTGGGCTTCCAAGATAGTATTTTTCAACAACACCCAAGCTTGATGTACGTCTTTAACCTTCGCAACTGCTCCTTTTAGTTTTTTCTTAACTGTTTTCCTCATTTTATCATAGTCTCCCTTTCGAAAGTTAAAAGGTAGTACTGTGGATTTCCTTACTATCCCTCCTCCACTAATTAAATCAAAGGCGATCATGCTATGATCACTATTGCCAAGTGGCCCCAACACCCTTATCTCTTGCACTAGATCTGGTGTTACACTAAGGACTAGGTCTAATATGGCTTCCCCTCTGGTCGGTTCATGAACCAGCTGCTCCAAGAAAGCTTAATATGGCATTCTAGTCTGACATTGCAATCAGACTGTTGGAAAGGCCAAATGCAAAGAAGAATCCTTAATTTCTTCCTGTTAGTCAGTACCAAAACATTTCTGAAACCCTTCAAGAGCTCCTGAAGGTTAATATTGCCATTTACAGGTGATTTTACCTTTAGACCTGGCTCTTTCTCTCTATCAATTGCCCACTGAGTTAAAGAAGCGCAACCTAGTTCTATTGCTGTAGCCATTGAAAGACTCAGACTTAGGGAAGAGAGAGAATTGGAGCCCTGTGCTAGGGACTGGAGCTCCTCCTCCTCCTCTGCTTGCTTCTTCCTCTTAGAGCAACCTTTGATCTTTCCTCCCCAGGTTACATTGGGGTGGTGAATAGGAGCCAGAAGGACATTGATGGGAAAAAGGACATTCAGGCAGCTCTGGCTGCTGAGCGCAAATTCTTCCTCTCCCATCCATCATACAGACACCTCGCTGACCGTATGGGGACACCCTACCTGCAGAAAGTGCTAAATCAGGTAATCTCTAACCCTTCCTGCAAGACACATATATCTCACTGATTAAAAATTATTTATTTAAAGAGATCGTTCCATACTTTTGCCATATGAACTGGTTTGCAGACTGTTGAGTGTGTGGCCAGACAACTGGGCAGAAAATATAGGAAGCAGTGAAATAAAAGCCCAAGATGTTTTTGACTAAAGAAGAAATAAACATATAGCTAATGACAAGTACTTTAAAAAATGCTCAACCAGTCTGAAAAGCAGAGGGTGGCTGCATTGTATGATCCATGGCGCAGACATTGCATTTTCTAATAGAACTTCAGTCTTGCTCTTTCCTTAATCACTAAGATGACCACCAGACATGTATAAATCAGGTTGCACTCATTGACACTGTAGCTACATAATTATCTTGTACTGGAAGCATCCTTCTACCCCTTTGTCATGATTGTGGCATGAACAGCTCTGCCCTCACATGCCATTTCTGCCAGTTCTGCTCCCTCTCAGATGTAATCCTGGTACTCCTACCCCTCTGCCCTGTTAATTGGCACTTAGAATGTGTATGAGTACCCGAATGCAACTCACCTTGAACGTCTGAAAAAAATGTGAGCCAAAAAAGAAATCTAATCAGACTGTGAGAAATAGGGGCCTGGTTATGTTGATGTAAAACAACATCACTCAATCTCTGTGCAGCAACTAACCAACCACATCCGGGACACCCTGCCGGGGCTTCGTAACAAGCTACAGAGTCAGCTACTGTCCATTGAGAAGGAGGTGGAGGAATACAAGAACTTTCGTCCTGATGATCCCTCCCGAAAAACCAAAGCTCTGCTCCAGTGAGTGCCTTCTACAAACAGAACCTCTGCCTTCTCTTGCCTCCCTCACACTTTCCCATCACTGTATCCTTCTCTCCCTCACCATGCACAGAGAGCAGAAACCAACTCACACTTCTTGGTCACCATGTGTCCCCTCTACCACCATAGAAAACACAGCCCCCACTTGCAGCTTTTCTATCAGGGTATTCTCTCTTCTTCCTCCCCTTTCAATAGAAAGCATGTCTCCTACCTCCCATTTGCTCCTTTATGGTCACTATATGTCCTCTCTCCTTGCTACCCCAACAGAGAGCATAACCTCCTTCTCACCATGTCCGCTCTTCTTACCCTTCACACCCTCCAACAGAAAGCACAGCCTCCATTCAGACTGCATTCTTCTGTATATGCATTTTCCAAATCATCCTGCTAGACCAGTGCAGCAGATGATGGAGACAGAGAAAGAACCAATCGGAAGCTTCAGTGACATCGTCACTGGCACAAACACGTGCTCCCCTAGGGGACAGCGACAGTATTTTCTCTGTCTCCAGCAGATGGTGGACTTTGGCTAGTCTGCTCATGGAGGTCTCTTTGAGAGTGACAGTCCAGTGTGGCTCTTTTTGGGTACCGGACATCCCCAGGGCGCATAAGAGGTGCCCCTCTGGAGTTTCCTGGGATTTCACTAGTGTGCTTCTGATCAGGTGGATCAGTTTGAGCTGCCTGAAAGTGGGGAGGGGGGGAGGGGACGACGACTCTTCCTCAAGAGGAACAGAGCATCCCTCAAGGGCAAACCTGAGCTCCTGCCTTCTGAGAGGAGCTATTCTTTTATTTCTTTGTTTGTTGTTTTTCATTTAAGGTAAAAACAAAAAAAGGCATTGCTCATTTTGTTTCAGTGTAGCAGTTTACTTCAGCTAGTGGCTGGTTCCTGCAGGCCTCGGGCGGTAACTGCTGCACCTCTTCACTTTATTTCTGGTCATATGATAGCTCTTCTAAGTCAAAGGTCACTGGTTTGAAAACAGCTTCTAATTGTGAGGGGGAAAAAGCAGTTGGGCTTATAAAAGAAAAACCAGCCAGCTGCACCATTTTTTCTCTTCAGCTTTTTAACGCAGTTCTTCTCGCCTTTTTTCCTGTGGTGTTTCTTCACCGGGCCAGCTGTATGTTAGCTTCTGTCACTCTCAGTTTGTCCCCCGCAACGATTTTTTCACCGCGTGAGCTTTGTTTTCATTGTTTTTATACTGTGTTTAGTTTTGGCTTACCTACTCTTTTTCTCTGTGAAACAGCAGCAGATCACAGCTTTTCTGTGCAGATGCCCTCTTCTCTTCAGTGTTGCCTTGGCTGTGGCCGCAAGCACTGGGTTTTGATAGATAGCCTCTGCACTTCCTGTGCTTCTGACCCATGGGAAAGTTCTTTGGCAGGCATGTCTTCTACACCCTGTGAGGGTGCGGAGAGTTCAGTTGTGGCTTCTCCTTCGACTCCCCTGGAGCCTGCCCCACTGGGGGCTGTCTTTCTTCCTCCTGTTCTTTTGCCGGAGCAAGGGCAGTTTCCTGGGGAGTCCGATTCATCTCAGTTTGTGTTCTTGTTCCATCAGACCTTAGATCTTTGGCGTTCTGGCTCTGTGGCCATGCCTTCCAAAGCCCCCTTTCCAGGGCTTTCTGGTCTGTCAGCATCCAAGGACCCATCATCCAGAAAGCAAGCGAGCTCTATCTTGCCTGTTCAGGAGGAGTGGCCCTCCAAGGAGATCTCCTGGGCTCCTGGAGAGTGGAATCCCCCAGAGGAGTCAGTTTTCTGAGGATGACAATCTGGTCAGTGAGTATGACTGAGAAGATGGGGAGTTATCGCCTCCAGAAAAGGACGCTGATCTTCAGGATGACTCCCAGGATGTATGGCTTTTTCATAAGAAGGAGCTGTCGGCTCTCATTTCTCAAATTGTGGAATCCTTTCATATTGCTGACCCTCCAAAAAATTAGGACTCCACCTAGTCCAAGTCTCAGGTTGATCCCATTCTTTGATGCATTCATGAGCTACCTAAAGCCTTCCCTTTTCCTTTAGAGCATCAGCAGATGGTTTCCCTGGAGTGGGACTCTCCTGACACTTCCTTGCACCCAGCTAGGCATCTGGGCCATTTTTATGTCTGGTCACCTGTGGACCTTGATAAGTGGCTCTGCTTTTCTAAGGTGGAAGCCTTGGTGGTGGCGGTAACTAAGCACACCACCATTCCGGTGGAAGGAGGAGCGGCGCCTCGGGATCAGCAGGATAGGAAGGTTGAAGGCCTTTTGAAAATGGCTTTTTCTTTTTCCTCTTTTCTCTCCAGGCTTCTGTCTGTGGAGGTTTAGCAACTCGTGTCCTGCTCAGATGGATTCAGCTCCTACCTCAGGACTCTTCTTCAGCCTGTTTGGAATTAGTAGCTGCCTTTTTGGCCAATGCCCTCTATGACCTCCTTCAGTTGGCAGCACAATCGGTCACAGCAGTTACAGTGGTGAGGCGTTGGTTGTGGCTTCGTCATTGGAAGGCTGATGCAGCTTCCAAAGCCCAACTGGCCAAGCTCCCATTCAAGGGCAAACTCCATTTTGGGGAGGATCTGTAAAAGCTTGTCAAGGATTTGGGTGAGGTTAAACCTTAGTGTTTACCTGAAGACAAACAAAAAGGGGCTTCTCGTCGGTCAGGCACTAAGATATCATCTTCATCTTCCTCCAGAGTGCACTTTCGAGATTCACGCTGCTATTGGCCTGGTAAGTCATCTTATTCAACACCCAAATCAAGTGGCAAGTCACAGCCCTTTTGAGGGGTCCGTCGATCTTGGGATAATTACTGTTCTTCCAACATTCTCCAGTGCTGCACACGCCTCCTGCTGATGGGTCTGGGGTTCAGCGGGTGCCACAGATCAGCAGATGGTTGCGCCTCATTTTCCATAAATGGGCCCAGATTATCTCAAACAGATGGGTCCTCAACATAATATCCCAGGGTTACGTTCTCGACTGTGCTAGGCCCATCAGAGATGCCTTTATGAGCTCCCCTTGCAGGTCAACTTGCAAGAGGGCTGTGGTATGAAAGACCCTTCTGCAGCTTCAAGCAATTTCTCCAGTTTCTTCCTCTGAGGTCAGATCCAGCTGCTATTCCATCTACTTCATCGTGCCCATGAAGGATGGTTCCTTCTGACCCATCCCATTTCTCAGAGGGGTCAATTGCTGTCTCTGCGTGCCGCATTTTTGCATGGAGACCTTGAAATCTGTGCTTCAGGTGGTCTGCGTGGGTGAGTTCTTAGTTTCCCTGGACCTGGTGGAGGGCTACTTACATATTTCCATCTGAGAGGACTAGCAGCATTTAGTGCACTTTGCAATACTGGGGCGTCACTTCCAGTTTTGAATCCTGCCATTTGGTCTTGCCAAGGTTCCTCATACCTTCTCAAAGGTCATGGTAGTGGTCGCAGTCACCTTGTGTCGTCAGGGGGTGTGTGTCCATCCTTTCCTGGATGATTGACTCATCTGAGCAAAGTCTCGTGCAGAGAGCAGTGGCATGGGTCCTTGGAAAGCCTCAGTTGGGTGGTCAACCACACCAAGAGTTCCTTATGCCCATCTCAGAACCTCGAGTTTCTTGGAGCCCTCTTCTATACTCAGGTAGGGTGAGTGTTTCTAACTCAGGACAGACGTCGGCTTTATTCCTTCCAACTTCACCTAGCTCCTCGGCTGTGGGACTATCTGCAGATCTTAGGGATAATGGCGACTACCTTAAACGTGGTCCTCTGAGCTTGGGTGCACATGCACCCACTTCAGCTCTCCTTACTGTCCCATTGGTTCCCTTGCTTGCAGGATTATGACATCTGTTCCCCTTTCCCTCCCACCATTTGTCGCAATCTTTGCTGGTGGCTAAGTCATGGTCTCTTGATGTGGGAGATGCCCCTGGAGAGTCCACGTTAGATAGCTCTGACCAACGATGCCAGTCTTTCCGGTTGGGGCACCCATTGTCTGCAACTGACAGTGCAAGGAATGTGGTCCCAGCGGAAGTCTGGTTGGTTCATCAATCGGTTGGAGGCACGGGCAGTCTGCTTTGCACTCTGCCATTTTCTGCCTCTTCTTCAGGCAGGCAGTCCGAGTCCTCTCTGACAATACTATGATGGTGGCTTATCTCAACAGACAAGTGAAGACCAAGTGCCCAGGGGTCGCCTTGGAGATGTGTCTCCTGTTTCTTGGACCTAGCGTCACTTGCAAGCGCTGTTGGCACAGCACATCGCTGGGATAGTAAATGTGAAAGCAGATTAGAATGGCGAGTCCAGACACATCTGATAGATTTATTCTGTAGCCCAGGTAAAGTACTGAGCACATTGCAATGTTTCTTTATGATGCAGTCCTACTATGGATGATGATCATATAAATCTCATTACCAAATTTTCTCCACTTAGTGGCAAAATCAAACGCATCATAAAGAAACATTGCAATGTGCTCAGTACTTTACCTGGGCTACAGAATAAATCTATCAGATGTGTCTGGACTCGCCATTCTAATCTTAAGGATAAACTCAGTCCGGCGAAATTGAGGATACATCAGGTGGCTAACCCAATAGAGAGAGTAGGACATAAGCCGTGTGGAACCTGTAACATATGTTCAGTGACAGAAGAGCTTACTAGATTTAAATTTCATGGCAGAAATTATTTTTTGAAACACTCTACAACCTGTTTTTCAGATCATGTTGTGTATGCAATTAAATGCCCTTGTGGCCTCTTATATGTTGGGAAGACCGAGAGACAATTCAGGATAAGAATCAATGAACACCGTAGTAGATTGAAGTGTAAAACACTCGAAGCCCCAATAGTGGCACATTGTGTTGATAAACATCACACTTTTGAAGATCTGCGGTGTTTGTAATTGAGTGGGTATTGGCAGGTAAAAATGGAAAATCCAGAGCCCAAACGTTAGGGATCCAAGAACAAAAATGGATTTTTCGATTAGAAACAGTGAGTTCGACGGGCCTAAATAGTTCTATTGAATGGCGGGTTTGCCTGTAACACTAGCAGTGGTTTCTGCTTATTCACAAAAAAACATTCCCGCGGGGAACCGGCGTTGACAGCTGATTGGTTGCCACAATGGTGTGTCATCCATTTAAACCTTGACTAAGATAACAGTCCGCATGCGCGGCGTTTAACTGCACACCGAATAAGTTTGGAGTATTAAGTGACTTGTTGGATCGGAGTGCGTTGTTCAGCTGCTTGGTAACAGGTGGGATATTTAGTTCCAGAAGATTACATCTTAGAAGAGGATGGGCGAGTATGATATTATTTTTCTGTGTATAACTTCCTTGTTGTTTTGTAGATCGTGCTGGTTTAAAATTCCCCCCTGAAGAAGTATTCGAAACGCAAAAGCGGTATCTACTTGGTGGCGTCGGGGAACTATACCAACATATTTAAGATAAACACAATCTTCATTATACAAAACCTGTTTCATGAAAATAGTTAACGATTAGAGAAAAGTCTGTTGAATGGAAAAAGCACAACCTTTCTAAGACATTGCTAAAACAAGAGTGAATATTCATGGTCGTTGATGCGATAAGGCACACTGCTTTTGAAAGTTTCAAGCATTGCCAATGTGAGTCTGAGACCATTTTTCACTTTTTTATATTAAAAAAAAAAAAGTGCAGAGTTCATCAGCATACTCTCAATATCATTAGAGGGAATCCATTGTTCGTTTGTCTTGAAAGGTACTGTCTAGCTCGTAAAAGATACTTGGCTCAGGTTCTGGTTACTTTGCCTAAAGCATGCACCCTTCTACATTGCTAGCTTACGCTCAAGTATGACATTTATTCGAGTCCTGGTTCTCCGACTGTGCGGTTTTGCCATAGTGAGCCCAAATATCTGATCTCTTGTCCTTTCTGCAGAATGGTTTTGACAAGGGCCTCGCCTTGAATTCTTTGAAAGTGTAGGTGGTGGCTCTCACCTATTTTTATGGCCCTGTTGGGGATGCTCGCTTGCCTCCCATTTGGATATTGTGCATTTTTTGTATGGAGTACGCACCTTGCGTCCTCCAGTTCATCCACTTGTCCCGTCTTGGGATTTGTCCTTGATTGTCCAGGCACTCAAGTTGCCACCTTCTGAGCCCTTAAAGAGGGTCACTTTGGTCCTCAAAACTGTCTTTTCGATAGCCATTACATCGGCCTGGTGTGTTTCTGAGCTGCAGGCACTTTCCTGCCAGGACCCCTTCTCATCTTTTTCTGCAGAAGGGGTAACACTCAGGAGTTTTCCTTCCTTTTTGCTGAAAGTTCTTTTGGACTTCCATATAAATAAGTCTATCTCACTCCCATCCTTTCCTACAGGCTCCATTGATCTTCGCTCGTTGAATGTCATGCGGTTCTTGCGCCATTATTCGAAGGTTACTAATTCCTTTTGGCTCTCAGATTTCATTTGTCCTGTTTTCTGGCCTCCATAAAGGGAATGCTGCTTCTAAACATACCATCACGCGATGGATCAAGCAGGCCATTGAGTTGGCTTATATCTTACAGAGTAAGCCCGTTCGTGTGGGGCTTAAAGCTCATTCTAAGCAAGCGCAGGCAGCTTTTTGGGTGGAATGTTCTCGGGTCGCTCCAATTGACATTTGCCAGGCAACAATTACTGGTCATCTTTGTCGACCTTTGCCCAACATTATTTGCTTGGACCTCCTAGCACATGAGTCAGCCTGTTTTGGAGCCACTGTTTTGGCAGCAGCTGGCTATTCCTACCCTCGAATGGAGTAGCTTGTATATTTCCGACAACCTGTAAATATGTACATACATGTGTAATCAATGTCTTGCAATCAAGTGTAAACCTGTAATCTGAATGTTTGTGTCCTGTACTGAATCATTATGTATGTTTTAATCCATGGCCTGTACAACCATACTGTTATGTATAGCAAACCGCTGCTGATCGCTGGAAGTAGCGGGATATAAGTGTACACTAAATAAATAAATTTCCCACTAGTCTGGACTGGTCTATCAGGATCATTTGGAAGGTGAAATTTTACTTACTGTTAATTTCCTTTCCAGGAATCCTGCTAGACCAGTCCAGGACCCACCTGCTCTCTGTTTGAGAACCAGCCTTGCCGACATTCAGTATCAATCTTGTCTTTAGCTTGTCTGTCGGTATAGTTCTTCTGCTTCTACTGAATCTGGCAGCTCTGCTGCCTTGTATATAGTTGTACGTTTGTGCAGTAGTTATTTTATTTAGCCTGATGAGGAGCTTCTCCTTTTCTGAGAACTGTTCTGAAGTCTGCTTGCTTTGCCGGTGCCATGCTGAAGTTATTCCCTAGGGGAACACGTATATATGCCAGTGATGATATCACTGAAGCTTCTGATTGGTTCTTTCTCTGTCTCCATCATCTGCTGGCAGAGTGATATAACCCACTAGTCTGGACTGGTCTAGCAGGATTCCAGGAAAGGAAATTAATGGTAAGTAAAATTTCACCTTCATGGAGGCATTACTAGGGCAGGGTTAGGTCCACTCATACCTAACTGGTCACTGTGTCTTCTTCTAAATCCACAGGATGGTTCAGCAGTTTGCCGTGGACTTTGAGAAACGTATTGAAGGGTCTGGAGATCAGATAGATACCTATGAGCTGTCTGGAGGAGCCCGTATTAATCGTATCTTCCATGAGCGCTTCCCGTTTGAGTTGGTGAAGGTCTCTGACTGACGAGCTTTAGACTTCTTTTGGCATTTCCATTTTCCTTTAGACTTTGTTATTAGATCTGACTAATTCTCACTTTACTGCTTTTCCCAGTCCAGTTTCTCCTTTTCCTCACCTTCTCCTACCTCTAACCTTTGCTTATTCATTGTCTTTGTTGTCGCCCTCACCTTCCCATGTCCTAATCACACCTGGTGTGTATCTCTTTTTTTTGCTCTTCTCACAGATGGAGTTTGACGAGAAGGAACTGAGACGAGAGATCAGTTACGCGATCAAGAACATTCACGGTATCAGGCAGGTGATCTGCATGTCTTCCCCCAAGTCCCGAGCTTTGAGGAGCAGAAACAAGAATCATTGGCCCTCAGTTAACATATGTGAGACTGCTTGCTGGCGCCACCAGCTCTCTTTTGGGAAATTTATTTTGATAACCGAGTTTTGCTTTTGGTGACTTAATATGTTTCCTGAATTACAGTAAACCACAGAAATTTTGGTGAAAAATATAAAGTTGCCTCTGAGCTTTAGGACCCCCCCCTTCCCTTATGTACCCAAAGGTACTCAGGTGTTGTGGACCACACAGAAGCTGCCGAGGACTCCAGTCCATCTTCCCATCTGTTCTAGATCAGGCTATCTTGAGCCTCAGTAAGACACTGACATGTTGTAGAAAATCTAAATAAACTTTCTACAGCTGTGAAATATGAAGGAATAGAGATATGTGCTTTCCAGTATTCAGAAACATTTATCTGGAATAGCTGAATAGCTCTGCAGACTGCCTCAGCACTATCCAGGCAGTATTACTGAATTTCCTATTCAGCGGCACTCCTCCAGACAGTGGCACTATCCAGATAGCTATCTGCATAACTTAGGACAGAGAAAAGGCCATGCTACGTTATCTAGATAGAACCCTGTCCCAGTATTCAGTGTCACCCATTATCTGGATACTGGCGCTGAATATCTGGAATTTATGTAGCCACGGCAGTTGGGGTTTGTGAAAAAGGCACTGGTCGTCATGGCTGAATATTGACCTGTATGTTTTTAATGTTTAATAAGCAGCTACTGTAGGTTTAAGTAGCTCTCATCCATGCCTGGTCATTCAGTCTCCCTGAATCACAGGACTTGGAGGGTGGCGTAAGGGTATTTACCATCTATAGTTAGCCTTCTTCTGCTTAGATGACTTTCTTCTAACTCTTCATAGCCTCCATTCTAACAATGTCTCCCCCCCCCACCCCCGCCATGCTCCAGCTCCAGAGTTTCCCAAGGGCACAGCTTTTACAAATGGCCCCCTCTCTGTGAGCATTTGGTAGTTTGTAAGCGTGGTTTTCTTTTGCCTAATATGATTTCATTGAAGGACTTTGCTGGGGGATTCTGCTTCCTGTCCTTTATGTTACAACCTGTGTAGTGACAAATTGTCTTCCAGAGCTGCCTGTTAATCTGCCCAACAAATGCAGAGCTTCGAGAGAACAAAACGTTATACACAGCCTGTCTGCCCCTACCCCTATCCCCTGAAATCTGCCTGCAGGGACCTGGGATGGTACTGGTCAGGCAGGTCACCTGGTATCCCTTGGACAATTGGGCCTTAGCACAAGCACAGAGCTCTCCTTTACAAAAGCCTATGCTACCACACAAGATATCACAAATGAGCCGGGGAAAGATGGGCTTCTCTGCCCACTTCAAGAAGCTGGTTATACATACACTGTTTGTTTTATAAATTTTCTCGGCCACTGTTCAGAGTTTACAGTCTTCCCCTCCCTGTCTATCTGAACTGATGGTCATAAGAAAGTTCCTTCATATTTCCCTCCGGCCCTTATTTCCAAACATTTTATACATTCCCTGTCCGTCTCATCTACTGGCTGCAGTGATAAGGGGATTCATTTTCAATTAGTTTCTAATGCTGTACTGTTCTCCTCACCCCCATCCTGTCCTTCCCCATTTTGTCGTGTGGGTGTTTAGAACTGGTCTTTTCACCCCTGACATGGCGTTTGAGACCATTGTGAAAAAACAGGTCAAGAAGATTAAAGAGCCGTGCCTGAAATGTGTGGATATGGTCATTTCGGAGTTAATCAATACTGTTAGACAGTGCACCAAGAAGGTAACTGGAGGAAGCATGAAGCTCACTCATGTGCCTGTTCGCTTGCCTTGCAACCTGAGAAAGACCCCCAGAGAGCATCACCTTAGTATGACTGGTTCTGTGAGAGAGTCGCCAAGGGACTTCAGCCAATCAGAAAGCGGGGCGACTGGGAGCAGGCACTGAGTGCCACACATCCGCACGGGTTAATCAAACACTGGCATCCCAGAGCTTATCATAGCTAACTGAGTTTAAATCAAGAAGGAGAGCTCCTGGCCCAAGGCTGATTGACTAGGCTCTGATTGGCTGATGTCACCCTTAGCCTCCAAACATTAACAGTGACTGAGAAGAACTAGTGGCATTCAGACATGTCGTAAAGCCCAATGCTGTGATTTGGAATTCAAGTGAAAGGATTTATAAGTATCTGGAGGGAGGATGTACAAAAGAGGGGAGGGGAACCAGAGTTCTTCTCAGTCTTCTGCACAGGACCAGGGAACGGGAAAAAGGTCAAACTCCAAGGGTGCTACTGTGAACTTGTTTGCTGTGAACTTTCCGAATGTTAGTGGGGAGAAACTGCAGGGATTCCAGTGAGGATTCCTGCTGGGGAGAGAAACAGGATGGCTCCAAGAGACCAAGCTGTCTTTGGCCATTTGTATAGATGTGTCCACCCTGCATGTTCTGAGTCCCTGGATGGTCAGGGAGAGCTTCATGTTCTCAGACTCTTAGAGGGCCTTTCTGTTCCTTCGGTGGGGGGGAGGGGTGTGTGGCTGCTGAGTGCACCCAGAAAATGCCCGTTAGAAATGGGTGAGGACCAGTAAGCACAGGTATTGGGCTGCCAAGTATCAAGAGTTCTCCATAGGCTCAGAGGTCCACACCCTGGTGAAAGTTTCTGATGTTATCCTGTTGTTTTACCTCACATTTTCATCCATCTTTCTACATGTCCTGCTGCATCTACCATATACTGTTGCCGCTCCTTCCTCTTCTTCCTGTCTTCTGAATCTTTTTATTTCAAATGTTCTTTGTTTTTCTTGTGGTTAATCTTCTCTGTCTTACTTCACCATTCTTAAAAGTTTCTTCACACCAGGGATGAAGTCTGTATCTTATTCTTCATGGGACTGACTGTCTATGGTCACTTCCATTTATGACAGAGTAGTGTAGTGAAGGGGAACGTCAGGTGTATAGAGGGAAAGAGGCAAAAAAATTCACAAATTCATGAGATAGGAGAGGGTCCTGGAGTCTGGAGCTGTTAGTTCTGACTCACTCAACATCCCTTGTATATCATTTTTTTGTGCTTCAACTATGATTTGCTTAGTTTCTCTTTAGAGGAGGTTTGGATGAAAATATCCATTGGAAAGAAGCTTAAGGCTGAGTGTCAGTAGTGCATGCTGCCTTGTGGAGGGACCTGAGGTCTTCCATTCCTTGAGTCGGCCAAGACTGCAGATACTGTGAAGGGGAAGGAAAGTCAGTCTTCACACAATAGTGGTGCCTAGTGACTGAATTTAGGGCTCATATCACAGGGTTCCAGAAGGAGTCCCCACTCCCCCGCCAAGAACTAACACTGCAGTGACTGGGCTAAGTGAGCTGGAAGGGGATATGAAAAAGGGGGAAGGGTCCCCAGGTAATTGCAAGTGAAGGCTCATGATGCCTAAGGAAAGGAATAAAACTTAAAATGAAATATAGACAGAGTCACACCAGGGATAGTGCTCTCTGCTATCACAAAAAGCTGTGTTTGTGGTCCTGGCTAGAAGATGGGGTTAGTGAGTTCCTCATGCATAACTCATCCCTCTGTTAGAATGAAGATGCTACATCCATCCATTCAATGCTGGCAGATATGCCATATTAGCACATTTTAATCGCTTCTTCCCTCTCTATTTTCTATTTATTTAGAAACAAATGAGGAAAAATAACAAGGATTCCAGTGAGAATTTGCTCCATAACATGCCAAAATCAGCCACAATAACTCATACACAGAGATATTACTTAATATTATAAAACTTTAGACACTCATATCTCAGCAAATCCTCTCCAACGGCACTGGTCAGGTCCTCGGTCAAGAAACCCCTTTGGTCTGCTTACACTAGTGAAGTAAAGGGGGAATATCCTTTTCTTCCTGTTTTTAAACAATGTAAATACTATGGTGAAAAAAGCATAGTTAAATACCTAGACTTAGAGCAGCAATAATTAGAAATTTAGGAGCATGCTTACTAAGTTGGGCTAACTGTTAGCATGCATTATTTGTAACTAGGTCATATTGAATAACATGGGAATAGCGCATGCTAACTGTTAGCCCAGCTTAGTAAACATGCCCCTTAGACTGGCCCAGATTTTGCTTTAGACAGATGGTAGGAATGTGTCTGACACAGAAAGGTACATGGCAGGACTGGGGATGACTGTTAAAAACACCTTCACCTCTAGCAAGATCTCAACCTTATGTCATATTACTTTGACTCGGTAGATAACTTGACATGATTATGCTGATCCCTCCCACGTTAGAGGAAGATTATGTAATGTAGGGCAGCACCAGAAGTACGACGGCCAAACATTAAGGAGGTGAGAAGCCACTACGAATTCAGGGGACACCCACCACCCATCTATAGATTGTCCAGATGAAATGAAGAAAGGTGCTACCAAGTATCTAGAGGGATCTTAAGGCAGGGAAACAAAGGGTCATTGATCACCATGGCAGCTGTTGAGTGGGAAATGCTTAGAATTCACCAGTTCCATTTTATTCACTCTCTGCCCTCTCAGTTTTCTTTCCATACATCCCACCTTCAGATGCAATTTAATTTTGTCATTTTCAACGCTCCCAAATACTTGGCAGCAGCCAATCCAGCTGTGCTCATCTGGCAACATCTTATAGAAGGAACTCAGATCTCAGCTCTCATTTTTCTCCTTGTGTTTTCTCTCTCAATTTTCTGTCTTCTGTCATTGTTTCTCTTGCCCCTATTCCCTACCCCTCTGCCCTCTCTCACTCTCTTTCCTTGCGGCTTCCTCTGTTCCCTTTCTGTCATCTGACATTGTCTCTGTTGCCCTCTCTCTTCCTCTTCCCTCCTCTCATTCTTCTCTTCTCGTGCCTTTTTTCCTGTGCTGTGCAGAACGGGGCTCTTCACGCCTGACCTCGCTTTTGAAGCCATAGTGAAAAAGCAGGTGCAGAAACTGAAGGAGCCGAGTCTGAAGTGTGTGGATATGGTAGTGAGTGAGCTCACGTCCACCATCAGAAAGTGTAGTGATAAGGTAAAAATATTCTGTGAACACCGTCACGTTGTGCACACAGACAGGTGCATTCACCTCCTCATACATATGGATCTTTACACCTCTGCCTGCTCGTTGTTACTTGGGTCTTAAGTATCTGTCAAATATAGAAAATGTGAGCTGGAAAGGAACGGGGACTTAAGCAGAGAGGCAGCTACAAAGTAGGGGGGCGTGATGCAGAACAGAAGGACGAGGAAGATGATTTACATAACTGCTAAAGTTGAAAGAAGAGGAGTCCAACCTTCTTGCCATTGTCCTGTGTTACTAAGCACGGTTCCTGGGACATCAGGAGATGACAAAAAAGAGAGTTCAGGATTGAAGGGGAGCAGGGAAGACCAGGTTAATGGAATAAAGACTGAGTTGGACATGCTTTGGGGGTAGTTTTATAAAGCATATTTTACACATGGAAAATGGTCCTGAAAAAATTGCCCAGCCGAATACATCTGTGCTGACGACAGGAGCTTGCACACTGCCTTGGAGAAGGTGTAAATTTGTATGAGAGCAGTTGCATGCTGCTGAGACTTATTCTAGGAGCATTTTATAAAGGCACATAGGCCCCTGTGTTGCCTTTATAAAATAGGTGTGTTTTTGAAAGTTTTTATTATAGGTGCCCGTCCTGCGCCAAAACCTCGCTATCCTGGGACAGTCAAATTTAGAAGATACAGGGAAAGTATTTTTTTCACCATCCATTGCTTCTCCCACCCCATCCTAAACAATTACCCCCCAAACATGCCTATTCAATATTCTCTGTTCCCTCTCTCCCACGCTCACCAACATCTCCATGCTTATTTTTTGAGATGGTTTTGTTGAGTCTGGTTCTGTAACCTGAAGAGAAATGAAGATGGGATAGGGAGGAGTATATGAGGTGGGGGGGGGGCAGAGGGAGAAATAGGGAGAGTGGAATGAGTAATAGAAGAGACAAAGAGACTTTCCTGAGATTAGGAAAGTCAGATTATGGTAAGTACTTCAGAGAGGAGAATAGCTCTTAAAGAGGCTGTAGGCTCAGACCTTGGGATGATGAGTATCGGTAGTGGACACCATGGATTAGACAGTGGGTTTTTAAGAACTTGCAGTGTGTTTAGAAGCAGAGCACTGATGACACAAGCTCACTATTATCCACAACAGAGTGGCACACGCAGACCTCATTTTCCTATTTTTGATGCACCCCACTCTTTGCAGGGAAGTGTCACTTATATTGTGGTAGACTCTGGTTCTTTTCAGCACTAATCCCAGGTGGGGGTTGAAATCCAGGCCTAGGTTGAGGCTATAGCCTACCACAATATCAGTGTGAACCTTCTTGTTCAGCTGGGGGGTTGGCAATGAAAGCTGCTCTTTGCCTGATGGGATAAGGAGTTTCCTTGAATTTATTTATTTATTAATTCCTTATATTTTATGCCACCCTTCCTTTACAGTTCTGTGCAGTGTACAAAACATTGAAATACAATTAGCCCAATACTGAAAGCAAGTGATGTGTTTGCTGGCGGGTGGTGATTGCATAACTTGTCTTAATAAAATTGGGCCATTGAAATGGCTAACTGTCCAGATGTCACCCAGCTAATAAGGGATCTGGTTAGAGAATGAGAAATTACTGATTTAGCAATGATATTCAGTTTTTAAACAGATAACTTATCCATTTAGTTTAAATATGCTGAATAGCAGGCCTAAATCTAAATGAATAGTGCCACCATTTGATACATATATTCCGAGGAACTGAAGCAAATCACCTGAAAGATGTGACAAAGCAAATTTATAAACTAATCACCAGGGCCAGATGGTATACATTCTAGAGTTCTGAAAGAATTCAAAAATGAAATTGCACACCTAGTACTGTAACCTATCATTTAAATCAGTTATAGTACCTGAGGATTGGAAGGTGGCTAGTGTAACACAAATTTTTAAGGAGGGTTCCAGGCATGATCCAGGAAACTACAGTTGAGGTTGATAGGTCAAATGGTAGAAGCTATTCTGATAAGCAAAATTACTGATGATCTGGATAAACATGACTTAATAGGGAAGATCCAACATGAATTTAACAAAGGGAAGTCTTGCCTTACCAATGTGTAAGATTTTTTGAAGCTATTTATTAATCTTATCCACATCTATTTATTATATCTGGATTTTCAGAAGGCATAAGAGACTCTTGAAGAGACTAAACAAATCATGGGATAGAAGGCATTGTGTCCTTTGTGGAATGGAAACTGTTTAGAAAGAAACAGTGTATGGCTAAATGGTCAGTTTTCTCAGTGCAGAAAGGTAAAGTGACTTCAGAGATCTGCACTGGTACCAGTGAGTTTTAAAATATTTATAAATAATTTGGGAAAGAGTAGTAAGGGAGGTGATCAAATTTGTTGTTAGCATAAAATTATTCAAATTAAATTTATTTATTTATTTATTTGAAAGGTTTATATGCTGCTTTTCCAAAGATCAAGGTGGTTTACATTAAACAGAACAGAACTTTTCAGAGAACAAGGTTAATATAACACACAATGAAATGCAATACAACTGAACAACTTTACATATAGCATGTGAACTGTAATATGTAGGGACTTATGTCAGCTTATGAGGGAAGGAAAGCGTGGTGAAGGATTGGGGGTTACATGGTAGGGGTTAGGTAGGTTACAGGGAAGAGGGCAAGTGGTGTTCGGCATTTAAATTTTCAGAGTATAGTTTTCAGTTCATGATGGTGGTATAAGTGGTTGAGTTATGTCTCCAAAATGCTCTTTAAACCAATAGGTTTTTAGAAGCTTCTGGAAGTCTACAAGGTCAGTAGTTGCCATAAGGTTTCCAGGCAGTGCGTTCCATATGCTAGGTGCATAAATTGAGAATGCGTGGGAACATGTGATTTCGTTGAACTTTGCAAGGTCCAAAGAAAGAGCAAGTAGGTGTTGTGCAGGGGCTCTTCTGTGGCAATTATTAGGTGGTTTCCTTATTAAAGATTGAGCGTTATTATAATAGTTTTGTATTTTATGTGGCTCATCAGCGGAAGCCAATGGGTGTGATATGGCAAGACTTAGGAGCCTTAATGAGTTTTCTTGCGGCTGCATGCTCCGCAAGTTGAAGTGGGTGTAGGGAGCTTTTTAGAATCCCCAGAAAGATTGCATTGCAGAAGTCAAGGTGAGGGAGGATCATGGCCTGGAAGACCGATCGGAAATCATGAGCCTCCAGGAGTGGGTGCAGTTGTTGGAGAGTTCTAATTTTATTGCATATGGTTTTTATTATTTTGTTTATATGAGCTTGTAGGTTAAGGTGATTATCGATGGTTGTTACTCCAAGGTATCGGGTTTCATTCTTGACTGTGAGATCTGTGTTATCAACTCTGAGCGAAGTTAGAGAGTGCTCGGAGAGCCATTAGGCTATTGCATTGAAATAGTTTGTTATTGTTGTGAGGTTCATATCAACAGTAGAGAACGGAGAATCTATCATGATGTCACTGCATAAAGATGAAAGAAGACACCATGAGAACGTATGAGATCACAGATAGACTGAATGTAAATGTTAAATAAGAGGACTGATAAAGCTGAGCCCTTAGGTACTCCTTGCTTTTTAGTGTATGGGTCAGAGGTGTTGGGTCATGATTGTACAAATTGCTGGCGTCCAGAGAGATAGGATTGCAGCCAGTTTAGAGTTAGATCCTGGATTCCAATACGCTGTAGTAGAGTTATATGGCATACTGTGTCAAAGGCTGCAGCGATATCTAAGAATATAAGGACAGAACCTTGTGTTGGTTTTTTCTATGCCCTTTATCATCTTATCGAAAAAAGCGATTAACAGAGTTTCATCTCCATCACAAGTGGATTGTGAGGAATTACAAGAGGACCTTGTAAGATAGGGGAACTGGGCATTTAATTAGCAGATGAAATGTAATTTAATTTAATTTCACATTTTTAGTCTGTCTATATCAAATAATTCAAGGCAGATTACAAAACAATTGCATGTTATAATACAATATTAAATAAATACTTGCCATAATTACATCTTTAATAAAACAACAACCACATGCCTACTTTAAAATCTTTATTGTGAACAAGTGCAAAGTGATAGGTACCCAGCGCTGAGCTCATATTAGGAATTCGTCACTTAAAAAAAGGACACTGGAGTCATTGTGATCCGTACATTGGAATCCTCTGCTCAGTGTGCATTGTGGCCAAAAGAACAAATAGAATGTTAGTGAATTATTTGGAAAGGGATGGTGAACAAAACAGAAAATATTCTAAAGTCAGTTTTCAGTAAAATGTTTGGGGAATAATATGAAATTATTCCTATATTCAGTGAGAGCTGGTGCCACTGAATCTATTAGTATAAGTTATACTTATAAGTAATGTATAGTTATACGTAAAAGCAGTGCTTTTTTTGTAAAAAAAAAAAAAAAAAAAAAGATGCCGTTACTCACATACTCGGCCAACTTTAGGAGGCAGGAAATTTCCATGGCTCTGGCCCAATATAGTCATGTCCTCACAGTAGCCACACCCCCTGTGACCAGCCATTAAACCCCCCTTTGTATCCAGCATCTCCCTTCCAGCCATTAATCCCCCCCACACACAGCCAGCATCTCCCAGCCATTAATCCTCCCCCCATAGCCAGCATCTCTCTTGCAGCCATTAACCTCCACCTGCAGCCAGCATCTCTCTTGCAGCCATTAACCTCCACCTGCAGCCAGCATCTCTCTTGCAGCCATTAACCTCCTGCCTCCTGCTGCCGCTGCCACATTTCCTGTGTCTTCAGCAGCGGAGGGCATCAGACTTTAAACAATGAAAAAAAAGCCGAGGATCTTCGTGACTCCGTACTTGGAAGGCCTGCAACTGCCCACCTCTTCTGACCCATCACATCGCACCAGAGAGGTGGGGTGGGTATTTGCAGGCCTTCCAAGAACAGAGCCGCAAAGATCCGCAGCTTTTTATTCATTGTTTAAAGTCTGATGCCCGCCGCTGCTGCAGACACAGGAAAAGTGGTGGAGATGCCGGGGGGAGGGGGAGCGAATCACTGAGGTTTTTTCTTTTTTTTTTTTACAGTGCTACCCCTCCCAGAAAACTATTCCAGTATGCCATACTATTGCGTACTGGCACAACCCCCCCCCCCCACGTGTAAGTGCTGAATATTGAGGTTTTTATGTATATGGTCTACTTACAAGGTCCTGAATATCAGCGCTATACATATAGGGGAGGATATTCAACGTGATTAACCCGGTTAGCAGACCTGCTAACTATGTTAACCGCGCTGACCAAGATAATCAGCAGCATTATCACGGTTAGTGCCACTGAATATCTGTGGGTTCCAGGGTCAGCACCCGGTGATAACCAGGCAGGTGGCAATAGTGAGCCGCTGTCCGGTTATTGCAAGTGGCGAAAGTTAAGCTCCTGAAAGGGTGGCCTAACTTTCGCCACCAAAACTAACTGGGCAACAGCTGAATATCTCCACTGCCCAGTTAGCTTCTTTGCTATCCAGCTGACCCGGACATTCAATGCCGGTGGCCAGATATGCCTCCACATTGAATAGCCGGATTCGAGTTTCAGCGATAATGGCTAGCCACGTTAGCCACCACTGCTGAATATGCTCCCCATAGCTTATATGTTTGGCCCGGATAGTCCAAGTTATACATGGTTTTGGCACATTTGAATCAAACATATCAACTATACATATAGGGCCCATATATCAGTGCCTATACGTATATGGATCTGCGGTGCTGCCCCTGGAACCCTCCCTGCTCCATGTATGCTTCACTTTGATCACATGTTAACTACTGTGTGCAGTTCTGATGGCTCCATCTCAAAAAGGATGTAGTGGACCTAAAAGAGGTACAGAGAAGGTGTTATAGTTGGGTTTAAAAAGTATTCAGTCAAAAATTCCTGGACAAGCATCCATAAAGCATTATTAGCCATGTAGATCAGGGAAAGACACTGCTTGTCTCTGGGTATGAACAATAAGGAATGGATCTACTCTTTGGGGTTTGCTGGGAGACTTGAATTGGCCTCTGTGGGAGCCGGGATGCCAGGTTTGATAGCTTTAGCTACTATTACTACTAATCATTTGTATAGTGCTACAAGGTGTACGCAGTGCTGTTCATATAGATGTAAGACATAATCCTGATTATCAGAGCTTACAATCTAATCAAGGCAAAACACATAGGAGGTCATTCCATATTGCAAATACTGCCTGTGTACGTGCAGGCTATGATCAGCTCCCCAAGCGTATTCCACAGCCTACGCACCCTGCATGTACACGGGGTTTATGTGAGGAGCACTGTACGTGGGTGGGAGGGGGCAGAGCGAGGGAGTGGCCAGGTGCCGGGATTATACAGGGTATGAAGGAATGCCTGGGTACGTTCCCTGGCACCGCGATGGACACATGTCCTATTCCTGCCCGATAGTGGAATAAGGGCTGGCAGAGCAGTGTGAGTGCGAGGAACCCCCCTGTCCCTCATGCCAATGGCCAGCTATGGCTCCAACAGACCTGATCCAGGCCATGCTAGCCACCAGCTGCGAGCGAGCGCCAGAGTGCAGGGCCGCAGGGTGACAATCAATTCTTTGCCACACAGTGGATGGGTTGGTGCCATGGTGACGGGACACCACGGTAGACTTGCTCCACTGCTTGCATGGTCGCGTGAGGATGGGCAGGTTTGGGTGCATACAGCCTGTGGTGTCTGCCAGCCCATCTATCTCCCCAATTCCACCATAGCAGGTGTGTCTAGCCCCCGTGGTTGCAGAATCGGGTCTAACTCAGCCCCTTCCAAGCGTTATGTGTGCCCAGGGCCTTGGCATCTAGCATGTGGAATCAGCCTCATAGTGAAACTGGAGAGTACAGTATGGTAGTGGACAAGAGAGTGAGGAGTATCAGGATCCAAAAGTGGCTTCAAAGAGGTGGGTTTTTAAACTGGATTTGAATAAGGTTAGAGAAGGGGCTCGACACACAGACTCAGGTAGTTTGTTCCAGACATATTGAGCAATAAGATGGAATGAATGAAGTCTGGATTTGGCAATGGCAGAGAAGGGCACTGCATTGAGAGGAGGCATTCTTGGGGCTTACTTAGGTCAGTGGAGGAAAGGTATTGACAAAGTTGCAAAGACAATCTCCGTATTTTTCAGCAATATTCTACTTGTATGAAAAACAGGTGTCCCTGCTTCAGATATCCACCTAGATTAAAAGCTCTTTGAGAAAGGGACTTATTGTACCTACAGGGTGGCCCAAAAAAAGTGAGAACATCTCGTAAATTAAAAGCTTAAATAGTATACTTATTTACCTTTTTTAGCTATATAACCTCTTTATTTCGACAATTTCCAGTCGCCATTGTTTTTTTTTTTTTTTAATTTGTCAATCGTTTACATCTGTCTTTTTGAATTTTTAAATAACTTATATGCTACGAGATGTTCTCGCTTTTTTTGGGCCACCCTGTACATTTTACTAATGTTGTAAACTGCCTTGAATATTATTTAGAAAGGCAGGCTAAAATATAATTTAAAAACATTTCAAGGGAGAGTATGTGTTTGCAAAGTACACATGTAAAATGTACTATGGACATTGTCCCATCTGCACTGAGAGGCATCTTCTGGACCGGAGTGAGTCTGGTACCATGAGGCATGTTTAGAGAGTCACATCCTTGTGTTTGGGAGCAATGATGAAGGAAAAGAGAGCAAGTATAGAAAAGACAATGCAAGGAAGAAACAGGTGGCTGGAGAGCATCTACAGTTCAAGGAATAGGGATGGTGACTGTGTTATCATAACCTGGGGACAGAAGGGCAGATAGCAGAACTGTTTCAGAAGATGGCTTTAATTTCTTCTAACTCTGATTTCTCGCAGAAGGTGGTCCCTTCTTCTTGCCTAGAATTATCCGGCTTTTTCTTAAGGAGAAATGCCCAGCCACCTATATTGCCATCATCGCCATGTGGCATTAAAAAAAAAGCCTACCCCTGTGTTTTTGTGCTTTATTTTAGATTTTTTGTCTTTTGAAGGCTTTTCCTCTATTTGAAATAAAAATGAAGGCTAGAAGGAATAATTAGGAATATTATCATTGCTTCCTAGATGGATCATCTTGTTTGAACTGTTACTGCTTTCCATCTACTCTTTGGAAACTTATACAATTCTCCAGAACGTTGTGTGAAAAATGCGGAGGAAGAGGATGGATCAGAGGTGGCTAATGCCACTTGGGGAAGTCAGAGTACAAATTGTTGTGGCCAACCTCAGCACCAGTAGAATGCAAAGAGTGACCAATGCAACCCAGGAGGGACCTTAGGGGTCCCTTAAATTATCAAGAAAAGTGTCAGCTCTATCCAACAATTGTGTCAATTTGCTTTTTACTCAGTTCCTTTTAAAACTAAATTATTTTTCTTAGGTTTTTTTCTGTCTGTTGCCAAGTGTCAATCTGAGATAAACCCATAGGCAGAATGCAGCTTGTGAGCAGGATTTAGAGGTGCCTGCCAATTACCACCTTTTTTAAAATTCTTCTTTACATCTTCAGCTTCCAATGTAGGTACATAAGGCTTATGTTGCATAAAATAGACGACTTTTTGAAGTGCTCTCGTAGGCAGTCTGTTATGAAATTACCCACCTTACTGGAAGAAACTGCATACATGACTATTTCAAATTACCAGTCTTAACCCAGACTATTACGTTTACCAACCTCACTGCCAGCCTTACTGCAGTCTACTGTCCCACACTGCACGTATTACTACTGCTACGGCCTGCCTTTCTGCCTCACACTACCCACGTTTCTATCCCAAATTGTCAGCCATATTGTATCTCTCCATACCACAGTGCCCACACTTTTACCCCACACTGTGCACCATACCATATCACTCTTACTTAGGAATAGGGTCTGCTATGTGGAGAAGGGGAAGCATGAGTTGGTAGGAAGGATGAGATGGGGAAGCATAAACTGGTAGTGACTCCACTATGGGGTGGGACACATGAGCTGCTAGTGACTCTGGATGAGTTAAAGAAACATCAATTAGTAGCCTGGGACAAGGCAAAAAGGCATGGGCAAATGGGTGGGCAGTGTGAGTGAGGGAATGAGACTGATTCTAAATTTGATATTGGGATTTGTGTTAGGGTGGTTTTATTAACCTCTAATATTGTCACCCAGGCTCGTTCAGAGCCATGGCATTATTTCTGGGTGCTGCTTGTGCTGCTGACATCCCCTGCCGAGTCCCTCCTGCTTGTTGCTTGCTGTTTTGGCATTCTGTGGCTCTGGTGGTGGCCTTCTTTCTCTGTGTGCATGGCTTGACTCCCTTCTCTCTGCTCCACTTCTCGGGTTTGTACTTCTTGATCTTTTTGTTCATCTGTGTTAGAATTTTTGTACAGTGCTTTTAAGTATGATTTTGTACATAATAAATATATCTTGTTTTCAATACAACAAAACTCGGATTTGTTTTGAGATTTTCCAACATTGGCATGAACATTCCCCTAATAAAAGACCGCGGCTGTTGTCTGCTTTTTTACGTATATGGTCCTGTTCATTGTGTGCACGGTACCAGTTTGCACCGTAATAGAGTTGCATAATGGACGATGGCAGAAAAAGACCCTTTGCCCATCCATTCTGCCCAGTTGACCCATAACATACTGCAACAATATAACCCAGCTGTCAGCTGCAGATGTTTGGCTGCTTGTAGGATATTGCTCCTTGTCCAACTCAGTTCTTTCTTTGTTACTGCTTCTCTACCACCCTGGGTGGATGAGCCTCTGAGATCCTCATGCTTAATCCAACATGCCTTCCCAACCATGTCTTATGTACAAGTTTTGTAATAACATAAACAGCTGGCAAAACTATTGTTGCTATTGCCCCAATATCTGGCCTCTTGGATCTTTCTGACTTTGCTGGGCACCATTGATCTGACTGATTTCTGAGGAGTTGGGCTGGTACCAGCAGCTGACCATCCCATGGCCTACAGTAATGCCAGGCTATGCTTCCTTTCTTACCCCCCCCCCCCCCCCCCCATTTTATTTTTATCTCTCCCTTTGCCTTTGCTCTGGAAGGAGTAAAGAATGGGTTGTTTGCAATACTGTGACCTCTTAACCCTAGTCCTACTACTGAACATGACTTCAGACAAGACCCATTAAGCCCAACCAGCCCATTATAAGAGGGGTCTTGAAGAGGACTTTGCTGTTTAGCACTATGGAATACTTCACTCTCTACGATGCTGCGCACTGACAATCTGGAAAATCTGTCAACATATTCAGACATCTGTGTGAATGCATGGCATGCAATGCAGGTTCCCTGCTTCAGGGGGAGGGGAGGGGTGTCAGGTATCGTGTAGGCTCCTGAGGGAGATCAGGGACAGGAAACGGTGCTTCCTAGATTCCATTCCACATATATCTGTGTTTTCTCATACAGCTAAGCCAGTACCCCCATCTGCGGGAGGAGATGGAGCGGATTGTCACAACCCACATCCGTGAACGGGAAGGACGAACTAAGGAACAGGTAGGCACCATTTCTGAGCCAGGAGTTGCCCGTTCCTCTTCTGTTTGTACAGGTGGTAATGAAAAAATCGCAATGCAACTAGGAGAGAAAAGCATGTTTAAAAAACAAACTACAGTCATTTTGGAAATCCTGCCCTCCTAGAAAGCGCTGTTCCGCCCTTGACTTAGAGCTGCTGCTATTGTTGGGATACCTTCTGAGGAGGTTGGAATTGTAATGAATGAATCAGGACACGCAACTCTTCCCTTTTGCTACATGGGCACTTAAGTTTGCCCATGTTCTCTTTTTAATACATACACCTTGTCCTATTTAAAATTTGCATCAAGATTATTTGAAAATGGTTTGCTCTCTTTGTGATTCTGGGGCACAACTGTTTTTCTTTCCACGCATTTTTTTCCCTTTGGTCTTTCTCCCTTTAATTCATCAGTGGTCTCTACTGGTGCCCTTCCGTCCCATATGGATGCCTAAGGCTGAAGTACCTTGGACTGGCTAGCAGGGCGCATTCCCTTCTTTTCTTGGCAGCCTTATTGGAAAAAGGCCTTACAGCACAGAATGCACCACCTTAACATCTTAGTAGGTCACAGTCAGTGTTGTCAGTTAACTCTAAGCTATGAGTTCATTGTAAATCTGTTCTGTTACCCAATTTCTGTTTCTAATATTTCATCCAGTATATAGCTCTGTGGTTTAGAAATGTAAGTGTAAAAGCAGTTGTTGGTTGACTCTTTGCTTGGAGTTAAATTGTATTGTTATTTTTCCCTGGGGTGGGGTGGGGTGGGGTTAAATCAAGGTGAGCATTCCAGGCTCCACACCCTCTGGAGTCAGGGTGGGCAACCCTGTCATCAGTTGCCACAAGTGACCAATTTTCCATGAGAGTATAGCAAATTTGAGTTTGTTGTATTTTGGCTCTAACAGCAAAATTAATAAACCCTTTTCTTGTTCTTTTAGGCTTCCATGGCTAGTATCATGATCTTTGCAGCTTTTTGGGTCATGCCGCATCTTAATAAGTGGAACCAATGTTTCAGCCATTGTGCTGTAAGTGACCACTGAAGAAAGCCACAGAACGATGGCTGAAACATTGGTTCCACTTATTAAAATGCAGCATGACCTGGAAAACTGCAAAGATCAAACCCTTTACTTGAGGGTGTGGTCTGCTGTGTAGAATCAACCAATGAAAGAGTGCCATTATTATCACGTGACCACTCATTCTATTTTACCCTTTGAATGAGTCACTGACAATGCTACCAGCCAATTCTCCCCTCCACAGTCCACAGTTTGAGTCGGTCTGGGCTCAACTGTGAGCAGATACAGTTGACTTTTGTCTTAAGTGTGTATTTCTCCTCACTTCAGTCACTTACAGAAACTATTATTAATTGTTACTATGATTAATTTGTCCATTTTTACTCTAGAGGTGGATAAATGGATTAATGAAAATTTCAGAAAAATGATTCGTACACATTTTGAATAAACTCATTTAACCGGGGTTTTCCATTTATCAGTCTAATTTCTCAATTTCTGCTTGGTGGGGCAAATTTTATTTTTCATTCATTGCACTTGTGGCTATATTGAAAAAAGGTTGCCCACTCCCACCCTGGAACATTTGTTTACAACCGAGTCCTTGGGGACATCCAGCCAGGTGTTTTTTCAGGATTCCTGTAATGAATATGCATGAGAGAGATTTGCATGCCCTGCATCTGATGTATGTAGCTTCACCTCGTGCATATTTATTATGGATATCCTGAAAAGTAGACTGGATAGGTGCACTCTGAGAACTGGCTTGAGAACTAGAGCCCTAGGTTCAGCTCTCTACATAGGCTTTGCCCACCTTTACACCCTTCTTTTCATGAGCCAAACCTTGCTTACCTTCTTTAATCTTCTATATCCAGGTCATGCTGCTGATAGATATCGAGCTTGCATACATGAACACGAACCATGAAGACTTCATTGGCTTCGCCAAGTAAGCAATAATACTCCATTTATATATAAACGCCCTTTTTCTGTCCAGATCTTAACTCTGAAGCCTTTATCTTAACCCTAGTTCCAACTTCTAATCCCCTTATTATCTATGCCAACCAAAAGCATCTAGCCCTGAGCTCTAGGCCTGACACTGTCCCAGCCCAGATATTTCTCTCCTGCCCTTCAACTATAGGGAGACAGTTTCTACAGCACCCTTAGGAATGCTTTCTTAACAGGGATTCCTAGGAGAGAATTCCATGGCCAATATAGGATCTCTGGCTCAGCTAATGAGACTGAGAAAAAAAAACTTATTTCTTTCCGTAGAAAGAAAAACTAGGTGAATAGTTGCTGTTTACTTCTCATACAGTGCTCAACAAAGAAGCAACCAGATGAGCAAGAAGAAAACGTCTGGCAATCAGGTAAGCGTGACCTTGTGATCTAGAGATATTCCATTAGAGGCCTGATGGGGGGTATTGATCCACATGTGGGATGTGAGTGGTAGACACCCTCCATCTCTGGGCTTCTGAGTCAGTCTGAGAAGAAATTTTAACTAATGAGACATGCACAAGAAAGGATAGGGGGTAGAAGCTGCAAGAAACTCTTGGATGTGAATTTTAGACTCTGTATTACTTTTATCTTCCCATGTTTCATTTCTGACTCCCTGAATGATTCTGAACATGCCACTTCAGGACGGATTTAAGTTTTGAACACAAGTGGGAAACTGTAATTTTGAATACTTGCGCCAGTTTAGATAATTTAGAAATAATGTATTCACTTTATCAACTTCAAGGGAAAAAAATCCACAGAAAACACAATGAAGCCAAAACCACTTGAAAAAGTGCTACATTTAAGAATTGTGCCAGAATACTTTATGATTTAGATTTTGTAGGCACCATGTTAGAACATAAGAACATAGGATATGCCATACTGGGTCAGACCAGGGTCCATCAAGCCCAGTATCCTGTTTCCAACAGTGGTCAATCCGGGTCACAAGTACCTGGCAGGTTCCCAAAAAGGTACACAGGTTCAACAGTGCTTATCCTGGGGTAAACAGTGGATTTCCCGGGTCCTCTTTAATAATGGTTTATGGACCTTTCCTCTAGGAACTTGTCCAAACCTTCTTTAAACCCAGTTACACTAACAGCTTTTACTACATCCTCCGGTAACAAATTTCATAGTTTGATTACACGATGAGTGATAAAATATTTTCTCTTGTTAGTCTTAAATGGGTTACATTGTAACTTCATTGCCTGTCCCTTAGTCTTCTACATTTTGATGGCATAAACAACTGATCTATGTTTACATGTTCCACTCCATTCATTAATTCATAGACCTCTATCATATCTCCCCTCAGCCATCTCTTTTCCAGATTGAAGAGCCCTAACCTTTTAAGCCTTACCTCATAGGGGTATCCTTCCATCCCCTTTACCATTTTGGTAGTTCTTCTCTGTACCTTTTCTAATTCTGCTGTATCCTTTTTAAGATATGGTGACCAGAATTGCATACAATATTCAAGGTGCGGTTGCACCATGGAACGATATAGAGGTATTATAATATCCTTGTTTTTATTCTCTGTTCCTTTCCTTATGATACCTAGCATTCTATTTGCTTTCTTGGTCACTGCTGCACACTGATCGAAGGGTTTCAACATATTATCCATGATGACACCTACAGTAAATCCTTTTCCTGGGTGGTGGTTCCTAATGTGGAACCTTGCATTGTGTAACCGTAGTTTGGGTTGTTCTCTCTGAGGTGCTTAACTTTGCCCTTGTCCACATTAAATTCTATCTGCTCTTTGGATATCCAGTCTTCCAATTTATGAGGGCTATCCTGCAATGTTTTACAATCCGTTTGTGGTTTAGCAACTTTGAATAATTTTTTTGTCATCTGCAAATTTGATCACCTTATTCATTATTCCCACTTCCAGGTCATGTATGAATATGTTAAGAAGCAGTGGACCCAGCACAGATCCCTGGGGTACTCCACTATTCACCTTTCTCCATTGAGAAAACTGGCCATTTAGCCCTACTCTCTGTTTTCTATCTTTTAACCAGTTCCTTCTATAGTACACTGCCTCCTATCCCACGACTTTTTAATTTCGCCAAGGGTCTCTCATGAGCACTGTTCCCTCTAAGCTGTGCGCGTGTGCGCGCGCACACACCTTGCCGAGCGAGCGCACATACTTTACAACAGAGCGCACAAAAATTACAGTTCTGATAGAAAACAACACAGAAATCTTAAAATTTAAAAGTTGTGATTGTAATTACTTGAAATTTTCTGCTTCATTTAGTAATTATCTATTTTCATTTAATTTGATTAAAATCAGTGTGGTGTATATACTGTATTCTGACGTGTAGTCAAATTTTAAAGTATATAACTCCGAGTGTCGTTATGTGGCGCACAAAAATTTAACCTTCCTTCAAAAGCTGCACAGCTGATATTTTATGTGCACACAGCCTACAGAAAATTAGAGGGAACATTGCTCATGAGGGAACTTGTCAAAGGCTTTCTGAAAATCCAGATATACCATATCAACCAGCTCACCTTTATCTATCTGTTTATTCACACCTTCAAAAAATATAACAGATTAGAAAGACAAGACCTTCATTGGCTAAATCCGTTGGCTTTCTCCCATTAAACCATGACTATCTACATGTTCAGTAATTTTATTCTGTATAATGGTTTCTATCATTTTGCTTGGTGCTGATGTCAAGCTCACCGGTCTGTAGTTTACCAAATCACCCTTGGAACCCTTTTCAAAACTGCTATTCATGTACTACAGATTTAATAATAGTTCACAGATTAGCGCTGCAATCTCATATTTCAGTTCTTTCAGCACCCTCAGATGTATACCATCCAGTCCAGGCAATTTGCTACTCTTTAGTCTATCAAATAATTGTAATACATCTTCCTGGTTTTTTGAAATTTGTTCCAATTCTTCTGATACATCACCCTTAAATACCATTTCAGGCATGGGTAACATCCCTACTTCTTCTTCAGTAAAGACTGAAGCAAAGAATTCCTTCAGCCTCTCCGCTATGGCTTTGCTCTCCCTTAGCACCTCTTATCCCTCTATCATCTAATGCTCCAACTGACTCTCACAGTTTTTTTTGCTACGAATGTAGTTGAAAAAGCTTTTATTGTGTGTTTTCAGTTCCATGGCAAGCTTTTTTTTCAAATTCTTTGTGTGCTTTATCAATGCCTTGCATCTAACTTGCCAATGCTTATGTTGTTTCTCTTTTTCGTCATATGATTCCTTTTTCCATTTCCTGAAAGATGCTTTTTTGGCTACAACAGCCTCGCTGACTTCACCATGCTGTCAGTTTTTTTGGCCTTTTTTCCTTCCTTTCACCTTTCTTAAAGTGTGGAATGCATATGGTCTGGGCTTCCAGGATAGTATTTTTAAACAATGCCCATGCCTGATGTAAACCTTTAACCTTTGCAGTTGCTCCGTTAGTTTTTTCTTAACTATTTCCCTCATTGTATCATAGTCTCCCTTTTGAGACTATGGGGTATGTTTACTAAACCGGGCTAACGGTTAACCCGGGCTATCTACAACTAGGTCCCATTGAATAATATGGGACCCAGTGGCAGATAGCCCAGGTTAACCGTTAGCCCGGTTTAGTAAGCATACCCCAATGTTATGTACATTTTTTTACTCTTCTAGAAGTTCCAGAGAACCCTTGGGCAAAATTTATGCTCCTCCAGACTGTGTGTACATAGCTTCACTGCCTTTGTGCATCGTATTACTTGATCCTTAAATCTGGCTCGTTAGCTCCTTGTAGCTCAGTTTATCCAAGATACCAGCTGTTTCATTTTTTCCTTTCTATTTGGAAGTTTGCTAGCAGTCCAGATACCAGAAATAAAGTGCTAGACTTTTCACCCCCATGATGGGTGTGTACTTCTTTGAACAATTTGATGTTGTTTGTAAGAGAAGATGTTCTGTGAAGTCATAGTCTTTATGTTCTCTTTGCATATACAAGAGCAGTGGCCAAAAGTGATTTATTGGAAAGCTAAGTCCAGATAGAGAGTGGAACCTTGCATTGTGTAACCGTAGTTTGGGTTGTTCTCTCTGAGGTGCTTAACTTTGCCCTTGTCCACATTAAATTCTATCTGCTCTTTGGATATCCAGTCTTCCAATTTATGAGGGCTATCCTGCAATGTTTTACAATCCGTTTGTGGTTTAGCAACTTTGAATAATCTTTACTGGGCAGGTGCTTCCATTAACAGGAGATAGGAGTATGTCCCAGACTGTTTCAAAAGTAGCACGTGGGAAAGCTAACTAAAATCTAGTCATCAGCACACCTTCGCTGAGTATCTTGTGTTCCAGGGAAGGATATGTAACCTTTGCAACAAGAAAAATGTCTCAGGGGAACGAGGAGGACCTGGAGCTGCAGGGACCACTCCAGCTTCTTCTTCTATGTAGACAATATCAAAATCTGCAACAGGGTGGACATCCTGGAGGATATGGATAACATGAAAAGGGAGATAGTGAAGCCTGAGGAATGATCTAGAGCTTGGCAACTAAGATTTAATGCTAAAAAATGGAGGGCCAAAGGGTTTGTCCGGTTGGCAGGAGCTGCTAACGAGATAAACCCCGTTGAGTCTGATATTCAGTGGCACTATCTGGATAGTGGCGATTTTAAGTCGCTAATTGGAAAAGTAATTGCATAAAGTTAGGCAAAATAGCTGGCCTAATGTTATGCGATTTAGCTATCTGGACAGTGGCTGAATATCACCGTTATTCAGTTAGTTGCTGCGATCAGCACTGAAACCAGATATTCAGCGCAGGATTCTGGCACTAAATATCCAGTTTTAATTTTAAACACAATGGCCATCCCTTAAAAAAAATTCTGACCAGGATGTTTGAATATTGACCCAGCAGGGTCATGCATTTGGGTTCCAGTAACCTAAGAAAGTACTACAATATAGGGACTGAAGTTCTGTGCACAAAAGGGCAGCATCTGAGGATGATTTGTATCTAATGACCTTAAGGTGGCCAGACAGGTAAATAAGGTGATGGCAAAAGCCAGAAGGATGCTTTGATGTGTAGGGAAAGGAATAGCCAGTGGGTTAAATAAAGGAGATGATATTGCTTCTATATAAGTCTCTTGAGACCTCATTTGGAGTACTGTATGCAATTCTGGCAACTACAGCTGCAAAAGGACATTAACCAAATGGAGGTGGTTCAAAGGATGGCTAATTAAATGGTCAGTGGTCTTTGTCATAAAGCATATAGGGGAGGCAGACATAAAGGTCTAAATATCTATACTCTGGAAGAAAGGCAGGACAAGGGGGATACGATACAGACATTTAAATACATCTGTGGTATAAATGCGCAGACATTGCACCTCTTTCAAAGGAAAGGAAGCTCTGGAATGAGAAGTCATAAGACAAAGGGCAAAGGGGAGAGACTCGGGAATAATCAACGTAAGTATTTGTTAATGACAAGAGAAGTGGGTGGGTGGAGCAACTTCTCGGTGGAGGTGGTGGAGGTAAGAACAGTATCTGAATGCAGGAAAGCACGAGACAAGCATAGAGAATTTCTGAGGGAGAGGGATAGGCCGTATGGTCTTTATCTGCCATCATATTCAATGTTTTTAATAGAGAGCTCCTTTCTAGGTCTCTTGCAAACATGGGGTCACCCAGTATGGCTTTCTGGCAGTGGTGGGATTGGGTCGGTTCGGGCAAACCCGTTCCTGCTACAGCCCACATTTGCCGAATCAGGCCAAACATAGCATTTTATTTATTTATTTAGCTGTGTTTACATACCGCTTTTCACTGGGTCAAAGCGGTTTACAATAAACAAGGGGGATACATAGAACAGGGTTATTTGTATTTACAGCAGGAAAGGAGTATACCATCACCAGGGGGGAGGACAACATATTTACATTCACGCGAGATGTATCAGTCATGCTTGCTCGCACTGAAACGCCAGCACTGCAGTAGCGGGAATTCCCCGATGGCCAGCTGCTTGATGGCATCAGGGGATCGCAGCATCGGAGAAGCCCCCAATGCCATCAAAACATTTTCAGGCGGGGAATCGGGCCGCAGGGCAATGGTCGGGTTGCACCTTGGTGGAGGGCAGTGGTCCGAGTGTACAACCGCTGCAACGCCTCCACGCAAGGTGCAACAACCCAGCCGTCACACATGCGGGAGGGCTGGGACCAAACCGGTTCTGAGTCAGTTTGGATCTCACCACTGCTTCCAGGGGATGGGAATAGAGAAACTTAAATCTCTCATATTACGTGTTAAAAGCTACATTAGTTCACTCTTTGTTTCCTCCATTCTCCAGGGAAGAAAAAGAAGATAATCTTCCGCAGATAGACAACCAGAGAAGAGCAGCGGAAGTAATGACAACGGCCTACCAGGTGATAAATAAAATTCTTTATTGAGGACCCAACTTAACAAGTTTCGGCCGAAGCCTTCGTCAGGGGTCTGCACACATTTTCCCGTCTCTCGCAATGTGTGCAGACCCCTGACGAAGGCTTCGGCCGAAACTTGTTAAGTTGGGTCCTCAATAAAGAATTTTATTTATCACCTGGTAGGCCATGGTCATTACTTCCACTGCTCTCCTCTGGTCCTCCATTCTCCAGGAACAAGCAGGAAGTCAGTCCTCACATATGGATGGCTTTGGCGCTGACGGAGCTCCACAGAAGCATCTCCCCAGTTTTCAAAGAAAGCTTTTGGAGATGCCATCTGGCATATGTGGTCCCCTTCCCGTCCCAAGGTCCCATCTTGCTCAGTTTTCTTTTTTCCACGGAGCCCACCGGACATGTGTCTGATTTCCCCGGAAAAAGTTGATTCTTTTCTCTGGTTCCTTTCCCGCCTCCGAGCTTGCTTGCCCCGGCATCGTGTCTCAGACCTGTTTTTTGTAAGTTTTTCCCCGGCGCAGCTTCCTGCCTTTTTTCCGTCCGCTGGCTGCTCCTTGAGTCTTCGACCTCGCCAGCTGCTTTAAAAAGTGTGATCAGTGCACTAAAAATATGTCCCTCGCTGACACACACAATTGCTGCCTCCAGTGTCTACGGGCTGATCATGACCCTGAGGCCTGCAGCCTTTGCAGAAAGATATCCACTAAGGCCATCATACTCCGTCTACAGAAGCATGATGAGATTTTCAAATGGTCAGAGTCTGCTCTGGAGTCCCCAGTGACTCTACTTCCAGGGCCCCATACAAATCCCGTAAGGCGCAATAGTGATCCCTTGGCTACCGATCGGGGCTGCAGGGTCTCCAACAGAGGTTCATTAGAGCGGAAACAGAAGAAGAAAAAATCCTCAAGGAATTCCTCTCAGGATTCGGACAAGTTGGGTAAGCCCCAGGCTAGGTCCCACAGCCTGCGCAGATGATCCAAGGAGTCAGAGCAGGAGCAACTGGCCAAGGTCCCACAGAAGAATTCAGAGGCCTCCGGTGATAGGCATCAGACACCCGAGGCCATCCTCTCCTCGCCAATGCCGGACCTGGTAACCCCAGCATCTGGGTTGAAGGCTGCAACACCTCCTGAGTGGGAAATCAGGATGGTGGCCTTGGAGCGCAGTTTATTTACTTAGGCTTATATACTGCTTTTCTACCAGTCAAAACAGTGTACATTCAGGTACTGAATATATATTTTTCCTTTGTCCCTTTGTACCTGAGGCAACAGAGGGTTAAGTGGCTTGCCCAAGGCCACAAGGAGCACCCCTGGGACTAGAAACCCCAGTCTTTCTGGCCCAAGGTTGCTGTCCTCTAGCGGGATTTGAACCCCTGGCCCTTCATCCTGAGATAACTTGCCCCAACCACTAGGCCACTCCTCTCCTCTCTCCTTGCCACGCAGCAGGCGCCAATGCCTGGCTCTGCCAGCGCATCCGCCCAGATCACTGGGACCTCAATATTAAGGAATTCCCTGGTTGCAGAGCAGATCTTTGTGAGCCCACTGCCTTGAGTCGATCCTCAGCAGAGGTCTCGATCACACTACCGTTCCTCGGGAGTGAGATCCTCACTGGTGAGTGCTCGTGGCTCCAGTCACGAAGCCTCCATGGTCCATTGGCCCCCAAATCCAGGTCCTGCCCCGCAGGCACAGTCTGGTGCCAAATCTTTGATTGACTACTCTCGACTGCAAGTCCGAGGCCGAGACATCACCGGACACCTGCAAACACCACGATGTCCCATTGGACCCATCCACTCCGGTGACTCGACTTCAGCCATCGCCTGAGGACACCTCATTCCTCGACTTTGTGCTGAACATATTGAGGGCAGAGGCCATCTCCATGGAGACAGAGGAGGATTCTGACATGGAGGAACTAGAGATTCTTCCATATGATTCCCCGTCGAAGGAGGCACTGACGGTTCCCGTCCCTGCTATCCTCGAGAAACCTCTCTTTGCTCTCAGGGAACAAGTCCGTTCTCTAGAGGCTAGAGTAGCAGACTTGGAAAACATAAGAAAGACAGAGAGGTACATAGACGAGACCTACAGGGATATAGTCCTGAAGTCCCAGCTCCAGTCTGGCAGCATCCCTGTTGCCATGGAGGAGAGAGGTCATGTGACAGGAGAGCATCACCCTGGTGTGGCAGGAAGTGATCCTGTAACTAGGACCTGTCCTCCAGGTGATGTAAAATCCTCTCGCACCGAGAAAGTTTCTCCAGGGCCATGTGCCCATGAGGGTTAGGACAGCCATTATAGTTGGTGATTCGATCATTAGGCATGTAGATAGCTGGGTGGCTGTTGGACGTGAGGATCGCCTGGTAACATGCCTGCCTGGTGCGAAGGTAGCGGACCTCACGCGCCACCTAGATAAGGTCTTAGATAGTGCTGGGGAGGAGTCTGCTGTCTTGGTACATGTCAGTACCAATAACATAGGAAAATGTGGTAGGGAGGTTCTGGAGGCTAAATTTAGGCTTTTAGGTAAGAAGTTGAAATCCAGAACTTCCAGGCTGGCGTTCTCCAAAATGCTTCCTGTTCCACGCGCAGGACCCAAAAGGCACGCAGAGCTCCGGAGTCTCAATGCGTGGATGAGACAATGGTGCAGAGATGAGGGGTTTGGATTTGTTAGGAACTGGGGAACATTCTGGGGAAAGGATGGGCTCTTCCGAAGGGATGGGCTTCACCTCAACCGGGATGGAACCAGGCTGCTGGCATTAACCTTTAAAAAGGAGATAGAGCAGCTTTTAAACTAGATAATAGGAGAAAGCCGACAGTCGCCCAAGAGCGCAAGGTTCGGAAGAATGTATCCTTGAAGGATACTACCAAAAGCAGAGAGGTTCCAAAAAAGAGTAAAGTAGCCCAAATGCCCTTGAGTATGGAGCAGACACAGCTTAAAGATCCCAAATTGGACTTCCGGTTTAGCCACGGAGGGGGAACGACGTGAGTAAGCGAGCTCCGTCCCCGCACCCAGAACGGAGGGGTATTAACGGCTCCCCGCAGCCCCCCTTTGCAGGAAGAATGCCCAAGGTGGTGAGAGTGAAGCCGGGCTCCACTATTAAAGAGCTTTATGCGGCGAAAACTGGGAGCGGGAAAGCAGTGGTGACGAGCCCGGGCGCGAAATCGGCCCCGGCCTCTCCGAGCAGCATGAACGCGGCAGTTGGAGGGGAGAGTGCTGACTTGCCTCGGGTGGACGCGGCAGCGATCCTTCGCGAAATCCGCGAATCCAAAGATGAAATTGTGGATCGAGTCTGCGGCCGGCTGGAGGAAAAGTTTACTGCACTTGGGCAGCGGCTGGAGGAGGTTGAAAACCGCGTGAGTCAGGCCGAGGATGCCCAGGCCTCCACAGACCGCGTGGTGAGGTCCCTGCAACAACAAGTTAGCTGGCTGCATGCAAAAACAGAGGATATGGAAAATAGAGACCGGCGCTCTAATCTGAGAGTCTTTGGGGTACCAGAGGGCGCAGAAGGGGACAATGCTATTGCATTTGTGCAGGATATGTTGCTTACTTGTTTTCCGGATCCCCCCTCGATGCCATAGTATGAGATTGAACGAGCACACAGGGAGCTGCGGCCTCGACCGGCGAATGATGACAAGCCACGTGCTCTCCTGGTGAAACTGCTGCGGTTCCAGGATCGGGAACATGTGATCCGGGCAGCTCGGAAGTCCAAGAGTGTGCAATACAAATCTTGGAAAGTGTATGTCTTCCCGGATCTTGCCTCGGAGACGGTGTGAAACGACGCAAGGACTTGTTGCGATTGCGAGATCAGATGGCGCAGCGGGGAGTGCACATCGCGATATGGTACCCGGCACGTATAACGATGCTGGTTAATGGAGTGCGCAGATTTTTTGCATCTAAGGAGTTATTGGAGAAATACCTACAGAGTCGGAAGAGCCCGCCACGCGCCCCTGGGGGAAGTGCTCAGGGAGCGGAGCAGGCGACCAGGAGTGGCGGAGCCGATGACCGGAGGAGCTCGGGGGAGTGAGGCCTTTCATACAAGGACGATGGATGGACTTTTAGGAGGGATAACTGTTGGATATGCTGTGTTGGGGAGGGGGTGGAGGGTGGTGGGGAGGGGGAAAAGGATTGTGGTAGTCGGGTGCGGGGAGCGGGAGGGGAGTGTATTGTGATGGATGGAGGGTGGCTAATGGAGGTCGGTAATATACAAAATTGTGAGGGGCGAGGGAGAGGTGATTGGTGTGAAGGAGAGTGTGTGATGGGCTGCGTGTGTGCTGGGGGGGTGCTGCAGGACATATGGGTACGATACCAGGGGAATGGGGGGTCATAAGATTGCCTCCTTCAATGTGAGGGGAATACACAGCCCTATTAAACGTAAAAGGATCCTCACGCTGCTGGCGAACCACCGGGTAGATGTGGCCCTGCTGCAGGAGACCCACCTGGTGGAGACGGAGCAAGTTAAGCTGCAGGCCCAGGGGTTTGAGCAATTGTATGGTGCGCCTTATACCTCGAAGAAAAGAGGGGTAGTGATTTTGGTGCATAAACGGCTGAAATTTGTGCCCTATGCCTCTGGGGGGGATAAGATGGGTAGGGTGGTATGGGTAGTGGGGAGAGTGGATCAGCAAGAAGTGTCCTTCTTGAACCTGTATGCTCCCAACGGGCCGAAAGGTACATTCTTCCGAAAGGCTCTGCGGGAATTTGAACAGCAGGCCCGGGGGGAGTGGGTGATAGGAGGGGACATGAACTGTGTGGTGGGGCCGGAAGATCGATCTAACTATCAGCGGGTGAAGCACCGGCGGGAGGGGCGGGAGTTGAGACAGTGCTTGGTGGATTGGGGACTGGTTGATATATGGCGCTGGGAGAACCCGGGGCTCCGGGGTTACACTTGCTTTACCTCACGCTTGGGGTGCTACTCCCGAATAGATATGTTTTTGGGGCGCAGGGGACAGTTGGGGGCTCTGGGGAATGTGCAATTACACCCGGTTCTTCTATCGGACCATGGCTTGGTCACGGGGGAGTGGACCCCGGGAGGGGGAGGGGGGGGGAACCCTCTGGGAGGTTGGAGGGGGAATATCTCCCTGATTCAGTCGGAGGAGGGGCAAGCGGGCCTGAAGAAGGCCTGGCGGGAATTTTTGACTTGGAATGATAACGGGGAGGTTTCGGATGCCTTGCTGTGGGACAGTGGGAAGGCGTATCTGCGGGGAATGCTGATGCAGCTGGGGAGTCGGCGAAAACGGGAGAGGGAGGCGCAGCGACAGGAGTGGCTGCGGGAATTGGCGGTGGCTCAAGGGGAGCACAGTGCGACGGGGTCCCGGGTGGCGGGGGAGAGGGCTGCCCAGTTGCGTGCGCGGGTGAACAGATTAGACGTGGAGGGCTTAGAACGGATGATGAGGGCGACCAAAAGGAATTTTATGGAAGGGGGAAACAGGGCAGGAAAGCTTCTCGCGAGGCAGCTCCGACGTAAGCGGGAGAGCCGGGTGGTGGCGGTAGTTCGGGATGAGAAAGGGGGTAGAGTGGCGGAGAGTAGGGAAATTTGTGGGGTTTTCCGTCGTTTCTATGAACAGCTGTACACGGGGCAAGCAGAGGCCACCCCGGAGCGGATTCGGGATTATTTGGTGGGGCTTCCGGTCCCGCGACTCAGCCTGGAGCAGGCCGAGTGGCTGGGGCGGCCGGTTGAGGTGGCGGAGGTACAGAGAGAGATCCGGCGACTTCCTAGGGGGAAGGCGGTCGGAGAGGATGGATACCCTGCGGAATTTTATCAGGTCCTGCGGGTGGAGATGGCGCCGTTTCTGGCACGATTGTTCACTGGATTGCTGCGGGGTGAGCGCCTACCGGGGTCAATGACACAGGCGAATGTGGTGGTCCTTCCCAAAGAGGGGCGAGACCCGGAACGCTGTGAGAATTATCGCCCCATTGCTCTGATCAACTGTGATGCCAAGCTATACGCGCGGGTACTGGCGGGGCGCCTGGAGGGGATTCTTCCGGACTTGATTCATCCCGACCAGACGGGGTTTATCAAGGGCCGGGTCATCGCTGATAACGTGCGGCGGGCAGTGGGGTTGCTCCACTACATACAGGAACGACGCCTCCCAGCAGTGTGTGTGGCCTTGGACGCCGAGAAGGCTTTTGATCGGGTGGAGTGGGAGTTTTTGTTTGCCATGATGGATAAGATGGGGCTGGGGGAGGGGTATGTGTGTGGGGTGCGGGCGCTGTATCGGCACCCGCAGGCCCGGATTCTGGTGAATGGACAGGGGTCGGACTGGTTTGCTCTCCATCGGGGGACGCGACAGGGGTGCCCTCTCCCCACTACTTTTTGCGATAGCCATTGAAGCGCTGGCTATCCGGATTCGAGCTCGGACGGAGATACAGCCCGTTTCGGTGGGGGCGGGGCAGCATAAGATTCTGCTGTACGCCGACGACACCTTGCTATTTATGGCGAACCCGGTGGGGTCTCTCCCGGCGCTGGTGGAGGAGTTGGAAATGTTCGCGGTGGTATCGGGTTTCAAGGTCAACATGGCTAAAACGGAGGCGTTGGCTCTTGGTGGTTTTCGGTGGGAGGACTGTCGGGAGTTTCCCTTTAAATGGGCGCCTGGGCATTTTAAATACTTGGGAATTCAGCTGCCGGCGGACCCCAGCCGCCTATTTGAACTTAATTATCAAACGCTGGGGGGTAAGATTAGTAGCCTGTTGGCGGGGTGGAAAGACCTGCAACTGAGTTGGGTAGGGAGGGTGGAGGCGTTCAAGATGAGCGTCCTCCCCAAGTTTCTCTATCTGTTTGTGCAGTTGCCAGTGTGGATCCCGGGGGGGATGCTCAAGAAGTGGGAGGGCATGATTCATAGATTTATTTGGAAGGGCCGAAAGGCTAAGATTCGGTCCAGCCAACTTCGCCTGGCCAAAGACTGTGGGGGTGTCCGACTGCCCTCGTTGCGGTGGTATCACCGGGCAGGCATTTTGAAGGCGTGGAGGGCTCACTACCGGAGGGGGGGAGAAGCAGCGTGGGTGGGTCTGGAAACTACGGTGATGGAAGCACATTCACTGACCCAATGGTTAGGGGGTTCGGCGGGATTGATTGGGGGGGGTCGGGGGAGGGGGCATCCCTTCTTGGGGGCGATGTGGAAACTTTACCAGCAGGGGGAAGGGCAGAAGTGGTTCCCCAGCCCCATCTCGGCCTGGACCAGGGTAGGGGACCTTTTCTCCTTTGGAAGGGCAGCTTGGCTGCAGGATACGATTGTCAAGTTGGGGGACTGTCTGGTGCAAGGGGAGGTAGGGTCCCACAGGGAGTTGGAACGTAAGGCGCGGAGTCCCATTCCCTTTTATCAATACTTTCAGGTTAGGCACTTTCTGCAGACGGGTGCGAATCTCCGTTGGATTCGGCGCCCGAGTACCGCCATGGAAGACACGCTGTTCCGCGGGAATAAGGACCAAGGCATGGTCGCTAAGATCTATAAGGTGTTGTTGGAAGAGGCGGCGGAGGTGGAGGAGGGAGCCGTGGGGGGGCACCGTAGGAGGTGGCATCGGTGGGTGGGGGAGGAATGGGATGAAGCACAGTGGCAGAGGATTTATAGGTCGATTTATAAGACCACGGGAATTGCTTCGTGGCGGCAAACCCAATTGCAAATACTACATGGGGCATATATTACTCCGAGCCGACTGACTTGGCGGAGAGGGTTGAGCTTGGGGTTGTGTTGGCGGGGATGTGGTGAGCGGGGAGACTTCCTACACATGTGGTGGGGCTGCCGGGTTATTCAAGAATTCTGGCAGGTGGTGAGGGGGGGGGTTGCTCCGGGGGTCTGGGGATTCTGCCTTGGGGAGGGGAGGGGGGCTGGAAGGGGGTCCCCGGGTTTGGGTGCTGGGGGGCGCCCCTCTGGTGGTGGGGGGTAGATGGACCCACCTGCGGGAGGCTAAGATGCTTCTGGCAGCGCGGCTGGCAATTGCCTGGCGCTGGAACTGGGAGAGGGGGCCGAGCGTGGAGGATTGGTGGAGCAAGGTGGAGGAGATGATTCAGTTTGACCAACTGACTTATCGGTTGAGGGGGAGGGAATGGGAATTCCATAAAATCTGGGATCCGTACCTGCTGAGTCCCTTGGGGAGTCCTGGGAGGATGGGGTAAGGGGGAGGCAGTACAGTACGCATAGCGCACACAAAGCACACACAAAACACACGATTCGCAGTCACACACTATATCAGGTCCGGGGGCGATAAGCTTGATATAATTTTATTGTTGTATAAATGTTATCTAGTTCTGTTGGTTGTTTAGGGATTGATGGTTTCCCTGAATTTTTTGTTTTTCTCTATTTTAGCGTTGTGGTTTGAGGCTGATGGTGGGGGACAGCGATGTGGCCCCGTCCCCAGGGGCTGATAGCCGAGGGGGGGGTACTGGGAAGGCAGCTGTATCTGTTAGTATTGTGTGATGATTTTTTACCCTGCCTTTCACATGCTTAATAAAAACAAAGTTTCAAAAAAAAAAAAAAAAAGATCCCAAATTACCCATGTCTACCAATAGCCAGATTAATATGAATAAAATACAGTCTCTAAAATGCTTGTATGCAAATGCTAGAAGTCTAAAAAATAAGATGGGAGAATTAGAATATATAGCACTAAATGAGAGGTTAGATATGATTGGAATATCAGAGACATGGTGGAAGGAGGACAACCAGTGGGACACTGTGATACCTGGGTACAAACTATATCGTAATGATAGAGCTGATCAAATTGGTGGAGGGATTACACTCTATGTTAGAGAGGGCATTGAGTCAGAAAGGATTAAAGTTTTGCAGGAACAAAATTAGCTGTAGAATCTCTATGGATTCATGTAATAAGGGGAAGGCGATGGCAGTAGGGGTGTATTATCGACCACCTGGCCAGAATGAACAAATGGATGATGAAATGCTCAAAGAAATCAGGGAAGCTAACAAAAGTTACAACACAGTAATAATAATGGGTGATTTCAATTACCCCGGTATCGACTGAGTCAGTGTCACGGCAGGACAGGCTAGGGAGATAAAGTTTCTAGATGAAATAAATGACTGCTTCTTGGGGCAGCTGGTTCATGAACCGACCAGAGGGGAAACCATATTGGACCTAGTCCTTAGTGGAACACCAGATCTAGTGCAAGAGATAAGGGTGTTGGGGCCACTTGTTAATAGTGATCATAGCATGATTGCGTTTGATTTAATTAGTGGAGGAGGGATAGTAAGGAAATCCACAGTACTACCTTTTAACTTTCAAAACGGAGACTATGATAAAATGAGGAAAATAGTTAAGAAAAAACTAAAAGGAGCAGTTGCAAAGGTTAAAGACTTACATCAAGCTTGGGTGTTGTTGAAAACTACTATCTTGGAAGCCCAGACCAGCTGTATTCCACGCTTTAAGAAAAGTGGAAGGAAGTCCAAAAAACTGCCAGCATGGTTTAAAGGTGAGGTCAGAGAGGCTGTTGTTGCCAAAAAAGCATCTTTCAGGAAATGGAAAAAAGAGCCAAACGATGAAACCTGGAAACAGCATAAGCACTGGCAAGTCAAATGCAAGGCATTGATAAGGCAAGCAAAGGGAGAATTTGAGAAGAAGCTTGCTGTGGAAGCAAAAACACAAAATAAAGACTTTTTCAAGTACATTCGTAGCAAAAAACCTGTGAGAGAGTCAGTTGGTCCATTAGATGAAAGAGGGGTTAAAGGGGCACTAAGAGGTGACAAGGCGATAGCGGAGAGACTGAATGAATTCTTTGCTTCAGTCTTTACTGAGGAAGATGTAGGGATGTTACCCATGACTGAAGTGGTATTTAAAGGTGCGAAAGAATTGAAGGAAATATCGATACATCGGGAAGATATATTACAACTATTAGATAAACTGAAGAGTAGCAAATCACCTGGGCCGGATGGTATACATCCAAGGGTGTTGAAAGAACTGAAATATGAGATTGCAGACCTGCTATTAGTAATCTGTGAATTTTCATTAAAATCATCTGTAATACCTGAAGATTGGAGGATCGCCAATGTAACGCCAATTTTTAAAAAGGGCTCCAGGGGTGATTCGGGAAACTACAGACCGGTGAGCCTGACGTCAGTACTGGGAAAAATGGTAGAAACCATCATAAAGAACAAGATTACTCAGCATCAGCATGTAGATAGTCATGGCCTAATGGGAGACAGCCAACATGGCTTTAAACAAGGAAGATCTTGTCTTACTAATCTGTTATGTTTTTTTGAAGGTGTGAATAAACAGGTGGAAAAAGGTGAGTCGGTTGATATAGTGTATCTGGACTTTCAGAAAGCCTTTGACAAGGTCCCTCATCAGAGACCTTTGGCAAAACTAAAGAGTCATGGGATAGGAGACAGTGTACTATTGTGGATCAGGAACTGCTTTTTGACATATTCATAAATGACCTGGAAACGGGAATAACGAGTGAGGTTATCAGATTTGCAGATGACACAAAACTATTTAAAGTTGCTAAAACCCAAGAGAATTGTGGAAAATTGCAAGAGGATCTTTATAAATTGGAGGACTGGGCATCAAAATGGCAGATGACATTTAATGTGGACAAGTGCAAAGTTATGCACCTAGGGAAGAACAACCCAAATTATGGTTACAAGATGCAAGGTTCCACATTAGGAACCACCACCCAGGAAAAAGATTTAGGCATCAATGTGGATAACATGTTGAAACCCTCGGCCCAGTGTGCAGCGGCAGCCAAGAGAGCAAATAGAATGCTAGGTATCATAAGGAAAGGAATGGAAAATAAAACAAAAGATATTATAATGCCTCTATATCGTTCCATGGTGAGACTGCACCTTGAATATTGTGTGCAATTCTGGTCGCCGTATCTTAAAAAGGATATAGCGTTATTAGAAAAGGTTCAGAGAAGAGCCACCAAAATGGTAAAGGGGATGGAAGGATACTCCTATGAAGAAAGGCTAAAAATGTTAGGGCTCTTTAACCTGGAAAAGAGACGGCTGAGGGGAGATATGATAGAAGTCTATAAATTAATGAACGGAGTGGAACAGGTAAACGTAGATCGATTGTTTACATTATCAGAATATAGATAGACTAGGGGACGTGCAATGAAGCTACAGGGTAAACTATTTAAGACTAATAAAAGAAAATATGTTTTCACTCAACGTGTAATCAAAGTCTGGAATTTGTTACTGGAGGATGTAGTAAAGGCTGTTAGTGTAGCTGGGTTTAAAAAAGGTTTGGACAAGTTCCTGGAGGAAAGGTCCATAAACCATTATTAAAAAGGGACCCAGGATATCAATGCTTAACCCAGTACAAGCATTGTGGAACCTGTGTCTTTTGGGGAAACTGCTAGGTACGTATGACCTAGATTGGCCACTGTTGGAAACAGGATACGGGGCTTGATGGACCTTGGTCTGACCCAGTATGGCATATCTTATGTTCTTATGTTCTCCTCCGCATGTGGGAGATAACGGCATCGGTGCCTATAGTCAGCCATTGACTTGATGCGATGTACAGAGTCTGGCTAGGCCCTTGCTTCAGGAAGTTGCAGTTGCTACATAACTCCATAGTAGTGGAGTCAGCCATGCGTCGACTCAAAAGCCAGAAGACGCATTCCTCTGTGCCCCATGGCAGGGAGGCCCATACCCTCAGCACTCTCGGTAGGAAGTACTACCAGGGCTCGATGCTTGCCTGACGGATCCAAGCATACTAGCTCTATATAGGCATGTACCTTCGGTATTTGACGAAGAAGCTTACTGGGTTCTTCGTTGGCCTCTGGGATGACCACCTCCAGTGATTCCGGAACCTGACCTAGGGCATCAGGGAGTGCTCGAAGTTTCTGACTCGGGTGGCCTACAATGGCTTTGAGTCAACAGCATGGATAGCTGCTGGGGCATTGGTGCCCAACACCTGGTATGGCTGCAGTCTTCAGATCTGGAGCAGTGGGTGCAGGACAAGCTCATTGATGTCCAACGCCAAGGAGAAAATCTCTTTGGCAAACCCATGGCAGAGAGAGTGGCAGAGATTGAGTCTGAGTTCCTTATGAGAACTCGACTTTCCAAGAAGACCGCTACCCTCCCCAGGAGGAAAGCCCTGGGAAAAAGCCTCCCTACCCGAGGCAGGGTCAAGCTTACTGGGGATACCCACAGTATCAGGCTCTTCCTACCCCTCAGCAGAGCCACCATGCCAAAGAAACAGGTCAGGGTGCCTCAAGCAAAAGGGCCCCAAGACCTAGCACAGCCTGGGGGGAACTTTTGACTCCTGGAGGTCAGCTGCCCAAAGGTGGACATCTGGTTCTCTTTGCCCACCGGTGTCTGCCATCACTACCGATGCTTGGGCACTCCAGGAAGTCAGAGAAGGCTACCTTCTTCACCTGGGCCAGACTCCTCCCCCATTCTTACCCAGGAAAGCCCTCTCAGACTCCCCTGCCATGGAACCTGTGCCCCATCAACTAAGGGACAAGGGGTTCTACTCACGGTACTTCCTAGTCCCAAAATGAACCAGGGGCTAGGCCCATCCTAGACCTGTGAAACCTGAACAAGTTCCTGATGCGGAAAAAGTTCAAGATGCTCTCCCTTGAAACATTGCTGCCATACCTCCAGCAAGGAGACTGGCTATGCTCCTTGGATCTAAAGGATGTGTATAACCACATCCTCATTCATACCAGCCACAGGCAGTACCTCAGATTCATGGTCAGGGGCAGCCACTATCAGTACAAGGTGCTACCATTCGGTCTAGCCTCCGCACCCAGAGTCTTCACCAAATGCCTAGCAGTGGTGGCATCCTTCCTCCATCTCCAGGGCACCTTTGTCTTCCCCTGTCTGGACGACTGACTCATAAAGGGGGACATGGCCTCAGAGGTGCAGTAGGCCATGGCCCACACCATCAGTGTTTTGTAACACCTGGGGTTTGTGATAAACCACCACAAGTCTTACATGATCCCTGCACAGGGTCTGGAGTTCATAGGACTCAACTGGACACTCTTCAGACCAAGGCCTTTTTCCCCCCTAATAGAGCAAGTCGCCTTGTAGCTTTGGCCACAGAGGTACAGCGCCACCACAGTGTGTTGGCTCGCTCCCTGCTCCGTCTACTCGGTCACATGGCATCGACAGTCCATGTTGTCTCCAATGCTCTTCTTCATATGAGGGCAGCTCAGTGGGACTTATGCTCCCAGTGGACACAGTCCATGGGCCGGCTTCGGGACAGGGTCTGCATGACCCACCCACTGGCAGAGTCGCTCAGCTGGTGGAAAACCACAGCACCTACAGGCAGGCATGCCTTTCAAGAACTCAGCACCATAGCAGGTCCTCACCATGGACACCTCCTTGCTGGGGTGGGGAGACCATTGTGGGGGTCTCCACATGCAGAGATCCAGCAGCAGATCAGCCTGCTGGAGCTCAGGGCCATATTCCTAGTGCTCAAAGCTTTCCATCACTGCCTACAGCACCAATCGGTGTTGGCCCAAATGGACAACCAGGTCACGATGTTCTACCTGAACAAGCAGGGAGGCACAGGGTCTTACACCCTCTGCCAGGAGGCAATAGCCCTCTGCTCATATGCGATCAGTCAGAGAATGCTCTTGAGGGCGGTGTACCTGCCGGGCCAGGACAATGCCTTGGTGGACAGATTGAGCAGGGTCCTACAGCTGCATGAATGGTGGCTAGACCCCAGAGCAGCCCAACGGCTCTTCCACCTCTAGGGCACCCCACAAGTGGACCTCTTTGCCAGTCTGGTCAATGCTCAGCTCCTTCACTTCTGCTCTCACCAGCCTCACCAGTCCCAGGTGGCAGCGGATGCCTTCCTCATCTCATGGTCGGAAGGCCTCCTGTATGCCTTCCTGCCCATGCACTGGTTGCCAAAACCAGTGATCCTGGTGACCCCATGGTGGCCCAGGCAGCCTTGGTTTCCGCTGCTGCTCCACCTATTGACGAAGCCCTGGTCCCTCTGGGGAATGCCCCAGGATTACTGACTCAGGAGGACGGCTCCTTCCTTTATCCCAACATGGGGTCTCTGGCACTAACAGCATAGCTTCTGAATGGGTAGCCTTGGCTCCCTTCAACCTCCTGAGGGAGGAGGAAGAGGTCCTTCTAGCTTCTTATAAAATCTCCATGAGACGGACCTATGCCTTCAAGTGGTGCAGATTCTTGGTGTGGTGCACAGAGCAATGGGTCAACCCGTTCTTTTGCTTGCTGCAGACAATGCTGCAGTACCTGCTTCATCTCTCGCAGGCTGGACTCAAATCCAGCACTGCCAGGGTACACCTGGGTGTTCTTTCGGCGCACCACCACCTTATCGAGGGCAAACCCTTCTCTGCACAGCCCCTCATTACCCAGTTCTTACAGGGCCTCCTGCTCTCTAAACTCCCCATCTGCCCACCTCCGGCAGTAATGTGGTAGTCATGGCTCACCAGGCCACCATTCGAGCCCCTGGCTTCTTGCCACCTACGGTACCTCTCATGGAAGGTTGTCTTCCTGGTGGCATTCACATTCGTTTGCAGGGTCAGCGAGCTTCAGGCCTTGGTGGCAGAGCCACCCTAAACCAGGTTCTATAAGAACAGGGTCGTGCTTTGCATGAACCCTAAATTCCTTCTGAAAGTGGTGTCCTCGTTCCACCTCAGTCAGGAGGTGGTGCTACCCATTTTCTTTCCATGGCCTCATGCCGACAGGGTGGCGGCATTCCTCCATACCTGGGATTGTAAGAGGGCCCTGTCTTTCTGCTTGCAGTGTACCCAGGGCCACCGCAAAGTGTCTAAGCTTTTCGTCTCCTATGACCCCAGTTGGCTGGGGGAGGCGGTAACCAAGTGGACCTTGTCCTCCTGGGTGGCAGACTGCATTGACCTTGCTGGAGTGCCGGGCTGTGGCACACAGTGTTTGGGCTATGGTGACCTCAGTTGCAAACTTGCACTCTGTCCCCATGACAGACATCTGCCAGGCCACCACCTGGTCCTCAGTTCATACCTTCACAGTTCACTACTGCCTGGAGAGGGAGTCCCAATGGGACAGCGCCTTCATCCAGGCCATACTCTGTAATCTCTTTGGGATCTAAGCAGCTCCTACCCTCCGACCCTTCTTGTTCAGGCTAGCAGAGTGATGGTTCTCCCTGGACACTGGGGTCTTTTCAGAGTCTGTCCTTTGGACTCACATGCTGCTGCTCATGGTTTGACCATGGTTTTCTACAGGTTCGTGGTAGCCTGTAAATAGGGAGTTCCATATGTGAGGACTGACTTTCTTCTTGTTCCCGGAGGAAGAGGTGTTCTCTGGGGACAGCAGGAATCAGTCCTCACAACCTTCCCTCCTCCCCATGGAGTTGCTGTATTTTGCCATCTTCTTTTGTCGGCTCTAGCTATGCCATCTGACCGAGCAAGATGGCACCCTTGAGCTGGAAGGGACCACTCATGCATGGTGGCATCTCCCAAAGGCTTTAATTGAAAGCTGGGGAGATGCTTCCATGGGGCGATGATGTCACCCATTAGTGAGGACTGATTCCTGCTATCCCTGGAGAACATTTGTTACAGGTGAGTCACTATGCTTTATTCCCAGAATATCCATCCTGATGTAGATATTAATATTTTATTTATTTATTTAAAGGGTATTTCTATCCCGCCTTATCCTTCAATCAAGGCGGTGTACACAGCAAACAATCAAGGAGTTGGCATTTGTGTTCAAGGTATTCTTATATTGTACAGTGGATGTGTATGTGTGTGGGTAGGTTGATTAGCGTGCGCTATTTACAGCATGAGCTTTATACAGTGCTATGTACAATGAGCGTGCGGGTGAGACGTTAGTTCGTGGCTGTTGCTCCCATTATGTGTTTGGGCCGTAGTGTTCCAGGAAGAGCAGAGTCTTTAGTTGTTTCCGAAAGTCCTTAGTGTCTTCCGTGGATCGCAGTTCGTCAGGGAGTGCGTTCCACATTCCAGGTGCTGCCATTGATAGCGCTCTTCGTGCGGTGGACTTGCATGCCTTTGTGTAGTCTTTTGGCGTGTTGATTGTGTCCGATATGGCTCTTCTTCTAGGTCTTGTGCTGACGTCGGGTTGTATGAGGGGTTGAAGGCTGTGGGCAGAGTTCCTGTGTTTGATTCTGAATATGTTTAGGATTGTCTTGTATTTGATTCGTGAGCTGATTGGGAGCCAGTGTAGGTCTTTTAGTATGGGGATGATGTGGTCTTGTTTTGATGCTCCAGATATTATTCGTGCCGCCGTGTTTTGGGCCATTTGTAGCGGTCTGAGCGACTGTTTTGACATACCTGTATAGATCGGGTTGCAGAAGTCGAGTATGGGCGTAATTAGAGCTTGACAAACTGTGCGGAAATGATCTTGTGTGAGGAGTGGCTTGAGGCATCTGATTATTCTCATCTTGAAGTATGCGTTTTTGGTGGTCCTTCTGATGTGTGACTGTAGGTTTAGCTCCCTATCAAGTGTTACTCTGAGATATTGCACCTCCTTTTTTAATGGTATTGTTGAATTGTTGACATTTATGGAGGGTGGCGGGCTGAAGCTGTTGTTTCGTGTGACGAGAAGTGCTTCTGTCTTGTTGTAGTTTATGGTCAGGTTGTTATGGAACCAGTTGGACATGTTGAGGCAGTCTGTTATTCTGGTGTAGTCAGGGTCGTCGAGGTTGGTTGGGATGTATATCATGCTGTCGTCTGCGTACATTGTGTAATGTATTTTGTGCTCTTTCATGATGTTACAGATCGGTTGCATATAGAGGTTGAATAGTAGTGCGGATAGGGCGGAGCCTTGTGGCACCCCTTGGTTGATCTTTGTGGGTCGTGAGGTGTTGGGACCAATCTTGACCTGGAACTGTCTGTCAGTTTGGTAGGAGTTGAACCATTTCAGGGTGGTGCTGTTTATTCCGATGCTCTGTAGTCTGGTTAGGAGGATTCTGTGGTCCATTGTGTCGAATGCAGCTGAGATGTCTAGGAAGATCATTAGTGTTCCTTTTTTTGTGGTTGTCTATGATTTGGAGTATGTCGTTGAGTAGATATAACAGTAGTGTTTTGACTCCATGGTTTGGGCGAAAGCCGTGCTGTTGTAAGTCCAGTGGGGCATGTGTGTCGATATGGTCCTGGAGTTGGTGTTGTACAGCTTTTTCTATAATCTTTGCCAGTAGCAGTATGCTGGAGATTGGTCTGTACGCTGCTGGGTTGCTCTTATCTAGTGTGGATTTAATATTGTGAAAAAGACAAAAGCTTTCTTAACCCTTCAGTCATATCACTTGTACAAATAATGAATAGCAGCAGCCCCCATTCTGATCTCAATGGCATTCCACAACTCACCCTCTTCACCATTTAGCACCACATTCCAACCATTCCCAAAGTTTTTCACCTTGAGACCCCTTCCCAAGACTGTTCAGGTTGTTAATGAGTCTTCTGTGTGAAACAGCATCCAAAGCTTTAATGAAAGTGTATTATATCCAGAGTTCTCACGGTATCTCCTACCAAGATCATATTCTATGCTCATCCTGTCAAAAAACGTTGATCAGACTTCTTTGACATGACTTTCCTAAGGATAAAAAGGAGCCCACCAGTAGCTTATGTACTAGGGCTAAAGATGAAGGTAGCGATAGTGCAAAACTTTCAGGAAAATATAACATCTCTGGTGCAGCAACAGGTCATGGTGAAGTTGTGCAACAGCAAATAAACCACCTAAGAACATAAAACAATCATGAAAAAGTTACTAATCAGCTCATTCCACTAGTTCTTTGCTGCTAATAATTAAACTGACAAACTATTAGACAAATTCATATAGCGTCATTGTGGACATCAGCAGCTACGATAATTTTATCCAGTTTCCCTCTGCCTAAAATACTATAGGTCTGATCATCATCCTTCCATGACCTTATCACTTCCCTCTGCGATAAAGGAGCCGTCGGTTATACAGGTTTGACTGCCTGCTAAAAATTGCTCCATACCCTCTTTGCTCCTCATTGGGAAATGCAGCAGGATAGAGTGGCTAGATGAGTCATTTCTTAAGTAAAATAAACCCTCATCAACCATAGTGATGATTCAGTCTGCTAAGCTAAACTCAATTTTTCCTTCTGTTCTTCTGGGTGGTTTATGAAGAAGTTCTTTGTCAACGTGCCTAAGCCGTAGTCTGCAGAGCAACCATTCAGGCCATTGCTAGAAACAATGCAAGGGCAGTCACCTCAAGATTTATTGCATGGGCTCTTCACCACAACATCTCAGTGCTTGGAGACAGGAGATACCAAGGCATCAGTGCAGTGTCTGCTCCACCTAGGCTCTGACTGTAGAAACGTCAGTAGCAAGAGGATGGCTGCATGGACGCTATTGACCTTACTAACCTGGAAGCCAAAATATCTGTTATTACATTTCTTAGGAACCAAACCTATGTAATCTTAGGGTCTCGTTTCTCGCGGGGGGTGGGCATCACCACAGTAATCATATGCGGAAGAATTGACGGCCTGCCTTCAGACTCATTACACGTCTTGTCTCTTTAGATTTATCCGCAGCATTTGACCTAATTGATCACCAAACTCTTCTCTCTTGTATGTACGATGCTGGTTTACGGGGCACAGTGCTGAAATGGTTCCGGTCCTTTCTCACTTCCCGTTCTTTCATTGTCCATCTTAATAATCAGTCCTCTTCCCCCTTTCCTTTAGTATGTGGAGTGCCCCAGGGCTCTGTCCTGTCTCCTTTGTTATTCAATATTTTCCTTGCCCCTTTGCCACTTCTAATTCAACAATATCCAGTTTCAACATACATTTATGCCGATGATATTGTGCTCCTCTCCCATACCTCTCCGGTCAATCCAGATATTTCACAACTCAACAAGTGTCTTACTCACATTGCCTCTAGGCTTGCCGCTAATTTTCTCCATCTGAACCCTGCTAAGTCCACAGCCATGTGGGTTTCTCTGAGCACTTCATGTCCTACTGTTGCCCCTCAAATTAACTCTGCCTCTGTCCCACTCACCTCCTCCTTCTGTTATTTAGGCGTGACCTTGGATTCCTCCCTTTCCTTTCACAACCATGTGTCAACCCTTACTTGCCGCTCCTTTTTTGCTCTGCGTCAAATCAGGGCAGTTCGTTCTTTGCTTCCTCCCAGTTCACTTACTACTCTAGTATTAGCCTTGGTCATAAGTAGGTTGGACTATTGTAATATAGTCCTTGCCAATTTACCCTCCTATCAGCCTCAGCGCTTACAGTTAATACAAAATACAGCAGCCCGTCTTATTACAATGCTCACCGGTCCGATCATATTACCCCCCTCCTTTACCATCTTCACTAGCTGCCTCTTCGCGTCAGATTCCAATATAAATTCCTGATTGTGACACATCGGGCTATTCATACAGCGAACCCACTTTATTTGTCTGATCTCATTTCTCTCCACACCTCATATCGTCAACTCCATTCATTGCATGCAAATCGGCTGTCCTTACCTTTCCCCTCCAAAGCCCATTTAGAACAGACTCGACGTGCCGCCTTTTTCTTCCTCAGTCCCGTACTTTGGAACGCCCTGCCATCCTCCCTCCATTTAGAACCCTCATACTCAAAATTCAAAAATTTGTTAAAAACTCATTTGTTTGAACAGGCCTTCAACCCTCCCCTGTGATATCCTCTGTATACCCTACTTAAGTATTTTTATTTTATTTATTTATTTAGACAGTTTTGTATACCGCCTTATCCTTCAATCAAAGCGGTCACAACACAATTGGGGGATACATTTAACACGCGGGGATATGAGACACATACACTAATACTTACAGGGAACATGGGCAATGGAGGGTTAAGTGGCTTGCCCAAGACCACAAGGAGCATCTGTGGGACTAGAAACCCCAGTCCTTCCGGCCCAAGGTTGCTGTCCTCTAGTGGGATTTGAACCCCCGACCTTCCGGCCTGAAGTACCGTGCCCCAACCACTAGGCTACTCTTGTGTTATTTGCTATTGATCTAATACTTCTATCCTTTTCTATATTATTATGGCGTTCTTTTCCATTTTCCCATAGCGTAGACATGTTTTACTTATTGTAAACCGCCCTAATGTCTCAACAAGGACGGTATATAAAGTGCAAATAAAGATCACCGCTTTTGCCTAGCAATGTTTCTCCACCTGAAGATTTTACTTACCTACCTGAAATTCATTCAGCAGATGGCAGAGGTAGAAAGACAGCCAGATCTGACATCTTTGAATTATTGCAGTATGCTTCAAAGGAATTGGAAGCCATGTTAATCCATAGGCTACTACAAGAATTGCAGATGTGAATATAGCAAACTGTCATCTCCTCTGCAGCAACAGCAAGGAAATTAGACCTGAAAGTATGAAGTACAGACTGCTTCTGGCTTTAGGGCAGTAGTTAGCCTGATGGTCAGTGGTGATAGAATCAGCATTGAAGAAATCTAAATGCTCTAAAGAACATGCCAATGCCCCATCCCGAAAATATTAAATAGTGTGGGAAAAAAGGTATTCCAGGGAGCCATGCTGAGTTCCAGGATTGCAGCATACCTATTATGCATGGTGCAGTCCATGAACAAATGTCTGCAAAGTTTGAAGGCCTTCATAGGATATGATGGCAGGGAAAAATTCCTTGAACAGATGGATAACACAAAATACTGTGGTGAGAATAAAGAAAATCAGCATATAAGCATTTGACAACTTGCCAGAGCTTCATCATTTGCCACTGAGGCAAGGAGGTGAGCGTGACTCAGAGCGTCAGGCCTAAGAGAAGATGTCCATGATAGGTTGCTCATATACAGGAGACATCTTTGGAAATAAAATGAAGGAGATGGCCTTGATAAAAGCCAACTGTTCCTCCTTCCAGATGTTTTCTGCTGGAATGGCTGAGCATTGTATGTCTTCAAGAAAACTATTGTATCCATATAAGAGACAGTTCTTCTAGTAAAAGGATATCTATCGTCAATATGCCAGGCAACAACAATAGCAGAAACAGCCTCTAAGGGAGAGGAGATTGTCCACGTCCCAAATACTTGTTCAGTCAAGGCTTTTTTGAACAAGGATAACATAACCAGTCTTTCAAACAGTACCAGAAATTCCCTTCCAGTAGGAGGCAGAATTTAGTATTTTGCCAAATCTTGGTGCAACCTTACAAGGGGACAATTATAAGCGTCCTTGGTATGACACTAAAATGATTGGGTTAGAAACTGGCTGAGTGGGAGGTGACAAAAAGTTGTGGTAAATGGATTCCATTCTGAGGATGCCTCCATTAGCTGAACTAAAGCACTAAAGCACTAAGATTCTGGGTGGGGGGAGAGGGGCAGAAGGCCATACTGGTCAGTATTTGATATTTTCCTCCCCTTTCCCAGCAACTGTGTTCTTAGCAGGTCTTCCTCATGCATGTCACTTCCCTCTGCCATGCAGTCCAGCCTCGCCTTATGAGCCGTGAGATCTCCTAACCTCAGAGCTCATATCACAAGAGTGGCTACACGGCAGCATGAACCGATGTTCTATTGAGTGCCACTCATCCTGCCAGCCACAGGGGTGTCCAGCTGATTTGGGACAGTAGAAAAATAAAGTACTGGGACTTGGAGGAGAGCTGGCAGGAAAAGATCTTCATGGGGGAGGGCGTGGAGAAGAGACCTACATGCGTTTGGATGGGGAAGGAAAGTGAAAGTGAGACCTTCATAGAACAGGGAGGGAAAGGGAGAGGAATATCGGCAAGGAGGGCATATTGAGAAGGAACAGAGAGAGTGAGGTTTATATGGGGTGGAGGGAAGGATGAGCAAGCCATAACGTGGTGGGTGAGGCAGATGAGGGAGATCTACATGGGGTGATGGGATAGGGAGAGTGAGACTATACCTGAGATGGGGTGGATAGGATGGAGTGAGGGAACAGGGAGAGAGGACTCAAGATGGCAAAAGAAAGGGGCAGGGTAAAGAGCGAGTGAGAGGAAAGGAACTTGAGCTGGTCAGGGGATGAAAGACAAAAGAAAGTAGATGTAGACTGGGAAGGGAGTGAGCACAAAGTGTGGAAATGGGAGCCTAGGGAGTGGGTGAAAGACAGAGGGGGTAATGGGAGACTGGGAAAGGAATGAATGAGGAATAGAAGAACCAGGGAGGAGGTGAGAAAGGCTCGATCCAGGTCAGAGAGATGCGGAAGAGGAAATGAAACAAATAGGGGCGAGAAGCAACAGAAAATGGAAAGGTGAATCTGAAAAAAAGAACAAGAAGGCACTGAAAACAGGAAAAAAAGACAAAAAACAACGGGCCCAATTTTCATCTGGGCGGTGCTATGTGCCACGTCGGCGCATAGCCTGCCCCCCTTTGCCTAACCTGGATTTCCACTTCGGGTGTCAGGCATTGAAAATCCGGGTCTCGCCACACTCCTTGGAAGCTGCAGGAGCTAGCTGGATAGCACTAATTTTCAATTCTACCCGCTTAGCCCCTGCACCTGAAAGACAGGCGAGGAAAAACCTAGGACTAAATGGGTAGCACCAAAAATCGGTCCTACCCGTTTAGCTCTTTCCTCCTTCCCCGCTCTGTCCCGGAATGCTCCGATGGTAACCGCATAGCATCGGGGTGCATTAGGAACTTATCTGGGATTTTCGAAGGACATTACCCGTGTAGGTGCTCTTCGAAAATCCCGGATATGGCATTTACACGGGTAACTAGGGCAGCTACCCGTGTAAATGCCTTTGAAAATCAAGCCCAACAATATGATTAGAAAGATAAAATGCTCAGATACCAAAGGTAAAAAAAAAAAATTATTGATTGGAATCAGTCGGTTTTTAGCATATGCATCTCTGATGTCTCTGTATATACGTTTCTGTTTCTCCAGTGTCGCACTACATCGCTGCTTGGGGTTTCTGTTCCTAATGTGTGGTTCTTGTTTATGTTACCAACTGGCTCCAGATTTCAAGATAAAGCTGATCCATCCCTGGGTTTACTTGTAGCCTTACCTTTCTTATGAAATGCAATAGGGAAATCGGAACTACCATGGAGTAAAACCAGGACTGGGATCAAACTATTCTGAAAATCTGAAGCCAGTTGGCAATTCTCTTTGGTGAGGGTTCCTCTGTGTACTACACATGTGACAGAAGTACGGCATTTTAGTAGAGCTTAGTTTTTGTGTAGGGATCTTTAGCTATCTTGAGCTATAGGAGCTGCATTGATATTTTAGGGTCTATTGTAACAGGAGTTTTGGTATTTGAGTCTTGGAAGTTAGTGCTGTTTTGGTGTGACAGGGTTGCTATATACTGTAGGTTTGGAATGCCGTTTTTCTGTTGGTGTTTGCATTCTTGACAAAGTACCTTGTAGTGGAGTTTGTGTTCCTGTTACTGAGGTGACCCCAGAATTTGTATATTATTTATTTATTTAACCGGTTTTATATACCACTCTATTTTGCAGTCAGAGCAGTTTACATTCAACAATGAACAATAGCCAAATGATAATTTACATTGAACAGGAATGAAAACTTGGATAAAATAACAGTGTAAAACTTGGAATTTAATAATGAGATTTCTGTGAGGGGGACATGGGTAAAGTACTAAGAGAGAAGATTGACCTATATTACTACAGTTCTCTCAAGACAGTTCTTTCTCATCCTATTGAACGTGTTCATAGTACTGCTGGAATAAGTGAGTCTTTAGAGACTTGCAAAAAGTTGACAGTTCAGAAGTGGCTCGGATTGGATCCAGTAACGTGGTCCACAATGATAGTGCATACAACAAAAATGCTCGGCCGCGGGATATTTGGCTGCTTTTTATTCTTGCTGTAGTAGTGATGAGAGTACTGCACATGCTTTGCCTTCTTTTCCTATTGTCAGTTGAATGATGGATGAGAGAGTATCTGCTGATTGTTTGTATAGGATTTTAAATATTATGAGCAGGGCTTTATATTTTATGTGTACCACAATCGGTACCAATGTAGGTGCCTTAATATCGGGGAGCTGTGATCCAATTTGGAGGCACCATATAGGGTATGGGCGGCAGTGTTCTGCACCATCTGAAGTGGTTGAAGGATATGTTTCGATAGTCCTTGATAGATGCTATTACAAAAGTCAAACTGAGGGAAGATGATGGCTTGGAATACGGTGCAATAGTCATTGTCTCAAGCAGTGGTCATAGGTGGTGGAGTGTTTTTATCTTGTGATAAATTGCTTTTGTGGTATTGTAGATGTGGGTTTGCATGTTTAGGCGCTGATCTAGGGTTATTCTGAGGAAGTAAATTTCCTGTTTTGCTTCAAGTTCTGCCTTCAGCACATTAAAGGTTGATTGGGGTCTGAACAATTGATTTCTAGTAATGAAAAGTACTTCGGTCTTTTTGCAGTTAACAGTAAGGTTGTGCCTGGAAAGCCATTGGGAGACTGCATTGAAGCAATCTATTAATTTGGTATAGTAGGGTTTGCCAGTGGAGAAGGGTGCCTAAAGCATAATATATGCCAAAGGATTGTATTAAGGGGAAAATAGACTGAATGTAGAGATTAAATAGCAGAGATGACAATGCTGAACCCTGTGGGACACCTTGAGATTGATGGTATGAGACTAATGAGCAAGACTCTATTTTTACCTGTTGCATGCAACCTGTCAGGTAAAATTGGAACAACTCCAATGCTGTACCATCTAGCCCTATCTCTTGTAAGTGACCTATCATAGTATTATGACAAACTGAGTCGAAAGCTGTGGCAGTGTCCATGAATATTAAGATGAGGCCTTGCTTTGATTTCTCAATGCCTTTTATAGTTTTCTACATGAGGGAGATTAAGAGAATTTCAACACCATGGTGTTGTCTGAAGCCGTGTTGTTGCGAGTCCAGTGGTGCATGGGTGTCTATGTGATGCTGGAGTTGCTGTTGAACCGCTTTCTCTATGATTATGTGCAATGAGCATCGAACTTCACCTCTGAATGTGTATTGTATATACCAGAGCTTCTGCCATTAGGTAGGGGTATAGGTAAAGGGAGGAGGCCACATGCAAGAATAAAGGTTCACTTAGAGCACCTAATATCTTTGCACTGGCCCTGTTCTACAAGGATTTTTTCATTAATGGTCAACTTCTCCAGCAATATTCTTGTCTGGGTTGCCAAAATAGGGAAACTCTCAGCTATTAAATTCCTCACTTGTGTGGCTTATTCATCCTGCCTGTCAATGAAGAAAGCTAAGTTGCTTGCCTGTAATGAAGGTTCTCCATAGACAGCAGGATAAATCCGACACCTATACTTGCCCACTTTCTTGGGGAGTTGACGCCTACGATTAGTAATGGTCTGAGGGGACTTGAGGGGTTGCACCTGTGTGGGAACTCCCACATGTACTCAGAGAGAGCTGGTCCATGTTGACATTGTCAGATGACATCAGTCACTTGTGTGTCTAATTTATCCTGCTGTTATGGAGAACACTCATTACAGGTAAGAAACTTCATTTCTTCAAGGCAAGGTGCAATAGGCTTCAGTGGTAAAAACACCCTTCCCAGGAATGTTCTGTATGAGCTGTGTGGAGGCCCATTGACTCTCTTCTAACCAGTCATGCAATTTGAAACATACAGGGCCAGCAACTCCAGTAAGGCTATGGAACCCCAAACAGAACTGTGCTAGAGTGCGCCCTGCGTTTTGATGATTGTTAGTAGGACCCCATTCCGCTTGGAGGGAACATTGCCTACCAGTTTATGGACAAAGTTGAAATAACTAGACATGCAAAAAATAATCCCCAAATTAATATTTAAGCAATGTGAATGCACCACATCAAGTTCTTTGCTTAAAAAAAAAAAGGTTTTATTTCTGAATTTGACATGAATTATTTTTTAATGTGCTCGTGTACTTCAAGGGGGTAATTTTATAAACTTTTTTCCATGCATAAAAGAGTTTTTCTAAAATTACCTTATGGGATTCATGCGATAAAAATAATGCATGTACTTTTATGGAAGTAGGACTGTTCTGGGGAGTGCGCATATAGGAATGCATGTGTAGGAGTGTTTTGGGGGTGGCATGTAGGTGGAGTTGTAAACTACATGCATATTTTATAAAGTAGGCGAACATATGTGTCCTTCACATGCTAACATTTTATGCCAATTCCTAGCAGCCATAATTTGACTAGAATGAAGCCATTAACAATTACTGCCAGTCTGTCCCTAGAATTTTATAAAGATACGTAAGTGTTTGTGCTTTTATAAAATAGACTACAAATAGGCGGCTACTTATCCACTCAATCTAAGTGACCTGTTATAAAATTACTCCCCAAAATGTTTTGCAGAGGTTTAGTGTGAAAACGTGTATCTGCTTATTTGGAATGCAGGAGCCCAAGGGCACAGCCCATGGTTGAGGGAGGAGGGATTGATGAGCAGCAAACAGGAAAGCGATCATGGAAGAGTGAGAGGAATATTAGGGTGGCTAGAGGGAAGTATGACCAGAAGACTTAAAGGAAGTGGCAATGCCTCTCTCCTAATCATTGGTGGGACACCATTCAGAGCCTTGTGTCCAGTTCTGGATGCCAGCTCCCCAAGCCATATAGACAGAGAAGTGTGATAAATCTCGTTCCATTAGGATCATTCTGAACTGTGTCCCCTGGGAAGAATCGAGGTGTTTTTATCACAGTAAGTAAGGATGGTGGCTACTTAGACATTATTCTGTATAGTCCAAGGTCAGTGACAGTCATAGGCATTTCCTGTCAGCATGGCTTCATGCCTGGCGCTTGCATGTGAAAATAACCATGAACCAGAGTGATACATTCATGCTTTTGCAATAGATTTCTTTTTTTCTGGGGGGGACTTTGATGTTTCAGCTCTTGCTTTGCTAGTAATGATCTCTCCTCTCTTGTGCTCCTCTCCTCTCCCTCTCTGCTCTGCTGCTGTTGCTATGGTCCCCTGTGCAGGATGAGATCCTGGTGAGTAGAGGGCTGCGTTACAGGCTCTGCGTGTGAATGGTAATGATGCGTCTAGGGATAGTGCCGCTTCCACTGCACCTGAAAAGGGGTGGGACTCCCAGGAGTCAATGACAACAGTAAATAGATGACGGAGATCATTCTTTTAATAAAAGTTTTGACAGTTCTGTACATCTGACAAACACTGTAAAAAGTGATTCACATATGTTTTATGAGCATTAAAACCAGAGCATCATTGGGGGGGGGGGGGGAGGGAAGGGGTGTGTGGGGGGGTGTCTGCAAGTAAACACTTCTGTACCTGCAGAAAGTTTGTTCAAAACGTGCCACCATAAAACTTTAGCTAATTCTCTATGTGGCCATATTTTGGCAAATGGCTGGTTTAGGAAAATGAAAGTAAAAAAAAAAAATTGTTTCTAAAAGAGGACAAGAGGTACAGAGAGACACAAATATGAAACACAACCCCTATGAAGATAAGCCCAAGGCTTATTGTCACTGAATCCAGACTTGAGGAGGATAAAAAATTCCAAAGAAATGGAATATTCTCTGGATCTCTTCTAACTCTCCCTTGGCAATCGTACTGGTTCTAAACATGTGCGGTAAAAGAAAAAGCCATAGATGTACACGCACACATGCATATAGGCAGTTCCACCTTCTCCGTGACTTCCTCTCTGGATCCATTCTCCTGCTGCCCTTCTGATCTTTAGACAAGAAAAGACCTATAGCAGGAGTCGCTGCAGGAGGATGCACAAAACATTTTGAGGTGGGTTAGTTTATTAGTTTTTTACATCTAGGCCAGACATGGCAGCAATGGAGTTGACTTAGCAATGAACAGTTGTGGTGAGCTGATAGCCATGGCATCGACTTTCTTCATGGTGTAGTATCATGGGACCAGACAGCGCACTCTTCCCTAGCGGCCATTTCACATGTACACTCTGGAGGTAATTTTATAAGAGGGTGCCTAGTTAAGGTGCCTGTTATAAGCCTATTTTATAAAAACAAGTAGGCGCCTACTTGTCTTTTTAAAATACTAGCCGAAGGACAGAAATCACACCTTAAGTTAAAGCGTGGATATTTACACCAGCACTGAGATTTCAAGAACGTCTGTATATTATAGTATTTCATAATCTACATGCATCCTTGTGTGCTTTGCCCATGCTCCACATATGCACATGCCCACCACTAAGTACATGCCCTCAAGCAACACACAATACTTAGACACTGGTTGGTATTTTGTAAGAAGTCTTTAATGCATGTATATGGCCATATATGCACATTAATGATTAAAAGAACCCCCTGTTAGGTTCATACTTGGCAACTAAAAGTATGTACCCCCTTATAAAATTGCCCCCTTTATGAGTGAAACAATGGGTGCCAACATTGACCTCAGATGGAAGCTTCACAATGACTATAGACTATTCTTCTCAGTGCCCCAAGACTGTGCCTTACCTGGCTCAAACCATGGAAGCAATCCTTCTCCTTATCTAGTCAAGTATATCTATTTGGAAGATGGGGGGTGAGCAACAAGGCTGTACTCTTTCAGATTGGACCATTAGCTACTTGTTCAGTAGACAAGAACGGTATATGTGCAATATGGGGTGAAACAAGGAACACAGGATAAGAATGTTCGGGTGAATTGTCCCACATAACGGAGCTCTAGGGCAAGCTCCTTCAGTGAAAGGAGACGATGTACACTGCAGACGTGGGCTTCGGAGCTGCCAAGACTGCTTCTCCTGCTTACTGTGTGGCACAGGTTAAGACACCAAGACAACTACTTCAAGCCAGGCTGTAGCAAACTCCCTTTTGCTCCCGCTACCTTCAAAAACTGAGACAAAAGGTTAAGCGTTCTAATAGGAAGAATGTTTCAGTCTCTCTCAGTTCTGTACCGCCAGTACTGGAAATCGTGTTATTTACTCAAGGATCCTCCGGTTTGGATAAAGAAAAGGTCACCAGTGACAGAGCTGGCATTTCTTTAGTCCTTTGAGGTTTCTGATTAGGAATGTGACCATGGGTTTTGGGCTGGAAATGCTGGCATCAGGAACAGGCAGTCCCTGCGATCCCAGGGGCCAAAGTGGTACTGGTAGATCTAGCAATTGAGGAACATCTTAAAGAGGTGGCTTTGGATAAGAGAGGACATGGGCCAAATTGGACCGGGTCCCCTAAGGATAAAGACCTGGTGTAACACTATTGATGTGAATTCTGCAACAAGAGCTGCAAAGAAAACTGGCTTTTGCTGTGGAGGGGCGACATCTCCAAAGGATATTGTCAATAAAAAGAGGGAGATAGCTTTATAGTGCACTCGCAAGATTAGGGAATCAATGCTGCAGTTGGAAGTGCCAGAACCATGATTGTAATGCCACAGAAGGGCATATGATCTGTGCTTCCATAGATTTTGGCTTGGCACGGGATTTCATTACTTCTAGATGAAGGTAATTGAACACTCCCAAAGATCCACCAAGGCATCAAATCCAGACAGTCCAGAAAGATGTCTTATTTCCTGTGTTTCTGTGTATGACCTTGAAGACTGGACAATTCACAAACATGATTAATTTATTAACCTAAGTTTCTTAATTAATCAAATACCAAACTTGTTTGATTTTGTATTCGTAAGCAACAATTTTTTGAAGATGAATTTTTTTGACACTCTTAATGCATTATTCTCAACTTGTATGGTTCTTCCTCCTTTTTTCTTGTGGAAGATGGGATGCAATTAAATGGACATCGTCTTTACCTCCATTCCATGTGAAATGGATCAGTGAAGGAATGGTCATTATTCATCTGCACAAAGCAGTATATTCTAGCAGAAGCTGTCTACCTAAGTTGACTAAGGGGCTCTTTTACTAAAGGTTAATGCGTGTTAAGTGCCACTGAGCCCATAGAAGTAAAACGACTGTGGGCACTTAATGCTCATTAAAACCTTTAGTAAAAGGGTCTTTAAGATTTGGAATTCATGGCTTATGTTGTCTTATGATGTAAAGTTTGTATGGCCTCAGTGCTCTTTTTAAGCAAGAGAAGCAGCAACAAGAACGTTAGGACCAGAATCGTGAAATAATCTCTCCAGCTCCACAGTTTAAGAATATTTATTTGATGTTGTTGTATAATATAATGGAGCGAAGTGTTGTGCATGCTATATTTAGTCTATTTGTCTATGCAGAATTCCGGGTCAGCAAGCAGGCTGCGGCTGAGACTTTTTGTTGGACTTACTCAATGCCTTCTATGACTAACTCCCAAGAGGTCAGCACTCAAAAGCAAGTCACAATAAAATATTCTCAGCTGCAACTTATTTGTTGGCCCTGATTTCTGTGTAATGTAATAGAGACATCTAATAAAGACTTTGTTCAAAATAATTTTTTAATATTACCTCTTATTAATAGCCATAAAGTGTTTTGCGTTTGAATGGAAATGTCTGTCTGCATCTCTCACAGCACCGGCAGACAGTTAGGGGCTTGTTTACAAAGCTGCGGTAGCGGTTCGCGATCGTTATCGGAGCCGCGGCCCCATTGATTTCAAGCCCCTTAGTTGCAGTGGTGCTAATAGAAAAGCAAAGTTATGTCTTAGGGAATGAAAGAAAATATTTTTTTGGGAGAGTTGTGGTGATTTTCTCAATTTAAGAATTAGTCATTAACAAATGCAAATAATTAGTATCCCGCATGATCAGAATCGCGATCCCCTCTGTGCGTCTGGTTCCATAATGTCTGGGTCTTTGTCTCTAAGGTGGAAACCTGGATTCAATCTCTACAGTTTCTCTCTGGTTGAAATGGAAGAGGTGTCTATGGGTCAGGAGTCGTCATCTCCTGCAGGTTCCCTATGGTGCTCGGCTAGAGAAGATTAAGGTTACAGCCCAAGGATAAAGTCAAACCTAGGCAGTTTACCTTTTGTCCTCCTGAATGGAAAGTTTGCAGGAGACAAAACTGTCCTCTGTCTAGAGGAGTGAAATCTGACTTCACGAGACTTCACCACCAGTAGCCACTTGCAAGAGAAGGTATACGGGCAAGAGCCAATTAAAAGCAAGGACCCTCAGGTAGAGAGACAACGTCATAACGTAAGATTTGAGCACAGCTCAGTTCAAATCTATGGCTTCTGTATGTGGTTGAATAATGATATAGATCCATTAAGACATCTTTCATAAACATTTATTCATTCTATATTAATATAATCAAATGTATGAGTTATTTGTTTTTTAAGGAGTTATAGGTAACATACAGTTATAAAATGGTCAAACAAAATCACACTAAAACGTCCATAAAGCCAATAACATATTAAACCAAACCAACACATAAAGAGATTTAAAACACCAGAAATATAAATGGAACATACTTAATGGCTTCTTTTCCACTGTTTCTGAATTTATATTGAGTGCTCTCTGAGACTTGTCCCTAAAGTTAATCTGGTATTCTATAATAACCAACAAATCATTCTGCCAGAACTAAAAAAAAAAATCCTATTAAGATGAGGTTTCATTCTTAAGATCTAAAGCAGGCTCTAACATTAGAATTGGAGGGAATACAACTTTTCAGATCAGAGTACCATTTTGTGGTAATTAGGGATGGTGAAGAATTAACAGCCTCTACTACCTCCTTTTCCATTGCTGTACTAAGGAGTTGTATAAGAAACACGTGGAGGCACCTTACGACCTGGCCGTCCAGTCCCTTGTGTGGCTGACCAGAAGCGGGATGCCCAGAGGTAGATCCAAATCTGATTCTGCAGGGGCTAGACGTGCCCATGGGATCAGAATCGGGTCTACGACCTGAACGTGCAGGCCGGGCTTTGATTCTGATCGGCCTGCACACCCAGCAGATCCCTGGCTACCTCGGTCAGGCTCCTGAATGAAGCCACAGTGCCATAGCGTCCCGTCATCATGCTATTGCGGCTCCATTCAGGAGCCGCAAATGCTGGCCACTGCAGGTTTTCTTATTTCCCCGCAGCCGGACCCTTTATCCGGCCTCCCATGACAGGATCTGGCTGCAGGGATCTTCCTGCACCCCCCTACCTGTTTGTCCCAGCCCAGCAGGATCCCCCGACGTCCAGGGGGACTTATTCCACCTCTGCAGTGGAATAAGTCCCCCATCTATGTTCATGGCCCTGGATGTACAGGGCCAACCTCAGAATCGACCCTGTATGTCCGGGATCACAGCCTGCCCATGCTTCACCCTTGTTCCACCTCAGAAATGCCCCTTCCGCCCCCATCTAAGCCTCCCCATACAAACGTGCTGTTCGTACAGGGAGGCATTAGCCGGGGCCGGCAGGGTAGTGAATAGTGGGGATGGATGTTTATTTATTTATTTAATTTATTTAATATTTATTTATTTAACTGTATTTATATCCCGCTTTTCACCGGGTCAAAGCGGCGTAACAAAGGGGGGGGGGGGTTAATCGGTCATAGGGATAGGGCCATCACCAGGAGGGCAACATTGATGATTCTGACAGAGGATAGACAGAGACAAGGACAAGGTAACATAGTTTTTGATCATGGGTTCTTGAGGATGGCCTAAAGGGGTTGGTGTAGTTATTTGTGGGAGGGTGTTTCTGTTTTGAGATATTCTTGGAATAGGATGGTTTTTAGCTGTTTTTTGAATGACAGGAGATCGTTGTTGTTCCTGAGGTGGCTCGGTAGAGAATTCCAGAGGGATGGGGCATAAAGTTCAAAGGCTCTGTTGCAGGTCCGTTGTGTGCATTTGGTTCTTTTGTGAGGGATGGTGAGGGAGTTGCTGCAGGTCTGTCTGGTCGTTTTGCTGTGGCCTGGACGGGTCAGTAGGGTGTGGAGCTGGGTGCTCTGTGTTTGCTGGATGGTTTTGTGGGTGAGTAGAATAGCTTTGTATTTAATTCTTGCTTCGAGGGGAAGTATGTGTAGGTCCCTTAGAATTGGGGTGATGTGGTCTCGTTTCCTCACATTCGGAATAATTCTTGCTGTGGTGTTCAAGGCCGTTCGGAGGGGGTTGGTTTGTGTGGCGGGTAGTCCATGGTAGATTATATTGCAGTAGTCCAGATGTGGGAGTGTCATAGCCTGCATTACTGTCCTGAAGTCTTGAGGTTCGAGGAGAGGTCAGAGACGTTGTACTGTTTTAGCCTTGTGGAATATAGTTCCGGTGGTCTTATGTCCAATAGTTCCGGTGGTCTTATGTCCATCCCCGAATAGCGGGGATGTCCAATCCAGACGTCCATCCCCGCTATTCGTTGTACTGAATGACCCCCATAGGACTCCTGGTGAGTTTCCTCAGAGCACACTGCACCCGCACAGGGTCTGCTTCTTACGCTGAGAAAGCGTGTGCTTCTGTAGGGGGAATCTGCAATGCAGCTGCTTAGGACGGGGGCGAGGAGACTGTGAAATGTCAGTGTGGACAAAGAGGCATCCGCAGATGTGGCTATTGGGAGGTGGGATCTCCAGGCTGCCGCTAATTCCATCCTGTGAGTTACTGCTCTGCTAAATCCCGTCTTTTGACTGCTAGAGAGTAACGCCATAGGAATCGTTTCTCTTATTGTTCCCTTGGGCCTGCAGCTAATATGAGGATCTCTGCAGTTTTCTTATTGTTAACACTTTTTCTTTTAATTACTGAACAGTCAGAACCACCCCACGCAGACTGACCTTTCCAGCTGCTAATTGCATTTGGGGATATTAAACATTTTTGTAGAAGAAGAATTCACATTTGGCAGAGCTATGGGAAGTCGGACAGGGAAGGATCCAGACAGGAAGTAACCTAAAACCTCCCTGCAACCTGTGGCCATTGCACTCCTTGAGAGGATGTACATATTAATCTTGCCCAGTGTAGGATTTAATAGATGATGATAAAGCATAGTAAAATTCAGAGAACTGTTTCCTATGTTGTATGGAATCCCTGCAACTTGTTTTTGGAGGGTCGGAAGCTAAAGGTGTCCTAAGGGTTTTTTTTTCATGACTGGATTCTTTCACTCATTGTGAGCCTCTTTATCACCCTGAATCTCTTCTGTAGTTGAATCTCTTCCTCCTTCAGTCTGTCTTCACTGCCAAACCTGCCTGTGCTCCTAAGGCTGAAGGACTTTGTCCTGGGAACACAGTGAGAGAGGGGGGTACAGGTCAGATGCCATTTACATGAGTCCTTCAGCACATAGTGCCTTTTTTTTGGACCTATTACTACTCTAAGATTCCCTTTGTAACTCGCACACACATCAAATACTACACAAACAAAAGTTACCATGTAATCTCAATTTCCAATGGGAGTTAATACTTATAATGTGTCTCTTTCTAAATACAAAACACACTTATCACTAAACTACATTTGAATGCTCAGATGTGGTTAAGGAGCCTCAGCTGAAGGGGGAATGGTGTGACATGCACCACGTCTTTCGACCGTGCTATTGTGTGCACACATCTCCTAACTCCTCATATGTCAGTCACTGGCTCCAGCCTATGTTTTTACAATTTTTAATTGCAATTAAAAGAACACAAAAACACTTAGTTTTCAGCAAAGTACACCACTTCGAGCAGTCAAAGGAACAAAAATGGGAGGCACAAATGTCGACTCGAGTTTCGCCCGCTAAAATTCTTGGGCTGCTTCAGGACTTCACAGATCCACGTGTCCCATCACTGAAATCTCTTTGAGGTGCTAGCATTACAGATGCTCCTGCAGTAAAGAATGGCATTATGATGGAAGAAGGCACCACTGTAAGGGGTAAAGTGCCAGTCATTTGAATGAGTGGATTGGGCAGTGATTGGAAAGGCAGGTCATAAGTGTGTGGATGTGGCAGTGCATAGGCACCATGGACAGATCCTCTCTCTGTGACCCTCTATGTGTGCAGTGGCGTCTTGTCCCATGTCTCCTGCTCCAGTGCAGAATCCTTCAGTCTTTGCCTTCCTCCGCTCCCTGCTGGCATTTCCTGCTTTTGCTAACACAGATTTCAGCCTGTTCTTTTCTCTTATATTCTTTCACAAAGTGTGTACTCAGGTCTGTAAACATGAGTGTTTTTTGAATGCTCATCTGACATACTGCATAGATTCCCCCAGATTCAATGACGTAGATGTGAAGTTGTCTTCTTCTTCAATCATGTGCTATGGCAGGTGTGAGACTGCCCCCTTCTCCCTTTGTGCGCCATGGTGGATGCAAGGCTGCCGTTCCCCTCTCCCCTTTTTGTATGTGATGGCAGGTGTGAGGACGTCGGTCCCCACCTCCCCCATTGTGTAATGGTAGGTTTGAGGCTATCCCTCTGAATTATGTGTGATGGCAGGTGTGAGGCTGTTCCACGTCCTCCTCCCCTTGTTGCATGTGATGACAGGGGTGATGCTATTTTCTCCCCTTTTATGTTTAGTCATGGGTGTGTGAAGCTGTTTCTCCCCCTCCTACATTATGAAGGTAATTTTGTGACAGGGCACTTTGATTAGGAGGTGGAAAAGTCACCTTCTGTTATCCTATGTGTCTTTAGAAAATACTATTGCAAATCTTGCAGAAAGAATTGCCTAGACTGTGGGTGGTTACATTTATGCCTGCCGATGAGTAGCAGAAATATTAATATATTACTGCAAGTACACTTGCAGTTTATAAAATGCATGCATCAATCACAGCTTCGCCCGAACTCCTAGCAGGAGCACGCCCATTCTACAAGTGAACTCCTAAGTGCACCATGTGTATTTTTTAGGCATGACCTAATCTTATCAAAAGCCATTTATGCACAGAAGAAGCTTCTTAAAATTACCTCCTTAGTCTGATAGTGGGTGCAAGACTATCCACACTCCCTGTGGTGTGTGATGATGATTGTGAGTTTATTTTTCCCCTTTACATTGTGTCTGTCTCTATTTGGATTCCAATGCAATCATGTTTTATTTCTTTGTAATGAAGCCTGGTTTCCTAGCTAATAGTACAGGCAGGTGCAGAGGTTGGCAGAAAGTTGCTCTGAAATCTTGTCCCTGGAGGCGATTCATGTTTTTTGGAAAACCACCCAAAAATCTTCTTTTAAATTTTCCTCAGGTAATCCGGAAGGGCTGGCTGACCATCAATAATATTGGAATCATGAAGGGTGGGTCGAAGGAGTACTGGTTTGTTCTGACTGCTGAGAACCTTTCCTGGTACAAGGACGATGAGGTGAGAAGCTTCAGTTCTGGGGGATATGCCATCTCTGGGCCCCCAGAATCTTTCCAGTGCGCTGATCTCCTTTTCCCAAAAGCCTCTTGCTCTTCTGCCTTGCCACTAGTCCCCTGCACACATGGATGCTTGGTCCCGGTTAATCTTCCTCCCTCGTTCACTTTTATTTCACCTTGCTTCCTTCTATCACTTGGAAACTTAGACATAGGGGAGGTTTTGACTTATCGCGCAGTATCACATTGCAGCTGAGGAATGCCTGCCTATTGCCGCTCTCCCGCTCTCACCTGAGCTTCTTAAGCTTTCTGGTCTCCTGCCTTGCTCTAGTTTCATGTCCCAGATGCAGAAAAAGAGAACGTTTTATGTGATACTAAGAGGAGATTACATTTGATATTAAGAGAGAAGACCCCTGCAAATGGCTGCTACAGTGTGCTTCTGGGTGATGCTGGAACACTGGGACTTTTGGTAGCCTATCTCCATCACTTCTCAGCCTAACATAACACCTGTAGTACCTGTGGCTACACAGAAGGCTATTAAACTAATAGGAGGGGTGATAGCAAGTAAAGCATTAGATTCTTGGGACATGAGGTAAGTCTTTTCTCTGTGCCACAGAAACTGTGTGACTTTGGGAAAGTCACTTTCTCTCCCTGTATTTCTAGTACCATTGAAAAAGGAGGCGTTTGTCCAAATCTGATTTTCCTGGTCAATCTGTTAAAAAGGAAGTCTAGCAGCAGATAGTGTTTTGTTAAAGCAGCACTGCTTCCTAGTGGCCATTTTAGGGAACTGGATTGCAGTTACCTACCTGGGGTGAAGCATGGTGTGGCTAGAAGTCAAACTCAGGATACCCCACTAGAGTTATTTTATATATTTCATTCCTTGAAGACAGGATGATTAAAAAAAAAGAATAAATAGATGACAGTTGACGCAGTTTAATAAGAGCAAGTGTATTTTAAGCTGAATTTGATATCTTGCAGGAGAAGGAGAAGAAATATATGCTACCAGTGGACAACCTGAAGCTGCGGGACATAGAAAAGAGCTTCATGTCCAGTAAACACATCTTTGCCCTCTTCAACACTGAGCAAAGGTTTGTTGCTTTCAGTCAAGGCTTCATCCCAAGCGGGCCAATGCAGAAAGCCCAACGCGCGCATTACGCACACGCCAAATGCAGAAAAGAACTGAACACACGTGGTATTCAGGCGCAAAGCAGTAGCGTGCCAAGAACATGATGCATAGTCCAACGTATTACAATGACATGTAGATGAGTTGGGTGTGATTAGATAACATGCTAATATGATCTGCGCTCAATGCAAAAACATGCGTTAGTGATTACCCAATCACCGGTAAACTAGAAAAGCATCGTTATTTCTATGGCTGGTCAGGGCTAGAAGTAAAAGCTAGTGCGTCCTGCTACTGCGTCCACGACCACATGTTGAAAAGGAGCCGTTTAAAGTTGAGCGTTTTGCCAAGTGTGAATTCTCAAACGTTTTCATTTGCGTATCGAGCGTGCAGGGAGATGTTTTATGCTGGTTCTCTTGCTTTTCTGCTGCCTGAAAGAGCCAGCCAGAGGAGGAGGAACAATGGAGGCCCAGGAGCATGAGGAGATACAAAAAAATAAGACGTGGAAACAAAGTGCACGGTAGTCGCTTAAAAATTCACCATCACAAAAAGGATGTGGAAACAAATCGCACGGATGTAGCACTTTTAAATATACACGCCACAGTAGGTGGCTATGTGACATGTATGCGCATATGCTGGGACATGGTTCTTACTTTTCATGTTTTGCACATGCGTTCGCGCCCCGTAAAGGCACAAATTTAACGATCGGCCTTTGTTTTACGATCAGGTTTTACGTCCATCTTTCCCCCTAATGCTCATGGTTACTCAGCCCTCATTTGCATGGCTAGAATTTTCTGCATTGCGCATTCGGAGATGTGCGTTTGGCGTGCGCTACACAAATACATTAAGCTTTTTGTATGCGCGCATTTAGCGTGACTTTTCTGCATTGGCCCGATGGAGTCTTCTTCCTTCACTGGTATAATGGAAGGGGGAGCGCCCTAGAGCACCAAAAAGCCATGTATGCAACTAGTTCCTGAAGGGTATACCCTTAGAATGGATTGGCAGGCATTACTTTCCTGGATTCAGGTTAAAGGTCACCTTCTATTATGGGGTTGAAAAGTCATCATTAAAGTAGAGACCCTGGTAAAAGTGTAGTTTGTCTTAAAGTCTGGCTTCTGAAACTTAACCAGAAAGCCAGGGTGTTAGCATAGAGGTTAAAGAGCATATAAAAGCAAATAAATAAATAAGAACTGCAAACTAGTGACCCAAAACCTTTTCGGATAGAGCAGTATTTGTCCGTTCCTGTTTCTCAGGATGGAGCATTATCCATGGCTATAACTTTGTTACAAATCTCTTTGTCAGGAATGTTTACAAAGATTACCGGCAATTGGAATTGGCCTGCGAGACCCAAGAGGAGGTGGATAGCTGGAAGGCTTCTTTTCTGCGTGCTGGAGTGTACCCAGAGCGAGTTGTGGTAAGTCAGTTAATGGGGTTGGGCGATATTATTTGCTCCTGTGGAGTTAAGAATTCTCTGTTGCCTCCTTTTGAGATCACATGCAGTCAAGCCTGCTCTTCTCTACAGCAAGCCAGATGCAAAAACCTTGAGGATTTCAGGAAGAGACAGAGAGTTTGCTCTAATCAGGGGCTTTTTCACAATTATTGGCTGCTCCATATTTTATAAGCATGTTGAGGTTAACACTCTTCTGAAATCACCCCAGTGTCAGGAAGTTTAAGGATCATAACAGTGAATGCTTATCTAGCAGCTGGAATTATTGACCTTGCTAAAATGCAGAGGCCACCCCTCCTATTCTTTCCTCTCTCACAAATTATCCATGTGTGCGCTGAATACAGTAGCATTGCTGGGACGTTGCATACTCACCTGTCAAAGTTCGGTTTATGCAGGAAAAACATTCCCTCACACACACCCACACCAAAATGCTTGAATATTTTTAGAAGATGCTGGGTCTCTATTATTTTCTGAAATCTTTTCTTTTGTCGCTTGTTTCTTTGTGTTGCTGATACTGACCTCATAGGAAAAAGACAAAGTAAGTGCCGAGCCCTGCATGGCTGCATGTTCTTAATTGGCTTTCCTGAGTACCTCTCTCTCTCTGGGGGTAAACATTTTTCTCTTACCGTGGGCTGACTTTTATTTGAGCACCATTTGACATTCTTTTTTTTATCAGGCCTGTATCATCCCTCACACGGGGGAGCTAGAGGAGGGATGGGACAAGTGCTTGGGGCAGCTGCTTCTAGGTAAACCTGCACTACACGTTGTGTTTGCTGTTCTTTCTTTGCAGGCAGGTGATTCTGAAGAGAACGGCGCCGACAGTTTTATGCATTCCATGGACCCTCAGCTGGAGAGACAAGTGGAAACTATTCGCAACCTGGTGGACTCCTATATGGGCATCGTGAACAAAACCGTCCGAGACCTCATGCCCAAAACCATCATGCATCTGATGATAAACAATGTATGTATGCTGAGCAACCCCCACCCCTCTTTCCCTTCGAGCTGCCACCTTCGTCTGCCACTCACTGATGTGCCCGTAGCGCTGCCTTCATGTAGTTGGGAGGAGTCGTCCTTGGTGTGAAAATTATGCAGAGTGCAGGGTTCCCTTGGAATTGAGAAAGGAGGAAACTTCTCGTAAAACAGTCCTTTTGCCTGCTGTAAATATCCCAACACTTTGTGGCTGAGAGTGAGAGGTGGAAGTGGCAGCAAAGCACAGCAGTGGAGACCAAAGGAATCCGGTTGAATGATCTAACATGCTCATTCCACAGACAAAGGATTTTATCCACTCGGAGCTGCTGGCAAATTTATACTCATGTGGAGACCAGAATACGCTGATGGAAGAGTCACCAGAGCAGGCTCAGCGGAGGGATGAGATGCTACGTATGTACCATGCCTTGAAGGAGGCGTTAAACATCATTGGTGACATCAATACCACCACCATCAGCACCCCTATGCCTCCCCCCGTGGACGACTCATGGCTGCAGGTGCAGAACATTCCATCAGGACGCAGGTAAAATAGCTTGACTACCTATCTTTATAAAGGGGTTGTACACGGAAATCTGTACAAGTCTCTGCTGAGGGAGAGTTCTCCTCCTCTCCAGCCTTGGGATGTGTGAAAGGAGCAGAGTCCTCCCCCCTCCCATCGATGAGGTACTCGTAGTGGCATAGTAAATGATGGCAATTAAAGACTAATTGTTCCATCCAGTCTGCCCAGTTATCCCGATCTATCCTGCTAAGAATGTGTGCCAGTTGTAGGAAGTTGACAGCATTCCCTATCCAAGTCAGCAGAGCTGCAACTAGACAATGGAGCATACAAGCCAAGCAAATGTATTTCCCCTCCCCCACTCTCAACCAGCCCTCATTCTAGTCCCAACTTTGCCCTCCTTGCATCCACTTCCACCGCGATCCCTCATCCTCATTCCCTCTCTTCCAATCTGGATGATAGGAACAGCTGCATTCTTCTGGGCTTTCATTGGCTGCTGGCATGTTTGCATTGCAGCTATCCTTGGACCATGGGCAGCTTCCCCCTTTTGCTCACCCTTAACTATAGCTCTGCTTTTGTTATCTTCCTCATTGGCTCTCTACCATCCTTGGGTAGATGAACATAAACTTTCTCATACTTAATTGAACACTCAAGCTCCTTTATCACCAAACTGTGCAATCCAAAAAGTTGCCAGATCTAGTCAAGTTGCTGCCCTGAACCTTTGGCCACCTAGATCACATGAATGGGATATAGCCATAGCTGGCTATAATTTATTTAGGAGAGATAGAGAAGGCAGAAAAGGAGGAGGTGTAGCCCGTATATGGCAAAAGCAATATTAAAGCCGCTGATATGCAGGGAATGTGGGAAAAAGAAGAAGCGCTGTGGGTTGTGTTGGAAAGAAGAGATGGCACTGTCATCCATACTGGTGTAGTCTACAAGCCTTCAACTCAAACTGAGGAAATGGATAGAGACTTGATTATTGATATTGCATTGATAGCTATGAAGAGAGAAGTGATCATACTGGGTGACTTTAATCTACCAGATGTGGATCGGGTATTCCTTCTGCAAATCTGGAAAGAAGTAAAAAGATTGTGGATGCCTTCCAAGAAGCATCATTCAGACAGCTGGTGATAGAACCGACCAGGGAAAGTTCAGTGCTGGATTTAGTACTCACCGATGGAGATGGCATGTCAAATGTCCAGGTGGGAGACCACTTGAGCAGCAGCAATCATCACACAGTGTGGTTTAAGGTAAAAGCCAGAGTCCAGTCACAGCAAATTCAAAGTCCTAGTCTTCAAAAACGCTGACCAGTAAAATGGGAACGTACCTGAAGGAGAGGTTCGCAGGGTGGGAGGAGGTAAGGAAAGTGGAATTGCAGTGGGCTAAACTAAAAGAGGCAAAAAAAGCGGAAACAGATATACAGGGTGGCCCAAAAAAAGTGAGAACATCTCGTAGCATATAAGTTATTTAAAAATTCAAAAAGACAGATGTAAATGATTGGCAAATTTTTAAAAAAAGATGGCGACTGGAAATTGTTGAAATAAAGACGTTATATAGCTAAAAAAGGTAAACAAGTAAACTATTTAAGCTTTTAATTTACGAGATGTTCTCACTTTTTTTGGGCTACCCTGTATATGTAAGGAAAGTAAATAAAAACAAGAGGAAAAGGAAATCCATATGGTTCACCAAAAAAGTGGCTGCACAAATAAAGGCAAAAATCACAAGTTTTCACAAAATTCAGAAGATCACAAAAAGAGGAACACAGAAGAAAATGCAAGCATAAAGAGCCAGCTCCAACGAAAAGAACTCCGCCAGCAGCAGCCTTTGTCCAGCAGCTCCCCCAATTAGGGGTAGAGCGCCCGAACGGGCGAGGCAGCCGATTCTCCCGCTCGGAGGCTCCTGCCCAGTCGGGGCAGTGGGAGGTGCAGCTGAGCCGGCATAAAGAATCACCTCCAACCAGCGCGCCTGTGCTTTGCGGGCCCACTCCTGAGGGCCTCGCTAGAGGGCCCTTTGGCATGGCCCTTAGGCGTGGCACGAAGACGGGAAACAAGTAACAGCAACTAAAAGCCCCAGAAACAAACAGAAGCAACTGCAACAATACCATAAGGTAATTCAACATGGTCACAATGTATTACCTGCCTGTGCTTCTCCTGGTCACACATCTCATCCCACAACAATCACCCACACTCCTTAGCACTTCCAACACCTCATGGATTCCCCCCCAACATACATACACCACCAGGAACCTAAGCTATCTCATAACATAGGCCCAAAACCAAAGCCAAGCAAGCAAGGAAATGCCAAGCGCAACACCCACACTCGCACACACATATCACCTGAACAACCAACTAACATTTCCATTGAGCTCATCAATGCCAGGTCAGTACGAAACAAAATAAACACCATCTCGGACCACATAAAAGACCAGCAAACAGACATCCTCTGCATCACAGAAACATGGCTCTCCCCCACGGACAACGCGCTACTCAACCAACTAGTCCCTGACACCCACACAGCGTTCAACTACCCACGCACTCAAAGAAGAGGAGGAGGAGTCCTTATCATTGCAAGGACCAGCCTAAAGCTAAAAAACAAAACCACCACTAGTACAAGCCACTGCAACACAATCATCATAGAAAACATGGACCGAGCCCTATGCCTCACCTACAGAGCTCCAAATGCCCCAACAGATGAACTCTCATCAATTCTAGAAGCGATATGTACAGTCAACAACCTCCACAAACAACTTCTAGTACTTGGAGATTTCAATCTCAGATCTACCAACAGCAAAGAAGCAGAAGCCTTCCTATCAGCTATGGACTTCCTCCAATTCACCCAGATGATCAACACCCCCACACATAGACTCGGATATGCCCCCGACCTCATCTTCGCACTGAACAACCTAAATAAAGGAAGCCTCATCTCAAGCCCCCTCATCACACTAGTACCCTGGTCGGATCACCACCTAATAAAGATTAAACTACAATCAACAAACATAACGAAACTTCACGATAATCCACTCACAATCAGAATATTCAAAAGCTTCAACAAAGACCAATTCACACAGGACATCCTACCTCTCCTCAACACCAACACAGTGGACATAGATGTTCAAATCGCTAACTGGAATGACATCATCTCTTCTGCTGCCAAGCCAGCAGCCCCCAGAACACAACAATCACACAGCACAAGACCCAGCTCCACACCATGGTACTCCAAGGATATACGCATAGCAAAAAGAGCACTAAGACAACTTGAACGCCGCTGGAGACGCACCAAGTCAGCCTCCTTACAGAAACTATACCAGATAAAACGAAAAGAATATTACAACCTAATCAACCAATAGAAGAAGGAATTCCATACAAACCTTATCCTGAAGTCTGCCAACAAACCCTGTGAACTCTACGAAATAGTAAAGACCCTCACCAAAGAGCCCTACAACAGAAATGAGCAGCAAATAGACCCACAGACCTTCGCAGACCACCTCAAGAACAAATTCACTGCCCCACCGAAGAACAACATAGAGATCGTCAACAACAGGACCTCTACACCCAAACAAGACTGGGGCAAATTCAACATCCCTTCAAATGACCAGCTCTCCAAAATCATCACCGACCTCAACACCAGCACTGCCCCTACAGACCCATGCCCAGTATCCTGGATTAAAGCAACTAAAGAAAACCTCATACTAGTCATCCATAAAATAATACATAATTCTCTCACCAAAGGAATAATGCCAAATGCTCTGAAGCTAGCCACAATACGCCCCATCCTCAAGAAAACCACCCTAGCCAAGACCAACCCCGCCGCCTACAGACCCATCTCAAGCCTTCCCTTCCTATCCAAGATCATTGAAAAAGTGGTTCAACATCAACTTCAACAACACATTGACATCCACACTCCCCTCGACCCCAATCAACATGGCTTCCGACCAAACCATGGAGTCAAAACTCTACTAATACAACTATTCGACAAGCTGATACAGACGATCGACAACACCAGAATGGGTGTCCTCATGATCTTCTTAGACATCTCATCAGCATTTGACACTGTTTGTCACACAACCTTACTAACCAGACTACAAGAGGCAGGACTACACAGCACCACCTTGAGCTGGTTCACATCATACCTCACCAACAGACAGCTACAAGTCAAATATGGTGCAGACACCTCTCAACCTCTGAAAGCCACACAGGGTGTCCCACAAGGCTCAGCACTCTCCGCCCTGCTCTTCAATCTATACATACAACCCATCTGCACCATCATCAAGGTGCACAAGATTCAATACACCATATACGCAGACGACATAATGATATTCACACCAATCAAATTGGACAACCCAGACTACTCCAACATAGCCAACTGCTTCCAATAAATGGCAACTTGACTTCAGGAAAACAATCTTTCAATAAACTACAACAAAACTGAAGCCCTGTTCATCACAAGGAACCCCACATTTTCACACTCAACTACCATCAAACTGAATCACATCACAATACCAGTAAGACAATAAGTAAAATACCTGGGGGTAACGCTCGACAAGGACCTTAGCCTTCAATCCCACATTGCCAAAACCACAAAGAGCGCCTACATCAAAATGAGAACCATCAGAAGGCTCAAACCCATCCTCTCACAGGAGCATTTTCTAACAGTCTGTCAAGCCCTTATCATTCCCACACTAGATTACTGTAACCCCATCTATCAGGGGCTACCAAAACAGACTCTAAGACTTCTACAGCTAGCACAGAACAGACTGCACAGGTCATGACCACATTACTCCCATACTGTACCACCTGCACTGGCTCCCAATCAGCTCTCGAATCCGCTTCAAAGTACTTATAAACATTTTCAAAATAATACACAACCTCTCAGCTAACAGCCTAGAACCAATCATTAAAACCGACCACAGCACAAGACCAAGAAGAAAAGGAACCTTGGACACCATCAGCACACCAAAGGAATTCACCAAAACAAATCAGGCCACATCAAGAAGGGCACTTTCTCTGGCAGCGCCCGCACTATGGAACTCTCTCCCCGACCACCTAAGATCAACCAAAGACCTCAAGGACTTCAGAAAGCTACTTAAAACAACTCTATTTACAGAATACTACAAGGACTTCACCTGAACTGTCTCCTATGTGCAGTATCTACAACGCTATACAGGTCCGGATCTTAGATCACCTTTACACATGGCTCTAATCTTGTATATATGTATATTGCTCACTTTGTATATAGCTCACCTATAAAATCTAGCACTCTGCACCCCACATCACTCTTCTTGATCTCCCACTGCATGCTACTGACCACACAATTACCTCGATTGTTTGATGTGCTAAACCGCTTTGATTTAATGATAAAGCGGTATACTAAATCCGTCTAAATAAAATAAATAAATAAATAAATAAACAGGATAAAGCTAAAAGATAGAAATAAGGATAGCAAAAGCAAAGGCAGAAGAAAAGATGGCTAAAGATGTGAAGCGTGGAGACAAAACTTTTTAGGGTTTTTTTTTATTGTGGCACTGTGTAGCAGGGCCAGTCACACTTCAAGTCCCAGAATCCCTTGAGATAGGAAGGCCCCTGCCACAGAAAAGCCCAGGTAATCTAATTAGGAGGAGAACACCCATGGGGGGGGGGGCATTTCCCAGAGGAAAGGATTTGAATTTATTTACCCCTGAGTTAGCAGAGGGAGAAAGCCAGGGAGTACATGGAGAGCAGGTGGCTGAAGAAGAGCTGCTGGGACTTGTGCTACAGCTCATGGAGGTACAACAGATGCCTCTGGATTCCATGAACCAATGGACTGTTCCTTAATCATTAAGTGAGTTTCCTGGATTGCCTTGTGATGGATGTGGACTGGACTAGGGGTTCAGGGGAGGTATGGACCGAAGACTTCCCCAACCCTACTCCAGGCCATTGAAGGAGTAAGGGCTTGCCCAGGTTTAAAAGGGTGGAATGGATTGCACCGCTGAGGAACTGCCTTTAATATTATGTACTGTTAATCATTGAAAGTGTAACATTGAGAAGCCCACTTGACAGGGCCAAGCTGGTGAGGAACTTGTAGTCCTGTGGGTTACCCAGGAGGGAGCAGTCAGTTGATTCCGGGCAACCAGCTATGAGGGAAACCTGGACTGGCTCGCTTTGCAGCTTTACCTGTTTCATAGAGAGCAGAGTTGCCAAGTTACCCAGTTCCAGGAGTGAGATTTTAAGTCAGTCCTGGATTTCTGACAATCTCATCCTGATGCATTATGGGACCTGCAGCATGATTGTCATGGATAAAATCAGGAACTACAACTACCATACTGCATTTTAATGCAAATTTAAAGCCAGAACTGAGAAAACAAATCTCACTCCTGGAACTGGGTAACTTGGCAACTCAGAGACTGCACATACAGCAGTGGAGTTTTGCTTTTTTTTTTCCCCATAGACTTATTTTGCTTTTGATTGAGGACTTGTGGACAAGACTAGCACAATGTTGATTCAGTGGTGTTCTGGGAACCACTCGTGGTATTGGACTATTGTGAAGTCTTTTCGGACTGGAACAGCTGGCAGAGATAGTGGCAAGCATTCTACATGCCTGAACCAAAGAAAGAGCCCCCTGCTGATGACATGGTGTATTCGGGAGAAGAGGAAGATCAGAGGTGGAATTTAAAGACTCAAAAGTGCCAAGGACAATTTTGTGGAAAGTGACGTTGAAAAAGTAAAAATGTTAAACAAATACTTCTGTTTTGTATTCACAAAAGAAAATCCTGAAGAAGAACTATGTATGATTGACATATATACAAATGGGAATGGAGTAAATATCACACCATTCACAGAAGATGATGTTTTTGAACAGCGTGCAAAACTGAAAGTGGACAAGGCCATGAGACCAGATGGGATACATCCCAGGATACTGAAAGAGTTCAGAAAGGATCTGGCAGGGCCTTTAAAGGATGTTTTTAATAGATCCTTGGAGATGAGAGGTTCTGTAGGACTGGAGAAGGAATGATGTGGTACCTCTTCAAAAAAGTGGTAAAAGGGAAGAGGTAGAGGCTGGTAGCCTTACCTCTGTGGTGGGAAAAGTAATGGAGGTGCTCTTGAAAGAAATAGTGGACTTTCTGGAAGTCAATGGATTGCTTGATCCAAGGCAACATGGTTTTACCAGGGGAAGATCATGCCAAACAAATTTGATTGAGTTCTTTGACAGAGTGAACAGAGAAGTAGATCAAGGGCATGCGATGGATGTGATATACCTAGATTTCAGCAAAGCCTTTGATACTATTCCTCATAGGAGGCTTATCAATAAACTGAGCAGCCTAGGGATAGATCCCAAGGTAGTGAACTGGATCAGAAATTGATAGACTAACAGTTGACAGAAGGTGGTGGTAAACGAAACTCAGAAGAAAGGAATATGTATAGTGGCATGCCTCAGGGATCGGTCCTGAGACTGATACTGTTCAATGTATGTGTGAGCGATATTGTAGAAGAATTGAATGGAAAAGTCAGCGTTTTTGCAGATGAGACACAAATTTGCAATAGAGTGGACACTTCTGAAGGACTGGACAATCTAGGAAAGATCTGAAAACACGAAGAATAATCTAAAATGTGGCAGTTACGATTTAATGTGAAAAAGTGCAGTCATGCTCTTGGGATGCAGAAATCCAAAGGAATTGTATGTGAGAGGTTGGTGTGCATGGACCAGGAGAAGGACCTCGTAGTGCCTGAGGATCTCAAGGTGGCAAAACGACGTGACAAGGCAGTAACCAAAGCCAGAAGAATGCTGGGCTGCATACAGAGAGGAATAACTAGCAGAAAGGAGGTGGTATTAATGCCCATGTACAAATTGTTGGTAAGGCCTCACTTGGTGTATTGTATTCAGTTTTGGAGACCATATCTTACAAAGGATATAAAAAGATTTGAAATGTTTCAGAGGAAGGTGACCTAAATGATTTGGAGCATGCACTAGAAGATGTATGAGAAGAGACTTGAAGACCTAAATATGCATACCCTGGAGGAGAGGAGGGACAGGGTAGTATTAATGAACAAACAAACCTTTTTCAAAGAAGGGGAAGCTGTAAAACTAGAGGGCATATGATAAAGCTGCGAGGCGGTAAACCTAAAAGCAACATCAAGAAATACCTTTGGATAGCACTCTGACTTTGGAAAATTGAAAGGCAATGTCAGGAAATATTTTTTTCACTGAAAGGGTGGTGGATGCTTGGAATGCTCTCCTGATGGAAGTGGTGGGGCAAACACGGTGACGGAATTCAAAACAGCATGGGACAAGCCCAGCAGATCCCTTTACAGCAACAGGATAAAAACAAAATAAACTGAACCATCTAACTTCTCAACAAATAGGGGTGTCCTACATGGAGTGGTGGGTCCACCCTTAACAAAGACATGGGGAGGGGTGACCTGCACAGAGCGTCAGGTGCACCTACTCTTGCCGTATCTTGCTGGGCAGACTGGATGGACCATGCTGGTCTTTATCTGCCGTCATTTACTATGTTACTATGTTACCTTTTCACTGAAAGGGTGGTGGATGCTTGGAATGCCCTCCCGATGGAGGGGGTAGGAGCAGATACAATGATGGAATTCAAAATGACACAGTGGATCCATTTATAGCAAGAAGATGAAATCAAAGCACACTTAAATATCTTTTATACCTCAATAAATAGAGGGGGGGGGGGGGCTGACCTGCACGGAGCAGCAGGTATAACCCTAAACCCAGGCATAGAGGGGGGTGACCTGCATGGAGCGGCAAGTATGCCTAACTCTATCCACTTTACTGTGCAGACTAGGTGGACCATACTGGTCTTATCTGCTGTCATATACTATGTTACTATGTAGATCCTTAGCCATCACCAACCTATTAGCATCAATTTGAATGATTTCTGAGTCCTAACACACTACTGATTTCAACCTCGCTATCCTGTGAGCTGCAGTATTGCTAGGTTATATTTTCTTTTGCTGACCCTTTTATGCTCTTTATCCTTGTCTCTTCTCTCAAAGGTAGGTTTATTTGCAATAATACACCCTTCTAGCTTATACCTCCTCTGCAAGCTGTTATTCCAGACATGTACTATCCTCCGTAAAGAAATAGTTTTTCATGTTTCCTATGAATCTAGTTCCTCAGTCAATTAAAATCTTTCAGATAAATATTGAGCTGCGCAATCTGTACTTTTTTTTTTTTTTTTTAATGCTGGCTGTGATGGCTGAAAACAGTGGATAGTGGATTGTGGCCAGCATGGAACATGTGGATGTTATGACTAGTGCCCCATAGCAGCAACATTCAGCACCACTCGATGGAAAGGCTATCCAGGGAGCCTTCGAACAGCTTTTTGGCTCTCCTGGGTTATCCAGATAGTTATCCGTAGAGCGGCTGAATATCACGGCTATAATGATAATCTCCATCTCTGTCCCGCTCTGCCCATAGACCACACCAGCATTATCCAGATAGGGCTGAGGTAGACTGTGAGGATATTCAACAGGTTTATCTCAATATTCTGGTCAGCAGATGCTGCTGATTGGACAAGTGCCACTGAATATCAGCCCATCTTCCAAGTTGGCTCAGGGCACAGAGCACTAATATGATATAAACGGATTAAATTCAATGCTAATTGAACACTAATTTAACTCAGACCCAGCAAAATATTCAAGAACAGACAACTCTAAACTTATATCATTGAAATTCCTTTTCTGGGAAAGGTTTTCTCTTCTTTAACCTACTGAAACACAAGGAGTGCCCTCCCATGATGCAGCAATGGGAATATGGACATAGAATCGGGAATCTTTTAAATGATTGACTCTAGATGAATGCACTGAGCCAAGCTTTAGCAGTTCGTGTGGCAATTACAGTGACTTACAGTGACCCATTCCCCTTATATTTGTACTGGTCACCTTATACTACTACTCCTGAGCATTTGTATAGCACTACAAGTCATACGTAGCGCTGCACAGACATGTAAGAGACAGTCCCTGCTCATCAGAGCTTACAGTCTAGTCAAGACAGACAATGCAGAAGGTGCAGACAGGGATAAAACAAGGGGGAGTGGTAAAGAAACAAAGAGATCAGGTGAGTCAAGAACCAAAAGCAGCAGCGGTGAGTTTTCAGCCTGGATTTGAAAAGGGTCAGAGAAGGTGCCGGGCGCACAGACACAGGAAGTTTGTTCCAGGCGTAAGGTGCAGCAAGGTGAAAGGAGCGAAGTCTGGAGTTAGCAGTAGAAGAGAAGGGCACAGATAGAAGCAGTTTGCCAGAAGAGCAGAGTTCCCGAGGGGGGGGGGGGTGTAAGGAGAGATAAGAGAAGAAAGGTAGTGAGGAGCTGCAGAGTGAATGCATTTATAGGTCAGCAGGAGAAGTTTGAACTGGAAACAGATAGGGAACCAATGAAGTTACTTGAGAAGAGGGGTAATATGGGCATGACGAGGCTGGCGGAAGATTAGCTGCACAGCAGAGTGCTGAACAGATTGAAGGGGAGAGAGATGATTCAAAGGGAGACCAGCAAGGAGTAAGTTGCAGTAGTCAAGATGAGAGGTGATTAAGGAGTGGATAAGCGTCTTAGTAGTGTGTTCAGATAGGAAAAGGCAGATTTTGTTGATGTTATAGAGAAAGAAATGGCAGGTCTTAGCTATCAGATGGATGTGTGTGGAGAAGGAGAGAGAGGAGTCAAAGACAACCCCAAGGTTGCAAGCCGAGGAAACAGGAAGGAGTAGAGAGTTATCCACAGAGACTGAGAAAGAAGGAAGAGGAGAAGAGGTTTTAGGGGGAAAGATAAGCTCAGTCTTGGCCAAATTCAATTTCAAGTGGCGGTGAGACATCCAAGCAGCAATGTCAGAAAGGCAGGCAGAGATCCGGGTCTGGATTGCCGGGGAGATTTCAGGCATAGAGAGGTAGATCTGGGAGTCATCGGCATAAAGATGGTACTGAAAGCCATGGGAAGAGATGAGCGCACCAAGGGACTGGGTATAGAGAGAGAAAAGGAGCGGACCCAAGGCAGATTCCTTGGGGTACACCAACTGAGAGTGGGATAGCAGAAGAGGAGGATCCACCAGAATTAACACTGAAAAAGCGATGGGAGAGATAGGAGGAGAACCAGGATAGTACAGAGCCCTTAAAACCAAGCGAGGACAGGGTATCGAGGAGAAGGTTGTGGTCAACAGCATCCAAAGCAGCAGAGAGGTCAAGAAGGATGAGGACTGAATAAAGGCCCTTGGATTTAGCCAGGAACAAGTCACTGGAGACTTTGGCAAGAGCCGTTTCAGTAGAATGTAAAGGATGAAAACCAGATTGTAAAGGATCCGGGAGGGCATGAGTGGAGAGGAAGTCAAGGCAGCGGCGATGAACCGCGCATTCACGTAGTTTAGAAACGAAGAGGAGGAGGGAGATGGGTCGATAATTAGAAGGACAGGTGGGATCAAGTGAGGGTTTCTTTAGGAGAGGTGTAACTACAGCATGCTTGAAGGCTGCAGGGACAGTTGCAGTGGAGAGCGATAGGTTGAGAATATGATGAGATCGAAGGGACAACAGTGGAGGAGATGGGGCTTAGGAGACGGGTAAGGATAGGATCAGAAGAGCAGGTGGTGAGTTTGGAGGAAGAAAGAAGGTGTGCAGTTTCCTCTTCAGAGATAACAGGAAAGGAAGAGAGGGTAGCAGAGGTAGAGGGGGAAAGTTGGGAGTGAAGAGGGGAAGTAGCTGACTTTGTGGGGAATTGAAGGGTGATCTTGTGGATTTTGTCATGGAAATAGTCAGCCAGGGTTTTGGCAGAAAGGGAGGGAGGGGTCGGAGGCAGAGGCACCTTGAGAAGAGAGCTGAGAGTAGTAAAGAGATGGTGAGGGTCAGAGGCAAGAGAGTTAGTCAGATGGACATAATAGTCTTGCTTGGCAAGAACTAGGGATGACTGAAAAGAGACAAGCATGAATTTGAAGTGTAGAAAGTCAGCAAGGGAGCAGAATTTGAGCCAAGCACGCTCAGCTGAACGGGCACAGGAACATAGATAGCGGGTAGTGGATGAAAGACATGGTTGGGGTGCAGAACGCCTCACAGGATGTGGCATGGGCGGAGCGAGAGCATCCAGAGCAGAGGAGAGTGCAGCGTTATAGGAAGCTACTGCCTCGTCAGCAGACTTAGATGACATAGTGGAGGAAAGAGATGAAGAAAAAGTGGAAGAGAGAACCAAAGAATCAATAGCATGAAGATTTCTAAATAGGTTGGAGGAGACAGGATGGGGTTGAGGCGGCAGGTGATTAAGAGTGAAGCTTAAAAGGTGATGGTCAGATAAGGGAAGAGCTGAGCTACAAAAGTTATATTTGAAGAGTCCTGATCGGATCCTGCAGTTTAGAGTCTGTTTATTAGTTCTCCGTCCCAGTCTGGACATACAGTTCTGTCCCTGTCTCTGCATGATGAGATCAATGTTAGAAACATAAGACCCAGCTTCCATAGCTTTAAAAACAAAACTAAGATAAAGCAGAATAGAAACACAGCAAGCAACTTTCTTTAAAACCAATGGAACATTCAACAAAAAAAGCTGTTGAATAATAAACTCGCTAAGGGTAGAAAGATAAAGACTCCATCCCAATAGAAATACCTCCACGTGACTCACTGAGATCCATGGGTTCACTCAACGTGAAGCCTCCTCTGTGCTTTGGCTTACAGGTCCCACAAAAAGGCTGGTTCTTCTTATGACACTGATAAGTTTTGAAGGTCTGCTTCCCTGGCTTGTACCACCTCCAATCTTTGAGGTATGTGTGGCACCCAAAGCCTTTAGCTGACAAGCAAGACCTATCTTCAGGGAGCTTCCCAGATCCTTCATCAGCTTCTTGAGGCCTTTGTTGTTGTTAAGTGCCATCGAGTTGATGTCGACTCAAGGCAACCCTCTGGATAGTTTTCCTAAACTGTGTTCGGTCTTCAATCAGGCAGCTGATTGTTGATGGAGTAACATCCATAGTTGCTGTTGTTGTATTGATCCACCGCATTGCTGGCCTTTCTCTTTTTCACTGATCTTCAACCTTGCCAAGCATGATGGTTTTTCTCTAATGATCTTTCTCTTCACATGTGTGTCCAAAGTATGAAAGTCAAAGTCTTGTCATTTGAGCTTCTAAGGAAAGCTTAGGTTTGATGATATACACAGTATTCTTCAGAGGCACCATAATTGGAAGGCATCAATTTTCTTCCTGTCTTTCTTCTTCACTATCCAACTTTTGCATCCATATGACATTGTTGAAAATACCATGGCTTACCAAATAGCAATTTGAACAGAAGCTTGTTGAGCCGAGCCGAGCCTCGGATGTTAAATCTGAAGATCAGGTGCAGAGCCACAAATACCCACACCACTGATCTGGACCTGATCCTGACCAGATTGTACAGGGCATCAGTAAGAAGGACCACCTCAGATTCCAGGCAGGCCTGTTCCACGTGCAGGACCCAAAAGACAGGCAGAGCTCCGGAGTCTCAATGCGTGGATGAGACAATGGTGCAAGGATGAGGGTTTTGGATTTGTTAGGAACTGGGGAACATTCTGGGGAAAGGGGGGGCTCTTCCGAAGGGATGGGCTTCACCTTAATCAGGATGGGACCAGACTGCTGGCATTAACCTTTAAAAAAGAGATAGAGAAGCTTTTAAACTAGAAAATAGGGGAAAGCCGACAGTCACCCAGGAGCGCATGGTTCGGACAAAGGTATCCTTGAAGGATACTACCAAAAACAGTGAGGTTCCAAAAGGGAGTATAGTAGCCCAAATGCCCTTGAGTAAGGAGCAGACAGAGCATAAAGATTCCCAATTACCCATGCCTACCAACAGCCAGATTAATATTAATAAAATTAATAAAATACAGTCACTAAAATGCTTGTATGCCAATGCTAGAAGTCTAAACAATAAGATGGGAGAATTAGAATATATAGCACTAAATGAGAGTTTAGATATGATTGCACTCTCAGAGACATGGTGGAAGGAGGATAACCAGTGGGACACTGTGATACCTGGATACAAACTATATCGTAATGATAGAGCTGAACAAATTGGTGGAGGGGTTGCGCTCTATGTTAAAGAGGGCATTGAGTCAGAAAGGATTAAAGTTTTGCAGCGAACACAATTTGCTGTAGAATCTCTATGGATTGAAATTCCATTTATGAAGGGGAAGGTGATGGCAGTGGGAGTATACTATCGACCACCTGGCCAGAATGAAATGATGAAATGCTCAAAGAAATCAAGGAAGCTAACAAAAGCCACAACAGAGTAGTAATAATGGGTGATTTCAATTACCCCGGTATCGACTGGGACAGTCTCACAGCAGGACAAGCTAAAGAGATAAAGTTTCTAGATGAAATAAATGACTGCTTCTTGGAGCAGCTGATTCATGAACCAACCAAAGGGGAAGCCATACTGGACCTAGTCCTTAGTGGAACGCCAGATCTGGTGCAAGAAATAAGGGTGTTGGGACCACTTGGCAATAGTGATCATAGTATGATCATGTTTGATTTAATCAGTGGAGGACAGATAGTAAAGGAATCCACAGTACTACCTTTTAACTTTCAAAAGGGAGACTATGATAGAATGAGGAATATAGTTCGGAAAAAAACTAAAAGGAGCGGTTCCAAAGGTTAAAGACTTACAGCAAGCTTGGGTGTTATTTAAAAATACTATCCTCGAAGCCCAGACCAGCTGTATTCCACACATTAAGAAAAGTGGAAGAAAGTCCAAAAAACTGCCAGCATGGTTTAAAGGTGAGGTCAGAGAGGCTGTTGCTGCCAAAAGAGCAACCTTCAGGACATGGAAAAAAGAGCCAAATGATGAAAACTGGAAACAACACAAGCACTGGCAAGTTAAATGCAAAGCATTGATAAGGCAGGCAAAGCGGGGAATTTGAGAAGAAACTTGCTACGGAAGCAAAAACACGAAATAAAGACTTTTTCAAGTACATTCGTAGCAAAAGGCCTGTGAGAGAGTCAATTGGACCATTAGATGATAGAGGGGTAAAAGGGGCAGTAAGAGGGGACAAGGCTATAGCAGAGAGACTGAATGAATTCTTTGCTTCGGTCTTTACTGAGGAAGATGTAGGGATGTTACCCAAGACTGAAGTGGTATTTAAAGGTGATACTGCAGAGGAATTGAGAGAAATATCGCTACACCGGGAAGATATATTACAACTATTTGATAAACTGAATAGTAGCAAATCACCTGGACCGGATGGTATACATCCCAGAGTGTTGAAAGAACTGAAATATGAGATTGCAGACCTGCTATTGGTAATCTGTGAACTTTCATTAAAATCATCTGTAATACCTGAAGATTGGAGGGTCGCCAACGTAACACCAATTTTTAAAAAGGGTTCCAGGGGTGACCCGGGAAATTACAGACCGGTGAGCCTGACGTCAGTACCAGGGAAAATGGTAGAAACCATCATAAAGAACAAAATTACACAGCATGTAGATAGTCATGGCCTAATGGGAGACAGCCAACATGGCTTTAGACAAGGAAGATCTTGTCTTACTAATCTGATCTGTTTTTTTGAAGGTGTGCATAAACAGGTAGACAAAGGTGAGTCGGTTGATATAGTGTATCTGGACTTTCAGAAAGCTTTTGACAAGGTCCCCCATCAGAGACTTTTGGCAAAGCTAAAAAGTCATGGGATAGGAGGCAGTGTACTATTGTGGATCGGGAACTGGTTAAAAGATAGAAAGCAGAGGGTAGGGCTAAATGGCCAATATTCCCAATGGAAAAAGGTGAATAGTGGAGTACCCCAGGGATCTGTATTGGGTCCCCTACTTTTTGACATATTCATAAATGACCTGGAAAAAGGAATAACTAGTGAGGTTATCAAATTTGCAGATGACACAAAACTGTTTAAAGTTGTTAAAACCCAAGAGGATTGTGGAAAACTGCAGGAGGATCTGGATAAATTGGAAGACTGGGCATCCAAATGGCAGATGAAATTTAATGTGGACAAGTGCAAAGTTATGCACCTAGGAAAGAACAACCCACACTATAGTTACACGATGCAAGGCTCCACATTAGAAACCACCACCCAGGAAAAAGATTTAGGAGTCATCGTGGATAACATGTTAAAACCCTCCGCCCAGTGTGCAGCGGCGGCCAAGAAAGCAAATAGAATGCTAGGTATCATAAGGAAAGGGATGGAGAATAAAACAAAGGATATTATAATGCCTCTGTATCGCTCCATGGTACGACCGCACCTTGAATATTGTGTGCAATTCTGGTCACCGTATCTTAAAAAGGACATAGAGTTATTAGAAAAAGTACAGAGAAGAGCCACCAAATTGGTGAAGGGGATGGAAGGCTACTCCTATGAAGAGAGGCTAAAAAGTTTAGGGCTCTTTAACCTGGAAAAGAGACGGCTGAGGGGAGATATGATAGAGGTCTATAAATTAATGAATGGAGTGGAACGGATAAACGTGGATCAATTGTTTACGCTATCAGAATATAGAAGGACTAGGGGACATGTAATGAAGCTACAGGGTAAACTATTTAAGACAAATAAGAGAAGATATTTTTTCACTCAACGTGTAATCAAACTCTGGAATCTGTTACCGGAGGATGTAGTAAGGGCTGTTAGTATAGCTGGGTTTAAAAAAGGTTTGGACAAGTTCCTGGAGGAAAGGTCCATAAACCACTATTAAAAAGGGACCCAGGATATCAATGCTTGACCTAGTACAAGCACTGCAGAACCTGTGTCTTTTGGGGAAACTGCTAGGTACATATGACCTAGATTGGCCACTGTTGGAAACAGGATACTGGGCTTGATGGACCTCGGTCTGACCCAGTATGGCATTTCTTATGTTCTTATGTTCTTATCTCTGTGCTCTCTAGAAGCTGCTGTATCCAATGCAACAAGATCCAGGCCATATAACCTCCACAATCTGTAGCCTGAACCACCAGTGTCAAGAACATTTACTTCGGGAGAACCTCCACCTTCCTATCATTGGAATCCTTCAGAGCCAAGTACCCCTCTACCGGACTGGCCGTCTTACTTGTCACAGCGGTAACTAGAGTGTCTACCACAGGGAGCCAAAACATATTTTCTAATCTTCCTAGGGGAAGGAATAGAGCCTGCTCATAATCTTGATGCCCTTCAACACTGCCTCAGGTACCTCCCACTTTGCTATAATCATCATGGAGGGCCTTGTGGAAAAAGAAGGCCCTGGGAGCTTCCGAATTTCCCTCCAAGATGAGGTGGCTGATGCAGATCCTATCACTCATTGCCTCCATAATCCATAGAGCTGATGTGACCTTTGCAATGAGAGAGGGTAACTCTTCATGCTGAAACAAGTGAATGACAGAGGACACCTCGCCCTCCCCTTTGGGAAAACGTTTCCTTCACTGGGGAAAGACTGCCCAGGGCAATTGGTCCCTTCTCCCACTCATCCTCACTACAGTTATTCCCTACAGTGGATGGTTTTGGACCCATGCTGTTCAAATCACAAGAGTCTGGGGGGCGGATATGCAGCAGCAGTGGTGGCTAGCGGTTCTAACATGGCTCGCCATTGCTGCTGAACTTCAAACCCAGATAGTCAATACTGGGACCATATCCAGTCCCAGCATTAAATATCTGGATTGCCCAGATTGCCAAGAAGCTAACCAGGCAGTGCTGATATTCAGCCACTGCCCAGTTAGCTTCCATGGAGAAAGTTAGGCCAGCCTTTACTGCTCCCGACTTTCGCTGCATGTGGGGAACCGGGCAGCAGCTCAATATTGCCGCTGACTGTGCTGCCCCCAGCATGCCCCAATATTAACTGGCTAGCATTGGTGCACCCCTTTGAATATCCCCCCACTAGGCCTTTGGGGCCCTGAAAGACCAGAAAGACAGTCCCCCTCCGACCAATCATCCCCAGCTCCCAAGTATCCCTCTAGACCTGTTTTGATGGAAATGATACAGAAATAGCTTAAGTTCTAGACAAGATGCATGTACATTGCCAACAAGTCCCAAGAAAGAAGGCTTGCTGCACTTAAGTCATGCATGATGTTTGGACCTGACATCGGTGGGAAGAAAAAGCCAAGGAACTACAGGAAACAGCAGATAATGTAACATCATACATTTCTTTTAGGGTCTCTGAGCCATTTCTGACCCTACTTCAAATGGCAGTGCATTTATTTGTTCAGCAGATGATGCTAATAGCTGGTGGAGAAGAGTAAAATCCTGAATAGTTGGCCAGAACATTTCAACTCTTCTAAATCTCTCCTTCGGTACAATTGAAGATGTTCTGGATGATGCTCTCCAACAGACCATATTGGTAGAGCTAGATATAAAGGATCCGATATTCAAAGGCATTTACACGTTTTTCAGACCTGTAAGTGCCACTTAAAGCAGTGGTTCCCAACCCAGTCCTCAGGTACCACAGGCCAGTTAGGTTTTCAGGGTATCCACAATGAATATGCGTGAGATAGATCTGCATACACTGCTTCCATTGTCTACAGATCTTTCTCACGCATATTCATTGTGGATACCCTGAAAACCTGATTGGCCTGGAGGTACCCGAGGACTGGGTTAGGAACCACTGGCTTAAAGGGATATTCAGCGGCACTAATATGGTTAGTGCTGCTGAATATCTGTAGGTTCCACTGCGACACACCCCAATGCTAACTGTATAGCACTGGGGCATGCTGTGGGTGTTTCGGAGCGGAGGCAGCACCCATCACTTACTGGGCAGCGGCAATATTGAACCGCTGCCCGGTTAGTGACCTGTGGGTAAAAAGAGACCAGCTTTCGATGCGCCTTTACCCATCTGAGTTAACCGGGCAGTGGCTCCAATATCACTGCTGTCCAGTTAGCTTCCACGCCGAGCGGCAGACCCAGACATTCAATGCTGGAGGCCGGATGTGACCCCAGCATTGAATATTCAGGGTTAGTATTCAGTGGAGACGGCTATGCACTTTAGACGTGCCGGCTGCCACTGCTGAATATCCCCTCCCCCCCCCCCATAGTTTTTTTTTTTTTTTTTTGCCTGAGCTCATTGAAGGAGTCAGCGAGCTGTCACCAAGGAAAACTCCAGGACCAGATGGCATATCATCTGAGATTTTCAAACAAGATGTGATTACACGCCTCTGAAACCTAACACAATTCTTCCAGTGTATTTAGAATCATAGGTCTGTGCCCAAGAATTGCAAAGATACAGTTAGAGAAGGGCGATAATCCACCAAGATAACCACTGTGGAGTTTGTCTGCTGTCTAACGGAGCAATCTGCCATCCCGGGATCTCGGTACAAACTCAGACCTGGCCAGCGGACAATAGACATGATTTTCTCAGCCAGACAGATTTTAAAAAAGTGCCTTGAGCAAAGACAATATCCATACATGGTCTTTGTAGACCTGACAAAGGCAGCTAGACACATTGGGCTCACCATCAGCCTGAAAAAATAAAGGTCATATACCCAGAAGCTTCATCAATCCTATAAGCCTAGGGAGGGCTACTCAGCAGTGGCGGTGGCTAGCTGATCTAATGTGGCTAGCCACCATTGCTGAACTTAAACTCAGATATTCCATGCCAAGGCCATATCTGGCCCAAGCATTGAATATCCAGGTTGCCCGGATTTCCAGGAAGCTAACTGGGCAGTGGTGATATTCAGCCATTGCCCCATTATGGCTGGGTACCGCCCCTGCAAAGCTCTGCTGCTGACCGGTTAGCCTCGGGGTGTGCAGCGGCAGCACCTGCAAATATTCAGCGGCACTAATCAGGTTTGTGCTGCTGAATATCCTGGATAAGTGCATTAACATGGTTAGTAGGTCGGTTGACGTGTTAATCCCTTTGAATATAGGGCCCCTAGAGTTTTCACTGAGGCACTCAACTGAATGCAACTGAGAAATTGTGTGTTTTTTGTTCTTAATAGGAAGCATTCCCTCTATCCCCACCAGTGCTGATGCAAGATTATACAATGTATAGGCGCTGAATGTGTCAATGCTGCTGAATATCCTAATCGGGTGGATTAACACGGTTAGCAGGTCTGCTAATCTCATTAATCCCTATGAATATCGGGCCTTTAGTGCCTGTGCTATAATACGTTGCCAAGGCAAGCTCTTCGTTTGGCAGACTTGGTCATTATTTATGAGATAAGAAGGTGCAAGACTACTCAATGTGATCAAAGTATACAAGGCGGTAGTATTGGTCATACTACTGTACAGATGTGAATTTTGGACTTTATACCATAGACGACTCAAGAGATTCTACAAACACTCCCTAAGATCCATCTGCAGAATAAGGTGGCAAAATAGGATCTCTAGGAGAAGTCCTCCAAGGCATTGAATATCTAATGTGTAGGACATGGTGGTAGAAGCTCGGTTTAATGGGCAGGCCATGTCATAAAGATGGAGATATTGGAATTCCAAAATGTTGCTCTTATGGCCAGCTGACATGTAGAAACAGATCACAGGGAAGATTCTGTCCCAGATCCAAGGACAACCATAAAATATACAAGGTAGACCTCAACAGTTGGGATGACGTGGCCTTGGACAGGGCTGGATGGAAGCAGCTTTGTCACCTCGCTGTCCAAAGCTTGGAAACCAAGTGAACATAATCACAAAAGGAAAAGAAAGGTCAACTCCGCAACTTCATCAACTGCAAGTTTCATCTACATCATCTGGGGTGAAGGATATGTCTTATATCGCATCAGTGAACACATACATTTACTTACTCTCCTGTCTGATCAGTTCTGAAAGGGAAAGTATGCATGCATTGTCCCTTTGATAATTACCTATGGAAAAAGTACCCACAAATATTTACATCCGTTTTTACTACACATACATCCCCCTTGAAAAACATGGGCAGTTTTCAAAATGAAAAAATACATGAGTTGTTGCTTTCCCTGAGCCAACCCTGTTGACTTTTTTGCCTAGGAAAATGTACGTTCATTGTTGATCCCCACATGAACGTTTTATAAGTGCAGAGGGTGAGCCGCTTTCAGACAACCAGGAAAAAGCACTGATCTAGTCATTCTGAGCCGATTGCTGTTTCTGGAATCAAAAGGAGTTTCACAGTTGCGGACTGGCTTTGAGTGCAGCATGCTTTTTCACCTTACCCTCTTCCTCACTGTCTGCAATACCTCAAGACTGGAGGGTGACCAGTTTTCAGAAAGGGATCTAGGAGTGATCTGGGAAGCTACAGACTAGTGAGTGTGATGTCGGTGCCAGGCAAATGGCAGAAACTTTAAAAAACAAAATTATGAACAGATTAACAGACTAACCTGCTGCATTTTTTTGAAAGCGTAAACAAACGTGGATAAAGGTGAGCAAGTTTGTATAGTATATTTAGATTTTCAGTAAGTATTTGACAAAGTACCTCATAAAACTCCTGAGGAATGTCATGTCCTGTTATGGATTGGAAATTGGTTAAAGGATAGGAAACAGAGAGTAGGACTAAATGGCCAGTTTTCTCAGTGGAGAAAGGTGAATTGTGGCGTACCCCAGGAATCTGTACTGGAACCTGTGCTTTTCAACATATTTAGAATTGATCTGGACATGAGAACAATGAGTGGTCATCAAAACTGAAGATGACAGCAAATTATTCAAAGTGGTTAAATCTTCTTTGTAGCATAAGCAGTAGAGTAGCCGCCTAATGGTTAAGAACACTGGCGTGGGGACCCAGAGACCAGGGTTCAATTTCCACTAGCACTCCTTATGACCTTGGGCAATTCACTTAACCCCCCATTGCCTCAGAAGGCCCACATTGCATTTGCATTGTGAGAAAGCACAGGAGGAGAATGGGAAAGCAAATGACAAATATGGACAAGTGCAGAGTGATGCATATAGAGAAGTAAACCCCAAATTTATAGCTACAGGATGCTAAGTTTCACATTAGGAGTCAGCACTCAGGAAAAGGATCTCAGCGTCATGGATAATGTGTTGAAACCGTCTGCGCAGCATGCAGCAGCAGCTAAAAACAAAGCAAACAGGATGTTAAGAATTTTTAGGAAAGGAATAGAGAATTAAACAAAGAATATCGTAATGCCTCTATCACTTCCAGGTGTGACCACACCTTGAGTATTGTGTGCATTTCTGGTCAGCACATCTCAAAAAAGATATAACAGAATAAGAAAAGGTATGGAGAAGGCGGCGAGAATGATGGAAAGGCTAAAGGGGTTAGAGGAGATGGCTGAGGAGAGATATGATAGAGGGCTATAAAATCTTGAGTGGAGTAGAATGGGTAAATGTGAATCAATTGTTTACTCGCTCAAAGTACAAAGACTAAGGGGACGTGCTATTAAGTTACTAAGTAGTAAACCTATAACAAATAGAAGAAAATTATTTTTTTTCACTCAGCGCATAGTTAAGCTTTGGAACTTGTTGCTGGAGGATATGGTGAAAGTAGTTAATGTAGCTAGGTTTTAAAAGTTTGGACAAATTCATGGAGAAAAAAGTCAATAAACCTATTACGGTAGACCTGGGAAAAGCCACTGCTTAACCCTGAGAGTTAGTAGTATGGAATCTAGCTACTTGTTGGGATCCTGCCAGGCACTTGTGACCTGAATTGGCCACTGCTGGAAACTGCATACTGGGTTTGACCCAGTATGGCAATACTTATGTTCTTACCCTGGATTACCCTGTAGAGAGCTGTAGGCAACCAGAAGAAGGTTGGACTTGGTGAACCTCTGATCTTCCTTCAGTCTAATCCTACTATGTAATTAATTACATTGATCTGTGATAGTCATGATTAATGAAATGTTCATGATTTGATGGTAACAATCATATTTTTTTTGGTTAGGTCTCCCACATCCAGTCCTACACCACAGCGGAGAGCTCCTGCTGTTCCACCAGCCAGGCCTGGATCTCGTGGTCCCGCACCTGGGCCACCTCCTGCTGGACCCACTCTGGGTGGGGCCCCTCCAGTGCCGTCCAGGCCAGGGGCTTCCCCTGATCCTTTTGGACCACCTCCTCAGATTCCCTCCCGACCTAATCGTGCACCACCAGGTGTTCCCAGGTGAGTCACTTGCTAGACTTTGCTACAGCTTCAACAAATGCTAAAGAACTTTCTTTTGGAAGCAGAAGACAGGTGAGACTCAAGGGATTTAAAACTCAGATGCACATGCTTTGAGATCTTTTGTACCCGTTTCATACATATCCACTGTCTTTTCATGTTGCTTGGGACAAGGTTATTGAAAACTGTAATACCAGATGGACCCTTTAGTCTTCATCAGGGTACAAAATATGAGGACTATCGTATGCTGGCTATTGCCCATTAAAAACAAAACAAAACAGCATGAGAGTGCACAAGAATTTCAGTATTTGCCTTTGCTTCCCAGATATCTCCAGGTCATCAAGGACAGGTCGAATAAGTTCTAGTTTTAGGATCCAGTTTTGCATGCTTGTATTGATGAAAGCAGAGCTGCAGGTCTGTGGCTTCTATAGGTTAAAACCAGCATTAACTCAGCCAATCTCTGATGACCCAAGTAATAATAAGACTCTAAATTGCACACTGTTTGGGATCTTAGGTATATAATCCTGCAGGTCAGGGGTTAGAAAGGAACATCCAGGTGCTGCTAGAAGAGGTGGACCATTCTTACACCATCGCTGCTTCCCCAGGCCTGGATGTTCACATCAACTTGTGACAACCTCCACTGAAGAAAAGACACAGGAGCTTCATTGTGCCGCACTGCAGTCAAAGTAAACATGACCAGAGTAAAAATATTTGTTAAAAACATGCAGTTGCACCTACAGTGAAGCAGTGGAGGGTCTTCATCGTACAGATTTCTTGCTTACCTATTTTGTTTTCTTGCTGCTTTGAGCAAAGGGAGAGGATTGAAGCTACACCCAGTGCAGTTACTAGCCAGCATATAGTCTCTTGAATCTCAGTGACCTGCAGCTCTGAGATCCACGTTCATCTCTCATGTCTCCTTTCTGATCAAGAAATCATTCTTTGCCCTTTAAGTCTGTGCCATCGATTCATACCTTGACACAGCGTTCACACTTACGTCCATTTGTACTAAACCATTTGGATTATTGTAATTTCCTTTTGATTTGTCTTCTACAAGCATTTATTTATTTACTAAGGGGGAGGAGTATTTTTAGAAGCCCTGTTCATGAGTTGGACATCTGAAAATGAGCACTTAGACATGCAAGTCATGGAGACATCCCTGGAGCCATTTTAGAAGCGGGTATAGAGATGTCCCCAGTGTCAGAAAGTCCATGTAGCATGGGGGGGGGGGAGGGGGTGTGGAGGTGTGGCCTCGGTGGAACAAGGGAGATGTGCGTCGCGGAGCAATTTCAGAATATCACAAGCACATCTGGCCCTGGTTGGTGAAATGCTCCTGACCACAGACCTGGTGGGAAAAAAGTGCTCGTTCCATGGATGTATCTCTTTGTATATGCGCTTACATTGCCACAGTTAGTTATTATTTCCAGCCCAAAGAAATGTTAGTATAAATACAAACTCCAAACATATTACTGGCCTGCTGCTGCGTGTCTGAGTATCTAAGGTGGCAGGCTGAGACATGCAAGTCTCATAGCATAGTCGCTCCCCCCTTCTGAAATATACCCCTGCCAGCAAGTACCCGGTTCTGAGGCAGTGCAATTTGGGGACATCCACATTTGTGAAGTGGCCTACACCTATGCACATACCCAGCCTTGTAACCTTCATGGAGCCCGCCTCCATAACCGGTTAAAGGGACATTTATTTTTTTGGGGTGAAGACAAAGCGATTTCAGAAGGCAATTATACGTGTCTCCCTTCACTGTTGACACTTCCTCCTGATTGTTCGATGTTCTGTTCTGGACATTCCAGATTCTAACTAGACGTCTCTTCTAAAACGCCACGCCACATCTTTATATACCATGAACTTATACATCCTCTGCGGTTTACACAGTACATAAGAAAGAAGAAAATATAGTGACAGCAAATATTGCACTGAATACAAATAAATTAAAACAAACATTAATAAATAGGCATTTTCAACACTCGGAACAGCTCTGATTACTGCTTTATGTTGTTATATGGTGAAGGAGCAGCATTGGCCTCCTATGAATAGGAAGCCAAAGTACAAGATCTTTGCTTTACAAATGAGGCATTCCACTTGGGATTCCTCTGCATCTGTCATGCACCTAGCTCCTCACCCAGAAAGTGAGCTGCAGCTTCTGTCTGCCTTTTTTGATGCTACTAATCGCAGCCTGATGATGTGGCTTGCTCTGATTGGCCCTCTGAAAATGTCTACCGATTTGATTGGTTCTTGAGGATCGTATCTCCACTGATTGGCTCCTTGCACCTTCTTAAACTCAGGAACTCCTCTTCTACCTGGTCTTTGGATGGGTCTTGTGAGCGAGTTCCTTACAGTACTTTGTCTACTGATCTGAACTCTGCTAGCCTTCTGATAGTGAACCTGTTCTGTCTGCCTTGACTCTTGCTTGCTTCTTGATCTCTCTCTTTTGTCTCACGGTTTTGTTCCTGTGCTACAAGACTGCTCTGCTCGGTCTGTCCACATTGTTCCAGTGCTCTAGCTCTCCTCCTCACTATCTGGTGGCTGGTGTCTACTCCACGGAACACCTTGGGTTGCTTCTTTCAGCCTCCAAGTAGTGCATAAAACAAAGAAAGAAAGAGCAAGAACTAGCTAAAACCCCCAAAATGAAGCTGCTTGCCTTGTAAACCGCTGAAGCCGAACCAGCAACACTCCCTGCTCTGGCGAACAGCGCTGCCGCCACGACGAGAGAAACCGCTGGGGAAACCGCGTGCTCAAAATGGCCGTGGTTTCCACACAGCGTTTTGGCAGGCCGCGCAGGAGAACCGGCCTAGGCTCTCCGCGCTTCAATCAGCTGCAATGGCAGGACTCAACTTATAAATGCAGCTCTGTGGCACAATCTCCAGTTAACAAAGCCGTCGGGAGACTGCTACCGGCGACAAGAGAAGCCCCCGAAGCTGGCGGCTGCAATCTGAAGTGCCTGTGAGTCACGGCAGGAGCTCTACCCCCGTGCCTTCCAGGGGAAAGAGATCCCACTAAATAAAGCCCGGTACTGTAACGTGGCTTGGCAGAGACAGAAACTCCCCTGAAGGAAAACACCTTTCTCCGATTCTATTTGTTTCCCGGTCTCGTGCCGCCGTTCTCTTTGGTTTTTTTTTTTTTAAAGAGGCAGTAACCAATTACCCAGGGCTAAATAGAAACCACAGTGATCTAACCCAAACAAATAGAAACAGAGAACCCCAAAATTAACAGTAAGAAATCCACTGACAAACACACTAACTAGCCTGCTTCTTATTAGTTCCTCCAGTGAGCCCAGCACCTAGGCTCACTACGTCCTCCTGCTGCATGGAGACTGGACACACTGGGGGCTGATGGGGGATTCCTGTAAGCTACATCCATTGAGGGGAAGATTTTGATTGGTCCAGTCTCCAAGCTGCAGGAGGAGGTGCACTACCCAGTGGTGGAGGACTAAACTGGAGGAACGATAAGGAATTGAAATCACCCATTATTAGTACTGTGTTGTAACTTTTGTTAGCTTCCCTGATTTCTTTGAGCATTTCATCATCCATTTGTTCATTCTGACCAGGCTGTCGGTAGTACACCCCCACTGCCATTGTCTTCCCCTATCCATACAGATTCTACAATGTATTTTGTTTCCTGCAAAACTTTAATCCTGTGTGACTCAATGCCCTCTAACAGAGGGCAACCCCTCCACCAATTTGACACACTCTATCATTGTACCCAGGTATTTGATGTACTCTATAATTTGTACCCAGGTATCACAATGTCCCACTGGTTGTCCTCCTTCCACCAGGTCTCGAGATACCAGTCATATCTAACCTCTCATTTAGTCCTGTATATTCTCTCATTTTGTTTTTTAGACTTCTAGCATTTGCACACAAGCATTTTAGCATATTAATCTGGTTATCGGTATACAGGGTAATTTGGAATTTTTAAGCTCTGCCTGCTCTCTACTTAAAGGCATTTGGGTTATTTTTGTCTTTATCGGAACCTCTCTGTTGATATGCCCTAACTTCAGTCTTTTGCTAGTATCCTTCAAGGATACATCCTTTTGAACCATACGCTCTTGGGCGACTGTCGGCTTTCCCCTATTATCTAGTTTAAAAGCGGCTCTATCTCCTTTTCTTATTTTTTTACTTTTTATTTTTATTAAAATTTCAGTCATGATTACACTCAATCAAAGAAGTGATAACTATAAACTCCATCAAGAAAAAACAATATCAAATACAAATAATATAGCAGCCACAAAATACACATTAATTGGGGAAAAAAATCATCTTAACCTCAGTTTACATCCCAACATGCCCATAATACCACACCCCAATTAAGGAGGGGACTTGTCCAACAAAAATTGTTCCAGCTAGGAGACCTCAGTGAGGACATATGTGTTGCCAGAATAAGAAGGAAAACATTTACAAGGAAATTTTAAGTCAAATGTTCCACTACTCGCTAAAATCTTAGGTTTTAATTGTAGAAAGGATTTCCTATGCAACTTTTCAGTTTAACATCAGAAAACCTAGTGAATGACTGACCACAGAAAAGGGCATCCTTTTTTTTTTAAATGCAGTCATATAATCAAAATCTTCTCTCTCTCAAAACTAAATGCTATCAATAAAGTCACTCGCTTCAGAACCATCTCTAAGGAGGTCTCCAAAAATTGTGTTAAAACTACTTCATCTAAGCTCACCGGCTGATCGGCCCCTTCCTCAGGAGTTGTAATAGCGACCGAACGAGATACATAAAAAAATTGAAGGAATACAAGATTCATCAAAGGAATTATATAACACAAAATATCACATATTTTTTTTTTAACAACTCAGGGGGTGACAGGAGCTGAACAACCAGAAAATTCAAAACCCTAAGGCTCCACAAGCACGAGAAATTTTCCAAAACTTCTATTCTTACACAGCAATAGATTATATCATTAACAAAAGAGGCACTAATCGCCTGAGCATTACCCCACATACCCTTCCAACCTTTGCATCTTCTTCCTCGCAGTTGCAATGAAGTCCCCATGGCCGTACAAAACTGCAGCAGTATCACACAAGTGAAATCAAAGAACTGCGAGAGCGGACCCAAAAATACTCTTTCCACCCAATGAACTGCTGCAAGAACATCTTTCAACGATATATCAGATGACTCTGTATCAAAACCCCGACAAAGCTGCATGCAGCAGCAAAGATACTGGTGTTGGATAAGGCAAAACAGCCTCCCCCAACATACCACCCAACTGCAAAAGAGTACCAAGTGCAGGGATGGAGGTGAACACCACACCTCCATCGCCACTCAAAGAGTCTGCCGGGGATTGCACAGAAACAGTCAAGCTAGACTTGGGGGGAGGGGTACAAGCCTCCGAGCTTAAAGAAATGTCAGATGACAGCGCTACATTGTCCTCTTGCACAGATGATACCCCAGGTACAGGCATACTCACAAGATGTTGATCCATAGGCCCCTTAACCACCAACTGTGGATCCAGCTTTTTCTTCTTGCTTTCCGCTTGCCCATGACTGGCAGTGTGAGAAGACAGCAGCAATCCTCTGGTGCGCTGAAGCGGCTCCTAAGGGCCAGGTCGTACCCCTTAGGTCATACCCCTTTGGGCACCCAGCCATGTACCATAGTGCACACTGAAATTGAAATGCCCCAATGCTAGGGAAGGAGTAGTTGTAGTCCAATGAAGTGTCAAGATGGAATTTCCACCACTCGAGTATCTCCCGATGTAAGCAGTTAGCCCCATTGATGCCCCCCTCTATCTCCTTTTTAAAGGTTAATGCCAGCAGCCTGGTTAAGGTGAGGGCACACTAACAATGATAAATAAATAAATATATATAGACATACAGACAACTCACAGAAAGCAAGCCCCTTTTACCCCGCTATCATCTAATGGTCCAACTTTTTTATAACTTTAATTTTTATTGATTATTCAACTGCGTACAGGACACACACAAAACAAACACTTGAAATAAACACCAACAAGTCACCCAATCCGGCAAGCAGCGAAACCCCCCCCCCTCCTCCCCACAACCCCCACCCCCCACCCAACTAAGCTAACCCCCCCAACCCCCCCCGAACCCTTTCCACTGCACATCGCCACACATCCTCAACCCCCGTAATCACAGTACTTTACCAGCCAGGCGGTATACACTCTCACCACCCTCCCGACCCCACCCCCTATGGACATGAACCCAAACCCCCTACCCCCCTCCTTTCCAACAACCACTCATCATAGCCCTGCCACCGCTTCTTGAAGTTCTGCACTTGCTGCTGACCATGGGCCGCAATCTCACACATACTCCGCAACCCATTTAATCTCCCAACAATATCTCTCCGAGTGGGAACATCTCTACACTTCCATCGTGTGAGAAGCTCCCCTCTCGCTGCCCCAATACAATATCCAATCATAAGTTGTGCATCCCTTTCCCCTTCATCCTCCAATTCATTCAACAGAACCATGGCAGGAGTTAAACCAACTGGAAGCCCCGTCACCTCCCGAATAACCCGTTCCCAATCCCCCCACATTCCCTTCACCCTGGGGCAATCCCACAGCAGATGATATAAATCCCCCTTGCCCAGACACCCCCGCCAACACTCTCCCGAGTCCCCGCTACCGAAGGCCTTCAATTTCCAAGGGGTCCAATAAGTTTGATACCTAATCTTCAAGCTACTCTCTAGCCATATCGTCCCCGGGGCTAAGCGTTTAGTCCAGCCATATATACCCCGCCACCTCTCTCTGGACCATTCCCCCCCTAGGACCCTCTCCCACTCCCGCTCCCCCCGAATGTTCTCCCCCACACCCCCCAGTTGCAGTAACTCACAATATAAATGCGTAATAACTCCCCTCCGCGTTCCTCCCACCAGCACTTTCTCCACCATCGTGGCGGCACTGGCCAAATCCGCCCTAACATCTCGGCGGCCCATAAAGGATGCCACCTGGAGATACGCCAACCACCCTCCCCTATCCACCAACCCAAATTCACTTTTCAACTCATCCCAACTCTTGAGCCTCCCCCTCGAGTGCAACAACTGCCCCAAGCATCTCAACCCCTTCCGCTCCCAGTCCCCATAAACTCCCCCCTCCCGCCCTGGGACAAATTCCTGCAGCCCCGTAATAAACGCACCCCTAGTATAGCGCTTGCCCCCTAACAGCTTCCGCTTCGAACTCAACCATAGCTCCTTCGTCAAAGACCTAAACGGATTACCCGCCTGCCCCCCTTCCGCTACTGCCCCAGGATCCCATACCCACTTTGCCAGACTCCCCTTCCAATCCTTCTCCTGCTCCAAAGCCACCCACCGGGGGGCCTCGTCCTCCCCCTGCCAACTTTGCAGCACCCTAAGCTGAGAGGCTAGATAATACTTTTCTAACCAGGGTACCCCCATCCCCCCCTCTTTACTAGACCGATACATGGTAAGTCGCGCTACCCGTGGTCGTTTCTCAGCCCAGATAAACTCCATCAAGACTTTTTGGGCTCGCTTCAACTAGTTCCGAGACACCCTACACGGCAGGGAACTAAACAAAAATAAAAACCGGGGCAAGACATTCATTTTGATAGCTGCTATCCGGCCCATCCATGTAAGGTACAGCCCCCGCCATTTTTGTAAATCTCGACGCACTTCTTGCAATAACTTACCATAATTAATTGTCCCTAAGTCAACCATATCCCTCCCCATCTGAATCCCCAGATAGCGATACTGCTCTCCCACCCACTTAAATGCAAAAGCCTCTTTCAACCCCGCTACCCTCCCTGCGCTTAAATTAAACCCCAATATTTCCGATTTACTGTCATTAATCTTATAACCCGCCACTTTACTATATGCCTCGATCTCCTTCATTAAATTGGGTAACGTCAATAGGGGCTCCCGGAGCGTGAATATAACATCATCCGCGAAGAGAGTAATCCTAACTTCCTGGGAGTTCATAAGCACACCCTTAATATCCACCGACCCCCGCACCCTCACCGCTAACGGCTCTATGACCAGGGCAAAAAGCAGCGGGGACAAAGGGCATCCCTGCCTGGTACCCCTCCCCAAATTAAACGACCCTGAATAGCTACCATTTACCCTCACCCTGGCTTGTGGACCTGAATACATCGCCCGTATCCACCCTATAAATTGGGGCCCTAGGCCCACTTTTTCCAATACACTAAGCATAAAGGGCCACTCCACCCGATCAAATGCTTTTTCAGCATCCACCGAGAGAAAAACTGCCTCCTGACCCGTCCGCTGCACCTCCCAAGTAAGGTTACAAATCTTTCGAGTATTGTCCCCCCCTGCCTCCCACTTATAAAACCAGTCTGATCAGGGTGTATCAAGGCAGGCATCACCCCAGACAATCTAGTGGCCAAAACCTTAGCCAGCACCTTAGCGTCAACATTTAACAGGGATATAGGCCGATACGACCCGCACACCATTACATCTTTCCCTGGTTTTGGTATAAGAGTGATTCCAGCCTCCCTCATAGAGCGGGGGATCTCCCCCCCTATCAACACCCCATTAAACACGTCCACCATGAAAGGCCCCAACTGGGATCGGAACACCTGGTAGAATCGCCCCGACAGCCCATCTAACCCTGGAGCTTTACCACGTTTTAACGCTCGAATCGCTACGTCTACTTCACTCACTGATATGGGGCTGTCCAACTTTTCCGATTCCGCCGGAGACACCGATGGAAGACCGCACTCATTCAAGTACGCCTCGCACAGGGCTTTCCCCCCCTCCACCTCACTAGTGTACAATTTCTTATAATAGTCCAAAAACAAAGCCCTAATTTCGTTGTTCCCATGTACCAGCTTACCCCCTGCACCCCGGATACCCCCAATGTTCGCCTTCTGGGCTTTGTTCCTCAACCGTCGGGCCAACCTGCGCCCCACCTTATTACCCCCCTCAAACCATCCCTGTTTTAACACCCTCAACTCATAGGCTATTTCTCCCGCCCTCAAATGCTCAAGTTCCTGCCTCAACTCCTTCAACTGCCTCGATACCTCCCCCCTACCCTTCCCCATCCCCATCCGCTCTAAGCCACGAATAGCCTGTAACAAGCGCTGTTCCCTCTCCCCCCTCTTTCGCCGCAGCCGTGCAGCTTCCTGTATTAAATGCCCACGAACCACCGCCTTGAGCCCATCCCAGACCACCCCCAACTCCACCTCCCCATTCAAGTTAAACTCTTGATATTCCTGAATCACCCTCCCCAATCGAGCAGTCACCCCGGGGGCATCTAACAATCCTTCATTAAGCCTCCAAAATTTAATGCCCTCATCCACATACCCCAAACTGAACCGAGCCCAGACAGGCGCATGGTCTGACCATGTTATGGACCCATGATCCGCCTCAATTACCCTATTCAACCATGTGCCCCCCGCCCACACCATATCTATCCGACTGTAGGTACCATGGGGAGCTGAAAAATAAGTATATTGTCTACAGCCCGGATTCTGACTCCGCCACACATCCTCCACCCCCAATCCCTCTTTCAGGGTTCTCATCTTACGCCTATCTACCCGTTTACCTAAACCACTCCCCCCGCCATTATCCAAACGTGGATTAACCGTTAAATTAAAATCGCCACCAAGGATAAGAGGGGCCCCGCCCAGTCCCCCCAATTCAATTTGCATTCTTTCAAAGAACTCCCCTTGTTTCTCGTTAGGTCCATAGAGACTCACTATCCACACCTGTTCCCCACCAATTTGAACTTTAAGTCCCACCGCCCTACCCATCTTATCTCGATACTCTCCCACCACTCTCTCCGCCCACTCTGCCCCCACCAGAATACCCACTCCCCCTCTCCTAGCCGCCGCCCGCTGCCCTCCCAGCAGGACCCTGGGATAACGCTTTGATTGCATCATCCGCTCCTGTCCCACCTTCAGGTGGGTTTCCTGCATGCAAATGAAATCCGCTCGCAGTCTACCCCCCTCCCTTTCCACCATCTTCCGTTTCCGCCATGTTCCCAAGCCCCGAACATTCATTGTGGCCACAACCAGCTGCTGTACTCCCACTCTCTTCCCATCCCCTCCCTCGCCCTGCCCCCCTCGTTCCCCCCCTGCCTCCCCCTCCCCCCACTCCCCTCTGCCCTCCCCCCCCCTCCCTTCCCCCCCTCCCCCCTCCCAACCAAGTCCCCCCTCCATCCACTGGAGGTCTCCGTCGGAGTAGTGCCCATCAACCAGAGACAGCTGCCCCCATGCGCTCCTCCCCCCAAGCCCCACTTACATCCCCCATATCCAGCCCTCCTTCCCTACCCTTGCCAAATCACACTCCCTCCCCCTCCCTCTCCCTCCCGTCCCAGCAACTTCCACTGCCCCATCCCCCCCGTTCCCCCTCCCCAACCCTCTCTCACACACCCCCTCCCCCCCCCTTTACATCACCCATTGCATACTAAACCTATTTAGAAAAATCAGACACCCCAATTAAATAAAACACAAAAAGAAAAAGAACAGGCAACAGACCAATACTAGCCCTCGCAAGTGCCGGGCTAAACAAGTTAAATAAAGTCCACAGTACTCCCAAACTCTTCAAGTGTCCTCCACCGCATCCATACTGGCAAGAAGCTCCGCTGGCATCTCCGCCGCCGAGGTGCGTCGTCTCCTCACTCCACTCCTGGCGCCATCGTGTGCCGCCTCCCCAAGTCCTGCCTCTGGCTCCTCCGGCGATAATCCACTCCCCAGCCCCGCCTTTTTTAGGGCCATTTTTGCCTCAGCGACCGAGTGGGCCTTCCAGTTCTTAAGCCCCACAGTGAATATCAGGCCAAAGGGATAAAGCCACTTGTACCGAACATTTTCCTTCTGTAAGACTGACGTTACCGGATGCATTTCCCTGCGCCGCTGCAAGGTCCCTGCCGCAAGATCTGGGTAAAATTGCACATAATACCCCTGCCAAGTAAACTCCTTGCTGGTGCGCGTAAGATGCAGAACTCTTTCCTTCAGTTTATAGTCCTCCAAACATAAAACCAAGTCACGTGGCCGATTAGGCCTAACCGGACCAAGGGCACGATGAGCTCTCACTACCCGTGGTTCCGCCGGCTCTGTCTCCTGCCCCAACTCCACCAAGACGGTTCGAATCACCGCTTTAGCCACCTTCTCACTGTCGGCAAACTCCTTCTCCTCCGGTACCCCGCGGATGCGCAAATTGTTCCTGCGGGACCTGTTTTCCAGGTCCTCCACTTTCAACATCAGCGAGTCCTTCCAAGCCTCCAGTTTATGAAGTGTGTTATCCGTCGCGCTCTGCCGGGTAGCTAGCTTCTCCAGCTGCTGATCGTGAGCATCCAATCTATTCCCCAGCTCCACCATCTCCTCTCTCAGTGCACTGCACATTTCACCCACTTCTACTTTTACTGCGTGCAAGTCCGTTTTAAAATCATTAAACCATCCACACAACTCTTCCCGCGTGACGTTCTGCACAACCATCGCCGCCGGCTCCAGGACCTCACTCCTCCGGCCCTTGCCCACTGGAGTCTCTCCATTGCCCACACTCAGGCCCGCCATTTTCTTCTCCCCTGCCGCGGGCTTCCCACCGCCATAGGCGAACTCCTTGAGGTCTGCTGCCTTCTTTCTCGTCGCCATTCGACGCTGCAGGATGCCCTGTACCACCACCGACTAAGGGCTCCCAAATTCGCTGACTTTAATAGGGGATAAACTTTAAATGCTTAGGCTGCCCTCCGGAGCTCACCAACTAGGCTGCCATTCTAGCCGATGACGTCACTTCCTCCCCTAATGGTCCAACTTTTTAAAGGTTAATGCCAGTAGCCTGGTTCCATCCCAGTTAAGGTGGAGCCCATCCCTTCGGAAAAGCCCCTCCTTTCCCAGAATGTTGCCCAGTTCTTAACAAATCCAAAACCCTCCTCCTTGTGCCATCCATACATTGAAACTCTAGAGCTCTGTCTGCCTTTTGGGCCCTGCGTGTGGAACGAGAAGCATTTCTGAGAATGCAACCCTGGAAGTTCTGGATTCCAACTTCCTACCTAAAAGTCTAAATTCGGCCTCCAGAACCTCCCTCCCACACTTTCCTTTGTCACTGGTACCAACATGTACCAAGACAGCAGACTCCTCCCAAGTGTTATCTAAAACCTTGTCTAGGTGGCGCGTGAGGTCTGCTGCCTTTGCACCAGGCAGGCATGTTAACAAACGATCCTCATGTCCACCAGCCACCCAGCTATCTACATGCCCAATGATTGAATCACCAACTATAACTGCTGTCCTAACCCTTCCCTCATGGGCACCTGACCCTGGAGAAACCCCCTCAGTGCGAGAGGGTTTTATATCACTTAGAGGACAGTTCCTAGCTACAGGATCACTTCCTGCCACACCAAGGTAATGTTCTCCTGTCACGTGATCTCTCTCTCCTTCATGACAACAGGGAGGCTGACAGTACTATGTCCCTGTAAGTCTCGTCTATATACCTCTCTGTCTTCCCTTTGTCCTCCAAGTCTGCTACTCTAGCCTCCAGAGATTGGACTCATTCCCTTAGAGAAAACAGCTCCTTGCACCTAGTGCATACGTAAGACCCCTCACCAAATGGGAGAAAATAATACATGTGACACTCAATGCAAAAGACTGGAAAGCCCCCATCTCACTGCTGGACTGCTGTCTGCATTATAGTTTTAAGGGTTTTCTTTTAGGTATTTAAGTGGTTTACTCAAGTTTTGCTGGGGATACATATACTAATACAACTATACCTAATACATTTAATGGACTTTGTTCACCTCAAGATTAATTAATCTCAGGTCCTTAATTAATCTGTTCTTGATGAGGATAACCAGCTGCACCTGAAAGTGAATATGGATGTTGTATATCATCCATAAAAGGCTGAGGATGGTCCAAACCTGGGCCAAGTGCGGGTAGTTGTAGCTGAAGAAGACCCAGACAGGTCTATTGGGAGCAAAGGACTTGAATTGCTGGCAGTATCTCAAAGACTGGAAATGTCTTGAAGAAATCTAGTGGTAAGAGAGCTGGTATAATCAGTACCAATCTGATCTTTCCTGGGGTTAGGGGAAAGGGTTGTCATCACTGTGGCTGGGAATATTTACATGAGGCTGAGAGACCGGATCCTCTGTACCTGTGGTCTACTGCAATGCCTTTTCGCTCATAAGACACATTTCTTCCTGGTCCACTGGGCTCTTCTAGTACGGGTGGTGGAGGGGCTTCCCTTTCTGCTGCTCATGGTGATAGTAACAGAACTTGAGCTCAGTCTCTATGACCTCTGTGGCTTCTTCTGCACAACTGTGACCTCTGGTCCCTAAGATTGTAGATCTGAACACTGGCATGCACGACACAGTGTTTTAGATGGGGAAATCTTTGGATTCTTGGACTCCACTCTTACATAACAGCCAAAGCTTGCCAGTTTCTTCAGTATTACCAACTTCATCTATTCATATGAACAATACACTAGTCTCAACAGTTGCATGAGAGTCTAACAGCATATAAGTCTCAATACTTGGAAGTCCCTTGCTGATGCTTCTCCTATCCCTATGGATCCTCAACATTGCACTTGCCAGTTATGGACACTCTAGCGGTTATGGAAGCTGCTTCACTGGAGTTTGCATCCCTAGCAGCATGATTCTTAAATATCACCACATATGTTCTTCTCTTCCATTGTTTGTTCTGCTTGTACTTTTTGCTTCTATAGAAACTAACCGTAATTTTTTTTTCAGTGTTATCTTCCATTCTAATTAATTTACTTATAAAAACAAATCCACACGTCTCCTGCAGATGGTTAAGGCCCAGTACCCAAAACCTCTCTATTCCTGTATTGGGAGGGCAGCCAATCTGATTTACCTGTACCCCAGTGATCTCTTCCATGGGTATCTCCTGAATGCAGTTATGCTATATGGATCATCTTGCTCCTGAACTCCATCCTCACATCTGAGTAAAATACATATCTATGGGTATTTGCCATGTCAATAGCAAAGTCTTAACCTTAGCATTGGCAACCAGTCTTTTTGGCATACGTCCAGATCCCACAGTTCTTCACTAATGGAAGATAAAGACCAGCATGTCCCATCTAGTTTGCCCAGCAAGATGTGCAGCTTACCCCTACTCTATGCTTTTTACTTTGGGTTCTAACTGCACTCTGTGACAGCTACCCTGCTCTGCTTTTTTGAATCCTTTGTGCTTATCCTATGCCTTCTTGAATGCCGCCATCTTAGATAGAAGGGCGTTCCAGACACCCATCACCCTTTCTGTGAAAAAGTATTTCTTGATGTTGCTTTTAAATTTTTCCTTCTTTCAGCTTCATCTCAATATGGTAGACCTAACCACACCAGGATCAGAACACCTTCTCAAGAGCCATTTGCTAAAATTGCTTAAACCTACCACACCGTAGGGCAGCAAGGGAATACACATCTGCCTTGAAAACATCATCACCCACTCTTGCACCCTCTGCTTGGGAGTGGCTGATTATGTTCTTGTTTGTTCATAAAGAAAGCAAAGTTATCTGTAATGGGAGTTCTCCATGGAGAGCAGGACTAATCAGCCATGCATTTCCTCACACCTCCCCTTCCAGTTGAATCAATTTCTAGCAGTTCAGGGACCGAGGGGGAAGAGCAGCAGTCTCACAGGTGAGAGCGCATGCCCATGGCCCATGGCCCATAAAGCATTCTTGACTTTTCTGGGCTATGGAGGATCAGCCCAAGCTGGTGTCCTAATGGATGATAGCACAGCAAGTAGGAGCAAGGGGAAACAAGAACGCCACCCTTCGATAGTTGAAATACAGCTTTATTAAAATCAAACCCCGAAACTGGCAGCTTCTTCAGGGGTAAAAACCTCCAACAGATAAAAAAAACATAAAACATAACATTAAAATCATAAATAAAGCATAAAAAGGGACATAGATAAGACATGAGAAGTTCAAGAATATGCACAATTAACTTTATGATAAAATCATAGTGACAGGACAGCTATATAACTTAGAAGTGATCACGTATAACTATCAAAGGAGTACCCGGATGAACAGCAATATGTACATACTTTAAACGAGGTGGATTACAGCAGACTAGTTAGACCCATTTAGAAAGACATGCACAAGAGAAGTGGAAAACATTTGTAATAGTGAAAAATAAGAAGTCATGAGGTCAAATACACTGAAGACGCAGGCTTACAAATTGGCCTGATAGTGGCTAGTGCAGCACTTAAGTGTGGTATTCTGCTGCATTATAATCCCAAGCACGAAGGGAGTGAACTCACAAGGACCGAAGGGGAGGGGAAAAGAGGGAACCTTGTAACTTACTCAGCTGTATCAAGACTGTAGAGAGGACAGCACCGTGGTACTGTTAAATTGTTTTGCGAATGGAAATGTAAACTATTGTTAATATAACTGACCTAATTAAATACAAGGGTCACCAGGAGGGAATATAGACTGCTGGATGACTAAAGTGCAGCAGTGGGTGAAACAGAAAAAATCTTCATACCCCCTCCTCCCCCGGTCCTTGCAAATTCACTCCCTTCGTGCTTGGGATTATAATGCTCAAAACTCTTGGGATTATAATGCAGCAGAATACCACACTTAAGTGCTGCACTAGCCACTATCGGGCCAATTTGTAAGCCTGCGTCTTCAGTGTGTTTGACTTCATGACTTCTTATTTTTCACTATTACAAATGTTTTTCACTTCTCTTGTGCATGTCTTTCTAAATGGGTCTAACTAGCCTGCTGTAATCCACCTCGTTTGCAGTATGTACATATTGCTGTTCATCCGGGTACTCCTTTGATGGTTATACGTGATCACTTCTAAGTTATATAGCTGTCCTGTCACTATGATTTTATTATAAGATTGTGTGTATTCTTGAACTTCTCATGTCTTATTTATTTAGCTGTACTCTCGTATATACCGCTTTTCACTGGGTCAAAGTGATTTACAGATATATGCTAACAGGCACTATTTATTCCCTTGTCCCCGAAGGGCTCACAGTCTAAGTGTACCTGACGCAATGGAGGGTTATGTGGCTTGCCCAAGGCCACAAGGAGTAGCTATGGGACTAGAGACCCCAGTCCCTCCGGCCTGAGGTTATTTATCCCTGCTTGGGAATTGAACCCCTGGCCCTCCAGCCTGAGGTAATCTGTCCCAACCACTGAGTCACTCCTCCCTTATTTATGATTTTAATGTTATGGTTTATGTTTTATATCTGTTGGAGGTTTTTACCCCCTAAAGAAGGCAGTATTGCCGAAACACTTCCAGTGTCAGGGTTCGACTTTAATAAAGCTGTATTTTAACTATTGAAGGGTGGAGTTCTCTTTTTGCCTCGCTCCTGCTTGCTGTGCTATTCTGTGAGCGTGTGTGTCCTCTTCTGGACCTGCCATCATGGATGATGTCAGCCATGTGTGGTTGATTTGTTCTGTCATCTACAGAGAATCCTGTTACAGGTAAGTAACTTCACTTTCTAGAACAAGAGGTCATGATACGGAGCTGAAAGGGGCAGATTCAGGAGTAGGCAGTGCCCCTTCAGAAGGTGAAGGGGGAACCCCCCCCCAACATGATTCATGAAAGCCATGGCTAAGCATAGAGGATTCTTAAGTGTGATAAAGTGAAGGTAAAACCAGGGATCAAGTGAAGTCTGCAACATTGCAACAAGACGTTGGGACACCTTCTGGCACAGTCTATTATGGTACTGCTAGCTGACGTCTACAAAATATGTGCTGCAAAGCCTCTTTCTATTGAATTATCCCGTAAGCCCCTCATCCATTCCTCCCCTTACTCCTTTTTCCTGTTTCCCTTACATTCCCCCTCTTCTCTTCATCATAATCCTGACTCCCTATCCCCCCTTCTCCCTGAAGCTGAGCCCTCCATCCCCTCCCCACTTATCCTAATCTCAACTTTCAATCCTCCCTTCCCAGATGGGCTGCAGCACTGCCTCACCTGTCATCCTGTCCCGAGTTGTTCCTCCCCCTGTAGGGTTAGTGATAACAGGCTTAGGTACCACACCTCTCAGTTAAGTGTCCAAGTGCAGTGATATGCATATCTATGCCCCTCCAATCCCAGCTGCCGGCGTGAGGGAGTGGGATTACACCGATGTAGCCATGAGAGGAGACTGCCCCGAGTGGGGTATAAATGTGCTGAGAGGGCATGTCCTCGCTCTATACTACGAGTGGAGGCCATCCACCCTACTGCTATCACATAGGAGTCAGCATCCCTACATGGCCACTGCGCATATTGCCCCTTGGCACAGGATCTTCCTTCAGTAGTGCTCAGAGGAGGCAGTTCGAAACCCATATCGAGAGTCTCTGCTATTATTATTATAGCTTTTCACATTGTTGGCTGCCCCAAGACCTAGGGAGTATGTGCATTCATGTCACATAGACAAGCATTAGGCTTTTGTTTGGGGTTTTTATTTCCCAAGAATTCACCCTTATATAATAAATGTTAAACTTTAAGCCTTTTGTCCTGAGCCACTGTTGAATGTATGAGAGGAATGTACGTACATCATCATGCCTGAGTCTGTGCTGCCTTCAACAGTCTCAACTGCCATTTGGATTTCATGTTATCTTTCAGAATTACTATCAGTGACCCCTGAGGACTGGCAGCCACGGTATGTTCTGTGCTTTCATCCCAATCACCTCATGCATCTGTCAGTGTATGCCACACCTCTTCAGTCAGGGATTACGCTACAGCAATGGGGCCAGACGCACTCATTTGCCTCAAGAACAGTGCAGGCTTTAACAAATGCCATTCAGTCACAGCCAGTAACACCAACCCCCCTCCCCCCCAAACAGTAAAATCCATTACGAATGAGGAAAAAGTGGTAGAACCTGAACATTTTTCTCAGGTTTGAAATTCCAGTAGAGGAAGAAAACTGGTTTTTCATGTGTAGAAATACAAAGAAGTTAAATTTCTAAAGGGTTAATAAGACGTTAAGTAGTCAGGTCTTAACCTTCCTCCACCTCTCTGCACGGCTTTTTTTTTCTCTCAGCAGCTGTAGACATGTTGTTCTTTTCTATTAAGACTGACTAAATGAAGGAAGCAGAGCTCTCAAAACATTTGTTACGGATGTACTATTAGCATAAGAAAAAGATCTCCCTACAACATCTTTGATGACCCTAATTTCTACGTCTTCCATAGAGGAATAGAAATGTAAAGTCCATAGCTAAAATGGCATTTGAAGTAGTCGCCTGACCAAAGTCCTTCCTGTCTTCCACCCTCCAGAACTCACGCTTCATTTTCTTCCCATGGCCCTTACCCAACATCAGTGTATAGTCTATTACTATAAAGCATGATACTGGCAGCTGGGGTATTCAGTTACTCAGTATATGCCAGCTAACGACTAATTCTTTCATTTCTCATTTGCTCTTCTGCTGTTCAGTTATGGCCAAGAGCCTTTCCTCGGGGAAAGAAGTGAGAGTGAGATCAAACCATGCATAGGAGGGGGAATGAATAGCTAGAGAGGAAATTGATTTGCAGCATAACTACAGGTATATTAGAAATATGCATCTGACTCAGCAACTGATAGGCAGCTCGGATCTCACTCTTAGGCTATTTCTTGTTACCGCTAAAAGTTCATCTCCAGTGAGTGAAGGTGGTCCTCCTCAGTGGGTAAACACTGATGAGAAAAATTGAATTGTACATGTGATTTGCCCTGAAGAAAACAGATGTAGTAAAAATGAACCGTGTATTTTCCAAAGCAGATATTCCTGAGGAGGTCTGACTGTTTCATTGCCTATCCTGCGACTCTCTGTCACACAAAGCCATACTTTCAATATTCAAAGCGCAGGTGTAAATCACCCAAGGAATCCTGGCACTGATTGGCTGCGACAGCTCCAAGCAATGACAATATTGTCTTTCCCTGCTCAGAACTGAACTTTTTCTATTCTGAGTAATGAAATTTTGTCAGTAGAAATTAGGGCTAATTAAAATAAATTCAAAGGTCAATTAGACATATATTTAGAGGTAAAATGTATTTATGGCATGATGATAGAGGTACTTGCACTTGGCGAGGGACTAATCTAGCAGCTCAGTCAGGAAGGAATTATTTTTGCTTTTGCAGTATAATAAAGGCTGTTTTCATATTTGCTGTTACATAGCCAGAAAAAAGTTGGATTCAATAGACCTTTTTGTCTTTATACAACCTATTTCTGTTATGTAACTGATATATATGGCTGTGGCTTTGTCCATCTCAGAAAATAACAGATTTAATTTTTCTTTGAAATACATTATGTTTCCTAATAGACTGCGTGTGCTGCAACCACAACAGCTGCCCTTAAAGACACTATGGAGCATGCTTACTAAAAATCAAGAGCTTACCACATGTTCACCACCCAAAAATTAGTACAGGGTGGGTGCTGGACCCACGAGAAAAACTGGAGGCATGCCAAGCATGTCCCCATGTAACTAACGTGGGTTCTGTGTACGTGAGTGGGTGGGAAGCAGTTCTGGGGCAGAGAGCCCCGGTTTCAGGTATCCTAGTACTTACCACTGCTTCTTTAACCTGGAAATTTAATCCCTTGATCAGAAGCGGAGTAAAGTTAGCTCACATTTCTGGGGTTAGGGTTAGTCTACGGTGCTATTGCAAGCTTGGTCCTAGATCTGTGGTTACCACCTTACTAAATTAGTCTCACAGGAACCAATCAGAACACACACACATCCACAAAAAGAAGGTAACTTCTCACCATCTCTGCCCCCTGTTGCTGCACTTGCTGTAAACCTTATCCCCCAGCTTTTACAACCATACTTTCTCCACATCTGTCAATACATGGACCAGTACTGAAAGTCCTCTCTTGCCTATGCTTGGTTGGAAGAACCCAGTTCCAGGCTGGCATGTGGCACTGAAGGCCCGCAATTGTGGCTGCCGATCTCTTGCTTCACAAAATTAGCAACCAGAAAATGGCAACTGGTGAATTTTGAAAATGTTACAGTGATCAGCCAGAGTAGCTGTAACATCACTGCTTAAGAGGCGGAAGATGAGGAAAAGATGCAAGAGAATATATATATATATAGGGGAAGGGGAAGAGAAAAGGGTATGGTGTAAAAATGGAGGGTTGATTAAGGCAAAGGATGACAGAGAGCTGTCATCTGGGGCTAGGCTAAGTTGAGAGAATAAAGAGTAAAATGCCAGGGTTGTTGCAAATGAAGGCCAGCTCCAACTGATCTGGCCCCCCTCCCCAACAATAGAAAAGGGAGATGAGTGCAAAAACAGTAATAAGGCCTGGAAGACTCAGTTGTGAAAAAGTGAAAGGAAACCAGAGCTTAACTCTGGCTTCTGGTATTACACAATGAAGTAAACTTGGTCCTTATCTGCCTTCATAGAGGCCAGTGCAGAAAAGTGTGCTAGGCTTTGTGCTAGGTTAGCTTGATTTTTAGTACTCAATTTTGTGCTACCCGTGCAGGAACAAGTTTTGTGCACGAGCTGTGTGCAAAGCCTCACATGGACAGTAGTGTACAGCACATTTAAATCCATGGCAGTGAAGAAATTAGCTATGTAGCGCAGATGCAGGGAAGTGACCAGAAAACTGAGTTCAGTGCTAGGATTTTAACACAAGGTCTGAGAAGGCATGAATGGTAGCTTGTTATTCTCTGCTCAGTGCCAGTGAGAAGATTGGAGAAATTTAGATTTTACCTGTTAATTCTCTTTCCTTGAGTCCCTCCAGACCAGCCCAGATATAGCTTTATGCTCTCCTACTAGAAGATGGTTTGTCTTAAGTCTGGCATCTCAGCTGAGACCTGTCTATCTTGGGAGACCCTGCCAGTATCTAAGCTACTGATAGCTTAGCTCTCAGCATCACTGATGCTCACAAGCCCTCACAGCACAACCAGCTGCAAACAGCTTGGGCAGCAGTAGAATGGAACGGTTTTGTAAGTGGAGGATCATATTTCTGTGACAAATGCAACACCACTGGAATTAACTGCACGGAAGAAAAGCTTGGCAAATCTACTTCTGTATCTTGCCTCAAAAACCCAATGGATAGTCGCAAAACAAATTGCACTATAGTGCTGGAAGATGAGACTCCCCTAGGTAGGAAGGCACTCAAATGGCTACTGGGGATGAGCTGAAGACTTTCTCAGAGTAAAGCCAGCATTTATGATGTGGTTGGATCTGCTAATGTAGCTGTGCATGAAAAGAGAGTCAAAAGTTGCAAAGATATCTTACATATTGGGACATGGAATGTACGAAGCATGAACCAAGGGAAGTTGGCGGTGGTCAAGAATGAAATAGAATGTGTACAACTCGATCTGTTGGGTGTCAGTGAACTGACGTGGACTGGCTTTGGGCACTTTGCATCTGATGATCATATGGTTTACTATACTGGAAATGAAAGACAAAGAAGAAATGGTGTTGCATTTATAGTTAAGGAAACTTGCAAGAACTGTAATGAAATACAATGCAGTCAGTGAACACTTAATTTCTATTTGTCTACAAGGAAAGCCCATCAACACAACTATAATTCAGGTATATGCCCCAACAACAGCTGCAGAAGAGGAAGGTATTGATGAGTTCTATGAACAAGTGCAAGCTGAAACTGACAGAACATGCAAAGAGGATATCCTGATAGTCATGGGTAACTGGAACACAAACGTTGGCAACAAAGAAGAAGGCAAAGTGGTTGGAAAATATGGACTTGGCAACAGAAATGAAGCTGGAGAAAGACTGAGAGAATTCTGCAAGACCAATGATCTATTCATCTCAAATACCTTCTTCCAGCAACACAAGTGCCAACTATACATGTGGACTTTATCCAATGGATTGTACAGAAATCAAATTGACTACATCTATGGAAGACAACAATGGAAAAGCTCAATAACAACAACAAAGACAAAACCTGGAGCTGACTGTGGTATAGATTACCAACTACTAGTATGCAAACTCCAGCTAAAGTTGAAAAAGAGCAAGCCATTCATGAATGTAGCAAATTATGACCTTGAGAATATACCACTGGAATTTAAAGACTGGCTGAGTAAATCGATTTGCTGCTTTAGATATAAATGATAGAGTTCCAGAAGAGTTATGGGATGATATCAAGAAGGTTGTTTGAAGAAAGCAATAAGTCTCTAACATAAGGTCAAAAAGCAAAAATGGCCAAAATGGATGACTGAAGAAACTCTGAAAATTGTCCAGAAACACAGAGAACCTAAAGCCTGCGGAGAACGAGAGGCAATCACAGAACTCAACAGAGATTTCCAACGTGCAGCAAGACAAGATAAGGAAATGTACTACAATGACACATGCAGGAAATAGAATCAGAAACTATTAGAGGAAGAACAAGATTGGCTTTTCTAAAGCTATGAGAGTTAAAGAAAAAATTCCAGCCTCGAATTGGAATGCTACAAGATGCTCAAGGATCCATGTTGAATGATGCTGAGAAGATAAAGAAAAAGTGGAAAAAATATACAAAGTCATTATACCATAAAGATCAAGTGGACCAACAGCTGTTTCAACCTATACCTTATGGTCTTTGGTGATAAAAGAAGAAGTCGAAGCAGCATTGAAAACCTTATCAAAGAACAAAGCACCGGGCATTGATGGCATTCCCATTGAAGTATTACAGCAATCGGATGAAGCTGTTACCATACTTACAAGGGTCTACAAGGAAATTTGGAAGACAACATCATGGCTAACTGATTGGAAAAGATCTGGGTTTATACCAATACTGAAGAAAGGTGACCCGACTGACTGTAGAAATTTATCGTACAATTGCTCTGATCCCACATGCCAGCAAGATTTTATTCAAGATCATTCAGCAGAGACTACAACCATACCTGGAACGAGAACTGTCTGAAGTGTAAGCAAGGTTCAGGAAAGGGCGAGAAACGAGAGACATTATTGCGGATGTGAGATGGATCCTTGAAAAGACAAATCCTTTTGGTATTCTTATGTGTTTTATTGACTACAGCAAGGCTTTTAACTATGTAAACCATGAAAAACTTTGGGCCACATTAAGAAGCAGTGGGTATACCAGAACACCTGATCAAAATCAGCAAAAGTGTACGACAAGGCTGCATACTTTCCTCTTACCTCTTTAATTTATATGCAGAACAAATCATCAGAGAAGCACAACCGAGGTGTAAAGATTGGTGGAAGACTCATCAACAACCTTCACTATGTTGATAGTACCACATTACTGGCTGAAAGTGAAGACAATTTGAAACATTTGCTTCTCAAGATCAAGGAATATAGTCTTAAAATGGGTCTGCACCTTAATGTTAAGATGACAAAGATCCTGACAAATGGCAAAATGAATAAGTTCATCGTTGATGACGAAGAAATTGAAATAGTGGACAACTTTAATCTATTTGGATCAACTATCAATAAAGAAGCAACAAGCAATCAAGAAATCAGATGACACATTGCTCTTAGCAGAATGGCAATGAAGGAACTAGACAAGATTCTCAAGAGCAGAGATGTCTCTCTCCATACAAAGATTTGACTTGTTCAAGCCATGGCATTTTCAATAATGTCATATGGATGCGAAAGTTGGACAGTAAAAAAGATAGACAGGAAGAAAATTGATGCCTTTGAATTATGGTGCTGGCAATGAATAATGTGTATACCATGGACCGCCCGAAGAACAGACCAGTCAGTACTACAAGAAATCAAACCTAAGCTTTCATTAGAAGCTCAGATGACAAGACTTCGACTTTCATACTTTGGACATATCATGCAAAGAGAGAAATCATTAGAGAAAGGCATCATGCTTGGCAAGGTAGAAGGTCAATGCAAAAGAGGAAGGCCAGCAATGAGATGGATTGATACAATAACAGCAGCTACACGTGCCAGTCTGTCAACAATGAGCCGCCTGACTGAAGACCGAATGCAATTTAGGATAACTATCCAGAGGGTCACTATGAGTCGACACAGACTTGATGGCACTTAACAAGATCAACAACCAGAAGATGGAGATGGAGAACTTTTGGTTTGATGATATCATCCTCTATGGGGTCCTGTGAAGCCCATAGCCAACCAGTATTTCTATAACAAAGCAAAAGCAATTCCTCCCTCCTCCCCCTCCCCCTCCCAAGCAAGAAGGCAATGGAAAACCAATAAATAGCAACAAGGAAACCTCTGAAGAAGTATGAATCAGGTCTATCACTTTGGGCATATTGCATTTGCTGGTCCCCAACTAGTGGTAATGCCCAGATTCTGCTCACAAGGAAAACCTACATACACCACCAGAGTGGGTCCTAGACTTGTCTGGAGGAACTAAAGAAAAGAAAAAAAAGGAGCAGGTAAGATCTAATTTTCCTTTCTCAATGTCCCTCCAGACCAATCCAGACGCATAGGAAGTACCCGAGTAGTACTCAAGCAGGGAGAGAATTGGCAAGACCTGTACGCAGAACCTGTTCTCCGAAAGCTGCATCTTGGCAAGCTTGTACAGCTAACAATAGTGTCGAACAAAAGAACACACTATAACAATTGATCTGGCACTAGAAACTCTACGTTTACTTCCACTGCATTGTCATGTAAATAATTCAACATTAGATACTTCCTGTTACCCCACCCCTATCCCAAGTTAGACAAAGTATTATTACTCGTAGTTCAATGTAAAACGTATTGTTTCCAGTTCTATGTAAAACTCAGTAGTTGTTAATTGTAAACCACTCTGACTTGTGGAAGAGCGGTATAAAGGAATGGTCAAATAAATACAAAAATATATATAATAATAATAAGAGTGGAGAGAAGACCATATGGCTGCCCTGCAAGTATCCTGAGGAGGAATTCAATTGTACTCTGCTCTGGAGGATGCCTGCACCCTAATTGTGTGAGCCCAGAGATGCCCCCCCACCCTGCACCTGACATCTCTGAAACAAATAGGCAAAGCTGATTGCTTCTTTAACCCATCGAGCAATAGAAGCCTTGGCAGCTGCCCCCCCCCCCCCCCCTCCTAGGACCACTGAACAGGACAAAAAGATGATCAGCCTTCTGAAAATCTTTGGTTCTGCATAAAAAGTATTTCAAGTTCCAACGCACAGCTAAAGAAGGTAAAGCCTTGGAAATGGCAGTGGAGTCCACCGGCTCAAACACTGGAAGAGACACTGATTGATTTACATGAAAACTAGAAACAACTTGTGGCAGAAAGGAATAGTATGAATCACAACCTTTTCCTTAGGGATCTCCAGGAAGAGTTCTAGACAAGATAGAGCCTATATTTCCAAAATCCAAACAAATGGCCACGTAGATCAGTTGTTTATGCTATCAAAAAGTAGAAAGACTAGATGACACACAATGAAGCTACAATGGAACCCATTAATGACTAATAAGAGAAAATATTTTTTGACTCAACGCTTAATCAAACTCTAGATTCATTACTGGAGGATGTAGTAAAAGCTGTTAATGTAACTGGGTTTAAAAAAGGTTTCAACAAGTTCCTGGAGGAAAGGTCCATAAATCTTTACTAAAGAGGACCCAGGAAATCCACTGCTTGCCCCAGGACAAGCATTGTGGAACCTCTGTACCTTTTTGGGAATCTGCCAGGTAATTGTGACCTGGATTGGCCACTGATGGAAAAAGGATACTGGGCTTGATGGACCTTAGTCTGACCCTGTATGGCATTTCTTATGTTCTATGACCACTTTCAGAGTCAAATCCTTAAGTGAGGGGCCCCACAATGGCTCAAAGGATTGACTTTAGGAATGCAGAAAGCATCAAATTCAAATCCCAAAGAAGGATGACAACTATTATAAGGGATCGCACATGCTTGACTCCAGGGTATTAAAGAAAAACACAAACCTCTTTTAAAGGGGAAGTTGCAAAACTAGAGGGCATAAAATGAAGCTGCAAGGAGGTAAACTTAAAAGCAACGTCAGGAAATACTTTTTCACTGAAAGGGTGATGGATGCTTGGAATGCCCTCCCAATTGGAGGTGATGGGGCAAAAACAGTTACAGAATTTAAAATGGCATGGGACAGACACAGTGGATCCCTTTATAGCAAAAGGATGAAATCAAGACAAACAAATATCTTTTATACTTCACAAATAGAGGGAGTTACTTGCATGAAGCAGCAGGTACAGCCACCTTACTGGGCAGACTAGATGGACCATGCTGGTCTTTATCTATTTACTATGTTACCACAGGATAGAGTTTGGCCATAGACTCGGCCACCTTGAGACCTGCATCTGGGGTATCCTGTTCTGCTACAACCATCTCTTTAATTAGTGCGGTGAATCGGAAAGGCTTGGGAAGGCCTCTTGCTGCCTTCCAAAAATGACTCCTTGGCCAGGTTTTCTATGGGCTTCTCTTCTGAGGTCTTCAGCATTGAGAGATGAAGAATCTGAGTTTATCCTTATTACATGGCTGTACCACTGAGGTGTCCTCTCCTGGGGGGACCTCACTCTCCTTCTCAAGCTCATCCCATGAGTTCAGCAGTGCTCCCTCTATATCCCCTGAGGGAGACAAGGACCCCAATGAGCCTTCTGAGATGAAATCTTCATACAAACTCCAGATCCAAGCAAGCCCTCTTTCCTGCAGTGGGACTGTGGCACTGAGACCCCCCCCCCCCCCGGCCAGGCCCTAACCAGTTGGAGTGGTCCCCAGGTCCTTTTTGAAGCTGAAGGCTTAATGAAGAAGTAGAATAAACTCTGGGGAGAACTCCCCTCTAAGAGCCAGACCTCCCTGCTGAGAAGATGACCCCCTGGGAGGCTAACTCTTACCAGTGTCAAGGGAGGAGGAAGCTACCCCTCCGCAGGTCTGGCCCAAGGGTTTCTGCCTCCCCCCCCTTCCTAGCCTAGCCAAGCCATGCTGCACCACTCCCTGCCTCTCCCTGCTGCCGCCGATTTTATCAGCAGGGTCAGTGGAGAGGAGGGTCAGAAGTAGCAGGCCATGTGCCGCCCACAGAGGTCTGCTGCCCTAGGTGCCTGCCAAGTGGATGGGCTGATCCTGCCCCTCCTAACTTTGCGCATTCAAAATGGCCACCATTCCTGCCAAAGTTGGGAGATTGTCGGTGCCAAGAAAACTCCCCAGAAGCTGCCATCACCATTGCACTTTGCTAGCAGGGTGGGTTCAATTGCAGCCATCTCAGAGACTGCCACTTTAGGTAAACACTGCTCTCCCTCACACAATTGGCAACAGCTGTGATCAGCAGACACTGCAAGTCACATAGCGCTTCCTGTGCCTCCATACCATGTGGTCACCTGCTGCTGAGTCATGCCCCCCCCCCCCCCCAACATACACTGCAGCTGGGCATTCCCGGGGAGCCTCGCCTGCTTGCCACTTTTTCCTGAGTATTTTCTGCCTTCTTCACTTAGATCTTTTTTTCCCCCCCGAAAATGTATTCACTGTTCATGTCCAGCCAAAGAGCCCCTGGTCCCCTCCTGAAAATAGGGGAGAGGGCAGTAACCCTGCAGGTGAACTCCAACCAACTAGGGAATGGGATATGGGGGGGGGGGAAGGACCTGGATCCATCAGGTGTAACACTCCAGGTTACTTGCAGCCAGACTCCGCTGACACTAGCTTTCCAGACTATAAAGTTTGCCAGAGATTTTCAATCTAGAAAGAGAAAGGGTCCAACAAAAATGATATTAATTTCCTAATGGTCATTGTGTGATGTTAGTAATGTGCATAACATCCATGCATATAATGATGCTATTCTGCGCATATTAATATCGTTATGCACTGAATAATATCTCCTTATAGGCGGAGTGGGCACCGATACAGTCGCTGCTAGTGCAGATCACCGTGCACACGCTCTACTATGTTAGTATGTGGTTTTTGCACATAACCCAATTTGCATAATTTTGTTTATAGCATTGATGTGCAAACTTTCTGTGTCAGAAAACCATGCGCTGAGTTTTAGCACACAGCTCTAACACAAGGTAACTGGATTGACCCCATAGTAAACTAAAGGCATGCGTTGTGAAAGCTAGGCAGGAAGAGAGTTTCACTAAGGGGGAAATGGGATGCATGGAACAGACTTTGGGCATGCATGGGATAGGCACAAACACAAAGGTGCCTTAGTGGCAGTGCAACAGAGAGAGAAATCTGCATATCACTTAGGCTCTCTGGCAGCATACTGATTAGGAATAGATGGACACAGCAAGTGGATGGTGTAGTTCTCTACCAACATCTTTGGTAGGAGGAATTCAACAATTCCTTTTTAAACAGCACGCCTGTATTATCCTATCAGGGCCCATGCATAGCTTTAGCATAAGCTGCACACAGTAGTTGGCAGAATCGGGCATCTGCATACATCTACTGAAGGCACAACAGCGCCCCCCATTGGTGAGCAAGGTCTCTGGAACAGCTGCTTTAGCAATACAATACCTGGATTGTAATATTGTTCACTAAATGCTGAACGGAACTTTTATTGTTCACCTCCAGCAAACTGAATTAAAAAAATATATATATCAGACTGGTTTCTGTCACATGCCTGTTTTCAGCCAATCAGGAGCCAAGAAATATTTCATATATGTTACCAAGATGGAGTTGGTAGTTTTGGAGCTGAGAGACACTCTAACACTGACAGAGCGTCTCAGAGTGGGTTCATGGCATACATCCCATGCAGTTGTGTGTTCTGAGAGATACTAATGATTGTGTGTGTTTTGTTTTGTTTTCTGTGCTGCTGTTACAGGAAGGCCCCTGCCTCACCAACTCGACCCACCATAATCCGAGCAGCTGATTCGTCCCTCTTAGATTTATAAACTGAGGCCTGTAGACAGCTGGCGACGAGTGCTGTGCCCAGTGCTGCACCATCTCTCCACCCACTACTGTGGCCCATGGTGCAAATTTGCCCCCCTTGCCCAAGGCCCCTTCCATGTCCCTGAAAACACACATTCTGCTGTTGTTGAACCTAGCTGTAGTGGTGTCTTGTTTGTGCAATACTAGGCCTAGTGTGAACCTGGAGGGATGGTCCTCACACTGGCAGCTTACCATGTGCTTACTGAAACCTGCCTGCAGATTTCAGTTTTAGTATTTGAGTAGCTAGAGCTTTTTTTGTTGTAGTCGATTGACAAAGGCTAAAGCAGACAAGAAAAGTAACATCTAAAATGTGATGTTAAGAAACAAAGAAGAGATGTCTGTTATAATTTTAAGTTGTTACAAAATATTCTTGGGAACAGTGCAATAAAAGCTCCTAAAGGAATGGAAATGTATCTTAAATGTACTTTAAAAGGTATTGGGAATATGCAGATTTCAATTGATTAGAGTCCTACAGGAACCCTGGGGGCTGCAGCTAGGCCTCTGCTGGTAAGAAGGCTTAATGTGTGGCTGCCTTATCCAGCTTGTCCATGGAGAAGATGGCTTATAACACTGTGGGGCTGCTGTTCCAAGAGGGCACCTGTCACCACTTCAGGAAGTCTCACGTTTACAGACTGTTTGGGAATATGACTGTGTACTCACTAATTTAAAATTTCAAGTTACTGAAAAAAACTACAGGGGGGTAATATTTATCAGTTCTAGAATCTTTTGCTGCACAACTTGCATGCACTCTGTTACTGCCTGGGAACCCTGCGCCAATTATATTGCTATTAAGAGGATTTTATATGTAAAACAAATAGAATTGTACATCTTCTGAAAACAGAATCACTATATGCCCGAGATTTCAAGCTGTCAAAAATCTGACCTACAAATTTTTCCTTCTTTCCTTTGATCTTTTCTTGAACAAAAATGTGCTTTTCCTGTCCCACTTTACAAAAGCACTTGAGAATCGTAACTTTTGTTCTTTTCTTATTTAATTGATATGTCAGCACTTTACTTCCTCTCTTCCTTTTGTCTTTCTTGACTTTCAGCAGACCTAGCAAGGTCAGTCCTTCCCGACCAGAGAGTCCAAAGCCTCCATATGACATGTAAGCCTCCTTGCTGACTCTTGCCTGCCTCCTAGCTGTATGTCTTGGACTGGTCTGAATTACATCACACACTTTGTTCTGTTGTACGTAATTGTGACATCAGATGCAAGTTCTAGTGAAACTGTTGCCCTCCCCATCGTGTAAGAAATTATTCAAGTATATGGTAGTAACTGTGCATGTGTGTATATATATATATATACACACACATAAATATTTATATATATGTATGCACATGCACATATATATATGTATATGAGATCTAAAATGTGTCCATAACTTTAAGCCAGTGTGCTTCTATGTGGAGTTTAGGTAAATACAAGTAGAAAAACATTGGTAAAAATGAGAGAGGCTGGGAGTTTACAACCTACTGGTTTAAACTTCTGATGTATGCAGATGAATCATTGTAAGAAGAACCTCAGTGCTGCCTATTAGCTGTAATATTTGTCATACTGTTGGATGAATACGTCTGTATAAGAAAGGACTCTAAAAACAAAAAAAAACCCCAACCTAATAAAGCTGTATCTGTCCTTCCCTTGTGCCTCTTTCTTAATAGTTGATTGCGTCTCCTCACCCCCTTATCCCAGTTGCCCTAAATGCTCGGTTTTATATTTTGGTTTCTTTTATCACAAAGAGGGCTTTCAGAGTTTCACTTGTGAATTTGTAGCCAATGCAGTTAGCTATCATCTGACAAGCCTCAGACACAGATCTTTACACAACGGAGCCGAAGAACCTTACTAAGAAAAATACTTCTAAACCTGCTGCAGTTTCCATGGTAAAAGCAAATCACATCTGTTGACAGTTAACATGCAAAACTAAGTTCCCTGCATAAATTTCACATATAAGCTAGAACACATTGGGGAGGGGCTCTTCAGTGGCGGTGGCTAGCTGTCATCGCTGAAAACTGAACCCGGATATTCAGTGCTGGGGTCCTATTGGCTGCAGAGAGAGTTCAATAATAGGTCAGCACTGGTTAGCTGAAGTTAGGCCAGCCATTTAGCGTAGTTACTCACCTGTAACAGGTGTTCTCCAGGAGCAGCAGGAATCAGTCCTCACATATGGGTGACGTCGGCGCCGACGGAGCCCTCGCGGAGCAATTTTCCCCAGCTTTCAAAGAAAGCCTTTGGGAATTGCAGCGCACATGCGCGGTCCTCTTCCCGTCCAAGGGTGCCATCTTGCTCAGTCAGATGACATAGCTAAAAGACAGCAAAAAAATTAGCAAAAAAACCCGAAAGCATAGAACTGCAACTCCAAGGGGAGGAGGGAGGGTTGTGAGGACTGATTCCTGCTGCTCCTGGAGAACACCTGTTACAGGTGAGTAACTACGCTTTCTCCAGGACCAAGCAGGAAGTCAGTCCTCACATATGGGACTCCCAAGCTTAAGGCTACCGGAGACCCTAAGCACAAAAATGAGCTCCCTCAAGCTCAGTAGCCAGAAGGAATGAATCTTCTCTGAATACGTCTCCAACCGGTAGCCCAACATCCGGGGTGGAGGGTAGGAGTTGCCTATACCTCGAAGAGGTTACGGAGGACTGCCTGTCCGAAAGCACTGTCCCTGCGGGACTCCCTCTCCAGGTAGTAATGGGCCGCAAAGGTCTGGCTTGAAGACCAAGTAGCGGCCCGGCAGATGTCTGCCAATGGAACAGAGCGGAGGTAAGCTACTGACGTAGCCTTCGCCCGAACACGATGGGCCGTGACTCGACTTTCCAAAGGGAGGCCGGCTGCTTCGTAAGCCCAAGCGATACAGTCAGCAATCCAGATGGACAGAGTACGCTTGGAGACAGGGAGCCCCAACTTATTGGGGTCATAAGAGACGAAGAGCTGAACAGCTCTTCTGTGCTCCCGCTTACGGTCAAGGTAGAAGGTCAACGCCCTTCTACAGTTCAGGGTATGCAAGACCATTTCAGCTCGGCTGGAGTGTGGCCTGGGAAAGTAGGTCGGAAGCACCACCTCCTGGTTGATGTGAAAAGGGGAAACCACTTTGGGAAGAAACTTAGGGTGAGTCCGTAGGACTACCCGGTTCTTGTAGAACCTAGTGTAAGGAGGATCAGACACCAGGGCCTGCAGCTCACTAACGCGTCTAGCAGAAGTGAGGGCCACCAAGAACAATGTTTTCCAAGAAAGAAAACGAAGAGGACAGGTAGCCATAGGCTCAAACGGCGGACAGGTAATCCGCTGTAAAACCACATTGAGATCCCAGTCCGGGGCTGGTGGGCGCAAAGGTGGTTTAAGGAGAAGGAGGCCTCTGAGAAAACGAGCCACCAGAGGATGGCTAGAAAGAGGTCTGCCCTCCACCGGCATGTGGTGCGCAGAAAGAGCACTGAGGTGGACCTTGACCGAGTTGGACTTAAGTCCAAGATTGGAGAGGGAAAGCAAGTACTGCAAGACCACTGACGCTGAACAGGAGAAGGGATCTTGAGACTGCTGAGCACACCAGACGGAGAACCGACGCCACTTCAGAGCGTAGGACTTCCGGGTGGAGGGCCGCCTGGAGGCCAAAACGACCTCCTCCACATCTGGAGGCAGGCGGAGGGGAGCAAGGACTACCCTTTCAGCAGCCAGGCCATCAGATGAAGTGACCGGAGGTTGGGGTGCCGGAGAATCCCCTGATCCTGTGACAGGAGGTCGGGCTGACACCCCAGAGGAAGAGGGGTGTCTACCGCCAGCTGCATTAGAAGTGGGAACCAAGGTTGTCTCGGCCACCGGGGAGGCACTAGGATCATCGATGCTTTGTCTCTGAGAACTTTGAAGAGTGTCCGAGACACCAGCGGCATGGGAGGAAAGGCATATAAGAGGCCTGTGGACCATGGAATCAGAAAAGCATCCGCCGCTACTCTGAGAGGATGCGGTTGTCGAGAGCAGAATCTGGGGAGTTGCCGGTTCAGAGGACTGGCAAACAGATCCATGGTGGGGAGGCCCCACTTGAGAAAGATCCGCTGAACCACCATCGGATCCAGCCTCCACTCGTGCGGCTGGAGGATCCTGCTCAGCTTGTCGGCCAGGTAATTTTCTTGACCTGGGAGATAGACAGCTTTGAGGATAATTCCATGGTGGACAGCCCAAGAGCATAGTTTTTGTGCCTCCTGACAGAGAAGGAAGGAGCCTGTCCCACCTTGTTTGTTCACATAGAACATTGCAACCTGATTGTCTGTCTGTATCAGCACCGACTGATGAGAAATCAGGTGAGAGAGTGCTTTGAGCGCTAGGCGGATGGCTCTGAGCTCCAGGAAGTTTATCTGTTGAGCAGACTCCCAAGGAGTCCAGAGACCTTGAGTACATGTCCCTTGGCAGTGTGCTCCCCAACCCAGGAGAGAAGCATCGGTCGTCAGGACCTGAGAATGTGGAGGGGGCTGAAAAGTCACTCCTAGTACCAGGTTGGGCAGATGAAGCCACCATTGCAGAAAAGAGACCAGCCGGTCGGAGATCTGTACGGAATCCGCCAGGCTCCCCGTGGCCTGATGCCATTGTGTGCGAAGGCACCATTGAGCAGGTCGCATGTTCAGGCGGGCATTGGGGGTCACATGGACCGTGGAAGCCATATGGCCGAGCAGTCTCAGAAATTGCCTGGCCGAGACCAGGGAATTGCTGTGAAAGTGGCTGGCAAGATCCATGAGCCTTTGGGCCCTGTCCAGAGGCAGGAAGGCCCGCGCCTGAAGAGTGTCCAACCTCGCGCCGATGAATTCGAGATTTTGAGAGGGGAGCAAAGTGGACTTTGCGAAGTTTATGACAAATCCCAAGTGCTGGAGTAGAGTCACAGTGCGATGAGTGGCTTGAATGGCTTCTTGGGAAGACTGAGCTCTGATGAGCCAGTCGTCCAGGTAGGGAAACACAAAAAGGCCTTGAAGTCTTAGATAGGCCGCCACCACTGCCAGGCATTTGGTAAACACCCTGGGGGCGGAGGAAAGGCCAAAGGGCAGTACTCTGTACTGGTAATGATTTCCTCCCACCACAAACCTGAGATATTGTCTGTGGTCTGGATGAATAAGGATATGAGTATACGCATCCTTTAGATCCAAGGAGCATAGCCAGTCTCCCTGCTGGAGGTAGGGCAGCAGGATTCCAAGGGTAAGCATCTTGAACTTTTCCTTTGCAAGGAACTTGTTGAGGTTTCGCAAGTCCAGGATAGGTCTGAGGCCTCCTGTTCTTTTTGGTATCAGAAAGTACCTGGAGTAAAACCCTTGACCTTTCAGGTGGTGGGGCACCGGTTCCACAGCCTGTTCTTGAAGGAGACTCGCTAACTCCTGAAGGAGTAAGTCCCTGTGCAGAGGGAGTCTCGGAGGCTCCCCTGGAAAATAGGAGGGAGGTACCTGGTGAAAGTGAAGAAGATAGCCCTTCCGAACTATGTGAAGTACCCAGGTATCTGTGGTGATGTTGGACCACCTTTGGGCAAAGTGGACCAGCCGGCCTCCTGTGCTGAGAGAAACCAGCTGAGGGGGAGAGGCTATGCTGATGAAGTCAAAAACCCCCACCCTGCTGAGCAGGGGCCGGTGGTGCAGGCTTGGGGGCTTGCTGCCTATGGGACCCATTACCCCGTCCCTTGGCCTGCTTACCCTGTGGGGGAGCTGGTGAGGCCTGATACTGAGGGTAGTATTTATAGGCAGCCGCCTTCCTCGGGTAAAAGGGCTTTTTCCCCGAGCCCTTCTTCTTTTGAGAAGGGGCAGAGGTCTTCCTGGAGAGACGAGTCCTGGTGAGAGTCTCGGTCTCGATCTGTGCAGCCTTCTCATCCATGGGCTTGCCAAAGAGGTTATCACCTCTGCAGGGGACATCGACCAACTTGTCCTGCAACCATGGCTCGAGGTTGGACGTCTGAAGCCAAGCCTGGCGGCGTCCACCGATGCCGGCTGCGGCTACTCGAGCCGATGCCTCAAAACCATCGTAGGCTGCTCGAGAGATAAACTTTGAGCACTCTCGAATACCAGTTGACAAGGTTTGGAACCTCTGCAAAGGTTCGTCGGAGAGACCAGCAGAGAACCCGGCAATTTCTTTAGCCAGGTCCCGGAGATACATGCCCATGTAGAGCTGATAGGTCTGGACTCGACAAGCAAGCATAGAGCCCTGGAAACACTTCCTACCGAGGGCATCCAGGCTTCGGGCCTCCCTACCGGGGGGCACCGAGGAGTGCATTTTTTGACTCTTAAGTCTATGCATGGCCGATTCCACCACCATGGAATGGTGCGGTAGTTGTGCCTTTTGGAAGCTGGGGCTCTTGCGGACTCGATAAATGGAATCGACCCGCTTGCTTAACACCGGCGACGATGCCGGGCTCTCCCACATGCGGAAGAGAAGTCGTTCCAGCATCGGAGGAACCGGTACAATAAAGGCCTCCTTCGGGGGAGAGTCATATTGGAGGGCATCGAGTTCTTCGACTCGAGGCTCCTCCTCGGGATCCGCGGGGAAGGCCAAGGCCTTGGCCATATCCCGCACGAAGTACGAGAACCGGGTATCCTCCGGGGGGGACTGTCTCCGAGGTTCGGACTCGGGGGAGCCCGATGGGACACACCGAGTCCGAAAGGAACCAGGTGACTCTTCGTCCTCGGATTCCCAGGCCGACTCCTCGGAGGAGGAGTCGAGCGGCTCCGGTCGGGCGGGCATCGATGCCATCCGCACTGACGCCGAGGGAGTCGGCGTCGACGACCTCGGTCCTGAACGGGAGGCCAAAGGAGACCGCGACCGAGGATCGACTCGAGCCCTCATGGACTCGAGGATCGGCTCGGTCTCCGGGGTCGACTTGGAGGTCGACGTCCCGGCGGTCAGGGCAGAAGCACCGGCGAGGCCAGCGATCAATACCCACTGCTGGTCCATGAAGGCAGTCAGACTGCTCTCCAAGGCCGTCAACCTGAGTCCGAGCTCAGGAGACCCAGCAGCCCCCGACTCGGGCCCCGACGGCGTCGGGCCCGACGTCGGCTCCTTCGGAGGCGAGTCTACGAGGACAACAGTACTCACGTGAGCGGGCAAGTCCATCTCGAGTTGAGGATGTTTTGAAGGCCTCCACCTCCGAGGACCCGGGACGGGAATCGGGGCTATGCGACCTGGCCCTCGAGGAACCAGGAGCGTCCACCGATCCCGCCCTCGTGGGTTTCTTCTTCCGATGATGTTCCCGGGTAGGAGACCCCCTTTCAGAGGAACTCCGACGATGCTCAGGACCAGAGTCCCGAGACGTCGAAGCCTCTGACGAGGTCCGAGCCCGGCCGGAGTCAGAGAAGATACGTTCCCGCTGATGCTGCCGACTCAACGCTTTAGAGGACATTTTGCCACACGGACCACAGATCATCTGGTCATGATCGGGTCCGAGGCAGCGGAGGCAGAAGTCGTGCGTGTCTGTAAGAGACATGAGTTTCTTACAGAGGTCACACGTTTTAAAGCCGCTGGCAGCCATCGGGGGAAAAAGGGCCCCTGCGAGGTCGAAAGACCGGGCTGCCAGTGAAAAAGTAAAAAGGCGCGAAATCTGTCACGAAGGACAAAAAAACGAAAAATAAAGAACGGACTCGCAACTGGCGTCGCGAGTCCGGGCGGGAAAAGAACCGGCGTCGAACCGAAGAAAAAAGAGAAATAAAGAGAAATAATCAACTTTTCGGCAGGGATTCACAAACAACGTCTGTAGGGCTCCGCGGAAAAAAGAAGACTGAGCAAGATGGCACCCTTGGGCGGGAAGAGGACCGTGCATGCGCGCTGCAATTCCCAAAGGCTTTCTTTGAAAGCTGGGGAAAATTGCTCCGCGAGGGCTCCGTCGGCGCCGACGTCACCCATATGTGAGGACTGACTTCCTGCTTGGTCCTGGAGAAATGTGCCTAACGTCAGCTGTTGAGTATAGACGGTTATTCCCAGGTGCCACCTCCACTCTGTCCCCGGAATGACCCAACCCTAGCTGGCTAGTGGTCAGGGCACTTAGAGGCTGCCCTAACAGCATTTAGTGCTGCTGAATATCCCACTGAGTGTCATGTAGGCGGTTTCTGCCTATTGGAAAAGCCTGTGGAGCATATGGCTTTGCAAATGCCAGTCTTGAAAAAGGAGGACTGTACGTTCTATAAAATATATGGAAAATAATCTAAGTTGTGTGCACTCAGGAGTAGACATTAGGCAAGAAGACCTTGATTTCAGGGGCGGCCCAAGGGTGTTGTGGGGCCTCATTTCCATAAATATTTGCATATCTTCTAGGCCTCATTTGTATAAGCCTAATTTATTTTGTTTTATGTATATGCTTTCAAAGGAGCCCTTCACAAGCCTCCTTTTTTGTCCTAACAATGACTTAAGGGCATGTTTACTAAACATTAATGTGTGCTAAGTGGCACTGGACCCATAGACATAATTGGTTGTCGCTGCACTTATCACACATTCAAATATGTGTTAGCACATTAACCTTTCGTAAACATATCTCTTAATGAGTGTCTGAAAACCATTTGCATGTACAGTGAGGATAAAGAAAGGCTACCATATTTCTGCATTACTATCCTCCTGTGCCAATTGCTAGGTGCATTACTACAAATCCCTGCCATATCATAACAGCACTACAAGGACTCACATAGCACCTAGCCCTATTTATCAAAAGGTAGCACTACAAATATTAAACCAGTATACATCTTACTGCGATTTACATTGTAAACCGCTCTAATGCCTCTGGCCTGAGCGGTATATCAAATTCGAAATAAACATAAACATAAACATACTGGGAAAAGAGAATAAGTGGGCCTATTACACAGAAACTAGAAAAACAGAATAGCACAGTTCTGACATACACCCCAAACAGACAGACCATCACTAAATACAGAACAAGGGATCACGATTTTAAAAATATGAAAATAATAATTTAACTGGGAACCCCAAAAGCCAAACTTTGCATGCACCACAATACTGGAAAAACTAAAATATAAAATTAATTTCCTCTTATACTGAACAAAGCGCAGACATCAGAGCACATTTCCCAGAACGGACATATTCCAGTTAATAAATTAAAAACGAAATACTTTTTTTTCTATTTTTTGTTTGGGCATTTTATTCTTTTTTTAGTCGCAATTGCCCCAGTCTCTCTCTTCTGTGTTCTTCATGTCTTCTGCTAACTCTCCATTGTCTGCTACCCTTGTCCTTTCTTCTCTTCTCCTATTTTTTTTTCCATTTTCTGTCTACATCTGCCTCGGACATACTGATCTTTCGCTTTTTGTTCTTTTCTCCATTTCTTTCTTTACTCATTCATCCACTCAATTTCAACCCTCCGTCCTCAATCCCCTTTTGACTTTTCACTTAGCAACTTTCCATCTACTCTTCTAACCTCCGTCCAGCTCCCCCACTTCTCATCTCACTCCTTCGCTAGCCTCTTATTCCCCTCTGTGCCTCCTAGTTCCCTTCCACCACCCAGTTACTTCCTTCTTAGATATTCATTAACTCTACTTTTCCTCCTTCTTACCCCAGCATGCACTTATGCCCCTCTCTTTCAACTCTTCACTCTGTATAACCTTTTTTCTTCCCTCACACCCAAAATATGTTCCACTCTCAATCCTCACTCCCCCAGTTTTTTTCTCCCTTCTACCCAAGCCCCATCCCCTTCCAGCTCCAGCCTTCCCAGCATCTTCCCCCTTCCAGTCCCATTCTCCCCATCATCACCCGATTTCTAGTCCTAGTCCATTATCAGTCCTCCTCCAATCCCAGTCCCCTCATCCTCCAGTATTAGCCCATTTCCAGTCCTAGGACCCCATCCCCTCCATTAAAAGTCCTCCTCCAGTTCTAATCCTTCCCAGCAACATCTCTCCCTTCCAATCCTAGGCTCCCTGTCCCCTAGCATCAGCCCATTTCCAGTCCTAGCTCCCCAGTATCAGTATTCCTCCATCCACCAACATTAGCCCATAGCCCATTTCCCATTTTAACCCCAGCAGCAGTCCCAGTGGTTCCCGCTCCCCCTCACTCACACATATACACATGGCCCCACAGCTTGGGGGCCCGCGCTGGGCTGACTGACTTGAGGGGGAGCTGGTGAGGACCAAAGCCTGGCTCCCCTCTGCACAGCCACCGGAGTAAAGGACCTGTTGGAGCAGTTTATTTCTTCTCCCGTAGCTGTGTTTGCTGCCGGCGTAAGTCACTTCGTAGAGGTGAGACTGGGGCATTTCCTGTCTCACAGAAAGTGCACCTGTTTAACCTCTATGTAGTGACCCACACTGGCAGCAAACAACACAGCCACAGGAGGAAAAAGAAACTACTCTGGCAGGTCTTTACTCCCATGGTTGTACAGAGGGGAGCTGGGCTTCGGTCCTCACCGGCTCCCCCTCAAGCCAGGCCAGCGCGGAGCCCCCAAGGTGTGGGGCCATGTGCAGGCAACATTCTGAAAATGCCTTGGGCCAGCCCTGCTTGATTTAAAGAGATGCCACAAGTGTTTAAATTGCCGAAACAAGCCTACAGAAGAAGAAGAAAAGAAAAAAAGATGTCCACAGCAATCACTGTCTTACCTTTCTTTCTGGGAGAACAGAGTGGGCACATCAGGATATAGTTTTCCTTCCACACTCTTACAGCTGTTCTTAGTTCTCAGCAGGAGAATCCTTCAGGTGTCAGTGGTTTGTGTCACTGCAAACAAATATCAGTTTCTGGACATGATATGTTAAGAAGAGATTCAACAGTATTCTATACAAGACGACATATTCAGCTAACGGGTCAGCCTGCAGAGGTGAAGAACCTCACTCCTAGGGTGGAAGGAAGAGCAGGTCTTGCAGCTTCAAAGGTTCTCTGCATTCCTAGCACAGCGAGCAACTGCTCTTTACTCCAAGCATAATACAGCAAAAAGACATCGCCACAGCATTAACTTTGACAGGACGGCATGTCAGGGATGCTAGCAAGCTTGAAATACTAACACTTGGTAAAACTATTCCAAGACAGAGAAAAAAATGCTTCCCTATCTTTGAATGTATTCCATTACATCAGGACTTGACATATCCCAAGCGCTATTGATGCCAAGAAATTTCACTATGGTGCCTAGGATTTGTATGACCCAAAATGCCCTTCCTCATTGTCTCCCCAGGAACTGATCTAGCTGCATTAATCTAAGTTTGAGCAATACACTGCCCAGATAAGCTACTTGTCCTGGTCCTATGCCCCTCCCCATCTTGCCTCCCTCATTACCCATCACAAACTCTCTGCTCTTACTGGCCCCTCTCTTCTCCAGTTAGGCATTTCTAGACATGCCTCCTTTTCTACTTTGGCATTCCCTCCCTCTTTCCTTTGGTCAGGACCCATCCTTCCTAAAGTTTAAAAAGATCCTTAAAAACCTGTCTCTTCTGATTTTCCTTTCCTTGACCCTTGTTTATTAGCCCGGCCCATCCTCCCCAAGGCTCCGCCTGCCTTCTCTCTCCTCCCTTCTGAAGAATTGTAACCCCCCTCTCCTCTTTCTTTAACTATTTTATTGCGAACCACCTTGATGGTTTTTAGTCCTGAGTGCAGTATAGCAAATCTCCAGAAATAAATAAAAAATAAATGTAACCAAGGGTTAAAAGTACTTTTCTTTTTACCATTAGATTGGTGGTTGCCACACAAGTGCTTCCATCTCAGCGTACCATTGCCATCACCTTCTGGCCTGAGAACTTACCCTGACTCTACAGGATTATTTGCCACTATGACTTCTGGTTTCAGTCCAATCTAGGAATCCTCCAAACTGCAGTCTCCTTTCTAGTGGGCCCAGTCTGAGCAGCTTCCCTCGCTGCTTTGTCTCCTGCCTGACTCTGATACCCAGAGTGGGGACTCTGCCTCCTATTGAGGCCTTGAAATTTTAGAAGGGGAAAAGAAACTAGGATGTAGATGTCTGCAGCCCTCAAGACTGCAAGCCTCCTTAAAGTCCAATTATGCATACATAATAGTTGTCATTGCCTGAGTTCTGGCAGACCAGTACAACAAGTAGATTATGTCCCTCCTACCAGCAGATAGAGACAGAGCTAAACTGATTGGCTTGTCCTTGTAGCCTGGAGCAGCCAGGGAGTCAATCGATATTCTTATATATCAAAGCTAAGGACTATTTTGATGTTATTTTCCTGGCAATGCTATCTCATATCCTGTAACTTAAATATGCTGCTGCCATCTAGTGCCTTCTAGAGTAGGAACCTGGACTGGTCTGGCAGGACCCAAGGAATGACACTTAGCAGATAAGCATAATTGGCCTTTCCTCTTCACCCTTGCCAGACTGGTCCAGATAGATGCGATACACCAAAGTTACTATTTATGCTGATTGGGAGAAGACCATAGTTACCTCATCTGGAGTCTCATACAGGCTTGCAAGTGCAGACAGCAGTTACCCTGCCAAGTGCTGTGATGATCGAGTGGCTTCCCGGTTTATGTTTCTCACACCTGGTCTGTTGTTGAGTCCACCTGTCAACCTCTCCAGCACCTGCTACTTTTGGTACAAAGGCTGATGTCCCAAGAAGCACTAACAGGGAGGGAGGAGGGTCTCGTGGTTAGGGCAAGGGAGAGGGAGGAGTGGTCTAGTGGTTAGGGCAAGGTACTTCAGGCCAGAGGGCCAGGGGTTCAAGTCCCACCTGGGGACAGCAATTTCAGGCCAGAGGGACTGGGATTTCTAGTCCTGTAGGCACTCCTTGTGGTCTTGGGCAAGCCACTTAACCCTCCATTGCCCATGTTCCCTGTAAGTATTAGTGTATGTGTCTCATATTCCCTCGTGCTAAATGTATCCCCAATTGACCGCTTTGACCCGGTGAAAAGCGGGATATAAATACAGCTAAATAAATAAATAACAGTGCCAACCCCAATTCCAATCTTTCTCCAAGGTGAGATAACAGCTGTCCCTTGCAGCTATCTGAAAATACCATTTTATGCAGCAAAATCCATCTCTATGAATGCTGACCATGAACCACCTCTGCTTTGATGAATATTGGTGCACATACTATGCAGTTGGTATACCTTTGCAGTAGCCTTCATATACTGCAGTCAGCACCAATAAGCACTGGTCTCTATCCAATGCTAACAACAGTACAATCCGTAATGAGTGCTAACCTTTAGGCAGTGAAGTTAGCCTTGATGAGTATTAGTCACAATTTTGCCTGGTCTACCTAGGTGAATGTTGGCTTCTTACACAGCATGGTCGGCACCTGATGAGGTGGTTTTCATCCAGCATGGTCCACACCTGATGAAGGCTGGTCTTTACCCAGCACCATCCTCAGCGCAGTAAACATCAATGAACATTTGTCTTTATCCAGTGCAGACATGCACAATTTTCACAAAAAGCGACAACTTTTAGCTAGTATCATTAACTTGACAATGGCTGACCTTCTTGCCTTCTATAGCCAGCTCTGATGGCTGCCAATCTTACCAGGTGTAATTAACAAAGATGTGCGCTGGCACTCGCTGAAGCTTCTGACCTTTGCTGAGTGTTGGTGCTTACCCAGCATGGCTGGCAAGCACTGGACTATATACCTGCGACAGTCGCTATATACAGAAGCCAAGTAGTTTAGCTCCATCTTCATCTGCTGGCAGGAGGGACATAATCCATCCCTCTCTACTGGCCTGACAAAGATGAAGACAAGAGAGACATTGTTGCCACTGGCACTGGCCAAAAAGAGTAGTTACTCACCTGTAACAGGTGTTCTCCAAGAGCAGCAGGAATCAGTCCTCACATATGGGTGACATCGACATCGAAGAAGCCCTTGCGGAGCATTTCCCCAGCTTTCCATGAAAGCCTTTGGGAATGCAGGCACGCATGCGCGGTTCCCTTCCCGCCTAAAGGTGCCATCTTACCTCAGTCAAATGACATAGCTAAGAACAGCACACAAAAAACAAAACAAACTATGTACAACTGCAACTCCAAGGGGAGGAGGGAGGGTTGTGAGGACTGATTCCTGCTGCTCCTGGAGAACATCTGTTACAGGTGAGTAACTACTCTTTCTCCAGGACCAAGCAGGAAGTCAGTCCTCACCTATAGGTGACTCCCAAGCTCTGGGCTAACAAGGAACCCAGGCTGAACAAGAGAACTCCCTCTAGTCTCAGCATCAAAGAAAGGCTTTTCACTGACAGAACCTCCACCAGTAGCCCAACAGAGGGCAGGAGTTGCCTAAACCTCAAAGAGATTCCGGAGTACTGCCGGCCAAAAGCACTGTCCCTACGGGACTCCCTCTCCAGACAGTAATGAGCTGCAAAGGTCTGGCTTGAAGACCAAGTTGCAGCCCTGCAGATGTCTGCCAACGGTACAGAGCAGAGATGAGCCACTGAGGCAGCCATTGCCCTGACACGATGGGCCGTGACCCAAACCTGCAAAGGAAGATCAGCCACCTTGTAAGCCCAGGTGATACAGTCAGCCACCCAGATGGACAAGGTACGCTTGGACACAGCTAACCCTAAATTATTAGGGTCAAAAGATATGAAGAGCTGAGTAGCCCTTCTGTGCCATTGCGTACGGTCAAGGTAGAAGGATAAGGCCCTCCTACAGTCCAGGGTATGCAGAACTGCTTCGGCCTGGCTTGCATGAGGCCTAGGGAAGAATGTTGGAAGAACCACCACCTGGTTGAGGTGGAAAGAGGAGACAACCTTGGGAAGGAACTTTGGATGAGTCTTGAGGACTACCCTGTTCCTATAAATTCTGGTGTAAGGCCTATCACAGACCAGGGCCTGAAGCTCACTCACTCGCCTAGCCGAGGTAAGGGCTATCAGGAAGAGTGTCTTCCAGGACAGGAAGCGTAGTGGACAAGTAGCCATCGGCTCAAAAGGTGGGTGAGTCAGTTGTTGCAAGACCACATTCAACTCTCACTCAGGGGCAGGAGGACGGATTGGAGGCTTGAGCAAGAGCAAGCCTCTGAGAAACTGTGACACCAAAGGGTGAACCGACAGAGAGTGTCCTTCCACCAGAGAGTGGTGAGCTGCTAGAGCTGAGAGGTGAACCCGAACAGAATTGGACTTAAGACCTTGATTGGATAAGTGCAGTAAGTACTGAAGCACTACTGATACAGTACAGGAGAAAGGATCCTCTGGACGTAACTGACACCACACTGAAAACCTTTTCCATTTAAGAGCATAGGTTTTCCTAGTGGACTGTTTCCTAGAGGCTAGGACAACCTCCTCAACTTCCTGAGGCAGACCACAGGGAGCCAAAACTACCCTTGCAGCCTCCAGGCCATCAAATTTAGAGCTTGGAGATTGGGGTGCAGAAGAGTACCCTGATCCTGAGAGAGAAGGTCGGGTTGCAACCCCAGAGGCAGAGGGGGATCCACTGCCAAATGAAGTAGAAGTGGAAACCAGGGCTGTCTGGGCCACCTGGGAGCCACCAGCAGGACTGAGGGGCCTTGTCCTGAAGAATCTTGAACAGAGTTCGGGCCACCAAGGGCGTGGGAGGAAAAGCATACAGGAGGCCCTGAGACCAGGGAATCAAAAAAGCATCTGCAGCTACCCGCAGAGGATGCAGTTGCCTGGAGCAGAACTTTGGCAGCTGTTTGTTCAGAGGACTGGCAAACAGGTCTATGGATGGAAGTCCCCATTTCATGAAAATCTTTTGAACTACCAAAGGATGCAGCTGCCACTCGTGGGGTTGCAGAATCCTGCTCAACCTGTCCGCCAGGTAGTTCTCCTGGCCAGGTAGATACACTGCTTTGAGGAGCATGATGTGTCTGAGAGCAAACAAGCAAAGGTCCTGTGCCTCCTGACAGAGGATTATCTGGGCTATGCACTTCTATTATTGCCATTCTGGTTCTTAACTATTTATCTTCTTGAGGTCTCAGACTATAACCAGCGCTGGCTACAACGGACAAAGTCCTTAGCCTCAGCACTATATTGCATCAACGACCTCTATCCAGTAGTGTATCAATGTATACAATCTTTTGTTCTTTTTTTCTTTACGCTCAAATTGTACTCATCTTAAAATTTTTATACTCAAATTTTGTGCTTTTTTGATATACTCAAATTTTATGCTTATCTTAGCATTGGAGATAGGGTATCTCCAATGCTAAGATAAGCATAAAATTTGAGTATATCAAAAAAGCACAAAATTTGAGTATAAAAATTTTAAGATGAGTACAATTTGAGCGTAAAGAAAAAAAGAACAAAAGATTGTATACATTGATACACTACTGGATAGAGGTCGTTGATGCAATATAGTGCTGAGGCTAAGGACTTTGTCCGTTGTAGCCAGCGCTGGTTATAGTCTGAGACCTCAAGAAGATAAATAGTTAAGAACCAGAATGGCAATAATAGAAGTGCATAGCCCAGATAATCCACTGGAGGGATATTTACATTACTTTGCTTATAGCTACCCTCTGTGAAAACGACTAATACAACAAGTCCTGACAGAGGAGCCTGGACCCAGTTCCGCCCTGCTTGTTCACATAGAACATGGCTACCTGGTTGTCTGTTTGAACTAGGACAGACTGATGAGCCAGGGTTTGAGAAAAAGCCTTGAGGGCTAACCGAATAGCTCTGAGTTCTAGGAGACTGATTTGCTGTGTAGCTTCCCAGGGAGACCACAGGCCCTGGGTGCACTTGCCTAGACAATGAGCTCCCCAGCCTTGCAGGGAGGCATCCGTGGTCAAGACCACTGTGAACGCAGGACTCTGAAAAGGTACTCCTTTTAACAGATTGGGTGGGTGCAGCCACCATTTGAGGGAGTGTAGCAAGTGTCTGGACACTCTTATCCTGTCTCTGAGGCTGCCTGCGGCCTGTGACCACTGAGTCCGAAGGCACCACTATGCAGGCCTCATATGGAGCCTGGCATTGGGGGTGACATGCACTGTCGAAGCCATGTGGCCCAGAAGCCTCAAGCAGAGTCTGGCGGAGACCAGTGACCTGCTGAGAAACTGGTTTGCTAAGTCGATTAGCCTCTGGGCCCTGTCTTCTGGCAAGAATGCTTTTGCAATCAGAGAATCTAATCTCGCCCCTATGAACTCCAAGTTCTGGGAGGGGATCAAAGTGGACTTTGCGAAGTTTATGATGAACACCAAGCTCTGAAGAAGAGCAATAGTTCTGAGAGTAGCTTGTCGGGCCTCTTGGCATGTCTGGCCTCTTATGAGCCAGTCGTCCAGATATGGGAAGACAAAGATTCCCTGATTGCGGAGGTAGGCCGCCACTACTGCCAGGCATTTGGTAAAGACCCTGGGAGCGGAGGTGAGGCCAAAAGGCAGTACTCTGTACTGATAATGATTTCCTCCCACAATGAACATTAGGTACTTTCTGTGGTCTGGATGAATGAGGATGTGAGTATACGCATCCTTGAGGTCTAAGGAGCATAGCCAATCTCCCTGCTGGAGGTAGGGCAGAAGTGTTCCAAGAGTAATAATCTTGAACTTTTCCTTCTCTAGGAACTTGAGGTTTCTGAGATGCAGAAGAGGTCGAAGGCCACCGGTTCTTTTGGGTACCAGGAAATACCTGGAGTAAAACCCTTGACCTTGCAAATGGGGAGGCACAGGCCCACCGCCCTGTCCACCAACAGACCCTGGAGCTCCTGAAGGAGAAGATCTGTGTGCAGGGGAGGCCTTGGAGGCTCCCCTGGGAAGTATGGAGGAGGCAGTTGCTGAAAGTGCAGTGCATAGCCCCTGTGGACTATGCTTAACACCCAACTGTCTCCAGTAATGAGTGGCCACTGGTGGGCAAACAGGGCGAGGCGACCTCCTGTGCAGGGTTGGGAGAGCAGGGACGGAGAGGCTATGCCTAAGGAGTCAAAAGCCCCCACCCTGCTGAGTGGGAGCAGGGACCGGAGGCTTGGGGGTCCTCTGCCTACGGGGCCCATTACCCTGCCCCTTGGCTTGCTGACCCTGAGGGGCAGCTTGGGCAGCCTGATAGAGTAGTTACTCACCTGTAACAGGTGTTCTCCAGAAGCATCAGACATCAGTCCTCACATATGGGTGTCATCGGCGCCGATGAAGCCCCAGCGGAGCATTTCCCCAGCTTTCCATGAAAGCCTTTGGGAATGCAGGCACGCATGCGCGGTACCCTTCCCGCCTAAAGGTGCCATCTTACCTCAGTCAAATGACATAGCTAAGAACAGCACACAAAAATGAAAAATAAACTATGTACAACTGCAACTCCAAGGGGAGGAGGGAGGGTTGTGAGGACTGATTCCTGCTGCTCCTGGAGAACACCTGTTACAGGTGAGTAATTACTCTTTCTCCAGGACCAAGCAGGAAGTCAGTCCTCACATATGGGTGACTCCCCAGCTCTGGGCTACCGAGGAACCCAGGCTGAACAAGAGCACTCCCTCTAGTCTCAGCAGCATAGAAAGGCTTTTCAAGGACACAACCTCCACCAGTAGCCCAACAGAGGGCAGGAGTTGCCTAAACCTCAAAGAGATTCCGGAGTACTGCTTGGCCAAAAGCACTGTCCCTACGGGATTCCCTCTCCAGACAGTAATGGGCCGCAAACGTCTGGCTTGAAGACCAAGTTGCAGCCCTGCAGATGTCTACCAAGGGCACAGAGTGGAGATGAGCCACTGAGGCAGCCATTGCCCTGACACGGTGGGCCGTAACCCGACCCTGCAAAGGAAGGTCAGCCGCCTTATAAGCCCAGGTGATACAGTCAGCCACCCAGATGGACAAGGTATGCTTGGACACAGCCAACCCCAACTTATTAGGCTACGAAGAGCTGAGTAGCCCTTCTATGCCCCTGCGTACAGTCAAGGTAGAAGGATAAGGCCCTCCTACAGTCCAGGGTATGCAGAACTGCTTCAGCCTGGCTAGCATGAGGCCTAGGGAAGAAGGTTGGAAGAACCACCTCTTGGTTAAGGTGGAAAGAGGAGACAACCTTGCGAAGGAACTTTGGATGAGTCCTAAGGACTACCCTGTTCCTATAAATCCTAGTGTAAGGCCTATCACAGACAAGGGCCTGAAGCTCACTCACTCGCCTAGCCGAAGTAAGGGCTATCAAGAAGAGTGTCTTCCAGGAGAGGAAGCGGAGTGGGCAAGTAGCCATCGGCTAAAAAGGTGGGCGAGTCAGTTGCTGCAAGACCACATTCAACTCCCACTCAGGGGCCGGAGGACGGATTGGAGGCTTGAGTAAAAGCAAGCCTCTGAGAAAGCGGGACACCAAGGGGTGAACCAACAGAGAATGTCCCTCCACCAGTGAGTGGTGAGCTGCTAGAGCTGAGAGGTGGACCCGAACAGAATTGGACTTAAGTCCCTGATTTGATATGTGCAGTAAGTACTAAAGCACTACTGGTACAGTACAGGAGAAAGGATCCTCTGTACGTAGCTGACACCACAGAGAAAACCTTCTCCATTTGAGAGCATAGGTTTTTCGAGTGGATTGTTTCCTAGAGGCTAGGGCAACCTCCTCAACTTCCTGAGGCAGGCCCCAGGGAGCCAAAACTACCCTTGCAGCCTCCAGGCCATCAAATTGAGAGCTTTGAGATTGGGATGCAGAAGGGAACCCTGATCCTGAGAGAGAAGGTCAGGTTGCAACCCCAGGGGCAGTGGGGGATCCACTGCCAGCTGAAGCAGAAGTGGAAACCAAGGTTGTCTCGGCCACCTGGGAGCCACCAGCAGGACTGAGGCCTTGTCCTGAAGAATCTTGAAAAGAGTTCGGGCCACCAAGGGCGTGGGAGGAAACGCATACAGGAGGCCCTGAGACCAGGGAATCAGAAAAGCATCTGGTGCTATTCTCAAGGGATGCGGTTGCCTGGAACAGAACTTTGGCAGATGTGCATTCAGTGGACTGGCAAACAGATCTATCCAAGGGAGACCCCATTTCAGGAAGATGCTCTGAACTACTTGGGGATGCAGTTGCCACTCGTGGGGCTGCAGAATCCTTCTCAACTTGTCGGCCAGGTAGTTCTCCTGGCCTGGAAGGTACACGGCTCTGAGGAGCATGCTGTGCTTTAGGGCAAAAGACCAAAGGTCCTGAGCTTCCCGACAAAGGAGTCTGGACCCAGTCCCGCCCTGTTTGTTCACATAAAACATGGCCACCTGGTTGTCTGTCTGAACGAGGACAGATTGATGGGCCAGGGCAGGAGAGAAAGCTTTGAGAGCTAGGCGAATAGCCCTGAGTTTCATGAGATTGATCTGCTGTGCTGCCTCCCAAGGAGACCACAGGCCTTGGGTGCACTTGTCTAGACAATGAGCTCCCCAGCCCTGCAGGGAGGCGTCGGTGGACAGTACCACCTTGTACCCAGGAATCTGAAATGGCATTCCTGTTAGGAGATTGGGTGGATGCAGCCACCAGCTGAGGGTGTTCAGAAAGTGTCTGGACACCCTTATCCTGTCCCTGAGGCTGCCAGTTCAATGGCTCAAAGCAACCAAGCATAACTTCCTCAGTTATATACACAATATCGTATCCATATCCCTATCTCAAGGAATAATACCCGAACAACTTAAACTAGCCTCAATAAGGCCTATCCTCAAAAAAACAAACCTGGATAAGAACAATCCAGCGGCTTATAGGCCAATCTCTAGCATACCATTCCTAGCCAAAGTAATAGAAAAAGCAGTACAGCTACAACTCCAAGACCATGTTGACGACCATGCCCCACTCGATCTACATCAACATGGCTTTCGCCCCAACCATGGAGTTGAAACACTGCTGCTATATCTGTTCAATGATATCACCCAGACCATAGACAATTACAGGCAAGGATCTTTATTGATCTTCTTAGATATTTCAGCGGCTTTCGACACAGTTGACCACACTATCCTCCTATCAAGATTGGAAAGTATCGGTATCTCTGGTACTGTCCTTAGTTGGTTTAACTCTTATTTAACAAACAGGCAGTTTCAGGTTAAAATTGGAAACAACACTTCACAGCCTACAAATATCAAGCAAGGAGTACCTCAGGGATCTGCGCTTTCTTCCCTTCTATTCAACATTTTTATTCAGCCAATTTGTCAAATTATGGCAGCCCATCAAATAAGTTATACGATTTATGCAGATGACATCATGATTTATACACCGATTGATCTCATTAACCCCGACTACAGCAAGATCACAAATTGCCTTGACAACATGTCTTCCTGGCTCACATGCAATAACCTTGCCTTAAACTACAATAAAACAGAGGCGCTTATTGTCACTCGAAAACACCGACTTCAACCCCCCACCTTTCATTAAATACAACAACATTACAATACCAGTTAAGGATGAAGTTAGATATCTTGGAATTACCTTCGATAAAGGTCTAACCCTCCAGTCACACATCAGAAAAACTGTGAGGTCTGCATACTACAGAATGAAAGTGATTAGACGCCTCAAGCCCTTACTCTCATATGACCACTTCCGGTCTGTCTGCCAAGCCTTAATAACTCCTATTCTGGACTTTTGTAATCCTATCTACTACGGTCTTTCAAAACACTCACTTAAACCTCTTCAGATGGCTCAGAACACGGCAGCCAGAATTATTGCTGGCTCAGCATCTCAAGATCACATTACCCCTACTCTCAAAGAGCTCCACTGGCTTCCAATAAGCCAGCGCGTCAAATACAAGATAATAATTAATATATTCAAGATCAGACATAAATGCTCTGCTTTTAGCCTTCATAACCTCTTACTCCAGAATAACAACAGGCCAAGACGAATAACTACATCAAACACCCTCAGCACCCCAAGTAGTTTCAGAAAAGCGTGTAAATGTACTACACAAAGGGCAATTTCCTTATCGGCCCCACTTATATGGAACTCTCTCCCTCCCGATGTGCGATCCATGGATGATTTAAAGGAGTTCAGAAAACAACTGAAATTTGTACTCTTCACTGAGTACTATGGCACAGACATCTAACAGTCTCTATTATTATAGCCTGCATATAACTTGTTTTACTGTAACGGTTCCTTGATGTTGCGTATCCCAATTTTACCTTCACTCTTTAGTTTAGTCAGTGTATGCCCCCCTGTCTCTGTTCTCCCTTCTTGTGTCTGGTAACCGCTTTGATTTAAGGAAAAGGCGGTATAGAAAACCTGTTAAATAAAAAAAATAAAATAAATATGGAGCCTGGCATTGGGGGTCACATGTACTGTAGAAGCCATGTGGCCTAGAAGCCTCAGGCAGAGCCTGGCAGAGACCAGCGACTTGTTGAGAAACTGATTTCCCAAGGCTATTAATCTTTGGGCTCTGTCTTCTGGCAAGAAAGCCTTTACCAGCAGAGAGTCCAGCCTTGCTCCTATGAACTCCAAGTTCTGGGAGGGGAGCAAAGTGGACTTTGCGAAGTTTATAACAAACCCCAGGCTTTGAAGAAGAGCAATAGTTCTGAGGGTGGCTTGTCTGGCCTCCTGGCACATCTGACCCCTGGATGAGCCAGTCGTCCAGATAGGGAAAGACAAAGATTCCCTGTTTTCTCAGGTAGGCCGCCACCACTGCCAGGCATTTGGTAAAGACCCTGGGAGCGGAGGTGAGGCCAAAAGGCAGTACTCTGTACTGATAATGGTTTCCTCCCACAATGAACCTGAGGTACTTCCTGTGGTCTGGATGAATGAGGATGTGAGTGTACGCATCCTTTAGATCTAAGGAGCATAGCCAATCTCCATGCTGGAGGTAGGGCAGAAGTGTTCCAAGAATAAGCATCTTGAACTTTTCTTTCTCTAGGAACTTGTTGAGGTTCCTGAGGTCCAGAATGGGTCGAAGGCCACCGGTTCTTTTGGGCACCAGGAAATACCTGGAGTAGAATCCGTGACCTTGCCAGTGGGGAGGCACAGGCTCCACTGCCCTGTCCACCAACAGACCCTAAAGCTCTTTAAGGAGAAGGTCTGTGTGCAGGGGAGGCCTTGGAGGCTCCCCTGGAAAGTATGGAGGAGGCAGTTGGTGAAAATGCAGTGCATAGCCCCTGTGGACTATGTCCAACACCCAACTGTCCCCGGTGATGAGGGGCCACTGGTGGGCAAAGAGGGCGAGGCGACCTCCTGTGCAGGGTTGGGAGAGCAGGGATGGAGAGGCTACGCTCAAGGAGTCAAAAACCCCCACCCTGCTGAGCCGGGCCCGACGTCGGCTCTCTGGGAGGAGAGTCCTCGAGGACTACGGGGCTTACGTGTCCAGCAGACTCCGGCTCCACACGAGGAACTTTGGCAGGCTTCTCTTGTTCCACGGGCCCGGGGCGACAGTCGGGGGTCTTAGACCTGGCCCTCGAGGAGCCAGGGACCTCCTCCGACGACACCCTCGCGAGCCGCTTCTTCCTCTTGCGTTCCCGGTCGGGGGACCCCCTGTCCGAGGAGCTCCGACGGCACTCGGGATCCGAATCCCAAGATGTCGAGGCCTCAGACGAGGTCCGGGCCCGGCCGGAGGCTGAGTCTGAGAAAAGCCTTTCTTTTTGCTGATGGCGACTTCGGAGTGCCTTGGAAGACATCTTCCCACATGGCCCACACGACTTAGGGTCGTGATCAGGACCGAGGCACCGGAGGCAGCAGTCGTGTGTGTCGGTGAGAGACATTAATTTCTTACACCGATCACACTTCTTGAAACCGCTGGAAGCCATCGGGGAAAAAAAAGAGTCCCCGCGAGGTCAAAGGACTGGCCTTCCAGGGAAAAAGCAAAAAAGGGCGCGAACGCTAGCCACGAAGGGCAAAAAACGAAAAAGAAGAATCGGGCTCGATACCGGTGTACCGAACCCGGCGGGAGGGGAAACCGGCGTCGAACCGGGAGAAAAAACAGCGAGTATCGCCGAAAAAAATCAACTTTTATTCGGGATGACAGGACACACATCCGGTGGGCTTCTCGGAAAAAAGAGACTGAGGTAAGATGGCACCTTTAGGCGAGAAGGGAACCGCGCATGCGTGCCTGCATTCCCAAAGGCTTTCATGGAAAGCTGGGGAAATGCTCCGCTGGGGCTTCATCGGCGCCGATGACACCCATATGTGAGGACTGACTTCCTGCTTGGTCCTGGAGAAATTGTGGGTACTGTTTGTAGGCAGTGCCCTTCCTCGGGTAAAAGGACTGCTTACCCGAGCCCTTCTTCTTGTGAGAAGGGGCAGAAGTTTTCCTAGACAGACTTGTCCTTGTGAGGTGCTTGGTCTCGAGCTGTGCGGCCTTCTCGGTCATGGGCTTGCCAGAAAGGTTCTCACCTCGGCAAGGGACATCGACCAACTTGTCCTGAACCCATGGCTTGAGGTCCGATGACTGCAGCAATGCCTGGCGTCGAGCCGTGATGCCGGCTGCCGCAACACGGGCCAAAGCCTCGAAGCCATTGTAGGCAGCGCGGGACAAACTTAGAGCATTCCCGGATCCCCGAGGACAAGGACTTGAACCTCTGCAAGGGTTCCCCGGAGAGACCAGCAGAGAACCCGGCCAGCTCCTTGGCCAGGTCTCGCAAGTACATGCCCATGTACAGCTGGTAAGACTGGACACGGCAAGCAAGCATCGAGCCCTGGAAGCACTTTCTACCAAAACCATCGAGGTTTCAGGCCTCCCTGCCAGGGGGCACCGCGGAGTGCATCTTCTGACTTTTCAGGCGATGCATGGCCGATTCCACCACCATGGAATGGTGTGGTAGCTGCGCCTTCTGAAAGCCAGGACTCTTACAGAGTCGATAGATTGAATCGACCTGCTTGCTTAAAACCGGTGCCGAGGCCGGTGCCTCCCACATATGGAAGAGGAGCCGTTCCAGCATCGGAGGAACCGGGACAGTAAAGGCCTCCTTCGGAGGAGAGTCATATTGCAGGGCCTCGAATTCTTCGGCTCGAGGCTCCTCCTCGGGGTCTGCTGGGATAGCCAAGGCAGTGGCCATATCCCGAACGAACTCCGAGAACCGGGTATCCTCCGGAGGGGATCTACTCCGGGGCTCAGACTGCGGTGAGTCCGACGGGACGCATCGAGTCTTAAAGGTGTCGGGAGACTCCTCGTCCTCCGTCTCCCAGGCGGACTTGTCCGATGAGGAATCAGGTTCCGACCTTGCGGGGCCTGCGAGCACCCGCCCCGACGCTGAGGGCACCGGCGTCGACGCCCTCGGTCCCGAACGGGAGGTCGAGGGAGACCGCGACCGAGGTTGACCTCGAGCCTTCATGGTCACGAGTATCAGCTCGGTCTCCGGGGTTGACTTCAAGGTCGATGTCCCAGTGGTCGGGGCAGATGCGCCAGACAGGCTGGCCATCAGTGCCCGCTGCTGGTCCATGAAGGCAGACAGTCTGCTCTCCAAGGCTGTCAACCTGAGACTCAGCTCAGGAGACTCAGCAGCTCCCTGGGAGGAGAGTCCACGAGGACTACAGGACTTACGTGTCCAGCAGACTCCGGCTTCAGTCGAGGAACTTTGGAAGGCTTCTCCTGTTCCACAGGCCCGAGGCGACAGTCGGGGGTCTGAGACCGAGTTCTCGAGGACCCCGGGACCCCTTCCGACGATGCCCTCACGAGCCGTTTCTTCCTCTTGCATTCCCGGTCGGGGGACCCCCATTCTGAGGAGCCCCGACGGTGCTCGGGATCCGACTCCCGAGATGTCGAGGCCTCACACGAGGTCTGGGCCCGGCCGGAGGCCAAGTCAGAAGAGCGCCTTTCTTTCTGGTGCTGACGACTTCGCAGTGCCTTGGAAGACATCTTCCCACATGGTCCACAAGTCTTAGGGTCGTGATCAGGACCGAGGCACCGGAGGCAGCAGTCGTGTGTGTCGGTGAGAGACATAAGTTTCTTACACCGATCACACTTCTTAAAACCACTGGAAGCCATCGGGGAAAAAAAAGAGTCCCCGCGAGGTCGAAGGACCGGCCTTCCAGGGAAAAAGAAAAAAGGGTGTGAACGCCAGCCACGAAGGGCAAAAACCAAACAAAGAAGATCAGGCTCGATACTGGTGTACCGAACCCGGCGGGAGGGGAACCGGCATCGAACCGGATACGAAAAAATAGCGAATCGCCAAAAAAGTCAAACAATTTTCCGGGATGACGAGGACTCACGTCTGGCGAGCTTCACAGAAAACGAGAGACTGCGGTAAGATGGCACCTTTAGGCGGGAAAGGAACCGCGCATGCGTGCCTGCATTCCCAAAGGCTTTCATGGAAAGCTGGGGAAATGCTCCGCAAGGGCTTCATCGACGTCGATATCACCCATATGTGAGGACTGACTTCCTGCTTGGTCCTGGAGAAGTATTAAAAACAATAGAGAGCAGGAGTTCTCAACCCAGTTTTGGGACACACCAGCCAATCAGGCTTTCAGGATGGCCACAATGAATATGCATGAAATAAATTTGCATAAAACGGAGGTAGTGCATGCAAATTTCTCTCATGGATATTCATTGTGGTTATCTTGAAAACCTGACTGATTAGGAATGTCCTGAGGACTGGGTTGAGAACCCCTGATATACAGTAACATAGCGAGTGATGTAGATAAAGACCAAAAAGACCTTTCCAGTCTCAGCAGCAGCAATTTGTCTAACTTAGGTAGATGTACATACAAATTTCCACATTAAACACAACATCCAGACCCCTCCCCCCTCTCTCCAGTGTCCCTCACCTAACTTTAAAATAGTCCCTTTGCCTTTTAAGGCTGCAACGGCCACATCTTGCAGGTTGCTCCCCAATGTTGTCTTACTGTTTGGGTTGCACTTGCCACTCTGTGCCAGCTACCCCATTGCTTCACTTCCATTCTCTTGCCACCAAGGATCCTGGATCTGAAGGGCAGTGGTGGTGGAAGCAGCAGCTTGCCAGGGAAGTGGGAAAGGTGGCAACAGCAGCTGGTAAATTGGAGGGGACGGGAGGGTTGGGGCTGAGACACTGGACACATGTTCTGTTTTACTAAGATTTCATTTTTCCCATAGACTGAAAATGGGATTACAACTTTAGTAAACTTGGGCCTAATAACTAAAGGAACTGCGACAAATCTCAGAGGTGACCCCTCCCCATTTTCATTTTGAGGGGGACAACAGTGCTTTAAAGGATGAAGGGTGGTGAAAAAGTTCTCGACCACTGGATCCTAGATCCAAAGTAAATTTGTTGAGGTCTGAGTTATATTCACTGTGGCACATACCGTCTAACAAATCCTATCACAGCTGGACATGAACAACAGCTGCCCCTCCACCAAGGGAGAAGCAGCATTTGTCTTTTTACATATTGGCAACGCAACAAAAATTGTATTGTAGATTTTTGTTTTAATAATTGACACCCACCTGATATTTTTATGTTTAAATATTTAGGCTGAAAAATATCTGTACAAGGAGAGAGAATTTCTTGGCCTTTGTTGTTCCTCTGTTATGCATCAAAACCGTGCTGTCCAGGCGAGGAGAAAAAGAGCACACACACCAATGATCCTTTCCCCAAAAAAGCACTCTGTATGCCCAGTTCATTTATTCAGAAAGAATTTTTTTTTACAAGATTAAATCAGTTTACAACCAAATGTAAAATTGTACCCTAGTGCGTTTTCTTCATATTCCTGATATAACACCCAATAAATATTTACTGTAGTTAATAATCTTTAGTATTAAACTGCAATCCTCTCTACTGCATTTAGATTATTTTTATAATTAAGGTTGTCAATAACCCTGCAACCAAAAGTGATGCATAGGTTTCAACAGGAATATACAAATTGTTACACAGGTACAGTATATATACACAAGACTCCTGGGCCAGGATCTCAGACGCTTCACCTTCAAATTAACACCCACATGTGCAAAAACACCACAAAGCCTGCTCCCCAGCATCCTTGAGCGCTCTGACTCCTTTCACATTAGAAAGAACCATCTCCTTGATTGCCTGCACTTCAGCTCTCAGCTAGTAGAGTTAAAGGCTTCTGGCTGACATTCTGTAATCAGCAAACATACATTCTTCACCTCCTCCATCTACAAATGCATCCCTGTTAAGTACATCTGATGCCACCTCCAGGCATCTCATCACTCATCCTTATATTGCACCCACCATTCATCAGCACCATTCCTTCCGTTTCTCCTGCAAAATGCACTCTTGTCTATGAGCAACTCCTTATCTCCACAGCAAAATCCTTCCTCTGTACTAGTCACAGTACATTCTCAGACACCGGAAGCCTCACAATCAAACATGGCAGGTGTTCAACTGTGAGATATCCTCAGTATATGCTAATGTGAAAGACTAAAATACTAGTAGCTAAAAAAGAAAAGGAGAAAGGAGAATAGGATTTCAGCAAACTCGGAATGAGAATGCCACTATCCCGAAACTAATTCACAGTGAAGGACTGCTTCTGTTGTCGTTCTTTCATCTATTTAGATATGTCTGTGCAATCTACATATGGCTGGATTAATTCCTAAAACTGCACCAATATTCAATTCAGTTTCATCAGTGAAGACAACCCTTGTATCTTATCCTGATCTTTAATGCCAATCGGCTCTTGGTAATAGCATTATCACCCTATCCACATCATGTGGAGTGGGAGCCCTATTGTAACACATTTATAGCACATATATGGCTGATTTCAGACAGAGAGATGCAGAACCCACAAGAAAAGCAGGATCAGTAACACAAACATATGAACTGTGGTTTGGATGCTGCATAAGATTAAAAAAAAAAAAGATAGTGTTACAAACCATGGAGGACACAGCTACCAACAGTTGTCTGCAGCAACACCTGCAAACTACATGTGAAGGAAAAAAATGGGAATATGGAGGAAGAGGACGTTTCATGATACTTTTACTTACTGGGGGAACAAAAGGCAGATTTCTAGAATTCTTGGGGAAAATCACTTTTAAATTTCAAATAAATACCATCTTCAGTCTGCTTTGACATCCCTGCAGATAATATACCCTCACTTAGAAACAACTGGTATAAAGGAAAATGGAAGATCTGAGGCAAAGGCTGAGTTCCAGATGGTAGGGTTAGCTCTGAAGGGTAATCACTTTTCAGACATGGAAGAGCAATGGACAGAGTGGAAGTCAGAGATGGTCTGGGGTTGTTCAGGTATAATGTGGATATCTGAGGCAATTCATTGTTTTTCCAGGCCGATAATAACTGGTTTCCAGATGTGTTTGAAATTTGGTTAAATAACCATAATCCTGACCTCATCATTGTCATCTGCTCGGTAAAAGAAGGGAATACAGGGGTTCTCTAGCAGAGAGCGCTGCCTCTCCTGGGGACTCTGCATCTCTCGAAGCAGCTGCATGATTTGCTTTGCAGTAGGATCCTCTGTGCCTGGTTGCAGACCTTTGCTTTCGCCAGGTGTGGTGTGCGATCTCAAGTTGGCTCCCTCTTGCTCCATCTCCTCCAATGAATTGACTTCTGGCATTTCTGTAGAGAACAGAGATCACTGTTTTCAATGAAGATGGCTCAATACTTGAATACAATATCATAGGAATTATTTTTTTCTATTTGTTCCATTTTTCTTCCACCCTAACAAACTCCGTCCTGTGGAGTGGAAAAATTCTGTTGCACTTCTCTACTCACCTTCTCCATCAGCGGCATTCAGCTCCATGAGTCTCTCTGTATCCCCTTGACTGGCTAACACACCTGGTGTCTTCATGGCTGCCATGCACTTGTTGTACCATTCATTCCTCTCCATAACCAGACGCATCACAAGCTCTTGTAGCTCTGTCAACTTTACCTGTAGCCAGACAAACTCAGAGGCATAAATCCTTGGAATACCCCTCCATCAACACAGTGCCAACACAGGACAAGAAACACATGGCCTAAAAAAGCCTGTTCCTGTACAATTTCTCTTCCCACACTCCCCACCTCTCCTAACATTATTATATTATGAACCGCCTCGCTGGAATTCCAAGAGGCAGTATATTAAGAATAAACAAATTATAAACAAATTTTAACACTATATGAACTCGGCTTGTGCCAAAAGAATGTGATACCACCCATTTGCAGTGGATATCAGTGTCCAGCTTCCATCAGTGCAAGTTCTCTGGAAGCTGTAAGTTCAATGAAAATGTAACTTACATACATCTTGAGCTGCTGAAGGAAAGATGCAAAAAAAAAAAAAAAAAAAAAAAGGCTTTACCTTCATCTCCTCCTTGTCTTGAGCTAGCCTGCTAATATACTCTTCCTTCTCCCGGTGCCGCTGCTTTAGGATGGCTCTCTGGCTTTGATATAGTGCAATGTACTCGCCTGGGAAGCAATCCACAAAATCTATTAAATGCAACAAGCCTTATTCAACAAAGATCAGAAAAACAGCAACAATTAAGAGCTAACAGACAAATGTACTATTTACTACAGGTACAAGAACCTACCAAGTCCATAAAGGGCCTATTCATAATCATAAAGCAGGTGGGTACATGAACTCGGCACCCAGCTGTTGAAGCACAATGAAAGTAATTGGCATGATGCATTCATCCTGCATGGAAAAGCAGAGTTGTGATCACCCTACATAGTGAAAGAGTGAAGTTACTTACCTGTTACAGGGGTTTTCCATAAGTAGCAGGGGAATGCAGTCCTCCTCTGACGACATGACCTGATGGATCTAAGCTTGATGTTCAATCTCTTAGGGCCCAGAGAACCCTGGAAGATTTTCATGGGCAGCATCCCCCTTACTCCTCAGGTAATACTCAAGATATCAGATCTTCAAAGAAGGAAAGGGGAAAGGGAAAATAGACTGCAAAGGAATGCAGCCCCTCGCAGAACCCCCACTATAGGAAGCAACTCCACTTTCTTCATCAAGCAAGGGAATGCAGCCCCATTTGCTGGCGACTGCAGGTTAGCAATGGAAGTTACCTTTACACAGAGGTGAGGTATGGAGCAGAGATGCCCACTTGTTGATGCAAAACATTTGCCACCCATTTGGAGAGAGTGCATTTCATGGCTCTTACAATAGGTTTGCTGGTATCAAAAGAAACAAACAGCTGTGAGCATTTCTTATCGTGTCTACTGCCTCGAAAGTGGTATAGTAGGGCACATCTGCAGTCTAGGGTGTTGGGTGCTTCCTCATCTAGTGTCCCTTGAGTCCTTCCAGTCCAGTCATGTGGTTATGCACGCCTACCAGCAGAGACTGAGAACAAACTGGTTTGATGTCGTCAACACATAAGGGTCCCTCTGCAGTCCTCCTCTGACCGGTATTTCTATAACAAAGCAGACTTAAGAAGAAATAATTATTAGGCATACATTCATTCCATATTCCACTAAATACACTTATAGAATAACCACTCCAGATCTGAAACGAGTCTTGAATAAATGATAAACCATCACTTTTTTATCATTAACACCTAAATATGGTCCAAAGATAGCCTTGTCATCCCGCAACCTGTTGGCTGCGCCGAACAAATGAGCTCTAGAACCACAATCACAGCCTGACAACACCACATTAGCACATGTGCTCACTGCAAAGGTGGCCACGCATGAGAACAAAATATAGGGCACACGCATGCTCTCATCCGAAGCTGCGCACGAACCAGAAGTATGTAGGGCGGGGATTGGACTGGACTGGAGGGACTCAAGGAAAGAAAATTAGCAGCTAAGGTCTAATTTCACCTTCCACATCGTCCCTCCAGTCCAGTCCAGATGCATGGGATGGAACAAAGCAGTACCTAACGCTGGGAGGCGAATAGAAGAACCCAGCATGCCAAAAACTGTGTCCCGCAAAACAAAACATCCTCCCTGCTGGAGCCTCTCAACGATCCTCTTATGCGAAAAAGAGGTGAGGCATAGCACCGTTAAGATCAAGATACATGAATGAAGGGTTCTGAGCAAAACTATGCTTCAAGAAAAACTTGGAGGAAGAGAAACAAAAAGTCATTTTGGAATCAACGAACTTTCATCCATCACCAAGGGAGACCTATGAGTTGTCACAAACTGTGCGATCTACAAGCTCCACCAGATGAAATGCTCCCAAGAAGTACCTTTGTTGTTCAACACAAACCTGAAGGGCTAGCATCCAAGCTCCCTTGTGCTGCTCCAAAGGTTCCCCGAGACTGCTTGCCTTGAAGACCCCTGGTAAGCAGGGCCGGCCCGTCCATTGTGCAAGAATGTTGTTCACACAGGGCCCCGCGCTTCAGGGGGCCCCACTTAAACTTCATTCACACACAATGGACAGCTTCAGAGGTGAGCTGGGGAAGCTCACACGAACATAAGAACATAAGATATGCCATACTGGGTCAGACCAAGGTCCATCAAGCCCAGTATTCTGTTTCCAACAGTGGCCAATCTAGGTCATATGTACCTAGCAGTTTCCCCAAGAGACACAAGTTCCACAATGCTTGCACTGGGTCAAGCATTGATATCTTCGGTCACTTCTTAATAATGGTTTATGGACCTTTCCTCCAGGAACTTGTCCAAACCTTTTTTAAACCTAGCTACACTAACAGCCTTTACTACATCCTCCGGTAACAAATTTCAGAGTTTGATTACACGTTGAGTGAAAAAATATTTTCTTTTATTAGTCTTAAATAGTTCACCCTGTAGCTTCATTGCATGTCCCCTAGTCTTTCTATATTCTGATAAGGTAAACAATCGATCTACATTTACCCGTTCCACTCCGTTCATTAATTTATAGACTTCTATCATATCTCCCCTCAGCCGTCTCTTTTCCAGGTTAAAGAGCCCTAACCTTTTTAGCCTCTCTTCATAGGAGTATTCTTCCATCCCCTTTACCATTTTGGTGGCTCTTCTCTGTACCTTTTCTAAAATCGCTATATCCTTTTTAAGATATGGCGACCAGAATTGCACACAGTATTCAAGGTGCGGTCTCACCATGGAACGATATAGAGGCACGAGGCACTGGCTCACCTCTGCACAGCCGCCAGCATGAAGAACGGTGTTTTCCCTCACGCTGGTGGCTGTGTTACTGTGAAACGCGCAGGAAGGAAATGCCCTTTAACCTTTCCCAACAACAACTCGTTCACTGTAAACATTATCAGGATCAGAGGTAAATCTAGAGGTCTCAGTTAAAACATCACTCCGCTACTAGGACTCACGTCCAATTGCAGTCGGGTGCTTGATCACATCAATGACCTCCAGAATCAAAAATACACAGACATCCAGTCAACTCAATGGATTCAAAACTTTCAAACACTTAGAAAAACTTGCAAAACTTGCAAAAATTGAACCATCTAGACCAGATGAAACCGTGACTATAAATTGCTGTATTTTTCATAAATCCCAATGTCCATCCCCGGTACCACTGAGACGTTTCACACAAAACGGTTTCTTCAGGGTACCTTTGCAAATCACAAATGCTGCCCGCGCTGGATATCACTCCAATATGAGGTTACGTCAATACCCAGGAGAGTTCCAACGTTCTCTCCAAAAAACCCGCTGCAGAGGAAGCTGCATAGGACCCCCTACTGGTTCCTCAAAACCCACGAAAAGCCTGCCCCCTAGAGGGAAAATGCCCTCTTTGGTAAGGCACAATGCAGAGTGCACAGAACCGCTGAAAATCCTGCGGCTGGCCCTGCACAGGAACCGAGGTCCTAACCAGTTTCTGCTTATCTTTGGGAAGTCGACCTCCTTTTGACTCCCCCAAATACTTAACCAACTTATCCAAGCCTTCCTCAACAGGAGTTTACCCTTGAAGGGAAGCTTACTCAAAAGGGCCATGGAGGAGATGTCCGCTAATCAATTCCATAGCCACAAGTAGCATCGAGCAGCCACCACCGAGGCCAAATTCTCTGACAAGCATCTAATAAGATCATAGAAGGCATCAGCCAAGTAACCCGCTCGGACTCCAACTTCGCTGCCTCCTGTGGTGGAGAATGCAAGTCCCCCGCCACTTCCAAAATTCCTTGTGCCCATCGCAAGCATGCCTGGGCCACAAAGGCTCCGCAGACAGACGCCTGCAAGGATAGAGCATTAACATCAAACTCCTGCTTAAGCAAGTTCTCCAGTTTGCGATCCTGCATGTCCTTAAGGACAGAACTGCCCTCCACTGGAATAGTGATCTTCTTCGTAACCGCAGAAACCACTGTGTCCACTTTAGGAGAGTGTAGAAGCTCCTTTTCCTGATCCGGGAGGAAATAAAAGCACGCCATCACCCAAGTCCCCTTAAGCCCCCCTTCTGGGTCATCCCATTCATCCTGGATCATCTGTTTGATTACTCGATGAAAGGGAAACACCGTGAGTGGCTTTCTGATGGTCTGGAACAGAGGATCTATGGGCTTTTCTTCTGATGGAAACCCTACGGACATATTCAAAGCTCTCAAAGAATGAACAATCTGCGACGCCAGCTTTTCCCGGTGGAAGATGCATACAATCTGTACTTCATCCCCCTGGAGGATCTCCCCCTCTTCAAGCTCGGTTGACTCCATTCTGATGCTTGCTTCTTGGTCCCCTGCATCATCTGAATGCATGGAAGCTGTGTCCTCCCAGAGGTTCTCATACAATCACCTTCGGCTGAGACTAGGATTCTCCGCTGTCCTCTTGCTGGATACCTCAGGCAGAGCTCTTTTCTTTGATCTCTCCTGAGCTCCAAGGGAGCCCTCCTTCTTCTGCTGCTTCATGCAAAAAGCCTTAAGCATGAGGAGGATAAACTCAGGGACACCCCCCCCCCCCCCCGGAATATCTCCGGCCGCTGCATCCTTAGATGTAGAAGGTCGGGGTGACCTACCCTCTCCACCCCTCACCTCCAAAGGGACAGGACAGAACTGTCCTCGTCCTCCAAGGCAGGCACCCATCCCCACCATGGCTGCAGGGGAATGGCATCCCCCAGAGATGGAGAAAGAGCTGCTGACCCCCCTATGGTCACCGCTCTTCCCACTTTCTCATATTTTTCTGTTAACATGCTTTCCTCCACTGCCTGAGAATCTGTCTCGCAACCCCAGCAGAACCCTCCTGCGGAGACAGATATCCAGCACAAGCCACAGGCCAGGCAAGTGACCTTGGAGGGCATATGACTAGCCGCGCTGCTATATTCCCCCTCAGCATAGCTCATAGCTTCCCCAATTGCAATCTGCTATACATGTTCTCTCTTTCTTATCTTTTTTTTTTGTTTTTTTCCAATCGGTACCCCAGGACAACAGGCAAGCTAAGAAAATAACAAAGCACGAGGAAAACCAAGGTCCCAGCGTCTGGGCCCACTGACAGGAATAGTTAGAGCCTCCCCAAAATGGTGCCGTTTCCTGCAATCTGGATCTTCCCTCGAGGTCAGGACCCAATCTGGAAGTCAACTGCTCCACTGCAGAACTCCCCAACACATGTTCTGCACTTACCAGAGGCCCTGACTTCTGCCTGCATGCTCAGCCCTTCTGTATTGGCTTTGGCAGGAAGTCTGAGTTGTCTGACAGTGTCTGCGGGGAGTGGCTCCTCAACCACTGAAGGGATCGGGAGCCGCTGCCACAAAGGACACTGTAATCCCCTTTCTGACTGGCGGAAGGCAGATCTATTTTGGAGGCTGAGCTTCACTGCCCGTTAGGGTAATTTCTTTTTCTTTTTCAATTGCTCTCATCGGGAGAATAAGAAATTTAAAGGGCCAGAGCCCCTATCAGCCAAAGACACTCTTAAATTTGAAAACTAAGAACCCAACACAACAAACTGTTCTACCTGTTCCTTCAGTGAGTCCTTAGTCAGGGAATCACCCCTCTCCAGTTGCTTGGAGACTGAGCATACTGAGGATGGTAGGCGTTGCCAATTGTCTATGTATAGCGATGTCATCAAAGTTAACATGCTCAGTCTCCAAGCTGCTGGTGAGGGTTGAGAACATACATGTCGGGACTGGACTGGAGGTACGTAAAGAAACTGCCATGGTCTTAAGATCCTCTTCTTGCCACCCTCAGGCAAGGCTATAGCAAGCACACTTATGCAACCAAATGGAGTTCACCGAAGATCTCCTCCTGCTCGATGGAGACGCTCTCAACTGACTAAACTGTGCCCACGAGAACCATAAATCTTCCAGTAGATTAAAGCTGACCCTGCATAGGAGCTGCTTCCCCTGAAGCATGTAACGTAACTTGCACGCACTGAGGCTATTTGAAGTTGAAGGCAACCAGAAGGGTGAAGGCTGAAGGCTGGCAGCCATAGGGAAACTTAGTTCCTTGCTAAGAACTCCGCTTGTGACAAGACCCGAAATGGCCGAGTCCCAGGGCTCTGCCCTCAGGTTTCAACATACTCTGCATCACTGCCACATCCCTGGGGCACCAAGAAACCTTAGGAGACCAACTTTGCTAAGCCTCCTCCAAAGAAACCCAGAAATGGACAGTTTGTGTCATACGCTCACCCCATGGAACCAGCAGACAAGATTGAAAGCTTGCTTCAGAAACGGACTTTGTCTTTTTTAAATTTTACTTCAGACCTAGGTTGGGCTCTTGAGACAGCATACAGGCAAAACAGGAAGAACCATCCTAATTCCCTATCCCAACAGACATGTCTTCTTTCCTAAGAGAGAAGTTCCCAAAATACAGTTGTGCCCAGGTACAACTGAAAAAGTTGACAGACCAACAGCTAGAACCAAAGGCCAGTTATAGAAAGGTAAAGAATAGTCTCTAACCGCATGAAGCAGCCCCAGGACAGGAGTGCTTCCCACAGAAGTGGAGAATAAATAGCTTAGGAGCAAGGCTTTCGGCCCCTCTATTGCTCCAGTCCACCAAGGCAGAGATACCTGGCCAGACCATCATCAAAAAAGAAAATAGAATTATAAGTCTCCTCACTAAAACTTGCACCCAACACTGAAAAAGGAATGAAACCACCAACACCAATTACCACTCAACTACCACAAAGTAAAAGTAGTTTAGGTATACAAAAGCTGCTACAATGTACCTTAAACGCCGCTGTGTTTTTAAAAAAAAAATTTGCCAGAGGCAGACTGCGAACCAACAGATTGGGAGCGCAGCTGCTTGCCAGATGAGCCACTGGACCTGCTACTGCAGTCCATGCTCCCACTGAAGCAGCAGGCAAGTGCACTGCCGTATTTTAAAGCAGGTTCCCTGACCGATCGCGAGGCTGCACCTGAGGCAATCACCACCCCTAACTGCACAGTCAATGAGAAACATAACATGCATGCAAGGTTAACACCCAGTGTCACTCATACAAGGTAACTGCCCAACCCAGCGGAGAACTATAAATGAAAACCGTTTCGGATATACCTGTGCACTTTTTGTTTTGTTTTGCTGCCCCTTAACCGGCATCTGAATAGCAAGCCTCTGGGTCATCATTTGTGAATATGCAGACCTTAACATGTAGCCTAAGGTTGGCAACTGATTAACTGATGCCCCAACTAGCATGGAACATTAGAGGAGGGACTGAGAACTCCATGGAGCATAATCAGGCCTCTCCTATGAGGTGACCCTTCACAAAATGAAGAATCCCCCAGGAAAAATAGGTTAGCCCTTGAACCACAACTATCCCCGGACAATCCAGACCTTCTAGGCACACACTACAGCTACCCTGTAGAGAACTCGCTTTACTTGATTTCAGAATAGTATACCATAGGCCTCCCACAATCCATCCTCCACCCCCTTCAGATGGCCCTCCACACCGCAGCCCGATTGATCCAAGGAGCAACCAGAAGCGATCACATCTCGTCCATACTTAAACACCTCCACTGGCTCCCTCTACTCGCCAGAATACAATACAAATCCCTTCTAATAACCTTCAAAATCATCAACAACCTCTCCTCCTCCTACCTCCAAACACTGCAACACCCTCGCTCACTAACCAGAACTACATGGAAGTCCATAGCTAACACCCTTGGCAATACAAGCCGAGAAACTAAGAAACAACCAGCAAGCCTGCTTGAGATCATTCAAACTCTATGCACCCACCCTCTGGAACTCCCTCCCAGACAACATCAGAAATGCCACCGAACTCTCTACTTCAGAAACTTACTAAAAACCTACCTGTTTGTAAAGAACTTTGCAAATGTTACATAATCCCCCCTCCAACCCGATGTGTAAGAAACATGCATGTAAATAGTTATAATATCTCTGCATGCCAGACGTTATTGTGCATAGTTTGAAGTTCTATGTAAACCCAATTAAAATTGTTCCTTGTACACCACTTTGACCTGGTGAAAAGCGATATAAAAGTCTAGCTAAATAAAATAAATAAATAGTAACTCCGGTGGGCCACAAGCAAATGCTGAAATATTTGAAATGAAAAAACAATCTCTTGCTTGCATTTCTGAAAGCACCAAGGAAACTACAGTATTCCTCAAGTAGTCAAACTAGCCAAAAACCGATCCCCAGCCCTAGCTTCTATAGAGTTCACCTTCACCTAAAATACTATAAAATTCAACTGAAAGACGGTAGGGCTAAAGGAAGCTTAACCAGCTGCTTGTTCTGTGGGTCTTTTTGTTTTTGTATTTTTCTTCTCTACACACTATCACAAGTGCCACCACACACTATCAGCCTCAGCTCCAAAAGAGCCACACCAGACATTAACATATTTTCTTATTTCCATTCTCCTTCTTCCACTTAGTTCAAGAAGAAGGCCACATAGTCTCCTTTCTGTTACTTCCTCCTTAGTTTAGGAAAGAGAAACTAGTCCAGCACTCAGTCCCCTTGAGAAGCCATGCCAGCCCAGCTATTGGCTCCTTCAGAACCTAGAGATTACATAAGAGGGAAAGAAAAACCCTCCTCAGGCCCCACCATCGCAACAATGCAGCCCCTAACCTGCCTTAGGGAAGGACACGTCCATGCTTCTACCTCTCTGTCCCAGGCCTAAGCACCATGCCACGGGCCCTGTCAAAACTTCCATACCAAAGGCAACATGAAGAATCAAAATGACGGTTGTTCAAGCTGAAATATTTTCCACCTCAAAAATACTGGCTCAGCCTGCCAAGATGTTCACTCACCTTGGGGCTGCCTTGACCAACCCTGACAGCTACTGCATTCACAGCTCTCTCATCCCTTTTTTCTTTTCTTCTTAAAAACAAACATTGCTGCATGGAAACAGCAAGCACTGCAGAAACCCGGGAATCAATATTGCTGTTCCCATCAATAAACGGCACTGGCTAGGCCGCCGAGGTCCACCAGCATGTTGCAGAAAAAATACTCCACTGGCTCAGAATGATAGTGAAAAAGGTGCGACACACTGCCTTACTCGAATGGCCAAGAAAACAACAGCGGAACTTGCTTGAAGACTAGCCTAAACAACTGTGGTTACAGCCTGCTACCCTTTGAAAGGAAGGCAGAATATGGGCCCTGTGATGCTCAGCCACCTTCCCATCAAAGGGAAAGCATAGTTACTCACCTGTAACAGGTGATCTCCGGGAACAGCAGGAATTTAGTCTTCACATATGGGTATCGTCGGTACCGACAGAGCCTGCGTGGGAACGCTCCCCAGCATCCAATTAGAAAGCTTTTGGGAGCATCCCACAGCGCCTGCGTGCTGCCTTCCCGCCTTTCCCAACTGCCTCTCTCCAGCTGAGTTTAAAGCTGAGACAAAGAGAGAGAGAGAGAGGGAAAGAGAAAGAGATAGATAGAGAGATACAACTCCAAGGGGAGGTAGGTGGGTTGTGAAGACTAAATTCCTGCTGCTCCCGGAGATACAGGTGAGTAACTATGCTATCTCCAGGAACAAGCAGGAATGGAGTCTTCACATATGGGGACTCCTTGCCTTTAGATGCCAGGGAGAGACCCCAGAAGTTGTGTGTCCCTGTGAAAGGGCTCCACTTCCCCCCATGGATCTCTGGCATCCAACCAGGGATATTGGGTAGTGTGGTACTGCAGACCCTCTGCAGACAGAAGAAAATGCTTTTAACTTAGAAAAAAGAGGCAGACACTGGCTGCAGCATCGCGAGGAGCCATATAGGGGGAGCAAGAGGGACCTCTGGAGGACTGAGGAGCCACACCCCAGAGCCAATGATGCAATACCGGCCTGCACCCAATCCAGAAAGGCAAGAATTCCTTTTAAAAGCCCAGACACAGGAGACACAAGGGGCACAGAAAGGAAGCTAACCCTGGAAGGAGAAAGGAGAGCTTTCTTGGAAGGAGAGAAGGACCAGGGAATAGGAGTCCTGACAGAAGGAACTGGCTCAGCAGACTCAACAGAACCAGGTGAAGGAATCCGCTTCACATATCCCAAGAGGGGAGAGGATACACTTTCCAAGTGGGAAAGATACAAAGAAGAAGCTAACCCTGGAAGGAGAAGGATTGTGCCAGAGAGTCCTGGACCTGAGTCTGGCAGAGACCAGCAACCTTTGAAAGACACAACGAGGAGTAACCAAGAAGAAGGTGAAAGAGTTACTTTGAAAGGTAACATTCCTGGCCCAGAGAGAAAGAAGCTGTGGTGCAAGTGTGGCTTAACCCCAGCAGAAGGCCGCCCGGAGAACTGGAGGCCTACCTTGGTGTCAGAGAAGCCAAACCACAGCAGGAACAAGCATCAACCCTCAGGTGGCCGTGATAAACCCAAAAGGAAAGATAATCACTATTTTACTGATTGTGATTTTATGAATGCTGTGACGCAGGAGGAGCAGGGCCTAGAGGAATGCTGTCCTTCTAGAACTATTTGTGCTACAAAATACAAACCTGTGCCAAACAAGAAACTCTCTAGTATAAGAGCAGTAGGCAAGAGAAACTGTCCTCACTCTAGAGGTGTACAAAACCAAGGCTTACCTTTGGATGCAGCGCATTGGGACATTGTACAAACATTGTATAAAAAGCCTGAATGCGAGCCACTTGATATTCCTGACTGTGAACCAATGCAGGTGGAATTCCCGGATGACCTTTCGGACCCCGAGATAGATTGCAGCTATTGCCTGGCAGAAAGCTTTGAGCCCTTAGCCGAGGAGTAGAGCTGTGGTCTGGGGGAAGGTTTGAATCTGTGTTTCTTATAGTACTGCTGTGAAGTTAACAGGTCTAACTCAGTTCATGTTTCTTTTTCTTTCAACCTGAAGCAAGGACATTTTTGTGTTGATGTAAATTCTGAGCTATTGAACCTATTTGCAATACGGGAAATAAAAGCCTTTATTCTCCCTACCCTCGGACTGTTATATTCTTTGGAGCTTTGGTTACCCAGAAGGCTACCAGGACTATAAATACCTGGGCCCTGTCTTTGAGCTAAACTCCACTATAAAATATTTTTGTGTCCACCCTCCCTGCTGTGACATCCCAGTGCCACCAGGGGGGCGTTGTGACAGTAGGAGTTGATCAGGTATGGAACAGGTGTTGGAGAACAGCTTGACCAAACAAGGCATCCTGGCGGGAGTCCTTGTCCAAGCAGTAATGGACTGTGAAGGTATGAACCAAGGCCCAAGTGGCTGCTCGACAGATGTCGTCGATAGACACAGAGTGCAGATGAGCCATTGAAGCTGCCATGGCTTTCACATTGTGAGCTGTGATATGGCCCTCTAGAGAAAGATTCTTACTCTGATAGGCAAAGAAAATGCACTGAGCAATCCAGTTGGACAGTGTTCTCTTGGAGACTGGAAGTCCCAAATGAGAAGGATCAAAAGCAACAAAGAGTTGAGAGGACTTTCTATGTTGCTGTGTTCTTTTTAAGTAAAAGGCTAAAGCTCTTTTACAGTCCAAAGTATGAAGATTCCTTTCTGCATTTGATGCATGAGGCCTTGGAAAAAACACAGGCAGGTAGATCGCTTGGTTTAGATGAAAAGGCGAGACCACCTATGGCAAAAAGTGTGGATGAGTCCTAAGGACTACCTTGTCATGATGGAACCTTGTATAAGGTGGATCAGCCACTAGTGCCTGCAACTCACTGATGCGATGTGCTGATGTGATTGCAATGAGAAAGATAACCTTCCAAGAAAGGAATTTCAATGAGGTAATAGCTAAGGGTTCGAAAGGTGGCTTCATGAGCTGACCAGGTTTAAGTCCCATGACACCGGTGGTGGGAGGCTTAGTTAGAAGAAGGCCTCTCATAAATTTTGCTATAAGAGGATGGGAGGAAATAGGTTGTCCATTTAGAGGCTTGAAAGAAGCTGCAATAGCACTCAAATGGACTCTTACTGAGTTAGTCTTAAGTCCTGCATTGGATAAATGAAGGAGATACTCCAGTAATGATTCCAGAGGTATCGCAAAGGGGTTAAGACCCTTCTGTGAACACCATATGGTAAACCTTTTCCACTTGAAAGCATAAGAGCATCTTGTGGAAGGCTTCCTGGAAGCATAAAGGATATCCATTACCTGCTGAGGGAGGTTAAGATCATGGAGATCTAGGCCTTCAGCAACCAAGCCCTGAGATGCAGAGAGTGGGGACTGGGATGCCATAACATTCCGTCCTCCTGAGACAGGAGATCTGGAGCAGACCCTAACTCCAGAGAGGGAGCTTGAGAGAGATGTAGAAGCTGAGGGTACCACACTTGCCGTGGCCAATATGGAGCTATGAGAATCATACAGCCTCTGTCTCTCTGAAGCTTGAACAGGGTTTTGGGAATTAGGGGAATGGGTGGAAAGGCATACAGGAAGTCTTGACCCCAGTGAAGGAGGAAAGCATCCCTGGCCTGAGAGCCCTGAGCCGGAATTCTGGAACAGAACCGGGGAAGTTTGGCATTCAACGGACTTGCAAAGAGGTCTATGTCCGGAGTTCCCCAAATTTGAAAAATCTTGGCCACCTGGTCTGCATGTAGAGACCATTCGTGTGGAAGCAGAACTTGACTGAGTCTGTCTGCCCAAGAGTTTTGTATGCCTGGAAGATACAATGCCAGGAGATGAATCTGATGCTCTCTGGCGAGGGCCCATAGTCACAAAGCTTCGTTGCAAAGCGACAGAGAGCCTGTTCCCCCCTGCTTGTTCACGTAGAACATGGCTACTTGATTGTCTGTATGGATGAGGACTGTCTTGTAGCTGAGCAGGGTGTGGAACACCTTAAGAGCAAGGAAGATTGCTCTGAGCTCTAAGAGATTGATATGTAGATGAGTCTCCTGTGGAGTCGAAGTGCCTTGGGTGGAGAGATCTTGTAGATGAGCTCCCCAACCCATTGGTGAAGCATCTGTTGTGAGAATTCCTTGGGGTAAAGACTGTTGAAATGGGGACTCCACTAACAGGTTTTGAGTGGACTGCCACCACTGGAGGGACAAATAAGGCGATTTGTGTTTGCTATTTTGTCTGACAGGCATCCTGATGCCTGGGTCCATTGAGTGGATAAAGTCCACTCGGCTGCTCTCATATGGAGGCGAGCATAAGGAACCACATGCACAGTAGATGCCATGTGGCCTAGTAGTTGTAACATTTTTCGAGCAGTGAGATGAGGCTTTGACACTGCCTGAGAAGCTAACTGCACCATGCGAAGGCAACGGGTCTGGGGAAGGTAGGCCCTTGCTTTTCTGGTATCCAGTAAAGCTCCTATGAACTCTAGAGACTGAGTGGGAGTTAGACTGGATTTTGGGATGTTTATGACCAGACCCAAATACTGAAGGATACACATTTGTGCAAGCTAGAGAAATCCTTGCCTCTGACTCTGATGGGGCTCGAATGAGCCAGTCGTCTAAGTAGGGGAAGACGAATATTCCTAGAGTGTGGAGAAATGCTGCTACCACAGCCATGCATTTCATAAACACCCTAGGTGCTGAGGCCAGGCCAAAAGGAAGCACCCTGTATTGGTAGTGCTTTCCTTGAAAAAGGAACCGAAGGAACTTTCTGTGAGTTGGATGGATGAGAACATGACTGTACGCATCCTTGAGATCTAGAGAACAAAGCCAATCCTGACTCTGAAGGTATGGCAGCAGAGTTCCCAGAGAAACCATCTTGAATTTCTCTTTGAACAGGAATTTGTTCAATTCTCTGAGGTCTAAAATAGGTCTGTGTCCCCTGTTTTCTTTGGGATAAGGAAATAGGGGGAGTAAAACCCTGTACCCTGTTGAGGAATGGGTACCTCTTCTATTGCCCCTTGGGCAAGAAGCATAGTGACCTCTTGATCAACAGGTTGATGAGAGAGGTCTGAGAATTGAACTGTTTTACCATTGTGGGAGGGGGCATGCAAAGAAAGTGAAGCTTGTACCCCTCTTTTATAATGGATAGAGTCCAATGTTCTGCTGTTATCTGCCCCCATCTGGGGGCAAAGTGACACAACCTTCCTGGAATGGTGAAAGGCTCTGGACCATTGAGAGCCAGGAAGGCTAAGTTCTCTAGATGGAAGTCAAAGGCCTTGTGGAGGCTGAGAATGCTGAGACAGTTGAGGCTTAGCAGCCTTTGCTTTCCTTTGCTTAGGTGGTTGCTGACTCTTTCAGGCAGGCTGACCTGCAGAATGTCCCTGCTGGGAATAAGAGGGATAAAACCTCTTCTTTCTTGAGAAGAATGGTTTCTTGAAAGATTTCTTCCTTTCAGGATCAGCTGTGGCTTTGGATAACCTATCCAAAGTAGAGTTGTCAGCATCCAACTCATTGGCTTTTTCTTGCCAATCTTTGCCGAATAGATTCTCACCTTGTCAAGGGATATTGCCCAGTTTGTCCTGCACCCAGAGTTCCAAATCATATGCCTGGAGCCAGGCAATTCTACATGCACCTATGGCAATGGCAGAGGTTCTGCTTATGCACTCAAAACAGTCAAAAGCTGCACGGTTGACAAACTTAGAAACATCTTGGACATGTTTAACCAGTGTGAGAAAATCCTGACTTTTATCCTCAGGAAGAAGAGGGCTCAAAACCTCTAAATCTCCTGTGACTTCCTTAAGGAACATTCCCATATATAAGATATAGGAACTGATCCTGGCATAAAGCATGGAAGCCTGGAAAGTATGACGTCCAAAGGCATCCAAAGTTCTACACTCACGTCCTGGAGGATTAGAAGCATGCCTCTTTGCACTCCTGATCCTTCTCATAGCTGATTCCACTACAATAGAGTGGTGAGGAGGCTGAGTCTTCTGGAAACCAGGACAAGGAGGGACTCGATACATGGTATCCAGTCTACGAAAGTGAGGAGAGGTGGTAAGAGGTGTTTCCCACATTCTTAACATGAGATCATGTAAGATTTCATGGATAGGCAAGGTAGCTGCCTCTTTAGGAGCCTTGGGATATTGTAGAATCTCCAACTCCTTTGCCCTGGGCTCTGTTTCGGGAGCCACAGTAATGGAAAGACCTCGAGCCACCTCCCTGATAAAATCCTGAAAGGAGATATCTTCTGGAGGAGACATCATACGTTTAGGAGAGGAAGGCTCCTCCGGGAGAAGTATTCCGGTACCGACAGAATTATCAGACTCCTCAGACTCCTTCGAGGATTCGAAGTACCTTCTGTCCGTATGCTCTTGAAGAGCCCGATACCCGTACCGACCGAAGTCGGTACCGGGGGGAATCGGTACTGGTGTATCGGTACCGGAAGGCATCGCATGACTGGGTGCCGGCAAAGCAGACACCGATGCCGATGCTGTCGGTACCAGTACCAATACCGGTGCTGGAGTCGGTGCCGGTACCGGTTGAACTGTCTGATGCAGTTCCGAGGGCGTCGATGCCGCAAGGAGAGCCGCCAGACTGCGTTCAATAGCCAGGAACCTCTGGTCTATCGATGCTGCCGATGCCTGGGTGTCGGTACCGGAGAAAACAGCCGGTACCCCAGAGCATGGCACCAGTAGTTCTGCTGAGGTCGAGGCCTTGAGAACATCCTGGAGCCCCGATAATGCTTTGGAAGCCGAAGCCACCCACCGGGGAAATTTTGCAGGTACAGAACCCTCAAGGGCAACGCCAGAGGCATCTCGATGCTTAGAAGGAGATCTACCCTTTGAGGACCGGCTAGATTTATGTTTAGTTACCTGAGATCCATGGGAGGAAGACGAAGCCCTGGAAGACGTCAATGCCACAGAAGCTGCATCGGAGGGAAAAAGAGTGCTGAGCTTAGCGGCTCGGTTTTGTCGACCCCTTTTGGACATCATGGCAAAAGCCATACAGTCGGAGATGGAGTGGTCAGGACCTAAACATTTGAGACACCACTCATGGGTGTCGGTGACGGAGATGGTACCGCCACACTTGGTGCACTTTTTGAAACCCGAAGTGGGTTTTTCCATAGTGGAGGAAATTTTGGGCCTAAGGCCCAAAATGGTGCGTGCACCTGGAAAAGAAAAGTTTGGAAAAAATACTATATATATATTTTTTTTTTAAAGAAAGAAAGAAGAACGGGCGGTACCGGTATAGCGTCGAGGAAGGCAGACGCGACCACAAAAAAGGAAGGAATAAGGAAACATTTTCTGCGGTGACAGGAACAACGACCTGCTGGTTCTGCAGAAAATGAAGAACTGGAGAGAGGCAGTTGGGAAAGGTGGGAAGGCAGCACGCAGGCGCTGTGGGATACTCCCAAAAGCTTTCTAATTGGATGATGGGGAGCATTCCCGCGCAGGCTCCGTCGGTACCGACGATACCCATATGTGAAGACTACATTCCTGCTTGTTCCTGGAGATTGTCAGCTACTGCATCTGCTCCGATCTGCCTTGTTTTCCTCTAAAAGGGCGGAGGCCACCCATCCTGTGCTGCTCGGCATCCTCCCCAACAAAAGGAATGTTGACTGCAGTCCTGTGCTTGTCGGCTTACTCCTCCTTAAAGAGGACATCTGGAGTGGACCCTCCGTGAGCTGGATAACAGGCTTGTAAAATACCCCCCACCTGAAAGAACACTTACTACGCTGAGACACATCTTTTTTTTTTTTGCAGCATACCTCCCTTAATCTACCCCTTCAACTGGGGAGGGAGAAGTGATGACCATGCCCCATAACTTCCCCTGTGTCCCCTCCCAAAAGCTGGGGAGGAGGAAGGGGGAGGGGACCCTCCATCAAAGCTACTCCCAGCCTACTCCTCAGTACCTGAGAAGTATAGACAGGTGGGGAAGGGGCAGGAGAAGGGACCTGGCACTACCAGGTCTGCCTTCCGGGGTTTGCTGCCAGCAAGAGACGACCCACATCCCAAATTCTTCATCCTCATCCTCACTTTAGTTCATACCGAACAGGCAAGACAACCTCCATCTGCTGGAGACTGAGAAATATCAGTCAGAGGAGGATCCTCATGTGATGATATCATCAAACCAATTTGTTCTCAGTCTCCATCTGCTGGTAGGAGTGCATAACCTATGCGTTTAGAGTGGACTGGAGGGATGATGAGGAAGGGCAGAGTGACAGTTTGGTGCAGATGAAATTCCGACATGACCTTGGGTGGATGCTTAGTACTCAGTTTAAGTAGAACTGGGTGTCAGAACAGTATATGAGAGCTATAGTTCACCGTTTCCCCTGGCAGAGGTGCTGACTACCAAAAACAGTATTTCCAGAAGACAAATTTTAGGGATGCTTGTCCCAATGGTTTAAAAGGAGTTTCCAGGAGCTGGGCAAGGGTGATGTTTAGATTCTAGGAATGGTTTGTTTGTGAATAGGGGGCTTTGCATTCATCAGATTCATTCCAAATCTAGAAACAAGAGAGTATATGGAGATGGGTTTCCTATCAACTTGGTAACAGCAGACTGCAATAGTGGATAAGCATAAAGGCACCAAATAAGTCTTTAAGTCACCGCTGAACAGGTGCAGAAGAGATTAGTCTGATCAGGATAGAGCAGCAAAGGAGGTCATGATGATTATTTTTGCACCAGTGCATACAAATCTATTTGAATCAATACAATCTCCTAGTAGAGGATTTCTGAAGGCCATGAGAATATCTTGGATGTCCTGTGGTACAAGTAAAATGTAGCTATTCACCTTAACAGGTGTTCTCCAGGGACAGCAGGAATCAGCCCTCACATATGGATGACGTCGGCACCGACGGAGCCCGTACGGAGCATTTCCCCAGCTTTCAAAGAAAGCCTTTGGGAGTGCTACCATGCATACGTGATTCCCATTCCACCCAAGGGTGCCATCTTGCTCAGTCAAGATGACATAGCTTAGGCAAAAGGTGAAATAATGGTAAATAAGGTAAAGGAAGCAACTCCTAGGGGAGGAGGGAGGGTTGTGAGGACCGATTCCTGCTGTCCCTGCAGAACACCTATTACAGGTTAGTAACTATGCTTTCTCCAGGAACAAGCAGGAAGTCAGTTATCATATATGGGACTCCCTAGCTCCAGGCTGCCGGGGACCGAACCACGACAGCACCAACAGCTACCAATAGGAAGGCCATGAGTTGCAGAGGGTGAGTCCCTACCAAGAGATTCTGCAGACCCCAGTGTCCAGTGTGACCATCACTCTGGTAGCCTGAACAAGAAGGGTCGAAGTGCAGGAGTTGCCTACACCGAGAATGCTTCAGATTACTGCCTGGCCAAAGACACTGTCTCTGTGGACTCACTCTCTAGGCAGTAGTGGGCTGCGAACGTAGGCACTGAAGACCGTGTGGCGGCTTTACAAATTTCTGTCACTGACACTGAGCGTAGGTTAGTCACCAGCATGGCCATAACCCTCACACAATGAGCAGTGATCCAGTGCTCTAGGGAGAGGCCAGCTCGCTCATAAGCGAGGGCAATGCAGTCAGCCATCCAAGTGGACAGGGTGCGCTTGGTCACAGGTACCCCCAAGCCTGCTGGGGTCATAACAGACAGAGTTGGGGAGCTTTGCAGTGGGCCTGGGTCCTCTGAAGATAGAAGGACAGGGCCCTCTTACAATCCAACGTATGCACGAGGCCGTGGAAAGAAGGCAGGGAGGTGGAAAGCCGACACTACCTTTGGGAGGAACTTGGGGTGCGTGCGAAGCACAACCCTGTTTGTATAGAACCTGGTATAAGGTGGATCCACCACCAGGGCTTGTAGCTCGCTCACTCCTTGGGTGGATGTCAAGGCCACCTTCCAGGAAAGATAGCTCAGGTGGCAAGTCGCCAAGGGCTCAAATGGCGGTCTGGTGAGCTGTGAGAGCACCACATTGAGATCCCACTCTGGTGAAGGGGGAAGGAGGGGGTCTTCGATAGCAGAAGGCCTCTGAGGAACCTGGAGACCAAGGGCTGGCTTGTGAGGGGTCTCTCCCTCCACAGGGTGATGGTTAGCTTCTATGGCACCGAGATGCATCCTGGCCAAATTCGATTTCAACCCTGAGTGGGAGAGATGCAGCAGCTACTGCAGTATGAGCTGCAGATGGCAGAAGAAGGGATTCTTATTCTGCTCTGCACACCATAGAGAGAATCTCCTCCACTTGAAGGCATATGCCCTTCTGGTGGAGGGTTTCTGGGAGAGATCCTCTTGCACTTTGTCTGTGAGACTGAAGGGGGCCAGTGCTATCCTTTCAGCATCCATGCAGTTAATTAATTAATTTTATTAATTAATTAATTTATTTGTTTTTGTTACCGCCTTTCGTGAATCAAGGCGGTTTACATAGAACTGAATTATTACATCATAACATAGTGAACATAGCGAAAAAATATATTAAAACTTGAAACACTTTTACATAATTAAACGGTAACTAGGGTTGGTAAGGGGAGAGGAGAACATTTTTAGCAACTGTTAATGTTCTCTGATAATGTCCTATGAGAAACGTTTAAGCGACTGTTATTGTCCTTTGATAATGTCCTCTGGGGACTTTTAGGCTACTGTTAGTGTCTTCTGATAATAATTTGTGAAGGAGGTAGTGTCAGGGATGCCAGGCTGGAGATGGAGAAGGGAGCCTCCCTCCTGCAAAAGAAGGTCTGGCTGACGGCCCAGTGCCACCGGGGGTGTCACTGACAGGGAGAGTATCAGGGAGAACCAGGGTAACCTGGGAGCAACCAGAATTACTACAGCATGGTCATTCTGGATCTTGAAAAGGCAACTGGCAATTAGAGGGGTCGGTGGGAATGCATAAAGCAGACCCCTCTACCATAAGACAAGGAAGGCATCTGCTGCTACCCTTCAGTGGTTTGGATAGGGGGAGCAGAATCTGGGCAGCTGTGTATTGTCTGGGGAAGCAAACAGGTCCAGCAGGGCCTTCCCCAGAGTCGTAAGAGCCTCTGTGCCATCCTGGGATCCAGATGCCACTCGTATGGGCGAAGGATCCTGCTGAGCTTGTCCACCAGGAGGTTGTCCTGGCCCGGCACGTACACCGCTCTCAGGAGCATGCTATTGCGCACTGCGAAGGAGTGGAGGGCTACTGCCTCCTGACAAAGGGAGTAGGAGAACGTGCCTCTCTGTTTGTTGACATAGAACATGGCAACCAGATTGTCCGTTTGTATGAGAATGCAGAAGTTGCTAAGGAGGTAGCAGAAGGCCTATAGGGCCAGGAAGATAGCCCCGAGCTCAAGGAGGTTGATTTGTAATTGAGGTTCATCTGGGGACCAGTTGCCCTGAATGCAATGGCCCTCGCAATGTGCGCCCCAGCCTGCCAGAGGGGCATCTGTTGTCAGGACCTTTTGTGGTGCTGGTGTTTGGAAAGGCATCCCCGCCCTGAGATGTTGCGGGGATTGCCACCAGTTGAGGGAGGCCGCCAGTCGGTGGGTGACCCTTACCCTTTCCCTCAGTCTGCCGTGGCCTGTGTCCATTGGGATCTGAGGCACCACTGGGCTGCTCACATGTGCAGGTGAGCCAAGCCATGTGGCCTAACAAGTGGAGGGCTGGCACAGACCTGCAGTTTTGAACCTCCTCCGCTAACTGCACCAGGTGGCGGGCCCTTTCTATCAGGAGGAAGGCCTTGACCTGCAGAGTGTCCCGCTGGGCTCCTATGAACTCCAGGTCTTGAACTGGGGAGAGGCTGGAGTTGGGGTAGTTGAAAACGAATCCCAAGTTCTGAAGGGCGTGGATTGTAAGTCTTGTGGCTTGACTGGCCTCGAGGGATGTGCTGTCTCTGATGAGCCAGTCATCCAGGTAGGGGAAGACATGGGCCTCCTGGAAGCGCACATGGGCGGCCACGACCACAAGGCATTTCGTGAAGACTCTTGGAAAGGAGGCAAGACCGAATGGTAGCACCCTGTACTAGTAGTGCTGCTCCCTCACCATTAATCTCAAGTATTGTCTGTGAAAAGGATGAACCAGGATGTGGGTGTATGTGTCCTTGAGGTCCAAGGAGCAGAGCCAGTCTCCCTGGCAGAGGTAGGGCAGCAGCGTCCCAAGGGAGAGAATCTTGAACTTCTCCCTCACTAGGAACTTGTTCAAGTTGCGCAGGTCCAGAATGGGCCAGAGGCCCCTTGTTCTTTTTGGAACAAGAAAATACCTTGAGTAGAACCCCTTTCCCTCAGAGGTGTTGGGGTACAGGCTCCACGGCCCTGTCCCGAGTAAGCCTGCGAGTTCTGCGATGAGCAAGGTCTGGTGGAGTAGAGGCCGTGATGGTTCTCCTGGAAAGAAGTCTGGAGGATTCTGTTCTAAATAGAGGTGGTAACCCTCCCTCACCATCTGCAAGACCCACCTGTCCGTGGTGATGCTGGAACAATTGTGGGCAAATGACGCCAGCTGATCCCCTGTGGGTTGAGGTGGGACTCCTGGGGGAGGAGAGGCCCTGCCCAGGGAGTCAAAAGCTTCCCCCCGGTTGGGTGGGAGCTGGTGTCTGAGGCTTGGGGGCCTTGGGCTTCTGGGCCCCATGCCCCTGGCCTTTAAGCTGTGAGGCCTGGTGCTGCTGCCCCCGAGTAAGGCTGGTAGGACCTGGGCTGGTGATAGCCCTTTTTCCTCAGGGGATTTCCTCCGAGGATTTTTTCTTGGGAAGGGTCGAGGTCTTACAGGACAGCCTTTGCTGGGTCACTACCTCGGCCTCAGTTTCAGCCGCCTTGTCAGACATTGGCTTCCCGAACAAGTTCTTGCCATTACAGGGGACATCCAGCAGCTTTTTTTCTTGCACCCACTGCTCGAGGTCCGAGGTTTGTAACCATGCCTGGCGCCGATGCTGGCGGCTGCCATCCTGGCCACAGACTCAAACCCGTCATAGGTGGCCCTAGAGAGGAATTTGGAACAGTTCTGGATGCCTGTTGCCAGGTACTGGAACCTCTGCAGGGGTTCCCTGGCGAGGCCTGCTGAAAACCCTGAGAACTCCTGGATCAGGCCTTATAGGTACATTTCCACATACAGCTCATATGCCAGTTTCCGGCACCGAAGCATGGCGCTCTGATAACACTTGCAGTCCAGGGTGTCGAGGGCTGGGGCCACCGTGCCGGGGGGTAACGAAGAATTTTTTTTTTGACTCTTCAGTTTCTGCATCGAGGACTCCACCATTATGAAGTTGTGGGGAAGTTGTTGCTTATGGAATATGGGGCACTTCTGGACGTGGTAGATAGCGTCCAGGCACTGAATGACCACCGTCACCGAGGCCAGGGTCTTCCACATCCTGAGGAGTAGCCTTTCGAGGATGGGTGGAACTGGCATTATGAGAGTCTCTTTGGTAGGGGACTCATATTGCAGGATCTCAAGTTCCTCAGTGTGCAGATCCTCCTCAGACTCCGTCTGGACCGAAAGAGCCCAGGCCATGTCACAGACAAAGCCATGAAAGGCTATGTCCTCAGGCGGGGAGTGGCACCGATGCTCCAGGGGAGATGGCTCGGAGAGAACATCCGTTTGTCAGGAGGTCTCCGGAGAGGCCTCATCCTCGGTTTCCCATTTGGATCCCGAGGGCATCGAGGAATCGGTCTCGGGGATAGCCTTGGGGAAATGGGCCCCCACAGAGGATCTGGGGTTAGACTCCCGAAAACTTGCCAGGGAGGACCAGATCCCTGAGGAGCGTGACTGGGACCTTGATCGATGCCAAGGATTTACTAGAGGCTGATGGCGAAGCCCGGGCATTCCCCCGAGGTCAGGGGGCCCGGTGTCAGAGCCAACGATGCTGGAAAACTAGACATCAATGCCTGCTGCAAGCCAGGATGGAGGAGATGCTCTGCTCAATGACTGCCATTCAGGACTAGAGGCCCAATGGCTGTGCAGCTCTCGGCATGGACACCGACGGCCCCGGGTCCAATGCCAGCACTCTGGAGAGTATGTCCTCGAGGAGGACTACTGGCTCATGGGTCCTGGTACGATCTCCGCCAGCCAAGGACTCCTGTCTCGAGACTTTCTGAGGGCGCTGCTCAAAGTCCCCCAAGTGACCTTGAGGCTTCGGTACCTTTTTCTTTTTCTTGGCAGGGTCTGGAGCTGCACCGGAGCAGCTGCTGCCGCGGGATCCCGAGGACGCCCGGATCTCACGGGATGTGCCAGCTTTGGGGCTCAGCGATGGAGAAGCTGGGGCAGAGTCAGATCTCAGGAACAGCTTCCCCTGCAACTCCGACTGCTTTTGGTTTGTTTTGGGGGTCATGGCCTGGCACCGGTCGCAGATGGAGCTGTCGTGGTCCGGGCCCAGGCAGCGAAAACAGCAGTCATGGGTTCAGTAACTGAAATAGTCTGACTACAGCAGTCAAATTTCTTGAACCCACCGGGAGTCATGGTGGGAGAACACCTGGCCGGGGTCAACGACCCCTGGGCGAAAAATGGCACAAAGGCTGGTTGAGGAAGAACCTCGAGAAAAAAAAAAAAATGAGAGCAGAGGATGGCACCGAGGCAGGAAGGGAACCGGTATGCAAAACAGAGAACTTGAGGGATTTCAAGAACTTTTGAAGAACTTTTTCCAGGGAAGTAGAGGACATATGTTGGGCTTCGCAGAAAAAAGGAGACTGAGGAAGATGGCACCCTAGGGCGGGACAAGGACCACGCATGCGTGGCAGCAATCCCAAAGGCTTTCTTTGAAAGCTGGGGAAATGCTCCACACGGGCTCAGTCACCCATATGAGAGAGGAGTGGCTCAGTGGTTGGGACAGGTTACCTCAGGCCGGAAGGCTGGGGGTTCAATTCCCACATGGGGACAAGCAACTTCAGGCCGGAGGGACTGGGGTCTCTAGTCCCATGGCCACTCCTTGTGGCCTTGGGCAAGCCACTCAACCCTCCATTGCCTCAGGTACACTTAGACTGTGAGCCCTTCGGGGACAAGGGAATAAAAAGTACCTGTTAGTATACATGTAAACCGCACTCTAAAGAGCGCAGTATAAAAAAAAAAAATAAATAAATAAAATAAAATATGTGACTTCCTGCTTGTTCCTGGAGAAACTTGGAATTCACCTGTCTTTCAATATCCATACTGCAAGCAAGAGACACTTCAGGTTAGGTTTTAGGAGTGAACCTTCTATTTGGGTAACAGGAAGAGGTGGATACCCATAAGATGGTAGATTTGTTGTCAGTGAAATGAGCCAAGGAAACCAAATCTGGCGTGGAGGACTATTTCAATCAGGCCGTACAGCCCCTGTGTGGCTGATCAGAAGCGGGATGCACAGAGGTAGACCCAATTCTGATCCCATGGAGGCTAGATGTGCCTGCAGGATCAGAATTGGGTCTACGGCCTGGACATGCAGGCTGGGCCCTGAATCTGATCGGCCTGCACATCAGCCATATACCTGGCTACCTCAGCCAGGCTCCTGAATGGAGCCGCAGTGCCATGGCGTCCCATCGCCATGGCGCTGTGGCTCTTCAGGAGCCGCGATCCCCAGCCATCGACCAAACTCTGTTTTCCCTGCAGCCGGACTCCCGATCTGGCCTTCCAAGACCTGGGTCAGGCTGTGGGGAACCCCCTGTGCCCCCTCACCTTCGTCCCCGGGTTCTGCGTTGTGATCCCCCTCTGTCCAGGGGGACTTCTTCCACCTTCAAGGTGGAATAAGTCCCCCATCTAGATTCGAGGCCTTAGACATACAGAGCCGACCTCTGAATCGCACCGTGTACATCCGGGGTCACAGCCCGCCCATGCCCTGCCCTTGTTCTATCTCCATAACGCCCCTGTCTAGGCCTCCCCATACAAACCTGCTATTCATACAGGGGGTCTTTTGCCGGGGCCGGCAGGGGGACAAATAGCAGGGATGGACATCCCAACGGGACATCATCCCCACTATTTGCGGGACAGAATGACCTCATAGCCAATGCATAAGAATAGTCCTGTATGATTCTTGAAAGAATTTGGAGAAGAAGGAAATTGTTGTAAATGTATAAAGGAGGCTTTAACTCCATTATATGGAGAAAGCATCATGCACCAATATGGTAGAGTTAGGTCTTACCTGCTAATTTTCTTTCTTTGAGTCACTTCAGTCCAGATGCATGGGTTATGTCTCCCCACCAGCAGATGGAGATTGAGAATCATTGAATTTGATGATGCCATGGTATAAAGGTCCTGTGCAGCTGTCCATTCACCAGTATTTCTGTAACAAAGCAGACTGCAGAACACCATGGCTAGATAGCTATTCAGTACTCATAGTACATACTCTACTTATCAACACATCTGTTCTGCTGTGAAAGAAGTCTGGAATAGAGGATAAATATCCAGCTACGTAAATGCTGGTCTGCAAAACTCTGCATGTGATCATAAGGTCCCCATCCAACTGACCCAGGAGAGACCATACATACAAACTGTCCGTTGCCAATCCGCACAGAATGCGGAAACAGAGGATAGAAACCACTGACCTAAGGTTTGCACTATACCCCTATGGTCACCCAGAACTTTTTTTTTTTTCTGTAAACAGCCTAGCACCACCATTGCAGAATCCATAACCAGACAGTGGCAGACTAAACAAAGTCACTGCCCGGCTTCACCTTAATGTACTTGCTTCTCTAAGCCGGGCATGATCCAGCATCAAACCAGGCAGGTTCTGGATTGGACTGGAAGGACCCAAAGAAAGAAAATTAGCAGGTATGACCTAATTTCACCTTCCTCATCATCCCTCCGGTCCATTCCAGACATGTGGGATGGACCAAAGCAGTACCTAACAATGGGCGGGAAACCAAAGACCCCAGCTTGCTAACCCTGTGACTCCAAAAAGTGACTCTCCATGCCGGAGCAGACCAATGCCCCTATACTGCAAAAAGGAAGAAACACAGCACAGCTGCACCCCAGAGCCAGATCCAAAGAGTCTGAGCCAGGCTCTGTTCAAGAAACTGAAGCCAAAAGTAGAAACATCAGCAGCGCAGGTAAAACTGGACAACTTGCGTAGACTTTGGAATTCACTTCCCCCTTCCCTCCGCTCAGAGCATTCCTACCAAGCCTTCAAAAAGCAACTCAAAACCCATCTTTTTAGTCTGGCATATGATCTCCCTTCCCTGTCCTTGTCTCCCTCCCCCTTCTCATGTTGATGTACCTCTGCTTGCTTTGTTCTTCTATCCTTTGTCTCTCCTCTGTCGCTTTTATTTTTAACTGGCGTTCTTCTCAGTTTCTTAGCAGCCTGTAATTTTAATGTTATTTTAACGATTGTGAACCACCTGGTATTGAGCGGTATAAAAAATATTTTAATAAACAAACATATTACACCAGGAAGCAAGGAAGTCCTTTCAGGCTGGCCAACCACTGCCAAGCCCACCAAAAGGACAAGGCTCTCTAGATGTAATTCCAAGCTCTTGGACCTTTAAGAGCTGCCTCCACCAAAACAGACTGATGTGGTAGTTGTGAACTTTCATGGCCTTGAGCCGGTTAAAACCTTTTGGGCCCGATATTCAGCACGGGCAGCTAGTGCTCTTACAGGGCTAGCCACTGGCGCGAATATCAGACCCGGCTGTATTTCAATGCCAGGCCATATCAGACCACCAGCACTGAATATCCGGATTGGCTGCTCAATATGTCAAGATGTGGCATATTGAGCCACTACCCAGTTAGCTTTTGCAGCAAAAGCAAGGCCAGCATTTCGCCATGTATCGCTAACCGGGCAGCAGCTCAATATCACTACTGCCCAGTTAGTGATGCATGGCACCCCAGAATGCCCGATGCCGCTACTGCCCAGTTAGTGATGCATGGCACCCCAGAATGCCCCGATGCCGCTACTGCCCAGTTAGAGATGCATGGCACCCCAGAATGCCTGATGCCGCTACTGCCCAGTTAGTGATGCATGGCACCCCAGAATGCTCCGATGCCGCTACGGCCCAGTTAGTGATGCATGGCACCCCAGAATGCCCCGATGCCGCTACAGCCCAGTTAGTGATGCATGGCACCCCAGAATGCCCCGATGCCACTACGGCCCAGTTAGTGATGCATGGCACCCCAAAATGCCCCGATGCCGCTACGGCCCAGTTAGTGATGCATGGCACCACAGAATGCCCCGATGCCGCTACGGCCCAGTTAGTGATGCATGGCACCCCAGAATGCCCCGATGCCGCTACTGCCCAGTTAGTGATGCATGGCACCCCAGAATGCCCCGATGCCACTGCTGCCCAGTTAGTGATGCATGGCACCCCAGAATGACCGATGCCGCTACTGCCCAGTTAGTGGTGCATGGCAGCCCAGAATGCCCCGATGCCGCTACTGCCTAGTTAGTGATGCATGGCACCCCAGAATGCCTGATGCCGCTACTGCCCAGTTAGTGATGCATGGCACCCCAGAATGCCCCGATGCCGCTACTGCCCAGTTAGTGATGCATGGCACCCCAGAATGCCCCGATGCCGCTACTGCCCAGTTAGTGATGCATGGCACCCCAGAATGCCCCGATGCTAACCGGTTAGCATCGGGGCGTGTAGTGGCAGCACCTGGGGATATTCAGTGACACCGTGTTGGCGCTGCTGAATATCCTGCCGAGTGGCATTTACATGGCTTGCAGGTCTGCAAATCAGGTAAATGCCTTTGAATATGCGTCCCCCCCCCCTGTATTTCAGGTCCAGATGTTTAGAGATTTCAGGCACAGGGAGACAGTTTTTTCTTGCCTTCAACTGAGAATCTTTTAATACCTGATGGCCCGAACAGCATCAATGTATTTTAGAATGCCCATGAAATTATGTTTCTGCACTGAGCTTTGGTACGTTGCTTGAGAGATTCTTTGACATTTTTTTGCAGAAACATAAAGGTACAAGGAATGAATGAAATTTATTACTGGACTCCTGAAGAGGGGATGAGGGGAAGGGAAGATCCAGTGCTCTTCTATCTGTTTCTTCAAATTCATAGACCTCATTTATCACTCAGTTCACCCTCACTGCTATCCAAAAAAGCTTCAGGGTAGTGAAATACAGTATACATCTTGCAAGTTCTGAGGGACAGATGGAATGTGAAGAAGTTGAATATGAATATGAATATGAAGTTTGGGATCAGAAGCTGAAAGAGTAACCGTAGTGGCAGAGTATTATCCTGAGACGGCCTATGTGGACCAACAGGATCCACTGGGTGGAAAGCAGGTATCGTTTGTTAGACCGAGTCAGAAATGCCATTTACTTCTGATAGATGAGTAGATTGAAGGAGTCATGTCCTCTCTGTAGGTGGAGTAGTTAACTATTGTCAGAGTAACTCACTGTACCTCCTTTTTCCAGTTTTGTGTTTAGTAGTACGATGCTTCAAGGAATCATATATGGCCCCTCCAAGGTGTTCTCGTTTCGGTCCTTTGCCTTCTGAGTGACTCAGTCTTAATCTGCAGAGTCTGTTGTGCTGTTAGGAACCCTAAGGAGGCTGGTGTGACTGTTGCCCCTGTGAGGTCCAGCCCTGGGTACTGGGACTGATGCTACAGAGGCTCAAGGATATTCCCTTATTTGGCTGTTGGCACCAGACAGGGCCAGGGCAAAGTGACTTGCTAAGAGTTGATGCCACAAGTGGTGGGAGAACTTTTCCCGAGCTCAAGGTCAGTCTCGCCTCCTAGTTTTGTCAGGCAGGCCCCCCCCCCAGCATTTTTGTCTTTGAAGCTTCAGGTGTCACACGGAACCCCTCTCTCATTGCCCTGGTGCTTCAGAAGAGTCCAAGGGGTCAGCAGTTCTGCATACCTTGGTGCCAGGTCCTGATGGGATTACTGAGGAGGGTTTGGTGTTTTATATCCACAAATACCACCAAGGGGGTTCAATGGGGTGGCAGATTTTAGGGCTTGCTTTATTCACTATGGGTCATATTCTTGATTTTTGTTTTAAACTTTGTAAGAGAAGAGCAGAATTTTCCTGGCAGATGCAGTGGATAAAAGGAGACAGAGGAGGAAGGAGGAGCTGTGCCTGTGTGGGAATCCCCGTGCATGCCTATGAAGGCCTTACATGTTTTTCTGGGCTCTAAGGAGAGTGAACATTCGAGCCTGGCTCCATGAGGATGATGTCACCAGCAAGTATGGTTGCATTTTCCTGCTGTTTATAGAGAATCGCAGGTACATTCTGGCAGTATAGAAAAAGCCTCCTTTTCTAAGAGTTTCTTACCAATCGTATCAGTTTCTCCTGATAGCTGTACGCATCGATGCTCCAGCTCATCCACTCGGTCTTTCAGATCTGCTTTCTCCTGCATCAGCACAGTGAATCGGGACTAAAAAATAGAGATTAATTAAGAGAAGCTTCCTAACATCTACAAAATCCTTTCCACTACACAAGAGAGGCCTTTTTAAGTGCAGCCTGTGAAACACTGTGCTAACGCTACCAATGACCATGAATATTCAGTTTTTACAAACATATGAGGGTGTTCTCACTGTAGAGCCTTCACTCAGAGTGGTAACAATTCTCAGCCTATATAGTTTTTCTATACTGGGCAATTTCCCCCAGTCCACTTTAATAATGGTTTAAGGGCTTTTCCACCAGGGATTTGTCCAAACCATTAGGAGAAAAAGTCCATAAACCATTATTAAAGCAGTAGTGCACACTCACAAATGCCCAGGCAAAAAAAGAGAGAACATTGCTTGCCTCCTGTTACAATTCCTACCACTGAATTTCTGAGAAATCTTATCACCTTACATTCCCCTCAAATAACAAAAGAGAGAATGTTAGCCCCCTGCCCTGTGAATACTGGAATATTTGCTATATAAGCATCACCTACCTGCAGTTTTTCCATGGCAGCCTTCAAAGCCTCATGGACCTCTACAGGGACAGTGTGTACACTGGAACCTGCAAAAGACATTGATTTAGGGCAAAGCTGGAAAACAGAATAAAAAGGTCTGAGGATGTATTCATTGTAAGAAAGAGAAATCTGGATGCAAATAAACAAACATTTCTGTCCATGCGCCCAAATACATTCTTCCCACAGAGCTCACACACATCCAAGGGCCACCTTTAAAGCTCCATATATACCAAAGCACCACCAAACGGCACATTTCATAGATTCACAAATACATGCCAACCACCATCTGCACCCTTCATACCTATAACGCTACATATCATTTGGTATATTTTAAAATATGCCACACTGCTTTTCACCAAATCACACCAAAGTGGTTAAGAATATAAATCTAAAAAAAACACTAAAAGAGATAACAGGTTCAGGCAAGAAGCTAGCATAACATAAGGAAAAAAGCGTACTTAGTCACCTGTAACAGGTGTTCTCCGGGGTCAGCAGGAATCAGTCCTCACATATGGGTGACGACGGAGCCCTCGTGGAAGCATCCCCCCAGCTTTCAAAGAAAGCCTTTGGGAGATGCCACCACACATGCATGGTCCCCTTGCCATCTTGCTCAGTCAGGTGACATAGCTAAAAGACGGCAAAAATAAAAGATGGTAAAGGAGCAACTCCAAGGGGAGGAGGGAGGGTTGTGAGGACTGATTCCTGCTGTCCCCGGAGAACATCTGTTATAGGTGAGTAACTACGCTTTCTCCGGGAACAAGCAGGAAGTCAGTCCTCACATATGGGACTCCCCAGCTACAGGCTACTGAAAACCCATAGCAAAAAACAGGGGCTCCCTCTTGGGGAGCCACAAGCAGCAGCAATGAGTCCGAGTTCACAGTAGAATCCCTTTGCCCAATGAAACCAGCACTTCGGTAGCCTGAACATAGAAGGGTCGGAGGGTAGGAGTTGCCTAAACCCCGAAAAGGTTACGGAGCACAGCCTGGCCAAAGCTACTGTCCCATCGGGACTCTCTTTCCAGGCAGTAATGGGCTGTGAAGATATGGACTGGACCAGGTGGGGGCCCGGCAGATGTCCACCACAGGAACAGAGCGCAAGTTTGCCACCGAGGCCGCCATGGCCCTGACCACAGTGCACCATGACGTGGCCTTCCAGCGGGAGTCCTGTCTGCTCATAGGCGAGAGCAATGCAGGTGGACAGCGTATGCTTGGTCACCGCCTCCCCCAACCTACTGGGGTTGTAGGAGATGAAAAGCTGAGAGGCTTTGCGGTGGCTCTGAGTGCGTTGGATATAGAAGGACAAAGCCCTCTTAGTCCAAGGTGTGCAGGACCATCTCCGCCCAAATGGAATGAGGTCTTGGAAAGAAGATAAGAAGCACCACTTCCTGGTTGAGATGGAAGGGAGATACTACCTTCGGAAGGAATTTGGGGTTTGTGCGAAGACCACTCTGTTCTTGTAGAACCTGGTATAAGGGGCCTCTGCCACTAGGGCCTGAAGCTCGCTAACTCTGTGAGCGGAGGTGAGCGCAACCAGGAAAGCTACCTTCCAAGAGAGGTAGCGAAGGTGGCAGGTGGCCAGAGGCTCGAGGGTGGGCGAGTGAGCTTCCCCATCACTACATTGAGGTCCCATTCGGTTGCTGGAGGGCGAACCAGGAGCTTCAATAAGAGCAGACCCCAAAGGAAACAGGTCACCAGAGGCTGGACCGAGAGTGGCTTACCATTCACCAGATGGTGGTGAGCCGCCAGGGCACAAAGGTGCCCCTGGACAGAGTAAGACTTGAGCCCGGATTGAGAAAGGTGGAGAAGATACTGTAACACCAGTCCCACTGGGCAGGAGAACGGGTCAGCCCTGTGCTTGGCGCACCAAGCTGAGAACCTGTGCCATTTGAGGGCATAAGCCTTCCTAGTAGAGGCCTTGCGAGAGGCCAGCAGGATCTCCTCCACCTCAACCGAAAGGTTGAAAGGGGCCAGGAGTCACCCTCTCATCAGCCACACTGTCAGCGACAGGGACCCCAGGTTGGGGTGCAGAACAGCGCCTCACAGGAGTCCCAGAGTGGTCCCCAAGGGGATGGGGTCTCCACCGATAACCTGAGGAGCAGCAGGAACCACAGTTGCCTGGGCCACTGAGGGCCTATCAGGGTAAGTGAGGCTCTGTCACGGAGGGTCCTGAACAGGGTCTTGGTAATCAGCAGCATGGGAGGGAAGGCGTACATGAGGCTTTCTGACCATGAGACAAAGAACGCATCTGCTGCCACCCTGGAGGGGTGGGCCAGCCGGGAACAGAAGCGGGGCAACTGGAAGTTGACTGGGTGGTGAACAGTTGCATCAGAGGTTCCCCCCAGATCTGGGGAAGCCGATTGGCTACCCTGGGGTCCAGCTGCCACGTGCGGCTAGAGGACTGCTCAGCCTGTCAGCCAGAAGGTTGTCCTGGCCTGGTAGGTACACTGCCCGTAGGAGGATACCTTGGATTGCATAAGAGCAGAGGACCACTGCCTCCTGACAAAGGGCACGAGACCTCATGCCCCCCTGTTTGTTCACATAGAACATCGCCACCTGGTTGTCCGTCTGAACCTGCACCAGCTGGTGATGCAGGTGGTGGCAGAAATCTCATAGGGCCCGCAGCTCCAGGAGGTTGATCTGCTGGATGCTCTCATCTGGTGACCAGTTGCTCTAGGTGCGGAGCTCCCCGCAGAGGGCTCCCTAGTCGAGCAGGGGGGAGTCTGTGGTGAGGAACCTCGAGGGGCCTGAAAAGGCATGCCCGCCTCGAGATGCTGGAGAGATTGCCACCAGACCAGGGAGTCTACCAGTTGGCGGGTGACAGAGACTCTGTCTTGGAGGTGTCCCGTGGCCTGACACCACTGCGCCGCTCTCATGTGGAGGCGAGCGTCCAAGGTGACATGGACTGTGGAGATCAAGTGCCCGAGGAGGCACAGAAGAAGCTGGGTGGGTACCTGGGGACGGTACTGTATTTCCAATGCCAGAGTCCTGAGGTGGTCAGTTCGGTCCCTGGGCAACAAAGCCTTCGACTAGAGAGTGTCGATCTTTGCCCCAATGAACTCAAGACACTGTTGTCAGGAGCAGGTGAGACTTGGGGTAGTTTATGACAAAACCCAAGTGCTGCAGAATCTGGATGGTGCATGCGGTGACCTGCTGCACCTCTGAGGCCGTGCCTCCCTTTATGAGCCAGTCGTAGGGGAAGACAAAGACCCCCTGGAGACGGAGGAAGGCGGCAATGACTGCCAGACATTTTGTGAAGACTCTTGGGGCAGAGGCCAAACCCAAAAGGGAGTACCCTGTACTGAAAATGCCTGCCCCCCACTATGAACCACAGGTATTGCCTGTGGTTGAGGTGAATGAGGATGTGGGTATAAGCATCCTTGAGGTCTAAGGAGCATAGCCAATCTCCCCATTGGAGGTAAGGCAGTAATGTTCCAAGGGAGAGTATCTTGAACTTCTCCCTCACCAGGAATTTGTTGAGGTTGTGAAGGTCGAGGATGGGCCTTAGGCCCCCTGTCCTTTTTGGCACGAGGAAGTACCTGGAGTAGAATCCCTTACCCTTGAGATGGTGAGGCACTGGTTCCACCGCTTTGTCCTCGAGAAGATCTGTCAACTCCTTCAGTAGAAGATCCCGGTGGAGGGGAGACCTGAGGGGCTCTCCCGGGAAATAAGGGGGAGGTGTCTGAGTCAGGTGGAGGAGGTAGCCCTCCCTGACCACCTGAAGTGCCCAGGAATCCGTGATGATGGTCAACCACCTCTGGGAACAGTGGGTCAGATGTCCCCCTGTGGGCTGCTAATCTCCTTGGGGTAGATCGACTATGTTCAAGGAGTCAAATACTCCCCCCTGGCTGGGCTGGAGCCGGTGCCTGGGGTTTTGGAGCCTTCTGCTTACGAGAGCCATGCCCATGTCCCTTGGCCTGCTGACCCTGCTGGGGAGGCCTGAAAAGGTGGGTAGTTTCTGTAAGCAGCTCCCTTCCTCGGGTACAAGGGCTTTTTACCTGAGCCCTTCTGTCGGGGAATGGCAGCAGTCTTTTTTGAAGCCTGGTCCTCGTCATGAACTCTGTCTCTAGCTCGGCAGCCTTGTCGGTCATGGGTTTACCAAAGAGGTTCTCTCCTTAGCATGGGACATTGACCAATTTGTCCTGAGCCCACTGCTCGAGGTCGGATGACTGTAGCCAAGCGTGGTGCCGTGCGCCGATTCCAGCCGCTGCTACTCGAGCCCATCATAGGCAGCTTGAGACATGAATTTAGAGCACTCACAGACTTCCTTGGCCAGGTTCTTGAACTGCTGTAAGGGTTCCTCGGAGAGACCAGCTGAGAACCCGGCGAGTTCCTTCACCTGGTCTCTCAGGTACATACCCATGTACAGTTGGTAGGCCTGGATGCGGCCGATGAGCATTGAGTCCTGGTAGCACTTTCTGTCAAGGGTGTCCCGGGTGCGGGCCTGCCTGCTGGTTTGCACCGAGGAGTGCGTCTTCTGGCTTTTCAGCTGATGCATGGCCGACTCCACCACAATGGAGTTATGCGGCAGCTGTGACCTCTGGAAGGCCGGGCTCTGGAAGACTCGATATATCGAGTCATTTGCTCACCACCAGTACTGAAGCCAGTGTCTCCCACATTCGCAGCATCAGCCATTCCAGGATGGGAGGGATGGGTACCGTAAGCGATTCCTGTGGAGGAGTCTTGTACTGGAGGATTTCCAACTCATCCGTCCGAGGGTCCTCCTCCGACTCCATAAGGGAAAGCCAGGGCCTTTGACATATCCTTGACAAAATCAAGGATGCCCATATCCTCCAGCGGGGACCACCATTGAGGCTCCGAGACAGGAGAGTCAGATGGGATGTTGCGGTGGCGACGGATATCGGGGGACTCCTCATCCTCCGTCTCACACTCAGAGTAATCCATCGAGGACTCATAGGAGGGGGCTGCTCTGCAGCCTCAGGGCTCCTGATGCTCTGTGACCAGTGTCCATCATACTTGCTAGGGATGACCACGGTCCCATCGAGCGGGACTCGAGGTCGAAGGACCTTGAGGATCAGCTCAGCTTGGCCTCCTGGGACGTCTTGGACGTCGAGGGCCCGGTGGTTGGAACGGATGAACCGGTCATGCTGGAAAACAGCGCCTGCTGCTGGTCCATGAAGGCAGACAAACTGCGCTCCAGGGCCACCATTCTGGACTCCAGACCAGAAGACTTTGCAGCCTTCGGCGCTGGCACCGAGGAACCAGAGGCGAGTATGAAACTTGGAGAGAAAAAAAATCAACTTTTCCAGGGACAAGCTAGACAAATGTCTGAAGGGCTCCGTGGAAAGAAAGGAGACTAAGCAAGATGGCACCTTGGGTGGGAAGGGGACCATGCATGCGTGGTGGCATCTCCCAAATACTTTCTTTGAAAGCTGGGGGGATGCTTCCATGAGGCCTCAGTCGGTGCTGACGTCACCCATATGTGAGTACTGACTTCCTGCTTGTTCCCGAAGAACAGGCTAAATCTGGCTAGGAAAAAAATTAAAACATGCAGGTGGTTCAGGCAAATGCTAGCATAAGGATAAAGGAAAAAAACTAATTCCGGCTAGCAAGAATGCAGCCAGCAAGAACGAGGGAAAGAACAAGATGAGAACATGAAGCAGACAAGTAGTTTGAGATCTATGGTGTAGCTATCATGAATGGGGGAAAGCCCATGAGAGGAAGAAAAATTTAAGGTTGGTCTTGGATCTCCAGCAGGATGTCTCAGTCTTACATGAAGGGTTAGGGGATTTGAGAGTGAAGAAGCCAGATATGAAAAGGCAGTAGGATGGGTAGTCTCTAACTGAAAGGCCACTGGCGATAGGATGGTAGGCAGATTATCATACTGTGAGCTAAGAGAACACGTCAGACAGTAAGGGAAAAGATGCTTGGATAGTGTGCATGTCTGTGGGGACAAATTAAGAACCCTATGTATTAGAATATATACATACAAATGTTCCCCCTACTTGCATCCTTCATAGAGGGCCATATACTCACAGACCTTCATATACCTAACCATCCTACATTTGCACTTCCCATGCCTACACAGCCACATACCTCCAAGCATACCCCATAGAAAACCCCATATGTAATCAGACTATTACCTACACTACATATTCTGAACCATGTAGTCACATATGTAGAGTTCTTTACCTGCCCCAGTGGGGAAGAACAGTTTTGGCTCTTGGTGGAAGGCTGCCACTTGCTGCAGAAGACCTCGGCATTGCTGCTTCTGCTCTGCTAATTGCTTTTTGATTTCTTCTCGTTCACATTCTACTTTAGAGATGGCTGCTGTCATGAAACTAACCTAAAACAGAACCAGAGCATAGTTATCAAATGTGTAGGATGCAATGAAAAAGTTCAGCTGTAAATATCGTCTGATAAAGGGGAAGAAAGGCTCACCATCTCTTCACGGTTTACTAAATCTTCTGGGATCAGGAAAGAGCTTTTTGGTGTCGCTTCTTCTGCTATCTGTTCACTCTCAACTCCATCACCTATCGAGAGGGTAAGAAAAGAAATTCATTGATAAAGTAACATAAGAGGAGATCCAGTTGGTTCTGGACAGATCAGTCGGCACGGCCAATGGACCATATGGACATATGCATACTCAAATTCATTCCTTCAACAACTGTGAGACAGATCAGTGATCCACCAAAGAAAAGCAAATGACTGATCAATTTTCTCAATGGAAAAAAAGAGTGAAGTGTTCCAGGGATCTGTACTAAGAATGTTGCTATTTAATCTATTTATAAATGATCTAGGAATGGGAACAATGAGCATAGTGATCAAATTTGCAGACAATACAAATTATTCAAAACAGTTAAATCACAACTGAATTATAAGAAACTATAGAAAGATCTTGCGAGACCGGGCATCCAAATGGCAGATGAAATTTAATGTGGACAAGTGCAAAATGATGCACATAGGGAAGAGCAACCCTAATTATAGTTAAACGATGTTAGGTTCCATATTAGGAGTCACCGCCCAGGGAAAGGATCTAGGTATCATGGTTGAAAATACATTGAAATCTTCTGCTCAGTGTGCTTCAGCGGTCAAAAAGCAAGAAAGCAAGTTTAGGAATGGAGAATAGAACAGAATAGCATAATGCCTCTGTATTACTTCATGGGGTGGACACAACTTGAATACCATGTGCAATTTTGGTTGCTGCGTCTCAAAAAAAAATATAGCAGAATTAGAAAAGGTACAGAGAAGAGCAACCAAAATGATAACGGGGATGGAACAACTCCCCTATGAGGGAAGGCTTAAATGATTCGGGCTCTTCAACTTGGTCTTAACCTAATTTTCTTTCCTTTAGTTCTACCAGGCTAGTCAACAACTAATGTGTTATGTCTATTTATCAGCAGATGGAGACAGAGAACTAATTAGTTGTGAGTTCTACGCTTTAAGGGCACTATATATTCTCTGCTTACCAGTATTTAACCACTCCCTTATGTCTCCAGAGAGAGAGGTACCCAAGAACCAAAATGAAAATACGCAAACTCAGGTAAGGACGAAAAAACTTTGGCAAACATTCTTCCTAGGAAGATCAAACCACAGTTGGAGTAAGGCAGAAAAGAAAAGGGATCTTGACTGCTCTGGCAGGAATAAAGAAGAGAAAATTAGCAGGTAAGACCAAATTTTCCCTTCTTATCATCTCTACCAAACTAGTCCAGAATCAACGGGATGTAGCAAAGCACTTCTTATGAAGTGTGGGACTTCAAGACTCCTTTAAGCACCTCAGCCCCAAAGGATACTTTCTCTTTCACATAAATTTCAAGAAGGTAATGCCTGGAAAATGTATGCAACAAAGTCCAGCTTTGCCAATATCCACTTGAGTGACAGAGTTCTGCACAAGAAGCTGACAAACCTCTCAGAGTGCACCATGAGACCTCTGAGTGGTATACACCCCTTGAGAATATAAGCAGAAGAAATTCTCTTTCAACCAACGTGAAATCATTGCTTTGATGCTGCTTCACCTTTTGTCTGACCCCCAAACAGCACAATTTATCAGATCCCCTGACATCATTAATACTCTCCCTGACATCTAGAAGATGGAGGAGACTATACTTTGTACTACAGTTTCCCTGCAAAAGGGAGGCAGGTGTAGCAACGGATTGATATGAAAAAAAGAAGAAACTGGTCAGATAGAGAAACCACCTCAGTCAATGCAAGAAGGGCTCTCAACAGGACAGAGCAGAGGACACAACAACTAGAAATGCAGTTTAAAAGATGGGATCTTTAGGGGTAGCCTTTTTTAATGGCTCAAAAGGCAGTAGACCCAGAGTTGAAATTCCAAGTTGACAGAATTGTCTTCAATGGAGGTTGCAAACATGATTCTCTCTCAAGGAATCAAACTACATCCAGATGATTGGCCAAAAGAAGTTCCCTCCAAGTGATTGCCTACAGCAAGACAGAGCAGCCACATGAATGTTTAATGAACCAACAGCCAAACCTTTTTTATTCCTTTCTTGCAAAAAAAGGTTAAGATGAATGCTAATTAAGCCCAGAAGGGAGAGGTCAACTTCTCAGAACACCAAGCTTCAAACACCCTCCAGATTCTAGCATAGGCTAGGGAGGTAAATCTATTCCATGCCTTAAAGCAACCATTACATCTTAAGCACCATCTCTCAAAGGCCAAGATGTAAGTCGAAAGCGAAAAGGATTTTCCATACCATAGGCCATTGGAAAATGCAACTTCTCTCCTGTGGAAACTTGAGAGTCTGATGTACTAGGAGCTGGACTAGATCCATATACCATGGTTTTCTGGGCCAATTTGGAGTCCCCAAGATCACCAAGTCGGGATGAAGAGCAAGAGGGTAAAAGCATAAAGAATCTCCAGTCGAGGCCAAGGTTGTACAAGCATGTCTAGACCCATAAGATGAGTGAAGAATTGTGTCACCTTCACATTGTCTTTTATGGCCATCAGATCCATAACTGGAATTGCCCAGCAGTCCTTGATGAGCACAAATACCTGCTCCAGAGGTTGATCCTCTGAAAGGGTGGGAACTGCTTCCCACCAGGGCAGCTATGAGGGCTGCTCCTGGCCCTCACCCTCAGTCCCCTCGAGGGCTGCAGTGTTGGCTCCTGTGAGTCTTACCTGCGGTACCAACATCGTCCCCTGTTATAATCATATTCTCTGTAGCCTTATGAAGAGAAAAGGGCCCAGGAGGTTTCTGGATACCCTCCAAAAGTGGGTCCTCCACTAGCCCTGAGCTCCCTGGGTTCTCTTCTGAAACATGGAGGTCTGTCAAAGTCTGAGATAAGGGATGGCAATGTGAAAATCCAAACCATGGTAGGGCCTCACCTGCTGGAAGCTCTCATCCCAGCTTCTACTGTGTGTCGTCCAAGAGACTGGATGGGGCTCTTCAGTGGATCCACAGACTATGTGGACCCCACGGAGGCATCGTCCTACACATCTATTATGGGATCCCTGTGTGGGCATTACACAGTAGGAGGGGTAAAACTTGAGTTGCAGACCTGGGCAAACTCAGCACAATCAATTCAGTTGAACCTTACATAAGGCCCTGCTTCAAGCAGAAGGCCTGATGGAGACGTAGTATGAACTATGAGGTAAATGGGGAGTTCCCCACTGAAGCATCACCTCCAGCAGTCATTTCAGAAATCCCCTGCACCAAGGGTTGTACCGGCAGAAGCACTGGAGGCTCTCCAACATTCTGGGAAGCAGGAACCGTGACAGGCCTAATGACAGAGGTTCCAGTCAAATCCAGCGGGCCTCCTGGCTCCAGTGTATAGTGACTAAATGCTGCTGCACCCCCTTCGGCCATATGCTGTGAACCTGTGCTGCACTCCAGCTGATCCGCGGCACCAGAGCTCTCTTGCACATAGCCATGACACAAATCATCTGCTGACAGATGGGCTTGACCGCTGTCACAGGCCGCAGTAGCACCCACTTTCTTCTGATGCCATGTGCTCTCACTCTCTCCAACATGGGACTCGCTTCCAGGATTCATTCTGGTCTTGATCTCTCCTCCTCCAGCGAAATAGACTGGCTTCACCAGTCCATCATCACTCCAGAATACTGCTATGCTTTTTTTTTCCCTTTCTTCAAGAACTTTACTACCCCGAAACTCAACCCCTGGCCTTCTCCCAAAGGTTGGGAAGGGAGAAAAGGGGGGGAGCTGCATCAGAGCCTGCTCACAAGAGAAATAGCTCTGGAAGAAGGGAGGCAATGAGAGATAGTGAAGGGACCCAGCCCTACCAGGTTCTTCTACACTTCAGCCCAGGCTGCACAGGATACATTCACCTACATCTGCTGGAGACTGAGAAATACTGGATGATGAGATGCTACACAGGACCCTTATAGGGTGACATCTTCAAACCAGTTTGTCTCAGTCTCCATCTGCTGGGAGGAGAGCATAACCCCCACACATCTGATCTGGAATGGTAAAAGCAGTTTGCGTAGCTGGGTTTATTAAAGTAGCTATGAGGAAAGCCACTGTTTATCCCTGAAAGTAAGCAGCATGGAATCTATACCCACATTTGAACAGAACCTCAGGCATTTCGGTTATGGAGGTACACAGTGGATTGCATTTTGGTGCAGTGAAGCATCTAGTGAGCATCTTCTGAATAAGAGTTGATTGTTCATGTATGCCAATGGGCTGGCTTTATTCATACAGAATTATCAAGCAAAATGCTTGAGTGAAAGGTATGAAATAGTGGAGAATGACACTTTCAGACATATTTTTATGTATAAGTGTGCCTGTGCCTGTGACTGTGCAGCTCCATAAGAATATAAACATTGCCATACTGGATCAGCTCAAAAGTGCATCAAGCCCAGTATCTGGTTTACAATAGTGGCCCATCCAGGTCACAATTTTCTGGGAGGATCTCAAACAGTAGATCTTCTTCCCCTTACACATATATAACACTATCATAGCAGGGAACTCAACGATTTTCTTACCTTCCATTCTATTCAACACCTCTGTGCTGAGCTCAGACATCTGACTGATTTGGGCCTTCAACTCCTGGTTTTCCTTTATCACAACCAACAGGTTTTCCTACAGAAAAAACAAATTTTACAATAGTCTGGTATCTTAGGCTAATGCCCTGACACAATGCTGTTGCAGAGAAATTAACACATTAACAAAAACCAGATCTATTCTCTACTTGCAGACACAGCTTGATTTCCTGCTTTTTTCTTTGCTTCCCAATGGAGATCCTCTGTGCTAGTTCCAGGTGTTCTCACTTTGCTAATAATATGTTATAGCATATGTAATATGTGCAGGGACAAAACAAAAGTTTTGTTAATCTTCACCTAAAAATGAATTTTTAGTGATTTTTGTGTGTTTTTTCATGTTTCTGTGCATATTCATCTTTGTGCACCTTCTATATATGCTACCACCTTTTTTATATGTACAAATTGATTGCACATAAATTAATTCATACGTAAACATGCACACAAACAATTAAGCACTGCATATGAATACCCAAATGGGCCCAAAACGTACATCCCTACCAGACATCCTTGTATTATACAGAAACATGATGGCAGAAAAAGACCATACGGTCTATCCGATCTGCCCTTCCACACCAATTACCATACTCCCTTTTTTCTCTTTAGAGATTCTCTGTGTTTGTCCTATGCTTTCTTGAATTTAGATACTGTCCTGGTCTCTCTACTACTTCCACCAGGAGACTATTCCACGCATCTATCAATGTTTCTGTAAAGAAATATTTCTGCATATTATTCCTGAGTTTATCCCCTGTCACCTTCATTCTATGCTCCCTCGTTGTAGAGCTTTCTTTCACTGGAAAGAGGCTCTCCTCCTGTGCATTTATGCCTCAGAGGTATTTAAATGTCTCTATCATATCTTCTCTCTTCCGCTTTTCCTCAAAAGTATACATATTGAAATCTTCAAGTCTGTCCCCATATGCCATGACAAAGTCCATTGACCATTTTGGTAGTTACCCTCTGCACGACTTCATCCTGTTTATATCCTTTTGATGGTGCGGTTTCCAGAATTGCACACAATATTCCAAATGAGGTTCACCAAAGACTTATACAGAGACACCATCACTTCCTTCTTCCAGCTGGCCATTCCTTTCCCTATGCACCCAAACATCTTTAAGCTTTCGCTGTCACCTTTTCTACTTGTTTAGCCACCTTAAGATCATCAGAAACAATCACACCCAGATCTCGCTCTTCTTTTGTGGACAGAAGTACTTCACCCTCTATACTGTACCACTCCCTTGGATTTTTGCAGCCCAAATGCATGACCCTGCATTTTTTAGTGTTAAATCTCAGCTGCCAAATTCTCAACCATTCTTCAAGCTTAGCTAGATCCCTCCTCATGTTATCTACTTCCTCCTGGGTGCCTACTCTATTTCAGATTTTGGTATCATCTGCAAAGAGGCAAATCTTACTTGACAGCCAATATCACTAAAAATATGTTAAAAAGATTCAGACCAAGGACAGATCCCTATGGCACACCACTGGTAACAGCTTTCTCAGATTGAGCTCCATTTGAGCACCTGAATCCTTTGTCACCTCCCACTCAACCAATTTTTAATCCAGTCAGTCAACTTAAGGTCCATTCCTAGGGTGCTCAATTTATTTATAAGTTGCCTGTGCGGAACGGTGTCAAAGGCTTTAATGAAATCTAAGTACATCACATTTGGGGCTCTCCCTCAGTCCAACTCTCTGGTTGCCCAGTCAAAGAAATTAATTGGATTTCTCTAATAAGACCTGCCTCTAGCAAAACCATGCTGCCTCGGATCCTGCAATCCATTAGACTCCAAAAAAGCATAGTTACTCACCTGTAACAAGTGATCTCCGGGAACAGCAGGAATTTAGTCTTCACATATGGGTATCGTCGGTACCGATGGAGCCTGCGTGGAAACGCTCCCCAGCGTCCAATAGGAAAGCTTTTGGGAGCATCCCACAGCACCTGCGTGCTGCCTTCCCGCCTTTCCCAACTGTCCCTCTCCAGTTGAGTTTAAGCTGAGACAAAGAGAGAGGGAAAGAGAGAGGGAAAGAGAGAAAGAAAGAGAGATACAACTCCTAGGGGAGGTGGGTGGGTTGTGAAGACTAAATTCCTGCTGTTCCCGGAGATCACCTGTTACAGGTGAGTAACTATGCTATCTCCAGGAACAAGCAGGAATGTAGTCTTCATGGGGACTCCCTAGCTGCAGATGCCAGGAAGAAGGCCCCAGAAGTTGTGTGCCCCTGTGAAAGGGCTCCACTTCCCCCCATGGATCTCTGGCATCCTACCAGGGATGGTGGGGTAGGAGTTGATTAAGTATGGAACAGGTGTTGAAGAACAGCCTGACCAAACAAGGCATCCTGGCAGGAGTCATTGTCTAAGCAGTAATGGGCTGTGAAGGTATGAACCGAAGCCCAAGTAGCTGCTCGACAGATGTCGTCAATAGACACAGATTGAAGATGAGCCATAGAGTGGAGTGGAGCCATAGAGTGGAGGAGTGGCCTAGTGGATGGGGCAAGGTACTTCAGGCCGGAAGGTTGGGGGTTCAAATCCCACTAGAGGACAGCAACCTTGGGCCAGAAGGACTGGGGTTTCTAGTCCCACAGGTGCTCCTTGTGGTCTTGGGCAAGCCACTTAACCCTACATAGCCCATGTTCCCTGTAAAATAGTTATCTCCAAGTTATAATGCCCTGTTCAATGTAATTTCAGTTTGTTCAATGTAAACTGCACTGATGCAGAATAACGCGGTATATAAGAGAATGTAAATAAATAGAGGCTGCCATGGCTCTCACATTGTGAGCTGTGACATAGCCTTCAAGAGGAAGGTTTTTACTCTCATAGGCAAAAGATATACACTGTGCAATCCAGCTGGACAGTGTTCTTTTGGAGACTGGAAGTCCCAAATGACTAGGATCAAAAGCAACAAAGAGTTGGGAGGACTTTCTATGTTGCTGTGTCCTTTGTAAGTAAAGCACAGTTACTTACCTGTAACAGGTGATCTCTGGGAACAGCAGGAATAGTCCTCAAATATGGGTACATCGGTACCGACGGAGCCTGCGCGGGAAAGCTCCCCAGCTTCCCAAAAGGAAAGCTTTTGGGGCTTCCCACAGCGCATGCGCGCTGCCTTCCCGCCTTCCTGACCAACTCTCCTCAGTTCGAGTTTAAAGCTGAGACAATAGAGAGAGGAAAGGAAGAGAAAGAGATACAACTCCTAGGGGAGGTGGGTGGGTTGTGAGGACTATTCCTGCTGTTCCCAGAGATCACCTGTTACAGGTAAGTAACTGTGCTAGCTCCAGGAACAAGCAGGAATGAGTCCTCACATATGGGGACTCCCTAGCTGAGATGCCTGGGAGATCCCCTCCGTAGGTATTTCATCTTCCGATGGATCTCAGGCATCCATTAAGGGAAGGTGGGCAGGAGTTGTTTAAGAATGGAACAGGTGTTTGAGGACAGCCTGACCAAATAAGGCATCCCGGCGGGAGTCCTTATCCAAGCAGTAATGGGCTGTGAAGGTATGAACCGAGGCCCAGGTGGCTGCTCGACAGATCTGATCTATGGATACAGAGTGAAGATGAGCCATAGAGGTGGCCATGGCTCTCACATTGTGAGCTGTGACATGGCCCTCCAGAGAAATGTTTTTACTCTGGTAAGCAAACGAAATACACTGAGCAATCCAATTGGAAAGTGTTCGTTTTGAGACTGGAAGTCCCAAATGAGAAGGATCGAAAGCAACAAAAAGTTGGGAAGACTTTCGATGTGGCTGAGTCCTATGGAGGTAAAAGGCAAGAGCTCTTTTACAGTCTAGAGTATGAAGGTTCCGCTCTGCACTGGATGCATGAGGAGCTGGAAAGAAGACAGGTAGGTATACCTCTTGATTAAGATGAAAAGGTGAAACCACTTTAGGCATAAAGTGTGGATTTGTCCGAAGGACTACCTTATCATGATGGAACCTTGTATATGGTGGATTCGCCACTAAGGCTTGCAGCTCACTGATGCGACGAGCTGAAGTGACTGCAATGAGGAAAATAACCTTCCAGGAAAGAAATTTCAAGGAGGTAGTGGCTAAGGGTTCAAAAGGTTGCTTCATAAGCTGACCAAGAACCAAGTTTAAGTCCCATGCCACCGGAGGAGGCCGAATGGGAGGTTTAGTTAAAGTTAGGCCTCTCATGAATCTTGCAATAAGAGGATGAGAGGAAATAGATTGTCCATTGAAAGGCTTGAGGGATGCTGCAATAGCACTCAAATGGACCCTTACTGAATTTGTTTTAAGGCCTGCATTGGAGAGATGCAGGAGATATTCCAATAGAGAATTGATAGGAAGAGCAAAAGGATCAAGATCCTTTTGAGCACACCAAATGGAAAATCTTTTCCATTTAAAAGCATAAGAACGCCTTGTGGAAGGTTTTCTGGAAGCATGGAGGATATCTTGCACTTGTTGAGAGACATTTAAGTCTTGAAGGTCTAGGCCTTCAGTAACCATGCTCTGAGGTGGAGGGACTTGGGGTTTGGGTGCCACAAAGTCCCCTCCTCCTGAGACAGAAGGTCTGGAGCAGCTCCCAGGTCTAGGGAGGGACCCTGGGAGAGATGCAGAAGTAGAGGGAACCACACTTGGCGTGGCCAGCGTGGAGCTATGAGGATCATAGATCCGTGATCCTTCTGCAGTTTGAATAGAGTCTTGGGAATCAAAGGAATGGGTGGAAAGGTATATAGGAGGCCCTGACCCCAATGAAGGAGGAAGGCATCCCTGGCCTGAACCCCCTGACATGGAGTTCTGGAATAGAACCGGGGAAGTTTGGCATTCCACGGACTTGCAAAGAGGTCTATGTCCGGGGTTCCCCATTTCTGAAAGATTCTGAGTACCTGATCCATGTGCAGGGACCACTCGTGTGGAAGCAGAACTCGGCTGAGTCTGTCTGCCCAAGAGTTTTGAATTCCTGGGAGATATACTGCCAGGAGATGGATTTGATGCTCTCTGGCGAAGGCCCACAGTCTGAGAGCTTCGTTGCAAAGCGACAGAGAGCCAGTCCCTCCTTGTTTGTTTACGTAGAACATGGCTACTTGATTGTCGGTATGAACAAGCACTGTCGTGTTGTAAAGGAGGGTATGAAAGACCTTGAGAGCAAGAAAAATTGCTCGAAGCTCCAGAAGGTTGATATGAAAGGCAGTCTCCTGCGGAGACCAAAGGCCTTGAGTGGAGAGGTCTTGAAGATGAGCTCCCCAGCCTGTCTGGGAGGCATCTGTAGTGAGGGTTGCCTGGGGTAGTAGCGGTTGGAAGGGGGACCCCAGCAACAGGTTTTGAATGGACATCCACCACTGGAGAGACCCAAAGAGACGTTTGGAGGTTTCTATTTGGTCGGAGAGAGCTCCTGATGCTTGGGTCCACTGAGTGGACAGAGTCCAATGAGCTGCTCTCATATGCAGGCGAGCATAAGGCACCACATGAACTGTGGAGGCCATGTGGCCTAGCAATTGTAACATCTCTCGGGCAGTCAAGTGAGTTCTGGACTGAATCTGAGAGGCCAGGTGCACTAGCCGGTGGCAACGTGCCTGGGGAAGATAGGCCCTTGCTGTGGTGGTATCTAACCAGGCCCCTATGAATTCTAGGGATTGAGTAGGGGTGAGTTGAGACTTGGGCAGATTGATGACAAGTCCCAGATACTGCAGAATGCAGATGGTGTGGTCCAGGGAAGTCTGAGCCTGAGACTGAGATGGAGCTCGGATGAGCCAGTTGTCTAGGTATGGGAAGACAAAGATTCCCTGAGAGCGTAGAAATGCAGCCACTACTGACATGCATTTTGTGAACACTCTTGGAGCAGAGGCTAGACCGAAGGGGAGTACTCTGTACTGAAAACGTTTTCCCTGGAACAGAAATCGAAGGAATTTTCTGTGGGATGGATGGATGAGTATATGTGTGTACGCATCCTTTAGGTCTAGAGAACAAAGCCAGTCCTGACTCTGAAGGTAAGGAAGGAGAATACCCAGAGAGAGCATTTTGAATTTTTCCTTGAATAGGAATTTGTTTAATTCTCTCAGATCTAAGATGGGTCTGTGTCCTCCTGTTTTCTTTGGTATCAGAAAATAGGGGGAGTAGAACCCTGAGCCCTGTTGGAGGAGGGGAACCTGTTCTATGGCCCCTTGGGCTAGCAGGGTATTCACCTCCTGGTCCAACAGGTGTAGGAGAGATGGGGGAGAGACGAAATGTCTCACCCTGGGATAGATAGGAAGGCTGGAAAAATGCAGTTTGTATCCCTCTCTGATGATAGAGAGGGTCCACTGCTCTGATGTAATCTGTTCCCATCTGGGAGCAAAATGAGTCAGCCTTCCTGGAATGGCGAGAGGCTCTGGTTACTGCAGAGCCAGAAAGGGTATGTTCTCTAGAAGTAAGTCAAAAACCCTGAGGGGGTTGGGACTGTTGAAGCGTAGCAGCTGCTGCAGGCTTTGTTCTGGCCTGTTTAGTCTGCTGTCGCTTAGGAACAAAGCGAGCTTGAGCAGATGACTGGCCAGCATTGGAACCAAATCTAGGCTTCTTATAGAAAGACTTCTTAAAAGACTTCTTTTTGGCAGGGAGGGAAGTAGACAGAGAGTCTATCCAAAGCAGCATTCTCTGCATCCATTTGAATGGCTTTGACTTGCCACTCTTTGCCAAAGAGATTTTCACCTGTACAAGGTAAATTGCCTAGGCCATCTTGCACCCAGGATTCTAGGTCAGAGGCCTGGAGCCAAGCAATTCGACAAGCAGCTATGGCTATGCCAGATGCTCTACTAGCACCCTCAAAAGAGTCAAAGGCAGCCCTATTGGAGAACTTTGACACATCTTGGATATGCTTTAACAGAAGCAGGAACTCCTCCTTTCTATCCTCTGGAATAAAGGGGAGAAAATCTTGTACGTTAAGAGCAAGCTCCTTTAGAAACATGCCCATATAGAGGCTGTAGGAGTTGATTCTGGCAATAAGCATAGTAGCTTGAAAGATTTTTCTGCCAAAACATCCAAAGTTCTACATTCTCTTCCTGGAGGGGTAGAAGAGTGCCTTTTGGTACTCTTAATCTTTTTCATAGCAGACTTCACCACAATAGAATGGTGAGGAAGCTGGGTTTTTTGAAAACCAGGAGAAGGAGGGACCCGATACATGGTATCCAACCGACGAGAATGTGGAGATAGTGTAAGAGGAGCCTCCCATAAATCCATCATATGTTCTTGGAGAATATTATGAATGGGTAAGGTGACTGCCTCTTTGGGAACCTTAGAGTATCCTAAAATGTCTAATTTTTGAGCTCTAGGTTCCTTTTCAGAGGATACTGTAATGGAAAGTCCTTTGGCAACTTCCAAGATGAAGTCCTGAAAGGACAAGTCCTCTGGAGGAGACATTCTTCTCTTTGGGGAAGAAGGCTCCTCAGGAAGAATAAGGGATGCTTCATCAGAATCATCTGAGGTATTGGCATCCTCAGAAGACTCGAAGTATCGCCTACTTGCTTCCAGAGATTGATACGGGTACCGACCGGTATCGACCTCGGGCGTACCGGGAGCCGGGTCGGTACCGAGAATATCGCGGGAAGCAAAAACCGGTACCGGCCTTCTACTGGAAGTAGATGCTCTGGGTACCGGTATCGATTGTGGTACCGGAACCGGGGTCGGAACCGATGGTTGCGGTACCGAGGGTGTCGCAGCATTAATAAAAGCCATTATGGCCTGCTGCATGGATTGTACCGTAGTACCCATTGACGCCACAACTGCCTGGATGTCGGTACCGGTTTGAGCCGGTACCCCAGAGCAGTCTAACAGGTGATCGGTCAAGGCCGTGCCATCGATGTCAACCTGTAACCCAATAGGAGGAGCTTTGGAAGCCGGAGCTTCCCGCCGGGGTTGTTTGGCTGGGGCAGGGTCTTCAGGGTCGAACCCAAGGGCCTCTCTCTGCTTTGAGGGAGATTTGCCCCTTGAAGACTTGCCCAAGGAATGTTTGGTTACCTGAGATCCATCCGGAGATGAAGACCTGGATGATGCTGATGCTGGATTATCTGCAGAAAACAGCACATGAAATTTAGCTGCTCGGTTCTGTAAGCCCCGTTTGGACATCAGAGAGCAGGATGGACAATCCGGAACCGAATGGTCAGGGCCCAAACATTTAAGACACCACTCATGGGTGTCTGTGACTGAAATAGTACCAGAGCACTTGGTGCATTTTTTAAAACCAGAAGATGGTTTCTCCATGAGGGAGAATTTGTAAAGGCCGGTAGGCCTTACAAAAAGAAATACACCAAGTGTGGAAAAAGAAAAAAATATATATATATTTTTTAAAGAAATAAAGAAGTAAAGACCGGCGGTACCGGTTCGGAATCGGGGAAGGCAGATACGCGGTCAGAACAACTTTTTAAAATAAGAAATTCTTCAGTGGTGACAGGAACACGACCTGCTGGCTCCGTGGAAAAAGAAGAACTGAGGAGAGTTGGTCAGGAAGGCGGGAAGGCAGCGCGCATGCGCTGTGGGAAGCCCCAAAAGCTTTCCTTTTGGGAAGCTGGGGAGCTTTCCCGCGCAGGCTCCGTCGGTACCGACGTACCCATATGTGAGGACTCATTCCTGCTTGTTCCTGGAGATAAGGCCAAAGCCCTTTTACAGTCCAAAGTATGAAGATTCCTTTCTGCATTTGAGGCATGAGGCCTTGGGAAGAATACAGGAAGGTAAACCGCTTGGTTTAAATGAAAAGGTGACACCACCTTTGGCATAAAGTGTGGATGAGTCCTAAGGACTACCTTATCATGATGGAACCTTGTATAAGGAGGATCAGCCACCAACGCTTGCAATTCACTGATGCAACGTGCTGATGTGATTGCAATAAGAAAAATGACCTTCCAGGAAAGGAATTTCAAAGAGGTAGTGGCTAATGGTTCAAAGGGCGGTTTCATAAGCTGCCCAAGAACCAGATTTAAGTCCCATGCCACCGATGGTGGCTTAATGGGAGGCTTAGTTAAAAGAAGGCCTCTCATAACTCTTGCTAAAGAGGATGAGAGGAAAAGCACAGTTACTTACCTGTAACAGGTGATCTCTGGGAACAGCAGGAATAAGTCTTCACACGTGGAGATGTCGCCGACGGAGACCGCACGGGAAAATGCTCCCCAGCATCCAATCAGAAAGCCTTTGGGAGCATCCCCCGCGCCTGCGCGGTGGCTTCCCGCCCTTCCCACTGCCTCTCCCCAGTTGAGTTTCATAGCTGAGCCGGCAGGAGAGGAAAGGAAGGAATAGAGAAAAAGAGAGATACAACTCCCAGGGGAGGTGGGCGGGTTGTGAAAACTTATTCCTGCTGTTCCCAGGGATCACCTGTTACAGGTAAGTAACTGTGCTATCTCCAGGAACAAGCAGGAATGAGTCTTCACACATGGGGACTCCCTAGCTTAGGATGCCGGGGGAGATCCCATAAGCGCAGCCCAGACGGGATGGCATTTGCCCAGCCTGAATCTCCGGCATCCCCTGAGGGATGGAGGGCAGGAGTTGAATAGAGGAACAGCGAATCCAAAGACTACGGAGGCAAGTCTTTAGAGTGCAGAACAGGTACCATTAGGATACAGCAAAATGACCCCCAGGCTACGGGAGTAGGCAGAGGGGAGCATGAAGAGAATCATTAAGCATGTAATGAGTAAATGACCTAGTACCATACAGAGCTTACCGGCCATTAAGTTTCTACTGAATTAATGGTTTAGAGTCCTGTACTGCTTACCCACCGGGTTGTCGGAAGTAGTCCTGTGATGAAGGCACTGTAGACGCAGTAGCGAGGTCATCAAGGAAACTTCACCACAGCGGGGAGGAAGTTCCAAATCCGGAAGGCCATGGGATCCAGGCGTCAGCTGGGTCAGGAGAAGGACGGCAGGTCTTCCAGGGGGCTCACGGCAAGCTGAGCACTCCCTTAGGAGTAGAGTCCATAACTCAGAGGACCAACAGTGGAAGACAGGCCGAACTAGAGAGCCTATCCCGGAGAAGAGTAGAGGTGTACCCCGGAGCAGAAGGGGTACACAGTCTGCCCTAACGAGAGATAGGGAGACAAGGGTCCGGACCTCCGGGAGGAGGACCGAACTGAAAAGGGGCTGTTGAATTCACAGCAGTAGGGGGGCCACCAGTCCACGGCCCGACGGGGATTAGGCAGGCGGACTGGCCGGACCCCCTGGTAAACACAGGTACTGTGGGGATCCCCCCAAGGCGCCTGCCAAGCAGGTGATATCTAGTATATCTAAGCCGGTGGGCATGGGGATGCCCCCTCCGGTACTAAGGCAGGCACGCCGGGGGGCCTGCCTCCATGAGCAGCACTCAGGTAAGGCGGATCTGCCATCGATCCCCAGAACGTCCACCTGGAGAGGTGGCCGCAAGATCCGTCAGGGGAGGGATCTTTCCCGGAGGGCAAGGGCAGATCGGCGAGCTAAGAGCGCGGCAGCGCGGGGGACGGAGATAGCGTCCGTCCGGTAGAATGCTGCAGGGGTTGGAGGCCCTAATGTGTCCCCAGGACCTGCGCGTAGAAATTGTCCCCCACACAATCGGGGGACATGAGGGTATAGTCCCTGGAGAGTATAGGGGGACTATAGCGGCTGGAGGGGATTCCAGTATGGAAGCAATCAGCAAGAGGATACTGGCTGAGAGGGGTTCGGTGACGTACTGAAGAGTAAGTAGGGTGACCGTGGGCCAGAGGGATCACGGCATAAGGTGGTCTCCCTTTCCCACGGAGGAGAAGACCTGAACCCCTAGATAAGTCCCCGAACATTTTCCAACCGGACGAGCCCCAGAGTAGAGCTCTAGTCTAAACTTCTGGTAAGGAGGTTAAGAGCAGGCAACCGCCCACCCGAGCCTAAAAATGCTTAGTATGCGAGTCCTGGCGCGGGACCGGGGACATCAACCCGGGGTGAGAGGTCCCTTGCTTGGGCGCGCCTGGAGGGTGGGCGGAGGGCTGACGTTTCCTCTTCCTAGGGAAGGGGGGTCTGGAGGGGCGTTTACCACCACCGTGGGGAAGCCGGGCCCGAGGCTGGCTGCTAACTCTGGGAAGGTTAGCGAAGCACTGTGCGACCTGACTTAAGGCTTTGCTATTGAAGAGGTGATCTCCGTCGCAGGGAGAAGTACCCAGGATGTGCTGTGCCCGTCGACACAGCTCGGACGCCTGCAACCATGCCGTGCAGCATGCTCTAATGGCAACAGCAGAGGCTCTGCTGACCGACCGGAAGGAGTCCAGCGAAGCACGAGAAAGGAACCCGGAGATATTCCTGCAATGATAAAGAAGCAGGGAGTATTCAAAGGCCTTGGTTGCAGATACGAAGGTGGACAACCGAGATAACCTCTCGGTGACCTCCCGAAGCGACAGACTCATATAAAATATATATGAAATAATTCTGGCCACCAGCATAGACATTTGGAAGGCTTGACGTCCTAGAATATCTCGCATCTTCGAGGCGCGGCCTGGAGGGCGAGAAGCATGCCTCTCCTTGCTTCCGGCCTTCCTCAGCGCTGATTCCACCACAATGGACCGATGTGGAAGCTGGGGCTGCCGAAACCCCGGGGACGGAGGCACCCGGTACAGAGCCTGCATCGTAGTCGGCGGCGCCAGAACCCTCAAAGGCGACCGCCAAGCCCCCAGCAGGAGATCCTGCAGAGCGGGATGCAGAGGAAGCATCGCGGCTTCCTGTTCCGCAGGGCCTGGGCTCGAATCCGGGATAGGGATGGCCAGCAAGTCCGCCATGTCAAGGAGGAAATCCTGAAAAGGCGGCTCTGCCGGAGCAGTTATGGCGGGAGAGGTCGCCCGGGCACTAAGAGGCCGCTCGGGCCAATGCCCGCTGGGCAGAGGAGGGGACCAACCGACCCGGCTCGGGGCAGTCAACATGGCGTCGTCGGCTCCTGGAATTGATTCCAAGCTAGGCATCGAAGAAGTAGATGGCACCGACGGCGCCGCAGGAACCGGCCTCGGCCCCGAACCCGGGGGCGGCGCTTCCCCCCGTGACTGGAGCGAATCCGCGGCTGCTGGAGGGCAGGAGCCAGCGGTCTCTGCCCCGCGCTGCAGGAGAGGACAGGAGCCGATCCCGAGACGTGCCGTGGCCAGGCTTTCAAGGCTGGACAACGACTCCAGGCTGGGCATCGAACCGAGCGAGGAGATCGACTCCATCCTTGAGGCCCCCGGCGGGAGTGATCACGCTGGTAGTGGCGGAGTGCGGATCGGACCTGCGCCGACCGGTGCCGCGAACATCAAGGGCCCCCGAGGACGGTGCTCGGAGGAGAGGGGGCCATCTGACGCCGGCGCCGATGTCGATTGGCGGGCACTGCCCGGCGCCGGGCTCCCTCTCGAGCCCGTCCGACCCGGAGAGGAATCCGTCCGGGGCATACGGCCCATCCCCGATGGGGCCCCGGTCACCCAACGACGAGTCCCTGCGGGGAGGGAAGTGCAAAGCCCCTGCACTGACGTCGGGGTACCGTAGTGGGTCAGCGCAGACCCAGAATGGGTCGAAGCGGTTGAAGACCCCAAGGCCCCCTTCTCTAGGGAAGGGCGGGGCCCTCGACGGCCGCGTCGATGCCGGGGAGTTGCCCGTGCGCTGGCCGACATACCCCGAGGTTCCCGGGGAAGGTCGATGGCGGTCCCTCGTGCTCGATGCCCCTGCCGTCACCGGCGGAGCGGCGCCGCTCGAACCCGGTACCACCCTTGCGAAGGGCTGGGATACCGGTGACCCGGCACGGGTCGAAGCGAGCGGCCCCGAGGGGAGGGAGGCCAGATGACCATCCCCGGCGCGGGGCGAAACCACCGACGCCCGCACCCTCGAGGCGGGTACTACCCCTGCGCATGACCTAAACGTAGGGCCGTCAGACAGTGTCGAGTCGATCGGCCCTCGAGGCGCCGAGGGCAGTGGCTGGCGATCCCCGGAAGGGAGCGGGTCACTCAACATTGACGCCGATGGGTCGGCACCGCCCAAAGCGGATACCAGCCCCATAGGAACGCCATACCGGCGTGAGTCGGTTGGTCCCGGAGGCACCGAGGACCGCAGCCGCCGATCCCCGGTGAGGAGCGGGGCGCTCGACACCGACGCCGAGGGGCCGGTACCGCCCGCAGCAGGTACTGCCCGCGCGCATTGCAGGGCTGAAGGAACGCCAGGCTGGACTGAGCCGATCGGCCCTGGAGGCGCCGAGGACAGCAGCTGACGATCCTCGGTGAGGAGCGGAACGCTCGACACCGACGCCGATGCCCAGGGCTCAGTACCGCCCGGAGCGGCTACCACGCCTGAGCATGGCTTGGATGTAGGGAGGTCAGACCCGGTCGAGCCGACCGGCCCCGAAGGCGCCGAGGACACCGGCTGACGATCCCTGGCGAAGAGTGAAACACTCGACGCCGACACCGATGCCGGGGAATCGGCACCGCTCGAAGCGGGTACCTCCCTCGGGCATGGCTCGAGAATGTTCTGTGAGGAGCGAACCTCAGGAACATCCCGAAACCCCGTAAATGCTTTGGAGCCCGAGGACTCCCGCCGGGGTATATCAGCCAAGGAGGACTTGAGGGGTTGGCCGGAGCCGTCGCCATGCCGCGCATGAGACTCGCCCCTCAAGACTCGGCTAGTCTTAACAGACTGTTGTGTGGTTACCTGATCCTGGAGAGAAGGACAACCCGACGACCGTGCCCTTGGCGCGAAGACGTCGTCGAGGGATACCCAAAAGAGGGAGGGTCTTCTCCCGACACTGTAGCCCGGGGAATCCGGGGAAAAAGGGCCGGGTCCCAAACAGGAGAGGCACCGGGCATTGGAGTCCACGTGGAAACTGAAGTCCCCGCCGTGAGGCTGGGGGGATGAAGGCTCCATGTCCCGGTCCTCAGTGCCCAAAGGGGGCAACGAAATTTAAATGAAACAATTAAAAGAAAGAAAAGGGGTGGCACGGAGGTGCCACAGTCGGCGGGAAAGCCGCGACTACAGAAAAAAGGAAAATTTTCTGCGGTGGCAGGAGGGACGTCCTGCCTGCTCCGCGGAAAACGAAAAACTGGGGAGAGGCAGTGGGAAGGGCGGGAAGCCACCACGCAGGCGCGGGGGATGCTCCCAAAGGATCTCTGATTGGATGCTGGGGAGCATTTTCCCATGCGGGCTCCGTCGGCGACGTCTCCACGTGTGAAGACTCATTCCTGCTTGTTCCTGGAGATTAGGTTTCCATTTAGAGGCTTGAAAGAAGCTGCAATAGCACTCAAATGAACTCTCACTGAATTTGTCTTAAGCCCTGCATTTGATAAATGAAGGAGATACTCCAGTAATGATTCCAGGGGTATCACAAGAGGGTTAAGACCCTTCTGCGAGCACCATATGGTAAACCTTTTCCACTTAAATGCATAAGAGCGTCTTGTGGAAGGCTTTCTGGAAGCATAAAGGATATCCTTTACCTGCTGAGAAAGGTTAAGACCGTGAAGTTCTAGGCTTTCAGCAACCAGGCCCTGAGATACAGAGACTGGGGAATGGGACGCCACAGCATCCCGCCCTCTTGAGAAAGGAGATTTGGAGCAGATCCTAACTCCAGAGGCGCAGCTTGAGAGAGATGTAGGAGCAGAGGGTACCACATTTACCATGGCCAACGTGAAGCTATGAGAATCATAACACCTCTGTCTCTCTGAAGCTTGAATAGGGTTTTGGAAATTAGGGGAATGGGTAGAAAGGCATACAGGAAAGCCCTGATCCCAATGGAGGAGGAAAGCATCCCTGGCCTGACAACCCTGAGCCGGAATTCTGGAACAGAACCGAGGAAGTTTGGCATTCAGCGGACTTGCAAAGAGGTCTATGTCTGGGGTTCCCCAAATTTGAAAAGTGTTGGCCACCTGGTCTGCATAGAGAGACCATTCATGTGGAAGCAGAACTCGACTGAGTCTGTCTGCCCAACAGAACCGGGGAAGTTTGGTATTCAGCGGACTTGCAAGAGGTCTATGTCCGGGGTTCCCCAAATTTGAAAATTTTTTGCCACCTGGTCTGCATGGAGAGTCTGTCTGCCCAAGAGTTTTGAATGCCTGGAAGATACACCGCAAGGAGATGAAGCTGATGCTCTCTGGCAAGGGCCCATAGTTGCAAAGCTTTGTTGCAGAGTGACAGAGAGCCTGTTCCGCCCTGCTTGTTCACATAGAACATGGCTACTTGATTGTCCGTTTGAACTAGGACTGTCTTGAAGCTGAGCTGGGTGTGGAATACTCGAAGAGCAAGGAAGATTGCTCTGAGTTCCAGGAGACTGATGTGTAGATAGGCCTCCTGTGGAGTCCAGGTACCCTGTGTAGAGAGGCCTTGCAGGTGGGCTCCCCAACCCACCTGTGAAGCATCTGTTGTTAGAGTGGCTTGTGGTGGGGGTTGCTGAAAAGGAGACCCCACCAAAAGGTTTTGGGGTGACTGCCACCATTGGAGGGACAAAATAAGGCGATCTGAGTTTGCTATTTTGTCTAACAGGCAACCTGACGCCTGAGTCCACTGAGTGGATAAAGTCCACTGGGCTGCCCTCATATGGAGGCGAGCATAAGGAACCGCATGCACGATGGATGCCATGTGGCCTAGCAATTGTAACATCTCCCGAGCAGTGAGGTGAGGTTTTAGCACTGCTTGGGAAGCTAACTGCACAATGTGAAGGCAGCGAGGCTGTGGAAGGTAGGCCCTTATCTGTCTGGTATCCAACACAGCTCCTATAAACTCTAGGGAATGAGTGGGAGCAAGGTTGGATTTTGGGACGTTTATGACAACTCCCAAATACTGAAGGATGCGCATTGTGTGAGAGAGAGCAACCCTGGCCTCTGGCTCTGAAGGGGCTCGAATGACCCAGTCGTCTAAGTAAGGGAAGACAAATATTCCTAGGGTGCAGAGAAATGCTGCCACCATAGCCATGCATTTTGTGAACACCCATGGCGCAGAGGCCAGGCCAAAAGGAAGAACCCTATTATTGGTAGTGCTTCCCTTGAAACAGAAAGCAAAGGAACTTTCGGTGAGTTGGATGGATGAGAACATGAGTGCACGCATCCTTGAGATCTAGAGAACAAAGCCAATCCCGACTCTGAAGGTATGGCAGCAGAGTTCCTAGAGAAATCATTTTGAACTTCTCTTTGAACAGGAATTTGTTCAATTCTCTGAGGTCTAAAATGGGTCTGTGTCCTCCTGTTTTCTTTGGAAGAAGGAAATAGGGTGAGTAAAACTCTGTACCCTGATGGGGAGTGAGTACCTCTTCTATTGCCCCTTGGGCAAGAAGCACAGTGACCTCTTGACCTAACTGGTCGTTGAGAAAGGTCTGAGAATTGAACTGTCTTACCATTGTAGGAGGGGGCATGCTGAGGAAATGAAGCTTGTACCCTTCTCTTACAATAGACAGAGTCCAATTTTCTGCTGTTATCTGACCCCATCCGGGGGCAAAATGACATAACCTTCCTGGGATGGTGGAGGGTTCTGGGCCATTCAGGGCCAGGAAGGCAAAGTTTTCTAGATAGGAGTCAAAGCTCCTGTGGAGGCTGAATCTGCTGAGCTGGTTGAGGCTTAGCTGCTTTAGTCTTTCTTTGCCTAGGTTGTTGCTGCTGTCACTTTTGGGCAAACTGACTTAAGCGATGCCCCTGTTGGGTATAGGAGGGATAAAACTTCTTCTTACTGAAGAATGGTTTCTTAGAGGATTTTTTCCTTGCAGGATCAGCTGTAGATTTAGACAATCTATCCAAAGTGATATTGTCAGCATCAATCTCATTAGCTTTTTCCTGCCAATTCTTGCCAAAGAGATTCTCTCCTGTGCAAGGAATATTCCCTAGTTTATCCTGTACCCACATTTCCAAGTCAGATGTCTGGAGCCAGGCAATCCTACGTGCATCTATGGCAATAGCAGAGGTTCTTCTTATGCACTCAAAGCAGTCAAAGGCTGCACGATTCACAAACTTGGAAACATCCTGAGCATGTTTGACAAGGGCAAGGTAATCTTGCCTCTTATCAGGAAGGAGAGGGCTCATAAGCTCTAAATCTCCTGTGACCTCTTTAAGGAACATTCCCATATATAAGATATAGGAACTGATCCTAGCAGAAAGCATGGAAGCCTGGAAGGTTCGACGTCCAAAGGTGTCAAGAGTCCTACACTCACGTCCTGGAGGATTAGATGCATGCCTTTTTGCGCTCTTTATCCTTATCATAGCTGATTCCACCACCATGGAATTGTGTGGTAACTGAGTCTTCTGAAACCCAGGACAAGGAGGAACTCGATACATGGTGTCGAGCACTGTTCCCTCTAAGCTGTGCGCGTGTGCGCGCGCACACACCTCGCCGAGCGAGCGCACATACTTTACAACAGAGCGCACAAAAATTTCAGTTCTGATTCTGATAGAAAACAACACAGACGTCTTAAAATTTAAAAGTTGTTGTGTATTTACGGTTTTCACAAGTTCTACAATATTTTCTAGTGCAATCAATGTGGTGTACATACTGTATTCTGACGTGTAGTCAAATTTTAAAGTAGATAACTCCGAGTGTCATTATGTGGCGCACAAAAATTTAACCTTCCTTCAAAAGCTGCACAGCTGATATTTTATGCGCACACAGCCTACAGAAAATTAGAGGGAACATTGGTGTCGAGTCTTCGAGAGTGAGGAGATGTGGTTAGAGGTGTTTCCCACATCCTTAACATGAGATCATGCAAGATCTCATGAATAGGTAAGGTAGCTGCCTCCTTGGGAGCTTTAGGGTATTGTAGGATTTCTAATTCCTTTGCCCTAGGCTCCTTTTCAGGAGTCACTGTGATGGAAAGACCTCGGGCCACATCTCGGATAAAATCCTGAAAGGATATATCCTCTGGTGGAGACATCCTACGCTGAGGAGAAGAGGAATCCTCAGGAAGAAGTACTCTGGTATCGGCAGAGCTTTCAGAGTCTTCAGACTCATCAGAGGATTCAAAGTATCTCCGATCCGGGTGATCGTGCAAGGCACGGTACCGATCAAAGTCGGCATCGGAGTGGTCCGGTACCGACTTGTTGAAGCCAGATGGATACGCATGACTCTGTCCCGGTAGAATACCTGCTGATGTCAATGCAGTCGGTGCCGGTACCGGTTGAATTGTCTGAAGCTGTTTCAGAGGCATCGAGGCCGTGAGAAGAGCCGCCAGACTGCGCTCAATAGCCAAGAACCTCTGGTCTATCGATGCTGCCGATGCTTGGGTATCAGTACCGGATGAGATGGTCGGTACCCCAGAGCATGGCACCAGTAGTTCTGCCGAGGTTGAAGCCTCGAGAACATCCTGGAGCCCCGTTAGTGCTTTGGAAGCCGAAGCCTCCCGCCGAGGCAATTTTGCCGGTGAAAGTCTCTCAAGGGCAATGCCAGAGGCATCTCGCTGTCTATAAGGAGATCTACCCTTTGAGGACCGGCTAGATTTATGTTTAGTTACCTGAGATCCATGGGAGGAAGACGAAGCCTTGGAAGACATCAATGCCACGGAGGCTGCATCAGAGGGAAAAAGGGTGCTAAGTTTAGCAGCTCGGTTCTGCCGGCCCCTTTTCGACATCATCCCACAGGCAACACACTCTGAAATAGAGTGGTCAGGACCTAAACATTTGAGGCACCACTCATGGGTGTCGGTGACGGAGATGGTACCGCCACACTTAGAACACTTTTTAAAACCCGAAGCGGGTTTTTCCATTCTGAAGAAAAAGTTGGGCCTAGTGCCCAAAATGGCGCGTGGCACCTGAAGAGAAAAATTACTGGAAAGACTGCAGAAAAAAGTGTTTTGTTTTTTTTTAAGAAAAGAAAGAAGAACCGGCGGTACCGGTGTAGCGTCGAGGAAAGGCAGACGCGACCACAAAAAAGAATAAGAAGGGAATTTTTTCTGCGGTGACAAGATGTGTGACCTGTTGGCAGCACGCAGGCACTGTGGGATGCTCCCAAAAGCTTTCCTATTGGACGCTGGGGAGCGTTCCCGCGCAGGCTCCGTCGGTACCGACGATACCCATATGTGAAGACTACATTCCTGCTTGTTCCTGGAGATCTTCACTATCCTGTGTTTCAGCAGCATTATCATTAATTTACTCACTACAGAGATCAGACTAACTGGCCTTAGTTCTCAACCACATCCTTACTTCCGCTTCTGACATTTGTGTAAAGGAGCTACACGTACCTTTCTCTAGTCCTCCGGGACTCCGCTAGAACTTCCTTAAGTTCCTTAACTACGTTAATGCGAAGGCTCTAACATACACCACACCCACACCCATTACCCTTCCCAACCTCAACTACCCCCTCTCCCCCCCCCCAACAGAGGGTTTGTTATCAAACTTCAAACTGTTTACCACTTATGTTATTATTTACCTAAGTTAATCTTATACTGTTTTATGTAACGTTAGGTTCTAACTGTTCCATGTAAACCGCCTTGACACCTTTGATAAGGCAGTATATAAAACCAGTTAAATAAATAAATAATGCACCAGCCCTGTCTATTCTTGAGTCCCTCCTTCCCTTTATTACCTCAGTATACCAACCTTGTGAATTCCTGGGGTCCCCCTTTCCCTTCATTATCTCATGGTACAACCCCTGGGTCCCTTTCTTACAGAACATTCCACAAAGATTTTATGTAGCACTTTTAAAACAAGTCAGAGAATGTGTTTTTTTTCATCCAGCACACAGTTAAATTGGAATATTTTTGCCAGAAAACGTAGTGAAAGCAGTTAGCAAACATAAGAACATAAGATATGCCATACTGGGTCAGACCAAGGTCCATCAAGCCCAGTATCCTGTTTCCAACAGTGGCCAATCTAGGTCATACGTACCTAGCAGTTTCCCCAAAAGACACAGGTTCCGCAATGCTTGCACTGGGTCAAGCATTGATATCCTGGGTCCCTTCTTAATAATGGTTTATGGACCTTTCCTCCAGGAACTTGTCCAAACCTTTTTTAAACCCAGCTACACTAACAGCCTTTACTACATCCTCCAGTAACAAATTCCAGAGTTTGATTACACGTTGAGTGAAAAAATATTTTCTTTTATTAGTCTTAAATAGTTTACCCTGTAGCTTCATTGCATGTCCCCTAGTCTTTCTATATTCTGATAATGTAAACAATCGATCTGCGTTTACCCGTTCCACTCCGTTCATTAATTTATAGACTTCTATCATATCTCCCCTCAGCCGTCTCTTTTCCAGATTAAAGAGTCCTAACCTTTTTAGCCTTTCTTCATCGGAGTATCCTTCCATCCCCTTTAACATTTTGGTGGCTCTTCTCTGAACCTTTTCTAATAACGCTATATCCTTTTTAAGATACGGCGACCAGAATTGCACACAATATTCAAGGTGCGGTCTCACCATGGAACGGTATAGAGGCATTATAATATCTTTTGTTTTATTTTCCATTCCTTTCCATTCCAAAGCTGGGTTTAAAAAAAGTTTAGACAAGTTCCTGGAGAAAAAGTCTATAAGCCATTGTTAGCCAGGCAGACATGGGAAAGCTAATGCTTATTCCTGGGTATGAGCAAAAATGGATTGGATCTATTCTTTGGGATTCTCCAAAGTACTTGCAACCTGGACTGGACACTGAGAAAGACAGGATGCTGAGCTTGATGGACCTTTGATCGAGCCCAGTGGGGTACATTTTGGGGCTTATTTTAAAAAGCTCTATTTGTTCGGTGGACATCTGAAAACGGACATTGAGACATCCAAAAGCATGGAGATGATGCCAGAAGCATTTCAGAAGCCGAGTCTGTGGACGCCCCCAGCGTGAGGACATTTAAGTTGTAACACGGAAGATCTGCCCTCTGCCTTAGAAACACAGAAATCTGCTGTGTATAGCCGGGATTCTGACAGGCAGGCAAGCAAAATGGTTCCTAGTTACTATGGGCAACACAAAAACTCAGACAAGAGGTCTGCAGTCACGCCTAGTCAGTGAGTATTCCCCAACTGATGAGGAAAACAGCTTTCACCTGGGCCGGAGAACGCCCAGGAAGCTGTATAAAAAATCCTCAAAGCAAACAGAATTAGTTTCAGTTCCAGAGTCGGGAGTGTCAGGAGCTTCAGGAGAGGCCAGAGCATGGCAAGAGAAGGGAAACTTGCAGGACTCTGAGGGAAGCTCAGAATTCTCAGAATACTCCGATATAGAGTTTGAACTGCCAAAAACTTCTAGCAGGAAGCCACAGAGGAATTACCCGAGAGAAACAAGGAAAGTTTCACCCAGAGAAGTCAGCTACAGGAAAAGCTTACCTCTGACTCAGTGTGAATTTCCCAGGCACCTGGCTGAGTGGAAGGAACGTGAGGCAGCTAGAAACAAACCGTATGTATCTTTATCTTTATTAAAATTTGATATACCGCTGTGGCAAAGCATTAAGCGGTGTACAATAAAATTGATTAGCACCACAATCCAAGAAACAGAACGCCAAAATTTAGGACAGGAAAGAGGGTTAAAGAAAAGTGAACAAATCAAATTAGAGACACTGAACAATAACTCATAATAGGTTGGACACAACTTATTTTAACAGAGAATAACAAATCATAACAAATCATAAAGATGATGTTAACCAACCAGGGTACAGAAACACAGACAATACGTGGGGTAAACATACAAACAAATCATTTAGGGGATTTTTCGGGGGGAAGGTCAAAAGCTTTCTGAAAAAGGTAAGTTTTGAGCAGAGACTTAAACTGAGGGTAGGAAGACTCTAGACGTAATGAGGTGGGAAGTGTATTCCATAGTGAGGGGCCAAGAAAAAACCAGGCCGAGTGTCGTGTTTGCTCCAGACGGGCTTGTGAGGGTGACGGAAGAAACAGACGGTTCGTTTGAGTGGAACGGAGTAACCGAGGGGGGGTGTAGCGGGAGATACAGTCTGCCAAATACCGGGGAGTGCACGTGTAAATGGCTCGGTGAAGAAAAATCAGAAACTTATAATGGAAACGGTATTGAAGTGGAAGCCAGTGTAATTGAAGTAGAACCGGAGTGATGTGGTCATATCTGCTAGAGAAGGTGATGAGACGGGTGGCAGTATTTTGGATGCGTTGTAACCGTTTAAGACAATATTGGGGAAGATTGGCCAGGTATACGTTACAATAATCCAGTCTATTAATTACAAGGGCGATAATAAGAGTAATAAGAGCGCTAGAGGGCAACACAGACCGAACAGCCCTAATCTGCCGTACAGCAGAAAAGGAACGGTGGGAGACATTAGAAATGTGCTCAGAAAATGTTAAGAAAGAATCTAAAGTTACGCCCAGATACCGAACAGAGGAAGTGAGAGGAATATTAGTTGAACCGATGGAAGGTGCGAGAGTAGGGCATGCACCACTGAGTGAGATCCACATTGCTGAAGATTTGGCTGGGTTAAGATGAAGAAAGTTTTCTGATAGCCAGGAAGCAATGTGAGAGAGGCAGAGGTTTAATTGCGTAATATCGGGGGAAAGGGGTGATGTATGAAACAATAGAACTATATCATCTGCATACAGATAGGAGGAGATGGAGTATTGCTGTATTATCAGGGGCAGAGGGGCCAGGAAGATGTTAAACAGCAGAGGAGAAAGGACCAAGCCCTGTGGGACACCACATGAAAGGGGGAGGATGGATGAGGATTGATTCTTCACATGGACTGAGAAGGAGCGGGATGAAAGAAAAGAGTAGAACCAAGACCAAACAGAACCACAAAGACCAATATCAGAGAGACGGGAAAGAAGTGTGTGGTGGTCAACCAGGTCAAATGCTGCGGACAAATCCAGGGAAACAAGGAGAGTGATGTCACCACGATCGTGAGATATGTGGAGTTCATTAAGTAAAGCCAACAGCACAGTCTCAGTACTGTGGCCCTTGCGGAACCCCGCCTGACGGGGATGAAGAGCGTTGATAGCCTCGACATGGGAACTAAGTTGGCTAAAAGCACACCTTTCAAGAAGCTTCGCAAGAAATGGCAAATTAGATACCGGCCGCCAATGTGAGAGAATGGATGGGTCTAAGGATGGTTGCTTTAGTAGTGGGCGGAGAATGCTGATTTCCAAGAGGATGGGAAGAAACCGGAGGAGAAACTGGTATTGACAATAGTAGTGATAATGGGAACTAACTCAAGAGAGGGTTCTAGGAGCCATCTAGAGGGAACAGGGTCAAGGATGCAAGTAGTTTTCCTTGCAGCGGAGAGGAATGTAAGTACTTCCGCCGCAAGAACCGGCTGGAAAGAGGACCAAGTATGAGGATATATAGGCTCAACAGAAGCAGGGCCGGACTGTGAGAGAACAGTTATAGGGTTTCTTGGTGAGGAAGGGGTAAGGGACACAGCAGGGAGAGAGGGGAAGGGAGGGAGAGGGAAGGGGGGCATGACGTGGTGAAGGATGAGCGGAGAGATAGCACTTTACTAGAGAAAAAATCTGCAAGAGATTGGGGATCGGGGGTAACGGAGGCTTTAGACTCGCTGGTCTTAGTAGAGGATAGTGTCCTCAAGATGTTAAAGAGTTGGCGGGAGGAACTGGCTGCAGCTGAGATTTGGGCTGAATAGAAAGTTGATCGGGCAGATTGAATAGCCACACGGTATTCAGAAGAAAGATGTTTAAAACGGAGGTGAAGCTCCGGGGAAGGATGACGGGCCCAGTGACGCTGTGCCTGGCGTACCTGGGAGCGTAGGATACGTAGGGAGGGGAGATACCAGGGAGATGAAGGCGTTCGGGATGTCCCAGAAACAGAGTGAAGGGGAGCTACGCTGTCAAGAGATTGCAATAGAAGGGATTCCCAGAGGATAGCTTGATCGTGGACAGAACGAGTGGCAAAGTCCGCAGGGAAAATCTTGGAGGCTGGGGGAAAAGCATGGAGTGTCTCTAAAGTTATTTTGCGGCAAAGGGCTGTAGTGGAGGAGGAGATTTGGGAACTGACGGTCAGGGCTGTTTAAAACAGTTCCAAGCCCTTGAGAGGGAAAGCTGTCCTGTGGAGGATGTATGTATGTTTGACCCAGATGAATGTATGCCAGTAAAACCCTGTAGAAGACTTCCCCGAGAAAAGTCTTCAGTTAACAGAAGAGAGCAGTGCTATGAGCTACAGCCCAGTCTAAAAGGCAGGAGATTTAAAAGTGCTAAAGAGAAAGCCTGGTTAGACAGAAGTGTGTCTCCTTCCTACTACTACAGGCTATATGACAATTATTTGCCTGGTTGTGAAGACAGCTGTATAGAGGGCTCAGAGAGAGAAACGGAGGCAGGAAAGATACAGACTTTCTGTCCTAAAGAAAAGATTATAACTGATGAGCCTATGATTACAGAGGCTAGTTTCACAAGTCCATGTGTTGAAGAAATGGATTGCTCTATATGTGTATCTGACATAAATTCTTCTCTGCGCTGAAGCTAAGAATAAGAGTGTCCTGATAATAGCTGAGAAAGCTGAGAAGAGACTGTCAGCATACTAGAGTAAAACTGCTCACCGTGATTTGTAACTTTTGTTTAGTGAAAATCATTTTTATTATTATTATTATTATTGAACTGTTCAGTACAGTATACAACACAAAAGAACCAGTGTCACCGCCTAAGGTACCAAAAGACTAATACACATCCCACCCTAAATAACATGTAACAGTTAACAGAAAGCAGTAACTAACTAACCTAGCCCCGCCTTAAGTTACACCGGAGCCAGCAATGACAGGAAAGAAATTCAAAGGAAGAAGAAGGTATAGCATCGCACCACCAATATAGCCAAGCTACACATATACATGAGTATCAACCGAGTGGGGTACAGTCTAACAAACAAATAGCCCCCCATCCCACCCTACAAACTCCCCCCCCCGCTACCCCCCTAATTTCCCCCCCCCCACCCCCCCCCCCCCACACTGGCAGTAGTTACTACAAACCCATATCCAGAGAGGTCAAAGAAGCAACACTCACATCCCCTGCTCTAGCAAACACCAATGGTCCGCCAGTGGTCCGCCAGTAGGCCACGCAGCGAGCCATATAGCCAAAAAAGTACTAGGCGCTGTCCGTGGCCACTAGCGGGGCCCAGAGCTTCAGAAATTGTTCCAGCCTCTGCTGGCCCATCTGTTGCGCTGTAGAGCGTTCCATACTCAGCAGAACTCTCATCCGTCCCTCCCATTCCTGCACACTCGGTGTCGTGGGCTCCACCCAATGCCTCAGAATAGCCTGCTTGGCCACCAAAAACCCTTCTCGCACAACTGTCTATGGTGAACACTGAGAGGAGCAGCACCGTCAAAAACACCAAAGAGGCACTTAGCGGGTCCAATGCCCACCCCTTGACCAATCCAGCCACCTAGTTGCACCCCCACTCCCTCCCAAAACGGCTGAACCGCCGAGCACAGCCAGAATTTGTGCGCAAGGGTACCCCGTTCTGCGTTGCAGCGGCAACAATTCGCCGCCTCAGCAATACCCCTCCCGCTTAGCCCACACATCATGCACATAGGCACGCCACAAAAATTTATACTGAACCTCCTGCATTTGTACTGATTCCGAAAGATGAGGTATCCTACTGAAAGCTAGAGAAAGGCACTACTCCACTGTCCCCTCCGCAATGCCATCCGCCTGCCACTTCCGAGCGAGATGGGCAATCCCCGACCATATCATCCCCCCGCACTAACTCTTCTCTCAGACTCTGTACCTTGACTTTACCATCTAAAACACGGAAGAGATCCAGCATTCCACGGTCCCCCTGCCACAGACTCACCCCTCACCACGTTCCAAAGGTCTTACAAAGTGTCGCACTTGCAGATAAAAATAAAAATCCTGAACCGGCAGCCGGTAGCGACTCTGTAGGGAGGCATAAGAGTCCATCTGCGCCTCTTTCTCCATCCGCAACTGGCCTATATAAGCCACGCCTCAGCGCGCCCAAACGTTTAGCGACCCCACCACCCTGACAACCGGGAAGAAACTCCCCATTACCGGCCAAGGGGAGACAATCCGAGCAAGTCCACTCACTACCTCGAAGACGACAAAGGTGTCTCCAAGCCTGGCGAAGAGCGCCAAGGCACACGGAGTGCCGCCAAAAGAAGGGCAGTTCCTTATTCGAACGGTGAAACCAGTACACTCTGTGGTAGGGTATTGAAACAGCATCTATGAGCTCCAAAGGAAGCGTCGCGGCGGTCCCTGCGATCATATCGCGAAGCGGCCGAAACAAACTGGCCACATTATAGTCTCGCAGCGAACAAAGGCCCGCACCCCCTTCATTTATAGGTCTCAGCAATGTCGCAAAGGCAATACGCGCACGTCTCCCCCTCCACAAAAAGGCAGAGATATGACTCTCCAGAATCTTGAGGTCTCTACGCAAGAGCCAGAGCGGAACATGCCGCAGGAGATAAATCCAGCGAGGCAGCTCGACCATCTTAAAGAGAGCAATACGGCCTTTCAGGGAAAGCGGGAGCTCACGCCACTTCCGTAGTCGCTGTATCGATTGGCGCAGGAATGGCCGTATATTAACTACATAGAGCCGACTAGGGTCACAAGGGATCTGTATCCCCAGGTAGCGGATCGAGTCCGCCGCCCAGACCAACGGGAAGCCTCCCTGCCAATGACCACGGACCCTCCTACCAATGTCGAGGCCCATCGATTTAGACCTATTTATCCGCATACCCGAAAAAGTACCAAACTGTTCAATGACCGAAAAGAGCCTTGTCCAGCGAGGCTTGTGGATCTGTCAAACACAATAATAAATCATCAGCGAAGGCGCTTAATTTAACACCACCCCCTGGCCAGACAATCCCACGGACCTCCTCCATCTGCTCCAACGTACGCAACAAGGGCTCCATTTGCAGAATAAATAGCAGAGGAGAAAGCGGGCAGCCCTGTCGCGTCCCTCGACGCAATTCAAAGGGCGCCGAGTGAAGGCCCCCCACCACGACGAATGCCAGAGGGCGCCAAGTACAACGCCCGCAACCAAGTCAGAAAGGCTCCATCGAAGCCGAATCGCCTAAGAACTTCGAACATATACTCCCATGCCACCCTATCAAAAGCCTTCTCGGCATCTAGGCTAACCAGCAGGAGTGGATCTCCCCGCGCTTCACTCCACTCTGCTCCTAGAAGCACCTTACAGATATTCGAGAAGGCCTCCCGCCCCTGAACAAAGCCCGTCTGACATTGGCTGATCAACCTCGGCAGAATCCCCTGGAGCCTCCGCGCCAGTACGCCCGCAAAAGCTTTCATATCATAGTTAATGAGAGAGATCGGCCGATACGAGGCCGGGTCCTCCATCTCTTTCCCGGGCTTGTGGATCACCGTAATCGCAGCCGTTCGCATGTCACGAGGGAACCCTTTCCCCTCCAAAATGTCGTTGTAAACAGCAGCCAAGGTTGGGGTAACCTGTAACTCCAGCAGCTTATAAAATTCGGAGCTATATCCATCCGGTCCCGGGGCCTTATGCAGCTTCCCCTGCCGGATCACTGCTTGGATCTCCCCTCCCTCAATCGGCCTATTTAGTGCCGCAACGCTCGGCCTCTGATAGTTGTGGTAGGGGGATCGCATCTAAAAAGGCCTGTGCCGCTGCCCCATCTGTCGGTTCTGGGGTATAGAGCCTCTCGTAGAACTCTCGAAACACCTCCACAATACCCCGGGGGTCAGAACAGCGGACGCCCGCTCTGTCTTTAATCGCGGCCACCACCTTAGACCCTCCCCCGTCGCGCACTAAGCGGGCTAGTAGTGTCCCGGCCTTATTTCCAAAGCGGTATAACCGGTGCCGATAATAATGCATATTATAGATAGCGCGCTCGTCTAGAATAGCATTTAACTGCCGTTGGGTCTCCAAATACAGCGGCAGCTGTTCGGATTTCCGGCTCCGGGCTACCAACGTCTGGAGCCGCCGCAGCTCCCGAGTCAACATCAGCACCTGTCCATTGATGCGGCGCTTCTCCTGCGCTACATACGCAATTATGTGCCCTCGTAAGACGGCCTTTCCGGCCTCCCAATAGACACTAGTCGAACTCACACTGGCTTCGTTAAATTGTAAGTATTCTTCCCATTTCTGCACCAGGTAATTCTTAAAGGTGGGATTCTTCCACATCTGTCTAGGGAAGGCCCACCGGGCTTCCCCTCTCTCACGCCCCTGCCAGTCCATCTGCACCATGGCATGGTCCGAGACTACCATCGGCGCAATCTCTGAACTGAGCACTCTCTCAAATTCTCGCTCGGCGACCAGAATGTAGTCCAGCCGGGACCAAGTGTGATGCACCCTAGACAGGTGTGTGAATTCTTTTTCCCCCCCATGTAGGGCCCTCCAAGTATCCACCAAGCCACCTACTAGGCATAGGTACCCTACCCCTTTTCTGCTCCAAGCTCCCTGCAATTGGCCCCCTGATTTATCCATTGCCGGGTCGTGAGGACAATTAAAATCCCCCGCCAAAATTGAAGGGACCCGCGGGGCTGCAGCAGCAACTTTCCTACCCACCCGCTGAAAAAAAGAGTGATCATAGACGTTGGGGGCGTATATGCTACCCAGAAAAAATTCCTCACCATTCAGCTTTACATGCACAAACAAGTATCTACCAGAGGGGTCACGATCCTCACTCAACAAGTCCACCTGCAGATCCTTACTAAACAGGATAGCGACACCACGCTTCCTCCCCCCCGAGGGTGCCGCCAACACCCGGCCCACCCAGCCTCTTTGTAGCTTGGCATGCTCCTTCTCGGAGAGATGCGTTTCCTGCAGGAAGGCAATTTGCGCCCTGGCTTTCCGCAATGCCTGAAGCACCTTAGTGCGCTTCACGGGCGAGTTAATCCCACCCACGTTCCAGGAAATAAATCGGAGGTGATTTTTCATGGACCCGCAACTTCTACAGGCAACAGATTAGGGCTCAGCTCCATAACAGCCCGGGGTCGCCCAGCCTCAACCCCCGGCCCTACACTACTAGGAATGTGATTAGCAACCTCAGCCACCACCTCCCCAAACCCCCTCCATCGAAAAAGGTAATCTCCTGCCCGCACTTTCCCTCCCCTCCCCACGGTCCACCCTCCTACCCGCCCTGCCCCAACCCCCATGCATCCCACCCCTCCCTTCCCCATACCCCCCACTACCCTTCTTCCTCCCTGCTGCACCCCCCCCAACTCCCCCCCCATATTAAAATACACTATCCCACCTTCAGCCAACATGGCTGATCGAGGAGTCCCTGCCGCACGCGGCGGGGCCGCCCAAGACCCCAGCAACGAACACGGCTAAGTGATCTGCCCCATGCAACTTTGGGCTCCCCTACTATAACTATAGAGTAGAGACAGCCAGCATGAACATACAAAACCAAGAGGGCAAGAGAAACACCCATACCCACCCCCTCAAAGCAGGCCTCACCCCCCCATATGGCCCTCCCTATCATGGTTGCAAGTATCCGAAGAAACAGTTGCAGCCACGCACATGGTAAAAGCGCTAACATGTGAGTCGCAACAGTAGCCATTGGGAGAGGAAAAGTGAAACAAAAAGAGTAGAAATAAAGAAACAAACTATGCATGGGAGAGGGCAAGATAGAACGGAAGTAAATAGAGCTAAAAAGAGAAACCGAAAGGGAAGAAATATAAAAGCGCAATAACCGAGTAAGGCACCCAGACAAAAACCATAACAAAAGGAAAAGAAAGAGGGTGAGGCCAACAGGCCACTATCAGTGTCCCAAGTCAAAAGCTGCCATAACGTATAGCATATGTCCACAGCTGGAACCCCGGGCCGTGTCAAGGCGAACCCCAGGAGCTGCAGAGGTCATAGTCCCCTCGTGTTGGGAATAAGTTAGCTTAACCAGTCTACAGCAGCGGTCCTGTCCCCCGGCCAAGCCCGAGTCGTCCGTCCTCCGTCTTCCTGGGACTCAGATGAGACAAAGTTGAAGGTCCTCATGTGCACTGTCCAGAGGTCGAGCTCTGCTCCCCCGCCGGCGACAGGTCGCTCTTCTCTAGTTCTTTCAAAAAGGTCTGAGCTGTCTTCACTGACTCAAAGACCTGCGTCTTCCCCAGGTGGTAAACGCGGAGGACAGCCGGGAACGCCAATGCAAACCTCACGTTTCTCTGAAACAGCGCTGTACATACCGGGGTGAATTCCCTCCTCTTCGTAGTAACTAACGAGGAGTAGTCCTGAAACAAGAGGAGTTGGCTGTTTTCCAAAGTAAGTTGCCGATGCTGGCGAAACGCCTGTAGCAAACGTTCTTTGTGGGCGAAATTCAGTATCCGAGCAATCACTACCCGGGGTCGAGGTCTGGTCTCCATCTTCCCGCCAATGCGGTGCGCCCGTTCGACTTTAAGGTCCCCCACCAGCGCATCTAGGCCCAGGGCTTTGGGGAGCCACTGCTCTATCAACGGCACCAGTTGTAGATCAGAAGTAGTCTCCGGTATCCCAACCAGACGAAGATTGTTGCGGCGGGAGCGGTTCTCGAGATCATCAAGTTTAGCGTGCACGGCTTCCATCTGGGACCTCACGCTCTCCAGCTCACGAGACTGCCGGCCCTCATCCTCCTCCACAGCCGCCACTCTGCCTTCGAGCTCCTCTATCCGCTGATTCACCTCATTCAGCGCCGTGCCCATAAGGTCTAGTTTGGACAGGATCTGGTCGAACTTAGGGTCAAGTTGCCGCACCACCTCCCTTGCCAGATCTTCAGTGGCTGACTCCACGCTGTCTTTTCCCGGTGAGGAGGGCTGCGAGACAAGCATGGCCGCCGAGGTAGACTTAGGCCCCCTCTCTTTTTCTTTCTCCTTGCGCGCCGGAGGAGGCATCGTGGCAATTCCCCACAGTTAAGTCAGCCGCCAGGGAAGGGAAGAATTTACCGCCAGCCGAGTGGTTCGCAGGGGCAAAGAACCAAGTATTTCAGGTCGGAATCTTAAGGCGGCCCCGGAGCGAGCGAAGACACGTCTTCACTCGTTCATGCGTCACGTGGACTCCTCTGTAACTTTTGTTTAAAGCAAGACGCTGTATTTAAGTTTCTTCAGTTATGCCAAAGTAAAGGTTGTATCCTAAGTTCTTCTGTATTATATTACTTTTGAAAATCCAACCCCGGGAGGGGAATAAAACATCCTTTTGAAACCTGACCATTCGGACTCACAGCTACCACTTTCTTTATGGAGGTCAGGCACCAGTAGTTCAGTTGGCTGCTTACGCCACAGTTCAGCTACGACTGGTGACAAAGTCTAAATAAGGGTGTGGTGGAGGCTTGGCTGGGGAGTTCCCAAGAACTAGCACATCACTGCCTGATCTCAGAAACGTCCTGGATGTCCGGAGTTGCTTCTAAGTTTATACTTGCTCTAGGTATGAATGGGCATCATGAAAGTGCTCATTTTGGCCATAAAACATCCAGAAAGGTGTAGAGAAAATGGCACTCCACTATCCCCAATACTCTGCATAATCACAATGATAGCAATAGTAGGATTTGAACTCTGGCTTCCATTGCCCTACCTACTACTCTAACCATTAGGCTATTCCTAGATGTCCACAGTCTGTAATACTATTCTTGGAAAGTCTATGTAGACGTCCCTGCAGATGTCTATATCTGGCACATCAACGTTTCTGAAATGGTTCCCGAGTTTGGATGTGCCTGCTTTCCCCCCCCCCCAAAAAAAAAAAGTGGGAGGACTGTACTCAAAGAATGCATCTTGAACTATTCTTTCTTGATGAAAAGGTTGAGGTGACTGAGGTCTAGGATTGGTCGAAGGCCCCCGGATTTTTTGGGGATCAGGAAGAATTGTGAGTAAAACCTCTGACCCCTCTTGGGAAGTGGAATGAGCTTGAAGGCATCATTGAGGAACAGCTGAGTTATCTCCTGTCCCAGTTGGGGCACATGCTGCCCTGGGAGGTGATTGGATATGACCGGAGGCCTAGAGGACAATAGGATGTCGAAATGAAGTTTGTACCCCAACTGTACAATGGAGAGAACCCAGCAGTCCATGGTGATGGATTGCCATGCTTCTGTGAAGTGGCGGATGTGTCCCTCTACCTGCAGGTAGTCAAAAACTGGGGAAGGGTTTGGGCAGGATAGTCTGCAAAGGTGGCTGTGGTTTTTCTCTGTCAGGGCAACCACACTGGGGGTACTGACTAGCCTTAGGTACAAGGTGGAGGCTGCTGCGATTAGGGCTGGTAGCGACGCCACGGATAGAATTGTTGGAAGTGCTGATAGTGGAAAGGATGCCAGTGAGGTGGCAAGGTGGGGTGGCGGGTGGAGGAGGATGTCTCCATTGACTGAGCTGAGAATTCTTGAACGGTGGTAGAGTGGTCATTCACCTCCAAGACAGCCTCCTGAACCTTGGACCCAAAGAGACTGTTGCTCTGGCAAGGAGCGTCTGCCAGACAGTCACAGAAGTCCTCACAAAGCCCGGGGATGCAAAGGCACACAGTCTGTCTGGCTGAAATGGCTGTAGTTATAGTACAGGCCACGGAATCATAAATATTGTAGATGGCTTGGATGATGTCATAGAGGGATTCATGTAAATCCACAGCCAAAGGAGCTGGGTTCACTGAGTCGTCCGGTTGAAGAAGATCATGATAACAGTGCACCATATGGAGCTTATGGGCCAAGATGCTGTAAGAGTGCTGGTAAGAGTGCTGCTCTGGTAAATTTTACACCCCATGTTCTTTCCCTTGAGGCATCTGAGACAGCAGCTTAGTGCTTTTGGACTTTTTAAGGATGGCCTCAGAGACAACTGATTGATGAGGGAACTGAGGATGATGGAATCCAGGCACCGGCAGGACCTTGTACTTGAGATCAATGCGCTAGGACGCAGCACTGCCTGAAGATGGGATCTTCCAGATGGAAGACTGAAGATCCTGGAGGATATGAGGGACCAGGAGTGCAGGGATCTTCTTTGGAGCACTGCAAGCTTTTAAGATGGACTGAAAATCCTGTTTGTTAGTGGGAGTTTATGAGTCACTGAGAGCAAGAACCTGAGAGATTTTCTGGAGGAGCTTTAGGAGGAAAGGTCCTCGGGTGAGTCATCCTGGAGGTCCTGGTCAGGGGAGACTGGAAGGGGGTCCTCCATGTAGGATTCACAGGACTCCCAAGGGTAAGTCTATAGCGAGCAAATCTTGTCATCGAGGGGTGGTGGGTTTGCACCAGATGATGAGAGGAGGGGAACCTGAGACCTCTTGGGTGGGCGGTAGCCGGGGGTCCGTGGGTGTGCTAGGGCACAGATCATGGTTCTGAGGAGATGCCTGCAGAAGAGCGGAACTGTCCTGAAGGAATTTCTGCAGGAGGGAGAGAAGGGAGGATTGAGAGCTCTGGGGGGCATCCAGAAGTAGGGGAGGACTGTTGGGCATCAGAGGTGGGCGTTTGTGCTTGGCATGAAGCTTACCCGATGACTGCAATGACAGGAGGAGCTGGTGCTTATGCTTGGTCTTAGCTTTTTGGCCCAACGTTGGCATGTCCCCTGGAAGGTTAGACGAGGACGCCGAAACATTTGGAGTCAGTTCGGGTGGGGGAAGAGGGGCCACCTGATGGCAGCAGTAGCCAAGGGGGATCCCAGACCCTGCAGCCATAACTGGGGATGGTAGAGCTGGTCTTGAGGCTGCCTTTTGAGAGCCCCCCTGAGCCTGTGTTTGGTCCGACAGGAGGAGAGAGGAGGAGGAGTCCGACATCGGAGAGGACCCCAAAGAGGCAGAAGACAACCAAGCAATACCTGTCTCAATGTTTAAAAACAACCAGCTCCCGCAATACAAAGGCTTTTCTCACCTTAGTTGCCCTATACAATAATAAAGCCTGCTTCGTATGATTTTTCTTTTTTAAAAAAAGTAAAAAATGCATTAGCTCCGCTGAGGAGAATGGCTGAGATGTGTGCAGCGCAGTCCTGGGGTGAGGGGAAACAGTCATGCACTTTTTTGTAATTTTGTTTTTATTGTGGCTTGAAAGAACACCTGCGAGTAAAGGAGTCGGTGTGAAGAGGGAGCATCAGCAGTAAAAAAAAAAAAGAAGAAAGAGATTGCAGGTGAAAATTGGAAAGCGAGAAACCCGTGCAGACTGCTGCATGGTAGGTAAAAAAAACTGATTCTCCGGTCACAGGCAGCGGGGAAGCAGGCATGCATGCTCAGTGAAGCAACAAAGCTTCTCTGAGCTGTGAGAGATCCGGCATAAGGCTCAGTTCAGGGACTTCACTTTGAGTGTGCTTGTATCCCCCTGCTTATCTCTGGAAAAAGTTATATATGCCTTCCTGTTCAAGCTTCTTGATATCACAGCCCTCAGCCAGGGAGATGTTTTCTGTTTTGCTCAATTTTCCTCTAAAAAAAAAAAAAAGTTGCCTTAGCACATTTGTCAAGTCCAAAGGTCATCCTGATTTCATCAGAAAAACCTTTCACTACAGAGTTGCTCTGCTAATTGTTGGTCACTGGAACTGTAGAGCTTCAGTCATCTACAAATAGTAAATGGGATGTTACCTCTGGATTGTTACCTTCTTTAGGATTCAGGCTAAATCCATATCCCAAAGAGTTGATGAGAATACTCATTGGATTAAATGCCATACAAAACAGAAGTGGTGACAGGGAATCTCCCTAAAATATTCCTCACTGAATCTTGATGTTAGGAATGATGCATTAACCACCTTTATACTTCAAAAGGAGTGTGGTTTGCCACATTGCCATGGTGAACTTAATATACTCTATCAAACCAGGATTAATTTTGTATATTTCAAGGTAATTTATTATCCAAGAGTGTGTGATGCTGTCAAAGCTTTCTTATAATCTTGCGTGGAAGAGAGAAACTGAAGCTTGGTTGGATTGGACAGTACAAGACAAACCACACATGCCCAAGAAAGCCTTCTAGGCTTTTCTGGGCTATAGTGAGCTATTTGTCCTTGGTGCCAATGGATAACATCACCACCATTGAAATTGTATTTATCCTACTTGCCGATAGAGAATCTCTTGATTACTCACTGGTAGCAACTTAAGAGCCCGATATCTGAAAGGCATTTACATGGTTCACAGTCCAGTAAACCATGTAAATGCCTTTAATCTGGATATTCAATGACACTTACACAGTTAGTGCGCTGAATATCCCCTTCTAGCCCCGCTACACGGGCCCGATGATATGCGTCTTGGGGGTGTTCCGAGGTGGAGTAGAGGCAGAGACTGTTGTTAACCATGCAGCGGCGATATTGCATGCCGCCCGGCAAAGAAAACCTTTGCCTATCTTTAAGGCGTGGGAGTTAACCGGGCAGTATACAATATTGCTGCTGCCGGTTAGCTACTGCGGCTTCTGGTGTGTGCAGCAATACTCAGATATTCAATGCCAGGGCCGCAAATGACCCCGGCATTGAATATCTGGGGTTAAGGCTCGGTAGGCAGGGCTGTGTGCCATAGGGGTGCATAGCCTGCCCAACTGAATAACAGGCCCTTAGTGTCCAATAGCAACAAATGGGAATCAATCACATAAAAACTTAGGATGAAGGATTGTTTTAAGGTGGTATGGCTTAGAATTGCTATGGAAATGCTCTCGCTTTTAAAAACAGAAAAAAAATATTCTCTGTGTGTGATACCACAGAACCTATTTCTCCAGTATTCAGAGGGAGATATACGCCAGCAGTATGAACCAGATGATTTGTAGACATCCCAGCAAGATCAACGGCACACACTGATGTATGGTAAGGACACAGAAAAGATAGAACACAATATTTTGTTTCTATTTCCAATCTGCACTGGATATACAAACGTATGATGACCAAAATGTTTATGTTTATTGTATTTGATAAAAAACGCCTTTCACTGGAACCAAAGCGGTGTACAATTAAAAATTCAATAAAAGAATCAATCCTCTTCAGCTGCTGAGGACTGAAAGACTGGCAGTTGACCTCAGGGGAAGTGGCTTCACCGCTCAAGAAAACTTGATGTCTTTATGTCCTCAGCTGCTGAAGGGGATTGACAACCTAACCTTCCCTGGACTGGCCCGGAGAAGCGATGAGGAATTAAAAATTCAATAAAAGAAGGCCAAGGCCAACGAAAAGGAAAAGAAATGTACAATGTTTGACAGGACAGCTGAAAAATCAAGAGAACAGGACAAAAACATAGATAGGGGGTAGGCCAAGGAAAGAACAAAGGGAGGGAGAAGAGATAATCAGACAAAAGGGGAGGGAACATCAAAAGCTAAGGAGAACAGGTGGGTTTTTAGCTGTTGTCTGAAGTTAGTAAACTGCGGATCAAGGCGGAGGGAGGGGGGGGAAGGGCATTACAGAGGGCGGGAGCGGCAAAAAAGAAGGCAGAGGAGCGGGTAGACTGCAGGTGAGCGCGAGAGGGTGCTGGGAGGGTGAGGCGGTTGAGATGAAAAGAGCGGGGAGTGTGTATGGGAGAGTGGAAGAAGAGGAGATCAGTTAAGTATTGGGGAGTGCCAGTATGGAAGGCTTTATGAGTCAGTATCAGAAGCTTGAAAGTGGCCCTGAAAGGGATAGGCGAGCAGAGGAGTTATGTGATCCCGGGGAGAAGAGTATGTGACCAGGCGTGCAGCAGTGTTCTGAATCCGTCGGAGTCGGGTAAGTTGACATTTTGGGAGACCGATGAAAAGGGAGTTGGCAAAGTCCACCCGAGACATAACTAAAGACAAAACCAGGGTGACCAGGGCTGAGGGGGAAAGAAAAGGACGAATAGAGCGAATCTGACGAAGAAAGAAGAAAGATGTTTTAGTAACGTGAGAAATATGGGAATGAAAAGACAAGTCAGAGTCAAAGTGCACACCAAGGTACCAAAAGATGGAGACCAGGGGTACAGGAGAGCCAGAGAAAGAAGGGGCCAGAGAGGGGGAGGAGCCACCGTGAGAGAACCAGATAGCAATAGTTTTAGCAAGATTCAGGTGGAGGCAGTTAACTGTCAACCAATCTGCGACAGCAGCAAGACAGGAATCTAGAGCCGAAAGATCAGGGCTGGAGGGGGAAGTGTGGTGGAGCAAGAGAATATCGTCCGCATAGAAAAAAGTAGATATACCAAACTGCTGAATCAGGGACGCAAGAGGGGCCAAGAAAAGGTTAAAAAGGAGGGGGGCAAGAACAGAGCCCTGAGGAACCCCACAAGGAAGAGTGTGAGGAGCAGGAGGGGGAAGATGAAAGAACTACACAAGATCTGGAGGAAAGAAAAGAGTGGAACCAATGGAGCACAGTGCTGCAGAGACCTGCATCCCGCAAACGGTGAAGGAGGAGAGAGTGATCAACCAAGTCGAAAGTAGCCGAAAGATCTAGAGCAACCGCCACCGAAACGTCACCATGATCATGTGCAACACGCAGTGCATTTGTGAAGGCCAAGAGAATAGTTTCAACGCTGTGGCCCGGACGAAACCCAGATTGACGGGGGTGAAGGAAGTTAGTAGAATCAAGGTGATGGGAAAACTGAGCAAAGACAAATTTCTCCAAGAGTTTAGATAGGAAAGGAAGATTTGAGACAGGGCGATAGTGAGCGGGTACCAAAGGATCAAGCGAGGTGTTTTTAAGAATGGGGCGAATCACAGCGTGTTTCCAGGATTTCGGGAAAGACCCAGTAGAAAGACTAGAGTTAAACATAGAGAGGATGAAAGGAAGAAAGCCTAGAGAAGGGGTCAACAACCAGGAGGAAGGAATAGGATCAAGAGGACAGGTGGTTTTCTTAGAGGTGGAGAGGAGGTGGAGAAGTTCAGGGGCTGTGATCGGATCAAATGAAGCCCAGAAGTGAGAGAGGTGGAGGTAGGGGGAGGGGAGGGAGCGGGGGGCGGGGAGGCAATGGGGGAAGGACAGGAAGGTAGGGAGTCCCTCAAGGAGGAGACCTTGTCACTGAAAAAAGAGGCAAGTTTTGATGGGGGAGGAAGCAAGGAAGCAACAGAAGTGGAAGGAGGATCCTGTATAGAGGTGAGGGAACGGAGAACAGCATAGAGATGCCTCGTCTGATTAGGAGCAGTAGAGATCGCAGTCGAGAAGTAAGAGCGCTTGGCAGAGTGTACTTGGGAACGATAGAAGGAATGGTGAGAATGAAAAATGGATAGGGTGGTCGGAGAGGGAGATTTACGCCACAGCCGCTCTGCTCTACGAAGTTGGGTCCGGAGAAGCCGGAGACCAGCGTGATACCATGGGTGCGAGGGACGACTATTCCTTTGACATGTATGCCAAAGTCACAACACATTTAGGGACATGTTAATAAAGGACAGTGCACGCTAAGTGTCCCCACACCCCTAGGAATAAAATGGGCCGCGCCGTGGTGGCACTTAGCGCACAGTAACCTTTAATAAATATGCCCCTTAATCATTTTGCTTGACATGTAACCTTTGCAATCCATAAATAAAGGTTTTTTAACCTCAAAAATGTGTACTGAATAGAAGCTTTTTTTATCACATGCAGCATTGTCTAATGTTTCTCAGAGCATAAACCTTCTTTCTGTATTTGCTAGGAACTTGGTGCTAAGGATGCAAGAATTATCCCATTAATGTTAAAGTGACTTGCAGTTTTTCAAGAACATGCACAGTGAGGATACCTGAAAGAATGAAGGAATTTCATTCACATCAACATCATATAAGTGCTCATATAAGTAATGAGCTCTGAAAGCTAAGGCTGAAAAAAAATCAATGCAGTTACCTTGGTTTGTAGAAGCTCTTTCAGGTGCATCTCAGCACTAACTTTGCCCTGCACCTCTTCATGTTGCAGCCGGTCCATGAGTTGCACCTGTAGTAAGTACTGCTTCTGCAGCTCTTCCTTCTCACTGGCCAGGTGTTGGTATGCAGAGGTGTATTGCTCCAAATGTCCATAGTATTCATCTCGCTGTCCTTGTAACCCCTGTGCCTCTTCGGTTTTTACGTCCAGCTAAAAAGAATGAAGAAAAAAAAAGCCACTCTAGCACTCCTTCCATCTAGTAACCCTCCACACGTGTAGCAGAGGCGACCATGTCCCATCACTCACTTTCCCATGTAACCTCCTTCATATCTCTGATCTACCTCATGAGGCTTCCAAAAGATGTCTGCCCACATACTACTTGCTCACTCACCTTCTCTCTCTGCTCCACCAGTTTCTCCTGCAATTGCCCCAATTTCTTGGCCAGCTCCTTCTTCACATGTTGCTCAGACTGCAGGGCATTCAGCAACTCCATATTCTCATTTGTCTACTCAACATATAAAAAAACCAGACAGATTCAAAGAGAAATTCTTGTTGCCCAAGAAAACATGTATACTAGAGGTGAGATCAAGTAATGGACATATAGGATAGCTATAGGGCTGTTCTCAGACAGAAACACAGACTGAGGCATACAGGGCAATCCCCCTATAAGACAAAACATTACGAGGGTGAACTCCTGCTAAGGACGGACAGACAGACCCCATCATTACATTGCACTCTATCCTATCAAACTAGTTTTCTGCAGTGATCAATAACTTCTCCAAGCAAAGACACTAATGCAAGTTTAGAAAATTTCAAACCCAGATAAAAAGTATTCAGAGAGACACGGACCAGCTTGACAAATCCATTCTGTAGTTCAGCCAGCTGCTCCTTTAGCTCGCGGTTCTGGCTCAGGGCTCGGCTAATAGTCGCCTTATCACTCTGCATGTTCTCCAGAATCTGTCCTCGGTCCACAGCTTCCTCTGTATAACGCTGTACCGTCTTCTCCAGCTCCAGCAGTCGCTCCTCCTGCTCCTGGTTCAGGCAACTCAGCTGCTTGTTATCCTGCACTTGCACTTCGTACTTGGCGTGCAGTTCCTGTAGCTCTTGCTGTAGATTCTGCACATCCCTCTGTAGTGTCAGCTCTGCCTCAGTGGGACCTTTGGGGACATGGTGATTTGAATCCTTTGGCTCAGCTGCTGGAAGAACGACAGGGCACCAATTTACTGAAGAACTCTGAAACAGTAATAACCTATTCACATAAAGTGATGTTTCAAACACAATCTCTTTGCGCTGCAGATAGCTTTTTCTTAAGTACACGAGGAGGAGTGAACTGCGAGAGAAAGTTGTGCCTCAAAGGCTGCGCTATCCTCTCTGAACAAGTTCCGTCGTGTAACCTTCTAACATGCTGAGTACCTGATTGCCTCATTAGCTCTGCAATGTCCATTTCAAACTTCTGAATCTGTGCTCGATTTATCTCCTTATCCTGGGTAAGTGTTTGGACCTGTTCAATCAGAAGAAGGGCAGAATGTTCAATCAATCGTAAAATATTCTTCTGCTAAGTCAGAAAAACATGAAAACATGAAACATTCAGAAAACACATTCAGAATGCCACCACCGTCCCTCTGCCAGCCAAACGAACTCTTACCTGGCAGCATCCCTCATGTCCTACTACCCAAATGCAATTCCACAATTCCTTCTGTCATCTGTCAAATTTAGCATTGAGTCCCTTACCTGCTCAGAGAGCTGATGGACTCTTGCTTGCCAGACACCGCCCTCATCTTTCAGTTTCTCCACATACTGATCTCTCTCAGCACGAAGCTGCTCAAGTGACTCCAACAACTGTTTAAGAAGTCAGAGAAACAATTACTTGCTTTGTGCTAAATACCCAAGATAACCAGGCAATAATCCTCAAGCCACACATTTTTTATTTATTTATTTATTTACATTCTCTTATATACCGCGCTATTCTGCATCAGTGCGGTTTACATTGAACAAACTGAAATTACATTGAACAGGGCATTATAACTTGGAGATAACTATTTTACAGGGAACATGGGCAATGGAGGGTTAAGTGGCTTGCCCAAGACCACAAGGAGCACCTGTGGGACTAGAAACCCCAGTCCTTCCGGCCCAAGGTTGCTGTCCTCTAGTGGGATTTGAACCCCTGACCTTCCAGCCTGAAGTACCTTGCCTCAACCACTAGCAACTCCTCCACTCCACATGGTTTGTTAAATATGACAATTCAGTTCTGGCAGTTCATAGAGATCTTGCTTCAGACCAGCTGTCTTAGAAACCTTTATGCAACATGTAGAAACAAAGAAAAAAGACAAACTGATCCATCCAGCCTTCATATTTGTACTGTGATGCCACAGGTCTTCTCCCTCCATCCACCCAGGGCTAGCACGTCCACTAGGTGAGCTAGGTGACCACCACTTTGTTGACTGCGGCAGGCCAAGTGCTTCAGCACACATGACTTGCCGCTTCTGATCCCCCTCCAATGCAACTTACCATTGGAGGAGGTTCAGAAGCGGCAGACCATGTGTGCTGAAGCACAAGGCCTGCCATGGGCAACAAAGCAGCGGCACAAAGCTGACACTTTTAAAATACTGCCGCCGCCCCCAACCCCAGACGGAATTGGCGGAAGCAGAGGGGGGGGCAGGGTTTCTGCCTGTGGTGGCAGAAACCCTTGGGCTGGCCCTGCCTCCACCACAAAGGTCTCTTTATGACTATCCCATGGATGCTTGAATTCTGCCAGTGTTCTGACTTCTATAACTTCTGCTGGAGTGCTGAGCCAGGTGTCCACCACCCTCTCAGTGAAAAAGTATTGCCTAACTTTCCTTTTGAGAATTTCTCCTTTCAGCGTCATATGATAGCCTCTTGTCCTTGAGTTTTTCATTCTATGGAAAATGCTTTTTTCCCCTGGTACCTTAATGAAGCCTTCTAGATATCTGAATGTTTGCATTATTGCTCCCCTGCCCTTTCTTTCTGCTAGAGAACTCTTTAGCTCCCTCAGTCCCCTGTGTATTGCTTATAGTGCAGTCCTTGTACCATTTTGGTGGCCATCCTTCAAAACGCCTCTAAATTTTCAGTCTTTTTGTAGATGTGGTCTTCAAAGGTGAGCACAGTTCTCAGTTCAATGGAGAGCTGTTCAAAGGCAAAATTACTTTGCTACCTCTCTACACATCCAAGTGCATCATTAACTTCCCCAAATGCTTTGTCACACTGATTGGCTACCTTGAGGCTATCAGTTTCTCCTCTCTTTGAAGAGTACTAGTTCTTTGCTCCTAAAATTGTATTTGGTCCTTGGATTACTACTTCACAAATGGATAATTTTGATTGTATTTATGAAAGTCTACCTACCATGTACTTGACCATTCTTCTAAATCTTTAAAGACATCTTTCATCTGCTCTACTCAATGTGCCTATCACCTGCAAACAGGCACACATTCTCTAACCTTTCCTCAAAGTCACTTATAAAGACATTGAAGAGGAGTGAGCAAACCACTGCTGGTCCCATTCCCCTCGCCAAAGTGGGTCCCAATGAACACCACTCTCCAAGTCCTGCTGCTCAGTCTGCTTTCCACTCACTTTATAATTCTTCCTGTTCACAGGACTGGCTAGCTTGATCCCCAGGCTTCTATGTACAGCAGTATCAAAGACTTTACTGAAATACGAGAGGCCACAGCAACCGCACCCCTGATCTGCTCCTCAAAAGAGATATTGATTTTACCATTGCAAAAACATGTTGCCTAAGCCACTAGCTTGCAGATGCTGCATTATTCTGTCTTTCAGTAGTGTTTTCGGTATGTTAATCACCACTGACACCGAACTAAGATGCTTGTAGTTTTTTGCATCCTCCTTTTTTGCATCCTTGTGGTTTGTTGCTGTATCTGTCCTCCTTCTCAAGCTACGACAGAAACTGGAATCTCAGCCATTGTTCTTTCTGGTTTTCTTCCTTTCTCTGTCTCCACAAAGGGAGGGACCCGCAATCCCGGCCTGAAGCCCGTCAGTCTGAACCACGCATCCCCGACTGCCTGCATATCCAAGGCGGTAATGCCTGACAAAGGTATGCAATGATGACCATGTTACCATCCTACAATTATCCAGCTGGGGCACCAAGTTAGCCTCTGCACACAATGCCGCCTGCACTCTGGTCAAATGAGCCCGCAGCCCTTTCGGAGTGGAGGAGTGGCCTAGTGGTTGGGGCAAGGTACTTCAGGTCGGAAGGTCGGGGGTTCAAATCCCACTAGAGGACTGCAACCTTGGGCCGGAAGGACTGGGGTTTCTAGTCCCACAGGTGCTCCTTGTGGTCTTGGGCAAGCCACTTAACCCTCCATTGCCCATGTTCCTTGTAAAATAGTTATCTCCAAGTTATAATGCCCTGTTCAATGTAATTTCAGTTTGTTCAATGTCAACCGCACTGATGCAGAATAGCGCGGTATATAAGAGAATGTAAATAAATAAATAAATAAATAAATAAATAAATAAACTCTTTCAATTCAAAAGATAGGCTGAAGCAATTGCTTTCCTTACCCACCTGGCAATTGAAACCTTGGACCTGGCCTCGCTCTTATGCGGGCCTCCTAAAAGGACAAACAAACGATCGGACTTCTGAAAGGGCTCTACCCATTTGAGGTATTTGCGAAGCTCTTTGCGAATGTCCAGCAAATGCAACTGCACCCAGCTTCAGACGAGCTGGTAAACACCACCGCATTGAGGGACCACTCAGCTGGATCCAGGCGATATCAGCTGAGATAGTTGGCCTGTACGTTCTCTTTACTGGCCACATGAGCCACGGAAAGAGCTTGTAGATTCGCCTCCGCCCAGATCAATAGCGGAGCCACTTCATCTGCGAGAAGCATACTTCCAGTGCCTCCCTGACGACTAATGTAAGCCACCATGGTGGCATTATCTGAAAACACTCTGAATGCCTTCCCATGAAGGAGTGGCCGAAACACTTTCAAGGCCAGGAACACTGCTCTCATGTCCAATCGATTGATGGACCAGGCACTCTGCTCCTGTGTTCAGTGGCCCAGCACCAATATCCCAGTGTGCTCCCCTGCCCGTAAAGCTGGCATCAGTGGTCAGCGGATACACACTGGCGACTCCAATGGCATCCTGGCCAGCAGCTTCTCTGAGAACAATCAGCACCTGAGGGCTACTTGGTGACCAAGGGACAAGTCAACCTCTTGGAAAGGAGCTGCCTCTGTGCGACCATTGCTCCAGAAGCATCCTCTGTAATGGGTACACGCCCAGGGTACCAGGTCTATCGACGCTGTCACTGACCCCAACAGCTGCAGGTAATACCAGGCTGCTGGGGCTTCCATCTGCAGCAAACACCTGACCTGCTTCTGCAATTTCTACACGCTCTCCTCGGCTCCTGTCCATTTGAAAATGTGCTTCCAGGTACACCGGATCCTGGCTTGGCTGTAGGCTGCTCTTGGCAAAATTGACTACTTAGCCGAGCCACTGCAGACAATCGATTACTCGGTCCGTAGCTCTCCTGCTCTCTTTCAGGGACTTTGCCTGCACCAGCCAATCGTCCAAGTATGGATGCACTTGGATGCCTTCCCGGCATAATGCCGCAACTACCACTACCATGATCTTGGTGAAGGACCATGATGTGGACATGAGGCCAAAGGTAGAGCCCGAAACTGGAAATGACCCATGGGCACTATAAAGCGCAGAAATCGCTGGTGTTTGGGTTTAATCGGAATGTGCAAATACGCTTCTGTCAGATTGAGGGCTATAAGGAATTCGCCCTCCCTGATCGCCATTATGATGGACCGAAGGGTCTCCATGTGAAACAGGGCCACATGCAAGGTGTGTTTTATGCACTTGAGATCCAAGACAGGCCAAAACGTTCCCTCTTTCTTGGGAACCACAAAATATATGAAGTATCGACCACAGCCGTACTGGTCAGATGGGACCTCTCCCACCATGTCCAACTGTTGCAGCCACAGCAGAGTGTCCCGCACAGCCACCACCTTGCCTCTGACTCTATGCATTTCGTCTGACTGCTGGCGATACTGGCTCTGCAGCTGACATGGCCATCGCCGGAGCAGATCCTGACTCCAAAATGGCGGCAGAAGAAGCAGCGCGAGAAACCTCCTGCCAAGGTAAAATGACTCCCGCTGCTCTAGAGAAGCCGTCCCTGACCCCGGCAAGTACCCTGAAGTTGGATCCAGCCCCCGGTGTTGTTATTCCACACGCCAGCTCTCCCTCTCACTTTTTCCCTCTAGTGTGAATACTGATAAAAAGCATAGGCTTGATAATCAAAGGCATTTACATGGTTTTACAGACCTGTAAACCACGTAAATGGCAGAGGGATATTCACAGTCACTAACACGGTTAGTGCCGCTGAATATTCCCAATTAATGCCACTACATGGTCGCTTAGCATTGGGGCGTGCTGGGGGCATTTCGGGGCGGATTGGAGATGGTACCAGTCGCTCTCTGGGCAGCGGCAATATTGCACCGGTTAGCAATCCATGGGCCAAGATAGGCGTGGCAAAAGCTGGCCTATCTTTACCGTGGGAGCTAACCAGGCAGCAGTTCAATATCGCTGCTGCCCGGTTAGCTTCTGCGACATCTTTCGCTGTGCAGTGACCCCAGATATTCAATGATGGTGCCACATATGACCCCAGCATTGAATATCCGGGGTTAATGTTCGGCTATACACCACAGAGGCACATAGCTGTCACAAATGAATATCGGGCCCTATGTGTTTTAGATGTCCTGTTTCCAGCCCCCTTTCTTCACTAGCCAACCAACCCAGTTGGTTTTCTGCTTTTCACTTACTTTTCAGTGCTAAGTGCATCTGACCTATGCCTGAGGTTCATGGGCCCGATATTCAACTGGGATGGCTATGCACTACTATGGCACATAACCATCACCGCTGACCTCTAACCCTGGATATTCAATGCCAGACAGCTTCCAAAGCCGCAGAGGCTAACTGGGTAGAGGTGATTTTGCATCACTACCCAGTTCGCTCCTGTGGGTAAAACTAGGCCAGATTTTGCTCTGCCTAGTTTTACTCGCAGGTCACTAACCGGGTAGGTGCAATATCGCCGCTACCCGGTTAGTGACTGTCGCTGCTCACGACACGTCCTGATGGTAAGCGGTTAACTTCGGGGCATATAGCGGCATTAGTTGAAGGTGAAATTAGACTTGCCTGCTCATTTGCTTTCTTTGAATACCTATAGTCCATTCCCAACAAGCGTTTGTCTCTCCCTACAAGTAGCTGGAGGCTGAACATGCTCAAAGCCTTGGTGATGTCACACCACTTAGATTAACTGCCACCTTCACCAAGACCAGTATCCGAATGACCAAGCTGCTAAACCATCCAGTGACCTACCAGACAGCCAATACAAGAAATCTAACAGGGTAGAACAGATCAATACTCATAAACCTTAAAAAAAACTAATTAAAGAACTGAACTTTCTTCCATTACTTCATTTTTTTTCTTTCCCCAGTCTTCACCGGCCATTCAACCACCAAGCTGACACCATCGTGCCGACCCCAGTACTGATTTCACACCTGAAGAGCACCACACTCCACCACCATTCCCGAGGGAGCCTGAGGCCCCGTCCACCAACCTCGGAGGGAACCAAGCTTATGATCATCTCTGTATCCCCATGTTCGCCCACTCAGACCTGTAAACGTTCAGGCGTGTCCGTGACTGGACTATAGGTATTCGAGGAAAGCAAATTAGAAGGTAAGTCTAATTTCACCTTCCCCATCATACCTGATCGGGATATGAAGGTATACCTCTTTATGAGATCCAGAGCCATCAGGAAGTCACCCATGTGCACTGCTATGATCACTGAGCTCAAGGTCTCCATACAGAAGTGAGGGATCCGCAGGCAGCGATTTACATATTTGAAGTCGAGAATGGGCTGGTAGGCACCCTCCCTTTTTGGGTACCACAAAGTAGATGGAGTAACACCCTCTCCCTGTCTGCCCCTCTGGCACTGGCACTACTGCCTGCAGAGAAAGCAGCCTTTGGAGGGTCTGTTGAACCACCCCTGCCTTTCTGGTTGACTGGCAGGGCGAGGCTACTAAGGCTTCTGTTAACTGACGTGCAAACTAGAGTACATAACCCTCTCGGATGACCTCCAACATCCAGTGGTTGAAGGTTACCTGGACCCAGGACAGCAGAAACTGCTGCAAACATCCCCTACTGGTTTCTACCTGGTCCTGGGACCACGTTGCTTCATTGTGTCTTCTTTGAGGCCGATGAAGTGGCCGAGAAATATCTTTGGTCCATTCTCTGACCTTCCCGAAAGGGAGTACCCCTACTCGGATAAAGCAACCGCTCAAATGGCACAAAGTGGGCAGCTCAGAACTGCCGAAAATCTCTCGGATGTCCCCTGCTGGGGGGTCGCTGCCTTGGATGACTTCGGTCTATCCTCGGGCAGCTTATCCCCCTTGGTACCTCCCAGCTCCTTCACCAACTTCTCCAAGGCCTCTCCAAAGAGCAACTTCCCCTGGAATGGAAGTCTGTTTAGCCGAGCCTTAGATAACGAATCTGCTGACCAATTACGCAGCCACAAAAGCCGCCTAGCCGCCACTACTGAAGCCATACTCTTGGCTGTAGTTCTGATGAGATCATAAAAGGCATCCATTAGGAAGGCTGCACCTGATTCCAGGCAAGCCCCTTCTGACGTCCCTGGTGTCACCACACGACTGCTTCTGGAAAGGCCTATGCCCAGCGAAAGTATGCCCTGGAGACATAAGCCCCCCAAATCGTTGCATGGAGGGCCATGGCACTTAAGTCAAATGCCTATTTCAGGAGAGCTTCCATCTTCTTACTCTAAGGGTCCCTCAAGGTCAGTCCCCCTTCCATGGGGATAGTCGTCTTCTTGGTAACCACTGCTACTGCCGCATCTACCTGTGGGGCCCGCAAACATTCCCTAGCCTGGTCCAGTAAGGGATATAAGTCTGGTGTTGTGCCACAAAGGAGACCCCCTCTCAAATTGGCACTCATCCTCCACAGCCCAAATGCTAAACAAGAAACACACTCACTACTGAAGCACAATGCCGGTTCTATCAGGTTGGTGAGGGTGGCGGTTAGCTTAAGTGGGGTGACATCACCAAGGCTTTGAGCATGCTCAGCCTCCAGCTGCTGGTAGGGGGAGACAACCCGCTTGATGGGATTGGACTGTAGGTATGATGGGGAATATCCCATTCAGCTGCATTTACAGTTTACAGGTTAGTAAACCGTATAAATGCCTTTAGAACAGTGGTTCTCAACCTGTGGGTCGCGACCCCCAAGGGGGCCACCATAGGATTTAGCGGGGGTCGCCTCACCCCATTAAAAAAAAAAGCGCACAAGTTGCTGCCGCTGCCAAGTCCGCTTCTCAGCAGTGGCAAACTCAGTGCCTCCCTTCTAATGCAGCCACAGCTCCCTGCCTCTTAGGGAACCGCGGCTGTGCCTGCGAAACAGTTACGGAGCCGTCCAGTCTCTCGACGGGCTCTGTGCAGCATTGTCCCGCCTCCAAAGGAAGTTGTTTACCACTTCCTTTGGAGGCGGGACAATGGTGCACAGAGCCCGTTTAGAGACAGAAAGGCTTCGCAATGGTTTTACAGGCATAGCCGCGGTTCCCTAAGAGACAGGGAGCCGCGGCTGCAGAAGAAGAACAGGGCAGTAGCAGGCAGACAGAGAGAGGGGAGGAGGGGGCAGGGAACCTGTAACGGGGCTGACATGAGGGAGGGAGGGGGGGCTCATATGGAGGGGGGGGAGGGGGCTGACATGGACAAGGGGGCTGACAGGGAGGGAGGGAGGGAGGAGGGGGGCTGGCATTGATGGATGGATGGATGGAGGGAGGGGGCTGACATGGAGGGAGGGAGGGAGGAGGGGGGCTGACATGGAAGGAGGGAGGGAGGGAGGAGGGGAGCTGACATGGATGGAGGGAAGGAGAGAGGGAGGGAAGGAGGGGTGGCTGACATGGATGGAGGGAAGGAGAGAGGGGAGGGAAGGAGGGGTGGCTGACATGGATGGAGGGAAGGAGAGGGAGGGAAGGAGGGGTGGCTGACATGGATGGAGGGAAGGAGAGAGGGAGGGAAGGAGGGGTGGCTGACATGGATGGAGGGAAGGAGAGAGGGAGGGAAGGAGGGGTGGCTGACATGGATGGAGGGAGGGATGGCGGCTGACATGGAGGGAGGGAGGGGTGGCAGCTGACATGGATAGGGGGGCTGACATGGAGGGAGGGAGGGCTGACATGGAGAGGGGCTGACATCGATGGAGGGAAGGAGAAAGGGAGGGAGGGGTGGCTGACATGGATGGATGGAGGGAAGGAGGGGGGCTGACATGGACAAAGGGAAGAGACAGGGGGACATACTGGACAGAAGGGGGATAAATGCTGGACAGAGGGGAGAGACAGTGCGGGTTAGGATTATAATGGGCAGATGGGGGGGCTAGGACTGGTAATGGGTTGATTAGGGAAGGCTAGGACTGGCAATGGACTGATCAAGGGGGGGGGGTGGAACTGGTAATGTGCTGATAGGGGGGTAGGACTGGTAATGGACTGATGGGGGGCTAGCATTGGGAATGAGTTGATCGGGGAGGTTAGGACTGGAAATGGGCTGATTAGAGGAGGCTAGGACTGGTAATGGGCTGATTAGGGGAGCCTAGCATTGATAATGGGGTTGAGGAGGGACTAGCACTGGAAATGAGCTGATTAGGGGAGGCTAGGACTGGTAATGGGCTGATGGGGTGGGGTAGGACTGGTAATGGACTAATGGGAGGCTAGCATTGGAAATGAGCTGATCGGGGGGGGGCTAGAAATGGGCTGATTAGTGGAGGCTAGGACTGGTAATGAGCTGATGGGGGGGGGTAGGACTGGTATTGGGCTGATTAGGGGAGGCTAGCACTGGTAATGGGGTTGAGGGGGCACTAGCACTGGAAGCGAGCTGATTGGGGGGGGGGCTTCGACTGGGAATGGGCTGATTGTTGGGAGGGGAGGATAGAACTGCTGGCCCTGGAAGAAAACTGGGGGCTAAGGCTACAAATGGGCTGATACGAGGAGATGGGAGAATGGAACTGGAAGGGAGTGGATCTGAGAGGGGCTGCCATGGTATTTGTACTAGAAGGGACTGGTCAGTGGGGAAGGAGGGGGACTGGAAGGGAATGGACACCAGTGGCAGTCATGGGAATGCAAGTTGACATTGGAAGGTACTGAGAGTGAGGACTGGAAAGGGGCTGATACTGGAGATGGTTACTGGGACTGGAAATAGGCTGATGGAAAGAAGTGAAGAAAATGAAAGAAGAGATAAGAAATGGCAGATGGACCATAGACCACAGAAAGAGAGCTAAGAGAAGACAGGAAAGCAGAAGCCTCAGATCGGGACCAGCATGATCAGAGAATAAATTGGTCAGACAACAAAAGTAGAAAAAATCATTTTATTTCATAATAGTGATTTGACTATAAAATCATCATAATTTTGAAATCAAATACTGTTACTTGTTATTGTAATTAATTATTGTGGTTTAAATAAGTACATTTTATAAATAAAAACATATTGCAAAGACCTATAATATATTAATAATTCAACAAATGATTACAGCGACAATGCGTTAACGGTAAAGGAAGAGAGATGCATTCGATTTTATCATTGGGGGTCACCACAAGTTGACCAATGGTAAAAGGGGTCACGGTACAAAAAAGGTCGAGAACCACTGCTTTAGAATATCAGGTCCCACGTACCTCTGCTTCCTAGTGCCAAGCTCTGGAACCTTACCTGAGTGACTTGTCTCTCCAAATGTACCCGTTCCTCCAGCACAACCTGTAATTGCTGGTTTGTATCTAGAATTCCTGAATGATTTGAAATCTGCCAGTCAAACAAAATATGAAATCATTCGCCCTACAAACATTACAAAGTCCCTCACCAAAGCCCCATCCCTTATGTCTTCAGAACACAAAGTCCCTCACTACTGTCACTGTCCTACCCTGACTGTGTATGGCATGCGGTCCTTCACTATTGCCACAGCCTTAGTCCCATTCTTAGATTATCCCTACTACTATGAAGTGGTCAACACAATCTTCCCCCGCCTATCTTGAGAGTACCACAAGGTTCCTCACTAGCCAAAGCCCTGCCTTCATCTGGCTCCAGTGCAGCATAATACTTCTTACTGGCCAAAGTTCTGTGCTCATCTGTTTCCAAAAGACTGTTCATTGCTCTGCCTTCCCTCCTCTACAGTATGAGATCTCTTACCAGAGCACAGCCCTGTCCTGTCCTCACCTAGCTTCCAGAAAGCAAAGAAACTCCCCCCGATAGTGATGTGAAGCTCTGTTCTACCTGCTGGATCATAAGTTCAGCCATTTCCAGTTTTTTGCGCAAATCCTCAATTTGCTGCTTCAAGCCATTGTTTTCGGAAACAAGTACACCAAGCTTTTCTGCCAGCTCCGAGTTCTGCTGCTTGAGTTCCTCGCTACTTTTTCTAAAAGAGAAGGATATGCAGAAATCATGCAACAGACAAAGAGTCCTGGGTAGTTCTGGTCCAAAGATTATTGGTTTGTTAAATTAGATTTGTGCTTGCCTGCTCACCAAAACCTTTCTAGTGAGGAAAACCATTAATAAAATAATTTAGTGCAGCATATAAAACCATACACAATAAAATAAACATTTTTCAGCAATAAATACAATTCTGTAATTACTATCATTTAACATTAAAAGCACAAAACTAAAATGGCCAGCACTGCATATAAGTCAGCTAACAGCAACAGAAAAATTAGCTAGAGGCTAACGAAAATAGCTACATCTCTAGAGATTTGCAAAATGCCAATAAGCTCTGTAATATAGAGCTTCCTAACAATTTTTGTGGTCATGGCACATCTGATATTAGCTTCATGTTGTTGTTGCAAACCACCTTCCTTTCCCACCCAACCCATGAAGTGTTTTGGGGGTGGGGTGGCACCAGGACTGTACCAAGCCATAAATGCGCCCTGTGTGACTTGAAAACCTGGCGTGCGCCCCACTCCCCACCCCCGACTCCACACAGCTGCCTGCCCTAGCCCCTTCACTGCTTTTCCTGTTTCCTTGGCAGCGGCAGTGGCGGACCTCCAATTAAAAAAAAACATGTCGGTCTTTCCAACTCGGCGCTTCCATGGCTGGTCTGATCCCTCCCTCCCTCTGACATAAGCAGGGTGAGACCAGACCAGCCATGCAAGTGTGGAGTTGAAAAGACTTGCGTGTTTTTTTTCCCAACTGGAAGTCCGCTCCACTGCCACCAAGGGAACAGGAAAAGAGGCAGCAAGGCAAAGGCTGGCAGCGTGGGCAGTCGGCCCTAAATGCACCCCTATGTTGCGGCTGCACCGCTCACACAGGGCTAGGTACGGCGCTGGGTGGCACTGCTGACACAATCTCCACCTCCCCTACAGTAGTGCTGCCCCACTACCAATATACTTTATGGCCATACCAGCCATGATCTTACACTGCGTTACAGAGAAAGCTAGCAGGAAATACCAGATATGGCACATATTGAGGCACCAAAGACCAAATACAGAGCCACCAGTGCAAGGGGCTCTATAACGTGTAGTGCCTACATGCCAAAACATGGTTGTGTACGGTGAAAATTGATAAGCAGTAAAAAGGACAATAAATCCACTTTGCAGTTCACTTTGGTGGGTTGTCCTTGTTTATTCACTTCACTCCTTGTTTGTGCTTTTGGACTTGCGAGTGTGAGTGCTTTTTGAATGGTGCTGTGGGGGAGAACTCTGACCACTTCTGCTTACTGTATCAAAAAGAGCAGAGGGATCCGCACACCAATAGAAGAACAAACCAAGCAGACCCTGGACTGACAACAATTATAGGTGGAAAACCTTGTTTATTATGCCCTGACACGTTTCGGCTAACCAGCCTTCTTCAGGGGGTCTTAAAAGGAGCACACCTCAAAGAAAAATGACAATAATAATAGATAATAATAATCATCATAAACATGTATATAATACATACAATTAAAACATAACTTTAATTATTACATTAAACATGTTAATCAAACAGGCAGAAAACCTGTGATATTAAATACATGTTAAAGATAAAATCAAACAGTTAAAAACATAAATATATAGAAATGATATCTTTAAAAATGATATGAACCCAAGAGTGTATCAATAAATATAAAAATTAAATATAAATAATTTAAAAGCAAAAAAAGAGCAAAAAAGAGAGACGAGGAGGGCAAAAGGAATGAATAAATACCTTAAATCTGTCATGTAGAGCACTAAAGACCTAAATCAGGCATGTAGGATGCTAAAAACTGTCAATAAATAAATAAATACCATATATAAGAAGGCAAAGTACCATAAAAATACCATATAATAATAAATAACACTAAGACCAATAATAAATAGCTTATATAATATGTATGTAAAAGCACGTCATAAATAATTAGATGTGGAGAAAGTATCTGACCAAGTTTTATTTTAAAAAGGAACTTTAATCAATAGGCAGAGGTGCTCATAAAAAAACAGTAATAAGAATGTGTTAAATGAACCAGCACAAAATTAGTAATGAGTAAATGTACTGGTGTTTAAAGAGAACAATAACGTCACAGCTTGAGCATAGCCTGTAAACTAGCCGAAGGTCTGCAGCATATGTCTTGTAACAAAACCACGAAGTATAGACAATACATTGTATCACGAACAGTAGACAATTTGCCTACAAACGAAAAAATTAAAAACAAATATTGCGACCTTGGAGTATGTGCTGTAAGAATGTTGTAACACAGAACCCTATAAAATGAAACATTTTTCATTAATCACACGCTTAACAGCAATTCTGCTCAGAGTGACAAAATACGTGCAAAATAAATAGAAACAAAAAACATCGGCGTTTTCCCGCCATCATAAGTTAGGGGTAGGCAAACCCAAATAAATTATTCTAAATAATAGTAAAAACAATCTTATGTAGTTAATACCACCCCTAAAAATGTGCTAATGGATAAAAAATAGCATCGTATAAAAGATGAACTGCCACGGACAATACAAACTTCAAAAAAAAGGGTTGTACCTTGTACCATAAAATATATTGAATCCTTATGAATTGACACATGTAGCAGTATAAGAAAACTATGTGAACCCTTAAAAGAAGACATAAAATATATACTGGCAGAAATGCCGCTTCAAAAAACGTGATGATGTACAGTGTGAATAAAAGCTCAGATATTGGCACATTCGCGCTTTCAAATTAGGAGTCAGTGGAGCAAATGAACTGCTCTAAATGAATAATAAAATAAAATAACATAATACTCTTGATGAAAATCGTTAGAGAACATGCTGCAGAAAAATTATGCTGTATTGACACATAAGAGTCAAAGAACCAAGGGTTTCACCATTGAACACCCATTGCACGCCGATTCTGATCTGCGAGAAGGCGGCATTCAAAACGGAAGCAAACATAAGATGTCAGCGTTTTCCCGCTTTTATGAATTAGGGGTCAACAAAATCAAATAAATCATTCCAACTTGTATTGGAAGCAATATTATGTAGCTAATCATATGCGTTATTGCTACTAACAAAACTGTAAGCAACCACGGAAGCAAACAGATCAAATTTTGTAACGTGTATTATATAAAAAAGATCTAAAAAAACAACTCGTAATCCAACCCTCAAAAAAGCATGTAACATGTACCATAGAGATATACCATAAATCCTTATTGATTAATGCATGTAACAATGTAAAAAAATTTTGCGTGAGCTCAGAGAGAAACTGAAGGAACCACCTCTGCCTACGGATGTTACTCTTGTGCTCAATTATGCGTGTCTTTATACTCCTTGTAACAAGATTTTGTGTGCAGAGCCCGGCTTAAAAAATTCCTTTTTAGTCACCAAAACATTCTCATAAGAGAAATTCCAATATAAGAGACATTTTGGTACCGTCCGCTCTAGGTAAGCCTAGATTCATTCCAAAAGCATGTGGACATTTTAAATGTGGTAGGTGTTGTGTTTGTGAGAATGTTTTGGTGACTAAAAAGGAATTTTTTAAGCCGGGCTCTGCACACAAAATCTTGTTACAAGATTTTTCCAATTGCGATACTCAGAATGTCATCTATTTGATCCTTTGCCCCTGTAACCTTTGCTACATTGGAAAAACTAAAAGGAGTATAAAGACACGCATAATTGAGCACAAGAGTAATATCCGTAGACAGGTGGTTGATAAACCCCTGGTAAATCATTGGTTGGAAGCCCGACATACACTTTCCGATTTGAGATTTTTGGTTTTAAAAGTAGTATGGCCCCATTGGCGAGGGGGTGACTTGGACAAACTCCTCCTTCGTCTTGAAAAGAGGTTTATTTATGAACCGTACGCTGCATCCATTGGGTTTAAACAGGGAGGTTGACCTTTCCGGTTTTTTATAATTGTTCTCCTTTTTTCCTCCCTCCTTCTCCTTCCCTCCCCCTTCCCCCTCCCCCTCCCCCTCCTTCCCCCCTTTTCCCTCCCCCCTTTCTTCCCCCTCCCCCTTCCCTCTTCTTCCTTCCCCCCTTCCCCTTCTTCCTTCCTTCCCCCCTCCCTCCCCCCCTTCTTCCTTCCCCCTCCCTCCCCCCCTTCCCTCTTCTTCCTTCCCCCTTCCCCTTCTTCCTTCCTTCCCCCCTTTCTCCTCCCCCTCCCTTTCTCCCCCTTCCCTTCCTTCCCCCCTCCCCTCTTCCTTCCTCTCCTGTCCTTCCCCTTCCCCCTCCCCCCTTTTTTCCCCTCCCCTTCCCTTCCCTTCCTTCTCTCTCTCCCCTTCCTTCCTTTTCTCCCTTTCTTCCTCTCTTTCCCCCTCCCCTCCCCTTTCCCCACCCCCTCCTTCTTTCCCCTCCTCCCCCCCTTTTCTCCTTTCTCTCCCTTCCCCCTTCCTTCCTCTCTCCCCCTTTCCCCTTCCCCTTCTCCCCTCCCCTCCTTCCTCCCCCTCCCTTCCCCTTTCCTTCTTTCCTCCCCCTCCTCCCTTCTTCCCCTCCCCTCCTCCCCCTCCCCCCCTCTCCCCCTTCCCTTCCCCCTCCCCCCTCCCCCTCCTTTTTTCTTTTTTTCTGTTTTCTTTTGTACTTTACTTATTTTTGGTTTTAAAACTAAACATTCTTGCATTTCAATATGATAAGTCTTGCAGTAGGTCTCTATATGTTTTTCATTAAGAACGTTAGATTTTATAATCCATTTCAAGTAGTTTATTTTTTCTGCTAACCCCTAACCCGTATAGGCGGGAAAATGCCGGTATTTAGGTCTTCATCTGCATTGGGCAATATCGCGTTATTTTGAGCAGCATTGCTGTGTACAAGGTACTTCATGGTAAGCCTCCATTCCTTCAGTTTCTCTCCAAGAGTTCACGCAAATTTTTTTTACATTGTTACATGCATTAATCAATAAGGATTTATGGTATATCTCTATGGTACATGCTACATGCTTTTTTGAGGGTTGGATTACGAGTTGTTTTTTTAGATCTTTTTTATATAATACACGTTACAAAATTTGATCTGTTTGCTTCCGTGGTTGCTTACAGTTTTGTTAGGAGCAATAATACATATGATTAGCTACATAATATTGCTTCCAATACAAGTTGGAATGATTTATTTGATTTTGTTGAAGCAGAATCGGCGTGCAATGCGTGTTCAATGGTGAAACCCTTGGTTCTTTGACTCTTATGTGTCAATACAGCATAATTTTTCTGCAGCATGTTCTCTAACGATTTTCATCAAGAGTATTATGTTATTTTATTTTATTGTTCATTTAGAGCAGTTCATTTGCTCCACTGACTCCTAATTTGAAAGCGTGAATGTGCCGATATCTGAGCTTTTATTCACACTGTACATCATCACGTTTTTTGAAGCGGCATTTCTGCCAGTATATATTTTATGTCTTCTTTTAAGGGTTCACATAGTTTTCTTATACTGCTACATGTGTCAATTCATAAGGATTCAATATATTTTTATGGTACAAGGTACAACCCTTTTTTTGAAGTTTGTATTGTCCGTGGCAGTTCATCTTTTATACGATGCTATTTTTTATCCATTAGCACATATTTAGGGGTGGTATTAACTACATAAGATTGTTTTTACTATTATTTAGAATAATTTATTTGGGTTTGCCTACCCCTAACTTATGATGGCGGGAAAACGCCGATGTTTTTTGTTTCTATTTATTTTGCACGTATTTTGTCACTCTGAGCAGAACTGCTGTTAAGAGTGTGGTTAATGAAAAATGTTTCATTTTATAGGGTTCTGTGTTACAACATTCTTACAATACATACTCCAAGGTCGCAATATTTGTTTTTTTTTTATTTTTTTGTTTTTTTTTTATAAACTTTATTTAAATTCCATCAATGAACAACAATAACACATCAAACAATAGCAGCCCGGGGAGTGCACTCTTATCCCCACCGGGGCGCAATATAAAGAAACACAACAGATGGATTATATCATTTTATCCCAACCCACTGCCTCCCACCCACCCATCCCCCACCTCCTCACCCCCCCCCACCCACCCCACAACCAATGTGAAAATCATACAAACACAATCGGCAGCAACTCTATTCCATTGTCCAGTATCTCAAGTCCCCAACTGGAGGATCTCATTGCGACTACGAACCCCGAGTTGTTGGATATAGGGTTCCCAAATTGACATAAACATGGCCCAACGCTTGACACTGCCCCGCGCCATCCAGCGCTCCGTTAGCATCAAATGGTGGAAACTATTCCGCCATTCAGCAAAGGTAGGTGGCTGGGGGTCCCTCCACAGGCGGAAGTAGCGGCCCCTTTCCCACCAGACAAGCCTTCCTCATTAATAGCCTTTCTCCTCTCTTCGCTGGGGCGGGAGGTCCCATCAGGTCCAATACTACAAAGAGACCAGTCCATCTCAGATGTTGCTGCAGTAACCTGCTCAGAAAAGCGCCTATTTTAGCCCAATAGGAACGTAATCTCCGACATCCCCACCACATATGCAGGAGAGTGGCCAGAGGCTCGGAACAACGAGGACAGCTACCATCCGTCGGTAGGCGGCTACGAAATGCCCTCCGTGGAGAGAAATTAGCTCGGGTCACGCATTTAAACTGAACCTCCCTCCAACGAGACCCCTGTGCCACATATACTATCCGTCTCAGAGCCGTCGCAACCGATCCCGGGGCAACCTCCCCTCCTAACTCCGCCTCCCATGCCACCTCAACCCCCCTGTAGTCAGGAGGTGCTCGGAAGCTGTCCAGGCGGTGTTTCAAAGTAGAGATCGAGGGCGGATGATCCTCCCCCAAACTAAAAAACTCCAAGATTACGGCGGAGCGTTCAATATGCAGTGCTCCCCGCGGTAAAGATGCTACATAGTGAGAGGCCTGCATGTATGCAAAGCAGTGTCGAGGTGGCAGGTCATACTCCCGGCTCAGCGTCCGAAAGGATTTACAGCCTCCCACAGAATCCACCAAATGCCCCACATTCCGTATGCCTCGCAACCCCCAATCCCGAAAGGTCCCCGTCTCCGAACCGGGAGGAAAATTGATGTTCCCTTGTAGAGGCAACCAGCTGGAGACCCTCCCCGTTTCATTCCAATATTTATTGAGTTGTTGCCAGGTTCGTTTAACAGAATCTACCAATGCACTCCGCAGTATACCCCCGGGTAGCTTACATTTTGGGTCATGGAGGACCCCCAACAAGGTAAACGGGTGTACCAAGTTCTCCTCAAACGCCCTAGGTGTATATACTTCGGTATCCCCCAGCCAGTCCCCCAGATGTCGAGCCTGACAGGCCAGACTGTACAACTTCAAATCCGGCAATCCCATACCCCCATGACGCCACGGCCCCACCAGCCGGACCCAGGGGATACGCGCCCTTTTCCCTTTCCATAGAAACGTTTTAATAGAGGCCTCCAGTCGACGAAGATCCCGACCCAGCAGCCAGACTGGTAGAGTCTGCAACCAATACAGAAGCCGTGGCAAGATAATCATTTGGATGGCCGCTATTCTCCCAGAGAGCGATAGGGGTAACGATTCCCATGCCTTTAATTGTGCGGACAAGCGTTTTGAGAAACGATCAAAGTTACAGGCATATAGCGCCCGAGGTCGTCTAGACAATACAATACCCAGATACACAAAATCATCATCCGCCCACCGAAGGGGGAACTCTCCCCCCCACTTGTCACGGAGAAGCCCCAAAACATCCAGGGCCTCCGACTTGTCCCGATTAATGCGGAGTCCGGCAAAGGCCCCAAAGCGCGTGAATTCACCTAAGAGGGCCTGCAAAGAAGCACCGGGGCTGGATAGGTGAACCAATAAATCATCTGCAAAGGCCGAGACGGTAAACTCCTGTTGGCCCACCCTCACCCCCTTTATCTCCCCCGAGCCCTCAATAACACGGATCAAGGGGTCCAAGGAGAGGACAAACAGCAAGGGGGAGAGAGGACAGCCCTGTCGCGTGCCCCGCTCCAACGCAAAGGCGTCGGAGAGCACCCCATTGCACAAAATACCCGCTGTTGGAGAGAGATATAAACTCTGCACCAGTTGGCAAAAAGCAGTGCCCAGACCATAACGCGGCAGGAGGTTCCAGAGATAATGCCAATTAACCCTGTCAAAGGCCTTCTCTGCATCGAAGCTAACCAGAAGTGAGGCCTGTTGCCGGGCATGAACCCATTCCAAGGAGGCCAGAATTTTCCGGAGGTTCCGAACCGCGTAACGTCCTTTCACAAAACCTACTTGTGCTTCGTGAACTAAGTGTCCTAACACACCCGCCAGTCGAACAGCCAAAACTTTTGCTAGCAATTTTAGATCAAAATTAAGGAGGGAGATAGGGCGATACGAAGCAGCCGATAATGGGTCTTTGCCCGGTTTTGGGATCAGAGTAATGTGGGCGTGATTCTGCCCCCAGCGAAAGGCCCCACGCTCCGCCCTCTCACTGAAGACTTCTCGGAGGAGCGGGCTTACACAGTCACTAAGGATTTTGTAGAATTCTGCACCGAGCCCATCCGGTCCTGGCGTTTTACAACAACTGGCCACCGAGATAGCAGATTGTATCTCCTGCGGGGTAATAGGCTGATCTAACTCCGCTCCCTGCTCCTCAGAGAGCCGGGGCAAGTCCAATCCATTCAAATAGGTAGACATTGTCTCAGCTGGCCCGGGCTCCGCTCTATACAAAGATTGAAAAAAACCTCGGAAAACCTTAGCAATGTCCTCCCTCCTTTTATGCACCCTACCACTATCGTCTCGAAGTGCCGCCACCAAGGACGAGCCTCGGCGACCCTGTAGACAGCGCGCCAGCAGCTTCCCAGGTTTCTCCCCATAGCAGTGTAACCGATACCGATAGTAAAGAACTGACTTCTTGGCCCGTTGATGCAGTAACTCATTAAGGTCCACTTGGGCTTCCCAGAGCTGTTTCTTAAGAGCGGGGGAGGGAGCATGAGCACAGCTGCGACGAAGTTTGGTCACCCGTCTTTCAAGCGTAATGATGCGTGCAGCCAAAGTTCGACGCTTCCGAGCAGCAAACCCTATAATATCCCCCCTAAGGACCACCTTTGCTGTCTCCCATATCAATTCAGGGTCGTCGATATGGCCTTGATGGTCACTAATAAACTCCTTCCACCTCTGCCGGATAAACTGATGGAACTGCGGGTCGTGATAAAGTCCCAGAGGGAATCGCCAAAGCCGTGTATATGGGACTTCTTCCCCCCATTGCAAGTCCACCCAAACCAAGGCGTGGTCAGAGACCTCCAAAGGGCCAATCTGGGCATCGCCCATAGGGGCGAATAACGCGGCGGAGAGGAGAAGATAGTCAATACGCGCGCTAGTGCCATGGGCCCTAGATTGGTGGGTATAGTCCTTTTCTAAGGGGTGGAGCAGTCGCCAGGGGTCAATTAAGCCCAGGCGCCGACAAAAATGTTGCAGCACTCGAGACGACAAGACTCTCTCCCGCACCTCCCCCCCCCTAGATGTATCAAGGTCGGCATCTAGGACCCCGTTGTAGTCCCCCCACGGATCAAGGGGCAATCAGGCATTTGTTCAACCACCGACGCCAAGCCACTATAAAAACCCGAGTCACATATATTGGGGCCATACAAATTTCCAAGAATTACCTGTCTCCCCTCGAGGTGGCCTGAGACCAAAAGGGACCTCCCGTCTGTATCCGAGCGGATGGTGCCCGCCACAAAACGAAGACGTTTGTGGACTAACATAACCACCCCCCCCTTAACCCCTTTAGCTGGTGATCCCCACACCTGCCCCACCCAGTTCCTACAGAGTTTGGCATGTTCCTCCGCTGACTGGTGAGTCTCTTGGAGCATGGCAATATCGCAGCGATGTCTGGCCAAAGCCTGTAAGATTTTATATCTCTTAATAGGGCTCCCCAGGCCACAAACATTCCAGGAAATAATCTTCAGAGCAACGGGGCAGTGTCAAGGTTCTGGCATGAGTACCTTCCTATGCGTGAAGAGAGGACCCCCCCAGCCTGGAGCCCTCCCAAACCAGCCCTCCAGCTAGAACCCTGCTGCCGATTGGAAAATCCCAGAGTAACAAATATCCCCCCCTCCCCTTCCCCCACAATCCCCCCCCACCCCCCCAGTCCCCCCCTCCCCCACACTCCCCCCTCTCCCCAAGCCTCCTCTATCAGTCCGTCCGCGTGGTCGGACAAACTTCCCATGACAAAACGGGCTACCCCTTCTATACCCTTCATAGCCTCCTCCCTAGGGTTCAATCAGCAGCTACCTATATCTTTGCCCAGCACCCCATAGCCCTCTATGCCTTCCCACTCTCCGAGATCCATAGTGCCCCTCTGCGCTCCATCACACCTAGCACACCGTCAGAGCCCAATGAGTCCCGGGGAGCTCCCCGGGACCCAATACACATCCTGGGGACCCCATATTCTCCACCCACAACCCCCAACGCAGGTCGGGAGTCTAACGGCCAGTGTGACAGCCTCCCCCCGCCCACTCACCAGGCTCGAGGGGGATACACCTGAAGGGAGTAAAGGCCAACTATTCTTAGAGGGCCATAACTAGACCGCCCTCCAGCAGAACATGCAACTCCTCCCTCCCTTCCCCCCCCCCCACGCATAATCTCCTCTACGGGTCCCCGCGGGAGTGCCGCCGTCAGGCTGCATTCCTGTCGGAAGCCGACAGTTCTCTCTCCCCAAAGCACAACTAACTGCGCGCCACAATAACCACTATGGGGCAGGAAGGGACCGGTCAACAGCCACCCAAAGCCATCCCAGTCACTCGCACGCCCCCCCCCCCAGCAAGTGCACGCCGCTCAACTCACACATCCACATGCACCCCGTCCCGACCCGAGTTCCCCCGCCCCCTTCTCCCCCACTCACAACACTTAAAGTCTGATAAACAAAATATACTACAGTGATAACAAGGTCCTCACTGAAGTGCCACTATGCAGCACTGGTGCAGTATAATATAACCTAATAACCAGTCTGGTAGCGGAGCCGCTAACCAGGGACCCCCGAGCCCTCCCTATCCCTCCCCCCCCCCCCGCAACCAAGTACACTTCACTCAAACCAACACATGCACAGTCAATCCAACCCCCGCTGCTCCCCGCGCTCCCTCACCCTCAGCACGTGGCGGCAGCCATCTTGGATTCTAAAAAACAAGGTAAAACCTCAACGGTAACAATGTTACTGCTCGAGTGCTAGAACGTTACATTGGTGCGGAACAGTGTAGCAGGGATCGGAAACAAATGCAACACTCATCATCAAGCCCACTAATGCCACCCGACCTCCCAGCCTCACTAAGACAATTATCTAAATAGCATCACAACAAGTCGTTGGGGGAGGGAGGGAGGGAGGGGAGCGGGGAGAGACAGCGCTTACACAGCCCCCAAGGGCAAGGAGCAGTCCCAGGCTGTCGGAAATGTCCTTCGACCACTGGGGTTCCCCCCACAATGTCAGTGTGTCAGTAAGACATCAGTCAGCAGAGTCATGGGCTGGAACCACCAGCAGTGTTGAGAGTGTCCAAGAAGGAAGCCGCCTCTTCAGGTGAGAGCAGGAACCGAGGCCGACCCTGGTAGTCCACTCTTAATCGAGCTGGATACAGGAGGGAAAAACGCACCCCTTGTCTCCGGAGTTGAGTGCACACAGCTGCGTAGGCCCGTCTTTGCTGGCTGACGAGCATCGAATAATCTTGAAGAACCAATATGCGCTCTGCATTAGAGTCCTGCCCGCTGCGGCTCCGGGCTGCTCGGAGCACATCTTCCTTCCTCCGGTAGTCCAAGAAGCGCGCTATAACAGCACGCGGGCTCCTTGCTTGTTCCCTCCGTGGACCCAATCTGTGCACTCGTTCCAGTTTAGTGCTGGTGTTATCATTATCGCCCATAAGTTTAGCAATCCAAGCCAGAATAAAATCATACAGGGCGCTATCTGCCACAGTCTCTGGGATCCCTACGAATCGCAGATTTTTACGCCGCCCTCGGTTTTCTAAATCATCAAGCTTTTCACCTTGTTGCTTAACCAACTTTTCCAGGGCTTCCACTCGGGCTTGTAACGAGTTCTGCGTGTCCTCAATATCTGACACACGTGTCTCCACATGCTCAACACGGCCTGAGAAATCTGTTACACGTTGGCCGACACTGTGTATCTGCTCCGATATTTCTTGAAATCGAGCATCGAGGGCTTGCACCACTGCCGCGGAAACCTCCGCCACCAGCCCCTGAGTGTCACTAGTGCCGGGGCTACGAGGTACGTTCTCCGCCGTTTTAGTCTCCGGGAGCCGAGCCTTCTCCTTCCTCGGAGTTTTCGTCGCCATCGGGCCACTTACTACGCTGCGAGTGAGGCACTTCCACCAAGCCGCTGAGGGTTCAACGCATCGAACAATTAATATGAGGAGATTCCACCAAAAGTGGGAGAATATTGCTGGTTTGAGGGGTAGGTTACCCGGAGCTGATCAGCACACGTCCGATCAGCTCATTTGCCAAACCGGAAGTCGCAATATTTGTTTTTAATTTTTTCGTTTGTAGGCAAATTGTCTACTGTTCGTGATACAATGTACTGTCTATACTTCGTGGTTTTGTTACAAGACATATGCTGCAGACCTTCGGCTAATTTACAGGCTATGCTCAAGCTGTGACGTTATTGTTCTCTTTAAACACCAATACATTTACTCATTACTAATTTTGTGCTGGTTCATTTAACACATTCTTATTACTGTTTTTTTATGAGCGCCTCTGCCTATTGATTAAAGTTCCTTTTTAAAATAAAACTTGGTCAGATACTTCCTCCACATCTAATTATTTATGACGTGCTTTTACATACATATTATTATATAAGCTATTTATTATTGGTCTTAGTGTTGTTTATTATTATATGGTATTTTTATGGTACATTGCCTTCTTATATATGGTATTTATTTATTTATTTGTCAGTTTTTAGCATCCTATATGCCTGATTTAGGTCTTTAGTGCTCTACATGACAGATTTAAGGTATTTATTCATTCCTTTTGCCCTCCTCGTCTCTCTTTTTGCCCTTTTTTTGCTTTTAAATTATTTATATTGAATTTTTATATTTATTGATACATTCTTGGTTTCACATCATTTTTAAAGATATCATTTCTATATATTTATGCTTTTAACTGTTTGATTTTATCTTTAACATGTATTTAATATCACAGGTTTTCTGCCTGTTTGATTAACATGTTTAATGTAATAATTAAAGTTATGTTTTAATTGTATGTATTATATACATGTTTATGATGATTATTATCATTTTTCTTTGAGGTGTGCTCCTTTTAAGACCCCCTGAAGAAGGCTGGTTAGCCGAAACGCGTCGGGGCGTAATAAACAAGGTTTTCCACCTATAATTGTTGTCAGTCCAGGGTCTGCTTGGTTTGCACTTCTTCTTACTGGCAATCACTAGGAGAAATGAGAGCCAGAAGGCAAAGATGCCGCATAGGGACCAAGCATGTCCTAATTTTCCCCTGGACTCTTAGAACTGTAGCATTAGAGAGGAACTAAGCTATTTTCAATCTGTTTTCTCTCTCTCTCAACAACTGAAGAGTGAAGTTGGGAGGGGGAAGGAAGAATGGGAGGAGCAAGCAGAAGAGGGGGGAGAAGCAGCGAGTAACCACAGTGGAGGTGACAGAAAGGAACAGGAATGTGGGGAGAACAGATGGAGAGGATGCTGGGGATGAGTGTCAAACAGTGCTGCTGGAGAAGAAGAAGGACCTGCATAGGGTATGGAGGAATAGAAATACAGGTAATCCTAAGGATAGTAAGAGGGAATGGAAACAGGAGTTAATATCTAGATCAGAGGGGAAATGGGACATGTGGATGTGATAGTGCCTAATGCGCCTTGCGATCTTGGAGAAGTCATGCCACCCTTCATTGCCTCGGATACAAATTTGGGGCCTCATTTATTAACACGCATTAATACGATTTCATGCATGTCAAATAACACAAGCCCATTATTCTCAATGGTAACATTAGATCTTACCTGCTAACTTTCTTTCCTTGAGTCTCTCCAGTCAAGTTCAGACGTATGGGTTATGCTCGCCTATCAGTAGATGGAGACTGAGAACCACTGGTTTGATGATGAAGTGGTCCTGTACAGGCCTGCTCTCCAGTATTTCTTAACAAAGCAGACGCTAGAACCAGAGATAGCATAGTTACTCACCTGTAACAGGTGTTTTCTGGGAACAGAAGGAATCAGTCCTCACATATGAGGTGACATTGACGCTGACAGAGCCCATGCGGAGCATTTCCCCAGCTTTCACAAAAGGCCTTTGGGAATGCTACCATGCCTGCATGGTCCCCTTCCCGCCCAAGGATGCCATCTTGGCCAGTCAGATGACATAGCGAAAAAGGACTTCAACAATGTAGGGAGGCAACTCCAAGGCGAGGAGGGAGGGTTATGAGGACTGATTCCTGCTGTTCCCAGAGATAACCTGTTACAGATGAGTAACTATGCTTTCTCCAGGAACAAGCAGTAAGTCAGTCCTTACGTATAGGACTCCCTAGTTCCAGGCTGCCGAGGACTGAACCACATCAAAACTAAGAAAACCTTTAAGTCAGGGCAAATTGATATCATAGATAAAAGCTCCCAATCTCAATAAATGACCATCTTAATAGTTATTCTTTTGTCGGAGCTAGCCGTGGGAAGGCCGGAAGGGAAACCGGCTCTCACCAGGCGGGTAGCTACTTTTATTCTCAAAGGTTCTTCACCAAAAATTAAAGTTAAAGTACAATTAACCAGTAAAGTTTAAATCAAGTAGACTTATCTCAATCCAAAATGCCAGTTATAATAGGTACACGACGTGCACGTTTCGGGCAATCCAACCCTGTTTCAAGTGTAATAACCAGGCTTCAAAATTCTTCATAAGCTGTTTTCAAAACTACTGCTTCCAAAACGCCGTCATCGCAGCTGAGGTCAATCTTACAATGGCTGATAAAACGCTTTTAAAAACCAAGAGAACCATCCAATCAGAATCGGGAAAAACCCCCACATGTCGGGGAACCCCTGATCTGATTGGTCCGCATAGAGTTATGACGAAAATTTCTTTCAATGGGGCAAAACCAGTCATCTAAATCATCCATAGTCCCGGGCCCTGATCATTGATGAATGAAATATTCAGACAAGATTGATAGTTTTATAGTAAAGACATACTCTAAAGAAGACTCTGCCAGTCAATTTCTTTGTTCATGCCCCTTGGTTCCATCGTTTCAAGACGAAATATCCAGCGTTGTTCAAGGTATTGAAGACGCTCTTCACGATGCCCTCCCCGAGGGTTAATTGGGACATGATCAATTATAGACCAGACAAGCTGGTCAAAAGAATGGGAGTATTCCTTACAATGAGACACCATAGGTGCTGATAGTACCATGCATCGATGACGTGAGGCATGTTCTGTCAAACGGCACTTCATAGATCGTATAGTCCTACCAATATACAAAAGGAGGCAGGGACATTGTATTAAATACACTACAAAAGCAGTATCACAATTGGTATCCCATCGGCGTCGAAAGACTTGATGTGTTATAGGATGAATCCATTCAATACCAGTAAGAGTAGAGATACAATATTTACAATGTTGACACGCTGAATGACCATATATAGGTTCCGAATATGAACATCGGTCCTCCGGCATAGATGTTTTAACAAGAATATCTCCAATATTACGACCCCGAGAAAATGCAATCTGCAAGGGTAAATTAAAGCATTCATGGAGTTGGAGTATAGGCCAGTGGGTTTTTATAATCTGTAAAATTTGTGGACTAAGAATCATATAAGGTAAAACACCAGTAACTTTCGGTATAGCTGGAGATTTTGAAATCGCATATGCTGGGTCCAATAACCACTCTCGATGAGTGCAACATGCTCTTTTATAGGCTTTTCTCACAATATGATCTGGATATCCACGTGCTTTTAAACGTTTATAAAGATCTTGAGCATGAACTTTAAACACCTCTAATGAATGACACAGTCTTTTACACTATTATACACTATTATAGTTTTCATCCGGGCCCCCTACGACGCGGGCTTCCTTATGGACAATTCCTCAGACTACGCGGCCTGTGTCATTCATTAGAGGTGTTTAAAGTTCATGCTCAAGATCTTTATAAACGTTTAAAAGCACGTGGATATCCAGATCATATTGTGAGAAAAGCCTATAAAAGAGCATGTTGCACTCATCGAGAGTGGTTATTGGACCCAGCATATGCGGTTTCAAAATCTCCAGCTATACCGAAAGTTACTGGTGTTTTACCTTATATGATTCTTAGTCCACAAATTTTACAGATTATAAAAACCCACTGGCCTATACTCCAACTCCATGAATGCTTTAATTTACCCTTGCAGATTGCATTTTCTCGGGGTCGTAATATTGGAGATATTCTTGTTAAAACATCTATGCCGGAGGACCGATGTTCATATTCGGAACCTATATATGGTCATTCAGCGTGTCAACATTGTAAATATTGTATCTCTACTCTTACTGGTATTGAATGGATTCATCCTATAACACATCAAGTCTTTCGACGCCGATGGGATACCAATTGTGATACTGCTTTTGTAGTGTATTTAATACAATGTCCCTGCCTCCTTTTGTATATTGGTAGGACTATACGATCTATGAAGTGCCGTTTGACAGAACATGCCTCACGTCATCGATGCATGGTACTATCAGCACCTATGGTGTCTCATTGTAAGGAATACTCCCATTCTTTTGACCAGCTTGTCTGGTCTATAATTGATCATGTCCCAATTAACCCTCGGGGAGGGCATCGTGAAGAGCGTCTTCAATACCTTGAACAACGCTGGATATTTCGTCTTGGAACGATGGAACCAAGGGGCATGAACAAAGAAATTGACTGGCAGAGTCTTCTTTAGAGTATGTCTTTACTATAAAACTATCAATCTTGTCTGAATATTTCATTCATCAATGATCAGGGCCCGGGACTATGGATGATTTAGATGACTGGTTTTGCCCCATTGAAAGAAATTTTCGTCATAACTCTATGCGGACCAATCAGATCAGGGGTTCCCCGACATGTGGGGGTTTTTCCCGATTCTGATTGGATGGTTCTCTTGGTTTTTAAAAGCGTTTTATCAGCCATTGTAAGATTGACCTCAGCTGCGATGACGGCGTTTTGGAAGCAGTAGTTTTGAAAACAGCTTATGAAGAATTTTGAAGCCTGGTTATTACACTTGAAACAGGGTTGGATTGCCCGAAACGTGCACGTCGTGTACCTATTATAACTGGCATTTTGGATTGAGATAAGTCTACTTGATTTAAACTTTACTGGTTAATTGTACTTTAACTTTAATTTTTGGTGAAGAACCTTTGAGAATAAAAGTAGCTACCCGCCTGGTGAGAGCCGGTTTCCCTTCCGGCCTTCCCACGGCTAGCTCCGACAAAAGAATAACTATTAAGATGGTCATTTATTGAGATTGGGAGCTTTTATCTATGAGGACTGAACCACGACAGCACCAATGGTGACCAAAAGGGTAGCCGTGAGTTGCAGAAGGTGAGACCTGACAGAGAGGCTCTGCAAGACCCTAGCATCCAGTGACAATATCACTCCGGTAGCCTGAACACAGAAGAGTCGGAGGACAGGAGTTGCCTACACCCCAAAAATATTATGTAGTACTGCCTACCTGAAGGCACTGTCCCTATGGGACTCGCTCTCCAGGCAGTAATGAGTTACAAACATATGACTCGAGGACCATGTGGCGACCCTGCAAATTTCTGTCATCGGCAATGAGCGGAGGTTGGCTACCAACGTGACCATAGCCTGCACGCGATGTGCAGTAATCTGGTGCTCAAGGGAGAGGCCCACTCGCTCATAGGTGAGGGGAGTAGAGTCCACCACCCAAGTGGACAGAGTTTGCTTCGTTAAAGGGAGCCCTAGTCTACTGGGGTCATATGACACAAAGAGCTGAGGAGCTTTGCGTTGGGCCTGGAGTTCTCTGCAGTTAGAAGGACAGGGCCCACTTACAGTCTAGTGTATGCAATATGAGTTCCTCCCTGTCAGTGTGGGGCTGTGTGACAAAGGTGGGAAGGACCACCTACTGGTGAGGTGAAAGGGAGATACTACCTTGGGGAAGAACTTTGGTTGTGTGCAGAGCACTACCCTGTTCTTATAGAACCTTGTATATGGCGGATCCGCCACCAAGGCCTGGTGATGGCCACCAGAAAAAACATTTTCCAGGAGAGGTGTTTCAAATGGCAGGTGGCCAGAGGCTTGAATGGCAGTCTGATAAGTTGGGAGAGCACCACATTAAGGTCCCATTCTGCCACCAGAGGACGGAGAGAGGGCTTTGATAGCAGGAGGCCCCAGAGGAACCTGGAGACCAGGGGCTGGTTTGAGAGGGATTTCCCCTCTATGGGGTGAGGGTGGGCAGTTATGGCACTCAGTTGCACCCTCACCACATTAGACTGCAGGCCGGCATGCGAGAGGTGCAGTAAGTACTGTAGCACTAGTTGCACATGGCAGGAGAACGGGTTCTCTCCTCTCTCCACACACCAGACGAAGAATCTTCTCCATTTAAAAGTATACGCTTATCTGGTGGAGGGTTTTGTGAAGTCAGCAGGATCTCCTCGACTTTCCCTGGGAGATTGAAAGGAGTAAAGGCTATCCTTTCAGCAGCCATGCCGTCAATGCTATTGACCCCAGGTTGGGGTGCAGGAGGGAGCTCTCCTCCTGGCACAGGAGGTCCAGATCCCGACCCAGCCACTGATAAGAAGAGCAGTAGAGGGAAACAGGATTGTCAGGCCTATCTGGGGGATGATCAGGATCACAGATGTCTGCTCACTCTGAACCTTGAAGAGGGTTTTGATCACCAGTGGTGTTGGTGGGAAGGCATAGAGGAGGCCCTCAGACCACGAGATCAGGAAGGCATCCGCTGCCACCCTACACAGGTGTGGCTGGCGTGAGCAGAAGTGGGGCAGCTGTGGGTTGTCCAGGGAGGCAAACAGGTCCATCACGGACCTGCCCCAGATGTGGAAGAGTCTCTGTGACACCCTGGGGTTCAGATGCCATTTATGTGGGCGTAGGACTCTGCTGAGTTTATCCGCTATGCAATTGTCCTGACCTGGAAGGTATACTGCTCGTAAGAACATTCCGTGGCATACTGCAAAGGAGAGGAGAGCCACTGCTTCCTGGCAGAGGGAGTACAAACCCGTGCCCCCCTGGTTGTTCACATAAAACATGGCAACCTGGTTGTCTGTCTGGATCAGCAGAGGGTAGTTGCACAGGAGGTGGCGGAATACTTACAAAGCCAGGAAGATGGCCCTGACCTCCAGGAGGTTGATCTGTAGGAGCGACTCCTCCTGTGACCAGCTGCTTTGAGTGTGGAGGTCTCCGCAGTGTGCCCTGCAACCCAGGAGGGAGGCATCCGTGGTCAGGACCCTCTGCGGTGCAGGTGCCTGGAAAGGCATAACTGCCACCAGTTGAGGAAGTCCACCAGTTGTTGGATGACCCTGACTCTGTCACGCAACCTGCCCATGGCCTGATTCCACTGGGAATGGAGGCACCACTGGGCTGCCTGCATGTGCAAATGGGCTACGGGTGTGACATGGACTGTGGAGACCATGTGGCCCAGTAGACGGAGGAGGGTGCGAGCCGGTAAGGACCAGTGAGTCTGCACTTCTTCCGCCAGCTGCACAAGACAATGCGCCTTTCCTTTGGGAGAAAGGTGATGACCTGTAACATGTCCAGCTGGGCACCTATGAACTCCAGGCTTTGGGCTGGAGAGAGGTGGGATTTGGGGTTGCTGATGATGAACCCTAGATAGTGCAAGAGGCAGATAGTTTGCTCTGCGGCCTGGCTGGCCTTGGAGGTTGTGCTGCCTCTGATGAGCCAGTCGTCCAGATCGGGGAAGACGAAGCAGCCACGACCGCCAGGCACTTTGTAAAGACCCTTGGCAAAGAGGCCAGGCCGAATGGAAGTACACTACTGGTAGTGCTCTCCTCCCATCACAAACCTTATGTACTGTCTGTGGGAAGGGTGTATTAGGATGTGGGTATATGCATCCTTTAGGTCTAAGGAGCACAGCCAATCTCCCTGGTGGAGGTAGGGCAGCAGGGTTCCAAGGGATAGCATTTTGAGCTTCTCCATCACCAGAAACTTGTTCAAGTTTCATAAGTCTTGTATGGACCTGAGGCCTCCAGTTCTTTTGGGGACAAGGAAATACCTAGAGTAGAAACCTTTTCCCCACAAAGGCCTGGTTACAGGTTCTACTGCCCTGTCCTTGAGAAAACCTGTGAGCTTGGAAAGGAGCCAGGTCTGGTGAAGGAGAGGCCGCACTGGCTCTCCTGGGAAGAACCCTGGGGGTGTTTGCTGGAGCCTGAGGAGATAGCCCTTCTTAACCACCTGTAGCACCCACTGGTCCGTGGTGATCCCAGCCCACCTGTGGGAAAAGAGTGCCAGGTGGCCCCATGTGGGCTGGAGATGGTCTCCTAGGGGAGAGGAGGCCCTGCCCGGGAAGTCAAAAGCTCCCCCTCTAGGCTGGGTGGGAGCTAGTGGCTGAGGTTTCTGGCTTCCTCTGCCCATGACCCTGGTTCTTGGGTTGGGGGCTCTGTTGCTGTTGCCCCAAGTAGGGTTGGTAATGGCCCTGGTGAAAAGACCCCTTTTTTTCTCAGGAAGAGTGGTCTTTTGCCTGCCAGTTTCTTCTGTGGAAGGGTCGTGGTTTTTCTTGAGAGCTTCTGCCTGGTCACTACCTTGGCCTCTATCTCGGCTGCCTTGGCCATGGGCTTGCCAAACAAGTTTTCCCCCGGTGCAGGGGACATCGAGCAATTTCTCTTGCACACATTGCCTGAGGTTGGAGGTCTGCAACCAGGCCTGGCGTCGGGCTCCGATGCCCACTGCTGCTACCTGGGCTGCAGATTCAAAGCCATCATAGGCGGCATGGGATAGGAACTTTGAACAGTCCCAGATCCCAGCTGTCAGGGCTTGGAAGCCCACCATTTCTTGGATGAGGCCTTTAAGGTACCTGTCTATGTATAACTCATAGGCCTGTATCCGAAAGCCCAGCATGGATCCCTGGAAGCACTTGCGCCCGACGAGGACTCGGGCCTCTCTGCCCAGGGGAACAGAAGAGTAATTCTTCTGGCTTTTCAGCTTTTGCATAGCGGACTCCACGACCATGGAGTTATGCGGGAGTTGGAACTTTTGGAAACCCAGGTCCTTCTTGACATGGTAGATTTTATTTATTTATTTAACAGTTCTTCTATACCGCTCTATTTTAGATCAGAGCGGTTTACATTTAACATCAACTATACAACACAGGGAACTTTGAGTTGTATTTACAATAAACAGGGAGATCAACTTGGAAGTAACTGGGGGAAACTATGTACATTCTATAACTCTATACATTGTATTACACTGGTACCTGAATTCAGGCAGAACATATCTACATCTTATTTACACTGGGGTCTTAATTCTATTTCAGTGGGTACATTCTGAGCGATCAGTTGATTATCCTTTTTCATGCTGAGTCTGATTGTTTAATTGTAATGAGTGATTGTCTGAGGGGCCATATGTATGGTTACTAAGGCTAGATTCAGGGAAGTATGTAGTGAACAGGTGCTGCTTTATTGCCTTCCTGAAGTGGGTTAGGTAAGTGATGTTTCGAATAGAGGTGGGGAGAGCATTCCATGCTCTGGGAGCGTAAATCGTAAACGCCCTATTTGTTGTTGCTCTTGTGCATTTTGTTATTACTTTTGGGACCTCTAGGGTGTTTTGCATCATGGGTCTTCTATTTCTGTTCTGTGGTACTTTATGTATCATCTTACTGAGGGCTGTGGGGGTCAGAGTGTTTGCGGCTTTGAAAGTTAAGGTTAGAACTTTGTGGAGGGTTCTTGCTTGAAGCGGTAACCAATGGAGGTTCATCAGTACTGGCGTTATGTGCTCTCTCCGTGAAGCCCCTGTTAGTACTCTTGCAGCAGTGTTCATTGCAAGCTGGAGAGGAGCTAGCGTTGCTTGAGGGAGACCGTGTAGAATTACGTTGGCATAGTCGAAATGAGGTAATATTAATGCCTGATAGATCGATCGGTAGTCGCTGAAGTCGAGTAGCGGTCGGAGATGTTTTAAGGTCTTTATTTTCATGTATACTGTTTTTACTGTGTTTTTTATGTGGGTTTTCAGATCCAGATGTTGATCCAGTGTAACGCCAAGGTAGCGGATTGTGGGTTTGGTTTTCAGTTCTGTGTTGCCCATTTTTAAAGAGAGTGGAGGGGTGAAGTCCTGGTTCCTTGAGATGAAAAGGACATCTGTTTTACTGTAGTTGATTCTCATGTTTTGTGTGCTGAACCATTCTGCTACTGCCTCAAAACATCTTGTTAGAGGGGAGAGGTCTGGTTGGTTGGTCCTGAATGGGATGTATAGGAGGATGTCATCTGCGTAGGCTAAACAGTTGACCTTGAATGAACGTGCTAGGGCACATATGGGCTGCATGTAGATGTTAAACATCAATGCAGATAGTGACGAGCCCTGTGGTACACCCTGGTTTTGTAAAAATGGTTCGGAGGTTGTGGAGCCTGACCTTACATGTTGCCATCTATTAGTCAGGTATGACTTGCACCACTTTAGGGCTGTTCCCTGAATTCCTTTCTCGCTGAGGCGTTGTATGAGTATCTCGTGACTCACCGAGTCGAAGGCCGCCGCAATGTCGAGAAATATGAGGGCGAATCCTTGATGAATTTTGTCGGTTCCAGAGACTAGATGGTCAAATAGGTTGGTGAGGAGGGTTTCAACCCCATGTGCTTCTCTGAACCCATGCTGGGAAGGATCCAGTGGGGCTTCAGTATCAATATGCTGTTGGATTTGGCGCTGTACTAACTTTTCGATTACTTTGGCAAGCATGGGGATACTTGAAATTGGTCTGTATGATTCCACTTTCGATGGGTCCAGCTTGTTATTTTTTAGCAGTGGTCTGATAGATGTTTGTTTCAGACTTTGTGGAAACGATCCGGTTGTAAGAGATTGGTTTATTAATTCGCTCAGATATTGGCTTAAGTCGCCTCGTAACTCCTTTATCCATAATGCAGGGCATGGGTCATTGGGTGCGGTAGTAGGGTTGATTGCAGCGATAGTGTCTTCAATCTCTCTGCGTGATATTTTTTCAAATTTGTATAGTGGTGATGGTTGGGGCAAGATATGCTGAGAGCTGTTTTCCGCGGAGTTCGAGGTTGCACCAGCCTGGGTCACTTCAGGTTGTAGGTAGTTGGTTGCAGATGTAGTAGTCTGGACCATTTTTGACTGTAAGTAGTTGGAGTATGCCTGGGGGTGTGGCATCTGTGACTGGTCTGCAGGAGGTTCTCTTATGAGAGATTTCACTATATTGAAGAGGTCGTGGGGCTTGTTTAGTGACCGCTTCAAGATGTCGGAATGATATTGTTTCCGCTTTTTTGTTAATTCATCACGGTGTACTCTTAGGTGAGCGATGTAAGTTCCTTGTGCTTCCGTAGAGTGAGACCGACGCCATCTTCTCTCGAGCCTGCGCAGGCACTTGAGTGAGTCTCGGAGGTCTTTGGTATACCATGGTGCGTGCTCTCGTTTCTTTGTTGTTTTATTTGTGGCTGGTATGCATGCAATGGTCTTGAGGCTCTCGTCCCAGGTGGACACCAATGCATCTAGGTCATGTGGTATGTTGTTGAGGAGTGGGAGGATCTTCTCGCGAAGCTCTTCTTTATTAAAGGGGCGGAAGTGCTTCAAAAAGGGTTCGTGGGCAGTGTTGGTTTTGTTGGAGTTTTTATTGTGTGTGTTAATAGGTATCTGGAATTGGATCAGGCTGTGGTCGGACCATGGCACAGGAGTTATGGTTGGTGGTATTAGTGGGGTGGTATCCTTATCCGTCTGTGGGGCGAAGATCAGGTCAAGTTTGTTTCCCTTGACGTGGGTGGGATTAATGACTAGCTGATCGTATCCTAGATCTTGTAACGCTTCTAGGAAAGCAGAGGCTTGAGATTCATGTAGCGTAGGCAGGTTGAAATCACCTAGGATCCAGTTCTGGGATCGTGGTCTGTTTGAGTTGCAGGTGAGGCCCATTATCGTTGCAAGATCCTCTGAGGATGGTGTTGGTGCTCGGTACAGTAGGTTGATCGTGCAGGTGTCATTTGTTATGGTGAGGGAGTCCAGGTGGGCTGTGCTGGTTGAGTTGCACATCTGGAAGCCTAGGCAAGTTTTGACAAGGATGAGTGTTCCTCCTCCTCTCTGATTGGTTCTATGGCATGTGTGGACTGAAAAACCTGTGGGTAACATCTGGTTGATGATTGCGTTGTCACATTCTGATAGCCATGTTTCTGTGATCATGATGATATCAAGATTATGGGTTGTGACCAGATCGGTAATTATTGGCCATTTTGTACGTATTGACCTTGCGTTGATGAGTGCACACTTCAGGGCTTGATGGTGTTGCTGACGGTCCAAATGTGACTTCTTGAGATGTTGAAGTGGGATGTGTAATAAATGTGAGTAAGGCGTGTCATTGGGTTCTCTTGGGAGGTGTTGGTGATTCTCTGTCCATCTTTTCCCGTCACTGTGGAGTATTGGAATGTGGTTAGTGTTTGTGTGAAAAGCTTGGGCTGTAAGGGGGAGCCAGGAGGCTAGGTGTAGACATGCCAAGGCTAGAAATGGGTGCATTTTGAGATGTTTTTGTGAACTAGTATGTGAGCTGTTAGTTGCTGGGTAATTAGTGGGACCGGTATTGACTATTGTGCTATCTATCCGCAGTGTATAAACTTACTGTCTGGCTATGAGTAGGTATTTGGAACAATGTGGCAGCATATAAGACAGGAATAGTACAGCATCAAGCAAGCAATGAAGCACTGTGTCCGTCAGCGGATAATGAGACAATGTGACACTCAGCAAAGAACAAAACAGAGTAATATACTGCCAACAGTAATAATAAGTTCACACTTTTTGGGTAAGGGTGGATTACTGGCAACAGTAATGAGGTATGGCACAGTTGTCAGTAGTAGGATTAGCACTGATGCATGACAGTGGGTTTTTGGCAACAAAATAGCAGTTGAGTGATACTAGCAATAGTAAGAAATTAGCACTGATACATATAATGTAAAATCTGGCAGTCAAGTGCTACTGGCTACAGTAGTAAGATTAGCACTGATACATGCGAATGTACTGGGTAAATATTACACATCTTATAGCATTTCGTAATACTTGCGGTTCGGGAAAGGGATCAGAGCCAGCGTGGAAATGTGTCCCAACTAGAAGCAGTTCTTGTTGATTCTTGGGGTTTTTCGAAGTGCCACCGCCTAAGGGCCACGCCAAAGGGCCCTCTGGCGAGGCCCTCAGGCGCGGGCCCGCCAGTCGCGGGCGCGTCTGAAGGCGCGAACTTTAAATGTTCCTTGCTGGGCCCGGATTGGGCGTCGGGTGTCAGCAGGTCCCTCCTGCTGCCGGTGGCTCGATCCCCGGGAAGGGGAGAGCTGCTGGTGGTGGTGGGGGCTCCTGGGGGTCGGCGCCTGAAGGCGCGAACTTTAAATGTTCCTTGCTGGGCCCGGATTGGGCGTCGGGTGTCAGCAGGTCCCTCCTGCTGCCGGTGGCTCGATCCCCGGGAAGGGGAGAGCTGCTGGTGGTGGTGGGGGCTCCTGGGGGTCGGCGCCTGAAGGCGCGAACTTTAAATGTTCCTTGCTGGGCCCGGATTGGGCGTCGGGTGTCAGCAGGTCCCTCCTGCTGCCGGTGGCTCGATCCCCGGGAAGGGGAGAGCTGCTGGTGGTGGTGGGGGCTCCTGGGGGTCGGCGCCAGAGGATGCAGAGGTGTCGGCTGACCACCGGCACCAAGGTTGGGGTCTCCCACATCCGCAGCAACAGACTCAAGGATGGGCGGTACTGGCACCAGCACAATGAGTGTCTCCTTTGGTGGGGACTCATATTGGAGAATATCCAGTTCTTCGGTGCGCAGGTCCTCCTCTGATTCGGTCAGGACCAAAAGGGTCCAGGCCTTGTCCCGAACAAAGTTGTGGAAGGCCATGCCCTCAGGAGGGGAATGGCGCCGGGACTCCGGGGGAGATGACTCCAAAGTGATGTCTCAGTACTGAGAAATTTCAGGGGAGGCCTCAACGTCGGTCTCTCAATCAGAGGCAGAGGGCGTCGAGGCCTCCGAGGCTCAGGACTCCCGCCCCTCGAGGCCAGCCCTGAGGAACCAGGGTCCCCTAGTGGATCTTGGGTCAGACTCCTGGAAACTGGCCAGGGAGGACCGGATACCCGAGGATCGGGACCAGGACCTCGATCAGTGCCGAGGCCTCACCTGAAGCCAGTGGTGCTCTGGGTCTGGCTCGACGCCCAGGGACTCTCTCACAGTCGGGGGGGGCCGGTTGCCAGGGCAGATGATGCGGACGAACCTGACATCGTCTACTGCAAGGCCAGGATGGCAGAGAATTCTGCTCCAGGACCGCCATTCTGGATTCAATGCCAGAAGGCTCCGCAGCCGTCGACATGGGCACCAAGGATCTCAGGCCCGATGCTAGCATTCTCGTGAGTGCGTCCTCAACAAGGACTACAGCCTCAAGGAGCCTCACATGGCCACTGCCAGCCAAGGACTCCTTCTTAGAGACCTTAAGGGGGCGCTGCTCAGAGTTGCTCATGTCCCGCCGCGGGACCTTAGCAGTTTCACCGATGGAACATCGACTGGTCTCAAGGATTTTTTTTCTTTTTTCTTTCTGGAGTCTGGTGTCTTTCCAGAGATGCCTCCACTGCGGGACTCCGAAGACACTCAGGCCTCGCAGGAGATACTCAGCTTGGGGCTCAGCGTCGGGGAAGCCGGGGCTGAGTCGGACAGCGGGAACATCCTCTCTTGCAACTACGATCTTTTCTTGTTGGTTTTCGGAGTCATGGCCTGGCACAGGTTGCAGGTGGTACTGTCATGGTCCGGACTGAGGCAGCGCAAGCAGCAGTTGTGGATGTCTGTAACAGACATGTTTGATTGCAACGGTCACACTTTTTGAACCCACTGGGAGACATGGTGGGAGACACCAGGCCAGAGTTGACAACACCCGGGCGAAAAAGGGCATAAACACTGGTCGAGGCAAACCTCGACAAAAGAGAAGGCAAGAGCAGAGGATGGCACCGGCTCGAGGCAGGAAAAGGAACCAGTACGCAAACTGGGGGAAAAAAAAGCAATTTTTAAGGATAGGTTTTAGAGGATTTTTCCGGGACAAATGGGACAAGCATCCGTTGGGCTCCGCGGTAAAAAGGAGACTGGCACCTTGGGCGGGAAGGGGACCATGCATTCGTGGTAGCATTCCCAAAGGCTTTCTGTGAAAGCTGGGGAAATGCTCCATGCGGGTTCCGTCAGCGTCAATGTCACCCCATATGTGAGAACTGACTACCTTCTTGTTCCTGGAGAATATTAAATGCTTAACCACAATATAAATACCAATCACAGCATACTTACCGAAGAAGCTTTCCTGCTCCAAAGCGTGTCAGAAACAGGAGACATAGAGCAGCATTCTCAAGATCTTTATTGCAAAATAATGCACCAGCACAGCCATGCAATCTACTGAGAGCCCAAAATAAATTGAGATGAACACTCAAATTACCACTTGGCTCTACAGCCTTGGCATGTTTTCCGACACCTAAAGCCAGGAACAAACCAAAAGAACATGGGGCAGGTCCTGGACTGACCTGAAGGGACTCATGGAAAGAAAATTAGCAGTTAAGGTCTAATTTCACCTTCCTCATTGTCCCTTCCAGTCCAGTCCAGATGTGTGGGATGAACCAAAGCAGTGCCAAACAATGGGGAGGGGAATAGAACAGCCCATCCTGTAGCTCCAAAGCATATCACCCTGCAAAGCAGAGCCACTAGGATATGAAGAAAGTAGCAGATATCTTTCTTAGATCATTGAACCGGGTACTGCTGATGAAGCAACAGGCAGTAGAACCATAACCCATGCCAGAAGAAACTGACCTCCATGCCTTGACAACAGATTCACCCTGGAAAAACTCCATAGATCACACTAAGAGCAATGCCCGCATGAAATCCTCCTATCTCTTTAAAGAATACACAATGGAATGGGGGGCATCAAAGTTATACAGAAGCTGAGACTAGAGATACTCATGAATCACCAAAGACAAAAAGTAGGAACAGACATTTTATTATTTATTTATTTAACATTTCTTATATACCGCATTTCATGATATCAAGGCGGTTTACATTGAACAAACTGAAATTACATTGAACAGGGCATTATAACTTGGAGATAACTATTTTACAGGGAACATGGGCTATGGAGGGTTAAGTGGCTTGCCCAAGACCACAAGGAGCACCTGTGGGACTAGAAACCCCAGTCCTTCCGGCCCAAGGTTGCTGTCCTCTAGTGGGATTTGAACCACTGATCTTCCGGCCTGAAGTACCTTGCCCCAACCACTAGGCCACTCCTCCACTCCATGGAACCAATGGTAACGCTAAGCCACCGGGATATGAAAGGAGAGAGTTTCAAGCGCCTTGAACACTCCAAAAACATGTCTACAACATGCTACCCATGAAACAAGTAGTCCTCCATGCCAAATCAGCCAAAATACCTTGAAAAGGAATCTTAATAGCTCGATAACCATAGCTTGATCCAAAAAAGGCTACTAAACATTTCGGGCCAAAAGAACCCTGGAATTGTTTGTTTTTTTTAAATTTTTACACAAAAAATGCAATGTGTGCCTTCGAGTCAGTCCTGACACCTGGCGACCCAGAAGCTCCTGGGTTTTCTTGGCAGTGTCACCGGAAGTAGATTGCCAGGCCTTTCTTCCGAGGCAGTGGAGGGTTAAGTGACTTGCCCAAGGCCACAAGGAGTGCTAGTGGGAATCGAACCCTGATTGCTTGGTTAACAAGCCAGTTTTCTAACCACTAGGCTACTCCTCCACGCCAAAGGTAAGCCTCAAATCAAGACCTTTAGGATAGAGATCAGCCCCTTGCAAACTACCTCCATACTAGTAAGAGGTTCTGAGCCTAAACTGTCCAAAAGGCCTGATAAAAGTCCTCTCAGATTGACTGACCCCCAGATTCCTGAGGTTAAGGAACTCTCTCCTTGCACAACTAGAGATCAACAACTGCCTCTTAAGATAGCAACACATAAGGCTAGAACTTGAAGTGAACCATTAAGCCATGAGGAAAATGAGGTTTTCTCCCTTAGGACTCAGCCGCACAGAAGGCCCAAAACACCACAGCAGACATACCATGGTCTCCGTGGACAGTCCATACCATACAGCAGCAGCTATTCTCTAAGAAGTTCCAAGGCCACTGCCTCAGAGCCCTCTGGGGGAATGTGCAGCACAGACTTGGCTCCAAAATAGGCCTCCCAGGTCTTCCTGCCAAAATGTAACTGACTGAAAATATCTTCTGTGCCTGGAGGCTCTCGCCCTCCCAGGCTGACATCTCCCCAACTTGCAATCAACACGTCTGAGTTGCTAAAGCTCATGAACTACATCATGGACCGTTGTTTAGTGGATGTGACAACCTGAGTTTCCACTGATAGCAACTTGTGGCAGCTGAGACCCCTCACTCTCACTACACACCAATTGTTGTCCAGCCAAGATATGCCTCTGCATTTCAGACAGTTCCACTGCTGACTAGAAATGTATTGGCCTCCGCCTTCAAGGAATGGAACCTCACTGCCAGTTTCACCTGCACCCTTGTTCCACTCCTGGGGCACCAATAAACCTGATGGCCCCTGCAGCCCTAAGTTCCTATCCCAGGAAACCAGAGGGATGCCCCCAAGACTCCCTTGACATATGTGCAATTGGTAGAGCCCACAGGCGAGCACTGAACACTTGCTCACAACTGTCATTCCTTTATGTGGTTATTTGCCATTGTTTTTTTTTTTTTTTTGAGGGAGGGGTTGTGTTGTCCTACAATCAGAGAGAACTTGTGACAATGATATTCAGTTAGGCAGGCAACTGGCAGAGAGAGTCATTATAGCATCGCTCCCACTCAGGGACAACTTCTTCCCTTGAAATGAAGTTTATAGACTAGGGACTTTCCCAAGTACCATTAACCCACCAGACGAATCTGCTGTCTAAAGCATTCCTTTAATTATTGCACACCATTTCACCAAATGATTTTCACGAAAATCAAGTAGGAACCGAAAAATCTAAAACCAGCAACTGCTGAGCTTGCCTAGCCAAACTAAGCCAGAGGAATTAGTAAGGTATACTGTAGCTCGATACCATTACTACCCTACTGACCCAGAGAGAGAAGCCATTCTTTCTGACAATCTCTCTCCTGCCTGAGGCAGAAAGATAACTTTTTTACAAAAATTTACCAGCCTAACCTTGCCAACATTCGGTTGCAACTAGACAGGCCCACTGTGGAGAACATAAGGCCTTCCTACAGTTCTTGAAAGCAAAGTTCTGACTAATCTTCTCTGAAGAGAAGATTGTTGAAGCCTGAAGAGCAGAAACAAGCTAGGAGAATGTCTCAATACCCCTATTCTCTCACTGATGAGGGAACATGCAAGATTAAGGCCAATTTATAAATCTGACTCCTATCAGAAACCAGAACCTTAAGAAAATACAAAAAAAACACTTACTAAGGAGCATGACAAATCTTGGAATATGAGAAAGAACTAAAGGACAGGAACTACCCCCAACTGAAGAGAATTGTACCTCCTCTTATAATGCAGTCCAAGCCGACCAACAGTTCTCTACCACCTAGCAAAGGCAGTGTGGGAACCTGAGATAGCCAAGAGCACTCACTGCCGCCATGGGTTCTCAGTAGAGACAGCTACGCATGCCTCTTGAAGTCTATGCCCAAACCAAGTACGCAAAACTTTCTAAAAACCAACTCCCGGCATTGGCCACACAAGGCCAGAACAGAGACCGCAAGTACATAGGACTAAGGAAGTCCCTTTACAGATCTTGCTCGTCTTTTTTTCTTACCCTGATTTTATTCACATATTAATATTTTGAATAATTGCTACTATAGTAGTCTATATCTGGGCTATCCTCTGGTATTTTGGAGGAAATACATATACTATGATGTTGGCAGCAGAATACTGAATACCTGGAAAAAGGCTAACCGCAATGAAAAGTACTGACAACACCCTGGATCCAGCTCCAGTAGCCCATTATGAGGTGGCTCTTTCCAGAATAAACACCATAATATGAAAAAATTAGCATTCCCAACATGAGTGACAGTCCTACACCAAAGGAGCCTAGCCTATAGCATGGAACCCAGAGTCTAGACACACTTCTCCCCACCCCTTGACTTCATGCGACTACATGAAGATAAAGTAACTTCCTGATTAGCATTCCTGCTAATTTTATGTAAATAGTTTGAGCATGTGATCTAGTTAATAGATTACATACTCCATGTAAATAGTTCTCCCATGTTATCCAAGTTGATACTCCTGTTATATGTAATACCAAACAGCCTGTTGTTCTGGTTTCTTTATGTTATCTGTAAACCGCGCTGATGTCAAAAAGTACGGTATATAAGAAGATGAAATAAATAAATAAATACACAAACCGACAAGAGTTGAAACTGAGCCACCTTTCACCTGAAGCAGTTTGAATGAAACCACAAAGCAAAGACCCTGAACAGCTACCTGCAAGGCTACAAGACCACATGGACTACGCCAGTCCCCATAGAGCAGCATGCCTCACACTCCCATGCAATCAAAAAGCACTGCCACTACTATAAACTGCCCTAGTATAACAGAGAGCGGTATATCACGTGATACTAAACTATAAGGTAGGAGGATACATAAACAGAGGCTGCCACTGGAAACTGTAGCAAAAATGCCAGCAAAGTACAATGAGCCACACAGATTCCCATACCAGGCTGAGCCCTTTCAATAAATCATCATTTTTTTAACCAATGAGAGACACAGCCAGAGCCCCTGTCAATGTAGCCTATTGAGAGCTCCTTACAGGAAAAGCAATCTCCCTGCTGACTGAAGACACACCTGTCATCCTAAAGCTCAATTTCTGGAGCCATTACCTCTCTTTCTGAATTTTTTTCTTTCTCTCTCAGAACCTGACTTTGGGACGGATTGGCTTTATATAGACTGGATACTTAAGATGTCCTCCTTCATAACTTCCAACTGGAGTGCCTCCAAACTTGACAAGGCCAAGAAGCAGACAGTGAAAATGGGAGCCTTCCCGCCAAAAACATCTCTCAGCTGACTGAAGTAACTGCCAGTGCGTTGTAGTGCTCTTACCTCTGATGGGCATTCTATTTTTTTCTTTAAATCGCAGCCACTGCAAACCCGACTAGGATTTGGGACAAGATGGTGGAATCTGCTGCCCTAAAGGAAACGGCACTGACTAGCATAGTACCTGCCAACGATGAACATTGATAGAAGGGCCCGACTTAATGCTGTAACAGCACAAGCTGGGAGACGGAGCATCCCATTTTCCGACCGCAGTGAAAACAGATGATCATCCCATGATGCGAGAGACAGAGAGAGAGAGAGAGAGAGAGAGAGAGAGAGAGAGAGAGAGAGAGAGAGAGAGAGAGAGAGAGAGAGAGAGAGGCCCCACTGGGACAGAAAAAAACATGTGACTGCAGCAGCAGTAGCAACTTCCTCCCCATTAAAGGGGACGTCAGCCGCAGAAATAAAGCTGCTCCCAACTCGCACCGAAGACCATTATATTTACCCCCCCAGGTCAATTTGTTTTTTTGTTACTGACTGATCACAGTGGCCCTGACAGTAACCGCTTGACAAGTCAGCTTATGTAGCTCTGTCTCTGTAGTTTTTTTTTGTTGTTGTTGTTTTTTTTTTTAAACACAGCAAGTCAAGCACCTCTCCCCACAAGTTGGGGGAGGAGGAAAAGATGACCCGGCATAATAAAAATCCCACTTGCCCCTTCCCAAGAGATGGAAGGAGGAAGAGAGATTGCTTCCACCAAGATTACAAACCTTTGAGGCAGAGCAGGTGGGTGGGCCAGGGAAGGGAAGGAGATGGACCTGGTACCACCAGGTTCTGCACCCCTAGGCTCTCTACCTAGCAATGGCTGACCTACACCCAAAAATTCATAGAAATCCTCTTCTTCCATCCAGACCAGCTGCACAGGACATATACAACCTCCATCTGCTGGAAATTGAGAAATACACAGGACTCCTTATACTGTGATATCAAGCCTCAGTCTCCATCTGCGGCTGGGCAAGCACAACACACACATCTGGGCTGGAGGGACGATGAGGAAGGGCCCATTTACTAACTATGCGTTTAACGTGAATTAGCACACATTAACCGATTAAATGTAAAAGTAAGTTATTTGTTCTTCTTGCAACAGCATGGAGGAATTTGGTCTTACATGCTAATTTTATTTCCTTAAATCCAGCCCAGTACAGAACTCACGGGTTGTGTCTGTCAAGCAGTGGATGGAAACAGAGACTTTAGAACTGAGCGCTTTGGCCTGTAAAGATGCACCATGCAGTCACCTGCTCCTCAGTACTTCTATATCAACATACTTTCCAAAATAAAACCTTCCCTGTAGGAGAGGAATGCAAAAACCCTGTATCAAATAATCAAACACATGAGTTAAAAATTCAGAAGAGACACAGGTCCCTCCTATATGCAAAGGACCAACGAAGAGACCAGAAGTATTTAGGACTGGTCTGGGTCGACTCAATGAAAGAAAATTAGCAGGCAGGACCAAATGTTTCCTTTCCTTTCATCCACTAGCCCAGTTCAAACTCATGGATGTAATAAAGCAAGCGTCATGTTGGGCGGATGAAGACACCCTTGCTCTAAGCAAGTATCGCTTTGGCCTAAAGTGCTTGCAGATCCACAAATCACTTCCAACATGCAAAAAACAACACAGCCATCTGTGCTTCATGGCTTGAGATCACCAGCATGGAAAACATACAGCCTTTCCGTGCTTCATGGGCAGAGTCCACTGCCACTTCTGGCATGACTGACTCCCTTCCCCCCGGGCTGGGACACAACAGCAACGCAGGAGCTCCCCCCGCCCTCTGTTAAGCTAAACTATTCATCCTGGCAGATCAGTAAAGTCCCCTTTCCTTTCTGTTAGCTACTGCCCTGGCACAAAAAGAAGAAAACCAAAGTGCTTCTACAAACATTTTCTTTGCTTTTTTAAAACTTTATTAGATAAGAAAGGAGCACTGTCGGAGAAAATATAGTAGACAAGAGAAGAGTGGAAGAAAGAAAGAGAAACCAAAAGAAACTAAAGTCCTTCCTGCGGTCTGCCAGACAGGGGAGACGCCTGGACTCCCCCAGGTATCCCCCGAATGTGTAGCCACCCCAGACAGAAATCAAGATAATCTACATCCACCTCTGCTCAACTGGGGAATCAGTTCTCCAACTGGGCCCAGGAGCTGCCACACAAATTAGTTCAGAGCTACATTGTTTGCCTTGTCAACTCCACTGGAGACAAGAGAATACTGGGGAACAGGTAGCTGCATGGAGCCTCATATAGGCCAAAGCACTCAGTTCCCAAGTCTCTGTCTCAATCCGCTAGTTCAGTGCTTCTTAACCAGTGTGCCTCTGGAAACCCGTGGTGTGCCTTGGGGTGACCAATAGGGGCATGGGTTCATAAAGGTGTTGCCCCATTTCTATTGGTCAGTGGACCAGAGAAAAGCCCCCTGCTTTCTAAAGTGAACTATCTGCTTAGCCAAGGAAATCAGGTAGCCTTACTTGCCTTCCCTGGTAGGAGAAGGATAGTGCTTCTTTCCTGTGCGTGTTTTTGCCGACCTCACATATTCACACATTAGACTGAATCCAGCAGAATGAGACCCACACAGAATAAAACTTCCCTTCTGCTAATGGGAGGGACTGAGAGCGAGGATCATGCAAAACTGGGTTTGGTGTGTCGTGAGGATAGAACAAACTCAAAAAAGTGTGCTATAAGATAAAAACGTTTGAGAAGCACTGTGCTGGTTTATGGACACAACCCCTGAGCTCTGCAATGGTCTGACGAATGAAAAGGAAAACAATTTAAAAACACTTGGAAAGCAGTCTGCAAAAAAAATTCAACAGTATAATTGATCTCTTTGACTGCTGCCTACATATTGGTGCAACCACCCTGAGACTCCTGGCTGCAGTTTACACTTAGTTTGCAGAGCAACACTACAGCATGAAGCTCAGAATGTGTTAATGCACTTTGGTAGATGAGGACCTTAGATAGCGAGGTTATTTACCTGTAACAGGGGTTCTCCGTGGACAGCAGGATAAGTCAGCCACACATGGGTGACGTCATCCGACGGGGCCATGGACGGAATACTCTCCAATAGCTCAGAAGAGTCTAAACTCTTCTGAGCATGTGCCAGTAGCCCCCACCACAGTGCCCGCCCCTTCCTCCTCAGTCTGTTCCCCAGCTATGGACATGTTCCACTAGAGAAGGAAGGTACATCTTTGAAGGTGGGTTTATCCTATAGGGGAGGCGGGCGGGTATGTGTGGCTGACTTATCCTGCTGTCCACGGAGAACCCCTGTTACAGGTAAGTAACCTCGCTTTCTCCATGGACAAGCAGGATGAGTCAGCCACACCTGGGTGACTCCCCAGCCGTGGGCTGTGAAGATATGTTTATCGTAGGGGTTAGGGATCCCCTTTTGCAGCCGATGAGGTCTGCTGTGGTAGGATGAAGCTGTGCTCGATGACAGAGGGGAAGATTCCCTTGTGGCATGGTGATGCCGACATGTGATTGTGGCATGGCATAGTGATGCCGACATGTGATTGTGGCATGGCATAGTGATGCCGACATGTGTTTGTGGCATGGCGATGCCGACTTGACACCATGATGGTGTGGTGCCATCTTGTTGAAGTTATCAGTATCAGACAATGTATCGAGAGTGTTATGGAAACACATGAACTTGAGGCATTTGGATGATGCCGACATGCGTTTGTGGCATAGAGATGGCAACGTGTGTTTGGCACCATGATGGTGTGGTGCCATCTTGTTGAGGTTATCACTGTAAGAGAGTGTATGCAGAGTGTTAAGGAAACACATGGACTTGAGGCGTTAGGATGATGCCGACATGTGTTTGTGGCATAGTGATGCCAACATGTGTTTGACACCATGATGATGTGGTGCCATCTCGTTGAGGTTATCACTGTCACTGCCACTGACAGTGGGTCCAGAGTGTTAAGGGAACACATGAACTTGAGGCATTTGGATCCCTTAGATCGGAGGCAACTGCTTCCGTTGTGCCTGTCTTTCTTTGTGCCTGTCTTTCCCATGCTGAGCGGGAAGCGGGAGAGAGACAACCTGGTTGAGAAGGTTATCTGCTAGGGGCTGGACTGGAGTGCCCAGTAGCGATGAGGGCACTTGCCCCGGACATACCATAGCCGTATGGGGAGGATGCCGCCTTTTGGCATAACTGCCATGACCTATGTGAAGGATGGCTGTGTGCTTGGAGCCTCAGATGTGGCTGGCTCGGCTCAAGCAGGTGTTGAAGGTGGCATAGTCCGAATAACCATAGGCTGTTTCGATGGCCAAGGGAGAGCCTCCCGTGGCCTTGTGGTGTGTCTGAGTGGTAATTTCTAGTTTCGGTCCTCCTGAAGCACCGTGTATGTATGTGACGTGACGTGACCTGGTTCTGTCCCATGGGGACTAAATGTATAGTGGCTGAAGTCATGAGAAAGAAAAGGCCCACATGGTGTGTGGGAAGTATATGCGGACATTACTTTACTCCAATCCTCCGAGCCCCACTGATCTATATGAGGGCAGACTTCTCTCAAGAGTTATGGCTTTGTTGACTAGCTGGCTAGTCTACATTGACTAGCTATCTAGCCTTCCTTTCGTGAGGGTGGAAGACTGACTGGAATGGGTCTTAGCCGACTGGAGTGGGTCTTAGATGGGAGGGATGGTATGAAAATACATGATCCACAGCAGGGTCTTGAACCTGCGATACTCCACGCATATACACAATGGCTTTGTGTACTGAACCACAAAGCTGCCCTGGAGTAGGGTAGTCAAAGACCCTTTGGTTTGCACTTGGCTATTAGGCTGTGCAAGATGGAAGTGAAGGCGTATGCCTGGGATGATCTTAGTTGTTGATGTGGGCATTGCTGCCCTGCCCACCGGACCCGGACGGCTCACCGATCAGCCCTGTAGGAATCAGGTGTGTCCTTGGTGCTGGTGATATGGAGTGTTTGCTATGTGACCCAAAACATGTCTTGCACCATTTGGAGGGGTGGGTGGAGAACTCATCCCTGGACCCGTGCAAGTCACCAAGAATGGCTGAAGGCACGCAGCTAGCCACGAGCGATGAACCTTGCTCGAAAGACATCGGCAGGACCCGTGGGTACAAGGGGTCCTTAGCTTTGGGTGCAATGAGGTTATTTGAGCAGAGCTCTGAACAATGGACCAGCGGAGTAGGCTTTGGTATGTGTGGACATGGCTTCATACTTCGGGAAAATATGGTCTCCTGTCAATGTCCTTGGAATGTGACCAGATAGACCGCCCCTATATGCATTGGCGAGAGATGGTGTGGTAGTTGACTAATCTCTGTAGAATATGTTCTGGGTGGGAGCTGTCTGGAGAGTGGGAGGAGCTCCTCTCCCACTTACCACCGCCTGGCATGACCCAAGGGGTCAGGGAATCCCTCTCATGCATCGATGGGCTTCTCTTTTAGCCGTTGTTAGCATAAGGCTTATATTGTGGGGACAGAGTCCCCGCAGACTGGGAGAGCTGGAAGCGAGCTGATATTGGGAATGGCAGCCCTTGAGGTGCAATGGCAAGTAGTAGAGGTACAAAGGCAGGATGGTAGAGAGAGCTTAGCCTGCAATGGATTAGTTTGGAAGCCCTGTATGTTAGGATGGGTGCGACAAGAGCTGAGCATTCGCAGTCCGGCTAGACCATAACCTCTGGCAACCAGAGGTCTAAGGCTTGAGGACTTAGTGGAATGCCAACATATGAGAGGATCCTGGACCATACGCAGGCAGGCTGCTATGGTACCATGTTACTAGAAGGGCCAATATATGGCGCTGGATGGTTCAATCTTTGGGAATGGAAAGAGGAAACTCTTCTATGTTTGTACAATCCAAATCTAGTGTAGCAAGAGCTTGGGAGAACTAGCCTGCAGAAAACAGGTTGCCAGGATTACCCAATGGAAGACTGAGGTGTCAGTCTGAAATAGAGTCCTGCATTGAGTCACCGTGGTGACTGGTGTCTTGCAAGCAGCAGTGTGATTAGGACTGGCTTTAGTTCCTTGCCAGTGCTCTGATCTTAGGTAATCTGACCGGTACGTAAGGTCTTGATTGGGCACCGCTCTAGACAAGGTATTGATGGATCATTGATCTGATGCCGCATGGTCTGATGCGGCGTGGCATATCTTTCTTGACCTTCACTGGCTGTTGAGGGTCGAGAGAATTGAGGAACTACCCATAGAGGCGTTGCGTGAGTTTACCGGGTAGGGTCCGTTTTTATCCCCTTGTTAGAGGGGTTGTATCGTAGTGGGCTTAGACCCTGGTCATGATACCACCGTTGAGCCATCAAGCTTACTGTTAATCCTGGGACTAGTGCCGTGGTTACATGGGCTCAGTACCCTCGAGACCTTAGCACTTTGTGCCCTGTGTTGTGGCAATGTGCCCAGAGGCAGTGGACTTGGGATATGCTGTTGTGCCACCCCTTTGCGGAGAGCCCTCGGAGAAAACTGTTCCTAGCGGCGTGCACCATCCTGGAGTCCGCCTGAAGCGGGTTGCACCCTCCCCACTGGGTAAACGGTTTTGTGGCCACCCACTGGGTCAATGGTTTGTGGCCACACTGGCACTGAAGGGATGTCAGGGAGCAGTGAGCTGCCGTGGTGCAGAGACTCATGTATGTCTGCAGTACGCAAAGGAGGATGCCGCTTTTTCCTCATCCTGTTGGGCACCACAGGCTTAATGAGGCTGAATGAATGGATTCCCAGTGTGCCATGATAGTATGAATCCTGGGGTATGGTATGGTGCCTGTAGAATAGAATGGCCATTGATGGGCTATGTAGAACTGACTTCAACTTTGGTCTGTAGGTGCATCCCTATTGAGGTTAAACCAGTTTAGGTATGAATGAAACCAGGGCCTGCCCTAGCGTTGGAACCCTGTGGTTACTAGCTTCGAATGGCCTACGCTTGGTGCGTTTATTGCCTGCCAGAGGTTGCTGTTATAGGCGACCACCCTGTCAGGGCTAGGTATAGGGCATGGAGGGCTGGGCCCATGTGCCGCTACTAAGGAGGAGTAGAGTTCAGTCGGCACTTTGGCTGATGGGCATGTCTCCTGGGATCAGATAGTCACAAGCAAACTTCTCAGTAAGGGAATGAGAGCTCCTTGTTTCAATGTTCAGTAAGAGACGTAAATTAGGGTAGTCTTCTGGAGGCAATGATAGAACTTGCTCAGGTGGCAGGGGGTGCCAGTGGAACGAACCCTGGGCTCTTGAGCACTAGGTTGGGCCGTATCCGCTGGGCTGCTCTTCCACTTATGTGGCGAGATCTGCCCTTCTCAGCCTCTCCTGCACAGTACTTTAATAGATGAAGGTGTGCGCTCAGCACTGTAGAGCTTCAGGTGGGTGGTGCTGTTGGTCTGAGTTGTGGCTGCCAGTCATGTGTGATGATAGGAATGACTTGGGACCTCAGAGAGGGAGCGATGGCTGGCTTTGTGTGCGTCAGAGAAAAGCACTGCGGTTTGCTGTTGCAGAAGTCAGGATGGAGGTCATCGCGTTGATTTTTTTTTTCTTTTTGTCCTGTGAAGTTGTGCAGGCAGCAGGGGGGCTGCCCCTTCCCTTGTCTCTGCAGCGATCCGCAGCCAGGGAGGGATGCAATGGTTCGGGGTTGACTGACATGCTGCACCCGGATGGAGAGAGAAAGCTCTGGAGCTTCATGTGTCCTCGTGACAGGAGAGGTGCAGGAGAAACGCGGGGTCCCTGGCGTCAGTGGTTCTCAATACCAGAGGGTCCTCGAGGGAGGCGAGGTCCTCGGCGCTGAAAATCCTCTGCTCGGGATAAAGAGCAAGTAGGAATAGAACTCCTATCATCTGCTTATAGAACAGTGCATTAACCAGCATGCTACATCGCCGTGCGTCACAGAAGCGGAGGATGGACGCGAGGTTCTCGGTGCCGAAGTTTTATCGGCGCCAAAGTTTCATAAGGTTCTCGGCGCAGAAGTTTTATCGGCGCAGAGGTTTCATGAGGTTCCCGGCGCCGAAGTTTCATGTGCGGAGATCGCCATGGGGGGTGAACAGCTCCCGGAATCCTTCCAAGAGTCGGGTCAGGGATGGAGGCTGGCAGCACATCCCGCGTCACGGCCTGCGCCTTGCAGGTCTGTCCGCTGTTGGGCTCATCGGGTGGCGCTGAGGTCCTCAGAGGCTGAGTCTGCAGTTGTGGGACCACGTGGTGCAGGGCATAAGTAAGGCCTCGTCGGCGCCATCATTGTTTGTGCCATGAACCCCGTCTCATCGAGATCATAGCCGATCCGTGTGGGAGCGCTAGAAACATTAGGGAGCGAAGAGGCGATCAGCTCCAGCAGTGCATGAGCAGGAGATGGGCTGACTTTGGAACGCCCCAGAGTACAACGGGAGTGCAGCAGCGATCAGCTCCAGCGGATGCTGTGATCAGGCATGTAGCTGGAGTTACAATGCCACCGCGGCTCTGTCGAGATTTGGGCAGGCCCGAGGCGTGCCTGAGTGGCCGTGATCGCTGTGAGCCGGGCCGGGGATGGAGGCCTTTCAGCACATTCCGTGCCCGGCTTTCTCCCAGTCCTGGTAGGGGCTCCCCAAGTGGAGAAGAACTGCCCATAGGGGAGACGTTGCCACCGAGTGGAAGGCCGCTGGAGTGGCAATCCTCTGGGGCCTCGCCGCCATCTTCAGATTGAGGACCAGGCACCCAAATATTTTCTCTGCGGCGCTTCCCAGGGCTGGATCGCTAATCAGAAAGAAGACAGATGGAATCGCAATCTGGAATGGAATAGGTAAGAACACAAAATTCAAATTAGTGCATTTCAAAACGAGGATAGAAAGAGGAGAGTATAAGAATCCGTCCGCATGGCCGGGCGGATAGAATAGACTGAGGAGGAAGGGGCGGGCACTCTGGTGGGGGCTACTGGCACATGCTAAGAAGAGTTTAGACTCTTCTGAGCTATTGGAGAGTATTCCGTCCATGGCGCCGTCGGATGACGTCACCCAGGTGTGGCTGACTCATCCTGCTTGTCCATGGAGAATGTGAGCTCTCTTGGGGAGAGAGCCACTGACTGTACCTAAATTTCTAATTCACCTTCAGCTTGAATTTGGATAAAGCAAGTAAATAAATCTAAAAACATCCAATCCACTGTGTAAAAACTGATCCACCTTTCCTCCAGCATGATGCTATCTGCAATGTGGGTTTCTTCCTAAATTATTTCCCTTACGTTGTTATTAGTATGCTCCTAAAGGAAAAGTGTATTCGTGTCTACAACAGTGAACTTTAGCACCATCATCTGCTCCAGAAAATGCTCTGTTAATTCCCCCTCCAGCTAATCTTAGAGTAAGTAGGATCCAAATATTCTGAGGTAATGTTCCCTCTAAGGCAGGGGTCACCAACCTCCAGAGGGCCGCGGGCCACACAGCCGACTACCGGCAGACTCGCGGGCCGCACCCCCCCTCCCCCCCCCCCGCGCGAAAAAAAAAACTGCTCATACCTGTACTTTGATTATTCCATGTCAGCTCCCTCCCTTCTTCTGCAGCCGCGGCTCCCTGCCTCTTAGGGAACCGCGGCTGTGCTTGTAAAATCATCGCGGAGCCCTTCCTGTCTTGACAGGCTCCGTGCAGCACTGTCCCGCCTCTAAAGGAAGTTGTTTACCACTTCCTTTGGAGGCGGGACAATGCTGCACGGAGCCCGTCAAGACAGGATGGGCTCCGCGATGATTTTACAAGCACAGCCGCGGTTCCCTAAGAGGCAGGGAGCCGCGGCTGCAGAAGAAGGAGTCGGTGAGTTTGCCTTGGCGGGCCGCACCGGGGTAGAGTCTCGCGGGCCGCACGGAGGGACCTCGCGGGCCGCAGGTTGGTGACCCCTGCTCTAAGGTATGGAGAAGACCATCTATACATGTCTCTCTGCAGCTTGAATTTCACAGTAGCTCCTGCAGAATCCATGCAGTTTCAGCCATGAAACAGCCAGAGTACGAGATTATGTGTTTTGGGAAAGTGTTAGCAATCTCCCATGCTCTTAAGATGGGACACTGTTCCCAGATATTTAGTTATTTATTTAACAGTTTTTATATACCGTCTTTCTACAATTCAAGACGGTTTACAGAGAACATAACACAGCAGTATATTTCAACTGATTACACAGAAACAAACATAACGAGTGTATAAGTGGTTAATATAAGATATGGTTATTCATGTGTTAAAACTCTTTCACCACTAAGATGCAGGCAAAATAACTTACGTTTGTTTATACAGGTCAAGTTTCAGACTATCGCGCTCCTTTTCCAATTGTTTGTTATGCTAAAAATTAAAAAAAAAGCATAAAACATTTGAATCAAAGTTCTCTGTCTTTATATGTTTGTTTATTCAATCACTTTCTATACTGTCCTTCACCAGGCAACAAGACGATTTACAATAAAATATAAAAATTACAAGAGAAGACTAGAGATTAGAAACAGAAAGATATAAAGGGAAAAACAAAGCTAATACAATGATCAATTCCTAGCCAAAGGCCATACAAAGAGTAGGAAAATAAATAGATGTTAAGCTGCCACCCTTCTACCATCCTCTAAGATACCGAGAAGCAAGAAAAAAAGAGAAATGTCAGGGAGGTCACTGGGGAGAAGGTGAAATTAGACCTTACCTGCTAATTGATGTTCCTTGAGTGACTCAGGTCCAGTCTCGCACCTGTGGGTAGTATCACCTCAGTAGCAGCTTGGAGACTGAGCATGTCATGATTGATGACATCAGGATAAACATACCGGTGGCACTTCCCACCAGAGCTAGTATCCTATTGACAAAGCAGACTCACGAAAGCAACAATTAAGAAAAACAAATTCAACTATCTACAATGTAACCCCCCCCCCCCCTGGCAGAAAACACCCCCCTGCCTGAAAGAAAGATCACTTACCACATATGAACGCTTCTGCTTCTGAAGTTGTCTGATTACTCCAGACTCAGTTGAATCGTGTTCCAGCCTGACGTTCAGACCTCTGCACTGAGGACTCAGACCTGACCAAAACTATATGTTGACTTTCTTCAGGACCGGAAAGAGCTATTTTACAAAACCCCCAGGGTGAGATCGGGACTGGATTCACTCAAGGAATGTCAATCAGCAGGTAAGGCCTAAGTTCACCTTCCTTATTGTTTCTTCAGTCCAGTCCCTCACCAGTACTAAACTAGGGAAGGACCTGCAAGACCGGCCTGAAGAACAGCCAATCCAAACCATGCGTCCCCTGCTGCTTGAACATCCAGCCTATAATGTTTGACAAAAGCATGCAGGGATGACCAGGATAGCACCCTACAAATCTATCCTGGTGGAACTAACCTCAATTCAGCCCACGATGTGGCCTGCCTCGGGTCGAGTGCACCCTCAACCCAAAAGGCATCTGTTTGCGACACAGCAAGTATGCCGAACATATTGCCTCCCTCATCCATCGGGAAATAGAGGCCTTTGAAGTTGCTTCTCCTCTGCGTGCTACGCCATACAAAATGAACAACTGATCTGAACTTCTAAGAGACTCAGTTCTCTTCAAATAATGCTGTAAGATCCTACGGACATCCAAACAGTGTAGATGAGGATCCTTCTCCTTGACCCCTTCACCCGGAAACACTAGGAGCATTACAGACTGGTTCATGTGCAACACAGACAGTACCTTAGGAAGAAAGGAAGGAACCGGCCTAAGAACCATCTTCTCCTTTGTGAAGACCAGAAAAGGCTCCCTACATGATAGTGCATGCAGCTCCGATATCCTTCTAGCCGAACAAATAGCCACCAGAAACACCGTCTTCAACGTAAGATCTTTTAAAGTACAAGACCCTAAGGGTTCAAAAGGAGGTTCCATTAGAACAGATAACACCAAGTTGAGATCCCAAGGAGGCACCACCATCCTTAGTGGCGGATGCTCCTGCTTCACTGCTATGAAAAATCTGACCACATCCGGGTGTGCCATTAAAGAAATTCCTTGGACCCTTGCCCGGTAGGAAGAGACAGCTGCAACCTGAACCCGGAGGGTGCTACATGCCAAACGTTTGTCGAAACCTGCATGCAAAAAGGCAAGTACCTCCGGCACTGAAGCAGACAGCAGTCGACAGTTGCTCCGCATACACCAGTCCTCAAAAACTCTCCACACTCTAACGTAAGCCAAATAGAGCATCGCCTGACTTTCAACATCATCGGTGCCAAACAGCCCCGTCAACGCAATCTTTCCTGCTCAATAGCCAAGCCATAAGTGAAAATTGATCCTTCCGCAGCATCAGAATTGATCCTTGAGCCAAAAGATTTCGCCGAGCCGGCAGCCTCCACGGATGGTCCACCTTCAGATGCACCAAGTCGGCACACCAAGGACAACAAGGCCAATTGGGAGCTATCAGCAGTATGAGGCTTGATGCTCCCCTATTCTCTGTACCACTCACCCTATGAACGTCCATGGAGGAAACACAGAGCAGCCCTTCTGTTGGCCACTTCTGCACCAGCGTGTCAAGCCCTTCCGACATTGGTTCTCTTCTTCTGCTGAAAAACCGGGCTGCCTTTGCTGATTCACATGTTGCCATAAGGTCCAAAATCGGTTGACCCCACCTCCTGACCAAGCAAGCAAACACCGCGTCATCGAGCTTCCACTCCCCCGAGTCGCTATATACCCTGCTGAGATAATCAGCTGCCACATTGTCCTTTCCTGCCACATGCGCCGCCCATAAAGCCTGCAGATTCTTCTTCAGCTAGGCTAACAACGGTGTTGCTTCTTCCTCTAAGTTCACATTGCTCGTTCTGCCCTGTCGATTGTTATAAGCCACCATTGTGGCACTGTCCAAGAACACTCACACTGCCTTGCCTCAAAGCTGAATGAGGAACCGCTGCAACGCCAAGAATACTGCTCTCAATTCGAGACGGTTGATTGACCAAGTTGACTCCTGAGGAGACCAATGTCCCTGTGCGATGTGACCTTCGCAATGAGCTCCCCATCCCATAAGACTTACATCTGTCATTAGGGAAATCCAGTTGGGACTCTCCAGAGGCATGCCCACCCGAAGGTAGTCACCCTTTAGCCACCACTGGAGAGATCTTTCGGCGCTTGCCAGACAGAATAGGGGACGTGACAGCGGCTGATGCTGCGCAGACCATCTTTGCAACAAGCTCCTTTGCAACAGGCACATGTGAGCCTGTGCCCACTGAACGAGCTCTATGGTTGTCACCATGGACCCCAACACCTGATGCCATTGATGCCTTCTGCTGCAAAATCTTTGGATCTGTCCTTGCAGCATTCTTACTTGGCCATCCGACAAGGATACGCACCATGCCACTGTCTGAAACCTGGCCCCCAGGTATATTAAGTCCTGTGAGGGCCGGAGTCGACTCTCTGCGAAATTTATTACCCATCCAAGACTCTGCAAGTACATGCTCACCCTTGTCATGACCCGCTGGCTTTCTTCCTTTGATTTTGTCCAAATGAGCCAATTGTGCAGGTAAAGATGTACGAGAATCCCTTCCTGCCGTAGTCCGGCCGTGACCACCACCATTGTCTTTGTGAACGTGCAGGGTGCAATCACCAATCCGAACGGGAGTGCCTGAAACCGGAAGTGCCCCATGGGCACTACAAACCTTAGGAACTGCTGATGTTCTGCCCAAATTGGTATGTGCATGTAGGCTTCCATCAGGTTGAGGGAAGTCAAGAATTCTCCTTCCCTAACCGCCACAACAACCGACCGGAGTGTTTCCATGTGGAATCAAAGTACTCTGAGACACCGACTGATGTGCTTGAGATCTAGAATGGGCCGGAAGGAACCTTCTTTCTTGGGAATGACAAAATAAATCGAGTACTGACCATAACTGCACTGGCCGTCTAGTAGACTTTAATGTCCCCTGCATGGCCTCTTGCTTCTGAGAAGCCTTGCACAGAGAGAGGACAAAGCCATCCGCAAGAGGGCTCTTTAACTCCAATGCATAGCCCTCCCTGACAACTTTTAATACCCATTGATTGGATGTAATCTGCATCCATATAGGACAAAAGTCCCACAGCTTACCCCCTACGAGTACCACTCCTGTGCGTGTGACCCTCACTTCACTGGAACTTCTTAGGAGCCATGGGAGCCATGAGAAGAGAAAAATCCTCTGCCTGTTCCCTTGAACCCCCAAAAGGACTGCCCCCCCTGAAAGGGGAGCTGCCTCTCTGATATGGCGCAAAGTGTACCGCTCTAAACCGCTGATAGCTCATTGATGGTCCCCGTGGTGGAATGGTGGACCAGACTGACTTCTGTTTGTCTTCCAGAAGCTGGCTTCCTTTTGATTCTCCCAAATACTTCACCAATTTATCTAGGTCCTCTCTGAATAAGAATTTCCCCCGGAAGGGTAACTTGCTCAAATAGGACTTGGATAATGAGACATCAGTCGACCAATTTCTGAGCCAGAGGTAGCGACACGCTGCTACCACCGCTGCCATACTCTTGGACAAACTTCTGATCAAATCGTAAAAGGGATCTGCCAAATAAGTCACGCCTTATTCTAACTTGGCCGCCTCCACTGGCAGCTGATGAGAACTTCCCATAGTCTCAATTCCCTGCGCCCATCATAAGCACACCCATACTACAAAGGCACCACAGACCAATGCCTCCAAAGATAGGGCATTGATATCAAATGCTTGTTTAAAGCAGGGTTTCCACATCCCTATCTTGCATATCCTTAAATGCCGAACTACCTTACACAGGAATGGTAGTTTTCTTAGTCACTGCCAAGTCTGCGGTGTCCACTTTTGGGGACCACAGAAACTCTGTCCTTTTCCAAAAATGGGTACAGACATACCATAGTTTGCGTTCCCCTTAACATGGCTTCTGACACATCCCATTTGTCCTGGATCATCTGCTGGATCATGCGATGCATAGGAAACACCATCTGTATCTTCATGATGGCCTGAAAAAGAGGGTCCTCCAGCAGAGCCCCCATGTCCATATTGAGGGCTTTATTTACTTCAAGGAGAGAGTAAACAAAGCTGCTAGTTCTTCTCTCCGAAAGATGCGCACTATCCGCGACTCCTCTGCTTGGAGAATCTCTCCTTCCTCCAGCTCCATCTCTTCGCCATTTCTTGTTCTACTTCGAAGTCTTCCTCCTCCTCAGACTGGAGGGATCCCACCTCACCCCAAGGGTTCTCCTCCATCCTTATCCTTCTAGGGTCCAGTTCATTCAGGGACCTGACTTCTGAGAGCAACCCCGGTGAAGCCCTTTTTGGCCCCTTAATTTGTGAGCTGCCGGGCACATCTCCTCGCTGCCTTCTTTTTTTTTAAACTCTGTTAATTGACCACAGACACATCATATACAGTAAAAATAGTAAATTATAAGCCTCCGGACAGGGTTGATTCTTATCCACTGCCCAGGGGGCACATCATCCGTCAAGTGGATTATAACATTTTAATTATCCCCCCCAATCCCTCCTCCCCCCTCCCCTCCCCTCCCCCTGTCCTCCCAGCACAACCTCCTTCCCCATCTCAAAGTGATACGTCAGTTACATTCATTAGTACAACATTATTCCTATCTCTCTTCCCAACTCCTGCCCTTCTCTCTCAACCAAGGATCTCAGCCCAGTTGCAGTATCTCGTTTCGGCTATGGGGTCCCAGCACCTGCATATAGGGTTCCCATATGAGCAGAAAGAAGGACCACCAACGAACATTACCCCAAGCTCCCCACCGCTCTGAAAGCATCAGCTGATGAAAGCTATTGTGCCATTACCAAAAGGTAGGGGGCATCTGTTCTCTCCATCTACGGAGTATTGGGCCTTTACCCACCAGACAAGCCTTCTGCACCAGTAAACGCTCCCACCTCCCCTTCGGGCAAGTTAGTCCAAGCTGGTCCAAAACGACCAAGGGGCCCGTCCATTTAATCTTCTGATTGAGTATCTTACTCAGAAAGGTATTAATCCACGCCCAATAGAGGCAGATTCTCTTACATCCCCACCACATATGGCTCAAATTGGCAAAAGGCTCAGCACAACGGGGACAACCCCCATCCAGAGTCAAATGGCTATGCAGCACGCGCCTTGGGGAGAAGTGTGCTCTGGTCAAGCATTTAAATTGCACTTCCCTCCACCGCACTCCTTCCACCAGGTTGACTATCTTCCGCAGGCCAGCACTTACAGAACCTGGTGCTATCGCTTGGCCCAGTTCCGTCGCCCATGCTGCCCCCACCCCCGCATAGTCTGGCCTTGGCCTGTACCGATCCAATCTACCCTTTAACTCCGAGACTGTAGGAGGTTTTTCTTTTCCCAAATCAAAAAATTCTAGGATCTGTGCCGAACGTTCCACTCTTAATTCAGTTTCCGGAAGTGAGGCTACATAATGAGAAAGTTGGGAGTACGCAAAGTAGTGGCTAGGTCTCAGATCATATTCCTGACTCAAAGAAGCAAATGTTTTACATTTGCCTGCTACGTCCACCACATGTCCGATATTCTGGATGCCCCCCAAACGCCATTCCCGAAAAATCGCGGTGTCTGAACCCGGAGTAAAGGCAGCATTGCCTTGTAAAGGCAACCAACTCGAAACATACATTGATCTATTCCAATAGATGTTCAATTGTCTCCAGGTACGCCGCACAGAATTCAACAACAGATTCCTCTTCAATCTGTCTGACAACCACGAGCGATCGGAATGCAGCACTGCCAGCAATGTCTGAGGGGCCACAAAGGCTTCTTCCAAAGCTCTAGGTGTGTAAACGTCCGTACCGCCTAACCAATCTCCAATATGATGCGCTTGGCACGCTAAAGCATACAACCCCAGATCGGGAACTCCCATCCCCCCTCCCTTCCACCGCCCTTTCAGACGGTCCAAAGGAATTCGTGCTCGGGCTCCCTTCCATATGAACCCGTGTATTTCCTTCTCCAGCTGAACTAAATCTTGCCTTAACAACCACACCGGGAGGGTCTGCATCCAGTATAAAATGCACGGCAACACCACCATTTGCAACGCTGCCACTCTACCCAGCAGGGACAATGGAAGGGGATTCCATGCCCTGAGCTGTATCTGTAACCGGGATAAAACTCGTTCAAAATTCCGCTTATATACATCCTGAGATTTCCTCGGTAGCAGAATGCCCAAATACACAAAGGCGTCCTCGGCCCATTGCAGCAGAAAGGGACTTCCCCAAGCTGCTTGAAGTCCGTCCGACACATCTAACGCTTCCGATTTATCTTTGTTAATCTTCAATCCTGCAAAACTTCCAAAATAAGAAAACTCCTCCATTAGCTGTGGCAATGACTCTTGCGGTGACAGCAGATGCATCAACATATCGTCTGCAAAAGCCGACATTTTGAAGCTATGCCTACCCACCTGCACTCCTCTAATTAATCGGTGAGTCCTCTATCATCCTTATCAAAGGGTCTAAGGACAATACAAACAGTAGGGGAGAGAGGGGACATCCCTGTCGCGTACCCCTTCCCAAGGGAAAAACCCCAGACAGCGCACCCTCACATACTACTCCGGCTGTTGGTTCTATATAAAGACTCTCAACCAGTTTACAAAAAGGAGACTACAATCCATAATGTGGTAAACAACAGTTTTAAATACTGTCAGTTGACTCTATCGAATGCTTTTTCAGCATCAAAGCTAACCAACAGAGACTGCAACCTACAATCCTGCACCCACTCCAGTGAAGCTACGATTTTCCGTAAGTTACGCACCGCATATCTCCCTTTAACAAAACCAACCTGTGTCTCATGCACTATCTCATCTAAGACCCCTGGCCAGCCGATCTGCCAATATTTTAGACAGTATTTTCAAATCAAAGTTCAGGAGGGAGATAGGCTGGTATGAAACCGCTTGGACCAGGTCTTTGCCCGGTTTAGGGATTAAAATAATATGTGCTTGATTTTTCCCCCACCGAAATGTCCCGTGCTCGACCCGTCTACTAAAGACTTCCACTAATGTAGGAGACATGACATTCTGCAGCAATTTATAAAATTCTGCCCCATACCCATCAGGACCGGGCGCTTTACAACAACGCGCCCTGGAAATTACCTGTTGCACTTCCAGCTCTGTGATAGGTTTACCTAACTGGGCTCTCTGTTCCTCTCCCAATCGAGGCAAATCTATGTTCTTCAAATAGTCTTCCACTCTGGTGGGGGACCCTCTTTCCTCCGCATATAGCTTCTGATAAAAGGCTCGAAAGACTTGGGTAATCTCTTTACTATCTTTGTGCAGGTGCCCCTGGTCATCCCGTATCGCGGCTACCGCTCTCGTCCCTCTGCTCCCCTTCAAAACACCGCACCAGCAGTTTCCCAGGTTTATCCCTAAATTGGTATAGTTGATACCGATAGTATGCAACTGACTTTTAGCTCTTTTATGCAACAGCTCGTTTAAATCTGTTTAGGCTTCCCACTGTTCTTTTTTTTTCCCCTGTAACCGGGGAGCTAACGTATTTCCGTCATGCTTTGGTCACTTGTTTTTCCAGACGGATAATTTGCTCTGAAATGAGTCTGCGTTTCCTAGCTAAAAACTTATAATAGCGCCTTGTAGCACCACTTTGGCTGTTTCCCAAAATAACTCGGAGTCCGCGCGATGTTCTTTATTATCCATCGCAAAGTCCTGCCATTGTTGTCTAATAAACTGCTGAAACGGAACATCTTTATACAATTCCAAGGGGAACCGCCACAATCGAGTTCGATAGGTTCCCCCTCCCCCCCCCAGTGCAGGTCTAACCATATCCATGCATAGTCTGAGATTTCCGTCAGACCAATCTGTGCATCCCCCACTTCCGCAGTTAAAATATAATCAATTCTAGCACTCGAGCCATGCGCTCGAGATTGGTGCGTAAAATCCTTTTCTAGGGGATGCAGTAACCTCCAGGGGTCCACCAACCCTAACCGCTTCCGAAACCTTTCTAACACACTTACTGTCTGCGATCTCGTCCTCCCTCCAACCCCATGTGATGTAACCAGTGCTATATCAAATACCCCATTGAAATCTCCTCCTAATATCAAAGGAGTCTTGGCAGCTGCTCGACCCTAGAGGCTAGGCATGTATAAAGCTCTTGATCCAACACATTAGGGCTGTACAAATTACCCAATATAATGGTTTTCCTTCCAGGACCCCCTGCAACAGTAAAAACCTGCCAGCCGGATCTATAACCTCCTTTTCTACAACAAACCGTACCCTCTTATGGATCAAAATAATCACGCCACCCTTTTTTCCCTGCACAGGGGCTGCCCTCTGCTGGCCTACCCAGTCCCTACACATTTTATGATGCTCTTCGGCTGTCTGGTGGGTTTCTTGTAGCATGGTAATGTCGCATTGTTGTCTGGCTAACGCTTTCAGAACTTTATAGCGCTTTATCGGGCTACCCACCCCGCATACATTCCAGGAAATTATCTTCAGGTTAACAGGCGTGTTCTAGGCCCAGGCCATGTATTAAACCCTATTTTCCAGGAAAAAGCTCTCCCAGCCTGGAGCTTCCCCTGTATTTTTTTGGTAATTTCAGTTTCAAAACTTCCCCCTCTCTCCCGATTGTGCTCCCCTCCCACTCCTCCTTCTCCCTCCCCTCCCCACCTCCCCCCCACCCTTACTACCTCCTCCCCTACCCCTATCCATCCTCTGCCTAACCCCACCCCCCTCCCAACTGTCGACCTCTTCTCCTTTTAACCTTTACCCACTCCCTCCAACGTCCTAAACTCTAGAAATCCCGCTTGATGCGTACAGTCGCCCCCCTCTTAACAACATAACAAATGGCAGAGACAGAGGAATATCAACCAAGCATACAATACATATATAAAAATTGCAATTCCTAAACAGTAAACTTCGCTAACTGCCTGCCCTCTATTCAACCAGACTCAGATCATAGAATTGCACCATGGAGTCGCATGAGGGCCCTCTCCCAACCTCCACCTGTGCACCGTTCATGGTCTGTTGGCCCTCTTCCTTACTGCCAAGAGAGGCACGCCAGGCTGGTGCCCTTCTGAGCAATCAAAATAATTGTTATATGGCTCACTGAGAAGCTTCTGCATCTACCTTCCCTCCGCGCAAAAGTTCTTCGATGTATTTGCTGGCCTCCTCGGCAGCTTCGAAGGTTCGATGCTTTCCTTCCTGTAAGATGTGCAGTCTAGCTGGGTACTGCACGGAGAAATTTATATGTGCGTCAATCAGCTTTTGACAAAGGGGTACATAGGTTCTCCGGCACTGGCTCAAGGCTATGGAGTAGTCCTGCGCAATGCGCAGTTTTTGGTAATCCACGGTAATGTCCCCTTTCTGCCTGGCCGCTCGCAGCACGGCCTCCTTTTGGGGGTAGTGCAGAAATGTGGCCAAGACCACTCTAGGCCGGTGGTCACGTGCTTGCTTCGGCCTCACTCTATGTGCTCTTTCTATCATTATCTTCCCGCTGGTCTCAAGGCTTTCAAATACCTGGGGGATCATGGTCTCAATGTATTGTCTCAAGTCTCTGTCCAAGATAGTGTCCGAGATCCCCATAAACCTCAAGTTGTTACGTCTAGACCGATTTTCCAGATCATCAATTTTTGCTTCTTGGTACTGTAGTTTCTCTCTCATATGGCCCACATCATGCGTCAACTGGTCTAGGCCCTCCTCCGCCTGCACAATTCAGCCTTCTGCCTCTTGTATTCTATTCCCCATATCACCAAACGAGCTATGCAGCATATCTATTTTACTTTGGAGCGCCTCAAACTGTGCGGATAGTGCACACGCTACTGCCGCTGACACCTCTTCCAGAAAGGCAGGGGAAGTGGGTGAGCTCGGCGCCACCGGTAAGTCCGCCATTTTGCAAGGGCCCACCAAGCGGTCTTTGTCCCTCCGCCCTAGTTTTGCCACCGCTGCCATCAGCCTTTCCCCTCTCCGATCTCAACAAACGTTCCCCTGGAGCCGCGTTGTATTTATATGAACTTTTTGCTCACTGTTCAGCACTAAATCCGCGGCTTATGAAGGGAGCGACCAGAGCACGAGCGACAACCATCCGCTCGTTCTCACCGCATCACCGGAGGTCTACTCTCCTCGCTGCCTTAAACAAAATGCCTTATGCATGGTGAGAACAAATTCTGGCAAAAATGTGCCTGGCAACTCTCCCTGTTGTTCCATAGCCAAAGAGAGCATCTTGAGGGCGTAGCAGACTTCCCCAACTTCTTCTTTGTTACCTGCGCCGTGGGAGTTGGATTTTCGGAACTCCCGTCCCCTGCCCCAGCCTGCGCTGTCGAGAATGGCGCCCCACCAGCTTCTGTGGTTGGAGAAGAGTCTGCTGTCTCCCCTGAGGGATCTGGCATACTCGCCCCCCTTGCCTCGAGGAATCTTTCCTCCGCCGACCTGGCTTCTGCCTCACAGCTATGGCAAAATCCAGTGCTGGACACTGAGCTCCTGCATGAGCCATATGCCAGACAGATGCTCTTAGGGGGCATCTCTTGTTTGCTCCCTTTTTCCTATTTAATCCTGTTCTTTCCACTTTCTTTTTTTTTTTTGTAAAACAAAAAATCAGTCCTAAAACCTAAGCTAAAATCTTTACCTCATGTCTGTTCTTTAATTTTTTTCTTTTTTTAAATGCAGTCCGAGACAGAACAAAACTAAAAAAACCACAAATGCAACTGCCCCAGAGTCAGTCAATGCCTGGCTGCCTGCTCTTTACCTCCCAAACCACAGCAACAGCTAGAAGAAAAACCAGCATTAAAAGGAAAAGAAAATAAATTGCTGTTCTCTAAATGGTGCACATTCCCGCACTGAGCGGGAAACTGCCATTAAGACTCCCTGCCCGAATTTGCAGCTCCTAAGCTGCTCACAGACTGTGCACTCATCTCCCTCACACCGTATAATGCGATGCCACCTGCACTCCCAACCCAACATTCAGCTGCCGACAGATCTTCGGCATCATCGGGAGTGCTCAGAAGAGTAGGCCTGCTGATGGCTGCCACCTGACCCTCCACGGGTTCAGTATCTCAGCGGAAGGGGCTGCAGAAGCAATCCTGTCTCTTCCCCATGGTACCTTCTGCCTGATAGTGCTCCCTGCGGGGGTCTTGCCCCAGCAGATCTCTCAGTCTTCTGCTTACTCTGACTTTTTTTTTTTAATATTATTCAAAGATGAGCCCTATAGTGAAAGGGCAAAGAGCTAACTAAATTAATTTATTTTTTTACACTATCATCTGTTCCTCTAGTGAGTCCTCACAAATGGAATCACCTCATTCCAGCTGCTTGGAGACCGAGATACGGGTTCTGGTGGGAGGTGCCACCGGAATGTATTTCCTGATGTCATCAATCATAACATGCTCAGTCTCCAAGCTGCTGGTGAGGTGACTGAGCATGGAGGAATGATAAGGAAAGGGCCTTGTAAGTGGCTCTGGATATAGTCAAAGGGACTAGTTAGGGAGAAACAAGAAACCTTAAAGGGAGGCTTTAAATTTGGATAACAAAGATTCAAGATGAATATGTCTGGGTAGGAGGTTCTATAGGAGGGGGCAAGGAAGTAAAATGCAGCATGACGTGTTGCCTTCAATTTGGCATGGCAAGGAGCAGGAAGAAAGAGTAATTAGACTTGCCTGCTAACTGTTCCATGAGGAACTCCAGTCCAGTCCCACACCTCTGGGTAGTGTACCTCTTTCAGCAGCTTGGAGACTGAGCATGTCGTCTTTTGATGACACCCATGTACTTATACAGCTGGCACCACCTACCAGCTCCAGTCACCTATTGACAAAGCAAACGCACAGGAGCAACAAATAAGTAGTTAAACAAGAATAACCAAAACCACACCTAAAATTCTATTCCCCCCCCCACCCTCTGGGAAGGAATCCCCCATTCCCAGAACGGGTAGGCTTACCTGTGGTACACTCGAGCAATGCCTTCAGCCCGGAACGGAAGACTGACAGCTCTCCCAATCCGCCCCGAAAAACGCTTTCCCAAGCATCTTCCTTGGCATGCTGACTCCTGCCATCCCTCAGAGAATCAGCTACTGAGCCGGAGGCACCAAATGGTTCTTCACCAAACTCTTTAAGGGCAGGATCCAAGACTTGACTGGAGTTCCTCAAGGAAGAACAATTAGCAGGTAAATCTAATTACTCTTTCCTTATCGTCCCTCCAGTCCAGTCCCGCACCTCTGGGATGTAACAGAGCAGTTAAATTAACGAGAGGGACTTGCAATATTGGCTTGAAGCACTGCCGACCCAAAACAGGCATCCTCCACTGCCTGGAGATCCAGGTAATAATGCTTAGCAAAGGTATGAAGCGAAGACCAAGTTGCCGCCTTAAAGATCTCCACTGGCGGCATCTAAACATAGAAACATGATGACAGAAAAAGACCACATGGCCTATCTAGTCTGTCCTTCCATAACAACAACTACAACAGTCCACTTTTTACCTTTAGAGATCCTCTGTGTTGGTCCCATGCTTTTTAAATTCAGTTACTGTCCTCATCTCTACCACCTCCACTGGGAGACTATTCCATGGATCCACTACTCTTTCTGTAAAGAAATATTTCCGCATATCACTCCTGAATCTATCTCCCTTCACCCTCATCCCATGTCCCCTCGTAGCAGAACTTGCTTTCAATTGAAAGAGGCTTTCTCCCTGAACATTTATGCCACGGAGGTATTTAAACATCTCAATCATATCACCTCTATCCCGCCTTTCCTCTAAGGTGTACATATTAAGATCCTTAAGTCTGTCCTCATATGCTTTATAATGAAGCCCATTAATCATTTTAGTAGCAACCCTCTGCACCGACTCCATCCTGTTCACATCCTTTTGAAGGTGCAGTCTCCAGAATTGCACACCATACTCCAAATGAGGTCGCACCAAAGACTTATACAGAGGCATTATCACCTCCTTTTTTCTGCTAGCCATTCCTCTCCGTATGCACCCAAGCATCCTTCTAGCTTTTGCCGTCGCCTTTTCTACCTGTTTAGCTACTTTAAGATCATCAGACACAACCACGCCTAGGTCCCGCTCTTCTTTAGTGGACAAAAGTACTTCACCTCCTATACTGTATTTCTCCCTTGGATTGCTGCAGCCCAAATGCATGACCTTACATTTTTTAACATTAAATCCTAGCTGCCAAATTCTAGACCATTCTTCAAGCTTAGCTAGATCCCTCCTCATGTTATCTACACCTTCCTGGGTGTCTACTCTATTGCAGATTTTGGTGTCATCTGCAAAGAGGCAAACCTTACCCGACAGCCCTTCCGCTATATCACTAACAAAGATGTTAAAAAGAATTGGACCAAGGACAGATCCCTGGGGCACACCACTGGTAACATCCTTCTCCTCAGAGTGAGCTCCAATTACTTGTACTCTTTGTTGCCTCCCACCCAACCAATTTCTAACCCAAGCAGTAACTTTAGGGTCCATCCCTAGGGTGCTCAGTTTGTTTATAAGTCGCCTGTGAGGAACAGTGTCAAAGGCTTTACTGAAATCTAAATACACCACATCTAGCTATACTCTGCCCACGAGGCCACTTGAGCTCTCGTGGAATGCGCTTGTAATCCTGTTGGCATCACTTTCCCCTTCAAGATTTATGCAGACGCAATCGCTTCTCTAATTCACCTGGAAATAGAAGCCTTGGCTGCCGCCTCACCTCTGCATGGCCCGCCAAACAGCACAAACAAATGATCCGACCTCCTAAAGGCTGCTGTCCTGCGCAAATAATGCCACTGGACTCTTCTGACAACCAAAAGTTGCAATTGCAGTTTAGTGGAGCCCACATCCACAGTCGATAGAGCTGGTAAGGAAACCAACTGATTTACATGGAAGGCCGAAACCACCTTAGGCAAGAAGGAGGGTATTGGCTGAAGAACCACTTTCTCCCTGGAGAACGAAAGGAAAGGCTCCTGACAAGATAAGGCATGAAGCTCTGAAATCCTGTGTGCCAAACAAATCACCCCAAGGAAGACTATCTTCAGGGTCAAGTCCTTCAGAGACGCTTGGACTCAACGGCTCAAAATGTTCCCAAGCCAGCACCGTTAGAACCAAACTGAAGTTCCAGAGGTGGGTCACCGCCTTCAGAAAGCGGAGCACATCTAGGTGCATACCTAATGCCACCCCTTGAACCTTTCCATGATAACAGGAAATCGCCGCCAGCTGCACTCTCAAAGAGCTAGCGGCTAAGCCCTTATCAAAACCATCCTGCAAGAAGGCTAAGACATCCGGAAGAGATGCAGTGGATAGGATACTGTAGAATGCCTGTCGCTGCACCATACCTCAAAAATGCACCACACCCTGATGTACGCTAAGCAAGTGGATCTTTTGCGTACCATCAGCAAGGTCACTATCACCAGTCCTGAATAACCTCTTCTCCGCAGCTTCGCCCTTTCAAGGGCCATGCCGTAAACAAGAATCGATCCACCTGAGGCATGCAAACTGACCCCTGCGTCAAGAGATCCTCTTGAGCTGAGAGCCTCCACGGCTGGTCCATCAGAATCCACACCAGATTGGCATATCACGGACGCCTTGGCCAATCTGGGGCGATCAGAATGACATACCCCTGGTGAGCCTCTATCCGCTGTACTACCCAGCTTATGAGTGCCTACAAAGAGAAAACAGAGGAGTTCCCCTGCTGGCTACTTCTGCACCAGGGCATCTAGGCCTTCTGACATCCTTTAACTTCTCTTGCTGAAGAACTGGCTCACCTTGGCTGGCTGGTGCATTGCTATCAGGTCCATGACCGGAGTGCCCTACAGGTGCATCACCTGCTCGAACACCTCCTGGTTGAGCATCCACTCAACCGGGTCTACGTACACCTGACTGAGGAAGTCCACCATCACGTTGTCGATTCCTGCGACGTGCAACGCCGATAAAACCTGGAGATGATTTTCCGCTCACTCGAACAGCTTTCTGGCCTTTTCCTCCAAGGCTACACTGCCCGTCTCCCTGGTGGTTGATGTAGGCTACCATGGTTACATTGTCTGAGAGGACTCGGACCGCCTTTCCCTGAACCGCCAGGACTATCGCATGCATTTCAAACCTGCTGATTGACCAAAGGGCCTCCTGTGAGCTCCACCATCCCTGAGCAAAGCACCCTTCGCAATGGGCTCCTCAACTGGATAGACTGGCATCCGTCATCAGTGGGATACATGATGGCAACTCGAGGGGCATGCCCCCTTCCAGAATCCTTGAATGTAACCACCACCTGAGTACTCTCTTGGTTCGCCCTTGACATGGGAGTGGCATAGACAGGGGCTAACTCTGGTGAGACCAACGATGAAGCAAAGCTCTCTGCAATTATTGCATGTGCGCCCTCACCCATGGGACCAAGTCGAGCGTGGCTGCCATGGGACCAAGTCGAGCGTGGCTGCCATGGTCCCCAGGACCTACAGATAATGCCAGGCTGACTGCAGGGACATCAGCAGAAATTTGCGCACCAGTTGTCGGAGTCCCTGCGCCGAAAAACCTTTCCCACACGGGTGTTGAAGCGCACTCCCAAGTATTCCAGCTCCTGGGATGGAACTAAATGACTCTTGGCCATGTTGACTAACCATCCGAGACTCTGTAAGAAATGCACCACCCGCATTGTTGCTCTTTTGCTTTCATCCCTGGACTTTGTCCAGATCAGCCAATCGTCAAGATACGGGTGCACGAGAATGCCTTCCTTATGGAGTGCCACTGATACCACCACCATGACCTTGATGAAAGTCTGCGGAGCCATTGCTAGACTGAACGGCAATGCCCAGAACTGGAAATGTCCCACTGGCATGGAGAAACATTTGGTGGTCTGGCCGGATGGGAATGTGAAGGTACACTTCTGTAAGATCGAAAGAAGTTAAAAACTCCTTGCATCTTACCGCTATGATAGCGGACCGCAAGGTTTCCATTATAAAATGCGGCACCTGCAGACAGCAGATCATGCCCTTTAGCTTGGGAATAGGGCAAAAGGAACCCTCCTTTTTGGGTACCACGAAATAAATGGAGTACTGACCGCACCCATATTGGTCCCTGGGGACAGGCTCTACGGACTTTAGCTGTAAGTGCCTCATCAAGGTGTCCTTCACTGCCACAGCTTTGCCTTGCGTCTTGCAGAGAGACTGAATGAATGAGTGGGTCACTGGGCGTGCCCACTTAAGAGCAAAGCCCTCCCGGACGACCTCCAAGACCTGCTGGTCTGAGGTGATTTGGACCCAGGCAGGGTAGAAGCCCCATAGCCTGCCCCCCATGGGCTGCACCTCCCATCACCTCCCATCTGGACCCGCCTCACTTCATTGTGATTTTCTGGTTCCCAAGGAAGATGCGGCATTAAATCCCCGGCCCGAAACCTCGAAACCCCTGCCCCCTGAAGGGGAATTTGCCTCTCTGGTAGGATACAAAGTGGGAAGGATGAAAACGCTTGAAGTCTCGCGCCTGTCCCTTTGACGCAGTCGGAGGGAGGTTTTGCTTCTACTTATCCTCAGGTAGATATCCACCCTTGAACTCTCCCAGGTCCTTGACCAGCTTGTCCAGGTCCTCCCGAAACATGAGTTTACCCTTAAAGGGGAGTTTGCTGAGGCGGAACTTGGAAGAACTGTCTGCCACCCAGTTCCATAACCACAGATAGCGGTGAGCTACTACCAACGAGGCCATGCTCTTTGAGAGACCTCTAATGAGATCGCAGTGGGTGTCCGCCAGATAGGCCGCTCCCAATTCCAGCTCGGCCGCTTCCCCTGAACAGGTCCAACATCGGCTCTCCCAGCTGTTGCACCCTTTGCGACCAATGGAGGCAAGCTCTAGCTACCCAGGCCCCATAAATGGAAGCCTGTAATGAGAGGGCGTTGGTGTCAAAGGCCTGTTTCAACAAAGTGTCCAACTTTCTATCCTGGCCATCCTTGAGGGCCGCGCTGTTTTCTACCAGAACTGTCGTCTTCTTGGTGACAGCTGACACCGCCGCATCCACCTTAGACAATTTAAAGAGCTCATGCTCCTACTCCAGTAATGGGTACAGGCATGTCATGGCCCATACCCCTCTGAGGCCTGCTTCTGGCAGATACCACACCTCCTGGATAATCTGCCATACCACTCTATGCACTGGGAAAACCTTCTGTGTTTTCCATACCACCTGAAGCAGAGAATCCTCCAATGCCTCCTCTTCAGCTGGCAAGCTAGCTGGCATATTAAGGGCCTTGACTCCCCGATGAGCACTGACAACTCTTTCAATTCCTCACCTTGGAAGCCGAGCTCAGTGTCCATCCAGCCCTTCAGATAATGGAGATGGCACATGCCCCTCCATCTGCGGATCTAGCCCTCTTGAAGACAGTTACCCCCGCATCACTCTCCGCCTTATCTGCTGTTCGCTTAGTGCCACGTGCTGGTGCTGGAGAGCTGCCCGCCAATCCTTGCTGGCACAGGTAAAAAAGGTCCCCCAGGAGCCCCCTGTAACCCTGGTCCTGTGACATAGAGGTCCCAGGAAGGGCCAGAGGGCAGGAGGCTGGCTCCATTGGTGACATCGAGATCCCCTCTAGCCTTGGATCTCCCAAGATGGAGAGGGAGATTATCCTGTTTGGACTTATCTTGCAGATCTTTCTCCAGTGAAGTAGCCTCTTGTACGCAGCCTAGGCAGATGCCCACATCAGAGACTGACCCCCATCGAGTCCTGCATACCAGGCACTGGGGGTCTGGCTGGCATAGCAACCAACTGTGAGTTTCCCTTAAGCAAGGAACTCTGAGCAAAGGGGGACCCCCTTATGGCAATGCAATGCAATTGAAAGGAAATGAAATAAAAGAAGCTCCCTTAACTAAATTATCTGTAAATAATCTAACTAGAATTCAATTAAATGAAAAGTAAATTACCTTAAACTAAAATAAATAAATTAAATAAATGAAGCCTCACCAAAGGGATGAAACTGATACCAGAGCTCTATCTGCTTTCCCTTACCGCCACAGGAGAGGAAAGTACGGAGAGAAAGAGAGAGAGAGAAATGTGCAGGCTTAGAGGGCGGGAACTCCTCCCTTGTCCTGCCAGGCCTCAGCTAAGAAAAGAGAACAAGGGCGCTGGAGTTTCCTGTGCCACTGCCAACTTCAGGTCACGAGGTCTGAGGCTGGCTGTTGAAAGGCTTCTCCCTGTGAAAGCCCCACGTGCTCCTGCTACCCGAGCCCTGCCGCATTCTCCCACCATGACAATTAGGCCTGTCTTTTTTTTTTTTTTTTAAACCTCCGCACTGCTTCACTGCCTTGAAGGAGACTGGACCCGGCTCTCTGCTCTCCCTCGCCCTCTGCCGCTTCTTTCTAGCGTCGGCACAGAGGGGGTTGCTCGGGGGCTGCCGGTCTGTACACTACTGCTCAATTGGTGGTTCCTCATCCGTTGACAGGTTCGGGAGCTGCCCTCAGGCCTGGAGAATCTCCTTCCTTAACCTGAAGTGCTTGCCTTCAAAGAATCTTTTCTATCTGTTTTTCTCCTTGTCCTTTTTTTTTTTCCGCCAAATAGAGTAAGCCTTCTTTCTGCACCCAAAGCAATTCTACATTTATACTCCTTAGTTGTCCCTCAGTGAGTCCAGCACTCTGGCTCACTACCTCCTCCAGCTGCTTAGACTACTGGAGCTGGTGGGCGGTGCCAGCTGTATAAGTACATGCATGTCATCCAAAGATGACATGCTCAGTCTCCAAGCTGCTGGAAGAAGTACACTACCCAGAGGTGCAGGACTGGACTGGAGGGACGATAAGGAACAAGCAGGTTATCAGTTTGAGATCTAAATGATTGAATGGTAATCTATAGTACTAAGATATCAGAAAGATAATCTGGTAAGCCTGTAAGCAAAGTCTTAAAGACCAATAGCACGATCTTAAACTGGACCTTATAAGGGATTGGTAATCAATATTTGACAATAAGTGGGATTACATAATCAAACATCTAGGAGGTATATTCAATGGTGATGGTTAGTGTTTGTAAAGCAACTAGCCATAGCCAGTGAACCGTGAATCTGGATATTCAGACTCCGGCATTGAATATCTAGGTTGGCCTGATAGAGCAGGAGCTAACTAGCTAGTGGAGATATTCAGCCACTGGCCAGTTAGCTAAAGTGGCAATGGTTAGATGCTCATTGCTTTGGGATAACCAGCTAGAGACTGCATATTGCCACCAGCTGGTTATCCACGGGTACCACCTCTGCTCCTCTCCGGAATGTCCAATGCTAGTCAACTAGCACTGGGATGTTTAGTGGCACTCAACACGGTAGTGCTGCTATATATCCCATCGAGTACCATTTAGGCAGTTTGCAGGTCTGCGAACCGCCTAAATGGCTTTGAATATCCCCCCCCCCCCGAGTAGGAAATGAGCTTGACTGCAATGTTGTAAACCAGATGGAGGCATTTGAAATTAGCTTGGGTTATCCTGTTGTATAAGGAATCACAGTAGCTCAATCTAGTGATTAAAAGTCAGTATCAAAGTTAGGATCAAAGTTGCTAATGCATCTTTACTCAGGAAAGATCCGATAGATCAAATACACTTCAGGAAGTAAAAAGAGGCCTTTAATACTAACGTAATAGGTTGATCAAAAGTTAGATGCGAGTTAGATAACAACCTAGGACCCTAAAGGATAGAGCTCAAAGAAAGTGGCTGCCCTAAAATGACAGGGCAAAGTGTGGGTGTAGATGGGCAATCAGTAAGCTATATGGCCTGCAATTCGGTATGGTTAATTTTAAATGTTACTTTCAAGGTAGGACGTGACTGCCAAACACACACTCATTCAAGGGAGTATGGTCAGCTTTTGAGAGACTGATATAACTGTGAAACCACTATTGCTGTATAATTGTACAAGATTGGCTAGGGGACCGAGAATATATTAAATAAAATAAGGGCAAAGGCACATTTCTGTGGAACCTCACATGTTAGAGAATAAAAAGGCAAATTGGCAGAATCAGTGGAAATGCAGAAATGTCTGTTTTCAAGGAAAGATTTGACTCAGGTGAGAAAGCATACTTGCTTACCTGTAACAGGGGTTCTCCATAGAGGGCAGGGTAGCTAGCGCCGGGAAGAAGTCTGTCTCTAATCGCGCTGGTGCCCTGTTTGTCCTCGATCGTGCCATGCCTGGGCCCAATGGGATTGGGGCGGGGGCTGTGGCCATGAAGAGGGGGCCAATGTCGGCAAACACACAGGCTCTAGCAGCTGGGAAGCCGGTGGCACAAGCATTCAAAGACAGCAGAACTGAGGGAAACCAAGGCTGTTTGTAAAGCGCTGTTGTCATGGGCAGAGAGCATCTTTGGCTTGGTATCTTTTTTTAAGTGTGTCTTAGATGTAAAATCCGAGTTGACGCAGCAGGGTAGAGCCATGGTTAAATGTGCCTGCAGTCAAAACAATGAGCAAGTGGAGTGCGGGACTGCCAAGGCATGAGCCATACGCAGGTTCAGAAAAGTCAAAAAATATTTCTCTGACCTAGGGAAGAGCCTGGTACTGTGGTTCGATCACAGACATCACCAAAATAACATGCGCCTGCATCCCCCTGCTTGTCTCTGGAGAACTGTTTTTTCTGAGCTCTGAATTAATTAGATGACGCAAAAGAATTTTGTAACATAGTAACATAGTAAATGACAGCAGATAAAGACCAGTATGGTCCATCTCGTCTGTCCAGTAAGATGGCAGGAGTAGGTGCACCTGCCGCTCTGTGCAGGCCACCCCTCCCCATGTCTTTGTTTAGGGGTGAACCCACCGCTCCATGTAGGACACCCCTATTTGTTGAGAAATTAGATGGTTCAGTTTATTTTGATTTTATCCTGTTGCTGTAAAGGGATCCACTGTGTCTGTCCCATGCCATTTTGAATTCCGTCACTGTGCTTGCCCCCACCACTTCCACCAGATCAAAGGCCATCAACAGGTCTAGCGATACTAAAATGACTATACTGGCCTTATCAAAGCTCTCCCTAAATTCACTAATTACAGTAGTGCTACTAGGAAGGCCCTGGTACTGTGATGTTCTTTAAAACCACATAGATGGGAGTGGAGGGCATTTGTTTTCCCCCCAAAATTGTTTAATTGTCAAAACACTGCTCTTTCAGTAAGTGTGGAATCTAAAGGTAAATTCAGCAGAGTTAAAGGCTTTATTTTTCTTAATAGACTGAATTACAGCAGTTTTCCATGACGTTGGGACCATACCAGTGGTCAGACTATTGATCATACCATGTATAAGGGGACTTAGTCCCAGTGCTGGCTCTTTTACTAACATGGATGGAATAGGATCAAGACTAGAAGTAGTACAATTTGTGAAGCACATTATTTTTCCTAAGGAAAATTCAGTCACAAGGTTAAAAATGGTCCATGCACTAGGCTCAGCTAGAGTACTGCTAGGTGAGGAAATATCAAAATATACAGAAAGATCAGTCAGACTAACAAATGGTGGAAAGATATTCTTACGGTCGGACGCCTTCTGGGAAAAGAGAGAGCTGAGGGGAAGTCTCTATGAGAAGGGATCACAATGTGAAAAGACTTACTTTTTCAAAGTGCTTCTGCTGTGTAGAGATGGAGGAGAGGGTTCGTTCCAACTCCGACACCCTTTGCCGTGAAGCCTGTAGTCGACTGGCAAGATCTTCAGATTCTCCTGATATTAAAAGAGAGACAGAGGAGTTGGGAAGGAGGAAGAGAGTCGGCTGGAACATACTATACATTGATGGGGAAACTACACTGATCCTAAGAGGAAGAGCATGCATAATTTCCAAACATCAGCGTGAGTTGCCTGAATTTTTTCTGTTCTCACTGCTGATAGCAAGACCTGGAAGAGAGCCGAGAGAAGCAAGGCACAAAGCACACTACCTGATTTCTGCCGAGCTGCCTGCTGGGTGTGAGCCAAGGCTGTTTGAATCTCGGATTTCTCTGAAACCAAAATGCCAATCGTCTGGATATGAACCTTAAAACAAAGCAGAAAGATTGCTTAATTTTATGGACTATACCAGCTAAAGTAATGAAGAAAGAGAAAAAATTCAGAAAAGCAATAGCCCAGTCAGCTGCTCAAAGAGAGATGAGAATGAGAAGAGAGTTAAAACCTTGGCCAAGCAACATGCAAAAGAGAAAGCTGCTTGCCCACCTGCAGCTGTTCCCTCAAGGATCCTTGTTCTCTGGCAAATCTCTGTTCAAATTCCTTCTTTTCCTGTTTAAAAACAAATTATTTGTCAAGGTGGAATACTATAAATGCATCATAAGAGCCTCAATACAGCAGAAGTGCAAGCAACTTAAAATGTCATTTTGCATATTTTGAGGACTTAATGTGCAACTACAGAGATGTGGCTTCTTATCCCTCAGTGCAAAGTGTGTATTTCTAAAGGATTATTATTATTCCATGGGATTTTTCTTTTCAAATCTCAACTGCTTATTTCCAAAAGGGGGACAGGGAATGAAAACACAATAAAAATGGTGAAATTAGATCTTACCTGCTAATTTTCTTTCATGGAATCCCTCCAGTCCAGTCAGATGGGTTATGTCCATCCACCAGCAGCTGGAGACTGATTATGCACATCTTTAGTGATGTCACCCTATAATAGCTGAGGACCTTCCTACTCCCCTCAGTATACCAGTGACAAAACCAACTCGTACCTCTGTACCATAGAGGCATGATTACACAACCAAAAAAACATCAGAACCCACAGAATACTGATCTCTTCTGCTCCACAATCATGCTCCACAATCTGCCTATCACTCTCTCTTCTTTGCATTTTGTTGTTATTTTTTTTCTTTTGGTATCTGCTTAATCTGAACCCCCAAAGAGAAGTGAAAGAGACCTCTCGCCCCAACTAGACAGTCAGCCCCGCACCAGGTCCAAAGATCCGCACTACCATCCACAACTCTTCTTCACGGGCTTGCTAATTCAAAATGGAGACAGACCTGGGTGGGTTCTGGACTGACTGACACCATGAAATAAAATTAGCAGTAAGGACTAATTTCATCTTCATCCATGTTCGTTAAGTCAAGACAAATAGGATATACCACAGTAGTACCTACAGATGGGAGGGACCCGGAGCCTCACCCTAACACTTGATCTCCAAACCTCGCCTCCTGCCCAGCCTGCACATCTAGGCAGTAGTGCCTGACAAAGTTATGCAGAGACGACCATGTCGATGGCATGACAGATCTCCACCGGAGGCAACAGACCAAACTCAGCCCAAGACACTGCCTGAGCCCTTGTGGAATGCGTGCGTAGGCCCTCCCGTACCATTCTGTGCTTGAGGCAGTATCACCTCCTTCACCCACCAGGCAATAGAAGCCATCGAGGCCACCTCTCATTTCCACAGGCTTCCAAACAGGACAAACAACTGGTCCAATTTTCTGAAAGGTAAAGTACGCTTAAGATAACTAAGCAGTACCCTGCGAACATCCAACTTATGCAGGCATATATCTGCCGTATCGGCAGATGTCGCTCCCAACACAGTCACCACCTGGTTGACATGAAACAACAGCACCACCTTCGACAAAAAGGAAGGCACTGGTCGCAAGACCACCCTCTCCTTGGAAATTATTAGAAACCGTTCCCTACAAGGCAGCGCCTGTAATTTGGAATTTGCCTGGCTGAACAAATGGCCATCAGAAAAGCATAGTTACTCACCTGTAACAGGTGTTCTCCAGGGACAGCAGGAATCAGTCCTCACTTATATGCGCAGAGCAATTCCCCAGCTTTCAAAGAAAACTTTTGGGATTGCTGCCACACATGCGTGGTCCTCTTCCTGCCCAAGGGTGCCATCTTGATCAGTCAAGTCCCCTAGCTAGAGCCCTATAAAGCAGATGACAAGGGAAGGACAAAAATAGCAACTCTTCAGGGGAAGGTGGGAGGGTAGTGAGGATAGGTGAGTAACTATGCTTTCTCCAGGTACAAGCAGGAAGTCAGTACTCACTTATGGGAATCCCCAGCTACAGGCTACCGGCCGGTAACCCAAAAACGCCTTTGCGAGGCCGTGAGCAGAAGTCGACGCCCAAAGGAGCCAGAGTCTTCGGGTTCCCGGGGTGAAGCTCTCAGTAGTCGTCAAAGAAGGGTCGGAGGGCAGGCGTTGCTTATACCCCGAACAGGTTACGGAGTACAGCTGGCCGAAGACGCTGTTCCGGCAGGACTCCCTCTCCAGGCAATAGTGTATAACGAAAGTGTTCGCTGAAGACCAGGTTGCAGCCCGGCAGATGTCTGTTAGATGCACTGAGTGCAGGGAAGCCACTGAAGCTGGATGCCGTGCGCAGTGACCAGTCGATCCAGTGGGGCGCCCACCTTTGCTTGGGCAAAGGCAATGCAGTCCGCTACCCAGATGGAAATGGTGCATTTGGTGACTGCCTGCCCCAGGCGATTGGGGTCATAGGTGACAAAGAGCCGGTCGGACTTGCGGTATGCTGCAGGTAGAAGGCAAGAGCCCTCTTGCAGTCAAGGGTATGTAACACCGCCGATGCCTGGTTGGCAAGCGGTCTTGGGAAGAAGGTCAGCAAGACTATCTCCTGGTTGAGATGAAAGTCCGAGACCACCTTCGGTAGGAACTTGGGATGGGTGCGGAGAAGCACCCATAGAACCCAGTGTATGGAGCCTCAGCCATGAGGGCCTGAAGCTTGCTGACTCGGCGAGCCGACATCAAGACCACCAGGAAGACCACCTTCCAGGAGAGATGCCGAAGTGAACACATTGCCATTGGCTCGAAGGGTGCTTGTGTAAGCTGCATCAGCACCACGCTGAGATCCCACTCCGCCGGCGGACGCCGGATGGGAGACTTTGAAAGCAAGAGACCTCACATGAAGCGGGAGACCAAGGGCTGCCCATAGAGGGGTTTCCCCTCGATAGGGAGGTGGTTCGTCGAAATAGCGCTCAGGTGTACCCTGACCGAACTGGATTTCAACCCTGCCTTCGATAGGTGGAGGAGATACTGGGGGATCCACCAGGTACAGCAGGAGAATGGGTCGATTTGGAGCTCAGAGCACCAGGTTCGGAAGCGTCGCCACTTAAAGGTGTACATCCTTCTCGTTGAGTCCTTCCTCGACATCCTCTGGGAGGCGCTGCAGAGCTAAGGCAACCCATTCAGCTGCCAGGATGTAAAGGACAGCGAGGCCAGGTTCGAGTGGAACACCTGACCCTCCTCCCATATCAACAGGCCCAGGGCACAGCCCAAGGGGACTGGAGGCTCGGATGAGAGCCGGAGCAGAAGCGGGAACCAAGGCTGTCGAGGCCACGAGGGAACCACGAGGATCACCGAAGCTCGGTCCTGATCAACATTGTGGAGGGTCCTTGCAATGAGAGGAGTGGGAGGGAATGCATAAAGAAGGCCGGAGGTCCAGTTCAAGAGAAACGCATCCAGGGCCACCCTACTAGGGTGCGGAACTGGGCCGCAGAAGCAGGGAAGCTGTGCGTTCACCAGACTGGCAAACAGGTCGATGGATGGGATCCCCCACCAATGGAACAAGGCACCCACGACCTCCGGATCCAGGTGCCACTTGTGAGGGCGGAGGATCCTGCCGAGTTTGTCCACGAGGACATTCTCCTAGCCTGGGAGGTAGACCGCTAGCAGGGTCATCCCCCGGCGAGACGCAAAGGAACAAAGAAGGATCACCTCTCGGCAGAGGAGGCATGATCCAGTTCCCCCCTCCTTGTTTATGTAGAACATGGCTACCCTGTTGTCAGTCTGCACGAATACCAACTTCCCATTGGACAGCCCGAAGCTCGAGTAGGTTGATCTGCTGCTGAGACTCCTCGGGCGACACTGCCCCTGGATGCACAATGCGCCACAGTGGGCTTCCCACCCCAGCAGGGAAGCATCCGTCATTAGGACAAGCTCATGCTGTGGGATCTGGAAGGGCATTCCCCGAAGGAGACTTCGGGGGTCTCGCCACCAACTCAGGGAGTTGTGGAGACTCCGGGACACCCGGATAGGGTCCCTGAGGTGGCCGAAGGCCTGGCTCCATTGTGCCCTGAGGCACCACTGAGCTGTCTGCATGTGCATGCGGGTGTGGGGGACCACATTGACGGTGGAGGCCATGTATCCTAGGAGGCGCAGCATGACCCGCAGCATAACCCAAGTCCTGTTCTGGTCCTGGGCCGCCACGGTCTGCAGGCAGTCCACCCGGTCTGTGGGCAGGAAGGCGGTCACTTGCTCCATGTCGAGGCGGGCGCCCATGAACTCCAGAGTCCGAACTGGCTCGAGATGGGACTTGGAGTAGTTGACCAAGAAGCCGAGGCATTTGAGGAGGATCATCGTTCACAACGTCGCCAGGCGGGCTTCGTCGATCGAGGTCCCCGTGACGCCAGTCGTCAAGGTAGGGGAAGACAGGTATGCCCTGCTGCCGGAGGGAGGCGACTGCCATGGAGAGACACTTTGTGAAAACCCACGGTGCAGAGGCAAACCCGAAGGGGAGCACCCTGTACTGGCAGTGGTCCCCCTGCACCGTGAAGCGCAGGTATTGTCTGTGTTGAAGGTGGATTAGAAAGTGGGCATAAGCATCGTTGAGGTCCAAGGTGCATAGCCAATCGCCCTGCTCAAGGAAGGACAGCAGGATGCCAAGTGATAACATCTTGAATTTTTCCCGCACCAGGAACTTGTTTAGGTTCCGGAGGTCGAGGATGGGGAGCAGGCCCCCCATCTTTTTCAAAACGAGAAAGTAGCGGGAGTAGAACCCACGGCCACGAAGGTGCAGCGGTACCCACTCGACCGCCCGTTGGGCGAGGAGGTTGGACAGTCCCGCTGCAATAAGACCTGGTGTGAAAGGATCTGAGTAGGCTCCGCTGGCAAGAAAGGAGGACGCCTGTCCAGGCGAAGTCGATATCCGTCCCGGATCATTTGGAGGACCCAGGTGTCCAACGTGATCACCGCCCACTATGGGGTAAATAGGGACAGGCATCCCCCCACCAGTGGAAGTGCTGCCGGGGGGCAAGAGACTATGCAGTCAGTGTTAAAAACCCTGCACGGGTTGGGGTGGCGCCAGTTGCTGGGCCTTTGGTCCTTTAGGCTTGTGGTGGCTATGCACACCTCCCTTTCCCTGTGTGCCGGAGGCCGGCACAGGGGTGGGTGGAAAAGGAGGGTAGCCCCGGTAGGGGAGGCCTTTCCTTTGGAAGAACGGCTTATTTGTTTGCTGTTTCTTCCAAGGGAGAGAGAAGGGACGGGTTCGAGTGACGAACTCTGTTTCTATCTCAGCAGCCTTATTCTCCATGGGTTTACCAAACAGCTGCTCGCTGAGGCATGGGACGTCCAGGATCTTCTTTTGGACCCACTGTTCCAGGTCTGAGGATTGGAGCCATGCCTGGCATCGGGCCCCGATGCTGGCTGCTGCCTCTCGGGCGGAGGACTCAACCCATCATATGAAGCGCGGGAGAGGTACTTTGAGCACTCCACAAGGGATTTCAGGAAGATTTGGAACCTGAGAAGGGGTTCACCCCCGAGACCTGTGGAGAACCCGCCGAGCTCTTTGGCAAGGTCACGCAGGAACATGCCCATATACAATTGGTATGTCTGGATGCAGCATGTGAGCATGGATCCTTGATAGGCCTTGCATCCAAGGGCATCGAGAGCTTTCAACTCCCTGCCCGGGGGGACTGAAGAGTGTGACTTCAGGCTCTTTTGCTTCCGCATCACCAACTCCACTACCATCGAGGTGTGCGGGAGTTGGGTCTTGCAAAACCCCGGGTCACGCTGGACCCTGTACATTGCGTCAAGGCGCTTGCTCACTATGGGGACCGAAGCAGGTGTCTCCCACATGCGGAGGAGCAGCCTTGACAAAATGAGGGGAACTGGAACAGTAAGACACTCCCGAGGCGGGGACTCATACTGCAGAATATCGAGCTCTTCAGTTTGCGGCTCCTCTTCAGTCTGCGTACAGACTGAGGGCCCGTGCCATGTCCCGCACAAACACGAGGAATGATGTGTCCTCGGGTGGCGAATTGCTCCGAGAGGCAGGCAGTGACGGGTCCAAAGGGAGGTCCCTGTGGGCACGGATCTCCAGGGAGGTATCCCCTTCCGACTCCCAGTCCGAGAGGTCCGAAAAGGAGTCCGACTTGGGTTGGTCACCCCGTCCAGAGGTTGCCCCGTCCAGAGGTCAAGGCCTGCTTGGAGCCAGCCTTGAAGGATCTCACTCCCAAGGACCGGGAAGGCGAGCGAGTCCGATGCAGCGGTCCGATGCAGCTGTCGGGGGTTTCCAGGGCAGGTTCGGTGTCCCTCTCAAGGGAACCTTGGTCTCGAGGCACGAGCCAGCCGTGCTGGGCTTGAGCGACTGCCGGGCAGCTAAGGAGGCAGAAATGCTGTGTTCTAGTACCAGCATTCAGGACTCCCACACGGACGTGGGTCCCTGAGACGTCGACACCGGGGTTACCGGGTCTGGCGTGGAGGAGGAGAGGAGGTCCTCACTGGGATGGCCCTCAGGAGACTGGGCGCCATCGCCGGAGGCCTCCGTATCCGAACGAGGTACCTTACGAGGCCGTTCCTAGTCCGACTCTCAGGAACGCCAAGGGGGGCTGAGCGACCAAGCACGGGAGCGCTCGTGCTTGTCTGGGGCCCCCGACAGCGACTTTGAGGTCTTCTTCTTCTGTCTCTCCACTTCAGGGGACCCCTGGTCAGAATGCCACCGGGAGCACGGGGCAAAAGTGGGGAATCCCAACAGTGGAATAATGACCGAAGGAGCTGCCGGGGATTCCGGGGCTACCTTCCAGAAAATGTCATCAGACTTCTGCTTACGACTTAGCAGGACCTTGGAAGAGACATTTTCTTGCAAAGAGAGCAGCGCTCCGGGTCATGGTCGGCCCCAAAACATCAAAGACAGCAGTCGTGGGTGTCCATGAGTGACATGCATTTGGAGCATCTGTCACATTTCTTAAATCCGGTGACCATGGGAGCAAAAAGGGCCCCCCGCTAGATCGAAGACCTTTGCGGCCAGCATTTGGGGGAAAAAAGTGTGCGAAGCCCATGGAAAAAAAACTTTAACAGAAAGGTGTCCCCTCGCTCAAAGGAAAAAACAGAGCAGGGGAGGACGGGTAGAGGACGGGTGATACCGGAAAAAATCAAGTGTGACAATGTGAGCTGTAGTGAGCAAATGGAAATAGAGGAAAATAGGGACTACACCTTTAAGACAGAAGTAAGGCAAGGTTCCCAGAGAGCTCAAACTACAAACAAACTAGAGAAGCATGCTTTGACTGAGGCAGAGCCCCGCCCAAGCCCTAACATAGGGTCAGGTTTGAGCTCTGATAACAAACACGTGTGCAGAGAGCAGGGCGGGTGGCTGAAAAGCACCTTTATAAACCTGCGTCACTCAAGTCAGGGAGATCTGGAAAGGCAGAGGAAGCTGGAAGAGCTGGAGGATCTGGAAGGGCAGAGGATGCTGGAAGAGCTGGGAGATCTGGAAGGGCAGAGGAAGCTGGAAGAGCTGGAGGATCTGGAAGGGCAGAGGAAGCTGGAAGAGCTGGAGGATCTGGAGAATATGGAGGAGCAAAGGAAGCAGAAGGTTCAGAGAGAGCTGAGAGGTCAGAGTGGACAGAACGCTCAGGGAGAGCAGGAAGCTCGTGGCCAGGATCCTGTTCAGAGGGAGTACTGAAGCCAGAGGGTTCAAAAGAGAAACCTGGTTTAAGGAAGCCCAGAGAAGGGAGACGTGGAAGGTTTTATTCCACGGGGAAATTTGGCTCCAGCAACAAGGGAAGCAATCCTTTTGGAAAAGGTGTGTCTGCTTCAGAGTCCAGCAGAAACTTAGCTGAGGACGTTGCTAATGAACTGAGAAAGAGTGCAGAGCAGAGTGCTCCAGGAACCCGAGCTGCCAGAAGGTGGGTGAAAGCTATTACAAATGCTGATAACCAGAACTCAGCCAAGGGCAGTGAGACAGACCTGAACCTAATTGAAAAGCTAAGGCAACTGTTGCAGGATAGAGGAGCTTATCCTCAAAGCACAGCTAACCTTTCTCCAGGAGAGCAGTTTGTAAGGGAATTCCAGAGGCTTCTTCCAAGCAGTAAGCTTGGATCTGCTGGTGAAAGTCCAGAGAGGGACAGACAACTTGCAATACAGGAAGATATGCAAGTAGATTTGTGTATGCCTGAAACTGACTGTGATGTAATACCAATGGATTGTTCTTATTGTAAGAAGGGAAGCTTTCACATGTTCTAGAAGAAAGACTATGAAAGGAAGTCTTTGCATAACCTTTGACCCGGTGAAAAGCGGGATATAAATACAGTTTAAATAAATAAATAAATAAATAACCTGTGTCTCTTAGCTAGAAGAGAGAACAAAAGCTTCCATTTGAAGTAAAGAACATTCCTGGAATCCTGAGTGTTAACTGAACAGTTTGTGATATAGAGAAAAGAACTGTACCTGATTTAAAATGGAGGAAAGTAGCTGTGATTTTCTTACTGCTGAAGAATGGCTGTGAACAGCTACCAGGTGTGTGAAAAGGGTTTTACCAAGTTCTGATGTTCCAGACGCTTTATGTTCCTGTTGAGTTTTCTTTTGGAGAATAATCCTTTACTGCCTTGTGTTTTGAATTTTGATGCAAAAGGGGAACCCAGATCAAAAAATAAATTTTCTGTTTTGCCTAAACAAACCGAGTGGTTGCAACTACTTTGTCTACAAGTAACTGTGAGAAACTACAACTCCCAGAATTCCCTGGTGGGAGAAAAATCTAGTGACTCTTTACTTAAAGGCAAATGAGGCCACCCTTCTGCCTATTGGCCTGGCCAGCAGGGGGAGTGTGACACAAGGCCAGAGGCCAAAAACGAAACACTTTTTCCGAGGGACGAGGACATGCGTCCGAAGGGCTCTGCGGAAAAAGGGGACTGAGCAAAACGGCACCCTTGGGCGGGAAGAGGACCACGCATGCGTGGCAGCAATCCCAAAGGCTTTCTTTGAAAGCTGGGGACTTGCTCCGCGTGGGCTCTGTCAGTGCCAAAGTGACCCATAGGTGAGGACTGACTTCCTGTTTGTTCCTGGAGAATGTCACTTTCAATGTCAAATCTTTCAGCGACATTCCTTGCAGTGGTTCAAAGGGAGGCCTCGTTAGAACTGATAATACCAGGTTAAGGTCCCAGGAAGGCACCACTATCCTCACCGGCAGTCTGACCTGTTTCACTGCTCATAGACTCCAGCACCTTGGCCTGATAGCACGCCAGAGCTGCAACCTGTACCTTTCAAGGAATTCAAGGCTAGGTCTTTATCAAGCCCTGCTTGTAAGAGCACTAAGATGTCTCCTACTGACGCCCCCAACAGTCAAAGACTAAGGGTCACACACCAATCCTCAAATACTCACCAGATCTGAATATAGCACAAGTAGGTAGACTTCTTCCGAGCCTTCAAGAGGATGGCAATCACACTAGGTGCATAACCGTGCCTTCTCAGCCATGCCCACTCAAGAGCCAGGCCGTAAGAGTGAATCAATCCACCTGACACATTAGCACTGGGCCCTGAGAGAGGAGGTCAGGCTGCATCGGTAGTTGCCATGGCCTCCTCACTGCCATGTGGATCAGATCTGCATACCAGAGTCTCTGTGGCTAGTCTGGGACCACCAGAATCAACTGGCTGTCGTGTTGTGCTATACTTTGCAAGAGCCGACTGATCAGAGCCCACAGAGCGAAGACGTACAAGAGTCCCTCCCGAGGCCAGGGTTAGGCCAGCCCCTCCAACATTCATTCTCTCTGCCAACTGCAAAAATGACTGGCCATGGCATTGGTTCTGAATGCCATGAGGGCCATCACCGGCTGGCCCCAGCATCGCACTATGCTGGCAAACACCGTCCTCTAGGGACCATTCCATGGGGTCCAACCAATGTCTTCTCAGGTAATCCGCTTGCACATTGTCTTTGCCAGTTACATGAGCTGCCAATAGCGCCATCAGCTGCCACTCAGCCCACTGCAGAATTGGCACGACTTCTGATGCTAGTAGAGCGCTGCCCGTGCCCTCCTGCCACCACTGCAGTATTGTCCGAGAATACTCTTTATCGCCTTCTGCTGTAGCATGGGCGCAAACTGCTGTAGCGCCAGCCATACTGCTCTGCGTTCCAGGCGATTGATTGACCAGGAGCTCTCCTCTGTCGACCACTGTCCCTGAGCCACCTGGTATTGGCAATATGCCCCCAACCATACAGACTGGCATCTGTGGTGACTACCACCCAGTTCAGTGTCTCTGGAGGCACTCCTCTGCTCAGATTCTCCCTGCTCAACCACCACTGCAAGCCAATTTTGGTGTCCCATGGACACTGAAGCTTCCTGGACAAGGAGGCCAAGTTGATGACCCATCCTAGGCCCCTCTCTTCACTTTCTGGCTCTCTTCTCTTGACTTTGCCGGAATGAGCCAGTTGTCCAGATATGGATGGATGAGAATGCCCTGCCTTCTGAGGGCTGTGGCTGCTACTACCTTCACTTTGGTGAATGTTCTAGGTGCCATTCAATCCAAAGAGCATCACCCGGAACTGAGTGTCCCATTGGGGTCGCAAAGCATAGAAACCTTTGATGATCAGGGCAGACAAGAATATGCAGATACGCCTCCGTGAGGTCTAAAGCTATCAGGAACTCTTCTTTTTGCACCACTAATCATGACCGATCGCAAAGTCTGCATATGAAAGCATGGCACCCTCAGCACCCTGTTGACGTGTTTGAGGTTGAGAATGGACCGAAAGGAGCCCTCCTTTTTGGGAATCACGAAACAGATGGAGTATTGACCAGAGCCGCACTGGTCTTGAGGGACGCTGACTACTGTGTCCAAAGTCAGCAGGTGCTCTAGTGTCAACTTTACCTCTTGTGTTTTTTGTGGCACCTCGTAAGGAGAGACCACAAAACATCTGGAAATGGGCACTGGAATTCCAGGGTGTATCCTTCACGAATGATAGCCAGACATGGTAAAAATGCTGAAGACATCCGTCGATCAGCTCTCCCTCTTCCTAGGTCCCCCTCATTTCACTGTGATTTTTGATGAGGTTGGAAGACCCTGTGTAATAACCATAGGTCGTTCCTCTATCCGAAAGGACTGACCCCAGTAAGAGAAACGTCCTCGCTGTGGAGGAGCAAAGCAGGCTGCCTGAAAGCAACAGAAATCTCATGCTCCCCCTCGAGTCTGTTGCTGCTGCCCCTTATCTCCACAAAGCTTATCCTCCAGCAATATGGCTCCCTTAGTTTCAGTGAGATCCTTAACCATCTCCTTGAGGGCCTCGCTAAACAGTAGATTACCCTTAAAGGGGAGCATACTTAATCTTATTTTGGAAGACACATCTGGCGCGCAATTGTGCAACCACAGGAAGCGCTGAGACGCCACAACTAATGTCATGCTCTTGGAAGAGGCCCGCACCAAATCGTAACAGGCATCAGTCAGATAAGCTGAAGTGGTCTCTAACTTAGGAGATCTCTGCCGGCTCCCTACTGGCATCGTGAGTGAGATCCGGCAAGGCCTGCACCCATCGTATGCACGCCCTTGCCATATATGCCCTTCAAACAGATGCTTGCAGGGACAGTGTGTTGACCTCAAACACCTGTTTTAATAAGGACTCAAGCCACCGACCCTGTGGGTCCCTCAATGCAGTGCTACCCTCCACAGGGATGGTTGTTTTCTTTGTAATCGCTGTGACCAGCGTGTCCACCTTTGGATTTTTAAAAAACTCCTTCCCCACCAGCAGGATAGGATATAAGTGAGCCATCACTTGCTCACTCCGCAAGCCTGCCTCCGGTAGTTCTCACTCAGCCTCAATCATTTCCACAATGGTCTTGGGGACCTGGGAGGAGTTCTAGGGCATGCGCATGTCTTGCAAAAGAGGATCCTCTAGGGACACCTCCTTCTCTGCCGCCCGAAATGGAATGTTCAAGGCAGCTAGAGATTGAGAAATCACAGTCAAGAGTTCTTCCTTTTGGAAAATCCAGACAATGGCAGGGTCCTCTCCAGGAGGGAGCTCTCTCTCCTCGAGACCGAGAGCCTCCAAATCCTAATCTGGAGCTGAGGGACCCTCCCCGGAATCCTCCGCACCCTCTGACATATCAGAGAGGTGATCCTGCATGTCTTTGCCCCCCTCCAACAGCTGCAACCATTTGGCAGGCCCCCACTGTCCTGAAAGCTCTAAGCCCAGCTTAGAGCCCGATCTTTTTGTAGCAGTCAAGGCCTTCTCCAAGTGGTAGGCCCTATTTAATAAAAGAATGAACTCAGGAGAGAACAGGGCACTCTCTTCCGAGGAGCTTTCTCCTATCTCACCTGTACCTTGAGCCTCCCCCCGAACCGCCATTGCTGTTCGTTCCCCTTATGAAATGGATGTGACAAGACAGGCACTGGGGGATAAAATGGCCACTGAGTAAGAAGCACAGGAGTTTTCCTGCCACTGTGGGGAAGGGCCTGCAGCCCGTTGTTGCTCTGCCTGCGAGTACTGAGACCCTCATGCTTGCGGACTCGACCCTCTCTGGCAACCTGTCAACTCCTGGCTCTCTTTCTCACATGATTCGCAGCATCCCATCGGAGAAAGAGAGCTGTGATGCGCGGCGCCACTGTTCCCTCTAAGCTGTGCGCATGCACACACCTCGCCGAGCGAGCACACATACTTTACAATAGAGCGCACAAAAATTATGGCTCTGATTCTGATAGAAAACAACACAGACGTCTTAAAATTTAAAAGTTATGATTGTAATTACTAGAAATTTCCCACTTCATTTAGTAATCGTCTATTTTCATTTAATTTGATTAAAATCAATGTGGTGTACATACTGTATTTTATTTATTTATTTATTTTATTTATTTATTTAGACAGTTTTGTATACCGCCTTATCCTTCAATCAAAGCGGTCACAACACAATTGGGGGATACATTTAACACATGGGGATATGAGACACATACACTAATACTTACAGGGAACATGGGCAATGGAGGGTTAAGTGGCTTGCCCAAGACCACAAGGAGCATCTGTGGGACTAGAAACCCCAGTCCTTCCGGCCCAAGGTTGCTGTCCTCTAGTGGGATTTGAACCCCCGACCTTCTGGCCTGAAGTACCTTGCCCCAACCACTAGGCTACTCCTCCCTCCCTATTTTGATGTGTAGTCAAACTTTAAAGTATATAACTCTGAGTGTCGTTATGTGGCGCACAAAAATTTAACCTTCCTTCAAAAGCTGCACATAGCTGATATTTTATGCGCACACAGCCTACAGAAAATTAGAGGGAACATTGCGCGGCGCATGTAGGTTTTGTGGTAGGCATGCTTCTCCTGCTACATAGTCTTGGGAGCACCTCTGGATCTAATGATCTGCATAGCCGCACAAATCCGAAGAGTTTTCTGGCACAACTGCTAGCCGCCAAACCCCCCAAAACGAAAGGGACTCTTACAGACTGCTGACCGAATAGCTTGCGGTGTTCCTGCAGAGGTCTCCTCCACCCACCTAAGAGCTCCGGACAAGACCGCTAAAACTTTGAATTTTTCTTTTTTTATTTTGTGCTGCTTTACTTATCAGTTGTGCAGTCTTAGGCTCTGCTCTATAGTCAGCTCTGCGGTCCCAATTACAGATTAAGTCTATCAGCAAATTGACAAAATTTCCCAAAACAGTCCATACAGAGGACTGAATGGACGTCCACCAGCTGCTGGAGAATACCGAGGAGAGGAGGAAGGTTCTCAACTAGTACACATAAATCGCCTCCACCTCCCCTCTCCTTCCCGTGCCCATCTGCAATCGACCCGCACTTCTGCTTTTTTCTTTGTTGGACCCGCACTTTGGAATTCACTGCCTTCCTCCCTCAGACTTGAACAAAACCACCATATCTTCAAAACACGCCTAACGACCTATTTATTCTCTTCTGCGTTTGACCTCCCTACTCCCCCTATGTGACTGCATTTCTTTTGTCCTTCAGTGTTGTTCACTCCTCCTGTCTGGTATGCTTGGTTATTCTATCCACTATCCTCTCTTGTATTGTAATTTCTTTTCATTTTTCTCGGCCATTGGCCTTTCTTGTAATTTTGGTAATTGTACACTGCTCTGTTATTTAATGAAGGGCGGTATATCAAGTATAATAAACAAAAATATTATAGGGTGACATCACTAAAGATTTGCATAATCAGTCTCCAGCTGCTGGTGGACAGACATAACCCATCTGTCTGGGTTGGAGGGATGTGAATGAAATTTAAATTACCTTTTTGCATCAGTTTTTACCTACAAAAAATAGCAATTTTTAAATGCTGTAATGCAGAAACCAACCTATGACACAACTCGTTGGAAGGTCTGAGCTGTCCTGAATATAAGAAAAGCTATGATGAGTCAGACCAAGGTCCACTGAGCCCTGCATGCTGTCTCTGATAGTGGCCATTCCAGGTCACCAGTACCTGGTAGATCCCAAAAAGTAGATCTATTTCTCATTGCTCATTTCTAGGGATGAGCAGTGGCTCTCCCAAGTCTACTTGCCTAATAATTGCTTATGACCTCCAGGAACCTGGTCAAAACTGTTTTGAATACCACTATGTTAGTCACATTGACCACACTCTCCAGCAACAGATTCCACAACTAAATTATGCACTATGAGAAGAAAAACTTTCTACGATCTGTTTTGAAGGAACTGAACAGCATCTCAATCAAGGCAACTCAACATTTTCTAGCACAGATTACTACTAGAGGGTATGCAGTGCAAATACAGCATAATATACATGGCAAAATGAGAATCTGGGGTTTATTTCTGGGTCCAATATGTTTGACTGATTTCCCTCTCCCATTACGACAGCATGGGCCTCCATTTCATTTAAGGAAAATTCTGGTCTTACCTGCTAATTTTGTTTTCTCAAGTATACCAGTCCAGAATGAATGGCTTATGTCCCTCTACCAGCAGATGGAGACAGAGACCAAAAGCGTGTGAGGGCTGTCCTGTATAGGGCACCGTACAGCCACATGTTCCTCAATATTTTCTATAATAAAGCAGGATACCATTCCCCTCCCCCACAATGCTAACTTACATCAGGAAGGGGGAAAACACAAAGCCCTATATGACCATCCAGGAGAATCCCTAGGAACAATCAACTAACAACTGTGTAAAAAGAACTACTAAGAACAATATAAGAGCGGGACTTTGGACTGGTGTGGTAGATTCAAGGAAAGAAAAGCAGGTAAGACCAAAGTTTTCCTTCCTTATCATCCACCAGACCAGTCCAGAATGAATGGGATGTAACAAAGCACCTCTGCCACTGGGCAGAACCTAACACTACAGCTCCAAGCACTATTGTTTCAAAGCCATGAGGGTCCTAGCATGCATCAAAAGATAACAGCATTTCCAAAATGTTTCTTATGATGACTATGCCACAACTCCAAAGCCTCTGGGAGAAAAAAACAATGGAACCTCTGCCAAAAAGAAAACACACTACCCCGCAAAAGAGGAGAGCCTTCCAACCTTCCCAGGTCCCAACTTCTTCTTGAGCCATTGCAGCAAAAGAATTTCATAGTGTCTGATTACTCCTGAGGGTCCCCAGAAGTGAGAAAGAACCTACTAGATTTCCAATGCTTGGCCACACAGGAGGAGGAAACGGAGCTCTATTCACCATGCAGGGCCCAAAGGAAACTGCCCCAACCTTCTATCCTAAAAAGTCCAGCAAGAATTTCTGATTGACACAAAGGTAGACATCACTTTTGGAAAAAGGAAAAGCTATCTAGATCGAAACACATGCTAGCACAAATCACAGGAAAAGCTCCTGACCCGACGACAGCCAGCATTCCTGAGCCCCCTCGAGTTGACCACACTGCCCGGAATGCCACCCGATGGCAAGAACCCAAATGACTGTTCTGAAGTTGAGCAAGCCAGGAACTCCTACCCCTTAGAGAAATATCTTAAGAATCCAGATAGGAAAAGAAAACTGCCTGAGGACAATGCTTCCCTTCCATTAATGGGTCACTTTGGAATGCAAACTAAATGGAATGCCTGACAACTGCTAGCACCATCCCCTAGATTCACAGATAACTTGATAGCTAGACCTCTCCCGAGACACTCTTACAGAAAAGCCAGCATGAGACCAATAGAAGAATGGAATGGCAGGATCCCCCACTCCGTACACCAGGCGCCAACATTCTCCAAACTCATGTCTGAGCAACCTTTAGGCCGAAGGTGAGATCTCACAAGGAATAGGTAGACAGGTGAAAAAAGACGTTGATTAGCACAGACCCCTGAAGTAAGGGAACCCTCTTTATAGGAAGCCTCTTTGCACCTTGGACTCAATTAGAAACACATACCACAGCTACCTGGGCCAAATCAGCATCACCCCACTCTCAAAGAGGGGATACCAAAACCTACTGTAATAAATGCACCAGCAGTGAAAACCAGATGACCAAGCAGAGGCCAAGGGAACAAACAAGAGAAAGAAAGAGTTTTGCCTCTTATGAAAGTCTGTAGCTCACTGTATTTGAACAATCTTTTTTATTGGGTGTCAGATGCAAAGAGATGAACTGTATGCTGCAGGTCTGATAGAGAAAACCAGACTGAGTGTGAAGGAGTGACACCGAGCCCAGTAACCTCTGCACATGCTCACAGAAACAAAAGATTTTCCGAGCTAGAGGACAGCATCACATGCTAGGATCCATCCAGAGAACATCAACAAGTGTGCCTGCATTACGCCTGCATTCAATGGAGAAAGCCCCCAACTAGGACCACTGCTTCAACAGGGCTGCCAACCTAACTGACCCTCACACTACTGATATTTAAAGAAGCAAGACACTTCCAAAATCTGCTTTGCTGCCCTCAAAAACCGAAGGCATTGTCCTTCATTGGGACTCGAACCCGACAATACTGTGCAGTATGTAAGAGGAAAGGACAAAGCAGCTGCTTTGCTGATGGTCTCAAGCACCACAGACATAAGGAGTGCAACAGCCATTACAACTGCTCCCATTTGGTGCAATCTGACTTCATAACACAAAAGATACCCTGCAACCAGCCAGCTAAGCATGTTGGAAACAAGGCTGCTTTGACTTTCTAAAGGAATCCCAGAGCACATAGGAAGGGAAGGTATGATTCGTAAACCACCAAAGCCCAGAGTTCACCCACTCTCCTAGTTGAAGGACATGACTACCAGGCAGAACACTTTCTAACCGAACCACTGGGCTGGTCCATTTACACATTTCCATTGTAATTTTAATATTTTTTGTAAACTTCCCTGGGGCCTTGTTGGGGGAAGGTGGCATGGACATGTGAAATGAAGAGAAAAAATGAACTGACAGTAAGCTATATCAGGTTATAAAATATTTCTCAGGGTAAGACTCTCCTATAAAAGTATCTTCACAAGCTTGGGAATGAGCAGACTGCAGATGAGATTAAATGAGAAAAAGTGCATGGGAACACGGATTAGAGACTGAATGAGTCAGTGTTTCATGAAACCACCCACAAAAAGGAGTTGCAACTGTCAGCCAGCAACAAAAGAGCTTGTCAAGGTTGAGAAGATTCTCTCATGAGGGAATACCTGAAAGTTATCAGGAAGCAGAATGGAGATGAAGCAGCTACCACTGAAGGAAAATCATTTCAGACTAATCTCTACTTCATAAAAAAAAGGAAGAGAGAGGCATACTGTAAAATGAGAAGGTCTACAGATGACAATTTTAAAGCCATTTCCGTGCATAAAACAGGGAGTGTATGGAAATAACCAACTGGGCACCCTATGTCTGCATAAACATATAGCATAGTTACTCACCTGTAAAAGGTGATCTCCGGGAACAGCAGGAATTTAGTCTTCACATATGGGTACGTCGGTACCGATGGAGCCTGTGCGGGAACGCTCCCCAGCATCCAATTAGGAAGCTTTTGGGAGCATCCCACAGTAACTGCATGCTGCCTTCCCACCTTTCCCAACTGCCTCTCTCCAGTTGAGTTTAAAGCTGAGACAAAGAGAGAGAGAGAGGGAAAGCAAAAGAGATAGAGAGATACAACTCCTAGGGGAGGTGGGTGGGTTGTGAAGACTAAATTCCTGCTGTTCCCGGAGATCACCTGTTACAGGTGAGTAACTATGCTATCTCCAGGAACAAGCAGGAATGTAGTCTTCACATATGGGGACTCCCTAGCTTTATATGCCAGGGAGAGACCCCAGAAGTTGTGTGCCCCTGTGAAAGGGCTCCACTTCCCCCCATGGATCTCTGGCATCCAACCAGGGATGGCGGGTAGGAGTTGATTAGGTATGGAACAGGTGTTGAAGAACAGCCTGACCAAACAAGGCATCCTGGCGGGAGTCCTTGTCCAAGCAGTAATGGGCTGTGAAGGTATGAACTGAGGCCCAAGTGGCTGCTCGACAGATGTCGTCGATAGACACAGAGTGTAGATGAGCCATTGAAGCTGCCATGGCTCTCACATTGTGAGCTGTGACATGGCCCTCCAGAGGAAGGTTCTTACTCTGACAGGCAAAGGAAATACACTGTGCAATCCAGTTGGACAGTGTTCTCTTGGAGACTGGAAGTCCCAAGTGAGAAGGATCAAAAGCAACAAAGAGTTGAGAGGACTTTCTATGTTGCTGTGTTCTTTGCAAGTAAAAAGCTAAAGCTCTTTTACAGTCTAAAGTATGAAGATTCCTTTCTGCATTAGATGCATGAGGCCTTGGAAAAAACACAGGCAGGTAGACCGCTTGGTTTAAATAGAAAGGCGAGACCACCTTCGGCATGAAGTGTGGATGAGTCCTAAGGACTACCTTGTCATGATGGAACCTTGTAACCATGATGCGGCGTGCTGATGTGATTGCAATGAGAAAGATAACTTTCCAAGAAAGGAATTTCAATGATGTAGTAGCCAGGGGTTCAAAAGGCGGCTTCATGAGCTGACCAAGAACCAGGTTTAAATCCCATGCCACTGGAGGTGGCCTAATGGGAAGCTTAGTTAGAAGGCCTCTCATAAATCTTGCTACAAGAGGATGGGAGGAAATAGGTTGTCCATTCAGAGGCTTGAAAGAAGCTGCAATGGCACTCAAATGGACTCTTACTGAGTTTTAAGTCCTGCATTGGATAAATGAAGGAGATACTCCAGTAATGATTCCAGAGGTATTGCACGGGGGTTAAAACCCTTCTGCGAACACCATATGGTAAACCTTTTCCACTTGAAAGCATAAGAGCGTCTTGTGGAAGGCTTCCTGGAAGCATAAAGGATATCCTTTACTGGCTGAGGAAGGTTAAGATCATGAAGATCTAGGCCTTCAGCAACCAAGCCCTGAGATGCAGTGACTGGGGATTGGGATGTCATAACATTCCGTCCTCCTGAGACAGGAGATCTGGAGCAGACCCTAACTCCAAGGAGGGAGCTTGAGAGAGTTGTAGAAGCAGAGGGTACCACACTTGCCATGGCCAATGTGATGCTATGAGAATCATATGGCCTCTGTCTCTCTGAAGCTTGAATAAGGTTTTGGGAATTAGGGGAATGGGCGGAAAGGCATAAAGGAATTCCTGACCCCAGTGAAGGAGGAAGGCATCCCTGGCCTGAGAACCCTGAGCCGGAATTCTGGAACAGAACCGGGGAAGTCTGGCATTCAACGGACTTGCAAAGAGGTCTATGTCCGGGGTTCCCCAAATTTGAAAAATCTTGGCCACCTGGTCTGCATGTAGAGACCATTCGTGTGGAAGCAGAACTCGACTGAGTCTGTCTGCCCAAGAGTTTTGTATGCCTGGAAGATACACTGCCAGGAGATGAATCTGATGCTTTCTGATGAGGGCCCATAGTCGCAAAGCTTCGTTGCAAAGCGACAGAGAGCCTGTCCCCCCCTGCTTGCTCACGTAGAACATGGCTACTTGATTGTCCGTATGAATGAGGACTGTCTTGTAGCTGAGCAGGGTGTGGAACACTCGAAGAGCAAGGAAGATTGCTCTGAGTTCTAAGAGATTGATATGTAGATGAGTCTCCTGTGGAATCCAGGTGCCCTGGGTGGAAAGGTCTTGTAGATGAGCTCCCCAACCCATTGGTGAAGCATCTGTTGTGAGAGTTGCCTGGGGTAAGGGTTGTTGAAAAGGGGACCCCAGCAACAGGTTTTGAGAGGACTGACACCATTGGAGGGACAAAATAAGATGATTTGTGTTTGTTATTTTGTCTGACAGGCACCCTGATGCCTGAGTCCATTGGGTGGATAAAGTCCACTGGGCTGCTCTCATGTGGAGGCGAGCATAAGGAACCACATGCACTGTGGATGCCATGTGGCCTAGTAGTAGTAGCATTTCTCGGGCAGTGAGGAAAGGTTTTAGCGCTGCTTGAGAAGCTAACTGCACCATGCGAAGGCAACGGGCCTGGGGGAGATAGGCCCTTGCCCTTTTGGTATCCAGTAAAGCTCCTATGAACTCTAGGGATTGAGTAGGAGTTAGAGTGGATTTTGGGATGTTTATGACCAGACCCAAATACTGAAGGATACGCATTGTGCAAGATAGGGAAGTCCTGGCCTCTGACTCTGATGGGGCTCGAATGAGCCAGTCGTCTAAGTAGGGGAAGATGGATATGCCTAGAGTGCGGAGAAATGCTGCTACCACAGTCATGCATTTCGTGAACACTCTTGGAGCTGAGGCCAGGCCAAAAGGAAGCACCCTGTATTGGTAGTGCTTTCCCTGGAAAAGGAACCGAAGGAACTTTCTGTGAGTTGGATGGATGAGAACATGTGTGTACGCATCCTTGAGATCTAGAGAACAAAGCCAATCCTGACCCTGAAGGTATGGCAGCAGAGTTCCTAGAGAAATCATCTTGAATTTCTCTTTGAACAGGAATTTGTTCAATTCTCTGAGGTCCAAGATAGGTCTGTATCCTCCTGTTTTCTTTGGGATAAGGAAATAGGGGGAGTAAAACCCTGTACCCTGCTGATGAATGGGTGGTACTTCTATTGCCCTTTGGGCAAGAAGTGTAGAGACCTCTTGATCTAACAGGATGATGAGAGAGGTCTGAGAATTGAACTGTCTTACCATTGTGGGAGGGAGCATGCACAGGAAGTGCAGCTTGTACCCCTCTCTGATAATGGAGAGTGTCCAATGCTCTGCTGTTATCTGCTCCCACCTGGGGGCAAAATGGCATAACCTCCCAGGAATGGTGGAAGGATCTGGTCCATTGAGGGCCAGGAAGGCTATGTTCTCTAGATGAAAGTCAAAGACCATTTGGAGGCTGAGACTGCTGAGACGGTTGAGGCTTAGCAGTCTTTGCCTTCCTTTGTTTGGATGGTTGCTGAGTTTTCCGGATAGGTTGACCTGCAGAACGTGCCTGCTGAGAATAAGCAGGATAAATTTTTTTCTTTTTAGAAAAGAAAGGTTTCTTGAAAGATTTCTTTCTTGCAGGATCAGCTGTAGACTTGGACAATCTGTCCAAGGTGGAGTTCTCAGCATCCATCTCATTGGCTTTCTCTTGCCAATCTCTACCAAACAGGTTCTCACCAGTACAAGGAATATTTCCGAGTTTGTCTTGTACCCAGAGCTCCAGATCAGATGCCTGGAGCCAAGCAATTCTACGTGCACCTATGGCAATGGCAGAGGTTCTGCTTATGCACTCAAAACAGTCGAAAGCTGCACGATTGACAAACTTTGAAACATCCTGGGCATGTTTGACCAATGTGAGAAAATCCTGTATTCTATCCTCAGGAAGAAGAGGGCCTAGAGCCTCTAAATCTACTGTGACTTCTTTCAGGAACATTCCCATATATAGACTATAGGAACTGATCCTGGCAGAAAGCATGGAAGCTTGGAAGACACGACATCCAAAAGCATCCAAAGTTCTGCACTCACGTCCTGAAGGATTAGAGGCATGCCTCTTTGCACTCTTGATCCTTCTCATAGCTGATTCCACTACAACAGAGTGGTTAGGAAGCTGAGTTTTTTGGAAACCAGGACAAGGAGGGACTCGATACGGAGTATCCAGTCTTCGAGAATGAGGAGAGGCGGTAAGAGGTGACTCCCACATTCTTAACATGAGATCATGCAAGATCACATGTATGGGCAAGGTAGCTGCCTCCTTAGGAGTATTAGGATATTGTAAAATTTCCAACTCCTTTGCTCTGGGCTCTGTTTCCGGTGCCACAATAATGGACAGACCTCGAACCACCTCCCTGATGAAATCCTGAAAGGAAATGTCCTCTGGAGGAGACATCCTACGTTTAGGGGAGGAAGGCTCCTCTGGGAGAAGTATTCCCGCATCGACAGAACTGTCAGAATCCTCAGACTCCTCTGAGGACTTGAAGTATCTCGTCAGGATGCTCTTGAAGAGCCCGATACGCGTACCGACCGAAGTCGGTACCAGGAGTAATCGGTACCGGAGGGCATCGAATGACTGGGTGCCAGCAATGCGGACACCAATGTCGATGCTACCGGTACCGGAGTCGGTGCCGGTACCGGTTGAAAAGTCTGACGCGGTTCCGAGGGCATCAACGCCGCAAGGAGAGCCACCAGACTGCGCTCAATAGCCAGGACTCTCTGGTCTATCGACGCTGCCGATGCCTGAATGTCGGTATCGGAGAAGACCGCCGGTACCCCAGAGCATGGCACTAGTAGTTCTGCCGAGGTCGAGGCCTCGAGAACATCCTGGAGCCCCGATAATGCTTTGGAAGCCGAAGCCTCCCGCCGGGGCAATTTTGCCGGTGCAGAATCCTCAAGGGCAACGCCAGAGGCATCTCGATGCTTAGAAGGAGATCTACCCTTTGAGGACCGGCTAGACTTATGTTTAGTTACCTGAGATCCACGGGAAGAAGACGAAGCCCTGGAAGACGTCGATGCCACCGAAGCTGCATCAGAGGGAAACAGGGTACTGAGCTTGGCGGCTCGGTTCTGTTGACCTCTCTTGGACATCATGGCACAGGCCATACACTCCGAGATGGAATGATCAGGACCTAAACATTTCAGACACCACTCATGGGTGTCGGTGACGGAGATGGTACCGCCACACTTGGTGCACTTTTTAAAACCCGAGGAAGGTTTTTCCATTATGGAAAAAATTTTGGTCCTAAGGCCCAAAATGGCTCGTGCACCTGGAAAAAATGGGAAAGTACTAAGGAATTATTATTTTTTTTTAAAGAAAAGAAATACAGAAGAAAAACCGGCGGTACCGGTAAAGCGTCGAGGAAGGCAGACGCGGCCACAAAAAGAAGGAAAATTTTTTTCTGCGGTGACAGGAACACGACCTGCTGGATCCGCGGAAAACGAAGAACTGGAGAGAGACAGTTGGGAAAGGCGGGAAGGCAGCACGCAGGCGCTGTGGAATGCTCCCAAAAGCTTCCTAATTGGACGCTGGGGAGCGTTCCCGCGCAAGCTCCGTCGGTACCGACGTACCCATATGTGAAGACAGCACAGTTACTTACCTGTAACAAGTGATCTCTGGGAACAGCAGGAATAAGTCTTCACATATAGGTATCGTCGGTACCGACGGAGCCTGCGCGGGAACGCTCCCCAGCGTCCAATAGGAAAGCTTTTGGGAGCATCCCACAGCGCCTGCGCGCTGCCTTCCCGCCTTTCCTAACTGCCTCTCTCCAGTTCGAGTTTTAAAGCTGAGACAAAGAGAGAGAGAGAGAAAAGGAAAGATAGATAGAGAGATACAACTCCTAGGGGAGGTGGGTGGGTTGTGAAGACTTATTCCTGCTGTTCCCAGAGATCACCTGTTACAGGTAAGTAACTGTGCTATCTCCAGGAACAAGCAGGAATGAGTCTTCACATATGGGGACTCCCCAGCTAGAGATGCCTGGGGGATCACCCAGATTGTGAGTCCCTGGGAAGGGCTCCACTTCCACCCATGAATCTCAGGCATCCAGTCAGGGATGGGGGGTAGGAGTTGATTAGGTATGGAACAGGTGTTTGAGAACAGCCTGACCAAACAAGGCATCCCGGCAGGAGTCCTTGTCCAAGCAGTAATGGGCTGTGAAGGTATGAACCGATGCCCAGGTGGCCGCTCGACAGATTTGGTCGATGGACACAGAGTTTAGATGAGCCATAGAGGTTGCCATGGCCCTCACATTGTGAGCTGTGACATGGCCCTCCAGAGAAAGGTTCTTACTCTGGTAGGCGAAGGAAATACACTGAGCAATCCAATTGGATAGAGTTCTCTTAGAGACTGGAAGTCCTAAATGAGAAGGATCAAAAGCAACAAAAAGTTGAGAGGACTTTCTATGTTGCTGTGTCCTTTGTAAGTAGAAAGCGAGTGCTCTTTTACAATCCAGGGTATGAAGATTCCTCTCTGCACTTGATGCATGAGGTCCTGGAAAAAAGACAGGTAAATACACCTCCTGGTTCAGATGAAAAGGTGAGACCACTTTAGGCATAAAGTGTGGATTAGTTCCGAGGACTACCTTGTCATGATGGAACCTTGTATAAGGAGGATTAGCCACTAAAGCTTGCAACTCACTGATACGGCGAGCTGAGGTGACTGCAATGAGAAAAATAACCTTCCAGGAAAGGAATTTCAAGGAGGTAGTGGCTAAGGGTTCAAAGGGTGGCTTCATAAGCTGGCCAAGAACCAGATTCAAGTCCCATGCCACTGGAGGTGGTCTAATGGGAGGTTTAGTCAAAAGAAGGCCTCTCATGAATCTTGCTATAAGAGGATGAGAGGAAATAGGTTGTCCATTGAGAGGCTTAAGGGATGCTGCAATAGCACTCAAATGGACCCTGATTGAATTTGTTTTAAGGCCTGCATGGGATAAATGCAGCAAATAGTCTAGTAAAGAATTCAAAGGTATTGCAAGAGGGTTGAGACCCTTCTCTGCACACCAAATGGAAAACCTTTTCCATTTAAAAGCATATGAACGTCTGGTGGAAGGCTTTCTGGAAGCATGGAGGATATCCTTCACTTGCTGAGAAAGGTGTAAATCCTGAAGGTCTAGGCCTTCAGCAACCAGGCCCTGAGATGAAGAGACTGAGGATTTGGGTGCCACAAGGTTCCCTCCTCCTGGGAGAGGAGATCTGGAGCAGACCCCAGGTCTAGGGAGGGAGCTTGAGAAAGATGCAGAAGTAGAGGGTACCACACTTGGCGTGGCCAAAGTGGTGCTATGAGGATCATAGACCCCTTGTCTCTCTGGAGCTTGAACAGAGTCTTGGGGATGAGGGGAATAGGTGGAAAGGCATAGAGGAAGTCTTGCCCCCAATGAAGGAGGAAGGCATCCCTGGCCTGAGCTCCCTGACATGGAATCCTGGAACAAAACCGGGGAAGTTTGGCATTCCACGGACTTGCAAACAGGTCTATGTCTGGGGTACCCCAAATCCGAAAAATCCTGGCTATCTGGTCCCCATGGAGGGACCATTCGTGCGGAAGCAGAACTCGACTGAGTCTGTCTGCCCAAGAGTTTTGAACCCCTGGAAGATACACTGCCATGAGATGGATTTGATGCTCTCTGGCGAAGGCCCACAATTTCAGAGCTTCGTTGCAAAGCGACAGAGAGCCAGTCCCTCCCTGCTTGTTCACGTAGAACATGGCTACCTGGTTGTCCGTGTGAATGAGGACTGTCTTGTAGCTGAGCAGGGAGTGGAAGACTCTGAGAGCTAGAAATATTGCTCTGAGCTCCAAGAGGTTGATATGTAGAGATGTCTCCTGTGGAGACCAGATGCCCTGGGTGGAGAGATCTTGTAGATGAGCTCCCCAACCCTTTGGAGAGGCATCTGTTGTAAGGGTTGCTTGGGGTAACACCTGTTGAAAGGGGAACTCCAGCAACAGATTTTGAGTGGACTTCCACCAGTGGAGGGACCAAAAGAGGCGACTGGAGGTTGCTATTTTGTCTGACAGGCAACCTGAGGCCTGGGTCCATTGGGTGGATAGAGTCCACTGAGCTGCCCTCATGTGAAGGCGCGCATAAGGAACCACATGCACCGTCGATGCCATGTGGCCTAAGAGTTGCAACATCTCTCGAGCAGTTAAATGGGATTTTAACTGAATCTGGGAGGCTAACTGCACCAAGCGTAGGCAACGGGCCTGGGGAAGATAGGCCCTTGCAGTTGTGGTATCCAGTAAGGCCCCTATGAACTCTAGAGACTGAGTAGGGGTGAGATGGGATTTTGGAATGCTGATTACCAGTCCCAGATACTGAAGAATACGCCTTGTGCAGGCTAGAGAAGTCTGGGCCTCTGACTGGGATGGAGCTCGGATGAGCCAGTCATCCAGATATGGGAATACGAATATTCCTAGAGTGTGCAGGAATGCAGCTACTACTGCCATGCATTTTGTGAACACTCTTGGAGCAGAGGCCAGACCGAAAGGAAGCACCTTGTATTGTGTGATACAGTGGATAAAACAGAGCGTATGCAAGTTCAGGAAAGTGAAGAGCTTACCTCTGATTCAGCTGTAGGAATGAATGCAGGGCATAGGAAACAGCTGAGCAGAAAACGCCGTTACTACAAGAAAATCCAAAAGCTCATCAAGAGCACCTGTCCCCTAGTTCTGACGTTACGTGCAGGGCTAGGAACCATAAAAGGGAGAGTTTCAGGCAGGGTAGGAGGAGCTACCAGAGGAGCTACCAGAGGTGCTACCAGGGGAACTGCCAGGACACCTGCAAAGGAAGTTGCAGAGGACAGCTGGGAAAGGAAGCTGAAGTCCAGGAGCCAGGAAGTGGCAGCAGTTCAGGAAGACGCTATCCACAGTCACAGAGCACAGGTCAGCTCAGAGGGAGTTTACCCAGAGGAGGGAACCTCAGACGTAGCTGTAAGATAAAGAACAGCTGGGAGCCTGACATAGAGTTTCTCAACTCACAGCCTGACTGGGAGGCCGGGGAAAGGAGCTACTACAACCCCCGAGCTAAGCATAGCACCAAGGTACAGAGAAGAGAACCTTCTGCTTTTAAAGAGAGGTTTAAAGCACATGGCTATTGTAAAGGGCATAGCCCAGTGAATAATGCTGTAAGGGAGAGATATCTTAAACTCCCACTTTATGAAGAGGATCAGCAGAGAGCTTTCCTCAGACCAGGAGATTACAGTCCTGGGTTTATAGAAGCTTATGCAGGAAGCAACAGTGATCTCTCGCAAGAGGTTGGGCCAGACTCCTATATAGGGGAAGAAGCTAACTCTGACGGTTTGGGAAGTGAGTCTGAAGGCATGGTCTGGGAGAGTAACAGCCACCTTTCAGAGCCCATTCCAATGGACTGTAATGTATGCTGCAGGAATAACCGCATTGCTTTGTGTTAACCTTTTTGGAAGAGAAATACTTTGTGAAGAATAACAAAGAAAGAAAGTTTTGTTACCATTTTGTGCACTGCTGTGTTTAAAGTTTTGTCCTTGATGAATGTCCGTGCGGGACGGGGAATAAAACCCATGCTTTATTTTCCTTACCACTGACCACAAGACTGTTTTTCATTGCAAGAGCAGGGTAAAATTTCTACAACCCTAGGCAACTGCCTAATTAGGGTTTAAAGGGCTCCAACATACGGGCCCCATCACAATTGGTAGTGCTTTCCTTGGAAAAGGAACCGAAGGAACCTTCTGTGTGTTGGATGGATGAGAACATGAGTGTACGCATCCTTGAGATCTAGAGAACAAAGCCAGTCCTGACTCTGGAGGTATGGAAGGAGAGTTCCGAGAGAAGTCATCTTGAATTTCTCCTTGCATAGAAACTTATTCAATTCTCTGAGATCTAATATGGGCCTGTAGCCCCCCGTTTTCTTTGGAATGAGAAAATAGGGGGAGAAGAACCCTGAGCCCTGTTGAAGAAGGGGTACTTCTTCTATTGCCCCTTGGGCAAGAAGGGTAGCAATCTCTTGACCTAGAAGGTTGAGGAGAGATGTTGGAGAATTGAACTGTTTTACCATGGTGTGAGGAGGAAGGTTTAAGAAATGAAGCTTGTACCCATCCCTTATGATGGAGAGGGTCCATTGCTCTGCTGTGATTTGTTCCCATCTGGGAGCAAAGTGAGCTAACCTTCCTGGGATGGTGAGAGGCTCTGGATGTTCTAGAGCCAGAAAGGCTAAGTTCTCTAGTGGAAAGTCAAAGGCCCTGAGGAGGCTGAGGCTGTTGGGCCGTAGCAGTCCTCGCAGCCTGAGTTTTGGCCTGTTTTGGTTGTTGCTGTCTCTTTGTAGCAAAACGACCTTGAGAAGAGGCCTGACCATAACCCGAAGAAAATTTCCCTTTCTTTGGGAAAGATCCCTTTTTGAACAACCTCTTTTTAAAAGGAGCAGTAGTAGACTTTGAAAGTCTATCTAAAGCAGAATTTTCAGCATCCATCTGGTTGGCCTTTGCTTGCCAATCTTTGCCAAACAGGTTTTCCCCTGTACAGGGGAGGTTACCTAGACATCCTGTACCCAGGATTACAAATCAGAGGCTTGCAACCAAGCAACTCTGCGTGCACCTATGGCAATAGTCGAGGCTCTACTGGCCCCCTCAAAAGAGTCAAAGGCTGCACGGTTGGAAAACTTGGATACATCCTGTGCATGTTTAAGCCAGGTGATATATTCTTCTCTCTTATCTTCTGATATAAAAGGAGATAAGGTTTGCAGATGATCTGTAACTTCTTTTAGAAACATCCCCATATAGAGACTATAGGAGTTGATTCTGGCTACAAGCATACTGGCCTGGAAGATTTTCCTGGGGTTCTGCATTCTCTTCCTGGAGGAGCAGAGGAGTGCCTTTTTGTACTCTTGATCTTTTTCATAGCAGACTCTACCACAATGGAGTGGTGAGGAAGCTGAGTCTTATGAAACCCAGGACAAGGAGGAACATGATACATGGTGTCCAACCTTGTAGAATGAGGGGAGGTGGAAAGAGGAGTCTCCCATATGCCTAACATGTGATCATAAAGGATCTCATGTATTGGTAAGGTGGCTGCCTCTTTAGGAGCCTTAGGATATTGAAGGATATCTAATTTTTTGGCTCTAGGTTCAGTTTCAGAGGTCACTGAGATGGACAGGCCTTTGGCCACCTCCCTAATGAAGTCCTGAAAAGACAAGTCTTCAGGAGGAGACATTCTCCTTTTTGGAGAAGAGGGTTCCTGAGGAAGGATCCCCGATGCTTCAATTGAGACCTCTGAAGTATCAGAGTCTTCAGAGGAATCAAAGTATCGACTGTCTGGATGCTCTCGCAGAGCCCGATACGCGTACCGGGAGGTATCGACATCGGGAGTAATCGGTACCGAGTCGGTGCTGATAGGCATCACTGGATAGCGTACCGCTGCCATCGATGCTGATGTCGATGCAAGCGGTACTGGTATCGGAACCGATTTCGGATCTGGTACCAGAATCGGTACCGGTACCGACAACGGGGTTTGTTGCGGTACCGTAGGCGTCGCAGCTTGTATGAATGCCGTGATGGCACGCTGCATGGTCAGAATATTCTGATCCATTGACGCCACCAATGTCTGGATGTTGGTACCGGTGGAAACCGCCGGTACCCCAGAACATTGTAACAGGTGATCGGTCGAGGCTGAGCCATCGATGTCAGCCTGTGACCCCATAGGTAGAGCTTTGGAAGCCGGAGCCTCCCACCGGGGTAATTTTGCCGGTGTGGATTCCTCAAGAGTAAGCCCGGGGGCATCTCGATACTTAGAGGGAGATGGACTCTTTGAGGACCGGCCAGATTTAAGTTTGGTTACCTGAGATCCATGGGATGAAGAAGAAGCCCTGGAAGACGTCGATGCCACAGAAGCTGCATCGGAGGGAAACAGGATACTGAGCTTGGCTGCCCGATTTTGTAACCCTCTCTTAAACATCATGGAACAGGACTCACAATCCGCAATGGAGTGGTCAGGACCTAAACATTTTAGACACCAGTCATGGGTGTCAGTGACAGAAATAGTGCTACTGCACTTCGTGCATTTTTTAAACCCGGAGGCGGGTTTTTCCATGAGGAAAAATATATCTGTAGGCCTAAGGCCCCAGAAGAAAAAATGCACTGAAAAGAGTAGTAGGTTGTTTTTTTTAAAAGAAAGAAAAAAGACCGGTGGTACCGGTGCGGAATCGAGAAGGCAGACACGCGACTAAAGAAAAATAAAAGAAAATAAGAAATTCTTCAGCGGTGACAGGAAACACGACCTGCTGGCTCCGCGGAAAAGAAGAACTGGAGAGAGGCAGTTAGGAAAGGCGGGAAGGCCGCACGCAGGCGCTGTGGGATGCTCCCAAAAGCTTTCCTATTGGACGCTGGGGAGCGTTCCCGCGCAGGCTCCGTCGGTACCGACGATACCCATATATGAAGACTCATTCCTGCTTGTTCCTGGAGATTACATTCCTGCTTGTTCGGGGAGATATACATAGTACTGCTACATGCGTACATCTATGTGCATAAAGTGAAGGTGTTTCTATAGGTGTCAACATTTACAGCTTCAAAAATATGCAGATACATTTACAAAGAAAATAGCAAGTGCAAATTCATGCACATCCTTTTCTTGAGTCCTGAGGGTAAAAAGTACTGGCGGACTTTACACTTACATGCAAAGTCCAAAAATTCACCCCGACAAGGATTTTGCAGGAAAACCATTTACCACCAGAATAACTAACAAGGGGAGGGGGCTAGAAGAGTACCAATAAAGGTTTCAAAATCTTTAGAGGAATGAGGTTGCACAGTAAATAGGGGGGCAGCTCGAAGTGCTGGCTCATGTACAGTTCTGTTTTTAATTTTAATAACATTTTTTAAAATGTATTTGTATGTTATTATCCACCCTTAGCTCATTTTATTGGAATGGTACAGAATATAAAATTAAATTACATTTCAGAGGAATTAACATTTTCTGTCTGGTTCACTGTGAGCAGAAACAGTGGTTAGAAGACGGGTTGGACGTGCTGCAGAGTGTATAAGAAGTGCTCACTGTCAACTCATTAACTCCATCTCCACCCATGTTCTTTTGTTACAATGGTTGAAAGCTTGTGTCTCACCCACATGTAGGAAAGGGTAGAATAAAAGAACTACATAAATAAAGTAAAAACAGGCTTAACTTTTGTACCTAGTTTGGCAAACATTTGTTGATATTAACCATCTCCAGTCTAAGCTACAGACAGTAGCACAGTCACAAGCATGCTGAATTCTGCAACATCTCTTCCTAAGCCATTCCCTTCATAGCCGAGGTGACTCCAGTACTAGGAGAGCCTCTAGGATTTTACCTTCTCAAGCTGATTCAGCATCTCTTGATTCTGCTGCTTCTGTAGACAGAAATGGGGACAGTAAACCATATGCCACACTAAGGAAAATCAACAGAATTAGTTTTTTTAAGCTCAAACACATTCTGTGTTTCTTTCGGAACAGGAGGCAATTACAAATGTTTATTCATATGAAACATTTGCAAACAAGTTGAAATTCTAGGAAACAAATATCATTGCCAAGCAATGGTTAAGACAGAAATAAGATTCCCGCTCCCTAAAGAACTTAGGCTGCCAGCTTTAGCTTTTTTTTCCTATGATACACTTGAAATCTCTAATGAGAGCCAAAGGCTTCTTTCTAGGACAGATGCACTGCCAGGCCTAGGAGAAACAAAAGACACAAATCAACCCCTAAATTTATTTATTTATTTATTTAACCAGTTTTGTATACCACTTTATCCTTCATGTATAAAAATCAATATATAATCACTTTAAAATGTTATCAACGCAACAAAAATCCTGAAACGCTGTCTGCGCTGGAATGAAACACACAAAGGAGTGAACTATATATTATGGGTGCAACATAAGAGATAAGAATTGTCTTTGGACCATTTTATAGACAGCACTGGCATGCTTATATTACAATATATGAGGATAAGTTAGTGGCAATGTTTTGTATGTAACAATTTTTTTTTTTAAAGTTAAGATAAAAAATTAAGATAAAGTTTACATAAAGGAAGGTTTTTTTTTTTTTTTTTTTTTTTTAAGATCAATGATGGAATGTTAATGAAATAGCTGTTCCAATATAAAGGATTTTTGCTACATTGATAAAATTTTGGAGTGATATACAGCGTGTTTCAAAAAGAATGACCCGATTCTGAAACGTTATATTTATTGATTAGAGCGCATTACAATAATGGAACAAAGTTTCAATTACAAATGCTCTATATGTCCTCCATCAGCAGCACGGACATCATCAAGACGATAGTTAAACTCGTCCCACACTTTTCGCAAGGTAACTTCTTTGACTGAATTCATTGCTGCTGATATCCTGTTTTTGAGCTCATCTAGGTCACGAGGTAACGGTGGAACAAAAACATGTTCCTTCACGTATCCCCACAAGAAGAAGTCGCATGGGGTCTTATCTGGAGATCTTGGAGGCCAAGAGTGTAGGGCAGTGTCTCTGGGTCCCGTGCGCCCTATCCAGCGTTGAGGCAGTGTGTCATTGAGGAATTGCCGTACATTGCTGTGCCAGTGTGGTGGGGCTCTTTCCTGGAATACGAAATCAGAGTCCTCATGAAGTTTTGGTAAAAGCCAGGTCCGTAGCATTTCAAGATAGCTCAGTCCCATCACTGTGTTTCCCTCAAAAAAGAATGGCCCATAAATCTTCATATGAGAATTCGCACAAAAAATGTTTACTTTTGGTGAATCTCGCTCATGCTCTACGATTGCATGAGGATTCTGGAGTCCCCATATGTGCACGTTATGACTGTTAACTTTGCCGCTTACATGAAACGCACTTTCATCACTAAACATCAACCGCGGTAAAAACCTGTCATCTTCCATGTCCTCTAAGATAGCATTGTAGAATTCCACACATTTCCTTTTATCACCATCACAAAGAGCTTGCGCTAGTTGTAATCGGCATGGTTTATAGACCAAACGTTGTCTTAACACACGCCAAACCGTCGTATGAAGAATTGCAAGTTCTCTGCTGGCACGGCGAATAGACTTTCGTGGGCTTCGTACAAACGTTTCTTCAATTCTTTGCACATTTTCATCAGAAGTGCGAGGTCGACCTGAACTCTTACCCTTGCACAAACATCCTGTTTCTTCAAACTGGTGATACCAACGACGAATATTCTTCGCCGAAGGCGGATCAACCCCAAAATGGTTACGAAAAGCACGCTGGACCATAATCACCGACTCAGTCTTGGTAAACTGCAGCACGCAAAAAGCCTTTCGTTGAGCAGACGCCATCTTTCAACAGACTGATTTTATGGACATGTTCAATGCGCGGAGTGGCATCTAGCGTCGGTTCCCTAAAACTCTAGGCCACGCCCATTCGAACAACACACCTTTCATTTACAAGATGTTCGTCGTTCTAAAAATATAACGTTTTATAATCGGGTCATTCTTTTTGAAACACACTGTATATTGATTTTTATATCTTTAGGGATGGACTTCTGTCTTTTGTTAGTCTGATATTCCCTGAATTTGGGTATGGCCCGGGATAGGAGAAAAAGTCATACATTTTTGCAATGAATTAAAGATAAACTATAATTCATGGGGAGCCTTCCCTCAGTAAAGTGTGACCAGCCCTATGCATGGCACAGCAAGCTGAGGTCTGCACAGACACAGCACCCACACGCCTAAACCATGCCAAACATCTACAATTTCACCCGGACTAGGTTCTTCTCAAAGGCAAAGGGTTCCAATTAAGTAAAACTAAAAGCATTACCACTGAAATAAATGGAAATGAGGATGCATGTGCCTAGAGTATCTCACTTAAGGAGATGCTCCACAACACCCAATACAACAGCCTACCTAATAAGAGAATAATTATAAAGAACCCAAACATACCATAGTGCTAAACTACTTGGCAGGAGGATGGGAAGGGGGCAGCAGCTACGTGACAGAGAGCTGTGAAGGAGGGGCTGGGTAGGGATGGAGGAGTGCAGCAATGAGCATAAACAAGAAAGGGAACAGTGAGCACCGAAAAGGTGGAAGCAATGAATGCCAAAGAGTGAAAGGAGCCAGAAAGCAGGATGAGGTAGTAACAAATGCCATGCACGCCAAATACACTGAAGGCTTACCAGTTCCTCTATCTGTGCACTAAATTGTGTGTTTGTGAGATTGCTGGAATCCAGTGCCCCCGCCAGCTCCTGGTAACGAGTCTGTGCAGGAAAGAAAACAAGACTAGAAGAAAGAAATCTGCATCACTGGCCTGAAAGGGGATAGGAGGAGGAGCGCTATACAGAGTGGTATAGAACAGTGATCTGGTGGTATCAGTGAATCCTTCAGGACACCCATATTGGTACTGCAGGGGTAATGAACAGAACCTGGACATACCAAGTGAAGGCACTTAAGCACATGACTACACTAGTACAGAGCAGCAAGACAAAGAAAGCCTTTGCTAAACCAGGACAAGAAATATCCGTGGGGCCAATCATCCCACACCTGAGGAAGCCCCCTGTTGCACTGCTTAGGCATCACCACTGTAACCTGGGGCAGCTCCTTGCAGCTAGGCCACACCAGGGAAAAAAGGCTGGAGGAATGGGAGAAAAATGAAATGCAAAATAATAAAGTAAAAAAGAAAAAATATCATAAAATAAAACAGAATCAAAATAACCAAAAATAATAGTTACATTTTAAGAATAAAAAATGTTCCCTGGCTCTTAAACATTTGACAGGTTCTTAAATTTTCTAAATATTTTTACAGCCCTGTTCTATTAGCACAAATCAAGCAGAAAGGGGGGGGGGGAACTAAAGTTCTGGCAAAAGAGAGGGAAGGAGGGAGAAAAGGCTTTAGTGAGACTGAGAGGAAGGATGGTAAAAGAAGAGGGGAGGAAGAAGCAGTAAGAGAAAGCTGAGAGTGGAGAGAGATGGATGGAAAGAGACAGACGCAACAAAGTCGACAGAAGATAGAAAAAGATCCTGCAAAGGAAAGATAGACCCCCATGAAAGGAGAGGCAGAGAAGAAAGGAATGAAGGTGGAGTGTTCAGGCAAACAGAGAAAGGTGAATGAACTCACCTCCAGTTCCTTTGTGTTGGTGCATGAAACCACATTTTCTCCATTCACATATGATGTAGACTAAGGAAAAGAAATACGTTATAACAAATTCCCTTCAGAAATTATTTGCATAGCCAAAGGTAAAAGAAATGATACAACAGGTACAAATAACTGCCAGAACAGGAAAGAAAGAGTTGCAGCAATACCATTGCAATTACTAACAGAAAACCTCTGTGCCAAAATCGTAAAATCCTGCACAAAAATGATAAATTCTGCATACTCTATATAAAAAAACCATAATCAAGGTATTTCAGTAATTATTTTAACCATGGTAGAGAGAAAATTACTCAAAGATGCAGAATGTTTAAGGTTTTGGTAACGAATTCCCCCAGGAGTACTATAATAGTACACCATAAATCAAGCCTCGACAAATACTCCCTAACTCTAGGAATCAGCCCAAAAACATAGGGGCCAGCCGCTGAAACTTCTCTCGCTTCTCCTCCCCCCTCCCATTCTTCTCAACATTGTTCTCAGTAAAGTTTAAATGGCAGGAGGGAATTCACGCCAAGATCAGCAGCAGTGCTTTCAGAAACTGATTTACTAAGGCTCCATTTTCATCTATGGGCAAAGAGTTTATAAATCACGCCCATAAGGTGCCTCTCTGCACATCACTGGCAAGAGCTAGCAGTTTCCCTTCCACAAGCATGCTGTCAGCTATGTGACGGCACCCACTAGATAAATGAAGCAAAGAAGCAATTTCCGCTTTGCTTCACATATCACCATGGCCTGGGTCCCTCCCTACCAGTCTCTGCCTCTCGTACTCCCCCATGCCTTCAAACCAGTCTCGCTCTCTCATGCATTTTTATGGGATGGTTATTAGAAGGGTGGTATACAGATGATCATGATTGCTCAGTTCAATTAACAAAAGTTTGGGGGAGGAAGCATAAGGCTGAAAGTTGCCTACTACCTACTACTTTGCCAGAGCCCTGCCTCCCTATCAGGTTTCAATGTCACCTTGCCTCGTCCACTAGTAAGCTTCCACTAGTTTCTAATACCAACTAGAACCCACCCCCTTCTCCTCCAAGCCAGTCCCCAGTTTGTTAATCCCCTTTCACCTTCTCTAGAGTCCAGCTCCAGAGCAGCTTTCTGTTCAAGCACCATGCAGTGAATGAACTCCACATTGTTCTCAGTTTCATGACAAAAGGCCAGGAGTTCAAGCACTGCATTGTCCAAACTCAATGAGAGTTGCACTGTGCCAGAAAAATACTGCTCTGGGGGCGGTACCAGCAGCAAGTGTCCAGAAAACTGCAATGCAAGATTAACAAACAGGTATTGGCTTGCTAGAGGTGGCAAAGACAGGTCAGAGAGTAGGTTGTGTATTGAGGAACCCAGCAGCTCTTTCTGCACTGCTTTCTTTCCCATCTGCCCAAATTCTGCAGTGCACAGAATGTTACCAGAGGTTAACTGCTGGTCATTAGGCCTTTCAGTATGCTAAAAAAAACCCAAAAACCCTGTATAATTATAAAACAGTGTAAAATGCGCTTCTCAAGCAGCTTTCTTAGAATGTAGGCCAGGTATGACAATCACCTGAGACACCAAGCCATTCAGCTGCTCAGAGAGCTGACGCAGGCTTTCCGTTGATGAAAGTGATCTATAAAAAGAGTACAAAACAAGGCAAAGTCGCTTGTGTTTATAGGCTGTTCATGTTAAGAATACCCTCACACAAAACAACAAACACAGAATCCCCCTCTTCCCCCCAAACCAAAATAAGGCAAATCGGGATGACTGTTCTCAACATTACTTCAACATATAATCAGTCCCCCTCTGACAAGATACTTTCTAACCAGCATGACTTTCTCTCCTCTGACTTCCCTCCCACCTTCCGGCAAGAGGAGAGCAGCACTTTTCATCTGCATTTGCTACCACCCCAGCCAGCTTCAAGCATCAGTCTTGTAGGACCTGAGCAGCACTGCATGTTGGGACTATAAAAGAAGAGGTAAATGCAGGTAAGAAGAAGGGCTGCTCTCCTCCTGCCAGCAGAGAGGAGAGAAGAGAAGCAGATAAGTATGCAAAGTGGTGCAGAAGGGGGGAGGGAGGAGGCACAAATATATATGAAAGGGGAGAATTGTATGTATCGCATGGAGAAACTAAATATGTAGGGGAGGGGTGAGGGGTAGCAGATTCAAAGGCTCTCCCCACAGAAATCTTAACATTTAATAAATAATGGATGCAATGGGCAGGATACTACATAAAAAACCAAAGGACCTGTCACACCTGTTGAGTTTGGTTGCCTACTGGGACTGAGAAATGGGGCTCATGATCTAGCTTTGGATCAGTGCTTTCTGTGAACCGCTCAGTATCTGTCAGTCATACCCCAAAGATTTCCCAGTACCAGTCAGACTCAACCCCAGAGATTGTTTTATAATTGTATTACAATTATAAATCATAATAGAATATTCTTTGGATTAAAGCTGAACAAACATAAATCAAGGTTAATACTCACCTATTCTCACCCGTGGTGTTCTTGTGGTTATCATGATCAGATTTCTGCAGAAAAAAATAAGACAATCAATGCTTAAGCTAAAGACTAAACTGCTGCTGCTACAAGGAGAGGGAAAGTGATGTTTTCCAGACAACAGAGCTGATAAGGTGCACAAGTGGGGGTGATGTCATCTGACAGTGCTGGGACAGAACTGCTCTCCCAGAGCTCAGAACCTTGATAAATTATACCTATACATCTTATGAACTCCAGAAGGAAGTTGGCTCTGGCACAAAGCAAAGACTATTGCGAGCATTAGCAGTAAACTGGAGAGTGATATCATACTCTATGTACCCTGGCTTAGTAGCAAGGTTCACGATTGTCATGGTATGCATGAAACTAACCCGTTTGGAGAAATTGCCCCTCAAAACTTTACACTAAAGTTCTGAGCATGCATGACCTCTCCCATGTAGTTCAATCTCCTCAGTTCTTCATTTTGTTTCAAAGCTCAAGCATAGAAGCGCCTCTCGAGGAGATGGGAGGGATTGTGTGCTTTACCAATCTTGCTGTCTATGGAAAATACCTGTTCCCGTGAGCAACATCACTCTGTTGACAAGCAGAACTGAGTAAGGAAAACAAGTAAGTGACCCCCAAGCTTAGGTCTGTGTACTAGTTTAATACTGTGCCAGTCTTTGGAACCCTGCAGAAAGAAGTGCAACAGTTGTGCATTCAGAAGGACAGAGTGGCCAGTATACTTTGACCTAAGGCGCTCGTCCTTGCTGAGGCTTGATCCAAACAATAAGGTGGAGTAAAAAGTATGAACAGAGAACAACGTAGCTGATTTGCAAATAGTATCTACCAAGACACACTTTAGGAGCACTATAGTTGCATGAGCTGCATCTGATAGCAGATCTTATCTTTGTCCAGGGTGTTTAGTTGGGCCCAAACTGCCAGCATCTGTCCCGTGAATCACCCTGTCCCTTCCTTCGCTTCAGCCTCCTGCAAGCATAACAGCTGACTGTAGAGCTCCAGCCTCTGCACCTGCCTCTCCCTCTTCGTCCATGCCCCCCCTTCACAAAGAGGCCCCTCAGTATAGCCTTAAATCCATCCCATATTTATTTATTTATTTATTTATAGCTTTTCTATACCGCGCTCTTTTTCATCAGCGCGGTTTACATTGAACAAGAATACTCACAGCAAGCAACAGGTTTACATGAAACAGGAGATTTCAACTGGGATTCAACTTAGGGAAACTATGTACATATATGTTATGAAATTATATACAATGAATAGAGATTTTATTAACATCTTGTGTAAATAATATATTTACAATTTTACTATGAAGGCTTGGAATGTGTTAGAGGGTTGATGATGGGCACTGGGATTGGGAGAAGTGTAGAAGGAAGAGGTGGTGTTTTATGGCTTTTCTGAATTGCTTGAGGTCCGTGATTGCTCTAATGGTAGGTGGTAGGTTGTTCCAACATTTGGGTGCGTAGTGTGCGAAAGCCCTGTCTGTGGTTGTGCGCATGCATTTTGTGGCTTCTGGTGGTGTGGCTAGGGTATTTGCAGCTATGGATCTCCTGGATCTAATGTTAGGAGTGTGATTGAGGAGGTTTGATATTGCTGAAAGGGCAATCATGTTGATCGCTTTAAAGGTCATGAGAAGGGCTTTATACGCAATCCTGCAGTTTATGGGGAGCCAGTGTAGTTCCATTAGGATGGGTGTAATGTGGTCACTTTTTGAGGCGCCGTACAGGACATGGGCAGTGGCATTCATGGCTAGTTGTAATGTATTTAGGGTGTTTTTTGGGAGACCATGGAGTATTATGTTAGCATAGTCGAAGTGGGGTGTGACTATGGCTTGGAATATGGTCCGGAAGTTGTCTTGGTCGAGCATATTTTTCAGGTTACGGAGGGTCCTTATCTTGAAATAAATGGTTTTTACAGTGTGGTTGACATGTTCTTTGAAGTCAAGTCGATGGTCCAGTATTACTCCAAGGTATCTTATGGAGGACTTGATTGGGAGGTCTGCGTCTCGTACTTTTAGAGTAACTGGTGGTGAAAATTCTCTGTTTTTCGTGACGATCAGGACCTCGGTTTTTTTACCTCCCATCCTACCTCCCAATTATCATTCAATACAAAATACTCCCCAATAAGGGCCTCAACCTTCCTCACCACCTTTTCATTTTCCAGCAAGGATTCATTGAGTTGCTAGAACCGCCTCCCCCTCTATCTCCATTGTCACTTTTATGGGCACATGGTCTGGCCAGGTGATGGCGTCCATCTCTGCCTCTTTGATCTGTCAGACCCCCTCTTTTCTCACCCACAACATATCGATAAGGAAGTATGAGCCATGAACCTGGGAATAATATAAGAACTTCCTCGGGCCTGGGCGAAAAAAAAAAAATCACCAGGCATCGATAACCCCTTGATCACTGATAAAGCACTTGAATCGGGTTCTGTCTCCCTTCCTCCCTTCCCTGCCTTCCCATACTGTCCCTCCCTGGGTCCCAGGTCCTAATGAAGTCCCCTCTTATCAATAACAACCCTTATCACAGCCTATCCAATTTCCTCCCCATTCCAGCGAAGAATTCTCCCTGTGATCCAGTAGGAGCATATATGCAGGCCAGCTTGAACCACTCAGTTCTGAGTCACATTCTGACAGCTGGTAGTGCCCCACCTAATCTCAAACCATCTCCCCCAATTCTACCCTGAAGCTTGCTGCAACAAATATTGTGACTCCCCCTTTCTTTCGTTCTATCATACTCGATGCATAGAACTGCAGCCCACACTGCTTAGGTTGTATCATCTTATTTATTTATTTATTTAAGTTACACTTATATACCGCTGCTTCCAGCGATCAGCAGCGGTTTGATTACCAATTTGGGAGATGTCAAATCAGGACAGGAAAATTGGGTCATATATACATAGATTTAGGGTTAGGCACAGCATGCAGGGTTAGACACTTCAAAAGTTAGGTTTACAATATTTACATATTTACAGTTCTCTAATAATTACATTTACACAGGTCAGCATCATGGTGTCACTTTTTTACATCAGGTTATAGTGATATTTAAAAAGATGGGTTTTTATTTTCCTTCTGAAGTCATTTATGTCTTTTATAGCTCGCAGTTCATGTGGTAGATGATTCCAGGTTATCGGGGCTGAGAATGAGAATGCTTTGTTGCTGGTGCTTGCTTTTACTGATCTGATATTATTAGGAACTTGAAGTGTGTCAGAGTTGATAGTTCTCCTGTCTCTGTTGGTTGGTTGCTTGTTGACCAGTGTTGAGAGGAATGAGGGTGCTATGTCATGTATGAGCTTGAATGTGGTTACCAAAGTTTTGTATTGTATTCTGGCCACAACTGGTAGCCAATGTAGTTCGATCAGTACAGGTGTGATGCGTTGAGTGATTCTTGTTCATGTGATGATCCTTGCCGCCACATTTTGGGCCAATTGTAAAATATTTAGCGTTTTCTTTGGCAGACCCTGTAGTATGGCGTTACAGTAGTCTAAGAGCGGCATAATGAGTGCTTGTGCCACCGTCCAAAAATCACAGGGTTCGATTAAGTTCCTCAGTGGCTGCAGGACTCTGAGTTTGTGGAAGATGGCTTTGTTAGTTTTTCGCAGGTGTTTTTCCAATTGCAGTTTGCTGTCAAGTGTGACACCCAGGTATTTGATCTTGTTTTTTGTGTTATATGTGTTGTTGCAGAGGGTGACCGTCGGAGGGGGTTCAGTTTACTTGATATATACATTACTTCGGTTTTCTTATGGTTAATTGCCATGTTGTTTTGTTGGAGCCATGCTAACATCTCGTACAGGCAGGATTCAAGCTGGGTGTACTTTGGGTCATTTGTGTCTAATTGAGTGTATAACATAATATCGTCTGCATAGATATGGTAGTCGATGTTATGTTTTTTGAAAATGTCACAGAGGGGCTGCATGTAGATGTTGAAAAGTAGAGCCGAGAGGGCTGATCCCTGGGGTATGCCTTGCGTTTGAGTGAACTCTTCCGCTTTTTCTCCATTGAATTGCACCTGTGGACTTCGGTTCATTATATAGGAGGAGAACCATTTAAGGGTGGTTCCCGAGATTCCTATTGATTCCAGTTTTTTTAGTAGGATACCATGATGTACAGTATCAAAGGCGGCGGAGATGTCAATGAAAATGAGTAAGAAAGTTTTCTTCCTGTCTTCCAAGCCTTTGTGGAGGTTATTGAGTAGTGCTATTAAAAGCGTTTCAACCCCATGGTTTCGTCTGAACCCGTATTGTTGCATGTCTAGTATATTGTGGTCATCTAGATGCTCTTGAAGTTGTATGAGGGCTGCTTTTTCGATGATTTTTGCTAAGAAGGATATGCTGGAGATGGGGCAATAAGATGTTGGGTCTGTTTTGTTAAGTTTATTGTTCTTTAGTACTGGTCTTATTATAGATTTCTTGAGTTGGTCAGGCATAATTCCTTGATGCAGTGATAGGTTCACAATGTGTGAGACTTGGTGGACTATATCTTTTTTCGCTGCCTTGACCCAAGCAGTGGGGCAGGGGTCAAGTGGGGAGGTGGTGGTATTGATGCTAGTTATTATGTTGCTTGTTTGTTGCTCATCGATCTTGTGGAATTTTCTCCATGTCCGTTCTTGCTCAACAGTAGTTTCCCGGTGTACCTCCCCCCTGCAGGGGTCGGGCAGGGTTGCAGTCAGCTTGCTCGCGTAGTGGTTTGCCAGTGTTTGTGGGTTGATATAGGTATCCTGTTGGTCTGGTTGGGATGCTTTTGTTAAGGACTTCACCAGCTCAAATAGTTCCCTGGGTTTGTTGATCGCTTTGTTCAATAGGTTCGTGTGGTGCATCCTTTTCGCAGCGTTCACCTCTTCTTTGTATTTCGAGAGGAGGGTGAGGTACTCCATCCTATGTTCCATAGATTTCGTACGTCTCCATTTTCTTTCATGCTTTCTGAGTTCTCTCTTCCTGTTGTTTAGTACTTCGGTGTACCAGGGTTCCGAATGTTGCTTAGCTAGGTTCGGGGTGGTGCTCCATTTGGGGTTTGCTGCGGCCTGTATTCCGGTGTTCCAGCTTTCTGTTAGCGCATCGAGATCCGTGCTTTTAAGGTCTATGTGGGTCTGAATGTTATTTATCAGACATTCCAGGTTTAGTTTGTTGAATCTCCTTTGTTGGTGCATTACTCTTCGTGCTTTTGTGTCCTTTGGTATAGACGGTAGTTTCATCCGAATATCTATTTGGTGGTGGTCTGACCACGGTTTAGGGTTGATCTTTATTAATGGCTTCTCTGTAATGCACTGGTCCCCCATGGGAGTGAAGACCATGTCGAGTGTGTGGCCCTTGTCATGAGTGGGCTCTTTTATTAGTTGTTGAAATCCTAGTTGTGACATGGCTTCTAGGAAATTATCTGCGTGTGCGGCATCCGTTGATGATAGGTTTAAGTCTCCTAGAATCATTTGGAATTTCCTTGGTTGCGTCAAAGCGATGTTTTCTAGTACCGAGGCAAGTACTTCTTGGTTTGTTGAGGGGGCTCTGTAAATCAGACATATAGCTAGTGCCAGGTTCTCAACTTTAAGCATGTCTACGTCTGTGTTTGAGTCCAGGTACGTTGCGGTAAGTTGTAGGTTGGTTTTAGCCATTATGAGGACTCCTCCACCTCTTTTATTTTCTCTTGGGCAGTTATACAGGTTGTATCCGGGGTGGCTTATCTGGTTTAATATGGCTGCATCAGTGACGGTGATCCAGGTTTCAGTTATGCAGAGGATGTCTGGTTGCTCGTCTTTGATGATGTCATAGATTATGTGGGTCTTGTTTCTAATTGAACGAGCATTGATGAGGGTGATGTTACAGTCATCATGTGTTCTTTGCAAATCCATGTTGTGAGTGGTCTGGTGAGGGGGGAGCTTTATCCTTGTTTTTGTTGCTCTAGGTTTGCGGTGTCTTTTTGTTCGTCCTTTGTTGTTGGTGTAGTCCTTTAGGTTGGGTGCGTGTATTTGTACAATTCTGGGGGCGGGGTAAGGTGCGAGTATTGGTACTGCGGGTGTTTGCGTGGTGAGTAGGAGGTAGAGCGGGGTGTATAGGTGAGTCATGGGTTGGTACAATCTTGAATTGAATGCATAGACTGGAATCAGTGTGAGCAGACATAACATCATAAAGAAATTTAGGGTACCCATAGCTCTGGAGTGAAGTGTTGGGAAGGCTTTCCCAGACTTTTTGGGTTAACCCTTACAGTTTCGACTTTACCTACAGAAGGTGTTGATATTGGATCCAAGGGCCAAATTTTAGGGATATCTATGCCTTGACAAAAAAGCTTCTCGTGCACTTTCAATAAATGGGTTTACAGTGCAAAAAATATCAAAGCTCGTTGCCTCAATATTTCTTTTTATAGCTTTTGTCTCTTGAAGGATGAATTGAGCCCTCGCACATTCAGTGAAGCTAAAATGATGCCGCCATTGCTCAGGAGTGTCCCCCATCTTTTACCGGCTCTCTCCTCCAACCCCCTCTACCCCTCTCCTTCAACGCCAGATACCTTGAGGCTACTGCCATGAATGCTGATCGGCCCGGCCTTATTAGCTGACAACGCCAATTGCACCACCACCACCACTCCCCCACCTTCCTCATACCCCTTCACTCCTCTCCACCCCTCGCTATCAGCCCTCCAGTGCAACCCCCCACTCACTCATCTCATACATCCTCCACATAAATAATCTCCAATACAAACTGTCCCCTAAATCTCCCGCTCAAAGAGCCCTTCCCCCTTACTTTACATCATATTCTCACTCAAGACTTTCCAGTTGATCCCTGTCAGCTACTTCAAAGTCCTTAGGTCTCAAAGTGCCAGTGTGTCCAATATCATCTGCCAGGTCTCTCCTTGACCCCCATTCAGGTGTTCTCTGTCTGTATAGACGCCTCCTCTTCGCCCCCTGACTGCCGTCTTAGTCTGTGCCAGCTGTGGTTTAACTCGCTGCCACCTAGGGTACTCCTTCCCCGGTACTGCTGCCAGCGCCGGCTCCAGACTCACTATGCCTCCATCCCGCAGGGCTTATACTGCCTCTTCCCGGGTGCGGCACACCATCTCTTCCCTTTAAGCGTAAAAGTCAGCCCAAAAGGAAATATCGATCCATAGCGGACTCCTTCTGCGTGCAGCTTAGTCACCATGTTGCAGAGCCCCATCGCTTCTGTAGTGTGACTTGAGCTAGGTCTTAATATATCTCCCTGATACATCCATCCCATCTGAAGGGATCGCCAGACCTGGCTTTGACTGCCACCAGCTCCTTAAGTCCATAGTCATGAAAACAAGCTATTATATCCTTTGATCTGTCCCACTGGTCCAGCCATATGACGCACGGTCTATCCAGAGGTCCTGACCATCAAATTCCAATCCTGTCTCCTGCAGGATTACTTTAGCAATCTACTGTACCACCATGCGACAATCCTTAAAGACCACCTCCTCCTCTGGGACCCCCTGAAACTTTAAATTGTTTTAGAAGGACCTATTTTCAAAGTCCTCCACCTTGTCCACTAAATCCAGTCTCAGCTGCTCCAGCGACACTATCCTCTGGTCCAAATGCCCCTCAGCTTCGCTCTTCTCCTCCAGACACTCCTCCGCCTCTTCCATCCTTCTGCCCAGCTGAGTAAGATCAGCATAAAGGCCCTCAATCCGGCACATCACCTCCTCATGGACTTGCAATATGTCGCCTTTCAAGTCCTGAAACCAGGCTCTGATTTCCGCCCATAATGACTGTTCACTCTCTGTTACTGCTTGATGCACTGCTTTGCCCCCTCTCTCAGTACTCTCCAGTTTCTTTGGGCTACTGCTTCCACTCTCCCCACCTCTTGCTGCTAGAGTCGCCATTTTATCAGGAAGCCGCTTCAGTGTGCTCATGGCTCCCAAGTATGTGAAATCCTTCAAGTCCAGTTTTGCGGCCATCCCGGTATGTTTCGCCACCGGATTCACCTGTCAGGGGTCAGGATCTCGAGGGCAATGGCCGAAACGGGCTCTACTTTCCCCTATGGCCAACCAGAGCTCACACTCAAGTGCCATCTTCACTGATGATGTCTTCAGCATCCCTGCTAAAGTTCTTTTTGCAATTCATATGCCATGGCTTTTGGGACCAAAGAAGACAAAAAACTGCAAAGAGTCAGTTCTTTCAGTATAGTAGGCAAAAACCTGTTTACAGGTATGGAGAGCTTTTTCACATGGATTTGAATGTGGTTTTAGACAAAAGGTGGGACGAACTCTTCCTTTGTTTATGTGAAAAGGGGTGACCACCTTAGACAAAAAGAACCAACAAAAAAACCCCAACTTAGGCTATGTTTGGAAAACTACCTTTGGTGATGAAATTGAAGGTATGGTTTGTATATTATCAATGCCTGAAGTTCACCGACCCCTCCAGCTAAGGTAATTGTTACTTTTCCAGGTAAGATGATTACAAAGGTTCACAGGGCAATTTCACAAGAGAAGATAGCACCAAATTAAGGAACCAGGAAACAGGAGGTTTAACATGGGCAGCAGCAGAGGATCACATTTCTGTGACAACGGCAACAACACTAAAATTAAACTGCATGGAAGAAAGGCCTGGCATTCTACTTCTGTATCTTGCCACGAAAACTCAATGGATAGTCACAACAAAACAATTTGCACTATAGTGCTGGAAGATGAGACCCCCAGGTCGGAAGGTACTCAACTGGTTACTGGGGAGTAGCTGAAGACTTTTCAGAGTAAAGCCAGCATTTATGATGTGGTTGGATCACAGCCCTCAGGACATCTGACTGTTGATGTAGCTGCGCATGAAATGAGAGTCAGAAGCTGCAAAGATGTGTTACATTTTGGGACATAGAACATATAAAGCATGAACCTGTTATCCATGTTTATTACCCTGTTTATTGTAAGTGCATTGAACTGCCCTCTTTGCACAAATACGTTTTCTGTAAACCGCGCTGATAATAAATAGTGCGGTATAGAAAAGCAATTAAATAAATAAATAAAATAAATAAATAATAAATAACCAAGGGAAGTTGAAGATGGTCAAGAACGAAATGGAGCATGTACAACTCGATCTGTTGGGTGTCAGCAAACTGAAATGGACTGGCATCGGGCATTTTGCATCTGATGATCACATAGTTTACTATGCTGGAAATGAAAGATAAAGAAGAAACGGTGTTGTATTTATAATTAAGAATAAACTTGCAAGAACTGTAATGAATTACAATACAATCAGTGAATGCTTAATTTCTATTCTTTGAGGAATGCCCATCAGCATAACTATAATTCAAGTATATGCCCCAACAACAGCTGCAGAAGAGGATGAAGTTGAGGAGTTCTATGAACAAGTACAAGCTGAAATTGACAGAACATGAAAAAAGGATATCCTGATAGTCATGGGTGACTGGAACGCAAAAGTTGGCAACAAAGAAAGCGGCAAAGTGGTTAGAAAATATGGACTTGGCAGCAGAAATGAAACTGGAGATAGACTGATAGAATTGTGCAAGAGAAACGATCTATTCAACTCAAACACCTTCTTCCAGCAACACAAGCAGCGACTGTACACATGGACCGCCCAATGTATTGTACAAAAATAAAATTGACTACATCTACATCCAGAGGAGCTACGAAAGCTAACAGAGATCACAGAACTACGCAAGAAACTGAAAACCTATCTGTTCACCAAACATTATAACATAAATAACTCAATATCTACAATAGACAAAGGTTAAATAGACAATCCGGTTGCTCTATGCAATAAACCATTAACCTATACAGATAGCACTCTCCAATGATGATCTTCTGACCTCCCCCATGTAATCCATGTATATATATTCATATATAACTTGTATATAGTTTCCACACTGTTCGGTATTATACCACATTGTTTGTTCTATACTTTATATGATGTTCCTTGTAAATAAGTTCTGTATTATTGCAATGTTCCATGTAAAACAAACTTGATTTGTTAATTATTGTTAACTGTAAACCGCAACTGAACTCTTGGAAGATGCGGTATATAAATGTGAATAAAATAAAAAATAAATAAATAAATAAATAAATAAAAATCTAAGGAACTCAAGAGATGTCACGTGACACATGAGCGGGTGAAGACATCTCTTCACTTGCTCCGGGGCCGCCTCGGCTAAATTGGCTGAAAATCTGCGAGTAACGTCTTGAAATACAGCACGGGTGGTGGAAGGGAGTGCCTTTACCTCCCCACCGGCCTATTCCAGCTGCTTTCCTAAAATGCCGCCAACAGCGAGGAAGGAGAAAGAAAGGGAGAAGGTGGCCAGGCCAGGAGCCGCCATGACGGCGGCATCGCAGCCCTCCTCGCCGGGTAAGGAGAGTGTGGAATCAGCCACGGAAGACCTGGCGAGGGAAGTGGTTCGGCAACTGGACCCCAAATTCGATCAGATTTTGTCTAAGCTGGAAGTTATGGGGGCGGCTATGACAGCGATGGACCAACGTATTGAGGAGTTGGAGAATCGCGTTGTGGCCATTGAGGAGGATGATGGCAGGCAGGAGAGAGAGCGTTTTGGCATGTGTGCTCAGCTTGAGGCCCTGCGGAGTAAGCTAGACGACCTTGAAAATCGTTCCCGGAGGAACAATATTCGGCTTGTGGGCATTCCGGAAGAGACTACAGATCAGCAGCTGCTCCCACTCATTGAACAATGGCTCCCGAACACGCTAGGCCTGGCCCCCTTAGTTGGGGAGCTCAAGGTGGAGCGTGCACATCGTGTTGGTGGGAAGATGGTGAATCGGCAGCGGCCTCGGGTTGTGATTGCACGGATTTTGAACTTTGCTCATAAAGAAATGCTGCTTAGAGCCTACCGCCAATAGCACAGTCAGCTGCTTCTGAGTAACACCAAGATTTTGCTCTTCCAGGACTATTCGGCCGTAGTATCGGCGAAGAGGAAAGAATTCTCGCCCATCTGCTCTGCTCTTTTTCAACAGCAGATCAGATTCACATTGGCATTCCCGTCCACGCTCCGCGTGCATCACTTGGGGAAGAGTCATGTTTTTGAAACGGCGGGAGCGGCTAAAGTCTTCATGGCGGGTCTGAAGCAGAGCGCTCAGGAGCCGACTGGCAGATCAGTTGGGAGCCCCGATTGAGGTGATTGCCGCCAGTTGTGCATGGATGGAGCTGGGGATTGAAGGGCGTAAGCTGCTGGCGAGCGGCAGCACTCCACTTTCTTTCTTTTTTTTGTTTTTTTTTGTTTTTTTGGAGAGTTGGGAGATTGTACCTTGCTCCTCCCGCCAGCCTCCTTGCTCGGTTTGAGTGGGGAGGTAGGAACTCAGCTAGACTTTGCTTTTCCGTGGCGTTGCCTCTCTATGGCTTTGCCATGGTGGTTTGCCTGTGTGTAGTGCAGGATATACTGGTTGGACTTATGTTGTGTAGCTGTTTAGTTTTCTTAATTAATATGTGTATTGTTCTTCTTTCATCTGTGGGGCACCCTGTGTTAAACTGGGGGGGTTCTAGCGGGGGTGGGGCTTCGAGTGTGAGTGGGGTGTAGGGTCTGGTCCCGCCTGAAAATGGATGCTATGGAGGGGCTGGCTGTGTGGCTAGGTTGGCTATGAGGGAGCTCCCGCGTGGAACTGGTGAGGGAGGGGGGGGGGTCTGCCTGTGCAGTGCTGGTGACTGAGGGGTCGGGGCGGCCCTGCTGTGCATGGGGTGACATCCTTTCAGCCATGTTGGCTGGAGTTGAGAGGGAAGTGTTTTACTGGGGGGGGGGACGGGGGGATTGGGACGGGTGGGGGGGTGGAGGGGCGCGGCTTGGGTTGGGGGTGGGGGGAGGATTTGGGGGGGTGGGGTCGGGGAGTTCGGGTTGCGATACTGGAAATCTTTAGAGTGGGTTTTGCTGCAGATTGACAGGGTGAGGGGGGTACATGAGGAGAGGGCGTTTCCATTAGCTGCTCCATCGAGTTCACTGAGCCGGGGGGTGGGGCTGGGCGCCCCCAGGCTGAGTAAGGGTACAGTCTGGTTGGTTCTTCACTGGTTGAAGGGATTCAATGAGGGATGATATGAGGTTTATCACTTGGAATGTGGGGGGCATAAATTCACCTACTAAACGCACCAAGATTCTACAGGCCCTGCGGAAGCAGGGAGCCCACATTGCTTTCTTGCAAGAGACACACCTTAGTGCGGCGGAACATGCTAAGCTTAAGCAGAGATGGGTGGGACAGGTGCATGCAGCTTCTGCGGGGGGCAGACGGAAAGGCGTGGCCATTTTGTTTAGCAAAGTGCTCCATCTTGATGTGCTGGGAGAGGAGGTAGACCCCTTGGGGCGATATATATTTATGCATGTGAAAGTGAACGGTGATGAATCTACTTAGGGAATGTATATGCCCCGAACGTATACGACCCTTGCTTCTTCCGCCAGATCGCGCAAAAGGTGGGGAAGGCCCCTAAGATTCCCATTGTTGTAGCGGGCGACTTTAACTGCCCCCACAATCCGGAGCTCGATCGGTCTAGCATGACTGTGCGGGGGGATTGGAGTACGAGAGGTGTGAGTTACCTATGCCAAACAGGGGGTCTGGTGGACACTTGGCGAGCTTTGCACGGCGGGGAAAAGGATTTCACGCATCTGTCTCGGGTACACCAGACGTGGTCGCGGCTGGACTACATATTGGTGGTGGAGAGTGCGTTTCATAGAGTGCTCAGCTCTGAAATTGAACAGATTGTGATTTCGGACCATGCCATGGTACGCCTGGATTGGAGAGGGCGGGAGCGGGGTGACTCTTGCTGGACCTTCCCGAGACAGATGTGGCAGAAGGTGGAGTTCCGGCAATATTTGGAACGTAATTGGGATGAATATTTGTTGTTGAATGAGTTGAGTGCGAGTTCGGCGGCGCTGTGCTGGGAGGCGGGAAAGGCAGTGATGCGCGGATATATTATAGCTTTTGTGGCCAAGGAACGGCATCGGATTAATGAACAGCTGGTACGCCTGTCGCAGGAAATGCAGGGCTTGAAGCGGTTAGCCATGGGGGCTGGTGGGCGGCAGCACGTATCGAGTTACTTGGACGTACAGCGTCAGTTAAATGACCTGCTCCACAAGCGAGCGGTGTATAACATGCAATACTATCGGCACCGACTGTTTCGATTTGGGAATAAAACTGGTCCCTTATTAGCGCGCCTTGTGAAAGACGGTAGAGGGTCCAAGGTGGTGCCATGCGTACGCGATCAGAAGGGGGTTAAGCAGTCAGATGCCAGAGCTATCGCAAAGGTGTTTAGGCACTTCTATCATACGCTTTATACAGCGGAAGTAGGGCAACAGGGACAGGAGCAGCGGTTTTTAGACGAGGTGGATCTTCCGCGGCTGACCGTCGCGGAGTTGGAGGCCCTCAACAAGCCCATAACAGGGGCTGAAATTCAACGGGCGATTCGGTCAGGGCCGGCGCACAAAGCCCCGGGACCTGATGGTTATAGCGTTGAATTTTTCAAGATGTTAGAATTGAAGCTGGTTCCGACTTTAGCGGCCGTTTACAATGAGGTTGTGTCGGCTGGTCATTTCCCTAGGGATATGCGGACGGCGTCCATCATCGTGCTTCCTAAAGCGGGTAAGGATGCAGAGGACCCTGCTTCGTATCGGCCGATATCACTCATCAATTGTGATATGAAGCTGCTGGCGGGGATTTTGGCCGCTCGGCTGCAAGTTGTTCTCCCCCGGTTGATAAGTCCGTGCCAAACGGGGTTTGTTAAAGGTAGAGAGGCTTTTTCTAATATCACCAAAGTCCTCTTTGGGGCGGAGCTGTGTGTCCAGAGAGAGGAGCCTCTTTTGTTGGTTAGTCTGGACGCCGAGAAGGCTTTTGATCGAGTCTCGTGGGAGTATATGTTCGCGGTGATGTCCCGCTTTGGTATCGAAGGAGATTTTCTGCGCTGGATACAGGCCTTTTATAGAGCTCCCTTAGCTTTTGTGAACACCGGGGGTGCCTGCTCTGAGCCTTTCGAACTGCAAAGAGGGACGCGGCAGGGCTGCCCGTTATCGCCGTTGCTGTTCATATTGCAGATGGAGCCTTTGCTGAGAATGTTGGAGCGGGCGAACGGGGTGCAGGGCATCCGATGGGCAGGAGGTGGAGTGAAGGTGAGTGCGTTCGCGGACGATATTCTGCTGTGCCTGACAAGCCCCAGGAGCTCCTTACGGGAGGCCTTAGTGGTGATTGAGCGGTTTGGGGAGTTCTCGGGTTTAAAAATTAATCGGACCAAATCGATGGGGTTAGACGTTGGTGGGCGTGTGCGAGAAGGTTGGGGTGGGCCCTTTCCGTTAGTGTGGGCGGATCGTGAGATCCGATACCTCGGTATCCAGATCCCGAGCGAGCTTAACAACCTTTATTTGGCAAATGTGGTGCCGATGTTGGGCAAAACCCTTGACAGGCTGCGGAAGTGGAGAGAGTTACCTCTCTCGTTGAAGGGACGGATAGCCTTGTTTAAAATGGTTGAGATGCCACGATGGATATACTTATTGAGGAATGCCCCCATATGGCTTCGGAGGAAAGACTTAACACTTTTGGATCAGCATGTATCGCGCTTCTTGTGGAAAGGTCGGCGGGCCCGAATTGCTTATTCCACTTTGCTGCGGCCATTGTCGGAAGGGGGAGTAGGTTTGGTGGATCTGCGAGAGTATAATCTGGCGAGTTTGATGAGACCCTTGAGGGACTTAGTGGTGGGTACTGCAGCTATTGTGCCGATTGACCTAATTGAGCAGCTGTCGACCCCCTGCCACCGCATGTATTGGTTGCATAGGCCCAGTGGTGAACTGCCTGAGGGGTGGAGAAGTTCTGGCTATCTGGGGACGCTGCGACAGGCGTGGCGCTTCCTATGTCAGAGGAGGGGAGTGGATTGGCGCTGTTCTGATTGTCTTCCACTGCGGGGGAATGGGGGGTTTGTGCCAGGTCAGCAGGGGACGGTGGCAAAGCGGTGGGGGCAGCATGGCTTAGAATATCTCGGGCACCTGCGGCTTGACGCCTCGGAAGGTCTGGCGTCTTTTCAGTCGTTGCAGAGGCGGTACCGCCTGCCCGTGTGGGATTTCTATTTTTATCTGCAGGCCCGGCACTATGTGCAAAGCTTGCGGCGTGCGGGGGACCCTCTGGGGGACCCGGGTGCCTTATTGAAAATCTTTGAGGGATTGGAGGGTAAAATTACAGTGGGGTCCTTGAGGAGCGTTATGGATGTTGGGGAGGATTGGCGGGGGCTTAGTGAGCTCACAAAGAGGTGGAGTGTAGACTCACTTCCAGAAGGTACAGTTGAGCCTCTCCAGAACGCGTTCCGTCATATCCCTCGTCTTTCGGAATCAGTGCAGCTACAGGAAGTACAATACAAGTTTTTGTGGCGTGGATATGTGCACGATGTGTGGGCGGCTAAAGCGGGACTCGCCCCTTCGGATTTGTGTCAGCTCTGTAAGGGGGGGAGGTGCACTCTGGCCCATAAATTCTGGCGATGTCCTGTCATACAGTCTTTTTGGGTTGGTGTTATGGGGAAATTGGGTGGCTGGATTGGGCAGCAGCTGCAACCTACGCCTGAGTGGTGTCTCTTTGGGTCATACGAAGGTGCCGACTGGTTGGGCGGCCACCAGCGCAGTCTCTGCGCAAAGGGCTTTTTAATAGCTAAGCAAGTGATTCTTGGGCATTGGGTAGCGGCCCCTAAACCGACCATTATAGAGTGGGAACGCCGAATGCAGGCACTGCTTCAAATGGAGCGTTGTACAGCGCGCCAGTTGGGTGCGCGGCGCCTGGAGGAGTTTGTGAAGGTCTGGGCCCCACTCTTATGTAATACGGGGGGTGGGGAGGGGGGGTGGGGAGGGAGAGAGAGTGATGGCGGTGTGGGGTATGCTTTATAGTGTTAACTCGTCGTTCGATTGTTCTATGGAGGGAGGGGGAGGGGGGGTGGGCAGGGGGGGTGAGGCTTCTGTCATGTTTGTGCCAGTTGTGTTTTTCCATCTGTATTTTAGTATTCTGTATTGCTCCTTGTGTTTTTCTTATTGGTACCCCTCTGGAGAGGAGACAGTCCTCGCTGCTGTGGAACTCACCATCCTGCCGGGGATGGGAGTGTATGGGTATCTGTGTTTGATGTTTGGGTACCGGGAGATGCAGCTATTGATTTGTGACTGTACTGCTTGCCGGGGGGAATACTGTTTGCTGTGTGGTTTTGGTTTTACTGTTCTTGTTTGTATTTTTGAAAACTTTGAATAAAAATGATTTTCCATAAGGAACTCAATGATGCAAAAAACAAAGTTACTTACCTGTAACGGAGTTCTCCGTGGACAGCAGGATAAGTCAGCCACACCTGGTGTCGTCCCCCGACGGCGCCGTGACGGAAGTGCTCTATAGCTCAGAGACTTCTGAGCATGTGTGAGGTGGTCCCACCTCCCCAGCCCGCCCCTAGCCGGCCAGTTGGTGACTAGCTATGCCGTTACGGCTAGGTGCGGTGCGCAGGCCACCCTCGTGAAGGGGAGGCGGGAGGGGTGGTGTGGCTGACTTATCCTGCTGTCCACGGAGAACTCCGTTACAGGTAAGTAACTTTGTTTTCTCCTAGGACAAGCAGGATGTGTCAGCCACACCTGGTGTCTCCCGAGCTAAGTACACGCTGAGGTGAATGAGGGAGGCATGCGTAAGATTCAAAGTTTATTAAGCATCACAGGTTAATTGTGCAATCGTGAACAGTGCAAACCACAAAGTGCAAGAACAGGATAACTGTGCAATATCGAACAGTGCAGTAGTTGGAACAGTGCAGAGTAATAGTGACATTAGTGCAAAACAATAGTGCATAGACAGTAAGTAACTAGTGCAATATATTCCAGACAGTAAGTAACTAGTGCAATATATTCCAGGCAATAGCGGTCAGTGACGGGAGACAAGCGTCCCAGAGTTCAGTCTCGTGCAGCGCTCACCCTCGCTGGAGGAAGGGCTGCGGATAGGACCGCTCGGCCAAATGAGCCGTCTGTCTCGGATTGGACGTCGAGGCAGTAGTGTTTCTGGAATGTAAGGTGAGAGGACCAGGTGGCGGCTCTGCAGATATCGCTCACTGGAATCTCTTGAGCGCAGGCCAGGGAAGCGGCTATTGCGCGGAGCTGGTGTGCACTCGCCTTGTTTGCTGGGAGTGCGCCAGCTTTCTGCAGACAATAGGCCACGCAGGTTGAGATCCAGAGAGATAGTGTACGTTTGGTAACAGGTCTCCCAGGTTTGTTAGGGTCAAAGGAGACGAACAGCTGTGTCCCCTGACGAGTGGCAGATGTCCTATCGATGTAGGTGCGTAAAGCGCGCACACAATCTAGGGAATGCAGACGTTGCTCCTCGGGGGATGAATGAGGAGCTGGGAAGAAGGATGGCAGCTCTACTGCCTGGTTGATGTGAAAAGCAGAGGCAACCTTCGGGACAAATTTGGGGTGGGTCCGCAGGGACGCCCGGTTGTGATAGAGTTGCGTGTATGGCGGGTGCGCCACAAGGGCCTGTAGCTCGCTAACCCTTCTGGCAGAGGTAATGGCGACAAGGAAAAGGGTCTTCCAGGCGAGATACTTTCCTTCGGCTGTGGCTAATGGTTCGAATGGCTCCTGCGTAAGCTGTTGTAGAACTATGTTAAGGTCCCAGGAGGGTACCGGTTTCTGGACCGGGGGCTTTAGATTTCGGAGCCCTCTCATGAAACGGGTAACAATCGGAAGGGTGGCAATGGAGCCTGAAGTTGTGTCATCTGTGCGCTCGTGCAGAGAAGCAATGGCAGCTAGGTGCACCTTGATGGATTGTGGTTGTAACCCCGATCTGTAGAGGAGGGCCAGATACTGAAGGATTGTGGGTATCGGGCAAGAGGCTGGCTCGAATCCTTGATCCTTGCACCAGATGGTGAAGCGTTTCCATTTGAGGCCATATGCCTTCCTGGTAGAAGGTCTCCGTGAAGCCAGGACAATTTGTTGCACATCCAGAGAAAGGTGTGAACCGTTGAAGGTTAACCTTTCAGCCTCCAGGCTGTCAAAGCTAGCGTCTGGAGATTGGGGTGCCAGGTTAGACCCCCGTTCTGGGTTAAGAGGTCTGGTCTCAGAGGTAGTCTGATTGGTGGCTCTTGAGCGAGCTGCAACAGCAGTGAGAACCACATCTGTCTTGGCCAATAAGGAGCGACCAGGATCACTTGTACTTTCTCCTCGATGATACGTTGTATCGTGTTTGTCAAGAGAGGTGTCGGAGGGAAGGCGTAGGCTAGATCCCAACTGTTCCAGGGGATGGCGAATGCATCCGAGGCTACCCTCTGCTGTGACGGGTGCTTGGAGCAGAACAAGGGGCATCTTGCGTTCTCCTCGGTCGCGAAGAGGTCGATCTGGGGGTTTCCCCAGTGCTGGAAGAGGGTGCGTGTCACTTCCGTGTGGAGCATCCATTCGTGAGGTTGAAGTTGCCTGCTGAGTCGGTCCGCTAAGGCGTTCTGATCCCCTGGAAGGTACGTCGCCTGGAGTGTGCAATTGTTGTGCAGCGCCAGAGCCCATGTGTCGAGGGCTTCCTTGCAGAGCGAATGGGAGCGAGTGCCCCCTTGCTTGTTTATGTAGAACATGGCGACCTGGTTGTCCGTCTGTACCAGGACAGATTTCCCTTTCAATCTGGGCATGAAAGTCTGTAGGGCATATCTGATGGCCCTGAGCTCCAGAAGATTGATGTGGAGGGTTTGTTCCGCTGCGGTCCATGCTCCTTGCGTGCTGAGGTGCCGTAGATGGGCCCCCCAACCCGAGGAGGAGGCATCCGTGGTGAGGGTGAGCTGGTGTATGCGTGGGTGAAGGCACTTGCCCACAGAAAGGTTGGATGGCTGTGTCCACCAGCGCAGGCCCTGGACCACACGGGGAGATATCTGAATGCACGTGTTGAGTGGTTGGGAGAGTTGTTTCCAGTGCGTTCGTAGGTGCCACTGCAGGGTACGCATATGCAGTCTCGCCAACGGCAGGACGGAGGTTGTCGCAGCCATGTGGCCTAACAGACAGAGGATCGCGCGGGCCGAGGTACGTTTCTCCGCTGACATCTCCCTGGCCAGGCGGATGATGGTGTTGATCCGTAGTAGGGGCAGAAAAGCCTTGCAGACTTTGGTGTCTATTATCGCCCCGATGAACTCGGTGCGCTGGACCGGTTTCCAGTCTGGACTTCTCCTTGTTGAGAAGGAATCCCACTCTGATCAGCAGGTCCGTCGTTCGGCGTACTGCCCTGTGGAGTCCGGAAGCTGAGTCCGCTGATAGGAGCCAGTCGTCCAGGTAGGGAAAGATGGCGACTCCTTGTTTGCGGAGGTGCGCCGCGACCACCGCCACACACTTTGTGAAGACTCTGGGTGCAGGGGATAGGCCGAATGGCAGGACTCGATACTGGTAATGGCAGCCCAGTGCTGTGAATCTGAGGAATTTCCTGTGAGAAGCGTGGATCGGGATGTGGGAGTAGGCGTCCTGAAGGTCCAGCGTCGCCAACCAGTCCCCCGCTCTGATGAGGGGAAGGATGGAGTTGAGCGAATACATCCGGAACTTCTCTTTGATTAGGAATTTGTTTAACTTCCTGAGGTCTAGGATCGGACGTAGTCCCCCTTTTTTCTTGGGGATAAGGAAGTACCGGGAGTAGAAGCCAGTGTTGACCTCTCCCGGGGGCACTCGCTCTATCACTCTGGCCTGGAGGAGTTGCTGTAAGAGTTCCTGCAGTGGCTGTTCCAGGTGCTGCGGGGGCTGGCTGGTAGGATGCTTGTGCTGACGTGGAGGGGAGGAGAAGGGCAAACGGTAGCCCGACTGGACAATCTGCAGGACCCACGTGTCCGTGGTGATCTCTTGCCAGGCTGGGAGGAAGAGCGACAGGCGACCCCCAACCGGGGTATAGTCAGAAGGAGGAGGCGTCTTTCCCGGAGTGGGAAGGGTTGGACTGCTTCTGCTTGCGCTGTCGCTGAAAAGGCGCCTTCTGATAGCTTGGCTTGAACTTTGGCGCCTGCCACTGACGGTTGGAGCCATGGAATTGTTTTGAAGGGGCGAAGGGCTTTCTGAAGTAGCCCCCTTTCTGGTTCCAAGAGGGGCGTTCAAGGCCGTCTGCTGCTAAGGTCTTTAGGGTGGTGCAGTCCTCTTTGAGCCCTTTCACAGTGTCGGCTACCTTCTCCCCGAACAGAGAGTCGCCTGAGCAGGGGGCATCTGCGATTCGGTCATGTGTGTTGTCGGAGAGTCCTGAGGCCCGGAGCCATGCCCAGCGGCGGGCCGAGATGGCCGTGCCCGCTGTTCGGACGGCAGTGTCAAAGGCATCGAAGGCAGTGCACATCAGATGCTTGCTGCATTCTGCTAAATCCTGCATATAGGTTGAAGCCATTGTCCGTGAGTCCTTGGGAAGGTCCTGTAGATGCTTCTTAAGGTCGGCCAGGAGAGCGTCCTGGAAGAGGACGTGTTGAAATTGGTGGGCTGATATTTTGGCGTTCAGCATAGCCCCTTGAAACACTTTTCTCCCAACGTCGTCCAGGCGTTTGGGGTCCCGACCTGGTGGATGGTTCGTCTGAATGCGCGTGGACTTGGATCTCTTGAGAGCTGATGACACCACGATGGACTGGTGGGGTAACTGGGCTTTGGCGAACCCAGGTCCCGAGTGGACAATGTATTTGGTGTCCATGCGCCTGGAGAAGGCTTGACCAGATGCTGGTGACTGCCAGAGTGTCAGCTGCTTCTCCTTCAATCTGCGGTGGAGGGGAAGGGCCATAGCTGGCTTGGGACCGCTTAGGTACTTCATGACCTCTGGTTCCTTTTCATCCGAAGTTTCCTCCGTGGTGAGTCCCAGTTTAGAGACCACTTTCCTGAGGAATTTTGGGTAGGTGAGGTCCTCTGGAACTGTGGGTGGAGGCTCTTCTGCCTCGTCCATATTGTTTTTGAAGTTGTCAGAGCCAGGACCTGATTCTTCCACTTCGGAGCCAGGTTCCCGGTCATCTGCGTCGCTTCCCCCGGAGCCCAGGTGTGTTGGTGAGGGAGATCGCGCCCTGGAAGGAGCCGGGGAGGGAGTCCGTGCTCTAGGGGAGAGTCTGGGGTATGGTGAGGCAGGCCCCCGCTCTGACTCTTGTGGACTGATGGCCCTGCGTTGCTGGTCTGGCCGAGGTGGGGCCGTCTGTTCCACCAGACGAGATAGCAGATTCAGGATGGCAGAAGAGGTGGATTCAGATCTGCTGCTTCTGTGTCTTTTGCTGCGGTGTGAGCTGGATCTGCTGCTGTCCCTTGGGGACCCACGATGGGGATCCCTTGCTTCTGGGGGGGACAGATGTCTGCGCTTTGCAGATTTCTTCCTGCCCCTTTCCTTGCTGTGAGAGTTTTGCTCTCGGCTCCCTCGTTGGCGCTGAGGCTCAGCGCGGACCTCAGGTCTGCCTGTGTGATGACAGGGGGATTCCCTGCTGTGAGAGCATTGCTCGCGGCTCCCTCGTTGGCACTGAGGCTCAGCGCGGACATCCGATCTGCCTGCATGATGACAGGGGGATTCCCTGCTGAGAGAGCGTTGCTCGCGGCTCCCTCGTTGGCGCTGAAGCTCAGCGCGGTCGGCAGATCTGTGGCGGCGATGGCAGGGGGTTCCCCTGGTGTCGGCGCTGAGATCGCGTCTACTTGGCTCGCGGCTTCCTCGTGGTGCATCAGCGCGGTCTGGGGATTCGGCGCGACGAGGAGGAGAAGTCCGGGCTTGAAGCTGCCGCGCCGTGCTCCGTGGTTCCCCTTGCAGTGACGTGCTGGGCAGGGGGGAGGGCTGTCGGCTGACGTCAGGGCCAGGGCCGCGGGAGCCAATAGGAACGGAGGAGGCGTTCCCGGAGGCGGGGCCTGGCGGGGCCACGAGGGCAGCGCCATCTTGGCCGGCAGGACCGCATGGCCGGGGGGAGCAGCCCGGAGATATGCAAACCGGAGAGGGGCTTACCGTGGCGGCAGAGGCCTCTCCGGGAGCAGGAAGACCCGAGCGGTTTGAAGGGAGCTCTTTGGGTTTCTTCGTCGCTTTAGCGGAGGCAGCTGAGGCAGCGCTGTGCTTAGGTCCGGAGCGATCACCGACGGGGAGAGAAGAGTTGGATTTTTTTGCTGACCTTGGTTCAGTGCAGTTCTCCGGGTCCCGGGAGAGGAGGTCTCTCAGAGATTGCTCGCGGTGTCTCTGGGCTCTGGGGGACATCTGGCAGCAGCTCTCACAGTCGTCCCGTTGGTGAGACGCCCCCAGGCATCGGACACAGTGTTGGTGGGAGTCAGAGAGGTTCAGCTTTCTGCTGCAGGTAAGGCACTTCTTGAAGCCTGGTTTAGGCATTTTTGTGAATTTTTATGAAGAGAGCTTGAAAGTCCGTCTTGAGGTGAAGGCGGAAGGAAAAAAACTGGCCGGCTAGGGGCGGGCTGGGGAGGTGGGACCACCTCACACATGCTCAGAAGTCTCTGAGCTATAGAGCACTTCCGTCACGGCGCCGTCGGGGGACGACACCAGGTGTGGCTGACACATCCTGCTTGTCCTAGGAGAAGCTCTATAACATCAAGAAAGACAAAACATGGAGCTGACTGCAATACCGATCACCAACTACTAGTATGCAAACTCAAGCTATAATTGAAAAAGAACAGACCTCATATTCGCACCCAACTATCTACTTGACAGAGGTAACATATCAACACCCTCAGTCACTCCTGTGCCGTGGTCAGACCATCACATAATTAAAATAAATATCATGCCACAAGGGGGAAAGCAAAAAGAGACCCGGAACAACCCACCTGTACAAAGAAGATTCAAAAGCTTCGACAGGAACCAATTTCTACAGGACACTCTACCTCACCTGAACTCTGAAACAGATGATCTAGACGAGCAAATCAGTAAATGGAACAGTACCATCAATGCTGCCGCCAAAGCCACTGAATACAAAGCCAAGAAAACTCGCTGCACCAGATCCCATCACACACCCTGGTACTCAAAAGTCATACGAAACGAAAAGAGGGTCCTAAGGAAACTAGAACGGCGATGGAGACGCATCAAATCTCCCAACACTCAAGCCCTATACCTAACAAAGCAGAGACTACAACAAACTCATCAACCAAACGAAAAAAGTATACCACACAAACATTATACTCAAATCCAACAACAAACCAAGAGAGCTCTTCGAAATTGTGAAAACTCTTACCAAAGAACAGAAGACCGAAAGCGAAGTGCAAATAGACCCACAAGCCTTCGCAGACCACCTCCAAGAAAACTTCCATACCTCATCACAACCAACAAGCACAACCACCAAACCAACCACCTCCTTAAAATCCTGGGACAAATTCAGCACCCCATCCACAGAGCTGCTCTCACACATCATCACCGCACTTAACACAAGCATGGCACCAACAGACCCATGCCCAGTAACATGGATTAAAGCAACAAAGACAAACTTCATCCACACCATACACAACATGGTGCACAGTTCACTGACCCAAGGAATCATGCCAAACCAGTTAAAGCTAGCTACAATAAGACCAATCCCGAAGAAATCCCCACTGGACAAGAGCAACCCAGCTGCTTACAGACGCATCTCAAGCACACCGCTACTGGCAAACATTATTGAAAAAGTGGTACAGCATCAGCTCCATTGACAACCATGCACCACTGGACATCAACCAACACGGTTTCTGCTCCAACCATGGAGTCGAAACACTCCTGTTATACCTTTTTAACAACATAATACACCTCATAGACAATTGCAAGAATGGAATACTTATGATCTTCATAGACATCTCATCAGCGTTCGACACAGTGGATCACAGAACTCTACTAGCAAGACTACAGAACATTGGACTTCACGGATCCACCCTGAGGTGGTTCGACTCATACCTAACGGACAGACAAATACAGGTCAAGGTCGGTCCCAACACATCCCGACCCATAAAAGTCAAGCAAGGCATCCCACAAGGATCCGCCCTATCGACGCTATTATTTAAGCTCTACATTCAACCGATCTGCAACATCATGAAAGAACACAAAATACAATACACAATCTATGCAGACATCATCATGATATACACACCAGTCACCCTCGACAACCCCAACTACACCAAAATAACAGACTGTCTCATGCATATGACCAATTGGTTTCAAGACAACAACCTGACCATAAACTACAGCAAGACCGAGGCACTTATCACCCGAAACACCAACTTCGTCCCTCCACCCACCATCAAGATCAACAATCATCAATACCCGTAAAACCAGAAGTGAAATACCTCGGAGTGACTCTCGACAAAGAACTGAACCTACAATCACACATCAGCAAAACCACCAAAAATGCGTACCACAAGATGAGACTAATCCGATGCCTCAAGCCCCTCCTCTCTCAGGAACACTTCCGCACAGTCTGTCAGGCACTAATAACTCCAATCCTAGACTTCTGCAACCCAAGCTATCTCGGCCTAACAAAGCAGACACTCAGGCCACTGCAAATGGCTCAAAACACAGCAGCACACATAATATCTGGCTCATCAAGACAAGATCACATCACCCCTATTCTAAAAAATCTCCACTGGCTCCCAATCAGCTCCCGCATCAGATATAAGACAGTCATAAACATATTCAAAATCAAACAGACCTCAGCACTCAGCCTACAACCACTCATACAATCCCGACAGCAGCACAAGACCGAGGAGGAGAGGCACCTCCAACCTCATCAATACACCAAAAGACTTCACCAACGTATTTATTTATTTATTTATTTATTTACATTCTCTTATATACCGCGCTATTCTGCATCAGTGCGGTTTACATTGACACAGCAAAACGAGCTCTATCGCTGGCTGCACCTGCAGTTTGGAACACCCTCCCTGATGACCTACGATAGACAACAGACATCAAGGACTTTCAGCTCAAGATGACCCTCTTCATCGAACACTACGGTGACGTCACATAACCTGCCCGGCAACCAGAACTACAGACCAACCCCCCTCCATTATTATTCATGTACATAGTATTGTAAAATAGCACATGCTGTAAATAGCCCACCACGAATCAATGCCACCCTAAACACACACGCATTCACTGGTTATCACTGCATGCACACACAAAAAGTCAGTATTCTTCGATTGTTTGCTTTGTAGACCACCTTGATTACAGGAGAAGGTGGTATAGAAATCCTTTTAAATAAATAAAATAAATAGATAAACCACACATGAATGTAGCAAAATATGACCTTGAGAATATACCACCAGAATTTAAAGATTGCCTGCAAAATTGATTTGCTGCTTTAGATACAAATGACAGAGCTCCATAAGAGTTATGGGATGACATCAAGAAGATTGTGTTGGAAGAAAGTAAGAAATCTCTACAAAAGGTGAAAAAGCAAAAAGGGCCAAAATGGATGACCGAAGAAACACTGAAAATTGCCCAGAAACGCAGAGAAGCTAAAGCCAGAGGAGAAAGAGAGGCAATTACAGAACTCAGAGATTTCCAACGTGCATCAAGACAAGATAAGGAAATGTACTACAGTGGTGCATGCAAGAAAATAGAAGCAGAAACTATTTGAGAAAGAACAAGATAGGCTTTCCTAAAGCTACAAAAAATAAAGAAAAAATTCCAAACTTGAGTTGGAATGTTACAAGATTCTTAAGGATCCATGTTGAATGATGCTGAGAAGATTAAGAATAGATGGAACAAATATACAGTCATTATACGATACAGATCAAGTGGACCAACAGTAGTTTCAACCTGCACCTTAGGATCCTGAACCATTGGTAATGAAAGAAGAAGCCGAAGCAGCATTGAAAGCTTAGAACAAAGCACCAGACATTGATGGCATTTCCATTGAAGAATTACAGTAATCTGATATAGCTGTTACCATACTTACAAGGGTCTGCCAGGAAATTTGGCTAACTGGAAAAGATCTGTGTTTATATCAATACTAAAGAAAGGTGATCCAACTGACTGTGGAAATTATCGCATAATAGCTTTGATTCCACATGCCAGCAAGATTCTATTGAAGATTATTCAGCAGCGACTACAACAATACCTGGAATGAGAACTGCCTGAAGTGTAAGCAAGGTTCAGGAAAGGAAGTGGAATGACAGACACATCATTGCAGATGTGAGATGGAGCCTTGAAAAGACTAAAGAATATCAAAAGGACACCTATATGTGTTTTATTGATTACAGCAAGGCTTTTGGACTCTGTAAACCATGAGACACTCTGGGCCACATTAAGAAGCATGGGTATACTAGAACACCTGCTCGTTCTCTTGCACATTGATTAAGAAGCAACACTTGAAACAGAACAAGAAGAAACAGAATGATTTAAAATCAGCAAAGGTATATGACAAGGCTGCAAACTTTCCCCCTGCCTGTTTAATTTATATGCAGAACAAATCATCAGAGAAGCAGGACTATATGAAGACAACAGAGGTGTAAAGATTGGTGGAAAATTCATCAACCACCTTGGCTATGCTGATAATACCACATTACTGGCTGAAAATGAAGACGATCTGAAACATTTGTTTCTCAAGATCAAGGAACATAGTCTTAAAATGGGCCTGCACCTTACTATAAAGAAGACAAAGATCCTGACAACTGGCAAAAATCAATAAGTTCATCATTGATGGAGAAGAAATTGTAATAGTGGACAATTTTAACCTACTTGGATCAACTATCAATAAAGAAACAACAAGCAGTCAAAAAAATCAGATGACAGATTGCTCTTGGCAGAATGGCTAGGGATCTAGACATAATTCTCAAAAGCAGAGATCTCTCTCTATACAAAGATTCAACTTATTCAAACCATGGTATTTTCAATAACCTCATATGGATGTGAAAGTTGGACAGTGAAAAAGCTAGACAGGAAGAAAATTTGAATTATGGTGCTGGCAATGAATACTGTGCATTCCATGGACTGCCCGAAGAACAAACCTAAACATTCTTTAGAAGCCCAGATGACAAGTTTTCGACTTTCATACTTTGGACACATCATGCAAAGAGAGAGATCATTAGAGAAAGACATCATGCTTGGCAAGGTAGGTGGTCACACAAAAGGCGGCCAGCAATGAGATGGATCGATACAATAATAGTAGCTATGGGTGCCATTCTGCCAAAAGTGGGTTGCTGGACGACAGAACACAGTTTAGAACTATCCAGAGGATCACCATGAGTTGACACCGACTCGATGGCACGTAACATGAAGACAACCCTTCATGAATCAAGCAGCAATAATGCACAGAGACTATCCACAGGCACAGAATAAGCAGTCAATGCACTGAGATTTACTCTGATGGAGGGTGTCTGAAGACCTTGATGATATAAATGATACAGATATTGCAGCATGGTAATAGGAGGACATGTAACTGGATTGTGTCCATTTATGAACCACCAGATGAAAACCCTCTCCCACTTAAAATCACATGAGCATCTAGTAGAGCTCTCTAGTGTCAATATGAATGTGCTGGATAGGTTCTGGTCACCTAAAAGCAGAAACTAGTTACTGCTCAATTTCCTTCTGTCAGGGTTGCAGACTTCAAGTCTAGATGAAGACGACAGCCTTCCTGTTAGGTTATTAGCTTTGGAAATACTTCAAGTCTTCGTGGAAGTGGAAATGCTAGCCTTAGCAGAAGAGGAAACCAGTTCTTTAGGACCAATAAGCTGCTATGAGGATGATGGTGCTTCAGCTTTGCTAGAACTTGTGAAGAACTCTCGTATGAGAGGAACCGGTGAATATGGGTACAGGAAAGGCCAGGTCCATGGAATGACCAGGGCACCTGGCATTAGATGGTAGGAGGTCAAGAGCATATTACAATAAAGAGAAAGCTTTTCATTCTCACTATTGGCAAAGGGATTAGTTTGAGGTATTAACCACTCCTGAAAGATGGATTCAGGTATGATGCCTCCAGAAATCACTTGTGATGCTGAATTCTACTAAGCCTGTTGACTAATTAGTTGTTCAGACCTGGGATGTAGGAAGCTTACATTTTTTACACAACAGGCTATGGCAAAATCCCAAATACTGGCTGCATCCAAGCAAAGATTAAAAGAGCCTGTATCCCTTTGCTTGCTCAGATAAAACATTGTCACCAGGTTGTCTTTCTGAATTACAACCAAAGAATCTTGAAGATGAAGAAAAATGCACAAAGCATAATAAATTGCTCTGTGTTCTAAATAGTTGATATTAAGAGTTCTCTCATATAACTGACCGCTTCCCCCGAGAATGATGACTGTCGAGATGAGCTCTCCAAACTAGTTTTGAAATATCTGGCGTCAGGAGGCACTGATGCTTTCATGGAGCAAAGTGAACGCTTATGGAAAGGATGGGCCTGAGCCTACCACTGAGGGGCCTCATTTTCAAACAAGCATAAGGGACTAGATTAACTGCAGCTGCCATGCTTCCCAACATCTGCAAATATTCTATGGCTGTCACTGTAGTTGCTGACGTATGGCATGAACATGCATAATGAGTGTCTAAAATCTGTCCTCTGGCAGAAAAGCTAATATGTATGTTTGGTGTGGCATAGATTTTTAAAAGTTGATAAGAAATCTCAAAGACTCAAGAAGAGCAATAGTACTGTTCACAAGAGTCTAAGTCTGTGCTTCTATGGGAGCCACCAGAAGTCAGTCATCCAGACAGGGAAGTACCAGATGACCATATTGGTGAAGGTAGGCAGCTTCTACCATAAGGAATTTGGTAAATACTCTGGGGGCCGATGACTAGTCTAAAGGAAGGAGCTTGTATTGGAAATGGTCTGGCTGAAGCATAAATCTGAGGTACTTCTTGTAACGTGAATGTATTGGGTTGTGAGTATACGCATCCCTGAGATCCAGAGTACACAGTCAATCTCCCTTGTTGAGAAGTAGGAGAATGGAAGGGAGAGTAGCCATTTTGAATTTTTCCATGAGAAGAAACTGGTTGAGAATCATAGAGACCCAGAATGGGGTGCAAAACTCCTGTCTTCTTTGGAATGAGAAAGTTTTTGGGTAGAAACCTCAGTTTCTTTCCTGTGGTGAAATATGTTCTATGGCTTTGGACTGAAGAAGAAAGATGGGTCCAAGGTAATGGGCGATCCAGGGAACAGCTGATGAATCTGAGATGATAGCCATTTTGGATGATGCTAAGGACTCAAGAGTCTGTCGTGATCTTCTGGCAGAGTGAATATTTTGAAAGTGTTTGAAATCTGGACTGTAGTCAAAAATAAGGCTGCTGCTTGGGTTGAGCAGAGGCAACTGGCTTAGACTGAGCTTTCTCCCTCTGTCATGGCTTTTGCACAACAGGGTGCTGCACCCTTTGGAGGCCATTTCTAGTAATGGAACTTTCCGTGATATAGACTTAAAGAGGTACATCTGGCCAAGGCGTTCATTGAAGAAAACAGGACCACATGGAGATGTTGAAGTGTAGAACAATGATTCTTTATCATATCTACTGTTTACTTTTTCTCCAGAACATCAAGTATAAAGGGCATTGACCAGCTTTGATTGAACATCTTCATGTAAGCCAGAGATCCTTAATCAGGTAGCAATGACGGAGACAGAAATGCTAGAAGAGATTTCAAAGACATCATAAGCAGTGTGTATGAGATGAGTGTCATACTTATGTTAGTATGGCTGCTAATTGTATTTGTGCCTCAGAAGAAAGAATACCTGACTTTCCAAAAGATGGTATGAATACACTGACTATTCTTCAAAACAGAAATCAACAATCCATTCAAATGACCATTAATCACAAAAAAGCTGCTGACAAACCGGCATAATAATGATGTATGTAGCTAGGAAAATGGACCATGTTAATCCTTTTCTTCAAAAGGAGCATTGGTTTCCGATTTCTCAACGTTTGATCTTTAAACTTTTGATGATTGCACATCGGTTCTCTATTCTGCTCAGCCATTTTATTTTTCTCTTTTTCTCGTTTCCTATAGACCATCTCGACAGTTGCATTCTTTGTAAGCTAATTTTTTGGTTGTTACAACTGTTCAGCAGTTGTGCTTGGAGAGATCCATGTGTGCTGTGTTTTGCTGCATGGCTCCTATTTGGTGGCATTCCTTTGCTCAGGTTATTCGCTCTAAATCTTCATTTAAAAAATTTAAAAAACAGGTGAACTTGGTTGTTTTGTTAGGCTTTTTGATTTTTTTGTAGTGGGGAACTGGACACTGTGGCTGATTTCTTTTATTTTTCTTTTTTTTTCCCATAATGTGTCAGACAGTTTTATGTTGTATGTATTTGCTGGGGATTTATTTTGTTGTTTTATGCATTCCCTTCCTTGTGTTTCTTTGTTGTGTTTAAGAGTGTGGTGTTCTGTGTAACCAGTGCTTTTTTTGTTTCTGGTTTTGTAAACCGCTGAGATGTAGGCTTCTCTGCTATTAGCGGTATAGCAAGTAGTCTAACAAATAATTAAGTCTCTATAAAACATAGATTGGAGGAAAAGGAACTCAGAATATGTCCTATGTGTTATTCTTTTTCTGCGAAGCGCTTGCCACCATTGGATGCTTGGGTGCTCATATTAGAGCTGAAATCTTTCCATTAAGATAACTTTAAAATAATTGTTTCACAGAAAAAATTACTGTTTCATTGGAAAAGGCAATATTTGGAATTTTTTTTAAATGACCCTTGAGGATTAATCCTTGTTTCATAAAAGAAAAGTATTTTAATGGTACATAAAAGAACACCACACTAGATAGATTCTGAGATCTTTTTTCTGCAATATATATTTTAATATAGACTGATGATGATTATTATGCAGGTTTGCCATCAGTTTTTTTGTGATTAATGTATACACAGAAGCATGCAGACCTGAGGAGCACACATATGTGCAGTGAGCATGGCTCCCTGTAATGCCTTCTTCCCCAAATGATCCATCAAATGAGGATCTTTCCATGGAAGAGCGTTAGAGAAATCTCTATATTGTTTAGCTTTTCTCATGGCCATTTCCACAACAGCTGAAGAGTGAGAAAACTGGACCTTATTGAATCCCGGAGCTGGCTGATCTTATATTTTAAATCCAACCTCCTAGGAAAAGGCTGAACCATAAGTGGTTTCTGTCACATATGTAGTGCTGGTCCTGGAGCAGCCACAGTCGTTGTAGGAACCTCTATGCATTTAAGAAGGCCAAAGACATCAGGCTCTTGGTTCCACATCCTAGTGTAGTAAAAAAGGAACTTCCTTAGACATTTTCTGAACAAATTTTGGATAAGAGATGACCTCATATGAAGGTTCATTGCTTGCTCACAGAACTCCCATAGAATCCCCTCCACATTATCTGGAGAATGCAGCTTCAAACTGAAGGGATCTAAGAGGCCTTCCATGCGGGAGTCTACAGATTTCTGAGAAGAGAGAGGAAGTGAATGTGCCGTCTCTTGCTCGGAAATATAAATAGATGATGATAAAACTGGATCCTGTGACCTAGTGTCTCTCTGCGCTGAATAATGAGAAGGCTCCTCTGTAAGCTGTTAACAACAAATATCAGGCAAGCTCTGAAAATAACCCTCAATAAAGTCATGGAACATTTTCTGAAGAAAAGAAAGGGAGTGTCTGGGAAGCTGGAGCAAAACAGAGGGGAAGACTCATCAGCTACAATAAATAGGATCGGAGGAGATGGAACAGACTTGTGCAGTGGCTTGCGATGAGGCAGGCAGATCGGTGTTGAGTTCTTTCGCTATGTTAAGAAGGTCTGTGTAGGATGTACTCACACTTTGCTGAGGCTCTTGCACATAAGAGAGTTGAATGAAGGCTCCCCTCTTGTTTTGTGGAGATATGGTGCTGGTATGCTTGTGCTTTTCTAGCACTTTAGGAGTTGATACAACCAGCTTGCACCGAGGCTTTCACAGTTTCTCAAGGAGGTGCCTGCTCCAATTTTGAAGATATTAGGCAATCTCCTTGCGTGGCTGTACTGTGAAGGTCACTGCAGGGCTGGCTCGAGAGGTTGTAGCACCCTAAGCAAACTTCTGCTTTTGCAGCCCCCTTCCCTTGGGTCCAATCTTGCAGTGCAAACTGCACAAATGCGGGTAAATTTTCAGCCCACTGGCTTGTTAAATGTCACACTCCCATTTAACTTAATCTGTATATTCTGTGCCATTAGCAGAATGGCCAAATATTATCTGTATATTTTTTGAAAATGCATGGTTAGGCTAATTATACATTTGCTAGTGAACGCCTAATTGCCTTTGAATAACAGTCTGATAGGGCATAATTATTCATTCATATGGAACACTCCCAGACTCACCAATAGAACACTCCCAACAATAGATACAAAGCAAAAGTAGGGCATTTCATTTTACAACTCAACATAAAAACATTATTTTCAAGTTCTACTCTAACATCTGTGACAACACCACTGACTCCCTCCACTGCTAGAGACTGTGCATCATAACACAAAACCCTGCAAATGGACACTTGAGCATTAAGAGCTCAAATTGCACCAACCATACCTATGGAAAATCAGCACTGCCAATATACTAGTATACGAGTAATCTCCCACTGGAAAAATAGAACAAGGTGAACTACTACAGATTCCTAGAGAGAATATTAACAGAATCCCTTATCTTGGCTCCACATGAAAAACACAGAGACCACCACCTAGTAAAGAATAAGAAACTATAAAATGTGAAACAAATATATGGACAAAAATGGAAATGGAAAACCCCAAAAACAGGCACTGAACTGTGAAACACTGAAAAAAGACAAAGAAATGCATTTCTTCCTGTAATGAACTATAAGAAATACATATTTTCAAAGTGACATATTTCATGCTTTAAAAACTGACACTCTTTTGTACCTTTACTGTCTGATCATTTTATTTTTCCAAATGAATTGGTCCTAGTCTCTTTTTTACTTCCACGTTAGTTTTCGTCAGTCCTTTTCCAGGATCCCATTTCCATTTTATGTTTCTTCACACTTGCCTTCTTTGTCCTTTCCTTTGCTACATCTCTCTGACATTAATCCTATTTTTTTCAGTTTCCTTTTACCCAGCTATAGTTTCATTCCATTCCTCTTTCTCCCTCTTTTCACTGTTCATCTGCTTACCAGCTTTCCATTTCCTAACCTTGCTTCTCTAGTCCTTCTATTCCACATCTGTCTCATTCTTTCACCAGCATCCTATCTCCCCCATCTTTCACCCACTTTCTAGTTCCCCATTTCCTCTTTCTATACTCATCCCCTCCCCAACCTCATCTACCACCTTCTGCCTCTCATCCCTTAATCAAACCCAGCTCATTCCCTAGCGCTCATTCTCTCTTCACCTACAGGCCCTATTTTATGCCTTATCCCCATCCAGGTTTCCAAATTCCCTTCCACTTCTCCCATTTCCATCCTCTCTCACCTCCTTCAAGGAATACGTGCCCTTTTGCTGTGGTTCTCATCCACTCCATGAACGCTGTCCTTTTCAACTGCCCCCCATCCCCTCCAGATCCGTCAAACCTTCTCCCTTTCTCATATTTCTGCATTTGGTCTCACAGCCTTACTCATACCCCTCATCCAGGGGTCCCCAGTGTCCTTCTAATCTCTAGTCAATTTCTTAGTCCCTATTCATAATCCCAACCAAGCCCCAAATCCCCACTCCCCACTCATACCTCCCAATACCCAGCATACTTTAGAGTTTTAATTCTGTTTTCTCACTCAATCTTAGAATCTCCACCTGTCAAAGTCACTGCTTTCCCACATCCCATGTCCCTAGTACCTGCCCTTCTGCCTCCTCCTCCTCTTCCCCAGCACCCACTCATTTACTTCCTTCTCCAATATTCATTAACTTTGTCTTTCTTCCTCCTTAGCCCAGCATGCGTTCTTATACCTCTCTCTCTCAACCTTCCCCTGGATATGACTTTGCTTCTTCCCCAATCCTCACAATATCGGTCCTCCTCACCCTTCTCGCTCCATCAACATCTCCCTCTTTTTTCCACCTCAATCTTAGCATTTGCCAGCATCAGCCCCCTTTCAGTCCCAGGACCCCAGTTCTGGAATTGGACGGGAAAGCTGGTGCTGTTGTGGTTCTTCGATGCGAGTTCTGCTGTACCTGTTGTTGTTTTGGTATATACCATGCTTGTTATGTTGTTCGATGTTCTAAACATTAAACTCGGCCGCTCGCAACTGCTTCGTGCACTGTTGTCAGTCCATCTATCCGATACAGGCCGTTCCGCCACCCTCATCTACCACAAAGCCCATGTGGCTGGGGAGGCACCAGCTGTGGCTGACGCATCCTGCCTGTCCAAGGAGAAAGAAAGGTTACTTACCTGCAACGGGAGTTCTCTGTGGACAACAGGATAAGTCAGGGAAAGGGACAAACCAAGCAGGAGTGTCAAGCACTGTACGATTGCAAACAGTTTTATCAAGCCTTGGTAACCTCGCATTTCGACTATGCCAATGCTATTTTACAAGGACTCCCCAAGAACCCCCTGAACCCCCTGCAGCTGGCGATGAACACAGCAGCCAGAGTTCTGCATGGAGCCTCCAGAAGGGCCACATAACCCCGGTCCTGAAACACCTCCACTGGTTGCCCATCCACTGCACACTCACTTTTAAAGTGTTACTAATGACTTTCAAGGCCATCAACAACCTATCCCCCATCTCCCTAACAGACCTTATCTACACCATACCTGCTAATAGGGCCAGAAGATCATGCGCTTTAAACAAACTCGTAATCCCTGTAGCAATAACAAAATGCTCCCAGACAGCAAGGAATAGAGCATTTGTATAATATGCACTGATGCTCTGGAATGCCCTCCCAACCTCCATCCGGGCAATAACTGAGCTCACCCAATTTCGAAAGGCCCTAAAGCACCACTTATTCCTCCTTCATTACTCCCTGTCCAGTGAAAACAACACAGCCAAGCTTACCCCCCCAACCACCAAATGACACCATCGCTACACCCAGGGCACGACAACATACCCACGGTATGAATACGACTGCCCAAAGAGTGCCTGTGACAGACATGTGGACACACAGCTCAGTTGTACATAGTGTAAATTAGTTGCTCCGTTGAATCCAAGTTGTAAAAACCTGCTCTCTGGAATGTACACCGCATGCCTGCTGCTTTGTACAATTTGTTTGTGTCATGTAAACTGCGCTGATTTTAAGAGCACAGTATAGAAATAATATTAATTAATTAATTAAAAACTAAATCCCCAACGTGTTTCGGCTTGTGAGCCTTCTTCAGGGGGAAGAACCTCATAAAACAAACATAAACATAAGGAAGTTTTAATTAACATTGCACTTTTATTCACTAAGTTCTTACTTATGATTTATTTATTTATTTTATCTCTCATTGTTCTTATGGGCTCTTTGTAGTCCAATGTTTAACTCCTTTTTTTATTTTTCTGTTTTTCAGTAGATACATAACCCAAATTCTTTGCATTTCTCTGTGTTTTGAGCTTCACGGTTCACGTCACAGCACGGCATACACTGTTTCAACTGTTTAATGACACGCATAGCTTCCAGCTTTGTTTTTAATTCAGACACATTTATTTTATTAACGATGCATTCATTATAGTTTCGTTTTGACTCTGTTTATTACAAGATTACTATAATTTTTCCCTCCGATTATGTGTTGCATTCTGACCCCGTATATTTGGCGCCAAAACCTGCTGGTTTTAAAAGACGCTGATGACTGTGTAGTATTTTACTCGCTCTAACAGTGACGTGACACGCAGTGCTCTGCTTTTGAAATAGTCATGACGGCTCTTCTTAAAGGTACTTTTTGGTTTTATTTAGAATGAAAAAACTCTGTTTTAAAGTGCCCTCATTGTATTTCATTTCATTTCATTTGATTGTATTTGGTTTTGCATAGGTTCTGCCTTGTGGGATTGACAAACAGCAACGTAAGCTATTTACTGTGTCCTCCTCGTTCCTTTTGCCTGAGGCCTGTCCCCTCTGTTTTAAACAGTTTGTGAAAGTGGTCCTTCTTTGTTCTTTATATAATTCACATATTGCTCTGATGGATCATATTCTGTTTATAGAATACATTTTTGGATGTATATTGTTGTAATTGTATTACACATGTTTTTCTAATACAACTTGAAGGCACGTAATGTTTTTAGGTTACTATGTGTAACATCATTGTCCTTTTGGTTTTAAGTGCCATCTTTTAGATGTACACTGATTACATTGTATAGTGCATTATTTTTTATAACCATATGATGGTTTATACATATGATTTTTAACATTTTTATATCATGATGGGCAGTATTTTTATTTTGTTCTTTCATGCTAGTGTCTTTTCAGATATTCTAATACATTCTAGAGGTATATATTTTCTTATTGCGCATAGGCGTTTTTACTTCTTATTTTTCATTTGTTTTTTATCTGATGTTATATATGTATTTGAATATTATGTTTCTCTTTTTTAACTTTATATTTATGTTTGTTTTTGAGGCTCCTCCCCTGAAGAAGGCTCACAAGCCGAAATGCGTTGGGGATTTTGTTTTTAATAAAGCTGTGCTTGACACGCCTGCTTAGTTTGTCCTTTCACTCCCGTGCAGGAGATTTTGCTGTCTTTGGTTCGCTCAGCAAGATAAGTCAACCACACATACCCGTCCACCTCCCTTGAATGAGGTTGGCCTCATGTCAAAGGCTTATGCCACAGTGACCACCTACCAAGCGACAAGACTACAGCTAAGGACGGGCCTGGGGGTTGGGCTACCTGGCACATGCCCAGAAAGGTCTACCTTTCTGGGCTCTGCAGAGCATTTCCGTTCTTGTGGCGCCGTTGGATTCCGTCAGCAGATTTATGTTTATTAAAAGATCTGATATACTGCCTTTCAAACATCAAAGCGGTTTACATGTAAAATAATAAAGAAGAACTACTACTGAACATTTGTATAGCACTACAAGATGTACACAGCGCTGCACAGACATTAAGAGACAGTCCCTGCTCATCAGAGCTTACAATCTAGTCAAGGCAGACAACACAGTAAGTGGGATACCTCTAGGGGGAATGGTAAGGAAAAACAAAGGAGATCAAGTGAGTCAAGATCCGAAAGCGGCAGCGAAGAGGTGAGTTTTTAGCCTGGATTTGAAAAGGGCCAGAGAAGGCACCTGACATACAGATTCAACTAGTTTGTTCCAGGCATAAGGAGCAGCAAGGTGAAAGGAGAGAAGTCTGGAGTTAGCAACAGAAGAAAAGGGTACAGATAGAAACAATCTGCCACAAGAGCGAAGTTCCCAAGGAGGGGTGTAGGGAGAGATAAGAGAGGAAAGGTAGTGAGGAGCTGCAGAGCGAATGCACTTATAGGTCAGCAGGAGAAGTTTGAATTGGATGTGGAAACGGATAGGAAGCCAATGAAGAGACATGAGAAGAGGGGTAATATGAGCATGACGAGGCTGGCGTAAGATTAGCCACGCAGCAGAGTGTTGAACAGATTGAAGGGGAGAGAGATGATTCAGTGGGAGACCAGCAAGGAGTAGGTTACAACAGTCAAGATGGGAGGTGATTAAGGAGTGGATAAGTGCCTTTGCAGTGTGTTCAGAAAGAAATGGCAGGTCTTAGCTATCAGATGGATATGTGTGGAGAAGGAGAGAGAGCAGTCAAAGATGTCCCAAGGTTGCGAGCCGAGGAAACAGGGAGGAATAGAGAGTTATCCACAGGGACTGAGAAAGGAGGTTTTAGGGGGAAAAATAAGAAGCTCAGCTTTGGCCATGTTCAATTTCAAGCAGCGATGAGACATCCAAGCAGCAATGTCAGAAAGGCAGGCAGAGATCCAGGGTCTGGATTGCCGGAAATATTTCAGGTGTAGAGAGGTAGATCTGGGAATTATCAGCATAAAGATAGTACTGAAAGCCATGGGACGAGATGAATGCACCAAGGGACTGGGTAAATAAAGAGAAAAGGAGTGGACCCAAGACAGATCCTTGGGGTACACCAACTGAGAGCGGGACAGCAGCAGAGGAGGATCCACCAGAACAAACACCGAAAGAGCGATGGGAGAAATACGAAAACCAGGATAATACAGAGCCCTTAAAACCAAGCAAGGACAGGGTATCAAAGAGAAGGTTGTGATCAACAGTGTCAAAAACAGCAGAGAGGACAAGAAAGATGAAGACAAAGGACCTTGGATTTTGCCAGGAACAAGTCACTGAAGACTTTGGCAAGAGCCGTTTCAGTAGAATGTAAAGGACAAAATCCAGATTGTAAAGGATCCAGGAGGGCTTGAGAGTAGAGAAAATCAAGGCAAAGGCGGTGAACCGCATGTTCAAGTAGTTTAAAAATGAAGGGGAGGAGGGAGATGAGTCAATAGTTAGAAGGACAGGTAGGATCAAGTGAGGGTTTCTTGAGGAAAGAAGTCACTACAGCATGCTTGAAGGCTGCAGGGACAGTTGCAGTGGAGAGCGATAGGTTAAGAATATGAGAGATGGAAGGGACAACAGTAGAAGAGAAGGGGCTTAGGAGATGGGTGGGAATAGGATCAGAGGAGTAGGTAGTGAGTTTGGAGGAGGAAAGAAGGTGTGCGGTTTCTTCCTCAGAGATCATAGAAAAGGAAGAAAGGGTAGCAGAGGTAGAGGGGGAAAGTTGGGAGTGAAGAGGGGGAGGAGGGGAGTAGCTGACTTTGTGGGGAATTGGAGGGTGATCTTGTGGATTTTGTCATGGAAATAGTCAGCCAGGGTTTGGCCAGAAAGGGAGGGAGGGGTTGGAGGCAACAGCACCTTAAAGAGACAGTTGAGAGTAATAAAGAGATGGTGAGGGTCAGAGGCAAGAGAGTTAGTCAGATGTACATAATAGTCTTGTTTGGCGAATGCTATGGCAGAATGGAAAGAGACAAGCATGAATTTGAAGCGTAGAAAGTCTGCGAGGGAGTGGGATATGAGCTAAGCACACTCAGCTGAACCGGCACAGGAACGTAGATAGTAGGTAGTAGATGAAAGCCAGAGCTGGGGTATAGTACGCCCCAGGACGTGGATTGGGCGGAGCGAGAACATCCAGAGCAGAGTGCAGCATTATGTAATGTAAAGATGTTTCCTTATCGTTCCTCCAGTTCAGTCCTCTACCTCTGCGATGTAACAGAGCAGTGCTCATTGGGAGGGGCCCTTATAACCGGCTCGCAAGACTGCCGAACCGAAACAGGCATCATTCGCTGCTAGCACATCCAGGTGATAGTGCTTACTGAAGGTATGGAGAGACGACCAGTTAGCCGCTCTACAGATTTCCCCTGGCGGAACCAAGCTGTGTTCCGGTAGAGTGCACTCACAACCCTGATGGAATTGAATGTCCTTGTACCAGATACGCTGAGGCAATTGCTTCTCTAATCCATCTAGAAATGGATGCTTTCGCAGCCGCCTCACCCTTCTGAGGACCCCCGAACAACACGAAAAGATGGTCAGATTTGCGAAAAGGTTCGGAAACTTTCAAATATCGCCGCAGCACCCACTTGACGTCCAAAAGATGCAAGGTGCGATCGGACGCGGTTCCCTCCCTTGAGGCAAGAACCGGAAGCGACACCATCTGATTTAGGTGAAAAGGGGAAACGATCTTTGGCAAAAAGGACGGTACCGGTCACAAAACCACCTTTTCTTTCGAAAATGACAGAAAGGGTTCTCTACAAGACAACGCCTGTAGCTCAGAAATTCGTCTCGCCGAACATATGGCCACTAAAAACACCGTTTTTAAGGTTAAATCCTTCACCATAGCTTGAAGTAATGGCTCAAAGGGCTCCTTCACTAATGCCCCTAAGACCACCTTAAGATCCCATGGAGGCACTACGGTTCGATGAGAGGGCCTAAGCCTGGTCACCGCTTTCAGGAAACGCAATACATCCGTATGCGACCCTAAAAGGTATATCCTGTACTTTGCCCCTATAGGAGGCTAGAGCCGCCAACTGTACTCTCAAAGAACTGGCTGCTAGACCTTTATCAAATCCATCTTGTAGGAAACTCAACACCACGGGCACGGAGGCTGTAGCCGCGCAGACTTGCCGCCTTGAACACCAATCCTCAAAAAATACACCAGACACGAACATAACTCGTATGCCAGAGAGGTCAACCTTTTCCTAACTCGAAGCAGCATCGTGATTACTGATCCCGAGTATCCTCTTTTCTTCAGCCGCGCCCTTTCTATGGCCAAACCGGAAGCGAGAACAGACTCACCTGAGGCATGCGAAGCGGGCCTTGGCACAGGAGATCTTCCGAGACAGACGGGGAGCCTTGGCGGTTGCCAAACAGTCGAACGAGATCGGCATACCACGGCCGCCTTGGCTAGTCCGGAGCTACCAAGAGCACTCTCCCGCAATGAGCTTCAATTCACTGCACCACGCGGCCTATCAGCACCCACGGAGGGAAGACGTAGAGAAGACCGTATGCCGGCCACGGCTGCATCAGGGCGTCGAGTCCTTCCGACATCCTTTCCCACCGCCTGCCATAAAACTGACTTGCCTTCGCCGAACGAAAGGTCGCCATAAGATCCATGATCGGCGGCCCTCATCTGCGGACTATTAGAGCAAACGCGTCCGGATGTAACTCCCATTCCCCAGCATCTACTTGAACCCTGCTGAGGAAATCCGCCGTCACATTGTCCTTCCCTGCAATGTGCGCTGAAGATAACGCTGGTAGACGTTTTTCCACCCAAGTGAACAGCAGCTCTGCTTCACCTTCCATGGCCGCACTGCCTGTGCCACCCTGCCGATTTATGTAGGCTAACGTCGTGGAATTGTCCGACAGCACTCTCACCACTCGACCTGACACCGCCGTTCTGAAGATCTGAAGCGCCAGGAAAACCGCTCTCAATTCCAGGTGGTTGATCGTCCAGCTGCTCTCTTGGAGCGACCACGTGCCTTGCACGGAGGTCTCGCAATGCGCTCCCCATCCCGCGAGACTTGCATCCGTCAACAGCGGGAGCCATTCCGGCTGCTCCAGGGGCATCCCTGCCTGCAAGGTTCCGGGAAGGAGCCACCACTGCAGGGATTGCCTGACCCGGAGAGGACAGGGAAGATGCTTGTTCAACGAGTTGTCCTGATGCGACCAGTGACGAAGGAGCGCTCGCTGTAAGGGCCGCATATGGAATCTGGCCCAGGGAACAGCCTCAAATGTCGCCGCCATCGTGCCTAACACACGAAGGTAGTCCCATGCTGACGGTGCCGGGACGGATCTGAACTTGCAGACCAGGTGCCGCAGCCCTAGCGCTCGACGATGCGGCAGAAACACCACTCCTTTCCGCGTGTCGAACCATACGCCCAGATACTCGAGATTCTGTGAGGGTACTAAGCGGCTTTTGGCCGGATTGATCACCAAGCCAAGCCCCTGTAGAAACTTCACCACCTTGTCTGTAACCTGGACGCTTTCGGCCTCTGACTTCGCCCAAATCAGCCAGTCGTCAAGATAGGGATGAACCAAAACTCCTTCCTTCCACAGCGCCGCCGCCAACACCACCATCACCTTGGTGAAGATCCGCGGCGCCGTTGCGAGCCCGAAGGGCAATGCTCAGAATTGATAATGTCCCCATGGAAAGGCGAACCGCAGAAACTTCTGATGGGCGGCTCTGATTGGGATATGCAGATACGCTTCTGTAAGATCCAGGGAGGTCAAATACTCCCCTTTGCGTACCGCCACAATCACTGATCTCAAAGTTTCCATATGGAAATGCGGTACGTGCAGACACCGATTCACCCCCTTGAGATCTAAGATAGGGCGAAAAGAACCGCCCTTCTTTGGCACGACGAAATAAATTGAGTATCGTCCCATACCGTAATCTGTTAACGGGACATGCACGATCGCCCCCATGTGCAAGAGCCGATCGAGTGTATTGCGGATCGCCAGAGCTTTTTGCGGACTTCTGCAGGGAGATATCACAAAGGAATCCCGGACCGGTCTTTCCAATTCCACCGCGTAGCCCTCTCAAACTATTTCCAAGACCCACTGGTCGGTCATTATTTGGGTCCAGGCAGAAAGAAACCCCCGAAGCCTCCCGCCTATTGGTTGTCTTTCCATCGGGACCCGCCAGCCTTCATTGGGGTTTTCGGAAGGCCGTGGCGGGCGTCACAGTGAAGCCTCTACCCGCTCCCCGAAACCCCTGGGCTCTAGAAGCAAATCTTCCCCTCTGGAAGCCGCCCAGATGGGAGGCACGGAATTTTTAAGTCCCTAAACTGCCCCCGAAAGGCCGGCGAGGCCCTTCCTGGCTTAGGCTTATCATCCGGGAGCCGATCACCTTTAGACTCCCCTAAATCCTTAACCAACTTGTCAAGATAATCTCCAAACAACAATTTGCCCTTAAAGGAAAGCTTGCTGAGACACGATTTAGATGAGCCATCGGCCGCCCAATTCCTCAACCAGAGGGAACTGCGCACACCACTAAGGATGCCATGCTATTAGCTAGCGCTCTGATCAAGTCATAATGCACATCCGCCAAATATGTAGTGCTGGACTCCAACCTATTCAGTTCTGCCACACTCTCTTGATCCAGCTGAGGGGACTGCCTCAAGCGTTAGAAACATAGAAACATAGAAATATGACGACAGAAAAAGACCACATGGCCTATCTAGTCTGTTCTTCCATATCAACAACTACAACAGTCCCCTTTTTACCTTTAGAGATCCTCTGTGTTTGTCCCATGCTTTTTTGAATTCAGTTACTGTCCTCATCTCTACCACCTCCACTGGGAGACTATTCCACGGATCCATTACCCTTTCCATAAAGAAATATTTCTGCATATCACTCTTGAATCTATCTCCCTTCACTCTCATCCCATGTCCATGAGGCATGCTCTTGCCATCCAAGCTCCACAAATGGAAGCCTGCAAGGACAACGCATCCACCTCAAAGGACTGCTTCAACAAGCCATCCACCTTCCTATCCTGTGCATCCTTTAAAGCCGCGCTACCTTCGACCGGAATAGTGGTCTTCTTGGTGACCGCCGACAATGCTGCATCAATGCGGGGAGAACGGAACTGTTCTTTGTCCTTATCCACTAAGGGGTAAAGCTTGTTCATAGTTCTAATTCCTCTAACTCTGGTGGATCCCACTCGTCCTGAATCATCTTGTCCACCACCCGGTGGATGGGGAACACTATTTGTGCTTGCCGCACCACTTGGAAGATAGGGTCTTCCACACTTCCCTCCTCCGTCGACGGCGCTGCCGCCAGATTCAATGTCTAGAGGGATTCTGTAATAAGGGCTGTCAGCTCTTCACTCCGAACACCCGAATGATCTTCGCCTGATCCTCCAGATCCGGAATTTCACCCTCTTCCAAGTCGGCCATCTCTGCCTCCAGATCAGGGTCAGCCTCGTCCGTCTCACTGCCCTCCATGTCGGAGGAGGACAGCTCACGAGGCAGAGACCTCTTTGAAGGTCTCGGGGAAATGCTACCCTTTCTGGCCAGCTTAGGCTGCTGCATGGCTGCAGCCCGCGACAAGGTCTCCGGTAATTTCCCCTGACGCCTCATGCAGAACGCCTGATGCATGAGCAGCACAAAGTCTGAGCAAAAGTCCTCAAGCTGCGGAGTGGCCCCCAGGCCTGGCATCGCCGCCGGCAGCCCAATGTTGACCTCCTAGCCACTCCCTGAGGTAGAGGCCCCCGAGGCCTCTATGTCAGGTGCCACTGTCACCAGCTGTGGCTCAGGGCTAGCCTTAGCCGCCATCTGCTGCTCCATGTTAGTGGACACCGTAGCACAACCTCAGCAAATTCCGGAATCCGCTACGGTTTCCCTGCGCGTGCCGCAGACCACCATCCGTCAGGCCTCCTCCTGGGAGACAAAGAAGGATTGAACTTACTCCTTTTATTTTATTTTATTTTTTTTTTACCGACAGGGACGGCAAGGGCAAGGAAGCAGAAATATAGGGGAAATCCCTGAACCTCCGGTCTCAAACGTATTTGCTTATTTAATTATTTACTCCCCAGGAACTCCCTCCGATCGCCCCACCAACCTCTCAAAGGGCCCGAGGGTTCTCCAAGACGCCAAAATGCAATTAAGCCCCTTTAAAATGAAGTCCCCGCAGCCCACAAGCAACAAGGTGAACGAACATCCCCCTCCTGATCAAATCTACATGCTAGAAGCCCCACCAGAGCTCATGCCACACTAACAAAATGGCCGCCGCTGCTGCTGAGGGAAAAAGGGCGCCAAATGTGAGGCCAGAGAAGCCGGCGGTTCTATCGCATGGTCTCAGCCCTCCGGAGAAAAGAATAGCCGTAAGAAACAGAAAGAAAATATATTAGAACTCGCTGATCTTCAACGGAGCTCCAACCCGCGCGGTTCTGCTGAACTCTGTGCCGAGCAGAAAACAGCTGGACGAGCCTCCCATCAGCGTGCCGCTGCTCAAGGGCAGATCACAGCCGTCTGAGCAGCCGGAGAATCTCCCTTCCTTCCTGCAGCAGAGCTCTCCTCCGTCCTGTCCAGGAGGAGAGATCTGAATGTTTACGCCCACAGCCCCGCAGAAAGGAGGCAGTCAGGAACCGGCACGGAGGAAAGCCTTACTACTTTTTTTTTTTTTTTTTTTTTTTTAAAGAGACAGCGTTAAATTAAAACCTAAAGGCAAACAACCTAATTAAAATGAAAAATTTGAGTACTCTATCCTAAGCTACCCTATTGCTCCTTATCTGTTCCTCAAGTGAGCCCAGTACCTAGGCTCACTACATCCTCCTGCTGCATGGAGACTGGACACACTGGGGCTAATGGGACACGCCAGCAGACTACATCCAGTGATGTCATGATTTTGACATAACAACCTAATAAGGTCTCTTCTTCTGAACGAATTACTGTAGTACTAAGGAATGTTTCGTCCAATCTGCTTTTCTAGAATAAGTTAAACATTCTATGTGTTAACACTGATATTAGGTCTCAGATTCAACTTGCACTCTTTCTGGACTCGCGTCCTTTCTTACGGTGCTGTCAATAACATCAATGACCTCAGTGCTCTTTAAATTCCAGGTGTAATAACAATGTTGAGTTTACTAATAAATATATCGTGACTTAACTTAAAAACCACAACCCTTTTCATGCAGCTTAGGTAATCTGGATCCCGACGCTCTATTGTGGCGCCGTGTCGGCGTTTCAAACTACTGCTTTCTTCAGGAGATCCTGCCCCTGATTTTGACATGCCCAGTCTCCAAGCTGCAGGAGAAGGAGCACAACCCAGAGGTAGAGGACTGAACTGGAGGAACGATAAGGAAAAGATAAAAAGGGGACTGTTGTAGTGGTTGATATGGAAGGACAGACTAGAAAGACCATGTGATCTTTTTCTGTCGTCATGTTCCTATGTTATAGGAAGCTACTGCCTCATCAACAGACTCAGATGACATAAGAGGTGATGAAACAGTGGAGGAGAGAAACAAAGGGTCAATAGCATGAAGATTTCTAAAGAGGATGGAGGAGACAGGACGAGATTGAGGTGGTGGTTGATGAAGAGTGAAGCTTAGCAGTTGATGGTCGGATAAGGGAAGAACTGAGGTACAGAAGTTTGAGGGTAAGCAATTAGAGAAAAATACGAGGTCAAGACAGTGGCCATGCTGCTGAATGGGAGCAGGAGAGCAAAGCTGGAGGTCGAATGAGGAGGTAAGGGAAAGGAGCTTGTCAGACGGCTGCCTAGGGTGAGAACCTACACAATCTTGACGATGCATACATTCATATGATTCTTGCAATGTATTGTGGGTATTGTAGTTCATTCACTCCCAAACACAGCTGATGACAATAATTTGAGTTGTGAAACCAAGTGGTAAGATCAATAAAATACTTCTTTTATTGATGGGGTTTAATTCACCCAGCACATGTATGCTTGATAGCACTATAAATGAGGTTACTTGCTTGCAGTGTTTAAAAATGGATAACAAAAAGTCACAAAGTAAACCAGAAAACAACCTTCAGCTTGTCAGGCAATTAGCTAATGTTTTCTTAGCAAGTAATTACCAAATACAAAGGCACAAAGTAAAGAATAAACTTTGCTGGTTAGGTTAACTTCTGCTTATTTTCCACGCCGATCTCAGCAGTGATTCTCCCTTGCTCACACACACAATCAGGTGCAGCCCTAATTACTATCAATGGACCAGCTGAAAGCCTTTAGCTGGCTGGCTGCTACTGTGTGAGCCCAAATCCTGCTTTAAGAGCTGTTTGCAGTGGAAATAAAGAACAAAGTTAGGTTTCTTTGTGATGGCTGATGTGTTTGCTCAAGGAAAACTAGCAATAGCATTTAGATAGAGAACAGTCCATATAAACTGTACTTTCATGTGCTGTATCAATTATCATAGGGTCACTATCATACATTGGCACAGACGAGTCTTTCATTAAGGCACTATCATGAGAATGCTTATTCCCTTGCTGCCATTCTCTATTATAGATAGGGTCTGGATCAGTGTTCATACCTGAGCCTCTCCTGCTATCATTATTCCTCTCTGTATAGCCTGGCCAATATGTAACCCAATTCTGATGTCCAGCCTTCCAATCTTGATCCCTGGACACTGGATCTCCTCTCACATACCTTCTGGCCTTGGTCTGAAAGTCCCTTCCACATGCAGTCTTCTCTCTTCCAGGTAGCCACTGGTGATTCCTATCTCTGCCACTCCATTCCTCTGGCTGAATCCAGTCCAATGGACTCTGCTGGCTTTTGGAATACCTCCCAGTATGGGTACTGCCTTGGAATCTCCCAGACCTTCCAATGGCCTTTCTTCTCTTCCTTCCAGAGAGTTTCCTTCTCTCTCTATCTGCTTGGCTTGGCTTCTGTTTCTCCAGGTGATACTGGTGCTTGAGCTTGTAGCCGTTGCTGTCTCTGTATCTCTTCCTCCCTCTGTAGCTGTTGCTGAAGCTGTTCTTGAAACCTTCCCTGAAGCTGTTATCTGAAGAATAATCTCTATTCTTATCCTGTTCTAATGTGTGCTGCTCCCTAACACAGCGCAGCTGTCTTGAATCAGGCCCTGCCCTTTGAGATGAGTGCTTAGGGATTACCTCATAGCTCTCTTGATTGCACACACATTCTCTCACTTCAGCCCCTCTCATGGCTGCTGGAAACCTGGTGCATTCTGGGACTGGTAGTCTTTTATGTGAAAACTCTGTTTTCTTGCTTTTACCAGAACTGACAGGTTGCTTGTTCAGAGTCACATCATCTTTTCTAGAGCTCCTACCTGAGCTATGATAAGCTTCCTTATCACAAGCTTTAAAGCATAAGGATTAAAGGGGTTATCAACATGAATGTTAAAATCCTGGAGAATAAGAGTGGGGGAAAAGGAATCCAGAAAGAAGGGAAAGCCACAAGTCAGTGAGAAAGGTAGAGGTGGACTTGTCAGGAGGTCGATAAATAACAGCTAACCGGAGAGGTAGTGGAGTGGAAAGGCGGATGGAGTGGACTTCAAAGGAAGGAAAGGAATGAGTGTGAGCCAGTAGAAGGGGTTAAAGGGGCACTAAGAGGCGACAAGGCCATAGCGGAGAGACTGAATGAATTCTTTGCTTCGGTCTTTACTGAGGAAGATGTAGGGATGTTACCCATGACTGAAGTGGTATTTAAAGGTGCGGAAGAATTGAAGGAAATATCGATACATCGGGAAGATGTATTACAACTATTAGATAAACTGAAGAGTAGCAAATCACCTGGGCCAGATGGTATACATCCAAGGGTGTTGAAAGAACTGAAATATGAGATTGCAGACCTGCTATTAGTAATCTGGGAATTTTCATTAAAATCATCTGTAATACCTGAAGATTGGAGGATCGCCAATGTAACGCCAATTTTTAAAAAGGGTTCCAGGGGTGATCTGGGAAACTACAGACCGGTGAGCCTGACATCAGTACCGGGAAAAATGGTAGAAACCATCATAAAGAACAAAATTACTCAGCATGTAGATAGTCATGGTCTAATAGGAGACAGCCAACATGGCTTTAGACAAGGAAGATCTTGTCTTACTAATCTGTTGTTTTTTTGAAGGTGTGAATAAACAGGTGGACAAAGTTGAGTCGGTTGATATAGTGTATCTGGACTTTCAGAAAGCCTTTGACAAGGTCCCTCATCAGAGACTTTTGGCAAAACTAAAGAGTCATGGGATAGGAGGCAGTATACTATTGTGGATCAGGAACTGGTTAAAAGATAGAAAGCAGAGGGTAGGGCTAAATGGCCAATTTTCCCAATGGAGAAAGGTGAATAGTGGTGTACCCCAGGGATCTGTGCTGGGTCCGCTGCTTTTTGACATTCATAAATGACCTGGAAAGGGGAATAACGAGCGAGGTTATCAAATTTGCAGATGACATAAAACTATTTAAAGTTGTTAAAACCCAAGAGGATTGTGGAAAATTGCAAGAGGATCTTGATAAATTGGAAGACTGGGCATCAAAATGGCAGATGAAATTTAATGTGGACAAGTGCAAGGTTATGCACCTAGGGAAGAACAACCCAAACTATGGTTACACGATGCAAGGTTCCACATTAGGAACCACCACCCAGGAAAAAGATTTAGGCGTCATTGTGAATAACATGTTAAAACCCTCGGCCCAGTGTGCAGCGGCGGCCAAGAGAGCAAATAGAATACTAGGTATCATAAGGAAAGGAATGGAAAATAAAACAAAAGATATTATAATGCCTCTATATCGTTCCATGGTGAGACCGCACCTTGAATATTGTGTGCAATTCTGGTCGCCGTATCTTAAAAAGGATATAGCGTTATTAGAAAAGGTTCAGAGAAGAGCCACCAAAATGGTAAAGGAAATGGAAGGATACTCCTATGAAGAAAGGCTAAAAAGGTTAGGGCTCTTTAACCTGGAAAAGAGACGGCTGAGGGGAGATATGATAGAGGTCTATAAATTAATGAATGGAGTGGAACGGATAAACGTGGATCAATTGTTTACGCTATCAGAATATAGAAGGACTAGGGGACATGCAATGAAGCTACAGGGTAAACTATTTAAGACTAATAAAAAAATATTTTTTCACTCAACGTGTAATCAAACTCTGGAATTTGTTACCGGAGGATGTAGTAAAGGCTGTTAGTGTAGCTGGGTTTAAAAAAGGTTTGGACAAGTTCCTGGAGGAAAGGTCCATAAACCATTATTAAGAAGGGACCCAGGATATCAATGCTTGACCCAGTACAAGCATTGTGGAACCTGTGTCTTTTGGGGAAACTGCTAGGTACGTATGACCTAGATTGGCCACTGCTGGAACAGGATACTGGGCTTGATGGACCTTGGTCTGACCCAGTATGGCATCTCTTATGTTCTTATGATACCTGCCATGACAGAGAGTAGCAACGGCATGTCTTCTGGGAGGAGCCAGGTCTCAGAGCAAGAAGATGGAGAGCATTAGAGATAAAGAGATTATGAGTAAAAGCAAGCTTATTAGAGACGGAGTGTGCGTTCCACAAGGCACATGAGAAAGGAGAGAGGAAGGGGAAAGGAGAAGGATATGAATATGATTAAGAACATAAGAACATAAGAAATGCCATACTGGGTCAGACCGAGGTCCATCAAGCCCAGTATCCTGTTTCCAACAGTGGCCAATCTAGGTCATACGTACCTAGCAGTTTCCCCAAAAGACACAGGTTCTGCAGTGCTTGTACTAGGTCAAGCATTGATATCCTGGGTCCCTTTTTAATAGCGGTTTATGGACCTTTCCTCCAGGAACTTGTCCAAACCTTTTTTAAACCCAGCTATACTAACAGCCCTTACTACATCCTCCGGTAACAGATTCCAGAGTTTGATTACACGTTGAGTGAAGAAATATTTTCTCTTATTTGTCTTAAATAGTTTACCCCGTAGCTTCATTACATGTCCCCTAGTCCTTCTATATTCTGATAGCGTAAACAATTGATCCACGTTTATCCGTTCCACTCCATTCATTAATTTATAGACCTCTATCATATCTCCCCTCAGCCGTCTCTTTTCCAGGTTAAAGAGCCCTAACCTTTTTAGCCTTTCTTCATAGGAGTAGCCTTCCATCCCCTTCACCAATTTGGTGGCTCTTCTCTGTACTTTTTCTAATAACTCTATGTCCTTTTTAAGATACGGTGACCAGAATTGCACACAATATTCAAGGTGCGGTCGTACCATGGAGCGATACAGAGGCATTATAATATCCTTTGTTTTATTCTCCATCCCTTTCCTTATGATACCTAGCATTCTATTTGCTTTCTTGGCCGCCGCTGCACACTGGGCGGAGGGTTTTAACATGTTATCCACGATGACTCCTAAATCTTTTTCCTGGGTGGTGGTTTCTAATGTGGAGCCTTGCATCGTGTAACTATAGTGTGGGTTGTTCTTTCCTAGGTGCATAACTTTGCACTTGTCCACATTAAATTTCATCTGCCATTTGGATGCCCAGTCTTCCAATTTATCCAGATCCTCCTGCAGTTTTCCACAATCCTCTTGGGTTTTAACAACTTTAAACAGTTTTGTGTCATCTGCAAATTTGATAACCTCACTAGTTATTCCCTTTTCCAGGTCATTTATGAATATGTCAAAAAGTAGCGGACCCAGTACAGATCCCTGGGGTACTCCACTATTCACCTTTTTCCATTGGGAATATTGGCCATTTAGCCCTACCCTCTGCTTTCTATCTTTTAACCAGTTCCCGATCCACAATAGTACACTGCCTCCTATCCCATGACTTTTTAGCTTTGCCAAAAGTCTCTGATGGGGGACCTTGTCAAAAGCTTTCTGAAAGTCCAGATACACTATATCAGCGATGGCGAACCTATGGCACGCGTGCCAGCTGTGGCACGCGAAGGCCTTGCAGCTGGCACGCGGGAAGGTCCGCAATCAAAATATGCGGCATTAAAAAAATAAAAAATAAAAAGCTGCCGCTGCCAGGGCCGGGGCCGCCGCGGCAGAATCGAGTGTGCCGCGGGGCCCCCCCGCCCAGCAGAGCCTGCCCTCCGTCCCCGGTATCACCTTCTCTCAGCTGCCTCTAGTCAAACGCGCCTGCTTTCAGAGCGCGAGTGGAGTTTCTTCCTCGCTGCTCTGTTATGCCCGTGGGGGCTTAACAGAGCAGCGAGGGAGAAACTTCCCTCGCGCTCTGAAAGCCGGCGCGTGTGACTGGAGGCAGCTGAGAGAGGTGATACCGGGGACGGAGGGCAGGCTATGCTGGGCGGGGGGGCCCCGCGGCACACTCGATTCTGCCGCGGCGGCCCCGGCCCCGGCAGCGACAGCTGTCTTTGTAAAAAATATTTTGCTGGGGGGGGGGGGGTGGGAGTGGTAATGGCTGGGGGGGGGTTAGGACTGGTGATGGGCTGGGGGGGGTTTAGGAGTGGTAATGGTTGTGGGCTGTTGGGGGGTTAGGACTGGTGATGGGCTGGGGGGGGCTAGGACAGGAAATGGGCTGATGGGGGGTTAGGAGTGGTAATGGCTGGGGGGGGTTAGGACTGGTGATGGGCTGGGGGGGTTAGGAGTGGTAATGGCTGTGGGCTGTTGGGGGGTTAGGACTGGTGATGGGCTGGGGGGGCTAGGACAGGAAATGGGCTGATGGGGGGGTTAGGAGTGGTGATGGGCTGGGGGAGGTTAGGAGTGGTGATGGGCTATGGGGGGGCTATGGGCTATGGGGGAGCTAAGTCTATATGGGCTGATGGGATTAGGACTGGAAGTGGGTTGATGGGGGCTTAGGACTGGTAATGGGCTATGGGGGGCTAGGACAGGAAATGGGCTGATGGGGAGAGGTTAGGACTTGAGGTGGGCTGTTGGGTGGGGTTAGGACTGGTAATGGGCTATGGGGGGCTAGGACAGGAAATGGGCTGATGGGGAGGGGTTAGGACTTGAGGTGGGCTGTTGGGTGGGGTTAGGACTGGTAATGGGCTATGGGGTCTAGGACAGGAAATGGGCTGATGGGGAGGGGTTAGGACTTGAGGTGGGTTTTGGGTGGGGTTAGGACTGGAAATGGGCTGATGGGGGGGTTAACACTGGAGGTGGTCTGATGGGGTTAGGACTGGTAATGGGCTATGGGGGGGTTTAGGACTGATAATGGGCTATGGGGGGGCTGGGACAAGAAATGGGCTGATGGGGAGGGGTTAGGACTTGAGGTGGGCTGATGGGGTTAGGACTGGTAATGGGCTGTGGGCTGATGGGGGGGTTAGGACTGGCAATGGGCTATGGGGGGGTTAAGACTGGTAATGGGCTGTTGGCTGATGGGGGCTGTCTGGTAATGGGCTATGGGGGGTTAGGACTGATAATGGACTATGGGGGGGCTAGGACAGGAAATGGGCTGATGGGGAGGGGTTAGGACTTGAGGTGGGCTGATGGGGTTAGGACTGGTAATGGACTGTGGGCTGATGGGGGGGTTAGGACTGGCAATGGGCTATGGGGGGCTGACTGGAAATGGGTTGATGGGGGTTAGGACTGGAAGTGGGCTGATGTGGGGGTTAGGACTGGAAGTGGGCTGATGGGGGTTAGGACTGGTAATGGGTTATAGGGGGGGCTTAAACTGAAAATGGGGTGATGGGGGGTTAGGACTGGAAGTGGGTTGATGAGGGGGGGCTAGGACTGGTATTGGGTTGGGGGGTTTCTAGGACTGGAAATGGGTTGGGGGGCTGCTAGGACTGGAAATGGGCTGATGCAGGGACTAGAAGGGAATGGATGCTGGGTGAGGCTGGAACTAGAAGGGAGCTGGTGTTGGGGGAGGATTAGAATGGGATGGGGCTGGGAGAGTAAAATGGAGAGGGGAAGAATATTTAGTGTGGGAGGGATAAAAAATCTACAATTGGCCGGGTATTGGAAGAATAAGTGGGGATTGAGGATGGAGGGGTAAATTTTGAGTAGATGAAATAGGAATGAGGAAAGAGCAAAAGGAGAAAGATTAGTATGTTAAAGCAGATGTAGAGAGAGAATGGAAAAAAAACCCCAAGAAGACAGAAGAAAGGACAAATGGACAGCAGATGGAGAGTTAGCAGAAGACACGAAGAAACCAGAAGAAAGTGGCTGGAACAATTGCAACTGAAAAAAAACGCACAAAAGGTAGAAAAATATCTCTTTATTTTGAATTTATTAACTGGAATATGTCAGCTCTGGGAAATGTGCATCATTAATTTTTGTGCTTTGTTTAGTACAAGAGGAAATTAATTTATAGTTTTATTTCTACAGTGTTGTTGTATATTCCAAGTTTGGCTTTTGGGGTTCCCAGTTTAATTATTGTCTTCCTGTTTCTAAATTGTGATTCCTTGTTTGGTGATGGTCTGTTCTGCATGTGTAACTGAGCTGAGGTATTCTGTTTATATAATTCCTATTTGACATTGCCACTTGTTCTTTCCCCAGTAGGTCATGTATTGTTGTTCTCTGAAATGTATTGGTTTAATATTTGCAGTGTTGCCTTTTGATAGTTAGGGTATGGTGCTTTGTGAGTCCTGGTAGTGCTGTTAGGATACGGCGGGTTTGCTATGGGTTCTAAATGGGCAGCGTTTGTAGTAGTTCCTAATGTGCCTGGCGGTTGGTACTGGATTATAGTAATGTAGAAACCTTTTAGTCTTTCTTTATCCATATACTCATTAAGAGGCATGTTTACTAAAAGTTAGTGTATGGTAACATTATGCAAATATTTATGCAAATGAGGCACCTTATGCAAATGAGGCTTTAATTGACGTGCTGGCACTTTGAGGAAATTCTTTGGTTTTGTGCGGCAGTTTGGGCACTCGGGCTCAAAAAGGTTAGCCATCACTGCACTATATCAACCGACTCACCTTTGTCTACCTGTTTATGCACACCTTCAAAAAAACAGATCAGATTAGTAAGACAAGATCTTCCTTGTCTAAAGCCATGTTGGCTGTCTCCCATTAGGCCATGACTATCTACATGCTGTGTAATTTTGTTCTTTATGATGGTTTCTACCATTTTCCCTGGTACTGACGTCAGGCTCACCGGTCTGTAATTTCCCGGGTCACCCCTGGAACCCTTTTTAAAAATTGGTGTTACGTTGGCGACCCTCCAATCTTCAGGTATTACAGATGATTTTAATGAAAGTTCACAGATTACCAATAGCAGGTCTGCAATCTCATATTTCAGTTCTTTCAACACTCTGGGATGTATACCATCCGGTCCAGGTGATTTGCTACTATTCAGTTTATCAAATAGTTGTAATATATCTTCCCGGTGTAGCGATATTTCTCTCAATTCCTCTGCAGTATCACCTTTAAATACCACTTCAGTCTTGGGTAACATCCCTACATCTTCCGCAGTAAAGACCGAAGCAAAGAATTCATTCAGTCTCTCTGCTATAGCCTTGTCTCCTCTTACTGCCCCTTTTACCCCTCTATCATCTAATGGTCCAATTGACTCTCTCACAGGCCTTTTGCTACGAATGTACTTGAAAAAGTCTTTATTTCGTGTTTTTTGCTTCCGTAGCAAGTTTCTTCTCAAATTCCCGCTTTGCCTGCCTTATCAATGCTTTGCATTTAACTTGCCAGTGCTTGTGCTGTTTCCAGTTTTCATCATTTGGCTCTTTTTTCCTTTTCCTGAAGGTTGCTCTTTTGGCAGCAACAGCCTCTCTGACCTCACCTTTAAACAATGCTGGCAGTTTTTTGGACTTTCTTCCACTTTTCTTAATGCGTGGAATACAGCTGGTCTGGGCTTCGAGGATAGTATTTTTAAATAACACCCAAGCTTGCTGTAAGTCTTTAACCTTTGGAACCGCTCCTTTTAGTTTTTTCCGAACTATATTCCTCATTCTATCATAGTCTCCCTTTTGAAAGTTAAAAGGTAGTACTGTGGATTCCTTTACTATCTGTCCTCCACTGATTAAATCAAACATGATCATACTATAATCACTATTGCCAAGTGGTCCCAACACCCTTATTTCTTGCACCAGATCTGGCGTTCCACTAAGGACTAGGTCCAGTATGGCTTCCCCTCTGGTTGGTTCATGAATCAGCTGCTCCAAGAAGCAGTCATTTATTTCATCTAGAAACTTTATCTCTTTAGCTTGTCCTGCTGTGACACTGTCCCAGTCGATACCGGGGTAATTGAAATCACCCATTATTACTACTCTGTTGTGGCTTTTGTTAGCTTCCTTGATTTCTTTGAGCATTTCATCATCCATTTGTTCATTCTGGCCAGGCGGTCGATAGTATACTCCCACTGCCATCACCTTCCCCTTCATAAATGGAATTTCAATCCATAGAGATTCTACAGCAAATTTTGTTCCCTGCAAAACTTTAATCCTTTCTGACTCAATGCCCTCTCTAACATAGAGCGCAACCCCTCCACCAATTTGTTCAGCTCTATCATTACGATATAGTTTGTATCCAGGTATCACAGTGTCCCACTGGTTATCCTCCTTCCACCATGTCTCTGAGAGTGCAATCATATCTAACCTCTCATTTAGTGCTATATATTCTAATTCTCCCATCTTATTGTTTAGACTTCTAGCATTGGCATACAAGCATTTTAGAGACTGTATTTTATTAATATTAATCTGGCTATTGGTAGGCATGGGTAATTGGGAATCTTTATGCTCTGTCTGCTCCTTACTCAAGGGCATTTGGGCTACTATACTCCCTTTTGGAACCTCACTGCTTTTGGTAGTATCCTGGGAGGAGCCAGGTCTCAGAGCAAGAAGATGGAGAGCATTAGAGATAAAGAGATTATGAGTAAAAGCAAGCTTATTAGAGACGGAGTGTGCGTTCCACAAGGCACATGAGAAAGGAGAGAGGAAGGGGAAAGGAGAAGGATATGAATATGATTAGAGGTGTTGCGCGAAGATCTCTTCTCAGAGTGTGACAAAAGTCTAGGGGGGCCAGGATTGGGGTTGATATCTCCGGATGAGAGAAGGAGTAGAAGAGTGCGGGTCAGAGAGGAGACAGCACGGCGGAAACGAGGGTGAGGTTGTCTTAGAGAGAGAGGAGATGGCTGAATGAGAAGGAGAAAGTAGTGAAGCTCAAGAGCTGATGACAGGGTCAAGGAAAGAATGGAGAGGGAAGTGAGGCTGGTAAAGGGGAGATACGGAGGGGAGGAATGAAGGTGTTGGTAGGAGGGGAGACAATTAGGGAATATGAAGAATAGAAAGACAAAGTGGTGAGGAGTCATAGAAGAGAGATGGAGAGGAGAACATAGGCCAGAAAAAATAGATATGTGTGAGCCCACAAGGGATTTGGTGCACCTGTTAATAGGCAAGGTAATGAGCAGATGACAGTTATAACAGACTGAGTGCCAGGGGGTGGGGTATAAGTTATTCAGCTGAGAAAAGCTGGACAATAGTACAAAAGGGTATAAATGAGGTAAAAGGGCACACTAACAATGATAAATAAATATATAGAGAGAGGCCGATAGGACTCACCAAAAGCAAGCAGTTTCACTTACAAAAAGCAAGATCTGAAAAGAACCCCAAATTAAAATTGGATAGTGAAGGGGGGGGAGGGAGGGCGGACAAAAGAAAGAGAAACAAGTGTATGAGGACATTGCAGCTCCAGAGGACACTCAGTTGGTCAGGACATGCCATAATCAGGTGACAGATCATATGCTGACTTATCCTGCTGTCCACAGAGAACTTCCATTACCGGTAAGTAACCTCACTTTGTTCTGTCTCTGCACCTTTGTTCTGAAAAGATGCTTCCTCGTGCAGGAATTGATCTCTTTGGTGTTGGGGCCACAGGAGCCTTTCTGTCTATACAGTTGTTAGAATGCTAAATAATGATGTCTGAATGGCTTGTAAATTCCTGCAGACAAAAGTCTACTATGCTAGCATCACCTAAGCCCAGCAGACAGGGCCTCTGATAGTGCACTACCTAGCCTTAGTCAGGCTAACTCAAGTCAGCCGAATTGAACTTTGGGTGGGTTTACAGAGTTTATACTAACAGGGACAAGCAATTTCTTCATGCTCTCGGTGACATTCAAGCACAACGCTTACAGTCCTTTGATTATGGTCAGGACTCAAACACAGAAGACTCTTAGAATGAGTGTCAAAATTCTGGATCTTTCTGTTGTACTTCAGACAGGGTGGGAAACCTGATTTTGGTGACATTTTTTAAAATGACAAAACGATGTATTAGATGTACCGATGAAAAGACAACTTCAGAAGACTAGTTAAATCCATTTACAAAATTAGTATGGCATAGCTTTGTTTCAAATTAATTCAGTACAGCAGAAAAAAGCAAAACTGAGGAGCTGAGGAGACTGGCCTGTGGGAATGGCAGGATGGAGAACAGTTCCACACTGCTGCTGATGGAAGACGTTACTCCCACTTGTGTGCCTGACTCAATCCTGTGTGTGACAGAAAGGGGGAACTCTGCACAGAAAAACAGGACAGATACTGTGCTTAAAGACCGAGACAGCCCAGACCCTACATAAGACCTTCTCTGTATAATACAACTGGATTGAACACATTAAGAAATGCAATATTATTCAGGCCAATGGTTCACCGAGTGAATCCAGCATCCTTTCTCTGACAGTGGCTAATTGTGGCCATTCTCTCCTAGCAGTAAAAGGCAGCGTTCCCCAAGCCTACCTTCCTAATAATCCTTAGTAGACCTTATCTCAAACATACTCTCTGATAACACATTGAACTTCAAAGGCAAGAGGGCAAAGACCCTTTCCATCACGTTATCTGCACAACTGGACAGACATTGGGCTCCAGTGCTGAGAGCACAGAGCTGAGAATCTGTCCATCTCTTCCTCCAGTCCCCAATGTCTGAGCCTTAGACAAATCACTCAGCCTTCCTGTACGCAACATGGACTATAAATTTTCTGAATTATGAACACAGTAACTCCGTAAGTTAAAAATATAAAAACATAATGGCCATACTGGATAAGACCAAAAGTCCATCAAGCCTAGTATCCTGTTTTCAATCCAGGTCGTAAGAGCCTGGCTGGATCCCAAAATGTAGCACAATTCCAGGCTACTTACCTCCAGGAATAAGCAATGGTTTTCGTAGAAGTCTACTTTAATTTTCCACCAGGAACCTGTCCAAACCTTTTTTAAGCTCACCTATGCTAACTGCTTCTACCACATCCTCCGGCAATGAATTCCAGAGCTCAATTAAGCATGGAGTGAAAAAAAAAAGTTCTTCTATTTGTTTTAAATGTACTACTTAGTAATGTCATGTGTTTCCCCTAGTCTCTATACTTTCTGAAAGTGTAAACAATCATTCTGTGTTTGCCCATTCCACTCCATTCAGTTTTTTACAGACCTTTATCATACTTCTCCTCAGCTGTCTCTTCTCTAAGCTGAAGAACCTTAACCTCTTCAGCCTTTCCGCAGAGGGGAGTTATTCCATACTCTTTATCATTTTGGTTACCCTCTCTGTACCTTTTCTAAATTCCACTAAATCTTTTTTGAGATGCAGCGAAACGAATTGACGACAATACTCAAGGTTCAGTCACACCATGGAGTGATAGAGACATGATGGTGATATCCTTTTTTTTATTCTCTATTCCTTTCATAATAATTTCTTACATTCTGTTTGCTTTTTTTGGCTGCTGCCACATACTGAAAGAAGATTTCTCACAATCCACATGCAATTTAACAACTTGGAATAATTTGATGTCATCTGCAAATCTGATCACTTCTCTCATTCCCATTTCAAGATCATTTATAAATATGCTAAAGAGTGCTGGTTCCGGTACAAATCTCTGTGGTACTCCGCTATTTACCTTTCTCCATTGAGAATACTTAGCCCTACTTTCTGTTTTCTATCTTTAAAACTAGTTCTTTATCCACAACTGGGAATTGCCTCCGATCTCATGACTTTTTAATTTCCTCAGGAGTCTCTCATGAGGCACTTTGTCACAGACATTTTGAAAATCCAGATACAGTATATCAGCTGGCTCACCTTTATCCACATGTTTACTCAGGCTTTAATAAAAAAATGTAGCAGATTAGCTAAGCAAAGTCTTGCCTCACCAAATGCATGTTGGCTTTTAAACCATCGCTATCTACATGTTCAGCAATTTTGTTCTTTATAAAAGTGTTTACCATTTTGACTGGCCACACTTCAATGTTTAGATACGTTGGTTCTGCACAGTACTGTGCCTGCTAATGATGCAACAAAGGATAAATACCAATGTCCTTCACCGGTACTCTTCTATTCATGACTTCAGAGGTGGTAACAATTAGAGACAACATACTGATCTTAAGCGATGGCCTCTTTCCCTAGTCCTGCTACCTTCAATTTAGAGAATTTTTAAACGAGACAGGTTCATGAGATGGTAAGCAGAAAATGGAAATCACACTCCAAGCACACAAACATAGGGTTAGAGCAGAGGGAATGCTCCGATTGGTTGCTGAAATGTGGGAAATAGTGACCCATGAAAAAACTCACTTACAGAATCAGGGTAAGTCAGACTGGTGCTGCCGGACAACATGGCCACATCTTCAACACTGGAATCCACGGCATCACCATCCAGCACTGCCTGTTACAAAACAGCAAACCATAGGGGTCAGAGTCATCACAAAGAGCTTACTGTTCTTTCTTACACACACACACACACACACACACACACACACACACACACACACTCAATGACAGCATACACAATTGCTAAAAACTCCATCCCCCCAGATACACACTCGAAGGTCAATATTCAGCCATGTGACAATATACAATTTGAAACGTCTAATAGATGATTTCAAATTATACATATAGGGCATGTTTACTATTCCCACTGAATAAAATGGGACGGAGTTACAAACAGTACATGTTCACTCTAGTCAGTGTTACCAAATATAAACATATAAACTTGGGAAATTCAAATTAGACACTTCAAGTTATACCTGTTACTTTTGTATCCCACCTAGATGTTAATAGCTGATTGAATATTAGTGGAGGAGTAACCTAGTGGTTAGAGTAGCAGCCCTTGGACCATCAAGATCAGGGTTCAAAACTCACTGGTACTCCTTGTGGCCTTGAGCAAGTCACTTAATCCTCCACAGCCTCAGATACAAACTTAGACTGTAAGCCCTCTGGGGACAAGGAAATGCCTACTCTACCTGAATGTGACTTTCCTTGAACTACTACTGCAAAGGCATGAGCCAAATGCTAATAAGTATGCTTCTGGCTATACACCTCTGTGGCAATAACAGTAGATAAAGATCATACAGCCCATCCAGTCTAAGTGGTGCCACTCTTGGGACACCCTAATCCACATGCCCCTTTTTCGATGGATAGTTTTGGACACGTAGGGGGTTATTTTAGAAGACCTATTTGCAATTTTCATATTGAAAATCTGGCATTTAAAAATGGAAATGGCAGCCATGTCCAACTGCCAATTTTATAAAGGGCTAAATTTACACGTGAATGCACACAATATGTAAAAATTGCAAAGGGGCATGTCGGGGGTGGGTCAAAAATCTAAACTTGTATTCCCCATTTCATATAAAGAATGCACATGTATAATCCAAACTGTCCATGTTGGGATTTACAGCTACTTCCTGGCATGTAGAGGATTTTAAACAATGCTCGTTTCGGCCAGCCTTTCACTGGTGGAGTTAAGATGACTAGCCCGCTTAATCTCCATTATTTTCCCCCTCCAAACTGAAATGAATTAAAGATAGGAGTCTCTATAGTCAACTGGCAGCAATTAGACATATAGATTTGCAAAGCAAAATTTACATGTGTAGAGCCCTGATCGGCGTCTGCAGATGGGAGCGGGAAAGAGGAGCCCCTCTTGCTCCCCGCCACCGAGGCCAATCAGGACCAGGACACGGGACTTTTTAAAACTACAAGCGCCATCAAATGCAAGACCATCTACAGCCCCAACTGGCATCTGCAGAAGTGGGAAAGAGAAGTCCCTCTCACTCCTTGCTGCTGAGGCCAATCAGGGACGGGACACCAGACTTTTAAAACTACAAGCACCACTGGGCAGACCAAAACAACACACAGCACACGACAACCCTCAAGGACATAGAGACACTGCAAAAATGCGAGTCTGACCCATTACACCATTTAGAATCCCCAGATCTTCAATCAAACCATGTTGCCTCTATAAGCAACTGCTACATTCTCCTCACCTGTACTCTACTAGCGTCAATCCACTTTACCTACACAACGCATACCCTCACACATCCTCTCTATCAATGCCTTCTTACCGTCATCCAGCCTCTACATATCCCCCACTACCATACAAAGCAACGGAGCTCACAATACCTTATCACAATATCTGTCAGAACTAAGCTCCCTCAACCAACATTTACGCTCACCACAACCACCCACGCATGCTCATAAACACACAATCGATAACAAGATCCAAGCCATCAAAGACTTCCTCTCCACCCACAACCTGCATCACAGAATCATGACATCATACTAATGAACCAATTACTACCCAATGATTTCAGCCTTTTCCACTGCCCTCAATCTCACCACAGAGGTGGAGGGGTGCTAATCCTGGCCAAATCTCACCTCCACCTCCGATACCTGTCCACTAGTAGCACCGATGCAACCGATACCCTCACCAAAACCAACAAGCAAGTCTCCATCTGCCTCATCTACAGGGCACCTACCACATCGACCACAGACCTGTCTGGAGTACTAGAGATAGTACTCGAAAACACCAAAACAAAGACCTCCTCGTCCTGGGTGATTTCAACTTCCCTTCACTACAACCCAAGCATGCCACTGCATTCCTGGAAGCTATGACAGCCATGGACCTCACCCATATCGTTCACAAACCCACCCATCTGAAGGGCAACACCCTCGACATTACCTTCATCAACAACCTCTCAACGCACTCAAGCACTTCCTACTCAATACAATCTCACCCAGTATCGTGGTCAGACCACTCGCTGATCACATTCACAATACCCAGCAATGCATTGCCAATCCAGACCGATCATCCACAACCCAACAGACAATTTAAGACATCTGACAAAGACAACTTCCTCACGGACATTCTACCTCAGCTGAAAACCAAGACAACTGACCCCGACACCTTCTTAACCAACTGGAACACCGTAATCAGCAAAGCTGCAACCATAACCGCCACCACTCCAACAAAGACATATAAGAAATCAAAGACTCCATGGTATACCCCAAACCTTTGAAGACAGAAAATCCAGCTCCGAAAGCTCGAGCAAAAATGGCACAAATCAACACTCAACACAGACAGAACTAACTACATGAAACACTGCAACAGACTACGCCATGTGCACTTACCACACCAAGTTACTCATTAGTTCTCTAAATCACCTCAGAGAACTAGTCAACATCAGGCAGCTCACAACACCCCCTTCCAGCAGCACCATTGACACCATCATCAGCCTGCAACTGCTAGCCAGCCATTACAAGCAACTCCACCCATACCCCAATCCACTAACCACCCTCCCTCCGACCCAAAGCACTCCCTCTTCCACGTGGCCCACCTTTGACTCTGTAGCAAAGACAACATAGAGTCCATCATTGTATCCCTCAACACAACCACCTCCCCCCTCGATCCATGCCCAGTAAGCTGGCTCAAAGTGTTCAAACAAGACATCAGCCCCACACTTGCAAAAATTATGTAATCAATACTACAACGAGGACATATGCCCAACTGTTTGAAACTATCCTCCATACGCCCCACCCTCAAGAAACCCAACCTCAACCCCTCTGATCCAGCATCCTGCAGACAGATAAGCTTCACTTTCTTAACCAAAATCATAGAAAAAGCCGTCCAACTACAACGCCAGGATTTTGTGGACAAAAAACTCTCCTCGACTCCCAACAACACAGATTCCGGCCCCTCCATGGAGAAGAGACACTGATGGTCTCCCTCACAAACACCACTGTGAAAGGAATTTGAGACACAAAACAAGGATACATCAAGCTCTTTCTCGACATATCTGCTGCATTTGATACCATCAATCACAACATTCTTCTCCAACGTCTACGATCCATCGGTCTTCAGAGCACTGTTCTACAATGGTTCAATTCCTACCTGATGGACAGACACCAACAAATAAAATTTGGAACTACCGCATCCTCCCCCTACCAGCAAACGCAAGGCGTATCTCAGGGATCTACTCCATCTTCAGTCACTCAGCACCATCATCAGATCCCACATCTACTTACATATCTATGCTGATGATAAAAACCACCAATCTTCAAAAACCTCCTACAATGCTTTGACGAAATGTCAAGAAGGCTAACAAGTAATAATCTGGCAATTAATTACAAAAAAGCAGAAGCCCTATTCGTCACAAAAGATCTTACTTTCAATCCTCCTACCACCCTTATTGTAAACAAAACACAAATAAAAGTGCAAACTCAAATCAAATACCTTGGCATCATCTTGGATCAACAACTCTCCTTCACCCCACAGATACTCAATACAATCTGCTTCAAGACGAAGACCCTACAATGGCTACACCCCCTCCTCAAACCAACAGACTTCTTCTCCGCTCTCCAAGCCCTGATCTTCCCACATCTCGACTACTGTAATTCCATCTACCAAGGCCTACCACAGTCCACCTTACTCCCCCTAAGTACTGCTGTACACTCCACCGCACACATACTTAAAGGAGCCTCGAAGTATGACCACATCACATACATCCTGAAGCATATACACTGGCTGCTACTCGAAAACCGGATTAAATACAAGACTCTCCTTCTCACCCACAAGGCGATCCACTGCCACACCACCTCACACCTGCAGTCTCTACTCCAAACCCCACAACAAAACAAACCAAGAAGACAATCACCCTTATCATCCCACATTCAAAAGCAAAAAGCAAGCATGTGCACGGGCCTTTGAACTATATGCACCATTTGGAACACCCTGCCAGACCCAATCTGAAACATACCAGACCTCCATAACTTCCGGAAGCACCTGAAAAACCACCTGTTAATTTGAGCACTTTGGCCCCTTACACAACCACCCTCTTCAAACATACACAAAACCCACAAACCTCAAACAAACAGAATAAGTTCCTAGGCAATCCCTCTTGAACACACCCTGTATACAGCCCACCAATGTAAATAACCAACCAACCTGCCTATATTCAATCTTCTTGTATATAAGTTATCTGCTTATTGTACATAAGTTGTTTTGTTCTATGCATTAGCATATTAGTTATAGTTCTATTAGTGTAAGTATCCCCAGCAAACCTAAGTAAACAACTTAAATACCTAAATACAACCTTAAAACTAAGATGCAGACAGCAGCGAGATGGGGGCTTTCCAGTCTTTTGCATTGAGTGTCACATAGAAACATAGAAACATGATGACAGAAAAAGACCACAAGGCCCATCTAGTCTGTCCTTCCATAACAACAACTACAACAGTCCACTTTTTACCTTTAGAGATCCTCTGTGTTGGTCCCATGCTTTTTTGAATTCAGTTACTGTCCTCATCTCTACCACCTCCACTGGGAGACTATTCCACGGATCCACTACTCTTTCCGTAAAGAAATATTTCCGCATATCACTCCTGAATCTATCTCCCTTCACCCTCATCCCATGTCCCCTCGTCGCAGAACTTGCTTTCAATTGAAAGAGGCTCTCTCCCTGAACATTTATGCCACGGAGGTATTTAAACATCTCAATCATATCACCTCTATCCCGCCTTTCCTCTAAGGTGTACATATTAAGATCCTTAAGTCTGTCCTCATATGCTTTATAATGAAGACTACTAATCATCTTAGTAGCAACCCTCTGCACCGACTCCATCCTGTTCACATCCTTTTGAAGGTGCGGTCTCCAGAATTGCACACCATACTCCAAATGAGGTCGCACCAAAGACTTATACAGAGGCATTATCACTGAATGATTTTCTCCCAGTTGGTGAGGGAGTCTTACAGGTGCACTAGGTGCAAGGAACTCTTTGCTCTCAGGGAACGAATCTGATCTCTGGAGGCTAGAGTAGCAGACCTGGGGGACATAAGGAAGACAGAGAGGTACATAGATGAGACCTACAGGGATGTAGTACTGTAATTCCACCTCCAATCTGGCAGCATCCCTGTTGCCATAGAAGAGAGAGGTCACGTGACATGACAGCATCACCCTAGTGTAGCAGGAAGTGATCCTGTAGCTAGGACCTGTCTTCCAGGTGATGTAAAACACTCTCGCACAGAGGAGGTTTCTCCAGAGTCATGTGCCCATGAGGGAAGGGTTAGGACAGCCGTTATAGTTGGTGATTCCATCATTAGGCATGTAGATAGCTGGATGGCTGATGGATGTGAGGATCACCTGATAACATGCCTGCCTGGTGCAAAGGTAGCAGACCTCACGCGCCACCCAGACAAGGTCTTAGAGAGTGCTGGGGAGGAGTCTGCTGTCTTGGTACATGTTGATACCAATGACAAAGGAAAGTGTGGTAGAGAGGTTCTGGACGCCAAATTTAGGCTTTCAGGTAGGAAGTTGAAATCCAGAACTTCCAGGCTAGCATTCTCCAAAATGCTTCTCGTTCCACGCGCAGGAGCCAAAAGGCAGGCAGAGCTCCAAAGTCTCAATGCATGGATGAGACAACGGTGCAAGGAAGACAGTTTTGGATTTGTTAGGAACTGGGGAACATTCTGGGGAAAGGAGGGGCTTTTCCGAAGGAATGGCCTCCACCTTAACCGGGATGGAACCAGGCTGCCGACATTAACCTTTAAAAGCTGCTCTAGCTCCTTTGAAGGATACTAGCAAAAGAGTGAAGTTAGGGCATAGCAACAGACAGGTTCCAATAAAGACAAAAGTAACCCAAATGCCCTTGAGTACAGAGCAGACAGAACTTAAAGATTCCAAATTACCTCTGCTTACTGATAACCATATTAATATGAATAAAATACAGCCTCTAAAATGCTTATATGCAAATGCTAGAAGTCTAAAAAATAAGATTGGAAAGTTAGAATATATAGCACTAAATGAGAGGTTAGATAAGATTGGTATCTTGGAGACATGATGGAAGGAGGACAACCAGTGGGACACTGATACGATATAGTTTGTACCCAGGGAATGATAGAGCAGATCAAATTGGTGGAGGGGTTGCACTCTATGTTAGGGAGGGCATTGAGTCACAAAGGATTAAAGTTTTGCAGGAAACAAAATTCACTGTAGAATCTCTATGGATTGAAATTCCATGTAAAAAGGGAAGGGGAAGGGGCAGGCTATGGTAGTGGGGGTGTACTATCGACCGCCTGGCCAGAATGAACAAACGGGTGATGAAATCCTCAAAGAAACCAGGGAAGCTAACAAAAGTTACAGCACAGTAATAATAATGGGTGATTTCAATTACCCCGATATCGACTTGGTCAATGTCACGGCAGGACATGCTAGGGAGATAAAGTTTCTAGATGAAATAAATGATTGCTTATTGGAGCAGCTGGTTCATGAACCGATCAGAGAGGGAGCCATTCTGGTTCAAGAGATAAGGGTGTTGGGGCTACTTGGCAATAGTGACCATAGCAAGATCGGGTTTGACTTAATAAATGGAGCAAGGATGGCAAGGAAATCCACAATACTACCTTTTAGCTTTCAAGAGAGAGACTATGATAAAATGAAGAAAACAGTTAAGAGAAAACTTAAAAGGAGCAGTTGCAAAGGTTAAAGACTTACATCAAGCATGGGTGTTGTTTAAAAATACTATTTTGGAATCCCAGACCAGCTGTATTCCACACTTTAAGAAAAGTGGAAGGAAGTCCAAAAAACTGCCAGCATGGTTTAAAGGTCCATAAACCATTATTAAAGGGACCCAGGAAATCCACTGCTTGCTTGCCCCAATACAAGCATTGTGGAACCTGTGTCTTTTCGGGAAATTGCTAGGTACTTGTGACCTAGACTGGCCACTGTTGGAAACAGGATACTGAGCTTGATGGACCTTGGTCTGACCCAGTATGCTCAAGGTAATTGACAACATCAAGAGGTGTCATCATTTTCATCGACATCACTTCAGCCTTTGACACAGACGACCACAGCAACCTGCTATCAAGACTCCAACATATCGGGCTACATAGCACCACCTTGAACTGGTTTACCTCCTACCTCACAGACAGGCAGCTACAAGTCAAATGCGGCCCCATCACTTCCCCAACCATTCATAGCCAAACAAGGCGTACCGCAAGGTTCCACCCTCTCTGCACCGTTATTTAGTCTTTACATACATCCCATCTGCGCCATCATCAGAAAACACAATATCCAATACACTATCTACACAGATGACATAATGATATACACCCCGATCAACCTGGACAACCCAGACTACTCAAAAATAGCAGACTGCCTACAACAAATAACAAGCTGGCTCTTGCAAAACAACTTGACCATAAATTACAACAAGACAGAAGCTCTACTTATAACCAGAAACTCCGCCTTCATCTCCCCACTCACCATCGAACTCAACAACATCACAATACACATAAAATCGGAAGTAAAATACCTCTGAGTTACCCGTGACAGAGAGCTAAACCTCCAGTCTCACATCAGCAAAACCACCAGGAACGCCTACCTCAATATGAGAACCATTAGATGCATCAAGCCAATTCTCTCCCAAGATCACTTCTGGACAATGTTCCCTCTAATTTTCTGTAGGCTGTGTGCGCATAAAATATCAGCTGTGTGCAGCTTTTGAAGGAAGGTTAAATTTTTGTGCGCCACATAACGACACTCGGAGTTATATACTTTAAAATTTGACTACACGTCAGAATACAGTATGTACACCACATTGATTTTAATCAAATTAAATGAAAATAGACGATTACTAAATGAAGCGGGAAAATAGTAATTAGATCTTACCTGCTAATTAGTGTTCCTGAAGGAACGACAGTCCAGTCCCTTTACTTCTGGGTTACGCAACCCTTCCAGCAGCTTGGAGGCTGAGCCCAACCTTTTTGGGGATGGAGCGGTATAAATACCACTGGGACCACCCACCAACTCCAGTATTCGAATGAAAAAGCAGACTTATCGAACTTCCATCCAAAAACCTCATAATGAAATATAAACTAAGTCTAAACTAATATCTCAATAATCTATCCAATAGGCATTATCAATTTCTTTCTTTTTTTTTTTTTGGAAAGTATAGGGGAAGGAGAGGAGGAATGGCAACGGACGGAGGAGGTGGCTGCTTCTATCCAACCCGGCCTTCCCCTGCACTCCCTCCCGCCGAACCGGCTCTGCACTCGGTCCAATGCTCCTCTATGAACGTGAGGTCTTAACAGTTGCCGGAACCGGGTGGGATCAGGGACTGGACCGTCGTTCCTTCAGGAACACTAATTAGCAGGTAAGATCTAATTACTATTTCCTTATCGTCACTCCAGTCCAGTCCCTTTACTTCTGGGATGTACCAGAGCAGTTCAACCCTGGGTGGGATCCGGCATACCGGCCCGAAGAACCGCTAGACCGAAACGAGCATCCGCCGTACTCTGCACGTCCAGTCTATAGTGTTTGGTGAAGGTATGCAGCGAGGCCCAAGTCGCTGCTCTACAAATATCCAGCGGGGGAACAAGACTGTATTCCGCCCAAGAGGTCGCCTGTGCCCGAGTGGAGTGAGCCCTCAGACCCACCGGGACCTGCTTCCCCTTTAGGATGTAGGCGGAGGCAATCGACTCTCTAATCCACCTGGAGATTGAGGCCTTGGCCGCCGCCTCACCTTTGTGCGGCCCTCCGAACTGAATGAACAGTCGGTCGGACTTTCGGAATGGTGCTGTGCGAGATAGGTACCGTTTCAAGGCTCTCTGGACGTCTAGCAGACGCAGTTTGCTATCCCTACCTTCCTGCCCCTTGGCCGAGAAGGCCGGCAGGGTGACTGTCTGGTTTACATGAAAGGGAGAGATAACCTTGGGCAAGAAGGAAGGCACTGTGCGCAGAACCACCTTGTCCTTTAGGAAGGTCAGGAAGGGAGGCTGGGCGGACAGCGCCTGCAATTCCGAAACCCTCCTGGCCGAGCAGATAGCGACCAGGAAAACTGTCTTTAGGATTAGATCCTTTAAGGAGGCTCTCTTCACTGGCTCAAAGGGTTCTCCGACCATGGCATTCAGCACTAGGTTAAGGTCCCAAGAGGGGATGACCGCCCTCTGTTGAGGGCGTAGCCGACTAACTGCTCTTAAGAACCTGGAGACGTCTGGGTGTTCCCCTAAGGGTTCTCCACGGACCTTGCCTCTATAGCAAGCGATTGCCGCTAGCTGGACCCGCAGGGAGCTGTGCGCCAAACCCTTATCAAATCCTGCTTGCAAGAATTCCAGGACCTCTGAGACAGAGGCCGAAAGAGGTTTCCGACGATGCTCTGCACACCAGGCTTCGAATATGCGCCAAACCCTTACATAGGATAGACAGGTCGAGCGCTTCTTAGCCTTCAACAGCGTCGAAATTACTGCTCCTGAGTAGCCTCGCTTTAGGAACCGCGCCCTCTCAATAGCCAGGCCGTAAGCGAGAATCGATCCACGTGAGGCATCCAAACCGGACCTTGCCTCAGCAGGTCCCTTTTGCAAGGGAGCCTCCAAGGAGGGTCGGCGACCATCCTCACCAGATCCGCATACCAGGGGCGGCGAGGCCAATCCGGAGCTATGAGGACTACAAACCCTTGGTGAGACTCCACCCTCTGTAGAACCTTTCCGATCAGGGCCCACGGAGGGAATACATAGAGCAGGCCTTCGGAAGGCCACTTTTGTGACAGGGCATCTAAGCCCTCGGACATTCTTTCCTTCCTTCGGCTGAAGAACCTGTTTACCTTGGCTGTAGAGAACCGCGCCATGAGGTCCATGACTGGGAGACCCCAACGGGCCACTATCTGGTCGAAGGTCTCCTGTTCTAGTTCCCACTCCCCGTGGTCTATCTTGCATCTGCTGAGGAAGTCGGCTGTGACGTTGTCCTCGCCCGCCACATGCTGAGCTGAAAGTGCCAGCAGTCTGGACTCCGCCCACTGGAAGAGGGCGTCCGCCTCTTTCTCCAAGGCAGGACTGCTGGTGCCTCCCTGGTGGTTGATGTAGGCCACCGCCGTGACATTGTCGGAAAGGACGCGAATTGCTTTTCCTTGGACTAAAGCCGTGAACGCCTTGAGCGCCAGGGTGACGGCCCTCAGCTCCAGTCTGTTGATGGGCCATTGTGATTCCAACGGTGTCCAACGTCCCTGGACGAACTGGTCCTCGCAGTGTGCTCCCCAGCCTAACAGGCTGGCATCCGTAGTCAATAGTAACCACTGATGAGGTTCGAGGGGCATCCCGCGGTCCAAATTCCTTGGACATCGCCACCAGTGGAGGGACTGTTTGGTCCGCGGAGCGCAAGGTAACTGCATTGCCAGAGGTTGATGCTGAGGAGACCCTCGACGTAACAGCGCCCGCTGCAGCGGTCGCATGTGCGCCCTGGCCCATGGGACTACCTCTATCGCCGCCGCCATAGTTCTCAGGACCTGAAGATAATGCCACGCCGAGGGATTTCGCCTGCCGAGAAACTGCGTGACTAGAAGCCTTAGCTCTCTTGATCTTGACCGAGACAGGAATAACCTGCCCCTGTGGGTGTCGAACCTTGCTCCGAGGTACTCGAGTTCCTGAGAGGGAGACATCCTGCTCTTTAGGCGATTGATGACCCACCCCAATTCTTCTAGAACCTGAACCACTCTGGCCGTTGCCGCATGACTTTCCTCTTGCGACTTCGCTCGGATCAGCCAGTCGTCCAAGTAGGGGTGCACTAATATTCCCTCCTTCCGAAGGAAGGCCGCCACTACCACCATTACCTTGGTGAACATCCTGGGGGCCGTAGCTAGGCCGAAGGGTAGGGCCTGGAACTGAAAGTGGCCTCTTGGCACTGCGAATCTCAGGAATTGTTGATGGGACTTCCTGACCGGGATATGAAGGTAGGCTTCTGTCAAGTCGAGTGACGTTAGGAACTCCCCTTCCCTTACGGCCGCTATGACTGAGCGTAGGGTTTCCATCCGGAAGTGTGGCACCCTGAGGCAGCGGTTGACCTGTTTTAGATCCAGGATCGGTCGAAAGGAGCCTTCCTTTTTTGGTACTACGAAGTAAATCGAGTACCGACCAGAGCCGCACTGGTCTGGTGGTACAGGGACCACCGCCCCTAGCGCTATTAGGCAGGCAAGAGTCACCTCTATTGCCGCCCTCTTTGCTGAAGAACCGCAGGGAGACTGAACAAACGCTGGAAGTATTTGTTTTGAGAATTCGAGAGCATAACCTTCTCTGATCACCTCTAGGACCCATTGGTCGGACGTGACTCGGGACCAGGCGGGAAGAAACAGCCTCAGGCGGGAAGAAACAGCCTCAGGCGACCGCCTACCGGCTGTCCTTCCTCCTGGACCCCCGTCATCTCATTGTTGTTTTCTGGGTCCCGGGAAGGAGGAGGCACCAAAACCCCGTCCTGCCCCCCGAAAACCTCTGAAGCCTTGTCCCTTCGAGGGAAAACGGCCCCTGGGAAAGGAGCCTGACCTGGCTGGGCGAAATCTCCGCGAGTCCCTAGGCTGGGAGCACACTGGGGCTAGAGGGCGCCCTTGCTTTGGTCTATCTTCCGGGAGTCTGCCTCCCTTAGACTCACCCAGGTCCTTAACTAGCTTCTCTAAGTCCTCCCCAAATGAGTTTCCCCTTAAAGGGGAGTCGGCTCAAGCGTGTCTTCGAGGAAGCGTCAGCTGCCCAATTTCGTAGCCACAGATACCGCCTAGCCGCCACAACCGAGGCCATGTTCTTGGCTAGGCTTCTAATGAGGTCATACTGACTGTCCGCCAAGTAGGCCGCTCCGGATTCCACCTTAGCTGAGTTGGCCTGTATCTCGCCCGTTGAACCCTCTGCCTGGAGCTGTTGGGCCCACCGTAAACAGGCCCGAGCCATCCAAGCTCCGGACACGGAGGCCTGCAAGGCGAGAGCGCTTACATCAAAGGCTTGTTTCAGGAGCGTATCCAACTTCCTGTCCTGCGCGTCTTTTAAGGCCGAACTGCCCTCCACTGGTATCGTCGTCTTCTTAGTAACTGCTGATACCGCTGCATCCACTCTGGGAGATCTTAGCAGCTCTTTATCTGCCTCTGGGAGCGGGTATAGACGAGACATGGTCCTGACTCCCCTTAAGTTTGATTCTGGCTGGTCCCATTCTTCCTGGATCATCTGGCGCACGACCCTGTGGACAGGGAAAACCTTTTGGGATCTCCTGATGGCCTGGATTAAGGGGTCCTCCAACGCTTCTTCCTGCGATGGCGTGTCTGAGGCCACATTGAGAACTTTTAGGGACTCATTAATTAACGCCGGGAGCTCCTCACGGCGAAAGACTCTCACTATCCATGACTGATCTTCTTCCGGGATCTCTCCTTCCTCCAGCTCCGCTTCATCCTCCTCCAAGTCTTTAACTGAGCTATCCTCCTCCTGAGTATCCTGGGATAGAGATGTTAGGAGCTCTTCGCCGCCCAGACGTGGGCGCTTAGCAGGGATACCGGCTTCCTGATTGGTAGCCCCGAGGGCTCTAGCTGATTTGTCCTCTGCTGGCGGGGCAACCTCTTCTGCCCCCAGGCCCTGATTACGTAGGCAGTAGGCCTTATGGAGCAAGAGGATGAAGTCAGGAGAGAAAAAATCTCCGGACCCCCAGCACTAGAGTGGGGGGAGGGTAGAGGCAGAGGGGGCATAGGCAGGTCCGTAGGAGTGGAGATAGGAAACTGGGACCCCCCCTTCCCCTTCCAGAGGGTCTCCTGATCCCTGGGAGGGCTGCAACATGGCCAGGTTAATCTCCTGTTCCACTGATGCGGCCTCCGCGGCACAGCTCCTGCAGATTCCTGTCTCTGCGGAGGTGCCCCTGCGCGTTCCACAGGAAGGGCAGCGTGGCTTGGATGCCATGGGCAAGAGCCGAGGCTTCCCTTTCAGAGCAGCCGAACTAAGGCAATATATCCCCTGAGAAAGAGCAGAGACCTTTATAATGCTTTCCTAATAGGGACCAATCCAAGGAAAGTGAAGATTAAAATAAACAAGAAACCAAACTTAAAATAAGATAAAATTAATTTGAATTAAAATTAAATTAAATTTAATTAAACTGAACTGAGCAGACATTATGTGCAACAAACACCCCTGCCCAAAATGAACTCAGTACTTGCAGTTAGAAGCTTCTCTGTTGCCTGTGCAGAGGCCCGACTCAGCGATCTCGGGCCGTTGGCTCCACACCTGGTAGGCCTCAACCACGTGGAGCCCGACCCGGAGGACCGCGAATGTGCCTTCGCGTCGCTGGAAGAGAGGAGTCAGGGCAAGGAACACTCTCCAGCACCGGTACCGGCTTCCTCCCGCTGCCGCTTTAAGGCCTCCGTCGGCTGACTGCAATCGCGGCTCTGGGGCTCGACTCCACGTCCCTTCGCTCCGGAGCGGGACAGGCCGGAGGAGGTTAGTCGCGGCGTGCCTCCAGCGCTCAGCCACCGGGGGGGGGCTTCGGCGCGAGGCAGAGCAGGTCTCCGCAGAGATGATGCAGGGTAAGGTTGGGTCAGCTGCGAGAGGAACGCTGACTAGTCCTCCTCGCTGCTGCTGGTAAGACTCTCCTCCGATGTCCGGCCCGGGGGGGGGGGGGGGGGGGGGGAGAGAGAGGGCAGGAGAGAATTAAAGCTACAGAGCCAAGTAATTACAAATGACTCAATCCACAGGAAAGGAACTTAAAAGAATTTAAAAGAATTAAAATTTAAAGAAGGGAGACTCCAGTAAGCCCTAGGCTTACGGAACCCTCCAGCTGCTTGGAGGCTGAGAATACTGGAGTTGGTGGGTGGTCCCAGTGGTATTTATACCGCTCCATCCCCAAAAAGGTTGGGCTCAGCCTCCAAGCTGCTGGAAGGGTTGCGTAACCCAGAAGTAAAGGGACTGGACTGGAGTGACGATAAGGAATTTCTAGTAATTACAATCATAACTTTTAAATTTTAAGACGTCTGTGTTGTTTTCTATCAGAATCAGAACCATAATTTTTGTGCGCTTTGTTGTAAAGTATGTGCGCTCGCTCGGCGAGGTGTGTGTGCGCGCGCACACGTGCACAGCTTAGAGGGAACAGTGCTTCTGGACTGTTTGTCAAGCCATCATCACACCTATTTTGGATTACTGCAATCACATTTACCTGGGGCTCCCAAAACAAGCACGCCGACCCTTGCAGTTGGCGCAGAACACCGCTGCTCGCATAATAACTGGTTCTGCAAGTCACAACCACATCACCCCCATTATGAACCTTCTCCATTTGCTTCCAATTGACTCTCGCATCCAATATAAAACCATACTGAACATCTTCAAAATTAAACAGGACCACTCAGCGAACAGTCTGCAGTCCATCATCAGTTTCAACTCAAAACACCAGACCCAGGAGGAGAGGCACCACGAATACCATCACAACCCCCAAAGACTTCACCAAAATGAGGCAAACCACCTCAAGGAGAGCAATATCCCTGGCAGCACCCGCCCTATGGAATTCCCTCCCTGCCGGCTTAAGATCAACTGTTGACACTAAGGACTTCCGAAAGTTACTCAAGAACACACTCTACATACAGCATTACGGCGACATCACGTAACTTATCCAGAGACCGCCTTAATCTACTGTTCCTGACACCGCTCTACTCCGCCCCGCCCTGCCTGTGCCCGCTCCCCCTCCTCCCCTAAGCATACCCTATCCCCCGACTGTATATAGCACATTGTAGATAGCTCAAGCTGTATACAGTAGATTGTATCTGTTAATTAAGCTACACCTGTATTACACCTACATAAACACTACTATCCACCCACTACATGCTGACACCTCCACACTATACAATTTGAATCGTTTTAAGTGAAAACCGCTTTGATTTTAGGATAAGGCAGGATAGAAATCCTTTTAAATAAATAAATATAAACCGCTTCGACCCGGTGAAAGGCTATATATAAATCCTGCTAAATAAAATAAAAATAAATAGATTATATATAAGATGCAAAATAGTAACTTGCTGAGTTGCCTTTCTTGGTTCCTCTGCTGTAGGTTTCAGTAAATACACTTGCACTCTAACATATCCTTACATGTATTTAGAAAAGGCTCCATCTTTTGTAGGAGATTTTCTAAAATACTGCTAGTATTGTATACACACTGATCTCGACGTCTAAATTCTAATGTCCATGTACTATCTAAAATTTGCCTTAGGATTATCTGTTCAAATGTCTTAAATTTAAAAACAAACACACTTAATGCAGTTTGCATAGACACCACCTGCATAAATGTTTTTGAGTATCAGGCCAGGGATTTTTTTTTATTTTATTTAGTTTTATGTAGAACCTCCATTAAAAAATAGCCCAAAGCAATTTACAGTCAAAAATTAAAAAAAAAACTCAACAACTTACAGAGCTATAACTTAAAAATACACATACATCATAAAACAATCATTATCCAACCCCCAAAACATCACTAATGGTATTCATTCTCAACTATACTGCCATCTCTATCTTTGCAATTCCCATCCTACCCACCCCTCCATGAAGTCCAGGAAGGTTTGCTTCAACAGCTGAGCCTTGATGTATTTCTGAAACAAGAAATCTTTAATAACAAAGGCCTTCTCCAAGTTCTCTCTAACCAAACCTCTGCCTTTCCCAAGACCAACAATATTTCTTTATCCACAGAATGGAGAAACCATCTTGATACATAGATCTCAAGTTTTATCACACAGGTAGCTAGGACATAATCCATTTGAGATTTTACAGGTAAACCTAATCTTACATTTAGCCCATGCTTTCACAGGTAGTCAGTGTGGAAATTTCATTACCGGTGACAGAATCTACAACCTGGGGAACTGAGTCACAAATTTCAAAATTATGCAAAATTATACAAAAGGAAATACTTTTATTTTTCACACAAATAGATTAGATAATGATTTAGAAATTGCTTACAAATAAATGCAAGTACTCTTGCAACAATTATGAGAATATGCTCCTAGCATCATATATCTCAAGTCACTTGCTAAACATGTGATTACATGCACAGAGTAACTTACTGCAGTATCTTGGGTGGGGAAGTGGGTGTGATGTGTTTGTGATCGTGTGACTGCATGGTAGTGAGTAACTGATTGTAGGGTGTTTGAGACAGGCCCTGAGTGATTGCTAGGTACAATGTATGAGTTCGTAGAATGAGTGAGAAGGGTGTGCTTCTGAGGGTATACAATTGGGTTTGGTATGTCTGAGTGGACAGGGTTACCATAGAGGATTGTGTCTGCTTGTCCACGGATGAGTGGAGTGGGTGGAATGTATGGGTGGTGGGTATGCTGCAGATGGGGTTTGTTGATAGCTGGCAGTCTACAAGAATGTGCGTGTGCGAAGATATAACTTTTTTTTTTTTTAAATTTGCAGCATCCCTCTCTTTACTACCTCTATCCATTCCCCGTATGGTTCTCTCCCTCCTTCCATACTTACGGGTACCTCTTCCTCCCTAAGATCTTCAACTCCAGCTCCCCCGCCTCAGATCATAGTAACATAGTATAGGACGGCAGATAAAGATCAGTATGGTCCATCTAGTCTGCCCAGCAAGACAACAAGAGTAGGTGCACCTGCCGCTCCGTGCAGGTCACCCCTCCCCATGCCTTTGTTTAGGGGTGTACCCACTGCTCCATGTAGGTCACCCCTATTTGTTGAGATATAAGAGATGGTTATGTTTATTTTATTTTATCCTGTTTCTATAAAGGGATCTACTGTAGCTGTCCCATGCCATTTTGAATTCTGTCAATGTATTTGCCCCCACTACTTCCATCGGGAGGGCATTCCAAGCATCCACCACTCTTTCAGTGAAAAAGTATTTCATGATGTTGCCTTTCAATTTACCCTCTTGCAACTTCATGTTATGACCTCTACTTTTAAAGCTTCCCTGTCTTTGGAAGAAGTTTGTTTGTTCACTAATACTCTTAAGTATTTAAAGGTCCGAATCATATCTTCCCTGTCCCTCCTCTCCTCCAGAGTGTAATATTTAAGTCTTCACGTCTCTTCTCATAAGTCTTCTGACGCAGGCTCCAAATCATTTTGGTCGCCTTCCTCTGAACATTTTCCAGTCTTTTTATATCCTTTGTGAAATATGGCCTCCAAAACTGGACACAATATTCCAAGTGACGCCTCACCAGCGACTTGTACAGTCATATTAGTACCTCTTCCTTTCTGCTGGTAATTCATCAGGCACACCTTCTCTCCCTTTCCCCAACAGGACGACGCTATTCTTTCCCCTTCTCTATCAAGTATCTCAACTCTCTCTCCCATTCCTCTTCAGAACTCCCCCTCTCTCTTCACCCATGAGGAACCCCCCCCCCCCTTGCCTCCATGAAGTGCTCCTTTCTCTACTTTCCCTCTTCAGGAACCCTTACTGACTTTGAAGCCCCCCCCCCTGCTCGATATACTTTTACCTTTTCAGGCCCACTTCATTGAAAAAGTAATCACATCTCAAGAGCTGTGGTTATTTTAGAGCTGCAGGAATGTAAAAAATGATCCCTTTGCCCAGCAGCTGAAAAATGAAGGGCTCACTGGCTTGAATGGAAGGTCCTTCCAGACCTCCAGTCCCCCATGGGCACAACACCTCTCCAGTCCCAAGAACAGACCTACCATTGCCAATCTTTATAGATACTGACCCTCCAGTAGTCTCTCTATATATGATGAACCTAACAAGATCAATCTATCTAATCAACTAAAAATATATACATAAAAAGCATAACAAGTATGTTTTGTCAGCAAGGAAACATACCAGAATATTAATGGAGTCTGTCATGGAAAATTATGGTAGAGTTGTTAACAGAGTAACCCATCTCTCTTTACACTTGTGAGGTTTACCAATTAAATTTGTCATATTTCAACATTTGTACCTTTATTAGTTTTTTTTTTTTTAAGGGCAAACTGGATAAGCCGTATGGTATTTATCTGTAGCCATGTTTCTGTCTTCCGGTCTTCTCAATTAGGCCCATAAGAGAATTTCCACTTCTTTACAATCCCCATTATGGCCTCCAGTAAAAGTAACAAAATCAATTGTAGCTCTGCTTTCTTCTGTAAGGCTTTTGAAGAAACAATGAACAAGCAAAATCTTGGATCCACAGGGGATTTTTATCTTCACCACTTCTATTCTATCAAAGATTTTCCCCCAGAATGCCTGCATTGCTCTACAATCCCATCTTATCACAATTTCTCCAACAAAATCAGATGGGCTTTTGGCCATTTGCTGGGGTTTTAAATAAAGTCTACTGATCAATTTGAATTGTAGCTTTCCACAATTTGAGGTGAAAAAACATGCATGAAAGTATAAGGGTAACCTCTCCATTCTTCTTCCTCCAGTGGCGAGGAAAACCACCTACCCCATGTGGTAATATTTCTGGGAGAAATCTGATTAGACCAGTGGTTCTTAACCAGTCCTCCTTGAACCCCTAGGCCAGTCGGGTGTTCAGGATAGCCCTAATGAATATGTATGAGATATATATGCATTAGAGATATCCTGCCAACCTGACTAGTTTGTGGCCCTCTAGGGCTGGATTTGGAGACCCCTGCCTTACACCTCTGTCATTTAAGATTGTGAGTGGGCAAGGTGCAGATCTCCTAGACACCCGACTGGCCTAGGGGTTCAAGGAGAACTGGTTAAGAACCACTGGATTAGACAGTCTAAAAAAGGCAGCATAGCATTTCAAAACCAATGATTTTGCCTTTGTTTCTTTAAGCAGAACTGTTTCTCACTCAGAAGACTCCCAAAAACGTTTTTCTCACATCCTCCCCCATCAGTAAGATGTCTTAATTGAAAGTATTGGGAAAAAAAGAAGTAATTCAATCTGAGACAGATAAAAAAGTTTGACAGATGAACAAATCCTTCACTGACCCATATCAACTCCAATCAGGTCTTCTCAAAGTTTTCTATGGGACTATGAAGATATAAGCATAAAATCTCTTAAGAGGTTTTAAGGTGAGAACTTACAAGAAAACTCCGCTTAAGCTGTCGCCAACTTCAAAGTGGCTACCAAAGGAGTAAGGAATAGGATATTTTTCCAGTTAAAGTGTGGGGGCCTCCCCTTCCCTGTTCTAGGCTCATCTCAAATAAGGCTGCATGGCGAAATTTTCTTGCCTCACTCAAAAGGGCTCTTCTGATCTATTATACAAAAATCTCATTGTCCTTAATAAAGCGCCCTATAGTACATTTTCCAATTGAGAGCAGCAACCCATCAGGTTATCTTTACCTTGCTGAAGTCTAAACTAACAGTAGCCAATCCAGGTCACAAGTACCTGGCTATCGGGTTCCCAAAATGTAGACAGATTCCATGCTGTTTATCCCAGAGGTAAGCAATGGATTTCCCCCGTCCACTTTAATCATGATTTATGGACTTCTCCAGGAACTTTTCCAAATCTTTTAAAACCTAGCTATACTAACAGCTTTTGCTACATCCTCTGGTAATACATTCCAGAGCTTAAGTGTTGAATGAAAAAATAATTTCTCCAATTGTTCTTAAAAATGTACTACTTTGTAGCTTCATTGCATGTTCCATAGTCTTTGTACTTTTTAAAAGAGTATACACCAATTTGCATTTACTCATTCCACTCCACTCATTATTTTATAGATCTCTATCCTATCTCCCCTCACAGTCTTTTGTATGCTGAAGAATCCTAATCTTTTAAGCCTTTCCTCCTATGGCAGGGGTGGGCAATTCCGGCCCTCGTGCACCACAATCCAGCCTGGTTTTCATGATGTCCCTAATGAATATTCATGAACCTATTTCCATACAATGGAAGGCAGTGGATGCAAATAGATCTCATGAATATTCATTAGGGACATCATGAAAACCAGGCTGGATTGTGGTGCATGAGGGCCGGAATTGCCCACCCCTGTCCTATGGGTATCTTTCTATCTCCTTTATCATTTTGGTCACCCTTCTCTGTACATCTTTTTTTAAGAAGTGGTAACCAGAACTGCTCTAAGAAAACCCAGGAGCTACTGGGTCGCCAGGAGTCAGCATTGACTCGAAAGCAAACATTGCATTTTGCAACCAGAACTGCACACAATACTTAAGGTGCAGTTGCACCATGAGCTATTCAGAGGCATGATGATATTCTTTGTTCTATCCTCCATGCTTTTCCTTATAATTCCTAGCAATTTATTAGTTTTCTTGGCTGCCACTGCATACTTAGCAGAAGATTTCAATGTATTATCCATGATTACACCTAGATCCTTTTCCTGGGTGGTGACTCCTAATACAGAACCTTATATTATATGCAGAGGGCCCTTAGGCGGGGACCTGAGGTGACTACAAGGGGAAAGAAAATCTTTCTTCAACAAAACATATCAGAATGGACATAGTCCCATTATTTCCATAGAGCAAAGAGCCATTAATCACTCATGAAGTTGGGCTACATCTCCGTTGGCTAAAGATCACCTCTTTGCGGATCCTGGCTAGCAAACTGCACACAAGCTCAACAACAAGAACTTGATCAGCTAACTCCTTGCTGTAAAGCCCCAGCATACGACAGCATCAGACCTGCCTGGCTCCAACTAAGCACCCAAGAAAACATAGCTACAAAAGAGTGCCCGGACAAGCTCTCCCTCTGGACTTTTGGTAACTTCTCTTCACTCACACCTATTCACACACTTACAAACCACTAGGCACTTTTCTCTCTCCTTAGTTTTACCCATTACCTATCACAATGCCAGACCCAGTTACTGTAGTAATACTTCTTCTCTTCCTAACCCAGCCTATTTGTAGATACCTTCTCCCAGCAGCAAAGCCTGATCCCCACCATACATAACTATGGCTAGAGATAGCAAGAAAACACATTCTTCTCTATGAAGCCATCCCGTATATCCTGCTACAAGCATCTCACCAGTTTCTAGCCAAGTTATATTTCCTGTTTTATTATAACTACAATACAGTCACGACTGCATTATATAAGTTACTGTTAAATGTACACCGCACTGATACTGAATAGCGCGGTATAGAAGAGAAATTAAATAAAAAAATAAAATCTCATCCATATTATATGCCAGCCACCAGTCAAGAGCCATGGATGGAAGCCCCCAGATGAAAAATATTTACCCTGTATGCTCATAAATACACGGTCTATCCGAAAGAAATGGCCTGTAATTGTAGACTATGTAGAATGCCATAAGTTAGACATGTTCTTCATAAATGAATCATGGCTAACTGACACGGATACAGTTCTCACAGGCCAGCTACTAAAGCTCCCTAACTATGACCTCTTTAATTGCCCTAGACCTAATAAAACAGGTGGAGGAGTCCTTATGACTAAATGCGACCTCCAATTCCAATGCCATAGCATACACAAAACTAACAACCTAGACGCCATCATGATCTTGAACAAACAATTAACAACTGCTTTGTTTTACTGAGCCCCCTCCATATACGCTGATGACCTCTCCATAGTCCTTGATATGGCATGCAACTATTCAACCAAGAGTAGACCTCTCTGGCTGCTAGGAGACTTCAATCTCCCTGCGCTCTCAATGAAGCATTCCTCTGCCTTTCTGGATGCTATGTCTGCACTGTGCTATAACCAACGAATTCAAGCCCCTATCCACACTAGAGGAAACACCTTGGACCTCATCTTTGCACCCTCATCCACACCCACACCTGCTACCCGCACCAACCGACAAATCATACCAGTACCATGGTCAGACCATAAGGCCATTTTCTTCCACATCCCCTCAACCGCAATGAACCCCGAGACTGCCTTGAATCCTCCTGCACCTCTAGCTCACCGCTTTTGGCCTTTCATCAAAGAAGCACTACCCAGTCTTAATACTGACACCTCTGACTTACTTGAACTGGTACATATATGGAATTGCACCCTAAGCAAGGTTGCACTCCTTCCACAGTCTACGAGAATCACTAAAAGGAACCAAACAGCCATGTGATTCACAGCTGACCCACATATGTCCCTGCTACATCTCAGAAGTTGGAGCGAAAATGGTGACACTCGAGACTACCACAAGACCTCACCATTTACATGAAAACCCTACAAAAACATTGCAGTGCAGTTAATCAAAGAAGAAAGGAATAGCACACAAACATCCTTATGCATTCTCTTAACAAGCCCCGTGAGCTTTTTGGCAACATTCAGTCATTATAAAAACACAACAAAACAACATACTGAAGACACACCACACCCACAGGACTTCGCTACCCATTTTCAGAACAAAGCCAATGGGATCCCCCATAAAATATTAAGTCCTCCATCAGACGATCCTCCTATTGTAATCACTCCTCCTGGTGAAGACACTAACATCTCTGCGTTAAGTGTCTTCCACACATAATCTGCTGAGCAAATTGAGGACATAATAAAAGGGATAAACCCTACCACCTCTCCAGCAGATCCATGTCCTTCTCACTGTATTAAGTCATCCTGCTCTGAATTAGTTCCTTCATCTCTAGAATTGTACACCTCTCCTTCTCCAAAGGCCTGGTTCCATTACAGATAAAACCTGCAACTATCAGACCTCTGCTTAAAAGTTCCAAATTGAACCCCAGTGATGTAAACTCTTTTAGACCCATATCTAGTCTCTCCTTCCTGGCTAAGATAACTGAGAAGATAGTGCAGCAGCAAATCCAAGACCATATTGATGTCCATGCTCCACTAGACAATCACCAACATGGATTTCGCATACAGCATGGGGTCAAAACTCTGCTTGTCACCCTGATAAACAACCTAGTCATGGGCATAAACAAAACTAAACAAGGCTTTATCCTAGACATTGCATCCGCCTTCAACACAGTTTGTCACAACTTCCTCCTTACCCGACTACAGATGAAAGGCATTCAGAGCCTAGCCTTAGACAACAAATGGTACGCATAGGTATGCAAACTTCATCCAATTACTCTCAAACTCAGGTTCCTCCTTATCTGCTTTACTTTTTTAATATTTACATTCAGCCTGTTTGCACCATTATCAAATCATATGGCATATTTTACCACATCTATGCAGACGATGTGCTGCTTTACGCCCACTTCCCCACAGACCCAATTACACCGCGATCACAGACTGCTTTAATGCAGCCTCGGACTGGCTGAAACTACACAACCTAAGAGTGAATTGCAAGAAAACGGAAGTACTTATTCATCACAAAGGACCATCGTTCACTACTCCTCCCACTTTACGGGTAAATGGTGGAGAGCTGAATACGAAGCATGAGGTACGGTAACTGGGAATCACCTTAGGCCAACATCTAAGTATGGAGTCACGCCATAAATAACATCACCAGAGCAGTATACCTAAAACTACGAACCCTCCGTCACCTGCGACCCTTGCTTAAAGCTGTGAACTTCCGCACTGTGTTCCAGACGCTTATCATTCCTCACTTCGATTTCGCAAATATCATTCTTCAAAGCCTGCCAGACTACGTAATTCATCACCTACAAATGGCAATAAACACTGCATCACAAACCCTGGTTGGAGCCTCTAGACAGGATCATATAACACCTATCTTGAAGCAACTCCATTAGCTCCTCATATGTAGCTGCCTTAAGTATAAAGTCATTCAAGATCCTACACAACCTCTTTGCAATCACCCTAGAAGAGATCATACAGTGGACACCAGACAATCGAACCAGAAGGTCTATCATGGCAAAAACTCTCACTGTTCCATCAATAGAAAGAAAAAGCTCTCAGACTGTGAGGAACCAAACCTTCAAACTATACGCACCACCTCTCTGAAACTCTCTCCCCACTCTGATCCGCACCATCTCCGACCTGTCTACTTTCAGGAAAGCTCTAAAGACACATCTTTTCTAACTATGTTCTGAACAAGTAACATAGACCCGCCTTGGCTAAGCTCCTTCTCTTAGATACATAAGCCTGCCTTGATCCAAGCTCCTTACCTAAGCCAGATCCAACTACTTATCATGGCCCAATGACCACTATGTAAATAGTTAACCCCAATTACTACCCAAGTTGTCTCCCTCCCTTGTTAAACTAATTTAACTGTTAGTTTTTGTAGTTGTTTATATTCGCTGTAAACATGATCCTTGTAAACTGCACTGATTTATAAATGGTGTGTTATATAAAACCAACCAAATAAATATTGTATAGCTAAAGCTTGGGTTGTTCTTCCCCGAGTGCAAAACTTTGCATTTGTCCACATTAAATTCATCTGCCATTTAGACGCTCAGCCTCCAAATTTCTCAAGGTCCTCTTGCAATTTTTCACAATCCTCTTGAATTATTTTGTCTCATCTTTAAATTGATCACTTCTCTCATTGTCCCCAATTCTAGGTCATCTACAAGTATGTTAAAAAGCAGAGGACCCAGAATAGTTCCCTGGGGTACTCGACCATTCACCTTTCTTCATTGAGAAAACTGACCCTATTCTTTGGTTTCCATCATTTAATCATAATAGGGCATTGTCTCCTATGCCGCGACTTTTTTAATGTTCTCATTTGCCCTGGAATTTTTAAACTTTAGAAGTAGCTTAGACAGCATACAGCTTTTGCTTTATTCTGCTCAGGCATCTTTGCTAATATTGGAGATTATTCTCTGGACGGTCTCTGGGAAGGGGGAAGAGGGAAGGGAGGTGAAGCTTCATTCACATGCATCAACTCGACCACTCTCCAGATCCTTTTTTGACTTTTTGAACTTAACCCAGGGCTTTGGAAAAGGAGAGAAGAGAAAGGGATACCAGCAACTTTAAAATAAAATTGACATTGAAAGCTACATAGGAATTAGGTTCTTCATATGTATTTAAGAAACAGAAAACCCAACTTCTAGACTATATAAGATGTGTGCATTTCCAAAATGTTTTTAAAGCCACTCAAAAGAAACGTAAATAAATAATTGTTATTGAGACCTAAAGTTTTGCAAATGGGGGGTGGGGTGTTGTTTATCTTGCTTAACCTTTCCATGCAAGTGTGTTTTTAAGTTTAGGTTAATAACGTACATTTTCTTTTGAACCTTTTTACTTGGTTACCTAAGTACTGAAGTGCAACAGGAAACCTCTGGTACCCTGCCAATACGATTTATTGATAATTCAGTCTTCCCCAGTCACTTATTTCTTCTTTTGACAGTTTCTATCAGAAATTTTATACTCCTACTCCCCTCATTAATTGTGGATTCATATGCATATCTGTTTGAAAAAATGTTTTCTTTTATAAATATGAATTTTGCCGTAATTCAGTGCTGTTCTGTACAATTTTTTTTCTTGGTTTATGTATACAAAATTCTGAAATATTAAATTAAACAAAATAAACAAACTACCAGAACTTCTTCCCATTGCAGCAACCATTCCCCACTTATATAACACTTATCCTCTTCCCTATTCCAGATATACAACCTCTCACCCAACATATCACATCTACTTTCTAAGGATACACTCTACAAGTGTTCACATAATAGTAACATAGTAAATGACGGCAGATAAAGACTAGTATGGTCCATCTAGTCTGCCCAGTGGCAAGAGTAGGTGCACCTGCCGCTTCGTGCAGGCCACCCCTCCCCATGGCAGACTTTCATCCTGCCTAGCAATTTTATCAGCGTTAACTGCTAAAGGTGCATCTCTGGTTCAGTTAACAGATTGACTTTACAGACAATTAAAAACAAAAAAAGCAAAGCCTTAACCTTAGTGAAAAAAGTCTTCATTAACAGGTCTAAACACTATTACACAAAACCAGCACCCACCCAGAAAAGCAATGCAGGTGCCAAATTCCCTGTAGTGAACACCCTCTCTTTTCATCAACACAAATAAAACATTTCCCACTTTAAATTCAAAGCAGCATAGTTTATGTATACCAGAGCACAAGAGTGCATTGTAAAATAAATAAATAAAGATATACATACATCACAGCTCCCTATGCATCAACTCTTGGCAAATCAGAAAATTACAAAGCACACAAGCAGCTAGATGTTAGTGATTTCAAGCAAGTGACATACAGCTGTAAGATAGCAAGCCAAAATGAGGCTAGAAAGCAAGTCCCATGAATTTCCCATGGTGCCTCACCTTCATCCTGTCCAATGAAGGAATAGCTACCCCATTGGAGCTATGAAGATCCGAGACCAGCCCCTGCAGAATGGTCTGAATCTAGAGAAAGGGAAAATAAAAGGAGAAAAGAAACTGCTCAGAAGGAATAGACAGAAAACAGATTATAAGAGCCCTCCAGAAAAGTACTGCACTATCACCACTGTAGCAAAGCATCAACAATGATCACTCTAGCTACACACTGTCCAGAAGATCCCACCTCCCGGAGCAGCAGAATCAGGGGAGAAAAAAATAGGTATGAAGCAAAGCAGCTTTCATAAGAATCCTCCCTGAGCACAGAGGCTGCTGAGAAAGAAAAAGCAATGCAGCTAGCCTGCACACCAAACTGCAAAATTCTTCCTTCTGCTGTTGAATTTGTACAAGCCAGCCTGCATGAAAAGTAATAAAGCAACAAAAAGGTCACTTACAGGATCCACAGACAGGTGTCTATCACCAGCAGAACTCTCATCTTTTGTTCTTCTCTTCTTCTTGGCCCCCGCAGGTGCTGCAGGAATGCTCTTCTGTTTAAATTCCTTCAGCTGCAAAGAGAAGGAAACTTGGTTTGGAATATGTTGCAACACTAGAAGTTGCAAGATGTAATCCAAGCCTTTCACAAAACAAACCCAGGCTTTTCCCAGTATGGCATATATCGGGTGCAACTTGCTTAGCATACAATAAAATGGTTACCACACCTAGACTAGAGCCAGTATGTAATCCAAGAAGCTTGGCTTCACAGTCTGCACCATGACCAAATCAATCCTGTCTGAGAAAGATGAACATTCCAAGTGACACATTCATAGAAACATAGAAAAATGAAGACAGAAAAAGACCACATGGTCTATATAGTCTATCCTTCCATATCAACAACTATAACAGTCCCTCTTTTTCCTTTACAGATCCTCTGTGTTTGTCCCATGCTTTTTTGAATTCAGATACTGTCCTCATCTCTACCACCTCCACTGGGAGACTATTCCATGGATTCACCACTCTTTCCGTAAAGAAATATTTCCGTATATCACTCCTGAATCTATCCCCTTTCACCCTCATCGCAGAACTTGCTTTCAATTGAAAGAGGCTCTCCCCCTGAACATTTATGCCACGGAGGTATTTAAACATCTCAATCATATCACCTCTATCCCGCCTTTCCTCTAAGGTGTAGATCCTTAAGTCTGTCCTCATATGCTTTATAATGAAGACCACTAACCATTTTAGTAGTCACCCTCTGTACTGACTCCACCCTGTTTATATCGTTTTGAAGGTGCGGTCTCCAAAACTGCACACAATACTCCAAATGAGGTCGCATCAAAGACTTATACAGAGGCACTATCACCTCCTTATTTCTGCTAGCCATTCCTCTCCGTATGCACCCAAGCATCCTTCTAACTTTTGCTGTCGCCTTTTCTACCTGTTTAGCTTCTTTAAGATCGTCAGACACAACCACGCCCAGGTCCCGCTCTTCTTTAGTGGACAAAAGTACCTCACCCCCTATACTATATTGCTCCCTTGGATTGCTGCAGCCGAAAAGCATGACCTTGCATTTTTAACATTAAATCCCAGCTGCCAAATTCTAAACCATTCTTCAAGCTTAGCTAGATCCCTCCTCATGTTATCTACACCTTCCTGGGTGTCTATTCTATTGCAGACTTTGATATCATCCGCAAAGAGGCAAACCTTACCCAACAGCCCTTCCGCTATATCTCTAACAAAGATGTTAAAAAGAATCATTAGGCATGTAGATAGCTGGGTGGTTGGTGGACGTGAGGATCACCTGGTAACATGCCTGCCCGGTGCGAAGGTAGCAGACCTCACGTGCCACTTAGATAGTGCTGGGGAGGAGTCTGCTGTCTTGGTACATGTCGGTACCAATGACATAGGAAAATGTGGTAGGGAGGTTCTGGAGGCTAAATTTAGGCTTTTAGGTAGGACGTTGAAATCCAGAACTTCCAGGGTAGCGTTCTCTGAAATGCTTCCCGTTCCACACGCAGGACCCAAAAGGCAGGCAGAGCTCCGGAGTCTCAATGCATGGATGAGACAATGGTGCAGAGATGAGGGTTTTGGATTTGTTAGGAACTGGGGAACAATCTGGGGAAAGGAGGGGCTCTTCCGAAGGGATGGGCTTCACCTTAACCGGGATGGAACTAGGCTGCTGGCATTAACCTTTAAAAAGGAGATAGAGCAGCTTTTAAACTAGATAATAGGGGAAAGCCGACAGTCGCCCAAGAGCGCATGGTTCGGAAGAATGTATCCTTGAAGGATACTACTAAAAGCAGAGAGGTTCCAAAAAAGAGTAAAGTAGCCCAAATGCCCTCGAGTATGGAGCAGACACAGCTTAAAGATCCCAAATTACCCATGTCTACCAATAGCCAGATTAATATGAATAAAATGCAGTCTCTAAAATGCTAGAAGTCTAAAAAATAAGATGGGAGAGTTAGAATATATAGCACTAAATGAGAGGTTAGATATGATTGGAATATCAGAGACATGGTGGAAGGAAGACAACCAGTGGGACACTGTGATACCTGGATACAAACTATATCGTAATGATAGAGCTAATCAAATTGGTGGAGGGGTTGCGCTCTATGTTAGAGAGGGCATTGAGTCAGAAAGGATTAAAGTTTTGCAGGAAACAAAATTTGCTGCAGAATCTCTATGGATTGAAATTCCATGTAAAAAGGGGAAGGCGATGGCAGTGGGGGTGTACTATCGACCACCTGGCCAGAATGAACAAATGGATGATGAAATGCTCAAAGAAATCAAGGAAGCTAACAAAAGTTACAACGCAGTAATAATAATGGGTGATTTCAATTACCCCGGTATCGACTGGGTCAGTGTCACGGCAGGACATGCTAGGGAGATAAAGTTTCTAGATGAAATAAATGACTGCTTCTTGGAGCAGCTGGTTCATGAACCGACCAGAGGGGAAGCCATATTGGACCTAGTCCTTAGTGGAACACCAGATCTGGTGCAAGAGATAAGGATGTTGGGGCCACTTGGCAATAGTGATCATATCATGATCACGTTTGATTTATTTAGTGGAGGAGGGATAGTAAGGAAATCCACAGTACTACCTTTTAACTTTCGAAAGGGAGACTATGATAAAATGAGGAAAACAGTTAAGAAAAAACTAAAAGGAGCAGTTACAAAGGTTAAAGACTTACATCAAGCTTGGGTGTTGTTGAAAACTACTATCTTGGAAGCCCAGACCAGCTGTATTCCACGCTTTAAGAAAAGTGGAAGGAAGTCCAAAAAACTGCCAGCATGGTTTAAAGGTGAGGTCAGAGAGGCTGTTGTTGCCAAAAAAGCATCTTTCAGGAAATGGAAAAAAGAGCCAAACGACAAAACCTGGAAACAGCACAAGCACTGGCAAGTCAAATGCAAGGCATTGATAAGGCAGGCAAAGGGAGAATTTGAGAAGAAGCTTGCTGTGGAAGCAAAAACACAAAATAAAGACTTTTTCAAGTACAATCGTAGCAAAAAACCTGTGAGAGAGTCAGTTGGTCCATTAGATATAGAATGGTTAAAGGGGCACTAAGAGGCGACAAGGCGATAGCGGAGAGATAGAATGAATTCTTTGCTTCGGTCTTTACTGAGGAAGATGTAGGGATGTTACCCATGACTGCAGTGGTATTTAAAGGTGTGGAAGAATTGAAGGAAATATCGATACATCGGGAAGATGTATTACAACTATTAGATAAACTGAAGAGTAGCAAATCACCTGGGCAGGATGGTATACATCCAAGGGTGTTGAAAGAACTGAAATATGAGATTGCAGACCTGCTATTAGTAATCTGTGAATTTTCATTAAAATCATCTGTAATACCTGAAGACTGGAGGATCACCAATGTAACACCAATTTTTAAAAAGGGTTCCAGGGGTGATCCAGGAAACTACAGACCGGTGAGCCTGACGTCAGTACCGGGAAAAATGGTAGAAACCATCATAAAGAACAAAATTACTCAGCATGTAGATAGTCATGGCCTAATGGCCATGGAAGATCTTGTCTTACTAATCTGTTATGTTTTTTTAAAGATGTGAATAAACAGGTGGACAAAGGTGAGTCGGTTGTTATAGTGCATCTGGACTTTCAGAAAGCCTTTTACAAGGTCCCTCTCATCAGAGACCTTTGGCAAAACTAAAGTGTCATGGGATAGGAGGCAGTCTACTATTGTGGATCAGGAACTGGTTAAAAGATAGAAAGCAGAGGGTAGGGCTAAATGGCCTATTTTCCCAATGGAGAAAGGTGAATAGTGGTGTACCCCAGGGATCTGTGCTGGATCCGCTGCTTTTTGACATATTCATAAATGACCTGGAAAAGAGAATAACGAGTGAGGTTATCAAATTTGCAGAGGACACAAAACTATTTAAAGTTGTTAAAACCCAAGAGGATTGTGGAAGATTGCAAGAGGATCTTGATAAATTGGAAGACTGGGCATCAAAATGGAAGATGAAATTTAATGTGGACAAGTGCAAAGTTATTCACCTAGGGAAGAACCACCCAAACTATGGTTACAAGATGCAAGGTTCCACATTAGGAACCACCACCCAGGAAAAAGATTTAGGCATCATTGTGGATAACATGTTAAAACCCTCGGCCCATTGTGCAGCGGTGGCCAAGAGAGCAAATAGAATGCTAGGTATCATAAGGAAAGGAATGGAAAATAAAACAAAAGATATTATAATGCCTCTGTATCGTTCCATGGTGAGACCGCACCTTGAATATTGTGTGCAATTCTGGTCGCCGTATCTTAAAAAGGATATAGAGTTATTAGAAAAGGTTCAGAGAAGAGCCACCAAAATGGTAAATGGGATGGAAGGATACTCCTATGAAGAAAGGCTAAAAAGGTTAGGGCTCTTTAACCTGGAAAAGAGACGGCTGAGGGGAGATACGATAGAAGTCTATAAATTAATGAACGGAGTGGAACGGGTAAACGTAGATCGATTGTTTACATTCTCAGAATATAGAAAGAGTAGGGGACATGCAATGAAGCTACAGGGTAAACTATTTAAGACTAATAAAAGAAAATTTTTTTTCACTCAATGTGTAATCAAACTCTGGAATTTGTTACTGGAGGATGTAGTAAAGGCTGTTAGTGTAGCTGGGTTTAAAAAAGGTTTGGACAAGTTCCTGGAGGAAAGGTCCATAAACTATTATTAAGAAGGGACCCAGGATATCAATGCTTGACCCAGTACAAGCATTGTGGAACCTGTGTCTTTTGGGGAAACTGCTAGGTACGTATGACCTAGATTGGCCACTGTTGGAAACAGGATACTGGGCTTGATGGACCTTGGTCTGACCCAGTATGGCATATCTTATGTTCTTAATCAGACCAAGGACAGATCCCTGGGGCACACCACTGGTAACTTCCTTCTCCTCAGAGTGAGCTCTATTTACCTGTACTCTTTGTCGCCTCCCACTCAACCAATTTCTAACCCAAGCAGTAGCTTTAGGGTCCATCCCTAGGGTGCTCAGTTTGTTTATAAGTCGCCTGTGAGAAACAGTGTCAACGGCTTTATTGAAATCGAAATACACCACATCTAGGGCTCTCCCTCGGTCCAACTCCCTGGTCACCCAGTCAAAGAAATCAATCAGATTTGTCTGACAAGACGTGCCTCTGGTGAATCCATGCTGCCTTGGATCCTGTAATCCGCGGGACTCCAGAAACCTCACTATTTTCTCTTTCAGCAGTGTTTCCAATAATTTACTCACCACCAAAGTTAAACTAATCAGCCTGTAGTTTTCAACCACATCCTTACTTCCACTTTTGTGTAAAGGCACCACATGAGCCTCTCTCCAGTCCTTTGGCACCACTCCTGACTCCAACGATTTGAGATATTAATTACAAATGGCAGCTGTTAGTGCAATGTATTGTAGCTGGGCGTACAGAGCCAGGGGTATGACTATGTCCCAACTATGAATCCTTTTCCTAGTCATACTAAACAATTAATGGCACTTTTACACCAAAGTGCTTTCTCTGGTTTTGTCTATATTAGAGAAAGAAACGTCCAGCCCTATGCTTAAAATGTAGGTCTGTAAAGGGTATCTTGCCTCAGATAACCCTTCCCCCCCAAACACCACCAAGCTAATACAAAGAAGTCACCACAAGGAAAAAAAGAAGACATGTTTCCTGTGTGCTTCCATGCTACATTCCCAGTCAGACAATGTTTGTGAATAAGTAAACCAACACTGAGAAAGCTCACTGGCAAGGACGGCTTGGAGTAAGCATAGAGGTTTTTCTTTCCATAAGGGACAGAATTTTTTTGCATTGTACTGAAACCAGAAAATGACAATAGGGTAGCACCCAGGAATAACTATCACATTGAGGAGAGAACTTGTTACTCTTTTTCTGTGAGACTACAGAAAGAGTTTCTACTCTGTCTATATGACAAACAGTGAGAGGAAGGGTCCCTTCTCTCTCTGATTCAGATTATTTTATTGCATGACAATTTCATATCTGTTGCCGAAAAATAAAATTTAGGGGGATTTTATAAAGATTTTCTGTATGTAAAGCCTTTTTTTACATGTGGAAAATGACTTTCAAAACATTGTGCAACTAAATACACATATTTAAGTTTGCACACAACAATGTTTGATTACGTATGCAGACTGCATATAGGCAGTGGCGTAAATTCTGCCCAAGCAGCCTTGCAATGGGGGGAAGGGGAGGAGAGATAGAAGTCCAGCATGAGGAAGGGGGGGGGGGGAACCACACAGAAGCACACCCCTTTTGCGGATATCAATTTACTTTAACTTGTTTACCGTGCTGTCTCTACTCCAGGCCCTGCAGCTCTCAACGCTCAGGCTAAAGTCTTGCAATGGGTGCACCACAAAAACTTTGACCTGGAAGGTAACAGTTGCCAGACCTGGAGAGGAGGCAGTGCAGAAAACAAGTTAAAGTAAGTTTGCTTCGGGGTTGGGGGGGAGAGGGATTGGTGCTACAGGGGGAGAGGCCATGACAATGGGGGCCCCTCATTAGAACTTATGCCACTGCACACAAGCAGGCATTCTTGCGTGCAAAGTCTGAGCCAAGTTGAGGTGGGGTTTCAATGTACATGTGTATTTTATAAAATATTCCATTGAGCCTTCGAACTTTATGCACCATCCCTATGGAACTCTCTACCGAGCCACCTCAGAAACAATAACAACCTCCTCTCATTCAGAAAACAGCTAAAAACCATCCTCTTCCAAGAATACTTCAAGACAACCCCCACCAAAAAATGCACCAACCCCTGAACTCACCACGGACATCTGATTAACAACTACACTCCACTGTCTATGTCTAAAGTCTGTCTTATGTCCTAATCATCATTGTTGCCTACCTGGTGATGGCCCCACCCTGATACCTAATTTCCCCACCCTTATTTGTAACGTCGCTTTGACCCGGTGAAAGGCGGGATATAAATACAGTTAAATAAATAAATAAATACTCAGAGGGGCCTGTTTTCTCAAATCAGCTAGCAGTTATTGTTGGCTTTAGCACATGCTAACGGACCATGGTAACCGCTACTACATGCTAAAAGCAGCCAGTACAGTAAAAAACCCATGCTAACTGCTTTTAGCAAGACAGGGTTGAGAGTGGAAGTGGCGGCTGGGATACTGCCATGCACTAGCTGTCATGACTGCCAATAGCGCTGATGCATTTAACACCACATCAGCCTTAACGCCAAGGCAGGGAACATGGCCTGTGCATGCGATAAGTGTGCCCTGATGCGATAAATAGAGGGCAAATGCTGGGCATGCTCCATACACTTATCACACTTTAGTAAACAACCCCAAAGTACACACACAGTGTCCATATCTTCAGAGCAAATGTGCCTGCTTTATACATGTAAAATAGACAATTGTGTCTTTATAAAATGGACACATTTTTTGGACTTTGCACATAGGTGCCTTTTTAGAGATTAAGATAAAAAAGCATAAGGAAATAATTTAAAAACCAGTAACAATGAAATACAATTACAGTGTACAGAAAGTGCAATAACAAGGACAATTCCCAGGTTCTGGTACTGGCCTGTATTGTCACTGGTTAAATTACATTTCGTTTACATTTCTTGCCTGGTGACAGGATAAAACCCTATACCGTTTAGGACAGCTATCCAGAGGGTCACCATGAGTCGACACCGACTCAACAGCACTTAACAACATTACATTGGAGAAAGGGAGGGGTACCTTATTTGTTTGTATAACACAGATCCCTACTCTATATGATACTGGGGATGGGAATGGGGAGAAGGGCAGCAGGGGATCCTCTCCTTTCCCTGTATGGCACAGAGAAGAAGGCAAGGGTTCCCCTCCTCTACCTGTAAAACAATGAGGAGCGAGGCAGAGGATCCCCTACTCTTCTTATGACATTGAGGGGAAGGCAGGGAATCCCTTCCACTCACTGCAACGCACTGGGGGAGAGGAGGGGGAAGGGAGACAGGTGATACCCATCCCTTCCTCCTACTCCCTGCCCTCTATGTAACACACTGTGAGGCCGGTGCCATTTCTCCCTCTTTTACACAGATCCAGATCCCCGGGTCCAGGCTGGCCGGAATTTTACACTGCACGTCTTCCACCGCAAAACCTCTGCACTCCCTTTCACACTTACCTTCTTCTTAGCTGCAGCCAGTTTAGTCTGTCTGCTCTCGTCAGCCATCCCGACAGCAAGCGGACAACACGTCACCACATCCCAGCAGCCACCGCAGCAGGACGTCCCCGCGTGATCCGGCCGGAGCGCGAGCTCGATGCGGTGGGGGCGGAGCTTTAGGGAAAATCAATAGATGGCAAAGAGCGCGGGAAATATTCAGTCGTTAGAAGAGAGAGCGAGACAGCGAATCTTCACAGCTAGCCTGTTCCCGTCGCTAAGGTTCTCCGGATATTCCACCTGGCTGTGAATTAAATGAGCGCTGATTTAAAGACTGCGAGTTGATAAATTGCAGTCCTCCGAATCCTCTCGCTGTTATTCTTGGAGACCCGCTGGAATGCTGAAAATTAACAAGGCCCGCTCCAGATTTTTGGTGTGTACGTCTTATGCTGAAGTCAGCTAGGGCCTTCGACCCGAGCCAAATTTTCCTGTCTGTGTTTTTTCTCTCTGACCCACATCCGGGCCGATGTAAGGGTATATGGTGCTCTAGTCTAGACGAACTTTCGGCCTTTGGCTCTCTGGCAATTAACTTTCAAACCCCTAGCGACCCTCTCCCCCCACACTATTTTTATAATTAGATTGTCTCCCCTGTGCACCCTTTTTAACCCATCTCTTTCTATTTTCTCTTTCCTGTCCCAATTATGTATTTCCTTTCTTGCTATAGGGCTTGTGCCCATCCCGGTTAGTTTGTACTGTGTGAACCGCCCTGGTGTAATGAAGGGCGGTATATCAAGTTGAATTAACGTAAACATTTCAACACCCTCCCAGAATAATCCTACATAAACATATATTTGGAGATCATATTTTTAAATATTAAGCTTTATTTTGTAAATATATAAATAATGAGGGAGACTTCCATCAACCATTTACAAGAGTGCATGGGCAAGTTACAAATTGCCCAATCTTCCTGCAGGTAAAAATAAGCACTGAATCTGATGTGATTTTGTGTGGCTATTAGGATCCACTGTTTTATAGTTGTGCTTTGCTGCCCTATGTAACTGTCTAGTATGCCTAATGGCTGGCCCTGCCTTACATGTTAGCCATGAGATGACATGATTAGGTGCTGTCCTAATATCTGACCACAGCTCCTACTGAAAATTGATTTGTATCCATATACTCTACATTTCTGAGGTGTAAATCTTGTCAATAGGGACAAACTGGTTAGTTGGTAGTGATATAGTAGATGCTGCCAAATAGAGACCAAATGGTTTATCTAATCTTCCCACTAAGGGTAGTAACTGCAGCTTCAAGCAAGTTACCCTTTCTTCCCTTATGCCAACTTAGAAGCCCCAAAAAGTCACATTGATATTTCTATGGAAAAATGTGGTCTTGCCTCCTAATTTTCTTTCCCCAAGTCTGCCATATGAGCCAGAAGGAATGTGTATGCCACAATATCAGCAACAACCAAAAACTACCTACAGTGATATTAAAAGAGCAACAAAGAACATCATACATCAGAGCAGGTCTCTGGATTGATCTTGTAGATGTGAAGGAAGAAAATTAGCAGGTCAAATCCAAGAGCCTTTACTTGATACTCATCTTTTTGTCCTGCTGCATTTGACACTTGATTACCACCGTGTTCTCACTTGGATTTAGGGGCTCTGTTCTTTCATGGTTTTCTTTCCATCTCTCCCACTGTACCTTTAGTGTGTACTCTGGTAGATCTTCTTACATTGCTATCCCTCTTTCAGTTGGTGTACCTTAGGACGTCTTCATTTATTTATGTATTTATTTTGCTACTTTTCTATACCAATGTATCTATAAGTCTCAGTGGCTTTACATGGAACATAATTGCAACATAACAAGCTATAGGAACACAGTAACTGGGTAACTGAGCATACTGAAGGATTATAAGTATTTTTAACATAAAGTAACTGGGGGAGGGTGGGGATGAGAAGGTGTAGGGTAGATAAGGTGAGGTGAGGGTAAGTTGGGTTGGATAGGTCTTGTTAAGTGAATGGCTATGTTTCATCAGTGAAGTATTGCAGGAAAAGATGTACATCGGAAGGTTGTTAGGTCATCAGTGGCACGTAGGCTGTCTGGAAGTGCATTTCATAGGGTTGGTGCAAGTAGCGAAAAGGCCCTTTTGGAGGTTGTGTGGTTGGTTTTAGTGTTTGGTGTGGGAATGGAAAGTGTATTCAGGGAGTTTGCTCTTCTGGATCTGTTGAAGGGTGTTTTTTGTAACAGTGACTGGAGGTAGATTGAAGATAGTGTGAGAGCCAGAGAATGGGTTAACACAGCAACGCAAAATAAAACAAAAAAATCATTGAAATGTCTGAATGCTAGAATTGTACTGAGGTGCGTACGTGAAGCTGTCAGAGATATGCGAAAACACACTTAAGTGGTGTACAGAGAGGGTAAAGGGGCAATCATGAGTAGTTCTTCATGCTAAGCTGGCATGTTTATAACAAATGGCCCCAGTATAGTTGTCAGAACATGGGGAGATATATTTCTTGGGAACTGAAGTGTGGAAGAGAATCAAGTAAAGAACTGAGTGAGGGGGCAAAAAGGTCAGATATCAGCTTGGGCCTTGTCAGATTTATATTGTTAATTGCAGGCATGGGCCTGAGAAAAGGTCAGCGGAGAGGGGTACAGATGTGTGATTTGCTATTTTATTCTACTCATAAGTGAGGGCCCTAGACAGCTGGAACAAGAATTAGCTACTGTAGTTGGAGAAAAATGCCCCAGATAGCAAGAATGGCCCTGAGCAAGGGTATATAATGTGACATGAGCAGATATGCGATGAGTTTGTCTCCTGCGCAGTGAAGGCTGTGTTGGGTATGGATTCCCTGGGTTCCCTATGGCCCCAGTATCCCTGGTGTGTCTGAGAGTTGTGTATGTGTTCTTGTCATGTATGTCTGTTACACTGATCTCTTTTGTCCAAGATGCCGGTAACGCATCTTTCGTATTATGGACAGGACATAGGGATGTACTTTTGTTTGTTATTTCTGAGTCAGGAAGTAAGACAGAATCATGCAGGCAGAACCAGACATTCTTGCTTGTAGCTATTCAGAGATCTGCACTCGGATAACAATGGAATTATCCTGTTTGCTTTCTGTGAGAGGTGGCAAGATCAGTAATTCCACTGGACTGTTTTCCTCTGTTCTTAGACTTTTTGTTTCTGTAAGATGGGGAATAATAAAATGATTCTTTTGGTAGAAAAATCTGTGAGATAGTTATTAACCATGTACGAACTTGGTGTTCTGCATGAGGTGAGATTTTATTGGGAAGTGTAAATCCTCTCTGTTTTTGTTTTATTTGGAGTGATATATCCTCTCTGGGTTTTTGTTTTCCCCTTTTGGATGGAGGAAGGTGTCTGCTTGGGAACTGTTTGTCCCACAGTCCAGCTGACCCTTCGCCCCTTACAATAGGCCATGGGTGATTTTGAAAATTGTGAAGATGTTTTTGTACTTTAGCCACTTTACAATGTGTAACCAATGTAGTTATTTGAGTAGCAGGGTTATGTGGTCTTTTCTTTCTCTATACTCATTCCCATTGTGTCTCTCATGGATTTCAGTACCATCTTTTTTTGTTCATAACTCTCTTCGCCTGAAACTCTCCTAGGAATTTAGGCCCATATTGCAGCTTACATTGTCTGTCTGACATTGCTGCCTGGATGTCCTATCACTGTCTGAAATTGAACATGGCCAAGATGAAGCTCCTTTTTCCCCTTAAACCCACCTCTCCCTTACTCATTTCTCTTTTTTTTTTCTGTGGATAACACAACCATTCTCGCATGATTTCAGTTTGCAACCTTGATCATCTGTGGCTCATTTCTGTTTGGCTTCATTTGATATACTGCAGTCTCTGCATACATACACTTTTTTCTCTATACATAAGAAATGCCATACTGGGTCAGACCAAGGTCCATCAAGCCCAGTATCCTGTTTCCAACAGTGGCCAATCCAGGTTGCGAGTACCTGTTGGGTTCCCCAGAAGGTAAACAGATTCCACGGTGCTTATCCCGGGGTAAGCAGTGGATTTCCCTGTTCCTCTCTAATAATGGTTTATGAACTTTTTCCCCCAGGAACTGGTCCAAACCTTTTTTTTTAAACATCAACAAAATTTGCCCTTTCCTTTCTGAACACACTACCAAGACCTTTATCCATTCTCTAGCCATCTCCCGTTTGGACTATTGCAACCTACTTCTCTCTAGTCTCCCCCTGAATGATCTCTCTCCCCTTAAATCCATTCAAAATTCACCTGCCTGGCTAATCTTCTGCCAGTGTTGCTATGCTCATTTAACCCCTCTTCTCAAGTCACTGCACTGGCTTCCTATCCATTTCTGCAGCCAATTCAAACTTCTACTGACCAGCAAATGCTCCTCATTACTTCTCCCTGCATCCCTCCTCAGGAACTGATCAGGCATATCCCTTTTATCTATGCTCTTCTCTTCCACTGCCAACTCTAGACTTTGCTTATTCTACCTTGCTGCAACATATTTCTGGAATAGACTACCTGAGTTGGTACGTCAGGCTCCAGTTCCTTCTATTCAAATCCAGGCTAAAAGATCACCTCTTTGAGGCTACATTTGAAGCCTGACCTACTTATTCTTCTGTTTACCACCCATGTGTGCCACAACCAATTTCCTAATATATATTTGCCTGAATGGGGTTAGAACCAGCGATCTTGAGGGAAATGAGTTTTGATCATATTGCCTCTCAGGGTGATATTCCAACACGTGCTACTTGTTAGTTTCTTTGGCTTCTGAGAAGAATGTTTTGAATTTTTTTTTTCCAGCTGAAGAATGCTTTGTTTTGTAGACAAATTTGAATGTGTTCCCTGATATGTCAACTATGGTTGGAGGGCTTTCCTAGATTTGAAATCCCAAGTTTTGGCTTTGTGTACTTTTTTCTTTTATTAAGTGAAACAGGTTTGTAGCTGAGAGATCAAACAAAAACAACTTTCTTCAGGGTAAATAACTTACCCTTATAGCTTTATTTTTTTTGTTTCCCTGTTGAGGTGATTTGGATAATGAAAAGGGTCTTTAAAAATAATTCCATATCATCCTGCTAGATCATTCTAGACAAGTGGGTTGTGTTCCCCTACGAGCAGATTGGTGGAGACAAAGAACCAGTGAAAAGCCCAGGTTCAATGACATTGGTCCCATGGTTCTATCTACCTCAGCCACCAGAGGTCTCTTCAATATTTCTTTGTCTCTAGCAGATGGTGGATGGATTTTTTTCCACTCTGAGAGGAAAAGATTGATTAAACACTTGTAAATGATCACCTTGGGGTGACTCTCACTTGAGTGCAATGTGGGAAGCTCCTAGATTTGTGGTCTTTTCGGTAGCCATAGGAGGGAAAATTGGTTCAGCACCACACGCTTATGATAAGAGCCTGTTGAGCAACCACAAATTGGAAGGATCTGGAAGAGTGCAGCAGCCTCACACAACCTCAGTGTCCCCTCCCTCCTCCTCGGCCCCTCTCCCCTGCTCTCTTCCAAAGATTGCAGAAGGCTCTGAGGGACCTGCCTGCAAGCCACCTTAAATGCAGTGCTGCAAAGCCAGTGTAACAGTATCAGGGGAGTAGAGCTGAGCCTGGCATGGATCCTCTGTGTGGGGCTCTCAGGGGATGAGTACCAAGGCTTGACCTTGTCATTGTCCTTGTTGGGGGCTCCTGATACCAACTGTGGTAGATGCAATTTGGGGTAGACTGCTGGCAACTGTTGGTGCAGTGTGGGGGTTTTCTGCATGCCCTGTTAGTGTTTTCTCCTATTGTACGCTTGGAGGTCACGCAGTCTGTAGGCACATTCTGCCCAAGTAACTCCAACATGCATCCCTACCCTAGTGTCTGTAATACTCACCACAGTTAATGCATGCCTTTAGGACATCGCAGCCTTAGCAGTGCGCTGTTGTGATACTTGTCTGGCATGGTCTAGCAGGATGATACGGAAGGTGACATTTTACTTACCTGTTAATGTCCTTTCTTTGAGTCCTGCTAGACCAGCCCATGGCCCGTCCCTGAAAATGAATTTGCTCTGTTCTTCTGTGGTACCCTTGGGTCTGCTTTGACTTTTATACTTGGCTCTGCAGGTTCATATTCTGCTGACAGCTACATAAGAACATAGGAAATGCCATACTGGGTTAGACCAAGGGCCATCAAGCTCAGTATCTTGTTTCCCGAAAAAACACACAGATTCCACAATGCTTGTTACAGGGGAAGTGGTGAATTTCCTTGGTCCTCTTTAATAATGTTTTATGGACCTTTCTTCCAGGAACTTGTCCAAACCTTTTTTAAACCCAGCTACACAAAGAGCCTACACTACATCCTCCGGTAACGAATTCCAGAGTTTGATTACTCATTGCATGAAAAAAATATTTTCTCTTAGTCTTAAATGGGTTATATTGTAGCTTCATTGCTTGACTCCTAGTCTTTCTACTTTTTGGTGGTGTAAACAACCAATCTACTTTTACCTGTTTTACTTGATTCATTAATTTATAGACCTTTATCATATCTCCCCTGAGCTGTCTCTTTTTTTTTTTTCCCAAGTTGAGATGCCTTTCCTTGTTGAGCCTTTCCTCATTGGGGTCTCCTTCCAGCCCCTTTACCATTTTGTTGGCTCTTCTGTACCTTTTCTAATTCTGCTATATCCTTTTTAAGATATGGTGACCAGAATTGCACATAGTATTCAAGGTGCAGTCACACCATGGAATGATGCAGAATCATTATAATATCCTTGGTTTAATTCTCCATTCCTTTTGTTATAATTCCTAGCATTCTATTTGCTTTCTTGGCCAATGCTGCACATTGAGCTGTGTATGCTTTCCTGTGCATAGTTCTCTATTGATTACTCATTGTTGCCCATGATTGAGGTTGTGTGAGGCTTACCATGTTTCTCACATATGCTTTGGGATAAATACTGTACTGAAGAGACCTCTGGCGGCTGAGGCGGATAGAGATATGGGATTTTTAAAATTTATTTAAAATGCTTTTTTATATCGCTCCTTCCGGCAATCAAGGGGCGGGTTACATTGGAACAGAACTTTTACATAGAACATTATGCAAGTTTTAAAGCATTTACAAGGAACATGTGATTAAATTCCAAAACTTAACTATTTACATTAACTATATACATTCTTATACAATCAGGAGGATGTATCTTGCTGGGGGAAGACAATTTACATTTGGTAGAATTGCTTATGCTGTTTGGGTAGGATTTAATTGGGGGGGTGGTAATAAAGAGGGGGAGGGGTATTGGTGTGGGATGTTGAGTGTGGTTGAGGTGTTGAGGTTATGGGTGCTGTAGTGTTCAATGAAAAGGTATGTTTTTAACTCTTTTACAGAAAGACTGGAGGTCCTTGATTGTTCTTAGGGGTTCTGTGAGTGAATTCCATAGTGTGGGGGCTATATATGTGAATGCCCTATTACTGGTAATTTGTTTTGGTTTTCCTGACTGAGGGGGGATATGTGAGGATATTCTGATTGTTACTTCTCCTAGGTCTGTTGTCTAGCTGATGGTGGATTAGAGAAGAGGTGTGATGGGGATGTATTATTAATTAGCTTAAAGGTGGTTTTAATGACTTTATATTTTACTCTGCTGGCAATTGGGAGCCAATCTAGTTTGTAGAGGATAGGTATGATGTGGTCTGATAGTGTTGCTTTGCATATGACCCTGACACTGACGTTTTGTGTCATTTAGAGGATTCTTAGATTTATTTTGGTTAATCCGTGTAATTGTTACAATAATCGAAGCAGTGTATGATGATGGCTTGAACTACTGAAGTCACTGAGGTCTATTATGGGTCTAAGATGTTGGATGATCCTTAATTTGAAGAAGATGGTTCTAGATATTTGTTTTAGATGTGGTACCATGGTGAGTGATTTGTCTAGGATGATACCAAGGTACTTTATTTTTTGTTTTATTGGTATGGCGGTGTTTCGCAAGAAGTTAGTTTTGAGGATGGGGTGAAGTTTGGGTTCCTTGATGTGATTAAGGCCTCTGTTTTCTTGTAGTTGATGCTCATGTTAGTTGTTTTGGAGCCAGTTTTCTGCTTCTCTTAAGCAAGATGTTAAGTTGTCATAGGGAGGGGTTGTGTGTCAAATGGTGAATACACCATAATATCATTTGCGTATAAATGGTAGTTTATTTTGTGGGTGGTTTTTTTTTTTTTTTTTTTTTTTTTTTAAATATAGAGCAAATCGATTGTATAAGTTGAACAGTAGGGTGGAAAGGGTGGAGCCTTGCATTATTCTCTGTTATGGATGATTTATGTTCAATTTGTACGTATTGGAATCTGTCAGTAATATGATTTGAACCATTTGTAAGTTTGACCTTTTATGCCTATGTGGTTGTCTACCAAGGAGGGTATTGTGATTCACATTGTCAAATGCAGAAGTGATGTCAAGGAATATGAGGAGAAATGCTTGTTTAGGTTATCCATTCCTCATATTAGGGTGTCAAATAGTGCTAGGAGTAGAGTTTCTACCCCATGGAAAAGTCGAAATCCATGCTGATGTTTGTCTAACGAATCTATGAAGTCTTGGATCTGTCGTAAGGCTGCTTTTTTGATGTCATTGAAACTTAGGCTTCCCAATCGTCCCTCCAGGCCAGTCCAGTTATGCTTGGGTAGTCACCGTCCACAAGCAGCTGAGAACTGAGCATGTCAAGATTCTGAGATCCCAGTAGAAGAGCTCCCCCTTGAACTTTAGTCTTTCAGTTCTCAGCAGCTGTGTGAAGAGCTCTCCCAGTGGGCTTCCTGTAGGGACAATTAGGCTTCCTGATTATTGGCAAAGAAAATAGTGCAGATAAAGAGGAGATTAGGAATTTTGCAGAGTTGGCTGAGGTTCCCTACCATTGGGGTAAGTGATTTGAGGCAGATAGTGTGACGGGGCCTCCCTACCTTCCTTCCTTCCTTCCTTGAGCCCTCCAGGTATTCAGGAGCTGCCCGGTGTCAAACTACCTGGGAACCAAAGATCCCTTTCCCCACTCAGTTGGGTATCCCAGACCCTGTTAACTACAGAAGCTGGGTCCCCTGTTGCTTGGCTGTTGCTGTCTCTCTGACTTGAGAGAGTTTGTCTGGAGGAAACAGATTGAGGCAGACTTCCCGCTCAGCTGGTGGTATAGGCTTCGTGAGCTGGGGGTGTGCTGTTGAGCAAGGTGTGGGGTTTTTTTTTTGTTTTTGGCCTTCCTCCATAGTGGTCATTCTCCTGCCAGTTCACCTCTCCAGCTCAGCAGATTCAAGGAGGAGGTAGCCGCAGCTTGTCTCCATTCGGCATTGCAGGCTTTGCTTTAGACATTGCAGAGGTTTGCAAGGCTCGTTTGAGGCCGCAGTGATGGAATCGGAAGCGACCGGTTTAGAACCTTGGGGACTTGCAGGGGAGGCAGCTGAGGATTTGGCGGGAAGCACGGCCATTTCTCCGAAGATGAAAGTAAAATATGCTAAAAAGAAAAGTAAGGGGGAAGCTCGAGGATAACTTCAGAACCACGGCCAGAGGCAGGCTCTCAGTGCCACGAGCTGTGTTTTTTAACCAGACTTTATTCTATCGCTCCACAGGACTTATTATTTAAAGAGGAAACCGTCCCAGACTGGGGAGCTTTCCAGTTTTCACCAAGCAGTTACAAAGGAACATCCCCTGCAGGTGGAGGACCCCATGTTGGGGGTCCCTTCGATAAAACTGAGTAAGGGAGATCCAAAGGCCTGGCTGGCTCTGAACTCTCCTCTGTCTCAGGCCTCAGGGGATCTGGGGGAGGGATCCTCAAACCTCTGGGAGGACCCGGTGGTACAGGAGATTGAAGAAGGGGAGATCCTGCTGGGTGAGGACCCTAATATGTTCAGGGCCTTCCATTGGGAGGAGCTCTCATCTCCCATTCATTGACGGTGTTAAAGATTATACCTCCTCTGGCTCTGGTAGAGGAGCCACTGGAAGACCCCTTATTGCAGGGCTTCAAGGAAGTGTAGGTGTGTTTCCCGGTGCATCGGGTCATTAAGAAAATGATCAGTTAGAGTGGGAGTTTCCAAGGCCACCTTGAGGAGTGGCTGGACCCATTCCGCTGGAGGAAAGGGGCCTCTTGTGGATTCCTAAGGTGGATGCATTGGTCTCAGCAGTGACCAAAAAGATCACTATCCCTGTGGAAGGCGGGGCAGCACTCGAGGACCTTCAGGACCAGAGGTTGGAGTCGCTGCAGACCTCCATTTGCCTTAGCGCTGCAGTCCTTCATTTGTGGGGCCTATGTCTCCAGGGCCTCCATTTGCTGGATCCAGAGGCTTGCACCTCCAGAAATAGAAGGCTCGGTGGTGACAGAGAGCAACAGGATGGAGTTGGCAGTGGCTTACTTGGTAGATGCATTTTACGACCTTGTGTGCATGGCCTTTTAAGACTATGGCATCGGTTATCGCAGCTCGGCAGTTCCTCTGGCTCTATAAATGGTCAGCAGATGCCTCCTCCAAGTCTAGACTCAAACTCCCATTTAAGAGTAAGCTACTCTTTGAGGCACTTGAGAAAATCGTGAAAGACTTGGGACTCTAAGAGGAGCTGCTTACTGAAAGGCAGGCCCAAAGGACTAAAGCTGGGGGCTCCCCAGCAGGGGCAGGCCAGAGACTTTCAAAGGTTCAGAGTCCCACATTTCGCGTCCTATCAGAGGAGTCTCTTCGGGCATGAGGACAGCCCTTTTGGGAGTCCTGGGGAACCAGACAGGGGTATTATCCTGCCTCCCGAGGACAAAGAAAGAAACCCCAATGAAGCCAGAAGAGCCCAGGTGGAGGTAGCAGTTGGAGGTTGGTTGCAACAGTTTTCTTCTGCCTGAGTCGACATCACAATCGACCAGTGGGTCTTGGAAATTATTTGGGAGGGGTATGCACTTGAATTCGCCAGACCTGTTCAGAAGGCCTTTGTCCAATCGCCCTGCAAGGAGCCGCAAAAGGGGGAAGCGGTCCGAATTGCCTTTAACAGGTTGCTGCAGCTGGGGATGGTGGTTCTAGTACCCGCAGACCATTGCGGGTCTGGTCAATAATACCATCTATGTTGTGGTGTCAAAGGAGGGGTTTTTTCGACTCGCCCTCAATCTCAAGTATTTGAAGCGGGTACTATGAGTGCTGCATTTCCGTATGGAGACTGCAGTCAGTCATCCTGGTGGTGCAGCAGGGGAGTTTCTAACTACCTTGGACCTTGCGGAGGCTTATCTGCTGCACACACCTGTTTGGGCTGAGCATTAGTGGAACCTCTGCTTTGCAGTGCCAATGTGGCATTTTCAGTTCCGGGCATTGCCCTTTGGTTTGGCCTCTCTCCCCTGCACCTTCACCAGAGTCATGGTGATAGTAGCAGCAGCAGCATTGTGGCAAGAAGGGATCTTGGTGCACACGTACCTGGACAGCTGACTTATCAGGGTGAAGTTGGAGGCGGAGTCCTCCTCCAGCTACAAAGGCTTGACTGGGTGATCAATATGGCCAAGAGCTAGCTTCAACCAGTTCAATGCTTTGTTTATCTAGCAGCCTGCTTCAATACTCGAGCGGGACTGATTTTGCTTCCTGAGGAACGGATGCACAAGATACAGGCGCAGGTACGGCACTTCATGAGCAGACCAGCGCCCACAGCCTAGTATTACCTACCTGCAGCTTCTAAGTTCCATGATGGTGGCCCTGGATCTTGTGACCTGAGCTTGGGCCCACATGCGCCCCTTGCAGCAGGCGCTACTGTCCTGCTTGGTCTCTGCAGACTCAGCCCTTGACTTAGAGGTTGGAGTGTGCGGAGAACATGAGAAACCGTCTACAGTGGTGATTAGTCAGCTCACCTCGCAGCGGGAGTGCCTTTTGAGTGCCTGCACTGGATCCTGGTGACGACAGATGCCAGCCTCACAGGCTGGGGAGTGCATTGCCTGCCGCAGGTAGCACAAAGTCGGTTGGCTTCAGAGCAGAGATTTTGGTCTATCAATTTCTTGGAAATGAGGGCCGTGTTTCTCATCCTGCAGCACTTCCAATCCTTTAATGCGCAGAAGTCAGCACGGGTGTTCTCAGATAATGTGACCATAGTGGCATACATCAACTAGCGGGGAGGCATTGGAAATGCATCCCTACCGAATGAGAGTCAGTCCATGGCTTGGGCGAAGGAGAATCTGGTGGCTTTCTCAGCAGTGCATGTTGTGGGCAAGGACAATATGTAAGTGGATTTCCTCAGCCGGTACCAGTTGGATCTGGGCAAATGGCAGTTGAATGCAGCAGTCTTCCACAACATCACCATACTTTGAAGACAGCCAGTCAAAGACCTTATGTCAAAGCATGACAATGCCAAGTTGTCCTGGTTCTTCAGCAGGCACAGAGAGCACATGTCTGAAGTTCTTGATGCTCTCACCCAGACATGGCCAGCGGACGGACTCCTTTATGTTTCTCCCCTCCCCCTCCCCTACTTGGCCATTGATTGGGCGCCTGATATGAAGAATAGAGGCTCACAGAGGTGGCCTCACTGCACTGGGTTGGCCATATTGGCCTTGGTATGTAGCTCTCGGGTGATTACTGGTGAATTACCCTGGACGCTTCGCAAAAGGAACAACCTATTGTCCCGAGACCCACTGTTGATGCCTCAAGTGAGTCTATTCTTGCTTATGGCACAGCTCTTGAACGGGCACAGCTAAGACGGCAGGGTTTTGCCCCAGCGATTATAGCGATCATGTTGCAGTCCTGGAAGCGTTCCATCAAACCTGTACGTAAGCCAGGTTGGTGGATCTTTGAAGGCTGGTGTGAAGAACAGAGCCTTCAGCTGTGTGCTCCCTGAGATCTTGATCTTCTTGCAGAAGTATCTGAGGACAGAGTTGCTGCGGAAATCAAACTGTTTGTAGGTCCGCGCATAGGGGAGGTGGCCTCTAAGGCCACAACTGCCCGGAGGGGAAAGCAGGCCATAGCTGCGGCTTATGAGCGGCGTGGTAGGCCTGCCTCTGCCCAGGATGCATGCTGCGTCTTGGGCAGAGGCAGGCCCTGTTCCACCGGCAGACATTTGTAGGGCATCATCTTGGTCGTCAATACATCCTTTGACCAGACATTATCTTGATGTTCAGGCTGAATGGGATGCCAGGTTTGATGCTCTGGTTCTGCAAGTTGGTCTCGCAGTGCCCTCCCATGTTTGAACACTGCTTTTGTACATCCCAAGTGTAATCTGACTGGCCTGGAGGGACAATTTGGAAGGTGAAATTAGAGCTTACCTGCTAATTGTTTTTCCTTAGGTCCTTCCAGGCCAGTTTCAGTTCTTTGATGCCCATGTAAGGGGGCGAGACCAGCTGAATAGATAAGGACTTGGAGGAAGAGGTACAGCACTTCAAAGTAAGTGGGTTCCTTTTAAGAGGGAGGGGGAATCCTAGCAGGGCAGGCCCGATGCCCTTGTCTAGAAATTGCCTGTTTTTTAAAATGAGAGAGAGAAACAAAACTGCTCCTCACCATGTATCCTGGTGCCACTCTCCCCTCACCGACTCTTCAAAGGGGAGGGCAAGTCTGAGTTTGTGGCTGAGGAGGCTGCTTTGACAATAGGAGACTGGAGGCTGAGGCTCAAAGGGGGGCTTTTCTACTGGGATCTCAGAATCCTGACATGCGTGGTTCTCAACTGCTGGTGGACAGTGACTACCCAAGCATAACTGACTGGCCTGGCCTGGCCTGGCGAGATTTGAGAAAAGACAATTAGCAGGTAAGCTCTAATTTCACCTTTTCATTGGTTTTGTCTCCACCAATCTGCTGGTAGGGGAAAACAACCCACTTGTCTGGACTGAACTAGCAGGACTCAAGGAAAGGATGTGAACTGGTACCGTAAGTAAAATGTCACCTTGTTTAGCTACTCTAAGACAAAGGCATTTTTTATTTTGTGCTTTAATTTTACTTTGCCTGTGTTCTACTCATCTAAATGTGGACTAGATGTTTTGATTATTTTCTTTTTTTGTACAGTCATTCTTATGGAAGAATTGTCCTTTCATTTCCTTGTTATAATTTCAATTGTAATTGAAACATTCAGTAAAAAAAACAGAACATGGCCAATTCCATGAATCAAGGAAGTTTCATGATGCTGGCATTTTTTCCCCTTGCTCCTTTCACTGCACTGAGATGCTGGATGGGTATCCACTAGCAGCGTGAGTACAACGATGCACTCTAAAGAGGCATGCTTGAAATCTCAGACAAATGTGACAAAGCTATTGATGTACAGAAATGGGTGGACACTGATTGGATTGAGTATGACTGACTGGACCCCAGAAAAAGGCCATTTCCCTTTTGAAATGGCAAGAATGCCAACAGCCTGTTTTCATGCTGAAATGGGATTGTGCTATAAAGGGTCTTGGGCATCATTTACTGTCTACCCTTTGCTTCCAATTTCCATGCCTTGAGTGCTAGAAACCCCCAAACTGAAAGAACGTGGCACCAGAGCTGACCTCTTATTAGTGTCTGGTTGCATGGCAGTCATCGTGGGGGTGAAAGGGTAGCTTTGGAGGGGGGGGAAAAAAACCCCATCTGAGGACAATATGGAGCTTCATCTTTGATGGACTTTACGCAGAACATTTGGCAAAAGAGAAAACTGAGAACAGGCATGCAGGAGCAGCCAGATCCATGGTACTGGCCCTTGCAGCTTCTCACTGGTCTTTTGGTACCTTCTGCTCCCCCCAGTGCCACAGTCTGGAGCAGGTCTGGTTGTGAACACTATTGGTCCTGTTGGGGAGGATAACAGGGTAGTATTTCTGACCTTTTAAATGCATTCACTTTTCTGCTCCATGCTATCTTTCCTCTCCCCCTACACCTCTCTTCATGAATTCCGCTCTTCTACTGGCTTGCTCCTGTCTTTGCTCTTTTCTTCCACTGGTAACTCCAGACTTTAGATCTTTCACCTTGCTGCTCCTTATGCCTGGAACAAACTTCCTGAGTCTGTAAGTCAGGCTTCATCTCTGCCCCTTTTCAAATCTATGCTAAAGGCTCACCTCCTTGAGACTGCTTTTGGATCCTGATCCCTTGTTTCCTTATGTCTCCTTACCCTTCCCTATTCAATCCTTATTTCTATCTTTTGCCTTGCCTTGTCTCGATTAGATAGTAAGCTCTGAGTAGGGACTGTATGTGTGTTTGTACAGCACTGCATATGCCTTGTAGTGCTTTATAAATGTTTAGTAGTAGTAGTAACGAATCTGCAGCTGGATTGTCCATGGTGTTTTAGCGTCGGGAGGCAGTCGTCTTGGCCAGTATATTCAAAGGCCATTCTCTGTTCAAAGTTCAGAGGGGCATATGTGTAGTTGTAAGCACTTCACTAAGATCTGAGCTCAATAAGTTTGTCCTCCTCTTCCCCCCCCCCCCCCCCCCCATTCAGTTACTATTGCTTATAGCTGTGGTGATCCTTTAAACAAGCCAATGTGGCTTCCATTAAAGCCGAAAGTGCATTTACTATGGCTAACTGAAGCAAGTCCCTTACTTAGTTGCAGTATTAACCCTGCACTATAACAGGGCAAACCTCTGGGGGGGAAAAGAAGGCTCCTTGCTCCTGAGAACCCTGGCCCACTCCTGAGCCACAAATCCCCAGAATAGACAGTGTGGCTCACCACATCTCCCTCCGGAGTAATAGTGGGCAGCATAAGGGCCAATAAAATAATAGGACCAAAAATGCCTGCCATTCCCTTGCTCTGGGGTCCCATGAGGCAATTTTATTGGTCCCTGGAACTCCTTGAAAGGGCCCAAAATGCTCTTCAACCCTGGAGAATTGTTTTTATTTTTGTTTTCAGGCATGACTTGCAATAACAGCCTTTGTAGCAGGAATTGTGCTTCACCCTGAAAGGTGATGCCATTTTCTGGGAACATGTCCTCTCTTGCCAAATGACACCGTGGGCTGCCTCTGCTGCTGCTAGAGTGTGAATCATCACCTGAACACTCCACCTCTTCTGGTGTACAGAAGTTGTGTAAGTAATAATGTATCATCTCACTGTCCAAATGTCACTGCCTATCTCCAAAGATGCTCCCAGCATGATCAACTATCAGAACACCCAGCCCCCTTTGACGATGTATAGATGCTCCACATGTAATGGTGCTTCCTCTCACTGACCACTGCTGCTCCCAGCATGAGTTACTTCCCAAACACCAGCCCCCTCTGCCAATGTGTAGGAGCTCCCTCCTGCACCTACCGCAGTGCTGTTCCTTATCCCTCCAGTCTAGTCCCGAACCTCTGGGTAGATTACCTCTTCCAGCAGCTTGGAGACTGAGCATGTCATCTTTTTGATGACACTAGTGTACATATGCAGCTGGCACCGCCTACCAGCCTCAGTATGCTCAGTCTCCAAGCAGCTGGAGGAGGTAGTGACAGGTGCTGGACTTTCTCTAAAGGGACAACTAAGGAGAGAGGTTTAGTTAGAGTTTGGTTTTCATTTCCCCTGTTAAGGTGCAGGTTTCTTCTTCCTTTTCTTTTCCTTTGTTTTTAAAAGGCAGAAGTAAGGGGGATCACGTGATGTGGTGAGCCGGGGAAGCTGTGTCCTTCCTGAGCTCCGGGCTCCCTAGCTCCAAACCAGCTCATAGTGCCTTTTATACAGGCGCGAATAACAGGAATTTATTCCCACCAAAGGGCTGCAGATACACAGAGCCCGAACGGGGGAACTGGATGAGGATGGCAGCGGCAGCGAGACTTGGCAGGAGGGAGAAAGATCGTGCTCTGGGGACCTCCAAGATGGCGGAATCGCCTCCAAGCTCAGGGGCCTTACCGGTTATGGTGCCGGCGGCAACTGTTACAGAGATCTCGGCAGCGGTCTCGGAGGCTCTGTCCCTGCAATTTGAGACCCTACGGAGCAAAATAGAGGCGGTGCAGACCTCGGTCGACGCGTTTGGGCTCCGCATGCAACAGGCGGAAGCACGGGTATCGCAGGCCGAGGAGGAGGTGGAAAAGCTTACCCTGGAGCTCGCACAAGTTCGTGTGACCCTGACAGACCAGGCTGAGAAATTGGAGGACCTGGAGAACCGTTCCAGATGCAGCAATCTACGGTTCCTGGGGATCCCGGGCTCCATAGGAGACAAAGAACTGCATGCATATATAGAGGCCCTGTCAACATCTTTGCTGGGGGAGAAAGAACTGGACTCCCCTCTGGTAATTGAACGGGTGCACAGAGTGGGCCCCAAGAAATCTACTGACGCAAGGCCTAGGATTGTGTTGGCCAAATACTTAGTTTCAGCAGAAAGAAGCGATCCTGCGGGAGGCCCGGAAACGTGGGATCATTGAGCGGGACAACGCAAAGATTTGGATAACACAAGATTACTCCGCAGCGGTGAGTCAGCGTCACAGAGCTTACGCCCCGATCTGCCAGAAGCTGATCGCAGCGAACATCAAATTTACGGTGCAGTATCCAGCACGCCTACACGTGCTCCACAAAGGCCGCCCACGGGTGTTTGGTTTGGCGGCAGAAGCGGCGGTATATGTTGAACAGCTGGGAAAACAGGACACATCTTTGACTAACACACCTGATTGATTGCTGTGAGATTCAGAGGAGGACCCTCGTTGTGCTTGGCCTTGTGAGTCCTCGGGGCGATTGGGAGAGTTTGAGCAGCGAGTGCTGCGATGCTGCCCCGGTGGGGTTGCTCCCTCTGGGGTGCCCCGAGCTCCTGGGAAGGCCTTGAGTGCTGCCAGAAATGTTCTTTATTGTGAACTCTATACACTGTTGATGATTACTGGGCTGAGCAGCCCAGTGGGGGGGATGTACTTGAGCCATGCTGTGTCCTGTAGGGAGGGAGGGGCAGGGGATGGGGATGGGGGCTTGGCCCTACCTATCCATCGGCCTGGTCCCCTGTTTCTGGCTCCTCTGGGCCTGTCCTTAGGAAGGGGAGATTAAACCAGGCTGATATAACAAAGTCTCACTTTAAGTTATCCTCTGTTACCGTGTTAAGGCACTGTTATTTGTTGGGTAGTATTACTATTTGCTAGGATTGGTTAAGTTCTTCTTGGGGTGTAGGGTATGTAATAGGGGGGGATATGGAGCGGGAACTTAAGGGGGTTGGGGAGCCTGGACACATCAAGGTGATTGGTTAGTAGGGGAGAGAGTGAAGATGGGGTTGGAGGGGGAGAGAGGGAGGGGAACAGACGAGGGGAAGGGGGAAGGGTGTGGAGAGGAAGTGGGATTGGCCGGGTTTAAGGGTGGAGGGATGGGAGTTGGGGGGCTTGGGGAAAGGGGATAGTCGCAAACTTAATGCTCTAAAAGGGCAGAGTTTCGCTCTGCGAGGGGGAACTAGGGGGGGGGCCGCAGGCTGGGAGGGCCCCTTCCGGAATGTTGAGTTCTTTGCTGGAGATGGGGGCTGATTTTTCCCATCCTCCCTGAAGATCATATCATGGAATGTTTGTGGTTTAGGTAGCCCAGTGAAGAGAGAAAATCTTGAAGGCCCTGGCTAGACAGCGCTGTGACATTGCGCTCTTACAGGAAACCCACCAGACAGCCGATGAGCACCACAAATTGTGTAGAGATTGGGTGGGTCACGCCTGGGGAGCCGCAGCAGTGGGTAAAAAGGGGGGGGGTTATTTTAGTTCATAAACGAGTGTGTTTTTCCCTGATTAGGGAGGTGATTGATCCTTCCGGTCGTTTTGTGTTACTCCATGGCAAATTGGAAGACCGGGAGGTGATTTTGGGGGACCTCTATGGGCCTACGACGTCTGACCCAGCTTTTTATGACCGGGTGGCAGCGAAAATAGAACAGTTTGAAGATCTCCCGCTTATTTTGGGGGGGGATTTTAATTGTGTTCTGGATGTCGATCTGGATATTTCTCGAATTTCGGCTTCGCGGGAGAGGAACCAGACAGCTAAGATATTGCAAAGATTTCGGGCAAGACTGGGGCTGGTGGACCCTTGGCGCTTGCTCCACCCCCTGGAGAGGGATTTCACCCATCAATCTAGGGCTCATGGAACCTGTGCCCGTATAGATTACTTGATGATTGCGGGGGGTCTTTTTTCCAGGGTGGGAGCGGCACAGATCGGTCCTACGGAGATTTCTGACCACGCCCCAATTTGGATAGAAGTGCAGTGGGGAGGGGGGGGGGAGACTTTCAGTCGCATTTGGCGGTTTCCCGTAGAGCTTTATAAGGATAGACAGTTTTCCCAATTTCTTCGCTAACGCTGGCAGGAGTTTGAGCTGAATCATAGGAGCCATAAAGACGATCCAGAATTGGTCTGGGAGACAGCTAAAGTCGTATTGAGAGGTGACATCATTGGATATGTGGCTTGGAGGAGGAGAGTGATGGAGGAGCAGATTATTAGACTAGAGCGGCAGGTGTCGAGGCTGCGAAGTCTTTGTGTGCGCTGGCCCACAATGCAGAATAAGAAGCAGTTCTGGGAGATGCAAGTGGCATTAAATGAATTGCTACATCAACGAGCTAAGAAATCGCTGCGCTATTATAGATATAAATTGTACTGTTTTGGAGATAAACCGGGCAAGCTACTTGGACGGTGTTTACGGGGCCCAAAAGGGGGACGATCGGTGGCGGCCATTCACAACGCATATGGAGACCTGTGCAGTAGTCGGGGGGAGATAGTGGGAGTGTTTAAAACATTTTATCAAAAGATGTATAGTGCAGAGGCGGTGGCCCCCTGTGCCATAGATAGGTATTTACAAGATCTCTCCTTGCCTAAATTGATTGATTGCAGAGCAAGCCACAAACCTAGAGCAGCCTATTACTCTCTTAGAAGTACAACAGGTGATATCAAAGGCGAGTTGTTACAAATCGCCAGGTCCCGATGGGTTCGGGGCTGAATTCTATAAATTACTATCGGATGGCCTGGGCCCTTTGTTAGTGGCTATGTTTGGCCAACGTCGGGATGCTGGTTCGTCGCGCTGGGGTAGTAACAAAGCCCATATAGTACTGATCCCAAAGCCGGGTAAAGATTTGACACAAGCGGCGTCCTATCGACCGATATCCCTGCTGAATTTTGATTTGAAGTTGTTGGCTAAGATTTTGGTGGAACGTTTGGCTGCGGTGCTGGGCAATTTGATACATTGTTCTCAAGTTGGTTTTGTCAAAGGGAGGTATGCGGTGCGTAATTTACGCAAAATACTGGCCTCGTTGGAATGGGTACATGAGCGGAACATGCCGTCGCTTTTGGTCAGTTTTGATGCTGAAAAGGCATTTGACCGGGTTAATTGGCGTTATCTACACCATCTACTGCCTTTATATGGGCTAGGACCGAATTTTTGTGATTTGGTGAAAACTTTGTACTTTAAACCGGCTAGGGTGTTGTGTAATGGGGTTTTATTTCAACCTCTCCCACTGGAGCGTGGCACCCGCCAGGGGTGCCCGCTATCCCTGCTTCTGTTTTGTTTTATCATTGGATCCTTTAATTCGTAGAATAGAACTGGACAATCAAATTGGGGGAATACGGATAGGAGGGCAGGAGTTTAAAATCTTGGCATTCGCAGATGACTTGCTGGTTCATTTGCTGGATCCGAAGGAATCCTTGCCTCGCCTTTTGGCTGAGTTTCAGGCTTATGGAAGTGTATCGGGGTTTCGTATTAATAAAGAGAAATCAGAAGCGCTCGATATCTTAGGTCACCTTTGGGGGTGCTGGGGAGGGGAATTCCCGCTAAAATGGGCCTCAGATCAATTTGTTTACTTGGGAATCATTCTGACAAAACTGCCACAAGAGTTTTATATCGTCGTAATTTTGAGAAAACTCTGGTGCGTCTGCGGACTCAGTTGTGTGCCTGGTCTCCGCTTCCGCTGTCTTTCTTGGGGAGAGTAGCGGCCGTTAAAATGGTGCTTTTGCCGAGAATTTTATATTGGCTGCAGACTCTACCAGTCTGGCTGCTGAGGAGAGATTTGCGAAAAATGGAGAAGGAGATAGTGGTTTCTGTGGCGGGGGGCTAGAGCTCGTATATCTTTAAGTCGTCTGGTGGGCCCTTGGGGAAAAAAGGGGGGGTTGGGCTTCCAGATCTCGGGACCTATGCTTTAGCTTGCCAGGCCAGACACATTGAGGATTGGTTGGGGGGGACGGATATATATACGCCTCTGGCCTATGAAGAGGCCTGGGCTCATCTGTATACGGTGCTTGCAGTGCTTCATATGGAGAATATTAGATTTCCGGATCGCCTCAAAAGGAGCGGGTTGTTAAACTCCATGCGTCGTACGTGGCGACAAGTTAACGTATATTGGAAACGGAATTGGATGGTATCGAGCTGGTTGCCATTACAGGGTAATGTGAGTTTTCCCCCAGGTTCTGAAACGCGGGTGTTTCGAATCTGGTATGAGCAGGGTATTAGGAATATAGGACATGTGGTGGATTTATCTGGGAAATGCAAAACAATGGCAGTGCTGATCGAGTATGAGCTGCGATCAACCCATTACTTTGCATATATGCAATTGGCTCACTATTTGGCGGGACTGCCGACGGGAGAGCTTGCGGCTGAGCGGTCCGCCCAGATTATAGAATTTTTTGATCTGGGAGGAGAGAATCCCCCTTCGATAGCTAAACTACGGGCCCGCTTGGAGTGTTATCGGCCTCAGCTGGACTACAGGTGGATGGAGAGGGCGTGGGCTATGGAGCTGAGACAGGAGGTGCCCGCCGGCACTATTTTGAAAGCCTTGGGGGGGATTGCTGACTTAGCAGAAGGGGCTCGATGGCGTGAAATCCAATTTAAATGTCTCACTAGAACACATTTTTCGCCCAGAAGAGCTTTGCGTAGCCACCTCACCACAGACGGGAGCTGCCCTAGATGTGCAGAGCCGCTGGCTGGTTTAGTTCACATGTGGTGGGATTGCAAATGTCTTCGATCTTATTGGGCCCGGATACGGGAGTGGATAATGGACCGGCTCCAACAGAGGTTTCCTTGGTCGGGCTCCCTGGTGGTTCTTGATCAGTTACACAAAGACCTCCCCAGGGGGTGATGGGCTAGGCTGTGGGTTCGTAAGGCTTGTCTGGTGGGTAAGGGCCCCATACTCCGAAGATGGAGGGAACAGCAACTGCCAACATTCTGGGAATGGCATAATAGCCTCCATCAACTTATGTTGGCGGAGCGATGGAGAGTGAGGGGCAATATACAGAAATGGACTACCTTTCTGTTGCAATGGGACCCCTATATACAAAGTCTGGGCCCCAGATGTCGTAATGAAATCCTGAATGTGGGCCATTAGAGACAGGGTTTGGGATAGGGCTATAAAGGGGGAGGAGTAATGGGAAGAGTTTAATGTAAGGGGCGGAAGCGGTACAGAGCTATTTTGGGGGGGGAGGGGGGGGAGGGCTTAATGTGTAATTTCTTATATGGTACAAAACATTTTTCTTGTTGTATGTTAATGTTGGTTCATATCTTCTGTCACCTTAATGATGCTTCATGGCCTCTTGGCAGGGATAAGAGTCGACCCTGTCTGGAGGCCGGTTATTGTTGTTGATGGATTTTTGGTGACTTGTACTTTGGTTATAAATAAAATGATTAAAAAAAAAAAAAAAGGCAGAAGTGAAAAAAAATCAGAAGGAACAGAGAGAACCTGGGGGACAACAGGACTGAGGGGAGGATATTCCTCCTTCCCCCCCCCCCCCTCTCCTCCCAGGATTTTGGGGGAGGATGGTTCTGTAGGGGCCTTCCTCATTCCGAGACTTCTGGCAGCTCCCAAACCCATTGACAGGAGTGAAAGCTGGCAGCTCTGAGTTGCCCCCCTCAGCACCGAAGCCAGGAAGGAAGGCTGAGCGTGAGGGGTAGAAAAGCCATGCGGCAAAGAGGCTCCACGGTAAGAGTGGTGGGGGGGGAGGACAGCAGGAACCTCCTAGCAACCGCCAGAATACGAGGAGACAGAGCAGCCTGCAGCCGCATGTTTGGGAACCTGCAGCAGTGCGGGAAACTCCCCCTGCTGCATTTAGGCACGGTTTCTTCTTATTCAGGCTCGCATGTGTGTTAGCCCCCTGCTGTGTTTTGGGTGCCCAGGAGAGGCAGCCACTGGAGAATAAAGCAGCACAGAGCAGCCTCTTCCTAGGGGCCATTTGCAGTTTCTTTTTAATTTCAGTTAATTAGATTGTGGTTTTGTTTTATTTTAGTTCAAGTACTCTAGTGCCTGAGCCCATGGAGGTGCACTGTGCTAGGGATCCTTTTACCTACCTGGGTACAAATTGAGGATGTTCTAGGGAGTGCCCCCAGCCTTTCCCACCATGCCGGCCAGACCGCAGTGCCTGATATAGGATGGTATCAAGGGAGGTGAACCCCACTTAATCCTTAAGCATTCCTTGTGTTATACAGCTCAAAACGTATATAGTGCACAATGACTTGATGCAGACCTGTGCGAAAAGCCTAATCAGATATGCCATTGTTGCTGGGCGGATTTCAGAGTGCTGTTGTGCCTGGTCAGGTGATCTAAGTGACAGTTGGTTGCGACATTGTGACTTTCTACTGAGAAGGGTCAGATAAAAAGTCACACAGAAATAAATGAAAGATAAGTGGGGGAAGGGAAAAAAAAGTGTTTCATATAGATTTGTAGCAGCTACAGCTCTGTGGAAAACAGGAAGTACCTGCATACAAGAAATGTATGTAATTTGAAAGATAATCAGTCGGTGAATAGGAGGCAAATGAAATCCTTCCATCTGTCTGAGTAACCTGACATGATTATCCCTTGTCTCTTAGTCCAGATTATGTACCTATGAAATTTGTAATATTGCTTGTAAGGGAAGCTGTACTCCCCTTATAGCCATTTGTAGTATTAGAATAAAAATGTAAACTTTACTTGGAGAAAGTGTCGGTTTGATTGGATCAGTTAGAAATGCCCTATTAAAAGGTGAACAAACACTTATTGCTCATGTGTGATTTTTCTGTTTTTAATATGCTTTGCTGTGCAGTTTGTATTTTGCAGTAATTTATTATAAATAAATATATAATATGACAACCAATTTGAATCTCTAGAGGCAAATTCTGCATCTGGTGTTTTGCTTGAGAATTTAATGACTACCCTTTCTGCCATACAAATACAGTCTCCAAGATCTAAAACGGGGGCTTTCAGTGAGGATACCATCCGCCAGGAAATCACAGAATTGAGGGAAAGAGATTCTGCTTTGTCTAGGGAGGCAGCACAGCTGGTGGCCGAGTGAGTCCAAAGCATATATCTTAACTGTTTCTGAAATTCATTTTCTTTTTCTTTTTTTTTTTTTTTTTTATGAAGGAACATCTTTATCACTAATGTATTTAGAAAAAATGAATTTATTGTTCTATTACTAGGACAATTGATGGCAACTGTCTTCCTTATCGTACCTCCATTCCAGTCCCGACGTGTGGGTAGTGTACCTCTTCCAGCAGCTTGGAGACTGACCATGTCACGACTTGATGACATCACCCCATATAAGGCACTAGCAACACCCACCAGATCAGTATTGTCAGTTTCCAAGCAGCTGGAGAGGGGTGATTCCCATCAGGGGACTCACTGCAGGAGTGGATAGCTTTTAGTTTGCTAGGTTCCTGAAGGCAATTGCAGAGTTAAGAGAAGTCTGGCCTTTACAGCTGGTTGGCTGTTCCCTGTCGATAAAGCGGTTTTAAAGTTTTTAGAAAAAAAAAAAAGTGGCTCAATCAGTGGAAACAGGTGCCGAGGTCTGCAAAGGAGCCCCTCCTTTTTGGTGCTGGTAGTGCACGGGGAGCACAGAGTTTTCAGAGGCATTGTCACTGAGCAGCAGCTCCCGGTGAGGGTGAGGAGCCGTGAGCATTCAGAAAAGCCAGACCACTTCTATAAGGCTCCCGCCACAGCCGACGCCGCTTCTAAGGCCGAGCTTGTGAGTGGGAGCGTGGCCGCTGGTAAGTGGACAATTGAGCGGCAGAAGGGGCAGATCGGAGGCCATGGGGAAACAGCCCATTCTTGCACCGTGTAGTAGTAGGGCCGTGGGCCCAAGGAGCATGGGAACAGCGCCATTTTAGATCAGTTAGACAGCATGGGGTTGGATGCTGGGAGCTGAGAAACCCTCGTATTCTTATTTTGGCAGGCCAAAGCTGCTCCTTTTGAGTGTTTTTCTGTAGTTAACAAAAAAACAAAAAAAGATATTAGGACAGGGACAAGGAAGGCTAGAGGGAAGAGCATCATGCCCTCCAAAGTCAGTCATGTGGTCTGCGAAGGGTCTGTGTCCACAGCAGGATTTTGTAGCAGCTGTGTGGCTGGAGCTCATTCGACAAAAGGAGAGTGTCTGGAGGATAAGCACAGCAGTAGGGAACAGTGGCCAGACAGACAACCCGCCTGGGGGGGCAGGCATTGTTCTCCCATTCCGCTAGCAGGATAGGGAGTCTTAGTGGTTAATGAGACAACCGCGACACCTATCCTGGAAGCGCAAGTTTGGGCAACAGGTCCCCACTCCACTCCTCCAAGGACAGGCCGGCAAGAGCGCTGCCTTGTGGTTTCTCCCTGGGGTTTGTGCTCCTCATGCTTAAGACGTGCTGCATGATGCAGGGGGAGAAAGGACCCAGGGGTGGCCTGGAAAAAGCATGTCAGCAGCGTCTCCTGGAAACAGGAGGCAGGCATTTGGAAGAGGAGCCCAGGACCAGTTAACAGTCTTGGGAGGAGGGCCTCTGGAGTGGCTCTGGTTTTCCTCAGTCAGATAACGAGGAGGACTGGCCCACAGAGGATACAGGGGCTGGAAATGCGGAACTGGAAAAGGGAGAGATTCTGCAGGAGTCCCCTCCACGGATTCTAAGGGTCTTAAGCAGGTAGGAACTGATGACCCTCATGCCTTTAAAAACCCTCAACATGGCAGTGGAGGCCCCCCCCCCCCTTCCCCAAGAGGAGCCGTTAGGAGGATCCCTTGTTCCAAGTGGTGAGCAAGACCCAGATGGTATTTCAGGGTCATTAAGCAAATGATCAGGACGAATGGGACATCTCAGGGGCACAAAAGCCCTCTCGGACCTGTATCCGTTCCCTGACTGGGAGAAAGTGCTCTTGCTTTCCTCCAAAGTTGACGCGGCAATCTCAGCGGTCACAAAGAAAACTACTATTCCAGTAGAGGGGCAGTACCGCCCATAAGGATGCACATGACCGCAAGCTGGTAACACTTTTTAAGCAGGCATTCGATGTTAATGCACTGTTGCAGGTGTCAGTCTGTAGGGCATTCGTCGTCAGAGCCAGTTTGCACTGGACTCATGGAATTCTTGAGGCAACGGGCCTGAACCAGGTTCCCCCGCCGGAGGCATCTAAGTTGAAGTCGGGGGTGGTCTATTTGATGGACATGTTCTCTGACCTTATTAGAGGTCTATTGAAGAGCATGGCCTCGGTGGTGGCTGCACGGTGCTATTTATGGCTACGGAATTGGGCACGGATGCCTCTTCCAAGTCCCATTTAAGCAGGCTTCCTGTCCCAGGATAAGCTACTGGTTGGGGAAGCCTTCTCTGAAGCTGGTGAAAGACCTGGGGGAGTCTAAAGGTGGTCTGCTGCCGGAAGACAAGCCAAAGCAGGTAAGGCTCACTGGGGCTTCACATAGGTATGGAATTTTAGGAGATTATGCATGGTTTCATTTTTGCTGCATACCAGAGGGGTCAGTCCCAGCAAGGGGGCAGTCCTTTCACAATGTCCAGGAAGAATGAGGGGGCTCCTTCACCCCTTCCTTGTTAGCAGCTAAGAAATCGCAATGAGGCCAGGAGGGGCCCAATGGAAGTGGTGCCCTTGACTATGGGATTTCTGCCCTGCCTGAGTCCAGATCACAACAGGCCAGTGGGTGTTGGAGGTCATCCGAGATGGATAGACGCTCAAACTCGCACAGTGCATTCTGGAGACGTTTGTTCAATCCCCAGACAAAGTGCTACTCAAGGTCGCAGCTGTGCAAAACACCTTGGGGCACCTGCGGGACCTATTTGCAGTGGTCAAGGTGCCGACAGACCAATGCGGGTCGGGTTGATACTCGATGATTTATTTTGTGGTTCCCAAGGAGGGGGGATCCTTCTGCCCCATCTTGGACCTAAGGCATGTCAACCACTCCCTCCAGGTGCCTCAATTTCGCATGGAAATGCTGTGGTTGGTGATTTGCTGCAGTACAAGCAGGAAGGTTCTTAACAACTCTTGATCATAGGGAGGCATATTTACACATCCCAATCCACATGGAGCACCAACAGTTTCTCCAATTTGCAGTGCCCATGGGTCATTTCCAATTTTGCACATTGCCCTTTGGGCTTGCCACTGCTCCCCATATGTTCACAAAGGTCATGGTGGTGATTGCTGCGGCAGGAAGGCAGCATGGTACATCCATACCTGAGCAATTGGCTCATCCAGGTGAAATCTCAGGAAGAGAGCAAGTGGGCCACTCGTAGCTGAAATAGATGTGGTGTACTTGGGAGCTCGGTTTGGCAAGCACGGGCAAAGTGTTCTTGCCAGTGGACAGGATGTGCACATTACAAAAACAAATGAGGCAGTTCCTGCGGAAGGCAGCCCCAACAGCATGGTGTTACTAGCAAGTGCTGGGGTCCATGGCAGTGACTATTGATCTTGTGCCCTGGGCAGCACTACTTGCTTACGCAGCTGCTCCCATGCCCTAAGGGGGTCAGTGCAGTCCTTCAATGGTCGCTTTGGCTGGACAAGCTGTTAACCGGTATGCCATTGGAAGCCCCGCAGTGGATCCCGGTGATGACGGATATCTGTCTAACAGGATTGGGTGGGGGGGCTCATGGTGAAAGGCAGATTGCGCAGGGTGTCTAGTTGACAGAGGAGAGCGGTATGGATGGCGCTACGGAGGTCTCAGCCCCTCCTGCAGGGCAAAGCAGTGGACAATGCCATGAAAGTGGCTTATGTCAATCGGCAGTGGGGCACAGGCAGTGCCCAGTTGGAGGTCGAGATATCACCGCTGCTGGAATGGGCAGAAAAGAACTTGCTGGCTCTGTTCACCGCACATGTATCCGGAAGAGGAAACATGATGGCAGATTTTCTCAGTCGCCATTGGACCAAGTCGGACGACTGGTTGCTTAATGGTGATGTTTATGCCCAGCTGGTGAGGCATTGGGGGACACCAATAATGGACCTGAGAGCAAGTTTTGATTCCGTGAACGTGCATTGTTTCTACAGCAGGCACCAGGAGCGGATGTCAGAAGGGCTTGGTGCCCTGGTGCAACGGTGGCCCATTGAGGGGCTGCTATATGTGCTCCTTCTTTGGTTGCTCATAGCTCTGCTGGTGCAGAGGAAAGAGGCCAGTTGGTCTGGTCATCTTGGTCGCGGAGACCGTGGTACGCGGATCTGGTTCGGTGGGTGGTGGATGGTCTGTGGTGCCTTCTGGCAAGAGTTGGACCTCCTCACAGAGAGCCTAGTGTGGATGCTGCAGGTGGATCAGTTCTCATCTGCAGTCTGGCTCTTGAGAGGGCTGAGCTGAGAAGAGGAGGTGGTTTGACTTCCACCATTTCCATGCTGTTAAGGACCTGCAAGTGCTCCACATTGGCATACATTTGTGTCTGGGGAATTTTTGAAGGCTGGTGTGCTGAGAATGGGTGTCGGCCCTGTCGACTACAGTACCGGAGGTTCTGGAGTTTCTGCAGGTGGGACTCAAAGGTCTAGCTGACAGTTCTCTCAGAGTTCAGGTGGCAGCGCTGTCTTGGTTTAGAGGCAAGGTCCAGGGGGTGTCTTTTGGGGTTCAACCGGATGTGGTTTGGTTCCTGTGGGCGGTGAGACAGGTTCAGCCACCTGTCAGACTGATTGGGACCTGAACCTAGTGTTACCGGTCTTGACAGAACCTCCTTTCAAGCCACTAAGAGCAGCTTTGCTCGTGCATTTCACTTTCAAGGTCATGTTTCCATCTAATTCCTTAACAAATAGGGGTGTATTACAAGGAGTGGTGGGATCACCCCTAAACAAAGACATGGGGAAGGGGGGCCTGCACAGAGCGCCAGGTGTACCTATTCTTGACATCATACTGGGCAGACTAGATGGGCCATACTGGTCTTTATCTGCCGTCATTTACTATATTACTATGTTTTTGAGGGCCATTTGCTCGGCCAGATGGATCTCAGAGCTACAGGCCTTCTCGTGCCGGAAGCCATTTTCGTTCATATTTGCGGAGAAGGTGATGCTGTGCCTGGTGCCCTCCTTTTTTTGCCTAAGGTGGTTTTCTGTTTTTCATTTGAATCAGCCCATCTCCTTGCCGTTTTCTTCAGTTCTGGGAGCGGCTGGAGGGGATCCCAAGCGGCTTCTCCTGGATGTGTGCCGGGTGCTGAAGAAGTACTTAGATGACATACCCATTTAGGAGGTCCGATCAGTTGTTTTATCTTGGTTTGGGGGCTGCAAAAAGGAGAGGCGGCCTCTAAGACATCTATCTCTAGGTGGCTTTAAGGAAGCAATATCGTCAGCCTACTTGTGACAGACGAGTGTGCCCAAAGGGCTGAAGGCTCTTTCTACCAGAGAACAGTCTGCTTCCTGAGCGGAGGCTGGTTTGGTCCCAGCGGTGGATATCTGCAGAATGGCCTCCTGGTCCACTTTACATATATTTCTGTGGCACTATCATCTGGATCGCCACGCCACGGGGGATTTGTGGTTTGGTGCAGCGGTGTTACAAGCCGGGCTCGCGAGTCCCTCCCGAGTTTAGTACTGCTATGGTACATCCCACACGTTGGGACTGGAATGGAGGTACGATAAGGAAGGGTTAATTAGGTCTTACCTGCTAATTGACTTTTCTTGATTATCTCCATTCCAGTCCCGGACCCTCCCTTATTTGTTCTGTGTGGGAGGTATTTGCGATCATGGGTCATGCGAAGAATCCAACAGTGGAGCCCGGGGTCTGTGGAGTATCAGAACCGTCTAAAAGGTCTTGGAGAAGTGGCTGGCCTCTATTGTCAGGTGCATCTCAGCCAGAGATGCAAAATTTAAAAAATAAAAAAAGAAAGAAAGAGGAGTGGATGATGAACAGTGGGACGTGTGGAGGAATGGTGTGAGAAACTCCTTGGCTCATCTTGGGTTGTCTTACCTGTCCTAGCTGTCTTTATAATTGATGCTTTATTCATTTTTCAACACAAACATACATTTACACAACCAAGGACAATAACAAGCTCATATCCTCCAACCATAATAATAATCATAATTGTAAACATAAATATGAAATAGCAGGACATTCCCCTCCTACCCCCTCCCCCTCCCCCCCCTGCTAAACTCCCACACTTTCACGCTCTCCTCAAACTCCTTTCCATCATTAATACTTCACCCATTAGCTTTATACCATACCCATCATATCTCTTATAAGCATTACCATCCCTGTGGATCGGCTCACAGCATTAAACATTGGTAAGCATGCCAGGAGTGGTACCTTTTTAGCAGGCAGGGAGAGAAACCAAGCCCTTACCTCCTTACATATCAATCCCCCTCTGTTTTCTCACACCAATGTTCCACCCCTCTCACCCGCCACCGTACATACTGCTCCCATACCTTCTTGTATCTTGTAAGAGTATGCTTTCTATGTGCTTCGATCACACACAAGCCCCATAGCTGCTCCATTCTCCCCACCACCTCCTTTAGCTGAGGTACCCCAATTTTCTTCCACCAACGGAGAAGGCTCATTCAGCCCGCGATTATGCAGTACCCCTGCAGCCTCTCCAACTCTCCTCCTCCTCCTCCTCCCCCCCCCCCCTTCATTCAGTATTACCATACCTGGCGTGAACTGTACCTTCACCTTCGTAATATCCACAGTGAGCCTTTCCACCCCCATCCAATATTCCCTTACCACAGGGCAGCTCCAGACCATATGTAACAGGTCCCCTCTCACACCACATCCCTTCCAACATAGCTCCGAGCTGTCTGGATACACCGCATGAAGCCACGCCGGGGTCCAATACAGTCTCAATATTAACTTATAGCTATTTTCCATCATTGCTGTCCCTGGGGCAAGTCTGTGGGTCCTAATATAAATACTGTCCCACCTCAAGGGGTCCCATTGACCTCCCAACTCCTCCTCCCACTGTTGCTGACTACATATGACCCCCGGCTTGTGTTCCCCCAAAAGCCTATATATCCTTGATATTAGCCGAGTAGGCATCCCCCTGCTTCCCATCATCTCCTCAAATGGTGTGGGCTGTGCAGACCAAACCTTTTTCACCTTCTTCTGCTGTAGCCAGTACCACATACGAACATATGCATATCGGTCTCGCTCATCCATGTGGTACTGCTTTTGTAGATCCTCAAAACTCCGAATACCTCCCCCCTTTCCCATCATTTGGCTGATTTTCCACAGCCCCTTCCCCCTCCCCCCCATTCTTAAAAGCCCCCACTGCCGCCACCACTGTCTGAATATGGGTCTCCCTAGAGTACTTCTCCCCCCCCCCCCCACCCCCATCAAGTTCCTTCTCCATTTCACCCACACCCGTCTCGTGAGTTCCATGTATGGATTCTCCTCCCCCTTCCTCCGCTTTCCAACCCCGGGATCCCAGATCCAAGCTCCTGGACTTTCCTCCTCCTCCTCCTCCTCCCCTTCCCCATGTCTACCCACCCTGGTCGCTCCAGCCCCTCTTTCCACGCAAACGGTGTCCAGAGTTGCGCCGCCTCGTAATATCGAAGCAAAGATGGAACCCCCAACCCCCCCTCCTCCTTAGCCTTATACATGGTGGCCCTAGCCACTTTCGGGCGCTTGCCATCCCAAATAAACTGCAAAAGCAGGTTCTGCATCTTATCTATCTTTTTTTTTTTTTTTTTACCAGCTTGCACGGCAAGGACGAATATACAAACAGCCTCGGCAGTATATTCCTTTTCATTACCGCTATGCGGCCCAACCATGACAAATACAACCCCCTCCATCTAGATAAATCCTGCCGAATACTTTCCACCAGTCCCTGATAGTTCCATTGCTTAATCCTAAATAAAGGCGTCCCCAGCTGGATCCCCAAATACCGAAAGCTACCTACCACCCACCTAAACTTGAAATTGTGCCTCAAGCTCTCCAACTCTAGGCGCTAGGTTAAATCCCAACATTTCAGTTTTACCCTGGTTCATTTTATAGCCTGCTATACCCCTGTATTGCCTTCATTAACACAGGTAACATTGTAAATGGTTTGTGTTAAGGTGAAGATAATATCATCCGCAAATAACCCAATCTTTTCCTCTTCCCCTGAACCCTTACCCCTTTTATATCCACCTCTCGTCTAATATATGCGGCAAGCGGTTCAATAAAGGCGACAGCAGGCAGCCGTGTCTAGTGCCCCTGTGTAGCTCAAAACTCTCTGAATAGCCGCCATTCACTCTGACTCTAGCCTGTGGTCCCTGGTACAGTGCTCTTATCCAGCTAATATACTGCACTCCGAAACCCATTTTCTCTAATACTTGAAACATATATGGCCACTCCACGCAATCAAAAGCTTTTTCTGCATCAACCGTGACCATCACTGCCGATTCCTTAGATCTCTGAAGATGCCATGCTATATTCAAAATCTTTCTTACATTGTCGCTTCCCTGTCACCCCTTGACAAACCCCGTCTGATCTGGGTGGATCAGCTGTGGCACCACATCCTGGATCCTATTTGCCAATACTTTTCTCCAGGATTTTGGCATCTAAGTTTATTAGGGATATAGGCCTGTAGGAACCGCATACTCCCCTATCCTTACCGGTTTTGGTAGTACGGTTATGCCGGCCTCTGCCATAGACTTGGGGAGGCCTTCCCCTTGAAGGACCCTATTCACTACCTGAGTGAAGATGGGTGTAAAAGGCTCCAACACCTTATAAAACTTTGCGGTGTACCCGTCCAAATCCGGTGCCTTCCCTACTTGTAACGTGGCTATGGCCCTCATTACCTCTTCCTCCTGAATCTCTCGCCCTAAACAATTGCTCTCCTCCCCGTTCACCCATGGAAGGTGACATTCCTCCAGGAACTCTGCAGTCTCCTCCCCCCCCCCCCCCCACACCAATGTTTCGCTCTTACACAAATTCTCATAAAATTCCCTAAAAGTCTTCCTAATACCCTTGGCACGGTGCTCCATTTCCCCTTTATTCCTAATGCCCTCTATGAAAGCTGCCTGCCTCCTCGCCTTTAGACGGGCTAAGAGCCTCCCTGCCCTATTTCCCCCTTCAAAATGGGTCTGCTTCAACCCCGCCAACCGGTACGCCATTTCTTGAGCCTGCAATTTGCTCAGCTCCGCCCTCACCTTAATGAGTTCTGCAGTAGTATGTGCATCCTGCACTCTTTGATGCACTCTCTCCAGATTTCCCAATTTCCACAGTAAGTCATTTTACGCAGCCCCTTTCTCCCTCTTTACTTGCGCACCCAGGCTAACCATCTGTCCCCGAATCACCGCCTTTAGTCCATCCCACAATACCCCCATAGACACCTCCCCTGTGTTGTTCAACCGGATATATTCTTTTTATACTGTCCTTAAGCTTCCCCACATACCGCTGCTCCTGAAGTAGGGAATCATTAAGTTTCCAGAATTTTAAACTGTCCTCAGTTTTACCCATATCAAACTTTACGCTCACTGGGGCATGATCTGACCAGGTGATTGAACCATGTTCCACTTCTTGTACCCTCTCCACCCATTGTCCACCCCCCCCCCCCCCCCCATATCATATCTAACCTACTTGTAGGTTCCATGCACTGGAGAGTAAAACGTGTACTTACGCTCTCCCCGATGCCAGCTTCTCCAGACATCTACCGATCCCAATCTCTCCTGCATTTTATGCAAACTGCGCCTGTCCCCTCGACCTCCTCCTCCCTGTCCCCTGCTTGTGTCCATTCGGGGATTACATGTCAGATTAAAATCCCCTCCCAAAATTATGGGGGTATTCCCAAATTCCTCCAACTCCTTCAAAATTTGCTCATACGTCTCCCCCTGCTTCTCATTTGGTCCATAGAGGCTAATCACCCACACCTCTTCCCGCTCCATTTGTAGCCGTACCCCCACCCATCTACCTCCTTTCCCCCTACAGGTACCCTTCACCATATGCTGGAATTCACCTCCCACCAAGATCCCCACCCCCCCTTTCCTGGAGTTTACTCTCTGTCCTGCCAGTACCACCTTAGGATAATGCCTAGACTCTAATAAACATTCCTGCCCTACCTGCAGGTAGGTTTCTTGAATGCACAAAATATCCGCTTCCATTCTCCTGTCCTCCAGCTCCACCAAGTCTGTTTCTGTCTCATACGCAACCCCTTTACATTCAGAGTCGCTATCGTTAACGTTTTCCTCCTCTGGCTCCACTTCCCCCCCTCCCTCCCTTCCCATTCCCCCTTATCCTCCTTCCCTTCCAGAGGATAGACCTGGAGTAGTGCGCCCCCTACCTCCCCCAGCCACTTATTTCACATTTCCCCCCTTTCGTACCCTTTCCCTTCTCATCCACCCTCTATTCCCCAGCCAGCCCGTATTCAAACACCCCCTCCTCCTCCCCACCCCACTCTTCACCCCCCCCCACCGTTTCCCCTCCCTATTCCACCTCCAACATTCACACTTGTAGCTACCTCTCTGTCGCCCTTTATCCCTCTCCCCACCCCTTTCCCGCCATTCCTTCCCATCCCACCCCTCCAAAAAACACAGTGCTGAAAATACGCCTCCACCTCCCCCACAATGAATACCCAACAGATTATCAGTCCTCAGGTTCCTTCTACAGGCAGCTCATCTCCCAGCTCCTGTCCTGTCGTCCGAGGGATCCTCCTCTCTTGGCTGTCTCCGCGCCACTGCTGCCTCCTCCGCACCGGTGATCCTGCTCCCCTGAATATTTCCTGGGGCCGCAGACCCGCTTCTCGTAGGGCCCCCATCGCCGCCTCTGGTGACTGCGTCTGCCATGTCCGCCCTTTGAGGGTAAAGGATATTCCAAACGGGTGTAGCCATCGGTACTTCACTCCTGCTTTCCGCAATATTTGTGTCACTGGTTGCATTGCCCTCCTCCTCTGCAATGTGCCAGCAGACAAGTCCTCATATATATGCACCGAATAGCCCTGCCACGTCAGGGTTCCAAAACCCCTCATGTTGACGATTTTCTCCTTTTATTTTATATCTTGCCAGGCAGATTATGATGTCCCTAGGCCTGTTTCCTACAGGTGACCCCAGTGCTCTGTGCGCTCTTTCAAGTTGTATATCCACAGCTGCCACCTCCTTTTCCACCTTTCTTTAACACCTCTAGGCACACAGACACTGCCACCTTTTCACTATCTTGAAATCCTTTCTCCTCTGGGATCCCTCACATTCCCAGGTTGTTGCGGCGCGATTGGTTTTCCAAATCTTCCAGCTTATAGAGAAGGGCCTCATGCTGGGAGCCTAGCTTTGCACCTCTTTGCACCCCTTTTTCCTGCAGCTGCTCCAGTTCTTGCAACCTGCTTTCGTGGTCTCCCATCCTACACGCCAGCTCTCCGATTTCTTCCTTCAGGGGCCCCAAGAGCTCATTCAGTTCACTTTTCACTGACTGCACCTTTTTTAATTTCAAGGAACCAGTCTCTGAGCTCTGCTCTAATAATATTTTGTAGGGGATCTGTTCCTGGTGCCTTCTCGCTCCCCATCTCCACCTCCTCCGCCCGCTCTCCACTTCCTCCTTGGTGTGGTTTATTCTCACTCTGCCCAATGTCACTCTTCCCTGCTTGTAGTCCCGTGTAGACATACACTCGAAGATCTGCTGCTTTTCTTCTTGTGGTCATCGCGGCACTGCCTTTTACCAACAGTCACAGCACTTATCTTACTTGCAATCTCCTCAGTCTCCGTGTCAAGTCAGTGCTCCTCCAAGGCACCCACTCCACCTGCCTCTGCCTATGGTAGTGAAAGATCCACACACTACCTCTACAAGGGATCTCTCCTGCCTCTCAGCACTCCTCACCACTCACTTTTCTGCTTTCTCCCAGCTCCTGCTGCATCCGCGGTTAAGGTGAGGGATAAGGTGATCCTCATACTCCAGCCTCTTCCCACCGTCCAGTGTCATTGGTCTTTTGTCTATTGCAGGCTCCTGCACTTCACCGCGGTCCTCCTGCCAGTCCCGCCAGAGCTCCGGGCACCATTTTGGTGCTCCACGTGACTGCCCTCCGCTCCTGCTTTTGCAGCTTGCTGCAATTCTCTCTGCCGCCGCCTGTCTCTGATTGTCCTTTGCTGCCTCCCAGCACCTTCCCCTGCCCGGGGCACCTGATTTTCACCTCCGGGGGTTCAAAATTACAGCTTTTTAGCTGGGTCGGTGCCGGAGTGGCTCCCTCACGCTGCCATCGGCTCCGGTGATGTCACTTCCTGGCTGTCTTTAAAGAGTTGCAAGTTTTTGAGGCTGGGGTTCTGGCTAATGCTTTTTGGTTTTTGATTTGTAATGCGTGAGTCTGCTTTGTCAGTGGAATACTGATCTGGTGGGTGGTGCTAGTGCCTTATATGGGGTGATGTCATCAAGTTGTGACATGGTCAGTCTCCAAGCTGCTGAAAGAGGTACACTACCCACCCGTTGGGACTGGAATGGAGATACTCAAGGAAAGTCAATTAGCAGGTAAGACCTAATTAACACTTTATCAAGTGGACTTATAAAAATGTCAAGCAGGGATGCACAAGTTAAATTTCAGCTGGCAGCATAAAGAATGCAAAACTGCAAATATCAGACTATCCATATTCCAGTATCCCTAAACCAGCACCCTGCAGTTGACTACATCAAGAACTCAGAGTAAGGGACCCATAGAGCAAATCTACTATTCTATAATAGCACTAACTTCCAAAACTCTCACAACATGGAGCATACCCAGAAAAACGCAGCACCATAAATATTGCAGTGGGCTCTAGAACATGCATATTCTTATTCGGAAAACTGAATAAGCCAGATTACTACAGATCCCTATATAGAAACTCTATGCTAACAGAACATGTAGCCTCAGTCACATATGCAGAACGGATCTTCACCAAGTAGGGAATATATTAATACAAACTAAAAACAGGCAGACATATGTAGACAAAAAAATGCTTTTACCCATTACTCTTATGTTTAAAGGATTTCTTTCCCAAAATTATACTTTACTCCATGGTGAGGCGAGAGAAAAAACTCACATGCAGGCACTTGCAATGTCTGCAGAAACTAACATAATGACTCAGCGCAGGTAGCGCGAGTGCAAATAATGCCACCTCAGTGGGTGGCCTTAGTTGCAGCTGCAACAGTTTTACCACATTGAAATGCAGTAACTGCCCCACCTAATCAAAATCTCTAAACTAGTTACCGGAGGATGTAGTAAAAGTTGTTAGTGTAACTGGGTTTAAAAAAAAAGTTTGGACAAGTTCCTGGAGGAAATGTCCATAAACCATTATTAAAAAGGACCTAGGAAATCCACTGCTTGTCCTGGGAGAAGCATTTGGAACCTGTGTGTCTTTTTGGGAACCTGTCAGGTACTTGTGACCTAGATTGGCCACTGTTGGAAACAGGATACTGGGCTTGATGGACCTTGGTCTTTCCCAGTATGGCATTTCTTATGTTCTTAAGTTCAGCCTTCAAGGGCTACAGACGGGCCAGGTTTTCAGGGTATCCCTAATGACTTTGCATGGGATAGATCTGCATAGATTTACACACAGTGGAGGTGACATGTGTATCATACATATTCATTAGGGATATCCTGAAAATTTGGCTGATGTGCAGCCCTTGTGGAGTGAACTTGTGCACCCCTGATTTAGAGAGTAATTTGCATACCACTTGGAGACTTACGGCTACTTTCTACAAGCTAACTTTTCAAAGGGAAAGTCCCTGTGGAGTTTGCCTTGGAAAATGCAGAACTTACGGACTCTATTTTGCTTTTGAAGCAGGTGCAAGATATATGCAGACATTTCCAAAATTATTATTTTGGATGAAATCCCTGCTCTTCCCATCCCTGACTTAAATGACACTTCTTACTACAAGTAATTCATAAAGTATGTGCACTGTTTTATCTGCAGCAAGAGGGAGGCCGTTTCTTATCTGCATAAAGACCTCTGGATATTGTTCCTTTAAAAAAAATCACACACACAATAGTCAAGTGCACTATGGTCCCTAGGCCCTAGAAATGTATTAGCTCTGAAATGCTGGTTATTGTGGGGTACTGATTAGAGTTCCAAGTTACCTGGTTCCAGGAGTGAGATTTTAAGCCAGTCCTGGATTTCTAATGATGCGTTCAACTTAAACAATATTCAAAACAAACTTGTTTTGATGTCACTATTGTAAATAAAGCATAAACCTGTTTCCAAAGGTCTCAGACTTCTCATAGCACAATTGGCTGACAAAATCCAGCCGTTGGTGCTTGCTTGCAACAATGACCGTAATGCTGGAAACTGGCTCGTTTTTTTCTTATTTTCTTACACTCAGCTACTATATCGCTTGCTCTCAGATATTTCAGTTTAGTGACGTATTCAATTACAATCGAAAAATGGAAAACTGTTATAAATATTCCGTCACTTAGCTGCAGGCTTTTATAACTTTCAAAATTTGCTGCCGCGTGTATCTTCAATAACATAGATCCCAGATCCCGACACTCTTACAGGGCTCCTCTGAGGCGTTTCACTGCCTACAGTTTCTTCAGAGGATCATAGTCTCCTTCCCTTCTTAGTGCTCTACAAAAACAAAAGTGACAACTCTTCATCCCGTGTTCTATACTCTAAAAACTCTCTTTATACTAGAAAAATAAAATTATTCTTGATAGACTGAGTCCGACGACACTTCCCCCTCTAGTACCACGGGTTACGACTGGCAGTCATAAAAAATGTGGTCATTGTGAAATGTGTCCAATGATGCTAGAATCAGATGTGTTTGAATGTGGAAGAATTAAGTATCATCTTAGGTCACACACTAGTTGCGAGTCAAGAGCAGTAGTGTATGGAATTCGCTGCCCTTGCAGCTTATGGTATATTGGAAAAACGATACGCCCATTGAAAACAAGGCTGCGAGAACATAAAAGCCGTCTTAAATGTGCAAGACTGGAAACACCAATGGTCTTGCATTGTATGGAGAAGGGTCATATATTTCCGCAATTGAGTTGTATTGTAATTGAACAAGTGCTAGAAGGTTCAAGAGGTAGGACGCTGGATGAAATCCTTTTAAAGAAAGAACAACAATGGATTTTTAAACTGAATACAGTGACTCCTTTGCAGCTAAAGTTAATTTGAAAAGGAAAGACAGCCTGTGAGGAGCCCGCCCCCATGACATCACTTCCTCGGGCTCTGCATGATCGGAGGGCTCCTGACACAGTTTCTCTTTACTTTTCAATGTAAGTGTAGTGCAGCCGCTGCTCTGTACAAAGCAGAACCAGCGGCTGCACTGCTATAGGGAATCGCGTTCGTGCCGCGGACTTCGGCACAAAAACCGGTTTTTTGCTCTGGCCGCTCCCGATCTTGCGGCCAGAGCAAAAAAACGGCTTTTCAATGGCCGGTTTTACAACTGTGCTGGCAGCCGGCCTGGCCATGGAAAAACCGGCCAGGCCGGCTGAAAACCGGCCGGTTGGCAACCCTAATTTGTGAGCCGAGGCCACATGTTACGGATGAAATTGGAATTTTTCCCACGGCACACCAGACAATATCTCACGGCACACTAGTGTGCCGCGGCACAGTGGTTGAAAAACGCTGTTGTAGAGCATTAAGAAGGGAAGGAGACTATGATCCCCTGAAGAAACTGTAGGCAGTGAAACGCCTCAGAGGAGCCCTGTAAGAGCGTTGGGATCTGGGATCTATGTTGTTGAAGATACACGCGGTGGCAAATTTTGAAAGTTATAAAAGCCTGCAGCTAAGTGACAGAATATTTATAACAGTTTTCCATTTTTCGATTGTAATTGAATACATCACTAAACTGAAATATATCTGAGAGCAAGCGATATAGTAGCTGAGTGTAAGAAAATAAGAAAAAACGAGCCAGTTTCCAGCATAACGGTCATTGATGCAAGCAAGCACCAACGGCTGGATTTTGTCAGCCAGTTGTGCTATGAGAAGTCTGAGACCTTTGGAAACAGGTTTATGCTTTATTTACAATAGTGACATCAAAACAAGTTTGTTTTGAATATTGTTTAAGTTGAATGCATCATTATAAATCTCCAATTACATACGTTCAAGTAGTGACTGCACTAATTTGCAAGTCCTGGATTTCTGACAATCTCATTCTAATGCATTATGGGACTGCAGCACTGATTCCAGTGGGTAAAATCAGGGACTACAAATACTGTACTGCATTGCAGTGCATATTTTAAAACCAGAACTGGCAAAAAAAATCTCTCTCATGGAACTGGATAATTTGGCAACACTGTGTGCTAGCTCTTGTTTTTCCTCTCATTCTTCCTTTTTGCTTTTGCAGGGGTTATAGCCTGGAAGAACTGGACAAACATATTTCACTGCTCCATCAATATAATGACCTCAGAGACACTGGGCAAATGCTGCTAGGCAGGCTGGGTATGTTACAGTTCAAATCTACTTTCACTGTATGGTAGCAGAATGCACAGGTGGAATGAGAACCTGGCAGTTTTAATCTATTGTGTCTGTGTACAGGTGGGATCAGACAGTATTAATCTATTGCTGGATGTATTAGGGTTTGAAAGTATCCAGAATACTTGAGCACTAGCTTAAGTTTTGTAGGAGCCAGGGAGTACAAAGGTTTCCTCATAACTTGTTTCTTTTTTTTACGTTTTTTTTCTTTGCAGGAATAACTGAGAAGACTAGATGGGCCAATTGGCATTTTTCTGCTGTCATCTGGTTTTTTTTGCATCTTTTTGTTCCTTCCTTCCAGCCTCTTTTCTTTCCCTTCTTTTGCCTCCGACCCTCTGTCCTGTCTCTCTTCTGTGAGCCAGTGGAGAGGGCAACCTCATGGCTGACATGGCTCCTCTTGTGCCTTGGTCAGCCCCAGTTACATCTATCATTGGACCTGAGGTAGTAGTTTTTCATTGCTCGCCTCAGGCTTCTTTTCCTCTCTTCCTTTCCCTTAGTCTCCTGCCTGCCTTTCTGCCCTACTCCTTCATTCTTTGCTTCCCTTTAGTCCCATTTTCCAGCTGCTTCCCCTCTTTGGAGCCTTTTTCCCCCAAGGGGGCAGTCTTAGTCCACATCAGCTACTTCAGAGTTTGAGCCAGCTATGTCAACTCTTCCTGAGACTAGGCTGCTAGAGGCAATATAAAAGTGTCAGTTATTGAATTTTAAATTACATAGAGCATAAGATATTTTCATTCCAGCGTATTTACTGCAGGTGCAGTGGTGGTCACAGAGTTGAGCTGCATTCTTTCTCTTTCGACAACAGGTGATAGAATTCTGACCCCACTGATGGGATTGCTTTTTATTTTATTTACAGCGGCTCTCAGAGGCCTTACTACAAAGGATTTGTACCTAGAATTTGATATGGAGCTTGAAGACTAATTAAATTGTTGACTGTCGTCATTGCAAGCAGAAAAAGTGGATGCAAAGGACTCGCATCTGCAGATGCTAAATAACTGAGAGGGATTCTGAATTCTGCATCCCTCTCAGTTTTAAGAAGATGTCCCTTTACTGGTGCTCAGAGGATATACCAGAGAGAGACCATGGCACATTATAAGCTGCATAGCTGTTAACTGGTTCTAGCTGTAACACAAGCAGATCTTGGATTTAAAATTTGCATATTTTGTATGGGGGGGGGGGGTATACATACCGAGATGGATATTTATATAAGAATTTGAATAAAAAATAAATTGATACTGAAGAAAACATGAGGAACCTATTTATGATGGAATGCTTCAGTCTTTACTGAGAAAGATGTAAGGGAAGTATCCATGCTAGAAATAGTATTTAATGGTGACATTTTGGAGGACCTAAAGCAAATCGCACTGAAACTGGAAGATACGAGGGTCATTTTTAAAGTAAGAACAGATTGCGCATCGTGTCCGCGTGATCTGTCAAGTGACATCCGTTCAAGTGACAGCCACTCTTGGCCAGTCTCACTATGCTGCCATTACGTTTCACGTCTCTGCCAGTGTTGGTTGTATGGTTATACTGCTTCGTTTGTCGCCATATCAATCAGTAATCCCTCTGATTGTGAAGTGCGCTCGGTTATCCGTTTTTTAAATGCAAAACAAGTTCGTCCAGCTGAAATTCACCGGCAGCTTGTTGAAGTGTATGGGGAAGGTGTAATGAATGATGTTGAAGGAAGGAAGGACGGACGGACAAATGTTCATGATGAACGATCTGGACGGCGTACTGTCATGAATGAAGACCTGACACAAGAAGTTGATGAGGAAATTTGCCAAAACAGGTGCTTCACTATAGACGAGCTGCATCAGACATTTCCACAAGTTTCAAGATCAGTAGTTTATCACATTGTTACTGACAAACTGCACTACAAAAAAGTGTGCAAGATGGGTGCTGAAAATGCTGGACGAACTTGTTTTGCATTAAAACCGGATAACCGAGCGCACTTCACAATCGGAAAGATTACTGATTGACATGGTGACAAACGAAGCAGTATAACCATACAACCAACACTAGCAGAGATGTGAAATGTAATGGCGGTGTAGTGAGAGACTGGCCAAGAGTGGCTGACCTTGAACGGATGTCACTTGACAGATCGTGGACACGATGCGCAATCGGTTCTTACTTTAAAAATGACCCTCGTATAAATGGGATAAATGGACCAAATCAACAAATTTAAAGAGCAGCAAATCACCTGAGCTGGATAGTATGCACCCCATAGTGCTGAAAACTCAAATGAAATTGAAGATATTCTTCAGTAATCTGTAACCTATTATCTATAGTACCTGAAACTTTAGATAGTAGCCATCATAGTGCCATTTTTTTTAAAGGATTCCAGCATTGCTCCACCAAACTAGAGACTAGTGAACCTGATATCAGTGTCAGGCAAAACTTTAACTAAAAAAACAAAACAAAACTGAACACACAAATTGTCCCATTAAACCATGCCTAAGTCAACATGGATTTAACAGAGAAGTCTTGCCTCACCAGTCTGCTATATATTTTCAAAGGTGTGAATAAATTTGGATAAAGATGAGTTGATATGGTGTATCTGGATTTTCATTTCATGTATTTGATATTTTACCTGCCTTGACAAAAGCCCAAGACAGGATACAATAAAACAAATATAATAAACATACATTGTCAAAACACACAGCAGCAAATCATAACAAAGTTAAGACATCAGAAAATGCATTATTAGCATCCCTGAGGCAATAAATATTTTCACTTCCCTCCTAAAATACATAACATCATTAATAAAATGAATGGGTAGAGGAAGCCCTTCCACAGAAAGTGCAAAGAACACAATTTTCCCAGCCCACATTCTTATTGAGTAGAACAAATTAGCCTGATGCAATTTGAACAAAGGAGTGTTTCAACACAGAGTGAACAAGAGAGTACTGCTGTACAAGAATAGACAAATTTGGTAATTTCTTGTGAAGGGAGGATTAAGGCTCCTAAGGTTTCTTAGTTAGAAAAAGAAGGATGTCCCATAATAGCCAGAACACACTGATTTATTTTCTGTGAGAATTATTTCCCCCCTTGCCCTCTTTATTGTGGCTGAAATAGCAATGGGTAATTGATTTTCTATTTTCTTTGTTTCCTTGTAATCATCTTATGCCCTTTATTTTTCCTTTGACTTATGATACCTGTTCATGCTTCTTTGAAATCCTTAATAAAATTCTAAATTGCAAAAACAAAAAAAGACCCTTTGGATTCCTGTGTCTACAGTTTGCAGTATTAAGTTTTCTGTACATGGAACTGTTGAGAACCTCCCAGGATGCAGTGAGAAAATGAAAATTAATCCAAGAAGTCTTTGAAGGTTAGTATGAACTGTTGGAAAAACATTATGTACAACATCCAAAGAGCTTAAGGCTGATCTGGAGTGGTGTTTCAACCTGCACCATATACTGCGCACTAAAAGAAGAACTTCATGAATAAAAGCCATTAGGATCCCACTGCTCAGACTGATATAAAAAGGCATGCCTGACCTTTGCCCAAACCAACCTTGAGTAACCACAGTCCTTCTGGGAAAATGTTCTGTGCACAGATGAAACCAAACTTGAGCTTGTTGGCAATGCAAACCAGTGATACATTTACAGGCAAAGAAATGAAGCTTCTGGGGAAAAGAACACCCTTCCTATAGTTAGATATGGTGGAGGTTCAATAATGTTGTGGGGCTGTTTTGCTGTCTCAGGAGCTGGAGGCCTGGAACATACTAAAGGAATCATGAAGTCGGAGGATGATTAAGATATTTTGGAGTGAAATGTGCTGCCTAGTGTTAGAAGTCTAGGTCGAAGGTCATAGGTCCTCCAGCAGGACAGTGACTCAAAACATACACCCAAAAGTACAAAAGAATGGTTAAAAAGGAACAAATGGACTTCCGGTGATGTCATTGGGTTACATGGTGGTGTAGAATTCCAGCTCCACCGCCAAAGCCTGTAATAAGGGGAAAAAATACACCTAAAATGAGCAAATTGAGGGGAGGCAGTAGCGAGACACCCCGAACGGGAAAAGTGGGCAGAGCAAATAAAAAGTACTGTAAGATCACCACAGTAAGCGGAGCATAATTGAGAGTTACCTGATCGTGAGACCGCGTGGCAGGCTGGAGCAGTGACAAGAAGAGAAGTGGCGGATCGCGAACAGCTATAGGGCTGGTGAGTCACTGAGCGGGACACCGATTGCAGGGAAGGCAGCAGCAGCGACTTGAGGGGCAGGAGGGTTTGTGCCAAAACACAAAGTACACCCGCACAAGAGAGATCGAGCGGAGGAACTGCGTGGCAGTACTGAGCAGCAGAGGGGAATCGGAGGAAGTGTAAGAGGCCCATGGAAAGCAGGCAGTGTTAAAAGGTGCCTCAGTGAGAGACTGTGGAGTGGGAACTCCGAAGGTAACGCTGTAAGAGAGCTGTGGGAACACAGAGAGAGAGCTGCCATAGGGCCGTAGGAACCACCATAACAGAGTAAGGGAGCCAAGCAGAAAGCAGCTCAGTAATTATAATACAGGACTGGAACATTGTGCATTGCCAAGAACTGGACAGACCACACTAGAAATACTGAGGAACAAGCCAGCACCCTAAGAGTGAGTATTAGAAAGGGAGGGCAAGAAGACCAGTTAGACTCCCTTCGTGCGGCCCGTGAGGCTCTACCCCGGTTAACATTACGTGCGGCCCGCCAAGGATTCCTGCCATTGTATCTGCGGCCCGCGGCATGCTCGGTGGGTTCAACGGCACGTGACCGGTTTCCCAAGAGCAGCGTGCAAATTAGAGGACCAATCAGCAATAAGGCTTAAACTTTGATTCTGTTTTTGCAGCTATCGATAGAATTCCTGTTCTCCAGGACCAAGCAGGAAGTCAGTCCTCACTTATGGGTGACGTCGGCGCCGACGGAGCCCTCGCGGAGCAATTTTCCCCAGCTTTCAAAGAAAGCCTTTGGGAATTGCAGCGCGCATGCGCGGTCCTCTTCCCGCCCAAGGGTGCCATCTTAGCCAGTCTTCTTTTTTCCGCGGAGCCCTACAGACGTACCCGTCGTGTCCCCGCGAAAAAGTTGATTTTTCTTCAGAATTTCTCTTTTTTTCCATTCGGTTCGACGCCGGTCTTTTCCCGCCGGACTCGCGACGCCGGTCTCGAGTCCTCTTCTTATTTTTCGGTTTTTCTGACTTAGTCAGTTTTTTCGTTTCGGTTTTTCCCTGGCAGCCCGGTCCTTTGACCTCGCCGGGGCCCTTTTTCCCCCGATGGCTGCCAGTGGTTTCAAGCGGTGTGGTCAGTGTGACCGGAATATGTCACTAACTGACACACACACGACTTTTGCCTCCGCTGCCTGGGCCCGGATCATGAAGAACTGATCTGTGGGCCCTGCAGCAAAATGTCCTCCAAAGCGTTGAGAAGTCGGCGGCATCAGCGGGATAGGATCTTCGCTGACCCCAGCCGTACCCGGACCTCGTCGGAGGCCTCCGCGTCCAAAGGTTCCAGCTCGGACCGTCGTCGGAGTTCCTCCGACAGGGGTTCTCCCTCCGGGGACCATCGTCATAAGGTGAAACCCGCGAGGGCGGCGTCGGTGGACGCTCCTGGCTCCGCGAGGGCCAGGTCGCATAGCCCCGATAGCCGTCCCGGGTCCTTGGAGAAGGAGCATCTCACGAAGCGACCTCGCCTGGAGTCGGAGCTGCCTGCTTGGGTAAGTCCTGTGGTCCTCCTGGACTCGCCTCCGAGACAGCCGACGTCGGGCCCTGCTGGGTCACCTGAGCTCGGACTCAGGTTGACGGCCTTGGAGAGCAGATTGTCTGCCTTCATGGACCAGCAGTGGGCACTGCTCGCTGGCGCCGCTGCCCCGACCGCCGGTACGTCGACGTCCAAGTCGACCCCGGAGACCGAGCCGATCCTCGAGTCGATGCGAACTCGAGTCGATCCTCGGTCGAGGTCACCCTCGGCCTCCCGTTCGGGACCGAGGTCGCCGACGCCGACTCCCTCGGCGTCGGGGCGGCAGGCGCCGCGCCCTGCCCGGGCCGACCCCACCGAGTCCTCGTCGGAGTCGGTCTGGGAGTCTGAAGAGGAAGAGTCGCCTGATTCTTTCCGGACTCGGTGTGTCCCCTCGGACTCACCGGAATCCGAGCCTCGGAAGCAGTCCCCCCCGGAGGATGCCCAGTTCTCGGACTTCGTCAGGGATATGGCCAAGGCTTTGGCCTTCCCTGCGGACCCCGAGGAGGAGCCTCGAGCCGAAGAGCTCGACGCCCTCCAGTATGACTCTCCCGCTAGGGAACACTTTACTGTACCGGTTCCTCCCATGCTGGAACGACTACTCTTCCGCATGTGGGAGAGTCCGGCCACCTCGCCGGTCCTGAGCAAGCGGGTCGATTCTATCTATCGAGTCCGCAAGAGCCCTGGCTTCCAAAAAGCACAGCTGCCACACCATTCCATGGTAGTGGAATCGGCCATGCATCGTCTTAAGAGCCAGAAGATGCACTCCTCGGTGCCTCCTGGCAGGGAGGCCCGTAACCTGGATGGCCTTGGCAAGAAGTGTTTCCAGGGCTCTATGCTTGCGTGTCGTGTCCAGACCTACCATCTATACATGGGCATGTATCTCCGAGACCTGGCTAAAGAGCTAGCCGGCTTCTCCGCTGGTTTGTCCGAGGAACCCTTGCGGAGGTTCCTGGCCTTGTCCACTGGTATTCGGGAATGCTCGAAATTCATATCCCGAGCAGCCTACGATGGCTTTGAAGCATCGGCTCGAGTGGCCGCAGCCGGCATCGGTGCCCGCCGACAGGCTTGGCTTCAGTCATCTGACCTCGAGCCCTGGGTGCAGGACAAGTTGGTCGATGTCCCCTGCCGAGGCGACAACCTCTTTGGCAAGCCCATGGCTGAAAAGGCTGCACAAATTGAGACGGAGACTCTCACCAGGACTAGGCTTTCTAGGAAGACCTCCGCCCCTTCCCAGAAAAAGAAGGGCTCGGGAAAGAAGTCCTTTTACCCGAGGAAGGCGGCTGCCTACAAACAATGCCCCCAAGCCTGCACCACCAGCCCCTGCTCAGCAGGGTGGGGGTTTTTGACTCACTAAGCATAGCCTCTCCCCCCCCCGCTGGTTCCTCCCAGCACCGGAGGCCGGCTGGTTCACTTCGCCCACAGGTGGTCCAGCATCACCTCAGATGCCTGGGTGCTTCAAGTCGTGCGAGAAGGCTATCTTCTCCACTTCCACCAGGTTTTTTTCCGGGGGAACCTCCACGACCCCCTCTGCACAGGGAGTTACTCCTTCAGGAGTTAGCAGGTCTTCTACAGGAACAGGCGGTGGAACCGGTGCCCCACCACCTGAAAGGTCAAGGCTTTTACTCCAGGTATTTTCTGATACCAAAGAGAACAGGAGGCCTCAGGCCCATCCTGGACATGCGCAACCTCAACAAGTTCCTCGTGCGAGAGAAGTTCAAGATGCTTACCCTTGGAATCCTTCTGCCCTACCTCCAGCAGGGAGATTGGCTATGCTCCTTGGATCTAAAGGATGCCTACACGCACATCCTCATCCACCCAAACCACCGACAATACCTAAGGTTTGTGGTGGCAGGAAATCATTACCAGTACAGAGTACTGCCCTTTGGCCTGTCCTCCGCACCGCAAGTCTTCACAAAATGTCTCGCGGTGGTGGCGGCCCATCTCCGGCTTCACGGCCTCTATGTCTTTCCGTACCTCGACGACTGGCTCATCAGAGCAGCGTCCGCTCTGGAGGTCACCAACGCCACGCGCCGCACGGTGACTCTTCTGCAGCACTTGGGCTTTGTTATAAACTTCACAAAGTCCACTTTGCTCCCCTCACAGGATCTCGAGTTCATCGGCGCAAGACTGCACACTCCTCAGGCACGAGCGTACCTACCGCTCGACAGGGCTCAACGGCTCATGGACCTAGCCGACCGTTTTCGCAGCCAGCCCCTGGTCTCCGCCAGGCGCTTCCTGAGACTGCTCGGCCATATGGCTTCCACCGTCCATGTGACCCCCAATGCCCGCCTGCATATGCGGCCTGCTCAGTGGTGTCTCCGCCAGCAGTGGCGACAAGCCACAGGCGGCCTAGCAGACCTAGTGCGCGTCTCCGAGCCGCTGATCTCGTCTCTCCGGTGGTGGCTTCAGCAGTCGAACCTGATCTGCGGAATGCCTTTCCAGTCTCCTCAGCCGGCCCGGGTGCTGACAACAGATGCATCCCTCCTGGGCTGGGGAGCGCATTGCCAAGGGGCACGCACTCAGGGCCTCTGGACCACGTGGGAGTCAGCTCAGCAGATCAACTTCCTGGAGCTCAGGGCGATCCGCCTGGCTCTCAAGGCCTTCTCCCACCTGACTTCTCACCAGTCCGTCCTTGTCCAGACGGACAATCAAGTTGCCATGTTCTACGTGAACAAGCAGGGGGGCACGGGCTCCTTCCTCCTCTGTCGGGAGGCACAGAAGCTCTGCTCTTGGGCCGTCAGTCACGGCATTCTCCTCAAGGCAGTTTATCTCCCAGGCCAAGAGAATTACCTGGCCGACAAACTCAGCAGGATCCTCCAGCCACACGAGTGGCGTCTGGATCCCTTGGTAGTTCAGAAGCTCTTTCTAAAGTGGGGACTCCCCACGATGGATCTCTTTGCCAGTCCTCACAACCGGCAACTTCCTCGCTTCTGCTCTCGTCAGCCACACCCCCTTCGGGTTGCGGCGGACGCTTTTCTACTCTCATGGTCGGGGAGCCTTCTGTACGCTTTCCCTCCCATCCCGCTAGTCTCTTGGACTCTTTTCAAGGTTCTCCGGGACAAAGCCCTCATGATCCTGGTGGCCCCTCGCTGGCCCAGGCAGCTGTGGTTTCCGCTCCTGCTGCAATTAGCGGTGGAGGATCCATTCCCTCTGGGGTTACAACCGGATCTCCTCACTCAGGATCAGGGGTCTCTGCTACACCCCAACCTCAGGTCTCTCAACCTCATGGCCTGGCTGCTGAGAGGGTAGTCCTCGCTCCCCTTCTCCTGCCGGCGGAGGTGGAGGAGGTCGTCCTAGCTTCGCGATGCCCTTCTACCCGCAAATGCTACGCCCTTAAATGGCGTCGCTTTTCCGTTTGGTGTACCCAACAGTCTCAGGATCCCTTCTCCTGCCCGGTGTCGGTGATCCTGCAGTACTTGTTATACCTCTCTAATCTGGGACTTAAGTCCAACTCCGTCAAAGTTCACCTCAGTGCTCTTTCAGCACATCATGTGCCGGTGGACGGCAGACCTCTTTCCAGCAACCCTCTTGTAGCGAGGTTTCTCTGAGGTCTTCTTCTACTTAAACCACCTCTGCGCCCGCCAGCGCCTGACTGGGACCTGAACGTGGTTTTGCAGCGGATCACCTGTCCGCCTTTTGGACCTATGGCTACCTGTTCTCTCCGTTTTCTTTCTTGGAAAACACTGTTCTTGATAGCCCTCACTTCCGCTAGACGCGTAAGTGAATTGCAGGCCCTCGTGTCTGATCCCCCTTACACTCGGTTCTACAAAAATAGGGTAGTCCTACGGACTCACCCAAAATTTCTTCCAAAGGTGGTCTCCCCTTTTCATATCAATCAGGAGGTGGTACTTCCAACCTTCTTTCCCAGACCACACTCCAGCCGAGCTGAAACGGTCCTCCATACCCTGGACTGTAGAAGGGCTCTGAACTTCTACCTTGACCGTACGTGGGAGCACCGTAAAGCTGCTCCAGCTTTTTGTATCTTTCGACCCCAATAAATTGGGGCTCCCGGTCTCCAAGCTTACTCTGTCCATCTGGGTTGCGGACTGTATCACTTGGGCTTATGGGGCAGCCGGACTCTCCTTGGAAGGTCGAGTCACGGCTCACTGCGTTCGGGCAAAGGCCACGTCAGTGGCTTACCTCCGCTCTGTTCTGCTGGCAGACATCTGCCGGGCCGCTACTTGGTCTTCGAGCCAGACTTTTGCGGTCCATTACTGTCTCGAGAGGGAGTCCCGCAGGGACAGTGCTTTCGGACAGGCAGTCCTCCGTAATCTCTTTGAGGTCTGAGCAACTCCTACCCTCCATCCCGGATGTGGGCTACCGGTGGGTAATTATTCAGCGAAGATCCTTCCTTCTGTGCTGCTGAGCTAGAGGGAGCTCATTTTTGTGCTTAGGGTCTCCGGTAGCCTTGAGCTTGGGAGTCCCATAAGTGAGGACTGACTTCCTGCTTGGTCCTGGAGAAAGCGTAGTTACTCACCTGTAACAGGTGTTCTCCAGGAGCAGCAGGAATCAGTCCTCACAACCCTCCCTCCTCCTCTTGGAGTTGCAATCGTCTGCTTTACTTTTTTGCAAATTTTTATGCTGTCTTTTTTAGCTATGTCATCTGACTGGCTAAGATGGCACCCTTGGGCGGGAAGAGGACCACGTATGCGCGCTGCAATTCCCAAAGGCTTTCTTTGAAAGCTGGGGAAAATTGCTCCGCGAGGGCTCCGTCGGCGCCGACGTCACCCATAAGTGAGGACTGATTCCTGCTGCTCCTGGAGAACACCTGTTGCAGGTGAGTAACTACGCTTTCTCTTTTTTTCCCCATGGCTTCCCCCATGAACAAGAAGCGCAAGCTCAGCAATGAGAACCGCGGCTTCAACCCTGAGTGGAACAAGCTCTTCTTCACGCTGCACAAGGATCGTGCGCTGTGTGTCACCGACGACCACCTGCAAGCGTCCCTTCTCCTGTCAGTGTCATCTGTGAAGCCGGACTTTAAGCGTTTGTCTGCTACGATGAATCATCAGCCATCTCATTAAATTCAATAAAGGTGATCAGCCATTGTTTTCATAATTTTGCGTTTGTTGGTTTTTTTCGCGGGGGCGGGGAGAAGGGGGGTGCGGCCTGCGAGGCTCCCGGTAGTCGGCTGTGCGGCCCGCGGCCCTCTGGAGGTTGGTGACCCCAGAGTTAGCGGGAGAACCAGTGGATAATCCCCAGAAGACCAGATCTGACAACCCAGGGGATCAAGAGAGATAATGGATAAAAACAAAGGAGTATAGTCAGCAAGGAAGAAATTTGGCTGAATTTTGATCTTCATATGTGACTGCCAGAGGATGAAGAGAGGGGGAGAAAGAGGGCAGCCCACAGCCGGAAGGCCCGACTGATCAGGAGCAGGAGATGGAGAGGGGTTGTAGCCCAGGAGTGGTGGCTACGCTAAAGGAATGGCTAACAGAGATGAAAGAGGAGATCAAGATGGAAATAAATGGAGTGAAAAATGAACTAAAAGAGACATTCCTTATTGCTTCTCCGGGCCAGTCCAGGGAAAGGTAGGGTTGTCAATCCCCTATAGCAACTGAGGACTGAAGGCTCCAAGCTTTTCCTGTGATGTGAAGCCACTACCCCTCAGGGTAATCTGGCAGTCTTTCAGTCCTCAGCAACTATAGAGGATCGAATCTATCTTCTCCCTCAGCATTATCCCTACCGGTTACTTGTATTTATTTTTATTTTGAAAACTTATTTATTGTCTCTAGCAGAGCTGATGATTCTATAGTCCTTTTGTTATTAGATTTTTTGGAACACTATTCCTTTAAGAGCGTGCAGAGACGTTGAGTGACTTTTCCACACAGTGTGAGGTAGAGCCTGCCTCTATCACTGTCTCCGTCTCGTGTACCAGAGTGATACTGGGGGCCCCAGTTTTCTCCTCTGCCTTAACAGCTCTATATATATTTGTCCGGTGTCCACGCTAGCAGCGGAACAGTTTTGCCGGCTCAGCTTGTCTTATGCGGTGAGTGCTATTCCGTTTTGTTATTTTTTCCACCGGTTTGGGACCGCGGGCTCCGTATCGGTTTCGGCGTCTTTTATTCAGCGTTTCTTCTCCTATTTCTGCAGCAGGGTTTGGATAAGGGCTTGGCTCTAAATACCCTTAAAGTGCATGTAGCTGCGCTGTCTTGTTTTCGGGGGTTAATTCGCCGTCGCCGTCTTTTGGCCCATCCGGATGTTCAGCGTTTTTCTGCGGGCAGCAAAAATTCTCCATCCTCCACGGCGACCTATCGTACCTCCTTGGGATTTGAATATTGTGTTGGAGGCTTTTTCTCGGTCGCCCTTAACTTCCGTCTGTGCTCATCAAATCCGAGAGTGTTCTTGGAAAACAGCTTTTCTCGTGGCCTTATGTTCGGCAAGACGAATCTCCGATTTGCAGGCCTTGCCTTGCCAAGAGCCTTATCTGCAATTTCTGCCCGAACGAGTCTTACTACGGCCTGTTCCCTCTTTTTTGCCTAAGGTGCTGTCTGTTTTTCATGTTAACCAGTCAGTGGCTTTACCCGTATTCTCTCAGCACGACGGTTCACCTATGGACCGGGCTCGGAAGCATTTAGATCTTAGCCGAGTATTGCGGACGTACCTTAAGATCTCCCAACCGTTTAGGAAGACGGACAGACTTTTTATTCAGTGGGCCGGCCCTCATAAGGGCCAAGCTGCATCAAAGTCTACTATTGCTCGCTGGGTGCGCTCCGCTATTGGAGCAGCCTACTCTGCCCGGGGAGTTTCGCCACCTGTAGGTCTCAAAGCTCATTCAACTCGAGCTCTAGCGACTTCCTGGGCGGAATTTGCCTTTGTTCCTCTGGTAGATATCTGCAGAGCGGCGATGTGGTCTTCCTTGCATTCCTTCACTAAGCATTACCGCTTGGATGTTCAAGCCAGAGATGATGCAAAGGTGGGAGCATCGACTCTTATCGCTGGTCTAGCGGGTCCCTCCCATTCTTAGGTACTGCTTTGGTACTGCCCTACCTTTCCCTGGACTGGCCTGGAGAAGCGATAAGATGAAATTAGTTCTTACCTGCTAATTGTCTTTCCTTGAGCTTTCTCCGGGCCAGTCCAGGGTACCTCCCTGTTTGCTATCTCGATTGAGTTGGTCTTTGCAAGCCTCTACAGTATTCCATCATATGTGCTCGCAGGAGGCGTCTTGGGACTTCTAGTACACATTCTAGACCATTCACAACTATTGTAGAGTTTAAAAAAAAAAAAAAGAGAACCTTTGTTATTGCTCTTCAAGGACTATAGAATGTTATCAGTTTTTCAAGGGTTAATCTGTTGTGTTTTAGTTTTCTTTCTGTTTAGTTGCTTTGTCAGAAGGAGACTGCCAGATTACCCTGAGGGGGAGTGGCTTCACATCACAGGAAAAGCTTGGAGCCTTCAGTTCTCAGTTGCTATAGGGGATTGACAACCCTACCTTTCCCTGGACTGGCCCGGAGAAAGCTCAAGGAAAGACAATTAGCAGGTAAGAACTAATTTCATCATACAATCTCTGAGACGATATTGTGGATATGGGAAACCGAGTTGAAGAAACGGAGCTCCAGTTGGAGCGGCAAGGCGAAGAAATAGAGGAATTACAAAAAGGATGGGAGGACTTAAAGCGAGCTCAAGAAGAGCAGCAAATGAAAGTGGAGGACTTGGAAGATCGATCCAGAAGATATATCAGGGTAAGAGGCCTCCCGGAAGACCCAAAATATAAGAATTGTGAAGACGTGATTGCTAAAATATTCAAGTCACTACTAGTAACCGCAGATCCGGAGGAAGGGGTTGAGGTAGAGCCTTTGTAAATAGAGAGAGCACATAGAGGACTGGGCCCAGCAAGAGAAAACAAGCTAAGAGATATAGTGGTGTGTTTAAGTGCGTTTAAAACCAAAGGCTTTTGAGTGCGGTGAGGAAAATGAGGCAGGTTACTTGGGATGAGCACAAACTGGAACTCTTCCAAGATCTTTCTTTGGGAACGTTACAGCACAGAAGAAATCTTAAGGAGGTGATGGCATATCTGAGAAGGGAGGACATGAGATATCAGCAAACCAAAGGGAAACAACCATTTATAACAGTAAAGGGAAGGTCGAGATGAGTGCAGACATGTGAGGAAGCCTGGAAAGCACTTAAAGAACTGGGACTGACTAACCTACCAGAGAGAGAGAGAGAACCGATTAGAACAACAGCCACCACAGCATCTCTGACATCCAAGATGAACAACCTACGAAGGCACAGAGTACCAGTGGTGGGTCAATGACTGGCGAGGCTGCACAGAGAGAGCCAAGGAGTGCAAGTGGAGGAAAAAGGAGCTGGCTGAAGTAGAGGACACTATTAAATGGTTGTGAAGTAGAAGGTAGACAGGGAGGGGTAGTTTAGGAGTTTACCGTAAGGGGGGGGGGGGTGAAGGATCAGGATGTTGGCCAGGTAAGGTATTTAGGGGGAAATGGGGATCATCGAGGGAGGGTTAGAGAAAAGGGGGGAAGTGGAATGGAGGGGTAAGGACAGGTAATGGCCTGATAACTAGACACCATCATGGAAGACGAATCTCTCTTTAGGAGAGGAGAAGAGGGAAGGGAGGTGGGGTGGACGGGAGGGGGGGGAGATAAGGGGGAGGGGGGGATATACTAGGGAGGCATAAGAGAATAAGGGGAAATAGGAAACAAAGGTGAGTTAAAAATAGTCTCATTAAATGTAAAGGGGCTTAACTACCCATTTAAGTGTCAAAAATTGTATACAGAAATAGCACGCCAGAAATCAGCGAAAGTGATGATACAGGAAACGCATTTGCCAAGAGCGACAGAGTACCTGTTTAAGCCCAGGGGATATGGAGTATGTATACATGCATCTAATATAATAGAAAAGAAAAAAGGGGGGTGGCCATACTGTTGGACACAAGATTAAAGATGCACTTGCAAACTACTGTGCGGGACGATATGTGTTATTTTGCATTTGAAGGTGGAGAATGAATTGTATAGTGAATGTATATGCACTAACTGGCGCACAAGGTGAATTCTGGACAAAACTGAATGAGGAGGTGGGGAAATTGGGGGAGGGTATTCTAAGATGTGGAGGTGATTTCAATTTAACATGGAATCCGGCTAGGGACGCCACTGGGAAAAGAGAGGGTAAAAGGGTGGATAGGAATCGATATTGTAACTTTGTAGTGCAACATTGTTTGATAGACGTGTGGAGACTACAACAGCTGGGGAAGAGACAATTTTCTTTCTTTTTGCCAGTTCATGGCTCCTACTCAAGAATAGATGCTATTTGGGTCTCAAAGCAGGTGGGGGTAGGATTAAGGGGGCAGAGATGGACTCAATTACATGGTCTGATCATGCACCAGTTGAGGTAAGATTGAGAATGGAGGGTGAGGGGAAAGGCATACAGTTTTGGAGGCTGAATGCACTCATACCCCAATTGTATATAGTTACCAAAATGTTATTTGTTTTTGCACAATTTTCCTTTGTTTTAAGATGTTCCTTGTAATTGATTACTGACTGTTTTTGTTGTATAATAGTTACACTGTTTCAGACGTTCATTGTAAAACAGACATCAGCCTGTTATATTGTTAAATGTAAACTGCACCTGATCTCTGGAAGGTGCGGTATATTAGTGACTGTTAATTAAATTAAATTAAAGATGAGAGGGTCTGAGCGGACATTGAGAGAGAAACGAGGGAATATTTTAAGTGGAATGATTTGGGGAGGTATGTGGGATGGCTACAAGGCAGTGGTGAGAGGAATTTTAGTTAACGGGGGGGGGGGGGGGCCAGGAAAGAGGGATGAGAGAAGGCTCTGAGAGAACAATTGCTGGCCTTGGAAGAATTGGCTGTGCAGGGACATCGGGGGGGGGGGGATATAGAGGTCAGGTGTTGGCAATAAGAGCACAGATCAGTGCTATGCAGGCAGAGAAGATAAGGTACCAGATGCAGCTGTTGCGACAGGAGGTTTTTGAGGGGGGGGGGGGGGAATAAAGCGGGGAAATATATGGTGCAGCAACTGAAACAGAGGAAATTGTGCTCTCATAATGAGAATCCGAAAGAAGGGAGGGGAGTGGGTAATTAAGGATGGGGAGATCAGAGAGGCTTTTAGGGAATATTACCAGAGCCTTTATAAAGCTAGGGAATCCTGGAGGGAGAGAGTACAAAGCTATCTGGATTCCATAAAATTGCCTTAACTAGAGGAGGGGGATTGGGAAGAGCTTAGTAAGCCCATTCGAGGAGATGAGGTGCAGAGGGCAATAAAACAGTTGAAACTTGATAAGGCACTGGGTTTGGACGGGCTTACAGCGAGATCTTATTGAAGTTTTGGAGAAATTTTAACAGAACCATTAGTGAGCTTATTTAATCTACCAAGGGAGGAGGAAGGGGAGATGGCGGGCACGCTGGGGTGGGTGGAAATTATAGTAATACAAAAGAGGGAAAAGACCCGCAAGAATGTTCATCATATAGACCTATCTCACTGCTCAACTTAAATGCTAAATTGTTGGCTAGAATACTAACCATATGCCTAAACACGATAATAGGGAAACTGATATACCACGACCAAGCGGGATTTATTCCTGGTAGACAGGTAGCGGACAATATTAGAAAGATATTAAATATATGGTCCATTGAACAAAGCAGGGAGGAGATGTTTCTTTCCTTGGACGTGGAAAAGGCTTTTGACCAGGTGTCGTGGCCTTTTCTCTTTCAAGTGTTGGAAAGAATGGGGTTGGGGTGGGAGTTCATGAATTGGGAAAGAATGGGGTTGGGATGGGAGTTCACGAATTGGGTGAAGGCAATGTACCATCAACCGAAAACATGCATGAGGGTGAATGGGGCTTACTCTGGATTTTTTGAGTAAGGGAGGGGAACAAGACAGGGATGTCCCCTATTGCCGCTACTATTTGCAATAGCACTGGAACCATTTGCTCAGAGGGTGAGAGAATGGGGCTGATATAATGGGGATAAAAGTGGGGGGGGGGGGAGGGCATACAAAATATCCATGTTTGCTGATGACATTATATTAAGCGTGGCAAGACCCTGTGTAAGTATCCCAATAGTAATGTGGGAGTTGGAAGAATATGGTAGGTTGTTGGGATTTACAATAAATTGGACAAAATCAGAAATTTTAAATCTAGCTGTGCCAAGGGATGTACAGGAACTATTGCAAAAGAAATACTCATTTAAATGGGCAAGGGGGAGAGAATCCAATATCTTGGAATCCAGATGAGCAGTAGGCTGGAAGCATTGTATAAATTTAAATTATTTGAAGCTATTCAGGCAGATAGAGAACTGGCTAGATGGGTTGGGTTGGGGTGGGGATATCTTTCCTGGTTTGGGTGCATAGCTACAGTAAAGATGATGATGCTGCTACTCCTACCACAGCTACTGTTCCTGTTCCAGATGCTTCCAATAAGGGTACCGCACAACAAATTAAAACAGATACAGAGACTCGTTAATAGATTTATATGGGTAAAGGGGTGCCCCAGAGTAGCACTGACTGTTATGCAAAGAGTCAGAGGAGAGGGATGGGGGGTTGGGAGTACCAAATTTTAGAAAATATGAGGCAGCACAACTGAAAATGATCTACGAGTGGCAAAGAGCCACTCAGAAACAGTGGGTACAAATGGAGAAAGAGCTGATAGGGGGTGAGGGATTGGAAAGAATAATATGGAGGGGTAGTAAAGGATCAGACACTCAACTCCTAAACCCCATAGTGTTGCACAGTCTGAATGTTTGGAAACACAATACAAAATTGTTAGTTCATGATAAAGGCTATGTACAGGGAATGACCCTAGAGGCCTGTTTTGACAAGGGAGAGGGGTCTGGGGGGCATATTCTAAATAGATGGGCTAAAGCGGGGTTGACGCATCTCCACCAATTAATACATACAAAGGGGGTCTATGAGTTTGAGAGCATTAAGGACCTCTGTGGGTTAAAGGAAAGCAATTTTATGTATATTTACAAGTCAGTCACTTTATAAGACAACCTAAAGTGTGGACCAATTTATGGGAAAATAGGGGATGGTTTGAGGCCATATGCTCAGGCCATCTGGGTCAAAAGGAGGTTTTGTCCAGAATTTACAAAGGATTTATGGAGAGCGGGGAGTGTAAACTGCAATATATGCTGAAATGGGAGGAGGACCTGGGGGTGAGTTGGAATGTAGAGGTGTGGGATAAGACCAGACAGACGATTGCTAATATTTCTATCGCTACACAAGTAAAAGAGAATGCATATAAAGTGTTATTTAAATGGTACTGGACACCAGTATGTAAAAAAAAGAGCAGGTAAGGGATCTGATGAAAAATGCTGGAGGGGCTGTCATGAGAGGGGGGGGGGGGGGGTTGGTTACATATGTGGTGGAAGTGTGAACGGATACAGGCATATTGGGTAAAGATTATTGATATACAAGGCATGACGATATAGATTGCAAAGAAGAGCGGAGGTGTGTCTTTTGCATCAACTAGACGAAGATAACCCAAGAGGGGGAAGGGGGGGGGGGGAGGTGCTGCATCATTGTATAGTGGCAGCCAGATGTGAGTGCAACATTGGGTGTGGCTCAGCATACCACAACCTACAGGATTTGTTAGGAGAGTGGCTGAGGCGAGTCTGTATAAATTGACTGAGCTGAGACAAGGGAAAGGGGAGATGAGGGCAGAGAAGTGGAAGTGGTTGGAAGCCTGGAAGGAGGGGGAGAGGGTGTGGAAGGAGGATGGAAGGCAGGCTGCAGCATAGGAAACTTAGATTGGATGTATGGCATAAGGTACAGAACTCGGCGTGAATTGGAATAGAAGGTGAGACTTTACAAGTGGAAGGTGGAGAGGGAAAGGATGGCAGGAGGAATGAGAAGGAGGGAGGAGGGGAGGGGAACATTTAGGGGGGGGATGTAAAGGAAGGTTGCATTTGTAAGGGGGGGAGCAATGTGTTATGAAGGGTAAATTTTGTAGAGCATGTCTAATACTGAGAACAAAATATGTTGTAATCTGAAATGCTGTTCCTAATAAAACATTTAAAATGTGAAAAATAAATAGGAACAAATGAACTGTTTTAAACTGGCCAGCAATGAATCCAATCGAGAACCTTTGGAGAGAGTTGAAAATCTGCCATTGATAAAAGGAATCCTGGAAACATTCATCAGCTGGAACAAATCACAGTTGAAGAATGGGAGAAACTACCAGCAGACAAATGTATGACACAGATGTCTAAAAGAAATGTTTGGGGGCTCTCATCACTGCGAAGGATTGTGCAACCAAATAGTGAAGGGTGCCATTAATCCTGATCAGATCATATTTTCTTTGTTTCTCAGAAATTGCTACATCTAAGTTGCACAGACATCTTATTTTTTGTTGTTGTATACCTTTGAACATACTATTAAAATTAGTATAATGACATACAATTGGGATATTTCCAATTATTTCTCAAAATGTTGTACAAAACATACCTAAAATGCAAGGGTGCCAATTATGTTGACAACAACTAAATGTTGAAATCTGCTTAGCATGCAGCAATGGCAAAAAAGCAAACAATATTAGGAGTTATTAGGAAATTAATAAGAGAATAGACCAATATTGTAATGTCTCTATTGTCTCATGGTGCAACTGCATCTTGAGTACAGTGTGCAGTTCTGATTGTGCATCTCAATAAAAGATACAGTGGAATTTAAAATAGGTACAGAGAAGCGTGACCAGAATTGGCAGCTGGGATTTAATGTTAAAAAATTAAGGAAAAAGGGTAACCAGCTCAATTGTCTCAGCCCAAACGGAACAGAGCAAGAGGAATAGATGTATCAGTGTAAAATGTGTAGATAGTTACCCCTAGTTATATCCAGGTTATTACCCCTGTTCATTGTAAATACAATGCGGCGCGACTGCATGTATAATGTTTGTTGAATGTAAACCGCACTGATGTGAATAGCGCAGTATAGAAGAAAAGCTAAATAAATAAATAATGTTAAAAAAATGCAAGGTCATGCATTTGGGCTGCAGCAATCCAAGGGAGCAATATAGTAAAGGGGGTGAAGTACTTTTGTCCACTAAAGAAGAGCGGGACCTAGGCGTGGTTGTGTCTGATGATCTTAAAGTAGCTAAACAGGTAGAAAAGTCGACGGCAAAAGCTAGAAGGATGCTTGGGTGCATATGGAGAGGAATGGCTTGCAGAAAAAAGGAGGTGATAGTGCCTCTGTATAAGTCTTTGGTGTGACCTCATTTGGAGTATTGTGTGCAATTCTGGAGACTGCACCTTCAAAAGGTTATAAACAGGATGGAGTCAGTACAGAGGGTGGCTACTAAAATGGTTAGTGGTCTTCATTATAAAGCATATGAGGACAGACTTAAGGATCTTAATATGTACACCTTAGAGGAAAGACGGGATAGAGGTGATATGATTGAGATGTTTAAATACCTCTGTGGCATAAATGCATAGGGGGAGAGCATCGTTCGATTGAAAGCAAGTTCTGCTACTAGAGGATGAGGGTGAAAGAGGATAGATTCAGGAGTGATTTGCGGAAATATTTCTTTACGGAAAGAATGGTGGATCCGTGGAATAGTCTCCCAGTGGAGGTAGTAGAGATGAGGACAGTATCTGAATTCAAAAAAGCATGGGACAAACATAGAGGATCTCTTAAAGGAAAAAAGGGACTGTTGTAGTTGTTGATATGGAAGGACAGACTAGATAGGCCATGTGGTCTTTTTCTTTTGGCATTTTTCTATGTTTCTATGACCAAGATGATACGGAGAATGAAATTATTTTCCTAGGAGGAAAGACTGTAGAGGTGGGGGCTCTTCAGCTAAGAAAAGAGACTGCAGAGGAGTGGATATGATGGTCTATAAAATGCTGAGTGGAATGGAACAGGTAAACACAAATCATCAGTATACTCTTTTTCAAAAAGTATAAAGACTAGGATACATGAAGTTAAAGTGGCATATTTAAAACAAAAGAAAATGTATATATATTTTTTCTATTCAACATACAGTTGAATAGTGTGCAGCATATGGTGCAGATTGACCAGGTGAAACTTGAGTTCTTTGGATGATGTATGTGGTGGTTTTCCAACAGTTTACACTAATCTTTAAAGACGTCCTGGATTAATTTTCCTTCTCACCACATCCTGGGAAGTTCTTGACAGTTCCATGAGCAGAAAACTTCTTTAATAACATTAAGAACTGCAGACACAGGAATCCCGAGGTCTTTGGAGATGGCCTTGTACCCTTTTGAAGTTTGATAATGGCTTTTCTGATGGTCTCAAGCAGCTCTCTTGTCTTCACCATTGTGAAAATGGAACAGGGAGTAAATGTGGCTATTTTAAAGATTAGAGTGATCATTCAGTGGTTGATTCAAGTCATGTGAGCACTGACAATGATCACAGGTGTGTGTAATTTTACTGTAACGGGAATGTGGTGGTTCTGTTCAAACTGATTTGTGAATTGTTTATAAGGGTGCCAATAATCATGTCCTGGCAGTGTCCCAGTTTTATACAATTTCTTACAATTTTCTTTTTTAATTGGTCTTGTTTTATTTGATCATTTTATGTGTCAAATATGTGAGACTATATAGTCTAAAGCTATTTTACTGGCCACTTTTTTTTAGGAGATCTCTGACATTAAGGGGTTGAACTGCAAGGCTGCCAGTGTTGACCACAACTGTATAGTTATGATTTGGAACTTATTGTCAGAGGTTGTGGTAAAAGCAGTTAGCATAGCTGGGTTTAAAAAAAATGTGAGCAAGATCCTGGAGAAAAAGGTGACATTTTACTTACCAGTTAATGTCCTTTCCTTGAGTCCACGAAATAGATGGAGTATCTGTCCTTGCTGTACTCGTCTGGTGGGACGGGCACCACTGCCTTTAGGCACAGCAGCTTGTCCAAGGTGTCCTGCACGGTGGCACTTTTGCATGTAGGCCCACATGGGAAGATGACGAAAAGGCATCTAGAATTGGCTCTTTACACTCCAAGACATAGCTGAACTGAATGATGTCTGGTACCTAGCAATCCTTGGTAACCTGGGCTCATTCCTGAAAGAAAAGGTGAAGCTTGCCTCCAATTAGAGGAACCTGGGAATGAGCCCACAAACTTTTATTGCACAGAAGCCAAGTCCCTGGGCCCATGCGCTTCATGAAAGGATTGAGAACAAGCTCGAAGCCCAGAAGCAGAGGGAAAGAAAGCATTACCGACCTGGAAAACCTGAAGGTCCTGAGACCCCTGCAAAATTGGCCAGTATGCCCTTGGTGGTCAGGTGGAGGCTGACAAAGGGGAACCAACCTGCTTCACAGTCCCCTTGGATCTGTCTTCCAGGATGCAGTAAGATGTTTTGACCAAGTTCTTCAACAGCTTCTCCAAATGGGCTCCAAACAGAAACTTCCCCTTAAAGGCTAGTTGGGCCAACCGGGCTTTGGAAGATGTGCTCGCTGAATAGTGCCTGAGCCAAATTCAATGCCATGACACTGTCTTCAGGGCACCATCCCTAGCTGCCAAACATACATGGCTTCAGAAAGGAAAGCCTACTCCAAAAAAGGAGTAGTATCATCCAGTGGAAGAGACTGAACACACTGGAGCAGGGCTGGAGACGACAGACTGGTACATACCGCCAACTGCAGAATAGTAGCCACCATGGTGAGGTAACTCCACAACAATGCATTCACCTTGTGTTCCAGAAAATCCTTTAAGACTGATCGCCTTCCATAGGAATGGTGGTCCGTCTGGTAACTGCCGTGACCCGTGCCTTGACCTTGGGCATGCCAAACCACTTAACGTACTCCTTCTCCTGGAGGGCACAGATCTCTTTACACACCCATAGCCCCTTAGGCAGGGTGTCAGGAGCGTCCAACTCTTACCGGATCAAATCCTTGCTCATGTCCGGGAATGGGAAGAGAGTAGTGGATTCCGCACCACTTGAAAGAGTGGGTGTACCTTCTGCCACTACTCCATGCCAGTAGCATCTGCCAAGTTCAAAGCAGATGAGTCCCTGGCAATCAATGCCATTGGCTCCTCTTCCTGGGATAGGTGGATCATGCTAGCTTCTGCACAGTCTTCTGAAGGCAAAAGTATATCTTCATCCACATCAGAGCCCACTACTGAGCCATCTAAATCAGTCATAGTACACATCTCGGACAGCTCCCAGCTGCTCCCCATCTCCAGGGAGGGGGGTGGGGAGAGCACCCCTTGCCGAAGACACTTAGCCAAAGATCCTCGAACAGGGCTACCACTTTCAGCCTGCCCCGCATGAGACTGCGCCCAGGGGCACCCAGAGGCTGCAGGGTCTGAATTTCCTCACTGGAAGGACCAGGCCTGCTGCAAAAGGGAAAGAATTGCAGGGAGGACAATCCGGCATCTGGAAGCCTTCTCTCAGACATGACTCCCCAATGCCAGGGGCTCAGCTGCCATAGACCCCCTAGAAGACAATGTGCAGCTCACAGCACAGTGGCCGGATACTCCAGCTGGCTGAATATCCTTACCCATAGCACCATCCATCTTCACCTGGCCTGAGGCATGCATGGTCAGACTAACTGTAACCCCCTGGCTGGGAGGGAGGCATGTAGTCCCTCCAGGGATAACTTGGAAGCTGCCATGCCAAAAGAGCAAAGTCCAGAATCCAGGGATGAGGCACCTCACTTGCCACAAGTCAAACAACATTTCCTGGAAGAAGATATAGAGTTAGGCAAATATCATAACAGTGCACACTAAGGCTGTGACGGTCCAGAGGCATGTATTAATGGTGCTTTTATGCAACATGCGTAGCAGGTGCTAGGAAAGGAGCACTTGTTGGAGCCCCTTTGACGGAACGTGCGATAGGACCACATGACCACTGGGTGCACAATAGATAAAAACGCTGCTAATGCATGCAGAAAATGGCAGCAAACCCCCACACTACACCATTGATCACCGGCGGTCCACATCAAATTCTGTCCCAAGAAAATGAAATAGGGAGCCCCCAATAAGGACAATGATGAGGCCACGTTTTTGTATTTTAATCCCTTGAGAACCCTGGGCATTGGATCTGTGCTGGGCTCAGCTCTACTCCCCTGAAATGGTGGTGCTGGCTGGCTGTGCAGCACTGTGTTTAAGTGGCTGGCAGGCAGATCCCTCTGAGAGCCTTCTGCAACTTTCAGGAGAGGGCAGGGGGTGCTGAGGAGGTGTGAGGCTGCTGAGTTCTGCCATCTTTCCAATTCTCTGGCTGCTCAACAGGCTCTTATCCAAGGTAAGAGCATGGAGCTGATCCAATTTTCCCCCCTCTTACGGCTACGAAAAGACTGCAGTCTAGTGGAGTCTCCCACTTTGTGCTTGAGTGAATCGCCTTTGTTTCTCAAGATGGTCATTCATGAGTGTTTTAATCAAGCTTTTTCTCTTAATCCTCGGATTTTCTCCAGAGAAATCCATCCAGCATCTACTAAAGACAAAGAAATACTGAAGGGACCTCTGGTGGCTAAGGCAAATGGAGGCACTGGAGTGATGTCATTGAAACCTTGGCTTTTCATTGGTTGTCTCCACCAATCTGCTGCTAAGGGAACACAACCCACTTGTCTGGACTGGTCTAATATGACAATATGGAAGTCAATAGACTGTTCTTAAGGTAGCCCTGAGGAAAGCTACTTCTTTTCAGTGGACATAAGTAACATCAAATGTGGCTGCTTTATTGGGATTCTGCAAGGTATTTGTGACATGGATTGACCACTGTTGGTGATGGGATACTGGGCACGATGGACCTTTGTTCTGACTTATGGTATTTCTTATGTAGTATTGCAAAGGTGGGTGAATGGGTTTACCTGCATCCTTGTTCCTTTTTATTTTTAATAAGGGTTTAAGTGGTTACCAAACTTGGGGTCACTTTATCAGTGGGTGGGGTCATAGTAACATGGTCATTTACCCATCTTTCACTGTGACCTAAGCCAAGTCAAGTCAGTATGTGCTCTTCCTGTTATGCTGAAAAGCCATGCTGAGTATTGGGGTCTGTAAGTGCACACTGCATGTTCATGCAAGGGACCCCGTACTGGCTGCTGTTTCCATTGCCACCACTACGGTTTTATTTATTTATTTAACTGTATTTCTATACCGCTTTTTCTTACAATCATGGCGGTTTCACAGCAAACAATCAAAAGGGGTTTGCGGTTGCTGCTGCTGCTGCCACCTTCTTCCTGCTTTAGATAAGTGGAGAAAGGGGAAGGAGGCTGGAGATCTACTATTTTGACTTCATCATCAGGTGTTGCATGAATTTGCACTTGTTAAAATGGGGTCATATGGGATAAAAGTCTGATAAGCACTAGTTTATTCTATCTTATTCCCATTAAGAAATGTGCTATCGGATCTTGTGTATTTCTGTCTAGACTAGCCTGGCCATGCCTTGGAGCATTTAGGATTTTTTTAATCTCTGTTTTTAGAGAGATGAGAGATGTCTCCATGCTCTTGATTTTACCTTATTTGAATGTCAATGTGCTGTATACCTTCTGTGGCTTCCTCTGCAGCACTCATCCAGCACAGATGCTTTACTCTGCAGTCCTTAGCCTTATCTAACCTCTGCTGTCTTTCCATCAAACAAAGTGGTGCAGTGCTCTAAACCAAACATTTCAGGAGCTGGAAACCGCTGCAGCCTGTGGCACTTCAGGTTTGGACACGCAGGTTCCTGACACTAAGCTGCTGCCACTGTAATATGTTATTTTTGTTACTAAGATTTTTTTTCTCAAGTTTTCAAATTCTGTACTCGGATATGAGTGAGTGCAGTTATGTCACTATAATTGCAAATTGCCTGTGCCTAGTTCACACTTTTCCTGTATGTTGCCTGGGCTGAATTTCTTTGAAAGGGAAGTAAATAAATAAATGGTGGTGCTTTCTCTAACTGAGGTCTTCCTCCCCCTCCCCCCCCCCCATACATTGATCACTGTGTTGTTGTTGTTAAGTGCCGTCGAGTCGGAGTCGACTCATGGCGACCCTCTGGATAGCTATCCTAAATTGTGTTCGGTCTTCAGTCAGGCGGCTCATTGTTGACAGACTGGTACCCGTAGCTGCTGTTATTGTAGCAATCCATCTCATTGCTGGCCTTCCTCTTTTGCGTTGACCTTCTATCTTGCCAAGCATGATGTCTTTCTCTAATGATCTCTCTCTTCGCATGATGTGTCCGAAGTATGAAAGTCGAAGTCTTGTCATCTGAGCTTCTAAAGAAAGCTTAGGTTTGATCTCTTCTAGTACCGACTGGTTTGTTCTTCGGGCAGTCCATGGTATACACAGTATTCGCCGCCAGCACCATAATTCAAAGGCATCAATTTTCTTCCTGTCTGTCTTTTTCACTGTCCAGCTTTCACATCCATATGATGTTATTGAAAATACCATGGCTTGAACAAGTCGAATCTTTGTATGGAGAGAGACATCTCTGCTCTTGAGAATCTTATCTAGGTCTTTCATAGCCATTCTGCCAAGAGCAATGCGTCGTCTGATTTCTTGACTGCTTGTTGCTTCTTTATTGATAGTTGATCCAAGTAGGTTAAAGTTGTTCACGATTTCAATTTCTTCTCCTTCAACGATGAACCTGTTGATTATGCCAGTTGCCATGATCTTTGTCTTCTTTACATTAAGGTGCAGGCCCATTTTGAGACTATGTTCTTTGATTGTGAGAAGCAAATGTTTCAGATCATCTTCACTTTCAGCCAGTAATGTGGTATCATCAGCATAGCGAAGGTTGTTGATGAGTCTTCCACCAATCTTCACACCTCTGTTGTCTTCATACAGTCCTGCTTCTCTGATGATTTGTTCTGCATATAAATTAAACAGGTAGGGGGAAAGTATGCAGCCTTGTCTTACACCTTTGCTTATTTTAAACCATTCTGTTTCTCCTTGTTCCGTTCGAACTGTTGCTTCTTGATCAATGTACAGATTACGCAAGAGAACGATCAGGTGTTCTGGTATACCCATGCTTCTTAATGTGGCCCAGAGTTTCTCATGGTTTACACAGTCAAAAGCCTTGCTATAGTCGATAAAGCACAAATAGATATCCTTTTGGTATTCTTTAGTCTTTTCAAGGATCCATCTCACATCCGCAATGATGTCTCTCGTTCCTCGCCCTTTCCTGAACCCTGCTTGCACTTCAGGTAGTTCTTGTTCTAGGTATGGCTGTAGTCTCTTTTGAATAATCTTCAGTAGAATCTTGCTGGCATGTGGGATCAGAGCGATTGTGCGATAATTTCCACAGTCAGTTGGATCACCTTTCTTTAGTATTGGTATAAACACAGATCTTTTCCAGTCAGTTGGCCATGATGTTGTCTTCCATATTTCTTGGCAGAGCCTTGTAAGTACGGTAACAGCTGCATCAGATTGCTGCAATACTTCTATGGGAATGCTATCAATGCCTGGTGCTTTGTTCTTTGATAAGGCTTTCAATGCTGCTTCAACTTCTTCTTTCATCACCAATGGTTCCTGATCATAAGGTATAGGTTGAAACGGCTGTTGGTCCACTTGATCTTTATCATATAAAAACTCTGTATATTCCTTCCACCTTTTCTTGATCTTCTCAGCATCATTCAACATAGAACCTTGAGCATCTTGTAACATTCCAATTCGAGGCTGGAACTTTTTCTTTAACTCTCGCAGCTTTAGGAAAGCCGATCTTGTTCTTCCTCTAATAGTTTCTGCTTCTATTTCCTTGCAAGTGTCATTGTAGTACTTTTCCTTGTCCTGTCTTGCTGCACGTTGGAAATCTCTGTTGAGTTCTGCGATTGTCTTTCTTTCTCCTTTGGCTTTAGCTTCTCTGCGTTTCTGGGCAATTTTCAGAGTTTCTTCCGTCATCCATTTTGGCCGTTTTTGCTTTTTCACCTTTTGTAGAGACTTCTCGCTTTCTTCCAGCACAACCTTCTTGATGTCATTCCATAACTCTTCCGGAGCTCTGTCATTTGTATCTAAGGCAGCAAATCGATTTTGCAGGCAGTCTTTAAATTCCAGTGGTATATTCTCAAGGTCATATTTTGGTGCATTCATGAGTGGTTTGCTCTTTTTCAACTTTAGCTTGAGTTTGCATACTAGTAGTTGATGATCTGTACCACAGTCAGCTCCAGGTTTTGTCTTTGTTGATGTTACAGAGCTTTTCCATCGTTGACTTCCACAGATGTAGTCAATTTGATTTTTATACAATCCATTGGGTGAAGTCCATGTGTACAGTCGTCGCTTGTGTTGCTGAAAGAAGGTGTTTGAGATGAATAGATCATTGGTCTTGCAGAATTCTATCAATCTTTCTCCAGCTTCATTTCTGTTGCCAAGTCCATATTTTCCAACTACTTTGCCTTCTTCTTTGTTGCCAACTTTTGCGTTCCAGTCACCCATGACTATCAGGATATCCTGTTTGCATGTTCTGTCAATTTCAGCTTGTACTTGTTCATAGAACTCTTCAATTTCATTCTCTTCTGCAGCTGTTGTTGGGGCATATACTTGAATTATAGTTGTGTTGATAGGCAATCCTCGTAGACGAATAGAGATTAAGCGTTCGCTGACTGCATTGTATTTCATTACAGTTCTTGCAAGTTTCTTCTTTATTATAAATGCAACACCATTTCTTCTTTGTCTTTCATTTCCAGCATAGTAGACCATGTGATCATCTGATGCAAAGTGCCCGATGCCAGTCCATTTCAGTTCGCTGACACCCAACAGATCAAGTTGTACACGTTCCATTTCATTCTTGACCACTTCCAACTTCCCTTGGTTCATGCTTCGTACGTTCCATGTTCCAATGTGTAAGACATCTTTACAGCTTCTGACTCTCATTTCATGCGCAGCTACATCAGCAGTCAGACTTCCCGAAGGCTTTGATCCAACCACATCATAAATGCTGGCTTTACTCTGAAAAGTCTTCAGCTCTTCCCCAGTAGCTAGTTGAGTGCCTTCCGACCTGGGAGTCTCATCTTCCAGCACCATAGCACATAGTATGGACTGGTTTATTGTTATGTTGGTAGACTGAATCTCCAAGAACAAGCAGGAATGCAGTCTTCACACATGGTGACATCGGCGCAGACTGAGTCCATGCAAAAATGCTTCCCAGTGTTCAACAGGAAAACATTTGGGAGCACTCCACTGTGCTTGTCTTCCCACCTCCTCAGTTCTTCTTTTTCTGTGGACCAGCAAGATGTGTTAAACTGTCACCGCTGAAAAACGTTCTTTTTCTGTAGAACATCATGCTTCTACGTTTCCATCAACTCTGGTCTGTCGAATCAGACACTAGTCCTGATTATTTGTTGTGTTTGGTTTTTTTATTTTATGTTTTTCTATTCTTTTTTTTTTCTTCAAAGCGGTTTTTACTGCTAAACTAGGTTTTAGGCCTCTATAGCTTTTTCTTCACTCTGAAGATAACTTTTAAGGCATGGGAAAACCAACTAGTGGTTTCAAAAAGTGTACCAAGTGTTCTGGTATCATATCAGTCACATATAAACATGACTGGTGTCTCAAATGTTTGGGGCCTGAACACCAACCTAATTCTTGTCCTTTCTGACAACAAATGACAAAGAGGCCTAAAGAACTGAGCCAGACGGTATGGATCATTGTTCACCCTGGACTCTGTCAATAGCTTCTAATTCCTCGAGGGCATTGACTTCCCCTCATGGATCTCGGGCTTCTTCAAAGTCCAAACATAAAAATAAGCCTTAAGTCTCTGGCTGCTCCAAGGTTATCAGCATCAATGACCGATACTGATACTAGAGAGAAGTCCCAGTCTAGGCATTGTGACTCACCTAGAGGTGCCTTCAATGCAGACGGGCTGGTCAAACAGCCACGGCAGGAGGATCCATCCTCCAAAGCAAAAGAGGGACTCTGGGATGGTGATTCCACCCAGACATCTGCCATCTCCCTGGACCAGTGTATGCTGGCTCTTGGGAGGAGTTTGGCGGCACTCCTGGCAGCCTTGGTGCCGATAGCATCAAGAGCTCTAGGACTACAGGCCTCAGAACCAAGCCTGCACCAGTGGTATCGATCCCAATGCTGGCACTCGAAGTGGCATCAACAGAACCCATGAAGGCGACACTGGCATTGGAACCGAAGGAGCCCAGTACCCAACAGACTCAAAGTACTATGGCTATTGATGCCGATATTTCTGAGCATCGGTATCTGCATTGACTGATGTCTATGAAGCATTGAAGTCAAGTCCAAGACCACTGGTACTTTGACTTCTTACCAAACTCGGATTCCAGTTCTTCAGTGTCTGACGAGGGATCACTTGATTCCTGAGATCTCCCAAAAATCTCTTTGCTGCCTCACGAATGGCATTGATCACCGCCAGAGGATATGTCTTGTCAGGATTTTGTATGTGACATGGCAATAGGAGTTGCCATCAAGGTATCCTCGGTAAAGGAACAGAGCGCAGAGGAATTGGAGATACTCCAATACCCTCCCTCACACACCCAAGGAGGCGACTACTCTACCGGTGCATGCTCTATATTAGGCAGAGCTGTGAGCAGGGCTTCCCAATCAGCAAGAGGCTTGACACCATGTACCGAGTACCCAGACTTACAAAACCTTCAGCTCCCCAGCCATTCAATGATGTGGAATCAGTGATGCACCACATTAACAGCTCCAAAAACAATTCCTCCATGCCACCTGGCAGAGAATTGAAGATATTCTATACTTTTGGGCGTTGACATTTTCAAGCATGCATGTTTGCCTCCAGAATAAATTTGTACATGGGCATGTTTCTGAAATATGTCATCAGAGATCTGGACACATGCTTCCTTAGGATAAGCGGAGTGCATTCCAGACACTCATTAAGCAAGGCCAAAATACCTCTAAGTTTCTCACCGGGGCCTCTTTTGATGCCTTTGAATCAACAAGCGGAGTTTTGGCAGTCTGCATTGGGGCTCAAAGAATGGCCTGGTTACAGGCATCAGACCTTGAGCAATGGGTCCAGGATAAACTGGCCAATATCCCATGTAGGGGGGAAAACCTCTTTGGCAAAGATTGGAGGGAAAAGGCAGGAGAGATTTGAAATAGGTGATCTCGCCCTGAAACGCCTTTCCCGGAAGACATTTGACCCATTCAAGAGGGTGGCTCTTCCTAAGAAATCTTTCTATGCTAAAAAGAAGAGATACTATTCTTCTTATCCACTCCTTGCTACCTATCAGCCTCAGCTTCTTCAGTAGAGACAGCAGGGTCCGTGTCAGCCCAAGAAGCCTAAGGCTCCTAAGCCTCAACCAGCTCCACAGACACAACCTGCGCAAGGTTTTTGACTCCTTCCTGAAGTGCATTGCCAATGTGCCCTTGGAAGAGCCCCTACACATAGCAGTGAGACTCTGTCATTATGCCTACAGGAGGCACCTTGTAACATCAGAGCAGTGGACACCCCAGATTGTCCAAAGGGGTTATGAGTTTCACTTTGAAACCTTGCCCCCCACCAGCTTCTTAGGAATATCTCACATAACCCCTGCAAAGTGTTCTCTAAAAGAAGAGGTGACCACTCTGTTTTCCCAGGGTGCCATAGAAAGAGTTCCTCTTACTCAGAAAGGAATCGGCTTCTACTCTCCATACTTTCTCATTCCAAAGAAAATAGGAAGGTTCAGGCCCATCTTGGATCTCAGAGACCTCAGCAAACTCATGGTCCAAGAAAAATTCAAAATGATTTTCTCTAGGAACTCTTCTACCCTCCCTCCCTCCAGAGACACGATTGGCTATGTTCTCTAGTTCTAAAGGAGGTGTACACATTTACTGATCCCCGTGCACAGATAGTAACTGCACTTCATGTGGCGGGGGGACCACTATCAATACTGGGTTCTCTCCTTCAGTCTAGCCTCTGCCCTAGGGGTCTTCACCAAATGCATGGTAGTAGTCGCTGCCTACCTACACACGCACCTTGGAGATATTCATCTTCCCTTACTTAGATGACTGGCTGATCAGGCTCTCCCTTCATCACACCATCATGCTGCTCCAACACCGGGGTTTGTTATAAACTTCCCAAAGTCTCACCTTGCTCCATCCCAACGACTGAAGTTCATAGGAAGACACACAACAGGCCCAAGCTTTCCTTCCACAGGATCTCTGTGCCTGCCTAATTGAGCTGGCAGCTTGCGTGCAAAAGCAAAGCCTAATAACGGCTCAAGAGATGCTATTCCTATTAGGACACATGGCCTCCATGGTCCATGTTGTCCTCTACGCTCACTTATACATGCAACAGGCACAATGGATCCTATCTTCAGGGTGGATGCAAGCAAAGGGGCATCTCAGAGACAAGATCCACATCACAGGTCAGCTGATCAGGTCCCTTCAGTGGTGGTGCTCCACACAGAACCTACTTGCTGGGTCACCTTTTCAGATGCCTCCACCTCGATGTACCCTGACAACAGATGCTTCCAAGCTGGGTTGGGGAATGCATATGAATTGACCTCACCACTCGGGGACTGTGGATACAACAAGAATCTGCCCTGCAGATCAACCTCCTAGAACTATGGGCATTGACAAATGCTCTTCAGATTTTTCAACCCCAACTTTCAAGGCAACCTATTCTGGTCAGAACGGACAACCAAGTTGCCATATTCTATGTGAACAACCGGGGTGCCATCCTCTCTGTGAGGAAGAGATTCGTCTATGGTCCTTTGGTATATCACACCACATTCATCTCAGAGTCGTGTACCTCCGGGGTGAACTCAGTGTCCTTGCAGACAGGCTAAGCTATATTTTTTGTCCACACTAATGGACCTTGCATTGGCAGATGGCTGCGTGGATCTTCCAAACATGGGGAACCCCACCAAACATACAGCTTCCATTGTTCTGCTCCAGGGTTCTGTCACTCCATCGAAAGCCCCCGGCTGCCTTCTACATTGGGGACAAGCACTGCTCTATGCATTCCTATCCATCTGCTTGATGCCCAAGCCACTTTTCAAGTTACATGCTGTCAGGGGCTTGATGATTCTCATAGCCCCCTTTTGGCCCCATCAACTATGGTTTCCTCTGTTTCTTCACCTTGCACAGACTCAACCTCTCAGCCTGGGATTTGCACCTGTACTCTTCTCTCGGGATTATAGGATGCTCTGTAATCCTAATCTTCACTCCCTACACCTCACAGCATGGCTGCTGAAGGGATAGTCCTTGCTGACCTTGACCTGTCATGGCCACTCAAAGATGTCCTCCTTGCATCATGCAAGGATTTCACCGCCCAATCTTATGCCATCAAGTGGCATAGGTTTGCTCTTTGATGCTCCCCAAAGGACATTGGCTGATTTTCTTTTCCAGTGGTGTCTCTTCTGCAATATCTCCTTCACTTGTCCTTAACAGGTCTTATGCATTCACCTTTAGTGCTATTGTGGGTTCTCACAAAATACCCCTTAGTGGCATGCTTCATGTGGAGTCTTTTGCTGTCCAAGCCACCCATTAGGCCATCTCTGATGGCCTGGGATCTCAATATGGCTCTTGCTCAATTTCTAAAACCTCCTTTTGAGCCTTTGGTGACCACTTCACTGAAGTTTCTTTCATGGAAGGTAATCTTCCTCAATGCGCTCAGGTAAGCTCTCCGCATCAATGAACTGCAGGCTCTGGTGTCAGATCTGCCCTAGACCCGGTTCCACCATGACAAGGTGGTTCTGCGTACCTATCTGCATTTTCTTCCAAAGGTAGTCTCCTCCTTCCATTTAAACCAGTTGGTAATCCTCCTGCTTTTCTTCCCTAGACCATATGCATCTTGGGCTGAAGCAGTGCTCCACCCCTTAGACTGCAAGTGAGTGCTGGTTTACTACCTCGCTAGAACTAAGAATCACAGAAAGTCCTTGCAATTATTAATTTCCTTTGATCCTCGTCAGCTGGGCCTTCAAGTGACGAAACATTTATTTATTTAACCAGTTTTGTATACCACCTTATCCTTCAATCAAAGTGGTTGACAAGACAACAAAGACTTACATATTGAGGGTATGGGAAAACAAAAACGATACATTTCAATATAAATACAAAACAAAACAGTATGTTATAATACTATATCATAGTGAAATTAAATATACATAATGGTTAATTTATTTCACCAAATGATTCTATAAATAAATAAGTCTTTAAAGATTTGCGAAAGTCCTTAAGGTCTTCCTGAGTTCTTAAGTCTTCGGGAATAGAATTCCATAACTCTGGTGCCATAAAGGAAAACGCTCTTTTAGAAGTCATTTGTTTTGATTTGTTGAAGTTCAAAGGAATATTAAGTTTATTGATATTTTGAGATCGTATTGGTCTTATGCTCCTGTCTTTTGAAATAATAGATTGTAGAATATCCGCTGAGGATTGGTGAAAATTTTTGAAAATAGTCATTAGGTTTTTATATTTTGCCCTTGCAATAACCGGAAGGAAATGTAACTGTTTGAGGACAGGAGTTATGTGTTCAAATTTTGTAGAGCCAGTTATAATACGCGCAGTGGTGTTCTGAACTAATTGGAGAGGATGGATAGCGTGTTTAGGAAGATCTTGATACAAGATGTTTTCAAAATCAAGTAGAGGTGTTATGACTGCCTGACATACTGTGCAAAAGTGATTTGTATTTAGTATTGGTTTTATTCTTCTTATAATCTTTAAACGATGGTATACTTTTGACGCAATTTTGTTTATATGAGATTTTAAATTTAAATATTTATCTAATGTTATACCTAAATATCTTACTTCATCTTTAATTTTTATTTCTCTATTTAATAAATTAATTTCAATTGGTAGTTTTAAGGACTGGCATTTAGATATGAACATTGCTTCTGTTTTGTCAGAATTTATTTTTAAGTTGTTATTAAGCCAATCATTCATATCATCCAGTCATTAATTTTTGTTGTATCAAAGGTATTTTGGTCAATTATAGTATAAACCATAATGTCAATCAGCGTATAAATGATAATTAATTTCATGAATATTAATATTAAAGAAACATACTCTATCCAGATGGATAGCAGATTGCATTTCTTTTGTTTATGCACAGTTAGGACTTGCTTTGGAGGGTCATGTTACTGTTCATTTTGGGTGGGCTATTGCAACATCTATAGCTTTCCTCTGTTTGGTATCCATTGAGGAGATCAGTCAGGCAGCTACCTGGTTTTCCATTCGTACTTTGCTGCATACTACTGTCTGGACAGAGCCTTGAGCCAGGACCCTGTCTTTGGTGAAGTTGTACTCTAGCACCTCTTTGGGACTTGAATTCAACTCCTACTCTCTGTCCTGGACTTCTACCAGAGAACAGACTATCAGTGGGGAAGTATTGCCTCCTGGAATAGAGTCCAACGGCCAACAATACTCCAGCCTCTTCGGCTACAAGTTTTTAGCCTCAGGGATCACTGCTCAAACCCTCCCCGTGCCAGTCTGGTACCTGGGAGCTAGTGTGTTCCATATCTGACGACTGCATTCCTGCTTGTGTCTGGAGTGTAGTCAGTCACCTGTCACAGGTGATTTCAGGGAACAGCAGATGTCACCTATCTGTGAAAATTGATGCCTGCTGTTCCCAGAGATCACCTGTGACAGGTGAGTAACTACACTTTCTCCTTCCTTTGTGCTTAGTTGATGATAGTATATAACAAAAAGGTAAAGGCAGAAAGAGACCAGGGAACTATCTGTATAGGCCATTTATTTATTTATTTAATTAATTAATTTATTTATTTAATGTATTTTTTTTTTAATTCTGTGCTCTTTGGAATCAGTGTGGTTTACAGTCAACAACATTCGAACAGTGCAGGTGGGTCTGCACTGGATTTACAATGAACAAGGGATGATAATGTTGTGGCTGATTGTATTCAAAGAATTATACCAGGAGTCAGTTTGCAGATTTCAAATCCAGTTTTAATGTGTCACACAGTCTCAGCTGGAACAAATCCAAACACAAAGGCTGAGCCACGAGGTACGCTCGCAGCTTGCTTATATACAGTCTCACATATTGGGATTAAGGGGGGGTAACTATGTACAGGGTATATACGCTTAGCGTCTATTACCTGGTGGCATCTTACAGTATTACATCAATATTTATGCAGGCTTAGCCCCCGATTCAGCGTTCTCAACAGTTCCACACCAGGGTAGCTACTGCTCTTCCGGATGAGAGTTTGGTTCAAATAATATGGCACAGGTGTACGGCTGATCTCCAGGTCGGGGACGGGGGGTTGAACTTCCCAGTCTCTTCAGTGAGCTGCCTTTCCCCTACCAGGATTTTGTCTCCGTTGGTGCCAGGAACAATTGTGCATAGGGTTCCTGGCTTTTCCTTTAAAAAAAATGGCACACTCTGCACATGCTAACTAGCACAGGATAATCTCTACCTGTGTGTAAATGCACAGTTAACGAGCTCTGTTGAACTTGATTTTTCCTAAAGCTTCTTATCTCCCCTACCCCTAGCAGTCTTGTTCTGCATGTGCCCAATAGCTGAGTAACGCGTACGCTCCTATTTTAAAGGCCGTGGCGGCCCCGCTCTCATGCGTCCTGTTACTAGCGTCTCTAAAGGTACAAGAAACTACAACTCCCGGAATGCACGGCGCGAAGGAAGGCTGTGCTAGAGGTGGAGCAGGGATCCTTTTAAAAGCAAGAATGCTTGTGCGCATGTTCGAGCTAACGGGGGCAGTCGCCGGAGTCGACGCGATCTTGCCTACTGTGCCAGCAGAGCGGTCGAAACGGACGGGAGGGAGCGGGGGAAGGTTATAGGAAGGTGGTGTCAGGGAACTGGGGGCGGGACAAAGGTAGCTGGAGAAGGTTGAAGAAAAGTGGGGCAGGGCAGAAGGAGCTGAGGAAGGGTCAGAAATTTAGGTCTGGGGCAAAGGAATGACTATAGAAACGTAGGGGTGGGACGGAGAAAGGCTATCGCGGGAGAGAGGGCTATAGAACGGTGGGGGCGGAGCAAAGGAAACGGGAGGATTATGAAAATATAGGGGCGGGGGAGGAAAGAAGAAGATTCTGCTTCCGGGAGTTGCTTGTGGTCTATGCTGTAGCAGGTTGCTGAGCACGTCTGATCTTTTTACTGCTGAGGTTACGGCTGATGGGAGGTAGGGGCAGACTCTCCGAGACGGGAGGAATATATGTGTATTTTAGAGTTGCCATGTTTTTTGCAGGCAAATCAGGGACCCTTATCCGAAGTGGGGTGAGGGAAAGTAAGGGACACCTTAGTTCCAGATTTGAGTAACAAGGTATTGACAGCAACAGCAACAATAACATTACTTTGTACAGACAGATCAACAGAGAAAAGAAAGAGGGATGCATTTCCCCTATACTGTATAAAAAGTAAAGATAAAGGATGTAAATTCTAAAAACATTCAGACTACTAAATTTAAAATATTTTCCCCACACTCTCTGTCTGTCCCTATTGTTGGAATCGAGGACAGGAGGCTGTAAAATAGGTGGAAGTCAGGCACACAGCTCTAAAATTGAGGACAATCCTTGAAAATCGGGGCCATCTGGTAAACTTCGTGCATTTAGTGGCATGGGGCAAAATAGATTACATTTCTCTGGCTCTTTATAGAAGTGGGTGTGTTCCTGGAGCTGTGATTCTCAACCCAGTCAGGTTTTCAAGATAGCTACTATGAATAGGTATGAGAGTAATTTGCATGAACTGCCTCTGTTGAATGCATATCTATTATGCATATTCATTGTGGTTATCCTGAAAACCTGACTGGCAAGGTGTGTCCCAAGGCCTGGGTTGAGAGTCACTGCTCCAGGGCTTACACCTACTTCTAGAGAGCCAGAGACTGGGTTGAGAACTTCTGCCCTGGAGGAAAGATAAGAAAGGAGAGCTACTAGCGAGATTTAAATATCTACAAGATATAAATACAGAGAGGTTAGGTGTCTTTCTAAGGCGAGAGTCTCTGTAGCCATATGTGGTCATATGCTGACGATGAAAGGGGTAATATAAAGAAATATTTCCTTATGGAAAAAGTGGTGGATGGGTGAATCAGCAGGTATTTATTTATTTAACATTTCTAATTGCCTTTCAGGGTTATCAAAGCGGTTTATATTTAACTCGTTTTTTTACATGAAACCAAGAGAATTGACTATGCTACATTGAACTGACCACGTAACTGTTACATTTTAAAGCTTGTGTGTTGATATGGATGAGCAGACTAGATAAGCCCTATGATCTTTATCTGCCTTTATGTTCTGTTTCTATAGTAGATTGCATATGTGCCTCTAACTCTTAGTGAGGCAAAGATTTTGTGTTCCCCCAACTCTCTTGAGGTGGTTAAATGTTAGGAAGCATTCTTTGAGTTCCTGTGTTTTATAGGAAATCTGATGATTACACATCCCGTCATATTGGGGCTGGCCTCAGAGTTGGTTCTAAGTGTTAGTGCCCTAGGCAGATCTGGTAACCGGGAGTGCATAAGGCTTAAGAATATGTTTAGATTTAAATGCCATGTTTTTTGCTGACCCCAGAAGCTGTTGCCCTAGGCGACTGCCTAGTTTGCCTAGTGGTTGGGCCGGCCCTGCATCAGATGCATTTTGATATCTTTATAGAGTTGCTGGAAGTGCTTGTTTCAGACTTTATCGTTCTGGTTTGGGTTTAAGCCCTTCCACATATTCCTGAGGGAATTGTTATTTATGGCCCCAGAGTTGGTCCAAGGTGTGGGCTATTTTTTTTATTTGTGTCTCTTTTATACTGCCCTATTGTGTAATTAGGACGGTTTGCATTATAAACAACAATATTACATTAAACTTTAACTTTTGAACTTATTTACAATTCCAGATGAGATGAAGACCAAAGGTGTACACTTTTAAATCTTTCACGGTAACACTATCAAAACTTTATTTATAGTAGTGTTCGGAGGAGAGGGAGAAGGATAAAATTTGTGAAAGTTAAACAGATTTCTGGCTTTTATGTTGGGTCAGTGTTTATATTTTCTTCATTGCCGCCAAAGTGCTCAGTGAATAGGAGCATTTTGAGTTGGGTCCGGAATGTAGCCAAATCAGTTAGACTTAGAGCTCTATCTGGCAGTGTGATCCATAAGGTTGGGGATAAGTATTTGAAAGCCCTATTACTGGTGTGTTTCGTTTTGAGTAGTCAGCTGGTATTACTAATATGTTTATCATTCATCCTCTTCGTTGGCGATTATTAGACGTTATCTTTGTTTAGGGCGTGTTGGTGCCCTAAGCAAGCCTTAAGCCTTATAACATCAGCAGTCCCCCCCCCCCCCCCAATCTAGCTTTAACAATCCTCCTCTTTGCCACCCCCTAAAAGATGTTGCCCTAGGCAACCACCTAGTTTGCCTGATGGTTGATCTGGCCCTGAGTGTCTGGATTTCAGATAACCTTTTGATCATTTGTATTACTTTCTTTTTCTATCTGGAGATTGCTTTTTAATGGTGCAGCCTGTGCTGGTAGATGCTGTTTGAATCTTCCCCGAGGGACTCTTTCTGCCTCTGGTTTAAAGCTGCTTCTTCTTTTTCTCTTAAGCTTTTATATTTCTACACTACATTAATGAGACATTGTTTAGACGATGCAGGGCCTGCAAGCAGACTTCCAGCCAGCTCAGGGGTGGGGCTCCAAAGCGGTGAAATTGATATCTGCTTTGAAGCAGGCGTAAATTTTATTTTATTTACATTCTCTTATATACCGCGCTATTCTGCATCAGTGCGGTTTACATTGAACAGGGCATTATAACTTGGAGATAGCTATTTTACAGGGAACATGGGCTATGGAGGGTTAAGTGGCTTGCCCAAGACCACAAGGAGCACCTGTGGGACTAGAAACCCCAGTCCTTCCGGCCCAAGGTTGCAGTCCTCTAGTGGGATTTGAACCCCCGACCTTCCGGCTGAAGTACCTTGCCCCAAATACTAGGCCACTCCTCCACTCCACAGGTAAATATACCTGTGGAAAATCTGTGTGGACTTTCCTGCTTCGGAACCACAGACAGACCCCACAAAATGTTTAACTGGTTATGTTTATTAACAGACTTGATATACCGCCCGTGGCACAGTTCGCATCAAAGCGGTTTACATAACATCAAAAGAATATAAAAGAGGTGAAAGGAATGCTATAAACAAATTAGGGAAAAAAGAATGGACATGAGTCAACTAAATGACAGGTGAGGACATAAGCATTGGTGTAGAGGATTAAACTGTAGATCAGTGTCACTCTCAAGCTACCCGAGCTCTTGATACTCGGGAAAGGTAGCGTGAAATAATAGGTTTTAAGGAGCTGCTTAAATTTCCTAAAATTGGACTTGTGGTGTAGTGTAGGGCATGCCAAAGATGGGGGGAGGGGGGCAAGAAACAGAGGGAAGCACTAGTAAATTGGCAGTCTGTGACCTCAGAAACCATGTGGGACAGTAGGGAACCAGAAGGAAAGATAAGTATAATGGGAAACCAGACTAAAAAGCTCTTTGGGCAAGAGTAAGGATTTTAAAATGAGACCGATAACTAACTGAGGTAACTAATAGCTCTGAGAGAACAGATGAGTAGTGTGACCAAATTTTGACAGCATTTGAAAGTAGAAGAGCTGCTGTGTGTTGAAACAATTGCAGTGTTTTTGAGTAGAGATAATGATTGATGGTTTAAATGTAGTTTTGCAAAGAGTAGGAAGGGAAAGGTTAACTATTTAAATAGGATTTAATTATTTGCTTTTTCCACGTTCTAGCTCCAAGCAAATTACAATAAGATACAGTAGATATTTTCTAATGAAGTCGGCTTACACTCTAAGCGCCTGATTTACTAAACATGTGTTAATTTATTAAGATGTAATTATGTGAGAGATGCACTTGGTTAACAAGCCCCATAATGACCCTTGCATTAAATGTTGTTGTTGTTGTTGTTAAGTGCCGTCAAGTTGGTGTTGACTCATGGTGGTGGCTCATTGTTGATAGAGTAGCATCCATAGCTGTTATTGCATCAATCCATCTCATTGCTGATCTTCCTCTTTTGCGTTGATCTTCTACCTTGCCAAGCATGATGTCTTTTTCTAACTATCTTTTTTTGCATGATGTGTCCAAAGTATGGAAGTCAGTCTTGTCATCTGAGCTTCTAAAGAAAGCTCTGGTTTGATCTCCTCTAGTACTGAATGGTTTGGTCTTTGGGCAGTCCATGGTATACACTGTACTTGTCGCCAGCACCATAATTCAAAGGCATTGATTTTCTTACTGTTTATCTTTTTCACTGTCCAACTTTTGCATCCATATGACACTATTGAAAATACCATGGCTTGGACAAGTCAAATCTTTGTATGGTGAGAAACATCTCTGCTCTTGAGAATCTTGTCTAGGTCCTTCATAGCTATTCTGCCAAGAGCAATGCATCGTCTGATTTCTTGACTGCTTATTGCTGCTTTATTGGATTGTTGATTGAAGTATATTAAAGTTGTCAACTATTTCAATTTCTTCTCCATCAACGATGAACCTATTGATTTTGCTAGTTAGTTAACAAACCCCATAATGACTCTTGCATTAAATAACTTGTATTAAATCACATTAGCAAATCTAGCCCTAGGCTTGTACTTGAGGCAATGGACATTGGACTTGTCTGGTTGAACCCCTACATCTTCTGGCCACTAGGCTACTCCAGGGCTAGAATGGAATAGGTGATGACAACATCTAGTAATGAGTTATTTTCGAAAAGTTTCCCCAAAGTAACAGATGTTCCTCATAAAAAAGCTCCTCTGCTTCCTCTCCCTCCTCCAGCTATGAGTAAAACTACACATGCTGTTCACAGCACAGGTACTTTTTTAAAAGGGTGAAGAGTATAGTTCTGGTCTTGCACTGATAAGGATCTAGGATTCTTTGATATTATTCCTTTTGCCTACGAGGCTTTTGTAACAAATCTGAATGTGCACATTACGGTCGCTTTGTGCATGCAGGAAGACCTTAAGGTGAATGTTAGAGGTCTAGAGAGATGCTAATTTTAAAATTAAGATATCATCTCCTCAAATGCAAAACAAGGAACATCATATGCAAATAAGGGTTTACTGTGTATGATAAACGGCATGGTATGCTGTCCCTCCATTTATCAAGTGCTGGCTAACAACTCAGACTTGAACAGCAGCTTCAGACCAGGTGATATCTTGTTATAAATACTGTTGAAAGGGCTCGGTTAACTGCAAACATCCTGAAACCTGAAGGCCGTGTAGAGGCAAGGAACCTGTATGCTGTGGCCAGAGGATCTTGGGGATGAATTTTTAAAAAAAATTATTTCTCAGGGCTTTATTAAAGCATCGACATACATGACATTTCAAATGGCTCATTATCAAAAGTCATGTGGCCTGAATACATTGCAAATTACCCCTCATCCCATGGTTGGCCCCATTTTTATAAACATTTTTCCAACAGCAAAACCTCCCAACTAATCCCCAACTAGTATTTCAAAATAACATAAAACCAACCGTCCCCCTCCTCTCCCCCCAAAGCGTTCATCATCCATCCTTCATTCACCTTCAAGCCTGTGTTTTTCAAGCCATACATCCGCACAAATGGTTCCCGTGTTTGTTAAAATATTAACCGACCTTTCGCTTGTGCACATGTCATCTGCTCCATATTGTAGAGATCCCACATCTGGGCCAGCGAAGGAGCCCCCACCTGCTTCTATGCCGAGGCCAAATTTAATTTAGCTGCATTCAAGCAGTGCTTCACCAGTCTCATTTGCAAGGACATGACCCCCAGTATAGTTTTGTGTAGCAAAAAAACTCATGGATCCCAGGGTATGGTCAACCCCAATGTATTGCATATACGGTATTGGATGCCCTTCCAATCACTGTTCCCTCTAAGCTGTGCGCGTGTGCGCGCGCACACACCTCGCCGAGCGAGCGCACATACTTTACAACAGAGCGCACAAAAATTACGGCTCTGATTCTGATAGAAAACAACACAGACGTCTTAAAATTTAAAAGTTATGATTGTAATTACTAGAAATTTCCCGCTTCATTTAATAAGCGTCTATTTTCATTTAATTTGATTAAAATCAATGTGTTGTACATACTGTATTCTGACGTGTAGTCAAATTTTAAAGTATATAACTCTGAGTGTTGTTATGTGGCGCACAAAAATTTAACCTTCCTTCAAAAGCTGCACACAGCTGATATTTTATGCGCACACAGCCTACAGAAAATTAGAGGGAACATTGCTTCCAATAACCCTGGACTGTAGAGCAGCTCCACCAGATACAGGCCAAAGTCCCTTGTGCTCTCCAACCCCACCAGCAAAACTCACTTAGTGCAGGGTAAGCCTTGGCCAGTCATACTGGAGTAATATACTAGCCAGCAAAAGCTATAATTATTTTCCCGGGCATTAACCACAACAGAACTCTGCTACTGGCGCCCCTCCTATTTGTTCCTATTGCTGCTCAGTATAATGTAATTGAAATGCCTGGTTCAACTGTGTTCTCTGCTTCCCTGCCTTAAAGGCCAAGTTTTGCTGGCAAGCATATTGCAGAGACTAACCCCCTTGTGGTAGCCCGGCCCTCACACAGGGATTCTAATTCTGTAAGCTCCCGATTCACCAGATTTTTTACTTCTTTTCGACTCACACAATGCACCACTTGGGCGTATGAAAAGGCATGAGATTGGGGCAAGTCAAACTCAGCCTGTAGTTCCTGAAAAGTTAATAAGCGTCTGTCCTCAAAAAAATTGCCCTATGCGGTGTAACCCAACCTCCCTCCAGGCCCGAAAAATACCTGAGTGAAGCCCAGGCACAAATGCCTTGTTATCAACTATGGGAAATAGTGGCATAAGCGAGTTCCCTCACCGCCAGAAAAAAAGCTGTCCCAGCACTGGAAAGTATGCTCCACATAGGGGTTACCCCCTCCATTACACACTGTAAGGTTAGCTCGCAACCATAACTGCCTGTCCAGGTCTGCAGTTCTTGTTTGCACCCATTCAATTTCCACCCAGCATTTTATTGTTAGCAGGGTTCATCCACTCCACTTCAGGTCGCACTTGAGCGGCTGCATAATACCATTTCAGTTGGGGAACCCGCATACCACCTCTGTGGCGATGCGTAAAAAGAACATGTTTTGCTATTCGTGGCCAGCAGGACTGCCAAACAATCCTCATAAAGAGGTGCTGCCATGTCTCCAGCATCCTGCGGGGCAATGCAATTGGGAGGACTTGGAATAGGTAAAGGAATCGTGGGAAGATTGCCATTTTAAGCGTTGCAATCCTACCAAACCACGAAAGCATCAGCTTGGACCATATTTCCAGATCACGGCGGACCTGCCCAAGAGGGGGCCATAATTAGCCCTGTTTAAAGCCCCAAGATCCGCCGTCGGGTTGACTCCTAAATAATGCAAGGAGTTTTCCACCCATCGAAAGGGAAAGCTTGCTTGCAGTCGCACGCATAGCTCCTGAGGCAAATTGATATTCAAAATCTCTGATTTAGTGTAATTAATTCGAAAGCCCGATACCCTTGATTAATTTGCAAAGAGATGCATAGCATTGGGCATGCGTCAAAGTAATAAATCATCCGCAAACAGGGCGATTTTATAGTCCACTCCTCCCACCTGGATGCCGCAAACATCCCTTGAGGCCCAAAAGCTTTGAGACAGAGTTTTCATTGTTAGCGCAAAAAAAAGAGGCAAGAGCGGACACCCCTGCTGCATTCCACTTCTCGGGGGGAAAAAATCGAAGCAGCCCCCATTAACTCAAACACAGGCATGTGGTGCTCGATATAACCCCTGCAACCATGTCAGAAATTGTGGCCCAAATCCCATTCGCCCCATCACCCCCCACAGAAAATTCCAGTGGACACCGTCAAAGGCCTTATCGGCATCAGTTCTGAGGAGAAGTGCCGGCTGCTTATCTTGCCGGGCCACATGCATCAACTGCAGTGCGTGACGCACCCCCATCTGCTGCCACAAAACCCACCTGGTCTCCATGAATTAATCGCTAGTCCTGAAGGTCAGCATGTTTGTCCTCCACCTTTGATGTGATTTCTTCCCTCCATTGCCCTGAATTCTGCTGCCAGGTCGTCAAAGTAGCGGCAAAAGTCTCTTTTTTTTTTTTTTTTTTTTTTTTTTTAAAATGAGGCTCGCTCTTGGTCAGCCAGTAAGTCCCGCTCCACGCTGCTGCTTTCTTCACTTTCTGATCCTGCTGAAACTGTACTGTTCGGGGAGGCCGCACATGTTTGTGCCTGGCCCTGCAGCCGCTGGGACACCTGCGGTCTCTTGCGGTTTTCTATTGCTTTTGCTTTTGCTGCTATTCTACTCTGGACAGTGTTGGCTTGCCGCGGTTGCCCTTGGAGAGTCTTTCCTGCCACGGGGTTACGATCGGGGGCACTTTTTTCATTGTGGGGTTCGAGAGCTAAGCTGCCATTTGCCGATCTGACATCACTTCCCCTATGGGAGATGAATATTTTTGACCACACTTCTTTGTGCTAAACCAAAATTATACTAAAACTATAAAAAAAACACTCAACTATAACAAAATTATCATAAATTAAGCGTGGTCCACAATACTTTCCAGTTGAAATCAACTACAATCACATGCACACTGAGGTCTCAGTAATCTTGGGCAGGTGTTTTCCGTGACAATATACACTTCAGTCACAAACACTCTCACAGATAGCCCTTTTCACATCAGCGACCTCAAGTGCAACATATTCCCCACCAATAAAGTAGGAGAACTTGATAAATCAACTTATCCCGCCATCATTTCAAACATTATCTTGGCACTCCACCTCAGACGCCTTGAATCCAGCGCTTACAAGCGTTTCGCGACACCAGTCGCTTCCTCAGGGGGGAGGGGACTAAATCAAAACAAAACAAACAACCATCAACATACAACTATTCAAAGGAAACCTACCTAGTCATAATTCAATTAAAACACTCCCATCTTACCTTAGCAGCCAGCAAACATCTATATATACACAAAACAACCAGCCATGCTGTTAGATCTTTCACCATCACCTACAACTCTTCCCAAACATACATACCGGCAGCTTCACTATAGGCTGTATTTAAATATCTATTAGCTAATCACTACTGGCTTACAACTAACCCAGCCTTCCTCAAAACCAATCAACATTCAAATACATCTATTCCATTCAATTTGTGCGTTCAGACCCTCCGGAAATATGTTGCACGTGAGGTCGCTGATGTGAAAAGGGCTATCTGTGAGAGTGTTTGTGACTGACGTGTATATTGTCATGGAAAACACCTGCCCAAGATTACTGAGACCTCAGTGTGCATGTGATTGTAGTTGATTTCAACTGGAAAGTATTGTGGACCACGCTTAATTTATGATAATTTTGTTATAGTTGAGGTTTTTTTTTGTTTTTTTGTTTTTTTAGTTAGTAATTATTTACACTCTAATAGTGACCATAGTATTTTTGGAAACCAAAATTATAGCCAACATGCTTTTATCAGGGTTTCTTACACACTTTTGTGCCATAAATACCATCTCAGAGTAAAAATGTACACATTGCAGACTCGAGAAGTGTTCCAAACTTCACCAGTCGAGGCAGAGTGGTTTCACAGTAGTAGGTAAGGAGATAGTTTCCAAAGGCATGATTGGTCTGGCCAAAGATCATTCTGAGGCTTGAATCTAAATTGCTGTTTATAGTGGGGGTGGAGTATGACTCCTCCTCTCTCACAGCTAATAACAACAGCAGGGGCCATCTCTCCATGAGTGAATGACTTTAGCCAGTGGGGCCCCCAATTTTCTACAAAATGTAACCCCCCTCCCAACCACCCCCCCCCAGACATAGGGAGTCCTTGTATCACCAGGATAGGGGACGTGTGTAGTAGAGGGAGGGAATTACAGAAAGAGGAGACAGTGCAGAGGGAAACCAGCAAATACGTGGAACATTTCAAAAATTAATCTGCCTTTTGTGCAAGGTAAACCTATTTCCAAATTATAGGTTATCAGAGGACAGAGGTGTGTGATGTCACTAGTGTTGCTAATGCAACCAAAGATGACAGTAGGCATTGTGAGACTCGAGACTGAATAGACATCTGAGCCTCAAAGCTTTGAGCTACCGATTTAGTTTTGGGTTGAGTGCAAAATTCTTTTTTTCAGTTAGCTTAGAGAGACTAGCAAACTGTGGCCCAACCATAGGGTGATCATAGAGAAGAGAATGGTCAGACACAAGTGCTCTTCTGAGACAGGGTGTTTTCTTATATAGACAATTTATTGACTGCTTTTATCTTTAGTCAAAATTGTTTATAAGGAACATTAATCGTGATTACATTTGCACATAGAATGCAAAGTATAAGGTAACACAGTGAACCCTGGCAGCGATTACATTTTAGTAGTCCAATAGGAAAACACAAGGCTCCTCACAGATATGAAGCACCTGACCAGTCTGAAGTGAGGTACAAACCAGGATAGGAGTCAACCAACTTATAGCAATTCTTTATTAGAGGACCAACAAAGCCACACCCGACACGGCTGTGTTTGAGCTACTGCCTTTGTCAGGATTTTAACAGACTAAATTAAAACATACTACTATGAAAAATATAGCTCTAAACAAACACTGTTCAAAGTGGAAAACAAATGAAAATTCTTTCAGTATTTGGATTAACTGGTTGTACTTAAACCACAATCTTATCACCCGAGTGCCCAGAATGTCTCAGACTCCATAGCGCTTAAACGCAGACCATTTGCTGTATATTCGTTTGAGTGCGCATATTAGCATCAATGACTAATTCTGGGTTCTTTATCTATAAATCACCAGTTTTCCATCACCTTCGTGAAAATCTGCTTTACTAAAAACATTTCTTATCTTATCAGGTTTCCTCAACGCCTCCCTTAGGCACCAATTTAGCGTTTCACTCCCTTACGGAGTTTCTTCAGGAGGGTCTGAAAGATTGACTCGAAAATATGCAGAATCTTCTTAAAACATAACATCCACAATGATCAAAGAAACATTATCTCGAATGTATATAGTATCATACTGAGAAAAGAACATAACAAGAGAACGTAAACATCTAACTACTCACTGTTTATGATGCTGCCCACATTCCCTAAAGGAACCGTATCTTATGGCTCCGAGTTTCCAAAAAAACGCCACGCATGCGGGATAGTGGTCACTGTTCAGTTTTTTATAGATGACGGAATGCCTGAACGGCTTAAACGTAACTTAGTCATCCCATATTCTTAAAGGCAAACTCCCCAATCAATTGAAGAATTAAGGCCATCGGGCACTAAAGTATTTAACATGAAAATCCAACGTTGTTCATACATAAGGAGTGTTTGTTCTAATGTCTTCCGTATTTTAGCTAATTGAACATGATCTATGCAAAAACTCCGCAGATGTCCAAACTCATGTCCGAAATCCAAGCAATGCTGCACTATCGGTGCTGTCAATGTTTTGCATCGTAAGCGGCTCTTGTGCTCTAATAATCTGATCTTAAAGGAACAAATAGTTTTTCCTATGTATAATAGGTTACAGGGACACCTGATTGCATACACTACCGAAGTGTTGCAAGAAGTGGTTTGTTTCAGGGTATAGGTCTTCCCATGGTACGTAAAATCTTGCACATCTTCAGTTATATCGCATATAACACATTCCCCACATCGCTTATGCCCTCTTTCACTGATGTCTTCCGTTCTATGTGCTCAGGGCCGCTGGACTCAGTTGTTCTTTTAAATTGGCATTCCGTTGCCACACGCACCTTATGTATTTGTCTTTGAGACCAGGAACAGTCTGTAAAATATTAGTATGTTTAGAAAAAATACGTTGTATCCTATAACTCAGTGGTGAGTACTTCTTAGTGATCATATTAACATGTTCACTGTCTGCCTGCCTTTGGGTCCTAGAAGTCCCTATCAGCCAAGCTCGATCATTTAAAAAGTGCCCGCTTATAAGCTCGTGTGGCAATTTGATGAGGATATCCACGATCATGAAAATCTTTCAATAAAGTCTGAGATTGCTTTTTAAATTCTGAGGTATCCGTACAATTCCGACGGAACCTTAAAAATTGTGAGAATGGCAAACTGTTTTTTAGACGAGACGGATGAGCACTGCTATAATGAAGAAAGGTGTTTTGGGCAATAGGTTTTTTATATACTGTTGTTATCCACCCTTGAGAACCCTTCGTGATCAACAAATCCAGAAAAGTGATCTGAACTGCATGCATGGTGTAAGTAAACTGTATCGACTCATCAATGGTATTTAGCCAAGTTACAAACTGAACTGCTCGCTCCAGGGACCCTTTCCACAAAAGGAATATATCGTCTATAAAACGAGTCCACATAATATTAGTGATAAATGGGTTGGACGGCAACCACTTCTTCTCAAAGTTCCCCATAAACAGGTTGGCTATCGAGGGGGCGCATGTGGCCCCCATCGCCACTCCTGAAAGCTGTTTATAAATAGCCTGTTCAAAAACAAAATAATTATGGAAAACTGTGAAATGAGTTAGTTTCAAAATAAATGATATCAAAGCTTCCGACAGGTCTCCTCTTCACCGTAATTCCTCCTCCACGGTGTTATATGCTTCATGTTGAGATATGCTGGTGTACAATGCAGTAATGTCCAGAGTTATTAGTAGCACTTCAGGGTCAACTGCCCAATTGGTATGCGCAGCCAATTTTTCCAAAAAGTGAGACGTGTCTCTAATGTAAGAAGGTATGTCAATTAACAACGGACGCAAAAATGAATCTATAAACTCAGAGGTTCTAACAACGTGCCTCTTGTTGATACAATTGGTCTCCCGGGGGCGCTTGTAACCCTTTGTGAATTTTAGGAACCAAATAGAACCGAGCTGGTGTAGGGTTCTTCTTGTTCAAAAATAGAGATTCCTTTTTTGATATGATTTTCTGTTGGAAAGCCAGTTGTATAGTATTTTGTATGCTCGTCTGTAAAGACTGGGTGGGATCTTCAAGTAACTTCTGATAAACTTGCTGATCTGAAAGATGTCGTTGTGCCTCCGTTAAATAATCTTCCTGACTGAGAACCACCACAGCACCCCCTTTGTCGGCTCTCCGAATGACAATGTCCGTATGTGCTCGCAGCTCCCGTAGCGCCGTCCGTTCTTCTGTAGACAACACATTTTTTGTCAATCTATTCTGTCGCTCTAAATGAGCTACATCCTTCAAAACCAGCTCTTTAAAAATCTGAAAAGCTGGAGGTATAGGACCAAGTGGCATCCAGGTTGATTTAAAAGCCAGCGGTATCCGACGGTCCAACTGTGGATCTTCTGTGTTTATGTATAGGAGTAGAATCTTGAGCAAAATAAGATCTTAACACCAATTTTCTAATCAGGGCTTCTAAATCCAATCTAAATTGGAAGGGGTCATGTGTAATCATAGGTACATAGGACAAACCTTTGTCCAAAAGACTGCATTGTGCTGTAGTTAGGATTTTCCCTGAAAGGTTCACCACTAAACTGGAGTCAGATACTGATAAGTGAGTAGTTAGTTCGGTCTGTTTCGTGTCAATATTTTTTTCTTTTTCTTTTTGTCTGACGCATCTTCCAAAAAATCTTCCCAAGAGGTCCTGCTCGAATCTGTCCCACTGGCCTCATCCGATGTGGTCTCGAAACTCACTTTTCGCCGGGATTTCCGGGTTTTGCGGTTGTGATTCATCCAGGGGTAAACGTACCCACTCGTATAATCTTCATGGTCTCTCTCTTTAATTTTTTCAATTTTGTTCTTTTAACTTCTTGCCGCAGCATGTCAATCTGTTTATGAATGTCTTCAGATTTGTGTTTAAAACGTTCTGACTCACTCGTCTTTAATTTGGCCAGCAATTGTTCCGCCTCTTTCTGATAACCCTCTAGTATTGTTTTAGTGGTTTCAGCTATCAGAACCATGAGGTCTAAAGAGCACTTATTGAGTATACAGTTCCATTTATTTATAAACTCTGTGTCCGTAACGAACATCCGTGGCTCTTTATATACTCGAAGGCCCCTCGGAATCTGCTGTCTGTTGACATATTCAATCATTGAGAGTCGATGTAATTCAGATCTTACTATTTGTTTTTGTTTTTTTAACAACTCCTCCCAGATGCTCTCATTTTCACTTGTTTTTGAAGTTCCATCCCTCCAAAAAGTGGTTTTTTCTTGACATAAAGTTGTAATAAAATCCGGTGTAAAACTCTGAATATTCTTCCAACCTATAGGACCTTCCATTTATGTAATTTATACAAAATTGAAGTCGTGGCCTTCACAGAGCTAAATAAAATGACACTACTATGAACAAGAGGCACATTGTTAGAACCTCTATCTGAGTTTATAGATTCATTTTTGCGTACGTTGTTAATTGACATACCTTCTTACATTAGAGACACGTCTCACTTTTTGGAAAAATAGGCTGTGCATACCAATTGGGCAGTTGACCCTGAAGTGCTACTAATAACTCTGGACATTACTGCATTGTACACCAGCATACCTCAACATGAAGCATATAACACTGTGGAGGAGGAATTACGGCGAAGAGGAGACCTGTCGGAAGCTTTGATATCGTTTATTTTGAAACTAACTCATTTCACAGTTTTCCATAATTATTTTGTTTTTGAACAGGCTATTTATAAACAGCTTTCAGGAGTGGCGATGGGGGCCACATGCGCCCCCTCGATAGCCAACCTGTTTATGGGGAACTTTGAGAAGAAGTGGTTGCCGTCCAACCCATTTATCACTAATATTATGTGGACTCGTTTTATAGACGATATATTCCTTTTGTGGAAAGGGTCCCTGGAGCGAGCAGTTCAGTTTGTAACTTGGCTAAATACCATTGATGAGTTGATACAGTTTACTTACACCATGCATGCAGTTCAGATTACTTTTCTGGATTTGTTGATCACGAAGGGTTCTCAAGGGTGGATAACAGTATATAAAAAAACCTATTGCCCAAAACACCTTCCTTCATTATAGCAGTGCTCATCCGTCTCGTCTAAAAAACAGTTTGCCATTCTCACAATTTTTAAGGTTCCGTCGGAATTGTACGGATACCTCAGAATTTAAAAAGCAATCTCAGACTTTATTGAAAGATTTTCATGATCGTGGATATCCTCATCAAATTGCCACACGAGCTTATAAGCGGGCACTTTTTAATGATCGAGCTTGGCTGATAGGGACTTCTAGGACCCAAAGGCAGGCAGACAGTGAACATGTTAATATGATCACTAAGAAGTACTCACCACTGAGTTATAGGATACAACGTATTCTTTCTAAACATACTAATATTTTACAGACTGTTCCTTGTCTCAAAGACAAATACATAAGGTGCGTGTGGCAACGGAATGCCAATTTAAAAGAACTGAGTCCGGTGGCCCTGCGTCCCTTAGCACATAGAATGGAAGACATCAGTGAAAGAGGGCATAAGCGATGTGGGGAATGTTATATGCGATATAACACAAGATGTGCAAGATTTTACGTACCATGGGAAGACCTATACCCTGAAACAAACCACTTCTTCCAACACTTCGGTAGTGTATGCAATCAGGTGCCCCTGTAACCTATTATACATAGGAAAAACTATTCGTTCCTTTAAGATCAGATTATATTAGAGCACAAGAGCCGCTTACAATGCAAAACATTGACAGCACCGATAGTCCAGCATTGCTTGGATTTCGGACATGAGTTTGGACATCTGTGGAGTTTTTGCATAGATCATGTTCAATTAGCTAAAAGAGGGAAGACATTAGAACAAACACTCCTTATGTATGAACAACGTTGGATTTTCATGTTAAATACTTTAGTGCCCGATGGCCTTAATTCTTCAATTGATTGGGGAGTTTGCCTTTAAGAATATGGGATGACTTTAAGTTACGTTTAAGCTGTTCAGGCATCCCATCATCTATAAAAAAAAAAACTGAACAGTGACCACTATCCCACGTGCGCGGCGTTTTTTTGGAAACTCGGAGCCATAAGATACGGTTCCTTTAGGGAATGTGGGCAGCATCATAAACAGTGAGTAGTTAGATGTTTACGTTCTCTTATGTTCTTTTCTCAGTATGATACTATATACATTCGAGATAATGTTTCTTTGATCATTGTGGATGTTATGTTTTAAGAAAATTCTGCATATTTTCGAGTCAATCTTTCAGACCCTCCTGAAGAAACTCCGTAAGGGAGTGAAATGCGAAATTGGTGCCTAACGGAGGCGTTGAGGAAACCTGATTTATTTATTTTTTATTTATTACAGTTGCTTATATACCGCACTATTCGGCATCAGCGCGGTTTACAGTATAACAAAGTGACCAAATACACACATTCTGTTTGGTTTTACATCGAACAGGAATATAAACTTGTATAACAGGGGTTGAACTATATACAAGAACTATTTACATGAAATATGCTATATACATGATGAGATAAGAAATGTTTTTAGTAAAGTAGATTTTCACGAAGGTGATGGAAAACTGGTGATTTATAGATAAAGAACCCAGAATTAGTCATTGATGCTAATATGCGCACTCAAACGAATATACAGCAAATGGTCTGCATTTAAGCTCTATGGAGTCTGAGACATTCTGGGCACTCGGGTGATAAGACTGTGGTTTAAGTACAACCAGTTATTCCAAATACTGAAAGAATTTTCATTTGTTTTCCACTTTGAACAGTGTTTGTTTAGAGCTATATTTTTCATAGTAGTGTCATTTTATTTAGCTCTGTGAAGACCACGACTTCAGTTTTGTATAAATTACATAAATTAAAACAGACTAAAATCAATGCATTAATTTCATTAATATTTAAAAAGGATAATATTAAGATAAATAAAATGTAAAACTCATCTATAAAAGGAAAACCATATCGAAATCATGCAAATCTAATATATACAAGACATACACTTGAAGATGGCATGCATGTGTAGTGATATTTTAAAAATCATCGGTATACATTATTGGAATGTGATCCATAGTATAAAAAAGGGGGTAGCCATTGGAAATAAAACTGCAATAAAGCCGTAAACGATCAAGAACACCAGCACCAAAGTGAAAGAATATGTGGGAGAAACGAGAACAAATAGACAAACCCTTGTTGAATTGTTGTCCAGGAGACGTTAAAAGAAACCTGAATTAAGAAACTATCAAATCGGGGTCATTAAAATAATCTACCACAATACAATATAAAAGTTTGAAAAAGCCATAAATGCCTAAGCGTTGTGATCGCTTGCTTGCGGCACTGGAACCGCTGTTTCTGAGAGCTGGTCCTCCTGAGCTTGGCGTTTAAATGCCGATTTTGGCACCAAACTAATGTGCAGTCACAAACTTCAATTGTTAACAAAACAAAAACGGAGATTTAAGGCTTGGCCAATAATCTCAAAATCTTATAGCATCAAAGAATTACTTTGGCGTGAACATACTTAAAAACCCACTTTTTTGAAAAAAAAAAGTTATGATTAAGGTTGAAAGGCCACACCACTGAGGCATAACAGGTTCACAGCAGGAGCGCGATGTTTTTTTAAAATGTAACCATTTATATATTTCATTCATGAAATGTATACCAACGATTATCTATAGCACTGTATTGTATGCCCCTATCTGGCAAAAACCTAGCCAAACAAAGTCCACTTGTGCCAAATCTCCTAAGAAACATAAAGTATATTAAACCATATTTGTAACTAATCCCAGCATTGATAACAACATGTTAAAAAATACAACTTGATACTTTTAAAAGAATCAGCAGATGGAAGCCTAAAAAAATCATAAAAACAAACAATTGTAAGGACCTGTCTAAAAAGACATCAGTTCCTGTCCCGAAGACGGATATGAAGGATTCCCCTCATAATTGCTAGTAATAATAAATAAGTAAATGAATTACTAAAACAAAGGGGGAAAAGTTGTGATATGAAATTTAATCAAAAAACAAGCATAAGATGAGTGATGCAACAAAAACAGGTCTTATCACATTCTCACATTCGGAGTTCCTAGAAGATGGCGGATAAAACAGACCACCATATTACAGGGCAGAGAGCACCATGGGTTCATGATAGGGCAAGTGACCTCCTGGAAAAATCGTATAACCTTATGGGGGCCTGAGTGTTATGTCCACTTACCATTTCATACCAGTCTAAAGATACTGTGAAAATTCTGCACGAGGAATGGCACATTATACAAGCACTTCCTTGTTTTTCAGACCTAAAATTGACTGTTGCTCTTCTAGGATCTATTAGATCTCCCACTTCTCCCGTCAACACTGAAAAGAACCCCCCCCCCCCATGTGCCATCCTGCCTTGTATACCCTTTGGAAGCCAGCAGGAGGAAAAGTGAACTGAGCATGCTCAGTTGCATATAGTCACACTGTAACTTCCTGTTTAGTAATGAACATGATTGATAGTCAGCCGGTGCAGTTAGTTGATGTCTTGGTGAGTTACAGCATAATCACTGATACTATGGACTTGTACAGAGTTGAAAATAAATCTTCCCCATGACATTCTCATTGGATTTATACTTTGGATTTAATGGCTTCAAACCTGAGCTCAACATGAGTTGCAATTCAGGTAAAACAGGATAGATTTGTATATCCTCTGGGCAAAGAACTTAAGTTGGCATCTGAGGCAATGGAGGGAAAATGAGTTGCCCAAGGTCACGAGGAGCTTCGGCGGTACAAGCTGTATTTGAACCCTGATTTCCCCCAATTCTCAGCCTGCTGTTCTAAACATTAGGTTACTCCTCTGCTGCTTGAGTATATGCAAAGATTAGGCTTTTTTTGCAGAGATTCAAGAATGCCTAGATTACAGCAATGTAGCTGTTCTCTTTGTTTTCCTAAGGCTATGTATTTTCTTAGCATACATGGTTTTAAATGAAATCTACCTCCTTTCCTATACATGCATTTAATTTCCAGGAGTGACTTTCTTTGGTTTGGATGGTTGTGAATAGTCTCTTTCAAAATGGAGAGACTTCATAGGGGGTATCCAGTGGGCACAGACATAAATTCATATAGCCTCTAAGAGTAAAGCTTGTTTACCTGTTCCATATTTCTTTATATGCATTTAGAAGTGAAATCTAATAATTTGAAATCCAGATGGATCTATTCTCAAAACTTTAATGTACCTATTCCCTCTAGACCTGTATTCCATTTTAAAACATCAACTATTTATCATTGCCATCAGACATTGCTCTTAGCTTGCCATCCATCTATAAGATATCCAGACTTTTGGAACACAATAAAAGAAACCTCTAAAACGGAATGCTATAATCGCCACAATACGTACTCCCATGAAAAATACAAAGATGCTTGCTTATTATAAAATTTACAAATTATTACATAGTATGGGGGGCCTTACAGATAAAAGCAGCATTTCTTGTGGATTCTAATTTAGCACATGTGGTGAAGGCAAAACCAAACCGTTAACATAGATAGATTATAATGGATGTGCTGATGAATTGGGAATAATGAGGGACGAAAGATAAGCTAGGAATGCCAGTATGAAAAAAACTTACATGTGGGACACAATTTTAAGTGGAAGGTGGAATTTAATAGATATCCAGTGATGATGGAGAGAGAGAGTCACATGATCAAAGCAGTGAGCCTGCAAAAGAATACAAATATCTGGGAGACAGTCAACATGGCTTTAGCTAAGGAAGGTCTTGTCTTACTAATCTTTTTTTGAAGGTGTGAATAAACAGGTAGACAAAGGTGAGATGGTTGATATAGTGTATCTGGATTTTCAGAAAGCCTTTGGCAAGGTCTCTCATGAGGGACTTTTGGAGAAATTAAAAAATCATGGGATAGGAGGCAGTGTACCTTTTGTGGATCAGGAACTGGTTAAAAGATAGAAAGCAGAGGGTAGGGCTAAATGGCCAATTTTCCCAGTGGAGAGACGTGAATAGTGGTGTACCCCAGGGATCTGTGCTGGGTCTGCTGCTTTTTCACATATTCGTAAGTGACCTGGAAATGGGAATAACGAATGAGGAAATCAAATTTGCAGATGCTACAACATTTTTCAAAGTTGTTAAAACCTATGAGGTTTGAAAAATTGCAAGAGGACCTAGATAAATTTGGAAGATTGAGCATCCAAAAGTCAGATGAAATTTATTATGGACAAGTGCAAAGTTATGCACCTAGGAAAGAACAACCCAAACTATGGTTGCACGATGCAAAGTTCCACATTAGGAACCACCAACCAGGAAAAAGATTTAGGCGTCATCGTGGATAACATGTTAAAACACTCCGCCCAGTGTGCAGCGGCAGCCAAGAGAGTAAATAGAATGCTAGGTATCATAAGGAAAGGAATGGAAAATAAAACAAAGGATATTATAATGTCTCTGTATTGTTCCATGGTGCGACTGCACCTTGAATATTGTGTGCAATTCTGGTCGCCGTATATTTAAAAGGATATAGCGTTATTAGAAAAGGTACAGAGAAGAGCCACCAAAATGTTAGAGGATGGAAGGATACCCCTATGAAGAGAAGCTAAAAAAGGTTAGGGCTCTTCAACCTGGAAAAAGAAATGGCAGAGGGGAGATTATGATAGAGGTCTATAAATTAATGAACGGAGTGGAACGGGTAAACGTAGATCAATTGTTTATGCCATCAAAATATAGAAAGACTAGGGGACATGCAATGAAGCTACAGGGTAACCTATTTAAGGCTAATTAGAGAGAATATTTTTTCACTCCACGCGTAATCAAACTTTGGAATTTGTTACTAGAGGATGTAGTAAAAGCGGTTAGTGTAGTTAGGTTATGGACCTTTCCTCCAGGAACTTGTCCAAACCTTTTTTAAACCCATTATTAAAGGAGACCCAGGATATCGCTGCTTGACCCAATACAAGTATTGTGAAACCTGCGTCTTTTGGGGAAACTGCTAGATTGGTCACTATTGGAAACAGGATACTGGGCTTTGTGGACCTTGGTCTGACCCAGTATGGCATATCTTATGTTCTGGTTCAAGCTGTCTATAGGTGTTGTATAGAGCTAAGACCTGCATAAATTGCATTGCAATAATCAATGCAATTTATACAGTGAACTGTGGATGAACCTCTGTGACAGGCTGTCTTATGCCTTGTAACAACCACTATGCAGATGACTATCCTGCCTTTCATGGTGGGTTAACATTCCTTCAGACAGGAGGACAAGAAAAAATAGTATGGGGTCTAGGGGTAACAGGATCTATGGTATTTCGATTAGAAATTCTGACCAATATAATTGGATGTGCCCACAGATGCGAAAAATCTTTCTATCCCTAGTTATCCTAGCGGCTTTCAGAAGAAAGGAAATTAATCTCAGCTAATATATAGGGTATACTGTATAATATCAACATGCAACCAATTGTTACAATTTTCCTGGGTAGCACAGATACTTGGTCTTATTTATTCTCGGAAGAACATGTAATGATTTTCTATTGATATGTCATGGCTAATGTCTTTTGCCCCTAAGTGCTTGACTCTTCAGAGGGGCTTTCCAATTCTTCTTAATAAAATGATGTGTCTTTAGACATGAAACCTCCTCTAAATTGGGGGCTGCAGCCAGATTGTTAAAGGCTGTTCAATTTCTGCCCCTCTTCAGATTCTTAATAGGGTGTTAATTGAAATTCTCTTCATTGGCAAGGCGAGAAGAAACTAATCAAAACAAAACATTGAAGCCCATAGACATGAGAACAGAGTTTTCTTCTTGATGCATACAAACGCCTCCAAAAAGCAATTCAGTTTTATACCCTATTACCCCCCCACCCCATTCCAGAACGTTCCCCTCCTCACCTACATAAGCACTTTCCCAGAGTGTCATAAGGCCCTATATACTAATCTCATAACAGTAAAATTAATTAAACTCGTTGACTGCCCATAATATGAGCTAGAGGAAAATGTGAATAGAGCAAGCCTGTGCTCTTTTGAGGATGAGTTAGAAAAGTCAGCACACGTAGGTAACACATGACGGCGCACAGTTCAGTTTTGATCTCCAAGAATCTGCGAAAGTCTGAGGCCTTCTGTCAATGCCCAGATGTTCGCACTTCTGCAGACCTGTCAAGTTATTCAGTGCCAGGCGTGAGTTTAAGCCAGTTCTGGAGGTTTGACAACCTCATCCTGGTGCATTATGGGAACTGCAACACTTATTTCTTTGGATAAAATCATACTAAAAGTACCACATGGCTTGGGGATGTATGGTCAAAATCAGGACTGGCCAGAGTCTCACTCCTGGAACTGGACACCGTGGAAGCTCCGTTTCTGCATCAGTTTGTCCTTCTCCAAGTCTGTCTAGTCCACTCGGAAGTCAAGATGGATTCTGTTCCCCTCGTGTACTTTATTTTTATACTTGCATTTTACAGTAATGACTTCCAACATGGTTTGTGATTTATCCAACACAGAGCTGTTCATTACAGCTTCGCTTCCCCTTTCCCAATGAGCTTTGCAAAGTATTCACATCCCTCTTTTACCATGTTGTCCCCTGTTTTGATTCTATCTTTCCCCATTACCTCGGTCTATCATAATTCTGATTTTATCTTATAGTACACTGTGCTTTTTCTGTCTCCCCTCCTCCTTCATTCCCGTTAATCTCCTCCTTTTGGGTCTGCTGCTTGCCATTTGCTACTGTTCATTATCCGGGGTGTCATCTACCTGTATGCCCGTTTATCTATAAAGGTAGTTTTTTAACTCTGTATCCACCTTGTGATGGTACCTTATCAGGTCTATTAGCCATCTGCTAATCTATATTCCTATTCTATGTGTCTTATTTAGGTGAATAGAGTATAAGAGATTTTGCCTTTATCTTGACCCTTGAGTTTGCCTGCCCACGCCTCATATGGTGTCTAAGTCTTTGAAAACTTTACTCCCTGTTGTTTCCTTAGTGCTATGACTTTCTGACGTTTTGTAGATGTACTTTAGTTTTGTTACCATCTGTTCTCTATTTGGCATTACATCTTCCTTCCAGTGCCTGGCCAGTTCTATTCTTGCTGGGTCTATGCACATTAGTGCCAGGCAAGTCGCCTTTTCTTCCATGTCATTTGGCATTTCATTTAATAGGAAGAAACTTGAGTTAAATTGTAGGTCCTGGACTGTGATATCCCTTATCAGCCCCTTGACCATCTCCCAAAACTCCTTTGCTTTGGGGCAGCCCCACCACATATGGAGGAAATCTCAATGTATTCTGCACCCCCTCCATCATTCCCCGTTACCTCCCCCTTTATATTTTGCTAATTGACTGAGAGTACAGTACATTCTGTACTGGATCTTGTATCCATTTTCTACCATGGCTGCTGATAGCAAATGTTTTGCTGTCATGTCATAGATCTCTCGCCATCTATTCTCATTCCATTCTCCCCCTATTTTCTCCTCCCATTTAGCCTTCCATAGGGGATTGTACTCCTTTGTTTGCTCCTTAAGCCAATAAAGTTTGGATAATAACCCCTGGGAACCCCTCTGCCATAGGTACAGTCTTTCAAATTAGCGTTTCCTTTGACAAATATTCCTTTGACGTGTGCTGACTCGGGGGAGGGTGAGTACTTTCACTATTCCAAATTTTTTCCTTTTTTTAAAGCTTTATTTTGATTTTAAAGTACACAAAACAGAACATATAAAAGAACTTGACTAAAACATAACAAGGAAAAACTCACCCACTCCACCCCCCCTCCTCCCTGGGGACCCTGGCAGCATTAGGAGGTACAGCAGTTCATGATACATCACAACAATACAGTATATCATGCAGAAGGCAAATAATCGTTCAAGGGCTTCCACTTAAGTACGGCGTGGGAGTGCTGGCGAGCCGCAACTTCCTCTAGCTGTTCATACTTGCTAAATAAGCACAATTGGTTCCACCATGTATGCCGACTGAGCTTAGCAGAGCATTTCCAGTTAGTGGTGATAAGATTCAGGGCAACATTCAGCATGAAGTCTAGGAGAAAATAAAACTCCTTTCCAAGGGAGGGAATGTTACTTAATGACTGATAGACAATGATCTCCCATGTGAGCAGGTCCTGAAAAGTAAGAATATCTTGGTCTCGCTTCCATGTTGGTGTCTAAAACATCTGAACATTAGGGCAGAAGTAAAGCATGTGGGATAGCGTGCCAGGGCTGCTATGATATGACCAGCAAGTATGACCTCCTGAGAGATCCCATTTGGTTAGGCGAACTGGCATTATGTAGGCTCTTATGTGCAAGAAAATATAGAGTTTGTGTGCTAGATACTGATCATGAAGTTTTAATGAGTTTTCCCTAGTATCGTTCCCACTTTTGTGGTGAAAGAGTTGGATTCAGCATCATGATCCCAGATTTTCTGAAGGCCATCTGGGCGGCACCGCAGCTGTTTACAAAGTTGCCGATTTTAAAACTGAGGCAGCACCCGGGGCCTCTTGAATGGCCTTTGTGAGGAATCCCCAACCCTGTGTCGGTGCTAGCCTGGTTTTACCTATACAGTGTTTTAATAGAAGCCATTGGAAATAGGAAGACATGGGTAGGGTAAATTTCAACTGTAGATCTAAAAAGGACTACCATCCCTGCCCTGAGGATAATTGGCCAATCAACCAGATTCCTCTAATTATACCATTGTTTTCCAAGCTAGCAGTCTATGCTGAATTTTTAAAAAGGGGATTGTGCCATGTAGGAAGTTGCTTAGAGGGTCAGTTGTCTGATTGAAGAGAGCGGGCCAGTATTTGAAAAGCTTTCTGGATGTAATTGTAGATGAGCTAGGTTTATTGTTAAATACCATGCCTGGGGGGAGCCATCATGGAACCAGCGCTACTATTCTCTCCTCATGGGACAATTAGTATAAGAATCGAGCACCCATTTGGAGCCGTGTTTTAGAAGGAAAGCACAGTGGTATGCGTAAAAATCTTGAAAATTTAACCCCTGCTTCTTTCTTCTGCAATTTTTTTGTGGCTATCCTAGGTAGTTTGTATAAAACAGGTGGAAAGGCTTCTAATCCAAGTCCTATGGAAAAATAAGCTATCTGACATGAAAAATGGCAGCATTTTCAACATATAGTTCACCTTTGGGTAACAGTCATCTTGATCGTTTCAAGGTGGCCCCACCAGGATAGGAATAATGGCGACCATTTATTAGTTAAGTCACGTACAGTCAACAAGATAATAGACTCGTTACTCAGATGGGGGGGGGCAGTAATATACATAAAGGTATTTTATTATCTTAGGCTTCCAGATAAATAAAAAAAAGTCTCCACATCCGATTTATTGGTCTGGTGATTAAGCGGGAATATCATGGACGTGGACCAATTGATTTTTATACTCTGAGAGGCGCGAGTGCCGGTCCATTAGCTCGAGTACCACTGGTATTGATGTAGGAGTGACTAACAGGAAAAAATCATGTGTATATGCAGAGTTTGTTTATCATTCCTGAAATGTTTATACCATGGACTTCAGGGGTTTGATGGAGGAAAAGGGCCAGCAGTTCAAGGGCTAGGTTAAACAAGAGCAGGGAAAAGGGACAGCCTTGACATGTGCCCCGACATTGCGGGAGATCTTGGGACTTATTTGCGTTTGCAACTATATTGGCATACGTCCGCGCATACATAACCCGGAGCATGTTGAGAAAGCCTTCCCCAATTCCAAACCACCTGAAGGCGGAGAACAGGAACGACGGCTCCAAACGGTCAAATGCTTTTTCAGCATCCAATGATAGCCTGACTAGAGGGCCGTCCCTGCCCTTCGCCTCTGACATTACACAGCAGAGCAGTCTGGCATTGTCAGCCATAGAGCAGCCAGTGATAAATCCATGCTGGTCTAGATGGATCAGGGAAGGGGCCACTTTGGCTAGGCGCTTGTCTAACACAGACACACAAATTTTATAATCTGCATTGAGCAGAGAAATTAGGTGATAGTTGCCTGCCAACTGGGGGTCCCTGCTCTGTTTTTCAAGGACCATTATAGAGGCAGAAGCAAATGGGGTCCTTTTTGAATAAAAGAGAATAGTATTGTTGTAGCTGTGGAACTAACAACACCTTCAAAATAAACCTCTTAGAATTCAGTGAGGAGTCCTTCTGGGCCTGTCACCTTGCCTGATGGCAATAACCTTATGACAGCATGTAGATCTTCGCTAAAGGAGTTAGCAAGCAGCCCTGTTAGTTTCAGTAAAAAAAAAAAAAAAAAGACCTTCTCTGTTGGGCTTGTATGATCTGGGAGGCTTCCAAAGTTAGTATAGTTTTATAGCGAAACCTTAATTGTTGTAGTCGAAGCAAAAGGTTAGGGTTTTCCTGTCTAACAAGTATGCGTTCCTAGCCTTCATCTGCTTGTCGAGAGCTGACAACTTGGTGCAATTTTGCTTGGCTAAACAAATAGTATAGCTGGTGATTGTGGCCCATATGGAGGCTTTGAATCCTTCCCACCAGACCCAGCCTGCAGAGAGTTCAGGAGGGTTAAATTGGAAATACTCTATTATGGCAGTCCGAATGACCTTGCAGAACTCCTGGTTAGCCAAAAGGAATCTATCAAAGCACCAACAAGACAGAAGAGTACAAGGCTGGCTGTCTTGAATGGATAATGAGATGGCAGCATGATCTGAGAGATGTGCGGTGTGAATTTCTGAGTTAATTACCATGGGTAGCAAGTTCTTAGATATTAGAAGGAAGTCTATGCGCGATAGCGAGCCATGGGGGGATGAGAAGAAGGTATATTCTTGTTCAGTGGGGTGTTTCAAAACACCACACATCCACTAAGCCAGCATGTTACATCTTAGATATGAGTACTGTGTGCGGTTTGGGGGGGTTTAAGGGACCTGGGCGGTTTCCTATCTACAAGGGGGTCCAATATTAAATTGAAGTCACCGCCCAACATGATTGGGTGCGTAGAGGAATCTGTGACTTCACTTGCAAGCATTTGGAAGAATTCTGGGTCATCCACATTTGGGTTATAGATGTTGATCACCCGTGCTCACATGCAAAGAAGCAAAACTTAGCAAACTAAACATATCAAAGCCTTGAACAGTAAGGGGCTGCCGCAATTTAGCTACCAAACAGTGCTGTGAGGCATATACAACTGGTGATGTAACTACAATTAGTAGCATTAGGCACGGTACTGTGGTGTTCTCTGTGATGGGTGGCAAGTTCGGTTGCTAATTTATACCAATGGAACTTCCATGAAGCCACTGCCCTCGAAGGTCCAGAGAAAATTGAAATCCGCATGCTTTGCTGATCAATGCATTTGAGCTTGCTCTTGATCCTCTAAGAAGGCCTGCAATACCTCTGGGTCATCGAAGGACTTAATCTGGTTATGAAGAGTCACACTCATGCGTGCTGTGTAGAACAAACCATACCTAGCCTGTAACTGCTGAAAGCGTGGACGAAACGTAAGGAGCTTCTTTTTTTTTTCCACAGTAATTTTGGTGTAGTCCGGGAAGAACAGGAGTTTGTCCTTCAGAGGATTTTGGAGAGTGCTTCTTGGCCTCATCTATTTGCGTGACTTGTTGGTATCTAAATATCCTCAGTATAATCGGGCGCGGTTGTCTACCATATGTTGTGGCGTGCATGGGAACCCTATGTGCTCTCTCAATCTCAAATGGCTTGGGAAAATCAAGTTTCAGCAGTTTAGGTATCATAATCTCTAGGAAGGAAAGTATATTTGAGCCTTCCGCACCCTCCGGAATGCCAAGAATTCTTATGTTTCTACACTATCTGTTGCTGTCTTCCAAGTCACACTGCAGCGTCAAAATTTGCCTGAGATTTTATTTTATTTATTTATTTAAACATTTTTCTATACTGCCTCTTCCAGAGATCAAAGGCGGTTTACAGGTAACAAAATGTTAATAGCGAGCTATTATTATTTTTACAGAGAACAATTTTAGGACATTTTAAAATTTAACTCATTAACATGAAGAAGCAGGTGGAACTGGTGGCAAATTAATGCCGCACCCTATAACTAATTACATTCAAAAATTGCATCAGGTAACTACATAAGTGCAAACAAATATATTCGAAAGTTGGGTGATCTAGGTGGCATTAGAGCTGTGTAAGAAATGTGGGAGTGTGCTTTGTCTAGGTAGGATCAGAGTATGGTTGTTGGTTGGTGCTGGTCTGTGAATTCTGATATGCTTGTCTAATTGTCAAAAGTGATCTTCGTGCACAGCAAGGAGACTCTCGGTTGTGTCTGATCGGAAAGTTAATGCAGCCAGACTGCTTTTCAAGATTGTTATATCGTCTTGCATTGCAGTCAGTGACTCCCCATTAGCTCTTACAAAGTCCTTGACTGCCTTTATCGCGACGAGTAATTCTTATAGGCCTTCAGAGTGTTCTCGCATGGCCACCATCTTTTGTGGGGACGAGGGCTCAGACTTTGAGCATTTTGGCACTCGTGCTCTGGGTAGCTGGGAAGTCTAACTGCAAGGGCTGGATCCTGACATGGCCAAGGGGGGTTTGCCTCTAGGATTTAGTGATGTATTATGCTAGATTACCGAGAGGATGCAGGATACTTTCAATAGTCCTTTGGAGCTGAGCTCTCAGGCATCCATCTTGCTCTGTGGCTGACTCCGCCCCTTCCCTCTTTTTAAATCTAGTATCTTACCTGTGCTGTCCACCTGGCCTGTTCTCTATGCCTTTTGCTTTCCACTCCCTGAACCCCCGGTGCTCCCATTCCTGGTTGGAAGTCCTTATTGAATCTTATCAGTTGGCATTTGGAGATTCTTCCTCCACCCCCCCCCCCCACCCCCGGATTTTCCCTCTTATTTTACTCCACATCTGCAGAATCGTTTTGTGTGTATGGTTCCCCCCCCCCCCCCCTTCCTCTCTTTCCCTGTACATACCATTTCTCCCCTAGATTTCCCCTTCTAGGGAATCTATCCTCCTTGTCCCTCCCTCTAGCCTTACCTATTGTTTCACTCAGTCTATTCCCCTCCAATTCAGTATCACTCTTAACTGCTGTATTGCCCCGCTATGATATTAAATTCAAGATCAAACAGCCACACGTGCATGGTATTTAATAAGCTATTTAATATGACAATTAGCTAGACAATATAACAGTATTACAAGGACAACACATAGAACAATGCATCACCAAACTGATATCATCAGCTGGGAGAGCTACAGCGAAGACTGGAGAAAAGTCTGGGATTCCTCACGCGCTGGCCATGCGGGCATCAGGTCTCTATGTCCTGTATTTTCTAGCTCTTTTAATAGGCTGTAACAAACGTGTCACAGCTGGACAGCATGACGCCTCACATGAGGTTTATTCTCCACCCCATACACCTTTGCTAAACAGTAATTTCTGACCAGTCCTTCTCCAGCCTTTGTTTGCTCTCAGAGTTAATAAACAATTCTGGTCAGTCATTCCCTGCACCTTTGGTCTCTGGGCTAGTAAACAGCTGGCTCTGCATGATTCATTGCTTACGGGATGGTTCAAAAGTTCAATATTCCTTGCTGATTCAAATAAATCTTTAATTTTGTAATACAACTGGGCGGCTTCCTAATACCACTTCTGCCCCCTCACGTGCTTCTCAGTAAGCTTGTGTCCCACTCTGTCTTAGTGGCAGCAACAACAGCCAGGAGTTATAGAGCTACTTGGATGAACATAAGAAACATCCCTGCCCAGATGAGAGACCCAAAATCTCCCCATTCATCATAAATGAGAGCCACTCTAAATGCTTCTGAGAGAAAACAGATACCAAAAAACAAGCTTCTCTAGTACTCAAGTAACCTCAGTCTACAGGATCAAATGCTTTTGCAGCTTTTAACGCCAGCAAGAGTGTGTCTGTTGGAAGCTTCCTGCTATGTTCAGTAGGTTAATAACTCTCCTTATTTTGTTTGTGTATTGATCACGGCAGGAGCTTTGCTAAGATTTTACCCTCCTTGTTTAGCAAAGAGTAAGCAGTATTAAGAACTGTTTTCTTAGATCTTTACTCTGGCTGACAGCGTCCTGCTCAACAACAGAGTCTGTAGTAAGACTTCATTGATAACATTAGCCAGGTTTTGGGGACAAAACACAAGAATAAATGGTTTAGTAAACTAAACTGTATCCATCATCTACAGGGCATTTTTCACAACTTCTGGAAAATGCTTCTGGAAGTGTGCATTGGTAATGTGATGATGACCTTCTATTTGCCCAAAATTTGAAACTTGTCACATCATCAATGGCGATGACCTTGTTTGTACAGTTACATTTTTTTTTTCTTCACTGCCTGTTCATACAATCACAACTTCCTTGTTAGTGTATCCAAGAAATAACTATGAAGGTTGCAGAGTCCACAGCGCTTCACCTTCTTTTTGGCCTCAGGGGATTTGATTGTATAACCCTTGTGCTGGAAGGTTTTTGCATTGGTTCCCAAATCCATATCGAATCAGTCTTAAAATCCTGGCTGTGTCTGCACATATCCACCAAACAGCTAAAACCTTTTCCTTTCTCTATAACATCAGTAAAATCTATCTTTTTTTTTAAATTTCTGAACACACTACCCATATCTTTTATCCACACTCATCACCGCCTGCTTAGACTATTACAGCCTGCTCTTCATAGGTCTTCCATTGAATCATCTCTCTCCCCTTCAGTCTTTTCAGAGCTCAGCTGCACCACTAATCTGCTAGTATTGGTACATTCACATACCCCCTCTTCTCAAGTTACTTCATTGGCTCCTTATCCATTTCCACATACAGTTCAGACTTCTCTTACAGACCTACGAGTATATTCATTCTACTACTTCTCATTACCTTTCCTCTTATCTCTCCCTACATCCCTCCCATGGGAACTCTTCCCATCAGATTTGTCTCTTATCTGCGCCTTTCTCTACTGCAAGCCTCAGACTCCATTCCTCTATCTGGCTGTGTCGTATGCCTGGAATAGACTGCCTGAGTCGGTATGTCATGCTTAGTCTCTGATCTTATTCAAATCCAGGTAAAAGCCCACTTTTTGAGTCTGCTTTTGGATCCTGACCTCTTAGTCTCCTGTTCAATACCAACATTGCTTTTACTTGTTTCTCATAGCAAATGAAATTCCCTAGTAGCTTGCTTGTTCTGTTTGTCTTGAATAGATTGTAAGCTCTGTTGGGTAGGGAATTTCTCTTGTGTCTGTGTCCAGCACTGGATACGTTTAGTAGGACTATAGAAATAAGTAGTAGTAATAGTAGTGTCTTTAGTCTTTATAGCCTGATCCAGTTTTGATCCTGATTTGCCGGATTCAGATTCCAGACAGTTAGGTTGGCCCTTCTCTTTAAGCTCTGTATTCTATCTATCTTGCCAGTTCCATACATCTTTTATTAGGCTGTTTGATTATTGTGGTTTTATATCTACTTAAGATTATTTATTTCATTTACTGGCGTAGTGTACTATAAGAATGTCCTACATTAACTTTCAGTAAAGTGTTGTAGAATTAGAAAAAAGCGGATGTATGTGTGTTGGGGGGGGGGGGGGGAGTGGCTGTAGAAACCCACCGGTAATCAGAAAGTTGGTTGAGTGGGAGGTGACAAAGGGTACAGGTAAACATGGAGCTCACTCTAAGGAGAAGGGGGTGACTAGTGGTGTGCCTCATTCTGTTTAACATCTTTGTTAGTGATATAGCGGAAGGGCTGTGGGGTAAGGTTTTGCCTCTTTGCGGATGATACCAAAATCTGCAATAGCCAGGAAGGTGTAGATAACATGAGGAGGATCTAGCTAAGCTTGAAGAATGATCTAGAGTTTGGAAGCTGAGATTTAATATTAAAAAATGCAAGGTCATGCATTTTGGGCTGCAGCAATCCAAGGGAGCAATATAGTATAGAGGGTGAAGTACTTTTGACTTCTAAAGAAGAGCGGGGGCCTAGGCGTGATTGTGTCTGATGAACTTAAAGTAGCTAAACAGGTAGAAAAGGCGACGGCAAAAACTAGAAGGATGCTTGGATGCATAGGGAGAGGAATGGCCAGCAGAAGGTGATAACCATTGTACATAGTTATAGAGCTGTAAACTGTTAAATGTAAATAGTTCTGCTACCGTTCCTTGTAGTAATGTTCTGTTCTCTGTGAACTGCTTTGATAAATTGAAAAGCGGTATATTTATTTTATATTTATTTATTTATTGTTCTTATATACCGCACGGTTTACATAAAACGGTGTTGTGCAATAAGAGCACTTACAATGAACAGGGAGGATTAACTTGGATTAAACTGGTGGTAACTATATACATCAATTTACATCTGTCTACAGTCTGTATTTATAGTATGTACAACATTAGTAAAGGTTTACGTGTTCATGGATGGTAGTGTGTTGGGGGTGCCATGTTGGAGGACTGTGAATTGTGTAAAAGAAAGAGGTGATGTTTAAGCGCTCTTCTGAATTGAGCTAGATCTTTGATGGTTCTAATGGGTGCAGGGAGTGTGTTCCAGCAGCTAGGGGCATAAAACTTAAATGCTCTGTTCCTGGTTGTTTTGGTACATTTTGTTATTTCTCTGGGAATCGATAGTGTGTTGGCAGTACGTGTTCTTCTTTCTCTGTTTGCTGGCATGGGGTGGATGAGGTCCAGTAAAGATGAGGGGGCCATCTTGTTAATGATTTTGAAAGTGATGATGGTTACTTTATATGATAGTCAACAGTAAATTGGTAGCCAATGTAGGTTTTTGAGGACCGGGGTGATGTGGTCAGCTCTGGAGGCTCCGCTCAGGAATCTTGCGGCCATATTCATCGCTAATTGTAGGGGGTTAAGGGTGTTTTTGGGAAGGCCATGTAGGATTACATTAGCGTAATCAAAGTGGGGGATCACCAATGCTTGGAAGACTGTTCTGAAATCCTCTGGATGTAGCAAAGGTCGAAGATGTCGTAGGGTTCGTATCTTGTGATATATTTGTTTGATTATGTTGTTGATGTGCGTTTTGAAATTGAGCTGTTGGTCCATAGTCACGCCTAGATAGCGGATGTAGGGTCTGCTTGTAAGTTCTGCATCTCTTGTCTTTATGGTTGTCGGAGGTATGAAGGACTGGTTCCTTGTCACAAATAGAACTTCTGTCTTCTTAAAGTTGATTTTGAGACTTTGGGAGAGGAGCCAATCGGTTATGGCATTGAAGCAGTTTATCAATTGGGTGAAATCTGGGGTTTCAGTTGTGAATGGAGTAAAGAGTAATACGTCGTCTGCATATAGCAGACAAGAGATGTTAAATGATCGAATTATTTCGCATATCGGTTGCATGTAGATATTGAATAGGAGTGCGGAGAGGGATGAGCCCTGGGGTACTCCATAGTGTTATTTGAATGGCATGGAGGTCGTAGATCCTGTTCTTATCTGCTGCCATCTGTCGGTTAAATAAGATTTGCACCAGTACCATGCTAAGTCACTTATCCTTTTATCATGCAGCCGAATCAGAAGTTGTTCATGGTTTACAGAGTCAAATGCTGCGGCGATGTCGAGGAAAATTAGTGCGTATCCTTGTTTGATGGAGTCGATCCCATTGATGAGGGTGGTGAGGAGTGTCTCGACACCATGAGATTCTCTGAAACCGTGTTGGCTTGTGTCGAGGGGGGCATTAGTATATAAAAAATGTTAAATAGTGCCTCTGTATAAGTCTTTGGTGTGACCTCATTTGGAGTATTGTGTGCAATTTTGGAGACCGCACCTTCAAAAGGATATAAACTAGTTGGAGTCAGTACAAAGGGTGGCTACTAAAATGGTTAGTGCTCTTCATTACAAAGCATATGAGGACAGACTTAAGGATCTTAATATGCACATCTTAGAGGAAAGGCGGGATAGAGGTGATATGATTGAGATGTTTAAATACCTCCGTGGCATAAATGCACAGGAGGAGAACCTCTTTCTATGAAAGCAAGCTCTGCTACGAGGGGACATGGGATGATGTGAAGGGGGATGGATTCAGGAGTGATATGCGGTAATATTTCTTTACGGAAAGAGTGGTGAATCTGTGGAATAGTCTCCCAGTGGAGGTGGTAGAGATTCAAAGAAGCATGGGACAAACGCAGAGGATCTCTAAAGGCAAAAAGGGGACTGTTGTAGTAGTTGATATAGAAGGACAGACTAGGCCATGTGGTCTCTTTCTGTCGTCATGTTTCTAAGTCATCTGGTGCTGTGAGAGCTTGTGGAAAAGGTTGAACTTACAGGAGAAATCATTTGTATGTCTGACTCTGTCTACAATCTCCTTCTGCCTTTTGGATATGTTCAGTATAGGGGAAGCTGGGCCACAGAACTATTATTCTGAGTGTGTTTGCATGACAGCTGTTCATATTCTCTCTCTCTCTCTCTCTCTCTGCAGGAGAAAAGGATGCGCCTGGCTGCATGCATCATGCTCCTCTTACTCTTCAGGGGTGCGTTGCAGCTGCCCTGGCTTCAGCTCATTCCAGCTCTGCTCATCTTCTATCTGGGATCTGGAGGGTGGAGATTTCTCAGAATATTTTTCAGAACTGTAGGCAGAGACCTGAAGTAAGTATTCCCCCCGATCCCGGGGCTTCTGGCATTGTTGGGTTCTCTCTCTTCAGCACTGTGGGTTCCCAGAGCTTTTTCTGCTGGCACAGGTGTAGGGGAAGCTGTCCTACACTGACAGAATTAATCATTAATCACTTGACTTTTGAACCACTTTTAAAAGCAGACTTACTGCTCGGGAATAATTTATCTTAGGAAGATTATTTCTGTCCTTGAACTTTTTCCTTGGCTCCAGAGATTTAGTGATATGTCTGCACACACAGCCTATCTTCTTCATGTTATCTTCTGTCACTGTCTTTTGTCTCTGACTTTCCCTAAGCCCTCTCCCATGTTCATGGTTACAAATGGGGAGAGTCACATCCTTTTGCATCAGGTATCGCACATAGCCCCAGTCCCTGTGGAAGGTAATTTTATAACAGGATACCTGTTAAGTGGGCCATAAAGCACCCATTTTATAAAGATAAATAGTTTGTCTTTATAAACTACCAACATAAATCCTGCAGTGTAGCACTTACATTACAGGCACTGACATTATGCTTGCTCGAGAGAAGATGTAAATGTCCACGTGTAGATTATTGAAATACACATATAAATTTAAGGTAGTTTATAAGTACTTCACGACTCTGCCTATGCTTTACCCAGGCTGCGCCTCTAGCAGCGTCTGCATTAGAAGTATGTCTAGGCATGTCAAAGCGCATACTTTTTCACCTAATGCAATTTTATACAGTTGTGGTCAACATTATTGGCACCCTTGCAATTCAACCCCTTAATGTCCAATATCTCCTATAGAAAAGTGACCAGTGAAATGGCTTTGGTCTATATATGCAAACATACTGTACACACAAGAATCAAATAAAACAAGACCAAAAAGGAAATAGTAAGAAATAGTATAAAAACGGTTACATTGCCAGGATATGATTATTGGCACCCTTATAAACAACTCAAATCAGTTTGAACAGAAGAACCACATTCCCATTGCAGTAAAATTAAACACACCTCTGAACAATTGTCAGTCCTCACATAAATCAACCAATGAATAAACGCTATAATGTTTAAAATGATCATATTCACATGCTATTCCATTTTCACAATGGTGAAGACAAGAGAGCTGCCTGAGACTGTCAGAAAAGTCATTATCACTAAACATCAAACTTCAGAGGGGTACTAGGTCATCTCCAAAGACCTTGGGATTCTTTTGTCTACAGTTCACAATGTTAAAACGTTTTCTGCTCATGGAACTGCCAAGAACCTCCCAGGACATGGTGGGAAGAGAAAAATGAATCCAAGAAGTCTTCAAAGGTTAGTGCGAACTGTTGGAAAAACACCATGTATAACATCCAAAGAGCTTAAGGCTGACCTGGAGCAATCTGGAGTGGTGGTTTCAAACCATATCATACGCTGCACACTAAGCAAAGAAGGACTTCATGGGCAAAGGCCAAAGGGATCCCACTGCTCAAAGACAGACATAAAAAGGCACACCTGATCTTTGCCCAAACCCACCTTGAAAAAACACAGTCCTTCTGGGAAAATGTTCTGTGGACAAATGAAACCAAGCTTGAGCTCTTTGGCAATACAGACCAGCGATACATTTACAGGCGAAGAAGTGAAGCTTATAAGTTAAAAACACCCTTTCTACAGTTAAACATGGTGGGGGTTCCATAGTGTTGTGGGGCTGTTTTGCTGCCTCAGGAACAGGAGGCTTTGAACGTATTAAAGGAATCATGGCCTACCAAGGCATTTTGGAACAAAATGTGCTACCTAGTGTCAGAAAACTAGGTCTGCGTCGAAGGTCATGGGTCCTCCAGCAGGGCAATGGCCCAAAAGATATATCCAAAATTTACAAAAGAATGGTTAAAAAGGAACAAATGGACTGTTTTAAACTGGCCAGCAATGAGTCCTGATCTCACTGCAATCGAGAAGCTTTGGAAAGAGCTGAAATCATCTGCCTTTGGTAAAAGGAATTCTGGAAACATTCATGAGCTGGAAGAAATCACAGTTGAAGAGTGGGAGAAACTACTGGCAGACAGATGTATGAAACTTATAGATGGCTTCAAGAAACATTTGGAGGCTGTCATCACTGCCAAAGGTTGTGCAACCAAACATAAGTGAAGGGTGCCATTAATCCTGTCCCGGTCATATTTTGTTTGTTTCTCAGAAATTACTATGTCTAAGTTGCAGAGACACCTTTTTTTTGTTGTTGTTGTATACCTTTGAACATACTATTAAAATATGATGACATACAGTTGGAATATTTCCAATTATTTCTCAAGAACTTGTACACAGCATACCTAAAATGCAAGGGTGCCAGAAATGCTGGCCACAGCTGAAAGGGTCATTGTATGCATGCTTTTATAAAATTATCCCCATAATACCCCAGATAGGGCAGTGCAAGCGCTCTGTCCCTCTTCGTGCCTGAGCTTACATTAGGCCCAATGCCACTTCACTTATCACAGTTCTAAGTCCTGCACATTGCGGGCTGTACAGGGAACACATTTAGTTGTTGCATGCTTGGACTCTGTGAGAGCAAAGATGAGTTGCATGCATTGTAGTGTGCGCAAAGTGTGATTTATTGGTTGCTTGACAGTGCTGCTAAGGTTTTACTGATGGTGAAGCTGAATGTGAGGCGGCACCTGCAAGAGGGGAACACCATCCCAGTGCTCTTCAGTCAGTGTGCACGACGGCACCCAGACAAACCTGCCCTTATTTTCCAAGCTACTGGTACCATCTGGACCTTTCGCCAACTGGATCTCTTCTCCAATGCTGTGGCCAACTACCTTCATGAACAGGGTTTCTGTGCTGGTGATGTGGTGGCTCTCTTCATGGAAAACCGAAATGAATTTGTAGGATTCTGGCTGGGGATGGCCAAGATTGGTGTGGAAGCAGCTCTGCTCAACTGTAACCTGCGCCTGGAGGCGCTACGTCATTGCATTTCCGTTTCCAATGCCAAGGCTGTAGTGTTTGGGGGTGAGGTAGCACAAGGTGAGACCCTCCCACCTCTGGTGGGCATTGATGTGCAAGCTATTGACTTGAGTGCATGGAATCTTCCTTCCAGACAGTCATCTGGTCACACTTTTTCTTGTATTTGGCTTGGAGTTATATTTATAGTCTCATGTTATCTTCCTGCACAATAAGGGCACATGCACAGTTGTATGGAAACCTGATATACAACAGCAGTACCGGACACTTACTATGGCAGATATGGCTTAGGCTACAGGGACTTCTCAGTCTACCTCAGTAATGCAGCCAGTATTTCCCATCACGTTTTTCACTATTGGCAGGAAAGTAGATACAAAAGTAATTTCTTGATGATTCAGTTAAAAGTAAAGCAATTGGGATTATTTCCAGTTTATTGGAGAAGAGGGATGCAAGCTTCTGGTGGCTGGGCAGCAAGTCCGAGGACACTGCAGATATGCTAAGCAGGGCAGGCCCAGACCTAGTGGGAGATTCTGCAGCTTGAAATCTTTATTGCTTTGAGACATACTAGAAGTGGTACTGTTGGGTTCAGGAAAGGCTCAGTCTTTGGAAGATTTATTCTTGGCATCATTTTCAGTAAAGGGTGAGGGGATGGTACACAAGATTAGGAGATAATGGCTGTTTTGGGATCCACAAGTCTTCTGTTATTTTACCTGTATGGTACAGTGGGGCATCAGCCCCGTGTTCCCTGTGAAAAGGGGCACTTTGCAGTTATGACTCTGCTAACACTTAACTCTCCATGCTTTGTAGCAATAAGTGATGTCCATAGCATGCTGGAGAAATCTGTCCGTTTCTTCTGCTCTGGAGACTGGAATTCGGAGAAGGTGCCCCCGGGCACAGAGTTCCTTGACCCTTTACTAGAGAGAGGATCGCAGCAGGCTCCAAGCCCCCCCCCAAGACACTTCACAGGTAGGAGCAGCAGCTGAAGTCACTACCAGCTCTGAGGCTGTGTGATGCAACAAAAGTTGAAGAATAAGAGTCTGCGTGGGTAAAGAGACACTGACAGGAGGGAAGCATGGAAAAGGCAAATGAGAGAAGTTTGAAGATTCACTAAGGAGAGATCCTGGAAGTGAAATACGTAAGCATGAATGGAGGCTGTTATGTGCAGCAGTAAGAATAATGTACTGTTAGAAGGGTGTAAGATGAGGGAGGTGTGGCTGCAGAGAGATGAGTATATACTGGGGTGAAAGGACACCATAATGGCACTCATACGCTTTTTTTTTCATGTTTCTCAGATAGGCTGTTTTACATCTACACCTCGGGTACCACAGGAATGCCCAAGGCTGCCATTGTGGTGCACAGCAGGTAAGGAAGAGAAGCAAGGTTTGGTTGAAATTCTGAAGAAGGGGGAGGGGGTGGAATTTGATTATTAAGAGATTAAGAGCCTGATCCCTGAAGGGGCACGTCCAGGCCATCTGGGTGCCCCCAAGCAGGACCAGATTCTGCACCACTGAAGCCAGACGTTCCCGTGGGCACAAAATCAGGCCCTGGATACCTGCAGGGACATCTGCCTGCCACAGTGCCATTGCCATCACCCTGCTGCCAGGGCCCGGATTGAGCAGTGAGACACACTGTGTGGGTGGCCTGTTGCTCCAGTGGGGGGCTGCCGGGCTCCGAGGTGCTGCCGGGCAGGATCACAGGGGCACTCTGCACTTATTCCTCGTCAGAGGAATAAGGCCTGAAGGTAGTTGACCTCAGAGGTGGAATAAGCAGAGTGTCCGCCCCCCCTCCCCCGGCGTTCCCTGGATTTACAGGGCCATCGCTGGAATTGGCCCTGTATGTCTGGGGGTCAGTCCCGCCCACTCTCCGCCCCCCCCATCCCCCGAAGCACGCACAGCAACTCTGTACATATAGCGGGGCTGGGAGGCGGAATAGGTTGAGAGCAGATAGCGGGGCTGGACATCCCATTGGGACATACAGCCCCCGCTATTCGCCTTCCTGGATCAGGCCCTCGATGTCTAGCCACTTTCCTCCCACGCAGTTGCTGATGCTCTGATGTTGCTCTGTCAGGTACTATCGGATGGCAGCTCTGGTTTATTATGGCTTTCGGATGAGATCCGATGACGTGGTATATAACTGTCTCCCCTTGTACCATACTGCGGGTGAGTGAGAAGAAGCAGCTGGTTTGGTAGGAGATGAAGGTGGGGGAGTTCATATGGTGCATCTCGCTTTGTATCTCTGGCCTTTCACTGCAATGACAGTCTATAATTCTCTAACTCTCTTTTTGCAGGTAACATTGTTGGAGTGGGTCAGTGTCTTCTCCATGGGTTGACTGTAGTGATCAGGAAGAAATTCTCAGCTTCTGGATTTTGGGAGGACTGTGTCAAATTCAACTGTACAGTGAGTTCAGACCTCTGTTGGTTAGGGGTGAGGTTGGGGAGCAATGCTGGGTAAGGGAGGTAACCTTGTGTCCAGAAGAGAGCATGCTAAGGGCAATAATGAGAGCGCAAACTCTGATGGGATTGACAGACCTTGTACAGTTTTTATAAACACGGAGGGCTTCAGCTCATGCCTGTACTTGGAGGGTAGAGCAGGAACCAGGCCAATGAGATGCACAGAACAGATATGTGATGTGTCTGATCACAGGAGACTATTTGGGGGGGGGAGTGGGAGGGAAGGGGCATGCCCTCTGCCCCTAAAGCTGGTCTTAGGCTGTGGTTATTTTTTAGTGGTTTTATATATAGGAATTATGGTCCCCCCCCCCACCGTGTTTGCTATTCAGAACTTCAGGAACCACTGGAAACAAGTGAACACAAGTACAAGTCAGATAATGGTCCCCACCGTGTTTGCTATTCAGAACTTCAGGAACCACTGGAAACAAGTGAACACAAGTACAAGTCAGATAATGGTTCCCCCCCCCCCCCCCCCCCCCAGTTTGTCTGTGCCCTGGGCGACAGTATTTGTGTCTTATTAGATTTATTAAGAAAAACACAAAGTGATGTGCACAACAGTCAACATAAAATACGCTATCAAGCACGTTTTAGAAACGATGCCCAGGTGCAGTCTGGGGCATCAGGTTAAGGCCTTTCAATAAAGACCGGCTATGTCCAAGTTCAGGCACAATTTCGGAAAAGTGGACGTACTTGATGTGGGTGCCATTGGGGATGGTTCCATAGACATCCCTAAACTGGTATGCCAGACAGGGGATGCATCCCAGCCTGCCATTCTGCTATCACAAGCATTTGGTAGCGTGACAAGCACAAACAGGTCTCCCCAGTACCTGTCAATTGTCTTTACGGTTGTGGACAGTACTGAGGATATGAGAACACCATCTCCTCTAAACCCTCAGGATGTTTTACTGGCAAAGTGAGCACTTTTCAAATGCCAATCTGTTCCCTGAAGCAGATATAGACTTGGATGTGGGCTGAGACATGCTGGCTGTTTCTGAAATCAGGCGCTCACGTCTAAGGTCTTTGGCATGCCTTCCACCGCACTGCCATCCTAGATGGACCTCTCTACCCGTTTTGTGAAATGGTCCTCTAATTAGGACATCTGTATACCAGTTTTTAGGCATCCAGAGCAGGAATAGAGCTTCTAAAATAACCCCCTTTTGAGCCTGATTCAGACGGAGGCATGTCCAGGCTGTCTGGACATCCCAAATACAGATGGGGCTGATCTGGATTCGATTTTGCACTGCGGGAGTGCGACGTTCCCGTGGTGGTAGGATTGGGCCTCCTGGACGGCCCAGCATGTCCCCAATGCTGCCGCAGGAGATGTCCGACCTGCCCTATGCTCCTGCTGGTGTGCTGGTGCAGTGGCGTCCTGTTGCCATGGCACCAACACATCCAGCAGGAGCAGCAGATGACCCAGCGCCAGGGGAGCCCCTCACCCCGGTCCCCTGGGTGGGGGGGGGGGATACTCTAAGCCCTGGGTCAGCCCCCGGGAGCACACCTGCCATGGCATGCTAGGGCCGGGGGGCTGGAGAGCAAAATCGCTGTGGTGCCCGGTGCTTATTCCACCTTGAGGTGGAATAAAGCAGGCGTGCAGCGGACAGCCAGTGGAGATACAGGGCCCTGTGCTGAATAGGCCCTGTAAGTTCAGCCACTTAGTCCCTCCCTCGCCCCGCCTTGCCCCCATCCAGTGCTTCCTGCACAGCAGCGCTCTATGTGCAGGGAGCCTGGTTCACAGTATATGGTCCATGCCAGTAGCTGGGCTGCACGTCCCACCTTTATGACCTCCTTTATGAATAAAAATGATTAAATTTAAAACGCCATCAATCAAATTAAATTAAATATGAAGAACATCACAGTACTAAAACAGTAAATCATGATAACTTACACTCTCTTGCCTGATGTTTTATGAGGATTGCTCTGCTAGATTCGTTTTTGTTTATCTAGATTTTCTGAAAGCCTTTGACAAGGTCCCTCGTGGCTCTTGGGGAAGTTCTATTGTGGATTAGGAAATAGTTAAAAGATTAAACATCAGACTCGATGGTCTAGTTTCCTGGATCACCCCCGGAACCCATTTAAAAAATTGGTGTCTCAGCCACTCTTTAATCTTTAGGTACCATCGACTATTTTAATGATAATTTACAACTTACTAATAGTAGGGCTGCAATTTAATTTTTTAATTCTTTCAGTATCCTGGGATGTATATCATCAGTCCAGGTGACTTGCTACTTGTTTGTCAAATCTTCCAGGTTTGCAGAGGTTCATTTCCTCAGATTTGTTTCCTTTTTAAATATAATTTCTGGCATGGATATCTCCCCTAAATATTCAACAAAGACCAAAGCAAAACATTAATTCTATCTCTCTGCTATGGTCTTGTCCTCCTTTAGTGCACCTTCTGCTCCTCTGTCATCTAATGGTCCAACTGACTTTCTTGTAGGCTTTTTTGCTTCAAATATAACTGAAAGATATTTTATGAGTGTTTGCTTCCATTGCAAGCTTTTCAAATTATTTTTGCTTGCCTTATCAACGCTTTGCATCTAACTTGCCAGTGCTTATGCTGTTTCCTGTTCTTCATTTTGATCCTTTTTTTCCATTTTTGAAGGATTGAATCCTCTCTCACCTCATCTTTAAACCATGCTCGTAGTCGTCTTTTTTTAAAGCGTAGAATACATCTGGTCTGGGTTTCCAAGATGTGTGTTGGTAGAATGTGGTGTTTGTTTGTTTTATTTTAAATTTCCTTCAACAATGTCCAGCCTGATGTAAACTCTTAAACCTTTGCAGCTGCTCCTTTTTTGTTTTCTTAACCATTTTTCTCATTTTATCATACTCTCATTTTGAAAGTTTTTTTATATGCTAGCACAGTAGATTTCCTTGCTGTTCTCCCTCTATTAGATCAAATTTGATCGTGTTATGATCATTATTGCTAAGTGGTCCCAACACAATTACCTCTTGCACCAGATCCTATGTTCCACTAAGAATTAAGTCCAAAATAGCTCCCCTGTTGTATCTGTTCCTGATCAAACTACTCCGTGAAGCAGTCACTTGTTTCATCTAGAAAATTTGTTTCCCTAGCATGTCCTGATGTGGCATTCACCCAGTCGATTCTGGGATAATTGAAATCGCCCATTATTACTGTATTGCTAATTTTGTTAGCTTCCCTAATTTCTGTTAGTATTTCATCATTTCTCCATTCTGACCAGACAGATGGTGGTACACCTCCACTGCTATTTCCTTCCTCCTCCTCACATGGAATTTCTAGCCTTAAAAATTCTACAGTGCATTTTTTTTCCTGCAAAATTTTTATCCTGTTTGACTCAATGCCCTCTTTAACCTTTAGCTTACCCTTCTACCAATTTGATCTACCCTATCACTGTAATATAATTTGTACCAAGGTATCACATTATCCATTTATCTTCTTCCTCCCACCAGCTTTCTGAGATGTCAATTATAGCTTTCATTCAGTGCTTTATATCCTAACTCTCTCACCTTTTTATTTTTTTAGACTTCTAGTGTTTTATATACAGGCATTTCAAAATATGGAGTTTTTTCATATTGACAATTTGCTTATCAATTGATAGGGGTAATTTTGGAATCTTTTGGCTCTATTTACTTAAGAGCACCTGGACTACTTTTATCTTTATTGCAGCCTCTGTTGGTATGGCCTAACTTCCCTGTTTTTGTTAGTATCCTTCAAAGGTACACTATTCCAGACCGTGGGCTCCCCCCCCCCCCCCCATCCCTCCATACCTAGTTTAAAAGCTGCTCCATATCCTTTTAAAAAGTTAGTGCTAGCAGCCTGGTTCCATCCTGGTAAAGATGTTGCCCTTCCTTTTGGAAAAGGCCCCCTTTTCCCCAGAATGTTGCCTAGTTCCTGAGAAATCTGAAGCCCTCTTCCCTGCACCATCGTCTCATCCACACATTGAGACTCCGGAGCGCTGCCCTTCCTCTTGTGTTCTGCACATTCTAAAGTAGAGGTAATGAATTGTCAGATTAGAATCTAAAGTCGCATCCAGTGCTTTCGCTTCCATCTTTAAAGTGTGTACAAGACTGTAAAGTCATCAAAGTTAATGTGGTCTTCATTGATGACTTTAAGGGTCATCAGTCCTTGTTTGTGCTGATGCATATTTCAGATTTACTCAGCAAAGTTTGGCAGGCAACACTTGGCCTGAAATATATGCTGATGTCATCATGAATTTGACAGTTTAACCCTTTGAAGGCCTACTTTAAATTTTTAATCCACATTCTGCAGCCGGGTTAATTTTTGCATATTTCAGGAAAATTGTACCCGTCTTATTCAATATGTTCTAATAGTGATTTTCCTTCTGCTATGGTCATGTATTATATACCATTTGATAGGAATATTTAGTCAGAATTTTGGATCCCGAGAGTTTTGGGCTCGCCCTGGAAAGAAACCCATTTTAATAAGTTGACCGAGGAGTTGAGCATAAATGATAAATTAGAAGGGAGAATAAGAGAATCCTGCTCAGATGCATCTTGCCTAGCCTGCACTTATCCCTCCAAAAAGATCTAAACAAATTTAATGTGGATCCTCTGACACCAAAGACCTCAAGACATGAGAGTAAAATCTTGTGATTCATGGTGTTGAAGGCTACATGAAGATCCTGTGCCCTGATCTAGGTTTCTATAAAGATGGAGTATATTGATCAAGAAAGTCTTGGAACTATATCTGTTAAGGAAACCTGACTGGAACAGTCTAGAAATGTTAATTCATCCATGCTCCAACTGCCCAAAAGGGGGGAAATACATTGAACACTATTTCCTTGTTAGGAGAAGATCAAGATGTACTTTTTCCAGTCTGGGCAACTGAATTGATGCACTCGGAGTAATTTGTTTAACAATCTAATGAGCCAAAAGTGTGCTTTGTGGTGGTGTTCTAGTAGGAGAGGCAAGACCAAGACAAGTTTACTGGAAACCTTGATTCCAGCCTCTTTGTCAGATCTTCTATTTAGAAGGAAGATTGAACTCATTAGGGTAGAGTTGGATAGCAGAATAGAAGGTCTTCTCTTTTTTTTTTCTCCAAAGGCCCATGAGAAAATGCATGCTACTACAGGACCTGCTCAGCTCAATTCTTTTAATTTAGTTTTATCTAAGGAAAGAGAAGCTTTGCTTTTTAAAGATGAGCTGATCTGATACTACTACCTAAAAGAATAGGAGAGAAACCAAAACATTCTTTAATGAGCAATCATTAGAGAATGTTCTGGTTTCTCTTCTGTTTACAAAATTCATTAAAAATTAGTCTCCTATCTCTTCATCGTGTTCTTCCATACCAACTAGGAAGCTTTAAGATCCCTTTTTCCCCCTCATGTGTTTGTCCCATGTTTTCTTGAATTCAGATACAGTCCTTCTCTACACCTCTGTGGGAGACTATTCTATGCATCTACCACTTGTTCCGTAAATATTTCCTCAAATTATTTCCATGTCTAATCCCTTTCATGTTCATCCTATGCCTTCTGATTGCAGAGTTTTATTGCACAGTTCCTTAACGTCCCTCCAGTCTAGTCCCGAACCTTGGAGTTGTGCTCTTCCTCCAGTAGCTTGGAGACTGAGAAACGTCATCTCTTCTCTGATGACACCAGTATATCCTGCCCGGATCCGCCTCCTCTCATCAGTTATCTCAGTCTCCACGCAGCTGGAGGATCTGAGCCGGGAGGTCCATGGCTCACTTGAGGGACGACTGAGATGCAGCTGCTGTGCTCATGTACGGCGCAGGCTAAAGAGTCTATGCGGCTTGCTCCGTGCTGTGAAGGGTCTGACAGCATCAGAGTTCCCTGGCAGTGTCTACCGACCTTCCGGAGCACCGTATTGAGGTAAGGGCCCCCCCCCCAGCTGGAAAGCAATAGTGGGGTACAGTGTAGGAGGCAGCACCGGCCGTTTCAAGCAGGCCGCGCTGTGTGGCGTGCTGCACGGGAAAAAAATCCCCGCTCTGCATTTGCAGTCTGCAGCAGCTCTCTTTAGCCCGGACACCTTCGTTTTTCAAAGGTATTTATTTAGCCCAGAGAGCTTTGTTTTTCAGAGATAATTTCAGCAGTCGGCTGCCGGACACCGGACACTTACTGAGGCGGCGACATTGGCTTAAAAAAAAAATAATAATAAAATAAAATAAGTTAATACACGGGTTTGAATAGACTGGTTCAGGTCGCAGCTGGGCATCAGGGGAGAATTCCAGGTGGGGTTTTTCTACCGGGATGCCGTCTAGGCCTCATTGTTTGCTCTGTGGCTCTAAGAGGGGAAACATGTCTGAAGCAGACATCTGTAAAAGGTGTGTTCACGAGGCGGCAGCTATGGAGCGCACTTTGGAGGACGGGGCAGAGGGACAAGGGGTCCCGGTAGCCTTGCAGGAGCAGTCGGCCCTGGAGCTGGCTGCAAGTGAACCCATAGCCAGACTGTCTTCAGCTCCGGATCTCCCAGCCCAGCAGGAGCCTTTGCCGGGGGGGGGGGGGGGGGCTTAGCAGCCATTTTTTCCCCACAATTTGTAGCGCTGATACAGCAGGCTTTCAGGGGGCACCGGAAAGACTTGGCACCAGGCCCCGCAGAGGGAGACCAGGGGGGAAAGAGACCTGGTTCACCCTTGAGTGCAGGTGGGTCAAAATTCTTGGCAAAGAAGGCCAGAATGGATAAAGAGCTGGGGAAGCTGGCGGTGGACTTGGAAGCGCTTCACTCGGATGAGGGTGACCGCGAGTTGGACTTGGACGATGACCTAGAAGAAGGGAGAGATCACGGATAGAGAGTATCAGGCTAGGGTCACCCGAGTGCTCAGGAAAGAGGAGCTCCTGGCCCTCATTGCAGAGACATTGAAGGCACTGAACATGCCGGCGCCAGGTCCTCCTGAGGATGCTACCTTAGAAGATCCTTTTGTTACAAGTCTTCCGAAAGACTCAGAGGGCGTTTCCGGTACACAGAGTGATCCGGGAGATGATACAGGAAGAATGGGGTACGCCGGAGGCGGCGACTCTTAAGGAGTCCAGAGTGATGGGCCGTCTTTACCCATTAGTGGAACAAGATCGGGAAGTGTTTAAGTCTCCCAAGGTGGATGCAGCTGTTTCAGCAGTGACAAAGACCACAATTCCGGTGGAAGGCGGTGCGGCACTCAAGGATGTCCAAGACAGAAAGCTGGATTCCTTGTTGAGGCAGATTTTTGATGTCAATGCTCTGTCGGTTCACGCAGCGATTTGTGGTGCTTGGGTAGCAATTGCCTGTCTCCGCTGGTCTCAGTGGGTGCAGGGCGACGGTGAGGAGGACAGTACCGGGGAAGCGGCCAGGCTGGAGTCCAGGACAGCTTACCTCGCCGATATCCATTACGACCTCATTCGAGCACTATCTAAGAGCATGGCTTCCGCTGTAGCGGCTAGGCGTTATCTCTGGCTCTGCAATTGGGCGGCAGATGCTTCTTCCAAAGCTAGACTTAGTAAACTGCCGTTCCAGGGTAAGCTGCTCTTTGGAGAGGATCTAGATAGATTGGTGAAGGAGCTCGGCGAGTCTAAAGGAGATAGGCTTCCAGAAGATAAGCAAAAGCCAGGTCGCTCGGTTCCCCCTGCCAAGGGGCAACAGAGGGACTTTCGTAGATTCCGGAATTCTAGGTTTGGTCAAGCTCAGAGAGGGCGTTTTTCCCTACAGGAACCAGGGGTTTCTTGGATTTCGGGGGGCGGGGGGGGGCTTTGGGGCCTCTACCTCCTCCTCCAATCTGCGCAAATCACAATGATGGTTGGAGAGCTCAGGCTTCGGTACCCATAGGGGGTTGACTATGGGACTTTTACCCAGCCTGGGCCAAGATTACATCAGACCAATGGGTATTGGAGGTCGTTTGGGAAGGTTATGCCCTAGAATTGCGACGTCTAGTAAGAGACCTGTTTGTGCTCTCCGTGCAAGGCGCCAGCCAAGTGCGCCATGCTGCGGGAGACGGTAGAGAAGCTGGTCGAGCTCTAAGCGGTGGTGCAAGTGCCTCCACACCAATGCGGATTCAGTCGGTACTCCATTTATTTTGTGGTCCCAAAGAAAGAAGGGACTTTTCATCCAATCCTAGACCTCAAAGGCGTAAATCATTGCCTTCGGGTGTCTCACTTTCGCATGGAGACTCTGCGGTCGGTTATTGTGGCAGTAAGGAAAAGGGATTTTCTTACGTCCCTAGATCTGTCAGAAGCCTACTTACATATTCCAATACGAGCGGAGCATCAGAAGTTTCTCAGTTTTACGGTGCCTCTAGGACATTTTCAATTCCGAGCCTTACCATTCGGTCTGGCTACGGCGCCACAGACGTTCACGAAGGTAATGGTGGTAGTAGCGGCGGCGTTGAGGATGGAGGGTGTTCTGGTACATCCTTATTTGGACGATTGGTTAATCCGAGCAAAGTCAAAAGCCGAAAGCGAGGCGGCCATGGCCAAGGTGATGGCTTTCTTGCAGAGTCTCGGCTGGGTAGTCAACATGGCAAAGAGCAAATTAGCCTTTACGCCGGAGTCAGAGTTCTTGTGGGCTCGGTTCGATACAAGCGAAGGGAGAATCTTTCTACCGCAATAGCGAGTGAGGGGTTTACGCCGTCTGGTTCGGGCGTTTCTTCGCAGGCCAGCTCCCACGGCGTGGCATTACTTGCAGTTGCTAGGGACCATGGCGGCCACGCTGGAGTTGGTACCATGGGCGAGGGCTCACATGAGCCCGTTACAGAGGACTTTATTCAGGCGATGGTCTCACCAGTCCGATCCGCTGACGAGGAGATTGCCGTGCTTGCCGGAAACAAGACGTGCCCTGCAATGGTGGTTGCTCCCTGCTGTCTGGAAAAGGGGATGCCGTTGGAAGCTCCGGCTTGGAAGCCCCTAATGACGGATGCAGGTCTCTCAGGCTGGGGAGCTCATTTTCAGGGAAGGTTCGCCCAGGGTCAGTGGTCCGAGGAGGAACGGGCCTGGTCGATCAACCGGTTGGAATTGAGGGCAGTGACGCTAGTGCTCACAGAATTTCTGCCATATCTTCAGAAAGATGCCGTTCGGGTTTTTCCGACAACGCGACTGCAGTGGTCTATATCAATCAGCAAAGAGGGACCAGCAGTGTTCCGCTGGAAGCAGAGGCCGAGCAGTTTGTGAGCCGAGGAAAATCTGCTGGCATTGTCAGCTGCACATGTGGCGGGGGTGGACAATGTGCAAGCCGACTTCCTGAGTCGGGTGAAGGTAGACCCAGCAGAATGGGTCCTTCATCCGGAAGTGTTCGAGATGTTGGTGTGCCGTTGGAGGGCGCCAGTAATGGATCTCATGGCAACTTTCCACTCAGCCAAGGTGACTCTGTTTTACAGCAGGCGGAGAGAGAGGATGTTGGAAGGGCTGGATGCTCTCATACAGGATTGGCCAGCAGAGCAGCTGCTGTACGTTTTTACGCCGTGGTTGTTAATAGGTCGAGTGGTGCAATGCATCGAGCTGCACAGGGGACCCATCGTTCTCATAGCGCCGGATTGGCCTCGGTGTCCGTGGTATGCAGATCTCATGAGGCTGGTGGTGGAAAAGCTGTGGAGGCTGCCTCTTTGTCCGGACCTGTTGGCCCAGGGTCCACTGTTCATGCCTTAGGTGGATCGATTCTCGCTTACGGCTTGGCTCTTGAGAGGGCTAGGCTAAGGAAGAGAGGTTACACCGCATCTGTAATCTCCACTTTGTTGGGAGCGAGGAAGCGGTCTACATCGTTGGCTTATGTCCACATTTGGCGGGTGTTTGAAGCTTGGTGTGTGGATAGACAGGGTGAGGCGCTAAGGGCGTCGGTGCCACGGTTGTTAGCGTTCTTGCAGGGTGGTTTGGAGAAAGGTTTGGCGGCTGCTACCTTGCGAGTGCATGTGGCAGCGTTATCTTGTTACAGAGGAAAGATCGGGGGACAACAAATAGGTGGTCATCCAGACATTAAACGATTTTTGCGGGCAGTGTCTCTTCTGAGGCTGGCGCGCAGGCAGGTAGTGCCCAGTTGGAGTCTTCCGTCAGTTCTGCAGGCATTGGAAAAGGAGCCGTTTGAGCCCTTATCCAGGACCTCCTTGAAGGACCTTACCCTTAAGGTAGTGTTTCTCGTAGCTATTTGTTCGGTTTGCAGAATCTGAGTTGCAGGCGTTATCCTGTAGGAAGCCTTTTCTGTGTTTTTTGGACTCTAAAGTAGTTTTGAGACCGGTTCCGTCCTTTCTCCAGGACCAAGCAGGAAGTCGGTCCTCACATATGGGTGACGTCGGCGTCGACGGAGCCCCCATGCGGAGCATGTCCCCCAGCTTTCAAAGAACATAAGAACATAAGGTATGCCATACTGGGTCAGACCAAGGTCCATCAAGCCCAGTATACTGTTTCCAACAGTGGCCAATCTAGGTCATACGTACCTAGAAGCCTTTGGGAATGCAGGCACACGTGCGCAGTCCCCTTCCCGCCCAAAGGTGCCATCTTGCTCAGTCGTCTTTTTTCCGTGGAGCCCTACGGACGCCTGTCCTTGTCACCCATGAAAAAAAGTTGATTTTTCTGCGTTGAGTCGATTTTTTTCTTCGGTTTGACGTCGGTTCCTTTCCCGCCTGGATCTCCTTTTTCGTTTTTTGTCCTTAGGCTGCGTTCGCGCCTTTTTTTCTTTTCCCTGGCAGCCCAATTTTTTTATCTTGCAGGGGCCCTTTTTCCCCCGATGGCTGCCCAGTGGCTTTAAGAAGTGTGATCGGTGCAAGAAACTGATGTCTCTCACCGACACACACGACTATTGCCTCCGGTGCCTGGGGCCAGACCATGATTCTACAGTCTGTAGCCCCTGTGGCAAAATGTCTTCCAAGGCATTACGGAGCCGTCAGCACCAGCGTGAGAGGATCTTCTCTGAATCTGCCTCTGGACGGGTCTGGACTTCGTCAGAGGCCTCGACGTCTCGGGAGTCTGACCCCGAGCATCGTCGGGGCTCCTCTGAAAGGGAGTCCCCCTCAAGGGAGCACCGAAGGAAGAAGAAACCTGCGAGGGCGGCATCGGTGGACGCTCTTGGCTCCTCGAGGGCCAGGTCGCATAGCCCCAATCGCCGTCCCGGGTCTTCGGAGTCGGAGAGGCCTGCAAAGCATCCTCGTGTAGAGTCGGAGGCTCCGAGTCACGTGAGTACTGTAGTCCTCGTGGACTCTCCTCCGGGAGAGCCGACGTCGGGCCCGACGCTGTCGGGGCCTGAGTCGGAGGCTGCTAGGTCTCCTGAGCTCGGACTCAGGTTGACGGCCTTGGAGAGCAGACTGTCTGCCTTCATGGAGCAGCAGCGGGTGCTGATCACCGGTCTCACCGGCGCATCTGCCCCGACCACCGGGACATCGACGTCCAAGTCGAATCCGGAGGCCGAGCCGATCCTCGAGACCATGCGATCTCGAGTCAATCCTTGACCGAAGTCACCCTCAGCCTCCCGTTCGGGACCGAGGTTGTCGATGCCGGTTCCCTTGGCATTGGGGCGGATGGCGTCGGTGCCTGCCCACTCGGAGCTGCTCGATTCTTCCTCGGAGGAATCGGCGTGGGAAATGGAGGAGGAGGAGTCCCCTGACACCTTCCGGACTCGGTGCGTCCCTTCGGACTCACCGGGATCTGAGCCTTGGACAAGGTCCCCCCCGGAGGATACCAGCATCTTGGATTTCGTAAGGGACATGGTCAAAGCATTGGCATTCCCTGCGGACCCCGATGAGGAGCCTCGAGCCAAGGAGCTCGAGGCTCTGCAGTATGACTCTCCTCCCAAGGAGGCCTTTACTGTCCCGGTTCCTCCAATGCTGGTTGCTCTTCCACATGTGGGAGGCGCCGGCCTCGATGCCGGTTCTGAGCAAGCGGGTCGATTCCATCTATCGAGTCCGCAAGAGCCCCGGGTTTCAAAAGGCACAGCTACCGCACCACTCCATGATTGTGGAATCGGCCATGCATCGCCTGAAGAGTCAGAAGATGCACTCCTCGGTGCCCCCCGGCAGGGAGGCCCGGAACCTGGATGCCCTCGGTAGAAAGTGCTTCCAGGGCTCTATGCTTGCTTGCCGTGTCCAGACCTACCAGCTGTACATGGCAATGTACCTTCGAGACCTGGCAAAGGAAATTGCCTGGTTCTCTGCTGGTCTGTCCGAGGAACCTTTGCAGAGGTTCAAGGCCTTGTCTTCTGGTATTCGGGAGTGCTCGAAGTTTATATCTCGAGCAGCCTACTTTCGGCCCGGGTAGCAGGGGCTGGCATCGGTGCACGCCGCCAGGTCTGGCTACAATCCTCGGACCTCGAGCCATGGGTACAGGACAAGTTGGTCGATGTCCCTTGCCGAGGTGAAAACCTCTTTGGCAAGCCCATGGCAGAAAAGGCTGCAGAACTCGAGACCGAAACTCTTACCCAGACGAGGCTGTCCAGGAAAACCTCTGTCCCTTCTCAGAAGAAGAAGGGCTCGGGGGGGAAAAAGACCTTTTACCCGAGGAAGACCGCTGCCTACAAAACCTACCCTCACTACCAGGCCTCTGCAGCTCCCCAACAGGGCCATCAGGCCAAGGGGCAGGGTCATGGGCCCTGTAGGCAGAAGGCCCCCAAGCCTCCTACTCCAGCTCCTGCTTAGCAGGGAGGGTTTTTTTGACTATGCCAGCATAGTCTCTCCTCCTCTCCAGGGCACAGGAGGTCGGCTGACCCTGTACGCAGACAGGTGGTCAGCCATCACAGGGGATACTTGGGTGCTAAGCATCATCGAAAGGGGCTATCTGCTCCACTTCACCCAGATACCCCCCTCCTACTTTCCAGGGGAGCCTCCAAGACCCCCTCTGCACAGAAACTTACTCCTTCAGGAGTTGGAAGGTCTACTAAGGGACCAGGTGGTGGAACCGGTGCCTCACCACCTGGAAGGGCAAGGCTTCTACTCGAGGTACTTCCTGGTACCAAAACGAACAGGAGGCCTCAGACCCATCCTCGACCTCAAAAATCTGAACAAGTTTCTGGAGAGGGAAAAGTTCAAGATGCTTGCCCTACCTCCAGCAGGGAAATTGGCTATGCTCCTTAGACCTGAAGGATGCTTATACTCACATCCTCATCCATCCAAGTCACAGACAATTCCTCAGATTTGTGGTGGGAGGAAAGCACTTCCAGTACAGAGTGCTTCCTTTCGGCCTCACTTCCGCCCCCAGGGTTTTTACGAAATGCCTGGCGGTGGTTGCGGCCTACCTCAGGAACCAGGGGATCTTTGTGTTCCCTTACCTGGACGACTGGCTTATCAGGGGCCAGTCTTCACAAGAGGCCAGGCAGGCCACCTTCAGAACCATATCCCTGCTTCAGCACCTGGGGTTCGTCATACTTCCCCAAGTCCACTTTAGCCCCCTCTCAGGACGTGGGCTGTCAATCAGGGCATGACCCTTAGGGCGGTCTACCTCCCAGGCCAGGAAAACTACCTGGCGGACAGGCTAAGCAGACTCCTGCAGTCTCACGAGTGGCAGTTGGATCCTCTGGTGGTTCAACAGATCTTTCTGAAGTGGGGACTTCCGACCATGGATCTTTTTGCCAGTCCGCTGAACAGGCAACTACCCAGGTTCTGTTCCAGGCAACCGCATCCCTTGAGAACAGCGCCAGATGCATTCCTGATCCCCTGGTCAGAGAGCCTGCTGTATGCCTTTCCTCCCACACCTCTGGTGGCCCGGATTCTATTCAAAATCCAGCAGAATCGAGCCACGGTGATCCTGATAGCTCCCAGGTGGCCCAGGCAGCCGTGGTTCCCTCTTCTCCTGCAGTTGGCAGTGGATACTCCACTTCCTCTGGGGTTGAAACCCAACCTTCTGACTCGGGATCAGGGGTCCCTCTTGCATCCCAACCTCAAATCCCTCAATTTGATGGCCTGGCTGCTGAAAGGCTAGTTCTTGCTCCCTTGCTCCTATCAAGGGAGGTTGAAGAGGTGGTGTTGGCCTCCAGGAAGCATTCCACTAGGAAGGCCTATGCTCTGAAGTGGCGTAACTTCTCTACTTGGTGTTCTCAACAGCAAGAGGACCCCTTCTCCTGCTCGGTCCAGGTGGTGTTGCAATACCTGCTCCACCTTTCCAACCTGAGACTTCAGTCCAACTCTGTCCGGGTTCACCTCAGTGCCCTCTCAGCTCACCACTCGCCGGTGGATGGACAATCCCTCTCGGGCCACCCTCTGGTGTCTCATTTTCTCAGAGGCCTGCTTCTGCGTAAGCCTCCTATTCGTCCACCGGCCACTGAGTGGGATTTCAATGTGGTCTTGCAGCAACTGACTCGCCCACCTTTTGAGCCGATGGCAACCTGCCAGTTACGTTTCCTCTCCTGGAAGGTGTTGTTCCTTGTGGCACTCACCTCGGCCAGGCGTGTGAGTGAACTTCAGGCTCTAGTTTCGGATAGGCCGTATACCAGGTTCTATAAGAACAGGGTAGTCTTGAGGACTCACCCTACGTTCCTTCCCAAGGTAGTGTCCTCCTTCCACCTCAACCAGGAGGTGGTACTTCCGACGTTCTTTCCCAGGCCGCATGCCACTAGGGCAGAAACTCTTGCATACCCTGGATTGTAGAAGGGCACTGTCCTTCTACCTAGAACGTACGCAGGGCCATAGAAGGGCTTCTCGGCTCTTCATTTCCTTTGACCCTAATAAATTGGGGTTGCCTGTCACTAAGCGTACGTTGTCCATCTGGGTGGCAGACTGTATCGCCTGGGCGTACAGGACAGCCGGCCTCTCCCTGGAGGGTCGAGTCACGGCCCACCGGGTCAGGGCGAAGGCCGCATCAGTAGCTCACTTCCATTCTGTTCCGTTGGCAGACATCTGCTGGGCCGCTACTTGGTCTTCAAGCCAGACTTTTGCGGCCCACTACTGCCTTGAGAGGAAGTCCTGTAGGGACAGTGCTTTCGGGCAAGTGGTACTCCGTAATCTCTCTGAGGTTTAGGCAACTCCTACCCTCCGGCCCTGGTATTGGGCTACCGTTCAGGTGTGGTCTCAGAAGATTCTCTCACTGTTGCTGAGGCTCTAGAGGGAGCTCTGTTTTTCAGCCTGGGTTCCTGGTAACCCAGAGCTAGGGAGTCACCCATATGTGAGGACTGACTTCCTGCTTGCTCCTGGAGAAAGAGTAGTTACTCACCTGTAACAGGTGTTCTCCAGGAACAGCAGGAATCACTCCTCACAACCCTCCCTCCTCCCCTTGGAGTTGCAGTTGTACGAGTATATAGTTCATTTTCTTTTTGTGCTGTCCTTTAGCTATGTCATTAGACTGAGCAAGATGGCACCTTTGGGCGGGAAGGGGACTGCACATGCGTGCCTGCATTCCCAAAGGCTTTCTTTGAAAGCTGGGGAAATACTCCGCATGGGGGCTCTATCGACGCCGACATCACCCATATGTGAGGACTGATTCCTGCTGCTCCTGGAGAACACCTGTTACAGGTGAGTAACTACTCTTTTTGCCCAAGGTAGTATCGGCGTTCCATGTTAATCGGGTAACTTTCCTGCCGGTATTTACAGAGATCACAGAATATACCCACAACGCTATCTCTTATCGCTTTAAGCACAGGACAACATGTGAGTCTTCTAATGTAATATATATCATAGTCTGTCCGTGTGGTATGTTATACGTAGGAAAGACGGAACGGCCATTCCGAACCCGCATGCGTGAACATAACAGTCGACTAAAGTGCAAAACATTAGAAGCGCCAATAGTGCAACATTGTTTACGTCATCAGCACATTTTTGAGCAGCTGCGCTGTTTTTGCATCGATCATGTTAGGTTTGGTATGCGTGGTAAAACCATCGGAGATACACTCCTCTGGAAAGAGCAGAAATGAATCTTTACTTTAAACACCGTAAGTCCAAGAGGACTAAACGTCCGATTGAATTTGGCGCTCTGCCTTTGAGAGTAACATCATTGTCGTTCTCCACCACAAGTATTTGACATAGTTGCAAGAATACCACGAGTTCGCTTAATGCTATTGATCAACACTTAGAATACTCCTTGACTTTTTAATGAAGACACTATTGCGTAGATTAAAAATATGAATGTGATTGTAATCAGTTCAATTATGGAGGTATTCACCCCAATAGTAAAAAGCATGGACACGTGAGTAGCAGTGCCTTTAAAAATGGAGGTCTCGGGGAGGAAGTGACGTCACCGGTGTAGATGGCAGCCTGAGTTCGGAGCTCCGTGATACCCCCTGCCAATTGCGATAACGCTGCGGCCCCGCGGTGGCTATTTGCCCCTCTAACAGCGGAACTAAGTGGCGAAAGGAGTGGAGACCCGAACAGGCCAGATGACGACCCGTAAGAAGGCGGCAGATTTAAAAGACTTTGCTTATAGTGGTGGGACTGCAGGAGAGCGGGCAGCCAAGATGGCGGCGGGGGAGCGGACCCCTCGGGTGATTGGAGACTCTCTGGTACCGCGTGCTCTGGCAGTGGAAGCGGGCACGACGGTGGTGAATGGAGTATCCCGAGAGGAGATGAAAGCCTGGTTTGGAGAGCTCAAAACTGAACTAGCCGCGGTGAAAGCGGAGGTGGGTGCAGTCTGCAGTGAATTGAGAGCAGAAATGAGTGAATTGAGCAGGCGCACGGAGGCCCAGGAGCAGCAGCTGGCTAAAGTGCAACAAGCGCAGGGGAAAGTAGCGCACACTCTGACACAGTGGGAGCAATGGAAGGAGCAAATTCAGTATAAACTGGAGGACCTTGAAAATCGCACTCGGCGCAATAATTTGAGGATCCGGGGAGTGCCCGAGGAACCGGAATTTGAGGATAGCCGGAGAGTAGCTGAGGCAATATGTCGGGATATATTGCTGGCGGGGGGTGCATCTGCTGAGGAGGCTCGAGTGGTGTTGGACAGGGCGCACAGGGCGCTGGGACCCCGCCGGCCTAACCGGCCTCGAGACATTGTTATTTGCCTCCGAGATTATATAATTAAAGATAAAATTGATGCACTGATGCGTCGGACCCGAGAGTTGGAGTGGCAAGGCTATAAGGTGGCGATATATGCCGACTTGGCAGCTGGTACCCTGCAGCGTAGACGAGAGATGCAACCAGTAACAACAGTGTTAAGGCGGGAAAATGTGCGCTATCGTTGGCTCTATCCGTTTGGCCTTTGCTTTACGGTGGGGCTGCGTAGTTGGAGGGTGAAGACCTGCGAGGAAGGCCCTAAGAGAGGCGGGGCTGCAGGATCCGCAACAGCGGCCGGGTGAGCAGCAGGAGCAGCGTACGGAGCGGAATGGATTGGAAGCGGCGGCGGCGGATCTCCCAAGCCCTATGCAGCTCTTACATGAGGAGGAAGCTAGCAGGAGCTGACTGGCAGTGCACTGAGGAGTTTGTGAACTTTTAGGGGGTTGGGTATGGCTTCTGGGGATTTCTGTTGTTGCCTTGAAAATGTAATTTGTGGACTGGGAGGGGAGGGTGTGGGGTGTAAGGATAGCTGTGGTTGGGAGATGCTGGCAAGTTCTGATATTGGTTTCTTATGGATCGGGGTCTGGGAATGCAAGGGGGGGGCGGGTGGGAGTCTGACCAATGGCGAAGGGAGTGGCGGGAGAATAGGGGGGTGGAGGGAGGGGACGGAGAAGAGCTTGGGGGGCTGGGGGGCTGGGGGGGGGGCAAGGGTCGGCGGTAGCTGGGGAGGGTGCATAGGGGCATAGCTCGGAATCGGGTGGTAGTTCTCTAGGAGGGAGGGGGGTTGGGTGGGGGGATCGGAGGGAGCTTGGGTAGCTCTGCACTGATGGGCGCTACTCTACAGGAGGCCTCCAGAGGAGGGAGGATGGGGATGGAGGGAGGGGGGGTGGGGGGAAGGGCTGGGGAGTCTCTAGGAGGGGGGGAGGGGAGGGGGAGCGGGGGGAAGGGAGGGTGGGGGGGGACGGGGGGGAAGAGGCAGGGGGAGACGGGGGAGCAAACACTGCAGATGGTAACAATTAATGCTAAAGGTTTAAGAACCTGGCGCAAGCGTAGATTGGTGGAAAAGGAGGGGGCACGGACTCGGGCAGATATTATTTGTGTTCAAGAAACGCACTTGAAAGTGGGGCAGGAGCGGCTGCTGGCGACCCGTAGATATCCGAAGGTGGTGTTGGCGGGGCAGCGGGAGGAGCCACGGAAAGGTGGGGTAGCGATTATGGTGGGAGCTGGGATAAGTGATAAAGTGGTGGGGGAATATAGGGATAAGAAAGGGAGGTATGTGGGAGTTAAGGTACGGTTGGGGGGCGACCTGGTTTGGATATTCAGTGTGTATGGGCCGAATGAGGGCCAGGGGGAGTTTTTTGATCATATGAGGGCTGATTTGGAAAAATTGGAAGATATACCGATTCTAGTGGGGGGCGATTTTAATTTAACTCTTAACCCTCGCCTTGACAATGGTCAGGGGAGTGGGGCGGCGAGACGTCGAGAGCGCATGCAAATGTTGGCAATGAAAGCGGGCTTGGGGTTAGTGGATGCGTGGCGCTGTAGGAACCCGGGGCGGAAACAATATACTTACTATTCAGCGCCACATGGGAGTTATAGCCGGATTGACATGATCTGGGTAGATTGTGGCTGGATGAGTAAGGTGGTGGAGGTAGAGCAGGGATCTATAACGTGGTCGGATCATGCGCCGGTGAGCATTCGGTTCAATTTGGGCTATAGGGACACGGGGGTGAAGTTCTGGAGGCTAAATGATTCCATTCTAGAGGATCCTGCAGTAGTAGAGCGGGACCGTGGAGGTGATTAAGGAATACCAGGATTTTAATCTGAATGGGGAGGTCGGCCTTGGTACGGTCTGGGATGGTTTGAAGGCGGTGGTGCGTGGCCATCTCTTAGGCGAAGCCTCGAGAAAATGCCGGACTCGGGGGGAGGAGGAGCGGAGGTTATTAGAGGAGATACGGGACTTAGAGGGGAGCCATCAGTGTGATTTGAATGAGGGTACCCTTGGTGCATTGCAGCGTCTGAGAGGCCAGCTTAGCCAGATAAGGGCCAGCAAGATGGCTCATGAATTAAATATCCTTAAGCAGGCTATGTTTGAGGGGGGGAATAAGGTGGGGCAACGGTTGGCCCGACGCTTGAGAGCAAGGGTAGCCCAGGCCACTATTGGTGGTATCCGGAATGGGGGGGGGCAGCTGGTGACGGGGAGTAATGGGATTCGTAAAACATTCCAGGAGTATTATCGACGGTTATATAGCAGGGAAGTTCCTGCGGGAAGTGAAGCTAGCAGACAATACCTCGAGGGATGTGAGCTTCCCAGGTTAGCGGCAGAGGTGCAGAGCCGCTTAGACCGCTTGATAGATGGAGAAGAGGTGGCGGCGGCTATTAAAACCCTGAAACTGGGGAAGGCCCCAGGTTTAGATGGTCTGACTGGAAAATTTTATAAAGTCTTTGGGGTGGAGCTCCAGCCGTTGTTAGTGGAGGTGTTCAACGGGATACTCCAGACTGGAGCGGTTCCTGATACTATGAAGGAGGCGGGCATTACTATTCTTCTTAAGCTGGGTAAGGACCCCATGGTCTGCGGCTCTTACAGGCCTATTTCCCTTTTGAATGTGGATGCTAAGCTCCTGGCGAAGATTCTGGCCACGCGCTTGCAGAAGGTCCTGCCGTCCCTGGTTCATGCGGATCAAACTGGTTTTGTAGCGGGTCGGCAGGGGGGAGATAATATTCGCCGACTTTGTAATCTGACTTGGGAGGTTCAAAGAACGGGGCAGGAAGCTGTGTTCATCTCTATAGACGCTGAGAAGGCGTTTGATAGGGTGGAATGGGAGTACTTGTTGATGGTATTGGAAACAGTTGGGTTGGGAGTAAACTTCATTAAGTGGGTACGAGCGTTCTATACGGCTCCGCGGGCCCGCATACGAGTGAATGGGAGTTATTCTGAGGCTTTCAATTTGGGGAGGGGAACGAGGCAGGGTTGCCCGCTGTCACCCCTATTATTTGCTTTGGCTATTGAACCATTGGCCGAACGGGTGCGACGGGCGGTGGATGTCAAAGGGGTGGTAATGAATGGTTGGGAGTCGAAAATAGCATTATTTGCAGATGATGTTATTTATACTCTAAGGGATCCCCTTTTTTCAATGCCGCTCCTGATGCAGGAAATAGAACAATACAGTCGGGTCTCGGGGTACAAAATTAATGGTGGCAAGACTGAGATTTTGGGGTTTAACTTAGGGGAGCGGTTAGAGGCTAGCCTTCGAAGTAGTTTTCCGTTTAGGTGGGCGGGGGGCCCATATAGATATCTAGGTATTCAAATGGGGAAGGACTGGCGTCAGCTTTGGGAGCGAAATTTTAGTAATCTTTTGCGGGCGATACAGGCCGATATGTTGCGCTGGCGGCATGTGTATTTAACATGGCTTGGGCGTATAGCGGTTATTAAAATGAATGTCCTGCCTCGGTGGCTGTTTTTGTTTGGCTCTATCCCCGGTAGGGTACCGCTTAGTTATCTGCGCAAGGCTCAGAGACAGATATACGATTTTGTATGGGCCGGGGGGAGGTCCCGGGTATCTAAGAGCACTATGTATCGGGGGCAAAGGGAGGGGGGTCTGGGGGTGCCGTGGCTGGAAAAGTATTATCTCGCGGCGCAGTTAAAAGCTGTGGTGAGCTGGCATGGGGGGGAGGAGATACCAATTTGGGTCGAGTTGGAACAGTTACGTGGGCCCAACACGTCCCTGCAGATGTGGCTGTGGGATCCGGGGGGAGAAGGGAGGGTGGAGGGGGGGGGAAGCCCTTCCGCGATTATACCCAGATGATATGGGGGAGGGCGAAGAGTCTCCTGTTACGAGGGAAGCGGTATACAAGGACTACTTTTTTGCGCGGAATGCAGGATTTCCGCCCAGCGCTGGAGGGGGGAGTGTTTCAGGAGTGGGGGGTACTTGGGCTGCATACCCTGGGGCAGCTGTTGAACAGTGGGGAAGTAAGATCCTTTCTTGCCCTGCAGGAGCTGTATGGGGTGCAAGACCGACACTATTTTGCGTATTTGCAAATTGTGTCGTATATTAGGCGAAAGGGGGTAATGCTTGATCTGCGGAAGGCAGCTGCTCCCCTGGAAGTAGCCCTGCGAGGGGGGGGAGGACGGCGAGGGATTATTACCCTTCTTTATGGGGAATTACGGACCCGGGGGGAAGGCAGGGGGGCGGAGGGGAGGAGCAAAGGGGAGTTGGCATGGGAGAAGCAAATGGGTGGACAGTGGGGAGAGGAGCGCTGGGAACATATTAACCGGTGGTGCCGATGGTTAGCCCCGGGTCCAACCTACTCCGAAAATAGTCTAAAAGTACGGCACCAAATGTACTGGACTCCGGGGAAGTTGAAAGCTTTTAGGGCACAGGAGAGTGGGGAATGTTGGCGGGGATGTGGGAAGTGGGGGGATTTGTTTCACATAGTTTGGGGTTGTGAGAGGGTGCAATTGATGTGGAAGGGCTTGGAGGATTGGCTCCAGACCCTGCTAGGTCGGGAGGTATGTCTCACGGCATCCATGGTTTTATTAAATGATATGCCGGAATGGGGGGAGCGGGAGACCCTGATGTTTGTGGGATTGTGTATAGGGGCGGGGCGAGGGGCCATTATGGCCCGATGGCGCAGTGAACATGCCCCGACAATGGGTATGGTCTTGCAGCGTATTGACCATCTGTGGACTATGAGTGCCATAACAGCACATCAGCGACATAATGTGAAGGCCTTTAAGGCTGTATGGGGCTGGTATGAGGGGTGGCGGGATGGAGGGGGGGCGGGGGGGACTCGCACTTCGAGCCAAGGGGATTAGGGCAGTGGGTAGGGGGGGGGAGAGGGGGGGGAACGCGGGTGGGGTTATGGATGATATGTGTTGCTGTAATAGTTATGTTTGGATGGTTGATGTTGTTGGTTTGTGTTTATTTCTATATTACTTTTGAAAATAAACAAATTAAAAAAAAAAAAAAAAAAAAAAATGGAGGTCTCACTCAGATCCCGCATGCGCGGCGTTTTTCATCTCAGGACTTTGTTCCTAATGGTGAGCTTTTGAGAATGAGAGTATCCTGCTGTAAATAGAAGCGCCGGCAGCATCAAATATTCAGGTTTGCTTTTTATCGTTAGTTTTTAATAAGCAATAAAGCGACTGGCTACATTATTAATGTCACATCTTTACATTTTCACAGTTCATTTTGGACGATTCCCTGATGAAACTCTTTATGTGAAACGCTTGGGGTGCCTTGCTGCGAGCGTTGGAATTGCCCTCCACGATCAGTTGGCAGAAGTTAAGTTTGAATTGTTTTTGATATCTCCTCACGTCGAGAATATTGATCTTGTGGCAAGTTATTACATGTGAGGATGATAAATATTTTAAGAACAGGAATGGACATTTAAAGAGAGTCTTTAATAGAGAAAAAAAACAAAAAAATAGAAGATCACGTATGGCATAGGGTCATTGATGTGAAACTGGCACAGTTCACGAGCTATCAGCTCCAGTTTTCAGTGCCGTTAGTTTTTCTGAGACCAATTGCCGATGTGAACTCGTAAAGGCTTTAAAGTTGCAGAGTCATTAAACGGTGCGTGTGTTTATAGTTAGATTAACCGTTTAAAGAGAAAGAGGCTAGCATTTAGTGGTATTTACAGAAAAGCAGGGTGGTTCCCTTACGAGTAGATTACACCTGTTGGATGTTCGTCGGGCGTTGAAGAGATATCTCCGAAGGACGGAGAGTTTTCGCAAATCAGATAGACTATTTGTGTTGTTTGGTGGACCAAGGAAGGGGGAGGCAGTGTCGAAAGCCTCCATTGCCAAGTGGATTAAAGGGGCCATAGCATCCGCTTATATTCTGGCACCGCTTTCCCATTTAGAAGGGCTGAGAGCCCATTCCACTAGAGCACAAGCGGCTTCTTGGGCTGAGTTTCAGTATGTCCCAGTGGTGGACATTTTTAAGGCCGCCACCTGGTCCTCATTGAACTCCTTCGTTCGCCATTATCGGCTGGCTGTTCAGGCGCAGAGGGATACCTGTGTGGGACCAGCGGTGCTTCAGGCTGGTGTCTCAGATCCCTCCCGTTGATTTTCTGTACTGCTCTGGTACATACTCCAAGGTTCGGGACTAGACTGGAGGGACATTAAGGAAGGGTAAATTGGACTTACCTGCTAATTGTTGTTCCTTAAGGAACTCCAGTCTAGTCCCGTATCCCGCCCTAGTTGGCTATCTGAACTATACTACCTGAAGAAGAGTGCTGATGACGGGTAAGGAGACAGGTATTAACACATATGCTATCTTTACTCTTTCATTTGTTTTCATGCAGAGGTTGAGAATATACCTCAGTGCCAGCGATAGAAGCTGTTAAAAGTTCCGGGAGGGGAGCTAGTAGGGGTGATTGGGGTCCCCTTATGCGAGTTTAGATTTGTTGGTTACAGTTCTGGTTCATAGTTGTTACTTACTTGTTGCTCCGGTGAGTCTGCTTTGTCAATAGGTTACTGATGAAAGGAGGCGGATCCGGGCAGGATATACTGGTGTCATCAGAAAAGAGATGACGTTTCTCAGTCTCCAAGCTGCTGGAGGAGGAGCACAACTCCAAGGTTCGGGACTAGACACGAGTTCCTTAAGGAACAACAAGTAGCAGGTAAGTCCAATTTATCCTTTGCTATTCATACGCTTTTGCTGTTCACAGATCGTACAGTACATTGGCGAGATTTGTCGTTATCTTCTGAATCAGCCAGAGAAGGTGACAGAACAGCAACACCAGGTGCGAATGGCATTGGGGAACGGCCTGCGCCCAATCATCTGGAAACAGTTCACGTCCCGCTTTGGTATTCCTCAGGTGGCTGAGTTTTATGGTGCCACAGAATGTAACTGCAGCCTTGGCAACTTTGATAACAATGTAAGAGTTTGTTTACCATTTGCTGACAAACTTTCACCATTAAGGCCATCTGTCATGCGGTAGGCCACGACAGGGGATGGCGGGGAGGCACTTACTCTTGGTCCTTTCCTTTTTTAGGTGGGCTCCTGTGGGTTTAACAGTCGGCTCTTACCCTCTGTATACCCCATTCGTTTGGTGAAGGTGGATAAGGATACAATGGAGCTGATTCGTGGGCCTGATGGCCTCTGTGTTCTCTGCAGACCAGGTAACATAGCAGCTGCATATATGTGTTATATGTATACACTATTAAAGTTAGCATTGTGAGCTTGATTTCATAGCAGGGATGCCTGCCTATGTGAGAAATTCATAAAGGTGCCGCCTTTATAAGTGTGACTTTGGCACCTATGTGACATTTTTTTATGGCATCCAAATCCAGCCCAGTAGCACCCAAATGCCGATGTACAAATTTATACCTGCTTCAAAGATGGTGTAAACTTGAACTCTGTGTGTACATGAAATTTATAAAATATATACATATATCGCATCTCCGCCTTCTCTCCACCCAAACTATGCCCATGGGAACTCCTGTACTAAGATTGCATAAAAGTAGCTGCGCGTTTTCAATCAGTTTTATAAAAGCTCTTTTATGCATGTAACTCAGGCTTTACAGATGGAAAAAGATGAAATTAGGCCTTACCTGCTAATTGACTTTCCCCGAGTGAGTTCAGTCTAGTCCCGCATCTATGGGTTGTCACCCCACCAGCAGCTTGGAGATTGAGCAGGTCATGTTAATGACATCAGGATATACATACTGGTGACTCCTCCCACCACTTCCAGTATCCTGTTGACAAAGCAGACTCACGAGAGCAACACATGTAAGAATGTAGATTAACAAACGAAAACCTAAACACAATCCTGAATAAAAAAACAGGTTAGCTTACCGCATGTAAGTAATCGAGAATAATCAATCTCCAGCCAAGCCCCTCTGGTCAATCCTGACTCTGACTCGCTCCTATCTCTGGCTTACGGTGAGCGACTAGCGGACTAAGTCACCACTTCTTTGTCCCTGGCCCGCTATTATGCGATAAATTTTTTCAGGACCAGTAACTCTTAACTGCAAAGCAATGTCACCCCAGTGGGATCGGGACTGCACTGGACTCGCTCAAGGAATGTTAGTTAGCAGGTAAGGCCTAATTTCGCCTTCCTTATTGTTCCTACAGTCCAGTCCCACACCTATGGGATGTATCATAGAAATACTACACTTGGGAGGGACCCGCCAGACCAGCCTGAAGAACCACCGATCCAAATCTCAAAACCCCTGCCGACTGCATATCAAGCCTGTAATAGAAACATAGAAACATAATGGCAGAAAAAGACCACATGACCTATCCAGTCTGCCCTTCCATATCACCAACTACAAGAGTCCCCTTTTTTCCTTTAGAGAGCTCTGCTTGTTCCATGCTTTTTTTTTTTAAATTTAGATACCATCCTCATCTCTTATCACCTCCACTGGGAGACTATTGCACGCATCTACCACTCTTTCCGTAAAGAAATATTTCCACATATTACTCCTGAGTCTATCCCCTTTCACCCTCATCCTATGTCCCCTCGTAGCAGAGCTTGCTTTCAATCGAAAGAGGCTCTCCTCCTATGCATTTATGCCATGGAGGTATTTAAACGTCTCAATCATATCGCCTCTGTCCTGCCTTTCTTCTAAAGTATATATATTAACATCCTTAAGTCTGTTCTCATAATGCTTTTTAATGAAGACCATTAACCATTTTAGTAACCATCCTCTGCACCAACTCCAACCTGTTTCTATCCTTTTGAAGGTGCAGTCTCCAGAAATGCACACTATACTCCAAATGAGTATTCTACAAAAGGCATTATCACCTCCTTTCTTCTGCTAGCCATTCCTTTCCCCATGCACCCAAGCATCCTTCTAGCTTTCACCATCGCCTTTTCTACCTGTTTATCTACTTTGAGATCATCAGACACAATCGCGCCCAAGTCCCATTCTTTTGTGGATAGAAGTACGTCGCCCCCTTGAACAGAAGAACGTAGAGACGACCGGGTTGCCACCCTACAGACCTCTTGCGGTGAAACCAACTGTGTCTCCACCCACGATGTAGCTTGCGTTTGGGTTCAGTGCGGCTTCAACCCTAGGGGTAACTCTCTTTCGCTGTAGCACATAGGCTGAAGAGAGTGCTTCTCTTACTCACTAGGAAATTGAGGTTTTCGAAGCTGCTTCACCTCGCGTACTCCTCCAAATAGAACAAAGAGCTGATCTGACTTTCTGAAGGACTCCTTTCTCTTCAAGTAGCATTGTAATACCCTACAGGCATCCAAACAGTACAAGAGAGGATCCGTTTCAGTCTCTCCTGCTCTGGAAAACACCAGAGTGTCGCTGATTAAGGTGGAAAACTGACAGCATCTTAAGCAGAAAGGACGGTACTGGCCTGAGTTTCATCTTTTCCTTCGCAAACAGAAGGAAGGCGCCCTACACGTGAGCACTTGCAACTCCAATATCCTCCTAGCCGAACATTGCTACTGGAAATACCATCTTCAAGATAAGATCCTTCAAGGTACAAACCCCCAGCGTTTCAAGGGGGATCCAGTCAGCACTGACAGCACCAAATTGAGATCCCATGATGGAACAATGGGCTGTAAGGGAGGCCATTCCTGCTTCACTGCTCTTATGAACCAAACCACATCCAGTGTGCCGGCAAAGAAACTCCTTGTACTCTTCCTCGGTAGCAAGAGATTGCTGCCCCCTGTACTCAGTGTACTGCATGCCAAGCCCTTATCAAAACCTGCCTGCAAAAAAGGCGAGAACATCGGGCATGGATGTCGATAGCTACTGTTCTTGCACCATGCCTCAAGACTCTCCACACTCGAATACACGCCAGTTAAGATGTCGCACGCATTGTCTGTCTGGTTTTCAGTAACATTGATATCACTGGGTCTGAATAGCCCTGTCTGCGTAATCTTTCCAACTCAAGAGCCATGCTGTAAGCAAGAGCCGATACACCTGCGGCATCAGAATCGACCCCTGATAAAAATCCAGCCAAATTGGGAGCTGCCAAGGTCTTTCCACTGCCAGCTGCACCAAGTTGGCACCACAGCCTTTGAGGCCAATAAGGAGTTAGCAGCAGAAGCAACCCCAGATGCGCCTCTATCCTTTTGAACCACTCAACCTATGCGTGCCCAGGGTGGAAACGCATAAAGCAGACCTTGCGTTGGCCAAGGCTGCACCAGCTCATTTAGGCCTTCCGACATCTCTCTTGTCTTCTGCTGTAAAGCCTTGCTGCCTTTGCCGATTTGAACATTGCCATAAGGTCCATAATTGTTTGCCCCCAGCGACTGATTAACTGAGCAAATGCTGCTTGGTTGAGCGTCCACTCCCCAGGATCGATTCTTACCTGGCTGAGAGAGTCTGCCTCAACATTATCTTTTCCTGCCATGTGCGCTGCCAAGGCCTGCAGATTGGTCTCCGCCCAGACCAACAATGAAGTCTCTTCCCTTTCCAGGGAAGCGACTGCTTGTTCCACCCTGCTGATTGATATAAGCCACTGTGGTAGCATTATCCGAGAACACTGACCACTTCCCGAGAAGCAGAGGATGGAACTGCTGCAACATTAAGTAGATTGCTCTCGACTCAAGGCGGTTGATCGACCAGGCTGCCTCTTGCACATCCCTGTGCAATCTGGGACTTGCATTGTGCTACCCAGCCCGCTAGCTTAGCATCTGTCGTAAGTGGAATCCATTTGGGAGTCTCTAAGGGAATGCCCACTCAATGTTCCCGCTGCAACCACCACTGGAGCGTCCTCAGAGCACCTGCTGGACAGGGAAGAGAAAGTGACAGCGGCTGACAGAGCATCGACTATCTCCATAACAAGCTTCTCTGCAAGGGCCGCATGTGAGCCTGTGCCCATGGATCGAGCTCTATTGTTGACACCATGGACCCCAACACCTGAAGGTGGTGCCATGCCGTTGGCAGCTTTCTGCTGCAAAATGTCCTGACTTGCCCCTGTAACATGGCCATCCGCTTCTCCGGCAAGGCCATGTGCCCTGATGGCCGGAGCTGACTCTTGTTGAAGTTTATCACCCCTCCAAGACTCTGTAAATAGGATATCACTCTTTCTGTGACTTGCTCGCTGTCCTCCTTTGATTTTGCTTGAATGAGCCAATCATTCAGGTAAGGATGTACTAGGATCCCCCTCCTGACGGAGGGCATCCAGCCACACAACCACCACCACACCTTGAACATGCGGGGAGCAGTTGCCAATCCAACAGTAGTGCCTGAAACTGAAAATGCCACATGGGGCAGAGCATCGGGTTCCTCAGGTTTGTGGTGCCTATCAGAATATGCAAGTAGGCTTCTGTCAGATCGAGAGAAGGCAATAATTCCACCTCTTGGACTGCTACAATGAAGGACCTCAGCATCTCTATATGGAACAAAGGCACCTTGAGAAAACGATTGACGTGCTTGAGATCTAAAATGGGCCGAAAAGGAGCCCTCCTTTGGAACTACAAAATACAGTATCGACCATAACCGCACTGTTTTTCTGGCAGCCTTTGAACCGCGTGAAATTCTAGGAACCTCTTTTAAGGTTTCTTGCACCACCCATCGCTTTCGGGCAGCTTTGCAGGGAGAGAGTACAAATGCGTCCGTAAGAGGGCTTTTGAACTCCCAACGCGCTCCCATCCTTGACAAGTTCTAACACCCGTTGGTCGGACATTATTTGCACCCAGGCAGGGTAAAGTTCCCACAGCAGACCTATGGGAGCCACACCTGCCTGGACTGTCCTGGCTTCATTGTGGCTTTTTTAGAGACCTGCGGAGAGTGTGTGTAGAGGCCTCTCCCTGCTCTCCCAAAACCTCAAAAGGACTGCCCCCCTGGCCAGGAATCATCCCTCTGAAATGGCTCAAACCACACCGCCTGAAACCAGCGGTAGTTGATTGATTGCCCTCTCGCCAGAAATGTGGTCCGGCTCAGTTTCTGCTTGCCCTCTGGGAGTTTGCCCCCTTTAGAGTCTCTCAGGTCCTTCACTAATTTATTCAGGTCCTCTCCAAATAAAAGTTTGCCCCAGAAGGGCAGCTTTCTCAAACATGACTTTGAAATGTCGGCTGACCAATTCCTAAGCCAGAGATGGTGACAAGCCGCCACAACTGCCAACATACTCTTGGCTAGACCTCTGATCAAATCCTAAAAGGAATCTGCCAAATAAGCTGTGCCGGATTCCAGTTTGGCTGCCTCGAATGGCAAAGGATGAGAGTCCTATATGCCCTCCAGAATCCCTTGCGCCCACCTGAAGCATGCCTGCGCCACAAAGGCCCCAGAGACTGATGCCTGCAGCGAAAGGACATTGATATCAAAAGCCTGTTTTAAGAGGGTCTCCACCTTCCTGTCCTGGACATCTTTAAGGGCTGAGCTGCCTTCCACAGGGGTGGTCGTCGTCTTCATCATTGTTGAAACCGCTGCATCAACTTTAGGAGATTGCAGCGGCTCTGTCCTCTTCTGGAAGCGGGTACAAGCGTGCCATTGTGTACGTATCTCTTAACGCGGCCTCCATCAGATACCACTCATCCTGTACCATCTGATGGATCATGTGTTGCAGTGGGAACACCGTCTGTGTCTTCTGGACCTCTTGGAACAGAGAGCCTTCTAGGGGGTTCCTCTTCCAGTGGAACCTCTGTGCCCATATTGAGTGTCTTCAGTGAGCGAGCAATCAAAGCAGCAAGCTTCTCTCTCTCCTAAAAATACAAACACCATGCTATACACGTCTCCTCCCTTGTGGAATTTTCCCTTCCTCAAGCTTCATCTCTTTTGCTCCCCCCATATCCTGCTCAAACTCCAGTTGTCATCCTCATCTGACTGAAGGAAATGCAAGTCCCCAAAAGGGGGTCATCCATCCTTCCCTTGCTAGGACCGGGCTCACCCTGAGCTCTGCCCTGCACCAGAGCCTCCAGCAAACACCTCTTCAGTGCTTTACCTTTTGAGTCCCCCCAGCCCCTCGTTTTCTTGCTGCCTAAGACAAAAAACCTTATGCATGAGGATAATAAATCTAAGAGAAAATGCGCTCGACATTCCCCCTGCCTGCTCCCTGGCTGGCAAGGACTTTGTGGACTTAAAGGACCTACTAGTCCTCTTTATAGATTTCTGGGCCCTGAGGGCCGAGACATCTGTGTGTCCTTTCCCTGCCCCAGCCTGGGCAGCGGAATTTAACGCACCTTCCACCTTGGGGGTTAGAGAGATGCCTCCTTGTCTGCCAAGGGATGCTCTATCCTTCCCTTGAGGAACCCCTCCTCCATTAACTGTGCTTGTACCTCACAGCCACAGCAGACCCCAGTACTTGATATTGTACCCTTGCATGCGCCCTTGGAGGGCATTAACTGCTTAACTTCTTCCTAGGCCAATCCTGTGCAGTTCTCAAGAGCAATGTCTTTGCTTTTGGCTTCTTTCTTATTTTTCCCTTTATTTTTTTTAAACTAACATAAGAAAACGTGACTAATTGGCTGCCTGAGTCGGATAACCCCCTCTATAATTGGCCCAAGTGCCCAAACAAACCCCATAAGGCCAAAAATAAATAAATAAAGTTAAAAGGAGAACAGGAAAAAATGTGGCTTTTAAAATGGCACTGGTTCCCACGCTGAGCGGGAAACTGCTGACAAGCTTCTTGCCAGTATTTAAAACTCCGTTCCCTTCCCAGCATTAATAAACTGTCCTCCAGTCAACTTTAATGAAAAACTGCTTCCTACTACATTCTCGATGCGACGCGACAGTTTCCTGAAGAGCTTCGGCAGCATCAGGAGTCTTCGGAGGGGTAAACCTGCTGCGGCCATTCTCACCGCGGGCTTTTCAGCTGAAAGAGGATTTACAGAAATGACCCCACTTTTAGTTGAGGAGTGCCATCTGCCATCCCAATTTTCCCAGTACCTTACCCTCTGGAGCCAGCTGTTCTTCCCCCTCAGAGAGGTCCTGTTGTGTTGTGGGTGTTTATCTTTCAAAACTTTATGCGCAAGGCAGCCCTGAAGGCAAGAAGCCCCTCTTTTACTACTACCATTAAGCCAAACAAATGTATAGACTCCTTCTGTCTTTCTCATCTCTTCTCCAGTTAGTCCTCCCTATGGGAATCGCATCCCTCCAGCTGCTTGGAGATTGACATACTGGAAGTGGTGAGTGGAGCCACCGGTATTGTATATCCTAATGTCATTAACATGACATGTTCAGACTCCAAGCTGCTGGTGGGGTGACACAACCTAGAGGTGTGGGACTGGACTGGACTGAAGGAATGCTTTTATAAAATTATCCCATTTGTGTCTACATGCAGAAATGGCCTACGACTGAGATGCCCTCTGGCCCATGTTGTAGCGTATGACTAAAGTTGCACATTACATGCAAGCTTTTACAGTGGTTGAGTTGAAGAAAGTTGGCTGTCTGTCTCTGGCAGGAGAGCCTGGACAGTTGGTAGGACGTATCGTCCAGCAGGATCCCTTGCGGCGCTTCGATGGATACCTGAGTAAAGAAGCCACCAGTAAAAAGGTTGCTCATGACGTCTTCAGGCGGGGGGACATGGCTTATCTTACAGGTGTGTAAGACTGCAAGGGCCTCACCCTTTCATGGGTTATCTGTATATTTTAGCTGCCCTTTAGGGCATCACTCCCTCTATTTGTGCTCTTTGTATTATCTGCCCTCCCCCCCCCCTCCGATCTTGTCCCCTCTAAAAGATTTTTCTCTGTGTTCTCCATACTTCCTTTGCCTCCTTGGTGCGTAATCCCCTCCACATGTCCATAGATATTCTTAGTACTGTCCCCTCCATGGTCTCTCTCTTTGCCCCCTCAATGGGTGCTCTGCTCCTTAATGGTATTGCTCCTTCTGCAACGCTTTCTACTTTCTGTCCTGTCCATGTAGGTTGGTCTTATTCGATGACCTGAATGCTTTCTGATCCCCACAGGAGACTTGATGATCATGGATGAATATGGTTACATATATTTCCAGGACAGGACCGGGGACACATTTCGATGGAAAGGCGAGAATGTTTCCACCACAGAGGTAGAAGGAACACTGAGCCGTATCCTAAACATGGCCGATGTCGTCGTATATGGGGTTGAAGTGCCAGGTAATCTGAGGTGGCCTATGCATTTCCCTGCTTTCCTTTCCCAGTGCCCACACAGGGTTGTGCTCTACCCCAATTCCATTGGCATTTGCACCCCCCCCCCTTGCAATGGCCTGTATCTATCCTGGTGGTTTCAATTAAAAGGACTGTAACAAAAGGGCGTATTTTTTTTTTTTACCATTTTGTGCTTTCTGGAAAAATTAGTGCATCTGGCCTTAAACTGTTTATCTTTAAAGAATTTATTTATTTAACAGGTCTTCTATACCGCCTTATTCAAAGCGGTTTACAATGAACAGTTATATCAACAAGCTTTACATACATTGAACAGGGTTATTCAACTTGGATGGTTACATTGGGGGGTCAAACAAGCAATTGTCAGTTGCTAACTACTGTGTGTGTGTGCGTGTGTAAGGGCAGAGATTCTTTGATGTAGGCTCACTGTGCCGTTGGCTCTGCCTCCTCAGGCCCTGAACAAGAATTGTACTGAGTCTTCAAGGTATTCCCCAAGATGGAGTCAGTGCAACAATGGTTCTGTCTCCTCAGCCTTGAACAGCATTGAGTAATCTGGAGAAATCAAGGAAGCTAACAAAAGTTACAGCACAGTAATAATAATGGGTGATTTCAGTTACCCCGGTATCGACTGGGTCAGTGTCACGGCAGGACATGCTAAGAAGATAAAGTTCCTAGATGAAATAAATGACTGCTTCTTGGAGCAGCTTGTTCATAAACCGACCAGAGGGGAAGCCATATTGGACCTAGTCCTTAGTGGAACACCAGATCTAGTGCAAGAGATAAGGGTGTTGGGGCCACTTGGCAATAGTGATCAAAGCATGATCACGTTTGATTTAATTAGTGGAGGAGGGATGGTAAGGAATTCCACAGTACTACCTTTTAACTTTCAAAAGGAGACTATGATAAAATGAGGAAAATAGTTAAGAAAAAACTAAAAGGAGCAGTTGCAATGGTTAAAGACTTACATCAAGCTTGGGTGTTGTTGAAAAATACTATCTTGGAAGCCCAGAACAGCTGTATTCCACGTTTTAAGAAAAGTGGAAGGAAGTCCAAAAAACGGCCAGCATAGTTTAAAGGTGAGGTCAGAGAGGCTGTTGCCAAAAAAGCATCTTTCAAGAAATGGGAAAAAATGAGCCAAACGACGAAACCTGGAAACAGCACAAGCACTGGCAAGTCAAATGCAAGGTATTGATGAGGCAGGCAAAGAGAGAATTTGAGAAGAAGCTTGCTGTTTGAAGTAAAAACGCATAATAAAGACTTTTTCAAGTACATTCGTAGCAAAAAAACAGTGAGAGAGTCAGTTGGTCTATTAGATGATAGAGAGGTTAAAGGGGCACTAAGAGGCGACAAGGCGATAGCGGAGAGACTGAATGAATTCTTTGCTTCGGTCTTTACTGAGGAAGATGTAGGGATGTTACCCATGACTGAAGTGGTATTTAAAGGTGCGTAAGAATTGAAGGAAATATCGATACATCGGGAAGATGAAATACATCTATTAGATAAACTGAAGAGTAGTAAATCACCTGGACCGGATGATATACATCTAAGGGTGTTGAAAGAACTGAAATATGAGATTGCAGACCTGCTATTAGTAATGTGTGAACTATCATTAAAATCATCTGTAATACCTGAAGATTGGAGGATGGCCAATGTAACGCCAATTTTTAAAAAGGGTTCCAGGGGTGATCCGGGAAACTACAGACCGGTGAGCCTGACATCATTACTGGGAAAAATGGTAGAAACCATCATAAAGAACAAAATTGCTGAATATGTAGATAGTCATGGCTTAATAGGAGACAGCCAACATGGCTTTAGACAAGGAAGATCTTGTCTTACTAATCTGTTATGTTTTTTTTTTTGAAGGAGTGAATAAACAGGTGGACAAAGGTGAGTCGGTTGATATAGTGTATCTGGACTTTCAGAAAGCCTTTGACAAGGTCCCTCATCAGAGACGTTTGGCAAAACTAAAGTGTCATGGGATAGGAGGCAGTGTACTACTGTGGATCAGGAACTGGTTAAAAGATAGAAAGCAGAGGGAAGGGCTAAATGACCAATTTTCCCAATGGAGAAAGGTGAATAGTGGTGTACCCCAGGGATCTGTGCTGGGTCGGCTACTTTTTGACATATTCCCTTTTCCAGGTCATTTATGAATAATGAGTGAGGTTATCAAATTTGCAGATGACACAAAACTAAAGTTGTTAAAACCCATGAGAATTATGGAAAATTGCAAGAGTATCTTGATAAATTGGAAGACTTGGCATCCAAATGGCAGATGAAATTTAATGTGGACAAGTGCAAAGTTATGCACCTAGGGAAGAACAACACAAAGTATGGTAACATGATATAAGTTTCCACATTGGGAACCACCACCCAGGAAAAAGATTTAGGTGTCATTGTGGATACCATGTTAAAACCCTCGGCACAGTGTGCAGCGGCGGCCAAGAGAGCAAATAGAATGCTAGGTATCATAAGGAAAGGAATGGAAAATAAAACAAAAGATATTATAATGCCTCTATATCGTTCCACGGTGAGACCGCACCTTGAATATTGTGTGCAATTCTGGTCGTCGTATCTTAAAAAGGATATAGCATTATTAGAAAAGGTTCAGAGAAGAGCTACCAAAATGGTAAAGGGGATGGAAGGATACCCCTATGAAGAGAGGCTAAAAGGTTAGGGCTCTTTAACCTGGAAAGAGACGGCTGAGGGGAGATATGATAGAATTAATGAATGGAGTGGAACGGGTAAACGTAGATCAATTGTTTACATTATCAGAATATAGAAAGACTAGGGGACATGCAATGAAGTTACAGGGTAAACTATTTAAGACAAATAAGAGAAAATATTTTTTCACTCAACGTGTAATCAAACTCTGGAATTTGTTACCGGAGGATGTAGTAAAGGCTGTTAGTGTAGCTGGGTTTAAAAAAGGTTTGGACAAGTTCCTGGAGGAAAGGTCCATAAACCATTATTAAAAAGGGACCCAGGATATCAATGCTTGACCAAATAACAAGCATTGTGGAACCTGTGTCCTTTGGGGAAACTGCTAGGTACATATGACCTAGATTGGCCACTGTTGGAAACAGGATACTGGGCTTGATGGACCTTGGTCTGACCCACCATGGCATATCTTATATTCTTATGGAGGAAGAGGTGGATGTACCAAGGGATCAATACCTTGGTGCAACTTTGACCCAGCTATCAGTCTTCTCTGTTTTTTCATCTGCGACCTCTGATAGGAAGGTGCTGCGTAGTAGAGTCTCATCCTGGTCTCATGATGCTGGTAGTTCCAGATTAGCCATAGTACCCTTGGTATGTGCATCTTGAATGCCTGGATGAGTAGTTTCTACTGCTTGCAGTGGATGATCTGCTTACTCGAGCAGCCTATCCGAACAACAAAAATGTGTTTGTTCTCACTTATGGCTTGGTTCTTGAGAGGGTAAAACTAAGGTGAAGAGGTTAATCTCCAGGAACAAGCAGGAATGTAGTCTTCACATATGGGTATCGTCGGTACCGACAGAGCCTGCGCGGGAACGCTCACCAGCATCCAATAGGAAAGCTTTTGAAAGCATCCCACAGCGCCTGCGTGCTGCCTTCCTGCCTTTCCCAACTGTCCCTCTCCAGTTCTTCATTTTCCACGGAGTTGACAGGTCGCACATCCTGTCACCACAGAAAAAATTCCCTTATTCTTTTTTGTGGTCGCGTCTGCCTTCCCTCGATGCTACACCGGTACCGTCGGTGGTTCTTTCCCTTTTTTTTTTATTTTTATTTTTTAAAAACCTTTTTCTGGAGTCTTTTCCAGTAATTCTCTCCTCAGGTGCCACGCGCCATTTGGGCACTAGGCCCAACTTTTTCCTTCAGAATGGAAAAACCCGCTTCGGGTTTTAAAAAGTGTTCCAAGTGTGGCAGAACCATTTCCGTCACCGACACCCATGAGTGGTGCCTCAAATGTTTAGGTCCTGACCACTCTATTTCAGAGTGTGTTGACTCTGGGATGATGTCAAAAGGGGCCGGCAAAACCGAGCTGCTAAACTTAGCACTCTTTTTCCCTCCGATGCAGCCTCCGTGACATCGACGTATTCCAGGGCTTCGTCTTCCTCCCATGGATCTCGGGTAACTAAACATAAATCTAGCTGGTCCTCAAAGGGTAGATCTCCTTCTAAAGATGCCTCTGGCGTTGCTCTTGAGGGACTTTCATCGGCAAAATTGCCCTGGCGGGAGGCTTCGGCTTCCAAAGCACTAACGGGGCTCCAGGATGTTCTCGAGGTGTCCACCTTGGCAGAACTACTGATGCCATGCTCTGAGGTTCCGGCCGCTTCATCTGGCACCGATACCCAAGCATCGGCAATGTCGATAGATCAGAGATTCTTGGCTATTGAACGCAGTCTGGTTGGCTCTTCTCACGGCCTCGATGCCCCTGAAACCGTTTCAGACAATTCATCCAGCACCGACTCCGGTACCGGCACCGACTGCATTGACATTGGCAGGTATTCTACCGGGACCGAGTCATGCATCTCTATCCGGCATCGACAAGTCGGTACTGGACCACTCCAATGCCAACTTTGATCGGTATCGGTACCGTGCTTTGCACGATCACTCAGATCAGAGATACTCGAATCCTCGGATGAGTCTGAAGACTCTGGTATCGGCAGAGCTTTCAGAGTACTTCTTCCTGAGGATTCCTTTTCTCCTCAGCGTAGGATGCCTCCTCCAGAGGATATGTCCTTTCAGGATTTTATTTGAGATGTGGCCCGAGGTCTTTCCATCACAGTGGCTCCTGAAAAAGAGCCTAGGGCAAAGGAATTAGAAATCCTACAATACCCTAAAGCTCCCAAGGAGGAAGCTACCTTACCTATTCATGAGATCTTGCATGATCTTATGTTAAGGATGTGGGAAACACCTCTAACCACATCTCCTCACTCTCAAAGACTCGACACCATGTATCGAGTTCCTCCTTGTCCTGGGTTTCAGAAGACTCAATTACCACACCATTCCATGGTGGTGGAATCGGCCATGAGATGGATAAAGAGTGCAAAAAGACATGCATCTAATCCTCCAGGACGTGAGTGTAGGACTCTTGATGCCTTTGGACATCGATCCTTCCAGGCTTCCATGCTTTCTGCTAGGATCAGTTTCTATAGCTTGTATATGGGAATGATCCTTAAAGAGGTCACAGGAGATTTAGAGCTTATGAGCCCTCTCCTTCCTGATGATAAAAGGCAAGATTATCTTGCTCTTGTCAAACATGCTCAGGATGTTTCCAAGTTTGTCAATCGTGCAGCCTTTGACTGCTTTCAATGCATAAGCAGAACCTCTGCCATTGCCATAGGTGCATGTAGGATTGCCTGGCTCCAGGCATCTGACTTGGAAATTTGGGTACATGACAAACGAGGGAATATATCTTGCACAGGAGAGAATCTCTTTGGCAAGAATTGGCAGGAAAAAGCTAACGAGATGCTGACAATATCACTTTGGATAGATCGTCTAAAAATCTACAGCTGATTCTGCAAGGAAAAGATCCTCTAAGAAACCATTCTTCAGCAAGAAGAAGTTTTATCCCTCCTATACCCAGCAAGGACATCGTTTAGGTCAGTCTGCCCAAAAGAGACAGCAGCAACAACCTAGGCAAAGAAAGACAAAAGCAGCTAAGCCTCAACCAGCTCAGCAGACTCAGCCTACACAGGGGCTTTGACTCCTATCTAGAGAACTTTGCCTTCCTGGCCCTGAACGGCCCAGAATCCTCCACCATCCCAGGAAGGTTATGTCATTTTGCCCCCAGATGGGGTCAGATAACAGCAGAAAATTGGACTCTGTCTATTGTAAGAGAGGGGTACAAGCTTCATTTCCTCAGCATGCCCCCTCCTACAATGGTAAGACAGTTCAAGTCTCAGACCTCTCTCAACGACCGGTTAGGTCAGGAGAGCACTGTGCTCCTTGCTCAAGGGGTAGTAGAAGTACCAATTCCCCAACGGGGTACAGGGCTTTACTCCCCCTATTTCCTTATTCCAAACAGGACACAGACCCATTTTAGACCTCAGAGAATTGAACAAATTCCTCTTCAAAGAGAAGTTCAAAATGATTTCTCTAGGAACTCTGATGCCATACCTTCAGAGTCAGGATTGGCTTTGTTCTCTAGATCTCAAGGATGCGTACACTCATGTTCTCATCCAACTCACCAAAAGTTCCTTCGCTTTCTGTTTCAAGGAAAGAACTACCAATACAGGATTCTTCCTTTTGGCCTGGCCTCTGCACCAAGGGTGTTCACAAAATGCATGGCTGTGGTGGCAGCATTTCTCCGCACCCTGGGAATATTTGTCTTCCCTTACTTAGACGACTGGCTCATTCGAGCCCCTTCAGAGCCAGAGGCCAGGATTGCTCTCTCTCGCACAATGCGCATCCTTCAGTTTTTGGGACTGGTCATAAGCTTCCCAAAATCCAAACTTGCTCCCACTCAGTCCCTAGAGTTTATAGGAGCTTTGCTGGATACCAGACAGACAAGGGCCTTCCTTCCACAGCCCCGCTGCCTTCGCATTGTGCAGTTAGCTTCCCAAGCAGTGCTAAAACCTCACCTCACTGCTCGGGAAATGTTACAGTTGCTAGGCCACATGGCATCCACCGTGCATGTGGTTCCTTATGCTCGCCTCCATATGAGGGCAGCCCAGTGGACTTTATCCACTCAGTGGACTCGGGCGTCAAGTTGCCTGTCAGACAAAATAGCAACCTCAGATCGTCTTATTTTGTCCCTCCAATGGTGGCAGTCACCCCAGAACCTTTTGGTGGGGTCTCCTTTTCAGCAACCCCCACCCCAAGCCACTCTAGCAACAGATGCTTCACAGGTGGGTTGGGGAGCCCACCTGCAAGGCCTCTCTACCCACGGTACCTGGACTCCACAGGATGCCTATCTACACATCAGTCTTCTGGAACTCAGAGCAATCTTCCTTGCTCTTCGAGTATTCCACACCCAGCTCAGCTTCAAGACAGTGTTAGTTCAAACGGACAATCAAGTAGCCATGTTCTATGTGAACAAGCAGGGCGGAACAGGCTCTCTGTCGCTCTACAATGAAGCTTTGCGACTATGGGCCCTCACCAGAGAGCATCAGATTCATCTCCTGGCAGTTTATCTTCCAGGCATTCAAAACTCTTGGGCAGACAGACTCAGTCGAGTACTGCTTCCACACGAATGGTCTCTCCATGCAGACCAGGTGGCAAAAATTTTTCAAATTTGGGGAACCCCGGACATAGACCTCTTGCAAGTCCGCTGAATGCCAAACTTCCCCGGTTCTGTTCCAGAATTCCGGCTCAGGGTTGTCAGGCCAGGGATGCTTTTCTCCTCCATTGAGGTCAGGACTTCCCGTATGCCTTTCCACCCATTCCTCTAATTCCCAAAACCCTGTTCAAGCTTCAGAGAGACATTTTCCAATGAGCAGCTGCAAAGGATCGTTGCCTGAACTTCACCAGCAGCAATAAGTGGTTGCTGCACCTAACCGTGAGTGTTTGCTGCGATTCCGCCTGACGTCCCCGGCCTGTACAGGCTGCACACCATTTTTCCTTCCTTAAAGCTGACAGCTCCTGGTCAGTTTGAGACTGAGACTGGTTTCAGTGCAGTTTGGCCAGCTGAGACCCCAGGAAGTATACGAGATACCCTTCTGGTGGTTCTCTCCTTCCTGGGGCGAGTTCCTGGCTATGAGTACCAGTGTAACTCTGTGGTGTGTTAGGATCAGTGCCTACCTCATTGCCCTGATGCCTTGGCTGCAGTAAGTAGTGATGTTTCCCTTGTTGATCGTCTCTGCGCCACTTGCATAGCCGATCTGCGGGAGACTTCTGTCAGTTCAGTGTCGTTGTTGCCAGTTCTGGCTCCCAATGCAGTTGAGGCTTCGTTGCCACCTTCCACATCAGGGATTATCAGTACTCTTCTCCAGGCAGACCTGCTGTTACCATGATGCCGAATTTCACCATGGGACCGGCTTCTGTGGCTGACAGGGCATCTTCTCTCTCTTTATTTCCACAGTCGCAGCGCTCCCAGTCACAGTAGTCACAAGTGTTTCAGCCACAGCGGCTATCGGACCCTACAGCTGCAGATTTTTCACCATGTTCTTCCAACATGTTTGTGGGCTATGGAAGGGAGCTCAAGGCCTTGTTCCCTTTGGGCCAGGCCCATCTGCTGCTGCTCCTCTGATAGTCCTTGCGCACAATTCCCGCAAATGATCAAGAGGGCAGGACTCTGTCCGGGAGGGTCCGTGGCCTCCTCCAAAGTCCCTAATTGGAGCAAGGCAGAATTCTTCGGCGATTGTGTTTCCCACGATGACTCTGGTTGAGCTGCCTCCAATGCGGAGGAGGGCAAACTCTTTCAGGGAGAGGACCATAGCGACTCTCACATGGTGCGTCTTTGTTGCCAAGTGGAGGTCCCCTCCCCTTAATTGTCTAGATTTCCACTGAAATTCAAATTCCGGAGCTCTCTGGGCTGGCTCCATCCCCATCCACCTCTGATCTGGCATCATGGAGTCTTCCAGAGCCTTTCCTTTCCTGCTGGAACTTCTCCTGATGTACCCCTCAAGAAGGCCCAGCGATTGGGTTGCATTTATGCCTGGTCACAGTCAGTCTTGGAAAGTGGTTGCATTTTCCCAGGGTTGATGTCTTGATCACAGCGGACATCAGCATACCACCATTCCCATAGAAGTGGAGCTGCCCTTCAGGACCTGCAGGGCTGAAAGCTGGAAGGACTCCTTCAGATGGCCTTTCCTTCCTCCTCCATAGCCCTTCAGGTGGCAGTGTGGGGCGGCATCTGCGCACATGCCCTTCCCCACTGGGTTCAGCTTCTTCCTGAGGATGAGTATTCAGCCCATCTTGAATATCTGGTGGTCTTCGTGGTGGATGCCCTTTCATGATAAAGATAAAGATCTCTTACGCCTTTCTGCGTGGGGAGTTGCAGCAATGACAATGGCTCGCCAATGGCAATAGCTCAGAAATTGTTGGCAGATATCGCCAGTTACCTTTAGCCTTTTATATAGGAAGCTTCATCATAGGATGGGAGGACAAGAATGTGTGGCTGTATGAGCCTGCTGTCCTTGGAGAACAACCATTACAGGTATGCAACTATGTTTAACTACAGATACATAATGCTGGGTTTGATGTTATGAATCTTGGCATCATTGTGGGCAGTAGTTATTTTCTTCCCTCTGTGCCATGTGTGCAAATAGGGATTATTCAGAAAAGAATGGAGAAGAAAACTGATAATGTCATTATGCCTCTTTGTCAATCCATAGTGTGACTGCATCTTGAGCTCTGTGTGAAGTTCTGGTAGCTCCAAAAGTTAAAGAGAAGGGCGACCAGAATGCTAAAGGGGATGGAACAGCTTGGAGAAGAGACAGCTGAAATTACAAGTTGTCCATGTAATTGCCAATGTCTTAAAAATTAGACCATTTGGGTGGATAACTGTGATTAAAGTTTTATATGCAAATGTTCAGCATGACACTTAGGTACTTTTCAGCAGCATGATTCATCTAACATTTTGGGCCCAATATACAAAAGATTCATCCTTCTAACTTTTGCCTCTTTTGAAAATTTACTAGAGCTGAGTGCCTATTTATTTTTTAATCCTATGTTTTACTAAACTCCTAAATTTAGGAGTACAAAATGTGGGTGGTAAAAGAGGCATTTACGGTAGGGGGAGGGCAAGGAAGCTAAAATTTTCAGCACTAGGCTCCTAAATTAGCTTAATAATCTAGGTATATGAATGACAGGCCTAAATTTTTTTAGCTTAAACTTCTTAATATAGGGGCTTAAAAGTTTAATGCTTAAAACTTACTGTTTTAATATTCAAAGTGGGTGATATTTAAACATCACAGCTGACAGCCGTGGTGTTTAAATATCCACCTAATATTTGAGTGTTCACATAACTGCTGCTGAATATCTGGATAGAAATTTTCATACGCTGTCTGGATGTGCTAGCCAAATAGCAATTTAGGCCTATTTTTTGGCCAGCCTTAGCTATCCAGATAGTAGCTGAAAATTGCCACACTTATCTGGATAATGGTCTGAATCACCCTGGCAGTATTTCCTGTGCTAGGTGGAGATATTCAGCAGTACTTTCGGGATAGTACTTGGAACCTTTATCTAGATGACTGTCATGGTTATTCGGCTAAAGGCTTTTAAAGATTGGGCCATTAGGCTGCTAAATTTTGGATTAAAACAGGGCATAAATTTAGCATCCTAACTTAAGCTGAGTTCCTAAATTGAGGATATCGGGCCCTTAACATATTCCTTATGATTTTAAAGTTATATAGCAGCTTTGTTGCTGAATGTTTGACCTCCCAGACTATAGATTTTGGAAATACAGGGGGTAGATTAATCAGCTTTTCAGACCAGGAACTCTTACCAGTTTTACTGAATTCTAGTGGTAGTCCTGCTGAACAGACCATCCAAACAGTGTGATAAAAAAACACAGCAACAACTGCAGAAAACATTGTTCCTACTGTGTCAGAACTGAAGTGACCATTTTGTACCAGAAACATACAAGTCCTTTTGAATTTCCATTATGTTTACATTATCATTTTGGTAATATCTCAGTAAACAGCTTTTGAGAACATCAGAAAAAGGATTCTATATCCTCGGTATATTGCAAGAGAGCAGATCCATGAGATGGCTTTAAATAGCATTGACTCAGTGGTACATATTGACTCCTGGTGACCCAGCAGCCCCTGAGCTTTCTTGGCAAGGTGTGACTGGGAGTAGATTCCCAGACCTTTCTTCCAAGGCAGTGGAGGGTAAAGTGATTTGCCCAAGGCCACAAGGAGTGCCAGTAGGAATCAAGCCCTGGTTTCTTGGTGGTCATACCACTGCTCAAACCACTAGGCTGCTCCTTCATTCACAAGATGGCTTTGCTCATAGAGAAATAGACTAGGAGCAGGCCAGTGCAACTTTACAGTTAGCTTATGTTTTTATCTACATTCATTCAGCCACACTGAGTTAGGCTAAGGTCCATTGAGCCCAGCATCATGTCTGACAGTGGCCTGTTCCTGAACGATTCCCAGAAATAGATAACCGAGTTACTTACCTGTAACATGAGTTCTCCAGGGACAGCAGGATAAGTCAGCCACAAGGGTGATGTCATCCGACGGAGCCAGAGACGGATACTCTCACTAGCCCAGAGGGCTTTAGCCCCCTGGGCATGACCACTAGCCCCACCTCCGGATCCGCCCCTAGCTGGCCAGGTTTCCCAAGCTGAAGCGGTACTCAGGCTAGGAGGCGGATCGCGAGAACAGGAATTCCCCGCCGGGGAGGAGGGAGGGAAGGTGTGGCTGACTTATCCTGCTGTCCCTGGAGAACTCACGTTACAGGTAAGTAACTCGGTTTTCTCCCAGGGCAAGCAGGATGAGTCAGCCACAAGTGGTGTCTCCCCAGCTACATATGCAGCGGCGGGGAGGGACTGAAGAACGGGCCACGCATAAAGGTGCAAGTAGTTTTAATGCAAGCGTGGTTTAGCAGGCTGTGCAAATCGCATTAGTGCGGTAACAGAACGTAACAGTCAACAGTGCAAGAAGTGCAACAACAGCATCAACAAGAACAGTACACAGCAAACTAGAAACAAGCGGCCCGGGAGCCAGCAGGCAAGGGCAGCGTATTCATCAACAACAATCAGTTAAGGCAACAAGGTGCATGGAACAATGATACATCAGCAATCAATCAAGGTAAAGTGCAGAGACATCTTTCAATAATCAGTGAGGTGCCGTGACACCAATAAGGCATCACTCAGCGCAATCAGTCACGAGTTCCCGGCCTGTAGAGGGGTTAGCAGTAGAAAGCACTGCTAGCCCGAAAGCGGAGCCTCCGTGATCGGCTCTGTCGAGGCAGTAGTGCCTCTGGAAAGTCTGTACAGATGACCACGTGGCGGCTTTGCAGATGTCGGGTATAGGAACAGAGTGGAGGTTTGCGATGGAGGCGGCCAAGGCCCGCAGGTGATGTGCTGTGATGCCTGTGGTGGGGCTCGCCCCTTTGCGAGAAAGGCAGAAGGAGATGCAGGCGGAGATCCAGCCGGAGAGTGTTCGCTTGGAGACTGGAAGGCCCGGCTTGTTGGGGTCGTATGACACGAAGAGCTGTGACCCTTTGCGCAATGGTGCTGTTCTATCGAGGTAGCACCGTAGGGCTCTGACGCAGTCCAGTGTGTGAAGGCGTTGTTGCTCCGGACTGGAATGAGGTCCCGGGAGGAAGCAGGGCAGCTCAATGGTTTGATTGATGTGGAAGGAGGACACCACCTTGGGGACAAACTTGGGGTGTGTCCGAAGGCAGACGCGGTCGAGGTGAAAGATGGTGTAAGGCGGGTAGGCCACGAGAGCATGCATTTCACTGATCCGTCTGGCTGAAGTTATTGCGACGAGGAACAGAGTCTTCCAGGAGGCGAACTTCAAACCCGCAGATTGAATGGGCTCAAAGGGCTCCTCCGTTAGCTGATTGAGGACGACATTAAGGTCCCATGCGGGCACAGGTTCCCTCAGGGGAGGGTGTAGATTGGATAAGCCTCGCATAAAGCTGGTTACAATAGGCATCTTTGCTATAGAGGAGTCACCAATGCAGTGATGGAAGGCCACAATGGCGGACAGATGGACCCTGATGGACTGGGTCTTCAGGCCGATGGAAGAGAGTGACTCAAGGTATTGGAGGAGCTGCGGCATGGGACAAGAGAAAGGGTCGATGTGCCGAGCCGCGCACCAGATGGAGAAGCGTCGCCACTTGAGGCTGTAAGATTTCCTGGTGGAAGGGCGTCAGGCTGCTAGGATGATTTGCTGCACTTCGGTCGTTAAGTTGAGGGGTGCCAGAGCTAGCCTTTCAGCTTCCAGGCCGACAGAGATAGCATCCTCAAGTTGGGGTGGAGCATTGCGCCGCCGTCCTGTGATAGCAAGTCCGACCATAGGGGTAGGTGGATGGGAGGGGCCACTGCCAACCGTTGGAGATATGGGAACCAGATTTGCCTGGGCCAGGAGGGAACAACCAGAATGACCCTGGCCCGGTCCCTGATGATCTGTTGGATTGTCCGTGCGATGAGCGGGGTTGGCGGCAACGCATAAACCAAGGCCCAGCTGTCCCATGTCACATCGAAGGCGTCCGCCGCTAGTCTGCGCGGAGACGGTCTCTTCGAGCAAAAGAGGGGGCATTTGGCATTCTCTTGGGAGGCGAAGAGGTCGATCTGGGGCAGGCCCCACTCCCTGAAGAGAAGAGAAGACACGTCCTTGTGAAGTGTCCATTCGTGGGGACTTAGCTGTCTGCTGAGGCGATCTGCTAGGACGTTCTCCTCTCCTGGTAGGTAACAGGCCTGGAGGCTGCATTGGAGCGAGAGGGCTAGTTGCCAGGTGAGGAGGGCTTCTCTGCACAGGGGGCGGGAGCCCGTGCCTCCCTGTTTGTTTAGGTAGTACATGGCGACTTGGTGGTCGGTCTGTATCTTGATTGCTTTTCCCTTGACAAGGTCCTGAAAGGCCAGGAGGGCGAGGCGGACAGCTCTGAGCTCGAGGACGTTGATGTGGAGGTCCCTCTCGGGAGTGGACCAAGATCCTTGTGTGTGTGTGTGTGTCCGCACAGTGGGCTCCCCATCCTAGAGCTGAGGCATCTGTGGTCACTGTGATCTCGGGGGTCATGGCCTGCAGGCGCTTGCCCTGTGAGAGATTGGTGGAGTGTGACCACCAGCTGATCGCCTTGTCCGTTCGTGGGTCCCTGGGGATCGGGGAGGACAAGGGGTGAGTGTGTTGGCACCAATGGGTGCGTAGGTGCCACTGGAGAACACGCATCCGTAGCCTCGCCATAGGAAGGACATGTGTGGCGGCTGCCATGTGCCCAAGGAGGCGCAGGATCACTCGTGCAGAAGAGTGCGTGGAGTTGACGACTTGTCGAGTGAGTGCGCAGATGGTCTCCTTTCTGTTTTGAGCCAAGAAAGCCTTCGATAGCGCGGTGTCGATTTGAGCCCCGATGAACTCCAGGCGCCGCGTTGGTGAAAGATGAGATTTGGGGTAGTTGACTAGGAATCCCAGTGAGGAGAGGAGAGAGAGGGCTTTCCTGATAGCCCTCTGCAGTTTCTCTGGAGATGGGGCCGAGAATAGCCAATCGTCCAGGTAGGGGAAGACACATACCCCTTGTTTGCGTAGGTGGGCGGCAACTACCGCTACACACTTGGTGAAGACTCTCGGACCAGTTGACAATCCGAAGGGGAGAACCCTGTATTGGTAGTGTCTGTCTGCTACCCTGAATCTCAGAAATTTCTTGTGCTGAGGGTGCATTGGAATGTGAGTGTAGGCGTCCTGGAGGTCGAGGGATGCAAGCCACTCCATAGGTTGGATGAGGGGCAAAATGGAGGAAAGGGAGTGCATCCTGAACTTCTCCTTGGCTATGCACCTGTTGAGCTTCCTCAGGTCGAGAATGGGCCTCATACCCCCTGACTTCTTGGGAACAAGGAAGTATCTGGAGTAGAAGCCCTTGTGGGTCTCGACTGAGGTAATAATACCCGAACAACTTAAACTAGCCTCAATAAGGCCTATCCTCAAAAAAACAAACCTGGATAAGAACAATCCAGCGGCTTATAGGCCAATCTCTAGCATACCATTCCTAGCCAAAGTAACAGAAAAAGCAGTACAGCTACAACTCCAAGACCATGTTGACGACCAAGCCCCACTCGATCTACATCAACATGGCTTTCGCCCCAACCATGGAGTTGAAACACTGCTGCTATATCTGTTCAATGATATCACCCAGACCATAGACAATTACAGGCAAGGATCTTTATTGATCTTCTTAGATATTTCAGCGGCTTTCGACACAGTTGACCACACTATCCTCCTATCAAGATTGGAAAGTATCGGTATCTCTGGTACTGTCCTTATTTGGTTTAACTCTTATTTAACAAACAGGCAGTTTCAGGTTAAAATTGGAAACAACACTTCACAGCCTACAAATATCAAGCAAGGAGTACCTCAGGGATCTGCGCTTTCTTCCCTTCTATTCAACATTTTTATTCAGCCAATTTGTCAAATTATGGCAGCCCATCAAATAAGTTATACGATTTATGCAGATGACATCATGATTTATACACCGATTGATCTCATTAACCCCGACTACAGCAAGATCACAAATTGCCTTGACAACATGTCTTCCTGGCTCACATGCAATAACCTTGCCTTAAACTACAATAAAACAGAGGCGCTTATTGTCACTCGAAACACCGACTTCAACCCCCCACCTTTCATTAAATACAACAACATTACAATACCAGTTAAGGATGAAGTTAGATATCTTGGAATTACCCTCGATAAAGGTCTAACCCTCCAGTCACACATCAGAAAAACTGTGAGGTCTGCATACTACAGAATGAAAGTGATTAGACGCCTCAAGCCCTTACTCTCATATGACCACTTCCGGTCTGTCTGCCAAGCCTTAATAACTCCTATTCTGGACTTTTGTAATCCTATCTACTACGGTCTTTCAAAACACTCACTTAAACCTCTTCAGATGGCTCAGAACACGGCAGCCAGAATTATTGCTGGCTCAGCATCTCAAGATCACATTACCCTACTCTCAAAGAGCTCCACTGGCTTCCAATAAGCCAGCGCGTCAAATACAAGATAGTAATTAATATATTCAAGATCAGACATAAATGCTCTGCTTTTAGCCTTCATAACCTCTTACTCCAGAATAACAACAGGCCAAGACGAATAACTACATCAAACACCCTCAGCACCCCAAGTAGTTTCAGAAAAGCGTGTAAATGTACTACACAAAGGGCAATTTCCTTATCGGCCCCACTTATATGGAACTCTCTCCCTCCCGATGTGCGATCCATGGATGATTTAAAGGAGTTCAGAAAACAACTGAAATTTGTACTCTTCACTGAGTACTATGGCACAGACATCTAACAGTCTCTATTATTATAGCCTGCATATAACTTGTTTAACTGTAACGGTTCCTTGATGTTGCGTATCCCAATTTTACCTTCACTCTTTAGTTTAGTCAGTGTATGCCCCCCTGTCTCTGTTCTCCCTTCTTGTGTCTGGTAACCGCTTTGATTTAAGGAAAAGGCGGTATAGAAAACCTGTTAAATAAATAAATAAATAAACAGGCTCGATGGCCTTCGAGGCAAGTAAGGCTTTGATCTCTGAGTTCATAGCCTCTAGGTGCTGTGCGGGGGACGGTGGTCACTGGGGACGGCCATGTGGGGGGCTTTGAGGAGAAATTGATGCGGTAACCGTATTTGATTGAGAGGACCCATTGGTCTGTGGTAATCAACTCCCAGGAACGAAGAAAGGCGGATAAGCATCCCCCTGTCGGAAGGTGCTGACGGGGCGGTGAGTCAAAAACCAGGGTTGGTTTTGGCAGGCGCGGAGGGTGCTTTCTTAGATGAGCGCTCACGTTGACGAGGTTTCTGCCTGTACGAGGACTGATAGTGCTGTTTGTAGCGTGGCTGCTGCTGCCACCTGTGGTAGGAATTATAACGCTTGGGAGCAGAGGTGTTGAAGCTTCCTTTGCGGTAGGGTTTAGAGCGCTCGGAGCCCTCCTCCAGAGTCTTGAGAGTGGTGCAGCGATCGCGCATGTCGATCACTGTCTCCTTGACTTTATCGCCAAAGAGCGAGTCGCCCGTGCAGGGAGTGTCTGCAAGCTTGTCGTGGGAATCGGCCTGGAGGCCAGAGGCCTGGAGCCAAGCAAGCCGGCGAGCGGAGATGGCAGTTCCAGCCACTCTGGAGGCAGTCTCAAAAGCGTCATGTGCCGCGCGACCTTGGTGTTTGGTGCATTCCTCAAGATCGGCCAGGGCAGATAGGAGAGCCGGTGGGAGCTCTGTGTCCTTGGCGGCAGTTCTTATGTTGGCCAGCAAGGTGTCCTGGTATATGGCGTGCTGAAAGGTGAGCGGAAATCCTTGCGTTTAGCATGGAACCCTGGTAAATCCGCTTTGTTTTCCTTTCCGGGGGGGGCGTTGGTAGAGGTGCGTGAGGATTTAGACCTCTTGAGGGCGGATTCCATGACAATGGATTGGTGGGGTAGGTGTTGCTTGTCAAACCCCGGTATAGGCTGGACCGCATACTTGGAGTCCAATTTTCGTGGGCAAGAGTGGTTTGATGCAGGAGTCTGCCATAGCCTTGTGAGGTTCTCACGGAGTAGCTGGTGGACTGGTAGAGCAGAGATTCATGGGGGAGTCCACAAACTTGAGGGCGCTTTGAACCTCATCTCGTTGATCTACCGCATCCGCGGGAGTGATGGATAAGGCAGCGAGGACTTTCCGGACGAATTTCGCGTAGGTTAAATCCTCAGGGGCGGGTGGTCCCGAGTGGTTGTCGTGGTCAGCATGGGATGAGGTCCGTGAGATCGAAGGATCCTCAGGGGTCTCTTGAAGGCGGGACTGTTCCAGGGTGTCCGGTGCAGCTGTTGTGGGCTGTTGCTCCTGCAGAGGTGGAGCCGGTGGATGGTTGTTGGCTGCTGCCGGTGGTGTTACGGGCTGGGCCTGCGAGGAAGACAGTTTGGAGAGTGCTGTTGCCCACTGCTGAAGCATGCCCTGGAGGAGTAGGAAAGTGTCTGGAGCGCCTTGGGAGGACAGAGCCGTCTGTGCCTGGGCGAGGAGGGGTCGGCTGGTGTCTTCAAGAGGGACTGGTAACACCGGGGACGCAGGAAGGCAGAGCTCGGAGTCCTCTGAATCGCAGGAAGCCGCATAAGCAGAGTTAGCAGAAGAAAAAGCATTCTGGTCTGGGCTGCTGGAGAAAGAGCCATGTGACTGAGGGACTGTGACTGCAGTGCCTGAGACTCCTGCCTTGGTGGTCTGAAGATTCAGAGCTGGAGCTGCTGTCTCTGCGGCGTCTGCGCTCCTTGAAAGCATGCCTGCACTGTTGACTCTGAGGGTAGCCTTGTCTGTGCTGACTGTAATGCTTCCTGCCCGATCGGCGATGAGAGCTCCGGGATCGGCTCCGCCTCCTGGAGCTGCCCCGGTAGTGTGGAGAATGTCTGCACCGTTTGTGTTGTCTGCGCCGGTGATCATCAGGTCTGACAGCTTGGGAATTGATTCCTGTGCTGTGGAGATCCGTGCCGAGGAGTCTGCGCTGAGAGGGGGCGGGCCCCGAACAGGAAATCGTCATAGCAGCTGCAGGAAGTGGGTCGGAAGAAGCAGAAGGCAAGATGGACGCCTCCATCGGGACGCACATGTCCGGGTGAGAGAAGGCATCGCGGCGGGGAACGGAGGCTGAAAACAGCGCGTTCCCGGCCGGAGCAGAGACATCAGTCACAGCGGCAACGGAGGAGGCAGCAATGGAAGGAAGATTGATGGCAGCGGGAGTACTCACCACCGCGGGAGCAAGGAACTCTCTTAGGGCATGCCGGCGTGACTTCAGTGCACGGGGGGACATGCGGCCGCAGGCAGAACAGTTCTCCACGATATGGTCGCTTCCCAGGCAGCGCAAGCAGAGATGGTGGGAGTCTGAATTCGCCATCTTCCTGGAGCAGGCAGTGCATTTTTTGAATCCAGGTTTCTTCATGGCAAGAAGGTGAGAGCAGGAAAAAAGGGTGAGAGCAAAATAATAAACATCTTACTGGCAAGGGCGGAAGACGAAGACTGGCCCGCTAGGGGCGGATCCGGAGGTGGGGCTAGTGGTCAATCCCAGGGGGCTAAAGCCCTCTGGGCTAGTGAGAGTATCCGTCTCTGGCTCCGTCGGATGACGTCACCCTTGTGGCTGACTCATTCTGCTTGCCCTGGGAGAACAATTTTCTCATAACTCCATTTTCAGGTCCCATTTCTACCCAGCTTATAGTTTTGCATGGCTCTTTTCTCAAGGTACTTCTCACAAGCCTCTTCTAAACCTTCTGCATTATTAGTCACCTTGACTACATCCTCCGACAAAAGATTCCACAGATTAATTTTGTGCCTTGTGGGGGGGGGGGGAATACATCCTATGATTTGTTTTTGGTCTGCTGGTCATTAATTTCCTGGTGTCTCTCCTTATTTTAGTGTTTTGAAAGGTTAAACAGTTGTTCCCTATTTAAGCATTCTGCCCCTCCTATAATTTTATAAACTTGTATCATATCCCCTCTGGGTTTCTTCTCCAAGCTGAAGAATCCTAATCTGTTTAGCCTCTCTTCATAAGGGAGCTGTTCATCCCCCTTTATCATTTTTGTCACTCTTCTCAACCTTTTCTAGTTCCGCTATATCCCCTCTTTGAGATAGGCCAACCAGAATTGCGCGCACATACTCTAGGTGCGGCCACACCATGGGTCTGTACAGAGGTACTGTGTTATATTCTGTTTTATTCTCCATCCCTTTTCAAATAATCCCTTATGTTCTATTTGCTATTTTTTGGTAGCCACAGCACACTGGGCTGAAAATTTCAATGTATTATCCTTCAATGACTTCAAGATGTTTTTGTTAGTGACTTCCAAATCCCCACCTGCAGTAGGGATTGTATGTATGTATGTAATCTCACTTTGTATTTGTCCGCATCTGCTATTTAGATGCCCATTCTCCTATTATCACAAGATCCTTCTGTAATTCCTCAGTCATCTGCTGTTAACTGTTTTGAGTAATCTTGTCTCCACTGTAAATCGGAACTCCTCGTTTGTGGCTCCTTTTTCCAGCTCATTTATAAGTATGTGCTTTACTATTGACCTAGAAAACTAGCCATTCAGTCCTGCTTTTCCCTGTCCTTATTGTGGATTGGATGCAGACTAGGCATTGCCTTTTCTCTGGAGACAAGCAGGAGTGATGCAGCCACATTCCATTGGTGGAGTCTCTGACTAAGCCAAGTGCCCGGATCTTCCCTAGCTCAGAGAAGTCTTTTGGACTCCTCTGAGCATGCGTGCACCTCCCGTGTCAGCCAGCCCGCACTTTCCCTCTGTCTTCTCTAACCATAGCCATCTCTGCCACGGTTCTCCCCTCCTTCTGTGATCATTGGATTATCCTTCAGAAATAAAGGGAAACCCCCCCCCAAACAAACCCAAAACAAAACTTGCTTTCGTCAGGGGATACAGCAATTGCTCAAAAAAAAAAAAAGTAATGAAAACAGTGATCCAGTCTGCATGGCCACAACCCCACAGAGCGCCTGAGACTTGATCCTGTCGGGCTTAAACAAGGCCCAATCGGGGATACAAAGGGCAGCCACGTGACCGGAGGCAGACTTCCTCTCGGTGCCGGCAATGGGGCTAAGTGCACTGGCTGCAAACTCCCAGCCAGCACTTCACTTCACCACCTCCTTCATGCTACCTCATGATCCCTGCATGGTGGCCATTTTGACTGTAGGGGAAGAAAGGCCAAGTCAAAGTCTAAAACATAAAGCCCCAAGGGAGACAACTAAGTGGAAATCTCCCTCAGGAACCAGAAATGGTGGGCTTCTGTGCGCTTTGGAGGCCCATTCAACTCTGCAGGTATGCTATCACCCGAGGCACCGCACCTAGAGCTGGGGCCACCGAGCAAGGCCTCCTCGTCTCTGGTCCAACCCAAACTCTCCCGCTGCTCCTATTACTGCAGAGATTCATTCAGGATAGTGCATGCCTACTCCAGACCCACTTATTAGGTGGTCCCTCCCCACTACAATGGGGACTCCCTGACCAACACAAGAGCTACACCTCAAACCTCTCCTCTGCTGGTGTGACTCCTGTTCTCTGCCCATTGCCCCTCAGGCCTGAGACGAAGCATCCACCACATCACAGGGTAACTACATTTCCCCACCATGGGACGTGGACCAACTAGAATCGTTAGAGAACTATTCCTACCCTAAATTCCTGCAAAAGATCTTCCAGACACCAGCTAACAAAAGAGATTTCCAGTTCACCCTAAACTCTTGCACTGCCCCTAAGGAGGCACTTGCCCTACCGGTCCACCAGATCCTTCAAGACTATAGGTGTCCATCTTGAAAAGTCCATCCTCTGCACACACCATCTCTTGACGTCTGGACCTCCAAGTACAAAGTCCTTTCAGCTCCCGGATTTGAATAGCAGCAAATACCACATCAGTCAGTAGTTTTCTGAAATGGCAGTGAAGAAGGCCAAGCTCTTCAAAACCCAATTCCATACACGGCCAGATAAAGAGCATCTAGCTCTAGACGCCATAGGGAAGAATTCCTAACAGAGTATTGTCCTGGCCATGCAGATCCTTACCCACCAACTCCAAATGCTATATTACCACCATGAAGTCCTCTCTCAGCTGGACGACCCCTTTCCAGCCATGGCAGAGGATCTCCCTCAACTCGCAGCAAATCTACAGGTGTCCCTATATCACATCATTCCAGCCACCTACTATGCTTTTGACATGGTTGCATGTGCTCCGCATGGCTCATAGTATTGGGCTTGAGGGACGATCTTCATGACAGGCTGCTTGACGTGCCTTGTCTGCGGGGACAGCCTCTTTGGGACAAAAGTGGAAGAAGCCGTTTGAGGTCAAAGACCATTCCTCTACAACATAGGAGCTAGCGGCTGAGCCCACTGGATTGTCCTCGCAGCACAGGAGACCTCAGCGCCCACAGTATAAGCGTACATGCCATTACAAATACTTTTAGCAGTTTTATCCGTGTCATCGCTATTAGCCCTACAACAGACTACCGCAAAAAGTCACCAATGAAGTCCCCAAGAAAAAACTGAACTTTTTTTTTTGTGTCGGAACGTACCGATGGAGGGGAGAACAGTTTGTCACCCTCACCAGATGGCAAACTTCATTTTAATCATTTATAGGTTCATCACCAAAACTTTAAAAACTTTCATTGAAAAAACACTTATCTTAAAATTGTCGCAGCTTGAAAATCCTTGCCCAAGAACACGACGTGCATGTTTCTGGATATGACTCCCTGCTTCAAGTGCTTTCAGCGTCCGTGTTATTGACAACTACCATTAAACGCCAACTTGCCAAAAGCAGCATTTTTCTAGGGACCAAGCTTCATATAATAGGCTGAAAACTGCTGCCATTCAAAGAAGAACCTGCCAATAGAAGAACAGGATAAACCCCATCAGGGGAAACCTTACTTCCCATTGGTTGGAAAAAGGGGGGAGAGGACCTTCCTCTATATGTGATTGGGTGAGTCCTGATGATGTAGGATGGACCTCCAATAAGAAGGGAAAACCCCTTCATCATCATCGTCATTGGTTGAATAAAAAAGACTGGTCCAATCGATCTCTTTGTTAAGGCCAAAGGTTGAACAGTGTTTAAAGTATATATCCAACGTTGTTTGAGCCATTGGAGCTGATGGATCCTGTCCCCACCTCTTGGGGACACCTCTTGCTTCAATAAACCTCTGATGATCACTTTTTCTAGAGGTTCTAATCTAAGTGATATGCTGGTCAAATCAACTTCTTCGGCAGATAGACCGGAGTTCCCATCTCCAGATCAAAGCGGCCATTTCCCCTGTTATAATTGCAAATTTTGTTCTGGGACATTATCAGGATTGGTGTGGACACATCCTACAATTGCACTTTCTTACACACGACGATGGAAAACTGATTGTCAGTCATCGTGCATGGTATGCATTTTGCAATGTCCATGCTCATTACTGTATGTAGGCAGAACTTCACGTTCTATCAAATTGAGAATAAGCGAACATGCATCCCGAGTACGTCAGGAGGTGCAGTCGGCACCGATCGTGGAATATTGCCTACTTCACCATCACATTTTTTTGAAGATTTGCTTTGGACAGTAATTGATCATGTATTGTATGATCCAAGAGGTGGGGACAGGATCCATCGGCTCCAATGGCTTGAACAACGTTGGATATATACTTTAAACACTGTTCAACCTTTTGGCCTTAACAAAGAGATCGATTGGACCAGTCTTTTTTATTCAACCAATGACGATGATGATGAAGGGGTTTTCCCTTCTTATTGGAGGTCCATCCTACATCAGCAGGACTCACCCAATCACACATAGAGGAAGGTCCTCTCCTCCCTTTTTCCAACTAATGGGAAGTAGGGTTTCCCCTGATGATGGGGTTTATCATTTTCTTCCATTGGCAGGTTCTTCTTTGAATGGCAGCAGTTTTCAGCCAATTATGTGAAGCTTGGTCCCTAGAAAAATGCCGCTTTTGGGTAGTTGGCATTTAATGGCAGTTGTCAATAGCACGGATGCTGAAAGCACTTATAGCAGGGAGTCATATCCTGAAATGTGCACGTCGTGTTCTTGGGCAAGGATTTTCAAGCTGCAACACGGAGGAGTGGCTCAGTGGTTGGGACAGGTTGCCTCAGGCTGGAAGACCGGGGGTTCAATTTCCACATGGGGACAAGCAACTTCAGGCCAGAGGGACTGGGGTCTCTAGTCCCATGGCCACTCCTTGTGGCCTTGGGCAAGCCACTTAACCCTCCATTGCCTCAGGTACACTTAGATTGTGAGCCCGTCGGGGACAAGGGAATAAAAAGTACCTGTTAGTATACATGTAATACAACCCAACAAATCTACCACAAGATACGAACCCTACGACACCTTCGACCTCTGTTGCAACTTGATGACTTCAGATCAGTTTTTCAGGCATTAGTTATCCCCCACTTTGATTATGCCAATGTAATCCTACAGGGCTTACCCAAAAGCACCTTAAACCCTCTACAGCTAGCTATGAATGTAGCTGCACGCGTTCTGAGTGGAGCTGCAAGAGCCGATCACATCACTCCGGTCCTTAAGAATTTACACTGGCTACCTATCCAATGCAGACTATCCTACAAGGCAACCATCATAACCTTCAAGGTTATCAACAAGTTAGCCCCTACATCTCTAATGGACCTTATACACCCCATGTCTACAAACAGACAAAGGAGATCTTGCACTGCCAATACCCTATCCATCCCTAGCGAAATAACAAAATGCATTAAGACAACAAGGAACAGAGCTTTTAAGTTTTACGCGCCCAGCTACTGGAATATGCTCCCAGCACCTATCAGAGCCATAACAGATTTAGCCAAATTCAGAAAAGCGCTAAAACACCATCTCTTCCTCATACTACTCGCAGCCCCCAAGCTAACATCTGCCGGCACACAACCATCCATTGACACACGAACACCCTTGAAAGAATGCATATGTGGTAGATATTGACTGTAAATAATTTGGAACTAATGTACATAGTTATTCCCTAATTGTTATCCTAGTTAATCTGCCTGTTCATTGTAATGCCTTGTCGGCACAATTTGTTATATGTAAACCACGCTGATTTTTAAGAGTGCGGTATATAAGAACAAACAAATAAATAAATAAATGTAAACTGCACTGATTCAAAAGAGCGTGGTATAAAAAAATAAGTGTTTTTTCAATGAAAGTTTTGGTGATGAACCTATAAATGATTAAAATGAAGTTTGCTGTCTGGTGGGGGTGACAAATTGTTCTCTCCTCTCTCGGTACGCTCTGACAAAAAAAAAAAAAGTTCAGGTTTTTCTTGGGGACTTCATTGGTGACTTTTTTGCAGTGATTGATTTTGTCACTGGTATTAGGGATCTTTTTTGTAGACTACAACAACAGTGATCCCAAGCCCCCCACCTATGGGCAGTGGTGCCCCCTAGAGAAGAAGCAACAGTCATCAGCACCTGGATCTGCTTCCAAGCAGACTCCTAGTTTTTGACTACCTGCCAGTCAGCATCAGGATCCGCCACTTCAGGTAGGCCTGGCAGTCTATAATGATGCATCACTCGGTTCAAAACATCATATTAGAGGGATACCACATCAACTTCACTGTGCCCCTCCTCCCTTCCTGCCATCCCTCAGTTCATGTACACCCCCTCAACACTTGCCCATCCTCTCACAAGAGAGAGCCAACTCCTCTGCAGCAGAGCCATCAAACAGGTACCCCTAAACCCACAGAGCCAGGGATTCTACTCAAGGTTCTTCCTCATTCCAAAGAAAAGCATAGTAACATAGTAAATGATGGCAGATAAAGACCAGCACGGTCCATCCAGTCTGCCCAGCAATACGGCAAGAGTAGGTTCACCTGTTGCTCTGTGCAGGCCACCCCTCCCCATGTCTTTGGTTAGGGGTGGACCCACCGCTCCATGTAGGACACCCCTATTTGTTGAGAAGTTAGATGGTTCAGTTTATTTTGTTTTTATCCTGTTGCTGTAAAGGGATCCGCTGTGCTTATCCCATGCTGTTTTGAATTCCGTCACCGTGTTTGCCCCACCACTTCCATCAGGAGAGCATTCCAAGCATCCACCACCCTTTCAGTGAAAAAATATTTCCTGACATTGCCTTTCAAGCAGAGGGCTCCGTCTGATCCGCAACCTTAACGTTCATATAAAATGAGAAAAATTTCAAAATGAACTCCCCCAGCACCATCCTGCTGCTGCTGCACTGTAATGACTGGCTGGCTCCCTGTACTTTAAAAGATGCCTTTACCCACATACCCATCCACCCTCATCATAGGCAATACCTTTGGTTCATCTTCCAGCATCATCACTACCAGTACCGGGTGCTTCCATTTGGCCTCTCGTCCACACTGTGGGTCTTAACCAAGTGCCTAGCAGTTGTCGCCGCCCACTTGCATTGCCAAGGACACTGTGTGTACCCCTATCTTGATGACTGTCTTGATTGTGCTCCATCTAGAGACTGAGCCACCACCATTCATCTGCAGACCCTAGGGTTTATCCAAGCTCATTCCCCAACAATCACTTGACTTCATCAGAGCCCGCATACACTTGTGCAGCTGTGGTGTTCCTACCACAGGAAAGAGTCAATACCTTCCAAAGGTTTTGCCATCACCTGGCCTCCTCATCCTGGGCCACTGCCGGGACGATTCTTCAGCTGCTGGGCCACATGGCAGCGGTAGCAGTGCATGTTCTGCTTGCACACCTCGTCTTCTGCCCCCTGCAGTGTCATCTCAAGCTCCATTTGGTGCCAACATTTGCAGATGTTCCGTGCCAAGATCCCTCTACCCAGACACCCCTCAGGATACTTACACCAGTCCCCTCCGGTGGTGGGCCACATCAGACAACTTGAAGCACAGAAGGTTCTTCCAAGCTTCACTATACAACCTCTTTCTCTCGACCAACGCCTCTTCTTATGGCTGGGGAGCACACCTCATGTTCCTAATGATGCAGGGAAGGTGGTCTCCTCAAGAATGCAAACGGCACATCATTGTCCTCTAGCTCAGAGTGTTTTTTTTGCATGCTCATGGTCTTCCAGACATGGGTATCTCACAGGATTGTCTGGGTACAAACATAACCAAATCATGTTCTATATCAATGAACAAGGTTGAGCGGGCTCTCTCTGTACAGGGAAGCAGTGCGCCTTTGGCACTTGGCCTTGAGTGTGGTGCCCACAGTGAAAGCAATCTATCTGCTGGGATGGCAGACTCCCTCAGCCTCCATCTGGATCTGCATGAATGATCCCTCGACAGGAACACGGTGCAACAAATCTTCAGTACTTGAGGCATCCTGGAGATTGACCTCTTCACCTTGAAAAAAAAATGTAGTGTCCTCCTTTTCTGCTCCATTTGACCCAGCAGTTGCCAACTAGCGTACGATGCCTTCGACATCTCCTGGAGTCTGGCCTCTTCTAGGCATTTCCTCCCTTCCCTCTACTCTCCCGTCAGGATACAAGATGACCATGCTTGGGTAATCCTTATCGTGCCCCAGTGGGCATGACAGGCTTAGTTCCCACACCACCTTGCCATGGCTATAGCGCTGGACCCACACTCATTTCTTCTCACTCAGGACAACGAGCGCTTGCTGTTCCGCAGTCTCATCAGCCTTTCCCTCGCAGCTTGGAATTTGAGCACACACCTAACACTGGACACCTCAATTCCAGTGGAGATACAGACTATCCTCTTTGCCTGCAGGAAACCTTCAACGCTCCTTTCCTATCAGTGGAAGTGGACTTGTTTTCATGCAGTAGGCTTCAGTGCAAGGCTAAGACTGCATATCCTGTCAACTTAGTCTTGTTCTCTCCTACCTCCTGCACTAGTCCAGCTCCGGTCTGCAAACGTCCTCTGTCCACTACCACCTTTCTGCTATTGCTGTGTGTCACAACCTCATTGACAAGAAGTCCATTTCTGTGCATCCTCTGCTGTCTTGATTCATGAGGGGCTTCAGAACACCAAACTACCTATCAAACCACCTACACTGGCATGAGATCTTAATGTCATCCCTGCTGAACTCGTTAAATCTCCCTTCAAACAGCTAGGTTCAGCTTCGCTCAAGCCCCTCACCTGGAAAACTGTTTCTCATAGCAATCTCCTCAGCGTGTCACATCAGTGAACTTCAAGCACTGATAAACTCTCCTCCCTACACCCTGTTCTTGCACAACAGTGTCATCCTTCAGACTCATCCCAAGTTGCTTCCTAAAATTGTCTAGGACTTTTAACTCAGTTGGTCAGTAATTCTACAGTTTATTCCCAACACCTCATGCTGGGACTCCAGAGGAAACCCTCCACCCGCTGGATTGCAGAAGGGCTCGACTGTACTATCTTGCGGCAATCGCGAACCTTCACACTTCCTTTTGACTCTTCATCACCTTTAGTCCCAACAATCCAGGCCTTCCAGCCTCCAAGTTTACCCTCTCAGCCTGGATAGCTGACTGCATCTCCTTTATTATGACCAGGTGAATCTAACTTGCGCAGGACACATTGGCCCTCATCACTTGAGAGCAAAAGCAGCCTCAAGCGATGAGGTTGCTGGTTTTGCTTCCATGTCGGCCATGGACATTTGCAAAGCAGTCACCTGGTCCTCCATTCACCCCTTCACTAAATACTACTGCCTGGATGCAGCTTTGGGATTGGACCTGGCCTTTGGACAGGCTATCCTCCACAACCTCTTTACTCCTTAATGAGCCTTCTGCCTCCCACATGGGAGGTCGGACAGCAAGCGCATACCCTTTGAGACGGCCCTCAGCTCTGGATTTACCAACAGTGTGTGCCTGTATCACCTTTTCTTGTCTCCAGAGAAAGCACAATTGCTTATCTGTAATGGTGGTTCTTTGTAGACAGCAGGGGTATATACCCACACTCGCCTACCCACCATCCCCTCGGTCATGAGATCAAAGAAAAACTCAACAAAAGAGACCAAGAGAGAGCTCATCCAGAGGCCAGTTCTTCCACTATACTTCGGATGCCGGACTCCTCCCTCAGACTCTATCTCCTTGCTTACATCCTCGAGCACTTCTTATGTCACGTGAGCTCTGCCTACTTCAGCTATGTTAGACTGAGAGGGAAAAGCGTGGGCTGGCTGACATGGGAGGTGCATGCATGCTCAGAAGTCCAAAAAACTTCTCTGAGCTAGGGCAGAGCCATGTACTTGACTCAGTTGGAGACTTCACCAATGGAGTGTGGCGGCATACCCTTCTGTCTACAGAAAATCCCTATTACAGGTAAGCAACTGCACTTTATCCTGTGACTTCTTAATTTCCTGAGAAGTCTTTCATGTGGGACTGTGTCAGACATGTTCTGAAAATCCAAATACATGTTTGTTTATACCTGCAAAACAAATCTGATAAATTGGTAAGGCAAAATTTTGCCTTTCCTAAATGCATACTGATGTGTTCCCATTAAGTCATGTCAGTTTTTATGGTCAGTAGTTTTCAGAATAGCTTCAATCATTTTGCCAGACATCAACACCAGGCTTACTGATCTATAGTTTCCCTGATCACCTCTGAGACACTTTTTCAGAATTGATGTTACATCGGCCACTCTCCTGTTCTCAAATTCTGGGCTGTTTTTAACTAAATGTCCTTTTGCATTATGAATCCAACATCTCTACCTGTCCAAAAATTGTAAAGAAAAGGACTGAAACTTAAGAGGGCAGTTCTGAAAGCCATTTAACTGGGTAGAATGACTTTTATACAAAAAACTGCTTTCCTGTAGTCCATTAAAGGCATACAGTAATAAGGTAATGAGAAGCCATTTCCACAGGTGTGTTAAGATCCGGGGAGGAAGCAACATGTGTACATGATATGTTCACAAGTACATGTGCTGTTTTTACCCTCTAGGCTGCCCAAGTGCAGAAATGACTGCTTTTAGTATACATTCTTAAGAATAATTTTCAAAAAGGAACTACTTGCATAGTTTGAAAATTAGCATAAAGTGCACATGCTATAAAAGTGTCTTTATACTGTGCCAAAATGTGTGTGATTTTGAAATTTACCTAGTTATATTTTTTTTAAAGAACTACCCACCAGAGGGCAGTATAAGCTCTTGGATGACAGAGTGGCTTGGGGACTCTCCACAATGATCTTTAAATCCCCTTCATGTCTTCACAGGCGCAGAGGGTAAGGCTGGAATGGCTGCTATCGCTGATCCTGACACATCCTGTGATTTGGACAAATTTATCAAGGAACTGAGAAAAGTATTGCCTGCATATGCTCACCCAGTCTTTCTACGCCTCCTCCCTAAAGTGAACAAAACAGGTGAGCGATGGCACCCAATAAAGACAGTTGAGTTTGTTTATTTATTTGATATTTTAGATAGAGAGAAAGATTACCTATGTGGTTTACAATTAAAAATCAAACAAAATAAATGTGCATAATCAGTTAATATTAGTATACAATACACAAGCCCACATGCTTTTGTAGTTGGATAACTTTATTGGCATATCAATTGTATAGGTGTTGCCAAACTAATCTATGTAGTAAAGGAATAACAGCCATCACTGATCCATGCCCCCTTCCCCAACTGCTGATACTCCTCGCCCCCTATGCTCTTATTCCCATCACTGCAGCCTTCATGCAGATAAACCTGTCGCTCACCCCATGTTCCAAAATCGCTTCTGTCCATATTCCCCATATTTCCTTTGCGTTCATACACACTATAAAAGAGCAGGGAATGATCAGCTGTATTGTTCCACAGCTCCTGCCCTATTTTCAATGGTCAGCATTTTCCATCAAAGGTTGTAGGGGAACATTTCTCTTCCTCTTATAAAGGATTAAAAAAATGCCATAGAGAAAATGATCTGCAAATAACATAGTCAATGCCTCATCATAAGGTTATGGGTGTTTAGACACAGGCTGCTCCTTTGTAGCACAGTGCTTTAGCCTAGTGCTCCTCCCCCTGCTAAATTCTGAGGACTTTCTTCCTGCATACCCCTTGGGGGTCATTCTGAAGCACGAAGAGCAGGGATGGACATCTATCCCCACTATTTGTGCCCTTTCCCGATCCCCTCTAACCTCCCCATGCATTGTATGGGGAAATCGGAAAGAGGAGGAGCAGGGGTGGCGTTAGGGTGGGCAGTGGGGGGGGGGGGGGGGTCATTGGCCCCAGATGTACAGCACCGATTCCACTGTTGACCCGTTACGTCTGGGGCCAACGGCTTGAATGGGGAAGTTATTCCACCTCTGAGGTGAAATAAGTTCCCCTAGTTGGTGGGGGATGATGGACCCGGGGCTCAGAAAGGGCAGGAGGGGGCAGAGGACATTCCCCGCAGCCCGTCCTTGGCCTTAGGAGGCCAGAGTGGAGGTTGGGCTGCGAGGAATGCACTGTTTTGTCTGGCAGCTGGGGATCGCGGCTTTTGAATGGAGCTGTGGTGCCATGGCGCTGCGGTTCCATTCAAAATTCCTGACTGAGCTAGCCGGGCAAGGCCTGCACGTGCAGGCTGACCGGAATCAAGGTCCCGGCCTGCATGCGATTCTGATCTCGGGGGGCTAATGTGCCCCATGGGATCAGAATCCTTGCTAACTCTGTGTGTCCGGTTCTGACAGGATGTCCAGGTCAGAATTGGGCCCCTTGTGTTTTGGCCTCTGAAATAACTACTTCCTGCTTTTTGCCTTCTCTGCAGTGACCTACAAATTCCAGAAGACAGAGATGAGGAAAGAGGGTTTTAACCCTCATATAGTAAAGGACAGCTTGTACTTGCTGGATTCCGGGTGTGGGAAATACATCCCACTGGACAAAAACATCTTTGAGAGCATCCAGTTAGGGAAGCTGAAGCTGTGAATTATGCTGAGCTCTGGAGCCGTGCACAGATACAGTGACTGGAAAGGGCTGCAACCATAGGGGCTATATCCTATGCATTCCAGCATTTGTTGCAGTGCATATCCACTAGGATATGGACCAGTGTTGAGATTTGAAATTGACAAAAGTGCACAAAGCTTGCTCTGTTTGTTTACACAGTTTTGAAACCGTACATATTTCCTCCAGGGACTGAATTTCCTGGAGCTGCAGAAAGGGGGGGAAAAATGAAAAAAAAAATACAGAAGTTTGAAATATGTAATAAAATAGGGTGGCATGGAATTCTGCTGAAATATGCTGAAATTCAAATATTTCACCTTTTCTCTTTGTGGAGGAGGTGGTCGGTTGATTTATTTTTTTACTTTTAAAGTTGAATTGTTTTGTAATTAATTTTATTATATTTTTATAATTTCACTTTAAGGGAAGTGAGCAAAGCTGCTGCTTTCTCTGCTGCTATAGTAAATCTTTTCTGTCCATTCCTCTTGTGGCATTTTCTTTCTCAGGATCGTAGGAACACTACTGAACCCTGAGAAGAGAAATTTAGACTTTCTGCAAAAAAAGGGAAATTACTTTTCAGGGAAAACTTGTGATCTTGAATTAACACATTTGCATAATGGTGTGAAGAATCTTGGTGAAATTATGTAAATACAGCTCCAGCCTATTCCTCTGTCAGTTCTTCTCCCTGCACGCTGATTCCGCATGTCCCAAATTTGGGTTTTCCTCCTGATCAAAATCAACCTCGGGTGCTGATTCTGGATTTGTCCTAGTGCAGCTATAAAGCTGTTAACAATACAAGTCTTTATGTAGACATGGGCCTTTTGATGCGGGGTGAAGGTGATTTGGTGCCTGCTTCACAGACCTTCTGTTCTTCTTGTAGTACACCTTTGTCCAGCTCTATCCCCTGTCCTGTCCCTAAAACCCTTTGTACATCACTCTGCAGGCCTGGATTTCGGCATAGGCAACTGCCTCCTGCACCAAACTCTGATGGGTGCCAGTAGGCTGCCACTCCAGCCAGGCCTTCATCTGATACGTCTCGGCTACTGTTTCTGGACGTTGGGTCAGCAGCAGCCGCCGCGTAACAGCTCGGAGAAAGTTCATGTGGGACCGTCTGAGCTGGCATGTAGTTTCGGGCACAGTGAAGCTTTGTCTCTGCATGACTTTCCCCATTAATAGGAACTATGTGTAGAGAAGGGGGGGGGGGTGAGGTTCACTGGGCCTGAGCCCTGAACTTAGCTTTTCTCTATTACAGTGGAGGCAGCAGGGGGAGGCCTGTGAGGGAGGGATAATTTCTAGGGTGACTAACCCCCATCCCCATAGCCTTTGATAAATGGGGTGTGTAGGGGAGGGTCTCCTCTCACCCTGTGCTTGTGGGTGTCCAACTTTTTAAATTAGGCCTGCTTCTCTTCTTTCACCTCAGCCGCCATCCAGCAGTACCCTCCACCACGAAGAACCTGCCTCCCCTTGGTTACCTTATGCTATTATCCTTTCCCCCTCTGGCCTACCTACACCCCTCCCCAAGCTTTTCATCCAGGACCCCATCATTTTCTACTTTTGGCTGACTTGACTCATCTCCTACCCCTTTCCTCTGCACCTGCTCCTCCTATACCATTCACTCTCTCTGCCAAATCCAGTTAGAGTGCATTGAAAAAAAACCCTCTCCAGGTTGCCCCAACATGTGCCCAACACATGAAGGTAGATTTTAGTTAGGATGCGGAGCCTCTTGTAAAAGGGGTGCAGGACTGCATGCGTATGGATTTCCATGTCCAGTGGGAGTCGTGCTTTTAAGAAGTTGCATTATAAGCAGATAGAACTGCTAGTGTTTTCCCACGTCCATTTTACTTTGTTTAAATGACAGACATTCAAATTTTGTTTAAAACTACCACCACTTAAAATCCACAACATTACATGTTTGTTATCAGACATTCCAGTCATTATGTCACACAACACAGCACCGTGTGTCACAATAATTAAAGACGTGTTGTCTTGTATCCTGCAATCTCTTGGATTCAAGAAACTAAACCATCCTTTGGTTTAGTAGCATTTCCGTTAGTTTACTTAGCATAGAGGTCAGACTGTAACTGGTCTGCAGTTACCAACCTCTTCTGTATGTCAGCAAAAGTGGAAGTCCCTTTGTGAAATGTAAGATCCAGAGAGAGATGAAGCTCGCTTCTGAAGCTATGACAGGTATGTGGTAATTTTTAAAATCTGACATGCAGACAACAGAGGGTTGGGCACAGAAATGGTTTCTTTTGACATTAGCGAAACCTGTGCACATCTAGTCTGGTCAAACTGAGAGAAGGCCTTCCTGGGGGTGGGATTAGCATTTACCCATATATTGTATAAAATATGCATGTTACAGAAGTCTAAATTTATGCGTACTGACCAGCAAGTATAAATGTGTGCATATATTTTCCATTGGAAAGGTTGCCATGGATTGCAGGTGCAGACTGTCCCTTTGAAAATGGGGGAGGAGTGATTTTATAATGGGCTTAAAATAAGCACCTATGTTCCTTTTATAAAATATCCAGTCCTGGCCTCTCTAACCTACAAATCATCTTGCACAAGTATACACCTGCTTGAAAGAAGGCGTAACTATGCATGTGCCTGTTCACTTGTGCAGGGCTGATGCAAGGATTGGAGGCGCCTTAAGGGGGCCCCTCCATGCAGCCTCCCCTATACAGGGCCTGCGGTGGCAGGAATAGCTACAAAATGCCAATGCAGTGCTTACCTTAGTGCTCTGGCACTGTGCTGCAGTTTCAGGCTTTTACTAGTGGCTGCTTCCACGCCCTCTGCAGCAGGCTTCTGGTTTATGCATCGGAGAGGGTCAGAGGTGAAACTGTGTGGGGAGCACCAGAGCTCTCAGGGTATGCTTGGCCATAGGCAACTGAACAGGGCTTCCACTCTATCGAGGGAACCCAGAGGCCGTGGGGGTCTTAATTTCCACACCAGAATGATCAGGCCTGCTGTATAAAAGGGAGAACAATCTGGACTCCGGAAGCTTTCCTCACAGAATTGACCCCTCTACACCAGGGGACCCAGTTACCATCAATCCCCTAGAAGATGGGGAGCAGCGCCCAGCAATGTTGCCAGAACGTCTTGCCAGATGGTTATCCTTGCCCACAGCGTCGCGGTTTTATAGCTATTGCTGCCGCTGCAAACCCCTGGGTAGGGGTGGTGGCAGTGGCAATGAGCCCCCCCCCCCCCTGAGGGCTGGCACTCTAGGCAACTGCCTAGTTTGCTTAATGATAGTGCCGGCCCAACAGACTAGAGCGGCAGCAATCAAAGCAAAATGATAGGTCCTGACAGCCAGACAAATTCAAAGAGCCATCAGCACATTCTTTTACCTGCAGGTAGAGCAGGGGCACACATCCATCCAAAGGAAAGTCTCAATATGGAAAAGTATGATGTACAATTATACATTTTTACAGGGCTTTTGTTGGAAGGGTGGTGTTCAGATAATCCATGATTGTTTCAGTTTATTATCAAAATCTCAGGGGTGGGGGGGGGGCAGAAACTACCTTGCACCAGCCCTATACACGCATATGTCCTCATGTGGTTTTATCGGAGCTTGTTTCCATGTGTAAAACATGCTGAGAATGCTTCCCAATTACATAAGTAGTAAAGGAGAGATCCTGGAGGTCTTAGTCTATACCAAAAGCTGCTATCCTGTCTGTTTTTATGCTATGTGAGCGCTCTTTATAATTGGGTGCTACCGCTGAAGCCCTCCCTTTTGCAAGAAGGTGAAATGTGGTGTGGCACAATCTACCCAATTGTGTTTTGCATAAAATGAGGTGAAAAGGACTGTGTTTAGTAATAATTTGACTAAGAGCGTAACATGTGTAGGAGGTCACACTACCTGTACACAAAGAGGCAGGAAGAGATGACGCATGCACTGTAGTTTATTGTTGTACACATTCCATCAACATCCAATAAAGCGCTTGGTCATGGTTTGCTTGGCCTGTGCCTCTGGTTGATTTTGCATACTGTAAAATGACAAGAGATGTACAATGGCAGAATGGACTGCCAAATGATGGATGAAATTTAATGTAGACAAGTGCAAAGCAATGCACATAGGGAAGAATTCCCCAAATTATAACTGCATGATGGGATGATGGTAGGTTCCGCACTGGGACTCTACCCCAGGAAAAGAATCTAGACGACATTGTAGAGAATATGTTGAAATATTCTGTTCTGTGTGCGATGGCAGAGAAGAGAACAAAGGGAGCTGGTATGAAAACTGGCAGTCAAACAGGTCTTTATTATGCCCCAACGCGTTTCGGCCAACAGGGCCTTCTTCAGGGGGAAACGAGCCTCAAAGATATGATGATAGTATTATTCTGCTTTTACTTTGCATTTAATATGGATATATTTGTTTGTATGTTTAATATTTTGTATGGATGTATTTTTTAGATTATTTATGTTTTTTATCAATTCTCAATAACCTTTGAGGCTTGTTTCCCCCTGAAGAAGGCCTGTTGGCTGAAATGCATTGGGGCATAATAAAGACCTATTCGACTGCCAGTTTGCGTACCAGCTCCGTTTGTTCTGTAGTACTACACTGCGGGTACCTGTGCTCTGATTTTGTCGTCCTGTGTATGATGGCAGCCAAAAAAGCAAACATGTTTGTAAAGGAATGGAGAATAAAGCAAAGAATATAATGCCTCTGTATCACTCCATGTCATGATTGTATCTTGAGTGTTGTGTGCAATTCTGATTATTTCATCTCAAAAAAGATATAGTGGAATTTAGATGAGGTACCAAGAATAGCACTCAAAATAGTAAAGGGCAGGACCCAGTAGCAAGCTAGAAATGCACTCTGTGTGACTAAGAAATCTGGCATCCCTCTCCAGCCTAGCCACATGCTTTAACTCGCTCTTGTTGCACTTCCTAGAAGCCTAGTGGTGATAGCAGTGTCTTTTCTATACTTGGCTCTGTGTAGCCCCACTGCTCGCACAGCCCTTGGTAGGGCCCTGGTAAAGGGGCTGGATGACTTCCATATGAGAAAAGACTAAAAAGAGTTCTTTTAGCTTGGAGAAGAGACAGCTGAAGAGCGATATGATAGAGGTCTATAAAATCCTGAGTGGAATGGGTAAACTTGAATTGATTTACCCTCAATAAATACAAAGATTAGGGGACATTCTATAAAGTTGCTAAGTAGTACATTTAAAACAAATAGATTTTTTTTTATCCAACACATAGGGCCATGTTTATAAAAAGTTAATATGTGTTAAGTGAAGTTAACGCACGTTAAGTGCTGTAAAACCTTTAGTAAACATACCCCATAATTAGGTTCTGGAATTCATTGCCAGAGGATATAGTAAAAGTAGTTACTATAGTTGCATTTAAAATAAAAAAGGTTTTGGACAAGTTCTGCAGGAAAAGTCCATAAACTATTCCATGTCTTCCTTCTAGACCAGTCCAGACAAAGGGGATTGTGTTCTCCTACCAGCAGATTGGTGGAGACAAAGAACCAATGAAAAGCCCAAGTTTCAATGACATCCCGCCCATGCCTCTATATGCCTTAGCCACCAGAGGTCTCTTCAGTATTTCTGTGTCTCCAGCAGATGGTAGATGGATTTTCTCCTCTCTGAAAATTTGAGAGGAAAAGGTTGATTAAACGTTCATAAACGACCACCTTGAGGGGGACTCTGTCACTTCAGTGTAATGTTGGAGGCTCCACTAGACTGCAGTCTTTTCGGTCACTATAGGAAGAGGGAAAATTTGGTTCAGCTCCACGCTGTTATAAGAGCCTGTTGAGCAGCCAGAAATTGGAAGGATCACAGCCGTAGCCTCGCACAAAGATTGCAGAAAGCTCTCAGAGGGATCTGCCTGCCAGCCACCTTAAACGCAGAGCTGCAAAAGACAGTGAAACAGTTTCAGGGGAGTAGAGCTGAGCCTGGCACGGATCCTCTGCCTAGGGCTCTCGGGGTGAATACCAAGGCTTGACTTCATCATTGTCCTTGTTGGAGGCTCCTGATTCAGTTGGTCTGTGATTCAGTTCGAGGTAGACCGCTGATGACTGTTGGTGTGGTGTGTGGGTTTCCCCACTGTTTACTGCACGTGTTAGTAGTATTTTCTGCTAAGCAGCTCCAATGCATGTTCCTACTCTTCTCCAGGAACAAGCAGGAAGTCGGCCCTCGCATATGGGTGACGGCGCTGACGGAGCCCTCATGCGGAGCAATTCCCCAGCTTTCAAAGAAAGCTTTTGGGATTGCCTGCGCATGTGCAGTCCCCTTCCCGCCCAAGGGTGCCATCTTGCTCAGTCTCCCTTTTTCCGCGGAGCCCAATGGACGTTGTTTCGCTGTCCTCGGAAAAAGTGCGTCAAAACTTCTGAAGAATCATTTCTTCGACCCGGTTCAACGCCGGTTCCCTTCCCGCCTTTGGCTTGGTACACTGGTATCAAGTCCAGATACATTTTCATTTTTGTCTTAGTGACTAGCATTTGCGCTCTTTGTTTTTTCTTGATTTTCACTGGCAGCCCAGTCATTTGACCTTGCAGGGGCCCTTTTTCCCCCGGTGGCTGCCAGCGAGTTCAAGAAGTGTGATCAGTGTAAGAAGTTGATTTCTCTTACCAACACACATGACTGCTGCCTCCGATGCCTCAGGCCCGACCATGACCCGTTGGTCTATGGCCCGTGTGGCAAGATGTCTTCCAAGGCATTGAGGAGCAGGCAGCATCAACATGTGAGGATTTTCTCGGAGTCTGCAACCGTCCGAGCCCGGACCTCGTCAGAGGCCTCGAAGTCTCGGGAGTTGTCTGACACCGAGCGTCGTGGGTCCTCTGAGCGGGGGTCTCCCTCTAGAGAACACTGAAGGAAGAAGAAGCTCATGAGGGTGATGTCGTTGGAGGCCTCTGATCGGCCTGGGCCCTCAGGTTCCAGGATGTGGAGCCCCGACCGTCACCCCGGGTCCTCAGAGTCAGAGCGGCCGGCCAAACTACCTCGTAAGGAGCCGGAGATGCTAACACCTGTTGTCCTTGTGGACTCTCCTCCGGGAGAGCCGACGTCGGGCCTGACAACGTCGGGGCCTGAGACGGAGGCTGCGGAGCCTTCTGATCTTGGTCTCAGGATGGCGGCCCTGGAGAGCAGCATGGCTGCCTTCATGGAGCAGTAGCGGGCACTGATAGCCGGTCTCACCGGTCCATCCGCCCCGACCACTGGGACCTAGAAGTCCAAGTCGACCCCGGAGGCCGAGCCGATCCTCGAGTCAATCAGGGCTCGAGTCAGTCCTCGGTTAAGGTCTCCCTCGACCTCCCGTTCTGGGCCGAGGTTGTCGACGATGAGGAGTCTCCAGACACCCACTGTACCCAGTGTATCCCATCGGACTCACCGGGTTCGGAGCCTCGAATAAGGTCCCTCCCGGAGGACACAAGGTTCTCAGACTTCGTAGGGACATGGCCAAGGCTTTGGCATTTCCTGCGGAGTCTGAGGAGGAGCCTCAAGCCAAGGAGCTCGAGGCCCTCCAGTATGACTTTCTCCCGAGGGAAGCTCTTACTGTGCCGGTGCCTCCGATGCTGGAATGGCTAATGCTCCGCATGTGGGCGTCCCTGGCCTCGATGTCAGTTCTCAGCAAACAGGTCGATTTTCCATTTATTGAGTCCGCAAGAGCCCTAGGTTCCAGAAAGCACAGCTGCCGCACAACTCCATGGTTGTGAAATCGGCCATGCAAAGGCTCAAGAGCCAAAAGATGCACTCCTTGGTGTTTCCCGGCCGGGAGGCCTGGAACCTGGATGCCCTCGGCAGAAAGTGCTTCCAGGGCTCGATGCTGCAGTGCTGTGTCCAGACCTACCAGTTGTACATGGGCATGTACTTATGGGATCTGGCAAAGGAGATTGCTGGGTTCTCGGCTGGCCTCTCCGAGGAACCCTTGCAGCGCTTCAAGGCCTTGTCAACTGGGATTCGAGCGTGCTCGAAGTTTGTCTCGAGCAGCCTATGGCGGCTTTGAGGCTTCGGTGCATGCCATCAGGCCTTGCTAATGTCGTCGGACCTGGAGTCATGGGTTCAGGACAAGTTGGTCGATGTCCCTTGCCGAGGTGACAACCTATTTGGCAAACCCATGACTGAAAAGGCTGCGGAGATCGAGTCCGAGTACTTAACCCAGACAAGGCTCTCCAAGAAGACTTCTGCCCCTTCTCACAAAAAGAAGGGCTCGGGTAAAAAGCCCTTTATCCAGAGGAAGGTTAATGCCTACCACAACTACCTCACTTACCAGGCCACCCCAGCTCCCCAACAGGGGCAGCAGGCCAAGGGACAGGGGCACGGCCCGCGTAGGCAGAAAGCCCCCGAGCCTCCAGCTCTGGCTCCCACACAGCCAGGAGGGGTTTTTTTGACTCCCACAGCATTGCTTCTCTCCCATCTCTGGTATGGCCTTGCACAGGAGGAAGACTGACCCTGTATGCCCACAGGTGGTCAGCAGTTACCACTGATACCTGGGTCCTGCAGATAGTGCAAAATGGGTATCTACTCCATTTCGACCAAATACCACCCTCCTCCTTTCCAGGAGAGACTCCTTCTACAGGAGTTGGCAGGTCTTTTGAAGGACCAGGCGGTGGAACCAGTGCCCCACCACCTGGAAGGGCGAGGCTTCTACTCCAGGTATTTTTTCTCATACCAACGAGAACAGGAGGCCTCAGGCCCATCCTCAACTTGCGGAATCTGAACAAGTTCCTGGTAAGGGAAAAGTTCAAGATGCTCTCTTGGAATATTGCTGCCATACCTCCAGCAGGGAGACTGGCTATGCTCCTTAGATCCAGAGGATGCTTATACCCATATCCTCATACATCCAGACCACAGATTTGTGGTGGGAGGAAACCACTTCCAGTACAGGGTACTTCCATTTGGTCTAGCATCCGCTCCCAGGGTATTCACCAAATACCTGGCTGTGGTAACAGCCTTCCTCAGGAACCAAGGGATTTTTGTTTTCCCATATCTGGATGACTGGCTGATCAGAGGCCAGGAGGCCCAACAGGCCACTTCTCATACAGTAAACCTGCTACAGCATCTGGGTTTTGTCATAAATCACGCAAAGTCTACTTTGCTCCCCACTCAGAACTTGGAGTTCATAGGGGCAAGACTAGACACCCTCCGGGCAAGGGCTTACTTGCCGGAGGACAGGGCAAACCGGCTGCTGGCGATTGCTGACTGACCTGGTGAACTATCTCAGATTTCAGCGAGAAACTTCCTCCGCCTACTAGGCCATATGGCCTCCACGGTGCATGTAACACTGAATGCTCATCTGCACATGAGAACAGCTCAATGGTGCCTCAGAGACCAGTGGACACAGTCCACAGGTCACCTGACAAAGTCCCCCATCAGAGACTTTTGGCGAAGCTAAAAAGTCATGGGATAGGAGGCAGTGTACTATTGTGGATCAGGAACTGGTTAAAAGATAGAAAGCAGAGGGTAGGGCTAAATGGCCAATATTCCCAATGGAAAAAGGTGAATAGTGGAGTATCCCAGGGATCTGTACTGGGTCCGCTGCTTTTTGACATATTCATAAATGACCTGGAAAAGGGAATAACTAGTGAGGTTTATCAAATTTGCAGATGACACAAAACTGTTTAAAGTTGTTAAAACCCAAGAGGATTGTGGAAAACTGCAGGAGGATCTGGATAAATTGGAAGACTGGGCATCCAAATGGCAGATGAAATTTAATGTGGACAAGTGCAAAGTTATGCACCTAGGAAAGAACAACCCACACTATAGTTACATGATGCAAGGCTCCACATTAGAAACCACCACCCAGGAAAAAGATTTAGGAGTCATCGTGGATAACATGTTAAAACCCTCCGCCCAGTGTGCAGCAGCGGCCAAGAAAGCAAATAGAATGCTAGGTATCATAAGGAAAGGGATGGAGAATAAAACAAAGGATGTTATAATGCCTCTGTATCGTTCCATGGTACGACTGCACCTTGAATATTGTGTGCAATTCTGGTCACCGTATCTTAAAAAGGACATAGCGTTATTAGAAAAAGTACAGAGAAGAGCCACCAAATTGGTGAAGGGGATGGAAGGCTACTCCTATGAAGAGAGGCTAAGAAGGTTAGGGCTCTTTAGCCTGGAGAAGAGACGGCTGAGGGGAGATATGATAGAGGTCTATAAATCAATGAATGGAGTGGAATGGATAAACGTGGATCAATTGTTTACGCTATCAGAGTATAGAAAGACTAGGGGACATGTAATGAAGCTACAGGGTAAACTATTTAAGACAAATAAGAGAAAATATTTTTTCACTCAACGTGTAATCAAACTCTGGAATCTGTTACCGGAGGATGTAGTAAGGGCTGTTAGTATAGCTGGGTTTAAAAAAGGTTTGGACAAGTTCCTGGAGGAAAGGTCCATAAACCACTATTAAAAAGGGACCCAGGATATCAATGCTTGACCCCAGTACAAGCATTGTGGAACCTGTGTCTTTTGGGGATATTGCTAGGTACGTATGACCTAGATTGGCCACTGTTGAAACAGGATACTGGGCTTGATGGACCTCAGTCTGACCCAGTATGGCATGTCTTATGTTCACCTCAGAGACAGAATAGCGGTGTCCAAGCGGCTCCTAAAGTCATTGCAGTGGTGGCTTTAGCCATCCAACCTGCTCAGGGGAGTGCCTTTTCAGCCTCCCTTGCATACAAAAGTTCTAACGACAGATGCATCCTTGCTGCGCTGGGGAGCCCATTGCCAGGGTTCCTGCACTCAGGGGCTGTGATCTCCTCAGGAGGCTACGCACCAAATCAACCTCTTAGAGCTGCGAGCGATTTGCCTGGCTCTGTGAACCTTCTGTCAGGTTCTCTAGGTCAGTCTGTCTTAGTGCAGACAGACAACCAGGTAGCAATGTTCTATGTGAACAAACAGGGGGGGGCACAAGTTCTCGCCTCCTATGTCAGGAGACTCTGGACCTCTGCTCATTTGCAATCAGACAAGGTATGTCGCTCAAAGCAATTTATCTGCCTGGTCAGGAGAACGTTCTAGCAGACAAGCTAAGCATGATTCTCCAACCTCACGAATGGCAACTGAATCTGGATGTGGCACAGTGGATTTTCCACCGCTGGGGGTATTCGTCCATAGATCTCTTTGCCAATCCACAGAATCATCAGTTGCCCAGGTTTTGCTCCAGACAACCACACCTTCAGAGGGTGGCTGCGGATGCGTTTCTCCTCTCTTGGTCAGTGGGCCTCCTGTATGTGTTTCCTCCTATGCCTCTGGTGGCCCTAACATTGTTCAAGATCCTTTGGGACAAGGCCGCGGTCATCCTGGTAGCCCCCAGATGGCCAAGACAGCCTTGGTTTCCGCTCCTCCTCCAGTTGGCAGTGGAGACCCCAATCCTTCTGGGGATGCAGCCCGACCTGCTGTCTCAGGAACAGGGTTCTCTCTTGCACCCCAACCTCAGGTCCCTCAACCTGATAGCATGGCTGCTGAAAGGGTAATGCTGGCCCCTCCTTCCTAAAAATGTGGAAGAAGTGTTACTGGCCTCCAGGAGGCAATCCACTAGGAAGTCCTACACCTTCAAGTGGTGTAGGTTTGCAGAGTGGCGTATGCAACGCAAGGAAAACCCCTTCTCCTGCCTTGTACCGGTTGTGTTGCAGTACTTGCTTCATCTCTCAGAATTAGGTCTTAAGTCTAACTCTGTCAGGGTTCACCTGAGTGTTTTGTCAGCAAACCACTATCCAGTGGAAGGGCAACCTCTGTTGGCTCACTCCTTGATGTCCAGATTCCTCAGAGGTCTGCTTCTTCTAAAGCCCCCGGTTTGTCCTCCAGCAACTGAGTGAGACTTGAATGTGGTCTTGCAGCAGCTTACTTGCCCACCTTTTGAGCCGATGTCAACATGTCATCTGCGCTTGCTCTTCCTGGTGGCACTCACATCTGCCAGACGTATGAGTGAGCTGCAAGCGCTGGTATCTGATAGACTGTACACACGGTTTTATGGAAACAGGGTGGTCCTTCGCACTCACCCCAAGTTCCTTCCGAAAGTGGTCTCCTCATTCCACCTCAACCAGGAGGTGGTGCTTCCAACTTTCTTTCCCAGGCCGCAAGCCAGCTGGGCAGAGGCGGTATTGCATACCCTGGACTGTAAGAAGGTGCTCGTTTTCTACCTGGAGCGTACGTGGGGACATAGGAGGGCTTCTCAGCTCTTCCTTTCTTATGACCCCAGTAGGCTGGGTCTACATGTCTCCAAGCGCACGTTATCCACTTGGGTGGTAGACTACATCGCCTAGGCATATAGGGCAGCTGACCTCCAACTGCAGGGTCAAGTCATGGCCCACCGCGTCAGGGCTAAGGCCACATCAGTGGCTAACCACCGCTCTGTTCTGTTGGCAGACATCTGCTGGGCTGCAATTTGGTCTTCAAGCCAGACTTTTGCAGCCCATTACTGCCTGGAAAGAGAGTCCCGGCAGGACAGTGTTTTCGGCCAGGCGGTACTCTGTAACCTATTTGAGGTTTAGGCAACTCTGACCCTTTGGTGTCAGGCTACCGTGGGGGTTGCTTTCTTGGAGAAAATCCTTTAACAGCTGCTGCGGCTCTTCTAGAGGGAGCCATTTTTTCAGCTAAGGTTCTCGGTAGCCTATAGCTGGGGAGTCCCATATGTGAGGACAGACTTCCTGCTTGTTCCTGGAGAAAGCGTAGTTACTCACCTGTAACAGGTGTTCTCCAGGGACAGCAGGAATCAGTCCTCACGACCCTCCCTCCTCCCCTGGAGTTACAGTCCTATAATTAGAATTTTTTCTCTTTTTTGCTGTCTTTTTAGCTATGGCATCTGACTGGGCAAGATGGCACCCTTGGGCAGGAAGGAGACCGTGCCTGCGCAGGCAATCCCAAAGGCTTTCTTTAAAAGCTGGGGCATTGCTCCGCATGAGGGCGCTGACGTCACCCATATGTGAGGACTGATTCCTGCTGTCCCTGGAGAACACCTGTTACAGGTGAATAACTACACTTAGGGGCTTGTTTACAAAGCTGCGGAGCCGTGGCTCCGATAACAATCGCGAATCGCTACCGCGGCTTTGTAAACAAGCCCCTTAGTGTCTGTGCTTTTACTGCAGCATGTGCTACAATTAATGCACACCTTCGGGCCACGTTGGACTTAGCCCATGCTATAGTGATACTTGCCTTAACTCTGTCTTCTTCCAACAATCATTTGCTCTGTGGCAAGCAAGGTGCCTCCCCTCTGGCTTCTAGCATGGCAGCTCTTGAGTTGCCACTGGAGGGATTGCTCTCTCTCTCTCTCTCTCTCTCTGTCTATGCGGTTAGTTTGGTCTTGCCTGCTTAAGGGCAGGAAATGGCAGATGGTGCTGTGGGTAAGGATAACCAGCTGACTGGAGGTTCTGGTGACAGTGCTGTGCGCTGCTTCCTGTCCTCTAGGGAAGTGATGGCAACTGAATCCCCTGGTGTAGGGGGGTCATTTCTGTGAGGAGAGCTTCTGGGGTCTGGATTGTTCTCCCTGGAATTCTTTTCCTTTTCTTACAGCAGGCCTGATCATTCTGGTGTGGAAATTCAGACCCTGCGGCCTCTGGGTTCCCTCGAGAGAGTGGAAGCCCTGTTCAGTTGCCTTTGGCTAAGCATATCTGGCAAAGGGTGCCCCCTGGAGATAGGGATCAGCCGGGATCTGCCAGAACTGGACTGTAGCTTGGATTCATATGTTTGATATGGATAAAGAAGAACTCTTGCCTTCATAGGATTGGGAGGAGGCTGATGCTATCCACCTGTTCCGGAAGGAGGAACTGGAGGCGTTGATTCCCAGTCTCATCCACCTTGCGTTTGACAGTTGCTCCAGGCACAGAGCAGGAAATGAGGATACGTCCACTCCTGCAAGGTGTGTGGAAATCCACTGCTGTCTTCCCTTTCCCGGAGATGGTGAAGGGTCTGTTCAGTTGAATTGGGATGCCTCCAACTCCCCTGCCTTGGGCTAAGGGTGTATAAGAAGATGCACACTCTCCTGGAGAAGGAGTGCATTGTGTGGTTTGATGTGTCCAAGGTGAATATGCAGGTCATATGGTAGCAATTACCAGATGAACTGCTAGTCCTGTGGAAGGCGGATTGGCCTTAAAGGATACTCTGGACCAAAAGGTGGATTTGTGTTGAAGATCTAGTTTGCTACGGTGGCTGTTCTTCAGTTGGAGGCATGTGCAGGTCTCACGTCTTGAGTCCTGCTCCACTAGAGTCAGTCTGTTCCACCAAGTGATTCTACCCCTCTTTTGGAATCTGCTGAAACCTTCCTTTCTGATGCCATGTATGGCTAGTGGTCAGGGATTGTGCCCTGTTGATGGTGACATGGTGTTTTGGCTTGGTTCAGTCATGGGGCAGCGGACTCGTATTTCAAAACCTGGTTTGCCCATCTGACCTTGGATGCTTCTATTGGTTCTAATTTGGAGAAACTGGTGAAGGACCTGGGTGAGCCAAAATCTTACTGCCTTTCGGAGGACAGGTCCAAGGGGCCTGTGAAGCAGACAGGAGCCCCTTTTCAGTCAGTCTCCTCCCGCTCCTTGCGGGCACACTGGTTGGACTCACGGAGGTCTTAGGACTCCTGACACTACCGGCCTGGAAAGCCTCTCCTCTGCTAATGGATTAAGGAGGACTCCTCAGTCCTTTCTGGAGCGCTTGGGCCCAGGGATCCAGTCCCATCCAGAGAAGGACCCTCCAGACTGCACAATGAAGGTTTGGGAGCCCATTCCCTGATTCTTCTGGTTGGGGGCAGGCTTCGCCTCTTCTTTGGGAATGAGCCTGGCTCACTAGGTGCTGGTCTCCATTCAGTACAGCTGTGGCCTGGAACGTAAAGAGCCAATTTCAGATGCCTTCATCAATATTCCCATGTGGGTGTGTGAACAACAGGGCTACTGTGTTGATCACCTTGGACAAGTTTCCTCTTCTGAATGCAGTGGTGCCCGTTCCCCCAGACAATCGGGATAAGGGGCAGGTATTCCATCTATTTTGTGGTGACTGACACAGTAGGAACATTCTGGCCCTCAAGTGTGGTGAGCACTTGAACGTCATGCGTTTTCTGGATGGAAACTTTGCAATTCATGATTCAAGTGGGTTCCCGGCATCTCTGTTTTTGGCAGAGGCATATTTTCATATTCTGATCCGGGGGATCAGCAAGTACAGTATCTGTGTTTTGCCATGTTTGGCTATCAGCTTCCATTTGCTCTCTCCACTACCCGAAAGATGTTCTCCAAGGTCATGGTGGTTGTATCTGTGGTACCAAGGGATTTGTGTGCATCCATATCCGGGCTACCGGCTCATCCAAGTCCAATCTCTTCTAGAGGCGTCTCGCTTAGCTCTCCAAGTCGTGTCCTTTCTGATGAATTGATCATTTGGGGAAGAGCCAGTTGTTGCATTCCCAGCCCCTGGAGTTCCTAGGAGCATCTTATCCATACTCAAGTGTGCAGTCTTTCTGCCAGTGGAAAAAGTCAAGGCTGTTGGATTGCCTAGCGCTATTCTGTTCATGGCAGGTTTCCAGAGTCCTGGTTGATCTTCATCAGCAGTTTGAGCTCAGGCTCCCATTCCCAATGATGATGATGAAGGTCAGTCTGCAGTGGTGGTGGTGGAAGCAGCCCTGCCTTCTGAGTAAGGGCATGCCGCTGGATGATTGCTCATGGATCCTTCTGGCGATGAATGCTAGTCTCTCGGGCTGGGGAGTGCATTGCTAAGGCTGAATGGCCCGGGACTGATGGAACCGCAGGGAGACAGGGTGATCCATCAACTGCCCTGAAGTGAGGGCCAACAGGTTGGCTCTTCTAAATCTCTGGCCCCAGGTTGAGGGCTGGGCGGTTCACATATTCAGACAATGCCACGGTGGTGACTTATGTCATAGTAACATAGTATATGATGGCAGATAAAGACCAGTATAGTCCACCTAGTCTGCCCAGCAAGGTGGCAAGAGTAGGTGCACCTGCCGCTCCATGCTTTTGCTTGGGGGTGTACCTACTGCTCTGTGTGGATCACACCTATTTGTTGAGATATAAGAAATAGTTATTATGATTTTATTCTGTTGCTATAAAGGGAGCCACTGTGTCTGTCCCATGCCATTTTGAATTCTGTCACTGTATATTTGCTCCCATGACTTCCATCGGCAGGGCATTCCAAGCATCCACCACCCTTTCAGCAAAAAAGTATTTCCTGATGTTGCCTTTCAGTTTACTTCTTTGCAATTTTGTGTTATGACCTCTAGTTTTACAGCTTTCCCATCTTTGCAAAAGGTTTTTTTTTAATTAATACTCTTTATTTAAAGGGTCTATATCATAACACCCCATCCCTCCTCTCTTCTAGCATATGCATATTTAGGTCTTTAAATCTCTTCTTATACGCCTTCTGGCACAGGCTCAAAATCATTTTGATCACCTTCCTCTGAACTGTTTCCAGTCTTTTTATATCCTTTGCAAGATATGCTCTCCAAAACTGAACAAAATATTCAATTTGTCCTGTGCCTTTCTTCTTCCCTAATGTTTTCTCCCTCCATATGAACCAGGCAGTTTGCCTGTTGTCCTCCTCTAAGCAGCAGGGTGAGGGGCATGGTAGCATCTTCGTCTTGGCAATGGCTGGATTCTCTGGTTTTTGGAAGTTATGAATTCTTTTGGTAAGTCTGACCATCTTCTTGTGCTGTTTGCTGGCCCGTGCAAGGTGATGCAATGGGGCGCTGGGTTAAGGAGGCCATTGCCTTGGTGGATCTGTTTTGGAATTAGTTGGTTCTGGAGGGTTTGCACACCCATTCTACTCAAGTCAAGTGTCCTCATGGGTGGGGTGGGGCAAGGTGGAGCTTGGTAGCCCCTGCAGCCCATTTGTTGGGCAGCAACATAGGCATCACCTCCACTTTTGTCAAGCATTTCCACTTGGATGTTCATGCTCAGAAATACATGGCCTTTGGCTCTAAGGTTTTATGAGTTCTTTGTATCTTCTTCTCACCCAGTGGAAGCGTAGCTTTGGTATATCCCACTTATCTGGACTAGTCTAGCAGGACAATATGGAAGGTGACATTTTACTTACCAGATAATGACCTTTCGTTGAATCCTGCTAGACCAGTGCAGGGTCTGCCCTTAGAACTATGTTTGCTCTGCTCTTATGAGGCGGTACCCTTGGGTCCGCTATGATTCCTGTATTTGGCTCTGTAGGTTCATCTTCTATGAATGCCCTTCTCTTTGCTTTCCTGTACATAGTTCTCTGTGTTTGATTGCTCATTGTTTACACATGTTGAGGTTGTGCGAGGTCTGCTGTGTTCTTCCCTATGCTTTGGGACAGATCCTGAAGAGACTTGTGGCTGAGTTGTAGTGAGGCATGGATGTGATGTCACTGAATGTACAGTACACAGGGAGCAGAAGCAGTGGACGACCCAGTTGCTTATGTAAATTCAAATAGCTTTATTGTAGATCCCCGATGTGTTTCGGCTTGCGCCTTTCTCAAAGGGAGAGTTGCTTACAGAAAACAAATAAAAACAATTAGATGCATACATAAACATCACTTTAAAAAGGCCACCGGGTCACATTTATATAATAAATAATAAATTTGATGTGAAACCAAGGATTAAAACTTACCAATTAGAGAAATATATATATAAAAGAATATATATATACATATACAATAAATTATACACGTTTAATATAATAAATCCATGTAATAAAACCACAATAAAAATCTATATGTGTAATGTAACATAATTAAAAACAGTAATAGACATAATTAAACATAAGCTAAAAACAATAAAAAAAATATACTTATATAATTAAAGGACAAAGACAAGAGACGCAGGGCAGAGGAGACAAAAGACTACTCACTGAATTGTGCACCGAAGTGCCGTTGAAATTTAGAGGACACTAGACTCCTTATTGTGCCTCTATATGAAGTACAAAAAAGGAAGCAGGAAGAGGATAAATTGTTAAAACTTTGAAGCTTGGAAAAAGTGCTAGTACCAAGTGACTAAAAAAAGTGACTAAAAAAAAGCTGAATCAGTAGATGGAAAGGTCATGCATTGTAAACTTTTCTCAAAATGTAAATAAAACAACTGCTCTTAGAGAAAAATAAACCGTGCCTCAATTGCCAATTGGATTAGAACGACATTATTAAGCATTCGTTCTGCTGTATAAACAGTGTGTGTTTAGAACATAAGGACTTGTATCGCAATCAACTAATGCTTGTGTAAATAAATATATACAAGAAATAGAAGAACCTACTCACTGGGACAGGCACCTAAGTGCTGAGACACTGTGCTGTACGATGAAATCTATAGTAGCTCTGTGTAATAAATATGAGACACGTTAGATTGCACGCCGGTAAACTGAACTAATTGGGCTGAAAAAACGGATCGTAGGAGTTACCTGGTAGGAGATGTACAGACTGCTCCAAAAAACAGATAGATAGTACAAGAAAATCTTGACAAGACAGGACACTGTTGCGTTCTTCCGAATCGAATCAGAATGCCATTTCGGGACACTATTTTAAGAACGCCGACTTTCGCGCCAAAAGAGGCGTGGCTAACTATCTCCAATCACTGAGTGATCTGAAAAAGAGACTGACAGGAAAAAACTGAACTAAGGAAAAGCCGCATTAGTAAAGCCATTGGTCTGTGAGTTGGTATTGGAGAAATGAGATCCTGTGAACAATAATTTTGTAAAAAAACAAATGATGCACATTTTATAGGAATAGTGTTATAAACCATGTGTCATGTTTTAAATAGTAAAGCTACTTAACGAAACTAACAGCTATTCAAACAGAAGTCTAAAATGTAACTAGCATCTATTTTTAGAACATAGATTAATATAACAGCCTGATCCAACCTATATATCAAAAATAGCTAAAAATATATATTAAAAAAAAAACATGTTTTATAAGTGTAACTCAATGTTAATGGTTAAAACACGATTAAAAACATGCTGCTAAAAAACCAGAACAGAAATGCCGCGTACTGTAGAAGACAATTAGAAACCTATATGCCTTCTAAGATAGACTGTATAGAACAAGGATTATGAAAAACATTTTGAAAAAAATTTTTTAGGGTTGTGAAAAATCTTTCAGAAATGACCACCATTTATTATGTATAGCAAATGCTATTGTTTACAAAAACAGACTCCGAAGTAATATAAATGAACTTGAGTCGGGATAGTAGATTATTACTGCACTTTCAAAACATGAAATATAAATGTTGATCATTATCCAAAATTGATATTATCCAACTGTTAGTGGGTATGAGATATGAAGTGAGTAATTTTAAATAAATTATTTAATAATAATAAAAATAATCAGTTAAAAAATGGGGAGAATGGTATGTTATTAAACAATTGATGCCCTTTCCACCAAATTTAAGGTATATATATTAATTATACTCATACAAAAATATTAAATATATAAAATAATCATAATGAGAAAAAAATTTTTGAACAATAAAAATTTAGGGGGTAAAAAAGAATAAATTAAAACAAAATAAAATTAAAATAAAAATACAAATAAAAAAATATAATAAACCATAAAAGATAAAAATGCATGAATTTATAGTAAAATCAAGATGATAGACTAATAAATAATTAAAAAATTAAAATAATAAATAGTAATAATAATAATAAGTAGGATTAAAAAATATATACTAAGAATTAAAAATTAAAAATTAAAAAATGTATAAATAGAATAATGAAACTGTGTTTAATATATGCACTAATGTAAATAAATACATTAAAAAATAATACGTAAAAATAAAAATAAAAAGATAAAAAACAGTGGGTATGATAATATCTCTGTGTATAGTGTATTACAAACGTATTGTTCTTGAAAAACCAAGGTGCACAAAAACTGGAGAACCGACTCATAAAAAAAAAATGTGTCATATGAACTGGAAGGTCAAAGAAACACTGACAAATCAACCTCTTGATTGAGACCATTAGGTTCTAAACTGTTGAATTCATATATAAATCTCTGCTCTAATTTAAGAAGCGACTTGTCTACATCCCCACCTCTCCAGTGTGGAATGACCACTTTCAAAACTACATATTTAAGGTCCTGTACAGAATGGTTCATTTTGAGCCAATGGGCGACTAAAGTACGATCAGGAACACTTCGTTGGAGGCAACTTCTGTGCTCTATAATACGAGTACGTACCTGTCGTTTAGTTTTACCAATGTAGACTAGATTACAGGGACATAGGATCAAATAAACAACATTTTCAGTTTTACAGTTAGATAAAGTGTGGAGGTATACCTTATGATGGGTGGTAGGATGCTCAAAACTATTTTTTGCTAAGATAGTGTGTGCGCACACAGAGCAATTTCCACATTTGTAATGACCTTTTGTACTTAATGGAGGCTTTTTATGTGTTCAGGCTGAAGGGACCAAAATGTTAGCTAAATTTGGATTGCGTTTATAAGCTATCATTACTCTTTTGGATGCAAAGGTGGGCAAGGATGTCAATAATTGCCACTCTTGTTTAATAATCTTGGTGATTTCACTAGAGTAATTGGAAAAGGTGAGGGGGCATACAATTCGATCTGTCACTTTTTTAAAATCTTTTTTAATTAGAAGCGAATTGCGGTCCACACTACAAGCCTTAAAAAAGGCCTTCTTAATACTCTTCTTAGGATAGCCACGTTCCGTAAATCTATGGTGCATTTCTGACGCATGTTTGTCAAAATCCGTTTCATTAGTGCACAGTCTTCTGATTCTCAGGAACTGACTGGTAGGAAGGTTGTATTTCAAGGATGTATTGTGGAAACTATTATAGTGTAACAAGTTATTGCGGTCGGTAGGTTTGCGATACAAGTCTGTAATGAATCGATCTTTACCTTTTTTTATAAGAATATCTAAATAGGCTATCTCCTTAATGCTGTACTGTCCCTCGAATTGTAAATTGGAGTCCAAACTATTGAGCCACTGGAAAAAAAGTTGCAAAGTGGTTTCGGTGCCATCCCAGATTATGAGGACATCGTCAATGTACCTCTTCCAGAGTCGTATCTGTGCTTTAAAGGGATTAAAAGGTAAATGTTTCTCAAATTCAGCAACATATAGGTTGGCAACATCAGGCGCCATCGAAGACCCCATAGCGACACGCTTAATTTGTTTATAAAAGACCCCTCTAAAAGAAAAATAATTTTCAGTCATGGCTAGGCTAGCAAGTTGCGTAAGATAAAAAGTGGGAACACGGACGGGTTTTTCTCTTTGTATTAACGTATTGGCTAATACTTCTAGAGCAGCTGCTTGGGGAATATTGGTGTATAATGAATTTATGTCTAAAGTGACCAATAATAACTTTTCTTCGTATCCTGAAAAATCCTGTAATATGTTGATGATATGTGTTGAATCTCGCACGTATGAGTCTGCTAATATAACGAATGGTCGAAGAAAGATGTCTAAGAATTTAGAGATAGGTTCTAGAAGAGAACCGATTGCTGAGACTATTGGTCGTCCTGGTGGGTTCTCTAGGGATTTGTGTATTTTTGGAATGATATAGATGGTGGGAATGGTTGGAGATGAGACTTTGAGAAATGACAGTTCTTTAGGAGTTAAATAACCCGCTTCTCTACCAATATATAAAAGTGTATCAACCTTTTGTTGTAGGCTCTCCGTCGGGTCATCATAAATCTTTTCATAAAATTCTTTATCAGAGAGTTGGCGCATGAGTTCATTTATGTATGTAGCTCGATCTTGTAAAACTAACGCTCCTCCTTTATCGGCAGGTTTTATTATGATTTCATTGTTGTTACGTAGATCATATAATGCTGTTTTTTCTGCCTTAGAAAAATTGTAATATGTCTTTCTTTTCTTTTTATATAGTAAGTGGACTTTAGATAGTACAATCTGCTCATACGCTGTAATGAGTGGGTCAACGTGTGCTGGAGGCATCCAGGTAGATGATTTCTTGATAACCGATTTGTCATCATTAGTGATGTCAGAGCCATGGAAATAATTCATAATTTTAAGCTTACGAAAGAACTTAAAAAGTTCTACGTGTGTGCTAAATTGGTCGTGATTTTTGGTAGGTACAAAGGATAAACCCTTGGCAAGGACCTGTATTTCAATATCAGTAAGATGGTGTTTAGACAGATTAATTATCCCATTCACAAGTCCCAGTCCAGACGCCTCTTGGACATGAGGGGATGGTCTCTGTCCCTCTCCCGTTGGGGCCGGGGCTGGTACGTTTTGGAATATTGGTGAGATCTTTGAGGGTATGGTTGATATCTTCGACCACCTCCCTTCCAGAGAGAGTCCATTTGAAAACCCCGTTGTGGACTGTGGCGTACTTGGCGAGTGGGGGGGAGGGGGAGGGGGGGGACTCCAGAAAACAGAGACCCAGATGGGTCTAACGTTTCAGCACGGGCTTCTCCAGTGTGTCGTCGGCTTCTTTTCTGACTCCTCTCTAAACTGGGGGAATGGGTGGGTGATCTATTGCGAGTTTTATTTTGATTTCGCAAGTCATTTCTATACCGCGGTTTGGGAGATTGAGGGAGATGTGAGGGATGTGCAGTTTGTGGTTTTCTATAGGAAGTACTCCTTGGTCGAGTATTAAAACCTGAGCCATCGTGTGTCCAGTAATAGACTGTGTTCAATTTATAATCTTCCTCATCTCTTTTTAGTTTGTTGATTTTAATGTCTTTAATTTCCTTTTTGTATTCTGTAGTGTTGCGGTCAAATTTTCTTTTTTCTGCTTCAAAATTGGAATCTTGTTTTTTTAGTTTGTCCATAGATGTATCAATGGAGGGCTTAAGAACTTCTGCCCTGCGTCTGGAAGTAGTCACAATTAAAATCATTAAATCGAGTGAACATTTGTTCAAAATTTTTATCCAGTCTGCCATAAAGGTGTTGTCATCTCGAAACATACCCGGTGCCTTTTGGACTCTAAGACCTCTTGGAATTATTTTTCTCCGGCAATATTCTAGAAGTGACGCTGCATGAAGGTCTTCCCTAATGTAGCGTTGGGTCATCCTAACGAGATTCCCCCATTCTTCTTCCAAGTCTGGGATATCTTCATCTTCAGTATAAAAGGGGTCCTTGGGGATGAGGGCTTGTAGTTCATCCTCTTTAAAGCTCAAAACATTGTTCCAGGGGGAAAACATGGCTCAAGGACCACGAGCAGCACACAGGAGAGCAGGGCTCCTGCAAGGATCAGTCAGTACACAGGGAGCAGAAGCAGTGGACGACCCAGTTGCTTATGTAAATTCAAATAGCTTTATTGTAGATCCCCGACGCGTTTCGGCTTGCGCCTTTCTCAAGGGGAGAGTTGCTTACAGAAAACAAATAAAAACAATTAGATGCATACATAAACATCACTTTAAAAAGGCCACCGGGTCACATTTATATAATAAATAATAAATTTGATGTGAAACCAAGGATTAAAACTTACCAATTAGAGAAATATATATATAAAAGAATATATATATACATATACAATAAATTATACACGTTTAATATAATAAATCCATGTAATAAAACCACAATAAAAATCTATATGTGTAATGTAACATAATTAAAAACAGTAATAGACGTAATTAAACATAAGCGAAAAACAATAAAAAAAATATACTTATATAATTAAAGGACAAAGACAAGAGACGCAGGGCAGAGGAGACAAAAGACTACTCACTGAATTGTGCACCGAAGTGTCACTGAAACCTGAGCTTTTCATTGGTTCTTTATCTCCACCAATCTGCTGGTAGGGGAATACAACTCACTTGTCTGGACTGGTCTAGCAGGACTCAAGGAAAGGACATTATCCGGTAAGTAAAATGTCACCTTAAGGTGAATTTTGGAAAACCACTGCTTATTCCTCAGGTAGGGCTGGTGTTTGGGGTGCAAACAGGGCAATTGTCCTGGGCCCCATGGGGGCTCCAAGTTTGCTTGAGGCAGAAGGAGGCACAGCCTTCCTGGGAGCTTTGTATAGACCTGGTCCAGCCCTCTGGGTAAGCAGCATGGAATCCTTTTAGGTACTTGTAAACTGGATTAGCCACTGTTAGAAACAAGATATTGGTCTTGATTGACCTTTGTTCTGACCCAGTATGCCAGTTTCTTATGTTCTTTCTACAAATCTCCTTGGTTGCAAGGCTCATGGCACATTGGGTAAGAACAGATATTAGGGATGTGCTTTCATTTTGAAATGAAAGTGGCAATAGTTCACTGTATCGCACAATAATGCACAACCCCCCCCCGCTAAATGGAATTTTTTACCCTGCATATCACAAGTAGATATATGGAAATTTCTGCTGTCATCCTAGCACTGGCTGCAGATATTCCCCTGTAGCAGGTGTAGGGTAAGTGAATTTCTGTAAGGAACTTGTTTTAATAATTGTATCTGATCTCCCTTTGCAGTATGTACAGCACCGACTGTTTCCTGTACTAATCACGGTGGCGTCCTCTGTTCTCTTCACCTTTTTCTTTTACTGCTGCAGGAGATTTGCCTTTAAAGTTCTAAATCCAGCTGGCTTGTAATCATGGCCTAAAGTGCAATTTTCTTGTGCAGTGAGAGAAGAGAGCACATTTAATTCTTGCATTTTTTTTTTACTATGGTATATTAACCAACTTTATTGATGAATTAGTACATAGCACTGGCTATAATCTTTTGTGAGGCTCCTATTGCCTTGGGAAGTAATTTGTTTACTATGGATATAAATCATGGTGGAACTTTGTTGCAGAAACCTCCAGAGCCACACGTTTTAAGTGTTTTGATAGAAACTCTTGGCTGAGATTTTAATGCATGTGGAACATACGATATGTTCTCCCTGATGGTAAATGTGCAAGATTCTTAGATTATAAGACTATCCACCACAGAGAAAACCTAAACCACTGTCTATCCTCATGTATGTCTTCCCTTATAATACAGGCAGATGTTACATGGACATGCACAATAACAGACTGCCTAAAATAGCTTCTGCTAAAGCCCAGTAGGGAGGGGGTGAGAAACCAGCAGGACTCAACCATGAGAGGAATGGTTGGACAAAGATAATTGGCCAGAGCTCATGAAAAATGAAGCAGAGCTTTGTGAACCCTTCATGAGCGCTTTGGAACATGACAGTCTTTAGTCTTCTGTTTGGAACTTTTTCTGTAAGGACATGTAAAGATGACTTTTATAATAGCCTTTAAAAAATATGTTTAGTGTGCCTATGTAATGCTTATTTTGAGTGATGATGGAATAGACATGACAAACATATAACTGAATAGTTGGTGCAGACAGGGAAAGGGAGTATGTTATTGGACTGAGGGGGGTGGGGTGGAAGAAGGAGTCTAGGGAAGCAGGGGAAGTTGATGTATTGTTAGTTCTGGATTCGTTTGGATAACAACTAAATGCTTCAGGGAAAGGTTTATTGTAACCTGAGGATGTGCCACTGAATATTAATGTTCATTGTATTTGTTGATCCAAAAAAACTTTGAATAAGGGAAACAAAAAAGAAAGTGAGTATGCTGCTGGGTGGAAGGAAGAGAGAGGGAGATATTAGCAAAAGAGTAGAGCGGCACGAGGATGGAGGTCATTGCTGTACTGAGGTCATTACTAGTCTTTCTCTCAAGCCATTCTGGATCTGTAGCAATTGGACTTTCACATTTTACCTTCAAAGGAAACAGTCCTTGCAAAGTCTCCAGTGCCCTTTTCCTGGCCAAATCCAAGACCTCCTTGACCTATCTGCTGCTTTTGACACTTGATCACCACCTTCTACTCTATACCCGGTTCTTGCTTGGATTTTGGAACTCTTTTCTGTCTTGGTTTGCTTTTCTCTCCTATTGCACTTTCAGTATATGCTCAGGTGGATCCTCCTCTGCTGCTATCTTGATGTCCCTCAGGGCTCTGTCTTGGGACCTCTCTTCTCAGTCCCTCGGACCCCTGATCTCCTATGGTTTTCAGTACCAGCGTAATGCTGATGATTCTCAGATTTCCCTTTCTTTACCAGGAATCCATGCCCAAATTTCAGCCTGCTTATCTAACGTTGCTTCCTGGATGTCCTGCCACAGTCTGAAACTGAACATGGCCAAGACCGAGCATCTTATCTTTCACCCTTCTCCGTTCCTGTAGATAAGTCATCCTCCCTGTCTCCTCGGCTTGCAGCTGTGGGTCCTCTTTGACTCTCTTTCTTTCTCTACATATATTCAACAGCTAGTTAAAACTTGTCATTTCTTCCTCTACAACATCAGTGATATAAATCCCTTACTTTCTGAACACACTACCACGATCCTTATCTATTTTCTAGTTGCCTCCTGTCTAGACTATTGCAACTTGCTTCTTTCCCACTGAATCATCTCTCCTTCAATCTGTTCAAAACTCGGCTGCATGGCTAATCTTCTGCCAATGTTGCTATGCTCATATAGCCCCTCTCTTCAAGTCACTTCATTGGCTCCTTATCTATTTCTGCATGCAGTTCAGACTTCTGCTAAGCTTCAAGTACCTTCATTCTTTAATTCCTCGTTACCTCTCTTCTCTCTACACTCCTTTGTAACTCCACTCATCAAGCAAACCACTTTTGTCCATGCTCTTCTTTTCTATGACCAGTACCAGACTCAGTTTACTCCACTTTACTGTTCAGTATTCCTGGAATCGACTATCCAAGTCACTATGACAGGTCCCATCTTTGGTCCAATTCAAGTCCAGGCTAAAACCTTATCTCTTTGAGGTTGCTTTTGGATCCTGACCCCCTTACTTCCCTTTCTACACTCATATGTTTCCCCCCTCCCCCATTTTAATCATTTCCTTCTTAAATTACCCTAGTCTCCTGTTTGTTCTGTTGTCTGTCTTGAATAGTATGTAAGCTGTATGGTGCAGGGACCGTCTCTTATGTCTATAGTGCTGCATATGCCTAGTAGTACTATAGAAATTAGTAGTATTAAATAAGGGTGTGCCATACCAGAACTGCCACTACCAGTGTGAGGGTGCTAGAGAGGCTGCTAATTCATAAGATGGGAGAAGAACATAAGGCTTAAAATTCATTTAGGGTAGCCAGTACCCTTGCCCTGCCAATATCTAGACTTGCACATAACAGCAAGGCTTTAGCTAAGGCTGCATCACACAATCCTGGCATCTTGAAATACTGTGAGCACTGGGATCCCTGTCAAAGAGGTAGGAGACTGGGCCTGCTTACAACAACTAGCCTTTTAAAAAATCACAAGAGGTTCCCCTCACAACTAATAGAACCTACTTTGTGGGATACGTGCATTGATGGTCCATACATATGTGTATATCCCAAAATAATGGCCGGCTCCTCGTGCTCCCCTCTCCACCTCTGATGTAGTCTTTCTTTTTTCTTCCTCTGAAAAATAGACCAGAAACATTGCATGCATGATCACTGGTTACAGAAAATGGTCAATAGTGTGTGCAGTGAGTAATGCTAAATGCAAAATAAATTAAGCCAAAAAGCCAGCCAGATGCTGCAGTTTGGTATGGGGAAAGGATGATGGACTTGGAACTCTCTATTGTCTTTTTTCTGTATCTTGTCCAGTCCCATGTTGCTGTGTGAAAAGTGCATGTTCAGAGAAGAGTTTGAAAGCTTTGGTACTACAGGAGCTTTGAAGTAACCTTTGGAAAGGGGGGGTGGGGGGGAGGAGCAGGGATTGCTCTTGTCGTCCAAGTGGCCACCAACTCTGTAAGCTGTGATTAGGGCAGGAAGGGAGCTGCAGCTTTGAGGCTCACTTTTAAACCATTCAGAAGGTTAAATGGCTGTTTGTAGCTCCCCATTGGTTTTGTTGAGCCATCTTCAATGATCTCCCGAATAATAATGCAGCGCTGCCCCCAGCCAGAACACAAGAAGCTCATTGGGGAGGTGGCAGCTTCCTGCCTGCTGGAATGGTATTCAAGGACTCCATAGCTTCCGCACTCTTTTCTTTTTCTACAGTTTAACCCAGGCCTCGCCAGGCCTCAGCCTTACTGATCTCTGCTTGACACCTTATTACCACATGAATAGGAGAGGAGGCTGCAAAAGGCTTTAACTCCCCCCTGACCCTGGCCACCCCTTTCTCTGATGCACAGAGTTCAGAAGAGAGGCTGAGAGATCAGACAAAGCCTGCTGCGGCAGAAGTCCATTGTTGGTTCAGCACAGAAGAACTACATTTACCATCCATTGTCTTCCTGGCATTTGATATGCTGAGGCTACAAACAGCTGTGCTCAGTTTGCCTGTTGGTTAATGTGGAATTAGTTGAATTCACAGTACAATAGCCCCTACCAAAAGGCTCCTCTGCAACTTTAAACTTCATTATAACTGCATTACTTATATACTATTCCATCTATTACAAACCAAAATACCTGTTGTATATTGGAACAACCAACAAACATGTAAATATATTACAAAGGAACCCCTTGCCTCTGCTTTTAGGTGCACTTTAAATCAAGTCATTCACTGTGAAGCCAGTCTGCTCCTATAAATGGTCTTAACGTAAGGGAAGGGAGTCTGCTTCAACCAGACTCAAAACTAATGACTGGCAGTCTTCCTTTTTCTTCATATCTGCTTGTCCTAAGCGTCCCCAATGCAGTTGTTTAAGATCTATTGTCAATATATTTGCTTAGCTTTTTGATGGTAAATTTTGTAAAGCTGCAGCTCTCCTGAATTTCAGGTGAGAAAACTGCTTGCTCGTAGTTCTCTGGCTGTCAATGAAGGAGAATGCATAAATGCAAGGAACTTTCAGCCAAGATCAGCAATTATTAGAGATTTGCAGTCATTTGAAATTACATTTCCTATAACACTTCATGTCCTTTTCAAACTCAAGACAGGAGAAAAAAAACCCCCTGAAATGTGGTTACTTCCCATCTGTCATGAATAGCATGCACTATTGCTCAGTAACGCATGCTGTTGCGTGACAATGCTCACTACTGATAGTGCTCACTATTCATGCATGCACAGGGAGCACCATCATTCACTATTTATCCACAGCGTACTTTATTAACAACATCGCCTCCTGAAACAAAATTTTAAAAAATCCTGCAAATGACATGGGAAGTTAAACAAAATGAAACCTTTTGGCCTGCAAACCCCTGGTAACCATCTGCTCTAGAAGACAGTAGTACAGCTTGAACTGTTCATTACAAAGCTGCTTCCATTGCTCATTCATACAAGTGTTTGCACCAAGCTTGCAGGGTGACAGGTTTTTGGGGATTTTCTTTCAGACCCAAGAAACAGGCCCTTAACCTTCATCAACAAGCCACTGAACCTTAGGGACAAATCCTAATACTACCTTCATTAAGCTTAAAACTTAAGCCATGGTGCCTTTCTGTTCTTTACCATTTAAAAATCTGAGAATAAAAAGCCCAAACAGGACACTGAAGAATCTCTTAAGGCTTCTAAATCTTAGGGAATAGCCAGAACAAACCTACTGCGTTGTAAAGAAAGGAAGGCCACAGAATAAATCTCCCTTGTGTAATGTGCGATCTAGAGCTGGAAAAACATAGAAACTAATAAAAGACCCATAGCCATTACTCTTGGAGGATAAATCGCTAAAGAAACGTTCCCTGCTCTCCTAATACTTCCAGCAGCACCAAACAAAAACTGAGAAGCAACATTTCAAATTGAAAGTCTGAAGAAAGAGAAAATAGCAGAAATCTGGGGAATTCCAAGATGGCCGCTTAGCCAGCTGTGTTGCCGGATGTGCTTTCTTGTTATGCCGAAAAGAAAGAGAGAAAAGTGGGCAAGAAACCTCCTGAACTCCATAAGACTCCTCCTACTCAGCTTTTCTCTACTGCTACTGGTCCCGTGGATGTTTTCGGGACCTGTCTGGAAAGACAGCAGGAGAACCTCAACATTTCCTTGATTGTATCTATGCCAGGGCTGGATAGCCTGGTGTCTTCCTCAGGTTGAAAGCTGTCGCCAGGACTGCGCCTTTCTCCTGCACTGCCTGTTGATTCTCCTTACTCTGGTGCCTCCGGGTTGGACAACCCCATGTCAGATAGAGGAACCACCCTGATAGGAGGAAGTTCATCCAGGTCAGGCCCGACACTGCTGCCAATGATTGAGACCTTGAGTTCGGCTGCCGGAAGGAAGCAATACTGGGGAGCCTTGGAGAATGAGAGGACAGCGGCTCCTTTTGCCTCTTCTGGTGCTTTGGATGAGCCTAGTCTGGGTTTTTCCTTGTCTCCCCTACATTGGTGATAAGTAACCACTTGCAATCTGAGGGTAAAGTTAATGTTAAGTTGTACTTCAAGAAACATTCCTTACCCTTTAAGGGTTTATCCATAGGTATATACTCGGACCTGGCTCGAGAGACTCTGAGATGATAGGATTTACTCCTCCCTAAGCCAGGGGTGGTCAAGTTGGAGGGTTTATTTTTCCATGTAAGTGCCTTGTTAGACTGCAATCGGCTAACTATGTTTCTTTGATCCTCCCCAACTGGCTGCTTTTGTTAACTCCCATCTTGCCAGTGTTCCCCAGGCTATGGTATTTATTTATTTTATTTATTTAACAAACATTTTTATACTGCACTTTCCACATGATCAAGCATAGTTTACAAGGAACAATGGTCTGAATAGTACACTAATACAGGGTCTTATTCAGTTACATGGAAGAGTATGTAACTATTTACATTGATGAGATCAAAACAGAACAGATAACCCGTAACCTTTAACTATATACAATATTCGAGCATAACAGATGTTTTGGGTAGCTCTAATAGGACATTGCTAATATATTTTTCAATCATATATTTAGCTCTCTAGTTGCCCTCATATATTTAGCTCTCTAGTTGCCCTGTTGTGTGAGTGTAGAGTAATATGCAGTGTTATTATTATGGATCTGCTGATTAGGCTGACTGGATTATGCTTTCTTCTTGTTTGAATTATATCATGTTTTTGCCTTTCTGGGGGACCCCATGTTGTTGGGCTAGTGAGATTGTGGCATTGCTGATATAATGTCCTTTTGTGAGTTTGGTTATTATATTTAGTATATCTTCCTCTTGCCCTTTCTCTTTTCTTGAACAAGTGTATTATATTTGGTATATTTTGTAAACTGATAAATATAAAGAAAAGAAAAGAAAATAGCAGAAATCCTACAAGTCCCCATGCTTTAAACTATGGCAGCGCATTTCACAGGATTCCACAGGCACCAACTGAGACATGCATTCACCAGAAGGACACTCCTTTCTTGCTCAAATTATCAACTGCATATATAATGCACTGTACTTTGGCAATCCCTTGGCTGTCAGCCTTGCAGAATTGCCTTAGTTGCCTCTTGAGAGCACTGCGGAGACAGAGAAAGTATGCTGTAGGGTGCGGGAGTGAGCACCAATACAGCAATAGTTTTCAACCCAGTCTTGTTTGATTGAGTTTTCAGGATATCCACAATCACATATGCATGCACTTCTTTCTTGCTATGCATCTCTCTCATATATATTCATTATAGATATCACTGGTCAACATTGAAATTGTTACTGACTTTAAAAGGCCCTAATCTGTAGTATCTTGGTGAGCTGAACACGAATATAACATTAAAAAAATTTTATTGGCTCTCGTTTTGAAGATATTGCATGTAGTTCATTTTTGACGTTTCACCATGTAAATTTATCCAGTAGGACATCAACAACATCCCAAATAAGCCTTGAATGATGTAATATTGCATCACATTGCATAATACCAGCATGCACACATCATCCAAAGTTGATTGCATCATTTTCTGATGCAATACTACTGCCAGACGGCTGCTGAAACCATCTGACGTCAGCAGTGTACTATACGCAGTTGGAAAGGTTGAGCATCTAAAATATTTCAGACTGTGTGCGAGACAGTTTAAGCTACTGTTACATGTAACTTTTATTAATCATATAATTTTAGCCATTTAGGTACAATACAGAACAGTAATGCCGTGAAAGTGTGTTAATACCGTTGACAATTTCTGCTACATTTGTGGGGAAGTGACATTTGCCAACTAGAAGAAAAGTAGCACTTCTCAACTGAAGAAGGTATATCATCTTTACTTCGGATGCAAGATTGGTGACCAAGACAAGCCTTGGGCCCCGCATATATGCTGCGCTACATGTACAATGCAGCTTTCACAGTGGTTGAATTGCAAAAGACCATCAATGCTGTTTGCAGTCCCCATGGTGTGGAGAGAGCCAAGCAACCACATAAATGACTGTTACTTCTGCTTGGTTCCTCCTCTTTCCAGCAGAATAACGAAGCAAAAGAAGTCAAGCATAGTCTACCCAAACATTCTGTCTGCATTGAGACCAGTTCCACATGGTGAGGGACTTCCTATTCCAGAACCTCCATCAGAATATTCTTTTGATTCATCTGATGAGGACAAGGGTGAACCGACCTGTTCTTCTCCTGGTCCGTCAGCATGCAGTGACCCAGATTTTCACTGGGATGCATTATCAACTCCACACAGAATAACACAGGAAGAACTAAATGACCTGGTTTGCTATTTGGACTTATCCAAGAACAAGGCAGAATTGCTAGGATCATGACTCCAACAATGGAATCTTCTAGAAGATGTCCACATTACTCCATATCGAAACCGCCACCAGCAGTTGGAGCCTTTCTTCAGAAAGGAAAGTAATCTGGTATTCTGTTCCGATATTGAAAGCCTCATGAATGCCTTAAAAATCACTCATGACCCACAAGACTGGAGACTATTTATAGACTCTTCGAAACTGAGTCTGAAGGCTGTGCTTTTGAACAATGGAAATTGTCTTCCATCTATTCCAGTAGCGCATGCCATCCACATGAAAGAGACATACGATAACTTAAAGCATCTACTGACTTCCATTAACTATAACAAGTACAGCTGGCACCTCTGTGGTGACTTGAAGGTAGTTGCCCTTTTAATGGGACTGCAGCAGGGATATATAAAATACATGCGTTTCTTATGTGAGTGGGATAGACGAGCAAGGGATTGGCACTACTTGCGGAAGGAATGGAATCGCAGACAAAATGTAACAGTTGGAGAGAAGAATATCCAGCACCCAGCTCTGGTTGAGGCTCACAAAATCCTGCTACCACCCTTCACATCAAACTAGGTTTGATGAAAAACTTTGTGAAAGCCATGGACCGCACTTTGCCAGCTTTCCGATACCTGCATGAAAAATTCCCTTGACTCAGCAAAGCAAAGATTAAAGAGGGAGTTTTTGTGGGTCCTCAGATTCGAGAGCTGTTCAAAGATGACCGGTTCAACAACTTGCTGCAGGGTGATGCGAAACAAGCATGGAATGCTTTTCGCCTAGTGTCAACAAACTTTCTCGGGAATGTTAGAGCAGAAAACTACAAGGAACTAGTAGAAGACATGCTGATGCAGTATCAGAAACTTGGCTGCAATATGTCTCTAAAGATCCATTTCCTTGATTCCCATCTCGATTTCTTTCCTGACAACTGTGGTATGGTTAGTGATGAACAGGGCGAACGTTTTCACCAGGATAATGCAACGATGGAGCAAAGATACCAGGGAAAATGGTCCACTACAATGCTGGCTGACTACTGCTGGACCCTCCCCAGAGAAGCTCCCGAACAGCTGTACAAGAGACAGGCGAAAAAATCTAAGAAGTAGTCTATGACTTGGTTTTTTACAGGTATTAACCGAAGGCCTATTATATTTACTATTGACATGCATTTCGTGATGTAAACATTAATTCTTGTAGATTGCAAAGTTGGCTCTAGTTTTTTTGTAATTTCACTGTCATATTCGTGTTCAGCATATAAAAATTGATAAGAAATGACTAGTTTTATTTCAGTAACGTGACTTTTGTAAAAATTTGTTGACCAATGTGTATCCTGAAAACTTATCTGGCTGGGTGTGCCCCAAGGACTGGGTTGAGACTCTCTGCACTAAGTAACCTGTCTGAATGCTGTAGACCAGGGGTTCTCAACCCAGTCCTCGAGACAAACCCAGCCAGTCGGGTTTTCAGGTTAACCACAATGACTATGCATGAGAGAGATTTGCATACAATGGAGGCAGTGCATGCAAATCTATCTCATGCATATTCATTGTGGATATCCTGAAAATCTGACTGGCCTGGGGGTCCCAGAGGACTGAGTTCAGAATCACTGTCTTAAAGTTTATATATTCTAAGGAAGAGATGGTGAAGCTGCGGTCCCCAGTCAACTGCAGCTGCTTTGCTTCTGTCTGCCTTTTTGTTCTTATATAACATATTTTTACCTGCTTTGTCCCTAGTTATGGACTAAAAATTATTTGTTTAACTTCTTTATGTATTTTTCTTTCTTTATGATATTCTGGGATCATTCAAATGTTTGACTGATGTAATGTTGAAAATTGCATAAATAAAAAATGAAAAATGTCTGCCGTATAAACAGCAGGTTGCAATGTTTGTGGCAATGATAAAATCAGTAAAGTATTTTGGACAAAGGTAATAGATGGTAATAGGAATTGATCTCAAGAATTGAGTGTGAGATGATCAAAGAATAGGAGTGGAGTGAAGTCACTGTTCAAATCCCACTAATGCTTCTTGTGACTTTGGGCAAGTCATTTAACCCTCCATTGCCTCAGGTACAAGATATGATTGTAAGCCCTCCAAGGACAGGGAAATACCTAGTGTAACTGAATCTAACTCACCTTGAACTACTTCTGAAAAAGCATGAGTTAAATCCCAAATTAAAATGTTTAGGATAGTTCAGAGGCTTACAACCCAATGGGAGAGTAGTAAATGTCTTAGGTCAGTGATATTCACTACCAGTCCTGCAGGACCACCAACAGGTGAGTTTTTGAGGATATCCCTAATAAATATGCATGAGGTTTGCATACAATGGAGGGAGGCATGAAATTCTCCCTCATGCATTAGGGATATCCTGCAAATCTGACCTGTTGGTGGCTCTCCAGGCCTAGGAATGAATACCAAGAGCTTAGGTACTCACAAGTGCTTTGCTTTGCAACACTTTTGTCAAATTTTCCAGGAAAAGATAAATGGTTGCAAGAGCTGAAAGGATTGAGAACAACATGGGAAGGGAAACAAAAAGAGGCACAGGAGACATGGGAATCTTTGATAGGGATAGAAATAACTGGGAGAAGTCTGATTTGATAAAAGCAGATGCATTGCAGAAGGTGGTGAAAGGTTTGAGGCCATCATATTGTTTGGAGGCCCCATGACATTCATTGTTGCTGAAGGGAACAGAGGCATTTGTGTTATCACAAATACAATCATGATGAGTCTATCTTTATAGGAAGGAATATTTCCAACAGCCCTCAAAACTACAACCATTAAGTCATTGTGTAAACATCAAGAGTTGGCTGAGGAACGTTATTAAGAAGTTGGTAGCAGGGCAACTTCAAGATTTGGTAGGCTCAGAAGAGATGCTGAATCCCTATGAGTTTAGATACAGAAACGCTTATGGTATTGAGACAGTTCTGCTTGACCCTTCATAGATGGATTCATGAGTCCACAAGTATATTCTTAATATAGCTGAGATCTGTTGAAAGTTTAGCTGCTAATCTCTTTCTTTCTGTAGCCCAACCTCAGCATATATTGGCCCAGGTCAACTCAAGCACCCACTATCTCCCCCCCCCCCCCCCGCTGTCTTTTTCACTTCACCTAATCCAGTGGTTCTCAAGCCAGTCCTTGGACACACCAGCCAAAATGAACATGCATGAGATAGATGTGCAATCAATGGAGGTAGTGCATGCAGATCTGCCTCGTGCATATTCATTGTGGATATTCTAAAAAAAACCATCTGGTTGTGGCCCTAGGACTGGATTGAAAATCACTGCCCCAGCCCAAACCCAGTGCTCATAACCCCTCACCCCGTTAAACCTCTTTGCCCTCGCCACGTCTTTCTATGCATGCATTCTCCAATTCACATGGGCAGATTCGCAATATATGCAGATCTCTCTCATGCATATGCATTAGGGATATCCTGAAAATCTGGCCTGTTTGTGGTCCTCAAGGACTAACTTGTGGACCCCTGTTTTAGCCCATTGCTTAGGTTCAAAAAGGATACACTGCTTATCTGAAAACAAAAACCATCTAGGAGGAAATTTAAGGAAATAATTAGCCCCAAGGGAAGGGACCCTAGGTCAAGAAGTCGCTTTTCCTTTTCTGAGTATCCCTAGAAAAGTCAGGAAAAGCTTTCACTTTTGAGCCCAAAACTCTCCTTTGATATTCCCATAGACCAAATGCAATATAATATCGTGATCTGATTCCAGAATCGGGGTGGTTCGTTCAGTGATGATTTCCAGCAAACTCTTCAGGAGCTCAGTCAAATCCAAGTCCCCAAACAGTCTCTCAACCTGATCTACCGCTCTCAAAACTGGAGGCAAATTATCTGCTGGAATCTTTAAAACCTTCCAAAAATACTTCCTTGCCATCTCTACCGGAGAAAGCAAGAGAGATTTGGGGAAGTTTAAATATCTCAAGTTATTAAGCCGGGCCATGTTCTCCAAATGCTCGACTAAACTGGTTATATCTTTAGCTTGCATTGCACACAATGCCTGTGACTCTCTCACTTGATTTTTCAACTTAACAACTCTCCCGGCCTGTGACATTTGCTCACAGGAGATCTCAGCAAACAAAGATTTAACAGAAGTCAAACAATCTCTCATAGTCCCCATACAAACAGCCAAGGAATGTTTTAAGGCTGTTATAGCCTCCCATAGTGCATTTATTTGTAATGACCAAAGGTTTTTCAATCCTACTGCATTTCAGACCTCTCTAGCTCCCTTTCAAAAGGGCTACTTGGGGGTCTTGTCACCGGGAATGGATGTCAAAGGAGAAGCCACACTGTCCTGGGCTTCCTCTACCAAGCCAATGATCGAGGTACCCTCTTCACTCCCATTCCTCAGTGTGCTGAGAGCACACCTACGGCCGCTGAGACACTTCCAGGATGTGGAGGCGGTCAGCATTGATTGTGGCTCAAACAAACCCCACTGACACTCAGATTGAGACCCAAAGTCAAGTGCCGGTCCGCCAAAGCCGCTGTCTCTTTTTCCACGGAGCAGAGACCACCATCCACCATTGTGCCAGATTTCTCTGAGTTTGAAGGAAGGCTCTTCTGCTTTTGCTTGCATGAAGGCATCTCCAGTTAAAACAAAGGGATCGCTGGCACAACCAGAATACCACGAGGTAAGAGCTCAGTTCACCAGAACTGCCTCTGATGCCATCTTGTCCCCCAGAGTCATAGCAGACATTTTTTGATTGCCTGGTTCTTGTACCACTAGGCAGGCTGAGCAATTTTGGCTATTTTAATTCTCAGTGCTTCCAAGAGCCACAGGTTATCCTGTCCTGTACTCCCCAACCCACCTCTCTGCTGCTAATTTCTCCAGTGCCCCTGATAATTCTATATTTCACACGTTTACTAATCTATCCATGTCTGAACCTGAATACCTTGTTGACATAGGAACAATTTATTATTTGACCATCTCAGAATCAATACCCATATAAGTTCAAGTATAAAGTGCAGGACTGACACTCTACTTGAGTGTTCACTGTATTTGATAATGTCAGTCATGAACTGTTATTAATACATTTGGAAGAAATACAATTGTGTTGTGGATGCTCATTCCAGAAATTTAAGGTTTCTAAAGGAAAAAAGGGACTGTAGTATTTAGTAATTGGTATGAAAGGACAGACTAAATAGACCATATGGTCTTTATCTGCCATCATGTTTCTATGTTTCTGAGTGCCGCAGGAATCTTTCACCTGTCCTTTTTAATAACTACCTCTGCCCACTGACAGTCAATATTAATATTATCTATGGTATTATGTTACATATGCAGATAATTTTCAACTTTATGTACCAGTAGGGTCTGATCAAATGAATGCAGTAACCAATTTAAATGGGTGTTAAGCTGAAATTGTCAAATAGCTACAACAAATAGACTGAAACGTAATCCTGCAGAACATAAGGTTACATGAATCAGTAGACAGAAAAGAGTGTTGTCAGTTCCTGCGAGGTCATGTGGGACCAGGACCGTAACAAGCGCTGTGTGAACATAGGACACAAGTACGGAAAAGATGCTGACCAAAACCATGGAATCTTTTACCAAATTTACACAGACAACATTATGTGCTTCTCCCCTTTCAGTATAGCAAACCCTGACTTCACAAATATAACTAAATATAAGGACTTGGCTCACTCACCACAACCTAATAATCAACCAATCTAAATCAGAAGCTCTCCAAATATTCACCAACACCTCCTACTCTCCTCCTTCATCCCTCACCCTCGGCGACCTCATCCTCCCCATAAAAAAATCATATTTATTTATTTATTTCACACTTATATACCGCGCTATTTCTCATCAGTGCGGTTTACATTGAACATTAAACACTTGGACAGACATTTTGTCCTACGTTTACATAAAACAGGGATATAACACGGAATCAACTGGGGAAACTATGTACATATGAACTTTAGCATCAAACAAACTAGGGTTATAACATGGAGTTAACTGAGAAATTATATACATATGAGAATTTAGCTTAAAGAATATTGGTTTGAATCAAACAGGTTTTACAATTAGGGTCAGATTGCATCATTTTTGCACTCTGCTGGTGATGAATAATTAAAGTGCGATAATATTATCCTGGATTACAGACTGACTGCAGATATGGTATGCCTTTGTTCACAGGTGACATAACTGGATGGGTGTCAGGGGGGGGGATCATCTGTCTGTGTAAAGTGTAAGAGGAACAGGTGATGTTTAAGGGCCTTTCTAAATTGCATGAGATCTCTGATTGCCCTTATGCTAGGAGGGAGTTCGTTCCAATACCTGGGGGCATGGTTTGCGAATGCTCTGTTGATGGTTGATTGGTTACGTTTTATGGATTTGGTTGGTATCACTAGAGTATTTTCCGTGAGTGCTCTTCTGGATCTGTTGTTGGGGGTGTGAATGAGCAGCTCGACAATTGAGGAGGGTGATATTCTATTGAATGCCTTGAAGGTAGTGAGGAGGGTCTTATAAAGGATTCTGGATCTTATTGGGAGCCAGTGAAGCTCTTTTAATATAGGTGAAATGTGATCCCTCCTGGATGCTCCGCATAGGACATGCGCCGCTGCGTTCATGGCCATCTGTAGTGGATTGAGGGTATTTTTTGGGAGGCCTTGTAGTATTATATTTGCATAATCAAATATCAAATATCTTGGCATTACCTTCGACGAGGACCTCACTTTCCTCAAACACATAAGAAAAACTTTGAATTCTCTCTATGCCAAATTACATACCCTCCGAAACTTCCGACCACTCTTAAACCCTGACTCATTTTGTACTGTCTGCCAATCCCTCACTACACCTACCCTAGGCCAGGGGTTTTCAACCCAGTCCTCGGGGAACCCTAGGCCAGTCAGGTTTTCAAGATTCCCAGACTGAATATGCATGAGAAAGATTTGCATGTTCTGCCTTCATTGTATGCAAATCTATCTTATGCATTTAAATTGTGGGAATCCTGAAAACCTGACTGGCCTAGGATTCCCCGAGGACTGGGTTGAAAACCTATGCCCTAGACTATTGCAACCTCATCTACCATAGTTTCCCTAAAAACAGTATTCATCCTCTCCAAATGGCACAGAATACAATTGCCCACTTAATCACAAATAATACTAGCCACACACACATAACCCCAATCCTCTATGATCTACATTGGCTCCCTATACTTTCCAGAATCAAATTTAAAGTCTTAACTCTTATCCATAAAGTCATTCACAACGAATCAGCTCCATGCCTATCCTCTCTTATTTCCGACCTCAATAACAGTAGATCATGCCGCTCAAACACCAAAAACCTGCTAAACATACCCTCACAAAGGAAAACCTACAAGTAAACCACCTGTAACAGGGCTTTCTCACTCTATGCATCTTCCATATGGAACACTCTTCCGCCTGAACTACGGAACTGTGCCGACCATTCTGATTTCAGAAAGAGACTTAAAACTCACCTTTTCCATGAATACTTCTTCGTACCACCCTAACTTCTCCCTTTATGGCCACTGCACCTTTCCCTCCCCTTCTGCCCTTAAACATTCCTCGCTCAATGACTTCTCTTATAATGTAAATATGTACATAGTTACCTGTTGGTGCTTTATATTCTCATTTTATAAGAGTTCAATTTTTAACTAAGTTCTGTTCTATGTAAAACAGCAGTGCCTTGCTGTTATGTTTTTGTTACCTGTAAACCGTCTTGAATTGATGAAAGACGGTATATAAAAACTGTTAAATAAATAAATGCTGACATCATCACTGGGGTTTCCAGGAATACTGATAAGAGCAAGCTCCTGTTTGCGACTGGGGAGAGGAGTGCCAGCATTGTCTGTTGCACAGGGTGCATATCTAGCTTGCTATGGCCCTGTCAAAGAAGTAGTTGATCACTTGGAGCATATTTAGTTAATTTCCTTAAATTTGAGTGTGATGATCATAAGATCTTCATTTATGCCACTACATTGGATCCAACAGCTAAGACCTTTTTCTTAAGGTACTGGGTTTTTTTATAATGCATGCATTCATAACTAGTCATATAGATTATTGTAATGCTTCATATCAAAACCTTACACCAAAAAATGTGGAACATTTGCAACTCATTCACAACACAGAAGGCAAGGACACTAGTGGGTGGAAAATATAGTGAACACATTATGCAAATACTAAAGGAGCTGCATTGACTCCTAGTGGAATCTGTGGTTAGATTTAAGGTGCTAGTTTTAGTCTCAAGAAGTTTCAATCAAATGGGTCTCAAAAATCTGCTGACAGAATATTTTATTTATTTATTTATTTGGTTTTATATACCGCTCTATCCTTCAAGCAGAGCGGTTTACAAAAATAAAACAAGTTGTCTTATATCTACACAACATTATAACTACCACTTCAATTCAGTGAACATTGGATTGGAAGGAGATATAAGGTGTACTTGGAGGGAGGAGGAAGGGGACACTTGAGATGGATGTTTCAGGGAGGGAGTAAGGGAGCTATTTACAGTGAGAGGACATTGCAAGGGAGGGGGGAATGTAGGGAGGGGGAGAAGGAGTTCAAGGGTGCTTATTTACAAATGGGAGAGTTATATTTAGCAAGGGAGAAAGCTGGTGTAAGGGCTTTACTGACGAAGGAGTCGTCTATGTGATGGTCCCATAGTAATCAGCGAATAGGAAGGTCTTCAGTCTTGTCTTGAAGTCCTTCGCATCGGTAGTAGTCCTGATATCCTGGGGGAGTGAGTCCAAAGGGAGGGTGCTGCAAGAGACAGTGCCCTCCTGGATGTCAAGTTCATTGATTTGCAGTATGAGGCCGGTGTATGGATGATGTCCATCATTGGTCTACGTCTGGGCCTAGTGTCAGTTTTTGTCTTGATCAAGTCCTTGAGGGTGTTTGGTGCCAGATTGTGCTGGATTTTGAAAAGGATGAGGGCTGTGTTGAATTTGATTCTGAGCGTGATAGATAGCCAGTGTAGTTGGCTAAGGACAGGGGTGATGTGTAGGTGTCTTGCAGAGCCTGTGAGGATACGTGCAGCTGTATTTTGTACCATCTGTAGGGGGCGAATAGTTGACGCAGGTAATCCAAGGAAAATGGAGTTGCAGTAATCCAGTATGGGTGTTATTATTGCTTGACAGACTGTCCTGAAATGGTCTTGGCTTAGTATAGGTTTTAGCCGTCAAATGATTGCCAGTTTGTGTTATGCATTCTTTGTAGTTTTGGCAATGTGGGAGTGGAAGTTTAGGTTCTTATCCAGAATTATTCCCAGGTACCTTATCTCCTCTTTGACAGGAATGGTCTGATTGATAAGGTCAATGTGCTGAGGAGGAGAGAAGTTGTTGTGTGTGACAAACAGAGCTTTTGTTTTCTTGTAGTTGATATTGAGGTTGTTGTTGGATAGCCATTGGGATAAATCATGGAGGCAATTGGTTATAGGTACATAGTCAGGCTTGTCTAAGTCAATTTGGGTATAGATCATGATGTCGTCGGCATATAGTGCGTATTGGATGCTGTGTTGCGCTATGACTTCACAGATGGGTTTGACGTAGAGGTTAAAGAGTAGGGCGGATAAGGAGGATCCTTGAGGTATTCCTTGTTTTAATGGAAATGGAGATGAAGAGGTAGCTCCGATCTTGACTTATTATCCCATACCATCATGGAAGTCTTGCAGCAAACTTTTCTTGCTATCCTATCAAATTGGAAAGGTAGACAAGTTGAAATGAGGAAGAAATTGTTTACTTTGTATGTTTTTGTTAAATGTTTTATATACTGCCTTCCAAGCTAAAAGTCATCCTAAGCAGTTTACAAGTTAAAATCCATATAATACATAAAACATAAAATCAAAAAACAAAGATTTACATTAAACATCATTTATCACAACTTATTATCTAGATTATTCTGACCCTATTAAATCTTCATATAATCATTGACAGTAACTTATCTTTGAACAAAGTTACATTTGAATTATGCTTACTGCACTAAGGCCTCAGTGCACACTACCCTTTAGCACAGTGGTTTACTCTTGATTTTCCTGTGCTAATTTTACTCCCGACGCAGTAAGAAATATTAGCATGGGAAAATCGCATAAAAGTACAGGCTAGACTTTCGGTGATGCGGTGAGAGCGAGCAGACGTGTGCTGATCGCACTCAGACTACCCCCTGCCTAAACCGGCATACTAGAGCCGTATTTTAGCCCAGAGAATCTGGCAAGAACCTTATCCAGGGGTCGAGCACTCCAGGGAACCGCTAACCGAGCATAGAGAGTTCAGCGGCGATGGCCACGGTACTCAGAACGGGGAAGAAGGAGTGCGACAGGGGGCCTGCTCCGAGCAAAATGGCGGACGGAGGGGGGGCGCCTAGCTCACCGACCTCCCCGGCGAGAGTGGAGGAAATATCGGCGGCAGTATCAGAGGCTCTGGCGGCGCAGTTTACCACCCTCCGAGAAAAGCTTGACACGGTGCAGAGCTCGGTGGATACCTTCGGGAAAAGGTTACAAGAGGCAGAGGAGCGTGTGGGACGTGCGGAGGACACCTTGCTTGAGCTGAACTAGACGGTGGCAGGCCTTAAGTCCCGACTGCTCTCCCATGAGGCTAAACTCGATGATCTCGAGAACCGCTCTCGAACAAACAACTTGAGAGTGATGGGTGTCCCTGAAGCGGTGCTGGATAAAGACTTGAGAAAATACCTGGAAGTGCTTTTTGAATCGCTGCTAGGAGAGACAGCTGCCGGCGGGAACATCGAGATCGAGAGGGTGCACCGAGTGGGGAGCAAAAATGCCCGCGACGCTCGCCCTCGATTGGTCCTGATTAAGTTACTCCGTTATCCACAGAAAGAAGCTATTCTGCGGGCTGCTATGACACAAGGTACTATACAAGTGGATAATGCGCGGCTCCGGATAGCTCAGGACTATTCCGTTGCACTGAGCCAGCGCCGGCGCGCTTACGCACCTACCTGCCAAAAACTGATTAATGCTCAGGTTAAATTTACCGTCCAGTACCCGGCGCATCTCCACGTGTTCTATGAGGGCCAGCGCAAGACTTTTGAGACAGCTGAAGAGGCGGCACGATACGTGGAGGCTACAATCCCGGGCGGTACACCACGCTGAGCATCTCCAAGTGACTGGCTGTTTCCATGAGTGTTGTTATATTAGCGTCCATAGTTTCAGACGGCCTGCCTGTTTATATAATTGACAGTGTTATGCAGAAATCCCGAGGCCTTTCAATTTTAGAATAGTCTAGCCCGATTAGGGAATGGGCGGGAGGACCCCCCTGATCTGGGAGTAGAGCTTCCTCGCCCCTAGTGGTCCCGCGCAGGCCCTGATATAAGCGGGGGGGCCTGAAATGGATACCCTGGGGGGACGCCCTGGAGACCAGAGGTCGGGAGTCACCGGCTGGTATATATGTTAGTTGGAGGGCAGTAGTAAATCTGGGGGCTCCTGGATGCACCCCGGGAGGGGCTGGAGGGGTCCTCGGGATACTGGCTGTTACATTTGCCACCCCGGAGGGGCTGCAGGCGGGTGAGAGGGGGTGGGAGATCAGGTCCCGGGCCTGTTTCCCCCGGCTTGGAGTGCCTCCGGGGCATGGGGGACGGATCCCTTCTTTAGCTTTACATGTCGGTATATCCTAGTGCTGAGGATAGTGTGCCCTTCCCTTCTCCCGTACCAACTCAAAGTGTGGGCCTATGGGCCAAGGCCTCATCCGAGTTTAGGGAGCCTTAACGTTTGTGCTAAAACACATCTGCATATCCCTTCTGTAAAATGCTCGTTTTTGTTCAATGCTTTTCTAATTTAAAGTTTGCTGTGAAGGTCGTAGAACAGTTGTTAAACGGGGATACGCATGCATACCTCATAATGTGAGTATAATGACTGCTATGCATTGATATATGGTTGGCTATGTATAATTAAGGCCCTGAGGGGGAGGGGTGGGGGGAGCGGTTGGCTTGGATAGGGCAACGGGTGGGCTAGTGGGGTTCACTCTGCCGCGGGAGGCATGGTTAGGGGTTCTGGGTTAGTCTAGGGGTTCACACCCGCGATCCGCAATCGGCCGGGTGCCTGAGGAGCGGTGACCTGGTACCTGTAGCGGGTAGGGTCAGCGGGCGCAGTACTGATGGTGGGGGGGGGGGTTGGGGGTGGTGGTGGGGCGTATCACCGGAGGTTTAACAAAAAGGGGTGAGGTGGTAGCCGATGAGGGAGAGATTAAGATATGGGGAGGGGGGGGAGGGAGGAGGGGAAGATAGGGGGGTGGGGGGGGGAAGGAGGTAAGTCGCACTTTACAAAAACTTCCAGGAGAGTCCAAGAGGGGACGATTGAGTGGGGGGAGGGGATTCCAGGCTGGGAGGACCCCATCCCTGCTGATGGGTGGAGACGGTCATCTGTGTCTTGGCGCTGCCCCGTCGCTCTGAAAGTTATCACGTGGAATGTGTGCGGTTTAGGAAATCCCATAAAGAGATATACAATTTTACAAGCCTTGGCTCGGCATAAATGTGATATCGCCTTCTTACAAGAGACCCACCAGACGGCTGAGGAGCATGGTAAGCTACGCCGGGGCTGGGTGGGACAGGTCTGGGGGGCACCTGCCCTTGGAAAGAAGGGAGGGGTGGCTATCCTGATTAATAAAAAGATACGTTGTACGGTCGATACTGAAGTTCGCAATGCAGCGGGGCGCTACTTGCTGTTGCAGAGTAAGTTGGAGGGGAGGCCGGTAATTTTGGGGACGGTGTATGGCCCAAACACCCCTGACCCAGGTTTTTATGCCCGGTTGGCTTCCGAAGTGGAGCAGCTGCCTGAACTCCCGCTCGTTCTGGGAGGCGATGTCAATGGAGTCTTAGATTTTAACTTGGATACCTGCAGGGGGGGGGGGGGGGATGCACGAGCGCGGGAGACAGTAACGCGAATGTTAAATAGCTTTAAGAATAGATTGGGGCTCGTTGACACCTGGAGGGTGTTACACCCCCTAGAGAAGGACTTCACACACCAGTCTCGAGCCCATGGCACGAGCTCCCGTATTGATTACATATTTCTGTCTTCCGGGAGTCTTGCGAACGTGGATGAGGTGCAGATCGGGCCTTTTGAAATTTCGGATCATGCACCGGTGTGGTTGGAACTCCACTGGGGAGGGGGGATGGATAAGACACGGATTTGGCGATTCCCGCCGGAGCTCTACGGAAATGCCCAATTTCATAAATTTTTGGAGCAGCGCTGGAGGGAGTTTGAGGAGGATCACCGATGCCACCGGGGAGACCCTGAACTGATATGGGAGACGGCCAAAGTTGTGTTAAGAGGAGATATTATTGGGTTTGCGGCCCGCAAACGCAGGCTACACATGGATAGGATTCTCCGCTTAGAGAAGCGGGTGTCATGGTTGCGGAGGCGACTGGCGGGGGCCCCGTCGGAGGGGCTCCGGAAGGAGCTCTGGGAGGCCAGGGTAGACCTTAATGAATTACTACACCAGCGGGCTAAGAAATCTATTCTCTATTATCGTTATCGGCTGCAAAGTTATGGTGACAAACCCGGGCGATTGTTAGCACGGTGTCTGAAGGGGGCGCGGGGAGCGCGCACTGTGGCAGCCCTGCGGGACGAGCGAGGGGTATTGCAGAGAAATCCTAAAAACATTGTCCAGGTCTTTCGGAAGTCCTTCCAAACACTTAATGCTGCGGAGGGTGGTTCCCCCTCGGCCATCCCAGATTATCTCCGGAAGTTAAACTTGCCCTCGCTCACAGAAGAGCAGAGTAGTCAGTTGGGGCGATCTATCACCCCGGAGGAAGTACGGTCTGTTATTGCCCAGGCTAGCTGTTTTAAATCGCCGGGGCCAGATGGCTTGGGTGCAGAGTTTTACAAACTGCTTAATGACTATATCAGCCCAACCTTGGTGGAGGTGTTTGCACGGCGGGTCGCGCAGGGAGGCTTTAAGTGGGGCGAGAATCATGCGCATATTACCCTGCTTCCCAAACCGGGCAAAGATCCCGAGCTGCCTACGTCCTACCGTCCCATCTCTCTATTGAATTTCGACGTTAAAATCTTTGCAAAGATTCTGGCAGATAGGCTAGCAGAGCATCTCCCATACTTGATCCATGACTCCCAGGTGGGGTTTGTGAAAGGCCGGTATATTGTTCGGAATATGCGCAAAATAGTTGCATCCTTGGAATGGGTACATGATCGACAGTTGCCCTCCCTATTGGTAAGTTTTGATGCCGAGAAGGCTTTTGACAGAGTCGACTGGACCTATCTTAAAGAATTGCTCCCATGGTATGGTTTGGGAGCCCCATTCTGTGCCATGATTGATTGCTTGTATGATTCCCCGACGGCGGGGATACTTTGCAATGGGCTGCTGTCGGAGGCCTTCCCCCTGGAAAGGGGTACGTGGCAGGGATGCCCCCTGTCCCCCCTGCTGTTTGTGTTATCGCTGGATCCCTTGATTAGAGCGATGGAAATGTCGCCGGCGATACAGGGGGTACGTATGGGTTCCCAGACTTTCAAAGTGTCGGCTTTTGCTGACGGTGCATCTCTCGGCTCCTGTGGACTCCCTGCCCTGCCTACTTCAGGAATTTCGAGATTTCGGCTTGTTTTCGGGTCTGCGGATTAATAGGGACAAGTCAGAGGCTCTGGATGTGTTGGGGACGTTGAAGCGGGGGTGGGTTGGTGGGTTTCCCCTTAAATGGGCACACTTGCACTTTGCCTATTTGGGCATTCGGCTTGACCAGTCATCCTCGTGAGCTGTATCGATGTAATTTTGAGGAGATGCTGTCCCGTACGCGATCCCAGTTGCAGGCTTGGAGGCCGCTGCCACTCTCGCTGTCGGGGAGAGTGGCGGCAATTAAGATGGTGATACTGCCTCGGCTGTTGTACTGGCTGCAGACTTTGCAAGTGTGGTTACTGCAGGGCGATTTGCAGCGACTAGAAGCCACCATTCGGACCTTTTTGTGGCGAGGAGCTCGTGCCCGTATACCCTTGTCACGGTTGACACGGAAATGGCGGGACGGGGGGGATGGGATTTCCCCACCTGGGGGTGTATGCCTTGGCCTGCCAGACCCGTCATCTGGGGGACTGGTTGGGCGGGACAGCGGTGTATACCCCCATGAGCCTCGAGGAGGAATATGTAGCACCGCTCTCTTTGTTAGGGGTTTTGCATACGGAGGGGCGCTACCTTCCGACTCGCCTCGCATCGAGCGTTTTGTTTGGGTTGGCCCAACGGTCGTGGCGGTACCTTAATAGTCGATGGGGGACGGTCTGGACGGCGTCCAGCTGGGTGCCACTGCAAGGGAACGTCCACTTTGCCCCGGGTTCGAACTCACACGGCTTTCGCAATTGGTGGCGTAAGGGTATTCGGAATATCGGGCATTTGGTGGATGATGCGGGGATGTGTAAGCCCTTTCAATCTCTTTGCCGAGAATATGATTTGACCTTAAATTCTACTTTTGCATATCTTCAGGTTTCCCACTATATCTCCACCCTGCCTAGGGCGGCTTTGGTGTCGGAGCGCTCGGCGCAACTGCTGGGCTTTTTTGCCTTGGGAGATGACGCACCTCAGTCTATTGCGGGCTATCGAGCTCGGTTGAAGGCTCTCCAAGCGCCAGTCGATTATCGCGGAGTGGAGGCGGCATGGAGTGTGGAGATGGGAAGGGAGGTCCCTCCAAATACCATTTTCATGGCTCTCCGGCGGATTGCAGACATGGTGGAAGGGGCTAGGTGGCGGGAGATACAATTTAAATGCCTCACTCGGGCCTATTTCTCACCTCGACAAGCCTTACGTAGCCATCTGACAGTTGATGGTCGGTGTCCACGATGCCAGGCTCCCTTAGCTAACTTGTGGCATATGTGGTGGGCCTGCCCGCATATCCAACCCTACTGGGCTAGAATCGCAAGGTATGTCAATGGGTTACTACAGCAAAGAGCGCAGGTGGACGGGGGCTTTTGTGGTCTTGGATAGACTCGACCCCCCCTATCCGCCCCGGCGAACGGACCGATTGTTCATGCGAAAGGCCTGTCTGGTGGGTAAAGGTCCCATTTTACGAATGTGGTGTGACCAGCATTCCCCGACGTTTGGGGAGTGGCGCAATAGCCTTCACCAGTTAATGCTTGCGGAGCGGTGGCGAGCGCGGTGCAGTGTCAAGCGCTGGACCTCCTTCCTTTTGGTGTGGGACCTGTATATAGAAACGCTGGGGGCCCGTTGTCGGAATGAGATCCTGCAAATGGGTAGGTAGAGGTGGGGAGGAGGGAGGGGGAGAATAGCGGGCGAGGAGGGTAGTAAGTGAAGATGGGGTGAATGAGGTGGAACGATCCTGGAGCTATGTGCGACCGGGAGGGGGGGTAGCGGAGGGAGGGTGGTGGGGATATAACACGAAAACTGTATTCATCCCTTGTCAGTGGGATGAGAGTCCACCCCACCGGAGATTGGTTGTATTGGCATTGTTATTTTTTGAGTGGTGATGCTTAAATAAAGTTTATAAAAAAAAAAAAAAAGTACAGGCTAGCACAGTGGGCATGCAAAATGCACATAAATCACTTAAGAAATGTAAAGATGCAGCTGGGGGTAAAATGGTCATCTAAGATAAAATGCGGCACTTCACCTCAGATAACCAAAGATCTCTGGTAGGCCTCTGGCCCCCCCCAATATTCCCTGAAGATCCAAGTGGACTCTCTGGAACCCCAACTTCCTCTTCTTCCCATACCCCACAAAAATACTCCTTGGTGTTCCATGTGGACCCCATTCACCTCTAAATGTTGGAAGACTGGAGTGGAGGAGTGGCCTAGTGGTTGGGGCAAGGTACTTCAGGCCGGAAGGTCGGTGGTTCAAATCCCACTAGAGGACAGCAACCTTGGGCCAGAAGGACTGGGGTTTCTAGTCCCACAGGTGCTCCTTGTGGTCTTGGGCAAGCCACTTAACCCTCCATAGCCCATGTTCCCTGTAAAATAGTTATTTCCAAGTTATAATGCCCTGTTCAATGTAATTTCAGTTTGTTCAATGTAAACCACACTGATGCAGAATAGCAGGGTATATAAGAGAATGTAAATAAAATAAATAAATAAATACTCACTTCTACCTCTAGAGCTGCCATCTTCTAAACTGGTAATGCCTGATCCCTATGCTAAAAGAAGATGGATGGTGGTGTCAAGGGGTAGGAGTGCATGGGCATTGCTCCAATATTTAGAGGCAGAGGGTCCAAGGGTTCTAATGTATATTGGTTTAAGTTTTGAGATAGTTTTAATGTGTTTTTTTACTTGTATAGATAAACTTGTTGCATTAGACAATATTATTAAAATAAACTATACACTGATTGTAAAGCTATTGTGTATATATTTATATTGCCATTATGTATACAGTATTGTGTATTATTTTTGTAATCCACATTGAATTAAATCTTGCTATTTATTCTAGTACAGGGCACATTACAACAAATGACAAAATATTTGTGGTACAAAGAGCATTGAAGAAAGACAACCAACAAAATGAATTAAAGAAAGAATGGAAAACAGTTTAAGATGAAATTCTTAACCACACAGAAGGAAGTGAACATCCCACACACTCAGTTTAAGTGTATGAACTCTGACAAACTCATTACAGAAAGCTTCTTTTAAAGAACATGCCAACAAATTCTGAAAAGCTGTCCATGGTTTTGGTTTAGTTCACGTTCTATATGAGGAGTAGAAAAAAGTAACAAACAAACAAACCAAAAAACCCTCAAAATAACAATAATCACAACAGAGGGATTGGGGGGGGGGGGGGTAGGATTAGGGATGACCTCCAAGTCAGGGGGGGAAATGCTGAGGTCTGCTCCGTACCACCCCTCCCAGATCAGCAGGCGCTAGGAGTATACCCGATTTCCAAAAAAAATAAGCGGAAAGAGGGAAATTACCGCTAAAAGAAAACACAGACCGAATATACTATAAGGGGCTTGTTTACAAGGCTCCGATAACGACCGCGAAACGCTACCGCGGCTTTGTAAACAAGCCCCTAAATGTCTGGACTCTGGAGTAGGAAACTGCCAGCAGCCGTTTCTAGGCAACAGCACCCACCCCTTAGAAAAGGAAGGAAGTGTCGTCACTTCCGTAAAATACTCCAGGTTCGTATCCGGTACGGTAGTAGCAAGATGGCGGCGCCCATCTCCTTACAGTTAGAGTTCAGGTGTGTACTCTAGGCTTTTCGTAGCCAAAAATTTATTACTAGGAAGTTACGGTTCTTTCGGTGTTAGGATTAATAGCTGAGAGGAAAGAGATCATAAGATATGCCATTCTGGGTCAGACCAAGGTCCATCAAGCCCAGTGTCCTGATGTCCCTACTTTCTGGATGGTATCCCTCGCAATTCCCGGAGTTTCTTTAATTGCTCCAGAGAAGTTTGGGCTGTGTGGCATTATTTTGGTTAAATGTACTTATGCTTGATCTTTGAAACTGATTTAAAAACAACTAAGACAGTATCCAATTAGTAGCCAGGATAAAGCCGATTTTTACAAGCGCTTCGGACTGTTTCAAAGCAACTGCATACTAATAAGCGTGACAGCAGTGCTGGGTAAAATGATGGAAGCCATTGTTAAGAACTAAATTACTGGACATACAGGTAAACATGGCTTAATGGAGAAAAGTAACATATGTAAATAGTTGTTTTGCATGTCTCCCTAAGTTATCCAAGTTGTATTTCCCTGTTCCATGTAAAAACCAATACTTGTTATTTATGGTTCTTTGTTCCATGTAAACCGCGCTGATGCTAAAGAGTGCGGTATATAAGAAAATAAAATAAATAAATAAATTAAAAAAAGCCAGCTTAGATTTAGACAGGGGCGTTCTCCGCCGATAGCAAGGGAAATGTAGGTACGCTGCTGCTGAAGTCCTCTGGGTGGGAGCCTGCTCGTGCGGTGCTGTCCTCTGTGTGGGAGCCTGTCAGTCCCCTCCACATGCTCCTTGAGCAGTTCGACCCGTTGTCCCAAGTCCTGGAGGTCTGCTTTAAGCTCTACCATCGCTTCCCACACATGATTCTTGAAGGTGATCAGTTTAAGCTTAATCTCCCTGCATCACTCCCACAAATCACATTGTATGCATAGCTCCTCCTTGGGCTCCGGTTCATCCTCTGCATCTGTCTCAGCCATCTCGGCCGATCCAGAGGAGATGCATTTTTCACCACGCTGATATGCCGGGGCTTCCCCTTACCAACTCCCGGTTCACTTGTGCAAAGCGCTGCCTAAGTGCACAAGCTGATCGCACAATTTCACCATCCCGATGGGAGCTCGAGTCTTAGGCAGCTATCTCAAAGGGTGATGTCACTTGCTCCGAATTTCTCTTTCTTGATGAGCTGGTTGAGTTCTCTCAGCTTGAGGATGGAACGCAACCCCAGTTTCTTGGGGATGTGGAAGAATTTGGAGTAAACCCTCGTCCTGTGAGTGAGGAACTATGGCCACTACTCAATTGTTCACCAGCACTTCTAGTTCCTTCATGGGAATGTGATGGGTCCTGGTTATGGACTGCTCCCTTGGTCCCCTAGCCAGTGGACAGCTCTCAAAGTTTATTCTATAACCTTCTTCCATAATCCATAGGCCCCAAAGATCTGAAATGATATTCTGTCAGGCCTTCTTGAAAAACCAAAGCCTGCCTCCCACTGGGTAACAGACAAAAAAGGGATTGGGCTTCAATGAGGAAGCAACAGATGAGGGCTGCTGCTTCTCCCCAGCATTATCTAAGATCTTTAGGTGGCGCGTGAGATCTGATACCTTTGCACCAGGCAGGCATGGCACCAGGCGATCCTCGCGTCCACCAGCCACCCAGCTATCTACATGCCTAATGATCGAATCATCAACTATAACGGCTGTCCTAACCCTTCAAACCTTCCTAGCCACCCGCAGAAGGAGTAGGGGGCGAGTAAGCAAAGATCAGAATTACTTAAGTGGCAGCGCATACCAGAGAAGGAAATCATTTGAATTGTTTGCCTAAGGATGGTGAAGGCTAGTTCAGGGAAAGATACCTCAGCCACGTGAGGTAGTTTGTTGCTGGATGCTACTAGACATTGTTGGGACAGTAGGAGAAATTTTTGCTTGCTCCTCTCTATGTCTTATGTGTGCTATCAAGGGGGGCCTTTATTTACCATTTATATGTACTGAGAGCGTGAGTGGCGGGCATGATGGCGGGGGGAGAGAAATGGGGGCTGGGGAATCTAGAGAAGGGGATTGCAGTGGGTGAATATCTATGGGCCTAGTGAAGTGCCGGGACCGTTTTGGAGCCAGCTGCAAGATTGGCTGGTGGGATGTGTATGTTGTTGTTGTTAAGTGCCGTCGAGTCGGAGTCGACTCATGGCGACCCTCTGGATAGCTATCCTAAATTGTGTTCGGTCTTCAGTCAGGCGGCTCATTGTTGACAGACTGGTACCCGTAGCTGCTGTTATTGTAGCGATCCATCTCATTGCTGGCCTTCCTCTTTTGCGTTGACCTTCTATCTTGCCAAGCATGATGTCTTTCTCTAATGATCTCTCTCTTCGCATGATGTGTCCGAAGTATGAAAGTCGAAGTCTTGTCATCTGAGCTTCTAAAGAAAGCTTAGGTTTGATCTCCTCTAGTACCGACTGGTTTGTTCTTCGGGCAGTCCATGGTATACACAGTATTCGCCGCCAGCACCATAATTCAAAGGCAGCAATTTTCTTCCTGTCTGTCTTTTTCACTGTCCAGCTTTCACATCCATATGATGTTATTGAAAATACCATGGCTTGAACAAGTCGAATCTTTGTATGGAGAGAGACATCTCTGCTCTTGATGTGTATAAGGGTCCCTAATGGTTGGGGGGGATTTCAGTGAGGTGCTTAACACCACACTTGATTGGTCTCGGATGGTACGTTGAGGCCAGCAGATGTCTGAGGGGGGAGATGGCAACTACAGACTTGGATGCAGCAGTTTGGGTTAACTGACCTGTGGTCTTTTGGCACATCCGAAAGAGCAGGACTACAGCTTTTATTTGTCGGTGCATGAGAGTTACAGCTGTATAGAACTTTTGTTGGGGGATTCGGAATGGACTCAGTGCCTGGGGTCGGTTGTAATTGAACCCATTACCAGGGAAGATCATGTCCCCCTTTGGGCGGATTTCGAAAGGGCTGCTGATCGGGAGGGGTGTACCTTTTGGCACTTCAATGAAAGCCTGCTATGGGATAAAGCGGTCATGTGTAGTTTGGAAGAGGCTCTTGTGGAATACTTACAGTTTAATGATACGGAAGAGGTTGGGGTGGGCCTGCTCTGGGATGGCCTTAAGGCTGTTCTTAGGGGCAAATTGCTACAATGGGTGGCTCGGAAGAAGCATGCATGGCAGGCTTGAGTGGAGACTTTGTTGGGGCAGGTAACGGACTTGGAGCGCCTCCATGAATAGATGGGGACCGTAAGGTTCGGGCTCAACTGGATCAATCTCGGATGGAGTTGGCCGAGACCCAGCTGGAATTGATTATCAGCTTCAGCGGGTTAATCAATGTTACTATGAGTTCAGTAATCAAGCTGGTACTTTGCCAGTCCGCAAATTGCGGGAGTGAAAATGAAGCGCCACTGTTGTGAAAATTAAGGGGCTGGGGGATGAGCTTCTTTTTAGAGGAGCTGAAATATGCGAGCAATTCTTGGAGTATAACAAGGGCCTGTATCGCAGTGAAGGGGGGAACCTCTGTGGCTAATATGGAGGTGTATCTAGCCGAAAGTGCAGTTTTGTGCCAGTTGAGGGAAGAGGATAGGGATACAATGGAAAGGGCTATTAGGAGATTAGCCTGATCGTAAAAGGTGTGGCTTCAAATAAAGGCCCATGTTTGGATGTCCTGCCAGCCAGCTTATATGAGATTGACAGCTCACTCCCCTACTACAGCGGTTGTTTAATGGGGTGTTGGTGGGGGGGGGGGGGGTCAGTTGACTTCCTCTGTGCGCCAGGCGGCTATCTCGGTTATCGCAAAACCTGGGAGGGATCCCATCCTCTGTGGGTCATTTCGCCCCATCTCCCTTTTGAACTCTGATGGGAAGATTCTGGCTAAAGTTCTGGTATTGCCTGATTTGGTACATTCAGACCAAACAGGCTTTGTCCAGGGAAGAAGTGCAGGAGATAATATACAGCGGGCCTTTCAGATGGTGTGGTCAGCTCGCGAGGAGCGGCAAGCAACGATGCTCCTTGGTATCAGTGCCAAGACAGCCCTTGATAGGGTCCATTGGGACTTCATGTTTGCGGTATTTAGAAGTGTGGGTGTGGGCCTGGGCCTGGCCTTGTTGGCATGGATTCAAGCTCTCTATTCTGAGCTGGAGGCAACAGTGAAGATCAACAGGTGTTTGGGCTTTTTCTCTTTGAGCCAAGGAACGTGACAGGATGTCCGCTCTTCTCCCCTTCTTTTTGCAGTCGTAATGGAGCAGTTAGCTGCACGGCTCCGGGGTAATACAGACGTGGCCGGTGTACAGGTAGGCACCAACACAAGAAGCGAGAGGCGTACAGAGGTCACAGGTGCCTTTATTAATTCATCCCCAGGTAGGGCCAGAGGAGCATAAAATTCCTTTATTTGCAGATGATATCTTGCTCTTTGTGACTCTTTCCCTTTTGACTCTACCTTCTTTGGGAGTTGGAGAGCTTTGGGGCCTTATCTCGTTTTAAAGTCAATTTGGTGAAAACCGAGGCATTGAGCATTAATTTAGAGGATTCTTTAGTCCAGCACTTGCCGGGAGCACTATTCCTTCTGATGGGTGTTGTCATTGCTTAGGTACTTAGGGACCCACATTACTAAACCCTGAGGGGATGCATGTGGCAAAATATCCTACTTTATTGGCACAAATAAGGAAGGATTTGGAGAATTGGAATCATGAGTATATTTCTTGGCTAGGTTGGATAGCAGTCATAAAAATGACCATTCTCTCTAGGTTATTGTATTTTTCCAGGTTTACCAGTTCGAGTCCCCCAGCTGGAGCTGCAGTGACTTCAGCATAAGTTGTTTGTTTACAGGTATCGGCCTCCATGCATCATGCTACAGGTGCTATATGCATCGTGGCATAAGGGGAGATTAGCAATGCGTGATATTTCAGATTATTACCTTGCAGCCCAGTTGCGGCAGGGGATGGAGTGGCAGGAAGAGGCACAAAAGCGTTTTTGTTCTATTGAGCAGCATTGGGTGCCACGGTACGAGTTACAATACCTTCCTTGGCTGGAGAGAGGGATGTTGAGGGGTGCCTGAACGGAGAATCCATATATATGCCACCTATGATTAGAGTGGCAGCGAGACAGGAGGAGGGTAGCTCCCCCGCTTGTGATTCTTGGTTCTGGCTCCCATAAGAGCAGCTCCTGATTTTTGTCCCAGGAGGGGAGGAGGTGTATTTAGGCAGTGGGTGACCCAGGGGGTGGATATATTTGATAAATTTATTGATAATGGGGAGGTACAGACTTTTGAGGAGCTCAGGGATCACTACTCACTAGCTACAACAGATTACTTTGCTTACTTACAGGTTACCCACTTTTGTCAAGAGAGCTGTCGTCCTTTCTATGAGGATGGGTATAATGATATGGAGGCGATGTGGCGTAGCTGTAATAAATCCAGGGGCATATTAGATTTCTTTATACTAGTTTGCATAATCGGAGGGGGAGGACAAATTTCCATATATGAAGGAGTTAGGAAACGGACATGGTTCTCATTTGGGGGGAGAAAGAATGGCATTCGGCATTGTGTGTGACTGTTAAGGAAAATGCATATAAACTTTTGATGCACTAGTATTATACTCCATTGCATTTGAGAAGGATGTTCCCAGCGACCTCAGATCACTGTTGGCGAGGTTACTGGGGCGGGGTACTCTGTTTCACATTTGGTGAGAATATTCTGCTATACAGGAGTATTGGGTACAAATCCAGGGGCAGATTCAAGCTATTTTTGATCTGGATATGGGCCTTGACCCAGCCTTTTACTTGCTGGGAGTCTGGCAGGAGGATCAGTGCCCTAGGTGGTGCCGCCCCATACAGCAAAGTAGCTTGGAACTGGAAAAAGCTACAGCCCCCGGAGTTGGATGCCTGGGTCCGGAGGCTCCGGAAGGTGATTGCCATGGAGCATCTTACAGTGTTTTGTAGAAGTAAGGCAGTCCTTTTAATTATAGGTGGAAACCTTTGCTGGACTAATTATAGGTGGAAACCTTTGCAGCGTTCCATGGTACCTTGAATATTGTGTGCAATTCTGGTTGCCGTATTTTAAAAAGGATATAGCGTTATTAGAAAAGGTACAGAGAAGAGCCACCAAAATGGTAAAGGGGATGGAAGGCTACTCCTATGAAGAGAGGCTACAAAGGTTAGGGCTCTTCAACCTGGAAAAGAGACGGCGGAGGGGAGATATGATAGAGGTCTATAAATTAATGAATGGAGTGGAACGGGTAAACGTAGATCAATTGTTTACGCTATCAGAATATAGAAAGACTAGGGGACATGTAATGAAGCTACAGGGTAAACTATCTAAGACGAATAAGAGAAAATATTTTTTCACTCAACGTGTAATCAAACTCTGGAATTTGTTACCGGAGGATGTAGTAAGAGCTGTTAGTGTAGCTGGGTTTAAAAAAGGTTTGGACAAGTTCCTGGAGGAAAGGTCCATAAACCATTATTAAGAAGGGACCCAGGATATCACTGCTTGACCCAGTACAAGCACTGCGGAACCTGTGTCTTTTGGGGATACTGCTAGGTACGTATGACCTGGATTGGCCACTGTTGGAAACAGGATACTGGGCTTGATGGACCTTGGTCTGACCCAGTATGGCATCTCTTATGTTCTTATTTAATTAGCATTTGAACCTTCATGGGAGGGGGGAGGTTAGGTGGGATGGGGATGGAGTGTTGGGTAGGGGGGATGGGATAGGGATTTACTGGTTTGCTGTAACTAACAGTTCTGACTTTCCCTTCAAGACAGGGTTTTTTTACATTCTTTGCATTGTGGTGTATTGTTAAATTGTTATAAAAATTAAAAAAAAAAGAGAGAGAAATTCAGGATGAATACCCTTGCCCAGATCCTTCCCCTCTTAAACAAGAACAACTGGTTAGTCGCCTTGGATCTTAAGGATGCCTGTGTCTGCACTGCTATACATACTAATCATTGATACCTGTGCATACCTTCGAAGTGTCTAGCAATGGTGGGCAGACTTTGCTTAAGTATTTGTCATGGGAAACGTTTCTTCCTTGTGGCAGTCATATCAGCCAGAAGAATCTGTGAACTTCAGGCTTTAGTGCACTACTCCTCTCTGCACTTTTTCACAAGGTGATCCTTTTGTACTTACCCAAAGTTCTTCCTGAAATAGTCTCCAAAATCCACCTTAACCAGTCTATAAGGCTATTTATTTAGTTCCCTAGGCCCCATGCCCCTCAAGCAGAGGCAACATTGCACATATTGGATGGATTGTTCTCTAGCCTCCTTTTGTTATGTGAAGGGAACCAAGAATGTCAGGAAGGAGTGACAACTTTGTTACTTTTGCACAAAGAAGCCCGGCCTCTTGGCTTCCAAGCATACCTTATTACATTGGATTAACAGAAGCTGACACAATCTGAAAGCCAAAGCTGAGTTGCTTTCTCCAGGTAAGACTCCAATGCACAGTTTGACTGCGAAAGTGGCCATAGCCCCCAATCTCCACTCTCTTCCTATAGAAGATATCTGCAGGGTGGCGACCTAGTTCTTGCTGCACAACTTTACTAGGCACTAATGCCTGGATTCCTCCTCTCCACTGGAGATACTTTTGGTCATGTTGTGCTGTATAGCCTTCTTGCCATATAACCAGCACCACCTCCCAAGTTGCTCAAAGGCTCGCCAGTCTTTACAATCCAGCAAGGTGACCCTGAGCTTGTGATCAATTTGCCTGCATTTCCCCAGCTATTGGCAGAAAAAACTGTTCACCTGTATAGGGAGTTCTCTAGGGAGATGCCATCTCACAGGGAGTGGGGGGTAGGTGGAGGAAAGTGTGGCTGTATCTCCAACTGAGAGGTGGACTGAGGGGAGGAGAGGCCTCAGAGGGACAATTTTATTTATTTATTTGTTTGCTTTTATATACCGCGCTCTTTGAAATCAGTGTGGTTTACATAAAACAAGAACAATAAAACAGTTTTACATGGAACAATTTCTATAGAACAGTTTACATTGAATTAAAATAAAAATAAGTAACACGTAATCTAAATTAGATGTGAATACAGGGAGATGAACTTGGAATATGCAGGTAAGGGGACTATATGCGATTTGTACATAGGCTTTGTTCAGGGTGGCTGGCCATAGGCTAGTTGAAATAAATGTCTTTAGGGCCTTCCTAAAGGCTGTAAGGTCTATGATGGCACGGATTGCTGGAGGTAGGGCATTCCAGTGGGTTGGTGCATAGAGAGAAAAGGTGTGATTTTGAGTTGACTGGGTGCAAGTCCTTATCGCTGAGGGGATGGCGAGTGAGTTCGCCATGTATGATCTTCTGGTTCTGTTTTCAGGGGCATGCTGTATGAGGTTTGTGAGGGAGGTAGCGGACATTCCGTGCAGGGACTTGAAGGTGAGTAATAGGGCTTTGTATACCAGTCGGCTTGCTATGGGGAGCCAATGTAGCTGGATCAAAAGAGGCGTAATGTGTTCAAATCTTGAGGCCGACAGGAATGTTCAGGCGGCTGAATTCATGGCTAGTTGTAGTGGCTGAAGAGCATTCTTTGGCAGGCCATGGTAGATTATGTTGGCATAGTCCAAGTGAGGAAAGATAAGGACCTGTCATACTGAGCAAACGTCCGAGGGTTCGAGGAGTGGGTGTAGATGTCAGAGGGTTCTTAGTTTATGATAGACAGCCTTGGTGACGGTATGTATGTGGGCTTCCCAGTTTAGATGTTGGTCCAAGATGACTCCAAGGTAACGTACTTCTTGCTTAGCCGTGAGGACGACATCTTTTAGCCTAAGGGAGGTCGGTGGGGTGAAAGCCTGGTCTTTAGTTATGAATAAGACTTCTGACTTTTTACTGTTAACCATCAGATTGTGGGTAGCGAACCAGTCCAAGACAGCATTAAAGCATTCCTTATGCCTTTTTGATGCAGGCGGGTGAGTAGGAGATTGTGGTTGACTGTATCGAAAGCAAAGGCAATGTCCATGAATATTAGGATGAATCCTTGTTTTCTCTTGTTTAGGCCTGTGTGGAGTCTGTCCAGGAGAGGAGTCAATAGGGATTCCACACCGTGTTGTTGGCGGAACCCCTATTGCTGAGGGTCCAGAGGTGTATAGGAGTCAATGTGGTCCTGGATTTGTTGGTGGATAATCTTTTCTAGTATTTTGGTCAAGAAGGGGAGGCTGGATGTGGGTCTGTATGAACTGGTTTGAGGCGGTGGTAGAAAGCCTTTGGAAAGTGAAAGGTTGGTGATTTGGGCTGTGACAGGGCTAAGGTTGGATCATGCCTGTTTGATCCAGAAAGCTGGGCATGGATCAGCTGGGGAGGTGGTGGTGTTCATTCCGCAGATGATATTCTCTATTTGTTCAGGGGAGTATGGATAAAATCCTTCTAGCGTGGGTGTGGGTGTGCTACCAGGGAGGGAGATGTGTCTAGGCGAGTTGTCCAAGTCAGACCAGTCTGAGTCGGGTGAAGTTGAAGTGGTTTTGCTTCAGAAGTATGTGGTGAAGGCCTCTGGGCTAGGGTTGGCTTGTGTGAGGATGCATCCTTAGTTAGGGATTTGATGAGGTTGAACAGCTCTCCGAGGTTTGTTGAGAGAGTGCATGAGGGTGCTAATGTAGTATTCCTTTCTCTGATTGTTTACTGCTTTACGGTGCTGATGCAAGTTATTCAGGTATGCATTTTGATCGTTAATGTGTCTTGAACGTCTCCAGCGGTGTTCTAGTTTCCTAAGGTGTATTAATGATTTGCACAGGTCAGCGGTAAACCATACAGCTACATGGTTCTTTCAGCTAGGTTACGTGGAGGGTGGTAGGAGCGCAGCTCTAGAGAGGTGGTTGTTCCAAATTTCTATTAGCTTGTCCAGATCATCGGTGTTGGAGTCGAGGTCATGCAGAGTGTCATGTAGGAATGTCTCTTTATTGAAGTGTCTGAAGCGGCAGCATATGGGGGAGTTTGACACAGAAGAGTGTTGTTCATCTGTGGTATATGGGATGTTGAAGAGTATGGCATTATGGTCAGACCACGGAACCGGTAGAATGAGTGGTGGAGTCTGGTTGCTTAGTGGGGGGGGAGGGGGGGCGCAAAAATAAGGTCCAGGATGTTGCCTCCGGTGTGGGTGTGGGTGTGAATGAGTTGGTGTTAGTCCAGTGCGGTCATTGCCTCCAGGAATGCTGTAGAGTGTTTGGTAGGGAGTTATAGGAGGTTAAAGTCACCTAGGAGCCAGAGTTGTTTCCGCCGGGTATTCTGGTTGCATGCTAGATCAAGGATTGTAGCCAGTTCATCAGCATTAGGAGATGGTGGTTGGTAAAGGAGGCAAGTTGCTAAATCTCTTGTTTGAGATGAGGATGACAATGCCGATGTATGCATGAAAAGAAGAAAGCCAGTATGCATGCTCTGGGGGAGAGCACTTCATAAGCAGGCTCCACCCGGAGGATGTTGCCATCAGTTTGGCTTCATTCCCTTCTGTCTATGGAGAACTCCTGTTACAGGTAAGTAACTTGGCAGTCTTACCTTACTAATCTATTGCATTTTTTGAAGGTGTATAGAAACATCGATGAAGAAGACCTCATTGATAATAGTGTATTTGGGTTTTCAGAAGATGTTTGATGCAGTTCCCCATGAGAGACTCTTTAGGAAATTAAAAAGTTGTGAAATAGGAGGTATTATCTTTGTGTATTGGATAAATACCAAGTTTAATTGTTTTGCATCAGGAGTTATCAATTCTGACTATTTTGATGCCAGTTTCCAACAGGTTGTTATAGAAAATGTTCTAGCTGATCCTCCTTTTTTTTTCCGCCCCCCACTGTAGTTGTAATAACTGGTTATCTTGTTTCAGTGGTGGCGCTGAACTCCTTTTTGGTGGCACTAAGAAGCATCATGTGACCTTACCCAGCCAATCTGATGCTTGTGAGTATAACCATCCATGTATGCTATCATGTAAAATAGAACCTAACTGCAGATTAAGTTCACACGGCCCATTCAGTCTGCTCAGTTATTTGATGCATTTTGATAATTTTTAGGTGCCTCTTTTAACAAAGATTTAATATTGGAAGAGCGATAAATAGTGATGAGAATAGCCATCTCAATTTCTCCAAGCACAATGCAAGTAATAATACAGCTCTTTAGAATTGGAGGAAATCTACATGAAAGTCGGGCACGATGAAGGGATTCTGGTGATGCTGTGAAGTACTATGGACAGTGCGGCCACGAGCCTGGGACTATCTTCAGGTGCTTGGGGCTATGGCAGCCACCATCGACGTTGTCCCCTGGGCACGGATGCATATCTGCCCTCTTTAGAGTTCACTGCTCGCCCGGTGGTCGCCCATCTCCAGGGACTTCAACCTTCACTTATCCCATCTACCTTCTCTGCGCCTCAGCCTTTGATGGTGGCTCCATCCGGGGAACTTGCTCTGGGGGCTCCCCTTAGAGGCACCACAATGGATAGTTGTGACTACCGACACCAGTTTCTCCAGCGGGGGGGGGGGGGGTATTGTCGCGACCACACTACACAGGGTGCCTGGAACCCTCAGGAGGCATCCTAGCCCATCAATCACCTAGAAGCCAGGGCTGCACACCTGGCCTTGCTGCACTTTCTGCCATACATCCATCACAGAGCAGTATGGATCTTCTCAGACAATGCCAAAACGATGTCCTACCTCAAGAAACAGGGGGGGGGGGGGGAGCACCAAGTGTCCGGGAGTTGCAAAGGAGATGGATCTATTCGCCTGGGTGGAGAGACATGCGCTGATGGTGTCAGCTAAGCATATTGTGGGCATAGACAACGTGCAGGCTGATTTTTCTCAGTTGGCATGGCTTGTATCCCGGGGAACGGGAACGTGTCCTGTGGGCCTTCCAATGTTCAGCAGTGGGGTCGGCTGGAGATTGATCTGATGGCAGGCATAGCCAATGCCAAGACCCTGATCTTCAGTCGAAGGAGGGAGCCCAGAGCTCAGAGGGTGGATGCACTGGTTTAGCCAACGGCAGCCCTCCTGTACCTTTTTCCTCCCTTGGCAATGATCAAGGGGGCCCTTCGATGCAACGAAGCTCACCAGGGACTAGTGATTCTGGTGGCCCTTGACTGTCTGCGCTGCCCGTGGTTCACTGACCTCATTCGCCTCACGGTGGGGTGGCCTCTCCCGCTGGGGTCTCGTCATGGTCTTCTCCAACAGGGACCCTTATGGATGGACAATCCATCTCCTTACTCGCTTATGGCCTGGCTCTTGAAAGGCACCACCTAGAGCGCAAAGGTTATTCACTGCGGGTCGTCACTACCCTGCTTCAGACTCGTTGGTCATCTCCCTCTCTGGCTTATGCACGGGTCTGGCGCCTCTTCGAGGCCTGGTGCGCCTGCTGCAGAGTTCGCCCTAGTGCATACAGATCCCTGACATCCTCACCTTCTTACAGAATGTCTGTGACAAGGGACTTGTGCTGAACTCCTTGAAGTTCCAAGTGGCTTCTCTCACTTGCTTATAGGGCCCATCGAAGGCCACTTGGTGACAGCACATGTCGATGTCGGACATTTCCTTCGGAGCATCGGATTACTGCACTCGCCTCTGTGTCCTCCATGGGGTCTCTCTGTGGTCTTGCGCAGCCTGCGGAAACCTCCTTTTGAACCTATTAAGCATGCTACACTGCGGGATTTGTCTTATAAGACTGCCTTCTAGGTGGCCATCATATCCGCAAGATGAGTGACGGAGCTCCAAGCGCTTTCTTGTCGGGATCCCTTCTTGACCTTCTCTACAGAAGGAGTCTCTATCCGATCTGTGCCGTTCTTCTTACCCAAGGTCGGGTCTCCATTCCACCTTAATCAGCCTATCCTTCTGCCCACCTTTTCCAGTCAGAACTGCGTGACCTCTAAGCATAATCTTAGGGCGCTGGATGTCAGCTGCATTCTGCGCCGCTACTTGCGGATGATATCTTCCTTCAGGAAATCGGATTGCCTTTTTGTCCTCTTCACAGGGCTCCGCAAAGGGCTCACCGCTTCCAAGCAGACCATTGGCCGATGGATCAAGAGAACCATTGAATTTGCCTATATTTTGCAAGACAAACCGGTCCCTTTAGGTCTTCGAGCACATTCTACTAGAGCACAAGCCGCCTCCTGGGTGGAGCGGTCCTGCGTGGATCCGGTGGACATTTGTTGAGTGGCCACCTGGTCCTCTCTGTCTACTTTTGTGCACCATTATCGGCTGGATATCCAGGCGCAAACTGCGGCGGCTTTCGGGGCCAGCGTAGTGTCTGCGGATGCCTCATCCCGCCCACAGGTAGGGTAGCTCTGGTACTGCCTACTTGTAAGGACTGGTCTAACAGAAGATTTGGAAGGTGAAATTTTACTTACCGTTAATTTCCTTTCCTGGATTCCTACTAGACCAGTCCATCTTCGGCAGCCATCACGACAGAGCTTCCAATTAGTGGCTATCCTCTGTAGTCTGTCGATTTGTACATAGTTATGCAGCACTGGGTGCTAGTTGCGTATGCTTCTCATTTATAGTGGCACTCTGGTTCTCACTGTTAGTTTAATAGGAGCGTTACTTGTGCTCACTTGACGCTTCTGTTTTACCAGAGGTATACTGGAGTTGACACCTAGGGGAGGCACATAGGTGCCAGGGCATGCTGTGAAGCCTTTGGTATTATATCTGTCTCCAACATCTGCTGGCAGGGGAATATAACCCACTTGTAAGGACTGGTCTAACAGGAATCCAGGAAAGGAAATTAACGGTAAGTAAAATTTCACCTTTGCATTAAATTTCATCTGCCATTTAGATGTCCACTCTCGTAGCCTCACAGATTCTTCTGCAAATCTTCACAATCCACTGCTACTTTGAGTAATTTTGTGTTACCTGCAAATTTGATCGCCTCATTTGTTACTTCTGTTTCCAGATCATTTATGAATGTTAGCATAGGTTCCAGTATAGACTCTTGGGGTACTCTATTGACCTTTTTCCAATTGGAAAACTGATGATTTAGTCCTGTTCTTTGCTGCCTGCCTTTTAATCGGTTATCGGTCTTCATTAAGACTCTGCCATCAATGGCCTTAGGTGGTCGCCGAAGGCATCCCATTGCTGCTTCTGCTGTCCCTCCTCAATACCTGCAGCAGCAACACAGCACTATCCCAAAGCCTCTGACTGTGTGCTGTTGGTACTGTGCTTTGCCCCCTCCAATGCAGACTTCCTGTTTGCATGGGGGTGAAAGTGGCTGGTCGGAGGCTTTGGGTAAATGCTACATTTCTGTTCTAATGTCATTGTTGCTGCAGGTAGTGGAGAGGGGCAGGGGTTGGGGGATGGTGGCTTAGGGTGCCCTCATATCCTTGCACCAGTTTTGCTCATGACTCTCATTTCCTGAGGAGATTCTAATGAGGGACTTTACCAAATGCTTTCTGAAAATCCAAATACATTACATCAGACCTCGACAAATTTTCATTAAAACTAGGAGCCAGTCCTAAAAGGAGCCAGCAACCGAGACCTCTTTTACTTCTCCTCCCTCCCCCCTCTCAACATTGACCCTCGAGTGGAGGAGGAAATCACCTCTGAGATCAACAGCAGCTCTTTTAGAAATGGATTTACTAAGGCTTTCCACTATTCTGGGTCTATGGGCAAAGTGTTTAGTAAATTGGTCCCTTTAAGGTACCTCTCTGCACATCACAGGCAAATGCCAGCAGTCTCCCTTCCCCAAGCATTGCTTCACGTACCACCATGGCCTGGATCCCCAACAGTCTCTGCCTCTTATATTCCCATCCCCCACAGTCTCCACTGTCTCTGTGTGTCTCTCATACCCCTCTGCCCTGTCTAGTCTTCTTCCGGGGTCTCTCTTTTTCAAAACCCCCCTTCCAGCTATCATCCATTCCCCCTTTCTCTTTCTCACATTTTGGAGGCTGCCACCTATTCCTGTCACCTTCTTTGCAGCTGCTGAAATAGATTTACTTGCTCCTCCACTGTGATCTGGTACAGGGCAAGCATGAGCTACGAGGTGCAGGAAGTCAGAATTGCAACTCCTCAAGTTGCAATGGTTCCCTATGCTCTTCTACACACAGTTCAAGCTGCTCTTACTCATGCACAAGTGCAGTCATTATGCAGATCCTCCCTACATCCACCATTGTGAAGTTTGCTTACTGGGCAAGTCACTCTTATCTATGATGATCTCATTGACAGTTAAGTCCTTACGCCATGCTTTCCATCTTACCACTCTATAACGTCGGAACATGCTTCCTATCTGGCCTTATTCAAGTGGCCTGTGATTCCAGAATGTGCACGTCTAAATCTAAAACAGGCCTCTGTGAACTTAATTCCGCATCCATGGGTCAGGATGTGCCCGCGGGGCCGGAATCGGGGAGATAAGATGTGTTCGGCACAAGAACTATTCAGCTGGCCCCGTGCCTCAGATACGGGTAAATGGTTTGAATGTCCCTGTGCCCACCGTATTCCGAAACGTTACACATTTCAGACCCTGCCTATCCCTGCGATGTACCCACGGAAGCCACATCCCATCAGGAAAAATGTGCATCTCCTAAACTGCCCATCACAGACTGCTGATGCACACTAGACATAAATACCAGTGAGAAATGACACAGCTGCTGCAACCTAGACCATAGACCAGTCTCCCTCATGCCCCGAAAAGTGCTAGGTAAGCGCAGTGCACCCAATATGGTATACAAGAATGTAAAAATGAACATTTATGTCAGGACATACCTTGCACCAAATGATACATGGCATTAGGAACCAACCCCAGTGCTTCCTGCCCTTGTCATCTCTACAAACACGCCTTTAACTGCTAGGGATGGACCCTCTCGAAGTCCACAAAACCCCAAACTAACCTTACAGGTCCTCAAAGGATGGATAATATTGCTGAACAACAAATATATGCCCTTTTTGTGTCTCTGGCCTATAAGTGCACTCATTCTGCTGTACTGCACTACCATTCTCTGCTTATCTCTCCTACACCCCTCCTTGTGAACACTGCTCCTCTGTCAGATTGCTTCTATCTGTGCCCTTCTTTTCTACTGCCGAATCCAGATATCGCTCCCTTCACCTTCCTGCTCTGTATACTTGGAACAAACTACCTGAGTCTGTATGTCAGGCTTCGTCCCTGGCTCCTCTGAAATCCAGACTGAGCACTCGCCTCATTGGTGCTGCTGTTGGATCAGATCCGCCTAGGCTCCCTTGTGTTTCCTGACGATTCCCCCTGGATGTATTCTGTTCACAGTTGCTGTGTTGTCTGTCCAAACTAGATAGTCCCTGCTCAGCAGAGCTTACAATCTGTTACATGTGTCTGTGCAGTGATGTGTCTGCATAGTAGCACTATACAAATGGTCAGTAGTTGTAGTAGGGTCTTCTGGCTATGGCATCTGAGGCCCATCTGTCTGGGTACTGGATTCATGGCGTATGTCGGTCTGTATACATCCGCTACCTGACAGCCAGCTTTGTGGCACTGCTCCCCCTAGTCAGGACTGTGTGGGCATGGGAGGGGAGAGCCCTGTGCCATCACCCCAGATACCCAGACTCCAGATATATCACCACTCTCGCAGCTCTCATAGCTCATGGTCTGGGTATGGATGTGGGCCACATGGAACAATTGGGGAATGTTGACACTACATCGGTTGTGTTTCCCAGTACTAGGCACAGCAGATCTATGGCTGCCCTATCACACTGCCAATAATATCTGATCTAATTAGAGTACCCTATGTAAAATAATCCAGAAGGAATCAGCATAGTTTCCCTATGGCTAAATATCAAAGCATATCCCTGTCAATAATAAGAGCCCTCAGAATAAGGGCATTCAGCAGTGCAAACAGCACTAATACATGCTCAACAATACCATTGGTCCCACAACATGTGCATTATGGACATAGATTAATGCTGTTTGCACTGTTGAGTGCCCTTATTTGGTGGGTTCCTTATTATTGACGGGGATATGTTTTGACATGTAGCTATTATGAACCCTCTCTGAGTTTCTGCCCAATAACACTGGCACCTGGTGACGCTGTGGTCATGTTCCCCTCCCTCCCCTGAATTGCAGATGAGCACACTAGATCTCCCCCCCTCCTTCCTGTGCACCCCTCAAACCACACACACACACTTTCTATCACAAAACCATGATTCTGCCAAAAGATGACCTGAACCTATACATAACAGCTATGACATAACATAATCACAAGGGTTGCCAAGACTACAAATATGATCTCTGTTTCTTGCCCAAAAAGGAATCCTTTCCCTGCTCATGCCCATACTATCCCTGCATCAGCAGTCCCATTTTTCTGAACATGGGACGTGTTAGGGTCCCATAGACTGACTCCTTTAGCACAAACAGCACATATGTGCATATGGTTTATTACGGTTTATGGTTTATTGCTCCTTTGATATACCGCACCTTCTAATAGCAGGGCGATGTACATGGTGTAAATTCCTGTAGCCTCCCCTACCCAGAGGAAGAGGTGGCACCGACAGACTCCTACAGTAAGTAATGAGAGATATTATACCAGTGTAATCTGATCAGCCAAGTGGATACCTCAGAGTCTCTCTCACAGGTAAGGGTTAGCAGAAAGACACTAACCACATCTTATTTCTCGCCTACAATTACGTAGAAGAATGTTGTTAAAGTGCCGTCAAGTCGGTGTCGACTCATGGCGACCCTCTGGATAGTTGTCCTAAATTGTGTTTTGTGCAATTTGTTTTGTGACTATCCATTGGGTTTTCAAGGCAAGATACAGAAGTAGATTTGCCAAGCCTTTCTTCCGTGCAGTTAATTCCAGTGTTGTTACATTTATCATAAAAATATGATCCTCCGCTTACAACACCGTCCCATTCTGCTGCTGCCCAGATTGGGCGGTTTGTCTTAGTCTGGCATCTCAGCTGAGACCTGTCTATCTTGGGAGACCCTGCCAGTAGCTAAGCTACTGATAGCTTAGCTCTCAGCATCACTGATGCACACAAGCCCTCACAACACGACAAGCTGCAAACCAAGTGAGGGTAGAATAAATAAGAGGAAAATTTTAATTCTAAATTAGGATTGATGGTGGAACCCAAACCAATGTGGTATTACAGCAGTAACATGAAGTGATAGATAAAATAATCACGTATAACCTTCACAGTACAATTTAAATGTATTAAATACTAGTGAAAAAGAATCCAAAGGTAAATTTCTAATTTAAAAGAATTTGAATACTCTAATATTTGTTTCTATTGCACTTCCATTCTCATGTTCAATAACATTTAGAAATTTTCTCCACAAATGTTTTTCTGAGATACAATACAAATCTTGATAAGGAAATTTAAATAAAGCACTTTTCCTTTTTCCAAACTTCAAAATTAGGTTTTCCCAGTATCTCTACTTTATTGCATAGGAATCACTTTTTAACAGGTAATAGTCCTTGAAATCAGAGTACTCTGAATTTGAGTCTGTGGACCTAAGTGAAATGAGCTCAGATAAAATAGTTGTGTTTCTGTCCAGCTGTTGTGCACATATGACTCACACTTATTCTCGCAGCTTTCTTGCGCCGGGGCCTGTAGAAGTCAGTTGCTCCAAGATCTTCAGGTTCCTTCTCGGTGCTGCTCTTTACCAGTCAGGCAGAACCTACTTCCTAACTTTATCAAATCAATAAAATAAAACCCTTTCTACAATTTGGGGCTTCACAGTCTAAGTGGTGTTTAAGGTTCAGTCTGTGGATACTGTCCCTGACTAAATAAAATAAGGCTAATTGAATTTCCCTATCTAAGTCTCACTACTCTGACTCACACAAACAATCTTCCACTATTTTCAATTTCCTAAAGAAAATTCAATATCACTATATAAACATTTACTCCCTTAGTATTTTTTTTCAATAGAAAAGTAGATTCTTGTAAATACCTTCAGACAGAAGCATCAGCTTTTAAGCCTAAAGCTTCTGTGTACCTCAGTGATTTTTCTAGCCTGTCAGCTTCTCAATATTCCATCTGCTCTTGACCACAGTACAGTCGGAGTACTGACAGGATTTTTCAACTGGGTTTAGTTTATCCAGTATTATTTTTTTTTCTATTTCTGTATAAAAACTTTGTATGAATTCTGATTTCCTCAGAATCAAAGCCCAAAGTCTCTTCTGAATCTGAATAAACTCTATTTCTAATCGTCCCTCCTTGCCGGTCCAGTACGCATGGGTTTTCTCCGCTCACCAGCAGCTGAGGACTGACTATAACAGAATTCTTATGTCCATCTTCAACTCCAGAACACCCAGCTTTTCAGTCCTCAGCAGCTGAGTGAAGACCTGTGTAGTGAAATCCACTGAAAAGACTATTGCTTATAGTGGCTGGGGCTGAGGGGAGTAGGCAGTGCTGCAGGGCATGCCTAGATTCCTGGCTTGGGTAGAGTTGCAGGATAGCCCGGGATAAAACTACCTGGGTGCTCAAGGTCCCTCCCCTCCCCCCCCCCCTCAGCAGGATAGTCCAGGAATCTGTGAGCAACAGGCTACTGGGTGGATCTTAGGCTCCATGGGCTTTTTGGCTCCAATTGTGCTGCCTATACTATGGAAGAGAATTAAAGTTTAAAAAAAAACAAAAACAGAACAAAGAAGCAGGGGAATCGGCAGCAGCGGCTTACATTGTGAATAGCTGGGTTCAAAATGGGAGATTGAACATAAGATATGCCATACTGGGTCAGACCAAGGTCCATCAAGCCCAGATCTTGGATCGGTGCTACCAGAGTTCTCCCTTCCTGACATCTCCTTACTCGTGACTCCAAGGCCAGTGCGTGGCAGTGTGTATTTTGGTGAACGGCATGTTCAGGCCTTCTCTTCATGCCAGGTGTCCTGGACCAGAACGCATATGAGGCCATTACAGCAGGCGTTGCTCTCACTATGGTTGCCTCGGCATCACCCCTTGTCCCAGAGGTTGGAATGTCTGGAAGAGGTGTGCCAGACTGGCCTGGTGGAGGCAGGCCGAGCATCTGATGGCCGGTGTCCAGTTGGAGCCCCCACAATGGATTCTGCTAACAATGGATGCTAGCCTCACAGAGTGGGGGGTGCATTGTCTGTCGCAGGTCAAGCAGAGCCAGTAGTCCCTTCAGGAAAGCTCTTGGTCCATCAGTCAACTAGAGATGAGGGCAGTGTGTCTAGTATTTCCATCCCTGGATAGCCTGCAAAGCAATGCGGCTGTGCTCAGACAATGCGACTACGGTGGTATACATCAACCGGAAGGAGGGCACAGGCAATGCAATCCTGGCGGAGGAGATTCGGTTCCTCTTGGAACGGCAGAGGAGCATCTGATGGCGCTTTCCGCAGTGCATGTAGCAAGGAAGGACAATGTGCAGGCGGATTTCCTCAGTCTACTGGTTGGATCTGGGAGAATGGGAGCTGAATATGGCGGTCTACCACGACATCACGGTCTGTTGGAGGGTGCCAGTGATGGTCGTCATGGCCTCCATGGCCAACACCAAAGCGAGCCGCTTTTACAGCCAGCGCTGAGTGCACATGTCGGAGGGGCTTGACACCCTGGCTCAACATTGCCCGATGAAGGGCTGCTCTATGTCTTTCAGCCATGGGCTCTCATCAGCTGCACCCTGCAACAGATCAGGGCTCACAATGGTCCGGTAATTCTCATCCTGCCAGATTGGCCACAGAGACCTTGGTATGCAGACTTGATTTGCCTTCTGATCAACCAACCTTGGAGGCTGCCCGTTAGAATCAACCTACTATCGCAGGGGCCCATACTGATGCCACAAGTGGGTCGATGCTCGCTTACAGCTTGGCTCTTGAGCGGGTGCACTTGCGGTGGAGAGGTTATGCCTCGGCAGTCATATCAACCATGTTGAAGGCCAAGAAAAGTTCAACTTCCCTAGCTTATATAAGGGTCTGGTGAGTATTTGAGGACTGGTGTTCCGAAGGGATATTCGTCCGTTCTGTTCTCTCCCAGACATCCTCTTGTTTATACAGCATGGGCTCGAGAAAGGACTGGCACTAAATTTGTTGAAAGTTCAGCTGGCTGCCCTCTTTTGCTACAAAGCACAAGTGTGAGGGCAATCTCTGGGGAGGACATCTGGATGTGGTCTGGTTCCTTAAGGCAGTGAAGCAGGTGCGACCTCTCTTTCAGCCAGTGGTGCCTCCGTGGAACCTTAACTTAGTGCCATCCACTTTTGCAGAGGCACCGTTCGAGCTGCTTTTGAGTGCTTCTCTCAGGGACCTGATGTTAAAGGTGGTCTTTCTGGCGGCGATTTGTTTGGCCCGACAGATTTCAGAGCTGCAGGCTCTGTTATGTAGGGAGCTGTTTTTGCATATCACCATTGAGAAAGTGGTACTACGGCCTATGCCATCCTTCCTTTCTAAGGTGATCTCTGGGTTCCATTTGAATCAAGTGATGTCCTTGCCGGTGTTTGCCACGCGGGGTGAGTCTGCAGAGGAACAGCAGCTCCACCTGTTGGATCTGCGCAGGGTGGTGCAATGATATCTTAAACACACAGAGTCCTTCCTTAAGTCTGATCGATTGTTCATGCTTTTCGGAGGTCCCCAAAAGGGGGAGACCGCCTCAAAGGCCTCTATAGTGCATTGGGTGAAACAGACCATCACAGTACTACTTCGAGTCGAGGGCCAGGTGGTATCGGCGGGGCTCGGAGCTCATTCTACTAGAGCGCATGTGGCTTTCTGGGTGGAGCACTGTCTGGTGCCCCCAGTGGACATTTTCCGGGCGGCAACATGGTTGTCAATGCATACCTTTATGCGGCACTATCGCCTAGATGTCAAGCGGCGCAGAATGCATGTTTCAGGGCTTCAGTACTCCAAGCAGGATTCGCAGGTACCTCCCATTTTTAGATACTGCTCTGGTACATCCCATGCGTACTGGACTGGCCTGGTGGGACGATTAAGAAGGAAAAAGTAGACTTTACCTGCAAATTGTCTTTTCTTGAGTCCCTCCAGGTCAGTCCAGGACCCGCCCAGTTAGTAGACGTTTTTATGCATACAGTTTCTTGCGGAGTGAATCTATGTGCCTGGACTGGCCTGGTGGGACGATTAAGAAGGAAAAAGTAGACTTTACCTGCAAATTGTCTTTTCTTGAGTCCCTCCAGGTCAGTCCAGGACCCGCCCAGTTAGTAGACGTTTTTATGCATACAGTTTCTTGCGGAGTGAATCTATGTGGCTTGGAGGAGCATTTGGTACAGTAAGCACAAATGCAGCACTCCAAGAGTACACTTTGGGTTCTTAATTGGGGTGGATTGTTTGTAATGGCTATTATCTATTGTGTGTTCTGCACGTATCTTTGCTTTCTCAATACTTCAGTACATAGTTGGGTGTTGGTTGCTGCAGTTTAATAAGCATTCCTTTTGTGGACATTAGTTACGGCAAAGACCTCCTAGAGCCAGTAGATGTTTATTTTGTGGCAGTGGTAAATCTGTCGAGTCTGCTTTGTCAGTGGAAGATTGGGTTCTGGAGCTGAAGAGGGAGCTCTTGTAAGCTGACATCAGAACTCTGTCATAGTTGGTCCTCAGCTGCTGGAGGGTGGAGAAAACCCATGCGTACTGGACTGGCCTGGAGGGACTCAAGGAAAGACAATTAGCAGGTAAGGTCTAATTTTGCCTTGCTCTTCCTAATATTTCTGTAAGGGTGTTTATATATGTTTCTTTACCTCATAACCTTCCCTTACCCCCCCCCCCCCCCCCCCCCCCCGTACCTTAAGACTGCATCTTGTATTTTTCCAGACTGCAATCACACTAGTACAAAACATACTTGTTATAATCATTCTTCTATATGGGATGAATTGCAGAGCACAGCAGAATATTTTCTAAGTTTTAGCCTTATACCACATTTCATAAAGAATAACGTGGATATTCCAGGAAACAATATGTACACGAGCCTTTCCTAAATACGCTTTCTACGTCTCCACGGCTGACCATGCCACCGTTCTGCCCTCTCCCGCCCATGTTCTGAGATCTCTGTACTAGCACCGTGGACGTGCATGTCAGCAGTGATTCAGAATATGGTCAAGGACGTTTTGGCACATAAACGTCCCTGCCGCACGTACAAACCCTGGAATGACCCCCATAGTGTCTAAAAACTCACTTTTTTTTTTTTTTTTTTTTTATTATTTTATATTTATGAATTTTACAATAAATCCAAGCAAATACATTAACTTGAATGGAAATAAGAAAGCTGGTTTACAAAGATAAACAAGTTATCCAACACAGGAAAATATACATAAGGAAATAACAATACCAGCCCCTTCTAAAGCCCACAATATGGGGGGGAGAAAACCGAAAAATACCATACGATAAGTGCAAGAAATAAACTGTGGGAATACAGCCAGAATATTATACTGCGCAGTGAATCTATATTACATCAGAGGAACGACGGGCATTAATGAAGGCGAGTAGCTGAGACGGGTCATAAAAAACATACATAGCTGAATTCAATTTAACCAAACATTTTGATGGAAATTTAAGAAAAAACTGGCCCCCCAACAGCAGAACGCCAGGGCGTAATAGGAGAAACTCACGTCTACGCCTCTGAGTAGGTTTAGAGAAATCTGGAAAGACCCTAGTATTTAAACCTAAGAACTGAGAGTCACGCTTCCGAAAAAACATCTTGAGAAACCAGTCCCGATCAGAAATCAATGCAAAGGTAACAATTAAAGTGGCAGGAGTTACAGTATCAATTAAAGAAGTTTCTAACAAGGCAGATACATTTAAAGAATCAGCAACTTCAACCCCAGGAATAATACCCCCACCCTCAACCTTCTTCTTAATAGACAAATAGTAAGCTTTCACCAAGGGGGGGTGCAAATCCCCCGAGACCCCCAATACATCCTCCAAATATTTCTTAAACATTTCTTTAGCACCTATAGACTGAGCCTTGGGAAAATTAACCAAACGAAGGTTAGGGTATCTAGATAGATTCTCCAATTGTTCAACTCTAAGCTGAATAGCCATAACATCTTTCTGATAGCCTAAGGTTGATGTCTCAACTTGAGTTACTTGCTGTTTCAACTCAGTAACCGACGTCTGCAGCATAGAAATCTCCACCGTATGCTGTTGAAGAAGGCCCTGATGTGACTGAATCTGAGATGACATAGTGGAGACCTGGGGAACCAAAAGTTCAGCAAGCTAAAACTCACCTTTTTTAAGGCGTCTTTTAAGTCTTAGAAACATGACGGCAGAAAAAGACCACATGCATTATCTAGTCTGCCCTTCCATATCAGCTACAATAGTCTGCCCTTCCATATCAGCTACAATAGTCTGCCCTTCCATATCAGCTACAATAGTCTGCTTTTTTCCTTTAGAAATCTTCTCTTTTTGTTTCATGCTTTGTTGAATTCATATACTGTCCTCCTGTCCATGCATCTACCATTCATACTCCTGAGTCTATCCCCTTTCACCCTCATCCTATGTCGCCTCGTAGTGGAGCTGGCTTTCAATCAAAAGAGGCTCTCCTCTTGTGCATTTATGCCATGGAGGTATTTAAACTTCTCTATTATATCTCCTCCATCCTGCCTTTCCTCTAATGTATACTGTGAGCCCCGCCCCTGTGCCAGATAGCTTGACCAGCAGGAGGCGCTGCACCTTAACCTTGAGGTTGTATAAGAATTTGTAGTTGAGCCGTTGGTTAAAGATCACAGATTTTTATTTGGGTTCTCAGAGACTCACAACAGGTAATGTCCACAGGAAAACAAAAGTAGGGATACTCCTCCCAAAGAAAATATATGCAAACTTTGCCAGGTCAAAAATAAAGTCTTTTAAACAAGCTTTTCTTCTTAGCTCTTACAAAAGGTATTTTCCCTCTTAACAGTTATTCACATACAGTGCAACAATCACATTCCATGTCAGTGACTGAAGGATCTGAATCCCCTTTGAAAGAGTCAATTTCCATGCTCTCTGGAAGACTCTCAGGTAGTGGTTCTGGACTCTTAACTGGAATGGTATTAGTCCCATACATTAACAGTTTCTTCAGTCTTGGCCACCTAATAGGTTTCTCCCCTTTAAGTAAAAGCTCATGGGGTTTCAAAAGCCGTGGTTTAAAAGTTCCTTTCCTTTCATGTAAATGTCTACAGGTAATCTCCTCCTCATCTGAAGAACTGTCCCTGTGTTCAGTTTTGGGCCTAGGCTTTCTCCTGGTTTGATGCTTAACTCGTACAGTTTTATATACAGGCCTTCTATCAATAAAACCCTCTTCTGAGCTGTAATCAGAGGACAGGTCAGACCTCCTTCGGGCTCTATAAAAAGTTCTTGCTTTGGAAGCGTCCCTAGCAGAGCAATGCCTGCATCTAGGTTCCAGCAAGGGTTTTGCCTGGGTAAAAGTTCTGCCTTCTTGTGGCTTTTTTAAGCTTCTTTCAAATACAGGGTTTAGCTTGCCCACTAACCTGCATTGTGGTTTCACTGCACTAGCAGTGTATCTCTGGGCCTCGCAACAGCAGCTGCCTGGCCTGTGAGTATTTCTTCCTGGAGAGCAGCAGTATTTCCCTTTCTCCTGGGGAGCGAATCTGGCTTCAGGTCTTCCCTTCCTCTCAGCATAGAGCCTGGGAGCCTTGTTCCAGTCAGGTTCAGAATCCTCGTGCTGGTAAGACAGGTGATTCTCTTCCTCTGCTCTCCTCTCTCTCTCCCTTCCCTCCTCCGTTTCTGTCTGCCCTTTTTTACAAGCAGCTACGTGACAAGGGCACTCCCTTGCAGGCTCCTCCCCCGAGTACCTGCTTCTCTGATTCCTATCTGGTGTGTAACGTGGGAATGACTCAACACTAGTTTTGGCCCACTGACTATCAACCCTGGGGTTTTTCTGCTGTGAACTTCTAACCCTGGGTTTTCTCTGACAAGTGTTTTCTAATGTGCCCATCCCCCCAGCCAAGGTAAAACCTTCAATGTTTCCTGCTTTTCTAGATGGCACTACTCTCTCCTTGCCACAATACATATTAAGATCTTTAAGTCTGTACTCATATGCTTTATAACGAAGACCACTAACCATTTTAGTAGCCACACTCTGCACTGACTTCATCCTGTTTATATCCGTTTGAAGGTGTGGTCTTCAGAATTGCACACAATACTCTGAGGTTGCACCAGACTTATACAGAGGCACTATCATCTCCTTTTTTTCTGCTGGCCATTCCTCTCCCTATGCACCCAAGCATCCTTTTGGCTTTCACCATTGCCTTTTCTACCCGTTTAGCCACCTTAAGATCATCAGAAACAATCACACCCAGGTCCCACTTTTCTTTCATGGACAGAAGTACTTCACTCCCCACACTGTACCTCTCCCTTGTATTTTTACAGCCCAAGTGCATGACCCTGAATGTTTTGGCATTAAATCTCAGATGCTAAATTCTCGACCATTCTTCAAGCTACAAACCTCATTTCTTTTCATCACAACCTTATTGGTTATAAACAGTTTCTTAAATAATTTTCCAGAGTCTTTTTATCCTGTATATATGTCTTGACTGGATTGTAGTCCCTTTATACTAGAGATTTTCTTGCTTTTGCTGGAATTTGTACAGCTATGCATATGTCTAATGGTGCTAAAAGAATTGATAAATAGTATAAGTACTAGAAAAACATGAAATGAAACTTAAAAAAGCTGAAAAAATGGTTTAAGTTTTGGAAATACATTTCAGATGTAAAAATTCCTTAGCCACATATCAGTTGAAAGAATGTGACCGGACATGGAAACCATTAAACTGGAAAGGAGTAATTAGCTTACGTGAACCCTAGGAAAAGATCACAGTATACTTGGATGTATTCGTAGAGATAGCAGCAGATGGATAAAGGAGATAATATTCTCCCTGTATAGGTTACTCTCCATTGGGTTTTCATGGCAAGATACAGAAGTAGATTTGTCAGGCCTTTCTTCTGCACGGGTAATTCTAGTGTTATTGCAGTTGTCACAGAAATGTGATCCCTCGCCTTCAACACCATCCCATTCTGCTGTTGCCCGGATAGGGATGAGCTGAAGGCTTCTCAGAGTAAAACCAGCATTTATGATGTGGTTGGATCAAAGCCCTCGAGACGTCTGACTGCTGATGTAGCTGTGCATGAAATGAGAGTCAGAAGTTGCAAATATATCTTACATATTGGGACATAGAACATACGAAGCATGAACCAAGGGAAGTTGGAGATGGTCAAGAATGAAATGGAATGTGTACAACTCGATATGTTGGGTGTTGGCGAACTGAAATGGACTGGTATCGGACACATTGCATCTGATGATCACATGATCTACTATACTGGAAATGAAAGATAAAGAAGAAATGGTGTTGTATTTATAATTATAATTAAGAAGAAACTTGCAAGAACTGTAATGAAATACAGTGCAGTCAGTGAAAGCTTAATTTCTGTTTGTCTACGAGGAATGTCCATCAACACAACTATAATTCAGGTATATGCCCCAACAACAGCTGCAGAAGAGGAAGAGGTTGATGAGTTCTATGAACAAGCGCAAGCTGAAATTGACAGATCATGCAAACAGGATATCCTGATAGTCATGGGTGACTGAAACGCAAAAGTTGGCAATAAAGAAGGAAGCAAAGTGGTTGGAAAATATGGATTTGGGAAAAGAAATGAAGCTAGAGAAAGGCTGATAGAATTCTGCAAGACCAATGATCTATTCATCTCAAACACCTTCCTCCAGCAACACAAGGACCGACTGTACACGTGGACTTCACCCAATGAATTATACAAAAATCAAATTGACTACATCTGTGGAAGTAGACAATGGAAAAGCTCAATAACATCAACAAAGACTATTTATTTATTTAACAGTTTTTATATACCGACTTTCTACAAGTCAAGTTGGTTTACAGGGAACATAACGGACAATATATTTCAACTGAGTACATTGTAACATTAGATCACAGTATAACTAATTAACAATTAAGACTAAACCTGGAGCTGACTGTGGTACAGATTACCAACTACTAGTATGCAAACTCATGCTAAAGTTGAAAAAGAGCAAGCCATTCATGAACGTAGCAAAATATGACTTTGAGAATATACCATTGGAGTTTAAAGACTGCCTGCAAAATTGATTTGCTGCTTTAGATACAAATGACAGAGCTCCAGAAGAGTTATGGGATGACATCAAAGCAAAGAGTCGCTACAAAAGGTGAAAAAGCAAAAACAGCTAAAATGGATGACTGAAGAAACTCTAAAAATTCCCTGAAACGAAGAGAAGCTAAAGCCAAAGGAAAAAGAGAGGAAATCACAGAACTCAACAGAGATTTCCAATGGTGCAGCAAGACAAGACAAGGAGAAGTACTACAATGATGCATGCAAGGAAACAGAATTGGAAACCATTAGAGGAAGAACAAGTTCAAGCTATAAGAGTTAAAAAAAAAAATTCCAGCCTCGAATTGGACTGCTACGTTATGCTCAAGGATCCATGTTGCATGATGCCGAGAAGATCAAGAAAAGGTAGAAAGAATATACAGTCATTATACCATAAAGATCAAGTGGACCAAGGAACCATTGGTGATGAAAGGAAGTCAAAGCAGCATTGAAAGCCTTATCAAAGAACAGAGCACTGTGCATTGATGGCATTCCGATTTAAGTATTACAGCAATCGGATGAAGCTGTTACCATACTTAAAAGGCTGTGCCAGGAAATTTGGAAGACAAATTCATAGCTAGCTGACTAGAAAAGATCTGTGTTTATACCAGTACTAAAGAAAGGTGATCCAACTGACTGTGGAAATTATCGCACAATCGCTCTGATCCCACATGCAAGCAAGATTCTATTGAAAATTATTCAGCAGTGACTACAACAATACCTGGAATGAGAACTGTCTCAAGTGCAAGCAGGGTTCAGAAAAGGGCGAGGAACGAGAGATGTCGTCGTGGATGTGAGACTGATCCTTGAAAATTCAAAGGAATACCAAAAGGATATCCATATGTGTTTTATTGACTACAGCAAGGCTTTTGACTGTGTAAGCCATGAGAAACTCTGGGCCACATTAAGAAGCATGGATATACCAGAACACCTGATAAATCTCTTGCATAACCTTTATATTGATCAAGAAGCAACAGTTCGAACGGAACTAGGAGAAATAGAATGGTTAGAATCAGCAAAGGTTTATGACAAGGCTGTATATGTTCCCCCTACCTCTTTAATTTATATGCAGAACAAAATCATCAGAGAAACAGGACTATATGAAGACGAGAGAGGTGTGAAAATTGGTGGAAGACTCATCAACAACCTTTGCTATGCTAATGATGCCACATTACTGGCTGAAAGTGAAGACTATCTGAAACATTTGCCTCTCAAGATCAAGGAACATAGTCTTAAAATGGGCCTGCACCTTAACGTTTAGAAGCCAAAGATCCTGACAACTGGAAAAATCAATAAGTTCATCATTGATGAAGAAGAAATTGAAATAGTTGACTGCTGTAACCTACTTGGATCAACAATCAATAAACAAAGGACAAGCAGTCAAGAAATCTGACTACGCATTGGCAGAATGGCTATGAAGGACCTAGAGAAGATTCTCAAGAGCAGAGATGTCTCTCTTCGTCTAAAGATTTGACTTGTCCAAGCTGTGGTATTTTAAATAAAATCATATGGATGCGAAAGTTGGACAGTGAAAAAGATAGACAGAAAGAAAATTGATGTCTTTGAATTATGGTGCTGGCGATGAATACTGTATATTATCATGGACTGCCCGAAGAACAAACCAGTCAGTACTAGAGGAGATCAAACCTAAGCTTTCCTTAGAAGCTCAGATGACAAGACTTCGACTTTCATACTTTGGACGCATCATGCGAAGAGAGATCATTAGAGAAAGACATCATGCTTGGCAAGGTAGAAGGTCAACGCTAAAGAGGAAGGTCGGCAATGAGATGAATCAATACCATAACAGCAGCACTGGGTGCCACTCTTATCAACAATAAGCCGCCTGACTGAAGACTGAACACCATTTAGGTCAACTATCTAGTGGGTCGCCATGAGTCGACACTGACTTGACGGCACTTAACAACAACATACTGTAGATTACTATTGAAACTCCGCCTTCATAAGGACATTAGAGGATGGAAGTGGTTCAGAGAGAGACTATTTAAAATGATACAGGGCATCTTAATGTGTTTTGGATGGAGTTTGTTCTATTTCAGTGAATCTAAAGCAGTTACAGAAAATGGGACACAGTCTACAAAGAGAAGTATGACACCCAAACGGTACTTGCCAAAGTAAAGAAAAGGAGGGGGGAAGCATTCAGATATTTGACAATCTCCAACAAGTCCAGGAAAGTGAAATTTTCCATAAAGCAGGGAAAATCAAGAACAAGGGGTCATAGTATGAATGTGCAGAGAAGAAGGTTGAGAGGACGCATGAGATAATCCTTCACTGAGAGGGCAGAAGATGCTGGAATAGCCACCAGCAGACAGTAACAACGAAGCAGCGTAGGGCAGGTGTCAGACCGTAGATAGAAGAAATGGAGTAGGGCGTTTGTATTGCTTTCTCATAGAAATATAATAGATTAGTGATGGTCATGGACGGCTCTTGAGGGCCGCAAACAGGTTGGGTTTTCAGTCTACCTATAATGGTTTAATTGCACTTGTACCTTCTTTCTGGGTCAAGCAAAGCAGCTGTCAATAATTAACAAAATTAAAAAAAACCCTCCTACTCCTGCTAGAGTTTACAGTAATTCAAAATTTTGTACTTTTTTGTGATACTTAATTTAAAATACAATACAGAAAAAAAACCATTCAAACACTTTGCTTTGCTATTCTGACAAACAAAACATGCATCATTTTTCATAATTCCGACTTTTTGACGCAGAGGTTTTGAATTTTGTTTGCAGAATTCTGGTAGGAGTAAACTCTAATACTTAAGATAGAAAAGAGAGAAAAATGAATTTCCTCAGGTGCGGCAGCCACATCCCTGAGGCCACAACTCCTCAGAAGTCATGAATATGCCTGTAGAGATTTACATGCGTATTCGTTAGAGAGAGGCAGAAACCCCAACCTTTTTGCGGCCCTCGAGGACTGGAAGTGAATACCGCTGCTAAAACAGAGCAATCACACAGCATGGTGTGGGTAACCTGCACAAAGCGTCAATTAAAACCCTAACCACCTTACAGGGAAGACTGGGTGTGCCACTTTTTCTTTATCTGCTGTTTTGTTACACTCTAGTCTTTCCAATTAGCCTGTTCATATTGCCAAGCATACATAGTGTGTGATCTTATACAAGATTTGTTCTTTGCCGCCTTCCATTCTATTTCATTGTCTGGGGTAGATGAGTATATAAAATCTCCACTGTGTTCCCCTCTTTTTCCATGTCTAATCATAGAGCCACTTAGCATGGAAACATAACAGATAAAGCCATATGGCTATCCAGTCTGCCCTTCCAGACCAGCTGCTAAGCTTTATAGTCCTCCTTTTTTTTTCCTTTAGAGATCTTCTGTTTGTCCCCTGCTTTCTTGAACTCAAATACAATCCTTGTCTCTGCTACCTTCACTGAATCCACTACTCTTTTTTTTTTCTGTAAAGAAATATTTCCACAAATCACTCTTGAGTCTACCCCCTTTCATTTTCATCCTATGCTCCCTTGTTGCAGAGCTTTCTTTCAGCTGAAAGAGGCTCTCTTCCTGTGCATTTATGCCACAGAGTTATTTGAACGTCTCTATAATATCTTCTCTCTCCTGCCTAAAGAACACATATTGTGATCTTTGTTTGTCCCTATATGCCTTATGACAAAGTCCACTAATCATTTTGGTAGTCACTCTCTGCACCGACTGCATATTTGTTGCTGAAACTTCCAGCCTCCTAGCTTGCCTGCCTAGCCTTCTGCACTTTAGAGGACCAAAAAGGGGAGAATTCAAGCAAATTTGCAGAGTGCACAGCTGCATTAGGCTTAAAAGAACATTGAGGCAAAATGGGAATATTTTTTATTTGTTTATTTGCAATCATTTATTGCTTATCCTTTGTGGGTTACAATTAAGCATAAACAATGAAGACCCCAATAGACGAGAGCTGCAGTAAGACCAGACACACCTTTTGATTTGCCCTATACTTCAATTACATAAGAACTGTGCATATATTATTTTGACATGAACAGAAATGAAACGTAAGTCGAAATGGCAATAATTTATCAAAAACTCCAAACCCTCTGTGCTGTAGTAGGTACTTTTCCCAGTATCTGAGAAAGAGGAGATTTAATTTAATTAAGCATTTATATGCCACAACACTCCAGTCTCCAGGACCATTCAAGTCATCTTACAATGGCAAGATTACAACGTTTACTAAAACCATTATCAACCCCTCCAATGCACCTTTTCATCACAGAAGGAGCAAAAGGAAAGTAACATTTCAAGACACTGCAGTAGGTTTGCCTTGGTGTTTGCTACTAGTAGAGTCTCTCCACAACTGCATGTGGTTTTTCTGTTTATTATTGAAATGGCTGATTTGTTAAACAATATTTAGTTCCAGGCTAGACATACTGTTTGCCTACTGTAGTGCTCTCTATAAATGTTTTGTGCTTTTATCCTTGAGAGTCTTTGCGTTATCAGTCTGACCCCTGACGAAGGCTCTGAGAGTCGAAACCTGGCCGCGTTGGACTTTATTATAAATAAAGATCTTTCTCATCCATGGTCGTCTCTGCCCCCTTTTTGTCGTGTAATTGGTTCTCTTACTGCGGATGTGGTTACCTTCAACCTTTTGTCTTTTTACAGAAGCAATTTTTCACCATTTGGGGGAGTATGCTGGCATCATGGGAACAATAATGCAAGGTAGTGTTGGGGTGAGGGAGGGGAGGAGGGGGACTGTGCTGCTATCAGGGGAGGAAGGGGGGCATTTTACTCACAATGCAGCAAATAGTTGCATATTAATGTGGCAGTGTATGCTGTGTGGATTTTTTCCCCCCTGACGGTGCACACTTTTTAACACTGCTGTAATTTTTATGCAGTGGGAGTAAGAGATTTTTTAGCGTATATATTTGAATGTTGTTCACTGAAGGGGAACGTATCATTCTAACACACTGCTTATCGCATCAAGACCTACTTGAAGCAGTGGAGGGTTAAGTGACTTGCCCACATTAAATCATTGCTTCTGAAGTAGTTGAGAATCCAAGCTTCTTTTTTTTTAACTGGATTTGATAATTAAGAACATAAGAGCTGATATCTGCTTTTAGAGCTCCCGAGAAAGTAAACTGACTGACATTGACCCGCCTTTTTCCCTGCATTCCCTCAATGGCCTTTTGCTGGTTTCAGAGTAAATAGGGAAGGGATGGAGGCTGTCATCCTTCCCAGCCGTGGAACAATAGAGGCAGCAAAGTGAGGCCAGGTCTTGCCATGGTTACTCTGTTACAATGGCTACTACTAGGTGAAAATGTGGGTGGGTGGAGCTGGGCCATAGCTGATGACTTCAGCACGGTCAGTGTGATTAAACAATAATATTCTGGGTCACGGAGATGGGAAAGGCTGGCTTGGAGCACTACCCCTGTACTGACTGTTGGCACCCCCACATTCTTTGTACATGAATACAGGAACCTAGCAGTGTCCAAGCAAACAGCTCCCACCCACATCGCATCTGGAGGACTTGAGATGGAATAGCAAGTTGCATGCACCAACACTCTTCATGCTGATAGCATGCATGGCTGCCAGTATTATGTGTTTGCTATAGGAAGCTGGAAAGGTGGCACACTGACAGGGCGAGGTCTGTCTGCAGGGACAGAGGAAATGAAAACATCTACACGTACTTTACATAATCAGTTCTGGAAACGTAGGTGATGTCGTCATTGTATAAAGACCACAAATGTTTCTGTGTTTATTTCTCTGTCAAAGCCCATAGCACAGATATTGCTTTGCTGTTGTCTGACTCTGACCTCACTTTCTAAAGGAGAATAGCTCTGGTTAAGTGCATGGTCCTAACTGGGAACTACCGGAATTGATGGAAAGATGTTATCTAAGAGGATAATTGTGTAATCTGGATTGGATACTGTGCATCCCTGTGTTCTCTGGATAGCACAGGAGGGAACAGAATCCTTGTTCAGCTGCTCGATGAAGTCAGTACATCATCCTGTCTACAGGCGGGGAGTGGAGGAATGAAGGGAAGAAGGCCCAGCAGAAAGATCTTTATTGTCAGTGAGCTAAGATTTCACTCAGAACAGATCAGAGAGCCATCACCTTCAGAGAGAGCAAACTAACATCTGCAGAGAAATGCCAGTCTCATGCCGTGGGACACAGCAATCCCATCTCTGGACCAGGCAAAACAGTAACCAGCCATCTTCCTATGTCTATACCCGTTCTGTTTTACTGTGTCTCATTCTTCACCTCCCTCCTCCAAACCTCCTTGTGCACACCTGCTGCTCCAAATGTCTGCATAGCCATTTATCACTTTCATGTGAAAGCAAAGTACCCATGTGCTTTAAAATCTGGAAAGAGACTGCAATTAAATGGTGATCATAGAGAGGACATGCCTTCTGCTCTTCCCAGTCACTCCACCATTCCGCTCTCTCTCTCCCCTCCATATTTGCTTCTCTTCTCAATCACATCTACCTTTGCCAGCAGGTCTGTCTCCTCCTCTATCACTACACATTTACAGCTTTACGGCTCTCAGCAATGTGTTCTGAGAGCCCATCTATAGTGACTGGGAATAATAACAAAACCTTGGTTTTACTCTGGAGTAACGATCATGGTATGTTTCAGTCTTATGTGCTCCTCATGGCCTGATTTGTTGCTTTCCTTTTCTTTGGATGCGTGATTTCCCCAAGTAAAAGCGAATCCTACCAGCCAGCACCTTCCTACTTCAGTGGTCACCACTGATAAGTGCATTGCATTTCATAATCCAGTAGTCAAGGATCTCCTTGATATCAGATCTCTGAGGACCTTAGAGCAGGAGTTCCCAAACCTGCCACCCAGACAGTTGGGTTTTCAGGATATCCAAAATGAATATGCATGAGAGAGATTTGCATGCCCTGCCTCCATTGTATACAGATCTCTCTCATGCGTATTCATTGTGGATATCTGTAAAACCTGATTGGCTGGGGAGGTCCCAGGACAGGTTTGGGAACCTCTGCCTTAGAGACTCCCCATTCTCCTGTTTTAGGGAATCGTGTGCAGCATAGCGTCAGACAGGCCTTTTTGAACATTAGGGGCTCTACACATCTCACGCATCCTGCATGCATGCCATTGTACTTATGTTTGATTACCTAAATGTGTATGTGTCTACAAGCATGTGTGTCCCTGCTCCTAAGTGCTGTGTAAATATGAGAACATTTTAATACAATTGCACCTTTCCTTTCTTTAGGGGATATTGGACACTTGCTGCTATGGATTAAACAGAACCTGTTGCAAGAGAGACCAGAGCTCTTTATTCAAGGGGACTCTGTGTAAGTGTTTGCTATGATATACTCTGCTCTCACCATCTCCATCTCCCCCCGCCCCCACCAATGGCAAAGACGTGGAGCTAGAATGATCCCTAGTGTTAGAATGTCTTTTGATAGAGAAACGGTTATTTCGGGGTCAACCACTGCTGATAGATGGAGCAGACAGGGTTTGCCCTCTCCCCTGGTCCCACAGGTAGTTTGTAGGCTATTCTCCTTTTCTCTTTGTTTCTATTTCACAGGAGGCCTGGTATCCTGGTGCTCATCAATGATGCTGACTGGGAGTTAATGGTCTGTATATTTCATAGGGGTGTTTATCAGCATTTTCCCCTAAAATCCATAACAAACTGGCACCTGTGTACCCACTTCCTTCTCAGCGCCATCCACATGCATGCTGCCTCCCTGTCCTACGTAGTACTGTCTCCTCTAATAGGATGACACTCCAAACTCTGCAGCACACATCCCTGCTACCTTTGGAAAGCTTCATCCTTTGTCTCCCAAAGCTTGTTCTGTGCTTCCAAGGAAAGAAAAAGAAAAATTCTCTTCTCTCTGGCCACAGGGGGAACTGACCTATAAACTCCAAGATGAAGACAGCATCACTTTCATCTCAACATTACATGGAGGATGAATTCGTGGAAACACCCGGGGAACTTTGTCACAAGCCACAAAGCTGTATCTAGTTGTATTATTATTAACTATTCGTGTAGCGCACACTGGCTGTAGATTGTGCTATACAGAGTGATATTAGACAATCCGGACACAGCACACAAACAAAACTAAAAAAACCTGGAAAAATCTAAGTTGGGTGGACTATAGGTGAGAATAATTGATTAAAGCTGTAAAGAATGAAGCTTCTTCAGGTTTCGTATAAGAAAAGCCAGTGAGGATATTGTTTTGATTAGGAAAAATGTAAAGGCATGATTATTTTTCATAAATTTGATGCATTTTTATATTTATTTATTTAGTATTTTGTTTTATTTTTGTCCGGCTAGGACTGTGTGGGAATAGATGGGCTATAAATTGGATCACAACTTTATTTAAAACAATGTGCATATCAAGAAACGAGTAATACCGTACTTGACAAACTCATTTAGATCATTTTCAAAGTTAGCTTAATTCAGTGTTCTGAAATTCTTAATTTATCAGAAACAAGAATAAAGGATAAAATCTAAAAGGTGAGTTAATAGGTTGGGTGTAAGGGTGGGGGTTTCACTTATATAAATAAAATATTGAAAAAATCTTGAGCCCTATAAAGGAGTCTCTTGGTATTTTATGTCAGTTACTTAAGAAGCAGAACAACAAGGTGCATTAAAGAAAAGGTAAGGTAGTCAGAGGATGTAAATGTAATTGGGGAGAGGGAGGCGATACTTTTTGTCTTGTGAACAATGTGATTTCTTATAGCATTACCCAATTAATCTATAGAAGAATTTAGAACTTGAGAGGAGCACCACTGCCCAGACAAAGCAAATAGGCATGAAAAACTCCTGCTCTGCTTTATATTATGTGCAAATCAGTACTCCGAATCACTGACCCCTAGGCCAGACTGAGTTACAAGAGAGCTATTGAGAATAAAACCTGTAAACTATAGAGGGATTTCTAGGAAGCAAGCAGTCAAAAAGGCAGACATTAACAAGTACAAAATTTCAAGTACATTTGAAATGAGAATCTCTGAGGAAGTCTGATCACTATTTTATTTAAATTATTACGCACCCTATCTGTGTAGCCCACAGTGAGTTTCAAATAATAATGCAGTATAACATAAATTACATAATAAGAAAATTGAGGAGGATTGTGTGATTGGGGCTCTGTGTGAAAGAGCTTTAAAATGGAAGAGGATACAAGCCCTGGACTTAGATGCTTGGCTGGGGAGAAATTAACAACTATTTGATGAGAAGATTGATGGCATTGTGGTGGAAGAAGAGAGCCAACAATTTGAAAACATTTCAGAGGGGTATGCAAAGTATAAGCATAATAAATTGTAGACTGCCAGTTCATAAATGGGAGATAAACATGGAGGAAGGTGAAGACAGGGAGGGCAGAGATATTGGGGGGGGGGGGGGGGAAATCACTGTCCAGGAAGGAGGATCTGGGCGTCATTGTGGATAATACATTGAGACCGTGGCCAGGAACGCAAATAGAATGCTAGGAATCAGAAGCAAAGCAAAGGAGAATAAAACAAAGGATATTGTAATGCCTCTGATATCGCTTTATGGTGCGACCTGTGATAAGGAAGCTTATCATAGCTCAGGAAGGAGCTATAGAAAAGGTGAAGTGACTCTGAACAAGCAACCTGTCAGTTCTGGTAGAAATAAGAAAACAGAATTTTCCCAGAAAAGACTACCAGTCCCAGAATGCACCAGGTTTCCAACAGCCATTAGAGGAGCTGAAGTGGGGAAACGTGTGTTCAATCAGGAGGGCTATGAGGTAATCCCTAAGCACTCATCTCAAAGGGCAGGGCCTGATTCAGCACAGCTGCGCTGTGTTAGGGAGGAGCACTCATCTAAGCAGAATAAAGGTAGAGTTTATTCTACAGAGAATTATCCTGAGAATCAGCTTGAGCTTGATCATCTTCATCATCAGGAGGATCATCAGAAGCAGAAGCCAAACCGGACGGACAGAGAGGGAAAGAAACCCTTTGGAAGAAGGAAGAGAAAAGCCTTTGAGAGGTCTAGAAGAGTCCAGAGCAGTACGTATACTGGGAGGCATTCCAAGGGCCAGCATACACCATTGGACTGGGGAAAGCCAGAGGAATGGTGCTGCAGAGCTAGGAATCTCCAGACGCTACCTGTGAGGGAGACGGCTGCACGTGGAAGGGACCCTAAGACCCGTGCCAGAAGGTATGTGAAGAGAGATCCAGTGTCCAGGGATCTGGATTGGAAGGCTGGACATAAGAACTGGACTACATACTGGCCAGGCTATATAGAGAGGAACTCTAACAGCAATGGAAGCTCAGGTATGAACACTGATCTATGCCCTAGCTATAACCTTGAAAGACAGCAGGGAAACAAGTATTCTCCTGAAAGTGCTCCATTGAGAGATTCATCTGTGCCAATCCATGATATTGAACCCATGCTTGTTGAAGAAGGGGAAATGATAGCAGATGAAGATTCTGTTTACATGGACTGCTCTCTGTCTAAACTCCTTTGGTAACTTTCTGTTATAAAGTACAGCAACCATCACAAAGAAATACAAACTTGTTCTTTAATCTACTCAGAAAAGCTCCTGAGTAAGGTTTTTAGCAATGCAGTAGAAAGCAAGCCAGCTAAGGGGTTTCAGCTGGATAACTGCTAGCAATTGAGCCTTACCTAATTGCTTGTGAGCTAGGAGAGAATCACTTCTGAATCTTTGTGGGAAGATACAAGAAGTTAACCTGAGAAGAACAGTTTTTTTCTTTCTTGGTGGCTTTTGGTTTGTTGTTTGATATATGCTAAGAAAACATTAGCTAATGCCTACAGAAAAGACCAGTTTGTACCAACCAGGTCTTATTTCTTTTGCTTTAATTGCCTGACAAGTTTAAAGGTTGTTTTCCTGATTTTGTTTTTTTCAAGTTAAACCCTGAAATCAAGTAACCTGATTTATGTGCTACCAAGCATATCTATGTTGGAAGAAATAACCCCATAAATAAATATCTTATTGGCTTTAACACTTGAGCACAACTAAATTATTGTCAGCAGCTGTGTCTGGTGTGAATGAACTGCATTGCTCACAATCCCTTGCAAATCATATAGATATATGCACTTGCCAAGACTGTGAAGATTCTCACCCAGGCAGCCGTCTGACAGACCACACCTCAAATATTGTGCGCAGTTCTGGTCGCCATATAGGATATAGCAGAATTAGAAAAAGCACAGAGAAGAGCCACCAAAATGATCAAGGAAATGGAAAGATTACCCCTGTGAGGAGAGGCTTAACAGGTTAGGGGGCTTCAGCTCTGAAAAGAGACAGCTGGGGGGAAATATGATAGAGGTCTATAAAACGAGTGGCGTGGAACAAGTCAACTTAGATCAGTAGTTTACTACTTCAAGAAGTAGGATGACTAGGGGACATGAAATGAAGCTACAATGAGGCACATTTAATACTAATTGTAGAAAAAGAAATTTTCCACTGAATGTGTAATCAAATTCTGGAGTTCATTGCCAGAGGATGTTGTAAAAGCTGTTAGTATAGCTGGGTTCAAAAGAGGTTTGGACAAGTCCTGGTGGGAAAGTACATTAAAACCTTATTAAAATGGGCTGGGGAACTGCACTGCATATCCCTGGGATAAATAGCACAGAATCTGCCTGCCTTTTGGGAACTGAACAGGTACTCGTGACCTGGATTGGCCATTTTGGAAACAGGACACTGAGCTTAATGGACCTTTTGGTCTGACCCAATATGGCATATTTTATGTTCTTATGCTAAAATGTTGTTGTCTAAAACCCAAAGTAGTTTAAAAAAAAAAAACCACCACCCTCACGCCTTGTGATAAGGAAGCTTATCATAGTTCAGGAGGGAGCTATAAAAGAGGTGAATTGGCTCTGAACAAGCAACCTGTCTTTGCTGGTAGGAATACTAAAACAGAATGTTTTCATAAAAGACTACCAGTCCCAGAATGCACCAGGTTTCAAACAGCCTCTAAGAGGGCTGAAGTGGGGAAACGTGTGTTCAATCAGGAGAGCTATGAGATAATCCCTAATCACTCATCTCCAAGGGCAGGGCTTGATTCAGCACACTTGGGCTGTGCTAGGGTGGAGTGTCCCTCTAAGCACTTTAAAAGTAAAAGATATTCTACACAGAGTGAGAACCGGAACTCAGAGAATAAGGAGCACAGGGAGAAGCAGAAGCTGCAGATCCAGAAACAGAAGCCATTGGAGAAAGAAGAGAGAGGACTACAACAGCAGAAGCAATGCAGAAGGAAGAGAAAGACATCTTGGAGGTCAAAAGAAGGAGCCCACAGCAGCACGTGTGTTGGGAGTCATTCCAGAGGCAAGCATACTCCATTGGACTGGAGGAAGCCAGAGGAGTGGGGTTATAGAGCCATGAATTCCCAGACGGCACCTTTGAAGGAGACGGCTGCATTTGGAAGGGGCCCTAAGACCGGTGCAAGAAGGTGTGTGAAGAGAGACCCAGTGTCCAGGGATCTTGATTGGAAGGCTGAACATAAAAGCTGGACTACTTACTGGCCAGGTTACCTGGAGAGGAAACCTAACAGCAAGGGGATCACAGGTATGAACTTTGATCTATGCCCTAGCTCTTCATCAGGAAGACAGCAGGGAAACAAATATACTGAGACTGATCAATTAAGGAATTCCTCTGAGCCAGACCATGATATTGATTCCATGATATTTGAGGAAGAAGGAAATATATCAAATGATCAATTGGAATACATGGATTGCTCTCTGTCTAGGCTGCTGTTTTAAAGTAGTTTCTCACTAATACAGCAACCACCAAAAGGAACTGTAACTTGTTCTTTTATCTACCCAGAAAAGTCTCTGCAAGAAAGCTTTAGGGTAGGATTGAGCCACGTAGAGAGAGTGAATCAGCAAAGGGGTTTGCAGCTGGCTAAATACTTGTAATTGAGCCAGGCACAAGTGCACGTGAGCTCTAGAAGGAAACTTCTTCCTTGTGTGTGTGTGAATAGAAGAAAGTTATCCTTGATAAAGAACAGTTTTCTTGTTACTTTTGGGTTTGTTTTTGCCTTTTGAAGCACTGCTAAGAAGGTCATTAGCAGGTGCCATCAAAAAGACCTTTTCTGTTTCTCATCAAGGTCTTTATTGATTTATTACTTAAGAAGTTCAGTAATCTTATAACATGTTTTGTTTTTCCTGAGTACAATACTTGAAGCAAGTGTCCTTTTGTGTTACCAAGTAAATCTGTGTGGGAGAATTAACCCCATGAATAAAATCTGTTTTTCTTTGCTTACACTCGAGCATCACAACTCATTATTTTGTGAACGGCTGATTCTGGTATGAATGAATTGAAACCCCCCACAATCCTTTGCAAGTCATAATAATATTTTGCCTTTGCCAAGACTGTGGACTTTCACGACCAGCGCCCCCGTTTACAGCCTCCTTCAGTAATATCACAGTCAGATCTCCAATAATAATCAAACTAAGTACCAGCACCCTTTATTACCCAAGAGCATCAGTAACTCTCACTTTTTCTACAGCCTCTCATCCTCATTCAGACAAGGAATGACATTAGCATTAGTGTCAACTTAATGCCCATACAAATATCAAAGTCTTGACCTTTTTGTAAAAGCTTAGATAATTTAATTCTTGGCTATATTCATGAAGCATTGAAATACACAAAGCTCTCAGTCTAGTAGCTACAGGATTCATTTCTGTTAACTTAGGCACGTTCAGTAATGCTTGTTGCAAAGAATGAAGACTCCTTCCTGGCATGTCATTTTAACAAAAGATCTGTGGTGATTCTGGGTGGTAAGAGAGACCCTGAAATGGGAAACTGGCTGAAGTAAAGGACAAAGTAAACAGAACCATAGGATGGGGGATACCCCTAGCAGCAGAATGAGGTGGATATTTATTTATTTAATCAGTTCTATATACCACCTTATCCTTCAATCAAAGTGGTCAACAAGACAACAGAGGGACTACATCGAGGGGGGGGGGAGACAACAAGATAGTACATTACAGTAAACTACAGTACAATACATTAAATTATACATAAACTACAGCAAAATTACATTTCATAATTAATTACAATTATGAACTTCCATCCGAAGCAGCTGCCTTCCCCTTTGTTTGAGCCCTCAGGTCCTGTTGGCTACCAGGCCCTGCACGCACAAAGTCGGCACCTGGGATGCAAGACAGTGAAAACATTGACATGAAAATAGATACACTATAATACACAACAGGAGAACCACTTCAAGGTCAGGGCAGACTGCAGCAAGGGAATGGCAGGAACCGTAGTTGAAAATCTGTTTGAAAGAGTAACTGGATCACAGCAGGGAACTGGGGTCAGGGAACATGGAATGGTGGAAGACCAAGCTCTGGTAAAGGAGGCAGAGTCCTATATATCTGCATCTATCGAAACAGGAAATAGTCTTAAGCAAGATGGGCCCTAAAAGGATCAAACCAACCAGAAGAATCATACCAATACCTGCTGGTGGGCAGATGGAAGTTCAGTCTATCATAAAGTCTTCTTAGAAACAGAGCTACCTGCAGCTTAATGGTGAAACCTTGCAAGGTGGTAGCGCTTTACAAATGCTTAGTAGTAGTCAGCCAGCTATTTTGGTTCATCCTGGTATAAGGACTGAAGACTTCAACACAAGATTTTGAACGTGAGACTACTTTCAAAAGGTAACCAATGAAGCTTCATAAGCAGGGCTAACTATAGGGCACATGCTTGCCAAACTCCTGACAATAACCATAGTGCAGTTGCTCTTAACACATGTTAAGTTTGATTCAAACTGCACGTTGGGGCAAAAGGTTTGTACCTGAGGCAATGGAGGATTACGTGACTTGTTCAAAATCACAAGGAGCAGCAGTGGGTTTGAACCTGGCCCACTGCTATAACCATTAGGCTACTCCTAAGGGTAAGCTAGTTAATGTTGTGTATATATAAATGTTCAGAAAGCATTTCACAAAGTTCTACATTAGAGGCTCTTTGGGAAATTTAAAAAGTCAGAATAGGCATGGGAACTAGTTAAAAGATATAGAAAACAAAGAGTAAGAAGAAATGATCAGCTTTACCAGAGAAGAAGGGGAACTGGTGGAGTATGCCAGGAATCTGTAGCAAGATAAATGTTTTATTACATATTCATAAATGATCTGGAAAGGGGAAGTAATGACATTTGCAGAGGACACAAAATCTCATGAGGGGACTGTAAGGAGTTGCTGGAGGACTTTGAGACTGGGGAACTGGGTATCTAAATGGTAGATAAAATGTAATGTGAACAAATGCAAAGTAGTGCAAATAAAGATAATAATTCTAACATTGCTGGGTTTCATATTAAGAGTCATTAACTGTGATAAAAGATTTTAGCGTCATTGTGGATGATACATTGAAATCCTCAGCTCAGCATGTGAGCATGGTCAAAAAAGCAAAGAGAATGTTAGAAATTATTAGAGAAGGTATGGAGACTATCAAGATGGTGGGCGGAATGGATGCGTTGGGCAGAGCCCTCTTATGACCTAGTATCTGAGTTTCCTCAGCATGGTGAGTCATACCAGGAAGTGAAAGGGACAAGTTTGAGCTTACCCCACTACACCCTCACAGAAGACTTCCCTTGTCCGGATTTCGCTGCGACAGTGATACAGGATTCTCCAGTGGGGCTCGGGCTGAGCATGGGATCCGTCTTTCTGATGAGGCCTGAGGCATCCCTTAGCCCAGAGGCAAGTGTAACACAGAAATGCCTGCAGATGGTATTGGAGACTCTGGCATCCAGAAAGGCTTCTGAGTTAACTCTCATGCTGGTGTGGTGAAGAAGCTGACTATCCCTTCTACCCTGGGTGAATGCTGAGGAGTAGTAGACCAGTACACTTTGAGTGATATGGAAGAGAGTTTAGCATCCCCAGGTGGAGCAGTTAGACCGGTTGTGGAGAAGGGGAGTTTTGTTGAAGATCTGACCAACAAACCCCAGACAATGACTTTGAAATCTCTTTGGACGGCTATCTCCAGTATGGAACAAGTCCTGACTGAACATATGGATAATTTTTTGCAATTAATTGCAGGAACACAGGTCAGATCAAATTTGCTTGAGTAAGAAAATGAAGTAACATCTTATTCAGTTGACCCAAAAGGTTTTTCAGCTTCAAGCTTGCAATAAATAGAATTAGTGAAAGATAAACTAGTGACTCGCTATAAGTTGGAGCACTTGGAAAATGTATGCAAGGAGACTGAACCTGAGATTCTTAAATTTTCCTATATCATGTTTGTTTGTTTTCTCCTATTAATATGTTAAAAAGGTATTATAGAGAAATATTGAAAGTTCCTGATGAATCTTTACTTCCTATTGCTAATTATACTTGTTGGAGGTTCCGCTTTAGGAAGTATAAGATCTGGTAGAGGTGTGGATTCTAAGGGCCTGATATTCTTCTGGGACAGCTATGCGCTGCTACAGAGCAAAGCCGTCACTGCTGATCTTTAACCCTGGATATTCAATACTGGGGTCATATGTGGCCCTGGCATTGAATATCTAGGGTCGTTGCACAGCCCACAAGCCCGCAGAAGCTAATTGGGCAGTGGCAATATTGAGCCTCTGCCCCTTTAGCTCCCCACAGGTAAAGATAGGCACAGCAAAAGCTGGCCTATCTTTTTCCCCGCAGGTATTAACTGGGCAATATCGCCGCTGCCCGGTTAGTGACTGGTGCCACCTCCGGAACACCCACAATGCACCTTGATGCTAACCGCTTAGCTTAGGAGCATGTAGTGGAGATAATCAAGGGTATTCATCGGCACTCACCATGTTAGTGCTGATGAATATCCCACTCTGCGGCATTTACACAGTTTACAGGTCTCTAAACCATGTAAATGCTTTTGAATATCGAGCCTTCCGAGCTTTTGTTGGTTTCAATCTTGTTGATATATTAGATATCACACACGAAGAAGTAACACTATGTCAAACCTTACTTGCTACTTTTGTACCTGAACCAGATAACGTGTGGACACAGAAGATGTCTTCTAAATATAGAGACCTGAGCTTTTGGGTCAAAAAAATGTCTTTTTCTGGATGTATCTAAGGCATCACAGGAGGACGCAAGCTGATTTCTGCTTTGAGGCAGGAGGTGATTTTCCCTCAGGGTTATCTTCAGCCTTAAATTTTCTTGTTTGCCTAATGTTAATTCTTTACTGATCTTGCTCATCTTATGGAGAACAGGGCTAAGCCCTCTAGGGAAAGTAGCTTCTATTTCCTAATCACTCTGGGATATAGTCAAATACAATTAATTTATTTTCCTGCGTATCTCCTGCCTTATTTTCTAAAAAATAATTTTGTTTTAGTATTGTCTTAGTGGCTGCTCTCTTGTAAATTGGATCCTTTTCCTCGTCTATAGTGAGCTTAGTGAATACTTGCATTGGATCTTATTTCTTTTTGATTTATGCTTATAATCATTTTTCCTAATGATGCATGGCGTTTAATTTTTTTTCTGTAACTTTTTTCCTTTTACTTGTAATATTTGAAAATGAATAATTATGAAGTTTTAAAAAAATGGAGACTATCATGCCTCTCTATAGATCTGTGATGCAATTACGACTTGAGTACTGATTTGCAATTCTGTTTGTCCTATTTCGAAAACGATAGATATTGCAGAACTAGATAAGGTGCAGGGAAGGGCCCCCCCAAATGACAGAGGGGATGGAATGACTCCCTTTCTGAAGAACGGCTGAGCGGGCCAGGACTCTTCCATTTCTAGAAGAGGTAACAGAAGGGACAGAATAGGGGTCTACGAAATCACAAGTTAGATTTGCCGCCACTGTGAAGGAGCAGCAGGTTATGAATCCGGGAAGCCAGGTTCAAATCCAAGTGCTGCGTCTTGTGATCTTGTAACCTTGTAACGCTCCATTGCTTCAAGTACAAACTTAGATTGGAAGCCCTCTGAGAAAAGGGGTGAACAAAATTCAGTTCCCTTTCCCCTTCCCATTATATCCAAAAGAGAAATTCAAGGGTCGCAGTATGAAGCTAGAGCAGGAAGACTCTGGGAAATATGAGGACATCGTCCTTTACTGGAAAGGTGGCAGATACCTGGAATCACCAACCAGCAAAAGGGTGTGCTAAGGGCAAAGGAGGGTCATTCCCCAAAATCCAGTAGGCTCTGTGGCTACTGGACGGTCTTACAGGCCCAGCAGATAGCTGGCAATAGATAATATCTTTTTAAAGGAATAATCATTGTATTTTTCTGTAATTTTCCATTATTTTAGTTTTCTCTATTTACTTTCCTCCATTTCTGAGTTTAAATGTCACCAAGCCTGCTCACTGTGGTGTGCGATGGGCAAAGGTTCACAAAGCTGTATTACCACTGACCTTTAGGTGTTGCTCTGATGGAGTATCTTGCAATAAGCCCCAACCATTCCCTTTTTAAGGAATCGCATCAGAGCCCAGTGTGCATGCTGTGAGATAGCCGATGTTCCTTTGCCTTCATCCTTCTACGGTACCTGTGTATGAGGGAGATTTGCATGACTGGCTTCCATTGCATGCACATCCTGAAAATCAGACTGGCAAGGGGGGGGGGGGGATACTCCAGAAATAGCTTGAGAAACACTGAGGGGCCAATGCAGTAAAGTGTGCTAGGCTTTAGCACAGGTTAGCTTGATTTTAGCATGCTCTTTTGTGCACTACTGTGGTCACCAAATACAAACAAGCTCACTGTACACAAAGCCTTGAGTAGACGTCAGTGCGCGGCACATTTAAATCCATGGCAATGAAGCAGTTAGCTATTCAGCGCAGATGCAGAGAACTGTGCAGAAGATCAGACGTTTTGCACAATGCTGGAGTTCTCATGGAAGAGGAGTCAGCACTAGTGAGGAATTGATGGCCGTTGCTTCTCTTTACGTCAGTACAGGACCCGCAACTTGTTTCTGGCTTTGTTAAAGGGGAGTGATAAAAAAAAATAGCAATAGATGAGGAGCCGAGGACGAGGTGTGCTGGAGCAGACAGTGTTATGGGCATATGCTAGATTGCTATCTTGTACATAACTATCAATAATATTCTGCAAACAAACATCATTGTATTGTGCTATGTCAGCAGTTTCTCTGCAGAATAATATTGATATTTATGCATGAAATGGCCTTCCAGCACAAGGGCCAATTCATTTTTTATTATGTGCAAGATATAGCTGCTAGCGCAGAAACATGTAGGTGTGAAATTTGTTTTAATATGCATGGGGGTGACCTGCATGGAGTCACGAATGGAGCCCTAGCCAAACTTACTGAGGAGACTGGATGGGCCACTGTCATCATCTGCTCTGTTACTATGTGTGCATCCAGCACGCTCTTCCATGTTTCCAGATTAGCCGTGCATAAAAAATTTGCGCTTACTATTTGGTTATAGCTTTGGGAAGCAAAAATTGTCATATTGTGCTTGCTTTAAGAAATGATGCTCTTGAGCTTTGGTGCATAGTTTTAATGCAAGGTTACTGTATTAGGGCCTGGGTTAGAGGTAGAAGCAGTAACAGCAGGAAAAGAGATAATGTTTCTTCACTTTTGAAGCCCTACTGGAGCTGTGTAGGCTCTGCCTTGCTTGAGAGGATGAAAGTGGTTCAGAAAAATGATACAAGGCCTGAAACACAAACCCTATGCAGTGTAAGACATTTAGATATCCCAAATGTGTAACTGGGCACAAGGAGAAAGAATGCTCTGGAACAGGGGTCTCCAATTCCAGTTCTTGAGGGCCACAAGCTAGTTAGATTTTCTGGATGACCCTAATGAATATGTATGAGATAGATGTGACTACAATGGGGGCAGTGCATGCACATATCTCATGCATATTCATTAGGGGCATCCTAAAAACCTGACTGGTTTGTGGCCCTCCAGGACCGGAATTGGAGACCCCTGCTCTGGAACGACTACCTTGAGGGTGACTCTCTCATTTGAGCGTTATGTGAGGGGCTCCACTACACTGCAGTCTGTTCGGTAGCCATAGGAGGAGGGAAAATTTGGTTCAGCTTCATACACTTATGATAAGAGCCTGTTGAGCAGCCAGAAATTGGAAGGATCTGGAAGAGTGCAGCAGCCTCACACAACCTCAACGCCCCCTCCCTCCTCCTCTGTTCCCCCCTGCCCTCTCCCGAAGATTGTAGAAGGCTCTCAGAGGGATCTGCCTGCCAGTCACCTTAAATGCAGTGCTGCAAGCTAGTGAAATAGTTTAAGGGGAATAGAGCTGAGCCCAGCATGGATTCTCTGCCTGGGGCTCTCAAGGGGTGAGTACCAAGGCCTGACCTTGTCGTTGTCCTTGTTGGAGGTTCCTGATTCCGTCTGCCTGGGATGCAATTCAGGGTGGACCGCTGGCGTGGTGTGTGGGTATCCCACCATTTTCTGCATGTGTTAGTAGTGTTTTTACCTATTGTGCAGCTGGTGGTCATGCAGTCCTAATGCACTTTACACTCAAGCAGCTCTAATGGGTGTACTTACCCTAGTAGTGCCTGTAACACATGCAGTAAAAATGCAATTTAACATGCACCTATCGGGTGCCATGGCCTTAGTGCACACTGTTGTGATGCTTGCTTTAACTCTTTGTCTTCTTCCAGGAAACGTTTGACCTGTGACAAGCGAGGTTCTTCACCTCTGGATTCTGCACTCTGCTCCTCTTGCATTGCAGCTTCTGAGTTGTCCCTGGAGGATCTGCTCCCCCTCTCTCAGTTGGGGGATGCAGTTAGTCCAGCTTTGCCTACCAGAGGGCAGGAGGTGATGGATGACACAGGGGTAAGGACATACAGCTGGCCGGAGGGTCCAGCGATCATGCTGTGAGCCGCTCCTTGTCCTCTAGGGGGTCTGTGGCAGTTATGCCGCCTAATGTTGGGGGGTCATTTCTGAGAGAAGAGCTTCTGGACTCTGGATTGTCCTCCCAGAATTCATTTCCATTTTGTAGCAGGTCTGGTCCTTCTGGCATGGAAATTCAGACCCTGTGGCCTCTGGTTGCCCCCGGTTGCAGTCTCATGAGGGGCAGGCTGAGAGTGGAAGCCTTATTCAACTCTCTTTGGCTAAGTGTCCCTGGCCAGGGGCACCCCCTGGAGATGGGGATCAACTGGGATCTGTGAGATTTGGAACTGGGCTCTGATGTGGACAAGAAGTACTCACCTTCAGAGGAGTATGAAGAAGCCAATGTGATCTGCCTATTCCGGAAGGAGATGCTGGCGGCGTTGATTGCCAGGGTCTTATCTATCTTGAGGTTGGCGGATGCTCCAGGTACAGAGCAGGAGCCGAAGATGCATCCACTCCTGCAAGGAATGCATAAATCCACTACTTTCTTCCCATTCCCGAAGGTGCTAAAGGGCTTGTTATGGTCGGGGCAGGTTTCCCTCAACTTCCTAAAGGGTGTATAAGAGGATGCACTTCCGGAGAAGGAGTGCTTTGTGTGTGGTTTGATATTTCCAAGAGGGATGTGCAGGTCACGGTGGTTATCAGATGGACCACCATTCCTGTGGAAGGCGGATGGCCTGAGGATACTTTGGACCGAAAGGTGCATTATTTTTGAAGAGCCAGTCTGCTGCAGCAGCTGCTATTCTAAACTTGGCGGTATGTGCAGGCCTGGCATCTTGAGCCCTGCTAAAGCATATTCAGTCTCTTCCGCTGAATGATTCTACCCCTCTTCTGAAGTTGGCTACAGTCTTACTTTCTGATGCCATGTATGACCTGGTACATCTAGAGGCCAGGAATTGTGCCCTGCTGATGATGACATGGCATTGGCTTGGCTCTGATACAGAGCAGTGGACTCCTTACACCCCTCCCCCCCCCCCAAATATTGGATTTGGATTTGTTAGGAACTAGGCGACATTCTGGGGAAAAGAGGAGCTTTTCCAAAGACATAGGCATCACCTTAACTGGGAAGGAACCAGGTTGCTGGCATTAACTTTTAAAAAGGAGATAGAGCAGCTTTTAAACTAGATAAGGGAAAGCCGATAGTCACCCAAGAGTGCCTGGTTTGGAAGGAGGCATCCTTGAAGGATACTAGCAAAAGATCTAAGTTAAGGCATATCAAGGGGTCCCATCCCTTCCCACTGGCTTCCTGTACCCTCCCTGGCTCTTCTCCCTTATGTTCTCGGTATGTTTAATGCCAGTCTCTCCTCCGGCACTTTCCCTTCCTTCTCCCTCTGGAAACACACTCTTGTCTGACCTATTCTCAAGAAATCATCCCTGGATCCTACTGTATTGACTCACTGGCATCCTGTTTCAAACCTCCCTTTCCATTCAAAGATACTTGAAAAGCTTGTCTTCACACAACTCTCTGCTCATCGTGATTCCACTCACGCACTTCATCCTCGTCAATCTGGGTTTAGGGCGGGTCACAGCACTGAAACTAGTCTCCTTTCTCTTCTTAATGAACTCTTTCTCATGACTGCGGTGATATTACTCTTGCTGTCTCTCTAGACCTCTCTTCTGCTTTTGACCTTGTGGACCACCTCACTCTTCTTTCCTGCCTTCACAATCTCGGCTTATGTGGCACCGTTCTTCGTTGGTTTCGGTCCTATCTTTCCACTCCTACTTTCTCTGTTCAGGCTGGCTCCACCACCTCTTCGCCCACACCTTTCACGTGTGGTGTCCCCCAGGGTTCTGTTTTGGCTGCCCTCCTATTTAATATTTTCTTAGCTCCCTTAGCATTTATTGTCCAACAGGCTGGCATATCCTATTTCTACACTGATGACATTATCCTGCTCCATCACACTAGCCCCACTGCCCCATGAATTCTTGACTTCACCAGGTCTCCTCATGGTTGTCCCAAAATTTCCTCTACCTTAACATCACCAAATCTGCTGCTGTTTGGTTTACCTTTCACTCCCCCTCCCCTTCTCTGGTCCCCTTCATTTGCACAGTCCACTCTTCCTCTCGTGAATTCCATTCATTATCTTTGCGTAACCCTGGATTCCTACCTCTCCTTCCACGAGCAGATATCCACTCTTGTTTGGCATTCCTTTGCATCTGTCTGACAGCTGTGCGCCATGTGCCCTTCTCTCTCCGCATTCACTGACAACACTTACCCTATCTCTCGTCACTTCTAGATTCAATTATTGTAATGTTGCTCTTGCTGGACTTCCTTTCTACCAACTTCAGCGCCTCCAACTTCTCAAGAATATGTCGGCTCATCTCCTCTCCCATGTTCCCAACTCTGGCCATATCACTCCAGGACATATTCATTTACACTGGCTTCCCATCAAACATCGGATCACTTGCAGTATACTCAACTTAGTCCATAAGGCACTCCATAGTGGCATCCCTCAATATCTCTCAGATCTTCTGCAATTTTACACCCCTGACCATCCTCACTGTGTTGCTCTTCCCTCATCTTCCTGCGCTCACCTTAACTCAGCCGCCTTCTTTTTGGGACCTGCTCTTTGGAATTCTTTGCCTGGTCCCTTTCAGTCTGAACCATCCTTCATAAAATTCAAAATATGCTCAAGACCCACCTGTTTCATACTGCTTTCAATCTCCCCCCCTCTCTCTCACAGTCCTCCTCCTGATTCTACCCTTCGTTGCTATTTTCCTACCGTTCAGCCCTTTCCAGTCTATATAGACATCTTTGTAACCTTGCCTCCTTACTCTGACCACCTTTTATATATCCCTTCTTCCTATGATGCTATCATCTACGTCTGTTCCTTTTCTCCCTTTCCTGTTGATTATTGGTATTCTTTTCTATTTTCTAGTTTCTGTAGCTGCCTTTTATTGTAAACCGCTCTAATGCACTGCTTGAGCGGTATGTCAAGTGTTTGATAAAGATATCAACAGAGAGGTTCCAATAAAGACAAAAGTAACCCAAATGCCATTAAGTACAGAGCAAACAGAGCTTAAAGATTCCAATTTATCCCTCTGTATCGATTAATCAGGGAGGAGTGGCTCAGTGGTTGGGACAGGTTATCTCAGACCGGAAGGCCAGGGGTTCAATTCCCACATGGGGACACGCACTCTTCAGGCTGGAGGGACTGGGGTCTCTAGTCCCATGGCCACTCCTTGTGGCCTTGTGCAAGCCACTTAACTCTCCATTGCCTCAGGTACACTTAGATTGTGAGCCCTTCAGGGACAAGGGAATAAAAAGTACCTGTTAGTATATATGTAAACCACACTGATTCTAAAGAGTGCGGTATAAAAAAGAAATAAATAAAATAAATAAAAAGAATGAGAATAAAATACAACCTCTAAAATGCTTGTATGCAAATGCTAGAAGTCTTAAAAATAAGATAGAGTTAGAATATATAGCACTAAATGAGAGGTTAGAAATGATTGGTATCTCAGAGACCTGGTGGAAGGAGGACAACCAGCATGGTTTAAAGGTGAGGTCAGAGAGGCTGTTGTTGCCAAAAAAGCATCTTTCATGAAATGGAAAAAAGAGCCAAACGACGAAACCTGGAAACAGCACAAGCACTGGCAAGTCAAATGCAAGGCATTGATAAGGCAGGCAAAGAGAGAATTTGAGAAGAAGCTTGCTGCGGAAGCAAAAACGCGAAATAAAGACCTTTTCAAGTACATTCGTAGCAAAAAACCTGTGAGAGAGTCAGTTGGTCCATTAGATGATAAAGGGGTTAAAGGAGCACTAAGAGGCGACAAGGCGATAGCGGAGAGACTGAATGAATTCTTTGCTTCGGTCTTTACTGAGGAAGATGTAGAGATATTACCCATGACTGAAGTGGTATTTAAAGGTGCGGAAGAATTGAAGGAAATATCGATACATCGGGAAGATGTCTTACAACTATTAGATAAACTGAAGAGTAGCAAATCACCTGGGCCGGATGGTATACATCCAAGGGTGTTGAAAGAACTGAAATATGAGATTGCGGACCTGCTATCAGTAATCTGTGAACTATCATTAAAATCATCTCTAATACCTGAAGATTGGAGGATCGCCAATGTAACACCAATTTTTAAAAAGGGTTCCAGGGGTGATCCGGGAAACTACAGACCAGTGAGCTTGACGTCAGTACCAGGAAAAATGGTAGAAACCATCATAAAGAATAAAATTACTCAGCATGTAGATAGTCACAACTTAATGGGAGACAGCCAACATGGCTTTAGACAAGGAAGATCTTGTCTTACTAATCTGTTATGTTTTTTTGAAGGAGTAAATAAACAGGTGGACAAAGGTGAGTCGGTTGATATTGTGTATCTGGACTTTCAGAAAGCCTTTGACAAGGTCCCTCATCAGAGACTTTTGGCAAAACTAAAGAGTCATGGGATAGGAGGCAGTGTACTATTGTGGATCAGGAACTGGTTAAAAGATAGAAAGCAGAGGGTAGAGCTAAATGGCCAATTTTCCCAATGGAGAAAGGTGAATAGTGGTGTACCCCAGGGATCTGTGCTGGGTCCGCTGCTTTTTGACATATTCATAAATGACCTGGAAAGTGGAATAACGAGTGAGGTTATCAAATTTGCAGATGACACAAAACTATTTAAAGTTGTTAAAACCCAAGAGGATTGTGAAAAATTGCAAGAGGATCTTGATAAATTGGAAGACTGGGCATCAAAATGGCAGATGAAATTTAATGTGGACAAGTGCAAGGTTATGCACCTAGGGAAGAACAACCCAAACTATGGTTACACGATGCAAGGTTCCACATTAGGAACCACCACCCAGGAAAAAGATTTAGGCGTCATTGTGGATACCATGTTAAAACCCTCGGCCCAGTGTGCAGCGGCGGCCAAGAAAGCAAATAGAATGCTAGGTATGATAAGGAAAGGAATGGAAAATAAAACAAAAGATATTATAATGCCTCTATATCGTTCCATGGTGAGACCGCACCTTGAATATTGTGTGCAATTCTGGTCACCGTATCTTAAAAAGTATATAGCGATTTTAGAAAAGGTTCAGAGAAGAGCCACCAAAATGGTAAAGGGGATGGAAAGATACTCCTATGAAAAAAGGCTAAAAAGGTTAGGGCTCTTTAACCTGGAAAAGAGACGGCTGAGGGGAGGTATGATAGAAGTCTATAAATTAATGAACGGAGTGGAACGGGTAAATGTAGATCGATTGTTTACGTTATCAGAATATAGAAAGACTAGGGGACATGCAATGAAGCTACAGGGTAAACTATTTAAGACTAATAAAAGAAAATATTTTTTCACTCAACGTGTAATCAAACTCTGGAATTTGTTACCGGAGGATGTAGTAAAGGCTGTTAGTGTAGCTGGGTTTAAAAAAGGTTTGGACAAGTTCCTGGAGGAAAGGTCCATAAACTATTATTAAGAAGTGACCGAAGATATCAATGCTTGACCCAGTACAAGCATTGTGGAACTTGTGTGTCTTGGGGATACTGCTAGGTACATATGACCTAGATTGGCCACTGTTGGAAACAGAATACTGGGCTTGATGGACCCTGGTCTGACCCAGTATGGCATATCTTATGTTCTTATGTAACCAGTGGGAAACTGTGATACCTGGGTACAAACTATATCACGATAGAGTAGATCAAATTGGTGTAGGGCTTGTACTCTATTGGAGAGAGCATTGAGTCACACAGGATTAAAGTTTTGCAGGAAACAAAATACACTGTAGAATCTCTATGGATTGAAATTCCATGTAAAAAGGAGAAGGCAATGGCAGTGGGGATGTACTACTGACCAGAATGAACAAATGGATGATGAAATGCTCAAAGAAATCTGGGAAGCTAACAAATGTTACACCACACAGTAATAATAATGGGTGATTTCAGTTACCCCTGTATCGACTTGGTCAGTGTCACAGCAGGACATGCTAGGGAGATTAAGTTTCTAGATGAAATAAATGACTGCTTCTCAGAGCAGCTGGTTCATGAACTGACAAGTGGAGAAGCCATTTTGGCCCTAATCATTAATGGAACATAAGATCTGGTACAAGAGATAATGGTGTTGGGGCCACTTGGCAATAGTGATCATAGCATGATTGTGTTTGATTTAATAAATGGAGTGAGGATGGCAAGGAAATCCACAGTACTACCTTTTAACTTTCAAAAGGGAGACTATGAAAAAATGAGAAAAATAGTTAAGAAAGAACAAAAAGGATCAGCTGCAAAGTTAAAGATTTACATCAAGCATGGGCATTATTTAAAAATACTATCTTGGAAGCCCAGACTAGTTGTATTCCATGCTTTTAGAAAAGTGTAATGAAGTCCAAATAACTGCTAGCATGGTTTAAAGGTGAGGTCAGAGAGGCTGTTGTAGTCAAAAAAGCATCTTTCAGGAAATGGAAAAAGGAGCCAAATGACGAAAACTGGAAACAACAAAAGCACTGGCAAGTTAGATGCCAGGCACTAAGAAGGCAGACAGAATTTGAAAAAGAATTTGCCTTGGAAGCAAAAATGCATAATAAAAATGTTTTCAAGTACATTTGTAGCAAGAGACCTGTGAGAGAGTCAGTTGGACCATTAGATGATAGAGGGGTAAAAGGAGCACTAAAAGGGGACAAGGCCATAGCGGAGAGACTGAATGAATTCTTTTTCTTTCATCTTTACTGAAGAAGATATAGGGAAGTTACCCATGACTGAAATGGTATTTAAAGGTAATGCATTGGAAAAATTGAAAGAAATATCGATAAGCTGGGAAGATGCATTATAACTATTTGATAAACTAAAGAGTAGCAAATCAGACTGGATAGTATACATCCAAGAGTGTTGAAGGAACTGAAATATGAGATTGCAGACCTACTATTGGTAATCTGTGAATTATAATTAAAGTGATCTGCAATACCTGAAGATTGGCGAATGGCCAATGTAACGCCAATTTTAAAAAGGGTTCCGGGGGTGATCCGGTAAACCAGAGACTGGTGAGCATGGCGTCGGTACCGGATAAAATGGTAAAAATCATTATAAAGAACAAAATTACTGAACATGTAGATAGTCATGGTTTAATGGGAGAAAGCCAACATGCCTTTAGCCAAGGTAGGTCTTGTCTTACTAATCTGTTATATATTTTTTGAAGGTGTGAATAAACAGCAAATGTGAGCCGGTCGATATAGTGTATTTGGATTTTCAAAAAGGCTTTGACAAGGTCCCTCATGAGAGACTCTTGGCAAAATTAAAGTCATAGGATAGGAGGCAGTGTACTATTGTGGATCAGAAACTGGTTAAAAGATAGAAAGCAGAGGGTAGAACTAAATTGTCAATTTTCCCAATGGACAAAGGTGAATAGTGGAGTACCCCAGGGATTTCTGCTTTATTTTCATGTCCCAGTCTGGGGGATCAGCAAAGTATCTCCGCCCTCCTATTCGGACTCTTCACTGCCCCAAGGATGTTCTTCAAGTTCATGCTGGTGGTGGCTTCGGCACTGTGGTGCCGAGGGATTTGTGTGTACCCATATCTGGACTACTGGCTCATCCAAGCTCATTCTCTTTCAGAGGTATCTCAGTAGCTCCCCCGAGTGGTGTCCTTTTTGATGAGCCTTGGCTTGGTGATCAATTGGGGAAAGAGGCACTTGTTGCATTCCCAGTCTCTGGAGTTCCTGGTAGCACATTTTGATACTTGAGTGTGCAGTCTTCCTGCAAGAGGAGAAAGTCATAGGCTGTTGGATTGCCTAGTGCTGATCTGTTCACAGCAGGTTCCCAGAGTCTGGGTTGCTCTCTAGCTCCTCAGAATGATGGTGGGAACAGTCGAGATGGTGCTGTGGGTGCATGCTCTTATGTAGGTGGTCCCTGAGTTTGCAGTAGTTCGAGCTCAGGCTCCCGATGATGGTGATGGCCAGTCTGCAGTGGTGGCAGCAGCCAGTCTTTTGAGGAAGGGCATGCTGCTGGACGATTGCTCATGGATTCTTCTGATGATGGCTGCCAGTCTCTCTGGCTGAGGAACCCATTGCCAAGGCCAAATGGCCCAGGGCCCTTGGAACCAGAGGGAGGTGGTGTAGTCCAACTGCCTTGAGGCAAGGGCCATTAGGTTGGCTGTTCCACATTTCTGGCCCTCCTGGTCGAGGGAAGGGTGGTTTGAATATTCTCGGACTTGCCACAGTGGTGGCTTATGTCAATCATCAGGGCGGCATGAAGAATGCTGGGGTAGACCTGGAGGTGACTACTACCCTGCTCGCTTGGGCAGTGAAGAACCTTCTATTTTGTTGGTTCTGCACATTGCCTGGGTGGGCACTGTGGAAACAGATTTTCTCAGCCAGCACTTTCTGGTTCCATGAGAGTGGGAGTTGTCAGGAGGTGTTTCAGTTGTTTCTGCACCACTGTAATTGCCTCAAGAAGGATTTGATGGCAACCCACTCTAATGCCAAAGTGGGCCACTTCTTCAGTTGTCACTCATAGATGGGGTCCAAGGGCATTGGCACCCTAGCTCAACCTTGACCATGTCAACTCCTGCTGTATGTGTTTCTTCCATGGCCCCTGGTGGGCATGTGATTTGGCATATGGAGCACTTCCCGAGAAGGATTATTCTGGCGATATCAGATTGGCCGAGGAGAGCATGATTCAGAGCTCTGATGTGGCTCCTGAAAGTGCCACCTCTTCCTTTGCCTTCATCTTGGGGTCTATTGTGTCAGGGGTTGCTTATCCTGGAGGACCTAGCTCCCTCCTTGCTTACAGCTTGACTCCTGTAAGAGATGATTAGCACATACAAGCTACTCTCTGGTGGTGATTTTCCACTCTGCTCAGAGCCCGGAGGAGGTCTACCAATCTGGCATACTTGCAGGTCTGGTGCTTTGAGTGTTGGTGCAGCGCATGGCTGCTGGCTCCTGAGGCGACCAAGGTGCCGTCTCTGTTGGCCTTTTCTTAACTTTTTGAAGGATCAGGTTGCAGCTTTGGCCTGTTTCAGAGGTCTGTTGGCTGGTGAGTCTCTAGCCTTACACTCAGATGTTTCACATCTTCTTCAGGGGGATTAGCATCTGGTCCTCCCTTCTGGTCTGTGGTTCCTTCCTGGGATCTGGTCTGGTGCTCAGGGCCCTGATGTCAGAGCCCTTTGAGCCTTTGAAGCACATTACTTTGAAGATTTGATGCTCTAGACAGGCCTTCTTGGTTGCAATTTGTTCCACAAGGCGGATTCTGAGCAGCCAGTTCTGTCTTGCCAAGATCCTTACCTATCCTGTCTAAGGAGGCTGTTTCTTTTCAGCCTGTGCCTACCTTCTTCCCTGAAGTGATTTCTCCCTTCATGCGAACCAGATGGTTTGCCTGTCCTCCTGCTCTACGGAGCAGGGTCAGGAGGAATGATCAGGATCTTCGTCTTGTGGATGTCCAGAGGATGCTTCTTTGGTTCTTGGAGGTTACAAATTCTCTTTGTAAGTCAAATCATCATTTTGTGCTATTTGCTGGCCGATGCAAGGTGATACGACAGCTAAGTCTGCTTTGAGCCCTGGCAGATCAGTTACGGATAGGCCAGTTCTGGAGGGTTTGCACTCCCATTCTGCCCTGGTGCTTGCATCGACATGGGTGGAGTGGAGCTCGGTAGACCCTATAGACATTCGTTGGGTGGCAATGTGGTCATCACTTTCAATTTTGGTCAAGCATTTCTGCTAGGATGTCCATGCTCAGGCAGACATGGCCTTTAACTCTAAGGTTTTGCGAGCTGCTGTGTCTTTTTCCTGCCCAGGGAAGTAAAATCTTTGGTACGTTCCACTTGTCTGGACTGGTCTAGCAGGACAATATGGAAGGTGACATTTTACTTACCAGATAATGTTCTTTCCTTGAGTCCTGCTAGACCAGCCCAGGGTATGCTGCCTGGAACTGTGTGTGCTCTGTTCTTCTGCAGCGGTACCCTTGGGTCCGCTATGATTTATATACTTTGCTCTTCAGGTTCATCTTCTACTTGACAGTGTTCTGTTTATGCTTTCCTGTACATAGTTCTCTACTGATTGATTACTCATTGTTGCCCATATTGAGGATGTGTGAGGCTTGCTGTGTTCTCCCACATGCTTTGGGATGAATACTGAGAAGACCTCTGGTGGCTGAGGTGGATAGAAGCATGTGAGTGATGTCATTGAAGCCTGGGCTTTTCATTGGTTCTTTGTCTCCACTAAACTGCTGGTAGGGGAACACACCTTGTCTGGACTGGTCTAGCAGAACTCAAGGAAAGGACAATATCTGGTAAGTAAATGTCACCACCTTCGATATTGTTTTAAAGAGAGGTACAATACCTAAAAATGTAATTAATATACTCCAGTGCAATGTAATCAGTAGACAAACACATTGACATAAAAATACATAAAACCCTAGTGGAGCCTCTCCCCAACATAAAACTTTAATAAACATATCAGTACAATACAGTCACTTCATCATAATATGTAGAATGAAGCCCACCCATCTCCATCCCTTATCTCAGTCAAAAGACAACTTTCCTAGAAGAACACCCTCCTAAACAACTAGGTTTTTATGTTCGTTTTTGAAGAGATTAATCTGTCAGTGAACAAATATTCACAGGCAGCACATTCCACATATAAGGCCCTACCACTGCAAATGCTCTCTGCAATAGTTGTAACTTAATCCTATATGAAAGAACCAAGTATCGTTGCTATGATGAGCACAGCAGCCATATTGGAACACAAAAAATGTATTTCTCCCTAAGAGAAACTGGCCCGCCCTGGATGAGAGGTTAAAAATCAATCAGAAGATCTTAAATTCAATACAATAGACCACTAGCAACCAGTGAAGAGTCATTAACAGTGGCATTACATGGTCAAAACGTTTTATTTAACATCAAATGAGTTGCAGTGCTCTGCTTCATTTCGGCAATGCTGTGTATTCTGGATCAGTATTCAGGTACAATATATCCCTGCCCCAAAAGAGCTTACAATATAAGTGGGTGCCTGAGACAATAGGAGATAAAATGACATTCCCAAGTTCACAAGGTGTGTTGGTGACAGAAGCAGGATTTGAACCCTGACTTCCCTAATTCTCAGACCATTGCTTCAGCCACTAGGCCACTTCCTTCTACTTTTACTCCCAGTCTACAGGGCTGGGCTGTCCACTAGGTGGCCACGTAGGGCAGCAGACCTCTGTGGGTGGCACAGCACAGCGCCCGTGGCACACTATGTGCTTCTGACCCCCTCCCCCTTTGAAGTTATACCAGAGGGGGTTCAGAAGTGGCAGGCCGTGTGTGCCGAAGCACATGGCCTGCCACGGGCCACTACCACCGCGCCAAGCCACCCGACCCTACCTCTGGAATCAGTGGCAGTGGGAGGAAGGCATGCCAGGGCTTCTGCCTGGGGTGGCAGAAACCCTTGGGCCGGCTCTGCCAGTCTGTAATGCTTAGCTGTAATCTTATAAGCCAGGAAGGAGGTGGTGGGGCTGGAAGCTGCCTGTGGGCAAGAGCAGCTCAAGGGTCTTGTGGGGCCATGTATGGAGACTCATTGCAGGGCCTCATTTGCATAAATATTTGCATATTCACTGGGGCTCATTTGTATAAATCTAATTTTAAGCGGCTACCCATCTAAAATTTTAAGCGGCTTTTAAAGGAGTCTTTCACAAGACTTTTTTTTTGTCCAAGCAATGACTTAAGAGCATGTTTAGTAAACATTAAGGGCCTGATTTTCATTGGCAATGGCGCATAGCCATCGCCACCAAACTTTAACCCTGGATATTCAATGCCAGGTCATATGCGGCCCTGGCATTGAATATCCAGGATGGCCACACAGCCAAAAATGCCACAGAAGCTAACTGGGCAGCGGCAATATTGTGCCGCTACCTGGTTAGCTCCTATGGGTAAAGATAGGCTAACGTTTGCTTTTGTGATCACAGTTATAATGATTCATAAAACATGGGATAAGTACAAACGATTACTGATAGTGAGAGTTAGGAGCTCTTTACTAAAGATTTTAACTCACATTAATGAAATAACTGTGTGCTACGTGCCCACAGCCCTTTATTTCTATGGGTGCAATGGCACTTAACATGCGTTAAACTTTAGTAAACGATCCCTTTAGAGACTAGCTGGCATCACCTGAGTGAGTAGGGGGTGTTCTGAGCACACATAATAATCCTCCTTTTCTTTATCCTTGTAGAAAGGCCAGCTTAAGGGGTGAGCCAGCGAGGCATGGACTTGAAGTGCTGAAGCATCAGGTTGCCAGAGGCCTTCTTCACTCTTGAAAATAGATAAGAGCTAGTGCCTGTGCTCCCAGAACTGCCACAACACCACAACATTTTTACATGGTGAAAACGGGCACTTTTTTGTCTCTTGTGAAAAATAGAATATTCACAATTTTTAAAATGCCAAACCAGCACCAGAAGAAGCATAGCACAGTGTCGGAGCCGGCGCAAGAGTATTGAGTGCCCTAGGGACACCTTCAGCTTTATGCCCCTGCCACAAGATTTTGATGATTAATTCCAACAATCATGATCACAGAACCCTTATCCCTCCCACAACAATCCTGTAAAAATGCATAACTGACATCATATTTTTAAATATTACATTTGCTTTGTATGTATGTGTATGTGTATGTACTCCTATGAAGAAAGGCTAAAAAGGTTAGGGCTCTTTAACCTGGAAAAGACACGGCTGAGGGGAGATATGATAGAAGTCTATAAATTAATGAATGGAGTGGAACGGGTAAACGTAGATCGATTGTTTACGTTATCAGAATATAGAAAGACTAGGGGACATGCAATGAAGCTACAGGGTAAACTATTTAAGACTAATAAAAGAAAATATTTTTTCACTCAACGTGTAATCAAACTCTGGAATTTGTTACCGGAGGATGTAGTAAAGGTTGTTAGTGTAGCTGGGTTTAAAAGTTCCTGGAGGAAAGGTCCATAAACCATTATTAAGAAGTGACCGAAGATATCAATGCTTGACCCAGTACAAGCATTGTGGAACTTGTGTCTCTTGGGGAAACTGCTAGGTACATATGACCTAGATTGGCCACTGTTGGAAACAGAATACTGGTCTTGATGGACCTTGGTCTGACCCAGTATGGCATATCTTATGTTCTTATGTTGGCCTGCTCTTCCTGCAAGAAAGAATGAGCTGATGAATCTTTGAGTTCTTGTGGTTATCAGAATCAATTGTGTTGATTTGACTGCTGCTGCTCTTTTGCTTGAAGGACTACCAAAAGGGACTGCTATAGCTGGAAAAAGATCTGCACTTGTAAGTATTTATCTTCTGGAATATACTCTGAATCTTGGGGGAAAGGGGACTTCTTTGGGTTAAAGCTGATAAATCTGTGTATTTTAGAATTCAGTGTTTTTGCTGAGTCAGTCAGGTCTTGGTACCACCAGAGAGCTTTTCATTTAAATCAAATCAGAGTATAGCTTAGCATAGAAAGTAAAATAAATAGTCTCTGAGTAGAAAGAAAGAAATTTGTTTCTAGAGAGCTTTTTATTTAAATCAAATCAGAGTATAATTTAGCATACAAGTAGAATAAATAGTCTCTGAGTAGAAAGAAATAAACGTTTCTATTGATCTTTACAAAGAGCCCTTCCAGTTAGGAGGCAAAAGATCTGTGAAGTTGTCTAAAATAGGTGTTAAAGCCAAGTGACAGATCAAAGGGGCAATTTGAAAGGCCCCCTCTATCAAATCAAGGGCTACATGAATCACCCAGGAAATTGGTAAGACTTTACCTTAGAAGCACAGGTCAGGACACTGTGTAGCAAGCTAGCTTTTATTAAGTCTTCTTTCCCTCACACTCAACCCCGACTTCCACTCACCCAAGGGATAATCTTATAGACTCTTAAACCTATTAAAGGGAAGGAGGTGCCCATATTCACTTTCAAGTGTGGCAGGTTATCCTCATCAGGAATAGATTAATTAAGGACCTGAGATTAATTAATCTTGAGGTGAACAAAGTCCATTAAACGTATTAAGTATACAGTAGTTGTATTAGTATAAGTATCCCCAGCAAAGCTAAGTAAACAACTTAAATACCTAAACAATACCTTAAAAATAAGATGCATACAGTAGTCTAGCAGCAAGTTGGGGGCTTTCCAGTCTTTTGCATTGAGTGTCACATATATGATTTTCTCCCAGTTGGTGAGAGGTCTTACGTGTGCACTAGGTGCAAGAAGCTCTTTGCTCTCAGGTGACAAGTCTGATCCCTGGAGGCTAGAGTAGCAGACTTGGAGGACATAAGGAAGACAGAAAGGTATATAGACGAGACCTACAGAGACATAGTACTGAAGTCCCACCTCCAGTCTGGCAGCCTCCCTGTTGCCATGGAGGAGAGAGGTCATATGACAAGAGAGAATCACCCTGGTGTGGCAGGAAGTGATCCTGTAGCTAGGACCTATCCTCCAGGTGATGTAAAACCCTCTTGCACGGTCGAGAAGGTTTCCCCAGGGCCATGTGCTCATGAGGGAAGGATTAGGACAGCTGTTATAGTTGGGGCAGGTAGATAGCTGAGTGCCTGGTGGATGTGAGGATTGCCTGATAACATGCCTGCCTGGTACAAAGGTAGTGGACCTCACGCGCCACCTAGACAAGGTTTTAATTAGCGCTGGGGAGAATTCTGCTGTCTTGGGGTATGTTGGTACCAATGACATAGAAATGTGTGGGAGGGAGGTTCTGGAGGCCAAATTTTGGCTTTAGGTAGGAAGTTGAAATCCAGAACTTCCAGGGTAGCATTCTCAGAAATGCTTCCCATTCCATGCGCAGGACCCAAAAGGCAGACAGAGCTCAGGAGTCTCAATGCATGGATGAGACGATGGTGCAAAGAAGAAGGTTTTGGATTTTTTAGGAACTGGGCAACATTCGGGGGAAAGGAGGGGCTTTTCCAAAGTGATGGATTCCACCTTAACCAGGATGCAACCAGGCTATTGGCATTAACCTTGAGTACAGCTTTTAAACTAGATAACAGGGGAAAGCCGATAGTCACCTAAGAGTGCATGGTCCAGAAGGATGTACCTTAAAGGATATTAGAAAAAGATTGAAGTTAGGGCATATCAACAGAGAGGATCCAATAAAGATAAAAGTAACCCAAATGCCCTTAAGTACAGAGCAGACAGAGCTTAAAAATTCCAAGCTACCCCTATCTACTGATAACCAGATTCATATGAATAAAATACAACCTCTAAAATGTTTGTATACAAATGCTAGAAGTCTAAAAATTAAGATGGGAGAGTTAGATTATATAGCACTAAATGAGAGGTTAGATATCAATCATATCTCAGAGACATGGTAGAAGGAGGACAACCAGTGGGACATTGTGATATCTGGGTAGAAATTGTATCACAATGATGGGGTAGATCAAATTGGTGTAGGGGTTGCACTCTGTTAGAGCATTGAATCACACAGATTTCAAGTTTTGCAGGAAACAAAATACACTATAGAATCTCTATGGATTAAAATTCCATGTATAAAGGGGAAGGGGAAGGCGATGGCAGTGGGGGTGGGGGTGTACTACCGACTACCAGGCTAGAATGAACAACGGATGATGAAATGCTCAAAGAAACCAGAAAGCTAACACAAGTTACAGCACAGTAATAATTTATTTATTTATTTAACAGGTTGGGTTTTTTTTTATACCACCTTTCTGCCAAGGCGGTTTACAAGGAACAACAATAACAAACTCATAGGAGTTGAAATTACATAGGACTCATGGGGATACAAACCTGGATTTAACAACTTGGAAGTTTACAGATTTAATCAGTGTGTGAATGAGGCATGCTGTATGTAGCTATGGGTGATTTCAATGACCCCATTATTGACTGGGTCAATGTCACGGCAGGACATGCTAGGGAGATAGTGTTTCTAGATGAAATAAATGACTGCTTCTTGGAACAGCTGGTTCATGAACCAACAAGAAGGGAAGCCATTTTGGACCTAGTCCTTAGTGGAAAACAAGATCCTGGTGCAAGAGATAAGGGTGTTGGGGCCACTTGGCAATAGTGATCATAGCACGATCATGTTGATTTAATAAATGGAAGGAGGACATCAAGGAAATCCACAGTACTACCTTTTAACTTTCAAAGGGGAGACTATGATAAAATGAGGAAAAGGATCAGCTGCAAAGGTTAAAGATTTACATTAAGCATGAGTGTTGTTTAAAAATACTATCTTGGAAGCACAGACTAAATGTATTCTATGCTTTAAGAAAAGTGGAAGGAAGTCCAAAAACCTGCCAGCATGGTTTAAAGGTGAGGTCAGAGAGACTGTTGTAGCCAAAAAAGCATCTTTCAGGAAATGGAAAAAGGAGCCAAATGACAAAAACTAGAAACAAGAAAAACAATGGCAAGTTAGATGCAAGACATTAAGAAGGCAGGCAAAAAGAGAATTTGAAAAAAAGCTTGCTGGGAAAGCAAGAACGCATAATATTTTTTTTTTCAAGTACATTCGTACCAGACCTGTGAGAGAGTCATTTGGGCTATTCGATGATAGAGGTGTAAAAGGGGCACTAAGAGTGGACAAGACCATTAGTGCAGAGATTGATTCAGTCTTTACTGAAGAAGATGTAGGGAAGTTACCCATAACTGAAATAGTATTTAAAGGTGATTTATCAGAAGAACTGAAAGAAATATTGATAACCCAGGAAGATGTGTTTCAGCGATTTGATAAACTAAAAAGTAGCAAATCACCAGGACCGGATAGTATACGTTGAAAGAACTGAAATATGTGATTGCAGACCTACTCTTAGTAATCTGTAAACTACTATTAAAATCATCTGTAATACCTGAAGATTGGGGAATGGCCTATGTAATACCAGCTTTTAAAAAAAGGTTCCAGGGGTGATCCAGGAAACTACAGACCAGTGAGCCTGACATCAGTATTGGGAAATATGGTAAAAGCTATTATATAGAACAAAATTACTGAACATGTAGATAGTCTATGGCTTTAGCCAAGGAAGGTCTTATCTTACTAATCTGTTATATTGTTTTGAAGGTGTGTATAAACAGGTAGACAAAGATAAGTTGGTAGATATAGTGTATCTGGATTTTCAGAAAGCCTTTGACAAGGAATGGAGAATAAAACAAAGGATATTATGATGCCTCTGTATCATTCCATGGTGCGACGGCACCTTGAATATTGTGTGCAATTCTGGTCGCTGTATCTTAAAAAGGACATAGCGGAATTAGAAAAGGTACAGAGCTGACCACCAAAAATGGTATAGGGGACTGAAGTATACACCTATAAGAAGAGGCTTAAAAAGCTAGGGCTCTTCAACCTGGAAAAGAGATGGCGGAGGGGAGATATACTAGAGATCTATAAATGAATGAATGTAATGTAATAAGTAAACGTAGATCAATTGTTTACACCATCAAAAAGTAGAAAGACTAGGTGACATGCAATGAAGCTACAGTGTAACCCATTGAAAACTAATAAGAGAAAATATTTTTTCACTCAATGTGTAATGAAACTCTGGAATTTGTTACCGGATGATGTAGTAACAGAGTGGAGGAGTAGCCTAGTGGTTAGAGCACTGGCTTGGTAACCAAGCAACCAGGGTTCAATTCCCACTAGCACTCCTTATGGCCTTGGGCAAGTCACTTAACCCTCCATTGCCTCAGAAGAAAGGCCTGGCAATCTACTTCCGGTGACACTGCCAAGAAAGCCCAGGAGCTTCTGGGTCGCCAGGAGTCAGGACTGACTCAAAGGCACACATTGCATTTTTGATGTAGTAAAAGCTGTTAATGTAGCTGGGTTTAAAGAAGGTTTGGAAAGTTCCTGGAGGAAAGGTCCATAAGCCATTATTAAAGAGGACCCAAGAAATCCACTGCTTGCCCCAATACAAGCATTGCGGTACCTGTGTACCTTTTGCGAAACCTGCCAGGTACTTGCGGCCTGGATTGGCCACTGTTGGAAGCAGGATACTGAGCTTGATGGACTTTGGTCTGACCCAGTATGGCATCTCTTATGTTCTTACGTTCTTATGCTGCCTTAGGCAAGCACCTAGTCTTGCCTAATAGTTGGAGAGACCCTAACAGTGGTAGGAGTGAACGTTCAAGTTCCCATTGCTGTGTAAAACATTAATTGGAGGAGGGGTGCTGAAACTATAAAGATGCTGATGCTGAGGTGCGGGCTGGGAGTGGAAGAGGACTTATGTTGCAGGAAGACTGGAAATGGGCTGATGTTCGGGGTGGGGACTAGAAGAGGTTTAATGCTGGGACTGGAATAAGGGGGTTGATGCTGGCAGATATTGGAGAGAGGGTGGGAGAACATAGGATATGCCATACTAGGTCAGAGCAGAGGTCTATCGAGTCTAGTATCCTGTTTCCAACAGTGGTCAATCTATTATTTTATTTATTTATTTAACAGGTTTTATATACTGCTTATCATTTCAATCAAAGCAGTTTACATTGAAACGTAAACTTGGTAATGTACATTAAACAAGGATATTGATAACTTGGATTTTTCTGAGGCAATGGAGGGTTAAGTGACTTGCCCAAGGGCACAAGGAGTGCTAGTGGGAATCAAACCCTGGTCTCTGGGTTCCCAAGCCAGTGCTCTTAACCATTAGGCAACTCCTCCACTCCAATCTAGGTCACAAGTACCTGTCTGGGTCCCAAAAGGTTGACAGATTCCATGCTGCTTATCCCAGGGGTAAGCAGTGGACTTCCCCAGTCCACTTTAATAATGGTTTATGGACTTTTCCTCCAGGGTAGAGCCTGGAGTGAGAAGGAAGAGGAAGATGGATATTGTGGACAGAAGAAGCATTAAAGGCTTTTGCAGATAAGCTTAATAAGGCTGGGGAGAGGAATGGATGCTGGGGTAAGGAGAAGAAAAGGCAGGGTCAGTGGATGTTGGAGAGAGAAGTAGATGGGGGCGGGGGATTGGGGATGGAGAGGAGGAAAAAGGAGGGCAGATACTGGGGACATGGGGAATTCAGGAGGACAGATACTGGGGACATGGGGAATTCAGGAGGGCAGATACTGGGGACATGGGGAATTCAGGAGGGCGGGTAGTCACACAAATAGAGACTCTAAGATTAGGTAGAGGCTAGAAAAAGACAAATTCTAAGATTGGCAGGGTTCTTGGAGTGCAAGCCGGGGTTCGGGGACAGGATAGGGTGGGAAAGTAGGGACTTATGGATTGGCAAAGGGAATAGTGGAGGCTAAGAAACTTCAGTGGTTACCCATCTCAGAGTAAATCAAATTCAAAGTTATCCTAACAATCTTCAAGATCACTCACGGACTCTCCTCAATCTATCTTCAGTCGCTCATACAGAAACTGCCAAGTAGTAGATCACGAAGAACAAACTTAATGAACACTCTCTTTTCTCCAGCAATCAATGCAAAGACCAATCACACTACTTCCAGATGGGCTTTCTCTATATGCGCCCCAACACTATGGAATGCCACACCAATCAAACAACACGCCGCAACTGATCTAACCATCTTTCAAAGAAATCGGAAACCTCACTTATTCCTTGAATGCTGCCCCCATGAAACTTAGATACCCGTTGCACTGACCATTTCTCAACCACCTATTCCACTGACTGTCAAGTCGTCTCTTCCTCTCACTCTCCCAAACCTGGGGCCCCCACCAATACCCCATCTCCCCATTCCCCCAGTACCCTCACAGCTTGTTTTTAAGTTATAGTCTATACTCTTTGTATTTTTAAAGCCCTGTTGAGTTAGATTGTTACCTTGTTACATTCTCTGTTTCATTTAAAGCTCTGTTATTTATTGTAAACCACTTTAACTTTTAGAAAAAGTGGTGTAAAAGATCAGCTAAATAAATAAATAAGAAATTGACCAGGTCTTAGCAGGGCCAGTGCTACTGTGTGAGTAATAACTGTGCTGCCCCCTCCCCTCCCCTCCCAGTGAATTCCAATGAAGTCCTCACAAGCTTCTCTTTTGTCCCAACATGATGAAAATTTTCCAAGGGGTAGCTGTATTAGCTTGAAGTAGCAAATGTGGCAGAGGCAGGAGGCACCTTATCGATACCTCTGTCCTTTTTGTCCCAACAATAAATGTCTGTGTCTGAACATCATTTACATGTGCAGTGGGATTAGAGAGGCTGCCAGATGTTTACATGACTTCCCTCCAGCGCCAACTACCATATACATGAGGAAGTCATATAAAACCCTGCAACAAGACCAGACAGAGTCCATAGCAAACCTGCCATAGGACTCACACAGTACCAATCCTACTTATGAATGAGAACACCAACACCTTCCCTACTGGGAAAACAGAACAAGTAGGACTACTACAGATCTCTACACATAAATTATATGCTAACAGAATACTGCATCTCAGTCATACATACAGAACACAGACAGGCCCTCACCAGATACTAAACAAAGGACCGGAAGTTAGGAATATAGTAGCAGGACTCACACAGCACCGATCCTACTTATGAACGAGAACATCAATGCCTTCCTTACTGGGAAAACAGAACAAGTGGGACTATTACAGACCTCTACACAGAAACTACATGCTAACAGAGTACCGGACCTCAGTCATACATACAGAACACAGACAGGCCCTCACTAAATACTAAACAAAGGACCGGAAGTTAGGAATATAGTAGCAGGACTCACACAGCACCGATCCTACTTATGAACGAGGACACCGATACCTTCTTACTGGGAAAACAGAACAAGGGGGACTACTACAGACCTCTACACAGAAACTACATGCTAACAGCATACCGCACCTCAGTCATACATACAGAACACAGACAGGCCCTCACCAGATACTAAACAAAGGACCGGAAGTTAGGAATATAATAGCAGGACTCACACAGCACCGATCCTACTTATGAACGAGGACACCGATACCTTCCTTACTGGGAAAACAGAACAAGGGGGACTACTACAGACCTCTACACAGAAACTACATGCTAACAGCATACCGCACCTCAGTCATACATACAGAACACAGACAGGCCCTCACCAGATACTAAACAAAGGACCGGAAGTTAGGAATATAGTAGCAGGACTCACACAGCACCAATCCTACTTATGAACTATCCTTGCCGTGTAAATAGCTTATGTACATAGTTTACCCTGTTATCCAAGTTTGTATCCCTGTTCGATGTAAAACCTGACAACTTGTCGTTATGGTAGTTATGTTATGATGTAAACCGCACTGATACCGAATAGTGCGGTATATAAGAAACTGTAATAAATAAATAAATAATAAATAAATAAATAAACGAGAACATCAATGCCTTCCTTACTGGGAAAACAGAACAAGTGGGATTATTACAGACCTCTACACAGAAACTACATGCTAACAGAATACCGCACCTCAGTCATACATACAGAACACAGACAGGCCCTCACCAAATACTAAACAAAGACTGGAAATTAGGACTAGAAAGACAATAATCGAACGGGGAGCCCCAAGAAGTCAAACTCAGCATTGATAGCAACATTGGAGAAATGAAAATAGAAAATGCATTTCCTCTTGTACTGAAGAAAACACAGCCCTCAGCCATGCACATTTCATATTCCAGTTAATAAATTCAAAATAAAATACTTTTTTTCCTACATTTGTTGCGTGGGCATTTTAGATTTTTAGTCACAATGACCCCAGTATCGCTTCTGCTACCCTCTGTTGCTATGTTACTGTCTTCTCTTAACCCTCTCTCCAGTGTGTCTCTCTCTTTACCCCCTGTAGCCACCACCCTTGTTTCTCTCTTTTATTGCACCCCACTGCAGCCATCACCAAATGTGTGTGTCTCTTTCATTCTTTCATTGCCCCCCCCCATGTGTCTCTGTCATTTCTACCCCCCCAGCTAGCCCCCAACATGTCTCTTTCTCATTTCTATCCCCCCTCCTCCTCATCCCTGCCCCCGCCAAGCTAGCATGCAAGACCTTACCGCTCTGTCCTCTACAGTGACCGGCTCTGTGAATACAGTTGAGCTGTGCAATGATGGAAGTTATGCTGATCGCGCTACTTCAAGTCTTGCAAGATCAGCACAACTTCCTCCACCATGCGGCTCAAGCTACGTACACTGAGCTGATCGTGGTGGAGGGCCAAAGAGCAAGGGTTTTAGTCCATGCATGCGCTGCATGAACTTCAAACCCCACACTGGTCTCTACTGCTGGGCTATCTGGGGCCTGGTCGGCTCATTGTGCCGACCATGCTGCCTCATGAGGCTGCCGCCCTGTGTGAGTGCATGGTTTGTAAAGTGGGTCGCACCGGCCCTGGGTATTAGGAGGGCAAGGTGGACTAGTGATTGGGTGAGGGGTATGAGCAGGGTTGTGAGACTGAGCGCAGATTCATGGGGAGAGGAGATGGTTTGCAGGGTCTGAAGGGGATTGGAAGGGGATTGGGAGACAGTTGAACAGAGGGCTATGGGCTGGATAAGAGATAAAGAAAGGGGACATATCATTGAAGGAACTGAGAAAGGGTAGAAGGGAGTAAATAAAAAGGGAAACGGGAGGCTGGATAAGGGCTAAAACCTAAGACATATAGAGGTAGTGAAGGGATGAGCAATAGAGAAGGACTTGGAATGAGAGGCAGAAAAGAAGGTAGATGAGACCAGGGAGGGGAATGTACAGAAGGAGGAAAATGGATGAAAGACAGGTGGCCAATACTGAACCTGTGGTGGTCAATTTTTTTTTAAGCTCTGGATGCTACAAGTTAAAACAAAATCCAGATACTATATTTAGCAGCAGCACCTGGATAGCGGCAGTGAGTGGGCCAGAACCAAGATTCCTGTGTGCAAACCTTTCAGTCCATGTGTAAAAATTGTTACTGACCAAATCTGCAAGCAACTGTGTGCAGTGGAAGCTATTGATTAAAAATTGTAATCATAACAAGGTGACAAAATGAAAGAAACCATTTAATTTTTATTATTACCACCTTAATAGGAATACATTAATATCAATTGTCTTAATTATGCTTTAATTTTAAGCTAAATAATCACACTTGGCTGCTGCTATCAGGCAAATGCAAATAGTTCAGTATCTCCGTGCTGCTTTATAGCAACCAAGTAAAATTTGTTTCAGTATTATATTTTTTGTGCGTGCTATGTTTTGCCATGCGTGCAGGGTTCATGATCTGAGTTCTAACGCACATGTGCACAGCTTAGAGAGAACATTGATAAAACCCGCTGAGAGATATTCAGTGACACTATCTGGTTAGCAGCTGCTGCTCACCAAATCAGTTCTTTTAAATATTGACCCCAAGGGGAACAGAGGGCTGAGAAAGGAATGAGACAGAAGTGGGGAAAGGAACCAATAGTAGGAAATGGAAAGCTAATAATTATGTTAAAGATGAAAACAGGGAGACTGAGGACTGGAGGGGGAGAAAGAGGAATGCTGTCTATAAGCAGATAAAAAGTAGATGAGAGAAATGGAGGAAGAAGAGGAAAAAGGATCAATGTCAGACACAGGTGTACGGGAGGAAGGGAAGAAACCAAGGTCAACGAAAAAACCAAAACTGAAATGAGATCCTGGAAAAGGATTTAGGAAAAAAGCAAGAGGAAGTGCTAATGAGAGACCAACCCAACTGGAAAAATAAAATGATCAGACAACAAAGGTTCCAAAAAATTATTTTCCGTTTTTAAAGAATAAAATACATGGGTTTTGAAAAAGTGCATTTCTTTGTATTTAGTTCGGTGCAGGAGGAAATGCTTTTCTTTTTCCCTTTTCAGTGTTCCACGTCTGCTTTCATGAGTTTTCTCTTTCATTTCCTGGTCTGCTTAATTTTCAGTCTTATTCTTTATTAGGTCTGTGTTTTACAGGTGAGAGCTTCTGTTAACATATAAGTTCTGCGTAGGACTCTGTAGCAGTTCAACTTGTTCTCTTTTCCTAACTGGAGATATATTAGTGTTCTCGAATATTTTTAAGGCTAGTACAGGTTGAGTTCTCGGCATCTGTGCTGGAATAGTATAGTATAGTAAAGTAAACATCTGAATATCTGTTTCAAAGATTTAGGGGGATGTTTACTAAACTGCGGTAACGTTACATAACGCGCGTTATGTAACGTTAATGATCGTTAAGTAATGTTAATGCGCGTTATGATGCGTTAACAATCGTTAACATCTCATAACACGCGTTAACGTTACTTAACGATCATAAAGTTCTGTGGCGCGGTAAAACACCGCAGAAGGTGGAGAGAGGGCGGAGAGAAGGGGTCAATGGGCAGAGTGTGGGCGGGGAGAAGCTCCTTTCACACTAACGTGCTGATCTGAAGAGCTGAATCCTAACGCGATTGAAAACCTGCCGTTAGATGCACATTTGCAGGGGAGAGAAACCATTTAAGTGTCAGCAATGTACAGCATAGGCAGGGAAACCTACAAAAAGTGATAAGTGTGATACATGTGCACAGAACAAAAGGGCACATAAACATTGAAAATGACCTCAACAAACTGGAAAAAAAAACATAACCAAGCTGGCCAATAGTGATATTAATGGGAAACATCAACCCCCCCCCCCCCGAGAAAGCTCCAAAAAAAGATATTAATCGTGGAAGGATCTAAGCTCCGTCCCCATACAAGGTGAATGAGCCCACAGTGAAATAGCGCTGATCAGGGCTTTCCCTTGTTATTGGACAGGTATCCTATGGCATGCACATGTCCCGCAACAGCAGGGTGAGCATGTCAGAATGGGCAAATGGACAGATACCGGAAAAGGGGATACAGAGGGCCGCAGGCGGCACATGCTGTGGTGCAGCTGGGCCACAGTGCGGACTAGGGTGATGCCTAGGTGGCCCATACGAATGCTGAAACAGAAGAGCAGCCAGACAGCAACTGCTGAAGGCCCAACATGGGCACGACTGTGTTTCCCACAGTGTCACAGGGGATAGTACCCAGCAGCTACCCCTAAGGGCACGGAACATTGGCAGGCGGTGCTGGGGGGAAGCGTGGACACCTATGCAGGCACCCCTACCCCAGAACCCGCACAATAGGCAGCCGCCTACCCACACACTGGATGGCCTGAGGCTGCGCACCACCAGCAGAAGGGCATGTCAGCATGGTGGCAGAGGGACACTGGTGGTGGAGGAGGCAGTGGCAGCTGCCCAGAGCAGACCGTGGCCTAGCCCTGTGTAGGTGGGTGCCATGCACTGCAACAGACAGGCCCTGTCTGACAAACAGTCATGGTATCACCAGGGAATGCACTGACTCTGTGACAACACGGTGGTGCAGTGCACAAAACCAGTGTATTCAAAAGCAGAAGGTCACAGGTTCAAGTCCCAGCTGTGGTTCCTGCCAACCCAGTCTCCATATTTTATCCACTACTAAAACGTGCTAATACAGACAGAACCTTTATTGCAGATGATGTAAACATGCCCAAAACACCTACATTTTACCCTACAGAGCACAGACATCATAAACATGCGCATTACCTAGAGCAGAGTTTCCCAAATGCAGTCCTGGAGGGCCAAACACCATTCAGGTTCCATGCTGCCTCTAATAAAGATGCCTGTGCTGCATTTCTATGCGCCGCCCCCATGGTATGCAGATGTATCTCATGCATATTCATGAGGGACAGCATGAAAACCCGAACAGTGTTTGGCACACCAGGACTGGAGTTGGGAACCTCTGCTGTAAAGCAGCAGCCAACAGGGGCAGACACACCCGCACCCACAGGCTCCATTATCCAATGCCTCCTGGAGAGGCAGGATGTTGGGCCCTGCGTGCATCTCCCAGTACTAGCACTTGCATACCTTGGCAATGCCACCCTAAACCTGGGAATATGGTAAACATCTATCAAATGGTTGCTATGATTACTGGCAGATAGCAATTCCAAAGTTAAGCACAATTTGCTGATTGAGCTGCATCATAGCAACCTTTCTGATGTCTGTGGAGTGTGCTACAGGTCTTGTGTCTGACAGTGTTTACCACCCTGGGGAGTGACCCCAACAGTATTGCGTACCATAGCCATGCCTGCACTGTGCCCAGGACTGGTGCGGTGGCCAGGGCTGCCAAACACCTCTATAGTTGCACAATGCTGGCATAGGTGTGGGGATTGTGTGTCTGTCTATCCAGTGTGTGGTGGCTGCAAACACCCTCCACAGCCCACATTGCTAGCACTGTTGCCAGTATTGGCCTGCCAATGTGCATAATGAGGAGCAAGGTACCGTGGGAATAGCCAGGATAGGATGGCCAGGCCTGGATCCATCTGTACATAGCATAGGGCAATGGCTCGGACATTGTAGTGGCCGGCCACCACCTGCACGGACAGGATGGCCACAGCATGTCCTGCTGGGAGGTCACTCTCACCCTGACTGAGCAGTGACCACGGCATGGCTAGGTTCCCCCATAGTGCTATAGTATTTCTCTCATTTGATATTTATGGGTCCCTTTTGGGGCCCAATCACTGACTTATCTGCTTGGTGTGTATGCTGACATCCCAGTTCTGGGTACATGCATCTCCTCCAGGACCATGCACTATGGACTAGCTAGCAGACTGTCTGCAGCTAGTATGTGTCTTGCTGGAACACCTTGCAGGATGCAGCAGCTGGAGGCTTGCTGCTGGAGAATGTCAAATAGTGGTGGGGGGCAGCTGAGCATTTCCAGGCTTACTGTCTGTCTGCTATTGCTTTATGGATGTGTACATCTCTGCATTGCCTGCCCTGTAGGGTGTCTGTTCCCCAGCAGGACTGGGGTTGATGGTCCCCTCTACTGCTACCATTGCAGGGAGGTAGAATGTGGATCTATTGGTGGGTGATCCTGTTTCCCACCCTGAGCCCCAGAGGGTGGGTTGTGTGGTGGTACATAATCTGCCATGGGTCCAAACTCCCCCTCCATCATGTAACCATGGCACCAACACAGGATATGCACTATTCTGGGTGCATCATAGCCCATAAGGGCTAGACATGACTGAGAAATACAGAAGGACACAGATGTATCCTAGGTGTGTCTGCAGGAACTACCTATCACACACTGATGGGGACCTGCAGCATGGCGTATATCCGCCATGAAAGGTGCTGTGGACCTGGTGCTGGGCGCCCCACCTCACCCTCAGGGTGAGCACAGTACCTGCACAATATGACAGTCTGTGGCTGCTCTGTGCCAGTACCACACATGGTCAGTTCCCCCTACCAGGCCGAGGTGCTGTGGGGGTGCATACTCCATCTTGTGCCCATCTGTCGACTGCTGATTTGCATGTGCAATGCATCATGGGTATGGATGGGTTAACCCTATCCTGGTAACCACAGCAGACAGTTTGTGTGGTGACGTGCAGTCCTTCTGCAGCCAGTCAGGGGTTTGCTAGCAGCTGTAGCCCACTGGTTACTTCACTGCCTGTGAAACCAGAGGTCATGGGTTCAAACCCATGGTGGGGTTATTTGATAGGGCTGTCTGAGGCATTGTCTATTTTTAATGTACATTAGTGCTGCCAGCAAAAACACCCTCAGAGTACTGTAACCTTAAGGTGCCTCATAAGGCGCCCTATCAAGCGCCTTATAAGGTGCCTTATAAGGTGTCCTATAGGGGACATTATAGGGTGCCTTGGCGGACAGTGCACTTTATAATGTGCCCTATGGAGTGCCTTATGGAGTGCCTTATGGGGTGCCTTATGCGGCATCTTAGGTTACGCCACCATGAGGGTGTGTTTGCTGGCAGCACTAATTAAAATAAAAGTAAAATGCCTCAACAATCACTACTTAAACATAAAGGGTGATGCCTCAGCCAGCCTTATGCATTAGGCACACTGGGGAATCAAACCCATGACCCCTGTACCATCAGTCAGTGTAGTAACCATTGTGCTACAGCTCTGCTTCTGTGTTTCCATGTCTGCGCGCCTTCTTAAGATTAACACGCGGTAACGTGCCATGTAACGCTCGTTAATTTATGGCGCCTTGTAACGCGCGTTATCGGTAACGATGTACCGCCCATGTCCTTATTTGGGATTTCTGCCTCTACCGCGGATCCTAACGCGAATCACATTACCGCAGTTTAGTAAACATACCCCTTAGTGTTGCTTCAATCATTGTCTGGCATCAGAGGGAGTTTGTGTTGCTGTCACTAATGTGACACCAAAATTTAAATAGAATCTTTTTATATGTTGAGTTGTTAAATGAAACATCCGATCTCTGCTCTGCACCTGTTATTGGGGGGAGCAGGGCCGTTCCAAGGGCTGTGCGAGCGGTGCGGCCGCACAGGGCGCAAGCACAGAAGGGGGCGCTGATATCACTGGGCTTCTAGGAAGCTCAAAAAGAGTGAGTTACTGAATGGGGGTGGGGCACCAGATTCATTAGTTGCACAGGGTACATTTCTAGCTTGGTTCGGTCCTGTGGGTGTGGGGGGGGGAGTTTAATGGATTGGTCTGTCAGTGTTCCTTATGAATGCATAATTATACTCCATAGGATTAAGATTTCGCCAACAAATGCATAATTAGCCTATCCATGTATTTTCAGAAATATATAGATAATACCAGGCCATTTAAATCAGTAAATCATCAGATATTATCTGTATATTTATGGGCGATATTAGAGGATGAGTGAGGATAGGCCAGAAAATGATCCAAATAGCGACAATAGTCAGCCATTATCTGTGTAAGGTACACATTTGGTTTAGCCTACCGAATAGAAGATCTAAACGAACAGAGCGTGCAGTGATCGCCCTCGCACGACAGTATCTGCGTATTTGCTGCTACTGCCTATATAAATAGCAGTGCTGAAAATTTGCCCCTGTTTGCGTGGCTCATACTGCAAGATTTATTTATTTTATTTTTATTTATTTAAAAGGATTTATATACCGCTTTGTCCTGAAATCTAAGTGGTTTACACTTCAAACAATCAAAGAAGAGAGTTAGTAGGGGTAAGCATGCAGTGTTTGTGGGAGTGAAGGCAATGATTTCTTGGTGAGGTATTTACAAGATGATTTATGTACAAGTAGTTAGATACAACCGAGTTACTTACCTGTAACGTGAGTTCTCCAGGGACAGCAGGATAAGTCAGCCACAAGTGGATGACATCATCCGACGGAGCCAGAGACGGATACTCTCACTAGCCCAGAGGGCTTTAGCCCCCTGGGCATGACCACTAGCCCCACCTCCGGATCCGCCCCTAGCTGGCCAGGTTTCCCAAGCTGAAGCGGTACTCAGGCTAGGAGGCGGATCGCGAGAACAGGAATTCCCCGCCGGGGAGGAGGGAGGGAAGGTGTGGCTGACTTATCCTGCTGTCCCTGGAGAACTCACGTTACAAGTAAGTAACTCGGTTTTCTCCCAGGGCAAGCAGGATGAGTCAGCCACAAGTGGTGTCTCCCCAGCTACATATGCAGCGGCGGGGAGGGACTGAAGAACGTACCACGCATAAAGGTGCAAGTAGTTTTAATGCAAGCGTGGTTTTAGACAAGTGACAGGCTGTGCAAAATCGCATTAGTGCGGTAACAGAACAGTGCGTAAACAGTCAACAGTGCAAGAAGTGCAACAACAACAGCAACAAGAACAGTACACAGCAAACTAGAAAACAAGCGGCCCGGGAGCCAGCAGGCAAGGGCAGCGTATTCATCAACAACAATCAGTTAAGGCAACAAGGTGCATGGAACAATGGTACATCAGCAATCAATCAAGGCAAAAAGTGCAGAGACATCTTTCAATAATCAATAAGGTGCCGTGACACCAATAAGGCATCACTCCGTGCAATTAGTCACGAGTACCCGGTCTATAGAGGGGTTGACAGTAGAAAGCACTGCTAGCCCAAAAGCGGAACCTCCGTGATCGGCTCTGTCGAGGCAGTAGTGCCTCTGGAAAGTCTGTACAGATGACCACGTGGCATCTTTGCAGATGTCGGGTATAGGAACGGAGTGGAGGTTTGCGATGGAGGCGGCCAAGGCCCGCAGGTGATGTGCTGTGATGCCCGCGGTGGGGCTCGCCCCAGCGCGAGAAAGGCAGAAGGAGATGCAGGCGGAGATCCAGCCGGAGAGTGTGCGCTTGGAAACTGGTAGGCCCGGCTTGTTGGGGTCATATGACACGAAGAGCTGTGACCCTTTGCGCAATGGTGCTGTTCTATAGAGGTAGCACCGTAGGGCTCTGACGCAGTCCAGTGTTTGCAGGCGTTGTTGCTCCGGACTGGAATGCGGTCCCGGGAGGAAGCAGGGCAGCTCAATGGTTTGATTGATGTGGAAGGAGGACACCACCTTGGGGACAAACTTGGGGTGTGTCCGAAGGCAGACGCGGTCGAGGTGAAAGATGGTGTAAGGCGGGTAGGCCACGAGAGCATGCATTTCACTGATCCGCCTGGCTGAAGTAATTGCGACGAGGAACAAAGTCTTCCAGGAGGCGAACTTCAAACCCGCAGACTGAATGGGCTCGAAGGGCTCCTCCGTTAGCTGATTGAGGACGACATTAAGGTCCCATGCGGGCACGGGTTCCCTCAGGGGAGGGCGTAGATTGGATAAGCCTCTCATAAAGCTGGTCACGATGGGCATTTTTGCTATTGAGGAGTCACCAACGCGGTGATGGAAGGCCGCAATGGCGGACAGATGGACCCTGATGGACTGGGTCTTCAGGCTGAGGGAAGAGAGTGACTCAAGGTATTGGAGGAGCTGCGGCATGGGACAAGAGAAAGGGTCGATGTGCCGAGCCGCGCACCAGATGGAGAAGCGCCGCCACTTGAGGCTGTAAGATTTCCTGGTGGAAGGGCGTCGGGCTGCTAGGATGATCTGCTGCACCTCGGTCGTTAAGTTGAGGGGTGCCAGAGCTAGCCTTTCAGCTTCCAGGCCGACAAAGATAGCATCCTCAAGTTGGGTGGAGCATTGCGCCGCCGTCCTGTGATAGCAAGTCCGACCGCAGGGGTAGTTGGATGGGAGGGGCCACTGCCAGCCGTTGGAGATATGGGAACCAGATTTGCCTGGGCCAGGAGGGAACAACCAGAATGACCCTGGCCCAGTCCCTGATGATCCATTGGATTGTCCGTGCGATGAGCGTAGTTGGCGGGAACGCATAAACCAAGGCCCAGATGTCCCATGTCACATCGAAGGCGTCCGCCGCTAGTCTGTGCGGAGACGGTCTCTTCGAGCAAAAGAGGGGGCATTTGGCATTCTCTTGGGAGGCGAAGAGGTCGATCTGGGGCAGGCCCCACTCCCTGAAGAGAAGAGAAGACACGTCCTTGTGAAATGTCCATTCGTGGGGACTTAGCTGTCTGCTGAGGCGATCTGCTAGGACGTTCTCCTCTCCTGGTAGGTAACAGGCCTGGAGGCTGCATTGGAGCGAGAGGGCTAGTTGCCAGGTGAGGAGGGCTTCTCTGCACAGAGGGCGGGAGCCCGTGCCTCCCTGTTTGTTTAAGTAGTACATGGCGACTTGATTGTCGGTCTGTATCTTGATTGCTTTTCCCTTGACGAGATCCTGAAAGGCCAGGAGGGCGAGGCGGACAGCTCTGAACTCGAGGACGTTGATGTGGAGGTCCCTCTCGGGGGTGGACCAAGATCCTTGTGTGTGTGCGTCCGCACAGTGGGCTCCCCATCCTAGAGCTGAGGCATCCGTGGTCACTGTGATCTCGGGGGTCATGGCCTGCAGGCGCTTGCCCTGTGAGAGATTGGTGGAGTGTGACCACCAGCTGATCGCCTTGTCCGTCCGTGGGTCCCTGGGGATCGGGGAGGACAAGGGGTGAGTGTGTTGGCACCAATGGGTGCGTAGGTGCCACTGGAGAACACGCATCCGTAGCCTCACCATAGGAAGGACATGTGTGGCGGCTGCCATGTGCCCAAGGAGGCGCAGGATCACTCGGGCAGATGAGTGCGTGGAGTTGAGGACTTGTCGAGTGAGTGCGCAGATGGTCTCCTTTCTGTTTTGAGGTAAGAAAGCCTTTGCTAGCGCGGTGTCGATTTGAGCACAGATGAACTCCAGACGCCGCGTTGGTGAAAGATGAGACTTGGGGTAGTTGACTAGGAATCCCAGTGAGGAGAGAAGAGAGATGGCTTTCCTGACAGCCCTCTGCAGTTCCTCTGGAGATGGGGCCGAGAATAGCCAATCGTCCAGGTAGGGGAAGACACATACCCCTTGTTTGCGTAGGTGGGCGGCAACTACCGCTACACACTTGGTGAAGACTCTCGGAGCAGTTGACAATCCGAAGGGGAGAACCCTGTATTGGTAGTGTCTGTCCGCTACCCTGAATTGCAGAAATTTCTTGTGATGAGGGTGCATTGGAATGTGAGTGTAGGCGTCCTGGAGGTCCAGGGATGCAAGCCACTCCATAGGTTGGATGAGAGGCAAAATGGAGGACAGGGAGTTCATCCTGAACTTCTCCTTGGCTATGCACGAGCTTCCGCAGATCGAGAATGGGCCACATACCCCCGGACTTCTTGGGAACAAGGAAGTATCTTGAATAGAAGCTCTTGTGGGTCTCGCCTGGGGGGGACAGGCTCGATGGCCTTAGAGGCAAGTAAGGCTTTGATCTCTGAGTCCATGGCCTCTAGGTGCTGGGAGGGGATGGTGGTCACTGGGGGCGGCCGTGTGGGTGGCTTTGAGGAGAAGTTGATGCGGTAACCGTGTTTGATGATGGAGAGGACCCATTGGTCCGTGGTAATCAGCTCCCAGGAACGAAGAAAGGCGGATAAGCGTCCCCCTGTCGGAAGGTGCTGACGGGGCGGTGAGTCAAAAACCAGGGTTGGTTTTGGCAGACGCGGAGGGTGCTTTCTTAGATGAGCGCTCACGTTGACGAGGTTTCTGCCTGTACGAGGACTGGTAGTGTTGCTGTTTGTAGCGTGGCTGCTGCTGCCACCTGTGGTAGGAATTGTAACGCTTGGGAGCAGAAGAGGCGTTGAAGCTTCCTTTGCGGTACGGTTTAGAGCGCTCGGAGCCCTCCTCCAGAGTCTTGAGAGTGGTGCAGCACTCGTGCATGTCGATCACTGTCTCCTTGACTTTATCGCCAAAGAGGGAGTCGCCCGTGCAGGGTGTGTCTGCAAGCTTGTCATGGGAATCGGCCTGCAGGCCTGAGGCCCAGAGCCAAGCAAGCCGGCGAGCGGAGATGGCAGTTCCAGCCACTCTGGAGGCTGTCTCAAAAGCGTCATGTGCAGCGCGACCTTGGTGTTTGGTGCATTCCTCAAGGTCGGCCAGGGCAGATAGGAGTGCCGGTGGGAGCTCTGTGTCCTTGGCGGCAGTTCTTATATTGGCCAGCAAGGTGTCTTGGTATATGGCGTGCTGAAAGAGGTGCGCGGAAATCCTGGCGTTTAGCATGGAACCCTGGTAAATCCGCTTTGCGACATCATCTAGGAGCTTGTTGTCCTTTCCGGGGGGGGGCGTTGGTAGAGGTGCGCGAGGATTTAGACCTCTTGAGGGCGGATTCCACGACAATGCATTGGTGGGGTAGGTGCTGCTTGTCAAACCCCGGTATAGGCTGGACCACATACTTGGAGTCCAGTTTCCGTGGGCAAGAGTGGTTTGATGCAGGAGTCTGCCATAGCCTTGTGAGGTTCTCACGGAGTAGCTGGTGGACTGGTAGTGCAGAGATTGTCTTGGGGGAATCCACAAACTTGAGGGTGCTTTGAACCTCATCTCGTTGATCTATCGCATCAGCAGGAGTGATGGATAAGGCTGCAAGGACCTTCCGGATGAATTTCGCGTAGGTTAAATCCTCAGGGGGGATAGGTGGTCCCGAGTGGTTGTCCTGGTCAGCATGGGAGGAGGTCCGTGATAGTGAAGGATCCTCAGGGGTCTCTTGAAGGCGGGACTGTTCCAGGCTGTCCGGTGCAGTTGGTGTGGGCTGTTGCTCCTGCAGAGGTGGAACCGGTGGCTGGTTGGTGGCTGCTGCCGGTGGTGTCAGGGGGCTGGGCCTGCGAGGAAGACAGGTTGGAGAGTGCTGACGCCCACTGCTGAAGCATGCCCTGGAGGAGTAGCAAAGTGTCTGGAGCGCCTTGGGAGGACAGAGCCATCTGTGCCTGAGCGAGGAGGGGTCGGCTGGTGTCTTCGAGAGGGACTGGTAACACCGGGGACGCAGGAAGGCAGAGCTCGGAGTCCTCCGAATCGCAGGAAGCCGCATAGGCAGAGTTAGCAGAAGAAAGAGCATTCTGGTCTGGGCTGCTGGAGGAAGAGCCATGGGACTGAGAGGGACTGTGACTGCAGTGCCTGAGACTCCTGCCTTGGCGGTATGAAGATCCAGAACTGGAGCTGCTGTCTCTGCGGCGTCTGCGCTCCTTGAAGCCATGTCTGCACTGTTGGCTCTGAGGGTAGCCTTGTCTGTGCTGGCTGTAATGCCTCCTGCCCGATCGACGATGAGAGCTCCGGGAGCGGCTCCGCCTCCTGGAGCTGCCCCGGTGGTGGGGAGAATGTCTGCGCCGTTTGTGGGGTCTGCGCTGATGATCATCACGTCTGACAGCGTGGGAATTGAGAGGCAGGATTCCTGTGCCGTGGTCATCTGTCCCGTAGAGTCTGCGCTGAGAGGAGGCGGGCCCAGGACAGGAAGTCGTCATAGCAGCTGCAAGAAGTGGGGCGGAGGAAGCAGAAGGCAAGATGGACGCCTCCATCGGGACGCACATGTCCGGAGGAGAAAAAGCATCGCGGCGGGGAACGGAGGCCGAAAACGGCGCGTTCCCGGCCGGAGCAGTCACAGCAGTCACAGCGGCAACGGAGGAGGCAGCAACGGAAGGAGGATTAATGATAGCAGCGGGAGTACTCACCACCGCGGGAGCAAGGAATTCTCTCAGGGCATGCCGGCGTGACTTCAGGGCACGGGGGGACATGTGGCCACAGGCAGAACAGCTCTCCACGATGTGATCGCTTCCCAGGCAGCGCAAGCAGAGATGGTGGGAGTCTGAATTTGCCATCTTCCTGGAGCAGGCAGTGCATTTCTTGAATCCGGGTTTCTTCATTGCAAGTAAAGGTGAGAGCAAAAATAATAAACGTCTTACTGGCAAGAGCGGAAGACGAAGACTGGCCAGCTAGGGGCGGATCTGGAGGTGGAGCTAGTGAGAGTATCCGCCTCTGGCTCCGTCGGATGACGTCACCCACTTGTGGCTGACTCATCCTGCTTGCCCTGGGAGAAAGCTATATATAGGATTGGCCTGAAGATGGGAGCGCAAAAGCAGTAGTTGGTTCAGGGTGAGCCACTCTGCCTTGCTGTTCTCTGTGGGTAAGCAGAGATTGGGAAAGCATCCACACTTCCTGGGTGACATCATCATGGCAGGTTGGATAGTCGCTCTTCTTCAAAAGCTTGTGTGGGTGTTTCTTAAGCATACACGGGAGTTCCTGCACGGTAAACTGCCTCTCACTGACAGTTGTGTTTTCTCTGCTGACTAACCCACACGTGTGGCTCAGCTCTCTTCACAGGAATGATTTAGATAAATGGAAAAATAAGAGAGAATAGAGAAGCATCCTCAATGGCAAGTACAATAGTACAATGCCCAGTACCTTCTTTCTTTTACCTGTCACTTTTCTATTTATATTGGAGTTCTTTGCATTTATTTATCTTATTTTATAATGTAAACTGCTTTGGTATCAATGTGGGAAGCCGTATAGAAAGTTTGTAATAAATATAAATATGAACATAAACATAAACATACCTCCCACAGGGTCAAAGCTTGGTATTTGCAGGACTTGGGATACAAAAAGCATAAACCAGCTCCCCTTCCTCGGGTCCCCTCAGGAGTATCAATGAGAGGGCCAGAATCATGGCCATCCCAACCAGTAGGCAAGACTAGGCAGTCACCTACAGCAGCACTTGCTAAGGATAAGGAATAGCAAAGGGGCAGCTGCAGTCAAAGCAAAATAATAGGTCCTGACATCCAGACAAACTCAAAGAGCCATCAGAACATTCTTTTACCTGCACGGGAGGCGAATTAGGCGCACACACACATATACATACAGAGCAAAGTTTAATAGTTGAAAGTATGAGGTCCTGGGATGGGTGGTGTTTCGAGGATCATAAGTGTTGAATTTAATTATCGAAATCTCAGACGGAGGGGGTGGGGCAGAAGAAGGCTGAAGATTCACTTAGGATGCCCGATACCTTTCCACTGGCCCTGGTCACAGTGCTGTGTAAGCTTTGGACTCTGGGATTAAACGTGCTGCAGTTCTCTTCTCTACTGCCTGTCTGATAATTCTTCACATATTCTTCCTCAAACTCTTCCGACCAACTCTGCTCAGAGCAAACATTTAAAGGAGCCAGGTTCCTCAAAGCTAAGTTCTTTAAAACAAGGCTGTTCTTCTACAGAGCTTCACAAGAAATCTTCAAAGAAGCAGGAGACGAGCAGAGGTCAGCGCCACTATCTATCTCCATATCAAAGACAGGAAAGGAAAGGCCTCCTGGAGCTCCTTTAAAGAAGAGGTTATCACAGACCAAGAGATTTTCACTGCTAAACCATTATTAATGACAGATCACTCGGGATACTTCAACGAGACCCGTCCTTCAAAAGGAGTGCTCCTATCCCACAACCAGTAGTTAAAGTTAAAGCCTCCGTGAGAGAGGAGCTCAGCTTATTCAGTCAATGAAACAATTTACACAGGATGCTTCAGCCTGTAGCAGAACCTTCTCCATTGGCTATGGTATGAGAGCATAACTAGCCAGACGTCACTGATACAATTTTTGAATCCTAGCACCTTCAGGATTCTATTAATGGATGAAGGATGGGAATGTCTTGAATATTATCCAGCAATCAGAAGACACATCTTATCCAAACTGTTTGCAGAAACTAGTGAAAGTGCTACTTCTCATGTATAACAAGGTTGTCCTAGATAGGCAGGATTCTAATATTCTACAATCCATGAATACCAGCAAGAAGTAATCGCCTTACCAGTACACTAGATTTTTCAGGACTTATAGTTAAAAATATGGCAGATCCCTTTATCTACTCAGAGTATCCCCAAGTGGTTAGACCTCAAGTATAAAGTACAACCAACCAGGACCAGGCCACAGAAATTCACAGCCCCCTCATCAATCAATGAGAGCAAAAGCAGTTAAAAAAACCCTCTAAAGTTGTTTATTTTATTTTTTTGAATATTCTTCCTGGATGAAAACCTAGAACCCTTGATTTAGTGGGAAGGAAACTATTCCAAAATGCAAAGCTGAATTTGAAAATCGCTGCACATCAGTTTTAGTTGGCAAATCATCTTCATGACCTACAACAGCAATCTCTTGTGATTGCAAAATATTTACCTACAGACTTTTGTCTGCTAAAATTTTACCTTTCCTCAAGGACCTGGACTAGTGCAAATTTCACCTTATACAATCAACATTTGAAATTTGGGATACTGATTCAAATCAATAGCGGTAGCAATAGCAATAGGGACATATAGAACAGCATGGCTCAGAGCTTCTGGCCTTCAAGAAGATTTACATGAACAGTTAGCATATAGTCCTTAACTAGGGGGCAATTTGTTTGGGGAGAAAGATAACAGCATCACTTCAAGAACTGTCCAACCTCCAGACTAATCCTCAACCAACTGCAGAATACATGTTCCTTTCTATAGAAGACAATATCATCAACAACTTTTTATCAGCTGTATGACAGACAACCCCATAATGCCAGAGGTTGCAACCTTATGTTCAAAGGCACAGGAGAGAAAACAACAATCTACTATGACGGTAGCAAGTCAAGAAACCACTCCTAATTTTTGACAATTTGCCAGTGGGAGGGAGGCTTCTATGGTTCAGAGAGACTTGGCAATTGATTATGACTTGGGTACTTAAGATCTTGTCTCAAGGCTATAAGTTAAAATACTTTTGCCAACCCTCAATGACTTCCCTGCTACCCATGTGGAATCATCCTTCGCATCCTCATGAGTTACATTGCCAAAAGGTGCAGAGTCTTCTCAAATCATATGCTGTCAAACAAACCCCTTCCAAAAAAATAACAATAAAATGAAGGACAAGGCTTTTATTCAAGATATTTCCTCATTCCCCCCAAAATCTGGGGAACTTTGGCCTATACTGGATCTTAGAGACCTCAGAAAGGAGAAATTCAAAATGAATTTGCTGTACGTCAAAGATGCCTAAACTTGATATATCAATTCATCCACAACATTAGAAGTACCTCAGCTTTATGATTGGGACTCAATATCTTTTGTTGGCTTGATAGCACCGAGGGCTTTCACAAAGTACCTTGCAGTTATGGTGGTACACCTTTACAAACGGGATATCCGTCATCTCTTAACTGGATGATCTGCTTATAGCAGCAGGACTCATCAAGATGCCAAGCACTCTGTTCATATAACCATGCACACTCTGCAAATCCTAGGACAGTGGTTTCCAACCTGTGGTCCGTGGCCCCCTGGGGATCCAAGAGACCATCAGACCATTACAGGAGGTCTGCAGGACATAGAAAAGAGAAAAAAAGAGAGGGAATGGCAGGGACTGACTAGGGAGAAGAGAGAGAGAATGGAGGGACCTGGATGGGAGGAGAGTGAAAGATGCTGACACTGGTTGGAATTAGATGGAGGAGCGAGAAAGAATTGTTGGAGACAGGAAGGGAAGGGAAATAAAGAAGGCTGGTGGGGATAGGCTTGGTGCAGAAAGGAGGGGGTCTGGGAAGAGTGTGGGGATGAATTAGATCGCTGAAATGTTTGGAGATTAATAAGGTGTCCACACAACCAAAAAGATTGGGAACATCTGCCCTAAGATTTTAATAAATATAGAGAAATACCACCTAAAACTAGTTCAAAAGCTACAATTTATTGGGGTGTCTGAATACAGAACATGGCAGGACATTCCTGATCAAGGATCACCAGAAAAGTCTCTTGAACCTCTGCCACCAAATTTCAACTCAACCATGGATGTCGCTCACATTGTCCTCGAAGTTCTAGGACATATGGTGGCAGCGATGCATATTCTTCCACAAGTGACATTACAAATGAGACCACTTCAGTGGTATCTGAAGCACCAATGTAATCAGCACCACGAGCAATTATCATCAAAATAAATGTAATAAATGGCATGAAGAAAGATGCAAAGTCTATGGAGGAGAATTTTTAAGTGGTAAGGGAACATCTTGGGGTGTGATCTAGCAGTAAACCTGGAGATGACTCTCCTGAATATTCCAACGGATGTGGTTCTGCAGGAAGAGGCAGTGTTGGTTAGAGTTTTTTGTACGGCCTGCAGACTGGCTATTGCCCAACTCTCCTGACGTGGGGGAGATTGAAGAACGCATAAGACATGTACATTTGATGAGTAAACTGACAGTACTGAAATATTATAAATTAAGTACATTTGTTAAAGGTTGGAGCAAATATTCATCATGGCTTGGAAAGTAGCAACTGTAGTACTTATACTTTGTGTTAACTCTTTTAAGTATATTTTGGTGTGATGCTGGTGGACGTGTTTGTCTGTTGGGGGGTTGGGTGCTGTGCTGTTTTGTATTCATTGGAAAATTTAATAACAATTTAAGTTTAAAATATGGCATGAAGAATTCACTTTGGTGGCAAACACCCTCTAATCTGAAGGATGGGTGCACCTGCCAGCTACAGCTGTGATCAACATTTCTGGCACCCTTACAGTTCAACCCCTTAATGTCCAATATCTCCTAAAAAAAGGTGGCCAATGAAATGACTTTGGACTATACATGCACACATGTTTGACACATAAAAGAATCAAATAAAACATGTCCCATTACAAAAGGAAATAGTATAAAAACTGGGACATTGCTAGGACATGATTATTGGAACCCTTATAAACAAATCAGTTTGAACAAAAGAACCACATTCCCATTGCAGTAAAATTTGACGCACCTGTAATCAATTGTCTGTACTCACATGACTTGAATCAACCAATGAATGATGGCTCTAATGTTTAAATTGGCCACATTCACTCCCTGTTCTATTTTCACAATGGTGAAGACAAAATAGCTGCCTGAAACCATCAGAAAAAAAATATTATCACCAAAGGGGTACAAGGCCATCTCCTGTGTCTACAGTCTGCAATGTTGTTAAGAGGTTTTCTGCTCATGGAACTGTCAAGAACCACCCAGGATGTGGTGGGAAGAGGAAAATGAATCCAAGAAGTCTTTGAAGGTTAGTGCGATCTGTTAGAAAAACACCACATATGACATCCAAAGAGCTTAAGGCTGACCTGGAGAAATCTGGAGTGTTGGTTTAAACCCACACTATATGCCACGCACTAAACAAAGAAGGACTTAGTGAAGGTCAAGGAGGACCTCACTGCTCAAAGACAGAAATAAAAAGGCATGCCTGATTTTTGCTCAAACCCACCTTGAGAAACCATAATCCTTCTGGGAAAATGTTCTGTGGATAGATGAAACCAAACTTTAACTCTTTGGCAATGCAGACCAGTGATACATTTACAGGCAAAGAAATGAAGCTTATAAGGAAAAAACATCCTTCTATTATAAATATGGTGGAGGTTTCATAATGTTGTGGGGCTGTTTTGCTGCCTCAGGAACTGGAGGACTGGAACATATTAAAGGAATCTACCAAGGTATTTTGGAGTGAAATGTGCTACCTGGTGTCAGAAAGCTAGGTCTGGATTGAAGGTCATGGGTCCTCCAATAGGACAATGACCCAAAACATACATCCAAAAGTACAAAAGGATGGTTAAAAAGGAAAAAATTGACTTTTTTAAACTGGCCAACAATGAGGCCTGATCTCAACCAATCGAGAATCTTTGGAAAGAGCTGAAATCTGCCATTGGTAAAAAGAATCCTGGAAACATTCATGAGCTGGAACAAGTCTCAGTTGAAGAGTGGGAGAAACTACCAGCAGACAAATGTATGAAACTTATAGATGGGCTACAAGAAATGTTGGGAGGCTGTCATCACTGCCAAGGGTTGTGCAAACAAATATTAGTGAAGGGTGCCATTAATCCTGTCCAGGTAATATTTTTGGGGGGCGGGGTTTCTTGGAAATGATTACGTCTAAGTTACACAGAAATCTTTTTTTTGTTGTATACCTTTGAACCTACTATTAAAATATTTTGATGAGATATAGTTAGAATATTTCCAGTTACTTCTCAAGATATTGTACACAACATACCTAAAATGCTAGGGTGTCAATAATGTTGACAACAACTGTATCTCAGCATCAATCAATCCTAATATCAACAAACAGGGGGGCTGCAGCTTCCTGAGGCTGTGCAGAGAAGTGGTAAAATATGGAAAGTAACTGTTTCAATAGGACAGCAACTGAATGTCGCCTATCTACCAGGAGAACAGAATGACTTAGCAGAAAGTCAGAAGCTGGGCACTCATGAATAGTCCCTTCAGAGCTCTACAGTGTAGTCCATATTCAATCATTGGGGCACACCACACATAGACTTGTTTTCCAAGCAAAAGAACATGAAATGTTGTTCCTTTTGCTCCAGAAGACCAGCCATTCAGAAAATATCTTTGTGATTCCTTGAAACCAAGGTCTTCTTTATGCATACCCTCCAATAGCTTTGATATCCAAAGTCATCCTGAAGATTGTGTGGGACTAAAGCTTGAAATCATCTTCATAGTAACTTTTTGGCCATAACCGGTATGGTTTCTATGGCTCCTCAGTCTCATGTAGGACCAGTTGAGCACCTTGGAATGCAAGCCATGTTAATAACACAACAATGGTTCTTGTTTCATCCCAGTCTCAAATCCCTAACTTAAATGGCATAGATCTTGAAAAGGAAATGATGTCTGGCCTAAATGCCCCACAAAAGTATTAGAAATTTTGTTTGTGGTCAGAAGACCAATGACTGAAAGATCATATGGATTTAGATGGACCTGTTTTGCAAGATGATGTGTAGAACATGCTGAAGCCCCATTTAATTGTCCAATGTCAACCATACTAAAGTACCTTTTGCATTGTTCTACCTTAAGACTGAAAGTGAATTTGATGCAACTTCACCTATCTTCCATCGCTAAAAGCCAAAAGCCAAATCATGGCTTACCATAATTCCACTGGAGGGAAATCTATGTTTGCGCCCCCTCTTGTCTCATGCTTGATGAAAAGTCTCATGAATATTAAGCCACCTATTAGTCTATTAGTTCTATCCTGGGATCTAAACATTGTCCTAACATGACTCATGGAAGCACCCTTTCAGCCTCTAGCTCAAACAACTCTAAAGCACCTCACATAGAAGACATTATCCCTAATGGTTATCATTTCTGCCAGATGAATCAGTGAAATTCAAGGATTAGTATATTATCCACCTTACATTCAATTCTTCTCGAACAAAATGATGCTGTATACCCATCCAAGATTTCTGCCTAAGGTAATATCAAAATTCCATCTGAACCAATCTATTGCCCTTCCAGTCTCCTTCCAAAAGCGTCACACTTGCTCAGCATACAGAGTTCTGCGTGCTTTGGACTGTAGACGTGCATTAATATACTATCTTCATGCAATACAACCTGTAAGGAAATGTTCCCAATTTTTCATTCCCATCATCCCTAGTAACCCAGAAAGGTGAGTGACCAAGTGCACCCTGTCAAACTGGGTTGCAGACTGCATAATGGTTTTTTTTTTTACAGTGGGCAGATATCCATCAACTTCAATAAAAATCAACATCAGTGGCCAGACTTAAACTGGCATCCATCTGAGATATATGCAAGCAGCAGCTTTGTCGTCAATCTATACTTTTACTACACATTCCTTGACTCATCTTCTCAGTTAGTCAGTATTTTTAGCAGGACTGGTCCAAGGGTATTGGGTACCCTAAGTAAACTTTAAGCCTTCTGTCACCCCCCCCCCACCCCCCCTGGAAGATTTTGGTAATTGAGCTCAGCAATCATAATCATCCCAGTACCACCCACATAACAATCCTGTAAAAATGCATAATCGAACATCATAATTTTAAATATTAAACATTGCTGTGTTATGTGGGTGTGGACCAACTCTTCCTGCAAATCTAAGAATGTGCCGATGGCTCTTTGAGTTTGTGCGGCTCTCGGGATTGGTTGTTTTGCTTTAACTGCTGCTGCTGTTGTAGGTGACTACTTAGTCTTGCCCACTGGTTGGCCAGACCAAATGTTTAGTCAGACTGTACTAAAAAACATTTTTCCACGAGAATCTAGAATATCATGCCATCATCCACTCGGGAAACACCATCACAACTTGCATAACAAAATAAAGGATCCAAAGCAACCCTCAGTTTGGGAGTCACCCAGAAAGTATGGATGCTTTCCCAGCTTGATTGCTTACTCATAATGGGGGTTCTCCATGGACAGCAGGAGAAAGCAGAAAAGGACAAGGAGAGAAATCAGGATGGTAAAAACTCATGCAGAAGAAAAAAAATGGCTAAAGATGTGAAGCCAAAGTGACAAGACTTTTTCAGGAATATTGGGGAGAGGAGGAAGGCCAGAGCTGGTCTTGCAAGACTCAAAAGGTGCTGAGGACCAATGTGTGGTGAGTGACAGGAAAAGAGAGAAATGCTAAATACCTTTGTTTCATGTTCACAGAATAAAATCCTGGAGAAGGACCAAGTGATTGACAAACTAATGGGAATGGAATAGATACCACAGTTTTCCAAATTGAAAGTGGGCAACACCATGAGGCCAGATGAGATACATCCTAGAATACTGAGGGAGCTCATAGAGGTTCTGACGGGACCACTAAAAGGATGTGTTTAATAGATCTTTGGAGACAGAGAGATTCTGTGCGGTTGGTAAAGAATCGATGTAGTGCTTCTTTACAAAGGTGGCAAGAGAAGAGGTTGGAAGCTACAGGTTTCCCCTCAATGGTGGGAAAGTAATGGAAAGCTGCTGAAAGAAAGGATAGTGACATTTCTAGATTTCAGTGGGTTACAAGAACCAAGGCAACATGGTTTTACCAAAGGATGATCTTGTTAAATGAATCTGATTGATTTATGCAACTGGGTATTCAGAATACTAGAGTGAGGGCATGCGCTGGATATGGTCTACTTAGATTTCAGCAAAGTCTTTGAAATCTGTTCCTCCTAGAAGCAGGGCCGGCTCAACCATCAGCCATACAAGACGGTCATCTAGGATGGCATCTTCTGGGGGGCAGGGGGGGGGCAGTCAATGCAAAAGAATAGATTCTGACAGCCAGGTGGGGCATAAGGCTTAAGGTCTGCCTAAAGCACCAACACCTTGAACCAACTCTAGGGACTGCCCTGCCTAGAAGACATATGAATAAATAGCAGGCTTGGGATGGCTCCTAAGGAGGCAAATTGGATGAGAAATTGGTTGACTGACACATGACAGAGGATAGTGGTAAATGGAATTCACTCAGATGCAACAAAGGTGAGTAGTGGAATGCCTCAAGAATTGGTCCTGGGGCCAATTTTGTTCAGTGTCTTTGTGAGTGATATTGCCAAAGGGTTAAAAGGAAACGTTTTCCTTTTACAAGATGACATGAAGATTTGCAACATGGACACCTTAGAGGGAGCAGACAATATTAGAATCATGGACTAATGCCAAATTAGATCCATCCATCCATTTTTTCTGGTTCAGCCTTGACTACATTGCTCCTTTCTCAAGTCATATCTCACTTGGACTACTATAATATTGTTTATACCATCTTCCTAACTACCAACTCAAATGTTTACAAACCATTCAGAACACTGCCATAAGATTATTATGTCATGCTTCCAAATTTGATCATATTATGCTGCTGCTCATCAAATCTCATTGGCTACCCATTCAATATCAGATTCAATACAAACTCCTTACCATAGTCCATAAGACTTTGCATACTCGAATACCATCATAGTTCTCATCTCACATTATTCGTCACACACCTTCACATCTTTTATGTTCCATCCACACCAACCACCTCTATCTCCCCCTCCTCCCCCCATCTTGTGCCCAATATAAATCCCTCTGTCATTCAGCCTTCTATTTCCATGGATGAGCCTATCAAATTCTCCATCTCATGATCTTCACCTGGAACTCTCTTACCCGAAATTCAAGTCATGCCTCAAGACCCATCTATTTCACCTAGCTTTTGACCTAATGCCTCCAGCAACACAGGACTCTGCTCCCCTCCCTTCTATCTCTGATCCCCACTGAATGTCTCCTCCCATCTCCTGCTCCTATTGCTCTGCTGTGCAATACTCTTCCTCTTTTCTATATTTTATTGGCGTTCTTTTCCCTCTTTAGAAGTACTATGTACATCGTTCTGACGATACAAAAGGCGGTATATCAAATTTTAATAAACTACGAGTATAAACCATAATGCTTGGCAGTTAAGCTTTAATGTTCAAAGTGATACGCATTGGATACAGAAATCCAAAGGAACTGCATGAGATGGGAAGCGAGAGGCTGAGCTGCATAGACCAGGAGAGGAATCTCGGGATGATAGTGTCTGAGGAGCTCAAGGTGGCAAAACAATGTGACAGGGCAAAAGGATGCATACAGAAAGGCATAGCCAGCAGAAGGGAAGAGGTGTTAATGCCCCTGTACAAGTCACTGATGAGACCTCACTTGGAGTATTGTGTTCAGTTTTGGAGACTGTATCTCGTGAAGGATATAAAAATATTTGAAAGGATTCAGAAAAAGGCAACCAAAAAGATATGGGGCCTGTGCCATGAGAAGAGACATGAAGACCTGAATATGTATACCCTACAGAAAAGGAAGGGCAGGGGAGATATGATACAGATGTTTAAATATCGTTTATCATTATTGTTTATTGAATTTGATACACCTCCCTATGAACAGATACTCACAGAGCAGTTTACAGTTAAAATAAAATTCGAAGGGAGGAACTAAAAAGCACTTCAAAGGCAAAATAGGAAAGGTGAAGGAGGTCAATGACACATGGAACAAGTAACACATTCGGAAGATTTAAGAGAGCGGGGAAGGGAGATGGAGGAAAACCAGGGAGGCAGGATGACACTGCCAACTTCCTATGAGGTTGCAACGAGTCCAAAAGCCTACTGAAATAAGAACATTTTAAGTAGCTCTTAAAGTCTTACGGGTTAGGTTCTAGACAAATTGGTTGAGGAAGACTGTTCCAAAGGGAGGGGGCAATGAAAAAGAAGGTGGACTTCCTGGTGAAGTCGAATTTGGCTCTGGTCGGTAGAGGAATAACAAGACGGTTATCATGGAGTGACCACAAACAGCAGGGGGGTGGGGGAGCATAGGGAATAGTGAGGGCTGACACATTATCTGGGGTGCATTATAAAGTGCTTTATAGGTGAGGCAGAGTATCTTATATTGGATGTGGTGAAAAATGGGAAGCCAGTGGTGGTGTAATAGCAGCAGGGTTACATGGTCGTATTTCCTAGCCTAGGTGAGTAAGTGGATGGCCTATGTTCTGGATGAACTGGAGTCTCTTTAATTGATAAGAGGGCAGTCCCACAAATAAAATGTTAGAATAGTCGAGTCAAATAATTACAGTGCTCAACAGAGATTTGTGTAGTGGGGTCAAGAAAGGGGCGTATTGCATGGAACTGTCGAAGGGCCGCAAAGGTAGATTGAGCCAATATGTTGCAGTGCTTTATAAGTCTTTAATAATAATAATTTACTGATATGGGTCAAGAAGGACAGATCACCATCGAGAATAGTCCCTAGGTACTTAAGAGAAGGACCAAAGGAGAGAGGAGTATTGGCCATGAACGCGGCTAGTGAAGGGGCAACAGAAGTGCCTGTTATCCACATAGCTGTTGATTTTGCCAAGTTTAGTTGTAGGACATTTTCTTGTAGCCAACGGCTACCTTGGTCAGGCATTTGTTTATTGCTGTCAGATCTAGAGAGAGACACTCGTTTTCTGCCAGGAGAAGGATATCATCTGCATAAAAGTAACAAGAAAATAACGAGGGATTGGATGAGTGTGGCCAGAGGGGAAAGGAAAATATTGAAGAGCAGGTGGAGAGGACTGACCCCTGGGGGACCTCACAGTGAAGGGGTTGGGGAGCGAACTCGGTTAGATGGTATTTGGAAGAACCTAGCAGTCAAGTAGGAGACAAACCAGGAGAGCACTGAAGACCGATATGGTACAGGGCTAGAGAGGTATTAATGAATGAACAAACAAACCTTTTTCAAAGATGAGGAGGACATAGAACTAGAGGACATGAAGTGAAGCTGCAAGGAGGCAAAATTAAAAGCAATAACAGGAAATAGTTTTTTCATGGAAAAGGTGCTGAATGGCTGAAATATCTTCCATGTGGATATGATGGGTTTAAAAACAGCGACAGAATTCAAAAAGGCATGAACAAACACACACAGAGGATCCCCACTGGGCATGGAATCAAAGCAAACTTAACTTTAACACTTCAGAAATAGACGGGAGTAGCCTGCAAAGAAAGACAGATACAGCCCTAAACAAAGACATAGAGGCGGGGTAACCGCACAAAAGGACAGGTACAAGCCTAGCCCCTTTAATGGGCAGACTAGATGGGCCATGCTGGTCTTTATCTACCATCATTTACTATGTTACTATTTAGTTAACTGATTTATATCCTGCTCAATCATAAAAAAGGTCTAAGTGTGTTACAGGCGACATATACAACTTTAGAATAACACATGAAAAACAATACTAGCATATACAAAGGTTACTTATCCCTGCCACTACCCCACTGGTCACGATCACTCAGCTTTATAAGGAGGCAGTTTGTCCGCACATGTGCTAAGGAAGCCCCCCCCCCGCTGTCTCCCCATGTGGGCTTTCCTGAGCTTTGAAGGCTAACCATCGGACGCGGAAGCTACCACGATGATATCACCCAAGCTGCTTTCCCCTACTGTCCACCGAGAGCTCCCGTTACAGGTACGTACATCGCACTTTCTCCCCGTCCCTTTTCTCGACTCAGATAGAGCCCTGGCAGGCCAAGATCTGCTTTCTTGGTATTAAAGTCCTGTTTTGATGATATATTTATAAAACATCACATTTTTGCAAAAGAGATTTTTTTCACATATGGGTGGAAACCCGAAAGTATTTCACAGACTATTTGGAAGTAGGTAACAACCTGAAAACTAGTAGGATGTCACTAATCTGAAACAGAACAAAGAAGTTGGGCCATTGGCTACATCCAAATACTTGCCACGGGGGGGGGGGGGGGGGGGTGCTGCTGCTGCTGCACTTTTTGTACACCCCTGTGGGTCCTTTAGGTCGGGGTGCAAAAGTTCAGTCTTTGAGAGCCCCAGGCAGGTCACGTTTTCAGGATAGCCCTAATGAATATGCATGAGATAGATCTGCATGCATACGACCTCATTTATTTGAAAATCTATCTCATGCATATTCATTAAGGCTATCTGAAAGCCTTGCCTTTCTGTGGCCCTCAAGGACTGACTTGTATGTGCTACACGTGAAAGGGCGTTGGAGGATCTCTGAGTAGTTATTATATCTCCCCTGCCTCTTTCATCCACCCAGTAATTGATTCTTGTAAATCTAACATCGATTGCAAAACGACGTCTTCCCCCCACACCCCCAAGAGAATTATTACAGTCCGCTCATTCTGCCAGTCGGAGTCCGGGTCCCATCCTGCAAGGAACATGGTACATGGTGACAGTGGAAGTGAAAATGATCTGTGCACCCCTACACACCCTGGGTGTGGTGTGGGGGTGAGTGCAAGGGGGTAATTTCTTCAGTGCATTTGCGAAGGGGTTAATAATCTCTCCATTACAAAAAGAAAAAAAAACCATTTGATCTCTACCTGAGACCAATGTATGTTACAGCAAGAATGGAACACATTAGCCTGCGTGCTTTATATATCCTAGTAGCATGTTCAATATTCACATGTAATTTATACAAAACCCTTAACGATATTATCTCAGAATATAAATAGTCTATAATGTCTAGGAGACAGTGCATGCACACAAATACACTATGGTCAAAACATCTAGCCATGATTATACATATCCTCGCCCCCTTCAATCCAGTACAGTATACATACCGCTGTCCACAACAGTTTGTGGATTGTACACAATCCAGCACAGTAATACGCATCCACAGATTATATACAGCCCGGCACATTAACACACACCACTATTCCCTGCAATCCGTAGATTATACACACACTGCGGTTCCGTACAGTCTGCAGATTATACACACACTGCGGTCCCCTACAATCCAGAGTATACACCGTCCAGTAGAATCAGACATACGCTGCTGTCCCCTACCATTTCTGGTTTATACACCGTCCCGTGCGAAGACTACATTGCTGTCACCCTAAACCAGCCATAGAACGAAACACACACCGCCGCCCTCTATAACCTACTACCCGGAAGCCAACAACATAACCTGTACAACATCAGACCACTCAACCTACCTAGACCAGACTTACACTGAAAAGCAGACCCAGACTAAGCTGGCCCACACCGAATAACTTGGGACATCAACCTCAATACATGAACTGTACTGTATTTAATGCTGTATATAACGATGTAGATATGTTTATTCCCTGCTGAATCCAAGTTCTAATACCTTGTTTAATGTAAACTCTATGTGGCCCACCCACATAGTAATATGTTGTTTATTGTAAACCGCACTGATATTGTAATAGCGCGGTATATAAGAAAAGTTAAATAAATTAAATAAAATAAATAAACCTGTGTATTACACACAATCCGGTAATATCAGAGCCACACTGTTCTCTAGAGTTTGCGGATTATACACAGTCCAATAGAGCAACACGCAAAATCTTTGAATATACATAGTGCAGTTATGGTTTAGGCACTTGATATACCGCCCTTAGTTGAATAAAATACACGCTTGCTGTTCCCTGTAATCTATAGATTGTACACAGCCCAGTGCAGTGATACACACACTGCTGTCCTCTACAATCCGTGGATTACACTTAGTCTAATATAGTGATACACACGCTGCTGTCCCCTACAATCCGTGGATTACACTTAGTCTAATATAGTGATACACACGCTGCTGTCCCCTACAATCCATGGATTACACTTAGTCCAATATAGTGATACACACGCTGCTGTCCCCTACAACCCTTGGAATATACACAGTGCAGTTGAATAAGATACACACTTGCTGCTCCCTGCAATCCATAGATTATACACAGCTCAGTACAGGGTTACACACGCTGCTGTCCCTGCAATTTATGGATTATACACAGCCCAGTAGAATAATACACACACACACTGCTGTCCCCTACAGTCCTGGATTATACGCCGTCCTGTGCAGTAATACACACACTTGTTCCTTACAGTGTATAGATTATACACAGCCCTGTACAGTGATACACAGGTTGCTGTCTCCTGCAGTCTTTGATTATACACAGTCCGGTAGGTTAAAACACACACTGCCGTCCCCTACAATTCACGAATCATACACAGCCCAGTACAATAATACACACACTGTAATCCCCCTACAATCCTGGATTATACACAATCCTGTACCGTAAAACACGCACTACTGTCCTCTACAAATCTGGATTATGCGCAGCCCGGTATAATAGTAGCTACACTGTTTCTCTTTGCAATTTGTGTATTATGCAGAGCCTGTCACTACACACACTGTTGTTCCCTACAGTTTGTGGATTATGCACAGTCCCGTAATACACGCACTGTTGTGTGCTACGAGCCATAGATTATTTGTAGCCGTGTACAGCAATACATACACTACTATGTATGGCCTGCAATCCATGGATCATATACACAAAATAACCTTTAAAAAAACGGTTGGTGCTCTCATGCCTATTTCATTTTTGTAAATGTAATAATACGTCTGAATTTAATAGTATCGATGAATTCATAGGAATGTGGGGGAATCCTCGAAGCCGATTTCTTTTCGTGGGTCATTACTAGAAGTAACGATAAACTGTCGTTGAACTCGGCGTGTGCCTCAAACAGTCCCGATCCTGGACCCGCTCTGACCCTGCTCGGCATGAAGCCCATCGGAACCGATGGGGAACCCTGGCTGCTAGGGAGCCTGTTTTTTTGGTTTCTTTGCAACGGGCCTTTGCTGGTGCCAGGCGGTGAACCACCGGCCTCTGCAGCTGCTAGAATCACAATTTCGGAAAAAAAGACTGTTTCGTTGGGTATTCTTAGTATAGCATCGTTTTGGTTATTCGATGTGTGGTACGTGTGTTGCCGATCGGTATAAACGTGCTCGTCCTTTTTACGAGGCGGTGGGAATTCTATTGCTCACTGCGAAGACGCCGCTTTCTTCTTTCCGATTTAATTCGGTGGCCTTCCCCACTGCTCAGAGAAAACCTCTCGTTTCTGTTCGATTGTCCCCCTTGCTTTTCACGTTATTTCGATCGGTTTCCAACGAATCAGGAACGAATTAATGCTCTACGACAAGAAAAAAAAGGTACAAGAATGGGTAGGAAAGAAGCAAAAAGGTTATTTCAGGAAGACTCACCTCTTTGAGAGTAAAACCGGACTCCTCTCACGCTGAGTATTTATTCGTTTTATAAAGCTTTTAAATAGAGAGAGATATAATCAACTTTGGCTAAATGCCTTTTTTCCTACCGTAATTGACTCGAAGGCACACTTTGCAATTTATTGTTATGTTTTTTTTTTGGTTGTTGTTGCATTCGTGTGAATGTTTCCGTTTGATCTCTTTGGATCTCAGACTTAAGCAGAAACATTTCGAGGCTGGAAGAGGTCGAAGCGGCCCCGTAGAAAGCCGGACTTGCCTTTGACGCATTGGCCAGCACCGGATCCAGAGCCCCCGGGTCGCCCGCCGCCGTGAAGAGCTGAAGCCGCAGCTAGAGATGTCCCCCCACAATTCTTGGCTGCTGCTTCAAATGTCACAAGAATTGCGTTTGGACAATCAGTAGCGAGGGTTTCTGTGTCTGAGCCCCGAGTCCGCCGGCCCAGCCGGGCGAGTCCTGTCCTTGGTGGCAAAGTGTGAAATATGATTGCAGCGTTTCGGAGGCTTCTCCTACTAACCGAGGCATGGCACTAAAAAGCCCTCCTCCTTCCGACTCATCCCAAGGTATGATTTCAAAAAGTTACAAATCGCTTTTTGAACTGGAAAAGATAAAAAAAAATCAAATGGCTGGTGTTAATAGTGAAAAAATCCTAAAAGAGATAACAATCGTTTCTTTTCGTTTTCCTCCCAATGACATCGAAATATTTCTAATTTAAGTCGGACCTACGGGCAGGCTGAAAAAGACGTGCATTTCTACGCGTATTTCTAGTCAAGGCTTCTCTTGGCTCTAGGAGAAATAAATATACAGCGGAATATTTTACAGTTAGAAGTGAGGAAACCTGGCCCGAGCTGCGGGCTGCTGCCGGATTCGCCCTCGTCTCGCCTTTTGGAGGCAGGTGCCAGGCTCTGCGGCTCGCCCCCTCTCCGCTCCCCCGGTGCCTCTGATGCTCACTTCCTCCTTCAAGGGCTTTAACTGGCGCGGCCGAACAATAAATGGGTTGCAGAGGGAGATAGCGAAGAATGGGGCTGGCCTTCATTGGTACTGAATTTGAATAACACCACGGGTGATAAATGTCCATTGTGTTTTAGGAGTAATGAATCTCTACTGTCTCCATAGCTCAGAAACAGCAGCTGCAACCTGGAGAGGCCACTTCTTAAAGACACAGGCCCCGGGTGGGAGCCCCCCAAGTCCCCCAGCTCCTGCCCATTCCCGGGAGACGAGGCTTCAGCCGAGGCCGAGGGCGGCTAGGATCGCTCTAAAACTGGCCTCCGATCAGGAAAGAAATCAGGCAGTGACAGTGTTTGGCTATTTTTTTCTTTAATTCTGTATCTAAGTAATGCAGCTATCTCCCTTCAATGGTTTTCAGAATTTTCTTCCAGGATGATGAATATTTCCTGCACCCATTTTATTACCTTCCCATTTCAGGAGCTGCTTTCAAATCCCCCCCTTCCCGTTCCGTTAGAAAGGTCAGTTGTTTTTCCTTTTACCGATGCAATGAGTCCGAGCTGAGCCCGAATCCCTTTAATCCTGTTTGACTGCGCTGAGCACCTGCAGTCCGGCGCAATAGGAGAAAGCGCGGAGGCTGTCACACGGTCTCGCTGGTGTCTGCACCGATAGTCGGCAGCAGCGAGTCCACCTGTCCGAGCGCGAAGCCTCTGAGGCGAGGACCTGACGGAGCGAAAGCGCCAGTCCCCGATGGCAGTCCGCAGAGGACCTGAGGCTGAAGTTCCAGGAGACTTCAAGATCTGATCTCAAGACAGTAAATGTCCTGATATCTCGGGGGCTAACAGGACCTTTTCCTTCTGTTGCTTTGTGCTTCCAGGTTAATGAGAAGACCCTGGCCACATAAACCTTCATTGATAACGTTACTTAATCCTGTTTTTCCCTTCTCCCCCCCCCCCCCCCCCAATGTCAGCACATTCTCCCTCCCTTTCCTCTTTTATTCCCCCATTTCCAGTTGCTCCCCTGCCCCATCCAGGAACCTTATTCCTTTTCCCTCCTCTTCTTTCCACCACAGTCCTCCCTCCCCATCCTCAATCTTCCCTCTTTCTTCTCACATCATATTCGGTCACTCTTCCACTCCGCTCGCCATCCTTAAGTCTGTTTTTTTCTTTCTCTGTCCCCAAGATCTCATTGCCTCTCCCTCCCTTGTTCCCTGAAACTCCCATTTTCTTTCCTCCAGGCATACATGAGACTCCTCCCTGTGCCGATTGCCCTCTCGTTTCCTTCTACTAGTGTCTGATTCTGGGAGTTCTGCTGTTTGGCAGGGCTGGTGTTAGCTGTTAAGGGCTCCAGGACAGAAACTGGTGAGAAGGCCCCAAAGCCTGCCTGCAGGCTATGCCTCTTACAGCTTGAAGCAGGCTCCGGGCCCCCTGTGGCATGGTGGCCTACACCAATTGCCCTATTTGCCACCCTTGCCCTAAACAGCTGAAACCCTATCACAGTATAGCTTTCTCCAACTCTGCTGCTAGGTCACTCTAGCTATCCACCTTCCCCTCCTTTCCTCCCCAGGACTTTATATCCCCTTATCCTTGAATGTCTTTTTCTATGGAAAACTGTACCCAGCTGCTTCAAGATGTTGGTGCCCTAGGAAAACTCCCTCCTCCCCCCCCCCCCCCAGCTCTGAAAGCCCTGCTCTTTGCCATCCCAGGTCACTGCCTAGTTTGCCTAGTGGTCAGACTGGCCCTGACTGTACTTTTTGGTACTTTATTAACATCCTTGATATATCCAAATGTTTCTTCTTTTTCCACTGAAAGCACATCTCAAGCATGTTAAGCTTTGCTGGGTAAGTTGGATTGTCTCTTGCCATGTACAGTATGCACTGAGTCAATGTCGATTCCTGGCAACCAGGGTTTTCATGGCAAGGTGTGATTGGAAGTAGATTGCCAGGCCTTTCTTCCAAGGCAATGGAGGGTAAAGTGACTAGCCCAAGGCCACAAAGAGCGCCAGTGGGAACTGAACGCTGGTTTGCTTGATCACCAGGCTGCTGTTGCAGTCACTAGGCTACTCCTCCACTTCATGGAGTGTCCCTTACATGTATATATATATATACAGGGTGGCCCAAAAACAGTGAGAACATCTTGTAAATTAAAAGCTTAAATAGTTTACTTATTTTCCTTTTTTAGCTATATAACGTCTTTATTTCGACAATTTCCGGTCGCCATCTTTTTTTTAAAATTTGTCAATCGTTTACATTTGTCTTTTTGAATTTTTAAATAACTTATATGCTACGAGATGTTCTCACTTTTTTTGGGCCACCCTGTATATATATATATATAGTGCTGTTAGTGTTATAAAACTGATACGTAGTGGCAATAGTAGTAGTAGGTTTTGCATTAAAGGCTCTCTATCATTCTCACAAAATAAACTAAAGTGATGCCAACACAAATTAACAAAACTTAAATATCGTTATTGTTTATTATCATGAATCAAAAATAGACATACTCTCGCAAATTATATAAACATATCACAAAAAGGTGGCCTTCGGGGGATGTGGAGGGTTGTAGGGCCATGTGCAGATTCATTGGGTGGGGGGTGGGGGTCCTTTGCATAAGCCAGTAGCAGGCTAAATGTCAAAAACTTTCACTCACTGGTAGGGTCAGCCCTGATCACAAATACATCATCCAACAATCCCCAGAACCACACATTGCTCCAAAATAGAATCACAGTCTTCACCTTTCACTCCAATCCTGCTCCAAAGGATTCACACATACCCCAATACCCAATATTAAAAAAAAATCTAAAAACGCCATACCATTCTTTCATACCACACAAACCCACATCACCCTTCTCAAGGAATATAATATGTCACAAAGTATCTCTTACAGCATTTCAAGAAAAAGAGCCACATTTGTTTTTAGAAAATTTGGCTTCTATATCCAAGTGGAATGCAATTTCTAATGCATATAACTGTGATCTTTTGCTTTTCATTCTGGAATTTACTGCAGCAGTGACTTCTAGATCCACTGCTTATTTCTGTTGAGTGAGCAATATGGAAAGGACTTTCCTAGGGGGTTCTGTGGAGTATTTTCCAGTGAATGATAGGATCCTGTGCTCCATGGACCTTTTAGCCTGACACATCAGAATGCTTCTTCCATTTTCGTCTCTTTCTAGTTTCTCGATTTGATATGTGGCTAATGGAGCTTTGCATCCCAAGGACACGATTTTACACTTTTTCCAAACCCCTTACAGATTTTTGTATCAGCAAACAGCCAAAGTTTTTTCTCTAATCTCTGCAGCACTGGTAGCACTGAGCTTCCTATGTTGTTGTTGTGTGCCGTCGAGTCGATGCTGACTCCTGCCAACACTGCATTTTTCTGCCACATTTTATTGGTACTTGAGGATCTTCTCCCTCTCCACCCGACTCACAAAGTATTCGCTTGGAACCGACACCTCTGTTTTTCTCCTTTACCTCTAGGTCCGCTTTCCTTGCATCCAGCTTCTTATCCATCGGAATGGGAGAATCCCAGGTGATCCCAACCTCTCCATTCTTTGTAATTCTCTTAGGGTTGTGAACCTAGTGCTTTTCCGGATCAGTGATGTTACCGTGTTTACAGTTTCCAGTGGATAAGATCTGTCACTTTATTGTGACTTTCTGTATAGAAATGTTCTGCCATCAGAACTTCACAGCCAGCTACAAGATGAGTAACTGTTTCCAGCTCTTTTATTACAGAATCTACATATGTCTCTTTTGTCAGTTTTTTCTATGCTTGCTGTGAGACATCCCCTTCCTCTGTAAATGGGTTTATGATTATTTCACTATCATTTATGTTTCCATTTTCTTCGTCTATTAAAACGGAGTGAGGGCTCTTCTTGAAGATTTCTGACTTCTGCTGGTTCTTGTCTTTTTCCTTTTATCCATTAGTCTTTTGTTTACTTCTCTCTAACGTATCTAATGAGGGCTTTTTTAAGCTTCACAATTTGATTTCTTTTACAGTCTCGTTCTCTAGAATAGAGCTTCCCAACTTTTTTGGTTCTGTGAATCCTTTATTAACCTCCAGGGAGCCTTTCAATGTTTCTAGTTAACACTAGAACCCTCCTTAATCTGGATAAAAGCTTCTAATTATGTAGGTTAAAAGGAAAACTAGGTGATGCCTAAATAATTAATAATGCCTGTTTTAGGAAATGTAAAAAATAAGGCCATCCCAGCACATGTGCTCAAGAACGTAACTGAAGAAATGTTCTTCTGACACCCTAAGAAACAGGAGAGATAGAACATGCTTGGGCTCTTTGCCTATGAAATAGGGAAATCCTAAATTTTAACTATAATTGTAAAGCCAAAATTCACTCTGAACTCCAAGAAAAGATGGCCACAAACCCAGCTCTGTCAGAGGATTCCTCCAAGAAGCCTAATCAAGCCCACCTCACGCATCTATAAGGAGTCCACGCCAACCATCACCCTTGCACAATTCTCCCAGTTCCACTGATGCCAGTACTGGGTAAAATGGTAGAAACCATTATAAAGAATAAAATTACTGAACATGTAGATAGTCATGGTTTAATGGGAGAAAGCCAACATGGATTTAACCAAAGAAAGTCTTGTCTTACTAATCTGTTATATTTTTTTGAAGGTGTAAATAAACAGGTAGACAAAGGTGAGCTGGTTGATATTGTGTATCTGGATTTTCAGAAAGCCTTTGACAAGGTCCCTTATGAGAGACTCTTGGCAAAATTAAAAAGTCATGGGATAGGAGACAGTATAGAATTGTGGATCAGGAACTGGTTAAAAGATGAAAAACAGAGGGTAGGGCTAAATGGCCAATTTTCTCAATGGAGAAAGGTGAATAGTGGAGTACTCCAGGGATCTGTGCTGGGTCCGCTGCTTTTTAACATCTTCATAAATGACCTGGAAATGGGGATAACAAGTGAGGTGATCAAATTTGCAGATGACACAAAATTATTCAGTTGTTAAAAAGCAAGAGGATTGTGAAAAATTGCAAGAGGATCTTGACAAATTGGAAGACTGGATGTCCAAATGGCAGATGAAATTTAATGTGGACAAGTGCAAAGTTATGTACCTAGGAAACAACAACCCCAACTTTGGTTACACAATGCAAGGTACCACCTTAGAAACCCAGGAAAAAGATTTAAGCGTCATCGTGGAAAATATGTTGAAACCCTCTGCTTAGTGTGCAATAGCGTCCAAGAAAGCAAGTATAATTCTAGGAATCATAAGGAAAGGAGTGGAGAATAAAACCAAGGATATTATAATGCCTCTGTATCGTTTCATGGTGCGACCCTACCTTGAATATTGTATGCAGTTCTGGTCCCCATATCTTAAAAAGGATATCGCAGAATTAGAAAAGGTACAGAGAAGAGCAACAAAAATGGTAAAAGGGATGGAAGGATAAGCATGGAACAGATACTGTGGATAGCAACAGGATAAAATCAAAATAAACATAACCCCTATGAGGAGAGGCTTAAAAGGTTAGGGCTCTTCAACTTGGAAAAGAGATGGCTGAGGGGGGATATGATAGAGGTCTATAAATTAAGGAATGGAGTGGAATGGGTTAACGTGGATCAGTTGTTTACGCCATCAAAAAGTAGAAAGACTAGAGAAGCTACAATGTAACCCATTTAAGACTAATGAGAAAATATTTTTTACTCAATGTGCAAAGAAACTCTGGAATTTGTTACCGGAGGATGTAGTAAAAGCTGTTAGTGTAGCTGGGTTTAAAATAAGTTTGGACAGGTTCCTGAAGGAACAGTCCATAAGCCATTATTAAAAGAGGACACTGGGAAATCCTTGAGCATTGTGGAACTTGTGTGTCTTTTTGGGAACCTGCCAGGTACTTGTGACCTGGATTGGCCACTGTTGGAAAAAGGATACTGGGCTTGATGGACCTTGGACTGACCCAGTATGGCATCTCTTATGTTCTTATGGTCATTCCCACCCATATGTCCATCCATTATCCCAGTCACTCATCCCTATACATGTTTCTCAACTCCATTCCCTCCCACACCTCCTTCATCCAATTAACTTACCCCTTCACACTTCTCCCAGTTCCATCCCCCCCCCCACACACTTCCATCACCAATTAACTTATCCCTGCACACATCTCCAAGTTCCATTCCCACGTACCCTCCCATTCACTCATCCTTGCACACTTCCCGCCCACACCTCCATCTATTATTCCAGCCATTCATCCCATCAAAGTTTTTTCAGTTCTTTTCCTTCCCAAACCACCATCCATCATCCCATTCACTTTTCATTGCACACGTCTCACAATTCTATTCCCTGTCACTCTCCCATCCATCATCCTATTTATTTACCCCTGCACACTCTTTTACCCATTGTGAAGGGATATATGGAAAGAATTCCTGGCCGTTCTTAAATCTATCCTGCCTTAAGGCTATAGCTGGGAAGTCCAGAGTTCAGGATGGGTCCAGCATAGGCGGTGGAAAGGGGTGGGACACAGGAGCCATGATCCCACCAATACTTTGCCCAACACAGCATCAGCAATTAGGGAGCCTAGGGGCAGACTGGAGAGTGGTTTGTTTGGCCCCTCCAACCAAAAACGATGTTCCGCTGCCTCTGGGGTCCAGAGAAGGGAGTTTAAAAGCTCAGGCCTAGAAAGGAGTAGACAGGCCAAGATGAGATGAAAGAAGATCCCAGGAATATGCAACAAGTGCATAAGTGGGGGAGGAGTGGCTCAGTGGTTGGGACAGGTCACCTCAGGCCAGAGGAACTGGGGTCTCTAGTCCCATGACCACTCCTTGCCTTGGGGAAGCCACCTAACCCTCCATTGACTCAGGTCTGCTTAGATTGTGAGCCCTTCAGGACAAAGGAATATATCTGTAAACCACTCTGATACACACAGTAAAGAGCAGCATATCAAGCACATAAACCATAAGTGTAAAGAACTTCGTGGCAATCCTGCTTTGAGCCTGCAAAGTAAGCCAGGCACATTTCTGTTGTAAAGAAATACTGTATTTTTCCTTTTGCTCTGGCGCTGGCTCAGCTGACCTTATTGCATCCACAGCGTCACCACAGGCCCAAATCTCCAACTGCTCACCCATGTTACTACACCTCTCCTTCACAATGGTTTGCATTGCCCTCTCTCCCCAAATGTTACTCCCACATTAATCTCGCTACCCCTTCATGTGATCTGTGCTAAACAGGAAATTATGCACTAATTGCCATGATATCAGGTAACTTGGGACTCTGGCTAATGTGTTAATGATTCCCTCCCCCCCCCCCCCCCCAACACACACAATTCTCTAGGAGTGAGTAAAACATGGATCTTCTGGATCCCTCAGATCTAGGGTATTGCACCTTAAATCGGACCCACAGAGGTTCCAACTTTTATCTAGTTGCCAGAGATAGGGAGCACTTTGCAATGGAAGCCTCTAGGGGGCTAAAGTGTATCCACGGGAAGGTTCCTTTGCGGCAGTGAAGGAGTCAAGATAGATTTGAATTCCCCCCTGCACCAAGTAATAGAAGGAGGAACAATCCAGAGTCAGTGCATTTATCACTGCAAAATTTTCTGGCGGTGCTACTGTTCAGCCAGTTTCTTTCGAAGCAGCAAAGGGGTGAATTCAGATCCAGAGAGTTATCTAGAGCATGCAGTTCTGGATCCAGAGGACCTAGAGCCAGATTCCCTTGGATCCTCTGGATCTAACTTGACTTCACTTATGCAAGAGAAACCTGCCTGCTACTTCTCCTTCTCTGTCCCCCGGGTCGGTTGGAACGGAAGTGGGGTTGCCCTACTCTATCGCTCCTCCCTCCCCTTCTCCCAGGTTCCCTCCTCCCTTTTGCATTATCCCAAATCCCTTCTTTTTCATCTCCAGTCCTCCCCTCCTATCCATTTTCTCGTTCTCTATGCCCCCCCACCCTTCCCTATCGACTCATCTTTGGGAAGTTCTTACTCTTACCGTGGCCGACATCTCCCTGCAGTTTCCCCATCTAATCATAGTCGGTGACTTGAATGTCCATTTTGACTCCCCCTCTTCTGTTAAGGACCTCTCATTTGCCACCCTTCTTCAGGATCTCTCCCTCCAACAGCTTGTTCTCTTCTCCAACTCATACCGTTGGCCACATTCTTGACCCCGTAATTATTCCACTATCTCCTCCTTTCCGTATCTCTCAGTTTACAGTGAAACCTCTCCCCTGGTCTGATCACTCTTGTGTAACATTTCTACTGGAATTCAACACTTCTCATCCCTCCACCTCTCCCTCCGCCCTCCATTCCTCTGCATCGTCACATTACTCCCCTTACTCTCCAGCTTTTCCCTCCAGCATCCCAGCTCCTCCCTGCTGACTTTCCTGCTCTTTCCCCAAACTCTCAGGTCTCCATCTTTAATTCTACACTCTCATCAGCCCTTGAATGCCTTGCTCCCCCTCAGCCAATCCATCCAAGACGTTCGTCTACTCACCACCCATGGTTCCATGTGGGTCTCCATCTCCTACGTACCCATCTCCGCCGATCAGAACATATCTGGCAAAACACCGCACACCACTTGCCCTCGCTGAATTCCGTGAGCACCACCGGCATTATCGCTCTTCTGTCCACCAAGCCAAACTTTTCTTTTTCTCAGATTCTATTACTACCGCTTCTATCTTGGCAGCTTTTTTCCGTTCTCCGTTCACTCACCTCTCTTCATTCTGGCCCTTCCCCTGCACCTCCCCCCCCCCCCCATACCCTCTCCTACCCAATTAGCCCTACATTTTACTACCAAGATCCAGGACCTTCATGCCAGTCTCCCCTCCTGCCCCCCACCCCTGTCTTCCCCCCTCTCTCCCCTCCTTCTCCCTCTCTCCCCTCCCTCTCCCACACATGGTCTATGTTCTATCCTATTACCACATCCGAGCTTGTCTCCTCCCTTTCCTCAGCACGCAAGACTACATGTCTCCTAGACCCCATTCCTACTAAATGGTTTCTGGAACCACCACTAGCTCTAGTTCCCCACATCTGCACCTTAATCCAGTCTTTCAAGTGGCATCTTCCCTTCCCCCTGGAAACACGCCCTCGTACGCCCCATCCTTAAAAAACCTCTTCTTGATCTCTTGGTTCTGGCTCACTACCGCCCAATCTCCAACCTCCCCTTTCTTTTGAAAATTTTGGAGAAGTTTGTCTTTGACCAACTTTCACAACATCTTCACAGTCAATTATCTCCATCCCCGACAATCCGGTTTTCATCAGGGGTACAGTGTGGAAACAACTCTGACTGTTTTCCTTAACGAACTACACACTTCACACAATTGGGGTGACATCACGGTGGTGGTCTCCCTAGATCTTTCCTCCGCCTTTGACCTTGTGGATCACTCCCTTCTCCTCTCACGACTACGGGGTGCAGGCCTTCGAGGCGCTGTCTACCACTGGTTCCACTCTTTTCTTTCCTCCCGTCTTTTCTCCATAGCTTCTTTCACAGAACCACACTCTCCCTCTAATGCTTCCCCCTCCCCTGTCCCTCAAGGTTCTGTCCTGGCCCCCCTATTGTTCAATCTTTTCCTTGCACCTTTGGCCCTTTGCATTCAACAAACCGGTCTGTCTGCTTTTTTCTATGCAGACGACATTATCATCATTCATCACACCAGTCCTTTGCATCCTGACCTCACACCCTTGAGGGTGTCTCACTCTCGTTTCCAGTTGGCTATCCTTTAACTGTCTCCATCTCAACTCCGCCAAAACTTCTGCCACATGGTTCACGTTCGGGAGTCCTTGCCCCTCTCTTGCTCCTTCCCTTGACTGTTCTGTGATCCCCATTGTTTCTCCCTTCAAATACCTAGGTGTCCTCCTTGATTCCAATCTCACTTTCATAGATCACATATCGCACCTGGCTAAGACGTCCCATTTCTTCCTTCAACAAATTCGATCCATCTGCCCTTTTCTGCCCCCCTCAGCACTGACCACCCTCACACTATCCACAGTCCTGTCACGGTTAGATTACTGTAACTCTGTTTTTGCTGGCATCACCAAAGTTCAACTCCGTCGATTGCAACTTATTCAAAATACCGCAGCCAGAATCATCTCCCACTCCTCCCGCAGAGATCACATTACCCCCCTACTGTTTCACCTGCACTGGCTCCCGGTCGACTACCGCATTAAATTCAAGATATTGTCTCTGGTTCACCGAGTCCTTTATACTCATACGCCGCAATACCTTGCTGATCTTCTTCATTTCCACACCCCCACACGTAGTCTTCGCTCCCTCCATGTCAATCGACTCCACCTCCCCCCACCGTCTCGTGCACACCTACAATCCACCCGTCACTCTGCCTTTTTCTTCCATGGTCCAGCTCTTTGGAACTCTCTGCCCACTTCACTCCATCTAGAAGAAAACTACACCACTTTTAGGTCACTACTCAAAACTCATTTCTTCACCTCTGCATACAACCTTCCGGCCGCACCCAGCTGACCTGGTTTATCTATGTTTTCTATGTCCTGTCTTCCTCCCGCTTTACGTCTTGTTTTATGTCCTACTATTTTCTTCTTTCCTCTCCCAATTTTGTAGTTCTTTTCTTGCTACGGGACCCTGTGCCCACTCCAGTTTGACTTTGTACATGTGAACCGCCCTGATGTAACAAAGGGTGGTATATCAAATTTAAATAAACATAAACATACTGCATTCTGACGCTGCAGGGGACTTCTCCTGTGACTGGGTTAAAACCAGATCCTCCAGGTCAAATTTAAACAAAAAATCTATGCAGTCAATGTAAAAAGCTGCAGGTCTGGCAGATGTTTTAAGGTGGAAAGCATGGGATCCATAGGATCTGGTTTATACCTATTTCCTAATTCTTCCTGTTTTGTCTCGTTTGTTCAGATGATATACTGGTATGGTCATATCTCAGTCTTGCCTTATGTTACCCTCACAGGTAAAAACCATCGGGAAGAATGGGGTAAGGCCCAAGAAAACAATACAATAGGCCAGTCAGTTGTACAGGATATCCACAGCGAATATGCATGAGATAGATCTGCTTACAGTGGCGGCAGGGTATGCAAATCTGTCTCATGCATATTTATTTGGATATCCTGAAAACTGACTAGCCTCGGCGATATCAGAGATCTGGGATAACAGCCGCTGCCATATTATATTGCTTGCTTTGACTTTACATCATTCTTCTCAATGGTTTTTACAGTACTTGTGAGGGGCTGCAGTTTGTGCCTTTCCCATGCTTAGTTCAAATGCTAATTGTAGAGTTTGAAAATGTGACTAAGGTCAGTAGTGCTGGACAATTGTAAACATTGAGGAGTAGCAGAACACCTTTTTTGTTGGAGGAGCTACACAAATCAAACCTCTCTCTAACCTTGAGACCCAAGTTCCCCAGTTGCTGATGCTGTCAGGGCCGATCCTAGAGTTGGTTCAAAGTGTTGGAGCTGTAGGCAAACCTCAAGCTTTACACCACCTCTCACGGTCAAAATCTATTATTTAGCTTTGAATGCCCTGCTTTTGCTGTCCTCTGGAAGTTGCTGCCAGAGACAACTGCCTAGTTTGCCTAGTGGTTGGGCCGACCCTGTATGCTGTGTAGGTAGATTGGGCCATGTCCCCAGTAATCAGCACCGGTCTGCTGCCTATGTAAGCATCCCTTCAGCACAGAATCTTATCTTCCTAGGTCAGCAATACACTACACAGTCAATGTTCCCTCTAATTTTCTGTAGGCTGTGTGCGCATAAAATATAAGCTGTGCAGCTTTTGAAGGATGGTTAAATTTTTGTGCGCCACATAGCGACACTCGGAGTTATATACTTTAAAATTTGACTACACATCAGAATACAGTATGTACACCACATTGATTTTAATCAAATTAAATAAAAATAGACGATTACTAAATGAAGCGGAAAATTTCTAGTAATTACAATCACAGCTTTTACATTTTAAGACGTCTGTGTTGTTTTCTATTAGAATCAGAACCGTAATTTTTGTGCGCTCTGTTGTAAAGTATGTGCGCTCACTTGGCGAGGTGTGTGCACGCGCACACGCGCACAGCTTAGAGGGAACAGTGTCCACAGTCTTCCCTGCAGTACTCTTTCAAACATTATCAAAGTTTTGGGAAGATAAATTCCTTCTATTCTCTTGTATGTTAGAAGCCAGGGACAATGGAACAGCTTTTTGTTTGGAGGGGAGGCAAATCAGTCTTCAAGCCTAACCCCCAAGCTCCCTAGTTGCTGTTGGAATGTGGACTAAAATGCTGGCAGCCCATTCTCTTCTACTTCCTATACAGGCATTTCTTTCAAGGTGGCCACAAAACCGAGTTACTTACCTGTAACGTGAGTTCTCCAGGGACAGCAGGATAAGTCAGCCACAAGTGGTGACGTCATCCGACGGCGCCATAGACGGAAGTGCTCTCATTAGCCCAGAAGGCTGTGACACCGGCGGTGGGGCTCGCACCAGCGCGAGAAAGGCAGAAGGAGATGCAGGCGGAAATCCAGCCGGAAAGTGTGCATTTGGACACTGGGAGGACAGGCTTGTTAGGGTCGTAAGAGATGAAAAGCTGAGACCCTTTACGTAGTGAGGAAGTTCTGTTGAGGTAGCACCGTAGTGCCCTGACACAGTCCAGTGTGTGCAGGCGTTGTTGATCCGGATTGGAGTGTGGTCCGGGGAGGAAGCAGGGCAGCTCAATGGTTTGATTGATGTGGAAAGCGGACACCACCTTGGGAACAAACTTAGGATGTATCCGAAGGCAGGCGCGGTCATGGTGAAGGGTGGTGTAAAGCGGGAAGCAACGAGAGCGTGCAGTTCACTGATCCGCCTGGCTGAAGTGATAGCGACGAGGAACAGCGTTTTCCAGGAAGCAAACTTCAAATCTGTTGATTGCAGTGGCTCGAAAGGTTCCTCTGTCAGCTGATTGAGGACCATGTTAAGGTCCCATGCTGGCACTGGCTCCCTGAGTGGGGGACGTAGATTGGATAATCCCTTCATGAAGCTGGCCACGATGGGCATCGCCGCTATTGATGTGTCCCCAATGCGGTGATGGAAGGCTGCAATGGCAGACAAGTGGACTTTGATGGACTGAGTTTTAAGGCCGAGCGATGAGAGTGATGCGAGGTATTGGAGGAGCTGCGGTACCGGACATGAAAAGGGGTCCAGATGCCGTGCCTCGCACCAGATGCAGAAGCGGCGCCATTTGAGGCTGTATGATTTCCTGGTGGATGGGCACCGAGCCGCCAGTATGATCTGCTGGACCTCGGTCGTAAGGTCGAAGGGGGCCAGAGCTAGCCTTTCAGCTTCCAGGCCGACAGTGATAACATCCGCAGGTTGGGGTGGAGCATTGTGCCATTGTCCTGTGAGAGGAGGTCTGGCCGCAGGGGAAGCTGGATGGGAGGTTTCACTGCTAGGCGGTGCAGGTATGGGAACCATATTTGCCTGGGCCAGTATGGGACCACCAAGATGGCCAGGGACTGGTCCCTGATAATGCGTTGAATTGTCCGAGCAATGAGCGGGGTCGGAGGGAATGCGTAGATTAGGGGCCATTGGTTCCAGGCCACGTCAAAGGCGTCCGCTGCTAGCCTGCGCGGGGTCGGTCTCTTGGAACAAAATAGGCAGCACTTGGCGTTTTCCCGGGTCGCAAACAGGTCGACTTGCGGGAGGCCCCACTCCCTGAAGAGGAAAGATGACACTTCGTGGTGGAGAGTCCACTCGTGAGGGCTCAGTTGCCTGCTGAGGCGGTCGGCTAAGACATTCTCCTCTCCCGGCAGGTAGCAAGCTTGTAGACTGCACTGGAGAGAGAGGGCAAGATTCCAGGTGAGGAGGGCTTCCCTGCACAGGGGACGTGACCCCATGCCCCCTTGTTTGTTTATGTAGAACATGGTCACTTGGTTGTCGGTCAGAACTCTGACGGATTTGCCCGGGAGAAGATCCCTGAAGGCCAGGAGGGCGTGGCGGACAGCTCTGAGCTCGAGGACGTTGATGTGCAGGGTTTTCTCGGCGGTGGACCATGAGCCTTGGGTGTGTGTCCCGGTGCAGTGGGCTCCCCACCCTTGAGCCGAAGCGTCCATTGTCACGGTAATCTGGTGGGCAAGGGTTTGCAGGCGTTTGCCCTGAGACAGATTGGCGATGTGGGTCCACCAGCGTAGAGCCCTTGACGCCCTGGGGTCCTTGGGGATTAGGGTAGACAAGGGTTGCGTGTGCTGGCACCAGTGACAGCGGAGGTGCCACTGGAGAACCCACATCCATAGCCTTGCGTGGGGAAGGACGTGGGTGGCAGCTGCCATGTGTCCCAGGAGGCGTAGGAGGGTTCGAGCTGTAGAGTGCGAAGAGTTGAGAACTTGGAGGGCGAGAGCAATGATGGTACGTATCCTGTCTCGTGGTAGGAAAGCTTTTGCCAGAGTGGTGTCGATGCGAGCACCAATGAACTCCAGCCTCTGGGTTGGAGAGAGATGAGACTTCTTGCAGTTGACTAGGAAGCCCAGGTAGGAAAGCAGAGAGGTGGCCTTCTGGACTGCTATTCGCAGTTACGTGGGTGAAGAGGCAGAGAACAGCCAATCGTCCAGGTATGGAAAGATGCACATCCCCTGTCTGCGAAGGTGAGCAGCGGCCATCGCTACGCACTTGGTGAATACTCTGGGGGCAGGAGAGAGACCAAAGGGAAGCACTCTGTACTGGTAGTGGTTGTCCGCTATCTGGAAGCGTAGGAATTTCCTGTGTTGAGGGTGCATGGGGATGTGAGTGTAGGCATCTTGGAGGTCCAGAGAGGCCAGCCAGTCCCCGGGTTGGATGAGGGGCAGGATGGTGGAGAGGGAGTGCATCCAGAACTTCTCCTTGACTATGCACTTGTTGAGTTTCCGCAGATCGAGGATGGGACGCAAGCCCCCGGACTTCTTGGGGACGAGGAAGTACCTGGAGTAAAACCCCTTGTTGATCTCGCTGGGGGGAACAGGCTCGATGGCTCTGGATGCGAGTAAGGGATGGATCTCTGCAGTCATGGAAGCGAGGTGCTGAGGTGGAATGATGCTCACAGGAGATGAACGTAGAGGTGGTTTCGAGGAGAATTTTTGCGATAGCCCTGTTTGATGACGGAGAGCACCCATTGATCTGTCGTTATGTTCTCCCAGGAGTGCAGAAATGCAGATAGGCGGCCCCCGGTCGGAAGGTGCTGGCAGGGCTGTGAGTCAAAAACTAGGATTGTTCTTAGCGGGTGCGGAAGGGGTCTTCTTCGATGTGTGATCCTGCTGGCGTTGTTTCTGCTTGTAAGGGGTCTGGTAGAGCTGTTACTTGTGGTGGGGTTGCTGCCACTTGCGATAGGAGTTGTACCGCTTGGGCCCGGCATAGCTCTGAGAACCTCCCTTGCGGTAGGGACGTGGGCATTCAGCGCCTTCTTCCAGAGTTTGGAGGGTAGTGACGCGCTCGCGCATGTCGTTCACCGTGTCCTTAACCTTATCGCCAAAAAGCGAGTCGCCTGTGCAGGGAGTGTCCGCAATCTTGTCGTGGGAGTCTGTCTGCAGGCCTGATGCCCGGAGCCAAGCTAGTCTGCGTGCATAGATGGAAGCTCCTGCCACCCTGGCGGCTGTTTCGAAGGCGTCGTGGGCAGCCCGGCCCTGGTGTTTGAGATCCGCGAGGGTAGCGGAGAGGTCTGGTGTAATCTCCATGAGTTGAGGATTTGATGTTACTTACCAGCATGTCCTGGTAGATTGCATGCTGGAATTGGTGGGCCGCAATCCGGGCATTCAGCATGGCTCCTTGGTAGACCCGTTTCGCAACATCATCAAGGAGTTTATTGTCTTTACCGGGAGGCGCATTGGTGGAAGAGCGCGAAGATTTAGATCGTTTGAGGGCAGACTCCGCAACAATGGACTGGTGAGGTAGTTGTTGCTTATCAAATCCAGGCAGTGGACGAACGGCATACTTGGTGTCCAATTTTCGCGGACAGGAGTGGTTGGATGCTGGGGACAGCCAAATTTTTGTGAGATTGTCCTGGAGGAGCTGATGGACGGGCAGAGCAGAGACGGTCTTAGGGGCGTCAATGAACTTGAGCGCGCTTTGCACCTCGTCATGCTGGTCCGGAGTGTCCACCGGAGCAATGGAGAGAGATGATAGGACTTTCTGAACAAATTTGCATAGGTCAAGTCCTCCGGGGGGTCTCCTCGGGGCGTTGCTTCAGCCTGCGAGAGTTCCCCTGTGCCGTCCTGCTCCTGGGCCGGTGAGGCCTGAGACTGGCTGCTTGAAGCGACAGTAGTGACAGGAGCAGAGCCGCCTTGTGCCGGATCCGGAGGAGGAGGGGCGGTTGCGGCAGCTGGGGCATTAACAGACAGGGCAGCCGTAGTGGGCATCAGTGGCCGGGAGTAGGCTAGGTTGGATAGGGTGGAAGCCCATTGTTGCAACATGTTCTTGAGGAGAGTTAAAGTTTCTGGAGACTCCTGAGGAGCGTGGCAGGGGGGTACTTGCGAGCTGGATGCAGGTAGCCAAATGTTCTCCTCTTGAGAAGGCAAGATTTCCCTTATAGGGGAGAAGGGAAGTGATGGAGAAGAGTCCTCTGCACCGCTGAGGGTGCTGTGCGCTGAGGAAGCATTGTAGAGGCTGAGAGGAGAGGAGCTTGAAAAGCTGTCGGCAGAAGAGTTGGAGAGGCGCAATCTCTTGCTGTAGTGCGAGCACTCAGAGCGTGTAGGGCTGCGTCTGCTTCTTTTGCGGTGAGAGGATCCAGCGTGGCGGTGTGCGCGGTCACGCTCTCTGCGCTGTCCGCGGTAGTCCTGGCTCTTAGATCTGCCCCGGCACCCCGATGCGCCACGTCTGTGTCCGCTTCTGCGCCGGCTGCAGTGGCACTTGCTGACAGGGGATCTCCGCCGGCTCCGAGAGCGTGCGCGTTGGTCCCGAGAGCTCCCGCGTGCATTAGATGATCTGCCATGCGCAGGGCTACGGCGTCTGTTGGGTCTGGTCGCTTCATCCCGGTAGGGGCTGGCGATGCGCCAATCCGCCCCATACTGGCTGTCCGAGATGCGCAGAAAGGAGGAGGGCTGAAGTGGACCGGAAGTCGTCAGAGTTGCAGCCGGAGGTCCAAGGGTACCGAAGGAGGAGGTCGCCCCTGCCGAAATGGATGCCACCAGTGGAGAACACGTGGCTGTGGGAGTCTCTGCTACACGGCGGGGAATGGAGGCCAGGAGAGGCACGTCCCCAGCCGGAGCGATAACGTCGCCGGTCTCAGGGGCTGGAGTACTCACGACAGCTGCAGGGGCCAGATACTCGGAGAGGGCATGCCGGCGCGACTTGAGGGCCCTGGGAGATATGCGGCTGCAGGCTGAGCAATCCTCCATGGGGTGCTCTTTTCCCAAGCACCGGAGGCAGAGATGGTGGGAGTCCGAATTTGCCATTTTCCGTGAGCAGCCTGGGCATTTTTTGAATCCTGGTTTCTTCATGTTTTGAGGTAAAAGATGAGAGCAAAATAACAAACGTCTTGCTGGCAAGGCGGAAGACAAAGACTGGCCAGCTAGGGGCGGATCTGGAGGTGGGGCTAGTGGTCATGCCCAGGGGGCTAAAGCCTTCTGGGCTAATGAGAGCACTTCCGTCTATGGCGCCGTCGGATGACGTCACCACTTGTGGCTGACTCATCCTGCTTGTCCTGGGAGAAAGACCCCTCCCTATTAGAATCAGAACCGTAATTTTTGTGCGCTTTGTTGTAAAGTATGTGCGCTCACTTGGCGATGTGTGTGCACGTGCACACGCGCACAGCTTAGAGGGAACAGTGTCCACAGTCTTCCCTGCAGTACTCTTTCAAACATTATCAAAGTTTTGGGAAGATAAATTCCTTCTATTCTCTTGTATGTTAGAAGCCAGGGACAATGGAACAGCTTTTTGTTTGGAGGGGAGGCAAATCAGTCTTCAAGCCTAACCCCCAAGCTCCCTAGTTGCTGATGGCGTGTGGACTAAAATGCTGGCAGCCCATTCTCTTCTACTTCCTATACAGGCATTTCTTTCAAGGTGGCCACAAAGACCCCTCCCTAATTCCTTAAACTACTTTTGAGTCTTTACTGATTCTTCATTTGTACCTAGTAGCACAAGGCTATCTAATTCACCTGCCTTTCATATTTCTCTATAGAAAGACTTCCCAAACCTACGCTGGGGAACCTATTGCTAGTTAAGTTTTCAGGATATTCACAATGAATACCTATGAGATGCATTGCATGGAAATTTATCTCATGCATAGCAACTGTGGAAATCCTGAAAACCAAACTAACTGTAGAGTCCCTAGAACAGGTTTGGGAAGCCCTGTTCTAGACAAACTCTGCATTCTGCATGCTGAAGCGGCTGGAGGCAAATAACTTCCATCTCTTGTGGTCCTTCTCCAGCTCTGTTCTCCTCGCTATGGTTGCCTCTGTCATCATTTTTATGGTTCTATGGTTCTTCCCACCTGCAATGAGATAGACTCTCCAGAGACCTGATCTTCTTCCTTTCCAGCTGAGCCCCTCCCCCCTCCAATTCTCTGGATTGGGGAGGGTTCATATGTGAATTGGAAGGGCTGGATTGGGAAGGAGGTGATTTGAGGCTTCAAATGAGTGTCAGTTTCTGCATTAGAGAACCATTTTTCAAAGGATTTACCAGCTAACTTTGGGAGTTAGCAAACGGAAATCTGTGCTGTTGAAAATTCCCTCTTCTCCCTGTCAGGGCCAGCCCGTCCATTGAGCAAGAATGTTTTTTGCATAGGGCCCCGTGTTTCAGGGAGCCCCGCGCAAAGAACATTCTGCTTTAAAAATAAATTACATTTAAAAAAAAAGCTGGCTGCTGCCGCTGCCGCCGCAGCAGAATCGACTGTCCTGCGGAGCCCCCCCTGCCCGGCTGAGCTCTCCCTGCCCGGATGAGCCTCTCCGCGACGGCTTTCAGATCCGCGAAGGGAGAGTGTCTCCTCGCGGCTCTGTTAAGCCCCCAGACTCTCTCCCTTCGCGGATCTGAAAGCCATCGCGGAGAGGCTCAGCTGGGCAGGGAGAGCTCAGCCGGGGTGGGGGGGCCCGCGGGACAGTTGATTCTGCTGCTGCTGCTGCTGCGGCGGCAGCAGCAGGAGCCAGCTTTTTTTTTTTTAAATTTTCCATGGGCCGATGGGGGGGGGGGAGGGGGTTAGGACTGGTAATGGGCTGTGGACTGATGGGGGGGTTAGGACTGGAAATGGGCTATGGGGGGCTAGGACTGGAAATGGGCTGATGGGGGGGGTTAGGACTGGTAATGGGCTGTGCGCTGATGGGGGGTTAGGACTGGTAATGGGCTATGGGGGGGCTAAGTCTGGAAATGGGGTGATGGGGTTATGACTGGAAGTGGGCTGATGGGGGGTTAGGACTGGTAATGGGCTATGGGGGGCTTAAACTGAAAATGGGGTGATGGGGGTTAGGACTGGAAGTGGGTTGATGGGGGGCTAGGACTGGTAATGGGTTGGGGGGTTGCTAGGATTAGAAATGGGCTGAGTGGAAGGGGAGGCTTGAACTGCAAATAGCTGATGGGGACGGGGACTTGGAATGGAAATGGGCTGAGTGGAAGGGGGCTTGAACTGCAAATAGCTGATGGGGAGGGTGGCTTGGAATGGAAATGGGCTATTAGGGGAGGGAGCTAGGACAGTAAATGGGCTGATGGAGCAGCTAGGATAGGACTGGAAATGGGCTGTTGGGGGAGCTAAGATTGGAAATGGGCTGTGGTGGGGGCTTGGATTGAAATGGACTCATGTAGGGGCTAGAACTGGAAGTAGGCTCATGGGGGGCTTGGATTGGAATTGGGCTGAGTGGAAGGGAGCTAGGATTTGACATGGGCTGATGGGCTAGGAAAGGACTAGAAATGGGCTGATGGGGGGGCTGGGATTGGAAATGAGCTGATGGAGGGACTCGGATAGGACTGGAAATGGATGGGGAGCTAAGACTGGAAATGGGCTGATGGGGGGCTAGGACTGGAAATGGGCTGATGCAGGGACTAGAAGGGAGTGGATGCTGGGTGAGGCTGGAACTAGAAGGGAGCTGATGTTGGGGGAGGATTAGAATGGGATGGGGCTGGGAGAGTGAAATGGAGAGGGGAAAAATATTTTTTGTGGGAGGGATGAAAAAATCTACAATTGGCCGGGTATTGGGAGAGTAAGTAGTGATTGAGGATGGAGGGGTAAAATCTGAGTGGATGAAATAGGAATGAGGAAAGAGCAAAAGGAGAAGGATTAGTATGTTAAAACAGATGTAGAGAGAGAGAATGGAAAAAAACTAGAAGAGAGAAGAAAGGACAAATGGACAGCAGACAATGGAGAGTTAGCAGAAGACACGAAGAAACCAGAAGAAAGTGGCTGGAGCAATTGCAACTGAAAAAAAAATGCACAAAAGGTAGAAAAAAATCTCTTTATTTTGAATTTATTAACTGGAATATGTCAGCTCTGGGAAATGTGCATCATTAACGTCTGTGCTTTGTTTAGTACAAGAGGAAATTAATTTATAGTTTTATTTCTACAGTGTTGTACATTCCAAGTTTGGCTTTTGGGGTTCCCAGGTTAATTATTGCCTTCCTGTTTCTAAATTGTGATTCCTTGTTTGGTGATGGTCTATGTTCTGCATGTGTAACTGAGCTGAGGTATTCTGTTTATGTAATTCCTATTTGACATTGCCACTTGTTCTCTTTCCCCAGTAGGTCATGTATTGTTGTTCTCTAAAATGTATTTGTTTAATATTTGCAGTGTTGCCTTTTGATAGGTAGGGTCTGGTGCTTTGTGAGTCCTGGAAGTGCTGTTATGATACGGCGGGTTTGCTATGGGTTCTAAATGGGCAGTGTTTGTAGTAGTTCCTAATGTGCCTGGCGGTTGGCACTGGATTATAGTAATGTAGAAATCTTTTAGTCTTTCTTTATCCATACATTCATTAAGAGACGTGTTTACTAAAAGTTAGTGTATGGTAACATTATGCAAATATTTGTGCAAATAAGGCCACTTATGCAAATGAGGCCCCACACCGAGTCTCTGCACATGGCCCCGCACCTCTCCTGGGCCGCCCCTGCTCCCTGTAGCTATTCAGCAGGAACAAGGGGGGATTTTCAATAGCACACTTGTCAGCTGACCATCTCTCAATGGCCTTGATGCAGAGACCTTGTGCTAAAGCGCACTTTTAAGTCACAAATGTTTCCCACCAATGCTGTAAGCGAACAGCATGCAAATAAGCTGTGTGCCAAAAAGTCTGCACTAAACAAGGAGAGCAGGCCAGAAATATACACACAGGGGTCTGTGTTAGCAACACCTATTCCTTGCACACAGTTTGGCACTTGGAAGCATGTGTTGGAATGCTACCAGGCACATACAGCAATATTATTCTTCACAGAAGTACTGCCCAGAATAATATCGGTATTCATACACAATGATTTTCTTCTGCACGGAAATTCTGCATAGAATAATGATGAATATGTGCCAAATAGCATTCCAGCATATGCGCATTTTACATCAATTCTCTTCAGCAAAGCCAGAAAACAGTTGCGGGTGCTGTATATTCAAGAAACAAGTATAAATTCCTCACCAGTACTGACCTCAAACCTATGAGCTAACTCTTTACACTTCCTCAGACCTCACGTTAAGATCCCAGTGTTGCACAAGGCCTTCTGGTCTGCGCACGTCTCTGCATCTGCAGCTAATTGCTTCCTTACCATCCATTTAAATGGCTCTAAATGTGCTGTGCGCTGCTGTCGGCTCATGCGCAAATCTTATTCTTTCATTGGTAGTGCACAAAATTGTATGCTAAAACGCAGCTAACCTGTGCACAAAGCCTAGTACACTTTTCTGCATCAAGGCATTTCTACAAATTTCCATCTCCCATCAAGGAGACGCCTGGGAGGATAAAAGATATACTAGAAATTCAAGAGCTGATTTTCTAAAAGGCCGATATTCAAACACTATGGCGGTCAGTTGTGATGCTTGAATAGCGGAGGGGGGTTCAGCAGCGGTATCCAGAAAGGAGCTGCCATTGACTATCCAGGCTGAGAGGTGCTAACCGGATAAATGGTGAATACTCAGCCAGCTGGCTGGCAAAGTGCTTTCAATATTGACCCCTCAGGATTTAGATAACAGAAGCAGACAGCAAAGATAAACACTGAATTCGAAGCAATTGAACTTTTAAAAAAATCAGCTAGCAGCCAGAAATTGGAGCTTACATTCAGAATAGAAAACAAAATGAACATCAGAAAATAGTGTCTTATCCCACTGCAGAATCCAGATTGGACATCTGGGCTTTTGTATTAGTTGCATTTTCTGGGGCTAGGGATTACTCCACTAGCGCAGCAAAAATAAAGGATGTGGTATCCCTAAGGGGTTTTCTCATTTTGATTCCATGAGAAAATGCTTCATACATCTGACGCAACATTAGCAAAAACAAACATGGCAACATAGCTGGTTAGCAATAATGCTTGCATGGAGTAATTTTATAAGGTATTTTTGTACATAAAGTTGGCTTTTAGGAAAATTGCCTTTTATAAAATTGCCCAGCGTTTAGGTACCTAAACCTATGCACATAAATTTGCCTGACGTGATTGGAAGCATTCCTGGGGATTTGGTTTGCACTTGTGCATGTATTTTATAAAACAAAATAGCAAATCTGTGGGTGCCTGGGAGCAACGTTCCCTCCAAGCTGCACGGCAATCTTCTGGCTCACTGCTGCCAATTGTCACCTATCGCTTTCCACTGCAACTTTACCTGCTGCCTCAAACAGGCTGTGGTTACACCTCTCCTCAAAGAACCTTCACTGTCCTTCTAATTATTAGATAAGTATCAAATTCTTTGGGGAAAAAAACTACCATTTTTGCTATGAATAATTTAGAAAAAAAATTAAAAAATTGAAAAATATTAATAAGCAAAATTTAGACTGATCTGAAAAAACATTTATGAACTGTTCATTACACCAGTCCTGTGGCTAAATCGTATATCATGTCAGTCTTATAACACAGGTCTGCAAAAAAAATTTTTTTCGAAAGCTGTTTTGGTTATTCCACGTAATCTTTATGTTTTTTGGTGTGCTGAATCTAAAAATGACCTCCATTTTGTCATAGGACATCACGTTTCCTGACAATTTAGGTAAATATGTTAAATAAGGCAATACATCAAAATAAATGGAAATAGACTTATAAAATTAAAGTTTTATTACAATATTTTCATGAAAATCCTTTTTTGAACTGAAATGAGCTCACCTACACACACTAAACTCGATTCTTCTTCCTTGTGAGGCTCCTCTTGGTGCATTTACGCTTGTGAGTAGCATCTGGAATGTCTCTCTGAAGCATCCAACAGTAGTCTGCCATCATTGTAATGCTCCATTTTCCCTGGTATTTCCTTTCCATCTCTTTAATGTCTTGGTGGAATCGTTCACCTTGTTCCTCACTCACAGCTCCTAAATTTTCAGGAAAGTAGTGAAGGTGGGACTGGAGGAAATGCACTTTCAAACTCATCAGGCAACCTAACGCTTGAAATGCTTTCAGCATTCGTCCGACGATCTTTTTGTAGTGAGGATCTTTGTTATTGCCTAAAACTTTCTGTACAACTTTTTTAAATGCAATCCACCCTTCTTTTTGAGGATCCGTCATGGTATTGACAAACTCGATCAACTATAAGACTTCTAATGTCTGGTCCGACGAACACACCTTCCTTCAATTTTGCCTCCGATAGGCCTGGAAACTTGGTGACCAAGTATTTGAAGCATTCTCCATCTCTTGGCAGTGATTTTACGAATTGCTTCATCAATCCCAATTTTATGTGGAGAGGTGGTAGAAGAACTTTATGGGAAGGTACCAAAGTTTCTCGGAGGACATTTTTTTCACCAACTGTTAGCACCCTCGGCTGCCAACTCTTCTTGGTCCAGTGATTTTGTCGGTCTCGACTGTCCCATAGACACAGAAAACAAGGATATTTGGTATACCCAGCTTGTTGCCCGAGCAGCATGCACAAGACCTTCAAGTCCCCACACACTTGCCAACCATGGTCTTCATATTTAAGTTTACGAAGAACCAATTCCAAGTTCTCGTAGGTTTCCTTCAAGTGTACGGAATGACCTACAGGTATGGAAGCGTAAAAACCGTTGTGGAGTAAAACTGCTTTGAGACTTCTTTTTGAAGAATCTATAAAAAGACACCATTGCTCTGAACCATATTGGATTTTAAATTGACCCATCAGACCTTCGACATCGATGCAATAAACCAACTTGTCTTCCTGGGCGAAGTAAGGAACGAACTCCTTTTCACGATGTCTGAACCATGAAGATGACACTTCTGGCAACAATAAATTCCTGCTTTTCAGCCTTGATCCGAGTAACTCAGCGGCATCTTTGGGAAGATTCAAGTCTCTTACCAAATCATTCATCTCCTCCTGAGAAAACAATTTTGGTCTTGTATCATCTTCAAAGTCAGAACTTGATTCGTCATCTGGTTCAGGTATGACTTCACCTTCATCGGAGCTAGGTATCTCTTCCAATGTAGCAGGGGGCTTGGGTACTGGTATATCTGTGCCATGGGGGATGGGACGAATTGCCGAGTGAAGATTGGGGTATGAAATGGAATGCTTCCATTTGGAATTAAACCCTTTCACATCACATGAACAAAAGTAACAGTCGTCACTATGGTTCTTTTGCTCTCGCCATACCATAGGAATCCCATAACGGAAAGATTTTTTCTTACCCTTGAACCAGTTTCAGAGGTCCTCAACACACCGTTTGCACACTTTATGAGGCGCCCAGACTTTATCTTGATCTCCAATTTTTAGTCCAAAGTATGCAAAGTATACTTTTTTCACAAAGTCTGTAATATTCTGCTGTTGCTTCAACACTGTATATTCACCACAGATGAAACAGAAACTGTCTGGCGAATTAATACACTTTCGCAGAGCCATAACATAACGGTTGAAGAATGACAAGCTAACACGAATTGCGATGAAAAAGTGTGAACAGCCTAGAACCAAGAACCTGATGATGATTCGTGCACAAGTGTGGCATGCAGGAGAGAGCAGCTCTGTGTCTGTACACGAGACGTCACAGTGCTGGCCACGCCCCCCTGCACTGACCGGAGCTGCTGCTATCTGCCCTGTCTCTCCCTCCCACTGGATTCTTCAGGAAAGATTAACCCCTTCTACCATTAGAAGCACGGACTTAAAACTTGCTTAGCTTATATATATTGCTGACCATCAGATTTACAGTGCTATATTTTTTTTTACATAACTCGGACAACCCCTTTAAGGTTTTTTTGGCATTTTATATCTTAAATGCACTTATGTGAATTAATTAATAGTAATTTGAAAAAATTTGATAAATTTGAAGACAATTTTGCATGTTGTAGCAAATCATGACGTCTAGGAGTTTTTTCAATATTTTATTTGTTTTCAGCACACCAAAATACATGGAAATTAGATGAAAATAATCAAACAGCTTTTTAGTCACAGACCTGTGGAATGCTTCAAATACTTGGTCACCAAGTCTCCAGGCCTGTCGGAGGCAAAATTGAAGGAAGGTGTGTTCGTCGGACCAGACATTAGAAGGCTTATAGTTGATCAAGAGTTTGTCAATACCATGACGGATCCTCAAAAAGAAGGGTGAATTGCATTTAAAGAAGTCGTACAGAAAGTTTTAGGCAATAACAAAGATCCTCACTACAAAAAGATCGTCGGACGAATGCTGAAAGCATTTCAAGCTTTAGGTTGCCTGATGAGTTTGAAAGTGCATTTCCTCCAGTCCCACCTTGACTACTTTCCTGAAAATTTGGGAGCTGTGAGTGAGGAACAAGGTGAACGATTCCACCAAGACATTAAAGAGATGGAAAGGAAATACCAGGGAAAATGGAGCATTACAATGATGGCCGACTACTGTTGGATGCTTCAGAGAGACATTCCAGATGCTACTCAGAAGCGTAAATGCACCAAGAGGAGCCTCACAAGGAAGAAAAATCGAGTTTAGTGTGTGTAGGTGAGCTCATTTCAGTTCAAAAAAGGATTTTCATGAAAATATTGTAATAAAACTTTAATTTTATAAGTCTATTTCCATTTATTTTGATGTATTGCCTTATTTAACATAGTTACCTAAATTGTCAGGAAACGTGATGTCCTATGACAAAATGGAGGTCATTTTCAGATTCAGCGCACCAAAAAACATAAAGATTACGTGGAATAACCAAAACAGCTCTCGAAAAAAGGTTTTTGCAGACCTGTGTAATTATTCTCCTATTCATCACCTGTGTGTTTCTTTACCATTCCCCTAGACTTCCCCTAGTCCCTAGTTTGTTGTCTGTCTTGATTAGATTGTCAACTCTGTAAAGTAGGGATTGTCTCTTATATGTATATGTACAGCATTGCTTATGCCTTGTAGCATTATACAAATGATACGTAGTCGTAGGGAGAGGTACTGCGATATTGCATTTTTAGTTGCGAGGAGCAGATAGTATTGCCACTCTCTGTAACCTCAGGCAAGTGACTACATGCTTCCTTGCCTCAGGTGCAAATTTAAGTCCCTATTTACTAAGCATTTTTCCTATTGGCATGCAATATGCTTTTGTTATGGAAGGTGGTGTAGAAAAAAGTGACTAAAATAACACTAAATGGGAGAAAACCTTCAAATACATAGGCCCCCTTAGATTGTAAGCTCTCTGGGGACAGGAACATATCTGCTATATATAAATGTCATTCACTTGGGCTACCAATGAAAAGGTACAAGCTAAATATAAATATACGAGTTTTCTAGCTTTTGGAAGGTATCATCTTTACTCAACTCCTTGTTGGCTTATTTTAAATCTTTTTTATTACAGATCATGTTGTATAAACTTCTCTTTGCTCATCTGTTTTATGTCCTGCAAGACATTTCCACAGTTTCATGCATCAACACGTCAAGAAGACTCTAATGCAAGTCTTTCGAAACCTGTCCTGGAGACTCCAGAGCTAGTCAGGTTTTCAGGATATCCACGACTATGCATGAGGTAAACCTCCATGGACTGGAGACTTAGCAGAATCAACTTGATCTCACGCATAATCGTTATGGATATCCTGAAAACCTGAATGGCCGTGATGTCCCAGGATAGGTTTGGGGAGCTCTGCTCTGAAATCTGTAACTCTGCCCCACCCTGTGTTGTAGCAAAAAGACTATTCTCAAGGGCTGCATCATATCATTACGCCAAAGAAACACCGTGAGAATGGGAGGCAATGAGACACCTCAGATGCCCTGCCCAAAGCGATGGCTTCTGCGTTTTGGTATTTGTGGGGGGAATATTTGTTCCAGGGGCACTGGCTATTAAGGGGATTTGGAAGGTTCCCTGGAGAAAGGACACTGCCAGGGCAGGTTCCTCCTCTGACCTTGTAATTATTTGAGATTCCAGCTGCTTTGGAGGTTATTCTCTTTTAACTTTATTTTGTTATTTCCTAGTGTTTTATCTTCTTCAGTTAATGAAGTTATGTGATCCTATAAATGTTTATTGTGTAAACTCCCCTTTTAACTCCCTCCCTGTCACTGCTCTTTGGTCTACTTGAAAGAGACAGAATATCTTGGTTGCTTTAAGTAGTTGCTCGGCAACTCCAATTGAAAAAAAGAGAACAAAATGTAACCAATCCAAAGACAAAGTGAAAGATTTTGGTGACATGTGACCCCTGTATGAAAAGGGCAGGCATAAAAGATCCCGCCATCCTCTCCTGGTGCCTTTAAGATTCATTCTGCTTTCCTGCACCAATAAATATGGATTAGCAAAGGCTCCTTTTCCCACCGCCCCATCTTTCCACTTCCTTTTTATACAAAGCTGACACCAAAATACTTTTGCAGGTCATCAAAAACAGAATCAAATCAATTGTTCAACAGTGTGTACATGAGACCCAACTAGGATTTAGAAGAGGCACATAGCAAGAGATGGGTATTTGTCTTTTAGCAATAGTAAAAGGGAGAACAACGCAGAGGAAATATCATCTACGTATGTCTTCGTTTTGTGGATTATACCAAAATGTTTTAGAGTAAAGAATAGCCAACTGGTAGAAATAACAACGACCTTTGTGAACAGTCCACAGGTAGAAAACCTGCCTATCTACTTCTGTTGCTACCTTGCTCAAAAAACTTAGGAAAGAGTCAGAACATAGGCAACTATCCAAAAGGTTGTCTGGAATCAACATTGACTTGATGGCACTTAACAACAAGTTTTCCACACGCATTTTCTAGCAAATTTTGAAAGGGGAACTACCGGTGTACACTGCACCTGTCATTTGTGTAGGCAGAGAGTGGGGGTAAAATAGCACCCAGACATTTAAAAATGTCAAATATGCTTGCTATTTTACTTCCCCTATCTAAGCATGATCAAAGGAAGAAAGCTTTTTAATACAACTGACAGAGTGCATTGTGAACCTTGCAAAGACTTTAAATTCTTTGAGGGATATTCTCAGAGAGGCAAATTTACCAGGGTAGATTGATAATTGCCTATGCAAATGTTGTGAAATATGCCCTTAATGAAGGTAGTTTTATACGAAGGCACTTAGGCAGAAAAAGCACATAGGACCATTTGTTGTCCCTATTTTATAAAGGCTAAAGATGTGCTTATGTGCCTTTATAAAACCCCTCCCCAAAATCTCCTGCATAACATTACAGCTACTTCAAGGCAGAAGTAACTTTGTGCGTGCACGTGCCGGTAGGAATTGCTCCATTGGTTATATTTTATGAACTAATACTGGTGATGAATCATCTTAGAGTTTAGGACCAAAGGCCTGAACAGACAAGGCTTAAGTCTCTTGTGAAAAGTCAAATCACCCTTCTTGTTCCTGAATTGTACTAACCTTGAGTTTGCATTTGGAAAGCTGAGCTCATACAATCCAAAAAACGCCTCATGTTTTTCCCTTTTACACCATCTCATGCCTGTTAATGTTGCTCTTGTCTTTATCTTTATTGGAATATTTGATATACTGCCTGGGCCGAGGCGTCTAGGCAGTTTACAAAAATAAAAATGCTACAAACCGTGTCAGGAAGAAGAAAGGAACACCAATATTAAGACAGAAAAGGAAAGAGGAGAGAGAGAAAGACAATAAACGCAGGAGGGAGGGAGGTAATGGGGCCATGAAGCAGCATCAGGGGTGGGGGTGGGGGGGGGAGATTGAATGCAAGGGAGAAAAGGTGGGTTTTCAGTAGGGTCTTAAAACAGGGGAAGGAGAGCTCCAAATGGAGATGGGGTGGGAGAGAATTCCAGAGGTGGGGACCAAGAAAGAAGAAAGCAGAGGAGCGAGTAGATTCAAGATGGGCATGCATGGCAATGGGAGGAGTAGGCGCTTAGCATGAACCTGTCTAAGGGAGCGGTGAGAGGTGTGCAGATGAATTAGGTCTGAGAGGTATCGTGGGGTGCTGGTGTGAATGGAGGGGTGAACGAGTGTAAGAATCTTATATTGAATGCAGTAGGGTATTGGCAGCCAGTGCAGATGAATGAGTACCGGGGAGGAGTGTGTGAGAATGTGTGCTGTGGTGTTCTGAAGTAGTTGTATTTTGTATTGCAATCTGTACTTCTCCTACTTTCCCTTCCTGTCTTCATTTTCTCTCTTACGCTTTCTCATTGTCTATATCTGATAAATGTTTCCCTGGGGTCTGGTTTGTACAGTGCATTGGTTGGTTTATATGGGGTGCTGGTTAGGTTTATTGGTAAGAGCAAAATGTTGGTTGAAATAAAAAAAAAATGTAGACTATGATGATGACAGATAAAGACCCCGGGATCATCTAATCTGCCCGTTTTGAGGGTAATTTTATAAGGGGATGCCTAGTTAAAGCACATCTTAAGATGGCTATGTTAAGCCTGTTTTATAAAGACAAATAGGCGCCTACTTGTCTTTATAAAACACTAGTCTAAGTTGCTTGACACGCATCTCTGTTGCAGGTGTGGACATTTATACCAGCCCTTGCACTGGGGTAAATGTCCACACCTACATTTTTCTAGTAGGCATGTAAATTATACTATTTTATAATCTATGGGTGTAATTGCGCAATGCTGCCCAAGTTCTGCCCAAACTCCATCCATGTGCATATCCATCATCAAAGTATGCATCATAATAGCAAAGTGCACACTTCCATACCAGTCGGTATAAGAGGTCCTTCATGCACCGATGTGGCCACATAGCATGTGGGAATCACGTAATAAAATTACATAGTAATATAGCAAATGATGGCAGATGAAGACCAGCACGGCCCACCTAGTTTGCCCAGTAAGGTAGCTAGCGTTGTATCTACTGCTCCGTGTAGGTTACTCTCTTCTATGCCTTTGTTTAGGGATGTACCCACCACTGTATGTGGGATACCCCCTCTTCATCTTTGTTTATGATTGTATCTGCTGCTCAACACAGCTTACTCCCCTCTATGCCTTTGATTAGGGTTGTACCCAATGTCCTGTACAGGTTACTGTCCTCTATTTTTTGAAGTGTAGTAGTTATTTAAGTTTTCTTTGATTCTATCTTCTTGCTATATAGGGATCCTCTGTGTTTGTCCCGTGACGTTTTGAAGTCTGTTGCTGTTTTTGCCCCCACCACCTCCATCAGGAGGGAATTCCAAACATCCACCATCCTTTCAGTGAAAAGGTTTTTCCTGACATTGCTTTTAAGTTTTCCTCCTTGCAACTTCATTTCATGTCCTCTAGTTCTACAGCTTACCCGTCTTTGAAAAAGTTTTGTTTATTTATGAATACCCTTTAAATATTTAAATGTCTGTATCATATCTCCTCTGTTCCTCCTCTCATCTAGGGTATATATATTTTGGTCTTCAAGTCGCTTTTTATATGTCTTCTGGCACATGCTCAATATCATTTTGGTTGCCTTGCTTTGAACCAATTCAAGTCTTTTTTTATCCTTTTCAAGGTATAGTCTCCAAAACTGAACACAATTCTCCCAGTGAAGCTTCACCAACAATTTGTACAGGGGCATTAATACCTCCTCCTTTCTGCTGGTTATTCCTCTCTGAATGCATCCTTCTGGTTTTGGCCACCACCTTGTCATATTGTTTTGCCACATTGAGATCCTCAGATACTTTCACCAAATGGTCTTTCTCCTGGTCCGTGTACACCAGCCTCTTGCCCACTATCCTTTGATTTCTGCATCCCAGGTACATCACTCAGCACTTTTTTTGAATTAAACCTTAACTGCCAAACATTATACTATTTTTATAATTTTTATACATCTTTTCTCATGTTGTCTACTCCCTCCAAAGTGCCCACTCTGTTGCAAATCGTCATGTCATCTACAAAAAGGCAAACGTTTTCTTTTAATCCTCTGGCAATATCACTCACAAAGATATTGAACAGTATAATCCCAGGACCAATCCCTGAGGCGCTCCACTACTCACCTTCCTTTCTTCTGAGTGACTTCCATCTACTGCCACCCTCTGTTGGCTGTCAGTCAACCAATTTCCGATAGAGTTTACCACCTTGCGATCCATCTCCAGGCTGCTCAATTCATTCGCAAGCTTCCTATGAGGAATAGTATCAAAGGCTTTGCGGAAATCTAAGTAGACCACATTCAGCACATGCCTTCAATCTACTTCTCTGGTCACCAAATTAAATAAACCAATCGGATTTGTTTAGCATGACCTTCCTTTGGTAAAATTATGTTGTCTTGTATCTTGCAACCCATTGGATGGGTGTCTGCGCTAACCTTTGGGCCCCAACATGTGCTACCGGTGCATTTCTTCATAAACAAGCTCCTTTATTTTTTTAACTAACAAAAAAATCACATGCAACAAATAATTTCTAAAGGAAAGGCATAGAAACTAGGATCAAGCGATAAAATAGAAGAGCAAGTTTAGAAAATAACATTGAAATCCTGGTTCTCAGATTAGGTCACAAATGAAAGGGGGGGGGGGCTATTGATTAGAGGGAAATAGCAAACAATATCCACTAGGTAAATAAGGCAGCACAAGCTAGTACAATCGGTGCATTTAATTGAGATGAAGAAGAGCTGCCTAAGTGGGCAAGATAGAGAAGCTACAGTTTTACCCAAAATAAATAACAACAGCTGCAAGGACTTGAAAAAGACATGTTTGACTCCTTGATTCAAAACAACATATTTACAAGTATACAGTTCTGGTCAACATTATTGGCACCCTTGCATTTTAGGTATGCTGTGTACAATTTCTTGAGAAATAATTGGAAATATTCCAACTGTATGCCATCATAATATTGTTCAACGGGATAGATACAACAAGAAAAAAATGTCTGTGCAACTTAGATGTAGTGATTTCCGGGGGGGGGGGGGGGGGAATATGACCTGGACAGGATTAATGGCACCCTTCACTAATATTTGGTTGCACAATCCTTGACAGTGATGATAGCCTCCAAATATTTCTTGTAGCCATCTATAAGTTTCATACATCTGTCTGCTGGTAGTTTCTCCCACTCTTCAACTGCGATTTGTTCCAGCTCATGAATGTTTCCAGGATTCCTTTTACCAATGGCAGATTTCAACTCTTTCCAAAGGTTCCCAATTAGATTTATCAGGACTCATTACTGGTCAGTTTAAACAGTCCATTTTTTCTTTTTGTATAAGTCACTGGTGAGGCCTCACTTAGAATACTGTGTTCAGTTTTGGAGCCCGTATCTTGCGAAGGATGTAAAAAGAATGGAAACTGTTCAGAGGAAGGCAACCAAAATGATTTGGAGCCTGCGTCAGAAGCCATATGAGAAGAGAAGACCTAAATATATACACTTTGGAGGAGATGAGGGATAGGGGAGATATGATTCAGACCTTTAAATACTTAAAGAGAAATAATGAACAAACAAACCTCTTCCAAAGACGGGGAAGCTGTCAAATGAGAGGGCATAACATGACGCTGCAATGTGGTAAATTGAAAGGCAATCTCAGGAAATACTTTTTCACTAAGAGGGTGGTGGATGCTTGGAATGCCCTCCCGATGGAGGTGGTGGGGGCAAATACATTTACAGAATTCAAAATGGCATGGGACAGACACAATGGATCCATTTATAGCAACAGAATAAAATCAAAATAAACTGAACCATCTAACTTCTCAACAAATAGGGATGTCCTGCATGGAGCGGTGGGTTCACCCCTAAACAAAGACATAGGGAGGGGGTGGCCTGCACAGAGTGGCACCTACTCCTGCCATCTTACTCCGGCTATCTTGCTGGGCAGACTAGATGTACCATACTGGTCTTTATCTGCCGTCATTTACTATGTTGCTATGTAACCATTCTTTTATACTTTTGTATGTATGTTTGGGGTCATTGTCCTGCTGGAGGACCCATGACCTTCGACCCAGACCTAGCATTCTGACACTAGGTAGCACATTTCACTCCAAAATACCTTGGTAGTTCTCTGACTTCATGATTCCTTTAATACGTTCCAGGCCTCCAGTTCCTGAGGCAGCAAAACAGTCCCACAACATTATGGAACCTCCACCATATTTAACTGTAGAAGGGTGTTTTTTTCCTTATAAGCTTCATTCTTCACCTATAAATTTATCACTGGTCTGCATTGCCAAAGAGCTCAAGTTTGGTTTAAACTGTCCACAGAACATTTTCCTAGAAGGATTTTAGTTTCTCAAGGTGAATTTGGGCAAAGATCAGGTGTGACTTTTTATGTCTGTCTTTGAGCAGTGAGGTCCTCCTTGGTCTTCACCTATGAAGTCCTTCTTTGTTTAGTGCATGCTGTATGGTGCAGGTTGAAACCAGCACTCCAGATTGCTCCAGGTCAGCCTTAAGCTCTTTGGATGCTGTTTGTGGTATTTTTCCAACAGTTACACTAACTTCAAAGACTTATTGGATTAATTTTCCTCTTCACACCACATCCTGGGAGGTTCTTGATAGTTCCTTGAGCAGAAAACTTTTAATAACATTGCAAATTGTAGACACAGGAATCCCAAAGTCTTTGGAGATGGCTTTGTACCCCTTTGAAGTTTGCTGTTTGGTGAGAATGGTGAGTGTTTGGGTCTCGGGCAGCTCTCTTGTCTTCACCATTGTGAAAATGGAACAGGGAGTGAATGTAGCCATTTTAAACATTAGAGCCATCATTCATTGGTTGATTCAAGTCATATGAGTACTAATTGATCACAGGTGCGTCTAATTTTACTGCAATGGGAATGTGGTTCTTCTGTTCAAACTGATTTGAATTATTTATAAGGGTGCCAATAATCATGTCCTGATAATATATAAAACCCAAAAATATCACCATCTATATTATCCTAATTTAAGGTGAAATTTCCCCCAAATCCTACCTTGACTTACCTTAGATAGGCATGGTAAGGTAGGATTTTGGGGAAATTTCACCTTAAATTAGAATAATCATGTCTTGGCAATGTCCCAGTTTTTATATTATTTCCTACCATTTCCTTTTATAATTGATCTTGTTTTATATTATTCTTTTACATGTCAAATATGTGTGCATATATAGTCCAAAGCCATTTCACTGGTCACTTTTCTGTAGAAGATATTGGACATTAAGGGGTTGAACTGCAAGGGTGCCAGTAATATTGTCCACAACTGTATCTCAATCAAACAGTTGCTCTCAATTGAATGAGGTGAGGCCTCGTCAAAAGAAACTGTTTTCCCTGAGTAGAACGAGTGACCTCATGAAACATTCTAATTTTACAATTCAAGAATTTCATAACATTCATATTTAGTGTGGACATCTTGAACATGCAAATAGTTTGTGGCACTTGAGGACCAGAGGTACCCCCTCAGCCCCTGGCTTGAGCAGCAAGGCCTTTGCATATTTTGAGCAGAGAAAGCAAGGGGGATTTTGTCATCTTTCTTCTTTATACCTGCCTTGGAAAAGACAGAGGCCAGTGAAATGCTTTCTAGTCTATCCTCTGAGAAAGCAGAGATACAGGAAAATCCAGCTGTAAACCGCTGTCAGTCTAGTTGCAGCTCGACCTGAGTAGGCATAAAAACAGCAAGGAGGATCCTACCCTGTAAGTTTGAGATCTTGCTACAATTAGCAACCTCCACTAGATTTTCTCCTGGTTAGGCTTTCCCTGCTGTAGAACAAACAAGAACTGATCCCCAGGTCCTTAGAGCATCAGCAGCAAGCGGGGAGAATGGAGATGGGCTGAGCTTTAAGAAGCCACCTGTGAGCAGGGCCGGTGCAAAGTCACCCAGGTGACATTTCTGTCGTATGCCCCCTCCCAATTAGCTTTTAGGCCCCTGGTGTGCCCCTTTCCCCCCCCCCAACCCCCCGCCAAGATTTTGATGATTAAACTCTCACCAGCATCCCTCCCAGAACAGTCTTCTCAAAATACATACTTGGACATCACACTTTTTAACATTTAACTTTATTTTGTAAATATATACATAACGAGGGAGATTTCACGAGGCCACTTACAAAGGTGAGTGGAATTTATGCATATTGCCCATTCTTCCTGCAGGTGAAAGTACGCACTGCGGACTCTGAGTTTGTGGGGCTACCGGGACCCATAGCTTTGCTTGGACAGCAGCTGCTCTTCGCTGTCCCACCAGAAGCTGCTGCGTGGTTTGTTCAGTGGTTGGGATGGTCCTGACTGTGAGCTGTACAGATCAGTCCTATAAGGGGTCCCTAAAAGCTGTTAGACAGGACCAGCTCTAGGCTAACTGCGGAAAAGCAAATAGGCAGAGGCACCCCCGGCATAGTGCCCTCCCCTTTGGAAGTGGAAGTGTCTTCAGCATGGCATCCCCTTTCTCTTTCCGCCTTTGCCCAATATCCCTCCACCTCTGCCCAGCACCGTTGTCCCACCCACATGATGTGAAAGGTTTTGGAAGGCAGAGATGCCAGCAGTGGTCCGCACATCCCAAAAACCAGTCCTGTTTTCGGATCATCCTGAAGTGTCCCAGACATGCCCACTAACTGAGGGAGAGACGAGCATCTTCAGATATATGTTCTGTTGTGCAACTTTCTAAAACCGCAAAAGAAAAAAAGCACATCGGTAACACTTCAGACTTGATTTTACCCGGTGAAAAGAACGTTATGGCTACGATTAGAGGAGCTGCACTGGCAGAGCTTTAGGGAGGTCTCAGGACCGAAGTAGCAGGGGGTGCTGCAGAAGAGGAGCTGGGAGGCGAGAAGGGGTTTCAGTGAAGGATGCCTCCACCTTCCCAGACCCAGCCTTTGTCTGGCCTTTGTGATGGAGAATGCTCTGTTCAGTAGTTCAGTGACACAGTCATTGTTTCCTTGCTGGCAGGAATGTGACCAGTTGCTATTGGAATGAAGGAGAATGGGTGGCTGGGGATCAAGGGTGAAAGGTCATTCTGATTCTGTGGGTCATCTGAAAACAAAACCTTTTGAAATACCTACTCTTCATCACTGCCATCATTGTCTCTTGCCGGCAGGGGCCTGGCATAGTCCTTGAATGCCTCTTTGGCCAGGTCACTGTCCATCACAGCAGTCAGCATCTGGGAATCCGGGACAGCGTGTTATTGTGTGAATGAAAAGCCTTTGTCTTCTGTCACAGCTGTCCGCGTTTGGACTGGAGCTGCTCAAAGAACGGAAGGCAGAAACCAGGAGCTTCTGGGTCACTGAATCAGAAACGAGAACTGTCCCACCTCCAACATCTGTGCCCTGAGAAATCAGGAGTGGGGACTTTGTAGCTCCTCCAGCAAGCACAGTGCAATAGCTGGTGCTTGGTCTGAGTCCTTGTAAAGCAGGTGATGGCATTGAAATGTCCATAGACTCTCTAGAAATTGCTGTAGACTCTCTAGAAATTGCTGTGCAGCTCATAGCAAACTTCTACCGTGAAAGGGGAAGAAAGGAAAAGCACGAGAAATAGAAAAGAGACGCTTCAAGGCTGCTTTTGCATGATAATCACCTTGTTCTCTTGTCACACCCATATGTGTTTTAATCATTTCCTTTTAAAAATGACCCTAGTCCCTTGTTTGTTCTCTTGTATGGCTTGAACAGATTGTAAACTCTTTGGGAAGGGACTGTCTCTTAGGTGCATGTACACACTGCTGTGTATGGCTTGTAGCATTATAGTAATGACACATAGTAGTACTTCAGAGTAGGAGAGGCTCCACTATCTCTCTTAGTCACATAGTAACAGACCAAAATAGCTCATCGAGTCTGCCTAGTCACCTGCCATCCTCAAACCGTGCAGGCTTTTCTCAGGTACCTGTAACATCTGTACAGTGCTGTCAGGCACCTGGAAGGTTCCTGTGGTACTGGCCTGTCTCAGGCACTTGTAACGTCCATACGCATACCTTCTCAGCATACACACTCCATAGAAACCCAGAGCTCTACAACCAAATTGCTAAGACACAGACTATGTAAAAGGGAAGCTGAGTAGAATGGCTGAATCCACCTAAGTGGATTTCCAGCCAGATAAATTGTATGTGCCCTTTTAGCTGCAAATAAAAAAGAGTGTTCCCAATGGTGTAAGGTCACCTTAGATGAAAACCATTGGATATTCAGTGCTGGATCCTATTCAGCATTGTTGGGTTTCTACTCTCTCATTCCTACCAATACCAGCCCCTCCTGCCTCTGTCTAATTCCTTTGCTTCCTTTAAAGTCCACACCATCCGCTTATTTACTCCCTACCTCTCTGGGTAGCTGTCATTTATCAACCTCCCAACAAGTCCACCTCTACCTTCCTCACCAACTTTGGCTCCTGGCTCTCCTCCTTTCTCAATGTATCTTCCCCTTCCCTTATTCTTGGGGATTTTAACGTCCATGTTGATGACCCTTCTGACCCTTATGCCTTAAAGCTCCTTTCCCTAATCTCCTCATTCAATCTCCAGCTGTGCTCTACCGCTCCTACTCACAAGAATAGCCACTGCCTTGACCTTGTCTTCTCCTCCAACTGCTCACCCTCCAACTTCTCCACCTCAGTTCTTCCATTATCTGACCATCACCTGCTAACCTTCACCCTTCATCCTTGGTCTCTCCCAATCTCCATCAACATGTTTAGGAATCTTCACACTATCGACCCTTCAGCTCTCTCCACTGCTGCCTTATCACCTCTTTCCTTCACTATGTCATCTGAGTCCATTGATGAGGCAGTATCTTCCTATAACACTATACTCTCCTCTACCCTGGATGCACTAGCTTCTCCCATTCCACACCTTGAACTAAGTTCAAATATGGGATACTCAATCAAGTCGGGGGTTCTAAGTTAAGGAAAATAAAAAATATATTTATAAAATGCTGGCATGTAAATGTTAGAAGTCTAAAAATTAAGATGGGAGAGTTAGAATATATAGCACTAAATGAGAAGTTAGATATGATAGGTATCTCAGAGACATGGTGGAAAGAGGACAACCAGTGGGACATGTGATACCTGGGTACAAACTATATCATAATGATAGAGCTGATCAAATTGGTGGAGGGGGTCACGCTCTATGTTAGAGAGGGCATTGAGTCACAAAGGATTATAGTTTTGCAGGAAACAAAATTTGCTTTAGAATCTCTATGGATTGAAATTCCATGTAAAAAGGGGAAGGTGATGGCAGTGGGGGTGTACTATTGACCGCCTGGCCACAACGAACAAATGGATGATGAAATGCTCAAAGAAATCAGGGAAGCTAACCAAAGTTACAGCACAGTAATAATAATGGGTGATTTCAATTACCCCGGTATTGACTGGGTCAGTGTCATGGCAGGACATGCTAGGGAGATAAAGTTCCTAGATGAAATAAATGACTGCTTCTTGGAGCAGCTGGTTCATGAACCGACCAGAGGGGAAGCCATTTTGGACCTAGTCCTTAGTGGAACAGAAGATCTGGTGCAAGAGACAAGGGTATTGGGGCCACTTGGCAATAGTGATCATAGCTGATCGCGTTTGATTTAATTAATGGAGGAGGGATGGTAAGGAAATCCACAGTAACTTTAGAAAGGGAGACTATGATAAAATGAGGAAAATAGTTAAGAAAAAACTAAAAGTAGCAGTTGCAAAGGTTAAAGACTTGTATCAAGCTTGGGTGTTGTTTAAAAATACTATCTTGGAAGCCCAGACCAGCTGTATTCCATGCTTTAAGAAAAGTGGAAGGAAATAAAAAAAACTGCCAGCATGGTTTAAAGGTGAGGTCAGAGATGCTGTTGTTGCCAAAAAAGCATCTTTCAGGAAATGGAAAAAAGAGCCAAATGACGAAAACTGGAAACAGCACAAGCACTGGCAAGTTAGATGCAAGGCATTGATATGGCAGGCAAAGAGAGAATTTGAGAAGAAGCTTACTGTGGAAGCAAGAATGTGCAATAAAGACTTTTTCAAGTACATTCATAGCAAAAAGCCCCGTGAGAGAGTCAGTTGGACCATTAGATGATAGAGGGGTAAAAGGGGCACTAAGAGGGGACAAGGCCATAGCGGAGAGACTGAATCAATTCTTTGCTTTGGTTTTTACTAAAGAAGATGTAGGGATGTTACCCATGACTGAAGTGGTATTTAAAGGTGATATTGCGGAAGAATTGAAAGAAATATCGATACACCGGGAAGATGTATTACAACTATTTGATAAACTGAAGAGTAGCAAATCACCTGGACCGGATGGTATACATCCAAGGGCATTTAAAGAACTGAAATATAAGATTGCAGACCTGCTATTAGTAATCTGTACACTATCATTAAAATCATCTGTAATTCCTGAAGATTGGAGGATGGCCCATGTAATGCCAATTTTTAAAAAGGGTTCCAGGGGTGATCCAGGAAATTACAGACCAGTTAGCCTGATGTCAGTACTGGGAAATATGGTAGAAACCATCATTAAGAAAAAAATTTCTGAACATGTAGATAGTCATGGCTTAATGGGAGACAGCCAACATGGCTTTAGACAAGGAAAATCTTGTTTTACTAACCTGTTATGTTTTTTTGAAGTAGTGAATAAATAGATGGACAAAGGTGAGTTGGTTGATACAGTGTATCTGGACTTTCAGAAAGCCTTTGACAAGGTCCCTCATCAGAGACTTTTGGCAAAACTTAAAAGTCATGGGATAGGAGGCAATGTACTATGGTGGATCAGGAACTTGTTAAAAGATAGAAAGCAGAGGGTAGGACTAAATGGCCAATTTTCCCAATGGAAAAAGGTGAACAGTGAGTACCCCAGGGATCTGTGCTGGGTCCACTGCTTTTTAACACATTCATAAATGACCTGGAAATGGGAATAATGAGTGAGGTTATCAAATTTGCAGATGACACAATACTATTTAAAGTTGTTAAAACCCATGAGTATTGTGGAAAATTGTAAGAGGATCTTGATAAATTGGAAGACTGGGCATCAAAACAGCAGATGAAATTTAATATGGAGAAGTGCAAAGTTATGCATCTAGGAAAGAACAACCCAAACTATGGTTACACGATGCAAGGTTCCACATTAGGAATCACCACCCAGGAAAACAATTTAGGCATCATTGTGGATAACATGTTAAAACCCTCGGCCCAGTGTGCAGCGGCAGCCAAGAGAGCAAATAGAATGCTAGGAATCACAAGGAAAGGAATGGAAAATAAAACAAAGGATATTATAATGCCTCTATATAGTTCCATGGTGAGACCGCACCTTGAATATTGGTGCAATTCTGGTCACCATATCTTAAAAAGGATATAGTGCTATTAGAAAAGGTACAGAGAAGAGCCTCCAAAATGGTAAAGGGGATGGAAGGATACACCTATGAAGAGAGGCTAAAAAGGTTAGGGCTCTTTAACCTGGAAAAGAGACAGCTGAGGGGAGATATGATAGAGGTCTATAAATTAATGGACGGAGTGGAACGGGTAAACGTAGATTGATTGTTTACATCATCAGAATATAGAAAGGCTAGGGGACATGCAATGAAGCTACAAGGTAACCTATTTAAGACTAATAAGAGAAAATATTTTTTCACTCAACGTATAATCAAACTCTGGAATTTGTTATCGGAGGATGTAGTAAAATGTGTTAGTGTAGCTGGGTTTAAAAAAGGTTTGGACAAGTTCCTGGAGGAAAGGTCCATAAACCATTATTAAAAGGGACCCAGGATATCACTGGTTGACCCAATACAAGCATTATGGAACCTGTGTCTTTTGGGGAAACTGCTAAATACTTATGACCTAGATTGGCCATTGTTGGAAACAGGATACTGGGCTTGATGGACCTTGGTCTGACCCAGTATGGCATATCTTCTGTTCTAATTAGAATTTTAATTTTAATCCAAAATTTTAATCAGTAGACTAGGTTTATAACTTTACTTACAAATGTGCCAATCAGGCCTACTTGTTGTACTTCTCTACAGAGTGATTTTTCTTCAAAATAGCAACATTTCCATTAAGATAATTAAAAACGTCTGGGCAACTCAACTCAGAATTATACTTTACAATCATTAGACATTTGAGAGTCTCTACATACAGTTGGATTTTTTTTTCTGTAGACTACACTTTGTTCATGATTGAAAAGCGCCTTTCAGTTAAAGCATTGGAACCTGGCAAATATAAAAAAATTAAACCAGTTTGCATAGATTTTTATATGGTACCTCATTACTTTTGAGGTGTCCAAACACCTCCTTCCATTTTTCATCAACCTTGTGTCTGTTCTTTTTCCATTCTTGAACTTTTTCTTCAGAAACAAATGACTTAAGACAAGAGAACTCATCAAACAGTTCAGTATCATTTATTACTGATTCTAGGCTGGGTCTTGTAGAGAAAACGTATTCTAAAGACGACTCTAACTCACACCACTCCGGTTGTTTTTGAAGGAGAGTCCACTGTTGTTTCCCAATCTCCTGGAAGTGAGTGGTCCAATGAGTCAAGTAATCAACGCAAGTGGTGTAGAAAGATGACACAGATTGCTTGAAATCTGCTTCATCACTGCTGACCTCTTCTTCAAGGTCTTTTATCTTCTTTCTGATTGACAGAGGCAAAAATACTTCATTCTTCCTAGTTACTAACTTGCTTCTAAGGTCACTGATTACTCCAGCCACCTCTATCATTGAGATTTTTTGAGACTCAATTTTTAAAGTCGTATTTTAGAAAATCACTGCCTGACTGTGCAGAATGTACAGCCAAACCTCTGCTGATTCATTTTCAAAAACATTTTTAATGATAACTGAGCAATTTTCCTGGCTCAGAAAATATGATTTCACTAGTTGGAACATTTTAATTAACCTCTCTATGGCTGGTAGTAAAGCCAGCACCTAGTATTACTGTTACCAAGGAGCTTTTGATACTCACTCTCAACAAAGTCACACATCTCTTTAAGTTCTTCAATTCTCACTGTATAAATGTGAAAATGTCTGAATATCTTGTCAACAATAACTTCAATGTCAAATGGCAGGCATTCAGCAACAGTGCTGACACAATTGTGAGCAGTGTGAGCTGCACAGTTTGCACCAATTAAATTACTTCCTAAATCTTTTTGCAGCTTGTTAAAAATATTGTTACTACTCCTCCTAGCGGTCCCACCAAAATTGCAATTGGTATTGTCAGCACACAGTGCCAAAATTTTGGATCTTAGTCCATTGGACTCAACTGTATCAAGAATGCATTTGGAAAGAATGTCTGAGGTTTCGCCTTTAACTTCATGGACATCAAGAACTTTTACCTGAACCCCTTTCTCAGGAAGAAAGTATCTTACTAAATTAGGGCATGCTTTAATTCTTCCAGTTAAAAAACTTGTCTCAGAAAGGTCTCTCTTAAGGGAATCAATAGAGTCAGGTTTGAAAACATTACAGACAATTGCTTCCATTTTGGTTGTGCACAAGAGTATTTTTCATCAAAATATTTTTTCAACAACTTTGAAGTACAGCCTGACGACTGAAAAGAATGGTTGTGGACAACACAGTGATAAGACCATGTACCCTCAGTAGTAGCCAGCAACTGAGTTTTCTTATCAAAAGATTAACTTTTAAAAAAAGAAGTCACAGTTCTACTTGAAGAAGCACTTACATCTGCTATCTTGTGTTTGTCCATCCTTAGGTGCTAAACAATGTCACCCTTTCCTGCATGTGCGATTGAAAAGGAAGATCGGCATTTGTTACAAAACACCATGCTATCACCAGAATGTTTCTTAATGAACGGGTATTCATTTTGTAGTTGGTCATTAAATCACACTTTCTTTTTGGCATTTTACACACTACACCCACTACAGATGATACAAAACACCACAGCACGCATCATCACAGACACCCCAAGAACCGAGTACATCACTCCCGTCCTACAACAACTACACTGGCTTCCAATGGTGGCAAGAGCTAAATACAAAACAATCATGATAATCTTCAAAGTCATTCACCATCTCTCAGCAGACGTACTCCAAAACGTTATAACAAAAGACAGCAGCAATAGACCAAGAAGAACCAATAACAACAACATGATCGGCACACCTGCAGGCTATCACAAAACCAAACAATCAACCTCAAAAAGAGCACCATCACTACTGGCATCCTCCAATATGGAACTCCCTACCATTGAGCCTGAGAACTTTAGAAGACCTCACAAACTTCCGCAAAGACCTCAAAACATGGTTATTCATAGAAACCTATGAGCATTCAAGCAACATCTCTTACCCAAACAGCAACACTACTACCTCCGCCAACTAAACACACACCCATCCCATCCACACACACAAATTCAACACACCTCATTAGTAAATACCTTTATGTTAAATGTTACTTCAATTGTACTGTCTAAACATTGTCGAAATGTCGAAATACTGTTACGTAACTGTGCTGTCTAGATGATTACACATACCCTCATGTTAAATGTAACCCTCCAATTGTGATGTGACGTGACCACCTTGATCGAAGAAAAAGGTGGCATACAAATCTGTCTAAATAAATAAATAAATTCTAAAATGAAAATAAAGTCTAAAGAAGAAATGGAAACGCACCCTAGGCTAAGAGCCTACACAAACGACAGAATCAATGAAATCAGCTGACCACTGACGGTGACACTGATACTGATGTTGGCCCCAGGTTCATAGGCGCCAGCTCTGTGGGTGCAATCTTGATCCTCTTCCGTCGTCTTGGCTATTAGAAGATTCTTTAGCCCTCAAACCTATTATTCTCTCTCATCAATTCCAGTCTCACCTTGGGCATTTTCCTTTCCATCTGGAAGGAAGCCTTAATTCGCCCAATTTTAAAAATACCCTCCTCAGATAAAGCAGTCCCCTTGAATTACAGGCCAGTTTCTAATTTACCCATTCTTATCCAAATTATTTGAGAAGCTTGTTTCCCAACAACTGAAAGCTCACCTCAAATCCACTACTACACTCCATCCCCGCCAATCAGAGTTCCAACAGGACATCCATCCCCGCTATTCGTGCCTTGAAATGACCCGATTGTTACCACTCTGCTGTCCCCACTTAGGGTGGTATATCAAGTTCTAATAAGCAAATCTGCATTAAACTAGGACAGTCATTGACCTGTCCTAATTTTGTGTGGGCACTAATTCGGTTAGTGGACTGAAAATTCCTGCTAATCAAATTAGTGCTGGGACCACCCTTGCCCTAACCACTGACCATCCCAGCAGTCTCTGGACAGTGGTGTGGTGGTCAGAGGGGATAATCTGCAGCACTTTCTGCCATCATTTGCTATGTTATGTTACTATGTTACTTTCTGGTTAGTGCCACTGAATACCCCTCTCAGCACAGTTTAACCAGTTCAAAGATCCTGCAAAACCAGATAAACCCCTTTGAATATCGGTCCCTATGTGAACGCTGAAGTTTAGAAAACTATTCATGGACAGACCAAGGTGCCTACTTTACATTATTGTTTCAAGCACGTAGGGTCCGATATTCAAAAGTCATTTACATGGTTTACAGCCCAGTAAACCGTATAAATGCCTTAAGTGGGAATATTCAACGGCACCTATACGATTAGTGCCGTTGACTATCCCCGTCTACGTCCCCTACGTGCCCCAATGCCATCCAATTAGCATCAGGGATGTCAAGGGCATAGCAGAGGAGGGGAATACCGATTACCTGGTAGCGGCGATATTGTACCACTACCCGGTTAGTGATCTGCAGCTAAAACTACGTTTGCAATATCGCCGCTACCTGGTTAGCTTCGGCGGCTCCAGGGCTTGTGCGTCGACCCCAGATATTCAATGCCGTTGCCGTGGTATTGAATATTTGGGGTTAGGGGTTGGCGGGCAGGGCTATGGGCTGACACGGCGCATAGCCTGCCCAAATCAATATCAGGTCATGTATGTATACATGTGGACTTTCCCTGCATAACAAGCCAATATTCAAACAGAATGTATGTAATAAATATATAATATGTAATAAATTCTGTCTGAATACTGGTGCAGAGTACCACTTAGGCCTACTACTGAAAATATATCCCAAAATCAGCAGCATACAATCATATCCACACCACACACTCAATATTAATGTAGAACTATAGGCCTGGCAACTCCCACCCATACCAAACCCCCTCATATCCCGTACATACACCCTCGCATAGCCCCACACAGATAGCAACATGTACATATGCAGTCATCCACATAACCTTAACAACCCCCACCTCATACCCAATCCCACCAATACACCAACACATTCATCTCTATAAGCCTAGCAGCTTCCATATTTATTTAGTTAACACTTTTCATATACCGCCTTCCAGATTATCAAAGCGGTTTACATTGAACTTCTAGAATACAAGAACAGTAAACATTAAGAGGAACAGTGTAACAGGGGATGTTCAGGGTGTAGCAAGGAATGTAACTGTGCAAGGGATTGCTTAGATAGAAGTAAATCTGCTTAGTGTGTGATGGAGTGGAACATTTTGGTTAGGTTTCAGGGTTGAAGTATTTTTCGGAAGTCTCTGCAATCTTTGATATCCCTCGGGTATTAGGGAGAGAGTTCCATAACGTGGGTCCATATACTGAGAATGCTCTCTGGCAAGTTGCTTGGATACTTTTCCGCTTATGAGTTGGAATGCTGAGTAAGCTCTGGTTTTGTATTCTTCTTGTTCTTGAGTTTGGGGGTTTTTGAATGAGCTTGCTGAGGCAGTCTGCAGCTTGGCTATGCATAGTTTTGTAGGTGAGCATAATAGCCTTGTATTTAATGCGGGCCTGTATGGAAAGCCAGTGTAGGTTCTTAAGGACAGGGGTTATGTGTTCATGTCTTGGGGGTCCTGTTATCAGACGTGCTACAGTGTTTTGTGCTAATTGCAGAGGAAGTAGAATCTGCTTTGGTAGGCCTTGGAGAATGGAGTTACAATAATCTAGTTGTGGGGTGATAATGGCTTGACAGATTGTACGAAAGTAATTTAGGTCTAGGAGTGGTCTGAGGTTATATGGGCTTTTTATTTTGTAGTACGCAGAAGTTGTAATTCTTTTTATATGTGTTCACATGTTCAGTCGCAGGTCCAGAGTGATTCCAAGATATTTGACTTCCTGCTTAACTGGGATGGTGTTACTGTTTATTAGAATCGCTTCTGGGGGAGAGAATGAAGGATTGCGGGTTATGATCATTGCCTCTGTCTTGTTGTAATTGATGGAGAGGTTATTCTTGTTTAGCCATTCTGTATTAGTGTGTATTCTGGGTTGCTTGTAGAAATGGGAGCATAGAACATTAGATCGTCTGCATATATGTGGTACAGAATATTGTACTTTTAGAAGATATTACAGATTGGTTGTATGTAGAGATTGAACAGTATTGCAGAAAGAGATGATCCTTGTGGTATCCCCTGCTGTAATTTAAAAGTTATGGATGTATCATCCTTTATCTTTACCTGCTGAGTGGTGCCAGAGGACTGAAGAGAGGCACATGTGGTCCCTTTACAAAAAAGCGGACGTAAGGATGGCATTGAGAACTACAGGCCGGTTAGTCTAACCTCTGTGGTTAGTGAATTATTGGAAAGGCTACTAAAGGAGAGAATAGCAAGGTTTCTGGAATCCAATGGATTGCAGGATGCGAAGCAGCATGGATTCACCAGAGGCAGATCTTGTCAGACAAATTTGATAGATTTCTTTGACTGGGTGACCAGGGAGTTGGACCGAGGGAGAGCCCTAGATGTGGTGAATTTAGATTTCAATAAACATTTTATTTATTTAACATTTCTTATATACCACCTTTCATGATATCAAGGTGGTTTACATTGAACAAACTGAAATTACATTGAACAGGGCATTATAACTTGGAGATAACTATTTTACAGGGAACATGGGCTATGGAGGGTTAAGTGGCTTGCCCAAGACCACAAGGAGCACCTGTGGGACTAGAAACCCCAGTCCTTCTGGCCCAAGGTTGCTGTCCTCTAGTGGGATTTGAACCCCTGACCTTCTGACCTGAAGTACCTTGCCCCGACCACTAGGCCACTCCTCCACTCCAGTAAAGCCTTTGACGCTGTTCCACACAGGTGACTTATAAGCAAACTGAGCACCCTAGGGATGGACCCTAAAGTTACTGATGGGGTTAGAAATTGGTTGAGTGGGAGACCACAAAGGGTACAGGTAAATGAAGCTCACTCTGCGGAGAAGGAGGTTACCAGTGGTGTGCCACAGGGATCTGTCCTTGGTCTGATTCTGTTTAACATCTTTGTTAGTGATATTGCGGAAGGACTGTCGGGTAAGGTTTGCTTGTTTGTAGAAGATACCAAAATCTACAATAGAGTAGACACGCAGGTAGGAGTTGATAACATGAGGCAGGATCTAGCTAAACTTGAAGAACGGTCTAGAATATGGCAGCTGAAATTTAATGCTAAAAAATGCAGGTTCATGTATTTGGGCTGCAAAAATCCAAAGGAACTGTGCATTGTAGGGGGGTGAGGTACTTCTCCCCAAAAGAAGAGCGGGACCTGGGTGTAATTGTGCCTGACGATCTTAAAGTAGCTAAACAGATAGAAAAGGAAACTGTGAAAGCCAGAAGGATGCTTGGGTGCATATGGAGAGGAATGGCCAGCAGAAAAAAGGAGGTGATAATGCCTCTGTATAAGTCTCTGATGCGACCTCATTTGGAGTATTGTGTGCAATTCTGGAGATCACAACATCAGAAGGATATAGGCAGGTTGGAATCAGTGCAGAGGGTGGCTACTAAAACGGTTAGTGGTCTTCGTTATAAAGCATATGAGGACAGACTTAAAAATCTTAATATGTATACAGAGGAAAGGTGGAATAGGGGCGATATGATAGATACGTTTAAATACCTCTGTGGCATAAATGCACAGGAGGTTCTCTTTCAATTGAAGGCAAGTTCTGTTCTGAGGGGACATAGGATGAGAGTGAAAGGGGATAGACTCAGGAGTAATATACAGAAATAGTTCAGAAAGAGTGATAGATGCGTGGAATACTCTCCCAGTAGAGGTGGTGGACACGAGGTAAGTATCTGAATTCAAAAAAGCATGGGACAAACACAGAGGATCTCTAAAGTTAAAAAGGGGATTATTGTAGTTAATATGGAAGGATGGACTAGAATGGACATGTGGTCTTTTTCTGCAGTCATGTTTCTATGTTTTTATGAGTATGTTCTGACAGATAGGCAGAACCATTTCATTGGGGTGTTGCTTATGCCCAGGTCCATCAGGTGTTTTAAGAAGGTATTATGGCTTACCAAATCAAAGGTGGCAAATATATCAAGGAATATGAATCCCTGCTTGGAGTTTTTGATGCCTTTGAGTAGTGTGTTTATGAGTGAGGTGAGTAGTGTCTGAACCCATGTTGCTGAGGGTCGAGTGGAGCAAATGAGTCAACAAAGTCCTGGAGTTGTACCGTTTTTTCCATTATCTTGGCTAAGAATGGTATGCTAGAATTTGGTCTGTAAGAACTCGGTAGATTGGGGTCAGCAGCAGGTCCCTTTTAGGTGGGTCTGATTGAGGAAGATTTTAAGTTGGCAGGCATGTACCCCTGGTAAGAGAGAGGTTTATAAATTTGACTAGTACTTGTGAGAGTTCATTCCTAGCCATCTTGATCCACGATACAAGACATGGGTCAAGGGGACAGGTAATTGTGTTGATCATTTGTAGCATTTGTTCAAGGCGTTCTGAGATTGATTAGAATGCAATCCATCTTTGCGAGCATCTTGGAATCTGTTGGTGTGACCATATGTCTGTTGTATTATCTGGGCAGGAGTGGAGTTTATTCTGCAGATAGAAGATGAACTTTTGTAGCTTTATCATAGGTTCCTTCTATATAGGTGGTTCCTTTGTGAATGATTTGACCAGATCGAATAATTCTCTTCATCATTTTAAAGCTTTAAGGATGAGGATGGTGTGATAATCTTTTTATGTGCTTCAAGATAAGATGATTGTATTCTTCTTGCTTGACTGAGTATTCCTTCTGGAGGAGTGGGTCTCTCGGTCATCTCCATCTACATTCAATCTGTTTCAGCTTGAGTTTAGCTTCCTTTGTTTCTCAAGAGTACCATGATGCAACAGATTTGCGAGTGGATGGTGTCTTCTTAGGAGCTTGAGCGTGTGTTTAAATTGTATATGCCCATGATTTTTGTGAGGTCAATTATTTCATCATTATTGAATGCCTTGAATCTGCAAGGTCTTTGGAACTTTTTTGTAGTCGGACTTTTAGTTTGTGTCAAGGGTAGGCTAAATGATACCATGTGATATCGGACCAGGGGATTGGAGTGACCTGGATAGCAATTTGGGAGGTATCATTTTGGAGGTTATTAGGTATGAATAGGCGGTCTAGGGTATTGCCTCCTCTATGTGTAAGAGCAGTTATAATTTGTGTAAGGTCCAGTGACTCAATTGCCTCCAGGAAGGAGGTGACCTGTATTGCAGGAGCAGAGTTAAGGTTGAAATCTCCAAGCAAGATGAATGGTTTATTCTTGTTTGTGTGTGTGCATGTAACTTCTAATATTGTTGAAATGTCCTCTGTGTTTGAGTTAGGTAATCTATAGACTAAACAGAAAGTTACCCATTTGTTTTCTACTACCATTATGTTTACGGTATTGGTGGCTGTAGCTGTGATTACATTTAAGTTGTGTTGTTTGCCAGATAGTATGAATATCCCCCCCCCCTCCTCTTTTAGATAGTCTTGGACAGTTGTGTAGTGCTAATCCTGGGATGATTAATTGGTTTATGAGGACATTGTATCGGTGAACCACGATTCAGTGACAAGAATGATGTCAAGGTTGTGGTCATTGAGTCTGCTATGGTGTGTATTTTATTGTGGGCAGAGCAGGCTTTCACTAGCCCACACTTTAAATATTGGATATCTTTTGTGGAACCCTGAAGAGGCATTGTGGCCGTGGTTGGGTAAATGCTCACAAGGCTGTGTTGTCTTCTGTGAGGTTGTGAGTATGGTGGACTCTAGTTTGTGAGGTCTCTTTGCCTATGTAGTACTGGAATCAGAGTGTGTATTAAGAGCAACAAGCATAGCCCAGTGATGTAACACTTCATTTTCTTTGAAGGTAACCTGCTTGTTTGGCGGTGCTCAGTTGATTATCATTTGATCTCCTTGTGATGCGGTGAGTTACAATCAGGTATGTTAGGTATTTCCCTGTCCCCAGAGGGCCTACACTCAAAGGTTGTACCTGAGGCATTGGAGGGTTAAGTGGCTAGTCCTAGGCTACAAGAAGTCAAGCTTAACCCTACCCATAAACCAAGAGTCACGCCTTACCTGTACCAAGCAGCATTCAGCCTTATCTTCAACATACAACCTGCTCCCCGACATACACCTTACATTATCATAGAACAACGGACTAAGCAATTCCCACCCATAACGAAATCCACCTACATAGCACCAACCCTACCTATATACCAGTAAGCAAATACACAAATACATGCTTACTTGAGTGGAGGAGTGGCCTAGTGGTTGGGGCAAGGTACTTCAGGCCGGAAGGTCAGGGGTTCAAATCCCACTAGAGGACAGCAACCTTGGGCCGGAAGGACTGGGGTTTCTAGTCCCACAGGTGCTCCTTGTGGTCTTGGGCAAGCCACTTAACTATTTTACAGGGAACATGGGCTATGGAGGGTTATCTCCAAGTTATAATGCCCTGTTCAATGTAATTTCAGTTTGTTCAATGTAAACCGCACTGATGCAGAATAGCGTGGTATATAAGAGAATGTAAATAAATTACTTAGCCAGTTCCTAACCCATAACAACCCTTCATACCCCTCTCCTGACTCCAAAACACACCTACCTAGCCCCAGCAACTCCCATCCATACCTATCTTTCCCACACCTCAATACATATATACGCACTTACCCACATAACCCCAGCAGCAACCACTCTAAACCCTGTTTATTTGCACATTTAGGAAACATCACTTTAGCTCACTCACTCTACCCTAAATAGGATTTTAACTTTTGAACAGAATATGTTGGTTCAATAAAAAGGTCTTGCAGATTGATTGTGAAAAGATATATCACGTTTTTCCCATTTGTCATTCTCAGCTTTTACCCTCTCGGTCTTTGTTTTGAGAGCCAAGGCACACAGTGGAGTGGGTTCTGAGGTTCATTATCTTTGTACACACAGTAGAAGAAATTGAGGAGAGAAGGAACAGAGAGAGAGGGAAACGAGAGCTCTGGGACAGGCACAGACAGGCACAAACACACTCAGAAGCCTGGAACTGACAGCCGCCTTCATAGGAACTGTATATCGAGGGACTCAGCAGGACTAGATCTGCTCAGCCGAAATCATGGCGAAGAATGAATGCATACGCTTATACGTGTGGCTGTCTCTATGTGTATGTGGGATCTCACCTGGCATCATTGCTTTCAAAGGAGATAGAGAGTCTGGAGAAGGGCTATCAAAATGGTCCAAAGGCTGTACGGTAAGTCCTGTAAGACGAGAATTTTGCACCTAAATTATGTTTATCCTGGAGGAGAAGAGAGACGGGAGGATATGATAGAGACGTTTACATACATGGGGGTTATTTTAGAAGCCCTATTCGCAATTTCCACATGGAAACTCTAGCACTGACATGAGGAAATGGCATCCATGTGGAAATGCCGATTTTTATAAAGGATTTATTTATTTATCCAGATTTATATACCACCTTTTCCTTCAATCAAAGTGGTTTACATTAGGGGATACATTAGGGGTTATAAGGATGTCATAATATGTAGAAATTGCAAGAAGGTGTGTCGGGGGTGTGCTTAGGGCATGGCCTGGGCCGGCCAGAATTCTACTTGCGTATTTCCCATTTCACATAGGGAATGCACATGTATTATCAAAATTGTCCATGTCGGGATTTACAGTTGCTCCCTGGCATAAAGAGGTTTTTAAAAAGTGTTTGTTTTGGCCAGCCTTTTACAGGAAGGATTAAGGAGGTTATCCTTCTCAATCCCCTGTTGTTTATTTCTCCCACCAAATGGAAATGAATTACAGACAGCAGTCTCAGTAGTCAACTGGTAGCATTTAAATGTATTGCTCTAGAAAATACCAACTTAAACGGGTAAATTACAAGCTTATATATGTAAGTCGCTGAGTTGCCTCTGTTGATCTGTAAAAATGACTTCTCTGGTTCTACATGTCAGCAAATACATGTGCACACCTGCAGGTCCTTATTCAAGTTTTAGAACAGGCTCCACACTGGGCAGAGCCTTTTCTAAAATATTGCTGAAAATGCGTATGCCCCGACCTTGACGTCTCAATTCCGATCTTCAAGTACTATCTAAAATTTGCCCTGACCTAGTAAATAATGGCAGAGAAAAACCAAAGTGGCCCATCCAGTCTACCCAGTAAGGTGGTAGGTTAATAACTGCTGTTTTGAGCTCAAGAGCTCAATACTTGGTTTCTGTCCTCTTGTTGTGCATCCCACACATCTCTATGAAGTTCATCACCATTTTTGTCTCCGCCGCCTTCACAAGGAAGGCGTTCCAGGCATCCACCACCGCTTTTCATGAAAAAATATTGACTAATATTGCTCCTGGAGCTACCTCTCCTAGTTCTGCAGTTTCCTTTTCTTTGTACATTAATGGGAAGGCATTTTGGACTTAGCTCAAACCCTTTTTCAGGAGTAGCTCAAGGTGAGTTACATTTAGGTACAGTGGGTATTTTCCTGTCCCTGGAGGGCTTGCAATCTAGTTTGTTATCTGAGGCAGTGGAAGGTTAAGTGACTTGCTCAGAATCACAAAGAGCAGCACTGGGAATCAAAAATTGCTTCTCTCCTCTAACAATTAGGTACTCCTCCGCGCCTTGTAATGCCTTTCAAGTATTTAAACATCTATACTGTCTCTCCCCTGTCCCTCCTCTGGAATATACATAGTGTGATGAGGTAACTAGTACAGAGCCTATGTTATATGAGGAAATGGCTAGCTCAGAGCCTATGGTAATAGGAAAAGAGGAAGAGCTTACCTCACAAACACATAGGCAGCAAACATATTCAACTTTCAAAAAGCCCAAGTATAGTGGAGAAAACTTTCCATTCACCAAAGGTGACGCAGCAGAAAGCCAAAAGGCTAATCAAGCTCACCTGAGTGGAAGGACACGTACAACGTGCAGAGAACAGGAGCATAAAAACTACAGGGAAAGCCCAGTAGAGGAGCAAAGGGAGGGGCTGGAGCCAAGGCAGCAAAGGCAGCAAAGGCAGGAGCAGAAGCCAAAGGGTGGAGCAGGCTGTAGCTGCAGAGGAGTCTCCTAAGCCAGAGGGGGCCTCGGTCACTGAAGAGTGAGTAACCAAGAGGAAGGAAGTCCTCTCAACCAGCAGACTTTGCTAGGACCAGGAAGTAAAGGAAGTGTCCCGGTAGCAAGAGGCAGCAGACACAGACTCTCTTCAGAAAGTGTTTTTAGCTTGGACCTGGCTACAGAGACGTGGAAGTCTTGGAGAGGAGCCAGCCAAAGCCCAGAGAGAGAAGCTCATTACCCAGGGACAAAAGCTAAGTACCCTGTTGTAGCTAGAGGGAAAAAGCCAGGCATTGCCAGCAGAGCAAAGCCCAGTAACTGGGAGGAAAATCCCTATTGGAGAAGGAACCTGAGAGATACAGTTCCTAGCACAGGACTCTTGAACCCTGTTGATGTAGAGCACTTACCAAATAGAATAACCAGTGTCATTCAAGGGAAGAGCTGTGAGGATTTCAGTTGTAAAGATTGTTATGTGCCTCCAAATAAAGACCATGAGCAGATGCAATGGGAAAACCAGGAGTGTGATATAGAACTGGATTCCATGGATTGCACGCTTTGTCTGTCTGATGAAATTACATCCCTATGTTAGCCAGGCAAGCAAGAGTTCTGTGATACATTGTGCTGGCGAAGAGTTTATTTTCTATACTGTGAAGAAACAGTTTTCTTTTGTGTTCCTTTGTGCTGTTCATAAAGAATCCTATGTGGGACGGGGAATAAAACCCAAATTATTTCTTTTGCCTTAATTACACGGCAACTGACTATTTCTTTAATAAGGCAACCCACACCTCACGGCCCTAGGCGGGCGCCTAACAGGGCCAAAAAGGGGTGCTGGTGACAATAGTCAGGTCCTCTGATCTCATCTGGTATGTCTTCTGGCATGGAATCAGAGCCATTTTGGGCCACTTTCCTCTGGATCACCTCTAGCCTCTTTTTTCCTCACTTAGGGGCTCATTTTAGAAGTGCTGTTCGTGATTTTCACATCCGAAAATGCCTATTCAGATGTGCCAATCACATCCAAGACCCAAGAGCCATTTTAGCAAGCCCAAATTTACACGTGTCTGGTGTAAGCACATCTATATCATATGGGGGTGTGGCAGAAGCATGTCCATGGTGATCTGTAAAAGATCCACATGTATGCCCGATTTTAGAATGATGCCACATGTTTCTGATCACTGGTAGGCACGTCTTCGTCTGTACCTGCCCCCGAGCTCTAAGATAGCAGAAAAAAACCAAACCAAATGAACAGCGACCTAATAGTAAATAAACAAATTCTTTTGTCGGAGCTAGCCGGAGGAGGGTCGATATGAAAAAACGACCCACACCAGGCGGTCAGCTACTTTTTTTCTCATAAGGTTCTTCACCCCAATAGTTAAATCTAATAAAACTTTATTTCACTTATCTCAGTTCAATTCAAAGTTCAATCCCAAGTTGCTAGTGACGTGCACGTTTCAGGCACCTTGCCCTGTCTCAAGAGCAATATCCAAGAGTTAAAGAATGAATTTCCAGCAACCGACATCCAAAATGCCATCAATGCGGCTAAGGTCTAAGAGGCATTCGAATGGTGATCATTACAGCCAGTAAGCAACAGTAAGGAGAAAAGGGGAATGCCTTCTTTCTTCCCCACTAATTTTCACCCCCTCAAAAAAGCATCCAGGTAAATACAGAGGCCCTTTTGTGAGCTGCCGCACATCTCCACTTGCAAAATAGCAGGCTGGGACGTCTATGTGGTGACGGATAAACGTGTGCATTCTGAAATACCATTGCGGACACGTCTATGTTGCTGGTTTCACAGAGGTGTGTGTTTCACATGTGCCAATTTATAAAATTGTCCGTTTCCCTGCACATGTCTGGAGGTGGGTGCAGCACATCCCTGTTTCCTTGTATGTTGGTAGAAGATTTATCTTTTGGAGCGGAGACAGGTTGATTTTGGAAGACATTTATATGTGCCCACCTTCTCTGCTGCCCCTCCCATGGAATTTTGGTTGTTTTGACTTGGGCATCCCAGATGGCATTGAAACGGCCTTTCTAAAATGCCTCTTAAAAGATACATCACCACTGATCATCTGTAGCTTAGTTTATTATGGTTTTGATATACCACATTTCATAAAATATCAACGTGGTTTACAATAAAATCATTATTTATTTATTTACATTCTCTTATATTCTCTCATTAGCACAAATAAACAAAACAATATATCTTACATTAAATAATCATAAATATAATTAATCGAGGTATTTTCATCTCCTCCATTCTGATGCAGCCTTGCATCTTTCTGGCTATGACCATTGCCTTGTCATGTTATTTGACTACCTTGTTGTTCTTAAGTGTCTTCAAGTCGGTGGCAACTCATGACATCCCTCTGGATAGTTGTCCTAAACTGTGTTCGGTCTTCAGTCAGGCATCTCATTGTTGACAGCATGGCATCCATCGCTGCTGTTATTGTATCGATCCACCTCATTTCTGGCCTTCCTCTTTTGCGTTGACCTTCTATCTTGCCAAGCATGATGTCTTTCTCTAATGATCTCTCTCATCACATGATGCCTCCAAAGTATGAAAGTCGAAATCTTGTCATCTGAGTTTATAAGGAAAGCTTAGGTTTGACCTCCTCTGATACTGACTGTTTTGTTCTTCAGGCAATCCATGATATACACAAGATTCATCATTAGCACCATAATTCAAAGGCATCAATTTTCTTTCTGTCTATCTTTTTTACTATCCAACTTTATTGAAAATACTATGGCTTAGACAAGTTCAATCTGTGTATGGAGAGAGACATCTCTACTCTTGAGAATCTTGTCTAGGTCCTTCATAGCCATTCTGCTAAGAGCAATGCGTCATCGGATTTATTGACAGCTTGTTCTTTCTTTATTGATTGTTGATCCAAGTAGGTTAAAGTTGTCAACTATTTCAATTTCTTCTCCATCAATGATGAACTTATTGATTTTGCCAGTTATCAGGTTCTTTGTCTTTTTAATGTTAAAGTAAGGGCCCATTTTAAGACTATGGGGTATGTTTACTAAAACCCCGGTAATGTGCGGGCCGCGCTAGTGTGCGGGTGCCATATAAGGAGTGGGCGTTTCTTTCTGAAAAAGCAAAAACGGGATTTAAATATGCGCTAAGGTGCGCGGCGCCCATGTGCGCCCCGCACATTAGCGCATGAGAAAGCTGCGCGGGAGGCATAAGTGGCGCACTGATGTGCAAGCAAAGGAGCAGAGCCACAGCACAATGGTGCAGGGCTCAGGGGTTCAATCCCCCACAGTGCCCAATGAAGATGGCTGGCTGAGGCATTCCTTTAGGAGGCATTTAAATAATGGGCAGCATAAGGCGGCGCACTGATGTGCATAAGGCAGTGCGCTATTGTTTTAGGAGGCATTTTAATATTGGGCGGCATAAGGCAGCGCGCTGATGCACAAGCACAGGAGCAGAGCCACAGCACAATGGTTAAGACACTGACCAATGGCACAGGGATCATGGGTTCAATCCCCCACTGTGCCCAATGAAGAAGGCTGGCTGAGGCATTACCTATTATGGGTAAGTTTGCTTTAGGAGGCATTTTATTTTTTATCTTAATTACTACTACTAGCAAACGCACTCTCAAAGCGTGTTAACATAAGGCGCCCCATAAGGCACATTTTAAAGTGCACTGTCCGCCAAGGCACCCTAGAAAGTTGCTGATAGGGCGCTTTATAGGGTGCCGTATGAGTTACCGCAAGGTCACAGCAATGTTTTTGATGGCAGCACTGTGCAGTTTAAGGAATGCACAGCATAAGTAGGTGTGCTGACATGCAAGGAGGAGCAGCAGTGTAGCACAATGGGTAAGGCACTGACTGCTGATACAGGGGTCATGAGTTTGCTCCCCAGTGTGCCTAATATGTAAGGCTGGCTGTGGCATCAGCTTTGCAATGTATGTATTTTTTCCTGTAGAACTTTAGTTGTATTTTATTAATTGCTGCCAGCAAACAGGTCCTCACGTGCCGTAATTGAAGATGCCGTATAAGGCACCCTATAAGGCACTCATAGGGCACATTATAAAGTGCACTGTCCGCCACGGCACCCTAAAATGTCCCCTATAGGGCACCCTATAAGTTGCTCCACAGGATAACGTATAGTGCACCTTATATGGACGGTAACCATAAGGTAACCTATAGGGCGCCCTATAAAGCGCCCTCTGAGGCACCTTATGGGTACAGTACGATGAGGGTGTTTTTTCTGGCAGCAATAATGTACATTAAAAAGAGATAATGCTCTGGGCAGCCCCATCAAATAACCCCACTGTGGGTTTGAACCCATGACTTCTGGCTCCACAGGCAGTGAAGTAACCATTGTGCTACAGCCCTATAGCTGCTAGCTAGCCCCTGGCTGGCTGCAGAGGGAGTGCACGGCACCACACAGACAGTCTGCTGTGGTCACCAGGATAGGGTTAGCCCACCCGTACCCATGATGCACTGCACATGCAAATCAGCTGTCCACAGATAAACACAAGATGGGGAATGCACCCCCACAGCACCTCGGCCTGGTAGGGGGAAGTGACCATGTGCACCCCCTCAGCACCTCGGCCTGGTAGGGGGTACTGACCGTGTGTTTTACTGGCACAGAGTAGCTACACACCGTCACATTGTGCGGGTACTGTGCTCACCCTGAGGGTGCGGTGAGGCGCCCAGCACCAGGTCCACAGCACCTTCCATGGCTGAAAGAGGCCATGCCGGAGGTCCAAAGTAGTGTTAATGTGTGAGATAGGTAGTTTCTGCAGAAACACCTTGGATATCTCTGTCTGTCTCAGTCAGGTGTAGCCCCTATGGACCCCCAGGTGGGCTATGTACCACCACCCCTCCTCCAGGGCTGAGGGTGGCAAACAGGGTCTCCCCTCAACAGATCCACATTCTACCTCCCTGCAATGGTGGCAGTAGAGGGGACCATCAACCCCAGTCCTGCTGGGGAACAGACACCCTACAGGGCAGTCAATGCAGCTCTGTACACATCCATAACACAATAGCAGACAGACATTAGGCCTGGATATGCTCAGCTGCACCCCACCACTATCTGATATTCTCCTGCAGCAAGCCTTCAGCCACTGCACCCTGCAAGCCACTCCATCAAGACACATACCAGCTGCAAACAGTCTGCTAGCTAGTCCATAGTGCATGTTCCCAGTGGAAATGCATGCACCCAGAACTGGGATGTCAGCATACACAACAAGCAGATAAATCAGTGACTGGGCCCCAAAAGGAAACCCATAAATATCACATGATAGAAATACTATATAACACTATGGGGGTGCCTAGCCATGCTGTCGTCACTGCACAGTCAGGGTGAGAGTGATCCCCCTGCAGGACATACTGAGGTCACCCTGTCTGTGTAGGTGGTGGCCGGGCACTACAATGTCCCAGCCAGTGCCCTATGCCCTGTGCAGATGCATCCTGGCCAGGTCACCCTGTCCAGGCTATACCCATGGTACCTTGCTCCTCATTATGCACATTGGCAGGCCAATACTGGCAACAGTGCTGGCAGTGTGGGCTGTGGAAGGTGTTTGCAGCCACCACACACTGTATAGACAGACACACACTCCCACACCTATGCCAGCATTGTGCTACTATAGAGGAGTTTAGCAGCCCTGCCCACCACACCAGTCCTGGGCACAGTACAGGCATGGATATGCTACGCAGTACTGTTGGGAGTCACTCCCCAGGGTGGTAAACACTGTCAGAGACCAGACCTGAAGCACACACCGCAGACATCAGAAAGATTGTTATGATGGAGCTCAATGAGCAAACTGTGCTTAACGTAGGACTTGCTATCTGCCAGTAATCATAGGAAACGTTTGATTGGTGTGTACCGTATACCCAGGTGTAGGGTGGCATTGCTAAGGTATGCAAGTGCTAGTATTGGGAGATGTACGCAGGGCCCAATGTCCTGCCTCTCCAGGAGGCATTAGCCAATGGGGCCTGTGGGTGTGGGTGTGGGTGTGTCTGGCCCTGTTGGCTGCTGCTTTACGGCAGAGGTTCCCAACTCCAGTCCTGGTGTGCCAAACACTGTTCGGGTTTTCATGCTGTCCCTCATGAATATGCATGGATACATCTGCATACCATGGGGGTGGTGCATAGATATGCAGCACAGGCATCTTTATTAGAGGCAGCATGGAAACTGAATGGTGTTTGGTCCTCCAGGACTGCATTTGGGGGATCCTGCTGTAGGTAATGCACATTTCTATGGTGTTTGTGCTGTGTAGGGTAAAATGGAGGTTTTTGACCCATGCTTATGGTCTCAGCAATAATGGTTCAGTCTTTACTACCATGTTTTCTTCATGGGTAAAATAAGGGGACTGGGTTGGCAGGAGCCCCAGCTGGGATTTGAACCTGTGACCTTCTGGTCCTAAAGGCACTGGCTGTGTCCGCTGCACCACCGTCTTAGCACAAAAACAGTGCATTCCCTGGGGAGTCCATGCCTGTTGGAGGGCACTGCACCCACGTGAAGGGGGCTAGGCCACCGTCTGCTGTGGGCAGCAGCCACTGCCCCCTCCACCAACGGTACCCCTCCGCCACCATGCTGATATGGCCTTATATTGCTGACAGCATCACAGCTAAATGATATGTGGCCCTCCAAGACTGCATTTTTCCATGACTATCACTATTGCCCAGCTGGATTATAATTTATTAGAATTTTGTTGTGGTCATTTTCAATTTTTATTTGCTATTTTGTTCTGTGCACATATATCACACTGCTCACGTTTTGTAGGTTTCCCTGGTTTTGCTGTACATTGCTGACAGAAATGGTTTCTCTTCCCTTTAAATCGGCTCTACCGCGAGGTTCTCACTCGCGGTATTTTTTTCATCGAATTTCAGCCCCGCTCCTGTGCGGGGAGCCTCTCCCCTCCCACTCTCCACCAATTGACCCCGTCTCTCCGCCCCTGGGGAGCCTTCCTCAACCCTCCGGGAGCATTTCCACGCCTCTATCGCTCATTTGCGCGACGCGCACATGAGCGGGCCCGTTAGTGCAGCGCGCACGTGTGCGGGGCACAAAAACGCATCATTAGCGTGCGCTAAGGTACCTTAGCGCATGCTCAAGTGCGCCCCGCACAGTAGCGCGGTTTAGTAAACATACCCCTATATTCCTTGATCTTGAGAAGCAAATGTTTCAGATTGTCTTCACTTTCAGCCAGTAATGTGGTATCATCAGCAAAGCGAAGGTTGTTGATGAGTCTTTCACCAATCTTCACACCTTGGTTGTCATACAGGCCTGCTTCTCTGAAGATTTGTTCTGCATATAAATTAAAGAGGTAGGGAGAAAGTGTGCAGCCTTCTCATAGCATTGCCAAGGTGAGGGCCATTGGGCCTCTTTGAGCATGGTCTGAGCATACCGCAGCATGGGGTGCAGGGAGACTGGATGGAGCTCTATAAAATGGGCATTGTTAGTGTTATACATCACTGAGATACAGACCTGCAGCTGTAAATTTCTGCAAACTTGTCATCAAGTTAAGATAAGATGAATTTCTATTTTAAAAATTTTGTTTTGTTGGCACTGGGATTATCGTGTACTGTTTTAAAAAATACAAATGATGATAAAGAGTGGCATTAGCGACTATGAACAAATATATTGGCTTTGATACCAAAAGATGATGCTATTTTATACACACACTTGCGTATGCTTGTAACAAACCTATTTGAACATTCATTACTCAGAAACAGCTACTAGGCAGCTGAGTGTCTGGTACAGGGCCCTGCCCCTGAGTTTAGCTTAATTGCCATGCTTGATATAAATGGCCCTCAGGGAATTCAAAATGGGTGCTGGGATACTATGGGGGTTATTTTAGAAGCCTTATTCACAATTTACATATATATAATCAGGCACATACATGTGTAAATGACCATTTTAAAAAGAGCAGTTATACAAATGCTCAAAACATTAATATTTCTAATAAAGCAGTACAAACTGACTATAAATTAAAGACAACCCTTTATTTATATTAAACAGTATTGTGCTACAGATACTCAGAACAGATAACACCAACTAGAAATAACTTCAGAATTGTAAGAGTCCAACATGAGGATCAGATGCTTGACATGTTTCGCCGTGTCGGCGCATAGCCTGTCTGCTGACCCCCTTAACCTGGATTTTTACTTCTGCGGCGACAGGTTTGGCTGGATGAGCTGATGGCCACCGAGGCTAAACAGGTAGCAGTGATTTTTTATGCTGCCCGCTTAGCCCCTATGCCTGAAAGATAGGCAAGGAAAAACCTTGCCAATATTTAAGGCACAGAGGGCTAAGTGGGTACATCAAAAATCACTGCTACCCATTTAGCCCTTTCCTCCACCCCCACTGCACCATGGCATGTCCCCAATACGTCCCAGTGCTAGCCACGTAGCATGTGGATGCAATAGGGACTTATCCGGTATGTTCCAAAGGCACTACCCATGTAGGTGCTTTTGGAAAATCTCAGATAAGGCATTTACATGGGTAGCTAGGGCAGTTAACCGTGTAAATGCCTTTGAAAATGCCGCCCAATAATTCTAGTAATACTGAGCATACTAACCAAATCTAAAAAATAATTACGTAATGAAAAACAAAATGATAACATCAAAATCTTGGATAAAAAATAAGAATACAGAAAGATTAAAAATGAAAAGATAAAACAACACAGAGAAATAAAAAAACAAACTTGGCACATACTACTAACAAACGTATGTTGTTATTAACTGCCGTCGAGTCAGTGTTGACTCATGGCAACCTCTGGATCGTTGTCCTAAACTGAGTTCAGTCTTCAGTCAGGTGGCTTATTGTTGACAGAGTGGCACCCATAGCTGCTGTTATTTAATTGATCCATCTCATTGCTGGCCTTCCCCTTTTGCATTGATAAGTTCCACAGTCAGTGGGATCACTTTCTTTAGTATTGGTATAAACACAGATCTTTTCCAGTCAGTTGGTCATGATGTTGTCTTCCAAATTTCCTGGCAGAGCATTTTAAGTATGGTAACAGCTGCATCAGATTTCTGTAATACATCAATAGGAATGCCATCAATGCCTGGTGCTTTGTTCTTTGATAAGGCTTTCAATGCTGCTTCAACTTCTTTTCTCATCACCAATTGTTCCTGATCATAAAGTACGGGTTGAAACGACTGTTGGTCCACTTGATCTTTATCGTATAATGACTCTGTATATTCTTTCCACCTTTTCTTGTTCTTTTCAGCACCATTCAACATGGATCCTTGAGCATCTTGTAACATTTCAATTTGAGGCTGGAATTTTTTCTTTAACTCTTGTAGCTTTAAGAAAGCCAATCTTGTTTTTCCTTTAATAGTTTCTGCTTCTATTTCCTTGCATGTGTCATTGTAGTACTACTCCTTTATGTCATCCCATAACTCTTCTGGAGCTCTGTCATTTGTATCTACGGCAGCAAATCCATTTTACAGGCAGTCTTTAAATTCCGGTGGTATATTCTCAAGGTCATATTTTGTTACATTCATGAGTGTCTAATTCTTTTTCAACTTTAGTTTGAGTTTGCATACTATTAGATGGTGATCTGCACCACAGTCAGCCCAGATTGTGTCTTTGTTGATGTTATCAAGCTTTTCTATCGTTGACTTCCACAGATGTAGTCAATTAGATTTTTGTACAATCCATTGGGTGTAGTCCATGTGTACAGTCGCCACTTATGTTGCTGGAAGAAGGTGTTTGAGATGAATAGATCATTTTCTTGCAGAATTCTATCAGTCTTTCTCCAGCTTCATTTCTGTTGCCAAGTTCATATTTTCCAACCACTTTGCCTTCTTCTTTGTTTATACATAAAATTGCAAAGCAATAAAAACAATAAGAAAACAGTATATAAATAATATAAAATAATAAAAAAGCACAGAAAATCATCTAAGAAATATAATGGAGCAAAAGGGAGGTATTCCTCCCAGATTACTGAAAAACAGCATAATTGATATCTTGATTTAACCCTGAAGGGTGCATAGAGTTTATATGAAAAAGCAACCTCTGTTCTTCACATAAAATAATTGCTGACCCACCAAGATTGCTCTAGTACACGCAGGACAGAAAACGTGAGAGTGGCTCTTCTCCTTACAATGTCCCACTAGAGGAGTCTCTAAAAGGTCCTTGTTAATACAATGTCTGTGTTCCGTAAGGGGAGTACCGAAAGATCTCTTCATTTTCCTATATATATATAAAAGCACATAGAGAGATAATCACATGTATAACATTTTTCATATCACAATTTAAAAAATTTCTCAAATGTCATTTTTGCTGAATGTCAGGATGGACAAACACCTTGGTCATCATCATTTGGTCATAGAGGGAACCATTTCCACAATTACAGTGACCCACAACAGTTGGATCTTTTTTTCTTAAGAGGAAGAGCAGAGGGAACTAACATCTTATAGACTGCATTCCCTTATGTGCGCATATAAAATATGTTTATCATGAAAACGTTTGAGGTCTTGTACTAGGTGCCAGTGTTTATGAATGACCGTTTTGATGTTATGAGCAATATGAGACAAGCTAGTAGTGCATATCAAATTAGAATCATCTTTAGGTATTGCAGTTTTTAAAAGAGAAGCTCTGTCTGCGGCTTTGGCTCTATATAATGAGCTCTCCGAATATATATCAGGACATCCTTTCATTTTAAATCTCTCTTTTCTATCGATGGCTTGTCACTTGTACTGTTGATTTGTACTACAAAGGAGGGAGCCTTTTACTAATGTGGTTTTACGCATGCACCAATTGCATGCACCATCATAGTGCGTTAGCTGCAACACCACCGTGTGGACAGCATGTTCTTGTCAGTTAACGCATGCCAAAATTAGCACGGGTGTGCTTACCTCCATCTATTGGGCTCGTGCTGCGAGCCTTATAGTTAGTGCGGACACGCTGATTATAAGGCATTCACCGTGCCCGCTTTCTGCTCCTAACCCATCCACGTGCCACCCCAACGTGAAATGCAGTTAGCATGGAAATCGGGCTGTGCCCATTGTGCTGTCCCCATGCTAACAGTTGCCGTGGGTCAAAGGGAATGGTTGGCATGTACTGGACCCAAACTACCTGCTTAGCACCCTTTAGTAAAAGACCCCCAAAGTCTCTTTAACTGTAAAAACGAACTGACTGGAGGATTGTCTATTAAGCTCCTTACCGTAATAACTTTGATAAAAGAGGAGCTTATTCCTGTCAGTGGGTTTGCGATAAATTGTACCATCATATTTCTTTTTAATGAGGTTATCTGATAAGGGATTTCTGTTTGGCTACTAGCCATGTCAACATGCCTGTCACGCTGGATAAGTCAGATCAAGAAATATCCCTTCCATAACATCAATAAATCATCATTATAATGTTTCCATAATTAAACATTGTCAACAAATAGATGATCATAAAGAAATTTATTTTCAAAATTCTCCACATAGAGGTTAGAAATATCAGGGGCCACTGTGGCTCCTGTGACTGTACGTTTAATTTGTTGGTAAAATATGTCCTGAAATTTAAAATAAATTTTGGTGATTTAGTTTAGTTTCTTAGTAAATTTGATATACAGCTTTATTTATTTTATTTAACAGGTTTTTTTATACTGCTTTATCATTTCAATCAAAGTGGTTTATGTGGAGGCCAATTCTCATAGGGGCACGTCTGGGCCATCCGGACAGCCCCAGGCAAGATGAGTCCATTTGGACCCGATTCTGGACCATGGGAACAAAGCATTCCTGTGACAGCCAGAATCAGGCCCGAGGATGGCTCGGCATGCCTGTAGACGGCCCAGCTTGGCCCCTGCTGCCTGTGGGGATGTCCTCCCCACAGGCGCCCCTGACATCTGTGGCTCCGTCCCCCCTGATCCCTGCCACCCGACCCATGGCTGGCCCCAGCCCCGGGGTTGGTTCCCTAGGCCTGATCGCCGGGTTTTCACTGCTTATCTCCTCTCTGAGGTGGTATAACCCCCCCCCCGCATGTGTTGGGCAGAGTTTGTTCCATCTTCCCTCAGTGAATAAAACCCACTTAGCAGAAATCCACTCTTGAACCATCTCGGTAGCAGGCCCTTTGTTGTGGAAATCCCTCCTGGTGGAGATGAGGTCAAAGGCTCATTATTTGACTTTTAGAAAAAAATTAAATGCACTTGTAAGCCTGAAACTGTCTGCTCCGCAACATGAACGGGAATTTAAAAAGTTAACGTTAATGTTGAATGTCATTTCTAAGTTGTTATATACTTACAGGAACATGTTCTGTGTGATGTTATGTTACGTTTTCTATAAACCGCCTTGATCATTGGAAATGCGGTATATAAGCCTATCAAATATATAAATAAAATTAAGTTATGTTGTTTCAGCAGGGATTAGAGCGGAGGCATTAAAGGTAAAGGGGGTGGGCGATGGCCCCTTGGAGGAGCTGTGAGGCAATTAACCGATCGCTGAAGCGTAAAGATCATGTTTAATATTTGACGGTAGAGTGGAACGTAGAAGGAGGGAGTAATGACCGAGTTATGATGCGTTAAGTATATAACAGAATTTCCATGTTTTTATTGTAAACTACCAAGAGTGAATGTTGGACTGGTAGCCTAAAAATGTTTTAAAATAAATAATGCTTGTGCATGTAAAGCGTGTGTGCAACAATCCTGTCTGTTTATATTTGCGCTAGATTCATATAAGGAGGTGAGGAGCACAATTTATATAATGAAGCTCAAACAAGTATCTCTTTATTTCAGATTCACATCAGAGGAAAGACCTCAGAAACCACCTATATGGACCATTCGAATTCTAAAGTACGAGGGCAGTTTAATCGTAAATCTGAAGTATTTCAGGAATAAATCAGGTAATACAATGAAGAAAATGTTATTTGTACGCACCCCAAAGCAGCTTTGGGCAAAATGTGGGCCTTCACTGGGTATGCACAGACATTTTGCGAACAAGTCCACGCCTTAAATGAGATAATTTTTGTTGGTGTTCACATATGTAATTGAACTTTGAAGTGATTTTGTTTTGCAATTCATTGAGTTATTCTTGTTAAGCGGATTTTGGACTCTGTTGTTGAAGCCCTGGTTTAGGAGGTTTTCTAAGAAAATATTTCTTTACAGAAAGCTTAGTAGACGCATGGAACAGCCTCCCAGTGGAAGTGGTAGAGATGAGGACAATAATATACTGTATGGTATACGAATTTAAGAAAGCAAGGGACAAGCATAGAGGATCTCTGAGGGAGCAAAAGGATTACAAAGATGAGCAGTTGGTGTGGAAGTTGCATCAGAGTGGATAGAAGTAACCGATTCGGCAAGAGAGGAAGTGCAACGCATCCTCAGAGACAGTGGGTAAGTGCTGCATCACAGTTTGGGGGGTCATTGTCGCCGCTGCTGGCCCTGGAGAGGGGTGGGCAGTGGTAGCAATGGGAGTACAGAGGGCATCAGGGGGTGGCAGGATGTAGAGCCCACCTAGGGTGTCTCCAGTCCTTGCACCGGTCTTGGGTTTGTGTAAATTTATACTCTTGAAACTCTGTTGAAAAAATCTCACTCCCTGGCCTTCAATCTCACTCATTGGAGCACTAAATCTCAGTCTTTGGGATAAGCCACGCTTGGCATCTCTGTAATTGAAGGAATTTGATGACAGTGCTGTGTGCTTCCTGGAAGAGATGGAAGAGCTTGCAGTTTTCAGAGACCTAAAGTGTGAAGATAATAATTCACTACCTCACGCTTACCAATTCCTGCTTATAGTGAGACTCCTACATGCTTGGAGCGCTGGCACCATCTACAGGCCTCAGTTGGAACTGAGCTTTTCCAACATCCTAGGAAATATTTGATTAACCTGTTTGTACTGAAAAACTATTTTCTTTACTAGCAGCTACAGGAGCTGTTTTCATTGTCAAAAGTTTTGAATGAATCTATCCAGAGAAAGTGTTACAGTCAAGGACAGGGGCTCCTTCAGCTTGTACTAATGACAGCCAACGGAGTGGGGCTTCCCATCTCTACTAGAATGAATGGGACACCTCTTTATAATCCTGGGGGAAACCAGAAAAGCACCAGCTATTGTAGCAAAATATACTGTATCCTGCCACCAGGCAAGACATGTAGCCTGACATGGACCAGCAAAAAACCTGGCAATTGTCCTTGTCTTTGTGCTCTGTCATTTTATTTTACTGTTACTATGACTATTTTTATAAATTATCTTTCTGCTTTTTATCTAAACCTCTGAGGACCTGACTGTAAGTTTCCTCACCTAATGCATAAAGGGATATGTTTACTAAAATTTGGTATTTTATCACATGTTCAGCCCCAAAAATTAGCACGAGGGTGGGGCTGGAGCCCTACCCCATGCAGTTAACATGGCTCCAGCACCACTCCCATGCTAATCAGATTGCTGTGGGTGTAATTCATGCCATCCATTGAGGAGGTGATAAATGCATCCATACTAACTGCGACAGTGTTGGTGAGTGCATGCTAATGATGCCCACACTAACCACAATCCGTAGTCAACACCCAGGCTCCATCCGTAACCTGCCCAGTCTCTGCCCCAATCCACATTAAGCATTAGCATGGGATTTTTAGTATGACTGCATTTTAGTGTGCGCTAATGAACATAAGAAATGCCATACTGGGTCAGAACAAGGTCCATCAAGCCCAGTATCCTGTTTCCAACAGTGGTCCTGGCAGTCTCCCCAAAAGACACAGGTTCCTCAATGCTTGTATTGGGTCAAGCATTGATATCCCGGGTCCCTTTCAATAATGGTTTATGGAACTTTCCTCCAGGAACTTGTCCAAACCTTTTTTAAACCCAGCTACACTAACAGCCTTTACTACATCCTCCGGTAACAAATTCCAGAGTTTGATTACACGTTGAGTGAAAAAATATTTTCTCTTATTAGTCTTATTAGTCTTAGGAGTGGAGTGGCCTAGTGGTTGGGGCAAGGTACTTTGGGCCGGAAGGTCGGGGGTTCAAATCCCACTAGAGGACAGCAACCTTGGGCCGGAAGGACTGGGGTTTCTAGTCCCACAGGTGCTCCTTGTGGTCTTGGGCAAGCCACTTAACCCTCCATAGCCCATGTTCCCTGTAAAATAGTTCTCTGTGTGCTGTGCTTTCCTGTCTAATCAATGTGTTTATACCTCAAAACTTTCCTGTCATGATTTGACAATTTCCAATCTGTAATCAAACCGCTGCTGATCGCTGGAAGTAGCGGTATACAAATGTATACTAAATAAATAAATAAAATAAAATAAATAGGTTACCCTGTAACTTCATTGCATGTCCCTAGTCTTTTTATATTCTGGTGATGTAAACTATCGATCTAAATTCCACTCCATTCATTAATTTATAGACCTCTATCATATCTCCCCTCAGCCGTCTCTTTTCCAGGTTAAAGAGCCCTAACCTTTTTAGCCTTTCTTCATAGGAGTATCCTTCCATCCCCTTTACCATTTTGGTGGCTCTTCTCTGTACCTTTTCTAATTCTGCTATATCCTTTTTAATATATGATGACCAGAATGCACACAATATTCAAGGTGCGGTTGCACCATGGAACGATACAGAGGCATTATAATATCCTTTGTTTTATTCTCCATTCCTTTCCTTATGATTCCTAGCATTCATCTTTTTCCACTGGGAAAACTGACCATTTAGCCCTGCTCTCTGCTTTCTATCTTTTAAACAGTTCCTGATCCACAGTAGTACATTGCCTCCAATCCCATGAATTTGTAATTCTGCAAAGTGTCTCTCATGAGGGATCTTGTAAAAGGCTTTCTGAAAATCCAGATATACTATATCAACTGGCTCACCTTTATCTACCTGTTTATTCACACCTTCAAAAAATATAACAGATTAGTAAGACAAGACCTTCCTTGGCTAAATCCATGTTGGCTGTCTCCCATTAAACCATGACTATCTACATGTTCAGTAATTTTATTCTTTATAACAGTTTCTTCCATGGTTACTGCACACATGGTAAACTCCGTGTTAACTATTAGTGCATGTTAGTAAACATACCCCAAAGTTTAGTGCAACACTTTATGCCCATATTCAGCACCAGTTATTGAAATGGTGATGCTGAATATACTGCCATGCTAGTTCACTTGAAAATATTGAAATAGAAATTAATAAAAATAAAACAAAACAAAGAATGTAAGGCAATACCTTTTCATTGAACTAACTTAATACCTATAAGCAATGACTGTCACCTATAAGCTATATATATCCCTATTCAGATCAATTTTAACCTGCGGCAGTCAGCATTTTTCTTAACGTCAAACACCACCATTAACTAGAACTGGAAGGCCGATACTTAAAAGATTTACGCTCCTAATTTAGGGGCATGTTTACTAACAGACATGCCGGTGGTTCATGTTGGGCTGTGATACCTGTGCGGATGCTCGCAATAACTTCATACACCTGCCATGAGTATAGTGCAAATGCATGGCACTGCGGTAAGTCAGCATGTGGGCGCAATTGATGCCACCCATTGAGGTGGCATTAAGAGCACCCACACTAATGACACCAATCATGGTGCTAACCATGATGTGCTGCCAATGCCCCCACCCACCCTGTCTCTGTCCAATCGTGTGCTAACCTACGAGGGTGGGATTTTCAGTATGGGTACCCACAATAACTTTCAGCATGGCACACTTCATGTGCACTGTACCCCACACTAGCGGGTAGGTCGGTTTAGTAAACCTGCCCCTTAGAGAGTGCTACTCTAAAATTGGCCTCTTGGAAAATTTACTAGGCCTGAGTACCTACATTTATACTTAAAATTTCATTAAACTTTTAAAATTAGGAGCATAAAGAGTGGGTGGCAAAAGGGCAGATTTAGGATGGAGAAAAAGGGTTAGAAACTTAGCACAAATGTTCAGCGCCAGGCTCATTAATCTAGGAAAATGTATGGCAGGACAAAATGTATAAGATGAATTTTCATCTGAAACAGGCTGCTGCGTTTGACTGAAAGCAGAACATATATTTAAGATAGGGTTGCCAACTGGCTCCAGATGCGCCCGACAGGCTTGATCCAGTCCTGGGTTTACTCCATTGCATGCAGGGACATGTAGTTCTGATTTCTCCATTGCACTCCATAAGAAAAGCAAAACTACAAGTCCCTGCATGCAATGGGGTAAACATAGAACTGGATGAAGCCTGTCGGGCGCATCAGGAGCCAGTTGGCAACCCTAATTTAAGAGCTCCGCTTTATTTGAATATTAGGCCCTGGATATTTGGCACCGAAGTCCAGATAATGGCTGGCATTGAATATACGATAGTGTGGTCAATCGCAAACACTATCGTGTAAGGGGGTTTTCGGTCATGATATATGGCAATTTAGCTTTTTGCTGTCCTAATCTATCTAGACAGATATTTGCACGGCGGCACAGAAATTCACTGCTCTTGTCTTGCTGCCCCTAAACCACCTTGGACCACCGTCGTCAGAGGACATATTCAGCGGAACTATCCGGATAGTGCATTGAATATTGATCCCGGAGGCTCCTCTCAGGATAGCACAGTCTGTTATCCAGATGTGTCTTTGAATATGGACCCCTCCCCCTTGTGGACACCTCCCCCTCCTCCTCCCCTCTTATTTCTCTGGCATAAGTTATACATATAAATTATACACACAGTGACTGAATTTTGCTGTTCTGTTTATAACCTTTGTGCCTGCTCCCAGCCTACACGTACATTTTGGACACAGAACCTGCAATAGCAATAGCAGGTTCTATATATCATTACGCGTGGAACTACCCCGTCTTTAAAAAAAAAAGCCTTATGCACTGGCACTGACGTTATAACACTTTTGAGTATCAGGCCATCATACTAATGAAATGATCGGAAGCGGAGTCTAGCATCAGTGGGGGGGGGGGGGGGAGGACAGGGGCTCCCCCGGTCTGTGTTGCTGTCAGCATGCAGGGGAGAGATATTCGTTCAAGGGCTGATGAGGAGTCAACTAACAACGCGCGCAGCTCCCCACTCCGGCAGCCCTGCGGCTAAGCCACGCCTCTCGGACTCCTCCCCCGCTAAGCCACGCCTCTCGGACTCCTTCCCCGCTAAGCCGCGCCTCGCCGCTGCTGCTGACGCGTCCACCCCTGGGCTGCTGCCCGTGACATCCATGTCTCCCTTTTTCGTGTTGTTCCTGTGCGGTGTTGGGCTGGTCTCGGGCCGGGCTGGGACGAGCGAAGACCCGAAGTCCGGACAAGAGCTGCCCACCGTGGTGATCGCCATCCTGGCCCGCAATGCCGCGCATTCGTTGCCATACTTCCTGGGGGCTTTGGAGAGGCTCGACTACCCCAAGCGGCACATCTCCATATGGTGAGCGCTGCCCTCTTCCTCTTCTAGTCCCATCCCCTTGCTCCCCCGCCCTATCCCATTCCCCTCTTGCCTTAGGGGGGGGGGGGAGGTGCCGCGGCTGCATGTAAGGAGAGGTCGCCTCTCCCAGTCCCAGTGACTTACATTGCAGGTTCCATAACAGCAGGGTATGAGATGAGCACTGGCAGGACATCTGAGATACTCAGATGGTGTCAAAGAGACTTCCTTTCTGAAGTGCATAAAGTCTACCGAGGTGCACTTGGAAGTTCTTATTCTGGCTAGTGGGTGCCCAATACGGTTAGTCAATCGTCAGTTTCTGTATCTTTCTGACGCATTTTCTTGATCTGATCTGAGCAGGGCCATAGCAAGGGCTGTGCCAGCGGTAGGGCCGCACAGACATAGAAGGGGCACCAGTATCACCACTGGGCTTCCAGGAAGCCCAAAAAGAGTGAGTTACAGCACGTGGAGGGGGCAGCAGATTCATAAATCACACAGGGCACATTTTTAGCTTGGTACCGTCCTGGATCAGCATCTTCATACATGAGAATCTTCTTCTGCATACATTGTACATAGCAGAAGGGGCAGGAGCAGCCTAGTTGTTACAGCAGCAAGCTGAGAACTAGGAAAAGCAAGATTCAAATCCTGTGATACTCCTTGTGATCTTTGGCGGGTCATTTAACCCTCCATTGCTTCAGGTGCAGACTGAAAACTAGAGTTAGTAACTCGCGCTTTCCTATTAACATATGCTGATACTATGAAGTGTTATTTTACTGCAAGTCCCACTTATGCAGTGGGACCTAGTTACTAGTAATGCCTGTTAATTTGATAGCAGTGCATGTTATAACTCTAGTCGATAGATTGCAAGCCCTCCACTACAGGGAAATACTTATTGTGCCTGAATGTAACTTGTCTTGAGCTTCTACTGAAAAGTGTGAGCTAAATCTTAAGTCTTAGTGGTGCCATCCTTGCGCTTTTCTCCTGTCTTGCACAGTGTTTTTGGGATTGGCTGGATACTTAAACGCCGTGTTTATTTCTAGGTGTGCAACAGATCACAATGCAGATAACACTAGTATGATCCTGCAGCAGTGGCTCCTGGCTGTGCAGCCATACTATCGCTCCGTTGAGTGGAGACCAGAGGATGAACCTGTGTAAGGGGCTACGGGTGGCGGTAGGATGTGATGGTGCATGTGGGAGGAAGTTGAGCAAGGCTGGGATGTAGCCGTGGAAGAGTTGGTGGGGTATAGTGTGTAACTGCGGGCGTATATAGAGTGGAGGCTGTTCAGGGGGCTAAGTGGGGTATAGCTGCAGGGTAAGCATGCGACTGCATGGTGTGTGTAGCTGTTAGCACAGTTTTGGGGGGTTGCAGGGGATTGAGAAAGGTGCATGCGGGGGCTGTGCAGGGTGGTGGGGGAGAGAGTGTTTCACTACCTGTCTCTTCTCTTTACAGCTCTTACCCTGGAGAGTTGGGCCCCAAGCAGTGGCCGCGAGAGCGGTATGAACACCTGCTAAAGTTGAAGCAGGCTGCACTGAACTTCGCAAGGCAGTGGTCAGATTACATCCTGGTAAAAGATCTCCAAATACTGATGTCTGTTTAATAAACACTTCTATTGTTGCTTAACACCAAGGCTGGAAAGAAAAGGCAGGCTGCAGAGATCTAGTGGGCATTATTGTGCGGACTGTAATACGATGCAGTTAAAAATCAGAGCAGAAAGATGCAGAGGGGAATCTTCAGGCAGTGGGGTGGCTGCGCTGGATCTCTGGTTGCGAAGGGAAGTTGGGGATGGGAATGTGTTTTATTGTATGTTTGGGTTTTTTATTAATTTATATGTATATTGCATCGGTAGTATTTATACTGTGTGGTGTGGTATATAAATAATGAAATCTCTAAAATGTGGTGTGATTGCTGTTTGTTTTTTCTCCTTCATTAGTATCTTGATACTGACAGCATCCTGGTGAATAATCAGACCTTGAAGTTGCTCATAGCAGAGAACAGGTCAGTGGTTGCTCCAATGCTGGATTCTCAGACCTTTTACTCCAACTTCTGGTGTGGAATAACCCCACAGGTAAGGAGGGGGGATGGTGCAGGAGGTCACGAGGGGCTGTGTGGGCTGGGAGCAGGATGGATATGTTAAAGGATGAAGTGGGCCACTGGATGAGGTTTGCTGTAGTAAGTTGCTGTCTGTTTTGAGTGAGGGTCGCTTTGTACCATGCTTGCTGATCTATGAGTATTTCCAGGGTTATTATCGGAGAACAACAGAGTATTTCCCCACCAAAAATCGTCAGCGTAGGGGATGTTTCCCTGTCCCTATGGTGCACTCGGCCTTCTTGATTGACCTTCGCAAAAATGATTCCAAGAAGTTGGAGTTCTACCCTCCGCACCCCAGCTACAGCTGGTCCTTTGATGACATCATCGTCTTTGCATATTCCTGTCTAGCTGCAGGTGAGGACTGGGAAACTGGTGGGGGAAGCAATGTTCCCTCTAACTTTCTGTAGGCTGTGTGCACATAAAATATCAGCTGTGCAGCTTTTGAAGGAAGGCTAAATTTTTGTGCGCCACATAACTACACTCGGAGTTATATACTTTAAAATTTGACTACACCTCAGAATACAGTATGTACACCACCACATTGATTGCACTAGAAAATATTGTAGAACTTGTGAAAACCGTAAATACACAGCAACTTTTAAATTTTAAGACGTCTGTGTTGTTTTCTATCAGAATCAGAACTTTAATTTTTGTGCACTCTGTTATAAAGTGTGTGCGCTCGCTCGGCGAGGTGTGTGTGCGCGCGCGCACAGCTTAGAGGGAACAGTGGGGGGAAGGGCAGGGGCTAAGGGCCAGGGGGCTAGATGTGTTCAGAAGCAAGAGGTTGGAGATAGGAGGTTGGGGCCAGAAGATAGCAGATTGGAGAGTGAGATAGTGGAGGTGAGGGAAAACTGATGATTAATTCTTTGCTGCAGTTTGAGGCATGTACTGAGTGCTAAGGACTCCCCAAGGAAAGCAGGGGATAATTCCAAGGTTCTTGTGTTGCAGGGGAAAGCAAGAGGAATAAATGACCTGGTATCCACGAGGGACGGCTTCTTTGCTCCCTCAGCTTGTCTTGTTCGCTTCTGGTACTTCTCAGGCTATCTTGCAAATTCCTCCAAGCCTGTTCGGCTCACTATTTGTTTGCTTCATCCTACAACTCCACTTCACACTGCCAGTTTTGCTCCCTGTATTGCACTCACACTCTCTCTTTGCTTTTTGTTAGAGGTACAGGTCTATCTCTGTAACCAGCAACAATTTGGATACATCAATATCCCAGCCCAGCCCCACCATGGCCTAGAGGAGGAAAGACTCAACTTCGTACACCTTCTGCTGAATACAATAGGTAGGCGCAGGGAGACACTTCTGGGAGAACGTGGCATTAGGTGCAGGGGGTATCCGTTCTGTTTGGTGTCTTTTGGGGGGGTGAGGTACACCTTTGGTGGAGAGAGGTTGGAAAGTCTGTGTGAGGCAGGTGCTAAAGGGTTTTTCTATTTAACTTTCCCTTACTGTATTTATTCTATTAAAGCCTGGAAAATATTTGGAAGATTTTATTATGTTTCCTTCTTTCTGCTCTGGGTGGGAGAGATGCAGGGGGCTTGCTGATGGGAGTTTTATCTCTGGAGAGGTGGAGACTAAGAGGGGAGTAGGGAATGCCGGTGCAGTGAGGTGCATCTCTGGGGGAATGTGCAGCAGTGGGTCAGTCCCCGGAGGGTGTCTCTTGGGTGGGGAGCTGGTGCTGTGAGGTGCATCTCTGGGGGAAGGTGCAGCAGTGGGTCAGTCCCCGGAGGGTGTCTCTTGGGTGGGGAGCTGGTGCTGTGAGGTGCATCTCTGGGGGAAGGTGCAGCAGTGGGTCAGTCCCCGGAGGGTGTCTCTTGGGTGTGGAGCTGGTGCTGTGAGGTGCATCTCTGGGGGAAGGTGCAGCAGTGGGTCAGTCCCCGGAGGGTGTCTCTTGGGTGGGGAGCTGGTGCTGTGAGGTGCATCTCTGGGGGAAGGTGCAGGAGTGGGTTAGTCCCCGGAGGGTGTCTCTTGGGTGGGGAGCTGGTGCTGTGAGGCGCATCTCTGGGGGAAGGTGCAGGAGTGGGTCAGTCCCCGGAGGGTGTCTCTTGGGTGGGGAGCTGGTGCTGTGAGGTGCATGTCTGGGGGAAGGTGCAGGACTGGGTCAGTCCCCGGAGGGTGTCTCTTGGGTGGGGAGCTGGTGCTGTGAGGTGCATCTCTGGGGGAAGGTGCAGGACTGGGTCAGTCCCCGGAGGGTGTCTCTTGGGTGGGGAGCTGGTGCTGTGAGGTGCATCTCTGGGGGAAGGTGCAGGACTGGGTCAGTCCCCGGAGGGTGTCTCTTGGGTGGGGAGCTGGTGCTGTGAGGTGCATCTCTGGGGGAAGGTGCAGCAGTGGGTCAGTCCCCGGAGGGTGTCTCTTGGGTGGGGAGCTGGTGCTGTGAGGCGCATCTCTGGGGGAAGGTGCAGCAGTGGGTCAGTCCCCAGAGGGTGTCTCTTGGGTGGGGAGCTGGTGCTGTGAGGCGCATCTCTGGGGGAAGGTGCAGGAGTGAGTCAGTCCCTGGAGGGTGTCTCTTGGGTGGGGAGCTGGTGCTGTGAGGCGCATCTCTGGGGGAAGGTGCAGGAGTGAGTCAGTCCCTGGAGGGTGTCTCTTGGGTGGGGAGCTGGTGCTGTGAGGTGCATCTCTGGGGGAAGGTGCAGGACTGGGTCAGTCCCCGGAGGGGTCTCTCTTGGGTGGGGAGCTGGTGCTTTGAGGTGCATCTCTGGGGAAAGGTGCAGGAGTGGGTCAGTCCCCGGAGGGTGTCTCTTGGGTGGGGAGCTGGTGCTGTGAGGTGCATCTCTGGGGGAAGGTGCAGCAGTGGGTCAGTCCCTGGAGGGGTGTCTCTTGGGTGGGGAGCTGGTGCTGTGAGGCGCATCTCTGGGGGAAGGTGCAGCAGTGGGTCAGTCCCTGGAGGGGTGTCTCTTGGGTGGGGAGCTGGTGCTGTGAGGCGCATCTCTGGAGGAAGGTGCAGGAGTGGGTCAGTCCCCGGAGGGGTGTCTCTTGGGTGGGGAGCTGGTGCTGTGAGGTGCATCTCTGGGGGAAGGTGCAGGAGTGGGTCAGTCCCTGGAGGGGTGTCTCTTGGGTGGGGAGCTGGTGCTGTGAGGTGCATCTCTGGGGGAAGGTGCAGGAGTGGGTCAGTCCCCGGAGGGTGTCTCTTGGGTGGGGAGCTGGTGCTGTGAGGTGCATCTCTGGGGGAAGGTGCAGGAATAGGTCAGTCCCCGGAGGGTGTCTCTTGGGTGGGGAGCCGGTGCTGTGAGGCGCATCTCTGGGGGAAGGTGCAGGAATAGGTCAGTCCCCGGAGGGTGTCTCTTGGGTGGGGAGCTGGTGCTGTGAGGCGCATCTCTGGAGGAAGGTGCAGGAATAGGTCAGTCCCCGGAGGGTGTCTCTTGGGTGGGGAGCTGGTGCTGTGAGGTGCATCTCTGGGGGAAGGTGCAGCAGTGGGTCATTCCCCGGAGGGTGTCTCTTGGGTGGGGAGCCGGTGCTGTGAGGTGCATCTCTGGGGGAAGGTGCAGGAGTGGGTCAGTCCCCGGAGGGTGTCTCTTGGGTGGGGAGCTGGTGCTGTTAGGTGCATCTCTGGGGGAAGGTGCAGCAGTGGGTCAGTCCCTGGAGGGGTGTCTCTTGGGTGGGGAGCTGGTGCTTTGAGGTGCATCTCTGGGGGAAGGTGCAGGAGTGGGTCAGTCCCCGGAGGGTGTCTCTTGGGTGGGGAGCCGGTGCTGTGAGGCGCATCTCTGGGGGAAGGTGCAGGAGTGGGTCAGTCCCCGGAGGGTGTCTCTTGGGTGGGGAGCCGGTGCTGTGAGGTGCATCTCTGGCGGAAGGTGCAGGAGTGCGTCAGTCCCCGGAGGGTGTCTCTTGGGTGGGGAGCTGGTGCTGTGAGGTGCATCTCTGGGGGAAGGTGCAGCAGTGGGTCAGTCCCTGGAGGGGTGTCTCTTGGGTGTGGAGCTGGTGCTGTGAGGTGCATCTCTGGGGGAAGGTGCAGGAGTGGGTCAGTCCCCGGAGGGTGTCTCATGGGTGGGGAGCTGGTGCTGTGAGGTGCATCTCTGGGGGAAGGTGCAGGAATAGGTCAGTCCCCGGAGGGTGTCTCTTGGGTGGGGAGCTGGTGCTGTGAGGCGCATCTCTGGAGGAAGGTGCAGGAATAGGTCAGTCCCCGGAGGGTGTCTCTTGGGTGGGGAGCTGGTGCTGTGAGGTGCATCTCTGGGGGAAGGTGCAGGAATAGGTCAGTCCCCGGAGGGTGTCTCTTGGGTGGGGAGCTGGTGCTGTGAGGCGCATCTCTGGAGGAAGGTGCAGGAATAGGTCAGTCCCCGGAGGGTGTCTCTTGGGTGGGGAGCTGGTGCTGTGAGGCGCATCTCTGGGGGAAGGTGCAGGAGTGGGTCAGTCCCCGGAGGGTGTCTCTTGGGTGGGGAGCCGGTGCTGTGAGGCGCATCTCTGGGGGAAGGTGCAGGAGTGGGTCAGTCCCCGGAGGGTGTCTCTTGGGTGGGGAGCCGGTGCTGTGAGGCGCATCTCTGGGGGAAGGTGCAGGAGTGGGTCAGTCCCCGGAGGGTGTCTCTTGGGTGGGGAGCCGGTGCTGTGAGGCGCATCTCTGGGGGAAGGTGCAGCAGTGGGTCAGTCCCCGGAGGGTGTCTCTTGGGTGGGGAGCTGGTGCTTTGAGGTGCATCTCTGGGGGAAGGTGCAGGAGTGGGTCAGTCCCCGGAGGGTGTCTTTTGGGTGGGGAGCCGGTGCTGTGAGGCGCATCTCTGGGGGAAGGTGCAGGAGTGGGTCAGTCCCCGGAGGGTGTCTTTTGGGTGGGGAGCCGGTGCTGTGAGGCGCATCTCTGGGGGAAGGTGCAGGAGTGGGTCAGTCCCCGGAGGGTGTCTCTTGGGTGGGGAGCCGGTGCTGTGAGGCGCATCTCTGGGGGAAGGTGCAGGAGTGGGTCAGTCCCTGGAGGGTGTCTCTTGGGTGGGGAGCTGGTGCTGTGAGGTGCATCTCTGGGGGAAGGTGCAGCAGTGGGTCAGTCCCCGGAGGGTGTCTCTTGGGTGGGGAGCTGGTGCTGTGAGGAGCATCTCTGGGGCAGGTGCAGAAGTGGGGCAGTCCCCGGAGGGTGTCTCTTGGGTGGGGAGCTGGTGCTGTGAGGTGCATCTCTGGGGGAAGGTGCAGCAGTGGGTCAGTCCCCGGAGGGTGTCTCTTGGGTGTGGAGCTGGTGCTGTGAGGTGCATCTCTGGGGGAAGGTGCAGGAGTGGGTCAGTCCCCGGAGGGGTGTCTCTTTGGTGGGGAGCTGGTGCTGTGAGGTGCATCTCTGGGGGAAGGTGCAGGAGTGGGTCTGTCCCCGGAGGGTGTCTCTTGGGTGGGGAGCTGGTGCTGTGAGGTGCATGTCTGGGGGAAGGTGCAGGACTGGGTCAGTCCCCGGAGGGTGTCTCTTGGGTGGGGAGCTGGTGCTTTGAGGTGCATCTCTGGGGGAAGGTGCAGGAGTGGGTCAGTCCCCGGAGGGTGTCTCTTGGGTGGGGAGCTGGTGCTGTGAGGTGCATCTCTGGGGGAAGGTGCAGCAGTGGGTCAGTCCCCGGAGGGTGTCTCTTGGGGTGGGGAGCTGGTACTGTGAGGTGCATCTCTGGGGGAAGGTGCAGGACTGGGTCAGTCCCCGGAGGGTGTCTCTTGGGTGGGGAGCTGGTGCTGTGAGGTGCATCTCTGGGGGAAGGTGCAGCAGTGGGTCAGTCCCCGGAGGGTGTCTCTTGGGTGTGGAGCTGGTGCTGTGAGGCGCATCTCTGGGGGAAGGTGCAGCAGTGGGTCAGTCCCCAGAAGGTGTCTCTTGGGTGGGGAGCTGGTGCTGTGAGGCGCATCTCTGGGGGAAGGTGCAGGAGTGGGTCAGTCCCCAGAGGGTGTCTCTTGGGTGGGGAGCTGGTGCTGTGAGGCGCATCTCTGGGGGAAGGTGCAGGAGTGGGTCAGTCTCCGCAGGGGTGTCTCTTGGGTGGGGAGCTGGTGCTGTGAGGTGCATCTCTGGGGGAAGGTGCAGGAATAGGTCAGTCCCCGGAGGGGTGTCTCTTGGGTGGGGAGCCGGTGCTGTGAGGCGCATCTCTTGGGGAAGGTGCAGCAGTAGGTCAGTCCCCGGAGGGTGTCTCTTGGGTGGGGAGCTGGTGCTGTGAGGTGCATCTCTGGGGGAAGGTGCAGGAGTGGCTCAGTCCCCGGAGGGTGTCTCTTGGGTGGGGAGCTGGTGCTGTGAGGTGCATCTCTGGGGGGAAGGTGCAGGAATAGGTCAGTCCCCGGAGGGTGTCTCTTGGGTGGGGAGCTGGTGCTGTGAGGTGCATCTCTGGGGGAAGGTGCAGCAGTGGGTCAGTCCCCGGAGGGGTGTCTCTTGGGTGGGGAGCCGGTGCTGTGAGGTGCATCTCTGGGGGAAGGTGCAGGAATAGGTCAGTCCCCAGAGGGTGTCTCTTGGGTGGGGAGCTGGTGCTGTGAGGTGCATCTCTGGGGGGAAGGTGCAGGAATAGGTCAGTCCCCGGAGGGTGTCTCTTGGGTGGGGAGCTGGTGCTGTGAGGTGCATCTCTGGGGGAAGGTGCAGCAGTGGGTCAGTCCCCGGAGGGGTGTCTCTTGGGTGGGGAGCCGGTGCTGTGTGGTGCATCTCTGGGGAAGGTGCAGGAATAGGTCAGTCCCAGAGGGTGTCTCTTGGGTGGGGAGCTGGTGCTGTGAGGTGCATCTCTGGGGGAAGGTGCAGCAGTGGGTCAGTCCCCGGAGGGTGTCTTTTGGGTGGGGAGCTGGTGCTGTGAGGTGCATCTCTGGGGGAAGGTGCAGGAGTGGGTCAGTCCCTGGAGGGTGTCTCTTGGGTGGGGAGCTGGTGCTGTGAGGTGCATCTCTGGGGGAAGGTGCAGGAGTGGGTCAGTCCCCGGAGGGGTGTCTCTTGGGTGGGGAGCCGGTGCTGTGAGGCGCATCTCTGGGGGAAGGTGCAGGAGTGGGTCAGTCCCCGGAGGATGTCTCTTGGGTGGGGAGCTGGTGCTGTGAGGCGCATCTCTGGGGGAAGGTGCAGGGGTGGGTCAGTCCCCGGAGGGTGTCTCTTCGGTGGGGAGCTGGTGCTGTGAGGTGCATCTCTGGGGGAAGGTGCAGGAGTGGGTCAGTCCCCGGAGGGGTGTCTCTTGGGTGGGGAGCTGGTGCTGTGAGGCGCATCTCTGGGGGAAGGTGCAGGAATAGGTCAGTCCCCGGAGGGTGTCTCTTGGGTGGCGAGCTGGTGCTGTGAGGCGCATCTCTGGAGGAAGGTGCAGGAATAGGTCAGTCCCCGGAGGGTGTCTCTTGGGTGGGGAGCTGGTGCTGTGAGGTGCATCTCTGGGGGAAGGTGCAGGAGTGGGTCAGTCCCCGGAGGGGTGTCTCTTGGGTGGGGAGCTGGTGCTGTGAGGTGCATCTCTGGGGGAAGGTGCAGGAGTGGGTCAGTCCCCGGAGGGGTGTCTCTTGGGTGGGGAGCTGGTGCTGTGAGGTGCATCTCTGGGGGAAGGTGCAGGAGTGGGTCAGTCCCCGGAGGGTGTCTCTTGGGTGGGGAGCTGGTGCTGTGAGGTGCATCTCTGGGGGAAGGTGCAGGAATAGGTCAGTCCCCGGAGGGTGTCTCTTGGGTGGGGAGCTGGTGCTGTGAGGCGCATCTCTGGGGGAAGGTGCAGGAATAGGTCAGTCCCCGGAGGGTGTCTCTTGGGTGGGGAGCTGGTGCTGTGAGGCGCATCTCTGGAGGAAGGTGCAGGAATAGGTCAGTCCCCGGAGGGTGTCTCTTGGGTGGGGAGCTGGTGCTGTTAGGTGCATCTCTGGGGGAAGGTGCAGCAGTGGGTCAGTCCCTGGAGGGGTGTCTCTTGGGTGGGGAGCTGGTGCTTTGAGGTGCATCTCTGGGGGAAGGTGCAGGAGTGGGTCAGTCCCCGGAGGGTGTCTCTTGGGTGGGGAGCCGGTGCTGTGAGGCGCATCTCTGGGGGAAGGTGCAGGAGTGGGTCAGTCCCCGGAGGGTGTCTCTTGGGTGGGGAGCTGGTGCTGTGAGGTGCATCTCTGGCGGAAGGTGCAGGAGTGCATCAGTCCCCGGAGGGTGTCTCTTGGGTGGGGAGCTGGTGCTGTGAGGTGCATCTCTGTGGGAAGGTGCAGCAGTGGGTCAGTCCCTGGAGGGGTGTCTCTTGGGTGTGGAGCTGGTGCTGTGAGGTGCATCTCTGGGGGAAGGTGCAGGAGTGGGTCAGTCCCCGGAGGGTGTCTCATGGGTGGGGAGCTGGTGCTGTGAGGCGCATCTCTGGGGGAAGGTGCAGGAATAGGTCAGTCCCCGGAGGGTGTCTCTTGGGTGGGGAGCTGGTGCTGTGAGGCGCATCTCTGGAGGAAGGTGCAGGAATAGGTCAGTCCCCGGAGGGTGTCTCTTGGGTGGGGAGCTGGTGCTGTGAGGTGCATCTCTGGGGGAAGGTGCAGGAATAGGTCAGTCCCCGGAGGGTGTCTCTTGGGTGGGGAGCTGGTGCTGTGAGGCGCATCTCTGGAGGAAGGTGCAGGAATAGGTCAGTCCCCGGAGGGTGTCTCTTGGGTGGGGAGCTGGTGCTGTGAGGCGCATCTCTGGGGGAAGGTGCAGGAGTGCGTCAGTCCCCGGAGGGTGTCTCTTGGGTGGGGAGCTGGTGCTGTGAGGCGCATCTCTGGGGGAAGGTGCAGGAGTGCGTCAGTCCCCGGAGGGTGTCTCTTGGGTGGGGAGCTGGTGCTGTGAGGCGCATCTCTGGGGGAAGGTGCAGGAGTGGGTCAGTCCCCGGAGGGGTGTCTCTTGGGTGGGGAGCTGGTGCTTTGAGGTGCATCTCTGGGGGAAGGTGCAGCAGTGGGTCAGTCCCCGGAGGGTGTCTCTTGGGTGGGGAGCCGGTGCTGTGAGGCGCATCTCTGGGGGAAGGTGCAGGAGTGGGTCAGTCCCCGGAGGGTGTCTCTTGGGTGGGGAGCCGGTGCTGTGAGGCGCATCTCTGGGGGAAGGTGCAGGAGTGGGTCAGTCCCTGGAGGGTGTCTCTTGGGTGGGGAGCCGGTGCTGTGAGGTGCATCTCTGGGGGAAGGTGCAGCAGTGGGTCAGTCCCTGGAGGGGTGTCTCTTGTGTGTGGAGCTGATGCTGTGAGGTGCATCTCTGGGGGAAGGTGCAGGAGTGGGTCAGTCACCAGAGGGTGTCTCTTGGGTGGGGAGCTGGTGCTGTGAGGCGCATCTCTGGAGGAAGGTGCAGGAGTGGGTCAGTCTCCAGAGGGTGTCTCTTGGGTGGGGAGCTGGTGCTCTGAGGCGCATCTCTGGGGGAAGGTGCAGCAGTGGGTCAGTCCCCGGAGGGTGTCTCTTGGGTGGGGAGCTGGTGCTGTGAGGCGCATCTCTGGGGGAAGGTGCAGCAGTGGGTCAGTCCCCGGAGGGTGTCTCTTGGGTGGGGAGCTGGTGCTGTGAGGTGCATCTCTGGGGGAAGGTGCAGCAGTGGGTCAGTCCCCGGAGGGTGTCTCTTGGGTGGGGAGCTGGTGCTGTGAGGTGCATCTTGGGGGACGGGGCAGCAGTGGGTCAGTCCCCGGAGGGTGTCTCTTGGGTGTGGAGCTGGTGCTGTGAGGTGCATCTCTGGGGGAAGGTGCAGGAGTGGGTCAGTCCCCGGAGGGGTGTCTCTTTGGTGGGGAGCTGGTGCTGTGAGGTGCATCTCTGGGGGAAGGTGCAGGAATGGGTCAGTCCCCGGAGGGTGTCTCTTGGGTGGGGAGCTGGTGCTGTGAGGTGCATGTCTGGGGGAAGGTGCAGGACTGGGTCAGTCCCCGGAGGGTGTCTCTTGGGTGGGGAGCTGGTGCTTTGAGGTGCATCTCTGGGGGAAGGTGCAGGAGTGGGTCAGTCCCCGGAGGGTGTCTCTTGGGTGGGGAGCTGGTGCTGTGAGGTGCATCTCTGGGGGAAGGTGCAGGACTGGGTCAGTCCCCGGAGGGTGTCTCTTGGGTGGGGAGCTGGTGCTGTGAGGTGCATCTCTGGGGGGAAGTTGCTGGAATTGGTCAGTCCCCGGAGGGTGTCTCTTGGGTGTGGAGCTGGTGCTGTGAGGCGCATCTCTGGGGGAAGGTGCAGCAGTGGGTCAGTCCCCAGAGGGTGTCTCTTGGGTGGGGAGCTGGTGCTGTGAGGCGCATCTCTGGGGGAAGGTGCAGGAGTGGGTCAGTCCCCAGAGGGTGTCTCTTGGGTGGGGAGCTGGTGCTGTGAGGCGCATCTCGGGGCGAAGGGGCCGGAGGGGGTCAGTCTCCGCTGGGGTGTCTCTTGGGTGGGGAGCTGGTGCTGTGAGGTGCATCTCTGGGGGAAGGTGCAGGAATAGGTCAGTCCCCGGAGGGGTGTCTCTTGGGTGGGGAGCCGGTGCTGTGAGGAGCATCTCTTGGGAAGGTGCAGCAGTAGGTCAGTCCCCGGAGGGGTGTCTCTTGGGTGCGGAGCTGGGTGCTGTGAGGCGCATCTCTGGGGGAAGGTGCAGCAGTGGGTCAGTCCCCGGAGGGTGTCTCTTGGGTGGGGAGCTGGTGCTGTGAGGTGCATCTCTGGGGGAAGGTGCAGGAGTGGCTCAGTCCCCGGAGGGTGTCTCTTGGGTGGGGAGCTGGTGCTGTGAGGTGCATCTCTGGGGGGAAGGTGCAGGAATAGGTCAGTCCCCGGAGGGTGTCTCTTGGGTGGGGAGCTGGTGCTGTGAGGTGCATCTCTGGGTGAAGGTGCAGCAGTGGGTCAGTCCCCGGAGGGTGTCTCTGGGGGTGTCTCTTGGGTGGGGAGCTGGTGCTGTGAGGCGCATCTCTGGGGGAAGGTGCAGCAGTGGGTCAGTCCCCAGAGGGTGTCTCTTGGGTGGGGAGCTGGTGCTGTGAGGCGCATCTCTGGGGGAAGGTGCAGGAGTGGGTCAGTCCCCGGAGGGTGTCTCTTGGGTGGGGAGCTGGTGCTGTGAGGCGCATCTCTGGGGGAAGGTGCAGGAGTGGGTCAGTCTCCGCAGGGGTGTCTCTTGGGTGGGGAGCTGGTGCTGTGAGGTGCATCTCTGGGGGAAGGTGCAGCAGTGGGTCAGTCCCGGAGGGGGTGTCTATTGGGTGGGTAGCGGGTGCTGTGAGGCGCATCTCTGGGGGAAGGTGCAGCAGTAGGTCAGTCCCCGGAGGGTGTCTCTTGGGTGGGGGAGCTGGTGCTGTGAGGTGCATCTCTGGGGGAAGGTGCAGCAGTGGGTCAGTCCCCGGAGGGTGTCTTCTTGGGTGGGGAGCTGGTGCTGTGAGGTGCATCTCTGGGGGAAGGTGCAGCAGTGGCTCAGTCCCGGAGGGGTGTCTCTTGGGTGGGGAGCTGGTGCTGTGAGGTGCATCTCTGGGGGAAGGTGCAGGAATAGGTCAGTCACAGAGGGTGTCTCTTGGGTGGGGAGCTGGTGCTGTGAGGTGCATCTCTGGGGGAAGGTGCAGCAGGGGTCAGTCCCCGGAGGGTGTCTCTTGGGTGGGGAGCTGGTGCTGTGAGGTGCATCTCTGGGGGAAGGTGCAGGAGTGGGTCAGTCCCCGGAGGGTTTTCTCTTGGGTGGGGAGCTGGTGCTGTGAGGTGCATCTCTGGGGGAAGGTGCAGGACGTGGGTCAGTCCCCGGAGGGTGTCTCTTGGGTGGGGAGCTGGTGCTGTGAGGAGAGCTCTGGGGGAAGGTGCAGGAGTGGGTCAGTCACCGGAGGGTGTCTCTTGGGTGGGGAGCTGGTGCTGTGAGGTGCATCTCTGGGGGAAGGTGCAGGAGTGGGTCAGTCCCAGGAGGGTTGAACCTTGGTGTGCAGCTGGTGCTGTGAGGCGCATCTCTGGGGGAAGGTGCAGGAATAGGTCAGTCCGCGGAGGGGTGTCTCTTGGGTGGTGAGCTGGTGCTGTGAGGCGCATCTCTGGGGGAAGGTGCAGGAGTGGGTCAGTCCCCGGAGGGTGTCTCTTGGGTGTGGAGCTGGTGCTGTGAGGCGCATCTCTGGGGGAAGGTGCAGCAGTGGGTCAGTCCCCCAGGGGGTGTCTATTGGGTGGGGAGCTGGTGCTGGGAGGTGCATCTCTGGGGGAAGGTGCAGCAGTGGGTCAGTCCCCGGAGGGGTGTCTCTTGGGTGGGGAGCTGGTGCTGTGAGGTGCATCTCTGGGGGAAGGTGCAGCAGTGGGTCAGTCCCGGGAGGGGTGTCGCTTGGGTGGGGAGCTGGTGCTGTGAGTTGCATCTCGGGGGGAAGGTGCAACAGTGGTTCAGTCCCGGGAGGGTGTCTCGGGGGGGGGGAGCTGTTGCTGTGAGGTGCATCTCTGGGGGAAGGTGCAGCAGTGGGTCAGTCCACGGAGGGTGTCCTCTTGGGGGGGGAGCTGGTGCTGTGAGGTGCATCTCTGGGGGAAGGTGCAGCAGTGGGTCAGTCCCCGGAGGGTGTCTCTTGGGTGGGGAGCTGGTGCTGTGAGGTGCATCTCTGGGGGAAGGTGCAGGAGTGGGTCAGTCCCCGGAGGGTGTCTCTTGGGTGGGGAGCTGGTGCTGTGAGGTGCATCTCTGGGGGAAGGTGCAGGAATAGGTCAGTCCCCGGAGGGTGTCTCTTGGGTGGGGAGCTGGTGCTGTGAGGAGCATCTCTGGGGGAAGGTGCAGCAATTGGGTCAGTCCCCGGAGGGGTGTCTCTTGGGTGTGGAGCTGGTGCTGTGAGGTGCATCTCTGGGGGAAGGTGCAGGAGTGGGTCAGTCCCCAGAGGGTGTCTCTTGGGTGGGAAGCTGGTGCTGTGAGGCGCATCTCTGGGGGAAGGTGCAGGAGTGGGTCAGTCCCCAGGCGGGGTCTCTTGGGTGGGGAGCTGGTGCTGTGAGGCGCATCTCTGGGGAAGGTGCAGGAGTGGGTCAGTCCCCGGCGGGGTGTCTCTTGGGTGGGGAGCTGTGCTGTGAGGCGCATCTCTGGGGGAAGGTGCAGGAATAGGTCAGTCCCCGGAGGGGTGTCTCTTGGGGGGGAGCTGTTGCTGTGAAGCGCATCTCTTGGGGAAGGTGCAGGAGTAGGTCAGTCCCCGGAGGGTGTCTCTTGGGTGGGGATCCGGTGCTGTGAGGCGCACCTCTTGGGGAAGGTGCAGCATTCGGTCAGTCCCCGGAGGGTGTCTCTTGGGTGGGGAGCAGGTGCTGTGAGGCGCATCTCTGGGGGAAGGTGCAGGAGTGGGTCAGTCCCCGGAGGGTGTCTCTGGGTGGGGAGCTGGTGCTGTGAGGTGCATCTCTGGGGGGAAGGTGGCAGGGGGTCAGTCCCCGAGGGGTGTCTCTTGGTGGGGAGCTGGTGCTGTGAGGTGCATCTCTGGGGGAAGGTGCAGGAGTGGGTCAGTCCCCGGAGGGGTTGTCTCTTGGGTGGGAGCCGGTTGCGGTGAGGCGCATCTCTGGGGGAAGGTGCAGGACTCGGTCAGTCCCGGGAGGGGTGTCTCTTGGGTGTGGAGCTGGTGCTGTGAGGTGCATCTCTGGGGAAGGTGGCATGCATGGGTCAGTCCCCGAAGGGTGTCTCTTGGGTGGGAGCTGCTGTGAGGTGCATCTCTGGGGGAAGGTGCAGCAGTGGGTCAGTCCCTGGAGGTTGTCTCTTGGGGTGGGGAGCTGGTGCTGTGAGGGTCATCTCTGGGGGAAGGTGCAGGTGTGGGTCAGTCCCCCGAGGGGTGTCTCTTGGTTGGGAAGCTGGTGCTGTGAGGAGCATCTCTGGGGGAAGGTGCAGGAGTGGGTCAGTCCCCGGAGGGTGTCTCTTGGGTGGGGAGCTGGTGCTGTGAGGCGCATCTCTGGGGGAAGGTGCAGGAGTGTGTCAGTCCCCGGAGGGTGTCCTCTTGGGTGGGAGCTGGTGCTGTGAGGTGCATCTCTGGGGGAAGGTGCAGGAATGGGTCAGTCCTCGGAGGGGTGTCTCTTGGGTGGGGACTGGTGCTGTGAGGTGCATCTCTGGGGGAAGGTGCAGGAATAGGTCAGTCCCCGGAGGGGTGTCTCTTGGGTGTGGAGCTGGTGCTGTGAGGTGCATCTCTGGGGGAAGGTGCAGCAGTGGGTCATCCCCGTAGGGGTGTCACTTGGGTGTGTAGCTGGTGCTGTGAGGGTGCATCTCTGGGGGAAGGTGCAGCAGTGGGTTCAGTCCCCGGAGGGGTGTCTCTTGGGTGGGGATCTGGTGCAGTGAGGTGCATCTCTGGGGGAAGGTGCAGCAGTGGGTCAGTCCCCGGAGGGTGTCTCTTGGGTGTGGAGCTGGTGCTGTGAGGTGCATCTCTGGGGGAAGGTGCAGCAGTGGGTCAGTCCCTGGAGGGTGTCTCTTGGGTGGGGAGCTGGTGCTGTGAGGTGCATCTCTGGGGGAAGGTGCAGCAGTGGGTCAGTCCCCGTAGGGTGTCTCTTGGGTGCGGAGCTGGTGCTGTGAGGCGCATCTCTGGGGGAAGGTGCAGCAGTGGGTCAGTCCCCGGGGGGTGTCTCTTGGGTGGGGAGCTGGTGCTGTGAGGCGCATCTCTGGGGGAATGTGCAGGAGTGGGTCAGTCCCCGGGGGGGTGTCTCTTGGGTGGGGAGCTGGTGCTGTGAGGTGCATCTCTGGAGGAAGGTGCAGGAATGGGTCAGTCCCCGGAGGGTGTCTCTTGGGTGTGGAGCTGGTGCTGTGAGGAGCATCTCTGGGGGAAGGTGCAGGAGTGGGTCAGTCCCCGGAGGGTGTCTCTTGGGTGGGAAGCTGGTGCGGTGAGGCCCAACACTGCGGGAAGGTGCAGGATTGGGTCAGTCCCCGGAGGGGTGTCTCTTGGGTGGGGAGCTGGTGCTGTGAGGCGCATCTCTGGGGGAAGGTGCAGGAGTGGGTCAGTCTCCTGAGGGTGTCTCTTGGGTGGGGAGCTGGTGCTGTGAGGCGCATCTCTGGGGGAAGGTGCAGGAGTGGGTCAGTCCCCAGAGGGTTGTCTCTTGGGTGGGGAGCTGGTGCTGTGAGGCACATCTCTGGGGGAAGGTGCAGGAGTGGGTCAGTCCCCCGCAGGGGTGTCTCTTGGGTGGTGGGAGCCGGTGCTGTGAGGCGCATCTCTTGGGGGAAGGTGCAGGAATAGGTCAGTCCCCGGAGGGGTGTCTCTTGGGTGGGAGCCGGTGCTGTGAGGCGCATCTCTGGGGAAGGTGCAGCAGTAGGTCAGTCCCCCGGAGGGTGTCTCTTGGGTGGGGAGCCGGTGCTGTGAGGTGCATCTCTGGGGGAAGGTGCAGGAGTGGGTCAGTCCCCGGAGGGTGTCTCTTGGGTGGGGAGCTGGTGCTGTGAGGTGCATCTCTGGGGGAAGGTGCAGGAGTGGGTCAGTCCCGGAGGGGTGTCTCTGGGGTGGGGAGCTGGTGCTGTGAGGCGCATCTCTGGGGGAACGTGCATGAGTGGGTCAGTCACCGGATGTAGTCTCTTGGGTGGGGAGCGGGTGCTGTGAGGCGCATCTCTGGGGGAAGGTGCAGCAGTTGGTCAGTCCCCGGAGGGTGTCTCTTGGGTGGGAGCTGGGCTGTGAGGTTCATCTCTGGGGGAAGGTGCAGGAGTGGGTTCAGTCCCCGGAGGGGTGTCTCTTGGGTGGGGAGCTGGTGCTGTGAGGCGCATCTCTGGGGGAAGGTGCAGGAGTGGGTCAGTCCCCGGAGGGGTGTCTCTTGGGTGGGGAGCCGGTGCTGTGCGGCGCATCGCTGGGGGAAGGTGCAGGATTGGGTCAGTCCCCCGGTGGGTGTCTCTTGGGTGGGGAGCCGGTGCTGTGAGGTGCATCTCTGGGGGAAGGTGCAGCAGTGGGTCAGTCCCGGGAGGGGTGTCTCTTGGGTGGGGAGAGGGAGCTGAGAGGGGCATCTATGGGGGAAGGTGCAGGAGTGGGTCAGTCCCCGGGGGGTGTCTCTTGGGTGGGGAGGCTGGTGCTGTGAGGTGGCATCTCTGTGGGAAGGTGCAGGCCTGGGTCAGTCCCCGGCGGGGTGTCACTTGGGTGGGGAGCTGGTGCTGTGAGGTGCATCTCTGGGGGAAGGTGCAGCAGTGGGTCAGTCCCCGGAGGGTGTCTCTTGGGTGTGGAGCTGGTGCTGTGAGGCGCATCTCTGGGGGAAGTTGCAGCAGTGGGTCAGTCCCCGGAGGTTGTCTCTTGGGTGGGGAGGTGTTGCTGGGAGGTGCATATCTGGGGGAAGGTGCAGGAATGGGTCAGTCCCCAGAGGGTGTCTCTTGGGGTGGGAGCTGGTGTGCTGTGAGGTGCATCTCTGGGGGAAGGTGCAGGAGTGGGTCAGTCCCCGGAGGGGTGTCTCTTGGGTGGAGAGCTGGTGCTGTGAGGTGCATGCTCTGGGGAAGGTGCAGGAGTGGGTCAGTCCCGGAGGGTGTCTCTTGGGTGGGGAGCTGGTGCTGTGAGGCCCATCTCTGGGGAAGGTGCAGCAGAGTGGGTCAGTCCCGGGAGGGTGTCTCTTGGGTGGGGAGCTGGTGCTGTGAGGCGCATCTCTGGGGGAAGGTTTGGCAGGTGGGGTCAGTCCCCGGAGGGTGTCTCTTGGGTGTGGAGCTGGTGCTGTGAGGCGCATCTCTGGGGGAAGGTGCAGGAGTGGGTCAGTCCCCTAGGGTGTCTCTTGGGTGGGGAGCTGGTGCTGTGAGGTGCATCTCTGGGGGGAAGGTGCAGGATGGTCAGTCCCCGGAGGGTGTCTCTTGGGTGGGGAGATGGTGCTGTGAGGTGCATCTCATGGGGAAGGTGCAGCAGTGGGTCAGTCCCCGGAGGGTGTCTCTTGGGTGGGGAGCTGGTGCTGTGAGGTGCATCTCTGGGGGAAGGTTGTGCAGTCCCCGGAGGGTGTCTCTTGGGTGGGGAGCTGGTGCCTGTGAGGCGCATCTCTGGGGAAGGTGCAGCAGTGGGTCAGTCCCCCGGAGGGTGTCTCTTGGGTGGGGAGCTGGTGCTGTGAGGTGCATCTCTGGGGGAAGGTGCAGGAGTGAGTCAGTCCCTGGAGGGGTTATGGTGGGTGGGGAGCTGGTGCGGTGCGGCGCAACTCAGGGGGAACGTGCAGGAATGGGTCAGTCCCTGGAGGGTGTCTCTTGGGTTGGGGAGCTGGTGCTGTGAGGTGCTCTCTGGGGGAAGGGGCAGGAGTGGGCAGTCCCCGAGGGTGGTCTCTTGGGTGGGGAGCGGGTGCTGTGAGGTGCATCTCTGGGGGAAGGTGCAGGACTGGGTCAGTCCCCGGAGGGTGTCTCTTGGGTGGGGAGCTGGTGCTGTGAGGCGCATCTCTGGGGGAAGGTGCAGCAGTGGGTCAGTCCCCAGAGGGTGTCTCTTGGGTGGGGAGCTGGTGCTGTGAGGAGCATCTCTGGGGGAAGGTGCAGCAGTGGTCCGTCCCCGGTGGGGTGTCTCTTGGGTGGGGAGCTGGTGCTGTGAGGCGCATCTCTGGGGGAAGGTGCAGGAATAGGTCAGTCCCCGGAGGGGTGTCTCTTGGGTGGGGAGCTGGTGCGGTGAGGTGCATCTCGGGGGGAAGGTGCAGGAGTGGGTCAGTCCCCGGAGGGTGTCTCTTGGGTGGGGAGCTGGTGCTGTGAGGTGCATCTCTGGGGGAAGGTGCAGGAGTGGGTCAGTCCCCGGAGGGTGTCTCTTGGGTGGGGAGCCGGTGCTGTGAGGCGAATCTCTGGGGGAAGGTGCAGCTCTGGGGGAAGGTGCAGGAATAGGTCAGTCCCCGGAGGGTGTCTCTTGGGTGGGAGCTGGTGCTGTGAGGTGGCATCTCTGGGGGAAGGTGCAGGAATTAGGTCAGTCCCCGGAGGGTGTCTCTTGGGTGGGGAGCTGGTGCTGTGAGGTGCATCTCTGTGGGAAGGTGCAGGACATAGTCATTAGTTCCCCGGAGGTGTCTCTTTGGGTGGGGAGCTGGTGCTGTGAGGGTGCATCTCTGGGGGGAAGGTTGCAGGGAGTGGGTCAGTCCCCGGAGGGTGTCTCTTGGGTGGGGAGCTGGTGCTGTGAGGTGCATCTCTGGGGAAGGTGCAGGAGTGGGTCAGTCCCCGGAGGTGTCTCTTGGGTGGGGAGCTGGTGCTTTGAGGAGCATCTCTGGGGGAAGGTGCAGGAGTGGTTCAGTCCCCGGCGGGTGTCTCTGGGGTGGGGAGCGGGTGCTGTGAGGCGCATCTCTGGGGGAAGGTGGCAGGAGTGGGTCAGTCCCCGGAGGGTGTCTCTTGGGTGGGGAGCCGGTGCTGTGAGGTGCATCTCTGGGGGAAGGTTGCAGGATTGCGTCAGTCCCGGAGGGTGTCTCTTGGGTGGGGAGCTGGTGCTGTAGGTGCATCTCTGGGGGAAGGTGCAGCAGTGGGTCAGTCCCGGAGGGGTTGTCTCTTGGGTGTGGAGCTGGTGCTGTGAGGTGCATCTCTGGGGAAGGGTGCAGGAGTGGGTCAGTCCCGGAGGGTGTCTCTTGGGTGGGGAGCTGGTGCTGTGAGGGTGCATCTCTGGGGGAAGGTGCAGGAATAGGTCAGTCCCCGGAGGGTGTCTCTTGGGTGGGGAGCTGGTGCTGTGAGGCGCATCTCTGGAGGAAGGTGCAGGAGTGGGTCAGTCCCCGGAGGGTGTCTCTTGGGTGGGGAGCTGGTGCTGTGAGGTGCATCTCTGGGGGAAGGTGCAGGAATAGGTCAGTCCCCGGAGGGTGTCTCTTGGGTGGGGAGCTGGTGCTGTGAGGTGCATCTCTGAGGAAGGTGCAGGAATAGGTCAGTCCCCGGAGGGTGTCTCTTGGGTGGGGAGCTGGTGCTGTGAGGCGCATCTCTGGGGGAAGGTGCAGGAGTGGGTCAGTCCGGAGGGTGTCTCTTGGGTGGGGAGCCGGTGCTGTGAGGCGCATCTCTGGGGAAGGTGCAGGAGTGGGTCAGTCCGGAGGGTGTCTCTTGGGTGGGGAGCCGGTGCTGTGAGGCGCATCTCTGGGGAAGGTGCAGGAGTGGGTCAGTCCCCGGAGGGTGTCTCTTGGGTGGGGAGCGGTGCTGTGAGGTCACATCTCTGGGGGAAGGTGCAGCAGTGGGTCAGTCCCCGGAGTGTGTCTCTTGGGTGGGGAGCTGGTGCTTTGAGGTGCATCTCTGGGGGAAGGTGCGGAGTGGGTCAGTTCCCCGGAGGTGTCTCGTTTGGGTGGGGCGCCGGTGCTGTGAGGCGCATCTCTGGGGGAAAAGGTTTGCAGGAGTGGGTCAGTCCCCGGAGGTGTCTCTTTGGGTGGGGAGCTGTGCTGTGTGAGGCGCATCTCTGGCGGAAGGTGCAGGAGTGGGTCAGTCCCCTGAGGGTGTCTCTTGGGTGGGGAGCTGGGTGCTGTGAGGCGCATCTCTGGGGGAAGGTGCAGGAGTGGGTCAGTCCCTGGAGGGTGTCTCTTGGGTGGGGAGCTGGTGCTGAGATGTGCATCTCTGGGGGAAGGTGCATCAGTGGGTCAGTCCCCGGAGGGTGTGTCTCTTGGGTGGGGAGCTGGTGCTGTGAGGTGCAATGCTCTGGGGGAAGGTGCAGCCGTGGGTCAGTCCACGGAGGGTGTCTCTTGGGTGGGGAGCTGGTGCTGTGAGGTGCATCTCTGGGGAAGTTGCAGCCAGTGGGTAAGTCCCCGGAGGGTGTCTCTTGGGTGTGGAGCTGGTGCTGTGAGGTGCATCTCTGGGGGAAGGTGCAGGAGTGGGTCAGTCACCGCAGGGGTGTCACTTGGGTGGGGAGCTGGTGCTGTGAGGTGCATCTATGGGGAAGGTGCAGGAGTGGGTCCCCCGAGAGGGTGTCTCTTGGTGGGGAGCTTGTGCTGGGAGGCGCATCTCTGGGGGAAGGTGCAGGCGTGGGTCAGTCCCCGGTGGGTGTGTCTTGGGTGGGGAGCTGGTGCTGTGCGGGGCATCTCTGGTGGAATGTGCAGGAGGGGGTAGGTCCCCGGAGGGTGTCTCTTGGGTGGGGAGCTGGTGCTGTGAGGTGCATCTCTGGGGGAAGGTGCAGGACTGGGTCAGTCCCCAGGGAGGGGTGCTCTTGGGTGGGAGCTGGTACTGTGAGGTGCATCTCTGGGGGAAGGTGCAGGACTGGGTCAGTCCCCGGAGGGTGTCTCTTGGGTGGGGAGCTGGTGCTGTGAGGTTGCATCTCTGGGGAAGGTGCAGGAGGGTCAGTCCCCGGCGGGTGTCTCTTGGGTGTGGAGCTGGTGCTGTGAGGCGCATCTCTTGGGAAGGTGCAGCAGTGGGTCAGTCCCTCAGGAGGGTGTCTCTTGGGTGTGGGAGCTGGGCTGTGAGGCGCATCTCTGGGGGAAGGTGCAGGAGTTGTCAGTCCCGAGGGTGTCTCTTGGGTGGGGAGCTGCTGGTGCTGTGAGGCCATCTCTGGGGGAAGGTGCAGCAGTGGGTCAGTCCCGCAGGGGTGTCTCTTGGTGGGGGGAGCTGGTGCTGTGAGGTGGCATCTCTGGGGGAAGGTGCAGAATAGGTCCTCCCGCGGAGGGTGTCTCTTGGGTGGGGAGCTGTGCTGTGAGGCGCATCTCTTGGGGAAGGTGCAGCAGGAGTAGGTCAGTCCCCGGAGGGGTGTCTCTTGGGTGGGGAGCTGGTGCTGTGAGGTGCATCTCTGGGGGGAGGGTCAGGAGTGGCTCAGTCCCCGGAGGGGTGTCTCTTGGGTGGGGAGCTGGTGCTGTGAGGTGCATCTCTGGGGGAAGGTGCAGGAGTAGGTCAGTCCCCGGAGGGTGTCTCTTGGGTGGGGAGCTGGTGCTGTGAGGTGCATCTCTGTGGGGGAAGGTGCAGCAGTGGGTCAGTCCCCGGAGGGGTGTCTCTTGGGTGGGGAGCTGGTGCTGTGAGGTGCATCTCTTTGGGAAGGTGCAGGAATAGGTTCAGTCCCCCGAGGGTGTCTCTTGGGTGGGGGAGCTGTTGCTGTGAGGTGCATCTCTGGGTGGGAAGGTGCAGGATAGGTCAGTCCCCAGAGGGTGTCTCTTGGGTGGGGAGCTGGTGCTGTGAGGTGGTGCATCTCTGGGGGAAGGTGCAGCAGTCGGTCAGTCCCCGGAGGGGTGTCTCTTGGGTGGGGAGCCGGTGCTGTGAGGTGCATCTCTGGGGGAAGGTGCAGCAGTGGGTCAGTCCCAGAGGAGGTGTCTCTTGGGTGGGGAGCTGGTGCTGTGAGGTGCATCTCTTGGGGAAGGTGCAGAGGAATGGGTCAGTCCCCGGAGGGTGTCTCTTGGTTGGGGGAGCTGGGTGCTGTGAGGTGCATCTCGATGGGGAAGGTGCAGGAGTGGGTCAGTCCCTGGAGGGGTGTCTCGTTGGGTGGGGGGGGGGTGGTGCTGTGAGGTGCATCTCTGGGGGAAGGTGGCAGGAGTGGGTCAGTCCCGGATGGTGTCTCTTGGGGGGAGCCGGTGCTGTGAGGGCATCTCTGGGGGAAGTGCAGGAGGGGGTCAGTCCCCGGAGGGTGTCTCTTGGGTGGGGAGCTTGTGCTGTGAGGCGCATCTCTGGGGGAAGGTGCAGGAGTGGGTCAGTCCCCGGAGGGTGTCTCTTGGGGTGGGGAGCTGTGGTGCTGTGTGAGGTGCCCATCTCTGGGGGAAGGTGCAGGAGTGGGTCAGTCCCCGGAGGGGTGTCTCTTGGGTGGGGAGCTGGTGTGCTAGTGAGGTGCCATCTCTGGGGGAAGGTGCAGGAATAGGTCAGTTCCCGGAGGGTGTCTCTTGGGTGGGAGCTGGTGCTGTGAGGCCGCATCTCTGGGGGGAAGGTGCAGGAATAGGTCAGTCCCCGGAGGGTGTCTCTTGGGTGGGGAGCTGGTGCTGTGAGGCGCATCTCTGGGGGAAGGTGCAGGAGTGGGTCAGTCCCCGGAGGGTGTCTCTTGGGTGGGGAGCTGGTGCTGTGAGGTGCATCTCTGGGGGAAGGTGCAGGAGTGGGTCAGTCCCCGGAGGGGTGTCTCTTGGGTGGGGAGCTGGTGCTGTGAGGTGCATCTCTGGGGGAAGGTGCAGGAGTGGGTCAGTCCCTGAGGGTGTCTCTTGGGTGGGGAGCTGGTGCTGTGAGGTGCATCTCTGGGGGGAAGGTGCAGAGTGGGTCAGTCCCCGGAGGGTGTCTCTTTGGGTGGGGAGCTGGTGCTGTGAGGGCATCTCTGGGGGAAGGTGCAGGAATAGGTTCAGTCCCCGGAGGGTGTCTCTTGGGTGGGGAGCTGGTGCTGTGAGGCGCATCTCTGGGGAAGGTGCAGGAATAGGTCATTCCCCGGAGGGTGTCTCTTGGGTGGGGAGCTGGTGCTGTGAGGTGCATCTCTGGAGGAAGGTGCAGGAATAGGTCAGTCCCGGAGGTGTCTCTTGGGTGGGGAGCTGGTGCTGTTAGGTGCATCTTCTGGGGAAGGTGCAGGATTGGGTCAGTCCCCTGGAGGGTGTCTCTTGGGTGGGGAGCTGGTGCTGTGAGGTGCATCTCTGGGGGAAGGTGCAGGAGTGGGTCAGTCCCCGGAGGGTGTCTCTTGGGTGGGGAGCCGGTGCTGTGAGGTGCATCTCTGGGGGAAGGTGCAGGAGTGGGTCAGTCCCCGGAGGGGTGTCTCTGGGTGGGGAGCTGGTGCTGTGAGGTGCATCTCTGGGGGAAGGTGCAGGAGTGCATCAGTCCCCTGAGGGGTGTCTCTTGGGTGGGGAGCTGGTGCTGTGAGGTGCATCTCTGGGGGAAGGTGCAGGACTGGGTCAGTCCCCGGAGGGTGTCTCTTGGGTGGGGAGCTGGTGCTGTGAGGAGCATCTCTGGGGGAAGGTGCAGGAATAGGTCAGTCCCCGGAGGGTGTCTCTTGGGTGGGGAGCTGGTGCTGTGAGGCGCATCTCTGGGGGAAGGTGCAGGAATAGGTCAGTCCCCGGAGGGTGTCTCTTGGGTGGGGAGCTGGTGCTGTGAGGCGCATCTCTGGAGGAAGGTGCAGGAATAGGTCAGTCCCCGGAGGGTGTCTCTTGGGTGGGGAGCTGGTGCTGTGAGGCGCATCTCTGGGGGAAGGTGCAGGAATAGGTCAGTCCCCGGAGGGGTGTCTCTTGGGTGGGGAGCTGGTGCTGTGAGGCGCATCTCTGGGGGAAGGTGCAGGAGTGGGTCAGTCCCCGGAGGTGTCTCTTGGGTGGGGAGCTGGGTGCTGTGAGGCGCATCTCTGGGGGAAGGTGCAGGAGTGCGTCAGTCCCCGGAGGGGTGTCTCTTGGGTGGGGAGCTGGTGCTGTGAGGCGCATCTCTGGGGGAAGGTGCAGGAGTGGGCAGTCCCCGGAGGGTGACTCTTGGGTGGGGAGCTGGTGCTGTGAGGCGCATCTCTGGGGGAAGGTGCAGGAGTGGGTCAGTCCCCGAGGGGTGTCTCTTGGGTGGGAGCTGGTGCTGTTGAGGCGCATCTCTGGGGGACGGTGCAGGAGTGGGTCAGTCCCCGGAGGGTGTCTCTTGGGTGGGGAGCCGGTGCTGTGAGGCGCATCTCTGGGGGAAGGTGCAGGAGTGGGTCAGTCCCGGGCGGGTGTCTCTTGGGTGGGGAGCTGGTGCTGTGAGGTGCATCTCTGGGGGAAGGTGCAGGAGTGGGTCAGTCCCTGGAGGGTGTCTCTTGGGTGGGGAGCTGGTGCTGTGAGGTGCATCTCTGGGGGAAGGTGCAGGAGTGGGTCAGTCTCCAGAGGGGTGTCTCTTGGGTGGGGAGCTGGTGCTGTGAGGCGCATCTCTGGGGGAAGGTGCAGGAGTGGGTCAGTCCCCAGAGGGTGTCTCTTGGGTGGGGAGCTGGTGCTGTGAGGCGCCTCTCTGGGGGAAGGTGCAGCAGTGGGTCAGTCCCCGGAGGGTGTCTCTTGGGTGTGGAGCTGGTGCTGTGAGGTGCATCTCTGGGGGAAGGTGCAGCAGTGGGTCAGTCCCGGAGGGTGTCTCTTGGGTGGGGAGCTGGTGCTGTGAGGTGCATCTCTGGGGGAAGGTGCAGCAGTGGGTCAGTCCCCGGAGGGTGTCTCTTGGGTGGGGAGCTGGTGCTGTGAGGTGCATCTCTGGGGGAAGGTGCAGCAGTGGGTCAGTCCCCGGAGGGTGTCTCTTGGGTGTGGAGCTGGTGCTGTGAGGTGCATCTCTGGGGGAAGGTGCAGCATTGGGTCAGTCCCCGGAGGGTGTCTCTTGGGTGGGGAGCTGGTGCTGTGAGGTGCATGTCTGGGGGAAGGTGCAGGACTTGTCAGTCCCCGAGGGTGTCTCTTGGGTGGGGAGCTGGTGCTTGTGAGGTGCATCTCTGGGGGAAGGTGCAGGAGTGGGGTCAGTCCCCGGAGGGTGTCTCTTGGGTGGGGAGCTGGTGCTGTGAGGTGCATCTCTGGGGGAAGGTGCAGGACTGGTCAGTCCCCGGAGGGTGTCTCTTGGTGGGGAGCTGGTGCTGTGAGGTGCATCTCTGGGGGAAGGTGCAGGACTGGGTCAGTCCCCGGAGGGTGTCTCTTGGGTGGGGAGCTGGTGCTGTGAGGTGCATCTCTGGGGGAAGGTGCAGCAGTGGGTCAGTCCCCGGAGGGTGTCTCTTGGGTGGGGAGCTGGTGCTGTGAGGCGCATCTCTGGGGGAAGGTGCAGTGGGTCAGTTCCCAGAGGGTGTCTCGGGGGTGGGGAGCTGGTGCTGTGAGGCGCATCTCTGGGGGAAGGTGCAGGAGTGGGTCAGTCTCCGCAGGGGTGTCTCTTGGGTGGGAGCTGGTGCTGTGAGGCGCATCTCTGGGGGAAGGTGCAGGAGTGGGTCAGTCCTCGGAGGGGTGTCTCTTGGGTGGGGAGCTGGTGCTGTGAGGCGCATCTCTGGGGGAAGGTGCAGGAATAGGTCAGTCCCCGGAGGGGTGTCTCTTGGGTGGGGAGCTGGTGCTGTGAGGTGCATCTCTGGGGGAAGGTGCAGCAGTAGGTCAGTCCCCGGAGGGTGTCTCTTGGGTGGGGAGCTGGTGCTGTGAGGTGCATCTCTGGGGGAAGGTGCAGCAGTGGCTCAGTCCCCGGAGGGTGTCTCTTGGGTGGGGAGCTGGTGCTGTGAGGTGCATCTCTGGGGGAAGGTGCAGGAGTGGCTCAGTCCCCGGAGGGTGTCTCTTGGGTGGGGAGCTGGTGCTGTGAGGTGCATCTCTGGGTGAACGTGGAGGAATGGGTCAGTCCCCGGAGGGTGTCTCTTGGGTGGGGAGCTGGTGCTGTGAGGCGCATCTCTGGGTGAAGGTGCAGCAGTGGGTCAGTCCCCCAGAGGGTGTCTCTTGGGTGGGGAGCTGGTGCTGTGAGGCGCATCTCTGGGTGTAGGTGCAGGCGGGGGTCAGTCCCCAGAGGGTGTCTCTTGGGTGGGGAGCTGGTGCTGTGAGGCGCATCTCTGGGGGAAGGTGCAGCAGTGGGTCAGTCCCCCTCGGGTGTCTCTTGGGTGGGGAGCGGGTGCTGTGAGGCGCATCTCTGGGGGAAGGTGCAGCAATAGGTCAGTCCCCGGAGGGTGTCTCTTGGGTGGGGAGCTGTGCTGTGAGGTGCATCTCTGGGGGAAGGTGCAGGAGTAGGTCAGTCCCCGGAGGGGGTTGTCTCTTGGGTGGGGAGCTGGTGCTGTGAGGTCATCTCTTGGGAAGGTGCAGCAGTGGGTCAGTCCCCGGAGGGTGTCTCTTGGGTGGGGAGCTGGTGCTGTGAGGCGCATCTCTTGGGGAAGGTGCAGCAGTAGGTCAGTCCCCGGAGGGTGTCTCTTGGGTGGGGAGCTGGTGCTGTGAGGTGCATCTCGGGGGGGAGGTGCAGCAGTGGGTCAGTCCCCGGTGGGTGTCTCTTGGGTGGGAGCTGGTGCTGTGAGGTGCATCTCTGGGGGAAGGTGCAGGAATAGGTCAGTCCCCGGAGGGTGTCTCTTGGGTGGGGAGCTGGTGCTGTGAGGTGCATCTCTGGGGGAAGGTGCAGCAGTGGGTCAGTCCCCGGAGGGGTGTCTCTTGGGTGGGGAGCCGGTGCTGTGAGGTGCATCTCTGGGGGAAGGTGCAGGAATAGGTCAGTCCCCAGAGGGTGTCTCTTGGGTGGGGAGCTGGTGCTGTGAGGTGCATCTCTGGGGGAAGGTGCAGCAGCAGTGGGTCAGTCCCCGGAGGGTGTCTCTTGGGTGGGGAGCTGGTGCTGTGAGGTGCATCTCTGGGGGAAGGTGCAGGAGTGGGTCAGTCCTAGGAGGGTGGTCTCTTGGGTGGGGAGATGGTGATTTTAGGCGCATATCTGGGGGAAGGTGCAGGAGTGGGTCAGTCCCGGAGGGGTGTCTCTTGGGTGGGAGCCGGTGCTGTGAGGCGCATCTCTGGGGGAAGGTGCAGGAGTGGGTCAGTCCCCGGAGGGTGTCTCTTGGGTGGGGAGCTGGTGCTGTGAGGCGCATCTCTGGGGGAAGGTGCAGGAGTGGGTCAGTCCCCGGAGGGTGTCTCTTGGGTGGGGAGCTGGTGCTGTGAGGTGCATCTCTGGGGGAAGGTGCAGGAATGGGTCAGTCCTCGGAGGGGTGTCTCTTGGGTGGGGAGCTGGTGCTGTGAGGCGCATCTCTGGGGGAAGGTGCAGGAATAGGTCAGTCCCCGGAGGGGTGTCTCTTGGGTGTGGAGCTGGTGCTGTGAGGCGCATCTCTGGGGGAAGGTGCAGCAGTGGGTCAGTCCCTGGAGGGGTGTCACTTGGGTGTGGAGCTGGTGCTGTGAGGTGCATCTCTGGGGGAAGGTGCAGCAGTGGGTCAGTCCCGGGAGGGGTGTCTCTTGGGTGGGGAGCTGGTGCTGTGAGGTGCATCTCTGGGGGAAGGTGCAGCAGTGGGTCAGTCCCCGGAGGGTGTCTCTTGGGTGTGGAGCTGGTGCTGTGAGGTGCATCTCTGGGGGAAGGAGCAGCAGTGGGTCAGGCCCTGGAGGGTGTCTCTTGGGTGGGGAGCTGGTGCTGTGAGGTGCATCTCTGGGGGAAGGTGCAGCAGGGGGTCAGTCCCCGGAGGGTGTCTCTTGGGTGTGGAGCTGGTGCTGTGAGGCGCATCTCTGGGGGAAGGTGCAGGAGTGGGTCAGTCCCCGGGGGGTGTCTCTTGGGTGGGGAGCTGGTGCTGTGAGGTGCATCTGTGGGGGAAGGTGCAGGAGTGGGTCAGTCCCCGGAGGGGTGTCTCTTGGGTGGGGAGCTGGTGCTGTGAGGTGCATCTCTGGAGGAAGGTGCAGGAATGGGTCAGTCCCCGGAGGGTGTCTCTTGGGTGTGGAGCTGGTGCTGTGAGGTGCATCTCTGGGGGAAGGTGCAGCAGTGGGTCAGTCCCCGGAGGGTGTCTCTTGGGTGGGAAGCTGGTGCTGTGAGGCCCATCTCTGGGGGAAGGTGCAGGAGTGGGTCAGTCCCCGGAGGGGTGTCTCTTGGGTGGGGAGCTGGTGCTGTGAGGCGCATCTCTGGGGGAAGGTGCAGGAGTGGGTCAGTCCCCAGAGGGTGTCTCTTGGGTGGGGAGCTGGTGCTGTGAGGCGCATCTCTGGGGGAAGGTGCAGGAGTGGGTCAGTCCCCAGAGGGTGTCTCTTGGGTGGGGAGCTGGTGCTGTGAGGCACATCTCTGGGGGAAGGTGCAGGAGTGGGTCAGTCTCCGCAGGGGTGTCTCTTGGGTGGGGAGCTGGTGCTGTGAGGCGCATCTCTGGGGGAAGGTGCAGGAATAGGTCAGTCCCCGGAGGGGTGTCTCTTGGGTGGGGAGCCGGTGCTGTGAGGCGCATCTCTTGGGGAAGGTGCAGCAGCAGTAGGTCATTCCCGGAGGGGTGTCTCTTGGGTGGGGAGCCGGTGCTGTGAGGTGCATCTCTGGGGGAAGGTGCAGGAGTGGGTCAGTCCCCGGAGGGGTGTCTCTTGGGTGGGGAGCCGGTGCTGTGAGGCGCATCTCTGGGGGAAGGTGCAGGAGTGGGTCAGTCCCCGGAGGGGTGTCTCTTGGGTGGGGAGCTGGTGCTGTGAGGCGCATCTCTGGGGGAAGGTGCAGGAGTGGGTCAGTCCCCGGAGGGGTGTCTCTTGGGTGGAGAGCTGGTGCTGTGAGGCGCATCTCTGGGGGAAGGTGCAGCAGTGGGTCAGTCCCCGGAGGGTGTCTCTTGGGTGGGAGCTGGTGCTGTGAGGTGCATCTCTGGGGGAAGGTGCAGGAGTGGGTCAGTCCCCGGAGGGGTGTCTCTTGGGTGGGGAGCTGGTGCTGTGAGGCGCATCTCTGGGGGAAGGTGCAGGAGTGGGTCAGTCCCCGGAGGGTGTCTCTTGGGTGGGGAGCTGGTGCTGTGAGGCGCAGCTCTGGGGGAAGCTGCAGGAGTGGGTCAGTCCCCGGAGGGTGTCTCTTGGTGGGGAGCTGGTGCTGTGAGGTGCATCTCTGGGGGAAGGTGCAGCAGTGGGTCAGTCCCCGGAGGGGTGTCTCTTGGGTGGGGAGCTGGTGCTGTGAGGTGCATCTCTGGGGGAAGGTGCAGGAGTGGGTCAGTCCCCGGAGGGTGTCTCTTGGGTGGGGAGCTGGTGCTGTGAGGTGCATCTCTGGGGGAAGGTGCAGGACTGGGTCAGTCCCCGGAGGGTGTCTCTTGGGTGGGGAGCTGGTGCTGTGAGGTGCATCTCTGGGTGAAGGTGCAGCAGTGGGTCAGTCCCCGGAGGGTGTCTCTTGGGTGTGGAGCTGGTGCTGTGAGGCGCATCTCTGGGGGAAGGTGCAGCAGTGGGTCAGTCCCCAGAGGGTGTCTCTTGGGTGGGGAGCTGGTGCTGTGAGGCGCATCTCTGGGGGAAGGTGCAGGAGTGGGTCAGTCCCCAGAGGGTGTCTCTTGGGTGGGGAGCTGGTGCTGTGAGGCGCATCTCTGGGGGAAGGTGCAGGAGTGGGTCAGTCTCCGCAGGGGTGTCTCTTGGGTGGGGAGCTGGTGCTGTGAGGTGCATCTCTGGGGGAAGGTGCAGGAATAGGTCAGTCCCCGGAGGGGTGTCTCTTGGGTGGGGAGCCGGTGCTGTGAGGCGCATCTCTTGGGGAAGGTGCAGCAGTAGGTCAGTCCCCGGAGGGTGTCTCTTGGGTGCGGAGCTGGTGCTGTGAGGTGCATCTCTGGGGGAAGGTGCAGCAGTGGGTCAGTCCCCGGAGGGTGTCTCTTGGGTGGGGAGCTGGTGCTGTGAGGTGCATCTCTGGGGGAAGGTGCAGGAGTGGCTCAGTCCCCGGAGGGTGTCTCTTGGGTGGGGAGCTGGTGCTGTGAGGTGCATCTCTGGGGGAAGGTGCAGGAATAGGTCAGTCCCCGGAGGGTGTCTCTTGGGTGGGGAGCTGGTGCTGTGAGGTGCATCTCTGGGTGAAGGTGCAGCAGTGGGTCAGTCCCCGGAGGGTGTCTCTTGGGTGTGGAGCTGGTGCTGTGAGGCGCATCTCTGGGGGAAGGTGCAGCAGTGGGTCAGTCCCCAGAGGGTGTCTCTTGGGTGGGGAGCTGGTGCTGTGAGGCGCATCTCTGGGGGAAGGTGCAGGAGTGGGTCAGTCCCCAGAGGGTGTCTCTTGGGTGGGGAGCTGGTGCTGTGAGGCGCATCTCTGGGGGAAGGTGCAGGAGTGGGTCAGTCTCCGCAGGGGTGTCTCTTGGGTGGGGAGCTGGTGCTGTGAGGTGCATCTCTGGGGGAAGGTGCAGGAATAGGTCAGTCCCCGGAGGGGTGTCTCTTGGGTGGGGAGCCGGTGCTGTGAGGCGCATCTCTTGGGGAAGGTGCAGCAGTAGGTCAGTCCCCGGAGGGTGTCTCTTGGGTGGGGAGCTGGTGCTGTGAGGTGCATCTCTGGGGGAAGGTGCAGCAGTGGGTCAGTCCCCGGAGGGTGTCTCTTGGGTGGGGAGCTGGTGCTGTGAGGTGCATCTCTGGGGGAAGGTGCAGGAGTGGCTCAGTCCCCGGAGGGTGTCTCTTGGGTGGGGAGCTGGTGCTGTGAGGTGCATCTCTGGGGGGAAGGTGCAGGAATAGGTCAGTCCCCGGAGGGTGTCTCTTGGGTGGGGAGCTGGTGCTGTGAGGTGCATCTCTGGGGGAAGGTGCAGCAGTGGGTCAGTCCCCGGAGGGGTGTCTCTTGGGTGGGGAGCCGGTGCTGTGAGGTGCATCTCTGGGGGAAGGTGCAGGAATAGGTCAGTCCCCAGAGGGTGTCTCTTGGGTGGGGAGCTGGTGCTGTGAGGTGCATCTCTGGGGGAAGGTGCAGCAGTGGGTCAGTCCCCGGAGGGTGTCTCTTGGGTGGGGAGCTGGTGCTGTGAGGTGCATCTCTGGGGGAAGGTGCAGGAGTGGGTCAGTCCCTGGAGGGTGTCTCTTGGGTGGGGAGCTGGTGCTGTGAGGTGCATCTCTGGGGGAAGGTGCAGGAGTGGGTCAGTCCCCGGAGGGGTGTCTCTTGGGTGGGGAGCCGGTGCTGTGAGGCGCATCTCTGGGGGAAGGTGCAGGAGTGGGTCAGTCCCCGGAGGGTGTCTCTTGGGTGGGGAGCTGGTGCTGTGAGGCGGCATCTCTGGGGGAAGGTGCAGGAGTGGGTCAGTCCCCGGAGGGTGTCTCTTGGGTGGGAAGCTGGTGCTGTGAGGTGCATCTCTCTGGGGGAAGGTGCAGGAATGGGTCAGTCCCTCGGAGGGGTGTCTCTTGGGTGGGTGGGGAGCTGGTGCTGTGAGGCGCATCTCTGGGGGAAGGTGCAGGAATAGGTCAGTCCCCGGAGGGGTGTCTCTTGGGTGGAGAGCTGGTGCTGTGAGGCGCATCTCTGGGGGAAGGTGCAGCAGTGGGTCAGTCCCTGGAGGGGTGTCACTTGGGTGTGGAGCTGGTGCTGTGAGGTGCATCTCTGGGGGAAGGTGCAGCAGTGGGTCAGTCCCTGGAGGGGTGTCTCTTGGGTGGGGAGCTGGTGCTGTGAGGTGCATCTCTGGGGGAAGGTGCAGCAGTGGGTCAGTCCCCGGAGGGTGTCTCTTGGGTGTGGAGCTGGTGCTGTGAGGTGCATCTCTGGGGGAAGGTGCAGCAGTGGGTCAGTCCCTGGAGGGTGTCTCTTGGGTGGGGAGCTGGTGCTGTGAGGTGCATCTCTGGGGGAAGGTGCAGCAGTGGGTCAGTCCCCAGAGGGTGTCTCTTGGGTGTGGAGCTGGTGCTGTGAGGCGCATCTCTGGGGGAAGGTGCAGGAGTGGGTCAGTCCCCGGGGGGGTGTCTCTTGGGTGGGGAGCTGGTGCTGTGAGGTGCATCTCTGGAGGAAGGTGCAGGAATGGGTCAGTCCCCGGAGGGTGTCTCTTGGGTGTGGAGCTGGTGCTGTGAGGTCCATCTCTGGGGGAAGGTGCAGGAGTGGGTCAGTCCCCGGAGGGGTGTCTCTTGGGTGGGGAGCTGGTGCTGTGAGGTGCATCTCTGGGGGAAGGTGCAGGAGTGGGTCAGTCCCCGGAGGGTGTCTCTTGGGTGGGAAGCTGGTGCTGTGAGGCCCATCTCTGGGGGAAGGTGCAGGAGTGGGTCAGTCCCCGGAGGGGTGTCTCTTGGGTGGGGAGCTGGTGCTGTGAGGCGCTTCTCTGGGCGAAGGTGCAGGACTGGGTCAGTCCCCAGAGGGTGTCTCTTGGGTGGGGAGCTGGTGCTGTGAGGCGCATCTCTGGGGGAAGGTGCAGGAGTGGGTCAGTCCCCAGAGGGTGTCTCTTGGGTGGGGAGCTGGTGCTGTGAGGCACATCTCTGGGGGAAGGTGCAGGAGTGGGTCAGTCTCCGCAGGGGTGTCTCTTGGGTGGGGAGCTGGTGCTGTGAGGCGCATCTCTGGGGGAAGGTGCAGGAATAGGTCAGTCCCCGGAGGGGTGTCTCTTGGGTGGGGAGCCGGTGCTGTGAGGCGCATCTCTTGGGGAAGGTGCAGCAGTAGGTCAGTCCCCGGAGGGGTGTCTCTTGGGTGGGGAGCCGGTGCTGTGAGGTGCATCTCTGGGGGAAGGTGCAGGAGTGGGTCAGTCCCCGGAGGGGTGTCTCTTGGGTGGGGAGCCGGTGCTGTGAGGCGCATCTCTGGGGGAAGGTGCAGGAGTGGGTCAGTCCCCGGAGGGGTGTCTCTTGGGTGGGGAGCTGGTGCTGTGAGGCGCATCTCTGGGGGAAGGTGCAGGAGTGGGTCAGTCCCCGGAGGGTGTCTCTTGGGTGGGAGCTGGTGCTGTGAGGTGCATCTCTGGGGGAAGGTGCAGGAGTGGGTCAGTCCTCGGAGGGGTGTCTCTTGGGTGGGGAGCTGGTGCTGTGAGGCGCATCTCTGGGGGAAGGTGCAGGAGTGGGTCAGTCCCCGGAGGGGTGTCTCTTGGGTGGGGAGCTGGTGCTGTGAGGCGCAGCTCTGGGGGAAGGTGCAGGAGTGGGTCAGTCCCCGGAGGGTGTCTCTTGGGTGGGGAGCTGGTGCTGTGAGGTGCATCTCTGGGGGAAGGTGCAGCAGTGGGTCAGTCCCCGGAGGGGTGTCTCTTGGGTGGGGAGCTGGTGCTGTGAGGTGCATCTCTGGGGGAAGGTGCAGCAGTGGGTCAGTCCCCGGAGGGGTGTCTCTTGGGTGGGGAGCTGGTGCTGTGAGGTGCATCTCTGGGGGAAGGTGCAGCAGTGGGTCAGTCCCCGGAGGGGTGTCTCTTGGGTGGGGAGCTGGTGCTGTGAGGTGCATCTCTGGGGGAAGGTGCAGGAGTGGGTCAGTCCCCGGAGGGTGTCTCGGGGGTGCGGAGCTGGGGCTGTGAGGTTCATAACTGGGGGAAGGTGCAGGAGTGGGTCAGTCCCCGGAGGGTGTCTCTTGGGTGGGGAGCTGGTGCTGTGAGGTGCATCTCTGGGGGAAGGTGCAGCAGTGGGTCAGTCCCCGGAGGGTGTCTCTTGGGTGGGGAGCTGGTGCTGTGAGGTGCATCTCTGGGGGAAGGTGCAGGAGTGGCTCAGTCCCCGGAGGGTGTCTCTTGGGTGGGGAGCTGGTGCTGTGAGGTGCATCTCTGGGGGGAAGGTGCAGGAATAGGTCAGTCCCCGGAGGGTGTCTCTTGGGTGGGGAGCTGGTGCTGTGAGGTGCATCTCTGGGGGAAGGTGCAGCAGTGGGTCAGTCCCCGGAGGGGTGTCTCTTGGGTGGGGAGCCGGTGCTGTGAGGTGCATCTCTGGGGGAAGGTGCAGGAATAGGTCAGTCCCCAGAGGGTTGTCTTTTGGGTGGGGAGCTGGTGCTGTGAGGTGCATCTCTGGGGGAAGGTGCAGCAGTGGGTCAGTCCCCGGAGGGTGTCTCTTGGGTGGGGAGCTGGTGCTGTGAGGTGCATCTCTGGGGGAAGGTGCAGGAGTGGGTCAGTCCCTGGAGGGTGTCTCTTGGGTGGGGAGCTGGTGCTGTGAGGTGCATCTCTGGGGGAAGGTGCAGGAGTGGGTCAGTCCCCGGAGGGGTGTCTCTTGGGTGGGGAGCCGGTGCTGTGAGGCGCATCTCTGGGGGAAGGTGCAGGAGTGGGTCAGTCCCCGGAGGGTGTCTCTTGGGTGGGGAGCTGGTGCTGTGAGGCGCATCTCTGGGGGAAGGTGCAGGAGTGGGTCAGTCCCCGGAGGGTGTCTCTTGGGTGGGGAGCTGGTGCTGTGAGGTGCATCTCTGGGGGAAGGTGCAGGAATAGGTCAGTCCTCGGAGGGGTGTCTCTTGGGTGGGGAGCTGGTGCTGTGAGGCGCATCTCTGGTGGGAGGTGCCGGAGGAGGTCAGTCCCCGGAGGGGTGTCTCTTGGGTGGAGAGCTGGTGCTGTGAGGCGCATCTCTGGGGGAAGGTGCAGGAGTGGGTCAGTCCCCGGAGGGTGTCTCTTGGGTGGGGAGCTGGTGCTGTGAGGCGCATCTCTGGGGGAAGGTGCAGGAGTGGGTCAGTCCCCGGAGGGTGTCTCTTGGGTGGGGAGCTGGTGCTGTGAGGCGCATCTCTGGGGGAAGGTGCAGGAGTGGGTCAGTCCCCGGAGGGGTGTCTCTTGGGTGGGGAGCTGGTGCTGCAATGTCTGACAGCATTTCTCTTTTTCAGTGGATGGTCCCCCTATGATTCCCTCTCAGTATGTCTCCATGTCTCCTAAACACCCTGATAAGATGGACTTTGATGAGGTTAGTTTTCCTTGGGTCAGCCTGTTAGTTCAGTAGCACTGTTGCCTTCTGGCATTCAGGAGACTTGAAGTCCATAACACAGCTTCAATTTCCTGGACCGGTCTTGTTATGTGGTGACAATTCTCAGCTACTGGGGGGGGGGGGGGGGGGGAGGGGCAGTCTCAAGCATTGCTCAATAGCGACACTTGCTGGCCAGATTTGGAGTGTCTGCAGGCTGGACTATGGAAGGGCCTGCAATCTGTGGCCTCTGAGCTGTAGGTTAACAATGGGGGAGAAGCCCTGGGTAGTTACGTGTGATGTTTCATAACGCTGAAGCACAATAAAGGTTGGTTGCGGTTGAACTGAAAACACAAAGAAGCAGGAGACAGGTGCCGGACAGACAGTTCTCTTAGCTCTTATTCTGCTGGTTGTCATTACATGAACAGGTTTTTCTAATTAACTTGAAGCGCCGAGCAGACCGTCGTCAGAGGATGCTCCGCGCTCTCTATGAGCAGGAAATACACTGTAAGGTGGTGGACGCCGTGGATGGAAGGTGAGTCCCCGTCAGGGATAACTGCTGTCAAGCTGAGGCCAGTACGAATAAGAAGATTTGGGTGTTAAGTGAAGAAAGGACCAGAAACTGCATTTCCATTTTGATCTTTGTTCTACCCCGCTGCTGTTGTTTCTACTTTAGTCCTAGAGCCCCTGCTAACTGCCTTCCTTCATTCTTTCCCTTCCTTTCCACATCCTCCTCCTCCTCACCTTTCATCGTCCTTTCATACTCTGCTTTTCTTGTTCCCTTCCTCCTCCTGAAAATATCCAGAGAAACCATTACAAACAGTGCTAAGTTGCCCCGTACATACCCACCAGTCAGTTCAATAAGACACAACTGGTGAGTGGCCGTTAGCTTGCGCAGGTGACCTTCCACTAGGTAATGTAATTATTGATTGGTATACACATGTAGGGAAGATAAGTGGGACTCTGGTTGTTTTACTGTTTTGGGGGGCTGGGGGCATGCATCTCTTCTGTTTAACTTTCTCTTGATTTATTTGGCAGTTTGGGATAGGGTAGGTGGAGGTTATTCATTTTCAAAGGTGGCCTTCCAGCCCCCTAATGTAGGCAGTAGGGGGTTTATATTCATATTTACACATAATTTCACAATATAAATCAAATACATTAGACCAACTCAATTGCGCTTAACAACAACATTATAACATACAGCGGCCTCAGGTTTTTCCCATAGAAAGCTGCAAGTAAACTAATTGTGAGGTGGTAGAGACAAAAACAGCAATAGAATACAAAAAAGTATGTAACAATACAGAGAATTACTGGTGGCCAGGACAGGAGGGGAAAGCCAGAGATTAGCTAGGTTCTATGTCTGCACGAGGATGAAACTGGACAGACCAGATGGGTATATTGGTCCTTACCAGCTCTCATATTCTATGAAGGTGCAAAGAACTGAGTTGGGAGGTTAAGTATTGCAAATAACTCACCCTGCTCGTCTTCCAGAGCAGAAGCAAAAAGATAAATGAGAGCAAGAGAAAAGAAACGCAATCTACGGAATAGATGGTTTAGTGCTAGCAAGTTGATGGTGTCCAGCAAGGTCACAGGATCCTAAGAGACTGAAGATTTATCCTCATAAGATATGGTAGCTGTGTAGATTGTTGCAAGGCTTGGTGGTAATAAGCTCATAAACAGATGGGTGTAGTGCTTCTTCCAGGCCACTACAGGTAAAGACTATGTGTATGCATTGTTTTAAGTATATTTTATATTTGTATGTTTATCATGTGGTTTTTAGACTGTTTGTTTTAATACTTCTTGATCATAACATTTCATGTATGTTGCATGTGATTGAAATTATGATGTATATACTTTTGGATCCTGCTTTTACAGATAAGCAGGCAATAAATTTAGATTTAAATAAATATTTGCATGAGATTGGGTGTTGGGTTATCTAGTGGAATCTGTATACTGATCATCTCCAGGAACAAGCAGGAATGAGACTTCACATATGGGTACGTCGGTACCGACGGAGTCTGCGCGAGAACGCTCCCCAGCGTCCAATCATAAGAACATAAGATATGCCGTACTGGGTCAGACCAAGGTCCATCAAGCCCAGTATTCTGTTTCCAACAGTGGCCAATCTAGGTCATATGTACCTAGCAGTTTCCCCAAGGGACACAGGTTCCACAATGCTTGTATTGGTTCAAGCATTGATATCCTGGGTCCCTTCTTTATAATGGTTTATGGACCTTTCCTCCAGGAACTTCTCCAAACCTTTTTTAAACCCAGCTACACTAACAACCTTTACTACATCCTCTGGTAACAAATTCCAGAGTTTGATTACACGTTGAGTGAAAAAATATTTTCTTTTATTAGTCTTAAATAGTTTACCCTGTAGCTTCATTGCATGTCCCCTAGTCTTTCTATATTCTGATAAGGTAAACAATCGATCTACGTTTACCCATTCCACTCCGTTCATTAAATTTATAGACTTCTATCATATCTCCCCTCAGCCGTCTCTTTTCCAGGTTAAAGAGCCCTAACCTTTTTAGCCTTTCTTCATAGGAGTATCCTTCCATCCCCTTTACCATTTTGGTGGCTCTTCTCTGAACCTTTTCTAAAATTGCTATATCCTTTTTAAGATACGGTGACCAGAATTGCACACAATATTCAAGGTGCGGTCTCACCATGGAACGATATAGAGGCATTATAATATCTTTTGTTTTATTTTCTATTCCTTTCCTTATCGTACCTAGCATTCTATTTGCTCTCTTGGCCGCCGCTGCACACTGGGCCGAGGGTTTTAACATGGTATCCACAATGACGCCTAAATCTTTTTCCTGGGTGGTGGTTCCTAATGTGGAACCTTGCATCGTGTAACCATAGTTTGGGTTGTTCTTCCCTAGGTGCATAACCTTGCATTTGTCCACATTAAATTTCATCTGCCATTTTGATGCCCAGTCTTCCAATTTATCAAGATCCTCTTGCAATTTTCCACAATCCTCTTGGGTTTTAACAACTTTAAATAGTTTTGTGTCATCTGCAAATTTGATAACCTCACTCGTTATTCCACTTTCCAGGTCATTTATGAATATGTCAAAAAGCAGCGGACCCAGCACAGCATCCCAACACGCCTGCATGCTGCCTTCCCGCCTTTCCCAACTGCCTCTCCTCAGTTTTCATTTTTCCGCGGAGCCGACAGGACGTCCTCCTGTCACCGCAGAAAATTCTTCTTTTATTTTTTGATTTTCTTGCGGTCGCGTCTGCCTTCCCCGACGCCACCGGTACCGCCGGTGTTTCTTTTCTTTTTTCTTGTAAATTTTCCTTTTTAAGGAATACTTTTTTCCTTCTTAGTGCCTGACGGTTTTTTCGGCCTACTAGGCCTAATCACTTTCCTTCATGGAAGCGCCAGCCACTATCCCTAAGAAATGTTCAAACTCTGGCGATACAAAATTGATTTTAGACACTCATAATTGGTGTCTACCCTGCTTGGGTCCTGACCACTATCCGCTGGAGTGTCCCTCCTGCGACAGTATTGTCGGAAGAAGTCTTCAGCATCGAGTTCACCTCAATACGCGGTCCCTAGTCAACTTCAGGGCACCGACCACCCTTTCTTCTTCGCAGGATCAGGTAAACCAAAAACAGTCTGTTAAGACTAGCCAGTCCTCGAGTGGTAGATCTCATGCACAGCATAGAGATGCCTCTGGCCTTACCCTCGAGGACACACTGGCTTTAAAACCCTGGTGGGAGTCTTCGGACTCCAAATCCTTAGTGGGGTTTCAGGTTGTTCCTGAGGTTCACCCCTCACAGAACATACCTGAGCCATGCTCGGTGGTGGCATCCGCTTCGAGCGGTACCGATACCTCGGCATCGGCAATGGTGTTGGATGAAATACTCCTCACCAAAGATCATAGTCTGGCATCCTCGGTACCTGCGAGCCCATTGGAAACGCTGCAGACCGATCTTCCAGTATCGGTATCGGTATATCCCGGTACCGGTACTGGTACTGACGTCAGTACCCTCCAGATGTGCATCGATAGACTCACTTCCTTCGATGCCGAGTCTGGAATCTATCTCCAGTCTGGAGGACTGGGTACAGACTCGCCTTGGTACCGACACCAGACGGTACCGAAGGCACGGTTCCGATGATCCATGTCGGGCGCGCTCTCGGTTTCTTCGGTACCGTTAGAGCTGTCACCAACTGGTCTTCATCTATCCGTATCGGATACTGTACGGGAGTCTGTACCGCTATCCACATTAGCATCGCTGTCGGTACCTTCCATGCTTGTTTCAACAGGCTCACTTCCCTCGGTACCGAGTTTGGAATCGATCCCTAGCATGGATGATGCGCTACCGACTGATGGTGGTCCCGACCTCCTGCGGTACCGGCGACCATCCTGTAAGGACAGTCCGATGCTCCACCCCTTAGGGTCTTCTATTCCAATGAATTTGGATAGATCCCTGGGTGCCAATGCTAGTTCTTCAACAGATCTAGCATGTACTCCTCTTTCTAGAGGACTTCCCTCTGGGGATTTTTCTTTTCAGGAATTTCTGCTTGATATGGCAAAGTCACTTGCCATTTCTATACCTGGTCAAGATCCTGCACCAGGGAATACAGAATCTCTGTTTATTCCCTGGTCCAAAGGAGGACATCATGCTTCCTTTGCATCAAACCTTGCAGGATCTGCTCTTTCGAATGTGGGAAACTCCTTTAACGGTATCCCCACCTTCTAGGGCAACTGATCTTCTATACAAGGTGCCCCCTTCTCCAGGTTTTCAAAAGACTCAACTTCCTCATCATTCCATTGTTGTAGAATCAGCAATGAGGCGTGTTAAGAGTACTAAAAAGCACTTTCCTTATCCGCCAGGTCGTGAGTCTAAGACTTTAGATGCCTTTGGACGCCAAACCTTCCAGGCATCCATGTTTTCAGCAAGAATTCTCTCATATATTTTCTATATGGGTTTGTCTCTTGAAGTCACAAAGAAATTACTACTTTTGACCCCTTTTCGTCAAGAGCCCAAAAGAGCAGACTATTCCTTATTGGTTAGTCATGCTCAAAAGATCTCTAGGTTCCTTACTCGTGCTTCCCTAGACTCCTTTGAGTCTGTTAGCAGAACTTCTGCTATAGCTATAGGGGCACGACGTAAAGCCTGGCTCCAAGTTTCAGACTTGGACAAATGGGCACAAGAAAGATTGGGAAATACTCCTTGCACTGGAGAAAATCTCTTTAACAAGGAGTCTTTTCTCCAAGCTGCTCAGTTAACCACTGACATTCCTGTTTTCAGAGGCTTGTCTACGCCTTCCTCTTTCCCAGTTGGTAGGAAATTTCCTAACAAACTTTCTTCCCCTAAAGGGAAAAAGTTTTATCCATCTTCTACCCATCATACAGATGTTCCCAGACAGGGGAAACATCGCACCGGGCTAAAGAAACCACAACCTCAACAGGTTCAGCAAACCCAGCAGTCGCAGGGTTTCAGATAGATTATCATTACATTTCCTGTTTGGGGGTTAGAGTTTGTAGTCTGCTTCTTTTCACTTGAAGCATCTACACTAACTTCTTTTTAAATTTTCATGGATCTCTTTTCACGAGACATCCTTTCTTTTTGCTCTAAGAGTCTTTATGATGATCATGCCTATAGTTAGGTTTCTCTTCCTCCTACTGGGAAAAAGAGGTGTAACAACTATCAATAAGACAGTTTTCCCTGTACTAGCATGTATCATCTTACCTTTCAGAGACTTACTACATTGTCAGTCTCCTTCAACTCTGTCTTACCTGCCCTCTTACTACAACATTCGGTTTGTAAGAGTGGTTCTATTACACTGGTAAGCCCCTATGGTTCTCTACCTATTCCAGGAAGGGGTTTCCTTTCCAGAGTTGTCTCCCCCTTTCACATTCTTACTTTAGGGCAGCTATCAGACAATAAGGAAGTCTTACCACTCCTCCTTGTCTGTTTCTTTTTCCAATCTCAAAAACAAAAGAGAGATTTTTTTCCGCTGCCCTGGTATTTGCTGCAAATGCAGCAGTTCCTAGTGGTTAAACCACTGGTTCTGTTCACCACACAACAAGGGTTTGTCCTCCACTAGTAATCCTTCCGGCCTGGGTACTAAACCCAAAACAGGTTATCAACTTTTTTTGGAAACCCTATTATCACAGGCTTGTTGGTTTGACTTCTATTTTTCGCCATCTCCAATTCCCTTGTTTTTGGCAGAATAGTTTAAGTTATCTACTGGCTTTGAGCAGCCAGTTTTTTCTTCTAACCAACCTGCAGCATGCTCTCTGCAACTCTACAGAGTAGCTTTGCACTATGGGCCCTTGCTAGAGAGCATTAGTATCTTGCCTAGCAGATAATCCCATCATGACTGGTAGGTGTTCCCTACCCTTACCATCTCATCTAAAATCTCTTTTCGAAGCAAAAGACACAGGCCTTACATCACATGAAAACCTAAAGAATGGCCAGTTCCCTGGCTTGGTCCACATCTTCTTTGGACTTCTCACCAGGGATAGTTTCCTTTTAGTTGCAGCTCGTCCTTATAGGCTTCCTTCCCAATACTTCAGGGGACGCTCATGTTCAACTGAAGAACGCATGATACCCATCTTGCCCTCATAGGCGGGTCAATATGGTATCTTATTCCATTGGCGTCCTCTATCCATTTACCCTACTGGAGTTCTAGAGAGATCTGGACTTGCTGCCTGCAGACTGAAGTTATCCTCTGCATTTTTCACATCGGCCATCCTGGTTATTCAAGAGCTTGAATTCTTAAACAAATCTAGACTCCTCCTTGTCAGTGAGACCATTCCTCTGACTCTGTCAATCATAACCAGGGAAGGAAGATTCTCTATACATCTATTCAAGCAGGTATCACCCTTCTTGCTATTAGATGAATTCTATTCTCTCTCCCCATATTCCTATGGGGTCCTAGTTATATAGCCATGTCTCTATCTACTTACATGGAGACATGCGTCTATTTCTCTCTCTCTCTCTATCTATCTATCTATCTATCTATATATTGTCAGACGGCTCCCTGGGTGAGAATCTTCACACTCTTGGCAAGTGCATATTTCTATATGATTTGCAAGGTATTGTGGGCAATGTAGTTCAGTCACACCAGACACAGCTGCTGACAATAATTTAGTTGTGCTCTTGGGTAAAGCCAATAAGATATTTATTTATGGGGTTATTTCTCCCAACACAGATATGCTTGGTAGCACATAAATTAGGTTACTTGCTTTCAGTGTTAACTTGGAAAAACAAAGTCAAAATCAGGAAAACAACAAATGAAAAGCCACAAAGCAAGAAACAAACTGTTCTTTTCAGGTTAACTTCTGATCACTTCCCACATAGATACAGAAGTGATTCTCTCCTAGCTCACAAGCAATTAAGTAAGGCTTAATTGCTAGCAGTCACCAGCTGAAACCCCTTAGCTGGCTTGCCTTCCACTGTGTGGGTCAAATCCTGCTTCAGGAGCTTTTCTGAGTAGATTAAAGAACAAATTTGTATTTCTTTGTGATGGTTGCTGTACTTTATAACAGAAAGTTACCAACGGAGTTTAGATAGAGAGCAGTCCATATAAACAGGATCCTCATCTGCTATTATTCCCCCTTGTTCAACAAGCATGGGTTCAATATCATGGATTGGCACAGATGAATCTCTCAATGGAGCATTTTCAGGAGAATACTTGTTTCCCTGCTGTCTTTCAAGGTTATAGCTAGGGCATAGATCAGTGTTCATACCTGAGCTTCCATTGCTGCTAGAGTTCCTCTCTATATAGCCTGGCCAGTATGTAGTCCAGTTCTTATGTCCAGCCTTCCAATCCAGATCCCTGGACACTGGATCTCTCTTCACATACCTTCTGGCACAGGTCTTAGGGTCCCTTCCACGTGCAGCCGTCTCCCTCACAGGTAGCTTCTGGTGATTCCTAGCTCTGCAGCACCATTCCTCTGGCTTTCCCCAGTCCAATGGTATATGCTGGCCCTTGGAATACCTCCCAGTATACGTACTGCTTTGGACTCTTCTAGACCTCTCAAAGGCTTTTCTCTTCCTTCTTCCAAAGGGTCTCTTTCCCTCTCTGTCCGTCCGGTTTGGCTTCTGCTTCTGATGATCCTTCAGATGAAACTGATGATCAAACTCAAGCTGATTCTCAGGATACTGAGGACAATTCTCTGGATATCCAAGGTGATCATGAAGATGGTCATCTGTAGAATAAACTCTACTCTTATTCTGCCTTGATGAGTGCTCCCCCCTAATACAGCGCAGCTGTGCTGAATCAGGCCCTGCCCTTTGAGATGAGTGCTTAGGGATTACCTCATAGCCCTCCTGATTGAACACACGTTTCCCCACTTCAGCTCCTCTAATGGCTGTTGGAAACCTGGTGCATTCTGGGACTGGTAGTCTTTTATGGGAAAATTCTGTTTTCTTATTTCTACCAGAACTGACAGGTTGCTTGTTCAGAGTCACCTCACCTTTTCTATAGCTCCTTCCTGAGCTTTGATAAGCTTCCTTATCACAATATATATATATATAATTTGTGTATCTTCTGCCCATGTATATCTCTGTGTATGTGTGTGTATATATATATATATATATATATATAGGTAGTGCCCATCTGTCAGAGTCATATGGGAATATATGGATATATGAACCTAAACAGACAGATGTATCCTTCAGGTAGATATGTATCTACATACTTATCTATCTCAACACATATATGGGAATATATGGATATATATTATATATGACTCTGACAGATGGGCACTACCCCTATCAATACTGTGCCAGCATGCTTGGGGTTCTACACATACAACCACTCCCTGTGGTAATTAGCAAATTGTTTGTTTTTCATACCATAACCTTTCAGGTTTAGGTACCTCTGAAGCTCTCCATGCACCTTTTTCTTTCCTAATTGACCTCATTTTGGAAAGACATCACGGATCTTCAGTTAATCTAAAGCTATAACGCTTCATAGGTCTGTCCTTACTTTGTTTAGGATACAGGGGTCTTCCATACCCCTTCTCTCCTACAGGGACTATTTCTATTGTCAGTCCAAATCGGTCATTTTTTCTTTTGGTCCTAGAATTGTACTGTTCTTCAGCCAAAAGAGCTTAAGCTTTGTCTAATAGTACCTTCTGCGTTTCCCGCTGAAGTCCTACCTCTTGGTACTACCCCAGTTTCCCCTGGGGCTATTTCTCACCCTCATGGGTTCTGACCTCCACTTGTTTTTCCTACAGTTTATTACCTCTACTTCACAGTGAGGTACTCCTTGAGGATCTTCTACTGGCTCTTCTAACAGATCCATATGAACCTCAATAGACTTTTTACAATACCACCAAGGGAGGTCCATATTAGAATATTGCACTCAATATTTTTACTACTAAATATCATCTATACGGGGTCTTCCTCTATAGAAGTCCTGTTCTAGTCCAGCTGTTCCACAGCACCTTTCTGTATCTCAACTCCTACCCTCCATCCCAGGATGCCTGAGGGTCTAAGCAATAGCATGGCTCATTCTAGATTCGCAACATGCTAGGACTCCCTCCGGGCATCTTAGCTTGGGGAGTCCCCATATGTGAAGACTCATTCCTGCTTGTTCCTGGAGATAGCACAGTTACTTACCTGTAACAGGTGATCTCTGGGAACAGCAGGAATAAGTCTTCACAACTCACCCACCTCCCCTAGGAGTTGCATTTCTCTATCTTTCCCTTTCTTTCACTCCCTCTCTTGGTCTCAGCTTTAAAACTTAACTGAGGAGAGGCAATTGGGAAAGGCGGGAAGGCAGCGTGTTGGGATGCTCCCAAAAGCGTTCTGATTGGACGCTGGGGAGCGTTCCCGCGCAGACTCCGTCGGTACCGACATACCCATATGTGAAGACTTATTCCTGCTGTTCCCAGAGATCACCTGTTACAGGTAAGTAACTGTGCTTACCCAGGATGGGAGGAAAACAGTGGTTGGTAACTGATATACGTCATTGCAATATGGGCAGGAATAATTGGGCAGACTGGACTAGTCAGCTGATATTTTTTTCTGTGTTATGACTTCTTTGTACCACTTAGTGTGTGACCTTGGACAGGTCACTTTGGCTCCCTAACTGCACTTGGAAAATAATGTTGTCTTCATATAATCCATTGGCTTAGATGTCCCATATGCCCAGTTTAATTGCAGATGCCTACCATAGACCTTTTCCTCCATTTCTTGCTTTCTGTATTTGCTCTTCAGTGCCTTGAACAGCAGCAATATTAAGAACATGGGTGTGGACCTGCTACCAGGATACTATGACCCTTTCTCAGGCAGAACTCTCACTAAGGGCGAGGTTGGCTGCTTCCTCAGTCACTTCACGGTCTGGAAAGAGGTAAAACCCAAGCTAGCGATTAGGAGAATTGCTGCAAATTCATTTTTCTTAGGGGGATTCGGATTTCACTAGTTCAAGGCGAGTTACATTCAGGTATTGCAGATATTTCCCTGCGTCTGGAAGGCTTACAATCTAAGTTTGTACCTAAGGCAGTGGAAGGTTAAGTGGCTTTCCGAAGGTCACAAGTACAATATTTTCTTCCGCTAAGAACAGCATCTCTAATCCCTTCTTGTTGAGAGCCAGGTGGTAGGACTTAGTCTTTGTGCCTCCACTACTCACATCCATGCTTAGGGAGGCTTCCCCCTTCATAACCTGTCACCACTCTTATGATGATCTCGGCATCTCACCTCCACTTGTACCAGGGCTGCTCACAGCCATCCTGGGACCTTCCTGCCCCCTTATCCCTCACTCATGCTACTAGAGTGGAGGAGTAGCTTAGCGGTTAGAGAGCAGGGTTTGAATCCTACTGGTACTCCTTGTGGCCTTAGGCAAGTCACTTAACCCTCCATTGCCTCGGGTACAAAGTTAAATTGTATGTCCTCCAGGGATAGGAAAATACCTGCTGTACCTGACTGTAACTCATCTTTGAACTAGTACTGAAAAGGTGTGAGTAAAACACTAAGGGAGGTAGCGTCTCCGATATCGCACAGAAGCCGCTACCGCCATTTAGTAAACATACCCCTAAGTTATACTTACAGCCATACCATGGATTAGTGGCTAGAAAGCCTTTCTTGTTTCTCCCCCTGCTGCATAGGTTAGGATAGAATAAAAAGCTGATTGCCTGTCCCTATAGTGGCACTGTTTAATCGCTGCTGTGGCTTCAGTTCGTGAATATTGAGCATCAGCCACTATCTGGATATCTATGCTGAATTTATTTAGCTTTGGCTTCTGGCATTAAAAAAAAAAACCCACTGACCGGAAGTATGTTTAGATCAGGGGAGAAAAATTACAAGCGTAGACAGATTTGAAAGAGCAGTGCATGTCATATTTCATGGGACTCGTATGCACTGGAAAAGCAGACGCACTTGTCTGCAGAAACATCGTCCCGTGCAATAAAGTGAAAGCATGCTTGTATTTCCCCTTTCAAAACTTCTGCAAAGCTAGTGCATAGGAATTACCTGCAGGCTTTGCAGCAGTGGTAGCAGTTTATTACCCACTTAACATGTGGAGAGTAATTCTATAATCGTGCACGCGAGCAAAGTGTGTTGCTGCGAGCCTATTTTATAAAGTAAAGCTCGCATGGGCTTTACTTTATAGAAGAGGGGTGTACAAATGTGCCGGATTCTAGTTATGCTGGCTGCAGAGCAGGTGCAACTGCCCACGCCTAGATTGGCGCAGTGATGTGCTTAAGTCATAGTATTCTGTAACTTATGTGTATAGACTTGGGCCCTGCCTAGGTTCCACCCCTGTGCACACCCCAACAGTAAATGCATGTGATGGGACAATGCACGCACCTGCAGAATGACGACTGCCCAAAGCGTGTGCGTAAATCTTTCAGAATAGGGACATATGAGCCTTTCACCCGCAGAACTCTCTGTGCACCCTATATAAAATCAGCTCTTTAATGTCTGCTGACCCAGCCCAGGAATCTGCTCAAGTTGGCCCATGGCTAACCTCTGGATTCCTCTTTCCCAGTGTGCTCTGTGGTTCCCATTACACTGGGGCACGTTACACTGCTGTTGACCAGCCCAAAGGAGTGTACGGGCACTTTATGGGTTTGCAGATGGCTCTTACATGTAATATTTGACATAGTTGACCATTTCAAAATCATCGGCCTAACCATTTAACTTTTTTAATGATAGTTACGGAATTAATTCTATCCTTTGATTGCTGACTGCTTTCTAATCTCTGGCGGCACCACAGCAGCTTCAGAAGTTGCAGACTGGCACTCCTGCCAGCTGGGCTCGTACTGCGTGGTTGGCAGGCAAGAAATGCAGGCTTACAGATTCTGAAGTTGCTCATGATGCCGGCACCCAGACTTCCACCGGATCATGCATCTGCTGATGCGCTGTTACTAGCAGAATGCATGCATCTCGCAGGGAATCCCTCCCCTCCCTCCAGCTAAAAGTACTTAGGAAAGTCCACGCCTGCTTTAAGTCATGCAGAGGAAGCCATTTTACTCAGGTAAAGCACAATCTGGGTGGGCGTGTTTCTTCCAACACCACGCCGTGTTGGTGAGATTCATGGGGGGTTGTGGGTAGGGTGAGGGTGCAGTGTTTGTAAAGATCTTAGGGGAGAATCCTGGCGTAGGGTGATGTTTCTTCAGGCATAACATCTCCAGCATCCAAATACAGAAAAAATTAAGAGGGAAGAGGTGAATAAAACCCAAACCTATGCAAAATTAAAAATTATATAGATCGATAATCTCAAACCTCCCTTTGCAGCAGAGAGAGAGGCTGTAGTGCTATCCAGTGGGTAGAGATGTCACATTCTAGGGCATAAAAAACTCTGCTACGTTTTTCACTCAAACATCTAATTAAGTTTCAAGTGCTCATAAAGTGCAAAACTGATTAAATCTTAACTGTTCAGTCCATTCCTAGGCTTAAATGTCCTACATTAACACAACTTCATTATTTTTTTTTTAAATTTATCTTGACTAATTGCTGTGAGTGAATTCAATATCCTGATCTTCACTGAAGTACGTGGGTTAAATAACCTCAAATGCCTCTAGGAACATACTGTGACATGCTGATATATTCGGTGTACTGTGCATGCAGCCCCAGCAATCTGAGGTCCTCTCCAGGTGAACAGTTATGTGACCCCCCTCCCCCAACAGTCAAACCTCTTAGAAGGATAAGTGGCATTCAGCACGCAAACTTGCAGAATAACAGGTCCTTGGTGCCCTTAGCTCATGAATGGACTAGGATGTGAGATCTCTAAACACGGAATTTAGGGGTCAGTACACTAAATTATTGCCACTGAGGTATTTCCCCGCTGAGAAGGGAGGTTTCTACTAGATAGGTATAATTCATTTTTTTGCATAGTATTAGCAATACGTTTGTTCTATTTTGACAAAGGTGTGTGTTGTGTGTGCAAAATTAAAGCCAGCTACCATGATGGGAATGAACGTCTTTCATAAACCAGGATTTGCTGGATGTAATCTTAACCTCTCAGATTTACTGCTCGTTCTTCTCTTAATACTTGCATTGTGTCCAAAGAGAGCTTGGTGAGGTGCAGTGTCTGTGATGTACCCCCTCACAGGTGGCAGAGCGTCAGCTGGATCGTGCTCTGGTGCTGGAGGACGACGTGCGGTTCGAGGGATTCTTCAAGCAGCGCCTAATGAGGCTAATGGAAGAGGTTAACGAAGTGAAACTGGACTGGGATGTGATGTGAGTTCTAGATGCTTCAGGCAAGGGAAGATGATGCGTAGAGAGCCGCAGCGCGAGAGATGCTCGCACACTGTAACGCTAAGTATATGCTCATATACACACACACAATGCAGCTGGGATTATCGAGATAATGATCTTGCACTGCACACATGCTTACTTTGCACAAGGTGTATGCAAACAGTTGTTCACGCTGGGAGTGCAAGCATATATGTTAAGGCTGACTGGATGATTCTCCTCTAGCTACCTGGGGAGAAAGCAGGTGAACGCGGACCCGGAGGAACACGTGGAGGGCGTGAGGAATCTGGTGCACGCAAGTTATTCGTACTGGACGCTGGCATATGTCATCTCTCAGCAGGGAGCCCAGAAGCTGCTGAACGCAGAGCCACTGTCCCGTATGCTACCCGTGGATGAATTCCTGCCCATCATGTCTGACACACACCCAAAGTGAGTAGCTGGGTGATAGTGGACTAAGAGCTAAAAAGAATACGACAGAAAAAGAATCAAGTTAGTAGTACGACTGTGCCTCTGTTGCTGTGTGTGCATGTCTGTCCATACTTGTGTCTTTATATCTGTTACTTTGTGAATATATATGGTGTACTGATGTCTGTATTAAGAACAAAATTACTGGTCGCATGGATAACCATGGCTTACTGGGAAACAGCTAGAAGATTTAGGCACAACCTCCTTTTGCTAAGGAATATATTAGAATTCTTTGAAGGTGTGTATAAGCATGGGGATAAATAGAGCTTGCCCAAGGCTATCTGATGTCCTAGGTGAAACTTCAGCCAAGGGCCCCGACCCCCACTGCCAGCATCTACTCTTCTCTTTCTTCCCCCAGGTGTCCAACATCTCTTCTTCTCTTCCCTACTGTCCTTCCACAGGTGTCTAGCTTCTTGCCATCCCATCCCTGACCCCCCCTCCCTATTGCTGTTTGTGTGTGCACACACCCAGGTCACTGTGTATAAAAGACACTAAACAGAAGCAAAGTGAAAAATAAGACGACCTACCAAAGTGAATTGCAAAATGATTTCAATTGTATAGTCCTTTCTGTTTTTTTCACTCTACACGACCGTATTTCAGCATCTGCCTTCATCAGGAGTGTAATAAGTGGTGATATTCTCTTAAATGCTTAATTGTGGATCCTCATAAAAAGAAAGGTAAATAGTCCTTAAATCACTCAGCTCTCAGCTGAACTAGTCAGGAGTTCGAAACAGATGGGCTGGTAACTGTGAAAATCCTTTCTCAGGAGATACTTAAGGTATTTCCAGATTGTTGATCTCTGAAAATATCGGTATCCTTCCAGGGCTTCCTTACAGCGCAAACTGACATGCAAAGCTTCCCTTCTGCATCCAACAACCGGCTGACAGATTGATGAAACCAAAATTGCCATATTGGCCCAAATGCACGACATTGTATTTGCTGTACAGCAGTTTTGTTTTTTTGGTTGTTGGATGTGAAAGAGAAGCTTTGCATTTAAGTTTGTACATTGAAGAAAATCTGGAAAGTTACCGAGATCTTCAGAAATCAGTGCTTTCTGAGAAGAGATTTTCACAGTTACCAACCCATCCATTTGGAACTCCTGACTTTCTCAGCTGAGAGCTGAGTGACTTAAGGACTATTCATCTTTCTTTTTATGAGGATCCACAATTAGGCATTTGTGGATGCCTTTTCAAGAATATTACCACCTCTTACACCCCTGATGAAGGCACAGCCGATACATGGCCGTGTAGGGTGAAACACCAGAAAAGACAATAAAATTTAAATCAGTTTGCAATTCACTTTGATGGGTTGTCTTATTCTTCACTTCGCTACCGTTTTGCGTCTTTGATACTTGTGATTATGAGTGCTTCTATGGAAGCAGGTCACAGTGTATGCCACAGTAACCCACACACTATGACCATTACCAGTCGCATTCTGCAAAGATCTGTCTTTTAGGCTGGTTCTTTTCAGTATCTCTGCAAATGATATTGCAGAGGTGCTGTTGAGAAAGTTTTGTCTTTATACAGATGATACAAAAATCTGCAATAGATCAGACACTCTGGAAGGCGTGAAATATGAGGAGGGATCAAGTGAAGCTTGAAGAGTGAGCTAGAATTTGACAGCTGAAATGTAACAACTAAGAAATACAGTGTCATGCATTTGGGCTGCAAAACTGCAAGGGAGCAGTGGAGTATAGGGGGTGAAATCCTTCTGTTCACCAAAGAAGAGTGAGACCTGGAGTGATCGTATCTGATGATCTTAAGGTTACCAAACAGGTAGAAAAAGCGATATCAAAAGCAATAAAGATGCTTGGATGCATAGGTAGAAAAATAGCCAGCAGGAAAAGGTCAGTGATAGTGCCTCTGTATAAATCTCGTGTGAGATCTCATTTGGAGAACCGTGTACAGTTCTGGAGGTCACATCTTCCAAAAGATACTAACAGGATGGAGTCTATCCAGTGGGCTTTATCATATCAGACAGGCTTAAAGATCTAAACATGAATATCCTCAAGGAAAGGCACGAAAATAGAGATAGTGTAGAGACATCTGAACACCTCCAAAGTATAAATATACAGTAGTCGGGCCTTTTTCATTGGAAAGGAGGCTCTGGAATGAGGAGTCCTAGGATAAGGGTGTAAAGAGGGCAACTCGGGAGTAATTTAAGGAAATATTTCTTTAGAAAAAGGGCAGTGGATCTGTAGAAAAGCTTCCCAGTGGAGATGGTGGAGAAGAAAGTGGTATCTGAATTTCAGGAAGCATGGAACAAGCACTCGGAGAGAAGAAGGGGTTGCAGATGCTGGGCTGTTGCTTTGGATGGGCAAACTGGCTAGGCCATGTGGTGGTTTTCTGCGTTGCGTTGTGCTTCCTTGTTGTGCTCTTTGTGTGCACGTGTTATGGATGTCTGCATATATGCTTGTTTGGACCTGTCGCTGTGTACAAGCGTCCATTGCTGTTTGTGTGTGGAGGAGAATATGCATGCACACTTTGGGGAGGGGGTATACATGTCAGGGAGGAGCTGTGTGCAGGGGGGAGGGGGTATTCATGTCAGGGAGCAGCTGTGTGCGGGGAGAGGGTGTACATGTCAGGGAGGAGCTGTGTGCGGGGAGGGGGTGTACATGTCAGGGAGGAGCTGTGTGCGGGGAGGGGGTATACATGTCAGGGAGGAGCTGTGTGGGGGGGGGAGGGGGTATACATGTCAGGGAGGAGCTGTGTGCGGGGAGGGGGTGTACATGTCAGGGAGGAGCTGAGTGCGGGGGGGGGTTATTGAGGTCAGGGTGGAGCTGTGTGTGGGGGGGAGGGGGTATACATGTCAGGAAGGAGCTGTGTGCGGGGAGGGGGTCTACATGTCAGGGAGGAGCTGTGTGCGGGGAGGGGGTATACATGTCAGGGAGGAGCTGTGTGCGGGGAGGGGGTATACATATCAGGGAGGAGCTGTGTGCGGGGGGGAGGGGGTATACTTGTCAGGGAGGAGCTGTGTGCGGGGAGGGGGTATACATATCAGGGAGGAGCTGTGTGCGGGGAGGGGGTGTACATGTCAGGGAGGAGCTGTGTGCGGGGAGTGGGTATTTAGGTCGGGGAGGAGCTGTGTGCGGGGGGGAGGGGGTTTACATGTCAGGGAGGAGCTGTGTGCGGGGAGGGGTTATTCAGGTCGGGGAGGAGCTGTGTGCGGGGGGGGAGGGGGTATACATGTCAGGGAGGGGGTGTACATGTCAGGGAGGAGCTGTGTGCTGGGAGGGGGTATTCATGTCAGGGTGAAGCTGTGGGTGTACATCTATTGCTGTATGGTTATTTGGTGCCTGTGCAGTATTGCATACCTGTGTTTGTTGCTTTGCTTCTGTAGATTAGGGGATAATGCAAGGCTCTTTACACTGAGGATAAGTAACAGAATATGCTTCCAGCTGAGCTTGAAAATACATTTAAAATCAAGGGGCCTGATATTCAGTGGCGGCGTCTAGCCATTGCTGCTGAAATTTAAAACCCAGATATTCAATACCGTGCCCATATCTGGCCACCGACATTGAATATTCAGGTTGGCTGGATAGCGTGGAAGGTAACTGGGCAGCGGCAATATTCAGCTACTGCCCGGTTAGCTTCTGCAGCGAACGTTAGGCCACCCTTTAAAGGTGCTGCTTAAGGATAACGAGGAAGCGGCTGAATATCACTGCTGGGTGCCACCTCCGCTCTGACCCTGGAACACCCCGATTTTAGCGGGCGTTCAGTGGGGGCATCCAGGAATATTCAGCTGCACTGACTGCAGTTAACACGGTTAACAGATCTGCTAACAGTGGTCACTGCTCTGAATATTGGGCCCAAGGTGTATAACTTGCTATCAATAATGGTTGTGAGAATTCAGAATTTGTCCTGAAGTGATGGGGACCACTGTGGGGCTGTGCTGGAGTCAGAAAGTGATATTATCTTTATTGAACATGTTTGAAGGATTTTTGCTTTCGTCTGCCTTACCAAAACCTGAAGATTAACTTTCACAACTCTTGTCTCTCTTCAAGTAAGTTTTGGTGGTACATATTTCCAGCTGTGTAACAGATGACGAATCTGTTCCTGGTGCATTTTCAGTGAACAGTACAAGTCATACTTTGTGAACCGGAATCTGAAGGTGTTCTCTGTCCACCCCCTGCTGGTGTATCCTGTCTGTTACGCTGATGACCCAAATTGGGTGAGCGACACCGAGATATCCACCATATGGGATGATGATGCGGTAAAGACAGAATGGAAGGGATCGAAGAAAACCCAGAGAGACTTCAGGAGTGATGTGCGCCACAGTGAGCTCTAGTAAAGGTAAGGACGGGGAGCAGAGCAGACGCTCCCAGGAAGCTTAAGGACACGACACAAACATGCCACAGAGAATGACGGCACACTCGCCGACCAGTCATTGTCTTGTTTCTCTTTAGTGGTTCAGAAATGTTTCCAGTAAGAAACGTCACAAACAGCTATATCGCACATCTGCGTAATACACATGCGACAAGTGAATTAGCACAGCTGAAGGATCACCTACCTTTTTAGCCCTCTTGCTACACCAGACTTTGGGAGAGGAGGGGGGATACTCGGCGGCAGCGGCTAATGCGGTTTCAGCAGCTAGCCGTTGCTGGTGAAGCTTAAACCTGGATATTCGGTGCCGGGGTCGTATCCAGCCACCAGCATTGAATATCTGGGTTGGCCAGATAGGAAAGACGTTAACCAGGCAGCGGTGATATTCAGCCACTGTTCACTGAGCTTCTGCAGCAGACGCTAAGCCAGCCTTTAATGTGACAACATTTGCTGCTTTGCGATAACCAGGCCGTAGCTCAATATCCCACCAGTTGCTGCCCCATAACACCCCGATGCTTGCCGACTGACATTGGGATGTTCAGCCGCTGAATATCCCGGTCAGCACAATTAATGCGGTTAGCAAGTTTGCTAACTGCGTTAATCACTTTGAATATCCTCCCCAGGGTGTTTAGAGCCAGAGTCTGTCTAATGAAAGACTCAAGTATTTTAAGAGCTATTCATCAGAGGCTTTATCAAAGGGCAGAGTTAACCAGCACTTCAAATTTCAGAATTACTTCGTTAGAAAAAGGTCATCTCCAGCTGATGTTGTATGAGCCTGCACGTCCTTTTCTTATGAGCAATGACAGCCTTTTCTCATCTTCTGCTACAGGTGGCTATTAGGTACAGATCTGGAAGCCATGGGCTTCTGTGGCATTTACACAGCACCGGCAAATCAAGATGTCTATCAACGACTGGCAATCCTACACTGACCAAGTCATCGGAGCATTGGATGCTGGTTAGGGGACGGGTGCGCTTTCTTACCAACGGATGTCCACACTGAGTCTTGCTATGGGAAGCAGAGGAACCTTTTCTGTTGTGCGGTCCAGATATGAGCTTCACCCTGTCCTTTGGCCAAGCACAAAAGCAGTTTGTCTTTAGTGCAGGATTTTTACCCTTCTATCAGTGGCAGACCTTCAGAGAAAATGCCAGGGTAAAAGACAGCTGTCTTAAAGGACTTCACAAATACCGAAGGACAGCATCCGCAGACTGTATGTCATCTTTCACTTTTGATTTGGCCGTATGCTTTTCTAAAGCTTCAGGGGGTAGCTTGAGTGGACGTCTGGGTATTGCTGTCACTTGATACAGGAGGGTGAAGCAGAGAAGGGACACATTCGTACTGGAGAGCAAGCCAGCAAAGATTAGAAAACCTGTTTCTGTGATTCTTTCCGTTCCTGTACTACTATTCTTCTCATGCCTGTTTGTCTATATTTATCACCGCTCCCCCTCAGGTGGCACCGGGGAATCTTGCTGGCCCCAAGGTCTGCAGCTCGTCTTCTCTGATAATCCTTCGCACTGCCCTGTTCAGCTAACAGTAGCGACTCTTCCTCTTTTCCACTGAAGAGGGATTCCAGCTGGCACTGACAGACGCTAGGCCTGAACTTGAGTACTGAACCCGGTGTTGCAGCCAGCTTAGGGGCTGTGGCTGTAATTTTACCTGCTGAGGCTGCAGGGCCTGGTCCTAGATGCGCTTCATCCTATAGGGTAGATGGAAGTGCTGTAGAGAGCGGGGAGAATTTGGAGAGACTTTGTGTGTGGGTGGGAAGGGTGGCATTGTTTTTTATATTTCTAAACAAAATAAACTTCCTTGATAATGATCACTATTGTAAAATCTGTATTTTTTATTAATACAAAATTACATATGTTACAATTAAAAATGAGATTGCTTACATACGTCTTAATTAGCAGATTACACAAAGCTTTTCCATACTGATATAGTAGCACTACAAAGTTAAGCCACTGCTAGGCTTTGGTATCCTAATATCAGAAACACCACAGTTTAAAGAAAATCAAATTACATGTGTGATTTGTACCGTAGATTACAAAAAGAATTCATATTCTACATTAACACAGTAACAGTACTTCATTGATTTCTGGGGACTTACAGCCTTATTACCAATCCAGCTGGCCCATGGCCTGCACGGTCATGAAATTTAAAATACTTGCTGTGATTGGCTTCATGCCTCATCTTCCTTCTTGGGCCCACTGGTAAAGGCATAGCTACAGAGCAGCTCCGGATCAGCTTGTGGCTGGCTACGCTGGATGCTGTCTCTGTATGGCACACAAGGTGGTAGCTGATGAAGAGGTCCTTTCAAGCATCTTGGATATTTTCCAGCTGTATATATTTGGGAACAATCTAGAGACTATCAATTAGTGTGTTATGTACTGTACGTCCTTGGAATGAATTTGTTGTCCATAGTCTTCAGTAAGTCCCAGAGCAGGGGAATAGGGGCTGTATCTTCAGCTGTTAAACCTCCAGGACAGTGCCTGGGCTTTTTGAGGCTCCCCGTGTACAGGGCAGCCTGCCTGTAAGAGCATTCATTGTTATAGTGTCTCAAGCTGGTTTGTTACTCTGCTGGATGTGACTTCTGGTAGACTGTTCACAGGTTCCAAATAACCTTTTATTATTTATGCATAATTCTTGTTTACAATAAAGAAACAATCAAAGAAAAGAGCTTGTGAATATCACCTGCATCAATGCCACCACTCCTCTTGATCCCTGCCCAGTAACCTGGATCAAGCTAACAAAGACACCGGTTACCATTTATATCCACCATCCTCCACACTTCACTTACCCAAGCCTACCTCCCACCTGCGCTCAACAGGCCTCTGTGAGACCCCTGCTGAAGAAATCCAACCTCGATCCCAACTCACCTCATATAAACATCATATAAACCCATTGCCAGCCTTCCCTACCTTTCCAACATCATTGAAAAAAACAGTGCAAATCCAGCTCAAGAAGTACCTTGACAGATATGCTCCACTCGATCACAATCAACACGGCTTCCGCCCCTACCACAGTGCTGAAACGCTTCTCACCTCCCTCCTAAGTACACTTATAGCCGGAACTGAAAAACCCCTATCCGGCTTCATGCTGTTATTTCTCAAAATCTCTGCAGCATTCGACACTGTATGCCACCAGATTCTACTCAACCAGCTCAATGCTATTGGTGTCCAGGGTGCCCCGCTCAAATGAATTCACTCCTACTTTTCCCAGCGCACCCAACTGATAAGAATCAGCAACCAATTTTCAATGCCCTACATCCTTCCCCAAGGAATCCCACAAGGCTCTGCCCTCTCCTCCCTCCTATTCAACATCTACATCAGGCCCCTCTGCTACATCCTTCAGAGGTTCAACATCGGATACCAACTCTGTGCCGACGACATAATGATCTTCACTCCATTCGACACCACCTTCCCCAACTACTCCATCATCACCGCCTGCTTCGGAGAAATTGTCTCATGGCTACAGCGTCACAACTTTAACAAAACAGAGATCCTTCATGGGTCCACAGACCCCAACTTCACCCCGCCTCAAAGCGTCAAACTCTGAGATACTGAAATACAAGTCAAACCCCAGATCAAATAACTTGGCATTATCCCGGACCACCATCTGAACTTTCAACCTCACATTACAAATATCACCAAAGACATCTACTTCAAACTCCGAATTCTCTGTAACCTACACCCCTCCTATCTCCTTACAGTTTCTGTACAATCTGCCAAGCTTCTATCACTCCTCTCCTCGATTACTGCAACCCCATCCTGCATGGGCTTCCTAAGGCTACCATTGCCCCCCTACAGCTTGCCCAAAACACTGCTGCACGAATCATAGCCAGAGTCCCTAGACACTCCCACATCACTGCCATTCTAAAATCTCTTGTTCACTGGCTCCCAATTGCATCCCGAATCAAGTTCAAGGTACTCGCTAACATCCATAGAGCTCTCTTCAACGTGTCCGCCGAGCAACTCCAATCATTAATTAGACGAGACGTCCTGACAGCAACAGGCTCTGCCGACAGAACGCATCAAATCTTCTCCTCCCACCAGCATAGCTTCACAAGAGATCACAATGTACATGCACAAGAGCCTTCAAATTCTATGCTCCCACCATCTGGAACTAACTACCCCCCACAATGTGATGCCTCCAATCCCATACCCTATTCAAAAAGCACCTCAAGATGCTCCTTTTCGAAGAACACTGGCACATGCTCTACAACAAACCCCCAGCAACAGCATCCCCCCTCACACCATTCCCATTACCCCTTCCCCTTAACGAGCTGAGGCTGCTCAACCCCCACCACAAACACCCTACTTCCTCTGCCTCTCCCACCCAACCCCAGATAACCTTTCACCCGCCCCTCACCACAGCTACACCATTAAAGAGCCAAGTTATACCAACAGGTATACCCCCCCCCCCCCCCAATGTTAAATGCTGTTTACAATTTCTCGTTTTTCTATTTTAGTTTTATAGTTTGCCTAGTAGAAAAACGGTATATAAAACCAGTTAAATAAACGATACCATTTGTCCAAGACAATTGAAGGAACATAAAATATTTCACAAGCCCACATTAAGGGGAGACCGGAGGATTGAGTAAACAATTACTGCAAAGTATCTAACCCTGGTAACCCAGAAATGAATCTATTACCCTTATTTGTACAAATCTAGCAAACAACCCCCTAATAATCTTAACTAACAGTATTGTTCAAAACAGAACTGCCAGAAGCAGTCTGAGATCTAAGAAAATCCTCTAATAGAGAAAACTCAAAGAACACATATTTCATCTTTCCCAACGTACCAGACATTTACAGGGAAATTTAACTAGAAAAGAGGTCCCATCTCTAAAACTTGCTGCTTCAGAGATAGAAAGGCCTTACACCTAACTTGAGTTTGCTTGGATACGTCGGGAAAGATATTGACCTTTTGGCCACAAAACAAAGCATTTTTATTTTGAAAGAACAACCGTAAAATCAAATTTTTATCATTCTCAGAGTTAAGGGAAACCAATAAGGTAGCCCTATTTTTAATCTCATCATTTGACAATTCAATAAATTCTGATTCAGGCTGTCTGAAATGTCAAGAATATCAAGAGCTGCCTATCCCTCATTTTTACAATCTGAACTTTTCTCTTTACGAGGCAAATAATAAAGATTATTAATTAGTAATTTGTCTATATCCTGATAGCCCAGTACCTGTGTCAAAAACTTCTGAAATAGAAGTAGAGGTAATAAGTAACTGGTCATGGGAAATTAAGACATCTTAAATTTTTTGCCCGATATGAATTCTCCAGGGACTCAAACTGACGATGTAAAGTAAGAGTATCTTTCATAAATGCTATTGATGAACCTTGCAAACCAACAGCCTGATTTTCTAGCTTCTGTAAACGAGAGTCTACTGTAGAAAATTGACCCTCATATTGTGTTAACTTGGCTACAATTTCACTTACTTGTAAGCTCCGAGAACTGAGAAAAGGCTTTTGATAATGAATCATCAATACATGTTAAGACCTGCCAAAGGTCTACTAAAGAAACTTCAGCCCTCTTGTCTTCTGATACTGGAAGAGAAAGCAAACCCTGAGGTCCACTACCAGTCACAGGGACCCTCACTGCACAGGGCAAGGGAACAATGCCTCTGCCCAGTAGGGTCTCTGAGACAGCAGCTGATCCAGGAGCAAAGGGAAGGCGTATTTGCCTCTCAATAATTGGAGAGGAAGTCGCCGGTCCCACCATTTCTTTGCTTGCTGGCAGGATTGGGTTTCTCCCCATTGTGGAAGAGGAGACGATAGCAGAGGCAAAGGAACCAGAGGATGGCTGAGAGAGCTCTTCCGGGCCAACCACCGACATGATAACATGTCTATCCACAGGATCTGTAATTTTCACCGTTTTAACAGGGTTGGCCATACTCGCAGTCCTCTTTTTCTTCTTACTCATACCAGATATTCTATCCTGTACTCTTCAATATACCTCCATGCACTGAAGGGGTACCAAATGGGCAGAACCTGCCCGCATCTGCGTTCCACAGAAAATGGACGTGTTTTAAAGTCCCCAAAGATGACGTGGGGGGGGGGGGGGTGAGGCAGATCATGGCAGACTTCACAGAGAGCTGCTCAATAGGAGCCACTACTCACGGCGTCAGTCCAGATATGCAGGGAACAAATGTCAGCGCTCCAGCTCCCTAATTTGTTTTTTTTATGTGATAGGGATGAACCTTACTTGCCAGCCAGGGTATGATCTCATTCTCTGAGAACAAGCAGGAAGTCCTCACATATGGGTGACGGCACCAACGGAGCCCTCGCGGAAGCATTCCCGCAGCTTTCAAAGAAAGCCTTTGGGAGATGCTACCATGCATACGTGGTCCCCTTCCCGCCCAAGGGTGCCATCTTGCTCAGTCTCCTTTTTTCCGCGGAGCCCTTCAGATGTTCGTCTGGCTTGTCCCTGGAAAAAGGTGTGTTTTTCTTCTCTGAGTTTCATACTCACCTCCGTTATTTCACCAGTACTCTTCCCATCTGCTGACCTCGGCGTCGAGTCGGACCATTTATGTAGTTTTTGTTCTTTTTCGGGCACCTTTTTTCCCCCACTGGCAGTTCCGAGAGTCTTCGACTTCACAGGGGTACTTTTTTCCCCCCATGGCTACCAGTGGCTTTAAGAAGTGTGATCTGTGCTTCACAATTATGTCCTTGACCGACACACATGACTGCTGTCTCCACTGCCTGGGGCCAGACCACGACCCGGCAGCCTGCGGTCTCTGCAATAGGATGTCCAGTAAGGCCCTCAAGAGCAGCCAGCAGCAGCACGATATGTTTTTCCCCCAAGTCTCCAGTGTCTCCAAAGGCCAGAGCCTCGTTTGAGGCCCTGACATCTCGGGCGGAACCCTCCATACCCGAGCCTCACTGTGGGTCCTCGGAAAGGGGGTCTCCCTCGAGGGAACCCAGGAAGAAGAAACCCTTGAAGGCGGCATCCCTGGATGGCTCCGACCACCCGGGCACCTCCAGGGCCCAGTCCCACAGTTCAAGACGCCCGTCTGAGGTGTCGTAGAAGGAGCGGCCTGCAAAGGTCCCCCGGAAGGATCCGAGTGCGGACTGGCCTCAGTCCCCAGACACTATTCTCGTTGAGGATTCCCCTTCAGGGGAGCTGGTGTCGGGCCCAAGTCCCTCGGTGCCCATGCCAAAGGTTGTGGAGCCTTCTGGTCTGGAGTCCAGAATGGCGGTCCTGGAGTGCAGTTTGTCTGCCTTCATGGACCAGCAGCAGGCGCTATTGTCCAGCACAACTGGTTCATCCTCCCCGACCACTGGGCCTCGACGTCCAAGACATCCCCGGAGGCCGAACCGATCCTCTGTCGAGGTCACGATCCGAGTCCCGCTTGACGGGACCGCGGTCATCCCCAGCAAGTCTTCTGGGCACCGATCGCAGGGCATTGGGAGTCCCAAGGCCTGTGAAGCAGCCCTCCTACAAGTCCTCCACGGACAACTCCGAGTGGGAGACAGAGGATAAGAAGTCCCCCAATACCTGTAGCCACCGCAACGTCCCATCTGACTCTCGCGTCTCAGAGCCTTGACAGTGGTCCTCGCCCGAGGATATGAGCTTCCTTGATTTTGTCAAGGACATGTCCAAGGCCCTGGCATTCCCAACTGAATCGGAGGAGGATCCTTGGGCGGCTGAATTGGAAATCCTCCAGTATGAGGTCCCACCACGGGGAATTGCTCATGGTGCCCAGTCCTCCCATCCTGGAACGGCTGATGCTCCGAATGTGGGAAACACCGGCTTCAGTGTCGTTGGTGAGCAAACAGCTCGATTCGATGTATTGAGTCTTCCGGAGCCCGGGCTTTCAAAAGTCACAACTGCCGCATAACTCTTATGGTGGTGGAGTCGGCCATGCATTAGCTGAAAAGCCAGAAGACGCACTCCTCGGTATCCCCTGGAAGGGAGGCCTGCACCCTGGATGCTCTCGGCAGAAAGTGCTACCAGGGCTCAATGCTCATCGGCCGCATCCAGGCCTACCAGCTGTACATGGTCATGTACCTGAGAGACCTGGCAAAGGAACTCGCTAGGTTCTCAACTGGTCTCTCCAAGGAACCTCTGCAGTGTTTCAAGAACCTGGCCAAAGCAGTCCGTGAATGCTCCAAATTCGTGTCTCAGGCAGCCTATGACAGATTTGAGTCGGCGGCTCAAGTAGCAGCGGCTGGCATTGGTGCACGCTGCCAAGCTTGGCTACAGTCGTCCGACCTCGAGCAGTGGATTCAGGACAAATTGGTCAAAGTCCCCTGCCAAGGAGAGAACCTCTTTGGCAAACCCAGGACCGACAAGGCGGCCGAGCCAAGTTCATAATGAGGACCAGACTCTCTCTCAAAAAAATCACTGCCTCTCCCCGATGGAAGAGCTTGGGTAAAAAGCCCTTCTACCCGAGGAAGGGAGCTGCTTACAGAAACTACCCATCTTATCAGGCCTCCCCAGCTAACCAAGAGGGTCAGCAGGCCAAGGGACAAGGACATGGCCCACATAAGCAGAAGGCTCCAAAACTCTATGCACCGGCTCTGGTCTAGCCAGGGGGGAGTTTGACTCCTTGAGCATAGCCTCTCTACCCCAAGGAGATCAGCAGCCCACAGGGGGATGTCTGGCTTTCGATGCCCAGAGGTAGGTGACCATCACCACCGACTCTTGGGCATTAAGAGTAGTCAGGGAGGGTTACCTCCTCCAAATGACTCAGACACCTCCCCCTTATTTCCCGGGAGAGCCCCTCAGGTCTCCCCTCCACCGGGACCTTCTTCTGAAGGAGTTGGCAGGTCTTCGAGGACAAAGCGGTAGAACCGGTACCCCACCACCTCAAGGGCAAGGGATTCTACTCCAGGTACTTCTTCGTGCCAAAGAGGACAGGGGGCCTAAGGCTCATCCTCGACCTGCGCAACCTCAACAAATTCCTGGTGAGGGAGAAATTCAAGATGCTCTCCCTTGGAACACTGCTGCCATACCGCCAGCAGGGAAACTGGCTATGCTCCTTAGACCTCAAGGATGCTTATACCCACATCCTCATTCACCCCAACCACAGGCAGTACCTGCGGTTCGTGGTGGGGGGCAGGCACTTTCAATACAGGGTCCTCCCCTTTGGCCTATCCTCTGCCCCACGAGTCTTCACAAAATAACATAAGAACATAAGATATGCCATACTGGGTCAGACCATCAAGCCCAGTATTCTTTTTCCAACAGTGGCCAATCTAGGTCATATGTACCTAGCAGTTTCCCCAAGGGACACAGGTTCTACAATGCTTGTATTGGTTCAAGCATTGATATCCTGGGTCCCTTTTTAATGGTTTATGAACCTTTTCTCCAGGAACTTGTCCAAACCTTTTTTAAACCCAGCTACACTAACAGCCTTTACTACATCCTCCGGTAACAAATTCCAGAGTTTGATTACACGTTGAGTGAAAAAATATTTTCTTTTATTAGTCTTAAATAGTTTACCCTGTAGCTTCATTGCATGTCCCCTAGTCTTTCTATATTCTGATAAGGTAAACAATCGATCTACGTTTACCCGTTCCACTCTGTTCATTAATTTATAGACTTCTATCATATCTCCCCTCAGCCATCTCTTTTCCAGGTTAAAGAGCCCTAACCTTTTTAGCCTTTCTTCATAGGAGTATCCTTTCATCCCCTTTACCATTTTGGTGGCTCTTCTCTGAAACTTTTCTAAAATCACTATATCCTTTTTAAGATACGGCGACCAGAATTGCACACAATATTCAAGGTGCGGTCTCACCATGGAACGATATAGGGGCATTATAATATCTTTTGTTTTATTTTCCATGCCTTCCTCCGGCTCCAGGGGGTCTCTGTCTTTCCCTAACTAAATGATTGGCTCATAAAGGGTGGTACAAACTCAGAGGTGCAGCAGGCCACCGCACGCACCATCCAGGTTCTGCAACACTTGGGCTTTGTCATAAACTACCCCAAGTCTCACCTTCTCCAGACAGTGTCTGGAGTTCATTGGGGCAAAGATCGTCATTCTCCAGACAAAAGCTTTCTTGCCCAGGGACCGAGCCAATCATCTCAGGTCTCTAGCTCGGGACATACAGTACTGTCCCTCGGTGCCCACCCGGCTTTTCCTACGCCTCCTCAGGCATATGGCCTCCATGGTCCACGTCACCCCAGACGCTTGCCTCCACATGAGGGCAGCGCAGTGGTGTCTCTGGAATCAGTAGTCTCAGGCCACGAGCCACCTCTGAGAAGTCTCTGTGACCCGTAAATTGGCAGACTCCCTGGTCTGGTGGAAGTCTCCCCAGCATCTCGAAGTGGGCATGCCTTTTCAGGCCCCAAGTCCCACAAGGGTCTTCACCACAGACGCCTTCCTGCTCGGCTGATGAGCCCTCTGCGGAGATCTCCGAACTCAGGGCAAGTGGTCACCAGACGAGAGCACCCAGCAGATCAACCTTGTGGAACTCCGAGCAATATACCTAGCCCTGAGGGTCTTCTGTCACCACCTGCGTCACCAGCCTGTGCTGGTCCAGACTGACAACCAGGTGGCGATTGTTCTACATGAATTAACAGGGGAGGGGCACGGTTTCTCATGCCCTCTGTCAGGAGGCACTGGTACTCTGCTCGTACGCAATCCAACAGGGTATCCTCTTGTGGGCAGTGTACCTGCCAGGCCATGACAACCTCCTGGCCGACAGACTCAGCAGAATTCTCCAGCCGCACGAGTGGCAGCTGGCTGGCTTTTCCGGCTCTGGGGGAACCTGTGATGGACCTATATGCCAGCCCAGACAACTTTCAGTTGCCCCACTTCTGCTCCCGGCAACCCCACCCCTCCAGGGTGGCAGCAGACACATTCCTAATCTCATGGTCGGGAGGCCTTATGTATGCCTTCTCTGACGCCGCTGATCACCAAGACCTTGTTCAGGACCCTCCGCAACAGGGCCTCACTCATCCTGATAGCTCCTCGGTGGCCCAGGCAATCGTGGTTCCCTCTGCTTCTACAGCTGATAGTGGAGGCCCCCATCCCCTTGAGGACCGCCCTGGGACTCCTATCTCAAGAGGGGGGCTCCCTACTGTACGCCTACCTGGGGTTCCTGTTGCTGACAGCGTGGCTGCTGAGAGGGTGATCCTGGCCCCTTTCAACCTTCCAGGTGAGATGGAAGACATTCTGCTAGCCTCTACCAGGAAGGCTTATGCCCTCAAATGGCGCAGGTTCTCTGTTTGGTGTGCCGAATGAGGCGCTGATTCTTTCTCCTGCCCGGAGGCTCATGTTACAGTACCTTCCCCACCTCTCTCAGGCCAGGCTGAAGTCTAACTCTGTCCGAGTGCACCTTAGTGCCCTGGCCGTGCACCACCATCCAGTGGATGGTAAGCCCCTCTCGGTCCAACCGTTGGTGACCTGTTTCCTTTGGGGCCTACTCATATTGAAGCCCCCAGTTCGTCCTCCGCCAACCGAATGGAACCTCAACGTAGTGCTGGGGCAGCTTACTCGCCCACCTTTCAAGCCTTTGGCTACCTGCCACCTTCACTACCTCTCTTGAAGGTGTTTTTCCTGGTTGCACTCACCTCTCCTCCCAGAGTTAGCGAGCTTCAAGTGCTTGTGGCAGAGACGCCGTATACCAGGTTCTACAAGAACAGAGTGGTGCTCCACACACACCCCAAATTCCTGCTGAAGGTAGTGTCACCCTTCCTTCTTAACCAGGAAGTGGTGCTCCCTACCTTCTTTCCACAACCTCACTCCAGTCGGGCAGAGACAGTCCTTCACACCCTGCACTGTAAGAGGGCCTTGTCCTAGATCCAACGCACTCAGGGCAACCACAAAGCTTCTCAGCATTTCATCTATGACCTCAGTAGGATGGGGGAGGCAGTGACCAAATGTATGTTGTCCACATGGGTGGTGGACTGTATTGCCCTCGTTTAGGAGCAGATGAGGCTCCCGCTGGAAGGCCACGTCACGGTGCACCGTGTCAGGGCCATGGCGGCTTCGGTGGTAAGCTTGCGCTCCGTCCAATGGAGAGGGGAGATGATGGGAACTCAAGAGGCTGAGTGGGAACTTGGAGAGGACAGTGTTTAACGATTGGTAGATAAGTATGAGGGTGTGAACTGGGCGTAAAGGAAAAGAGAAGGTAACAAAGGGTTAAGGCCTGATGTTAATAACTGGAGGACTGGTGAGAAGAGATTGATCTCTAAAGGGATTTAAGAAAGGATAGAAATGTGACTGGGGATATGGTGAAAGAAGGGTAATAGGAAGTTGGGTCGGGTAAGACTGAAAAAGGGGTTGGAGGCCAGGGAGGGAACGAGTTGCAGGGAAGGGGCTGGAACTGGGGCTGGCAACAGGATGAAAGGCAGTGGCTGGTACAAGGGTTGAATACAGAGAGTAGAAATAGGTGACTGGAATGATTGAAAAGTAGAAGGAGTATAGGAGGCTGAGGAAGGAGATAGACAGTGGGGGCAAAGGGAGTGCTAGAGAGGTGAGTGAGAGTAGGAGGTAGAAAGCCAATAGGTAAGTGTGAGGTGAAAAGGAGGAAACTGAAGGTTGGAGGGTGAGAGGAAAGGAAAATGAGGATAAAATCTAGATGCAAGCAGATACTGACATGGAGGAGAGAGAAATGAAAATAGGAAAGATCAACACCAAAGACATGTAGAGAAGGAATGGAAGAAGGCAGAAAGTGCAAGAAGAAATGGAAAGGAGATGATGAGAAGATAGACACAAGGAAAGTGGAAAAAAAGAGATTGGAACCAGCCCAATTAGAAAAATAAAATGCCCAGACAACAAAGACAGAACATTACAAAAACAATTATTTTCTGGTATTTTGGCTTGAATTATGTCAGCGTGGGGAATTTTGCATCTCTTCTATTTTTGTATTTTGCAAAGTAAGTTAGGAAATGCATTTCTGGTTTTTTTTTACCAGTATTATACTTCCTAGTCTGGCTTTATGTGGTTTATATTCAGTTTTTGGCTGCATGTTTGTTTCTGGTTCTAATTTCTGGTCCTTTATTGCTGTTGATCAGACCTAGTATAGCAAATCTTATTCTGTATTAGCTGAGGGTCTGTCCATGTTCCATGTGTATGTTGAAGTGAAAAATTCTCCTAGCATGTAGTTCCTGTTTAGAGCTCAGTAGCAGTCCCATTTGTTCTGTTTCTATGATAGGAGTATGGGTGTTCCAGGACCTAGTGCAATATTTGCAGCTTTGCATTTTCATAGATTGTGGTGTTGCAGTTTGAATCATTGGAATTAATGCTGATTTGGTATGGTATCTGCTATATAGGTTTTGAATATTTTTGTGGGATTCTTGTTACTTCATAAAGAGATAAATTTAAAAGGTGCTATTGCTTTACCACATGCATTAATGAACATTTACCACAGGTCCTATTTTATGCAATGGGACATATTAAGTAATAATAGTTCATGCTAATGCAGTTAACATCTAACATGGTAATACACTTTAGCAAATTTATCCCAAAGTGTCTGGCAGTGGAACAGGAGTGTGGCGTCTCCTATTTTTGTATGGTGAATTAAAGGAGAAATATCTTATCTTCATTGCTGTGGGAAATTGAATATGTTAACAGCAGTGGACATGAAGCATTTAATGTAGTGACATTCTGTTCAGACTACTCCCACATAGAAAACTTTATTAAATGATGCTATCCAATAATTATAATGGTAGTTATTACAATGTGGCTGAAATTAGACATGGTGATCATTGGGGACAGTGGGAGGATCAAAATCCACTGTAGTGATGGGACAGTTACCTGGAATAAAGGTTTATATGCAGATTAATGTTTATAATAGTGTGAACATTCAGAGGGCAACGATCAAAGCCTTTCCACAGGTAAAAGTATGCCTGACATTCCACAGACCTTGTTTTGCATGCCTATCGAATAGGTAATCCAGGAGGCCAAATTGGGAGAGGCAGCGAGTGTGGTAGAGAAGGGGCATAGTTGGTGGCAAACCTATTTGCTAAAGGAAACAATTCACTGTTATGCTTGGCACCCTTATTGCAGTATTCACTCTAGATCCTGCGAGGCCTCGGTGGGTCAGTTTCAAGATAGTATAGTAAATTGTATATATGGCCCCCCCCACGCTATTGTAATCAAATGTATACCCAGATCTGTGTGCTCAAATCAAATGTATATTTCACCCAACTGATTCTCCCGTGTTATGTAAATCATTGACTAATCAAAAATGTAAATCTGAAAGATCTCAATGTGCTGTACAAAGCATTATGATTCTGTAGAGTAAACCGCTGCTGATCGTAGGAAGCAGCGGTATACAAATGTTTACTAAATAAATAAATAAAATAGTTCCAATCCATATGCATATATGAGATTGTGCACAAATCTGTCTTATGCATATTCATATCTTGAAAACTTGGCTGGTTTATTGGCTCTGTACAGGACTGGCCGCAGAGTTGGTTTGAGGTGCTGGCACCCTAGGCAAACCTTTAGCTTGGTACCCCTCATCCCCACGCCCTGTCATAGTCTGTTGTTTAGCTTTGACTGTCCTGCTCTATGCCAGCTCCCAGAAGCTGCTGCCCTAGTTTGCCTAATGGTTGGGATGTTTATTAAAACTTTATATACTGCCCTGGATGGTTCTCAACCCAGTCCTCCAGGACCAGTTAGCCAACTCGCTATCTTTTATACTTCAATAACTAGAGGGAGGCTGACCTGCACAGAGCTGCAGTTACAACCACTCTAGCTACCTTACTGGTCTTTATCTGCCGCCATATACTGTGTTACTATGATTTTCAAGATATGCACAATGAATATATATGAAATAGATATGTATACAATGGAGGCGGAGGCATATGCACATCTATATTTATTTATTTAACCAGTTTTGTATACCACCTTATCCTTCAATCAAAGTGGTTGACAAGACCACACAGGCTTACATACTGAGGGTATGGGAAAACACGATACATTACAATATAAATACAAAACAAAACAGTATGTTATAATACTATATCACAGTGAAATTAAATATACATAAGGTTAATTTAAGATATTTCACTAAATGATTCTATAATTAAATAAGTCTTTAAAGATTTGCGAAAGTCCTTAATGTCTTCCTGAGTTCAGGACTAGAATTCCATAACTCTGGTGCCATAAAGGAAAACGCTCTTTTAGAAGTCATTTGTTTTGATTTGTTGAAGTTCAAAGGAGTATTAAGTTTATTGATATTTTGAGATCGTCTTGGTCTTTTACTGTTGTCTTTTGAAGTTATAGATTGTAGAATATCCGCTGAGGATTGGCGAAAGTTTTTGAAGATAGTCATTAGGTTATATTTTGCGCTTGCAATAACCGTCTATAATCATAATATCGTCCATATACATAGTGGATATACTTAAAACCTGAGACTCGCTCACCCCGACCCTACAGCATATCTTGTCCAGGGAGCGGATGCATTCGCCTAGGAGGTGGTGCTCGGCAGTGCTAAGGTGGGCCTACTACCTCTACTACATCGTGTGTCTGCAGTGCAGGGCAATGACAACAGAGTCGGCAGGCGGTCCCTGGTAACGGAGGCTCCGAGTGCGAGCGAGCCGCGGCTGCGGCTGCGTTTCTTATTAAATGCTGCGATGGGAACCGAGGAGGCTTTGTATGACGTCATGCTACGCAGCGCCCCGAAGAGAATAGAGCGGTTGTTGCTTTAAGCGGTTCCTCGCTTGTTGCTAAGCGAGTGACGTCACTCCCCAGCAACAGAACGCTACAGAATCTTGGCCACCAGTGCGGCGAAGGAGAGGCCCAGTCCTGATCCGGAACCCCCAAGAGCCGGCGTCCGGCCTCGCTCAGGTCCAGCATGGCCCCTAAGAAGAAAGGCGGCAAGGCAGGCAAGAAGCAGCCCAGCATCTCCAAGCCGGGGGATGGAAGCGGCGCCATCCTGGAGCCGCTGTCCGAGCTTAGCAAAGAGTTTTACCTCCTGCAAATCCGCGATTTGGAGGGCCGAGTGAGCAGGTGAGATTGGCCTTACTGCGTAGCCTGGGGAAGCCCCGTCAACCGCAGTGGCTCGCTTCTTTTTGTGGATTCTGCGCCTGCTTCTGCCCCCCCTTATCCTACCCATCTCCATTCACCCTCTTCTCCCTAATCCCTTCTTTCCTTAGGTTCATCCCCATCCGGCCTTCCTACTCCTGCTATGGTTATTCAAGTTCTCTTAAAAAAGAGAACCATTAAACTACCACGGGAACATCTTAATGTGCCTGCACACTCTCTGCCCCTTTCCTGGCATGCCTAAATGCCCCCCCCCCCCCCATCCAAACTGCCCAATAGTGTCCAGACCTGGGGAGCTGCATAACAATCCATGAAAGACAGAGCTGTTAAGTTACCCAAGTTCCAAGAGGGAGACATTTTTACCCAGTTGTGGTTTTAATACTAATATTACTCACAAAGACACCGCTATGAAATCCAAAGCCAAAAAGACCAAGTCAATAGAGCAATATTATTTTTGTTGTTCTGGTCATAGAGAGGTATCATATAATTAAAATGGACAGCTCATTACAAGAGGGTTATAAGATAAATTAGCTGTGCAGATTGTTGTAACTAGGAGAAGCAGTCTTCTTCAACCATTCAAAGCAGAAATTCAGTAGGCGTAAGTACTATACAGCACTGGCTTTCTGGTCAGTAAGATTTGATGAGACCCAGCATCTGGTGGTCTGCCTTGAAGAGACTAAAAAAAAACAGCCATCCTTCAGCCATGTGTTTTGTCAAATGCATTCTGACCTAAGACCAAAAAGCTGCTCTTTAAAACCACAAAGGGGTCTGATGTCAGAGCTTAAAAAAGGAGGAAACCACACCTACAATTGCAGGCACCAGAACAATGGGCGAGTGTAATGGTCCTTGAATAAATTGATGAATGGAATAAATGATAGAATTATAATTTTGTTTACACTAGTTATTGAATATTATAGAATACTATGCCAGTCCAATTCTAAATGCAAGCCATTTGGGGTAACAGAATATAGTTTGAAAATCCATCTCTGTTCAGCAAGCTGTAACTGTGCTTCACGATCACCACCTAGGTGAAGGGGGGGATCCAATCAATGATTCTCCAAGAAATTTGCTGAAAATAATGGTTGAATTGTAAACAATGAGCAACAATTGGGGCAGTCAGAGTTTTAGTACGAAAATGGGAAGCATGTTCAGATAGTCGCAACTTGAAAGGACAAATAATGCGTCCAACATATTTTAATCCATAAGGATAAAGCAGTAAATATAAAATAAAATGGATTTGCGGGTAGTGTGAAAATGAGTGATAGATCTTCTCGGTTGTAATCTGTCCAGCAAAGCCGTAGCAGCCCCCCAAACTGGCAGATCGCAATGAGGCCCACCCCCTCTGCTGACCACCAATTAAGGCTGCAGTACAAACAGCAGTCACCGGTTCAGTGCTCATGAGGAGGATACTGAGCAGGAAGGTAAGCTTCTCCCTGCCCAGCAACATGACCCAGAGGACATCTAATTGCAAAGTGCTAAAGGCGGGCCTCGCCAAAGGGCCCTTAGGCATGGAACATAGCATGAAGAGCAGGATTATACACTGTACCTCCCACTATATGCAATAAACTTGCTGTTAACCTAAGAGGCAAGGGTATAATTCTTTAAATTTAGATCTCGGATATACAGCACTATTTTGGGCTTAATTCAACAACTTAACCACCATAATGAGGAAACAGATTATGGCGACATGTATTACGTTATTACTCTTACTTACTGCAACCCATACATACACTCACTCTCTAAACGCAACTCCTAATCCAATCATACACAACTTCAACCGTGGTGCAACAAATATACCATATTACCGCCTCAACAGCAGAACCTGTCATAACACTTTCAGACTGATTCACATACTGAGGAACAATATACAGCATCATAATCCTCCATTATCATATGCACTTACGCAAGATATGACCCTAAGAGGTGTACTAATTAATGTACAATCCATAAGGAACAAGATACCAGTCATTACAGATTTTGTTTCGATTAACAAGCTTGGACGTTTTATTCATCACAGAGTCATGGCTATGTTCTACTGATATGGTACTACTAAACCAGCTCAGGCTACCAGGCTTCACTATATACAGTTCCCCAAGAGAAAACAGAAGCATTGGTGGGGTACTTATCATAGCAAAGGAGGAGCTCGAGCTCTCACCCATTTCAGCTGACAATATTCATGGATTAGACATTCTCACGTTAGAAAATAGACAAATGAAGCTTTGCTTACTCTACAGATCGCCATTATTGGACCCTCACGATCTAGCAAGCATCTTGGAAGTAGTATGTTCAGATAAGTCAATAAACAAGCAGTTAATAATTTTAGGGGACTTTAACCTTGCATTTATCTCTCATGCTCGTGCACAATCATTCGTAAATGCAATAAACAACCTTAATTTTCAGCAAATAGTGGACAGACCAACAACACACAGCAAGGGCAATGCATTAGATCTTATTTTCATACCCATCACAATACTCAACAACATAAATTCACACACTCTCAAAATAAATCCAATCCCATGGTCAGACCATTACGCTATCATGTTCTCCTTATACATAGGATGTAGAAGTGGACGAAGATTTAATACAAGACATACATAATAGTAAGAGCTGTAAAAGACCTCCTGTTGTTCCGTAAGGAAATTAAAACATTTCTATTTATTGAGTACTTTGGAGATTTAGTGCACCGGAATGACCTATACCCAACTTAGCAGAGTGCTTACCATCAATCTACCATTGAACTATAGGGACCCACCTAAACACCACATAAACAAAGAATAGATGAGATTTGTAAATAATGTAATTTTTTTCTGTAAAAATGTTACCTGTAAATATGTTATAACCAGTTCTAATGTTATACACAGGTTTTAAAGTTTAAAGTAACTGTTGCTGTTGATTGTAAACCGCCCTTGGAAGGGACAGTATAGAAAAAACTTTTAAATAAATAAGTAGTATTACCATGAAAGGTGAAGTGCTACTGATAGGTGATTTCAGTATGACAGATGTGGATTGGCACATCCCTACAGTGGTGTCATCTAGAAGTAAGGAGATCCTGGATTCTCTACAGGGAGAACTATTCAGGCAATTGGTAACAGAACCCACATGATGGGGCAATACTGGACAGTGCTTACCAAAGGGGAAAGTGTTTCTGATGTTATAGTGGAAGATCAACTTGCATCCAGTGATCAGCAGATGGTATGGTTCAGTTTTAGGACTAGGACTGATAAAATCCATTCAAAAGCAAGGGTCTTAGACTTTAGGAAAACTAACTTTGCAAAGATGCGACAATACCTCAGAAAGTCATTAACGAGATGGGAACAGCTGGGGGATGTAGAAAAAACAGTGGGCAAAACGGAAAGAGAATACTTTAAAGGCAACAAACCTTTTTATTAGTATGGTAAATAAACGTAAAAGGAAAAGGAGGCCGCAATAGTTCTCAAAAGAAGTAGCTGAGAAGGTGAAGAAAAAGAGGGAGGCCTTCATGAAATAAAGAGATCACAGAGAGAGGAAGACAGGCATCTATATTTGGAGAAACTTAGAGAAGCTAGCAAAGTAGTCAGGAAAGCAAAGGTACAAAAAGAAGAAGAAATAACCAGTGCAATAAAATGTGGCGATAAGACATTTTTCAGATAATGTTAGTGAGAGAAGGAAGGGCAAAAGTGGTATTGTCAGACTCCCACAAGGGTGCAGGGGAGGAATAAGCAGAAACTGATGAGGATAAAACAGAATTGCTTAACAAATATTTTTGTTTTGTGTTCTTGGATGAAGGGCCTAGATCAGGACCTCAGAAAACACCCACAAGTAGTAACAGAAGCGACGGGAATCTCAAATGATTTTTAGAAGACTGTGTTCGAGAGGAACTAGCTAAACTATAAAAGTAGACAAAGCCATGGGTCCAGATGGGATACATCCAAGAATACTGAGGGAACTTGGGGATGTTCTAGCAGCTCCACTGTCTGACCTTTTCAATGCCTCTTTGGAGTCGGGAGTGGTGCCAGAGGACTGGATAGAGGCACATGTGGTCCCTTTACACAAAAGCGGACTTAAGGATGACATTGAGAACTACAGGCCAGTTAGTCTAACCTCTGTGGTTTAGTAAATTATTGGAAAGGCTACTAAAGGAGAGAATAGTGAGGTTTTTGGAGTCCAATGGCTTGCAGGATGCGAGGTAGCATGGATTCACCAGAGGCAGGTCTTGCCAGACAAATCTGATAGATTTCTTTGACTGGGTGACCAGGGAGTTGGACTGAGGGAGAGCCCTAGATGTAGTGTATTTAGATTTCAGTAAAGCTTTTGACACCATTCAACACAGGCGACTTATAAATAAACTGAGCGCCCTAGGAATGTAACCTAAAGTTACTGATTGGGTTAGAAATTGGTTGAGTGGTAGGCGACAAAAGGTACTGGTAAATGGAGCTCACTCTGCAGAGAAGGAGGCTACCAGTGGTGTGCCACAGGGATCTCATTGGTCCGATTTTCTTTCACATCTCTGTTAGTGATATCGTGGAGGGACTGTCAGCTAAGGTTTGCTTGTTTGCAGACAATACCAAAATGCAGGGTCATGCATTTGGGCTGCAAAAATCTAAAGGAGCTGTACAGTGTAGGAGGTGAGGTACTTCTGTCCACAAAAGAAGAGCAAGACCTGGGCGTAATTGTGTCTGATGATCTTAAAGTGCTAAACAGGTAGACAAGGCGACTGCGAAAGCCAGAAGGATCTTTGGGTGTATAGGGAGAGGAATGACCAGCAGAAAAAAGGAGGTGATAATGCCTCTGTAAGTCTCTGGTGTGACCTCATTTGGAGTATTGTGTGCAGTTCTGGAGACCGCACCTTCAGAAGGATATAGACAGTTTGGAGTCCGTGCAGACGGTGGCTACTAAAATGATTAGTGGTCTTCGTTATGAAGCATATGAGGATAGACTTAAAGATCTTAATATGTATACTTTACTTTGGAGGAAAGGCGAGATAGGGGCAATATGATAGAGACATTTATAACTTATATATTTGTTGATGTTTATACAATATACATTAAAAAACCCACAAGCAAAGGTAAATTTTACATAAATATAGGATTAACATTTCCAATAATAAATAAAACAGGAAAGAAGGAACAGTAGCCCACATAATGGGAGAAAAAAAAGGAAGAAAAACAAAAAAGGAAAAAAAAGGCAATTTAAACCTCACAATAAGCTGCAAAGAATTTAACAACTCCTAAATGAAACCATGTAACTTACATGATTACTATAAACCCTCAACCCTTCTCAACCATAGGTACAGTCGCTTCCTTGCTCACTAAAAGTTTCTCCAAGTGAGAGGGATCAAGGAAAACATATTTCACCCCCAGCAATGTAACTAAACATTTACAGGGGAATCGTAAATAAAAAGTGCCGGATAAACCCAGCACATGAGATTTAAGTACCAAAAAAGCTTTCCTCCTCACTTGGGTAGTAGCTCTGGAGACATCTGGGAACAACTTAAGTTTGCCCCCCCACAAAAGGTAATATCCTTATATCTAAAATAACTTCTCAAAATTAAGGCTTTATCACCATCATTCTTAAAGGAAACCACCAAGATAGCTCTAGTATTTATAATATCTTGCACAGGGGCAGCTCAAGGCAATCTGCTGCCTGAGGCGAAGTATGAAATGGCGCCCCCCCCACCCTAGAGCGGGCGGGGCTTTTTCAGAAATCCAATCAGAGACTGAACCAAACCAAAAAGCCGATTAGATTATATGGAGGAAATGCATGATGTTTGCACACAGGGCCGTATCGAGTTGCAATCATACCCTGTGCAACTTGCAGCTCGGGCGCATGCCCCCCTCCCCCCATACCGCCCAGCGCTGCCTGCTCTTTCCCTGCTGCTGCTGTTGCCCTGTTTTTTTCATGGTGGCGCCGGCAGCAGGAAAAGAGCAGGCAGCGCTGGACGGAAAGTGCTGTGAAAAGGCTTGGGGAGCGCATTTCGGCTGCCTGCTATTGTCCTGCCAGTGGTGGCAGGGCAACAGCAGACAGCCAAAATGTGGCCTCCAAGCCTTTCCGCCCTGTGAGGCCGCACCACTTACACAGGTCTAGGTACGGTCCTGTTTGCACATCAAGGAACTAAAAGACAGCAAGAACCAACAGCACAGTTTATAAAACTATAAATTATAACTCATTTTTATTTTGTTATAAACTGCGTTATGGTTCTTGCTTTTTCTTTTTCAATATATATTTTGCATTCACAGTAGGTGCAGAGCAGAACCAGGACCCACAGAACTCAATATTAAAAAAAAATATCTGATTCTGATCATCTCACTAACAACAACAACAACAACCACTATTCTCCAGTACCAGGCATATTGTGAACTAATACAAAACCCTACAACAAAGAGCAAGCCTACCATACCGTAACAGCACAAACTTCCAAAACTCACATAAGGAGCCCATCCAAAAAAAGCATCACTGTAAATACTACAGTGGGCCCTGGAACATTCATGCATCTATTTGAATAGCTGAACAAGTCAAATTACTACAGTACAGTATAGATCTTTATGTACAAACTCCATGTTAACAGAACACCTGACCTCAGTCACACACTCACAACATCGACCCTCACCAAGTACAGAAGAAATAACCACAATCTAAAGTAAAAATATTTAGACAAAATTTAAATTGAAACCTGAAGAAGCCAGAGTCCACATGCAGTGCAACATCAGATAAATAAGAAATGCAGTTCCCCAATACTGTGTAAAATATAAAAATAGCACAAACTCCAATCACTAAAATTAAATAAAGTTATTTTTTCTACCTTTGTTGTCTGAACATTTTATTCTCTGATCATGCTGGTCCCGATCTGAGGCTTCTGCTTTCCTGTCTTCTCTTAGATCTCTTTCTGTAGTCTATGGTCCATGGTCCATCTGCCATTTCTTATCTCTTCTTTTGTTTTCTTCACTTCCTTCCATCAGCCCTCTTCCAGTCCTCCCCTCCCACTACCTTCCAGTGTCAACCGCCTTGCATTCCCACGACTGCCATTGGTGTCCATTCCCTTCCAGTCCCCCTCCTTCCCCACTGTCCAGCCCCTTCTAGTCCAAATACCATCCCAGATATCAGCTTATGTCCATTCTCAGTGCCACCCCCCCAGTCAGCTCCCTTCCAGTCGCCCTACCCTCTGTCCGTCCCCCTTCCAGTTCCATTTGCATGTTAGCTCCCTTCCAGCCTCCTCCCCATTACCCAACCACCTACCACTCCCATCCCCAATTGTCGGCTCCCTTCCAGTCCTTCTTCAGTGCATCCCAGGTGTCAGCTCCTTTCCAGACCCCTTCTTCCCCAGTGTCAGCTCTCTTCCTGCCCCCTCCTTCCCCTGGCAGACCCTCTCATTATCCGCTCCCTTCCAGTCCAATTCTACCATCCTCCTGCATCAGCCCATTTGTAGCCCTAGCCCCTAGTTTTCTTCCAGGGCCAGCAGCACTCTCCTTTCCTCACCCATTAGCTCATTTCCAGTCCCAGCCCATTTCCAGTCCTATCCCCCTTATCAGCCCACTCTGGTCATAGCCCCCCAATCAGCCCATTTCCTGTCCTAGCCCCCCTAATCAGCCCATTTCTAGGCCTAACCCCACCAATCAGCCCATTACCAGTCCTAGCTCCCCCTCCCCATCAGCCCATTACCAGCCCTAGCCTCCCCTCCTGATCAGCCCATTTCCAGTCCTAACCCCCCATCGGCCCATTTCCAGTCCTAGCCCCCCCATAGCCCATTACCAGTCCTAACCCCCATCAGCCCACTTCCAATCCTAATCCCCCCCATCAGCCCATTTCCAGTCCTAGCCCCCCCCGATAGCCCTTTATCAGTCCTACCCCCCATCAGCTCACTTCCAGTCCTAACCCCCCCTCCCCATCAACCCAGTTGAAGAAACTGGCTGCTGAAGTTGAAGCCGCTGCCACCGCAGCAGAAGAAAGTGCCCCGCAGCTGCCCCGGCAGAGCCCTCTTCTCTCCCTCAGCGCCGGTGCCAGCTTTACAGAGCCGCAAAGGGAAGAGTTTCCCTTTCTTGCAGCTCTGCTAAGCCCGCGGTCGCTGATGGGATTTCCCATCTGTGCCCGCGGGCTTAACAGAGCCGCGAGAAAGGGACACTCTCCCTTCGCAGCTCTGTAAAGCCGGAACTGAGGGAGAGAAGAGAGCTCTGCCGGGGCGGCAGCGGGGCACTTTCTTCTGCCGCTGCAGCAGCGGTAGTGGCAGCGGCTCTTCCGATCGTGGGTTTTGTTTTGTTTTTTAAATTTGAAGGCTGAGTGAGGCGGGCTTTTTGGGGGCAAATTTGCCACCCCCAAAAAGTTGCCACCCGAGGCTACCGCCTCACTCGGCCTCATTATAGAGCCGCCTCTGATTTTGCGAGTCTTCAAGAAAGGCAAAGAGACTGAACTCTGGTTTAGAATCCAGAATTCCCTCCCCCTCCTGCCCCGAAGACGTCCGCATAATCTTATCAGGAATATAATACAACTTAGAAATCACAATCTCATCAACATTAGGTAACAAAACTTCTTTAAAGTATTTTCTTAACAAGATATCTGGTGATAACAAATGTGTCTTAGGAAAATTAACAAAACGCAAATTCTTACTACAAAATATGTTCTCCAGAGACTCCAACTTATGGTGTATCAACAGGCTGTCCTTAATAAAGGACACGCCCGCTGTACTCAAGGAGACAACCTGGGAATCCAAGCTGGAGACCTTTTTCCCTAGATTCCCCAACATGGTATCCACCTGATGGAACTTTGCAATAGTCTCCTGGGAGAATACACAAAACTGAGGAACTATAGTAGTAAGAAGGGCCTTTGTGCGTGACACTACTTGCCATATATCCTAGAACCCACTGCAGAAACAGAAACTTTATCCAAATTACATTGTACAGGTATAGGGCAAGGTGTCAAGTCACCGAGGACACCAGAAGAAAAATCCAATCCATTCCCTAAAGGAGAGTCTTGCAAAAAAACAGCTGAGGAGGAAGGGGCAGAGTCTGCTCCGAGGAGCTTAAAGAAGCTCCCTCACCCAATGATACCGACTGCAACCTCGCCTGTTCTGAAACATCAGACTTTGCTATTAAGTGTTTGTCCATAGGTCCCAACCCTACCACTGCCTTACTACCTTTAACTTTCTGTTACCCAGGCATCATAAATATACAATTCGCTTTACATTCCACTTACTATTCAAAAACTCAAAGTCTACCAGCACACTCCTGACACTCCCCAGTGCTTACAAGGGGCAAACATGCTCCTTGTTGCACGCCCCCAGCCGCATACCAACAGCCGCACGCTTGAGGAGATGCAGAATTTATAGGTCCCCTGGGAAGAGCAGTGGTAACTGCGGTGATGCCGGGCTGCAGGCAGACACACAGATGATTTCCTCAGCGGCAGGCAGCACAGAAACGGCTCCAAACACAGTAGCTCACCAGCTCTGATTTTATAGGTCCCCCGGGGAGAGCAGTGGTAACCGCGGCAATGCCGGGCTGCAGGGAGACACACAGCGGCAGGCAGCACAGAAACGGCTCCAACGATAGACACATTTAAATATCTCCGTGGCATAAATGCACAGGAGGGTTTTTTTTCAATTGAAGGCAAGCTCTGCTATGACGGAACATAGGATGAGAGTGAATAGACTCAGGAATAATATGTGGAAATATTTCTTTATGGAAAGAGTGGTAGATACGTGGAATAGTCTCCCCTTGGAGGTGGTGGACATGAGGACAGTATCTGAATTCAAAAAAGCATGGGACAAACACAGAGGCTCTCTAAAGGTAAAAATGAGACTATTGTAGTTAATATGGAAGGGCAGACTAGATAGGCCATGTGGTTTTTTTTTCTGCCGTCATGTTTCTATGTTTCTCTGTTTTTTACCCCAGCACATTCACAGTAGCAAACAGACTCCCAATCACCTGTCTGCCAGTTACGACAATTGAACAAAGAGACCTTCCTGAAAGATATACTACCAAATTTTAGAACTGGCCACACAGACATCAGCGATATTGTAAGAAACTGGAATAAGACTATAAACAAGGTAGCAGCAGCCACAAAGACAAGACGTAAGAAAATTCAAAAGCTAACCGCACTTTGGTTCATGCATGAGCTTAGATCAATGAGGAAACAACTTAGAAAGATAAATAAAAAGATGGAGGAAAAAGCAACAATCTCAAGATCAGTAGCTATTCTTTGCAAAGCTCAGAGAATATCGTAATAGTGTTAACCAGCAGAAGGAGGAATATCACACAATAATAATTATGAAATCTATAAATCAACCTAGAGAGCTCTCCGAAATTGTGAAAGCATTAGTAAAACCATCCAGCCAGAATGATAATCCAAACATCAACCCATACATATTAGTCAAATACTTTGAAAGCAAGGTTAAGTTACCAACCATGACTATCTCATACACAATGCCAGATAATCCCATTGAAACATCTTGGTACAGTGTGTACAATTCAGCAAAGAACATTTCAAGGAAATCATCTACTACTGCTACTACTACTGAACATTTTATAGCCCTTCAAGGCGTAAACAACGCTGCACAGACACATATAAAAGATAGTCTCTGCTCATCGGAGCTTACAGTCTAGTCAAGACAGTAGCTGTAGACACGGGATTCAGCTAAGAGGAATGGTAAGGAAAGACAAAGGAGATCAGCTGAGTCAAGATCCGAAAGCAGCAGCAAAGAGGTGAGTTTTCAGCCTGGATTTGAAAAGGTCAGAGAAGACGCCTGATGTACAGACTCAGGTAGTTTGTTCCAGGCATAAGGAGCAGCTTAACACTACAATATCCCCACTTGACCCTTGCCCAGTAAGCAGGGTCAAAATGACAAGAGCTGAAATGTTACTCATTCTCCTCGAGATAATAATACAATTATCATTATCCATGGGTTACATAAGAACATAAGATATGCAATACTGGGTCAGACAAGGTCCATCAAACCCAGTATCATGTTTCCAACAGTGGCCAATCTAGGTCATAAGAACCTAGCAGTTTCCCCAAAAGACACAGGTACCTCAGTGCTTGTATTGGGTCAAGCAGTGATATCCCGGGTCCCTTTTAGTAATGGTTTATGGACCTTTCCTCTAGGAACTTGTCCAGACCTCTTTTAAACCCAGCTACACTAACAGCTTTTACTACATCCTCCGGTAACAAATTTCAGAGTTTGATTACACGTTGAGTGAAAAATATTTTCTCTTCTTAGTCTTAAATAGTTTACTCTGTAGCTTCATTGCATGTCCCGTAGTCTTTCTATATTCTGATGATGTAAACAATCAATCTACGTTTACCCGTTCCACTCCATTCATTAATTTATAGACTTCTATCATATCTCCCCTCAGCCGTCTCTTTTCCAGATTGAAGTGCCCTAACCTTTTTAGCCTCTCTTCATAGGGGTATCCTTCCATCCCCTTTACTATTTTGGTTGCTCTTCTGTGTACCTTTTCTAATAATGCTATATCCTTTTTAAGATACGGCGACCAGAATTGTACACAATTCTCAAGGTGTGATCGCATCATGGAACGATATAGAGGCATTATAATATCCTTTGTTTTATTTTCCATTACTTTCCTTATGATACCTAGCATTCTGTTTGCTCTCTTGGCCGCTGCTGCACACTGGGCAGAGGGTTTTAAAATGTTATCCACGATGACACCTAAATCTTTTTCTTGGGTGGTGGTTCCTAATGTGTAACCTTGCATCGTGTAACCATAGTTTGGGTTTTTCTTTCCTAGGTGCATAACTTTGCACCTGCCCACACCAAATTTCATCTTCCATTTGGATGCCCAGTCTTCCAATTTATCAAGATCCCCCTACAATATTCCACAATCCTCATGGGTTTTAACAGTTTTAAATAGTTTTGTGTCATCTGCAAATTAGATAACCTCAGTCGTTATTCCCTTTTTCAGGTCATTTATGAATATGTCAAAAAGCAGCGGACCCCAGCACAGATCCCTGGGGTACTCACTATTCACCTTTTTCCATTGGGAAAATTGGCCATTTAGTCCTACCCTCTGCTTTCTATCTTTTAACCAGTTCCTGATCCACAATAGTACACTGCCTCCTATCCCATGACTCTTTAGTTTTGCCAAATGTCTTTGATGAGGGACCTTGTCAAAGGCTTTCTGAAAGTCCAGATACACTATATCTACTGACTCGCCTTTTGTCTACCTGTTTATTCACACCTTCAAGAAAACATAACAGATTAGTAAGACAAGATCTTCCTTGTCTAAAACCATGTTGGCTGTCTCCCATTAAGTCATGGCTATTGTCACGCCCATAGCCCCTTACATACAGTATGGAGGGGCATGGTTGTCATTAGAGAGATTCACCTTTTGGTCTTTAACTGACTGATTGCCTTGTAATGCCTTATGGGAAAGGTAGTTCAGGCAGAAAGTATTCAATCTCAGGTAAAAAAAAGCCACCTTTGTAGTTGTCTTGAGTGGTAAGGTAATGACAGTTTATTAACCGAAAAAAAAACACGCTAAGGTTCACAAATTCCACCTTTGGATTATTTCTCCAGGATTCTTGTAAATGAACATCAGGATATAAATGAATTCCAAACAAACAGCTTGCAATGTTCTCCAGTATAAACATAAATACTTTAACAGCCCATGCTATCAGGCATGGCTTGCAGTGCTGATCAAACAAACAGAAAACAGCTTTTCCTAAAGCAGGTTTCCTTTTTCCTCTCAGTCCAGAACACTGTTTGTCTTCTTAAACAGAAAAACTTTCAACAAGGCAGTTAAACTCTTCACAGGCAAGCAATTCTCTATGCAAGGTTTTCTTATAAACAGCCAAACAAAAGCTTTCCTTACTTTTACTGTTAGAACGGCCTCCGGCTGAGCACTGCTCTGGCTCACAGCTGATTCACCAACTTAATTAGGAAGCTTCGGCTTGCACAGTAAAAAAAAGGTATTTTGCCTTTAACTCAGGACCCTCACAAGTTAACCACAGGCTCTTAGGGCTACCGGACACTGGAGGTTTTTCTTTACGGTTGACTCCCTTTCAACACCTCTGTATTGGAAGACTGGCATAAAGAGCAATCCATGTATGAGATTTCTTCTAAAGCTATGTCTGGTTCACCCAGTTGCATTGGCACTTCCTCTGATTCTGGCTCAGAGGGCTTAGCTGACTGCCTTCCGTTAGGGCTAAGGCTTTCTCTGGCAATTCTGTAGTGCTCAGAATTAGGCAAGCTTCTAATGCTCATACCTGGGTCAAAGCTTGTAGCAGCTTCTCCTCTCTCATGCTCTGGCCACCATTCACCGGTGCTTCCACGTCCTGTTCTCCAACCTGTGTTCCTGGTTCCTGCTGTACTCACTGATCCAGTTCCATTCCTCTTCCAGTTCTCTCTCTCTTTTCCTCTTCTTCTTCCTCTCCTGCCTCTCTCTTCTGAATAAACTGACCTAGTCTTAAACCTCTCAGGTGCCTGCTCCACCCCTCTCCTCTCAGGTGTTGGAGATCAAACTACCTCGTGGCAGCTGAGTAATTGGGGAATTCAGTGACGTAAGGGTTCCTTACCCTGAGTCTGTATTCCCTCTCTTTTTCTCCACTAGGGGCATTCTGCAACCTATTGTAGCTAGGAATTACCTGCCCTCTAGGTGTAAAGGGAGTTTTGTGTCTCTGACCTGGTAAAATAGGTCCTTTTATAAGGGTAAATTCTTTCTCTTTATCCCTGTCTCTTGGGTCCTGATAAGCTTCCTTATCTACATGTTCACTAATTTTGTTATTTATGATGGTTTCTAGTGAACATGCCTACAGACCTCCAAGATATCTTCAATTTGGCGTATATTGAAAAACCCTTCTCTAGACAAAACCTGCCCAACTTCGCATAGACCAATATCAGGCCTTCCTTTTATAGGAAAGATAATTGAAAAGATGGTCCAAAAACAGCTACAGGATCACTTTGATACTCATGCACCCTTGGATCCACAGCAGCACAGATTTAAGCCCCACCACGGGGTTGAGACCCTCATGACATCATTATTAGATATCTTTAATAAAAGGAATTAAAAAACCAAACCAAGCTTTCATATTCTTCCTGGATATTGCCGCCGCCTTTGACTCTATCAACCACAGGCTGTTGATATCAAGATTCCAGCAGATTGGCATCAATGGAAGTGTACTACTCTGGTTTAAATCTTACTTCTGGATCATCCTGCTAGACCACTCCAGACAATCAGGTTAACACCCCCAAACAGCAAATGATGAGACAGAGAACTACCAGAAGAATTGTGACATCACTAGTAGCATAATACCCAATACAGCTAGGGGCACCCTTCAGTATTTCTCTGTCTCAGCAGATGGTGATTAGAGATCAGTTCAGCTCGGTCTACTGGCTGCTGGACATTGGTGGACAAAGAACAGCATCCTCTAGCTCCAGGAGTACATGTGGTACCCCGTTAAGGGGCAGTGTGTTGGAAGAGGAGCAATTTCTGGCTATGAGAGCGTGTTGGAAGAGGAGCAACCTCTGGCTATGAGTTGATGGAGGACCTCGTGGGCTGCCTATTTTTTGTTAATTTCTTTGGTTTGCTTCAAAAACAGAAAAAAACCTAATGTGATGCACTAGATGGACTTCAGCAGGGTTCAGGCACCTGACTTCCTTGTCTCCTTTCCCCATCCCCCACCATCCTCCTAGTTTGAGGAGGAGTTGACGGTGGAGAGATCTGCCTGGGTTGGGTGAAGACAGCAGCCGTGAGTACCTGGGGTTTCATTTGAGCGGGCTTCTCCTCAAGGCGTCATGCCCAGTGCACTTTGGCAGTTCTTCGGGGCAGCCGGCAGTGAGGCCTACTTCCTGCTCTGCCGCCAGCCCTCCGCACTCTCATGCTGCAGCCTGCTTTCTGCTCAGTCATCAGCCTGCCCATGCTCGAGTGCAACAGCATGCCTGCCTCTCTCTCATGCTGCCTGGCCTGCAGGTAAAAGCATCGTTTGCTCATTGATCGCACCTGCTCCTCGTGCGCAGCCCATCCGAGGGAGTCCTCATTGGTGGTTCATGCTCTCGCTGCACAATTGATCGGGTAAACTGCGTCTTCTCAGGGGCTTTCCAGCATAGCGCAAGCACAGAATGACCCTCCCCCTCCATCTTCCCGCTCCTCATGCAGAGGACTTAGAGAGGTCGGTGGGAGACTCAGTGAACGTAGCTGGGGAAGCTCATGGGGTCAACGCAGCTGCGGCTGAGTGTGCTGCCATTTTTAAGCATACATGGTTGCTTTGGAAGGGTGGCCAGGCCATCCATTCTATGACTGGACCGGGCTTCTCGCTAGCTACACTGCTCCAGCAAGCACAGTCATGACACGGATGCCCCTCAGAGTCCTAAGCGGCTCAAGGGCCTTACTTGGGTGCTTGAGGAGCTGGAATCCCCAGAGAAAGAAAATGGGGACCCAGGGTCAGAGGCATCGGCAATTGAATCCGGCTCTGAGGATATCAAGGTCCCACTCCAGCTGAGCAGAGCGAGGAGTGGATTGTTCACCTTTTCCGGTGGGAGGAGGTGGTGCCATTGATTTCACAAGTTGCGACAGAGCTCCGCATCCCCGAGGTTGCTGTAGTCTGGTGCCAATCCTATTCCCAAGGGCATCCGGACTCCATTGCAAGCCCTTCCATTCCCCACTGAGGTATAGCAAATGGTGACAGAGGAATGTGACAAACCTGATGCCACCCTCCAAGTGGCCAGGCGTCTCAGCCGCATTTATCCTTGGTCCTAGGAAGACTTGCAGCACTGGCTCTGCCTCCATATGGTAGACTCCTTGGTAACCATGGTTACAAAGCATACCACCATTCCAGTCGAAGGTGGTGCAGCCCTGCGTGACCCTCGGGACTGGAAAGTAGAGGGTCTGCTGAAGACAACCTTTATTGCATCCTCCTTGGGGTTGCAGACAGCTGCTCGTGGGGCTCTTGCTGCTTGAGCCTTAGTATGGTGGATTCAGCTTTTGATGGACAGGACAAACTCTGCCCAACTGGAGTCTGTAGCCTCATTCTTGGCTGACACCGTCTATGATTTTTGCAGCTTAATGCTTTTGGGGTAGCACATCAAACATCGCCCACCCTGGCTCTGGTTGCATAATTGGTCGGCTCTGGTTGCATAATTGGTCAAAGACTTGCCTGGCTGGACTGCCCTTCAAGGGATCCCTCCTGTTTGGGGAAGACCTTGAGAAGCTGGTAAAAGACCTTGGGGAGGTCAAGCCCCAACGCTTACCAGAGGATAAACCGAAGTCTAAACGCTTGTTTTCTACACCTCCACATCCAGGGCCGTCTCTCGCGATGCGAGATCCCAGGGGTCGTGGCGCTACCAGCAGGGCCACTCCTCCTCCTTTTTCTATCCCTACTCTGGTTTGGGGGGCTGCTCTTAATCCTTTTGCAGGGCATGCTGCTCTCAGGGGGGCTCTGGGCCCTCCCAGAAGACCCAAGTGCCTTCCTGCTCCTCACGCTGATGGATGGGGGCCCTGTCCGCAGTGCCACAGGTGGGAGGGCACCTGTGGTTCTTTCAGACCTGTAAACGGGGACGCTGGGTGAGAATGTCCACAGTCTTGGCAAAGGCAAATATTAGTATGACTTGCAAAGGATTGTGGGAAATGTAGTCCATTCATACCAGAATCATCCGTTCACAAATAAATGAGTTGTGCTTGCTCGAGTGTTAAGCAAAGAAAATATATTTTATTTATGGGGTTATTTCTCCCACACAGATTTACTTGGTAGCACAAAAAGGATACTTGCTTTCAGTATTATACTTAGGAAAACAAATCAGGAACAACAACTGAACTTCTTAAGCAATCAATCAAACAATAAAGACCTTGATGGGAACAGAAAGGTCTTTCTGTGAGCTCCTGCTAATCCCTTTTAGTAGTGCTCCAAAAACAAAACAAAAACTCAAAAAGTAATCAAAAACTGTTCTTTTTCAAGGATAACTTCTTGTATTTTCACACACACCCAGAAGTGTCCTTTTAGAGCCCACGTGCAATTATGCAAGGCTTAATTGCTAACAATTAACCAGCTGCAAACCTCTTGGCTGGTTTACTTCCTATACGTGGCTCAAAGCCTACCCAAAAGCTTTCTTGTAAACCTTTCTAGGTAGATAAAAGAACAGGATATATTTCTTTTTGATGGTTGGTGTATTTGTGAAAGTATATTACCACAGAAGCCTAGATAGAGAGCAATCCATGTATTCACTCTGATCATTTAAAACATCTCCTTCCTCTTCAACTATCATAGAATCAATATCATGGACTGGTTCAGGGGAATTTCTTAATGGAGCACTCTCAGGACAATACTTGTTTCCCTGCTGTCTTCCAAGTGAAGAGCTAGGGCATAGATCAGTGTTCATACCTGAGCTTCCATTGCTGTTAGAGTCCCTCTCCAGATATCCTGGCCAGTATGTAGTCCAGTTTTTATGTCCAGCCTTCCAATCAAGATCCCTGGACACTGGGTCTCTCTTCACATACCTTCTTGCATTGGTCTTAGGGCCCCTTCCAAATGCAGCCGTCTCCCTCACAGGTGCCGTCTGGGGATTCCTGGCTCTGTAACCCCACTCATCTGGTTTCCTCCAGTCCAATGGAGTATGCTTGCCTCTGGAATGACTCCCAGCACACATACTGCTATGGACTCTTTTAGACCTCCAAGGTGCTTTCCTTTTCTTTCTTCCACGCTGCCTCTTGCTCTCTCTGTCCTGGAGCTCTGAGTTCCTCTGCTGCCTCTGCTCCTGCTTCTGCTCATGCTTCTGCTCCTGCTCTGGCTTCTGCCACTGCTGATTCTGTGTAGAATAGGCTTTACTTTTAACCTGCTTAGAGGGATACTCCACCCTAGCACAGCTCAGCTGTGCTGAATCAAGCCCTGCCCTTGAAGATGAGGGATTGGGGATTACCTCATAGTTCTCCTGATTGAACACACGTTTCCCCACTTCAGCTCTTCTAGTGGCTGTTTGAAACCTGGTGCATTCTGGGACTGGTAGTCTTTTATGGAAACATTCTGTTTTATTATTTCTACCAGCAAAGACAGGTTGCTTGTTCAGAGCCAATTCACCTCTATTATAGCTCCTTCCTGAACTATGATAAGCTTCCTTATCACAGACCGAGTGGACCACAATTAAAACAGATCACTGGGTCCTTGACATCATTGATCACTGCTATGCCCTGGACCTGGCCACTCTCATTCGCGACTGTTTTCTCATGTCTTCCTGCGGCTATGCCCTCAAATGGGCGGCCATTTCTGACACAATGCAGCGGCTGAAGGACTTGACAGCCATTGTGCCGGTGCCTCCCAGTGAACGCGGCACAGATTACTACTACATCTATTTTGTGGTGCCCAAGAAGGATGGTGCGTTCCATCCCATTTTGGATCTGCAGAGCATCAACCACAGCCTGTGTGTGCCATGCTTCCATATGGAGATGCTCCAGTTGGTCATGCAGTCGGTCCGCCCCTGTGAGTTTGTGGCAATGCTAGACCTGAGAGGCATATCTCCACATATCTATCTGGCCCAATCACCAGCGGTACCTTCGGCTTGCTGTCCTCAGTCAACACTTTCAATTTTGCGCTGTCCCTTTTGGACTTGCGACAGCTCCGCGAACCTTCTCCAAGATCATGGTGGTAGTAGCTGTGGTCCTATGGCGTGATGGCATCTGTGTCCACACACACCTGGACGACTAGCTCATCTGAGCTTGCTCCTTACCCAAAGCAAAGTGAGCTATTCAAGCGGTTGTAGATCTGTTGGAGCGTCTTGTTTGGATTGTCAACCACGGGAAGAGCTGTCTGCACCCTAGAGTTTCTTGGGGTCCACTTCGACACGGCGCAGTCCAGAGTCTGCCTCATGCAGGATTGCTGGCTTTGCTTCTGCCAACAGCTTCACAGATTTCTTGGCATTCCCATCCCCCAAGTTCAGGAATATCTCCTGCTCCTCGAGGCTATTTCAGTCACACTGGATGTCGTGCCTTGGGCCTGAGCCCACATGCATCCCTTACAAAGAGCATTTCTTGCTATGCCTGCCACTGCCACAGTCGGTGAGGGACAGTCTGTCCTGGTGATCCTCCCCCAACCACCTTCTTCGGGGGTTCCACTGGACACCCCCTTCTGGGTGGTGGTGATGACTGATGCCAGTCTCTCAGGCTGGGGGGGCTCATTGCCTGGATTGATCTGTGCAGAGATCTTGGTCACTTGTGGAGGCCTAATGGACAATCAACTGCCTCGAGGTGCGAGCCATTTGTCTTGTCCTCCTACACTTCCACTCCCTTCTCCAGGTAGGGCTGTCAGGATACTGTCCAACAACTCCCTGGCAGTCTCCTATGTCAATCACCAGGGCAGTACCAAGTGTCGTAGAGTAGCGCGCTAGATGCAGCTGCTCTTCCCGTGGGCTGAGGCCCATTTCTTGGCCCTCTCCACTCAACATATCAGGCCAGGATAATGTTCAGGCTGACTATCTGAGTCAACCTTGCCTAGCCCAGGGGAGTGGGAGCTAGCACCCTGGGCCTTCCAGCGCATTGTGCGTCACTGGGGCCTGCCAGCAGTGGCCCTCATGGCGCCTCCCAAAAATGCCAAGTACCGACCTTCTTCAGCCGACGTCGAGCTCCCAGCTTGGCCGGAATGGATGCCCTAGTGCTGCCATTGCCGAGGGCTCTCCTGCTCTGTGTTTCCCCCGTGAGTCATGATCCCCTGAGTTCTCCATCGCATAGAGTGGCACCCACAGCAGATAGTACTCAAGGCCCCGCACTGGCCTTGCCGTCTGTGGTATGCCAATCTGATGCGACTCCAAATAGCCAATCCTCTCCCGCTCAGGAACCACTGTGGGCTTCTCTGCCAAGGACCTGTCCTCATGGACGATCACAGCCCCTTCTCTCTTACAGCCTGGCTCTTGAAAGGCGCCGACTAAAGCGTAAAGGCTACTCACTGACCTCTGTTGCATACATTCACATCTGGGTCCTTTTTGAATGGTGGTGTCTGTCCTGTCAACTCTCTCCTTGGAAAGCCTGCCTTCCTGCAATTTTGGCTTTCCTGCAGTAGAGTTTCAAGCTTGGGCTTTCATGGCACTCATTAAAGGTGCAGGTGGCGGCATTTTCTGCCTTCTGGAGTCCGCTAGCAGGGCAGCCCCTAGCCAGCCATCGGGGTGTCTCTCGGTTCCTGAAGGATGTCCATGCCCTCTGGCCTCCAGTATGGCCAGCCATTCCCCCTTGGCAACTATCGCTGGTTCTGCGGGCTCTTATCCGTCTGCACTTTGAATCACTGCGCCGGGCCACGCCAAAACATATCACACTGAAGGCATTCCTCATTTAGACTTTTGCAACAGCATCTTGCAAGGTTTTTCAAAGCAGGCCACATACCAGCTCCAGATGGCCCTCCACACTGCCGCATGAATCATTCAGTAGTCACCAAAATATGATCGTATTATACCAATCTTATACTCATTACACTGGCTTCCAATAGCTAGCAGAGTCAAATTCAAAGTACTAACAATTACATTCAAAGCATTACACAACTTAACAGCCACACATCTAGAATCACTCTTACAAACGATACCAAATAACAGAGTAAGAAGAACCAACTCACAAAATACTTTTATAATACCCTCCGAATACAGAAAGAGTAACTAGTCGACATGCCGGAAAGCATTCTCGTTCTACATACCGACACTTTGGAATTCCCTCCATGACTCCCTAAGAAGCTTATCAGACCTCACATCCTTTCAGAAGCAACTCAAAACTCACCTATTTATGGAGCACTTTGGAAAGGACATTAGCCCCCCATATACCAGCCAAACATGATTCATCAATCCTCAAATTCCTGAAGTCCAAGCCTCGTTATTCTCCTCTGTTAATGTACCTATTTATCCTTAGATATTCATCTAGCCAATATCTGCTTACTCTACTTTACGCTACCTTCATATCCTCATCACTATGTAAATAATATGCTTGATTCCACAGATGTTTCCATCTGATAAATATTAGTTGATGTTAACTATGTTACATGTAATTCTTATTCTTTGTAAACAGTTTGATTCTAATGAAAAAGCGGTATAGAAAAATATATAAATTAAATTAAATAAATAATATCACACCAGGATTTGCCACTAATGGTACCAAAATAGAAACCACACTTGTCGCAAAGAAAATGACCTCTCAAAGGCTATAACATCTCAAATGTCGGACCAGTCTGTACTAGCGAATCTTTCAAATTGCTGCCTGTAGTGAAGGCTACACTTAGAAGTTTGTGAAAACATTCATGAAGATCCAGAACATGCCAGTCTTCGTAATATGCGCACTACAGCTGGTGCCTTATCAATATATGGGAAAATGCCCACCACCTTATCTTCCAGCTTTACTGTTTAGAACCTGGGTAGATGGTAAATCATTCACTGTTGTGACCGGTGGTAGCATCCATGCTCTGTGTGTATTGAAAACTCTGTTATATGCTTTCCGTATAATCGCTGGAGGATAACTAACCCCTAATAGTAAGACGTTCACTAAGTTCACAAGCATGAATTTTAAAGTCCTCCAAAGTAGTGCACACACGCTGGATGCGTAAGAACTGACCAAAGAAGAAAACTGAAAACATAAAAGATTATTCTTTTGAACCAGTTTTCTATCAATGCAGTCCAAAAACAATGATCTCTTCTGAGGATTGTGACATCCAAAAATTCAATTGAAGTGGAATCCGTGTGAGCTGTAAACGTTGTACTGGGCTTACAGTTGTTAAGCCAATCCACAAATAAAGACAAATCTTATGAAGTGCTGATCCAAATAAGAAAGCTATCGTTTAAGAATCGTTTCCACAGAGCCACAAATCGAAACCAGTGTGAGGGATAGATTCTTCCATATCGGCCATATAGAGGGTGGCCACTGAAGGCACTATGGTGACCCCCATGGCTATCCCAAAAACTTGAAAGTAAAAAGAATCTTCATACAAAAAAATAATTTTTGGTGAGTACTAACCACAATAATTCCTTCAAAAATGATTTTTGGCAGATGTGGCAAATCCAATATATATTGAGAAATAACCAAGAGAGCTTCCCTTTGACCAATATTGGTGTAAAGCGCTTTTACATCAAATGTTACAAGAAACAAATCTGAATTTGTAATCAAAATAACCTTGAGTAAGAAGTAAAATGTGAGGTGTCCTTAATGTAAGAGACCACTGGCCGTAAGAACCAATCACAAAATTTAGAAAGAGGTTCAAGAATGGAATCCCAACATGAAACAATCGGGCAGCCAGGAGGACATGACAATGATTTATGAATCTTTTAGGCACGATATAAATCACCAGTATTCTAGGAATGTCCAAACATAGGAAAACCTTTTCCTTGCGATGATCCACCCCCACCTCTAATGATCCAGTGCAGAGTTCATTTAATGATTTTAAAGCAGGGGTAGGGTCCAATATTTGATAATATTGTCGATCATTCACTTGATTCATGAGCTCCTGATGATAATCAACCTGAGTCTGAAGAACCACCGCTCCCCCCTTATCTGCATTATGTATAACCACATCAGAAAGATTCTTCAATTCAGCCAAAACAATGTGTTGAGTGTCGGACAAGTTCAAATAACATGTAGTGGAGAATTGCTCAAGAGCTTGTAAATCTGCCAGAACGAATCAGTGGTAATTAAGAATAACCGGGTCTACTGGACCTGGAGGAAGCCATTTCGAAGGTCTGAAAACAACCGAATGATCAATTACAGCTGGTCTGCAAGCAAAAAATGTGTTCTCCTAGGACAAGCAGGATGAGTCAGCCACTTTTGGTGATGTCATCCGACAGCGCCGAGACGGAAGTACTCTCTATAGCTCAGAAGGGCTTTTTGCCCTTCTGAGCATGGGCCAACTGGCCCCACCCCCTGCCCGCCCCTAGCTAGCCAGTTTTAGTTCTTCCGCCTTGCCAGCAAGATGGACCTCTCTACTCTCCAACCGAAATTACACTAATTCTGATTATTTTACAGAGGAAAAGAGGAATTCTCCTTTACTTACTCATTTCATACGTCTCTAACGCCTCTATGATGCTTCTTTTGTTTTACAGCTCCGTTCCAGTACTGCTGGGCTTGATGCACGCGATTCCCGGCCATGTGCTCGTGGCCGCAGCATTGGGAAGATCCTCCCTGAGTTAACTGTCGCCGCTCCCCCTGGTTCCCGTCGCTGAGCCGGAACTCCTACACCAGCCATGGGTATGCAGGCGTCAGAAAATCCCTATCGGTGCCGCGGCCCAGGGGCATGGGACACGAGGTGCATGTTCCTTCAAAGACACCGCTGCCAGCTTCTGCCACTGCTCAGGGTTTGCCTAAGGGCCTCCACCCCCAGCCGCTGGCTTTAAATGGTCGATGCGACTCACAAGACACAGCATCCCAGGACTCTGCCGCCCTGGAGGTAAAAGCCCTTGCGGCAGCCCAGGACGCGCCTAAGAAGGCCTCCGTCCCCGGCCTCCGCTCCTCTAACATTCCGGGGACCATCCTCACACATGTGGGCAATGGGGGCGGCCAGCTTGCTCCAGTCGTGCTGCCCTGCAAGCCGTGCCCCCTCCACAGCACTGGACATCACCACAAGCCACTCAAGCTCCCGGCACAGCGCCATTGGCTGGTGCCACGTCAACCCGCCCCACGGCTCCATTGGCTGCTGGTCCACGAGGCCATTGGCCTCAGTAAGGGACGATGCCATTGGCCTCAGCAATGGATGGCACCTCGGCTCCTCCCTTGCCTGCTACTTGTCCAGCGGCCGCAAGCTCCACCCCTTCTGTTGCGATTGGCTCCGGCTCCCTTCAGCTCCGACGGACCTTCTCTCCGCACCTGATGCGATTGGCTCTGGCTCCCTTCAGCTCCGTCGGACCTTCTCTCTCCTATGGACCTTCTCTCCACTCCACGCCGACAGCGAAGCCGATCGCTCTCCGCACCGATGCCAGAGCAGCCGGAGAGCTGCTTCTGGCAGACACTGAGACAGAAATGCTGAAGAGAGCAAGCACCGCGGGACCAGCAATCTGCACTCACCGTCACAGACACCATCGGGACGGGCGATCTGCACTCCTCTCCACCCTTCATCACTTCGTGCTCAGCGCCGGGATGCCTTCTTCATGGTGCCTATCAGGCGGCCTCGGTAGGGAAGCGAGGTCAGCTTCCAACTCTCTCCTGTGCCTCCTTCGGCTGTCGCCCTACATCCAATGGTGGTGCCCCCGCCTGACTGGCCCCTATCAGCAGTGGGGATCCAGGACAGCAGCGGGGGTAGCCTAAACGTTACATGCACGACTTGGCTCAGCCAACCTCCTTCAGCAGGCAGTCTTCATGCAAGCCTCCCTCTCCAGTTACCCTACTCTCCAGGGGTCAGGCACTGTCCTTGTACATAGCCTGTTCCTTCAGCAAAATCTGCTTTCTTATACTATGTTTTATGTCCCGGATGACTGCAGGTGACGGCCTCTCAGTGCTCTGTCCACTCTTCACCAAGATCCTGGTACCTAATCTCTGTATGGGTGAATTTGGCCTCGCAACACCAGACTCCACGGGAAGGTTAAACATGAATAGACCTCATGCCAACCCTAACCAAGAGGAAAAGGGGAGGCTTCACCTCCATCTTACATAGGAGACGCACAGGTGACGCTGGCACATGTGGCGCTTTCGTGCCTATCTGGATACAGGCCCAAGGGGTTGAGGCACTGCCCTGGTATCCAAGAGCATGATCCCAAATACAGTGGGCAGTTGGCTCAGTGGTTTGGTATTAGTGTCAAGGAGCTGTGTTTGGGCTCTTCAGTGTACCAGTTTGATCCCTCCCCCAGCACCTCCTAATGGCCTCCAAGGAAAGCGTATCATCCATCTCCGGTCACATGGCTCTGACCGTGAGAGATGAAGCCAGTAAAGGTTTTTCCTTTAATGCAGTACAGCCTGCAACCGCCTGACGCTTGGCACCACTCAGTCTGCAGCCACCTGACGCCGGCACCTCTGCGCTTTTGCGCCACTTCCTGCTCCCATGTACAGTTCCCCATCGGACTGGTTCTGGTCTACCTTAGGGATCCAGGGCAGAAGCAAGGGCCACAGGAGCACATGCCAGCCCTGAGGAAGTGCCCTGACACAAAGCAACCACCTGAGGATCCTACATCACCACAGCTGCACAGCCGAAGCTACAGCATGTCAGTAGCCCTTCAGGGCCTCACATTCACCAGGAAAGGCTCATGGGCTCTCATCCAGCCACATGCGTGGATCTCCACCCACTAACACAAGTGGACCGCAGCCTCAACAAACAAAGGCGGCAGTACTGCAGGTCAGACCCCATAGGGATGATATTGTATGCATATCAGTTCAGGGCCTGCATGGAAGATTACACTCCAGAAAAGGCAGGAGGCTTCACACCTGTAACAAGAATGCACAGGTCACTCTGTCCAACGTAGCACTTGGGTGCCTGCCCAACGATTAGTCCAAGGACTAAGGGGTCAACTCCCTACCAAGAGATGTGGGTGATCTGCTCCCCTTGTAGCCTCTAAAGAACGGCCTACAATGGAAGACTTGGCAGTCCACCAGACTGGGCCATGAGGGGTGCGTCTCAGCCACAAGTAAGCCCTGACAATCCACCTCCGTTTGCAGTGGCAACAGTGTGGTGCAGTATAAATAGTCAGTGTGTCCTCGAGCAGCAGGTCGCAGATTCTTATCAGCGCATGTCCCTACTTTCAGCCTGGGAGATTAATAACCGCGCATTGACTGCGGACATAACCATTCATGACCAGCTACCCTCTGGGCTGCACCGGCATCTGGGCATCACATGTGCGCTCCCACGGGATCCCCACCCTTCCAGACTCCATCTGGGCGGATGGGCCAACGCTGTGCCCTCCAAAACCATGTGGCGGCAGCCCACCTCGGTGGAAAGGGTATCGGTCTTCTCACACCTTGTAGACGAGCCCGCCACTACCCACCTCTGCCTTGCCATCTCTGGAACCCTATGCTGTGATCCAGCAAACCATGCCCGCCTGTTACCCTTGAGCCTTCTGGTGAACCATCTCAGGACCCAGGCCATCCCCTGTAACTGTCATCATCATCTTCATGATATGGGTCGTCATCTCCGCCCTGCAAAGAGCACCCAGCTCAGTAAGCTCTGGGACACTAAACCTAACGTCACGTGGTGCATGGAGGCAGAGCGACAGGCCCATGGCCATCCGCGTATCTCCAGTCTGAACCTTCCTTATGATCAACTCAAGAGCAGCACTATAACTTAGCATGCACAAGGACAGGTGTATCTGACCAGCAGGTCAAAGTTTCAAATTTGGCTGAGAGCTATATTGGTGAATTACAGATGCTCCAGGCAGTCCTTCCCCTCGGAATCATGTAGGAGCTCAACTCTTAGGCATCCTCCATCAGTGGGGCTGACCGCAAATAGATCTGCTCACCACGCGGAGAACAGGAAGTGCGATTATTAAGATGGACAAGGCCCGGTACCTGTACCAGTGCGTTTCTCCCCCAAGAGCCTGACCCCGTTGACAGGTTGTGATCCAGACCTGACTCTGCAGATTTCTACCTACCTTGCACCATGACTGAACGGCTGCTGTGGCTCCCACCACCACGCAGTCCCGAACACCGAATGGGAGCCTCCTCAAGGCCATTGCTTTCGACAGCCCGTTGTCGTCGATGCCATAATGATCTGAAATAGATCTCCAGGGGAGTTTTTCACTTACATACTCTGGAAAGCTTCATGGCCCTTTTCTACTGTATGCCCAGGACATACACTGAACAGTACACGAGCCTGGCTGCCCAGTCCCAGGGGACTACACCCCTAGGGACTCCGCCTGCATCTCCATTCGCCTGGATACAAGCAGGGGCGCGCACACGATGCATGCATCCCCAGAGGTCCTCCCTGCGTCCTGCCCATGTAGCCATGAGGACCTTGCAACAGGGACTATCACATCACCCGGGCACCGGTACACACCATCTAATAACACCAGCAGTAATTCGTGCATCTCACACTGTAACCGTTATCGAGAAGTAATAAGGTGGTGAGTTTTTGTCGACCAGGCAAAAAGAGATGCCTGTTTGTTGGCCAGTCTTCCATGCTGGATTTGACCAAACATACCATGTCCCAGAATTCTTTAAGCAGACAAACCTCTTTCTGCAGTGCTTTAGTTGTTTGTAGTCCGGGACATCAACTTCAAACAATACCACAGACTCATAAATAGAAACCATGGTGGACTCCATGTCCTCTATCTCTTTATGCCTTGTCGACCAGGCAGCCCCAACAATCTGGACTGCCACCTCCGCATGCCACCCGGGCCCGGAACTGACTATGGACTCTGCGGGCTTAAGGATCAACCTCATACCACTCTTGTAGCACAGCTGATGCAGCCTTGCTATCCCTGCGCGCAGCAATCACCTCACTGATAACTTAGACCATAAAATATGCCATATTGGGTCAGAACGAGGACCATCAAGCCCAGTATTCTCTTTCCAATAGTGGCCAACCTAGGCCATGTCTTCCCAAGGACCCAGGTTCCCCAATGCTTGTATTGGGCCAAGCAGCGATTTCCCGGTCCCTGCTACGCTAACGCTTTTTACAACATCCTCCGGTAACAAGTTCCAGAGTTGACTAAACAAACAAACAAAAAAAGACGAAAAAGAGAAGCCTCTCTTATTAGTGATGTACTAATTCTCCGATTTGCACCACCCTCATGGTCAGTTCGTTGCCTTATCATTGCAGTGACTTCCGCACTACTCTATGTGCCTACATCTATGTTACCGCACAGGTGTACCTTACAACTACACCCTCTGCACATGCATGCATCGTGACTACAAGCCATTGTACAGTGCCTGGTACTCCCACACTACTTGATGTGCCTACATCTCTGTTACCACTCAGGTGTGCCTTACTACTACACCCTCTGCACATGCGTTCATCGTGACTGCAAGCCATCGTACGGTGCCTGGTACCTGCACCCCTCACAACACTGCTACTGCACATGCATGCATCGCCACTACAGGCCTACAGGGTTTTGTTGCAACATGCTGTACACCACAAGGGCGCATGGTAGCCCTAAAGAATTGTCTCGGCCTTCCCCCATCCACCACAGCGCATAGCAGCTTGGGAGGCACCAAGTATGGCTGACTCATCCTGCTTGTCCTAGGAGAAAATGGAGTTACTTACCTGTAACAGGAATTCTCCATGGACAGCAGGATAAGTCAGCCACACATACCCGCCCACTTCCCTTGGGAAGGGGTCGGCCTCCGTCCTGGTGCCCATCTCCTAGCGGCAAAAGGCTCAGCTACTGACGTACTGGCTAGCTGGGGCCAGTTGGCCCATGCTCAGAAGGGTGAAAAGCCCTTCTGAGCTATAGAGAGTACTTCTGTCTCGGTGCCATCGGATGATGTCACCAAGTGTGGCTGACTTATCCTGCTGTCCACGGAGAACTCCTGTTACAGGTAAGTAACTCCGTTTAATCTGTAATTTGCAAAAAAAACTTTGAAGAAACAATCTCAGTTTAAAGGAGTCAAAGATCATAAGGACGAAAGATAAGCCCAAATTGAGTACTTCTTCCTGAGCAGCAGTCAATACTCTATTGTTGAGATCGACAACTGATATTTGCACTGCGTTCAGGATCCCCCCTTCACCTAGGAGTGCTGATTGTGAAACGCGGTTACACTTGCTGAATAGAGATGGATTTTCAAACTACATTCTCTTGTCTCGGATGGCTCGAATATAGAAGTGGACTGGCACAGTATTCTATAATACTCTATGATTTTGTTTGCACTAGTTATTATTCCATCATTTATTCCATTCATTAATTATTTATTCAAGGGCCATTACACTCGCCCATTGTTCTGGTGCCTGCAATTGTAGGTGGAGTGTCTTCCATTTTTGAACTGTGACATCAGACACCTTTGTGGATTTAAAGAGCAGCTTCTTGGTCTTATGTCAGAACGCATTTGACAAAACACATGGTTGAAGGACGGCTGTGTTTTTTGAGTGTCTCTTCAAGGCAGACCACCTGATGCAGGGTCTCATCAAATCTTATTGACCCAAAATGTGGTGCTACGTAGTGCTTATGCCTACCAAATTTCTGCTTTGTATGGTTGAAGAAGATTGTTTCTCCTAGTTACGACAATCTGCACAGCTAAGTTACTCCTTGCCTATTTTTATCATATAATTAAAATGGAGAGCTCATTACAAGAGGGTGATACCTCTGACCAGTCTGACAAAAATAATATTGTTCTATTGATCTGGTTTCTTTGGTTTTGGAGTTCTGGTTTTAAAGCGATGTGGTAGTTGCAGCATTGGTTTCAATGGGTAGAACTGAGGACTACAAGTCCCATATTAAATTAGGATAGGGCTATTCAGAACTGTCCTAAAATTTCCTTTCTGGAACTTGGTAACTTGGAAGCTTTGGAAAAGGGGAACATGGAAGTTATGGGTCCACTTGAGGGCTTAGTGGTTTGCACTGCTAAATATGAACATTTAAAGGACTAAGCAATAAGATTTGATTTACCATTTAACCAATTAAAAGTCTCCGCACTGAGTGCTGAACCGAAAGCAAAGATAAACCAACCTGACTGTGTCCAGATGCCCCCAACTCCAGAGTTCATCCCACCATAGTGGTCACTGACCAAACGGTGCACCTCTTGAGCACCGTGAGCATCATCAATTGGCTGGTTCCCCTACGCCTCTCTGAATAGTTAAAGGGTGTCACCGTGGGTCCCCGGGACAAAGCATCAAAACCTCCTGCCAAAACCAAAGCTACTTAGCTTTGACTGTGTGCAGTTGAGCTGCTCCAGTTTTGGTGAGAAGGTACACCGCAAACCTGCAGCGTTGTACCTTCCCACCAGAAATGGAGCAGCTCATCTGCACACAGTCATAGCTCAATTGCTTCAGTTTTGGCAGGAAGGTTTGACGCTTTGTCCTGGGGACTCACGGTGATGCACTTTGATTGTCCAGAGTGGCATAGGGGACACGGCCGATCGATGATAGCTGAGATACTGAGGGGGAGCAGCCCTTGGCCAGCAACCACTGCAGTGGGATGAACTTTGGAACTTGGGGAATTTGGACACAGTCAGGTTGGTTTGCCTTTGCTTTTGGTTCAGTGCTCAGTAAGGAGAGAATTTTCGATCGCATTGTATTTTACACTCATTTTACCCCTTCTCTTACCTCAATCCACTTTGTCCCCTGCATCTTCCTCCACCACCATCCACACTTTCTCCTCTATCATCTCTGCCCCTTCTCCCTCTCACCTCACCCCTGGTGCTACCCCGTTTCTGCCCTTCATCTTCTTTCTTTTCCCTGCTCCTGAATTATAACTTAGCAACTGCTACTTTGCTCTGTCAGGTACCAAAGGAAACTGGATGAACTGGAGACCAGAGAAACTATCTTCCAGGCCAAGTATGATCAGCTGCTCAAGGACAAAAAGGAGGTAGTGAGCTTTCTGAAGCGGACATTGGGCGAGCGTATGGATGAAATAGCTGAGCTGAATGAACAGCTGATCCTCATACAGCAGGCCAAGGAGGCAGAGAAGGATGCTTTTGAAGCCCAGCTGGCACACGAACGGCACGAGTCCCAGGAAATGAAGGACCAGCTCACCTCGGAGAACATACTGCTTCGTATGTGCACATTTTATAACCCATTACCCATTTAAATATTTGTACAAACTACTTCTTTAAAAGTGTATATGTGTTGTCACACCCCAGCCCCCAGCCACGTGCCTAAAGAGCATTATGTCCTTCATAAACGGGTTGAAAACTATCTTCAGCACTGAGGCATGTTGGGAGTTGTAGTTTCCCTTTTAAAAGTATAGCCGTGACAAACCAGTATGAAGGTAAATGATAAGGTTTATTTCCCTAATGTCACAAGGTTCAACAAAGCATCAGGATATTCTCTCCAGTTAGTATTTCCAAAGATATTTACAAAACTCAGGTAGAATGTGCTTTACAGTCATTACTTCTGGGCAGGCGTTTTAATCCAAAACATAGCAGATAAAACAAAACACAAGCTTCTTCATTCACATAGTAAAAATGTTCTCTTTTATCCTTTCATTCCTTAGTAACACCAAGCACAGGTGCTAGGCAATATTCCTTTGGTTAAACAAGCTCTTCCTCTTCGTCTCTCCGGGCCAGTCCGGGCACTTGAGGGTCGTCAACCTTCTCCAGCAGCTGAGGACTGACAAAACTGAAGTTTTGCTGTAGCAGGCATCTGGCTCCCCCTGCTGTCCAAACCTCAGTCTTTCAGTCCTTAGCAGCTGAAGGAGACATTGGCTGTCTGGCTCCCGGAGTTAGAGGAGGACAGAGAACACCTTTTACGTTATTTTTAATTTAGTTTCTCTTGGTTTTGCTAGTTTGGGCTTTGCCTTGATTTTTTTGTTTTGCACGGTGCCATTAGATACTGCTGAAGAGCCCTGGCTGGGTTCTTCTTCGCAAGCGCACGTTTCCCCTCTGGCGCTTAAACAGCTCAGTGGGATGGCGGAGCATTCCGGGCAGAGCCTGCCTAAATCGCAGCTCCGATTCAGCGGGGATAGGCGGTCAGCGGTACTGGGAGCCCCAGGGACCAATCGACCTTTTTCCATTTTTTCAAGCACTACTCCGCTAGCAGCGGCAGTGGCTGACTTGAACAGGAGATTTGCCGCCATCCGCTCCTCCTTTCAGCAGGTCAGTTACTTTGCATGTGTAGCTTACCGGCTTCGTGGTCTGTGGCAGTTTAGGCGCACGGCGCTCCGGTCTCGTCAGGGAGTTTGTTTGTGGCGGGGCTTCTTTTCTTCAGCGCTAGTTTTCGTCGCGTTTCCAATCGCCGGCATGGCAGGCAAGCCGGAGTCTGGGATTTTGCTAGGCGGCCTTCAGAACGTGGAGGAAATGGCGGGAACGGCAGCCATTTCAGCAGAATCGAGTGTTTTGCAGGCAAGTCATACAGGCTCCGTGAAAAAGAAAGCTAAGACAAGGAGGTCAAGCAAAGTGGGGGAAGCTCCTTCACTGGGGTTGCCTGCAGCTCAGCAGAACTTGGAAGCTCCATTTTGTGCTGACTTTATATTAGCCTTACATCAGGCCTATTGTTTAAAGTGGCATCAGGCACAGGATAGCAGCTCGGCCCTCTGTCCCTCTCCTCTCCCAGTTAAAGGCGATGCCCAGTTGGACCCGGGGGAAGGCTCCTCCAAATCTGTCCAGGGGGCGCAGGGGGGTGCCGATAGCGTCGGTTTCCCGCTACCGGAGCCACAAAGTGAGGAAGAAGGAGAGATCGTGTGGGATCCGGTTCTGGATCAGTGGGCAGCTGATCTGGAGGAGGGAGAGTTGGGGGCCAGCGAGGATCCCGGTAGGTTCCGGGTATTTCGCAAGGAAGAATTGGGAGCGCTTATTTCCCAGGCGCTGGCGACCTTGCATATTGTCCCACCGGCGGCTCAGGATCAGCCTTTGGAGGACCCTCTGCTGCAGGGTTTTAATACAGAGAGGAAGTGTTTTCCTTTGCACAGAGTAATGAAACAGATGGTGGAATCGGAATGGGAATGCCCAGAGGCTACCCTGCGGGGGGCTCGGGCTATCGCCCATTTATATCTGTTGCCGCAAGAAGAGCAGGAGCTGCTGAAGATGCCTAAGGTAGATGCACTGGTTTCAGCAGTAACCAAGAAAACTACGATTCCTGTGGAGGGCGGGGCGGCCCTCAAGGATTTGCAGGATAGGAAACTGGAAACTCTGTTGAAGCAGACCTTTGAGTCCTGCGCTCTTGCGCTTAGAGCGGCTGTCTGTGGGGCGTATGTTTCCAGAGCCTCCATTAGATGGATTCAGGGTGGTACTGCCTCCAAAGGGGAGGACGAGGAAGGTGCGAAGCTGGAGTCAGCTGCGGCCTACCTGGCAGATGCCTTCTATGACCTGGTGAGGATTTCCGCAAAGTCCATGGCGGCAGTCATTGCGGCACGAAGGTTCCTTTGGCTCCGGAATTGGGCAGCGGATGTTTCGTCCAAAGCTCGTCTAAGTAAGCTGCCGTATAAGGGTACGTTGCTCTTTGGAGCCGCGTTGGAGAAGATTGTGAAGGACTTAGGGGACTCCAAAGGAGGTCGGCTCCCAGACGATCGTCCGAGAGGCCAGTGGCCTGCCGGGTCTCACAGGGCTCCATCACGACAGTTTCGCAGGTTCAGAGGATCTCGCTTTGCCCCATATCACAGGGGACGCGTTGGGGCTCGCGGACAGTCCTTTCGGGGGGCTCGGGGGTTCGGCAGGGGCTATTTCGCTGCCCAGCAGAACTCCAACAAAAAGCCACAATGAAGTGAGGTTGGTCCAGACGGAAATTCCGATAGGGGGGTGACTGCAGCAGTTCCTTTCCGTCTGGGCCACCGTAACGACAGATCTCTGGGTTCTGGAGATCATACGCGACGGTTATGCTCTAGAGTTTGCTCGGCTGTTACGGGAAGCTTTCGTGGCGTCGCCATGTGGTTCTGCAGAAAAGGCGACTGCGGTGGCCGTGACTCTTCGGCGTTTGAGTCTTCGGGCAGTGGTTCCAGTTCCTCACGACCAGTTAGGATCCGGTCGATACTCGATTTATTTCGTGGTGCCCAAAAAGGAGGGATCTTTTCGTCCCATTTTGGATCTCAAGCATGTGAACCGCTGTCTTAGAATCCCGCATTTCCGCATGGAAACGCTAAGGTCGGTTATTTGTTCGGTGCAGCCTGCAGAGTGGCTCACATCAATAGATCTGACAGAGGCCTACCTTCATATACCCGTTCGGCCCGAGCATCAGACGTTCTTGCGTTTTGCGGTGCCCATGGGACATTTTCAGTTTCAGGCCTTGCCGTTTGGCCTGGCTACGGCGCCACACACCTTCACAAAGGTCATGGTAGTGGTCGCTGCGGCGCTCCGGCGAGAGGGCGTGTTGGTGCACCCGTATCTCGACGATTGGTTGATTCGGGCGCCGTCAGTCTCGGAATCGCAAGTGGCTACGGCACGAGTGGTAGGTCTCCTCGAACAGCTGGGCTGGGTGATCAACCGGGCCAAAAGCCAGTTGCTTCCGGTTCAGCGGCTCCTTTATCTGGGGGCGGTCTTCGACACGAGCCTCGGAGCGGTGTTTCTGCCCGAAAGCAGGGTCCAAAAGATTATGCAACAGGTAACAGCGTTCTTGGCCCTGAAGGCGCCCACGGCATGGCGTTACCTACAGCTTCTTGGGTCCATGGCGGCAACCATAGATCTGGTCCCCTGGGCTCGAGCACATATGCGGCTGTTGCAGCAGGCGTTACTCACAAGCAATGTTCCCTCTAATTTTCTGTAGGCTGTGTGCGCATAAAATATCAGCTGTGTGCAGCTTTTGAAGGAAGGTTACATTTTTGTGCGCCACATAACGACACTCGGAGCTATATACTTTAAAATTTGACTACACGTCAGAATACAGTATGTACACCACATTGATTTTAATCAAATTAAATGAAAATAGACGATTACTAAATGAAGCGGGAAATTTCTAGTAATTACAATCATAACTTTTACATTTTAAGACGTCTGTGTTGTTTTCTATCAGAATCAGAGCCGTAATTTTTGTGCGCTCTGTTGTAAAGTATGTGCGCTCACTCGGCGAGGTGTGTGCGCGCGCACACGCGCACAGCTTAGAGGGAACAGTGCTCACAAGGTGGTCGCCTCAGGAGCATCCCTTAACCCGGAGATTACCCCGGTCTCCGGAGGTAAGCGACAGTCTGCTGTGGTGGTTGGATCCTCTCCATCTTCAGGCCGGGGCCCCCTTGCGCCACCCGGTATGGTTGCTCCTGACGACGGATGCCAGCCTCTCGGGCTGGGGGGCGCATTTTCAGTCCCACTTGGCTCAGGGTGCTTGGTCGCCCGAGGAGTCAGGTCTATCCATCAACCTGTTGGAGCTCAGAGCGGTGTGCTTGGCGCTCCTCGAGTTTCACTCTCTCGTAGCGGGGAAAGCGGTGAGAGTTTTCTCCGACAACGCGGTGACCGTGTCTTACATCAATCGGCAAGGGGGAACAGGCAGCGCAGTCCTCTTGCAGGAGAGTCTGATGTTGATGGACTGGGCAGAGTCACATCTAGTGGCGCTCTCAGCGGTGCATGTAGCAGGCCGGGACAATGTGCAGGCCGATTACCTCAGCCGTCATGTCATAGATCCAGGAGAATGGGAGTTGAATGCAGCGGTGTTTCACGACCTTACCCGCCGTTGGGGGCAACAGGTTATGGACCTGATGGCCACTTATAACAATGCCAAGGCGAGTCGCTTCTTCAGCAGGCGCAGGGAGCGAATGTCAGAGGGCCTCGACGGACTAGCGCAGCCGTGGCCGTCCGGATGTCTTCTCTATGTCTTTCCGCCATGGCTGCTGATGGGGCGCGTCCTTCGGTGGATCGAGCACCACGACGGGCAAGTGGTTCTCATTGCACCGGATTGGCCGAGGAGGCTGTGGTATGTGGATCTCGTCCGTCTTCTGGTGGACGACCCTTGGAGGTTGCCGCTCCGGGCGAACCTCTTGTGTCAGGGTCCGCTTCTCATGCCGGACGTGGATCGCTTCTCGCTTACGGCTTGGCTCTTGAAAGGGAGAGGCTGAAGCGTAGAGGGTATTCGCCGGCGGTGATAACCACTCTTTTGCAGGCCAGATGGCAGTCTACTTCCCTAGCTTACGTGCGAGTGTGGCGTATCTTTGAACACTGGTGCAGTGAACGGAGGCTCCGTTCGAGCCAGGTCCTGGTGTCTGACATATTGGAGTTCCTTCAGGACGGTCTGGATTTGGGTTTAGCTCTCGCCACTCTAAGGTACAATTGGCGGCGCTGGCATGTTTTCGAGGTAAGGTGCAGGGGGTGCTCCTTTCCGGTCATCCTGATATTCTGCGGTTCTTGAGAGCAGTGAAGAACTTGCGTCCGCCAGTTCGTCCTTTGGTTCCAACCTGGGATCTCAACTTGGTCCTTGAGGCTTTGGCAAGGCCTCCTTTTGAGCCGGCGCTGGTGGTGCCGCTCAAAGAGCTCTCTTGGAAAACCGCTCTGTTAGTGGCCTTGTGTTCGGCTCGGAGGGTGTCGGACCTGCAGGCGCTGTCCTGTCGGGAACCGTTTCTCCACTTCTCTCAGGAAAAGGTGGTATTGCGAACAGTTCCCTCTTTTCTCCCAAAGGTTGTGTCTTCTTTTCATATGAATCAAACTATTTTTCTTCCGACCTTTAAGGATCAGGACGGCGTGCCCATTGATTCCGTCCTCCGTAAGTTGGATTTAGGTAGAGTGCTCAAGTGGTACCTGTGGAGAACGGAACCGTTTCGCAAAACGGACCGGCTTTTTGTGTTGTTTGGAGGTCCTCGGAAGGGGGAAGCGGCCTCCAAAGCCTCCATTGCAAGATGGGTTAAATGCGCTGTAGCGGCGGCATATCAGGCGAGCGGGAAATCCCTGCCGGAGGGGTTTCGCTCTCATTTGACTCGTGGTCAGGCGACGTCCTGGGCCGAGTTGGCCCTAATTCCGCCTGTGGATATTTGTCGTGCGGCTACTTGGTCGTCGCTGCACACTTTTTCGAAGCACTATAGATTGGATGTTCAGGCCAAGGGAGACGCAAATGTAGGGGCGTCGGCCATCATTGTGGGCCTAGTGGGTCCCTCCCAGGGTTAGGCACTGCTTTGGTACTTCCCTCAAGTGCCCGGACTGGCCCGGAGAGACGAAGAGGAAGAAGAAATTAGACCTTACCTGCTAATTGTCTTTCCTTGAGTTCTCTCCGGGCCAGTCCAGATCCCACCCTATTCCATTGGCGGATATCTCAGTATTTTTCTTTGTCGAGCATCTGAGGCGATACTTCCGATTCTCTCCTCAAGCTTCAGAGTATACAGTCTTTTCAGCGGGGAGTTTGGAGCGGCTGGTGGCGAATCTTCCGTTCATGGATTTTGGTCTCTATTGGTCTCAGGGACGTCCTCGGCTTTTTGGTGGGGATTCAGCTTCCAGTCCAAAAAAAAAAAAAAAGATATAAATATGTAAATGATGAGCAGACAAAGGGGAGGCAGATAAGGGGAAGAAATAGGCGTTTTGGTAGAGAGACAGGGAGTTTTATCGGCGGAGCACGTCGTTTTAAGCGGGCTCTGTCGGTTGTCTGTTTTTGTTGTCAGTTTTCTTTTAAGCTGCTTGTTCACGTTAAGACTGAGGTTTGGACAGCAGGGGGAGCCAGATGCCTGCTACAGCAAAACTTCAGTTTTGTCAGTCCTCAGCTGCTGGAGAAGGTTGATGACCCTCAAGTGCCCGGACTGGCCCGGAGAGAACTCAAGGAAAGACAATTAGCAGGTAAGGTCTAATTTCTTCTTACCTCCAACAAGGTCAGACTTCTTTACTCTGTTACTCAAAAGCGCACATCCTGAAAGCTATTCTTCAGTTAAGGACTCCATGCTTCCAGCCAAACATAATGTACAATCCATGGGAAACTCAGGCAGCAAGGAATCCTGTTCGCTAGGATCTATCTGCATTTCTTCCTGCTCTGAAGAAACATCAACTTGCTCTGAGCTTTCCCCATGTCTCCCAGGATACACTTTCTCTGGGGATCTCTGTAATTCCCTCCAGCAGTGGTCTACCTGATATGGAAGACAGGTATCTGGGGTTTGAACTATCGCTTTCTGGCTAGGTTCACCAACCTCGCTCCAGCTGCGGTTAAATAGTTCCTGGCCTCCTTGCTTAAGTTCCTCTCTGGTGTTAATCGATGGCTCCCTGTTCCAGGCTGGGTTCTTCTGCCTCCTGGCTTGAGCCCTGGGCACCCACCTCTGAACACGTTGAGACTGCCAGTCCGGCATAGACGTGGGAAGACTTTTATGCTCTCTCTCCCTGAGCTGTGCTTTCCTGATACCTCTCCTGACGGCTTTTCCTTGGAGCTCTCCACCTTGGGACTGCTGGCCTCTTTGGAACTTTCTCTTATCCTGCAACGACAGCCACTCCAGCTGCCTTTCTTGGTGCTGCTTCGTCGCCTTCTCCCTTTTCTCTCCTTCTAAGCAAGGCTTATAAAGCTGCTTCTCTGTCTGGGTCTCTCCTACTCCCCACAGGTGTGTGTGATCATCCCCTAAGTTTGTAACTACCTCAGGATAGCTTGGGTGTGGCAACCTAACTTCAGACTCTCTGTGCTTACTCCCTCTAGCTGCACTCTGCAGTGTGTGTATTGCAGACCTGTCACATTCTTTAAAGGCACATTCAAGGGTATCTTTTCTTAGAGTGTGTAATAGCCAAACTCAAACAAATACACTCAAAGTATATCACTATTTCTGTAGTGGTATGTCAGTCGTTCTGTTCGTACGGGTGCTGTACTAGAGAAAGAGCACTCTCATTACAACGGATCAGGTCTCAGATAATGGGGAAATGTGGCCAAAATGACCTACTGCTTCTCCCAATTTTACATCAACGACCTCTTTTTTATAATAGTTCAGTGCACTGTCCCAACTTAATCCAGCCCACTCAAAAGAACGATTATTTATCAAATTCAAATGATCCTTCACTGTTTATATTAAAAAATAAAACCACTTTGTGAACTCGATAGCTCAATAGCTGTGACTAAACCAGTTGGCAATAGACTGTTGTTTAAACAACAAGACTGCAAGTTGTTTAAACAACAAGACTGCAAGTTTAAACAGTCTATTGCCAACTTGTTTAGTCACAGCTATTGAGCTATCGAGTTCACAAAGTGGTTTTATTTTTTAATATAACAGTGAAGGATCATTTGAATTTGATAAATAATCGTTCTTTTGAGTGGGCTGGATTAAGTTGGGACAGTGCACTGAGCTATTATAAAAAAGAGGTCGTTGATGTAAAATTGGGAGAAGCAGTAGGTCATTTTGGCCACATTTCCCCATTATCTGAGACCTGATCCGTTGTAATGAGAGTGCACTATCTCCAGGAACAAGCAGGAATGAGTCCTCACATATGGGTACGTCGGAACCGACGGAGCCTGCGCGGGAAAGCTCCCCAGCTTCCCAGAAAGGAAGCTTTTGGGGCCTCCCACAGCGCATGCGCGCTGCCTTCCCGCCTTACTGACCAACTCTCCTCAGTTCTTCTTTTTCCGCGGAGCCAGCAGGTCGTGTTCCTGTCACCGCTGAAGAAATTGTTATTTTAATTTGTTTCTTTGACTGCGTGTCTGCCTTCCCCGATTCCGGACCGGTACCGCCGGTCTTTTTTCGTTTATTTCTTTAAAAAAAAAAAAAATTACTTTTTCCTCGGTGTATTTTTTCTGTGAGGCCTCTAGGCCTTCTCAGGTTCTCCCTCATGGAAAAACCAGCTTCTGGTTTTAAAAAATGCACCAAGTGTACCAGTACTATTTCAGTCACAGATACCCATGAGTGGTGTCTTAAATGTTTGGGGCCTGACCATTCCGTTCCGGATTGTCCATCCTGCTCTCTGATGTCCAAACGGGGCTTACAGAACAGAGCAGCAAAATTTCATATGCTGTTTTCTACTGATACTCCAGCATCAACATCCTCCAGGTCTTCTTCTCCTGATGGATCTCACAGGTACACTACCAAAAAACTGCCTCCAGTTTTGCAACTGATTCCTATAGATTTTGGGGTGCTGAATCCAGGAAAAATAGCCAAAATGTTCCATCACGTCACGTTTTCTTGCAAAATTAGATTTCTTACCCATATAAGGAATGTTCACATAATTTCTTTTTAGCCGACTGCAGTTTATTTTCTTGGCCCAAAATAGAGGTTGTAATGGTTAACTAACTAGAAACACTCCCTCATGATATTTTAGAGTGTTTTGTATTCATTTTATACATCAACAGGACAATTGGGAGACGGGGGGCTAAATCCAGTACTCGCGCTGGCGCATGTTCTTTCCTGTTCGCCTCGCCTCGTTCGCTTGCTCAAACACGGTGGTTGCGACATGAACGTTCCTCTCAAATTTCAGTTTCTTGCAAGTTCATTATTACCTTTTGTTTGCTCAGTCGTAATCCAGCTTTATTCTGAAGTGGTTCACTACAGTTGTAGTTTGCAGTGCTGTGTATTTGTGATGGCTCACAAAGCCAGAGGTTGCGTCAACTCTCCAGACAGTTTTTGTTTTATTTGTGGGGAATATACCGTGAAAAAGCGGCAGAGGAACATTTCTGCATTTATTAAAAAAGTATATTTCGCCTATTTCGGTTTGAAGTTAAGCGATCAAGACAAACCGTGGGCTCCTCACAAAGTGTGCAAGACATGTGAGGAAGATCTACGCTTATGGATGAAAGGTAAAAAACAAGCATTTCGTTTCGGAATACCTATGATGTGGCGTGAACAAAGAGACCACAGCAGTGACTGCTATTTTTGCTCTTAAGAACATAAGAACATAAGATATGCCATAATGGGTCAGACCAAGGTCCATCAAGCCCAGTATTCTGTTTCCAACAGTGGCCAATCTAGGTTATATGTACCTAGCAGTTTCCCCAAGGGACACAGGTTCCACAATGCTTGTATTGGTTCAAGCATTGATATCCTGGGTCCCTTCTTAATAATGGCTTATGGACCTTTCCTCCAGGAACTTGTCCAAACCTTTTTTAAACCCAGCTACACTAACAGCCTTTACTACATCCTCCGGTAACAAATTCCAGAGTTTGATTACACGTTGAGTGAAAAAATATTTTCTCTTATTAGTCTTAAATAGTTTACCCTGTAGCTTCATTGCATGTCCCCTAGTCTTTCTATATTCTTATTTATTTATTTATTTACATTCTCTTATATACCGCGCTATTCTGCATCAGTGCGGTTTACATTGAACAAACTGAAATTACATTGAACAGGGCATTATAACTTGGAGATAACTATTTTACAGGGAACATGGGCTATGGAGGGTTAAGTGGCTTGCCCAAGACCACAAGGAGCACCTGTGGGACTAGAAACCCCAGTCCTTCCGGCCCAAGGTTGCTGTCCTCTAGTGGGATTTGAACCCCCGACCTTCCGGCCTGAAGTACCTTGCCCCAACCACTAGGCTACTCCTCCACTAAATAAATAAATTCTGATAAGGTAAACAATCGATCTACGTTTACCCGTTCCACTCCGCTCATTAATTTATAGACTTCTATCATATCTCCCCTCAGCCGTCTCTTTTCCAGGTTAAAGAGCCCTAACCTTTTTAGCCTTTCTTCATAGGAGTATCCTTCCATCCCCTTTACCATTTTGGTGGCTCTTCTCTGAACCTTTTCTAATAACTCTATATCCTTTTTAAGATACAGCGACCAGAATTGCACACAATATTCAAGGTGCGGTCTCACCATGGAACGATATAGAGGCATTATAATATCCTTTGTTTTATTTTCCATTCCTCTCCTTATCATACCTAGCATTCTATTTGCTCTCTTGGCCGCCGCTGCACACTGGGCCGAGGGTTTTAACATGGTATCCACAATGACGCCTAAATCTTTTTCCTGGGTGGTGGTTCCTAATGTGGAACCTTGCATCGTGTAACCATAGTTTGGGTTTTTCTTCCCTAGGTGCATAACCTTGCACTTGTCCACATTAAATTTCATCTGCCATTTTGATGCCCAGTCTTCCAATTTATCAAGATCCTCTTGCAATTTTCCACAATCCTCTTGGGTTTTAACAACTTTAAATAGTTTTGTGTCATCTGCAAATTTGATAACCTCACTCATTATTCCACTTTCCAGGTCATTTATGAATATGTCAAAAAGCAGCGGACCCAGCACAGATCCCTGGGGTACACCACTATTCACCTTTCTCCATTGGGAAAATTGGCCATTTAGCCCTACCCTCTGCTTTCTATCTTTTAACCAGTTCCTGATCCACAATAGTACACTGCCTCCTATCCCATGACTCTTTAGTTTTGCCAAAAGTCTCTCATGAGGGACCTTGTCAAAGGCTTTCTGAAAGTCCAGATACACAATATCAACCGACTCACCTTTGTCCACCTGATTATTCACTCCTTCAAAAAAACATAACAGATTAGTAAGACAAGATCTTCCTTGTCTAAAGCCATGTTGGCTGTCTCTCATTAGTTCATGACTATCTACATGCTGAGTAATTTTATTCTTTATGATGGTTTCTATCATTTTTCCCGGTATTGACGTCAGGCTCACCGGTCTGTAGTTTCCCGGATCACCCCTGGAACCCTTTTTAAAAATTGGTGTTACATTGGCGATCCTCCAATCTTCAGGTATTAGAGATGATTTTAATGATAGTTCACAGATTACTAATAGCAGGTCTGCAATCTCATATTTCAGTTCTTTCAATACCCTTGGATGTATACCATCCGGCCCAGCTGATTTGCTACTCTTCAGCTTATCTAATAGTTGTAATACATCTTCTCGATGTATCGATATTTCCTTCAATTCTTCTGCACCTTTAAATACCACTTCAGTCATGGGTAACATCCCTACATCTTCCACAGTAAAGACTGAAGCAAAGAATTCGTTCAGTCTCTCTGCTATCGCCTTGTCGCCTCTTAGTGCTCCTTTAACCCCTTTATCATCTAATGGACCAACTGACTCTCTCACAGGTTTTTTGCTACGAATGTACTTGAAAAGGTCTTTACTTCGCGTTTTTGCTTCTGCAGCAAGCTTCTTCTCAAATTCTCCCTTTGCCTGCCTTATCAATGCCTTGCATTTGACTTGCCAGTGCTTGTGCTGTTTCCAGGTTTCGTTGTTTGGCTCTTTTTTCCATTTCCTGAAAGATGCTTTTTTGGCAACAACAGCCTCTCTGACCTCAACTTTAAACCATGCTGGCAGTTTTTTGGACTTCTTCCCACTTTTCTTAAAGCATGGAATACAGCTGGTCTGGGCTTCCAAGATAGTATTTTTCAACAACAGCCAAGCCTGATGTACGTCTTTAACCTTTGCAACTGCTCCTTTTAGTTTTTTCTTGACTGTTTTCCTCATTTTATCATAGTCTCCCTTTCGAAAGTTAAAAGGTAGTACTGTGGATTTCCTTACTATCCCTCCTCCACTAATTAAATCAAAGGCGATCATGCTATGATCACTATTGCCAAGTGGCCCCAACAACCTTATCTCTTGCACTAGATCTGGTGTTCCACTAAGGATTAGGTCTAATATGGCTTCCCCTCTGGTCGGTTCATGAACCAGCTGCTCCAAGAAGCAGTCATTTATATCATCTAGGAACTTTATCTCCCTAGCATGTCCTGACGTGACACTGACCCAGTCGATACCGGGGTAGTTGAAATCACCCATTATTATTACTGTGCTGTAACTTTTGTTAGCTTCCTTGATTTCTTTGAGCATTTCATCATCCATTTGTTCATTCTGGCCAGGCGCTCAATAGTACACCCCCACTGCCATTGCCTTCCCCCTTTTACATGGAATTTCAATCCATATAGATTCTACAGCAGATTTTGTTTCCTGCAAAACTTTAATCCTTTCTGACTCAATGCCCTCTCTAACATAGAGAGCAACCCCTCCACCAATTTGATCAGCTCTATCATTACGATATAGTTTGTACCCAGGTATCACAGTGTCCCACTGGTTGTCGTCCTTCCACCATGTCTCTGATATTCCAATCATATCTAACCTTTCATTTAGTGCTATATATTCTAACTCTCCCATCTTATTTTTTAGACTTCTAGCATTTGCATACAAGCATTTTAGAGAATGTATTTTATCCATAATAATTTGTCTGTTAGACATGAGTAATTTGGGATCTTTAAGCTCTGTCTGCTCCATACTTGAGGGCATTTGGGCTACTTTACTCTTTTGTGGAACCTCTCTGCTTTTGGTAGTATCCTTCAAAGATACATTCTTCCGAACCATCTGCTCTTGGGCGACTGTCGGCTTTCCCCTAATATCTAGTTTAAAAGCTGCTCGTTCTCCTTTTTAAAGGTTAATGCCAGCAGCCTGGTTCCATCCCGGTTAAGGTGAAGCCCATCCCTTCGGAAGAGCCCCTCCTTTCCCCAGAATGTTCCCCAGTTCCTAACAAATCCAAACCCCTCATCTCTGCACCATTGTCTCATCCACGCATTGAGACTCCGGAGCTCTGTCTGCCTTTTGGGTCCTGCGCGTGGAACAGGAAGCATTTCGGAGAATGCTACCCTGGAAGTTCTGGATTTCAACTTCCTACCTTGCATTGTGAAGGGATACAACTTAAAAAATAAGAACGTAATAAGTTACCCCAACCTTCCCTCAGCAATTAGGCCTATGCCTCACAGCAACGAAGTACCTGTGCCTGAACCACCAAAATCTTTGGATCATATTTGTGTGGACGGTTCTGATCATGATGAGACTCATCAGATGGCTTTTCCCGATGAGTCCAGTACTTCCGAGTTTGAAACTGAACCAGATCCGAAACCTGAACTTTTCTCTCAAGCTGAATTGAATGATTTAGTCCGGGATTTAGGACTCCCAAAAGATGCTGCCCAACTGCTAGGTTCTCGGCTTAAACAGAAAAATCTATTGTCACCAGGAACAACTTTTTAATGGTACCGCAACCCCGAGACACAATTTTTGAAGTATTTCAGCAAAGAGGAAGATTTGGTATTTTGCAACGATATATACGGAGTGATGGAAAAGTTTAAACTCAAGTATGATCCTGCTGAATGGCGGCTGTTCATTGATTCGTCAAAAGACAGCATAAAAGGTGTTCTTCTTCATAATGGCAACACATTCGCTTCAGTTCCTATTGCTCACTCTGTTATTCTCCAAGAAAAATATGAGAATTTGGCCCTGATTCTTCAGAAGATTCGTTATGATGAGCATAAGTGGATGATTTGTGGAGACTTTAAAATTCTATCCATGCTATTAGGGCAGCAATCCGGTTTCACCAAATATCCCTGCTTCCTTTGCTTGTGGGATAGCCGGGCCCGCGACCTACACTGGGGGAAAAAAGACTGGCCAATTCGGGAGTATTTGAGACCCGGTGAGAAAAATGTTCTTCATGAGAGCTTGGTACCTCGTGATAAAATTCTATTACCACCTCTCCACATTTAAGTTGGGTCTCATTAAGCAATTCATCAAGTCCCTTCCAAAAGATGGTGAGTGCTTTCGGTACCTTTGCTCAAAGTTCCCCCGACTTTCTGAAGCAAAGCTAAAGGAAGGAGTGTTTGTTGGCCCTGATATAAGGAAACTCATTTCAGATGGAGCATTCGCTGAAACGATGTCTGAGAAGGAAAAAGAAGCCTGGGATTCCTTCAAGGATGTTGTTCTCAAATTCTTGGGGAACAGGCGGGATGAGAACTATAAGGATATTGTTGCCAGGATGCTCAATGCCTTCAAAGAACAAGGCTGTAACATGAGCCTGAAAGTCAATTTCTTGCACTCCCATGTGAACTACTTTCCCAAAAACTTGGGGGCGTACAGTGAAGAACAAGGTGAAAGGTTTCACCAGGACATTAAGGACGCAGAGAGAAGGTACCAAGGAAGATGGAACACCACTATGATGGCTGATTTCTGCTGGTTGCTGCTGCGGGAAACCCCAGATGAAAAATACGCCAAGCAGCGCACCAAGAGAAGCATTCGGGGGAAGAAGAAACGGGCCCACCAGGAGATTGATTGACCCAAGAATGACTTTAAAATCTAAACTGTGTTGACAAATATCGTGTTTTTACTAAACTTTGAAATAAAAATTTGCTAGTTATTACCACAGTGTCGGATCTCATTTATTAGAATTTTATTTTCACACCATCGGGTGTTTGTCTTCATGTATTGCAATGGTGCGGTTTGCGTTTTCTATTCTTACATACATACCTGTACAACATTTTTTGCACATTTCTTTGCTTTGTGTCTAACCTCGCTCTTATATGCTCAATGTTTGTGCACATGTATGTGGCTGTTTTAAGTGCAGACAATTTTGCTACCATCACAGTGTGTTTTGTTGACATTACTCTATTCTTATGTGCTGCCTTGTTACAATTTTCTTTATTCTTATTTGAATAACTACTAAACAATTAGTATAAAGAATTCATCCAAGAAACTTTTATCTCGATCGCACTCAATCTGAAACGTTCACCTCAAACTGCTAACCCAATGTAGCAAAAAATCTGTACGTGATGGAGCAAATTGGTTACCAGATTTGGATTCAGCGCACCAAAAAACGTAAAAATCAATCGAAACATTAGAGGCAGTTTAAAAAAAAAATTTTTTAGTGTACCTGTGTCTCAGGTAACCAAACATTCTTCAGGCAAGTCCTCAAAAGGCAAATCTCCCTCTAAGCAGCGAGAGGCCCTTGCATTTGACCCTGAGGACCCTGCCGCAGCCAAACAACCCCGGCGGGAAGCTCCGGCTTCCAAAGCTCCTCCTATGGGGTTACAGGTAGACATCGATGGCACGGCCTCGACCGATCTCCTGTTAGACTGCTCTGGGGTACCGGCTAACACCGGTACCGACATCCAGGCAGTTGTGGCGACTATGGGTACTACGGTACAATCCATGCAGCAGGCCTTATTGGCTTTCATTAATGCTGCAACGCCATCGGTACCGCGACAATCGGTTCCGACTCCGATTCCGGTACCGCAACCGATACCGGTACCCAGAGCATCTACTTCCAGTAGCATGCCGGTACCGGTCCACGGTTCCGGAGATTTCCTCGATACCGCTCCGATTCCCGGTACGCCTGATGTCGATACCGGTCGGTACGCGTATCGATCTCTGGAAGCAAATAGGCGATACTTTGAATCCTCTGAAGATTCTGATACATCAGATGATTCTGCTGATGCCTCTTTTACTCTTCCTGAGGAGCCCTCTTCTCCAAAAAGGAGAATGTCTCCTCCAGAGGATTTGTCCTTTCAAGACTTCATTATTGAAGTAGCTAAAGGACTTTCCATATCTGTAACCTCTGAAAAGGAACCTAGAGCAAAAAAATTGGATATTTTAGGATACTCTAAGGTTCCCAAAGAGGCAGCCACCTTACCCATACATGAAATTCTTCAAGAACACATGATGGACTTGTGGGAGGCTCCTCTCACCCTATCTCCACATTCTCGACGTTTGGACACCATGTATCGGGTTCCTCCTTCTCCTGGTTTTCAAAAAACTCAGCTTCCTCACCACTCTATTGTGGTGAAGTCTGCTATGAAAAAGATAAAGAGTACCAAAAGGCACTCTTCTACCCCTCCAGGTAGAGAATGTAGGACTCTGGATGCTTTTGGGAGAAAGATCTTCCAAGCTAGCATGCTTATTGCCAGAATCAATTCATACAGCTTCTATATGGGCATGTTTTTGAAAGAGATTGCATTAAAAATACATCAGTTTCTCCCCTTTATCCCAGAGGATAAACAGGAGGAGTTCCTTCTTTTGCTAAAGCAAACTCAAGATGTTTCGAAGTTCTCCAACAGAGCAGCCTTTGACTCTTTTGAGGGGGCAAGCAGAGCCTCTGGCATTGCCATAGCTGCTCGCAGACTGGCTTGGCTCCAGGCCTCTGATTTGGAACCCTGGGTACAAGAAGGCTTGGGCAATCTGCCCTGTACAGGTGAAAATCTGTTTGGCAAGGAGTGGCAAATCAAAGCCACTCAAATGGATGCAGAGAATGCTGCTTTAGATAGACTTTCTAAGTCTACCTCTACCCCTGCCAAGAAAAAACCTTTTAAGAAACCTTTCTATAAAAAGACCAGATTTTCCACGAATACTGGCCAGCAATCTTCCCAAGTTCGCTTTGCTCCTAAGCGTCAGCAAACTAAACAGGCCAGAACGAAGTCTACAGGGGCTGCTACAATCCAGCAGTCCCAACCCCCTCAGGGTTTTTGACTTGATTCTAGAGAACTTAACCTTTCTGGCTCTGCAACAACCAGAACCTCTCACCATTCCAGGAAGGTTGACTCATTTTGCTCCCAGATGGGAACAAATCACATCAGAACCGTGGACCCTCTCTATTATCAAAGAGGGCTACAAACTACATTTCTCCAGCCTTCCTCCCCATTCCATGGTGAGACAATTCAATTCTCCCCCTTCTGTCCTGTACCTGTTAGGCCAGGAGGTGACCACTCTTCTCGCCCAAAAGGCAATAGAAGAGGTTCCTCTTCCTCAACAAGGGTCAGGTTTTTACTCCCCTTATTTTCTCATTCCCAAGAAAACAGGGGGGGTACAGACCCATTCTGGATCTCAGAGAATTGAACAAATTCCTATACAAGGAGAAATTCAAGATGCTTTCTCTGGGCACTCTCCTTCCATACCTACAGAGTCAGGACTGGCTTTGTTCTCTAGATCTCAAGGATGCGTACACACATATACTTATCCATCCATCCCACAGAAAATTCCTACGGTTTCTGTTCCAGGGAAAACATTTCCAATACAGAGTACTTCCCTTCGGTCTAGCCTCTGCTCCAAGGGTATTTACCAAATGCATGGCAATAGTAGCTGCATTTCTACGCACTCTGGGAATCTTTGTCTTCCCATACCTGGACGACTGGCTCATCCGAGCTCCATCTCAGTCCGAGGCTCAGACTTCCCTGGACCACACCAGACGCATACTGCAGTATCTGGGACTTGTCATCAATCTGCCAAAGTCTCAACTCACCCCTACTCAGTCCCTCGAATTCATAGGGGCCTGGCTAGATACCACCACTGCAAGGGCCTATCTTCCTCAGGCCTGTTGCCACCGTCTAGTGCACTTGGCCTCTCAAATTCAGTCCAGAAGCCACTTGACTGCCAGGGAGATGCTACAACTGCTAGGCCACATGGCATCCACAGTTCATGTGGTGCCTTATGCATGCCTACATATGAGAGCAGCTCAATGGACTTTGTCCACCCAGTGGACCCAAGCATCAGGAGCTCTCTCAGACCAAATAACAACCTCAAAACGTCTTTTTTGGTCTCTCCAATGGTGGATATCCACTCAAAATCTGTTGTTGGGGGCCCCCTTCCAACCCTTGTTACCCCAAGCAACTCTCACTACAGATGCCTCCCAAACAGGTTGGGGAGCTCATCTCCAAGACCTCTCCACTCAGGGCACTTGGTCTCCACAGGAGACCACCCTTCATATCAACCTTTTGGAGCTGCGAGCAATATTCCTTGCTCTCAAGGTCTTTCATACCCTCCTCATCAACATGACAGTCCTTGTTCATACCGACAATCAAGTAGCCATGTTCTACATAAACAAACAAGGAGGGACTGGCTCTCTGTCGCTTTGCAACGAAGCTCTAAAATTGTGGGCCTTCGCCAGAGAGCATCAGATCCATCTCCTGGCAGTGTATCTCCGAGGAGTCCAAAACTCTTGGGCAGACAGACTCAGTCGAGTTCTGCTTCCACACGAATGGTCCCTGCACATGGATCAGGTACTCAAAATCTTTCAGAAATGGGGAACCCCGGACATAGACCTCTTTGCAAGTCCGTGCAATGCCCAACTTCCCCGGTTCTGTTCCAGGATTCCGTGTCAAGGAGCTCAGGCCAAGGATGCCTTCCTCCTTCATTGGGGTCAGGCCTTCCTGTATGCCTTTCCACCCATTCCTTTGATTCCCAAGACTCTGTTCAAACTTCAGAGGGATCAAGGATCTATGATCCTCATAGCTCCACGCTGGCCACGCCAAGTGTGGTACCCTCTACTTCTGCATCTCTCCCAGGCACCCTCCCTGGATCTGGGAGCTGCTCCAGACCTTCTGTCTCAAGAGGAGGGGACTTTGTGGCACCCAAACCCCAAGTCCCTTCACCTCAAGTCCCTTCACCTCAGAGCTTGGTTACTGAAGGCCTAGACCTTCAAGACTTGAATCTTTCTCAACAGGTGAAGGATGTCCTCCATGCATCTAGGAAACCTTCCACCAGGCGTTCTTATGCTTTTAAATGGAAAAGATTTTCAATTTGGTGTGCTGACAAAGGTCTTAACCCTCTAGCACTACCTTTGAATTCTTTACTCGAATATCTCCTGCATCTTTCCAATGCAGGACTTAAAACCAATTCTGTAAGGGTCCATTTGAGTGCTATTGCAGCGTCTCTTCAGCCTATCAATGGACAATCTGTTTCCTCTCATCCTCTTATTGCGAGATTCATGAGAGGCCTAACCTTAACTAAACCTCCCATTCGACCTCCTCCGGTGGCATGGGACTTAAATGTGGTTCTTGGTCAGCTTATGAAGCCACCCTTTGAACCCTTAGCCACTACCTCCTTGAAATTTCTTTCCTGGAAAGTCATTTTCCTTATTGCAATCACTTCTGCTCGCCGCATCAGTGAACTGCAGGCTTTAGTAGCTAATCCACCTTATACAAGGTTCCATCATGATAAGGTAGTCCTTAGGACAAATCCCCGCTTTATGCCTAAAGTGGTCTCGCCTTTTCATCTTAATCAAGAGGTATATCTACCTGTCTTTTTTCCAGGTCCTCATGCATCAAGTGCAGAGAGGAATCTTCATACCCTGGATTGTAAGAGAGCTCTTGCCTTCTACTTACAAAGGACACAGCAACATAGAAAGTCTTCTCAACGTTTTGTTGCTTTTGATCCTTCTCATTTAGGACTTCCAGTTTCAAAAAGAACACTGTCCAATTGGATTGCTCAGTGTATTTCTTTTGCTTACCAGAGTAAGAACCTTTCTCTGGAGGGCCATGTCACAGCTCACAATGTGAGAGCCATGGCCACTTCTATGGCTCATCTTCATTCTGTATCCATCGATCAGATCTGTCGAGCAGCCACTTGGGCCTCGGTTCATACCTTCACAGCCCATTACTGCTTGGACAAGGACTCCCGCCGGGATGCCTTGTTTGGTCAGGCTGTCCTCAGACACCTGTTCCATTCTTAAACAACTCCTGCCCACCTTCCCTGAATGGATGCCTGAGATCCATAGGGACATGAGGAATTCTTGCAGGGGGATCTCCCCGGCATCTTAGCTAGGGAGTCCCCATATGTGAGGACTCATTCCTGCTTGTTCCTGGAGATAGCACAGTTACTTACCTGTAACAGGTGATCTCTGGGAACAGCAGGAATAGTCCTCACAACCCACCCACCTCCCCTAGGAGTTGTATCTCTCTCTCTCTTTCCTTTCCTCTCTCTATTGTCTCAGCTTTAAACTCGAACTGAGGAGAGTTGGTCAGGAAGGCGGGAAGGCAGCGCGCATGCGCTGTGGGAGGCCCCAAAAGCTTCCTTTCTGGGAAGCTGGGGAGCTTTCCCGCGCAGGCTCCGTCGGTTCCGACGTACCCATATGTGAGGACTATTCCTGCTGTTCCCAGAGATCACCTGTTACAGGTAAGTAACTGTGCTTTCTCTAGTACAGCACCCGTACGAACAGAACGACTGACATACCACTACAGAAATAGTGATATACTTTGAGTGTATTTGTTTGAGTTTGACATTCTTTAAAGGTACATTCACTAGTTTTTCCTATCTCCATAGGCTCACTAGCATCTTCTTCATCACAGTGTGTATAGTGACTTGCAAATGTTTTCACATCCATCAACCTTTTTCAAATTCTGTGATCTAAAAAATACCGCTGAAAATGCCTTAAAGAAGGAGTTTATTTTATTGACGTAAACAATGTACTCTATATCTTCAACGTGAAATGCCATACTGGGTCAGACCAAGATCCATCAAGCCCAGTATCCTGTTTCCAACAGTGCCCAATCCAGGTCACAAGTACTCAGTGGTTTCCCCAAAAGACACAGAGGTTCCACAATGCTTGAATTGGGGCAAGCAGTGCATTTCCTGGGTCCTCTTTAATAATGGTTTATGGACCTTTCCTCCAGAAACTTGTCAACTTTTTTTTTAAACCCAGCTACGCTAACAGCCTTTACTACATCCTCTGGTAACGAATTCCAGAGTTTGATTACGCATTGAGCAAAAAAATATTTTCTCTTTATCTTAAATAGGTTATGTTGTAGCCACGGTTGGCCCTAGGGTTTCTGCTGCCCTTGGCAGAAACCCTGGCTTCACCAACCCCCTCCCCAGTTTCTGCCGATTCCATCTCAGGAGGGGGAGGCAGGCAGTGGCAGTATTTCAAAAAGCCATGGCTTTCTTGCCCGTGGCAGGCTGTCCTTTAGCACACATGACTTGCTGCTTCTGATTCCCTTCCGATGCAACTTATTGTTGGAAGGGGTTCGGAAGCTGCAGGCTATGTGTGCTGAAGGACATGGCCTGCCGCGGGCAAGAAAGCAGCAGCAAAAAGCAGCCGCTTTTGGAAATACTGCCGCTACCTGCCTTCCCTTCCCAAATGGAATCGGCAGCAACTGGGGAGGGAGGGGGACGCAGCCTTTCATGTGTGCCGCTGTCACCTCCCACCCAGGCCAGCCACCCTAAGTGGCCATGTAGCTCACCTAGTGGATGGACCGGCCCTGGTTGTAGCTTTATTGCATGTCCTCTAGTCTTTCTACTTTTTGATGGCATAAACAACCAATCTACATTTACCTGTTCCGTTCCATTCATTAATTTATAGACCTCTATCATATCTCCCCTCAGCCATCTCTTTTCCAAGTTGAAAAGCCCTAGCTTTTTAAGCCTTTCCTCATAGGAATATCCTTCCATCCCCTTTACCATTTTGGTGGCTCTTCTCTGTACTTTTTCTAATTCCACAATATCCTTTTTAAGATATAGCGACCAGAATTGCACAGAATATTCAAGGTGCGGTCGCACCATGGAACGATATAGAGGCATTATAATATCCTTGGTTTTATTCTCCATTCCTTTCCTTATAATTCCTAACATTCTATTTTCTTCCTTGGTCGCCGCTGCACACTGGGCAGAGGATGTCAACATATTATCCACGATGACACCTAAATTTTTTTCCTGGGTGGTGGTTCCTAATGTGGAACTTTGCATCGTGTAACTGTAGTTCCTGATCGTCCCTCCAGTCTAGTCCCCGAATCTTTGGGTTGTCAACCTACTCCAGCAGCTTTGGACACTGAGAAACTTCACTCCTGTGATGTCACAAGTATATAAGGACTGGAACCGCCTCCTCTCACCAGTTTAATCAGTCTCCAAAGCAGCTAGAGGAGTTGTGAGCCCAGGGATTGCAGGGCTCACTAGAGGAACGATTAAGAAGAGTTTTAGGTTTTTAATTTTGGGGTTGTTTAGGACAAAGATTTAATAGAGGCACTGAGGTGCTATATTTCATCTTCTGCCTGTGAGGGGCTCAGGTGGCCGGGTCTTTCGTTGCCCTGAGGTCCTCTGTTCTTCCTGCGGTAGTTTCTCCTTCCCTCCCCCCCCGAGACGGTCAGCGGGTTGGGTGGGCACGGAGAGAGAGGACCGGCAGCTGGTTACCGCTCCGGTCAAGAGAGGAGCAGGAACCGCAGCTGGGTTAGGCTCAGCGCGTGCAGATGACTTGCCTGCCAGCGCTTTGAGCCGTCGGTTGCAAATTTCCTTCCCAGCGGCTTGTGTGGAGCAGGAGAGCACGGGGAAGAGGTCCACAGGCATTTCACAACGGCGCTGAGGTAAGCCGACATCTTCTGAGCGGGAACGGCAGATTTGAAGGCACAGCCTAGACCGCGTGTGTGCAGTGCGGCAAAAACGCCGTTAGCGGGCCAGGGGCTTCTGTGGCCGTTTTTGCGTTGGGGGGAAGCCTCGTTTCCAGCAAATCTCTTTGGGGTTGACTGGGGCAGCGAGTCTGTGGGCCGCTCAACTAAAAAAAAACCAAAAAAACGCATTTTGATTTAAATTTTGAGGTTTCCTCTGCAATTTTTTGGGGAGTGTGGCATGCCTTCCAGGCAGCTCTGTTTGTTGTGTGGGGCCAAGAGGAGTTCGGTCTCGCAGGACGGAGTCTGCCGGGGCTGTAGTCAGGAGACTAAAGAGCTGTTGTCAGAGACAGAAATAGGGGGCCCAGAGGTCTTGGGGGAGGGTCCTGAGTCCATCTCAGCTTCCCCGTCAGGTTCAGAACCAGGGCCCAGTACAGCTTCTGACCCAGAACCCCCTCCTCCGCAGCTCCCTGTGTTGGGGAGTTTGGCGGCGATTTTTTCACCTGATTTCATGGCTCTTCTGCAAAAGGCGTTGGGCGGTGCCCAGGGGGCACAGGCAGCCGGGTCCTCAGGGGCTGAGCCGGGGCAGAAGAGACCGTGTTCGCCAGTAAGGGCGCCGGAGGTTGCTGTCAGTGCAAAACAATTAGGGTGCTGGATCCACTGGAGCAGTCGGTCATTTCGGAGGATATCCAGTCCGAGCAGGTGGACTTGGGGGGTCTGGAGGAAGAGGAGCTAGAGGAAGGCGAGATTAAGGAGCAGGAGGATCAGGCACGGGTGGTGCGGGTCTTCCGCAGGGAGGAGCTCCTGGCACTCATTATGGAGTCCCTTAAAGCCCTCAATATTCCGGCTGACACTGCTGCAGAGGATTCTACCCTGGAGGACCCTCTGCTGCAGGCTGTTCAGAAGACGCAGAGGGCGTTCCCGGTGCACAGGGTTTTTAAGGAGATGATTCAGGAAGAATGGGATATGCCTGAGGCCGCCCTTAAGGGATCTAGGGTTATGGCGAGGCTTTACCCTCTGTTGGATCAGGACCGGGAGTTGTTTAAAGCGCCTAGAGTAGATGCAGCCGTGTCAGCAGTGGCCAAGAGAACTACGATCCCAGTAGAGGGTGCCGCGGCCCTCAAGGATGCCCAGGACCGGAGGTTGGAGACGGTCCTGAAGCAGGTATTTGAGGCAAATGCGCTATCCTTGCAGGCGTCTTATTTGCGGGGCCTGGGTGGCGAGAGCCTGCTTACGGTGGGTGCAGCGGCTTCAAGGGGCCCCCTCGGGGGAGGAGTCTGAGGAGGCGTCCAGGTTAGAGTCTGGGGCGGCGTATATAGCCGATCTTCAGTATGACCTTATCCGGGGACTAGCAAAGAGCATGGCGTCGGTAGTCGCTGGGCGGTGATGCTTTTGGCTGCGCAACTGGGCAGCGGATGGTTCTTCCAAAGCAAGATTGAGTAAACTCCCCTTCCACGGCAAGCTGCTGTTTGGAGAGGATTTGGATAAGTTGGTGAAAGATATAGGGGATTCGAAGGGTGGTAGGTTGCCGGAAGATAAGTCGAAGCAGGGGCGCCCCAGTGCCAGCGCTAGGGGTCAGCAGCGGTATTTTCGTCGTTTACATTCCCCCAGATTTGGACAGAGCCAGCAGGGACGTTTTCCGGGGCGGTCCCAGGGATTTCGGGGGTTTCGAGGGGCGAACAGAGGTTTTACAGCCGCTTCCTCATCCTCCACCTTCAGAAAATCACAATGATGCCAGTCGGGTCCGGGGGGGATCTGGTTCCCGTAGGGGGTCGGCTGCGGGAATTTTATCCGGCCTGGACCCGACTCACGTCAGATCAGTGGGTGTTAGAAGTAGTACGAGAGGGTTTTGCGTTGGAGTTGCAGCGTTCAGTGACCGACTTGTTCGTTCTATCACCGTGCAAGGCCAGCACAAAGCGCGAGGCGATGCAGGAAACAGTACAGAGGCTTCTAGATCTCAAAGCCATTGTCCCGGTTCCTACAGACCAGTTAGGTTGCGGTCGATACTCCATTTATTTCGTAGTGCCAAAGAAGGAAGGGATGTGGCGACCCATTCTGGACCTGAAAAAGGTGAATCGCTGCCTCCGGGTCTCTCATTTTCGGACGGAGACCCTCCGGTCCGTTATTGTGGCAGTAAGGAAAGGAGAGTTGTTGACGTCCCTAGACTTGTCGGAGGCATATCTGCATATTCCGATATGCCGCAAGCATCAAAAATTCCTTCGGTTTGCGGTTCCCATGGGCCATTTTTAATTTCAGGCCCTCCTCTTTGGTTTGGCAACCACACCACAAACATTCACAAAGGTGATGGTAGTGGTGGCAGCGGCCTTGCGAAAGGAAGGAGTGTTGGTTCATCTGTATCTGGACGATTGGTTGATCAGGGCAAAGTCCCGGGAGGAGAGTGTGTCAGTGACGTCCAAGGTGATCGAGCTTCTGCAGAGCCTCAGTTGGGTGGTAAACGTGGCAAAGAGCCACTTGGAGCTGTCACAAGTCCTAGAGTACCTGGTAGCATGCTTCGACACCAGCGTAGGTCGAGTGTTTCTGCCTCGGCAGCGGGTGCTGGGCCTCAGGCGGCTGGTGAGGCAGTTTCTCAGCAAGCAGTGTCCCACGGCCTGGGATTATCTGAGGGTGTTGGGGACAATGGTGGCGACCCTGGAGTTGGTACCGTGGGCGCGCGCCCACATGAGACCATTGCAGAGAGCATTGTTAAGAAGGTGGTCACACCAGAGAGATCCACTGTTCCAGAGGTTGGCTTGTCCACCGCAGACTGGCCAGGTTCTGCAGTGGTGGTTAAGTCCAGGGAGCTTAGAGAGAGGAATGTCATTGGAAGCTTCACCATGGATTTCTCTGACGACCGATGCCAGTCTGCAGGGCTGGGGGGCCCACTGTCAAGGTCGGCTGGTTCAGGGTCAGTGGTCCACGGTGGAAAAGACGTGGCCCATCAACAGGTTAGAGTTGAGAGCGGTAGCGCGGGCCTTACAGGAATTAGGTCCTTATCTCCGGGGGAATGCCGTTCGGGTGTTCTCAAACAATGCGACAGCGGTAGCTTACGTAAATCGGCAGGGTGGTACCAGCAGTGTGGCGCTGGAGACCGAAGCAGAGAGTTTGTTCGAATGGGCCGAGGAGAATCTGATGGCCTTGTCGGCGGCTCATGTCACAGGAGTGGACAATGTAGAGGCCGATTTCTTGAGTCGCGTGCGGGTAGACCCAGGGGAGTGGGTTCTGCATCTGGAGGTATTCGCGATGTTGGTGCGGCGATGGGGAACACTGGTGATGGATCTGATGACGACCTTCAAGTCCGCGCAAGTCAGCCGGTTCTTCAGCAGAAGAAAGGAAAGGATGGCGGAAGGCCTGGATGCCCTGATTCAGGTTTGGCCAGAGGGACAGCTTCTTTATGTGTTTCCTCCGTGGGTGTTGATCGGTCGGGTCCTGCAGTGCATAGAGCTTCACAGGGGCCGAGTGATTCTAATCGCACCAGATGGGCCGCGGAAACCGTGGTACGCCGACCTGGTCAGGCTCCTGGTGGGGGAGCCCTGGAGGCTTAAGGTTTGCAAAGATCTTCTAACACAGGGGCCCCTGTGCATGCCGCAAGTGGATCGATTCTTGCTTACGCCCTGGCTATTGAACGGGCTAGGTTGAGGGCGAAGGGCTATTCGGCGGCAGTGATTACTACCTTGCTGAAGTCGAGAAGTCAGTCTACTTCGTTGGCTTATGTTAGAGTGTGGTGTATTTTTGAAGCCTGGTGTACGGAATGGGCCTTTGTCCCCTTAAGGGCGTCAGTTCCGCAAGTACTAGCGTTCTTACAGGATGGGTTACAAAAGGGCTTAGCGGCGGCTTCATTGAAATTGCAGTTGGCAGCGCTGTCCTGTTATGGGGTAAAGTGCGGGCCAGTCCGCTGGATAGTCACCCGGATGTGAAACGGTTCCTGAAGGCGGTAGCGCTCCTGAGACCGCCACGTAAGAGGGTGGTCTTGGCGTGGGATCTGCCGTTGGTATTAGAGGCGTTGGGAAAAGCGCCGTTTGAGCCATTAGCGGAAGCATCTTTGAAGGATCTTACTCTTAAGGTGGTGTTTTTGGTGGCCATTGCCTCGGCGAGAAGAGTTTGAGCTGCAGTCGTTCTCGTGTCGAAAGCCGTTTTTGTCCTTCTCCGATTCTAAGGTGGTGTTGCGGCCGGTGCCGTCATTCTTACCTAAGGTGGTCTCGGTTTTTCATATGAACCAGGTAGTGGCTTTACTGGTCTTTGTTACCAAAAAGAAGGGCCGGGTAGTGGATCGGCTTCATCGCTTGGATGTGAGTCGGGCCTTAAGGCAGTATGTGGCTCGCACGGCTAGTTTCCGAAAGTCTGACCGCTTGTTGTGGTGGTAGCCGGTCCGCAGCAAAGAGAGGCGGCTTCTAAAGGCTCGATTGCTCGATGGTTGAAAGAAGCGATTGCATCGGCATATCTGCTGAGAAGCCGCAGGGTACCGGATGGGCTGCGGGCTCATTCCAAAGCACAGCCAAAGCACGTCTAACAGACCACGTAACCCCAATACTGCTAGAACTACACTGGCTCCCAATCAACAGCCGAATCAGATACAAAACTATCCTAACAACCTTTAAACTCATAAAAGACATAGCCCCCTCACATCTATCCACACTTCTGCAATCACCAAACAAAACTAGATCACACAGACAAAATGAAGCCTACTCTCTCATCACACCAAAAGCCATCAGGAAGACAAAGAAAACTACTAGCTCCAGAGCTTTCACTTTCACTGCCTCTACGCTATGGAATGACCTCCCAATAGACCTTCGCGTCATAAATGACCTCTATCAGTTCAGGAAAGAGCTAAAAACTTACCTCTTTACTGAACACTTTGAAATCCCATATTCCCCAAAACACCTCCATAACCATGGTAATACACACACGAACCCCCCTACTCAAAACTAACTCCCCTGTCATTAACCCTAAACACTTCCCCGATTTACGTCAAAAAAGGAAATAAATTCCATAACATACACAACCACTGTAAATATCCAATGTAAATAAGTTAATGGATGTTTGTATTATTAGTACAACTTGAAGTTGAAGTTTTGTTCAATGTAAACAGTTAAACTCAACCGTTCATTGTAAATAGTTAAATCTAATTGTTCAATGTAAATGTATACATCTGTGTACAGTTGTTAAAATGTTCCCTGTAAACCGCCCTTGATCGCTGGAAGGGGCGGTATAGAAATATATACATACATAAATAAATAAATAAATAAATTCCACCAGGCCGCAAGTGGCGTCATGGGCGGAGTGGAGCTTAGTTCCGCCGGTGGAAATCTGTAAGGCGGCGACCTGGTTTTCGTTGCATTCCTTTGTGAAGCATTACCGTCTTGATGTTCAGGCGGGCAGGGACACCTGTTTTGGAGTGGCGGTGCTTCAGGCTGGTCTGACAGGTCCCTCCTGTTGAGTATCTGCACTGCTCTGGTACATATCCAAAGATTCCGGGACTAGACTGGAGGGACGATCAGGAAGGTTAAATTAGACTTGCCTGCTAATTGTAGTTCCTGGAGGAACTCCAGTCTAGTCCCATATCCCGCCCTGTCTCACTGGTGGACTGTCGCCTGAAGCATATGGTGAGTTACTGGTAAGTACCCCTCCTTTTCTGAGGGGATTTGGGGGCGTAGTTCACGGTGGGGCGGATTAGCGCCTGGGGCGGTTTTCGTCCGGGGATCCTTCTTCACAGTGGAGAACAAGGGGGACCTCAAGGCATGGCCCAGGTAGTGGTGGACTTGTACATAGTTGGGGCTTAGGGTCCTATAGAACCCAGTTGGACAGTTGTTTGGTTTTTACTATATTTCTGCTAACTTGTTGCTCCGGTGAGTCTGCTTTGTCAATAGGTTAACTGGTGAGAGGAGGCGGTTCCAGTCCTTATATACTGGTGACATCACAGAGGTTTCTTAGTCTCCAAAGCTGCTGGAGTAGGTTGACAACCCAAAGATTCCGGGACTAGACTGGAGTTCCTCCAGGAACTACAATTAGCAGGTAAGTCTAATTTAACCTTTGGGCTGTTCTTTCCTAGGTGCATAACTTTTCACTTGCCCACAATAAAATTTCATCTGCCATTTAAACATCCAGTCTTCCAATTTATCAAGGTCCTTTTTCAATTTTTCACTATCCTCTTGTGTTTTAACAAATTTGAATAATTTTGTGTCTTAGAAACATAGAACTATGATGACAGAAAAAGACCACATGGCCTGTCTAGTCTGTCCTTCCATATCAACAACTACAACAGTCCCCTTTTTACCTTTTAGAGATCCTCTGTGTTTGTCCCATGCTTTTTTGAATTCAGTTACTGTCCTCATCTCTACCACCTCCACTGGGAGACTATTCCACGGATCCACTACTATTTCCGTAAAGAAATATTTCCGCATATCACTCCTGAATCTATCTCCCTTCACCCTCATCCCATGTCCCCTCGTAGCAGAACTTGCTTTCAAATGAACCGACCAGAGGGGAAGCCATATTAGACCTAATCCTTAGTGGAACACCAGATCTAGTGCAAGAGATAAGGTTGTTGGGGCCATTTGGCAATAGTGATCATAGCATGATTGCCTTTGATTTAATTAGTGGAGGAGGGATAGTAAGGAAATCCACAGTACTACATTTTAACTTTCGAAAGGGAGACTATGATAAAATGAGGAAAACAGTTAAGAAAAAACTAAAAGGAGCAGTTGCAAAGGTTAAAGATGTACATCAGGCTTGGCTGTTGTTGAAAAATACTATCTTGGAAGCCCAGACCAGCTGTATTCCACGCTTTAAGAAAAGTGGAAGGAAGTCCAAAAAACTGCCAGCATGGTTTAAAGGTGAGGTCAGAGAGGCTGTTGTTGCCAAAAAAGCATCTTTCAGGAAATGGAAAAAAGAGCCAAACGACGAAACCTGGAAACAGCACAAGCACTGGCAAGTCAAATGCAAGGCATTGATAAGGCAGGCAAAGGGAGAATTTGAGAAGAAGCTTGCTGCGGAAGCAAAAACGCGAAGTAAAGACCTTTTCAAGTACATTTGTAGCAAAAAACCTGTGAGAGAGTCAGTTGGTCCATTAGATGATAAAGGGGTTAAAGGAGCACTAAGAGGCGACAAGGCGATAGCGGAGAGACTGAATGAATTCTTTGCTTCAGTCTTTACTGAGGAAGATGTAGGGATGTTACCCATGACTGAAGTGGTATTTAAAGGTGCGGAAGAATTGAAGGAAATATCGATACATCGGGAAGATGTATTACAACTATTAGATAAGCTGAAGAGTAGCAAATCACCTGGGCCAGATGGTATACATCCAAGGGTGTTGAAAGAACTGAAATACGAGATTGCAGACCTGCTATTAGTAATCTGTGAACTATCATTAAAATCATCTCTAATACCTGAAGATTGGAGGATCGCCAATGTAACACCAATTTTTAAAAAGGGTTCCAGGGGTGATCCGGGAAACTACAGACCGGTGAGCCTGACATCAGTACCGGGAAAAATGGTAGAAACCATCATAAAGAATAAAATTACTCAGCATGTAGATAGTCATGACCTAATGGGAGACAGCCAACATGGCTTTAGACAAGGAAGATCTTGTCTTACTAATCTGTTATGTTTTTTTGAAGGAGTGAATAATCAGGTGGACAAAGGTGAGTCGGTTGATATTGTGTATCTGGACTTTCAGAAAGCCTTTGACAAGGTCCCTCATCAGAGACTTTTGGCAAAACTAAAGAGTCATGGGATAGGAGGCAGTGTACTATTGTGGATCAGGAACTGGTTAAAAGTTAGAAAGTAGAGGGTAGGGCTAAATGGCCAATTTTCCCAATGGAGAAAGGTGAATAGTGCTGGGTCCGCTGCTTTTTGACATATTCATAAATGACCTGGAAAGTGGAATAATGAGTGAGGTTATCAAATTTGAAGATGACACAAAACTATTTAAAGTTGTTAAAACCCAAGAGGATTGTGGAAAATTGCAAGAGGATCTTGATAGATTGGAAGACTGGGCATCAAAATGGCAGATGAAATTTAATGTGGACAAGTGCAAGGTTATGCACCTAGGGAAGAACAACCCAAACTATGGTTACACGATGCAAGGTTCCACATTAGGAACCACCACCCAGGAAAAAGATTTAGGCGTCATTGTGGATACCATGTTAAAACCCTCGGCCCAGTGTGCAGCGGCAGCCAAGAGAGCAAATAGAATGCTAGGTATGATAAGGAAAGGAATGGAAAATAAAACAAAATATATTATAATGCCTCTATATCGTTCCATGGTGAGACCGCACCTTGAATATTGTGTGCAATTCTGGTCGCCGTATCTTAAAAAGGATATAGCGATTTTAGAAAAGGTTCAGAGAAGAGCCACCAAAATGGTAAAGGGGATGGAAGGATACTCCTATGAAGAAAGGCTAAAAAGGTTAGGGCTCTTTAACCTGGAAAAGAGACAGCTGAGGGGAGATATGATAGAAGTCTGTAAATTAATGAATGGAGTGGAACGGGTAAACGTAGATCGATTGTTTACCTTATCAGAATATAGAAAGACTAGGGGGCATGCAATGAAGCAACAGGGTAAACTATTTAAGACTAATAAAAGAAAATTATTTTTTCACTCAACGTGTAATCAAACTCTGGAATTTGTTACCGGAGGATGTAGTAAAGGCTGTTAGTGTAGCTGGGTTTAAAAAAGGTTTGGACAAGTTCCTGGAGGAAAGGTCCATAAACCATTATTAAGAAGGGACCCAGGATATCAATGCTTGAACCAATACAAGCATTATGGAACCTGTGTCCCTTGGGGAAACTGCTAGGTACATATGACCTAGATTGGCCACTGTTGGAAACAGAATACTGGGCTTGATGGACCTTGGTCTGACCCAGTATGGCATATCTTATGTTCTTATGAGGCTCTCTCCCTGAACATTTATGCCACGGAGGTATTTAAACATCTCAATCATATCACCTCGATCCCGCCTTTCCTCTAAGGTGTACATATTAAGATCCTTCAGTCTGTCCTCGTATGCTTTATAATGAAGACCACTAATCGTTTTAGTAGCCACCCTCTGCACCGACTCCATCCTTTTCACATCCTTTTGAAGGTGCGGTCTCCAGAATTGCACACTATACTCCAAATGAGGTCGCACCAAAGACTTATACAGAGGCATTATCACCTACTTTTTTCTGCTAGCCATTCCTCTCAGTATGCACCCAAGCATCCTTCTAGCTTTTGCCGTCACCTTTTCTACCTGTTTAGCTACTTTAAGATCATCAGACACAACCACGCCTAGGTCCCACTCTTCTTTAGTGGACAAAAGTACTTCGCCCCCTACACTATATTGCTCCCTTGGATTGCTGCAGCCCAAATGCATGACCTTACATTTTTTAACATTAAATCCCAGCTGCCAAATTGTAGACCATTCTTCAAGCTTAGCTAGATCCCTCCTCATGTTATCTACACCTTCCTGGGTGTCTACTCTATTGCAGATTTTGGAATCATCTGCAAAGAGGCAAACCTTACCCGACAGCCCTTCTGCTATATCACTAACAAAGATGTTAAAAAGAATCGGACCAAGGACAGATCCCTGGGGCACACCACTGGTAACATCCTTCTCCTCAGAGTGAGCTCCATTTACTTGTACTCTTTGTCGCCTCCCACCCAACCAATTTCTAACCCAAGCAGTAACTTTAGGGTCCATCCCTAGGGTGCTCAGTTTGTTTATAAGTCGCCTGTGAGGAACAGTGTCAAAGGCTTTACTGAAATCTAAATACACCACATCTAGGGCTCTCCCTCGGTCCAACTCCCTGGTCACCCAGTCAAAGAAATCAATCAGATTTGTCTGACAAGACCTGCCTCTGGTGAATCCATGCTGCCTCAGATTCTGTAATCCGCTGGACTCCAGTAACCTCACTGTTTTCTCTTTCAGCAGCGTTTCCAATAATTTACTCACCACCGAAGTTAAACTAACCGGCCTATGGGTGTTTTCTGTGGTCCTGCTCCTGGCCCTTTATCTGTGAACACAGAACAGAAATATTTGTTAAGCAATTCCGCTTTATCCTTATCAGCTTCTACATATTCCTCCCCTGCACCCTGTCTGACAATATTATCACTTTTGCCCTTCCTCTTCTCACTAATATATCTGAAAAATGTCTCTTCTCTTCTCTTATTTATTTATTTACATTCTCTTTTCCAGCTCATACTGCTAGACCAGTCCAGACAAACGGGTTGTGTTCCCCTGCCAGCACATCCTGGAGACAGAAAACGATACCAAAGCTCTGATAGGCTGTACTCTGGTGATATGGGACTACCCCTAGGGGTCTCCCTCAGTATTTTCTGTCCCCAGCAGATCTGGTGGCTTTTTTGTTTTCAAAAAAAGTGATTAAGGACTTTGATTAAGGCGATATTCAACCGTTTTTGCCTTCATTCTTTGCCTTTTGAATTCTGTCTGTGTACAGCTGAGCTCCTGTTTTCTCTCAGTCGAGCTCGCTGCTGGAAGGCATCCCCAGCATCTCACCATGAGGGTGTGATGGCTGGGAAGAGGGCTTCCTAAAATCTTTGTCTTGGGAAAGACAGATTTTAGTGTTGGGGGGCATTTCCATCGGTTTCCGCCTCAGCCCTGGGCTCCTCTGCACCAACCGGACTCTGTAAGTACAGTTTCTTTTCTTTAACGGGAGCCTGCAGATCAGAAACCTCTGAGTCAGGTTTTGCAGTTTTTTTCCACTTCGGATCGTCAGGATTGATTGTTTCATGCCCCCTTCCCTATCCGGGGTCATTTAAAGTAATTTTGCTGCTTTTTGAGCTATTTTTAGAGGTTTTTTGTGCCTTTGAAGTTCCGGCGGCCATTTTGAATCGCCGCGGAGCTTGCGGTTTTGGCGGGAAGTTGCACTCTTCTTCTTTTACCTCCCGACGAGTTGTTTTTTCTCATGCGGGCCTCAGGGACTGTGGCTGGTCCTCTAGGCTACTGTTCTCTCCAGAATAAGTCTATTGGGGAGAGAGAGAGAGGGTCTGCAGGATGCCGGCCTCTCAGCTGAGGTGTGTAGGCTGTCACAAGAAACAGAAGGAACTCATTAATCAGCTGTGCCCAGCATGTCTTGCACATCCTGGAGAACCATCTTCCGCCGTGCCTGCGAAGACAGCGCCTATAGCCTTGTCTGCCTCAGAGAGTCCGGTGTTTTCTGTTGCTACAGCTGAGGCGCAGGGGCCTCCTACCTTGCCTCTTCAGGTTGCCCCAGTTTCTCTCCCGCCTCCTATGCCCTCGGAGGATCAGCTTCTGGCGTTGTTCCGCCAGGCTTGGTCTCTGTGGCGTACGGAGTCGTCGGCGCTTGCGGCGGGCAGCTTAACAGCAGGACCTGAATCCCTTCCTCCTCCTGAGCGCAAGCATTCGCGGAAGACCGCAGAAATCTCCGGTAGTCATCCTCCTAAGGCGCTACACATGCTGGCGGAGGACGAGCTGGGCCATCTCGTCGAAAAGTCTTCCCCAGATGGGTCTGCAGACTCCTCCGACCGTGAGGATGGGGAGTACTCTCTGTCTGACTCCTCTCTTCTTCCTCAAGAGGAGTCTCAGGATATCTGATTGTTTCAGGAGCTGGCGGCGTTAATTGCTCAGATGTCGGAGGCCCTCCGCCTTGCAAGCCCTCCTGATCCCCAACCGTCTCAGTCTCAGCCGGATCCTATTTTGCAGGGCATCCGCAAACCTTCCAAGGCTTTCCCTTTCCCTCTGGAATTACAGCAAATGGTGACCCAAGAATGGGATTCTCCGGACCTCCCGTTACGGAACGTTTGCCACCTGGGGCAGTTATATGCCTGGTCCCCCGAGGTGTCGGAGCAGTGGCTCGCGTATCCGAAAGTAGATGCCTTGGTCACTGGAGTTACTAAACACACGACTATACCGGTAGAAGGCGGGGCGGCGTTGAAAGATCCACAAGATCGGAGGGTGGAGAACCTGCTGAAGACGGCGTTCTCCTCATCGTCTCTGGCCCTTCAGGCCACGGTGTGCGGTGGCCTGACTGCACGGGCTTTGCTGCGTTGGATCCAATGTTTACCGGAGGATTCTTCTCTGGTTCGCCTAGAGTCTGCTACGGCGTTTCTGACAGACACCTTCTATGACTTGCTGCGCCTTTCCGCACAGTCAGTGGCAGCGGTGGAGGTCGCCCGCCGGTGGCTTTGGCTCCGCCAGTGGGCGGCGGATGTCGGGTCCAAGTCCAGACTCTCTAAGTTGCCCTTTGAAGGAAAGCTGCTCTTTGGCGAGGAGCTGGATAAGCTCGTCAAGGATCTAGGAGAGGTGAAGCCTCAACGTTTGCTTGAAGACAAACCCAAGCTATCGTCTTGACGGACTTCTCGGCCGCAATCTTACAGGCGGTTTTCCAGCTATCGGGACTCTCGCAGATTTCGGTCCTTCAAGCCTGCAGCACCCTCGGCGCCCGCCAATCGTTATGGTCAGAGGGCGCAGTCCTTTCGTGGGGCATGGAAGGGGTCGGAGCCTTACTCCGCCTCTGGGAAATTCTCAGGAACTTCCCGTCCTTCCCGCTGACAGGACGGGAAGCTCACGCGGGACTCTGCCACCGGTAGGGGGCCGGTTGGCCTTGTTCTCTCACAGGTGGGCACACATCACTTCCGATCAATGGGTTCTGGACAACATCTCTCAGGGCTATGTGCTGGAGTACTTCCGCCCTATTCCTGACGTCTTCATTCCTTCTCTGGCAGGGTCCCCTGAGAAGAGACTGGTTATTCAAGCTACCCTGCAGCGTCTGCTAAGCCTCAACGCCATCTGTCCGGTGCCTCTTCTAGAACGAGGGTTGGGCAGGTATTCCATTTATTTCGTGGTGCCCAAGAAGGATGGTTCCTTCCGTCCCATACTGGACCTCAAGGGGGTGAACAAAAGTCTTCGAGTTCCTCATTTTCGGATGGAAACTCTTCGCTCCATGATCCAAGCAGTACGCAAGGGAGAGTTCTTGGCGTCGCTCGATCTCGCCGAGGCGTATTTTCACATTCCCATTCGGCTCGACCATCAGCGATTTCTACGCTTCGCAGTGCTGGGTCAGCATTTTCAATTTCGGGCCATGCCTTTCGGATTGGCAACTGCGCCCCGCACCTTTTCCAAGGTAATGGTGGTGGTTGCGGCGGCTTTGTGCAAGGAGGGAATCCGGGTTCACCCCTATCTGGACGATTGGCTTGTGCGCGCAGATTCTCTCCCAGATGCTCGCGAGACGGTGGCCTGCGTGGTCGAGTTGTTGGAAAGTCTCGGATGGGTGATCAATCACTCCAAAAGCTGTCTCTGCCTGTCTCAGGTGTTAGACTTCTTGGGGGCTCGTTTTGACACTCGCCGCGGTCGAGTGTTTCTGACTCCCGATCGTTGTCAAAAGCTGCTGTCTCAGATCGAACTCTTCCGGCATCAGGTGGCGCCTCGGGCCTGGGACTACCTACAACTCTTGGGATCCATGGCAGCTACCATCGATCTGGTTCCCTGGGCGCGGGCACATATGCGTGGCTTGCAGAAGGCGCTTCTGTCCCGCTGGTCGCCAGTGTCCGAGGACTATCAGGTATGTCTTCCGCTCCCTTCTGCGCTGCAGCTAAGCCTGCGGTGGTGGCGGAGACCATGCAGTCTCCTCCGGGGGATGCCCTTGGAAGCGCCCCGTTGGGTTCTAGTGACGACAGACGACAGTCTTTCCGGCTGGGGGGCTCATTGCGAGTCACATACGGCGCAAGGAGTTTGGTCTCCTCGAGAGGCTCGTTGGTCCATCAACCGTCTTGAGACGCGGGCGGTACGGTTGGCCTTGCGAAAGTTTCTACCTTTGATACGGCAGCGAGCGGTTCGCGTTCTCTCCGACAACGGTGGCGTACCTCAATCGCCAAGGGGGTACGAAATGCCCGGGAGTATCCGCCGAGATGGGTCTTCTCCTTACCTGGGCAGAGAGACATCTTCAGACGATCTCCACACAGCATATCGTGGGGACGAGCAACATCAAAGCCGATTTTTCTCAGCCGGAACACCCTAGATCCCGGGGAATGGGCTCTCGACATGGACATTTTTCAAGACATTGTCCGCACATGGGGACGACCGGAGGTGGATCTCATGGCGACGGCGACGAATGCCAAGGCACCGATCTTCTTCAGCCAATGGAGAGACCAGGGGTCGCACGGGTTGGATGCCTTGTCGCAGGCATGGCCGACACACCTTCTCCTGTATGTCTTTCCCCCGTGGTCCATGATCGGCAAGGTGCTGCAGCGGGTCCGGGAACATCGCGGCCCAGTGATTCTGGTAGCTCCGGATTGGCCTCGCAGACCCTGGTATGCGGACCTCATCCGAATGACTCGCGGCCCTCCTCTACGGCTGGGAGCTTATCCGGGGCTTCTGCGGCAAGGGCTGATCGCCATGGAAGACCCGGCTCCTTACTCACTTACGGCTTGGCTCTTGAACGCCATCGGCTAACTCACAAGGGGTACTCTCCTAGTGTGATCGCGACCCTGCTCCAGGCGCGTCGTTCCTCCACGTCTATGGCGTATGCTCGGGTGTGGCGCCTTTTCGAAGCTTGGTGTTCACCCCGCAAGCTCTTACCTTTTCGCTGTGGCATTCCGGACATTCTTGCCTTTCTACAGGCCGGTCTCGATAAGCGGCTTGCCCTGGGTACGCTGCGGGTTCACATAGCGGCATTGTCCTGTTTTAGGGGGCCAATCGCGGGGCGTTCCATCGCGTCGCATGTGGACGTTTCGCGGTTCCTGAAAGGGGTTAGAACCTGCGGCCCCCCCTGCGGGCGGTGGTCCCGGCGTGGGATCTCACTCTCGTGCTCCGTGCCCTAGCTGCTTCGCCCTTTGAGCCGTTGTCGGCCTGTTCTCTGCGCGATTTGATGTTAAAGACGGTTTTCATGGTGGCCATAACCTCAGCCCGACGGATATCCGAGCTTCAAGCTCTTTCTTGCCGAGATCCCTATCTCTCCTTTACTGCGGAGGGGGTCTCGCTTCGGACGATGCCCTCTTTCTTACCCAAAGTGCTTACGCCGTTTCATGTCAATCAGCCTCTTTTCCTGCCTTCCTTTTCGGCGGAACAGTGCACTGGACGGCATCGTCGGTTGCGAGCGGTGGACCTTCGGAGAGTCCTTCTACATTATTTGAAGGTCACTAACTCCTTTCGGGTGTCTGATCATCTCTTTGTGCTTTCTGCGGGTCCGCGACGCGGGTCAGCCGCTTCTAAATCCACGATTGGCGGTGGTTGCGTAGGGCCATTGAGGCGGCCTACATCCTTCAGGGGAAGCCAGTGCCAGTGGGGCTCCACGCCCATTCCACTTGAGCTCAAGCGGCTTCGTGGGTGGAGCGCTCCCAGGTGGCCACTCTGGACATTTGCCGAGCAGCGACGTGGTCGTCTTTGTCAAAGTTTGTCCGTCATTATCGGTTGGATGTTGACGCTCGGCAGGATGTTCGGTTTGGGGCTTCCGTACTTTCGGCGGCCTTGGGCCCTCCCTGAGAATCGGTAGCTTGGGTACTGCCTGTTTGTCTGGACTGGTCTAGCAGTATGAGCTGGAAGGAAAAATTTCACTTACCGTTAATTTCCTTTCCTGGAATACTGCTAGACCAGTCCAGAACCCACCCAGTTACCGGTTACAATCCTTTTGGTGCAGTGGAGCCGCCGTCCTACATTATTCACCTTTTTCAGGCGTTCAGGCTGCCTGTTGGTGAGCGCCTCCGGCGGGGTTTTCGTTCAGCCCTTAGTCTCTGGAGATGCCTTCAGCATTTTTGTACATAGTTGGATCGTATCCTCCCTTGGGGGGGTGGTTTTGGATCTTAGGAGTTCTGCTTTTAACGTTACTGAGGAAGACCCCTAGGGGTAGTCCCATATCATCAGAGTACAGCCTATCAGAGCTCTGGTATAGTTTTCTGTCTCCAGGATCTGCTGGCAGGGGAACACAACCCGTTTGTCTGGACTGGTCTAGCAGTATTCCAGGAAAGGAAATTTAACAGTAAGTGAAATTTCTCCATATACTGCGCTATTCTGCATCAGTGTGGTTTACATTGAACAAACTTAAATTACATTGAACAGGGCATTATAACTTGGAGATAACTATTTTACAGGGAACATGGGCTATGGAGGGTTAAGTGGCTTGCCCAAGACCACAAGGAGCACCTGTGGGACTAGAAACCCCAGTCCTTCCGGCCCAAGGTTGCTGTCCTCTAGTGGGATTTGAACCCCTGACCTTCCGGCCTGAAGTACCTTGCCCCAACCACTAGGCCACTCCTCCACTCCTCCATTTTATTGCATTGGCTATTTCCTCCTCCTTTTGAATCTTTGCCTTCCTGACTACTTTGCTAGCTTCTCTAAGTTTTTCCAAATACAGATGCCTGTCTTCCTCTCTCTGTGATCTCTTGTATTTCATGAAGGCCTCCCTCTTTTTCTTCACTTTTTCAGCTACTTCTTTCGAAAACCATAGCGGTCTCCTTTTCCTTTTACCTTTATTTACCATTTTAACAAAAAGGTCATCTGCAAATTTGATCACTTCGCTCGTTTTTCCCATTTTCAGGTCATTTATGAAGATGTTAAAAAGCAGCGGGCCCAGCGCAGATCCCTGGGGTACTCCACTATTCGCCTTTCTCTACTGGGAAAATTGGCTACTTAGCCCTACCCTCTGCTTTCTATCTTTTAACCAGTTCCTGATCCACAATAGTACACTGCCTCCTATTTCTATAACTTTTTAATTTTGCCAAGAGCCTCTCATGAGGGACCTTGTCAAAGGGTTTCTGAAAATCCAGGTACACTATATTAACCAGCTTATCTTGGTCTACCTGTTTAGTCACACCTTCAAAAAAAATATAGCAGATTAGTAAGACAAGATTTGCCTTGACTAAATCCATGTTAGCTTTCTCCCATTAAACCATGACTGTTTCTACTTGTTCGGTAATTTTATTCTTTATAATGGTTTCTACCATTTTGCCGGGTGCCAGCGTCAGGCTTACTGGTCGTAGTTTCCTGGATCGTCTCTGGAACCCTTTATAAAACTGGCATTACATTGGCTATTCTCTGATCTTCAGGTACTACAGATGATTTTTTATTAATTTTTTATTAAGTTTTAAACAAAGTTACAAGAAGTATCTGGTGATAGAAACATGAGAATAATAATCAACAAGGAAAACTATTACCAAAAAAGGAAACCTCAACATAGTTGAATCTGTCTCAAATTAGACCACAATAAAAGTGGGGCAGAGTTCTATTAAATGGGGAAATCAAAAAAGAAATGAATAACATCTCAAATCCAAATAAGGGCAATAGGTACACACCCTAGCACTCATACATTACAATGTGTTCCCTTTTCTAATCATCACTACTCCCCCTCCCCCCCAGGCCCAACGGCTTCTTAAGGTCGAGAAAGACCCGAAGCTGCTCAGGTGCAAAGAAAATATATTTTACCCCAACATACGAAACATAACACTTATAAGGATAACATAAACGAAAGCTGGCCCCTAAAGCAACCTTCTCTTGTCGCATTGCTAAAAACAATCGCCTCTGCTCCTGCATAGCACAACTCGCATCAGGAAAAATTCTTAGTCTTCCTCCATAAAAGGTACAGACAGATTTTTGAAGTACAATGACAGTACTCTGGAAAGATATGTTTCAAACACAAAGCTAACCAATAAGTTAGATCGAGCCAAAACTGAGACACAGGAACTTTCAAGAAAATTAGACAAATTATCAGGAACATCAGGAATAAAGTTGGGTGAATCCTGTCCAACTTTCTTAACAGGTAAAAAGTAAGCTTTTGTTATCGGAGGAAATACAGATTCGGGAATAGAAAGGACCTCACGTATATACTTCTTAAAAGTATCTAAAGGAGAAACATGTAAAGCATGGGGAAAATTTAAGATTCTCAAGTTTAAGCCCCTGAACTTATTCTCAAACTGTTCCAGTTTCTGATCACAGAATTAGAGTCACTAACTTCTCTAGTAAATTCGGAAAATTTCTCATGGGTTTCCTTCTCCAAGTTCTGATGTTATAAAGAGTTTTGAGCCACTACCTGCATCAATGCAGAGACATCCGATGCACACTTCGAAACTAGCTTCCAGCTTTACTTACAAAGTCCAAATAGCTGACAAAGAGATCTCACCAGAATTCTGTTGTTGAAGAACTGAGGGCTGAACTTCCGACTGTGAAATCTTTTCCGCTACGAGCAAAGCCCCCGGCGCAAGTCCACCAGCCATATTGGGACCATCAGCAGGCAGCTCTCCCTGGACCTGAAGGGGTGAGCGTGGCATTGAACACTTAAGTCTGTTGCCGTACTACTCCACCTTTTTCCACCCTCCCCCCCTCAATGGAGGACTATAGGTCGATGTCACCAGGACCCAGTTCCAAAGACTCCGGGTCTAGCAGGGCAGGGGAACCCGGCTGTGGGTCTGGTGTCTGTTGCTCAACTGCCTCCCCATTAGTGCTTTGCAGTAGCGAGCCCTCCTTGACAGCCTTCTCGAGCGCCAGGGCCTTCAGGAGTAGCACATCAATCTGCTGCTGTCCTGCCATGGTGGAAACACCTTTAGCCGCCTTAGGCTTGGTGTTGCCTTGCCGCTTAGGAGCCATATCAGTAAGGAAAAAAGCAAGGAAAAAGCTGAAGCGCAACACATCTAAGGTGCCACCATCTTGACTCCACCCCCTCCTTCGGTCCCACAGATGATTTTAAAGATAGTTCACAGATTATTAATAGTAGGTCTGCAATCTCCTCTTTCAATACATTTGGATGTATATCATCCGGTCCAGGTGATTTACTACTCTTCAGTTTATCAATTACTTGTTACATCTTCCCGGTTTATCAATATTTCTTTCAGTTCTTCCAATATATCACCTTTAAATACCATTTCAGGCATGAGTAACTTCCCTACATCTTCTTAGTAAAGCCTCTGGCCTCCTCTCAAATGTAGGAGAGAGGGACAAAAACACCCCAGACCAGCTCTCACACAACCGGGCAAGAAGGAAGTGGGAAAAGGAGGGAGGGTTCTGGACGCACCAGGTTTTACACCCCTGAGTACCTGAAGCCAGCCTAGCTGGCCCTGGCCATCTTTTATCTTTATCTTTATTTGTCTGCTTGCTATACCGCCCAAGCGCAAGCATCAGGGTGGTGTACAATTGATCAGTAAGGCTGCAGGGAAGTTAAAAGAGAAAAGAATGCCACTGTATCAATAGGAAAGTGACAGATGAAGGGCAAGTAGAAAAGAAAGAGACAGAGACACCAGTTATACGAGGGAGGGGGGCATAGGGTCTGAGTCAGAGGGAGGATGATCTTGCTTTGAGTGGAGCACCACAGCACAAGACTGGTCTTAGGCAAGACCAGCCACGAGAAAGGACAGACCTTAATCTCTCTCTCTCTCTCTCTCCTCATGTCAATCCAGGCTGCACAGACCTACCTCACCCACTGATGGAGTCTGAGAAATACTGTTTTGGGTTTTGGCTATAGGCTGCAGAGGACCTTATATAGAAAGGCATCATCAAACTAGTTGTTCTCAGTCTCCATCTGCTGGGAGGAGTGTAAACACACGTGTCTGGACTGGTCTGAAGGGGACCATAAGGAAGTGTGTGGATTTGTGGGGGCTGGGGTGAATGATTTCGGAGGGTCAAAAGCAGCTGATCATGTGTGCAAAGCATAGGGCAATATACCTATTTGGGCTGGATTGGTGGTGGAATTAAGGTCTAGCATGAAGTTTATTGTTGTATTCTTAGTCTCCTAATCAATAAATGTCAAGTAAAAAAAAATATTGATTTTGCTGCTAATGTATGCCCAACAGTGTATTGATGTCCATGGCAATTAGCAAGCTTTTTTGTTTGTGCAGATTTTTTTGTGCACACATTATTTGCATTCATTTGTATATAGCATCAGATGTAAACCTTTTTTAAGTGTTCATTACAAAATGGTGATAAACTTCAGGGCACGGCTTTAATGCATCTCTTGTTACATTAGCATCTCAGATTAAGAAAGTAGTTGCTGCACAGGTTTTCTCTGTGCTTAAGGTTAGAGAATGCTCTTACCTTATTTCTTAGGTTTTTATATCTTTAATCAAGCTAGGCTTCTTTTAAATTTGATTTGTTTTGATTGAGTTCTCATTCCCAATTTTATTCTTAGTAATTTTCTTGCGTCTCTGTAAAATGTTAGCCCTTTATATTGTAGCAGCAAAGCGCAGACAAACCAATGATACCAGGAGTCTGTTCAGAAGGTCCAAATCATTTATTTGTGCACAAGTCTCGAACCAGTCAATTTCAAAATGGCTGAGCAAAGTTTTCAAGCATTACAACAACTTTTATAGACTTTTGTTCCATTCTAGGTATAGAAAAACATTTCATTGGTCCCGGTAACCTCCCGTACCTCTTCCATTGGTCCCGGTACTGATAAGTTTATCCAATTATGTCCCTTCTGTGGGCATGACACCTGCATGCCCCCCTTCTAGTCCCAATTACAATGGTCAGTTCATCAACTTGTTACTTTCACACTCTCAAGGCCATAGAACCAATTTGTGCGTGCAGAGGAGCAGGGTTCTGCAACTCCTCTGTCAGCACTCCCAATTATTTCTTTGCAGATGTACTTTTTCTTATCAGTAACTTTTAAACATGTCTTTTCTGTATTTTTCCATCTTTCGGCTCTGCCGTTCTGCCTACCTAAGCTAATTCAATACTTCTACTAAGTTCTATCTTACAATAGCAGCATATTGGGGGATGTGCAATCCTATATGCCTCTCCACAGGCCTCATTTACAGGTCAAGCTAGCCATGCTGGCCTGCGTATGTTCAGACACCGTGGGTCACAGGCCTGCACCTTCCACATTCCCCCCTTTGATTAATCTCACCCTATTACTCAATAAGGTGTGAGAGTTAAATCACCTTTAGAAGAATCACATCATGATTGAAGGATTTCTACTAGGACTAGCTTTGTATAAAGCCATTATTTTAGTTGCGGTCTTCCGCTCTACTGTACTATCAATAGCATTATGAATGGAACGCATACAACATGGGATTAAACATGGTAATAAGAAGATAACAGCAACAAGGATTAGTACTAAAACAATGAAAGTCTTAAATCCTCCCAGCCAAGAGAAAAGGTTAGCAAACCAGTTAGGAAATTTCAATGCGTGCCAAGTCTGTACTGGCACATAAGCATGTCTTTGCATATCTTTAGCAATTTCTTCAACTACTTGACCCTTATCATCTATTTTCAAACAGCAATTAGTTAAATTCAGCTTACCACATACTCCTCCTTCAGCTGCTAACAAATAATCAAGTGCTAAGCGGTTCTGGTATATAGCAGTGCGCATCTGAGTACTTTGTCTAGCTAAGAGCGTAAGAGCATGACTAGTTTCATTGGTTATTATTTCAACTACTGCTTGTAAGCGAATAATACGATTAATCATATAGATTGGAGTACGATAACCATACATACCATCGTCATTCCAAGTGGCAGGTCCATAATACTCAATAATTCTTTCTGGTGGCCAATCATCACCTTGCCACTTTTCCCACTTGCCTATCTGTAAGGCTTCTCTTTTCTGTCTTAATGCTCTCTTGTGTCGGTGGGTAGTGTATACAGGGTATCCTAATTGTTCTCCATGTTCAGTGTTTAAAAGAAAGAAGGAAGGTCTGATGGTTCCTAAGACACATGCTCCTCCCCAGTGTGGCGGGAGTTGTGCATATGCTCGGTTTCCACAGATCCAATATAGGCCAGGTGGGGCTTGCCAGGCTTGGACTTTGGCAAGGTTAGTCCATAGACCAGCAAGTTCAGGAAATCTGGCTAATGGGTTAGGAGGTTCAGGATGTCTGATTCCTGACCACCAAGCTGTCTTTTTGGTCGTGGCATTATAGTACTTCTGGCTAAGACAGACCAGCTGTCCTACCTTTTGGGTGAACTGAGGTCCAGTTCTGGCATAGCAAAGACGTCCAACGATTGAGTGCGCTAACACCCATTCACTGGTAGTCTTGTGTAATTCAGTCTGATTGTAAATCATGGAATAATTCAATTCTTGGGCTTCCCATGGCCATTGGTCTCCCATTTGGGTTCCGCCACAGAAATAACAATCTGTGATCTTAAGACTAGATACTACTGCTCCAGCTAATTCTAAAAATAAATTCTGTGAGGGATGAGGGATCTCAAACTTATTTACATGCATAGCTTCATAAAAGGTATTATGAATATGATATTTAGATGACTTGTGGGCTTGGGTATTCAATCTGATATACACAATGGTCCCTGGATCTATTGCTCCTCCAGCAATACGTAAACCAAACTTGTATCCTTGTTTCCATGCATGGGGATTGTGTATACGTAAGTGTAAGGGGTTGCAAGCATCTTTCTGACATTTATCATTTGTGGTTGGCTTGGTTAGAGTAGCCATCCGTTTATCTATTTTCTCATCAGTTATACCAGTGTTCCAGGTAGCATAAAAAACACATCCCCAATACGGGCAATAGTAATCTGCCGCTGTAGCAGTACTATAGCCTGATCTCGTTTTACCTGTACACTTCCACCAATTTGTGGCACCTTCTGGACACATATACTTATGGTCATTTCGATACGCTTTCTCCCATGTACCACAGGTGGACTGACTATCTCTATTAATGGCATTACATGCATCAAAATTCAAAACAGCAGGTTTAGTAATGTCCTTAAGTGGTGGTGTAGCAGCTAATATAGGTCCATCTGCATCCTTCCATCTTATTTCCAACGTGTAATAGGATGGATTCTGATGCGGATTATAGCATGCTTTGATTTTGCCATGAGTGCAAACATTTAGTTCAGTGGTGTTATAGATACACCGAGTTACTGTTCCCTTGCAGGTATAGTAAGAATGATAAAGCAAAGTTTGAGTTACTTTCAGTCCAGTTCTAGTAGAAGTAATGCAAGCAGTGCATGGAGGTAAAGCATAAGTCAGTTCAAAACCTCCAAAGAAGGCAACCAAGGCAAAGCAAAAGCAAAGATACATGTTGATGTTGATTGGAGTTCTTCTGAATCCTCAGCTTGCTGATCTTGATCACGACGGTCTTTTATTCTTCGTCCCGTTTGCTAATGAAGCAATTTAACGGGTGCTGAGTGTTGATTGAAGATCCTCAGGTTGTCCAGTACACATTGACCAACTTATTAGCAATTTCAGTTGGCTTGTGAAGTCTGGCTTAGTCAATGTAGTCTCAAATCACACACAAATTGGGTTCGTTGAAACAAAACTGTTGCTGCATGGAAAACAGCAATCCTCTTCGAAAGACTTGGCTACTGCAAAGCACCTGTGATGAAGTGTCTAAGCTGCTGGTTGCCGTCTCAGAGTAACTCGCAAGGGTGCATCAGGATGCTGTTCTGCTGTCCACTGCTCTGGTTCAGGATCGGCGGCAGGCTTGACTCTGCTGTGGTGGATCCAGGCGTCGATCTCGGCTACCTTTACTGCAGTTGGGGTAGACAGGATGACGATGTACGGTCCCTTCCAATGGGGTTCCAACGGTGTCTTCTTCCAATCTTTGATCCACACCGAAGTACCAGGCTGATAGGGATGCAAAGGTTCCGTCAAGTTGATAGGCAACTGGTCTTGGATCCACGTATGGAGAGTCTGCAGAACAAAACTAAGAGCTAGGAGTTCTTGTCTGGTTACTTCTGAACCAATCTGGGCTAAACTTCCTTTGATTCCCTGCACTATTGGTGGGGGTTTACCATACAAAACTTCAAAAGGGGAAAATCCTGTTGACTTTACAGGAGCTGAGCGTATTCTGAGTAAAGCTATGGGGAGCACTTGGGGCCATTTCAAGTGTGTCTCCTGACAAAGCTTGGACATTTGGGCTTTCAAGGTACGATTCATTCGCTCAACTTTCCCTGAACTCTGGGGTCTGTATGCAGTGTGGAGTTTCCATTGTATCTGCAAGGCTTTTGCTAACTGCTGAGTAACTTGGGAGACAAATGAGGGTCCATTGTCTGACCCTATTACTGCTGGGATTCCAAATCTGGGGACAATCTCTCTCATTAAGACTTTGGTAACTTCTCGGGCTTTCTCAGTTCTGGTTGGGAATGCTTCTACCCACCCAGAGAAAGTACAAACTAATACTAATAGGTAATGGTATCCACTGGCTTTTGGCATTTCGGTAAAATCAACTTGGAGGTTGTGCATGGGGGTGACACCTCCTGACTGAACTCGGGGTGCCGTAATAAGGCCTTGCTTGGCATTATTTTTGGCACAGGTTAGACATTGACGTGCTACTGAGGCTGATATGGTTGTCATCAGAGGGATGTAGAAATGTGGTCTGAGTGCTTTTTCCATAGCACTCTTCCCATAGTGGGTGGCTTCGTGGAAGGCTTTGACAAAGGATGGTCCTAACAGTTCAGGAATTACTATTCGTTCAGGAGGTTGACTGCCCTCTTCTGGTGGCAGCTCAATCCATCCATCTTTCAGTATTCCATCTTCTCTGTTACAATAGTAATCCAATTCTTTGGTGGTATATCGTGGGGTCCATAGATTCAAAGGTACTGGAAACAATGCTGCTTGCATCGGCATAGCTTGTGGGGCAATCTGTCCTGTCATAGCTGCTTGTCGTGCTGAGGCATCTGCAAATCTATTTCCTCGGGCAACTTCTCCTTTTCCTGCTTGATGTCCTCTACAATGCATGACAGCTACACGTGTTGGGGCCCAAACTGCATCAAGTAACATCAATATCTCGGGACCATACTTGACTGATTTTCCTCCGGATGTGATGAGTCCTCTTTCTTTATAGAGAGCTCCATGGGCATGCAAGGTAGTGAAGGCATATTTGGAATCTGTATATACATTTAGCACAAGTTTTTCTCCTAACAACAATGCTCTGGTGAGTGCTATCAATTCGGCTTTCTGGGCTGATGTTCCTGAGGCTAGAGCTGATGATTCAACTACTTCGTGTTGAGTGACGACTGCATATCCGGCACAGCGTCGTCCATCAAGGATGAGACTGCTCCCATCAACATAATAGATCTGGTCAGGATTGTCTATGGGCACATCTGTCAAGTCAGGTCGACTGGAGAACACAGTCTCCATGACTTCGATACAGTCATGTTCTGGGAGTTCTTCACTGATGGGTATCAAGGTGGCTGGATTCAAGGCATGGCTCACTTCAAGTTGTATTTGTGGGTTTTCACATAACATGCTCTGGTACTTCAACATTCGGGAATTGGTGAGCCAATAATTTGCTTTTTGTTCCATCAGGGCAAGGACTGCATGTGGCACAGTGACTCGTATGTTCTGTCCTAGTGTGAGCTTGTCTGCTTCACTCACTAGTAGTGCTGTAGCTGCAACTGCTCTCAAGCAAGGTGGCCATCCTTTGGCCACAGGGTCCAATTGTTTCGATAGGTATGCTACAGGTCGCTCCCAATTTCCCAATTTCTGAGTCAACATGCCCAAGGCATTTCCCTGTGCTTCATGTACAAACAAGTGGAAAGGTTTATGGACATCTGGTAGTCCAAGTGCTGGTGATGACATTAATTCTTCTTTTAACTTCTGGAAGGCTGTATCCTGCTCAAGTCCCCACTCCAGTGGTGACTTTTCTTCTCCTTTTGTGGCTTCATACAGTGGTTTGGCAATTTGGGCAAAGTTAGGTATCCAGATTCGGCAATATCCTGCCGCTCCCAGAAAGGCTCTGACTTGCTTTCTGGTTGTTGGAGTTGGAATTCTGCATACTGCTTCTTTTCTTTCTCTGCCTAATCTTCTGCTTCCTTGGGTAATACGAAAACCCAAGTATTTCACTTCTTTTTGGCATAGCTGTGCTTTGGCTCTGGAAACTTTGTATCCAGCTTCATCTAGTAACTGCAAGAGGTCTTTGGTGGCTAGTATACATTCACTTTCTGATATGGCAGCTATCAACAGATCATCCACGTATTGGAGAAGCACTCTCTTCCCCGGGGCTACTGGATAGCTTGAAAGGTCTTGATTCAGTGCAGCACTAAAGATGGTAGGTGAATTCTTAAATCCTTGGGGTAATCTTGTCCAGGTGAGTTGGCCCCCTCTTCCAGAGATGGGGTCCTGCCATTCAAATGCAAACAATATTTGGCTTACTGGGGCTAATCTTATGCAAAAGAATGCATCTTTCAAATCCAGTACAGTGAAATGGGTAGCTTCAGCAGGTATCAGTCCTAGAAGAGTGTAAGGATTGGGTACAACTGGATGTATGGTTTCAACTGCATCATTTACTCTTCTTAAATCTTGTACTGGGCGATAATCATCTGTCCCAGGTTTCTTTACTGGCAAAAGTGGAGTGTTCCATGGGGATTGACATACTTTTAGTAGGCCATACTCGAGCAATCTTTGTAGGTGGCGATGAATGCCTTCAATTGCGGCTCTTGGGAGAGGGTACTGTTTGACGTGCACTGGTGTAGCACTAGGCTTGAGGGTTACAATCACTGGAGCTATATGCTTGGCTAGGCCTGGGGGACTGCCTTCTGCCCATACTCCAGGTGGTGCATCGATGTTCTTTAAAGTCTGTTCAAAATAGGTATCTTGGATGGAGTCATCAACGTAATACCTCCATTCTTCTTCTCGGGGCACTGTCAGCAGCATTACTCCTGCTGGTTTGGCTTGGGAATTTACTGTCATTTGCATTTCTCCTTGTTCAGAGAAAGATATTTGTGCTTGAAGCTTGGCTAACATATCTCGTCCCAGTAGTGGTACTGGACATTCGGGCATGTAAAGGAATTGATGAGTTACTTGCTGTCCTCCTAGACTGCATATTCGATTTTGAAGAAAAGACTTTGTGGCTTTGGCACCAGTTGCTCCTATAATGGTGACTGCTTTTGTAGTAAATGGGGCTATCTTTTTGTCTATTACTGAATGCTGTGCTCCAGTATCAACCATAAAGTTCATAATTTGGTCTCCTATTTGTATTCCGACCATAGGCTCCTGGAGACCTAAAGCAAACTTGGAGCCCGGTCTGTCCTAATCCACGTCATCCTCATCATGGGCTGGTGTGGCCAATGCTTGAATGGCTCCTCCTCCTCTCTCGCTGGAATTGTTCTCGATTGGCTCCTCCGCGATTCCGGGGACGGCCTCGTCTTTCTTCTCGCCACTGATGATCGTTGTCGTCATCTTGCTGGGCGTCTTCGAGTTGCGGGCACGTATCTCTCCAATGTCCTTCCTCTCTGCAATAGGCGCATTGGTTCACGCCTAGTCTCTGGGTCCGGCCTCCGCCTTGACCCCGCCCTCTTCCTCTGCTCCTTCGACTAGGGACACCTCCCCTTTTCTTTTCAACTATGGCCGCAGCCAAAAAATCAGCTTTCTTCTTCATCTTTCTATCACATTCTCTCTGTCTTTCAGTATCACGATTCACATACACTTTATGAGCGACTTCCACTAACTGTGTTGCATTCATGCCCGCAAACCCTTCTAATTTCTGTAATTTACGTCTAATGTCTGGTTGAGACTGGTTTACAAAAGCAGAATTCACCATACATAAACTTCCTGGTGCCTCGGGATCATAGGGAGTATACATTCTGTATGCTTCAGTTAATCTCTCATAAAAATCTGCTGGGCTCTCATCTATCCCTTGGATAACTCCTGCAACTTTGGAAAGGTTCATAGCTTTTTGGCCCCCCCCTTCTCAGGCCTTGTAAAAAGCCTTGGCGAAAACGGGCTAGGGCTGTGGATCCTTCATCTGTATTTGGATCCCATTGGGGGTCTTCATTCGGGAATTCTCTCTGAGCTGCTTCCCGACGGTCTATTATATTCTGCCCTGGTCCCGGAGCTACGGGGTTCTCTGCCATCCATTCAATAGCTGCTTTTCTAATTCTTGCTCGTTCTTCTGTTGTGAATAGGGTGGTCAGGAGCTGACGGCAATCTGGCCAAGTGGGTTGGTGAGTTTCCATAATACTAGTTACTAATTCTGTCAGCTCCTGGGGCTTACTAGTATAGGAGGCATAATGCGACCTCCAATTTAATAAATCAGTTGTAGAGAAAGGGATATACACATAAGTTAGGGGTCCCGCTACCACTTCATCATTATCATTCTTTACGGGCACTCCCGGGACTTGCCGTAAGGGAAACATTTTTGCTGTAGTAGGTGTCTTTTGGGATCTAAGGGTTATTGTCGTGATTGCCTTAGAAGGAGTCACTTTCTTTTTCTCAACAGGTTTTGCTTTGGGTTTCTCTTTTACTGGCGTGCTAGTGCTAGCGCTAGTGCTGGCTTTCTCGATTACTTGTACACTGTCCTCCTCATCTGGGGGATCCACTCTTTCTCCTTCTTCTGGCTCACTTTTTATGTCCTCCTCTTCTCTTTCCACTAATTCCTCGTCTTCCTCCCCTCCGGGAGGTGGATCAGGGGTTGGGTCCCGCTTCGGCTCCGGCCGTCTCTGGGGTTCTGGGGCAGGACGCCGGGCTACTCTTATTGGACCTGGGGTTCGGGGCTGCCTGTGAATTATTTCTGGGGAATCAGGATCTACCAGGATGGGCTTCTTTCTGGCTTTCTTATCCTGCTCTTTCATTTTGGGCTGTTCCGCTTTCTGTCTAGAATCTGTTTTCGCTAACATTATTCTGCACTGTTCCTCATAACAGCGCTGCGCCCAGGGGGGCGGGTCTTCACAAATACTTAACCAGGAATCTATATAGGGGTACTGATCGGGGTGCGCTACCCGCACTCTACGGTGTATTGACTGAATAATCTCTACATTGAACGTTCCCTCTCGGGGCCAGATGGGGTCTAGATCGGGCCACTCCCTAGTACACAAAATCTGCAAATGGGCTGCTGTCATTTTAATACCATAATCTCCTGAATATCCCTCTTTAAAATGTGCGATCATACATTCTAATGGAGTGTTTCTAGTAGACCCCGCCCCTCCCATTTCGATGTGTGCGCGCAACAACAGACAGAAGGGAAAAGGAGGGCGGACCGTGGGTAAGGGGTCCTCACGGTCCTGGAAACGTATAGGGAATACAAATAACAAGACAAGACGACAATCGCTTCCCCCTTTTCGCGACCTGAACGCGGTCGCCCGGTCAGAAAATGCGCTACTCAGGGGTCCGCCTTCACTTGGTCCGTGCTGCCAGACCTCTCATTCACACTTCGTTCACACAATCATGCTAGCAACGTATCCCAGAATGCATTCGTTTCTATCTGTTCTGACTAGTCTTTTTCCCAATTACAAAAAGGATGAGGGTTTCACCCGGCGAATTCCCATGCGGGGTTACTCGGCTCTTCCTTGAGAGTTGATCATGCTCTCTTACCAATTCCCAATATCTCGAGATTACAAATTCCAAATTCCAAGTTCCAATGGCAGTACTGCTCTTTCTATTTCTGTCTAGACCCAAAATCAAAACTATACTCACCGGATCCGGTCCTCAAACTTCCCAAGCAGGCGCATGAGTTGGACCTCGGACTCCCCTCACTCGGGTTCGAGGCGTTGGCTCCAACCGGGCCCGGCACCCGCCGAGGTCCGACCAGCTCCCTCCGATACAAGGGACCGGTGGCGCCAGGGAGCAGCCCTCGTCGGAAGGGCGCGATCCCGGCAGGACCAAGCCTATGGAGGCGGAAAGTCGTGGTATATTGCCCTATATACACTTTGATTCCACAACTTCCCGGCCAACGCACCAAGAATATGTAGCAGCAAAGCGCAGACAAACCAATGATACCAGGAGTCTGTTCAGAAGGTCCAAATCATTTATTTGTGCACAAGTCTCGAACCAGTCAATTTCAAAATGGCTGAGCAAAGTTTTCAAGCATTACAACAACTTTTATAGACTTTTGTTCCATTCTAGGTATAGAAAAACATTTCATTGGTCCCGGTAACCTCCCGTACCTCTTCCATTGGTCCCGGTACTGATAAGTTTATCCAATTATGTCCCTTCTGTGGGCATGACACCTGCATGCCCCCCTTCTAGTCCCAATTACAATGGTCAGTTCATCAACTTGTTACTTTCACACTCTCAAGGCCATAGAACCAATTTGTGCGTGCAGAGGAGCAGGGTTCTGCAACTCCTCTGTCAGCACTCCCAATTATTTCTTTGCAGATGTACTTTTTCTTATCAGTAACTTTTAAACATGTCTTTTCTGTATTTTTCCATCTTTCGGCTCTGCCGTTCTGCCTACCTAAGCTAATTCAATACTTCTACTAAGTTCTATCTTACAATAGCAGCATATTGGGGGATGTGCAATCCTATATGCCTCTCCACAGGCCTCATTTACAGGTCAAGCTAGCCATGCTGGCCTGCGTATGTTCAGACACCGTGGGTCACAGGCCTGCACCTGCCACAATATCTATTAGTGCTTGGCCATTGCCGTGTGGGCCTAATTCAACATTTTCATCAGAAAAAAGGTTGATTGGATGTCATACTGCTGTTTCATTCTAGTTTCTTTAACAATTTTCTTTCTTTTGTTTGGTCCATATATATTTTGAGGAAAGCTTGGTGAGATGCTAGATCTGGGTCTGACAGATACCCTCCTCCTGCTGGTGGGGGGGAAGGGGAAGATACAGAAACTATACCATCCCTTTCCCCACCAACAAATACAGGCGCAGAATCCTTCTCTCCGTCTGTGGGGGATATGCAGGATCTGGGCACCTTTCTCTCAGAAAGTGGTACAAGCTCTTTCATCAATATCAATTGTTTTCTACTTTTAGTGGGAAAGCTAGCTGCACTGGAGGAGTTTCGGCTCCAGAAGGAAGACCTGATGGCCAGCTTTGCAGCCCTTGAAATGCTGCTGAAAAAGCAAGAGGAGGAACATAAAGAGATGATCTACAATCTAGAGAGGAAAGCTGTAATCGATAAAGACAGGTCAGTATAGAAGGCTGCTATTCTCTGATAGACCAGGGCAGGGTCCTTGTGGAACACAGCTGCTCACTGATAGGCCAGAACAGGGCCCTGTGGCACACTGCTGTTCATTGCTAGGCTGGGGAAGGGTCCTATGGCACACTGTTGCTTACTGATAGACCAATATATTACAAAACAATCCTCAAGGAGCCACAAAATCAAAAGCAAAAATTACAAGAATTCCAAACTAGGCAGAAAATTTATAATAAAAAAACAAAAAGCAAAAGAAAAAACTAAACACAAACCACATGTGAGCGGAAACAAAAAACCCGAACCAATTCAGGTAAAAAACTTCAATTATAGAGGAAAAAAGGACCTCAGCCAACCCTCCAGCCAACAACAAGGAGGAAGAGCCAATCAAAGGGCAATTATGTAACTATCATAGAAAAGACTCTACAAACATCAACGGTCCAGAAAAAATCCTCTATGAAGAACCCAAACTGGCGCACCGTTGAAATTGCACAAGCACGACACAGCGTAGCAACATAACAGCATGGCGCATCAATACTGCAAAAATAGTTCAAAGAACTTATCTGAGAAGGCAGCAGACCAACGAAGTAGTGCACGCAACAGTCTTGAAGAACAGTAAATCATTTGAGTTGTGCGCCGTAGCAGTCGAGGAGATCAGCAGGAGCCCTGACACTGGGTGTTTCGCCTCATGGCTTCCTCAGGGAGCTCAGAAATGTGACATGCCAAACATAATAACTGAAAAAACGCTGGTCATGGAGCTGTACACAGGAGCATGGGGGAGGTGCTGTGAACAGGTAGTTGAAAAGTCCACTGTGCTCCCGTGTACAGCTCCATGACCAGCGTTTTTTCAGTTATGTTTGGCATGTCACATTTCTGAGCTCCCTGAGGAAGCCACAAGGCGAAACACCTGGTATCGGGGCTCCTGCTGATCTCCTCGACTGCTACGGCGCACCACTCAAATGATTTACTGTTCTTCAAGACTGTTGCGATGCACTACTTCGTTGGTCTGCTGCCTTCTCAGATAAGTTCTTTGAACTATTTTTGCAGTATTGATGCGTCATGCTGTTATGTTGCTACGCTGTGTCGTGCTTGTGCGTTTCAATGCCGCGCCAGTTTGGGTTCTTCATAGAGGTATTTTTCTGGACCGTTGATGTTTGTAGAGTCTTTTTTATGATAGTGGCATAATTGCCCTTTGATTGGCTCTTCCTCCTTGTTGTTGGCTGGAGGGTTGGCTGAGGTCCTTTTTTCCTCTATAATTGAAGTTTTTTACCTGAATTGGTTCGGGTTTTTTGTTTCCTCTCACATGTGGTTTGTGTTTAGTTTTTTCTTTTGTTTTTTGGTTTTTTATTATAAATTTTCTGCCTAGTTTGGAGTTCTTGTAATTTTTGCACTGATAGGCCAAGGCAGGTCTGAGGAGTCTGTGCGATAGCTAAACTCAAAGTCAGTTGCATCTGTACAGGCTGAAGAAGGAAATGCTACATCGAGTGAACATGGTGGCAGCAGAATTTCGTAAGATATCAAATAATCAAATGGCAGAAACAACGAGGCGCACAATCCGAGAAAATGTGTCCATTTCGGCCCAACTCGCCAAGATGTCTGAGAAGAGCATGGAGCTAATTCAGGAGAAGGACTGGCTGCAGGAAACACAGAATGAGCAGTGCAAGCAGGTGGCTATGCTAGAGCACAATGAAAAACAACTGATAAGAAACCACCTGAGTAATCAGAAGGTGAGACATGGCTCTGTTTCCTCCCTCTCTCCCATCCTTACCAACAGTCAACGCTCTATAGCCATTAGGTTGCCAACTTTTTGAAAGAGAAAAAAACATACCACCTGCCACTGCCTGTGCTGCACCCCTGCCCTTTACTCCCCAATTAACTGCAACGATGGCAGCAGTACAGGCTTTCTCTGGTAGGCCACACCTGGGGGAAGAGGAGGAACAAGAGGTTGCATTCTTCAGCTCCCATTGAACTACAGTCACTTCCTCAGTCCTTCAACACTCTTATGCTCCCCCATACAATGTTAAATCCAAACATATATTCTGCTTCTGCAGATCTTCCCCCTGGCCCTCTGCCAACAATGGGTACAAAGTGGAGCACAGCCTAGGACATTTCCCCATAGAACTTGCCCTACAAAAAAAAATATTTCTGATTCTAATGTCATCTCAGGAACAGTAGCTCACAAATTAACTAAATGGCCCCAAGTTGCACAGAGTGTATAGATATCAGAAATAGCTTTGACTCTGCAATATATCCAGAAAGACTAGTCTGTTCAAATGTAGACCACAATTCATTGAAATGCCCCAACACAAAAAACAAAGAATCCTTGGAAGCTAACGTGGTCTCAGTACCGAGGGGAAGGAACAGAAACTTCTGATCCTAACCCGAAACTTCACATCAATGACCACAATCTCATAGCAACCAAGTTTTCAACGATATTTCTAAAATGGCATTCCAAACACTATAATGAAAAAATCGCTTAGCTTATCGTGGTCGGGCTTAAACTCCAACCCGTAGTCACTGGCGTAAGCTCTTCCACTTTCCCGACGCTAACCAGCGCTAGGCGTTTCGCCATCCAAGGTTCTTCAGGGGAAACTAAGCTTTTTATCATTGACACGCTAGCGTTCCCATCACAGACTTCTGCTGAACTGCTAGACGGAAGAACCTTGGATGGCGAAACGCCTAGCGCTGGTTAGCGTCGGGAAAGTGGAAAAGCTTACGCCAGTGACTACGGGTTGGAGTTTAAGCCCGACCACGATAAGCTAAGCGATTTTTTCATTATAGTGTTTGGAATGCCATTTTAGAAATATCGTTGAAAACTTGGTTGCTATGAGATTGTGGTCATTGATGTGAAGTTTCGGGTTAGGATCAGAAGTTTCTGTTCCTTCCCCTCGGTACTGAGACCACGTTAGCTTCCAAGGATTCTTTGTTTTTTGTGTTGGGGCATTTCAATGAATTGTGGTCTACATTTGAACAGACTAGTCTTTCTGGATATATTGCAGAGTCAAAGCTATTTCTGATATCTCAGGAACAGTAACATAAACCCTCTCGCTATTGGGCATACTGTGAAATAATATAAACCTGTATAGAAAAGTCTAGAGCCAATCTACCATTACAGCACTACTCACACAACAAGGACCCTGCCTAGGAAAAGGCTGCACTATAAATACTGCAGTGATCCCTAGAACATCAGCACACCTATTAGGAAAACCGAACTACACATTCTTACAGAGAAATGCCATGCTAACAGAATAACCAGCCTCCGTCACACAGGTAGACCCTCAAGAAATAAAAAATAAGGGTCCGATATTTAGTTAGGACGGCTAGGCACAGCACCTATCCGTTGCCACCATCCTCTAACCCCAGATATTCAATGTCGGGGTCATGCAGCCCTGGCACTGCATATCCAGGGCCGCCACACATGGCCGGAAGCCGCAGAGGCTAACGAGATAGCAGCGATATTGCACTGCTGCTCATTTAGCTTCTATGGGTAAAAGATAGGCCAGCTTTTGCAGCGCCTAACTGGGTAGCAGTGCAGTATTACCACTACCCGGTTAGCCTCTCTTGCCGCCCACGACACGCCACGGAATGCCCACAGTATGCCCTGATGCTAAGTGTTTAGCATCAGGGCATGTAGGGGAGAAGATCGGGGATATTCAGAGGCACTAACCGTGTTAGTGCCACTGACTGTCCTGCTGAGCGGCATTTACATGGTTTACAGGGCTGTAAACCGTGTAAATGCCTTTCGAATATTGAGCCCTAAGTAACCACAAACTGAAAATAAGAAATATGCTGATAACAATTAAACTGAAACCCCAAGAAGCTGGATGCCGCATTCAGTACGATGCCAGAAAAAACAGAAAGAGATGCTTGTCCCTTTGTAATGTGCGAAATGTAAAGGCAGCAAACATACTTTCCAAAAACTGACATATTCCAATAACTAATAGAAAAAAAAAATCATCTTTCCTGTCCAGCCATTTTATTTTAATTGTGCTGCTCCCAGGCTCTGGTTTCTGCTTTCCTCGATCTTCTCTTAACTCTTTTTCCAGGGTCGCTTATCCATTGGCCATTTCTTTCCCCTCCTGTCTTCGCTTCTTCCCTTACATCCATTGCCAGCATTGATTTCTTCTTCTCAGATTTCTTCCATTCATTTTTTTTTGGTTCTCTGACTAGATTTCATGCCTCCTTCTTTTCCAACCAGTCCTCATTCGTTCTCTTTTTATTGCAACTACCTACAGCTTTCCATTTCTTTCCCTCATCCCAGCTCTTCCAGTTCCCATTGCTCTCTCCATCCCCAATCTCTAACTTCTCTTTCCATATTGTCCTGCTAGACCATTCCAGACAAGTGGGTTGTGTTCCCCTACTGCAGATTGGTGGAAACAAAGAACCAATGAAAAGCCCAGATTTCAATGTCATCACTCCTATGCCTCTATTCACCTCGGCTGCCAGAGGTCCCGTCAGTATTTCTTTGTCTGCAGCAGATGGTGGATGGATTTTCTCCTCACTGAAGAAAATCTGAGGATTGAGAGGAAAATGTTGATTAAACGCTTCTGAATAACCACCTTGTGCGCAACGTGGGAGGCTCAAACTAGACTGCAGTCTTTTTGGTAGCTAAAAGAGGAGGGAAAATTTGTTTAGCTCCACGCTCTTATCATGATAAGAGACTGTTGAGCAGCCAGAAATTGGAAGGAATGGGAAGGATCTGGAAGAACACAGCAGCCTCACACTATCTCAGTGCCCCCTCCCTCCTCCTCTGTCCCCCCTGCTCTCTCCTGAAGATTGCAGAAGGCTCTCAGAGGGATCTGCCTGATAGCCACCTTAAACGCAATGCTGCAAAGCCAGTAAAACAGTTTCAGGGGAGTAGAGCTGATCCCAGTATGGATGCTCTGCCTGGGGCTCTCAGGGGGCGAGTACCAAGGCTTGACCTCGTCATTGTTCTTGTTGGGGATTTCAGATTCCGTCTTCCTGGGATGGAATTTGGGATGGACTGCTGGTGACCACTGGTGCAGTGTGGGTGTATCCTGCCATTTTCTTTATGCGTTAATAGTGTTTTTATTTATTGTGCGTCTAGCGGTCTCATGGTCCTAGCGCATGTTCCACCCAAGTGGCTTCAATGCGTGTTCCTTTCCTAGTGCCTGTAACGTACGTTGCAATAAAAGTGCAGTTACACATACATTACAGGACTCTGTGGCCTTAACACGTGCTGTTGTGATACTTGCCTTAATTCTCTGTCTTCTTCCAGGAAACGTTTGACCTGTGGCAAGCAAAGTGCCTCCTTTCTGGATTCTGCTCTTCTTGCATGGCAGCTTCTTAGTCATCCCTGGAGGGCCTGCTCCTCCTCTCAGCTGGGGGATGCTTTGCCTGCCTCAGGGCAGGAGGTGACATATGGCACTATGGGTAAGGATATCCAGATGGCCAGAGGCTCTGGCAATTGTATTGTAAGCCACTTCTTATTCTCTAGGGGGTCAGTGGCAGCTGTGCCCCCTTGTGTTGGGGGGGTCATTTCCGAGAGGAGATTATTCAGACTCTGGACTATCTTCCCCAGAATTCTTTTCTTTTTTGGAGCAGGCATGGTCCCTCTGACTTGGAAATTTGGACCCTGCGGCTTTTGGGTGCCCCCGGGTGCATTCTCATGTGGATCAGTCTGAGAGTGGAAACTCTTCGATTACCTTTGACTAAGCACCCCCTGGAGAAGGGGAACAGCAGGGAGCTGTCCGAGATTTTGACTGTGGCTCTGATTCAGATGACTCGGTACTGGGCTCTGATGTGGATGAAGAAGTACTGTCACCTTCTGAAGATAGTGAAGAGGCTGGGGTAATCTGCTTATTCTGGAAAAAGGAGGTGGCAGCATTGATTGCCAGGGTTTTTGTATGCCTTGAACTTGACAGATACTTCCAGCACAGAGCAGGAGCTGAAGGTGCACCTGCTCCTTCAAAGGGTGCGGAAATCCACTACTGTCTTCTCGTTCCCGGATGTGATCAAGGATATGATCCGGGCGGAATGGGACTTTCCCGATTCCCTTCCTAAAGGGTTAAGGGTGTGTAAGAAGATCTATGCTCTCCCAGAGAAGGAGTGCATTAAGAGGTATGGCATTCCCAAAGTTGATGCGCAGGTCATGGCAGTTACCAGACAGACTATCATTCTTGTGGAAGGCGGATTGGATCCGTTGTTGAAGAGCCAGTTTGCAGTGGTGGTTGCTATGTTGCAACTGGCAGTATGTACCAGCCCTGACATCTCAAGCCTTGCTGCAGTGGATTCAGTCTCTTCTGCCAGATGATACTACCCCTCTTTTGGAGTCGGCTATGGCCTTCCTTTCTGATGCCATGTATCATCCGTCACGGAATTCATTTCTCTAACCTGATGCAGGGTCAGAAACCTTTTTGGACCCGAAACGTGTCACGTTGTTCATCATGAATTCTGAAATTCTTTCAAGCTCACGGAAAGTTTATAAGCTAAGTGTTTTTTGATACACTATTTTCTAAATTGATTAAAAGGAGTGGCCACAGCGAGGGGAAGGTTTTCCATTCCTCCCTTTTGAATTGGTCACTCCGACAAAAATTAATGATAGAGGTTCTTTTCTGGTCACGCCGAGGTTCAGTCTTTTCTTTGATATTTTACCTTGTGCGGTGGGTTTTTTTCTAATAGGTCTTTAGGTTAAAGGCAGACTTTGCCTTTTCTTTCAGGAATGAGCCTAGGTTACCAAGGACTGCTGGATGCTAGATACTATTCAGTTCGACTATGTCCTGGAATGCAAAAAGCCGATTCCAGATGCCTTTGTCATCTTCCTTTGAGGAGCTGCGATCAAAAGTGCCGCTGTGCGGACCAACTTGGACAAGTTGCTGCGCCTAAAGACGGTGGTGCCCATCCCCCCCAGACAAGTGAGGCAAGGGCAGATACTCTATCTATCTCATAGTGCCCAAAAAGGATGGTTCCTTCAGACCCATTCTGGACCTCGAGGGGGTCAATGAGCACTTGCGCATCCTGTGCTTTCAAATGGAAATCTGGTGCTTCGTGATTCAAGCAGTGCACCAAGGGGAGTGCTTGGCTTCTCTGGATCTGGCTGAGGTGTATATTGTAATGGGGAAAAGATATCCTGTGATAGGAAAGCAGAGGAACCTATGAGTAATAGGGCTGTATCTCCAGGAACAAGCAGGAATAAGTCCTCACATATGGGTACGTCGGTACCGACGGAGCCTGCGCGGGAAAGCTCCCCAGCCTTTCAGATGAAAGGCTTTTGGGGCCTCCCACTGCACATGCGCGCTGCCTTCCCGCCTTCCTGACCAGCTCTCTTCAGTTTCTCTTTTTTCCGCGGAGCCAGCAGGTCGTGTTCCTGTCACCGCTGAAGAAATTGTGAAATTTGTTTGTTTTCTTTAGACCGCGTACCTGCCTTCCCCATACCGAAACCGGTACCGCCGGTCTCTCTTTCTTTCTTTATAAAAAAAAAAAAAAAAGACTTTTTTATTTTCTTCAGCACAGCTTGGTAACTGTTGTTAGGCCTTAAGGCCTACACAAATTCTCCTCATGGAGAAGCCAGTCCCTGGTTTTAAAAAATGTACCAAGTGCAGTGCTGTCATTTCTGTCACAGACACCCATGAATGGTGTCTCAAATGTTTGGGACCTGACCACTCCATACCGGACTGCCCATCCTGCACCCAGATGTCTAAACGTGGTTTGCAGAACCGGGCCAACGAGCTCCATGTGCTGTTTCCTTCAGAGGCATCACAGTCATCCAGGTCTTCCTCTCCGGATGGATCTCAGGTAACCAAAACTTCTGTGGGCAAATCCTCTAAAAGCAAATCTCTTTCTAAAGATCGAGAGGCTCTCAATTTTGAGTTCGAGGATTCTGCCCAGGCCAAAAAACCCCGGCGGGAGGTTCCGGCCTCCAAAGCAATCATGGGGTCACAGGTTGACATCGATGGCACGGCCTCGACCGATCACCTGTTGGACTGCTCTGGGGTACCGGCCCATACCGGTACCGACATCCAGGCAGTAGTGGCGTCTATGGGCAATACTGTCCAGACCATGCAGCAGGCCGTTCTGGCATTCATTAAGGCTGCGACGCCCTCGGTACCGATTCCATCGGTACCGGCCCCGGTTCCGGTATCCACACCGGAACCGAGACCATCGACTTCCAAGCGTCGATCGGTTCCGCATGCCGGATTCAGGCTTTCGCCCGGTACCGATCCCATGCCCGATACGCCCGATGTCGATACCGATCGGTATGCGTATCGTACATTGGAAGCACAGAGGGAATACTCAGATTCTTCTGATGAATTCAATTCCTCTGATGACTCTGCTGAGCTTGCTCTTCCTGAGGAGCCCTCTTCTCCAAAGAGGAGGATGTCTCCTCCAGAGGATTTATCCTTTCAGGATTTCATTGTTGATGTAGCTAAAGCACTTTCTATTGCTACATCTTCTGAAAAAGAACCCAGATCAAAAAAATTGGATATTTTAGGATACTCTAAAGCTCCTAAAGAGGCAGTCACTCTGCCTATCCATGAAATCCTTCAAGAACACAAAGGGCGGACTTCTTTTCTATGGTGACACAACTTTCAGAGGTCTCCAAGTTCTCCAACAGGGCAGCCTTTGATTCCTTTGAGGTTGCAGGCAGAGCTTCGGGAATTGCTATTGCAGCCCGACGTCTCGCTTGGCTCCAGGCTTCTGACCTAGAACCCTGGGTTGTAGATGGCCTCAGGAATCTGCCCTGTACCGGTGAGAACTTATTTGGGGAAGACTGGCAAATTAAAGCTGCTCAAATGGATGCAGAAAATGCCACTCTAGATAGACTTTCCAAGTCTACTTCTACCCCTGCCAAAAAGAAGTCTTTTAAAAGGCCTTACTATAAGAAGGCCAGATTTCCCACAAATACTGGCCAGCAATCTGCTCAGCCTCGCTTTGCGGCTAAGCGTCAACAATCAAAGCAGGTAAAGTCAAAGCCTGCGGTGTCTGCTACACCCCAGCAGGCTCAACCCCCTCAGGGGTTTTGACTTGCCTCTAGAGAACTTGCCATTTCTGGCTCTAGAACAACCAGAGCCCCTCACCATTCCTGGAAGGCTAGCTCATTTTGCTCCCAGATGGGAACAAATCACATCAGAGCAATGGACCCTCTCTATTATCAGGGAGGGCTACAAACTTCATTTCTCCAGCCTTCCTCCCCATACCATGGTGAGGCAATTCAGTTCTCCCCCATCTCTTCTGACCCTGTTGGGTCAGGAAGTCTCTTCTCTCCTTGCCCAAGGGGCAATAGAGGAGGTTCCTCCTCCACAACAGGGGTTAGGTTTCTACTCCCCTTACTTTCTCATAACAAAGAAGACAGGGGGCTTCAGACCTATCCTAGATCTGAGAGAATTGAACAGGTTTCTATTCAAGGAGAAATTCACAATGCTCTCTCTGGGCCTTCTCCTTCCATACCTTCAGAGTCAGGATTGGCTTTGTTCTCTAGATCTCAAGGATGCGTACACTCATATACTCATCCATCCATCCCACATAAAATATCTAAGATTTCTGTTCCAGGGAAAACATTTCCAGTACAGAGTACTAACCTTCGGTCTGGCCTCTGCTCCAAGAGTCTTCACAAAATGCATGGCAGTCGTAGCCGCATTTCTCAGAGGCATGGGAATCTTTGTCTTCCCATATCTGGACGACTGGCTCATCCGAGCTCCATCTCAGTCAAAAGCCCCGATTTCTCTGGACCGCACAAGGCGTATTCTTCAATATCTGGGACTTGTGGTAAACATTCCCAAATCCCAACTCATCCCTACTCAGTCTCTGGAATTCATAGGGGCCCAATTGGACTCCACCACTGCAAGGGCCTACCTCCCTCTGGTCCGAGGTCAAAGGCTAATAAGCTTGGCCTCCCAGGCTCAGTCCAGAAGTCACTTGTCAGCCAGAGAAATGCTGCAACTTCTGGGCCACATGGCCTCCACGGTACACGTGGTGCCCTACGCTCGTCTTCATATGAGAGCAGCTCAATGGACCTTGGCCACCCAGTGGTCTCAAGCATCAGGACTGCTCTCAGACCAAATACTCACCTCAAAACGACTGTTTTGGTCTCTCCAGTGGTGGACATCCTCCAAAAATCTGTTGTTGGGGATCCCCTTCCAACCTTCGTTGCCCCAAGCAACCCTCACAACAGATGCCTCCCAGACAGGGTGGGGAGCTCATCTCCAACACCTCTCCACTCAGGGCACCTGGTCTCCTCAGGAGACCACCCTTCACATCAACATTCTGGAACTGCGAGCAATCTTCCTTGCCCTCACAGTCTTCCACACCCTCCTTGTCAACCTGACTGTCCTAGTACAAACAGACAATCAGGTAGCCATGTTCTATGTCAACAAACAAGGAGGGACGGGCTCTCTGTCGCTTTGCAACGAAGCTCTCAGATTATGGGCCTTCGCCAGAGAGCATCAAATTCATCTTCTGGCAGTATATCTTCCAGGAGTTCAAAACTCTCGGGCAGACAGACTCAGCCGAGTTCTGCTCCCACACGAATGGTCCCTGCATATGGACCAGATACGCAGAATCTTTCAGGAATGGGGGACCCCGGACATAGACCTCTTTGCAAGTCCGTGGAATGCCAAACTTCCCCGGTTCTGTTCCAGGACTCCGTGTCAGGGAGCTCTGGCCAACGATGCCTTTCTCCTACATTGGGGTCAGGAATTCCTGTACGCTTTTCCACCCATTCCTTTGATTCCCAAGACTCTGTTCAAACTTCAGAGGGATCACGGATCCATGATCCTCATTGCTCCACGCTGGCCACGCCAAGTGTGGTTCCCTCTCCTTCTACAGCTCTCCCAGGGCTCCTCCCTGGACCTGGGAGCTGCACCAGACCTTCTGTCTCAGGAGCAGGGGACTTTGTGGCATCCAAACCCCAAGTCCCTACATCTCCGAGCTTGGTTACTGAAGGCTTAAGCCTTCATGAGTTTAATCTTTCCCAACCAGTGAAAGATATCCTTCATGCCTCTAGGAAACCCTCTACTAGGCGTTCCTATGCTTTCAAATGGAAACGTTTTTCCATTTGGTGTGCGCAACAGGGTCTTGACCCTCTAGCACTTCCTTTGAATTCTCTACTGGACTATCTCCTGCATCTTTCCAATGCAGGCCTCAAGACGAATTCAGTACGAGTCCATTTAAGTGCTATTGCAGCATCCTTAAAACCTATAAATGGACAACCTGTCTCCTCTCATCCTCTTATTGCAAGATTCATGAGAGGCTTGACCCTCACTAAGCCTCCCATCCGACCTCCTCCGGTAGCATGGGACTTGAATCTAGTTCTGGGTCAACTTATGAAGCCACCTTTTGAACCGTTGGTATCTACCTCCCTGAAATTTCTTTCCTGGAAGGTTCTTTTCCTTATTGCAGTCACTTCGGCTCGCCGCATCAGTGAACTGCAGGCTTTGGTGGCTAATCCACCTTATACCAGATTTCATCATGATAAGGTGGTCCTTAGGACGAATCCCCACTTTATGCCTAAAGTGGTCTCGCCTTTTCATCTTAATCAAGAGGTATATCTACCTGTTTTTTTTCCCGGCTCCTCATGCATCCAGTGCAGAGAGGAACCTTCATACTCTTGACTGTAAAAGAGCTCTCGCCTTTTACCTCAACAGGACTCGGCCACATTGAAAGTCTTCCCAACTTTTCGTGGCTTTTGATCCTTCTCATTTGGGACTTCCAGTCACCAAACGTACACTTTCCAATTGGATTGCTCAGTGTATTTCTTTTGCTTACCAGAGTAAGAACATTTCTCTGGAAGGCCATGTCACCGCTCACAATGTGCGAGCCATGGCCACTTCTATGGCTCATCTTCACTCTGTGTCCATAGATCAGATCTGTCGAGCAGCCACTTGGGCCTCGGTTCATACCTTCACAGCCCATTACTGCTTGGACAAGGACTCCCGCCGGGATGCCTTGTTTGGTCAGGCTGTCCTCAAACACCTGTTCCATACTTAAACAACTCCTGCCCACCTTCCCTGGATGGATGCCTGAGATCCATGCGAAGATGGTTTACCCTTGGAAGGGGATCTCCCAGGCATCTCAGCTAGGGAGTCCCCATATGTGAGGACTTATTCCTGCTTGTTCCTGGAGATAGCACAGTTACTTACCTGTAACAGGTGATCTCTGGGAACAGCAGGAATTAGTCATCACAACCCACCCACCTCCCCTAGGAGTTGTATCTCTATCTATCTTCCTTTCCTCTCTCTATTGTCTCAGCTTTAAACTCGAACTGAAGAGAGCTGGTCAGGAAGGCGGGAAGGCAGCGCGCATGTGCAGTGGGAGGCCCCAAAAGCCTTTCATCTGAAAGGCTGGGGAGCTTTCCCGCGCAGGCTCCGTCGGTACCGATGTACCCATATGTGATGACTAATTCCTGCTGTTCCCAGAGATCACCTGTTACAGGTAAGTAACTGTGCTTTCTAGAAGGAAGGAAGATATCAGGACACCCAGTTGCCAAGAGCAACATAAACATTCCAAGCCACGAGGGAAGGAACCCTGCACAGCTGATAGGCATTCCCTAGCTCTTAGCTCTAATAGCTTTCACCTGGGAGGGGGAAGGGCTGGAGTAGAGCCTCAGAAAACATATAAGGGACGTTCATTAGAGAATAGGGCAAGCAATAGTGGCGGTAGTAGGAGCAGCAATAGCAGGAGCTGGAGAAGGAGTTCTGACTTTGGCTTTGGTAGCTCCGGTAACTCCAGAGAAAGCAGTTTGGAAGATTCAGTGAAACCAGTAACTGGAAGCAGGAGAGACGTGCTGAATGAGAACCAGCTGGATACTGAGTGCAAGCTGAGGTTTGAATCTGGGAAGCAACGTCTGCTTTGGGCTGGTAGGAAAACTGATGTGAGTGACTTTAATTCTGAATGTGAAAGAGAAAGGCAGATAACAGCTGATAGTCTTAATTGGAGGAGAAAGGCTCAAAAACCTTTTAACCAAGCCTCCAAACATATACCTTATGGTGAAGGCATTTATAAGGAGAAAGTACCAGTCAGAATAACTGGAAAGCAATTACAAGCCTCAAGAAAGAAAGAATATACGGTGCCAGACATCTGTATGTTGGAAGAGGGTGACAAACAGCCTAAGCATAGAGAAAAGCCTCTGAGGTTTAAACCCCTACTGAATGAAGCTGTGCATAGCTTTTCTCCTACCTCAAACCAAGAAGGTGGGCTAATTAACCAAGGTAAAGCCGCTTACAAGTCTTTTTCACCTAGAAGTTATAAAGGACATAAGTCTTATTGGAATTGCATGCCAAGATATGGTGACTCTGACCCTTACCTGCTGGAGGAAGTAGTAGGGAGGTCAAGGGAGCTGGCAGAGGAGAATAATCTGCCAACACACTATAGGCAACAATGTTATGCAGATGATAGTCAGATTGAATCAATGATAATTGATCCGCCAGAGCCTGAATTATCTGACTACCAGATGGACTGTACATTGGCTGTGATAAACGATAGGTTTTCATTGTGCTGAAGATATACGATGCTGGAAGTGATTTAACTGCCTGTTTAAAAGCACCAGACTTTACTGTATCCTTTTTGCCAGAGTGTATGGCTTTTGTTCTTTTGTTACCTGTGTTATAATCCAAACCCCGGGAGGGGAAATAAAACCTTGATTTGACCTTACCACTCGGGTCTCAACTATCTTATTGCAAAGGAGCCCAACTACAATCCTTTCAATAAAAGGTCCCCCTGTAGCCCAACCAGTATACTACACTGCTGGCCGAGCAGGGTGTGACAAGAGAAATGGCGTAGTTGGCAGGATTTTTAAAAACACAGTAAAAAGGACATTATCAAGAAAAAGGATTAACCTGAGAAATCAGGAGAAGTTCGGCTATCCTGAAGGAAAGGAGAGAAAACCAGACCGGACTACAGATCCAGACCTGATTTGGAGCCACCCAGGAGATCTTTCTCAAGGCAAGATCCTGCACTGTGCTCAGGTATAAGTGAGGGGGCACGGGTGTAGAAGGATCTGTGAGAAAGTATCCAATTTCTGTGCTAAAGTGGGAGGCATAGATCTTCTTTTGGTACCGCACTTGGGCTTTGTGTTGTTTTTGTTTCTACAGATACAGCAATCCTAATGGATCCCCAGGACGTAAAGAGCTGGATGGAGGCTCAGTGGAGGGTCCAGAGTGAGCAGGCCCAAGGGATCCAAGAGAGAACTATAGCAGCCATGAATGCTGAGCAGCAGCCGTTGCTGGAGCTACTGGGAGCCCTGCTGCAGAAGAATGTGGACAAAGAGGAGAGTATTCCCTCATTGCAAGTGGGGGTAGGACTTAATAATTGTGGTGCAATGGCACCGGGACAATTTAATAATAATGAGAATCTTGATGATTTTGCTGATGCATTTGAAAAGATAGCAGAATCAGCTAAATGGCCAGCTGACCAGTGGGCTGTCCGCTTGGCTATGACTCTAACAGGTGAGGCATTAGCAGCGTACAAGGCATTGCCCGCTGATCAGGCGTCCAATTACCTGAATGTAAGAAATGCTGTAAGAGACAGGTTGGGTTTAACGCCCATCCATTACAGGCGTTTATTCAGGGAAGCTAGGCTTAAGCCTATGGAAACACCGAAGGCACTATTTCAGCGACTAAAGAGTCTAGCGCTGAAATGGCTCACTCCTGAGAGGAGAACAATAGAGTCAGTGATAGATACCATAATTATGGAGCAGTACTTTGAAGCTGTACCGCCTGAGGTAAAAGCATTTATAGTGCTCCAAAAATGCAGTTCCACTGAGGAAGCGGCTGAACTCTCAGAAAGATAATTTGAGGCAGAGTTAGCCGGAACCTCATAGGAAAAGGTATTAAAAGTAGCTGGCATTGGTAAGCTGTGGGGCTTAGAAAAAACCTCTAGGAGAGAAATGTGTGACCAAAATACAAACAGATTTCTTAAGAGAAAATGTTATCTGTGGTCAGTTAGGACACATACCGAAGGATTGCACCACACGCACTAGCTTAATATCAGGGAAGGAGACACCCCTAGAGGAGGGATTTCTACTGCAGGTTTGTATAGAAGGGGTGGAAGCTCTGGCCCTGCTGGACTCCGGCGCAGACCAGAGTATGGTCTCCCAGAAGTTATGGAAGACCATCTCTGACCGTGACCAATCTGCCCGAAGCCAAGCAGACGGCAGAGTAAAAGTAAGGTGCGTACACGGCGCAGCTTCCTATTACCCTCTATATGAAGTATCCTTACAGGGGCTAGGCTCTAACGAAGATATGCAAATTGCAGTAGTACCAAAACTCCCTTATGATATGGTTCTAGGGCGTGATTGGCCTCCATTTGTTAGGGAAATGGAGAAGGGGCTTAAGGAAAAACCGGACCCAGCGCTGGAAGAAGCCCCGGGAGTGGGTAATATGCAGTCCGAGGTCCCTAAGATAGAAGCCATGGCCACGAAAATGCCAAGTCCCTTATTTGGGAAACCCCATAAGGGTAATGTCCCGTCCCAGCCACAGGTACGTGATAGGTCTTTACCGAAGAAAAAGTTTATTTTGCAGTTCACTAAAACATCACCTCAGGCCCAAAGTCCACAAAGGGCTTCGGAAGCCTCTGCAGGCTATGACCTGTTCAGTGTGGAAAATGTGGTAGTTCCAAAAGGGGGGAAAACATTAGTTGATACGGGCTTGCAAATACAAACTCCTGAAGGGTGTTATGGGAGAATAGCACCACGGTCAGGGTTGGCGGTTAAGCACTTTTTAGATGTGGGAGCCGGGGTAATAGACCCCGACTATCGGGGCCCGCTCAAAGTCCTACTTTTTAACTTTAGCAAAGAGGACTATGAAGTAAAGGCAGGCGATAGGATTGCCCAACTAATCTGCGAGCGGGTAGGCTTTCCAGATGTAGTGGAGGTACCCTCGCTGACTTCCGCAAGTAGGGGAACAAGTGGTTTTGGCTCGACTGGGAAGCAGGAGGTAAAAAGCTTGACAGCTTTGGCTGATGAAAAAAAGGAAGAAGACCTAGGACCGCAGCCTGCTGATTGGAGGGAACATCCAAAGCCCATAATTGGCGCGGATTTATCCCCGCAACAAAAAAAGGAGTTAGCGGTGGTGTTGGGAAGGTTCTCAGACATCTTGACGACGGTGCCCGGGCAGACAAATGTTGTGGCACATGAGATCATTACAACACCGGGGAAAGTAGTGAGACAGAGGCCGTATAGGTTACCAGAGGCCAAGAAAAATGAAGTTATTTCCCAAGTGAAGGAAATGGTAGAGATGGGAATAGTGGAGGAGTCCAGAAGCCCCTGGTCGAGCCCCATTGTCTTGGTCCCAAAACCCGACGGTACCCTCCGTTTCTGTATCGATTTCAGACAAGTCAATAACATCTCCCAATTCGATGCATACCCAATGCCCCGAATTGATGACTTGCTGGATCGGTTGGGCCAAGCACAATATTTAACCACGCTCGACTTAACCAAAGGCTACTGGCAAGTACCACTAACTAGGGATTCGAAGCCCAAGACGGCATTTAGTACGCCAGTGGGTTTATACCAGTTCCGCCGTATGCCGTTTGGTTTACACGGTGCAGCGGCTACGTTCCAACGACTGGTAAACCAAGTATTAAGACCTCACCAAGACTACGCGTTAGCCTATATGGATGACGTCGTCATCTATAGCCGCACGTGGAGAGAACACTTATCCAGGGTAGAGGCAGTTTTGGGGGCCATACGAAAAGCCGGGTTAACCCTAAACCCGGGAAAATGTCTGTTTGCCAGTAAAGAGGCCAGTATTTGGGACATGTGGTGGGGAACGGATTGGTAAAGCCTATGGCGAACAAGGTTGATAGCGTTCGGAATTTCCCCAGACCATCTGACAAAAAACAGGTGCGCAGCTTTTTAGGCCTCATCGGTTATTACCGCAGGTTTATCCCCAACTTCGCGGAAAGAAAGCGCTATATTCACCGAAATGCTTAAAAAGAATGCACCCAATTCGGTGAAATGGTCCCCGGAAGCGGAAAAGGCTTTTATATCTCTTAAAGAGAAGCTTTGCAAAGCTCCGGTCCTGAAAGGGGTTGATTTTACATTACCCTTTATAGTCCAGACTGACGCCTCAGAGACCGGGTTGGGGGCGGTTATGTCCCAAACGTTTGATGGGATAGAGCATCCGGTCACCTATCTTAGTCGAAAATTATCCAGTGCAGAAAGAAAGTATTCCACAGTGGAACGAGAATGCTTGGCCATAAAATGGGCTGTGGAGGCATTGAGGTTCTACCTCACCGGCCGTAGATTCCTCCTGGTCACGGACCATGCTCCACTAAAATGGCTCAGTCAAATGAAAAATAACAATGCTCGTTTGACAAGATGGCACTTGGCACTGCAAGCCTTCAGCTTCGATGTACAGCATAGGCCAGGACGACTACATGGCAACGCGGATGCATTAAGCAGGATTACAGGCTGGCAGACTCAGGGAGCCGCAGCCTGTAATATCTTAAGAGGGGGGATATGTAATGGGGAAAAGATATCCTGTGATAGGAAAGCAGAGGAACCTATGAGTAATAGGGCTGTTTCTAGCAGGAAGGAAGATATCAGGACACCCAGTTGCCAAGAGCAACATAAACATTCCCAGCCACGAGGGAAGGAACCCTGCACAGCTGATAGCCATTCCCCAGCTCTTAGCTCTAATAGCTTTCACCTGGGAGGGGAAAGGGCTGGAGTAGAGCCTCAGAAAACGTATAAGGGACGTTCATTAGAGAATAGGGCAAGCAATAGTGGCGGTAGTAGGAGCAGCAGTAGCAGGAGCTGGAGAAGGAGTTCTGACTTTGGCTTTGGTAGCTCCGGTAACCCCAGAGAAAGCAGTTTGAAAGATTCAGTGAAACCAGTAACTGGAAGCAGGAGAGACGTGCTGAATGAGAACCAGCTGGATACTGAGTGCAAGCTGAGGTTTGAATCTGGGAAGCAACGTCTGCTTTGGGCTGGTAGGAAAACTGATGTGAGTGACTTTAATTCTGAATGTGAAAGAGAAAGGCAGATAACAGCTGATAGTCTTAATTGGAGGAGAAAGGCTCAAAAACCTTTTAACCAAGCCTCCAAACATATACCTTATGGTGAAGGCATTTATAAGGAGAAAGTACCAGTCAGAATAACTGGAAAGCAATTACAAGCCTCAAGAAAGAAAGAATATACGGTGCCAGACATCTGTATGTTGGAAGAGGGTGACAAACAGCCTAAGCATAGAGAAAAGCCTCTGAGGTTTAAACCCCTACTGAATGAAGCTGTGCATAGCTTTTCTCCTACCTCAAACCAAGAAGGTGGGCTAATTAACCAAGGTAAAGCCGCTTACAAGTCTTTTTCACCTAGAAGTTATAAAGGACATAAGTCTTATTGGAATTGCATGCCAAGATATGGTGACTCTGACCCTTATCTGCTGGAGGAAGTAGTAGGGAGGTCAAGGGAGCTGGCAGAGGAGAATAATCTGCCAACACACTATAGGCAACAATGTTATGCAGATGATAGATTGAATCAATGATAATTGATCCGCCAGAGCCTGAATTATCTGACTACCAGATGGACTGTACATTGGCTGTGATAAACGATAGGTTTTCATTGTGCTGAAGATATACGATGCTGGAAGTGATTTAACTGCCTGTTTAAAAGCACCAGACTTTACTTTATCCTTTTTGCCAGAGTGTATGGCTTTTGTTCTTTTGTTACCTGTGTTATAATCCAAACCCCGGGAGGGGAAATAAAACCTTGATTTGACCTTACCACTCGGGTCTCAACTATCTTATTGCAAAGGAGCCCAACTACAATCCTTTCAATAAAAGGTCCCCCTGTAGCCCAACCAGTATACTACACTGCTGGCCGAGCAGGGTGTGACAATATTCATATCCCAATCCTAGCAGATCAGCAAAAGTATCTGCGTTCTGCCATGCTTGGCTCTATCAGTTCGCTGCCCTCCCTTTCACGCTATCCACCTCCCCAAAGATGTTCCCAAAGTCATGGTGGTGGCAGCTGTGGCGCCGAGGGATATGTGTCCATCCATATCTTGACAACTGGCTCATCTGGGCCCATTACCTTTCAGAGGAATCTCATGTGGCATCCCGAATGATGTCCTTTTTGGAAAGCCTCAGCCATGTGATCAAATGGGGAAAGAGCTTGCTGTTACCTTCCCAGCCCCTGGAGTTCCTGGGAGCATGTTTCAATACTCGAGTAAGCAGAGATTTCCTGCCAGAGGAGAAGTTCAAAGGATTGTTGGATCACCGGGCACTGTTCTGTGCACAGCAGGCTCTCAGAATCTGGGATTATCTTCAGCTCCTCAGATTGATGGTGGGGACTATAGAGATGGTGCTGTGGGCGTGTGTTCACATGTAGCCTCTCCAGCGGTTCTTGTTGACTCAGTGGTCCCCAAGTTCTCAGGAGTTCAAGCACAGGCTCGCACTGAAGATGATGTTGAAGACCAGCCTGCGGTGGTGGCAGCAGCCTTGTCACCTGAGGAAGGGTGTGCTGCTGGTCAATTTCCTCTGGATCCTGCTGGCAACTGAAGCCAGTCTCTCAGGCTGGGGAATCCATTGCAAAGACCATATGACCTAGGGACGTTGGAACCGCAGGGAAGCGGTATAGTCCATCAACCACCTCAAGGTGAGGGCCATTAGGTTGGCTCTTCTGCGTTTCCAGCTCCTTGCCAAGGGCCGGGTGGTTTGAGTGTTTTTGGACAATGCCACAGCAGTGGCTTATGTCATTCAGTAAGGTGGCACGAGGAGTGCTGGGGTAGCTATGGAGATGACTCTTGTCACACTGCCCCCCTAGTGGTGATGGCGTGGCACGACAGAAGGGCGTGGACAGGGAGGAGAAAAGTTTGTTTGTGGAGGAGGTTGGTTCTCTTGCAGGGCCCAGGCTTCTACAGGCCTGGTAGCCTTCTGTATAACTAACACTCCCAAGAATTTACAGTCCGAGTATAGGGAAATTGTAAGGCTTTTATTTCCCTCTTTGCAAACAGGTTCTTTAGCCCAGAATACAACAACACATGAAAAGAAATATCCTTGCTTCAGGTTAAAGGAAAACACGTACTGAAAACACTGTTAACTTCACAGCACAGGTAAATGAAATACAGCATCCACTTTTATCCCCAAACCACAGCTATGCTTCTGCTAGGGCTCAATCCTTTCTGATAGGCAATAGTTAACGTCCATGGGAATGTCCAAGGGGTCCTCCTGGTATTCGACCTGCATGGGCTCACAGTCCAGAATGTTTGGAGGCTCTCCTTCAGGCTTTCTGCCTAGCGCTTGGATGATGCGCCAATAGTCAGCGTTACAAGGTAAGTCCTGGCTTTGTATATTTTTATACTGAGGACAGACTCTCCTGCATACAGTTCCGTCTCTAGTAGGCTTCCTGTTAACTGCAGGTCTGTACTTTGTTTCATGAAGGCCTCTTGAAGGACAGTATGCTCTAGTGCCTGACTCCTTCTGTGTCACAGCATTCATAAAATCATCATTATAAAATTGGCATTTACCTTTTCTTCTAAGGTGGTCTCCGGGAGGTGAAGGCTGAGGCTTGGGCCTGCTGGGTCTTGGATTCTCAGGTGCCCAGGTAGGCCTCTGGTTCCTAGTTCTGCCTTCTGCTGGAGTCAGGGCATACTGGTGCCATGGTTCCTTTCTCCCACGGCTTTGGAAGTGACCCTTCTCAATTCTTCTTTCTCCCCTTTCACTGCCGTTCACTGTTGCTCCTTCCAACAGTTGCTGGCTCCTATTAAAGTTAGGCCTGGGACTCTCTGTTATAGTCCACCTTCTTTCAGGGTTAGCTTCTTTATAAAACCTTTCCCTCCTGGAAAGTATATCTTTTCCTCTTTTGCAATGTTTAAAGTAGGTTTCTGTACCTGGCTTGGCTGGGTCTGATAGGCCGGATCCCTTGGTCAGGACTCCTCTCCCTGGATCCTCCAGATATCTGTAAAAATCTGGAACTGGAACTTCCTGCAAGACTCCTTGACAGTCTCCTTGCCCATCTGGAGCTGTCTGCCAATCTCCTTCACTATACCGGTCTCTTTGCCACTCTCCTTGTCTCTCTCTTTCTCTCCAACCGGAGTCTGAATCCGAGTCTTTTTGCCACTCTCCTTGCCTCTCTGACTTCCTCCAGTCATCTGAGCATTTAAGAGGAGTTCTTCCCTTTCTGCATTGGGTGTTGGCTGGAATTACATCATTGGCTCTAGGGCGTGGTTCTTCAGACCTCCAGAGGTCTCTCTGGCTCCCTCTATGTGGCTCCTCATGATGCTGCAGCTGGTCTTTACCTCTTTTTTTCTGTGTTTAAAACCTTTCCTTCTGCCTGCAGCTGGTCTGCAGTGCCACACTCTCTTGTTTGTCTGGGCAGAGAAGAACCTCTTAGTCTTGTCAGCTCAGCACATTGCTGGGGTGGACAATGTGGAAGTGGACTTCCTCAGCCATCACTTTCTGGATCCTGGAGAGTGGGCATTGAGTCAGGAGGCATTTCAGTTGATTCTGTGCCACTGGGGTGGTCTCAAAATGGATCTGATGGTGACCTGCTCCAATGCCAAAGTTTGCCACTTCTTCAGTCACCACACGGAGACAGAGTCCAAGGGCATCAACGTCCTGACCCAGCCTTGGCCAAGTCAGCACCTGTTGTAGTGTTTCCTCTGTGGCCCTTGGTGGGGTATGTGATTTGGCATATAGAACGCCACTCGGGCTGGATTGTTCTAATGGTGCCAGATTGACTGAGGAGAGCACATTTCAGAGATCTCATGCAGCTCCTGCAGGCATCTCTTATTCTGTTGCCTTTGTCTCGGGGCCCTTTTGCAGCAGGGACCCGGTTCCCTTCTTGGCTCTTTAAAAGAGATGGCTAGTACATAAGGGCTACTCTCCAGCGGTGATCTCCACTCTGCTCAGAGCCCAGAGGGGGTCTAATAAGCTAGCATACATGTAGATCTGGTGCCTCTTTGAGCGTGGTGTGTCGCTCGGCAGTTGACTCCTGAGATGGCCAAGGTGCCATCTCTGTTGGCATTTCTACAGGATGGCCTTGAGAAAGGCCTTTCCCTTAGCTCCCTGAAAGTTCAGGTGGCAGCTTTGGTCTGTTTCTGAGGTCTGGTGGCTGGTAAGTCTCTAGCCTTGCACCTGGACATCTCACGCTTTCTCCAGTGAGTTTGGCATCTGCATCCTCCCCTCCTGTCTGTGATCCCTTCCTGGGATGTGGGTCTAGTGCTCAGAGCCCTGATGGCAGTGCCCTTTGAGGTGTTGAAGCACGCTACTTTGAAGGATTTGATGCTCAAGAAGGTCTTCTTGGTCGCTATTTGTTCCGCAAGGCAGATTTCTGAGCTGCAGGCTCTGTCTTACCGAGATCCTTATCTGAACTTTTCAAAGGAGGTCATTTTCCATTTGGCCTGTGCCTAAGGTGCCTTCTCCCTTTCAAGTGAACCAGGTGGTCTGCCTGCCCTCCTTCTCTAAGGAGTAGTATCAGATGAGGGATAAGGATCTTCACCTTGTGGCTGTCCAGAGGGTGCTTCTCCGGTACTTGGAGGTTACGAATTCCTTTAATAAGTCCAACCATCTTTTTGTGCTGTTTGCTGGCCCACGGAAGAGTGATGCAGCGGCAAAGTTGACTTTGGGGTACTGGATTAAGGAGGCCATTGCCTCAGCATATCTGTTGTGGAACCAGCCAGTTCCAGAGGGTTTGTGTGCCTCTTCTACCCAAGCACAAGCATCCTCGTGGGTGGAACGGAGTTCGGTAGCCCCTGCAGACATTTGTCGGGCAACAGTGTGGGCATCACTTTCCACTTTTGTCGAGCACTATTGCATGGATGTCCATGCGCAGGCGGATACGAACTTTGGCTCAAATGTTTTACGAGCTGCTGGGTCTTCTTCCCACCCAGTGGAGTTGTAGCTTTGGTACATACCACTGTCTGGACTGGTCTAGCAGGACAATATGGAAGGTGACATTTTACTTACCAGTGGAGACAAATCCAGTGCCTGCCCATGAAACTCTATTCTGTTCTACTGCAGCGGTACCTTTGAGTCTGCTATGATATTTATACTTGGCTCTGCAGGTTCATCTTTTATTGACATGCTTTCCTGTACATAGTTCCCAACTGTTGATTACAAATTGTTGCCCACAGTTGAGGTTGTGTGAGGCTTGCCATGTTTCTCCCATATGCTTTGGAACGAATACTGAAGGGACCTCTGGTGGCTGAGATGAATAGGGGCATGAGAGTGATGTCATTGAAACTTGGGCTTTTCATTGGTTCTTTGTCTCCACCAATCTGCTGGTAGAGGAACACAACCCACTTGTCTGGACTGGTCAAGCAGAACTCAAGGAAAGGACATTAACTGGTAAGTAAAATGTCACCTTTGTTTCTCCTCAATTCTCAGCATCTCCTTTTCTTGCCTCTCCCCATGTCCAGCATCTCCTTTCTCTTTCTCTCCCCCCATCCAGTGCCTTGCATCCAGCATCCCGACTCTGTCTCTCTAGTCTTCCCTGCCCTGATAATCCAGCATCTCCCATCTATGTCCTTATCCCCCCCCCTCCCCAAGTGGTCCAACATCACCCTTATCTGTGTCCTTATTCTTCCTTCCACGGCCCGTCATGTCCAGCATATCCCCCCTCCCATTCTTCCCTTCCTCTCCAAGTCCAGCATCCAGTGGTATAAATTCTGCCTAAGTGGCCCCTGCAGTGCCCCCAAGAAAGAAGGAGCCCACTTGCAGCGGCTGCTATATTGTCTGAAGTGGACTGTCCCCACTCTGAGAGCCCTTTCAAAATTGTTGCTTAGGGCCCACAATTTGAACTTCCCGTGTCAGAATCTCCTCCATTTATGTCTCTCTTCTCCCTCCTATGGCCCCAGCATGTTGTTGCCACACTTTCCCAACCAAGTCCAGAATCTCCCCATATGAGTCCCTCTTTTCCCTTCCATGGCCTCATCATGTCCTGCACATCCCCACCAAACACCCTTCCCTCCCCAAGTATAGCATCATCTCCATCTGTGTCCATATTCCCTTTCACATGGCCCATCATGTCAGCATGTATCTCCAGACCCCCTCTCCCCAAAGTCCAGCATCTTCTTTTCCCATCTGCTGCACCAGCAACCTGCCTGAACCTACAGCAGCTGCCACAGAATTGAAAAAACGCACAGAATTCCCTTCAACACACCTGTGCTGAAAGTGATACTGGTACTGCCCACTCCGACACAGACTTCTTGTATCAGAGGGGGCAGGACGAGCATTGTGTTCAGAATGCATGTGTTTAAGGAAGTTCCCCACATATCTTTTCAATTTTATGTTAACAGCTGCGGGTTTGGACAGGTTGCTAGTGCAGCAGGAGTGAAAGGGGGATGGAGAGGGGGAGCAGACAGGCGGCAGAGCTGCCTGAATTCAGTGATGCTCAGTAGAAAACCAGCACTTATATTGGCTAGTTTTCTGTCCTGCTCGCCATTGGGCCAGCCAGTTGGCAACCCTAGCAGCTACCCTCTTTTCATATCTTTGAAATAACATCCCTCCCCCCCCCCCACACACACACACACCTACCTTCTCCTGCTGATCTGTTTTTATCTGTCTTTGTGTTTTAGATTATCCGGATGCTGACAGAAAGATGCCAACAGCAACAAACAATACTTGATGAATATTCACAAAGAGAGCAAGAGTTTCTTAATGTGCAGAATGATTATCTATCCCTTCGTGAAGAGAACAAAGCTACGAGGTATAGAATCTGTCAGTTGCAGATGTATTTATTGTGGCCATAGGGTGTAGTACCGGTCTGTTGCTAGCTCTTGCACACAGTGATCAAGTATCTCTTCTTAGTGAATTTTCTCCCCTTTCTGGCAGGCAGCAAGTAACGGAACTTGAGGAGAAGGTACAAAACCACTTGACTGAGGAGACAAATCTAGCAGGGCAGGTGGAAGAGGAGCAGAAGAATCGAAAACTGCTGGAGAAGATTCTTAGACAAGCTGCCAATACGCTGAAGGATGTATTGTTGGTAAAGATGGGTCTGTGCATTCACTGGAGAGAGGGCAGTTCAGGCCTGGTGATAACATAGGCCTATAAAGTCTGTGCTCACGATGAGACAGTTCTGGGGAAAGCAAAGTTACACGTACTTTGAGAAAAGTAGAGTTTTGCATCTTGGCAGTTAGCAAAGGGATTAGGGAGCTCTTGACTCTATGAGCACACTGCCAGCTGTTTCTTCAGCTTTTATTACCTTAAACTGCACCAATACAACAGCATAGGGATTCCAAGAAAGCTGTGGTTACCTACATAGAGAGACCATGGTTTAAACCCAAATTCAATGAGCATGGGAGATGCTGGATTTTTTTTACATTCCTAAATTTGGGGGAGGAGGTTCTAGAAAGTATTACAAAACTTGGTAATGAGACATAGAGGAGGTACTAAATGTTTGGCTTAAGTATTGGATTTTTGGAAGAAGCAAGGCTGAAAGTGACAAGGGCTGGAATTGCCTATCAGCAAAGATGGTTGAACTACCACTGTAACAGATTTAGGGCTTGGGATTGATACGGTGGACAGTCGTGGAGAAAGCTTTGAAAGGTTAGGTAAACGTCACGGAGTTGCCAAATTACCCAATTCCAGGAGTGAGATTTTTTGCCAGTTCTGGTTATAAATTTCCATTGCAATGCAATATGATATTTGTAGTCCCTGATTTTACCCATTGGAATCAGTGCTGCAGGTCCCATAATGCATCAGGATGAGAATATCAGAAATCTAGGACTGGCTTAAAATCTGACTTTCTTACCGTCTCTCCAGTCCAGTTCCGGAATCTCTGGGGATTAAGGTACCTCCAGCAGCTTGGAGACTGAACAATGACATTCTTTGATGTCACTAGTATAAATACCCAGGGACCGCCTCCTTGCTCCAGTTTGTTCAGTCTCCAAGCAGCTGGAGTTTGATGAGCCCAGAGATTCCGGGCTCACTAGAGGGACAATTAAGCAGTATTCTGGTTGAATTTATTTAAATTTGTTTATTTAAACTTATTTAATTATATATAATTGAGCTACAATTGCTTAGAAGTCCTGAGGTGCACCCCCCCTCTCTCCTTTTATCTTCTACTCTGCCTGCTTAAAGCCACGATCATTTTTCTGCTGTTGAGTCGTCTGACTCAATTCATTTAGCAGGTTTTCGTCTCCTGAACCTACCTACTTTAGGTGAGGAGCGGAGAATGACAGAGCCATTGCACCTGAGAAGGGTTCCTTGAGACGCACACATCCAGATGAGCCGCCGGAACTGGAAACAGTTTGTTTTTTCAGCAACGTTGCTGTACGGCGGTTCCGGATTCTCCTCCGACGCTGAAGCCATCTTTACGGCTTAGCGTGGGGGGAAACGGTTGATTTAAAGAAATCAAATAATTTTTTCTCCTTCCTGCTTCACAGAGGTAAGAGTACTCTGCTGCGCAGTTACAGTTCGTTGACAGTTGGTTTCTGTGCAGGCCACGCCGTTTGGCGCATGCGTGGCAAAATGGCAGGACAGTAGAAGAAGGTTTTTAATACCGGAGAAGTCTCGTTTGAAGGGGGAACCTCTGTTTTTTGACGTTTTATTTAAAAAGAATAGATTTGGTGAGTGTGCTGATGCTCATGTAAAAAAAAAATATATATGTATAAAGGAAATATAATAATAATAAGGCAAGAAAGTATTACCAGGTATCTGGTTATTTTTTCAACGCTATAGCGAAGTAATGCCTTCTAGGCCACAATGTTTGGTTTGTGGCTCTAGGAGAGGTGCTTTATCTGACACGGGGTCTGTAGATCCTGCGTCCAGGAGGCTGCAGATATGGAGCAGGTTTTAGAAACCAGTGCAGAAGGTGTTAAAGTTGCTTCCTTATCTTTATCGGATGCTAATTCACCTCCTCAGCTTCTGCCAGAGCCTGTTGCAGGGCCTTCTTCCCTTCCTGATGTGCCTCAGGTACCATCAATATTTTCGGCAGGTTTGGCGGCGTTGTTTTCGCAGGATTCTGTATCTATGCTTCAGCACACATTTGCAAATGGGCAAAAGGGTTCACTACCCTCTGCCAGAGGGGATCTCGGAAGGAAGCGGCCGGGTACTCTTCTGGGAGTTGCTGAGGGTGCTGTTCCTGTTAAGAAGGTTAAAACAGGGAAGGATCCACAGGAGCATTCGGTAACCTCTGAAGAGATTCACTCTGAGGCTTTGGATCTGGATTTGAAGTTGAAGACGAATTAGAGGAAGGAGAACTCACGGAACAGGAGGACCAGGCGAGAGTAGTTCGTGTTTTCCGTTGAGATGAGTTACCAGCGTTGATTATGGAAACACTTAAAACCCTTAATATGCCAGATTCTGAGCCAGAGGAGGATTCCACATTGGAGGATCCTTTGTTGCAGGCATTTACGAAAATGCAGAGGGCTTTTCCAGTACACAGAGTTGTAAGGGAGATGATTCAACAACAATGGGATATGCCTGAAGCTGGGCTAAAGGGGTCCAGGGTCATGGCTCGTTTATATCCTCTACTGGATCAGGATCGGGAGTTGTTTAAGTCTCTCAAAGTAGATGCAGCGGTATCGGCTGTTACCAAAAAGACTACAATTCCAGTGGAAGGTGGTGCCCCCCCTTAAGGATAGCCATTATAGAAAGTTGGATACGTTGTTAAAACAGGTGTTTGATGTCAATGCCTTATCCATTCAGGTTTCAATTTGTGGAGCATGGGTAGCCAGAGCCTGTCTTCGTTGGTCTCAGCGAGTACAAGGAGATAACATGGAAGACTCTGCGACAGAAGCGTCCCAGTTGGAGACTGGGGCAGCTTATTTAGCTGATATTCATTATGACCTTATTAGGGGTTTGTCTAAGAGTATGATCTCGGTTGTTGGAGTTAGAAGATATCTATGGTTGCGTAACTGGGCGGCAGATGCTTCTTCTAAAGCAAGGCTCACTAAGCTTCCCTTCAGGGGTAAGCTACTTTTTGGTGAGGACTTAGATAAGTTGGTAAAAGACTTAGGGGAGTCCAAAGGCGGTAGGCTGCCAGTCAGAAGCTAGGACGTCCAACTCAGGCGACTAGGGGCCAGTACAGAGACTTTCGTCGTTTTCGTTCCACACGTTTCGGACAATTTCAAAGAGGGCGTCAATATTTCAGAAGTCAGGGTTTTAGAGGAGCGAGCAGGGGATTTGCATCCTCTTCTTCGAACCCTAGAAAATCACAATGAAGTAAAGAGGACCCAGGCGGATTTTATACCCGTGGGAGGTCGTTTACGGGATTTTTATCCAGCCTGGGTTCAGATCACATCCGATCGGTGGGTGTTGGAGATCATTCGAGAAGGATATGCTCTGGAGCTTCAATGCCCAGTGGTCGATTTGTTCATTCAATCTCCTTGCAAGGCACGCATCAAGTATACAGCGGTGCGCAAGACCTTGCAAAGACTTTTCAATCTCAAAGCTGTCATTCCGGTACCGCCAGACCAACGGTGCTCCAGTCGATACTCCATCTACTTTGTGGTTCCAAAAAAGGAAGGGTCTTTTCGTCCAATTTTGGACCTTCAAAAGGTAAATCGTTGTCTTTGGGTGACTCATTTTTCTATGGAGACACTGAAGTCTGTAATAATGGCAGTAAGAAAAGGAGAATTTCTTACATCTCTGGATTTGTCAGAGGCGTATCTACACATTCCCATTCGTCTGGAGCATCAGAAATTTCTAAGATTTGCAGTTCCCATGGGTCATTTCCAGTTTTGGGCGTTGCCGTTCGGTTTAACAACGGCCCCACGAACGTTTATCAAGGTAATGGTAGTAGTTGCTGCAGCATTGAGAAAGGAAGGAGTTCTAGTTCACCCATATCTGGACGACTGGTTGATTTGGGCAAAGTCCGAGAAGGAAAGCGAGTTGGCAACAGCCAGAGTAGTGGAATTTTTACAAAGTCTTGGTTGGGTTGTCAATGTAGCAAAGAGCAAGTTGATTCCATTACAGAATTTAGAACACATGGGAGCTCATTTCATTACAAGAATAGGAAGGATATTTCTTCCTCAGACGCGAGCGCTAACATTGAGTAATCTGGTGTGCAGTTTCTTGAACAGAAAGGATCCCACTGCATGGCATTATTTACAATTGCTCGGAACCATGGTGGCAACGTTAGACGTTAGTTCCATGGGCAAGAGCTCATTTGCGACCGTTACAGAGAGCGTTGCTAAGGAGGTGGTCGCATCAGAAAGATCCTCTCTCAAGGAGGCTACCCTGCCTTCTGGAGATGCGTCAAGCTCTACAATGGTGGTTACAACCGGAGATTCTAGAGGTGGGAACACAGCTAGAATCACCTGTTTAGATTCCTCTTATGACGGATGCTAGTCTTGTGGGCTGGGGAGCTCACTTCGAAGGAAGGTTTGTTCAAGGTCAATGGACCGATCAGGAGAAAGTTTGGTCCATCAACAGATTGGAGTTGAGGGCGGTAACCTTAGCTCTATAAGCATTTCAGTGTTGTCTTCAGGGGAAGGCTGTTCGCATTCTGTCAGACAATGCAACTGCAATGGCTTACATCAACCGTCAAGGGGGTACAAGCAGTGTCTCTCTGGAAGCCGAAGCAGAGCAGTTGTTCGTGTGGGCCGAGAGGAATTTGAAAGCTTTGTCTGCAACTCATATGGCAGTAGTTGACAATGTGGAGGCCGGTTTTTTGAGTCGGATCAAAGTAGATCCAGGAGAGTGGGTTCTGCATCCGCAGGTGTTCCAATTGATGATAAATCATTGGGGAGCTCCAGTGATGGGTCTCATGGCAACCTTCAAGTCGGCAAAAGTCAATCGGTTTTTCAGTCAAAGGCGAGAAAGAATGTCAGAGGGCCTAGATGCTCTCAATTCAAAGGTGGCCAGAGGAGCAACTTCTGTACGTCTTCCTTCCATGGGTATTGATAGGGTGTGTTCTGCAAAGAGTAGAACAGCACAAGGGACTAGTAATATTGATAGCGCCGGATTGGCCAAGACGTCCATGGTATGTGGCTCTCATAAGGTTATTAGTAGACTGTCCATGGCTCTTCCCGATGAGGGAAGATCTGTTGCGCCAGGGTCCATTACGCTTGCCACAGGTGGCTCGATTCTCGCTTATGGCTTGGCTCTTGAAAGGGCGAGGTTAAAGGCCAGAGGTTACTCTTCGGCGGTGATTTCCACTTTGTTGAAAGCAAGGAAGAGATCGACCTCTTTGGCATATATTCACATTTGGAGGATATTCGAAGCATGGTGTGAAGACAGGTTTTGAAGCATTAAAAGTTTCTGTTTCTCAAATTCTATCTTTTTTGCAAGATGGGTTTGAGAAAGGATTAGCAGCTGCGTCATTGAAAGTGCAGTTGGCAGGTCTCTCTTGTTATAGAGGTAAAATTTAATGGTGAGGTGCTAGGAGCACATCCGGATGTGAAGCGTTTTTTAAAGAGCAGTTTCACTGTTGAGACCACCGTGTAGACCAAGCGTTCCATCTTGGAATCTCCATTTGGTGTTGGAGGCTTTGGTACATGAAACGTTTGAGCCGTTGTCTCGAGCGTCATTAAAGGATCTTTCGCTCAAGTTAGTTTTTCTAGTAGCTATATCGTCGGCACGAAGAATTTCAGAATTACAGGCATTGTCCTGTAGAAAGCCTTTTCTATTATTTTATGAAAAGAAGGTAGTTTTGAGAACAATACCTTCGTTTCTACCCAAAATGGTGTTGGCTTTTCATGTCAATCAAGACGTTTCTTTACCAGTATTTGAAAATAGTGCCAAAGTGATTCAGTTCAGAAGATTGCATCTTTTAATGTCCGTAGAGCTTTAAAGACGTATTTAAAGCAAACACAGGAATTCCGTAAGACAGATAGGCTGCTTGTTCTTTTTGGATGTGCAAGAAGAGGCCATGCAGCTTCCAAAGCGTCTATTGCTAGGTGGCTCAAGGAAGCTATAGCTTCAGCGTATTTGTTGAAAGGTAGGACAATACCTGATGGGCTTAAAACGCATTCAACAAGGGCGCAAGCTGTGTCCTGGGCTGAGTACAGTTTGGTACCTCCTGTGGACATCTGTAAAGCGGCTACTTGGTCATCATTAAATTCCTTTGTAAAACATTATCGATTAGATATACAGGCAGAAAGAGATACCTGTTTTGGATTGGCAGTGCTTCAGGCTGGCCTAGCAGGTCCCACCCATTAAGGATTTTACTGCTCTGTTACATCCCCAGATATTCTGGGATTGGACTGGAGAGACGATAAGGAAGGTGAAATTAGACTTACCTGCTAATTGTTGTTCCTTGAGGAACTCCAGTCCAGTCCTGCATCCCTCCCTGTACTAAGGCCTGAAGCAAAGAGGTATAGTATTGTCATGGTAAGCTTTTAAGACATGTATATGTCTTACAATCCATATGGGGAGGGTGAAAGTTTTGGGGATTTTTTTAAAGTCTTATTCCTCTATCGAGACGGAGGGCAGACTATAATAGGACAATTATAGTGTTACTTTAAGGGCACATTTTCTGTCTTAGTTTATAGTTAAAGTTGGTTAAAGTTTAATAGTAATGTTAGCTACTTAATTGTTGCTCTGGTGAGTCTGCTTTGTCAATAGGTAAACTGGAGCAAGGAGGCAGTCCCTCGGGTATTTATACTAGTGACATCAAAGAATGTCATTGTTCAGGTTCCAAACTGCTGGAGGTACCTTAATCCCCAGAGATTCCGGGACTGGACTGGAGTTCCTCAAGGAACAGCAATTAGCAGGTAAGTCTAATTTCACCTTATGGAACTGGGTAACTTGGCGGCTCTGAAGACAGGGGAAGTGGGAATTTATATGCACACTTACCAAGGATGAATCTCAGTTGGGCAGACTGGATGTCTTCATCTCATATAATTTACTATCTTGCTACAGTAGATTACCAAACAGCCCATTAAGATACTTATGGATTCTCACCTTGGCCAAGCTTCATTGGAAAGAGTGGGGAGGCAGCAGGGCTGGCCCATCCCACAAGACGATCCTCTAGGGCGGCATTGCCCCCCCCCCCCCCGCCTCTCCCAGCGAAGGTTAAATTAGACTTACCTGCTAATTGTTGTTCCTTAAGGAACTCTAGTCCCCTCCCAGAACCATAGAGAGGCTTAGAATCTCCTCCAGCAGCCTTGGAGACTGAAACACATCATCGCTTTGCTGGCACCAGTATAAATAGGCAAGGACCGCCCCTTCTCACCAGTACCTATTGACAAAGCACACTCAGCAGAGCAGCAAATAAGTAGATTATATAAGAATACATGTAACCCGTCAATAACAATTTAGTTTTGGTTATAGGGTTGTTGTTTTTAAAACGAAATGTAGCACCTTAAAGTGTAAGATGGTTAGCTAGCAGCGCTATGGAAGAGGACCCCCAAAGGCTCCACCCTGTGCTTCCTGACAACTTGCACCAACTAAGGCAAAAAACATACAGGGAGGGATCCGGGACTGGACTAGAGTTCCTTAAGGAACAACAATTAGCAGGTAAGTCTAATTTAACCTTCCTTTTCGTCCCTCTAGTCCAGTCCCAGAACCATAGAGGATGTAACAGAGCAGTGAATATCAACGGGAGGGACCGGCAAGCCCAGCCTGAATCACTGCCGAACCAAAACGAATGTCTCCGGACGTCAACACATCCAGCCGATAATGCTTCGCAAAGGAATGCAAAGACGACCAAGTCGCCGCCCTACAAATGTCGTCGACCGGAACCAAACTGAATTCCGCCCAAGACGCCGCTTGCGCTCGGGTCGAATGAGCCCGAAGACCCTCAGGAGCCAACCTACCCTTCAGAAGGTATGCCAAAGCAATCGCTTCCTTCAGCCAACGAGAAATAGACGATTTTGCCGCCGCCTCTCCTTTACGGGGCCCCCCGAAGGCCACAAACAACCTGTCTGACCTCCAAAAGGGCACCGTCCTAGAGAGATACCTCTTAAGAACCCGCCTAGCGTCCAATCGATGCAACTTGCCCCCCGAATTCTCCTTCTGCCGATCGGAGAACACCGGGAGAGACACCACCTGGTTCACATGAAACGCGGACACCACCTTAGGCAAGAATGCCGGCACCGTACGCAGAACCACCTTGTGATTGGAAAAAGAGAGAGAAGGCTCCTTGCAGGAAAGCGCTTGCAATTCTGAAATCCTCCGCGCAGAACAAATGGCCACCAGAAACACTGTCTTTAACGTGAGATCCTTCAGAGAGGCCTGGGACAGCGGCTCAAACGGCGCACTAAGCAAGGCCTCCAACACCAAATTCAAATCCCACGGTGGCACAGCACAGCGCCGCGGCGGCCACATGAGCAATACCGCCCGCAAAAATCTCCTAATGTCTCCATGAGCACTTAGCAACTGACCTTGGATTTTTCCACGGTAACAAGCGATGGCAGCCAGCTGCACGCGCAAAGAACTCGCCGCCAAACCCTTGTCCACGCCATCTTGCAAAAATGAAAGGATCTGAGACACTGAAGCTCGCAAGGGGCAAACACTGCGCTCCGCACACCAAGCCTCAAAAATGCGCCAAACCCTGATGTATGCTAGGGAAGTTGATCATCTACGCGCCTTCAACAAAGTCGAAATGACCGCTGCCGAATACCCCTTCGCCGTCATCCGAGCCCTCTCAAGAACCATGCCGTAAGCGAGAACCGACCCACCTGGGGCATGCGTAACGGACCCTGACACAAAAGATCGTTCTGCTGAGGCAACCTCCACGGCCTGTCCGCCAGGAGTCATACCAAATCCACGTACCACGGTCGTCTGGGCCAATCTGGCGCTACCAGAATTACCAGGCCGCGATGCCTCTCTATGCGCTGCACCACCCGGCCTATCAGAGCCCAAGGCGGGAACACATAGAGAAGACCTCCTGCCGGCCACCGTTGTGCTAGAGTGTTGAGGCCTTCCGACATCCGCTCTCGCCGCCTGCTGAAAAAGTGCGCTACCTTCGCCGACTCGAAGCTCGCCATGAGGTCCATCTGGGGGACCCCCCAGCACCTCACCAACAACGCAAACACGTCTGGGTGGAGAGCCCACTCCCCCGGGTCCACCCTGCGGCAACTCAGAAAATCCGCCTTGACATTGTCCACTCCGGCCACGTGCTGCGCCGACAGACCCGTTTGATTTTGTTCGGCCCACGCTAAGAGTTGACCGGCCTCTTCCAGCATCACGCTGCCGGTGCCGCCCTGCCGATTTATGTAAGCTACGGTCGTCGCATTGTCTGACAGCACCCGAACCGCCTGCTGACTAAAGCGCTCCTGAAACGCCCACAGAGCCAAAAACACCGCTCTTATCTCCAACCTGTTGATGGGCTATTCCTTCTCTATCTGCGACCACCGACCCTGGGCAAACCTGCCCTCGCAATGCGCCCCCCACCCCACCCCAGGAGACTGGCATCTGTGGTTAACAGTCCCCAGGCTGGAGGTTCTAAAAGCATGCCCGCTGCCAAGTTCTCCAGTCGCAACCACCAAAGAAGATCCAGCCGCACCTCCGGCGGACAGAGCAGCCGTTGAGATAACGCATCGCGCTGATGAGACCAACGCCTTAGAAGTGCGCTCTGCAACCGTCGCATATGCGCCCTGGCCCAGGGCACCAGCTCGATCGGGGCTGCCATCGTCCCGAGCAACTGGAGATACTGCCATGCCATTGGAGCCGCCCTTGACAAAAATCACCGTACAAGGCGCCTCAGCCCCTGCGCTCTCTGGTCTGGCAGAAACACGGCGGCCTGCTGCGTCTCGAACCGCGCTCCCAAGTACTCCAAGGACTGCGAGGGAACTAACCTGCTCTTTGCAAAGTTGACCACCCAGCCCAGATTCTCTAGCAGCTTTACTACCCGGGCGGTGGCCTCCATACTTTCTTCCCTTGATTTCGCTCGAATCAACCAATCGTCCAGGTAAGGATGCATGAACACCCCCTCCTTGCGAAGCGCCGCCGCTACCACCACCATGATCTTGGTGAATGTCCACGGCGCCGTAGCAAGCCCGAAGGGCAACGCTTGAAACTGAAAGTGCCCCATGGGGACTGCAAACCGCAGGAACCTTTGGTGCTCCTGTCGAATCGGGATATGCAGATACGCCTCCGTGAGATCGAGCGAAGTTAGGAATTCTCCCGGTCTGACCGCCGCAATGACGGAACGCAGCGTCTCCATCCGAAAGTGAGTGACCCGGAGACACCGATTTAACCTTTTCAAATCTAGAATAGGCCGAAAAGTTCCTTCCTTCTTTGGCACCACGAAATAGATGGAGTATCGACCGTATCCGCACTGATCCGGCAGCACGGGAACCACCGCACGGAGCTGCAGCAGCCGCTGCAGCGTGTCTGAGACCGCTCGCCGCTTGAGAGGAGCTCTGCAAGGCGACTGGACAAAGGAATCTAACACGGGACGGTGGAGCTCTAGCGCATAACCCTCGCGGATGACCTCTAGAACCCACTGATCTGACGTAATGTGGATCCAGGCAGGGTAAAACTCCCGCAGGCGACCCCCCACGGGAACCACCCCGACCTGAGTCCGCCTTATTTCATTGTGACTTCTTAGCGGAAGGGGACTGGAAGGAGGAAAAACCTCTGCCGGCCCCTCGGAAACCCCGAAACCCCTGGCTTCTAACCAGAAACCTTCCACGCTGGGGCTGGCTAAAACGAGATGATCGAAACCTACAAAAATCTCGAGGGGTTCCCCGTGGGCCCGCATTAGTCCGGACCTGCTTCAGCTTATCCTCCGGAAGGCGACCCCCCTTAGACTCTCCGAGATCCTTGACCAGCTTCTCCAAATCCTCTCCAAACAACAGTTTCCTCCAAAACGGTAGCTTGCTGAGGCGAGTCTTAGAGGAACTGTCGGCCGCCCAATTCCGCAACCAGAGATACCGGTGAGCCGCTACCACTGAGGCCATACTCTTAGCCAAGCTGCGGATAAGATCATAGTGAATGTCTGCCAAATAAGTGGACCCAGACTCCAAACGCGCTCCATCCTCCACCTGCGCAGCCCCGAGATCACCCTGGGCCCAGCGCAAACAGCCTCTCGCCACCCCCACCCCCGCCACCGAGGCCTGCATTGAGAGAGCGCACACATCAAAAACCTGCTTCAACAGCGTATCTAATTTCCTGTCCTGCACGTCCTTCAACGCTGCCGCCCCTTCAACAGGGATCGTAGTTTTCTTAGTCACCGCCGATACCGCCGCATCTACCTTCGGAGAACGAAACAGTTCTCTATCGGGATCTGACAACGGATAGAGGCGCGCCAAGGCCCTGGAACCCTTTAGGGCCGACTCTGCCGAATCCCACTCTTTCTGAATCATACTCCGAAACACTCTATGCAGAGGGAAGACTCGCTGGGACGTCCGCACCGCCTGCAACAACGGATCCTCCAGCGTATCCTCCGGCACCGCCGTTTCCGAGGGCATATTTAGGGTCTTGAGAGTCTCGGCAATCAAGGCCGGTAGTTCTTCGCGACGAAAGACTCTGACGACCCTACTCTGCTGCTCCGCGTCAGGTAACTCTCCTTCCTCCAACTCGTCACCCGAGAGCTCATCCAAATCCGCGTCTTCTGCCACCAGATCCTCCTCTAGGCGCGATGCCGGGTTCTCATCCCCCGCCCCTTTGCTAATCTTCGCGGGGGGAACACCCTCCTCAGGCAGGACCAGGAACCCCCGCCGCTTCTGCCCCTCCGATCCCCGAGACTGCGAGACCATCCTGGGTTGCAGAAGTGCAAAAGCCTGCTGCATGAGGGCAAAGAAATTTGGCGGGATCACTGGAGCAGACCCCACTAGATTCAGCCCCTGCGAACCAGAGGACCCCTCCCCTGAGGACGACCCCGGCCCTGGCACCATCGGGTCTAGCGACGGAGGCAGGACATCCCCTGCACTTGATGGACCTGCCTCCGGCGCTAAGGAAGTACCTGCTGTCGTACTCTCCATAACCGCAGACTCAAGCGTGCAAGCCCCACACACCCCTGAGTCTGCCACCAATCCGCGCTTTGCGCCACAAACCACACAGCGTGGTTTTGCGGGCATACTAACAACAACAAACCCGCTCTAGAGCCCCTCCGCCAAGCCAGTCAGGCCTGCGGTTCACTGTTCATTGTTTTCTTTTTGTTTTGGTTTTTTTTACACACCAAAGTCAACTGCAGCCCCCCCAGGCAGGAATCTCCTAGCCTGCCCCCAAACGAGGGCTAGAAAAGGCCAAAATACTCCAAAGCAAAAAAGAAAAAGAATACACGCCGGGGTTACTAAAACAAAATGGCCGCCGCTGCTTTTTTTTCCCGCTCGTTTCCACGCGGCCGGCCACCCCGATATCACCAATCAAGCCTGCGGCCTACCCAAGCGCCTAACCGCTCGCGGCCCCTCAAATTTGCTGAATGGCAGCTCCCTCACTCACCGCTCAGGGTTCCCCGGTGGAGAGAGATCCAACACCAGCCACGCCAGAGCTCAGCCGAACCGCAGCTTCAGCTCCGATGCCGGGAAACAAGCAGGGCTGACTTGCGCGATCCTGCGGCGCTGCCGGTAAGCCTTCCACCTGCTCCTCACCCTCCACCTGCTCCACAAGCCTTCCACCTGCTCCTCAAGCGGGTTCGGGAGCAGGGAGGCACACAACCCAACTCTGAAAAGCTCTCTCCGGCAATGCTCGTTCAAGCCACGGGGCCCGTGAGAGGGAGCAGGGGGGGGGGTTGGGGTGGGTGAGGGAAGGAGGAGGAGGCTGAAGCAGGAGATGGAGCCAGAGGAAGAACTCTTCAGCAAAAGCCCTGCTCTTGCAACACACACAAGTGGACAAATTAAACTAAAGGTAACCTACAAGCTAAAATAAAATTAAAAATAAAATTTAAACCCAAACACCCCAGAAATTAGAAAAGGGGATGTATCAAATCTAACTCTGCTTATTTGCTTAGACTGAGCCCAGTCCCAGGCTCAGAATCTCCTTCAGCTGCTTGTGTAGCAGCAATGATAGCATGCAATAAATAATACCCAGAGCCAGTACAAGGATCCAAACCAATTTACTTTCTATTGGTCCCAACGCCCCCTGCACCTATCCAATCGGGGACCCCCTCACTGGGCCCTCTTCCCCCTTCTCAGGCTATGCTAACACAGGCTCAGTTTCTAGACATAATACATTCCTGCTACAAGGTCACTGCATCAGCATAATAGCATGGAATAAAGGATTAATACAAACTTATCAAAAGCAGTTTAGAGCGGTTTAAGGCAGATCCTCAGCCTTCACTGACTTTGGTCTTTCTCAGCATTACTATTTCTAACAGTGGGGGTGGAGACTCCGGCCTAGCTTGCAGGCTCATACATGTACAGGCTATTATATAGGCCATAGCCTACCACACTTGGAGACTGAAAGTACTGGTGAGAAGGGGCGGTCCTTGCCTATTTATACTGGTGCCAGCAAAGCGATGTTGTGTTTCAGTCTCCAAGGCTGATAGAGGAGATTCTAAACCTCTCTATGGTTCCGGGACTGGACTAGAGGTACGAAAAGGAATAAGCAGTTCATCACCGCCTGGCTTGCCATGCCGCCTCCTCCCAGCATCCATCTTCTTACCCGGGGAGGAGGGTGGCATGCCTCCGTTGCATTGGGCTTCAAAGTGCTTGCACTAGCGTGCTCATGGCCTGCCCCACTTTGACGCAACTTTCTGCCGCTCCTGTTGCCTCCAACAGGAAGTTGCGTTGGAAGGGGGCAGAAGCGGCAGGCCATGAGTACACTAACATGGAAACTTTAAAGCCTGATGCAGCGGAAGCATTGCCGTGCTGCCCTCCTCCCACAGGTGAGAAGATGGATGCCGGGAGGGAGGTGGCATGGAGGGTCTGCCTAGAACAGCAGAAACCCTAAGGCAGCCCAGGGAGGCAGGGTGACAGCAGCTGAAACTGGCTGAGGGAAGATATGATAGAAGTTGATTAAAATAATGAGTGGAGTGGAACAAGTGAACACGAATCAATTGTTTTCTCTTTCGAAAAGTACAAAGATTAGGGGAAACACAATGGAGCTACAAAGTAGTACATTTTAAGATTAATCAGACACATTATTTTTTCACTCAGTGTTGAATTAAGTTCTGGAATTCATTGTTGGAGGATGTAGTAAAAGCTGTTAGTAACAGGCATTTGTGACCTGGATTGGCCACAGTTGCAAACAGGATACTAGGCTTGATGGACCTTTTGTCTGATCCAGTATAGCAGATCTTATGTTTTGGAGTGAAGATCTATGGTTTATTTTATAATAATTGCATAGTAGCTTTGCCTTGATAGTGCCAGAGTGAGGGAGACCAAGATGGATAAAATTGGATTCCTCCTTTTTGCCCCAGCCAAACAGCCTTTATTTTACTAGTTAGGCAAGAGTAAAGGTGAAATTACACCTTACCTTCTAATTTTCTTTCCTTTAGTCCCTCCAGTCCAGTCCAGACTCTTGGGTTCTGTCCCTTCTCCAGCAGATGGAGACTGAGAACTTCAAGCTTCTGTGATGTCACCACATAAGAGAGGCGGACTCCCTCCAGAAGCCAGTATGATCCTTTAAGCAGAAAGAAATCCCAAGAACAGGAACTCTGGCAACTGCCCAACTATTTACATCCTATGTACAAACTGATTAAGCCCTGTAAGGCACTGGTCCAACAAGAGATATCCCTCCGGGAAGCAACAGAAATGGAATTCGGGAACCCCGAAGGACAATCATGATTCTGACTCTCTCCCAGATATAAGCCTTCAGGCCTTGCCAATGTGGAACAGATGGGCAGGTTCTGGACTGAAATGGAGGGATTAAAGGAAAGAAAATTAGCAGGTAGGGTCTAATTTCACCTTCCATAGCATCCCTCCAGTCCAGTACAAACTCCTGGGATGTACCAGAGCAGTAATCAAGAATGAGAGGGATCAGCAAGGCTGGTCTGCAACACACGTGCCCCGAATTGCGCATCATCTCACGCCTGCACATCCAAGCAGTAATGCTGCACAAAGGTATGCAGAGACTTGGTAACTGCCCTACAGATATCCACCAGTGGAACAAATCTGAACTCTGCCCACAACGCCACTTGCACCCTGGTAGAATGCACCCTAAGACCTACCAAGAGAGTCTTTTTGCACAACAGATAAGCCGAAGCTATCATCTCTTTCACCTACTGGGCAACGGAAGCCTTTGAAGTGGCCTCTCCTCCCTGAGGACCACCAAAGAGCACAAACAATCCGACCGATGGAAGGACTCAGTTTGCTTGATATATCTTCTGAGCAATTCTGCGAATATTAAGAAGTTGCAGACATTGGTCTGCCGAGTCCAAAAAAGTTGAAAGTACTACAGTCTGATTCACATGAAAAGCGGAGACCACTTTAGGCAAAAAAGAGGACATTGGCTGCAGACCATCTTCTCCTTGGAAAACCACAGAAAAGGCTCCCTACACAAAAGAGCCTACAGCTCTAAAATGCGTTGCTCCACGAGGTGGCCACTGAAAACACAACCTTCCATGTGAGATCCTTAAGAGTTACGGATGCCAGAGGATCAAAGGGGGCCTCTGTCAAGACTGACAAGATGAGGTTGAGATCCCACACCAGAACCATTGAATGTGATGGCGGGCGGAACTGCTTCACTGCTCAGAGAAACCAGGAAACATCTGGGTGCGCTGCTAGAGAAATGCCTTGCACCCATCCCCAGTAACACATCAGTGCTGCCACCTGGACATGCAACGAATTCAGGGCCAGTCCCTTGTCCATGCTGGTCTGCAGAAAGGCCAGAATGTCAGGCATGGCTGCTTCCAATGCTCACTTTCTTCTGACCACATACCAGTCTTCAAATGTGCGCCAAACTCGCATATAAACCAAGGACACGGAGCATTTGCAAGCCTGCAGCAAGGTGGCTATCACCTGCGATGAATAGCCATGCTTTCTCAGCTGTGCCCTTTCAAGAGCCAGGCCGTAAGCAAGAATCGATCCACCCGAGGCATGCGAATTGGGCTTTGCGTCAATAGGGTTCTCCGCAGCGGCATCCACTAAGGCAACCCCCATGACAATCGAATCAGATCGCCATACCATGGTCGTTAAGACCAGTCCAGTGCCACCAGCACTACCAAACCTTTGTGAGCTTCTGTCCTCTGGAGCACTCTGCCGATCAGAGGCCATGGTAGAAACACCTCCAGCAGACCATGTGAGGGCCAGGGCTATGCCATCGCATTGAGACCTTCCGACATCCTTTCTTGACATTGATTGAAGAAGAGACTGACCTTCACGTTGGCAGCGGACACCATTAGATCCATGATTGACTGCCCCCATCTCCGGGTTATGTTGAGAAATACCAACTCCTGAAATGTCCATTTTCTCCATATTCAAACACTGCCGGCTGAGGAAGTCAGCCTGGACATTTTCTTTGCCTGCCACATGCGCCGCTGACAGCACCAAAAGATTCCGCTCCGCCCACTGAAGAAGTGGCATGATCTCTTCTGCCAGCACTGCACTGCCTATGCCTCCCTGACGATTGAGAGATGCCACTGTTGTGGCATTGTCCGAAAAGACTCTCGCTGCCTTGCGCAGCTTTAAAGCCCAGAAGACTTGGAGAGCTAGAAAGACTGCCCGTATTTCCAGGTGATCAATGGACTATTGCTGTTGCTCTCTGGGCCACTGTCCCTTCGCTACCTGTGAGAGAAATGAGCCCCCCATCCAGTCAGACTGGCATCTGTCTTCACTACCATCCACTCTGGAGACTTGAGGGAGATTCCCACCAAAGGTTTCTGGTGCCAACCACCAGTCCATACGCCTGAACTTCTACCAGACACACCAGCTGGAAAGTGAGTGGTGCTGTGGTGACCACAAAGACAGGAGGGGTTTCTGTAACAGATGCATATGTGCCCGAGCCCAAGGCACCAGATCCCTTGCCACCGCCATTGACCCTAAGACCTGGAGATCACTGTTCCCTCTAAGCTGTGCGCGTGTGCGTGCGCACAGACCTCGTCGAGCGAGCGCACATACTTTACAACAGAGCGCACAAAGATTACAGTTCTGATTCTGATAGAAAACAACACAGATGTCTTAAAATTTGTGACTGTAATTACTATAAATTTTCCGCTTCATTTAGTAATCTATTTTCATTTAATTTGATTAAAATCAATGTGGTGTACATACTGTTTTCTGACGTGTAGTCAAATTTTAAAGTATACAACTCCGAGTGTCGTTATGTGGCGCACAAAAATGTAACCTTCCTTAAAAAGCTGCACAGCTGATATTTTATGCACACACAGCCTACAGAAAATTAGAGGGAACATTGCTGGAGATATGACCAAGTTAATGGCGCTTGCTGCCTGAGGAAGTTCCGTATCTGCTCCTGGATCTTGTGAAGCCGCTTTTGTGGGAGAAAGACCCTGCCGAGATGGGTATCAAATTGATCTTCCAGTTATACCAGGTCCTGGGAAGGGGCTAGGTTAACTACCCAGCTGAAATTCCAACGGACTTGAAGAACATGCTGCTGCTGGCAAGGCTCTTTTCTAGCGACTTTGCCCAGATGAGCCAGTCGTCCAGATAGGGGTGCACCAACACTCCCTCATGCTGAAGGGACACTGCCACTACCACCATAATCTTGGTGAACATCCATGGAGTCATTGCCAGACCAAATGGGAAGGCTTGAAACTGAAAGTGGCTCATGGGAACCGCAAAGCCCAAGTAACACTGATGCTCGGCCCAAACGGACACATGCAAGTACGCCTCTGTTGGATCCAGCGCCATTAAGAATTCTCCCTTGCGAACGACTACCATGTTATGAAGCGCAAGGTCTCCATGCGAAAGTGTGGTACCTGCAGAGTGTAGTTGACATACTTGAAATTGGGAATGTTTCTTGGCCGGAGCTTTGCAGGATGACAGTAGAAAAGTGTCTTCAAGGGGTTGCACAAACTCCAGTGCGTAACCCTTGCAGATAACCTCCAAACCCACTGGTCGAAGGTGATGTGGACCCAAGTGGAGTAAAACTGGCGAAGCCTGCCGCCAACTGGAATCGGCTCCACCTGGGCCCCTTTTATCTCATTGGGACTCTTTGGAACCAGCTCCTGCACCTGCCGAGTAACCTTGACCGGTCCCACAACCACCTCAAAAGGACTGCCCCAAAGGACCATATGGACTACGTTGGTAAGAAGTGAAGTGGACTGCTCGAAAACAGTGAAAATCCTTTGCCTGACCGTGACCTGCCGAGCAACCCCTTGAGCTCAAAGGCTTATCTTCCGGAAGCCTGCCTGGGTTAGTCTTGCCTAAGTCCTTAACCAACTTATCTAATGCATCTCCAAATAGCAGCTTTCCCTTAAAGGGAAGATGGCTGAGCTGAGCCTTAGACAACACATCCGCTGACCAGTTGTGAAGCCATAAACAATGCCAAACTGCCACCACTGAAGCCATACCCTTGGCTGAGTCATGGAGAAGGTCATAGAAAGCATCTGCCAGGTAGGCACATCCGGATTGCAACTTTGAGACCTCTGTCAAGGGCTATGGACCTCGGTCTCCTGCATCTGGCAGTGCCTGGGTCCACTGCAGGCAAGCTCACAGCACATAGGCTCCAGACACTGAGGTCTGAAGTGCCAGAACATTTACCTCAAATGCCTTCTTCAACAAGGTTTCCAACCTCTTATCATGCACATCTTTCCCGACTGAGAAAGTTAAAAACAAAACAGGCGAACGGTGCTGACCTATAAAACTAATTATCCTCCGCTTGCCTGTATGTACTGGCTCATCTGCACTAAAGGCAATTCAGAAACCAACAACCGGTACCTTGGTCTTCTTGGTGACTGCTGAGACCAGTGCATCTACCTTTTGGTATCTTTAAGAACTCTCATTCCACTACAAGGATAGGGTATCATAAATGAGCTATAGCTTGCCCCCTCCCTTCAGACCTGCTTCCAGCACCTCCCACTCCAACTATCATTTACTTTAAGGCTTGATGGACTGGAAAACCCGTCTCCTTAGTCCTGATACCCTGAAAAAGGGGGTCTTCTAACAGGATCTCCTGCTCCCGGATGTGCTGTAGTATGTTAAGCACTGCTAATGAGTGTGCAATGAGAGCTGTAAGCTCTTCCCACCAGAAGACGTGAACAATTCTGGGGTCCTCCCCCGAAGGAGTCTCTCCTTCCTCTAGCTTGATGTCTGCAGAATCCCGATCAAGATCCAAGGGCCACTCCAAAGGGTCCTCAGAGTCTGCAGAGCCCTCCAAAACGTCTTCAGTATCCAAGTCTCCCAACCTGCTTTCCTGGCCCCCAGGAAAGGACTAAGATATGCCCGGAACTGAGCTGTACCACCTCCTCCAGCCGTGGTTTTTTTTTTGTCTCCCCAGACCCTGCTTCAGGCACCACCCCTTGCGGACTCTGTACTTCCTGCCGCCCCTTAGAGTGACCTGAAGCCCTGCAGGAAGAAGCAGGAACAAAATCCTGACTTCCCCGGGCTACAATTGATGGCGGCTCTGCCATATCCAAAATGGCTGAAGTTCCTGCCAAAACCACAGGCAGAGAGCCTGTAAAGGAGAGCAATCCGTGACTGAAGAAAGCATCTCTTGTTGCCCGGACAACTGACCCCCTGCAGGAACCATCCTCTGGAGGCCCTTTCCCATGGCACAGTCCTCCGCAACTGCAACAGAGCCAAACTGCCAAGAAACGTGCCTTTTTCAGGCTACAGGCCACGCATACGGCATTCGGCATGGCAATGCTAAACTCCGACAAGATGTGTGATCCTAAGCCCAAGATCACCGAGGTTTGCGTTCCTAAACCTGAAGAGGATTACCATCCAAGAAACTCTAAGCTACAGCCCCCTCGCCAAAGCCCTGATGCTGTGATAGCAATCCATTTACCGTGCCACCTATCGGCGTGTACCTCAGTCTGTAGCTCTCCATCCAGCTAGTTCCTCTTCCCCCTCCCCTCCATTGGCAGCCGTGTGGTGCCTGGCAATAAAGGGCCAGCATACAAATCAGTGGCAAGGAAGGCAAAGCAGGACCCAAATAAACGGAGTCCTTCCGTTCCTCCCCTCCTCCATAGGAATCCCCACCACCTGAATGGCTAGGTTCCCGGCGGCTAAATCGGACCAGCCCAGTCAGGAGAGAGGGGTCTTTTCCTTTACAGCAATGCAAGCAAGTTCCCTTTGTCTTGGTTCGCTAATCTTCCTCTTTTTTTTTTCCAGTGCAGCTGACATTGCACAGGTCTTGTCCCATCTGCTAGAGACTGAGAAATTCTGGCTTCTGGAGAAAGTCCGCCTCTCTTATGTGATGTCATCACAGAAGCTTGATGTTCTCACTCTCCATCTGCTGGAGGGAGGACAAAACCCAGGAGTCTGGACTGGACTGGATTGGAAGGATGCTATGGAAAAAGTGCTTCATAGCAGCGAAGAAAGAAAAGTAAACCCAAGAATGACTTGAGGAGAAATTCTTCCTCTCTAGTTGCAGAACATACAGCACAGAACTTGAGTGCTGTGTTCATCCTGTAAGTCTCTTACACTAAAGAAGCTTTGTACATGCACTGCCAAAGTAATAGTCAGAGGGCAATTTTCGGCCCCTCCGCAAGTTGATTTTCGGATGAAACTCCCTGTGGAGTTTCTCCTTGAAATTAACTGATGGTCAGTGCTGCAGAGATTTCCTTAGCCAGCATACTTGCAGAAATCCTCACATGTGTTTCACATGGCCTTCTCTAATTCTGCCTACAGGAGGATGAGCAATTTTTAAAGGTCTTTTTTTCCATAGTTTAAATCTGATTTACTGATGGAAAATCCCTTTCAAAAGTGTCCTCTTTATGGTATGAAAGGAAAGAATTGTTAAGTACAAAAAGGATAATAAGAATTCCAGGGTCATTTCTCCTCAGCAGTGAGTTAAGACCTGAATCTCACCTGTCTTAACCAGCAATAGCTGTAGAATGAAATTCTGCAATGGCGTTCCACTTAGCCAGCTTGCTTGCTTATTTATTTCTTTAACTATCGGAATTTATTTCTCACCTATCTAGATGTCAAGGTGAGTTACAAAAGACATACATAATAAAACAACATACAATAAAACCAAAAATATCTGAAAACAAGATATGACATAATACAACAATAAACAACTTTAAAGATACATTAAGACAGTGTTTTAAAACAAATATGACAAAAGTGAATAAATGATAAACAGGATGCCTCTCGATCTATCAATTATGGATCATTTCATTCGATAACAAAGACCTGCTTAAAAAGATGGGCTTTCAATTGCTCCAGCTGGAGGGTTGGAAATTAAACAGCTATTACTTTGTTTTTCTATAAGCTTATTACACAGTGCCCTAGCTCTACTGAGCCCATTGGAGCATGTGGAAGTTTTAAAAGGTAGAAGTCACCTTTGTGGATCAGCAAAGTGTATGTGAAAGCTGTGGAACTTTATCACATTTACAATTCGCTTCTCATGTAACAGTTGAAATCAGTAGGGAGTAAAAATGTACAGGGGTGGGGAGTTATACTCCTGGTTTACAATCTCTGTGATAGTGAAGATAGTAGAGTGTGAGTATTAGGAGTTTATGTATTCTAAAGCTATGAACAGAACTGGGAGTGGTCTCTTGTGTGCGCTGTGGAGTCATTGTGCTGCTAATGTGGTGCAGTCTGTATACCTACAGAAGAGGAAGTATGATAGACACATAGGCAGTGGAATGAGGTGGACCACAGAGGATTTAGCCCTATGAATATTTTGCTCATCACAACATCATATTATGTTCTTACGTTCTTAGCTATTAGAGATCTTGGGGGCAGGCTGGAGATTGGTTTGTTTAGCCCTTCCAACCAAAAGGTGTTCCACTGCCCCTAGATACAGGCATTCAAATATCTCATAAGCAGAAATAATGTACCTGAAGAAAAAGGAAGCTGTGGAACAGGAGGACATGGTATTGCACTTAGAGGACCATGAGGAAGTACGTCAAAAAATATTTCTCCACAAAAAGAATGGTCTCAGGGGGGCTGGTGGGATCAAAACCTGATGAAATTCAAGAAACCTTGGGATAAACATAGAGGAGCCTTAGACTCAAAGAAGTGAGGGAAAACTGGAGATCACATGGGATATTCAGTAGTCCAATAGGAAGGAAATCTGATCTATAACACTTCTCTGCCATCTATATACTGTTTCTGTATATAGAAAATAGCCTTTAGATCTGAGTTGGGGTCCATGTCTGTAAGCCAGTCCTCTTCAAGGTGGGCTTCTGTGATCCTCTGTGGCCCTGGTGCATCCCCGGTCCCTAGCATTTGGTGTTTGCCATTCTTTACCTTGTATTTGCACAACTGATGACTCTGTGGTATTGCACTGCAGGAGAAGCCCAGTGATGAAGAGTGTGGGGATTTGGATTTCAAGTTCCAGCTGCGTCGCAACCAGATGTTGCACAAGCTCTTGCTGTTGCTCACCACTGCTGCCAAAGTGGGGTTTGGGCCCAAGCTGGAGGAGCTCGTAAATCAGGAGGTGCACACCTTGGAATCAATGGAAGACAGGTATGTGGGGAAGGGGGGAGCGGTACCTAAAGATGCGGGCTGGGAATGTTGCAGGGGAGGAGGCATTAAAGCAGTTCACTAAGGGGAAGCTGGTATACAAAGAGCATAGAAGGGACTCTCTAGGGCAGCAGCAGGTTTAGACAGGCGTGCTGGTGGTATGAGAACAGTTCCAGAGGCAAGCAAGGTAAGCAGACACAGTGTCGTGTAAGTTTGGGAGCATGGGTAACCAATAAGAAGGTAGGGGGGATATTCAGCGGCGTGGTAAATGCTTTTGGCTATCCCATGAAGTTTCCATGTTCTTTGTGCCAGCAATGCATCTCTGCAGGCTTGGGATTTCTATATGGTGGCTTATCAGGAGCGGGGCTCCCCTTGAGCCAGTGAGAATAAGTTCACTCTCCCTAATAGAGCACCAGCTTCCTATTTCCAAAGTTACTGGTTCAAATTTCATCAGCCTTTGCAGCACACAAACAAGCAGGGGTTATAGGCACACTGCGTAGGTGAAGCCTCTGAATGCGCCCAGTGCCTGGCTCTCCCATAGCTCAGAGGTATTTTGGACTTCTCTGAGCATGTACGCCCTCCCACTTTGCCAGCCAATGCTACCGCCTCTTCAGTCTTTTCTGATCTCAGTCTTGTCAACCATGACTCTCCCCTCCTCCTGCATCATCAGGCCTTATCTCTTCATTCTTCAGTTTTAAAATCAAAAATGAAACTGCACATTGCACCATCATTGGTTGGGGGGGGGGGGGGGGGGGAAAGAGACAAATCACAGTCAGCAGTTCACATTCCTGCGGCTAACTCATCAGCATTCCCGACACTCACAAGCCTGTCGCATGGCCATGACACCACACGGTTCTGCATCAGCTCATCTCCACGTCCCATTAAGCCCAGACAAGGCTCAGTTGAGAACTCCTGGGCCAGCTGTGTGACCGGAGGCAGATTTCCTCCTGATGCTGGTTATGTTTCAAACTGCACAGAGCCTGCAGACTCAGGCCAATGCCTCCATTCCACCTCTCCCACCCCTGGACCAGCTGGAGTACCATTTTCCTGTTTAAGGTAGTTACTCAACTGTAGCAGGTGTTCTCCGTGGACAGCAAGAATAAGTCATGTATGGGGTGATGTCCCCTGATGGAGCCCCGGGCATGAAAGCTCCTCAGCTTCTTTTGGAAGCTTTTGGGAGCTTTACTGCGCCTCTCTGCCTCCTTCTCATCTGCCACGGTGGCATCATCTTAGATCAGTCTAATAACATAGCTGTAGGAGAAGACAACTCGGGAAGATAGGAGGGTTGTGAGGACTTATTCCTGCTGTCCACAGAGAATGCCTGCTATAGATGAGAACTACGTTTTCTCTATTGACAAGCAGGAATGAGTCTTCACGTATGGAACTCCCAAGTTACAGGCTACTGAAAACAGAAGAAACCACCGAGAAGCCCAGCAGGGGCAAAACTCAACTGCATTATGGTAACAGGCCTGAAGGCCAACTATATACAATATCAGTGATTTCTCTCTTCCCTTTTGTTTTTTTGGTAGCCTGAACAGAATAGAATGGGCCTAAAAGGGATGGAGTTGGATTCTAATCCCCAAACAGACTCATGAGTACAGATTGGCTAAAGTTGCTGTTGTGTCGGGAATTCCCATCTAGAAATATGAATGTGTGGACTAAAGACCATGTTTCAGCCCTGCAGACCTCTTCCATGGAGACCAAGCACAAGTTGGCCACCGATGCAGCCATAGCTCTGACATTATGAGCAATGACATGGCCATCAAGGTTCAGGCCTGTTTGGGCCTAAACAAAAGAGATGCAGTCTGATAGACAAATTGAAAGAGTGTTTGTTTGGAAACGGCAGCACCCAGCTTGCTGGGGTAAAAAAAACCCAAAAAGATGGGTGCACTTTCTATGGCCTTGTGTCCACTCCAAATAGAAGGCCAAGGCTCGCTTGCAGTCCAACATGTGCAAATTAATTCCCCTTTGTGTGCATGAGGTCTAGGGAAAAATGCTGGAAGAACAATTGACTGATTAAGGTAGAAATCCGAAACCACCTTTTGGAAGGAATCTAGGATGAGTACAAAGGACCACTTTATTATGATGGGATTTGGCATATTGCAGATGAAGTACTAGAGCCTGAAGCTCACTCACTCTGCGTGCTGAAGTGCCACCACCAGAAATAACACATTCCAGATCAAGAACTTCAGAGGACAAGAACTGAGCAGCTCAAAGGGAGCTTTCATGAGCTGCACAAGAACCACATTAAGGTCACAAGACACTGCAGGAGGCTAATAAGGAGGCTTCGAGAGAAGCAAACCCCACACAATACAAACAACTAAAGGCTGTACTGCGATGGACTTTCCTTCCACACCTCGATGATGAGCAGCAATTATACTGAGGTGGACCTTGAAGGAGTTGGACTTAAGTCCAGACTCAGAGGTGTAAAAGATATTCAAACAGCTTTTGTGTGGATGGATGAAAGGATCTAGGGCCTGGACCTCACACCAGTCAGTCTTATTCTTGCAAGTGGAAGAGGTTTGCTTTCTCATAGAGGCCCTTCTGGAAGCCAATAGGACGTCTGTTACCCCGTCTGGCAGGTTGAGCTCGGACAACATTAGCCTCTCAACATCCACGACGTGAGGGCCAAGGATCGGATGTTGGGCTGCAACATCATCCCATCTTCCTGCATTATGTGATCGGGCATATGACTGAGTCTTAGCGGCTCCTGATTGGAGAGCTGTAGCAGGAGAGGAAACCATGGTTGTCTGGGCCAGTAGGGAGAGATGAGGATCATCTTGCCACCATCTGGGGCTTCAGAAGGGTCTTCGCAATGAGAGGTATTGGAGGATAAGTGTACAGAAGACTCTCCCCCCAGTGAAAGAGGAAAGCATCCGATACTAGTCTGCTGTGTGATTTTACTCTGCAGCAGAACTGATCTCCTGAGCATTCTGCAGTGTGGCGAACGGATCTGTTGAGGGGTGCCCCACTCTTGAAAGATGAAAGTCACAACTCCCCTGTCCAGTGTCCACTTGTGCGTCTGGAGGACTTGGCTCGGTCTGTCTGCCAGTGTTTTGCTTGCTGGGCATGTACGTGGCTCTCAATTTCATCCCGTGCACAATGGCAAATGTCCACAACCTGATTGCTTCCCAACACAGAGATACAAACCCATTCCTCCCTGCTTGTTGATGTAGAACATGGTGACCTAATTGTCGGTCTGGATCAGAACAATTTGAAAGGTCAGTTGATCTGAGAAAGCCCTTAGGGCAGGGGTCACCAACCTGCGGCCCGCGGGCCGCATGCGGCCCACGAGGTCCCTTCGTGCGGCCTGCGAGGCTCTACCCCGGTTAACATTACGTGTGGCCCGCCAAGGATTCCCACCATTGTATCCACGCGCTCGCAGCTCACCGACGACCACCTGCAAGCGTCCCTTCTCCTGTCAGTGTCATATGTGAAGCCGGACTTTAAGCGTTTGTCTGCTAGCATGAATCATCAGCCATCTCATTAAATTCAATAAAGGTAATCAGCCATTGTTTTCATAATTTTGCGTTTGTTGTTTTTTTTCGCGGGGGCGGGGAGAAGGGGGGTGCGGCCCGCGAGGCTCCCGGTAGTCGGCTGTGCGGCCCGCGGCCCTCTGGAGGTTGGTGACCCCAGCCTTAGGGCATTTGCTACTTCTCTTAGCTCCAAGAAGTTCATCTGATGGAGATTTTCTTGGAAGGACTAATCGCCCTGGGTGTGCAACCCATCGAGATGAACTCCCTACTCCAACTTGGATGCATCTGTCATCAGAATTTTCTGAGGTGGAGCAATTTGGAAAGGAAGACCTTTGAGCAAATTGTGGTGGAATGTCCACCAGTGTAATAGTGAATGAGAGGGGTAGTGACACACAGACGATCTCTGAATAGACCCATGGCCTGGGTCAATTGAGTCCTCAGAGTCCACTGAGCTTGCCTCAACTGTAGACGTCCCAAAGGTGTGATATGCACTATAGAGGCCATATGGCTAAGTACAGTCAGCATCTTGCGAGCTGTTATCTGCTGGACTCGCTTGAATTTCCCACACCAGGGCTGTCAATTTGTGAAGTCAGTTGTGCGGTAGGAAGGCTCTCACTTGAGTCCTGTCAAGCATCTTCAGACATTGGGTGGCTGAAGGTGGGATTTTGGGCAGTTGACCATAAACCCTAGTAGTTCCAACACCCAAATGGTCAATCATGTTGATTTCTGTACCCCTTTTGGAGTGGCACTCTTGATCAGTCAATTGTCTAGGCAGGGGAAGACAAACACTTCAGGCATCTGGTGGTAAGCAGCTACTACTGTGAGGCACTTTTGTGAAGATGTGAGGTGCCGAGGCCAGGCTGAATGAAAACACTCTCTGTACTGGAAGTGTTGTTCTTCCAGGACGAATCTGAGATACATCCTGCTCAGAGGAAGTATCTGTATGTGCGTGTAAGCAACCTTGAGATCCAGGGAGCATAGCCAATCTCCTTTTTGACGGTTAAGAAGTAGGGTGCCCAGAGAAATCATTCTGAACTTTTCTTTCACCAAGTACAGGTTCAGATCTCTCAGGTCTAGGACAGGACAACACCCTCCCCCCCTCCCCCGCTTTCTTAGGGATCAGGAAGTACCTGGAATAAAACCTCCAACCTCTTTGCTCTGGTGGCACAAGCTTGATTGCAAGATCTGACAAGAGGGCAGTGATTTCTCTCTGAAGCAGTTCCTGATGCAGAGGGTCAAGATAATGCACCCTCAAGATGCAATTTGGTAGAGTTGATATAATAAATGTTGTTGATAACCGCTTTTGATGATCCAAGCAGCCTACAAAGTACATCTATCTGCGCACAGAGAATCAGTCATGGCCAAGATGAAACAATTCCACACTGATACGCTGAAAAGATCACTAAATAAACCTCGTGATCTTTTCAATTTAGTCAAGACCTTATCTAAGGAACCTTCACCTGAACGACCTGAACCCATTCAACCCCAAGCTTTCGCCGATTATCTGCAATCCAAGCTGCTTCAAACCAACAACATTGCAACAATCTCTACTCAAGACACCGCATGCATAGCAAACCTATCTATGTTCTCCACACCATCCAGAAAACATGTTGAGGACACCATCGCTGCCCTTAACACCACCACTGCACAAACTGACCCTTGCCCAGCCCACTGGATAAAGGAACTACGCCAGGATCTCAGCCCCATCATCACTAGAATGATGAATTTATCCTTTACAACCGGTTCCTTCCCATCAGCCCTCAAGAGAACATCCATCAGACCCCTCTTGAAAAACCCCAAACTCGACCTGCAAAAGGTTGAATCTTATAGACCCATAGCTAGTATACCCCTTCTAGCTAAAATAATTGAAAAGGAAGCTCAAAGACAAATACAGGACCACATCGACACCGCCTCCCCTCTGGACCACTGCCAACATGGCTTCAGAGAGTTCCATGGGGTCGAAACCCTCCTTACCACTCTCTGCAACAACATCATCACAGGCATTGACAACATCCGCCAAGGCTTTGTTCTTATCTTCTTGGACATTGCTGCGGCGTTTGACTCTGTACACCATGATCTTTTAATAGGGCGTCTAAAAGAAAAGGGCATCAACAACACTGCTCTGGATTGGTGCAAGTCATACCTCGATCAGAGATGGCAATACGTGACCTCAGGAACCGCAACATCCACACCTTACCACCAAAAGCAGGGCGTACCACAAGGATCATCCCTATCATCACTCTTATTCAATATATACATACAGCCCGTCTGCAACATCATCAGGTCCTTCAAGGTCGAATGCTTGATATACGCGGACGACATCCTTCTCTACATGCCTTTCTCCACAATCCAGATGGACCTTTCCCCGCTAGCCAAATGTTTTGATGCAGTGTCTGAATGGCTTCAATCTCAGAACCTCCGTATTCAACACAAGAAGACTGAGGTTCTCTTCATCACTAGGGACCCACTTTTCACCCCCCCCCCACCCCAGATAAAGGTGAAAGAAGCCGAGCTCCAAACAAAACCTTCCATTCGATACCTTGGGGTCACTTTGGACCAACACATGGATATGAAACTACATATAACCAACGTAGTCAGAGCAATCTACCTCAAGATCCGGACACTCCGCCATCTTCGCTCCCTGCTCGATCCTGATGACTTCCGAACCATATTCCAAGCCTTAACCTTACCCCACCTCGACTATGCTAATGCCATTCTTCAAGGCCTCCCACACTCCACCTTAAACCCTTTACAACTTGCCATGAACACCGCAGCTAGAGTCCTCTACGGAGCATCAAGAAGGGACCATATAACACCCATCCTGAAGCAACTCCACTGGCTCCCCATACATGGCAGACTTTTGATCAAGACACTACTACTCACCTTCAAGGCCACTAAAAGCATCACCTCCTCCTCTCTAATAGACCTCATCCAGGCCGTTCCACCCAACAGATCTAGGAGAACGATATTGACTAATGTGCTAATAATCCCTAAGGCAGCGACTAAATGCTCATTATCGACATCTAACAGGGCTTTCCGCTTCTATGCCCCTAAGTGCTGGAACGCCTTACCTCCAGAGATTCGGGCTATCACCGATCTATCTCTTTTCAGAAAGGCGCTCAAATCCCACTTTTTCCCCCAATATTACTAGACCATCCAGCCATTTTTGATCACTACCCAAACTGAGAATAAATCCTGTTGTGTATATACATGTAAATACTCATGTAAATAGTTGCAGTAATGACTTCCCCATGTTTTATCCAAGTTCTCTAACCTGTTCTCTGTAAAACCAAACAATTGTTGTTCTGGTCTGTTGTTGTATTGTGAACCGTGCTGATGCTGAATAGAGCGGTATATAAGAGCCTGTAATAAATAAATAATAAATAAATAAATCTATAGAACCTATGAGTCTGAGGTCACGAGGGACCACCTTTGCACAAAAAGAATGAATCTTCCTCCGACCGAAGGGTTTTCTACTGCAGTCGTTGTAACCCATTTAAGACTATTTATTTATCTGGCTGAACTTTTATACCGCTTCGCAGAGGTCAAAGCGGTATACATAGAACTTTGAACTGGTTAAATGTTTACAAGGAACATTAACTTTTTACATTAAGCTGCGGAAAAGGCATGGTGCCTTAACTATTTACAGTTCTTATATAAATACACCCTCAGAAATCAACCCCAATAAATCCTATTATTTCTTGATTTCACTGAACTCATTCTCCATTCAGGAACCAGAAAATATTATCAATTACTCTAAATTGTCTATTAATTTTTTGTCGGATCACTCACCATGAGAAGGAACATTTCTGCTCTCGAAGTGAGCCCTCCTTTTTAATTAGATTAATAACAGACCCCTTATGGATCCAAAAAACAGAGATTACAGCACTGTTTAGCTGTTATATCCGTTTGAATTCATTGACTGGATTACCTCAACCAACAATTTACAGAGCATTCTTCATTGTGGGCGGTAGGTTTGACAATGAGAGGGGAGGGGGTTAGGTGGTGGATCCAAAATGCAAGGCAAACAGGTGGGTTTTGAAGAGTTTGCGGAACATGAGGGGAGGTCTTTGGTATTCCTTATTGTGTCGAGGATGGAGTTCTAGATGATGGAACAGCATAGAGTTCAAGGATCTAGGCACATGCTTGCTGAGTGCTTCTTGTTTTTACATGTAGGATAGCTAGGATGTTCCTTGTGGAATGTCTTTGTAGTCTGTTTGTCTTGGGTGGTCCAATTAGGGTTTGAAGATGGAGGGATGATTGGTTGTTGAGAGTTTTGAATATCATTAATAGAATTTTGTATTGTATTCTGCTCTGTAGTGGGAGCCAGTGTAGCTGCCTGAGGATGGGGGTGATATGATCCAAGCTATCATGTGGAGGGCTGTTTGCAGAGGAAAGAGCATTGAGTGTGGTAGTCCATGGTAGATGGTGTTACAGTAGTCAACGTGTGGCTTAATCAGAGTTTGTAGGATGGCGTTGAGGTCTGATGGAACGAGTAATGGGTGGAGATGCTGAAGGGTTTGGGTTTTGTAGTAGATTGACTTTGCTGTGTTCATTACTTGGGTCTTCAGGGTGAGGTGATAGTCTAGGGTGATTCCCAGGTATTTTACTTTGGGTCATATTTTAATTTCTGTGTGGTTCAGTGTGATGGATGCGAGTGGGCTGAATGAATCGCTCTTGGTGATGAATATGGATTTTTCTTGAGGTTTATGGATAGGTGGTTTGTGGCTAGCCATTGAGAGACGTCTGTGAAACACTGCTGTAGTTTATTGCAGGAAGGTTTGTTTAGGTTGAATGGTGCATACAGCATGACGTCGTTGGCATAGTGGATGTTGTGTGATTGGAATGATTGAGCAGAGTGGTTGCATGTAGATGTTTAAAGAGTAGTGCTGAGGGGATGGATCCTTGAGGAACACCTTGTTCTAATAAGAGAAAATATTTTTTCACTCAACATGTAATCAAACTCTGGAATTCATTACCGGAGGATGTAGCAAAAGCTGTTAGTGTATCTGGGTTTAAAAAAAGTTTGGACAAGTTCCTGGAGGAAAGGTCCATAAACCATTATTAAAGAGGACCTGAGAACTCCACAGCTTGCCCCAATACAAGCATTGTGGAACCTGCATGTCTTATACTGGTCACAGCCAGTCTGAAAGGCCAGAGCTGCACAAGACACAGATAAGCTTTCTCTTTCTATCTCTGCTGGTTTTTTTTATTACAAATATAGAATACTAAGGGTTGGTTAAACTTTAGGTATTTGGAAAATTGCTATTTGCTGGCCCTACATTACGTTTGGGGATAGTCAAACTGCTTGATTTCCTTGTGTAGCCTTAACAGTTTTCTGAGTGTGCCCACAGTTCAGGTATAAGCCTACTGGGGCAGGGACACTTGGGTTCCTGCCCAACCTACCCCTCACCCCACCCACCCCTGGGGCTGCATTGCCTACATAGTGGCCAATAGCTTGGGATACGCCCACATTCTCTTAACCAACATGTCTTGTATTCAGTGCAATACCTGCGGTACTTTCATTCCAAGAAGAATCATTTGGAGCCTAAGAGCATATCCTATGTGCAGAAGGACATCTGCCATGTATAACGAATTGACTCTACTAAGAGAAGACCTAGCTGCCATGCATAAAGAATTGTCTCTACTGAGGGAAGAACTAACTGCAATGAAGCACACCTCTTCTAGGATACAGACTGAACAAAGTCCATCACTGCTCCCACAAAGAGTCAAAGGTGGTAAAGCTGCCGGACTTAGAAGTTCCTTCAAGTTTCTATGGCATCTTTACCACCTCTACGAGAGCATTCCAATCTACACTGTCCGGGCCATAAAAAATGAGGCCAATGTGATATTTGCCACATCACTTTGGAATTGACTGAATTTGACCATCAGGGTAAACGATACCAGTTAAAACATCAAACATCGTGCACTTCTTCGTATGTTGTGTATTGTATCCAGTGCCCCTGCAATCTCCTCTACGTGGGAAAAACCATTCGTACATTACAAACACGTATGAATGAGCATAAAAGTAGAATTAAGTGTTTGAAGAGAGAGGCCCCCATAGTAGATCATTGTTTACAGTGTCAACATACTTTCGCTGAATTACGCTGTTTTTGTATAGAACAAATCACAGCATCACGACAAGGGCGGTCAAAGGATAAAACATTGTTAGCGCAGGAGCAAAGATGGATACACAAACTAAATACGTTAATTCCTAATGGCTTAAATTTAAGGGTAGAATGGGAAGCGTGTGTTTAAGCACCTACCCCCCGATGCCATTACAGCTGGTACCATTTGAGCTTGATCTCTATAAAAGCAGCCCGCATGCGCGGTGTCTTAGAAAGCCGGCAGGCTTGAACAGCAGTATCTGCGATTTTAGGACGTACAACGGAGATCGCATCGAGCTAGGTTTGTTGCTATTGTTTAACATCGTCATTAAAAGTTAGAATTTAGATATGTGATAGAAATCAATATGAACTTGAAAGTGTATCCTGTTGAATCTTATCATGTTTTACCTTGTAGTGCTTTCCAGTCACCCCCTGAAGAAACCAATTTGGAGAAACGCAATTGGAGCGCCATTGGTAGCGTCGGGGAAGACACTAGTGAAAGCTAAGCTAAGCACTGTTTACTGCTTAATTTTGAAATTAAAAAAAAGAGAAATTTACTGAAAAATTAATTGCATTTCAAGTGGCTAGACAAATAGGGTCATTGATGCAAAAATGGACTAATTCCAACTGCTTTTAAACAAACGTTTGGTAGCCTGGAGTCTGAGACCCTGTCGGCCATTTTTTCAATTTCAATTTCATTTAATGAATATGATAACAGGATCGTATTGGTAAAAAACACTTTCAAACTTAATTCCAGAGTGACACATTTATTTTGACAAATTCTACTCTGAGAGAAATTGACCAAATTCGAATTTGTGCAGCACAATCTCCTGCTAAAGCACCAAATATGAAGAAGAACTCACCAAACAGAAAACTACTACTACTTGGAGATTCCATCATCAGAGACACCAACTTGGGAACACAGTTCAAAGGAGAGAAGATAGTCAAATGCTTCCCAGACTCCCTTAGTCGGCAGGAATACAAACCAAATTATTGATGTACTTAGCGCGGAAAGCAAACACTCCAAACTTGATGTTGTCATCCACTTTGGTACAAATGACCTGGCTAGAAATAGTGCCTCTACAGTCCAAAAGGACTTCCAGTCTCTGGGAGAAAACCTCAAGCCCATTGTTAACACTGTAGCATTCTCAGAAGTTCTATCTGTTCTAGGTAAGGGGGCAAAAAGGCTAAACTGCATTAACAGCTTTAATACATGGCTCCAGACCTGGTGCAAATGAGAAGGATTCAGATTTATTGGTGACTGGGAAAACACATGGACCAACAAGAAACTATACTGTGCTGATAGACTACACCTCTCTGTTGCAGGGAAAAAAATCCTATGTGAAAAATTCAGGCAGTATGTTGATTTGCATTTAAACTAGAAGAAGGGGGTGACGGACGGGGAAGGTCAAGTTCTGGACGTCACCCCCTGCAAAAGCAGAACAACAGAAACAACCACACTTTTAAACAACACATCAAAAGCAACTGGGAAGAAGTGGGTAGAATAAAATCAATGCAAAATACACACAAGCCAGTTAAATGTTGGAAAGCAATGAGCACAAATGCTCGAAGCTTAGCCAACAAACCTCCGGACCTGGAAGCTCTAATGGTGGAAAAGGACTTGGACATTGTGGCCATTACAGAAACATGGTTTAATGAATCACATGATTGGGATATAGCCATACCTGGCTATAATCTATTCAGAAGAGATAGAGAAAATGGAAAAGGGGGAGGAGTAGCCTTGTATGTCAAAAGCAATATCAAAGCTACTGAAATGTAAGGTGCATGGGGAAAAGAAGAAGCGCTCTGGACCGTGTTGGAAAGAGGAGATGGCACTGTCATCCATACTGCTGTAATCTACAGACCTCCGACTCAAATTGAAGAGATAGATAACAAATTGATTATAGATACTGCCAAGATAGCAACAAAGGGAGAAGCGATCATATTGGGTGACTTTAATCTACCCGATGTGGATTGGATTACTCCTTCTGCAAATCTGGAAAGAAGCAAAAAAATTGTGGACGCTATCCAAGATGCGTTACTTAGACAAATGGTGATGGAACCAACCAGGGAAAGCTCAACGCTGGATTTGGTGCTCACCAACAGTGATAGTGTGTCTAATGTCTGGGTGAGTGCCCCTGTGAACAACAGTGATCATCACACGGTGTGGTTTGAGATAAAAGCCAAGGTGCAATTCAATCATAGCAAGCTCAAAGTCCTAAACTTCAAAAACACTGACTTCAATAATATGGCTGAGTACCTAAAGGAGGAGCTGACAGGGTGGAAGGGGAATTGCAATGGGCTAAACTAAAAGGAGCAACAGATAAATATGTAAGAAAAGTACATAACAACAAGAGGAGAAGGAAACCTATTTGGTTTTCCAAAGAAGTGGCTGCTCAAATAAGGGCAAAAAACACAGCTTTCACAAAATTCAAAAGCTTGCAAACAGAAGAACACAGAAATGAATACAGGATCAAACTCAATGAGACAAAAAGAGAAATAAGGGTAGCAAAATCAAAGGCAGAGGAAAAGATGGCTAAAGATGTTAAGTGCAGGGACAAAACTTTCTTCAGATATATTCGGGAAAGGAAGAAGATCAGAGGTGGAATTGCAGGACTCAGAAGTGCTGGAAACGGACTCGTGGAAAATGACATTGATAAAGCGAAATTACTAAGGGGAGATATGATAGAAGTCTATAAATTAATGAACGGAGTGGAACGGGTAAACGTAGATCGATTGTTTACCTTATCAGAATATAGAAAGACTAGGGGACATGCAATGAAGCTACAGGGTAAACTATTTAAGACTAATAAAAGAAAATATTTTTTCACTCAACGTGTAATCAAACTCTGGAATTTGTTACCGGAGGATGTAGTAAAGGCTGTTAGTGTAGCTGGATTTAAAAAAGGTTTGGACAAGTTCCTGGAGGAAAGGTCCATAAACCATTATTAAGAAGTGACCGAAGATATCAATGCTTGACCCAGTACAAGCATTGTGGAACTTGTGTCTCTTGGGGAAACTGCTAGGTACATATGACCTAGATTGGCCACTGTTGGAAACAGAATACTGGGCTTGATGGACCCTGGTCTGACCCAGTATGGCATATCTTATGTTCTTATGTAAACAAATACTTCTGCTCTGTTTTAACTAAAGAAAATCCTGGAGAAGGACCACCTTTGACTCCCAAATATAAAAATGGAAATGAGGTAGATACCACACCATTCAGAGAGGATGAGGTTTTAGAACAACTTGCAAAACTGAAAGTAGACAAGGCCATGGGACCGGATGGAATACATCCCAGGATACGGGAAGAGCTCAGAGAAGTTCTTGCAGGGCCATTAAAGGATGTTTTCAACAGATCCTTGGAAACAGGGGAGGTTCCTCAGGACTGGAGAATGGCTGACGTCGTACCTCTACACAAAAGTGGTGACAGGGAAGAAGTGTCAAACTACAGGTCCGTGAGCCTTACCTCGGTGGCGGGAAAAGTAATGGAGATGCTCCTGAAAGAGCAAATAGTGAACTTTCTCATAACCAGTGGATTACAGGATCCAAGGCAACATGGTTTTACCTAGGGACGATCTTGCCAGACAAATCTCATTGAGTTCTTTGACTGGGTGACCAGAGAACTGGATCAAGGACATGCGATGGATGTCATCTACCTGGATTTCAGCAAAGCCTTTGATACTGTCCCTCATAGGAGGCTTATCAATAAACTCAGTAGTTTGCGGATGGGTTCCAAGGTGGTAAACTGGATCAGAAATTGGTTGACTGACAGACGACAGAAGGTGATGATAAATGGAGCTCACTCAGATGAAAGGAAGGTGATTAGCGGGGTGCCTCAGGGTTCGGTCCTAGACCCGGCACTGTTCAATGTATTTGTGAGTGATATTGCTGAAGGACTGAATGGAAAAGTCTGTCTTTTTGCAGATGACACAAAAATTTGCAACAGAGTGGACTCCCCCGAGGGAGTGCTTAACATGAGGAGGGATCTGCAAAAGCTGGAGGAATGGTCTGATGCTTGGCAATTAAGATTTAATGCGAAGAAGTGCAGTGTCATACACTTGGGTAGCAGAAACCCAAGGGAAATGTACGCGATAGGGGGCAAGAGGTTGGTGTGCACGGAGCAGGAGAAAGACCTCGGTGTGATTATTTCTGTAGATCTCAAGGTGGCAAAACAGTGCGACAAAATGGTGGCAAAAGCCTGGAGGATGTTGGGCTGCATTCGAAGAGGAATTACCAGCAGAAAGGAAGGGGTACTAGTGCCACTGTATAAGTCTCTGGTGAGGCCTCACTTGGAATACTGTGTTCAGTTTTGGAGACTGTATCTTGCAAAGGATGTAAAAAGAATGGAAGCTGTTCAGAGGAAGGCGACCAAAATGATTTGGAGCCTGCGTCAGAAGCCTTATGAGGAGAGACTTGAAGACCTAAATATGTACACTTTGGAGGAGAGCAGGGATAGGGGAGATATGATTCAGACTTTTAAATACTTGAAGAGAAATAATGATCAAACAAACCTCTTCCAGAGACAGGGAAGCTGTAAAACTAGAGGGCATGACATGAAGCTGCAAGGTGGGAAATTGAAAGGGAATGTCAGGAAATCCTTTTTTACTGAAAGGGTGGTGGATGCTTGGAATGCCCTCCCGATGGAGGTGGTGGGGGAAAACACAGTGATGGAATTCAAAGTGGCCTGGGACAGACACAGTGGATCACTTTACAGCAACAAGATTAAATCAAAATAAACTGAACCATCTAATTTCTCAACAAATAGGGGTGTCCTACATGGAGCGATGGGGGGAGGAGCAGTGGGTTCAACCCTAAACAAACAAAGAAACAAAGATATGGGGAGGGGTGCACCTGCTCCTGGTGGGTGCACCACTAAGCAAAGACATGGGTAGGGGTGCACCTACTCCCTAAAAGACATGGGAAGGGGTGCACCTACTCCTGCCATATAGCTGGGCAGACTAGATGGACCATACTGGTCTTTATCTGCCGTCATTTACTATGTTACTATGTTCTTGGGAATCTGCTAGGTACTTGTGACCTGGATTGGCCATTGTTGGGAACAGGATACTGGGCTTGATGGACCTTGATGGCATATCTTATGTTCTTAATTTAAATTGGCTATGATCCGCATGAACCAGTCAAAACCCTGCCTCCAGTTTTGGTTTAGGAGCTGGCTGAGCCTTTTGAGGCTTCTCATGCCATTGCTGTTGGCAAGGGGCCTGTTTGGGCTGGGAGGCCTGGGACCCAGGGAAGTACCTATGCCTTCGAGGATAATAGTCCTCCTTCTGGTTTTCCCCTTGGTACCTCTGACAAGAGGAGGCGTGATCAGAGTCTGGTGAGAATAATATGCTGTTTCTCAATATGGCCAGCTTTCTCTTCGACTTACTTCCAGAAGAGATTCTCTCTGCAGTACAGGACGTCCACCAGCTTGTTTTCTACTGACTGTTCCAGGTCTAATGACTGGAGCCAAACAAGTCTCTGGACGCCAACCCCAATGGCAGTATTCCTAGATGCTGTTTCAAAGATATCATAGGTCACTTGGACCATGAACTTTGAGCAGTCCTTGTCATGGCCCATCAGTGAACGATATTGATCCATTTTTTCTGGAGGGAAGAACTGGCCCAGATCAGCCAAGTCGCACATGATATCCTTCAAGAACATGTCCATGTAGAGTTGGTAAGAGGCCATACAGGCAAAAAGCATGTCACTCTGGAAATATCTCCCGAAAGAGTCCATTGTCCAAGCCTCCTTCCCTGGGGGTACCAAGGAGTGAGTTTTGGTACTGTTGATCCTCGTTAAGGTGGATTCGACCACCAAGGAATGGTGCAAAACCTGAGGATTTTTTGAATCCAGAAGCCTTCTAAACTCTGTACATGGAGTCAAGCCTTCTACTAACCAGAAGTACAGTGAGGGGGTTCTCCCACATTCTCATCTGTACTCGATGTAGAATGTGATGCACAGGCACTGTCACCACCTCCTTAGGGACCGAGGAGTACTGCAGGATCTCCAATTATTCTGCCCTGTGCTCATCCTCAGTCACCAAAGAAAATGATATGACCTTGGCCATATCCCTTACAAACTCTTGGAAGGTTATGTCCTCAGGAGGGGATTTGTACCGCTCATGAGGTGAACGCTCCAATGGGCACTCCGGGGACCTGCCCTCCAACAAAATCTCTGATTCCACGTTGGAATGCCAAGAGTACTTCTGAGTCTCTGCCTACACCAAGGGCTGTGTGAAACACCCAGGAAATTAGTAAGACTTTACCTTAGAAGCATAGGTCAGAGCACTGTGTAGCAAGCCAGCCTGTAAATCTTCTTTCCCATCCCTGGGATGATCTCAGCTTTATAGGTTCTTAAACCTATTAAAGGGGGGAGGTGCCCATAATCACTTTCAGGGGTGGCTGGTTATCCTCATCTGGAAGACATTTATTAAGGACCTGAGATTAATTATTCTTGAGGTGAACAAAGTCCATTTAACATTTAAGGTATAGTTGTATTAGTATAAGTACCCTCTGCAAACCTAAGTAAACAAACAACAAACAGCAGTCCAGCAGTGAGAAGGGAATTTTTCAGTCTTTTGCATTGAGCATCACATGTATGATTTTCTCCCAGTTGGTGAGGGGTCTTGCATGTTGTGATGCAGTGGGTAATATAGAGCCTATGGAAGTTACTGAAAATGAGGAACTTACCTCAGATTTGGCTGTGGAGAGAAACTCAGTGCATTGAGAAACAGCTGAGCAGCAAGGGCTGTCAGCGCAAGAAAAGCTAAAAGCCATTAAAGGTAGTTTTCCCTGTAACAGTTCTGACGCAGGAAGAAACAGAAAAGCTCATCAGGAGCACCTGTGTCCTAACTCTCACATAACGTGCAGGGCAGGGAGGCATATAAGTTCCTGGTTAGAACCAGGAAAAGGAAGTGAAGAGAGAAGGAGGAGTAGTGCTGGTAAGAAGGAAGAACCAGGAAGTGAATGCAGAAGCAGAGCTCGGGAGAAAAGGGTTGGAGCAAGCAGTGCTGGGAAAGGCAATGCTCAAGGAAGCAGACCTGGAGAGAAACCAGGAGGGGCCAGCAGCTTAGGAGGACGGTATGAACAACCAATGAGCACAGGTCAGCCCAGAGGAAGTTTACCGGCTGAAGGGAACTTCAAGCGTGGCTGCAAAGCAAGAAACAGCTGGGAAGGTGACCAGGAGTTTGTTAGCTCTGAGCCTGACTGGAAAGCCAGGGAGAGAGTCCTCTACAACCCAGGAGCTGGAGCTAGAACCAAGGTAAAAAGGTGGGAGCCTTGTTCTTTTAAAGAAAGGTTTAAAAGCTCTGCATGTTTTAAAGGGCGTGGCCCTCAGTACAACGTTATAGCTGAAAGATATCCAAAGCTTTCATTTGGTGAGGAAAACCAGCAAGGAGCCTTTCTCATACCAGGCAGATATAACGCTGGGCTTAAAGAACCCTTGGCAGGAAGGGATATTGGTGTATCACAAGAGGCTGTGCCAGAATTCAGCACTTGTGAAGAATGTGACTCAGATAGTATGGGGAGTGAAGCTGAAGGGATGATATGGGAAAATAATAGCCATACTTCAGACCCCATTCCAATGGGCTGTACCATATGTTTTTCGGATGACCTCACTTCTTTGTGTTAACTTTTAAGGAGAATAACTTTGTGACAATAACAAAAGAAAAGAAGATATTTTCTGTTGCCATTTTTGTTCAATGCTGTGTTTTGTGTTGCATTCCTGAGGATGTCTGTTCGGGAAGGGGAATAAAACCCTAATTATTTACTTTACCACTTGACCAAAAGACTCTCTTTTAATACAAAGAGCAGAGCAAAACTTCAATAACCCTAGGCAGCCGCCTAAATAGGGTTAAAAAGGGCTCTATCATACGAGCCCCATCACAATGTGCACTAGGTGCAAGGAGCTCTTTGCTCTCAGGGAATGAATCCAATTTCTGGAGGCTGGAGCAGCAGACTTGAAGGACATAAGGAAGACAGAGACGTATATAGATGAGACCTACAGGGACGTAGTACTGAAGTTCCATCTCCAGTCTGGCAACCTCCCTGTTGCCATGGAGGAGAGAGATCACATGACAGGACAGCATCACCCTGGTGTGGCAGGAAGTGATCCTGTAGCTGGGATCTGTCCTCCAGGCGATGTAAAACCCTCTCGCACCGAGGAGGTTTCAGGTCATTTTGCTAGACCAGTTCAGACAAATAGGTTAAGTACCCCTGCCAGCAGATGTCGAGACAGAGAATGTCAGAAGAGCCAATCAAAGCTGTGACCTCGCCCCTGGCATAAGCCCCAGGCACAGCTAGGAGTCTCCTCAGTACTTTCTCTGTTTCAGCAGTTGTTCGACTCTCTTTCAATTTCTCCTGCATGGTCTGTGGCTTTGTTTCCTTCGCAGCTTCTCTGGCTGGACCACCTGGATCCTGCAGGAATACAAGACTCCCTGACTGGTAGATCTCCTTGAGCTAGCTCCTGGCCACGAGGGGCAGTGCAGTTTGGTGGTGGGCATCGGGTCAAGAGGACTTCTGGGGAAACTCTAGGCTGATTATTTGGGCCTTATTTTTCTTTCTGCTGGACTTCCTTCAGACGGGACTGGACAAGGGCCTGTTGTGGAATTCCCTGCTCATGCAGGTAGCGGTGTTGTTGGTGTTTCGTGGTCCTGTTGCAGGCTGATCCTTGGCCAGGCTCCGTAATGTTCGCAGATTCCTTCGGGGGGCTTGGGCACTGGGACCTCGCTATTGTCCTTTGGGCCCTTACGTGGGCTCCCTTTGAGCCCCTAAAGTGGGCAACTCTGAAGGACCTAACCCGTAAGGCGGTCTTTTTGGTTGCTATTATCTCCGCTAGACGCAACTCTGAGTTGCAAGCCTTGTCTTGCCACAACCCTTACCTCTCTTTCTCCCCTGAAGGAGTCACTTGGCGCACCGTTCTGTCCTTTTTGCCAGAAGTACTCTTGGCATTCCATGTCAATCAGATGCTTTCCCTCTCGGCATTCTCTCTGGAGCAGGGGGAGGGGGGGGACTCCATCCTATGGTGCATCGATGTGCAGCGCGTTTTGTTACGGTATCTGAAGGTGACTAATCTTTTCCATTTCTCGGACCATCTCTTTGTTCTCTTCTTAGGACCCCGTAAGGGTCATGTGGCATCCAAGGTGACGCTTGGCTGGTGGATCTGGGACATGTTGGTCTCGGCTTACTTGTTGGCCCGCTGGCCTCTTTCCCTGGGGCTGAAGGCTCACTCCACCCAGAATGTCATGGGCTGAGTTGGCAGCTGCGACTCTCCTGGACATTTGCCGGGTGGCCATCTGGGCGTCCTGGTCAACATTTGCGTGCCACTATCATCTCAACATCCAGGCTCAGGTGGCCAGTCGGTTTGGGCAACAAGTGCTATCTGCCGCACTCTTGTCCTGCCGAGAGGGGGAGTAGTTTGGGTACATCCCATTTGTCTGGACTGGTCTAGCTAGACGACCTGAAAGGTGAAATTTTCCTTACCATTAATTTCCTTTCCTGGAGTCCTGCTAGACCAGTCCAGCTCCCACTCTTCAGTCTGTGTAAATAGTGTTCTCAGCAGTCTAGCACAGAAATCCTCCCGATAACATATCGTGATTCCTCAGTGTTGCAGTGTACATAATTGCGTCCCTATTTAGTGGAGCCAGGGTCTCTGTAATGGTCTTCTGCATCCTGTGCTTTCTACAAGTTGTACTGAGAAGACCCCTAGCTGTGCCTGGGGCTTATGCCAGGGGTGAGGTCACAGCTCTTCTGACTTTCTCTGTCTCGACATCTGCTGGCAGGGGGACTTAACCCATTTGTCTGGACTGGTCTAGCAGGACTCCAGGAAAGGAAATTAACAATAAGGAAAATGTCACCTTCTCTGGGGCCATATGCCCATGAAGGGAGAGTTATAGTTGATGATTCAATCATTAGGTATGTAGATAGCTGGGTGGCTGGTGGACATAAGGATCACCTGGTAATACGCCTGCATGGTGTGAAGGTAGCAGACATCACACGCGACCTAGACAAGGTGTTAGATAATGCTGGGGAGGAGTCTGCTGTCTTGGTATATGTTGGTACCAATGACATAGGAAAATGTGGTAGGGAGTTCTGGAGGCCAAATTTAGGCTTTTAGGTAGGAAGTTGAAATCCAGAACTTCCAGGGTAGCATTCTCAGAAATACTTCCTGTTCCATGTGCAGGACCCAAAAGGCAGGCAGAGCTCCGGAGTCTCATTGCGTGGATGAGACGATGGTACAAAGAAGAGGGTTTTGGATTTGTTAGGAACTGGGGAAAGAAAAGTATTTTTGTTGTAAGTGAGGGGAACAGTTTAGAAGAGGACTTAAAAAAATGTTTCAGGGGAGGTTTGGGCAAGTCTAGAGAACCCCTTTGGTACCATTCAGTCTGTGGATCCACTTCAGATTAAAATAAAACCTGGGAGCTAATAAGGGAGCTCAGGAAGAAATCCAACTATTGTTAAATAATAAAATTATTGAATCAAGTACTTCACCATTTAACACACCACTTTTCTTTAAGAAAGGAATGTGTTTCCTAAGTTGTAAGGAATAACCATATAAGGGAAAAGGGACAAATAGGTTAAAGAGAAAAAGTGTGAAGTGAATGTATAAATTAGTGCTTTGTAAGATGTAACTTGGGGCAGACGGTATCTGAAGCTCTGTATTGCGTGATGTCACTTTCTGCCTCAAAGGATAACAACATGGTGTTATATTTGCTCCAGATCTGTGTATTTTAGTTCAATAAATTAGAGAGGTTTTTACTTATAAGGTGTCCTGTCTTACAAAATTATACACAAATTATAAGGAGTGTGCGAGGTCCAATATTGAGGTGCCAACGCAGCACTAAGGCACAAATAAAAAAAGCCTCAATAGGAACATTCTGGGGAAAGGAGGGGCTTTTCCGAAGGGATGGGCTCCACCTTAACCGGGATAAGAACATAAGATAAGAACATAAGATATGCCATAGTGGGTCAGACCAAGGTCCATCAAGCCCAGTATTCTGTTTCCAACAGTGGCCAATCTAGGTCATATGTACCTAGCAGTTTCCCCAAGAGACACAAGTTCCACAATGCTTGTACTGGGTCAAGCATTGATATCTTCGGTCACTTCTTAATAATGGTTTATGGACCTTTCCTCCAGGAACTTGTCCAAATCTTTTTTAAACCCAGCTACACTAACAGCCTTTACTACATCCTCCGGTAACAAATTCCAGAGTTTGATTACACGTTGAGTGAAAAAATATTTTCTTTTATTAGTCTTAAATAGTTTACCCTGTAGCTTCATTGCATGTCCCCTAGTCTTTCTATATTCTGATAAGGTAAACAATTGATCTACGTTTACCCGTTCCACTCCATTCATTAATTTATAGACTTCTATCATATCTCCCCTTAGCCGTCTCTTTTCCAGGTTAAAGAGCCCTAACCTTTTTAGCCTTTCTTCATAGGAGTATCCTTCCATCCCCTTTACCATTTTGGTGGCTCTTCTCTGTACCTTTTCTAAAATCGCTATATCCTTTTTAAGATACGGCGACCAGAATTGCACACAATATTCAAGGTGCGGTCTCACCATGGAACGATATAGAGGCATTATAATATCTTTTGTTTTATTTTCCATTCCTTTCCTTATCATACCTAGCATTCTGTTTGCTCTCTTGGCCGCCGCTGCACACTGGGCCGAGGGTTTTAACATGGTATCCACAATGACGCCTAAATCTTTTTCCTGGGTGGTGGTTCCTAATGTGGAACCTTGCATCGTGTAACCATAGTTTGGGTTGTTCTTCCCTAGGTGCATAACCTTGCACTTGTCCACATTAAATTTCATCTGCCATTCTGATGCCCAGTCTTCCAATTTATCAAGATCCTCTTGCAGTTTTTCACAATCCTCTTGGGTTTTAACAACTTTAAATAGTTTTGTGTCATCTGCAAATTTGATAACTCACTCGTTATTCCACTTTCCAGGTCATTTATGAATATGTCAAAAAGCAGCGGACCCAGCACAGATCCCTAGGGTACACCACTATTCACCTTTCTCCATTGGGAAAATTGGCCATTTAGCCCTACCCTCTGCTTTCTATCTTTTAACCAGTTTCTGATCCACAATAGAACACTGCCTCCTATCCCATGACTCTTTAGTTTTGCCAAAAGTCTCTCATGAGGGACCTTGTCAAAGGCTTTCTGAAAGTCCAGATACACAATATCAACAGACTCACCTTTGTCCACCTGTTTATTCACTCCTTCAAAAAAAACATAACAGATTAGTAAGACAAGATCTTCCTTGTCTAAAGCCATGTTGGCTGTCTCCCATTAGGTTGTGACTATCTACATGCTGAGTAATTTTATTCTTTATGATGGTTTCTACCATTTTTCCCGGTACTGACATCAGGCTCACCGGTCTGTAGTTTCCCGGATCACCCCTGGAACCCTTTTTAAAAATTGGTTTTACATTGGCGATCCTCCAATCTTCAGGTATTAGAGATGATTTTAATGATAGTTCACAGATTACTGATAGCAGTTCTGCAATCTCATATTTCAGTTCTTTCAACACCCTTGGATGTATACGGACCCAACAAACGACCAGCTATCAACCTGCTTCACCGACGTATCCAACTGGCTACAAGAGAACAACTTATCCATTAACATAAAGAAGACCGAAGCCCTTATAGTGACAAAAGACCCAGACTTCAAACCACCCACTCACCTCACCATGGGAACCACGCAAATTCAAGTACAACCACACATAAGATATCTCGGCATTATCATTGACCAAGCCCTAACTCTTAAGCAACAAATCAACAAGACCACAAGAACTGTATTCCACAAGGCGAAAACGGTACAACGCCTCCGACCCCTCCTCGAACCACAAGACTTTAGGACAGTAATGCAAGCTCTAACACTCCCTCATCTGGACTACTGCAACATAATCTACCATGGCCTACCTGCCACACAGACCAATCCCCTCCGAACTGCCCTAAACACCACGACGAGAATAATTCACAATGCAAGGAAACGAGACCACATCACCCCAATACTGAGGGACCTTCATATTCTCCCGATCGAAGCAAGAATCAAGTACAAAACTCTTCTACTCACCCACAAAACCATCCACCAAACACAAGGCACCCCACTCCGCACCCTACTGCCTCGCCCAACCCACAGCAGAACAACCAGACAATCCTCCAACAGCTCCGTTGCCATCCCCCACAAAAGAACCAAAGCAACTCAACGGACCTGCAACAGAGCCTTTGAACTCTATGCCCCATCCCTCTGGAACTCTCTACCAAACCACATCAGGAACAACGGTGATCTCCCATCATTCAAAAAGCAGCTAAAAACCATCCTATTCCAAGAACATCTCTGAATAGGAACCCCCCCTCCCTATTTCTCTCCAAGATCTCCAAAACAATAACTATGCTATCTTGTCAGTCTCTATGTTCACCCCAAAAATCATCAATGTTGAACCCCCGGTGATGGCCCCCCCACACATTTGATTCCCCCCCCCTTCCTGGTTATATGTCCCACCGCTTTGACCCGGTGAAAAGCAGGATATAAATACAGTTAAATAAATAAGTACCATCCGGCCCAGGTGATTTGCTACTCTTCAGTTTATCTAATAGTTGTAAGACATCTTCCCGATGTATCGATATTTCCTTCAATTCTTCTGCACCTTTAAATACCACTTCAGTCATGGGTAACATCCCTACATCTTCCTCAGTAAAGACCGAAGCAAAGAATTCATTCAGTCTCTCCGCTATCGCCTTGTCGCCTCTTAGTGCTCCTTTAACCCCTTTATCATCTAATGGACCAACTGACTCTCTCACAGGTTTTTTGCTACGAATGTACTTGAAAAGGTCTTTATTTCGCGTTTTTGCTTCCGCAGCAAGCTTCTTCTCAAATTCTCTCTTTGCCTGCCTTATCAATGCCTTGCATTTGACTTGCCAGTGTTTGTGCTGTTTCCAGGTTTCGTCGTTTGGCTCTTTTTTCCATTTCCTGAAAGATGCTTTTTTGGCAACTCCCCAGATGGAACTTAAAAAAATCAGTTCAGCAACTGAGTAGTTGTCAGCCAGAACATTAATGAATTTAGCATTGTCTAGGGTTTCACAACTTTTATTGAAGATTTATTGGGGACTTCTCCAAGATATAAAGTCCGATCTCCACATTAATTTGCATGTACTAAACATAGAAACATGATGACAGAAAAAGACCACATGGCCTTTCTAGTCTGTCCTTCCATAACAACAATGGATGCAGATCTATCTCATGCATATTCATTGTGGAAATCCTGAAAACCCGAGGGGCCTAAGTGTGTCTCAAAGACTGGATTGAGAAAGCATAGTTCTTATATCTGTATACATGAGTGCTTGTTTCTCCATACACAGTGGGACATGCAGACACATGAAACGATGATGTTATCCGATGACAGCTCTGTCTGGACACACTCTAGCAAGCTTTAAGTTATTATTTAAAAACTTACTGTTAAGCATGTGCCAGTGTCCTAAGGCAGTAACAGAAATCCCACCCCAGTCTGGATTCATGTTATATATTCAACTCATGACATCTATGATCCAATATCCAGGGCAGCAACAGTTGCTATTGGGGTATCGAGAACAGCCTGGCTGCAAGCCTCTGGCCTTCGGGAAGATCTTCATGACTGCTTAGCTGATGGTCCTTATGTGGGACATAATCTCTGTGAAGATAAGCTCAAGGACACAGCTTTCTCTGTTTAAAGACTGATGTTCAGCCATTCATGTATTATCTGCTCATCCTGCTGGCACTGTTGTCTCATATTGTAAATCTAATCCTCATTTCTATAGGAAGCCTTATCAAAGTCATTTTCAGCAATACTATAGGAAAAGATACCAAGTTTATCAGAGAGTTACACAATAATGCCCATCCAATCAAACATACTCCCAAGGCCAGAAACCATGGGGTAAAAAAGATAGGCTTTTTCAGTCCCATTTTCAAGAAATCTACAGGGGGGGGGGGGTTCACTATTCTCCAGTTGGGGGGAAGGCTCCTTCATTTCAGTCAAGCCTGGGAGTCCATTACCATGGATAGATGGGTTCTCAGGTTAGTGAGTACAACACGTTAAATAAATAAATAAAACATGTCTGCAGGCTGAAGACTCCCAGGACTCGGCCTAGTTGTGGGCAGGTCCAGGTCTACAGGCTGATGATTATTCATGCGGGCTGACGGCCACGCTGGGAACCATGACCCAGCACAAAGCCAATCATCCCCCTTCACTCTTTGGTGCTGCAGGATCAGCTGCAGCACAGTACAAGCACAACTGGAGCTCCTCTCTTAAAATGGCTCCCCTCCCCCCTCCACTTATTACCGTGGTCGCCAGATCCCCAATTGAGTCTAGCACCAGAACTGCAATTGGCCATTTACTCCAGGCAGCCAGATCTTGGCCCCACGCTGTGCTAAGTTCACAGAACTGCCTTCCGTTGAAAAAATGAAACGTCTTCTCCTTTTTTTTTAAATAAGAGATATCCTCAGGGTGGGGGGGAGAAGAAGGGGCAGGGGGAAAGGAGAAAGTAAAACTAAAAGAAAGAAAAGGCGCAGAAGCTGAGCCAGGAGCCAAACGAACCCTAGCAGCCAGAGGCCAAGAGGCTCAACTGGTCAGGAATACTCTTTCCCCCCCCCCCCCACCCTTTTGCATGCTTTTTAACTATATTTTCACATCACTGTGGATTCTAGTGCCTTTCTTTCGTGCAATTCTTGGTATTTTATTTCCCCCTTACCCCCTTTTATTGCTTCTTATGTTTTTTTATTGCCTTTTAATGTTTTATTTCTTTTTTGTATATGCCTATGCCATTTGTATTGGGGTTCCTTCTCATTTTGTTTTTCATCAGCTGTCCAATAGTCATCACTAGTATTGGTTCCCCCTTTGTTTACCAGCCGCTATCATTAGTTTGCTTTAATATGTTTTTATGTTCAAGGATGCTTTTAATGTTAAATTGCTGGGCGTTTAGATGTTTTCATGACTGGATCACATGACATCTTACGGGGTTTTTAGACTGAGATTTTTTTTTATACCACCTGAATGACACCTGTTTTGGCTTTTACGGTGCTTTTGATTTTATCCAGCATATCTTCTGATGTCTTATCCGCTGGTTTTAAGATCCAACGCCCTAACGTCCCCTTTTTTTGCTGCTTGTACTTATGGTTATTTATTTTTTAATTTTATTTGTTACCATTTCTATACCGTGATTTCCAAAGATCAATTGCGGTTTACAAATAATATTTTGAGTAGTGCATGAACAGATGCATACTCATATGCATGGAACAGAGGGACACTATATGTATATTAAACTAAATTCCGATAATCTAAATGCATAAAGATGATAACAGATACACAAGTAAACTCAAATTAACTATTTACATAGTTAATAATGCAGTTCCACATATCCAGCAGCTGTCTTTATATATGTCTGTTTTATCCCAGTTTTTTTATTTTCATGGGGACCATCCTGCTTTTTACCTACTGTTTCATGCAGCGGCATGGGTTTTATGTTAATTTTGCTGATTTTTATTCATATGTTTCTTTTATTGATTTTTGATGTCCCCTTTTTTGGCTGTTTTTTAATAAGCTATTATAGTACACAGTTGATTCACTTCAGCTTTCTCAGCTGTATAACTTACCCTGCCTCTTTCAACTATCTGGCCTTTGTGTGGTAGCGAGGTTAACTGTTAATTTAAATTAAATACCTCTCCCTGCTCTGTCCCCAAAACGTGCTGCGTTTTAAACTTTTTTTCCTGCTCTAGTCTACCTGAGGGACTAACCCCCTCCCCCCTGCTGAGGGTACAGGACAGGGTCCCTTGTAATAGGTCTTATTTCCCTCCCTCCCTGACACCCACCCACCCCTGGGGCAATTGTAGCTTTATAGGTACTTACACGTCTTAGAGGAAAGGGGCTGCTCTCAGGTACAGCTCTTTATCCAAATCAGTCATACATTGAGGACCTGAGATTAATTAAGCTTCAGGTGAACAAGGTATATTAAAGATATTAGATACACTTTTATTAGTATAAGCATCCACACCAACCCTTAGTAAGTACAGAATTTAAAGACCTAAACACAAGCTTTAAACTAAGATGCAGACAACAGTCCAGCAGCGAGATGGGGGCTTTCCAGTCTTTTGCATTGAGTGTTACATGTATGATTTTCTCCCAGTTGGTGAGAAGTCTTACGTATGCACTAAGTGCAAGGAGCTCTTTGCTCACAGGGAACAAGTCCGTTCTCTAGAGGCTAGAGTAGCAGACCTGGAAGACATAATAAAGACAGAGAGGTACATGGACGAGACCTACAGGGATATAGTCCTGAAGTCCCACCTCCAGTCTGACAGCATCCCTGTTGTCATGGAGGAGATAGGTCACATGACAGGAGAGCATCACCCTGGTTGTGGCAGGACGTGATCCTGTAATTAGGACCTGTCCTCCAGGTGATGTAAAACCCTCTCGCACTGAGGACTTTCTCCAGGGCTATGTGCCCATGAGGGAAGGGTTAGGACAGCTGTAATAGTTGGTGATTCAATCATTAGGAATGTAGATAGCTGGGTGGCTGGTGGACGTGAGGATCGCCTGGTAACATGCCTGCCTGGTGCGAAGGTAGCGGACCTCACGTGCCGTCTAGATAAGGTCTTAGATAGTGCTGGGGAGGAGTCTGCTGTCTTGGTACATGTCGGTACCAATGACATAGGAAAATGTGCAAGGGAGGTTCTGGAGGCTAAATTTAAGCTTTTAGGTAGGAAGTTGAAATCCAGAACTTTCAGGGTAGCTTTCTCCGAAATGCTTTCCGTTCCACGTGCAGGACCCAAAAGGCAAGCAGAGCTCCGGAGTCTCAATGCGTGGATGAGACAATGGTGCAAGGATGAGGGTTTAGGATTTGTTAGGAACTGGGGAACATTCTGGGAAAAGAGGGGCTCTTCCGAAGGGATGGGCTTCACCTTAACCAGGATGGAACCAGACTGCTGACATTAACCTTTAAAAAGGAGATAGAGAAGCTTTTAAACTAGAAAACAGGGGAAAGCCGACAGTCGCCCAAGAGCGCATGGTTCAGAAGAAGGTATCCTTGAAGGATACTACAAAAAGCAGAGAGGTTCCAAAAAAGAGTAAAGTAGCCCAAAAGCCCTTGAGTATGGTGCAGACAGAGCGTAAAGATTCCAAATTGCCCATGCCTACCAATAGCCAGATTAATATTAATAAATTACAGTCTCTAAAATGCTTGTATGCAAATGCTAGAAGTCTAAACAAGAAGATGGGAGAGTTAGAATATATAGCACTAAATGAGAGGTTAGATATGATTGGAATCTCAGAGACATGGTGGAAGGAGGATAACCAGTGGGACACTGTGATACCTGGGTACAAATTATATCGTGTTGGAGGTCATTCGTGAAGGTTATTCTCTCGAGTTTGCTTGTCCGGTAGTCGACTCTTTTGTTATGTCGCCGTGCAGGGGGTAAGAAAGGACGATTGCGGTACGGGAGACTCTAGCTCGTCTCTTGCAGCTGGGAGCAGTGGTTCCGGTTCCGCGAGAGCATTACAGTATCGGTCAATACTCAATTTATTTTGTGGTGCCAAAGAAAGACCGGGCCTTCCGCCCGATTCTGGATCTCAAGAGGGTAAACCGCTGTTTGTGGGTACCTCATTTCCGAATGGAGACCTTACGTTCGGTTATAGTGGTGGTTCGTCAAAGAAAGCCCAGGGCCGAGAGTGTACGAGTGACAGACAAAATGGTAGTGCTCCTGCAGAAGCTCGGTTGGGTGGTCAATATGGCCAAGAGCCGATTGGTTCCGACGCAAGTTCTAGAGTATTTGGGAGTTCGCTTCAACACTCGTGTTGGATCGGTTTTCCTGCCAGATCTCCGAGTCCAGGGCCTGCGGCTTCTGGTGCACGATTTTTTGTGGACTCCTGCATCATCGGCCTGGCACTATCTCCACGTGTTAGGGACAATGGCGGCGACTCTGGAAGTTGTGCCATGGGCCAGAGCTCACATGCGTCCCTTACAGAGGTCGCTGCTCCGTCGATGGTCTCACCAGAATGACTCTCTGTCCAAGCGCCTTCGCTGTCCATTGCGGGTCAGGAAGTCTCTTCAATGGTGGCTTCATCCACAGAATCTCACGGCGACCGCAGTGGATGCCAGTGTTAACGGATGTCATTCTCGCAGGATCGGGAGCTCATTGCAGAGAGCTCTTTGTGCAAGGCGGCTGGACCAAACAGGAGGCCAAATAATCCATCAATCGGCTGGAGTTTCGAGCAGTAGCTCTAGCACTTAGAGCCTTCGAATCCACCTTACAGGGTCGAGCGGTTCGAGTGCTCTCGGACAATGCCACGACAGTTGCGTACCTCAATCGTCAAGGGGGCACGGGAAGCGCAGCTCTGGAAATGGAGGCGGAAAGTTTCTCTTCAGTTGGCTCTGTCAGCGATGCACATTGCGGGAATGGACAATGTGACAGCGGACTTTCTCAGCTGGGTTTGAGTGGATCCCGGAGAATGGGAGCTTCTTCCAGAGGTGTTTGCTCAGATTGTCTTCAAGTGGGGATCTCCGGTTATGGATCTCATGGCGACCTTTCGGTCGGCCAAAGTTATTCGCTTTTACAGCAAGCGACGAGAACAAATGTTGGAAGGTCTAGATGCCTTACGCCAACAATAGCCCGCTCATGGTCTCCTCTACTTGTTTCCCCCTTGGGCACTCATAGGACGAGTGGTACAGCGCATCGAGGCTCATCGGGGAAGAGTGGTTCTAATAGCTCCAGATTGGCCTCGTGATCCGTGGTATGCCGATCTGGTGCATCTGCTCGACGGGGAACCATGGCAGATGCCGCTAAGGGAGGATCTGCTGCTTCAGAGTCCTCTATGAATGCCTCAGGTACATCAGTTCTCGCTTACGGCTTGGCCATTGAAAGGGCTCAGTTAAGGAAGGGTTATTCCAAGGCGGTGATTGACACCTTGTTTCTGGCCAGAAAGAGGTCCACTTCCTTAGGATATGTGCACGTCTGGTGTGTTTTTGAGTACTGGTGTGCTCGTCAGTTTCGTCCGTCCTCGGTATCTGTACCGACAGTGTTGAGTGTCTTGCAAGACGGGTTCGATAAGGGATTGGCTGCCAGTTCGTTAAGGGTGCAGTTGGCAGCTATTTCTTGTTACCGAGGAAAGTTGCAAGGAGTTCTTTTGGGGGTCCATGCCGATGCTGTACATTTCTTGAGAGCGGTATCCCGTCTACGTCCTTCGCGCAGGGTGGTTTCTCCTCTGTGGGATCTCAACCTGGTTTTAGGAGTCTTGACAAGGGAGCCTTTTGAGCCTTTGCATCAGGTTTTCCCTAAAGGATTTCACTTTGAAGACAGTATTTTTGGTAGCCATTTGCTCTGCACGTCGAATCTCTGAGTTGCAAAAAGAGACATATTCAAACCTTCAATAGCATCCCATAAAGTATTCATAGTTACCACTGCTGGTCTCCTTAACAAGTCAGGACTCCAAGCACTGGAAATCTACTCTCCTGCAGCCCTTCAGCACCACAACTCCAACATGCTGTTCTGGAGTTTCCACAGTCTACACACACAATGAAGAGGAAACTGTGAGGGGGCTGCCTCAATGCGAGTCACCAATACCTCACACTTCTGGGTAGTTGAGGCATCTCACTGCCCCCCTGCAGAGGTGCTTCCGGGTCTTCATGGCTTAAAGAAACCCTTTCAACGCTAAGGTCCGGCAAAGACAACTTGACTAGACTCACTGAAGAGGACTGTCTGTCCGTCACTTGTGTTGCAAACCCCAGCAAAGATGTCTGCCCTGGAAGCAGAGACACCTGTGAAGCAGAGGCATGCTGCTTCGGTTTCCATTTTTTGGACAGTATCATGCCAACCAAACGATACTGCGTCTCGGGCAACTGTCTCTTGCAAGGTAGGAGCAACTGCAGGAGCATCCTAACACGATGCCATCTTGCTTCCCCTCATTATTAACTATAGCCTATGTCCAGTCACATCCCCACTGAGTGAAACAAGCCATAATTTGTCCACTCCTGAAAAAAGTCAATTTAGATCCAAAAGACCCGTCCAACTATAGGCCAGTTTCAAACCTTCAAGTTATTTCAAAGCTTATGAAACATTTTTTTTTTCTCAATCGTCAAAACATGTAGAATATACATATATGCTTCATCCGAGACAATTGGGCTTTCGCCCAAATCACAGACCGGAGACCATCATTACCGACCTCCTCAGTGAAGTACATGGGGCACTGGATGCAGGCAAGCTTGCATTAATTGTCTCATTGGGTCTCTCTTGCACCTTTTGATCTGGTAAACCATGATCTCCTGTTCTCCTGCCTTCACGGCCAAGTTCTCTGTTGGTTCCATTCTTTCCTTTTGAATTGTTCGTTCTCTGTCTCAATCAAAGATAGTCTTTCTGATGCCCTGCCACTTTCATATGGAGTTCCATTGGGCTCAATATTATCACTAACTCTCTTCAACATCTTCAAGAGCCCGCTATTAATCTTGATTCAGAGCACTGGTCGCAGCTTTTATTTATGTGGACAATATTATCATTTACATTGATACTGTTAACTTAGATCTATGTCCAATTAACTGTCTCACTCAAGTAGAAAACTGGCTACATGCTAACTGCTTGCAATTAAATCCCAACAAGTTTACCGCAACATGGCTGAAAGATGGCTCTTCCCCTCCAACATTTCCCCATCTCCCCATTCAGGACCAATTGCGCTAGCTTTAACTCTTAGCAATTTGGATGTAACTTTAGATTCAGATCTTTGCTTCTCAAAGTAGATCAGCTCAGTGGTAAAATCCTCTTTTCATGCCATGAGATTTTACGGTCTATTCACCCATTTCTGAACTATTCCACCCAAGTTATTATTGTCCTTTAGCTTTAGTCATTAGTTGCATGGACTATTGCAATGCCACTCATGCAGGGCTACCCATCTATGAACTTAAAAGGCTACAATCTATCCAAAATACTGCTGCAAGCATCCTCTCTCATGCAGGGAGGCAGGGCCATGTGACCTCCCCTTCTCACTCAACTTCACTGGTTACCGGTTACAGAACACATTCAATTTAAAGTCCTAACATTAACCCACAAGGCGCTCCACCTAAATGCACCAGAATATTTGTCATCTTTAATCATTCCATACTGCCCTACTCGATCTTTACGCTCACTGCATGGTAACTATATCTGTTTACCCTTCCCAGCCAGATCATGTTACAAATCAATTAGGAAATTGGCCTTTTTCTGGCTACTGTGATGAGGTAACTAGTACAGAGCCTATGCTATATGAGGAAATGGCTAGCTCAGAGCCTATGGTAATAGGAAAAGAGGAAGAGCTTACCTCACAAACACATAGGCAGCAAACATATTCAGCTTTCAAAAAGTCCAAGTATAGTGGAGAAAACTTTCCATTCAGAAGGTGACGCAGCAGAAAGCCCAAATGCTAATCAAGCTCACCTGAGTGGAAGGACACGTACAACGTGTAGAGAACAGGAGCATAAAAACTACAGGGAAAGCCCAGTAGAGGAGCAAAGGGAGGGGCTGGAGCCAAGGCAGCAAAGGCAGGAGCAGAAGACAAAGGGTGGAGCAGGCTGTAGCTGCAGAGGAGTCTCCCAAGCCAGAGGGGGCCTCGGTCACTGGAGAGTGAGTAACCAAGAGGAAGGAAGTCCTCTCAATCAGCAGACCTTGCTTGAACAAGGAAGTAAAGGAAGTGTCCCGGTAGCAAGAGGCAGCAGACACAGACTCTCTTCAGAAAGTGATTTCAGCTTGGACCTGGCTACAGAGACGTGGAAGTCTTGGAGAGGAGCCAGCCAAAGCCCAGAGAGAGAAGCTCATTACCCAGGGACAAAAGCTAAGTACCCTGTTGTAGCTAGAGGGAAAAAGCCAGGCATTGCCAACAGAGCAAAGCCCAGTAACTGGGAGGAAAATCCCTATTGGAGAAGGAACCTGAGAGATACAGTTCCTAGCACAGGACTCTTGAACCCTGTTGATGTAGAGCACTTACCAAATAGAATAACCAGTGTCATTCAAGGGAAGAGCTGTGAGAATTTCAGTTGTAAAGATTGTTATATGCCTCCAGATACAGACTATGAGCAGATGCAATGGGAAAACCAAGAGTGTGATATAGAACTGGATTCCATGGATTGCACGCTTTGTCTGTCTGATGAAATTACATCCCTATGTTAGCCAAGCAAGCAAGAGTTCTGTGATACATTGTGCTGGCGAAGAGTTTATTTTCTATACTGTGAAGAAACAGTTTTCTTTTGTGTTCCTTTGTGCTGTTCATAAAGAATCCTATGTGGGATGGGGAATAAAACCCAAATTATTTCTTTTGCCTTAATTACACGGCTACTGACTATTTCTTTAATAAGGCAACCCACACCTCACGGCCCTAGGCGGGTGCCTAACAGGGCCAAAAAGGGGTGCTGGTGACATATGGCGTAGTTGTTGCGGATTCTGGAAGAGGAGTACAGCGGGAGCACGGCAGAGCTAACTGTACCGAAGAGTGGACAAAGACTGCTACTGACCACGCCCGGGAAAGTTCCAGAAACCAGAGGAAAAAGTACCTTCTCGAAGGTTGATGCACCACCTAACTCAGGTAAAACGTATTTGGGCACTGGCGGTGGGGGACCCTCCGGATATGATGCAGTGGATCGGACTGCAGTTCGAAAGGCAGAGGGAGTTGGCCCAGTTGAGCTAGGAGCGAGCGCTGGAGGCCATGAGGGCCCAGCAAAAGCCTCTGACGGACTTAATACAGACATTGCTGACAAGACCAGCCGAGGAGAAAACTCCTACCGGACATTTCTGTGGGGTAGGCCCACAAAGTTGTGGGGTCTTATCTTTTGGACAGCTAACGAAAGCAGATAATGTAGATGACTTTTTAGAAGCTTTCGAGCGAGTAGCACATAGCGCAAAATGGCCCTATGAGCAGTGGGCAGTGAGGCTAGCCACCTCCCTGACGGGAGAGGCCCTGGCGGCATACCGGGCTATGCCCACCACCCAAGCTAATAAGTATGATGAAGTTAAAGCTGCCATTAGGGGCAGGCTAGGCCTGTCGCCGACGGTATACCGACGCATGTTAAGAGCAACCAGACTCCAGCCAGGCAAAACTCCTAAGGCACTTCGCCAAAGAATTAGTAACCTGGTGGAGAAATGGCTTGCCCCAGAGGGGAAAACCCTAGAAACAGTGCTTGATTTAATTGTGTTAGAACAATTTGCGGAGGCTGTTCCAGCCGAAATAAAATCTTTTCTAACGCTACAGAATTGCCAGACCTCAAGCGAGGCAGCTCACCTTGCTGAAAGGTTTATGGAAGCGGAACTTGCTCATAAACCACAGGGAGGTGCTGAAAACACGCGTGAGGTAGCCAATTCTGGAAAAATGCTTAATGACCCTGTAATGTGTGTAAAAAAATGTATGCCTAAAGGTGAGGTGGTGGACACCCGTATTAAGTGTTTTAAATGTGGAAAGAGGGGTCATAGAAGAGATGAGTGTATGTGGCGGACAGCGTTGATGAATGATTGTGAAAGGAACAAGCGAGGGCTTTGGCATCGCTGTGGAGGTGCAGGGGGTGGTTGCCCAAGCCTTCCTTGACTCTGGCGCGGACCAGTCTATGGTGTCCAAAAGGTTCTGGCACGTTTTACAGGCCAGTAACAAGTCTACCCCGAGTCAACCCGAAGGCAGATGCCGGATAAGGTGCGTACACGGGTCAGCTACCTATTACCCCCTCTATAGGGTAATGGTAAAAGGTTTAGGAACCCGAACACATGTCCTAGTAGCGGTGATATCCCGGCTGCCTCATGACATAGTGCTAGGCCGACATTGGCCCCCATTCAGTAAGGGAATGGGAGAGCGTATGCAAGAAAAGAGGGGATTGGTATCTACAAGGTCGCAGGCCCGAGATTCAAGAGAGCAAACAGAACCCCTGAAGGACACTGCTCGTTCTGTAGAAGAAGATGCAGAATCTCTAGAGCAGGAAGAGAGGCCCATAAATGAGACTTTAAGTGAGCTACCCCAACATGAGGATTTAGTTAATCCACCTTCCAAGAGTACTAGAAAGAGCAAAGGGGAAAAACGCCGAGAGCGCCACCATAGGGCTCAATTAAGAGCAGGTGTGGGGGATGGGCTAGGTTTTCCCTGGGTTCCAGCGGATTTAGTAAAAAAGTTCCCATCATTCCCAAAGGAACAAAAGGCAGATCCTGCATTAAAGCATGCCTTTGAGTATGCCCAGTCTGACCGAGACATTCTTCCCCGGTTCCTGATAGAGGAAGATGTACTATATAGGGAGAGCAGTGATCCCCAGACCGGAGATGTCAGAAAACAGCTAGTAGTGCCGACTACCTTTAAGGCGGTAGTCCTCCGATTGGCCCATGATCACCCGGTGGGTGGGCATAAAGGAGTTTTGGGCACACTGGATCAGATCCTGGCCCGTTTTTACTGGCCAGGGGTGTTTAGGGAGACGAAACGCTTTTGTGAAGCCTGCCCTTCTTGTCAGAGGGTCTCGGCTATCAAACCAAAAGGGGTCCCCATGATACTTACACCCACTATATCTGAACCTGTGCGCCGGATTGCAATGGATATAGTCGGTCCCCTAGTGAAAACCCCTAGGGAATTCCAATATATTCTGGTAATATTGGATCAGGCCACCCGGTTCCCGTGGGCAATTCCACTGAGGAACATTTCCGCTAAAACTATAGCAGCGGAACTAATCAAAGTATTCTGCGAGGTAGGATTCCCGAAAGAAATGTTGACAGACAGGGGAAGCAATTTCCTGTCACGTTACTTGGCGCAGGTATGGGACGCCTTCGGAATACGCCACGTGAAGACAGCAGCTTACCACCCCCAATCGAATGGATTGGTGGAGCGTTTTAATCAGACCCTCAAACAAATGTTAAGGATGGGAGAATGGCCGATTGGGACATCTTACTCCCATTTGTGTTATACGCCAGTAGGGAGCGTATACAAGCTTCGTTAGGAGTCTCTCCTTTCGAGCTAATGTTTGGCCGGGCTCCAAGAGGAGTCCTAGACATTTTAAGAGAGCAGTGGGCCAAACTGAAAGAGGAAATAGGGGTACCACAGTTTCTTCAAGAATTACGGTCACGTTTACAGAGGGCTTCCCAGGCGGCTGAACGTCACCTACAAGACAGCCAGCTGCATCAGAAGTGGTATTATGACCGGGGGAAGAAAGCACGTCAGTTAGCTATAGGAGAGAAGGTAGTTGTGATGGTGGCAGACCCAGGGCCAAAATTTGAAGCCCAGTGGAGAGGACCCTACACTATAGTAGAGCGAAAGGGGCCTGTTTCGTACGTGGTAGAGACCGCTAGAGGGCGATCTCAAGTGTATCATATTAATGTTTTAAAACCCTGGCAAGGGCGGACAGCCGTTTTTGGCCAGTCGAACGTTAAGCTCTCACGCCACTCTGGTATTACGTGCTGTAAGGACAGGAGTCCCCCAGCCCTTAATATCTTAAAGGGGGGGTTATGTGATGAGGTAACTAGTACAGAGCCTATGCTATATGAGGAAATGGCTAGCTCAGAGCCTATGGTAATAGGAAAAGAGGAAGAGCTTACCTCACAAACACACAGGCAGCAAACATATTCGGCTTTCAAAAAGCCCAAGTATAGTGGAGAAAACTTTCCATTCACCAAAGGTGACGCAGCAGAAAGCCAAAAGGCTAATCAAGCTCACCTGAGTGGAAGGACACGTACAACGTGCAGAGAACAGGAGCATAAAAACTACAGGGAAAGCCCAGTAGAGGAGCAAAGGGAGGGGCTGGAGCCAAGGCAGCAAAGGCAGGAGCAGAAGCCAAAGAGTGGAGCAGGCTGTAGCTGCAGAGGAGTCTCCCAAGCCAGAGGGGGCCTCGGTCACTGGAGAGTGAGTAACCAAGAGAAAGGAAGTCCTCTCAATCAGCAGACCTTGCTAGAACCAGGAAGTAAAGGAAGTGTCCCGGTAGCAAGAGGCAGCAGACACAGACTCTCTTCAGAAAGTGATTTCAGCTTGGACCCGGCTACAGAGACGTGGAAGTCTTGGAGAGGAGCCAGCCAAAGCCCAGAGAGAGAAGCTCATTACCCAGGGACAAAAGCTAAGTACCCTGTTGTAGCTAGAGGGAAAAAGCCAGGCATTGCCAGCAGAGCAAAGCCCAGTAACTGGGAGGAAAATCCCTATTGGAGAAGGAACCTGAGAGATACAGTTCCTAGCACAGGATTCTTGAACCCTGTTGATGTAGAGCACTTACCAAATAGAATAACCAGTGTCATTCAAGGGAAGAGCTGTGAGAATTTCAGTTGTAAAGATTATGTGCCTCCAGATACAGACTATGAGCAGATGCAATGGGAAAACCAGGAGTGTGATATAGAACTGGATTCCATGGATTGCACGCTTTGTCTATCTGATGAAATTACATCCCTATGTTAGCCAAGCAAGCAAGAGTTCTGTGATACATTGTGCTGGCGAAGAGTTTATTTTCTATACTGTGAAGAAACAGTTTTCTTTTGTGTTCCTTTGTGCTGTTCATAAAGAATCCTATGTGGGATGGGGAATAAAACCCAAATTATTTCTTTTGCCTTAATTACACGGCTACTGACTATTTCTTTAATAAGGCAACCCACACCTCACGGCCCTAGGCGGGTGCCTAACAGGGCCAAAAAGGGGTGCTGGTGACACTACCATCACTGCTACAGAATCGTCTCCCATCACAACTTTGTCTCCAGGATTCATGCATACACTTTAAAGCAGATCTAAAAATATACTTGTTCCAACAAGCCTTTGAATACCCTGACTAAGCAGGGGCTGGCAGGCTCTCCTGGTGCCTACATGGGATAAGTATTGTTCTGTATGTGTGCAAATACTCTCGATTGCTTGACTATGTGTTTTTTACTGTCATCTTTTCCTCTCTCCTGTCAACATTTTGGAATTCTTTTCACAACTTTTTGAGTTTTCTGATTTTATAACTGTAAACCGCTTTGTGTGCTCTGAAAAAGGTGGTATATCAAATAAAATAAACCAGACCCATAAACTGCAATTGCAAGAGATTTAGAGAGATAGTTCTACAAGCTGGGATTGGTAATGGGTAGAAGGGAGTGAAAAGGAGCTCCTTCCTTACATGAAATCAGACTATTTGCCTTAGAGATACAAAGAGGAGGGTGGGAATACTCACATAGGCTCAGAGAAGCTCCAAAGGCTTCTCAAAGCTAGGGGAGAGCTCCAACACACTGGTTCTATCCATGACATCACCCATGTAGTGTGGCTGCATATCCCTGCTTGTCTGTGGAGAAACTGGATTAACCATTGCATATGGATTCCCAGCATACCTCAGACAGAAAAACATTCTAATAAGATTGTGATAAATTGAATGGAAAGCAGAGGACCAAAATATAAGACCAAAAGTAGATTATGTTCCTGGATGTGCTTAGCCAATGAAAGGAAAGGATTCCCAAAGGATTTAAGCAGCTAGAAATAGAGAACGTGACAGAGGAAGAGGAGAAGAAACCCTCACTTTCTGTTTTCCTTCTCAGGCTCAATTCCTCCTCCCCTGTGAAGTACCCATCAATCGCAGCACACTATCGGTTAGGTGACCTAGGACTTGTTCCACGCCCTGCTTTGAACCGGACGTTTATACACAAAATAAGCACATTATCCAAAACCACCCGGCTTGGGCCACTGCTTGCAAACCCTGAAGCACCCAAGGTAAGTGTCCTGATGCTAACTTCACTTGAACATTCTAAGCCTGAACTTTCTCATGAGAAAGAGACAGCTCTTGACTGGGGCTTAGCCCATGGAGAGATCCATAGCAAGAATGAAGCCGACTTGAATTGAAGCAGGACATGAAATCTGGCAGGGAGCTATGCCACGGCTAGGCTCTGGGAAGAGGGTTGTGATTAGTCATGACAGGGCTGGGCTTGATGTAGGGGAATGGGCTTTGGTAAGCCTTGCTGTTTTCTGGGCTTGGCACAGAGGAGGCATCAGAATTTCATTTCCATCCTCACTCACTTTCCTGACATCCTTTCCTTTAACAGGATTTGCTGTGTCCCCATCAGGGAGATCAGATGAAGCTGCCAGAAATTCTACCAGAGCATGCTGCAGTACAGCTGCTAACAGCCAAGTGAAAGAAATGACAAGTGCAATCCAAGAAAAGGGCAAGAATCCCGTACTGCATAAAAGCTCACCAAATCTGCTTTATGTAATCCTTTGTACAGATACTAAACTAGAAGCTTGTGGGGCACTAGTAAAATACATCTCATTGTCAAAGTGAGAAAGACTAGGATTGCTGTGTAGCACTCTATGCAGGCAGTGTTTCCAAAGGGCTTCATGTTGCACATACCGATGCAGGAGTGGATTCCATTCATAAGCAAGGGTATGTTGAATATATTCTCTCATATTTATTGATTAGTGCTGGTATTTTTTTTATCAATTAAAATTTTTGATGCGATTGTTGCAATCATGACATACTTTTTCAGCATCGATGTTGTGCTATATATGACAAGTCGTCAACTTTTTAACCTTTTCATTCATTCCCCTTCCCTAACAACCATGCCCCATTCCACTCCCCCCACCAGGACCTCATAAAGCCACAACCTCTGGGTATAAATTGCCCAGTCCTCACTCCATCACAGCGTTACCATCCAAGCTCCCTCAGACCACTGAATGTACGGCTCTCAGGCTTGACCATATGAATTCTATCCATTGTAGAGAGACTATAAATAGTCCATATGTGGTTTCTTCAGATGGGACTGCTGCCTTATTCCAGATAAGCAGCCTTAAAACAATAAATTATTATTCTCCCTGTATCTGAACACCAGTTATTAACACTGCGATGCAGCAACAGAAGCTAAGGATCCCAAGGTATCTGCTCCTAGTAATATCCTTCATTACTCAAACAGTCCAGTAAACATGAACCTTAACATTCCCACCAGATATGAAACATTATGTACTATAGTCCACACCCTCTCCATCAGGTAATTAATATGAAGCTGAGCTGTAGTCAGATACTATCTAGAAAAATCTTTCTACCCATCTTCTATCAGTGACATGGATAAGGATACCCTTAAAATATTGCTGGGATACAAAAATATATGCACCAATATCTTAAAATGCCAGTATTTTATTAAACAGGAGGAAAAAGACCTCCGTAACCAGTACTGATACGTAATTCAATTTGAATAGTGTGGTTAAATTCAATCTGAGAATTAGATAAAATATATATCTGAGTGCACCACTTTCAAATTATACTCGACTTTGATTAAACTTAAGTATAATAATTTTTTTTCTAATTATAATTGTCATGACTACTTGCTATATCAATCAATGAATTTGCTTCCTCAAAAAAGTCTAATATGACATCATGGTCCGAATAAACTGCTGCTTCAGTGATGATACTTAATTCTCTGGGCCTGACAAGCCCAGTAGCATCCAACTTCACGGGAGCAAAAAGTCACCTATTTTATAATGGCAGCATAGGCTCCTGAAATGAGGTAAATGTGTGTGTATCCACTAAGCATGTAGCTACAGATTTTATAAGCTATGTGTGTACTGTACAATCCCCCTCTGCTCCACCCAAACTAAACCCCTGGGAATGCCACATGTATAAGTATGCACACATATATGGGCCTAAATGGCCATGCAATTTTACATAAGGTATTTTCTGTGTATAAACTGGCTTTGTGCATGGGAAATTGCCCCTAATTGTATAATCATAGTTTCACATATCTGTAACTATCCAAAAATATTATTTCAGTCATTTTTTAGTTGCAGAATTCTGGTGCATAACAAAAATAGAAACGTGAAGATAAATATACCTTCATGTCAAAAAATTAGAAATTAAATCAAATGCTTCTTGGATATAAACATAGCACTTCCAATTCATCCTGCTAGACCAGTCCAGACAATCGGGTTAAGTCCCCCTGCCAGCAAATGTTGGAGACAGAAATCAAAATTCTACAGAAGCTGATTGGCCTGGAGTTGGTAGATATACCGGAATGCCCCTAGGGGTCTCCCTCAGTATTTCTCTGTCTCCAGCAGATGATGGTGCTTTTTCTTTAAGCTCTTCAAGATTTTGTCTCTTTTTGATAGTTTTATTTTTGGAAGCTGGACGTTCCAGGGCACACATGAGGTGATCCCCTGGATTTCCCAGTCCTGTTAATCAAGCTGAACTGCCGGTGAGCTCCTGCTCTAGATGATCAGTAGAGCTCCCGTCACTAGGGGGGATAGCTTTGGTTCCGGGCCACGAGGGCCTGGTTTTGCTAGGAGCGAGGGTTTACCCCGGTCACACTCTGCATTTCTGTTTGTCCTCCTCAGCTGTACTGCAGTGCTGAAATCAACTAACTATTAATTTTTACGAAGTGCCTCCCCCCCCCCTGCAGCTACCGTCGCCACCACTGCAGGCTTTCCAGGCATCGCTGAGGGACGCAGCATTGGGGGATCACACAACCTCGGTCACAGTAGCAGCATCGCGTCTTCAGACGCTTGCCGGCAAGGCTACAGACACGCTGTTTGAGCGGAACGTGGTATCGGATTTCGCCTTCCGTTTTTCAGCACATGCAGCTCCCGCTTCATTTTTAAGCACCGGATTGTCAAACTACCTCAGTCAGTCTTTGGGGGGTCGGGTTTTTTTGGAGGTCAACACATCTCGTCGGAAAAGACTTGGCCTGCATTAAAGACTTGGGCTGCATCAAACTTGGGCTGCATCTGCATTCCTTTGCCGTGGCTATTTTTTTTGGCATTTTTTTTCTTTCTCCTCACACTTAGGAAAGCACAGCGGCGGCCATTTTCCCGTCGTGTTGGGAATTGCGGACATTTTCTCCACTGCATTCCCGCGTTTTTTCTGGCTTATTGTTACCTTTAGTCTCTCAATTTCAATTATTGTTGGTGGCCTTGTTTGCAGCATACTTCATTTTTAATTACAGAAGATGCCTTCCTCATCTCAATGCTGCATAGTCTGCAGCAAGAAACAAAGGAGCTAAAATACAGGGTCTAGCCTGCTTCTCTCACCCTGGGGAATCATCCTCATCAGGACCCTCTGCTAGGGATGCTACTCCTGCGGCCTCTGCTCCCTCAGCGAGCCCGCGTTCAGCGCCGATTGGGGAAATGTTGACAGAGCCCCCTCTGCTCTTCCCTCAACCTACGGCTCCTTCTGCGGCAACTATGGAAGCACCTTCTCCTTCCTCGGATGCGCTTTTTCTGTCGCTATTTAGACAAGCTTGGGCCTTCTGGCGCTCAGAAGCATCCGGCGTAGGATCAGGGGAACAGTCCACTCCTCCTAGCGCAGGGAATATCGCCACCTCCTCACGGAAGCGTCTCCGCAGTTCCTTGCTCCTGAAAGACAATATTCGCCCTTCCAAAGAAATTCTGGCAGATTCTGAGCCGGAATCCCAGAGGAAGAATTATCATCGGACGGGGACAGTTCTGATCGAGAGGATGGCGAATACTCACCATCCGCAGCCTCTGCTGACAGCCAGGGAGATTGCCAGGGTATTCGTCTTTTTCGCAAAGACGAATTGCCAGCTTTGATTATGCAAGTAGTGGAAGCACTACGCCTGGCCGATCCTCCGGTAACGCTGGAAGCTCAGACACAGTCACAACCAGATCCTATTCTGCAGGGCATTTGTAAGCCTTCTCGATCATTCCCCTTTCCAGTGGAGTTACAACAGATGGTGCCTCAGGAATGGGAAGCTCCGGACACTTCCTTGCGGTCAGCTCGCCGTCTCGGACAGCTTTATCTCTGGTCTCCCACAGATAAGGAAAAGTGGCTTGCTTATCCAAAGGTGGATGCGCTTGTAACTGGGGTCACCAAGCATACCACCATCCCAGTGGAAGGAGGAGCGGCTCTGCGCGACCAGCAAGACAGAAAAGTGGAAAGTCTCCTCAAGACCGCCTTTTCGGCTTCAACACTGGCTCTTCAGGCCACGGTCTGTGGCGGGCTAGGAGCCCGAGCCTTGCTTCGGTGGATTCAGCGTTTACCAGAGGATCGGGCACTAGACCATTTGGAGTTCATCATGGCCTACTTAGCAAATGCCTTTTACGACTTGCTCCGTCTGTCGGCCCACTCAATAGCAGCGGTTACCGTAGCCAGGCGATGGCTCTGGTTGCACCAGTGGTCGGCTGATGTCGCCTCCAAAGTGCGGCTGTCTAAACTGCCCTTTAAGGGTAGGCTTCTTTTTGGCAAAGATCTAGACTAGTTGGTTAAAGACTTAGGAGAGGTCAAGCCTCAGAATCTTCCAGAAGATAGACCAAAGTCCTCGGGGCGGCATTCATCCCGGGCCTTTGCTATGTCTTTTCGTTGTACCTCTAGATTCCGTGACTCTTGCCATTATCGGCCTGGGAGATCGGCACCTCCACAGTCTTCAAATCATTTTGCACAAAGATCTCAGTCCTTTCAAGGTGCCCGAAAGAACAATGAATCCTACTCAGCTCCAAACAAATTTTCTGGAACCTTACGCACCTCCCACTGATGGGGAGTGCCACCCACCCGAGATGCCTCCTCCAATAGGCGGTCGCTTATCTCGGTTCTCTCGGCAGTGGGCGCTCATCACCTCAGATCATTGGGTTCTACAAATCGTCTCTCAGGGCTATGCCCTCGAAACTCATTGACCCATTCGGGACAGTTTTGTTGTTTCTCCCGGTGGAGCACCTGGGAGAAAAGACGCCATACTGGCTACAGTTAAACGTCTCCTTCTACATGCTATCTGCCCCAACCCTCCAACCGAGTGGGGGGCGGGACGCTATTCCATTGATTTTGTGGTACCTAAAAAGGACGGCTTGTTTCGGCCAATCCTAGACCTCAAGGGGGTCAACCGGTGTCTGTGCGTCCCACACTTCCAGATGGAAACCCTGTGTTCAGTAATTCAAGCGGTCCGCAAAGGGGAGTTTCTCGCTTCCCTCCACCTCGCGGAGGCCTACTTTCACATTCCCATCTGCAGCGATCATCAGCGATTCCTGCATTTTGCCATACTGGGCTAGCATTTCCAATTTTGTGCCATGCCATTCGGTCTTGCAACAGCGCCATGCACTTTTTCCAAGGTCATGGTGGTAGTGGCAGCAGCTCTCCGCAGTCGTGGGATTTGAGTACATCCATACTTGGACGATTGACTCATGCGAGCGGACTCTCTCTCAGAGGCTTACGACACGGTGGATCAGGTGGTTTCATTCTTAGAAAGTCTTGGCTGGGTCGTCAATCGAGCAAAAAGCTCCTTACAACCATTCCAAAACTTGCAGTTTCTCGGAGCTCGATTTGACACAGTTCAAGACAGGGTCTTTTTGACTCTCGAGCGATTCCTCAAGCTTTCAGCTCAGATCCGCGGATTCCTTCAGCAAAGTCGTCCTCATGCCTGGGATTATCTTCAAGTGCTGGGATCCATGGCGGCTACCATCGACATGGTTTCCTGGGCCAGAGCACACATGCGCGGATTGCAACGGGTGCTACTGTCTCGTTGGTCCCCGGTCTCAGAAGATTACAACTGCCATCTTCCACTGACTCCATCCACCAGGCGCAGCCTGCGCTGGTGGCTTCGACCGTCTCAACTTCTTGTGGAAGTCTCTCTAGAGGCCCCTTGCTGGATTTTGCTAACAACCGATGCAAGCCTCCTCGGTTGGGGGGCTCATTGCCTAAATCGCACGGTGCAGGGTACGTGGTCCCTGCATGAAGCGCATTGGTCCATAAACAGGTTGGAGGCCAGGGCAGTCCATCTGGCCTTGCTGAAAATTCTTCCGCTACTTCGTCACCAGGCGGTCCGCGTTCTCTCCGACAACGCCACGACGGTGACCTACCTTGTTTCCCCGAAAATAAGACCTATCCTGAAAATAAGACCTTGCATGTTTTTCTGAGATTCTCATAATAAGCCCTACCCCGAAAATAAGACCTAGTGCAGATCATGTCTGACAGATTTGGTACCTGGGGGGGGGGGGTCACGGGGAGGAGTTTTCCTCCTGCTACACTCCCCGACGCCAATTGGGTGCCGATGCTGTGCTACAGGCCACTTTCTTCGTGCCAAGGGTGCTCTCTTTTAAAGTACAGTTGGTGCTGTTGTGGCCTGATTGGCTTCGGCAGGTGGACCGGGGAGGAGCTTTCCTCCTGCTCCACTCCACGACGCCGATCGGGTGCTGGTGCTGTGCTGCGGGCCACTTCCATCATCTGTGCGGGCGGGAGCTGCAGCGCCACTCATTCTGTGCTGTCATGCTGTATATGAAAAAAAATAAGCCCTACCCCGAAAATAAATAAACCCTAGTGCATCTTTTGGAGCAAAAATAAATATAAGACCCGGTTTTATTTTCGGGGAAACACGGTATCTCAACCGTCAGGGCGGAACCAAGTGCCAGGGAGTCGCCAAGGTCGTTATCTTTCAGTGGGCAGAAAGACATCTTCAAGCTCTCTCGGCACAGCACATTGTGAGAACCTCCAATGTGATGGCAGAGTTTCTCAGTCATCATGCCCTGGATCCCGGCGAATGGGAGTTAGCACCTTGGACGTTCCAGAAGATTGTACAAAGATAGGGTCGACCTGTAATGGATCTCATGGCATCATCAGTAAACACCAAAGCTCCGAGTTTTTTCAGTCGCCTAAGAGACAAGGGGTCCTTAGCGCAGCCGTAGCCGGTGGGAGTGCTACTATACGTCTTTCTTCCGTGGCCTCTCCTCGGGAAAGTTCTCCAGCAAATCAGAACACATTCGAGCGCAATGATTCTAGTGGCGCCGGATTGGCCTCGGCGTCCCTGCTATGCCGACCTCGTTCGCTTAGCCCGGGCAGCTCCTCTGCGGCTCGGAGCTCGTAGAGGCCTCCTTCTACAAGGGCCGATAGCGATGGACAATCCCGCTCCCTACTCGCTTAAAGTTTGGCTCTTGAACGCAAAGGGTATTCTTCTCAGGTTGTAGCGACCTTACTCAAGGCGCGTCGACCATCCCACATCAAGAGCGTATGCCTGTGTATGGCGTATCTTTGAATCCTGGTGCTCGCATCGTGGTCTCTCCCCTTGGTGATGTGGGATTCCACAGATTCTCACATTTCTGCAGGAGGGCCTTGACAAGGGTTTAGTTCTTGGTTCTCTTCAAGTTCATGTATCTGCCATTACCTGTTTCAGAGGACCGATAAACGGTTCTTCCCTTACGTCGCATTCGGACATCGCATGTTTTCTAAGGGGAGCTAGGGTGCTCCGTCCCCCTATACGGCCAGTGCTACTGTCTTGGGATCTTTCCCTGGTTCTCAAAGTACTCTTAAGCGCTCCCTTTGAACCGCTTAAAGAGTCATTGATTCGCAATTTGACTCTCAAAACCACCTTTTTGGGGGCGATCACTTCGACATGTAGGGTGTCAGAGTTACAGGCCCTCTCCTGTCGTGATCCTTTTCTCACCTTCTCTGAAGGTGGGGTGTCTCTACGTACAGTTCACTTTTTTTTTGCCAAAGGTTCTAACTTCTTTTCATTTGAATCAGCCTATTTTTTGCCTTGTTTTCCTAAGGGCCCGGCTCCGAAGCAAAATATCGCTATCTGGAAACTTGATCTCAAGAGGCTTCTCTATCGTTATCTTAAAATGACAAATACGTTCCGGAAGTCTGACCATTTGTTTGTTCTTTTTATAGGACCTCGAAAGGGCCTAGCAGCGTCGAAGTCTACCATTTCCAGGTGGCTTCGTCAGACTGTCGAATATGCCTACATACTCAGTGGCAAATCCGTACCAGCCGGGATTCGGGTGCATTCCACGCAAGCACAAGCGTCATCATGGGCAGTACGCTCGCAGGTGACTCCTCTCAACATTTGTAGAGTGGCAACCTGGTCCTCTCTTTCCACATTTGCCCGGCACTATCGCCTGGATTTTCAGGCGAGGGAGGACGCCCGTTTTGGGGCTAATGTAGTTACAGCGGCTCTGTCTTCCCACCCGGGGAGCGCTTAGCTTGGGTACTACCCGATTTTCTGGACTGGTCTAGCAGGATGAATTGGAAGAAGAAATTTCACTTACCATTAATTTCCTTTCCTGGAATCCTGCTAGACCAGTCCAGGACCCTCCCACAGTCAACAAGTTCGATCCAGCATGTCCTTCTCTACGACTCAAAATATTATTGCAGAAGAGTCACAATGCGAGCAGTGATCTCCGCTGCTTACTCAGGCATGTTTTTTCCGCTGTAAATAGATAAGTTAGGGGCTTACCCTTTCTGTTTTCTTACTGTTTCTTGTTGCTTGTCAAGAGTGTACTGAGGGAGACCCCTAGGGGCATTCCGGTATATCTACCAACTCTGGGCCAATCAGCTTCTGGTAGAATTTTGATTTCTGTGTCTCCAACATCTGCTGGCAGGGGGACTTAACCCGATTGTCTGGACTGGTCTAGCAGGATTCCAGGAAAGGAAATTAATGGTAAGTGAAATGTCTCCTTCTCTCAAGCAGGATCCAGTCCATCTCTAGTCACAATACTGGTTTCCAAAGATAAATTTCCGCAGGATCCAATTCTTTACTCCTGGGGAAATTCCACGCCACTGAGCATGCAGAATTCTGCACAGGGATTAGGAGGCAGCAATGATTTGCACTGTTGCCCTTCCTCCCTCCCTCCCCTGCACATGAACTTAGGAGCAATTTCTCCAGATAGGTTTGTTTAGCACATACCATGACAGTAATGAACCTCACTTCTAAGACAAGGTGTGTGGCGTATCAACTCAGTCTCAGATTTACTGCTAACACTTGGCGCAGTACTTGCATCATGCTGAAGAGAGCCGCCTCCTTCTGGAGTAACATGTCGGCTAATTTGTCAAGATGTGCTTGGAAATTCCTCTTCATTAAGCCTGTGGCACCCAACACAATGGGAAATACCTTGGTATTTGTGTGTAGCTTTCTGAAACCCCTTCTGCCTTCCTGCTGCAGGTGCACTGCATATCCAGGTCATTTCGCACTTTGTTTTCCTCCCCTACAACAGACAGTACACCATGAGGAAGTCCCTCGGCTACAGGACATACCCTGAGTTTGTAGTCTTCCCCTACTCTTATCCATCTCAAACAGCACTAACTGGTACAAGTGAAGGAAGAAAATAGCAACATATCAGGCCAGTCCTCCTCCTCCTCCTCCTCCCTCTGCAGCCTAGGGCCAACTGCTGAATGTGAACCATGTGGCTCTAGTGTTCCATGTGGTTCAAATTCAGCAGTCAGAGCCAGGACGGCAGAGGAGGAGAACACATCCCAATGTGCAGTCATTCTCCTGCATCTGGACAGCAGCACCTGCTGTCCAAATAATTGCCACGGACTGGAATCTTCAGAGGCACAATCTGAATAGCGCACCTGGGCACTATCCAGATAATGCCAGGATAGTCTGGAGGTGGACTGGCAAATTATCCAAATAGCATAAATATTCAGCCCCATTATTTGGATAACTATTTGCATAATTTCAAATAGCAGAAAGGCTATCCTAAGATATCTGATTAGTGCCAACATTGGATATGCAGCATCAGCTGCAATCCAGATGCAAGCACTGAATATCCAGATTTTTTTTAGCCACCACAACCGTCATTTTAAAAAAATAACCATGGCATCTCAGTATTGACCCAATCAGCCATATGGGGCCCGATATTCAAAAGGCATTTACAGGGTTTACATCTCGGTGAACCATGTAAATGCCTTAAATCAGGATAAGTAACGGCACTTACACAGTTAGTGCTGTTGAATATCCCCTTCTAACTCCCCTGCGCACTATCCGGTTAGCTTTGGGCCATGTCGGGGGTGTTCCAGGCAGAGCAGAGGTGGCGACAAGCGATAACCGTGCAGCAGTGATATTGCATGCTGCCTGGTTAGCGATCTGCGTTGAAAAGATAGGCGAGGAAAACCTCACCTATCTTTCGGCACAGGAACTAACCGGGCAGTATGCAATATCACTGCTGCTTAGTTACCTAATGCAGCTTCCAGTGTGTGCGGTGATCCCCGAAGATTCAATGCCAGGGCTGCATATGACTTCGGCATTGAATATCCAGGGTTAAGGGTCGGCGGGCAGAAGAATATCAGGCCCATGGTCTTTATCTGCAGTCATTTTCTATATAATCTGCCCATCTATTCCAATGACTAAGCTCATAGAAAAGACCAATGCCGGGGAAAAGGGCAAACTCAAGGTGTCTGCTGGAGGGAAATGTGCTGTAGGTTGGGGGGGAGAGAGAGTTGGAGGGGTGCTGCAAGGGAGAGGTGAGAACTGGGGACGAGGGGTCAGGGCAAGAGGAGATTCTGAAAGACAGCGATGGGGAGTTTCAGAAAGAGCTATGAAGTGTGTGTGTCGAAGGGGGTGGTTTTAAAGAGAGCTATGGTGATGTGGGTGCTGAGTGGGGAAGGAAGGCGGTGGTTGAGAGAGAGGTATGGTGGAGTGTGCGCTGGGGAGATTTGAGAGAAGGCTATGTTAGTATTTGTGCTGGGAGTTGTTGAGAGACCAATGTGTGTGCTGGGGTGCGGATTTGAGAGCTGGCTGTGAGGATGTGTGTGCTGGCTGGAGAAAGGGGGTTGTGAGCTGAGGGGGAGGGTGTAGAGAAAGAGAGGAATGAAGAGAGAAGTCACCAAAGTGTTTAGAAAGCTACTCATTTAAGGGACATGTTTACTAAGGGCCCAATATTCAAAGGCATTTACACGGTTTACAGACCTGTAAACAGTGTAAATGCCGCTTAGTGGGATATTCAGTGGCACTAACTATGAATAGCCCCGATTTTCTCCATTACATGCCCTGATTCCAACCACTTAGCATCAGGGCATTCTGGGGAGGGCGACAGTCACTAACCAGGTAGCGGCAATATTGCACTGCTGCTTGGTTAGCAACCTGCGGGCAAAAGATAGGCGGAGCAAAAGCTGGCCTTTTACCCGTAGGAGCTAACCGGGCAGCGGCTCAATATCACTGCTGTCTGGTTAACATTTGCGGGCTTGTAAACTGTGTGGCGACCCTGGATATTCAAATCCGGGGCCGTATAGGACCCCAGCATTGAATATCCGTGGCTAAAGTTTGGTGGCGACGGCTATGCGCCATAGCAGTGTATAGTCATCACTATGGAATATCGGGCCCTAAATGTTTTAATGTGCATTAATGAATTTAAAATGTTAAGCACCCACATCCCTTTTATTTCTATGGGTGCATGTGCATGGCGCTTAATGTACATTCATTTCATTAACACATGCTAACTTTTAGTAAACATGCCCCTTAGAGACACCACAGCAAAAGAAAAAAAAATTTAAATACGCCATTCCTAATCAAAATTTAGGGGCTTGTTTACAAAGCTGCGGTAGCGGTTCGCGATCGTTATCGGAGCCGCGGCCCCATTGATTTCAATGGGGCCGCGGCTCCGATAACGACCGCGAACCGCTACCGCGGCTTTGTAAACAAGCCCCTTAGTTCACAAGGGTCTACATTGTCCAACACAAACATCAGTTGTGCTCTAAAAAAGATTATATATGTATTCCTACCCTGAGACAGATCAGTGGAGATCCTGAAAAAAACTTGTATAAACTCAGTACTTCTCATTGATATCTGATGAATTTATCACATCCTAAGATTTCTGAGAAAAAGGACGTGCACATGTAATACCAGAACTATCCTTAATGCGAGTATTAATAGATGAAAATATCAATGTCAGAGTAAAAGGCTTGTTGAAAAGCCCGTTTGTTGCAATACATCGGCTATCCCTGCTCCCCAAACTCTCAAGTTCTTCAGCTCTTCTGTAGAGTATGACAGAGACAAGAAAAGCTAACAAGTACTTTGCTTTAAAAGAGACATCACCTTAACTAGAGAAGCATAACAGATTGTTTTGGTTAGTCTAATTTGTCTTATTCGTCTTCCTAACACCCACTCCTCACAAGGCACATTTAATCTGCGCGTCTAAAAAGGGGACAATATTGGAATCGGAAGCAATTGAAAATATGGGTCACACATGTTTATTTATTTATTTATTTATTTAAAGTCTCTTTTATACCGCGCTATTCAGCATCAGTGCGGTTTACAATAAACAACGAACATACACATTTCCAATAGTACTTTGTGTTTACATATGAACAGGAGAACAACTTGGCTAACAGGGTAACTATATACAATAACAATATATACAATTTACAGGCTGGTCATGTGTTCTTATGGTTTCAGACAGAGGAGATTTGTGAGGTCTCGGTAATTGGTGCTGAGCCATTAATGAAAATTATCTAATTCATCAATACTATTCAACCAATGTAGAAAAATATTATTGATACATTTCTATTGTACAGTCTTGGGCCCAAGGTGATTGATAGCCATTCAAATGCCATTATATAAAGCTGGGCTATATCTGATGCCTATTACCTGCAAAAATGGAAACTTGAAGAAAAAATAATGATATTTTGACTCTATTTTTCGTTGTGTTTGACCTTTGGTCTTTTTATTTGTTTTAATTGTGGTTTTATATTAGCTGTTGTAAACCGCCTAGTTTTAGGTGATATAAAAGTTTTGTAACCATTAAACTATTAATTGTTGAACACTGTCAAATGTTAAGGTGCCCTTTGTGAAAAACTTTGTGGGGTAAATATGAAGGTCGCTATTACCGGTGGGTGTGGGAGGCTTATTGGGGTTGATTGTGTTTAATTTGTTGGAGACCTCGGAATTTGCTTGTGGGAAACTCTGGGGGAAGAAAATTGTTCAATAAAAATAAAGTTTAAAAAAATCCACAGGGTCCTGCAATATTGTGGATATCAACAATAATGAAAGCTTATTTTATTTTTAGTTTGCCTGTTTTCTTCATTATTGTTTTCCTTTTCCCTATTCCAGCAGCAATTGGAATTGTGCTGCCCCACACCTGCTTAGAGTAATTAACTGGAAACCAGAAGACCAGAGATTAAATTTCACTTCTCCCGTACACACACACATTATCACCTTGGACAAGTCACTTTGTCTCCCCTTGCCCCAGGTACCTGCTTAAAATGTAAGCTCTCTGGGGCCAGGGCTCATGTATGTAAGAAGATGAGACTTGATAGTCAAAACCCACTTAAAAATAAATGGGGCCGATTTTCTAAACAACTGATATTCAAACACCACAGCGGATAAAAACTACTGCTGAATATCCAGGCTGAGTGGTGCCAGCTGTATAAATGCTGACTTTCTCTGGTTAGCGTCTACATAATATTCAGCTGGTTTTTGTCTGCCTTTTCAAGAGGTCTATCTTTGGGTATCAGTGCTGGCTGAACATCAGACTAACCGGATGAAGTTACCATTTATCCAGTTAGCGCCGACACCGCCCTTGCCCCGCCCATGGACCTCCCCTGCATGCGGTTCCGTCTGTGAAGATATTCAGCAGCACTGTCCGGATAGTGCCCTTAGTTGGCCAGCCACGTACTTTGAATATCGACTCCCTATATTTTGACATGTGGAAGACAATTTTATAACCCAGCGCCTAGTATTTGGCACCCAGAACACGCCTATCCTGAGCCTATTTTATAAAGAAAAGTGGGTGCCTCCTTTTCTTTGTAAAACAGGGGCATAAGTGGTGCAGAATCTAGGTGCTTGCATTTATACGCACTCTAGAGAAAATATGCACCTAAATGATAGTGTTTGATAATTTAGGCACCTAAATCTAGGCACTGCCTAAGTTCCACCCCTGCACACCCTCACTGAAAATAGATGTAGTTTGACTTAGACATATGCTTACTGAATAGTGCAATCCTAAAGCATGCACCTAATACTCCTTTAGATGCCTAAGTCCTTCAAAATAGGGACTTAGGTGCCTAAATGGCCCGTACATAAAGATATGTTCTCTACTTTCTCCGGGAACAAGCAGGAAGTCAACCCTCACATATGGGTGACGTTGGCACCGATGGAGCCCACGCAGATTCACGCCCCAGCTTGCAAAGATTAGACCGCACATGTGGGGTCACCTTTCTGCCCAAGGGTGCCATCTTACCTCAGTCTTCTTTTTTTTTCTGCAGAGCCCTGCAGACATCTTGTCTGTTGTCCCCAGTAAAAGTTGATTTTCTAACCTTCTACTTAGTATTTTTTTGCTCTTCTTTTTTGCATCACCTTCTCGCCACCCAAGTCCACCCCTCGGCATCACATTTTTCTCATGTCATTTTCGTTCTTGTGGGCGCGGGTTTTTCCCTCGCATCCTCCCTGACCAAGATGTGTAAGTTTGATCTCGCGGGTGCCGTCTTCCTCATTATGTCTTCAGTCAGTGGGTTTAAGCAATGTGGCAAATGCCCCTGCAAAAATGTCCATCACAGACTGCCACAGTTGCTGCATCAGGTGCCTCGGTGTGGACCATGATGATTCTTCTTGCCTGCTCTGCCTGCAGATGTCAGCCAAGAGCCACAAGAATTGTGTAGAGCAGCAGGAGGAGCTGTTTGGTTTGAAGGCCTCGGCCATGGGGCCAGCATTGAGTATGAAATCGCTGCCCATGGGGAACGGGTCCGAAGAACTTTGGCATCGCTATCCATGTTCTGTGGGGCTGGAGGCCTCTGCCCCCTCCCTCTTCCTATCCGACCCCTCTGCATACCGCCCTGCACCCCTCCTCCAATCTCATTTCTTGTTCTCCTTCTTTACTGTCTTATGTCTCTCCTCTCTTCTGTGCCCCTCCCCTTCCCCCGCGCAACTTCTTTTTCTCCAGGTGAACCAGATAAACTGTCGCTCCCTCCGGTCTAAGACCGTGCTCATTCAAGACCTTATACTACAGCATTCTCTGGATATTTTGTTCCTCACAGAGACTTGGCTCAGGGAGGGTGAGGAGCCTCTTCTGAATCACTGTCTTCCCCCGGGCTATTCCTCCTTCGCGACATCTCGCCGGGGTAGGACTGGCGGGGGGGGGGGGGGGGTTGTGGCGATTTACCGCTCCTCCCTCCCCCTGCATGAAATTCTCCCTATTCCTTTTTCTTACTCAGAGACTCTGCTGCTCTGCCTAGGGACTTTGATCCCTATTCATCTGCTCTTGCTTTATGTTCCCCCAGCGCTGTCCTCCCCTCAATGGGATTCTGTCCTATCAACCATATCCGAAGCTTCCCTTAGGTACCAACATCTTCTGCTCTTAGGCGACTTCAATGTCCATGTCGATGCTCCCACCTCTCAACGTGATCTCTCTTTTCTTTCCTTGCTTTCTGACCTTTCCCTTCAATAACTCGTCCGCGTCCCTACGCAAGCTGCAGGTCACACATTAGATCTGGTTATTGCTCGCCAGTTTTCGCTCAATACTCCCTCATCCTTCTCTGCCTTGCCCCTTCCTTGGTCTGATCATCTCTTTGTCCACTTCTCCTTTTCCTGTCCTTCCCTTCCTCCCCCCTCCTCCTCAGCTCCGCCCTCGAGCCGTCCGGTACGTCGCCTTATCCTTCATTCGCTTCCTCAGTTTACGCCCTCGGATGAGCTTTTTCCCACTGATTTTCACCTATTCCCAGTGGATCTCCAAGCTCAATGCTGGGATTCCACCCTCACATCGGCCTTAGATAAGGTCGCTCCCCTGCAGTCTCCCTCCGTCACCCGGCATCGCCCCTCCTCCCCTTGGTTTTATCCCAGCCTACTACTCCATCGCGCTCACCTTCGTCGGGCTCTGCGCCGCTGGTGTAAATGTCCCACCCCAGCCACCCTGTCACATTTCCGTCATTGCCATGCCCATTATCGCTTTCTTCTTAGTTCAGCCAAGAAGAATCACTTTGATAAGCTTATTTCCTCCTCGGAGAATTCCACATGACATTTATACTGTATCCTTCATTCCCTTTCTGCTCCTTTGCTTCCTTCTGTCTCCGATACTACTGCTCCCACCACTTCCTCCATCTCCAATCCCGCTCCTTCTGTTCTGGCTTCGCATTTCGCCTCTAAGGTTCAATCTATCCGACAACTTTTTCCCGCCTGCTCCCCCCCTCTTTCCCCTCCCCCCCTCCCCTTTCTCTTCTACCACCCCAGTTCCCTCAAGTATCCCTCCCCTCTCCCACTGCTGGTCTGTTTTCCAACCCATCACTCGCCCTGAATTGACTAAGGCTCTTAAAGCTACTCGAAAAACCACCTGCCTTTCAGACCCTATCCCCTCACAGTGGCTTTCTGAGCCCTCACTAGCCCTGCTTCCCCTGATTCTTTCTATCTTCAACAATAGTCTACTGTCCGGGTCCTTCCCTTCACGTTGAAAACACGTCTTAATCCGCCCCCTTCTGAAGAAAGCCTCCCTGGACCCCTCTATACCCTCGAACTGGTGCCCTATTTCTAATCTCCCCTTTCTGTCTAACTTCTCGAGCATCTGGTTTTCTCTCAGCTCTCTGCTCATCTTGAGGCTTCTCTGGTTCTTCACCCCCGCCAATCCAGTTTCCGTCCAGGTCACAGCACTGAATCTATTCTCATTTCCTTTCTCAACGAATTGCATGTTGCGCACGGTCACGGTTCTATATCCATAGCTGTCTCTTTAGATCTGTCTGCTGCTTTTGATGTTGTTGGTCACTGCACGCTTCTATCTCGACTTGACACTATTGGTCTCTCAGGTTCAGTCCTTCACTGGTTTCATTCTTTTCTTTTCAACCGGTCCTTCTCAGTACTTTCTGGCTCTGACTCCTCTCCCTCCACCCCTCTTCACTGTGGTGTCCCACAGGGCTCTGTGCTTGCTCCCCTTCTGTTTAACATTTTCCTGGCCCCTCTCGCTCTGCTCGTCCAGCAACATGGTATCTTGGTGTATTATTACGCCGATGATATCATCCTTCTTTTCCACACTAGTTCACTCACTCCCGATATTGGTCCCCTCAATGTCTGTCTCTCTGCTGTTTCCTCCTGGTTCTCAGAAAACGTCCTTCACGTCAATTTGTCAAAAACTTCGGCTATTTGGTTTACTGCTGGTGCTCCTGTCCCCCCCCCCCCATCCCTTCTCTCTCTGCTGACCCCATTCCCCTTGTTTCTTCACTACGTTATCTTGGTGTCACCTTGGATTCCGCCCTAACCTTCAAAGACCACATTTCCTCCGTTGTTCAACGTTCCTTCTGTACACTGAGGCAACTCCGCGCTGTTCACTCTTTTCTCTCCCCCTCTTCTCTGACCACACTGCTTCTCTCTCTTGTCGTTTCTCGTTTAGATTACTGCAACGCATCGTTAGCCGGGCTTCCTCTTACTCAACTTCGCAGGCTTCAACTGGTTCACCACACAGCTGCTCGTCTCCTGACTCACACCTCCCGATTCGCTCACATCACCCCCCTTCTTATTCGTTTACACTGGTTGCCCATTCCTTTTCGAATCCAATACAAGATCCTTACTTTTGTGCACAAATCCCTCCACACCGGTGTCCCATGCTATCTCTCAGACTTAGTTCATTTTCACTGCCCCTCGAGATCCCTTCGGTCTGTCCACGCTAACCGGTTATTCCTCCCGCCCCTTCCCAGGCCCACCTTGAATCTACACGTTCCGCTGCCTTTTTCTTCATTGGTCCCCGTCTATGGAACTCTTTGCCGTCTGCACTTCATCTGGAACTTTCTTATCCTTCTTTCAAAGCTAAGCTAAAGACCCATCTTTTCAACATAGCCTTCGATCTTCCTCCCCCCCTCCTCCTTCTGATAGTTGATGATATTTCTCCTTTTCCTGCTGTCTCTTATTGTTTCCTCTCCTGACGTCCCTTTCCTATCATTAAATGGCGTTCCTTTCTGTTTCCTTTTCTCCGCAGTCTCCTGTTGTTTTAATGTAAACCGCCGCATGCCTGCTGGTCCAGGCGGTCTATCAAGTTTTTAAATAAAGATAAAGATCGCACGGTCGTACTCAATCGAGCCCCAAGGTCACAGACCCTCGGACTGGGGGTCATCCTCCGAGGACCTCCCCTGTGGGTTCAAGACATTGTCCAAGTCGAAGTTTGATCCCATTGTTGTTGTTAAGTGCCGTCGAGTCGGAGTCGACTCATGGCGACCCTCTGGATAGCTATCCTAAATTGTGTTCGGTCTTCAGTAAGGCGGCTCATTGTTGACAGACTGGTACCCGTAGCTGCAGTTATTGTATCGATCCATCTCATTGCTGGCCTTCCTCTTTTGCGTTGACCTTCTATCTTGCCAAGCATGATGTCTTTCTCTAATGATCTCTCTCTCCGCATGATGTGTCCAAAGTATGAAAGTCGAAGTCTTGTCATCTGAGCTTCTAAAGAAAGCTTAGGTTTGATCTCCTCTAGTACAGACTGGTTTGTTCTTCGGGCAGTCCATGGTATACACAGTATTCGCCGCCAGCACCATAATTCAAAGGCATCAATTTTCTTCCTATCTTTTTCACTGTCCAGCTTTCACATCCATATGATGTTATTGAAAATACCATGGCTTGAACAAGTCGAATCTTTGTATAGAGAGAGACATCTCTGCTCTTGAGAATCTTATCTAGGTCTTTCATAGCCATTCTGCCAAGAGCAATGCGCCATCTGATTTCTTGACTGCTTGTTGCTGATCCCATAGCCAAAGGTAAATCCTTAAGTACCCAGCCTCGGAGTCCCAACCTGACGCCAAGGGTGATGGCCAGGAGCGGCTCTTGAAGTTGTCCTGGTGGGAGGAGACTTCTCACCATGTAGGGGGATTGGGCCCGGTGCAATCACCATCAGTGATTCCCCATTGAGGGATCCAGTTTTGGACTTGATGCCCTTAACCCAAACCGGTCAATGCAGAGCCTAGTGGCATTGAAGCCAAGCTGGTGGCTTTAGAACACAGCCTGGCTGTTTTCTTCAAGGTGCAACGGAGCCCAACACCCGGAGCCTCCGGATCATCGGCCTCAACAACGGAACCCTCCACTGTGAGGACCTTCCCGGAGGACGTCCAGCCTGTGCTGGAATGTTTCGCCTGTTTGGAGCCACGTTGGTCAGTCTCCCACTGGATGCGCGACTCGCCGTCGGGTACTGCACTCCCTTCTGGTGCTGGTGACTCATCGACTCGATAACCGCCCGGGACTCAAGGTCTCCTCTGGCTCTGAGTGGGGTTGGGAGACCGACAAGTCAACTGACACCATATTGCATAGAGATATTCCCTCTGAGCCATCTCCCCCACATGAGTGCTGGAGGTCCCCACCCAAGGACCTAGTGTTCCTCGACTTTGTCCATGGGATGTCAAAGGCCCTGGCCTTCATAGCAGAGCTGGAGGATAAGCCTCACACCGAGGCCCCTCTGGAGGCACTGATGGTGCCGATTCCCCTCATCCTGGAGAGTTTGCTATTCAGGATGTGGGACAGCCTGGTGACAGTGCCCATAGTGAGCCGGAGACTCAATTCCCAGTATCGAGTTGTAAGAGCCCCAGCTTTCAGAAGAATCAGTTGCCTCACAACTCCATGGCTGTGGAGTCAGCCATTCATCAGATAAAAAGTCAGAAGATGTACTCCTTGGTGTCCCTTGGTAAGGAGGCCCGCACCATGGATGGGTTTAGCAGAAAGTGCTACCGGGCTTGATGCTCGCAGCCTGCATCCATGCTTACAAGCTAAATATGGGCTTGTACTTGAGGGACCTGGCAAAGGAACCTACCGGGTTCTAAGCTGGGCTGGCAGGGAATCCCTCGAGCACTTCTGGACACTTGTTTCCTCAGTCAAGCAATGCTCCAAATTCCAGACTCAAGTGACCTTTAACGGCTTCAAGTCCATGACCCATGTGGCTGAGGTGGGCAGTAGTGCCCTCCAGATCAACCTCCTAGAACTCCAAGCTGTGATGAATGCCCTTCAGGTGTTTCAGGCCCACATGGCGGGCCAGGTTGTGCTCATCCAGACGGACAGCCAAGTAGCAATGTTTTACATCAACAAACAGGGGGGAATGGGCTCATACATCCTCTGCTGGGAGGCGGTTCGCCTGTGCAACTTCACCAAGGAGAATGGCATGATCTTCCGGGCAGTCTACCTGCCAGGCTAGGACTTCAGACTCAAGAGTGGTGCTTCAACCCAGCGTGGCCAACTCCATCTTCCGGCGTTGGGGGGTCCTGACACTGGATCTCTTTGCCAGCCCTGAGAATGCGCAGCTGCCATGCTTCTGCTCAAGAAGGTCAGCCCCAAACCAAGTGGTGTTGGATGCCTTTCTCCTGCCTTGGTCCGGGAGTCTATTGTATGCGTACCTGCCTACCCCAGTGGTCCCAAGACATTGCTCAAGATTCAGGTGGACAGGGCCTCTATAATCCTCATTGCCCCTCAGTGGCCCAGGCAGCCATGAATTCCTCTGCTCCTGCAGCTGTCCCAAGCGGCACCTATACTGTTGGGCTAGGACCCGGACTTGCTCTTGCAGGAGGACGGGGCCCTTCTTCATCCTAACCTCCAGTCTCTTGCCCTGACATCATGGATACTGAACGGCTAGCCATAGTGCATCTCCGCCTCTCCCAAGAGGTGGAGGACATTCTATTGGCATCGCGCAGGGACTCAACATGGCGCACATATGCCTTCAAATGGCAGAGATTCTCTATCTGGTACGCAAACAGGAATTTCAACCCTTTCTCTTACTCGGTGCAGGACATCCTGCAATATCTTCTGCACCTCTCCCGGACTGGTCTAAAGTCCATTTCTGTCAGGGTGCATCTCAGTGCCCTAGCGGTGCATCATCACCTCGTTGACAGCCAGCCTGTCTCTGTGCACTCCCTGGTGGGCTACTTCATGAGGGGGCTTCTCCTCTCATGGCCCCCCGTCTGCCCACCGCCGGTGGCGTGGGACCTGAACGTTGTTCTCGGGAAGCTGATGGCTCCCCCTTTTGAGCCTCTGGCTACATGCCATCTCAAGTTCTTGTTGTGGAAAGTAGTGTTCCTGGTAGTGCTCACTTCAGCCAGAAGAGTTAGTGAGCTGCAGGTGTTGGTGGCCCTTGCTCCCTACACCAGGTTCCACAAAAACAGGGTCACTCTGCAGACCCACCCGAAATTCCTGCCTAAGGTGGTTTCTGCTTTTCACATGAACCAGGAGGTGTTTCTTCCCATCTTTTTTCCCAGGCCTCATGCATCCCGAGCAGAGGTCTCGTTACACACCCTGGACTGCAAGAGGGCACTGTCCTTCTACTTTCAGAGGACACAGCCCTATCGCCACTCGTCGCAACTGTTCGTCACCTCTGACATCAACAGGCTCAGGGTTGCAGTTTCCAAGTGTACCCTGTCCACCTGAGTGGCAGACTACATCTCCTTCACCTATGAGCAGGCTGAACTCTCTCTGAAGCATCATGTTACCATGCATAATATGCGCACCATGGCTGCTTCAGTGGCCCACTTCCGCTCAGTCCCTCTGATGGATATTTGCTAGGTCGCCACCTGGTCTTCAGTCCATATCTTCATAGCACGTTACTGCTTAGAGGAAAGCTCATGGCGCGACAGCACCTTTGACTAGGCAGTACTTGGTCACCTCTTTGGGGAATAGTGCAACTCCTTCCCTCCAGCCCTTTGTATCCTGGCTACTGGTGAGGTGATTCCATAGTCAATGTTGGGGCTGCATCTCTGGACTTCGTGCAGGGCAGCAAGGAGCACTGAAAGGCTTAGTTTGCTTTTTCGGGTCGCCTGTGGCTCCTACAGGTTTTTTTCAGTAGCCTTTAGCTTGGGAGTCCCATATGTGAGGATTGACTTCCTACTTGTTTCCAGTGAAAGCACAGTTGCTTACCTATAATAGGTGTTCTCCGAGGACAGCAGGAATCAGCCCTCACAACCCTCCCAGCTCCTCCTGGAGTTGTTTTTCTTTTTTTATACTTGATTAGCTATGTCATCATACTGAGGTAAGATGGCATCCTTGGGCAGGAAGGTTACCGCGCATGTGCGGTCTAACTCCCAAAGGCTTTCTTTGAAAGCTGGGGAGTGAATCTGCACGGGCTCTAGCGGTGCCAACATCACTCATATGTGAGGACTGATTGCTGCTGTCCCTAGAGAACATCTGTTACAGGTGAGTAACTACGCTTTATTGTCCCTGCTCTTTTCTTTTCTCTTCTCTGGTTTACCTTGTTGGGGTTTCCCTTTGTTTTTTGCGTTTTTGTTCCTATATGTTTAATGCCAGATGCATTCACCTGGTAGTATGTATGCTAAGGCATTTCTTACTATTCTTATAGGAATCAATATTCAGCAGTGGCAGCCAGTGACACTGAAATTAAAATGGTATATTCAGCACTGGAGCCTATTCAGCCACTGGAGCTAAATATCCAATTTCACCGCCGATCGCAGTAGCTATTAGATCAGCGATGATATTAAGCTACTAACCGGATAGCTAAACCGCATAAGTTAGGACAGCCATTAAGCTGTCCTAACTTTATGCAGTTTGGTAATCCAGTCAGTGGCTCAATAGCACCACCCTAGTCCACACACAGACCACTTTGGACTTAACTGGACATGTTTTCTGCAGTCTGTGGGGATATTCAGCAGCCCTTTCCAAATAGTGCCACTGAATATGGGATTGTCGGGGTTTAGCTGGTTAGCAAGTCCTACTAACCAGCTAAACCCTTCTGAATATTGTCCTGATAGGGTATGCATGCAGCTACTTTGGCTACACATACGATTTACTCATTGAGATGCCAAATACAGGTGTCTATGCATATAATCTATATGTATGGCAGGGTGTTCACATGTGAAGTGGCATTTTTGAAAGCATGTCCAAGTCAAATTGGAGACGTCCAGGGCAAAATGTGTAGAAAAACACAGGGATAGAAAGGTTATTTACCTATAACTGTGGTTTTCCATGGACAGCAGGATATGCTAGTGACTCCTGTGTGCGTATAGATCCTTTCTCTCAGCCAGTCACAGAGCTATAGTGAAACCTAGGCAAGAACAGAAGCTTCAACCGGGATGGGGAGGTGGGAGCAACCTTTCTTTCTCCATGGACAAGTAGGATAATAATCAGCCACACAGAATGGTGAATCCCGAGCCAAGGGTTCAAGGGACATTACATTTGGATGGTTAAAATCCCTCCTTGCACCCAGGGTTGTGAGGTTTCCCATTGATGATGGCCTGGTCAAAGAGTAGGCAAATGCATTTCACTGTCCTTCAGCCCTACGTGACATGGAATTTATGTGATTAAAGTGGGAGTGTGCCAAAGGCAACAGAAAAACACTAATGCTTGAATTGTTTAAGGAAGACAGGAGAGCTGCTCAGGGTGAGTGCAGAGGATGCTCTGGGTGAAGCACGAAGGATGAGCTTACATCCGACCACTAGTTCCCTTCTAGCTTTCCCATTCATTTTTTTTTTTTGCTTGCAAATATAGCTGCAAGATTTTCAAGGTTCTGCAACTTATGGTCTCCCAGGCATAGACTGGTTTCAAACCAGTGACTTGTATCCCAGCCAGAGACTGATGTCAAGCCAGTGATCTCTAGGCTGGAAGATAAACCTCTTGCAGATGAACCAATGCATTCCGTGCTGTTTGTAATGTTCTTGGCCCTAGATGCAAGGTGAATAATACCCTGATAGCGGAGTTGCTTTTGGGGGTTCTCTGTAGACAGCAGGGGTATGCAGCCACACTCCATGGTGCCATCTCCAACAGCGCCAGTGTGCTGGGCTCTCCCCTAGCTTAGAGAAGTCCTTTGGACTTCTCCAAGCATGCGTGATAGATAGATCCCCAATGTGATTCCGCCCTTACCAGTGCGTTCAGAGCTGCAGAGCAATAGTTCCAAAAATGAAATATATATATACAATGGGATTGAACTTACACTGATCCCGAAAACAAGTCTTCTACTTCTTTGAATTAAATGGCTTTTTCCCTTCTGTCTTTTATTTTTGTGGGATGGAGGGCGGGTGAGTGTAGATGCATACCTCTGCTGTCTACGAAGAACCCCTGTTACAGATAAGCAACTCCGCTTTCTCTGCAGACAAGCAGTGGGTATGCAGGCACACTCCATGGTGAGTCCAGAGCTGTGAGTCGCCAGGTACATTTGTGGATGCGTGGCCCAGGTTACAAGCTATAATGGGAAGAAGGTGAAGGAAGAACTCAAGAGGCAAATAGGTTTCGGAAGACTGCTTGTCCAAAGGCCGAGTCTCCTGCTATTGAATGATCCAAACTATAGTGTCAGGTAAACTTCCAGGTAGCCACTCTGCAGATATCTTGGATGGAGACTGTAGCTAAACTGGCTACCCTAGTGGCTGTTGCCCAACCCCAGGTTGAGTTGGGCCTCATCAATTGCGTGCAAGTGAGCTTGGGCATAACAGAAGGAAACACAGTCTGAGATCCAGGACGAAAGAGTATTTTTTGAAGCTGACTGCCTGGGGTGTTTGGATTGAAAGTGACAAGAAGTTTCAGGGATGATCTCAAAACTTTGGTTGCATGGAGGTAATAAAGTAGTGCTTGTTTGCAATCCAAGGTAGGGAGGGATTGCACTGGCGAGTCTGCCTTGAAATCAGTAAAAAAAGGTGGGAAGTACAATGAACTGATTCAAATGATACTTCAATAAAACTTTCGAAAGAAACTTAGGATGTGTCCTTAAGAACACTTTGTTATGAAGAAATTACATGTACAGAGGGTAGTTTCCTGTAAAATAGTTATCTCCAAATTATAATGCCCTGTTCAATGTAATTTCATTTTGTTCAATGTAAACTGCCTTGATATCGTGAAAGGCGGTATATAAGAAATGTTAAATAAGATAAAAATAGTGCATGAGTGCTTGAAACTCATTGATCCTCCATGTAAAGCTCATAGCCACAAGGAATACTGTTTTACAAGTAAAATGATTTAGAGAAGCTTTTTTCAAGAGATTCAAAGAGAGCTTCCATGAGATCTTCTAAGACCACATTCAGGACCCAAGCCAGAAGAGGTGGTTTGATGGGAAGTTTGGTATTCATGAGGCCTTTCATAAACCTCAAAGTAAGTGGGTGAACTGAAATGGGCTTGCCTTCCACTGGGGCATAGGAAGCCGATATAGTGGAGAGGTGGTAACGGGCAGATGGGGTTTGCAAACCAGAGTTAGAGAGATGCAATAGATAGGTCAGGACCTTTCCCAGAGGACAGTGAACAGGGTACTAATGATGTTCCTTCACCCAGTGCACAAAGCGAGACCATTTACATTGGCAGGCTAGCCAAGTAGTCTGTTTTCTTGAGGCAGTAATCACTTCTAACACTTCTGTGGGGAAGGAGGTAGCTATTGCTTTGGTACCTGGATCTTCCAAGCCACTAATGAGTGGTTGTGGAGATTGGGATGAAGCAAGGCGCCTTGATGTTGAGTGACTAGAAAGGGATCCATGTCCAGAGGTTGTGGCACTTGCATTGTCAGGACAAGAAGGTGCAGGAACCAAGCCTGCCATGGGCACTGAGGTGCTATGAGGATGACTGATGCTTTGTCCTGGTGTATCTTGAGAAGAACACGACTGATGAGTGGAAAAGGGGGAAAGAAGTAATAGAACTGGTGAGTCCATGAGACGGCAAAGGAATCATGTGCCCATCGTAGAGGACTTGGTCGGATGGAGCAGCAGAGTCTGCATTTAGCATTGTCTGCAGCAGCGAAGAGATCTACATCCAGAGTGCCCCATTGAGCAAAGAGCGTGTGCACCATCATAGTGTTGAGACCATTTGTAAGGATCCAGATGTCAACTCAGCGAGTCCGCTAGTTGTTCTGAGTTCCTGGCAGGTAAGTTGTTCTGAGCAAAGTGTTTAGTGAGAGGGCAAAGAGCCAAAGTGACTTCACAGCACAATCGAAGGGAGCCCACTCTGCCTTGTTTGTTGATGTTAGATAATGAAGTATCCATGTTCTATCTGTATAAAAAGAACCTTGTTGTTGGCACTGCACTGGAAATCCTGTAGGACATAGAGGACTGCCTGAAACAACAAAACAGTGATGTGAAATGAGCGTTCCTGATCGTATCTCCAGTCTAGTCCCGGACCTCTGGGTTGTCTACCTTAAACAGCAGCTTTGGAGATTGAGGAACCTCCTTCTTTTGTGATGTCACCCATATATCCTCCTGGTGGCCACCTCCATTTGCCAGTTACCTCAGTCTCCAAGCAGCTGAAGGGACAGTGAGCCTGGAAGGTCCGGGGCTCACAGGAGAAACAATTGAGACAAACAAATTTGTTATCTTTAGGAAGGATTGGCTATTTTACAGCAAATTGTTTAACAGGGTTACAAGCCCTGAGAGACTGGCTGATTAGGTGACAGCTACTTAACAAGAGCTGTCCCTTTAAATTCTATTAGAAGGCTCTCCCTCCTCACGGAGGTGTTCTCTGCTATCGGGGGTTGGAATGTTCACTTACCCGGGCAGAAGCAGCCTATCGCCGGTGTAGCGGGAGGCCCGTGGATAGCAGGGCTGCTGCACAGGGTCCCAGCCGGCATGATACAGAGGCACTGCCTGTTCCTCCGCCGTGGCTAAGGGCTCCTCTTCGCTTCTCTTCCCCCCCCCCCCCCGCACGGTTCCAGTGGACATCGGGGTCGGGGACGGAGTAGGTCCTGCTTTCTGCACTTGCAGCCGTGTCGGGTGTTTCGCTGCAGCGTGAGGTGAGAGGACCCGTCTGACGGTGCTTCTAGTCAGCGCGCGAGACGAGAGCAGGCCCAGCCTCGTGCTCGCGGCGCGGGAAAGCCCATAGCGCTGTCGGGCCTGGCTCTGCATGTTCGGGGGAAGCCGCGGTTTCGTGGTACTTTTTCTGCCGGTATTTGGGGGACTGTTTCTTTTGGTTTGGGGTTTTCTCCTTTTATTTCCTTACAGTCCGGTCCCTTGTTTTGCCGCTGCGGTTTTTTCGGGCCCTTTTTATTGCGACGGTAGTTTTGGCGGAGATGCCCACTCGGCCCCAATGCTTTGTCTGCGGTGCTAGAAGGGGTTCAGCTGCAGACTCGGGGGTGTGCAAAGCCTGTTCCAAAGAGGCCTCTCTCATGGATGACGCTACACGGGGGCCGGAGGAGCATTTAGAAGCGACCGCAGAGCCGGTATCCGTTCCACCTGGCAGCCCCCCCCTTGGGGAACCGGTGGCGAGTCCCTCCTCTGCGCCGGATGTTTCCCCTTCCCTAGCAGCCTGGCCCACGGGTCTGGAGTCCATTTTCTCTAAGGAATTTGTGCTGCTTTTGCAGCAGGCAGTTGGTCACCCCCCCTGGAGTCACAACAGGACAAGGCTCAGGGACGCGCAGGTAAGCGATCTGCGCCTTTTCCAGTACCTAAGGCTGCGCAGTTGGGGAACAAGAGAGCGCGCTTAGAGGAGGACACTAAGACTTCCTCGGTTGCCTCCGAGGTCCAGGGCTCCGATGAGGACGACCGGAGTATGGACTTGGAGGAGGATCTGGAGGAAGGTGAACTCGCTGATACAGAGGACCAGGCGAGAGTAGTGAGAGTTTTCCGCAGAGAGGAGTTGCCGTCACTCATTGGGGAGACGCTCAAGGCTCTGAACATGCCGGTCCCGGGATCGGGGGAGGATGAGACCCTAGAGGACCCATTATTGCAGGTTTTTCGGAAGAATCAGAGGGCGTTTCCAGTGCATAGGGTTTTTCAGGAGTTGATTCAGGAAGAGTGGAATGTCCCGGAGGTGCCCCTTAGGGGGGCTCAGGTTATGAGTCGTCTCTACCCTCTCGTGGATCAGGATAGGGAGGTCTTTAGAGCTCCAAAAGTGGATGCGGCGGTTGCTATGGTGACAAAGAAGACCACGATACCAGTTGAGGGCGGGGCGGCTCTTAAGGATTCCCAAGATCGCAAATTGGACGTGTTGTTAAGACAGATCTTTGATGTGAATGCCGTGTCACTCCAGGCGGCTATTTGTGGCGCCTGGGTGGCTCGAGCCTGCCTGTGGTGGACGCAGAGGATCCCAGGTGGGCAGGAGAGTGACAGCTCCGCGGAGGCCGCCAGACTAGAGTCTGGGGCGGCCTACTTGGCGGATATTCATTATGATTTGATGCGGGCTTTGGCTAAGAGCATGGCGTCCGCGATAGCGGCGAGGCATTATTTGTGGCTTCGTAGCTGGGCGGCGGATACCTCCTCTAAATCCAGACTGGGTAAGCTTCCCTTTAAGGGGAAGCTCCGGTTTGGTGAGGATTTGGAGAAATTGGTGAAGGACCTCGGCGAATCTAAAGGGGGTAGACTGCCGGAGGACAAGGCCAAGCCTGGGAGAGCGGCGCCCGTGGGCAGAGGGCAGCAGCGGGATTTTCGTCGCTTGTGTTTCCAAAGGTTTTATCCCGGCCAGAGAGGCAGGTTTGCCAACAGGAATCAGGGATTTCGGGGCTTCAGAGGAGCAGGGGGGCTTTGGGGCCTCCTCCTCCTCATCCGGCCCCAATGGTAGGAAAGCGCAATGAAGTTCAGGGGGCCCAGGCGACCCTAGTTCCTGTGGGGGGTCGGTTGCAACAGTTCTACGATGCCTGGGTCCATGTAACGTCAGACCAGTGGGTACTGGAAGTCATTCGAGAAGGGTACGCACTGGAGCTTCGCCGTCCAGTGCGGGACGCCTTTGTGCGGTCCCCCTGCAGGTCTCCAAGAAAATGTGTGGCGGTGTGGGGGACGGTACAGAGGCTCCTGGATCTCGGTGCTATAGTTCCAGTTCCCGCAGACCAACTCGGATGCGGTCGGTTCTCCATCTATTTCGTGGTTCCAAAGAAGGGCGGAGGTGTTAGGCCCATTTTGGATCTCAAAGGCGTAAATCGGTGCCTGCGCGTTTCGCATTTCCATATGGAAACTTTGCGATCCGTCATAGTCGCCATTCGGTCGGGGGAGTTTCTTACCTCTCTCGATCTGTTGGAGGTGTATCTTCACATTCCCATTCGGCCGGATCACCAACGGTACCTCCGGTTTGCGGTTCCCTTCGGACAGTATCAGTTCCGGGCGTTACCGTTTGGCCTCGCGACGGCCCCTCGCACATTCACCAAGATCATGGTTGTGGTCGTGGCGGCCTTGCGGAAGGAGGGAGTTCTGGTCCATCCTTATCTGGACGATTGGTTGATTCGCGCGAAGTCGCAAACGGAGAGTCAACAGGCGACGGCCAGGGTGGTCTCATTCCTGGAGAGCCTCGGTTGGGTAGTCAACAGGTCCAAGAGTCACCTGGTTCCCTCCCAATGCCTGGAATAGTTGGGTGCTCGTTTCGACACGCAGAAGGGTCTAGTTTTTCTGCCTCAGGGACGAGCGCAGGCCTTGCGACAGCTGGTTCGGCGATTCTTGAGCAGGGCAGCTCCCTCGGCGTGGCAGTACCTTCAATTGTTGGGCACCATGGCGTCCACGATAGAGGTGGTGCCCTGGGCCAGAGCGCACATGCGGCCGTTGCAGAGGGCATTGCTCTGGCGCTGGTCGCACCAACGGGACCCGTTGTCGCGGAGGCTCCCTTGTCCGGTAGAGACGTGTCTGGCCCTGGCTTGGTGGTTGCGTCCGGAGTCCCTGCTGAGGGGGCGGCCGCTAGAAACTCCGGTCTGGGTTCCTCTGACGACAGACGCCAGTCTCTGGGGCTGGGGAGCGCACGTTCAGGGGCAGTTCGCCCAGGGGCAATGGGGACCTCTGGAGATATCTTGGTCCATCAACAGGTTGGAGTTGCGAGCGGTTTCATTGGCCCTGCAGCACTTCCAAGACGTTCTCGGGGGGGGCAGGCGATTCGAGAGTTCTCTGACAACGCGACCGCGGTGGCTTATGTCAATCGGCAAGGGGGAACCCACAGTGTGGCTCTGGAGTCCGAGGCCGAAGTCTTGTGCAGTTGGGCCGAGGAGCATCTTTTGGCGCTGTCGGCGGTGCATGTCGCCGGGGTGGACAACGTCGAGGCCGACTTTCTCAGTCGCATGAAGGTGGATCCCGGAGAGTGGGTTCTTCATCCAGACATGTTCCAGATGATAGCGCGCCGGTGGGGTCCGCCGGTCATGGACCTCATGGCGATGTTCCAATCGGCGAAGGTCAGTCGGTTCTACAGCCGAAGGAGAGAAAGAATGTCGGAGGGTCTGGATGCTCTCATTCAGACCTGGCCAGAGGAGCGGCTCCTGTACGTGTTTCCTCTATGGGCGCTGATAGGCAGAGTGGTGCAGCGGATAGAAAGCTACCGGGGGCAGGTCATTCTGATCGCTCCGGATTGGCCGTGCCGGCCTTGGTACGCGGACATGGTGAGGCTCCTGGGGGCGCGGCCGTGGCGGCTTCCGGACAGGCCGGACTTGTTGTCCCAGGGACTGCTGTTCATGCCCCACGTGGATCGATTCTCGCTTACGGCCTGGCTATTGAGAGGGCTAGGCTAGCGGCTAGAGGATATTTCTCAACGGTCATTTCCACCTTGCTGAAGGCCAGGAAGCGGTCGACGTCCTTGGCTTATGTTCGAGTCTGGCGAGTGTTCGAAGGCTGGTGTAGTGACAGGGCTTCTGAGGCGTTGAGAGCGACCATCCCGCAGGTGTTGGAGTTTCTACAGGATGGTTTTGTTAAGGGTCTGGCGGCCGCGTCTCTTAGGGTGCAAGTCACGGCTCTGACGTGTTACAGGGGGAAGATCGGGGGCAGATCGCTCAGGGAGCACGTGGACATCAAGCAGTTCTTGAGAGCGGTCTCTCTGTTACGGCCCCCGACTAGGTCCACAGTCCCTAAGTGGTACCTTCCCTTGGTTTTAGATGCGTTGGCACGGCGGCCTTTTGAAGCCCTGGCCCAGGCGTCCTTGAAAGACCTCACGTTAAAGGTGATGTTCTTGGTGGCGATCTGTTCTGCCCGACGGGTTTCGGAGTTGCAGGCGCTGTCCTGTAAGGAGCCCTATCTTTCGTTCTTTGGGTCCCGAGTGGTGCTTCGTCCGGTCCCAGCGTTCTTGCCCAAGGTGGTATCGGCGTTTCATCTGAATCAAGAAATTTCTTTGCCGGTCTTTCGCAACGAAGCGGGGAGGTCGGACGCGAATAAGCTAAATCTTCTGGATGTCCGGCGGGCGTTGAAGCAGTATCTGCGTCGGACGTCGGAATTTCGGAAATCTGATAGGCTTTTTGTTCTCTTTGCGGGGCCAAGGAAGGGGGAAATCGGCTTCCAAGGCTTCTATTGCCCGGTGGATCAAGGAGGCGATAGCATCCGCGTATCTCTTGAACGGGAGGACGGTGCCCGAGGGGCTTCGCACTCACTCTACGAGGGCGCAGGCTTCTTCCTGGGCGGAGTATTGGTTGGTGCCGCCGCAGGAAATTTGCAAGGCGGCGACATGGTCCACGTTGAATTCTTTTGTCAAGCATTACAGATTGGATGGTCAAGCGCAACAGGATGCTTGTTTTGGGGCGGCTGTCCTTCAGGCTGGAAAAGGCGCTCCCTCCCATTAGTACTGCTCTGGTACAGACCCAGAGGTCCGGGACTAGACTGGAGATACGATCAGGAAGGTTAAATTAGACTTACCTACTAATTGTTGTTCCTGGAGTAGATACAGTCTAGTCCCATAGCCCTCCCTAGTACAATTTCCTGCGTTTGCAGCCTGAAGGTCTGGCAGATGTCGGGCCGGGGCCTGTACAGGTAAGAGATTTTTTTCTGTGCGGGTTAGCAGGTTCGGTTCCGGGAGGGTATGGTCTGGAGTGGGGCCCTCCAAACAGGGGAGGGGGGGCCTTCAACGAGTTTCAAGGCTGTTTCTCGGTCTTGTTTTTGGGGGGACACTGTTACAGAGTATTTTAAAAAAAAAAGGGAAAAGGTTTTCTGCCCTGTGTTACTGATAGTTCCATGCATAGTTGTAGGAAATTGTTATTTCTGTTCATGCTTACTTGTTGCTCCGGTGAGTCTGCTCTGTCAATAGGTTACTGGCAAATGGAGGTGGCCACCAGGAGGATATATCGGTGACATCACAAAAGAAGGAGGTTCCTCAGTCTCCAAAGCTGCTGTTTAAGGTAGACAACCCAGAGGTCCGGGACTAGACTGTATCTACTCCAGGAACAACAATTAGCAGGTAAGTCTAATTTAACCTTCTCGTGGTGACCAGAGTCCTTATGTCGACAGGTGAAGTAGGTGGATGCATCTGTTGTTAGGTTGAATTGAGGTTATTTATTTATTTACATTCTCTTATATACTGTGCTATTCTGCATCAGTGTGGTTTACATTGAACAGGGCATTATAACTTGGAGATAACTATTTTACAGGGAACATGGGCTATGGAGGGTTAAGTGGCTTGCCCAAGGCCACAAGGAGCACCTGTGGGACTAGAAACCCCAGTCCTTCCAGCCCAAGGTTGCTGTCCTCTAGTGGGATTTGAACCCCTGACCTTCTGGCCTGAAGTACCTTGCCCCTACCACTAGGCCACTCCTCCACTCAGGTTGAGATGGCTGAAACAGGCAGCCTACCAATAAGTATGGTGTAACTATCCAACAGCATAAACTGTTGTAAAGTTTCACATTCGCCTTTGTGCACAATGGGATTTTCATCCATAGGGACTGTGTGTGTTGATTCCAGTGCACTCTGAGGTGCTACTGAAAAGGTCGCATGTACAGTTTTGCAAGTGGTACGATATGTACAGAGGTTGCCATGTGGCCAAGTAACTGAAACAGGGTGGGAACAGTCGTAGCCCAGGAGTGAAGTAGTCTGCTGCTGAGATGCTGCAGAAGTTTGAGCCTGTTGTTGGGAAGGAAGACTTTGCCTTTTCTTGTATCTATGCATGCCCCAATAAAACAAAGATTCTGCTGAGGGTTGAGCTGAGATTTTTTTCTCATTTATGACAAAACCGGTGGCTTAAAGGAGGGTTATGGTGTCTTGAACAGATTGGCTCGCTGCCATTGCAGAAGGTTCCAATATTAGCCAGTTGTCCAGATATGAGTAAATGCAGTGTCTCTGTTGCCGGAAATGGCCTACAACGACTGCTACACATTTTGTGAATACATGGGGTGCAACAGAAAAGCCGAACAGAAGTACCTTGAATTGGTAATGCTGACCTTTGAACTTGAAGCAAAGGTACTTCCAATGCAGAGGGTGAATGGGAATGTGAGTGTAGGCATCTTTCAGGTCCAGAGAGGCCAGCCAGTCATGTTGAATGAGCAAGGAAAGGATTGTACTGAGAGAAGTCATTTTGAATCTTTTGTTTTTGATGTAATAATTGAGGTCTCAAAGGTCTAAGATGGAACATAATCCTCCAGTCTTCTTTGGAATCAGGAAGAAACCCAAGTAGAATCCCTGACTGCATTGTTCGTGAGAACTACTTTGATGGCTTGATTAGATAAGAGTTCTGTAACTTCCTGTTACAGGATCTGTAAGTGCTGAGCTGAAGACGGCATGTTGGGACAAGGATAAGGGGGTGAGAGTTGGACAAAGTTGATTTTGTACTCCCTCTCTCAAGTGCTGAATTCTGCCTGCTACCTGCAGGTAGTCAAAATTTAGGTGTAGGTTTGGGGACAGGAGTTGGGTTGGAGGGTTGCTTCCTGTCCCGTTGCCTGGAGCGTTGAGGGTAAACTGATGCAGTAGGGCATTGTGATGGTTGTCTGGAATATGGCTGATATTTTCGGCGAGGGTAAAATTGTTGGAAATATTGATAGTGGTAGGATCTCCAGTAGTGAGGAAGTTGAGAGCTTCTCAGTTGTGACGCTGGTTCCACTGGCTGGGCAGTCAATTTCCTGACTGTAGAAGAATGGTCTTTAACCTCTGAGCCCACTTCTTACACCTTAGATCCAAAAAGGCTATCTCCTTGACATGGGGCATTCACAAGACGATCATAAAGGTCCTCACAGAGTCCAGATACCCTGAGCCAGGCTGTGCATCTGGCTAAAATAGTCATGGCGGCAGAGCATGGTATTGAATCAAAGGCATCATATGTAATGCAAATGATAGGTATAAAGACTCATGCAAATCTGTGAGAAGATGAGCTTGCTCTTCCACTGCTAAGGCTTGAGTATCATCCAGGTGTAAGAGGAGGTTATGGTGTAATGTAAGATTTGGAGCTGATGTGCTAGAACCCTCATGGCAAGAAGGCCACTCTGGTAGGACTTCTGATCGACAGCATCAAGATATTTTTGTTCTTTACCAGGTGGCATCTGGAAAGTTGATTTAGAAGACTTAGACTTTGTAAGGATAGCTTCGGAGACCACAGATTGATGAGGCAATTGCTGGTGGTCAAACCCTGGCGCTGATAGTACCTTATAATTCAGATCAAGACGCCAGAAGATAGCATGTACTGAAATGGGATTTTTCCCAAATGAAGGATTGCAGGTCTTGTAGGATTTGATGCACTGGTAGAGCTAAAATCTGCTTTGGTGCACTGCAAACTTTAAGTATAGACTTGAAATCTCACTTATTGGTAGGCGTTTGAGATTCACTCTGAGCCTGAGACCTTAGAGATCTGCTGCAGGAATTTTGAATAAGACAGATCTTCATGTATGTCCTCTGAAGGCTCTCCAGAAAGTCCTTTTACCCCACAGTTAGTGTGAGAGTAAGGTACACTAAGCAGTGAAAAGGCGTCATCCTCCAGTGGTGTAAGTGTTCACCATGCTATCAGAGAGGGTGACTTTGAGTGACCCTGATGCCTTTTATCTGTGGCCATGTCCAATGTGGTGTGAGTGCAGTAATCATCCTGGGGTTTTCAAATGACTGCACTATTCTGAACAAATTTCCTTAATAGCGACAGGCGGGAAGAGTGTGGACTTATGATCCCTGCTGGTTGCGGATGCTCAGGCACAGTGGAAGTGCATTGCCTCTGGGCTTTCTTAGAGGGCTGCGCCAACTCCAAAGCGTCAGGCAGGTGAGGGCACTTGGGTGCCTAACCTGTTGAGCTGTCTGGGCCCGATGGGGCAGGGCTTCCTGAAGATTGATGAGACCTTGAAAAATCTTTGAGAAAGGCAGACGAGACTTAAGAGATAGGACAAATAAAGGAAAAATCAGGGAAAAAGAAAATAGATGGCTAGGGAGAGCTACATCTGTGCTTGGCTGCGGATGAAGACAAAGGGAGGAGCTACATTCACATTGGAGGAGTCTCTCACACATGCCCAGAAGAGTTTTCTAGACTCTTCTGGGCTCTGGGAGAGCAAGTCCAGCCTGGTGCTGTCAGGGATGACACCACCCATCTGTATGACTATTAGCCTGCTTGTTTATGGAAAAATCTATGTCTCCAGCCAGTTTTAGTAACACAGATGCCCCAACATACCGTAGTTGTCCCTGTAGGCGGCCTCATAGACATCTTTCTAAGGAAAGCATGGGGTGGGAACATCCATCTCATGCAAGCTAGGATAATGGGACATCCAGCAGAGTAGTAAAATGAAAACATTCACCATCAGTGTTTTGATATATCGTAAAATAAACGTGGTATTAATGTAGCTCCTTCTTCATACCCTCCAGACATTTGCCTTACTAAACAATCACTTTTCAGATGCCTGTTCATAACCTTAGACGTAACTCCTGACGTCCAAGATCCTGGGAACACTCCCCCGTTGAGACTTGGATGTCCTCACATCCAGATTCAAAAATGGATCTGGAAATGTCTTTGGACATCTCTATGCGTGTCTTCAGACAGCTAAAGCTCGAACAGGACTTCTAAAATAACGCCCATGATTAGAGAAGCCACCTGCTGGACACATAGAAGCCGTTTGCTTAATGGTGCTTAAGCATCCACTGCACGCAGACAGCTGGCACCTATGCATGTATTATATATTCAGGGGCACTTACTAAACGTATAATGTGGCCGAATACACTAATAATTTCAATCCTCTAGCTGTTTCAAATTATTGCGCCACATCCTGCTGGAATTGGGCTCTTAAAATAGGGCAAAGGCTTTCGAGACCAAGGCCCATCAAGCTTTGGTCCCTATCTCGAACAGGTCACAAGTGGACCGGCAGTTGCCAATACCTTTATTTAGGGCACGCCACAAATTGCCATAGTAATAACAACGCCATGTGAGAAAACGGTGTTTCTAGCAGTCACGAGATCAATAAGATACCAAAAGCAAAAATTGTTGTATGTAAGATCTCTGACTCCGCCCACATTCGGCTCAGGGGAGCGGACGGATGCCTGTCTTTGAAACGGAACATGGCATCTCGCAACAGTTTCTAGGAGCCAGGGCACCCAATGATCCAGACAGCTTTCTCCCTACTACCAACTGACGTGTACAAGAGCTTAGAGCTTTATCACTGCGCATGCGCGGATTATTTGACACCCTCCGACACATGCGCAGGTCCGACTGACTAGCCGGTGGTCTGCGGCCATCTAGCCGTAGAAGTGGAGGGACCGGTGCGGTTCTATTGTCGTCTAATTTCCGGACTTTGAGCGCTAGCAAGATGGGAGGTGTTAGCGGCAGAGCGAGGAGAAACTGAGGAACTGTGTTCCGCCGCCACTGTTCCTTGTCTGCGGAATAGCGCCCTTCCGCCCTTCCTGTGCTTGAGCTTCCTTGGAGACGCCCATAGCAACAGCTCAAGTGTTGGCTGCCTGGTCCTTGCAGTGAGATCTATAAGCTGGATGCCGGGTCCCTGTTGACTCCCATTTCTTCCGGAGGTGCTTAGAGGATCCTTACAGAGACGGAGGCTTAACAGCGAGACAGTAAAGAAGGAAGCAGATATACCAAACGAACTCCTTTCAGGAAAGAAAATCTAGATCAGTCGTTTTAAACTTGCATCCCAAAGCATTCTAGTACTTGTAGTCTCTGTTTCTGTCATTTAAAATCAGCCCTGCAGATATTAGAATTCATCAGGATGTGCCTGCCAGAACACCAGTACTTGCCCATAGTTTCTTCTGTGTTCAAGGTTGGCCCCAGGACCAGTACAAAGTATTCAGCACTTTAGGCAAACCTTCGGTCTTACATTCTCCTATATTTTGATAATTAAATTCATCAATCATGATAAACTGGAGCTAGTTGGCAGCCCTAGTCCTAGATGGCAGCTTGGTTTTCCTAATGGTTCAACTTAGGGCAGGCATGACCATTAGGCAAAGTAGGCGATTGGCTAGAGCACCAATGGTCCAAAGGCAGTCCATTGCTGCTGCTTTCTCTGGGACCTGCAGCAGTGACAATGACTTCAAAAAGGCCCGCAGCCCATACCTAAATCTCTGGCATTAAAGGGCTTATGCCAACTTCCTGTTTGCATGGGGATGGAATCTCTGCCTCCACGCAAAAGCAAGTCAGCTGCAGTTTCCAAAGAAGAGCAGCGGCGGGAGTAGGGGGCCATGAGGAATGAGGTTTGCCTAGGGCTAGGGTTGCCAACCGGCTTCAGATTCATCTGACAGGTTTGATCCAGTCCTGGTTTTACCCCACTACCTGCAGGAACTTGTAGCTTTGTTTTTCTTATGGCGTGCAATAGAGATATCAGAAATATAAGTCTCTGCAGGCAGTGGGGTAAACCCATGACTGGGTCAAGCCTGTTGGGCGAATCTGGAGCCAGTTGGCAAATCTACTTAGAGTGTCTCATATCCTTGCAATGGCCATAGTTGGACTGGCTCCGACTGTGTCTCTTGTCAGCTATATAGCTGAAGGAGTGCGAAAAGTGAACTAGGGAAAGCAGAGATACCAATTAATCTAGTTCAAGGTGGGACATTTAAGCCAGTCCTAGATTCTGACATACCCTGCTAGGCTTAGCAACTAGCAGATATTTGTCTAAATTTGTTGAAGTCAACAGGATCTTAAAACCAATAACATAAGCATGATCTGCTGGCTTCATTTATTGCAGCAGCCACTCCCATGACTTCATGCCTTTCACCTTGCCCCAAATTGCAGATCTTTCCATTCCTCAGAGTTACTAAGTTACAAAGTTTCAGGAAGGAGATTTTGGGTCAGGTCTGGATCTCTGATATCCCTCTGGTGCATTATAGGACCTACAGCACTGATTTAAATGGGTAGAATGAGGGGCTACAAAATGCACTGCTTTGAGATGCAAGTTCAAAATTAGGACTGACCCAAACCTTCTTAAACTGGATAACCTGGCAGCTCTGCTGGCTCTGATTCCAATCTCTCTCCCTTCCTTCTGCTCACCTCTTAGCAGCAATAAGAACGGGGATTGTAACTGAGCACAGGGTCTGTAAATTCAGCCCTGTAGTGGCTTCACTCCCTCCAACCATACCTATTTCCAGTTTGTCGAGGAAATTCATGAGAGAGGAACTGAGCCACTTTGAGACCTGTGAAACGACACCATACTTGCAGACACTGTGCTCACCTACATCACCACCCCATGTGCTGCTCTTACAGCTTATGTCGATGGGGGTGGGAGGAAGAGAGAGAGTCAGGTTTTTTTTTTTCAGAGACAGATTTGGTAGCTCTCTCTCTCTCCTTTATTTATCTGTTTATTTACAATAATTTATATTTCATCAATTCAGTCATTCTCAGTGGATTACAGTCCTACATATGAAATAATAATAACCACATGTCCACTTCCGCATCGATCACTCTTGTTGTTTCCCATGTTCTACCCCACCTCAATTATTGTAACTCAGCACTTGCTGGCCTCCTCCAATACTCTTTGAAGCGCCTTCAATTTGTTCAGCACACCGCAGTCAGACTAATTTTCCACGCGTCTAGATTTGATCACATAATCCTTCTCCTTAACTGTCTACACTGGCTCCCCATTTCCTTCCACATATATTATAAGATTCTTACCCAGGTTCACAAGACTCTCCATACTGGTTCCCGGCAATATCTTTAATCTCTCCTCATCCTCCACGCTCCCCAAGTCTCCCTTCGCTCCATTCACATGTACTGTCTTTTCCTACACCCCTCCCCCTTTCTCAGGCACATCTGGAATCAATCCATCATTCTGCTTTCTATTTCCTTGTCCCTTCCCTCTGGAACAATCTTCCTCCATCCCTCTGGTTAGAACCCTCATTTCTGAAATTCAAATCTCAGCTTAAGACTCATTTATTTTGCACAGCCTTTGACCTCCCACCTGATTCTCTCTGATCATTTTTACACTCCCACTTGTGTTTCCCTTGTCCTCCTTCTCTGTTGTTCCCTAAGGTCCTCTTATTGTCATGTCTTGTCTCTCTTTCCCATTTATCATTGGCGTTCCTTTCCTATTTCTGTTTTTATAGAATTTTTATTGTGAACCACCTTGCTGTCCCCACTAAGGGCGGTATGTCAAGTTTTAATAAATGACATGAAACAAAACAGACAGATGACATAAATTGTACCACCAGTGCTAATTTTTAATAGTAGAAGCGGGGACTATACATACTGCATTGCACTGGGACATAACTTTCAAAGCAGGTCTGGTCAGAAGTCTGTCTCTTTGAATTGGATGCTTGGCAGTTTTGGGACGTTTAAGTAGGGTGCTGAAGAAGAATGGAGAGATGAAGAGGAAAGAGGGGAAACTGAAGAAAGCTTGAAGAGGGAGAGCTAAGAAAGAGATGGGAAAGAGTGAGATGGGATAAGCTTAGGGACAGAGGAGATATACTGAGAGAAAGGGAAGAGCTTGGGGAGATTTGTGCTGGGGTTGGGAAGGAAGGCTCAGAAGGACCCTCTGGTGAGTGAAGAACACTTCAAAGGGTGTCTGTGACATGAGGAAAGGGAGTATATTTGGAAACTCCCTGTGCCAAGATAGATGGAGAACTGTTTATGATAGGGGTCATTAGCAGGGTCCTTGTTCCCACTGAGGATATTGACAAGTCTTGTACTGTTCTGACAGGTGCAGTTCATGGCCTTCATTGAAAGTGTCTCTTGAAAGTCTTGCAGATCTTCTGTGTTTTCATCCATTGGGACCTTAGCAACATGGAAACAAAGAATCAAAACATAGTCGCCCCCAAGCTAAGTAAAGTGAGCAAATTTTCTGTTGTTATAGTTGCTTCCCTTGCTCTTGGTATGTAGGCTTGGCTTATATTCAAATGATTTGTTCTTTACAGGAGAGTGGAGGGCTTTTTCCAACAGCAGTGTCTGAAGAAGAGCTTCAGGAAGCCAGAGAAAAAGCTCAGAAACGGATCTTTGGGACAAGCCTGGTGTTCGACCACATTAATGGCAAGAAAACTGGACAGGAAGCAAAAGCCCTACCAGATGTATTGCAGGCCCAAATCAATCAACAGTGAGTTGTTCTCATTGTCCGCCTCCCCCCCCCCCCCTGCTGCCAAAAATAAAATCATTGGGGTTGTGCAGAGTAAATACCATAAGCTGATTTAGGAAGGGGTTTCTTTCATTCTGTGTCAATGAAGAAAAGCTTTTGATAAATTGGCACCATCAATAAATCCAAGTCACAGATATCATTTATTATGTCACTATGTGAGAATATAAGACAGTGTGCACAATTGCAAAGTTTCGGTGCATTGAATATAGTCTAAGTGCAAAGAGAAAAAGTATTTTAATCTCAGTTAAACAGTGGGTGCAGACTTCATAGGTCTAATCTAGGATTACTGGCCAGGCAATTCTCTTTGTGGGATGGGAACCAGATGTGATTGTAGCGCACTTGCTAGTAACCACAAGTTAGATTCTCATTTGAGAAGTGAAGGACATGACTGTAAGGCTGCAGGCAGTTCATATTTTGCTACAGGATTTACATTCGGTATTCGTAACCAGAGAATGGCACTGCACCGCTGAAGTTTTGACATGCAGGAGCTGTGTTTATTAGCATAGGGATCTTATGTTGCTAGTTGTGTGCACCCTTTCCACATTGTTTTCCGTCTTATAGATATAATAAAGGACTGGGTTTTCTCTCACAAGCAGAGGGGGAAAATGCTGTTATCTCCTTCTCCAAGGCCATCATCCTGGACTCTCAGCAGGTAGGAAGAACTGTATTCCTTCATTAGGTCACTACACTAGAGACTGCTTTTCTCTCTACCCCCTCCCCATTTCCACTCCTTGCTCTTGTCTATTGCAGCAGATATATAGATCCCTATGTTTTTTTTTAGGTGGACCTTTACGTGAAAAGAGCGGAAGCCTTTCTGCTACTCTGTGACTTCCAGTCGGCTGCACTGAATCTGCGAAAGGCATTTTCATTGAATTCTCTGAAAACAGAGTATCTTGCACTCCTAACTTTCATCCTGTACTTACAGGTGAGCAGAACAGTGCCTGTCACTCCTTGCCCTGAATGTTAGCTTGTGGTGTCACTTGATGTGCCCTGCATGTTTGGAAACACTAATCTCATATTGAAATATACAATCTGACAGCAAATAGTCCCCTGAGTCTTCCCAGTTTTGTTCCTAGACCAGGGGTTCTCATTGCAGTCCTCTGGCCACACCTAGCCAGTAATGATTTCAGGATAGCCACAGTGAATATGCATATGAGAGATCTGCATGCAATGGAGGCAATGCATGCAAATGGCTTTCATGCATATTCATTGTGGTATCCTGAAAACCTGACTAGCTAGGTGTGGCCAGAGGACTGGGTTGAGAACTCCTGCTGTAGACTAGTTTATCTCTACCTTCCCCTTCAATTATTGACTACTGTGCTTATCCTAAGCTTTCTTTAACTCTTGTTACTGTTTTAAGGCCATTCAGTTTATCCACCTGGGTCTGGTATGCTTAGAATTGCAAACACTACTCTGTCATATATTTGGATTCATGATGGTCACCAATATCTTTTGGCCATTCATTTGTTTACCCTGTTTGCTTGGACCCACAGAACCCTTCCTTTTATGTCTTCTACATTTGTTTCTCTGGGGTCACAGATCTCACTTGCATAATATGTTTGGATCCACAGGGTCAGTGCCTCTTTGACCAGGAATGTTATCTGGATGCATTAGATTCATTCACTCGTGCCAGTGAGCTCCAGCCTTGGAATTCAACCTATCAACTGCGGTGGTAATGCAGGCTTTCTATTGTAGGGTGGTTTGGTACAGTTCAGCAGATCCTTCCCCATTCTTTCCACTTTCTATAACAGCGCCACAACTCTGTCCTGCCCTCATACTAATCGCAGGCATAGAATACTCTGGGATTTCTGCATAGGTGTCATTACTGAACAGCTATCATGAAGAGAAATAGCATGTGATAATGAACAGGGACAGTGTGATGTCAGTTGTTTTCTATGGGGTAATACAGTATTTACAAATGGGTTAGTTTTGTGCATACCATAACAGCAATGAACTTCTCACCAGGATATGATCTCAATCTCAGATTTAATGCTAATGTTAACCTTAATACTTACATGTAATATGTAGAAGAAACTTATCAAGGTGTGCTTGAAATTTGCTTTTAATCAAGCCATGGCCCATTTTCTGATGGAATTTCTTTCATGTTGAGTTCATAGGGCTAGACAAGTTATTGTAAAAGTTGGTCAGGTAATAACCTTTTTCCAAATCATCCTGCTAGACCAGTCCAGACTAGTGGGTTATATCCCCCTGCCAGCAGATGAGAGACAAAGAAAGAACCAATCAGAGGCTTCAGTGACATCATCACTGGCACATACACATGCTCCTCTAGGGGACAGCGACAGTATTTTCCCTGTCTCAGTAGATGGTAGACTTTGGCTAGTTTGCTCCTGGCGTTCACTTTGAGAGTTACAGTCCAGTGTAGCTCCTTTTTTAATACCAGACATCTCCAGGGCACACAAGAGGTGCCTCTCTGGAGTTTCCTGGGATTTCACCGGTGTGCTTCTGATGAGGTGGATCAGTTTGAGCTGCCTGGAGAGGGGGTCAGGTGCCTGCTCAAGAGGGGCAGAGAAGTCCTCAGGAGTGAACCCGGGTTTCTGCCTTCTGAGAGGAGCTTTTCTTTCAGGCTCTTTCTTTCTTTGTTGTTTTTTCATTAAAGTAAAAAAAAAGGCAGAGCTCTGTTTTGTTTCATTGAGGCAGTTTACCTCAGCCACTGCTGGCCCCTGCAGGGCTCAGGCGGTAAATGTGAATACTACTGCACCCCTTCACTTTATTTCTTCATTTTTTTCTTCAGTTTATCTTCCTTCTCCTGCTGCATTTTTTTCATTGTGTCTCCATAGGGAGGGAGAGGGATCCCATAGCATGGACTGTCTCAGCCGATCGCACCATAATTTTCTTTTCAGCCTTTTAACGTGGTTCTTCCTGCCATTTTTCCTGCAACATTTCTTCACCAAGCCAGCTGTTTTTTAGCTTCTTTCACTCGCAGTTTACCTCCCAGATCAATTTTTTCACAGTGGGAGCCCTTTTTACACTGTTTGTGTACTGCGTTCAGTTTCTTGCGTTGCAAGTGTATTGACGGCCATTGCTGCTCTTGTTTTTAGCATACCCACTCTTTTCTCTGTGAAAGAGCAGCAGATCACTGTTTTTTTCTGTGCAGATGCCCTCTTCTCTTCAGTGTTGCCTTTTCTGTGGCTACAAGTGCCAGGTTTTGATAGACAGCCTCTGCACTTTCTGCGTTTCTGACCCAGGGGAAATTTCTTCGGTAGGCACTTGTTGTACACCTTGTGAGGGCGCGGAGAGTTCAGCTGTGGTTTCTCCTTTGGCCCCCCTCGTGTCGGCCTCACTGGCGGGATATATCTCTTCCTCTTGTTTAGTTATTTATTTAACATGCTTTTATATACCGCCCCCTTCCAGAGATCAGGGGCAGTTTACATAGAACAATTAAGATAACTTTACATTGAACATGATAACTTATGTACAGTTAACTTATGGGAACTATCTTACAGAGAACTATGTACAATGTTGGAGTAACTATATATACAATCTTGCAGTAAGGGTTAGCATTCTTAATAAACCAGAGAAGTTATTTTGCTGGAACATGGGCAGCCTCTGGGGAGTCCAATTCTTCTCAGTTTATGTTCTTGTTCTGTCAGTCTGGGATCTTTGGCGTTGTGGCTCTGTGGCCATTCCTTCCACTGCCCCCTTTCCAGGGCCTTCTAGTCTGTCAGCATCTAAGGATCTGTCATCCAGAAAGCAAGCAAGGTCTACTTTGCCTGCTCAGGATATGGAGCGGCCTTCCAAGGAGATCTGGGTTCTTGGAGAGTGGAATCCCTCAGAGGAGCCAGTTTCTGAGGAGGACAGTCTGGTCAGTGAATTTGACTGCAAAGATGGGGAGTTGTCACCTCCAGAAGAGGACGCTGATCTTCAGGATGTCTCCTAGGATGTACATCGTTTTCGTAAGCTGCCGGCTCTCATTTCTCAAATTGTGGAGTCCCCTCATATTGCTGACCCTCCGGAAAAGCAGGACTCCACCCAGTCCAAGTCTCAGGCAGATCCCATTCTTAGAGGCATTCATGAGCCGTCTAAAGCCTCCCCTTTTCCTTTAGAGCTTCAGCAGATGGTTTCCCTGGAGTGGGACTCTCCTGACGCTTCCCTGCACTCCTCAAGGCATCTGGGCCATTTTTATGTCTGGTCACCTACGGACCTTGATAAGTGACTCCATTTTCCTAAGGTGGATGCCCTGGTGGCAGCAGTTACTAAGCACACCACCATCCCAGTGAAAGGAGGAGCAGCCCTCCAAGATCAGCAGGTTGAAGGCCTTTTAAAAACAGCTTTTTCTTCTTCTTCCCTTGCTGTCCAGGTTTCTGTCCGTCGGAGTTTAGTGACACATGCCCTGCACAAGTGGATTCAACTCCTACTGCAGGACTCTTCTTTGGCTCATTTGGAATCAGTAGCTGCCATTTTGGCTGATGCCCTCTATGACCTCCTTCGGTTGGCAGCATGGTCAGTCACAGCAGTTATAGTGGTGAGGTGTTGGTTGTGGCTTCATCATTGGAACACTGATGCAGCCTCCAAAGCCTGCCTAGCCAAGCTCTGGTTCAAGGGCAAGCTTCTGTTCAGGGAGGATCTGGAAAAACTTGGCAAGGAATTGGGTGAGGTTAAACCTCAGCGTTTGCCTGGACAAACCCAAAGGGGCATCTCATTGGTCAGGCACTGGGACATCATCTTCATTTTCCTCCAAAGAGCGTTTTCAAGATTTGTGCTGCTCTCGGCCCGGTAAGTCATCTTATTGGATGCCCAAATCCAGTGGCATATCGCAGTCCTTTTGAGGGGCCAGTCAATCACAGGACAATTACTACTCTTTCAACAAGTTCTCGGGGGTCGCATGTGCCTCCCTCTGATGGGCCCAGAGTCCGTTCCAGGGTGCCGCAGGTCGGCGGGTGGTTGCGCCTCTTTTCCCATGAATGGCTTGGATTACCATTGACAGATGAGTCCTTGATATAATATCCAAGGGTTACATTCTTGTCTATGCCAGACCCATCAGGGATGCCTTTATGATCTCTCTTTGTGGGTTGACTCACAAGAGGGCTGCAGTGTGGAAGACTCTTCAGCAGCTTCAGGCAATTTGTCCGGTTTCCCTTCTGAGGTCAGATCCGGCTGCTATTCCATCTATTTCATTGTGCCCAAGAAGGACGGTTCCTTCCAACCCATCCTAGATTTCAGAGGGATCAATCGCTGTCTCCACATGCTGCGTTTTCACATGGAAACTGTTTGTGTACTCTGCACCTCCCCTCACCGGTAACAGCACCTGGGTTCTTGGGTAACAGATGTCCACTATCAGAGCAATGAGAAGGAGCAAGTATGGTTAACAACACAAACCACAAAAAACACTTGTATTATAAAAACACCAAAGCTTTGGGAGAGAAAACAGTCAGCAACTTGTTTATCTTTTATCTTTATCTTTATTTGCAAAATTTGATAAACCGCCCAGGCCGAAGCATCAGGGCGGTGTACAATACAAAGGTAAGGCTACTGGAAAGATAGTCAGAAAGGAATGCCAAAAACCAATAGGACAGGGAGAGACAGTTAAAGATAGAAAGCAGGAAAGTCCCAAGAGGGGCAAAGGACGGGAGGGGGGAGGAAGAAAAGGAAAAGTGGGAGACGGGCATACGGGGAGGTATTATGAGGGGTGGGGAGCGTGGCTGGGGGATGAGGCACCGTCAGCATGGGAAGGGAGATCGAAGGCCTGACAGAAGAGTGAGTCTTGAGGAGTTTACTCTCCTGACATGAACTCTGGCTCTTTTATTTATAGGTCAAAATTCCATTACACAGCAGCATAATTTTCACCTTATTGTTCTACATCAAGCATCATGTATATTCATAACGTGCATCTCTATGTCATAGGTCAGTTCTTATTAGCATAGGTCATCATGAGGAGACATATGTATTCCCAGACATAACTTCTTAAACAATAATTCTAACACTAGCAGTTTTGATATCTCTGATTCGAGACTGCGAGACTGAAGAAACAACTTCTCCCTGCACTATCTTTTTCATAACAAACCTAGTGTCTTTGTCTTAGGAATGTTCAGCCTAGTTATTTCAGTAGAGACTTTCAAGGTTGTTGCTGAGTAATAAGCCCTGGAATGTCTGAGTTACTGAATCTGTGGTGTTAACTCTTTCTGAGGACTTTCAGTAATATAATGTTATTAAGTACCCTCACAGTGTACCCCTGTACAGACAAGCTTCCTTTCAGAAACCTTGAAGTCTGTGCCTCAAGCAGACCACATAGGTGAGTTCTTAGCTTCCTTGGACCTTGTGGAGTCCTACTTCCATATTTCTATCCAAGAGGACCAGCAGCGTTTCCTGTGCTTTGCGATACTAGGGTGTCACTTCCAGTTTCTAGCCCTGCTGTTTGGTCTTGCCACAGCTCCTTGCACCTTCTCAAAAGTCATGGTCGTGGTTGCAGCTGCCTTGCGTCATCAGGTGGTGTGTGTCTATCCTTACTTGGACGATTGGTTCATCCGAGCAAAGTCTAATGCAGAAGCGGAGAGAGATTTGCAATGAGTCCTCTCCTTCTTGGAAAGCCTCGGTTGAGTGGTCAACCACGCCAGGAGTTCCTTACACCCGTCTCAGACCCTCGGGTTTCTCGGGGCCCTCTTCAATACTCGGGTAGCGCGAGTGTTTCTAACTCAGGACAGATGTCAGAAGTTCTGCAGTCTGCTTCATTCCTTCCAGCTTCACCCAGCTCCTCGGATGTGGGATTATCTGCAGATCTTAGGGGATTATGGCAACTACCTTGGACGTAGTCCCCTGGGCTCAGGCGCACATGCATCCACTTCAGCTTTCCTTACTGTGGTGTTGGTAATCCTGCAAGCAAGGGGACAACATCAGTCTTCCTCTTCCTCCTGCCATTCATCATAGTCTTTGCTGGTGGCTATCTCGCGATCACTTTATATGGGGGATGCCCCTGGAGAGTCCATGTTGGATAGGTCTAACCACTGATGCAAATCTTTCCAGTTGAGGCGCCCATTGTCTGCAACAGACTGCGCAAGGAATGTAGTCTATCAACTGGTTGGAAGCACGGGCAGAGTGCCATTTTCTGCTTTTCCTTCACGTGCAGGCAGTTTGAGTCCTGTCTGACAATGCCATGACGGTGGCTTATCTCAACAGACAAGGGGAGACCGGGTGCCCAGGGGTCGCCTTGGAGATGCCTCTCCTGTTTCCTTTGGCCAAGCTTCATTTGCAAGCACTGTTGGCACAGCACATCGCCAGGATAGAAAATGTGCAGACAGATTTCTCAGTCGTCAGATTTTCAACCCGGTCGAGTGGGAGCTCTATCAGTGGGCGTTCAGACGCATTGTGAACCGGTGGGGTTGTCCCGCTCTGAGCTTGATGACCACCTCAATGCCAAGGTCCCTGCCTTTTTCAGTCATCGGAAGGAGCTAAAATCCCAGGATCTAGACACACTGGTCCAGCCCTGGCCTCTGTCTTTCCTCTGTGGGCCTTGATCAGCCAGGTTCTCTGGTGTACAGAAACATATCCGGGCTGGGTGATTCTTGTGGTGCCAGATTGGCCTCATCGCCTGTGGTATGCTGACCTGGTTTGTTTCCTAGCGGTAGGGCCTCTGAAGCTCGGCTCTTGGCCTGCTGGGTCAGTGGCTGATCATCATGGACGACGCTTGCGGCTTGGGTCTTGAAAGGCGCCATCTAGCTTGTAAAGGATACTCAGCTCAGGTTGTAGCTACCTTGCTTAAAGCATGGCACCCTTCTATGTCATAGCTTACGTTAGAGTTTGATGTTTATTCGAGTCCTGGTGCTCTGCCCATGCAGTTTCGCCGTGGTGAGCCCAAATCTCTGATCTCCTGTCCTTTCTGCAGAATGGCTTTGACGAGGGCCTCACCTTGAATTCTTTGAAAGTGCAAGTGGTAGCTCTCACCTGTTTTTGTGGCCCTGTTGGGGGCCACTCGCTTGCACCTCATTCAAATATCAGGTGTTTTTTGCGCAGAATATGTGCTTTACATCTTCCAGTTTGTCCAGTTGTTCCCTCATGAGACTTATCCTTGGTTCTCCAGGCACTCAAGTGGCCACCTTTCGAGTCCTTGAAGGGGGCCACTCTGAAAGACTCGGCTCTCAAGATTGTCTTTTTGATAGCCATTACATCGGCTTGGCGTGTTTCTGAGCCGCATGCCCTTTCCTGCCAGGACCCCTTCTTATCCTTCTCTACGGAAAGGGTGACGCTCATGATGGTTCCTTCCTTTTTACCAAAAGTTCTGCCCAACGTCCATGTAAATCTGTCCATCTTGCTCCCATCCTTTCCAGAGGGGGAGTCTTCTGCAGCCTCCGTTGATCTTCGCTTGTTGGATGTTGCACAATCATTATCTGAAGGTTACTAATTCCTTTTGGCTTTCGGATCACTTGTTTGTCCTGTTTTCTGACCCCTTAAAGGGGCTGCTGCTTCTAAGCATAGTATCGCCTGGTGGATGAAGCAGGCCATTGAGTTGGCTTATATCTTACAGGTTAAGCCTGTTCCTGCAAGTCTTAAAGTTCATTCTACGCAAGGACAAGCAACTTCTTGGGCAGAACGTCCTTGAGTCACTCTGATTGACATTTGCCAGGCAGCAACCTGGTCGTCCTTGTCGACCTTTGCCTGACATTATTGCTTGGACCTGCAAGTGCATGAGTCAGCTCGTTTTGGAGCCACTATCTTGGCGGCGGCTGGCTCTTCCCACCCTCGAGTAGTGTAAGTATGGAATTTCCCACTAGCTTGGACTGATTTAGCAGGTTGATTTGAAAGGTGAAATCTGACTTATCATTAATTTCCTTTCCTGGAATCCTGCTAGACCAGTCCAGGACTCACCCACTCTCTGAAAACTAGCCTTGCTGACATTCAGAATCAACCTCGTCTTAGTTCGATGGTTTGTCTGCTTCTGCTGAATCCAGTGGCTCTGCTGCCTTGTATATAGTTGCACGTTTATGCAATAGTTTATTTTGTTTAGCCTGATGAGAAGGTTCTCTTTTTTTTCTGAGCACTGTTCTGAAGTCCTCTTGCTTTGCCAATGTCATACTGAAGCTATCCCATAGGGGAACGCGTATATGTGCCAGTGATGATGTCACTGAAGCTTCTGATTGGTTCCTTCTCTGTCTCCATCATCTGCTGATAGGGGGATATAACTCATTAGTCTGGACTGGACTAGCAGGATTCTAGGAAAGGAAATTAATGGTAAGTAAAATTTCACCTTTTGTGGGTATAGCTAGCCTCTCCTCATCACCAAGGCTCTACCGAGAGTCAGATCAAACAAAGTAATACCCCTTTAATATTGAAAGATGGAGACTTTGCAGAGACTGTTCTTGCTGCTGTGATAGTAGAATTGTATGGAAGTAGTTCTTGGGAGGTTCTGGCATGGCAGGGAACTGGCAATAGGATTTCTGAGAATTTGCTTCTTTTGTGCATTCTGAATGCTGCAGTCAAGATAATGTTAGTGACTGAGACTGTGGTTATTTAGACTTTTTCCAGATATTTCTATATTGATTTTTATGCTGATGCTGTACTTTTTTCTCTTGAATGACTTGTCTTTCGTATACTAAATTGTATGAATACTTTTATTGATGTGGAAATGTATTTTTATATCAAGTTCTGAAATGAACAGCTATTGGAGCAGATATAATACAGCTGTGCTTAATTTTGTGATTTTAATTTTCTCTGTAACCTGTATCTATTTGTTCCACTGATATTTATTAATCTGTTTCTGCAGCATTGCCTGCCTGGATGCTCTGGGTCAACACAGAGATTGTCTTCGGCTGGTCAACATGCAGTTGGAGGAGAAGCAGAATGCAGATTTGTATGTGTTAAGAGCACGACTATATGATCACTACGGACAGGTAAGGGTATTTAGCAGAGGGAATAAGGACTGGAGGCTAGATTATATGTGGGGAAAGGCAGAAGAGATTGCACAGAGGAGGATATAGTCACAAGGTGACCCTAGAAATAGGAAAAAAAATCAAAGAGAAGAGAAGGGGGTAGAAGGGCAACCCTGGGAACAGAGACAGCACAGAGAGAGGAGGTGGGGGGGGGAGCAGGATAAGCACAGGAGCAGAATTTCATTTCTTCTCTAATAATTCCTACAATTGTATTTGTTTTATTGACTATAACCTCACACTGATTAGAGGATGTCAACATATTGTGCACAGTGACCCCAGGATCCATTTCTTGGGGGCAATTTCTTCAAATGGGTTAGTTTTGTGCATCACCCTTTATAACCTCTATAACAGCAAACTCTTCAATAATTAAATACCTTCAACTTAAACTCTAAACAGACTTCACTTTGGGTGCATAAAGAGTTTGCTGTTATAGAGGTTATAAAGCAGGGGTCTCAAACTCAAATTGCTTTGAGGGCCAAATGAGGACTTGTAAAGTAACCCGGGGGCCGCATAAGACGTGGGGCCTCATTTGCATAAGGGGCCTCATTTGCATAAATATTTGCATAATGTTACCATACACTAACTTTTAGTAAACATGCCTCTTAATGAGTATGGATAAAGAAAGACTAAAAGATTCAGAAATAGGAAGACAATAATTAAACTGGGAACCCCAAAAGCCAAACTTGGAATGTACAACAACACTGTAGAAATAAAACTATAAATTAATTTCCTCTTGTACTAAACAAAGCGCAAACATTAATGATGCACATTTCCCAGAGCTGACATATTCCAGTTAATAAATTCAAAATAAAGAGATATTTTTCTACCTTTTGTGCATTTTTTTTCAGTTGCAATTGCTCCAGCCACTTCTGGTTTCTTCGTGTCTTCTGCTATCTCCATCGTCTGCTGTCCATTTGTCCTTTCTTCTCTCTTCTAGTTTTTTTCCATTCTCTCTCCCTACATCTGCTTTAACATACTAATCTTTCTCCTTTTGCTCTTTCCTCATTCCTATTTCATCCACTCAAATTTTACCCCTCCATCCTCAATCCCCACTTACTCTCCCAATACCTGGCCAATTGTAGATTTGTCTTCTCTTCCAGACAAAATATTTTTCCCCTCTCCATTTCACTTTCCCAGCTCCATCCCATTCTAATCCTCCCCCAACATCAGCTCCCTTCTAGTTCCAGCCCCACCCAGCATCTGCTCCTTTCTAGTCCCTGCATCAGTCCATTTCCAGTCCTATCCTAGCCTCACCATCAGCCCATTTCCAATCCTAGCCCCCCATCAGCCCATTTCCAATCCTAGCTCCCTCCCCTCACAGCCCATTTCCATTCCAAGCCCCCATCCCCATCAGCCATTTGGAGTTCAAGCCCCCCTTCCACTCAGCTCATTTCCAGTCCTAGCAACCCCCCCAGCCCATTACCAGTCCTAGACCCCCCATAGCCCATTACCAGTCCTAACCTCCCCATAGCGCACTTCCAGTCTTACCCCCCCATCACCCCATTTTCAGTCTTACCCCCCCCCATAGCCCATTACCAGTCCTAGTCCCCCCCATAGCCCACTTGCAGTCGTATCCCCCATCACCCCATTTTCAGTCTTACCTCCCCTCATAGGCCATTACCAGTCCTAACCCCCCAATCAGCCCACCTCCAGTCCTAACCCCCATCACCCCATTTTCAGTCCTAGCCCCCACCATAGCCCATTACCAGTTATAACCCCCCCAGCCCATTACCAGTCATAACCCCCCCCCTGCCAATAGCCCACTTCCAGTCCTAACCCCCATCTGCCCATTTCCAGTCCTAGCCCCCACCATAGCCCATTACCAGTCATAACCCCCCCCCTGCCAATAGCCCATTTCCAGTCATAACCCCCATCTGCCCATTTCCAGTCCTAGCCCCCACCATAGCCCATTACCAGTCATAACCCCCCCCCCCCGCGACAGAGGAAAACAAAAAAACCCCAAAACCCTGGCTTCTGCCGTTGCCGCCGTGGCAGCGGCAGAATCAATTGTCAAATTTTTAAAAAAAAAGACTTCTGCTGCTCAAGCAGCAATATCACCTGTCCTGCGGCCCCTTCCCCTGTGCCCGGAGATCCGAATCTGCTCTATCAGCGGCGTGCTTTTCAAGCTGCGAAGAGTATTCCCCTCTCGCGCGGTTTCAAGCCGCGCGAGAGGGGAATACTCTTCGCGGCTTGAAAAGCACGCCGCTGATAGAGCAGATTCGGATCTCCGGGCACAGGGGAAGGGGCCGCAGGACAGGTGATATTGCTGCTTGAGCAGCAGAAGTCTTTTTTTTTTTAATTTGACAATTGATTCTGCCGCTGCCACGGCGGCAACGGCAGAAGCCAGGGTTTTGGGGTTTTTTTGTTTTTCTCTGTCGCGGGCCGCACAAAGGCCCGCGGGCCGCGTGTTTGAGACCCCTGTTATAAAGGGTGGTGCTGTGTGTGTTTTGTTGTTATTTATCCTTTAGGCAGTGATTTCATATTAGTTTTGTGCATACCATGATGATAAATCTCACTCCTAAGCCAAGGTATATGGAATATGTTTTCAGTCTCTCAAATTTACTGGATAAAGTAGTGAAATAGCTGTGTTAGCCCACTTTAATGATAGTAAAATAAAAAGACAAAAAGGAAAATAAGGTGATACCTTTTTATTGGACTAACTTAATACATTTCTGGAATAACTTTTGAAGGTAAAAGCCTCTTCAGACCTGAAGACCAAAAATGTATTGTTAAGGCAATAAAAAGGTATCACCTTTTTTCCATTTTTGTCTTTTTATTTAACTCAAATTTACTGCTAATGCTCAGCATAGTACTTGCATTGTGCCAAAGAGTACCTTCTTCTGAAGTTCATAGGATGTCAATTTCCTCATAATCAAGTCTGTGACACCCAACATGATGGGAAATATTCTGTATCTTTCTGACACATTTTCTTGGTCTCTGAGTGCATTTCTTGGTAACTGAGGTTCTTCTCCCTGTCCACACGATTCATAGAATAATCGCTTGGAATTGACACCAATGCTGTTCTGATGATTTTCTTCTTTACCACTATGTCTGGTTTCCTTGCATCCAGCTTTTTATCAGTCAGAATGGGAATGTCTCAGGTGGTCATAACCACTGTTCCCTCTAAGCTGTGCGCGTGTGCGCGCGCACACACCTTGCCGAGTGAGCGCACATACTTTACAACAGAGCGCACAAAAATTACGGTTCTGATTCTGATAGAAAACAACACAGACGTTCTTAAAATTGAAAAGTTGTTGTGTATTTATGGTTTTCACAAGTTCTACAATATTTTCTAGTGCAATCAATGTGGTGTACATACTGTATTCTGACGTGTAGTCAAATTTTAAAGTATATAACTCCGAGTGTCGTTATGTGGCGCACAAAAATTTAACTTTCCTTCAAAAGCTGCACAGCTGATATTTTATGCGCACACAGCCTACAGAAAATTAGAGGGAACATTGATCATAACCTTTTAATTCTCTGCAATTCTCTTAGGGTCACTGTGATCCCAGAGCTTTTCTTGTACAGTTATGTTGTAGAGTTTCCAATGGATGAGGGGTGCTACCTTATTGTGCCTTTCTATATAGAAATTCCATACTGCCCCTACAGCCCAATCCAGACTCGTGGGTTGTGTCCCTCTTCCAGCAGATGGAGACTGAGCACCCTAGCTTTTGGTGATGTCACTATATAAGGAGCCAGCGCTCCTCCCACCAAGCCAGTATACTCAGTCTCCAGCAGATGGGACAGAACCCTGGTAGCCTGGGCTGACTGGGGGTTCTTGAAAAAAAAAAAAAAGAAAGAATTAAGAGAGGCGTAAAAAAAAAGCCCCAAATTGGTTTCCTGTTTCAAACGGGTAGTTAGATAGGATAGCAGCCACTGTGGTGACAGGTTTGCCCCATGGGAGCGAGTCCGTTCAGTCGCAGTAGGGCCCTGGGAGGAGTGGGGGATCCTCCTGCCTCTCTCTCTGTTGCTATTCAGACCTTTCCCAAAGCCGCAGCATCCTTCAGTGGGCTGGACGGCTTTGGGGCTTGCTGCTGCGCCAGTCGGAGTGAGTATATTACCATTTATTTCCTTTTCTCATTATTGGCTAATCTTTTTGCTCTTAATGCTGTCTTCTCATTCCGTTCTGCGATGCTGTTGAGTAAGCTGGTTTGCGTGGCGTATGGGAGCAGGCGGTCCTTTTTAACTGTGGTCGGTCTTTGTAGGACCTGTGAGGTCGAGAATTGCCAGGCGGGCCTCTCCCTTGATATAGCCCCGTCCCCGGAATTGGCCTCTTCCTCGGGGGCAGCTTCAGGGAAAACTGCAGATACAGTGTCGGCTGCAGCCACGGCTCCGGCCGTTTTGGTGGGAACTTCAGCCATTTTGACAGACTTAGCAATGGACATTTCCTCGCCGCTGGTGGCAGTGGCAGCGGCAGCAGAGTGGTTTGTGGATCGGGGTCCACAGGGATGGCGCTTTTTGCCTTGGAGCTTCTCTTCTGATCGTGGGTCAGCCTTTTTCACCAGATTTTGTCTTGCTGTTGCATCAGGCTTACTGTATTAAACTTAAATAGGGCCTGGTGAAGCAGCAGGACTCAGGCAGCAAACAGGTACATCAACTGAGCCGCGAGTCAGGGCTCCTTGACCCTGGTAGAGATCAGGATGGTTTTTCTCAGGGGGATCAGGATCAGGAATCCATGCATTCCTTTGGCTTGGATGATCCTCTGGAGGGCTCCTTAGCGGCAAGGCTAGAAGCAGACACTCTGGAGTCTCAGGGGGAGTCAGTGTCAATGGGGGAGGACCCTAATATTGTAAGGGTTTTCCACCGGGAGGAGTTATTAGCCTTAATTACTGACTCCCTAGCGGCTCTTCACCTGTCATTGGAGATGCTGGTGGTGAATCCGCGTTGGAGGATCCCTTGCTTCAGGGGATTTGCAAGTCCGAGACGGCTTTCCCACTCCATAGGGAGTTGATGATCGAGCTAGAATGGGATTCCCCGGAGGCCAGATTGCGGGATGCAAGAGCCATGCAGAGGCTCTACCCCTTACTCACCATTCCATTGGAAGGAGGAGCGGCATTGAAAGATACACAGGATAAGAAGAGGGAGACGCTGCTGAAGCAGGCCTTTGAAGTAAATACCCTGGTGTTGCAGGCTTCGGTCTGTGTTGCCAATATGGTTAGAGCCTGCATGCGCTGGATTCAGGGCCTATCAATGGTGGAGTCCAGGCTGGTTGTGGCTCTTCCAGAGGCAGCCCATATTCTGGGTAGCATATGTAGCGGATGTCTTTTATGATCTTCTCAGAGCATCGACCAAGGGCATGGCAGTGGTAGTGGCTGCCCGGCGCCTGCTCTGGTTGCGAGCATAGTCAGCAGATGTCTTCTTCAAGCAACACCTGTGTAGACTGCTGTTCAGGGGCAAGCTTCTCTTCGGGGAAGCTCTCGAAAAGTTGTTGAAAGAATTAGGGGAGTCCGAGCCAGCTCGCCTGCCAGAGGATAAGCTCAAGGCTGAGAAGCAGCCACGCCCTCAGGAAAAGTGTGTGCAAAGGATTTCCGGAGGTTCCTGGTGGCCAGGTTCGCGCCATACCAGAAGCCCGCCTATTCAAACAGGAAGAACTCCTTTTGAGGGGGTAGACGTTATGGTAGGGGCTCCTTCTCTACTTTGGGGGTGGGCTCCAGGAAATCATAATGAGATGAGGGGAACCCAGGCGGGGCTCTTGCTGATCGGCAGGCATCTTTGGCATTTTTACCAAGCCTGGGTCCAGCTGACTTCTGACCAGTGGTACTGGAGGTCATTCGCGAGGGTTACTCGTTAAGAGTTTGCAGTCCCGTTGAGGGATGCAACGGGACTGCAACACAGACCGAAGCCTGCAACGCCAGGGTATTTACTTCAAAGGCCTGCTTCAGCAGCGTCTCCCTCTTCTTATTCTGTGTATCTTTCAATGCCGCTCCTCCTTCCAATGGAATGGTGAGTAAGGGGTAGAGCCTCTGCTTGGCTCTTGCATCCCGCAATCTGGCCTCCGGGGAATCCCATTCTAGCTCGATCATCAATGCCTTCATCATTTCCCCATGCAGTGCTCCGATAAAAGCAAAAGCAGTCTCTGAAATGCTTCAGCGGTTGATTCTGCTCCATGCGGTAAAGGCAGTGCCGGTCGACCAGCACGGTCAGGGTCACTATTCCATCTACTTTGTGGTTCCCAAGAAAGAGGGATCCTTTCGGCCCGTCCTTGACCTCAAGCATGTCAATCGGACGTTGCGTATATCCCACTTTTGGATGGAAACCTTGCATTTGGCTATAGTGGCGATGCGGCAAGGGGAATTCCTCACATCCCTCAACCTCATGGAAGCCTACTTACATGTGCCTATTCAGGTGGAGCATCAGCGGTTTGCAGTTCCCATGGGTCATTACCAGTTTCAAGTGCTTCCCTTTGGACTGACTATGGCTCTGCATACCTTTACCAAGATCATGACAGTGGAGGCGTTGCATCTTCGCAGGCAGGGCGTGCTAGTGCACCCATACCTGGACAACTAGTTAATTTGGGCAAAGTTGTTCTCCGAGAGCACAGAGGCTACTTGTCGAGTCCTTCAGCTGCTCAAGTGTCTAGGCTGGGTGGTGAATTCAGCAAAGAGCCACCTATTTCCCTCGCAAACTCTCCTGTATCTGGGAGCTCATTTTGACACCCAGTGGGGGATGGTTTTCTTGCCTGAGGAGCAGAGCAGAAAGCTGCAGGAACAGATTCGGCAGTTCTTGGCACGGTGATCACAATCAGCGTGGTCTTACCTGCAAGTCCTGGGATCCCATAGCTTCGACGCTGGAGTTAGTGCCCTGGACATGGGCCCACATGCACTTACTACAAAGGGCTCTGCTCTCCCAGTGATCTCCTCAGTGGCAGGCGTTGTCGCATCAGCTCCTCTGTCTGCTCCAGGTGAGGGCCAGTCTTGCCTTGTGGTTGGATCGGGCCAATCTAACAAAGGGAATGCCCCTGGAGCAACCACAGTGGATGATTCTCATGACCGATGCCAATCTCTTCAGTTGTGGGGCACATTGTATGATGAGAAATGTGCAGGGCACCTGGTCGATGGACCAGACGCAGTGATCCATCAATCGACTGAAGATGAGGGCAGTTCACCTGGCTCTCCTTGAATTTCAGCCCTTGTTACAACATCGGGCGGTCCGAGTGTTGTCGGACAATGCAACCACGGTCACCTACATCAATTGGCAAGGGGGGAGAGGCAGCTCAGCACTGGCGAAGGAGGTGCTCTTCTGCTGCGATGAGTGGAGACAAATCTTACCCAGCTTTCGGCAGCACATGTGGCTGAAAATGAGAATTTGCAGGCCGATTTTCTGAGCAGAAATTGATTGGACCCAGGGAAGTGGGTCCTGGCGAGCTCAGTCTTCCAGCAGTTGACTCAGCACTGGGGAATCCCAGTGTTGGATCTCATGGTAACAGCGGAAAATGCCAAGGTCGAGCGCTTCTACAGTAGATGCAAGGAACACATGTCTGAAAGGCTCGATGCCTTGGCCCATGGAGGGCCTGCTGTATGCCTTTCCTCCGTGGCTGCTTATCAGTCACCTTCTTCAGTGGATAGAGGCGCATGCGGGACTAGTGATTCTGTTGGCTCCGGATTGGCCATGGAGGCCGTGGTATGTGGACCTGATGAGACTACTGGTGGACAAACCGTGGTGGCTCCCGCTGCAGCTGGATCGTCTGATGCAGGGTCCAGTGCAGATGCTCAGGTAGATCAATTCTTGCTTACGGCTTGGTTCTTGAGAGGGCGTCATTGAGATGGAAAGGTTATGAGCCAGCGGTGGTTGCGACATTGCTAAGGTCACAGAATAGGTCCACCTCCTTAACCTATGTGCGAGTCTAAAGGATTTTTGAGGTGTGGTGTAAAGAGCAGCAACGATGGCCTTTTCTGATGTCTATCCTGGATATATTGGCCTTCCTTCAGGATGGGTTTGACAAGGGTCTGGCATTCACTCCCTGAAGGTTCAGATTGCCGACTTAACATGCTATCGGGGGTGTATGCAGGGCGTCTCCTTAGTGGCACACCCGGATGTCTGCTGTTATCTTCAGGCAATTAAGCTCCTGAGGCCGCTTCATAGATCCTGTGTACCTTCCTGGGATCTCAACCTGGTGTTGGGAGTCCTCTCAGGAGATTCCTTTGAGCCCTTAGCTGTGGCTTCCCTCAAGGATCTTATCTTAAAAGTGGTTTTCCTGGTAGCCATTTATTCAGCTCAGCGGATTTTGGAGCTCCAGGCATTCTCATGTAGGGAGCCCTTTTTTCTGCTAGCAAAGGACAGGGTTGCCTTGCGCACAGTACTGTCCTTCATGCCCAAGGTGGTCTCGCCTTTTCATCTTAACCAGGCGGTGGTGCTCCCCGTCTTCACGAAAGATGACAGTAGGCAACTCCGGTCCTTGGATGCGAGGAGTGTGCTGAGGCACTATTTAAAGGCGACGTCTTTTTGGAAGTCAGATCGCTTACTCGTCCTTTTTGGCGGGCCTCACAAAGGAGAGGTGGCATCAAAGGCCTTCATTGTCAGGTGATTAAGGGAGGCAATCGCATTGGCTTACTTCTTGAAGGACTGGTAGGTGCCGGAGGGCTTGCATGCCCATTCCACAAGAGTATAGGCGGCATCCTGGGTGGAGTGTGCATTGGTGCCTCCAGCGGATATTTGCATAGTTTTGTGCGCCACTATAAGCTGGATTTGCAGGTGCATTCTGAGGCCAACTTTGGCTCACGGGTGTTGGAGGCCAGGCTTGCCGGTCCCGCCCATGTTTAAGTTCTGCTCTGGTACCTCCCATGAGTCTGGATTGGACTGTAGGGGCACTATGGAAGGTGAAATCAGACTTACCTGCTAATTTTCTTTCCATTAGGACCTACAGTCCAATCCAGAACCCTCCCGTTCTGGTCAGATGGCAAGCCTGGGATAGCTGGTGGCAGGTTCAAGGGTAATGAGCTAAGCTCCGTGTTTTTCAGAGTGGTCTGGCCCAAATCAAAGAATTCGATTTCGGGTGCTTGAGGTCCTGGATGTAGCTTTGGTTGACTAGGGCTGCTCTACGTCACCACAATGGAATTAATGTATATAGTGAGTTCTGTTTCAGTGATTTTTGGTTAGGTTCTGCTTTGACACTGGAATACTGGCTTGATGGAAGGAGCATTGGCTCCTTATATAGTGACATCACCAAAAGCCATCTGCTGGAAGAGGGACACCGCTCATGAGTCTGGATTGGACTTTAGGTCCTAATGGAAAGAAAATTAGCAGGTAAGTCTAATTTCACCTTTTCTGCCATCAGAATTCACAGACAAGTAACCATTTCCAGATCTTTCCTACAGGATCTACATATGTCAGTTTTCTTCAATGCATATTGTGAATCATCTCATCTGGACTACAACTATCGGCCTCTTGTGCTTTGGTTTCACGTCACCTCGGCTTTAACCGTTCATGTGTCCGGTTTTAATTGACGAATGGTTCCTGGAGTGACACTTTGTATTTCACACTGTATTTATTCAGTGTGGTGACTCTTAATATGGAACCCAACATTGTGTAACCATTGGCTATGTACATCACGTTGCACTTGTTCACGTTATATTTCATCTGCCATTTAGACACCCAGTCCGCCAGTCTTGCAAGATCCTCTTGCAATTCCTCACAATTCATTCATTCAATCAGTTTATATACTGCTGTATTTTGGAGTCAGAGCGGTTTACACAGAATGATAACTCAAAGCTGTTTACATATAACCAAGTTTGAGTGAGGGTCACAGGGTTACCTAGAATTATAACTTAGTGATGCTAGGTGTAACAATAGCAGGTACTTATAATTGGCTCATAATTTAATTTCAGTAGTTTTCTGTCCTTGGCAAATCTATTCACCTCACCTGTCAATCTTTTTTCCAGATTGTTTATAAATATATCGGTCCCAGTAAAGATTTCTGTTGTGCTCCGCCATTTACCTTTCTCCATTGAGAGACATGACCATTTAGACCTACTCTATTTCATCATTTAGTCAGTTAACAATCCACAATATGACCGCCTTCTATCCCATGACTTTAATTTGCTGATGAGTCTCTTCTTTTGTTTTATAAACTTCCTCATTATCTCTCCAGATCAGTCCAGACACGTTAGTTGATGCTCTGCTAATTGCAGGAGACTGAGAACCACTGGTTTAATGATATTACCCTATATAAGGTTCCATGCATACCGCAGCCAACCAATATTTCTCAGTCTTCAGCAAATAGTAGTCAAAGGTAGTTCGCCACAGACAATCAGAGGGATGCAAGCACACTTTGATGGTGATGTCATTGACAAAGCCAGTGTGTTGGAGCACTCCCCTAGCTCAAAGAAATCTTTTTGACTTCTTTGAACCTGCTCATGAGAGTCCTCATTCCCTTGACTCCTCCTCCACAGCAGTTTATTCCATTTGCTGACAAAAGCAGCCACAGCTCTCCCCTCTCTCCACAGCACATTTTTTCAGTGAAAAAAATAGAAAGACTGATTGCAGCCTGAGCAGTACATTAAAAAAATTGATTACAGCCATAGTATGGATTTAATCCATGCCCATCATCACCAAATACAATGGCTGCTCTCACCCCAACAGCCTTAGAAAAAGCTCTTTTGGAGGGATCTGCACAGCTGCTCCTTCAGCCACACTGTGTGAGTCCGCCTCCCTTCTGGCTGCGGCTGCATCACTAAGGGCACAGATCCTGCAGTTTCAGGACTGTTGCTCCACCCCTCTCCTCCTCAAATATTTCAGCGGCTTCCTGCCCAAACAAAGGCCTTGGCTGCCTCCTCTAAGTCAGCGAAAGCTAAAACTGTGGGAAACAAGCATAAACACTGAACACGTCTCCCAGGCAGCTGCACAGCTTATAGCAGTCAGGGAGAGCATTCACCTTCACAAAGGTAAAATTAAACTTTCCAATATTTCCTCACATGATCACATCCAGCAGCAGGGACTCTCTGATATGAATCCCCTCCATACCTTCTGCAGCCCAGATTGCGAGGCAAACAAAAAACTCAACAGAGACTTCCGGTGATGCGGTGAGAGCGAGCAGACGCACTCTGTTCGCGCTCCGACCGTCCCCCGCTTAAACCGGCAATTTAGAGCCGTTTTTTAGACCCATTACCCGCCGCCAAACTTTTCCCCTGAGGCCAGCCGTCTATCCAGGGGTAGGAGGTAAGCTGAGCCTCCGACAGCGATGGCAGCGGCGCTGCGGACGGGGAAGAAGGAGCGGGACCGTGGGCCGGTGGCCAGCAAGATGGCGGAGAGCATAGGGGCGCCGAACTCCCCGACTTCACCAGCCCGGGTAGAGGACATCTCGGCTGCGGTGGCGGAGGCCTTGTCCGCCCAATTCACCTCCATTCGAGAGAAATTGGACGTGGTGCAGAGCTCCGTAGAGCATTTCGGTACAAGGCTGCAGGAGGCGGAGGAGCGCGTGGGGCGTGCGGAGGACGCCATTGCCACATTGCAGCAGTCAGTGGACAGCCTACAGACCTTGCTGCGATCCCAAGAAGTTAAAATAGACGACTTGGAGAATCGCTCCAGGAGGAACAATCTGAGGGTGATGGGCATCCCGGAGGCGATACCGGACGCCGAGCTGCAGCAGTACCTGGTGGGGCTGTTTTCCCCATTGCTGACGGGGGAAGCGGCTGGCGAGCGGATTCAGCTGGAACGTGCGCACCGGGTGGGTAGCCGCAATGTGCGGGACTCTAGACCACGGGTGGTCCTTGTGAAGTTCTTACGCTTCCCCCAGAAGGAGACCATCTTGCGGGCGGCGCAAGTCCGCGGGGGCGTGGAGGCAGACAACGTGCGGATCCGGATAGCCCAAGATTACTCTCTGCACCTGAGCCAGCGCCGACGGGCTTATGCACCTTTATGCCAAAAATTGATTGACTGTCACATTAAATTTATGGTGCAATACCCGGCGCGCCTACACGTGATCCGGGATGGGCAGCGCCGGACTTTTGAGTCAGCGGAGGCAGCGGCGACGTATGTGGAGAATATCACTTCAGGGAGCGGAGCAGGATGAAGGCTCTCGATAAGAGGACGTATGTTATTTTTACAAAAGGGGACCTTTACAAGACACTGCTGACTATTTTCGGAGTGTTCAGTGAATGGGCCTTAGTGGGGGCTATTCTTTTTTGAGCCACCTGATTTCTCTTTGACTCATGGCCCCGCTCAGGCCTTTGGGGGCTTGCCGAGAGCAGACCCCTAGAGGCTGGTGGTTGAGGGAGGTGGGTTGGAGGGGTTTTTTTTAGTGTTTTTGCTTTTGTTAACGTATGGGAGACTGGGTTTGGTTTGTTTTCTGATGCCTGTTTCTTGTTGTTTTTTTGCTGTGCTTAGTGTGTGCTGAGTAGCCCACTTCCATTTCAGGATTTGCACACTGACCGGAACGACTACACCGGGGGGGGGGTGGGGGTGGCGTGGGGGGGCCTGTTTTGCTCCCTAGAGCCTAGTATGTGCTGCTCCCCGTCCAGTCGCACTGCCAGTGCATGAGCCTGACTTGCCAACTTGGCCACTGGGTTACCCGGGGGGGGGGGGGACGACAGGACGACTGCTAGGGGATCTGCGGCAGGCTTGACATGAGCGCCCGATAGCCGGGAGGCTCGTGCACTGCCCTCCGGGAGCTGCTCCCCCCCTTTTATAGCGGCGGCCCACGCAGACCTTCGCAACCAGCCCTGTCGAAATGGTGAATCAGAGTGGTGCCGGCTATGTTCCACCCCCTGGTCAGCACGCCCTCCCCTGAACGGACATCTCGGCATATTATGAGCCTGTCCTTGTTCGGCGGTTAGCGTGAGCTTGGGGCGGGACGGCGTGGTAGGCCATGGACGTAGGGAGAGGGGGGGCCCGTACCATGTATTATGTTATAATATACTTTTGATGTAATGTTTTCCTTGTATGGCGGGCTCGAGTGCTAGGGGTGAGGGGCTACTAAGTTGGTTGGGGTGTCATGGCTTGTTTTTGATTGTGAAGGTAGGGGGCGGTGGGAGGGGTATGACTGATAGCGTGGGGCGGTGGAGCGTGCCACTGGAAGATCCATAGGAGAGGGGAGTGGTGGAATGTGGGAGAGAGGATCCATACCAATTGGGGTGGGGGGGGTTGGGGGGGAGGGAGTTGGGGGAGGGGGGGAAGGGAATGGGGGGAGGGGGGGGAGGTAGGTCGCACCAATAGCCATCCTCACGGCAAGTTTCCAGTAGAGCAGGGGGAGGGGGTTCCAGGCTGGGAGAGCCCTATCCCTGTTAACCAGCGATACCGGCCAGTTGGGTCTTGACACTGCCCCGCCGCTTTGAAAATTATCACCTGGAACGTATGCGGTTTAGGAAGCCCTATCAAGAGATATAAAGTTCTGCAGGCCTTAGCTCGGCAGAAATGTGACATAGCCTTCTTACAGGAAACCCACCAGACGGCTGAGGAGCATAGTAAACTGCGTCGTGACTGGGTCGGGCAGGTATGGGGGGCCCCGGCCTCCGGGAAGAGGGGAGGGGTGGCCATCCTGATTCATAAGCGGGTGCGCTGCTCCGTTGACATGGACGTGTGTGATGAGGCGGGACGATATCTGCTCTTGCACGGTACCTTGGAGGGGAAGCCGGTCATTCTGGGGACGATTTACGGTCCGAACTCTCTAGACCCTCACTTTTATGCTAACTTGGCCTCGAGAGTAGAGCAGATGCCTGAGTCCCCATTGGTGTTGGGAGGAGATCTCAATGGCGTTCTCGATGTTGAGCTGGATACATCCAGAGGGGGGGAAGCCCGGGAACGAGGGCCAGTGTCGCGGGTGTTGCAGCGCTTTAAGTCTCGTCTGGGGCTGGTGGATCCATGGAGGGTGCTACACCCGCTGGAGAAAGATTTCACCCACCTATCCCGAGCCCATGGCTCTGGCTCTCGCATTGACTACCTTCTGCTTTCCGGTGAAATTTTTGCCAGAGTGGGGGACGTGCAGATTGGGCCTTTCGAGATCTCCGACCACGCACCAGTGTGGCTGGAGTTGGGGTGGGGGAGGGAGACGGATCGGTCACGGATTTGGCGGTTCCCGCTGGAGCTCTATCGGGACGCTCAGTTTCATAAGTTCCTAGAACAACGGTGGCAAGAATTTGAAGACGACCACCACGGTCATCAGGGGGACCCCGAACTAGTGTGGGAGACGGCTAAAGTAGTATTACGGGGTGACATTATAGGGTTTGCGGCACGTAAGCGGCGGATGCTTGTGGAACGGATCCTCCGAATGGAAAAGCAGGTATCCCTACTGCGCAGGCGGTTGGCGCGGGCCCCGACCCCGGGGCTCCGAAAGGAGTTATGGGAAGCGAGAGTAGTTCTGAATGAACTGTTACACCAGAGAGCCAAGAAGTCGATTCTCTACTATAGATATAGGTTACAATGCTATGGAGACAAGCCTGGGCGCTTGCTGGCTCGCTGTTTACGGGGTCGGCGAGGCTATAACACAGTGGCAGCTCTGCGAGATGAGAATGGGACGCTGCAACAGGATAGTAGGGAGATAGGCCGAGTATTCCGGGGATTCTTCCAGAAACTATACACTGCGGAGAGCAGTTCATCATCGGATGTAGCGGACTATCTCCAGAAGCTCAAACTGCCCTCGCTTACAGCGGAGCAAAGCCTCGCCCTGGGCCGGCCGATTACCACTACAGAAGTGGAGTCGGTTATCGTCGCGGCTAGCTGTTTCAAGTCACCGGGACCTGACGGTTTGGGGGCCGAATTTTACAAATTGCTAACTAACCATGTTAGCCCAGCTCTGATGGCGGTGTATGCGCGACGGGTAGCACAAGGCGGCTTCAGGTGGGGGAACAACCATGCCCACATTACCTTGATCCCTAAACCGGGTAAAGACACGGAACAGCCTGCTTCTTATCGTCCGATCTCTTTATTAAATTTCGACCACAAGATATTCGCCAAGGTGTTGGCGGACAGATTGGCGGGATTTTTAGATGAATTGGTTCATAGCTCCCAGGTCGGCTTTGTGAAAGGGCGATACATTGTCCGCAATATGCGTAAGATCTTGGCGTCCCTGGAATGGGTGCATGCCCAGCATTTGCCTTCCCTATTGGTTAGCTTCGACGCGGAAAAGGCCTTCGACCGGGTCTCCTGGGATTACTTAAAGGCCTTGTTGCCGTGCTATGGTTTGGGGGCTCCCTTCTGTGCCATGATCGATTGCCTATACACCACCCCAACGGCGGGGATACTTTGCAATGGGGTGCTGTCTGAAGACTTCCCGCTAGAACGTGGCACTAGACAGGGCTGCCCTCTTTCACCACTGCTATTTGTTCTGTCCCTAGATCCCTTGATTTGGGCGGTGGAGGCCTCCCCGGCGATTCGGGGGGTGCGAATCGGGTCTCATACTTTTACTGTGTCGGCCTTTGCAGACGATCTCCTGGTGCATCTTCTGCACCCGGAGGAGTCACTACCGCATTTGTTGCAGGAATTCCAGACATACGGTCGCTTTGCCGGCTTGCGGATTAACAGAGATAAATCAGAGGCCTTGGATGTCTCCGGGACCTTGCAGCGGGATTGGGTGGGCCGGTTCCCCCTTAAGTGGGCCGCTTCTTATTTTACCTATCTAGGTATTCGGCTGACGTCTCAGCCGCAGGACCTTTATCGGTGCAATTTGGAATGGATGCTGACCCGTGTACGTTCCCAGCTGTTGGCATGGGGGTCATTACCGCTTTCTTTGTCCGGACGAGTGGCGGCAGTGAAGATGGTAATCTTACCCTGTTTGTTGTATTGGCTGCAAACCTTGCCGGTATGGTTGCTACGGAGAGACCTACATCGGCTGCAGAGAGTGCTGCGGGCTTTTCTGTGGCGTGGAACTCGGGCCCGTATCCCGCTAGTGCGGTTAATGGGGAAATGGCGGGAAGGGGGGATGGGGTTCCCAGACCTGGGTACGTACGCGCTGGCCTGTCAGGCCCGCCACCTTGGTGACTGGCTGGGTGGGACGGAGGTTTATACACCTACATCCCTGGAGGAGGCCTTGGTGGCTCCCCTCTCGTTGTTAGGAGCACTACATACGATGTCTCGGGATCTACCTGGCCGCTTAGGGTGCAGTGTCTTATTTGGGTCGGCTCAGCGGACCTGGCGGTATTTAAATAACAGGTGGGGGACGTCCTGGACGGTTTCTAGCTGGCTGCCTTTGCAGGGTAACGTATATTTTGCCCCAGGCTCGGGGACGCGGGGGTTTTGGGATTGGTGGCGCAGGGGTATCCGCTCTTTGGGCCATTTGGTCGATGCCACGGGACACTGTAAATCTTTTCAGGCTCTCTGTCAGGAGTACGCCCTGACCGTGCAACATACTTTTGCGTTTTTGCAGGTCTCCCACTATATCGGGTCCCTACCCAGAGTGGCGCTTGCATTGGAAAGGTCAGAGCAGCTACTTGGTTTCTTTGCACTAGGAGAGGACGTACCCCCCACGATAGCGGGCCTGCGAGCCCGATTGGACACTTTCCGCCCACGGGCCGATTATGGGGGGGTGGAAGCGGCGTGGGGGGCCGAGCTAGGGTGGAAGGTTTTTCCTAACACCGTTAACACCGCTCTGTGCCGGATTGCTGCGGTAGTGGAGGGGGCGCGGTGGCGGGAGGTGCAATTCAAGTGCATTACTAGAGCCCATTTCTCTCCCCGCAGAGCTCTGCACAGTCACTTGACGGAGGAGGGCTGTTGTCCACGCTGCCTGGCACCCTTAGCCAATTTGTTGCATATGTGGTGGTCGTGTCCCCATATTCGACAATATTGGACTCGTATCAGTGCGTATATCAATGACGTCCTACAGCAACGAGTGCGATGGACGGGCGCTTTTGTGGTTTTGGATAGGATGGACCCCCCCTACCCTGCCTGGCGCACAGATCGTATGCTCATGCGGAAGGCCTGTCTGGTGGGTAAGGGCCCTATCTTACGACTCTGGAGGGCGCAGAGTTCCCCTACGTTCATGGAATGGCGCAACTGTTTTCATCAGCTTATGCTGACGGAACGGTGGCGGGCGCAGGGCAGTGTCAAGCTCTGGACTACTTTTCTTTTGATATGGGGCCCATATATAGATACCTTGGGAGCCCGCTGTCGCAATGAGCTTCTACACGTTGGCCTTTAGTACAGTGATGGAACAGGGGGTGGAAGGGGGCTGCAGTGAGGAAGGCGGTGGGGCGGGGTAGAGAGGGTGCTGGGGGAAGGGATGCGACCAGGGGAGGGCAGAGGGGGGGAGGGGGGAGGGGGGTTACTGAATTAACCAAAACTTGTATTCATCTCCTGTATGTATTCCGGGGGGGATGAGAGTCCACCCCCTCGGCGGTTGTGTTTGCTTGTTTCCTGTTTGTTGGTGATGATTAAAATAAAGCTTATTAAAAAAAAAAACTCAACAGACAATGCCAGCCATGTCCCTGGAGGTCATGCAACCAGTTCAGATGCTGATTCCCACTAACCCCAACACTACATTACACTTTTTGCTGCCTTCAAAAGATTCAAAGAGTTCAGTGCAATACACGTACCACTGACACCCCCTCTGTGGTGTTTTTCCCCCCTCACTTCCCAGGTGGCTTCACCTCCCAAATCCCCTTTCTGCATAGAATGGCCTTCTGATGCTTCTCACTACTCTCCATCAGATGAAGGTATACAATCAGTGCAAAGCATACCTTGTTCCCAACAATGAGATGACCTCCATACCCCAGCTATTTCATTCCAGGAAGAAACATTCAAAGAAGAATCCATCAAAGACTATTCCTATCTGAAGTTCCTCCAAAGAATATCTAAGGTGCTTGCTCTAAGGAAGTCTCAAAGGGTACAGGTAAATGGAGCTGTAGTATGCAGCGAGGGGGCAGGACACAAACCCACGGAGCCAGGTGGAGGGTTAAAGGAAAAATGCTTTATTTATAGGGAGTTCACAGCAGTAGCAGAGAAATATTTCTCCCCTCCCCAAAAGTTCCTTCACTCTGGGTTTACAGCAGTAGCAGAGAAACAGTTCTCCCCTCCCCCAAAGTTCTTTCACTCTGGGTTTCACAGCATTAGCAGAGAAACAATTCTCCCTTCTTCTAAGGTTCTTCACTCTGGATTCACAGCAGTAGCAGAGAAATAGTTCTCTTCTTCTCCAAAGTTCCCACACTCTGGGCTTCATAGCATTACTACCACAAGCCTGCTGACCAACGTGGAAACATCCCGGCTTCCTGTAGTGTCTGCTTATAAATAGGTGGTCACTCCATACTCTGGAACACCTCAGGCTCTTCTGTCCCCCTCTCTATCACTTCCCTCCCGATTAAAAGGGTTGTCCCTGGCCACACCCTTCCCGGGCATATTCAAGCTGGGTTTCTTAAAGGGACCCGGCTTTTGGTGCGTAAATGGGCATGTCCTTAGTCTGGCTGGAGGTATATCAGTACAGGGGATGGGGAGCTCCTCGTACACATTCCTACGGAAAAAAATCCCTTGAACCTACCTAAACCTTCCCATAAAACATAAACACAATTACCAAAAAAATAATGTATGTTTTATGGGAAGGTTTAGGTAGGTTCAAGGGATTTTTTCCATAGGAATATTTATTTGTTTTCCCTTGTTGTAGTGGTTTGTGTTAATCAGAGCTTCTCATACAACCCATCACATACCCTCCCCCCTCAGCACAGCCCTATGTGGGTGAGCAGCCAGTGGTGCCCAAGCGGGACAGAAAGTCCGTGTTCAGATGTGCCTTGCCAGCCCGATGTCAGACTTCATAAAAGGTAAGGAACCAGCGCAGGATCCAACAGTGTGTGTCCTTATGTTGCGCCAGCCACTTGAGCGGCTGATGATCCATGACCAACGTGAAGGGGTGACCCAGTAGACAATATTGGAACGTCTCTAGGGCCCATTTGATCGCCAGGGCCTCCTTCTCAATCGTAGCATACTTTTGTTCCCTGGGCAGCAACTTACGGCTAATTAGTGCCACACCTGGTGTTCTTTACCCTCCATGTCCTGGGCCAGGATGGCCCCAAGACCCACTGTCGAAGGAAGCATCTGTCTGGACAATGAAAGGCCTTGTGAAATCTGGGCTAACCAGGAACAGTCTAGAGCACAAAGCTGCCTTTAACTTCCCAAAGGTCTCCTCCACCTCGGTAGTCCAGAGGACCTTGCCTGGAGCTTTTGGAGGAGCCGAGTCAAGAGTTTGGCGGTTGCCACCATCTGCAGAATGAACTGGCGATAATATCTGACCATACCCAGAAAGGCCCGTACTTGTGTTTTATTCTCAGGCACTGTTATTTGGGAAATAGTCTCCACCTTCTTGACTTGTGGTCGTACTTGACCATTCCCCACTGTATATCCTAGATATTGGGCCTCTTTACCTCCCAGGAAGCATTTGCGTGGGTTGGCTGTCAGGCCGGCTTTCTTCAGACTTATCAGCACAGCCTGTAGATGGGACAAGTGCATTCCCCAGTCGTGATTGTAGATTACGATGTCATCGAGGTAGGCGGCTGCATATCCCCCATGGGGTCTTAGTAGGCGATCGACCAGGCGCTGGAACGTAGCAGGAGCTCCTGAAGCCCAAAAGGCAGGACCCTGAAGTGAAATAGACCTTGAGGTGTCGAGAATGTGATCTTCTCCTTGGCAGCCGGCATTAGAGGACTCTGCCAATATCCCTTTGTCAAATCAAATGTTGAAATAAATTGGGCTCCCCCGAGGCACTTAATAAGGTCATCCAGTCAGGGCATGGGATAAGCATCACACTTTGAAACTGCATTTACTTTCCAGAAGTCAATGCAAAACAGATGCTTCCGTCCAGCTTAGGCACTAGCACAATGGGGGATGGACCAGTCGCTTTGGGATTCTTCTATCACACCCAACTTCAGCATTTCTTCTACCTCCTTCACCACGGCTTGCCTTCATGCTTTTGGGAGTCGGTAGGGTAGTTGGCATACCGTTAAGCTGGGATCTGTGATGATATTGTGGTAGACAAGGTGGGTATGTCCTGGAACCTGGGAAAACACATCCTTACTCCTCTGGACCTGCTGTTCTAAGTCCCCCTTCTGGGTAATTGTCAGGTGTTCTCCGAAAAGAACTTGGCCCGGTTCAGAGGACAACAGGCCCAAACTCCTCTTCATAGACCATCGTTGTTAGGGTCGGAGTCTACTTTTTCAGAAGACTGATGTGGTAGATTGCCAGCTTTTTCCTTTTATCCGGTTGCACAATCTTATAATTGAAGGGCCCCATCTGTTCAATGACTTCATATGAGCCCTGCCATTTACAAAACAGTTTATATTCTCTGAGACCAAAAGTAACAGCAGCACCCGATCCCCGGGCTGGAAGGTCAGCTGCACTGCCCCCCGTTTATGGGCCCAGACTTGACTCTCCTGGGCTTTCTCCAGGTGCTGTCTGGCTGATGCTCCCACTTTCTTTATACGTTCCTGCATTTGCAGGACATAATCCACTAGATTCCGACTGGGGTTGGGTATCTGCATGATCCCTTGGAGCTGTTGACTGTACAGCAACTCAAAGGGGGAAAACCCGGTCGAGCTCTGGGGTACTTCCCTGACAGTGAACAGAAGGTAAGGGAGTAACAGATCCCAGTCTTTCCCCTCTTCAGTCACAAACTTCTTCAACATCTGTTTTGATGTTTTATTGAAGCACTCAAACAGGCCATCGGTTTGGGGATGATATACTGAGGTCCGCAAGGTTTTGACCTTCAATAGGTTGCACAATTGTTTCATTACACAAGATACAAATGGTGTTCCTTGGTCTGTAATGATTTCAGCTGGGATCCCCAGTCAGGAAAACATCTCCCAAAGAGCACTGGCTAATGTAATGGTCTTTGTATTTCGCACGGCTATCGCTTCTGGATACCGTGTGGCATAGTCCATGACCACCAGGATGAATCTATTTCCCCGGGGAATACGCTCCAGGGGTCCCATCAAATCCATCATAACCCTTTCAAATGGGGTGTCGACAATGGACATGGGCACAAGGGAGGCAGGTCTAACCTTTACCGGACTGTGAAGTTGGCAGGTAGGGCAGGACCGACAAAAGAGCTGCACTTGCTTGTAAAGCCCCAGCCAGTAAAACTGAGCCAGGATCCACACTTGGGTCTTGTCCACTCCTAGCTGCAGTGGTCCTCAAGGTTTCCAGTCTTGATGTCTGGCCCACTTTGGATCTGGCCAGCCTTGTCCCCCTCATCCTGGGTGTCTCAGCTACCGACTGTGCTTCATAAAAGCCTTCCACTATCTCTACAGCACTGTCCAGGATCAGTTTGGCAAACTGGCGCACCCACTGTTTCTTAGGGGAAGACAAGCCTTCTAAAAATTGTTCGAGCAGGACAATTTTGGCTACTTCCACTCCTATCTTATCTTCTGGTAGCCACTTCCATGTCACCTCCTTCAGCCTGTAGAAGAAGCTCTGGGGGTTCTCTGTAGGTCCCAGAGTTCCCTTCTGGAACCATTGGCGATAGGCTTTTGGCATACAGCCCGCTCACTTCAGTATAGCGGTTTTTACTGTCGCAGAGAGGGCCCTTCTATCCGGGTTGGCTTCTTGGTAGGTGGCTTGGCAGCTTCTTGTCAACAGCTTCCCTAGGTAAATAGCCCACCTCTCTCTGAGTTTTGTTGTAGTTCCAAATACCTTTGTAGTAATTGCTGTTGCTGGGTCCCTTGCGCCTGCAAGAACCTTTGTAATATCTATTGTTGCTGCTGTTGTTGCTGCTGTTGTCCCTCCACCAGGGCCTGGAGTAATCTCTCCATTCTGGTTCTATCAGTGCCCACCTGTTCAGGTAGGAGAAAGGGGAAAGAAAAAAAACCTCCTGCCTGTCTGGCACTAACTATACAGAAGGTGTGTCCTAATTCCGGCAGGGCTTGCCTCTTTAGCTGTATACTAAAACACTTCTTCCACAGGGTGAAGGTCTGAGCCCCAGAGGGACGTGGGGTGTTCTTCTGTCCTTCGGTCCACCTCTGCCACCATATGTAGAATACTGTGAGTGGGCAGGACGCAATCCCCCACGGAGCTAGGCAGAGAGTTAAAGGAAAAATGCTTTGTTTACAGGGAGTTCACAGCAGTAGCTGAGAAAACGGAGTTACTTACCTGTAACTGGAGTTCTCCGTGGACAGCAGGATAAGTCAGCCACACTTGGTGACGTCATCCGACGGCGCCGAGACGGAAGTACTCTCCATAGCTCAGAAGGGCTTTCCGCCCTTCTGAGCATGGGCCAACTGGCCCTGCCCCCTGGCCCGCCCCTAGCAAGCCAGTTCGTCACTAGCTGAGCCTTAGCCGCTAGGAGGCGGGCACTGAAGAGAGGCCGAGCCCCTTTCCAGGGGAGGAGGGCGGGTATTTGTGGCTGACTTATCCTGCTGTCCACGGAGAACTCCAGTTACAGGTAAGTAACTCCGTTTTCTCCTAGGACAAGCAGGATGAGTCAGCCACACTTGGTGCCTCCCAAGCTGTAATGCGATGCGGTGGAAGGGGGAGGCCGAGAGCAGGTTCAGGTGACACGTTATCAGGGCTGGAGTTTTGAAGAAGTGCCCTGGGGTACCTGGTGGTGGCGTTAACGCGCCATGTGTCAGTTTGTAATGTGCATGCACCCAGCACAATATGCGGTGCGTAGATTTAAATGGTGTGTGTGTGTGTGTGTGTGTGTGTGTCCATTTGAGGGGAGCGTGCAGTAATACTGAACGTGAAGCCATGCAGTCCCACTTAGTGCCTAAGCGGCAGCAGTGGTTGTGAGAGTCTATGGTCTCAATAGGCAGGTGCAGAGAATGGTCTCAGTGGGCAGGGATGCAGTAGCAGAGGGGCCCCAAGGCTGAGTTACGACCGTGGGCAGGGATAGCCACGGCAGCAATGATGTGAGCGTGGCAAGAATGGTGCAAGATTGACGCTCTAATGCAGCCACGGCAGTGAAGAGATCGCTGCGGCTGGGCTAGGACCAGCAGCAGTAGCGACAACACCACAAGTCCAGAACTTCAGAGCGATTCAATTGGAGCATTAATACCGCAAGGGCATGAGTAATGACTAATGTCCAGGCAGGAGGTAGCAGTCTAGAACCTAAGACTGCTAGGCGATACGTTTGTCCACGTGGTATGTAGTTTTGCAGGTGTCCCCTGCCAAGTATGGTCCAAACGTATGGCATGCATCCTTTTGCAGGCTGTTGATGTGTTCTTTGGCAATAGAGCCCTGTGCTCGCCCTTGGTACGGCTTAAGCCCCTGCGTGTACCTATGGTCGTTCCAGCGTGGAGCACGCGGACAGCAGAATTCCTAGAGGGAAATACGCCGGGACCGGTTGGCCAGGTTTAAAGAGATCACAAGCAACGAAGTTTGATCCCTTGTTGTTGATGTGCTGATTCGTGTATGTGTAGGGTCACATGCTATGAAGAGTTGGTTCTTGCTGCTCCTGGGCACGTAGCTGTGTAGGGCCGTGACGATGCCCAGGGCATGGGGTGTGTTGGTGGCATTACATGAGTGGAGGTATGCCATCCAGACTGACGTTTTGGGGCACCCTCCAAGACGCCTTGAGACTGTCAGTGTGAGTTTTGTCTGCAAGTGGTCATAAGGCAGCTGGCACAGTTGGGAGCTGCCGACCGCCCTGCCTGCTTCCAGATGCCTGTGTAGGCCTTGCAGGATTGAATTGGCCTTGCAGGATTGATTTGTTAGTATCAGATCAGGGGACAACAAATCAGGGCTGAATTGGCATTTGCCAACCATGTCACCCTCGCAAGTTATTCCTTGCCCACCCACATTTGGTGGTAGGAAGAAGGTATCCAGGAGTCCTAGGGCCCTATGTTTAGGGGAATGCGCTGATGATGATGGCCTGGCTCAGCCCGTTTTTAAACGGTTGTTCTTCCTGCTCTCCACGAGGTGGGTAGGCCGCTTTCTGGTCAGCCCCGCCGAGGGAGGCAGAGACTGAAGGCCAAGGGTTGCGAGTTCCTACATGCAGGTTAGTCTGGCAGTTGAGTCAGGAGCCTGCCTGGATGGATGGATGGGTATTGCTTCAGGGCGAAGCCTGGTGCGTCAAGGTTTTAGTCCTTCTTATAGAGAAGTGGGAACTTGTTCCCTTTCTGTGCTGGTGCGGGACTACGGCCACCTTGCTGACTGGGTGTGTGTGTGTGTGGCCGTAGAGTGCAGAATCATAGCGGTGTTCAGGCTGTGTATTCGCATCCCAACCAGACCTGCAGTCGGGTATGAATATGTGACTTTGTAACAATGTATCCGCCCTTGTGACCTTTTGTACAATGGTGATCCCCTGACCGACCTCGACTTCGCCATGTTTCACTCATGCCATCAGTGACCTGGGTTTAGAGATGCAGGGTTCTGTCGCCTTGCACTAAGGGCCATAGTAACCTGGGTTTGTGCCGCAGGACTCTTCTGTTTAGTGCCACAGATCTCGCTGACGGGGCCTGTGTGGTGCAGCATTCCTTCTGGAAGGATAGCATGATGGTTCTCTGTTGTCCCGATAGCATGATGTGTCCCTATTTCTGGGGAACAGGTGGAGCCAATTGTTCCTGTCTCTGGGTGACTGAGCGTAGTTACTGAGTGTAGCCAGGAGCTGTGGATCTTGGTATTGCCATTGGCCTTGAGAATTTTCACCAGGGATGCAGGCTTCAGCGTTAGGCCATGATATTCCGGGAAGTGCAGAGACATGTTCTACGAGGTCTGCGCTAGGTGCGTGGTGACCGCACTGTAGCCTATCGGGCTCGGGGGGAGGCATCCCGAGTCATGATGGTGATAATGTGTCCCTGAGAAATGCCTTGGGTGCCGTGGTGCCTAGTCAGCGCTTATGTTCACTCAACAACACCCAACTGATGTGAGGCTTCTAGTGGTGCACTAGGGAGCCGAGGGGGACAGGCATGGTTTGCTGAATCGGCCTCACGATGGCAAGGCAGGGCTGGCTCAATATCAAGATGGAAGAGACAGCAGTATCTGCCACAGGGGTCTGCCGATGAGAGTGGTCCCCCAAAGTTGTGTGGGGTGGGGGTGCTTTGGATGCTGTCCCTCCGGTCAGTAAATCGATGAACAGGGTAAATACAGGGTAAATGGGAGTCATAAGTAGAGTGGTAGCCACAACGTGGGGAGGTTGGCAGGGTCCGCCGGAAGTACTTCCTGGATCCTAGGGTGTCCACAGCCAGTACCTATCCATGACCTGGCTGGTTGAGGCTGGAGAGGGTCGCATATAGCTCCCTGATCTTTGTGGGTGAATTGAGGTCCATGCCAAGACTGGCATGGCTGTCCCAGGTAGCGTGGTGCTGAAGATGGGTGTTTATTAGAAGGCGACTGAATCAAGAGGCCTTTACATAGCCCCGGGTCGGGCCATCTAAACGACACAGTAGGTAATAGGACCATGCCTGATGAGTCGTGTTGTTTTGCCATACTCCCCTACCGGGAGTCCCTGGAGCAAGATGAAGTTGGCTGGGTGGTCGACCCTTCATGGACGCACAGACTTAATTTAATATGAGCAATAGCACAGGGTAAGGGTCTACTGTGCTGCCACTTCCTTCAAGGGAAGATAGTTGCCCTAGATTGAAGGAGGGGGGGGGATCACCTGGTGCTAGGAAGGTATACCGATCTCCTGGGATGGCGTCCAAACCCCTAGGCTACTCCTTCCCTCGGGTTTACAGGGCATGCAACATGATCTGCAGGGTCCACAGTCACGACCTGAATCTGTGACTCTATGCTCCAGGGCACGCAGGCTGTGTGTACAGTACCCCACTGTTGTCACCGTCGGGCTGTCCCGCGGAGATGCGGGATCCAGGTGATGTAGGACCGAGGTGATTGCGTCAAAAGGGGCGACGGAGCGGTGCCAGTGGCAAGCTCCTGCACCCCGCTGTCATATGTCAGCCCGGGTATGACGTGTATATCACCCTCCAGCCTCAGCACAGGGCCCTGGAACCCATTGCTGGAGGGAACCGTGATTTGCTCATGATCTTAGGGCATAGGATAGTAAGAAGGAGCACTGGAGGGGCAAGTGGCCTGTTCATGGCATGCTAGAGACCTGTTCATGAGCTGCTGTTCCAGCTGAATGATGTCTCAGACCAGCGGTACTTGCTGGTGTAGGCCGAAGGACCTGCGAGTGCTGACTGCTCCTTGATCTGGACCAAAGGTGCTCTGATCGTAGGTGTAGGTGGAATGAGCAGTGCGACTCAAGCCCCGGACCTTGCCAGACCGGCTGGTTGCACGGAGGCCACAAATCCAAGATCTGTGAATTATAAGGCTTGGACTGTGTATGTTTAGCCGCTGTGCCGAGTCATTACTCAGATCCAGAGTTATGGCAGTTTGGATTGCCATCGAAGTGTGGGGCTTGCTTCGCTGATGCAGAGTCCGGGTTGGTGACCGGCTGCATTTAAAAGTCGGAGTACCTCAGACAGCCTTACTCATTAACCCCACTGGGGGTTTGAACTTATGACCCTGGTTCAGCAGCCAATGTATCAACCATTGTGCTGTGCCTCTCTTGCTCCACAATTGAGCCCTTGGTAGGAGTTATAGGATCTGCTCATCCTGAACCAGGCGTTCTGCTTGGTAGTGCTGTCCTCAGTGGTAAATGACGACACTGGTGCTTTGCTGCACTGGAGCAGTAAAACAGTGAAGAGAGGCCTCTGAAGCAGCTCTGAAGCCCAGTACAGATACTCTCTCTTGGGTGCATCCCGCTGCAGTGCCGAGGTACAGAGGGCATGCTGAGAGTCTCCTGACCTCTGATCCTAGAGGTGGCCGGTCCCGATGCTGGCAGTGAGTGTTACCAAAAAAAAACCTCCCCAGCTGCTCGTACCTTGGCGCGGAGGGCGGGAGCGTGGTGGTTGCACTGCCAAGCTTCGTGGCTGATCTGGCATCGGAGCGGGGAACAGGAGCACGAACATAGGTGCACAAATCCCCGGCTGCTCCGGCATCAGCACGGAGAGAGGGGCGATCGGTTCTGCTACTCTCTGCGCCGGCGCCAGAGCGTCGGCGCCGTTCGTGCAGACGCCTCTGCACAGAACGGGACCGTCGGCGATAGGGGTGTCCTTTGTAAGCGGCTCCTCCTCCAAGCTGCGTCGGCCAATGGCGCTGCAGGGGGAGGAGCCGGGCCCGTGATGTAATCGGGCAAGATGGCCGCCGCCATGTAGGGCCTCGTGGCCAGCCGGAGGGGAATGCTGGAGGCATTTCAGAACTCCCCAGGACAAGCAGGACCGGAGTAACGCTAGGAGGGAGGCGTTTGAAGACTCCAGTGCGTCGAGGGAGGCATTTGAAGCTTCAGAGTGCCGAAGGGCAGGCTCGGACATCCACCGGAGGCCCGCAGCTGGGGGCCTCAGAGGCAAGAAGGCCGCCTTCACGATTCACCTGTGTGGGATCTCCAACACTTAGGAGAGGAGGCAGGCCGGATGGACCGAGCCCTTTCTAGGCACTAGCTCTTCCTGGGCTGCCTACTGCCTCACCGGGAGCTTCCTTTCAGCCGACTTGTAGAGAGAGAGAGAGGTAGGAGGCTGGCCGGGGACGGAGGCCTATTAGGCACGTCCTGGGCTGCCACATTCTGGGATCCGTGGAGAGGCAGGAGAGAGGTAGGGGGCTGGCCGGGGACGGAGGCCTTAAAGGCACGTCCTGGGCTGCCACCTTCTGGGATCCGTTGTGCTGCCTGGGAATTTTTCTGCCGACTTGAGGAAGAGAGAGGTAGGGGGCTGGCCGGGGACGGAGGCCTTAAAGGCACGTCCTGGGCTGCCACATTCTGGGATCCGTTGTTTTCTTGTTCAACCTGGATCAGGAGGAGCTCTTCTGTAATTCCAGGTTTCTGATGATATATAACTTAGGCTCTAGAAAGAAAGCATCAGAGATAGCGTTAGAATTTTTAAAACAAGGATTCCTCTTTCCTTCAGATGTGAAATTTCAGTTGGAGAGTAGAGAGGTCCGTCTTGCTGGCAAGGCGGAAGAAGTGAAACTGGCTTGCTAGGGGCGGGCCAGGGGGCAGGGCCAGTTGGCCCATGCTCAGAAGGGCGGAAAGCCCTTCTGAGCTATGGAGAGTACTTCTGTCTCGGCGCCGTCGGATGACGTCACCAAGTGTGGCTGACTCATCCTGCTTGTCCTAGGAGAAATAATTCTCCCCGTCCCCAAAGTTCCTTTACTCTGGGTTCAACAGCAGCAGAGAAATAGTTCACCCCTCTCCCAAAATTCCTTCACTCTGGATTTCACAGCTTTAGAGAAAAAGGAGCCAAATGACGAAAACTGGAAACAACATAAGCACTGGCAAGTTAGATGCAAGGCATTGATAAGGAAGGCAAAGAGAGAATTTGAGAAGAAGCTTGCTGTGGAAGCAAAAACACATAATAAATAATTTTTCAAGTACATTCGTAGCAAAAAACCTGTGAGAGAGTCAGTTGCACCATTAGATGATAGAGGTAAAAGGGGCACTAAGAGGGGACAAGGCTATAGAGGAGAGACTGAATGAATTCTTTGCTTTGGTTTTTACTGAGGAAGATGTAGAGATGTTACCCATGACTAAACTGGTATTTAAAGGTGATGCCGCAGAAGAACTGAAAGAAATATAGATACACCGGGAAGATGTATACAACTATTTGATAAACTGAAGATTAGCAAATCACCTGGAACGGATGGTGTTGAAAGAACTGAAATATAGAGATTTCAGATCTACTATTAGTAATCTGTGAACTATCATTAAAATAATCTGTAATATCTGAAGATTGAGGGATAGCCAATGTAACTCCAATTTTTGAAAAGAGTTCCAGGGATGATTGGGAAACTACAGACCAGTGAGCCTGATGTCAGTACCAGGAAAAATTTAGAAACCATTATAAAGAACAAAATTACCGAGCATGTAGATAGTCATGGTTTAATGGAATACAGCCAACATGGCTTTAGCCAAGGAAGATCTTGTCTTACTAATTGGTTATGTTTTTTTGAAGGTGTGAATAAACAGGTAGACAAAAATGAGTTGGTTGATATAGCGTATCTGGATTTTTGGAAAGCCTTTGACATGGTCCCTCATGAGAAACTCTTGGCGAAATTAAAAAATCATGGGATAGGAGGCAGTGTACTATTGTGGATCAGGAATTGGTTAAAAAATAGAAAGCAGAGGGTAGGGCTTAATGGCCAATTTTCCCAGTGGAAAAAGGTGAATATTGGAGAACCCCAGGGATCTGTGCTGGCTCCGCTGCTTTTTAACATATTCGTAAATGACCTGGAAATGGGAATAAGGAGTGAGGTAATCAAATTTGCAGATGACACAAAATTATTTAAAGTTGTTAAAACCAAAGAGGATTGTGAAAAATTGCAAGACCTTGATAAATTGGATGTTCAAATGACAGATGAAATTTAATGTGGACAAGTGCACCTAGGAAAGAACAACCCAAACTATGGTTACACGATGCAAGATTTCATATTAGGAACCACCACCCAGGAAAAAGATTTAGGTGTCATCGTGGATAGCATGTTGAAACCCTCTGTCCAGTGTGCGGCAGCAGCCAAGAAAGCAAATAGAATGCTAGGAATCATAAGAAAAGGAATGGAGAATAAAACAAAGGATATTATAATGCCTCTGTATCGTTCCATGGTGCGACCACATCTTGAATATTGTGTGCAGTTCTGGTCACCGTATCTTAAAAAGGATATAGCATTATTAGAAAAGGTTCAGAGAAGAGCCACTAAAATGGTAAAGGAGATGAAAGGATATCCTATGAAAAGAGGCTAAAAAGGCTAGGCTCGTCAACCTGGAAAAAAGATGGCTGAGGGGAGATATGATAGAGGTCTATAAATTAATGAATGGAATGGAACGGGTAAATGTAGATTCATTGTTTACGCTATCAGAATATAGAAAGACTAGGGGGCATGCAATAAAGCTACAGTGTAACCTATTTAATAAGAGAAAATATTTTTTCACTCAACACATAATCACACTCTGGAATTCGTTACCGGAGGATGTAGTAAAAGCTGTTAGTGTAGCTGGGTTTAAAAAAGGTTTGGACATGTTCATGGAGGAAAGGTCCATAAACCATTATTAAAGAGAACCCGGGAAATCCACTGCTTGCCACAATACAAGCATTGTGGAACATGTGTAATTTGGGAAAACTACTAGGTACTTGTGACCTAGAATGGCCACTGTTGGAAATAGGATATTGGGCTAGATGGACCTTGGTCTGACCTAGTATGGCATATCTTATGTTTGTATGTTCTCTTCCACTCTGGGCTTCACAGCATTAGCAGAGAAACAGTTCTCCACTCCTCCAGAGTTCCTGCACTCTGGGTTTCACAGCATTACTGCCACAAGTCTGCTGACCAACATGGAAACACCCCAGCTCCTACCTTCATGAGTGTCTCCTTACTCCGGAGCACCTCAGGCTCTTCTCTCCCCCTCTCTGTCTCTTCCCTTCCAGTTAAAAGGGTTGTCCCCGGCCACACCCTTCCTAGGTATATTCAAGCCAGGCTCCTTAAAGGGGCCCGGCTTCTGGTGCTTAAAGGGGTATGTCCTTAGTCTGGCTTGAAGTATATCAACACAGGGGATGGGGAGCATCTCATACACCCTATCACAGGAGCTCATCCTGAGGAGAAGGATGTTATCAGTAGTATGCCACAGGGATCTGTCCCTAGTCTGATTCTTTTTAACATTTTTACAAGTAATACTGCAGAAAGGCTATCGGGTAAGGTTATCAAACTCTGCAACAGAGTAGACACCCAAGAAGGTGTAGATAACATGAGGAGGGATATAGTGAAGCTGCAAAAATCTAAGGAAGCGGTACAGTATAGGGGGTGAAGTGCTTCTTTCCATGAAAGAAGAGTGGGACCTAGGGGTGCTTGTTTCTGATGATCTTAAGGTAGAAAAGGCGACGGCGAAAGCCAGAAGGATGCTTGCGTACATAGGGATAGGAATGGCCAACGGGAAGAAGGAGATGATAGTTTCTCTGTAAAAGTCTCTGGTGCGACCTCATTTGGAATATTAGGTGTAATTTTGGAGATCACACCTTCAAAAGGATATAAACAGGATGGAGCCGGTGCAGAAGGTGGCTACTAAAATGGTCAGTGGGCTTAATCATAAGACATATAGGAACAGACTTAAAGATTCAATATGTATACATTGGAAGAAACTTGCAAATTGGTCCGTGTTTCACAGAGTAAGTATTACAAAATATTAGAAACACTCTGTATTACAACAAGAAAGTAAACTTGGCTATATCGCCGACTACTTGTATCAAAAACATGTATGTAAAACATCTACATATGGTTTCAAAGTAGATGACAACGTGGTCTCAGTATTACAGGGCTCAAGTCAGAAGAACCAACTGAACGCCCTACCTTAACATCAATGACCACTATCCTGTTGTCAGCTATTTTTCCAAAAAGTGCAAAACTTTAAACGTGGCTTTAAAATGCTTAGCTTAAAATGCTTAGCTTTAAATGGCTTTCCAAGCTTAGGCAAGAATGTTGCTTCCCAACGCATCAAGCGCTAAGCGTTTCTCCAAACAAGGGTTCTTCAGGGGAAACTTGCTAAGCTCTACAACGAAAAAAAGTTCAAATTAGCTTTTACTTTCAAATGGCAAAAAACTTTTTTTTAGTCACTATAATTATCCGCTTACTGTGACAAAGATTCCACCATTACCTTATACACCCGCTAGCGTCCCTGCTACAAAGAGTGTTTGTTGAACTGCTTAACGGTGGTAAAGAAAACGCTGCACATGATTTAATGGTGCATATTGTTGATACCACTCAACAACATTTAGTCACTCTTTCTGCTGAAATAGAAACCTTATTAGCTTCACTTCATTCTGAGGAGACCGCGGCAATATACGACACTAAAACGGCGGCGATGAAAACCCAATTGACAGCTCTGCAGGAGGAAGTAAAACAAACTAAAGAGAAGAAATTACGACGCGATTATATGGACTACACCAAGGGATATGTATATCCCTGGATGAACACCAAGCGTAAGCTTTTAACAAAACAGAGGCAAGTCACGTTTGAAAATACGTCCGAGGATACTGCATCGACTGATTCTGATGGAAAACCTCGTCGTAAGGATTTTTCCGAGGAGACCGACAAAGAAAAAAAGAAAAAAGTCAACAGCACTCGCAACAAATCAACACGGAGCGATCAATCTCGACGCAAAGTGTGAGTTCTTCAATAATTGACATCTCAGGGACAGTAATTTCTGACGAGATGCGTTTAATTTTAGAAAAGGGCTTGTCCTTTATTCCTTCCATTAAATTTGATTTTTTCAAGTTTAGAGTCGATTTGGAGAATTATATAAGGAAATTACATTTAAAGTTATTTTTTGCAGAATTTCCGTCATCACAATTGCATCAAGATCCACTGGCTGTTGGTTCCTCTTATGGACGAGTTACTTTGCCTTTGAAATCTAAATGGACTCCCCCGGGCCCCCTACATCCCTCTCTTCTTCTTTATCGGGATTTAATTTTACAGGATATGCAACGGGCGGCTAAATCTCAAAACAATTTTTACACCTCCTTGTCTTCATCTGAGAGGGGGGCCATACGCGAATTGCAATCCCGCCCCGACATCGTTATTAAAAGAGCGGATAAGGGGGGCGCGGTAGTCCTTTGGAACAGACAAGACTACTGCATAGAAGCTTATCGTCAACTGGATCAACAGATTTATAAAAAATTAACAGTGGATCCTACTGCTCTGCTTCAAGATCAGATACAGAGTCTAACAAAAGCAGCTTTAGAAGCCAAATTGATTTCAAAGAAGGAATACCAGTTCCTTAATCCTGTTGATCCAGTACTATCCAATTTCTATTTAGTTCCTAAGGTACATAAAAATCTCACAAAGCCTCCGGGTCGACCTATAGTGTCGACTCGTGGATCGGTATTAGAACCACTGTCGATGTACTTGGATTCATATTTAAGACCTTTGTTGGCTTCCATTCCATCGTACATTAAGGACTCGACTCATTTTTTAAATATTCTTCATGAACATGAATCTTTATCAACTGAGGAGGGGGTCCTTCTAGTCACCCTAGACGTGACGTCTCTCTATACAGTAATTCCTCAACAGCAGGCGTATGTAGTGGTCATGTCAGCTTTGAGAAGTCGGGGAGATCTATCTGATTCCCTGCTCGCGTTTTTGTCTCATATAGCGGAATTGGTCTTATATCACAATTTTTTTGTTTTTGAACAACAAATATTTCATCAGATATCTGGAGTGGCCATGGGGGCCACATGTGCCCCCTCAGTGGCCAACCTTTATATGTACCAATTTGAGTCGAGATGGATTCAACACTCTCCTTCTCAAAGCGCAGTGAAGGTCTGGAGGCGTTATATTGACGACATATTTGTCGTCTGGCAAGGCACTGGTTCTTCTTTACAAGACTTTTTTGAATGGCTAAACTCCTGTGACCCTAACATTAAGTTTACAATTACTAGTCATGAATCTCAAATCTCCTTTCTTGATGTGTCAGTGAAGAAAACAGCAACGGGGTGGCATACTTCCATTCATCAAAAGCTAACTGATAGGAATACTCTCTTGCATTATTCCAGTGCTCATCCCCGGCCGTTACGTAATGGATTGCCTGTTTCTCAATTTATCCGGTATAGACGGAATTGTAGTTCCTTGGATGAATACAAACGACAAGCAGTACAACTACAAAATAAGTTTTATCAGCGTGGATATCCAAAGAAGATCGTCAAGGAAGCCTACACTAGGGCGCGTTTTATTAATAGGGATCTTCTTTTACAACCTGCAACTCAACCGGAATCGACATCAGATTGTGTTAATTTTATAACAACTTTTTCTCCACTAAGTCATCATTTGCAGAGGAGTTTGGATCGACATAAAGACATCTTGTCTACTATACCGGGGCTAGAACATTACTCTGTTCGCTGTGTCTGGCAAAGTCAGAAGAATCTTAAAGATTTATTAAGCCCGACAGTTTTACGGCCACTGGATGCAGGGGATGTGGGTGATCGGGGGCATAAGGCCTGTGGCGAGTGTACCATATGCGCTATAACACAGGATTGCAGCAGTTTTTCACACAATGGTAGTACATATCAGTTGCATAGTAGCACTTCCTGCGGCTCTTCCAATGTGGTCTATTGTATCCAATGCCCATGCCCCTTGCTATACATTGGTAAGACTAACCGGCACTTCAGAATACGTATGAATGAGCACAAAAGCAAGTTAAAGTGCAAACGTTTAGAAGCTCCGATAGTTGAACATTGCCTATCAATGCATCACGCGTTTGAAGATTTACGCTGCTTTTGCATTACTCAAATATTTCGCCCGCAGCAAGGACGCACTAGGGATCAAATTTTGATATATGCGGAACAACGGTGGATCCATAAACTGCAGACAGTCAGTCCTCAGGGTTTAAATGCCCGTATAGAATGGGAGTCCTGCCTCTGACGTCATCTTGTTGGGGCTCTATTCATTATCATTCATTTTCAGCTGGGTCTATATAAGCTGCGCATGTGCAGCGTTTTCTTTACCACCGTTAAGCAGTTCAACAAAGACTCTTTGTAGCAGGGACGCTAGCGGATGTATAAGGTAATGGTGGAATCTTTGTCACAGTAAGCGGATAATTATAGTGACTAAAAAAAAGTTTTTTGCCATTTGAAAGTAAAAGCTAATTTGAACTTTTTTTCGTTGTAGAGCTTAGCAAGTTTCCCCTGAAGAACCCTTGTTTGGAGAAACGCTTAGCGCTTGATGCGTTGGGAAGCAACATCCTTGCCTAAGCTTGGAAAGCCATTTAAAGCTAAGCATTTTAAAGCCACGTTTAAAGTTTTGCACTTTTTGGAAAAATAGCTGACAACAGGATAGTGGTCATTGATGTTAAGGTAGGGCGTTCAGTTGGTTCTTCTGACTTGAGCCCGGTAATACTGAGACCACGTTGTCATCTACTTTGAAACCATATGTAGATGTTTTACATACATGTTTTTGATACAAGTAGTTGGCGATATAGCCAAGTTTACTTTCTTGTTGTAATACAGAGCGTTTCTAATACATTGGAAGAAAGACAGGAGAGTGAAGATATCATAGAGATGTTTAAATACCTCCATGGCATACATTCACAAGAAGAAAGCCTCTTTCACTTGAAAGAAAGCTCTGCAACTAGGTGACATAGGATGAAAATGAAAGGAGATAGACTCAGGATAATTTTCTGAACTATTTCTTTACAGAAAGAGTGGTAGATATGTAGAATAGTCTCCCAGTGGAGGTAGTGGAGATATAGACTAGTATACCTGAATTCAAGAAACCATGGGACAAATACAGAAGATCTCTAAAGGAAAAAAGGAACTATAATGACATAAAATGCAATCAGTGAATGCCTAATTTCTATTTGTCTACGAAGAAGGCCTATCAACACCACTATTATTCAGGTATATATGCCAACAACAGCTGCAGAAGAAGAAATGGATCAGTTCTATGAACAAGTACAAACTGAAAGTGACAGAACATGCAGATAAGATATGCTGATAGTCATGGACAACTGGAATGCAAAACTTGTCAACAAAAAAAAGGCAAAGTGGTTGGAAAATATGGGCTTGGCAACAGAAATGAAGCTGGTGAAAGACTAATGGAATTCTGCAAGACCAACAATCTATTCATCTCAGTCACTTCTTCCAGCAACACAAGTGGCGACTGTACACATGGATGTCACCCTATACAAAAATCAAAATTACTTCATTTGTGGAAGTCGACAATGGAAAGGCTCAATAACATCAATAAAAACAAAATCTGGCGCTGACTGTGGTACAGATCCCCAGCTACTAGTATAAAAAAGAGCAAGCCACTCATGAATGTAGCAAAATATGATCTTGAAAATATACCACTAGAATTTAAAGACTGCCTGTGAAATAGATTTGCTGCTATGGATACAAATGACAGAGCACCAGAAGAATTATGGGATGATATTAAGAAAGTTGTGCACAAAGAAAGTGAGAAGTCTCTACAAAAGGTGAAAAGGCAAAAATGGTCAAAATGGATAACTGAAGAAATTCTGAAAATTGCCGAGAAACACAGAGAGGCGAAAACCAGAGGAGAAAGGGAGGTAATCACAGAACTTAACAGAGATTTCCAACATGCGGCAAGACAAAAAAAGGAGAAGTACTACAATGATGCATGCAAGTTAATAGAATCAGAAACTATTAGAACAAGATCAGCTTTCCTAAAATTATGAGAGTTAAAAAGAAAATTTCAGCCTTGAATTGGAATGCTAAAAGATGCTCAATGATCCATATTGAATGATGCTGAGAAGATCAAAAAAAGGTGGAAAGAATACACAAAGTCATTATACCATAAAGATCAAGTCGACCAACAGCCATTTCAATCTCTATCTTATGATCAGGAACCATTGATGATGAAAGAAGTTTAAGCAGTATTGGAAATATTATCAAAGAACAAAGCACCAGGTATTGATAGCATTCCCATTGAAGTATTACAGCAATCAGATGCAGTTGTTACAATACTTCAAGGCTCTGTCAGGAAATTTGGAAGACAACATCATGGCCAACTGACTGGAAAAGATCTGTTCATACCAGTACTGAAGAAAGGTGATCTAACCGACTGTGGAAATTATCATGCAATCACTCAAATTCCAAACACTATCAAGATTCTACTCAAAATTATTCAGTGGAGACTACAAATATACCTGGAACGAGAACTGCCTGAAGTGCAAGCAGGGTTCAGGAAAGAGTGAGGAACGAGAGACATCATTGTGAGTTTGCGATGGATTCTTGAAAAGGCAAAAGAATACCAAAATGATATGTATTTGTAATTTATTGAATACAGTAAGGCTTTTGATTGTGTAAATCATGAAAAACTGGGCCATATTAAGAAGCATGGGTATATCAGAACACCTGATAGTTCTCATGAGCAACCTTAACATTGATCAAGGAGCAACTGTTAGAATGGAACAAGGAGAAACAGAATGGTTTAAAATCAGCAAAGGTGTACCAGGCTGCATACTTTTCCCTTTCCTGTTTAATTTATATGCTGAACAAATTAGCAGAGAAGCAGAATCTTATGAAGACAACTGATATATGAAGATTAGTGGAACACTCATCAACAACCTTCGCTATGCTGATGATACCACGTTACTGGCTGGAAGTGAAGACGATCAAAACATTTGCTTATCAAAATTAAGGAAAGTATTCTTAAAATCGGCTTGCACCTTAGCATGAAGAAGACAAAAATAATCAATAATTTTATCTTTGATGGAGAAGAAATAGAAATAGTAGACAACTTTAATTTGCTTGGATCATAACTAATAAAGAAACAACAAGCCATCAAGAAATCAGACAATGCATTGCTCTTGGCAGAATGGCTATGAAGGGCCTAAACAATATTCTCAAGTGCAGAGATGTACGAGTATCTCTGCATACAAAGATTCAACTTGTCAAACCATGGTATTTACAATAACGCCATATAAATGTGAAAGTTGGAAAGTGAAGAAAGACAGGAGGAAAATTAATGCCTTTGCAGTATGGTACTGATGAAGAATACTGTCTATAATGAACCGCCTGTATAACAAATCAGTAGGTACTAGAGGAGATAAAATCTAAACTCTAGAAGCTCAAATGACTTCAGCTTTCCTACTTTGGACATATATACTGCAACGAGAAAGATCATTCAAGAAAGACATCATTCTTGACAAGATTGAAAGTCAGCACAAAAGAGGAAGGCCAGCAATGCAATGAATGGATACAATAACAGCAGCTATGGGTGCCACTCTATCAACATTTTGCCACCTTTCTGAAAACCAAACACAGTTTAAGATTGTGAAGGTTGCCATGAGTCGACACCAACTCAATGGCACTTAACAATAACAACAACAACAGAGTTTATCAATTGGTATGGAAGGGCAGATTGGATAGGCTGTGTGGTCTTCATGTTTCTATATTTCTATTTTTTAAATCAGCCACCACTGAAAATGTTTCTCTGGCCATCTTCCAAAGTTAGGGGAGTGGGACAAAGATCATTGCAGGCTTTTTCACTCCCAGAGAGGTTAGGAGAGAAGGGGAGCTGTGGAAGGGGGAACCAGGACAATCAGGTTTACATCCCCGTGCTCTTAGGCCAGTTCAGCCAGCCCTAGCCCACTTGCTTCAGTGGGATACACTGAAACTTGCCTGCAGTACTGAGAAAGAGGAACAATCAGCACCTTTAATTGCAGCATTTGGCTGTGTTAAGTGGGAGGCAGGCTTTCTAGGCATGCCAGAGATGAACGATTCAGGCAGGGCCGAGAGGAAGCAGATTTCAGTGAGGTATACCACATGCAGCATGGCAGTGCTGGCTGAACACAGCAAACACAGAATGGCCTGTGGTTCTGGATGCAATGATCTTGCCACTCAAGACTGACATTGGCATTGTGTAGAGAATCAGTGGCAGGAGCCTGGCCTGGTTTCGGGAAAGTCTGAGTGATCAGTAACTCTGGCACAGATGAGAACCATAGCATTGGTGGCCATGGTACAACAACTTGGCAAGGCTTCTGCTGGAGGAACCACTGATGTTTCTGGAAACTGAGAGTCTCCTGGTAAATGACCCGATCCAGAAGCTAGATGTATGTTGGTTCTTTCTTATGGCTTAGCCTTTGAGAGGGCACATTCCTGAAGAAAGGCTATTCAGGTGGTATGATTTCCACTCTGTTGTAATTGAGAAAAGACTGACTTCTTTAGCCTATGTCTGTTTAGAGGATCTTCGAGGCTTGGTGTGAAAAGTAAGGGATCAGGATTCTATGGTTGTCACAGCCAGACATTCTGGCCTTCCTTCAGGATGGTTTGGAGAAAGGACTGGCCTTGAACTGCAGGACCATTCAGTGTCAACTCATCCAGATGGTAGACATTGTCTGTGATTTTTTTTGTTTGTTTGTTTTTTTGTTTATTGCATTTGATAAAAACCGCCTTTCTATAGCAATCAAGGCGGTGTACAATCGACAAACAATCAAGAAAAGGCCAAAGGCCAGTGAGATAGAAAAGAAAATTTACAATTCTCTGATAGGAAAGTAGGAGAGAAAAGCGAGACGGGACAGGACATAAGAAGGTATAGTTCTGGGAGGGAGATAAAGAGGTGGGGGAGAGAAGAGGTTACACGAAAGGGGAGGGAAGGTCGAAGGCCAGGGAAAAGAGATGAGTCTTCAGATTTCGTTTGAAGGTGGCATGATGGATTTCCAGACGGAGGGAGGAGGGGAGAGCATTCCAAAGAGCAGGGCCAGCAAAAAAGAAAGCAGAGGAACGGGTGGATTGTAGGTGGGCGCAAGAAGGAGAAGGAAGGGTAAGGCAATTGAGGTGAAAGGAGTGAGGGGTGTGCTTGGGAGAGTGAAAAGTAAAGAGATCCGTTAAGTATTGTGGGGTGCTGGTATGGAGAGCTTTATAAACCAATGTAAGGAGTTTGAATTGAGTGCGGAAGGGAACAGGTAACCAGTGAAGGTGGAAGAGCAGAGGTGTTATGTGGTCCCGGAGAGTGGAGTGAGTAACAAGGCGAGCTGCAGTATTTTGAATCCTTTGAAGCTGAGACAGTTGGGATTTGGGGAGACCAATGAATACTGAGTTGGAAAAGTCCACACGTGACATGACTAAAGATAGCAACAGAGTAGTGAGGGCTGAAGGGGAGAGAAAGGGACGAATCGCGCAAATTTGGTGAAGAAAGAAAAAGGAGGTCTTAGTAATGTGCGAAATGTGAGCGTGAAATGATAAGTCAGAATCAAAATGTACACCAAGATACCGGAAGGTGGAAACTAGAGGGACGGGAGTACCGGAAAAAGAGGGGGCCATCGAGGGGGGTGGGCGACTGTGAGAAAACCAAATTGCAATAGTCTTGGCTAGATTAAGGTGGAGACAGTTTTGTGTCAACCAGTTGGCTACATCAGAAAGACAAGAATTCAATGCAGAGAGGTCCGGACAGGAGGGGGAGGTGTGATGGAGCAAGACTATGTCGTCTGCATAATAGAAGGCGGATATACCAGACTGTTGTATTAGAAGGGCAAGGGGGGCCAGAAAGAGGTTGAAGAGAAGAGGGGCCAATACAGAACCCTGAGGGACCCCACATGGGAGGTGAAGTGATTCCGAGGGGGGGATAGAAGAAGAAGAGGAAAGAACTGTGCAAGACCGAGAGGAGAGAAAGGAGTGAAACCAGCGATGAACAACACTACAGAGACCCGCATCCCGTAAGCAGAGAAGAAGAAGGGAGTGGTCGACTAAGTCGAAAGCAGCCGAGAGGTCGAGGGCTACCGCCACCGAGATGTCACCATGATCGTGAGCAGCATGCAGTGCATTGGTGAACGCAAGTAGAACCGATTCAACACTGTGACCCTGACGGAATCCTGACTGACGGGGGTGAAGATAGTTAATAGAATCAAGGTGGTGTGAAAGTTGTGCAAAGACAATTTTTTCTAAAAGTTTAGAGAGAAAAGGGAGATTGGAAACAGGACGGTAGTGGGCGGGGACCAAGGGATCGAGTGAAGGATTTATGAGGATAGGATGGATCAAAGCATGCTTCCAGGAGTGGGGAAAGGTCCCTGTGATGTGTTTAAGCATTGGAGATCCTCTGCTCCTTTAGGGATCCAGTACTGCTTTGGGCCTTCTACAAGAGCACCAATATCAGCTGTGCAGGACTTTTTGCAGGCAGTGTAGGTCAGGCAAGGATGCAAAACTGCCATGAGTCTGAATCAATGCATTCCCCATTAAGGAGCCTTAGCCTTCTGCTTCCCTGCAAAGTTCTGCTAGAGTGGAGACCATCAAGGTTGCGGATCAGCGGAAAGCCTAGACACAAGGTCAGTGGATGGAGAAATCTCCAGGATGAAAATTAGCCCTTTGTCGACCACATCATGGCACAATGGAGCAGAATCTCTCACAATGAGAGTCCCTCTGTAGCTCTTGTCCAGCGTCAAAGCACACTGGGATCCAATGTTGGGGGGGGGGGGGGGTCAGAGGCTACACAAGAGGTTGGCACAATTGTAGACTCAGCAGGGGAGATTCTTGGCGATGACAGTCAGTTCCCTACCATGATATCTCCCTAATCCATGCAGCAGGCACATTGGTGCAAAGGTCCCCTGGAGGGATTGATCATCTTCATGTAAAGTAAATTGAAAAAAAAAAGAAAATAAATCGTGGAAAGCAGGATAATCATCTGCCTGGCCAGGCTGATGGAAAAGACAGAGATGGGAATGTGTTGGGCACTGTGGTGAGGTGACTAGAACATATTCAGAAGAGTCTTCTAAACTTTTCTGAGTTGCAGGAGAGCAGTTCCATCCATGGTGTCATTGGATAACGTCATCTCTGTGTGGCTGATTTCATTGTGCTTGTCCATGGTTTGGACAAGCAGTCAAGAAATCAGGTGATGCATTGCTTTTGGCAGAATGGCTATGAAGGACCTAGACAAGATTCTCAAGAACAGAGATATTTCTCTCCATGCAAAGAATCGACTCATTCAAGCCATGGTATTTTCAATAATGTCATATGGATGCGAATGTTGGACAGTGATAAAGATAGGAAGAAAAAAACAGTCAGTACTAGAGATCAAGCCTAAGCTTTCTTTAGAAGCTCAGATGACAAGACTTCGACTTTCATACTTTGGACACATCATGCAAAGAGAGAGATCATTAGAGAAAGACATCATGCTTGGCAAGGTAGAAGGTCAACACAAAAGAGGAAGGCCAGCAGTGAGATGGATCGATACAATAACAGCAACTATGGATGCCACTCTGTCAACAATGAAACGCCTAACTGAAGACCGAACACAGTTTAGAACAACTATCTAGAGGGTCGCCAGGAGTCGACACCAACTCGATGACACTTAACAATAACATACCAGGGACCAGACCTCCAGAATATAGTCTAATTATCTTTGAAGGTAAGGGTCACCTAATCAAAGCACATCATGTCCCCAACGTCCATAAATCACTCTTCAGTACTTGGGAGGTGTTGCCCCTTCCATTTCTTAACAAAAACTATTCAGGCAGCCATAAGTAGCTACCCAACTAGTCTAGTAAACTTTCCTAAATTATGTTCCTGTAAAGGTAGACCCAAAATAAAACGTTTCCTTATCGTCTCTCCAGTCCAGTCCCGGAATCTCTGGAGATTAAGGTTCCTCATGCAGGTTGGAGACTGAACAATGACATTCTTTGATGTCACTGGTACAAATACCCGAGGGACCGCCTCCTTGTTCCAGTTTGTTAAAGTCTCCAAGCAGCTGGAGGTTGATGAGCCCAGAGATTCTGGGCTCACTGGAGGGACAATTAAGCAGTATTCTTGAATGTATTTAAATTTATTTATTTAATCTATAATTGAGTTACAGTTGATTAGAAGTCCTGAGGGTCGCCCCCCCTCTCCTTTTAATTTCTACTCTGCCTGCTTAAAGCCGCGTTTATTTTTTCTGCCTTTGAGTTGTCTGGCTCAATTCATTTAGCAGATTTTTGTCTCCCGAACCTACTTACTTTAGATGAGGTGCGAAGAACGGCAGAGTCACTGCAGCTGAGAGGTGTTCCCTGAGAGGTGCACATGCAGACGAGCCGCCGGGGTTGGTAACAGTTTGTTTTTCAGCAGCGTTGCTATGCGGCGCTTCTGGTTTCTCCTCCGACGCTGAAGCCATCTTTACAGCTTAGCGTGGGAGAACCGGTTAATCTGAAAAAATCAAAGGATTTTCTCCTTGCTGCTGCACAGAGGTAAGAGTACTCTGCTGCGCAGTTAGTCTGCGATGACAGTTGGTTTCAGTGCAGGCTGTGCTGTTTGGCGCGTGCATGGGAAAACGGCAAAACAGTACATGAAGGGTTTTTGATACCGGAGTGGTCTCGTTTGAAGGGAGAAACTCCGTTTTTGGCGTTTTTTAAAAGGAATCGTTTTTAATCTCATTCTAATCTGTTTGGTGAGTGTGCTGATGCTCATGTAAAAAATAAATAAATAAAAAGATAAAGGCAAGAGAGTGTTACCAGATATCTGGTTGTTTCTTCAGAGCTATAGCGAAGTAATGCCTTCTAGGCCACAGTGTTTGGTTTGCGGCTCTAAGAGAGGAGCTTTATCTGAATCGGGGGTCTGTAGATCCTGCGTCCAGGAGACTGTAGATATGGAGCAGGTTTTAGAAACCAGTGCAGAAGGTGCTAAACTTGCTTCCTTATCTTTATTGGACGCTAATTCACCTCCGCAGCTCTTGCCAGAGCCTGTTGCAGGGCCTTCTTTTCCTGATGTGCCGCAGGTACCATCAATTCTGGTCGCCGTATCTTAAAAAGGATATAGAGATTTTAGAAAAGGTACAGAGAAGAGCCACCAAAATGGTAAAGGGGATGGAAGGATACTCCTATGAAGAAAGGCTAAAAAGGTTAGGGCTCTTTAACCTGGAAAAGAGACGGCTGAGGGGAGATATGATAGAAGTCTATAAATTAATGAACGGAGTGGAACGGGTAAACGTAGATCGATTGTTTACCTTATCAGAATATAGAAAGACTAGGGGACATGCAATGAAGCTACAGGGTAAACTATTTAAGACTAATAAAAGAAAATATTTTTTCACTCAACGTGTAATCAAACTCTGGAATTTGTTACCGGAGGATGTAGTAAAGGCTGTTAGTGTAGCTGGATTTAAAAAAGGTTTGGACAAGTTCCTGGAGGAAAGGTCCATAAACCATTATTAAGAAGTGACCGAAGATATCAATGCTTGACCCAGTACAAGCATTGTGGAACTTGTGTCTCTTGGGGAAACTGCTAGGTACATATGACCTAGATTGGCCACTGTTGGAAACAGAATACTGGGCTTGATGGACCTTGGTCTGACCCAGTATGGCATATCTTATGTTCTTATGTTCTTATAATATTTTCGTCAGGTTTGGCGGCGTTGTTTTCACAGGATTTTGTTTCTCTGCTTCAGCAAACATTTGGAAATGGTCAAAAAGGTCCACTACCCTCTGCCGGAGGGGATCTCGGAAGGAAGTGGCTGAGTATTCCTCTGGAAGTTGCTGAGGGTGCTGTTCCTATTAAGAAGGTTAAAACAGGGAAGGATCCACAGGAGCATTCGATAACCTCTGAAGAGATTCACTCAGATCCTTTGGATCCGGATTTGGAAGTTGAAGACGAATTAGAAGAAGGGAGAACTCACGGATCAGGAGGACCAGGCGAGAGTAGTTCGTGTTTTCCCTCGAGATGAGTTACCAGCGTTAATTATGGAAACACATAAAGCCCTTAATATGCCAGTTTCTGGGCCAGAGGAGGACTCCACATTGGAGGATCCTTTGTTGCAGGCATTTAGGAAAACGCAAAGGACTTTTCCCGTACACAGAGTTGTAAGGGAGATGATTCAACAAGAATGGGATATGCCTGAGGCTGGACTAAAGGGGTCCAGGGCACTGTTCCCTCTAAGCTGTGCGCGTGTGCGCGCGCACACACCTCGCTGAGCGAGCGCACATACTTTACAACAGAGCGCACAAAAATTACGGCTCTGATTCTGATAGAAAACAACACAGACGTCTTAAAATTTAAAAGTTATGATTGTAATTACTAGAAATTTCCTGCTTCATTTAGTAATCGTCTATTTTCATTTAATTTGATTAAATCAATGTGGTGTACATACTGTATTCTGACGTGTAGTCAAATTTTAAAGTATATAACTCCAAGTGTCGTTATATGGCGCACAAAAATTTAACTTTCCTTCAAAAGCTGCACACAGCTGATATTTTATGCACACACAGCCTACATAAAATTAGAGGGAACATTGGTCCAGGGTCATGGCTCAATTATATCCTCTACTGGATCAGGATCGGGAGTTGTTTAAGTCTCCCAGAGTAGATGCAGCAGTATCGGCTGTTACCAAAAAGACTACAATTCCGGTGGAAGGTGGTGCCGCCCTTAAGGAAAGCCATGATAGAAAGTTGGATAAGTTTTTAAAACAGGTGTTTGATGTCAATGCTTTATCTATTCAGGCTTAAGTTTGTGGAGCATGGGTAGCCAGAGCCTGTCTTCGTTGGTCTCAGCGAGTACACAGAGATAATGTGGAAGACTCTGCGACAGAAGCATCCCGGTTGGAGACTGGGGCAGCTTATTTAGCTGATATTCATTATGACCTTATTAGGGGTTTGTATAAGAGTATGGTTTCGGTTGTTGTAGCTAGAAGATATTTATGGCTGTGTAACTGGGCGGCAGATGCTTCTTCTAAAGCAAGGCTCACTAAGCTTCCTTTCAGGGGTAAGCTACTTTTTGGTGAGGACTTAGATAAATTGGTAAAAGACTTAGGGGAGTCTAAAGGCGGCAGGCTGCCAGAGGACAGGCAGAAGCTAGGATGTCCAACTCAGGCGTCTAGGGGCCAGTAGAGACTTTTGTCGTTTTCGTTCCACACGTTTCGGACAATTTCAGAGAGGGCATCAATATTTCAGAAGTCAGGGTTTTCGGGGTTTTTGAGGAGCAAGCAGGGGATTTGCAACCTCCTCTTCTTCTTCAAACCCTAGAAAATCACAATGAAGTAAGGAGGACCCAGGCGGATTTTATTCCCATGGGAGGTCGGCTACAGGAGTTTTATCCAGCCTGGGTTCAGATCACATCCGATCGGTGGGTGTTGGAGATCATTTGAGAAGGATATGCTCTGGAGTTTCAGCGCCCAGTGGTCGATTTGTTCATTCAATCTCCTTGCAAGGCACGCATCAAGTGTACAGCGGTGTGCGAACCTTGCAAAGACTTTTGAATCTCAAAGCTGTTGTTCTGGTACCGCCAAACCAACGTGGCTCCGGTCGATACTCCATCTATTTTGTGGTTCCAAAAAAGGAAGGGTCTTTTCGTCCAATTTTGGATTTTCAAAATGTAAATCATTGTCTTCGGGTGACTCATTTTCGCATGGAGACACTGAAGTCTGTAATAATGGCAGTAAGGAAGGGAGAGTTTCTTATGTCTCTGGATTTGTCAGAGGCGTATCTACACATTCCCATTCGTTTGGAGCATCAGAAATTTCTGAGATTTGCAGTTCCCATGGGTCATTTCCAGTTTCGGGCGTTGCCGTTCGGTTTAGCAACGGCCCCGTGAACGTTTACCAAGGTAATGGTAGTAGTTGCGGCAGCATTGAGAAAGGAAGGAATACTAGTTCACCCATATCTGGATGACTGGTTGATTCGGGCAAAGGAAAGCGAGTTGGCAACAGCCAGAGTAGGGGAATTTTTACAGAGTCTTGGTTGGGTTGTCAATATGGCAAAGAGCAAGTTGATTCCGTCACAGAATCTAGAACACCTGGGAGCTCGATTCAATACAAGAATAGGAAGGGTATTTCTTCCTCAGACGCGAGCGCTAGCATTAAGAGATCTGGTGCGCAGTTTCTTGAACAGAAAGGATCCCACTGCATGGCATTATTTACAGTTGCTCGGAACTATGGCAGCAACGTTAGACTTAGTTTCATGGGCAAGAACTCATATGCGACCGTTACAGAGAGCGTTACTAAGGAGGTGGTCGCATCAGAAAGATCCTCTCTCAAGGAGGCTACCCTGCCTTCTGGAGACGCATCAAGCTCTACAATGGTGGTTACAGCCGGAGATTCTAGAGGTGGGAATGCAGCTAGAATCGCCTGTTTGGATTCCTCTTACGACGGATGCTAGTCTTGTGGGCTGGGGAGCTGACTTCAAAGGAAGGTTTGTTCAAGGTCAATGGACCGATCAGGAAAAAGTTTGGTCATTCAACAGATTGGAGTTGAGGGCGGTAACCTTAGCTCTACAAGCCTTTCAATGTTATCTTCAGGGGAAGGCTGTTCGTGTTCTGTCAGACAACGCAACCGCAGTGGCTTACATCAACCGTCAAGGGGGCACAAGCAGTGTCTCTTTGGAAGCCAAAACCGAGCAGTTGTTCGTGTGGGCCGAGAGGAATTTGAAGGCTTTGTCTGCGACTCATGTAAGAGTAGTGGACAATGTGGAAGCCGATTTTTTGAGCCGGGTCAAAGTAGATCCAGGAGAGTGGGTTCTGCATCCGCAGGTATTCCAATTGATAATAAATCGTTGGGGAGCTCCAGTGATGGATCTCATGGCAACCTTCAAGTCAGCAAAAGTCAATCGGTTTTTCAGTCGAAGGCAAGAGAGAATGTCAGAGGGCCTAGACGCTCTCATTCTAAGGTGGCCAGAGGAGCAACTTCTGTACGTCTTCCCTCCGTGGGTATTGATAGGGCGTGTTCTACAAAGAGTAGAACAGCACAAGGGACTAGTAATATTGATAGCACCAGATTAGCCATGACGACCATGGTACGCGGATCTCTTAAGGTTATTAGTAGACCGTCCATGGCTCTTCCCGATGAGGGAAGATCTGTTGTGCCAGGGTCCATTACGCATGCCACAGGTGGCTCAATTCTCACTTACGGCTTGGCTCTTGAAAGGGCGAGGTTAAAGACCAGAGGTTACTCTTCGGCGGTGATTTCCACTTTGTTGAAAGCAAGGAAGAGATCTACCTTTTTGGCATATATTCGAATATTGAGAATATTCGAAGTATGGTGTGAAGGCAAGGGTTTTGAAGCATTAAAAGCTTCTATTTCTCAAATTCTATCTTTTTTGCAAAATGGGTTTGAGAAAGGATTAGCAGCTGCGTCATTGAGAGTGCAGTTGGCAGGTCTCTCTTGTTATAGAGGAAAAATAAGTGGTGAAGTGCTAGGAGCACATCCAGATGTGAAGCGTTTTTAGAGAGCAGTTTCACTGTTGAGGCCCCATGTAGACCAAGCGTTCCGTCTTGGAATCTCCATTTGGTGTTGGAGGCTTTGGTACGTGAACCATTTGAGCCATTGTCACAAGCATCATTAAAGAATCTTTCGCTCAAGGTAGTTTTTCTAGTAGCTATTTCGTTGGCATGAAGAATTTCGGAATTACAGGCATTGTCTTGTAGAAAGCCTTTTCTATTATTTTACGAAAAGAAGGTGGTTTTGAGACCAGTACCTTCGTTTCTACCCAAAGTAGTGTCGGCTTTTCATGTCAATCAAGAGGTTTTTTTACCAGTATTTGAAAATACTGCCAAGGAGATTCAGTTCAAAAGATTGCATCTTTTAGATGTTCGTAGAGCATTAAAGACGTATTTAAAGTGAACACAGGAATTCCATAAGACAGATAGGCTGTTTGTTCTTTTTGGAGGTGCAAGAAGAGGCCATGCAGCTTCCAAAGCGTTTATTGCCAGGTGGCTCAAGGAAGCTATAGCCTCAGCGTATTTGTTGAAGGGTAGGACAATACCTGATGGGCTTAAAGCGCATTCAACAAGGGCGCAAGCTGCGTCTTGGGCTGAGTACAGTTTAGTAGCGCCTGTGGACATCTGTAAAGTGGCTACTTGGTTATCGTTAAATTCCTTTGTAAAACATTATCGATTAGATGTACAGGCAGAAAGAGATACCTGTTTTGGATCGGCAGTGCTTCAGGCTGGCCTAGCAGGTCCCACCCATTAAAGATTTTACTGCTCTGTTACATCCCCAGAGATTCCAGGACTGGACTGGACTGGAGAGACGATAAGGAAGGTGAAATTAGACTTACCTGCTAATTGTTGTTCCTTGAGGAACTCCAGTCCAGTCCCGCATCCCTCCCTGATATGCTTTTGTCTGGACACAGGCCTGAAGCAAAGAGGTATAGTATTGTCATGGTAAGCTTATAAGGCAAGTATATGTCTTACAACCCATATGGGGAGGGGGAAAGTTTTGGGGGATCTTTATAAAGTATTATTACTCTATCGAGACGGAGGGCAGCCTATAATAGGAAAATTATAGTGCTACTTTAAGGGCACATTTTGTGTCTTAATTTATAGTTGAAGTTTGTTCATGTTTATTAAGGTTTGTTAAAGTTTAATAGCTATGTTAGTTACTTAATTGTTGCTCTGGTGAGTCTGCTTTGTCAATAGGTAAACCGGAGCAAGGAGGCGGTCCCTCGGGTATTTGTACCAGTGACATCAAAGAATGTCATTGTTCAGTCTCCAAGCTGCAGGAGGAACCTTAATCCCCAGAGATTCCAGGACTGGACTGGAGTTCCTCAAGGAACAACAATTAGCAGGTAAGTCTAATTTTGCCTTAGGATCCATGGAATATTCCTAGCTATAATTCCCACAAGTTGCATTTGAATTGTGGTGAAAGAGTAGCCTAGTGGTTAGAACAGCAGTGTGGTGGCTAAGAGGCTAGGGTTCAATTCCCATTGGCACCTGGGCAAGTCATTTTACCCTCCATTGCCTTGGACAAAAGGCCTGGCAATCTACTTCTAGTCACACCTTGCCAAGAAAACCCAGGGGCTGCTGGGTCCCCAGGAGTTAGCATTGACTTAATGGCATGCATTGCATTTAAATCTCCTTTCAATAGCCCTATATTTTAGAACACACCCAACACATTTTAAAAAATTGACCTCTCCCTTGCATACTTTCCAGCATCCCTGACACCCCTAGAGTGTAAGTGGTGTCATGTACAGTCTACAGGCTGCTTTGCACTAATGAGTCCCTCTTGAGGGACTTTGTCAGATGGCTTCTGAAAATCCAGGTACTCTATATCCACTGACTTTTCCTTATTCACATGTTTATTAACCCTTTCAAAAAAAAACCCTAAGAGATTGGTAAGGCAAAGCTTGACTTCATTGCTAAATCCATGGTTTTCTCCCCGACAGGTAGGCTTGTGTTTCCAGGATGTACAGGCAGCTCTATCCCTGGAGCCAGAGCATACTGAGGCTCATGTCTTGAAAATGAAATTAATGGCACAAGCTGGGGAAGCCAAGGTGCTGGCTGTCTGCAGAGCACTGGAAGGAAAGCAGCAGCAGGCCCTTCGGAAGATAAATTTGGCAATAGAGAATCAGCCCTTCGATGCCCAATATTATATTATCAGGTACCAACTACCACTCCATGTTAGTTACATTATACTCACTAATAGCATATGGGCTTATCATACAAATGTATTTTCCAATGCAACTTTGTCACTGTGAGAAAAAGCTTTACTTCTAACCAGGGAAATAACAGATTTTAGGCGTGTGTAAAACTAGGTGTTCAAATCCCTGCCAGTTATATTTCTGCAGTGGTGTCAGGTAGCAAGGTGTTAATTCCCCATATTTGTACATGTTTCACAATCTCAGACAAAAGGCTTTATTACATCAGACCTTTCATTTGATCTTAGCTGAAAGGCCATGAAGGGATCTTTTGCACTAAACTGATAGATACAGAACAAAAAGGTCTCCTGTAAAGTTAAGGGATAGCAGATTTAACTTCCTTCAGAAGAAGGGTTAAATTATAGAACATTTTTGCCAGCAGATGCATTATGGCTTCATCACTAAATCAACTCAACATTAATTGCACAAGGTTTTTTTTTTTTTTTCAGAGTACTACTAGTGCAAAGTATTCAGGAACAATATTTAATTGTATCCACGAGAAATTACTAGGTCTACGCAGCACATCAGACATATATAATAGATAATACCCGTTTCTTGATACCTACTGTCTTCTTTTCTCCTCTGGCCTGATAGAGGGGCCATATACCGCAGGCTCCAGAAATTCACTACTGCCGTTGATGATTACTTGATGGCAATGGAGCTGAGCAGGGACAAGGAAACACGTACCAAGGCACAAACACAGCTGCTACTCACCTATAATGACTTTGCGGTGAATTGTTACACAAAAGGCTTCTATAAAGAGGGTGTGTTATTGCTGAATAAAGCACTTCAAGGGCAGAAAAAGGAGGCTGGACTTTACATCAACAGAGGAGGTAACATTCATCCACCTATCCCAGAGCTAGCCTCCATTATCCCCACCCACTTAAACAATGGAGGGAACATGTATTTCCTATGCACCCCTTTCACATCAAGGGAGTGTCTCAGTACACACACATGCAACACCCATCCCTTGCTCCATATCAGTTTTAGCAATACCTGCCTATTCTGCATTAATCCCTGCTCTCTAAGAGAAATTAGATCTTATCTTGCTAATTTTCTTTCCTTGAGTCCTTCCAGACCAGTCCAGACACATGGATTTATGCTCCTCTCTCAGCAGGTGGAGATTGACAACCTGTGCAGCCTACATCCAGCCAATATTTTTCTAATAAAACAAAGGCCAAAAACGAACTTCCCTTGCCAACAAGAGGGACACAAACCACCAAAAACCTCAGCTTCCCAAACAGCCAACCTGAGAACAAGAACTCTCCTGAGATTTTGGAGACTAGCCAAACAAACTGTACTCAGCCATTGTTATACTTCCACTAAACAGACGCCTCCAACATGAGAGGGTTCTAGACTGGTCTGTTGTTGTTGTTAAGTGCCGTCGAGTCGGAGTCGACTCATGGCGACCCTCCGGATAGCTATCCTAAATTGTGTTCGGTCTTGAGTCAGGCAGCTCATTGTTGACAGACTGGTACCCGTAGCTGCTGTTATTGTCTCGATCCATCTCATTGCTGACCTTCCTCTTTTGCGTTGACCTTCTATCTTGGTCTGGAGGGACTCAAATAAAAAAAAAAATGAGCAGGTAAGGACTAAATGTATCCTTCCTCATCAGCCTTCCAGACTAGATAAACTTCAAAAAGACTGAAGTTCTGCTCGTCTCCAAAGATAAAGACTTCATACCCCTACCTGGAATAAAAGTTAAAGAAGCATCACTGGAAGTAAAAAATGAAGTAAGGTATCTAGGTATAACCCTAGATCAAAATCTAACACTAAACACGCACATCAGTAGAACAACCAGAACAATATATAATAAGCTAAAGATGATCCAAGACCTAAGACCTCTTCTATCATCTTATGACTTCCGCATAGTACTTCATGCGATGATCTGCCCTCACATTGACTTTTGCAGTGGTATCCTACAAAGCTTCCCAAAAGAGATGCTCAGTCAACTTCAGATGGCACAACATACTGGCGCACGGATACTTCTGAAAGTACCAAAAACACCTATACTAAAGCAGTTGCACTGGCTTCCTATTGTTAGCAGAATTAAATACAAATGTATAATGATAACATTCAAACTTCTACACAAAACGTATTCTCTACTTACCTAAGCTCTCTAATATGCAAAATACCAGACAGTAGACAGAGGAGAACATGCACGCAAAATACTCTAGCCACACCTTCAGAATTCAGAAAAACCAAAGTGTTCTACAAGTAACAGAGCATTTACATTTTACTCACCTATTCTCTGGAACTCCCTCCTAGATAAATTAAGAGCTATAAACAACCGTTCCACCTTCAGAAAGCAACTTAAGACACACTTATTCTTAGAGTATTTGGAAATAAGATAAGCGATGCAAATACTTACCTAACATAACCTGCAAAAGCAAATCACCTCCTCCACTGAACACCTTCATTCCCAACCATGCCTTGTTAATTATGTCACCATTTCCATGATTTGTTAATACCTCGGTAAGATATTTGTTCAGTAACATTACTGTAATGCACCCACGTTTTGTTGATTTTTCTGTAATATAACTTAACAAGGTTACTTATACTGTTAAGTTGGTTATCTTTCAGTTACTCTTCTTTTATTTACATTGTTACATGTTCTTGATATTTTTAACCTGTATTATTTCTCACCTTTCCATTGTTTCATATGTTACTTTTAAATTGTTTTTGTTCCCTGTAAACCGCTTTGATTAACTGATAAGGCAGTGAAAATAGTCTCGGCACATGGGAAGTACCCAAGCAGTACCTAACATGGGTGGGTCCCTTCCAAACCTGCTTCTAAAGCTTTTAGTCCAAACACCACATCCTGCCTAGCTTGTGCATCCAATCTGTAACACTTGATAAATGAATGCCAGAAGACCAAGTATCGCCCTAGAATCTCCTACTGTGCAATCATACTGAGCCCTGCCCAAAATGAGGCCTTCAGGTTTCTGGAACTGCACATCACTGACCAATGCACGCTGCCACCATAACTTCCTTCATCCAGCGAGCCACCAAAGCTTTGAAAGCTGCCTGCCCTGAATAAGGCCCACTGAGAGAAAAGATGATTAGACTGGCAGAACTCACTGATCCCCCATTAAATAAATCTTCAATACTCGTTGAACATACAACCAGTGCCGACCTCCTGTGGCCCCTCATGACTCATCCCTGGAACCCTGGAAGAGATACAGTCTAAATGATATGGAAGGGGACATGACCTACAGCAAGAAGGGCAAGTTCGGATGAGTGTCCCTATACTGATGGCAGAACTAGGAAGGGTTCCTGCCAAGGCAACGCCTGGAGATCTGAAATCCTCATGGCTAAGCAGATGGCCACCAGAAAAATTGCCCGTAGGATAATGTCCATCAATGTTTCAAAGGAGTTTTTCACCAGTGTTGAAAACACCAAATTAAAATCCCAAGAAGGAACCACTGGTCAACCAGATGGCCTCAGGTGTTGCACTTCGTACAGAATTCACCTCCATTCTGGTAAGGACATCAAGAGCTGGCCTTGTATTGTCCCTCTTAAGCAGGCAAAGGCCACCATCTGAACCTTCAGAGATTTTTAGGCCAAGCCCATTTTCCAGAACATTCTGAAGGAACCGCAAGATATCTGCTAGGGAGGAACACAGCAGGACAAGCTGACACTTGTGGTACCAAGTTGCCAAAATTCTCTATCCTCAGACATACTCTAAGAAAGTCGGCAGTTTCCAAAACTGCAAAACAGAGAAAATAACTCCCCTAGAATAACGTGTCTTCAGCTACTTTGTCCTCTCAAGGTCCAAGCCTTAAGAAACTGAGGCATGTTCCACATATATCCTGGACCCTGGCCCAGGACTCATGGAGTCTCTGAGGGTCGAAATGGCTCTTCCACTAACATTCTCAGAAGGTTACCATACCATGGCCTTCTGGGCTAGTCCAGGCTCACCAATCTTACTGCACCCTGATGACTGTCACATCCTTGGAGAACTCAGCCCACTAGAGGTCACAGGGGAAACATGCAGCACAGGCCATCCCGCAGCCATGTCAGAACAAGGAATGCTATGCCTTCTGACTGTTTTTGCCTCCAAAGGAAGAAATGAAGAATCTTTTAATTTCTCCTCATCATTCTCAGGTCCATCACCGACTGACCCCATCTATGGACAATTTTGATTGAAGGCCTCGTCTTCCAGGTTCTTTTCTCCCATATCAAGCAAGCTCCTGCTCAGGAAAACTCCTTCACAACTGCAATATTTTCTATATGAGCCGCCAAGGCCTACAGATGCTTTCTGCCTAAAACAGGAGGGGGACTATTCCCTCCACTACTTGTGGACCCTTGGAGTCACCCTGCAAATACCCCTTTGCCACGGCTGTTGCATTGTTCGCATTCTGATGGACTGCTTTGCCCTGCAGCCTGGGAAGAAACTCCTGAAGTGCCAGCCAAATGGCCTTTGTCTCCAGGCATTTGATGGTATCCAAAATTGGTATCCGTGGTCATCAGGACCCATTCTGGTGGCTCTTAAGTCCACTCCTTGCCTCCAGTTGCTCCTTTCCAACCATCAGACAAAACTGTTTCTAGCCTTCACAGAGAGGTAGCCTTGTACAAATCTTCTGATATTGTGGGAACCACATTGACAAAGAGAGCCATCTGCAGTGGCTGCATATGAGCCGAAACCAGCTCCAAGACCACTGCCATCAAGCCCAGCACCTACAGAAAACCCTAGGCCCTGGGCCACCCTACTTGGAGCAGGTCCAAAACCTGAAAGTTGATCTTCTGGATCCTTTCCTTGGTAATGAAGAGCTCTCCCCCCCCCAAGCTGGGCATCAAATCAACATGTGTCTAAGTCCTCCAGGGACTGGACAGGGCCATATCGCTCTTTGCAAAATTGACAACCCCCCCAGCTCATGCAGATAGCTGATCTGGTCCATTGCTCTCCACATAAGATTTCACCTGAACCAACCAGTCGTCCAAACATAGATGAACCAGGACTCTGCCCACAAAACATGGCTGCCACTACCACCATCACCCTGGAAAGGGTGAACGGAACCATGGCCAGTCCAAAAGGAAGGGCTTGAAATGGATTATTGTTCTGCCAGAACCACACAATGCAGGCACCTTTGCAGCTACCTCCTGAAAAGAATGTGCAGATATGCTTTTGTCAAGTCGAGGAATGATAGGAACTCCCTCCATTGCACTGTGTCATGAAGTGGATCTAGCAGAGCCCATGGAAATAAGTAGAAATACAGATAGTGGATCTGACACTGACACTTCAGACAAGCACATGACAGGGAGTTGCTATAGGCAACATAAACAAACCAGGTCTCGAGCTCTGAGAACACGCCCAAGCTGCAGGAAGGCTCAGGAATCATTAGGGAATGAGGAGCAGCTGAAAGGAGGCGGGGTTGAGACACACGTGGATAAACCTCACTCACCTGGAGTTAGAGGGAAGGGCGAGTGCAAGTTCAGGTTCGGGTTAGACGGAGCTGAGAGAGCAGAAGCAACAGAAATCCTGGAAGCCAGAGAAGTCCCAGGAGTTACAGGAATTAGCAGAGAGGCAGAGAGAGCAGCAACTGCAGAAACTCCTGAGAAGTCAAGGAACTCTGAAAGGGCAGAGAACCCCAGGAGCCCAGGACATTTGGCTGGAAGTCTGGGTTGGAGCGGAGCCACTGAGAGGGCTGGGAGAACCGAAAGGTTTAGCTCCAAGGCTGAGAGAGAAAACCCAGGAGTCTGCCATAGAAGGCAGTGCACAGACACCTTTGAACACAGTAACGCTTATACAAAAGGTAACAGAGAAGGCAGTTTTAAAGCCAGGCTGAGACAGGCTGGAAAAGCCAATTTCCCAGGCTACAGGGACAGAAAGGATAAAGTCTTCTGTCCTGAAGACAGTTTTGTACCTGGGGAAAAGCCAAAAGGGAAAACCTGTAAGGAATTGCCGTCCTGTTCCACTCCGATAGCTTCAGCTGTGCCGAGGAACTCTAAGCTGAGAGAGCCAGAAGGTAAGCTTATTACCTCTAATAGAAAGAGAATTGAATGCAGGAGCTTCCCATATGATTGGCAGCATTTGAAGGGCTCTCAAGAAAGGAACTCTAGTGAATACGGTAATTGTTTTTCACAGACGTTAACAGAGGAAGAAAAGAAGTCTCTTTGTGATAGGGAGAGACTGCTAAATAACACGTCTAGCTATTTGAAAGAGAGACTGTTTGCAACAGAGAGTGAGGACATGCAGTGTGAAGTGCAGGGGGACCAACCCACTATTGAATACATGGATTGTACGCTCACAATTGCAGACGAGATCTCCTCTCTATGTTAAAGGAGCTGTGAAACTTTCCAACTGTGGAAGTAACAGAGAAAGGGTTTATGTTTGTTAGAAAAAGGACTGTTTAAAATACCTTTTCATTTGGTGTAAAGAAGCTGAAAAAAGAAGCAGTTTTTGTTCACATTTTGTCTCTTTATTTTTGTACCCGAAGTTGGTTTATCTGCCTTGTTTTTCATTACAAAAAGAATCCTCCCGGAAAGGGAATAAAATCCTGTCTTTGAGTCTTACCACGCGTCCGCAACTCATTTCTTGGCTGGTCTATGAGAACTACAACTCCCAGAGAGCATAGCAAGGCTTTCTATATCCTTTTTCTGGCCAGTTCAAGATAAGGCCTCAGTGTAGTACCCTCCCTTAACCTGTGGGGTCCCACGCTGGGTGACAGGTTGGCGTAGTCTTGAGGATTTTTTTTCCTCGTGATTTACCTAAGAAGAAGAAGACACGAATAAAGAGACGACATCTCACTGGAGAAACTGCTGTCTATTGAGCGCTGTCTGACAGAACGTTTCGCTGGCAGGTCGGCCAGGTGGAAGAGGGACGGAGAACTTTTCTCACAGGCCTGACTCTACCTGAAGCCTAAGGTAAAGGTAACTTGGGCATAAGGGTAGAAGGATACAAAGTGAGAAAGGGGGTGCTTTGGTCCACAGACAGGGGTTAAAAGAAAAAAAACGCCGCACTTGGTGGGTGTTCTTTTCTTTTTCTACGGGTGACGCAGACTTCAGAAGGAAGATGGAACCCAGGGATGTTATGCAATGGATGCAAGCCCAATGGGACAAACAAGCGGAGCTCGTCCAACACCTCCAGGAGCGGAATGCAGAAGTGATGAGGGAACAGCAACGACCTCTACTAGAGACAATGGAAGCATTTTTGAAAAAGCCACAGGAAACAGGAGCGGCTAATCCTTCCATGTTTCCAGGAGTAGGGATGAATAATTTTCATGCTTTTTCCTTGGGACAATTAACTCAGCAAGATAATCTAGATGATTATATAGACGCGTTTGAAAGAATAGCAGAAACACTTAAATGGCCTATGGAGCAGTGGGCGATTCGCTTTGCGATGACACTCACCGGTGAGGCTCTATCTGCCTTTAAGGCAATGCCTGCTAGTCTTGCCTCTGATTATACAGAGATAAAAAAGGCAGTAAAGGACAGACTAGGTCTAACTCCTAGACACTATAAGCGGATGTTTAGAGAGGCTAAGATAAAGTTTAAGGAAACTCCTAGAGCTCTGTACCAGAGATTAAAGAGTCTAGCTTGGAAGTGGCTAACTCCGGAAAGGAGGTCACTTGACTATTATAGATGAGATTATACTAGAACAGTTTATGCAGGCTGTATCTCCTGAATTAAAAACTTTTCTCACTCTACAGGATTGCCACAGCACAGAAGAAGCAGCCAATATGGCGGATAGATATTATGAGGCTAAGATGGCTGATACCTCAGGGATTGGAGTTTTAAAAGTAGCTGGGATGGCAAGTTCTGGTAAAGTGAGAAAGTTTGAAAAAGTCAGAGCACCTAAGGTAGATAATAATAATGATGATACTGATGATGATGTTTTATCTGTTTATAAAGGCAAGTGTTATGCGTGCGGAAAGGCAGGACACATCCGAAGAAACTGTAAAACACGAATGGTCCTCATATCTGGAGCGGGAAAGCCAGTCCCGAGCGGATTCTTTCTACAGGTCCAGGTAGAGGGAGTAGATGCATTGGCACTACTCGACTCGGGGGCGGAACAAAGTATGATTTCTCGCGAGTTTTGGGAAACCATTGAACAGCATTATCCGTCAGCTCCGAGTCGAGTAGGGGGCCAAGTGCAAATAAAATGCGTACATGGCACACACTTCCATTATCCCCTGTATAGGTTACATGTTAAGGGGATGGGCATAGAAAGGGAAATACGGGTGGCGGTAGTCCCAAAACTGCCACAGGACCTTATCCTAGGGCGAGACTGGCCTCCGTTTTGTGGAGGACTGATGGAGGGTCTGTGTACCAGGACAGGCCTGGTTTCAACCCGGTCGCAAGCCGGAACCTCAGGGGCCAGAGAATCATCTGTAGAAAGAACAGAGGAGCCTGAGGAGGAGGAGGAGGAGGGATTTCCCGAGGAAGGAATAGAGGAGGGAGAAGCAAACATACTTCCTAGCCATGAAGAATTAATCAATGTTCCATCTAAAGAGGGGAAAAAAGTAAAGGCTAAAAGACGTCACGAAAGATATAGTAGAACCCGAGGGAGGGCTGAACTAGAGGCCGGGGAAGGGCTACCGTGGGTACTTGCAGCCTTGGTTAAGAAATTTCCTTCTTTCCCCATGGAACAAAGGGCTGACCCGTCGCTTAAGAGCATTTGAATGGGCCCAAGAGAGCCGACCCATGCTTCCCCGATTCTTTTTAGAAAAAGATATCTTGTATAGGGAAAGTGTAGATCCATATACAGATGCTGTACGGAAGCAACAAGTAGTGCCAGTGACTTTTAAAGCCATTGTTTTACGCCTGGCACATGACCACCCGATAGGTAGCCATAAGGGTGTTCAAGGAACACTGGATCAGATACTAGCGCGGTTTTATTGGCCGGGGGTCTACAAAGAAACCAAACAATATTGCGAATCCTGTCCCACCTGCCAGAGGGTCTCTGTCGCGAGACCAAAGGCTGTACCGCTGGTGCCCTTGCCCACCATATCGGTACCGAACCGACGTATGGGAATGGACATTGTGGGTCCTCTAATTAAAACACCCAGGGGCTTTCAATATATCCTGGTAGTTGTAGACCACACTACACGGTTCCCATGGGCTATTCCCCTTAGGAATACCTCGGCCAAAATAATAGCACAGGAGCTAGTAAAACTATTCTGCGAAGTGGGGTTTCCCCAGGAAATACTTTATGATCAAGGAAGCAATTTTGTATCTAAATACCTGGCTAGAGTATGGGAGGCATTCGGCATACGCCACATTAAGACCGCGGCGTACCACCCCCAGTCAAATGGACTGGTGGAACGAATGAATCAATCTATAAAACACCTATTAAGGAGGGGTTTAGGAAAAGGTGAAATGGCAGAATGGGATACCCTACTCCCATTTGTCCTATACGCATGCAGAGAGCGTATACAGGCATCCTTAGGGGCGTCCCCATTTGAACTCCTGTTTGGTAGGGCCCCGAGAGGTATTCTGGATATACTACAGGAAGAATGGGTAGAGCCCGAAATACAAGAGGTGGGAATACCACAGTTTTTGAAAGATTTAAGGATGCGCCTAGAGAAAACGTCCAAGGCCGCAATAGAAAATTTGAGAAATAGCCAACAGCGTCAGAAACACTACTATGATAGGGGCACGAAACCTAGGCAATTGGCAGGAGGGGATAAGGTCATAATCCAGGTTGCAGACCCAGGTCCCAAATTAGAGTCTCACTGGAAAGGGCCTGGTACGGTGGTGAAAAAGGTTGGACCCGTTTCATACCTTATAGAAAATGACAAGGGACGCCGGCAGGTTTATCACCTCAATGTACTAAAACCGTGGAAAGAAAGGTCGGCAACTGCCAATTTGGTCAGTAAAGAGCAGCACAGTAGTACCCGGAAGAAGATTACATGCTGTCCGCCTGAAATTGCGGCAGCCCGTAATATTTTAAGGGGGGGAATCTGTCACGAAGTGGATCTAGCAGAGCCCATGGAAATAAGTAGAAATACAGATAGTGGATCTGACACTGACACTTCAGACAAGCACATGACAGGGAGTTGCTATAGGCAACATAAACAAACCAGGTCTCGAGCTCTGAGAACACGCCCAAGCTGCAGGAAGGCTCAGGAATCATTAGGGAATGAGGAGCAGCTGAAAGGAGGCGGGGTTGAGACACACGTGGATAAACCTCACTCACCTGGAGTTAGAGGGAAGGGCGAGTGCAAGTTCAGGTTTGGGTTAGACGGAACTGAGAGAGCAGAAGCAACAGAAATCCTGGAAGCCAGAGAAGTCCCAGGAGTTACAGGAATTAGCAGAGAGGCAGAGAGAGCAGCAACTGCAGAAACTCCTGAGAAGTCAAGGAACTCTGAAAGGGCAGAGAACCCCAGGAGCCCAGGACATTCGGCTGGAAGTCTGGGTTGGAGCGGAGCCACTGAGAGGGCTGTGAGAACCGAAAGGTTTAGCTCCAAGGCTGAGAGAGAAAACCCAGGAGTCTGCCATAGAAGGCAGTGCACAGACACCTTTGAACACAGTAACGCTTATACAAAAGGTAACAGAGAAGGCAGTTTTAAAGCCAGGCTGAGACAGGCTGGAAAAGCCAATTTCCCAGGCTACAGGGACAGAAAGGATAAAGTCTTCTGTCCTGAAGACAGTTTTGTACCTGGGGAAAAGCCAAAAGAGAAAACCTGTAAGGAATTGCCGTCTTGTTCCACTCCGATAGCTTCAGCTGTGCCGAGGAACTCTAAGCTGAGAGAGCCAGAAGGTAAGCTTATTACCTCTAATAGAAAGAGAATTGAATGCAGGAGCTTCCCATATGATTGGCAGCATTTGAAGGGCTCTCAAGAAAGGAACTCTAGTGAATACGGTAATTGTTTTTCACAGACGTTAACAGAGGAAGAAAAGAAGTCTCTTTGTGATAGGGAGAGACTGCTAAATAACACGTCTAGCTATTTGAAAGAGAGACTGTTTGCAACAGAGAGTGAGGACATGCAGTGTGAAGTGCAGGGGGACCAACCCACTATTGAATACATGGATTGTACGCTCACAATTGCAGACGAGATCTCCTCTCTATGTTAAAGGAGCTGTGAAACTTTCCAACTGTGGAAGTAACAGAGAAAGGGTTTATGTTTGTTAGAAAAAGGACTGTTTAAAATACCTTTTCATTTGGTGTAAAGAAGCTGAAAAAAGAAGCAGTTTTTGTTCACATTTTGTCTCTTTATTTTTGTACCCGAAGTTGGTTTATCTGCCTTGTTTTTCATTACAAAAAGAATCCTCCCGGAAAGGGAATAAAATCCTGTCTTTGAGCCTTACCATGCATCTGCAACTCATTTCTTGGCTGGTCTATGAGAACTACAACTCCCAGAGAGCATAGCAAGGCTTTCTATATCCTTTTTCTGGCCAGTTCAAGATAAGGCCTCAGTGTAGTACCCTGCCTTAACCTGTGGGGTCCCACGCTGGGTGACAACTGTTACAAACAACAATCTGAGCATCTCCATCCTGAATCAAAGGATCTAAGGCTCTGGTCACCTTTTTCAAGTTCAGGATGGGTCGAAATGATCCCTCCTTCTTAGGGACTACAAAATAGGTGTAGTATCTGCCAAACCCCCACTCTTATGGTCCTACCTCAAGATGAAAAACGATGCTCGAGAGATGACTTGACCATGCCCGTCTTCTGGAGGGAGCAGCAGATAAATTCCATAAAAGTGTCAGCCAGGGACCAAGCCAGCTTGCAAGAATAATTTCTGTGAATGACCTCATGAACCCGTAGGTCCAAGGTGATTTGGCCCACCTGCTGTAAATTTCCTCTGGTGACCACCCACTGGAATCACTGGAGACCAGGCCCCTAATTCCTTATTGGGAGATATAGGCACCTAAGCTACCTCTACGCCCCTAGATGCCTTTATTTTCTTTGTGGTCTCCTTGAAGGAGCTGTCCCTTGAACAGGAGCCTAGTCTGAATTGCATGGCTCATTCTCTGGCAGCTTTGGAACCTTGGACTCCCCTAGATTTAAAATCAATTTTTCCAGGTCTTCTTCAAAGCACAGATGCCCTTAAAGGGCTGCTTACTGAGCAGTGACCTGGAGGCCATGGTCACTGACCAATTCCACACTAGAAGAGATACCACACTGTGAAAACAGTGACCATATTCTTTGCTGAGGCCTGCATCAAAACATAAAGGGCACCCACCTCTGGGGGTCCTCATGATGATTTGAGCAGTGGCACATATGTCAGCTACCTAGACCATCCCAGACAAGCCTGGGCAACATTGCCTACAGCGCCAAAGCAGGCCCTTTGAAGGACTGTTTCAGAAGACCCTCCATCTTGTACTCCTGCAGATCCCTTAGGGCCGCACCATCTTCCACTTGAGTAATAGTCTTAGTTATGACGGTCGCCAAGGAGTCCTGCTTAAGCAGCCGCATCTCTCCTTTTTATTCACAGCATATCGTGAGTGTCCCACTGCAGCAATCATTCCTCTAATTGCCCTATGGAATGGGAATGCCTTATTGAGCTACCTGATCCCTTCCCGCACAAGGGATCAGTGATTATTGTAAGTTCCTCTGGACTTTCAGCACCACTGCCATTTGCACCATTAGGGATGTCGGCTCATCCCTAAGAAAAGTGGTGCACTACTGATGCATCCTTCTCTGGAGGGGCTCCTCATCTCACTCCCCGAGAGCTCTCCTGCCTGCAAAGGGAAAGTCTAGCTAATCTAGGGAGCCTGTATGTTCCATTTCTAACTCAAACTCTGGTCTCTTTGGAAAGGAAGACCCTTCTAAGCTAAGACTTGACCAGACCAGGCTTCAGAGATGACCCTGGTTACAAAAGGAAGTAGCAGCACTGCCACCTGCAGATAATAGTGCAGCAAGGAATATGGTGATAAAAATAAGTTCTCCAGGACCAAGCAGGAAGTCAGTCCTCACTTATGGGTGACGTCGGCGCCGACGGAGCCCTCGCGGAGCAATTTTCCCCAGCTTTCAAAGAAAGCCTTTGGGAATTGCAGCGCGCATGCGCGGTCGTCTTCCCGCCCGAAGGTGCCATCTTAGCCAGTCTTCTTTTTTCCGCGGAGCCCTACAGACGTCCCCGTCTTGTCCCCGCGAAAAAGTTGATTTTCCTCTTTATTTTATACTTTTTTCTTTCGGTTCGACGCCGATCGTTTTCCCGCCCGGACTCGCGACGCCGGTCTCGAGTCCTCTTCCGTTTTTTCGGTTTTTCTGACTTAGTCAGCTTTCGTTTTCGTTTTCCCTGGCAGCCCGGTCCTTTGACCTCGCAGGGGCCCTTTTTCCCCCGATGGCTGCCAGTGGCTTTAAGCGGTGTGGTCGGTGTGACCGAAATATGTCACTAACCGACACACACGACTTTTGCCTCCGCTGCCTGGGCCCGGATCATGAGGAACTGATCTGTGGGCCCTGCAGCAAACTGTCCTCGAAGGCGTTGAGAAGTCGGCGGCATCAGCGCGAGAGAATCTTCGCTGACCCCAGCCGTACCCGGACCTCGTCGGAGGCCTCCGTGTCGAAAGGCTCCAGCTCGGACCGTCGCCGGAGCTCCTCCGACCGGGGTTCTCCCTCCGGGGACCATCGTCGGAAGGAAAAACCCGCGAGGGCGGCGTCGGTGGACGCTCCTGGCTCCGCGAGGGCCAGGTCGCATAGCCCCGACAGCCGCCCCGGGTCCTTGGAGAAGGAACACCTCCCGAAGCGACCTCGCCTGGAGTCGGAGATGCCTGCCCGGGTAAGTCCTGTAGTCCTTCTGGACTCGCCTCCGCGACAGCCGACGTCGGGCCCGACGCCGTCGGGGCCCGAGTCGGGGGCTGCTGGGTCACCTGAGCTCGGACTCAGGTTGACGGCCTTGGAGAGCAGACTGTCTGCCTTCATGGACCAGCAGCGGGCACTGCTCGCTGGCTTCGCTGGCGTCGCTGCCCCGACCGCCGGGACGTCGACGTCCAAGTCGACCCCGGAGACCGAGCCGATCCTCGAGTCGATGAGAACTCGAGTCGATCCTCGGTCGAGGTCGCCCTCGGCCTCCCGTTCGGGACCGAGGTCGCCGACGCCGACTCCCTCGGCGTCGGGGCGGCTGGCGCCGCACCCTGCCCGGGCCGACCCCGCCGAGTCCTCGTCGGAGTCGGTCTGGGAGTCTGAGGAGGAAGAGTCACCTGATTCTTTCCGGACTCGGTGTGTCCCATCGGACTCTCCGGAGTCCGAGCCTCGGAAGCAATCCCCCCCAGAGGATGCCCGGTTCTCGGACTTCGTTAGGGATATGGCCAAGGCTTTGGCCTTCCCTGCGGATCCCGAGGAGGAGCCTCGAGCCGAAGAGCTCGACGCCCTCCAGTATGACTCTCCCGCGAGGGAACACTTTACTGTGCCGGTTCCTCCTATGCTGGAACGACTACTCTTCCGCATGTGGGAGAGTCCGGCCTCCTCGCCGGTCCTGAGCAAGCGGGTCGATTCTATCTATCGAGTCCGCAAGAGCCCTGGCTTTCAAAAGGCACAGCTGCCACACCATTCCATGGTAGTGGAATCGGCCATGCATCGTCTTAAGAGCCAGAAGATGCACTCCTCGGTGCCTCCTGGAAGGGAGGCCCGTAACCTGGATGGCCTTGGCAAGAAGTGCTTCCAGGGCTCTATGCTCGCCTGTCGTGTCCAGACTTACCAGCTATACATGGGCATGTATCTCAGGGATCTGGCTAAAGAGCTAGCCGGATTCTCCGCTGGTCTCTCCGAGGAGCCCTTGCGGAGGTTCCTAGCCTTGTCCACGGGTATTCGGGAATGCTCAAAGTTCATGTCCCGAGCAGCCTATGATGGCTTTGAAGCCTCGGCTCGAGTAGCCGCAGCCGGCATCGGTGCCCGCCGACAGGCTTGGCTTCAGTCGTCCGACCTTGAGCCCTGGGTACAGGACAAGTTGGTCGATGTCCCCTGCCGAGGCGAAAACCTCTTTGGCAAGCCCATGGCGGAAAAGGCTGCACAAATTGAGACTGAGACTCTCACCAGGACCAGGCTTTCTAGGAAGACCTCCGCCCCTTCCCAGAAAAAGAAGGGCTCGGGAAAAAAGTCCTTTTACCCGAGGAAGGCAGCTGCCTACAAACAATACCCCCATTATCAGGCCCCTGCAGCTCCCCAACAGGGCCAGCAGGCCAAGGGACGGGGTAACGGGTCCCGTAGGCAGCAAGCCCCCAAGCCTGCACCACCAGCCCCTGCTCAGCAGGGTGGGGGTTTTTGACTCGCTCAGCATAGCCTCTCCCCCCCCGCTGGTTCCCCCCAGCACCGGAGGCCGGCTGGTTCACTTCGCCCACAGGTGGTCCAGCATCACCGCAGATGCCTGGGTGCTTCAGGTCGTGCGAGAGGGCTACCTTCTCCACTTCCATCAGGTCCCTCCCTCCTATTTTCCGGGAGAGCCTCCGCGCCCCCCTCTGCACAGGGAGTTGCTCCTTCAGGAGTTAGCAGGTCTTCTGCAGGAACAGGCGGTGGAACCGGTGCCACACCACCTGAGAGGTCAAGGCTTCTATTCAAGGTATTTTCTGATACCAAAGAGAACAGGAGGCCTCAGACCCATCCTGGACTTGCGCAACCTCAACAAGTTCCTTGTGCGGGAGAAGTTCAAAATGCTTACCCTTGGAATCCTTCTGCCCTACCTCCAGCAGGGAGATTGGCTATGCTCCTTGGATCTAAAGGATGCCTACACGCACATCCTCATCCACCCAAGCCACCGCCAATACCTAAGGTTTGTGGTGGCAGGAAATCATTACCAGTACAGAGTACTGCCCTTTGGCCTGTCCTCCGCACCGCGAGTCTTCACAAAATGTCTCGCGGTCGTGGCGGCCCATCTCCGGCTTCACGGCCTCTATGTCTTTCCGTACCTCGACGACTGGCTCATCAGAGCAGCGTCCGCTCAGGAGGTCACCAACGCCACGTGCCGCACGGTGACTCTGCTGCAGCACTTGGGCTTTGTCATAAACTTCGCAAAGTCCACTTTGCTCCCCTCACAGGATCTCGAGTTCATCGGCGCAAGGCTGCACACTCCTCAGGCGCGAGCGTACCTACCGCTCGACAGGGCTCAGCGGCTCATGGACCTAGCCGACCGCTTTCGCAGCCAGCCCCTGGTCTCCGCCAGGCGCTTCCTGAGACTGCTCGGCCATATGGCTTCCACCGTCCATGTGACCCCCAATGCCCGCCTGAATATGCGGTCTGCTCAATGGTGTCTCCGCCGGCAGTGGCGGCAAGCCACAGGCGGCCTAGCAGACCTTGTGCGCGTCTCCGAGCCGCTGGTCTCGTCTATCCGGTGGTGGCTCCGGCAGCCGAACCTGATATTGGGAATGCCTTTCCAGTCACCTCAGCCGACCCGGGTGCTGACCACCGATGCATCTCTCCTGGGCTGGGGAGCACATTGCCAAGAGGCTCGTACTCAGGGCCTCTGGACCAAGTGGGAGTCTGCTCAGCAGATCAACTTCCTGGAGCTCAGGGCGATCCGCCTAGCTCTCAGGGCCTTCTCCCACCTGACCTCCCAACAGTCCGTCCTTGTCCAGACGGACAATCAAGTTGCCATGTTCTACGTGAACAAGCAGGGGGGCACGGGCTCCTTCCTCCTCTGCCGGGAGGCACAGAAGCTCTGCTCTTGGGCCGTCAGTCACGGCATTCTCCTCAAGGCAGTTTATCTCCCGGGCCAAGAAAATTGCCTGGCGGACAAACTCAGCAGGGTCCTCCAGCCGCACGAGTGGCGTCTGGATCCCTTGATCGTTCAGAAGCTCTTCCTCAGGTGGGGCCTCCCCACGGTGGATCTCTTTGCCAGTCCTCACAACCGGCAGCTTCCTCGCTTCTGCTCTCGTCAGCCACACCCCCTTCGGGTTGCGGCGGACGCCTTTCTGATCTCATGGTCGGGGAGCCTTCTGTACGCTTTCCCTCCCATCCCGTTAGTCTCTCGGACTCTTTTCAAGGTTCTCCGAGACAAAGCCTTCATGATCCTGGTGGCCCCTCGCTGGCCCAGGCAGCCGTGGTTTCCGCTCCTGCTGCAACTGGCGGTGGAGGATCCAATCCCTCTGGGGTACAACCGGATCTCCTCACCCAGGATCAGGGGTCCCTACTGCACCCCAACCTCCGGTCTCTCAACCTCATGGCCTGGCTGCTGAAAGGGTAGTCCTTGCTCCTCTTCTCTTGCCGGCGGAGGTGGAGGAGGTCGTCTTGGCTTCGCGACGGCCTTCTACCCGCAAATGCTACGCCCTTAAATGGCGTCGCTTTGCAATCTGGTGTTCCCAACAGTCTCAGGATCCCTTCTCCTGCCCGGTGTCGGTGATCTTACAGTACTTGCTACACCTCTCTAATCTGGGACTTAAGTCCAACTCCGTCAAAGTTCACCTCAGTGCTCTTTCAGCACATCATGTGCCGGTGGACGGCAGACCTCTCTCCAACGACCCTCTCGTAGCGAGGTTTCTCCGAGGTCTCCTTCTACTTAAACCACCTCTGCGCCCGCCAGCACCTGACTGGGACCTGAATGTGGTTTTACAGCGGATCACCTGTCCGCCTTTTGAACCTATGGCTACCTGTTCTCTCCGTTTTCTGTCTTGGAAAACACTGTTCTTGATAGCCCTCACTTCCGCTAGGCGCGTAAGTGAATTGCAGGCCCTCGTGTCTGATCCCCCTTACACTAGGTTCTACAAGAATAGGGTAGTCCTTCGGACTCACCCGAAATTTCTGCCTAAAGTGGTCTCCCCTTTTCACATCAATCAGGAGGTGGTACTTCCAACCTTCTTTCCCAGACCACACTCCAGCCGAGCTGAAACGGTCCTCCATACCCTGGACTGTAGAAGGGCATTGAACTTCTACCTTGACCGTACGCGGGAGCACCGTAAAGCTGCTCAGCTTTTTGTGTCTTTTGACCCCAATAAATTGGGGCTCCCGGTCTCCAAGCGTACTCTGTCCATCTGGGTTGCGGACTGTATCTCTTGGGCTTATGGGGCAGCCGGACTCTCCTTAGAAAGTCGAGTCACGGCTCATTGCGTTCGGGCAAAGGCCACGTCAGTGGCTTACCTCCGCTCTGTTCCGCTGGCAGACATCTGCCGGGCCGCTACTTGGTCTTCGAGCCAGACTTTTGCGGTCCATTACTGTCTCGAGAGGGAGTCCCGTAGGGACAGTGCTTTCGGACAGGCAGTCCTCCGTAATCTCTTTGAGGTCTGAGCAACTCCTACCCTCCATCCCGGATGTGGGCTACCGGTGGGTGATAATTCAGCGAAGATTCTATCCTTCTGTGCTGCTGAGCTAGAGGGAGCTCATTTTTGTGCTTAGGGTCTCCGGTAGCCTTGAGCTTGGGAGTCCCATAAGTGAGGACTGACTTCCTGCTTGGTCCTGGAGAAAGCGTAGGTACTCACCTGTAACAGGTGTTCTCCAGGAGCAGCAGGAATCAGTCCTCACTACCCTCCCTCCTCCCCTTGGAGTTGCAATCGTCTGCTTATGTTCTTTTGCAAATTTTTATGCTGTCTTTTTTAGCTATGTCATCTGACTGGCTAAGATGGCACCTTCGGGCGGGAAGACGACCGCGCATGCGCGCTGCAATTCCCAAAGGCTTTCTTTGAAAGCTGGGGAAAATTGCTCCGCGAGGGCTCCGTCGGCGCCGACGTCACCCATAAGTGAGGACTGATTCCTGCTGCTCCTGGAGAACACCTGTTACAGGTGAGTAACTACGCTTAACAGTATATGATGACAGATAAAGACCAGTATGGTCTATCTAGTCTATTGAGTAAGGTGGCCAGAGTGGTTGTACCTGTCGCTTCGTGCAAGTCCCCCCTCAATTTGCTGAAGATTAAAAGATATTTAAGTTTGTTTTGATTCCATCCTCTTGCTATATAGGGATCCTCTGTGTCTGTCCCATGCCTTTTTGAATTCTGCAACTGTTTTGCCCCTAAGACCTCCATCGGGAGAGCATTCTATAGTGCCCCTCTTTTAGTGAAAAAGTATTTCATGATGTTGCTTTTAAGTTTACCTCCTCACAGCTTCATTTTATGCCCTCTAGTTTTACAACTTTCCTTTCTTTGAAAAAGGTTTATTTGTTCATTAATACCCTTTAAGTATTTAAATGTTTCCATTATATCTCCCCTGTCCCTCCTCTCCTCTAGAGTATGCATATTTAAGTCAAGCCTTTTCTTATATGTCTGCTGGTGCAGGCTCCGTATCATTTTGGTCACCTTCCTCTGAACCATTTCAAGTCTTTTTATACCCTGTGTCAGAGGGGGGCGGAAACAGCATATTGTGAAGAGGAGGAAACCGCAATGCAGCACCTGAATGTGTTAGTAAGCGCTGTGTCGCAGCTTGGGGGCTATTGCCACCACTGCAGGCCCTGGAGAGGGGTGGCAATGGGGGCTAGGGAGGCCATGGCAGGGTAGCCAGATGGAGGGCCCGCCTAGGTGCAGGCACCTCCCATCCTTACACTGGCCCTGGCTGCAGGTCGCTCAGCACCAGCCACGCTCGATCTGCACTGCCATTGCCCATGTCTTAGTGGACCTGACCGAAAAAGGCACAGCAGCTCCCACTAGCAGGCTGTCCCTGAACCCTGTCACAACTGCCTCGATCATTGCTTCCAGGAGCACTGAAACGCTGAGCCAAATCTCTTGAAAGGGGAAGGCAAACCGGCTTGCTTTCATAGAGCTCTGTTTCTCTTTTTCTTTAAAATAAACTTTATGGCTCAGTTCTCTCAGCCTATCTGGACTTCTCCTAGATAGGGAGAAGAAGAGAAGGACAGATGGCTGCACCACAAACACACACTCCATTTCACCGGAGCAGAGGATGGCCAGGGGTAGAAGGGGACACAGGATCCCCGGGTTCTGCACCCCTGGGCTTTGTGGACCAGCCCAGCTAATTCTTGCTCTCTTGTTCGCTCTGGCAATTTGCCTAACAACTATGTCTCCTAACCAAGTTTCAATCTTAATTTTCTAGGCCAGGAAGGATGGATAAATTAGATCTTACCTGCTAATTTGCTTTCCTTTAGTCCATCCAGTAAAGTCCAGACTAATGGGTTTACAGCAGATTGGAGACTGAGAATTCCAAGCTTTGGTGATGTCACCCAATAAAGGTAAAGTGATGCTATTACCGAGTCATTATCCCACTGTCAAAGCAGTAAGGGCTAACATTCAATTAAATAGCTGACCGCTAAAGATTACATAAATATTAAACACAACCATTATGACTTTTCTTAACTAACTTTAAAACAATAAATAACAACTTTAAAGTTAACACAAAATATACATTTGAAATTTAAATAGGCTTGCATAATATATTAAAATGGGTGTGTTTTGGACTTTACTGGAAGGACTAAAGGAAATCAAATTAGCAGATAAGATCTATTTATCCTTTCATAGGGTCCCTCTAGTACAGTCCAGACTAATGGGATGTACCAGAGCAGTACTTACTTACGGGCAGGACCTGCAAGCCCTGCCTCTAACACACAAGCTTCAAATTGTGTATCTGTTATCAATGGCACATTTAAATGATAATGTTTAGTTCCTTTGCGTCCCTCTAGTCCAGTCCCGGAACCTTAGAGTTTAGAATGCCTTCCAGCAATTTGCTGGAAGGCATTCTAAACTCTAAGGATCCGGGACTGGACTAGAGTTCCTTAAGGAACAACAATTAGCAGGTAAGTCTAATTTCGTCTGAAAATATGTAAGGTTGACCATGTTGCCGCCTTACAAACATCTGCCGGAGGCACAAGACTAAATTCTGCCCACGAAGATGCTTGTGCTCTCATAGAGTGCGCTCTCAAACCTTGCGGTAGAGTTTTCTTGCACAATAAATAGCAGATGATATGGCTTCTTTTATCCAATGGGCAATTGTTCCTTTTATGTTTATGTTTATGTTTATTTCATTTGCTTGACCGCCCTTCAATAACAGTCAGAGCGGTTTACCATACAAAAATATCACACAGTAAGGCACAAGGCCGGAAAGTTGAAAGGAAATTACAACATCTTGATAGGATAGAAAAAGATGAGCTAGAAGAGGATAGACAAGGGAGAAGGTCAGGGAGAGAGGACGGGAAGGTTAAAGGCCAGGGAAAAGAGGTGGGTCTTTAATTCATATTTGAAGGTGGAATGTTTAGGTTCTAAACGGAGAGTAGTGGGAAGGGAATTCCACAGAGCAGGGCCTACGAAAAAGAAAGCTGAGGAGCGAGTGGATTGAAGATGGGCAAGAGAAGGAGAGGGGAGAGTGAGGCGGTTGAGATGAAAGGATCGAGGGGTATGTTTTGGGGTATGCAAGTGAATGAGGTCCGCCAGGTATTGTGGGGTGGAGGTGTGGAATGCTTTATGAACCAGAGTGAGTAGTTTAAACTGAATGCGGAAGGACACGGGTAACCAGTGAAGATGCAGAAGGAGGGGGGTAATGTGATCTCTAGGGGAGGAACAAGTAAGAAGCCGGGTGGCAGTGTTCTGGATCCTTTGCAGACGGGTTAGTTGAGATGTGGTCAGGCCAGAGAGTACTGAGTTGGAAAAATTGAAACGAGACATGACCAATGAGAGGAGTAAGGTTGTAAGAGCAGACGGAGAAAGAAAAGGGCGAATCGAGCGAATTTGACGAAGGAAGAAGAAAGAAGTCTTGGTGACGTGAGAAACATGAGCACGAAAGGAGAGATCAGAGTCAAAGAGCACACCAAGGTAGCGGAAAGTGGAAACCAGAGATATAGGGGTATCTGAGAAAGAGGGGGCTAAAGAAGAGGAGGAGTGACCATGGGGAAACCAGATTGCAGTAGTTTTCGTGAGATTGAGATGAAGACAGTTGTGGGTCATCCAACTGGTGACAGCGGCAAGACAAGAATTAAGAGGGGTGAGATCAGGGCACAAGGGTGAGGTGTGATGAAGGAGAAGAATGTCGTCTGCATAATAGAAGGCTGAAATTCCGAATTGCTGTACTAATTGAGTGAGGGGGGTTAGGAAGAGGTTGAAAAGAAGTGGGGCTAAGACAGAACCTTGGGGAACCCCACAAGGGAGGGGAAATGGATCGGAGGGGGAAACAGAAGAGGAGGTAGAGAGAACTGCACCAGACCGAGGAGAGGAAAGAATGGAACCACCGGTGAACTGTGCTACAAAGGCCAGCCTTGCGCAAACGAGAGAGAAGGAGAGAGTGATCAACCAAGTCGAAGGCAGCAGAGAGGTCGAGGGCCACCGCCACCGAAATGTCACCACGGTCATGAGCTACATGCAGTGAATTTGTGAATGCGAGAAGGACTGTTTCAACACTGTGACCGGAACGGAAGCCTGACTGATGGGGGTGTAGGAAGTTGATAGAATCAAGGTGATGAGATAGCTGAGCAAAGACGATTTTTTCAAGAAGTTTGGAGAAGAAGGGGAGGTTGGAAACCGGGCGATAGTTGAAGCTGCTTGCCCTTTACGATGTCCTCCAAAGAGGATAAATAGACATTCTGATTGGCAAAATGTTTGTGTGCATTTCAAATAATGACTAATAACCAGGCGCATATTTAACATAAGCAATTGTGGATTTACCGTGTCCTAACGAGTTTTCCAGACAATTGACTGATTGAGATGGAACAATGTTATGACCTTAGGCAAAAAGGACGGCACCATGCATAAAATAACCTTTTCTTTCATTATTAATAGAAAAGGTTCACGACATGATAATGCCTGTAATTCCAAAATACAGTGTGCTGAACAAATAGCTACCAAAAATACCACTTTTAATGTCAAATCCTTTAAAGTAGCAGCTTTCAAAAAATTCAAAAGGTGATCTAATCATTGCTGTGAGCACTAAATTAAAATCCCATGAAGGTACAACTGAATGTATCTGAGGCCGAATCTGCTTTAGTGCCCTCAAGAACCGTACGACATCAAGATGTGAAGCTAATGAATGACCCTGAACCCTACCTCGATAGTAGCATTGTCTTGCTATCTGCACTCTTAAAGAATTTAAACCAAGGCCTTTATCTAGTCCTATCTGCAAGAATTCCAACACATCAGAAATGGAAGCCTGTAATGGTTTTATTCTATGCTCTTAGCTCCATTGTTCAAAAATATGCCAAACTCGAATATAGGCCAAAGATGTTAGAAACATAGAAATATGATGACAGAAAAAGACCACATGGGCTATCTACTCTGTTCTTCCATATCAACAACTACAATAGTCCCCTTTTACCTGTAGAGATCCTCTGTGTTTGTCCCATGCGTTTTTGAATTCAGTTACTGTCCTCATCTCTACCACCTCCACTAGGAGACTATTCCATGGATCCACTACTCTTTCTGTAAAGAAATATTTCTGCATATCACTCCTGAATCTATCTCCCTTCACCCTCATCCCATGTCCCCTTGTAGCAGAACTTGCTTTCAGTTGAAAGAGGCTCTCTCCCTGAACGTTTATGCCACAGAGGTATTTAAACATCTCAATCATATCACCTCTATCCAGCCTTTCCTCTAAGGTGTACATATTAAGATCCTTCAGTCTGTCCTCATATGCTTTATAATGAAGACCACTAATCATTTTAGTAGCCACCCTCTGCACCGACTCCATCCTGTTCACATCCTTTTGAAGGTGCGGTTTCCAGAAATGCACACTATACTCCAAATGAGGTCACACCAAAGACTTATAGAGAGGCATTATCACCTCCTTTTTTCTGCTAGCCATTCCTCTCCGTATGCACCCATGCATCCTTCTAGCTTTTGCCGTCGCCTTTTCTACCTGTTTAGCTACTTTAAGATCATCAGACACAACCACGCCTAGGTCCCGCTCTTCTTTAGTGGACAAAAGTACTTCACCCCCTATACTATATTGCTCCCTTGGATTGCTGCAGCCCAAATGCATGACCTTACATTTTTTAACATTAAATCCCAGCTGCCAAATTCTAGACCATTCTTCAAGCTTAGCTAGATCCCTCCTCATGTTATCTACACCTTCCTGGGTGTCTACTCTATTGCAGATTTTGGTATCATCCGCAAAGAGGCAAACCTTACCCGACAGCCCTTCCGCTATATCACTAACAAAGATGTTAAAAAGAATCGGACCAAGGACAGATCCCTGGGGCACACCACTGGTAACATCCTTCTCCTCAGAGTGAGCTCCATTTACTTGTACTCTTTGTCGCCTCCCACCCAACCAATTTCTAACCCAAGCAGTAACTTTAGGGTCCATCCCTAGTGTGCTCAGTTTGTTTATAAGTCGCCTGTGAGGAACAGTGTCAAAGGCTTTACTGAAATCTAAATACACCACATCTAGAGCTCTCCCTCGGTCCAACTCCCTGGTCACCCAGTCAAAGAAATCAATCAGATTTGTCTGACAAGACCTGCCTCTGGTGAATCCATGCTGCCTCGGATCCTGTAATCCGCTGGACTCCAGAAACCTCACTATTTTCTCTTTCAGCAGCGTTTCCAATAATTTACTCACCACCGAAGTTAAACTAACCGGCCTGTAGTTTTCAACCACATCCTTACTTCCGCTTTTGTGTAAAGGCACCACATGAGCCTCTCTCCAGTCCTTTGGCACCACTCCCGACTCCAACGAGGCATTGAAAAGGTCAGTCAGTGGAGCTGCTAGAAAGTCCCCAAGTTCCCTCAGTATTCTAGGGTGTATCCCATCCGGTCCCATCGCTTTGTCTACTTTAAGTTGAGCTAGTTTCTCACGAACACAGTCTTCTGAAAATTGTTCAAGACGTCCCTCGCTTCTGTTCCTATTTGTGGGTGTTATCTGAGGTCCTGCTCCTGGTTCTTCATCTGTGAACACAGAACAAAAATATTTGTTAAGCAATTCCGCTTTATCCTTATCAGCTTCTACATATTCCTCCCCTGCACCCTTGAGTCTGACAATACCACTTTTGCCCTTCCTCTTCTCACTAATATATCTGAAAAATGTCTTATCCCCCCATTTTATTGCTTTGGCTATTTCCTCCTCCTTTTGAAACTTTGCCTTCTTGACTATTTTGCTAGTTTCTCTAAGTTTTTCCAAATACAGATGCCTGTCTTCCTCTCTCTGTGATCTCTTGTATTTCATGAAGGCCTCCCTCTTTTTCTTCACTTTTTCAGCTATTTCTTTCGAAAACCATAGCGGTCTCCTTTTCCTTTTGCCTTTATTTACCATTTTAATAAAAAGGTTGGTTGCCCTTAAAATATCCCCTTTCAATTTTGCCCACTGTTTTTCTACATCCCCCAGTTGTTCTCATCCCACTAACGACTCCCTGAGGTATTGGCCCATCTTCACAAAGTTAGTCTTCCTAAAGTCTAAGATCCTCACCTTTGAATGGATTCTAGCAGCCCTATTCCTAATACTGAACCACACCATCTGGTGATCACTGGATGCAAAATGATCTCCCACTACAACATCAGAAACACTTTCACCACTGGTAAGCACCAAGTCCAGTATGGCCCCTTCACGTGTGGGGTCTGTTACCAATTGTCTGAATAATTCTCCCTGTAGAGAATCCAGGATCTCCTTACTTCTTGATGATACTGCAGCAGGAATGTGCCAATCAACATCTGGCATATTGAAATCCCCTATCAGTAGCACTTCCCCTTTCCTAGCAATGCTGCGTATGTCTTCCATTAACTCTCTGTCCACCTCTTCCTCTTGTGAGGGAGGTTTGTATATCACACCAATGCAAATAGATTTCTCTTTCCCTCTTTCTAGTTTAACCCACAATGCCTCCTCTCTCCCTTTTAAGCTCTGTAATTCCAAAGCTTTAATAGTAGTTTTTACATATAGTGCCACTCCTCCTCCCCTTCTTCCTACCCTGTCCTTTCTGAATAAAGTATAGCCAGGTATAGTTACATCCCAATCATGGTTTTCTATGAACCATGTTTCTGTAACTGCCACTAAATCCAAGTCAGCCACTCCCACCAAAGCTTCAACATCAGGGATCTTATTTCCCATGCTAGGGCATTTATACACACTGCTTTCCATATGTTATCCCTGTTACCCATTTCCATAAAGGTATTTAATGTATCACCTACCTGGGGGCTTTCACTTACCTGGGGGCTTTCTTCACCCATCCCCAACGAATCTAGTTTAAAGCCCTCGTCAGTAGATTAGCCAGTCTACTACCGAAGATGCGTTGACCTTTCTTGGACAGATGGATGCCTTCTCTGCTCTGCAACCCTTGGAACAGCATCCCATGGTCTAGAAAACCAAAACGCTCTCGATGACACCATCCACGCAGCCATGCATTCATCTCCAGGATGCGAGCCTTTCTGCCTTGGCCTTTACCCTCAACAGGGAGGATTGAAGAGAACACCACCTGTGCACCTAACTGCTTCACCCTCTGTCCCAGAGCCATGAAGTCACTTTTGATACATTCCGAGGTATACCTGGCAGTATCATTTGTTCCAACATGGATTAGCAACATTGGGTAATAGTCAGTGGTCTTGATGAGTCTCAGCAAACTCTCCGTAACATCTTGGATTTTGGCACCAGGCAGACAGCATACCTCTCTGGACATCAAGTCTGGTCGGCAGATGGACGCCTCAGTACCCCTCAGAAGAGAGTCTCCAACCACCACTACCCTTCGTTTCCTTCTGGTCACTGATTCTGCAACTTTGGGGTACTTGAGCTCTGGTTCTTTCCTTTCAAGGGATGCTTTCACCTCCTCCACTTCCAGGGCTGCATAATGGTTCTTCAGTTCAAGGGCTGGAGAAGTTGGATTGGTGATTTTGCAGGCCCTGGTGACTTGTGTCCAACCATCGACATTCTGTTGGCACCCATCTTCTCCTGTGCTGGAGAGCTTGGTTGCTGCATCTCATCAATGTACTTCTCACTGTCTTGAATGCTCCTCAGCCTCGCCACCTCCTCTCTGAGTTCCTCCACTTGTTTCCTCAGAGCTTCAGCATGCAGGCAACCTGCACATGGAACCGGTCCTTCAACTGGCATTAGAACTGGCATGGAACTGGTCCTTCAACTGTTGACCGTTTGTGAGATTTTAAAAGCATTGTAATCACTGCTGCTGAGTAGCCTCACTTAATTATGGCAAGCACTCTCAAGAGTCCAGCCATAAGCAAGAATCAATCTACTTGGTCCATGCTCACTGTTCCTTGTGAAAAAAAAACGTTCTGTGATTGGAAGTTTCCAAGGTACTGCTACCATTAGGCGAATGAGATCCGCATACCACAGTCTGCGAGGCCAATTTGGTGCTATCAATATTACCAGACCCTTGGTATTTCTATCCACTGCAACACTCGGCCTATTAATGACCATGGAGGAAAAACGTAAAGTAAGGCTTATTTGGGCCACAATTGCGAGAGTGCGTCTATTCCCTTGGACATTCTCTCCCTCCTTTGACTGAAGAACCGTGGACATTTTGTGTTTCTTGCAGAAGCCATTAAACCCATCTCACAGCTTTAGGAAAAGCTGTGAAAGACTGTCTGATTCAGTGACCTTTCCCCTGGATCTAGACGATGACGACTGAGAAAGTCTGCCTGTACATTGTCCACTCCTGCTACATGTACTGCTGTTATGACTTGAAGATGTTGTTCTGCCCAAAGCAGTATTTCAATGGACAAGATCAAACTTCCTGTCCATCCTTGATTGATGTATGCTACTGTGGTTGCATTGTCTATCAGGACTCTTACAACCTTCCCTTCGAGATGGTGCTGAAAGGCCTGTAGAGCTTGAAAAACTGATCTCATTTCTAAATGACTGATTGACCACGATGTTCGTTCATTGTCCCATTTCCCTTGTGCTATTTGATTCTGACAATGAGCTCCCCAGCCTGTAAGGCTGGTATCTGTCATCATTAATGTTCATATTGACAGATCCAATGGAATACCCGCCATTAATCTTTCTTTTTAAAACCACTACTTGAGGCTTACCCAAACCTTTGTTGGACATATAGGTTTTTGAAACAGCGGACAGTTCTGTGGACTCCACTGTGATAACAGTGCCCTCTAAAGTGGATGCATATGTGCTCTCACCCACAGCACCCATGAATCCTAGTATCTGCAGATATGACCACGCTGTGGGATTTTTGCAGCACAGAAATATCCGTAATTGAATCTGCAACTTGTTCATCTGCTCCTGTGGAAGAAGGACAAGTGTTGAGCTTCGCTCACAGATGAATCAGAGATTGTGAAGGAATGAGATGACTCTGCTTGGTTGATAACCCATCCTAGACTCTGAAGGAGTTCTATGACACTGGCTGTTGCCATCTTGTTTGCCTCCAAAGGTTTTGCTCTCACCAACCAATCGTCTAGATAAGGATGTACCAACATTCCTTTCTGACGCAAGGCAGCTGCTGCCACTACCATAACTTTTTTGAAAGTTCAAGGAACCGTTGCTAGGCCAAATGGCAGAGCTTGGAACTGACAGTGGCCCTTTGGCACTGCAAAACAAAAAGATATTGTTGATGTTACGCACGTAAGGGAATATGGAGGTACGCCTCCGTAAGATCTAAGGCTGTTGGAAATTCTCCTGTTTGTACTGCTGCTATAACCGAATGTAATATTTTCATATGAAAATATGGAATCTTTAAAGCACAATTTACATACTTTAGATCCAAAACCGAACGGTAAGTTCCTTCTTTCTTTGGAACTACAAAGTAGATGGAGTATCGCCCCAATCCTAATTGATGTAATGGACAGGAACCACTGCTTGGATTTGCAGAAGTCGATGCAAAGTGTTCTCAGCCGCCTCTCTTTTTGCTGGAGCCTTGCAGGGAGAAAGAACAAAGGCCTCCCTGAGAGGTTCCGTCAACTCCAGAGCATAACGTTTGCAAATTATCTCGAGAACCCATTGATATGTTGTAGTTTTGACCCAGGCAGAGTAGAAATACCGCAGGCTACCTCTTATCGGAACCTCCTCTATCTGAGTTTGCCCCATCTCAATGCGCTTTCTTTTGACCTATTCCTTAACTGGCAAAGGCTCCACGCCCACCTCCTCTTCCTCCATGAAAAGACTGCCCTCTTGGTGAAAATCTTGATCTTTGATATGGTACAAATTTAGACACTCTATAGTGACAAAAATCCCTAAAGGGAGGTCTGGATGGGACAAATGATTTTGGCCCTCGAAGTTTATCCTCAGGAAATCTAGCTGTTTTAGATTCCCCTAAGTATTTTATTAACTTTTCCAAAGCTTCTGCAAATAAAAGCTTGCCCTTAAAAGGAAAGTGACTAAGTCTAGCCTTTGCGGAAACATCTGCTGACCAATTTCGCAACCACAATATATGCCGAGCTGCTAATGCAGAAGCCATGCTGTTAGCTAGGGCTCTGATCAATGTTCCCTCTAATTTTCTGTAGGCTGTGTGTGCATAAAATATCAGCTGTGCAGCTTTTGAAGGAAGGTTAAATTTTTGTGCGCCACATAACAACACTTGGAGTTATATACTTTAAAATTTGACTACACGTCAGAATACAGTATGTACACCACATTGATTTTAATCGAATTAAATGAAAATAGACGATTACTAAATGAAGCGGAAAATTTCTAGTGATTGCAATCACAACTTTAAATTTTAAGACGTCTGTGTTTTCTATCAGAATCAGAACCGTAATTTTTGTGCGCTCTGTTGTATGTGCGCTTGCTCGGCGAGGTGTGTGCACGCGCACAGCTTAGAGGGAACAGTGGCTCTGATCAGATCATAATGCACATCTGCTAGATATGCTGCTCCTGTTTCCATCCTGACCATTTCCGACATTTGCGCAAGATCTGTTGACAGAGTCCGTTGAAACTTGCACCCAGCAAAGGCATGCCCTTGCAACATATGCACCACATATCGATGCCTACAATGCTACAGCATTTACGTCAAATACCTGATGTAATAAAGTCTCAATCCTCTTTATCTTGTAGAATCTTTAGAGCAGCACCATCTTCGTTTGGTATAGTCGTCTTTTTAGTAACCGCAGAGACTAAGGCATCTACTTTTGGAAGACGAAAGAGTTCCTTCTCTGCCGCAGGTATGGGATAGAGACGAGTCATAGTACGACCCTGTGTAGACCAGTCTAGTGATTCCCATTCAGACTCAATCATTTGCATAATTGCTCTATGGATAGGAAAAACTGTCTCTGTAGAACGGATTCCCTATAATAAGGGATCCTCTAACATCTGATCCTTAGGGATATGTTTACTAAACTGTCTTAATGTGCGCTCTGCGATGTTATCGCGTGATAAGGTACCTTATCGCGTGATGATGGCACTTTTTAAGGTGCACAGGTACCATATCGCGCGATAACGCGCGCTTCGGCGCAAACGAGCGCTGAAGGCGGGGAAAGGCTCCCGGAGGGCGGAGGAAGGCTCCCCAGGGGCAGAGAGAAGGGGTCAATGGGTGGAGAGTGGGAAGGGAGAGGCTCCCTGCACACCAACGCTGTGAAATCCGAGGCTCAAAACTAACGCCAGTGAAACCCTGGCATTAGAGCTGATTTAAAGGGAAAAGAAACCATTTCCGTCAGCAATGTACAGCAAAACCAGGGAAACCAACAAAAAGTGATAAGTGTGATACATGTGCACGGAACAAAAGTACAAATAAACATTGAAAAGGACCCCAACAAAATATACAAAAAACATAACCAAGCTGGGCAATAGTGATAGTAATGGGAAACATCAAAAAACACTCCCAAGAAAGCCCCCCAAAAAAGATATGAATTTTGGAAGGGTCTACGCTCCGTCCCCATACAAGGTGAATGATCCCACAGTGAAATAGCACTGATCAGGGTTTCCCTCTCCATTGGACAGGTTTCCTATGGCATGCACATGTTCCACAACAGCAGGGCAGGCATGTCGGAATGGGCAACTGGACAGATGCTGGGAAAGGGGATACAGAGGGCTGCAGGCGGCACATGCTGTGGTGCAGCTGGGGCACAGTGCGGACTAGGCAGATGCCTAGGTGGCACTTAGGAATGCTGAAACTGTACAGCAGCCAGACAGCAACTGATGAGGGCCCAACATGGGCACGAGAGTGTTTATCACAGTGTCACAGGGGATAGTACCCAGCAGGTACCTCCAAGGGCACAGAACATTGGCAGGTGGTGTTGGGGGGAAGTGTGGACAGCTATGCAGGCACCCCTACCCCAGAACACGCACCATAGGCAGCCGCCTACCTGCACACTGGATGGCTTGAGACTGCACAACGCCAGCAGAAGGGCATGTCAGCATGGTGGCAGAGGGGTACTGGTGGTGGAGGGGGGCAGTGGCAGCTGCCCAGAGCAGACCATGGCCTAGCCCTGTGTAGGTGGGTGCCATGCACTGCAACAGACAGGCCCTGCCGCACAGTCATGGTATCACCAGGGAATGCACTGTCTCTGTGGTGACACGGTGGTGCAGTGCACACAACCAGTGTGTTAGGAGGCAGAAGGTCACAGGTTCAAGTCCCAGCTATGGTGCCCGCCAAACCCAGTCCCCATATTTTACCCACTACTACAACGTGCTAATACAGACAGAACGTTTATTGCAGATGACGTAAACATGCCCAAAACACCTACATTTTACCCTACAGAGCAAAGACACCATAAACAGGCGCATTACCTAGAGCAGAGTCTCCCAAATGCAGTCCTGGAGGGCCAAATACCATTCAGGTTCCATGCTGCCTCTAATAAAGATGCCTGTGCTGCATATCTATGCACCACCCCCATGGTATGCAGATGTATCTCATGCATATTCATGAGGGACAGCATGAAAACCCGAACAGTGTTTGGCACACCAGGAGTAGAGTTGGGAACCTCTGCCGTAAAGCAGCAGCCAACAGGGGCAGACACACCCACACCCACACCCACAGGCTCCATTAGCCAATGCCTCCTGGAGAGGCCGGACATTGGGCCCTGCGTGCATCTCCCAATACTAGCACTTGCATACCTTAGCAATGCCACCCTACACCTGGGAATACGGTACACAGCTATCAAATGTTTGCTATGATTACTGACAGATAGCAATTCCTACATTAGGCACAGTTTGCTGATTGAGCTCCATCATAGCAACCTTTCTGATGTCTGTGGAGTGTGCTTCAGGACTGGTCTCTGACAGTGTTTACCACCCTGGGGAGTGACCCCCAACAGTATTCCGTACCATATCCATGCCTGCACTGTGCCCAGGACTGGTGTGGTGGCCAGGGCTGCTAAACACCTCTATAGTAGCACAATGCTGGCATAGGTGTGGGAGTGTGTGTCTGTCTATCCAGTGTGTGGTGGCTGCAAACACCCTCCACAGCCCACACTGCCAGCACTGTTGCCAGTATTGGCCTGCCAATGTGCATAATGAGGAGCAAGGTACCATGGGTATAGCCCGGACAAGGTGGCCTGGCCAGGATGCATCTGCACAGGGCATAGGGCACTGGCTGAGACATTGTAGTGCCCGGCCACCACCTGCACAGACAGGGTGGCCACAGCATGTTCCGCTGGGAGATCACTCTCACCCTGACTGAGCAGTGACCACGGCATGGCTAGGCTCCCCCATAGTGCTATATAGTATTTCTCTCATGTGATATTTATGGGTTCCCTTTTGGGGCCCAGTCACTGATTTATCTGCTTGGTGTGTATGCATTTCCACCAGGAACATGCACTATGGACTAGCTAGCAGACTGTCTGCAGCTGGTATGTGTCTTGATGGAATGCCTTGCAGGGTGCAGCGGCTGAAAGCTTGCTGCAGGAGAATATCAGATAGTGGTGGGGGGCAGCTTAGCATATCCAGGCCTAATGTCTGTCTGCTATTGCGTTATGGATGTGTACAGAGCTGCATTGACTGCCCTGTAGGGTGTCTTCCCCAGCAGGACTGGGGTTGATGGTCCCCTCTACTGCCACTATTGCAGGGAGGTAGAATGTGGATCTGTTGGTGGGAGACCTGTTTACCCCCCTCAGCCCTGGAGGAGGAGGAGGGTGGTGGTACATAATCCTCCTAGGGGTCCATAGGGGCTAAACCTGACTGAGACATACAGATATATCCAAGGTGTGTCTGCAGAAACTACCTATCTCACACATTAGCAATGCTGGGGACCTGGTGCTGGGTGCCCCACCTCACCCTCAGGGTGAGTGCAGTACCTGCACAATGTGACGGTGTGTAGCTACTCTGTGCCAGTACCACACATGGTCAGTTCCCCCTACCAGGCCGAGGTGCTATGGGGGTGCATACCCCATCTTGTGATCATCTGTAGACTGCTGATTTGCATGTGCAGTTGTATTACCAAATTTTACTCTTTTCCTTTAACCCTGTCACTCACTAGCTCACTGACTAGGCACAGACACTTTGGTAAATACAATATGCTTTTATTAAATTAAGTCCTTTTAGAATAATAAGGAAAAGTTTAGCATCAATACATCACCGGATATTGTAGCTTCACTCCAGTAGGTCAGGGGACTTGTCAGCGATCACTTGGAGGAATCCGGGAGACCACCGAAACACGTCCATCTCGTCCCTGGTGAAGTCCCGTTTTCCTGCTGGAAATCCCCCTCCTAAGTACTTTAACTAGAATCGTGCCTGCTGCATGCTATTGTAATTCATAGGTTAGCATGGTGCATGCTCAAATCAGGATTGGTTAGGGTTAATGCTGTGCTCGTGATCTACAACTGAAGGGTGTCAGCTGCCTATGAGTCACTCATTCAGTTCTGTCCAGCTAAAGCTGCCTGCTCGCCCAGAGATGTTGACCTAACGTAACCCCAAGCTCAGCTCCATTATCACTTTCCTACATTCTTCCCAATCTCGTCACACTCGTATCACAGCAGTGCATCATGGGTATGGGTGGGTTAACCCTATCCTGGTGACCACAGCAGACTGTTTGTGTGGTGACGTGCAGTCCTTCTGCAGCCAGCCAGGGGTTTGCTAGCAGCTATGGAGCTGTGTTGTTGTTAAGTGCCGTCGAGTCGGAGTCGACTCATGGCGATCCTCTGGATAGCTATCCTAAATTGTGTTCGGTCTTCAGTCAGGCGGCTCATTGTTGACAGACTGGTACCCGTAGCTGCTGTTATTGTATCGATCCATCTCATTGCTGGCCTTCCTCTTTTGCGTTGACCTTCTATCTTGCCAAGCATAATGTCTTTCTCTAATGATTTCTCTCTTCGCATGATGTGTCCAAAGTATGAAAGTCGAAGTCTTGTCATCTGAGCTTCTAAAGAAAGCTTAGGTTTGATCTCCTCTAGTACCGACTGGATTGTTCTTCGGGCAGTCCATGGTATACACAGTATTCGCCGCCAACACCATAATTCAAAGGCATCAATTTTCTTCCTATCTGTCTTTTTCACTGTCCAGCTTTCACATCCATATGATGTTATTGAAAATACCATAGCTTGAACAAGTCAAATCTTTGTATGGAGAGAGACATCTCTGCTCTTGAGAATCTTATCTAGGTCTTTCATAGCCATTCTGCCAAAAGCAATGCGTCGTCTGATTTCTTGACTGCTTGTTGCTTCTTTATTGATAGTTGATCCAAGTAGGTTAAAGTTGTTCACAATTTCAATTTCTTCTCCTTCAACAATTAACCTGTTGATTATGCCAGTTGTCATGATCTTTGTCTTCTTTACATTAAGGTGCAGGCCCATTTTGAGACTATGTTCTTTGATTGTGAGAAGCAAATGTTTCAGATCATCTTCACTTTCAGCCAGTAATGTGGTATCATCAGCATAGCGAAGGTTGTTGATGAGTCGTCCACCAATCTTCACACCTCTGTTGTCTTCATACAATCCTGCTTCTCTGATGATTTGTTCTGCATATAAATTAAACAGGTAGGGGAAGTATGCAGCCTTGTCTTACACCTTTGCTTATTTTAAACCATTCTGTTTCTCCTTGTTCCGTTCGAACTGCTGCTTCTTGATCAATGTACAGATTGCGCAAGAGAACGATCAGGTGTTCTGGTATACCCATGCTTCTTAATGTGGTCCAGAGTTTCTCATGGTTTACACAGTCAAAGGCCTTGCTATAGTCGATAAAGCACAAATAGATATCCTTTTGGTATTCTTTAGTCTTTTCAAGGATCCATCTCACATCTGCAATGATGTCTCTCGTTCCTCGCCCTTTCCTGAACCCTGCTTGCACTTCAGGTAGTTCTTGTTCCAGGTATGGTTGTAGTCTCTTTTGAATAATCTTCAGTAGAATCTTGCTGGCATGTGGGATCAGAGCGATTGTGCGATAATTTCCACAGTCAGTTGGATCACCTTTCTTTAGTATTGGTATAAACACAGATCTTTTCCAGTCCGTTGGCCATGATGTTGTCTTCCATATTTCTTGGCAGAGCCTTGTGAGTACAGTAACAGCTGCATCAGATTGCTGCAATACTTTTATGGGAATGCTATCAGTGCTTTGTTCTTTGATAAGGCTTTCAATGCTGCTTCAACTTCTTCTTTCATCACCAATGGTTCCCGATCATAAGGTACAGGTTGAAACGGCTGTTGGTCCACTTGATCTTTATCATATAAAAACTCTGTATATTCCTTCCACCTTTTCTTGATCTTCTCAGCATCATTCAACATAGAACCTTGAGCATCTTGTAACATTCCAATTCGAGGCTGGAACTTTTTCTTTAACTCTCTTAGCTTTAGGAAAGCCGATCTCCCTCTAATAGTTTCTGCTTCTATTTCCTTGTAAGTGTCATTGTAGTACTTTTCCTTGTCCTGTCTTGCTGCACGGTGGAAATCTCTGTTGAGTTCTGCGATTGTCTTTCTTTCTCCTCTGGCTTTAGCTTCTCTGCGTTTCTGGGCAATTTTCAGAGTTTCTTCCGTCATCCATTTTGGCTGTTTTTGCTTTTTCACCTTTTGTAGAGACTTCTCGCTTTCTTCCAACACAACTTTCTTGATGTCATTCCATAACTCTTCCGGAGCTCTGTCATTTGTATCTAAAGCAGCAAATCGATTTTGCAGGCAGTCTTTAAATTCCAGTGGTATATTCTCAAGGTCATATTTTGCTGCATTCATGAGTGGTTTGCTCTTTTTCCCACTGTAGCCCACTGGTTTTTTCACTACTTGTGGAGCCAGAGGTCATGGGTTCAAACCCACAGTAGGGGTTCTTTGATAGGGCTGTCCAAAGCATTGTCTTTTTTTAATGTACATTAGTGCTGCCAGAAAAACACACCCAGGGTACTGTAACCATAAGGTGCCTCAGAAGGCGCCCTATAAGGCGCCTTATAGGGAACCCTATAAAGCGCCTTCTGAGGCACCTTATGGTTACAGTCCGTATAAGGTGCCTTATAGGGTGCCCTATGGAGCCCCTTATAGGGTGCCCTATAGGGGACATTATAGGGTGCCGTGGCAGACAGTGCACTTTATAATGTCCCCTATGGGGTGCCTTATGCGGCACCTTAGGTTACGGCACGTGAGGGTGTGTTTGCTGGCAGCAATAAATAACATACAAATAAAATGCCTCAGGAAACAATACTTACGTCACAGCTGATGCCTCAGCCAGCCTTATGCATTAGGCACACTGGGGGATGGAACTCATGACCCCTGTATCATCAGTCAGTGTATTAACCATTGTGCTACACTTCTGTTTCTATGTTTGGATGTCTGTGCGCCTACTTAAGATTACCGCGCGGTAACGCGCTTAGCAGCGCTTCACACGATCATGTGCGCAGCAGCGCGCGTTATCACGCGATACTCCCGTTTTGCTGCTTTAAGACTGAAACGCCCACTCCTTTTATGGCAGCCTGCACACTATCGCCAGGCGCACTTTAAGACGGTTTAGTAAACATACCCCTTAATTTGAGATTAAATTGGAATATGAAGTGCTTCCAAACAATGATTTACAAAAACCCCAAGCTCTTCCTTTCTAAAAACCCTCACAATATGCTCTTCTTCATCTACCAGACCCTCTATCTCCTCTAATCCAGACCCAAAATGTTTTTCATTTGCTCCCGAAGTCCCCTCAATAGGATCCTCTGAATCTCCTGAAATATTTGAGCCTTCCTCTAAAGACAATATCGGCGGAAACAAATGATCAGTGGGCAATAGAGAGTCTTACATATTGGATGGTAGTGAAGCCCCTTGCTGCCTTAAATCTCTCTTCATTGAGTATGCTTTGGCATTAACAACACAGTCAGGAGAAAAAGGGGCTTTCCTCTGCCCGTGCTGCATGGTGAGGTTGTTTTTCATTTAAAGCTATCTGTGAACCCTTTCTTTAGCATTCGTTAACAAAATTATCAAGCACCTCTGCCCCAGTATTAAGCTGCCTTTCTGTCATCTTGAGAAGACTGTTCTCCAGGACCAAGCAGGAAGTCAGTCCTCACTTATGGGTGACGTCGCCGACGAAGCCCTCGCAGAGCAATTTCCCCAGCTTTCGCAGAAAGCCTTTGGGAATTGCAGCGCGCATGCGCGGTCCCCTTCCCGCCCAGGGATGCCATCTTGCTCAGTCTTCTTTTTTCCGCGGAGCCCTACAGACGTGTCTGTTAACGCCGCTGAAAAGTTGATTTCTTTGATGTTTCGTTAAAAAAATTTTTTCCTCGGTTCGTGTGTTCCTCTTCCCGCCGGGCCTCAATATCCCTATTGGGCCCGTTTACGTTTTGTTTTTTCCCAACTGGCGTTCCCGCCACTTTTCCCTTCATCCCTGGCAGCGCGGTCTTTCGACCTTGCAGGGGCCCTTTTCCCCCCGATGGCTGCCAGCGGTTTTAAAAAGTGTGATCGTTGTGTCTGGCTCATGTCTCTTACTGACACGCATGACTGCTGCCTTGGGGCCGAGCATGACCCTATGAGCTGCGGCCCGTGAAGCAAGATGTCCTCGAAGGTGCTGCGGAGTCTGCAGTCGCAGAGGGAATGGATCTTCTCTGACTCCGCGCGGACCTTGTCAGAGGCCTCTACACCTCGTGGCTCCGGTTCGGAGCATCGTAGGAGTTCTTCTGAACGGGGCTCCCCCAGCCGGAAGCACCAGCGGGAGAAGCGGAACCTGGCGGCGAGCCTGGTCCTTCTAGGGCCAGGTCGCTTAGCCCGGTCCGACAACCTGGGCCCTCAGAGGAGGAGAGGCCTTCGAAGATTCCTCGTCTCGGAGTGGAGTCGCCTGGACACGTGAGTGATATAGTCCTCCTGGACTCCCCCACAGATGAGCCGCCGTCGGGGCCCGAGTCGACAGCTGCTGGGTCCTCTGAGCTTGATCTCAGACTGACGACCTTGGAGCGCAGTATATCTGCCTTCATGGACCAGCAGCGGGCATGGATCACCGGCCTCGCCAGTGCATCTGCCCAGACCACCGGGACGTCGATGCTCGAGTCGACCCCGGAGGCCGAGCCGATCCTCGAGTCCATACGAGCTCGAGTCGATCCTCGTCTTCCCGTTCGGGACCGAGGTCCTCGGCGTCGGGGCGGAGCCGCGCAATTCCTCCTCGGAGGAGTCGGGCTGGGACACGGAGGAGGACGAGTCACCCGGTTCTTTTCAGACTCGGTGTGTCCCCTCCGACTCGCCCGAGTCGGAGCCTTGGAGGCGGTCCCCCCCGGAGGATACCCAGTTCTCCGATTTCGTGAGGGATATGGCCAAGGCTTTGGCCTTCCCTGCGGATCCGGAGGAGGAGCCCCGAGCCGAAGAGCTCGGGGCCCTCCAATACGACTTCCCCCCGAGGGAGGCCTTCACTGTACCAGTTCCCCCGATGCTGGAGCGGCTTCTCTTCCGCATGTAGGAGAGCCCAGGCTCGACGCCAGTGTTGAGCAAGCGGATCGATTCCATGTATCGAGTCCGCAAGAGCCCCGGGTTCCAGAAGGCGCAACTTCCACACCACTCCATGGTGGTGGAGTCGGCCATGCATCGACTTAAGAGTCAAAAGATGCACTCATCGATGCTCCCGGGGAAGGAGGCCCGGAGCCTGGATGCCCTCCGTAGGAAGTGCTTCCAGGGCTCTATGCTTGCTTGTCGGGTCCAGACATATCAGCTGTACATGGGTATGTACCTCCGAGACCTGGCGAAAGAACTTCAGGGTTCCAAGCCTTGTCCTCCGGGATTCGAGAGTGTTCAAAGTTCATTTCTCGAGCGGCCTATGATGGCTTCGAGGCCTCGGCTCGAGTAGCCGGAGCCAGCATCAGGGCTCGCCGCCAGGCTTGGCTTCAGTCCTCCGACCTCGAGCCCTGCGTGCAGGTCAAGTTGGTCGATGTCCCCTGCAGAGGTGAAAACCTCTTCGGCAAACCCATGGCCGAAAAGGCGGCGGAGCTCGAGTCGGAGACTCTCACCAGGACTCGCCTTTCTAGAAAGTCCTCTACCCCTTCACAGAAGAAGAAGGGCTCGGGGAAAAAGCCTTTTTACCCGAGGAAGGCGTTTGCTTATACGCATCACCAACCACAATACCCGGCCACAACCCCCCTTCAGGGGCAGCGGCCTAGGGGACAGGGTAATGGATCCCGGAAGCAGAAAGCCCCCAAATCCGCCACGCAGGCCCCGGCCCAGCAGGGCGGGGGGTTTTGACTATGCCAGCATAGCCCCTCCCCCTCAGGGGCCTTCGTCCGGTACGGGGGGTTGGCTGACCCACTTTGCTCACAGGTGATCAGCCATAACATCCGAGGCCTGGGTATTGCAGGTAGTTCGAGAGGGCTACCTCCTGCATTTTCACCAGGTGCCTCTCCCCTACTTCCCAGGGGAGCCTCCGAGACCCCCTCTGCTTCAGGAACGGGCGGTGGAGCCCGTGCCCCAACACTTGTGGGGCCACGGGTTTTACTCGAGGTACTTCCTGGTTCCAAAGAGAACAGGAGGCCTCAGGCCCATTCTAGACCTATGCAACCTCAACAAGTTCCTGCAGCGGGAAAAGTTCAAGATGCTTACCCTTGGAACCCTGCTGCCCTACCTTCAGCGGAGAGATTGGCTATGCTCCTTGGATCTAAAGGATGCTTATATCCACATCCTTATTCATCCGGACCACCGACAATACCTAAGGTTTGTGGTGGCGGGGAATCATTATCAGTACCGAGTACTGCCCTTTGGCCTGTCCTCCGTGCCCAGGGTGTTCACGAAGTGCCTGGCGGTGGTAGCCGCCTTCCTAAGGCTTCAGGGCCACTTCGTCTTCCCATACCTGGACGATTGGCTCATCCGGGCATCGTCTGCTCCAGGGGTCGCCCAAGCCACCCAGCGTATGGTGGCCCTGCTTCAGCACTTGGGCTTCGTCATAAACTTCGAGAAGTCCGCTTTGCTCCCCTCCCAGGACCTAGAGTTCATAGGGGCACGGCTGGACACTCGGCAGGCTCGTGCCTTCTTGCCTCTGGAAAGGGCCAACAGGCTCACGGCTCTAGCCGGCAGGTTCAGTGGCAGGTCGCCGGCCTCGGCCAGACAGTTCCTGCAGCTACTCGGACACATGGCCTCCACGGTCCATGTCACTCCTCCGAACGCCCGTCTACATATGCGGCCTGCTCAGTGGAGCCTTCGCACTCAGTTGCGTCAGGCCACAGGGAGGCTGTCGGACCTGATACAGATTTCCGACCGTCTGGTCTCCTCCCTGCACTGGTGGCTTCACCTGCCCAACCTAGTGCTCGGCATGCCTTTTCAGTCTCCCCCACCGTCCCGGGTGCTCACGACAGATGCCTCCCTCCTGGGATGGGGGGCACACTGTCGAGGGACATGCACGCAGGGCCTTTGGACGCCTTGGGAGGCCGCCCAGCAGATAAACTTCCTGGAGCTCCGGGCGATCCGCCTAGCTCTGCGGGCCTTCTCTCACCTGACGTTCAGCCAGTCCGTACTGGTACAGACGGACAATCAGGTTGCAATGTTCTACGTGAACAAACAGGGGGGCACGGGCTCCCTCCTTCTATGTCGGGAAGCCCGGAGGCTGTGCTCTTGGGCTGTCGATCACGACATCCTCCTCAAAGCGATTTACCTGCCAGGGCAGGACAACTGCCTGGCGGACAAGCTGAGTCGGATGCTGCTACCGCACGAGTGGAAATTGAACCCCGAGGTGGTCCAGCAGATCTTCCGCCGGTGGGGCTCTCCCACTGTGGATCTTTTTGCCAGTCCCCTGAACAGGCAGCTCCCCAGATTCTGCTCCCGGCACCCCATCCTTCTCTGGAGGCGCCGGATGCGTTCCTCATCCCGTGGTCCACGGGTCTGTTGTATGCATTCCCTCCTACGCCACTGGTGGCCCGGACATTGTTCAAAGTTGTCCAGGACAGGGCCTCCATGATCCTGGTGGCGCCTCGGTGGCCGAGACAGCCGTGGGTTCCCTCTACTACTACAGCTAGCGGTGGACACCCCTCTTCCTCTGGGGTTCCAGCCCGACCTCCTGACCCAGGATCGGGGCACTCTTCTGCACCCCAACCTCCGGGCCCTACACCTGACGGCCTGGCTTCTGAAAGGGTAGTCCTAGCTCCGCTACGGCTAGCCCCGGAGGTGGAAGCCGTCGTCCTAGCTTCTCGGCGTCCCTCCACCCGGAAGTCGTACGCCCTCAAATGGCGTCGCTTCTCGGTCTGGTGTTCTCAGCGATCTGAGGACCCCTTCGCCTGTTTAGTATCGGTGGTGCTGCAATATTTGCTTCACCTCTCCGATCTCGGTCTCAAATCCAACTCTGTCAGAGTCCACTTCAGTGCTCTCTCTGCACATCATTCTCCGGTCGAAGGCCGGCCTCTCTCCTTGCATCCCTTGGTGGCGCGTTTCCTCAGAGGCCTCCTTCTGCTTAAACCTCCGTTGCGCCCCCCAGCCCCTGACTGGGACCTCAACGTGGTTCTGCAAAGGCTTACCTGTCCGCCTTTTGAGCCCATGGCTACCTGCCCTCTCCGTTTTCTCTCCTGGAAAACTCTCTTCTTGGTGGCCCTCACACTTCCGCGAGGCGCGTGAGTGAGCTACAAGCCCTAGTGTCGGAGCCTCCGTACACTAGGTTCTACAAGAATAGGGTGGTACTGCGGACCCACCCCAAGTTTCTTCCAAAGGTGGTCTCCCCCTTTCACATCAACCAGGAGGTGGTTCTTCCGACCTTCTTTCCCAGGCCGCACGCCAGCCGAGCAGAAACTGTGCTGCACACCCTGGACTGTAGAAGAGCCTTATCCTTCTACCTTGACCGTACGCGAGGGCATAGAAAGGCCGTCCAGCTTTTCGTATCTTTTGACCCCAATCGGTTGGGGGTACCTGTCTCTAAGCGTACTCTGTCCTCCTGGGTAGCCGACTGTATCGCCTGGACTTACGGGGCAGCCGGCCTCTCCTTGGAAAGTCGTGTCACGGCTCATCGGGTCAGGGTGAAGGCCGCGTCTGTGGCTCATCTCTGCTCTGTTCCATTGGCAGACATTTGCCGGGCCGCTACTTGGTCTTCAGGCCAGACCTTTGTGGCTCATTACTGCCTTGAAAGGGAGTCCCGCAGGGACAGCGCTTTCGGTCAGGCAGTTCTCCACAACCTCTTTGAGGTTTAGGCAACTCCTCCCTCCGGCCCTAGTGTTGGGCTACCGGCTGGATTCGTATTCAGAGAAGATTCCTTCCCTCTGTACTGTTGAGCTTGAGGGAGCTCTTTAGGCTTGAGGTCTCCGGTAGCCTTAAGCTTGGGAGTCCCATAAGTGAGGACTGACTTCCTGCTTGGTCCTGGAGAAAGAGTAGTTACTCACCTGTAACAGGTGTTCTCCAGGAGCAGCAGGAATCAGTCCTCACTACCCTCCCTCCTCCCCTTGGAGTTGCAGTCATTCTTATTGCATATTTTTGCTAACTTTTGCTGTCTTTCCGCTATGTCATCAGACTGAGCAAGATGGCATCCCTGGGCGGGAAGGGGACTGCGCATGCGCGCCGCAATTCCCAAAGGCTTTCTGCGAAAGCTGGGGAAATTGCTCCGCGAGGGCTCCATCGGAGACGTCACCCATAAGTGAGGACTGATTCCTGCTGCTCCTGGAGAACACCTGTTACAGGTGAGTAACTACTCTTTCCCTGCTTCCAGAACAGCCTGCTCACACGGCCGGCACAATCCTAACGTAGACAAACGCTCCCTATGAAGCCCACATGCTGCACACATCGTTTTAGAAGACATTTTGCATGTAAAAACAAACAATTATTTTCTTACAGGCAACGAAACCACTGCTGCTTCAATCATTCAAAACTAGGGTTGCCAACTGGCTCCAGATGCGCCCGACAGGCTTGATCCAGTCCTGTGTTTACCCTATTGCATGTATGGACATGTAGTCTTTCTTTTCTTATAGAGTGCAATAGAGAAATCAGAACTACATTTCCCTGCATGCAATGGGGTAAACCCAGGACTGGATCAAGGCTGTCGGGCGCATCTGGAGCCAGTTGGCAACCCTATTCAAAACACACATGATTTACAAAAGGAGCTTCTTTGGGTCAAAAATGAAAGTGAAAGTAAAAACAGATCCTGGCTTCAAAGAAGAGCTGTCCCCGCACGAACGGTGAGAAAAATGTCAGAGCAGCAGACAGGCCTGTAGCAGGCATGTTGGTGACTATACGCTGTGCAACTGTCTTCAAAAACAGCTGATCTCAGAATCGCCAAAAGGTAGAAAGTCTTTAACTCACTGGCAGAGCCCTCCCCCAACCGAACGAGATTGGGCTGTGTGCAGTTTGAAATACCTGTCTTTGAAAAATAGCTCTGGGGCAAACCCTTCAAGATTTTTTGACAGCAGGATACAGCTACAACGAAATCTCGTTTAAATAAATCTCTCTGCTTAATGTAATTTTTTAAAATATATTTTTAAATGCTGGAATTCTCAAGAGAGCTGCTCTGACTAGGAAAAGCTCACCCCCTTCCTGCTTGGAGACTGAAGATACTGGCTTGGTAATAGCATCACCAAAGCTCATCTGCTGAAAGGGGGTGTAAATACATGAGTCTGGACTGTACTGGAGGGACGCTATGGAAACAGCTATCACCCCTAGCCTAACCGACTCTGAGGCTGCACAGGCTTACCTCATCTACCATCTGCTGCAAACTGAGAAATACTGGACTGCACCGATCCCTCTGTAAGGTGACATCATCAAGCCAGTGATTCTGTCTCCATGTACTGGTAGAGGAGCATAAACCCACACAGCTGAAGTGGTCAGCAGGAACGATTAGAAAAGGCATGTTTCTGCTTTTAGCCTGGTATCAGTTTTTATTTTTCAGACTGCTTCTTCCAGCTGGGAGAGATGAGCTTTGCTCTGGCTGACTATCAGCAGGCTCTGGATCTGCACCCTTATGATCAGAATGTGTGGAGCAGAATCGGCGTGGTGCATAATGAGCTGGGACTGAAGCAACTGCAGAAGAGGTGAGCTTAAGTTCTGCAGAGTTGATGGGAAGGCATCCTTCTCTGTGTGACACTAATGGTTTCTTCTGCATGGTTGAGGTTTCAGGAGATACCAGCAGGCAGAATCTCACTTCTCCAGGGCCATTGAGAAGCAGCCACACTTACCACAATATTACTTGCACCGGGCCAGGGTACGCCGCTGGTTACAGGACTACAAAGGTGCTCAAGACGATACTGCCACTGCTGCAAGGCTAGACTCTGACTCTGACTCTGACTTCGACAAGGTGCCCATGCAAATGCTATATAGAATGTACCCCTCACCTGATAAGATAGTTAAAATGTGGGGCAGAGGGAGCCCATTGTGCTGGAGGGAGTGTGGGCAAGAAGGAGGATTCGTCCATATGTGGTGGATATGATCAAGTATTCAGCCAGTTTGGGGTTGGATGGGGGATCGAGCCAGGGAGATCCTGGGATGGATAGGACACTTGCACCAGAAGCTGCCCTGTTAAATGTATGGGGGGAGGGAGGAGAAGGGCACCTCAGCAAATGTTTACAATTTTTAGCTTCAACAGTGAGAATGGAAATAGCAAAGGAGTGAAAGAAAAAGGGGCAAATAGAATTTCAGAAAGTTGCCTCCCGCTTGTTTTTTTTCATGTGTGATAAGTAGAATTATTGCCTGCAAGACAACAATCATGGAAGCTTTTAATAGGGTCTGGGGTCCCTACATGGAGTGGAGACAACAACATGGATCTAACAACAGAGAGAGAGGAGAGATATATGACAGACCAAAGGGAAGGGGGGTAGAGAGGGGGAGGAAAAGTAGAGCAGTAAAGCTAGATGAGAGGAACAGGGTAGGGAAGGGAAGCACCTAATATAAGTGTTGAAAAGTATCAATATTGGGGAGGGAGTTGCAGGGGGGGTAATCAACTATTAATGGTAGATGTTATATAAAGATGCTAAAAGTGTAATAGTTAAAGGCTGTATTAAGCAATGGTAACATGGAGGACAAAACAAACAGTATGTATACAAAAGTTCACAAGCCCCACTGGGCAATGCAGCAGAAGAGGAGCTGGAGGTACTTATATAGAACAGCTAGAATTATAACACATTTGCTCTTAGATGTGTATAGTAAACAACCAACATTCAGTATCTGTTAATGTAAGATGTGTGAGGGGATCCAGGGGTTCTCAACCCAGTCCTCGGGACCCACCTAGCCAGTTGGGTTTTCAGGATAACCACAATGAATATGCAATCATATAATGGAGACAGTGTATGCAAATCTCTCTCATACATATTCATTGTGGTTATCCTGAAAACCCAACTGGCTAGGTGGGTCCCGAGGACAGGGTTGAGAACCCCTGGGACGAAGATGTATATAATACTTGTTATTTATGGAAAAACAATAAAAACAAAAGTATCAAAAAAAAAAGGGGCCCATGCTGGTGAGAGATGGGGATTATAAACAGGTATGGAATCGAGAGAAACTGAATTATGGCCTGGGCTGCAGTTAGCACCAGGGCTATGTCACAGCCACCGACTTCTGGTTTCATGTTCTCTAGACTGGGGTTCTCAACGCAGTCCTTGAGACACACCTAGCCAGTCAGATTTTCAGGGTAACCGTAATGAATATGCATGAGAGAGATTTGCATGCACTGCCTTCTCTCATGCATATTCATTGTGGTCATCCTGAAAACCTGACTGGCTTAAGAATCCCTGGTTTAGAGCAGTGGTTCTCAGTCCAGTTCTCAAACATACCTAGTCAGTCGTGTTTTCAGGGCAGCCACAATGACCAAGCATTAGATACATCTGCGTAAAATGAAGGAGAGACTCCATAAAGTTCCCAGTATGGATATCCTGAAAACCTGACTGGCTTGGGGGTACATCCTGCACTCTGGGTTGAGAATCACTGATTTAGCAGAAGATCTTGAGTTATGAGCAGTTTGACATCTGACTTGCTTCTGGTTTTCTCTCCAGGCTGTTCCTGTGGCAAAAAGCATCTTCCCAGGGAAGTCTAAATCTAAGTCAAAGTCAGAGACTCCCAGCAGTGAAGTGGCCAAACTTGCTAACGTGATTCTTAAAGCTGGTCCATCCTGCTCCTCCCTTACAGATTCCAGCCAACATGAAAGAGCTTGGCACAAACAGAAAATGCCACTCTTACAGAACTTTCTATGTCAGTAAGTGTGTATCTGTACTATTTCCTAAAATAATTCTGCTGGGACTTCAAGAGCTGTGAGCTTTCCCCTTAGCTAGTGGTGCCTGCCTTATTCCCTGCAGCACATCATGCTGGGAAAAGCCGAAATTGCAATTATTACAAATTTTCCACAGGCAGTACACTCCTGCCCACTTCCATCCAGTACTTTCTGTTGGGACTGCAAGTGAGATACGATTCTTTTCCATCTTCAGCATGCCTACAGCACCTCTGTAAATTGTGCAGATGGAAGCCGCCTATGGGTAAAGGGAAAATCATGTTAATTTAGAATATCAACTGATTATTTCAATGCTTTGTACTGTGGGTTTTATCTACTTCTGTAGGAACCCCCACCAGAAGCAACAAGAGCCATCTTTTAACGTCCAAGAAACAGAAGATAACAAGAATGAACAATGCTCCCACTATCTCTTCCGACACTGTATGTCAGACTGTGAATTATATGACAAGACTCCTCCCAAACAAAGAAAATTAAAGGTAGGTCACTGCTCTACATCAGATTCAGCCCACAGATCTGTGATTATTTAGTAGCAAAAGTTGTATTCTGTCCATTACAAAAAGTTTACAAGCTAGTCAAGACACCTGAAGTCAGAAATGCCCAGCCTGGAAAAATATCTTCAGCAATGAAAAGGATCTCTTTTTAAATAAAAACACTCTTTTTCCGTTTCATAGCAGATGAACTTGTGAGAGTCTGAAGGATTTCCAGGAAGTGGGCAGCAAAAGGATACAACAGTTGGGCCCTAGAACGAAAGCACAGCCAAAGCACGTACACCACTGAAAGATTTTGAGTATCAGTGGGTAACCTTACTCAAGAAGGGGAGACACAAGGGAGAAGGGGGTAGGTTCTAATGGTGAAGCTTCTGCATCCTGTGCCTAGTGGAAAATCTGGCAGCAAAACTGGACCATGTACCCACATCCAGCAAAGGTTTATTAAAAATTGTTAAAATTACAACAGAATATTATCTTTCATTACTTGAACACTTTTATATCTGTAAATTATCTTTGCAACCACAGTCTACTGTTTGACATTTCTATAACTCCTTTCAGTTAGACAAGATCTGAATGCATTTTAAATATATATCGCTGCAGAAGCATACAGCCAGCCATCTCTGAGGTAGTTAACCAACAGCAGCTCTTCCAGAGGGAACACTTACAGCAGAATAAATTAAAGCTATTCAGTCTAGGTGGTTTCCTATCTGAATAACTGAAGATCTATTTTATTCACATATACAATATGCAGCACAAAATGGAATAGGACCCAGATGCTCCCCTTCGTTTTTGCACATAGCCAACAAGCAGCAACAGCCGAAGTAAGTCAGCAGTGTGCAGAAGACACGACCATTGGTAAATCAGTCTTCAAGGGTTTTAGTGTACGTTTTTGCTAAGGCCCAAGGGATGTGGAGGGGGAAATAGCCACCTGAAGTTTTATTGCAGGATGTGCATGGATTGCCCATGTTCCTGACCACTGCTGTGAGTCTTAGCAAACTAAAGATTTTATTTTAAGAAGCTGTGTATAAATGAAAAACAAGGAGGAAGAGTAAAGTCCAGCTTGGTACCGGCTCATGGTTGGCTCAAAGTTTAATCTGGATGCAAGAATTATCAGGAGATGGCACTGTTCCAAGCTGACTAGTCTGAAGGATTCCTTGCTAGGGCCTGCCATGTAGAATCCCAGAGGGCTGCAGTATTGCCATGTTGGCAGATTCCAAAAGTTCAAAGGAAGGAAATCACATTCTACCACCTTCACCTTATCCATGCACAAACAATGTCACTGAGCTTCACCAGGGCAAAGAATATACAGCAACATAGAACAACTTATCAGTTTCTTATCTCGGCACACAATGTCCTCTATTCCTTGGGATGGGTCCGCGTTAGCAACCAGTCACTTGAGGTACACAAAGATAATCCCTCAGTCATTTTAAAGGTTTTTTCCCTGCAAAATATCAGTACGAGAAGTGCTGCACTCCCTCGCCCTAGGTAAAGCATCTTCACAAAAAGAAGTTGATGCGAGAAGCTACGGTTTTGCAGCCTGTGGATGAGAAGATCTGCTCCTCCTCAGGAAAGTAGGTAATACTGTCTCTGACAGACTGGAGAAGATTTTCATCCAGTGGTAAACCCTGCTGCTTCAGCTCACTCCTCACACACTGCTTGACATGGTTCCGCTGCAGAGGCAGGAAGGGCACAATGACATCAATGAGCTGTTCATCAATGATCTGCGATTGCCAGAATCCATCTAGAAAACAGAATAGAAAATGTCAAGGATGCAGCCCCTCTGAAAGTACAGCAAAATGTAATAGTGAAGTAAGGTGTAATAATTAAGTAAGGCTTAATTTCTACTTTGTGCTGCATGCTAAACCAGAACCCTTCTACTAGTTCTTACAACGAGGCCATATTTTCTTGCCCTACTTCCTAGCATAAAATAGAACAGTATGGTAGATTGTGACTGCAAAGCTCCACCGCTTCCCTTCCTACGCCTTAGTCCAATATGATAGACCCTACTTAAACTCTGGCTTTACCCTTGCTTTCCATCGGATGTCCCTCAGTGGCTGAGCAGCAAAGGAATTCCCACTCATGCTCAGGAGACCACTGGAAGCTCCTAAACTCTTGGAGAGCAATTATCCAAACTGGATGGGGGAACAGCACTCAGCTCTGTGGCTCCATAGTCTTGGCTTGTCCACATGTCCTAGGTTGTCTTGATTCACATGTTGTTGCACCTACTACCTCTCCTGCGAGACTGTTCCTGCAGTCACCACCCTTTCTACAAGGAATAACCATTACACTAGTCCTGATTATGGCACTCCCAGACTCACACTCTTTTCATACTTCACTGAAAAATACTAGACATACTTATGCATTATAAGAACACTTGAGTATTTGCATGTTTCTATAATATTATCCTTTTCCTCCAGGGGATCCAGATTGAGTTTTATTTATAAACAACTAATCTTATATGCCCAGAATGACGTACACTATTGAGAAGAATGTACGTCATCTCAAACAATTTTCAAAACAACCATTAAAACATCTCTGAATAAAATAATCATAGTACATATATTTGGGTCTTTCAGTTCAATTCAGCTTCTTTTGGGGCTGAATTTAAAAAATCCTAAAAAGAGTATAAAACAGAATATACAAGTCTCGCCTCCAATTATGCCCCATTTTGATCTGGCCTACTTCTACCATACACATTATCAGGGGTTAATAACCCTCCGCATGGCCCATGAAACCCTTTCTCCAGTCCCCACATACTGCTTGCTTTGATTTACTCAGTTAATATATAAAACCGATTAAACCTTTTACAATAAGAATATATTTCTCTGGATACAAGCAGGGGGATGCAGGCACCATGTGAAGGTGATGTCTTGGACGGAGCCATTGTGCCGGGCTCTTCCTTAGCCCAGAGAAGTCCTAAGGACTTTTCTAAGCAGCGTATCTTCTCCCATATGCAGGTTCCCATTCTGATCCCCTCAGTCTGTTCTTACCATGCCGCATGCTACGTGGCTCTCCCTTCTCTCTGTGCCTCTTCTTCACAGAGAAAAAAAATCCACACACACAAAAAAAAAGCAAACAGAAAAACTCCAGCTTCAGTAACATCAGGATTCGGCACCAGCTTTTATTGCCACCCCTGCTGCTGCTGTTCTTCCGGCGCTGTCTTCTGGTCCCAGTCTCCCCGAGGGCATAGCACCGAGTGCCCGCCGGCACTGGCAAACCATGCTCTCCAGGCCACAATCCTCAGCAGGGCCACAATTCCCCCTGGCGGCCTTCTCCCACCAAACTATGCAAAAAATAGGAAGCTAAGGGCAGACAAGAATGCCCAACATCAGGAAAGCCAATGGCAGTGCACCTCTCAGCTCATGCCGATGCAGCAATCGTCCCGCCCCCCGCCCCCCCATCAGGCCCAGACAAGGCACAGTCAGGGCAGGCCACAGAGCCGTGTCGCTGGGAAGATAGACGTGGGAGGCTCCACCAGACGGCGGCCTTTTTGGTAGCCATAGGAGGAGGGAAAATTGGTTCAGCTCCACTCTCTTATCCTGTAAAGGGCCTGCTAAGCAACCAGAAAATTGGAAAGACTGGATATAAGCTGCCTCACACAACCTCAATGTCCCCTCCCTCCCTCCTCCTCTCTTCCCTGCTCTCCCCTAAAGATTGAAAAAGGCTCTCAGAGGTATTCATTTTCAAGCCAGTATAAAATAAAAATAAAAATCAAAGAAAAAGGTATCAGGGGAGCAGTGCTGAGCGTGGCTGGTTTTCCTGCCTGAGGCTCCCAGGTGGTGAGTGCCTGAGGCTTGACCTCGTCATTGTTCTTGTTGGGGGCTCCTAATCTCATCTGCCTTGGGGTGCAAATTGGGGTAGACCGTTGGCACTGTGTCGGGCATTCCCACCTTCTTCCAGCGCACACTTTTAGCATTTTTTTGTCTTGCGCGCTTTGTGGTCGAGCGGTCCTAATGTGCATCTTGCCTAAGCAGCTCCAATGAGCGTTCTTGTCCAAGTGCCCATTATGCACGCTACGGTACATCTTCCATTAATGCATGTTTTTCTGCCTACATGGCTTTAGCGCGTGCAAGTGTTTGCCTTGCCTTAACTTTTTGTCGTCTTCCAGGAAGCGTTTTTGACCTGTGGTAAATGAAGAGCCTCGTCACTGGATTCCAGAACCGGCTCTTCTGGTATGGCAGTCTCTGACTCACCACCGGAGAGGCCTATCTCCCTTCTCCCACTGAGGGGATTCGGTTGGCCCAGCATTTTCCACTTCAATGTAGGAGGCGCTGGATGGCGCTATAAGGATGACAGCCCAGCCTTGAGTTCCAGTGACCACGCTTCAGAGGGTTACAGCTGTGTTGCCTGTGGCTAGGGGGGGGGGGGTGTCATTCGCAGGGACGGGAGCTCCCAGAATTCTTTTCCGTTCTACAACAAGCCTGGTCTTTTTTGGCATGGAAACTCAGACCCTGCAGCCTGGATTCCCTCAAGCTCCATCATAAGAGGGTCAAGAAGAGTATAGAAGCCTGGCTCAGGTGCCTCCTTCTAAGTGACCGGTTTCAGTCTGGAGATGTGGATCAGCTGGGGTCTGTCCGAAACGTGGACTTTGTTTCTGACGTCTCAGTCGAGGTTTCTGCCTAAGGGGTTAAAGGTGTGAAAGAGAATGTAGGCTCGCCCGGAGGAGGAGTGCACCGCATGGTTCCACGTGCCTAAAGTGTATGCGCAAAGCATCGCAGTCAGGAAGCGGATCAGATCAACCTTAAGAATACTATGAATCATATAGTGGATTCTCTTCTGAGGAGTCAATTTGCAGTGGCAACTGCTGTTCTTTAGTTGGTGGTGTGTGCAGGCCTGATGTCTCGAGTCCTTCTCCAGTGGATTTAGTCTCTTTCACCAGAAGATAATTCCCCTCTTTTGGAGATGGCAACTGCCTTTCTTTCAGATGCTCTGTATGGTCTAGTCCACTTGGCAGCTAGAGATATTGCCCTGTCGACAGTGACGCAGCATTGGATTTGGCTGCATCAGTGGGCGACGGACACATCCCCCAAGCCCAGCTAAGTCAACTGGCCTTAAGGAGAAGTTTAATTTTGGGGCCGATTTGGAAAGGTTATTGAAGGACGTGGGCAAGTCCAAGCCTCGTCATCATCTCTCAGACAGGCCAAAAGGGGCTGGGAAGCATACAGGGCCCTTCTCTTCCTCAGCCGCCACTCGACCATCGCGGGCATGCTGGACTGACTTATGGGGGTCTCGGGACTCCCACCATTATCCTCTCCTCTACAGGAGGAGTCTCTCCCATTCAGTGGGGGCCCAGTCCCATATGCCTCTGGTTGGGGGCAGACTTTACCTTTTCTTCAGAAATATGCCTGGGTCATAGAGAATCACTAGTGCTAGATACTATTTAAAGTGGCTAGTCCTGAAATGCAAAGAGCCAATCCTGGAGGACTTGGTCATCTCACCATGTAGTTCAGCAGATAAGGAGATGCTAAACAGGTCACACTGGACAAGTTGCTGTGCCTGAATGTGGTGGTGCGAGTTTCCTGGCCGAATGGGGCAAGGGCAGATATTCCATCTATTTTGTGGTATCAAAGAAGGAGGGTCCTTCTAGTCATTTCTCAACCTCAAGGGAGTCAATGGTCATTTATGTGTGTTGCATTTCTGTTTGGAAACTCAGATCTGTGATTCAGGTGGTGCGCTAATGAGAGTTCCCAGCATCTCTAGATTTAGCCGAAGATTATTTTCAACAGAGATATCTGCATTTCGCATGCTTGGCTCACATTTTCAGTTTGCCATCCTTCCCACCGCCCCAAGGACGTTCTCCAAGGTTGTGGTGGTGGTGGTGGTGGCGGCGGCTGTTACAGCATCAAGGGATATGAGCAGCTGACCTTCCATTTGGAGGTTCCTGCTTGGGATAGCACCCTCATTATAAGCCTCTGCTAACATTTTTATGTTCTCTTTAGGCATCTTCTTGTACCTGTTTAGAATTTAGCTTGTTATTTATTTATATATGGTTCTCTCTTTCTATATTTTTAGGTTTTCAGTGTTTGTTCTATCTGTCCATCACCCAGTTCCTGCTCCCTGAAGTGCCGCATCTCCCTTCTTAACACTTTACTTTATTACTCACCCACCCCTGGCTAAACATTCTTTCATAGACTTCCTCTGCTCATTGACACAATTATTCAGGTGCACCTGAACCCATCAGGATCTCTCTCCTCCCTCTCTACCTGTATCTCCTCTGATTTGCATGCTCTTCTCCCTCGCCTATGGTTCTACATCACTTTGTGTTCTTGATGTTATTTATTTATTTAGCTAGTCTTATATACCACATATCTAACAGTCTATGTGGTTTACAATGCTAATATGGCTTTATATAGAAAATAAAGTCAGAAAGAAAAATGAAAATATTGGAACAAAAGTATATTACATGAATTAATAGGTAAAGAGGTTGAGAAGTGGTAGTTATATATCAAGATTTGAAAACTGCTCAAAGAACAGGTGTGTCTTTAGCTTCTTTTTAAAGTCCAGTAAGTCATTAATGGCGCGAAGTTCATCCGGAAGCATGTTCCACAGAGCTGGAGCAAAGAATGAGGCGGCTCTGTTTGAGGTTGTAAGAGAAACCTTAGTATTCATTGATGGTATAAGTAAAGTGTTAAGGAAATTTGATCTTCGAGTTCTATTGTCAGGTGTTTTCTGGATAAGGGATTGCAGGTGGATGGCAGATAATTCATGTAAGATTTTAAACGTTGTAAGTAGAACTTTGAATTTGATTCATTGATGCATAACTCTCCCTAATCTTGTCTCCCCATTCCAACAATTCCATGGCCCTACTTCTCTTACCCACTCCTTAATGCCCCCCCTTCCCTGCCCTTTTTTCTTATACGTTGTCATCTGCCCTTGAGTTTCACCATTTTCTTCCTCTCATTCAGCCATCCCCACTCTCACCGAGGAAACCTACTCCTGTTTCCGTTGTGCCGCCTTCTCTCTCCCCCGTTCTCTCCTGCTCCTTTTCCTTCTCTCATCTGGAGATATCAATCTCAATCCTGGCCTCCCTAGACCTTTTTCATACTCCCAAGGCAGATCAATACGTAACCTCTCAAATCTGGTTCATATTTCTCTCTCTTCTCTTCTCTCCCTTTTCTATGCACCTTGTGGAATGTACATTCTGTCTCCAATAAACTTGCCTTCAAGACCTCTTTATCTCTAATATTCTGCATCTCCTGTCTCTCACTGAAACTTGGCTTCTCCCTAAAGACTGCTTCAGTCGCTGCCCTCTATGATGGGGGGTTACTTATTTTCCCATACTCCTCGGCCCATTGGCCATGGTGGCGGTGTTGGGTTTCTATTCTCTCAGTCCTGCTAATTTCAGCCCCTCCTGCTTCCATTTAATTCCTTTTCTTCCTTTAAAGTCCAGGCCATTTGCCTATTTACTCCACTACCTCTCCGGGTAGCTGATACTTATCAACCTCCCCAACAAGTCCACCTCTAACTTTCTCACAGAGACTTTAACTCCTGGCTCTCCTCCTTTCTAGATCTATCTTCCCCTTCTCTTATTCTTGGGGATTTTAACATCCACGTTGATAATCTTTCTGACCCTTATGTCTTAGAATTCCTTTCCCTAACCACCTCATTCAACCTCCAGTTATGTTCTATTGCTCATTCAACCTCCAGTTGTGTTCTATTGCTCCTACTCTATTGCTTCTACAACCCAATGGAAACTACCCGAACACACCACCACCAATCTTTTACACATCACATTACAACACAACACAACAAGAAAACAAAACAGGAAGAGACACTCCTCCCCCAATACCTGAGATATGCACTCATAAAACGCCCGATCAGTACGGAAGAAATGGCTGGTCATCTCTGACATGATATCACTACACAACCTCGACATACTCCTGATCACTGAGTCATGGCTCTCCTGCGATGACAACGTCCTACTCAACCAACTCCTCCCCTCCAAATTCTCTATCCATACGTGCCACAGGAATGACAAAAGAGGAGGAGGTGTTCTCGCCATCACCAAATCTGACCTTCAGTTCCGCCTGAGTGATGCAACCAACACACCACTACTGGATACAATCACGATAGCAAACAAGAACTGCTCCTTCAATCTACTATACAGAGCTCCATCAGCCAACCCAGATGCCCTATCAACAATAATTGACCTGGCAACCAATAACCAGAGCCCACACACATCAAGCTGGGTTCTAGGAGACTTCAATCTACCTTCACTACAAGTCTCCCACGCCTCAGCGTTTCTTGAAGCCCTGCGGGATTTAGGATACAGCCAATTGATCAAGGAACCCACCCATGTAAAAGGAGGCATTTTGGACCTAATATTCGCCCCAGTGACAACCCTCAACTCACCAACTGTCCCAGAGTTGTCCATTGCCTCAGTTCCCTGGTCTGACCACAAACTTATCTTATTCCAAGCACCCCTACCCAGCTGTAGCCAGATGGAAGAAAGAAGAGCAAGCAGCCATCCCAATGCTCCACCACGAAGGTTCCAGACCTTCAACAAAGACCTAATTCTGAGCACAACACTCCCGCTAATCACCTCACCTGCACACGACCCAGAGGAGCTAGTCTCCGAATGGAATAAAACCTTTAGCTCAATCGCCATATGTCCACCACCCGACAAACCCCAAGGGAAGCGACCCACCGCAACCTGGTATTCTGCCGAGCTGAAAACCTCACTCACCGCCTTAAGGAAACTGGAGAGGCGCTGGCGCCATTTCACACTCAGCTGAAGATCAAAGTGCATATAACTCACACCTGGCAGCACATCGCGCCGCAGTGAGTGAGAGCATGAGACGATTCCACACTGACACTCTAAAAAGATCATTGAACAAACCTCACGACCTGTTTGCCCTCATCAAGCGATTGACAAAGGAACCTGCATCAGAGCACACATCCAAAATCCACCCTCAAATATTCGCCGACTATCTGCAATCCAAGCTCTGTCAGACCAACAACACCCCAAGACCCAGCACCACCCTTGAACCAAGCTATCAATCACCTCTCACCATCTTCTCAACACCACCCAGAAAACGCATCGAGGACACCATTGCTGCCATCAATACGACCACTGCTCAAACGGACCCGTGCCCTGCATTCTGGATCAAGGATCTACGGACCAACCTCAGTCCCTTTATAACCAGACTCATGGAGCAATCATTCTCAACAGGAACATTCCCACCATCCCTCAAGCGCACATCCATAAGACCTCTACTAAAAAACAATAAACTCGACCCCCATAAGCCAGAATCATACAGACCGATATTTAGCATACCATTGCTGGCAAAAATAATGGAAAAGCAAGTACAAATGCAAATACAAGATCACATAGAAACCTCCGCACCACTGGACCCATGCCAACACGGCTTTAGAGAAGCCGATGGAGTTGAAACACTTCTTGGGTGCACAACAAGCAAGAGCGAGAGATGAACACAGTTGATTAAAAGGGTGCTTTATTGGAGTCCCCAACGCGTTTCGGCTGACGCCTTCTTCGGGTGGAGGGGTACTTTTATAAATAAAAATAATAGGAAAACAGCACATATTAAAAAACATCAACCAAGACATTAATGTATAAATACATAAAAATACAATGTAAAAGTAAAATTAAGCACGTGACTTAGTACATTTACATATGGCACTTAAGAAAACATTTATATATAAGAACCATAATAAATTAGTTAAAACCAAGAAGTGCAATTAAAAAACAAAAACCATTAAAAAACAATTAAAAGACACCACAAGTATAGACGCAGGGCAGAAAGGGACTAATTCAAATCCAAAACACTGCAAATATAGACTAACTACGCACCGGAGTGCCGTTGGATTGATCTTAAGGTGTGGAGACCCTTTGGCCATCAATGGCGTGAGTCTCTTGCCACTACAAAATGGATAATTGTAGGTTAATTTGTGTCATATGAAGGAATCAACATGAATAAAAAGGAACTTCCCATTGTGACACTACTGGAGTAAAGTATAATTGTGCTCTGACTTGATTCATTGTGTTTTCCAAATTGTTTTATGCAGTCTGAGATTTTTTAAAAGAGTTCACTGTTTGTTTTTATTCTCCATGACTAATTAATATGTCAAGTCTGTATAACTCTATATGTAAAAGTATTAGAACTCCGATTGACCTTCAGGAAGGGTCCATAATACTCACTTCTGAATTGACCAATTTAGCCCCGCGTTAGCTTTTTTAGTTTAATTAAGGTCAAATAATACCGTCCTTTGCACACACACACCTGTCAAGCAATATCTAAGTCTTTTTACTGATTGGCTGTTGTTAACCACGCTCCTTCGGTGCGAAAATCGGCGTTCTCAATACATCATTAGATTTCATGATCAATCGCTCATGCTATGCCTACAGGTATTATTTTATGGTTCTTTTAAAGGGTTTTAATATTATTTTATTATTACCGGTTTTTGCACACATACATCAGTCAAGCAATATTTAAACCTTTTACTGATTGGATGTTGTTAACCACGCCCGTTTTGGCGCAAAAATTGGCGTTCTTTAAAATATCACTCCTAACACAGCACTGATCCTTTCAGTTGAATGTACTCTCAAAGCTTTGCTTTCCGCAGTAAGTATTTTTTATTTGGTTGAAAGATCATCTGCAACCACTTAGCTTTTAAAATTGTTTTTTTTTTAAAAACTTGACGACAGACTATATGTCTAACTTTGATGCTATTTCATTCATTTTTTACTCAATTCACAATGTTGTTTTGCAGATTCTTATTACCGTTTTTGACGTCTCTTATAAGCGTATGGTTTTAGGTCGCGTACCTTTTCCAGGTATTTATGATCAACTTTTTTTGTATGTACTTGTACAAATATAAATCAGTATGCATTTCAAGTTTTATCTTTTAGCACAATTATACTTTACTCCAGTAGTGTCACAACGGGAAGGTTCCTTTTTATTCATGTTGATTCCTTCATATAACATAAATTAACCTACAATTTTCCATTTTGTAGTGGCAAGAGACTCACGCCATTGATGACCAAAGGGTCTCCACACCTTAAGATCAATCCAACGGCACTCCGGTGCATAGTTAGTGAGTAATAATATGTCTACATTTGCAGTGTTTTGGATTTGAATTAGTCCCTTTCTGCCCTGCGTCTATACTTGTGGTGTCTTTTAATTGTTTTTTAATTGCACTTCTTGGTTTTAACTAATTTATTATGGTTCTTATATATAAATGTTTTCTTAAGTGCCATATGTAAATGTACTAAGTCACATGCTTAATTTTACTTTTACATTGTATTTTTATGTATTTATACAATAAAATCTTTTAACCCAGCCCAAGACCCCATAACTTCTATAACTTCTGTTCCTTGGTCAGACCACAAACTGATCATCATCCAGATTCCTTCTCACAAAACATACATGAAAATCAACAAAATACAAAACAACTCTACAAGACCGCCCTCTCGATGTTTCAAGCCTTACAACAGAGACCTTATCCTTGTGGAAACGCAACAACTCATCTCTGATACCACCCAGAACCTTGACAACCTAATTTCCCATTGGAACAATAGCCTCAGCTCAATCGCCCTACGCACACCAACCAACAAGCCTCCAGGTAAAAGAGCGAGCGCCCCATGGTACTCAGCTGATCTTAGAGCATCGCTTAACCAACTACGTAAACTAGAGAAACGCTGGCACCGATCTCATTCTTCAAATGACCAGACAACATACAACTCTCACCTGGCTGCGCATCGCAACGCAATCACCAATACGATGAAGCAGTACTACTCTGATACCTTAAAGAGATCGCTTAATAAACCACACGACCTCTTCGAATTGGTAAAGACTTTATCGAAGAAACCATCATCTGGACCTCCATTTGAGATACACCCACAAGATTTTGCAACTTACATCCAATCCAAGATATGCCAGACCAATAAAACCTCCACGACAACCACTGCCACAGATCAAAACTACCAAGCAACCCTAACCATGTTCTCTACCCCCTCCAATAGAGGAATTGAAGACACTGTTGCGGCCCTTAATACCACCACTGCCCAGTCTGATCCAGCCTTCTGGATCAAGGATCTTCGCAGTCACTTCAGCCCAGTTCTATCCAAAATACTGAAGCTCTCCTTCTCAACCGGCTCTTTCCCCTCAGCCCTTAAACATACCTCTATCAGACCTCTGCTAAAGAACTGCAAGCTCGATCCCCAACAGGTAGAATCCTACAGACCGATTTCCAGCATCCCACTACTCGCGAAGATCATTGAAAAGGAGGCTCAACATCAATTACAGGATCACATCGACTCCGCCGCACAGTTAGACCCTTGCCAACATGGTTTTAGGGAATTCCATGGAGTTGAAACCCTGCTAACCACTCTCTTCTGCAAGATAATCACCGGCATGGACGACATTCGTCAAGGATTTGCTCTCATCTTTCTGGACATCGCTGCAGCCTTTGACTCAGTGAACCACGAGCTTCTATTAGGACGACTGAGTGACAAAGGCATTAATGGAAGAGCACTTGAATGGTGCAGATCCTACCTGTCAGAAAGATGGCAGCATGTTCATTCTGGAGGGATAAATTCAGAACCTTTCCACCAAAGCCAGGGAGTCCCACAAGGTTCCTCCCTCTCTGCGCTCTTGTTCAATATCTACATGCAGCCAATCTGTAATATCATCCGGTCCTTCAATGTTGATTGCATGTTATACGCAGACGACGTCCTGCTCTACATACCCTTCTCGACTGAGCATATGGACCTCTCCCCACTGACAAATTGTTTCAATGCAATATCTGACTGGCTTCTTTCTCAAAACCTCAGAATACAACATAAGAAAACGGAAGTACTCTTCATTTCGAGGAACCCCAACTTTACCCCACCACAATTTCTGAATGTAAAAGAATCTGAGCTGCAATCTAAACCCTCAATACGTTACCTGGGAGTCACTTTAGATCAACATCTGGATATAAAGGCCCACATAGGAAACATAGTCAGATCAGTATACCACAAGATCCGCTCTCTTAGGCATCTACGTTCCATGCTTGAACCAACTGATTTCTGGACAATTTTCCAGGCGTTGATCATACCTCATTTTGACTATGCCAATGCCATCTTACAAGGTCTTCCTCAATCTACATTAAACCCGCTGCAACTAGCCATGAACGCGGCAGCAAGAGTCCTTCATGGAGCCTCCAGGAGCGACCACGTGACACCTCTGCTGATACAGTTGCATTGGCTACCCATCCAGGCTAGAATAGTCTTCAAGACCTTGATAACCACTTTTAAAGCTGTTAACAACCTCTCACCTGCATCCTTAACCTCACTCATCCAGATCACATCCCCAAATAGAGCAAGAAGATCCACATCTATAAACTCCCTAAAAGTCCCGAAGGTTCTAACTGTTTGCACCAAATCGACAGCCAATAGAGCCTTTAGTCTCAGTGCCCCAAGATGCTGGAATGCATTACCTCCTGATATCCGGGCTATAGAGAGCCTACCACAGTTTAGGAAAGCCCTCAAATGCCACCTCTTCAACAAGTACCTTATAGAGCCCAATCGACATCCCCTAGGGCCCAAAGACACCCAGCGATACCAATTCCAGACATATGATGGTATCTCAACAACAAACCAAATTTGATACTCAAGCCCATAGTGGTGGTTATGTCTCTATGAAACATCTGTTCATATAACCCCATGTAGCAAGTTTTGTAAATAGTTTTACCCCTGTTATCCAAGTTTCGTACCCCGTTACCTGTAAACTCATACATGTTAACTGTACTGAGCATTTTGTTATATGTAAACCGCGCTGACGATGAATAGTGCGGTATATAAGAGACTGTAAATAAATAAAATAAATAAATGTTTTGGTTGATGTTTTTTAATATGTGCTGTTTTCCTATTATTTTTATTTATAAAAGTACCCCTCCCCCCGAAGAAGGCGTCAGCCGAAACGCGTTGGGGACTCCAATAAAGCACCCTTTTAAGCAACTGTGTTCATCTCTCGCTCTTGCTTGTTGTGCACCCAAGATTAGTCTGCAGGAGTTCTGCTCTCCTTGTGCCTTATCTCCTGATTTGAGCCATGTTCAAACACTTCTTACCACACTCTTCAACAACATAATAGCAGGCATCGACAACATTCGCCAAGGATTCGTCCTGGTCTTCCTGGACATCGCAGCGGCATTCGACTCCGTGAGCCACGAGCATCTCCTGGTACGCCTCAAGGAGAAGGGAATCACCGACAAAGCGCTTGAATGGTGCAAGTCCTACCTTTCTGATAGATGGCAGCAGGTACGATCCAGTGATACATCATCAGATCCGTTCCACCAAAAGCAAGGTGTCCCGCAGGGATCTTCCCTTTCCGCTCTGATGTTTAATATATACATGCAACCTATCTGCAACCTCATCCGGTCCTTCATTGTCAACTGCCTGATATACGCAGATGACGTGCTGCTCTACACACCTTTTTCAACAGAGAACCCTGACCTCTCCCCACTAACAAACTGCATTAATGCAGTATCCAATTGGCTGCAAACCCAGAACCTTAGGATACAACACAAGAAAACTGAGGTGCTATTCATTACAAGGAATCGAGACTTCTCCACACCGCCCTTCCTAAAAGTAGAGGGAGCAGACCTCCAGACCAAACCCACCATCCGATACCTTGGCATCACCTTAGACCAACGCTTGGATATGAAGGTGCACATAGGAAACATGGTGAAGGCTGTTTACCATAAGATCTGATCCCTCAGACACCTACGATCCCTGCTGGAGCCAGACGATTTCAGGACAATCTATCAGGCACTGGTCATACCACAATTCGATTACGCAAACTCAGTCTTGCATGGTCTCCCTCAGTCCACCTTGCATCCACTGCAACTGGCAATGAATGCCGCAGCAAGAGTCCTACATGGAGCGTCCAGGAGAGACCATGTCTCACCCATCCTAAAACACCTCCACTGGCTCCCGATACAAGGTAGACTCACTTACAAAATCTTACTGCTGACCTTCAAGGCTATCAACGGACTCTCATCCTCATCACTAACAGAGTTCATCCAGACTACAACCTCCAACAGAGCCAGACGGTATGTAGCACTCAATACCCTCGTAGTTCCAAGATCAATTACACAATGCACCCAGTCAACAGCGGGCAGGGCTTTCAAATTCTGTGCGCCTAGATGCTGGAATAGCCTCCCCCATGACATCAGAACAATACCAGACCTACTCCAGTTTAGAAAGGCCTTGAAGCACCACCTCTTCCTCCAGTATTACCCTGTAAACAACGCAGCTATGACACCAACCTCACAAACCACGCAAAACACCCATGACTAAGACCAAGGAAGTGAATCCTAACATGTTGTATATGTAAATAGTTACCCCAGTTATCCAAGTTTTTAACACCTGTTCACTGTAAACACAAAGTACCCCGGGAAATGTGTAATCTTTGTTCATTGTAAACCACGCTGATGCTGAATAGCGCGGTATAGAAGAGACTGTAAATAAATAAAATAAATAAATAAGCATGGCCACTGCCTTGACCTTGTTTTCATCTCCAGCTGCTCAAACTTCTCCACTTCAGTTCTTTCCTTATTTGACTATCACCTGCTAACCTTCTCCCTTAGCCACCCCCTGGCCTCTCCCAATCTCCACTAATATATGTATGTTTAGGAATCTGCACACTTTCGACCCTTCAGCTGTTTCCATTGCAGTCTTATCACCTCTTTCCTCTACTATGTCACCTGAGTCTGTTGATGAGGCAGTATCTTCCTATAACGCTATACTCTCCTCTGCTCTGAATGCACTTGCTCCTCTCATTACATGCTCTGAGGCAACCTTACCTCAACCCTGTCTGTCCTTGACAACCCATTAGCTATGTTCCTGTTCCTGCTCAGCTGACCACCTTTGGCTTAAATAGTACCCTTGCTGACAACCTACATTTCAAATTCTTGCTAACCTCTTTTCAGTCAGCCATAGCACTCGCCAGGGAAAAGTACTACGTCCATCTGACTAACTCTCTTGCCTCTGACCCTGTCTCTTTGCTACGCTTAACTCTCTCCTCAAGGTCCCTCCTTCACTTTCTGCCCAGACGTTGGCTATTTCCATAACAAAGTCCAAAAGATTAGCCATGCGTTCTCCACAGATTCACATCCCCTTTCCCCTCTTCAATCCCAAATTCTTCCCTCATTTTCTGTCACACTTTCTTCCTTTTCTGAAATCAATGAGGAGGAAACTACAAATCTTCTCTTCTCCTCCAAACTGACTACGTGCTCCTCTGATCCCATTCCCACCAGTTTACTAAGTTCTCTCTTTCATCTTCCCCACTCCTGTCGAAAACGCAGGATTCCCCACAAACTGCAAAAAAGGCGATATATCCTGCATCCTCCTCCCCCCTTACATCGTGACCATCTCCAGGCTTTCTTAAAGGGCGCCAACAGCCATTGCCCGCCTCCCAGCAGACTCTGCTGGCTTTGGTTAGTGTGCAGTAAATTCATAAAGACCCACAGGGCCCAGTGATTTTTCAAGAACCCCATTGGAGCTTATCTGTATTTGGCCATGTATACCTCATGCATCCACCTACTCAATGCAGCCACATTGTTAAATCTGGCAGCTTTACCTCTCCCTGGTCTCTATCCAAAATTAACTTGAAGTGGGCAATACGTATTTTCTGCCCTTTCTAAATGAAGCGCCGAATAATAGTCTTATAAAGCACCTCCTTCCTCTGGTGAATTCAAATGTGAAGAGTCTGTAGAATATACAGAAGTTTGGGAAAAATAAACATCTTTACTAGAGCAACCCCGCCCAAGTATGATATTGCCAGGTCCTTCCACCCTTCACAGAGCTTACAGATATCTGTTCAAGCCAATCAACCACATTTTTCTGATAAAAAACAGCATAACTCATACTTAAGTGTATCCCCAAGTACTTCAGACTGGTCTGAGACCAGTTCAGTGGGGAACCCCTGCCGCACTCCCCCTTCCAGTGCCAGTCCATCTGATTTATTTTTAATCCCGAAAAGGACCCAAATTTGAAAGCAGCCTCATCACTTCCAGGAGGTCTCACTGCGCCTGCCCCAGAAATAGAAGCATGTCATCTGCAAATATGTTGCTTCTCCAGGAACAAGCAGGAAGTCAGTCTTCACATGCTGGTGACGTCGGTGCCGATGGAGCCCGCGCGGAAGTATCTCCCCAGCTTTCAAAGAAAGCCTTTGGGAGATGCCACCATGCATGTGTGGTACCCTTCCCGCCCAAGGGTGCCATCTTGCTCAGCCTTCTTTTTTCCCCACGGAGCCCAGCAAACATGCATCTGATTCCCTGGAAAAAGTTGATTTTTTTTTTTCAGAGTAATCCTCTCTCTCTCTCTCCAGCAGCAGCCGGTCCCTTTCACGCCCCCGAGTTTACCAGCCTCGGCACCGCATCATCAGGCCCTTGAATTTTTCTTTTTAGGCTGATTCGCGCCCTTTTTCCTGCTGGCAATTCCTCGGGTCTTGGACCTCGCTGGAGCTCTTTTTGCCCTGATGGCCAGCGGCTTTAAAAAGTGTGATTGGTGTTACAGTAATTTTTCTATCACAGACACACACGACTCGGTCCTGACTTGCGGGTCTTGCAAGAGGTTGACCCTAAGGTGGTCAAAAGCAGGCAGGAGAAGCACAACCGGATGTTCAGGTCAGATTCTCCCTTGGAAACCCCTTCCAGGGCCCAGTCCGAGACACTGGGATTGCGCAGTGACTCCACGGCCAACAGCTGGGGCACGAGTCCTCCAATCGGGTGTCCCCAATCCAGATCCCGAAGAAAAAGAAGAAAGCCTCACAGGATTCCTCATGAGACTTGGGGAAGGCGCATAAGTCCTGCACCAGATCCCAGAGCCCCCCCCCCGAGGAGGACAGAGGTGGCTGAGTGGCCGCCCAAACTTCCCCAGAAGGATTCGATGGACCTCAATGATTGGCCCCAGGTCTTCGTGGCCACTCCCACCAGGGACTCTCCTCCTCCACTGGCATTGGACTTGATACCCTTGGCGTCCGTGCCAATTGCTGCAATCCCATCCAGGCTGGAGACCGGGATGAAGGCCCTGGAGTGCAGCTTGTCTGCCTTCTTGGCCATTCAGCAGGCAGCACTATCACGCTCCTCTGGTTCATCTGTCAAAACCACCGGGACCTCGACGATATCCCCTGGCATCAAATTGATCTTCCAGAGCTCCCTCACTTGGGCCGATCACCAACGGAGGTCACGTTTGCAGTCTCATTCCTCGGGACCCCGATCCTCCCTGGCCAGCGGCCACGGCTCCAACCACGCTGCTGAGGCCTACGAGCCTCCAACCCAGACCCAGATCCGGTCAATTGTTGAGTCCACCTCCGACAACTCCTACTGGGAATCCAAGGATGACACTTCCCCAGACACCTGGAGGCATTGAGACCTTCCGTCAGACCCGTCCCCTCCAGAGCCGGTGTCAGTCCCCGGCCGAGAACAAAGCCTTCCTCAATTTCATGCGGGACATGACCAGAGCTCTAGCCTTCACCACAGAGTCGGCAGACGACTCTTGGTCAGAGGATCTCAAGATCCTCCAATTCGACTCCCCCCTCCCTCAAAGGCGTCCCTATCGGTGCCAGTTCCAGCGATCCTCGAGAGGCTACTCCTACGTATGTGGGAGACACCGGCTACAGTACCCACAGTCAGTTGCCAGCTCAACCTTATACATAAAGGTCTACTCGAGCTTGGGCTTCCGCAGGAACCAATTACCACACAACTCCATGGTGATCGAGTCAGCCAGGTGTCGACTTCAAAGCCAAAAGACACATTCTTCGACGCCCCCTGGCAGGGAGGGGCCAGAGCCTTGACACCCTCAGTAAAAAATGCTACCAGGGCTCCATGCTGGGCTGCCAGGTCCAAGCATACCTCCTCTACCTGGGTATGTTCCTCTGGGACACCATGAAGGAACTAAAGGGCTACTCTGCAGACCTCTCTGGGGAACCCCTTCAGAGGTTCCAGACGCTGGCCAAAACTGCCAGACTGCTCAAAGTTTATCACCTAGGCACCTACGATGGCTTAGAGGCCATGGCCCAGGTTGCCGGTGCTGGTATCGGCACCAGGAGACAGTCTTGGCTCCAATCATCCAACCTCGAGCAATGAGTCCAGGAAAAGCTCCTGGAAGTCCCCTGTCTGTGAGAGAATCTCTTTGGCAAGGCCATGACAGACAAAGCTGCGGAACTCGAGGATGAGTATGTGACAAGGACCCAACTCTCGAAGAAAACTTCCTTGGGCCCCAAGCATAAGATCCCGGGGAAGAAACCCTCCTTCTCAAGGAAAGGTCTGGGATTCCACAGTTACCAGCAATACCAGGCTTCACAGACTGCTCAGCAGGGCCCTCGAGGACCTGGACAATGACCTTGCAAGCAGAAAGGCCCCATGGCCCCAGCCGAAACCGAGCCTTTGACTTGCTGGGCATAGCCTCTCCCTCTCCAGGAGATCAGCAGCCCAAGGGGGGAGGGGGGGATGTCTGGCCCACTTTGCCCACCGGTGGTTGACCATCACCATCGTCACCTGGGCACTCCAGGTTGTCAGAGAGGGTTACCTCCTCCACCTGGACCAGATGCCCCTCCATTCTTCCCTGGAGAGCCTCTTCCCCCTCCCCCCCAGGACTCCCCTGCATCAGGCACTGTTACTGCAGGAACTCACAGGTCTTTTCAAAGAAATGGCTGTGGAATCAGTGCCCCATTAACACTCAAGGTACTTCCTCGTCCCCAAAAGGACAGGAGGCCTAAGGCCCATTCTAGACCTCAGAGACCTAAATAAGTTCCTGGTATGGGAGAAATTCAAGATACTCTCCCTTGGAACCTTGCTGCCATACCTCCAGCAGGGAAATTGGCTATGCTCCTTGGACCTAAAAGGATGCCTACACCCACATGCTCATCCACTCCAGGCACAGACAGTACTTCAGATTCATGATCAGGGGTGACCACTACCAATACAGGGTACTACCCTTCAGGCTCACCTCCGCACCCAGAGTCTTCACAAAGTGCCTGGCAGTCGTGGCGGCCTACCTACACCTCCATGGAGCCTTAGTCTTCCCCTACCTAGACGACTGGCTCATTAGAGGGGACACAGCCATCGAGGTGCAACAGGCCACAAGCCGCACCATCAGTGTCCTGCAATACCTGGGATTGGTGATAAACCACCCCAAGCCCCACATCACCCCAGCACAGAGCTTGGGAGATTATTGAGGTGCACCTGGATACCCTCCAGGTGAAGGCCTTCCTGCCCAGTGACAGGGCCAGACAGCTCATGGCTCTGGCCGCAAAAGTCAAGGGCAGACACTCCATGCTAGCATACGGCATGCTCCGTTTGCTTAGCCACATGGCCTCGACAGTACAAGTGACACCGAATGCCCACCTTCACATAAAGGTGGCTCAGTGGTGCCTCAGGTCTCAGTGGACACAGGCCACCGGCTGCCTCCGGGACAAAGTCTACGTGACCTGCCCTCTGGCACAGTCATTCTGCTGGTGGCATACCATGCAACACCTGAGGGCAGGCATGCCTTTCCAATCCCCCACTCCTCAGCAGGTCCTCACTATAGACGCCTCATTGCCGGGTTAGGGAGCCCACTGTGGAAATCTCCGCACACAGGGCACCTGGTCCTGGACCAAAGCCCAACAACAGATCAACTTCTTGGAGCTCAGGGCCATATTCCTGGCGCTCGAGGCCTTCTGCCATTGTCTCCAGCACCGGCCGGTGCTCATCCAGGCAGACAACCAAGTGGCGATGTTCTACGTGAACAAACAGGGATGTACGGACTCCTACGCCATCTGCCAGGAAGCAGTAGCCCTCTGCTCATATGCAATCAGCCAGGGGATGCTCCAGAGAGCGGTCTACCTGCTGGGCCAAGATAATGTCCTCGCGGAGAAGCAAAGCAGTGGCCTGCAACTGCACGAATGGCAACTAAACCCTTAGTAGCCCACAGGCTATTTTGGCTCTGGGGGACACCCTAGATGGATCTCTTTGCCAGACTGGCCAATGCCCAGCTGACCTGCTTCTGCTACCACCAACCTCACCCATCCCGGGTAGCAGCTGATGCTTTTCTCATCTCGTGGTCAGGTCTTCTGTACGCCTTCCCACCCACACTGCTGGTCGCCAGGACCCTATTCAAGGTCCTTCGGGACAGGGTGTTGCTAATCTTGGTAGCTCCTCGGTGGCCCAGGCAGCATAGTTCCCACTGCTGCTCCGCCTAGTGATAGAACCCCCGGTCCCTCTCGAGAACTCCCCGGGGTTGCTGACTCAGGAGAGCTCCCTCCTTCACTCCAACCTGGTGTCTCTAGCGTTAACAGCGTGGCTGTGGAACAGGTAGCCTTAGCTCCCTTTAACCTCTCAGAGGAGGTGAAGGAGGTCCTGCTGGCCTCCCATAAATCTTCCATAAGATGTGTTTACGCCTTCAAGTGGCAGAGATTCTCCATGTGGTGCTCTGAGAAACAGGCAGAACCTTTCTCCTACACTGTGCAGCTAGTCCTGCAATACCAGCTGCACCTCTCCCATGCCGGACTCAAGTCCAAGTCAGTCAGGGTGCACCCATGTGCCCTTTCAGCACACCACCACCCTATTGAGGGCAAGCCTCTCTTGGCTCAACGTCTCGTCACTCACTTCCTGCAGGGCCTACTGCTCTCCAAGCCCCCAATCCGCTTGTCCCCAGTGGAATGGGACTTAACATAGTGTTGATGGGGCTCACTATGCTGCCGTTTGAGCCCCTAGCCACCTGCCGTATCTCTCTTAGAAGGTCGCCTTCCTGGTTGCGCTCACCTCCGCTTGCAAGGTCAGTCAGCTCCAGACTGGTGGCGGAGCCGCCATATACGAGGTTCTATAAGAAGAGGTGCTCCTTGTGGTCTTGGGCAAGCCACTTAACCCTCCATAGCCCATGTTCCCTGTAAAATAGTTATCTCCAAGTTATAATGCCCTGTTCAATGTAATTTCAGTTTGTTCAATGTAAACCGCACTGATGCAGAATAGCGCGGTATATAAGAGAACGTAAATAAATAAATAAATAAATAAAGAGGGTCATGCTTTGCATGCACCCCAAATTTCTGCTGAAGGTGGTATCCTCCTCCCACCTCAATCAGGAGATGGTGCTCCTCATCTTCTTCCCACGGCATCATGCCAGCAACGCGGAGGCTATACTTCTTACTCTGGACTGTAAGAGGGTCCTGTCCTTCTACCTGCAGCGTACCCAGGGCCATTGCAAAGCCTCCCAGCATTTCATCTCCTATGACTCAGCAGGATGGGGGAGGCGATGACCAAGCGGACCCTGTCCACCCGAGTTGCAGACTGCATTGCCCTTGCCTAAGAAACAGGCCGAGCTCCCGCTGGAGCACCAAATCACGGCTCACAGCGTCAGGGCCATGGCGACCTCTGTTGCAAACTTGTGCTCTGTCATGATGACAGACATTTGTCGGGCTGCCACCTGGTCTTCATTCCACATCTTTGCAGCTCACTTCTGCCTGGAGAGGGAGTCCCAACAGGACAGCATCTTCGGCCAAGTCATACTCTGTAATCATTTTGGGGTTTAGGCAATGCCGACCCTACTGGAGTGATGGTCCTCCCTGGACATGGGGACCTTTCAGAGTGTCCTTTGGACTCATCGGCTGCTACTCACGGCTTGACCGTGTCTTTTCCACAGGTTGTCGGTAGCTAAGGAGTCCCATATGTGAGGACTGACTTCCTGCTTGTTCCTAGAGAAAGCATAGTTACTCACCTGTAAGAGGTGTTCTCCAGGGACAGCAGGAATCAGTCCACAAAACCCTTCCTCCTCCCTGTAGCATTGCCTTAACTATACCAATTTGTTTTTTGCTGTCTTAGCTATGTCATATGACTGAGCAAGATGGCACCCTTGGGTAGGAAAGGAACTATGCATGAGTGGTGGCATCTCCCAAAGGTTTTCTTTGAAAGCTGGGGAGATGTCGGCGCTGATGGAGCCCATGCGGAAGCGTCACCCATATGTGAGAACCGATTCCTGCAGTCCCTAGAGAACACCCGTTACAGGTGAGTAACTACACTTTTTCAGCAGGTCGCCCCCCACTTGAATGCGACTAATGGCTGGCCTGGGCCTACTAATTTTGATTACTAAGGGCTCCAGGGTCAAAACAAACAAAATGGGTGACAAAGCACATCCCTGCCATGTTCCCCTGGACAGCACAAAGGCCTCTGTCTTCTTTCCATTCAATATAAGTTGGGCTCAGGGCCATGCATAAAGAAAACAGACCAAACCCATGGTGTCCCTCTGAAGCCTATACTGCTCTAAAACCCACTCCATATATTCCCAAGAAACCCTGTCAAAAATCTTTTTGGTGTCTCAACTGACCAGAGCAGCCTTTTGGTCCCCACAATCTATAGTGCCGCTAAAGCCTGAACCCCCTGCACAAATCCCATCTGATCGGCATGGATGAGGGACGACAACATCTCAGCCAGCCTGCCTGCCCACACAGCAGTCAATATTTAAATATTTTGGTTAAGCAACAAGATGGGACGGTAAGACCCCACTTCATTCGGGTCCCTCCCTGGCTTGAGCCGAAGAATCACATGTGCTAAATTCGGGATCCACTTCCCCTTCCCTCCCTGGACCACCTGTTGCACCAGATGCCTCAATACTAGTACCACCTGATCTTCCAATAACTTATAAAATTCAGCTAATAGGTCGCCAGGCCCTGGCGTTTTGGCCAACTTCATCCTTTGAATAGCAGCCCATACTTCTTCCACTGTAATGGGCCTAGTTATCCGATCTACCTGGTCAGACTGTAGACGAGGCAGTTTTAAATTCCTAAAAAATTCCATTAGGCACTCTGTTACTAGGCTCTGCTGTGTATAGGGATTTGTAGAACTCTACAATGCACAGAAAATCTTGGGTGTGTCTGTGCAAACCCGCCCTCCCCCATTCTGAATAGTGGTAACTCTTTTTTTGCTCCTGGCCAATAACCACCTGGTCTTACTCCCCAGTCTATATTTATACAGAGCTATATCACTTTCCACTCTTTGCTGCAAGATCTCACTCACCTTCTTCCTAGCCTCAAGATATTGTTACCAATTTTCCTCGGAGGGCCTAATCATTTAACCTCTTCTTCGAGATTGCGCTGCAGTAGATACCAGATCTTTCTCTATTTGGTTTTTCCTGTGAGCCGTGTAAGCTAGGATCTTTCTTTGAAGGACAGCCTTTGCAGCTTCCCAGTAGGTCCCCTCCCCCCACCTCCCCATAGCCTTGCCAAGTCTTCCTGAGATAGATATTTAACAGGTACAGAATGCTGCATCGCGATAGAGAGTGGAGAATGAACCCCACTTTCTCTCTCGCTCCACATCATCCACCTCTAGCTCCATATATGTAGAAGCATGGTCAGATATACCCCCTCCCATATCTCAGCAATATGTGCCTTAGGAAACAGGTCTCTGTGATCAAAAGATAGTCGTCGCATGTACACCCCATGTGACACTGAATAGTGAGTGAAATCCACCTTGTCTGGGTGTAGCATGTGCCACGTTATCTATCAACTCTAGGGCCTATATGAGAAAATGAACCCCCTTGCCATTGAATCCTTCCAGTGCTGGCTTGAGAGGGCTCCGGTCAAGTACCGGGTCCACATAATATTGAAATCACCCTCAACCCCCTCCCCAACACACAAGACTGCAGTGTAGAACTTGTGATTATATATACACATTAGGCGCATATATACTGCCCAAGCAGTATCATTTTCCATACTGTTCACCCAGTAAAAACACCTATCTGCCCTCTGATTCCCCAGTGCTTTTATGTACAATGAAGGGCAGCTGCCAATAGTTCAAAACAGCCACCCCCTTTTGCCTACTGTTATAAACAGGATGCCATAGAAGAAGTTCCCTCATTCCAGCAAGGGACGGGTTTCTATTCTCTGTACTTTCTCATACCAAAGAAAAGCGGAGGGTACAGACCTATCCTAAACAAGGATCCTAAACAAGCTCCTAGTCCATGACAAGTTCATTAGGGACCCTCTTGCCCTATCTCCAGTCAGGATTGGCTCTGTTCTCTAGATCTAAAAGCAGCATATACACATATCCTCATTCATCCAGAACAAAGAAAGTATCTATGCTTCATCTTTCAGAGAAATCATTACCAATACAAAGTCCTGCCTTTCGGACTCGCCTCTGCCCCAAGAGTCTTTACAAAGAGCATGGCGGTCGTAGCTGCATATCTAAAAACTCTGGGGATATTTGTTTTCCCTTACTTAGATGACTGGCTCATAAAGACAAACACCTGTCAGGAGGTTCAGCAATCCCTTCTTTGTACAATGCAAGTACTACAGCATTTGGGATTTGTAAAAAACCTTCCAAAATCCCATTTCACTCCTACTCAAGCACTGGTGTTCACAGGAGCCCCCTAGACACTCAGCAGTCAAGGGCATTCCTACCCCAACCCTGCTGTCCCCTTCAGATGGCATCTCAGGCCCATCTCAAAGATCACCTGGCTTCAACAGTGCACGTAGTTCCATATGCCCGTCTGCATATACGCACACTCAATAGACTCTTGCTTCCCAATGGAAGCAAGCCTCAGGACACCTCAGGGACAGGATCCAAGTCGCTGCCCCTCTAGCTGCATCCCTCCAATGATGGTGTGCCCCAGAAAACCTCCTTGTAGGGTCACCTTTTCAGATGCCTCCACATTAATGTACCTGACGACGGATGCCTCCAAATTGGGATGGGGCTCTCTCTACTCAGAGCCTCTGGACAGCACAGGAGTCAAAATTCCAAATAAATTTACTGGAGCTTCATGCTATCTTCAACGCCCTAAGGGTGTTTCTGGATCATCTACAATGCCAAAGGGTTCTGGTCTCAGACGGACAATCAAGTTGCCATGTTCTGTGTGAACAAGCAGGGAGGAACAGACTCTTGGCCCCTCTGCGAGGAGGCTTTTCATCTCTGGTCTTTCGCCACTGCTCATCACATACATTTCCAGGCGGTGTATCTATCAGGAGAGCAGAATGTCTTGGAAGACAGGTTAAGTCGGATCCTCCTTCCCCACGAATGGTCTCTCCATCCAGAAACAACATCCTTCTTTCAGACCTGGGAAACTCCAGAGATAGACCTCTTTGCCACACCACAGAATGCTAAGCTTCCACGCTTCTGCACCAGAACTCCTGTGTCCAGCATACAACAAGTGGATGCTTTCCACTTCCATTGGGGTTGGGGTCTCCTGTATGCCTTTCCTCCCATTCCCCTGATTCCCAAAACGCTTTTCAAGCTTCAAGCAGACAGAGGCTACAGTGGGAGGAGTGGCCTAGTGGTTAGGACAAGGTACTTCAGGCTGGAGGGCCAGGGATTCAAGTCCCACCTGGGGACAGCAATCTCAGGCCGGAGGGACTGGGATTTCTAGTCCTATAGGCACTCCTTGTGGTCTTGGGCAAGCCACTTAACCCTCCATTGCCCATGTTCCCTGTAAGTATTAGCGTATGTGTGTCATATCCCCTCGTGTTAAATGTATCTCCCAATTGACCGCTTTGACCTGGTGAAAAGTGGGATATAAATACAGCTAAATAAATAAATACAGCTAAATAAATAAACATAATCCTCATAGCCCTGCACTGGCCACAATAATGATTTCTTCTTCTGCTACGTCTGTCTCAGACTTGCCCTCTCAGGTCAGTTCTTCTCTCCCAACCCGCAGTCTCTCCATCTCATGGCTTGGCTGCTGAAAGCATAGCTTTGCAAGGTCTTAACCTTACTCAGGAGGTCCCTTTAGCTTCCAGGAAACCATCCACCAGATGTTCTTATGCCTTCAAGTGATGTAGGTTCTCTACCTGGTGTTCTCAGGAGGATCTCAATCCTCTCAGCTCCTGTGGAAACTCTCCTTCAGTATCTCCTCCATCTATCTTCCTCTGGTCTCAAGACCAACTCGGTGACAGTTCTCCTCAGTTCAATTGCTGCCTCTCACCATCCCTTGGGTGGCCAGCCCATCTCCTCACAGCCGCTTGTGGAGCTCGGGCAGCTTCTCAAGCTGCCATTTGAACCTTTGGTCACGACCTCATTTAATTTCCTGTCATGAAAGATTATCTTCCTTATTGCCCTCACTTCAGGAAGACACACTAGTGAACTTCAGGCTTTAGTGGCGGATTCGCCCTATACCCGGTTCCACCATGACAAGGTTGTCCTTAGGACTCACCCCCATTTTATGCCAAAGGTGGCGTTTCCTTTTCATCTGAATCAGTTTACCTTCCTGTCTTTTTTCCTATAACACATATCTCTAGGGCAGAGGCAACTCTGCATACTCTGGACTGCAAGTGTGCCTTAGCATTTTATCTACAAAAAAACTAGAGAGCAACGAAGAGCTTCGTAATTGTTCATTTCCTTCGACCCTAGTCACCTGTGGCTGCCAGTTTCTAAATGTATGTTCTCAAAATGAAGAGTAAATTAGACTTAGACCGCCCACACATCAGTACCTATTGACAAAGCATACTAAGCAGAGCAACAAATAAGTAGATATAACAACACAGTGGAAAAAAAGAATCCTGACCCTAAAGTTCCCACTACTAGCAAAAAAATTTTTTTCTTTTTCCAATTGCGTAAGAACAACCTCCCGCCTACGGAAAGGCGGACCAGAACAGCCGTGGCGACCCTTGTGCAAAACGCATGCAACAAGAGACGCCACCGCTCACCCCCAAGATTTGACCCCGAAAGGAAAGGCGTGCTGCAAGCAGAGGAGCTCTGACCGAAAGTATAGAGAACAAAAACCCTGGCAGACTCCTATAATGAATGTACCTTCTTGGCTGACAGCGAGAACAGATAGACAGGGAGGGATCCGGGACTGGACTAGAGTTCCGCAAGGAACAACATTAGCAGGTAAGTCTAATTTACTCTTCCTTAGCGTCCCTCTAGTCCAGTCCCGGAACCATAGAGGATGTAACAGAGCAGTAAATCTCAACGGGAGGGCCTCGCTAGTCCAGCCTGAAGCACCCGAGACCCAAACCGCGCATCCGACGCCGCCTGCACATCCAGACGATAGTGCTTAGCAAAGGTGTGCAAGGATGACCACGTCGCCGCCCGACAAATATCCACCGCCGGTACCAAGCTAACTTCTGCCCAAGACGCCGCTTGCGCCCTAGTCGAGTGAGCCCGAAGCCCGGCAGGAACCATCCTGCCGTGTAAAAGGTATGCCGACGAAATCGCCTCTTTCAACCAGCGGTAAATGGAAGACTTAGACGCCGCTTCCCCCTTGCGCGGACCGCCAAATGCAACAAATAGGCGATCGGACTTACGGAAGGCCGCCGTTTCCCTCAAATACCGACGAAGAGCTTGACGGACATCTAACGCGTGCTTGCCCCGTTCCTTGGCAAACACCGGGAGAGACACCACCTGATTCATGTGAAACGCCGAAACTACCTTAGGCAAAAACGCGGGAACCGGTCGCAATACCACCTAGTCGGCAGAGAAAGACAGATAGGGTTCCCTACACGAAAGAGCCTGCAACTCCGAGATCCTGCGAGCTGACGAGATCGCTACTAGAAACACCGTTTTCAACGTCAAGTCCTTCAACGAAGCTTGCGCCAAGGGTTCAAACGGCGAAGCCACCAGAGACCTCAACACCAAATTCAAGTCCCACGAGGGCACTAAAGCCCTGCACGGAGGACGCATAAGCAACACCGCTCGCAAGAAGCGCTTCACGTCCGCATGGGACCCCAATAACTGGCCCTGAACCTTGTCTCGAAAACACGCAAGAGCTGCAAGTTGTACCCTCAACGAACTGGCCGCCAGGCCCTTGTCCAACCCTGCTTGCAAGAAGGAGAGGATCTGAGGAACGGAGGTCTGCAAAGGCCGCAACTCGCGAGCCGCACACCAGCTCTCAAAAATACGCCAGACCCGGACATACGGTAGCGACGTAGACCGACGCCGCGCCCGCAACAAGGTAGCAATGACCTCTGGAGAATAACCTTTGGCTCTCATTCGCGCCCTCTCAATAGCCATGCCGTAAGTGAGAATCGAGCCACCTGAGGCATCTGCAGCGGCCCCTGCAGAAGGAGATCCGGCCGAGGAGGAAGGAGCCACGGATCGCCACACTCAACCGCACCAGATCCGCATACCAAGCCGACGAGGCCAGTCCGGGGCAATCAGAACCACGGGACCCGGATGCCACTCGATCCGCTGTACCAGGCGACCCAGCAGAGCCCACGGAGGAAAGACATATAGAGCAGCCCGTACCTTGGCCACCTTTGTGCCAATGCATCGAGGCCTTCCGACATGCGTTCCCGACGCCTGCTGAAGAACCTTTCGACCTGCGCGGACTCGAAGGTCGCCATGAGGTCCATTACGGCAGACCCCAATCGACGGACCAGCAACACAAATACCTCGGGATGTAGAGACCACTCTCCGGGGTCTACCCTGCGACGACTCAGAAAGTCCGCCTCCACATTGTGAACCCCCGCGATATGCTGGGCCGACAGACACTGAAGATGCCGCTCTGCCCAATCCAGAAGCAGATCCGCCTCCGCTTCCAACGCCGCGCTGCCTGTGCCTCCCTGGCGATTTATGTAGGCTACCGTGGAGGCATTGTCGGATAGCACCCTGACCGCCGCTCCCTGCAGCCAAGGCTGAAACACTGTCAGAGCCAACCACACGCTCTCATTTCCAGTCGGTTGATGGACCACCGGCTCTCCCGCGAGGACCACTGGCCCTGAGCAATCTGGCCCTCGCAATGAGCCCCCCAGCTGCTCAAACTGGCATCCGTCATCAGCAGACGCCATACGGGAGACTCCAAGGGCATACCGTTCGCCAGAGAACGCCGACGCAACCACCAGCGAAGGCTGCGCCGAACCTCCAAGGGGCAAACTAACTGACGAGCTAGCGAGTCAGACTGATGACACCATCGACGCAGCAGCGCTCGCTGCAGAGGCCGCATGTGCGCCCTTGCCCACGGAACTACCTCGATGGTCGATGCCATCGTGCCGAGAAGCTGAAGGTATTGCCAAACCGAGGACGCCCGTCTCGCTAGAAACTGCTCCACCAGCCGCCTCAGGGCCCGCGCTCTGTGCACTGGGAGGAAAACCTTCCCGTTGCCGGTCTCGAAACGCGCCCCCAAATACTCCAAGGTCTGCGAGGGAAGAAGGCTGCTCTTCGCCCGATTGACCACCCAACCTAACGACTGCAAAACCTGTACGACCCGTGCCGTCGCCCGGAGACTCTCCTCCCTCGACTTCGCCCGGATCAACCAGTCGTCGAGATAGGGATGCACGAGGACACCCTCCTTCCGCAGGAACGCCGCTACACCACCATGATCTTCGTGAAGACCCGTGGCGCCGTCGCTAGCCGAAGGGCATGGCTTGCAACTGACCCTGGCCCCTCGGCAGCGCAAACCGCAGAAATCTTTGATGTTCCCGGTGAATGGGAATGTGCAAATAGGCCTCCGTAAGGTCTAGGGATGTTAGGAATTCCCCCTCGCGGACCGCCGCTATGACCGAGCGCAGCGTTTCCATGCGAAAATGCGACACCCGGAGGCACCGATTCACTCTCTTTAAATCCAGGATTGGTCGAAAGGTGCCCTCCTTTTTCGGCACGACGAAGTAGATGGAGTATCGACCGGACCCTAACTGCCCCTCCGGCACGGGGGCGACCGCCCGGAGCCGAAGCAGCCGGGAAAGTGTATCGGATACGACTCGTCGTTTCCAGGGAGCGCTGCACGGGGACATAACGAAGGAATCGAGCACCAGTCGATGTAGCTCGAGCGCATATCCCTCTCGTATCACTTCTAACACCCACCGATCGGATGTGATAGCGGCCCAGGCAGGGTAGAAATCCCGCAGTCTGCCCCCTATGGGAATCACCGCCACTGGAGCCGGCCTCGCTTCATTGCGACTTTTTGGGGACCTGCGCCTGGAAGGAGCCAAAACCTCTACCTGCCCCCCGAAATCTGCGGAAACTCTGTCTGCGCCCCAGATATCTGGAACGCTGGGAATGACCAAAGCGGGAGGCACGAAACCTCCAAAAGGACTGCTGAGACCCCCGGAAGGTGAAGGTCGGCTTCCCCTGCTTGGGCTTATCCTCCGGAAGCCGACCCCCCTTAGAATCCCCGAGATCTTTTACCAACCTATCCAATCCTCTCCAAATAACTGCCTGCCCTTAAACGGCAGCTTACTAAGGCGAGCTTTAGAAGAGCCATCAGCCGCCCAATTGCGTAACCAAAGAGAACGACGCGCCGCTGCCACCACCGACGCCATGCCATTAGCTAACCCCCTAATGAGGTCATAGTGGATATCCGCCAAATAAGCGGTACCCGACTCCAATCTGGACGCCGCGGCCTCTTGTTCCGCCGACTGGGGCCCCTGGAACTGTTGAGACCAGCGGAGGCTGCCGCGCGCCACCCAGGCCCCGGCCACCGCCGCCTGCATTGACAGGGCAGCAACATCAAACGCCTCTCTCAACAAGCTTTCAACTTTCCGATCCTGCGGGTCCTTCAACGCCGCAGCACCTTCCATAGTAGTCCGTTTAGTAACCGCGGAAACTGCCGCGTCCACCTTCGGCGAACGAAAGAGCTCTCTATCAGCCTCCGACAGAGGATACAACTTAGGCAACAGTCTAGCCCCGCGCAAAGCGGACTCTGGACTGTTCCACTCCTCCTGGATCATAGCTTTAAAAACCCTATGGAGCGGAAAGACTCTGTGGTAAGAGCGCACCGCCTGCATCAAGGGATCCACCAACATGTCCTCCGCAGTGGCATCTTCCACGGGTATGTTCAATACCTTGAGGGTTTCGGCAATCAGTGCCGGAAGTTCCTCTTTACGAAATACACGCACTATTCTACTACTCTGCTCATCGTCACAACTCGCCGTCTTCTAAATCCTCCGCAGACTCCAGCTCGAGAGCCTCCCCCAGCCCCTCGTGGAACTCGTCCCCAGGAGGCGCAGAATCCGCAACACTCGGGGGCCAGCTCTTCTTTTGTGGACCAGTGTCTCCCTCCACTGAAAGTGGATGCTTTAGCCCACGGCAGGGCAGGACCGAGCCTCCCCCCGCCAGCTGCAAGAGAGCCAGAGCCTCCTGCATGAGAGAGAAAAAGGCGGGTGGAACTCCCAGGAATCCCACCTGGACGCCCCCCGCCAACAGGCGCTCCGGCACCGCAGAAATCCCCGGACCAAGGATCGTCTCTGCCTGCTCTGATGTCCCTTCTGTAGATACAGGTGGGAGATCTACACTGGAGCCCTCCAGAGGATCCTCCATGCCAGCACCCACAGCAGAACAAGTGGCACAGACTCGGGCTTCCAAATTACTACTTCTACGAATGCCACAGACCAGACACCGAGGACTAGGAGGCATGGCTATGCACACAGCCCTTTGCCAGCAAAGCAGGAACACCTTGCTGAAGCAAACAGAGCAGAAAAAAAATCGCGATTTTAAAAGTGCTCAAAAATGCTCCAAATTGCAGGATTAGATAGAGCTGGAGTCAATTAGCTGATATCTGACCAAGAAATGCAAAAACGAAGCTCCTCTCCCTATAAAAAAAACACGAAGAACAACAACTTTGAAAAAAAATCCAACATGGCCGCCGGGCCCGATCCCGCCAAAAAAAGGACCAGAAAAAATACCCAAAAGGTCTAAAACAATCCCCAGAGCACAGTACATGCCACCCCAAGCCCTCCACCACTGACTATTGAAAGAAAAAGCTTCAAACTCTCCACACCCACACACAGGACTGTAGACGGGGACAAAAAACAGAGTGCTGTCCACCCTGCCTGTCACAAGCTCTGAGTAGCAGTTATCAGAGTCAATAACAGAGTAATAACCGCTCAGGGCAGCTCAGGGAACCCTAAATCAGTCAGGGGACCCTCAGAGCCTACTGCTGTATTCAATTGCTGCCTGTAATTGTCTTCAACCTTCTCCTCACCCACCAAGGGGGTTTGGTAGAAAGGAGACCTGTGTCCTGTGCAGCTCCCCTGCTTGTTTGACCTATGGGGAGCTGACAGAGAAAAAAAAACAGATTAGAGAAAGACAGAAGGGACACAGTCAAAGATTTCCCCCACAGCAGCAGCCCAGCACCTAAATCTAGAAAATAATAAAACACTAAAGCTCTGCTTATTTGTTCCTAAGGAGCCCAGTTCTGGGCTCTGACTTCCAAGCTGCTTGGAGACTGAGATACTGATGTGTGGGCGGTCCTTGGGGCTGCATATAGCTGGATGATCAAAGAGATGAAGATGTTCAGTCTCCAAAGCTGCTGGTGGAGGTTCACAACTCTATGGTTCCGGGACTGGACTAGAGGGACGCTAAGGAATAGTTGATTGCACCTTATTTACTTATGATATAACAGGACTATCCCTTGAGGGTCATGTCACTGCCCATAATGTCCATGCCATGGCCAAGTCGATGGTGAATCTACGCTCTGAAGCTATTGACAAAATCGGTCCATACCTTTGCTGCTCATTACTGTTTGGACAAGGACTCCCGCCGGGATGCCATGTTTGATCAAGCTGTTCTCCAGCACCTCTTTCAGACTTAAGGGCAACTCTTATCCTCTGTCCCGTAACTTATCAATACCAGACATCCATGGAGGATTCATGATCTCTCAAAGCCTTCTCTGAGGCAAACCGTCCGGTTCTGAGGTCATTTTCTCTGGCATCTGGGAGCTAGGGAGTCCCATATCTGAAGACTACAATCCTGCTTGTTCCTGGAAATAGCATAGTTACTCACCTGTAACAGGTGATCCCTGGGAACAGCAGAAATTTAGTCTTCACAACCCACCCTCCTCTCCTAGGAGTTGTAGGTTTTCTTTTCTCTCCTTTTCTCTCAGCTACAAACTCAGCTGAGGTGGGAGAGTTGTGAAGGCGGGAAGGCAGCAACACAGGCGCAGTGGGATGCTCCTAAAGGCTTTCCTATTGGACGCTGAGGAGCGTTCCCACACGGGCTCCTTCAGTACCAATGTCACCATATGTGAAGACTAAATTCTTGCTGTTCCCAGAGATCACCTGTTACAGGTGAGTAACAACGCTTTTCTGCAGGAGGCCTCCATTCACCTTCCAGGTTTTCAGACTTTTCAGGTAAGTGGATACCCTCCACATTCCATGCTGCCATTTTAAGATCTACTTCACCAATCTTCTCCAGATTGTTCTCTTTCAACCAATAAAGCATATCCCCCCAGTGTCCCACAATGTGAATCATTCTCATTGACCAGCACCCAAATTCAATACTGCTCTGGATATAGTTCCCTTCCTCGCCCTCTACCCCCTAATCCTTCCTGCATTTCCACTGTCCACACCCCCAAACCCTGCCCGCTCCTACCTCAGACACAAATCCTCATTCAATCAGGTCCCTTCGCCCCCCTCCATTTTCCACCTACCATAATTTCTCCCAACATCCTCCTTCCTTTCACTCAACTCCCTATCTACTTCACACTTAACTCCTCCCAAAATCCCCACTTCCCATTACTCCCTTCCCAACTATTACCTACATGAACCCCCCCAAAAACAGTCGAGGGTGGAGTGGAGGAGTAGCCTAATGGTTAGAGCACTGACTTGGGAACCAAGAGACCAGGGTTTGATTCCCACCAGCATTCCTTGTGGCCTTGGGCAAGTCACTTAACCCTCCACTGCCTCAGAAAAATCCAAGTTATCAATGTCCCTATTTAATGTACATTACTAAGTTTAAGTTACAATGTAAACCGCTTTCCTGCAGGAGGCCTACATTCACCTTCCAGGTTTTCAGACTTTTCAGGCGATTGGATGCCCCCCACATTCCATGCTGCCATTTTAAGATCTGCTTCACCCATCTTCTCCAGATATAAAGTGGTATAAAAAAACCTGTTAAATAAATAAACATAAAACATCCAACAGCAAAACCCAATTCACACACAACGGTGTTGATCTGTGCTGCCCTTCTTCAAAGAGCTGCTCCATGTCCCGGGGTCACTAGTCATATTCTCAACCTTGTCCCACCTAGTCCAGTCAGTCTGGCTCCCGGTCACACGTGCCACCCAGTTCTCCTTCTCTGACCTCTCCTCTCCTTTCACCACCCCCTTAAAAATCCCTTCTGTGCACCCTGAAGTAATCAAACAGTTTGCAGGGGCTAAAACGCACACACAGGCATAGTAACATAGTAAATGACGACAGATAAAGACCAGTATAGTCCATCTAGTCTGCCCAGTAAGAGGGCAAGAGTAGGTGCACCTGCTGCTGTGTGTACCTGCTGCTGTGTGCAGGCCACCCCTCCCCATGTCTTTGTTTTACGGGTGAACCCATACGTTGAGAAATTAGATAGTTACGTTTATTTTGATTTTATCCTGTTGCTCTGTCTGTCCCATGCCATTTTGAATTCTGTCACTGTATTTGCCACCACCACTTCCATCGGGAGGGCATTCCAAGCATCCAACGCCCTTTAAGTGAAAAAGTATTTCCTGACAATGCCTTTCAATTTACCCCCTTGCAGCTTCATGTTATGCCCTCTAGTTTTACAGCTTCCCCATCTTTGGAAGAGGTTTGTTTGTTCATTATTTCTCTTTAAGTATTTAAAGGTCTGAATCATATCTCCCCTGTCCCTTCTCTCCTCCAGAGTGTATATATTTAGGTCTTCAAGTCTCTTCTTATAAGGCTTCTGATGCAGGCTCCAAATCATTTTGGTCGCCTTCCTCTGAACAGTTTCCAGTCTTTTTACATAGATAGAAAGCAGAGGGTAGGGCTAAATGGCCAATATTCCCAATGGAAAAAGGTGAATAGTGGAGTACCCCAGGGATCTGTACTGGGTCCGCTACTTTTTGACATATTCATAAATGACCTGGAAAAGGGAATAACTAGTGAGGTAATCAAATTTGCAGATGACACAAAACTGTTTAAAGTTGTTAAAACCCAAGAGGATTGTGGAAAACTGCAGGAGGATCTGGATAAATTGGAAGACTGGGCATCCAAATGGCAGATGAAATTTAATGTGGACAAGTGCAAAGTTATGCACCTAGGAAAGAACAACCCACACTATAGTTACAAGATGCAAGGCTCCACATTAGAAACCACCACCCAGGAAAAAGATTTAGGAGTCATCGTGGATAACATGTTAAAACCCTCCGCCCAGTGTGCAGCGGCGGCCAAGAAAGCAAATAGAATGCTAGGTATCATAAGGAAAGGGATGGAGAATAAAACAAAGGATATTATAATGCCTCTGTATCGCTCCATGGTACGACCGCACCTTGAATATTGTGTGCAATTCTGGTCACCGTATCTTAAAAAGGACATAGAGTTATTAGAAAAAGTACAGAGAGAAGAGCCACCAAATGGGTGAAGGGATGGAAGGCTACTCCTATGAAGAGAGGCTAAAAAGGTTAGGGCTCTTTAACCTAGAAAAGAGGCGGCTGAGGGGAGATATGATAGAGGTGTATAAATTAATGAATGGAGTGGAACGGATAAACGTGGATAAATTGTTTACGCTATCAGAATATAGAAGGACTAGGGGGCATGTAATGAAGCTACAGGGTAAACTATTTAAGACAAATAGGAGAAAATATTTCTTCTCTCAACGTGTAATCAAACTCTGGAATCTGTTACCGGAGGATGTAGTAAGGGCTGTTAGTATAGCTGGGTTTTAAAAAAGGTTTGGACAAGTTCCTGGAGGAAAGGTCCATAAACCACTATTAAAAAGGGACCCAGGATATCAATGCTTGGCCTAGTACAAGCACTGCAGAACCTGTGTCTTTTGGGGAAACTGCTAGGTACGTATGACCTAGATTGGCCACTGTTGGAAACAGGATACTGGGCTTGATGGACCTCGGTCTGACCCAGTATGGCATTTCTTATGTTCTTATGTTCTTACATCCTTTGCAAGATATGGTCTCCAAAACTGAACACAGTATTCCAAGTGAGGCCTCACCATTGACTTATACAGTGGCATTAGTACCTCTTCCTTTCTGCTGGTAATTCCTCTTTGTATTGTCACACCCCAGCCCCCGGCCACGTGCCTAAAGAGCTAGGGTGGACATTGTGTCCTTCATAAACAGCTTGAAAAACTATCTTCAGCCCTGAGGCATGCTGGGAGTTGTAGTTTCCCTTTTTAAAGTATAGCCGTGACAAACCAGTACGAAGGTAAATGATATAGGTTTATTTTCCCAATGTCACAAGGTTCAACATAAAGCATCAGGATAGTCTCTCCAGTTAGTATTTCCAAAGATATTTACAAAACTCAGGTTGCATGTGTTTCACAGTCATTACTTCTGTGCAGGCGTTTTAATCCAAAACATAGCAGATAAAATAAAACACAAGCTTCTTCTTTCAGCTTAGTAAAAATGTTCTCTTTTATCCTTTCATTCCTTAGTAACACCAAACACAGGTGATAGGCAATATTCCTTTGATTAAACAAGCTCTTACCTTCAACAAGGTCAGACTTCTTTACTCTGTTACTCAAAAAGCGCACATCCTGAAAGCTATTCCTCAGTTAAGGACTCCCTGCTTCCAGCCAAACATAATGTGTAATCCATGGGAAACTCAGGTAGCAAGGAATCCTGTTCGCTAGGATCTATCTGCATTTCTTCCTGCTCTGAAGAAACATCAACTTGCTCTGAGCTTTCCCCGTGTCTCCCAGGATACAGAGATCCCCAGAGAAAGTGTAATTCCCTCCAGTAGTGGTCTACCTGGAATGGAAGACCAGTATCTGGGGTTTGAGCTATTACTTTCTGGCTAGGTTCACAAACCTCTCTCTCCAGCTGTGGTTAAACAGTTCCTGGCCTCCATGCTTAAGTTCCTTTCTGGTGTTAATCGATGGCTCCCTGTTCCAGGCTGGGTTCTTCTGCCTCCTGGCTTGAGCCTTGGGCACCCACCTCTGAACATCTTGAGGCCACCAGTCCGGCATAGACGTGGGAAGACTTTTATGCTCTCTCTCTCTGAGCTGTGCTTTCCTGGTACCTCGCCTGACGGCTTCTCCTTGGAGCTCTCCACCTTGGGACTGCTAGCCTCTGGAACTTTCTCTTATCCTGCAACGACAGCCACTCTAGCTGCCTTTCTTGGTGCTGCTTCGTCACCTTCTTCCTCTTCTCTCCTTTCTCTCCTTCTAAGCAAGGCTTATAAAGCTGCTTCTCTGTCAGGGTCTCTCTCACACCCCCCAGGTGTGTGTGATCATCCTCTAAGTTTGTAACTACGTCAGGATAGCTTGGGTGTGGCAACCTAACTTCAGACTCTCTGTGCTTACTCCCTCTAGCTGCACTCTGCAGTGCGTGTATTGCAGATCTGTCACATTCTTTAAAGGTACATTCACTACTTTTTCCTATCTCCATAGGCTCACTAGCATCTTCTTCATCACAGTATGCAACCCAACATCCTCCTGGTTTTTGCCACTGCCTTGTCGCACTGTTTTGCCACCTTGAGATCTGCAGAAATAATCACACCAAGGTCCTTCTCCTGGACCACACCAACCTTTTGCCCCCTATCGCATACATTACCCCTGGATTTCTGCTTCCCAAGTGCATGACACTGCACTTCTTCACATTAAATCTTAACTGCCAAGCATTAGACCATTCTTCCAGCTTTTGTAGATCTTTTCTTATGTTATCCACTCCCTCAGGGGAGTCCACTCTGTTGCAAATTTTCGTGTCATCTGCAAAAAGACAGACTTTCCCATGCAGTCCTTCAGCAATATCACTCACAAATACATTGAACAGTGCCAGCCCAGGACCAAACCCTGGGGCACCCCGCTAATCATCCTCCTTTCATCCGAGTGAGCTCCATTTACCATCACCTTCTGTCGTCTGTCAGTTAACCAATTTCTGATCCAGTTCACCACCTTGGGACCCATCCCCAAACTACTGAGTTTATTGATAAGCCTCCTACGAGGAACAGTAATCAAAGGTTTTGCTGAAATCCAGGTAGATGACATCTATTGCATGCCCCTGATCTAGTTCTCTGGTCACCCAGTCAAAGAACTCAATCAGATTTGTTTGTCAAGATCGTCCTTTGGTAAAACCATGTTGCCTCGGATCATGCAATCTGTTGGTTGTGAGAAAGTCCACTATTCGCTCTGTGAGAAGCGCCTCCATTACTTTTCTCGCCACCGAGGTAAGACTCATGGGCCTGTAGTTTGTCACTTCTTCCCTGTCACCACTTTTGTGAAGAGGTACCACATCCGCCCTTCTCCAGTCCAGAGGAACTACTCCTGTTTCCAAGGATCTGTTGAAAACATCCTTTAATGGCCCTGCAAGAACCTCTCTGAGCTCTTTCTATCCTGGGATGTATCCCATCTGGTCCCATGGCCTTGTTCACTTTCAGTTTTGCAAGTTGTTCTAACACATCATCTACTGTGAAGGGCCATTTACACATCAAATCCTCTCTACTTAGCTAATCTTATCTCCCTTCATACACCGTACCGCCAACTTCGCTCACTGCATGCTAACCGCTTGTCCTTACCTTCCCCTTCTCAGGCACATCTAGAACAGACTCGTCACTCGGCCTTCTTTTTTCTCAGCCCCTCACTCTGGAATGCTCTACCACCTTCCCTCCGTCTGGAACCTTCATACCCCAAGTTCAAAGAATTGCTAAAAACTCACTTGTTTCAACAGGCCTTTGACCTCCCCTCTGCCATCCCTCCCTGAGTATTTTCTGTCTGTGTTTTGTTTATTTATTGTGTTTGATTTTGCCGCTGTCTCTCCCTCTTTCCTATTTTTTATGGCATTCCTTTTCCGTAGTTTAGTAGCGTAGACCTTTTTATTGTAAACCGCTCTAATGTCACGACAAGAGCGGTATATAAAATGTAGAAATAAAGATAGTGTGATATCTACTTCATTCCCATTTTTATATTTGGGAGTCACAGATGGTCCTTCTCCAGGATTTCTTTAGTAAAACAGAGCAGAAGTCATGTCTTTGTGTGTCCACAAGGAGTCCAGCAAACCACTTCACGAGTTCAATCCATGCTCTCAGGCACACACTCATCAAAACAGTGATATGGCCACCATCTCCCAAACCAACTTGCGCACAATGGCGCAAGTCTCTCTCTCTGTCACACCAGACGCGTTTGCATCATCAAGAATCTGCCAAAAGTACACTCCTACCCATGCCCAACTCTAGACCCCGCAGTCTGCTGCCATGAGTCCCACTAACTGCAGAGTGTCCATGAATGCCTTTAGGGCCTGTGGGGTTTAAAATTGCTGGGTGTGGTTCCGGTACGTAAGGCACACCCGAGCCGGGAACTGAAAGACAAAGTGAATGTTCCACTGATGCAGGTTAAAACAGTAGGACCCCATGGGGTGCCTGCTCTCAAACACGTGGGCTGAATAGTCTTGAAACAAAGAGCAGGTTCTCTTCATATTGTAGATTCTGCTTTATACAATATGTTGCCATCAGTCTACTCTTGTCCGCAAAGTCCAAAATGCACGCTATAACCGTGCATGGCCTCTAGACACCCTCCCTCGGTGCCGCCAAATGGTGCGCTCTCTCTACCTTAATGAAGAGCTCAGAGACTGCTAGGCCAAATTCTCTCTACAGGCTGCCATCTTTAATCTATTCCAGCAGGCCAACTATCCGGATATTGTTCTGCCTCCCCCTATTCTCTTGATCTTCAATGTGTTCAAACAGCTTCTGACACTGCTCCTCTAGCCTTTGAGTATGCTCTTCCTGCGCTGATATCCTCATTCCACCTGTTGCAAGATTTCAGTCTTCTGTTGATGAAATTAAAGACAATTTTGCTAAGTTATCCTCTAATACTGTTGATAGTGCGAGAAATTACTAAAAGCATCACAACTCCTGTGCACCAATCCCCAACTGGGAGGCCATTTGTTCTCAGCACCCCCATGGAGTTTACTCTGTCATAAGCTGCTCTCCAGCAACTACTGCCAGCTTTGCAAACTGCATTGTGATTTCTCCACTCTATCCACTCGTGGGTTCTAGCTTTTCCGAATGGCAAAGTGAGGGTTTTCAGGCTCATTTTAATATACATTCGGGAGCTAAGTGCTTGGGCATTCGCTCAGTGTCCCATCATCACGTGACCCCTACTCCCATTTGTTAGTACAGGTCTGGCACCACCTCTGCACTAATTGTTGAGCCTGAATGCAAGGTAAACTACCACATTTTAGTAAACATATCCCTAGGTGCACCTTCTATTAGAGCTAAATCCAGGTTTTTAAAAAGCTCCTGCCCAGAGTTTCCTCTTCAGCTGCTTATACTGTATTCATACTTCTTCTGTGGGCAAGTTGTTGATAATCAGCATGCATGCTGTTACTTCCATGCAAATTAAAACTAAGAGGATTAAAATGCTTAAAAGATAAACTATGATACTTTTAACACCTCAAATAATAACGCTTCCTTTAACAAGCTGTAACATTTCAACTGCCTCTGTAAAATGACAGAACTTTCTTCAATAACATATCAAAGTTAGACCTTCACAAAGTTATCTAGTTCAATTATGGCCTGATCGTCTTTCTCTCCCATCCCCAATAATGCAAAATATCAGAGCCCCTATAGTTTTGGGGCGCATGTGCTTTTCGTATAGCTTTCAAATTAATGGATAAATATGTGAAACTCACGGTGTGGATTGTCAAATACAGCGTTAGAAATGGCCAGTTCGAGGTCCCGTAACTCTATCTCCTCTCGGTCCTTTTGAGCACGCCAGAACTCAAGTGTCACATGGTTAATCTGTTCCCCTCCAGCATTGCTAAAGAGAAATGGAAATACTAAAAAATATGACAGAAGGCAGCAATATGACAGATATATACAGTGTAACCAATAGGTTCAGCTCCACCACTAGGCAGCACAGGCATCCGCCTAAGGTGACAGAGTACAGGAGTGGGGGGGGGAAGGGAAGGGAGGGGGACACAGCAAGATAAGACTTGCTGCCTCTCCTCCGCCACCCTTCCTCTGCTCAAGTTGCCCTCAAGCACTGTCAGAGGGGGCAGGACCCAGCAGAGTTTGATTCTCCAGGTCCAAGCAGGAAGTCAGTCCTCACATATGGGTGACGTCGGCGCCGACGGAGCCCTCGTGTGGAGCATTTCCCCAGCTTTCAAGAAAAGCCTTTGGGGATGCAGCACGCATGCGCGGTCCCCTTCCCGCCCAAGGGTGCCATCTTTCTCAATCTTTCTTTTTCCGCAGAGCCCAACAGACGTGAGTTTGTATCGCCCGGGAAAAGTAGATTTTTTTCTGCGATTTTCGCTTTTTTCTTAATCCGGTTCAACGCTGGTTCCCTTCCCGCCTGAGCTCGGTACACCAGTATCGAGTCTGGAATTTATTTTTTTGTTTTTTTGTCCTTCGTGACTAGCGTTCGCGCCTTTTTTGTTATTTTCACTGGCAGCCCGGTCTTTTGACCTTGCAGGGGCCCTTTTTCCCCCGATGGTTGCCAGCGGGTTCCAAAAATGTGATCGGTGCAAGAAACGTATGTCTCTCACCGACACACATGACTACTGCCTCAGATGCCTCGGGCCCGACCATGGCCCGTGCGGAAAAATGTCGAAGGCACTTCGGAGCCATCAGTATCAACGTGAAAGACGTTTTTCAGAGTCCGCGTCCGGCCAGGCCCGGACTTCAGAGGCCTCAACATCTCGGGAATCTGATCCCGAGCGCCGTCGTGGTTCCTCTGAGAGGGGGTCTCCCACCCAGGAGCACAAAAGGAAGAAGCAGCTCGTAAGAGCGGTGTTGGTGGAGGCCCCTGGATCCTCGAGGGCCAGGTTGTGTAGCCCTGACCGCCGCCCCAGGCTCTCGGAGTCAGAGAGGCCGTCCAAACTACCTCGCATGGAGCTGGAGTCCCCGAGTCACGTAGGTTCTGTTGTTCTCGTGGACTCTCCTCCGGGAGACCGCCGTCGGGGGCTGCTGAGTCTCCTGAGCTTGGACTCAGGCTGACGGCCTTGGAGAGCAACTTGGCTACCTTCATGGAACAGCAGCAGGTGCCGATTGCCAGTTTGACCGGTGCATCTGCCCCAGCCACCGGGACCGAGACGTCTAAGTCGACCCCAGAGGCCGAACCGATCCTCAAGTCCATCAAGTCTTGAGTCGATCCTAGGTCAAGGTCCCCCTCGACCTCCCATGCGGGGCCGAGGTCATCGACACTGGTGCCCTCGGCGTTGGGGCGGGTGGCACAGAGGCCCACACGGCCGGAGCCGCTCGACTCCTCCTCGGAGGAGTCGGCGTGGGAGATGGAGGACGAGGAGTCTCCAGACACCTTCCGGACCCGGTGCATCCCTTTGGACTCCCCGGAGTCGGAGCCTCGGAGAAGGTCCCCACCGGAGGATACCCGGTTCTCGGACTTCATGAGGGACATGACTAAGGCTTTGGCATTCCCTGAGGACGCCGAGGAGGAGCCTCGAGCCAAGGAGCTCGATGCCCTCCAGTATGATTTTCCTCCGAAGGAAGCCTTTACTGTACCGGTTCCTCCGATGCTGGAACGGCTGCTCTTCTGTATGTGGGAGGCACCGGCTTCGGAGCGGGTTCTTAGCAAACGGGTCGATTCCATTTATCCAGTCCGTAAGAGCCCTGGGTTCCAAAAGGCGCAGCTACCGCACAATTCCATGGTTGTGGAATCGGCCATGCACCGCCTGAAGAATCAGAAGATGCACTCCTTGGTGCCCCCCAGCCGGGAGGCCCGGAACCTGGATGCCCTTGGTAGAAAGTGTTTCCAGGGCTCTATGCTATCTTGCCGTGTCCAGACTTACCAGCTGTACGTGGGCATGTACCTAAGAGACGTGGCAAAGGAGATTGCCGGGTTCTCAGCTGGCCTCTCCGAGGAACCCTTGAAGAGGTTCAAGGCCTTGTTGACAGGGATCCGAGAGTGCTCAAAGTTTATCTCTCGAGCAGCCTATGATGGCTTCGAGGCTTCGGCCTGGGTAGCCGCGGACGGCATCGGTGCACGCCCTCAGGCCTGGCTACAGTCATCGGACCTGGAGTCATGGGTGCAGGACAAGTTGGTCGATGTCCCGTGCTGAGGTGACAACCTACTCGGTAAGCCCATGACTGAAAAGGCTCCAGAAATCAAGACTGAGACTCTACCAGGACAAGGCTGTCCAGAAAGACTTCTGCCCCTTCTCAAAAAAAAGAAGGGCTCGGGAAAGAAGCCCTTTTTCCCGAGGAAGGGTGCTGCCTACAAATCCTACCCTCAATATCAGGCCTCTCCAGCTCCCCAACAGGGCCAGCAGGGCAAGGGGCAGTGGCCCCGTAGGCAGAAGACCCCCAAGCCGCCAACGCCGGCTCCTGCACAGCAGGGAGTGGGGTTTTGACTCCCACAGCATAGCCTCTTCTCTGCCAGTGGCTCCACTCAGCACGGGAGGTCGGCTGACCCTGTACGCCTATAGGTGGCCAGCCATCACAGGGATACTTGGGTACTGAGCATAGTCCAAAAGGGCTACATGCTCCACTTCCACCAGCTACCCCCCTCCTACTTTCCAGGGGAGCCTCCAAGACTCCCTCTACACAGGAACCTCCTCCTTCAGGAGTTGGCAAGTCTTCTAAAGGAACAGGCGGTGGAACCGGTGCCTCACCACCTGGAAGCAATATTACAAAATAACTATCACTCTATATGAAATTACTCAAAACAAAAATAGAGCAAAATTCCTAAGATCATGAGCTAAAGTGTGTGTACGTGAATGTATTAATGTTGGAAGGTGAGCCGTGAGGAAACCAACTACCTCTCGTGGCTATACTTCCATTTTACTCAATATTAATGAGCCACACTCGGAGCTTAAAACATAGGTAAAAACACCATGAAAATAGTGTACCCTACACCAAACGTGTTGAAAATGATGTTGCTTCCAACTTCACATGTACACAATTAATGGGACCAAACAGAGTCAAAAAAATTACTTATCTGTTGTCCAAATGAAACTGAGTCATGGTGATTTTCAAGACGCAGTTAAAACTTCGCAAGTGTCAGCTTTTGACCAAGTACACAGTACTGCGTTTCGGGCAAACCAATCTTAGTGCCCTGTTTCAATGCTTTGCTTAACTGCAGACTACCATCTAGCTTCCCCAATTCTTCGGGACGCCAGCGCATGCTCATTTTCGATCTAGTGCCACAATGTGGAATCCTCAGTTAAATGCTGTTTTAAGCCAATCACAGCTTTATACGTCATGAAATGCCAAGTTGCAGCTGTTACGTTCAATTAATAACAAAGTCCTGATACCTCAAAGTAGGCTTGTCCAATCCAGTTCTTTATTGAGACCCAGTGGTTCCACCGTAGATAGCCTAAATATCCATGTTTGTTCAAGCATTTGAAGACGTTGCTCATGATAGCCCCCTCATGGAATTTGTGGCACATAATCCAAAACTCTCCAACGAATATCCGTAAACAACTGATTATTTATTTATTTATTTACATTCTCGTATATACCACGCTATTCTGCATCAGTGCAGTTTACATTGAACAAACTGAAATTACATTGAACAGGGCATTATAACTTGGAGATAACTATTTTACAGGGAACATGGGCTATGGAGGGTTAAGTGGCTTGCCCAAGACTACAAGGAGCACCTGTGGGACTAGAAACCCCAGTCCTTCCGGCCCAAGGTTGCTGTCCTCTAGTGGGATTTGAACCCCCGACCTTCCAGCCTGAAGTACCTTGCCCCAACCACTAGGCCACTCCTCCACTCCAATGATCCAGACAATGTTGAACTATAGGGGCAGATGTAATTTTATTTTTGATTCTAGATGCATGTTCACATAATTGAGTCCGTATAGGACGGATTGTTCTCCCAATGTATAAGAGGTTACATGGACATACTAAGGCATATACCACATAAGAAATGGAACAAGTGGTATGCCATCTAACCACGTGAAAAAAAATTGGAATTAGGTACCTGCCATTCTTTACCTACAATAGACTGTGAACAGTAATCACAAGTAATACACGAGAAATGACAAAAATCAGTATGTTGTTCAAATGTTTGTCTATCCAAAGGAGAAGTTAATGCCAACAAAATCACGAAGATTAGGACCTCGTGTATGAGCTATTTGCAATCTCTTCTGAAAACATGAATGTAACTGGAGGATATGCCAATGTTTAAAAAGAATCTTCCTAATATTTTCAGTGTGTGACATATATGGTAATACCCCCACTAGTACATCAGGTTGAGAAATTAACTTTGAATTATTAAATTCAGCCCGATTCGCTGAAGGGAATAACCATTCCTGGTGAGTATATTTAGCTCGCAAAAATGCTTGTTTGATAATTTTTGGGGGGTATCCCCTTTGTGCTAAACGATGTGATAGTCCTTGGGAATGACTTATATAATCTTCAAAATTTGAACAGATCCGTCGTAACCGTAGAAATTGTCCAAATGGGAGACCTTTTTTCAAGGACATGGGATGAAAACTCGAATAAGTTAATAATGTGTTTCTCTGCACTGGTTTTCTAAACAAAGTAGTGTGAAACATATTTTCACATTTCAAAATTAAAACATCTAGAAATTCCAATTTGGAAAAGTGGTAATGCATAGTAAAAGGCAAATTAGGTCGTAAAGAATTCAACCATTGTGTAAATAAATGTAGATTTGCCTCAGATCCCTTCCATAGAAAAAATATATCATCTAGGAATCTAACCCACAGGACTACTTCTTTAAACCATAGAGATGGGTAAATCAGGAAAGACTCAAAATCAGCCATGTTAAGTTGGAAGCAACATAATTTTCAACACGTTTGGTGTAGGGTACACTATTTTCATGGTGTTTTTACCTACATTTTAAGCTCCGACTGGGGCTCATTAATATTGAGTAAAACGGAAGTATAGCCACGAGAGGTAGTTTGTTTCCTCACAGCTCACCTTCCAACATTAATACATTCACGTACACACACTTCAGCTCATGATTTTAGGATTTTTGCTCTATTTTTGTTTATGAGTCACCACCTGGAAGGGCAAGGCTTCTACTCCAGGTACTTCCTGGTACCAAAAAGGTCAGGAGGCCTCCGGCCTATCCTAGGCTTGCAAAACCTAAACAAGTTTTTGGAGAGGGAAAAGTTCAAGATGCCTACCCTTGGGATACTGTTCCCTACCTCCAGCAGGGAGACTGGCTATGCTCCTTAGAACTAAAGGATGATTGTACTCACATCCTCATTCATCCAGACCACAGACAATATCTCAGATTTGTGGTGGGAAGAAACCATTTTCAATAAAGGGTACTTCCCTTTGGCCTAACCTCTGCCCCCAGGGTTTTCACCAAATGCCTGGCGGTGGTGGTGGCTTATCTCAGGAATCAGGGAATTTTTGTCTTCCCATACTTGGACGACTGGCTCATCAGGGGCCAGTCTCTCCAGGAGGCCCGACAAGCCACTCTTCGCACTGTCTCTCTTCTTCAGCATCTGGGCTTTGTCATAAACTACGCAAAGTCCACTTTGCTCCCCTCTCAGAACCTAGAGCTTATAGGGGCAAGATTAGACACCCTTCAGGCAAGAGCATAGTTGCCTGAGGACAGGGCCCACAGACTGATGGACTTGGTCAATCAGTTCCAAAGCAGTTCTCATGTTTCCGCCAGGCACTACCTGTGGCTCCTGGGCCACCTGGCATCCACTGTGCATGTGACTCCCAACGCCCGCCTGCACATGCGGGCTGCTCAATGGTGCCTCAGAGCTCGGTGGACGCAGGCCACAGGCGACCTCCGAGACAGAGTAGAGGTGTCTAAACCACTTTTGGACTCCTTACAGTGGTGGCTACATCTCCCAAACCTTCTCAAGGGGGGGTACCCTTTCAGGCCCCAGCACACACAAGGGTGCTGACGACCGATGCTTCCTTAAAGGGCTGGGGTGCACATTGCCAGGGCACGTGCACTCAAGGCCTGTGGTCTCCTCGGGAGGCCACGCAGCAAATCAATCTTTTGGAGCTGCGAGCAATCCGCTTAGCTCTACAAACATTTTCTCATGCCCTTTCTCACCAGTCTGTCCTAGTTCAGATGGACAATCAAGTGGCATTGTTCTACGTGAACAAACAAGGGGGCACGGGATCGAGGCTCCTATGTCAGGAGGCATGGGATCTCTGCTCCTTTGCAGTCAAACAGGGTATGTTTCTCAAAGCAGTTTACCTACCTGGTCAGGAGAATTTCCTGGCAGACAAGCTAAGCAGGATTCTCCAGCCTCACGAATGGCAGTTGAATCAACTAGTGGCCCAGCAGATCTTCCTCCGCTGGGGACTTCCATCCATTGATCTCTTTGCCAGTCCACTGAGCCGTCAGCTGCCCAGGTTCTGCTTCAGACAGCCGCATCCCCTGTGGATGGCAGCAGATGCTTTTCTGATCTCTTGGTCTACGGGCCTCCTGAATGCGTTTCCTCCCAAGTCCCTGGTGGCCCGAACTCTGTTCAAGATCCTCCGGGACAAGTCCTCGGTGATTCTGGTAGCTCCCAGATGGCCAAGGCAGTCGTGGTTTCCACTTCTGCTGCAGGTGGCATTGGAAACTCCGTTCCCTCTGGGACTGCAACATGATCTCCTGTCTCAGGAGCAAGGTTCCCTTCTGCACCCCAATCTCAGGTCCCTCAATCTGATGGCCAGGCTGCTGAAAGGATAGTGCTAGCTCCCTTACGTCTACCTAAGGAAGTTGAGGAGGTGGTCTTGGCCTCTAGGAGGCAGTCCACCAGAAAGTCCTATGCCCTCAAGTGGCGTAGGTTTATGGTATGGTGTGCTCAGTGCAATGAAGATCCTTTCTCTTGCCTTGTGCCAGTAATACTGCAGTATCTACTTCACCTCTCAGACCTAGGCCTTAAGTCTAACTCTGTTTGGGTCCACCTCAGTGCTTTGTCAGCGCACCACTCACCGGTGGAAGGACAGCCTCTGTTGGTTCACCCCTTGGTGTCCCGATTTCTCAGAGGCCTGCTTCTACTCAAGCCTCCGGTTCGTCCACCGGCGACTGAGTGGGATTTGAGTAACATACTCGCCCACCATTTGAGCCAATGGCTACTTGTCATTTGCGCTTCCTCTCTTGGAAAGCGCTCTTCCTGGTAGCTCTTACCAGATGTGTGAGTGAACTACAAGCTCTGGTTTCTGATAGGCTGTACACATGGTTCTATAGGAACAGGTTGGTCCTACGGACCCATCCCAAGTTCCTTCCAAAAGTGGTCTCTTCTTTCCACCTCAATCAGGAGGTGGTTCTTCTGACCTTTTTTCCCAGGCCGCATATCAGCCGGGCTGAAACAGTCTTGCATACCCTGGATTGTAAGAGGGCGTTGTCTTTTTACATAGAACGTACGCGGGGGCATCGAAGGGCTACTCAGCTCTTTGTCTCCTTTGACCCTAATAAGATGGGGTTACCTGTCTCCAAGCGTACATTGTCCACTTGGGTAGCAGATTGTATCGCCTGGGCGTACAAGGCAGCCGACCTCCCCTTGCAGGGTCGAGTCATGGCCTACCGTGTCAGGGCGAAAGCCACGTCAGTAGCTCATCTCCACTCTGTTCCATTGGCAGACATCTGCTGGGCCGCAACTTGGTCTTCAAGCCAGACTTTTGCAGCCCATTACTGCCTTGAGAGAGAGTCCCGAAGGGACAGTGCTTTCGGACAGGTGGTACTCCGTAATCTCTTTGAGGTTTAGGCAACTCCTACCCTCGGGCTCTTGTGTTGGGCTACCGTACGGGGGCGTTCTCAGAGGATATTCTTATCACGAATGCTGAGGCTCTTGAGAGGGAGCCATTTTTTCAGCTTAGGGTTCCCGGTAGCCTAGAGCTGGGGAGTCCCATATGCGAGGACTGACTTCCTGCTTGGTCCTGGAGAAAGAGTAGTTACTCACCTGTAACAGGTGTTCTCCAGGAGCAGCAGGAATCAGTCCTCACAACCCTCCCTCCTCCCCTGGAGTTGCAGTCATATCCTTCATTTTGTTTTTTGCTGTCTTTTAGCTATGTCATCAGACTGAGCAAGATGGCACCCTTGGGTGGGAAGGGGACCGCGCATGCGCACTGCATTCCCAAAGGCTTTCCTTGAAAGCTGGGGAAATGCTCTGCACCAAGGCTCCATCGGCTCCGATGTCACCCATATGTGAGGACTGATTCCTGCTGCTCCTGGAGAACACCTGTTACAGGAGTGGCCTAGTGGTTGGGGCAAGGTACTTCAGGCCGGAAGGTCGGAGGTTCAAATCCCACTAGAGGACAGCAACCTTGGGCCGGAAGGACTGGGGTTTCTAGTCCCACAGGTGCTCCTTGTGGTCTTGGGCAAGCCACTTAACCCTCCATAGCCCATGTTCCCTGTAAAATAGTTATCTCCAAGTTATAATGCCCTGTTCAATGTAATTTCAGTTTGTTCAATGTAAACCGCACTGATGCAGAATAGTGCAGTATATAAGAAAATGTAAATAAATAAATAACTACTCTATGTGCACCTGCACCCAGGGGCCCTGCATCATATATGCCACTTTACAGTGCTTCAAGGTAGCCCAGATAGAGGTAGGAAGTGGGGGGAGCAGACCCAGCAAGGGATTGGAGTCATGTGAGAGAGATGATGGACTAGAGAGGGAAGAGGAAATGCTGGACACCTGGGTAGGAACAGAAAGGAAAGGGAGATGTTGGCTGCCTGGCGGGGGTTAGTTAAGGGAGATGAAATGTTGGCCACTCAAGGGGAAGGAAGAAAATAAATGATGCTGGACAAAGGAGGGAGACTGGGATAAAGAAACAGAATGAGCAATACTGGGCAAGGGGCATGGCTCAAGATTCACCTAAGGCATCAGATACTCTTGGGCCAGCCTGGTAACCAATAGCCACACAGCCCCAAGAGACTTGCTTCTAGAGTAGCCCCAATAAGCTGGCATAAAGGCTATGAAAAGTATTCCACTTACCTTACAAAAATGAAGATGGCTTTCCTATAGTTTGTGCCATACACAACCCAGGACGAACCCAAGAATGGGACAATAACATCAATAAGCCCTGGGTGCATTTTGTCCATTTCATCAAAGAGAAAGACAGAGCGGGCACAAATGCTAAGGTTGCCTTGGATCCAGCGCTTCAGGTTATCCTGCAACAGTAAAAAAGTTCCAGCACCAAATCACTAAACAAGATTTCTAAAGTAGTGCCCAGTATTTGAAATGGCAGTTCCAGGCACTGCATGTGCTCTCACCTTGTACTGCTCAATGCGCTCTGCATGAGGAAAGTGCAGAGTGGGAGAAAACTGGTGAACATACGGACTGCGGCTGCCATCCTGGTACAAATGCTTCACGAGCAGCGAACTGACGTAAGTTTTACCAGTGCCGGTCCAGCCATGGAAAGAGAGCACCAGTGGTTTCAGAGGCTCTGCCAGTTCCACAAAATCTGTCACAGCTTTGACCAGCAACTCCCGGGCCAACTGCTGCCCGAACACGTTTAGTGCCAAATCACAGCCCAAACCTGCGGACAGAGAAGCACCTAAGACTGTCAGAGGATCCCGGGCCAGCCCCTATGAGGACCCCCTTACCACCCTCTCTGCTAATGCTCCTATTGCTCACCGTCGAGATCGGGCCGGAAATGACACTCGCAGACGTCGGAGAAACTGCAGCGAAGCGAGCGCAGATCCCACGAGAAACCAGAACTGGAGGCAGAGAATAAGAGCAGTAACCTGAGTCCACCTAACAACTCCATAACTACCGAAGCCCAGAGCACAGCGGGACTTGCAGTCTCCAAGGGTATTTCCGGGGCTGATCGCCTGCCTGAAGCTTTGAACTACAACTCCCAGGGTATAGCGGAGGTCCGGAACTGACAGTATATTGCTTCCGGTTCACGTCGAGCTATTGATCGTTGGTTTACCGCTTAGTGCTAGCGTTGCTTAACATTTTTTGCCATTTGGTAATAGGCGATAAACCTGAACTTTCAGGTAGATCAGGCTTAGTTGACTTCTGCTTCTTAAAAAAACAGGAATAACATTGCCGTGGGCGGAGCTTGTGTAGTAGCACTTCTGCCGCTAGGCGTATATAGTGCAACTCATTGTCAGTTCAGTGTCGCCTGTGTTGTCGACGTGGCTTGTTCTGTTCATCTGCAGTGATTGTTTTTGCTAGCGCTGTTTTGTTCTTGTTTCTTTTTTTATGATGTACACAACACAATAAAAGGTCTCTTTTGCTAGAGGAATATAATCAATGTACAAAAAACCTCTGCACTGTACCTTGAAAGTATACAACGTAACTTTCCTAAGACTTGATACAGTTTCGTTAATCAAGTAACATTTTCATTATCCGTTACAAACCACTTGCTTAAATAGTAGCAGAAGGTCTCAGCATATGTGGGCTGCCATTAGACTATCACTTTGTCTTTAATGGACTCACTGCCCTTTTAACATCAACGACCTTATTTAGGTTTGAAAACTGCTACCATAAGCATATGTAAAAAATTGATTCAAAAAAGTGGTTCAAAAACTGTTGTTAATTTGTAAGAATAAGTGCTTAACTTTGTAAGAATAAGTGCTTAACTTTCGAAGAGGACTTGAACTTGAAATTTCAAGTTGAAGTCCTCTTCGAAAGTTAAGCACTTATTCTTACAAATTAACAACAGTTTTTGAACCACTTTTTTGAATCAATTTTTTACATATGCTTATGGTAGCAGTTTTCAAACCTAAATAAGGTCGTTGATGTTAAAAGGGCAGTGAGTCCATTAAAAGACAAAGTGATAGTCTAATGGCAGCCCACATATGCTGAGACCTTCTGCTACTATTTAAGCAAATGGTTTGTAACGGATAATAAAAATGTTACTTGATTAACAAAACTGTATCAAATATTTTTTTATGATGACAAGTTTAAGTGAACAACGTGCAGCTGTGAAATTTTGTTTTCTACTCGGTAAAAATGCTGCTGAAACTGTTTTAATGTTGAAAACAGCTTATCAAAATGATGACGCTATGGGAAAAAGTCAAGTGTACCAGTGGTTTGCTCTGTTTAAAAATGGCGACATGTCGATTGATGACAAACCTCGTTCTGGGCGTCTATTGACTGCCCGAATCGACGAAAATATTGAAAAAATTAGAGAGCTTGTGCTCACAGACCGTCGACAGACAATTGATCAACTGTCAGAGATTAGTGGGTTATCTTGGAGCTCGGTTCAGCGAATTTTAATGGAAGATTTGGGAATGAAAAGGGTTGCTGCCAAGTTTGTTCCTCAGGTTCTGACTGACAATCAAAAGGAACATCGAGTTGAAACATGTCGTGTTTTGAAACAACAGCTTGAAACTGATCCAGATTTTCTGTCAAAGGTCATTACAGGTGATGAGTCATGGTGCTATGGTTACGACCCAGAAACAAAGCAACAGTCAAGCCAATGGAAGACGTCATCGTCACCCCGTCCAAAAAAATGTCATCAAGTCAAATCAAACATCAAAGCAATGCTGATTTGCTTTTTTGATGCCAAGGGGGTAGTTCATTCAGAGTTTGTTCCCCCAGGTCAGACCATCAATCAAACCTTTTATTTGGAAGTTTTAAGAAGATTGTGCAACAGTGTTCGTCAAAAAAGACCCGATTTGTGGCAGACAGGAGACTGGTTCTTCCACCACGATAACGCACCTGCACACACAGCCATCTCTGTTAGACAGTTTTTGGCTAAAAATGGCATGGTTCCGCTGCCCCACGCACCTTGCTCGCCTGACCTGGCTCCGTGCGACTTTTTCTTATTTCCATGCATGAAAAGGGGCATGAAAGGACACTGATTTGACAACATTGAAGAAGTCAAGAAAAAAACGAGGGAGGAGCTGTCAGCCGTTTCTAAAGATGACTACAAAAAATGTTTCGAACAGTGGAAGCACCGGTGGGACAAATGTATCAGTTGTAATGGAGAGTATTTTGAAGGGGATAAGGTTGTTTTGTAAAGAATTTGAAATAAATAGCTTTTAAAAAATAATTCCTGTTTTTTTGGGGTACCCCCTCGTATATATTTTTTTTGTTTTAATGTATTTGTTATTCTGTTTCTGCGCTCGAGATTGTACTCTCTCGTTAGTCGACCTATTCATTTGTGAGAACATTAGGAACGGAACAGCTGATCTTTTTTTATCCCTGTTAGCAGGTCGTCCCGCTGGTTTCATGTGCTCTTTAACACTGGAAACAACTTTACTAGCGTTCAAGCAGTTTCTGGCAGTTCTACATGGTATCAAACTGGATGCCCTGCTGACTGTAGGGCTCGACTTTCAGATGTGCACATTATAGAGACGTCCCAAGCAAATTATATAGCCGGGTATAGATATCCACGGCAAGAGAACGACTATGCAGAGTGGCAGTATAACTACACCTGCTACCCGTGTTATGGCACCCCCATTTTGTGCAGTGAGACCTGTGATACATAACACGGTAGTGCACATTATTGCATAAGGCCATTTTTTTTATTATTATTTTTTATTTAGCATTTTTCTATACCGCACTATTCAACATCAGCGCGGTTCACAAATAACACAAATGTCCAGTGTGGGGGGTCTACATTGGACTTACAGTAGAACAAGAAATTTAAACTTGGTGAACAAGTAAAACTATATATATAACTTCTCAATATATCTATGCACAGTATTTACAGTACCACTACCATTAGAGCTAGTGGCAGCTTGCCCATTTCCAATGCAGCCCCAGCTCAGGCATCTGGTTCTGAACTCATTCAACATTAACACTGATAAAGTAACAAAGAAAACTGCATTATTCCTCATCGTCTGTTCAGAGATATGGGGCCCAATATTGTATTGGGCAGGCAATGCGCCTCTGTGGTGCATGGCCCTGCCCACCGACCCTTAACACTGGCTAGTCAATGCCATGGCAATGGCATTGAATATCCAGCATTGCCGCACATGCCCTGGAGCTGCCGAAGCTAACTGGGTAGTGACGATATTGCACCACTACCTGGTTAGCATCCGTGGCTAAAACTAGGCGAACCAAAAGCTGGCCTAGTTTTAGCCCCAGATCACTAACTGGATAACGGTGCGATATCACCGCTATCTGGTTAGCAGCATGCCCCGATGCTAACCACAGGACAGCGGGGCATGAAGCGGGCTTTGAAGGGGATATTCAACAGCATTAACCATGTAAGTGCCATTGAATATCCCGATTTAGGGTCTTTACATGGTTTACTGGGCTGTAAACCGTGTAAATGCCCTTTGAATATCGGGCCTCTAGTATTTACGCTGTCTTACCAGCAGAGATGGAGACTTAGAGCCACTGGTTTGATGATGTCACTCTATATAGGGACTTGTGTAGATCACGGCCAGCAAGTGTTTCTCATTCAGCAGATGGTAAGCAAGGTAGATCTGTGCAGTTCTGGTGATCTATTACAAAAAACAAACAAACCTGAAGAGAAGCCATACAGGAAGGAGGATGGTTTAAAGGAGGTATGACTGCGGCTTGGAAAGAGGGTGTGGCAGATGCACTCTGACCTGCCTTCATGGAGCATTTGTTTTGCAGTTCTGTGTTTCCTGATGCCCATTCTGGCTGCAAGCATAAGGCAAAGCTGACAGCAGAGTCAGAGGTTGCAGGGCCCATGGCTGCATTTGTGCGGCCTGTTGTGGGAGGAAGAGCTTTGGGCAGCCCGCTGGGTGTAGTGGGGGTGGAAGGAGACCCTCTGCTTACCCTTGTGCCCGATGTCTCCTTAAGCCCAGTGTCGTATTTCCCTAGAGCAACCAGCAAGTAAGATCTCTGAAGCTGCAGCCAGGGAGTTACCACTGGAAGAAGCCAGCGGTTCCTCTCCCTTGAAACTGCAGCTGCCTTGCTCCTGAAGTGGAAGCTGAGTGGTAGGACTTTCTGCTGGTGGCTCTGCAGAGGTGGGGGCCTTCAAGGAGTGGTTTACCAGCCTGTAGCATCAAGTAATTCTTTCAGTGCCTCCTTCAGACCTGTAACACCCAGATTCAGCATGGAGAGACCCTGGTATTGGCACTCGGTCGGTGTTAGTGAGACCTAGGGTTGCCAACTGGCTCCAGATGCGCCCGACAGGCTTGTTCCAGTCCTGGGTTTACCCCATTGCATGCAGTTACTTGTAGTTTTCCTTTTCTTATGGAGTGCAATGGAGACATCAGAACTACATATCCCTGCATGCAATGGGGTAAACCCAGAACTGGATCAAACCTGTCGGGCGCATCTGGAGCCAGTTGGCAACCCTAGTGAGACCCCAAGCGTTTACCTTGGAGATTCTATGGGAAGCATTGTTTAAATTGGAACAATCTATTTTTCAGCTTCAGACTATTTCTAAGCAGTTTACTCAGTTTGGGCAGAAGGTTGAGGCACGTGAGACTTCCTTGGATAACTTTAAAACAAAGGTGGCTTCTATGGAAGCGCCTTTGGATCAGTGTCAAGAGACTGTCCTAACAGTTACAAAGGTCTCTGAAGTTATACATAGGAAGCTTGAACGTCTTGAGAATTCTTCCAGAAACAGAAATTTAAGGATTCTTAACTTTCCCAAGATCCCTTCTATTTCGGCCTTGGAATTGTTTAAGAAATTCATGATTTCAGTTCTGAAGATCCCTGCTGAATCTTTGCCTCTGATAGCTAAAGTTTTCTATCTGCCTACTGCTAAAGTTAAAACTCTGGAAGGTCAAAAGCAGTCCTCAGTTTTAACTTGTGATTGTCTGGATCTTACAACATATTTTGAAAGTTCTGCATCTGAATCTAGGTTGATTGCTACTTTGTTGGCCACCTTGGCTTTAGAGGCAGACCACGATTAACTCCTGAAAATGTTTTTTCATTCCTGAAACAAGATGTTTATGGATTCCCATATCAGGATTTTCCCAGGCGTTTCTAGTACTAAACAGAAAAAAAGAAGCAATTCTTATTACTTAGAGCTGGGGTTCTTCAGTTGGGTGTGTGATTCTTTTTACATTTTCCTTGAAATGTCTGGTGAAGTTGGCTAGGCCCAAATTTCTTTTCTTTGACCCACAGCAACTATCCTCCTTTATTTCCTCCAGATTGTCGGCTGTTCAGGCCACTTCCTCTGATGCTTCTAACAATGGCCCTGTGGTAGAGTTGGGGTCCTGTTTTTGGCATGAATTATGGTCTCCCTTAGTCCATCCTTTTAATGTTATGTCCAGTTGGATAAATTTTCTTTTGATTTCGGACCATCCCCTCCATTGTTGAGGGCTTGTGGGTGGTGGTCTTTATATTTTTTCTGTTTAGACCTGTATGTAATATTATATGGTTTCAGACTTGTTTGCCCTTTTCTCTGCAAGAGTTGTTGTTTTGTTTTTGAAAATTGCATAAATAGATTTTTAAAAAAAAGGCTTGACCAAGGCAAGATTGCCTTATTATTCCCTTGCAACAAGAGGGCTGGGACTGGCTGAGACTGGTCAGAAGTGACTTGGGATGTCAAACCCTGTTGGGCTGAGTCTGTCCCCTTCTCCCTTTCTCACTGCCCTCTCACTGCCATTTTGGGTGTTCGCCTGCAAGCTGCCTTCTAGGAGAGGTCTAGGAGCCCTTGAAGCCAGTTGTTACTGCTCCGATAATAATAATAAAAAAAGACTCCTAAGTCTGTGAGCCAGACAGCTCTTTTCTGTCACTGGTTCCCAGGGCAGGGAGATTCAATCTGCTATGGAGGAAAGAGGAAGGCAGGCACTGGTGCACCTGGGGACTGGTTGGTTTGCAGCCAAGGTCAGGCCGTGGGAACAGGTGTGAGTGGCATGGGGCTGCATGCACAATGGCAGTTGCAGTTGAGTGCAGGAAGCACTGTGTAGCCTACAGCTCCAAATGTGCTCAGCTTGCAGTGGGGGGCGGGGGGGGGGGAGGGGTGTGCCCACTTGCACCAAGAATTACCCAGCAAACAGGCTTGCCCTTAGAAGATCCAGCTGCGAGTGTTATTGGTACGATGGCTAGTCTCGGGTAGGGGCCCCTTGCCTGTGCAGCCCTTTGAGTCAACTCCAGTAATGGCACAGCTGTGGTTTGTGGTGGGAACGGCTGCTATTTTGTCTACCTAGGCTGCAGGTGGCGCTGAGAAGACCCTTCTCCCTGGCAATAACCCTGTCCTTGCCTGGGGGAAACTTGGGGAGAGGGTTTTGTAAGTCCTTTCTCCTTGAGTTTGTTCTGTTGTTGCACAAGACCTATTATATGAAGAGGGGCCTTGCTGAGGGAAAGACGATGATTTCATGTCCCCCAAACCCAGCTCGGTCAGGTTAGTTGACTGGAGTGTGCAAACAATCACAGCTTGCTTCTCCCTTCCAAGAGGAGGGTAAGATTTTCCAAGACCCTTAGGAGAAGGTGCAGGAAGAGGAAGGATATTCCCCCAGAGAGGATGCCACTGTGGAGAGGATCTTCAGGAGAAATGAATTGGCTTCACTTATCTCACTAGCCCTGACAGTTTTGAAACTGTCAGACAATAAGCCAGCTGAAGCAGTAGCTCAAGATGATCCTCTTTTGGAGGGGATTAAGACGTCCACCCAATCCTTTCTGGTGCATAAGACCATTACAGGGATGTTAAATGGCAGAGTAGGACACTCCAGATGCTGGTTTAAAAGGTTACTTCTGCTGTTCCTCAAGGAGAGAGAAAAGCTGCATTTGCCCAAGGTGGACACACTGGTATATGCGATATCCAAGGAAACTATCATTCCAGTGTAGGGTGGAGCAGCTATGAAAAATCCCCAGGATTATCGAATGGAGGCCCTCCTCGAGCAAGTATTCATTATCTCCTCATTGGTGTTGCAGGTGGCAGTCTTCAGTAGCTATGTGATTAGGGCCTGCTTGAGATGGCATTGTTGGAGGATCATCAGAGGCAGTGCGCTTTGAGGTAGGTTCCGCCTATTGTACAATTTGGTCCAGGTATTGGTCAAGGATATGGCCATGGTGGTGATAGCCCAGAGGCTTCTATAGCTTTGATATTGATCAGTGGATGTGGCCTCTAAGAGGTTTCTTAGCAGGCTTCCCTACAGAAAGACTCTGTTCTTTGGAGAGGACCTCAAAAAATTGGTGAAAGAGCTGAGTGAACCCAAGGCATCTAGGTTTCCAGAGGACAAGTCTCAGAGGGCTGGTTGGTCCTCTGTAGGGAAGAGCTGTTTGCAGGAGGCTAGGCATTTTTGGCCCAGAAAATCTTCGCGCTATTAGAGAAACTGGTATCTCTCAAAGTCTCAGTCCCTTTGGAGCAGCCGCAAAGGTGCAGTGATGGGAGTGCAGGGAGCGTTGCTGGTGCCCATGGCACCCAATGAAGGTGTAGTGACCCACCTGAAAGAGCTGCAGATTGGTGGACACCTGCTCCAGTTTTACAAAGGATGGGTTAAGTTCATGTCCGGCCAGTGGGTCCTGGAAGGGATCCGAGAGGGTTATGCCCTTGAATTTGTTTATCTGCTCCCTGACCATTCTCTGGTATTCCCATACAAGATGCTGCACAAGTTAGCAACAGTGCAGTATGCCTTGGATTGGCTGATAGCTCTAGGGTGGTAGTTCTGGTGCCTCGCAAGGACTAGGGTATGCCCAAAGATAAGTCTCCAACTTTCCTGTTAATCAGGTGGTTTCCCTGCCATTTTTTGTTCCAGATGAGAATAGAGGTCAGAGAGGGGCTCTGCGTTATTTGGATGTGCAAAGAGCTTTGACGTGCTATCTCTACAGAGTTCAGGAGTTCAGATCAGCTCTTTATGCTCTTTGGTGGAGCTGGGAGAGGTAAAACCACATTCAAAGTTTTGCTTGCCCTTTAGGTGAAAATGGCATATATCTTGCACCAGTAGGACTGCGAGCACATTCTACTAGGATGCAGGCTTCATCATGAGCAGAATATGGATTGGTTCCCTGCAGGACATTTGCAAGGTGGCTATGTGGGTATTTTTGCATTTCTTTGTGCACCACTACCATATTGATGTTCGGACTCAGGGTATTGTCTTTGGGGCTGAATTCTGAAGGCTAGTGTGGCTACGTTCCTCCCTGGGTGATTACTGCATGGATACGTCCTATGCATCTGGACTGGTCTAGAAGAGGAAATTAGACCTTTCCTGCTAATTTTCTTTCCTTAAATTCCTCCAGACCAATCCAGAATCCACCCTCATTTCTGCTCTGAAAGCATAGTTACTCACCTATAACAGGTGATCTCCGAGAATAGCAGGAATCGGTCTTCACATATGGGTGACATCGGCATTGATGGAGCCCAGCACAGGAACACTCTCCAGCATCTGATAGGAATGCTTTTGGGAGCATTGCTCCATGCATGTGTGTCTGCCTTCCCAGTAATTCTCCTCAAGTAAATAGCGGAAAGAAAAACCCCCGTAAGAGAAAAAGGTAACGAACAAAGGAATATGGACAACTCTGAGGGGAGGTGGGCGGGTTGTGAAGACTGATTCCTGCTGTTCCTGGAGATCACCTGTTACAGGTGAGTAACTACGCTCTCTCCAGGAACAAGCAGGAATGCAATCTTCACATATAGGACTCCCTAGCTCCCGACTAACCAGCAAGAGAGAGGAGACCGGAACTACAAAAGGGTAAAACAGGGATCTGTCAACCTCAGCCCTTTGGGCACACTCCTGTTGAGGTAAGCGGAGATGGACGGTGGGCGGAGTTGCTCTAAGCCCGAAAAAGATTCTTTAAGACAGCTTTCCAAATTGTGCATCTTGACCAGAGTCTTTGTCCAGACAATAATGGGCAGCGAATGTATGCAACAAAGACCACATGGCTGCCTGGAAAATCTCAGAAAGCAAGAGAGCAAAGGCTGGCTACCATAGCAGCCATGGCTCAGACATTGTGTGTGGTGACATGTCCCTGGAAGGATAGACGGTTTGTGCATATGCAAAAGATATGCAATCCGCAATCCAGTTGGGGATAGTTCTTCCGGAAAATGGGAGACCTAGGTGACTAGGATCAAAAGATACAAAGAGTTGTGAGGATTGGCGATGACCCTTAGTTCGATCAAGATTGAACACAAGTGCTCTTTCGCAATCCAAAGTATGTAAGGTTGCTTCCGCCATAGAAGCGTGAGGTTTAAGAAAAAAGGTTGGAAAAGATATGGTTTGGTTAAGATGAAAAGGAGTAACCACTTTTGGGAGGAATTTAAGGTGAGACCTGAGGAAGATCTTATGGTGGAAGCATGTGTAAGGGGCGTAGTCCACCAGAGCTTGTAACTTACTGACCCTATGGGCAGAGGTTAGAGCAATGATAAAAACAACTTTCCATGTTAGAAATTTAAGGGGAGCCGTTGTCAAAGGTCTTAAAAGTTGTGAGAGGACAACATTAAGGTCCCATGCTACTGTGGGGGGGCATATTACTACTACTACTACTCAACATTTATATAGCGCTACCAGTTGTACGCAGCACTGTACAGCACAGACATGTAAGAGACAATCCCTGCAGTGGCTTTGTTAAAAGGAGCCCCTGCATGAACCATCCTACCAGTGGATAAGAAGAAATTGGGTGATTCCCAATTGTGTAGTGAGAGGCCGCAATCACACTTAAGTGGACTCAGACCAAATTTGTTTTCAGTCCAGATTAAGAAAGATGTAGAAGATGTACTGCAGGAGATGCTCTACCTCACAAGTGAATGGATTGAGAGCATTCTGGGAGCGCCAGAGGGAAAATCTGCACCATTTGAAGTAAAATCTTTCCTGGAAGTGAGCAAGACTTGTGTAACATCCTCTGGAAGCCCAAGGTCAGAGAGAATGAAGCATTTAGCATCCATGCCATCAAGTGCAGGGTCTTGAGGTTGGGATGAAGTAGTGTCCCGTGATCCTGTGAGAGCAGGTCGGTTGCATAGCCTAACCTGATCGGTTAGCTCTGAGTGAGATGAAGAAGTAGGGGAAGCCAGGGTTGATGGGGCCAGAATGGGGCAATTAGAATCATCTTGTCGTTGTCCAATTGTAACTTGAAGAGTGTCTTCGGAATGAGAGGAATTGGTGGGAATGCATATAGCAGACCCCTGCCCCAATGAAGAAGGAAAGCATTCAAGCTTTCACTGTGTGGAGAGGGAATTCTTGAACAGAACCGAGGCAGCTGGGCATTCACCGGAGAAGCAAAGAGGTTGACTATGGGCATCCCCCATAAGTGAAACAAGTGTTGTGCCATCCAGTGATGGAGCATCCACTCGTGTGGACAAAGGACCTGGCTGAGCCTGTCGGCTACCTGATTGTCCTCTCCTGGGAGATAAACAGCTTGGAGATGAATGTGATGTGCTATCGCAAAATTCCACGGATGGGCTGCCTCATTGCAGAGGAGGCGAGAACCCATGCCTCCCTGTTTGTTCACATAGAATATGGCAAATGGATTGTAGGTTTGAACCAGCACCATTTGTCCCGTTAGATGGGGGCAAAAAATTCGGAGGGCATTTGCTATTGCCCTGAGCTCCAAGAAATTTATGTGGTGAGAGGCCTCCCGAGGATTCCATTAGCCCTGTGTGTTGAAGTCTCGGAGATGAGCATCCCAGCTGTTCTTGGATGCATCAGTGGTCAGGGTACACTGTGGTATAGACCTTTGAAAATAGGGGTGGCTCTATAATGAGGCCGAGTGAGGCAGTGGCCTCAGGCGGCAATGTTTTGGGGGCGGCAAAAAAATGCCTCCAAAAAGACCATCTCACTTAGCCTTCAAAATCAAAACAAAAAAACCCAAACCCAGTCGGAGAAGCTGCTGCTGCTGCACTGCTGCAGTGACAGCAGCAGAATGACGTGCCCCACGGCCCCCGCCTCCCCAGAAGAGCCCTGCCATTCTTTTCCCCGCGCCTGTTCAACTTTGCATCAGCGCCGGCGGGCTCAACTTTAACAGAGCCACGGAAAAGGGAAACACTCTCCCTTCATGGCTCTGCAAAACTGAGCCAGCGCGGGGAACAGCAGGACTGTTCCAGGGAGGTAGGGGGCCGCAGGGCACCTCATTCTGCTGCTGCAGCAGCTTCTCCGACCGGGTTTTTTTTGTTGTTGTTGTTTAAATTTCTCTTGAGAATGTCTGAGGCTGGGCTGGGGGGTAGCACTGGAAATAGTAATGGGCTATCTAGGGGGTTAGAACTGGAAATGGGATGATGGGGGGGTTAAGAATGGAAATAGGCTGATCAGGATGGGGGGCTAGGACTGGTAATGGGCTGATCGGTGGGGTTAGGCCTGGAAATAGGCTGATTCGGGGGGCTAAGACACAAAATGGGTGATTGGGGGGCTAGGACTGATAATAGGCTGATGGGCTAGCACTGGAAATGAGCTAGGACTGGTAATGGGCTGATTGGGGGGGCTAGGACTGGAGTGGGCTGATAAGGGGGATAGGACTGGAAATGGGCTAATGGGGAAGGGGAGGAGAGTGCTGCTGGCCCTGGAAGAAAACTAGGGTCTAGGGCTACAAATGAGCTGATGCAGGGGGGGGATACTGAAAGGATCTGCCAGGGGAAGGAGGGGGTAGGAAGGGAGCTGACACGGGGGAAGGAGGGGGCTGGAAAGGAGCTGATATGGTGGGGGAAACAGGGGGCTGGAATGGAGTTGACACCTGGGATGTACTGAAGGAGGACTGGAAGGGAGCTGACACTTGGGGATGGGAGTGGTAGGTGGCTGGGTAATGGGGAGGAGGCTGGAAGGGAGCTGACATGTGCGAATGGCACTGGAAGGGGAATGGACAGAGGGTAGGGTGACTGGAAGGGAGCTGACTGGGGCGGGCACTAAGAGTGGACATGAGCTGATACCTGGGATGGTATTTGGACTAGAAGGGGCTGGACAGTGGGGAAGGAGGGGGATTGGAAGGGAATGGACACCAGTGGCAGACATGGGAATGCAAGGCGGTTGACAATGGAAGGTACTGGGAGGAGGGGAGTGGAAAGGGAGCTGATACTGCGAAAGGTTACTGGAACTGGAAATGGGCTGATGGAAGGAAGTGAAGAAAACAAAAGAAGAGATAAGAAATGGCAGATGGACCAAAGACCACAGAAAGAGAGTTAAGAGAAGACAGGAAAGCAGAAGCTCTCAGATTGGGACTAGCATGATCAGAGAATAAAATGGTCAGACAACAAAGGTAGAAAAATAATTGTATTTAATTTTTTTTAACTTTGTGCTATCTTTATATTTTACACAGTATGGGGGAACTGCATCTCTTATATATCTGATGTTGCACTGCATGCGGAGTCTGTCTTCTTGGGGTTTCAGTTTAAATTTTGTCTACATATTTTTATTTTTACTTTAGAATGTGGTTACGTATTCTGTACTTGGTGAGGGTCTGTGTTCTGAGTGTGTGACTGAGGCCAGGTGTTCTGTTAACATGGAGTTTGTAAAGATCTATACTGTACTGTAGTAATTTGACTTGTTCAGCTTTTCAAATAGGTGTATGGATGTTCCAGAGCCCACTGTAGTATTTATAGTGACACTTTTTTTGGATGGGCTCCTTATGTGAGTTTTGGAAGTTTGTGCTGATATGGTATGATATGATAGATTTGCTTTTTGTTGTAGGGTTTTGTATTAGTTCACAATATGCCTGGTACTGAAGAATGTTTGTTGCTGTTGTTAGTGAGATGATCAGAACCAGATTTCTTTTAAAGATAATTGAGTTCTGTGGGTGAATGTCCTGGTTCTGCTCTGCACCCACTGTGGATGCAAAATATATGTTGAAAAAGAAAAAGCAAGAACCATAACGCAGTTTATAACAAAATAAAAATGAGTTATAATTTAGTTTTATAAACTGTGCTGTTGGTTCTCGCTCTCTTTTAGTTCCTTGGTGTGCAAACATCTTGCATTTCCTCCATATAATCTAATCGGCTTTTTGGTTTTGTTCAGTCCCTGATTGGAGTTCTGAAAAAGCCCCTCTATGGGGGGGGGGGGACGCCATCTCATCCTTCGCCTCAGGCAGCAGATTGCATTGAGTCACCCCTTTTTGAAAAGGTAACCATACGAGAAGGTTTTGGGCTGTACTCCACCACTGGAAAGAGTTCACCAATTGAGATGAAATGGTGATCTTGTCTGAGAGATGACCTGTCAATTGCGTCCACTGCTCGGATAGAGTCCATTGTCCCATGGACTGTGGAGGCCATGTGGCCTAAGAGACGTAGCATGTCTCGAGCAGTGAGGATTGTCTGATGTTGACATTGGGTTGCCAGCGAGACAAGGTGGTGAAGGTGGTCTTCTGGCAAGTAGGCCCGTGCTTTCTTTGTTTCCAGACAAGCTCCTATGAACTCCAGAGTTTAAGTTGGAGTTAGGTGGAATTTTTGGGTAGTTTATTACAAATCCCAGATGCTGTAGAATTAGAATGGTATGATGAAGTGATGTGGCAACTATATGATTGGTATCTTCTTAGATGAGCCAGTCATCTAAGTAAAGGAAGATGAATATCCCCAAGGTGCGCAGGTAGGCTGTTATGACTGCCAAGCACTTCGTGAAGATCCTTGGTGCCGAAGCCAGGCCAAAGGGAAGAACATGATATTGATAGTGGTGTCCTTGGAAGACACATCTGAGGTACTTCCTGTATAGTGGGTGGTTTAGGATGTGTGTGTAAGCATCCTTGAGATCCAGAGAGACGAGCTAGTCGTTTTGCTGAAGGTAGGGGAGAAGGGTCCCTAATCATTTTGAACTTTTCCCTCACTAGGAATTTGTTGAGATTTCTCAGGTTGAGAATAGGCCTGAAGCCTGCCGTCTTTTTTGGTATGAGGAAGTAACGTGACTAGAATCCTAGGCCTTGCTGTGGTGGAGGAACGTCCTCGACAGCTCCCTGTGAGGTAAGACATGATTTCTTTCTGGAGCAGAGAGACGTGTTGGAAATCCATCAGGGCCTTGCCCACAAAGGAATTGAGGGGTAGAGCCTTGAAATTGAGTTGATCGCTTACACTGACCAACTGCAGGGCCAGGGTTCTGTAGTGATGAGGGACCATCTGTGGGCAAAGAGTGTTAACCTTCCTGGAATGTGAGAGGGGAAGGAAAGTTTGAGAGGCTGACTGGCTACGCCCTCTAGGAAGGAGTCAAAAGCTCACAGGAGGCTGAGGTTGTTGAGTTGACTGTGCCTTAGAAGTTTTAGATTTCCTGGACTGACAAGGTCCCTGCTGCTTTTGTTGAGACTGTTGAGGCTGATATGAAGAGTAGTAGGGGCAAGAAGGATAGTACCTCTGCTTCTTGGGGTGGAAGGGCTTCTTTGCAGAAGTCTTCCTTTTGGTCTGATTAGCTGTTTTTCTGGACAAGCGTTTCATCGTGAGGTTGTCTGTTTCAATATCATCTGCTTTTTATGTCAGCCTTTTCCAAAAAGATTTTCTCCATTGCAGAGAATGTTGATAAGTTTATCTTGTACTCACTGCTCAAGATTTGAGGCTTGCAGCCATACTGTCCTCCTTGCTCCAATACAGGCTGCTGCTGTCCTGTTTGTCACCTCAAAGGCATCAAAAGCTACCCTAGTGAGAAACTTGGAGGTGTTTTGGGCTTGAACAACCAGAACTTCGTGAGGGGCCCTTTTATCTTCTGGGAGAAAGGAGCTGAACACAGATAAGTCCCTAAAGACATTCCTTAAAAACATGTCCATGTAGAGCATATAGGAATTGATCCTGAGATCTCAACAAGACAGCTTGGGATGCTTTTTTGCCAAAAGCATCGAGAGTCCTAGCATCCTTGCCTGGAGGAACCTATGAATGGTTATTGGTACTTTTTATCCTCATAGCCGATTCCACAACCATGGAGTGGTGAGGGAGTTATGGTTTCTGGAAGTCTGGGCAAGGAGGGACTTGATACAGTGTATCTAATCTTCTGCTAATAACAGGGGTGGAGAGTGTTTTTTCCCACATCCGAGTCATCAGGTTTTTCAGGATGTTATGGATGGGAAGAGTAGGTGCTTTTTTCGGGGCTGATGGATACTGGAGGATGTCTAACTCCTCCGCCCTCTGTTCCATCTCGGTTGACACCAAGATTGAGAGGGCTGCCACCATGTCCTTGCTGAAGTCCTGAAAGGACATGTCTTCAGGTGGAGACCGACGCCTCTCATGGTGGAGAAGAAATGTCTCGGATAGGGTCAGAATTGACCGATTTATGTTCTCAGTCAGAGGACCTGAATCCGTGTCTGGTAGGAAATCAAAATAATGCCTGTCGGCACCTCAGTATCGATGATGCTTTGAAGCCAATGTAGAGGGTCGATGCACATGGTATTCCGCATCAGAACCGGAATAAGCAGTCTGCGATGCCCAAGAATGAACCAGGGATGGTTGAGGTTCTGAGTGTGGAGGGACCGGTACTCCGGTTATGCCTCCAGAAGCACCGGGCACATCGACATCGAGAGACTCCTCAAAGGTCCCGGGACTATGGCTGCCAGGATTATTGCCAGACTCTGCTCAATGGCTTGGACACGCTCATCGAGGGTGACTGGAGGGGAGTGACTTCTGGCCTGGAAGCCTGAGCCACCATCCCCGAGCAAAGTATCAGGGGGCTCTACCGATTACTTGATCCTAGGAGCATCCCCGAGCCCCTCTGTGGCTTTGGAAGGGGTATCCTCCCACCGGAGCTGTTTGGCTGGTCAGTCCAAGACTGGATTTGCAGATGAATGTCGGTACCGATGCCGAGCATCGGAGTCTGAGATCGATGCTGAAGACTGTGAGTTCTTCGATGCCTATGCTGAGGTCTTCAATACCTTGTCTGCCAGAGACCCCGACCAATGTCTTTTGCTGTGTTTGGAAGCTGAAGATGAATGTAAAGCATGCAACAACTTTGACGGCGTGAAAGCTTCTGAAGAATGTGCTGAAGAGGCTGAGTCTGACCACAACAGCTTAACCCGCTGCTGTTCTCGAGCCCTCGTGCCGTCATGTGCTTACAAGAGGCATACAAAGAAACATCATGGTCGGGGCCTAAACATTTTAAACACCAATCATGCTGGTTGGTGGCCGATATAGTAGCATGGCACTTGGTACATTTTTTGAACCCACTGTGGGGTTTCTCCATCTTTGAAAAAAGGACGGAGGCCGAGTCAAATTGAGCAATGGCGGCTCAAGTGAAAAAACACAATGAAAAAATAAAAATTTAGAAAAAGAAAAAGAAACAGTACCAGAACAATGCAAGACTTCTTTGGGTGACTGGAAGGCAAACTGTATGTACTGAGAAGGTACCGGAAAAACCTTTAAAGAAGTTTCTTCACGGCGGGACTAGGACAAGGTCCTGATTGCTCTGCGGAAAAAAGATGACTGAGGAGAATTACTGGGAAGGCGGGAAGGCATTCACACATGCATGGAGTGGCGCTCCCAAAAGCATTCCTATTGGATGCTGGGGAGTGTTCCTGCGCCAGGCTCTGTCAATGCCGACATCACCCATATGTGAAGACTGCATTCCTGCTTGTTCCTGGAGATTATAAGTTGAAGGATAGAGAGCGTGTAGGTTTGACTGGGGTTGTTGCCCTGAGATAGTAGTCCTTGGGTTGCCTCGGTTAGCATTCTGTTGTTGAAGCTTCCTTATGGTTACTGCTAGTTGTCCTTTGCCCTCTTGTTTGGGGAGGAGGAGGGAGAATTCTTGTTCCATTGCTTTTTACAAAAATACTGATTGGTTGTGAGCTACATAGGCCCCTATATAGGGTGACATCAGGCTCCTTCTGCTGGTAGGAGAGTGTAAACCCATGTGTCTTGACTGGTTTGGAGAGACTCAAGGAAAGAAAATTAGCAGGTAAGATCTAATTTCTCCATAAAAGAGCATACAATTTTATTGTATGTAAGACACAATTTATGTACATTGATACATTTATTTACAAGAGAAACTTAAGTCATAAGAATCCTTTACAACTAGAAGATGCACCATAAGTCTACACAGCAGGAAGTATCTGGGGACCATAGAAAAATGGGGAAATGATCGGATAATATTCAATCTCTGGCCAGTACTTATCAGGAGTTTTCTAACCATGGCAACTAAAATGAAAAAAGATTTAAAAAGAAGAAAGAATACAAGTATTGTACAATGGCAGAATACAGTATGTATTAGTAAAAGGAAATAGATCCAAAGGATGGTGAGGGTACAGGGAGGCCGATGAGAGGGCACGGTCTGCTAGTAGCAGGCTGGGTGAGCCAAGCATTCCTTATGTGCTAACAGCTACAACCTTTATTATAGGTAAACACTTCACAGGACTGGCTGAGTACTGCCGTTTTGGAAATCCTGTAGAAGTTTTACTCATGTTGCCACAGCTAGGACCTTGTGTTCCCAGCTGCAGAAATGCACAGTGGTGGCCCCTCCCATCTTGGAACTGCCTTCCTTTTAAAGGGATGGCAAGATCCTACAAAACCTCCATGCTTCTGTTTACAAAATCCCAAGTAGTCAGTGGGGAAAATCCCCAATCTCCTCCCAAACTCAGGTAGCCCATAAAATGTGTACAAAAAAGAAATGACCGTTTTGAAGCCTTGCCGTTTTTGAAAAAATGTAAACCTTAATGGCCTCCTTGCAACTCTGCTGACTCCCAAGCTTGCTTTGTAAGTATTGGGATCCCCACCGGTGAGTTCTTTCCTAACAGTGCTGATTGACCCTAAGATCCTCCACAGGGCCAGCTCAGCCACTGGGCAAACTGGGCGATCGCCTAGGGCAGCAACTTCTTGGGGGGGGGGGAGGGGGATATCAGCAAAGAAGCAGCCGTAGTCAGAGCAAAGCAATGGGTTCTGGCATCCACACAAACTCAAAACTCAGTGCATAGGGAAATATGCAAATAGTCAATTTACCCTTGTAAGTGGCTCTTTGGAATCTCCCTCATTATATAGATTTATTTACAAAATATAGTTTAATCTTTAAAAGTATGTCCAAATATACATTTTATAAGATGCTGAGAGGGATGGTGTTGAGATCATTACAATTTAGTTTAATAAACATTTTTTTTCTTTGGGGGGGGGGGGCTAGGCATTGAAATGTTAATTGAGAGGGAGCGCAAAGTTGAGGTTTCACTCAGAGCCCCTAACACCCTTGCACTGGCTTTGGTCCCCCATGTCTGCATGTGCTTGGGGATGCCTAGGGTGGCCCAATCTTGAGAGGCTTTTACATTTTTCAAAAGCAGATAGGTCTTCCAACTGTATATTTATTTGGTATACGGCCATTTGAGCAAGTATTTGGCATCATAGCACTTTACATTACCATTCATTATCAGAGGACAGAAAACAATTATTACCAGTTAATTAAATACATTAAGAGCTTCAAAGGACGGAAGAGAGCCTGACAGTGTTGTTGTCTAGTAGAAATAATAATACGATTACACACAGGAGAAAGAGAAAAGGCAGTATAGGTTAACCTTTAGGTTAAAAGCCCAAATCGATTTCCGTAGTCACAGGTAATCTGAATAGACACACTGGTACAACCAAGTTTTAATTCTGTTTTTGTATCTGCTAAAGGAGCTCTCTATGTGAAGAGAATTGCACAGGATATCGGAGCCGGGCAGCAAAAGGCTGTGTTCTGTGTCCAGTCTAGTCTGCATTTACAAGAGGACGGTATCACTAGAAGACTGGTTTGCGATGATCTTAGTGAATAGTGAAGACCGCATGGAATTAGAAGAGAGTGCAGACAAAGACTTTGACCAATATAAATGGTTTGTTTATAGATGAGAGGCAAGGTTGAGGGTTGGCTCATAGATCACCAGGCATTTCACGTACTGTATGGGAGTTGGAGCATGTTACAGGGCTTTGTGGCCCCAGAAGCATTGCCAGGTGTCTTGGTCTTGAAGTGTAGCTAACCTTTCACAAATAGCTCAGCACCTGAAGATTTTTTTGCAAGCTACAGTACCCATTGTCACACCAATTGGCTGCGTGGTTATGTATTTACATGTGACTTGGCCCATCAACATGGCTGCACCAGATTTAGAGCTTAGGAAATAACATGTGGAAGATTGCATGAACAGCAAGTTATTTCCATTTAGTTTGCAATAATGATTAGTAAATAGGAGTTGTGACAGAGAGCACACATGATCGTCACGATATTTAAAAGGAGAATTTCTGATGCTCTCAAATGCTGGGGATGGCACAATAGCTGTGTTCCTCTGGTTCTGTACTCTGCAGTTCACAGTCCCCGTGATTGAGTTATTCTGGCTGTAGTCTTGTTCCTTCTCTTCTCTGGAGCGCTCCCGCCCTAGTGCAGGAGTAAAAGCAAAGTAATTCCAGTTCTTCCTGAAGGAGAGAGGTCCCTAGATGCCTCCAGGGCAAGAGACGAGGCTTTGCTGGGGACAGCTTACTTTGATGGAGAGTTATTTTGTGGTGACATTATAGATTTAGAAAGCTCTGGGACTCCATCAGCTGATCTGATTTCCTGCTATCTGGCCCTTTGGGGGTAAAATGTCTCCTGCCCCTTGCAGGTTGTTATTCTGAAGATGTTCAGTCCTCTTACTTTATTTCTGTTACAGCTCACTGAAGCGGACGGATGGTTCCAGCTTCTGTGATAGTGCAGTCAACACCTTATCGAATTTCTCGTAGCGTTCAGCCTGGCTGCTCTCAGCCCCTCTGCTGCCCCAGAGGAGCCGCATCTGGAACTCTGTGTTAAACACCTCCAGAAGCTCAGCACTTCCCTGAAAACCTGTAGAAGGAGATCAACTGCATTGTAACATCAACAGTAAAGACAGAAAGGTAGCAATATCCAGGGAATAAGCATGCACAATTTCACAAACTAAACAACGATACGAAGGGTAATATTCTAACAGGGCACCTAGGCTGCCAAAGCACATGGGTGCTTATGTTGTACATATGTTATACAGGCAACAAATGTACCTATGTGCGTTTATAATATTACCTCGGGGAAAGTAGGTGCACACATTTACATATGCTCAGAGGCAGGTGTAATTGTGTACACGTATGTGCAGGGAAGAATAGATGCATCTATATGTATTTTATCAATTAGATGCAAAAGTGCCAATCCCACCCCCTCTCCGCCTATTCTCCACCCCAGGAATGCCGATGCGTCCGTTGCATTAAAGTAGGCACTGCGGGAGTAACTGTATAATGAGAAAAGTTCAAAATGGTACCTATGTTAAATCTACTTTATAAGGGCAACATAGGCACCTACGTGCTTTATAAATAGGTTTTCAGAGTTGTCCCCAACAGTGGAGAGATGGCAATGCACGTGCTTGAAAGCCAGGTCTGACTGTGTGCATGCACTGAATGGGCATACTCCACCCAGTCTACCCTCCTGAGAATGCCTACACGTGGCACGCAGATGCCGTCACACCCACTTATATGCATGCATATCATGGGGCTGCTCTATAAAAGGCCTGTTTGACGTGTATATAGAGCTTTTAATTGGTGACCAACACGAGACTCTGATGATGAAATCTGTCACGTATGACTCGCTATACAGACTGATCCGGATGGATATTGTTGTTCTTTATCTAACAAAAAAATAAATACAAATCTTTTCAAGTACAATGATCTCCGTTTGTCTGTGTGCCTACCTTTTACACAGTTTTATAAGATGCTAATTGAGCACGCAAAACACTGTTCTACGTGTTCAAATTCTTTATAAAGCTGCCCCCAAAATTGGTATGTCATATACTTTGTGATCTGTGCAGTATAACTCAGCATAAGATATAATAATACTTTTATTTCAAAAAATACTTTTGAAAAATATAATTTATTTATTTATAAGACTATATAAACTATCTATACTCTGCAATGCAGAAACCTTTCCCTGAGGCACGTATAGGAAGCGTCAGAATATTACTATTTTCAGCTGGTGTGAGGAATTTTGAGTTTTTTATTCTAGTTATCGGTATCAAAACTATTGAAGCAAAGCAATAGGAGGTGGGGATGAAGGGAGGGACCTGCACAGAGTTACAATCCTAATTACCTTAGAGGACAGGCTGGCTGGGCCATGCTGGTCTTTATCTGCTGTTATTTACTATGTTATTTAAAAAAAATAAAAATAAAAAAGGAACACGGTAAATGATTGTAGCATGTTTGTTGAGCTATAGAGTGTAGGTACTCTTGGCGTCTCCTTATGTTTGAGTTATGAAAAAATGCAAGGAGATGTAACTGAAGGTTAGCCTCGCTGACCACTGGGAGTCTGACCTACTAACTTGACTGTGAATCACTTTAGGGGAAAAAGTTGAATCCTAAATGTGCTGAAATGGAATCTATAAAGCAATATGTATAAGATATTGCCCACGATTGCACATTCTGTTCTAAGTCTCGTATCCCGCTTCTTCGTTCAGATATCTTACCTTGCAGCTTCATTTCGGCGTTCGTGCGATAAAGCCCGCCATGATGTGCCACCGTCCGCGCAGCCTCAAGGTGTGCCATAACAACCTCGACGCCATTCTCGACACTTTCCCAGGGTTCTGGGCCATCCAGAGGCACCGTGTCCTTCTCCAGAAGAATAAGCAAGGGCAGAATGTGAGGGAATGTGGTGTTTGTGAGTGGCGGGCCCTCTGTTGGGATACAGAAAATGAGATGGGATGAGTTTTCCTCTAAAAGCACATGCACACCTGCCCATTCTGTCCATGGAAAATCTTAGCTGACGTAATGCCCCTCCCCCCCTCCATCTCAATCCTTGTATATTCTTCCACTGAAGCCTGTTCCATCTAATAAGTTCTTTTGAGTAAAAGAGCCAGTTTTTGCAGTTATAAATTTGTCTCTCCCTCTGACATTTCATCAGAACTGGCCCCTCCTCACAGTCAAATCTTGGGCTGTGCCCAGTCTTAATCTGTTCTCCCTTTTTAAGTTCTGGTTTGTCTCTACCCCCTCCCCTCCCCTCCCCTCCCCCATGACGTCAGCTGTCATGCCAGGGGACAGTGCCCCTGCATTACCTTTTCCTTCATTCAGACTTTTCAGGAAAGGCTTTAACTTCTTCTCGTAGAGGATAGCGCCTTCAGTGTGCCGCTGCCGTAACCCCATCCACGTCTGCTCCAGCCTGGAAATCTGAGAACAGAATAGCATAAATCTCTGCTTACAGACAGATCGTCACGAGAAGTGGTGCAGCTGGCATGGAAGCCCCTGGGTCCAGGGTCTGTAATATCCAGTGTGCAAGGGAAGGTGGTTTTGATACATGAGCCACTGGCAACATGTGGGGTTTATACCTGGGCCATTTCCAATGCATTCATCACGGCAGCAAAACTGAACATATTTCCCATGGTAGTTTTTAACTCTGCAGCCAGCTGGATTCTTTTGTGCAGGAGGGTTGCTCTTTCCTCTGTGCTTCCGGTACAGCCCAGGATATCCACTGCTATCATTATTGACATGGTGCGGAACCTACAAACAGACACCATCCGATAAAACCCATGTAAAGAGGGAGCATGAGAAAAATATATCCCAAGGAGAGAGCAACACATAGAAGCTGACAAAAAAGGAGAGCGAAGTGAGAAAGCTGGAAGAATGGTCGAATCTTGGCAGTTAAGATTTAATGTGAAGAAGTGCAGTGTCATGCACTTGGGGTGCAGAATTCCAAGGGAATTGTATGTGATAGGGGGCAAGAGGTTGGTATGCCAGGACCAGGAGAAGGACCTCAGAGTGATTGTTTCTGAGGATCTCAAGGCGAAACAGTATGACAGGGCACTCGCCAAAGCCAGAAGGATATCGGATTCCATACAGAGAGGAATTCCAGTAGAAAGGAAGAGGTACTAATGCCACTGTACAAGTTGCTGGTGAGACCTCACTTGGAGTATTGTGTTCAGTTTTGGAGACCATATCTCACAAAGGATATAAAAAGACTGGAAATGGTTCAGAGGAAGGCGACCAAAATGATTTGGAGCCTGCGCCAGAAGACATATGAGAAGAGACTTGAAAACCTAAATATGTATACTCTGGAGGAGAGGAGGGACAGGGGAGATAAGTATTTAAAGGTCTGAATCATAAGGAGTATTAATGAACAAACCAATCTTTTTCAAAGACGGGAAAGATGCAAAACTAGAGGGCATAACATGAAGCTGCAAGGGGGTAAACTGAAAGGCAACGTCAGGAAATACTTTTTCACTGAAAGGGTGGTGGATGCTTGGAATGCCCTCCCGATGGAAGTGGTGGGGGCAAATACACTGACAGAATTCAAAATGGCATGGGACAGATACAGTGGATCCCTTTATAGCAACAGGATAAAATCAAAATAACCTTAACTGCCTCTGCTATCTGAACAAATAGGGGTGGCCTGCAGGGAGCGATGGGTACACCCTTAACAAAGGCATGGGTAGGGGTGACCTGCATGGAGTGGCAAGTGCACCTAGTCTTGCCACCTTGCTGGTCAGACTAGATGGACCATGATGGTCTTTATCTGCCGTCATGTACTATGTTACTATGTATATAAGTGCATGAGGGAGAATGACATGGCCATTTCATAGAATAATAATGGGTACATGCTGAGAGAGAACAATTTGTCCATGTTGCAGAATAGTAACAGGTATGTGCTGAGGGAGAGGGACATGTTAACTTCGTAGAAGAGTAATAGATACATGAGGGGAAGAGGGAGAGCGACATGTATTTTATGTGCAGACAGCATGGTCAATGCAACAATGGCACTTACCGCTCCAGCAGATCGAGGCGCAGCTGCCGTCCATGTGGGAGCGTGAGCAGCTCCATGCCTGAGCTCACGCCCATGAGCCTCTGCATCTCCTTGGTGACACCCAATATTCTTGCAACCTGACAACACAAACATGGGTAGAACTAAAGGACTTTTCTGTGGACTAGCAGCCCTTCGTGGGCATGATTTGGGTGCATCATCATCTGTTATATCATTATGGTGTAATTTTATGCTTAGACAAGAAAGGTGCCCTGTTAGTTACCTACTTTGATCGATCTCAGGTCCTTTATTATGCCCTGTCTTATCGGTCTCTGTGTTACACCACTGCATTTCTCTTTCGCTGACTAGTAAGAGGTTTTAATGTCTGTTGTGTTGACTTCATGAATATCATGCTTCGGGTGTATGAATGTTTTACTGCTTATCATTTCCATAGCATTACTAGGCATTGTGTTGACTTCATGAATATCATGCTTCGGGTGTATGAATGTTTTACTGCTTATCATTTCCATAGCATTACTAGGCCTACACAGCACTGTGCACATACATGTAAGAGGTGGTCCCTGCTTGACAGAGCTTACAATCTAATAAACACAGACAAACAGAACAGAGGGACTAGGGAATTCCATGTATAGGGAATGATTAAAACACACATGGGTATTAAACAGGAGAATAAGGAGGTGAAGATCGAAAAAGTTGAGTTTTAGCCTGGACTTGGACCAGGGATGGAGCCTGATGCACCGACTCAGGAAATCTATTCCAGGTATATGGTGCAACAAGGTGGAAGGAGCAGATTATGGAGTTGGCAGTGGAGGAGAAGGGCACAGGTGTGATTTACCCGATGAGCAGAGTTCCTGGGGAGGGATAAGAGAGGGGAGGCAATGAGGAGATGCAGAATGAATGCACTTGTAGCTTAGTAGAAATTTGAAGTGTATGAGGGAACGGATAGGGAGCCAATAAAGTGACTTGAGAAGAGGAGTTTCCTCTGGGCGGGATTTAAGATGTTGGTGCCCCTAGGCAGGTTCAGAGATCAGTACGGAGAGAAGTTTCTCACAAAGATATTATAGAGCATGGTCTTAAAACAAGGAGAATTCTGAGTGTGTTTAGCCCAGGTATTTGTTGTCTTTGAAATATGGGACCCTAGGCAGTTTCCTGTGTTGCCTATGTTTGAATCCAGGCCTGAGCTGAGTTTTGAATATAAGTGTAGGGAAGAGAGAAGGCTCAGCAGGAGACCTTCAGGTTACAGTAGGCGGGAGGTGATAAGGGTCCTGGTAGTGGGCTCTGATGTTAAAGAGAAAGAAATGGCAGGTTTTCACTGTTTCAGTGTATACTGTTATATGAACATTTTATTGTTTTAAGATGTAGGCCTGCTTCCAAGTTTATATTGCTGTTCTCATTGTGTACTATGCTGATGACATAAGAAAAATCACGCTGAGTCAGACCAAGGTCCATCAGGTCCAGCCAGGCCAACCTAAGGGTTTTTGCCACCCCATGCAGAAGCCTCAGTTGTACCACCCCCCTTCTGAGCTGTGCCACTGCTCCCCACTGCTGCCGATTCCATCAGTGGGGTCGTTTGGGGGGGGGGGGGGGATTGGCTTGGCTTGGCATGACAGCAACCCATGGCAGGCCAAGTGCTTTGGCACACATGACGGGTCGGCCCTGAGCCCAGCATCCTGTCTCTTACAGTGGTCTTCCAGATACAAGTACCCAGCAAATTCAGCAAGTAGATCAGATTTCTCATTACTTATTTCCAGGGACAGGCAATGGCTTTCCACTGTCTATCTGGCTAATAACATTTTATGAACTTTTCCTTCAGGAACTTGCGCAAACCTCTTTTCAACCCTCTCTGTTAATTGCTTTGACCACATCCCCCAGCAGCACATTCCACAGTTTAATTTTACACTGCATGAAAAATAACTCTACAATTTGTTTTCAGTCTGCTGGTTGTTAGTTTCATGGAGCGTTCCCTAGATTTACTGTTGTTTGTTCCTATTTAACAGTCTCTGTCATCTGTGATAGTGGAATATTTTTTTATGGCCATACTATCACTGGAATTGAAAATTGCCTGTGTTCCATTATGCTGCCTTGGCTGAATTTCTTCAAAACTTTGGTAGCTAAATCTTAATAAATAAAATAGCCTACTCGATACCTCCCACACAAACTCAAACCTGCTCTGGGGCAGGTGTAAGTTTATTCATGCGTGCATGTGCCAGTAGGAACCGGTGCAGACACGCACACACGCAGTTCATAAAATGTGCATATAAGTGCTGCCCCTGGGCATACCTGCTCTTATATCACATTCAAGTAGATGCTGCCTTCTTTTATATGCACATACAGGCAATTGTATAAGTGCTTACTTGAGCGCACAAAGCAGCATTCTACACGCTCCGCATATGCATACATCCAGGCATCAATAAACCCCATTTGTCAAAGCAGCTGTCAGTCACAATGAAGAGGACATTCACCAGCCACATTGGAACGGCGAAATAATCTGACGTTCGCGCCATGCGCTGTATATAACAGGCGGCTTGCTGACGCATGTTAGCAGATCTACGCAGCAAGTAGCACTTGCGGGATAGGCCTGCAGATCTGTCGCAGCAGCTGCATCTTCCAGTCTGCCCTTATTGGCAGGTCTCGTACTTCTAGGGGACCCTTCCTTTAATGCTTAATGTTGAATTTATTTGATATACAGATCTAAGCGGGTTACAAAGTAAAACCCAAAGAGCTCCCTTTAGAGGGAGAGGAGACAGAGAAGGAAGGGAGTGTCCCTTGGGTCCTTTCAGCCAAGGATACCTCCTTCTTAGTGCTCCCAGGTAGCTTTGCCTTAGGTTATAAGCTGATGGGCTAAAGCTTGAATGCAAGCCTAAGGCACCATGCCTTCAGGCCAGTTTTGACATGAGCATGAGAGTTCTCTAGTCTTAGACTGATCAATATCCTTCCAAAGAGAGGGGGAGGTAGCACTGAAGGTGGCATAGCTGATGGTTTCTATTCTGATTTTGGTGTAAGGAGGAATCACGGGGGAATTCGTTTGTGCTAAACAAAAGGTGCATGTAGATGGTAGAGGAGAAGTAAGCTCACAATGTGGGGATCACCTGGTAAAAAAAACCTGGCTTATCAATATGAGGTTCTTAAACTAAAGTGATGGGAAGCCGGTGTTCTTTCAGTAACAGTGTTTCCCAATCAAATGTTTTAGCTCTGCATAGTAGCTTATAAAATCATTAAGATGATGTAGGTGTGGTAGGATCGGCTCGCTGGGATGGATTTGCCCCATTAACTATGAACAGTATCTAAGAGGTCTTTTTACTAAAATATGATAGGCTTTTGCAGCTAACATGGCAAAAAAATACAGATAGTGTGGCGTTAGCAGCAAAAATCGTGCGTTGGGGCGTGCACAGCATTTCTCCAGCAGATAATGCACCGAAATTGTAGAGGACGTAGCACAGCAGCAGAGTGGATGTATATAGCAGTGCACATTGCAATGGTGTTATGAGTAGCCATGCCAGTTACCGCGTGCTGTCGATGCTGTGATAACCACGTGCTGCAGACATGTTCACTCGTGCAGAGAACACGGTTTCTGTAAATAGTGCAGAAAATCACTGCATTATCTGCAGTTTCCCTTTATTATCTGTGAGCACCCGCTAACTGCCACATTAACAGGTAACACTGCTTCATAAACATGTCCCTAAGTGTGGCAGGCATGAATGACACATGCCTGATCTATGATCCATGTCCTACTTAGGTAGTGAAGATGTTGAGAGATACCGTTATGCACCTATGGTAAATACTGTATTCCATTATTGGAGGGTTGTGTTCCTGTTAGGCTGAAGAAAGCAATCGTATGCCCAGTTACTAAGGAAGGAGAATTTGAATATTAATGACCCAGGTAATTACTGTCCTAGCTCACCTCTTCCATTTTTGGGGAAAATTATTGAGCAGGCGTATCGTGGCATTTGGAGGATTATGTATAGGAAAATAATTTGTTGGATGAAAATCAGTACGGAAAGGCCAGTATGGTCCATGTAGTCTGCCCAGCAAGATGGCTAGAGTGGTTGTAACTACCACTCCGTGCAGGTCACCCCTCTCTATTCCTATGTTTAGAGTTGCACCTGCTGCTCTGTGGGGGTCACCACCCCTCTATTTACTGAAGTATAAAAGATATTTGTTTGCTTTGATTTCATCCTCTTGCTAATGGAGTGACGTGTCTAGGTGTTCCACAAGGATCTGCCTTGGTGTCTTGTGCCCTTTCATTTATACGTTGTTGGTATCCTGTTCTGATGCTTTGTTATGTCAATTTTGCATACTTGCTTTCCTGTGCAGACTGATGTTCTACCTACCCTATTACATATGGCAGATTGTCTGACCACTATTTCTGCCTGTTATGGGAAAATAATGTAGATTTAAATTTACAGAAAAATGAGATATTTTTTGATCTCACACTTGAAGAGTGGGGAATCTTTTACTTTGGTTACATTGGAAAGCGGTGAAATTCCCATTTGGGAGGAAGTACGTAATCTTGGCATTATGCTTGATAAATGTTTGAAATTGATCCAGAAGCCTTTTATGGGTTGAGAATGGTTTAAAGGTTAAAATCTATTTTGCTTCCTACCAATTCCCACACTGTGATACAATTTATGATAGTTGCTTATCTTGATTATTGTAACACACTATGGGGCACGCTTATTATACGTTACTGCGTGGTAACAGGGTGTTACCATGCGCACATTAAGTGCCACTGAAATAACATGAGCTGCAGCATCTCTTAATGTGTGGTAACGTTTAGTAAGCATGTCCCTATAGGTGGGATCACTGGCTTTTGTTTTGCGAGGGCTTCAAATGGTGTAAGATGCCACAGTACACATGATCATATTATTCTTTGCTTGCTTCCAGTGCAGCAATGGGTGATGGTGACATTGTTTTTTTAAGTCTTTGGCTGAAACTACTGCTGTATATTCTGCTAGGGGCTTGTGTTTTTTGTGTCCTGATTAGGTTTTACCCTCTGAAGCGCAGAGAGTTTTACTGTTCCATCTGTGAAATGGGTGTAAAGAATGGAGGATAGGTCTAAAGCTTTCACTGTTGTTGTTTCAGTTCTCTCGTTTATTTGAAGTTGAAGAGGATAGCAAAATTGTTTTTCTTTAAACAAACTTTGCCAGTAAGTGATTTAAATTGTATTGTTATTTCATGTTGATTATATTTTAATGTTTTGTTTGTTCTACATGTGATATATTATTTGTTTTGATTGTACTCTGCCAAGAATAGGCAGATTGGCAGCATATACATGCCTGTAAATAAATAAACTGCTATATTTTGTATTAATTGTAGGCGCTTGATCAGGGAGGCTTTCATGCCTTGGTAGAGAGAGAGAGGACGGGATTATAGAGCTTAGCAGGAGATGTAGATGGGCAGACTAGATAGGCCATATGATCTTTCTTTCGTCATTTTCTGGGTTTTTTTTTGTGTTAATTATGGTCCTGTGAAGGTGCATTTCAGCAAGGCTGTTTATGTGGTTGCATCAGTGTCCAAGAGAAAACATCTGCAATCCTATGCTAATTTTACAAGAGAAGGTGGGTATGTGTAAGGCCGATGTAAAATAGACACAGTAGGCGTGTTTGTTGAATCAGACTAGGAGGTGCAGGCACACATGGAGATGGGCATCCACATGTGGTGGGAGGAGTCTTTTTAGAAACATACACATGGCAACAATTAATGAGGGAACCCCAACAACGTACACGTGTAAGTGCTGGTGTTTCAGAACACGCATGTGCACACACACATGTATCTTGGCCAGTTTACAAACCTAGATGTCCCAGCATGTTTCATCAATTATAGATGATTCACATGTCTACTGGTAACATGTTGAGGGGGGGAAATAAACAATAAGGGATTTAGGGGGGTGCCCCCCTTGATCCCTTCTGTAAAAAGCTGGCCAAAATGAGCTTTTTAAACACGTAAACATGACAAGAAGCAGGTATCCAGTGGCGTTCCCAGCCCCCCTCTGCGGCATCCCCCCCACACACCCTCGGCCAGCCTGAAGGAAGCAGCTGATTTCGTTGGGTTGCCACGGCGCCTCTCGCTCCAGGGGCCAATCGCTGTTCTCGCCCCACCAAGAGAGAGGAGCGGCCGGCCTCTGGAGCACAAGGCACTGTGGCAACCTAACATAACTGTAAGTCTGCCACACTGCCTCCGTGGGCCTGGTGGGGCACACCCCCATTCCCAGCTGGCACCCAGGACGGGCCGTACCCTCCACCCCACCCTTCGTAGGCCACTGCAGGTACAAACTACAAACACAGACATGGAGAATTTCCATCAGTCACTTACAGACCCTTTATGAAATCAGAGATATACACGTAGCTTTCTGCCTTGCCCGAACCATGCTCACGGTATGCTCCCAACATGCCCTCGTGTGACTTGTATGAGATCGCTGCAGACAGGTATAAACTCGCATATTTCTAAAATGGCTGTTTGGACATGGAAGTGATTTGCACATATGAGTGATGATATTCACATGTGCAAATCACAAACAGTAATTCTAACTGGCTTCTACAATAACCCCTGTAGTGTCTAGTATTACAAAGGACCTAAGAGATCAGAATATACCCATTTTGTGGGTAAGATGCATTGCGATGCATAAGATGGACATTCTACCTAGGCTCCTATATTTGTAACATAACATAGTAACATAGTAAATGACGGCAGATAAAGACCAAGGTGGTCTATCTAGTCTGCCCAGTAAGGTGGCTAGAGTTGTACACTTGTTTTAGAAAATTACTTCTGGGATTACAGAGTAAGCTCAACAGTGGTTTATCTAGCTTTTTGTTCGGTAAAAGAAAACGCCAAGAATTAAAGAGGCGTATGAATGCAAAAGACAGGGGAAGCATGCTGCTGGCCTATTTACTGGCCAGCTCGGTCTTCCTGTATTTGTGATGGGATCAAAGGAGCAACTGGATGTGCCTGGCATCAGACTGAGAAGCACAGGTTGGCCTAGTAGGACTTCCAATGTTGCTCGGTTCAGCTCCCACTGCTCCTTTGAACATGCTACATATGACAAGATATGGGAGAAGTACTGGGGTCCCTGAGGTGAATGGTGGTGGTGGGTACATCTGTTTCCCGTGATGAGGTTTGTGTTAAGTGTCACTCTGTGATTGGAGGGATATGGTGGTTGTACTTTGTGTCTCCATATGTTCATGATGGATGTGTTACTATTTTTTTGTCAGTGCTTGCCTGATTAAAAAAATACAAAGTTACAAAAATAGTCTATGGTCTTCATCATAAAGGATATGGAGACGGACATAAAGTTCTAAATATGTACGCATTAGAAAAAAGATGGGATGGAGAAATATGATTGAGGCGTTTATATACCTCCAAGGTTAAAATGAACAGAAGGCTCTGGAATGAAGGGTCCTATGATAAGGGTGAAAAGGGGAAGATTCAGGGATAGAGTATAAGAATCCGTCCGCATGGCCAGGCGGATAGAATAGACTGAGGAGGAAGGGGCGGGCACTGTGGTGGGGGCTACTGGCACATGCTCAGAAGAGTTTAGACTCTTCTGAGCTATTGGAGAGTATTCCGTCCATGGCGCCGTCGGATGACGTCACCCAGGTGTGGCTGACTCATCCTGCTTGTCCGTGGAGAAGAGGGCATTATGACAGAGTGACTGAGGGAGAACAAGGGATTGTAGGGCAGGGCAGTTGGTGTGGATGGGCCATGTGATCTCTTTCTGCCATCGTTGTCTATGTTCATATAACCAAAATAACACATTCACTTCTAAGGATAAGTATATCTACATTTCAAATATACATTTCAAAGCTCAGGCTTCATGCTTGTGAGCTGTGCTAACATCCACTTGTTCATGTTGGTCTTTGCATCCTTTAGAACAGAGAGATGGCAGGTGTTGCTGAAAATGTTTCTGCCAAGTTGCAAGGATCACACAACAGCTCAACACATCTGAGAATTGCCTATCCCTCAACTCAACCATGGACAGGACAAATCAAGTTCTCACCAGTTCTTTCTCTGCTACAGTCCTATACCATCTCTATTCCTTCTAGCCTATTTCCTAATTCCACTCCCATCAGCTTTGTTCCTACCTGACAATCTGCTTTTGTGATGTGTCTGGCTATGGTCTTGGCATCCACCTCTGCTAGCAACTCCTTGACTCTCTTCAGAACAGTCATCTCTAAAGGTTTATTTTCCGCAGTAATCAGTAACGACTTGAATCCTGAAGGACTGAAAGACGACTTTGTTTCCACCGTCGGTAACACAAACCCTCCTCCATCTCTCTTGGCCTTTGTCCTCTGCCTGGCTTCCGCCTCCTGGCAGCCCGTTCCATACTCCATGTAACTCCTGGATAGGGGCTGCTCATTGGTGGCATCTTGTGTTGTCTTCTTTTGGGCACCAGGAGAGGGAGGGCGGAGCTGGCAGTACTGCCCAGTGTCTGTCTCACTGCAGCTATTCAAAGATGGGGAGGGTGAGGTGTCGGGGTATTTATGGCAGGGTATGGAGGATGTGCTCTCAGGTGAATCTGTTACAGGCTTGTGTTTATTCCCTGGACACAACTGGGGTTCGCTAGATCTCCTGATCACTGAAGTCGTGAGGGCTCTGCCTGTATCCCCCTCAGGTTTTAGTCTTGTAACTACAAAGAAGAGAAGAACGATCTGCTTAAAAAAGCTGGAGCAACTTTAACACACTGCAGGCAGGAATTATAAGAAAAAGGACCAAGGGAACCACCACACAATAAATCCGAAAAACCTCTGCACCAAAATGGTATTAGGGATCAAACAGGATTGCTCAAATTATTGACAAAAGGCAACGTTCATAAATACCACAAATTCTACATATATAATCACCTGCTCAGAATTTAATCATCACTTTGAGCTGGGAGAACTTACGGTTCATTGTTTTGTTAATGTTTCTTTTTCTTTTGAATTATTTCTGCACTTGATCTTCTTCTTTTTCTGGATCTCTTTCTAGGCATCTACTGAAATGTGTATTTTTTCTTCTCTTTTTATTAGTGGTGGACAATCTTATTTCTCGTGGATGTGAATGATATGATATACGGTGTTCAACACTGCAAATTATATAATTCAATAAACAGTTTAAAAAAACATTGAGGTATGTTTACTAAATGGCGGTAGCGGCTTCTGTGTGATTTGGGAGCCGCAGCCCCATTGAAATCAATGAGGCCGCGGCTCCGATATCACACCACTACCTCCATTTAGTAAACATACCCCATAGACTCATAAATAGACAATGCGTCACTAATTAGAAAAAAAAAAGGAAAAAAGAAAAAGCTCAATAACCAAACATCAGCTTTTTATGAGTCCTCATCCAAACAGAACTGATAGCACTCAGAGTTGTATTAACAGGTAATTTCCCCAGATTTAGACTTAACCAATGTCACAAATTCTGCAGGCTGCAGAGGATCTCAGCAAACATACGCCTTAGGTGGTAAAAGCAGTTAGTGTGACTGTATTTAAAAAGAGGTTTGGACGTGTTACTGGAGAAAAAGTTCATAAACCGTTATTGAGGTGGACTTGGGGAAATCTGCTGTTTATCCCTTGCAGAAGCATGGAATTGAATTACTTTTTTGGGATTCGGACAGATATTTGTGACCTGGCTTGGTCACTGTTGGAACGAGGGCACTGGCCTTGATGGATCTTTGGTCTGACCCAGTATGGCAATTCTTATGTTCTTATTCCCATATCTGACTTTACATTTGACAGGATATCTTAGTACAATATTAGCACTATAAATCTGATCTCATTGTTAAAAGAAACCCCACCCCCTTCACCAGCATAGCTTTAAGGAGATCAGGAAATAACCTATAAGTACATCAGCTTGTTGTTACTTGGGCGACTCGAAGTTCCGGTGCTCCTTCCTCCCACAACGGCTTGCACACCAGCGTTATCATGGGGAGTGGGGGAGCAGCAGATGCTCCAGAGCTTAGGGAACACTGCAGCATGCCACAAGTGCCTTCTGCCCTCCCTGCCAATGCAAGACTGGAGTCACAGGTGCGTTCCAACACAAGCAGCATTAAACATCCGGTTTCCAGTGGGAGAAGCAATGTCGAGATCACTGGCTTCGGAAGGGCACACAGAGGTGTCCATTATTTACTGGGTGGGATCCTCCAATGAAAACCCCCAAGGCCCTCTTATTTTGTCATCATTAAAAAGAGTAGAAAGCAGGAGAGACTAAGGACCGGGTTCTCCAGTGAAGTTAGACCCATTAACTCAGCGATGGCCATCTTGATCTCCACCAAGTATACTTTTAAAGATTTTGGGAAAGACTGCTTTTTACTTGCATAATGGAAAAGATAAAAGGTACCGTTTTGATCCGAGGATGACTCAATGATCAAAATTCTTGGCAGGGGAATATATACTGTAACGCTGTGTCATTAATGAACGTTCCCATTGAGTGAGCCTGTTTATTTCATGAGACCATTTTGGTACCAGAGTTTTTCTGGTTTATTGTATATACATATGACACGGATATTTGTAAGTAGGGGACTGGGCTCATTCAGGCTTGGTTCTGATGGGAAGCAACGCTACATATAATAGTACCAAAGGCTGGGGAGGTGGGGTTCAGAGGGGAAACAGGAGTATACATTCCAGTTACAAGTAAAAAAGTCTGGTTTCATATGGGCAGTGGGGGTATAGGTAGCAGTGGGGTTCAGAGGAAAGGTTGGAGTATACATACCGATGCTACAGGCTGGAGAGTTAGCATTCAAAAGGGAAAGTGGGCATGTATGTTCCAGTGCTATGGGCTGAAGAGCCAGGGTTCAGAGGGGAAGCAGAAGATCTGGTCCTGTCACCAAGCAGAGTAGGCTCTGCCTAGGACATCAGCAGTGCAGCATTTCCGCCTCTTCCCGTCCCTCTCCCACCACGACTACCTTACCGTTGCAGCTCGGGCTTCGAAGAGCAGCTGTGCAACACTGAAGAATCTCTGAAAAGCCCTTTAAAATCACACTCAGCAGCGGGTTTTCTAGCATTTGTGTGCACACATGCGTGTGATCGTAAGGCCTGCATCATCACAACACGGCTAGCCTCGAGCACGACTGCATGCATACACACACACACACTCACTAAAAAGCCGGCCACTGCCAGTGCTTCTACGGGGCTTTCCTGGGATCATGCACTGTTGTGTTGCCATTATTGGGCCTCTCGCGGAGGTGGGGTAGTGAGGGCAGCGGCAGCGGTGATGGAGAGGAGAGGGGGGAGAGAAATGCTGGAGACCTGGGGGAGGTCAGGTGCTGGAGTGTTAGGAGGGTGCATAGACTATGGAAGAGGAGATGAGGGCACATTGCCAATGGTTTGCCTAGGGCAGCTGATAACCTTGGGCCAGCCATGAGAAGCCTTGGTACAGGCACCAGTGCTACAGACTGGAGAGTTGGGGTTCAGATGGACAGCGGGGGTACATTATTTATTATTTATTTATTTTTTTACATTCTCTTATATACCGCGCTATTCTGCATCAGTGCGGTTTACATTGAACAAACTGAAATTACATTGAACAGGGCATTATAACTTGGAGATAACTATTTTACAGGGAACATGGGCTATGGAGGGTTAAGTGGCTTGCCCAAGACCACAAGGAGCACCTGTGGGACTAGAAACCCAGGTCCTTCCGGCCCGAGGTTGCTGTCCTCTAGTGGGATTTGAACCCCTGACCTTCCGGCCTGGAGTACCTTGCCCCAACCACTAGGCCACTCCTCCACTCCACAATACTACAGGTTTGAAGAGTCAGGGCTCTGAGGAAAAGCAGGACTATACATACCAGCGCTGTAGGCTGGACAGTCGGAGTTCTCTGAGATGGGTGACATTGAAGAATGCAGGTCCTGGATTTGATGCACGCTGACTGCACAGTTTCGGATCATATCACGATGATATGGTGATGGCACACTAGGAAAAAATGTTTATAAGTTACCCGATCACCCTCTTCCTCGTCCCCATTTCCCCACAAAACAGCCATTCCTGGCCATCTCCCCTGATTTACCTATTTGGGCATCCATCACTCCTGCTGATTTTGTCAGCAATCAGTCCGTCTGTCATGGTGATACTGCGTCTCTTCATGTGACCACCTTTGTGATTGATGGGACTATGGGACCCACTATGTCTTCCATTGGCTAGTCCATAGCTGGCTTCCAGGTAGCGAAGTGGGAAGGTACGGTTGATGGGACAGTATATGATGGCACCACGGTGCTCAGACATAGCCCTACGGTTCCCCACATAGAAGCGCACCAGCGCAGGGATGCTGTCAAAGCTCTCCTGCTCAAACAAGTACTGAATACGGCTGCAGCTCTCGCTTGTTCTCACCATCACCTTGTTGATTTTAAAGTGCAGCGGTTCATTCTTCCAGCGGCAGGTTAGCACATAATCCCCTAGGCTGGTGAGTGAATCGCGGATCAGGAAGTCGCCGTTCCTTTGGACCAGACCTTCTGACACCTGAGAACAGAATGAAATCAAAGTTGTTTGTTCTGAGCAGAGGTGTGGGAGCCACAGCTCCTGTCTTCCCAGAATAGCTTTAGCAACATTTCCCGATTTTCCTAGCAAAGCTATCCTTTACATTTATCTTTAAGAATGAGAAACATGGACCCTTAAACAAAATCTAAAATTAGGTGAGGAATGTATATAGGCCACCCTGTTTCTGAGGAGGAGTGGTCCCTGATCTTTCAAAAGTTCTTTAAAGGTGTCACAGTCCAAGAGAACAGTTATAAAATTCACTTTTGGTGGTATGGCACACCTGAAATGAACCATATTTTTCTGCTAAAAGTTGCAGAACTGTGGTGTAAAGGGGGACATCTTTCATGTCTGATGGTCTTGCTCTATAATACAGCTTATTGGGATGAAATGAACACTGTTATATATCAAATCTCCTGCTGTTTATTTTGGGTCATTGTCTTTTGGTTTTCAACTTAAAACCAGGAGATTCATCTCCCTAACTGAGTGACTACAGTCGTAGCCAGGCAAAAGCTGTCTTTAATTTGGATATGTCAGGATAAGCCCTCCTTGAATTAATGGTTTGAACTGTCTGGTATGTATGCACAAGAGAAAATGACTCTTTTAGTGATGCCACTGGGGAATTGCAACCCTTCTCTGATATAGTAGGGAGAGGAATTTTTTTGCATATAATTAGGGCCTCAAAGCAGCAAACAGTGAAACCTGCATTAAACGTGGTCATAATTGTGCACTACGAGACAAAAAAGGTGTGTTCCCTCTAAAGACCCCCTGAAGAAGGCTTTTCAGCCGAAACGCATAGGGGCTAATAAAAGGGTTTTTTATCTGAATTGGCTTTACCGCCAGTCTCCTTTTTGTACCTGCTTGTTTGGTCTCCTAATTAATCCAATAAAAATTATACTGGAAGGAGGGGATATAAAGAATGAGAAACAGGTTGGGGACCTTTTGGGATCCATTTACTAATCTGCATTAACATTTCACACTTAACACATGCAAGGCCGACCCTAGAGTTGATCCAAGGTGGAGCCCTAGGCAAACCACAAGCTTTACACCCCCTCTGGCTGTCAAAATCCATTATATAACTTTGAGTGGCCTGCTTTTGCTGCCCTCTAGAGATTGCTGCCCTAGACGACAGCCTAGTTTTCTTAGTCGTTGGGCCGGCCCTGAACACATGCTAAAATACGATGTTAAGACTTGTTAAGTGCAAAACATCTGCAATAAAAGCTGAAAGCATCCCCAACAATCTGGAAAAGAAGCTGTTCTGCAATGATCATTAACGACACAGCTGCAAATCCGACAGGCCTGAAGGCTGCTTCATGCAATCTGCCACATTAGCAGGTAATGCGTGTTCATGATTTATACCCATTATGAGGTAGCACAACCCAAAATGTAGCTGGAAATCTGCATCGGTTCTACAGCGCTCAAGATTTTAGCTGTTGGTGAAAAGGGGGTTTCTGTGGGCGTGCTGTGCTTAGAAGGAAACAAGCAAGTGAACATTTTGATTTTCAGTCCCCCCCTCCTCCGACCTATACAATTAGCAGGCACAGAGTATACAAATGCTTTACATTTCTAATATTCAAAGAGAAACGTGACTATTTTTTTTTCCTTTGGAAATTTGCATAAAGTTTGTATGTTAAAAGCATCTTATCTGACTTCCGGTGACGTCGCCAGACTGTGTGGTGGTGCGGTAGAAGGGCTCCGCCACCGAAGCCTGCAAAAAAACAGAGAAAGCACCCCAAACTGAAGTAGAGGAGCGGCGCAATGCAGGGGCAGTGAGGAGATTACCCCTGAAGATTAGTGGGCGATCGAGAGGGCAGTGGAACACACAAGAGGAGCCAGCATCGCTAGACTGCGGGAGTGGAGTGAGGTACCATGTGGCAGAGGCGAGCAACGGGTGACTAGGCCACGGCGACAGCAGACCGGGTCGGAGTGCTGGGACGAGCATCGGCGCAATGTGAAGGAGCGGCTAGGCGCAGCACCACCGTGCCAGTAGCAGGCAAAGCACAAGTGACCCGGCAGAGAGCGAGAAGGAGGAGCGGTAAGCGTCGGGGGTCAGTCGAAGGAGGAGTGAGTCGGGAAATTGCAGTTGCAGACGGAGTGGAGCCGGCCCCGGGAGTGAGTGGCAGCAAAGAGAGGCAGGCTGGAGGGCGACGGAGCAGCAAAGAACAGTGCTCAGTAGGGGCAAAAGGAGACAGCTGAAAGGATATAAGCAACGGAGGGGAAGAAAAGAAAGCTGGTACGGCCGGCTGCTAGAACAGACAAGAGCAAGACATACTTAACGTATTAAGCAAAGTACCAGTGTTGGAACCCAAAGAAACTGACTATCATATCAATTAAATAAAAACAAAATAAATATTGAAGAGGTAACTGCAGCAAGAGACCATCCTAATAGTGTATAGCAAAAATGAAGCAGAAAAGAGAAAGTGGACGTGCTTGGTGGGAGCGAGGTGCTGAAGGAGGACGCTGACGTCTACCACCACCAATACTGAATATTTGGAACAAAAGAGATAGGAGGAGGGTGAGAGGATGGAGAAAGTTAAGGGAGGGATGTCCGCTAAGAAAAAACTGGCGGAGTTCCGCTCGACCTATGCAGCATCAAAAGGAAGAAATGAGGGGAGAAAGAAAATAAAGTGGCGGCGGACCAAGCGGACGAGCAGGAGGTCGAGATGGAGGGACCATGGAACCCGGGAGTAGCAGACATGATTAAGACGTGGTTGGAGGAATTGAAAGAGGAACTCAAAGTGGAAATTAGTGGAGTCAAAAATGAGTTAAAGGAGATGTTGCAAGCTTTAAGACAAGATATCGTGGAACTTGGTTCCAGGGTGGAAGAAACAGAGCAGCAGGTGGAACAGGGGGAGGTAACAGAGAATTTACAAAAAGGATGGGAAGAGTTAAAGCACGCTGAGGAAGAACTGAAGGAAAAAACAGAGGATCTGGAGGACTGGTTCCGGAGATGTAACATCAGAGCGAGAGGCATCCCTGAAGACCTTAAATACAAAAATGGTGAAGCAGTAATTACTAAAGTCTTCACTCACGTGCTAAAAGAGGCGGCATTAGAGGAAGGTGGTGAGGATGAACCGTTCGAAATGGCACAGAGTAACGAACACAGGATGGTGGCTGATGCGGCTTAATACCGGGAATCCAGGAGTGATTGCAGCAGCAAAGGAGACTGTCTGAGGAGGGTGGACTGTGAAGCCGCAGTGAGATGGACTCAATTAAAAAGCTGAGCTGTTTAATGATGTTGGGGGATTTGTAATGTAATGTGATTTAACAGAAGAGGGTGAAGGGGATAAGGGGGGGTGGGAGAGGGGGATATGGTAATGTTTATGTTGTAGGAAGAGGAGAGCAAATGATAAGGAAGGAAGGGGGTGGGGAAGGGGGCTAACAAGGAGAAGGGAGGGCAAGATAGAGAGGAATAGGAGGGGGGACAGGTAGGGGGCAGGGGTACAGTAGAGCGTAGGCAGGCTGAGGTCTGATGAGTAGTCACAATCTATGGAAGTCGAGTCTCTTAGGAGGAGATGGGGGCAGGGGAAGGGTTGTAGGGTGGGAGGGGGTAGGGTTGGGAGGGGGAGGGGAGGTGGGTAAAGAGTGGGAGAAGTGTTGCTCGAGGAGAGGGGGAGGGGGATGCAGAGGGGGGTCAAGTGCTTGGGGAGAAGGGGGAATGCAAAATGTAAAGGTGAGTTAACAATAGTATCACTAAATGTAAAAGGGCTTAATTCACCATTTAAACGACAAAAATTGTATAAAGAAATAATACGCCAAAAGGCAGAGGTAGGGCTTATACAAGAAGCGCATTTGACAAGAGCGACAGAATACCTTTAAGCCCAGGGGATATGGAGTCTGTGTACATGCTTCTAACACTGTGGAAAAGAAAAAAGGAGGGGTGGCTATCTTGAGCGATACAAAATTGAAGATGTTATTGCACACTGTGGTTAGGGATAAAGAGGGGAGATATGTGTTAATGCGGTTAAAAGTGGGGAATGAATGGTATTGTATAGTAAATGTATACGCGCCAACAGGGGTGCAAAGTGAATTTTGGACAAAACTGAATGAGGAGGTGGGGAAATTGGGGGAGGGTCACCTAATCTGTGGAGGAGATTTTAATTTAACGTGGAATCCCACCAGAGATGCCACAGGGAAAAGAGAGGGTAAGAGGGCAGATAGGAGGAGGTACCATAGTTTTGTCACACAACATTGTTTGATTGATGCTTGGCGATTCCAGCATCCAGGGCAGAGACAATGCTCTTATTTCTCACCAGTACATGGCTCATATTCTAGAATAGATGCTATTTGGGTTTCAAAGGAGTTGGAGGGAAGGAGCAAGGGAGCGGATATGGAATCGATTACCTGGTCAGACCATGCACTTGTGCAGGTTTGATTGGCAACAGAGGGGGAGGGGACAGGTACACAGTTTTGGAGACTTAATGAGTCTTTATTAGAGCATGGGAAGGTCAGGGAGGACATAGAGAAGGAAACCAGGGAATACTTCAAATGGAATGATAATGGAGAGGTAGCATGGGATGGTTTTAAGGCGGTGGTGAGAGGAATACTACTTAAATGGGGGGCGCGAAAAAAGAAGGAAAGGGAGGGGAGAGAGAAGGAATTGAGAGTAAAATTGTTGGAGCTGGAAGACCTAGATGCGCAAGGACAGTCAGGAGTCTATAGAGGTCAGATGCTAGCAGCAAGAGCACAGTTAAATGAAATGCAAGCCGCCAAGATAAGGTACCAAATGCAGCTTTTGAGGCAGGACTTCTTTGAAGATACATGGCGCAGAAATTGAAGCAGAGGAAATTGCGCTCCCATATCCTGAAAATTCGAAATCAGGGAGGGGGGGGGGTTGGTACATAAGGATGGGGAGATTAGGGAAGCATTTAGGGAATGCTATCAGGGGTTATACAAAGCAAGGGACTCTCCACAGAGGGACAGAATACAGAGCTATCTTGATTCAATGAAGTTGCCGAAATTAGATGAGGGGGACCAACAAGAATTAAATAAGGCAATAAGAGTAGAAGAAGTGCAGAGAGCTATACAACAATTAAAAGTAGATAAGGCTGCGGGGTTAGATGGGCTAACAGCGCGATTTTATAGACGCTTTGAGGGGATACTATCAGTACTGCTCGTGAGGCTCTTTAATCTTCCAAGGGAGGGAGGGGGATTGGCAGATACTATGGGGTGGGCAGGAATAACCATAATACATAAAGAGGGAAAGGACCCACAAGAGTGTTCATCCTATCGCCCTATCTCGTTGCTCAACTTAGATGCCAAATTACTAGCTAAAATACTAGCTACGCGCTTAAATAAGTCGATAGGGAAACTGATACATCATGATCAAGCGGGATTTATTCCCAGTAGACAAGTAGCGGATAATATCAGGAAGATCTTGAATATGATTTGGGCCACGGAACAAAGTAGGTAAGAGGCCTTATTGATGTCTCTAGATGCAGAAAAGGATTTTTGACCAGGCGTCTTGGCCATTTCTCTTCCAGGTAATGGAAAGAATGGGCGTGGGGGCAGAATTCATAAGTTGGGTGAAAGCGCTATACTGCAATCCGAAAGCCTGTGTTAGGGTAAATGGTGCCTATTCTGAGTTTTTTGGGCAGGGGAGAGGAACGAGACAGGGCTGCCCACTATCACCGCTGCTTTTTGCTATCTCCTTGGAACCATTTGCAGAGAGGGTGCAAGAGAGGGCTGATATACAGGGAATAAAAGTAGGGTGGGGAGAATACAAAATATCGCTATTTGCAGACGACATAATTTTGAGCATACTCAGACCTCGTTTCTCTATCCCAATTTTAATGTGGGAATTAGAAGAATTTGGCAGGCTGTCTGGTTTTACTATCAATTGGACCAAATCAGAAATATTAAACTTAACAGTACACGGGGACACACAGGGAATACTACAAGAGAAATATCCATTTAAGTGGGCGAGAGAAAGTATTAGATATCTTGGTATTCAAATAAGTAATAGGATTGAAGCATTATATAAGCCGAATTATCAGAAACTATTTGGGCAGGTAGAGAGATTGTTGGATGGGTGGGGCGGGGATACCTCTCATGGTTTGGACAGATTGCCACAATAAAGATGATGCCCTTGCCACACTTCTAATTTCTGTTTCAGACGCTACCAATAAAGGTACCGCCTAGCAAGCTAAAACAGTTACGAAGAAGCATTAATAGGTTCATCTGGCAAAGTAGACGGGTGAGAGTAGTGATGGCCGTAATGCAAAGAGCTAAAGGAGAGGGAGGGTTAGGGGTGTCTAACTTTAGGAAATACTATGAGGCAGCGCAACTGAAAACGATATATGAGTGGCACCGAGGAACACAGAAACAATGGGTTCAAATGGAAGAGGCTTCAATAAGGGTGGGAGCCTGGACAAATTAGTTTGGAGGGGGAGTAATATTTCAGAAAATAAACACCAAAATCCCCTAATAGCGCATAGTATGCAAGTGTGGAAACAAAACAGGAAAATATTGGTGCAAGATAAAAGCTATACACAGGGCATGACACTGGAGGCCTGTTTTGAGAGGGGACAGGGACCAGGGGGCATATTCGCAGATGGGCACAGGTGGGGCTAACACACATCTCTCAAATAGTGAGCAAGGAGGGCATTCTAGAGTTTGAGGGCATTAAGGATCTATATAGATTGGGGGACAGTGACTACTATGCATACATACAATTGAGCCATTTTGTGAGACAGCAGAAGGTGTGGACGGACCTTTGGGAAAACGGGGTGGTTTGAGGCGCTTTGCACAGGGAAAAAAAGGCGTTTTCTCCAAGATTTACAAAGGACTAACGGAGGGAGGGGAGAGCAAATTGGGATATATGTTAAAATGAGAGGAAGATTTGGGGGTGAGTTGGAACGAGGAGGTATGGGACAAGATAATACAGACGGTGACAAGTATTTTTTTTGCCACACAGGTAAAAGAGAATGCTTATAAAGTACTGTTCCAATGGTATTGGACTCCAGTTCGGAAAAAGAGAGCTGGAAGGAGACATAGTGATCAATGTTGGAGGGGATGTCATGAGAGAGGGGATTGGTTGCATATGTGGTGGAAGTGTGACTGGATACAAGCTTACTGGATAGAGATTTTAGATATGATCTATAACATGACAGGATATCGATTGCAAAGGAAACCAGAGATCTGCCTACTGCATCAACTAGAGGAGGACATTCCAAAAAGGGATAGCGGGGTGCTACATCATTGTATAGTAGCAGCCCGATGTGAGATAGCAGAGCACTGGGTGGGGGCGGACATACCATAGCCAGCAGAAGGGTGGCAGAGATGTGTTTGATGCACAGATTGACGGAGCTGTGGCGGGGGAAAGGGGGGACGAGTGAGGACAAATGGAAGAGAGTGTGTAAGTGGTTGGAAACATGGAAGGCTGAGCGAGGGGGAGGGCAGTGGAAGAAAGTGGGAGGGGCTACAGATACAGGCAATCAGGAAGACTGAACGGTGATTGGGTGAAATGGGAGGGGATACTGATATGGGAATGACAGAGCGGGAGGGGTGGGGAGGGGAGGGGTCGGGGGGAGAGGGGATAATATAAGGAGGGGTGCAAATGCGGGGAGTAAGCATAAAAAGGGACTATATATGTTAGCAAATGTAAGTGTTATGGAAACTGTACAACATTGTGAATGCAGAGATTTGTAAACTTTCATCAAAGCGGTTACATAATAAAAATTTAAAATGGAAAAAGCATCTTATCTGAAACGTGCACCCGTATGTGCAGTTACTTGGGACATAAGTTCTGTTTGATAGATCTGTGAAAGAAATGGCATTCGGGTTTTATTTTTTAGATAACCTGCTGGAACTGCACAGGGTGAAAGCAGGTTTCCAAGCCATTTTTGTGGATAAAGCGCTCCTCCCATCTCGAGTCAAAGTACAGGTGCTATTCACTTGTGGCAAGAAATTCCTCGGGTTATGTCAGAGTCCAGCGCAAACTATCCTGCTTCTAAGCAAGTGCAGGAGTACCCCCTGGTCCTCTACCAACTTCATTTTGCCCTTGAAAACGAGCATGCAGGTCTCTCAGCCACTTTGATTATTGTCTCAAAGGTACTTAGGATAAGTTTGTGCAGAGTTTTAGGAATCAAACTGCTTCCAGACAAAACTCCTGTCTTGGCAGGGTAAGGCATCTTATCGGAAGGGCAAACCTACTGACTGCAGTGGAGGGGGTCAGTGAGAGTCTAAGGCCCCTCCCAGTACAGTTCTGAAGCTCAAGACATGAGTGGATGAGGGGAAAGACCAGGGCGGATGTCTGAAGACTACAGAATAAATTCACCCCCTCCCAGCCAGCATCAGCCTTCTTTCCCACCCCTGGCTAGCAGCATTACCAAACTCCAGCTTCTTTGGGAATGGCTGTTCCTTTCCAGCTACCCTGTTTGTTTGCAGCACTGCTGGAGTGGGTTAGAAAGAGCCTGTCGGATCTTAACCACCGCTGGCTTTTGTGGCTTCCCAGGAAGGATGCCCCCTGTCACCGCTGTGGGATTAGGAGAGCTGTGGCTCTCTAACTGCAATTCCTCATTCCCTCTCTCTCCGATCTGCTTCAAGACTCCTCCTTGGACACTCTGTTCATTTGGACAAGCTGCTCTTATCTGTATCCGTCGTCTCCAGCTCTGCACTTGTCTCCTTACTGCACTGCACGCCTACTTCTTCTACTATTCCTACTTATCATTTCTCTAGTGCTACGAGGCACAGGCAATGCTGTACGTATAAGGGACAGTCCCTGCTTGACAGAGCTTACAATCTATTCAAGAGAGACAAACAGAACAAACAAAGGACTAGGGAATTTCATTAGAGGGAATGAGTGAACACACACATAGGTATTAATCAGCAGAATAGGGCTTAGAATGTAAAAGCAGCCCCAAAAAGGTGCTTTTCTTTTTAGCATGGATTTGAATAGAACCAGAGATGAAGCCTGATGAACCAATTCAGAAAGTCTATTCCAGATGTATAGCGCAGCAGGGTGAAAGGAGCGAAGTCTGGAGTTAGCAATAGAAGAGAAGGGCACAGATAGAAGCAATTTGGCAGAAGAGCAGAGTTCCCGAGGAGGGGTGTAGGGAGAGATAAGAGAGGAAATGTAGTGAGGAGCTGCAAAGTGAATGCACTTTACAGGTCAGCAGGAGGAGCTTGAACTGCATACAGAAACGGATAGGGAGCCAAGGAAGTGACTTGAGAAGAGGGGTTATATGAGTATGATGATGCTGGTGAAAGATCAGCCGTGCAGCAGAATGTTGAACAGATTGAAGGAGAGAGAAAGGAGTCAGAGGGAGACCAGCAAGGAGTAGGTTACAATAGTCAAGATGGTAGGTGACTAAAGAGTCTTAGTAGAGTGTTCAGAAAGGAATGGGCAGATTTAGTTGATGTTATAGAGAAAGAAACGGCAGGTTTTAGCTATCAGATGGATGTGTGTGGAGAAGGAGTCAAAGATGACTCCAAGATTGCAAGCTGAGGAGACAGGGAGGAGTAGAGAGTTATCCACAGAGACTGAGAAATGAAGGGGAGAGGAGGGTTTAGGGGGAAAAATAAGAAGCTCAGTTTTGGCCATGTTCAATTTCAAGCAGTGGTGAGACATCCAAGCAGCAATGTCAGAAAGGCAGGCAGAGATCCAGGATTGCCGGAGGGATTTCAGGTGTAGAGAAGTAGATCTGGGAGTCATCAGTGTAAAGATGGTACTCAAAGCCATGGGAGGAGATGGGTGCACCAAGAGACTGGGTATATAGAGAGAAAAGGAGTGGATCCAAGACAGATTCTTGGGGTACACCAATGAGAACAGGATAGCAGCAGAGGAGGATCTACCAGAACAAACACTGAAAGAGCGATGGGAGAGATAAGAAGAGAACCAGGATAGTACAGAGCCCTTAAAATCAAGCAAGGACAAGGTATCATGGAGAAGGTTGTGGACAACACTGTCAAAAGCAGCGGAAAGATCAAGAAGGATGAGAATCAAGTTAAAGGCCTTTGGATTTAGCCAGGAACAAGTCACTGAGACTTTGACAAGATCCGTTTCGATAGAATGTAAAGGATCCAGGAGGGCTTGAAAGGAGAGTAAGTTGAGGCAACAGCGATAAACCACATGTTCAAGAAGTTTAGAAACAAAGGGGAGGAGGGAGATGGGTCGATAGAAGGACAAGTAGGATCTAGTTAGGGTTTCTTGAGGAGAGGTGTGACCACAGCATGCTTGAAGGCTGCAGGGACAGTTGCAGTGGAAAGCAATAGGTTGAGAATATGAGATATGGAAGGGACAACAATGGAGGAGATGGGGCTTAGGAGATGAGTGGGAATAGGATCAGAGAGCAGGTAGTGAATTTGTAGGAGGAAAGAAGGTGTGTGGTTTCCTCCTCAGAGATCAGAGAAAAGGAAGAAAGGATAGCAGAAGTAGGGGAGGGGGGAAGTTGGGAGTGAAGGAAGGGGAGGAGGGTAAGTAGCTGACATTGTGGGGAATTGGAAGGTAGGTGATCTTGTGGATTTTGTCCTCTAATTGCACAAAGAGGCTCTTTTCAATTATATCACATTTAACAGCTTCATCCTCTAATACTCACGAAGATGCCCAAACCAGGCCCTCCATTGATCATCTAGCCTAGGCTTTCAGTCAAAAGGTTTCAACATAAGAACATAAGATATGCCATACTGGGTCAAACCAAGGTCCATCAAGCCCAGTATCCTGTTTCCAACAGTGGCCAATCTAGGTCATACGTACCTAGCAGTTTCCCCAAAAGACACAGGTTCCACAATGCTTGTACTGGGTCAAGCATTGATATCCTGGGTCCCTTCTTAATAATGGTTTTGGACATACAGAAAGAATTTATCTAGTCAGCTTCTTCCATTAGTCTTTCTGCTTTTGGATCTCATCTTTCCTGGGTTCTGACATTACCTTTTCCTCATCCACAGATTTCTCTCCCGCACTGGCACTTGCCTGGTCTTCCTTCAATTTAGCTTCCTGTTTCTCCCTTTCAAAAACATTCACTACTGCCTGTTGGATCCCATTCCATCAACTTGTTGGGAGAGGAGGGCTTAGGCCTCCTTCTCATTGCACTTAATATCATCAACCGAAGTTTATCCTCCAGCACAATTCCCTTGGTTTGGAAGAAAGCTCTGGTCCATCCTGTTCTTAAAAAATCCTCCCTTGGACCATCAGACCTAGAAAACTACACGTCTGTCTCTAATCGTCCCTTTCTGTCAAAGATCACCAAAAAACTATTTTTACTCAACTGTGGGATTTTGTGGAAAAAACAACATCCTACAATACATTCATGTCAATCAGGTTTCTGTCCTGGCCACAATACAGAAACCAATCTCACTTTGCTCCTTAATGAAATTCATAGTTTGTTAGACCAAGACAAAGTCACCCTGGGCATATCTTTAGACCTCTTTGCAGTCTTCGATCTGGTTGACAATAATCTTTTATTAAGCTGTCTACATGCCATCAGTCTTTGTGATAGTTTTGCGTTGGTTCTATTTTTTTTCTCTCTGAATGGACTTTTTACAGTTTCCTCTAAATCCGTTGCTTCCGCTACACACTCTCTTGTCTTTAGAATACCTCAAGGCTCTGTACTTTCACCTTTCCTCTTTAACATTTTTCTTAGGCCTCTGTCAACAAGACTCAGGAGTCAGTGAGTATTACTACACTGATGACATTTTACTCATTTTCTACACTTCCCCACTGTCCCCTGTCCTAGATCCACTAAACAAGTGCTTGTCCATAGTTATAGTTGGCTTAAATCTAATAGACTTCAGATTAATACCAATAATCCTTCTGCTATTTGGCTCATGAGGAATGAGACTTCCTCCTCCATAGAACTACTACTGATGGTGTCCCAATCGCCCTTTTTACTACACTCAAATATCCTTGACTTACAACTTTCTTTTGACAAGCAGATTAGTTCCGTAATCAAAAGCTCTGTTTTGGCTCTTCGCCAGTTTCATATAGTAGGTTTGCTTCTGGACATTATTAAACTATTATTAAAGAGGACCCGGGAAATCCACTGCTTACCCCAGGATGAGCATTGTGGAGCCTGTGTGCCTTCTGGGAACCTGCTAGATACTTGTGACCTGGATTGGCCACTGTTGGAAATAGGATACTGGGCTTGATGGACCTTGGTCTGACCCAGTATGGCATCTCTTATGTTCTTATGATACTTCTGCACAAATCCTCTTATTCTTTTTTTCTGCCTTTCTAGACTCGATTACTATATTGCTATCTATAATGGGCTGTATAACTATGAGCTTAAGTGACTAGAAACGGACTATAAACGGTTCAAAACATTGCTATTAGAATCTTGCCTGATGCCCATCACTATAATCATGTTACCTTTCTTCTAATGCATTAACATTGGTTGCTGGTTTCTTCTCATATACAGTTTAATATTCTTACACTGGTACATAAGGTTCTTTATACTGGCAACCCATCCTATCTCTCCTCCTGCATTACTCTACGTACCCCTTCCCGACTATTCCATCCAATTTCTGCAGATCGTCTATCTATTCCTCCAGTTTCTCAGACTACGTATGAGTCTACCAGATGTCACACTTTTCTCTTTAAGGCCCCTTGTGCTGTGGAATGACTTCCCCCTGATCTATAACAAGTAAACCCTTATAAAGGGCCTGGAAGCAGCCCTTAGCCCCAACTTTACAGGCTTTTCTTCTGAGTCTGCAGTGGGTCTGCTCCTCGATGATGCAGACAGCAACGTTTCAGAAAATATGAACTCCGTATTGCAAGTGGTGTGATGACTTAGGGGGACAAGGGGGTGACTTGTGAGGGGGTGAGAAAGTTAAGAGGGGGTTGTATCCTTGTTCAGGGGAGGGAATTAGTAGCTTCTTCCTTCTAACTTGCAGCAGCTAGCTCTGAATTGGGTTTGTTTGATTGTTTGCTTTGCTTTGAAACGGATTTGTACCTGCTATGAACTCATTTTGCATTTGACTGAGTGTGGTGGGATAGATATTGTGAGGTTTGGTGTGAAGGGGCAATGGCGCTAAGAGGGGAGTACAGGGATGGGTTAGGAGGGGTATATTGGAAAAGGATGAAACTCTGTATGGGGATTGTTAAGGATTCGAGCTATACAGTGCCTTGAATGATTGTTCTTTTTGTTCAATTTCAATAAAGAAAAAAAAAAAGGTCCCTTATAAAAGATTCAAGAGCACTCTGAGAACCCGTCTGTTTCAGAGGGCTTTTGGGAGCCTGATCTAATGACTATGGTTTGGCACTCAGTTCGCCTGCTCTTCTTCTATCTACTGTCTGTAGCTAGTTGGTTTTACTCATCTCCCTTCTGGTTCTCCTTTCCTGCTTAATAATATTGGAGTTCCTTGCTGTTTTATTTTGTTTTCTTATAAACCTCTTTGATTTACTGAAAGGTGGTAGAGCAAAAAACATAAACAGGCTTTGACCTCTGTTAAGCCGAACTGATTTAGTGACATCATGTCAGTGAGATGCTGGAACAGACTATCTTAGTTGGTGCACAATATCCCCCCTCTAGCCATAGCCAAACCCTGGCTAAACTCCTCCGGGTCAATATTCAAAAGCCTTTATTTGGATATTCAGCAGCACTGTCTACTAGGCAGCCTAGGTGGCCGCCTAGGGCAGCAGACCTTTGTGAGTGGCACGACAGGGTGCCCGCGGCAGGTCATGTATGCCGAAGCACATGGTCTGCAGCTTCTGACCCCTTTTCAACAGGGGTCAGAAGCGGCAGGCCATGTGTATTGAAGCAATGGGCAAAACTGAAAGGAGATATTTTTGTTAGAAAGGTAAATAAATGTAAAAGGAAACGAAGGCCAGTATGGTTCTCAAAAGAACTAGCTGAAAAGGTGAAGAAAAAGAGGGTGACCTTCATAAAATACAAGAGATCACAGAAAGAGGAAGACAACCATCAATATTTGGAAAAACGTAGAGGCTAGGAAAGTAGTCAGAAAAGCAAAGATACAAAAAGAAGAAGAAATAGCCAATACAATGTAATTGGGGGAGGGGGGAGACATTTTTCAGATATGTTAGCAAGAGGAGGAAGTGCAAAAGTGGTATCATCAAACTCAAGGGTGAAGGGGAGGAATATGTAGAAGTTGATGAGGATAAAGCGGAATTGCTTAACAAATATTTTTGTTGGGTGTTCACAGATGAAGGGCCAGGAGCAGGACCTTAGAAAACACCCACAAATACAGTAGGATCAGAAGTGAAGGGGATCTTGAATGATTTTCAGAAGACTGTGTTTGTAAGGAACTAGCGAAACTCAAAGTAGGCAAAATAATGGGGCCGGGTGGGATACATCCAAGAGTTTTGAAGGAACTTAGGGAAGTTCTAGCGGCTCCACTGTCTGACCTTTTCAATGCTTCTTTAGAGTTGGGAGTTGTCCCAGAGGACTGGAAAAAGGCACATGTGCTCTCTTTACACAAAAGCGGAAGTGAGGATGAAGTTGAGAACTACAGTCTGGTTAGTCTGACTTCTGTGGTGAGTACATGAATGGAACTGCTGCTAAAACAGAAGATAGTGAGGTTTCTGGAGTCCAATGGATTGCAGGATCCAAGGCAGCATGGATTCAGCAGAGGCACGTCTTGTCAGACAAATCTGATTGATTTCTTTGACTGGGTGACCAGAAAGTTGGACCGAGGGAAAGCCCTAGATGTGCTGTACTTAGATTTCAGTAAAGCCTTCAACACCGTTTCTGCACAGACGACTTATAAATAAATTGAGCACCCTAGGGATGGACCTTAAAATGACTGACTGGGTTAGAAATTGGTTGAGTGGGAGGCGACAAAGAGTACAGGTAAAAGGAGCTCTCTCTGAGGAGAAGGATGTAACCAGTGGTGTGGCACAGGGATCTGTCCTTGGTCTGACTCTTTAACATTTTTGTTAGTGATACTGCGGAAGGGCTGTCAGGTAAGGTTTGCCTCTTTGCGGATGATACCAAAATCTGCAATATAGACACCCAGGAAGGATTAAATAACATGAGGAGGAATCTAGCTAAGTTTGAAGAATGGTGGAGAATTTGGCAGCTGAGATTTAACACTAAAAAATGCAGGGTCATGCATTTGAACTGCAAAAATCCAAGGGAGCAGTACAGTGCAGGGAATAAAGTACTTCTGTCCACGAAAGAAAATCAGGATCTGGGTGTGATTGTTTCTGATGATCTTAAAGTGGCTAAACAGGTAGAAAAAATGACGGTGAAACCAGAAGGATACTTGGGTGCAAAGAGAGAGAAATGTCCAGCAGAAAAAAGGAGGTGATAGTGCCTCTGTATAAGTCTCTGGTGTGACCTCATTTAGAGTATTGTGTGCAATTCTGGTGACCGCACCTTCAAAAGGATGCGAACAGGATGGAGTCAGTGCAGAGGGTGGCTACCAAAATGGTCAGTGGTTATAAGGGGACAGCCTTAAAGATCTCAATATGTATACTTTGGAGGAAAGACAGGAGAGAGGAGATATGAGAGACACGTTTAAATACCTCCGTGGCATTAATGCACAATTGAAAGTAACTTCTGCAACAAGGGGCCATAGGATAAGGGTGAAAGGGGACAGACCCAGGCGTAATAAGTAAAAATATTTATTTACGGAAAGAGTGGTAGATGCATGGAATAGTCTCCCAATGGAGGTAGTAGAGATGAGAACAGTATCTGAATTCAAGACAGCATGGTACAGACACAGAAGATCTCTAAAGGAAAAAAAAGGACTATAGTAGTTGATATGGAAGGGCAGATTCGATAGGCCATATGGTCTTTTTCTGCCATCATGTTTCTATTTTCAGCTGACTTGCGCACGCACACATTTAAATTTGCAGTCTATTCTTGCCACAGTCCTACCTGTTGACCTTTTACCCCAGAGATTGACCCTCTTACCTCTCGTGGGATGCGTCCATGGTACCAGGCATGACTACGCAGATCTGAGACACTCAGTTTCAGCTCCTCCTCCAGTTCCTTATGCAGCTTCTCTGGAGAAGAGTCCAAAATGTATTTCTCCTTTGAAAACTGAGGGGAAAATGGATGCAATCAGCAAGGGAGAATTATTGCTTAAAGATCAGCAGTTCCCACCTAACCAACATGAATAAACAGAGACTCAGCCTGATTCTGAGACGTGGGTTGCGGGGCTGCATGTCCCAGTGGGACATACAGCCCCGCAAGCCGTCCGGGCCCGATTCCCCTTCCAGCTCTCCCTGTACTTCCTGAGCAGTAGGATGGAGAGAGCCAGCGTGGGGTGAGAGGGGATGAGATCTGGGTGGAGCGGGGACGGGCCAGCCTGGCAGGACATAAAGGGCTGATTCAGGTCACAGCTCTGTACGTCCTGCCGTGTCAAAGAGGACAGGCTGCTTATTCCACTTCGAAGATGGAATAAGCAGCACTGACCTGGAGACACACACCTTTCTCACCTGGAAAAATGTGCCGTGGCAGTTAAGTTTTGGTTTATAATTAACTTTTACTGCTGGTTTGATTAAAAAGGACCAAGATTTACCAGGGTCCAGGGGTCTGGTTCTTATGGCCCTGGACAGGGTATTATATGGTCCGACAAAAAATTCTTTCTACACGGGAGTGTATTTTGTTCCCCCTCACTCTTGATGTTGATGTATTGATTCGATTTGAGCCGAGTGGGAGTGGTTTTGGCTCACAGGAATTGGCTTGGTGCTTTTTGTGTTTGATTTATCTAATTTTTAGAGCCTTGTCTGGAGATGACCCCAGTTTCTTGAGTGATGTGATGTACTTGTACATTTTAGGGCATGTTTATTAAAGCACGCTGCGGGGGTAGCGTGCATTTTTGGCACCTCCCTGCATTATAACACTTGCGCTACCTGGGCAGTGCGCATCGGGGTGGCCCCTGGGCAGGGCATGAGCATTGAAAGTCTGTACTCCTAGCGCTTGGTGGGGAGCAACTAGCACTAGCACAAACCCGTATTACTAACACAGTGCTTAGTAAACATGCCCCTTTGATTCTATAATGAGTCCTTGATTTGCTGGGATTAACAGGACTTGAAGAGCTTGGGATAGAATGTGGGATCTTCAGGAAGTCGTTGAAAGCATTCATGTTCGTTTAGGCTTTTGCCTGTGCTTTTTGTTCTTTTCATGTGCTTGATTTGCCTTCCTGTTTTATTGACCATAGTTTATAAATTTAATTTGTTGATGTTTTTTTATCCTGTTTGTAGGAGTTGATAGTTTTATGTTTTTTATTCTGAACATTTTTGATCCAGTTACAATACTTCATTACTAAATTGGCAGACTATGGGGCTTGTTTACAAAGCCGCGGTAGCGGTTCGCGGTCGTTAATTGAGCCGCGAGGGGCCGCGGCTCCGATAACGACCGCGAACCGCTACCGCGGCTTTGTAAACAAGCCCCTATAAGTCAAGTAAGCAAATAATGGAGATAATTTGTTTAGGGTCTGTTTCAGGGCTTAATCTGTAGGCAAAAAAGAAGTGGGGCTGTTGGCAGGGCCGGAAGTGACCTGTGGGGGTGGAGGGCCAAGTGTTTTCATGCTTTTGTTTACAGCATGGGTGAATAAACTATCTGCTTAGACTAGGCCTAAACTAAACATGTAACTTACCTAAATAGTGGCTGAATATTTCCACAATCTGGATAATTTTCTGGCCTACTCTTGCTCCTCTTCTAACATGGCCCACAAATATATGGATAATATCTGGCCGTTTAGCCCGATATCTGTATATTTTTTGAAATGACATAGGCTGATTATGCATATGCCAGCAAACATATAATTGCCTTTGAATGGGGCATATTTATTCATTTGTCTGATAGGGTATAATTTTTCATTCATATAGAGCACGCCCAGATTCACCAATAAAAAACCTTTCCCAGCAACGGATGCAGAGCAGAAGGTTCCATTCAAATTCTAGTCTCAAATCACTGACAATACCACTAACTCCTTCTACTGTCAAACATTGTGTACAATAACACAAAACCCCGCATATGGACATTCAACACCAGCACCAAATCTAAGAACTCAACCGTACCTAGGAAAAATCAGCACTGCAAATATCCTAGAACACCAGTAACCTCTAGCTGGAAAAAGAGAACAAGCCAAACTACTACAGAACCAACATGTTAACAGACTCCCTCACCTCACCTCGGCTGCACATGGAAGAAACAGACCTAGTAAACAGACCTAGTAAAGAATAAGAAACTACAAATTAGAAAAAAATACACAGACAAAAATTCAAATGGAACCCCCCCCCCCAAAAAAAAGTCAGACACTGAAGAAAGAGAAACAGAAATGCATTTCATCTTCTACTGAACTCTAAGAAATGCACATTTTCAAAACTGACATATTTCACTCTCTAAAAACGGACACTCTTTTGCACCTTTGTTATCTGATCATTTTATTTTTCTAGTTGGTTGGTCGTGGTCTCTCTTTTCCACTTCCTCTTGTTGGTTTTCTTCTAAGTCCTTTTCCAGGATCTCATTTCCATTTTCCGTTTCTTCACGTTCCCTGTCTTCGTCCTTTCCTTCCCGACATCTCTCTCCAACCCTGATCCTTCTGTTACATCTCTTTGTCTCCATTTCTTTCATCTGCCTTTTACCTAGCTATAGATTCCATTCCTCCCTCTCCCTCCTTCATTCTTCAACCTTCCTCTTTTCACCTTTCACCTTATTACCAGCTTTCCATTTCCTAAACGTACTTCCCTAGTCCTTCCATTCCCCACCTATCTCATTCCTTCACCAGCCTCCTACATCCCCATCTTCACCCACTTCCTAGTCCCCAATTCCACCCTCTGTATGCATCCCCTCTACAGCCTCATCTAGTGCCTTCTGCCTCTCATCCCCTAATCAGACCCAGCTCATTCCCTAGCACTTATCCTCTCTACACCTACAGACCCTTTCTTATGTCTTAACTCCTAACTAGGTTTTCATTTCAGCTTTCATCTCCCCCATTTCTACTCTCTCACCTCCTTCAAGGAAGACCTGTCCCTTCCTGTGGCTTCCATCCACTCTATAGCCCTCTGTCCTTTTCAACCTCCAAGGCCCATCAAACCTTCGCCCCTCCCCATATTTCTGCACTTGGTCTGACAGTCCTACTCATGCACCTCACCCAATCACTTTGTCCCGACTGTCTTCCTAATCTCTGGTCAATTTCTTAGTCTACACTATCCCTCTAGGCAGCCCAAGTCCCCACTTTTTCAAGGTACCCAGTCCCCGAGTCCTCACTCACAATCCCATCCAAGCCATCCTCACTTAAATGCCCAATACTTATTAACCCTTCCTTTCCTCCTCCTCACCCCAGCATCCGATCTTATACCCCACCCTCTCATCCTTCCTCTGGTTATGACTTCGCTTCTTCCCCAGCTTTTACAATATCTGTCCTCTCCCCCAACATCTCATTCTTTTTCCCACCCTGATCCCAGTATTTGTCACACTAGCCCCTTTTTAGTATCAGGCCCCCCAGTCCTAAAATTAGCACCTTTCCAGTCCCAATCCTCTTCCAGTCCCAGCCCCCCTCCAGCATAAGTCCATTTCCATGTCCAGCTCCAGTATCAGCCCATTTCCAGGCCCAGTATCAGCCCATTTCCAGTCCCAGCCCCTCGCATCCCCAGTATCAGCCCATTTCTGGTCCCAATGTCCTTAGCCCCAGTATCAGCCCATTTCCATTCCCCCCCCCCCCCCAGTATCAGCCAATTTCTATTCTCAGTTCCCCCAAGCCCCATTTTCAGTCTATATCCACTCCCAATTTCCCCGTCTCAGTATCAGCCCATTTCCAGTGACAGCCCTCCTCCAGTACCAGCCTCTCCACCACCATTCTAATACCTCAGTCCTTTCCAGTCACTCCCTTCCTCTTCTACCTCAGCCTACTAGTCCCAGGCTTCCACCACCATCATATTTGTCCATTAGCCACCTCTTACCACCACATCACTTGCAGCCAACTACTTCCTCTCTACCTCTCCTTCCCTGTTCTGGAAGCCCTTTCCTTCCCTGTTCCTAAGTTAACACAGCCATGGGACCATTTTTATTTGCTCGCACAACTATGCTGTACTGAAGCCACCCGGCCACGCCATTTTTAGTAAAGCAGAAAGTGCTTATTTTGCTTACTAAAAATGCCACGGCTGGGCTGCTTCAGTACAGCACAGCTGTAGGAGCAAACGAAAATGCCCCCACGGCTGTGTTAAGAGTTAATATGGCTGCAGCAGCACAGAGAGGAGGTGGGACGATGGAATCTATACTTCTGGCCAGGCCTTGACAAATTTACTTTGTATTGAGGCGCCAGTCCAAATTCTTAGGAGCCAGTGGCTGCGACCTTCTCAGGCCCTCCCACCCCCCATTGCCTCCATCCTTCAGATGTTCTTCCATTTTCAAACTCATACATGTCTGGGGAGGGTGGAAGAGTTTGAAAAGAGACAATAATGTGTATTACTTTGGTAGTAGGGACTGTATGAGGCACCTTTAGATAGAAATATGTAGAAAGTTTCTGTGTGTGCTTGTGTGGTGCACTGGTGGTTTGGCCATCTGTGCATGGGATATGGTGGTGGATGCTTTTGTATGAGTAGGGTGCAGGGCTGTGGTGCATGGGTTGCCTCTATGTGTGTGCTGCAGAGGTAGGGTGCCTGTGTATGTATATGTGAGTACTGTGTGGTGTGGAGGTGAGGTGTCTATGTGTGTGTGCAAGTGTGTTTGTGCATGCCTGTAATATGGAGGTGGGGTGCCTGTGTGTGTGCCTCTGTCATATGGGTATGAGGTGCTTGTGTGTGCAAGCAGGGCCGGCCCAACCATTAGGCAAACTAGGCAGCCGCCTTGGGCAGCAACTTCTAGGGCCAGCAAAGAGCAGGGAATTCAAAGCTAAAGAATAGATTCTGACAGCCAGGGAGACATAAGGTTTAACATTTGTCTAGGGTGCCAACACCCTGAATGAACTTGGGGGCTGGCCCTGTGTGCAAGTGTGTTCTGGGTGGGGGATGCACCTGTTGGCATATATACACACGTGTAGTTAACCTTTTAACTTTCAACACCCTGCACTCTTCCCTCCCCCTTCCAACCCCTCCCCATGCTCTTTTCCCCTTCCAGACTCTTTTCCATTCTCTCTCCCCCCTAGCACTCCCACCCCCTGACCTCCATTACCCCATCCTTCTTTTTTGTTTGTTTTTAAATCTACTGCCCCTTTAAATGTTTGCTACCTCACTCTCTCCCCTCCCCATCTAACCTTTTCAGCACAGCCAACTACCTTCCAAGCTTTCACTTCCTGACCTGCCCATGGGCAGAGGGGCTTTTGCCACGATCCCTCCTTCTCTTCTTCCCGCGGGAGATCCCGCAGGCAGCCTGCTGCCTCTAAGCCACATGTTCTTCCCATGGACATCCGTTCTCCCACAAGTCGAAGAGGAGGAATCACGGAAAAAGCCCCATCTGACTGCCTGTGGGAGATTGGATCCCTGCGGGTATAGAGAAGGGGTTTCATTCTCTGCCTCCAATCGTGCATTTGTGTGGGGGGAGGGGTAAGATGGGATCCCCGTGGGCACCTGGCATTTTTTAACCCCTGCTTCTGCTGCCTCAAGAAATGCTGGAACGCCATTCCACCCCGTTCTGCTGCAAATTAAGCCCTGGTGCGCTAACATTGCTGCCATTGTAGTCTCTTAGGTGTGTATTTTGCCTCATTAAATTCCGACCAATGTAAACGTACATGCATGGCATGAGTGTGCACATGTGTAAAGTTTGGGTGGGACACACAACTATGTGCATCGATTACGAAATACTATAATTTATGGGCATACTTGGAAAATGTAGATGGGGCATTTACGCTGGTGTAAATCTCCGGTGCATTTTCTGCCACTTACTCTAGTCTTTTATAAAGGCAAATAGGTACTTCCTTGTCTTTATAAAATAGCACCTACATACCTCCCTACCTATGGTGAAGAGTTATAAAATTCATCTCATTTGTCTGAGGTTATGTGCAACTGGAAGTTTTTTAAAGTACATAGCTATAAAGACACTAGAAGAAAAAGTTCTCGTTGCCCTATATGCAACCGACATCATGAGCCGGAGAAGTGTTAGGCTACAGAGAGATATTGCAAACAGAACCAAGAAGGTGATAATACCTAAGAAAGCTCTGGACAAATACAATCCCCCAGTAAAACTACTGTTGAAATTATTTGACTGCATTATTCAACCAATCCTCTTTTATATGGGAGTGAGATCAGGGGTCTGCTATTAACTCCAAACTATACAAAATGGAAGAAAACCCTAGTGGAAACCCTGCATCTCCTGTTCTGCAAATGCTGTGTGCCCACAGATTCCCCCCCCCCCTCCCCCAGCCCCTGTGTAGAGCAAAACCGGGATGCTTCCTCTTACAATGGACATTCAAATTCCGATGTCATCTTAGTAACAATGCTACAAACTCCCTCCACTACTGATCACTCTGAAGTAACCAAAGTTTCTGAAAAAACACACTCAGTACATATACTGCAAACCTGCCATACCAAAACAACACTAACACACATTACACAAATGACAGCAATACGGTTTATAACAACATTCCAACATGCCTCAGAACACCAATCCACCACCTGTTACGAGATGATCGGAAAGTAGAACTGCTGCAGGTCTCTACACAGTAAGCGCACATTAGCTGAGTGTCTGACTTCAATCACCTATGTAGAATGCAGACAAACCCTCACTAAATACAGACCAAGGGACAGTAAACCAGAAATAGAAACATGCCGTCAAAAGCTGAACAGGAAAGCCCAAGAAGCCAAACTCTGCACCCTGGAGAAACAGAGACAGAGATGCAGTTCCTATAAACTATGCAAAATACAAAGATATCGGAGGTGCACATTTCCAAATCCCTCCCCATCCCTTGGTTAAAATAAAGGGTTTCTGACTCCAGTCCCATCACCCACACCCCTCGCCTTTCCAGAATAGCTGATGGGTAATGGGGAGCAGGAGCAATATCTGGTTACTCCCTGACCAGGGCCGGCGTTAGGAAGTGGCAAACAGGGCACTTGCCCTGGGCCCCCATGTCACAGGGGGCCCAGAATGTCTAACACTGGCCCTGCCCCTGACCTTAGTCTCTCAAGTCAATCCATTATCCTTTCATCCGCTCGGACGGATACTTTCTCCAATTCTTTAACTTCTTTTGCCTACTCCATCTCTCCTGAGAAGCTATTTCATGCACCCATCACCCTTTCTGTGAAGTATCTGCATCATGGCTCTTTGTCCTATAAACTCTTTTTGTTGAAAAGTGCTTTCTTTTCTTACCCTCTTTATGACTGATTAGTACTTGAACACCTGTATCCTCATTCCCTTCTGCTCTTGGATATTCATGATTAGGCCTTAATTTACTAAGGCTTTTCTCCCATTAGATGTCTATGGGAAAGGAAGGCTGAGAATCAGGACTCTGGTGCAGACTATGTACTATGCTAGCAGCCCTCCTCTGCATTGTCTCTGTCTTCTTTTTGAAGACGTGGTCTCAAGAGTTACATGCAGTAGTTCAGGTGGGATATCACCAATGACCTGAAGAGAGGTATTATCACCTTCTTGGTTCTGTTTGCAATATCTCTCTGTAGCCTAACATTTCTCCAGCTCATGATGTCGGTTTGCCCCACTGTGTGCCCATTTGTTCTGAGGTGGGGGGGGGGGGGGGGTAAAGCTTTTGAAGTTATTACTATAATTAGCAAAAATAAATCATACACTGGCACCTGGTCGTGGCTTTAAAGAAGACTCGAGATCTCCTCCTACAATCAGACCCCCAAAAACAAACTCAAACTCTCTCTACTTCAAACTCTCTCTACTTTAGGTCTGCAAAAGCATTGATTAAGATGTCCCTAAGCATAGCCTGGGGAGTCAGGCAGGACAGCCCAGGCCTCCATTCTCCCGTGAGGGCAGTAAGGCCTGAGCAGATGCTGTTGCTATAGCAACCTCTTCCGCCACTTATTGCACAGGGCGTGTTCAGCCCTTTACGGAAGGGACTTTACAATTCCGAGAACTATATCGTTTCAGCCTGGCTTCTTGGCTTAGAACTGCTCCTTTGGTATTCCTATTTTGTTGGGTTCTTTTAAATTTTGTTGCTGAGGCTCATTCTCGCTCTGTCATCTCTCATTATCTGCCTCAGTCGTTTCTTTCATACAGCCGCACAAACTGTGAAACAACATACTGTAGGACATTAATTCACACACATCCAGTGACACGTTCATGCACACCTACCTACCCAGGAGTGGAGGAGTGCCTAATGGTTAAAGCACTGGCTTGGGCACCGAGAGACCAGGGTTTGATTCCCACTAGCACTCCTTGTGGCCTTGGGTAAGTCACTTAACCCTCCAGGGCCTCAGAAGCATTCAAGTTATCATTGTCCCTGTTTAATGTACATTACCAAGTTGCAGTGTAAACTGCTTTGGATCAAGTGGTATAAAAAACCTGTTAAATAAATACACTGTAGCATGTGTACACACTATGATGTCCATTGTCCCTTGTAATAAACAATCTACATTACTTGTCCATTGTCCCTTGTAATAAACAATCTACATTACTAGACTACCTTTCTAGATAGACTTGCTGGTGCATTTTCCAGTATTAATGACTTCTCACCACTCATGAGAGATTGTACTTTGCAGAAAGAACAAAGCCGACTTGTAAAATTGTGGCTAATTTTTTATAAAGCTACAATAGTCTGTTTGGGAATTATAAAACATGGGTCCCATCTTTGATCCATGACCATTAAATCCTCCCTGATCCATGAAAGCCATATATTGAGCAGAGATTTAAATCAGAACCATGGATCACAATGCTCTGATCCACATAGTTACATCTCTGTCCCCAGGGATACTGTAGTGCAAGGCCCATTTTCTCAGGGTTTTCGTGGCAATGCTGACATTGAAAAGGTGTCTGCAGATCCCTATTAACTCATGTAACTCCGAGACTGCTGCATCCGCTCTCAGACTCCTATTGGCTGAAGATGATGTCATTCCTCACAGGGAAGAGAAGATGCTATTGGAGGCGGTGCAGAGAGGCTGCTGTCAACTGCAAACTGTCCGTCAAAGCACATTTCACTTTGTGCTTTGAATGGAATTCTCATAAAGAGAAAAAGCGGGCAAAGTCAGGTAGCATCCCCTATTTGACCCCAACAATGCCTGAGCCCTCCCCACTATGGACCCAAGCAGTTCCCAATCCCTGCTCTCCCTCATCAATGGGTCTAGCAATATTTGGGCATCTCCCTCCCAAACTGCTTGGCCGCCAACCCCAATAACCTTGGTGCTTCCTGTGCCCCAGTCAATTCCTACCTCCCACAGAGCCTGAGCCTCCACCTCACCTCTGACCCCTTCAGTGCCTATGCCTGAGACTCTATTTCACCATTAACCCTTGCAGTGCCAGAGCTTCTCTCTTATCCTCTTTCTGTAAGAGACCAAGCACAGCTGCATGGGATCGCCTCTGATGATGGGGATGCGGGAGACTCAGGGCATGGAAAAGGAGTATTTCATAACTCCTGATGCCGTGTTTTGCAGAGACTGAACGCCCTTCTCAGTGAAATCTTCAGACCCTCTGCCTTTTTCCACCTGCTGTCATTCATCACCCACCTCTCCCCCCTCCCCCTGCCCCCGATCTCCTTAGATCCACAGCATTTCTATCTCTTGGTATTTGCTGTATCTGTGTTCTCTGATTTCCAGGATGCCTCTGTCTTTTCATTCCATGTTAGAGAGGGGGCGACAGTTTCAGCTCATCAACCAAGACGATGTCCTATAGAAAGGATCCCCCCGTCCTACCTGCACCTGCATGAAGGAGCCTCGATAAAAGCAGCAGGCAGCTGCCGACAGGGCACTCCAGAGACTGCACCTCTCCGTCATGGCTTGAGAAGCATTGCATTGAGAAGAATAAAGTGAACGGTGCTGTCCTCGGAGCTATGCCTTAGCTCGTTTCCGTGGATTCACTTGCGTCTGTAGGAGCATAGGCACCTCTGTCTCATGCTGCCTCTGGGTCCAGGCATTACCTCATCTCTTGTCAAAGGAGCCGGTGGGAAGGGCTCCTGCAGTCCAATAGCCTGCAAGCAAAGCTTACCCAGGCCCTCCTCTTGTGTCGCTCCCCCCCCCCCTCCTTTAGGCTGATGGGACTGAGGTGGGGAAGACAGTCGCATAGAACCAATCTCTTTCTGGAGACTCAGGTATTAGAGAGGAGGATGCGTCTGTCCTTTATCTTTTCACACCTGCAGTTCATTTTGGTGTGAGAACAGCTTTGGGTTCGTTACTGCAAAATGAACCGGAACTGGGAGTAACTATGGATTAATACCAGCAGATCTGGAAAGCAGATTTGCTTCTGAAATGCATCATTCTGGGTGTAACTGATACTGACTTAAAAATATATGAATGGAGGTTTGTAGATAATTCCAGAGCAAAGTTTGAAGACGGGTGGAAACCACTGCATATTTAATTTTGGAATTGTTCTGCAGTGTGAATAGACTAGGGAGCAATGTCAGATTAACCAAGCCAGAGGTGAATGCTGTCTGTATTGCAGCCTTTTGGTGCAAGCCAGGAGTTTTTCATTCCCTGGCTTTCTTCAGATGGAAGGCTGCGGCTATCTTCTCACTTGTTGCTGCTATTATACATGCATGTCTTTCGCTCACCCCCAAGACCATACCAAGCTAGAAATGTACCCTTTCACAAACCTGGTGCCCCCCACCCCCCACCCCCCATTCAGCTATGTGCAGGAACGTGCTCTTTTTGAACTTCCTGGAAGCCCCAGTGATCACATCAGCACCCCTTCTGTACTTGCGTCCTGTGCGTCCACACTGCTCATGTGCCATTTATTATAGTGCACAATGTCTATCCCATTTGTCCAGGGACAGCCCCAGAGCTGGTTCAAGGTGTTGACGCCCTAGGCAGACCTGAAGCTTTGTACCTCCCCTGGCTGTCAAAATCTATTGTTTAGCTTTTGAATGCCCTGATCTTCTCTGCCCCCCCCCCCCTTTGAAGTTGCTGCCCTAGGTAACTGCCTTGTTCGCCTAATGATTGGGCTGGCCCTGCATTTGTCCAAATGTATTATGTTATTCCAATATAAAGGCATCACCTTCTATTTATTTTTTTTTCTATTTATCAATTGGATTAACATAACATAATGACTGCATTGTCCGAAGTGTGTCGCCAGGCCGACCCAAGGATATTTGATACCTAGGTAAACCTTTGGCCTCTTTCCCCCCCACCTCTCATCCCCACCCAGGATGTCTCAAGGCAATCTGCTGACTGAGGCAGAGGATGAGATGGAACTGCCCCCTTGCCTCCCAAAACACCCAATAGGGAGGCCTTCTCAGAGCTATGGCTGGGAGTGAGAAGGGAAGGTGGGTCCCTTCACACAAAGTTTGGCAAAAGGTTGCCCCAAGAAAAAAGAATGTAACTTATATTCTCAGGCTATATAATAAAGAAATTAGAACTTTGTAATTGCTGATTTTTTTTTTTAGTGCCATCAAGTCAGTGTTGACTCCTAGCGACCCAGCTACCTCTGGGTTTTCTTGGCAATGTATCACTGGAAGTAGATTGCCAGCCTTTTCTTCTGAGGCAATGGAGGGTAAAGTGACTTGCCCAAAGTCACAAAGAGTGCCAGTGGGAATTGAACCCTTGATCTTCTGGGAATTAGGTAGTTGCTCTAACCACTAGGCTACTCCTCCACTCCAATTGCTGATTACACTCAGCAAAAAAATATATGTACTGCATCCACAAAAGTTCCCCTTGTATACCACTGGGTGCAGAGCAGAAATAAGACATTTCTCCATAGAATCCAGAAGATCTCTGAGGGAGAGGAAGGGTCAGTCTACCCATCCATAAGAAGTTCTACTGACCCTTCCTCTCCCTCAGAGATCTTCTGTATTTGTCTCCACCACCTCTACTGTGAGGCTGTTCCATGCTTTCACTGCCCTTTCTGTAAAGAAATATTTCCTGCGTACTCCTGAGTCTATCCTCCTTCTCCATGGACAAGAAGTCTGGATCAGCCACACCTAGGTGTGTCATCCTCAGTGACCGGATTAGCTGTCACAGAGCTCAGAGGCTCAATGGCACACGGAGTCTGCACACTACGAAGGCAGGCCCGAGGGCAGTGAACACTGGTGCCATGTTTCCCATGGACACCGGTGTCATAGCTCTGCCTACCACTGACGATGATGAGACTCGCCCAGGGGGGCCAGCACAAGGGCAGTAAACACACCTACAGCTCATCCTCCTCCCCACTCCTCTTCAGTGGAGCCTCCAAGGAAGAGACAGAGCCACAGCAAGCAGACCAGCAAAACGTCGGCAGAGCATTCACACGCCCCAATGAAGGACAACCAAGCAAGCACAGCCTCACCACCACTAAACACGGCGCAGCATTAGGATGTGCTCGATCTCTGGGAGAAATTCATGGCACAGCAGCTCCTAGTCACACAGCGGCTATGAGCACCTGCTCCAGCCGCCCCAGTGGTCAGCCTCAACACCATGCCAGTCCAGCAGCCACTCCACACGACTTCCATGGCAACATATGCTCAACCCACCCCGCTAGAGGCCCTCCACATGGATGAGGAAGGCAAGATTCAGGACTCCGATGTCTCCAGCTGGAACTCAGCCAGCAACAGCAGAGCACAGACATATGCCTCACCACGATCACCGGGCATTCCCTTGGATGCCCTACCTTCCCCACCACTCCCGACCTCCCCTCTGGAGGACCTCACCTACCCTAAATTTCTGCAGAAGCTCTTGGTGCAGCTGGGAATATCTCACCTAAGGACATGCCAGACCCCAGAAACAAAGTCCTTTGACTCTTAAAATACTTGGACGCATCTAAGACCATGGTGACGGTACCAGTACACAAGGCGCTACTAGACTGCAAAGACAAACTGTGGCAGATCCCTGCAACGGCACCAACCACAACCAAAAGACTCAATGTAAAGTACCAGGTATAGCTTCAAAAAGTCACAGCTACCGCATGTCCATTGTCATCGAGTTGGCACTGAAGAGGGCCAAAAGCTCATGCCAGCACTCGAATAGCATGCCGGGCAAAGACCAGAAAATCCTAGACGGCATCAGAAAGAAAGTGTTCCTGGGCACCATACTGAACACCAGGATCACCTCACACCAGTTCCAGACAGCGGCGGCAGGGCAACAGCAGACAGCCGAAATGTGCCCCCCAAGCCTTTGCGCCCTGTGCAGCTGCACCGCTTGCACAGGGCTAGGTACGGTCCTGTTTGCACACCAAGAAACTAAAAGACAGCAAGAACTAACAGCACAGTTTATAAAACTAAATTAGAACTAATTTTTATGCTGTTGTTATAAACTGCGTTATGGTTCTTGATTTTTCTTTTTCAATATATATTTTGCATCCACAATAGGTGCAGAGCAGAACCAGGACATTCACCCACAGAACTCAATATCTAAAAAAAAAATCTGATTCTGATCATCTCACTAACAACAAGAACAACAACCACTATTCTCCAGTACCAGGCATATTGTGAACTAATACAAAACCCTACAACAAAGAGCAAACCTACCATACCATACCATATCAGCACAAACTTCCAAAATTCACATAAGGAGTCCATCCAAAAAAAGCATCACTGTAAGTACTACAGTGGGCCCTGGAACATCCATACACCTATTTGAAAAGCTGAAACAGTCAAATTACTACAGTACAGTATAGATCTTTATGTACAAACGCCATGTTAACAGAACACCTGACCTCAGTCACACACTCACAACATCGACCCTCACCAAGTACAGAATAAGTAACCACAATCTAAAGTAGAAACCATTTAAACTGAAATCCCAAGAAGCCAGAGTCCACATGCGGTGCAACATCAGATAAATAAGAGATGCAGTTCTCCAATACTGTGTAAAATATAAAAATAGCACAAAGTCCAATCACTAAAATGAAATAAAATTATTTTTTCTACCTTTGTTGTCTGACCATTTTATTCTCTGATCATGCTAGTCCCAATCTGAGAGCTTCTGCTTTCCTGTCTTCTCTTAACTCTCTTTCTGTGGTCTTTGGTCCATCTGCCATTTCTTATCTCTTCTTTTGTTTTCTTCACTTCCTTCCATCAGCCCAGTTCCAGTAACACTCCCCAGTATCAGCTCCCTTTCCAGTCCTCCCCTCCCAGTACCTTCCATTGTCAACCGCCTTGCATTCCCATGTCTGCCACTGGTGTCCATTCCCTTCCAATCCCCTCCTTCCCCACTGTCCAGCCCCTTCTAGTCCAAATACCATCCCAGGTATCAGCTCACGTCCACTCTTAGTGCCACCCCCCCAGTCAGCTCCCTTCCAGTCACCCTACCCTCTGTCCATTCCCCTTCCAGTGCCATTTGCACATGTCAGCTCCCTTCCAGCCTCCTCCCCATTACCCAGCCACCTACCACTCCCATCCCCAAGAGTCAGCTCCCTTCCAGTCCCCCTTCAGTACATCCCAGGTGTCAGCTCCATTCCAGCCCCTTCCTTCCACCATGTCAGCTCCCTTTCTGCCCCCTCCCTTCCTACCCCCTATCCTGGCAGACCCTCTCGGTATCCGCTCCCTTCCAGTCCTATTCTACCATCCTCCCGCATCAGCCCATTTGTAGCCCTAGCCCCTAGTTTTCTTCCAGGGCCAGCAGCACTCTCCTCCCCTCCCCCATTAGCCCATTACCAGTCCCAGCCCATTTCCAGTCCTATCCCCCTTATCAGCTCACTCTAGTCCTAGCCCCCCAATCAGTCCATTACCAGTCCTAGCTCATTTCCAGTGTTAGCCCCCCATCTGCCCATTATCAGTCCTACCCCCCCCCCCCAATAAGTCCATTTCCAGACCTAGCCCCCCAATCAGCTCATTACCTGTCCTAGTCCCCCTAATTAGCCCATTTCTAGGCCTAACCCCCCAATCAGCCCATTACCAGTCCTAGCCCCCCCTCCCGATCAGCCCATTTCCAGTTCTATCCCCATCAGCCCATTTCCAGTTCTACCCCCCATCAGCCCATTTCCAGTCCTAGCCCCCCCATAGCCCATTACCAGTCCTAACCCCCCATCAGCCCACTTCCAGTTCTAACCCCCCATCAGCCTATTTCCAGTCCTAGCCCCCCCCCCCAGCCCAGGGAAATTCAAAATATAACCTGGCTGCAGAAGCTGCTGGCGCTGCCACCGCAGCAGCAGCAGCAGAAGCAGAATGAAGTGCCTCACGGCCATGGTCCCCCCCACCTCCCCGAAAGAGCCCGCCTTGTATTTCCCTCAGTGTCGGCTTTTCAGAGCTGCGAAGGGAGAGTTTCCCTTTCTTGCGGCTCTGTTAAAGCTGAGCCCGCTGGCGCTGATGGGAATACAAGGAGGGCTCTGCCGGGGAGGTGGTGGGGGGTCGCGGGGCACTTCATTCTGCTGCTGCTGCAGAGGCAGCAGCTCCTCTGATCAGGGTTTTTTTTTTAAGGCTGAGTGAAGTGGTCTTTTTGGGGGCAATTTTTGCTGCCGCCAAAAAGTTGCTGCCTGAGGCCACCGCCTCACTTGGCCTCATTATAGAGCTGCCCCTGACCCTCCCCATTGCTGTCCCTCCCTCCCCTCCCTCAACCCTCCTTTGTTTTAGTTTATGCTAATAACCTACCCACTCCCCCCCCCCCCGAATTCCACCTCGCCGTTAGGTCTAATAACATCTATGTACACACATATCGTTTAATGTAACACTTATTACTCATACTGTTCAATGTAACCTTGCTCGTATCGTGCGATCCACTGTCCTTCTACATATTCCTTCCCTTCACCCTTGAGTCTCACAATACCAGCTTCACACTTCCTCCTGTCACTAACAGACCTAAAAAAAAGTATATCAGTGACAGTAAGTATTTCTCTATCCTTGGGGAACTTACAATTAGGGGTGTGCAGGCCAAAAATGTTTGTTTAGTTTCTTGTATTGTTAGTAGGATTATTCATTTTGTTTTGTTTTGTTTTTTTGTTTGTTTTAGGGGACATGTCTTTAATAGTGCACACTATCACTCAATAGCCTTCTGATCTGGAGTCCAGAATGGCAGCCCTGGAGTGCAGTTTGTCTGCCTTCATGGACCAGCAGCTGGCACTGTTGTCCTGCACGATCGGTTCATCCACCCCGACCACCAGGCCCTCGACATCCAAGACGTCCCCGGAGGCCAATCCAATCCTTTAGGTCCTTTGGCCTCGAGTCCATCCTCGGTCAAGGTCATGATATGAGTCCCGCTCGACGGGACCATAGTCATCCCTGGCAAGTTTGCTGTGCACTGGCCACAGGGCATCGGGGGCCTCGAGGCCCACATAGCAGCCCTCTTACGAGTCCTCGATGGACAACTCCGAGTGGGAGATGGAGGACGAGGAGTCCCCCGATACCCATCGCCACCATGACGTCACATCTGACTGTCCTGTCTCAGAGCCTCGACGGTGGTCCCCACCCAAGGATACAGACCTCCTTGATTTTGTCAAGAACATTTCTAAGGCACGGGCGTTCCCAACCAAGTTGGAGGAGGACCCTCCGGCGGATGAGTTGGAAATCGTCCAGTACGAGGCCCCTCCGCGGGAATCGCTTTTGTTTGTTTTAGGGGACATGTCTTTAATACTGCACACTATCACTCAATAGTGTGCACCATGGACAAAGAGTGAGAACGATCACTCAGTAATGAGCACTGTTACTCAACTGCATGAAAATGATGACATTTTGGGGATTTTTCTTTTGTTTTCATTTAAAAATGACACAAAATGATATAGGAAATGTTGTTTTAAATGACTGTACATCCGTACTTACAATCTAAGTTTTGTTTCCTACGCAATGGAGGGTTAAGTGACTTGCACAAAATCAAAAGGAGCATTAGTGGGTTTTGAAACCTGACTTCTATGATTTGCAGCGCTGCAGTATTAGGCTACTTCTCCACAGCTTAAAAATTGAAATATGTGAACAAAATTTGCATGGAATTCCAAAAATCCACACTCTGCATCCAGAGCAATTCCAGAGAAATAAAAACAGTCATGCATTTCCCCCTGTACTGAGCAAATTATAAAGATAGTTGACGTCAATTTCAAAAATGGAGATAGTCTAGCTTAATTTTCTAATTGTCTCTGTTTCTGCTTTCCTCTAACTGCCTTCTTTTAACTCTGTTCCCAGGGTCTTCTATCCATTTGCCATTTCTTTTTAATCCTCTTGCCTTCATTTCCTCCCTTACATTTATCTCTAACATTAGTCTTTCACTTTGAATTTACTTCCATTTATTTCTCTTGTCTTTTGATCTACTCAGATTTCACCCCTTGTCACCATTCATTCCTCAATCTCTTTCTTTTATTTTTTTACTATATCTACCTACAGCTTTTCATCTCCCTCACTCCATCTCTCTCCTTCCCCAGCCTCTTACTAACTCCCTCTCTTTCTCCATCTCCTCCGTGCTGTGTTCAGCATCTTGCTCTCTTCCCTCCCCCAAGCTCCATGTCTAGTATTTCCCCTTCTCCGCCTCCCCCTGTAGACCAGAATCTCCCCTTCTATACCCCACCATTATCTCCCCTTCTCTTTCCCCTGCTTCATGTCCAGTAGCTCCCTTTCCTTCCATAGCGACACCAGGTGTCCAATATCTCCCCCTCTTTGGTATCAGCAGGATCAGAGATATTCCAGATCTTTCACTGGTGGTCTGTCTTTGGTACAAAAAAACTCAGTTGTTATCCTCTTCCCTCGGAATAAAGATGCTAGAATAAGAGTGAGAGAAGCAGCCCGGAGGACGTCACCAGGTGTGGCTGACTCAATCCTGCTGGTCCATGGAGAAGCAGAAGAGCATACAGGCCCTGCCCAGGTGAGCAGAGAGAGCTCTCGCCATGCTACCATGCAGAGGTGGGACGGGAAGGGGAGAGAGGGAAGTGTAATAATTTGCACAAACCAGAATTCCACCACGCTACAGCTTACTGTGACTTGCCCATGAATCACAAGCTGTCATGAGTTCTATGGTGTCTTGTCAATGTGGAAGAAGCAAAAGAAAGGACAAATTAGCCAGCAAAGAGAGAAGAGAAAGGGCTAAACTCACCTCCACGTGCTCACTGCCCCAGTCCAGATCATTCTGCAGACTGCAAGAAAGCAAAAGAGAGACTCTTATTGACGGTGCACGGACCACACTGCGTACAGGTTTGCCTGTACCTCTGTGACTGCTGAAACCACAGCTTCTAAGAAGAGGCATCCAGGACTGACCTAACCATCAGGCAAATTAGGCAGCTGCCGAGGGTTGCAGCTTTAAGGGAAGAGGGGGGGGGGGGGAGGTAGCAAGAGCTTCTGCATTCAAAGAAAAACAAAGGGGTCAATATCCAGGGCACTAGATATTTAAATACCACTGCAGTCAGCCGTAGCATTTAAATATATTCTGGATATTCAGCGATGCTACCCTTACAAGCGACAGTATCCAGATCGTGGTTTCCTCTGAATATACAGATCGTGGAGCCATGGAGCATCCCAAAGCTCTCCAGATAATTAATCCTGCTGGAATTCTGCACACAATAATTCAACAGTTTGCAGCTTTTTGTTAATTTTTTTGTGTTGCATTTTAAATTAAGTATCGTTCAAAAACAATATGCTTTGCTATTCTGACAAACAAACCATGCAGGATTTTGCATCATTCAGACCTTATGAAACAGACCTTTGAATTTCGTGTGCAGACTTCCAGTAGTGCCTGGGCAGACCGTGGGGAAATTCACTAGCACGATCCAGTACTGCTGCATCTATCTTTCAGTGCCCTTATAATACAGTGATTATCCTAAGGTTGTCTGAAAACTGACCCAAATGTTTTCTGACGGCCACACAAACTCAGAGAACCATCAAAGTACAGTTGTACCCCAGAGGGTAGAAACTTTCACATAGCCCATTTCCCTCGGTACATGACTGTTAAAATTACCTTTATGACTGTATATGCATGTACAAAACAAAGTCTATTATTTAAAAGCATAGGGCTCGATATTCCGCATGATTAACGCAGTTGGCAGACCTGCTAACTGCGTGAATCGCGTTGCCCAGGATATTCAATGGCATTAATGCTGTTAGTGCTTCTGAGTATCCGCAGTGCCACCGCTGCATGTGCCAATGCCAGTTGGCTAGTACCGGGGCATCCAGGGGTGGATGAGGGTGGCACCCGGCGATAACTGGGCAGCAGTGATATAGAGCTATGGCCCAGTTATCGCTGAACAGCGAACGTTAGGTACTTTAAAGGTTGCCCTAACTTTCGCTGCAGAAGCTAGCCCATCAGAGGCTGAATATCGCCTCTGCCTCATTAGCTTCGTCACTATCTGGCTGACCCGGATATTCATTGCCGGTGGCCGGGTACGGCTCTGGCATTGACTTTCTGGGTCTAAAGTTCACTGGCAACGGCAAATTGCTTTAGCAGCGCTATTCACTGCCGCTGAATATCAGGCCCTAATGTCCAACTACGCACTTTAACAGGCTTGTTCTGGAAGGGCTGGTGTTGGGGTGATGATGCTTATTGTGTTTAATTATTTACAGAGCTGCGTATGCCTTGTAGCGCTATAGAAATGATTAATAGTAGTAATTATCAGAATTTCAGGGAAGGAGGTCTAATGGCCTGAAAGCTAATTGAAGGGAGGGGGACGCAAGGCTGAAGGTTTGCCTGGGGTACTTTATACCCATCAATTCTCCAGGTTTTCTGAATCAATCCCCAGCTTCCTTTGTGACAAGACCAGAGAATTACCAGCAGTCCCTGCACCCAGAAAACAAAGCCGATCTGCATCTCGTTTCCACAGTAGTTTTCTACGCTTCTGCACCTTAGGAATTCACCACACTAATGAGGGCTGGCAGGAGAAAAGAAATACAACGTACTGCTCCTTATTATATAGCACAATTCTGGGTAGTTCTTGGACTAATGTATCTCCAGTACTGAGACCTGACTGCATTACCTGCTCTGTATGATAGTGCCTGGGAATCCCCAGCGCTGCTGCACTACTGCATTAAGCTCTGTATAACGGTGCCCTGGAATCTCCAGTCCTAGGACACAACTGCATCACCCCTGCTCTTTATTACAGCATACAGGAATCTCCAGCCCTGGGGCACAAATGCATCACCTGTTCTGTATCATGGTGCCCAGGAATCTCCAGCCCTGGGGCATGAATGCATCACCTGTTCTGTATCACGGTGCCCAGGAATCTCCAGCCCTGGGGCATGAATGCATCACCTGTTCTGTATCACGGTGCCCAGGAATATCCAGCCCTGGGGCATGAATGCATCACCTGTTCTGTATCATGGTGCCCAGGAATATCCAGCCCTGGGGCACAAATGCATCACCTGTTCTGTATCACGGTGCCCAGGAATCTCCAGCCCTGGGGCACAAATGCATCACCTGTTCTGTATCACGGTGCCCAGGAATATTCAGCCCTGGGGCATGAATGCATCACCTGTTCTGTATCATGGTGCCCAGGAATCTCCAGCCCTGGGGCACAAATACATCACCTGTTCTGTATCACAGTGCCCAGGAATATTCAGCCCTGGGGCATGAATGCATCACCTGTTCTGTATCATGGTGCCCAGGAATCTCCAGCCCTGGGGCACAAATACATCACCTGTTCTGAATCACGGTGCCCAGGAATATTCAGTCCTGGGTCACAAATGCATCACCTGTTCTGTATCACGGTGCCCAGGAATATCCAGCCCTGGGGCACAAATGCATCACCTGTTCTGTATCACGGTGCCCAGGAATATTCAGCCCTGGGGCATGAATGCATCACCTGTTCTGTATCATGGTGCCCAGGAATATTCAGCCCTGGGGCACAAATGCATCACCTGTTCTGTATCACGGTGCCCAGGAATCTCCAGCCCTAGGGCACAAATGCATCACCTGTTCTGTATCACGGTGCCCAGGAATATTCAGCCCTGGGGCACAAATGCATCACCTGTTCTATATCACGGTGCCCAGGAATATTCAGCCCTGGGGCATGAATGCATCACCTGTTCTTTATCATGGTGCCCAGGAATCTCCAGCCCTAGGGCATGAATGCATCACCTGCTCTGTATCATGGTGCCCAGGAATCCCCAGCCCTGGGGCACAAATGCATCACCTGTTCTGTATCATGGTGCCCAGGAATCTCCAGCCCTAGGGCATGAATGCATCACCTGTTCTGTATCATGGTGCCCAGGAATCTCCAGCCCTGGGGCACAAATGCATCACCTGTTCTGTATCATGGTGCCCAGGAATCTCCAGCCCTAGGGTATGAATGCATCACCTGTTCTGTATCATGGTGCCCAGGAATCTCCAGCCCTGGGGCACAAATGCATCACCTGTTCTGTATCATGGTGCCCAGGAATATTCAGCCCTGGGGCATGAATGCATCACCTGTTCTGTATCATGGTGCCCAGGAATATTCAGCCCTGGGGCACAAATGCATCACCTGTTCTTTATCATGGTGCCCAGGAATCTCCAGCCCTGGGGCACTAATGCATCACCTGTTCTGTATCATGGCACCCAGGAATATTCAGCCCTGGGGCATGAATGCATCACCTGTTCTGTATTATGGTGCCAGGAATCTCCAGCCCTAGGGCATGAATGCATCACCTGTTCTGTATCGCGGTGCCAGGAATCTCCAGTCCTGCGCTACTGTGATAAAAAATATATATTTTTATAGAGATTTTCTTCGGTGATATAGTTAAACAAAAGGAAATGTGAGAAAGAAGGCAATGCCTTAGATATCCTGAGATACAACAAAAGAGCAGGTCCTGAAAAAAATAGTAGAGCTCCAAAGTAGACTTTTTGTCAGACAAGTTATCTCCAGGCAAGGGCACCTTAACTGGAGGTTTGTGTCAATTTAATCAATTGCAGCATAACATTTAAGACTGCTAAAGGCACAACATTTCAAAGATAGAAGTACTTAGCTGAAGTTGCCCATACAGTGCAGCAACAAACTGGCACAGTGGCAAAACGACACAATTCTGCGTTTCGGGTCATCACATTTCTAAGACCCTGCTTCAGGTTCTCCAATTCAGCTTGATTAGGGGCTGGCAGTGTTCTATGACCCTTGGGGAATTTTTGGAGTGATTTAGATATCCTGAGAGCAATATCAATCCTAACATTCATGTCTTATTTCAGATGCTCCTTTTGGATGGGATCCTGGCCATGAGGTCATTTTTGGGATGATTTTATAAGGGACATGATAAAGTTACACACTACTTACGTGCATAAATCCCTATTTTAAAGAACTTGATGTCTGCTTAAGGCATTTGCAATCTGTAGGTACATGCGTAAGTTGTATTCCATGTACTTCGCTTGGGTGTACCCAGGGGCAGAACCTAAATTTACATGTAAATTATGAAAATGGTAGAACTTGAATGCATTTCTAAAGAATCTAGGCACAAAAGCAAGATAAACACAAATGCACTGTACACAGAGGGAAAACAGAAGGGTCGAGGAATGTGACAGCACAATAATTTCACATCCGGTTACAATGTGAGGAGATCATCCAATATGAATACCTTAAGTCCCGCTTTCATGCATTGAGTATTTCACCCCCTGTACTTGTACACTCCCTTGAGATTTTGCAGTCCAAATGCATGACCATGCATTTTTTAACATTAACCATTAGCTGTCAAATCTTTGACCATTCTTCAAGCTTTGCTAGATTGGTCTTTATGTTATCTACGCCTTCCAGGTTGTTCACCTTGTTGCAGATTTCGATATCATCCACAAAGAGGTATACTTTTCCTAACAGACCTTCTACAATATCGCCTACAAAAATGTTAAAAAGAACAGGACCAAGGTTCAATCCCTGAGGCACACTACTGGTAACGCCCCTATCTTCAGAGTTAGCTCCACTTAATACTACCCTCTGATACCTCTCATCCAATTTCTTGCCCAGTCAGTCACTTTAGGGTCCATCCCAAGAGCACTCAGGCACTCAGTTTGTTTATAAATTGCTGATGTGGAACAATGTCAAAGGCCTTGCTGAAATCTAAGTGCCCCAGATCTAGCGTTCTCCCCTATCCAATTCTCTGGTCACCCAGTAAAAGAAATCAACTAGATTTTTCTGACAAGACCTACCTCTAGTAAAGCCATGCTGCCTCAGGTCCTGCAATCCCCTGGATCCCAGAAACTGCACCATTCTTGACTTTAGCAGAGAATGACATATTATCTGGGGAGAGCTCTAAAGAGGGGTCTGACAACCATTAGGCAGACTAGATGGTTGCCTAATGCAGCAAAGAGCTGATATGCAGGAAAGCATTAGGTCCTGATAGCCATCAGCTTGTACTTTTACCGGCAAGAAAGGTGGACGGTTATCAAATAGCCCATTTATCTTTGTGCATGTGGGTATAAATATAGATATATAAAATGCAGTTTTAAAAAGTGTGATGTGGGTTATGCTTGTTCTGCAGGCTGGTTCTTGGAGGGGCGTAGCTGGCATCATCACAATTGTTAAGTTTAATTGTCAAAATCTCGGGCAAGAGATTGAGAATTAATTGAGAAGGGGCACGAGGCTAAACCTTCACGTAGGGCACCTAAAACCCTTGCACTGGTCCTTTTCGAAGTCTTATTTGCAATTCCCACATGTAAAATCAAGCACTTGCGCAAGGAAATGGCATTCAGACGGAAATTGGCTGCATTAAACACATGGATGGCCTTACTATGTAGAAATTGCAAGGAGGCATGTTGGGGGGCGTGGTTAAGGAGTGGCCTCAGTGCGTAAAAAATCTACATGTGTATTTCTCCATTTCATATAGGGAATACGTGTGTACTGCCAAAATTATCCACATCGGGATTTAACACCCGCTCCCTGGCAAGTTTGTTTTTAGAAAGTGCTGGTTTTGATCACCCCTTTATTAGGGGGGGGGGATTAAGAGGATTATCTTCCTTAATCCACCATTATTTCCCTCTCCAAATTGAAATTAAATAAAGATAGCAACAACTGTAGTTAATTGGTGGAATTTATGCCTCTAGGATGCAAAATGGGCGACAAACACGTTTCAATGCCGGCACCTACATGTGGAAGTTGCCACATTGGCCCCGTTGATTTTTTCCCTGTGGCCCATTTGGCTCTACGAATTGGCATATACACATGTCCTCCTGCACCTCCTTATTTGTAGATTAGAAAAGGTCCCATGTTTGGTAGAGCCTTTTCCAAAATACTGCTGGAAATGCCTACGTCACAACCCTGACATCTCAATTCCAATCTCCCTCTACTATCTCAAAGTGTCTTTAAATGTTAAAATCTCTAGGCTTTTTTTGGTCCTTAGCAGCAGAGTCACAAAGGGCAGGATATGTTCTGCAGAACCGTATGCCCTTTTTCAGGTGTTGAATGCTCGGCTTTTTTTCTGGCAGATGTGACTGTAAATGTTGCAGACACAGGATTCTCAACTTTTCAAAACTGCCCTGCGCCTTTCTCCCTTGCAGGGTGTTTTTTTGCCTATGGGAAAGAAAATCTACACACCTCTCTGTGGAATTCCAAGCTGTCTTCTGCTTGCCTAGGTTAAAACACTCTTTCTTGGATTCCATGTTACCATGCACAGCCTCTGGTCTTTCTTCACTCATTAGCCCCTACTGGGCACAGATAGGCTCTCTAGGGGCTGAAGGTGAAAACAAGCAACCTTTGCGCTTTCCTCTTGCTGCCATGGAGAGTATCAGGGCTGTCCCAAATCCTTCAGGTCCTCCTTGTATGTTCCTATGCCCCAGAAACACAGACAGGGACAGGGCACCAGCTATGATCTCCAAATGCAGAATCCAAGAAGATTATCGAAACACAGACACTGATATGTGGCAAAGAAAAGAGAACTAAACACAGTTTGCCCAATATTTATGAGAGTAGAGGGGCTTCAACGTAAGGCAGCTCAGGAGTAAGGATGATTTATTTCCTAATAGATATCCCCAGTAATCTGACTGAGATCTGCCCACCACAAACATACCTGCTTTCTTGAGGTTCCATAGACATTGGTCCCAGGTTCTCCCCACTACTTTTGTGAACTTGTAGCTTCTCTCTCTTGTCTTCATCCTGCTGGTAAATGTCAGCAGCGGGTAGATCTGGTGCTGCTTCCATATGCGTGAGACTGCTGGATACCTCTGCACTGGGCCTAGTTTGGACACAGTTTCCTTCAGAAGCTATCTCTGTGGTTTCCACGCTCGCTTCTGCTTTCTGCTCCCCTCCCATGGTCATGTTTTGGTTGTGGAGGCATCTGTGCTGGGACCTGCTATGCTCCTGGTGCTCGGACTTTCTTGCATGGACGGTTGATGTTTTTGGGGTGGCTGGTGTGGTTGCTGCAGACACGTCAGGGGGGCTTCTTACTTTTTTTTGTCTCTGGTCTAAATTACTCCTTGGCATGGTGCCCATGTGACTGTACATGTCGCAGGACCTGGCATAGGATGGGCTTCTGGATCCTGTACTCAAATCATCCTGAGTCTGCTCAAAGGTCTCAGGGGGGCTAAAAATACCAGGACCACTGGAAGCTCGCCGGAAGGTGAAGGCTTTAGGAAGATTACTTAGGCTTCCAAAGCCTTTGAATTTAAAGAACTCTATAAAAGCAAAAAAAAAAAAAAGACAAAGGGAAGGAAGATTGTAATTCATGAATCTGATGAGACTGAGGAAAGAGAAGGACTTAAGGTAAAATCTGAAACTGTGAGAATCAAATCATTTTTTGGCTAATGTATCCTCGTGTCTTTTGCTTTCCCGTTCCCCCTGCTTCCACTAAACTATTTTGATTCTTGTTGTATCCAGACCCTTTATCTCCCATCCTGGATTCGCAGAACTAATGGCAGCAGTTTCCCCCTCTCCCCCCACTCTCACAGTTCTGCCTCCCCAGCTGTGAGGAAAGGACAAGAAAGGGAAAGTGGGCAGGAGAACGGTGAAGGGAAAGGCCGCACAGAGAGCAACACTGACACCCACTTCTTCTAAAATCTGCAAAAGAGGAGTAATGGGGTTGGCTGATTTTCCCTAAAGTGTTCACAGGCACTCAAAGGGTAGCCACAGATGTATCAGGTTAGTTCAGTAAACTGATCCCACCTACAACTTCTCTGTTGACCCTTTTTTTTCTACTCCAGTTCTGGGTAAAAGCTGAGGCAAACATACAGAATTAGAGAACTTATCTACACATCACAGTTAACATTTCCTTTCTGACACATTTCTCTTCTATCGGTGGTTTTTCTGAATTTCCGCTTTTTATTTCTTCTAACTAAAGCAGCTTCACCGCCCTGCCCTTATTAACACCTGCCCTTCAGTCCCCTTCCCTCTACCTCACCTCTCATTTGCTTCTGAGACCCTTCTGCTTCAGCCCCGAGCCCTCAGCCCTTGGTTTGCTCTATCCCCATGAGTAAACAAACTATACCAGCCTCCAGTACCTCTCTGAAAGACAATCCCCAAGTGAGATATGTGGTGCCTGGGGTACTGTCCTGGGTTGGACACACGTGGTGCCTGGGATGCTGTCCTGGGTTGGACACACGTGGTGCCTGGGATGCTGTACTGGGTAGGACACATGTGATGCTTCGGGTGCTATCTTGGGTAGGTCACATGTGGTGCTTCAGATGCTGTCCTGGGTGGATCACATGTGGTGCCTGAAATACTGTCCTGGGTAGGAGTCCGTAGGACACATGTGGTGCCTGGGATGTTATCCTAGGTGGAACACACATGGTGCTTGAGTAGGACACATGTGGTGCCTGGGTGCTCTCCTGAGTAGAATACACATGGTGCCTGGGATGCTGTACTGCATAGGACACCTGTGGTGCTTGGGGTACAATCCAGAGTAAGACACATAGGGCCCAATATTCAAAGGCATTTACACAGTTTACAGAGCTGTAAACCACATAAATGCCCCTAAGCGGGATATTCAGCAGCACTAACAGCGGCTCACTGCTTAGCTTCAGGGCGTGTTAGGGGCGGTACCCGGAGATAACCATGCAGTGGCAAATATTCAGCCATTGCACGGTTATCCCTCCGTGGCGAAGGTTAGGCACAGCAAAAGCTGTCCTAATTTTCACTGCCGGAGCTAACCGGCAGCAGCTGAATATCGTCGCTGCGTGGTTAGTTTCTGCACCGTCTGATATTCAATGCCGGTGGCCAGATATGGCCCTGGATAGAATATCCAGGGTTAAAGTTCGGTGGCGACAGCTATGTGCCTTAGAGGTGCATACCCATCGCAAATGAATATTGGGCCCATAGTTCTTTGGGTGATATCCTGGGTAGGAGACACATTGTGCTTGGGGTGCCGTACGGTGTAGGACACGTGTGGAGCTTGGGGTGCTACCTTGGATAAGGCACATGTGGTGCTTCAGATGCTGTCCTGGGTAGGACACACATGGGCCTGCAATGCTGTACTGTGTAAGACAGTCTAGCACTATCTCTTCTCAACAGTGGCTAAAAATCTGGCGTTGTCAAAGAATGTGCAGACTGACACCCATGGAGAAGCTGAGCAATATAACCAAAGCCTCAACATCAGCATCAGAAAGGACTTTGATTCCTGCCTTTTGGCTTCTATATTGCTGGAGCAGAAAGTCTTGACTGTGAAAAAGATAAGCTGCAAGAAATGGACATGATCCTTTCACCCAATGTGGAAGAATCCTCCAGAAACCCCTCTGCTAAGGGATGAGAATAAACAAATTCCTCTGTGTAGATCCCTCAGCTCGAGGATGGAGCGACCTAAGCCCTTCCCCCTCCAAAAAGAAATCCAGTTAGAAAGAAGAGTCTGTTCAATACTCACTGAAGTTTTTAAAGTTGGATTTCTTCTGCTTGTCGCTCATGTCTGCTTCTCGGGCTCTGGTTGTGATGCGGAAGGAGTTAAGACTGCAGTAGTCAGTCTGAAACTCTCACACCCTCCAGCGCCTCTTTCCTTCCTCTCTGTTTCTGAGGTGTCTCTGTATAGACTGCAGATGTGCATCTAGTGCTCGTCTAGTCTATACGATGGCTTTCCCTTTTCCACTGAATTTGGCTTAGCACAGCTTCAGAATAGGTTTCCGAAGGTAACAGAGAGAGACTGGCCTGTGGCTAAGGATGCCCACTAGGCTTCTGAAAATCTATAGCTAACAGCAGCTTTTAAGGTCCAAGTCTCCATAATAGAATTTTGTTAAGGAAAACTTCCAAAAGACAGTCCTTTTGGATTTCTGAGAAAAAGGCATGAGCTAACTCCAAGTCCCTTTTCCTTTCTATTCTGGCAATTTATTCACATTCTGTGAAAAGGGAATATGAATGGCTAAAGGTCAAAAGGCAGCAGGGATGGATGGCAGTCATAATTTTGTAGAAAAGGAAAAGAAAATAATGTGAATAAATGTTCCTGTGGAAATCCTACTGAGCTCTGCTGAATCTCTTTTAGAGACAGACGTTTTTGGGATGTCAGCAACTCCTTGTGGAATGCTTTGGGGTTGGTAGAGTGCAGCAGGTTAATGACACATCTAGGGAGGCTTTGTGTCTTCTGTGCCCAGACTCTCTCTCTCCAGTCTTTGCTGTCTTTTTGTCAGCCCTGAGCATCTCCAGGACAGATCGTTTTATCATAAGTGCTGTTCAAGAAAGCCCAGTACTTTTAATTTTGCCCAAGAGAGGCTCCAAAAATAGAGGTGACTTGACCCCTCTGTAGGCCAGATGTACTCAACATTTTTCCCATAGACACAAAACGGGAAAAATCCTCATCAGATTTGTTGAAGATGTAAAATTTCTTAATCTAGAAACTGGAAGCAAAGATGGAGATAGGAACACAAAGGACAGGATTGACTTATAAAAAATCCCAGAGAGGCTTGCTGCCGAATTAGCAAACTCAAAGTTCAAGCTCAACGATTCCTGATGCTTAGTTACATTTCTGCTCTTTGTGGAACCAAAATTTCACTGGAACATTTATGATATTCTCCTGTCTAAGTTCTGGGTTAAAGTTACCAGAGGTCCTCAATTTTCAAGGACTGTCCTCAATTTTAGAACTGTGTCCCCCAACTCCCAAAAGTTTGGGGGCCTCCTGTGCCCAATTCTAGCAATGGGGACAGAGGGAATAGAAAACAATGTTAGTTGCAATTTAGTGATTTGAATTTTAGGGGTTTTTTTATCATTATCTTTGTATTTTGCATGGTACAGGAGAAATGCGTCACTTTCTCTGTCCATTTGTCTGCTTAAATTAGTGTGATAGCTGGGTCACTTCACTTAAATGGTGGTTAAATAAAAACACAAAGGAAAATAAAGTGATACCTTATTTGTCTGCTTGAACATGATACTGGTTCTGTCATGGGATGGAGGGGGGGGGGGGCAGGGTAATGATGCCTCTTCTTCCTCCACACTTTGTGGCTCAAACCTGAAACTAGGATGTTCCTTCTTCCCTTCCCCAATAAGTGTCCCAAATTTGCCTGCAAATGAATTGGTAACCTTATTCTGGGTGCATAAGCTTTTCAGGTCATTTCAGAGCCCCAGCTTGCCAAGGATGCAGGGGAGAAGCTGCTTTCTGGAAATGTCTCTAAAAGCTCATTCATGTCTTCAATGCTGAATTTAATTATAGGTGTTCTCAGTAGTGCACCTAACCTACTTTTCCACATTCACAAAACAATCTGGCTTTTGGCCCTATGGTACCTGCATAAATTTATGCTTAATATTAGGGGCCTAATATTTTAAAAAAAGCTGGGCTCGTGAGTTATGTCTATTCAACTAAATTTAGGAGCGTTGCCTAGATTTATGAGCCTTATTTATGGGCCTAGGGCTGAAATCAGTGCAAAACTCCCGACTTTTTACCCTGCCCTAAATCTGCTCTTTGTTCTGCACACTTATTGTGCTCCTAAATTTAGGAGTTTGGTGACACTTTGAACATAAATGTAAGAGCTCGGATCTAGTAAATTTTCAAAGAGGCCAACTCTCAAAATTAGCAGCATAAATCCTTTGAATATCAGGTCCTAGATTAAGTGATTAAATCTATGCACATAACGTTACCTGTTTTCCAAATCAATGGTGTAATCTATGTACATTATGGGCATGTACTTTTCACAGGTGTAGAAATATATTGGGCTTTACAAATTTATGCCGATAGTTTTAGGTGAGTGACACTTCATTTATGTACCATTTTACCCAGGAAAGTCCTGATTAAACTTGTGAAAATGTGCCCCTGTATATCTCACTTCCACAATACTGGAGGGTCCATTGTATCTTTGGCTTGACCTTCACTTCTCTGCTAAACAGTGTTTGACTCAAAAGAGGCTGGCAAACACATCTAGACAAACTTACTTATTCAGACATGAGCTTTCAAGGTCAAGAAACCACTTCATCAAGACTCTTGCCTCAATGGATTGGTTAGTATAGGGTGCCACTTTGCCATTTTTTGCAGCTCTAACACAGTTCCCTCTCCAGAACTGCTTGTTCCATGCGTTCGTGAATTCTTCTTATCATGTGCCCTTAGCATGTGCCCTTCTCCTTGGGGCTTGCATTCTATTCAAGACAAAGAGACAAGACGCACAGCAAAAACAAATAGTCCTTGAGTAAGACAAGACGAAGGAACGCATAAAGCCACCAAGCAAGGGAAAGGACAGCAGGGGAATACCAGGACTCCGAAGAATGCACCATAAAGCTTATTAAACAATCCAACACAGTCGTGTTTTGGTACGATATTGCCTGCATCAGGGGTCCGAAGAAAAGAAATCTCCACAAAGACCAATAAAAAGGTATAAGGTTCTAATGGAACCAACCCTCCCTTACCACTAATTTGAACCACTTCTCAGTTGGGAGGCTTTTTTTAAAATTAAAAATACTCCTAACGGAGCAGTGGTTTGAATTAGTGATAATGGAATGTTGTTTCAATAAGAACCATATACTTATTTTTCTGGATATTGTATTTTTGATTGGACTTCTGATGCAGGCAATATTGTGCCGAAACACAGCTAGGTTAATAAACTTTATTGTTCATCCTTCAGAGTCCTGGCATTCCCCTGCTCTGTTTTCCTTTGCTTGGGCAAAGACATGACTGAGAATATTTAAGGTGGACTGGATTAAAGTGAGGAATAGGGGCAATTATTTAGGAGACTATCATAAGATATGAGATTTGTATCTGGGAAATATTTCAAGAGAACTCAGGTTATATGAAATATGGCTAATCAGTCTTTTCTTGTATAGTTGATGTACACATAGAATTTCTATCAGCCCCATTCTTTCTAAGAAGCTCAGAATGTCTCTCCCCAGTGTAGCATCCAGACTGACAACTCAGTTTATTTATTTGAGGCAATTATATACTGCCCATCTGTGATAATGCAATTTGGCAGTTTACAATCAGGTACTGTATATATTCCCTTGTCCCCAAGGGGCTCACAATCTCTGCGTACCTGAGGCAATGGAGGGTTAAGTGGCTTGCCCAAGGCCACAAGGAGCGCCTATATGACTAGAGACTCCAGTCCCTCCAGCCTGAGGTGGCTGTCCCTGAGAGGGAATTGAACCGCTGGCCCTCCTGCATGAGCAGGAAGACTTGGGGTTCAGGTATTAGAAGCAGACTCAAATAAGATTTTTCAGGCTGGAGCTGAATTTGGTAAGAGAGGGAGTATGGCACACACGTTCAGGAAGACCATTCCAGGCATCTGATGAAGCCGGTGTAAGGTACAAAGACTAGATTTGGCAATGGGGAAAAAGGATGCAAATAAGACCAGTTTCCCCAACCAGCAACGTCTGGGAAACAGGATGTGTATGAGGAAATAGGAGAGGTAATGAGGGTCTGCAGAGTGATTGTACTTACTGTATAAACAAGAATAAGAAACTTAAAATGTATGTCGAAGTAGATGGGGAGCCAGTGTTGTGGTTTGAGAAGAGAGGTTACATGGAACCTGGGTATCAACAGTTTCAGAAGTCTTTGGAAATGTGTCTTTTTCTTAAACTGAAGGATGATTTGTGAAGATGGTTTTCAGGAATATTTAGCTTAGAAAGGATGGTTCCATATTTGCATGTCTGAGAAGTATTGGGGAGATTACTGGGATTTACTATGTTATTTTTTAGTGTATGTTGTATATTTAGTTATATAATTGTTACTTGTTTGTTATTAGGACTGTTTATGGCATTATTTTATAATGCTATGATGTTTATTTTGTTTTCCCCCACCTTAAGCCATCTGGGTCCAGGCAGAATATAAATGACTGTTTAAATTAAATTAAGTCTGTGGTAGATTAGTTGTGCCACTGAATTTTGTATAGGCTGTAATGGAGAGGGGTCATACAGCAGTAGACCCATGAGAAACAGGTTGTAGTAGTTTAGGTAAGAGGTGATAAGAGAACAGATAAAGATTCTGGTAATATGCTCAACGGGGTCAGTATTAGACTTGCAGGGGCTCAGGACTGAACTTGGTGAAAAGGCCCTAAAGCACAATTTGGGGCCCCCTGTGGCATGGAGGCCCAGGGCAATTTCCCTGCTTGCCACCCGCTAACGCCAGCCCTGATGCTCAGAGAAGATACAGGCATACAATATGTCGCAGAAAAAAAGGAACAACACTTCTTAGCGGTGCTGTGGATGTGAACAGATAACACCAGACAAAGCAAGAGGAACTGATATAAAGTCCTGAACACCCCTCAATCATAATATAATAGGCAAATACAAAAATGAGAGAGAAGTTGAAGAGCCTCCACAGTTAGGGCTGAGATGGTGGTCAGGATAGTCATGGGATTCCCAGTGATTGAGGCGGGAGATGGTTTTAGTGGGAAGAATAAGTTTTGTTTAGGCTGTGCCAAGCTTGAGGCAACATTGGGACATCCAAGAAACAGTACTGGGCAAACAGGCTGAGATTTGGGATTGGATTCTTGGTGAGAGCTCTAGTTAAGAGATGTAGTTCTTGGACATTGTATTTGCTGCTTCCTTTTGGCCCAAGGCTGCTTTTGTCTCCTTCTTCCCAAGAGGTTATTAAATCAGCACTGGCACTTAGAGATTTCTGGTGTTTCTTGGGAGATCCACAATTTTTGCAAAATTCCAGAGTCTGGGTGAAGCTCTGAGAATTCCAGGTATGGTAATAGCATGCAAGAAAAAAAAGAAATCCCACAAAGTTCTTGCACTGCAACCTTTGATATGTTTGTGAGATTTGCCTGTGTTAACCATTAAATAGCAAGTGTTGGAAGGTTGGGGGGAGTTTCAAGATGGCGGCGGGCTGGCTTTGCTGAGCGCGTGTGCAGTTTCTGATAGGGAAGAAGCGCAAGGGTAGAGGTGGGTCGTTACCCTCTCACCCCCCCTCTTGCCTCAACACAGGTTGCTTCAGGGGTTGTTGGCCCTTTGGATATTTTTGTGCTTCACGCAACCCAGGATCAGTGATTGCTGGGGAGGAAAGCCAAGCTGCAGCTTAGCAGGAGTCGGAGGGCTCGGCACCTGCTTTGGTACCATCACTCTCCCCAGCATTGAGGTCAGCGTCTAAAATACCCTGTTACCAGCCCTTGCCTGAGGGTTTCCTGGAACTGGATCTTCCCTCGAAGCAAGAGGAGGATTCTGATCCGAGAGGGTCAGGCTCGGAGGGGCTGTCGGCGGAAGAGCATGTAGCTTCAGAGCGGCATTGCTCATTGGAATCTGAGGCGCTGGTGAGTGAGAGTCTGGCAGAAAGGGAGTCTGCTATTTTGCAAGGAAGAGAGACACCGGCAAAGATGAAAGCTGTTTCATCACTCGCTGGATCTATGATGGCTTTTTCCTTGCAACGTCCTGCAAACTTTACTTTGGAGGCTATTTGTCATGTCATTGTTTCTCTGGGGAAGTATTACTACCCCAGGTGTCTTCTTTGGCATTGAAAGTGAATAAATCTATGGCAGCGGTTGAACAGTTGGAAAGTAAGGTGGCTGTGATTCAATCAAAAATGGAAGAAACATGGAATAAAGTTGCTATCTGAAGCCTACAGAAAGAACACTGCTTCTATCCAAGTTAAGTTGGAACTTTTGGACAATTTATCCAGAGCTAATAATTTGAGAGTAATTAATTTTCCTAAGGTTGCTACAGTTTCAGCGAGGGATATGTTAAAGAATATTTAGTTGATGTTTTGGGGTTTTCCCCTAAGTTGATCCCTCCTTTTGTTAAGATTTATTATCTACCCAAAGCAAAATCAACTTCGGCTTTGGTTAAGTTAGGGGGAGAACAAGAACAAGTGAATATTTTGAATGTAACAGATTTATTGGAAAATCTCAGGGTCTATCTACCTTGTTAATAACTTTTGCTTTACTTTCTGATAAAAATGGCTGCTTAAATTATTTTTTCAGAAAAGGAACTTATTGTTCTGAGGATTATTGACACGTATTTATCCTGATTTAGCTAGGGACACTCAGAAGCGACACAGGGAGTTTCTCCTGCTACGTCCTGGGATAGTGCAGCTGGGAGGGCACTTTTTCTTGAAGCATCCATGTAAATGCTTAGTGAAATATCGCTCTGTTTCTTATATTTTTTATTAATGCCAAGCATCTGGAGTCCTCGACTGATTATTCACTTGTACCCTCATGATTTAGAATATTCCGGATTTAGTTAACCGCCTTTTCTTTCTTCTCATATGTTGTTATTGCTATAATGTAGTATCTCCCCTTTTCTTTTTGTGGGCTAGGGTGGGCAGACATATATATTTTGGTTTTGGGATTGCTTCATGACTGTCTTTTGTCTAAAAAAACATTTTCTGATGTGTCTGCTCTTTTTTCTGCAAGAAATGTTCCTGTGAACTTTCTTGATTCTTTGTTAAAACTTTATAAATACAAAATAAAAAAAAATAAAATAAACAGCAAGTGTTCCTGAAAAAAAATGTGGTTTGTTTTAAAGCTGTCGTCTAGTTTTATTAGAATAGTTTTATTAGATGTAAGGTGTGTAAAAGGATCATGAACAAACTCAGTAAAAAGGTACTGTGCTTACCTGCATTATGTGGGTTAACCAAATCATCTTGCCCCAACCTTTCCTCTCTACCAGTAGGCAAACTCCAGATTGTATGGAGCAACAAGTGCACCAACTCTTGCCGCCTTGCTGGGCAGACTAGATGGACCATACTGGTCTTTATCTGCTGTCATATACTATGTTACTATGTAGCTGGAAATTTGATTTTTTCACTACAATAGCGCCACCTATCTGTACCTGTAATCTCTAGTAAGTATTGGTTTAAAAGACCACTGTGATGAGGCGAGCTGCTAGTGATATTACTTCTATTTAGTGTATATGTACGCTATGGAGGTTATTCTGAGCCGCTATTCAGCCCCCTCTGCGTCCCCGGCTAACCTCCCCATAAGAACAAGATGTTTGTACAGGGAGGATAGACGGGGGCGGGAAAGGGGTGGTGCTGAGACAGAGTCAGGGCAGGCAGTGGGCAGTCCACAGCCCCAGACATACAGGGCCGATTCTGATGGTGGAATAAGTTCTCCTAGACGGTGGGGGATGGCAGGCCTGGGCGGCGGAAGGGGTCGGAGGGGGTGCAGGTGATTCCCTGCAGCCCAACCTTGGCTTTGGGAGGCCAGATCGGGGTCGGGCTATGGGGAATGAGAGAACATTTTGGTGGCTGGGGATCGCAGCTCCTGAATAGAGCCACGGTTCCATGGCAACTGGATGCCATAGTGCCGCGGCTCCATTCAGGATCCTTGACTGAGTTAGCCGGGTAGAGGCCTGTATGTGCAGGCCAACTGGAATTGGGTCCTGGCCTGCATGTATAGGCCTAGTTGTGATTCTGATCCCATGGGGCTAGACGTGCGACGCAGGATCAGAATTGCGTCTGCCCCTGGATTCCGACTGGGCACACAGGGGCCTGGATGTTCCGATTGGAATGAGGCCCTATATATTAATTTATCAATGTGTTTATATTTAGCATGCCTTCCCAGTAGTAGTTCATTCAGGTTCAGTAGGTATATATTTATTTATTGTCTCTTTTATACCGCGCTATTTAACATCAGTGCGGTTTACATACAACCTCAGCTTATACAGGGCAGGCATTTACAATGAAACAGGTGCTAAAACTTGGATAACACTGGGGGAACTATTTACAGGTAGGAATCACATCAGGTGGGAAGAGTGACTTTTACAGAGGTGGGGTATATACATGCTGCTATATACAAGGTGCGCATAGTCAAGGATGACGCCACTTTTACAAAAGTGGGTATGTGCATGCTGCTATTTACAAAGTATGCTTATTCGGGGATGGCGCCAGTGGGAGAGGACGCCTCATTGCATGCTGGGTGTGTTGGTGTGGCGGAACTGGTGGAGGGGGGTGGCTGTTTGTGAGCTGTCATCAGAGTAGTGTTTGAGGAAAAGGTGGTGCTTCAGCGCTTTCCTAAACTGGGTCAGGTCGGATATTGCCCGTATGCTGGGTGGTATATATCCCTGTCCCTGAAGGGCTTACAATCAAAGTGCCCTTTTATGAAAGTGCAATAGGTGAGGCTGAAGCAAGGAGATGAGATGCCCTAGGTCAGCGATGGCGAACCTATGGCACGCGTGCCAGCTGTGGCACGCGAAGGCCTTGCAGCTGGCACGCGGGAAGGTCGCACATTAAAAAAAAAAAAAAAGCTGCCCGCTGCCGCCACGGTGGCATGGAGTGTCCCGCGGGGCTCCCTCTGCCCGGCGGGACTCTCCCGGCGCTGCTCAGCCCCTCTCTGCCGGCTTGCAGAGACGCGAAGGGAGAGTCTCCTCGAGTCTCTGTTAAGCCCGCAGGGGCTGATGGGAAAATTTCCCATCTGCCCCTGCGGGCTTAAGAGAGACGCGAGGGAGACTCTCTCTCCCTTCGCGTCTCTGCAAGCCAGCAGAGAGGGGCTGAGCAGCGCCGGGAGAGTCCCGCCGGCGGAGGGAGCCCGCGGGACACTCCATGCCGCGGCGGCGGGCAGCGGGCAGCTTTTTTTTTTTTTTTATTGCCATGAGCCGAGGGAGGGGGGTTAAGACTGGCAATGGGCTAGGGAGGAGAGAGGGGGGTTAAGACTGGCAATGGGCTAGGGAGGAGGGAGGGGGGTTAAGACTGGCAATGGGCTAGGGAGGGAGGGAGGTTAAGACTGGCAATGGGCTAGGGAGGGAGGGGGGTTGAGACTGGCAATGGGCTAGGGAGGGAGGGAGGGAGGGGGTTGAGACTGGCAATGGGCTAGGGAGGGAGGGGGGTTGAGACTGGCAATGGGCTAGGGAGGGAGGGAGGGGGTTGAGACTGGCAATGGGCTAGGGAGGGAGGGAGGGAGGGAGGTTAAGACTGGCAATGGCTAGGGAGGGAGGGAGGTAAGACTGGCAATGGGCTAGGGAGGGAGAGAGGGGGGTTAAGACTGGCAATGGGCTAGGGAGGGAGGGAGGGGGGTTAAGACTGGCAATGGGCTAGGGAGGGAGGGAGGTTAAGACTGGCAATGGGTAGGGAGGGAGGGGGGTTGAGACTGGCAATGGGCTAGGGAGGTTTAGACTGGCAATGGGCTAGGGAGGGAGGGGGGTTGAGACTGGCAATGGGCTAGGGAGGGAGGGAGGGGGTTGAGACTGGCAATGGGCTAGGGAGGGAGGGAGGGAGGTTAAGACTGGCAATGGGCTAGGGAGGAGGGAGGTTTAAGACTGGCAATGGGCTAGGGAGGGGGGAGGGGGGTTGAGACTGGCAATGGGCTAGGGAGGGAGGGAGGGGGGTTGAGACTGGCAATGGGCTAGGGAGGGAGGGAGGTGGGAAGAGACTTGCAGTGGGCTGGGGAGTTGGTTTAAGACGCAGTTGGCTATGAGGGGGAGTAAAGACTAGAAATTGGCTGTTGGCTGATGATGGATGGCAATGGGCTATGAGCTGATGAGGGCTGTCTGGAAATGGGGTGATGGGGGGGTTAGGGCTGGTAATGGGCTATGGGGGGTTAAGACTGGTAGTGGGCTGATGGGGGGGGTTAGGACTGGTAATGGGCTATGGGGGGGTTAAGACTGGTAGTGGGTGATGGGGGTGTAGGACTGATAATGGGTTATGGGGGGGCTAGGACAGGAAATGGGCTGATGGGGAGGGGTTAGGACTTGAGGTGGGCTGATGTGGTTAGGACTGGTAATGGGCTGTGGGCTGATGGGGGGGGGGTTAGGACTGGCAATGGGCTATGGGGGGCTGACTGAAAATGGGGTGATGGGGGTTAGGACTGGAAGTTGATTTACGGTTGGCTAGGACTGGTAATGGGTTGTGGTGTTGCTAGGACTGGAAATGGGCTGAGTGGAAGGGGAGGCTTGAACTGCAAATAGCTGATGGGGAGGGGGCTTGGAATGGAAATGGGCTGTGAGGGAAGGGAGCTAGGACTGAAAATGGGCTGATGGAACAGCTAGGATAGGACTGGAAATGGCTGTTGGGGGGAGCTAAGATTGGAAATGGGCTGTGGTGGGGGCTTGAATTGAAATGGACTCATGGAGGGGCTAGAACTGGAAGTAGGCTCATGGGGGGGCTTGGACTGGAATTGGCTGAGTGGAGGGGAGCTATGATTTGACATGGGCTGATGGTGGGGCTAGGATTGAAAATGAGTGATGAAGGGACTTGGACTGGAAATGGGCTGATGCAGGGGACTAGAAGGGAATGGATGCTGGGTGAGACTGGAACTAGAAGGGAGCTGATGTTGGGGGAGGATTAGAATGGGATGGGGCTGGGAGAGTAAAATGGAGAGGGGAAAAATATTTGTGTAGGAGGGATGAAAAATCTACAATTGGCCAGGTATTGGAGAGTAATTGGGGATTGAGGATGGAGGGGTAAAATTTGTGTGGATGAAATAGGAATGAGGAAAGAGCAAAAGGAGAAAGATTAGTATGTTAAAGCAGATGTAGAGAGAGAGAGAATGGAAAAAAAAACTAGAAGAGAGAAGAAAGGACAAATGGACAGCAGACGATAGAGTTAGCAGAAAACATGAAGAAAACCAGAAGAAGGTGGCTGGACCAATGCAACTGAAAAAAAAATGCACAAAGGTAGAAAGATATCTCTTTATTTGAATTTATTAACTGGAATATGTCAGCTCTGGGAAATGTGCATCATTAACATCTGCGCTTTGTTTGGTACAAGAGGAAATTCCTATTTGACGTTGCCACTTGTTCTCTTTCCCCAGTATTCTCTGAAATGTATTGGTTTAATATTTGCAGTGTTGCCTTTTGATAGGTAGGGGTATGGTGCTTTGTGAGTCCTGGTAATGCTGTCAGGATACGGCGGGTTTGCTATGGGTTCTAAATGGGCAGCGTTTGTAGTAGTTCCTAATGTGCCTGGCGGTTGGCACTGGATTATAGTAATGTAGAAATCTTTTAGTCTTTCTTTATCCATTCACTCATTTAGAGACATGTTTACTAAAAGTTAGTGTATGGTAACATTATGCAAATATTTATGCAAATAAGACCACTTATGCAAATGACGTGCTGGCACTTTGAGGAAATTCTTTGGTTTTGTGCGGCAGTTTGGGCACTCGGGCTCAAAAAGGTTAGCCATCACTGCCCTAGGTGAACCTCATCCCTTGTGCCTCCATCCTCCTGTGATGCCCATTTCTGCTGCTACTGTCACCACCCCTCTGCAGGATCTGCAGCGGCGGCGGCAAACAGGAAGTCGTCATCAGGCAGTCCGAGGGGGCAGAAGCAAACAGCCACATGGCGCCGAAGTTGTCAGATACGAGTGTGACGGGGCTGTTTGCGGCTACCGAGAGGGGCGACTGTGGCAGCAATAGGCATCCCTGGAGGGCTGGTGCTCTAGCTAAGCTTGAAGAATGGTCAAGAATTTGGCAGCTGAGATTTAATGCTAAAAACTGCAGGGTAATGCATTTGGGCTGCAAAGATCCAAGGAAGCGGGATAGGGGATGAAGTACTTCTGTCCACAAAAGAAGAGCAGGATCTGTGAAGTGATTGCTTCTCATCATCTTAAGGTGGCTAAACAGGTAGAAAAGGCAATGGCAAAAGCCAGAAGATTCTTGCGTGCATAGGGAGAGGAATGGCCAGCAGTAAGGAGGTGATAGTGTCTCTGTATAAGTCCTTGGTGAGACCTCATTTGGAGTATTGTGGGCAATTCTGGAGACCGCAGCTTCAAAAGGATATAAACAGGATGGAGTCTGTGCAGAGGGTGGCTACCAAAATGGTCAGTGGACTTTATCATAAGGCATATGGGGATAGACTTAAAGATCGCACTATGTATACTTTGGAGGAAAGGCGGGAGAGAGGAGATATGATACAGATGTTTAAATACCTCCGTGGCATAAATGCACAGGTGGAGAGCCTCTTTCAATTGAAGGCAAGCTCTGCTACGAAGGGACATAGGATGAGGGTGAAAGGGGATAGACTCAGGAGTAATATGCGGAAATATTTATTTACGGAAAGAGTAGTAGATGCGTGCAATAATCTTCCAATGGAGATAGTAGAGACGAGGACTGTATCTGAATTCAAGAAAGCATGGTACAAACACAGAGGATCTCTAAAGGAAAAAAGGGGACTGTAGTAGTTCGTACAGAAGGGCAGACTGGATAGGCCATGTGGTCTTTTTCTGCCATCATGTCTCTATGTTTAATGGTAGCGCTGGCCCTGGCTGAAGGATTTTGCACCTACTGCACATTTAACGCTAAGCCTGATATGCAGTAAGTTGAAAGCCTCTGTGGAAATTGTCAAGGATGTAGCCAATGTGTGCTTGACAATTACCATGCAGATATGTCCATTAACACACGTTCTGGCCCTTGGCAATTACCGCAAGTACATCTATAGAGGTGGTGGTAAGTGCACCCATGTAAATTGCAACATTGGCAGTTAGCGTGCACTATGTTCCCCCATGCTAACCATAATGTACTCTCCATGCCCACTGACTGTCCCTAACCCACTCGTTCCTCGCCCCGTTATGCGATTTGCGGTTACTGTGGGAATTAGCATGTAATATCTTTCATGCCTGACAGTTACTGTCATGGTGACAGTTATCACAGGCCATGCTGACAGTTATTGCGTGCTAAAACGTGCATTAACCACTTAACACACTTTAGTAAAAGGGCCCCTACGTTTGTTTGCCTGCATTGCCTCTATATCCCATGTATATTAACTGTGTGAATCCTAAAAAAGATTAGATGGATGCAGGGCTGGCCCATCCGATAGGCAGGCTAGGCCTCCATCTAGGGCAGCAGACCTTGGTGGGCAGCATGGTGGCTTTGTGCTGTCACTTTGGTGCCTATGGTACAAAAACCATGGCCTGCTGCTTCTAAACCCCCGCCGATGCAAATTCCTATTGGAGGGGGGGGGGGGGCAGGAGCAGCAGGCCATGTGTGCCGAAGCACACAAAGCACATGGCCTGCCGTGGGCACCAATGCAGCAGCAAAAAGCTGCCATCACTGTTGCCGATTGCATCTTCTGGGGCTGTCTGCTGCATCTAAGCCTCGATTGCAGCAAAGATCCTTCCTGTTCTACCCATGAGTATCCATCTCCCCCCTATCCACAAGACAGAATTAGTGGCAGCAGCAGTGGAGGGATGGCGGCTCGGCAGCAGGGGGTGGGGTGGCTCGGCTCGTTCAGGGCTCCTGCCTGTAGTGGCAGAAACCCTTGCACTGGCCCTGGCCGGATGGTCCCCAAGAACCAGGTTGAGATCCATTGCACTTAGTAATAAATAAAATAAATGTCTCTCCCATTTTAACTACTTTAATATAAGATGAGCTAATTTGATTTGCTTTCCCTAATCATTTATAAACTTGACTATTGTGATGATCTCTATAATGATCTTCCCGTTGACACTTAGGCATTTACAGATCATCAGAACACAGCAATTAAGCTATAAAAACAGATTTTGCCTCATCATTTTTCGCTTCTCATTGCTGGCTCGCAATATAATATCGCTTAGAATTTAAAATGTTGGTACTTGTCCATTGGGCTCTTCATACTGATCAGCCAGCATATTTTTCAGACTGTCTTACACTCTGTTCTGCGGGTCAGAGCCTGGCCTGTGCTCCTCCTGAGCTTTACTACTATTTATTCCTCCACCATTATCTATCATCAACTTCATTTCATTTTACTTTGTTTTCTTAGCTCTTTTTCTGCAATTCTTTACCCTTATATAGGCAACAATAAGTTATCTTACCAAATTTAAATGAGTGTTAGGGGGCTAATTTCTAAACTGCAGTGACCTTTTTGCCCTTGTATAGCAGCTTGACCCCAAATAGTAATACTGTGAAACTACCACTGAGGGTTGCTCTTGATGTTGATAAGTCAGTGTCGACTCATGACGACCCCCCTACATTATTGCCCTAAACTGTGTTCGGTCTTCAGGCAGGTGGCGCATTGTTGATAGAGTGGCATTCATAGCTGCTGTTATTGTATCAGTCAATCTCATTGCTAGTCTTCCTCTTTTGCGTAGACCTTCAACCTTGCCAAGCATGATGATGTCTTTCTCTAACGATTTCTCTCTTCACACGATGTGTCCAAAATATGAAAGTCAAAAGTCTTGTCATCTGAGCTTCTAAAGAAAGCTTAGGTTTGATCTCCTCTAGTATTGATTGGTTTGTTCTTCGGGAAGCCCATGATATATACAGTATTCTTTGCCAGTACCATAATTCAGAGGCATTGATTTTCTTCCTATCTTTTTCACTGTCCAACTTTTGCATCCATATGACATTATTGAAATATCATGGCTTGGACACATCTCTGTTCTTGAGAACCTTGTCTAGATCCTTCATAGCCATTCTGCCAAGAACAATGCATCACCAGATAATTTTACTGCTAGTTGTTTATTGATTATTGATCCAAGCAGGTTAAAGTTGTCCGCTATTTCAATTTCTTCTCCATCAACGATGAACTTATTAATTTTGTCAGGTGTCAGGATCTTTGTATTCTTGATATTAAGGTGCAGGCCCATTTTAAGACTATGTTCCTTGATCTTGAGAAGCAAATGTTCTCAGATAATCTTCACTTTCATCTATTATTGTGGTATCATCGGCATAGTGAAGGCTGTTGATGAGTCTTCCACCCATCTTCACAACTTAGTTGTCTTCATACAGTCCTGCTTCTCTGATTATTTGTTCTGCATATAAATTAAACAGGTAAGGGGAAAGTATGCAGTCTTGTCATACACTTTGCTGATTTTAAATCATTCTGTTTCTTCTTGTTCCGTTTGAACTGTTGCTTCTGATCAATGTAAAGGTTGTGCAAGAGAACTATCAGATGTTCTGGTATACCCATGCTTCTTAATGTGGCCCAGAGTTTCTTATGGTTTACACAGTCAAAAGCCTTGCTATAGTCAATAAAACACACATAGATATCCTTTTGGTATTTTGTCTTTTCAAGGATCCATCTCACATCCACGATGATGTCTCTCGTTCGTCACTCGTTCCTGAACCCTGCTTGCACTTTGGACAGTTATCGTAACAGGTATGGTTGTAGTCTCTGCTGAATGACCTTGAGTAGAATCTTGCTGGCATATGGGATCGGGGCAATTGTATGATAATTTCCACAATCACTGAGATCATCTTTCTTCATTATTGGTATAAACACAGATCTTTTCCAATCAGTTGGCCATGATGTTGTCTTCCAAATTTCCTGGCAGAGCTTTGTATGGTAACCAATGCTTTCAATTGCTGTAATACTTCAGTGGGAATGCAATCAATACCTGGTGCTTTTTTCTTTGATAATACTTTCAATGCTGCTTCAACTTTTTTTCCATCACCAATGTTTCCTGATCACTGTTCCCTCTAAGCTGTGCGCGTGTGTGTGCACACACACCTCGCCGAGTGAGCGCACATACTTTACAACAGAGCGCACAAAAATTACGGTTCTGATTCTGATAGAAAACAACACAGACGTCTTAAAATTTAAAAGTTGTTGTGTATTTACGGTTTTCACAAGTTCTACAATATTTTCTAGTGCAAGCAATGTGGTGTACATACTGTATTCTGACGTGTAGTTAAATTTTAAAATATATAACTCCGAGTGTCGTTATGTGGCGCACAAAAATTTAACCTTCCTTCAAAAGTTGCACAGCTGATATTTTATGCGCACACAGCCTACAGAAAATTAGAGGGAATATTGTTCCTGATCATAAGGTACAGGTTGAAACGGCTGTTGGTCCACTTGATCTTTATGGTATAATGACTCTTTATATTCTTTCCACCTTTTCTTGATCTTCTCAGCATCATTCAACATGGATTTTTGAGCATCTTGTAGCATTCCAATTCGAGGCTGGAATTTTCTCTTTAACTCTCATAGCACTAGGAAAGCCTATCTTGTTCTTCCTCTAATAATTTTTGATTCTATTTCCTTGCATGCGTCATTGTAATACTTTTCCTTGTTTAATCTTGCTGCATATTGGAAACCTCTGTTGAGTTCGGTGATTGCCTCTCTCTTTCTCCTCTGGTTTTAGCTTTTCTATGTTTCTAGACACTTTTCAGAGTTTCTTCAGTCATCCATTTTGGCTGTTTTTGCTTTTTCACCTTTTGTAAAGATTTATTATTTTCTTCAAGTACAACTTTCTTAATGTTATCCCCAGGGCTGGCCCAAGGCTTTCTGTTGCCCTACACAGAAACCCCGGCCTTGCCGCTACACCCACTCTAGCTACCACCGATTCCGTCTCGGGAGGGGGAGACAGGCAGCAGCAGTATTTCCAAAAGCAGCTGTTTTTTGCTGTTGCTTTCTTATCCATGGCAGGCCATGTCCTTTAGCACACTTGGCCTGCCGCTTCTGACCCCCCTTCCTTAGAAGGGGATCAGAAGCAGCAGGCCATGTGTGCTGAATGACATGGCCTGCCGCGGGCAAGAAAGTGGTGGCATAAAGCAGCCACTCTTGGAAATACTGCTGCTGCCACTCCTGCCTCCCCCCAAACAGAATCGGCAGCAGCAGAGGGGGTGGCATGGCTGGTCATTTGTGTTGCTGCCTCTGCCCACCTGGGCCAGCCCCCCTAGGTGGCCGCCTAGCTCGCCTAGTGGACAGATCGGCACAGGTCATCTCATAACTCTTCAGGTGCTATGTCATTTGTATCCAAAGCAACAAATTGATTTTGCAGGCAGTTTTTAAATTCCAGTGGTATATTTTCAAGGTCATATTTTGCTACATTCATGAGTGGCTTGAGCTTTTTCAACTTTAGCTTGAGCTTGCATACTAGTAGTTGGTGATCTGTACCACAGTCAGCTCCAGGTTTTGTCTTTACTGATGTAATTGAGCTTTTCCATGGTTGATTTCCACAGATATAGTCAATTTGAGTTTTTGTACAATCCATGTGTACAGTCGCCGCTTGTGTTGCTGGAAGAAGGTGTTTGAGATGAAAAAATTGTTGGCTTGCAAACTTCTCAGTCTTTCTCCAGCTTCATTCCTGTTGCCAAGTCCATATTTTCCAACCACTTTGCCTTCTTTGTTGCCAACTTTTGCGTTCCAGTCACCCATGAATATCAGGATATCCTGTTTATTTCAGCTTGTACTTGTTCATAGAACTGATTGCCTTCCTCTTCTGCAGCTATTGTTGGGGTATATTTTATTTTATTTAGCTGCATTTATATCCTGCTTTTCACCGGGTCAAAGTGGTTGGGGGATACATTTAACATGAGGGGATATGAGACACATACACTAATACTTCCAGGGAACATGGGTAATGGAGGGTTAAGTGGCTTGCCCAAGACCACAAGGAGCACCTGTGGGACTAGAAACCCCAGTCCTTCTGGCCCAAGGTTGCTGTCCTCTAGTGGGATTTGAACCACTGACCTGGCCTGTAGTACCTTGCCCCAACCACTAGGCCACTCCTCCCTCATACCTGAATTAAAGTTGTATTGATGGGCCTGCCTTGTACATGAATAGAAATTAAGCATTCACTGACTGCACTGTATTTCATTACAGTTCTTGCAAGTTTCTTAATTATAAATGCAACACCATTTCTTCTTTTTTTTCATTTCCAGCATAGTAGACCATGTGATCATCAGATGCAAAGTGCCCGATGCCAGTCCATTTCAGTTCATTGATATCCAATGTTCTGTTTCATTCTTGACCACCTTCAACTTCCTTTGGTTCAGGCTCTGTACGTTCCATGTCCCAATATGTAAGACATTTTTGCACTTCTCACTCATTTCATGTGCAGCTACATGAGCAGTCAGACGTCCTGAGGGTTTTGATCCAACTACATCATAAATGCTGGCTTTACTCTGAAAAGTCTTCTGAGTGCCTTCTGATCTCGATGTGTCATCTTCCAGCACTATAGTGTGATTTGTTTTGTTGTGACTATCCATTGGGTTTTTGTGGCAAGATCTGAAAGTAGATTGCCAGGCCCTTCTTCTGTGCAGATAATGCTCGTGTTGTTGCCGTTATCACAGAAATGTGATTTTTTGCCATCAACATTGCCCCATTCTGCTGCTGCCCAGATGTGTGGTTTGTCTTAGTCCGGCACCTCAACTGCAACCTGTCCATCTTGGGAGACCCTGCCAGTAGCAGCGTGACTCCAATTAGTAATACCGTGAGATTACCACTGGGGGCTTACGGGTACCATTTTTTTTTTTTGAAAACCGTATTTATTGAACCACAAACAAAAACTACAAACAATTGTTTACATGCATACAGGTGCCACTGGGTGGCACTGACTCTTATCCACCACTCCAGTAGTCAGTGTTTAACATAGCTGTGGTACAACATTTTCATTTTTTTCTCCTAAAATATCCCTTTCTCCTTTTTCTTTTTCAGTCTCTGTTGATGGCTCTGTTCTCCAACCTGTTTCATCTGCTAGCAATTTGGGTGTTATTTGTGACTCTTCGCTCTCTTTCTCCTCTCATATCCAACTCATCGCTAAGACCTGTCGCTTCTTTCTCTTCAACATTGGCAAAATCCGCCCCTTTCTCTCTGAGTTCACTACTAAAACCCTCATCCATTCCCTAATCACCTCCCGCCTCCTTCTTGCTGGTCTCCCTCAGTCTCATCTCTTCCCTCTTCAGTCTATTCAGCACTCCGCTGCCTGTTTGATTTTCCATCAGCCTCGTTTTGCCCACATCACTCCTCTCCTCAGATCTCTTCACTGGCTCCCTATCAGTTTCCGTATTCACTTTAAGCTTCTCCTTCTGACCTATAAGCACATTCACTCTGTGGCTCCTCAGTACCTTTCTTCTCTCATTTCTCCCTATTTCCCCCCTCGTGTACTCCGTTCTTCTTCCCAGTTGCTTCTTGCTATGCCCTTCTCCTCTACTGCCAACTCCAGATTCCGCTCTTTTCACCTTGCTGCTCCCTACACTTGGAATAAACTTCCTTTGTCTATACGTCAGGTATCTTTTTTGCCCCTCTTCAAACTCATGTTAAAAGCTCATCTTTTTGCCTCTGCCTTTGGCTCTTGATTTTGTTGTTCTCCTTCCTTCCCCTCTTTTATTTCACCTTTCTTTCTTCCTCTTACACTTGTTCTTACCTCTTTCCTTTGTCCTGTCTCTCCTGCTCTTGTCTCTTTGCCCTTGTTCTTATCTTTTTTCTACTCCTTTTCTTGCTTTGTCTTTTTAGATTGTAAGCTCTTTTGAGCAGGGACTGTCTTTTTGTGTTTTCATTGTACAGCGCTGCGTGCGCCTGGTAGCGCTTTATAAATGCTTAGTAGTAGTAGTACCCCCCTCCTTCCCTATCCCCCTCCCTCCACTCCTCCCACCTCAGCACAGCTCCCCCTGCATCTTGCCCACCCAGGAACTCACCTATGAACCTGTCTCCCAACACCCCCCCCCCGTAATATCCCCTCTAGACTCCCATTCTGCACTCTTCTGCGCCTACCTATCCCATGTGGAAGACTTCATTACGAGCATAGGGCCCCAATCGTTGAATAAAGGGTTCCCAGATCAGCAGGAAGAAAGCCCAATGTTCAGCATTACCCTTGGCCCCTCTCCTTTCAAAGAGCATCAATTGATGAAAACTATTATGCCATTCCCAAAATGTAGGGGGCAATTGTTCTCTCCACCTATGAAGTATCGTCCCTTTCTCTACCAGACATGCCTTCCTCACTAGCAATCGTTCCCATCTCCCCTTAGGGTGGAGTGGTCCAAATCTACCCAACGCTACAAAAGCCCCCATCTACTGAATTTGCTGGTGGAGCAGGTCACTCATGTAGGTACTAATCCTCGCCCAATAGTGTTGAATTTTTGGACATCCCCACCACAGGTCTGCGAGAGGAGTCAATCACATGCAAGCTCACTCCGCAATGCCCGTCTCGGGGTAAAATGCACCCGAGTGACGCTTTTAAATTGCACCTCTCTCCATTTAGTCCCCTCCACCACTCCCACAATCCTACCTAGGGCCTTAAGAACTGAACCCGGGGGCACTCCCTGACCCAGCTCCTCCGCCCACCGAGCCTCCTCTCTGGAATAATCCGGCCGCTTAAGGTATGGCACCAGTCTTTTCTTCAAACCTGATATTGTGTTTGGAGACTCTTCGCCTAATGTGAAAAACTCTAAGATCAGTGCTGAGCTTTCCGACATTAATTCTCTTTCTGGGAGAGACGCCATGTAATGGGAAATCTGTAGATAAGCAAAGTAGTGGCTACCACTCAGCTCATACTCCCTGCAAAGAATCTCAAACGGCTTACATGTCCCATTAAAATCCACCACATGCCCAACATAGCGAAGACCAGCCGCCCTCCATTTCTGAAAAGCCGCCATCGTGGAACCCAGGGTGAACTTAATATTACCCTGCAGCGGCAGCCAGCTTAAAACAGCCGGAGACCTGCCCCAGTACCGACACAGTTGCATCCATGTACGCCTCACTGGCTCCACTAGTATACTTCAAATTACACGCCCAGGTAACTGCGAGCCTTCCAAGTGCAAGGCTGCCAATAGGGTCTGAGGGGCCACTAGGTCTTCTTCAAGGGCCCTAGGTGTATAGGTCTCCATATTGCCCAGCCAGTCTCCTAAATGCTGTGCCTGACATGCCAGGGCATAAATTCGCAAGTCTGGGATGCCCATCCCTCCAGCCACCTCGCAGTTGGTGAATCGGGATCCGCGCCCTCGCCCCTTTCCATAGGAATCCTCGTATCTCTCACTCCAAACATGCAATATATCGTTGCAATAACCATACGGGAAGCGTCTGCATCCAATACAGCACACGGGGCAAAACCATCATCCCCACTGCCGCCACTCTTCCCCCCAGCGACAAGGGTAGAGGACGCCAGGCCCGCAGCTGCGCCTGAAGCCCAACTAAAATCCGCTCAAAGTTTCGCTTATATAAAACTCTTTCAGGTCTCTGGTTAAGAGAATTCCCAGATAAAGAAAGGCGTCCCCAGCCCATCTAAGTGGAAATACACCTCTCCAACTCCCTTTCACATCACACCGCACATCCAGGGCCTCAGATTTATCCATATTAATATGCAGTCCCGCTATTTTCCCAAATGTTGAAAATTCCTCTAATAGTCTGGGCAGCGACAGCTGCGACAAATGTAGGTGAACTAGAATATCATCCGTGAATGCCACGATCTTAAACCATACCGTCCCATACACACCCCTCGTATTTCATTGGAAAGTTCTATTCTTCGTATGAAGGGGTCAAGAGACAGCACAAATAACAATGGCGAAAAATGGGCACCCCTGTCTAGTACCCCTCTCCAATGTAAACGTATCGGACAACAGCCCATTACATAGCACACTTGCGGTCGGTCCCGTGTAAAGGAGTCAGATCATATTACAAAAGGCATTTCCTAACCCATAGTGGGGCAGGAGAGCATGTAAATACTCCCAATCCACACGATCAAATGCCTTTTCCACATTGAAACTAATTAACAGGGATTGCCAGTCCCGCTCCCATTCCAGAGATGCCAAAATCTTACGTAAATTGCGCACAGCATGCCGGCCTTTCACAAAGCCCACTTGAGATGCATGTATCAATTCCTCCAACATCGGTTCTGCTAATACTTTTGCCATCACTTTTAAGTCAAAGTTCAACAATTATATTGGTCTATAAGAGGAGGCCTGCACGTGGTCTTTACCTGATTTAGGTATTAATATAATGTGCGCCTGGTTCTCCCCCCATTTGAACCTGCCCTGTTCCACTCTTTGATGGTATACCACCGCCAACGAGAGGGGCACCAAATTCCCCAACAACTTATAAAACTCAGCCCCTAGTCCATCTGGTCCCGGCACCCTATGACACTTAGCCTTTTGTATAACTTGGGAGTATCTCTGCATGCGTGATCGGTTGTTCCAAGTGAGCCCGCTGCTCCACCCCCAGTCTCGGCACTCACAACCCTCTCAAATAATCCTCCAGAGGGATTCCAGATGTTCCCTTTTTCTGATAAAGTTTTTCATAAAAGGAATGAAACAGGTCCTGCTTGAGAGACACGTGATGCGGTGAGAGCGAGCGGACGTGTGCTGCTCGTGCTCCGGTCGCCCCCTGCTGAAGCTGCGGATTTAGTGCCGAATGGTGAGCAGATGTTTTATATAAATACAAACACGGCATCAGGGGAGAGCTCACAGAGGGCGGCGAGAGGAGAAGATAATGGCTGCGGTGGCAAAACAGGGGCGCAGAGACAAAGACCGCATGGCGGGCCTGAGTAAGATGGCGGACTTACCGGCGGCTCCAAGTTCACCTTCATCCCCTGCCTTTTTGGAGGAAGTATCGATGGCAGTGGCATGTGCATTATCTGTGCAGTTTGAGATGCTTCACAGTAAAATGGACAAGCTGCACAGTTCGTTCAGAGACATGGGGAACAGACTGCAGGAAGCAGAAGGCCGCATTGAGCAGGCGGAAGAGAGCCTCAAAGAGCTGACGCAAAAGGTAGGCCGAATGAGGAAAAAAGTACAGTCCCAGGAGGCCAAGATAGAAGATCTGGAAAATCGGTCTAGACGCAATAACCTGCGATTTATGGGAATTTCGGACACCATCTTGGACAGAGACTTGAGACAATACCTTGAAACTTTGATTCCCCAGCTTTTTGAAAGATTAGAGGCTGGCGGAATGATCACACAGAGTCGGGCCGAAGCAAGTACGAAATAAGCCTCCCAGAGTGGTCTTAGCTAAATTTTTGCAGTATCCCCAAAAAGAAGCAGTGCTGCGAGCAGCGAGACAGAAAGGGGATATTATTATAGACAATCAAATATTGCGTATTGCTCAGGACTACTCTGTGGCATTAAGCGCCCCTGTGCCAAAAGCTGATAGATGCACATATCAAGTTTTCCGTCCAATATCCAGCTAGAATGCATGTCATCCATGAGGGAAATCATCAAACATTTGATGCTGCCGAAGATGAACGCAGCTATATAGAGGACCTATTGCGCGGAGGGAAAACAGCCTCAGAAATTTCTAAATGACATATATTGAGGTTATTTTGTTTGCCTAGAAGGATACATGCATGGCACACCTATCCCGAGGAGCTCTAAGAAGTGGAGTCCTAGGGCCATGGATAATGCACAACCGGAGGTCTGGAGCAGGCCTCTTGGGACGCTATGGTGAACCTTCGTGAACTGGACCTGAGATGAAAGATTGTATATATTTAGCGAAGCTCTTTGTGTTAAGATCTGAAAGTTGTGTGCTTTTTGCTTGTTTGTTTGGGGTTGCTTCTCCTGTCTCTGCCCTATGTAATGTTGCATGGGGGGGGGGGACGACCGTACGCGTCAGCGTGATCTCTAGGGTTTAGGAAAGTAGAGACAGTGTATAAAGGTTAAGAGAGAGAAGGAGCTGATAGACGGGGGGGGGGGGGGATAGGAAGGGGATGGATAGGGGTAGGGGAGTCGGTAATAAGGATGGGGGGGAGGGAGTACAACCACGGGGGGGGGGAAGCCTTGATGAAGGGACTACCAAACAATTACAGGGAAAGCTCCAGGCTGGGGGAGCTTTTTCCTGGAGAGTATTGTATAATGTATGGTATAGACCTGAATTCCACCTGCCAACCTGAAGATAGTTTCCTGGAATGTATGTGGAGTGGGGAACCCGATAAAGCACTATAAACGTTTGAAAGCATTAGCTAGACAGCACTGCGACATTGCCATGCTACAAGAAACCCACCAGACAGCCGAAGAACATCTTAAAATGCGTAGGGACTGGGTAGGACAGCAGAGGGGAACCCCCGCACAGGGAAAAAAAGGTGGCCTGATCATCTTAATCCATAAGAGGGTGCGGTTTGTGGTAGAAAGGGAAGTCACTGATCCGGCTGGAAGGTTTTTATTGTTGCAGGGGGTCCTGGAAGGGAAACCTGGGTAATTTGTATAGTCCCAACGTACTGGATCAAGGGCTCTATACAAGTTTAGCCTCTAGGGTCGAACAGTTGCTGGAGATTCCTTTGATATTGGGTAGCGACTTTAATGGAGTGTTTGATGTGGAACTGGATACATTGCGTGGGGGCGGGGTGAAGGCGCGAATGCAGACGGCCCATGTGTTGGAAAGCTTTCGGAAGCGGTTGGGAACAGTGGATCCCTGGAGGTTGCTGCACCCCCTAGAAAAGGACTTTACACATCAATCTTGAGTGCATGGCTCAAGTGCCAGAATTGATTATATCTTAATCTCAGAAGGCCTTTTTGCCCAAGTTGGAGATGCACAGATCGGCCCTACGGAAAACTCGGACCATGCATGGGTATGGGTAGATTTACATTGGGGGGGGGAAGACTATAGAACTCAAATTTGGCGGTTCCCTTTGGAATTGTATAAGGATACTCAATTTCATTACTTTCTTGGGCAACAATGGCAAGACTTTGCGAGGAACAATGAAAGACATTGAGACAATCTAGAATTGTTTTGGGAGATAGCCAAAGTTGTGTTGCGGGGCACTATTATAGGTTTTTTTGGCCAGGAAACGCAGACTCCTGTCGGAGCAAATTATTCGTATGGAACAAGTGACAAAAGCAAGGCGGAAATGTGCCAGCTCCCCTGGTACAGTGACAAAAAAAGAACTCTGGGAAGCTCAAGCAGGTTTAAATGAGTTGTTGCATAGAAGAGCCAAAAAATCAATTTAATATTATCGGTACCAATTATACTGATTTGGGGATAAACATGGAAAACTGCTGGTGCACTGTTTGAAGGGGAGCAGAGGAACAAGAATGGTAGCCGCAATATGGGATGGTCAGGGGCTCTTGCACAGAGACAATAAGGGGATTACCCAAGTTTTTCGAGCTTTTTTTCAGAAGCTGTACACAGAGGAAGGAGAGTCCGCTGCGCGAATGGAAGATTATCTGACGGACTTAGACTTGCCCCGACTAGAAGAGGAACAGAGAGCCCAATTAGATAAACCCATCACAGAGCTGGAAGTGCAGCAGGTAATTTCTAAGGTGCATTGTTGTAAGGCACCAGACCCAGACGGCTATGAGGCAGAATTTATAAATTGTTGCAGCAGGTCGTGTCTCCTACCTTGGTGGAAGTTTTTAGTAAAAGAGCTGAACAGGGTACGTTTAAATGGGGGAAAAAACAGGCACACATTATCTTAATCCCTAAACCGGGCAAAGACCCGGTCCAGGCGGCTTCGTACCGGCCCATCTCCCTGCTGAATTTCGATTTGAAAATATTGTCTAAAATATTGGCAGATCGATTGGCGGGGGTTTTGGGCGAGTTAGTACATGAGACACAGGTTGGATTCGTGAAAGGGAGATATGCGATGTGTAACTTACGAAAAATCGTGGCTTCATTGGAATGGGTGCAGGATCACCAGCTGCAGTCATTGCTGGTTAGATTTGATGCAGAAAAAGCATTTGATAGGGTCAACTGGCAGTATCTTAAACTGTTGTTACCATACTATGGGTTGGGGCCGCCTTTCTGTAAAATGGTTGAAAGTCTGTATGTAGAACCAACAGCTGGAGTGATATGTAATGGTGTGCTATCAGAGGTTTTCCCTTTGGGTAGGGGCACGCGACAGGGTTGCCCTCTCTCTCCCCTCTTGTTCGTGTTATCCCTAGACCCCTTGATTAGGAGGACAGAGGAATCACCAGCTATTAGAGGAGTGCGGGTGGGTAGACACGGCTTTAAGTTGGCGGCCTTCGCAGATGACATGTTGGTGCATATTCTTTCACCGCAAGAGTCACTGCCAAGGTTAATGGAGGAGTTTTCCTTTTTTGGAAGTTTTGCGGGATTGAAGATTAATACAGATAAATCGGAAGCATTAGATGTTTCGGGCAGACTTCGAGCAACTTGGGGAAGTCCCTTTCTGCTGCACTGGGCCACAGACGCTTTTGTGTATTTGGGTATCATGCTGCCGAGACAGCCCCAGGACCTATATAAGCGGAATTTTGATAGAGTTTTGTCCCGGTTGCAGACACAGCTGAGAGTGTGGAACCCCCTTCCACTGTCCTTGCTGGATAGAGTGGCAGCGTTTGTCACCCTCATGGTGGCCAGTCCAACACCTAGGGCGCTGAGACTTGGTCTGCCTGTGGTGTTCCTGCCTCAGAGAGTGTGGGCTTGCTTTTAACTCTGCAAGGCCTTCTGGGAATGTAAGTCCCTTTACCCTTTGAGTACAGATGAGTTGCAGTCGAATGGTTTCAGGCAATGACAAGAATTTATTTTCCCCTTCCCAACGGATTAAATGCAAGTGAATAACTCAGGACAAAACATGCCATACATTTGGCTTGAGGAAATTATATATAAACTCAGGTAAATTAGCCTTGTCAGCTTCAGGCTTTAAACATGCTGTGCTTGATACAAAACAAAATCACAACAGCTTCAATTAGCAAAGAAAATATTCCCTTTTCTTCTGCTGCTTTTACCATCTTTCTCAGACACTGTTCAGCATAAGGAATTCACATGGTCAGCCAAAGATAATGTACAGTCCATCCAATCATCCACTATTTCATTATGGACAGAGTCTATCTGCATTTCTTCAGCCTCGGGTATAGCAGGGCGTGGCAGTAAGCTGCTATCCTGATCTCTGAAACAAACGGTTTCTCTGACCTCACGTGGTTTCTCTCTGTAACACTCTCCTGAGCAGGGTTGTAAACTACCATATATGCTGTAGTTTTTGTCCAGGGAGTTTGCTACTTTCTGGTAACTATGGGGAACTGCTTTATAGTTGGGTTCAAACTTATATGAATTGTTAAGCTTACCTTTTGGCTTTGAAAGGGAAGGAACTCTCCACTCTGTAGGGTCAGACTGGTTCTCAAACACGGCTTGTGTTTACTTGCCTCTCAGCCTATTAACTTTCCCCTCAGATGTACCAGTATTCTCCAGCCAGCCTGTCTCTCTCCTCGGAGCGTGTGAGCTTTGCCAAGCCTGCCTCTCAGGAAGATTCCTTTCTGGCCTGGGTACGTTGGGACTATACAAATTACCCGTCCTGGGTTGCTTCCTTCTAGCCTCAGGAATATGGCTCCTTTGGTTCTCACTCCTCCTTGACTTCTTCTAGTCAGCATGCTCCTTTGCTGGCTTCCTTCCTGGTTCTCCCAGTTCCCGTTCTGCTTTCTGTTCTCCTCCTCCCTCTTGTTCTGCTTGGTCCAAGCTAATGACCACTTTTTATCATTGTAACTCTCAGGGCTTAGCTGTGCCGTGCCCTGCCCTGAAACAGGTGAAACTCATTACCTCCTGAGCTAGGGAATACGTCACAGTAGGGGCGTGTCTTTCTAGCTCGTGACTCTCTTTGTTTACTTTTTCTTTGCAAACACTGAGCCATGTGCTCAGACTGTCTGTCAGTTTCTGAAAGCAAATCCTCATCTTGCCCTACCTCCATAGGCTCAGAAGAGTCTTCTTCATGACATGTTCAAGATGGTAGTGCTGCCGCGAATTTTATACCGGATGCAGACCCTCCCAGTGTGGTTGTTACGGCGAAACCTAGATCGACTGGAGAAGGAAATACAAGGGTTTTTATGGAAAGGGGCCCAAGAGCATATCCCATTGAGCCATCTGAAAGGGTGGTGGAAAGGAGAAGGGATGGGAGTTCCAGACCTGGGGTTATATGCCCTAGCCTGCCAAGCGCGTCACATTGGCGAATGGTTAGGTGTACCGGAAGTCTATACACCTAGGGCTTTGGAAGAAGCCTTTGTAGCCCCTAAGACATTGTTAGCGGTGTTGCATGCAGATCGTTCGCTTTTGTCGGGAAGATTAAAAGGGAGTGTGATGTTGAACTCTGTGCAGCGTACCTGGAGACAACTGAACATCTATTGGAATCGATCAATATACGTATCGAGTTGGCTGCCCTTACAAGGTAATGCTGCCTTTCCCCCGGGTTCAGACACTGTGATTTTTCAGGAATGGCGTTCGAGTGGCATTCAGAATATTGGACATGTGGTGGACGTAGTAGGCAAATGTAAAACATTTGCTTGTCTGTGTCGGGAATATGATCTGAGACCTAGTCATTATTTTGCTTATGCGCAGCTCTCTCATTATGTGGCTTTCCTTCCAGAAAATGAGCTAAGAGCAGAAAGTTCAGCACAGATCCTAGAATTTTTTGACATAGGAGAAGAAAAACCTCCTACTATTTCAGTGTTAAAAGGTAGGTTGGATCGTTATGGGGCAGGGCCGGATTATTCGGGAGTGGAGGCAGCGTGGACGACTGAGTTGGGCCAAGAGATAGCACCAGGTTCCATTAGTACGGCTCTGTGGAAGATAGCTGATTTGGTAGAAGGTGCACGGTGGAGGAAAGTGCAATTTAAATGTCTGACCAGAGCACATTTCTCTCCTAAACGAGCGTTGCGTAGCCACTTGACATTGGATGAGGGATGCCCCAGATGTGGTGAACCTCTTGCTAATTTGAGCCATATGTGGTGGGGTTGTAAGAGAATACGCCTGTATTGGGGATGGATCTGTGCCTTCCTGAGTAAGCTACTTCACCAGAGGATTCAGTGGACGGGCCCCTTGGTCGTCCTGGATCAGCTTGGACTAACATGCCCGAAGAGGAGGTGGGAGTGTTTACTGGTGCGAAAGGCCTGTCTGGTGGGTAAAGGTCCAATACTCCGTCGATGGAGAGAACCTGTGCCCCCTACCTTTTGGGAATGGCGCAATAGCTTTCATCAGCTGATGCTTTCAGAGCAGTGAGGAGCTCGGGGCAATGTCCGTAGATGGTCTCTTTTTTTGCTGATCTGGGAACCTTATATTCAGATGTTGGGACCCCATAGCCAAAATGACATACTGCAAGTGGGTTGAGATTCTTAGTCTGGGAGAGGGCAGAAGACAAGAAGATGGATAGGAACATGCTGTATTAGTAATGGTGATTATTAATAGAAGTATCCCTATGAGTGGGGAAGGAAGGTTGTACGGGGAGGGTGGGGGTGGGGAGGGTGGGGCTAAATGAGATGTTATAACCCACTTGCTGACTGGCAATGTGCCTCCTGGGCGGTGGATAAGAGTCAGCCCTGCCCAGTGGTAATATGTTATTATGTTTGATGTATACGATATGTTAGTGGTTAATAAACAGAGTTAAAAAAAAAAAAAAGGAATGAAACACCCAGACAATCTCGCAATTTCCCTTCTGTAGCTTGCCCTGGGCATCTCTTATGACCGCAACAGTCCTAGCCCCTCTACTACCCTGCAGGCAACGTGCCAGGAGTTTCCCCGGTTTATCTCCAAACCGAAACAGCTGGTATCAGTAGTACATAAAGGAGTTTTTGGCTCTCCTGTGGAGTAGCTCATTTAGGGTGGTCTGGGTTTCCCATAGCAACTTCTTATTTGTTGCGTTGGAACAGCTCGCATATTTATGCCGGGCCTTGATCGTTTGCTTCTCAAGGCGAATTATCTGTTCCGTTAACAATCTCTTTTTTTGTGCTGAGTAACCAACGATATCTCCTCGCAAAACAACTTTACCGTTTCCCAAAAAGGTTCATGTTGTTCATTATTACACTCATATTCCTGCCAGCATTGTTTAAGATAAAGATGAAATTCAGTATCCCTATACAAATCTAGCGGGAAGCGCCAAATTCTGAACTGCGAGTCAGCTTGAGCCCACTCTAACTCCACCCAAATCAGGGCATGATCCGATATCTCCAATGGGCCAATTTGTGCGTCAACTACTTGTGCAAAGATTCCTCCTGATACAAAGATATAATCAATCCGGGCGCTCAAGCCATGCGCTCGTGACTGGTGGGTAAAATCTCTTTCCATTGGCTGAAGCAGGCGCCAGGCATCAACCGCTCCCAATCGGCTTTTGAGGTCTTGCAAAGCCTTAGCCCCAGACATACGTTTTCGATCTGCTCCCCCCCTTGAAGTGTCTAACTCAAAGTCTAGCACCCCATTGAAATCTCCCTCTAATATCAAAGGGACATCAGGCAACTGCTCAATTCTGGAGGCCAGACGCGCATATAACGCGCGATCCAATACATTGGGACTATAAACGTTACCCATCACTATAGGCTTCCCTTCCAACATACCATATAATATCACATATCTTCCATTTGAGTCAATATTCCTTTTCCAGGACAAATCTTATACGCTTATGAATCAAGATGACCACTCCACCCTTTTTTCCCTCTGCTGCGGACCCCCATCCCTGACCCACCCATTCCCTCTGGATTTTCAAATGTTCTTCAACAGATTGGTGAGTTTCTAGATCATCTGTTTTAGCCTCCTGTAACTGCAACGCAGCCTGCAGGCTCCTCAACTCGTTCATCAGGGTTTCCACGAGCTCCTCTGTCGCCCCGACTCAGGCCTCTGCCTCCTGCATTCGACTACACAAGGACTCCATCGAGATTTGCAAGGCATCGATTTTACCATGCAGAGCATCAAATTGGCCCGATAATGCCTGAGACACCGCTGCCGATATCTCCACTATGACTACCGGCGATACAGGCAGAGAGGGCGCTGGAGGTGATTCCGCCATTTTTGATTACTCCATCAGCTGTTCCTTTTCTCTCCTGCCGGTTTTCATGCCGCCATGCCGCATGTTCCGCACACGTCGTCAACCAGGTTGTCCGATGCTTCGCCAGAGGTTCTAGAGTAGCCTTACGGCTTAAATATGGCCCAATTTAGTGGCGGGAGAAGGGGGGGCTCAGAGCTCGAGCAGTTTACAACCGCCCGGTCTCACCATATCACATGACCTCACGGGTACCGTTTTTAATCCGGTGCTGGACTGGACAGGTGCAAGTTGGGATTGCTCCCCTTTAGCTCCCCATAGACCACCAGTGATTCAATACAAGCTGCATTATTCAATTGGCATAATAATGAGGTGTTCTGAATAAATTTGCATCTCATTATTAAGCAATGCACGCTGGGGTAAATTAATGTACATTGTAGTAGAAAAATGGATGTTATTGCCCTTTAACATACATTATGGAACAGACATCATGAGCTATTCCCATCACATACGTTACCATGGCTGGCCCCAGAGTTGGTGCAGGGTGTTGGCCTTATGCCCCCTCCAGTTGTCCAAATCTATTGTGGCCTTGTTCTTCCACCCTGTATTCAGTTATTTTTTTCTGAATCTTGAATTGTTTGTTTTCGTTTTTGTTCTGATTTACAGTATCACACCAAAGTGGTTTACAATCTTTTTTTTTTTAAACCATTTTTTATTGGTCTTGTGACATACAGGGAAAAATATAAACAACATCAGATATTGCATGACAACAAAGCCCCAAACCCGTAAATTAACAAGTCCTCAAACCTAGCCATCCCCTATACACTCTGTAGTCAAGAACCGAACATGAGGAAATAAACCAGCCTTCCCTGCTCCTCAAGCCACCTGTGAATTGCTCCCCACGCATCAGCTACAAAAAAGATCCACACATTAACTGGAACAAGTAACAAGAAAAACAAACCAAACAAAACATGTGTGTGTGTGCATGTGCAAGCCCCCCCCCCCCCCCAGGCCTCCCATGTACTCTCTTAACTCGATACCTTCTCCAAATAAGCATCCCAAATCTTATGAAACTTCCATTCGTGTCCCCGCAGGCGGTAGGTCAACCAGTCAAACCGCACCGCCACTTGCACCTTACCTTCCCAATCCGCCTCTGACGGGCCTGACACACTCTTCCACCTCCCCGCAATCGCCACTCTGGCAGCCAGACGCAGCTTCTCTGCTAACAACTCCCGCCACTTCCCCCCCAACCCCCTTTCCGGGGCCCCCAGCAACCACACCCTACTGTCCCGGGGTACTCCGGGCCCCCTCCCCCCGCACACCGCCCGTATACTACCCTCCACACTCCCCCAAAAGTTCTGAAGCACAGGGCAGTCCCACCACATATGAAGAAAACCCCCGCTCCCACCGCACCCTCTCCAACAAGCATCCGAAGGCCGCCCCCCCGCCAAAAACAAACTCCTAGGGGTACGATAGGCCCCATGTAATATCTGCAGTTGAGTCTGCCTCCAGGAGGATACCCAAGAGCCACGATACATCCCGTCATATATCCTATCCCAGACCTCCTCCCCCACCGCCACTCCCAACCACCTCTGCCACCTTGCCTGATGAACGGGCGGGCCTACCCCAGCACCCTCCTCCATCAAAACTCGATAGATCCGGGTGATTAGCCCCCTGTCCCCCGTCCCCTGAAACAATACCTGCTCCAGTTGCGTACTCTCTCGGGAAATCTGCGCCAACACATCTTTACTCCCAAGAAGATGGCGCAATTGAAAATATTGGTAAAAGGGGATACGAACCTGCACCACCCCCTCCAGGTCCCGCAGGGATCGAATATCCCCGCCCACCACAAAATCCCTGAGCTTATCCAGCGTCCCCTCCACCAGCATTCGTCCTTTCCGAACCCAACCCACCTTCCCTAGAGGGAGGAACTCTCCGATAGTAGACCAGGGCGAGAGCGGGCTAGGGAACCATCCCCGCCTCCGACCCAGCCCTGAAATATCAATCATAGCATCCACCAGGGGGTGCCCCGTCTTGCTATGCCTGCCACTCCCCCCGTCTCCCTCTACCAACCACTGCGCCCAAGAGAGAGCCCCCAACACCGTCCTCTCCAGCTCCACCCAAGGCACTGCGCCCTCCCCCCCGGCATGGTCCCTCCATGCCCGCAGAATGCAGGCCTGGTGATAGCACCGCAGCGAGGGGAACCGGATCCCCCTCTTGTCTTTACCCAAAAGGAGACTACCCCGCCGGATCCTGGCCTTCTTACCCCCCCAGACAAATCTCAACAAACGACTCTCCCATCGTCTCAACATACTCCCTGGGACCCCCAGAGGCAACTGCGAAAAGAGAAACAAGAATTTCGGTACCACCGTCATTTTCAGCGCTTCCACCCTACCCCACCAACTAAGTTGCAACGACGCCCACCCATCTAACAACGAAGAGATCCGCCCCATCAGCGGCCGGTAGTTCAACTCGAACAACTGCGCCGGCTCCGCAGAAATATGGACCCCCAAGTATTTAATACTACCCGCCGCCCACCGGAAGGGGAAATCAGGAATAGTCTCCTTGCGCACGCCCCCCAACGCCAAGGCCTCCGTCTTGGATAAGTTCACCTTAAAACCCGAAACCGCCCCAAACAACTCCAACTCTCGCAACAAGACGGGTACCGATTCCTCCGGATGGGTCATAAAAATCAATGTGTCATCCGCATAAAGTAATATCTTATGGGACTCCGCACCGACCACCACCGGCCGTATCTGAGGCTGGGCCCGGATCTTTACCGCCAGGGCCTCTATCACTATAGCAAAAAGCAGGGGCGAAAGGGGGCATCCCTGCCTCGTACCCCTCTGCAGATAAAACCGCTCGGATACCTGATCATTCACCCATATACGCGCCGCCGGCCTCTGGTACAACGCCTGCACCCCCTGAATAAAACCCTCCCCCAGCCCCATCCTACCCATTACCTGAAACAAAAAACCCCATTCCACCCTGTCGAACGCTTTTTCCGCGTCCAGCGCCACGCACACCGCCGGAGACCTCCGGCTCCGAACTAAGTGGAGCAACCCCACTGCCCTCCTCACATTATCCGCTATCCGCCTACCCTTTATGAACCCCGTTTGGTCCGGATGGATGAGGAACGGCATACTATTTTCCAATCTGGTCGCCAAGATCTTCACGTAAAGTTTAGCATCCGCATTCAACAGTGCAATGGGGCGATAATTCGCACACCTCTCGGGGGAGCGGCCCTCCTTAGGTAAAACTACAATATTGGCCTGAGCCATCGACTCCGGAATACCCTCTCCTTTCAACAGACCGGAAAATAAACGTGCCAGTAACGGGGCAACCTCCTCCCGCATCATGTGGTAGTATTCTGCCTGAAACCCATCTTCCCCCGCCGCCTTACCCTTGGGCAACTTTTTAATACCCGCCAACACCTCAGGCACGGTAATCGGTCTCTCCAACCAACTCGCCGTGTCCTCATCTACCCGTGGGAACACTACCTCCCGCAGATATTCATCAATCTTCTCCATACTCACCCCGTCCTGTTGCTTATATAAGTCCTCATAAAACCTCCGGAAAGCTGCACAAATATCCCGACTTGTGACGGCCCGCTCTTCCCCCCCCCCCACACAATCTCGCGCACAATCCTACTCTCCCTCTTCCGTTGCAACTGGCGGGCCAGTAACTTCCCCGCCCGATTCCCCCCTTCCATAAAATTCCGCTTAGTAGCCCGCATCAGCCGCTCCACCTCCTCCGACTCCAACGCATTAAGCTTCGCTCTAATTCCCACCAACCGTAGGCGCACCCCCTTAGACCCCTCCCACTGTGTTCCGCCTGCAAGCGCCCCAGCTCCTGCATAAGCTGCTGGCGTTGCCTATCCCGCTCTTTTTTCCATCTACTCCCAAGTTGAATCATAATCCCCCTCATATATGCCTTCCCTGCATCCCAGAGTGTGGCATCCGCCACTTCTCCAGTATCATTCCACCGGAGATAATCCTGCCACGCTTTCCGAAGCTCAGCGCTCCCTTCCTTGGATTGATACATGGATATATTACCCCGCCACCCCCCCCTCCCCCCGCCTTCCCCCTCCACTCTCCTATCACCATCACGTGGTCGGATAACGTAAGGGGCAGTATCTGTATATTCCGCAATCTCCCCAATTGATCTTTACGCCCCAAGAGAAGGTCCAACCGAGAGTAAGCATCCTGTTTGGCGGAATAGCAGGTGTATTCCTACCCCCCCCCGGGTTCTCCCACCGCCATAAATCCACTAAGGCGAATTCCCCCAGACACCGCTGCAGCTCCTTACCCTCCCGCCCGTGCCGGCTGCGGCAGAAATTGGACCTGTCTCCTTCCCCTATCACACAGTTCATATCCCCCCCCACGATCCAATCCCCCTTGGCCTTCCCCTGAAACTCCCGAAACGCATCCACAAAAAAGGTCCCCTTGCGCCCATTAGGGGCATAAAGATTTAAGAAGGAGACCTCTCGCAAATCCACTCTCCCCACCACCCAAACCACCCTCCCCTCATCATCTCCCCCAATATCGTAGGGAATAAAGCGCACCCGCTTGTGGATCAGGATCACCACCCCTCTTTTTTTGGAACTAAAGGTGGACCCAAACACTTGCTCAAAGCCCTGGGTCCGGAGTTTGGCCTGGTCCCCACGCGTTAAGTGAGTCTCTTGGAGTAAAGCCACATCCACCCGGTGCTTATTGAGTTGGGCGAGAACCCGTTTTCTCTTAATTGGGCTATTAAACCCCCGAACATTGTAGGAGGCAACTCTTAAGCCCCCCGTCTCCTTCTTACTCGTCATCCATTTTCTAGACCTTCTTGGCCCACGGACCGGGGCACTAGGGCCACCCACACACCACACACACACTCAACCAAAACCCAACAACCCAAACAGCTCACATAACCCATACCTCCACTCACGCCACAATTTTTATCCTTATGGACCTCCACCAGCCCACTCCACAAGACCACCCCACCGCTGCCCCCACCCCCTCCCGCCCGCGACCCTCAACCAACAAACCACATATCCCCCCCTTCCCAGTTTCGCTTCCCGGGCCGCCAGGCCAAGAGGAGAATACCCCCAAGCACAGCCCTCCAACCCCTCCTCCCCCGCCCCCCAGCAGAGCCCTTCAGCAATACGTTACAGGCCTATCCAGTCCATTTTGTCCATCATGGTGAGCCCCTTCAGCTCGTGTCCTCTAGTCCCGCCGGGGAATGGGTGCGCGGCAATAGCTCTGGCTCGACAACCCGGCTCGCCGTCTGGGAAAGCAGGAACTTCTCCAAAGCGTCCTTTGTTGAAAAAAACCACCGCACGCCGTTCACCAGCATGGTAATCTTCGCCGGATACCAAATCGCCACCTGCACTCCCCTCCGGGCCAGGTTCTCCTTCCATTTAATCAAGTCTTTCCGTCGCTTAACTGTCTCCGAGGCAAGGTCAGGAAACACAAACACCTTCCACTCCTTGAAAGTCACCACTTTGGATTTGCGGGCGGCCTTAATCACGTGCTCTCTGTCCTGGAATCGAAGGAGCTTCACTATCAACGCACGTGGCGGGGCCGACTCTCCAGGCTTAGGCCGCAATTCTCTGTGCGCGCTCTCCACTTCATACGCAGGAGCGGAGGGAGCCCCAGGAAAACAGGTCACCAACAACTCCCTGACAAATCCCAGAGAGTCCATGCCTTCCGCTCCCTCCGGCACGCCAAAAATGCGCAGGTTAGATCTCCTGTCCCGATTCTCCATGTCTTCCGCCTTCGCATGTAGCCAGCTAAGCTGTTGTTGTAGCGAACCCACCGTGCGCTGCATCTCCGCCTGCGAGTCCTCAGTCGAGCTCACCCGGGCTTCCACCTCCTCCAGCCGATGCCCCAAGGCCTCGAATTTTTCCGCCAATTTCTGAGAGACTCTCTCCACTATCTCCTCCTTAGAGTCTCGGATCTCCCGCAGCACAGCCTCCAAGTCGGTCGGAGGGGGCACTTCGCTCTCACCCCCCGCCAGGCCTTCAGAGCCGCTCGGGGAGGACAGCGCCGGATGTGCCCGCAGTCCATTCCCCTCCGCCTTCCCGGCTCCCGCTTTAGCCGCATACATATCTTTAATCGGGTTCAGCGGCTTAGCCTTTAGCACCTTCGGCATGTTCTCGGTTGGGCTAGGGGGCTGTTCCTACCCGAAGATTACCGGGGCAGCGGAGAGCTCTCTCACACGCGTCTGCTCTCCTCCGTGGCCAGACCGGAAGTCCGTGGTTTACAATCTTGAAGGGCGATCTAGAAACATTTTCTAAATAAAATACTGTAAAGTACAGGGATCATTTGCTAACAGCGCATTCCATTTAAGGCAGAGCCCATAGAAATAAATTGCATGTACTATTAGTAAAGGACCCTCTAAATGTAAAATTGCATGTACTGTTAGTAAAGGACCCTCTGAATGTAAAACTGAGTTACTTACCTGTAACTGGAGTTCTCCGAGGACAGCAGGATAAGTCAGCCACAATTGGTGACGTCATCCGACGGCGCCGAGACGGAAGTACTCTCCATAGCTCAGAAGGGCTTTTCGCCCTTCTGAGCATGGGCCAACTGGCTCCACCCCCTGCCCGCCCCTAGCTAGCCAGTACGTCACTAGCTGAGCCTTTTGCCGCTAGGAGGCAGGCACCAGGAGGCCGACCCCATCCCAGGGGAGGTGGGCGGGTATGTGTGGCTGACTTATCCTGCTGTCCTCGGAGAACTCCAGTTACAGGTAAGTAACTCAGTTTTCTCCAAGGGCAAGCAGGATGAGTCAGCCACAATTGGTGCCTCCCAAGCTGGCATGTGCTGTGGGGGATGGGGGAAGGCCGAGACCTTCCTCAGGTTTGGCACAACCGCATGTAGCCATAGCGATGTGCGGATATGCAGGTTTGTGGAGTCCGGACATATAGGTCCGCAGGAACCTAATGTAGTGGCGGAACACGCATGTGCAGTATCAGCGTGCAGTGGCAGGGTGCAGTTACCAGGTACTGTTTGACGGCTTGCAGTCACGAACGTAGTTAAGGGGCGCCTCTGAGGTAGCAGATGATGCAGGCCCATCGAGTAGTAGTGGTGCGGGGTAACCGCAGTGAGGACACCGAGCAGAAGTGGTGCCTGCAACGAAGAAGCAGCTGAAGCAGCTGCATCAGTCGCTGGCACGGGAGAGGATTATCCCTAATAAGGGATGTGTCTCTTTTGCCTTATATAGACAATTTTCCTTTTTTTTTTTAACGTGTAGTCAACTCTAGCGCTTGTTAAGATGAAGTCGTAACCGTTAGTGTGGAGGAGAAGGTAACCGGCGCTGGGGGACCTGTGCCGTTGGGAGGCATGATTTAGGTTGGCCAGTGTTGGAAACAGAATGGTGGACATGATGGGCCTCGTTTGACCATGATAGAGTACCATCCGGTCAGTGCTATCAACGAGGCGAACGATAGCAAGGCAGCATGCTATAAGAGGGTAAGAGGGGATAAGAACCTCTTATATGTATATGCTAAAAGAGGTTGACCACTAGTGCTGCAGAGCCTATAACTCAGTTCCGAGCCGGGTGGCCTGTGAGGTGGTGATTCAGAATGTTAGTGCTGTCTGGTCGACAAGATTCACGGCCTTATACGTCTCAGTGAGGTGCACCCATTACCGATGGAGCTTGGTGCACGGGTGATGTGATAGTTCATGTTGCAAGGTCTAGGAGCCTTGCAGATGTGTGTTACATGGGCAGGACACAGGGAGGACCTCTGGGGATGCATGCACTGTGCGCGTGCTTGTGTGCGTGCAGGTTGCGTGGCTTGGGCCCTTGCCTGTAGCCGAGCCCATGGGCCGTTGCCTGTAGCCGAGCCCTTGTCTGTATCCAGAGTGGCTTGGGCCCCTGCCTGTAGCCGAGCCCATGGGCCGTTGCCTGTAGCCGAGCCCTTGTCTGTATCCAGCATGCCTCGGGCCCTTGCCAGTGCAGCTGAGACCTTGTCTGGATCCAGCAACTGTGTTCTGCAGAGTGCAAATGGACCCAGGAGCCTGTGTAGTAGACTACTGCGCTCATTGGGGTGTAGTCCGCTCGGATTGGGCTGGCTCGTGCCCTGTTCTGTGCGTACCCAGGCATACCAGCGATCTATTCCAGGCCAACACGGCTATGAGGAGGCTGCTGCTCGTTCGTGTGAGCTGCAGCCGCTGTTCAGCCGTGAGTTGATAAGTAGAAGACCATAGGCTCAGGTCTGGATCGCAGCCTGTCAACAGGGTCAGGTGTCAGCAGGGTCTGGCTCTGGTGCTGGACTGTCAGCTTGCAGATCTGTTTTGCGATGGGTGAGCTCATGCATGATTCCAAGGGGGAAGGACTGTCGGGAGCATCCGTTCCCTCATCATCCAGGCTCTAGGGTGCCGAGCCGTAGGCATTGTAGCACCGTTGTAACTGTCCAACATGGTCCTTGCCTGGGTCTTGGACCTGCGATTCGAGCCTGCAACCGTTGGCCAGGTACATCTGCCTTTGTGCCTGCTGGGACAGGTTGCTCCAGAGTAGATCATAAGGAAGATCCAGCCGGCCTTTGTCCATGTTGGGACAGGTAGCTCCTGAGTAGATCATGAGGAAGATCCAGCCTGGGGTCCCAGGCTGGCCATGAGCCTGTCGCTCCACCTTCATGCCTCCAGTGACGTTAGGTTCAGAGCCACAGAGTTTACTGGGGCAGGTGCTCCCCACAGGGTGGAGGAGATAACCTGTGTCATGGAGATGAAGAAGGTTGTGTCTTCCACAGTTACGGGAGGAGTGTATGGGTCTTGAGGTGGTTCGTCAGGAGGTCCAGGGGTAAAGGGCGGCCTGGTCGTTGGATTACAAGAGCTCCAGATGGGCAGCGGCGGAGTCGTCGCTCCAGGTTCCCAGCCGACATGAGAAAGCTGTTGTTTGGCAGAAGAGGCGGCGTTGCTGAGTCCGAGACGTGGAAAGACATATCCCAACCAGATGGTGGGTAGTGCTACTTCAGACGTTTTCCAGGTGGGATACCGGATCTAGGGACTGCATCAAGCGGATGCACCAGGGCCGCCAGAGCGGTGTATAAGGTCCAGTTGACGCTGCTTACTGTGGGATTGAGCCCGTGACGTCTGCCACTGAGGTCATGGCCTTAGCCATTGTGCAACATGCATATGAGGTTTTGGTGATGGGATTTTTAAATGGGGTTCTTAATCCCCTTGGCTGAAGTAAGGCATGCAGTGCAGGATCCACAACCTGCGACCTTCCGCTCGACGACCTATCAACCATGTATACATCGACTGAGTATACTGAATCACCTTGCTACAACTGCAACTGGAGGTGGAATGACAAGCTTCCTTAGGGTTTTTTTTTTTTGGGTACGGAGGGTGCAGGGAGTGGACCCTTTATTTAGCATTTTTGTTACCGATGTGGAGCCTCAGGGCCCCACCCCCACCTTCCACGCAGGCTCTGGGGAGGGAGGAGCGGCGTGCAGCGAGCATAATTTTCTTTTATTTGTAAGGAATCTTCCTTTTCTAGTTGCTGCTCCGGGTACTGGTGGTAGCCGGTTAGAGGTGACCGCCCAAGCTTTCTGGGCTAGAAGCACTCTGGATTCTAAGGTGCCTGCTCCTTGTTTGGGCGACGGAGTAACCAGTAACCTACTGGCGAGTATGCTGTTGGCGCCATGCGAGTGCGGGCCCCGGCCCTTATGAGAGAGGGCATCTCCAGCTGCACCAAGACTGTAGAAGGGGGTAGGAGGTGGTTACCAGAAGTACTGCTTTAGGCAGTAACAGCTAGCCGGCTGAAGGTATAGCTCTAAGCATTAGGCAGTCTGGCCCTACAGCATACGGGAGGCCCAGCAGGAGTGTCGTGGAGTAGCTATTCAGTCTTGCAATGCTTCCATCTGTCTAGCTGCTGCCGTGGCTACCACAGACAGGCAGTCAGTAAGTAGTTTGTAGGCCCGGAGTGATTTAAGGGTGAAAACCCAGCGTCATATGGAACACTTTCCTTCCTCATCAGAACATGGGTAATTCCTGGCAATGCTCTGATCAGCCAGATGGTGAGAGGAGGGGCGGCCGCCGAGCTGGTACCGAGGTCATGATGCCCTCGTTGGCACGGAGGAAGAGCATAAAGCACTGTCGTCATCGCTGCGATGGCTGCATCCCAATCGGCACCAAGACTCTGCCGAGGTAACTAAACTGAGCAGGCGAGCAGGGTTCGGATGTCCCTGCACCAGATATCTCCTCAGAGTTTGGGATGCCGTACCCTGCAAGATGCAGGCCTTGACGCTGAGGGAAGTGGTTGGACATACTAACAATGAAGTGTAGCTGTACCTGGTAGCCATACTCGCCGCTGACCTCATCTAAATAGCAGCACTGAAAGGGACTTCATTCCCGGCACTTTCACCGCATGTGATCAGCTTGGCCAGCCCTGATCCTCGCTATTGCCTGATGTCCGGAGTGGAGTGGGGAGCAAGTCAGGCGCTTGCTGCTGCTGCCGGATGTTCAGCGGTCCCGGGGCATGCTCTTCGGGAGGGTTAAGTGACTTGATTGGCAGTAGCCCCAGCTGGGCTTTGAACCTGTGACCGTCTGTTCTTGCACACACTGTCTGTGTGCACTGCACCACCGTATTGCCATCCCAAGGTCACAAGGCGTGCTGGTGGGAATCAAACTCTGATCTCTGGGATCCCAAGCCAGCCATTAGGCTATTCCTCCAGACTGCGATTCCGGCGTAGAGATGTTCCTGCGTTTGAAGCTTGGCGGAATCCATTGACATGGTTCCAGCCAATGGTGTTGTGGGGGCTTGTTCCCACGTCGGCACGGAGGTGTTGGCAATGGAGCTGTGTGATTGTTCACACATCAGCACAGAGGCGTTGGCAGCGCATGCTTCCAGCCAATGGCGCTGCGGGGCTTGTTTCAATGTCGGTGCACGCTGCCTGGGATTTCAGATCATCTGGCCGCCGCACACTGCCCCGTGAAATCCTGGCACTGCGTTTCTTGCCTCACCCCGTGGAACCCTTTGCTGGGTTATTGGGAGGGCTTTGGCGAGGGGCTGATCAGCTCACATAAGAAGAAGGGACGCCCGAGGTATGTCCTAGCTCCCAGTCTTAGTCTCAGCCTCTCAGCCGTCTGATGGTTAACTAAATCGCACCCCTTTTCTTGCGGCTCGAAGAGGTAATGAGCCAAGAATAGGGCTGGTGAACGCCGATGCATAATGGTAGGGTTGGCAAGGCTTCTAAATTCGTTTGCCAGAATTGCTTCCCTTTCGCCCTTTGGATCGGGCCATTCCGGGGAACGCATCCGCGCCGAACAAAATCACCGGCGCCGATGGAGGAGTGCCATCCGTGATCGGCCCCTCCTTCTTGTTGGATCTGCGCCGGCAATCTGGCCATTCCTGCCTGGAACGGCGCCAACGCTGAAGGGGAGGAGCCATTGGATTGGCGCCCTCGGCGCAGAGAAACCAAGTGCTGTGTGAGCGGTTCCTCCTCCCTTGGTGATTGAGTTGGCGCCGACCAATGGCGCCATAGGGGGAGTAGCCTGGCCCGTGATGTCATTGGGGAAGATGGCCGCCGCCATGGGAGCCTCGTGGCTGGCCGGATCGGGGCGCAGCAAGGCATCTCTAATTCCCCCGGACAGGCAGTATCAGAGGAGAACTAAGCGTAGGGAGCAGTATAGCCACTGGAGTTCTTGAGCGATGCCCGTCGCTCCCTTCCCAGCTGAAGTGATGCAGCAGAGCACCGCAGGGGGTCCCAGAGCAGGGCTGTCCATCGGGTGCGTGCAGCTGGGGATGGAGGCCTCAGAGGCACATCCCGGCTGCAGGGGGAGTAGCGGCGGCAACGACTTCCCGCACTAGTAGTGCTGCCTGAACCAGTGCCCCACACTCATCTTCTGGACTGAGGATCGGAGCTCAGCTGCAGATCTGGAGTAAGGAGGCCTTCAAGAGGGCTAGCCGGGGACAGAGGCCTAATAGGCACATCCTGGGCTGCCGCGCTGGCTGCGCTTCCTGTCAAGCCCCAAGGGAGTACAGTAGGAATCGAACCATGCTCTTTTGGTTCCCAAGCCATTGCTGAAACCCTTAGGTTGCTCCTCTACTCCTGGTAGCAGCGTGAGATTCTGCGCTGCCTGAAGAGAGCTCTGCAGAGAAGGAGAAGAGAGATAAGGTAATTTTTAAATTACAATACATATGGTGTAGAAGAGAAAATTCTCCGGATGATTTTAAAGTTTGATTTCTTTGTTTTGTGGTGGAGAGTAGCAAAATCCATCTTGCTGGCAAGGCGGAAGAACTGAAACTGGCTAGCTAGGGGCGGGCAGGAGGTGGAGCCAGTTGGCCCATGCTCAGAAGGGCGAAAAGCCCTTCTGAGCTATGGAGAGTACTTCCGTCTCGGTGCCGTCGGATGACGTCACCAATTGTGGCTGACTCATCCTGCTTGCCCTTGGAGAAAACGGAGTTACTTACCTGTAACTGGAGTTCTCCGGGGACAGCAGGATAAGTCAGCCACAATTGGTGACGTCATCCAACGGCGCTGAGACGGAAGTACTCTCCTATAGCTCAGAAGGGCTTTTGCCCTTCTGAGCATGGGCCAACTGGCCCCACCCCCCTGCCCGCCCCTAGCTAGCCAGTACGTCACTAGCTGAGCCTTTTTTGCCACTAGGAGGCGGGCATTCGGACAGAGGCCGACCCCTTCCCAGGGGAGGTGGGTGGGTATGTGTGGCTGACTTATCCTGCTGTCCCCGGAGAACTCCAGTTACAGGTAAGTAACTCTGTTTTCTCCTAGGACAAGCAGGATGAGTCAGCCACAATTGGTGCCTCCCAAGCTGCCATGCGCTGAGGTGGAAGGGGGAAGGCCGAGACAATTCGTTAGGGCTAGCATGAGCCCTTGTGTTACCGCATGTTTAAACCAGATCCTGCAGGTACGAACCTGTAGGCCTGTAGTGATGTGAGGGGTGCAGTTACCAGGCACCATACACTGGTCTGCAGTTAGGATGCACATATGTGCGGAGGATGTAGTTGTAAGGCACACCTGCGCGGTAACAAAGCTTTTGGTGGGGTTTTTTTGGGGGGTTTTTTTTGCTATCAACGCAGAGGCTTGTTACCGGGGATGTTATAAGTCCATAAGCGTAGCAAGGACCACGAAATCGCTGCTTGGCCCAACACACTCATTGGGAAACTACAGCATTGATGAACCCATGCTTTGGGGAGACATGGCCAAGGTTAGTCAATGTTGGACGCAGAATAGGGCTGGATGGGCCTCGCTCTGACCCAGTAAGGCATGTCTTATCGTCCATGGTCACAGTGGGGTGACTAAGAGTGGTAAGAAGTTGATCCCTAAGTCCGCAGAGTCAATATTCTGGGCGGCTGGTCCAAATTGTTGGGGCTGCATGGATGACAAGGTATAAGGAGAAGGACATGGCTTCTGTTTATGAGTCTGCGATATTGTTTGGAGTTAATATCCCTGACTACAACAACTAGCGGTGTCGAGAGAGGTTTTCCGGTTTGAGAACTCAGGGACCTGGTTTGTTCGGGCCAGCATGGAAGGCTGGCAGACAATATGGCATCTCCTAATGCCTGGACACCAAGAATTCGCGGCTGGCAGAGAATATGGCATCTCCTTATGCCTGGGCGCCAGGATTCCCGACCCTATACTACTCGATATGGTCGCTGCATGAGGTGCACGAATTAACGGTGGTATTCCTGCACGGTGCGTATCGGTACCCTGCCAGGGTGATGTAATAGTCTCTGTTGCAAGGCCCTAGTGGCCTTGCAGGCATGGGGATGCAGGCAGAGTCCCCAGGGGCGTATGCTGCTGGGACTGACAGCCAGGCGCGTACACTGTTCAGGGTAGGTCCTGGGCATATAGTGGCGCAGGGCCATGTGGAGCTTCCCTGGAGATGTAACTCAGGTCATTGCGTCACCACCGGCAGTGAGCTTCCAAGAGCGTGGGCCTCGAGGCAGCTCCCACTCAGCGTTCCATCGCAGCCGTTCAGATGTGGTGCATAGGTGGGTAAAAGACCGCAGGGTGCTGGTACGGGTGCCAGACAGTGCGCGTGATGAAAGACATTGTCCATTTTAGTGATCGCACGTCCTATACCCCACGTGGTGGCAAGGTATATATATAAGCGGACAGCCGCACAGGTGGAAGGTGCCCTAGGGGTTGAGTGAGCTCCCACATGGTTCCGAGTGGAAGAGAGGGCCGGGGCAACCGTAATTACCCGATATGACTCAAAGCTCAATTTCGGACCTGTGACTCGCAGGTCGAATGCGCCTGCCATCTACCGTGTGCCACCTGGTCCTCTGCTCACACCCTTGCTGCACATTGCTGCCTGGAGAAGGAGTCCCAATAGGACAGCTGTTCAGGCTCCTGCCCTCCGACCTTTCTTGGGCAGGCTACTGGAGACTGCATTATCTTATTTATTTTTTTATTTTTTTGAGTCATAGGGCTGCTCTTCAGCTGGGCAGACGTCCCAGCCAAGCTTCGAACCTGTGAGATACACCTGCCTTGCATTTTGAGTCATAGTGCCGCCCTCGAGCTGAGGACAGACCTGACTGGATATCCCAGGTTGGCCATGGGCCTGTCCCTCTGCCTCCCTGCACCCTGTGGTGTTAGGTTTAGTGCCACAGGGGTTATTGGGGCCGTGCGCTCTCCGCAGAGCGGAGAAGAAGAGCCACGTCATGATGGCAGTTACGGGGTTGGGTCTTTGGAGGGTTCACCGGAAGGCTCCAGGGTTAAGGGCGGCATGGTTTGCTGGATCACAGCATAGGGCCCCAGAGATGGCCTGGCAGAGGTGGGTAGTGGGTGTGAGAGGACCGATACCCTTTTCACCGAGGTGGGCTGCCACCATTTGCAGGCAACGTGTGGGCCCCTCTGCCCGGATGGAGTCGGGGGGGAGGGGGGTCCCCGTTGTTTTCCGGAAGTGCACAGATGCAGAAGTATGAATGGTCATGCCTGCAGGCAATGCGCGGTTACTAATCTCCCAGTCCGAAGTAGGGGCATGTGCTGCATGGCCCACGGCTGGGACTTGAATCTGTGACCTTCTGCTCGAGGACAAAGTGACTATTCGTACTGCACCACACTGTTTGTTACCGCAACTGGTGGTGGATTCGACAAAAGGACTATTTATGTGCTGCTGCCGCTGCCACCGGTGGTGAGCCTTGCACACTGTGGCGTATTGTCAGGGCTTCGTTAGGCCGAGGGCGTCTCATCCAAAGCCTCCCGCTCTTCTGGATTGTAATCTTCCACAAAGGCTCTGAACTGATGGTGTGATGTAGCTTTGGCTGTGCAGCCCTGGTACTGTAGCTTCGGCAGTGCGGCCATAGCTCCGGCTGTGCAGCCATGGTGATGTAGAATCCTCAGGCAGTTGTTTTGTGTCAGGGCTGCTGTGCCCCTGTGGTCTTTGCTTCTGTCCTGGACTAGTCTGAAATGGGGCTGAATGCGGGAGCGGGAAGTGGCGCGAAGTGCCAAGGTGCCAGAGTCCGGCGGTTGCAGGCTGAGAGGTGGCAAGTGCCGGCGGTTGCAGGCAGTATTGTGAGAAGGAAAACCCCCACAGTCTTCATTTCTCACGGTTGGCAACTGACCTTGTAGGGTATTAGTAGTGCTGGGAAGGGGGTCAACCGGTAAACTGAAGAGCCCAGACCTTGATACCACTACCAAACCACAGAGTGGCCCTGGCCACTGTTTAGGGAACATGTGCTTGGATGTTGGGGTGGTGCCTGAACTGGAGACTGGATGGGCACGGAAGCACCACCTGCGTCAACGTCAGGGGAGTCTGAACCCTGCTTTCCCTGCTACTAGTTCGTTGCTCTAACCACTGGGTTAGAGTTTATGGAGTCCTTAGGAGGAGCCCCCGAGCAGCTACCCGTGCGATGTATCCTATGCATGTAGTTGGATGCCGATGTCGCTTCCTATTTGCCCATTGTCATCCTGGTCACCTTTGTAACCAAGGCATCTGCCTTAGGAGTCCAAGAAACTCCTCCTTCCCTTGGGGAATCGGGCGCAGGTCCTGGCTGCGGAGGGCTGATGGGAATGCCTTCCGAAGGTCTGCGTATGAATGCCTGCTGAAAAACAGATTCCCTGGCCGTTCGTTCAGGCACTAACCAGGTTCTCGTGGCCTTCCGTGGAAAAGGCATGCTGTTAACCCCGGAAGTAGAATTCCAGACTATTCTGTTGGGCTCCGAGGGGCGAAGGACTATGTCCATGACCCAGTGGAAATATATGGTCCTGGTCTGCAGGAGCCACAGCTGGGACTCGACCTGTGACCTTCTGCCCCTGAACACACTGCTGCAGCAGATCTCCAGACCATTATACTGAGGCACTGGAGGGTTAAGTGACTTCGTCTCAGGTCGGTTCTCGGTTGTTTCCCTGGAAACCGGAGACGTCAGCTCCGGAGGCGTTGCGGGATGCACTGGACAGACTTGCTGGTGTGTCCCGTCATTGGGAAATTGCACGCGCCGCAAGCTGCAACTCCCTGCAAGCAGTGCAGCAGCATGGAGGAGCCAAGCTCAATGCCTCCTCAATCAGTGCGTAGAGGCCGTTTGGCCTCGGTGCAAGAGCAAGTCTAAGGCTGCACTCGTTGTACGCAAGTTAATGCGATGGGAGTTTAAGCCACAATGTAACAGACCTTGATAATCCAAAAAAAAAATGCAATATGTGCCTTTCAAGTCAATGCTGACTCCTGGTGATCCAGAAGCTCCTGGGTTTTCTTAGCAGCAGATTGCCTGGCCTTTCTTCCGAGGCAATGGAGAGTTAAGTGACTTGCCCAAGGCCACAAAGAGTGCTAGTGGGAATCAAACCCTGGTTGCTTGGCTACCAAGCCAGCGCTTTAACCACTAGGCTACTCCTCTACATGGCTACTTTTCCAGGGCGCAATGCCGTTGTTTGTCTGGGGTTTCGGGTGAGCCGATCCTGGCGGTGTGGAGAGCAAGCCTGCCTCTTGTTGCCGGTCCGGGTTGATAGAATGCAACCAAGATTAGTTCCCCCCGCCGGAAGAAAGGAGACCGCCAGTCCCAAAGGCGGTGGCTGTGCGCTCTCAACTCTGTTGCGGTGCCGCGGGGCATGGAGAAAGTCCGGGAGGGCTTTTTGTGCCAGGCGCAAGGGAAGATGGCTGCCTCCCGCCGATTCGCCCATCCATAGGCGAGTTTGTCCTGTCAATTCCTCTGCGCCCAATGGACCGTCGGCGCTGGGAGTGTCGCCCCTGAATTTTTCGGCGTAGATGGCGCCCTCGTTGATGTCGGCGCAGGTGGCGCCCTCATTGGTGTCGGCGCTGATGGCGCCCTCGTTGACGTCAGCGCTGATGGGAAGGATGCTCCATGGTGTCCGCCGCAAGCAGTCCTCGGGCCTGGAGTGAAGCCTTCGGCGCCATCGGGAACCGGTACAGCAATGTTCCGGTGGCCCTGCGCCGTGAGGAGGCGTACTCAGTCGGTGCCATGACCCAGTGGAAGATGGCCAATGGATCCGGGCCGCAGAGGCGAAGCCTGGCAGAGCCTCAACCAATGGTGCAGGGGGGTGGAGCCTGGCGTTACCAATAGTGCGGAGGGGGCGAAGTCTGGCCTCAGCCAGTGGAGCCATGGGCCGAAGAGAGTGACGACCTCACCTCCAGGATAAGAGTGCAGGGTTTGAAAATGGCCGCCCCCATGGACCACACGTGGTGATGTCTTCGGAGCGACGGAGGAGAGAGAAGCTGGCCAGGGACGGAGGCCTTCTTAGGCACGTCCTGGGCTGCTGCGGGGCTCCTGGCTTACTGTGAGCTTTATTTTCGATTCGCACTCCTTCAGGTATGTCAGGAGCGATCCTTGCTTCATGTTATGCTTTTTCCTCAAGCGTAGGGACAGTCGCAGAGGCGGAGGCCTGTTAGAGGGCTGGCCAGGAGCGGAGGCCTGTAGGCACGTCCTGAGGCTGGGCAGGAACGGAGGCCTGTTAGAGGGCTGTCCGGGGACGGAGGCCTTTTAGGCACGTCCTGGGCTGCCGCGCTGGCTGGGTTTCCATCAAGTCCCATTGCCTGGGGACCTGTTCCCGCTGCTGTTCCCTGAAGGCATGTGAGCATGTGTCACCATGCTCCTGATCCTCCGCTGCCTGATGAGAGCTCACGGCTGCTCTAGATTAGACAGGTATCTGCAGAGAAGTAAGAACAAGGCATAAAGTAAGTTTAAAACTGATAATACATACGTTGTGGATGAGGAAAGTTTTCCCTGATGATCTTAAAGTTTGATTTTGGTGGAGAGTAGCAAAGTCCGTCTTGCTGGCAAGGCGGAAGAACTGAAAACTGGCTAGCTAGGGGCGGGCAGGGGGGTGGGGCCAGTTGGCCCATGCTCAGAAGGGCAAAAGCCCTTCTGAGCTATAGGAGAGTACTTCCGTCTCGGCGCCGTCGGATGACGTCACCAATTGTGGCTGACTCATCCTGCTTGTCCTAGGAGAAAAGTAGATTCAGTGGGGGGAGGAGAAGGGGGATGGGGATAAATGAGATGTTATAATGTGGCAGGTGCAGGCCTGTGATCCACGGTGTCTGACATAAGCAGGCAGGCCTAACTAGCTTGACCTGTAAATGAAGCCTGTGGAGAGGCTCATAGGAATTGCACATCCCCCAACATGCTGCTATTGTAGGATTGAACTCTGTAAGAGAACTAAACTAACTTAGGTAAGCAAAACTGAGAGATGGAAAAATACAGAAAAATATGTTTAAAAGTTACTGATAAGAAAAGTACATCTGCAAGGAATATAATTGGGAGTGCTGACAGATGAGTTGCAGAGCCCTGCTCCCCTGCATGCACAAATTGGCTCTATGGCCTTGAGAGTATGAAAGTAACAAGTTGATGAACTGACCATTGTAATTGGGACTAGAAGGGGGGTATGCAGGTGTTGGGCCCACTGAAGGAACATAATTGGATAATCTTATCAGTACCGGGACCAATAGAAGGGGTACGGGAGAGTACCGGGACCAATGAAATGTGTTTCTATACCTAGAATGGAACAGAAGTCTATAAAAGTTGTTGTAATGCTATAAACTTTGCTCAGCCATTTTGAAATTGACATTGCTTGAGACTTGTGCACAAATAAATGATTTGGACCTTCTGAACAGACTCCTGGTATCATTGGTTTGTCTGCGCTTTGCTGCTACAATAACCCACTTGCTGACTGGCAATGTGCCTCCTGGGCGGTGGATAAGAGCCATGCCCAGTGGTAATATGTTACCCTTACCCTCCCCACCCCCACCTCCTCCCCCCCCCCCCATTAAATCTACTGCCCCACTTTACTATTCCTAAAGATTAGACGGGAGAGGGGTTAATCTTTTACCTAAAGCATGTGACTGTTAGTTTATATTAATGAGCTAAGCTAAGGTATATCATTTTTCCGTTTCCGTGTTCTCTGTCCATGACGTTCGTCCTGAGCTATACATAATAGTCAAAGTGGTTAATGCTGTTTGTAGAATTAAAATGAATACATTAAGAAATTAATATCAACACCCGCCCGCCGCTCTACAACTTCTTCCTTTACTTGAATTTCCGTATTCATAGAGCGACAGGGACAGCACGCAGAACTACAACTCCCAGAATGCAATAGCCCTGAGCGGAAGGGGCGAGGATTTGTACGGAAACGGCGGAGGGGCGGTGGAATTAATACTTTAGGCTTCTGTTCCTGTCCAGGCCCGCCATGTCCAAACACTACGATGCGGTGGAGTTTCCTTTCTGCGATGAGGTGTCCAAGTACGAGAGGCTGGCAAAGATCGGGCAGGGCACGTTCGGGTGAGCAGCAAAGTATCGAGTCTCGGAGATTTACTGTTCTAGTCCCCCTCCCGGGCAGGGCACGTTCGGGTGAGCAGCAAAGTATCGAGTCTCGGAGATTTAGTGTCCTATTCCCCCCCGATCACCGAGGCGAGCGGGCTCTACTGCCTCCCTTTCGGCTCTGGTCACAAAGTGCTCTGGATCTACTGCCGCACTCGCCCACCCCTTCCCGCCAGATCACAGCCCGGACTGACTGCATTGTACCCGCCATTGCATCCCTGATCATCGCCTTACTGAATCTACTGCCCCACTTTACTATTCCCGATCACAGCCTGTACCGAATCTACTGCACCACTTTACTATTCCCGATCACAGCCTGTACCGAATCTACTGCTCCACTTTACTATTCCCGATCACAGCCTGTACCGAATCTACTGCTCCACTTTACTATTCCCGATCACAGCCTGTACCGAATCTACTGCCCCACTTTACTATTCCCGATCACAGCCTGTACCGAATCTACTGCCCCACTTTACTATTCCCGATCACAGCCTGTACCGAATCTACTGCCCCACTTTACTATTTATTTATTTATTTATTTATTTAACATCTCTTCTATACCGCGCTATTAAAATCAGCGCGGTGTACATCGAACAAATATACTGCAATGCAAACAGGTAACATTGAGTTTACAGAGAACACAGGAATATATAACATGGAGTAACAGGGATAACTATGTACAGTCAACATTATACTATATATATGCTTTACTATATAAATATGTAAATTCGAGTGGAATTGTATGTGTATTCATGTAGGAGGCACAGATCAACAGTGGGGAAGTGAACTATCGTGGAGTTTAACCTTTTTCTGGTTGTATTAAGGTATTAAGGTGTTTAGTGTAAGTTGGAGGTCTGTTGGTAGTGTGAGTGTCCGAGGTCACGTCTGGGTAGTATTTTGTGAATAAGTGATGCTTCACGGCTTTTCGGAATTGTAATAGGTTTTTGATGCAACGGATTTCATGGGGAAGTAAATTCCAATTCAGGGGTGCAAATATTGAGAAAGCTCTGTTCGATGTAGCTTTGGTACATGATGTCATCATCTTGGGAACTATTAAGGTATTCATAGCAGTGGTCCTTCTGTTTCTATTTTCGAGGTGTTATGGATTAGTTTGCTAATTGGTGTCGGTGGGTAGTTATTCATGGCCTTGAAGGTCAGGACTAGTGACTTATATGAGAGTCTGGCTTGTAGAGGTAGCCAGTGTAGTCTTTCATGATAGGCGTTATGTGAGCAGATCTGGTGACCCAGAGAGGACTCTTGCAGCTGCATTCATAGCCAGACGAAGTGGATTTAAGGTTGATTGAGAGAGCCCGTGGAGGATGATATTCGCAAAATCTAGATGTGGGAGGACTAGTGCCTGGAAGGTTGATCGGTAATCAGTATAGTCAAGTAGTGGGCGGAGGTGGCGTAGCGTTCTGATCTTATGATATATCCTCTTTTTCACATTCTTCACATGCATTGTCATATCCAGGTGTTGATCCAATGTGATGCCGAGGTATCGGATTGTGGGTTTGGACATCAGTTCTATGTTATTGACCAGCAGTGACGGAGGAGGTATGAACTTGCGATTCCTTGTGACAAATAGTACATCAGTTTTGCTATGATTTATTCTTAAGTTTTGTGTCAGCAGCCATTCAGCTATTCCCGATCACAGCCTGTAGCGAATCTACTGCCCCACTTTACTATTCCTGATCACAGCCTGTACCGAATCTGCTGCCCCACTTTACTATTCCCGATCACAGCCTGTACCGAATCTACTGCTCCACTTTACTATTCCCGATCACAGCCTATACCGAATCTGCTGCCCCACTTTACTATTCCCGATCACAGCCTAATTTGCTTCCCCACTTTACTATTCCCCATCACAGCCTGTACCGAATCTACTGCACCACTTTACTATTTCCGCTCACAGCCTGTACCGAATCTACTGCCCCACTTTTACTATTCCCGATCACAGCCTGTACCGAATCTACTGCCCCACTTTACTATTCCCGATCACAGCCTGTACCGAATCTACTGCCCCACTTTACTATTCCCGATCACAGCCTGTACCGAATCTACTGCCCCACTTTACTATTCCCGATCACAGCCTGTACCGAATCTGCTGCCCCACTTTACTATTCCAGATCACAGCCTGTACCGAATCTGCTGCCCCACTTTACTATTCCCGATTACAGCCTAATCTACTGCCCTACTTTACTATTCCTGATCACAGTCTATACCGAATCTACTGTGTCACTTTACTATTCCCGATCATAGCCTGTACTGGATCTATTGCCCCATTCTATCCCTAATTGCAGGCTGTACTTAGGGCCTGCCCACCCATTGGGCAAACTAGGCAGTTGCCTAAGGCAGCAATGTCTGGGGTGGCAAAGAGCAGGGCATTCAAAGCTGAATAATAGATTTTGACAGCCGGGGGGGGGCTGTAAAGTTTGCCTCGTGCATCAACATCTGAAACAGGTCCTGCCTATATTGGTTGTATTGCCCCACTCCCTCATCACAGCCTATAATGGATTTACTACCTCACTTAACTATCCCTGATCACAGCCTGTACTAGATCTACTGCCCCACTCCAGTAATAGCTTGAGTTGTATATACTGCTGTTCTTCCAGCCTAGGATGTATTTCTTTCATATTTAGCTTATGCCTTTCCAGTAGATCAAGGCAAGTTGCATTCAGATACCATAGGTATTTCCCTCTCACTAGATGGCTTACAGCAGGGGTCTCAAACTCAAATTGCTTTGAGGGCCGAATGAGGACTTGTAAAGTAACCCGGGGGCCGCATAAGACACGGGGCCTCATTTGCATAAATATTTGCATAATGTTGCATAATGAGTGCATGGATAAAGAAAGACTAGAAAATTTCTATATTACATAATCCAGTGCCAACCGCCAGGCACATTAGGAACTACTACTAACACTGCCCATTTGGAACCCATAGCAAACCCCCCGTATCATAACAGCACTACCAGGAATCACAAAGCACCAGGACCCTACCTATCAAAAGGCAACATGCAAATATTAAATCAATACATTTCAGAGAACAATACATGACCTACTGGGAAAAGAGAACAAGTAGCAATGTCAAATAGGAATTACACAGAATACCTCAGCACTGTAGAAATAAACTATAAATTAATTTCTTGTACTAAAGCACAGACATTAATGATGCACATTTCCCAGAGCTGACATATTCCAGTTAATAAATTCAAAATAAAGAGATATTTTTCTACCTTTTGTGCATTTTTTTTTCAGTTGACATTGCTCCAGCCACTTCGGGTTTCTTCGTGTCTTCTGCTATCGACATCGTGTGCTGTCCATTTGTCCTTTCTTTTCTTTTTGATTTTTTTTTAATTCTCTCTCTCTACATCTGCTTTAACATACTAATCTTTCTCCTTTTGCTCTTTCCTCATTCCTATTTAATCCACTCAAATTTTACACCTCCATCCTCAATCCCCACTTACTCTCCCAATACACGGCAAATTTTCTATTTGTCTTCTCATCCAGACAAAATATTTTCCCCTCTCCATTTCACTTTCCCAGCTCCATCCCATTCTAATCCTCCTCCCCCAACATCAGCTCCCTTCTAGTTCCAGCCCCCACCCAGCATCTGCTCCTTTCTAGTCCCTGCATCAGTCCATTTCCAGTCCTATCCTAGCCTCACCATCAGCCCATTTCCAATCCTAGCCCCCCATCAGCCCATTTCCAATCCTAGCTCCCTCCCCTCACAGCCCATTTCCATTCCAAGCCCCCCTCCCATCAGCCATTTGCAGTTCAAGCCCCCTTCCACTCAGCCATTTCCAGTCCTAGCAACCCCCCCAGCCATTACCAGTCCTAGACCACCCAATAGCCCATTACCAGTCCTAAACTCCCCATAGCGCACTTCCAGTCTTACCCCCCCATCACCCCAGTTTTCAGTCTTACCTCCCCTCATAGGCCATTACCAGTCCTAACCCCCCAATCAGCGCACCGCCAGTCCTAACCCCATCTGCCCATTTCCAGTCCTAGCCCCCACCATAGCCCAATTACCAGTCATACCCCCCCCCTGCCAATAGCCCACTTCCAGTCCTAACCCCCATCGGCCCATTTCCAGTCCTAGCCCCCACCAAAGCCCATAACCAGTCATAACCCCCCCCCGGCCAAAAGCCCACTTCCAGTCCTAACCCCCATCTGCCCACCTCCAGTCCTAACCCCCATCACCCCCATTTTCAGTCATAACCCCCCCCCTGCCAATAGCCCACTTCCAGTCCTAACCCCCATCTGCCCATTTCCAGTCCTAGCCCCCCCCATAGCCCCATTACCAGTTATAACCCCCCCAGCCCATTACCAGTCATAACCCCCCCCCCTGCCAATAGCCCACTTCCAGTCCTAACCCCATTCCCCATTTCAGTCAGCCCCTCCATAGCTCATTACCGGCCAGCGAAGGAGGGAAACAAAAAAAACCCCAAAACCCTGGCTTCTGCTGCTGCCGTTGTGGCAGCGGCAGAATCAATTGTCAAATTAAAAAAAAAAACTGACTTCTGCTGCTCAAGCAGCAAAATCAGTGTTCTGCGGCCCCTTCCCCTCTGCCCGGAGATCGACTCTGCTCTATCAGCGGCGTGCTTTTCAAGCCGCGACGAGAGTATTTCCCCTCTCGCGCGGTTTAAGCCTATTCACTTTTCAAGCTGCGCGAGAGGGGAATACTCTCTTCGCGGCTTGAAAAGCACGCCGCTGATAGAGCAGAGTCGGATCTCCGGGCAGAAGGGAAGGGGCCGCAGGACAGCTGCTTGAGCAGGAGAAGTCAGTTTTTTTTTTGAATTTGACAATTGATTCTGCCGCTGCCACGGCGGCAACGGCAGCAGCAGAAGCCAGGGTTTTGGGGGTTTTTTTGTTTTCCTCCGTCGCGGGCCGCACAAAGTTGTCTTGCGGGCCGCGTGTTTGAGACCCCTGGCTTACAGTCTAAGTTTGTACCTGAGGCAATGGAGGATTAAGTGGCTACACGGAGTGTCAGTGGGATTTAAACCCTGGTCTTTTGAGTTCTAGTCTGCTGCCCTAACCACTAGGCTACTCCTCTGCCCTACTGTATATACTGCTTCTGCACTCTCCCCCCCCCCTGCCCTAGTTCAGGCTTTGTATATACTGTCTTTGTACTTTCTCCTACTCACGGTGTGGGCTGTATGTGCTCCCACATAATACAGAGGTGTAGCTTGTATTTGGATTGTGCAGACTAACATTTGTTTAAACAGAATGGATTGTGTAATATCCTCAACCGACAGATCAGACTGTATATACAAAGCCCCTCATTATCACAAAAGATGACCTAGCTTAGAACGAATGACAAATGTTTAGTTTGAAAAGTTAGAAACCCAAACACTTGCTCTCTGGCAAGGAGTTAGGAAAGTTTATTGTGAAAGGATCAGACTAGCAGTTGGGCACATTCTGTAGTTAAGGTGAAGCCCTAAGAGAACTTCAGTCAGTAATTGAGCCAGGTTCATCTGGCAGGCTAGGCAGGAGACCTAGGAGGTTGGATGTTTGAGTAATAGCCATACAGGTATTTCTGGCTATTTAGACTATTACAGAGCATTATGATTAGTCATGAGAAGGACAGGTACTGGAGGGAACGAAATGGGAGCTTGTATGTTCTCCTTCCCAAGAAGGTGGCATATAAATGAAAGGAAAAAGGCAAAAAATTGCCCTGGATAAGGAAACATCTTGAAGCTGTCCACTCCCCTAGCTGACTGCTGGGATCTGCTGATTCGAAGGGTGATATAACAAATGTTTAATAAACCAGGTCTTGACTAATTTTATGCAGGTTTAGGAGCCAGGCCAAAATCTTAGGAGCCAGTGCTTGTGACTTCCTCGTCCCCCCTCCCTGGTTCTCTCGCACTGGTCTAATGTTCTCATGAGACCAGTTCCAGAGCTCCTACATCATGTTTCATCTTTAGAAAACACAAGTATCTCTGGATGTGGGGTGCCTTTCCGTGTGTGAGATGTGATGGGTGGGTGCCTTTTTGTGGATGGGGCACAGGGCTGCAGTGTGTGTGGTGCAGAGGTGGGTTGCCGATGTGATGTGAGGTGTTTATGTGTATGTGAATTGGGGCTATCCCAAGGATTTCTGCCACCCCAGGCAGAAGTCCCGGCCATACAGCCTATCCCCCTGCATGCTGTGCCTCCCTCCCGCCCTCCTCCCATTGTGCTGTGCCGCTACCCCCCACTTCTACTGATTCTGGCAGTGGGGTTGCCTCGAATCGGCAGTAGGCCATGTGCCTTGGCACACATGCCCTGCTGCTTCTGATCCCCCCCCCCTCCGACACAACTTTGGGGGGTAAGAAGAGGCAGCATATATGTGCCAAAGCACATAGCTTGCTGAGGGCCGCTGAACTTAGCCATCCTCCCGGACCCTGCCGCTGGAATCGGCGGCAGCAGGGGGCAGTGGCACAGCTCAGCTGAAGCACATGGCTTGCTGCACTAGGTGGCTGCCTAGTGAATGGGCCAGACCTGGTGTGAATGTTTGTGTGTGTGTATCTGTCGTGCAAAGATGGGGTATGTGTGGGGGGTAATTGCATGTATGTTCACGGGAGGTGGGGTGCACTCTTGTCCTCCACCTTGCACTGAAACCTCCCCACTCTGTTCCTCTTCCGGATTCTCTCCCCTCCCTTCCCCCAGCACTCCCACTCCCTGCCCTCCATTTCCCCGTTCTCCTTACTACCCTTTTACATTTTTGCTGCCTCCTTCCCCATCTTACTTTTTGTTTTCTCAAGGCTCCAATCCCTGTGGGCTCTGCTGCTTGAGCTTCCCGTTCTGTTCTGCCTGCAGGGATCCGAGTTCTCATGGGCAGAACAGGAGGGATCTATGCCGTGATTGGGGCTTAGAGCCAATCCCCCATCGTGGCAAAGATCCCTTCAGCTCTGCCCGCGGGAGATTGGATTTCTGCAGGCAGATAAAGTGGATCTTTTGCTTGTGATTGTATTTAAAAAAAAAAAATAGGGTGAGGGAGTGGAGCAACTGCCAGATACCAGGTGTAAATTTCTCGTCGCCAGGGCAACCTGGTGTCTGGGCTTTGTTGGGCCCTGCCATAAACCATTTATCCTTAGCCATATGGACAGAATAGGGTAGACTAGGTGGTTTTTATCTGCTGTTTTTAACCCCAGCGCCCATCAGGAAAAACAGCCTGGCGTACATATCTGCATTTTGTCACAAGTGAAAGCCCTCCTCCTACAATTGTGTTAATCATCCCTTCTGCCTTTCCTTTACTGCTTACGTTCTCTGTCCTCCCTTGCTGTTTCCTGGGTCTTGCAGAGTGAAGATGGTTATGGGGTCTGTAATCTTTCTGGTTACTTGAATTTTCTTGTATTTTTCCTTCACAGGGAAGTGTTCAAAGCAAAACATCGCCAGACTGGCAAAAAGGTGGCATTGAAAAAAGTGCTAATGGAAAATGAAAAGGAAGGGGTGAGTGAGTCTTGTCTTCCTCCGGGGGTAGGAGAGACATCGCAAACATGCCTTTTTCATATGATTCACAGAGCGTACATGATGGCGTGCTGTGCGCATGTCCTGAGCCAAGGCAGGCTTTTCAGATTTCTTAGGATTCTGTCCTGATTGAGGGAGTAAACTCTGTATACCCTAGAGAAAAGGAGAGGAGGAACAGGGAAGATACAATACAGACTTTTAAATGTTTGAAAGACATTAATGATGGGTAAACAGAACTAGAGGACATGAAATGAAGCTGTAAAGAGGCAAACTTAAAAGCAACATCAGGAAATACTTTGCCTGGAATGCCCCCCCCCCTCCAGTGGAGGTGGTGGGGCAGAATCCAAAAAGGCATGGGACAGTCACAAAGGATTTCTATATAGCAAGAGGGTGGCATCAAAGTAATGGAGTATTTCCGCTCACAGCAAAACTTAAATTACTTTCATGCTTCATAAAAGGCATGGGGTGGGGGTAACCTGCCCAGCAGAGGGGGGGGGGGAGGGCACACCAAATTTCAGTTTTTTCAGTGTCATTTTCGGATTAAAAAGCAATATAAACGAAATATGAAATTTCATTGATATTTTCTGTGTCATTTCAAATGAAGGGACAGTTGTGTTATTTTTATTTAGAAGAATTTGGTATACCGCTATTCGCTTGATGCTTCGTAGTGGTTTACAACAATAAAATAAGCATTAAACTCACAAAAGAACAGTAGAATCTTCATATTGTACAATTCTAAAAACAAAGGAGGGGGGTAGCCTGCAGAGGAGGCAGGTGCAACCCTAAACAGTGGCCTAGAGGATGGAGCCATGATGGTATTTATCTGCTATTATTTACTGTGTTACTATGTAAATAGGTCTTAGATGTGGGCAGCAGCATCTAATATGGTGGTAGGCTTTGTTTGGGAGCAGGTGGTTTTGCCAAGTGTGGTTATGGGCATTGCTCTGGTTTGGATTGCAGCACTCAATGTGGTGGGGGGCACAGCTTGGGAGCAATTAGCATTGCCCAGTGTGGTACTGGGCATTGATTGGGTGTGGATAGTGGCACTTGTAGTGGTAGCCACTGTTTGGAAGCGAGTAAAGTTGTCAAGTGCAGCTATGAGCACTACTTTGATGTGGACATCACTGCTTAGTTCATTTATTTGTTCTTTTTCTTCTGTTTGGGACTGTGTCCTTGTGGATGTCTGGTGGTAGTATTTTCATAAATGTAGATCAATGAATATTAGGGATGTGCATTCATTGAAACGACATGGGAAATATCAGTGAAATTTCATATTTCAGTTATATCATTTTTAATCCAAACATAACACTGAAAAAACTGAAATTTGGTGTGTGTCCCCTCCTCCCCTTTCCCTGAGGTTCATCACAGGCTGACCTCAAACTGGTAATCTTTGTTTTGGAAAGCAGAAGAGTCATTATACTGGCTCTATCCAGCCTGCTCTGACCTCTTGTATTGATTTTTTTGCCTGCTATAGAGATTTACTTCAAAGATTTTTCTTCTGCCATGTTCTCGTGCCAGAAATTCTGTGAAACCATGTCTAAATATGTTATCAGAGACATTTATCAAGCCTAATCCATATCCTGGTTGATCATCACTAATTGGCCAACCAGGATCAGGATTAAGCTTGATAAATGTCTCTGATAGCATATTTAGACATGGTTTCACAAAATTTCTGGCACGAGAACATGGCAGAAGAAAAATCTGTAATGTTACAACATTCCTTGTAAATTATAATTATCTGTTCTATGTAAACTGACTTGGTATATTACATACCAATTAACATACTGTTCCATGTAAACCGCACTTGATACTAGGGAAAGAGCGGTATATAAATAACTGTTAAATAAATAAATAAAAGAAAAATATGTGGAGTAAATCTCTACAGCAGGAGTCAACAGATTCATATAGCAAAAAAAATCAGTTAGCTTTTTCCATAGAGCTCCATATCAGACAAACTTTGGGCCAGTTGGCAAACAGGAATGAAGATCACCAGCAATACAAGAGCTAAGAGCAGGCTGGCTAGAGCCAGCCCCCATGGAGTTGTGAGCTCTTCCACAAGATGCCTGCTTTGTAACCTAACGGCACTCATTCAAGGCCAACTTCTGACTTTCAGAAAAAAAGGCAGTTGCTTTTTTTCCCTGAATCTTCTAGTAACTTTTCAAGTATGTTTTTCATTTAGGCCTCAGCCACAGCTACCTCTTCAATTAACAAAGTTGCCCTGAAATGAAAATTTATAAAAACTAAATGAAACAAAACTGCAGACAACATAAGGCATGAAATAGTTTTTTTGCATGCACACCCCTAATAAGTATTGCTCAAAAACTGAATATAAACTTTGCAAAAACTAAGACTAAAATAACATTAGTCATATTTTGTTTATCACTGCCATTAGCTTGATCTTCTTATTCTGTCTCTTCCCCTTTGAGCTATGGGAGTGGAATGCCTCCCCTCTAACACTTCTTTCTCTTTAGGAAAAGTATTCTCACTTTATTTTTTTTTCTTTTGCCCAGTTCCCAATTACAGCTCTGAGGGAAATCAAAATATTGCAGCTTCTAAAGCATGAGAATGTCGTGAACCTTATCGAGATTTGCCGGACGAAAGGTATTAAGAATCCTTCACCCTGACACTGTAAACTTTGTACTGCACCAGGGGCATCATGCATTTATGCATCAGAGATGACAGACCCCCCAATCCCCACAGACACTATTATACCTAGTCACATTGTGCATCTGAGTTTTACATATTGAATAATCTAATGTACATTGAGTACATTGAGCCATTGTACCTATATCCAGATACAGCATATGGAAGGTGAAATTTTAATGTACCTGTTAATTTCCTTTTCTTGAGACTTCCCAGACTAATGGGTTATGCCTCTCTGCCAGCAGATGGAGACAGAAACATTTCAGAAGATGAACTGTAATACTGGTGCAGCCGAGTCACTAACCAGTAACAAATAGAGAAAATGATGGCCTATAACGACTATACCGCCTATCCAGTCTGCCTGTTTGTACCAACTACTAAGCTTTTCAATACCTTTCTGTACTTTAGAGATCCTCGGTGCTAGTTGCTTGCTTTTTTGAATTCAGATACAGTCCTCGTTGCCACCATCTCTGCTAGGAGACCATTCCATGCATCCACCACCCTTGTAATGAAAAATTTCCTTAGATTACTCCTGAGTGTCTTTCCTTTCACCTTCATCCTATGCCCCCTCGTTCTCGAGCTTCCTTTCAGTTGAAGGAGGCCCACCCGCTATGGAAGTGTTTAAATGCCTCTATTATATCTCCCTCTCTCCTGCCTTTCTTCCAAATTATATATATTGAGATATTTGACTGTCCCTAAATGCTGTATGATAAAGACCACAGACTGTTAAAGTAGTTGCCTTCGGGACTGATTCTATCTTGTTTGTATTTTTTTGAAGGTACGTATCAGTTATAAAAAAACATTAAGAACTGGACCAAAGCCTGATCCTTGCGGCACACCACTGGTAATGTCCTTATTCTCAGAGTGAACTTAATTTACCACTACTCTTTATCGCCTCCCCTTCAACCAATTTCTAACCAAGTCAGTCACTTTAGGGCCCATCCCAAGGGCACTCAGTTTATAAGTCGTCTGTACGAAAATGTTAGAGACTTTGTTGAAATTTAAGTACACTATATTGAACGCTCTCCCTGATCCAACATTCTGGTCACCCATTCAAAAAATTCATCAGATTAATATGACAAGACCTGCCTCTAGTAAATCCATGCCATCTTGGATCTTGCAATCCATTGGACTGTTAATGCTAATAGGCAAGTCTCTGTATGGGAACGTTTGAGACTGTGTATGTGTGTGATAATTTCTTTCAAATGTTGTTTTAAAATTCTAGATTACTTTTCTTAGCTCGAGTTGATTTACAACAAGTCTTAATATAAAATCTAGTATAAGGCCAGCACAAGGTAAATAAAATCCTAATTCATCAACGTCCATCCAGTCCAAATAAGCGGGTTGTGTCTGTCCACTAGCAACGAGACAGATTATGCACATTATTATGTGATGTCACTCTATCACCATACAGGAACTTGCCTCCTATTTCCAGTATCTTCAGTCTCCGGCAGCTGGTGGGCAGACTTCCCTTGGTGGGGAAAGAGGGCTGTCTTCTTGTTTGAGCCATCTGGAGATCAGCAGAGCTGCCCAATATTAATAAAGTGTGCAGGCACTAACAGAGGTCTTCTGCACAGTAAAGTTGCAGCCAGGAAAAAAACAAATAAAAAAAATGGTCAGAGCTTCCCTGTGGAGCGGGACCACTTAGAAAGTACTCCGGAGCCCTTTGGTGGGTGGGAGCGGACCTTCGTTGAGACCCCTTGAGTCATTGAGTTGACATTGGGGTCTCCCGGCGCTATGGGCAACACATATAATTAATTATTTTAAAGCCTGCCTCACTGTTTCAGTCTGCCACGGTAAGTATGCAGTATTCCCTAGATGTTTGTTCTTTGTGGCCTTGGGTGTTATTTTGGCTTTTGGGTGCAGCCCTCATCACGATGCTGATCTCCAAATTAGTGTGCCGCATGTGGAGCACACTGCAGCTCACTGTTCGAAGCTGGGTGCTGTCGGGTGTGTGAGAGGGAGAGCTGGGAAGTTGAGCAGTGGAGAGACGCAGGCCTGCTGCCGACAGGTGTGTGGGGACCTGCAGTGAGACGGAAGAATGATGGTGGGCATTCTTTTTCCCCCTGTGCAGGCAGGACGTTTCCTATACTGAAATGCCGGCGGCCTTTTTTGTCAGCGGGAGAGAGCTCTCCTGCGGCCATTTCTGGGTCTGAGCAGTCACCAGTGATATTGCAGGAAGAGAGAAGCAGGGTCCTCAAGATTCAGCAGAGTCTGGGCAAGCAGGCAGTTCCTTTTTTCCCTGGAATTTATTTTGTTGCTCCAAAGATCTTATAGAATGGAAAAGCCCCAGGAAAAGCCTTAGGGAATAAGCGCCCCCTCTGTTGGCAGGAGCAGCAGGCTTCAGTTAAGCATTTGCACATGGTCCAGGAGTTGGCTGGGGACTGGGAAAAAGAGGCCACCTCATGGGAGGTGGAGGATACAGGGGGAGGGCCTCTTCGAAAGATCTGGAGGACGGGGACCCTGGACCTAGAGAGGATCCCACAATAATGCAGGCTTTCTGCAAGGAAGAACATCTACCCATGATTTCCCAATCCTTAGCGGTGTTGAACCTGGCTTTCAGATCCACACAAGAGAAGGCTCCATTGGAAGAACCCCTCCTGCAGGGGATGCGCACTCCACAGAACTCGTTTCTGGTTCATAGGGCCATCATGGAGATAGTCGAGACAGAGTGGGGGGGTCTCTGAGGTGGAGCTCCTGGGAGGTCGGGCGATGGCCCGGCTCTGTGCTGTTTCTCTGGTGGAGAAGGAGCTGTTTCGTACCTCTAAGGTGGATTCCTAAGTCACAGCAATGACCAAAAAGACTACGTTCCTTATCGTCCCTCCAGTCCAGTCCCGCACCTCTGGGTAGTGTACCTCCTCCCGTAGCTTGGAGACTGGACATGTCAGAATCTTGAAGTCACCTTACATATACTGCTGGCACCTCCCACCAGCTCCCAGTGTGCTCAGTCTCCAAGCAGCGAGAGGTGGTAGTGAGCCTAGGTGCTGGGCACACTGGAGTGACAAATAAGGAGCTTGAATATTACGGTAGATAGGCAGTTGTTATCTTAGTTCATTTCTCCCCTTTGGGTTTTATTTATTTGGGTTTAGTGCATTTAAGATTGTTTTGAAGAAAAAAAAGTAAGTACCGGTTTTAAGCAGAGGAGGGAGCATCGGGAGGAGACTTCCCCTTCTGCCCTTCCTCCGGACAGCATGTCTGGCTTCACACCCCTCCTGGGCTGGATGGAGGGGGGCTGAGGTAATTGCAGACGTTTCTCTTTCCCGGTCGGCTCCTGATCGTGCCTGTGACGTGGGAGCAGCCAGCGGGCCTTGAACTGTGCTGCCACTGTTGACTGCATAAGTTTTCTCAGCTCTGGCAGCCCGATTGTGTTTCCTGGCGATTTATTCAACTCCGGCAGCCCAGAGGTGAGTGTGGGCAGTCGCGGTTCTCTGGGGGGTTTTGCAGGCATGGCCTGCTGCCGCGTGCACAGCCCGAGGTAATTTTTAGTACAACCACTGCGTGCCCTAGTTCCCGTGGTTTTTTTTTCGTGTTTTCTGTTACTACCTCGATTTTTCTTTTTTGCTTTATTTTTATTGTTTTCAGTGCCCTGTAGTTGGGTTTTGCGCATCTTTGGGGCTATTACTTCTTTGTTTGCAGTATTGGTAGCTGTTTTGTGGTAATTGGGGGGGGGGGGGAGAGAGGATTCCTGTCTGCTTTTTCTTTTTTTGTTTTGAGGCTCATGACTCCACATCCGCAGTGTCTTGTCTGTGGCACCCAGCGAGGGACTGTATCTGAGGCCGGAGTGTGCCGTGGCTATGCTACTGAAGCGCTTAACATGGAGCAGGAACTTCAGGATAAGTCCAAGGAAGGGTCATCTTCGGCGATGCAGGGGGCTCAGGTCTCTATGGAGGTGAGTGCTCTGTCGGAGACTCCAGTCTCTCCACAAGCAGCGGACCTGTTGGTCCCAGTTCCTTCTGTGCCTTCTATTGTAGGGGGAGGGACGCTTCCTGACTTCTCTCCGGACTTTGTACTCTTATTACATCAAGCCTATTGGTCACAACAGCAAGGGGTCGCTGTGGATATCTCGAGCCTTGGAGCCGGAGGGGCTGGTTCCTCGGCTGAAAAGGTTGAGGCTTCGATAGGAAGACCAGCAAAGAGGTCCCTCATGAGAGACTTTTGGCAAAACTAAAGAGTCATGGGATAGGAGGCAGTGTACTATTGTGGATCAGGAACTGGTTAAAAGATAGAAAGCAGAGGGTAGAGCTAAATGGCCAATTTTCCCAATAGAGAAAGGTGAATAGTGGTGTACCCCAGGGATCTGTGCTGGGTCCGCTGCTTTTTGACATATTCATAAATGACCTGGAAAGTGGAATAACGAGTGAGATTATCAAATTTGCAGATGACACAAAACTATTTAAAGTTGTTAAAACCCAAGAGGATTGTGGAAAATTGCAAGAGGATCTTGATAAATTGGAAGACTGGGCATCAGAATGGCAGATGAAATTTAATGTGGACGAGTGCAAGGTTATGCACCTAGGGAAGAACAACCCAAACTATGGTTACACGATGCAAGGTTCCACATTAGGAACCACCACCCAGGAAAAAGATTTAGGCGTCATTGTGGATACCATGTTAAAACCCTCGGCCCAGTGTGCAGCGGTGGCCAAGAGAGCAAATAGAATGCTAGGTATGATAAGGAAAGGAATGGAAAATAAAACAAAGGATATTATAATGCCTCTATATCGTTCCATGGTGAGACCGCACCTTGAATATTGTGTGCAATTCTGGTCGCCGTATCTTAAAAAGGATATAGAGTTATTAGAAAAGGTTCAGAGAAGAGCCACCAAAATGGTAAAGGGGATGGAAGGATACTCCTATGAAGAAAGGCTAAAAAGGTTAGGGCTCTTTAACCTGGAAAAGAGACGGCTGAGGGGAGATATGATAGAAGTCTATAAATTAATGAGCGGAGTGGAACGGGTAAACGTAGATCGATTGTTTACCTTATCAGAATATAGAAAGACTAGGGGACATGCAATGAAGCTACAGGGTAAACTATTTAAGACTAATAAAAGAAAATATTTTTTCACTCAACGTGTAATCAAACTCTGGAATTTGTTACCGGAGGATGTAGTAAAGGCTGTTAGTGTAGCTGGGTTTAAAAAAGGTTTGGACAAGTTCCTGGAGGAAAGATCCATAAGCCATTATTAAGAAGGGACCCAGGATATCGATGCTTGAACCAATACAAGCATTGTGGAACCTGTGTCCCTTGGGGAAACTGCTAGGTACATATGACCTAGATTGGCCACTGTTGGAAACAGAATACTGGGCTTGATGGACCTTGGTCTGACCCAGTATGGCATATCTTATGTTCTAGAGCTCATTCTGTAGAACAGCCAGCCTTGTATGACTGGCTGGATGGCGATGATTTAGAGGATCCGGAAGTAGCAGGAGAGGATCTTGAGGAAGGTGAGATTCCAGAGCCTGAGGACCAGGCTCAGATTTCAAGATGAGTGGGACCTTCCAAAGTCGGGTCTAAGGGGAGTCCGGTCCATGACTGGACTTTATCCCTTGTCTGATCGGGAGCGGGAGTCGTTTTGTTCTCCCCGTGTAGATGCCGCTGTGTCAGCAGTCACCAACAAGACGACCATTCCAGTAGAGGGCAGTGCGGCTCTGAAGGATGAACAGGACTGCAAAGTAGATTCCTTGTTAAAGCAGGCCTTCAAAGCCAATGCCTTATCCCTTCATGCGTCCATTTGTGGAGCTTGGGTAGCAAGAGTGTGCCTGCAGCTTCCTGCAGAACAGTCGCAAGAACATGTGGTGGATATAACTAGGCTAGAATCCGGAGCAGCTTATCTAGCAGATCTTCATATGACCGATGGAAGTGGTGGGTGCAAACACGGTGACGGAATTCAAAACAGCATGGGACAAGCACAGCAGATCCCTTTTACAGCAACAGGATAAAACCAAAATAAACTGAACCATCTAACTTCTCAACAAATAGGGGTGTCCTACATGGAGTGGTGGGCCCACCCCTAAACAAAGACATGGGGAGGGGTGGCCTGCACAGAGCGACAGGTGCACCTACTCTTACTGTATTGCTGGGCAGACTGGATGGACCATGCTGGTCTTTATCTGCCGTCATTTACTATGTTAGAGGACTGTCCAATAGCATGGCATTGCTCGAGGCGGCTCGACGTTATCTTTGGTTACGGAATTGGGCAGCTGATAGTTCCTCCAAATCTTGACTTAGCAAGCTTCTGTTCAAGGGGAAGGACTTGGGGGAATCCAAGGTTTGGAGAGGACTTGGGGGAATCCAAAGGCGGTCGTTTGCCGGAGGATAAGCCAAGGCCCAGTCAGGCTCCAGCACCTTCTCGAGGACAGGCGTGTGATTTTTGGCGTTTTTTGAACCTCCCGACTGAGAAGTTTCCAAAGGGGGAGGTTTCCCTCTCAGGGTCAAGCGTTCAGAGGATTTTGAGGAGCGGGCAGAGGCTTCGCTAATCCCTCATCCTCAGGTTTCAAGAAGCCCCAATGAAGCGAGGAGGGCCCAGGCTGCAGTTCAGCCCTTAGGAGGACGATTGCGGGAGTTTCTTCCATCCTGGGTCCAGATAACAACAGACAGTTGGGTATTGGAAGTCATTCGTGAGGGGTATGCTCTCGAATTCGCCTGACTGTTAACCAATTCCTTTGTTCTGCCTCCATGCAGGGGGCGAAACAGCGCTGACAGTGGCGGAAACACTCACTCGGTTATTGCAGCTGAGGGTGGTGGTTCTGGTGCCACCAGACCAGCTCAGCTGCGGTCGTTACTCCATTTATTTTGTGGTTCCCAAGAAAGATGGGTCATTTCGTCTTATTTTGGATCTCAAGGGAGTGAATCGTTCCCTTCGGGTGCCTCATTTTCACATGGAAATGTTGCGATCTGTCATCGTGGCAGTGCGAAAGGGAGAGTTCCTGACGTCTCTCGATCGCACTGAGGTGTATCTTCATATTCCAATCAGAGTGGCCCATCAGCGCTTTCTTTGCTTTTCAGTGCCTCAAGAATATTTTCAGTTTCAGGCATTACCGTTCGGTCTCGCTACTGCACCTCAAATTTTCACCAAGGTAATAGTAGTAGTGGCAGTGGCATTGCACAAGGAAGGGGTGTTGGTACACCCTTATCTCGACGATTGGCTCATCCGAGCAAAGTCCAGGGGAGAGAGTGTGCAGGCTACTTCCAGAGTGGTACAGCTTCTGGGAAGTCAAGGAGGCCAAGAGCCAATTGGTGCCCTCTCAGGTTCTGGAATATTTGGGAGTTCGGTTCGACACTCGCGTGGGATCGGTGTTTCTACCGGAGCACCGGGCCCAAAAACTCTGTTGTTTGGTGCACAGTTTATTTGAAATGTGCAGCGCCAACAGCCTGGCAGTATCTTCAGGTTCTGGGGACGATGGCAGCCACTCTGGAAGTAGTGTCTTGGGCAAGGGCGCACATGCGACTGCTGCAGAGATCATTACTTGTCGCAGGTCTCATCAGGAGGACTCCCTAACAAGATGCCTGCCCTGCCCTGTCGAAGACTCTTCGTTGGTAGCTTCATCCAGGAAGTTTAGCCGCAGGCATGCCTCTCGAGCAACTGCAGTGGGTTCCTGTCCTAACCGACGCTAGTTTGTCGGGTTGGGGGGCTCATTGTGGGGAATTGTTCATACGGGAATGCTGGAGTGCTCAGGAAGCTCAATGGTCGATCAGTCAACTGGAGTTGAGGGAGATAGCGCTGGTGCTCAGAGAATTCAAAGCCAATCTCCTTGCATGATCGGTCAGAGTCTTGTCAGACAATGCCTCCGCAGTGGCATATGTCAACCGGCAAGGCGGTATGGGCAGCTCGGCTCTGGAAAAGGAAACGGAAGACTTGTTCAATTGGGTGGAACCTCGACTTCTCAGTAGCGCACATTGCAGGAGTAGACATTGTGACAGCGGACTATCTCAGTCGGGGGCATGTGTATCCTGGAGAATGGGAACTTCATGCAGGGGTCTTCACTCAGATAGTCCACATGTGGGGGCCACCCATTATGGATCTGATGGCTACCTGGCGCTCCGCCAAAGCGAGTCGCTTTTACAGCAGGAGGCGAGAAAGGATGCCCGAGGGTCTGGATGCCCTGCTGCAACAGTGGCCCACGGAGAGGCTACTCTGTCTTTCCACCTTGGGCTCTCATAGGTCGAGTAGTTAAATGCATCGAGTCTCATCGGGGGCACATTCTCTTAATCGCTCCGGATTGGCTGCAACGTCCGTGGAACGCTGACTAAGTGCGTCTTCTGGACAGTCATCCCTGGCGGCTTCCAGTGCGGGACGATCTTCTTCAGGGGCCGCTGTGAATGCCGCAAGTGGATTGATTCTTGCTTACGGCTTGGCCATTGAAAGGGCGAGGCTAATGAAAAAGGGCTATTCCGGAGCAGTAATCTCTACTTTGCTTTCAGCCAGAAAGAAGTTGAATTCTCTAGCCTATGTATGCGTCTGGTGTATTTTTGAGGCTTTGGTGCAAGGCAAGAAAGGGACGTCCGGCTTCTATTCCAGAAGTGACGTCCGGCTTATATTCCAGAAAGGGACGTCCGGCTTCTATTCCAGAAGTGTTGGCTTTCTTGCAGGATGGTTTTGATAAGGGTTTAGCAGCTAGTTCTTTAAGGGTCCAACTGGCGGCTATTGCTTGTTATCGTGGTAAGATTCAGGGCGCCCCCTTAGGCTCCCATCCGGATGTCTTATGTTTCTTGCAGGCGGTATCTCGTCTACGTCCTCCGAGAAGAGTGGTGATTCCTCCCTGGGATCTCAACTTGGTTTTGGGGGCGTTGACAAGGGAGCCCTTTGAACCCTTAGGTCAGGCCTCGTTAAAGGATTTGACGTTGAAGACTGTCTTTCTCGTGGAAATTTGTTCTGCACGCTGAATCTCAGAGTTACAGGCTCTCTTGCCGAGAGCTGTTTCTTACCTTTTTTCGAGATAAGGTGGTTTTGCATCTGGTTTTGTCTTTTCTGCCGAAGGTAGTTTCAGCTTTTCATGTGAGTCAGCTGGTGTCATTGCCTGTTTTACTGGCGACGGAGGACAGTGTCTCTGGCCGTGCTCTGCACTTACTGGATGTAAAGAGGGTTCTTGAAGCATCGGAGCCTTTCGCAAGTCTGATCGGTTGTTTGTACTCTGGAGGGCCACGTAAGGGCGAAGCGGCGGCAAAGGCTTCCATTTCCAGATGGGTCCGTGAAGCGATTTCTTTGGCTTATATTTTACAGGGTCGTCAGGTTCCTGTGGGTTTGCGGGCACATTCTACCAGGGCTCAAGCTACTTCTTGGGCGGAGTATACTTTGGTTCCTCCGGTTGAGATATGCAAAGCAGCTACGTGGTCTTCTTTGCATACCTTCAGTAAGCATTATCGTCTGGACATTCAGGCTTCAGTTTTGTGTGCCGGTTTGACAGGTCCCTCCCATTAAGTTACTGCTCTGTTACATCCCAGAGGTGCGGGACTGGATTGGAGGAACGATAAGGAAAGATAAATTAGACTTACTTGCTAATTGTTGTTCCTTGAGGAACTCCAGTCCAGTCCCGGATCCCACCTGGGTAGACAATTCACAGCCTGTTTAATTGCAATATGTACAGTCGAAGTGTATGATAATTGCAAGCTTAGTGCGGCTCAAGTTAATTTTAGCTGTCTATTTTCTCCTTTTTCTTATGGTTGCGCACTGTTGCGCGGCCTCTTTATCTTTCTTCTGGTGTTTTCAGATCTTCTCCGGCAATGGAGAGAACAGTCTCCTCTGTTAGCGGGAGAGAACAGTTGGGTTAGATATTTGGTTAAAGTATTTAGTTAAGAATTGTGCTACTTATTTATTGCTCCTTTTAGTTCTGCTTTGTCAATAGGTCACTGGGAGCTGGTGGGAGGTGCCAGCAGTATATATGTAAGGTGACTTCAAGATTCTGACATGCCTAGTCTCCAAGCTGCGGGAGGAGGTACACTACCCAGAGGTGCAGGACTGGACTGGAATTCCTCAAGGAAAAACAATTAGCAGGTAAGTCTAATTTCTCTATCCTGATGGAGGACAGTATGACTCTCAACGATCCGCAGGAGCGTTGTCTTGGAGCATGGCCTTGGTTGTTGTGGCTCCACGTTTCCTGTGGTTACGTAAGTGGTCGACAGATGTCTCCTTCAAATTCAGGTTAAGTAAGCTGCCCTTTAAGGACAAGCTTCTGTTCGAAGAGTCGCTGAAGGAGCTGGTTAAGGATCTTGGTGATTCTAAGAAGGGTAAGCCTCGAGGAGATCAGGGGCAAGCAGGCCGGTCGCTTTCAGGCGGTGCACTTTCCTCACAAAGAGGATCTTTTCTGTTCACAGGACAGTCCTTTCGAGGCAGAGGCCCCTACCATGGTTACTATGCAGGGGTCCTCGGTGGCCTCCAAGAAGCCACAATAAAATACAGGGGGCTCAGGAGTTGGGGGAGGGTATTAGCAGATGGCCACAGTACTTCTACCACTCCTGGGTCCAAATAATCTCAGATCAGTGGGTGTTGGAAATCATCATCAGCAAGGGCTATGCTCTCGAGTTCCAGCACCAACTGACAGACTGCTTCATGCTATCCCCTTGCTTGGCTCCGACCAAGCATTAGGGAGTCTGCATAACCCTATAACAGTTGCTCACAATCGAGGCTGTCGTCCCCATGCCATCAGAGCAATAAGGGTCAGATCGATACTCAATCTATTTTGTGGTGCCCAAAAAGGAAAGTTCGTTCCAACCTATCCTTGACCTCAAGCATGTGAACACCGCTTTACCGGTGCCACGGTTTCATATGGAAATGTTGAGGTCAGTCATAGTGGCAGTGCAGAGGGGAGAATTCCTTACGACACTAGACCTCATAGAAGTGTCTTGCATATTCCCATATGTCCAGACCATCAGCGCTTTCTCAGGTTTGCGACTTGCTGGGATATTTTCAGTTTCTGGTGCTGCTTTTCTGTCTAGGACTGCATCCAAGACCTTAACCAAGGTCATGGTGATGGCAGTGGCGACCCTGGGGAAACAAGGAATCTTGGTCCATCTGTGTCTGGATGACTGGCTCATCCAAGCCAAGTTGAGAGTCGAGAGTCAGTCAGCAACGTGAAAGGCGATCGCATTTCTGCAGAGACTGGGGTAGGTGATCAACCCGGCCAAGAGCAAGTTGATCCTCTCCCAACAGTTGATTTATCTGGGAGCCCGGTTTAACATGACAGTTGGCCTGGTCTCCCTGAAAGAAGAGTGCAGGGTCGCCGCTGCCAGAGTCTTCTTCGCCACTTCCTGTGGATGTCATGGCCTTTTGCTTGGCATTATCTGCAGCTTCTGAGGTGATGGTGGTAGTGCTGGATTTAGTTCCTTGGGCCTGGTTTCATATGGGGCCTTTTCAGAGGCCTCTGCTGTCGTGTTGGTCACCTCAGTATCATCCCCTGTCTTGTAGGCTTCAGTGCCCAAGGGACACCAAAGTAGAGCTACAGTAGTGATTGCAGGAGTGACTTGAAGAGGGGAGTGTCACTGGAACAACTGGATTGCATCATAGTGACCCCGGACACCAGTCTAAGCAGTTGGGGGGGCACATAGCCTCTCCCAGGTGGCTCAGGGGACGTGGTCAGTGGAGGAGAGTTGCTGGTCCATCAATAGTTTGGATGGCATTACAGTACTTCGCCACGTTACTAGAAACCCGAGCAGCATGAGTGTTCTCAGACAATGCCTCAGTGGTGGCATATATCATGGGTAGTGCGATTCTGGCCACGGAGGTATCTCCTCTTCTTCAGTGGACAGAGAACCAACTAAGTGTCCTGGCAGCAGTGCAGGCAGATTATCTCAGTAGACATCGCAAAGATACGGCAGAGTGGGGTCTGGAAGACTCTGTGTTTGCCGCAATCTTTCGGTGCTAGGATCTGCAGTTGCCATGAGATCCATCACCAGCTGACAACACCAAGGCCAGTCGTTTCTTCAGTTGACAGAGGGAGCAGATGTCAAAAGGTCTGGATGCCTTGGCTGCCGGAGTAACTCCTATACGTCTTTCCTTCATAGGCCCTGATCGGCCAGTTGCTGCAGTGCATCACCCTGCACAGAGGGCGAGTGGTGCTGGTGGCTCCCGATTGGCCTCTGCATCCTTGGTACACTGACCTGATCAGGCTGTTGGTGGATCAGCTGTGACACCTCCCATAGACGCCCAACTTGCTGAATCAGGGGCTGCTCAGGATGCTATAGGTGGCTTGATTCTCGCTTACAGCCCGGCTCTTGAGTGGGCGCAGTTGCTGAAACAAGGATACCTGCCCAGAGTGATTTCCACACTATTAAAAGTAAGGAAGAAATCCACTTCCTTATCGTATGTGTGAATGTGGTGGGTGTTTGAGGATTGGTGCAAGCAATGCAACCTGCGGCCGCTTGGTACCTCAGTTGTGGATATATTGGTGTTCCTTCAGGATGGCATGTATAAAGGACTCATTTTGAATTCTCTCAAGGTACATGTGCTAGCTTGCAATTGAGGAAAGATTCAAGGATCCCCGTTGGCGTGTCGTCTGGATGTTTCTTGGTTCCCCCATCAAGCAGATGAGGCCTCCACTGCAAGTGGTTGTTCCTTCCTGGGACTTAAACTTAATGTTACCCGGATTATTCATCGCACCCCTTGAGCCCTTGCTTCAGGCTTCTTTGAAAGACCTGACTTTGAAGGTAGTCTTTTTTGTGGCCATCTGCTCAGCGCCACGCATTTCGGAATTAGGTATTTTCCTGTCTGGAGCCGTTCCTACTAATGGCTTAAGAGTGGATGATTCTCTGAACCGTGCCTTCCTTTTTACCAAAGGTGGTTTCTCTGTTTCATGTCAATCAGGTGGTTAACCTCCCAGTGTTTTTGAACTCTGTTGGAGAGGATGGAGACGCTCACCTTCATTTGTTGGATGTCCGGAGAGCGTTACTCCTGTTCTTGAAGCATACACGGTCCTTCCACAAGTCAGATTGTTTGTTTGTCTTGTTCGGAGGGTCTCGGTGGGGGGAGGCCGTGTCTAAGGCGTCTCTCTCTCCCATTGGATTAAGGAGGCTTGGTATAACTTCTCAAGTGCAGACCAGTCCCAGAGGGACTGCAGGCGCACTCCACTAGATCCCAGGCTGCATCCTGGGCAGAAGTTCAGTTGGTGCCTCCGGGCTATGACATGATCCTCCTTACATGGGTTTTGTTGAAGCATTACCGTCTGAATGTGCAGGGGGCGTCAGGAGGTGCATTTTGGTACTCAGATGCTTCAGGCGGGGCTCGCGGTTCCCTCCCATCATTTTAGTACTGCTGTAGTACATCCCACTTGTCTGGACTGGATTGAGGGACATGGATGAAGGGAAAATTAGAGCTTACCTGCTAATTTAGTTCTAATGCAGTCCAGAACCTACCTAGGTGAATTGTCTGTTAATCACTGTGAGCCGCCCCAGGTAAGACCTTGGTTCTGGGAGTAAGAGTTATGTCCTGCAGCTGAGAGGTAGGCGTTTGAACCTTCTGGGGGCTCTGAGTTTGACGGGAAAATTTCCACAATATCAAATTTTGGGAAAAAACCAAACAGGACATTTAGAGAAAAGAAAGCATTTTGAAGAAAATATAATAAACAAGCCCCAGAAAGGATATGCACATTTGGTTGGTTTCTATGCTGTTTGGTTGGAGAGGGGCTGGACAGTCTCTTTTGTTCTAATGCTTGGCAACTATGATTTAATGCGAAAAAGTGCAGTGTCATGCACTTGGGTAGCAGAAATCCAAGGGAAATGTACACGATAGGGGGAGAGAGGTTGGTATGCACGGTTCAGGAGAAAGACCTTGGTGTGATTATCTCTGATGATCTCAAGGTGGCAAAAGCCAGGAGGATGTTGGGCTGCATACAAAGAGGGATTACCAGCAGAAAGGAAGAGATACTTATGCCACTGTACAAGTCACTGGTGAGGCCTCACTTGGAATACTGTGTTCAGTTTTGGAGACCATATCTTGCAAAAGATGTAAAAAGACTGGAAACTATTCAGAGGAAGGCGACAAAATGATTTGGCGCCTGCGTCAGAAGCCTTATGAAAAGAGACTTGAAGACCTAAATATGTACACTTTGGAGGAGAGGAGGGACAGGGGAGATATGATTCAGACCTTTAAATACTTAAAGAGAAATAATGAACAAACAAAGACTGGGAAGCTGTAAAACTAGAGGGCATAACATGAAGCTGCTAGGTGGTAAATTGAAAGGCAATGTCAGGAAATATTTTTTCACTGAAAGGGTGGTGGATGCTTGGAATGCCCTCCCGATGGAAGTGGTGGGGGCAAACACGGTGACAGAATTCAAAACGGCATGGGACAAACACAGTGGATCCCTTTACAGCAACAGGATAAAACCAAAATAAACGGTACCATCTAATTTCCGAACCATCTAACGTCTCAACAAATAGGGGTGGCCTTCATGGAGTGGTGGGTTCACCCCTAAACAAAGACATGGGGAGGGGTGGCCTGCACAGAGCAACAGGTACACCTACTCTTGCCATCTTGCTGGGCAGACTAAATGGACCATGCTGGTCTTTATCTGCCGTCATTTACTATGTTCTGAGCTCGGTTGAGGGCACATATAGTTTTTGTTAGGATTATTTAGAGTTGCTTTGTCAGTGGGTACTGGAAGTAGGAGACAAAAAGATTTGCATAGTCAGCCTCCAGCTGCTGGTGGACAGACACAACCCGCTTGTCTGGACTGGACTGAAGGGACCCCATGAAAGTAAATTAGCAGGTAAGCTATCATTTTCCCATCCTAAACAAACATAAAAGACGAAGTGTAAAAATTCAACAAGGATCAAACCAATCTGAGTTCAGACTGCTACTGGCTGCCTCTGAGGAAGGCTCTGCTGCAAATGCTGCCGAGGAAGAGGAAATGTATTTTTTTAAACACTTTATTTGCTGCAGTATAGGAGAACTATACTCCCTTGTAACCATCCATAAATGAGTCTTCCTCCTAGCCCTTCAACTAGGGACTCTGGGATGAATCTATTCCCTCTCCTCTCCAGGGTATTCCTTGCTTAGGGATATGGGAAATCAGCTCTCCTTGACTGGTGACCAAGCCCTGCAGTCTAAAGTTCAGCCAAGAGAGGTAAGTAGAGCTGAATCCCTTTGCCCCCATGGGCTTACTCTCTTATTGCTGCAACAGATCAGACCAGATGTCTGCACCCTCTGCCGGAGATGGAGAAAAACTGGTTGGTGATCTTGGCAGCACCAGTATTATAGGGACAGTCATCTTCTGAAATTTTACTCTGTCTCCATCTGCTGGCAAAGGGGCATAATTGTCTGAAATGCTCTAGTAATGACTATAAGGAATTGGAAATTCTAAATGTTTTCTGTTTGGAAAGCACTAAAAACAATATTTATACCTCTAAGGGGGATGTTTACTAAACTGCGGTAACATTACATAACGCGCGTTATGTAACGTTAACGATCATTAAGTAACGTTAACGCGCGTTATGAGATGTCAACGATTGTTAACATCTCATAACGTGCGTTAACGTTACGTAACGATCGTAAAGCTCCGCGTCACGGTAAAACCACCGCAGAAGGTGGAGAGAGGGCGGAGAGAAGGGGGTCAATGGGCGGGGAAAGGCTCCACTCACACTAACGCGCTGATCTGAATAGCTGAATCCTAACGCGAGTGAAAACCTGCCGTTAGATGCACATTTGCAGGGGAGAGAAACTATTTAAGTGTCAGCAACGTACAGCATAGGCAGGGAAACCTATAAAAAGTGATAAGTGTCATACATGTGCACAGAACAAAAGAGCACATAAATATGGAAAATGACCTCAACAAACCGGAAAAAAAACATAACTAGGCTGGCCAATAGTGATATTAATGGGAAATATCAACCCCCCCTCTCCCCCCCCCGAGAAAGCCCCAAAACAAAGATATTAATCGTGGAAGGGTCTATGCGCCATCCCCATACAAGGTGAATGAACCCACAGTGAAATAGCGCTGATCAGGGCTTTCCCTCGTTAGTGAACAGGTGTCCTATGGCATGCACATGTCCCGCAACGGCATGTCGTAATGGGCACCTGGACAGATGCCGGAAAAGGGGATACAGAGGGCCGCAGGCGGCACATGCTGTGGTGCAGCTGTGCCACGGTGCAGACTAGGGTGATGCCTAGGTGGCCCATATGAATGCTGAAACAGCAGAGCAGCCAGACAGCAACTGCTGAAGGCCCAACATGGGCACGACTGTGTTTCTCACAGGGGATAGTACCCAGCAGCTACCCCCAAGGGCACAGAACATTGGCAGGCGGTGCTGGGGGGAAGCGTGGACACCTATGCAGGCACCCCTACCCCAGAACCCGCACCATAGGCAGCCGCCTACCCGCACACTGGATGGCCTGAGACTGCGCTCCACCAGCACTACCAGCAGAAGCGAATGTCAACATGGTGGCAGATGGTTACTGGTGGTGGAGGGGGCAGTGGCAGCTGCCCAGAGCAGACCGTAGCCTAGCCCTGTGTAGGGGGTGCCATGCACTGCAACAGACAGGCCCTGTCTGACGAACAGTCATGGTATCACCAGGGAATGCACTGACCCTGTGATAACACGGCGGTGCAGTGCACAAAACCAGTGTATTCAGTAGCAGAAGGTCACAGGTTCAAGTCCCAGCTGTGGTTCCTGCCAACCCAGTCCCTATATTTTACCCACTACTAAAACGTGCTGGTACAGACAGAACCTTTATTGCAGATGACGTAAACATGTCCCAAACACCTACATGTTACCCTACAGAGCACAGACACCATAAACATGCGCATTACCTAGAGCAGTCTCCCAAATGCAGTCCTGGAGGGCCAAACACCATCCAGGTTCCATGCCGCCTCCAACAAAGTTGCCTGTGCTGCATTGCTATGCGCTGCCCCCATGGTATGCAGATGCATCTCATGAATATTCATGAGGGACAGCATGAAAACCCGAACAGTGTTTGGCCCACCAGGACTGGAGTTGGGAACCTCTGCCGTAAAGCAGCAGCCAATAGGGGCAGACACACCCGCACCCACAGGCTCCAGTATCCAATGCTCCTGGAGAGGCAGGACATTGGGCCTGCGTGCATCTCCCAATACTAGCACTTGCATACCTTAGCAATGCCACCCTAAACCTGGGAATACGGTACACAGCTATCAAAAGGTTGCTATGATTACTGGCAGATAGCAATTCCGAAGTTAAGTACAATGTTCTGATTGAGCGGCATCATAGCAACCTTTCTGATGTCTGTGGAGTGTGCTACAGGTCTTGTGTCTGACAGTGTTTACCACCCGGGGGATGACCCCAACAGCATTGCGTACCATATCCATGCCTGTACTGTGCCCAGGACTGGAGCGGTGGCCAGGGCTGCCAAACACCTCTATAGTTGTACAATGCTGGCATAGGTGTGGGAGTGTGTATCTGTCTATCCAGTGTGTGGTGGCTGCAAACACCCTCCACAGCCCACACTGCCAGCACTGTTGCCAGTATTGGCCTGCCAATGTGCATAATGAGGAGCAGGGTACCATGGGTATAGCCCAGACAGGGTGGCCTGGCCAGGATGCATCTGCGCAGGGCATAGGGCAATGACTGGAGCATTGTAGTGCCCGGCCACCACCTGCACAGACAGGGTGGCTACAGCATGTCCCGCTGGGAGATCACTCTCACCCTGACTGAGCAGTGCCCACGGCATGGCTAGGTTCCCCCATAGTGCTATATAGTGATATTTATGGGTTCTCTTTTGGAGCCCACTCACGGACTTATCTGCTTGGTGTGTATGCTGACATCCCAGTTCTGGGTACACGCATCTCCTCCAGGAACATGCACTATGGACTAGCTAGCAGACTGTCTGCAGCTAGTATGTGTCTGGCTGGGACATCTTGCAGGGTGCAGCTGGAGGCTTGCTGCTGGAGAACGTCAGATAGTGGTGGGGGGCAGCTGGGCATTTCCAGGCCTACTGTCTGTCTGCTATTGCTTTATGGATGGGTACAGATCTGCACTGCCTACCCTGTAGGGTGTCTGTTCCCCAGCAGGACTGGGGTTGATGGTCCCCTCTACTGCTACCATTGCAGGGAGGTGGAATGTGGATCTATTGGTGGGTGTTCCTGTTTCCTACCCTGAGCCCCAGAGGGTGGGTTGTGTGGTGGTACATATTCTGCCTATGGGTCCAAACACACACCCCCTTCCCTTCCCTCCCTTTCCCCCCCCACTTCCCTCCCTCCCATCCCCCCCCTCCCATCCTCCCATCCCCTCCCCCCCTCCCTCCCCCCCCTCCTCCTCCCCCCCCCTCCCCCCTCCCCCCCTCCTCCCCCCCCCCCCCTCCCCCCCCCCTCCCTCCCCCCCCCCTCCTCCCCCCCCCCCCTCCCCCCCCCTCCTCGCTCCCCCCCCTCCCCCCCCCTCCTCTCCCCTCCCCTCCCCCCCTCCTCTCCCCCCCCCTCCCCCCCCTCCTCTCCCCCCCCTCCCCCCCCCTCCTCTCCCCTCCCCTCCCCCCCCCTCCTCTCCCCCCTCCCCCCCCCCCCCTCCTCCCCTCCCCCCCCCCCCCTCCCCCTCCCCCCCTCCTCCCCCTCCCCCCCCCCCCTCCTCTCCCCTCCCCCCCCCTCCTCTCCCCCCCCCCCCTCCTCCTCTCCTCCCCCCCCCCCCCCTCCTCCTCTCCCCCCCCCCCCTCCTCCCCCCTCCCCCCCCCCCCCTCCTCCCTCCCCACTCCCCCCCCCCCTCCTCCTCTCCCCCCCCCCCCTCCTCCCTCCCCCCCCCCCCCCCCCCCCCCCCCCTCCACTCCCCCCCCCCCCCTCCTCCTCTCCCCCCCCCCCCCTCCCCCTCCTCCTCTCCCCCCCCCCCTCCCCCCCCCCCCCTCCCCTCCTCCCCCCCCCCCCCCTCCTCCTCTCCCCCCCCCCTCCTCCTCCTCTCCCCCCCCCCCTCCTCCTCTCCCCCCCCTCTCCCCTCCCCTCCCCCCAACACAGAATATGCACTATTCTGGGTGCATCATAGCCCAAGGGCTAGACATGACTGTGAAATACAGGAGGACACAGATGTATCCTAGGTGTGTCTGCAGGAACTACCTATCGCACACTGATGGGGACCTGCAGCATGGCGTATTTCAGCCATGAAAGGTGCTGTGTACCTGGTGCTGGGCACCCCACCTCACCCTCAGGGGGAGCACAGTACCCGTACAATGTGACGGTCTGTGGCTACTCTGTGCCAGTACCACACACGGTCAGTTCCCCCTACCAGGCCGAGGTGCTGTGGGGGTGCATACCCCATCCTGTGCCCATCTGTGGACTGCTGATTTGCATGTGCAGTGCATCATGGGTACAGGTGGGTTAACCGTATCCTGGTAACCACAGCAGACAGTTTGTGTGGTGGCACGCAGTCCTTCTGCAGCCAGCCAGGGGCTTGTTAGCAGCTATAGAGATGTAGCCCACTGGTTACTTCACTGCCTGTGCAGCCAGGGGTCATGGGTTCAAACCCATGGTGGGGTTATTTGCTAGGGTTGTCTGAGGCATTGTCTATTTTTGATGTACATTAGTGCTGCCAGCGACAACACCCTCAGAGTACTGTAACCTTACGGTGCCTCATAAGGCGCCCCATAAGGCACCTTATAGGGTGCCTTATAAGGTGTTCTATAGGGGACATTATGGGGTGCCTTGGCAGACAGTGCACTTTATAATGTACTCTATGGAGTGCGTTATGGGTGCCATATGCGGCACCTTAAGTTACACCACTGTGAGGGTGTGTTTACTGGCAGCACTAATGAAAATAAAAGTGAAATGCCTCAACAATCACTACTTGAATGTAAAGGGTGATGCCCCAGCCAGCCTTATGCATTAGGCACACTGGGGAATCGAACCCATGACCCCTGTATCATCAGTCAGTGTAATAACCATTGTGCTACAGCTCTGTTTGTGTTTCATGTCTGTGCGCCTTCTTAAGATTAACGCGCGGTAACGTGCCATGTAACGCTCGTTAATTTATGGCGTCTTGTAACGCGCATTATCGTTAATAATGTACCGCCCATGTCCTTATTTGGGATTTCTTCTTCTACCGCGGATCCTAACGCGAATCACACTACCGCAGTTTAGTAAACATACCCCTAAGTCTCTATGGCATTTATTTGTTGCTGCTAAGATGCATTTTGTTGCATCATAATGGGAGTCTGTTTCCACAGCTGTCTTTTGAGTCTCAGCTAGTGAAGGCGTCATGAGCCAGATCCACTGTGCAAACAATGACATTTGTGCAAAATAATTGTAAATCATATATATTTAAGTACCAAGAAAATACATACAAGTTTGAAAATTGCAAATCATGGCATTTTTGGCATGGCCTTGTCACGTGTCCCTGGTTATAAGGACAAGAGCCATTGAATCTGTTGTAATCCAAGGGCAACAGAGAATGCTTAGGACTGATGTTGGACAGGGATCCCATAATGAAAGGAGAAGATGATTAAGGAATAATTAGAAGGGTCTAATCTTTCCTTTAGGACAATGCTTCTCAACCTTTTTATGGAGGCATACTTAGCCAGTCGGTCCTTCAGGCTTGCCTTTTAATAAATATGCATAAGAGAAATTTGCCTACAATGGATCTCCAAGATATGGATTTTAACCTTGCTTAGGAAGAAAGGGGACCGTGAAGTTTGTTGTCATGTAAGGAGCACAGTGTCTGGATAGGGTATGAAAAGTGAGAAAAGATGATAAATTGACGGGTGTACCAGTGAAGAAAACTCTATGCACATGGGACAAAAGCTTAACTAGAAAGGTGTCGCCTGTTTGAACTTTTAAATGGGAACTTACGTAAGAGTGAAGCCAGTTACAAACTGTTCCTCCCAATCCAATTTCTTTTACTCTAAGCAACAGCAAGAGGATCAATAAGATCAAAAGCCGTGCTTTAGATCAAGTTGGATTAGCATAACATGTTTACTTGCATCTAAGTGCACATATGTTTCCTACATCATAGCCACAAGACTGCTCGCCATGCTATGCTTTCTTCAGCCCCAACTGTCTAGGATGAAAAAACATTTTTAGAATCAGAAAATGTTGTCAATTATAGTGTAACATTGTAATGATGCTACAAACCTGACTAGCTAGGTGTGCCTCCAGGGGGAGGGTTGAGAAGCACTACATTAGGTTATGTTAATCCCACAGGAGCAGAGGATGCATAGGCACTGATGAGGACAGAGGGCTGTCTTTCTGGGGAAATGTGATAAGCCTGGGAAAGCAGAGGAGCATTAGGGACAAATTTGTGGACTTTTTCATGTACATCTGCCAAGAGGAGTAATCTATACTGGTCAGACTGAATGGGCCATTCTGGTTTTTAATTTGCCATCATTTACTGTTGTATAAGTGGTGAGATCTGTTTATCCCTTCTTTCTCAGCCACGCAGTATAACCGCTATAAGGGAAGCATTTACCTAGTGTTTGACTTCTGTGAGCACGACCTGGCTGGTCTGCTCAGCAATGCTCACGTCAAATTCACACTCTCTGAGATCAAGAAGGTGATGCAGATGCTGCTGAATGGCCTGTACTATATCCACAGGAATAAGGTGAGGACAGGTTGCTGGAGGAAGCAAATACAGATGTCCTGGTATCCCCCTCCCCCTTGTTAATCTTAACACATTATTTCTTTTTTGCCCCCTTGTAAATAGATCTTGCATCGGGATATGAAAGCAGCCAATGTACTCATCACACGGGATGGTGTCCTCAAGCTTGCTGACTTTGGCTTGGCTCGAGCCTTCAGCCTTGCCAAGAACAGCCAGCCAAACCGCTACACTAATCGAGTGGTGACATTGTGGTACCGCCCTCCCGAGTTGCTCCTCGGTAGGTGTAAAGGGGATTTTTTTTTTCTTTTTCATTTCATTTATTAAAATTTATAATCCACCTTCTAGGTGGCTCACAATTATAACTTTCGTAATAAATATCGACAACTTACAAAAAGGGCACAACATGAAAAGGGACACAATTAAAAAATGATAAAATGTACATCATCAGTCCACTACCATTGAAAAATAAATGAAATCTTTTAGAATTTAGAAAAAAAACCCCTTAAACTTACCCGGAACTGCCTTCCACATTTTAATACCTGCCATTCACTTAGATAACATAATCTATGGGGAGATCCAAAAGATTCTGCTGACTCAAGCAAAGTGCTCTAGAAGGCTCATATATTTGTTTGGCTATTCCTTTTCGTCTCTCCGGGCCAGTCCAGGAACATGAGGGTAGTCAATCCCCTTCTAGCAGCTGAGGACTGAATTCTGAAGTTTTGCAGATATCGGGTATCTGGCTCCCCCTACTGGTGAAACCTCAGTCTCTTCAGTCCTCAGCAGCTGTAGGGCATTACTCTTGATGGCTCCCGGAGACATGAGGAGGAGTTAGATTAAATTCAAATCTTTTGGTTTTATTTTTATTTGCTCTTAGCTACAGTACTTCTTATAGGACTGGGTCCCTAGCAGGGATCTAGGACAGCAAAGGGTACTTTTTTCTTTTCCCCTGATATCGGAGTGGGCTTCACTCGCGGAGCACGGGAGGCAGAGCCTGCCTCAGGCAACAGCTCCGGTTTCTCCCCGGGGAGCTGGCAAGTGGTGCTTGGAGCCCCAGAGACCTTCAAGCCTCCTCCGGGTACAGATCACCTCTGCCGCTAGCAGCGGATCTGGGTGTCTGAAAATCAGAATCGCCTTGCTTAGCGATTCTGCAAGTACGTGTGTTTAGCTTTTGTTTTTCAGGAGAGCACGCTGGTTTCGGCGGGGTTTTTTTCGGCGGCGAGTTTTAAAGCCGATAGCGCTTTGCACGGGCGGTTGGCTTCTCTTTTTCCTGGTTTTTCTGTTTCTCTCGGGGCTACTTCAGTTTTTCCTTGTGGTTTTTCAGCGTTTCGTCGTACGGGCATGGAAACTAGGCCCGAAGCAGGTGTGAATGCAAGGGGCATTCCAAGCTCTTCAGAAATGGCAGGAACGGCGGCCATCTCGGCTGCAGCTCCAGTTTTGAATTCTCTTCCGGAGAAACACGCAAAGAAGAAATGCAAATCTAAGAAGCCTGTGCACGTGGAGGAAGCTCCCCCACAGCCACAAGCTTCAATAACGGGGGACTTAAAATCGGTTTTCTCTGCAGAGTTTATTTTGGCATTGCATCAAGCTTACTGCTTGAAGTGGCAACAGGCTCAGGATAAGAGCTCTTCCCCTCTGGTTGTGGATCCCTTGGGAAAGCAATTTTCTTTATCAGACCAGGGGGAAGGGTCCTCTAAAATGGCCCTGGGCGCTGAGGGGGAGCTCCGATAGCTTCGGGCAGCACCCCTCGGGGCTTCAGGGACTGGAGGAAGGCGAGATCCTGTCGGAGGCCGGTATGGAGTGGCCTCTAGATTTCGAGGATGCTGAGCAAGGCAGCGAGGATCCTAATATGTTCTGGGTGTTTAGGAAAGAGGAGCTCGGACCGCTGATTGCACAGACTTTGGCAGCTTTAAATCTGGCCATGCCGGTGGCTCAGGAGGAGCCTTTGGAAGACCCTCTTCTGCAAGGTTTTAAATCAGAACAGAAATGTTTTCCTGTCCACAGAGTCATGAAGCAGATGGTGGAGTCTGAGTGGGAATGTCCGGAAGCTTCCTTGCGGGGAGCTCGGGCTATTAGTCGCTTGTATCCCTTGCCGCACGAGGAGCAGGAGTTGTTAAAAATGCCTAAAGTGGATGCCTTGGTTTCAGCAGTCACTAAGAAAACCACTATCCCTGTGGAGGGCGGCGCGGCACTGAAAGATTTGCAGGATAAAAGATTGGAGTCCCTGCTGAAGCAGACTTTTGAGTCTTGTGCGCTGTCTCTTAAAGCGGCTATCTGTGGGGCTTATGTTTCTTGAGCCTCCATTAGGTGGATCCAAAGTGGTGCTACCTCCCGCAAGGAAGAGGAGGAAGGAGCGAAGCTGGAGTCGGCGGCGGCTTATCTAGCGGATGAGTTTTATGATCTCGTTAGGATTTCAGCGAAGTCCATGGCAGCGGTAATTGCGGCTCGGCGGTTCCTATGGTTAAGAAATTGGGCGGCGGACGCCTCGTCCAAGGCGCGGTTGAGTAAGCTTCCTTATAAGGGCACCCTGTTGTTCAGAGCGGCCTTGGAAAAGATTGTTAAGGATCTCGGGGACTCTAAAGGCGGCAGGCTCCCAGAGGACAGGCCAAAGGCTCAGAAGCCTGGGGTGACACACAGGGGTCCCGCGTGAGATTTTCGCAAGTTTAGGGGATTGCGTTTTGCTCCGTATCCGAGGGCGCGCTTTGTGTCCAGGGGCCAGTCCTTTCGGGGCGCTAGAGGATTCGGTAGAAGTTATTTCGGTGCCCAACAAAGTACAAATAAAAAACCGCAATGAAACGAGGTTGGTCCAGACAGATATCCCGGTAGGGGGACGGCTGCGGAGCTTTCTTTCTGTCTGGGCCTCCATAACGTCCGATCAATGGGTATTAGAAATTATTTGCGATGGGTACGCGCTAGAGTTCGCTCGTCCATTGGCGGAGGCTTTCGTGGTGTCTCCATGCGGGTCAGCGGAGAAACAATTGGCGATCTCGGCTACGCTCCAAAGGTTGTTACGCCTTCAAGCGGTAGTTCCGGTTCCTCCAGACCAGTTAGGTTCAGGTCAATACTCCATTTATTTCGTCGTTCCCAAGAAAGGGAACGTTTCGGCCTATTTTGGATCTCAAAAACGTGAATTGCTGTTTGCGGGTTCCTCACTTCCGCATGGAGACACTTCGATCCGTCATACGTTCGGTGCAACCGAAGGAGGTGCTTACGTCCATAGATCTAACCGAGGCCTATCTTCATATTCCTATCAGGGCCGAGCACCAACAGTTCCTCCTGTTTGCAGTTCACATGGATCATTTTCAATTTCGAGCCTTGCTGTTTGGCTTGGCCACTGCGCCGAGAACCTTCACAAAAGTGATTGTGGTAGTCGCGGCGGCCCTGAGACGAGAGGGGGTCCTGGTACATCCCTACCTCGATGACTGGCTGATTCGGGCGCCATCCGAGTCAGAGTCGCGGTCGGCAACAGCAAGAGTGGTACATCTCCTGGAACAGCTTGGTTGGGTTATAAACCAGGCCAAGAGCCAGTTGTAACCTGTAAGGAGGCTCCTCTACTTGGGAGCGATGCTCGATACGGAGGTAGGCTACGTTTTTCTGCCGGAATGCCGGGTTCAGAAGATTTTTGAAGCAAGTCGCACAGTTCTTGCATCTCAAAGCGCCAACAGCGTGGCGTTATTTGCAACTCCTAGGGTCTATGGCGGCAGCTCTAGACCTAGTACCGTGGGCGAGAGCCCATATGCGACCGTTGCAGCAAGCGTTGCTGTCCCGTTGGTCTCCGCAAGACCATCCTCTCACTTGCAGATTGCCCAGGTCGCAGGAAGTGAGCGACAGTCTCCGCTGGTGGTTGGATCCGGCCCATCTCAGAGCGGGAGTTCCCTTACGGCAGCCCGACTGGATTCTCCTCACTACGGATGCCAGTCTCCAGGGCTGGGGAGCTCATTGTCAAACCTCCATCGCTCAAGGCTCGTGGCCGCCGGAACTTCGGAATGCTTCCATAAACTTTCTAGAACTCAGGGCGGTTTCCCTGGCTCTTCGCGAGTTTCTTCTTCTGGTGGAGAACAAAGCGGTGAGGGTGTTCTCGGACAATGCGGTGACAGTCTTATACATCAATCGTCAGGGAGGAACAAGGAGTGCTCTCCTGTTGGAGGAGAGTCAACGATTCATGGCCTGGGCGGAAGCGCATCTGATGGTCCTGTCGGCGGCTCACGTGGCAGGAAAAGACAATGTGCAGGCCGATTATCTCAGCCGTCATGTCGTCGATCCTGGAGAATGGGAATTGAACTCGGCAGTTTTTCACGACCTGACTCGGAGGTGGGGTCAGCCGGTGATGGACTTGATGGCCACCTTCAACAATGCCAAAGCAAGTCACTTTTTCAGCAGACGCAGAGAGCGTATGGCGGAGGGGCTGGACGGCCTCGCGCAGCCTTGACCGGCTGAGAAATTGCTTTATATCTTCCCTCCATGGCCAATGATAGGGAGAGTCATTCGAAGGATAGAAGACCACGCCGGTCCGGTGATTCTCATTGCCCCGGATTGGCCCAGAAGAGCGTGGTATGCAGATCTAGTTTGTCTCTTAATAGCCAAGCCCTGGAGGCTACCCGTTCAGGAGAACCTGTTAGCTCAGGGTTCCCTGCTCATGCCAAATGTGGATCGCTTCTCGCTTACGGCTTGGCTCTTGAAAGGGAAAGGTTAAGTCGGAGAGGTTATTCGTCTTTGGTTGTTAACACCCTTTTGCAGGCCCACAGGACTTCCACATCGTTAGCTTATATCCGTGTTTGGCGGGTCTTTGAGAACTGGTGCGGGGAAAAATCTTCGTCCAGGCGACGCGTTGGTGCCTCAGGTGCTGTCTTTTTTACAGGATGGGCTAGATAAGGGTTTAGCTCTCAGTACTATTAGGGTGCATTTGGCAGCTATCTCCTGTTTGCAAGGTTCCATCAAAGGTCTTCAGCTAGCTTCTCATCCCGATATACTTGGGTTCTTCAGGGCGGTGAGGAACATTCGTCCTCCGTTTAGGGCGGTTGTTCCGGCTTGGGATCTAAATCTAGTAATTGAAGCATTGGTGCGGCCTCCTTTTGAGCCAGCGGCAGACATTTCGCTCCGGGACCTCTCCTGGAAAGTGGCTTTCTTGGTAGCCTTGTGTTCCGCAAGGAGGATTTCAGATCTCCAGGCGCTCTCCTGTAAGGCACTGTACATTCAGTTTTCGGCAGAGAAGGTGATGATGCGTACATTCCCTCCTTTCTCCTTAAGGTGGTGTCGAAGTTTCACATGAATCAGACTATTTCGCTTCCGACTTTTCGGAACCAGGGCAATCTTCCTATAGACAAAGTGCTTGAGAAATTGGATTTAGGTACGATGCTCAAGAAATACATTAAGAGGACTAGCTCATTTCGTAAAACGGATCGGTTGTTTGTGCTGTTTGGGGGGCCTAAAAAAGGGGAAGCGGCATCTAAGGCCTCTATTGCGAGATGGCTGAAGCAGGCCATAGTAGCGGCGTATCAGGCTTTTGTGGCAAGTTGCCTCCGGAGGGGCCCCATGCTCATTCCACTCGGGGCCAGGCGGCGTCCTGGGCCGAGATGGCATTGATTCCGCCTGCTGACATTTGCCGGGCGGCTACGTGGTCATCGCTTCACACTTTTGCAAGGCATTACCGTTTGGATGTTCAGGCTCGGAGAGATGCAACTGTGGGGGCGTCGGCAATCATAGCGGGCCTGGCGGGTCCCTCCCATGGTTAGGTACTGCTTTGGTACTTCCCTCATGTTCCTGGACTGGCCCGGAGAGGCGAAAAGGAAGAAGAAATTAGACCTTACCTGCTAATTGTCTTTCCTTGAGTATTCTCCGGGCCAGTCCAGGACCCACCCGTGGTTTCTGGATTGTTCGAGATTGGGGTTCTGTCCTTACTGCGTTCCTCGTCCAATCCTCGAGTAGCTTTTTTTCTCAGTTGCAAACACAGCGGTAAGTAGAGTACACAGCACACGGTATTGCCGCTTCAGGAGCCTTGAGCGGAGAGGACGAGGGTCTGTGGGGCTTCTTCGTTTTGCTTACGGGGATACTTGCACCACGATATAGAAAAAGAAAAAAAAATGTTTCAAGTAAGGGGAGGCAATATAAGGGGAAACAGCTGTTGTCTGGTGGCTATGTTCTCTGTTTTTTTCGTTGCCTGTCTTTTAATGACTGACGTCAAGTTATAGGTTCTCTTGGTTGACTGCTTGGATAGAAATAGACTGAGGTTTCGCCAGTAGGGGGAGCCAGATACCTGATATCTGCAAAACTTCAGAATTCAGTCCTCAGCTGCTAGAAGGGATTGACTACCCTCATGTTCCTGGACTGGCCCGGAGAATACTCAAGGAAAGACAATTAGCAGGTAAGGTCTAATTTCTTCTTCCTTTATATGACTCTTCCACAGGTCAGAGCAGTTTACAATTAATAACAGGATTTTTACATTGAACAGGGTGCCGTACAACTTGGAATATTAACCACAGGGGTGAAACTGTTTGCTATACTTGTAGTAAAGATGTTAAATCAGTTGGATGTTGGCCATATAATGATTTATATATCAAACAAAAGATATTAAATTGGATATGTTTTCTTAGTGATGGGCTTGTTTTGCTCCCACCTTGTCCTTCCTCAACTCAGACTGTTAAGAGGCATGGGGATTGAATGGAGTGGTTCTCTTTCTAGGGGAGCGTGACTATGGACCTCCTATTGATCTCTGGGGTGCTGGGTGTATTATGGCAGAGATGTGGACTCGAAGTCCTATCATGCAGGGGAACACAGAGCAGCACCAGCTGACTCTCATCAGCCAGCTCTGTGGTGGAATCACGCCTGAGGTAAGTGGAGAATAAGACACAATGATTCAGGTTTCCAATACTTGTTCCCATAGTATGATTTTTTTTTTTAACCATGCTGCTTGGATCTTATGGGTTCACTTACGGCTGAGATTGCGGGCATCTTGTTTTTGGCATGTCATTGCCCCCTGAAGTACCAACATTTTGTGCCTTTTGTTTCTGTGGATAAAATGGGGCATTGGTGAGAAAAAAAAGTTCAAATATTAAGTTGGGCTTCTCAGACTGCTGTTATCGTGCATAATGAAAGAAAACATTTAATAAATCTGGCCCCAAACCTGCTGCCATTGTCATCACTGGAAATAAATGATCCTCTCTGGAATCTGGAGCTTCAATATCTTTGGTATCGGGTTTGCAGTCGGAACTCATGATAGATCCTCCTCCTGTTAAGACATATCGAGATGCTCAATCTTGCCTATAATGGTTTCTTTTCTTTTTCTTTTTTCTTTTTTTTCTTTCTTTTGTAGGTGTGGCCCAGTGTGGATAAATACGAGCTGTATCAGAAGTTGGAGCTGCCAAAAGGACAGAAGCGTAAAGTCAAAGACCGGTTAAAGGCATACGTCAAAGATCCTTATGCCCTGGACCTCATAGACAAGCTTTTAGTGCTGGACCCAGCACAGCGCACAGACAGTGATGATGCGCTCAATCATGATTTCTTCTGGACTGACCCAATGCCATCAGATTTGAAGAACATGCTTTCCACCCATAACCAATCCATGTTTGAGTATCTCGCTCCACCCAGGAGGAGAGGTGGGCACGTGCCACAGCAATCAACCAATCAGAACAGGAACCCAGCGGCAACCAATCAGACAGAGTTTGACCGTGTATTTTGATACTACTTAGGAACTATAGAATTTCTGGGAACAAACGTTTATATAATATTTTTACAATAATGGAGAAATGAAATTTGCATATCTGAAATGAAGCTATAAGGAACAATAGCCTTGTGGCTTTGAAAATCTGTTGACGACACCATCGATGGGTGGGGCACAATATCTGGAATGTGGGAGGGTGACCTTGTAAGGTCCTCTGCATGGAAGATGTATGTAAAGCCTAAGGTGGAAAGGAAGAGTATATTTGCATAGTATACAAACAGTAACTTAGCAGTGGCTCCTGAGAGAAAAGCAGCTTCAACCCTTTATCGAATGGTATGTTATGAGAGGGGACAAAATGCAAACTGAGAATCCATTCAGAACCTCACTCTGCTTCCACTCTTCTGCTTTTACTAGGAAACATACGTAGCTGCTAATCTCTAGAGCTCTCTGTGTATTAGCAAGTGTTGAACCATAAGCATTGCTGGAAGGCTGTTAGACACTGCTTGTAAGCCATTTTTCTTGAGTGCTAATGGATCACTCCTATGGCTTGTGAGTTGTTGCCTCAAGGCTTCTTCCCATGATAGGTCTTGTTGTAAATTAACACAGAGGGAGTCTGACTGGAGGATAAGTACAAGTTTTTGTATCATGTTTCTGTTAATGCTTTTCTAGCCTTACTTTGACGTTGCAGGTTTCTGTGTTTTCTGTTGACATTAAACTTTACTTTTGTAACCAGATGCTTTCAACCTTGGCTGTGCCAGTCCAGTGGTCAAGCATGTGACACTGATAGTTTCAGATGTGCTTGGGTCCCTGGTGTGGAGAAGTTCCATTGACCCAAAATCTTGCATTACACTGAAATATTGAGGGAAGTAATCACATTTAGTAATATTCTTAGTTTCCTTTTCATAAGAGAAACATGCCTACTGCTTAACCACCTTAGAAGACACTGTTATGTTTTTACAGTGCCTTCCTTGAATACAGTACAGTTAAAGCCAAAGTTGTTTGCAAATTACAGATAATACATGGACTGAGTAGGCATACCTGGGAATTTGTGAGCTCTGGGCACCCTGAGATTGGAATGGATTGGCGGTGTGGATGTTGCATTTTTCTTCTAGTGATTTGCATGTGCAGATGGGCAGATACACATATACATCAGCTGATCGCTATTCCAGAAGTACACACAACACAGGAACAGGGTGGGATGCGGGGATACACATGCAGGTTATAGAAAACTATAACCTACGCTCATGCCTTCCAAAATCATGGGCATTAGCCTGCTCCATGGCAGGTGCAAAGTGCTCATGCCTAGTGTGTGCACGTTGGGGCCACTTGCACCCTGTTCTATAAAGTAAAGCCAGTATGTGTTTTTATTAGAGTTTTTACTTCCATGGTAAGCTTCTTTTCATATTCTTTTCTTTGCCTACCTTATCAGTGATTTGCGTCTAACTTGCTAATGCTTATTCTGTTTACTGTTTTCTTCATTCAGATTCTTTCCATTTTTTAAATTATTTGGCCTTCTACCTTTTTCTTAAAACATGGAATACATCTTGTCTGGGCTTCCAAGATGGTATTTTTAAACAATGTCCAGCCAGTGTAAATTCTTAACCTTAGCAGATGCTCCTTTTAGTTTTTTCTTAACCAATTTCCTCACTTTTTCATAGTTTCCCTTTTGAACGTTATATGCTAACATAGCAGATTTCCTTGCTGTTCTCCCATTTATTAAATTAAGCTTTACCATGTTATGATCACTATTGCCAGGTGGGCCAACAATGTCACCTCTTGTACTAGATCCTGTATTCCACTAAGGATTAGGTACAAAGTAGCCTCCTCCTTGTCAGTTCATCTAGAAACTTTATAAATGCAATGAAAACTCCACATACTACTACTACTACTCATTTGTATGGCGCTACAAGGTGTACGCAGCGCTGTACATAATATTGGGCACTCCGAGTTATTAATGTTCATAGCATTTTTGTATGCCATTGTGGGTTTGCCTTGATTGAAAAGGTTTTGCTCTGATGTTCCATTTATTTCACTTATCTGCAGTTTTACTTTGTTTATCGTGCTCATTTGCAATATTTGTCTCTTTCTATGGATTTTGACATTTAACATGCGGGAGCTATATTGAGTTTTATCTCATATGTTTCCAGCTCCTAAAGAGTTGTTGATCCTTTCTAACTGTGTGGATCCACAATTAGCCCTTGTAGATACCCATTTGGACATTTCTGCACTTACAAATCTCTTATAACAATGTTATAATGAGACAGGCATCCCAGCTTTCTTTTTTGTCTATATTTATACTATGACAAAATATTGACATATTTATACTTTTTTTATATATATTTCATTGTATTACTTTTTGGTATTTAACTTTGTTACTTTATTATTGGTGTCCTAAAAATGTTTTCCCTCATTTGGTTTGCAGCTTGTGTGAATCAGTGATGCTGAAGGCTAAGATAGCGGTAGCTTAACTACTGGCAGGATCTCCCAAGATGGATAGATCTCAGCTGAGGTGCCAGACAAAGACGGGACAGTGTTGGTGGCAGAGGATCACGTTTCGGTGATGACAACAACACTAGAATTAAACTGCGCAGAAGAAAGGCCTGGCAATCTACTTCCATATCTTGCCACAAAAACCCAATGGAAGTCACATCAAAACAAATTGCACGATAGGGCTGGAAGATGAGATTCCCGGGTCGGAAGGCACTTGACTAGCTACTGGGGAGGAGCTGAAGACTTTTCAGAGTAAAGCCAGCATGTATGATGTGGTTGGATCAATGCCCTCAGGATGTTTGACTGCTGATGTAGCTGCGCATGACAGAGTCTGAAGCTGCAAAGATGTCTTACATAATAGGACATGGAATGTACGAAGCATAAACCAAGCGAAGTTGGAGGTGGTCAAGAATGAAATGAAATGTGTACAACTCGATCCATTGGGTGTCAGTGAGATGGACTGGCATCGGGCACTTTGCATCCGATGATCACATGGTCTACTGTGCTGGAAATGAAAGACAAAGAAGAAATGGTGTTACATTTATAATTAAGAAGAAACTTGCAAGAACTGTAATGAAATACGATGCAATCAGTAAACGTTTAATTTCTATTTGTCTACGAGGAATGCCCATCAACACAAATATAATTCAAGTATATGCCCCAACAACAGCTGCAGAAGAGGATGAAGTTGATGTGTTCTACAAACCAGTGCAAGCTGAAATTGACAGAACATGCAAACTGGATATCCTGATAGTTATGGGTGACTGGAACGCAAAGGTTAGCAACAAAGAAGAAGGCAAAGTGGTTGGAAAATATGGACTTGACAACAGAAATGAAGCTGGAGAAAGATTACTAGAATTCTGCTTGACCAAAGAACGATTCATCTCAAACGCCTTTCAGCAACACAAGTGCTGACTGTACACATGGACTTCACACAATGGATTGTACAAAAATCAAATTGATTACATCTGTGGAAGTCAACGATGGTAAAGCTCTATAACATCAACAAAGACAAAACTTTGAGCCGACTGTGGCACAGATCACCAACTATTAGTATGCAAACAAGCTAAAGTTAAAAAAAAGAGCAAGCTATTAATGAATGTAGCAAAATATAACCTTGAGAATATACCACCAGAATTTTTAAAGACTGCCTGAAAAAAATCAATTTGCCACTTTAGATACAAATGACAGAGCTCCAGAAGAGTTATGGGATAACATCAAGAAAGTTGTGTTGGAAGAAAGTGAGAATGGCCAAAATGGATGACTGAAGAAAATCTGAAAATTGCCCAGAAACGCTGAGAAGCTAAAGCCAGAGAAGAAAGAGGCAATCACAGAACTCAACAGAGATTTCCAATGTGCAGCAAGACAAGACAAAGAAGTACTACAATGACACATGCAAGGAAATAGAATCAGAAACTATTAGAGGAAGAACAAGATTGGCTTTTCTAAAGCTTTGAGAGTTAAAGAAAAATTCCAGCTTCGAATTGGAATGTTACAAGATGTTCAAGGATCCATGTTGAATGATGCTGAGAAAATCAAGAAAAGGTGGAAAGAACATACAGAGTCATTTATATGATAAAGATCAAGTGGACCAACCTGTTCCTTATGATCTGGAACCATGGGTGATGAAAGAAGAAGTTGAAGCAGCATTGAAAACATTATCGAAGAACAAAGCACCAAGCATTGATGGCATTCCCATTGAAGTATTACAGCAATCTGATGCAGCTGTTACCATACTTTAAAAGGCTCTGCCAGGAAATTTGGAAGACAGTATCATGACCAACTGACTGGAAAAGATCTGAGTTTATACCAATACTGAAGAAAGGTGATCCAACTGACTGTGGAAATTATCACACAATCGTTCTGATCCCACATTCTAGCAAGATTCTAGTCAGGATTATTCAGCACAGATTACAACCATACCTGGAAGAAGAACTGCCTGAAGTGCAAGCAGGGTTCAGGAAAGGGCGAGGAACGAGAGGCATCATTAAGGATGTGAAATGGATCCTTGAAAAGACTAAAGAATACCAAAAAGATATCTACACCTATGTACAAATGAATTGTATATGCATTTAATTTTGATCTTTTTTTAATCAATTGGGTTAAATCATCCCATATGAGATGTTTCATCATTATTTGAGGGTTTATGGGTTAAATGACATAATAGATGGCGTGATAATTGTGCTCCTTTGGGCAAGCTCCTTGGGGCGACTCCTGGGGCATTTCTGGTGACAATCTCTCCTGGTCCAGTGTAACATACCGCCCCTGGTCTCCTTTCCCCTACCACAGCCTCCATGCTCGGGCTAGATCCATCTTGCTTCGTCTGACTCTACTCCTTTCCATATTGCTCATGGCAGCCATTCCTTCTCACTGGGGTTGGCGCCCCCTACCTACCCTGGCCTGTTCAGCATGCAACCCTGACAATCTTATCCCTTGCCTGCCCCACACTCCCCTACCTGCCTCCTCCCCCTTGGGGCCCTCCCTTCTTTTCCTTAACATGGCTTTACTGAACTGCAGATCCCTCTGCTCTAAAACTCTACTGGTTCATGATGTGGTAGCCCAATACTCCTTAGATGTGTTATTCTTAACTGAGACCTGACTCCGGGACGGGGAAGAGGCCCTTCTTCACCAGTGCCTCCCACCGGGTTTCTTGGCAATTCACACACCCTGCTCTGGGAAGTCTGGGGGTGGTGTGGCTGTGCTATTCCGCTCCTCCATCCCCTTAGCGACCACTAACACGCTCCTCTTTCCTATCCTGAAGCTCTCTGTCTGAATACTGCTTCACCTGTGCATTACCTCCTGGTATATTACCACCTCCCCCCCCCTTCTCTTTGACCTGAGCTATGGGATGCCTTCCTTTTAGCTTTCTCCGAGGCAGCCCTATCCTTCCCCCTGTTGGTAGTCCTAGGTGACTTCAGCTGCTACTTTGACATCCCCTCTCGCCCCAGGGACTGGTCCCTGATGTCGCTCCTCAATGATGCCGCTTTTAGGCACCATGTGACCTGCCCCACCTATGCTACAGGGCATATCCTGGACCAGATTCTTCTGGTAGCCTCCTGTGTGCACCCTTTCCTGTTACCGCCATGTCCCTGCCCTGAACAGATCACTTTCTGCTTTCCTTCTCTTTTTCTTTTCCCACCACTCCTGCTACCTCAGTCTTGGGACGCTCCTGCTTGCCGACCTTCCCGTTTAGTGCGCTGCATGACACCATCTACTATCTCGGAGTTTCCCTCTGCAGAATCTCTTTTTCTGCATGACTTCTCTTCAATGCCGGTTGACCTTCAGGCTGAAGCATGGCACACTAAGCTGTCCTCTGCACTTGGACTCCTTGGCCCCTCTTGTCTCTGTCCCGCTCCCTCAGTCTCCTTCCCACCATCCATGGTATCATGCCGGTCTTTATCTCCATAGATCACAGCTCTGCCGTGCAGAGTGCCTCTGGCAAAAGCGTCCCTCACCTGAAACTCTCTGTCTACAGGGATGCCTCGAGGTATTGCCATAATCAACTTCGTTCTGCCAAGTTCACCTACTATTCAGCCTCCATCGCTTTGGCCACAAACTCCTCTCGCCATCTCTATTTGACACTCCATTCCCTTTCAGCTCTTCACTCCTCTGCTGATCCTCTGCCTTCCTCCACAGCTTCACCTGACCCTACCAGCCTGGCTCTCTTTTTTTTTGCCGAGAAAATTCGCTCTCTACATCTTTCCTTCTCTGCCTGTCCCCCTCTCTCTTCCTCTCCTCTCCCCCCTTCTTGTCCTCCAATTTCCCCTCTCCTTGTTCCCGCTTCCCCTCCTGAGGCATCTCTCTCACTGCACCCCTCCCTCATGCACTCCTGGAGTTCCTTCTATCCAGTCATGGCAACCGAACTTCTCTCAGCTATCCATAATTCCCACAAAACGACCTGTCCCCTCTTAGAACCTTCATTGGTCCTCCTCCCCTTCACGCTCAGTTTGATCAACACCAGCCTCTCCTCAGGCTCCTTCCCCATAGCATGGAAACACACTATTGTTCACCTCGTACTTTAAAAAAAAAAAAAAAAACTTCCCTAGACCCTTCTGTTCTTGCCCACTGGCGACCCATTTCAAATCTTCCCTTTCTTTCTAAGCTTCTTGAAACCTTAGCCTTTGCTCAGCTATCATCCCATTTGGAATCCACATCTGCACTTCACCCCCATCAATCAGGCTTTAGACCTGGACACAACACTGAAACCATTCTCCTCTTCCTCCTCAATGAGATACACACAGCATGTGAGTGTGGAGACATTTCCCTACTGGTTTCTTTAGATCTTTCCTCCACTTTCGATCTTGTGGACCATCCCACTCTCCTCACATGCCTTGCTGGCTATGGGGTGCTTGGGACGGTCCATAATTGGTTTTGGTCTTTCTTGTCCTCTCGTTCCTTCTCGGTCCGTATGGGTTCTTCCTCTTTCCCTCAACCCCTCTCCCTTGTGGGGTCCCTCAGGGTTCCATACTTTCTCGGATCCTTTTCAACCTCTTCCTTGCCCCTCTTACCTTGCTTGTCCAGGAATCTTGGTGTATTATTATGCTGATGACATACTTCTGCTTTTTCACGTCTGCCCACTCGCTCCCAATCTTTCTCCTCTTAACACCTGCCTCTCCAATATTTCTTCCTGGCTGTCGGCAAACTATCTTCACCTGAACCCCTCCAAGTCCACTGCTATGTGGCTCACCTCCGGCACCCCCACTCCCGCCCTCCCTTTCTGACATCCCCATTCCACTTGCCTCAACTCTGCGGTACTTGGCGGCTACTCTTGACTGAGCCCTTACATTTCACCAACATATCTCTTCCCTTGTTAGACGATCCTTCTATACTCTTCGACAACTTCGTGCAGTATGTTCCTCTCTGCCTCCCACTTCCTTGGTCACACTCAGTTTCTCTTCTCCTATCCCACCTCGACTACGGCAATGTAGTCTTGGCAGGTGTTCCCCAATACCAGCTATGCCATCTACAGCTTATTCAAAACACTGCCGCTCACCTCCTCACCCATGCCAGTCATAGTGACCATGTCACTCCCCTTCTTACTCAGCTCCACTGGCTCCCAATGTCCTTTCTGTTACCAGTATAAGCTTCTTACCACTGTCCATAAAAGAATCCATACTGGCCAGCCTCAGTACCTTGCTGATCTCATCCAGTTTCACCTTCCCCCATGTACTCTCTGTGCTATCCATAATGACCGCTTGGCCACCCCTGGCCTGGGACTGCCTAGAACACACTAGTCACTCTGCTTTTTTCTTTCTTGGACATGCCCTGTGGAATTCCCTTCCTGCCTCCCTCCGCTCTGAACTCTCCTATCCTTAGTTTAAATACCTCCTAAAATCCCACCTCTTTTGCAAGGCCTTTGACCTACCTACCTCCCTCTCCCACCTAGTTGTGTGATGTTAGTCAGTCTATTTGTACTTTTGCTGTCTATTATCTTATCTTTCCTGTCATGAATTGGCATTCCTTTTTCCTTTCTAGTGCAGCTTACGAGTTTTTATTATTTGTAAACTGCCCTGATGCTTTGGCCTGGGCGGTAGCAAGCAATATAATAAAGATAAGACATAGGAATAACTTATTGTGTATGCGACTATAATATCAGCCAACATTGCATCATATTTTCTTTTGAGTGTATTCTTAGTTGTTAATCTAACTGTTGTGCATGATGGCTTTATTAGAAAAGGTACAGAGAAGAGCCACCAAAATGGTAAAGGGGATGGAAGGCTACTCCTATGAGGAGAGGCTACAAAGGTTAGGGCTCTTCAACCTGGAAAAGAGACGTCTGAGGGGCGATATGATAGAGGTCTATAAATTAATGGAGTGTAACGGGTAAACGTAGATCAATTGTTTATGTTATCAGAATATAGAAAGACTAGGGGACATGAAATGAAGCTACAGGGTAAACTATTCAAGACGAGTGAAAAAATATTTTCTCTTAATGTGTCATCAAACTCTGGAATTTGTTACCGGAGACTAGTAAAGGCTGTTAGTGTAGCTATGCTTAAAAAAGGTTTGGACAAGTTCCTGGAGGAAAGGTCCATAAACCATTATTAAAAAGGGACCCAGGATATCAATGTTTGACCCAATACAAGCATTGTGGAACCTGTGTCTTTTGGGGAAACTGCTAGGTAAGTATGACCTAGATTGGCCACTGTTTGAAATGGGATACTGGGCTTGATGGACCTTGGTCTGACCCAGTATGGCATATCTTATGTTCTTGTCTCGTACAGTCTCTGTCCAATGGCCTTATGTATACCAGTGGAGGGGAGCAGTCTTTTACCAGTTAGGTGAGTCTCCCTAACCCCCATCTACTGTAGGTGCATGAGCTCTGCTTTTCTTGGGCAATTTTGAGTATCCCCTCCCTTCACAGTACAAACAGGTCCTAACACCCAATGGCGTAATCTCTCTTCTAGGACAGCTTAGTTGCCCCTATTGCATAGATTTTTTTAGTTGTAGTGATAATTTAAAGCCATAAAAGAGGTGGAATTATAGGTTATTCAGATAGGTTTATCAGATCTGGCTTTTTCAACCTTCTAAAACAAACTACACAAAGGGGGTAACTCTTCCGTAGTATAGTAGGTCTGCACACAGAAAGAGCAGAAACTAGACAAGGCCTTATAAAACACAAGTCACTTTATTTCAAAAGCCTGACGTGGCCAAGTTTCGGTGATTAAGCTTTCATCAGAGGTCAGATTCTCAAAATGAAGACAGAAACACTCCTACAAAGGGTGTGTCATAAAAACAGCATGCAAGAGTTTGAAGCTGTGCAGAACCCGTTCATAACCAGAAGACTAGCAGAGGCTAGTTACCATGGCTCAACAGAAACCATAAGCCATTCGAGAATGCACACATTAGATTATTCAAGGACAAGGTAGAATAGGTGTTCTTAGGTATAAACATATATAAGGAGCCAATCAGATGATGCATCCCTCAAGAACCAATTAAACCAGGATCCATCCTCAGAAAGCCAAGGAGTAATTAGACCTTACCTGCTAATTAGCATTCCTGAAGGAACTCCAGTCCAGTCCCTTTCCTCTGGGTTGTGCTCCCCTTCCAGCAGCTTGGAGACTGAGCACGTCATCCTTTTGATGACCCCGATATAAATAGCACCTCCCCTCAGCTCCAGTATCCTATTGACAAAGCAGACTTAACGGAGAGACAATTAAGCAGAATACCAAACCAACTAACTATCTATAATCAACAAATATACCCAACAAACACCACCTCCCCTATCCCCCCGGAAGGAACTTCACACCAACCCCCCTAGGGGAGGAGGAGGCTTACCTGATAACACCAACTGCCCCACAAGATTCTGACAAAAGCGCACTCATCCATTCACTCCGCCACTCCACCAGAAGTCCCTGGTGATGAGCCTCGTGACCCGATCCTCTTTTTTTTTCTTTTTTTTTTTGCACTCATCGAAAGTACTGCTTCGGGCCGCTATACCTCCAACACTGTCAGATGTAACCATACCTTCAAAACCTGGACGGGATCAGGGACTGAACTAGAGTTCCTTCAGGAATGCTAATTAGCAGGTAAGGTCTAATTACTCCTTCCTAAGCGTTCCTCCAGTCTAGTCCCTTTCCTCTGGGATGTAACAGAGCAGTTCAAGCATGGGAAGGGTCCGCAAGATCGGACCGAAGCACCGCTCCTCCAAATCTTGTATCCTCCGCTGCCTGAACATCCAACCGATAATGCCTGGCAAAAGTATGCAGCGAGGACCACGCCGCCAATTTACAGATATCCAGCGGTGGAACAAGACTGGACTCAGCCCATGAGGCTGCTTGAGTCCACGTGGAATGTGCCCGAAAAAACATTGGGACTGGTTTGCCCTTCAGAATGTATGTCGACGTAATGGCCTCCCTGATCCACCTGGAAATGGAAGACTTGGCTGCCGCTTCCCCTCTACGTGCCCCCCCCCCTGAAACAGGATAAATAGCCGATCCGATTTGCGGAACTCCGCTGTAGAATCCAGGTACCGTCTGAGCACTCTGCGAAAGTCTAGACAGCGCAGCCGAGCATCCATGGTCTCCGATCCCATCTTAGAGAGGATAGAAGAGATACCGGCTGATTTATATGAAAGGGTGAAACAACCTTGAACGGAAGGCACTGTCCGTAGGACCACCTTCTCTTTAAAGAAAGACAGAAATGGAGGGTGACACGAAAGAGCCTGCAGCTCCGAAATATGCCTAGCCAAACAGATTGCGACTAGAAATATGGTTTTGAGGGTCAAATCCTTTAATGTGGCATGTCCTGCTGGCTCAAAAGGTTCCCCAGCTAGAGCGTCCAGTACCAAATTGAGATCCCAGGGAGGAACTGATGATTTTTGTTGTGGCCGCAGGCGCCTCATGCTTTCAGGAACCAGCCTACCTCCGGATGCTGTCCCAATGACTGACCTTGAATCTTGCCTCGGTAACAGGAAATTGCTGCTAGCTGTACCTGCAACAAGCTGGGCGCTAGGCCCTTATCGAAGCTAACCTGTAAAAAGTCCAAAACCTAAGGGACCGACACTGCCATAGGCCTCCTTTCGTGGGCCGCACACCAATCCTCGAAGATGCGCCAGACTCGCACATAGGAGAGACGGGTCGAGTGCTTCCAAGCTTTTAGTAATGTCGAGATCACTGCACTGGAATATCCCCACTTTCGCAACCTTGCCCTCTCAAGAGCCAAGCCGTAAGCGAGAATCGATCCACCTGCAGCATCTGAATCAGCCCCTGTACGAGGAGATCGTCCCTCACCAGAAGCCTCCAAGGGCAATCGGCTAGTAGTCTTATGAGATTGGCATACCACGGCTGCGGCGGCCAGTCTAGGGCTATGAGAACCATGAGACCTCGATAAGCCTCCACTCACTGAAGTATCCTGCCTACGAGAGCCCAAGGGGGAAACATACAGAAGCCCCTCCATGGGCCACCTCTGAACCAGAGCATCGAAGCCTTCCGACATCCTCTCCTTTCGCCTGCTGAAGAAACTATTTGCTTTGGCCGACCCCCACCTTGCCATGAGGTCCATGATGGGGGTACCCCATCTACTGACTACCTGCTTGAACACGTCCTGACAGAGCTCCCTTTCGCCGTGATCCAGCTTGACTCGGCTCAGATAGTCCGTCATGACATTCTCTACTCCAGCCACATGCGCCACCAACAAGGCCTGAAGATGGGCTTTGGCCCACCGCATCATACTCTCCACATCTTCTTCCAAGGAAGGACTGCTTGTGCCGCCCTGCAGGTTGATATAGCCCACCATGGTCACGTGGTCCAAAAACACCTGGACCACCTTGTTTCTGACCCAGCACTTGTTTCTGACCCAGCTAGTGCCACCGCTCGCATTTCCAACCAGTTGATGGACCACTGAGCCTCCAGGACGCTCCAGCGCCCCTGGGCAAGGTATCTCTTGCAATGAGCCCCCCAACTGCTCAGACTGTCTGTCGTCAATAGAATCCACTGAGGGGCCTCAAGGGGCATGCCCTGCTCCAAATTTCCGGGTTGGAGCCACCACTTAAGGGCCCCCCTGGTCAGCAGGGGACAGGGGAGCACCGTGGTCAAGGGTTGCCTCTGATGAGACCAGCGCTGGAGAAGGGACCACTGGAGTGGTTGCATGTGGGCCTTCGCCCAGGGCACCAGTTCGATCGTCGCCGCCATGGTCCCTAGTACCTGGAGATAATGCCAAGCGGAGGGCATTGACATCCCCAGGAACTGGCGCACCAGACCCCGAGGGTTCCTCGCTCTCTGAGCTGGCAAGAACACTCTGCCTCTGCGGACCTTGCCCCCAAATACTCTATCTCCTGAAAGTGAACCATTCTGCTTTTGGACAGATTGATAACCCACCCCAGGCTTCTCAGGAAACCAACCACCCTGGCCGTTGCCCGAGCACTTTCCTCCTTGGACTTGGCTTGAATTAACCAGTCGTCGAGGTACAGGTGGACCAGAATCCCTTCCTTGTGAAGGGCCGCAGCCACGATGACCATGACTTTGGTAAAGGTGTGAGGAGCCGTCGCCAGGCCAAAGGGCAATGCCTGAAACTGGAAGTATCCCATCGATACTGCAAACCATAGGAACTGCTGATGCGACGTGCGAATGTGAAGGTGAAGGTATGCCTCCGTGAGGTTGAGAGACATCAGAAACTCCCCCTGTTGCACTGACACCACTACCGATCTGAGGGTTTCCATGTGAAAGTGTGGTACACGGAGGCAACGATTGACTCGTTTTAGGTCGCAGATCGGGCAAAACGAACCTTCCTTCTTTGGTACCATGAAATAAATGGAGCATCGACTGCAGCAGCGCTGGTCTGTGGAAACTGGCACGACCACTCCCAGGAGCAGGAGCCACTACAAAGTTTCCTGCACCACTGTTTCCTTGTTTGGAGATCTGCACGGCGACTGCACGAACGAAGTGGGAATTGACCTTGCCAGTTTGAGGGCATACCTGTCTCGAATGATCTCCAGAACCCACTGATCGGAAGTGACTCGGGCCCAGGCGGAAAAGAACTGTCGCAACTGCCCTCCTACAGGCAGAACCTCCGTCCAGGCCCCCCTCGCTTCATTGTGGTTTCCTAGGACCGGAGAAGGAGGAAGAGGCACCAAACCTCCTTCCTGCCCCCCAAAATTCCCAGAAACCTTGCCCCCTTGCGGGAAAGTGCCCCCTCTGAAAAGGCGTTGCGTGAGTGGGTCTAAACTTATGGCCCTCTCATGGCTGGGACCACGTCAGCACGGGGTTACGACCCCGCTTTGGCCTGTCCTCCGGGAGCCTGTCTCCCTTAGACTCTCCCAACTCCTTTACTAATTTGTCCAGATCCTCCCCGAAAAGTAGCTTGCCCTTAAAAGGGAGTCTGCTGAGGCAGGCCTTTGACGAACCGTCCGCCACCCAGTTGCAGAGCCACAGGCGACGACGAGCCGCTACTACGGAAGCCATGCCTTTTGCCAGGCTTCTGATGAGATCATACTGGCAATCCGCTAGGTAGGCCGCCCCCCCCCCCCCCTAAGTCACCTGGAAGGCCACCTGGCAGCTGTATCTGTGGAGACCAGCAGAGACAGGCCCTAGCCACCCACGTGCCAGACACAGACGCCTGGAGAGCCAGGGTACTGATGTCAAATGCCTGTTTTAATAAAGTATCTAACTTCCTATCCTGGGCATCCTTAAGGGCTGCACTGCCCTCTACCGGGATGGTTGTCTTCTTGGTCATTGCTGACATGGCTGCGTCCACCCTGGGGGACCGTAGTAAATCTCTCTCTTGCTCTGGCAAGGGGTATAACTGGTACACAGACCGCATCCCCCTTAAGCCTGACTCCGGCTTATCCCATTCTTCTTGGATCATCTGTCTCATCACTCTGTGAACCGTAAAAACCTTTTGCGACTTCCTAACTGCCTGAATCAAGGGATTTTCCAACGTCTCCTCCTCCACGGCGACGCCCATGGACATATTGAGGACTTTTAGAGACTCGTCGATCAAAGCCGGGAACTCTTCCTGGTGGAAAACCCAAACAATCCTGGCATGCTCCTGTTCAGGGATTTCGCCCTCTTCGAGCTCTTCCCCCTCCTCCCCCAGCTCCTGGTCAGAGAACTCGCCTTCCAAGGCCTCTGATCGAGGATAGCGGAGAGCTCCTTCTTCCGTCAACCTTCTCCTCTTTAGGGGTAACTCTGCTTCTCCTGGCTCCTTGGAGTCTGTCCCCCGCTTGACTGGTCGCTCCTGTGCCGACCCCTGGCCTTGTGTTCCCTGCTGCTTTAGGCATAACATTCTATGCAGCAAATAAAACAAACTCTGGTGAGAACCCACCCCAGCCCCCCCCCTGCAGTCCTGAAGTGGAGGGTCCGGGCTGAGGCTGAGGAAGATCCAGCTGGTCCAATGCTGGGGGCAGCAGAGAAGCAGCCCTGACCATGGCCTCCCTGGGTTCCCCTAACTCCTGGGAGGGGGAAGACGAAGGGGCCTGGCTTACCCTGGGTTGGATGTCCTGCACCAAAGAAGCAGCCTCCATTGCGCAGCCCCTGCAAACACCAGCCTCTGACACTGCACCTCGAAGTGTCCCACAAACCAGACACTGCAGCTTCGCTGGCATGGTATCAGGCCTCTCCTGGAATAGAAAAGGTTCAAGGACCTAAAACTGAAATGTATGTATATGTATATATACAACCCACAGCTGTGTGTATATATATATACCAAGTCCTAAATAAAAATCTTTTATTTTAAGGAAAAAACAACAACTAAGGAAAGGGAAATAAAATATATCTAAACAGGCCCCCAAACAAACCTCACACGAGCCTCTAAGATTTCAAGCAGCCTGATACCCACCATGCAAAAAGCGTGCAAAAACCAGCTCCTGCCTGCACCAGCACTTGTCAGGCTGCTCTCTCTCTCTCCTGCTCAGCCGAGGGACCGTGTGGATGACTCACCACACCATGCAGCCTGCCGCCATGCCTGCCACCTCCGAAAGAAGATTGCTCTGCTGATCGGCGCTCCTCTTTGGCCCAGGCCTCAAATTGCCAGCAGCACCTCCCCGCCCTCGCGCTTAGCCTTCCTGGGCTTCGGCAGCGAGGCAAAGAATAGAGATGGGCAGCCCCCATCAGCAGCAGGCAGTATAACAGTAGCTCCTCACTCTTAACGGGATTGGGAGCCGCAACTGCTGTGGATCGCTTTCCCCTCCAAAGCTTCCTCCTTCCTTCAGTCGCGGTAGTTGGGGGGGGGGGGGGAGTGGCGAAAAAGGCTTCTCTTCGGCAGCCCTACAGGAGAGACTGGGACCCAAAGAGAAGCAAATCTCCCAAAATAAATAAATCAAGGAAAGAAATTAAAGAAAGAAAGAAAAAAAACCCTGCTAAACTTTCTGTCTCTCCAGTAAGCCCTGGCTTACTGCCTCTCTCCAGCTGCTTGGAGACTGAGCATACTGGAGTTGAGGGGAGGTACCAATACTATTTATATCGGTGTCATCAAAAGGATGACATGCTCAGTCTCCAAGCTGCTAGAAGGGGAGCACAACCCAGAGGAAAGGGACTAGACTGGAGGGACGCTTAGGAAAGGGGGCATTCTGCATCATCAAAACAAGATTAGGAATAGCATAAAAGGCAGGAAGCGGCCATCCCTCACTTCCTATGAAAGGAAGGCCGCCTAGGTGGTAAATTTGTAACATTCCACCCTCTATCATTTTTTTTTGTCCAGCATCCCCCCCCCTCTCCCTCCCATCCTTTGTCTCCCTGTTCTCCTTATGTCTTGCATTTCCATCACCCTCCCCTCCCCCAGTGTCCAGCATCCCCATCTCTGCTCTGTCTTTCTACTCCCCTCCCCCTATGTCCAGCATATCCTCTTCTATTCCTCCTCTATGCCTCTATCTCCCTCCTGTATTCAGCATCTCCCCTCTGTCTTCGTACTTCCTCTGAGTCCAGTATTTTCCCATCACATTACCTTCCCCTGCCAGTGTCCTGTATCCCTCTATGGCACTGTGTATGCCTTGTAGTGCTATAAATATAATAAGTAGTAGTAGTAGTCATTGTTCTGCAAGAGGCTTTGAGGTATGCAAGACTGATATGGAGGCATATATACCTGGGACGAGGCTGATCCCTGATGTGGTCCTTTCTGTCCTGTCCATTCAATTAGAGTCCATACCTGTAAGATAGTAACTGATGATTCATCAGGTCCAGGACGACCCATCTGGTCATCCACGTAAGGTGTACTCACCATCCTATGCAAGTAGGCCACTGATTGTGTTTGCCAGTTAGCACTAGTAACTCCTCACAAAGCTTGCTGGGGTTGCACCCGCTACTCTTTGGGCAGCAAAGCATGTGTTACACAATTTGGAAGGATTAGATAGGAATTCTCATCCATGGACCTCTTTTCTACTAACACTGTGAAGGCTGCAAAAGAATAGTTGTTTGATGTCCTCGAAGTAGGATCCTGGCAGGGGCCTTCTGCTTTTTGGGTGCAATTAGATCATCTGAGCAGGACTCTGTGATGCATCGATTATTGCCTTAGATTGTGGGCATGCCATGAAATTTGAGGAAAATATGGCCTGTTGTCTTTAAGGATTGTTGAATGGACAGAGTTAGCCTATATCTGCTTGGAAAGAGGGGTAAAATGACGACTGACTAATTTCTCTAGGATGTGTCCTGTTGATGGACAGAGGGGCTGATTCAAGACAGCACACAGTCAGTTGCCTGGTGTGATCTCCAAACCAGCTTCGGTAAGGCAGTGGGGACATCCTTGTCCTTCAGCTGTCAGTAACATGGCGCATAGACACCATATTCTTGGTTGAATATTCTCCTTTACTGGATTTTTTTTCAAGGCAAGCTCGGTGTCAATGAGAGCCCAGGAAGGACACAAGTACCTGATGGACATGAGAGGGGGGGGGGGTGCTGTGGGAGAACCAGGGGAAACTGAAAATACTGACTCAAGCTCAGGAGAATAGGATGGTAAGGAGAAAGTGGCCTGGAGGTTCCTTATGTCAGTTGGAAAGGCTCAGCTATGGTTCATTCAGAAACCCTCAACGCAGGACCCTATTTATTTTTTTGGAGCTGCAGTGGAGTGCACCATGGTCACCGCAGTCATCCTACAGGTACACCATGGACCAGGTTTGATAGACCTGGAGATCCTGGGCCATGTACAGGGGGACCACTGTGGCACGGGACAGGACAGAATATCATGCTGCACAATGTAACATCTGGGTTGGTGTTGTGTGGACAGACTCGATTCAAACCCCTCCCCCTGTCCCAAGGTGTGAGGGTAAGGAAAGCATGGGAAGATCTGGGATCTGGGTTCTAAAAGGCCTTAGGCTGCCATGGTTGCTCATCTCAAAAACTGAGATAGGTGCTAGCTCCGAACAGCTTCTTGTGAATTTGTAGGTGGTAAAAAAGGAGTAGTGAGATTTGGACCCGGCTGCGATGGTTCTCAACCCACTGTTCTAACCATTAGATTATTCTTTCACCCTAATTGGTTTACAGAGATTGGCTGCTCTGTACATGAACTGAGGTGCTGCTCAGAGAGGCCGGAGCCTGAGTCTTACAGCATAGCGGTGGCAGTTTCCCAGAGTTAATGAGGGTTGTACAGTGCAGGGTCCTGAGGCCACACAGAAAAAAACATCAGAGCTAGGATGAGTTGCATCTACGGTTGCATCCCTATAATAGGGTCAGGGAAGGCCAGGCAGGCAATAGTGTGCGAGATAGGCCCTGGGCGACAATAACACTGGGGGGAAAATGGACCCCTGTGTTCTAAGATCAATAATCTTTTCACTGCACCACAGAGCTTACTGCTAGCTCCAGGAGGAAGGTGCTGCAACTGCTATGGGGGTCCCCACACCCTCGAAGGGCTGATGGGTGCAAGCAAGGCTATTACCTTGGTGCCATGTTGTTAGCGCCTTGTTCCCCATGCAGTGACATAGGGGTTGCTATAAGGGAGGGCTCAGAGACAATGGGCTCAAGTCAGGTGACAAAACTTTCTTCAGGTATATGCGGGAGAGGAGGAAAATCAGAGGTGGAATTGCAGGACTCAGAAGTGCTGGGAATGGACTCGTGGAAAGTGACATTGAAAAAGTGAAATTGCTAAACAAATACTTCTCCAGGATTTTCATTAGTAAAAACAGAGCAGAAGGACCACCTGTGACTCCCAACTATAAAAATGAGAATGAAGTAGTTACTACATCATTCACAGCAGATGATGTGTTGGAACAACTTGCAAAACGGAAAGTGGACAAGGCCATGGGACCGGGTGGGATACATCCCAGGATACTGAAAGAGCCCAGAGAGGTTCTTGCAGGGCCGTTAAAGGATGTTTTCAACAGATCCCTGGAAACAGGAGAGGTTCCTCAGGACTGGAGAAGGGCTGATGTGATACCTCTTCACAAAAGTGGTGACAGGGAAGAAGTGACAAACAAAGGCCAGTGAGCCTTACCTCGGTGGCGGGAAAAGTAATGGAGGCGCTCCTGAAAGAGCGAATAGTGGACTTTCTCAAAACCAACAGGTTGCATGATCTGAGGCAACATGGTTTTACCAAAGAATGATCTTGCCAAACAAATCTGAGTTATGTGACTGGGTGACCAGAGAACGCGATCAGGGGCATGCAATGGATGTCATCTTCCTGGATTTCAGCAAAGTCTTTGTTTCTGTTCCTCATAAGAAGCTTATCAATAAACGCAATAGTTTGGGAATGGGTCCCAAGGTGGTGAACTGGGTCAGAGATTGGTTGACCGATAGACGACAGAAGGTGATTGTAAATGGAGTTCTCTCAGATGAAAGGAGGGTGATTAGCGGGGTGCCCCAGAGTTTGGCCCTGGGCCTAGTACTGTTCAATGTATTTGTGAGTGATATTGCTGAAGGACTGAATGGAAAAGTCTGTCTTTTTGCAGATAACATGAAAATTTGCAACAGAGTGGACTCCCCTGAGGGAGTGGATAACATGAGGAAAGATCTACAAAAGCTAGAAGAATGGTCTAATGCTTGTCAGTTGAGATTTAATGTGAAGAAGTACAGTGTCATGCACTTGGGAGGCAGAAATCCAAGGGAAATGTATGCAATAGGGGGCGAGAGGTTGGTCTCCACGCCGCCCTGAGGCAGCTGCCATCAGGCGAAGCTGCACGCTGGTCTCCACGCCGCCCTGAGGCAGCCCACAAGAAGGAGGGCGCCATCGGGCGCACCTGCACCTGAGGGCCTCGCCAGAGGGCCCTTTGGCATGGCCTTTAGGTGGGAACACAGGCGGAAACAAACCCCCAGGATCATACAGTTTCTGCGTTACCCTCAAGTTTAACCCAAGCTCCTGCGTGAACTGTTAACGCAGCCCCAAAAAATCTCCGTAGCTACTGAAGAGCCAAGCAGGCACGATCGCTCCCCCACACCCCAACCATCTCACGATTACCACCCTACACGTATCTCTGCTCTGGTCTTGCCTCCCACTGCTGACTGCGATCTTACTTCCCATTGCCTGCATAGAACTTGCTACCCATTGCCTGCATAGAACTTGCTACCCATTGTTTGCCTAGAACATGCTACCCATTGTGTGCCTAGAACTTGCTACCCATTGCTTGCACAGACCTTGCTGCCCACTACCATGGCCCCACATCACATTGTCCTCTTCCTCATCCTCCCCAACTGCCTCCCCTCCTACCAACACCCTCCCTCCTCTTCCCCCTACCTTCCTCACTTCTCCCTCCATTATGCCCCCTAGCCTAGCATCTGCTCTTGAGCTTCAACACACCATCCCCCACATTCAACCAGCCCCCCTTTCTTTAAGGCAACCCCACCCTCGCTTCCGCAGTACTATCTCCACTTTACCATGCTCTCTAATACTCATTCTCCTTCTCTCATCAGGTAATATCAACCCCAACCCTGCCCCCCCCCCCGATTTTGTTCTCACCATAAAAAAAGCTCCTCACATACCCTATCTAATCTCATTCACATCCTGCTCCTCCCCCCTTCTGCCCTCCCTCATTCATCCCACAATCACTCATCCATAGATATCAACTCCAACCCTACCTCCAAAAATAAATCCTCACATAACCTACCTGATACCATCAATTTTCCCCTCCCTCAGGTCCCTCTTGGAGAGCACACACACACAGACATACCCACCCACACTCTGCTCCCTCTAAATCTCGGTATTACTCTAGAAATAGACCCCCATGCTACTCTGATAAGAAATCCCCACGTAACTTAACCAACCTTATCCATATCCCTCTCCTCCCCCCTCCACTCTCCCGTTTTCATACACCCTATGGAACGCATGCTCAGTCATTTAAAAAAACCCTTTTATTCACGATCTTTTTATCTCTAATGCCCTACACCTTCTTGCCATGACCAAGACCTGGCTCCCCCTAGACAACACCGTATCCATTTCCTCTCTCTGCTATGGGGGCTACCAATTCTCCCATACACCTCGATCTACTGGTTGCGGTGGTGGCGTTAGCCTCCTACTCTCTCCCTCCTGCCAATTCCAACCCCTCCTGCCACCCCAACCACACTCCCCCCTCTCCTTCGAAGTCCACTCCATTCGCCTCCTCACGCCACTTCCCCTCCAAGTAGCTGTTATTTATTGCCCACCCGACAAATCCAAATCAACCTTCCTCACCGGCTTCGACTCCTGGCTTTCTGCCTTTATGGATCCCTCCTCCCCCACTCTTATTCTTGGCGATTTCAACATTCACATCGACAACCCCTCTGACCCACCTGCCTTAAAGTTCCTCGCTCTTACCTCCTCGTTCGACCTCCAACTTTGCTTCACTGCCCCCACACACCTACACGGCCACTGCCTTGACCTAATACTCTTCTCCAATTCCTCTCCCTCAAACCTCCGTAATTCAATCCTTCCCTCATCTGACCATCACCTTTTAACATTTACTCTTCAGCTTCTGCCGTCCCAACCTCGTCCTGTCTCCGCCGACCTATTTAGAAACCTTCGTAATATTGATCCCGACTCTCTCCTCCACCATTTCTCCATCTCTCTCCTCCATTATATCCTCCAAGTCCGTCGATGAGGCATTATCTTCATACAATGCTACACTATCCTCAGCCCTTGACACTCTTGCCCCTCCCACCCCACGTCCTGTCAAACGATTTACACCCCAACCCTGGCTTTCACCCACAATCCGTTACCTACGCATCTGCGCCCGTTCTACCGAATGAGCTTGGTCCAAATCCCGCTCCCCGAAAGACCTTCTACACTTCAAATTCATGCTTGTCTCCTTCCAGTCAGCCTTGCACTTGCCAAACAAGATTACTACATCCATCTGACCAACTCCCTTGCCTCTGATCCTCGCCGTCTCTTTAATTCCCTCAATTCTCTCCTTAAGGTCCCCCCGCCCCGATCCCACCCTCCCTTTCTGCCCAAACCTTAGCCGACTACCTCCATGACAAAATCCACAAGATTACCCTCCAGTTCCCCACCCCCTCATCTACCTCCCCTCCTCCCCAATTCTCCCCCCCCATCCATACTCCCCATGCTCCCCTCTTCTCCTTCCCTCCGATCCCTGAAAAAGAAACCACACTCCTTCTTTCCTCCTCCAAACCCACCACCTGTTCATCAGACCCTATCCCCACCCATCTCCTACATTCCATCTCCCTCACCATTGTCCCTTCCATCACTCATATCCTCAACCATTCACTCTCCACTGCAACTGTCCCCGTTGACTTCAAACATGCTGTTGTCACACTCCTCCTCAAGAAACCCTCATTTGATCCCACATGCCCTTCTAACTATCGATCCATCTCCCTCCTTCCCTTCATATCTAAACTATTAGAACGAGCAGTCCACCGTCGCTGCCTCGACTTCCTCACCTCCCAGGCCCTCCTGGACCCACTACAATCCGGTTTCCGTCCCCTACATTCCACTGAAACGGCACTCACAAAAGTCACCAAGGACTTGTTCCTGGCTAAATCTAAGGGCCTCTATTCTATCCTCATGCTTCTTGACCTTTCCGCTGCCTTTGACACCATTGACTACAACCTTCTCACCACCCTCTCCTCGCTTGGCTTCAAGGACTCTACTATCCTGGTTCTCCTCCTACCTCTCCCATCGCTCATTCAGTGTATGCTCTGGTGGCTTCTCTTCCTCCTGGACCCCGCTCCATGTAGGTGTACCCCAGGGATCCATCTTGGGCCCCCTCCTCTTCTCTCTCTATACCCAAGGCCTTGGCGTGCTTATCTCCTCCCATGGCTTTCAGTACCATCTCTATGCCGATGACTCCCAAATCTACCTCTCTACACCTAATATTTCTCCGGTAACCCAGTCCAAGATCTCTGCCTGTCTTTTGTACATCGCTGCCTGGATGACTCATCGCTGATTGAAACTGAACATGGCCAAGACTGAACTCCTTGTCTTTCCACCCAATTCCTCCCCTCCACTTCCCCCTCTGTCAGTCCATGTGGATGGATCTACTATCCTTCCTGTTCCCTCAGCCCGCAATCTAGGGGTTATCTTTGACACCTCTCTCTCTCCTTCTCCGCTCATATCCAGCTTGTAGCTAAGACCTGCTGCTTCTTTCTCTACAACATCAGCAAAATCCGCCCCTTCCTCTCTGAACACACTACCAAAATGCTTATCCACTCCTTAATCTCCTCTCGCCTCGATTACTGTAACCTACTCCTCGCTGTTCTCCCTGTGAGCCACCTCCTTCCCCTTCAATCTGTACAAAATCACGCTGCTCGACTAATCTTCTGCCAGCCTCGCCATGCCCACATTACTCCTCAAGTCGCTTCACTGGCTTCCTGTCCAATTCCGCATCCAATTCAAGCTTCTCCTACTGACCTGTAAATGCATTCACTCTATGACCCCTCAATACCTCTTATCTCTCCCTACGTCCCCTCTCGAAATCTGCGCTCTGCTAACAAATTACTTCTATCAATGCCTTTCACCCGCACCGTGAACTCCCAACTGCGCTCTTTTCACCTTGCTGTACCATATGCCTGGAACAGCCTACCTGCGTCTGTGCGCCAGGCATCCTCCCTGGCCCTCTTCAAATCCAGGTTGAAGACCCACCTCTTCACTGTTGCATTCAGATCCTGACTTCCATCCTCATCTTATCCTAAGCCCCGTCAACCCATGATCAAACTATACCACACTGTACCTTGCGCTGAACTGACTAATGCTCTGTACTGTTCTGACTCGATTGTAAGCTCCGATGAGCATGACTCTGATGGGCAGGGACTGTCTCTTGTATGTTGGCTACCTCTTGTAGGTTAGTTGTGCAGCGCTGCCTGCGTGGCGCTTTATAAGTGCTGAATAGTAGTAGTAGTAGTAGTAGTGGTGTGCACGGACCAGGAGAAGGACCTTGGTGTGATTATTTCTGAGGATCTCAAGGTGGCAAAACAGTGCGACAAGACAGTGGCAAAAGCCAGGAGGATGTTGGGTTGCATACAAAGAGGAATTTCCAGCAGAAAGGAAGAGGTACTAATGTCACTTTATAAGTCACTGGTGAGGCCTCACTTGGAATACTGTGTTCAGTTTTGGAGACCATATCTCGCAAAAGATGTAAAAAGACTGGAAACGGTTCAGAGGAAGGCGACCAAAATGATTTGGAGCCTGCGTCAGAAGCCTTATTAGAAGAGACTTGAAGACCTAAATATGTACACTCTGGAGGAAAGGAGGGATAGGGGAGATATGATTCAGACCTTTAAATACGTAAAGAAAATTAACGAACAAACAAACCTCTTCCAAAGATGGGGAAGCTGTAAAACTAGAGGGCATAACATGAAGCTGCATGGGGGCAAATTGAAAAGCAATGTCAGGAAATACTTTTTCATTGAAAGGGTGGTGGATGCTTGGAATACCCTCTCAATGGAAGTGGTGGGGGCAAATACAGTGACAGAATTCAAAATGGCATGGGACAAATACAGTGGATCCCTTTACAGCAATAGGATAAAATCAAAATAAACTTAACTAATTTCTCAAGAAACAGGGGTGTCCTACACGGAGCGGTGGGTTCACCCCTATACAAAGACATGGGGAGGGGTGACCTACACAGAGCGGCAGGTGCACCTACTCTTGCCATCTTACTGGGCAGACTAGATGGACCATACTGGTCTTTATCTGCCGTCATTTACTATGTTACTATGTAAGCCTGACATCCACCATTCGTCACCTCACCATCGGAGAGTCCTCAGAGCAAATGGTGCATTGTGGGAGGATACCGATGTCTTTCCCCATCGTATTGAATGCTGCAGGCTTGATTAGACAATCTCTGAGCACCTTGCCTATATACTCCAAGAGGGGTTCTCTTTGGCCCAATGCCAGTGCTATTAACTGCTCATTTGAGAAACTGAGAGGGAACTCCATGTTGGCTTAGTCGAGAGGGACTGGCCTCAAACCCAGTACCTATGGTTGAGGAGACAAGTGTCCCACAGGAGAAGCAGTTGCATCTCCATTGAGGTTCAAGATAGTCCAGATGTGTCCCAAACTAACCCCGTTGGGGAGGAAGGGCCCCCCAAGGCAACACAGGGAATTCTTGAGCACACTATGAATTCCAGGCAGCTATCTGGATGCATCAGTGTTGAACAGTAGCAGCTCCATCATTTTGGAAGATGAGGTTAGTCGGGCTAAAGCGTAAGGCTTATCATTGTGGATGGCAGCAATATGGTTGGCGTAATGGCACTTTGCTAGGGGCATCAGCAGGACCAGCCAAAACATAGGGCAAACTAAGTGGTTGCGTAGGGCAGTTGTTTTTAGAGGTTGTCAGAGAGCAAGGCATTCAAAGCTAAGATTTGCCTAGGGCACCCACACCTTGAACCAACTCTGGTGACCGCCTTGAGCATCAGTGTTGTTTCATTACACTGCTCTTGGACTGTGAGGTAGCTGTAAGGGCCATTAGTGCCCATGGAAGTGAAGGCATCAAACAGTGGGGAGGTACGTTCAGGCCGTACTCAACCAGCAAATCAGTGGAAGCCTGGGAGAGAAAAATTAGTAAGTCCTGCTCGTGCTAGATCTACTAGGTGGAGAGACAGTAAGAGATGAAAGAGCCCGGTGCCATGGAGCTGCATAGGAATTTCAGCTGATGCACTGCAAAATCTAACACTACAAAACCCACGGCCACTACTGGATCATGATGACTTCAGAACAGTCTTTCAGACCATCATCACACCACACTTAGACTATGGCAACATTTTATATCAAGGTCTACCTAAACAAGCTCTATAACCTTTACAGATAGCACAAAATATAACCGCCAGAAGACTAGTTGGCACATCCAGCCTATCACACATATCCTGAAACAGCTCCACTGGCTACCCATACCGCTCAGAGTACAACTCAAAACTGTCACTACTACATTCAAGATATTACACAACCAATCTGCTACTTGCCTCAACGTACTAGTAAACAAGGCTCCGGAACACAGAACAAGAAGGACAATCAACCAGAACCTCATCATCATACCTACAGACAAAATAAAGTCCAAACAACAAACCAGCAACAGGGCCTTCTCCCTCCTGGCTCCATCATTATGGAACTCTCTTCCTGAACCCATTCGATCAGACCAAACAATATAAAACCTATGGAAAAGGTTTAAAACACACCTTTACCGAGCACCATGGACTAGACACTAACACAGAGTACCACACCCCCTCACCTAACTTCCATTAACAAACTTTCTCTAGCCCTCACCTCATGTCAAATACAAGTTATGCATACCGTAAGCCCTGCAAACACTTAACTCTTCTGAACTACAATTGCACTGTTTTATGTTTCCCCTGTTAACCCCAAGTTGTACCTACCCTATGCTCTACGTAAAACAAATTTGCTAGAATTATGTTAATACTGTTCTATGTAAACTGCTTTGACTAAAGAAAAATGGTATATAAGAACTGTTAAATAAATAAAGAGAGCAAATGTTCTTAAGAAAGATCTCTTCGGACTAGTGACAGGCCCCAATCATTCACAATGAAGGATTGGGCCCATTGCAGGACTGGGTCTTCAACATGTGAGGTCACAGCTGAGTGGGGTGTCCCACTATGCAAATTCCTTTGCATCAAAGGGCTGAGCACATAGCCAGTGGGCAGAGAGGGGGCCCTATTGCTACAGTCCCCATGTGGAGTAGAAAAAATTCATCAACTGCAGCAGGGACGGGTCTCTTGATTCCTAAATCCAGGAAAAATAACAAAGGTATGAACTAGTATATAAAACAGAAATTTAAAGCAGATGCACTCCAAGATATCATAACAGCAATAGACCAAGAAGGACCAATGTCAACATGATTGGCACACCCACAGGATACCACAAAACTAATCAAACTACTTCAAGAAGAGCTCCCTCACTTCTAGCGTCCACACTTTGGAACTCTCTTCCAACAAACCTGAGAGCATTAAATGACATAATAGACTTCCGCAAGGCCCTTAAAACCCTGCTCTTTACAGAAACCTATGAGCAGACAGACAACAGTCTCCACCCAAACAGGAATGCAACTACCTCCGCCAAAACGATACCCACTCAACCCAACTAGACATAGAGTTCATTGTACAATATTGTTAAGTACTCTCATGTTATATGTAACCCTCCAATTGTGCTATCTAAATGTTGTTAAATACCCTCATTGTAGCAGCTGATAAGCATGCAATAAATAAAACCAGGAGTCTGTTCAAAGATCCAAGCCAATTTATTGTGCACATGGCTCAGTTAGTCAAAGCTTCAAAAGGAACTGAGCCAAGTTTTTTACAGAGACATACTCATTTATACCTTTTCTTCTGTCTGATACATGCAAACTTTCTATTGGTTCCAACGCCCCCTGCACCTGTCCAATCGGAGATCCCTCCTGGGCCTAGCACCCAGCTCCCTCCCTTAGGGACTGTTCTAACAATGGTGCAGTTTCTAGGTTTGATACTTCTCTACTGCAAGGTCGTCCCTAGCTCTAGGAATGCATGTATTGTAACATTTCTTTCTTTTGCACACAAGAGAATAATGAAAGACATGAATTAATGTAAAACTTCTTATTAAGCAGTTTAAAACAGTTTTCTCATTTTTCACAGATTTTTGGTTCTTTTCTAGCTATAATGGGGGTTGGAATCCAGGCCTAATTTACAGGCCTTTCATATTTGCAGACTATTATAGGCCATAGCCTGCCACATCATGATAAATGCTGTACCCTCATGTTAAATGTTGTAAATGTTGTGAAATACCCTCATGTTGTGGTAGGCGAAGGCCTATGATCCATGCTGACTGAACTAAACAGGCAGGCCCAAGCAGCTTGACCTGTAAATGAAGCTTATGGTTAGGCCCAGGAGAATGAAACCCCCCCCCCCCCCCAATATTGCCTCCATAGAATTGAAACCTAACTCAGCTTAACTGAACATAGCTAAGCAGAAACGAAACTTAGAAAGGACAGAAAAACAGCTTTAATTGATACTGATAAGACTGTGAGCAGCTTCTATGGAATTAATTAACTTGCTGTAAGAAAGGTTACAGTGCCCTGCTTTCCCACATATTCCAGTTGGTTAAGCGACCTTGGAGGAGAAATGTATCAAGAGTCTAAGAACTGACCATTGTAATTGGGACTGTAAGGGGGGAAACAGGTGCTGAGCCCAGTCAAGGGCCCTCATTGGATAGCTACGTAACGGTACCGGGACCAATAGATGGTGTAAGAAGGGTTACCGGGACCAATGAAAAGTTTGCCTATGTCCAGAATGGGAAAGAAAGGTATAAAATTTGTTGTTTTGCTATAAACCATTGCTCAGCCATTTTGAATGTGATTCTGCTTGAGTCTTGTGCACAAATAAATGATTTGGACCTTCTGAACAGACTCCAGGTATTATTGGATTGTTTGCGCTCTGCCGCTACATATTCTTGGTGCATTGGCCGGGAAGGTGTGATTAGTAGAGGATATACAGGACAATATACCATGACTTTCCGCCTCTACAGGTTTGGTCCTGCTGGGATCGTGCCCTCCCGACGTGGGCTCGGCTCCCAGGCGCCACCGGTCCAGTTGCATCGGAGGGAGTTGGGCCAGGCCTCGGCGGGTGCCGGACCCGGACGGAATCAACACCTCGAACCCGTGAGGGGAGTCCGAGGTCCAACTCATGCGCTTGCTCGGGAATGGCGACCGGATCCGGTGAGTATAGTTTTTGATATGTCTAGACAGATGAGTCAGAGCAGAACTGCTATTTGAAACTTGGAACTTGGTAAGAGAGCTTGATCACCTCTCAAGACGGTCCGATTAACCCTGCCTAGTGTATTCGCGGGGTGAAACTATCGTCTTCTTGAAATAGAATTTGGTATAGCCTAGTCAGAAGAGACAGGATTGGGCTATTTTGGGATACGTTGCTAGCATGATTGTGTGAATGAAGTGTGAGTGAGAGGTCTGGCAGCACAGACCAAGCGAAGGCGGACTCCTGAGTAATGCAGTTCCTGACTGGGCGACCGCATTCAGGTCGTAAAAAGGAGGAAGCGACCGTCGTCTTGTCTTATTTGTTTCCCTTGAATGTTTCTAGGGCCTTGACGACCCCTCACCCACGGTCCGCCCTCCCTTTCCCTTCTGTTTGTCGTTGCGCGCACACATCGATATGGGAGGGGCGGGGTCTACCAGGCACACTTCGTTAGAATGTATGATCAAGTATTTTAATAAAGGATATTCAGGAGATTATGGGATAAAAATGACTGCGTCATGATTGCAAGTTTTGTGTACTAGGGAGTGGCCTGCATTAGATCCTATGTGGCCCCGAGAGGGAACTTTTACTATAGGAATTATTAAGTCAGTTCACCAGAAGGTGCGAGTAGCGCACCCCGACCAGTATCCCTATATAGATTCCTGGTTAAGTATTTGTGAGAGCCCGCCCCCTTGGGCATGGCGCTGTTATGAAGAGCAGTGCAGAATAATGGTAGCGATGACAGAACAGACACAGAAGACAGGGATAGCTAAGAAACCTGTTCTAGTTGATCCCGAGTCCCCAGAAGTTGTACTCAGACAGCCCCAAGCCCAGCGCCCAGTGAGAGTACCACCGCGTCCTGCGGCAGCGCCCTGGGAACAGCGAGACCCATCCCCTGACCCGCCAGAAGATCAGATAGATGATCCGCCTCTTGATGAGGATACCGATCCGCCTGAGACTGAGGATAAGATTGAGTCAGAGCCAGAAGAAGAGGAAGTGTCTTCTCAGGGCGAGACTGACAGTGTAAAATCAACTGTCAGTGCAAGCTCATCTGTTACAAGTGAAGCGTCCCAGACTAAGCGCACCATGAGACAGAAAGCCCCTACCAAGAAAGTCTCTATCAAGATACAGAAAGCTCCTACCAAGAAAATAATGCCACTGCGGCAGGTCCCGGGAATGCCCGTAAGAAATGAGGAGAATCAGATAGTAGCGGGACCCACAAGTTTAGTTTATGTGCCTTTCTCCACTACTGATTTGCTGAATTGGAAATTGCATTATGCTTCCTACACTGACAAGCCCCAAGAGTTAACAGAATTAATGAATACCATTATGCAGACCCACCAACCCACTTGGTCAGATTGCAGTCAGCTCCTGTCTACTTTATTTACTACTGAGGAGCGGACACGAATTAAGCGAGCAGCTATCGATTGGCTAGCAGACAACCCCCTGGCAGAGGGAGGGGAAGGAGCAGGAATAGACAATCACGAAGTAGCAAAAAGAGAATTCCCTAATGAAGACCCCCAGTGGGATCCAAATACCGATAGAGGATCCAGGACTCTATCACGATTTCGCCAAGGCCTTATGCAAGGTCTGCGAATGGGGAGTCAGAAAGCCATGAATCTCTCTAAGATAACCGAAGTTATTCAGGGCATAGACGAGAGCCCAGCAGTATTCTATGAAAGATTATCTGAAGCATACAGGATGTACACTCCCTATGACCCAGATGCACCAGGAAGCCTATGCATGGTGAATGCCGCTTTTGTAAGCCAGTCACAACCAGACATTAGACGTAAGCTACAGAAATTAGAAGGGTTTGCGGGTATGAATGCAACTCAGTTACTGGAAGTCGCTCATAAAGTGTTTGTGAATCGTGATAATGAAAGACAGAAAGAAAGTGATCGAAAGATGAAGAAAGCTGATTTTTTGGCTGCGGCCATAGTTGAACAGAAAAGGGGAGGTATCCCTAGTCGAAGGAGCAGAGGAAGAGGGCGGGGCCGAGGAGACGGCCGGCCCACACTAGGCGCGAATCAATGCGCTTATTGCAAGGAAGAAGGACATTGGAGAAATGCATGCCCGCAACTCGAAGACGCCTCCCAGGATGAAGGGGAAAACGCCCCTTGGAGAGAGAGAGAGAGAGGCCGACCCCAGAACCGCAGAGGAACCAATCGAGTACATTTTCAACGAGAAAGAGCGGAGGCCATAGAGGGAGTTGCAACCGCAACGGCCTATGACCTAGATGAAGCAGATTAGGACAGACCGGGCTTCGCATTCGCTTTAGGTCTCCAGGAGCCTATGGTCAGTATACAGATAGGAGACCAATTCATGGACTTTATGGTTGATACTGGAGCAGAACATTCTGTAGTGGATAAGCAAATAGCTCCTTTATCTACAAGAGCAGTCACCATTATGGGAGCAACTGGTGCCAAAGCCACTAAGCCTTTCCTTCAAAACCGTATATGTAATTTAGGAGGACAGTAAATAACGCACCAATTCCTTTACATGCCCGAGTGCCCAGTGCCACTACTGGGACGAGATATGCTAGCCAAACTACAGGCCCAAATATCCTTTACTGAGAAAGGAGAAATGCAAATGACACTGAATTCAAAGCCTGCAGGACTGATGGTGCTTACTGTTCCCCGAGAAGAAGAGTGGAGATATTATAGTACCGAGCCAACTCTTGACACCAATCCTAATATGATAGAAAACATTGTAGCCCCTCCTGGAGTATGGGCAGAGGGCAATCCACCAGGCCTAACCAAACATATAGCCCCAGTAATTGTGAACCTCAAGCCTAGTGCAGAACCAGTACATGTCAAACAATACCCACTCCCAAGAGCAGCAATTGAAGGCATTCACCGCCACTTGTTAAGACTATTGGAGTATGGCCTACTTAAAGTATGTCAGTCACCTTGGAACACACCTCTCTTGCCAGTAAAGAAGCCTGGGACAGGTGACTACCGCCCAGTGCAAGACCTAAGGAGAGTGAATGAAGCAGTTGAAACCATACATCCAGTTGTGCCAAATCCCTATACACTCCTAGGACTGATTCCTGCTGAAGCTACCCACTTTACTGTTTTGAATTTGAAGGATGCATTCTTTTGCATAAGATTAGCCCCAATTAGCCAATTGCTGTTTGCCTTTGAATGGCAAGACCCTGTATCAGGACGACGGGGCCAACTCACTTGGACACGATTGCCTCAAGGATTCAAGAACTCACCCACCATTTTTAGTGCTGCATTAAACCAAGATCTTTCAAGCTATTCTGTAATTCCTGGAAAAAGAGTACTTCTCCAGTATGTGGATGACCTACTGGTAGCTGCCACATCAGAAAGTGAATGTGTGCAAGCCACTAACGACCTCTTGCAACTACTGGATGAAGCTGGATACAAAGTTTCCAGAGCAAAAGCACAGCTATGCCAAAAAGAAGTAAAATATTTGGGCTTTCGCCTGACCAAAGGAAGCCGACAATTAGGACGAGAGAGGAAAGAAGCCGTGTGTAGTATCCAAACCCCAACTACCAGGAAGCAAGTCAGAGCCTTTCTGGGAGCAGCAGGATACTGCCGAATATGGATACCCAACTTTGCTCAGATTGCTAAACCACTATATGAAGCCACCAAAGGAGAAGAAAAGTCGCCACTAGAGTGGGGACCTGAGCAAGATGCAGCTTTCAAAACCTTGAAGGAAGCATTGATGTCATCTCCAGCACTTGGATTGCCAGATGTCCAGAAGCCTTTCCATCTATTTGTACATGAAATGCAAGGGAACGCTCTAGGTATGTTGACTCAGACATTAGGACATTGGGAGCGACCTGTAGCATACTTATCAAAACAATTGGACACTAGCCAAAGGATGGCCACCATGTTTGAGAGCAGCCACAGTGTTGTTAGTGAGTGAAGCAGACAAACTCACCCTAGGACAGAATCTACGTGTCACAGTACCACATGCAGTACTTGTCCTCATGGAACAAAAAGCAAATCATTGGTTCACCAATTCTCGAATACTGAAATACCAAAGCATGCTATGTGAAAATCCTCGAATAAAATTGGAAGTGAGCCATGCTTTGAACCCAGCCACATTGATACCAATCAGCAGAGGCCCTCCAGAGCATGACTGTATAGAAGTCATGGATACTGTATTCTCAAGTCGACCTGATCTGACTGATGTGCCTCTAGAAAATCCTGACCAGACCTACTTCGTGGATGGAAGCAGCCTCATCATTGATGGACGACGCTGTGACGGATATGCAGTAGTCACCCGGGAGAAAGTCATTGAATCATCAGCTCTTGCATCAGGCACATCAGCACAGAAAGCAGAATTGATAGCACTCACCAGAGCACTAGTGTTGGGTGCTGGACTTCAGCTGAACGTATATACGGACTCAAAATATGCCTTCACCACTCTGCATGCACATGGAGCTCTCTACAAAGAATGAGGGCTCATTACCTCGGGAGGCAAATCAATTAAATACGGCCCAGAAATATTGATGTTACTAGATGCAGTGTGGGCCCCTACACGTGCTGCTGTCATGCACTGTCGAGGACACCAAGCAGGAAAAGGAGAAGTTGCCCAAGGAAACAGATTTGCGGATGTCTCAGCTCGCAAAGCAGCCATGACAGGCCAAATTTCATTGCAAGCCATACCAGTACAAGCAGTATTGTTTCCTGTACCCCTTAATTTATGGACACCACGATATACCACCAAAGAATTGGACTACTACTGTGATAAAGAAAAGGGGGTGCTGAAAGATGGGTGGATTGAGCTACCACCACCAGAGGGCAGTCAACCCCCAGGACGGATAGTGATCTCTGAATCATTGGGACCAGCCTTCGTCAAGGCCTTTCATCAAGCCACACATTATGGGAAAAGTGCTATGGAGAAAGCACTTAAACCACATTTTTGCATTGCCCTGTTGGGAGCCTTGTCAGCCTCAGTAGCCCGCCAGTGTTTAACTTGTGCCAAGAACAATGCCAAACAGGGTCCCACACCACCACCCCGAGTTCAGTCAGGTGGTGTAACCCCAATGCACCACCTACAAGTAGACTTTACTGAAATGCCAAAAGCCAGTGGATACCGTTACTTGTTTAGTCCTAGTTTGTACCTTCTCTGGGTGGGTGGAGGCCTTCCCCACCAGGACTGAAAAAGCCCGAGAAGTTACCAAGGTTTTGTTAAGGGAAATTATCCCCAGATTCGGAATCCCAGCAGTAATAGGGTCGGACAATGGGCCCTCTTTTGTATCTCAAATTACCCAACAGTTAGCCAGTGCCCTACAGATACAATGGAAGTTACACACTGCATACAGACCCGAAAGTTCAGGGAAAGTTGAGAGAATGAATAGAACTTTGAAATCTCAGTTGTCCAAGCTATGTCAGGAGACCCACCTAAAGTGGCCCCAGGTTCTCCCAATAGCTTTACTCAGAATACGCTCAGCTCCTGTGAAATCATCAGGATTTTCTCCTTTTGAAGTTATGTATGGCAAACCCCCACCGATAGTGCAGGGCGTAAAAAGAAGTTTGCCACAAATTGGTTCAGAAATAACCAGACAAGAACTTCTAGCTCTTAGTTCTGTTCTGCAGACTCTTCATGCGTGGATGCAGGACCAGCTGCCTATCAACTTGACGGAACCCCTGCATCCCTACAAGCCTGGTACCTTGGTGTGGATCAAAGATTGGAAGAAGACACCGCTGGAACCCCATTGGAAGGGACCATACACCGTCATCCTGTCTACACCCACTGCAGTAAAGGTAGCAGAAATCGATTCTTGGATCCATCTTAGCAGAGTCAAGCCAGCAGCAGTCCCAGATCCAGACCAGTGGACAGCAGTGCAGCATCCTGACATTCCTTTGCGTCTCACCCTGCGGTGGCAACCAGCAACCTAGAACTCCTTTGGGACACTCATGAACTACGGTGTTCCACCAGTAACAGTCTTTTGAAGAGGATTACTGTGTCCAATACAGTAAAACTTGTTCTCTTGTGATTTCAAGCATAGTTTTGCATTTACAGACTCTACGCAGGCCAGCTACGATTGGTAAGTTGGCTATAGCGGACAACTTGAGGATCTTCAATCAACGTTGACACCCGTTGAATTGCTTCATTAGCAAACGGGTCAGCTTTGTGTCGAGAAGCAGCGGACGTCGAGGTCAAGATTTTCCAGCAGAGATTCAGAAGGACTACAATCAACATGCATCTTTGTTTCTATTTTGTTCTGGTTGCCTGCATGGGGAACTTTGAACTTATCTTTGCTTTACCCCCATGCACTGCCTGCATTACTTCTACTCGGACTGGGATGAAAGTGACTCAGACTTTGCTTTATCATTCTTACTATACCTGTACGGGTACAGTAAGCCGGTGTATTTATAACACCACTGAACTGAACGTTTGTACCAAGGGTAATACTAAAGTTTGTTTTAACCCACATCAGAATCCATCCTATTATACTCTAGAAATACGATGGAATGATGCGGATGGAGCTTTACTTAATGCTACATCCCCACTTACTGACCCTACAAAGCTTGCTGTTTTGTATTTTGATGCTTGTGATGCCATAAGTAGAGATAGTCGTTCTAAGTGTGCCAACTGGGAGAAAGCATATTCTCAGGATCACAAGTATATGTGTCCAGAAGGAACCACTGGATGGGGGGCATGTACAGGTAAACGAGTTTTAGCCAACGAATATAGTACAGCCCCAATTGAAGATTACTATTGCCCAAAGTGGGAATGTGTTTTCTATGCCACATGGAAAACTGGTATGATAGAAAATACCAGAGATAATCGAATGGCTGCCTTAATTAAGCCATATGTGAAGAATTTAGAAAATTGCAAGAAAGGTGCATGTAATCCGTTAGAATTACACGTAATCAATCCCAGCGCATGGAAGCAAGGGTATAAGTTTGGCCTACGTATCGCAGGCTCTGGATCAGATCCAGGGACCATTGTATATATTAGACTAAATACCCAGGCCCATCGATCATCAAGGTACCATATACCTAATACTTTCTATGAAACTATGCATGTAAATAAGTTTGATATCCCTCACCCTTCCCAGAATTTGTTCCTAGAGTTAGCTGGAGCAGTGGTCTCCAGTCTCCATATTTCAGATTGTTACTTTTGTGGTGGAACTAGAATGGGTGATCAGTGGCCCTGGGAGGCCCAAGAATTAAATTACTCAGTAGCCTATAATCACACTGAATTGCATAAGACCACAAGTGAATGGGTATTGGCACACCCAATAGTTGGACGTCTGTGCTATGCTCGAACTGGACCCCAGTTCAATTTGCAGGTGGGACAGCTGGTCTGTCTCAGCCAGAGGTTTTATAACGACACCACAAAACAGACGTCCTGGTGGTCAGGAGTTAATGAATCTGAACCCACCAATCCATTAGCAAAATTCCCCGAGCTTGCCCCTCTATGGACTGATCTTGCCCAACCTTATGTCTGGCAAGCCCCACCTGGCCTATATTGGATTTGTGGAACCCGAGCATATGCTCGACTCCCTATTCATTGGGGAGGGGCGTGTGTCTTAGGAACTATCTGACCTTCTTTCTTTCTATTGCCCACAGAACATGGAGAACAATTAGGCTACCCAGTCTACTCAAAGAGGCAAAAGAGAGCAGCCTTACAGAGAGGCAAATGGGAGAAATGGGATGGTGACGATTGGCCACCCGAGCGAATCATTGCCTATTATGGACCTGCCACTTGGGAGCAAGATGGCATGTGGGGATATCGTACCCCAGTTTATATGTTGAATAGAATTATATGCTTGCAAGCAGTAGTTGAACTCATAACTACTGAAACCAGCCAAGCACTTACACTTCTCGCTAGACAGAGCACACAAATGCGTACTGCAATATATCAAAATCGTTTGGCACTAGATTACTTGTTAGCAGCTGAAGGAGGAGTATGTGGTAAGTTGAATCTCACGAATTGTTGCTTGAAGATAGATGATGTCAGGTGGTTGAAGAGATTGCTGAAAACATGCGAAAGCAAGCTTATGTGCCAGTACAGACCTGGCATGGTCTTAAGAAACCCAATTGGTTTGCATCCATCTTCTCTGGTTTAGGAGGACTTACCACTTTCGCTATGCTGATATTACTGTTTCTAGCTTTGTTTTTGCTATTACCATGTATAATCCCATGTTGTATGCGCTCTATTAATAGTGTTATTGAAAATACAGTAGAACGTAAAACTGCCACTAAAATTTTAGCCTTATGGCACCCCACTCCTGGTACCATTGGTAAAAACCCAACTCCAGTGTAATTATGTGATTTAGATCTCACACCTTATTAGCATTAGGGTGAGATTAATCAAAGGGGGGAATGTGGTAGGCGAAGGCCTATGATCCATGCTGACTGAACTAAACAGGCAGGCCCAAGCAGCTTGACCTGTAAATGAAGCTTATGGTTAGGCCCAGGAGAATGAACCCCCCCCCCCCCCATATTGCCTCCATAGAATTGAAACCTAACTCAGCTTAACTGAACATAGCTAAGCAGAAACAAAACTTAGAAAGGACAGAAAAACAGCTTTAATTGATACTGATAAGACTGTGAGCAGCTTCTATGGAATTAATTAACTTGCTGTAAGAAAGGTTACAGTGCCCTGCTTTCCCACATATTCCAGCTGGTTAAGCGACCTTGGAGGAGAAATGTATCAAGAGTCTAAGAACTGACCATTGTAATTGGGACTGTAAGGGGGGAAACAGGTGCTGAGCCCAGTCAAGGGCCCTCATTGGATAGCTACGTAACGGTACCGGGACCAATAGATGGTGTAAGAAGGGTTACCGGGACCAATGAAAAGTTTGCCTATGTCCAGAATGGGAAAGAAAGGTATAAAAGTTGTTGTTTTGCTAGAAACCATTGCTCAGCCATTTTGAATGTGATTCTGCTTGAGTCTTGTGCACAAATAAATGATTTGGACCTTCTGAACAGACTCCTGGTATTATTGGATTGTTTGCGCTCTGCCGCTACAATGTTAAATGTAACCTTCCATTTGTGATGTGACCACTTTGATTGTAGGATAAGGTGGAGGGAGGAGTGGCTCAATGGTTGGGACAGGTTATCTCAGGCCAGAGGTTCAATTCCCGCATAGGGTCAAGCAACCCCAGGCCAGAGGGACTGGGGTCTCTAGTCCCATGGCCACTCTTCATGGCCTTGGGCAAGCCACCTATCCCTCCATTGCCTCAGGTACACTAGATTGTGAGCCCTTCGGGGACAAGGGAATAAAAAGTACCTAAAGAGCACAGTATAAATATAAATATACAAATCTGTCTAAATAAATAAATAAACAAACAAACAAAATGAGGAGAGTAGGGAAATCTGTCTGCAAGGCTGGGCAGATAGAAGAAACTGAGGTAAGAAAGAGATGGGCACTTTGGTGGGTGACTGGCACATGCTCAGAAGTCTTCTTGATTCTTCTGAGTTGTAGAGCAATTCCGACCATGGCGCCATCGATGATGTCACCCAGTGTGGTCGACTCATCCTGCTTGTCCATGGAGAATTATATTGGACCCATGGGCTAGGACTAACTGGGAATTATTAAGTGAGGCTGCTGCTGCAGCAGGGGTATAGAGACAGCACTTTGCTGCCTTCAAAAATTTGCCACCTGGTTATAGAGAGACTCGTTGTGATCAAGAGTCTCCCAGTGGAGGTGGTAGAGATGAGGACAGTAACTGAATTAAAAAAAGCATGGGACCAACACAGAGGATCTCTAAAGGTAAAAAGTGGATTGTTGTAGTTGTTGTTATGGAAGGACAGACTAGATGGGCCTTGTGGTCTTTTTCTGTCATCATGTTTCTATGTTTAAGAGGTGGAGGAGCCAATCTCGACCGCCATTACACATTTGAAGCGGCAAAATAAAAACACTCTTTAGACTGTTTGACTTAGATCTGTAACCATTCTCGCCCAGCCAGCCACGATGACTAAATTTCCCACCGCTCTAGCCCATTGGGCGAGAACACGGCGGGATAATTACAACACCGAATAATATTCCACAACCTGGTGTACCTAAATCAGATGAGGCGGGGAATTAAGTGCCCGCCCTAAGACAGGAGCGGCATGTACGTCTGTGCGTGCCCCGAAGTTAGAGGGCGGTTGGTGACAGGACTGTGTGTGCGGGAAAGGATGGTAGATGCCCCCCAGTAAGATGGCGGTGGAAACTTGCAAGCGTTCCAAAGGGGAAAACGGACAGTAGGTGCCCATAATAAAGATGGCAATGGAAAACTGCGTGCGTCCTATGTGGCGGAAGCGCACGATACGCCCCGCTTTAATATGGCGGTGGGAGAATGCATGTATGCTCGCCCCGCAGTAAGATGGCGACAGGCCGAGGCCGGTCCCTGGCTGTGGGAGGCGAGAGGAGGCGGATCGGACCGACTCCCGCGTGTGTCTGGGGGCGGCGCTAAGCGGCGGGGCCCCAGAGCATGGCTCCTCGGTGTCCGGCTTTGCAGGTGCTGCTTTGGTCCTTCTCAGCTCGGCAGGGAGTGCGCGGTCTAAGCACTAGGCCAGCACGAGTTCCCAGGATGGAATACCAGGTACTGTAGCTTCGGGGGAGGGAGCCGGTTACCTCAGCCACTGCTGGCTGGGGGACACGTGGGAAGAAGAGAGGCGAAAAGAAGCTTGCCCGAATAAGGATGCCAAATGGTCCCCATTCTTAACATTATCCTTAGTTTATTCTAACTTGGGACAGTCGCCAGGGCTCAATCTGCTTCTTGGCTCCCAGGAGTTGTATGTGTGTGTAACATATCGCTACTGTCATACTACAAACATAATCTCTGTGTGTGCTTATAGTATTCCACTTGACTTATTTGGATCTGGAGCAAATTGGACCCAGGTCCTTAAGGTTTTCGGACCAACCAGTATATATACCGATGCATCTAGTTCAGATGTACATTTCTTCCTAAAATGCTTCTCCAGTCGCTACATTGACACATCTGCTTCAGTTCTCGTACCACCTTGTTCATTCACCATGAACTGAGGCTCATTCTTGACATCTTCAGAGCTGGCTCAGCCTTTTTGAGATCCTATTCAAATCCAGGCTAAAAGGCCACCTCTTCAAGGCTGCTTTTAGTTTCTGAACCCTCCTGTTTATCCCCTGGGTGTTATAACAAATAGGGGACAAGAGTTTTGTTGGTTTCACATAGATAGTAAACCCTGTTGAGCAGGAACTGTTTCTCTGTTAAAGGTACTTGTGCCCTAAGCAAACCTTAAGCTTTACACCCACTCCCAGCTGTCCAAATCTATTGTTTAACTTTGAATACCCTGCTTTTTGCTGCATCCCCACCCCTTCTCTGGAAGTATGTATGCAGCATGTATATATGTGTGTATGCATGCATGCATGCATTCATTCAGTCCTTCATGTGCTGTCAAGTTAATGTTGACTCCTGGCAATCCAGCAGCCCCTGGGTTGTATTGGCAAGGTATGACCAGAAGGCGATTGCCAGGCCTTTTCTTTGGAGGCAATGGAGGGTAAAGTGACTTGCCCAAGGTCACAAGGAGTGCCAGTGGGAATCAAACCCAGATCTCTTAGGTGCTTGGCTGTTGTTCTAACCCCTAGGTGCTCCTCCACTCATATGCTGTATACGAGTAAATGCTGTACAAAAGATTAGCAGTGTTAGAAAGTTGTGGTCTACTGAGAGGTAGCAAAGAGCAGCAGCAGTCATAGTAAAATACTAAGTCTGACAGCCAGAGAAACTTAAAGAGCTATCAACGTGTTCTTTTACCTGCAGGAAGAGCAGTCACACGGATACAAACAAAGCAAAGTTTTTAGTATTTAAAAATATGTTGTCCAATTATGCATTTCCTTCCCTCCAGTCCAGTCTTGCACCTCTGGGCAGTGTACCTCTTCCAGCAGCTAGGAGACTGAGCATGTTATTTTTTTGATGACACTAGTGTATGTATGCAACTGGCACTGCCTACCAGCCCCAGTATGCTCAGTCTCCAAGCAGCTTGAGGAGGTTGTGAGCCAGGGTGCTGGACTCACAGAAGGGACAACTAAGGAGATAGGTTTAGTTAGTTTGCTTTTATTTCCCCTGTTAAGGTGAAGGTTTCTTTGTTTTTAAAGGCAGAAGTGAAAAAAAATCAGAAAGAACAGAGAGAACCCAGTTGACAACAGGGCTGAGGGATATTCCTTCTTCCCCCTCTCCCCCCCAGGATTTCAGCGGAGGGTTCTGTGGGGGTCTTCCTCAGACCAAGACTTCTGGCTGCTCCTGAACTCGTTATCAGGTGAGGAGCCGCTGCAGGGACTGCAGTTGCTTGACAGGAGTGAAAGCTGGCAGCCCCGAGTTGCCCCCCTCGGCGCCGAAGCCAGGAAGGAAGGCTGAGTGCGAGGAGTAGAAAAGCCATGCGGCAAAGAGGCTTCAAGGTAAGAGTGGCAGGGGGACAGCAGAAACCTCTACCAACCGCCAGAACACGAGGAGACAAAGAGCGGCCTGCAGCCGCATGTTTGGGAGCCTGCAGTGGTGTGGGAACACTCCCCCTGCTGCTTTTAGGCATGATTTCTTCTTATATAGGCCCGCATTGGTTTAACCCCCTGCTGTGTTTTGGGTGCCCGGGAGAGGCAGCCACCGGAGAATAAAACGGGACAGAGCAGCCTCTTCCTGGGGGACCATTTGTAGTTTCTTTTTAATTTCAGTTTCAGTTAATTAGATTTTGGTTTGGTTTTATTTTGTTTTAGTTCAAGTACTCTAGTACTCTAGTGCTCTGTGTCTGAGCCTGTGGAGGTGCACTGTGCTAGGGTTCCTTTTACCTACCCGGGTACAGATTGAGGGCATTCCTGGGGAGTGCCCCCAGCCCTTCCCACCATGCCGACCAGACTGCAGTGTCTGGTATAGGATGGTATCAAGGGGTGTGAACCCCACTTAATCCTTAAGCATTCCTTGTGTTATACAGTTCAAAACTTATTCAGTGCACAATAACTTGATGCAGACATGTGGGAAAAGCCTAATCAGATATGCCATTGTTGCTGTGTGGATTTCAGGTGATGGTCAGGTGATGTAAGTGGCAGTTGGTTGAGACATTGTTACTTGAGAAGGGTCAGATAAAAAGTCAGACAGAAATAAAGATAAGTGTAAAAAAAATTAAAAAAAGGTGCTGCATGTAGGTTTGTAGCAGCTACAGCTCTGTGGAAAACAGGAAGTACCTGCATACAAGAAATGTATATAATTTGAAAGATAGTCAGTGAATAGGAAGCAAATGAAATCCTTCTATCTGTCTATGGTCATTTGTTGTCTCTTAGCCCAGATTATGTACCTATTAAATATGTAATATTGTTTGTAAGGGAAGCTAAGCCATTTGTAGTATTAAAATAAAACATAAACTTTACTCTGAGAACGTGTCAGTTTGATTGGATCAGGGCAAGGTCCATTTCATCTCTTTAAGATACAACACTGTAGTGCAATCTAAAAATCCTCAAGATATGCAGTCCCCGATGTGGTGTGGTCTCAGAAGCAGGCGTCTAAACTGCATGCAAGAGACTGTCATGGGAGCTGCTGGATGAGATGAGGTGGGAGAGTCCCTCCCGGTTGCAAGAGACCCTGGGGGTGGGGGCGCCATGTTACCTTCAACGGATCCAGCCCCCGGTCCCTGCTCGATGCCCGGACCATCCACCCCTCAAGCCCAGGGAGCAATAGGGCTCCTGGGGGAGTTCTCACCAGAGTTTGTCTTACTTTTGCATAAGGCGTTTTGCCTACCAAGTGGCTCCTCAGCCCCACAATACAGGGCTAAGAGGATGTCAGAAGCAAGAGAGCATGAGTCAGGAGCAGTGGCGTCTAAGCGGGCTAGAGGCTTAGAGGAGTGGCAGCAATCGCCGTTGTCGGAGGGGCTGGATGGGGAAGACCTTGACACTGAGCTAGATCAGCAGGAGGAGTTGGAAGAAGGAGAGAGCCCAGAACAGGAGGATCAGGCCCGGATTGTTCAGGTTTTCCGCTGGGAGGAACTACCAGCGCTCATCTTTATACTTGTTTGTTTATGCAATTTCTTGATATACCGCCCAGGCGAAGGCCATCAGGGCAGTTTACAATCACTGCAAGTGGGTACTGATGCAATTCCTTGTCCCCAAAGGGCTCACATTCTATGTGTACCTTGGAGACTCTCAAGGCCCTGAATATGCCTGCTAACCTCTTGGCAGAGGAAGAGGCACTGTAAGATCCAGGCGTTAACGGAAATCACAGAAAGTCTTACCAGTACATGGAGGAGTAGGACAGATGATCCAGGATGAGTGGGATCTGCCAGAGGTTGGCCTTAAAGGGGTGCAATCCATGACGCACCTATACCCGCTGCCAGAGCAAGAACGAGCTCCTTTGATTGCCCAAAGTGTGCGCAGTGGTGTTGGCAGCAGTAGAAGAGACCTTGACTTGTCTCCTGCAGCTGAGAGCTGTGGAACTGGTCCGCAAGGTCAGTACATCTGTGGTCAATACTTCATGTATGTCATGGTGCCCAAAAGGAAGGTTCCTTTCGTCCATTTTCGACTTTGAGGTCATGAACTACTGTCTCCAGGTACCGCATTTTCACAGTAATAATGGCGGTAAGAAGAGGAGATTTTTGGCGATTCGATCTCAGAGGTGTATCTGCACGTTTCTATCCATCCAGAACATCAGCAGTTTCTCCGCTTTGCAATGCCAAGGGGTCATTTCCAGTTTCGAGTGTTGCCCTTCGGTCTGGCGACCACCCCCTGTACCTTCACCAAGGTCATGGTGGTGGAGGTGGCGGCACCTCTTCACAAGGAAGGGGTTCTCGTCCACCTGTACATAGAAGATTGGCTGATCCAGGCAAAGTCAAGGGACAATAGTGAAAAGAGCAACAGCGCAGGTGGGAGAGTTTCTTCAAAGTCTCGGTTGGGGTCAACCTGGCCAAGAGTCGGTTACAGCCGGCCCAGGAGCTAGAGTATTTGAGAGCATGCTTTGATACCTGTGTGGGCAGGATTTTCCTGCCGGTTCGCCGGGCACAGGAGCTATGACAGTGGATACGACAGGTCCTGAAGATGGTAAGGCCATCAGCGTGGCATTATCTGCAGGTTCTGGGGACCATGGCAGCCACTCTTGAGCTAGTTTCATGGGCAAGGGCGCACATGTAACCGCTACAGAGGGCTCTGCAAAGTCAATCCCTGTCCCAAGTACTCCCCTGCCCGTGGAGTGCCAGGAGAGCCCTCAGTAGGTGGCTGCATGTGGGGAGCCTGGTAGGAGTCCCCGGTGTGGGTTCCTCTGATGACCGATGCCAGCCTGTCAGGTTGGCGAGCCCATTGCGAAGGGACAAGAGTCTGCAGGAGGCTCTGTGGTCGATCAACAGACTTGAGATGCGAACGGTGACCTTGGCGCTAGAAAGTTTCGAGCCATGTTTGCAGGGGAACGTGGTCCAAGTCCTCTCGGACAATGTAACAATGATGGCTTACATCAACCGGCAAGGAGGCATGGTCAGTGCAGCCCTGGAGGAGGAGGCCGAAAGGCTGTTCGGATGGGCAGCGATTCGTCTCCAGGCGTCATCGGCAGCGCACGTAGCAGGAGTTGACAGTGTGACAGCAGACTACCTCAGCCGAATGCGCATGGACCCCGGAGAGTGGCAGCTCAATCAGGAGGTGTTCAAGCAGGTGGTCCGCCGCTGGGGCACACCGGTCATGGACCTAATGGCAGTTTTCGAGTTGGCCAAGGCCTGCCAGTTTTTCAGCAGAAGAAGAGAGGAAGTCCAAGGGCCTGGATGCTCTAATTCAGCAGTGGCTCGAAGAGGGTCTTCTCTGTTTTTCCCCATGGGTCCTCATAGGCCGATTAGTGCAATAGCTAGAGGCGCACTGGGGATTTGTAATTCTGGTGGCACCAGACTGGCCGAAGTGCCCATGGTATTCTGACCTGATTTGGATACTGGCGGATTGACTGTGGTGGCTTCCGGTTCAGAAGGACCTCTTGATGCAGGAGCCGCTTTGCATGCCCCAGTTGGATCAATTCTCGCTTACGGCATGGCTCTTGAAAGGGCAAGGTTGAAGAAGAAAGGATAATCGGGCTTGGGGATAGCGACCTTTCTACAGGCCCAGAGGTGGTCTACGAATCTGGCATGCATCTGCGTAGGGCGCATCTTTGAATCATGGTACAGAGAGAGGCAGGTGCGCCCTTCCACTGCCTCCGTTCCGGACATCTTGGCGTTCTTGCAATCTGGTTTTGATAAGGGTCTAGCTGCCAGTTCCTTGAGGGTGCAACTGGCGGCGATTTCCGGTTATCGCGAGAAAGTCCATGGGGTGCCATTGGGTACACACCCAGATGTGCTGAGCTTTCTAGGGGCGATGACTCACCTCTGTCTGCCAAAGAGGGCAGTGGTACCGCCTTAGAATCTCAATCTGGTGTTGACGGTGCTGTCTGGGGAGCCATTGAGTCATCCTGATGGCAATTTGCTCAGTATGGAGGATTTCGAAACTTCGGACCCTGTCATGCCAGGAGCCATTCCTTTCCTTCTCCAAGGAAAAAGTGGTCCTGCGCCAGTACTTTAATTTTTGTCCAAGGTGGTGTCAGCATTTCATGTAAATCAGGCCGTTTCCTTACCGACTGTGGCGAGCGCAGATGTGAGCAAGGGCGGATATAGGCCCTGCCACTCCACAGCTGTGCCATCTGGATGGGTAAGAGAGTCCTGCAAAGGTATGTGAAAAGGGCATCGTCCTTTCAGAGATAGGACCGTCTGTTGGTTCTGTTTGGCAGGTTGTGCAAAAGTGAGGCGGCAGCTAAGCCTCCATTTACAGATGGATCAGTGAGGCAATCATGTCTGCATACATCTTGAAGGGTAGAGCAGTGCCGGCGGGGTTGCAGATGCATTCCACGAGGGCTCAGGCAGCCTCTTGGGCAGAGTATAGTATAGTTTCACTGGTGGAGATCTGTAGAGTGGTATACTTTCTCTGAACATTTTTTGCCTGGATGTCCAGGCGGTGGGGGACGCTTGTTTCGGATCGGCAGTGCTTCAGGCTGGTTGTGCGGGTCCTTCCCATTAGTTTAACTGCTCTGATACATCCCAGAGGTGCGGGACTGGACTGGAGGGACGATAAGGAAAGAGAAATTAGACTTACCTGCTAATTGTTGTTCCTTGAGGAACTCCAGTCCAGTCCCGGAGCTTTTCCTGAGTGCTTTCTCTGATAACCTGTGCACACCCCGGTCCTGAAGCTGGTTCCCTAGGGGGAGCCGGGGAGGGGTGGACCAGAAGAGCTGTCTGTTGCTCGCTCCCCACTGGTTGGAGTTGCTCAGGCGCTCAACAGGTAGGCCTCCCCATCCTGGAGGGGATGGACGGACGGGGTATCCTTCACAGGGGAATGAGGGGGTGCTAGTTTGTTTAGACGTAGAAGTGTTTGTTGCATGTTTAATTACTTATTTGTTGCTCCTCTGAGTCTGCTTTGTCAATAGGTACTGGGGCTGGTAGGCGGTGCCAGCTGCATATGTACACTAGTGTCATTAAAAAGATGACATGCTCAGTCTCCAAGCTGCTGGAAGAGGCACACTACCCAGAGGTGCGGGACTGGACTGGAGTTCCTCAAGGAACAACAGTTAGCAGGTAAGTCTCTAATTTCTCTTTTTTTTTCAGGATTGTTGAGATTAGTCATCACAGCAACATAATAAATGACAGCAGATAAAGACAGCATGGTCCATCTAGTCTACCCAGTAAGGTGCCAGTTGTAAAGTTGTACATGCCCTTCCAGGCAGCTTATCCCTCTCTATTTTGAAGTTAATTGTTTTATTTTGATTCCATCCTTTTGCTATTTAGTGATCCTGTGTGCCTAACCCATGTCTTTTTGAATTCCATCACTGTTTTTGCTTTGACTATCTTTGGGAAGGCATGCCAGGCATCCTCCAACCTTTTTCTGAAAATATATTTCCTGACGTTGCCTTTCAGTTTATCCCTTTGCAGCTTCATGTTATGCCCTCTAGTTTTATAGCTTCCCCATCTCTGGAAGAGGTTTGTTTTGTTCATTAATACTCTTTAAGTATTTAAAGGTCTGAATCATATCTCTCCTGTCCCTCCTCATTTCCAGAGTATACATATTTAGGTCTTCAAGTCTCTTCTCATACGTCTTCTGACGCAGACTACAAATCATTTTGGTCATCTTCTGAACCATTTCCAGTTTTTTATATAGAGGGAAACGGGTGGCTAAGCCCCTCCCACTCCACACGGGCACAGCCATTCGGGCCGAGGACTGCACCCAACAGCAGATCTTCAAAAGTCAGTGTGCTCAGGCAGAAGCTCGCGCCTGAGGGCCTCGCCAGAGGGCCCTTAGGCGTGGACCAAAGGCAAACCATCCGAACCTCAAGAAAAGAAGACATCCAAAGAAGATACAGGTTAACCATCTGCACAGCCTGGCAGCTAGACACATTAGCCATACTCTACCATAAATCCGATTAGCTTTTACTCTTAACTGTTATAAGATGCTGAAACCCATATGAAACACTGGACAATACAAAGTATATATATATACAATACTCTGAATGCTAAGATTAGGTGTACAAGTTGCCTACTATTCTATGTAAAAACAAAACTACAAAAAATAGCACACACTACCCACACTTAAGTAAGAACAAAACTGAAAACTATAACGCCCCCCTGCACCATACACTAGTGATCAGAAACACAAAATGGAAGTGAAGGTAATTATGACATTAATTTGCATAGCTTCACTAATTAGTATAGCTACTCCTGTAGTATGCCAAACTAATCGCCCAACACAACTAGCCTATAACATACCTATACTACCATACAATTACCACTCAAAAGAAACAGTAAACGGACAAAGATTCCTAGGAACAACTCAACAATGCGACCAAGCGATGTATCCATGTAATCCCATACAATCAAGACTCGGATACAAAGAAAACTAATCCCCATAATCCTACCACATTAAACTGTTTCCTAATAAATGCTAGATCAATCAAAAATAAGACCACCTATCATACTAGATTACATTCATGATAATGAACCAGATATCATGCTGATCACTGAGACTTGGCTTACTGATACAGACACAGTTCTATGAAATCTTTTACACAACTAGAAAAAATAAACGCGGAGGCAGCGCCTTGATACTAGCAGAAAAAGAACTAAAACCCACCCTAATAGACAATAATAGCTATGAGGGACTGGACAATCTAACAGTAGAAACCAAAGAAGCAACATTTTACCTGACATACAGATCATCATCTCAGGACACCCACACTCTCAGCACAATTCTTGAAACAGTATGCACCCATACCCACCCTAACAAAGAACTAATACTCCTAGGCGACTTTAATCTTGCATCAGTACACACCACACAAGCACAATCATTCATCAGAGCTATGAGTGAAATGGACTACACACAAATTATAAACTGTCCAATCCATAACAAAGGAAACACTTTTTAGATTTAATATTTATCCCAAATATTTCTAGGACATACCCCTACCAAACCCAGCCAATTCCATGGTCTAATAATTTCAGTATTGTTTTCAAGGTCTCACATAATAATTTAAACAACAGATAAAGAACCGAGCCTTGGACAAAAACATGCTTCAAAACATACAACAGAGACACATTCCTACAAGATATACTTCCACAGCTCCGACACCTCTGCTATAAATATCCTACAAGATAGATATAGCTTTAGATATGGCAGTGTTCTAACTGTCCCAACAAACAAAAGTAAAGAAAATCCTAAAAAGACTAACATGGTATAACAATGGACTAAGATATCTTAAGAGAGCCTTGCGCAAACTAGAAAGAAAGAAAATGGAGGAGATCCAAACGCACAGAGGATAGGGAACAATATATGAACACATTAAACAACTATAAAGAGGCCATAAACAACACTAAAAAAGGAAAACCATACCAGGATACTAATGAAATCACTCAATAGGCCAAGAGAGATCTTTGAGATTGGATTAGAAACGTTACAATCGCCACACAGAGAGTATCCCTCTACATATCAGTCCACAGGTACTTGCTACGTTTTTTACAGTACCAAACTATATATCCACACCAACTCCCAACATACCATCATGGCACATCCTCACCACAGTTAACCTGGAACACCTTGATCGAATAATCACAGCAATAAACACTACCACAGCCCCAGGAGACCCTTGCCCTGTCAGCTGGATAAAAATGGCATGCGATGAATTAGTTCCAACAATGTTAAAAATAGTAAATCTTTATCCCAAGGATACACGCCAAAACATACTAAATCAGGCTTCCATACGCCCAATTCTAAAAAGCAAAACATTGGACAAACTACAAGCAAACTCCTACCGACCAATTTTGAGCCTACCTTACATAGCAAAGATAATAGAAAAAATTGTTCAAAACCAGTTGCAAGACCACTAAGATTCCTATGCCCCACTGGACTCACACCAGTATGGCTTCAGAATCCACCACAGGGTCGAAACACTCATCATAACTCCCTGACAGACTCATCAAAGATATTTACTACATAAGAAAAGAAATAAAATACCTAGGTGTGATACTTGACAATAAACTTAACATGGATTCACACATAAAATATCTGACAAAAAACATACATTACAAACTCAAGACATTGAGACAATTAAGACCATTGATTCACTTACAAGACTTCATAACTATAATTCAAGCCATCATAACCCCACACTTTGATTTTGCAAATATAATCCTTAATGGCATCACAAAGCAAAATATGAAAAAGATACAACTAACTCAGAACATAGCAGCAAGGATAATAATGAATATAAACTCAACAGAACATATCACACCGATCCTGGCTGAACTTCATTGGCTACCCATTTACTGCAGAATAAAATATAAAATTATTTTAACCACATTTAAACTAATAAATAACTTAGCTCCATCTGTACTCAATACACTCATTAACATAGAATTAGATAAACGATCACAAAGGAGCAGAAACACAAACACTATAGCAGTTCCAAAAGATTACACAAAAGCAAGAAAACAAACCAACAAGAGGGCCTTCTCCCATTCGGCACCTATTCTATGGAATACTCTGCCTGACAACATTCGCCAATTATCAGACATAAAGGAATTTAGAAAAAAACTAAAAACCCACTTATTCTCTCTACACTACAATACACTACCTAATCAGAATACACAAAGAGACACAGGTTAGCAACCATACTACAATACTACATAACACACAAAATATTTTTATGCATCACAATTTTGTTCCATGATATAATTTGTAAGTACCCATAATGTAAATACGTTCTAACTTTTTACCGTTCAAATGTTATATTGTTACTTGTAAATAGTTCCACCTGTTCTATGTAAAACGACTAGGTATGTGCTTTCACATACCATATAATTTACTGTTCTTTGTAAACCGCACTTGATACTTGGGAAAGAGCGGTATAGAAATAAGTGTTAAATAAATAATAAAAATAAATGGAAACACCCAGGAATATTTTCATAATGATATTCCTTGACATTGCCTCAACATTTGACTCGGTTAACCACAACATACTCTTATCAAGGCTACAACAAATTGGAATTTGCGGAACTGCCCTCAGCTGGTTCATATCATACTTGCAGGACCGCAAAAAATTGGTCAAAACACATCAAAACCATTTACCCAAAACCAGGGAATACCACAGAGCTCTGCTGTATCTGCCCTATTTAACATTTACCTACAACCAATATGCAACATAGTTCACTTTTATGCTTGCGAAAGATCACATTTATGCTGATACAATGATGTACCTCCCAATTAACACTGAAAAAGTTAACCTCGAGCAAATCTCAACATTGTTCGATGAAGCCTCTCAGTGGCTCTTATCAAACAATCTGAAGATAAACTTCAACAAAACAGAGACAATTTTCATCAGCAGGGACAAAGAATTTACACCCCCACCACACATTCAACTGAAAGAAGCAACAGTAGTTGTAAGGGAAGAGGTAAAGTACCTAGGAATTATCCTACATAAAACCCTGAGCCTAGCACCTCACATAAATAAATCTACCCAAGCCATTTATAGAAAGATTAAGATGTTGCAACGATTAAGACTGCTACTGGAACCAACAGACTGCAGAACAGTTATTCAAGCAATGATTAACCCCCATATAGACTTCTGTAATAGCATATTACAAGGACTACCCAAACAAACACTAGCACACCTTCAGTTAGCACAAAATACAGTAGCACGGGTAATCATGAAAGCCTCTGGATTGAGCACATCATCCCAGTCTTGCCATACTGCATTGGCTCCCTGTTTCCAGTAGAAGCAAATACAAAACCCTGGTCGGCATATTCAAACTACTAAACATATCACTCTCCTATCTTACTACCCTAATAACCAAAACTCCAGACACCAGACAGAGAAGGGGATGCACACAAAACTCCCTATTTACCCTGACTGATTTCCGCAAAACAACAAGCAACATAGCTTTCTCATATTATGCACCAACATTATGGAACTCCCTTCCACCCACAATAAGAGAAATAAAAGATCTTATGGAATTCAGAAAAAGAATCAAAACACTACTCTTCACAGAATACTATGGGCAACACCATACTGATTCCGTTACACAGAAGACATAAATGACCAGCCAAATGATGCAATCAATGATTTAGATAACACTACAATTGATTCCTACTATTAACCGAACTATAAATATCAATTTACTTTAATTCTGTTTATTGAAATTTTCAAAAACTATACAATGTTCACGAAGTATAGAGAAACACAATAAGCCAACAATAGAAATAATTCAGAAGAGAAATAATTAGCCCACGTCTCAGGGAGAAACCCATAAGAAATCAATAACAAGAAAAAAACAAGGCAAAGAACACCAAACCAAAGAAAGGTGTCCCAGCCACACAGAGCAGTCATTTATTATACCCTTCCACAGCCTGACAATTTCTAAACAGCATAATGACATAAAGGAAAAGCAAAAGTCACTGTGCCTTTTCCTTATCAAGAATCCACGTTTCCAAATCTGAAAAGGACAAAGACAAACCTGTCATATCCAAGAGAGACTTTTTTCAGAACGTTTTAGTCATATACAATAACCACACAGTACAGGATACAACCCTAGTCGTATAGGAAAATTTAAATAAACCAAAGTCATCATAACAAATATTAGGAAACATTGGAGAATATAGCCCACATTAAGGGAATTGGTTACTAATAACAAAAGAAAAATACTATCTAGAAAAAGGAAACCAAGCCATAAATATGACCACAATTAAGAAGGTACTTCAGTTATCACCACCTAACCCACAAAACCCTCCCTGTCAGACAAAAACCTTTCTAGATGAGTTACGTCCAGGAAAACACATGAGGCACCATCAAAATTTATAATACATTTGCAAGGAAAACGTAAATAAAAGGGTAGCACCCAAAGCCAAAACACGTGGCTTCAAGGTTAAAAATTGCCGACGATGCAACTGAGTGCTACGGGAAACATCCGGGAAAATATTGACTGACCGCTAAATAAAGTTGACTTGACCTTGAAAAAAGCTTTCAAGATTCGCTGCTTCACCAATACAGATGAAACAGTAACCAGCAAGGTAGAACAAGTATTAATATCCGAGGAATCCTCCAAGAATGCAGTAAGGAACGATAACATCCAGCTCCCCATCTGCAGAGTTTACCCTTCTGGAGCTAGAGGGGATGTAGCAAATATGAGAAACTTCAATAACTTCAGAAATGGCTAAGACTTCTTTCAAAAACTTATCAAAGAGAATTTTTGGAGACAAAAGAGGATTGAGGAAAGTTCAGCAATCGTAAATTACAAGCCCTCATGGAGTTCTCTAGTGCTTCCATTTTTGAATGCAAAACTAGAGAATCTTTTATTCCCGATACATTTAATAGATTGAAGAGGAAGCACCTGAGATTCCAACTTAGCCATCGCCTTATCCAGAATAGTGACTTTCTCATCAAACTGCTGTAAAGCTACAGCAGTTTCTTGAGAGAAAGTACTAAGGGAACCGAAAGCCAAGGAAACCTTAGTATCAATACATTTCAGAGTCCTCCACACATCCTTTAAAGTAACATCTGCATCTGGAGAGAGAGCTGCAGCTCCGAAGAACCTTCCAGAGCTGTCAGCTGGACCGGAATAGGCAAACTAATCACAATATTCTCCCTCCTGCCAAACTCAGAGGAGACCTCGGACACAGAAATTGCACCAACAACGGGACAGGGAGGAGGGGATCTCCCTCTGGGGCTTAAAGAAGCCCCTTCAGGAGAAGACTGTGCTAACGGGACCGGGGCAAAGTGTTTATCCAGAGGCCAAACCGGTTTCAAATTACTGGCATCAGCCGTCTGGAGTTTACTCTGCATCTTAGCTTTCCTCTTACCCATAATTAACAACAAGAAAAGTAAACCGTAAACAAAAAGTAATTAAAGGTAGAAGAAATACCTAAGCTTGCAGCAAACATTCAGCATTATCCTCTAAGGCTCCAAACACGCGTGTTCGCCACAGTGACGTCGAAGGGGCAGAATCTGTCCCTTTAGACACGCCACTTCAGAACACGCCCCACGGTCGTGCAGAGAAAGGAAACACAAATTAATAGAAGAGGAAAAAAGGCCCTTTGAGGAGCAGGCTGCCCCGGGAGTGCCTGTAATGGAACCGCAGTTCAGCAGCAACATTTTCAATGGTCCGGCAGCCCTCAACAGGGCAAGCACCCCTCCTGCACACTCCAGTAGCAACTCCATAATCCAAGAGACACTAAGCATTTACAAGGGTAGCGCAAGAAAAAAGTAGCGCCTAAGGCAACAGTTCTAGACTTGAGAGCAAGAAAGCATAGTTACTCACCTGTAACAGGTGATCTCCGGGAACAGCAGGAATTTAGTCTTCACATATGGGTATCGTTGGTACCGACGGAGCCTGCGTGGGAACGCTCCCCAACGTCCAATTAGAAAGCTTTTGGGAGCATCCCACAGCGCCTGCGTGCTGCCTTCCCGCCTTTCCCAACTGCCTCTCTCCAGTTGAGTTTAAAGCTGAGACAAAGAGAGAGAGAGGGAAAGAGATAGAGAGATACAACTCATAGGGGAGGTGGGTGGGTTGTGAAGACTAAATTCCTGCTGTTCCCGGAGATCACCTGTTACAGGTGAGTAACTATGCTATCTCTAGGAACAAGCAGGAATGTAGTCTTCACATATCGGGACTCCCTAGCTTTAGATGCCAGGGAGAGACCCCAGAAATTGTGTGTCCTGTGAAAGAGCTCCACTTCCCCCCATGGATCTCTGGCATCCAACCAGGGATGGTGGGTAGGAGTTGATTAGGTATGGAACAGGTGTTGGAGAACAGCCTGACCAAACAAGGCATCCCGGCGGGAGTCCTTGTCCAAGCAGTAATGGGCTGTGAAGGTATGAACCGAGGCCCAAGTGGCTGCTCGACAGATGTCGTCGATAGACACAGAGTGCAGATGAGCCATTGAAGCTGCCATGGCTCTCACATTGTGAGCTGTGACATGGCCCTCCAGAGGAAGATTCTTACTCTTATAGGCAAAGGAAATACATTGTGCAATCCAGCTGGACAGTGTTCTCATTTGGGACTTCCAGTCTCCAAGAGAAGGATCAAAAGCAACAAAGAGCTGAGAGGACTTTCTATGTTGCTGTGTTCTTTGCAAGAAAAAGGCTAAAGCTCTTTTACAGTCCAAAGTATGAAGATTCCTTTCTGCATTTGATGCATGAGGCCTTGGAAAGAACACAGGCAGGTAGACCGCTTGGTTTAAGATGAAAAGGCGAGACCACCTTTGGCATAAAGTGTGGATGAGTCCTAACGACTACCTTGTCATGATGGAACCTTGTATAAGGTGAATCAGCCACTAGTGCGTGCAACTCACTGATGCGACGTGTTGATGTGATTGTAATGAGAAAGATAACTTTCCAAGAAAGGAATTTCAATGAGGGGAATGGGTGGAAAGGCATAAAGGAAGTCTTGCCCTCAGTGTAGGAGGAAAGCATCCCTGGCCTGAGAGCCCTCAGCCGGAATTCTGGAACAGAACCAGGGAAGTTTGGCTTTCAACGGACTTGCAAAGAGGTCTATGTCCGGGGTTCCCCAAATTTGAAAGATCTTGGCCACCTGGTCTGCATGTAGAGACCATTCGTGTGGAAGCAGAACTTGACTGAGTCTGTCTGCCCAAGAGTTTTGTATGCCTGGAAGATACATTGCCAGGAGATGAATCTGATGCTCTCTGGCGAGGGCCCATACTCGCAAAGCTTTGTTGCAAAGCGACAGAGAGCCTTTTTCCCCCCCTGCTTGTTCACGTAGAACATGACTACTTGATTGTCCGTATGAATGAGGACTGTCTTGTAGCTGAGCAGGGTGTGGAACACTCGAAGAGCAAGGAAGATTGATATGTAGATGAGTCTCCTGTGGAGTCCAAGTGCCTTGGGTGGAGAGGTCTTGCAGATGAGCTCCCCAACCCATTGGTGAAGCATCTGTTGTGAGAGTTGCCTGGGGTAAAGGTTGTTGAAATGGGGACCCCATCAACAGGTTCTGAGTGGACTGCCACCATTGGAGAGACAAAATAAGGCGATTTGTGTTTGCTATTTTGTCTGACAGGCACCCTGATGCCTGGGTCCATTGAGTGGATAAAGTCCACTGGGCTGCTCTGTAGATGCCATGTGGCCTAGTAGTTGTAACATCTCTCGGGCAGTGAGATGAGGTTTTAGTACTGCTTGAGAAGCTAACTGCACCATGCGAAGGCAACGGGCCTGGGGAAGATAGGCCCTTGCTTTTTTGGTATCCAGCAAAGCTCCTATGAACTCTAGAGACTGAGTGGGAGTTAGACTGGATTTTGGGATGTTTATGACCAGACCCAAATACTGAAGGATACGCATTGTGCAAGATAGGGAAGTCCTGGCCTCTGACTCTGATGGGGCTCGAATGAGCCAGTCGTCTAAGTAGGGGAAGGCGAATATCCCTAGAGTGCGGAGAAATGCTGCTACCGCAGCCATGCATTTCGTGAACACTCTTGGTGCTGAGGCCAGGCCAAAAGGAAGCACCCTGTATTGATAGTGCTTTCCTTGAAAAAGGAACCGAAGGAACTTTCTGTGAGTTGGATGGATGAGAACATGAGTGTACGCATCCTTGAGATCTAGAGAACAAAGCCAATCCTGACTTTGAAGGTATGGCAGCAGAGTTCCCAGAGAAATCATCTTGAATTTCTCTTTGAACAGGAATTTGTTCAATTCTCTGAGGTCTAAAATAGGTCTGTGTCCCCCTGTTTTCTTTGGGATAAGGAAATAGGGGGGAGTAAAACCCCGTACCCTGTTGATGAATGGTACTTCTTCTATTGCCCCTTGGGCAAGAAGCATAGTGACCTCTTGATCTAACAGATTGATGAGAGAGGTTTGAGAATTGAACTGTCTTACCATTGTGGGAGGGGGCATGCACAGAAAGTGAAGCTTGTACCCCTCTTTTATAATGGAGAGTGTCCAATGCTCTGCTGTTATTTGCCCCCATTTGGGGGCAAAGTGACACAACCTTCCTGGAATGGTGGAAGGCTCTGGTCCTTTGAGGGCCAGGAAGGCTAATTTCTCTAGATGAAAGTCAAAGGCCTTGTGGAGGCTGAGACTGCTGAGATGGTTGAGGCTTAGCAGTCTTTGCTTTCCTTTGTTTAGATGGTTGCTGACTTTTCTGGGCAGGCTGACCTGCAGAGCGTCCCTGCTGGGAATAAGAGGGATAAAACCTCTTCTTTTTTGAGAAGAATGGTTTCTTGAAAGATTTCTTTCTTGCAGGATCAGCTGTGGCTTTGGATAACCTATCCAAAGTGGAGTTGTCAGCATCCAACTCATTGGCTTTTTCTTGCCAATTTTTGCCGAATAGGTTCTCACCTGTACAAGGGATATTACCCAGTTTGGCCTGCACCCAGAGCTCCAAATCAGATGCCTGGAGCCAGGCAATTCTACGTGCACCTATGGCAATGGCAGAGGTTCTGCTTATGCACTCAAAACAGTCAAAACAGACAAACTTAGAAACATCCTGAGCATGTTTAACCAGTGTGAGAAAGTCCTGCCTCTTGTCATCAGGAAGGAGAGGGCTTAAAATCTCCAGGTCTCCTGTGACTTCTTTAAGGAACATTCCCATATATAAAATATAGAAACTGATCCTGGCAGAAAGCATGGAAGCCTGGAAAGTACGACGTCCAAAGGCATCCAAAGTTCTACACGCACGTCCTGGAGGATTAGAGGCATGCCTCTTTGCACTCCTGATCCTTCTCATGGCTGATTCCACTACAATAGAGTGGTGAGGAAGCTGAGTTTTCTGGAAACCAGGACAAGGAGGGCCTCTATACATGGTATCCAGTCTGCGAGATTGAGGCGAGGTGGTAAGAGGTGTCTCCCACATTCTCAACATGAGATCATGTAAGATCTCATGGATAGGCAGAGTAGCTGCCTCCTTAGGAGCTTTGGGATATTGTAAAATCTCCAACTCCTTAGCCCTGGGCTCCGTTTCAGGAGCCACAGTAATGGACAGACCTCGAGCCACCTCTCTGATAAAATCCTGAAAGGAGATATCTTCTGGAGGAGACATCCTACGTTTAGGGGAGGAAGGCTCCTCCGGGAGAAGTATCCCGGTACCGACAGAGCTGTCAGAATCTTCGGAGTCCTCCAAGGATTCGAAGTACCTTCTGTCCGGATGCTCTTGAAGAGCCCGATACCCGTACCGACCGAAGTCGGTACCGGGGGAATCGGTACCGGTGTATCAGCACCGGAAGGTATCGCATGACTGGGTGCCGGCAAAGCAGACACCGATGCTGATGGTACCAGTACTGGTTGAACTGTCTGATGCGGTTCCGAGGGTGTCGATGCCGCAAGGAGAGCCGCCAGACTGCGTTCAATAGCCTGGAACCTCTGGTCTATCGACGCTGCCGATGCCTGGGTATTGGTACCGGAAGCAGCTGGTACCCCAGAGCATGGCACCAATAGTTCTGCCGAGGTTGAGGCTTCGAACATCCTGGAGCCCCGATTAATGCTTTGGAAGCTGAAGCCTCCCACCGGGGCAATTTTGCCGGTACAGAACCCTCCAGGGCAATGCCAGAGGCATCTCGATGCTTGGAAGGAGATTACCCTTTGAGGACCGGCTAGACTTATGTTTAGTTACCTGAGATCCATGGGAGGAAGACGAAGCCCTGGAAGACGTCGATGCCACAGAAGCTGCATCGGAGGGAAAAAGGGCGCTGAGCTTAGCAGCTCGGTTTTGTCGACCCCTCTTGGACATTATGGCACAAGCCATACACTTGGAGATGGAGTGGTAAGGACCTAAACATTTAAGATACCACTCATGGGTGTCGGTGACGGAGATGGTACTGCCACACTTGGTGCACTTTTTGAAACCCGAAGCGGGTTTTTCCATAGTGGAGGAAATTTTGGGCCTAAGGCCCAAAATGGCGCGTGCACCTGGGAAGAAAAGTTTTTTTGGGGAAAAAAAAATATATAACTTTTTAAACGAAAGAAAGAAGAGAACCGGCGGTACCGATATAGCGTCGAGGAAGGCAGACGCAACCACAAAAAAGAAGGAATAAGGAAAACATTTTCTGCGGTGACAGGAACAACGACCTGCTGGCTCCGTGGAAAATGAAGAACTGGAGAGAGGCAGTTGGGAAAGGCGGGAAGGCAGCACGCAGGCGCTGTGGGATGCTCCCAAAAGCTTTCTAATTGGACGCTGGGGAGCGTTCCCGCGCAGGCTCCGTCGGTACCGACGATACTCATATGTGAAGACTACATTCCTGCTTGTTCCTGGAGATAGGACTTTCTACGTGCTTGTGTTGAGCGAGATACATCAGGAAAAATAGAGACCTTATCACCACAATAGAGATTGTCCCTTTTCCAAAAATAAGCTTTAAGAAATCGCCGCAGCCCCATTGATTTCGTTTTCCTTTTACCACCGGGCATCGCCACTTCACAGATCTATAAATGTTCCCAGTGAACTCCTAAGGGGCTCACAAGGGGCATACGTCCCCCTTGGAAAACATCCTTTAGAAAATGCCTCAACAAGCACCGATGGCTAAACGCCATAAAGCACTCTAGATATATTAAGGAACTTCAAAATGACATCAGCAGTGACTGCCCCACACGGGCTGGCTCTCTCCAGCACCAGCTGTTCTCACTCTCCCCAGCATGTGAAGCTGCAGGCAACACTCCCCTATAAATATCAATTTAAGATGAAGCACACTAATGCGCTGAACACTGATCAGTTACTCTGTTTTGTTATTGTCATACAGCCAATGAATATTAACAATCTAACTTCACTGTATACACAATTATACTGTACATAGTTACTGTTAAGCACTGTTCTAATGTACAAACATAATGTTCTTAATGTACTTAGTTATCTCTGTTAAATGTAAATGTTGAATTTTTGTTCATTATAAACTGCTTTGACCGCTGGATAAAGCGGTATGTAAAAACCTTGAAATTAGTGTTTTCTGTGTCTTGAAAAATCTGTTGGCCGCTTACTAAAGCAGCGCTGCAGCCATTTCAGCATCATGTTCTCATCCATTCAGCTTTAGTCACATCAACAATAACGACGTTTGGTAGAGTTTCACGTGGCATTGTCGTTCTTTTGAATATAATCATAGGTGGCAGCTTCTTTCCACTTGCACAGCAGGCCAGCAGTACTGTAAAGTGTCTTTTCGTGTCTGGTGGTTCTAATATTTATTGTTCTAACCCCCTTTTGACTGACTGACGACTTCTTAGTGGTATGTCAAAACGAAAGGGAACCTCATCCATGTTGATTTTGAAGTCCGGTGTCGCTGTGTATGTGTTGATTTCTTTGTCTATGAATTTCTTGAAATTCTGTACTTTATCCAAGGAATTAGCAGGGAGCTGCTGACACATGGTTGTTCTTTGTCTAATGCTTAATTTGTTTCTTATCATAAATTGGTAGCACCACGAATGACCAGCCTTGAATCCCTCGATATTCATTTCCCTGGCGATATGAATTGCTTTGAATCGCACCTGCACAATAGACAATCCATGGCCTGGGCCCTTTGCTCTAAAGCTGAAGCAGATGTGCTTCTAATTCAAGCCACTGTGCTTTGCATCCGCAGTTTGCCTTCTTGCTGCATTTCATCACGGTTAGTTTTCACTGCATCTTCTCCAGTCTCTAACTAATTTCTCATTTATTCCAAAAGTTTGCTTGGTGGTTGCATTATCATGTTCTGCGTAATGAATAACTTTTAATTTGAATTCTGTGGTGTATGAGTTCCACGCCTTCGGTGTCACCATTTTCTGTGGAGTTAAAAATATTTGTGTTGTAACTAAAATTCGTCCAATATACTATTGCGAGTATAGTCCAACTATGTACCAGTCTGCTGATTTGGAGGGTCTGCTTGCAAGCATTGGGTGTAGAACGGATGGCCTAGGGAGACAGACTGTCCACTGCGCAGTTGCGAGTATTTATATCTGTTTCGAGGGGCTTGGTCCACTGCGTAAATTTATTAGATAAGTCTCTCCATTGTATAGGTCGTGCATAGGTTTCTGATGTAAAAAAAAATGTGATGTATAATCTGGGATATACGGTAATAGTGATGCGAAGCTGTTCGCCAAGATCTTTAGCAAGTTGTATGGAGGGTATTATTCCGCGGCTAATGTACCCAGACCAAACGGGCTTTAAGGGTCATGTCATATTCTGGTAATGTTAGGCGAGCGGTGCAGCTGTTACACATTATATAACAGAAAGCCACCACAGTGTTATGCATGGTCCTCGATGCGGAAAAAGCTTTTGACTGGGTGGCGTGGGGATTTTTATTTAAGATGTTAGATAAAGTTAAGTTAATTTTGGGAGAGGCATTTCTCCAAGGGGTTAAGGCTCTCTACCAGCATCCCACGGTGTGGGTGTTAGTGACCATGGGATGTTCAGAGACTTTCTCGCTGTGGAGAGGCACACAGCAGGGATGCCTGCTGTCTTCACTCCTTTTTGCGATTTGTTATAGAAGCCTTTGCAGCTAGGGTCAGGCTAAATTAGGGGAAACATCGAAGAATAAGATACTTTAGCATTCATGAAACGGACAAAAAAATCATTCCCAGAGCTGTTAGAAATCTAATAATTGCCGGCGGCATCAGCGCCCTAATGAATGCCTGAGGATCGCGCTCCGCCACGGACGGTGTTGCCCTAATAAGATACACCGTTGTAGTTAAACTTACCTCCTGATTCGGCAGTACGTAGAGAGCACCCCTGGAGCAAGCTGGATGGCAGGAAAAAAGCCGGGAGTAGACCTGAAAGCCGTTTCTTTTAAGGCGACGTCAGGAGCTAAGACACACACGGCCAAGATGGTGTTTGGCCGAAGTGACTCCGGCAGAGCGGGAGAGTTGGAGAACGGCAAAGGCGGGCAGAGTGAGGTACAAGCTCTCAGAGGACCTGAGAGAGTGGTTTGATTCCACTAAGCAGGAGCGTGGGAGCTTGAAAAGTGAAGTACAAAGCTGGTTCCAGGAGCTTAAAGGAGACATGGCTTCGATGGGAGCACGCATGGAGGACATGGAACTTCAGTTGGAGGAACATGTGGGGCAGTGTGTGTTAGCTGAGCAATGGCTGGAAAATGTGTGCGCTGCGCAGGAAGATCTCTGGCAAAAGCTAGAGGATTTGGAAAAATGGTCTCGCCGGTCTAACCTGCGGATACGAGGTGTACCGGAGGAAGATGGGACAGTAAATTACCTGCTGCTGGCAGAAGAGTTCTGTGGCGTGCTGCTGAAAGCAGCTGACATAGATCTGGAAGGTATGTGTCTCTGAGTGGATAGGGCTCACCGAGCGCTAGGCCCTAGGAGAGAGAACAGGCCCCACGACATAATCCTGTGCTTGCATGAATACAGAACTAAAGAAGTGGTTGCTGCAGCTGCAAAAAAGCTGGGAAAGATCAGGTGGAAAGATGCAGAGGTGGAAGTATTTGCAGACATTTCCGGTATTACTATGAGAGCGCAGGGAATACCAGACAGTGACACAGAAGCTCCGGGAGGAGAATGTTTGCTACCGTTGGCTTTTTCCAGTTGGATTACAGTGAGTATACCATTAATGGGAAAGCGATGACAGTGCATTTGGTGGAAGCAGCACTTGGTGGAAGCAGCACTTATAAGTATGAAGCAAGCAGGGTGGTCAGATATCCCAGCTAGCCCGATTAAGTGAGGGTGAAGGCGCTACGAAAGCAGGACTTCCAAAGAATGCATATACGCAGTGGAGCCAGTCAGCTGGTGGAGACAAGAGGCTGAGGCACCAAAGACCATCGAAGGGATATCCCTTAAAGGACTCGTGAGTTGGTGGTAGTTGGACTGTGGTAGGCGAAGGCCTATGATCCATGCTGATTGAACTAAACAGGCAGGCCCGAGCAGCTTGATCTGTAAATGAAGCTTATGGTTAGGCCCAGAAGAATGTACCCCCCCCCCAATATTGCCTCCATAGAATTGAAACCTAACTAAGCTTAACTGAGCATAGCTAAGCAGAAACGAAACTTAGAAAGGACAGAAAAACAGCTTTAATTGATACTGATAAGACTGTGTGAAGCTTCTATGAAATTAATTAACTTGCTGTAAGGAAGGTCACAGTGTCTTGCTTTCCCACATATTCCAGCTGGTTAGTGACCTTGGAGGAGAAAAGTATCAAAGTCAAAGAACTGACCATTGTAATTGGGACTCTAAGGGGGGGAAACAGGTGCTGAGCCCAGTCAAGGGCCCTCATTGGATAGCTACGTAACGGTACTGGGACCAATAGATGGTGTAAGAAGGGTTACCGGGACCAATGAAAAGTTTGCCTATGTCTAGAATGGGAAAGAAAGGCATAAAAGTTGTTGTTTTACTTGAAACCGGGGCTCAGCCATTTTGAATGTGATTCTGCTTGAGTCTTGTGCACAAATAAATGATTTGGACCTTCTGAACAGACTCCTGGTATTATTGGATTGTTTGCGCTCTGCTGCTACATATTCTTGTTGCGTTGGCCGGGAATGCGTGGTTAGTAGAGGGTATACAGGACAATATACCACGACTTTCCGCCTCTACAGGTTTGGTCCTGCCGGGATCGTGCCCTCCCAGGCGCCACCGGTCCAGTTGCATCGGAGGGAGTTGGGCCAGGCCTCGGCGGGTGCTAGACCCGGACGGAACCAACACCTCGAACCCGTGAGGGGAGTCCGAGGTCCAACTCATGCGCTTGCTTGGGAACGGGAACCGGATCCGGTGAGTATAGTTTTTGATATGTCTAGACAGATGAGTCAGAGCAGAACTGCTGTTTGAAACTTGTAACTTGGTAAGAGAGCTTGATCACCTCTCAAGACGGTCGAATTAACCTTGCATAGTGTATTCGCGGGGTGAAACTACCGTCTTTTTGATTTTGACTTTGAGTTTGAACTTGGTATAGCCTAGTCAGAAGAGACAGGATTGGGCTATTTTGGGATACGTTGCTAGCATGATTGTGTGAATGAAGTGTGAGTGAGAGGTCTGGCAGCACGGACCAAGCGAAGGCGGACTCCTGAGTAACGCATTTCCTGACCGGGCGACCGCGTTCAGGTCATGAAAAGGAGGAAGCGACTGTCGTCTTGTCTTGTCTTGTTGTTTGTTTCCCTTGAATGTTTCTAGGGCCGTGAGGACCCCTCACCCACGGTCCGCCCTCCTTTTCCCTTCTGTTTGTTGTTGCGCACACATCGATATGGGAGGGGCGGGGTCTACCAGGCACACTCCGTTAGAATATATGATCAAGTATTTTAATAAAGGATATTCAGGAGATTATGGAATAAAAATGACTGCGACACGATTGCAAGTTTTGTGTACTAGGGAGTGGCCTGCATTAGATCCTATGTGGCCCCGAGAGGGAACCTTCACTATAGGAATTATTCAGTCAGTTCACCAGAAGGTGCGAGTAGCGCACCCCGACCAGTATCCTTATATAGATTCCTGGTTAAGTATTTGTGAGAACCCGCCCCCTTGGGCACGGCGCTGTTATGAAGAACAGTGCAGAATAATGTTAGCATTAACAGACCAGACACAGAAGACAGGGACAGTTAAGGAACCTATTCAGAAACCTGTTCTTGTTGACCCTGAGTCCCCTGGAGTTGTAATTAGACAGCCCCGAGCCCAGTGCCCAGTGAAGGTACCACCGCGTCCTGCAGCAGTGCCCCGGGAACAGCGAGACCCACCACCAGAAGATCAGATAGAGGATCCACCTCTTGACGAGGATAATGATCCGCCTGAGACTGAGAACAAAGTTGAGTCAGAGCCAGAAGAAGAGGAAGTGTCTTCTCAGGGCGAGACTGACAGTGTAAAATCAACTATCAGTGCAAGCTCATCTGTTACAAGCGAGGCGTCCCAGACTAAGCGCACTGTGAGACAGAAAGCCCCTGCCAAGAAAGTCTCTATTAAGATACAGAAAGCTCCTGTCAAGAAAATGATGCCACTGCGGCAGGTCCCGGGAATGCCCGTGAGAAATGAGGATGACCAGATAGTAGCGGGACCCATAAGTTTAGTATATGTGCCATTCTCTACTACTGATTTGCTAAATTGGAAATTGCATTATGCTTCCTACACTGACAAGCCCCAAGAGTTAACAGAATTAATGCATACCATTATGCAGACCCATCAACCCACTTGGTCAGATTGCCGTCAGCTCCTGTCTACTTTATTTACTACTGAGGAGCGGACACAAATTAAGCGAGCAGCTATCGATTGGCTAGCAGATAATCCCCTGGCTGAGGGAGGAGAAGGAGCAGGAATAGACAATCGCGAGGCAGCCAAGAGAGAATTCCCTAATGAGGACCCCGAGTGGGATCCGAATACCGATAGACGATCCAGAGCTCTATCACGGTTTCGCCAAGGTCTTATGCAAGGTCTGCGAAAGTGGGGTCAGAAAGCCATTAATCTCTCTAAGATAACCAAAGTTATTCAGAGCATAGATGAAAGCCCAGCAGTATTCTATGAAAGATTATCTGAAGCATACAGGATGTATACTCCCTATGACCCAGATGCACCAGGAAGCCTATGCATGGTGAATGCCGCTTTTGTAAGCCAGTCACAACCAGACATTAGACGTAAACTACAGAAATTAGAAGGGTTAGCGGGCATGAATGCAACTCAGTTACTGGAAGTCGCTCATAAAGTGTTTGTGAATCGTGATAATGAAAGACAGAAAGAAAGTGATCGAAAGATGAAGAAGAAAGCTGATTTTTTTGGCTGCGCCCATAGTTGAACAGAGAAGGGGAGGTATCCCTAGTCGAAGGAGCAGAGGAATAGGGCGGGGCTGAGGAGACGGCCGGCCCGCACTAGGCGCGAATCAATGCGCTTATTGCAAGGAAGAAGGACATTGGAGAAATGCATGCCCGCAACTCGAAGACGCCTCCCAGGATGAAGGGGAAAACGCCCCTTCGAGAGAGAGAGAGAAAGAGGCCGACCCCAGAACCGCAGAGGAACCAATCGAGTACATTTTCAACGAGAAAGAGCGGAGGCCATAGAGGGAGTTGCAGCCGCAACGGCCTATGACCTAGATGAAGCAGATTAGGACAGACCGGGCTCCGAATTCGCTTTAGGTCTCCAGGAGCCTATGGTCAGTATACAGATAGGAGACCAATTCATGGACTTTATGGTTGATACTGGAGCAGAACATTCTGTAGTAGATAAGCAAATAGCTCCTTTGTCTACAAGAGCAGTCACCATTGTGGGAGCAACTGGTGCCAAAGCCACTAAGTCTTTCCTTCAAAACCGCATATGTAATTTAGGAGGACAGCAAATAACGCACCAATTCCTTTACATGCCTGAGTGCCCAGTGCCACTACTGGGACGAGATATGCTAGCCAAACTACAGGCCCAAATATCCTTTACTGAGAAAGGAGAAATGCAAATGACAGTGAATTCAAAACCTGCAGGACTGATGGTGCTTACTGTTCCCCGAGAAGAAGAATGGAGATATTATAGCACCGAGCCAACTCATGACACTAAACTCAATGTGATAGAAAACATTGTAGCTCCTCCTGGAGTATGGGCAGAGGGCAATCCACCAGGCCTAGCCAAACATATAGCCCCAGTAATTGTGAACCTCAAGCCTAGTGCAGAACCAGTACATGTCAAACAATACCCACTCCCAAGAGCAGCGATTGAAGGCATTCAACGCCACTTGTTAAGACTACTGGAGTATGGCCTACTTAAAGTATGTCAGTCACCATGGAACACTCCTCTCTTGCCAGTGAAGAAGCCTGGGACAGGTGACTACCGCCCAGTGCAAGACCTAAGGAGAGTGAATGAAGCAGTTGAAACTATACATCCAGTTGTGCCAAATCCCTATACACTCCTAGGACTGATTCCTGCTGAAGCTACCCACTTTACTGTTTTAGATTTGAAGGATGCATTCTTTTGCATAAGATTAGCCCCAATTAGCCAGTTGCTGTTTACTTTTGAATGGCAGGATCCTGTCTCAGGAAGACGGGGCCAACTCACTTGGACACGATTACCTCAAGGATTCAAGAACTCGCCCACCATTTTTAGTGCTGCACTAAACCAAGATCTTTCAAGCTACCCTGTAGCTCCTGGGAAAAGAGTACTTCTCCAGTATGTGGATGACCTACTGGTAGCTGCCACATCAGAAAGTGAATGTGTGCAAGCCACTAATGACCTCTTACAACTACTGGATGAAGCTGGATACAAAGTTTCCAGAGCTAAAGCACAGCTATGCCAAGAAGAAGTGAAATATTTGGGCTTTCGCTTGACCAAAGGAAGCCGACAATTAGGACGAGAGAGAAAAGAGGCCGTGTGTAGTATCCCAACCCCAACTACCAGAAAGCAAGTCAGAGCCTTTCTGGGAGCAGCAGGATACTGCCGAATATGGATACCCAACTTTGCACAGATTGCTAAACCACTATATGAAGCCACCAAAGGAGAAGAAAAGTCGCCCTTAGAGTGGGGACTTGAGCAAAATGCCGCTTTCAAAACCTTGAAGGAAGCATTGATGTCATCACCAGCACTTGGATTACCAGATGTCCAAAAGCCTTTCCATCTCTTTGTACATGAAATGCAAGGGAACGCTCTAGGCATGTTGACTTAGAAATTAGGACATTGGAAGCGACCTGTAGCATACCTATCGAAACAATTGGACACTGTAGCCAAAGGATGGCCACCATGTTTGAGAGCTGTTGCAGCCACAGCGTTATTAGTGAGTGAAGCAGACAAACTCACCTTAGGACAGAATCTATGCGTCACAGTACCACATGCAGTACTTGCCCTCATGGAACAAAAAGCAAATCATTGGCTCACCAATTCTCGGATGCTGAAATACCAAAGAATGCTATGTGAAAATCCGCAAATACAACTGGAAGTGAGCCATGCCTTGAACCCAGCCACATTGATACCAGTCAGCAGAGGCCCTCCAGAGCATGACTGTATAGAAGTCATGGATACTGTATTTTCAAGTTGACCTGATCTGACTGATGTGCCCCTAGAGAATCCTGACCAGACCTATTTCGTGGATGGAAGCAGCCTCATCATTAATGGACAACGCTGTGCCGGGTACGCAGTGGTCACCCGGGTGAAGGTCATTGAATCATCAGCTCTTGCATCAGGCACATCAGCCCAGAAAGCAGAATTGATAGCACTCACCAGGGCACTAGTATTGGGTGCTGGACTTCAGTTGAATGTATATACGGACTCAAAATATGCCTTCACCACTTTGCATGCACATGGAGCTCTCTACAAAGAACGAGGGCTCATCACCTCGGGAGGCAAATCAATTAAATACGGCCCAGAAATATTGATGTTACTAGATGCAGTATGGACCCCTACACGTGTTGCTGTCATGCACTGTCGAGGACACCAAGCAGGAAAAGGAGAAGTTGCCCAAGGAAACAGATTTGCTGATGCTTCAGCACGAAAAGCAGCCATGACAGGCCAAATTTCATCGCAAGCCGTACCAGTACAAGCAGTATTGTTTCCTGTACCCCTTAATTTATGGACACCACGATATACCACCAAAGAATTGGACTATTACTGTGATAAGGAAAAGGGAGTACTGAAAGATGGGTGGATTGAGCTGCCACCACCAGAGGGCAGTCAACCCCCAGGACGGATAGTGGTCCCTGAATCCTTGGGACCAGCCTTCGTCAAGGCCTTTCATCAAGCCACACATTACGGGAAAAGTGCTATGGAGAAAGCACTTAAAGCCTTGTCAGCCTCAGTAGCCCGCCAGTGTCTGTCTGATTTGTGCCAAGAACAATGCTAAACAGGGTCCCATGCCACCACCCCGAGTTCAGTCAGGAGGTGTAACCCCCATGCACCACCTACAAGTAGACTTTACTGAAATGCCAAAAGTCAGTGGATACCGTTACTTGTTAGTTTTAGTTTGTACCTTCTCTGGGTGGGTGGAGGCCTTCCCCACCAGGACTGAAAAAGCCCGAGAAGTTACCAAGGTTTTGTTAAGAGAAATTATCCCCAGATTTGGAATTCCAGCAGTAATAGGGTCGGACAATGGGCCCTCATTTGTATCTCAAATTACCCAGCAGTTAGCAGGTGCCCTACAGATACAATGGAAGTTACACACTGCATGCAGACCCCAAAGTTCAGGGAAAGTTGAGCGAATGAATAGAACTTTGAAATCTCAGATGTCCAAGCTATGTCAGGAGACCCACCTAAAGTGGCCTCAGGTTCTCCCAATAGCTTTACTCAGAATACGCTCAGCGCCTGTGAAGTCATCAGGATTTTCTCCTTTTGAAGTTATGTATGGCAAACCCCCACCGATAGTGCAGGGCGTGAAAGGTAGTTTGCCACAGATTGGTTCAGAAATAACCAGACAAGAACTTCTAGCTCTTAGTTCTGTTCTGCATACTCTTCATGCGTGGATACAGGACCAGTTGCCTATCAACTTGACGGAACCCCTGCATCCCTACAAGCCTGGTACCTCGGTGTGGATCAAAGATTGGAAGAAGACACCGCTGGAACCTCATTGGAAGGGACCATACACCGTCATCCTGTCTACACCAACTGCAGTAAAGGTAGCAGAAATCGATTCTTGGATTCATCATAGCAGAGTCAAGCAGGCAGCAGTCCCAGATCCAGACCAGTGGACAGCAGTGCAGCATCCTGACATTCCTTTGCGTCTCACCCTGCGGCGGCAACCAGCAACCTAGAACTCCTTTGGGACACTCATGAACTACGGTGTTCCACTAGTTACAGTCTTTCGAAGAGGATTACTGTGTCCAACACAGTGAAACTTGCTCTCTTGTGATTTTTAGGCATAGTTTTGCATTTACAGACTCTATGCAGGCCAGCTACGATTGGTAGGTTGGCTACAACGGATAATTTGAGGATCTTCAATCAACATTGATACCCGTTGAATTGCTTCATTAGCAAACGGGTCAGCTTTTGTGTCAAGAACCAGTGGACGTCGAGGTCAAGATTTTCCAGCGGAGATTCAGAAGGACTACAATCCAACATGCATCTTTATTTTTATTTTGTTCTGGTTGCCTACATGGGGAACTTTGAACTTATCTTTGCTTTACCCCCATGCACTGCCTGCATTACCTCTACCCGGACTGGGATGAAAGTGACTCAGACTTTGCTTTATCATTCTTACTATACCTGTATGGTACAGTAAGCCGGTGTATTCATAACACCACTGAACTGAACGTTTGTACCAAGGGTAATACTAAAGTTTGTTTTAACCCACATCAGAACCCATCTTACTATACCTTAGAAATAAGATGGAATGATGCAGATGGAGCTTTACTTAATGCTACACCCCCATTCACTGATCCTACAAAGCCTGCTGTTTTATATTTTGATGTTTGTGATGCCATAAATAGAGATAGTCGTTCTAAGTGTGCCATTTGGGAGAAAGCATATTCTCATGATGACAAGTATATGTGTCCAGAAGGAACCACCGGGTGGGGGGCATGTACACGTAAACGAGTTTTAGCCAACGAATATAGTACAGCCCCAATTGAAGATTACTATTGCCCAAAGTGGGAATGTGTTTTCTATGCAACATGGAAAACTGGTATGGTAGAAAATACCAGAGACAATCGAATGGCTGCCTTAATGAAACCATATGTGAAGAATTTAGAAAATTGTAAGAAAGGTGCCTGTAATCCGTTAGAATTATACATAATCAATCCCAGCGCATGGAAACAAGGGTATAAGTTTGGCCTACGTATCGCAGGCTCTGGATCAGATCCAGGGACCATTGTATATATTAGATTAAATACCCAAGCCCATCGATCATCAAGGTACCATATACATAATACTTTTTATGAGACTATGCATGTAAATAAGTTTGATATCCCTCACCCTTCTCAGAATTTGTTCCTAGAATTAGCTGGAGCAGTGGTCTCCAGTCTTCATATTTCAGATTGTTACTTTTGTGGTGGAACTAGAATGGGTGATCAGTGGCCTTGGGAGGCCCAAGAATTGAATTACTCAGTAGCCTATAATCACACTGAATTGCATAAAACCACAAGTGAATGGGTATTGGCACACCCGATAGTTGGACGTCTGTGCTATGCTCGAACTGGACCTCAGTTCAATTTGCAGGTGGGACAGCTGGTCTGTCTCAGCCAGAAGATTTATAACGACACTACAAAACAGACGTCCTGGTGGTCAGGAGTTAATGAATCTGAGCCCACCAATCCATTGGCGAAATTCCCCGAGCTTGCCCCTTTATGGACTGACCTTGCCCAACCTTATGTCTGGCAAGCCCCACCTGGCCTATATTGGATTTGTGGAACCCGAGCATATGCTCGACTCCCTATTCATTGGGGAGGGGCGTGTGTCTTAGGGACTATCCGACCCTCTTTCTTTCTGTTGCCCACAGAACACGGAGAACAATTAAGCTACCCAGTATACTCAAAGAGGCAAAAGAGAGCAGCCTTGCAGATAGGCAAATGGGAGAAATGGGATGGTGATGATTGGCCACCCGAGCGAATCATTGCCTATTATGGACCTGCCACTTGGGAGCAAGATGGCATGTGGGGATATCGTACCCCAGTTTATATGTTAAATAGAATTATACGCTTGCAAGCAGTAGTTGAACTCATCACTAATGAAACTAGTCAAGCACTTACACTTTTAGCTAGACAAAGCACACAAATGTGTACTGCAATATATCAAAATCGTTTGGCACTAGATTACTTGTTGGCAGCTGAAGGAGGAGTATGTGGTAAGCTAAATCTCACAAATTGTTGCTTGAAGATAGATGATAAGGGTCAGGTGGTTGAAGAGATTGCTGAAAACATGCGAAAGCAAGTTTATGTGCCAGTACAGACCTGGCATGGTCTTAAGATACCCAATTGGTTTGCATCCATCTTCTCTGGTCTAGGAGGACTTACCAATTTCGCTATGCTGATATTGCTATTTCTAGCTTTGTTTTTGCTTTTACCATGTATAATCCCATGTTGTATGCGCTCTATTAACAGTGTTATTGAAAATACCGTAGAACGTAAAACTGCTACTAAGATTTTAGCCTTGTGGCACCCTACTCCTGGTACCATTGGTAAAAACCCAACTCCAGTGTAATTGAGTGATTTAGATCTCACACTTTATTAGCATTAGGTTGAGATTAATCAAAGGGGGGAATGTGGTAGACGAAGGCCTATGATCCATGCTGATTGAACTAAGCAGGCAGGCCTGAGCAGCTTGATCTGTAAATGAAGCTTATGGTTAGGCCCAGAAGAATGAACCCCCCCCCCCAATATTGCCTCCATAGAATTGAAACCTAACTAAGCTTAACTGAGCATAGCTAAGCAGAAACGAAACTTAGAAAGGACAGAAAAACAGCTTTAATTGATACTGATAAGACTGTGTGAAGCTTCTATGAAATTAATTAACTTGCTGTAAGGAAGGTTACAGTGCCCTGCTTTCCCACATATTCCAGCTGGTTAGCGACCTTGGAGGAGAAAAGTATCAAAGTCAAAGAACTGACCATTGTAATTGGGACTGTAAGGGGGGGAAACAGGTGCTGAGCCCAGTCAAGGGCCCTCATTGGATAGCTACGTAACGGTACCGGGACCAATAGATGGTGTAAGAAGGGTTACCGGGACCAAGTATATCAAATTTAAATAAACATAAACATAAAAGTTGTTGTTTTACTTGAAACCGGGGCTCAGCCATTTTGAATGTGATTCAGTTTGAGTCTTGTGCATAAATAAATGATTTGGACCTTCTGAACAGACTCCTGGTATTATTGGATTGTTTGCGCTCTGCTGCTACAGGACAACTATAAGTGCTATGTCTTGTGGGTCCCATAGTTATTGGGGAAAGTTAATGTAAAGGAGGGCTTTGTGGGGGTTGGCTAGCAGGAATTGTATGATCCCTGCGTTTAAGTTGGTATTGGATGTAGGGTGGTGTATGTTGGGAGTGGGAAGGTGAAAGGGGAGCGTTAGGAATGCATGAAGAGTTGGCAAAGGTGTATAATAATTTGAGGGTTGTTAAATTATCATGGGCATGTAGAAAGTTATGTGTAATATCGGGGGCTGTCCGGGGCTGGCCCCACCTGGTTTCAGATCTACTTGGTGGATCAGATGGTGGAGGGAAGGAGGTGGGAGGGGGGAGGGTGTGGGGGGATAAGACAAGTTAAAGTTGGAGAGGGTTCTAATGGCATGTCAATAAGTGGGAATGTCTATGTATAATATGATAACAATGAATGTCAGAGGCCTCAATTCCTTTAAAAAGCATCAGCTCCTTATAAAAGAATGTACAAGACTGAAGGGGGATATCATTTTTGTACAGGAGACTCATCTCTTATTGAGAGATGAAAGGCGTGTGGGTCACCCTCTTTTCCCACAACAATTTTTTGCCTCTAATAAACTGGAGAAGAAGAAGGCGGGAGTGGGGATACTCTTATCAAATAGGGTCACAGGGCAGGTGGTCGAACAAGTAAAGGATAAAGGGGGAAGGTATGTGCTCATTAAACTCAAGATGGGAAGTGAAATTTATATTTTGGTTAGTGTGTATGCGCCAAACACTAATCAAGCATTGTTTTTTCAAGAGCTCCAAGGCATTCATTTTGGGAAGGTAGAAGAAAAATTGCTTATTGGGGGAGACTTTAATGTAGCGCTTAATCCACTGTTGGATACTTCAAGGGGGGCGGCCTCTACTCCCAGAGTGGATCTATGGAGAGAGGTGAATTTTGGACAGAGGGATTACTTATTCTGTTCTCCTGTTCATGAGGTCTGTCCTAGGATTGATTTTTTTCTTCACAGATAAAACTCTGGCGGGCATAGGGAAATGTGAAATTTCTGAGCGAACATGGTTGGATCATGCCCCAGTAAGCTGAATGAATCTCTTCTAGATGATCAAGAGGTAGTGAAGCAGACCAATTGAGGAATATATGATGTTGAATGATATGGGTGAATATTCCCTGGGGACTCTTTGGGACTGCTTGAAGGCGGTGGTAAGGGGGAAGCTTATTTCGGTGGGGGCGCATCAGAAGCGGATTCAGATGCACCATCAAACTAGGGTGATCGAGACTATAAGGGACACTGAGAATAAATTAAAGAGGGACCCTCAGGAGGTGGAGGTGAGAGGTAAGTTGCAGGGTTTGAAAAGGGAGCTCAGCGAGTTACAGCTCCATGATATCCAAAATAAGCTTAATATTTTAAAACAGAGAAACTTAGAATTTGGTAACAAGGCTGGGAGACTGCTATCCCGTAAAGAGGATGGCCACCTGTAACACTATTGTCCGCATTAATGATGAGGTGGGGAAACCTGTATGGACAGGCAAAGACATTGAGAATAGGTTTATCCAATTTTATCAGAAGCTATATACGCCAGAGAACCACGTGGAGGAAAAGAAAGTGTGTGATTACCTGGATAGCGTGAATTTGCCACAGCTCTCGAGTGAGGTGATGGAGGGGCTTTCCACTCCAATTAGAGAGCAGGAAGTATTGACAGGGATTAAGGAACTGCGACCCCATAAAGCACCAGGTATGGATGGCTTCTCTAATTGGTTCTATAAAGTTCTGGTAATCTAGTGGAGCCGCTCACTAGAATGTATAACAAGTTCGATACGGAAGATACAATGCCCGCGTCCTTGCGTTTGGCAGGAATTAGCACCCTGCATAAAGAAGGAAAGGACCCGGCTGAGTGCGGGTCTTATAGACCAATTTCTCTACTAGGTAGTGATTTTAAAGATTTTTACAAGGGTATTGGCGAATAGGTTGATGCTGTGTTTGGGATGGTTAATTCATCCCAACCAGTCGGGGTTTGTGCCTGGTCGGCATACCTCAGATAACATAAGGCAGGCGTTAAATTTAATATGGTATGGCAGTCGGAGGCAGACAGAGTTAGCTCTTTTAGCAGTGGATGCTGAAAAAGGCATTTGACAGGGTGAGCTGGCCTTTTCTTTTTAAGACCTTGGAAAAGGTGAGGGTCAAAGGGTTTTTTTCTGAAATGGATACAAATTTTGTATAGTAAGCCGCTGGCATGCTTAAAAATTAATGGGTCTGTCACCAGGGCCTTTTGAGTTGCATAGAGGAACTAGGCAGGGATGCCTATTGTCTCAGTTGCTTTTTATTTTGGCTATGGAGCCAATGGCGCAGCAAATATGGGACCGGGTTGATGTCCCTGGGATTAAAGTGGGGGAACATCTCCACAAAATATCGTTGTTTGCGGATGATGTGCTATTCTTCATAACTGACCCGGTGAGGTCATTGTGGGCGGTTCAAGATGAACTACATAGCTATGGAGAGATATCGGGTTTCCGTATGAATGCCACCAAATCTGAATTATTGAGTATAAATCTTAGGAGGGAGGAAGTGGATAAGTTGAAACAGCAATTCCCTTTTAGGTGGGCGAAGGGTAGTATCTGTTACCTAGGAGTACAGATAACGGCAAAGATGGACCACATATTTTCGGCAAATTATGGTCCGGCGAGGAATAGCAAGTTTAGAGAATTGGAGAGGTGGGAGAGGTATGAAGTTTCTTGGTTGGGCAGGATGGAGCTGATTAAGATGATTTTGGTACCCCAGATTCTGTATCTATTTATGAATCTTCCAGTTGAGGTTCCAGCAGCCTTCCTGAAGGGCCTGCAAGATAGGCTCATGAAATTTGTATGGAAAGGGAGGAGACCTAGAGTAGCAAGGAGTATTCTCTGTGCGAGTAGAAAAATGGGGGGTATGGGTATACCGTTATTATCCAGATATTATGAGTCGGCTCGGGTGAGGCCGGTAGTAGAATGGGTGCTAAGGGGGCAGACTGAATGGGTGGAGTTAGAGGAGTGTGGGCTGGGACAAAAAGGAAACTTAGCGAATATCATATGGCTTAAGGGGGATACCTTGACATGCATGAAGGATAACCCGTTTCTAAATCTCACTCTGCAGTATTGGTGAAAGTGGCAGATAAGATGGTATGGGACCCAGGGGTGCTCAAAATTTTTGCCTTTGATCGGCAATTCAGAATTCCCGCCTGGTACCCAAGACCCCACCTTTGCTAAGTGGGCCGAGAAGGGGTTGAGGAGTGTTGGTCAGTTTAAAGAGGGGGGAGTTTGGGTGGAGTTTGAGGACCTGCAAAGGGAGTACCTGTTACCCAATGAGGACAGATACTGGTACATACAAGCGATACATTTCTGTCAGCAGATGGAAAAGAGAGGTAAGGGGACTAAAGAAGATGAAGTGGATGGGTTATTCGGTATTCCCGAAGTTAAAGGTCTAATTTCCAAACTCTGTAGAGCAGTGGACACAGTTAATAGTGCTGAATGGTCACATAGGAAAGCATGGGAAGGGGATTTGAATAGGTGCTGGGATGAAGAACAATGGCAGTCAGTTTGTAAAGGTTTATTTAGAGGGGAAGTGGCCAGCAATATATTGGAGCATAATTATAAAATGCTTTATAGGTGGTAACTGACTCCCCAGAGATGGCAGGGAGGACAAGCTTTATGTTGGAGGGAATGTGGGGAGGTAGGTTCTTTCCTGCATATTTGGTGGGGGTGTAAAAAAGTGAGTTCCCTTTGGCAAAAAGTGGAAGACTGGATGAAGGAGATAGTGGGGGAGGAAATGAGTCTGGGTCCCTGTTTGGCCCTGTTGAATGTGGGGAGTGGGATGGGGTCCGGTGACGCGTATGAGTGGTGCCAAATTGTATGTATAGCAACTAGACAGTTGATTGCTAGGCATTGGAGGGAAGTGGAGGCGCCATCCTTGAAGACAGTACAAAACAGGGTGGAGCACTTATACTTGATATACCGACTTACACTGCCCATGTTTTTTGAAAACCCATGGGCCTTCTCTGTCGCAGGGCTGTATTTTGAGTGGCGGAAGGGAAATAAAAAGCTCGAATGAGGGTGATCGAGAGGGGGATGACTCATGTGGGAGTAATGGGTTGAGGCCTCTGACAGGAGGATTGGAAGGGACAGGGTGACATGATGGGGGGATGGGTATTGAGACACCTGGGGGAAGGTCTGTATTATATGAGTTAGTCTAATATCCCGCCCGGCAGTAGCTGTTTGAAGGGGGTGCATGTAACCATACATAATGCAAACTGACTAAGGTTGTGATTGAAATCTTGAACTGTTATGATAACTGGACGCCGACTAGAATATAATAAATGATGAAGGGGGGGAAGGAAGGAGGGTGGTAAGGTTTGGGGGAGGGGGGTAATTGAGCTTATGAGTGTCATGTTTGTGCTTTGAAATGATTTGTTGTTGTACTTTTGATAAACAATAAAGGGGGGGGGGGAGAAATCTAATTGTTCTCCGAGGTTTCGGGATTTAAAGTGAATCACGGGAAGACAGAGGTACTTAATCTTGGGGGCATATCTCAAGAGGCTTTATCCAACATTCCATTTCAATGGGTAGATAATAAGATTAAGTACTTGGGGGTTTATATAGGACGAAATCCCAGAGACTTGTTTCACTGAAATTACTCCCCTCTTGCCTCTCAGTTGGACGCAGACCTTCAGAGATGGACAGAATTGCACCTGAGATGGATGGGCAGGGTAGTGGCTTTGAAAATGAATATAATTCCTTAATTTAATTTTCTGTTTTCGCAGCTGTCCATTGCTGTCCCCACTAAGTTCTTGCAAAAATGGGAAAAGAGACTTCTAAAATTTGTTTGGGGTGGGGAAAGGGTATACATAGGGGTGGGCTGTTTATCCAAGGTTCAGGAGCAGGGTGGGGTGAAATTCCCAGTATTGGCTTTGTATTATCCGGCAGTGGTGCTGTGGGCTTTGCAGGCACACAATATGCAGCCTGAGGATGCTCAATGGGTAGGTCTGGAATGGGCAGAGTTATTGTAGTGGGAGTTGCTGGAAAGATTAGACACACAGGTAAGGGGCATCAGCACAGGGAGTAAAGGTGACCATCCATTTCTGACCCCATTGTTGACTCAGGGGAGATCTTGTTTGAAGAAGAAATACCTTCCTTCTGTTTTTTTTCTTTTTTTTTTTTTTTAAACTTGAATTTTTATTAGGCTTGAAAACAGCATCCAATACAGAATACAGTCATAACATTCCTTTCTCTTACATACTCAATACTACTCTTCCCTCACAATCAAACATCATATCTTCTGCATCCCATACTGTCCCTCCTCCATCTACATACCCCTGGCTCCCTCCTTATTATACTCATCGTCCCCTACTTCCCCTTATACATTAATCCCCTGGGCTTTACTCATAAGTCTATCAACCCCCAGACACAATACATATCCCTACTCTCCCCCTTACCTTTGCCTCATCACCCACTCACCCTCTATCCTGATCTACCCCTCCTCCATGTCCCTTACGCAGCCATTCCCACACTCCCAACCACTGACGCTCTACCTTCCCCACCTTCCCTTTCCGCAGCCCTGTTAACCGATGCATTTGATACAATTCTCCCAAGTGTCTAGCATACCTTCCCCTGGATGGGAGTACAGTATCTTTCCAGTGTTGTGCAATTTCACACCTTGCTGCAAGAATACATTGCCACACAATGCTCCAAGTCCCTTCTCTCTCATCATTTTTCTTTAATAGGAGACATGACTCTGGCGTCAGGGTTAAACTGGTACCTGTGATTTCCTGTATGATATCCCCAATTTCCTCCCAGTACTTTTGTACTACCGGGCATGTCCACCACATATGCAGCCAAGTTCCTTTCGCTCCACACCGTCTCCAGCATTCATCCGTCCTTCCAACCCCTGCTTTATACAAACGTTCTGGTGTTAAGTACCATCGGGACAGCACCTTCCACCCATTCTCATGAAGGGAAGTAGCAACGGACGCTCGCCCTGTATCTTGTGCTATCCGCTCCCATTCCTCGATCTCCCATGAAACCCCTAAATCTTTCTCCCATGCCATCATCTAGCTTAACTTCTCCTCCCCTTTCTCCATGAGCCCTTTATATATCCGGGAGATAACCCCCTTCCTTCCCATTGAGCCTAAACAGCTACCTTCAAACCACCCCGGTTCTTTTAAGATATCTTGCCATTGCTTCCTCTGCCTCACATAAGAACCCATCTGTAGGTAATAATATCTATCGGACTCCCTCAAGTGGTACAGGTCACGTATTCCTTCAAACACTCTTACTCCTTTCCCATATAGTATTTGAGACACTTGCTGCAACCCTTGTTGTGCCCATCTTTGTAACACTGCCACACCCAGGTCAACCCCCTCTGCACAACACGCCACCAGCGACATCGTGCACGCACAACTCTTATCCCCTATCACCCCCTTCCTCTGCCGTTGCCATAGCTCCAGTGTATGGCGCACCATTGGATTCTCCCCCTTATTACCCCTCCCTCCCCATACTAGTCTCTCCAACTCACCCGGTCTAAGACCTGTTTCTTCCATTTCCACCCATTGTTTGTGTTGTTTCCTCAACCATGAGTACACTGTCCTCAACTGTGCCGCTATATAGTACTTCCTAAAATTCGGAACCCCCATGCGTCCCTCCCACCTTAGTGCCTGCAGGGTCTGCGCCGCCACCCTCGGTCACTTACCCCCCCATATAAACCCCTCTACCTGCTTTTGCAGTCGCTTAAACACCTTTGCCGGTACTTCAATTGGTAATACCTGAAAATAGAAAAGAAACTGGGGAAGCAGCAGCATTTTCGTCACTGCCATTCTTCCCATCCAGGAAATATGCCCCCTTCCCCACGCCCCCAATTGTGCCTCTACCCTCCCGAAGGCCTTCTTATAATTCAACGTATACAGGTCCTCCAGATTCCTCCCTAGGTGGATTCCTAAATACCGAATAGATCCCTTTGCCCACCGAAATTGAAAAACATCTTGTATAGTCCGCTGCAGCTCCTCCCCGCCTGTGATATTTAGGATTTCAGATTTGCTCCAATTAATCTTGAAGCCGGCCAAAACCCCATATTCCTGTAACTCTCCCATAATTGCATGTAGCGACTCACTTGGCTCAGTAATCATAAGAAGAATGTCATCCGCAAACATGGCCATCTTATGTTCCCTCTGCCACACCCTCACCCCCTTAATATCTAACCGCCTCCGTATCTTCCCCACCAGGGGTTCTAGGGACAGAGCAAACAATAGGGGCGAGAGCGGGCACCCCTGTCTCGTCCCCCTCCCCAATAGAAACAACCCGGAATATCCCCCATTAACTCACACAAGCTTGGGGGGTTCGCGTATAACGCTTTTATCCAGTTCACGAAACCATTCCCAAACCCCATATACTCCAATACAGAGACTAGAAACTTCCACGACACCTGGTCGAACGCTTTCTCAGCATATAGCGAGAGTAACAATACCTGATCCGAGGTTTGCTTCGTTGACCAGATGATGCTTAAGATCTTCCGGATATTATCCGACACCTGCCTCCCTGGTATAAAACCCGCCTGATCTTCATGCACTAGCTTCTCCAAAATTTGGTTAAGCCTCCCCGCTAATACCTTGGCCAACAGCTTCGCATCCAAATTTATTAGCGAAATGGGTCTGTAAGACGCACACTCCAGCTGATCCTTCCCCTCTTTGTGAATTAAGGTGACCCCTGCCCATCCCATCGTTTCTGCTAGTCGCTCCCCTTCCTGTGGTAAATTGAACAACTTTGTCAGAGGCTTCACCAACACTCCTCAAAATTTTTTATAGAAGCTAGCCGCGAGCCCGTCCAACCGTGGGGCCTTCCCTTGTTTCAGTCCCTGGATGACCACCTCCACTTCCTCAGCCTTTATCACGCTATCCAAAGCCTCCCTCTCCCCTTCCTCCAGGTGTGCCAGTCCTGCTGCCTCCAAATATTCCCTTATCTCTCCCTCCGGCCTATCCGGTTTTGCCTCATACAGCTTCCAATAATATTCAACAAATGCTTCTCTAATCCTCTGCTTGTCCCTTTCTGCCCCTCCCGTGCCCTTGATCTGCGTAATCAACGTCCTATTACGCTGCTGCTTCAATCTCCTTGCCAGGTATTTTCCCGCCCGGTTACCTCCTTCAAAATATTCTTGCCTTAATAGCTTTAATCGGTATTGAATCTCTTCCACCTCCAATGCATTTAACTTGGCCCTAGTTTCCAACACCACCCCCCTGTAGCTCCCACTCGGCTTGTTCGCGTCCGCCTCCTCCAAACTAACCAGCCTTTGCCGCAATTGAAGTTCCGTCCCCTCCCTTTCCCTCTTTAATCTAGCCCCCACTTAATCAGTATTCCACGCACCACCGCCTTAAAAGCGTCCCACACCACTCCCATCTTTACTTCTTCATTGTCATTGTGTGCAAAATACTCTGGTATCCTATCCTCCAACTCCTGCACTACTCTATTGTCTCCCAACAAGGACTCATTTAATCTCCAGTACTTAACCCCCCTATTCTCATCCCTACTTTTCAAGCGCACAACTACTGGCGCGTGATCCGACCACGTGATCGTCTCTCTCTTCCCCCCCCCCCCCGAATCCTACCCGCTATCTCCTTCCCTACCCAAATAGTATCAATCCTAGAATAAGTCCCATGGACCGCTGAGTAGAAGGAGTACTGTCACCTCCCCGGATTGTGCAATCGCCATGCATCTACCAGATCATTTTCCTTTACAAAATTCTGATACCGCTATCTGTCCGCTCCCTTCCCCTCCCCCCTGCCTGTAGAGTCTCTCCCCACATCCCAAACCACATTAAAGTCCCCACCACATATCCTCGCTCCCTCTCCTAGTAAACACATTTTCTTATCCACTTCTTCCCAGAAGTCTTTTTGTGACCCGGTAGGAGCATACACATTCATCACACAGAACCACTCTTCTCCAATCTTCATTCGTACCAGTAGATATCTCCCCCCTCTATCCCAGATTATTGTGTGCAGTTCTAATTTAAGCGTCCCGCTTACCAGCAACGCCACCCCTCCTTTCTTACGCTCCTTCATATTTGACGCAAACAAAATTTCAGAATAACTCTTAGGTTGTACCATAGACTCATGTCTCCGTAGCAGATGTGTCTCCTGCAAAAACACAAGTGAGGCTCTCTGCCTAGACAATTCCTTGTACAATTTCTGCCTCTTCATGGGTGAATTAAGCCCTTTTGCATTCATAGTAACAATTTTCAACTCACCTATTCCTTCTCCTCCCTCCTCGCCCCTTCCCAGCCCCTACTATCCCATCCCACCCCCCTCCCTTCTCCCCCCAGCTCTGTACCCCCCACTAACTCCCCCTTCCCCTCCTCTACCCCCTCCCTTCCCCCCCCCCCCCCGTCCACCCCATCTCCTCCCCTCTCCCTTCCTCCCTGTAGGGAAGATTCGACTACCCCAACTGTGACTGTCTATCAGGTCTCGGCCTATCTCCTGCCTTACCATCCCACAGAAACCCCTTCTTCTCCCTCCCTCCATCTCCCCTTCTAGTTTACTTCTCCCTTCCCCCTGGACTGACCCCTACCCCTCCCTCTTCTACTCCCTTGCCCGCCTCCCCACCATCCTCTACCTGCCAGAAACCTACCCTCACCTACTCCCTCTCCCCCTTCCCCTTCCCCTGAACCATTACCCCATTCCTACCCCTCTACCCTCATACTTTATATACATCTCAATGACACTATTTCAAAATGTCCATCATTTCATCCAGCATCTTGGTCCTCTGCTTGCCTGTCTTGGCTCTCGTTGCTCATTCTCGCCAGTCGTCTGCCCTCCACTGGTACTCGCCGCCATCGTAAGTTTTCTCTCCTGGAACTCGCCCCTGCAGCACACGTGGTCTCGCTCTGGTGCTTCCCCCCTTCCGGGAGATTAGCGAATCCCCAGTCCTTAAGTGCTCTCCAGGCCGCCTCCACACGATTGCACTCGTCTTGACTTCCCCTTGCAAGTTATCAGTAGTCCAAATGGAAACAGCCATTTATATCTCAAGTCCTCCCTCCGCAGGAAGGCCGTCGCCTCCTGTAGGTTTCGTCTGCGCTGAAGTGTGTCCATGGAGAGGTCTTGGAACACTTCCAGCTTGTGCTCCTCCCAGATGAGTTGTCGTGACATTCTAGCCGTCCTCAGGAGCTTTTCCTTTATTTTAAATGATCGTAGGCAAATCACAATATCACGAGGCTGATTAGCCCTTACGGGACCCAGTCCTCTGAGCCCTCTCTATTTGCAATTCCTGCTCTTCCTCCACAGCTTCTGCAGGAAAGGCCAATAAGAGCAGGGCCCTAAAGATTTTAATCGACACTTCCTCAGAGTTTTTATACTGGGCAATTTCTGGCAGGCCACGTATGCGCACATTGCATCGCCGAGACCGATCTTCCAGGTCCTCCAACTTCCTCTGCTGTTCGTCTTGTACTCTCCGCACTTCCTCCCAACCCTTCTGAAGTTCCTCTAGCGCCGTTTCTTGCTGCTCAAGCTGGTTCTCTGCCTCAGCTACCCGTGCTCCCAATTCCACAATATCGTGTCTCAGGGCTTGTATAGATTCTTTCAGTTCATTCTTGCCATCACTAATCTCCTTCTTTATCTCCTCCTTCATCTCCGACAACCACGTCTTGAGCAACTTTGCCATTCCTGGATTAATGTCCCTCTTTGCCTCTTCCTCCTGCTCCTCTGGGCATTCCACCTCTGCTCTTCCCTCGTGTTCCTCTTCTTTCCCTCTTCTCGGTGCTGCATACGGGGACTTGAACTCCGCCAGTTTCTTTTTAGCGGCCTGTCCTCCTTTGGCCTTCTCCATGTGTCCTCTGTTGCCCTCTTAGGTGGGCCCCTTATCCTGCTCGCCTTAACTCCGAGCTTTGGCTCTCGGTCCTGTTCCCCTGGACTTATCAGTTTAATCCTGGGATCTCTCCAATCACCCGGAGGCTTGCCGACACGCACTCTGTCCTCCTCACTGCCACCGACCACTACACCTTTCCGTGGCTGCTTTTGGGCCCCCGCTCTTCCACTCCACTACCCTTGACGTGTGCTGTATCCTCCGCTACTTCTTTCTCTTTATTTGAGCTGCTTTCTGCTGTTCGCGGTCCACACCGTCTTGCCTCCTCTCCCAGAAGTAACACTCCGCAGGCCCTCCTGCCTCTGCCTTCACTGTGTGGGTTCCTCCCATGGGACTGAGCTCCCACGTGGCTCCCCGCTGCCCCGTTCACCTCAGGGCGCCCTCCAGTTGTTCTGCAGGCCCACAGACGCCGGCTTTCCCGCACGGTACTGACACTGTCTTCTCAGCACTCTGCACTGTCCTTCGCGAGGTGCCGATCGCACCTTGTCTCAGCCTGCTCCTCTCTACGGCCTCTTTCACTTTGGGCCCAGGCTCTTCCGTCCCGGTGAAACTCTTCTGCTCACCGCCTGTCCCGGTCTACCGACCAGCGATCGCTCCTCTGCGCTCCCTACCAGGGGTCTCGCTCCACTGCCTCCTTCCGTCTGTGCCGCTCCGTTTTCACATTTAGGGGTTATTTCCCCCCTCAAATCGGCCGAAGACGGCGGAGCTTGGCGTTACACCGCCATTTACTCCGATGACGTCACCGGAAGTCCTTTTTTTTTTTTTTTTTTTTTTCTAAATGGTCAAGGGTGCGTGATTATCAGCCTTTCTCGGGATCAGAATTTGCCGTACTGGTGCAGAAATTATAGGAGAAAGGAATCTGCCTCCTCTCTGACCTGATAAGAGATGGATCCTGTTGGTTGTTGAGGGAGCTGGAGGAATGTCTGGGATTTAAGGTCCTCTACTATCAATATTTTCATCTTAGATTTTTTTTTCTAGAATGGCCAGGGATTGGGGAGCAGCTGGATTGGATGCTTACCTGGCTAGAAAGGCTCCTGTTTAGGGGGAATGGGAAAAAGGCACTATTTATCCAAATTATATAGGTTTTTGTTTTTAGGAGAGCAGCTCTCCTGTGCCGGCACGCGTACAGTGGCCTGGCAGAGCTGATTGCAGAGAGAATTGTCAGAAGAGGACTGGGAAAGTGTACATGATGGGGCCTATAGATGGATGGGGGTGACCTCCTGGAGACAAACCCACTTGCAGCTCTTGGGTCATGCCTATGTAACTACTCTTCTGCTGTATAAGGTATGGCAGAGGGCCACGGGGCAATGCTGGAGGGACTGAGTTGCTGTGGGCTCATTTTACCATATGTGGTGGGATTGCCTGGTAATCCGTAGTTACTGGGAGAGCATGGCCTTAGAGGTTAGTGGGGCAATAGGGGAGCAGTTGTTACTGGACCCTTGTGAGTGTTTACTGGGCCCTATAGGAGGAGCTGCACACAGTGGGGCTGTTACTCTGAGAGCCAAACTGTTAGTGGCACAGGTCACGCTGTCCTGGAAATGGAAGGAAGTGTGGGGCCCTGCATGTGGCAGACTGGTGGGGTAAAGTGGGCGAAGCTGGGGAGTTTGATAAGATGTCTCAGGAAATGCTGGGGGGAAAAAAGAAAGATGGGAGGAAATCTGGTACCCCTAGATGATGGCCAAAAGACACGGGAGTTAACATGGGGGGTCCCCTGTCCACAACCCTGATCTAAATGTGGGTCTGACTGTATGTCTGTAAATAGGGGGGCGTGGAGGCACTCCTGATGGGAATGCCACTATTGAGCAGTTGTTAGTTCTGTTGGTTGTTGGATTTAAGTTACTGTTTTTAATGTTAAACGCTCCAAGGGGCACATGCACTGGGTAGCTGGTGGGGATAAGGGGGAGTGTGGATACTGGGAAATTATTATTAACATGATGCATCCCGCCAGCATGCCTAGCCATGTTATGTATGTTTGGTTGCTGTAATGTTTGGTACAGAGTTCTGCTGAGTATTGTCATGGAAACTAGTGTCCCGTGCATTGGCGTGTATGTATTGGAGTATTATCCTTTTTGCTGGAATAAAAGCATAATTTAAAAAAAACAAAACAAAAAATCCTAGTGACAGTTTGCAACTGGTAGCCATCAAGGAACCACCATTACCAAGGCTCGTGAGGCCTTTATTTCAGGGCTGAGTCTTCCTTTCTTACTTCTGAAAATAAGCACCGGGCTCATGAAGATATTCTTGACTTTCCAGGATATATATTACAGAGTATGGCATGTTGGGAAATAGATGTTCCATGCCTCAAAACATATGAGAGCGCCAGATATTTTGCTGATTCCCTGCTGGTGGTTGTGTTCTTCTACCTATGTGTGGGTTTAGCTGTTGTGTCCTTGTCAGGTCACTGACATCTACCTTTGTTTTGTATTTGTTGGAGGTGAGAGTAAACCTACCACAGGCAGAGGCAGGCTAGCATGAGACACGTGGTTCTTGAGAGAGAAGAGGCAGGCAGGCAGGCAGAACCTTGGCAAGCAGCCCATCCTGTCACGACCTGGTGCGCACGCCTAGCCCACTCTACCAGTTCATAGCTCCAGTCCTGTGGCATTCCAGAATAAAGTCATTGCATCACAATTGCCTCGTGTGAAAACACCACAGATCGGAGAAAGCATTACGGACGGTGTTTGCATGGAGTCAGTTCGCGTGTCAATTTGGAGAGACAGCTGAATTGAAGTTGGAGAAAGGGTTGCTTCAGGGACAGCCTATGGAGTTCACTGTAATTAATCCTGATTTCCTTCAGTGGTGAGCCTGTAATGTGTGTGGGCAAGGAGAGGCAATGCACCTCTTCTGCAGACAGAGAATGAACTTTGTCTCGGGAGTTGGGAGATAGGAGGGGCAGTGTGGATGTCCTGTGTATCTATCCCACTTGCTGTTTCTCTATGGGATTGAGAGGGCTGTGTTATCAGAATGGGAACATTTACAGAGCCTTTTTTTGTCTATATCTTTTTCCCTGTTTAGACTTTGTTTGCTCTCTCTTCTCCTCTCAGAGGTCTTACTCTTTCCTCTTGACACGCTAGTACCGGGAGCAGGTTCTTGATCTTCCCCAGGCACCCAGTATTGGCAAGGATTGTCTTCTTGCACTGGACCCCTGGCAACAGCGTCTCCTCCATGCCACCTGAGCACGCACTTGGGTTTCCAGCCCTGGTGTTGTGTCCATACCCGGAATTGATATGCTTATTCGGGCATCCTGATGCTTTCAGTTAGAAGTGCTCTGTCCTGTTTCAGCACATTGAAAAACTGATTTTAGTTATTTTACTTGATATTTGAGAGGTAGCAAGCCTGGATCAGTTATTAGCTCAAGATGTGACAGCATCCAAAATGCCGAGCTACAGAGAGCCGCAGTAAGGGGGGGGGGGCAGTCCATTCTGCATATGAGAGAGACCCTAACCAAGCATCTTCCACAGTCATCTGACTGACATATGTGGTTCAGGTGTCCTCTGGTTTGGAACAGCTACAACATCCTTTAGCAGGGGAGCAAAGGTATCCAAATAGTCTCTCCTTTGTCCTTGCGTGTGTGACTGCAGCAGAGGAGCATTTGGGAGAAATGGAAGATGAAATCATACAACAGGAGCTAAACAAGCAAGGGATGTATCTTGGCCAGTCTGTATCTGCTTTGTGAAACTGCTTAGAAGATGTGGGAAGTGGAAGGCACGTTTAGATAAAGATACTGTCTTAAAAGTGGAGTAGATTTGCATGCATTCTGGTTTATGCCGAGTCACCTTGAGATAACTAGGATGTATTGCTTCAACAGGTGAAGGACTCTGGTGTCCTAGGATTTCAGCATATTCCAAATTGTCGCCACCTCACCCCCATTTTTTTTAACCTACCAAGTACTGTATATGGGGGAGAGAATACTGTTAGAGAAAAGGGAGGGAAGTATATGAAACTTAAGGGAGAGGCAAAAAATGCACAAACCACAAAGAAAGAGGGTCACAAAAGGCAAAATAATGTATATGCTGGAACCAAATCAAAATTGGCTATATATCATATCATGTGTGTGTTTTCTATAATATATATCTATAAACACACACTTGATATATAGCTGATTATGAACTTTATCGCCAGGAATTTGTCCAACCTCTTTTTAAATCCAACTACACTATGTGCTTTTTACCACATCTTCCATATTCATCAAAGTCACTTCTAGACACACAGGAGCATGGGCAGAGCTAATCGGAGTCCCTCTTACCATCCCAATATTTAATTACTCATTCTGTTCTCAGGGATATTGCATGGCTCTCTAATCCCATTGAGATGTGAGCTCTTTCTTTCTTTTGGCATTAGACAGGTAAATACGCCATCCCTATGCTAAACTGTCTGCATTGAACTACACATTATCCAGTTTAAACAGTGAAAAACAAAACAAAACCCTAATGCTGCTTAATACATGGGTTCTGTGTAGTGTACTCGCCTAAAAACAATCACCTTACAAGCTTTGGTTATGCCTTCTCTTGAGTACTTGGCTTGGAAAGCATCGGTCATCTTATGTACCATTTATTTGTATTTGACATACCTTTCATGATAAAAACAAAGTAGTGTTACTCATGGGCTTGTACAATACAGAAGCTAATAAATGTAAAAAAACCAGTACTAAAAACAATGAAAGGGGGGGTATTGCAAATTCATATTTTATTCTTTCACCCTGCCCCCCCATCCCCCCTTCAGGGAGCAGAAGAGCAGTTATCTTTTGGTTGCAGCTCTGCCCTGTTACACTAATGCAAAAGCATGCAGTCTTTTCAAGGAAACATCACGGCCATTCATTTATTATCAGACCCTTTGGAATAGCTTGCCTATGACTGTTAGGGCTAGCATATTGGCTACTGTAGCACTGGCTTGTATTTGACTATCATTACATTGATAGTGGTCCAGATTTTCCTCCATACCTACTTTTGAAACTGGCTTCAACAAACCACAGCAAAGTCATTTGGGTTACAAGAGCTATCCATTATTCCACATGCCAGTTGCCCTTGCATCCTTAGCTTGGAAACCATCCATGTGTGGCTGATTTGTCCTGCTTGCCCAAGGAGAAAGTGAAGTTACTTAGCTGTAACAGTTTGCTGTGGACAGCAGGACAAATCCGCCAGTCTCTCCCACCTCCTCCTTACGTTTGAAGTTGTTTGCAACAATGTTAGACTATAGAGGGGACACAATGGGCACACAGGTCAGATACACTTGTGCATGCCCAGAAAAGCTGTCTAGGGTTTTTTCTAGACTTGGAGAGCATGTCCAAACTAGCGCAGTCACCTGTATGTGGCTGATTTGTCCTGTTGTCCATGGAGAACTCCTATTACAAGTTAGTAACGTCACATTTTTGTCTGTCATCATGTGTTTAATTTGTTGTAGTAAAGGGGTGTTGACTCATGGCGACCCTCTGGATAGTTGTCCTAAATTGTGTTCGGTCTTCAGTCAGGCACTCGATGTTGATAGAGTGACATCCATAGCTGCCGTTTGTTGTATCGTGGTCTTTATCATTTACTATGTTACTGTGATCCATCTCATTGCTGGCCTTCCTCTTTTGCATTGACCTTCAATCTTGCCAAGCATGATGTCTTTCTCTAACAATCTCTCTCTTCGTATGATGTGTCCAAAGTTCGAAAGTCGAAGTCTAAAGAAAGTTTAGGTTTGATCTCCTGAGTACTGACTGGTTTGTTTTTTGGGAAGTCCATGGTATACACAGTATTCTTCGCCAGTACCATGATTCAGAGGCCTTGATTTTCTTCTCTGTGTTTTTTTTCACTGTCCAGCTTTCACAGCCATATGATATTGTGAAAATATCATGGCTTGGGCAAGTTGGTTCTTTGTATGGAGAGAGAAATCTCTGCTCTTAGGCTATGAAGGACCTAGATAAGATTCTTATCTGCCAAAAGCAATGTGTCATTGGATTTCTTGACAACTTGTCTGTCTTATCTTTATTGATCTAAGCAGGTTAAAGGTGTCTACCATTTCTATTTCTTCTCTATCAACAAACTTAATGATTTTTACCAGTTATCTTGACGTTTAAGATGCAGGCCCATTTTGCAATGATGTCAACGTGGAAGATGGCTGCTTGAAATTTTATTCTGGCTGGCCCGACGAAGAATAAGCTAAAAAATAAAAAGCGAGCCTAATCAGTAAAAGCAGAGAAGAGTGGTGCCTGGAGAGAGGGGAAAGTATGAACGATGGCCGTGCAAGGAAAAAGTTAGTATGAAAGACTTTATAATCGCAGCGCCAGTCAGTGTAGAAGCTGCGGGCGCAGGAAGAAAAAAACAGGCAGGAAAGTGATGTCACCAGACAACAGGCCACCCGACTGGGAAGCTCGATCCCCCAATAGATAGCCCAGCATCAGGAAGTACACATCAAGTAACATTCCAGAAAGAGGTGCAAGCATGGTTCCTAGATTTAAAAGCTGACATCTCACAAATAAAAGCAGATAAGTTCTCAGGCTGTCTATGCCTGCTACCATAAGCTGACGGAGCTAGGGAATCGGGTGGAAATAGTGAAGGAGAGGCTAGATGAGTATGCAGAAGCGGCTGGGGTCCTCAAAACCAAGCTATAGGCCCTAAATCAACAGCGTGAAAATCTGGAAGACAAGCTTGAGGACATCTAATTGCTCGTGGAGGAGCAATTTACGGTTCAGAGGGATTCCAGAGGGAGACCCCTATACCAATTGCACAGCAGTACAGGGACATTTAGAAGGCGATCCTGCAAGCTGCGGAGGAGAGTGTAGAAGGCCTAGATCTTCATATTGATTGGGCACACCGGGTAATGAGTCCACAAAAGCAAACGACAACACACCTCGGGACATAATAGCTTGCTATCATGATTACAGCAACGGATGCTTAACCGGGCAAGAGCAGCAGGCCCTTTTCAATGAGGATCATGCTGCATAGAACTGTACGCAGACCTGGCCCAGTACACCCTTCTGAAGAGGAGACGGATGAAGGATGTCTTGCTTCAACTCTGGGAGAAAGGAGTATGTTATCAATGGACTTTTCCATTTAGAATGAGTTTTTTTTTATTATAAAGGCCAAAGGTTGAGAGTGCGATCTACAGAGGAAACTATCTGTGCTTGTACAGATGCCGGAATGACTGGACTTGACGATGGCTAATGCAACCTGGAAAGAACCCTCCCACTGGCAACAAGTTGCACATGTTCTCTGCAGATTACGATGCCAAACTGATACACCAGAGCAGCGGAGAAAAGACAACATACCACCCTGAAAAGCTGGAGAAGCAGGGGGAGGGGGTAAAACCCCATTTGTCCTTTAGTTTCTCTGGAGGCTTGGAGGCATTAGCTGAGAGCCTGTTTAAGAGACTTGATTAAAAGTGTTATTGTTTACAGTTGAAGGTTAATGGGTTAAAGAAGGGCTAAGCGGGAAGGGGAAGGAGAGGGGTGGAAAAGGGAGCTTGTGTTTGGAAAACAGGAGGGTGAAAGTGGGAAAGGGCTGGGGAGGGGGGAAATGGGCTAGATGGATAAGATGGGAAGTACAGTAGGGTATAGCATACATCAGTAGATGTGTCGAGGCCAGCCCAGCTATCTTTAAATGCTGGCGATGGCCCAGGCCATCTGAGGAGGGACTGGTGGATGGCCAACTAGAAGGAGAGAGGGATGAAGGGACAGGGGAGAGGGTGCAACTAGAGAAAGGGAGTGGGAGGGAGAAAATACACAATAGGTGAGTTAAGAATTGTGACACTAAATGTGACATGCTTAAATTCACCCTTTAAACGCCAAAAAAATCTATAAAGAGATGGCACGAAAAAAGGCATCAATCTTTTTGCTACAAGAGACCCACCTGCTAAGAGATCATGAGGTCTTGGTGGCCCCAAGGGATATAACGTAAAACTATTTGCATCAAATACAAAGGAGCAGAAAAAGGCGGCATAGTGATCATGGTGGATGCAAAGTTTAAAAGTAGAGCTCCACACAGTGATCTGGGACAAAGGAGGGCATTACTTACTGGTGCGAATGAAGATAGGAGAAGAATGCTACTGTGTGATAAATGTGTATGCTCCTACTGGGACACAGAAGGCCTTTTTGGATGAGCTTACAAAAACAGTGGCCTAGATAGGGGAGGGGAGAACAATATGTTGGGGAGAATTTAATATGACATGGGACGCCGGGAGAGACATAACAGGAAGGCAGGGCGTACATAAGACTGATAGGACTCGATACCAAAGGTTTGTGAAACAACATGGTCTATTTGATGCGTGGCATTTCCACAATCCAGGCAGGCATCGGTTTTCATTCTGTTCCCTGGTACATAGATTCTACTCTAGAATAGACGTGCTGTGGGTCGGGAGGGAAATAGCAGGAAGGATTCAAGGAGCAGAAATGGAGGCGATCACCTGATGGATCATGCACTGGTGATAGTGAAACTATCGGTGAAGGGGGAAGATAGAGGACTACAATTTTGGAAATTGAATGAGGCACTACTGGAAGACAAATGGGTAGTGAATGAGATAGATTGAATGATAATGGGGAGGTGGGATGGAGAACAGAGTGTGGGGTGGGTTTAAAGCAATCCTGCGATCTGTCTTGGGGGGGGAGGGATGGAGAGAGGCAGGAGCCCAAAAGGGAGGGGGGATAATAAATAATAAAATGTGTACATAGTTTTGCTGGATAGACCATAAGCATCTGTTTTGGTATGTTTACAACTGGATTTGATATTTGTGCTTTTCTTGATTCAATAAAACATTACAAATAAAGCTGTCCTGAGGGGGGTATTGGTTAAATGGGGGGCAAGGATAAAGAGTGAGCGAGAGACGCAGGAGGTACAGTTGTGACAGCAATTTGTAAACCTGGAGGAGTGCGGGACTTTGAAGAAATTAGGAATCTGTACCATTTAACAGAACAAGACATATCCTTACCTACAAGTTGGGGCCACCTTACAGCAAAGTGACCAGTAGAAAGACACATGGACAGAGGGAGGATGATTTGAGGGCAGTTATTTAGGCTCACTGGGTAGGAAGGAGGTCCTATCACGAATCTATAGAGGATTAACTATGAGGGAACCTGAACAATTAAACTACACAATTAAATGGGAAAAGGATTTAGAGGTGACATGGGATATATCTGAGTGGGAAATAATTGTACAAGACATAGTGAAATTGTCAGTGGCCACTTCAGTACAGGAAAATGGCTATAAAATGTTAATGTAGGTGGTATTTGACCCCAGAGCAAATGTATAAGGCACAAATGTGGCAATCGGATGACTGTGGGGGAAAGAGAACTTTGATGCATATGTGGTAGACATGCCCAGTGATTCAGCAATACTGGGGGCAGATTATAGCTATAATTGCAGAAATCACTGGTCAAATACTACCCGGTCTTCTGAAAGGTTCCTGCTCCATAAGAGAGAAAGCACAGAGTTGGCAGGGAAATGGGCAGTAGTGAGGCACTGTACTGTGACTGTGTGATGCGAAATTGATACACATCGGAATAGAACGCACACACCACAAATGGCTGCATATGCTAGACGCCTGGCTAACTTGTATTTTATGCACAAACTGACGGGGTTAAAAAAGGGAGGAAGTGGAGTACCAATGGGAGGGGGTATGGAGGTGGTTGAGGATATGGCAAGTAAAGGAAAATGAGATTAAATAGTAAAAAGGAAGGCATAATAAAGCGAAGAGCCGTAAGGATGTAAAATAGAGGTAAGAATATACAATTCTTTATTTATTTAGTGTACACTTATATCCCGCTACTTCCAGCGATCAGCAGCGGTTTGCTATACATAACAGTATGGTTGTACAGGCCATGGATTAAAACATACATAATGATTCAGTACAGGACACAAACATTCAGATTACAGGTTTACACTTGATTGCAAGACATTGATTACACAAGTATGTACATATTTACAGGTTGTCGGAGTCTATAGGTGTTTGACGTGTAGTGCTCTTTCCTTGTGCATGGTGAAAGAGTTTATGTGGGATTGAAGTGTGTCTGGAAAAGATGCGTCTAGCTTTTTTCTGAATACCAACAGGTCACTGATTGCTCTCAGTTCGCATGGTAGTTGGTTCCATAGCAGTGGCGCTATGAATGAGAGCGCTCGGTTGCTGGTGGTTGCAGTGACAGCTCTCAGGCTAGCCGGAACAATGAGGGTATTGAGGTGTGTGGTTCTTCTGCTTCTGTTATTTGGCTGCGATGTGATAAGGGCATTGAGAAACGAGGGTGCTATATTATGAATGAGCTTGAATGTGGTGATTAGGATTTTGTATTGTATGCGTGCAGTGATGGGGAGCCAATGTAGGTCCATTAGAATTGGTGTGATATGTTCCTTCAGGCCTTTCCTCATGATTACTCTAGCTGCCACATTTTGCGCCATTTGGAGGATGTTGAGGTTTTTTTTAGGCAACCCTTGTAGTATGGCGTTGCAGTAGTCCAGGTGAGGAATGATGAGGGCTTGTGCAATGGTCCTAAAATCTGAGTGCTCTATGATGCTACGTAGTGGGTGCAAGACTTTTATTTTGTGGAAAATGGCTCGATTGGTAATTCGGAGATGCTTTTCCATCTTTAGGTTGCAATCCAGTGTCACGCCCAGGTATTTTAGCTCGCTCTTTGTGGCGTAGACGTTATTGTTCATGGTGACTGTAGGTGGTGGGTTGAAATCTGTTTTTTTGGAAATGAATATCACTTCGGTCTTTTTGTGATTAATGGCCATGTTATTCTGTTGCAGCCAGAATTGTAGCTCACTGAGGCATTTTTCCAGTTGACTGATGTTCGGGTTGTCTACATCAAGTTGAGTGTAGAGCATTAGGTCATCAGCATAGATGTGATAACTGATCTGGTGTTCCTGGAATGTTTTACAAACTGGCCGTAGATAAAGGTTGAAGAGGAGGGAAGACAGGGCCGAGCCTTGAGGTATGCCTTGAGTTTGGGGGAAAGTTGCGGCCTTCTCGTTGTTGAAGTGGACTTGCTGCATTCTTAGGAAAGGTTGTAAACGTGGGAGGGGGAGAACAGGAGGGAATTGGAAAAGGAAGGAAGCATTGTTACTAAGTTCAGTATGGTGTAAATTTAATTAGGCCTTGTTAATGTGCTATTGGAGTGTGAAGTGTGTATAACTTTAATAAAGAATGGAAAATGGAAAAAAAGATGCAAGTCCATTTTAAGACTATGTTCCTTGAAATTAAGAAATAATGTTTTTGATTGTCTTCACCTTCAACCAATAATATGGTATCATCAGTATAGCGAAGGTTGTTGAGTCTTCCACCAATCTTCAGACCTTTGTCTTCATACAGTTCTGCTTCTCTGATGATTTGTTCTACAGGGAGGGTAAAGTATGCAGCCTTGTCATGCACCTTTGCTGATTCTAAGCCATTGTTTCTCCTTGTTCTGTTAGTTCTCTTGCACAACCTTTATATTGATCAAGAAGCAACAATTCGATTAAGTGTTCAAGTATACTCATGCTGCTAAATGTGACCCAGATTTTCTCTTGGTTTACACACTTGCTATAGTCAATAAAAACACACAGATATCCTTTTGGTATTCTTTTGTCTTTTCTCTCTCTCTTTCTTCAGCATGAATCAGTGTTTTCAGGCCTCCGTTTCAGATTAGTTTCATTAGGCAGCGCGTCAAGTTTAGTTTCCCACCGCAGGATGATGGCCGGCAAGTTGGACTGTGTCAGATGTGCAAGTAGGCAGTCAGCTCTCCTCGATCGGCCTCTGCCGGGCCTGTGAGGCAGAGGACTGCAAAGCTGGAACACCATTTTGGGAAGCGCCGTTTATTGGAGGGGTTTCTCCGTGCTTGGAGCCAGCAGGGGGCCCCAATTCAGTGACTGTGCTAACCGCGGCTCTCGCCCTTTAGTAGGAACCATGACTATGGCAGTCGAGACATTGCAAAGAGCAGTGGCTTAAGGGGGATCAGTCTTGACATCCAGAGCTTTAGGTGGCTTGGAGATACCGGAGGAAGAGCTGGGGTCAGAGCATTCTTAAGGGATCCTCTGACCCCAAAGAATGGGGGCAGATGAAGGGCCCGGGAGTCTTCGGGAGGACTTCTTACCAGCGGGGGATAATCCCAGTATCATGAGTCTTCCGAGGGAAGAACTGGTATCTATAATTGCAGACTCGCTAGTTGAGTTAAACCTCTCTGTGGAAACCCCGGTGGCGGATCCTCCTTTGTTACAAGGGATCCGTAGATCAGAGACACTTTCCATTGCACCGAGCCCTGATGTAGATGATTGACTTGTAGTGGGACTCTCCGGAGGCAAGATTTCATGGCGCAAGGGCCATGCAATGCCTCTATCCAATCTCTGCTGTGGAACAGGAGAATGTTCAACTGCCAAAAGTGGATTCCCTGGTGTCAGCAGTCACAAGTGGACTACTGTTCCGTTGGAAGGGGGTGCTGCACTGAAGGACCCTCAGGATAAGAAGTTAGAGACACTTTTGAAGCAGGCCTTCGAGATGAATGCGTTAGGCTCCGCATACCGAAGCCTGCAAAGCCATGTAGCGTGGGCCTGCGTGCACTGGGTTCAGGGGCTAACAGGAGTGGTGATGGGGTTCGTCGCTGCTCTCCCAGAGTCGATGAGGCTAGACTCCGGGGTCACTTACTCAGCGGATGCCTTCTATGACTTGCTTCAGCGCAGGGTATGGCCTCAGTTGTAGCCGCTCAGCGTTTGCTCTGGCTGTGGAGTTGGTCTGCAGATGTCTCTTTCAAGCAGCGCCTGAGTAGGCTGCTTTTTTGGGGCAAGCTCCTCTCAAGACCCAGAAGCTGGCGGCCTCTTTGGGAAAGGGCCATTCTTGGGACCTCCGTATATTCAGGGTGATGAGATTTGCGCCTTATCAGAAGTTCGCCTATCAGGCTAAAGGGCAGTCCTTTCAGGGCAGAAGAGGTTCTGGAAGGAGCTCCTTTGCCAGTACAGGGACGGGATGGTGGCTAAGAAGTCCCAATGAGATGAAGGTGGGGGGGGGGGGTCGCTCAGGCAGGGCCTGTACCGATTGGTGGACACTTAACAGCAATTTTACCCGGCCTGGGTCCACCTTACCTCCAACCGGTGGGTGCTGGAGGTCATTCGCGAGGGCTATGCTCTGGAATTTGCCTTTCCTCTTGTGGATGCCTTTCTGGTGTCAGCTTGTCGGGTGCCAGGAAAGGTGCAGATGGTCTCAAACACTCAATCGATTGATCCAGCTGCAAGCAGTCGTACCCGTTCTGCAGGAACAGTTGAGGCAGGGGCGTTATTCTATTTACTTTGTGGTACCCAAGAAGGACCATTTCAGGAAGCAGTTATTGGAGGGGTTTCTCCGCGCTTGGAGCCAGCAGGGGGTCCCAGTTCAGCGACAGTGCTAACCGCAGCTCTCGCCCTTTTAGCGGGAGCCACGACTATTTTGTCATCTTCAATGGCAGGTCCTTTTGACCCATCCTCTATCTCAAGTATGTCAGTCGAGCGTTGCGTATCCCTCACTTTCGGATGGAAACCTTGTGGTCCGTGGATTGTAGCGGTGTGTCAGGGCGAGGTTTCTTGCCTCCCTAGACCTCATGGAGGCCTATTTGCATGTCCCCATTTGGGTGGAACATCAGCATTTTTTACATTTCACAATCCCCAGGGGACATTTCCAGTTTCAGGCTCTGCCATTTGGCCTCACCACAGCGCCACAAACTTTCACCAAGACCTTAGTGGTGATCACAGCCCAGTTGAGGAGCGAAGGGGTACCATTGCCATCCCTAACTGGATGACTGGCTCATTTGGGCAAAGTCGTGCGAGGAGAACATTGTAGCCACGCAGTCTGCAACCTGCTCGGGAGTCTGGGCTGGGTAGTGAATGTGGCCAAGATCCACTTAACACCCTCCCAGAGTCTTCTGTACCTCAGAGCCTGTTTCAGCACATTGCAGGAATGGTATTCTGCCGGCAGAGAGATGCCTGAAGATTTGGCATCAAACCCGCCAAGTTTTGAGAAAGTGGTCGCAGTCGGCATGCTCCTACCTGCAGATGCTGGGGTCCCCGACGTCTACTCTGGACCTGGTCCCATGAGCAAGAGCTCACATGCATCCCTTGCAGAGGGCACTGCTCTCTCGGTGGTCACCTGTGCGTCATTCACTCTCGCACCAACTTCTGTGTCTGGAGGTGCACACCAGTCTGGCGTGGTGGTTATCATAGGCTCACATGACCAGAGGCATGCCACTAGAGCCGCTGGGGTGGACACTGGTCATGACAGATGCCAGTCTTTCCAGCTGGGGAGCGCACTACAAGGGGCATATTACATAGGGCAACTGTTTATTCATGTTTATTCAGTTACTTTTTATACCACCCCCCCCCCCCCATAACATCAGGGCGGTTTGGAATATTCCAAAAACGTAAGAAAATGAGGCTAAAGCCCCAGAGGTGAAGGAACTACAATTTTCCATAGGAAAGAGGGAAGGAAGATGCAGTCATACAAAACATTCAAAAAGAAAATAGTAGAAACAGGAGATTAGGGGACAGCAGAGGGAAGGTCAAAAGCCGAGGAGAAGAGGTAGGTCTTCAGAAGGGAATGAAACTTGGGGTAGCATTCCTCTAGGCGAAGTGCAGTAGGAAGGGAGCTCCACAGGGAGGGGCCAAGGTAGAAGAAGGCTGATTGCCAGGTGGATTGCAGGTGTGCATGGGTAGGGGAAGGGAGCTGGAGTCGGTTGACATGCACCGATCAGAGACTTCGGGGGGGGGGGGGGAGAGAGTGTGAAACACAAGAAGGTCTGCCAGCTACTGAGCTCTGAGTGTAAATGGCTTGGTGCCCAAGGCGCAGTGGTCCATGAACAAGCTGGAAATGCGAGCCGTGAGGCTGGCTCTCCTGGAGTTTGAAGAGTTCCAGCACCAAGCAAGGAGTATTATTGGACAATGCCTCAACAGTGGCCTACATCAGTTGGCAGGGAGGAACAGGCAGCGCCATTCTGGCAGAGGAGATAGTAGGTGGAGGTCAGTCTTGCGCAGTTATTTATTTATTTTATTTTATTTATTTAGACAGTTTTGTATACCGCCTTATCCTTCAATCAAAGCGGTCACAACACAATTGGGGGATACATTTAACACGCAGGGATACGAGACACATACACTAATACTTACAGGGAACATGGGCAGTGGAGGGTTAAGTGGCTTGCCCAAGACCACAAGGAGCATCTGTGGGACTAGAAACGCCAGTCCTTCCGGCCCAAGGTTGCTGTCCTCTAGTGGGATTTGAACCCCCGACCTTCCGGCCTGAAGTACCTTGCCCCAACCACTAGGCTACTCCTCCCTCCAGTAGTTAACGGCAGCACATGTAACAGGCAGACTTCCTAAGCAGATATCAATTGGGTCCGGGGGAGTGGTCCTTGGTGGATGCGGTCTTCATGCAGATAGCTCTACGCTGGGGCAGACCTACGCTGGATCTCATGGCGTTAGCAGAGAATGCCGAGGTGGAGCAATTTTCCAGCAGACGCAGGGAGCAAATATCAGAGGGTCCTGACGCGCTGGTTGAATGCTGGCCTGTGGAGGGTCTGCTTTATGCCTTCCCTCTGTGGCCTTCATAGAACCCTTGTTTCAGCGCAGAGAGGCCCATGCAGGTCTAGTGATCGTAGTAGCCCCGGATTGGCCCCGGCGTTTATGATATGTGGATCTGGTGAGGCTGGTGATGGACAAGTCATGGCGGTTGCTGGTGTGACTGGACCTCTTGTTGCAAGGTCCAATCTTGATGCCTCAGGGGGATTGAGTCTTGCTTACAGCTTGGCTCTTTAGAGGACATCCTTGAGGCGTAGAGGATATTTGGCGCTGGTCAATGCCACCTTATTAGAAGCAAAGCAGTGGTCGACATCCTAAGCTTATGTGCGTGTCTGTGGGGTCTTTAAGGCATGGTGTGAGCAGAAGCTTCATTCGTCCTTCAGAGCTTCTATTCCAGATGTCTTGGCCTTCCTACAGGATGGCTTTGAAAAGGGCCTAGCAGTAAACTCCCTTTGGGTGCAGACTGTGGCATTAGCATGTTACCGAGGATGAGTTCAGGGGGTCTCATTGGTGGCTCACCCAGATGTCATTTGATTTTCTCCAGGCGGTCAAGCTTCTGCGGCTGCCCTTGCTGCTCTGTATTCCCTCTTGGGATCTCATCTTAGTTCTTGGCACACTCTCAGAAGTGTTGTTCAAGCTTCTGGCAACTGTGTCCCTCAAAGACCTTACCCTGAAGGTGATTTTTCTGGTGGTCATTTGTTCGGTTCAATGGATTTTGGAGCTACAGGCTCTGTCCTGTAGGGAGCTTTACCTGCTTCTGGCAAAGGACCCGGTAGTCTTGCATATGGTGCCATCCTTCTTACCTAAGGTGGTTTCACCTTTTCATCTCAATCAGACTGTAGTTCTATCAGTCTTCTCTAGGGACACAGGGTAGCAGCTCCGTGCTCTAGATGTGCGTCAGGTTCTCGGTCGTTACTTGAGGGCCACGGAGGTCTTCCAGAAGATGGATTTCTGTTCGTCCTCTTCGGAGGTCCTCGAAAGGGGAAGGCAGCATCAAAGGCCTCCATTGCCAGGTGATTAAAGGAGGTAATCACGTCTGCATATCTCTTGAAGGGCAAGACAGTGTCTACGGACTGTGGGCGCACTCCACCAAGGCACAGGCAGCTTCCTGGGCCGAGAGCGCTCTGGTTCCACCAGCGGATATTTGCAGGGCGGCCACAGGGGTGTCCTTGCATATCTTTGTATGTCATAAGCTGGATTTACAGGTGCATGCGGAAGTGTGTTTTGGATGTCATGTGTTGAAAGCTGGGCTTACCGGTCCTGCCTGTGTTTGAGTACTGCTCTGGTACATCCCAGGAGTCTGGACTGGACTGTAGGGACATCATGGAAGGTAAAATTAGACTTAGCTGCTAGTTATCTTTACATTAGGACCTACAGTCCAGTCCATAAACCCACCCATCTCAGTTATGGTGGCAGGCCCATTTTTAAGATGGTTAGTCTATAGGGTACTGTGCTTTATCCTCCGGTTGTGTCGAAAGAGTGGATAATCTGCTGAAGGATTGGGTTCCAGAGGCAGGAGATCTCAGAAGTAGCCTTGGTCTGCTTGGGTTGTACTGAGTCACCACTGGAGGTTTGAAAAATGTAGTTGTACATAGTTGGCCGTTGGGCTGGTGTGTGTTCTTAGATTCTGCTTTGTTATTGGAATACTAGCTTGGTGGGAGGAGTAGCTTGCTCCTTATGCTGTGACATCACCAAAAGCTAGAATGTTCAGTCTCCATCTGCTGAAAAAGGGACACAACCTAGGAATCTGGACAGGACTGTAGGTCGCAATGGAAAGAAACTTAGCAGTTAAGTCTAATTTCACCTTTTGGAGAAATTGCCCCCAAAAGTTCATTACTTTGTTTTTTCAGCCTTATATCATTCTGCAGATTTTTCTTAATATTTTGTTGTCTTTTAATACGTAATACTTTAGCCTGCACTATATTTATCTGATTTTTAAATTGTGAACCTTCTTTTTGTTTAAATTTTACAAGCAATAGCAAAATTGCTGAAATGAAAATAGCAGCAATATCCAGTTCAAATACAATTCAGGGGAAAATAAATACAGCACCTCTCCTTAAATAGGCCACAAACAAAGGGGCAGAGGATGCTTTTCTAACTTGTTAGCATTTTACTGTTTTCTTTGTTTATACTGACCAGGGGGATGGTAGGGTACCCCCATTGCTATAGTCTTCACCATTACTCATGGGAGTTTCTAGCCATAAATATTCAATAGTGCATTTTCTTTCCTGTAGGACTTTTGTCCTACTGGTTTCTGTGCCATCCTTAACATATAACACCACCCTTAGCCAATTAGTTCTGCTCAGTTGTTCCCTGGTATTGTTGCAGCGAAGCGCACGCAATGGATAAAACCAGGAGTCAGTTCGAAGATCCAAGCCAATTTATTGTGCACAGTCTCAGGCAAATGTCACAATCAAAATGGTCTGAGCAATGGAGTCCAGTAAACACCTTTTATACCTTTCTTCTTCAGTTTAATACAGTCAAACTTTCTATTGGTCATACTGACCCTTGCACCCATCCAATTAGGATCTCTCTGTGGGCCCAGTACTCTGTTCCCCCTGCTCAGAACTCTCTAACAAAGGCACAGTTCTAAACTTTGATACTTTTCTCCTACAAGGTCGTTGCTTAGCTTAGAAAATGTGTGAATACAGAGCATTGGTACATGTCTGTCATCAGCATAGAATATTCAACAAAGGACTTATACAACCTTATCAAAAAGCAGTTTAAAGCTGTTTCTCTAACTTATACTGACTTTGGTCTTTCTCAGCATTCTTATTCTTAGGTGGGGGCTGGGACTCAGGCCTAGCTCACAGGCCTCTCATATAGTTACAGGCTACCCTAGGCCATAGCCTACCACATTCCCCCCTTTGATTATTCTCACCCGCAAGTGAGTAAGGGTGAGAATCAAATCACACATTACACTTGATCCTCAGCATCATCATGTTGGGGTACAAGGGAATATTGCCACATAGCTAATACTTTTGTAGCTGCCTTACGTTCTACAACACTATCAATAGTTGAGTTCAACATGCGTAAGCATAGGGGTAGGAGACATGGGAGAAACAAGCAAATAGCCAATATGAATAGGACAATGAGTACAAGTGTTTTCAGGCCGCCCATTCCTGAAAACAGAGAACCAAACCATCCATCGAGTTGCAAACCATGCCATGTCTGAACTGGTACATAGGTTTGCTTTCTCATATGATTGGCTATATCTTCTACTACTTGTCATTCATTATCAATTTGCAAACAGTTAGGGGCTTGTTTACAAAGCCGCGGTAGCGGTTTGCGATCGTAATCGGAGCCGCGGCCCCATTGATTTCAATGGGGCCGCGGCTGCGATCGCGATCGCGAACCACTACCGCGGCTTTGTAAACAAGCCCCATAGTTAAATTCAGCTTCTCACATACTCCTCCTTCAGCAGCAAGTAAATAATCTAATGCTAAGCGATTCTGATAAATGGCTGTACGCATCTGCGTGGCTTGTTTAGCTAACAGGGTTAGTGCTCTACTAGTTTCATTAGTTATTATTTCTACAACAGCTTGCAAACGTATAATACAATTTAACATATACACAGTGGTGCGGTAACCCCAAGAGCCATCTTGTGCCCAGGTGGCAGGTCCATAGTAGGAAACGATTCTCTCCGGGGGCCATTCTTCAGATGTTGCATCCCATTTGTCCCATTGGCCTATCTTCAAGGCCTCTCGTTTCTGTCGACTCTTGTATACAGGAAAACCCAGTCGTTCGCCATGGGAACTGGGCAGAAGAAAGAAAGAAGGTCTTATTGTCCCCAAAACATACGCACCTCCCCAGTTGGCAGGGAGTCTAGCATATGCTCGAGTTCCGCAGATCCAATATAGTCCAGGTGGACCTTGCCAGTTATTGTGAGAAGCAAGATTTGTCCATAACCTGGCAAGGTTAGGAAAGATGATCAGAGGATTGGAGGGTTCTGGGGCATTGGTTCCTCACCACCAGGATGTCTTTCTGGTAGTAGCATTATAGTACTTCTGGTTCAAACAGACCAACTGCCCCACTTGTATAGTCAATTGTGGTCCAGCTCGAGCAAAGCACAGGTTTCCAACAATGGGGCTAGCTAGGACCCATTCACTGGTAGCAGTGTGCAGATCAGTTTGGTTATAGGGTACAGAATAGTTCAGTTCTTGTGCCTCCCAGGGCCACTGGTCTCCCATCTGAGTTCCTCCACAGAAAAGACAATCAGAGACATGAAGGCTGGATGCTACTGCTCCAGCCAATTCAATGAACAAATTTCGAGAAGTGTGGGGAATTACAAACTCTGCTTTCATAACCTCATAGAAGGTATGATGTATTCGGTAAGGTGAAGAGACATGAGTTTTCGTAATAAGCTGGATATATACAATTGTCCCAGGGTCAGATCCACTTCCTGCAATACGTAGACCGAACCAGAATCCTTGCTTCCACTGGCTCGGGTCAAGGATGAGAAGTCGTAGGGGATTACAAGCACTTTTCTTGCACTTCTTAGGTTCTAGTAGGGGTAATCTTTCCAGTTTCGCCTTGCGATTATCTCCAGTTTGTCCAGTAGGGCTACCGGACCAGGTAGCATAGTACACACAGCCCCATTTTGGGCAGAAATAGTCATCTTTTGATGGTTTTCCATAAGTGGTTGGAGAATGTACCCCAGTGCATATTCCCCATCTGTATGCACCTTCAGGACACATGTACTTGTCATCATAGTAGTAAGCTTGTTCCCATGATCCGCACCTGTAATAGTCATTTCTGTTTATCAGGTCACAAGCATCAAAATACAGGGACGCAGGTTTGGTGGGATCAGAGAGTTGAGTTGTAGCATTTATGAGGGCTCCATCTTCATCATTCCATCGTAGTTCCTAGACGTAGTAAGAAGGATTCTGTCGGGGTCTAAAACAGGTACGAGTCTTTCCATTCGTATAGACATTTAGTTCTGTACCATTATACATGCACTGACTGACTTTACCAGTGCAAGTGTAGTAAGAGTGATAAAGTAAAGTTTGGGTGCTCTTCATCCCAGTTCGGGTGGTGGTTATACAGGCTGCACAAGGAGGCAGGGCAAGAGTTGTTTCCAGGGGACCCAGGGCTACCGCAAAGATGAAACAATAATACGCAATCATCATGATCATAGTCTCTTAGTCTTTGATAATAGATAACTGAGATGTTGAAGGTTGATTATTCTCTTTGTAGTGTGAGTCGTAATGGTGCTGCAGGATTAGTGATCGAAGTCCAAGGACGACTCTCAGGAACTGCTGCTGGTTTGACTCAACTGTGATGAATCCAGGAATCGATCTCCGCTACCTTAACCACTGTGGCTGTTGACAGTAGTACAACGTCCGGTCCCTTCCAATGAGGTGCCAACAGTGTCTTCTTCCACTCTTTGACCCACACCGAGGCTCCGGGCTTGAAAGGATGCAATGGCTCTGTCAGATTGATAGGCAACTGGTCTTGCACCCAAGTATGGAGGTCCTGTAAGACAGAACTTAGAGCCAACAATTCTTGTCTAGTGATTTCTGATCCAATCTGACTCATATCCCCCGTACTATGGGCAGGGGTCTTCCATACAAAATCTCAAACGGGGAAACTCCTAATGACTTGGTAGGGGCTGATCGTACTCTGAGAAGAACTATAGGGAGAGCTTGAGGCCACTTCAGGTGAGCTTCCTGACAGAGCTTGGACAATTGAGACTTCAGGGTCCAGTTCATTCTCTCTACTTTCCCTGAACTCTGGGGTCTATAAGCTGTATGTAACTTCCATTGTATCTGTAAAGCACGGGCTAGCTGCTGAGTTACTTGTGACACAAAGGAGGGCCCATTGTCTGACCCTATGGTCAAGGGTATTCCAAACCGGGGAATGATTTCATGGAGCAGAGCCTTAGTGACTTCTCTGGCTTTTTCAGTCCTGGTGGGGAAAGCCTCCACCCACCCAGAGAAAGTACAAACTAGAACCAGTAGGTAGTGATATCCATTTGCTCGTGGCATTTCTGCAAAGTCTATTTGGATATTTCCCATGGGAGTAACTCCCACCGATTGAACTCTTGGAGGTAGGACAGGACCCTGTCGAGCATTATTCTTTGCACAGGTTACACATTTTCGGGCTATTGAGGCAGTCAAGGGTCCCAATAATGAGTTACAAAAATACGGTTTCAGGGCTTTTTCCATTGCAGTTTTTCCATAGTGTGTGGCTTGATGAAAGGTGTGGACAAAGGTTGGACCCAGGGCTTCAGGGATCACAGTCATACCAGGAGGTGAGCCCCCTTCGGGCAGTGGTAACACTATCCATCCAGTCTCGGATAACTGCCCTCCCTCATTCTGACAGTAGTAGTCCAGCTCATTTGAGGTGTATCGTGGTGTCCAAGCACTAAGAGGTACTGGGAATATGGCTGCTTGAACTGCAATATTGGGGGTAGAAATTTCTCCTTTGATTGCTGCTTCTCGGGCTGAGGCATCGGCGAATCTGTTCTCCATCTCCAGTCTGGTGGCCTCGGCAGTGCATTACAGCAACTTGTTTGGAGGCCCATACTGCTTCCAATAATGTCAGTATTTCCGGGCCATACTTGATGCACTTGCCTCCCGAGGTTATCAATCCACGTTCTTTGTACAAGGCTCCATGGGCATGTAATGTTGTAAAGGCATATTTAGAATCTGTGTGGACATTCAGACGGATCCCAGTCCCTATTTTCAGTGCTCGAGTGAGGGCTATTAATTCGGCCTTTTGTGCTGAAGTTCCTGGGGCTAAAGCTGATGATTCTATTACCATGTCCAAGGTCACCACTGCATAACCGGCACATCGTTGTCCATTCGTTACAAGGCTGCTTCCATCCACGAAGAAAGTCCATTCTGGGTTGTTCAAAGGGATATCAGTTAAGTCTGGGCGACTTGAATATACAGTGTCCATCACTTCTAGACAATCATGGTCAGGAGGGCCTGGACCAATCGACAGCAGGGTTCAAGGTTTGGCTGACACTCAGTTGCAGTCGGGGGTTTTCACACAGCATACTTTGATACTTCAGCATTCACGCGTTGGTGAACCAGTAGTTTCCTTTGTGTTCCATTAGGTTTAGAACAGAATGTGGTACAGTGACTTGAAGATTCTGCCCCAAAGTGAGCTTGTCTGCTTCACTCACCAAGAGGGCTGTGGCTGCTACGGCTCTTAGGCAAGGTGGCCATTCTTTGGCAACAGGATCCAATTGTTTTGACAGATAGGCTACAGGTCGTTGCCAGGATCCAAAGGGCTGAGTCAAAACTCCCAACGCATTTCCACATGACTCATGGACATAGAGATGAAATGGTTTCTTCATATCTGGTAGGCCCAAGGCTGATGATGACATTAATGCTGTTTTCAATGATTTGAATGCTTTATCCTGTTCTGGGCCCCATTCCATGGGTGATCTTTCCACTCTCTTCGTGGCTTGGTACAAGGGTTTTGCCAAGTGTGCAAAATTGGGTATCCATATTCGACAATAGCCCGCAGCTCCCAAGAAGGCCCGCACCTGCTTTCTGGTGGTGGGGGTTGGGATGCGGCATACTGCTTCCTTCCGCTCAAGTCCCAATTTTCGGATTCCTTTGGATAGATGGAATCCCAGGTATTTCACTTCAGTTTGGCACAACTGCGCTTTGGCTCTTGAGACTTTGTATCCGGCTTCATTTAAGAGGTGCCAGAGATCACTGATGGCTTGCACACATTCAGACTTGGAGTTGGTGGCTATAAGCAAATCATCTACATACTGAAGTAAGATTCTCTTTCCTGGAGTAACAGAGTAGTTTGAAAGATCTTGGTTGAGAGCTGCACTGAAGATGGTGGGTGAATTCTTGAATCCTTGGGGCAAGCGAGTCCAGGTGAGTTGGCCTCGTCTTCCTGTAGTGGGGTTCTCCCGTTCAAATGCAAGCAAGAGTTGGCTGGCAGGTGCCAGGAGGATACAGAAAAAGGCATCTTTTAAATCCAAAACGGTGAAATGAGTGGCCTCTGATGGAATCAGTCCCAGGAGGGTGTAAGGATTTGGTACTACTGGATGTATGGTTTCTACTGCACTGTTCACTTGTCGCAAATCCTGCACTGGGCGGTAGTCACCTGTCCCAGGCTTCTTGACTGGGAGGAGGGGGGTGTTCCAGGGTGATTGGCATTCTCTCAGAAGTCCATACTGTAGTAATTTCTTGAGGTGACAATGAATATCTTCAATAGCTGGTCGTGGGAGGGGATATTGTCGCACATGCACTGGTTCCGCTCCTGGTTTAAGGGTGACGAGCACAGGAGCTATATTCTTTGCTAGGCTAGGTGGATTATCCTCCGCCCACACTCCGGGCGGAGCTAAGATGTTTGTGGGTATACGGGGGTTAGCTATTTTGGATGTAGGTAGATAGAACCGCCATTCTTCTTCTCGGAGGACAGTCAGCACCATCAGGCCAGCAGATTCCGTGTTCACAGTCATTTCCATTTTTCCTCCTTCAACAAAGGATATCTGCGCCTGGAGCTTAGCAAGCATGTCTCGGCCCAAAAGGGGAACTGGGCACTCAGGTATGTAAAGAAACTGATGTGTTATCTTCCGTCCCCCTAATTCACAGGCACGGTTCTGCAGGAAGGGTCTTGTTGTTCTAGTCCCAGTGGCACCAACAATAGTGACAGATCGGGAAGACAGAGGAGCCACTGGCTGAGCCACTACTGAATGTTCGGCCCCCGTATCCACCATAAAGTCCATGTACTGGTCCCCATTCTTTAAATTGACCATAGGCTCCTGGGGACCCAGGGAAAATTTGGAGCCCGGTCTGGCCTAGTCGTCCTCCTCATAGTAGTCCTCAATAGTCGCCACTCCCTCTACAGTGGCTTCTTCCTGCTGAAACTGTGCGCGCTGCATTCCTCCTCGTTGCTGGAACCGGACCCCTCCTCTCCTGGTGCTCCCCCCCCCCCCTCTCCAGGGGGTGGAGCCAACATTCGGGCATTCATTCTTCCAATGTCCTCCTTCCTTACAATAGGCGCACTGGTTTGTACCTAAGGGGGACCTAGCGCTCCCTCGGCCCCTTCTCCATCCTCGAGTCCTTCTGTTTGGATATCCTCCACGTCCTTCAACTAGAGCTGCAGCAAGCAGATCGGCTTTCTTCATCTTTCTTTCACTTTCCCTTTTACATTCTTGATCACGATTCACAAACACCTTCTGAGCAACTTCCATTAGCTGTGCTGTATTCATGCCCGCAAATCCATCCAGTTTCTGTAATTTTCGTTTTATGTCTCCCTGGGACTGACTCACAAAGGCAGCATTTACCATATGCAAATTCTCCTGGGCTGCTGGATCATATGGGGTATAGAGTCTATAAGCTTCAGTTAATCGCTCATAGAAGGCAGCTGGACTTTCATCTGGGTGCTGAAGAACGTCTGCTACCTTCCCAACATTCATGGCTTTTTGGCCTCCCCTCCTCAGGCCCTGCAGCAGAGCCTGGCGGAAACGGGTGAGGGCTTTCTCTCCATCTGCACTATTCAGATCCCATCTTGGGTCCTCATTCGGGAAATCTACGGCTGCTGCCCGTCGGGGATCTAGGTCTCTTCTGTCTGCTACAGGGTTCTCTTCCAGCCATTGGGTAGTTGCTTGCACTATTCGCGCCCGCTCTTCAGTAGTAAAGAGGGTAGCCAAGAGCTGGCGGCAATCAGACCAGGTAGGTTGGTGGGTTTTGTCACCAACTGCGCCCCTACTGGCATAGTAAAGTAAGGGCGTCCGGGGACATTTAATTTGTATCAGAGTGTTCCAGCTGAAGGACCAAAAGGATTGTGGTCTTTGTAGTATAGAACTCCCTGAAAAGAATAACTACGCCAAGTGTAGGGTAAATAAGGCTTTATTTCCCCGATTCATGCTCTAGGTTCAATGGGACATCAACATAAAGTGGAGGTAATGCTTTCCTCAAACAATAAGGTTCCACCATGGACTAAACAGTTAAAGGTTGTAAGCTCTACAATTGACTGTTTAGCTGGGTTAGGGGATTTTCCAAAACAATAGAAAACAATATCAGAACAAAATGGTTATCAGCTTCACCATATGCAGACTTAGTTCTTCGCTATACAATTAGCATGGCAAGCAAACTACTTCTTAAGCAAAAGTTACATTCCATAGGTTCGTTGTGAGGCATGGGAACACTGGAGCTATAATCCAAGTCCATTGATTCTGGATCGCTACCCTCTTCAGAGTTAAGAATATCTTCAGAGTCTCTTAATTCCTCACAGAAGTTCCTTGGCTGCTCATATAACTTTCTTAGAACACTTTTAGGAAGTGGCTTTAAATAGTTAGCTTTACTTCTTCTATGATACTGAGGTTTATCTACTTGCATAAGACTTTCCTCATTTAAAGTTCCTTTTAGAATGAAAGGCTTTTCATACCTTAGCTTCCGAGGAGCGCCACGCCCAGGGTTCAGTTTACAACGTAGCTTTTCCTGCTGACCATCTGTCTTGTGCACTGCTCCACAATCCAGGCTGCTAGGAAAACCAGACGTGGATTTCCCCTCTCTATCTTTCAGGGTAAGAGGATCAATGTAAAAGGCATCTCCTTTCCTTGTGCCTTTATGGTTTGGCTCAAAGGACTTACTTGGAGTTGGAGAACTTCTTTCAACAGACAGGCTGCTTCTCTGGGCTTTATCCCATAGAGTATGCCCCTTTTGGCTCCTGCCACCTAGAGCTGGCCGCAGCTGGAAACTATCATGTTCCAGGCTTCTCTCAGAGCTTGTGCTGCCGGTCCTTCTGACCTTGCCGGTTATTCTGTCGGCAACCCTCCTCGGTGCCTCACTTCTGTGCCTTCCCGTGTCCCGGTGCTCTTCCCGGTCCTGGTCACGGTCTCCTTGCTCTTGGACTCCGTGCTGTACTCCTTGCCCTTGGCTCCTCTGGGGCTCGTCTCTTTGCTGGAGCCTTTGCTCTTGGATTCTGTGCTGGTCTCTCCCTCTGCTCATCTGATTTCCCTTATAAAGGGATTTCTGGCTTGCACGCTGTGAGTTTGAGGACAGGTGAAAGCACTTATCATTAAGGTGCTCAGTGCTTGAGCACGTTGCTTCAGGTACTGTGTAACTGTTCATGCGCCCTCTGGCTGAGCTACACTGGAACTGCGCTCTCTGCCTTTTCTGAGATTCATGCAAATCAGGAGTTTTTTTTCAAGGCTGTTTCTTCCCTAGTTCCAGCCTCATGACAGTTTGCATGATACTAGACATTAACTCTGTCAAATCTTGGGTTTTTTCAGTATAAGAGGCATAGTGCGTTTTCCAGTTTAATAAATCTGTGGTAGAAAAGGGCACATAAACAAGACTAGTTGGCCTGACCACAACCTGACCCCCATCATCTAGAATCCTGGGACCTGGCGCAATGGCATCTGGCGAACCTCTCTCGGGCCCGCTTCTCTACTTCGGAGGGCATAGCGCAAATTTGCGCCACTGGAGCCTGGGCTAGCGGGTGACCCCGGACTGGCAATTGATGATCCCCCGCTGGCTGTTCCATCAGGTGATGGCAGCCCTGCCGGGGTACTTTGAGAACTTTGTTCGGGACTGGGACTCCTGCTTCGGGAAGGAGGGGGTTGCTCTCTCTCGAGAAATGGAGGTGTCTGACGGGGTGGAGTCATGTCGGCTGGAGGGACTCTCTCTTCCTCAGGCTCTGCTCGGGATAATGGTGGAGCTGAAGGGACTGGCTTATACAGGAATTGGGGTGGATAATTCAGAATTTCTGCAGGTTCTGGGGCTGAGTAAATGGGGGGCTTTTCTCCCTTGGCCCCCGGGACTCCCCTTGTAGTTGCTAACATAATCCTACACTGTTCCTCGCAGCAACGCTTCATCCAAGAGGGTTGCCTTTCACAGATTTCTAACCAGGAGTCTATATAGGGAAACTGGTCAGGGTAATTCCTACGCACTATCCCATGCACTCGGGATACAATTCTAACATCAAAAGTACCCTCTGGTGGCCACGCGGTGTCCAGCACCGGCCACTCCCTACCACATAATTTTCCTAACCGGGACGGCGACATTTTCGTCCCGTAATCGCCACTAAATCCCTTCTTAAAATTCGTGATCATACAGTTCAACGGAGTTTGCATAGACCCCGCCCTTCCCATTATGATGTACAAAACAGACAAAGAGGGCGGGTAGTATGGCTGCAGGTAAGGGATCCGTACAGCCCACGGAACAATAAGGGAGACAAACACCAAACGCTTCCTCCTTTTTGCGACCTGGGCACGGTCGCCCGGCCAGGAACTGCGCTACTCAGGAGTCCGCTTTCACTTGGTCTGTATTGCAAGACCTCTCATTCATTCAAACAAACAGGCATGCCACCGAGTTCCCAAAATTCCACAAAGGCCTACCTTACTTATTCATGAGGGGTGGGGTTTCGTCCTTGCGCACTCTCATGCAAGGAGTACTCGGCCACACCCTGAGAGTTGATCAGGCTCTCGTTACCTTGTACCGTTACCTTAAACCGTAATTGTCTCGTGCATGCGAGACTTTCCCATAGCTAGTTGACTAAGAACCAGACAAATTGCTACTCACCGGATCCGGCCACTAATGCGCTGCGCAACCAGTCCCTCTCCTTGGGTTGAATCCTGGACTCCCCTCGGGTTCGAGGTGTTGGCCGATCGGACCCGGCAGGCTGCCGAGGCAGGGCAGAACCCTCTCCGATACAAGCGGACCGGCGGCGCCTGGAGTCCTCTCTGCTGTCGGTCGGCCGCGGTCCCGACCGGACCAAACCTGGAGGCGGTAATACGTGATATATTCACTTGCGCACCATTCACATACCACACATTCCCGGCCAATGCACCAAGAATATGTTGCAGCGAAGCGCACGCAATGGATAAAACCAGGAGTCAGTTCGAAGATCCAAGCCAATTTATTGTGCAGTCTCAGGCAAATGTCACAATCAAAATGGTCTGAGCAAACAGTAAACAACACCTTTTATACCTTTCTTCTTCAGTTTAATACAGTCAAACTTTCTGTCGGTCCTACGGACCCTTGCACCCATCCAATTAGGATCTCTGTGTGGGCCCAGTGCTCTGTTCCCCCTGCTCAGAACTCTCTAACAAAGGCACAGTTCTAAACTTTGATACTTTTCCCCTACAAGGTCGTTGCTTAGCTTAGAAAATGTGTGAATACAGAGCACTGGTACATGTCTGTCATCAGCATAGAATATTCAACAAAGGACTTATACATAACCTTATCAAAAAGCAGCTTAAAGCAGTTTCTCTAACTTATACTGACTTTGGTCTTTCTCAGCATTCTTATTCTTAGGTGGGGGCTGGGACTTGGGCCTAGCTCACAGGCCTCTCATATAGTTACAGGCTACCCTAGGCCATAGCCTACCACAGTATTACTGTCCTATTGGTTATCCTCTTTCACCAGGTCTCTGAGATGCTTATTGTCTGTATCATTGTTTGGAGAGTTAAATTGTTTGGCAGTAATCTTGTATTTTAGACTTCTGGCATCCACATACAGACTATTCAGAATATGCTTACTTGTAGTAACAGCTTACGTAGCTGCTGGGGGAGGAGGTTGCACTTGGAGTCATTTCTCTCTTCCTTTTGCACCTGGACCACATCAGCTTCTCCTAAAACCTTTCTATCAGGATAGAAACATCCCACTTTAGCAGTATCCTCTGAACGTGCTTTTTTTCTGAACCATGTGCCTCCTGAACAACTGCTAGATGTCTCCAGTGATATAGATTGACAGCTGCTCTGTTTCCCTTTTAAATGTTAGTGCCGGCAGCTGGACTCCATTCACATTAGCCTTATCCTTTCGCAATAGGCTCCCCAAAAATGTTTGTTCTGACAAACCTAAAACCTTTACTGTGCCATCTTATCTCTGCATTGAGGCTCTGGAGCCCAGTCTGCCTCGGGGATTTTGCTTATGGAACAGGGTGCATCTCTGAGAATGCTACCTTAGACGTTCAGGATTTAAATGTCCTATTTAATAGCCTAATTTTGATTTCCAGAGCCTCCCTCTTTTACCTTCCTGTCATTGGTACATGTGTGTACCACAGCATCTTTCTTCTCCCCTGCACTCTCTAAAATCATAGCAAATTTGATGTGGGAGGTCCTCCACTTTTGCACAATGTAGGCGTTACCAAGTGATGGGTCACCCAGCTATATACCTTTTAATGGTCAAATTGACAACTACAACTACCCTTCTGAGCGGCCATTCCTGAAGCTGCATCCTGGGTGGGAGAAAATAGCGCAACCTGGAAAGCAGGCTAGCTATAGGATCAGTTTTGCCACTGACAGGTGATGCTTTATTTCCCGGCAATCTTGTTCCTCCAGGGCAGCACGGAGGCTTCCAACATGGAGGTGGGACCACTCTACTTTTCCCCTGAATTTCTTTTTTATACCTCTCTCAAAGTTCCTGTTGACCTTGTCTCCAAAGCAGCATAGGTGTTGCTAGAGTGAAGGTACAATTGTTCTACTACATCCCTGAAGGTCTCCTCCATAAGCCTCTCTGCTTTTGATACTCCTGCTCAGCCACTCTAGCTTCCAGAGCCCATATTTGCTCTCTGAGCTAGAAGCTCTTTGTACTGGGTGTGCGCATACAATCTCTCTCCAACAACAAAATAATCATACAAGACTGGATAGCTCTCAACCTGCTGCTGCCTGCACCTTAGAGCTTGAAAATTTCCAATAGAACTACAAATGTTTTGAATTTATCTAAAATTTAGCAAACACAACCTAATAGTATTTAAGGAAGTAAGAAAAAAATGATTATGATTTTCTGCTGATGAAAATCTTTAAAGGGAATCAAATCCCACCCACCATTAAATGAGTATATGCAAGAGAAAAGGAAAAGGAAGGGGAAAGCTCCAACAAAAATAATTACCAGTGGCAGTTTGTGTCTTGCCACAAGTGAATAAATGAAACAGCCCCCCCTCCTCAAAAAAAAAAAAAAAAAACACAACAAATTGTTGAAATTAAAACTAGCAGTATTGCCAATTTGTATTGAGCCTATTTCCCAGTTAAATAGAATCTGAAGATCTTATTTATTTAATAGCTTTTCTATACCGCTTTATCCTATTGATCAAAGTGGTTTACATCAAACAGAGCTCAATACATTATAACCCCCACCCCCTAATGCTTCCCCCTGCCATGATCCCTAATTCCTCTTTATGTTAACAAGGGGAGAAGGGGGGCGGTAGGGGGGACTGAGGGTTATATCCTGTCTTCAGCGAAATAGTCCATGATTAGGTGCGTCTTGAGAGCCTTTCTGAATGTTAATAGATCCTTTGTGGCTCGGAGTTTGCAGGGGATCAAGTTCCAGAAGGAAGGTGCATATAGGGAGAAGGCCCTTTTGGATGTGGTGGTGCTGGATCTGGTGTAGAGCGCAAGAGCACTTAGAGTGTTCTGGGATCCAGTGCGTCTTGTTTTGTTGTCTTTGATCTTATGTATTAGTGTTTGAAGGTGGGTGGATGATAGGCTGTTGAGGACCTTGAAAGTTGTAAGGAGATCTGCAGAGAGAAAGTGCTGATCTTTACCACAAATTTCCAATGTATTGCAGCAATGGAAGGAGTATGATTACTAAAATTCAGAATCAATTATGGAAAAATTAATATTCAATTTAGGACAGTTGCATTGGCACTAGAGACTAAAGGCTGCCTTGGGGTCATAGCCTTTTGTAAATATTCTTAGAACTTGTGGGTTGCCTGTACTCCATCCGCTGAACTATGCTACTAATTCTGGCATAGATCACAGCTGTAGTAATTGAGTTAGCATGAACCTCTCTCCCTGTAGTTTCGGTTTCTGTGCATTACTATGGCTTTCCCTAAGGTGATGAGCAAGGAGGGCATGTAAACTTTCTAGAGAAGCAGCTTCTAAGGGGAGGATGGGCTGGGGATGGGCATGCTAGTGTTACAGCTCTTTGGGAGGGTGAGGAGGGGATGTTAGCATGCTAGAAATAGGGCATAGGATCCTTCTACATATTCTTTGCTGCTGTAATTCAAAGATGACAGTCTTGACAATCTATTCTAGGGATCCTCCATGCTGGCAGTAATGATATTCTCATCCCTCAAGCTCATTCTGCTTTCCGTGCATGATTACTTGAGAGAGAAATTTGATATGAAGCCATTTTAGAACTTACCCTATGCATCTTGTAATATTACTTTATAAGTACCAATTAAATTCTTTATCTCCATTAGTTTCAGTCTGACTTGATCAACTTCTTTTTTTCCTGAGCTGGAGAAAGCTGTATACCATTTGGAGTTTCTGGTCAGACATGTTGGGTGTGAATGTGTAATTTGTTTCCTTTTTCTCCCTCAAGACTAAGTTCCCTCATTGTCCAAGAATTAGCAGATCATTTATCTTTCAGTGTGTTCTTTCCCTTAGGTCATACTCTCCGTTACTACAATTACAGATTTTAGAAGATCTATTGGATAAGAAAAGAAATTCATTAATTTTCGGTGGTATGGTTGCCCTTCCTAAGAGGCACAGATTATCAGATTCTTGTTAAACACTTTTAATCTTCTCTAAACCTAGATGCTTGTGTTTTTATATGTGAACAAGTACCATCAACTAGCTTCTCTTTGAAATTGCCTTCCTCGGTGCATGAATAGTCTGCCTCTCTCATATCTGTCTACCTGACTCCTAGCAAGTGTTTTATTTACCATATTCTTCTATGCAAGATGTACTACCGATCTTTCTTGTTGACTATAAATGAAAGTTGCACAAAACCAAGAGTGAGGTGATTGAAGCAAGCCTTTGTTTAGTTGTACCCTACACAGGCCCTGTTTACATGAGCCATGTTTCGGGGTATGACAATTGAAGGCTGAGCGGAGCAAATTAAACTATTGCAGCTTACCAAATGGGCTGCACGTGGTATTGCTGGTGTAGTTGAGCTAACATTATATTCAGCCAAGTGCTTGTGAGTCGGCTCAACTGTGCCAGCAATACCACGTGTAGCCCATTTGCTAAGCTGTGATAGCTTCATTTGCTCTGCTCAGCCTACAATTGTCATACCCCTGACGAAGGCCTCAGCCGAAACATGGCCTGTGTAGAATACAACTAAATAAAGGCTTGCTTCGGTCACCTCGCTCTTGCTTTTGTGTTTCTTGGATTATTGCAAGGGTATTTGCTCTCCTTTTGGACTGTCGATAAATGAAAGTTGTACCAAAGTGCTGGCTCTCACATTGATCCTTTATCAATGCCAGTCGGGGAATAGTTTTTAATGTTAACATTTTGTAAAGACCTACAAAAACAATGTCCCAAGATAGACTGACTCCTTTTTGTTTCTATCTCATTTTTTAGGATGCAATACAAACGCTGAACACCCTGCAGACCAATGCCAGTTACCTGGATCAGGTAAAACGGGAGCGAAGAGACCCCCAGATGCAGCTGGAAGCTATGAAAGAGTTCTTGAAGAGAAGTGGCTTGAAGGTGAGCACGACTGGCCCTGAAGTAGTGAGTGAGAATAGCTTTTGGCTAGGGCGTTAGCTCTGCTGTTGTATCGGTTGCAGAAGTATTTTGTACACTTTACCACAGATCTGGGGGAACTGCTGTTTATCTTGGCAATGGAGTATCCAGGATATAGATACCGGGGCTCCAGTAGCAGTATGAGCCTGCTGCGTATCACATTAGCTAACCATTAGTCTGTCCTGGTGTGATACAGCGCAGCCATTCGTGTAACCACATCTTGTATCTGTGGTTTGGGTCAGATATGCAATTCCCTTGTAGCTATTTCTCTGCTTTTATGGTCAGATCAGTACCTTGTGGCGATCTGCATCTGTCCCCCTCTTGCCCATATACTCCAGTAGTTACTGGCCCACCTCATAGATCTTAAAGATTTCCATAAGAAACCATGAGAGACTGAACAGTCTGATAGAGTTTGATCAAAAGCAAAATCTTGACAGTTCTTTGGTTACTTTCTTGTTAGTGATTGACACTTTAGCTCCAGATGTCTTAGGAATAGACCCAGTTCATCCTTGTTCGGTGGCAGTTTTTGAAGAAGTTGACAAAATCTTATAGCGAGGTAGGGAGATCTGGATCAGTATCAAATCATAGAAATATCACATTCCTATTCGTCTCTCCGGGCCAGTCCAGGAATGTAGGGTAGTCAATCCCTTCCAGCAGCTCTGAGGACTGAAACACTGAAAAAAAACCTCTTTGCTGACAAGTCCTGTAGCTCCCCCTGGTGTCAGAGAGAGTCAATCTTTCAGTCCTCAGCAGTGGAGGAAGATGTATAGCTGACAGGTTCCTCAGAGAGACTAATAGGAACGGCAGGGTGCTTTACAACGGAGTTAAATAAAATAGAGCATCATTTGAAGAGGTTGCAGCCCTTCAAAGCGCTGACTATTTGGCTCTAGCAGGGCAGATCAGCTCAGCGCTATTTCATTGTTTTTGCTTATCAAAGCAACAACAACAAAAAAAAGACGAAGAAAGCGAGTCAGAACCCTCAGGCACCTAATTCGGTGCGATTCAAATCACCCTGCCACTTGGACAGTACAAGTTTGAGGGTTTTGGGAACGGTCTGGGAGCCCCGGATCTCTCTTCCCTGTCTCTGTGGGCTGCGGTTCCGGTTTCCCGCTGGCTGCAGTGCAGCGGATCCTGGCAGCTTCACCTCTCGCTGGAGTTTCAGGTAGGAGAGGGTTGGTAGCTAGTGGCTTTTAGTTTGGATGGCTTTTTTGGAGTCGGGATTGGACTCGTTGTGAGCACGTTGCCCGTCACGTTTAGTTTTTGGTTTTGTTTCTTTCTTTCATTGCGTTTCTCGGAGATTGGCGGTTTAATTCCGTTTAAGCTTTTGCCTTCTGTGCCTCTGTGGGGGTCGATTCTCTATTGTAGCTGCACGTTTCTATCATGGAAGCTCCTAAGGGCTCTGCAGAGGAGGGTTTAGTTTGCCCTCAGGCCCTTACAGATCGAGCGGGAACGGCGGCCATTTTATCTCAGCCGTGCTCAGTTCCCGTGCTGCCGTTGAAGCCGGCAAAGCACAAATCAAAGAAACGCACAGCTCCTTCTGCTGAAGGAGAGAGTCAGCAATCTTTTTCTGAGGGGCAAAGATCTTTAGAGTATTTTCTTTCCCCGGAGTTTATATTAGCGCTCTATCAGGCTTTTCTGGTAAAGAAATCTCAGACAGCGGGCCCCTCCTCTACTGATATCAGGGCAGGGGTGAGCAAGCGTGAGCACTCAGAAACTGACCCTAAGGAGGGGGTCTCCTCTTTGTTTTTAGGTGTAGAGACTCCCTTGCTGGAAACTAGTCCTCTGGGTGAGGGGTCTCAGTTGCCAGAGGAGGCAGAGGTGGTTTCAGAGGCTGGAGTAGAAGTGTGGCCAGAGGAATTAGAAGAGGGGGAGTTAGGGCCTGGCGAGGACCCTAATGTGTTCCGCGTTTTTCGAAAAGAGGAACTAGGTGCCTTAATTGCACATTCTCTGGCAGCGTTAAATATGGTACTCCCTAAGGTTCAGAAAGAGCCCTTAGAAGATCCCTTGTTGCAGGGTTTCAAGTCTGAGCAGCGCTGTTTAACCATTCACAGGGTTATTAAGCAGATGATTGATTCTGAATGGGAGTGTCCAGAAGCCTCTTTGAGGGGTAGTCGCGCGCTGGCTCGGTTGTACCCTGTTCTCCAAGAGGAAAAGGAATTATTGCGCATGCCTAAGGTGGATGCCTTAGTGGTTGCGGTTACCAAAAAGACCACCATCCCAGTGGAGGGGGGTACAGCTCTCAAGGATTTTCAGGATCGTCGTTTGGAAGCGCTCCTAAAACAAGCTTTCGATTCCAGTGCCGTGGAGCGTATGTGTCTCGAGCTTCCATACGCTGGCTTCAAGGAGAGGACAGCGCAGGGAAGGAGACGGAGTCTGCAGCAGAAGGTGCGAAGCTGGAGTCGGCTGCGGCTTACCTGGCAGATGCCTTTTATGATTTGGTGAGAATTTCGGTGAACTCAATGGCATCGGTAATTGCGGCTAGACGTTTTCTGTGGTTGTGGAACTGGGCAGCAGATGCGTCGTCTAAAGCTCGTCTCAGTAAGCTCCCCTTTAAGGGCAGGCTACTTTTTGGAGAAGCTTTGGAAAAGATTGTGAAGGATTTGGGGATTCTAAAGGGGGTCGTCTTCCCGAAGATTGTCCACGAGCATCTAAAATGGCTCCGGGTCAGAGAGGACAAGGGCGAGACTTTCGCAGGTTCCAGGGTTCCCGGTTTACGCCCTATCAGTGGGGCCGTTTTGTACATAGAGGACAGTCCTTTCGAGGAGCCAGAGAATTTAATAGGAGCTACTTTAACGCTCAGCAGTCCGCGCCCAAAAAGCCGCAATGAAGGGGCGCTGGTCCAGGCGGAGATCCCTGTGGGAGGTCGTTTGCAGGGGTTCCTCTCTGCCTGGACCGCTATCACTACGGACCAGTGGGTGCTTGAAATAATCCAGGAGGGTTATGCTCTGGAATTTGCTCACCCACTGGTAGAGACGTTTGTAGCGTCTCCGTGCATTTCCCCTTCAAAGAGAGCAGCAGTCAACGACACTTTGTTGCGCTTGTTACGCCTTCAAGCAATAGTTCCAGTACCCGCAGACCAGTGCGGATTAGGTCGATACTCGATTTATTTCGTAGTTCCCAAGAAAGAAGGTTCTTTTCGGCCGATTCTAGATCTCAAGCACATCAACCGTTGTTTGAGGGTGCCTCGTTTCAGGATGGAAACTTTAAGATCCGTCATCCAGTCGGTGAAGCAGGGGGAAGTTCTCTCGTCCATAGATTTGACGGAAGCGTATTTGCATATTCCCATCTGATCAGAGCACCAGAAATTCCTTCGATTTGCGGTGCCCATGGGTCATTTTCAGTTCCGGGCGCTGCCGTTCGGGCTAGCTACGGCACCTCAGACATTCACCAAGGTGATGGTAGTGGCGGCGCTTCGGAAGGAAGGGATTCAGGTTCATCCTTATCTCGACGATTGGTTGATTCGAGCTCCGTCACAGGCAGAGTCCCGTGCAGCGACGTCTCGGGTAGTGGCATTCCTCGAGCAGCTTGGTTGGGTCATCAATCGGTCAAAGAGTCATCTCGAACCAGTGAGGAGGCTAACTTATCTGGGCGCTTTCTTCAATACAGAGGTCGACTCGGTTTACCTGCCGGCGTAAAGAGTGCAAAAACTGAGGTCCCAGGTTACGGCTTTCCTGCGCGTGCCGGCTCCGACTTCGTGGAAGTATTTGCAGGTGTTAGGTTTGATGGCGGCGGCGTTGGACCTAGTTCCGTGGGCCAGGGCGCATATGCGGCCGCTTCAGCAGGCGCTGCTGTCCAGGTGGTCACCGCAGGATCATCCTCTCTCCCAGCGGTTGCCGTGTCCGGGGGAGGTGCGGTCCAGTCTGCGGTGGTGGTTGGTTCCGGCTCATCTTCAGGCGGGAGTTCCCTTAACGGTTCCAGACTGGGTTTTGCTAACAACGGATGCCAGTCTGTTCGGTTGGGGGGTGCACTGTATGGACCAGATTGCACAAGGCGCTTGGTCGGCGGAGGAGAGTCTTTGGTCGATCAATCGGTTAGAACTCAGAGCGGTACGGTTAGCCCTCGTGCAGTTTGGCGATTGGCTTCGCGGCCCCGCGGTGCGTGTGTTCAGACAACTTGGTGACAGTGGCTTACATCAACAAGCAGGGAGGCACGGGCAGTGCTTGGCTTCTGGAGGAGAGTCAACAGCTGTTTCAGTGGGCGGAAGCGCATCTCTTGGCGATTTTCAGTGGCGCATGTGGCAGGAAAGGACAACATTCAGGCAGACTATCTCCGTCAGCATGCCTTGGATCCCGGAGAGTGGGAACTGAACTGCGCAGTGTTTCATGAGATCACGGAGCGGTGGGGCCTGCCGGTGCTGGATCTCATGGCTACTCTGGCGAATGCCAAGGCGGCTCAGTTTTACAGCAGGCACAGGGAACATATGTCGGAAGGGCTCGACGGACTGGTACAGCCTTGGCCGTCGGGTCAGCTCCTGTATGTGTTCCCTCCGTGGCTGCTGATAGGACGGATCATCCAGCGGATAGCAGGGTATGACGGTACGGTGATCCTCATAGCTCCGGATTGGCCCAGGCGTCCGTGGTATGCAGATCTGGTGAGGCTGCTGGTGGCTCCTCCGTGGCGATTGCCGTCTCAGATGAATCTGTTATTTCAAGGCCCCGTCTTAATGCCGCAAGTGGATCGGTTCTTGCTTACGGCTTGGCTCTTGAAAGGGCAAGGTTGCGGCACAGGAGTTACTCGCCGTCGGTGATAGCCACCTTGTTGAGGTCTCGGAAGACATCTACCTCCTTGGTGTACTTTCCGGTATGGCGTATTTTTGAAGCGTGGTGTGCGGAGAGACAGAATAGGCCTTCCGGCGTACAGTTGCCAGACATTCTACAATTCTTGCAGGGAGGTTTAGAGAAGGGTCTAGCACTGAATACTCTTAAGGTACAGCTAGCGACGTTTCCTATTATAGAGGAAAGGTGCGAGGTCGTTCGCTTTCCTCCCATCCGGATGTGCGGCAGTTTCTGAGAGCAGCCAGCATCATTCGGCCTCCGCTTCGGCAAATGGTACCGCCTTGGAACCTGAATTTAGTGTTGGAAGCCTTGACGGAACCACTGTTTGAGTCCAGAGCGGCAGATAATGTACGGGAGCTCTCCTGGAAGACAGCTTTCTTGGTAGCCTTGTGTTCCGCTCGCAGGGTGTCTGATCAGCAGGCGCTGTCGTGCAGGGAGCCGTATCTTCATTTTTCGGCGGAGAAGGTAGTGTTGCGACCGGTACCGTGCTTTCTGCATAAAGTGGTTTCTAGCTTTCACATGAATCAGGCCGTTTTCCTGCCTACGTTTCGCCCTCGGGAAGGGGCCAAGCGGGATCGGTCGCTGAAGAAGTTGGATTTGGGGCGCATGTTGCGGAAGTATCTCAGAGTAACAGAGCCGTTTAGGAGATCGGACCGGCTATTTGTACTTTTTGGAGGGCCAGCTAAGGGCAAGGCAGCGACCAAGGCTTCGATCGCTCAGTGGGTGAAGCATGCCATCCGAGCAGCTTACGAGGCCAAAGGCGTACAGGCTCCCGTAGGAATCAGGGCTCACTCGACTAGGGGGCAGGCTGCGTCGTGGGCGGAATCTGCCTTAGTTCCGCCGGTGGACATCTGTAGAGCGGTGGCTTGGTCTTTGCATACGTTTGCCAGACATTATCGGTTGGATGTCCAGGCGCAGGGAGATGCCAGTGTGGGGGCCTCGGCTATTGTAGCGGGGCTCGCAGTGCCCTCCCGGGGATAAGTACTGCTTTGGTACTGCCCTACATTCCTGGACTGGCCCGGAGAGATGAATAGGAAGGAGAAATTAGGCCTTACCTGCTAATTGTCTTTCCTTGAGTTCTCTCCGGGCCAGTCCAGGACACTCCCTCTTTTTGTGCTGCGAGAGTTAAAGCTGTTATGATCCTCGGCCAGAAGATTTTTCGTTTTGAGGTTACTATGCTGGTAACCAAAGCTGGGGATTTTTTTTGCATGAGTGATTCTGCTGACTTTAGTGCTCGGTGGCAGAGTTTGTTCTCTCGGAGGGGACGGCTTCCTTAGTCAAAGGTAGTTAAGAAAAATAAATAAATAAATAAGAGGAAAGAAGTGTTGGCAGTAGTTTTTGGGGGGTTCAGTTGTTAGTTTAGTGATTTAGTTCCACTGCTTTGTTACCATAAGACTGACTCTCTCTGACACCAGGGGGAGCTACAGGACCTGTCAGCAAAGAGTATTTTTTCAGTGTTTCAGTCCTCAGAGCTGCTGGAAGGGATTGACTACCCTACATTCCTGGACTGGCCCGGAGAGAACTCAAGGAAAGACAATTAGCAGGTAAGGCCTAATTTCTCCTTGTGTATGTCCAGTACTGTAATGGGTGGAAGCTAAGTGGGATCAGACCTGGATAGTCCTTGGATAGAAAACCACCTAGGTGCTGCAGACTTAATGCATGGAAGAAAGACCCGTTAATCTAATTCTGATCGCACCTTTCCAAGAAAACCCAGGGGATAAGTACAACATGGACAACTATCCATAGGGTCTCAAGTAGTCGACATCAACGCAGTGGCACCGAACATCGTAACCCTGCCAGAGTGCTTGTTCTGTGCTGTATTAGAAACCTCGCAAAGAATGATCCCATAGTAGTCTTCAAACCTAAACTGTCAGCTCACCTCTGCCCTTAAAGTTTTTTCCAACATATTGTAAGAAGTCCCTGTTTTTGCTATTGATGCATTATAAGAACTGAAAAAATTGGATGCATTCAGACCTTGTGACCTGTCTGGCTTAAAGCATGGTATAATGGATCAAACTCTGGAATACCTGTTCTTAAAGCCATTTGCCAATGCCTGCCCCTCTCCTCCCTAACTCATTAGGACTGCTATAGTTAAAGCACAGATACTAAAGTACAGTGGGAAATGCCTTTATAAAGGATGATTCAAAAGTGTTTAGAAAAGTCTCTGTAAAGTGAACCTTGCTGTCGCTTACCAAAGAAGGCTGTACATTTTTGAAAGGAGAACTTTATTCGTACATGTTGCTTTTCTCTCCTTGAGACCTGCTAGACTTGTTCATTTGTGTGAATTTATTCTGCCTTGCCATCAGATGAAGGCTGAGAACCAGAGTTTCCAGTGATGTCATAATTTCTATAAGGAATGATATAGAAGAGGCACTTGCTAGCCAAATAACATCCAAGCTATGAAAAATGAACACCTGGAAAAAAAAAAAACAAGCAAGCAGTGAGTTAGGAAAAACCCCAAATTTAAACTAGATCCCCCAAAAATGTGAGTGACAGGGTAACATGAAACTTGTCATTGACTTTTAGCCTTCCCACACAGAGAAAGAGTTTGAACACATTTGAGCTTCAACCTAAGGTCGTTGAAATTCTAGGGGGACAATCCTTTAGTAAGCACGGCTTTCCTGGATGGTGGTCTGGAACGGTCTGACAGGATTCAAGTGAAGGAAATCAGCCAATAAGAACAAATTTCTCTTTCCTTATCCTGCCAGACCAGTCCAAACAGATGGGAAGTACCAAAGTCCCTTCTAAAGTGGGCAGGAGGAAGCTAAGACTGCCTTGAGGATTCCTATTGCAAAAGCAGAATCTTTGGGCTTACACATCTCGTTCATAATGCTTGACGAATGAATGCAAGAATAACAGGTAGCTGCCCTACATACTACCCTCCAGGGCACTTGCTTTGAATGTTGCCCAGGAGGAAGCTTCAGCTTTTGTTGAATGCTCTTGTAAATCCTCCACTACCTATGCTGATGCAATCGTCCCCCTGATCTACCTGGACAAAGGATGTGGAATAAATAACCAGCAAATGGGAGGAAGCGATCCGCTCTGAAGCCAGCCCTGAAATTAAGCAGCTAAAACTCTCCTAACGCACCCTGATAAGAGGAGAAGGGGCTAGGAGATGAAGACTATAAGGCGGAAGGCAGCTGACCTGAAAGAATACGCATACCCCAGAGTGTGTGTTAATAGTAATGAGGCAAAAATGTCAGTCAGCGGGTCACAGATGGAGGAGCCAGTGGAGGAGGGGCTGCAAGCGCATAATGGAGATGCAGGAGAGAGAAATACCCAAATTACTAGAGAGGAGCTACACGAGTGGTTTAATGAACTAAAATCTGAGGTGCAGGTGGCAAAAACAGAACTCTGAGAACTAATGGGGAGCATGAAAGAGGAGCTCATTGAACTGAACTGCTGAGTGGGGGATCATGAGAATCGATAAAAGGCCCTTGAACAACAACAGGAAACACTGGAAGCGAAAACAGCATTGAAGGAGGACTGGAAAGACCAAATGATATATATAAAATGGAAGACCTAGAGAATAGGTCTAGGAGACATAATCTGCTTAGAAGGGGACTACCAGAGAGCCCAGAGTACAAGACAGTGCAAAAGTGGTAGAAGCAGTCTGCTTAGAAGCTTTGGGCAAGGGTGGAAAACAGCAACTACCTGAAAAAAATCGCACTGGATCGGGTCCACTAGGCACTAAATCCATTCGGACAGTACAGATCTAGGGATATAATAATCTGCAATCAGGACTACAAACTCATGGCGTGGATAGCTTTAAAAATGAGGGATCTCCAGCACATTCAACTGGCAAGGATACCAGGTAGCGATCTATGTGGACATCTCAACAGGATCCCTGCAAAGGTGCAGGGCAACAAACCTGGTAACGAGCCCTCAGAAATGCTAATATATGATATAGATGGCTGCATCCCTTCAGAATTTTATTCTCCAAAGATGAGAGAACATGGAAGGTAAAAAAAAAAAAAGTCCCAGAGACACTAAAAGCATTGAAGAAAGAAGGGCTACAGCAGCAAGAAGTGACAGCGTGCAGAGAATAGGAGCAGCGGTGTCAAGAGGACAGACTGGGATGACGGAGAAAAGCCAGAAAGAAGAGCAAGCGTCAGAGGGGCTACAAATGAATAGAGCGCCACAATTAAAAGTTGTAAAGCATTGAAGACAGCAAACAGTAACTGGGACTTTAAACAAAATAAAACAGACTGAGTCCCAGCTGTGAAAACAATATAGGTATAACCTAAGCAGTTCAGGACATCCAACTCAAGTGAGGACTGCGAACAATACAGGCAGTTGGGGGTTATGACAAAGTTATGTAAACTTTGTGATGCAGACATTTCAATCTACTTTCTGTATGTAAAGTTCATGGTATGCTGCATAGAGCGGATAGACAAGGTTAGTTTTAAAGTATGCTTATTTGCAGAAGGGGAGATTAAAATGAATACTGAGGGACAAGAGGGTGGGGAAGGTAGAGGGGAGGGGAGGAACAGAGACTTTGAAAAGGTTTCAAAAGGAGTGGAAAGGCAGGGAGGGGGGAAGAATGAGAAGGTAAAGTAAAGATGGGAAGGGCAGGGTGAGCACTACTCCAGATTGTCCTCTGTTACCAGAGGAAAGCAGTGTGGAGGATGGGAGTGGGGGAGAGAAGAGAGGGGTGGACTGGTGGATATGGGAGGAAAGGTGAAGGGTAAAAAAGAAAAGATGTTAGGAGTTACAAGTAAAAGACAACAACTCACTGTGGCCATGATCAATGCTAAGGGGCTTCAGACATGGTGAAAACGACATCTGCTGGAACATGAAGGAAAGAGACGTCTAGCAGACGTTTTATGTGCCCCCCATTTATGAGTGGGGCAAAAGCAACTACTACGCTCAAAACGTTACCCCATAGTAGTATTGGCAGGGCAACGTGCAAACCCAAGAAAAGGGGGTGTGAGGATACTGGTTAGTGGGAAACGGAAAGAGACCGTAGTGAAAGAATGTCGAGAAAAAGGAGGGTATTGTGTGGGGGTAAGACTGCGTGTGGATGATGAGTGTGTATGGACCCACTGAACAACGGGGAGAATTTTATGAGCAAATGCTAAGAGTTGGAGAGGTTTGGGAAAGCTCCAATTATTTTAGGAGGAGATTATAATTTAACCCTTAATCCTAGGCTAGATAATAGTGTGGGGGGGGGGGGGCATGCAACTGGGAGAAGAAAATATAGTAGAAACCTCTTGAAGTTCATAGAAAGATTAGGATTTGTGGACATATGTAGATGCAGGCACCCTGGAGAGCACAAATACACATTTTATTCCCATGCACATGGCTCTTACAGCAGATTGGATATGATTTGGGTGAGTGGGGGATGGGTAGCTAAGGCTGGGACAGTGGAACAGAGACCAATAACTTGGTCTGACCATGCTCCTGTCAGCATCACCTTTTGATATGGGGGTTCGCAAAGAGGGGGTAACATTCTGGAGGCTAAACAAGTCCATCTTAGAGGACGAAGAACATGTGAATAGGCTCAAAACGGACACCGCAGGAGTATATTCACTCAGTTTAATGTAAATGGGGAGGTGGCCCTCGGCACAGTATGGGACGGGTTGAAGGCTGTGATTAGAGGGTCTTATAAGTATTGCAACACAAGTTAAGAGTGCGAGGAGTATCTTGAAAAGCTGTTACTGGACAAGAATACTGAATTAGAAAGAAGTCACCAGAGTGATAGAGATCCATGCCTGATGGCAGAATTGGTAAAGCTGCGGGAGGGAGAGTTAAGTAGTTAAGAGCACAAGGGACAGCACATGAATTGAATGTGCTTAAACAAAGCCACTTTGAAGGGGGGGGGAACAGAATGGGCAAACCTTTGGCTAGTAGATTAAAAGCTAAACGGCAGGCGACCCACATAGGAGGGATTCAGAATAAAAAGTGGGAGATGGTTCACCAAACATCAGAAATACATCAAGTCTTTAGGGAGTTTTATGAAGACCTATATAAAGGTGAAATACAAGAGGGATTGGAAAAGGGAGACCAATTTTTGGCAGAATGTAAACTGCAGAAACTTAGAGGAGGAAGAGAAAAGATTAGGGGTGGAAATAAACGAGGGGACGTTCAGGCAGCTAGTAAAAACTCTTAAAGCTGGCAAAGCACCTGGATTGGATGGCCTATCGGCAAAATTCTATCGCCTGATGCAGGACCAAATAGCTCCACTATTAACAAGGGTCTTTAATGGGGCGCTACAGGGAGAAGGTGTACCAAAATCAATGGAGGAGGCGGGTGTAATAGTTCTATCTAAACCAGGGAAAGACAGCAGTGTGTGTGGGTCTTATAGGCCAATTTTGCTAATCAGTTTTAGATGTCAAATTTTTAGCAAAATGTTTGGAAAATCATCTTCAACAGGTCATACCCAAACTGGTTCATAAAGATCAAACTGGATTCATGTAAAGGTGTCAGGGCGGGGATAACATAAGGAAAATCCTAAATAATACTATGGAAGTTGAACAATATAGAGAAAAGGCAGTGTTTCTTATGGTCGACACTGAAAAAGTGTTCGCATATAATGGAAATTTGTTACAAGTATTAGAAAAGATGGGGTTAGGAGAATTTTTTAAAAAGGGATTGAAGCACTGTATGCCAACCCCAGAGCCCGCATTCGAGTAAACGGAGGATATTCTGATGCTTTTTCATTGGGGAGAGGAACACAGCAATGCTGCCCCCCCCATCACCACTGTTGTTCGCTCTAGTGATAGAGCCGTTAACAGCCTACATTAGACAAAACAAGGATATACGAGGGGGTACCCAAAAAAAACAGGAATAACATTGCCGTGGGCGGAGCTTGTGTAGTACGCACTTCTGCCGCTAGGCATGTATAGTGCAACTCATTGTCAGTTCAGTGCCGCCTGTGTTGTCGACCTGGCTTGTTCTGTTCATCTGCAGTGATTGTTTTTGCTAGCGCTAATTTTGTTCTTGTTTCGTTTTTTTATGATGACAAGTTTAAGTGAACAACGTGCAGCTGTAAAATTTTGTTTTCTACTCGGTAAAAATGCCGCTGAAACTGTTTTAATGTTGAAAACAGCTTATCAAGATGACGCTATGGGAAAAAGTCAAGTGTACCAGTGGTTTGCTCGGTTTAAAAATGGCGACATGTCGATTGATGACAAACCTCGTTCTGGGTGTCCATCAACTGCCCGAATCGACAAAAATATTGAAAAAAATTTATTTATTTATTTATTTATTTATTTAACAGGTTTTCTATACCGCCTTTTCCTTAAATCAAAGCGGTTACCAGACACAAGAAGGGAGAACAGAGACAGGGGGGCATACACTGACTAAACTAAAGAGTGAAGGTAAAATTGGGATACGCAACATCAAGGAACCGTTACAGTAAAACAAGTTATATGCAGGCTATAATAATAGAGACTGTTAGATGTCTGTGCCATAGTACTCAGTGAAGAGTACAAATTTCAGTTGTTTTCTGAACTCCTTTAAATCATCCATGGATCGCACATCGGGAGGGAGAGAGTTCCATATAAGTGGGGCCGATAAGGAAATTGCCCTTTGTGTAGTACATTTACACGCTTTTCTGAAACTACTTGGGGTGCTGAGGGTGTTTGATGTAGTTATTCGTCTTGGCCTGTTGTTATTCTGGAGTAAGAGGTTATGAAGGCTAAAAGCAGAGCATTTATGTCTGATCTTGAATATATTAATTACCATCTTGTATTTGACGCGCTGGCTTATTGGAAGCCAGTGGAGCTCTTTGAGAATAGGGGTAATGTGATCTTGAGATGCTGAGCCAGCAATAATTCTGGCTGCCGTGTTCTGAGCCATCTGAAGAGGTTTAAGTGAGTGTTTTGAAAGACCGTAGTAGATAGGATTACAAAAGTCCAGAATAGGAGTTATTAAGGCTTGGCAGACAGACCGGAAGTGGTCATATGAGAGTAAGGGCTTGAGGCGTCTAATCACTTTCATTCTGTAGTATGCAGACCTCACAGTTTTTCTGATGTGTGACTGGAGGGTTAGACCTTTATCGAGGGTAATTCCAAGATATCTAACTTCATCCTTAACTGGTATTGTAATGTTGTTGTATTTAATGAAAGGTGGGGGGTTGAAGTCGGTGTTTCGAGTGACAATAAGCGCCTCTGTTTTATTGTAGTTTAAGGCAAGGTTATTGCATGTGAGCCAGGAAGACATGTTGTCAAGGCAATTTGTGATCTTGCTGTAGTCGGGGTTAATGAGATCAATCGGTGTATAAATCATGTCATCTGCATAAATCGTATAACTTATTTGATGGGCTGCCATAATTTGACAAATTGGCTGAATAAAAATGTTGAATAGAAGGGAAGAAAGCGCAGATCCCTGAGGTACTCCTTGCTTGATATTTGTAGGCTGTGAAGTGTTGTTTCCAATTTTAACCTGAAACTGCCTGTTTGTTAAATAAGAGTTAAACCAACTAAGGACAGTACCAGAGATACCGATACTTTCCAATCTTGATAGGAGGATAGTGTGGTCAACTGTGTCGAAAGCTGCTGAAATATCTAAGAAGATCAATAATGATCCTTGCCTGTAATTGTCTATGGTCTGGGTGATATCATTGAACAGATATAGCAGCAGTGTTTCAACTCCATGGTTGGGGCGAAAGCCATGTTGATGTAGATCGAGTGGGGCATGGTCGTCAACATGGTCTTGGAGTTGTAGCTGTACTGCTTTTTCTATTACTTTGGCTAGGAATGGTATGCTAGAGATTGGCCTATAAGCCGCTGGATTGTTCTTATCCAGGTTTGTTTTTTTGAGGATAGGCCTTATTGAGGCTAGTTTAAGTTGTTCGGGTATTATTCCTTGAGATAGGGATATGGATACGATATTGTGTATATAACTGAGGAAGTTATGCTTGGTTGCTTTGAGCCATTGAACTGGGCAAGGATCAGTAGGGGCAGTGCTAGTATTGAGAGCAGAGATGATATCCGAAATCTGTTTGGTTGAAGGAGTGTGGAAACTGTCCCAACTTGTTGTTATTGTTGTTGTTGTTGTGATGGAGCTGTAGGTTTCGGTATGTATTTGAGTTGGTATGTGACCTATTTTCTCATGGAGAAAGTTTGCAAAGGTTTGAGGGTTGATTTGTATGTCTTTGTCAGGACTTGGTTCTTTAGTTAGGTCTTTTACTATCTCAAAGAGTTCTCTGGGTTTATTGTAGGCTTTCAGAATGGTGTTTGTGTGATGCTCTCGTTTTGTATCGTTAATAAGATCATTATATCTTTTTTGCTTTGTTAAGTAAGTGTTTTGTGCAGTTGGAGATTTGGAGCGTCTCCAGTGGCGTTCTAGCTTTCTTAATTCTCTTTTATACTGAAAAAATTAGAGAGCTTGTGCTCACAGACCGTCGACAGACAATTGATCAACTGTCAGAGATTAGTGGGTTATCTGGGAGCTCGGTTCAGCGAATTTTAACGGAAGATTTGGGAATGAAAAGGGTTGCTGCCAAGTTTGTTCCTCGGGTTTCTGACTGACAATCAAAAGGAACATCGAGTTGAAACATGTCGTGTTTTGAAACAACAGCTTGAAACTGATCCAGATTTTCTGTCAAAGGTCATTACAGGTGATGAGTCATGGTGCTATGGTTACGACCCAGAAACAAAGCAACAGTCAAGCCAATGGAAGACGTCATAGTCACCCCGTCCAAAAAAATGTCATCAAGTCAAATCAAACATCAAAACAATGCTGATTTGCTTTTTTGATGCCAAGGGGGTAGTTCATTCAGAGTTTGTTCCCCAAGGTCAGACCGTCAATCAAACCTTTTATTTGGAAGTTTTAAGAAGATTGCGCAACAGTGTTCGTCAAAAAAGACCCTATTTGTGGCAGACAGGAGACTGGTTCTTCCACCACGACAATGCACCTGCACACACAGCCATCTCTGTTAGACAGTTTTTGGCTAAAAATGGCATGGTTCCGCTGCCCCACGCACCTTACTTACTCTCGCCTGACCTGGCTCCGTGCGACATTTTCTTATTTCCACGCATGAAAAGGGGCATGAAAGGACACCGATTTGACAACATTGAAGAAGTCAAGAAAAAAAAGAGGGAGGAGCTGTCAACCGTTTCTAAAGATGACTACAAAAAATGTTTCGAACAGTGGAAGCACTGGTGGGACAAATGTATCAGTTGTAATGGAGAGTATTTTGAAGGGGATAAGGTTGTTTTGTAAAGAATTTGAAATAAATAGCTTTTAAAAAATAATTCCTGTTTTTTTTGGGTACCCCCTCGAATAAGGGGTTAAAATACGAGGGAAAGAGAGTAAAATAACTCTTTGTGGATGATGTGATATTTTCATTACCGATACTGATGCAAGCAATTAAAAGATACAGCGAAGTCACAGGATATAAAATCTGGGTAAGACTGAGATATTAGGGTTTCATCTACCAAAAGACTTGGAAGCATGCTTGAAGAGCAGATTTGCATTTAAGTGGGTAAACAAAACATTCAGATATTTGGGGATTCAATTGGGGAATATGCTAGAGAATTTGAGAGTGGAATTACAAGCCATTGATGAAGAATATTTGAAGAGGTGTTTTTATTAAATGGTCCGGGCTCCATGTCTTGTGGCTTGGTTGAATAGCAGTCATAAAAATGAATGCACTCCCCAGGATCCTGTTCTTATTTACACCTCTGCCATGTACAATACCAGGAGCTTTGTTGAAGAGCCTACAAAGTATTATAATGACCTACATTTGGAGGGGGGAAGGTACCCAGGGTGTCATGTCAGGTAATGTATAGGAGGAAAGAAGAAGGGGGACTTAGGGGTACTATGCCTGGCCACATATTACGACACTTCACAATTGAGGGTTTTGCTTGCCTGGAGGGGAAGTGGGGAAACCCCACAATGGGTACAGATGGAGCAGGGAAATAAGGAAAACTTAGAGGTCCAGATATGGGACCTGGGAGGGGAGTCAAAAGGCGGGGAAATGGAAAACCCTCTTAGGAGAACAACTTCACAAATCTGGAAAAAGTAGTGAAAGAGCCTCTTAGAGGGAAGCGACTATCTAAACTGGCCTTCATTCAAGGAATAAGCAATTTTTGCCCTAGGGTGGATCAGGATGGGAAGATAGACATTTGATGAGCTGAAGGAGGCATATGCACTGGGCGAGTCAGATCATTATGTATATGCCCAGCTTTGGTATTTTTTACAACAGCAAGAGATAAGGTCTGACCTACGGACAAAACCAACACTTTTGAGGAATTAATGGAAAAGAAAGGCGATCAAAAGGGTCGCTTCTCTATTTTATAAAGTACAGATACAATTGACCCCAGAGATGGTAGTATTGAATGAAGTGTGGGGGACACATAGTGTGTTGGAAACCTTTCTTGGATATTGTGTCGGAGCAATGAGAGTGACGTTATTAGCATGGTGGAAAAAGCCAAACGCCGCTACTATGGGGGAGGTGGTGCAAAAATTAGATCAGGTCTGTTGCCTCTGTGTGGTGGTGGCCTATAGACTACAAAATAAGCAAATATATCAAGATAAGTGGCACTGGTATGAAGTGAAGAATGGAGGAAGGAGGGATTTCAGAAAATCTTAAGAGAATACAACGTGAGAAGCAATAAGGCTGAAGAGAGGGGAAGGGAGGGAAATAGGTAAGTGGAGTAGGGGGTAGGGTGGGAAAGGAAAAGGGGGGACATAGAAAGACACTGGACACGGGGCAAGAAACAACAAATACAGAAAAGGTTTCACTGTCATTCTTCAGTTGGTGAATGCAGGATTGTGACGGTGTTAAGGGTCCTACCCGACATGGTTATATGATGGGATAAGAGGGGAGGGTAGGGATATGAGGGGTTATGATAAATGTATTGTGTTCTTGATTTTGGTGAAAATGTTTCCTGCAAGATAATGCCTGCAACTCAGAAATGTGCCCAGCACAAACCAAACCAAACCGTAAAGAATGGATCTCACTGCAAAGCCACTAGTGGGTAAATTGCACAAGAAAACATTTCTGTTCTCCTACAGCAGTGGTTCTCAACCTTTTTTTGTACCGTGACCCCTTTTACCATTGGTCAACTTGTGATGACCCCCAATGATAAAATCAAATGCGTCTCTCTTCCTTTACCATTAACGCATTGTCGCTGTAATCATTTGTTGAATTATTAATATATTATAGATCTTTGCAATATGTTTTTATTTATAAAATTTACTTATTTAAACCATATTAATCACAATAACACGTAACAATATTTGATTTCAAAATTATTATGATTTTGTAGTCAAATCACTAATATGAAATAAAATTATTTTTTCTACCTTTGTTGTCTGACCAATTTATTCTCTGATCATGCTGGTCCTGATCTGAGGCTTCTGCTTTCCTGTCTTCTCTTAGCTTTCTTTCTGTGGTCTCTGGTCCATCTGCCATTTCTTATCTCTTCTTTCGTTTTCTTCACTTCTTTCCATCAGCCTATTCCCAGTCCAAGTAACCCTCCCCAGTATCAGCCCCTTTCCAGTCCTCACTCCCAGTACCTTCCAATGTCAACTTGCATTCCCATGACTGCCACTGGTGTCCATTCCCTTCCAGTCTCCCTCCTTCCCCACTGACCAGTCCCTTCTAGTACAAATACTATGGCATCCCCTCTCAGATCCACTCCCTTCCAGTTCCATGCTCCCATCCCCTCATATCAGCCCATTTCTAGCCTCAGCCCTCAGTTTTCTTCCAGGGCCAGCAGCTCTATCCTCCCCTCCCCACCATCAGCCCATTCCCAGTCAAAGCCCCCCAATCAGCTCACTTCCAGTGCTAGCCTCCCCTAATCAGCCCAATACCAGTCCTACCCCCCCATCAGCTCATTACCAGTCCTAGCCTCAACTAATCAGCCCATTTCCAGTCATAGCCGCCCCCCCATCAGCTCATTTCCAATGCTAGCCTCCCATCAGTCCACTACCAGTCCTAGCTGCCCCCCCCATCAGCTCATTTCCAATGCTAGTCCCCCCTCAACCCCATTACCAGTGCTAGACTCCCCTAATCAGCCCATTACCAGTGCTAGACTCCCCTAATCAGCCCATTACCAGTCCTATCCCCCCTAATCAGCCCATTTCCAGTCCTAACCTCCCCGATCAACTCATTTCCAATGCTAGCCCCCCATCAGTCCATTCCCAGTCCCAACCCCCCCCCCCCCCCGTGATCAGTCCATTACCAGTCCTAGCCTTCCCTAATCAACCCATTATAATCTTAACCCGCACTGTCTCTCCCCTCTGTCCAGCATTTATCCCCTGTCTCTCCAGTATGTCCCCCTGTCTCTCCCCTTTGTCCCTGTCAGCCCCCCCTTCCTCCCTCCATGTCAGCCCCGTTGCAGGTTCCCTGCCCCCTTCTCCCCTCCTCCCCTCTCCCTATGTCTGCCTGCTACTGCCCTGTTCTGCAGCCGCGGCTCCTTGTCTCAGGGAATTGCGGCTGTGCCTGTGAAGCCGTTGCGGAGCCTTTCTGTTTCCCGACGGGCTCTGTGCAGCATTGTCCCGCCTCCAAAGGAAGTGGTAAACAATTTCCTTTGGAAGCGGGACAATGCTGCACGGAGCCCGTCGAGAGATGGGAAGGCTCCACAACATTTTCACAGGCACAGCCGCGGTTCCCTAAGAGGCAGGGAGCCGCAGCTGCAGAAGATTGGAGACGGTGAGTTTGCGGCAGCAACTTATGCACTTTTATATTTTTTAACTTGGAGTGAGGCGACCCCTGCTAAATCTTGTGGCGACCCCCATGGGGGTCACGACCCACAGGTTGAGAACTGCTGTCCTACACGCTAATCCAGTGCTTTTCAAACTTTTATCCAATATGATACCATGTTAACAACTGAAAATTCATGTGATCCCAGACGATGGTGAAATCAACATAGCAGGTCTTCATCCTCCTTTCCCTCCCTCCACTCATCTAAATCAGGAAGGCAGCAGCAGCAGTCAGCACAGGGTCCCTTGTGTCAGTGTGCTTACAGACCCAAGTATTCAGCATGGGTTTCCAGCCTAACAGGAAGTTTACCCTGGAGGGGCAAGGGTCTGTGAATGTTCATTGGCTCACAGGCCACATACTGACTAGTGACTTGACATAGGTCACAGTAAAGGTCCAGAGAGAAGGGGAAATGGCCTTGTTTCTGTGACCCTTGTTAGGATCCCCTTGAAAGAAGGGGGTGGCTTTGGCCAGGCCAGTTTATACAATTAATGAGTTTTAAAATTAACTTCATAGTAACGACAGAAACCAATTTCTGTTACTGCACATGAAAAATATAAACATGACAACTTTTTCTTTATAAAAACGGGAAAAAGAGAGATTCTCCAAGAACAAGCAGGAAGTTAGTCCTCGCATATGGGTGATGCCGATGGAGCCCTCATGGAAGCATCTCCCCAGTTTTCAAAGAAAGCCTTTGGGAGATGCCACCAGGCATGCGTGGTCCCCTTCCCACCCAAGAGTACCATCTTGGTCAGTCTCCCTTTTTCCGCGGAGCCCTACAGACGCCTGTCTTGTTTCCCCCTCCAGAAAAAAGTTCATTTCTTTTACACTGTTGTACATCTTTCTTGCTCACACCAGTCCTTTTCCCGCCTTCAAGGCCTGCTGCCCTGACATCAGGTCTCGAAACTTAGTTTTGTTTTTGTTAGGTTCCTCCAGCGTTATTGTGCCTTTTTCAACTACTGGCCTTGCCAAGAGTTTTCGACCTCACTGGGGTCCTTTTGCCCCCGGTTTTAAGAAATGTATTTATTTAGACAGTTTTGTATACCACCTTATCCTTCAATCAAAGTGGTCACAACACAATTGGGGGATACATTTAACACGAGGGGATATGAGACACATACACTAATACTTACAGGGAACATGATGATCGGTGCTCCAAAAACATGTCTCACCGACACTCATGACTGTTGCCTCCAGTGTCTGAGCGCTGACCACAACCCGGAGGAATGCCCCCTGTGCAAAAAGATGTCCGCCAAGGCCATCCAGAGCCACTGGCTAAAGCAAGATGGCATCTGCCACAGGACAGATTCGACCCTGGTTTCCCCGGTAGCCTCTTGCTCAAAGGCCCTGCATGGATCCTCAAAGTTGCGTAAGGCCCTCAAGGTTCCAGAGCAGGCTCAAAGATATTCCGAAAAAGGGTCCCCAGAGCGAGAGCGTAAGAAGAAAAAGACAACTTTGAGGGCCTCGACCTGGGAGGCAGACGAGCATGGGAAGTTCCATGTGCGGTCCCTCAGCCCCCGACAGGCTTCTGAGGAGTTGGAGCAGGAATGATCATGGAAGGTGCCCATGACAGAAGTTGAGGCCTCTGGCAATGGACCCCAGTCTCCTGAGGGCTGTCCCGTCGAGGACCCCCTCTCTTCATCGACACCAGACCCAGTAACCTTAGCATCTGTCAGACATTCACCCCAGAGTGGGAAATTTGTATGCTGGTGCTTGAACGCAGCGTTTCTGCATTCATTGTGTCCCAATAGGCATCGCGCTTACACAGAGACCACAGGGACTTTGATGCCAAGGACTCCTTGGGCCATCGAAGCAATCCCCGAGAGCCAGATGCCTTGGATAGATCCTTGGTGAGGGTCTCAATCTCTCTCCTGCTCCTCTGGGACAAGGTCTTCACAGGCGAATGCCTCTGGCTCCAGCCATGCCTCAGCACCGAAAACCAGAGCCAACGACACCCCTGGAACTATCGGGCCTCAAGTCTTCCTCGGACTACTTGGCTTGGGAGTCCAACATTGAGACGCCTCCAGAGTCTCGGGCCCACCAAGACCTTCCCTTGGATCCATCTCCACTGGCTGCTAGGTGCCGATCCCCAGCCGAGGACACCTCGTTCCTCAAGTTCATTTGGGACATGGTGTAAGCCTTCTCCCTCACTACGGAGTCTGAGGAGGACCCCTCGTATGGAGGCGCTCGATATCCTCCAGTACGAGGAACCACCTAAAGGGACCCTGATTGTCCTGATCTCCATCCTCAACCGGCTCCTTCTCCGGATGTGGGAAGCCCCGCTGTTGGTGCCAGTTGTTAGCTGTTGCCTGGATACCATGTACTGGGTCCAGCGTAGGCTGGGCTTTCGGAAGACCCAAACTCCCTCGCACCTCCATGGTGGTGGAATTGGCCATGCGCCGACAGAAAAGCCCAAAGAGGCACTCATCAGTGCCCCTGGGCAGGGAGTCCCATGCCCTTGATGCCCTCGGGTGTAAATGCTACCAGGGTTCAATGCTAGTATGCCGCATTCAAACTTACCAACTTTACATCGGCATGTTCCTCCAGGACCTGGCAAAGGATCTCTGAGGCTTCGTGGCTAGCCTTGATGGAGACCACCTCCGGCACTTCCAGACACTCATGAAGTCCATTGAATGTTCCAAGTATTTATCTCGAGCCGCCTATGACTGCTTCGAGTCCCAGGGCGAGGGTGGCTGTCGCCAGCATCAGTGCCCGATGCCAGGCTTGCCTCCAGACATCCGACCTCGAGCAATGGGTGCCAGAGAAGCTCCTTGACATACCATGCCTCTGGGAGCAGCTCTTTGGCAAGCCCATGAAGGACAAGGCTGCTGAGATCAAGACAAAAGTATGTGACTCACTCAACTCTCAAGGAAAACATTTTTTACTCTTTCGAGGAAGGAAGAAGCCTCCAGGAAAGAAGCCTCCTTTCCATAGGAAGGGCCAACCCTATCAAGGCAGTCCTCCATATCCAGCCACCCAGACTCCTCAACAGAGTCACCAAGGCAAAGGAGCGGGCCAAGGGCCCCAAACCTCAGACTCCAGCCCCAGCCTAGCCTGGGTCGGGGTTTTGATGCCCCCAGCATAGCCTCTCTTCCTATGGAGGAGCAGCTGCCAATGGGGAGGGGGGGGGGGAAGCGCCTGGTCCATTATGCCCACAGGTGGGCTTCTATCACCACCGACTCATGGGCACTTCAGGTGGTCGGGGAGGGTTACCTCCTCCACCTGGACCCTTCTTTCCTGGGGAGCCTCCTCGGTCTCCACTGCACCAGGCTCTGCTAATGCAAGAACTTGCAGGCCTTCTCAGGGTCAGGGCTGTGGAAGTCCATACCACACCACCTGAAAGGAAAGGGGTTTTACTCCAGATACTTTCTGGTCCTAAAAAGAACAGGAGGACTACAGCCTATCCTGGACCTGTGAAACCTGAACAAATTCCTAGTGAGGGAGATGTTCAAGATGCTGTCCCTTGGACCCTAGCCTTGGACCAACATTCTTTCTTAGCACCTCACACTAACTGTACATAGTTTTGTCATTCTCATGACACTATATATAGTTTGATCACGCCACCGACCCCCCCCCCCCCGCTTCACCCACCTTTTTATTTTAATAACTTTATTTATAACGAGGCACATACATAAACATCACACAACAACAATAGGGTGGCAACACCCCCAACAAATTCACTGCATTGACATCTACAATCCTTGTACATATACATCCGACTCTATGGTGGTAAATCCTGAAGGCATCCAATCAAGCTCTTCCCCTGCCATGTTCAATGAAGTACAACCCAACCCTCACCCCCTCTGAATACCCCACCATGCTACCCTCACCGGGTTGCAATACCTATTGTAGGAGATTAGCCAACCTTCCCTTAATGGGAGAAAAAAATAGTCACCAGGCTGAGGCCCACCAATACTTGTACAGGCAAACAGAACCGAAGAAAGAGAAAAGGAGAGAGAGAGAGGGGAGACAGAACGAGAGATAGAAAAAGAGGGAAAAACCCCCCACCCACGGTGCACTCAAAGGTCTGCATTAACAATCGGAAGCCAAAAGCAAATATAGGGGACCATCCAGACAATCCCTCAGCTCCCTAACCCATCCCCCATTCCATGCCACTCCCAAGGCAAACACTCGCCTGAGGGCAATCATGGACTCTTGCAAGGAACCAGGAGAAAGATCCGCAGGTGTTACCCAGGGTCCTCTCCCACCCCTGCACCCTCCCCCACCTGATCTCCCATCCATCTCACAAAGGGGGACCACACATGTTCAAAACTCTCCATCTGTCCTTTAAGCATCTCCGATAACTTGTCAGTATTCATTATGCTATTAACTCACAGTTGCCAGTCCTTCACCCTTGGGTTGCTGTCTAATCGCCACTGCTGTGCTATCACCATGCAAGCAGCCACCAGAAGCTGTCCGACTAGTCTGTCCCACCCAGTAGAGCCAGCCCCATCACCTAACCCCAACCCCAGCAGACACAGAGCTGACTCCACCTTCAGTTGGGTGCCAGCTATTGAATTAATCCAAGACACAATCTGCGCCCAAAAATTCTGCGCTCGGGGGCAATCCCACCATATATTATAGAAGGAGCCCACCATATCACATCCTCGCCAATAACGCATCCAAGCCTCCCCTATCCCACCACTGCAAGTGCTGCGGCACAACATAGGCCCGCTGTAGCAGCTTAAAATGGGTTTGCCGACAACTAGTGCTCCGCGCACAGCGATAAAGGTGCCCGTGAAAACACTGCCAGACAATCCTCCTGGAGGCTCCACCCCAAGAACCTGTCAACCATCCACATGCAGCCCCATGCCTGGAAAGGTCGCCAATAGCAGGGCCCTGTATATCTTAGACAACATTCCCCACCAACCCTGCCCCTCCCCAAATAAACTCATTTCTAAGTCACGAGTAGGGCGCAGCAACTGCGATCTATGATCCTCCTGAGTGACAAAGCTGCGGAGCTGAAAGTATTGAAAGAATGGGACCCCAACCCCCCTTTCCTGATCAGCTGTTCCATACTCAGCATGACCCCATCCTCCAATAAATTCTGAAATCAAAGCAAACCATTAGCCTCCCAACTATAACGTAAGTAACGGAATTCAGACCCATATTTTCACATCCGGAAACAAAGGCCCCCCCCCCCCCCCGAGCCAAGCTCTCCGTCACATCCCAGATACCACCTGAACCAGAGGACCTAAAAACACATGCCCATCTACCACTTTACCTCCCACTCCTCTCAACTCAAAAACAGAATGGGGCGAAACCCAGCTTCTTTCCAACTGGACCCATTGCACATCCGGCGGCCTAACATAGTGATACCTTAACCCACGGAGGACAGCCGCCTTATAGTACAACACCAGTTTGGAAAAGCCCAATCCACCTCCCTCCCCCCCCCCCCCCATCTCCATTGAACGAACTAGCCAATCATAACCTATGTGAGCTCTGTGCGATTTCCATACAAATTGGCTAAAACAAGTTTCTAATTTGGCAAAGAACCCCTGGGTATCTTAATCGGCAACTGAGAGAATAACAGCTTTGGCAGAATCGCCATTTTTAGTGCCGCCGCCCTACCCAACCAACTCAAGGTCAACTCCCTCCATCCCATCAACTCCTCACGGATCTTTGTGATTAAGGGAACATAATTAAGGGAGAAAAGCTCACCAACTTTGGGAGAGATCTTAACTGCCCTGGCCGCCAACCAAAATAGGCAGCCCCCCGGAATCACTGGCGGAGCATTCCCGAGAGGCAAGATCTCGGACTTATCCAAATTAACCTTGAACCCAGAGATCACAGCAAACTCCCGAAGTGCGCACACTCCAAACCCACCAACAACCGCTCTGGGTCTTCTAAGAAGACCAATGTGTCATCCGCATACAAGGAAACACTGTGCTGCATAGAGTTAACCATGATCGGGGATATATCCTTAGCCAAACGTATAAGACAGGCCAGCGGCTCAATGGCCAAGGCAAAGAGCAGCGGGGACAAGGGACAGCCCTGTCGTGTTCCCTGATAGAGCCGGAAACTGTCAGACTGCAACCCATTCACTATCACTCTTGCACGGGGGAGCGACATATAACGCCTGCACCCAGCCAACATTCTGCTCCCCCAGCCCAAATTTTGTCAAAACCGCATTCAGATATTCCCAGTCAACGCAGTCAAAAGCCTTCTCTGCATCCAAAAACACACAGCACGCTGTCCTCGGAGACCGGGACACGTGCGAAATAATGTTTACCAATCTTCGCACATTATCCGTGACTTGTCGCCCCCGGATAAACCCAAACTGATCTGGGTGGACTAAATCAGTCATGACAGCGTCCAACCAGTTGGCCAACACCCGTGGAAATATTTTCACATCACTGTTCAACAAAGATATTGGACGGTAATTGCCACACTCCTCCGAGGACCGACCTTCCTTTGGAATAAGTGAGATCTTAGCTTCATACATAGTTGATGGCAGACTTCCTACCTTTCTCGCTTCATTAGACCCGCAGCAGGACTGGGGCCAACGAGTCACTCAGGGCTTTGTACCATTCCATTGGAAAGCCATTTATTCCCATAGCCTTCCCAGAAGAGAGGGACTTAATGGCCTTGACAACTTCCTCTCCCATGATATCCCGTTTCAATATGTCTCGTTGCGCATCCGACACCGTCAGGAGCGGAGCTTGATCTAACAAGGCAGCAATCTCAGATGGCAAAGCAGAAAGCTCCGACCTATATAAGCTTGCATAAAATGTCTGAAACGCCCTGGCTATCCCGCTGCAGCACTCTGTTAGTCATAAACAGCACTCAAGAAGTGACTGTTACACTTCTTGCGAAGCTGCCAAGCCAGCAAACGCCCGGCTTTACCCCCATATGCCACAAAATTCCGCCGCAATATCCGCAGCAGAAACTCCAATCGCTCAGTCTCAATCGCCTCAAGCCACTGCCTAACCTCCAACAAAGCCCGATAAGTCTGACAACTCCCAGTCCTCTTTTGCGCCACCTGCAGCTCCTCCGAGCGTGCACACAACTCTACTGATTGGGCATATCGCAGGCGCTTCCGTCTCGCAGCCAACTACATAAGCTGACCTCTCATATAGGCTTTCCCAGACTCCCACAGCACTATAGGAGTTGTCTTACCATCATTAAATGAAAGAAACTCTCTCCACCACCCCTCCATCAACACCCTCATGCCCTCCTCCTGCACCAACCACACATTCGCCTGCCAAAACTGCCTCTGCTGTACCCTTATGGGGTCATCCATATCAAGCAACAGGTAAACCATACTATGATCACTGACCTCCAAGGGTCTTATGCCCACTCCTTTCACCCTCCCCAGTTACTCAGCAGGGCAACAAAACACATCAAGCCTAGAGTAACCCTGTGTCCTTGCAGAGCAGTGTGTATAATCCTGCTCGCGTGGGTGCAGAGAACGCCATATATCTACCCAACACTGTCTAGCTAGGGCCCTTCTCAATGCAGCTCCTTCAGATACAGGAGAACCCCTGAGCACTGGACCAGACCTATCCAGCGTGCTCAAAACACAATTCATGTCCCCACCCATCCAGAGGGACCCTTTGGCCCTCTGCACAAAGGAGGCCAACGCCTGGAGAAAAAAAACGCGCCCTTTGGACCGTTGGGTGCATAAAGGTTGAGCAGCGAGATCTCCTGCCTCTCCACGTGCCCCATTACCCATACCACCCTCCCCTGACTGTCTCCTCTGGTCTCAAACAATGTGAATGGGACACTATCTCTAATAAGAATAGCTACTCCCCTCTTCTTTGAGTTATAAGCAGAGAAATAGACCTTGCCCCAATGCTTACTCTGCAGCTTAGCCATTTCCAGGGGAGTCAACCTCACCTCCTGCAAGAGAGCAATATCCACCTTCTCCCTCCTAAGGTAGCCTAACACCCGCTTTTGCTTGATGTGGTTTTTAAGCCCACCAACATTCAGAGTTGCAACCTTAAGGGCCATCTACAGCTTCAGGTTGAGAGTACTCCATCCCCCCCAGACATGCTTATCCCACTCCCCTCACCCTCCCCCCATCCCAACTAACAGCGCACCGAGAAGAACCAAAAAAAAAGAATGGGGGAAGATAAAAGAACAAGAAAGACCAAGAACATGAGAGCAACAGCCACGTAGCATACAAGGAGCAACTCCCCTGTCCTCTTTTGTAATGACATTCATGAATAGGCTTCAATGTCCATCAGCCCGCAACAATCACCTCCTCCTCCCCCTCCACCCCTGCACCATACATCCCAGGTGAAAGAGACTCACCTATGCACAAACTCACGGGCCCTCCCACCTTAACAAAATAACCCATTCCCCCACACTCCACTTCGTTCCCACCCCCATCTACCCACCAAGTCCCAGATCCTTCTGCACACATTCCACACCCACCCACCTGCCAACCAAACCAGTGCAAACCTTACCAATCCCCCTCACACCCTATATATACTCCCCTTGTAAACTCCCCCAACAGATCAAAAAAACACCACCACAGCAACACCCCACAACCTCCCTTTAGATAGTATTCCACAGTATTAAATTACTTCACAGACCCCACCCACCCACTCTCCCTTACTATACATCAAGTCTATCCCAACATCATCCGACCCAAGAGAGGTTACACGGTCACCAGCAGGGGGCTTAGTGGGTCACCAGAGTCTTCAAGCATCGGCAGTCCAGTCCCTTCTGCGCTATCTCTGCCTCACTCAGGTCTCAGCCAACTCGGTCACAACTGCTTCTCCAGCTGCGTCGCCAGTCTCTGCCCTCTGACCCGTTGACTGCATAGTCCACCGATCCTGACTTCTGGCTTGCAGAGCTGCTCACCTTTCCACTCCTCGGAGGATCTATCATACTGTAAGGACACTGATCTGTGTTCTGAGCGAGGCCCAGCTTACCCTTCATCTCCCTGAGTAGCCGCCTCACCTCCGGTGAGTTTAAAAATGCCTCTTCCCTTGCACCAGTACGGTCAGTCAGGCTGGGAACCATATACTCGCCCGCAGGCATACCTTTTAAGAGTGCATCCCTGTATTGCAGCAGTGCTTTGTGCTTACGTACAGTTTCAGCGCTCATATCAGGAAATACTGAAATGTATCAATTTTGGTAAGTCAGTCTTAGATTTATGAGCCTCAAAAATGATCTGCTCTTTCTCTTGATATCTCAATAGCCGGACAATTAGAGCCCTCGGCCACTTCCAAGGCTCCAGACGGGGACGTGTCTCCCTATGTGTCCTATCAATTTCATATGACGGGGAAGCAATTTGGGCAGGAAAGCAAGAGTCCAAGAGGCCCTTTACAAAGATCCACGCATCTGGCAGCTCTTCTTCCGGCATGCCAAAAATTTGTATATTCTGTCGGCGGTCCCTGTTCTCCCAGTCCACCTCATTCTCCTCCAGCCACTGCACCGCCTTCCTCAGCTTAACCAGTTCCTCCGCCTACTGCGTTCCACGGTCCTCTGCCGCACTCACTCGGTCCTCTGCCTCAGCTATGTGCGTCACCAGCATGTCAAACTGCTCAGCGAAGCTGACCGTAACCATGGAGATAATTTCGGCCTTTGAGGCACGTATTTCCTGCAGCAGAAGGGCCATCTTGTCCGCCTCCTCAGGAGCAGTGATACTTTCCCCGGAGGGCCCTCTTCCCCATCCGCCATGACACCCTTTGCTGCCTCGGATGTCACTGCTTGCTTTGTCTTCTCTGCATACATTTTTCTAATCGTCCGTTCAGAGCGGGCTCGTGCAGTCTTCCTCATGCTTTAGCATTCGCCAAATGTGTTGCACAGGGGGAAAAAACACCACAAAAATGCTGGTTTAATAATGTAATGGCGCGGAGCTGAACACACTCCCTCCATCTACATCAGCGCCAGAACCAGAAGCCCCTCACCCTCACTCTTTTAACACCTGTTGTACACTGGCAAAATGTTCTATGTATGCTCTTGAGTTACATTGTAAACTGCCTTGATTGAAGGAAAAGGTGGTATAAAAATATGGTAAAATAAATATTGCTGCCCTACCTCCAGCAGGGAGATTGGCTATGCTCCTTGGACCTAAAGGATGTTTATACCCACATCCTTATCCATCCCAGTCATAGACAGTACCTATGATTCATGGTCGGGGCCGACCATTACCAGTACAGGGTACTTCCCTTCGGCCTAGCTTCTGCATGAAGGGTCTTCACCAAATGCCTGGCAGCGTAAAAGGTGGCACAGCCTCAGACGCAGCAGGCCACAGGCTGCAGCATCAAGGTCCTTCAACGTCTGGGATTCATGATGAATCGCCCAAAATCCAATCTCACCCGAACTCAAGACTTAGAGTTTATAGGGGCTCACCTGGACACCCTCCAAGCCGTGGCTTTACTCCCCCTGGACAGGGCATATCGCTTCACGGCCCTGACGACTGAAGGTGAATGCCACCCCACCATGTCAATGCGGTCCATGCTTCGCCTCCTCGGCCACATGGTCTCCACGGTCCATGTGGTCCCCAATGCCCACCTCCACATATGGGCAACTCAGTGTGTCTTCGCTCATAGTGGACCCAGGCCAAGGGCAGGCTCCAGGAGAGAGTCTCGGTGTCCTGTCAGCTGGCGGAGTCCCTCAGTTGATGGCAGGATCTGCAAAACCTTCAGGAGAACATGCCCTTCCAACTCCCAAGCCCCCAGAGGGTCCTCACCACAGATGCTTCCCTACTGGGCTGGGGTGCCCATTGCGAGGAATTGTGCATCTAGGGCATCTGGTACTTTGAGGAGAGCAAGCAGCAGATCAACCTGGTGGAATTCAGTGCCGTCTTCCTTGTGCTCAAAGTTTTCCAGCACCGCCTGCAACATCAGTCAGTGCTCGTCCAGACGGACAATCGGGTCATGATGTTCTACCTAAACAAGCAAGGTGCCATAGGCTCTTACCGCCTCTGCCAGGAGGCAGTAGTCCTCTGCTCGTATGCGACCAGACAGGGTATGCTCCTCAGGGCGGTATACTTCCTGAGCCAGGACATTGCCCTGGCAGACAGGCTGAGCAGTGTCCTCCAACCACATGAGCAGCACCTGGACCCCAGGGCAGCACAGCGTCTCTTCAGGTTGTGGGGCACCCTGAACTTTGACCTCTTTGCCAGTCCAGGCAGTGCTCAGTTACCGCATTTCTGCTGCCCATAGCCATAACCCGGCCCAGGTAGCAGCAGATGCCTTCCTCATCTCGTGGTCGGGGAGTCTGTTGTATGCCTTCCCTCCAACACCACTGATAGCGCAGACCCTCTTCAAGATCCAGCGAGACAAGGCTTCCCTGATTCTGATGAGCCCTGATGTGGCCTAGGCAGCTTTGGTTTCCTCTTCTGCTTCGTCTCTTGATGGAGTCCCCAGTCCCTCTTGGGAGCTCACCGGGACTTTTGACCCAGGAGGGCGGCTCTATCCTTCACCCCAACCTGGGATCCTTGTCCCTCACAGCATGGCTACTGAGCAGGTTGCTTTAGCACTCCTCAACCTCCCCAAGGAGGTGGAAGAGATCCTCCTGGTCTCTCGCAAGGACTCTATGAGATGGGCCTATACCGTCATATGTTATGGCGGAGCAACGGGTGAACACATTCTCCTGCCCGGTACCCGCGGTGCTGTAGTACTTGCTCAACCTTTCAGTCCAGACTTAAGTCCAACTCCGTCAGGGTGCACGTGAGTGGAACTGTGTCTCTTGTGGAACTTGTGTCTCTTGGGGAAACTGCTAGGTACATATGACCTAGATTGGCCACTGTTGGAAACAGAATACTGGGCTTGATGGACCTTGGTCTGACCCAGTATGGCATATTTTATGTTCTTATGTTCTCTCCGCAAACCATCACTTTATAGAGGGCAAGCCTCTTTCCGTGCAGCCCCTCTTTACCCGATTCATGTGGGGCTTACTGCTCTCGAAGCCTTCCATCCATCTGCCTCTGGGGGAATGGGTTCTCAATGTGGTCCTGGTGCAGCTTACCAAGGCATCCTTAGAACCTTTGGCTACCTGCCACCTGAAATATCTGTCCTGGAAGGTGGCCTTCCTGATAGCACTCACCTCTGCCCGCTGAGTCAATGAGCTTGGGGTGCTGGTGTCTGAGCCTCCCTACACCAGGTTCTACAAGTACAGAGTAGTGCTGCTCACCCAAAGTTTCTTCCAAAGGTGGTGACCTCAACTAGGAGGTTGTATTCCCTATCTTCTTTCCACAGCCCCACACCAACAAGGCATCGGCTGTTCTTCATACTCTGGACTGCAAAAGTGCTCTGTCCTGTCTACAAGCAGATTCAGGGCTACCGCAAAGCCTCTCAGCTTTTTGTCTCATACAACCCCAGTCATCTGGGGTAGGCTGTCACCAAACGGACCCTGTCCATATGAGTGGCGGACTGCATCACCTTCACCTACAACCAGGCTGGGCTGCTGCTGGAGCGCTGGGTCACTGCGTATAATGTCAGGGCTATGGCAACTTCAGTTGCGAGCCTTCACTCTGTTCCCATGGCAAACATCTGCCAGGCTGCCACCTGGTCTTCGATCCACACTCTTGCAGCTCACTACTGCCTGGAGAGGGAGTCCTATGGGACACTGACTTCAGTCAGGCCGTACTCCGTACTTCAGGGTTTAGGCAACTCCTGTCTTCCAACCCTTCTTGTTCAGGCTACCGGAGCCATGGTTCTCCCTGGTCACTGGGGTCCTTGGAGTCTGTCCTCAAATTTGTTTGCGGCTGCTCATGGCTGGGCCATATGTTTTCTACAGGACCTCAGTAGCCTGTATCTAGTGAGTCCCATATGTGAGGACTGATTTCCTGCTTGTTCACCTGTAACAAGTGTTCTCTAGGGCCAGCAGGAATCAGTCCTCACAACCCTTTCTCCTCCCCTTGGAGTTGCTGTTCATTTTTGGCCATCTTCTTTTGTTGATTCTAGCTATGACATCTGACCAAGATGGCACTCTTGGGTGGGAAGGGGACCATGCATGCATGATGGCATCGCCCAAAGGCTTTTTTGAAAGCAGGGAGATGCATCCGGGAGGGCTCAGTCCTGCTGAGCGAGGCCGATCCATTACTACTACTATTAATCATTAATCATTTATATAGCGCTACAAGGCATATGCAGCGCTGTACAAGAATATATAGAAGATGTGCCCTGCATTGAGTTCAGCATCCTGTCTCTGTGGCAGTCTCATAAAGTAGATCTGTTTCTCATAGCTCATTCCCAGGGATAAATAATAGCTTTCCCATGTCTACCTGTATAATTTTTTGTGGACTTTTTCCAGGAACTAACTTACCCAAAGCTCCTTTGAACCCTGCTGTGTGAGTTACCTTGTACATGCCCTGCCAACAGATTAGAAAGTTCAATTGTGCACTGTTTTTAAAAAGAAAAATGCTTTCTATGTGTTTTTTATTGAACTTTTGCAAATATACAAAGTAAAATAAACAATACAGGCAATGCTAATTACAAATAAGAAAACAATGAAATATAATCCTTCCTCAACAAAAAATTGAACGGGGTAGGCAAATAAGCACCAGTCCATATCAAGGAGAGAGAAAAAGGCAATAAAAAGAAGGTAACATAGAAAAATGAGAAATAAAGGGGGGGAGGGGAAGATCCTCCCCCTTAATCAGCAATAGTGGGCTTATTTCTGTCTCCAGTTAATCCGGAACTTCCTTGTCTACCAAAAATTTCTCTGAGTAGACTTCTAGAAATATGTTTCCATGCCAAGTTATAATGCACTTGCATGGAAAACGCAAAAAAAAGTTGCATCCAAACCCAAAATCGTAGCCTTCAAGGCAAGAAACTGCTTCTGGCGAAGTTGAATGTATTTCCTGATATGTCTAGGAACACAACTTCTTTCCGCAAAACATAGCATCTTTTTATATAAAGAAAAGTTTTAACACCTTGATCTTATCTACTACTGAAAGAAACGTCACCAATAAGTTGGCCTTCTGGGGGATGATATCTGACGAATCTTCAAAATATTTCAGCAGATCCTGACTAACATCAGAAGGAACATCCAAACCCTCGCGCCCCCCCCCCCCCAAGCATCCTCTTTATGAAACTTAGTAGGCAAATAAAAACATTTTTGAAATATTTGTTTAACAGAATTTCAGCAGATAATAGGTGCATTATCGGGAAATTAAGAAATCCATAAATTATTAACTCCAGGCAAATTTTCCAGTTTAATTTGTAATATAAAGATTAAAAATGCTTAATAAATGAAATACTGGCCTGCTTACAAGAAAACCAGCTGACCTTCCACTCTAGACACATTCTTAACCCACGTCTGCAATCCTATTATCTACTTCACCAAGTTTTTGCACGGTCTCCTGAGAGACGATACAGTACCAGATTTCTTAGGGTCAGTATTAGAGCTAGAAACCCACCTTCAAAGAAACATCTCGAGGTGGTACCAAAGCAGTCTATCCGATATGTAATTCAACTGGCTTTGGCAGAGGGCCGAGTACTTGGGAAGGGACCACTGACCCAAGAGAAACTTCGGACAGTAGATGATGACTGTGGTTCAGGAAATGGTGGAGGAGAGTTGTGAGACAACATTAATGGCAAAGTGTTCGTCCAAAGGCCCCACTACTTCGCCTGAAGACTGCACAGCAGGAGCTAAGTTTGGCAAAATCTTTGCTTTGTTTTACCCATGCTGTCTCCATGGATATTACAGTAACCAAGGCGGCACACAGTACCTGATCTTTACGAGGCAGAGGTTCAAAAACCTCTGTCAGGTCTCTGAAGGAGTGTGTCTAGTCCCTTTATACACACCCCTTCAGGCCCCCAGGCTGGGATATGTGCTCCCTTGGGGCCTCGCTACGGTGATGCCACTGGAGGATGGCTGTACAGGTGCCTGCTGCCAACGACACTCTTCATTTCAAAGTTCTTCCCTTCCTGTGCAGCACATGGGAAGCAACTGTGCCCACACAAACCCTCAGCTCTTCTCGCTTTCTATGATTTTTCAGTCTGCTGGTCATTGAGTTTCCTGAAGTGTCCTCTGTGATTTGAAAGATAAGTTCCTTATTTAACCATTAAACCCCCCTCATGAGGTTGACTCTTGTCTCCAGCACAGCACCATCTTCAGGCAGGTCCAGGATGTTTCTATGATCTCTTTAATCTGCCCTTTCTGTACTACCAGTTCCATCTGTCTTGGGCAGTCCTTTGTATAAATCTATGAATGGACCTCTATTACTGCATTCTGACATCCATTTTTATCTCTTTTTTTTTTTCTCCCAAAGTGCACGTACCTTCTCCTTTCACTGCATTGCCTTCACTGCTCTCTTCTCCTTATTTACATTTTACTTGATCTCCTAAATACTCTGAGAGAACAATGTATAGAGACATTCATAACATCAGCCTTCATTTCCAATCTGTAGAATGGTGGCAAGCTATCAGGATTCCCTTATCAACTAACAGTTTCTTGTCTGTATTTTTGATAGGTAGAAGACCTGGATCAACTGAACATTATCCATGTGACTGGAACAAAAGGCAAGGTAAGAAGTCCTTACTAAGAAGGCAGGGAAGCAAAATCCTGTGGAAATTTCTGAGATGTCTTCTGACTTGGGTTTGAGTTCACCGGAGTTCTGGTCCTCGACAGCTGTGGGTTTGGATAATATCTCTCCTTTCTCCAAACTTAGAACATAAGAACATACATAAGACATGCCATACTGGGTCAGACCAAGGTCCATCAAGCCCAGTATCCCGTTTCCAACAGTGGCCAATCTAAGTCATACGCACCTAGCAGTTTCCCCAAAAGACACAGGTTCCACAATGCTTGTATTGGGTCAAGCAGTGATATCCTGGGTCCCTTTTTAATAATGGTTTATGGACCTTTCCTCCAGGAACTTGTCCAAACCTTTTTTAAACCCAGCTACACTAACAGCTTTTACTACATCCTCCGGTAACAAATTCCAGAGTTTGATTACATGTTGAGTGAAAATATATTTTCTCTTATTAATCTTAAATAGGTTACCCTGTAGCTTCATTCCATGTCCCCTAGTCTCTTTATATTCTGATGACGTAAAGAATCGATCTACGTTTACCCATTCCACTCCATTCATTAATTTATAGACCTCTATCATATCTCCCCTCAGCTGTCTCTTTTCCAGGTTGAAGAGCCCTAACCTTTTTAGTCTCTCTTCATAGGACTATCCTTCCATCCCCTTTACCATTTTGGTGGCTCTTCTCTGTACCTTTTCTAATAATGCTATATCTTTTTTAAAATACGGCGACCAGATTTGCACACAATATTCAAAGTGCGGTCGCACCATGGAACGATACAGAGGCATTATAATATCTTTTGTTTTATTTTCCATTCCTTTCCTTATGATATCTAGCATTCTATTTGCTCTCTTGGCCGCCGCTGCACACTGGGCCGAGGGTTTTAACATGTTATCCACAATGACGCCTAAATCTTTTTCCTGGGTGGTGGTTCCCAATGTGGAACCTTGCATTGTGTAACCATAGTTTGGGTTGTTCTTCCCTAGGTGCATAACTTTGCACTTGTCCACATTAAATTTAATCTGCCATTTTGATGCTCAGTCTTCTAATTTATCAAGATCCTCTTGCAATTTACCACAATCCTCTTGGGTTTTAACAACTTTAAATAGTTTTGTGTCATCTGCAAATTTGATAACCTCACTCGTTATTCCCTTTTTCAGGTCATTTATGAATATGTTAAAAAAGCAGCGGACCCAGCACAGATCCCTGGGGTACCCCACTATTCGCCTTTTTCCATTGGGAAAATTGGCCATTTAGCCCTACCCTCTGCTTTCTGTCTTTTAACCAGTTCCTGATACACAATAGTATATCACCTCCTTTCCCATGACTTTTTAGTTTTGCCAAAAGTCTCTCATGAGGGACCTTGTCAAAGGCTTTTTGAAAGTCCAGATACACTATATCAACCGACTCGCCTTTGTCTACCTGTTTATTCATACCTTCAAAGAAACATAACAGATTAGTAAGACAAGATCTTCCTTGTCTAAAGCCATGTTGACTGTCTCCCATTAAGCCATGACTATCTACATACTGAGTAATTTTGTACTTTATGGTGGTTTCTACCATTTTTCCTGGTACTGACGTCAGGCTCACCGGTCTGTAGTTTCCCGGATCATCCCTGGAACCCTTTTTAAAAATTGGCGTTGCATTGGTGATCCTCCAATCTTCAGGTATTACAGATGATTTTAATGATAGTTCACAGAAGTCTGCAATCTCATATTTCAGTTTTCAACACCCTTGGATGTATACCATCCGGTCCAGGTGATTTGCTACTCTTCAGTTTATCAAATAGCTGTAATACACTGGGAAGATGTAGCGATATTTCTTTCAATTCTTCTGCAGCATCACCTGTAAATACCACTTCAGTCATGGGTAACGTCCCTACATCTTCCTCGGTAAAGACCGAAGCAAAGAATTCATTCAGTCTCTCCGCTATAGTCTTGTCCCCTCTTACTGCCCCTTTCACTCCTCTATCATCTAATGGTCCAACTGACTCTCACAGTTTTTTTGCTATGAATGTACTTGAAAAAGTCTTATGCTTTTTTGTTCCCAATGCAAGTTTCTTCTCAAATTCTCTTTGCCTGCCTTATCAAAACCTTGCATTTAACTTGCCAGTGCTTGTGCTGTTTCCAATTTTCGTCATTGGCTCTTTTTTCCATTTCCTGAAAGATGCTTTTTTGGTAACAGCCGCCTCTCTGACCTCACCTTTAAACCATGCTGGCAGTTTTTTGGACTTCTTTCCACTTTTCTTAAAGCGTGGAATACAGCTGGTCTGGGCTTCCAATATAGTATTTTTAAACATCATCCAAGCTTGATGTAAGTCTTTAACCTTTGCAACTGCTCCTTTTTAGTTTTTTCTTAACTATTTTCTGAAAGTGTACTCTGCACCCCCCTCACCTGCAACAGGCAGGGCTCTTGGGTTACAGAAATCCACACACAAAACAAGGAGAAGGTTAATGGATCACAATTCTTTGAATAATATACAAATCTGTAAATAATACACAACACACTTGTATCATAAAATCAACCAAAGCTTTGGGAGAGCAAGCTAGACCTTTGCCTATGTTTACTCTGATATCATAACTTTAGGCCACTTTATTTATAGGTAAAGATTCCATTACACAGCATAATTTCACTTTATTATTCTACGTCTCACATCACGTATATTCATAATATACATATTCTATTCTACGTCTAGTGTTACGTATATTCATAACATACCTTTCTATAGGCATGCATGTCATAGACAATCATGAAAAGACATACATATATTCTCAGACATGACTATGTAGGCCTTAATTCTAATTAATCCTAACACTGACAGTTTGATATCTCTGACCAGAGACTGAGAGACTGCGAAGCTAGGTAAACAACTTGCCTTTTACTTATCTTTCTAATAACAAGACTAATGTTTGTTATGTAAAACCTTTCACCCAGTTTCTTCTACAGAGTTTTCAAGGATGGTATTAAATAAGGAGCTACAAATGATATTAACTCTTTCTTAGGGCTTATAATGTTATACACAGGGCCTGACTGTATCCATCCTGGTACAATCAAACTTTCTTTCAGTCCTTCCTCTGATTCTGTAAAGAATTATTTCACAGATAAGGAAACTCAGACATCAGTATTAAAAATGGATCGTAGCTAGCTTCTGGGTCAACCTGTAACATTATTTTAGGGGTCAGTGTCTCCACTGATTTCTTACAGCAAGCAGATATTACACAAAGAATTATTGTTCCTAAAATAATAATCCCTAATAAGCCAAATAATGAAGCTAATATGCCTTGCAGGGGCTTAGATAATAAACTCCAGAAAGAAGAAACAGAATAAAAAAATCAGAAAAAGAACTTACATAACTACTACTTGATACAAATGTACGATTCCTAACCTTATCTAGTAGGCCTTTCACTATTTTTCCTTCATCATCAAGCAAACAATAAATAATTAATAAATACATAAATAGATAAATAATCCATACATGCCATTTTCCTTCGCTAGGAGATAGTCTAAAACTATGCGATTCTGAGCTGCATAAGTGGACACCTTGTCTATTGCACCTTGTAACACGCTAATAGCCTCTGTGAGATCTAGGGCTGTAAGTTCAACAACTGCCTGTAATCGCATAATCTGGGTACCATATTCTCTAGTGGGTGCTATGGCTCCAAAAGTTGAGAGCCAAACAGTACCTGTAAATGCATCTATCTGAGATTTAGTTAAAGGACTTGTAGAGTCTACCAACTGTTGTGCTGCTATTATGACTTCATCTTGAGGGGAAACATCCCTTTTTCTTCTTAAGGAATTATTCAAGGTTGATAATGAAGTAACATTTTGTAAGGTAAAAACCGCCACGGGGTATCTAACTGAGCAACATAGCAAGTACCTGACCAACCTCTGGGAAGTTCTGTATATGCGAGATTACCACACACAAAATAGTCTCCCTTTAAAGCCACTAATCCATTTTCCCAAATTGTCAAGTTGCGGGGACAGACTAGATTGTGTACAATTATTCAAAGCCCACTGAGTAATGTTCATTTCCTTAATTCCTGAGTAATGTTCATTTCCTTAATTCTTACAGATAGATTACGTTCCCAGGGATGGTAATATCCTAATAAGGGGCAACTCCAGTTAGGTATATCTCGGACTGAGTCATTCAAAAGGTAGCCAGAACTATTATACTGTAACAAGTCATAATCATGCACTTGATTCCCTTGAACTTGCATTAATTGTACTACGGGAATATAAGGTTTCTGTACGTGGGATTTCTTATACCAGATGGAAGAATTATGTAGCATTATTATTCTACAAACGTTCCATGGGGTGTCACCTACCTTTTTCCCTGTACCTTGAACCATAAAACATATTGGAGGGGACTTTAAAGGCATAGAACTAACTACTCTAGGTTCTGTGTTTGTATGAAGCCATCGTACAGTAGTTAGATTAAAGGCTGTAGCATGGAACTCTTCAAAGGCTTTGGGCCTAACTTGTTTTGTAACTGAGTGTAAATGTGACTCAAAAATATTTGGATATTCCCCATAACTCTCCCAGGATTCTAAATGCAGTACTGCTTCATTAACAATAATATGCCATAGCACAACTAAGACCAAACATGGAAACATTCTTAGCAAACCTCTAAATATCTGAAACTATAATCCAAAAATAAACATTCTAAAACAAAATGAAAATACACCTACTTCTTTTAATATGATGATGCTATATACTATAGCTATAACTACCCTCTAATTCTCAATCTCATCATGAAGTAGAGGTTAAGTGCCAAAAGGTCATTGCATATATATCAGTAAAATACTAATTCAAACTAACTATATCCACCTAATCAGTAGTGTAAATGCTGGACAAAGGTCTTTTGCATAAGTAGTCCATTCAAAAAGCACATAAATCCTGATGATCTTTTCTGTAATATTAATGTAATGTTCAATAAGTCTCTCTTGTATTTTCTTGATTCACTGATGAAGAGAGCCACGGTCTGGAGTCTGTGAAGGAGCCTTTTTACACTGTGTAAGGTGTATCCAACGAGAATGTCCTTCCACTTTACAAGCCGAGTAGCCCACCAGGAGCACACGAAATGGACCTAGAAACTTGGGAGCCAGAAGCGTCTTTGGATGCAAATTTTTAATCAGGACCCAATCTGGTGACTTCACTTCTGGATATAATGATTCTGATGATTCTGGATATGATGATTCTGTCATCTCGTTGAGGATTCACTTGCAATAAAGGGGAAACAGACAGGACTGAGTGCAACCGTGAGCAATAAGTCAAAATATCCGCTGCGCAACAATTGGGGATCTGGGATAACTGCCAAGTCATGTGGAGAAGTAGCTGGACGTCCAGTAACTATTTCATATGGTGTCAGGCTGGGGGAATTACACACTACCATAAGGGCAAAGGGAAGGGCTTCTGTCCAATCTGTAGCCCAATCCTGTGTCAGAGTGCGTAAGTGACCTTTGAGTGTCCTAGTCATCCGTTCCACTTGGCCAGAGCTTCGCTGATGATAAGAAGTGTGCAGTTGTCTCTTAATTATCCAAACCAAATTTTCAATACCCTCCCAGACACTCGCAACAAAGGCTGGACCCAGACAAGAAGAAAGAACAAACCGGAATAAACTGAGTGATCAGTAATCTGATGACAACCCCAGCAGTCATACTGGTAGTGGGATAAGCTGCTACCCATCCAGAGAATAGACAAGTGACCACCAGACAAATACCACCGCCTTCCTCTGGCACAGGGCAGATCTGCAAAATAAGCTGCAAAATCAAAAAGAGTTCGGAAGGCAGAAATCTTAATAACTGACCCTAAGCTGACCCTACAGTGCCAGTCTTGAAACAGTGCAGACAAGCTGTGCCACAGGAAAAATAACAGAAGTTCAGGTGATACCGGAGAACCAAAAAGACATAATTCATAGCCACAACGGTAAAGCTTATGATGCAGGAACAGGGCAAGTAGAAACAAAAGACTGTCAGGACAAATAAGCAGATGATCCTCTTTCCAGCAGCCCTGAGCATCACAGGATGCACTCCACGAAGTCAGAGTCTGGGTTTCAAAGGAAGTATCTTGCTATTGCTGCAAGAAAGATGAAAGGGAAAGCAAAGTCATATTAAACGGTGTTAAATACAGCAATGTCGGTGACACTGATGCTTGAAGAACAGCTCGCCGTGCTTCTTGGTCTGTAAAATGGTTGCCCATTGCAAATACGTCTGCTAGCTGTGCACTGGCAAACAGCAAAGAAGCTGTTTCCACTACATGATGAACTGTTGTGACTGCATAGCCCACACGAAGTTTGCCCATGTCATCTCTGAAAGCAGAACCATCCGCAAACAAAGGTATAATCCGGGGCTGGTAAAAGTTCAGATCTAGCTCAAGAAACTGTCAAAATAGTTTGGAAACCATCATGAGACCCATCCTCCTCCACAAGTGTTGAAGGGTTGCATATTGATGTAGTACATACTGAAACATGAAGCAGAGAAATGATTAATTCCAGAGTCAATAAAATGTGTGGAGGACAAAGGCTGAGTCTTGGTTAGATGGAACAAAAGGGCGCTGTAGAACCAGAAAATCAGTAAGTTTCAATTGCAAAAGCCACTGCTACCAAACTACGTAGACATAGTGGGAGTCCCAAAGTCACTGCATCAAATCGCTTTGAAAAATAGCCTACCGGCTTGCAACCAGTTGGGAAAGCTTGTAAAAGCACACAGGTAGCAGAGGAATCAGAAATAGCCACATACAATTTGAATGGTAAAGAATAATCATATACAATAACATGGTGCATTTCCCAGTGCAGTTTTCACATTTAAAACAAACCTCCCACTGTGATAATGTGGGTACAATGAGGCCTTTAGATCCTTCTTTCCAAGATGTGAGCATAAAGCGGAGCAGTAAGATCTTGAGAAATTCACTAGCTATTATTTACAGAAAATTAATAGGAAGCTACGCAATAACACTGGTGTCGCTGGAAAAAGGCAATGACAGAATAGGTTTCAGTCTAGCAGAGGTAATTGCACGACCAGATGGTGTTAGAACAATACCCAGGAAAGTAACATTTTGAGATACAAATTGCAGTTTAGACAGATTAACCTTCAAACCTAAATTAGTAATATGAGCTAATAGAGACAAAGAATCTGACAAACAAACTCGTAACATGGTGAACATAAAAGCAAATCATCTACATATTGAACTAAAGAGGAATGGTCGAGTCGTACATCAAATAATGCAGTTCATAGGGCCTGTGAAAATATGCAGGACTATCAGTGTACCCTTCAAAATGGAAAGCAAATAAAAAAATTGGTTTTCTTTGCAAAATCTCACTGAAAAAGAAGCAGAACTCAAATCTACAACAGAAAACCAGGTAGCCCCTGAAGGTATCTGTGTCCAGATGTCATATGGATTAGGCACCAAGGGAAAAACTGGCAAAATCACATTATTTACTGCTCGCAGGTCTTGTACAAATCTATAAGTCTTACCGTCAGCCTTTAGCACAGGAAGGATTGGAGTATTGCATGGTGAAGTTGTAGGATAAATGACACCTTGTTTCTGGAAATCCGCAATCACAGGACGAATTCCTTCAGTGGCAGCTGCTGGCAATGGATATTGCTTGAGTCTAGGAAGCTGAACTCCAGGTTTCACGGTGATTTTCACAGGAGGAATAGAAAGGCACCCGACATTAGATCCTGGCATTGCCCACAAAGTAGAAGGAAGGTCTTCAAGCGCCGGATGAACAGCACTGGCATCTGCAGGGGACGGCACTTCAGAGAGAGGGTACAGCTGGAAAGAGAACTTGCCACCCATCCAGGATAGTGTAGCATGATGTGACACCAAAAAATCCCGACCTAGAAGATTCACTGGCAAAGTGTCTCCCACAAAAGTAGTTGGATATACAATCTCTCCAATCTGCAAAGGTAAATATTCAAGTCTACGATGAGGAATTATCTTTCCCTCCATGCCTTCACAATGTACTATCGGTGCTTGTGCTAATTGAGTATGATAGATGGCAGGCAAATCCTATAAACGCAGTGCTGATGTTGTAGCTCCAGTATCAATAACAAATTTCAAATTAGAACCTCCCAGTTTATTTATTTATTATTTATTAACAATTCTTATATACCGCACTATTATCCATCAGCGCGGTTTACATTGAACAGAAACATCCGACAATTTACATATGTCTGGTCATTACATTTAACAGGGAGTATAACTTGGAGAAACGGGGAAACTATATACATTGGTGGTTCACCTGATAATGGACATTGTCAACTATATATACATATGTGGTACAACCATACAGGAAAATGTCTGTTATTTACATTGTGGGGTAAGCCTATTGCGAGGGTCTGCCTGTTTGACTACTTCTGCTACTCGCTTGGTGGTTATGTTCGGAGCTGTCATTGAGATATTTAAGGAAGAGGAAATGTTTTAATGCTTTTCTGAACTGGCTCAAGTTGGGGATTGCTCTGATTTGCGCTGGTAAAGCGTTCCATAGAGTTGGGGCGCAGAGTCGGAAGGCTCTGTTGGTTGTTGATCTGGTGCATCTTGTGGTTTCATTTGGGATAACTAGCATGTTCAATTCTGCGGTTCTTCGTGGCCTGTTTGGTGCAAGTGGTTGGATGAGGTTAGAGAGAGAGGATGAGGTGAGCCCCTTAGCAGCTTTGAATGTAAGCAGTAAGGTCTTGAAACTGATCCTTGCTTGAATGGGGAGCCAGTGTAACTGTCTTAGAAGGGGGGTCACATGGTCTCTCCTGGATGATCCAAAGAGTACCCGCGCTGCACTGTTCATAGCCAGTTGCAGGGGGTTCAGAGTGGACCGTGGGAGTCCTTGTAGTATGGAGTTTGAGAAGTCGAAATGAGGAATTATAAGGGCTTGATAAATGGTGCGGAAATCATCCGGTTCGAGTAGCGCTCGTAGGTGTCGGAGGGATCTGATTTTAAAGTAGATTGCCTTGACAGTATTGGCTATGTGGTTCTTCATGTCAAGGTTTTGGTCTAACATTACTCCAAGGTAACGTATCGCAGGCTTTACTTGTAGTTGGGCATCCTTTACCTTAACACAGCTAGGTGGGGTGAAGTTGGTATTCCTTGAGACGAAAAGGACTTCCGTCTTTTTATGTTGTATTCGCAAGTTTTGTGACAGGAGCCACTCTGATATGGAGTCGAAGCAGTTAGTCAGAGGTGTGAGGTCTAGGCTATCCAATGATATTTAGCTTCTAACTCACCCTGAGGAGTTACAGTCAAATTCAGGAATAGTCATGCATCCCATGTATCACCTCCACAATCTTCTGGGTTAGAGAAGCACTGATATACTGGAGTGAATTCAACTTGTAGTGGAGGGGGAGGAGGAAAATCAGCTCTCTGGCCATCAGGATTCCGATTCCGGGGACAGTCTCGCTGCAAATGTCCAGCCTCTCCACAAGTGTAACAAGTACGCAGCTCTCTGGACTGTCCACGCCCTCGCTGAGAATTCACATAACCTCCTCTAGCTCTGAATCTACCCCTCCCCCTTCCCATGGGAGTTTGCATGGAAGCAATCTGCAGATTAAGCAACTTCGCTTTTTTTACATCTAATCTGGTTTGTTGTTCCTGTTGTTCCTTGAGGAACTTCAACTCACTGTATCGAGCCCCTTCCAAAATTGCATCGGCTGTTCTAGCTGGTTTCTAAAATTTCTTTTATTCTTGGAATCGATCCATTTACAAAAATATTAGTAAATCCTGAAGGTGTGTCTTCTGCCTCACCAGAAAAGTCTTTAAAAGCTAGCATACACCTAGTGTGAAAATCTTTAACTTTTTCACCCCTATCCTGCTTTAGAGATGTTAATCTCGACCAATCCTTTACAAGTTTGCATACTACTGTAAGGAATTCTAACAATTTTTTTTTCTTTACACAAAAACAAAATTATCTCTGAGTCTTCTCTTGGAAATCTATCACAGGGTCTGTCACAAACTGGATGAGTGACCCTATGAAAATCAGCTGGGTTATAAAACACGGTTCTGAGCAAATTATCTAGAGCTGCCCAAGTGAGATCATAACTGTTAATTATTTGAGACCATAAAGACACAAATTTACCAGGGCTATCCCCGTAATTCAGAAAAGTTGTAGTCAAATCAAACACTTCTTTAAATAGTCACAATATCATTTCCCCCAGCTGCTTCAGTTTAACAGTGGCAGAACATAAATTAGGCTGAATAGAACATTCTGAATAGAGCCTAAATCATAATATAATTGATCACACTTCATCAGAAACACTTAATTCTTTTGAGAAGTACAGAAATGAGAAGTACACAATAACAAATCTGCTTAAAGACCTATAAATTCTGCTTTGAATTTCAAATCATTACTGTTATCCTGAACTCCAGGCATAGGTAATTTATCTCCCGAGAATGCTAATTCTTTTGCAACAGAAACTCTATGACTTATTGCTACTTCTAAGATTCTTATTACAAGTACAACACTTTCCGTTTCTTGATTCAAACATGCTCTCAATTCTTTGAGCTGTGAGACATTCCAAATATCCAAAATAGACAATTCTACTCCCCCTAACTGCTGTTGCTCTTTAAGCATTTTCTTTTTCTCTTAGTTCTGCTAAACGAGTGATCCGCACTCACTCAGCTGGTCATTAGTTACATTTCTTAACACAAACATATTTTGTTTCAAAACATAAACATTCCAATGTTTTGCACCATGTACCATCCGTTCCCACCATGTAAGCACATTTGCACGGTTTACCTTCAACCGCTACCTCATATCTCAGGCAATGGACCTTATCTACAGAGAAAGTTCCCTCCCAAGGAAACTGCAAATTCACATTACCTTTTGTCACTGAATCCCTATGTGCTACGGAATCGATGGCTACATCACCATGCTTCTCATACATACAGTAGAAGCATACAATAAGAAGGGCTACCTTTCTTAAACACTAAAGCCCTAGCTCTGTCATGCCACTCACGCATCTGAGACAGAGCCTGTCTACTTAACAAATTACCCATCACTGGTAATACTCACAAATCTTCAGGCACCTTCTGCCCTTGCCTTGAATGCAGAGATCTATCCGAGTCACGGCACAAACTGAAAGTGTACTCTGCACCCCCCCTCACCTGCAACAGGCAGGGCTCTTGGGTTACAGAAATCCGCACACAAAACAAGGAGAAGGTTAATTGATCACAATTCTTTGAATAATATACAAATCTGTAAATAAAACACAACACACTTGTATCATAAAATCAACCAAAGCTTTGGGAGAGCAAGCTAGGCCTTTGCCTATGTTTACTCTGATATCATAGCTTTAGGCCACTTTATTTATAGGTAAAGATTCCATTACACAGCATAATTTCACTTTATTATTCTATGTCTCACATCACGTATATTCATAATATACATATTCTATTCTACGTCTAGTATTACGTATATTCATAACATACCTTTCTCTAGGCATGCACGTCATAGACAATCATGAAAAGACATACATATATTCTCAGACATGACTATGTAGGCCTTAATTCTAATTAATCCTAACCCTGACAGTTTGATATCTCTGACCAGAGACTGAGAGACTGCGAAGCTGGGTAAACAACTTGCCTTTTACTTATCTTTCTAACAAGACTAATGTTTGTTATGTAAAACCTTTCACCCAGTTTCTTCTACAGAGTTTTCAAGGATGGTATTAAATAAGGAGCTACAAATGATATTAACTCTTTCTTAGGGCTTATAGTAATATAATGTGTATCCAGCCTGGTACAATCAAGCTTTCTTTCATTTTCCTCATTTTATCATAGTCTCCCATTTGAAAGTTAAAAGGTAGTAATGTGGATTTCCTTACCATCCCTCCTCCATTAATTAAATCCAAACGTGATCACGCTATGATCACTATTGCCAAGTGGCCCCAACATCCTTATCTCTTGCACCAGATCTGGTGTTCCACTAAGGACTAAGTCCAAAATGGCTTCACCTCTGGTTGGTTCATGAACCAGCTGCTCTAAGAAGCAGTCACTTATTTCATCTAGAAACTTTATCTCCTCAGCATGTACTACCGTGACACTGGCTCAGTCTATAACTATATGTCTATAACTATATGTTCCATGTTATTGTTCATGAAAGTTAATTGTACATAGTTTGAAAAATACGATGTTCCATGTAAAACCACGTTCATTATTTGTTAATTGTAAACCGCCTTTGATCTTGGGAAAAAGCGGTATAGAAGAAAAGCATAAATAAATAAATAAATAAATACCGGGATAATTGAAATCACCCATTAGTATTACCGTTCTGTAACTGTTTTCTTCCCTGATTTCTTTGAGCATTTCATCATCCATTTGTTCATTCTGGCCAGGCGATCGATAGTACACCCCCACTGCCATCACCTTCACCTTTTTACATGGAATTTCAATCCATAGAGATTCTACAGCAAATTTTGTTTCCTGTAGAACTTTAATCTTTTGTGACGCAATGCCCTCTCTAACATAGAGCGCAACCCCTCCACCAATTTGTTCAGCTCTATCATTATGATATAGTGTGTACCCAGGTATCACAGTGTCCCACTGGTTGTTCTCCTTCCACCATGTCTCTGAGATACCAATCATATCTAACTTCTTATTTAGTGCTATGTATTCTAACTTACCCATCTTATTTTTTAGACTTCTAGCATTTGCATACAAGCATTTTTGAGACTGTATTTTAGTAATATTAATCTGGTTATTGGTAGGCAGGGGTAATTTGGAATCTTTAAGCTCTGTCTGCTCTGAACTCAAGGGCATTTGGGCTACCTTTGTCTTTATTGGAATCTCTCTGCTGATGTGCCCTGACTTCATTTTTTTGGTAGTATCCTTCAAGGATACATTGTTCCGAACCATGCGCTCTTGGGCGACTGTCTGCTCTCCCCTATCTCCTTTTTAAAGGTTAATGCCAGCAGCCTGGTTCCATCCTGGTTAAGGAGAAGCCCATCCCTTCGGAAGAGCCCCTCCTCCCCCCAGAATGTTCCCTAGTTCCTAACAAATCCAAAACCCTCATCCTTGTACCATTGTCTCATCCACACTTTGAGATTCCGGAGCTCTGCCTGCCTTTTGGGTCGTGCACGTCTAATGGGAAGCATTTCGGAGAACGCTACCCTGGAAGTTCTGGATTTCAACTTCCTACCTAAAAGCCTAAATTTAGCCTCCAGAACCTCCCTACCACATTTTCCTATGTCATTGGTACCGACATGTACCAAGACAGCAGAATCCTCCCCAGCCCTATCTAAAACCTTGTCTAGGTGGCGCGTGAGGTCCACTACTTTTGCACCAGGCAGGCATTTACCAGGCGATCCTCACGTTCACCAGCCACCCAGCTATCTACATGCCTAATGATCGAATCACCAACTATAACGGCTGTCCTAACCCTTCCCTCATGGGCACATGGTCCTGGAGAAACTTCCTCAGTGCGGGAGGGTCTTACTTCACCTGGAGGACAGGTCCTAGCTATAGGATCACTTTTGCCACACCAGGATGATGCTCTCCTGTCACATGACCTCTCTCCTCCATGGCAACAGGAATGCTGCCAAACTGGAGTTTGGACTTCAGGACTATATCCCTGTAGGTCTTGTCTATGTACCTCTGTCTTCCTAGTCTGCTACTCCTTGCCTCCAGAGATCGGACTCGTTCCCTGAGAGCAAAGAGCTCCTTGCACCTTGTGCACACGTAAGACCCCTCACCAACTGGGAGAAAATCATACATATGACACTCAATGCAAAAGATTGGAAAGCCCCCATCTTGCTGCTGGACTACTGTCTGCTTCTTCGTTTTAAGGTTATGTTTAGATATTTAAGTTCTTTACTTACTAAGGGTTGCTGGGGATACTTATACTAATAAAACTGTACCTAATACGTTTAATGTACCTTGTTCACCTGAAATTTAATTAGTCTCAGTTTCTTAATGTATGCTGATGAGAATAAACAGCTGCACCTGAGAGTGAATATGGCACCTCCTTTCCTTTAAGAGGTTTAAGCACCTATAAAGCTACGATTATCCCAGGGGTGGGTGGGTGTTGAGGAGGGAGGGAGGGAAAAAGACATTAAAAGCTGGCTGCTACACAGTACTCTGTCCTTTGCTTCTAAGGTAATCTGTGACCAATCTCCAGGGGGGGGGGTCCCACAGCCCTTGCTTGGAGAGAGGGAGTCTTGGGTTCTAAATTTAACCAGAAAGCTCTCCTCTGTGTCTTAAATTTAAACTAGGCCCTGACTGAGTATTCTTTCTTCTAGACTCTCCTTTTTCCTCCCTTCTCCTAGGGCTCTACCTGTGCTTTTGCTGAACAGATGCTCAGGAAGTATGGACTGAAAACTGGCTTTTACAGGTATGCTTAGTGCATGCTGTTTGGCAGCAAAAGGGAGTGGTGGGGGTGTTTGGTTGCACATTTCTTACTAGGAACCTGATTTTTGAATCTTTCATTTCCATTGGTTCCTCTAGCTCTCCACATTTGGTCCAAGTGAGGGAGAGAATTCGAATTAATGGACAACCAATAAGCAAGGAGCTCTTCACCAAATATTTTTGGCAAGTTTATAACCGACTTGATGAAAGGAAGGTAATTCGGAGGCTGCAGAATGGGAGGGGGAGAGAGCCATTACTAAGGCAGCGATTAAGTTAAGAACTACCCGTAGACTTTTAGTCCTATGTGTTCCCTCTAATTTTGGGTTTCTGGGACTGGTCAGGGGGTCGGAGGACTCTAGAGGAAGCACACGATAATCTGTAGTCTTGTGATCTGTCCCCCTTTCTCCACAGGATTCCTGTCACCCGATTATGCCTTCCTACTTTCGTTTTCTCACTATCATGGCCTTTCATGTGTTTCTGCAGGAAAAGGTAAAGTCTTTCAGCTTTGCAGCAGTTGCATTTTCTCTTGTGCGTTTGTGTGTGTGTGTGTTACATATTTTGCATAATCTGTGATTCCTTTGTTATCTTTTATAAGGTGGATTTGACTGTGCTGGAGGTTGGTATTGGTGGAGCATATGACTGCACAAACATTATCAGGTACTGAACCATGACCAAGAGCCTCGTCACTGCTGCCTCGTATAGTGAACTGACCACCCTCAGCAGTACAGCCTTGTGTGAGACCCTCTTCTTTTCTTCCCACAGGAAGCCTGTGGTATGTGGTATCTCTTCCCTTGGAATTGACCATACAAGCATCCTTGGGGACACTGTTGAGAAGATTGCTTGGCAGAAGGGTGGCATCTTTAAGGTACAGCCCTGAGGAGACTAGATCCCATTATAGGCTTGCTCTGCAAATTTATTAGTTTAGTGTATGGGGGGTTTTAGGTCTGCAACCAGGAATTAATATGAGAGCAATGCTTAGTCAGGTTAACCTGATTCTCTTTTTCACCTTTCTCCTTGACAGCCTGGAGTCCCAGCATTTACAGTACATCAGCCTGCAACGTGTCTGCAGGTGCTAACAGACAGAGCAAGACACATTGGGGTAAATGCTTCTTTGCTGTCAAATCCTTTCCTTAGAGGATTTCTTTCTAGAATTTGACTCTGCTAATTTTATGCTTTTTGGGAAATTAACATTCAGGCAGAGAACTCATGTCTAAATGGGCAGTACTGCATACGTGTGGCTTTCTTCTATCTCTGCATGCTTAAGGTATTCCTTTGCTTCAGTAATTGATCTTTCTAAATCCTCAGGTACAGCGCCCCATGCGAAAAGGGAGGAGAGGATGGGGCGTTCCATAGTATCCCTACAGTCCAATCCAGACTCATGGGTTGTGTGCCTCTTCCAGCAGATGGAGACAACATTTTAGCTTTTAGTGATGTCACTATATAAGGAGCCAGCGCTCCTCCCACCAAGCCAGTATACTCAGCCTCCAGCAGATAGAACACAATCCCAGTAGCCTGGGCTAGTCTGGGGATTCCTTGAGTCATCAAAGGTTTTGAGGAAAAGAAAATGTGTTGGGGATTCCTCCCAACTTAATTCCTGTGTCAAATGCTTGAAACTCTCAGCTAGTTAGCAAGGGTAAGCAGCTACTGTGGTGACTAGGTCTGCCCCAGGGTGCCGAGGTTGTTAAGTCGACAGTAGGGCCCTCGGAGAAGTTGGGGGGAGGGGGCTTTGCTTTCTCCTACTCTGTGGCATCTCAGACCTTCTACCTGTTTTTCCTGGCGCCCTTCGGTGGGTTAGGGGACTCTGGGCTTGTTGCTGTATTGGGGAAGACTTATTGAGTAGAAATGCAGAGGTGAGTATTTGTTTTAATCAGCTGTGGCTGTGTGGGGGTCTCAGGTGTGAGCACGGATCGGGGTCTTGAGTTTGGAGTGTGTTCTTTCCCTGAGCAATTAAAATTGATTGATTTGTTTTTTTTTCATTTTCTTCCCACTCTGCTATGCCGGCCAGTAAATTGATTTATGTGGGCTGCGGAAGCAGATGGTCGCGCTTGTTAGCAGTTGGGCTCTGTAGAGCCTGCGAGGCTGAAGATCGTGAGGCGGGGAGTTCATTTGAGGAGCAGCAGGACGCGATGACAGCATCCCCAAGTCCGTCGGTTGCTGTGGGGGTTTATAGGGCAGTGAATTTGGCGAGAACCACAGCCATCTTGTCGTCTCAGTCTTCAGTGGCCATGTTAGCAGCACCAGGAGAATCCTTGTTCTCAGGGGCGCAGCCTGGATAAGCGGAGTAGATGGCCCTTGGCCGTAAGCAGGCACCCCAGGGGTTGCTATCCTTGTCAGGCACGCAGGCGGAAGTACCCTTTTTGCCAGATTTTGTTCTGTTGCTGCATCAGGCTTACTGCATTAAAGCAGGGTTTGATGGAATCAACAGAGCTTAGTAGCAGACAACGGGGACAGCGCAGAGAGCAGCAGCATGAATGGTCCGCTTCGGCCTCAGCCAGCCCAGTGGTTACGGAGGAGGATCAGGTGTCGGCACACTTCCTGGGTTCGGAGGACCCTCTGGAGGGTACCTTGGGCCTGGAGCAGGAAGACAGGGCCTTAGGATCCCCAGATGACTTGCTGCAGGTGGGGGACAATTCCAAGAGGAACTCTTAGCGCTGATCATGGATTTGCTAGCGGTACTAATTATCTCCATGGAGACCATGTGGTGGAACCCCCATTGGAGGATCTACTCCTGCAAGGAATATGTACTGCTGAGAACATCTTCCTGCTACACAAGTCTCTAAAGCAAATGGTTGATTTGGAATCGGAAGCGAGCCTCCACAGGGCTAGGGCCTTGCAATGCCTTTATTCCCTCCCAACGGGCAAACGAGAACTTTTTTCCATCTTTTGAAAGTGGATGCCCTGGTGTCGGCGGTGACTAAACGTACCACCATCCCTTTGGAGGGAGGGGCAGCACTTGAAGGCCCTCAGGATAAGAAGCTAGAAACACTGCTGAAGCAGGCGTTTTGAAGTTAATGGTTTGGCCTTGCAAGTTTTGGTATGTGGAGTCTCTCTGGCAAGGGCCTGTATATGGTGGATTCAAGGGCTCCCAGGAGACAAGACAGGACTCGGCGGAGCCCTCCAGGATTCAGCATGGTTAGACTCCGACTCAGAAGTGGTATACTTGGTGGATGCCTTCTATGGCCTCCTTTGGGCGTCAGCCAAAGGTTTGCATCAGTAGTAGCGGCGCAACACTTGCTATTGCTGCAGTACTGGTTGGCAGATGTTTCCTTCAAACACAATCTTACTAGGCTACCTTTTTGAGGGAAGCTTCTCTTTCAGGAAGTTTTGGAGAAGTTGGTCAAAGATTTGAGGGAATCTAAACCCACTCGCTTGCCAGAGGACAAGTCAAAATCCCAGAAGTCGGCAGCGACCACATCAAGAGGATACACGCGAGATTTTCGCAGGTTTAGGGCAACAAGGTTTGCTCCTTGGAAATTCCTTTCACAGAGTTAGAGGATCTGGCAGAGGCTTCTTTACCAGGTCTGGATGGGTGCCCAAGAAGGTGCGATGTGATGAGGTGGGCCTAGGCGGGTCCAGTGCTGGTGGGCGACTGCCTGCAGTAGGTTTACCCTGCCTGGGTCCATCTTACTTCCAATCGCTGGGTACTGGAGGTCGTTCGTGAGGGTTATGCCCTGAAGATTGCTGGTCCACTCGTGGATGCCTTCATGATGTCTCGCGGCTCTCAGGAAAAGCAAAGGGCGGTATATGACATGATCTGCTATTTGAGTCAGTTGTGCACAGTGGAGCCAGTTCCATAAGACCAGCTCAGTCAGTGGCGATATTCCATCTACTTTGTGGTACCCAAGAAAGAGGGGTCGTTCCGGCCTGTACCCGACCTCAAGAGTGTCAATCGGGCATTGCGCGTGCCTCATTTTTGGATGGAAACCTTGTGAATCGTTATTGTGGCAGTATAGTGGGAGAGATTTTGATGTCCCTGGACCTCACGGAGGCTTACTTGCATGTTCCCATTCGTCCAGAGCATCTAAGGTGTTGATCTTTCTGCAGGCTGGGTTTGAGAAAGGGCTAGCCTTAAGCTCTTGAGTGCAGCTTGCAGCTTTAGTGTGATTGGGGACGCGTTCAGGGAGTCTCCCTGGCGGCTCATCCCGATGTGGTCAGGTTTCGCAGAGCGGTCAAGCTTTTGAGGCCACCGTGGCGGCCATGCGTTTCCTCTTGGGATCTCAACTTGGTGCTGGAGGTGCTCTTGATAGAGTAGTTTTGCGTACGGTATCTTCCTCTTTGCCCAAGGTGGTCTCATCTTTCCATCTCAATCAGGCCGTAGTCCTACCGTTTTTTTTCTCGGGAGCAGGATAGTAGTCTCCGTGCTCTAGATGCGCAGATGGTGCTGCAGCGCTACTTGAAAGATAGTCATTTTGGAAATTGGATCCTCTATTTGCTCTCTTTGGGGGGCCCCCATAAAGGGGAAGTGGCCTCAAAGGCCTCCATTGCCCAGTGGTTGAAGGCCAAGCCAATTGCCTCCTATCTGTTGAAGGGCAAGACAGTGCTTTCAGGGTTGTGGGTGTACTCCACCAGGGCACAGGCTGCATCCTGGGTGGAGTGTGCTGGTGCCTCCGGTGGAAATTTGCTGGGCAGCCACTTGGGCGTCTTTGCATACCTTTTGTTCGTCATAAGCTAGATTTGCAGGCACGTTCAGAGGCACAGTTTGGGGCTTGGGTTTTGGAGGCTGGGTTTGCCAGTCCCGCCTGAGGTTTGAGTACTTCACTGGTACATCCCATAAGTCTTGCTTGGACTGTAAGGATGCTGTAGAAGGTGAAATTAGACTTACCTGCTAATTTTCTTTCCATTAGATACTACAGTTCAATCCAGATCCCACCCGTCTCACTAGGGTGGCAAGCCCGGTTCAGATGCTTAACATATAAGGAGGTAGGCGTTTTCCTCTGTTGAAGGTGGAGGAGTTCTCTCTAGGCCGAAGGGTTCAGTCCCGGGTGCTTGAAGAGACCTGGGAGCGATCTTGTTCCCCTCGGGCTGCCCTAAGTCATCACACGATAGTTAGTCTGTATATAGTTGTCCTTAGGAGCGTTCTTGGTTGTCTTAGTTCTGCTTTGACAAGGAAATACTGACTTGGTGGGAGGAGCGCTGGCCCCTTTTATAGTGGCATTGCCAAAAGCTAGAATGCTCAGTCTCCAGCAGCTGGAATAGGGACACAACCCATGAGTATGGATTGGACAGTAGTATCTAATGGAAAGAAAATTAGCAGATGTCTAATTTTACCTTGAGCAACCCCTGGAGTTAATGTGATCTCCAGGAACAAGCAGGAATGAGTCTTCACATATGGGTATCGTCGGTACCGACGGAGACTGCGTGGGAACTCTCCCCAGCGTCCAGTAAGAAAGCTTTTGGGAGCATCCCACAGCGCCTGCGTGCTGCCTTCCCACCTTTCCCAACCGCCTCTCTCCAGTTCTTCTTTTCCACGGAGCCAGCAGGTCGTGTTCCTGTCACCGCAGAAGAAGTTCTTTATTTTTTTCTTTATTTTTCTGTGTCGCGTCTGCCTTCTTCGACGTCAGACTGGTACCGCCGGTCTTTTCTTTTCTTTCTAAATAAAAAAAAAAAAACCTTTCTTCAACTGGGCATTTTCAGTTTGGGCCTTAGGCCTGAATATTTTTCTCCTCATGGAGAAGCCCGCTCCGGGTTCAAAAAGTGCACGAAATGTGGCGGTACTATCTCTGTCACCGACACCCATGATTGGTGTCTAAAATGTTTGGGTCCTGACCATTCCATCACGGATTGTGTGTCCTGTACCATGATGTCTAAAAGAGGTCGGCAGAACCGAGCAGCCAAGCTCAGTACCCTATTTCCCTCTGATGCGGCCTCGGTGGCATCGACGTCTTCCAGGGCTGCTTCTTCCTCCCATGGATCTCAGGTAACCAAACATAAATCTAGCCGGTCCTCGAAGGGCAAATCTCCCTCTAAGCATCGAGATGCCTCCGGGCTTGTCCTCGAGGATTCCGCACCGGCAAAATTACCCCGGCGGGAAGTTCCGGCTTCCAAAGCATTGTCTATGGGGTCACAGGTTGACATCGATGGCTCGGCCTCGACCGATCACCTGTTGCCGTGTTCTGGGGTACCGGTGGCCTCCACTGGTACCGACATCCAGACTCTGGTGGCGTCGATGGATCAGAAGATTCTGTCCAGGCAGCGCACCCTAACGACGTTTATGCAGGCTTCGACGCCTCCGGTACCGCAACAATCTCCGTTGCCGGTACCGACTCTGGCACCGGCATCGTTCCTGGTGCCGGTACCGATTGCATCGACATCGGCTTCGGTGTCGACTGCAACGGTACCCTGTCCTATGATGCCCATCGGTACCGAACCGGTACCGCTTACTCCCGATGTCGATTCCACTCGGTACGCGTATCGGGCTTTACAGAAGCATCCAGACAGGCGATACTTCGATTCCTCCGAAGACTCTGATGAGTCGGAAGCTTCTGTCGAGGCACCGGTACTTCTTCCTCAGGAGTCTGCTTCTCCAATACGAAGAATGTCTCCTCCAGAAGACTTGTCTTTTCTAGACTTCATTAGGGAAGTGGCTAGGGGCCTCTCCATTACAGTGGCCCCTGAGTCAGAGCCTAGAGCCAAGCAATTCGATATATTGCAATATCCTAAGGCTCCTAAAGAAGCAGCTACCTTACCTATTCGTGAGATTCTCTATGATCTCATGTTGAGCACGTGGGAGACTCCTCTTACCACCTCTCCTCATTCTCGTAGGTTAGACACCATGTACCGTGTCCCTCCTTGTCCTGGCTTTCATAAGTCTCAGCTTCCTCACCACTCTATTGTGGTAGAGTCTGCCATGAGGAAAATAAAGAGTGCAAAGAGACACTCATCTAATCCTCCAGGATGTGAATGCAGGACCCTTGATGCTTTTGGCTGAAGGGTTTTCCAAGCTAATATGCTTGCTGCCAGAATCAACTCCTATAGTCTCTATATGGGGATGGTTCTAAAAGAAGTCACAGATCATCTGCAAACATGCCCAAGATGTTTCCAAATTTTCCAACCGTGCAGCCTTTGACTCTTTTTTGAGTGTGTAAGCAGAGCCTCGGCTATTGCCATAGGTGCACGCAGAATTGCTTGGTTACAAGCCTCTGATTTGGAACTCTGGGTCCAAGATGAACTGGGAAATCTTCCCTGTACAGGTGAAAACCTTTCTGGCAGGGATTGGCAAGCAAAGGCCACTCAGATGGATGCTGTGAACTCTGCTTTGGATCGACTTTCAAAGTCTACCTCTGCTCCTGTTAAGAAAAGATTGTTCAAAAAGACACCTTTTTCTAAAAAGGGAAGATATTATCCTGCTTATGGTCAGCAGGCATCTTCTGCAGGTCGTTTTGCTGCAAAGCGTCAGCAACCACCTAAACAGGCCAAGTCAAAGGCTGCCAGGCCTCACACGGCCCAGCAGCCTCAGCCTCCTCAGGGCCTTTGACTTGCAACTAGAGAACTTAGCCTTTCTAGCTCTGGAAGAATCAGAGCCCCTCACCATTCCAGGAAGGTTGGCTTACTTTGCTCCCAGATGGGAGCAAATCACAGCAGAGCAATGGACCCTCTCCATTATAAGGGAAGGGTACGAGCTTCATTTCTTAAACCTTCCTCCCCACACCATGGTGAAACAGTTCAATTCTCCAACATCTCTCCTCAACCTTCTGGGTCAGGAGATTGCTGCCCTTCTTGCCCAAGGGGCAATAGAAGAAGTACCTCTTCTTCAACAGGGCTCAGGGTTCTACTCCCCTTATTTTCTTATTCCAAAGAAAACAGGGGGCTACAGACCTATATTAGATCTCAGAGAATTGAACAAGTTTCTATTCAAAGAGAAATTCAAGATGATTTCTCTCGGTACTCTGCTGCCATACCTTCAGAGTCAGGACTGGCTTTGTTCTCTAGATCTCAAGGATGCGTACACCCATGTCCTCATCCATCCAACACACAGAAGGTTCCTTCGGTTCCTTTTTCAAGGAAAGCACTACCAATACAGGGTGCTTCTTTTCGGTCTGGCCTCTGCACCAAGGGTGTTCACGAAATGCATGGCAGTAGTAGCTGCATTTCTACGCACTCTAGGAATATTCGTTTTCCCATATCTGGACGACTGGCTTATTCGAGCTCCATCCCAGTCAGAGGCCCAGACATGTCTAACCTGCACAATGCGTGTCCTTCAGTATTTCGGACTGGTAATAAATATCCCAAAATCCCATCTCACCCCTACTCAGTCTCTGGAGTTTATAGGGGCCTTGCTGGATACCACAACTGCAAGGGCCTATCTTCCTCAGGCCCGTTGCCTACGCTTGGTGCAGTTAGCCTCCCAGATACAGTTAAAGTCCCATTTAACTGCTCGAGAAATGTTACAACTATTAGGCCACATGGCATCCACCGTGCATGTGGTTCCATATGCTCGCCTTCACATGAGGGCAGCTCAATGGACTTTGTCCACCCAATGGATTCAGGCATCAGGTTGCCTGTCAGACAAAATAGCAAACTCCAGTCGCCTATTTTGGTCTCTCCAGTGGTGGAAGTCCCCTCCAAATCTGTTGCTGGGGTCTCCTTTTCAGCAGTCGCTACCCCAAGCAACTCTGACAACAGATGCTTCTCCAATGGGTTTGGGAGCTCATTTGCAGGATCTCTCCACCCAGGGCATCTGGTCTCCACAGGAGACTTCTCTGCATATCAATCTCTTGGAACTCAGAGCAATATTCTTAGTTCTCAGAGTGTTCCATTCCCTGCTCAGCTACAGGACAGTCCTCATCCATACGGACAACCAAGTAGCCATGTTCTATGTAAACAAGCAGGGCGGGACTGGCTCTCTGTCGCTTTGCAACGAAGCTCTGTGACTGTGGGCCTTCGCCAGAGAGCATCATATCCATCTTCTGGCAGTATATCTTCCAGGCGTTCAAAACTCTTGGGCGGACAGACTCGGTCGAGTTCTGCTTCCACACGAGTGGTCCCTCCACATGGACCAGGTAGCCAGGATTTTTCGAATTTGGGGAACCCCGGACATAGACCTCTTTGCAAATCCGTGGAATGCCAATCTTCCCCGGTTCTGTTCCAGAATTCCATGTCAGGGAGTTCAGGCCAAGGATGCCTTCCTCCTTCACTGGGGTCAAGACTTCCTTTATGCCTTTTCACCAATTCTCCTAATTCCCAAAACACTATTCAAGCTTCAGAGAGATCGAGGGACCATGATCCTCATAGCACCACATTGGCCACGCCAAGTGTGGTACCCTCTACTTCTGCATCTCTCTCAAGCTCCTTCCCTGGACTTGGGCTCTGCACCAGACCTTCTATCCCAGGAAGAAGGAACGTTGTGGCACCCAAACCCCCAGTTTCTCCATCTCATGGCTTGGTTGCTGATGGCCTAGACCTTCAAGATTTTCATCTCTCTCAGCAAGTCAGAGATGTTATTCATGCCTCTAGAAAGCCTTCTACTAGACGTTCCTATGCTTTCAAATGGAAAAGATTTACCATTTGGTGTTCAGGAAAGGGTCTAAACCCTCTTGCTATACCTCTGAATTCTCTACTAGAGTATCTCCTGCATCTATCCCATGCAGGTCTGAAAACAAATTCAGTAAGAGTCCATTTGAGTGCTATTGCAGCGCCCTTCAAGCCTCTCAATGGACAACCTATTTCCTCTCATCCTCTTATAGCAAGATTCATGAGAGGCCTTCTTTTAACTAAACCTCCCATTAGACCACCTCCAGTGGCATGGGACTTAAACCTGGTTCTTGGCCAGCTTATGAAGCCACCCTTTGAACCTTTAGCCACCACCTCCTTGAAATTTCTTTCTTGGAAAGTTGTTTTTCTCATTGCAGTCACCTCAGCACGCCGCATCAGTGAGTTGCAAGCTTTGGTGGCTAATCCACCTTATACAAGGTTCCATCATGATTAGTCCTCAGGACCAATCCACACTTTATGCCTAAAGTGGTCTCGCCTTTTCATCTGAACCAAGAGGTATATTTACCTGCCTTTTTTCCAGGACCTCATGCATCAAGTGCAGAGAGGAATCTTCATACCTTGGATTGTAAGAGAGCTCTCGCTTTTTACTTACAAAGAACACAGCAACATAGAAAGTCTTCTGAACTCTTTGTTGCTTTTGATCCTTCTCATTTAGGACTTCCAGTCTCTAAGAGAGCACTGTCCAACTGGATTGCTCAGTGTATTTCTTTCGCCTACCAGAGTAGGAACATTTCTCTGGAGGGCCATGTCACAGCTCACAATGTGAGAGCCATGGCAGCCTCAATGGCTCATCTAAACTCTGTGTCCATCGACCAGGTCTGTCGAGCGGCCACCTGGGCCTCGGTTCATACCTTCACAGCCCATTACTGTTTGGACAAGGACTCCCGCCGGGATGCCTCGTTTGGTCAGGCTGTTCTCAAACACCTGTTCCATTCATAATCAACTCCTACCCACCTACCCTGGTCGGATGCCAGAGATCCATGGGAGGAGGTAGGGTCCTTTTCAAGGACACACAACCTGGAGTTTCTCCCTGGCATCTACAGCTAGGGAGTCCCCATATGTGAAGACTCATTCCTGCTTGTTCCTGGAGATAGCACAGTTACTTACCTGTAACAGGTGATCTCTGGGAACAGCAGGAATAAGTCTTCACAACCCACCCACCTCCCCTAGGAGTTGTATTTCTCTATCTATCTTTCCTTTCCTCTCTCTCTTTGTCTCAGCTTTAAAACTCGAACTGAAGAGAGGCGGTTGGGAAAGGCGGGAAGGCAGCGCGCAGGCGCTGTGGGATGCTCCCAAAAGCTTTCTTACTGGACGCTGGGGAGCGTTCCCGCGCAGGCTCCGTCGGTACTGACGATACCCATATGTGAAGACTTATTCCTGCTGTTCCCAGAGATCACCTGTTACAGGTAAGTAACTGTGCTTTCTCCGACATGCTTGCTCTGCACTGCCCTCTGTTCTAGCATTTGACGTTTTGTGTGTTCTCTCGGCAGTGTCCCCTATACTTGTGCCCAGATTTAGTTGCATATGAGGAAGATAAATCTCTGATGTTGGGTCTGGCAGGAGAGCACCAGCGATTGAATGCTACTCTGGCATTGCAGCTGACACACATGTGGCTTCATTGCCATGGATATCGTGGTAAGGATTGGATTATAGTGCGGCATGAATCCCTGTGTGAATATTCGTCTAGTATTATGCACACCCTGTCCTGTATAGATAATAACTGTTCGCTTTTTACTTTTGGCAGATGTTGGTGAGGTAAAAGAATCTTTGCAGACCAGTCATCTGTTGAAGCAGCCCCTGCCTCTAGCTGCTGCCTTCCGGCCCAGTTTTGCCATGGTGCAGGGTGAGGTCCCAGCGTCTGGAGGTTCTGCTGCTTCACACACTCGATTACTCTATTTTTAAAAAACTTTCTCTTTTCTTTTTCAATTGCCTGAAAATCAATCTGAGTCATTGCTGCCTTTCCCTAACAGGACGTTCCTCTCAGACTTTAAACAGGTGTTGCAGAAGTTGAAAGGCTCCTTAATCGCATTTGGGTTCCTACTTCCCCCATCCCCTCCCCTCCCCAGTTACAATCACAAGCACTACTCCCTTCCAGAAGGGGGGTTGTAATATATCTGGCATCTTTTCATTGGCTGCTATGTCCTTTTTTCCTTTCCCTCTGCAGCAAAATAAAACTTACATCCTTGGAAAGGACTCTTGTAACTGAGCAGACATGAAAGGGGCTCGGTGTCCCTTTGGACCCCAATCTTTCAGTGGTGAAGGCATTCTCTGCCATAGTGTGCGCTGCTTTTGCAAGCTTGCATGTGATCTTCCAAACTCATCCGTCATTGAAGGGTCAAATCTCAAAACTACACACACACTCTCACACTTACTTTAGTTCTCTCACGTTCTATCACCTGTACATGCGCACACACACACATTACCTGCATGCATGCCTACAAGTGTGTAGGTGACATACACCTCCTCAGCTGCTCCCTTTCCTCAGACTTTCACCCATTATCTTTTTTAAAAAATCGTGCAATAACGAGGCAATTTACAAAGCTGTTTTCCCATGTAAATCATCTGTCTGAAAACTGCCTTCCCTCAATTTGGCAAAAGGTCCCTGTGATATTCTGTAATATGCAGACTCTTAGCTGCATTAACAGACGTCATTCCTGGGGGAGCATCTTAGTCGTGCGAAGAAAACGATGCATGTAGATTATATTTTCAAATCCATGTACGTTTTTTCATGGGGGGGAACTCTACATAATAAGCACGTGCAATTTTCTAACCATTCTGCTGTATACTTTTTATTTTCCTAAGTTCATCTTTGATGTAATTATTAAAGATGAATTAAAAACAAAACCAAACGGGCACATGTCTATAGCTGGGTTGTACTCTGAACTTTCAGAGTGTAAATATTTGTACTTGGGCAAGGTCATGTGTGAAAAAGTACTCATACATTTAGTTACAAAATGCACAGTTTGAAAATTGCTCCCTTTTATTAGTACGCCAAGTAAAGCAACCCCAGCACCCTCTTCCCCGTTGCTCGCTGGGTGGTGATCTTCTTCTATGCTGTACTTTTGAGTTGTTCTCCAGCTTAGCACTTCCTGAATTACTGTCGCCCCTTACGGTGGCAGTTGTCGGCTACACTCCTCCCCTTCATGGTGTTCTCTCCTCTTAAGGTTTGCGGGAGACAGAGTGGCTGGGTCGTACACAAATCCTGCAGCATGGGGCACTCACCTATTATATCGATGGGGCACACACCAGCAGCAGCATTCAGGCCTGTGTACAGTGGTTCCGGGATGTGGCACTTAACGAGCAGAAGCCCAGCACGTACGTAGAGATGCAGTCTTTAACATATGACACGCGACTGTGCTTCATGAACTTTGGAAAGTTACATTGTGTTTCTGTATGTTTCAAGAAAAGTACTTCCTAGGAATGTTTTGGTGACTCCCATGTAAATACTCTCCTGATTTGATGGCACAAGATTCCCTATAAAATGTGCAGTAACGGATAGGGGAAGGCTATGATGCACTGCTCCAAGCATTATGTCTGAAAATGAATTGCAGAGAACAGATTTGGACAGAGGTCAGTCATTCCCTCTTGGCTTTAGGACTGTTCTGCCATGTAAAACGATTGGAGACAGAAGCATAAACTAAGGTGGCCTGTAAAGATCTCTGGGCCCATGTTATATGCTGGGGGGTTTTCCTACTGGCCCTAATAAAACTTCACTTCCACGCTGTTGAACATGCTCTGTGCTTGTCCCAGGCTTCCTTGAATATTAGTATTCCTTATCGTCCCTCCAGTCTAGTTCCGAACCTCTGGGTTAAGCACCTCCTCCAGCAGCTTTGGAGACTGAGAAACGTCATTCTTCTGATGACTCTGGTACAAATACTCGTGGGACCGCCTCCTCTGTCCAGTAATCTCAGTCTCCATAGCTGCTGGAGGGTGGTGAGCCTGGAGGTTCGAGGCTCACTGAAGAAACATTTAAGGAGAATAGATTAGGCAGTGTATTAGGCTATTTGTATTCAATTTGGGAGTTAAAGAGTTGAAAAAAAAAAAGAAAAGAAGCTGTGCTGAGGCCCCCTTCCTGTCTCCCTCCCTCCCTCTCTTTTCAGTGTGGGGGCAGGGGAGGAAGTAATCCAATGGAGGATTGAAGGGCTGTGCTCCGGTTCCCGAACCCGCTGTTCGGGTGAGGAACTGGCAGCGGGAGCAGAGGAGAACAATACGTGGCTCAGTGCCTGAACGTGCGGCAGGTTCATCAAAGCACCGTCTCCTCAGCTCAAAATTCTCTCCTGTCGCAGAAGCTGCTTTCGCGCTGAGCGCAGGGAGAATCAATTGGGACACCCGCCAGCAGTGGTGATTCAGGTAAGCGGCGTACCATCGGGCATTTAGCAGTCGGGGGGGCCGCCGCGAGTGCAGCGTTACTTTCTGTGGGAGCCGCAGCCACGTGTCAGAAGCGCAGCAAAGCCGGTTAGAACGTCGAGCCTGCAGGAAATTCAGTTTTAGTCATGGCCTTTGCGTTCGGCTTAGTTTTGTCAGCACAAAGCATGGCAGGGTTGTGAAATAGGTCTTTTTCGTCTACAGCGGTACTATTTTGCATAGTTTTGCAGAGTGCTGATATTTGAACTTGGAGAGAGAGCGAGAGAGAGATTTTAGGGTTCTGTGTCACAGTGGATAGTCTCCTTTTGGGAGTTAAGGAGTGCCAGAGAGGTAGTTATTGAAGCGGGTGACAGATGCCTTCTAGGCCGCAGTGCTTAGTGTGCGGGGCTAGAAGGGGAACGGTATCAGAAACCGGAGTCTGTAGAGGCTGTGTCCATGAAGCCGCATCCATAGAGCAGGCTTTAGAAAGGTGGGGAAAGCCAAAAGGGAGCATCGGTACTTATCCCAGAATCTGTCTCTCCTTCAGTACCCTTACTGGAGCCGGTGATGGGGCCATCCTTGGCTTCGGATATACCGCCCTCTCAGCCGGCATGGCCAGGAGGGCTGGCGGCGATATTTTCTCAGGATTTTGTGGCTCTGCTTCAGCAAGTCTTCAGTGGTAGTAAGAAGGGACCAGAGACAGCTTCAGGGGAAGCGGAGCTGGGCGTAAAGCGTCTGGGGACCCCTCTAAACTTGGGGGTTATGGAAGTTCCTTTAAAGAAGTCTAGGAAAGGAAAGAATAAGCATGAGCAGTCAGTATCTTCGGAGGGTCCTCTCTCGGAGGACGGAGAGCAGGACTTAGAGATAGATGATGAGTTAGAGGAAGGAGAGTTAGCGGAACACGAAGATCAAGCGAGGGTGATCCGAGTTTTCCGACGTGACAAGTTACCTGCTCTCATAGCGGAAACACTGAAAGCACTAAATATGCCTTCTGCTGGGCCTGTGGAGGATGCCTCTTTGGAAAATCCCTTGTTACAGGCGGTTCGTAAGACACAGAGGGCTTTCCCAGTACACAGAGTGGTGAGGGAAATGATTCAGGAAGAATGGGACATGCCCAAAGCAGGGCTTAAGGGCTCCAAGATAATGTCTCGCCTTTACCCGTTAGTTGATCAAGATTGGGAGTTATTTAAGTCACCAAAGGTAGTTGCAGCGGTCTCGGCAGTGACCAAGAAGACTATCATTACAGTGGAAGGTAGTGCCACTCTTAAGGATGCTCAAGATAGGAAACTAGATACCTTGTTGAAACAGGTATTCAACATCAATGCGCTCTCCATGCAGGTGTCTATTTGTGGGGCCTGGGTGGCAAGAACCGGTCTTCTATGCTCTCAGCATATTCAGGGAGACCAGCTGTTGAAGAGAGAAGGGGAGGCGTCCAGGTTAGAATCTGGGACGGCTTACCTAGCTGACATTCATTATGACCTCATTAAGAGTATGGCATCAGTGATAGCAGCTAGGCAGTATCTTTGGCTGCGTAATTGGGCGGCAGATGGTTCCTCTAAGACAAGATTAGGCAAGCTACCTTTTAGGGGTAAGCTGCTTTTTGGTGAGGATTTGGATAAGTTGGTAAAGGATTTAGGAGAGTCTAAGGGAGGTAGACTCCCAGAGGACAAACAAAAGCAGGGACGGCCATCCCCTGCTAACAAGAATCAGCAGAGAGAATTTTGCCATTTTCGCCCAGCATGGTTTGGGCAATTTCAAAGGGGGCGTTTCTCCTATCGAAATCGGGGGTTTCGAGGGTTTAGAGGGGCAAGCAGAAGGTTCGCTGCTCCCTCTTCCTCCAACTTTTGCAATGAAGCCAGGAGGACCCAAGTGGGGTTGGTAGCCGTAGGAGGGCGGTTATGGGAGTTTTATCCTGCTTGGGTCCAAATTACTTTCGACCAGTGGGTGTTGAAAGTCATTTGAGAAGGCTGTGCTCTCGAGTTTCAACACCCGGTGGTCAATGCTTACGTTCAATCGCCATGCAAGGCGCCTCTGAAGATCAAGGCAGTACAAGAGACGTTAGACTACTGAGCCTCAGCGCGGTAGTGCCGATACCAAGAGACCAGTGCGGATATGGTCGATACTCCATATATTTCATGGTGCCAAAGAAAGAGGGATCCTTTCGCCCAATCTTGGATCTCAAAAAGGTAAATCGCTGTCTGCGAGTGTCACATTTTCATATGGAAACCTTGCGATTGGTGATTGTGGCCGTAAGGGCAGGGGAATTCTCCAGGACCAAGCAGGAAGTCAGTCCTCACATATGGGTGATGGCGTCGACGGAGCCCCCGTGAGGAGCTTTTCCCCAGCTTTCAAGGAAAGCCTTTGGGAATGCAGCACGCATGCGTGGTCCCCTTCCCGCCCAAGGGTGCCATCTTGCTCAGTCTTTCTTTTTCCGCGGAGCCCAACGGACATGAGTTAGTGTCACCTGGGAAAAGTTGAGTTTTTTTCTGCGATTTTCGCTTTGTCTTATCCAGTTCGACGCCGGTTCCCCTTCCCGCCTGGGCTTGGTACACTGGTATCGAGTCCGGAGTTTTGATTTTTGTTTTTGTTTTTTGTCCTTTGTGACTAGCGTTCGCGCTCTTTTTGTGTTTTCACTGGCAGCCCGGTCTTTTGACCTTGCAGTGGCCCTTTTTCCCCCAATGGCTGCCAGCGGGTTCAAAAAGTGTGATTGGTGCAAGAAACTTATGTTTCTCACCGACACACATGACGACTGCCTCCGTTGCCTCGGGCCTGACCATGACCCGCTGACCTGTGGCCCTTGCGGCAAGATGTCATCGAAGGCACTTCGGAGCCATCAGCATCAACGTGAGAGATTTTTCTCTGACTCCGCGTCCGGCCGAGCCCGGACTTCGTCAGAGGCCTCGACATCTCAGGAGTCTGACCCCGAGCGCCGTCGGGGTTCCTCTGAGAAGGAGTCTCCCACCCTGGGAGCACAGAAGGAAGATGAAGCTCACGAGGGTGGCATCGGGGGCTCCTGGTTCCTTGAGGGCCAGGTCGCGTAGCCCTGACTGCCGCCCCGGGCTCTCAGAGTCGGAGAGGCCGTCCAAGTTACCTCGTGTGGAGCCGGAGTCCCTAAGTCACGTAAGTGCAGTTGTCCTCGTGGACTCTCTTCCAGGGGAGCCGACGTCGGGCCTGATGCCGTCAGGGCCCGGAGTCGGGGGCTGCTGAGTCTCCTGAGCTTGGACTCAGCTTGGCTGCCTTCATGGAACAGCAGCAGGTGCTGATCGCCGGTCTGACCGGTGCATCTGCCCCGACCACCGGGACCTCGACGTCTAAGTCGACCCCAGAGACCGAGCCGATCCTCGAGTCAATGAAGTCTCGAGTCGATTCTCAGTCAAGGCCCCCCTCGACCTCCCGTGTGGGGCCGAGGTCGTCGACACCGATACCTTCGGCGTCGGGGCGGGTGGCACCGAGGCCCATACGGCTGGAGTCGCTAGATTCCTCTTCGGAGGAGTTGGCGTGGGAAACGGAGTCGTCCCCGGACACCTTACGGACCGGGTGCATCCCTTCGGACTCACCGGAGTCTGAGCCTCGGAGATAGACCCCCCCGGAGGATACCTGGTTCTCGGACTTCGTGAGGGACATGGCCAAAGCCTTGGCCTCCCCTGCAGACGCCGAGGAGGAGCCTCGAGCCAAGGAGCTCGATGCCCTTCAGTATGACTTTCCTCCGAAGGAAGCCTTTACTGGACCGGTTCCTCCGATGCTGGAACGGCTGCTTGTCCGCATGTGGGAGGCACCGGCCTCAACGCCAGTTCTTAGCAAACAGGTCGATTCCATTTATCGAGTCCGTAAGAGCCCTGGGTTCCAAAAGGCGCAGCTACTGCACAACTCCATGGTTGTGGAATCGGCCATGCTCCGCCTGAAAAGTCAGAAGATGCACTCCTCGATACCCCCCAGTCGGGAGGCCCGGAACCTGGATGCCCTCAGCATAGAGCCCTGTAAGCACTTTCTACCATCTTGCCGTGTCCAGACCTACCAGCTGTACATGGGCATGTACCTACGAGACCTGACAAAGGAGATTGCCGGGTTCTCAGCTGGCCTCTCCAAGGAACCTTTGCAGAGATTCAAGGCTTTGTCAACAGGCCACACCAACAGGTCTCTGAGGCTGGTTGTAGGAGCTGTGGATATTTCACATAGCTAAGACTCTACTTTTCTCTCTTATTTCTGATGCTTTCTAGTTATCAATATAGAGTCTGTCTGTTTTGTGGGAATTGTTAATATAAAGTTTAACTGTGGTTATAAATTAAGCTTGGGGATAATCTGACTGTCTCCTTTTCTGCGTAGCCTTGGAGCAGATATCTGTGGGTGCCCCCAGTTAAGGAACAGCCTACTGTCCAGAGACACTTAGGTTCCCACCCACCCAAGGGGCTGCATTGCCTTTATAGTACTCGTATATGTTGCCATCTATCCTCTTAACTTAGGTTACAGCCCACATCTTCTTCCTCCTTCCTTCCTTTTTCTTCCTCTTCTCCTTCTAGGACTGCTTATTCAGCATGTCGTGTATTCGGTACAATAACTGCAGTACTTTCATTCCAAGACAATTCATATGGAACCTCAGAGCTTGTCCTATGTGCCTCAGGTGAGCTACCATGCATAAAGAACTGACTCTATTAAGGGAAGACCTAGCTGCCATGCATAAGGAGGTGACCCTACTCAGGGAGGAACTGGCTGCAACGAAGCGCACCTCTTCTAGGATACAAACTGAACAATGCCCACCACCGCTCCCACAAAGCATCAAATATCCCAGGGACAAGGGGATCACAGTGGGTTCTGGTAGATTGCGACCTGTAACGCACAGACATCCTAGGCATCAAAAGATATCCCTGCATAATGTCTTCTCTGCCTTGGCTAATGAGGATGAGGAACTGGCTGCAATGAAGCGCACCTCTTCTAAGATACAAACTGAACAAAGTCCACCACCACTTCCACAAAGATTGAAACACCCCAGGAACAAATGGATCACAGTGGGTTCTGGTAGATTGCGACCTGTGACACAGAGACATCCTATGCATCAGGAGATATCCCTGCATAATGCCTTCTCTGCCTTGGTGAATGAGGATGCCCAATCCAAAGAAACTGAAGGGCCCTTAAATGAGACAATGCCCAATCTCCTGCTAAAGGACCAAATATGAAGAAAACCTCACCAAACAGCAAACTACTACTTGGTGATTCCATCATCAGTGGCATCAACTTGGGAACACAGTTCAAAGGAGAAAAGATAGTCAAGTGCCTCCCAGGCTCTTCAGCCAAAAGGAATACAGACCACATTGTTGAAGTACTTAGCACAGAAAGTGAACACTCCAAACTTGATGTGGTTATCCACTTGGGCACAAATGACCTGGCTAGAAACAGTACCTCTACAGTCCAAAAGAACTTCCAATCTCTGGGAGAGAAACTCAAGCCCATTGTTAACACTGTTGTATTCTCAGAGGTTCTACCTTTTGCTTGGTAAAGGGGCAAAAAGGCTGCATCGCATTAACAGCTTTAATACATGGCTCCAGACCTGGTGCAAACAAGAAGGATTCAGATTTATTGGCGACTGGGGTCACAGATGGAACAACAAGAGACTATACTGTGCTGATGGACTACATCTCTCTGTCGCAGGGAAAAGAATCCTAAATGAAAAATACAAGCAATATGTGGATATGCATTTAAACTAGAACAAGGGGGTGACGGATGTGGAAGGTCAAGCTCTGGACGTCACCCCCTGCAAAAGCAGATTAAAATCAGAAACAGCCACACATTTAAACCACACATCATAAACAAGTGGGAAGATGTAGGCAGAACAAAATCAATGTTAAATACACGCAAGCCAGTTAAATGCTGGAAAGCAATGAGCACAAATGCTCGAAGCTTAGCCAACAAAGTTCCAGACCTAGAAGCCCTAATGGTGGAAATGGATTTGGACATTGTGGCCATTACAGAAACATGGCTAAACGAATTGCATGATTGGGATATAGAAAGAACAAAAAGAGCGGAGCCTGGACTGACAACAATTAGGAAAACCTTGTTTATTGCGCCCCAACGTGTTTCGGCTAACAGCCTTCAGGGGGTTTTAAAAGAAGCACACCTTAATTCTGTCAAGTAGAACGTTAAACCGTACACCAAACATGTAAGACACTAAAAGCGTAAAACGCGGTCTATACAGCTGCACTGCTCAAAATAACACTTCCTCTTCCATTTTCTCTGTCTCTTCTGAATAGATTATACCTGGCTATAATCTATTCAGAAGAGACAGAGAAAATGGAAGAGGAAGAGGAGTAGCCTTGTATGTCAAAAGCAATATTAAAGCTACTGAAATGCAGGGGGCATGGGGAAAAGAAGAAGCGCTCTGGATTGTGTTAGAAAGAGGAGATGGCACTGTCATCCATACTGCTGTATTCTACAACCTCTGACACAAATTGAAGAGAGAGATAACAAATTGATTATAGATATTGCCAAGATAGCCACAAAGGGGGAAGCAATCATATTGGGTGACTTTAATCTACCTGATGTGGATTGGATTACTCCTTCTGCAAATCTGGAAAGAAGCAAAAATATTGTGGATGCTCTCCAAGATGCGTTACTTAGACAAATGGTGATGGAACCAACCAGGGCAAGCTCAACGCTGGATTTTAGTGTTCACCAATGGTGATAGCATGTCAAATGTCTGCGTGAGTGCCCCTGTGAGCAGCAGCGATCATCACACTGTGTAGTTTGAGATAAAAGCCATGGTACAGGCCAATCATAGCAGGCTCAAAGTCCTAAACTTCAAAAACACCGACTTCAAGAAAATGGCCGAGTACCTAAAGGAGGAAATGACAGGGTGGAAGGAGATAAGGGACGTGGAATTGCAATGGGCTAAACTAAAGGTGGCAATAAAAGGGGTAACAGATAAATATGTAACAAAAGTAAACAAAAGCAAGAGGAGAAGAAAGCCTATTTGGTTTTCCAAAGAAGTGGCTGCTCAAATAAAGGCAAAAAGCACAGCTTTCGCAAAATTCAAAAGCTCGCAAACAGGAACACACAAATGAATACAGGATCAAACTCAAAGAGACAAAGAGAGAAATAAGGATAGCAAAATCAAAGGCAGAGGAAAAGATGGCTAAAGATGTGAAGTGTGATGACAAAACCTTCAGGTATATTCGGGAAAGGAAGAAGATCAGAGGTGGAATTGCAGAAGTGCTGTGAACGGACTTGAGGAAAGTGACATTGAAAAAGCGAAATTGCTAAACGAATACTTCTGCTCTGTTTTTACTATAGAAAGTCCTGGAGAAAGGACCACCTGTGACTCCCAAATACAAAAATGGGAATGAAGTAGTTGCCACACCATTCACAGAAGATGAGGTGTTAGAACAACTTGCAAAACTGAAACTGGACAAGGCCATGGGACCAGATGGGATACATCCCAAGATACTGAAAGAGCTCAGAGAGGTTCTTGCAGGGCCGTTAAAGGATGTTTTCGACAGATCCTTGGAAACAGGAGAGGTTCCTCAGGACTGGAGAATGGCTGATGTCGTACCTCTACACAAAAGTGGTGACAGGGAAGAAGTGTCAAACTACAGGCCTGTGAGCCTTACCTCGGTGGCAGGAAAAGTCATGGAGGCGCTCCTGAAAGAGCGAATAGTGAACTTTCTCAAAACCAACAGGTTGCAAGATCCGAGGCAACATGGTTTTACCGAAGGACGATTTTGCCAAACAAATATGATTTGAGTTCTTTGACTGGGTGACCAGAGAGCTAGATCAGGGGCATGCGATGGATGTCATCTACCTGGATTTCAGCAAAGCCTTTGATACTGTTCCTCATAGGAGGCTTATCAATAAACTCAGTAGTTTGCGGATGGGTTCCAAGGTGGTAAACTGGATCAGAAATTGGTTGACTGGCAGACGACAGAGGGTGATGGTAAATGGAGCTCACTCGGATGAAGGGAAGGTGATTAGTGGGCTGCCCCAGGGGTCGGTCCTGGGCCCGGCACTGTTCAATGTATTTGTGAGTGATATTGTTGAAGGAATGAATGGAAAAGTCTGTCTTTTTGCAGATGACATGAAAATTTGCAATAGAGTAGACTCCCCCGAGGGAGTGGCTAACATGATGAAAGATCTACAAAAGCTGGAAGAATGGTCAAATGCTTGGCAATTAAGATTTAATGCGAAGAAGTGCAGAGTCATGCACTTGGGTAGCAGAAATCCAAGGGAAATGTACGTCATAGGGGGTGAGAGGTTGGTGTGCACGGATCAGGAGAAAGACCTTGGTGTGATTATTTCTGTAGATCTCAAGGTGGCAAAAGCCAGGAGGATGTTGGGCTGCATACAAAGAGGAATCACCAGCAGAAAGGAAGAGGTACTTATGCCACTGTACAAGTCACTGATGAGGCCTCACTTGGAATACTGTGTTCAGTTTTGGAGACCGTATCTTACAAAGGATGTAAAAAGACTGGAAGCAGTTCAGGGGAAGGCGACCAAAATGATTTGGAGCCTGCATCAGAAGCCTTATGAGAAGAGACTTGAAGACCTAAACATGTACACTTTGGAGGAGAGGAGGGACAGGGGAGATATGATTCAGTACCTTTTTCAGGCCCCAGCACACACAAGGGTGCTGACGACCGATGCTTCCTTGAAGGGCTGTGGTGCACATTGCCAGGGCACGTGCACTCAAGACCTCTGGTCTCCTCGGGAGGCCACACAGCAGATCAGTCTGTTGGAGCTGCGAGCAATCCGCTTGGCTCTACAGACTTTTTCTGATACCCTCTCTCACCAGTCTGTCTTAGTTAAGACAGACAATCAGGTAGCAATGTTCTATGTAAACGAGCAAGGGGGCACAGGGTCCAGGCTTCTATGTCAGGAGGCGCAGGCCCTTTGCTCCTTTGCAGTCAAACAAGGCATGTTTCTCAAAGCAGTTTATCGACCTGGTCAGGAGAACTTCTTAGCAGACAAGCTAAGCAGGATTCTCCAGCCCCACAAATGGCAGTTGAATCCATTGGTGGTCCAGCAGATCTTTCTACGATGGGGACTTCCATCCATCGATCTTTGCAAGTCCACTGAACCGTCAGCTGTCCAGGTTTTGCTCCAGACAGCCGCATCCCCTGAGAATGGCAGCAGATGCTTTTCTGATCTCTTGGTCTATATGCCTCCTGTATGCGTTTCCTCCCACGCCCCTGGTGGCTCGAACTCTGTTCAAGATTCTCCGGGACAAGGCCTCGGTGATTCTGGTAGCCCCCAGATGGCCGAGACAACCGTGGTTTCCACTTCTGCTACAGTTGGCGGTGGAAACTCCATTCTCTCTGGGGTTGCAACACGATCTCCTGTCTCAAGATCAGGGTTCCCTTCTGCACCCCAATCTCAGGTCCCTCAATCTGATGGCCTGGCTGCTGAAAGGGTAGTGCTAGCTCCCTTGCTTCTACCTAAGGAGGTTGAAGAGGTGGTTTTGGCCTCTAGGAGGCAGTCCACCAGAAAGTCCTATGCCCTCAAGTGACATAGGTTCACAATATGGTGTCCTCAGCGCAGTGAAGATCCTTTCTCCTGCCTTGTGCCAGTAGTACTACAGTATCTACTTCACCTTTCAGACCTAGGCCTTAAGTCTAAATCTGTTCAGGTCCACCTCAGTGCCCTATCAGCGCACCACTCACCGGTGGAGGGACAGTTTCTCTCGGTTCACCCTTTGATGTCCTTCTTCCTCAGAGGTCTGCTTCTTAAGCCTCCGGTTCGTCCACCGGCGACTGAGTGGGATTTGAACGTGGTCTTGCAGAAACTTACTCGCCCACCGTTTGAGCCGATGGCTACTTGCCATTTGTGCTTCCTTTCTTGGAAAGCGCTCTTCCTGGTAGCTCTTACCTCAGCCAGACGTGTGAGTGAACTACCAACCTCTGGTTTCTGATAGACCATACACATGGTTCTATAGGAACAGGGTGGTCCTACGGACCCACCCGAAGTTCCTTCCAAAAGTCGTCTCCTCTTTCCACCTCAACTAGGAGGTGGTTCTTCTGACCTTCTTTCCCGGGCTGCATACCAGCCGGGCTGAAACAGTCTTGCATACCCTGGACTGTAAGAGGGCATTGTCATTTTAAATAGAACGTACGCAGGGGCATCAAAGGGCTACTCAGCTCTTCGTCTCCTTTGACCCTAATAAACTGGAGTTACCTGTCTCCAAGCGTACGTTGTCCACTTGGGTAGCAGATTGTATCGCCTGGGCATACAAGGCAGCCGACCTCCCCTTGCAGGGTTGAGTCACGGCCCACCGTGTCAGGGCAAAAGCCGCGTCAGTAGCTCATCTCCGCTCTGTTCCGTTGGCAGACATCTGCTGGGCCGCTACTTGGTCTTCAAGCCAGACGTTTGCAGCCAACTACTGCCTCGAGAGAGAGTCCCGCAGGGACAGTGCTTTCGGACAGGCGGTACTCCGTAATCTCTTTGAGGTTTAGGCAACTCCTACCCTCTGGCCCTTGTGTTGGGCTACCGTACGGGGGCGTTCTCAGAGGATATTCTTATCACGGATGCTGAGGCTATTGAGAGGGAGCCATTTTTTCAGCTTTGGGTTCCCGGTAGCCTAGAGTTGGGGAGTCCCATATGTGAGGACTGACTTCCTGCTTGGTCCTGGAGAAAGAGTAGTTACTCACCTGTAACAGGTGTTCTCCAAAAGCAGCAGGAATCGGTCCTTACGACCCTCCCTCCTCCCCTAGAGTTGCAGTCATATCCTTCATTTTGTGTTTTGCTGTCTTTTAGTTATGTCATCAGACTGAGCAAGATGGCACCCTTGGGCGGGAAAGGGACCGCGCATGCGTGCTGCATTCCCAAAGGTTTTCCTTGAAAGCTGGGGGGGAAATGCTCCGCACGGGGGGCTCCGTCGGCGCCGACGTCACCCATATGTGAGGACTGATTCCTGCTTCTCCTGGAGAACACCTGTTATAGGTGAGTAACTACTCTTTACTTATTGTAAGCTTCCGACAAATCCAGAGAAGTATCTTCACATTCCGATTCGACAGGAGCATCATAAATTCCTCAGGTTTGCGGTTCCTATGGGGTATTTTCAATTCCGAGTGTTACCTTTTGGATTGGCAACGGCTCCACGGACGTTCACCAAGATCATGGTGGTCGTGGCAGCGGCATTGAGGAAAGAAGTTATACTAGTACATACTTATCTAGACGATTGGTTAATTCGAGCGAAATCCAAGAGAGAGAGCAGGTCGGCGACAACCAGAGTCGTGGAATTTCTTCAGAGCCTAGGCTGGGTAGTCAACATGGCAAAGAGCAAATTAGAGCCTTCACAGAGCCTGGAGTATCGGGGGGGGGGGGGGCACGTTTCGATACAAAGATAGGGAAAGTGTTTCTGCCGCAGCTACGGGCACAAGGTTTGAGAAAGCTAGTCCTCGTCTTTCTAAACTGAAAGATTCCCACGGCATGACATTATCTGCAGTTGCTAGTTACAATGGCAGCAACGCTCGAGTTAGTACCTTGGGCGCGGGCTCATATGCGACCGTTGCAGAAGGCGTTGCTCAGAAGGTGGTCGCACCAGAACGATTCCTTGTCTCAGAGACTACCATGTCAGCTGGAAACGAGGCAGGCGCTGTAGTGGTGGTTGAGGCCGGGAGTGCTGGAAGAGGGAATGCCTCTGGAATCTCCCACCTGGATAACCCCTTATGACGGACGCCAGTCTCTTCGGTTGGGGGGCGCACGTTGACGGAATGTTTGCCCAAGGACAGTGGACCGATGTCGAGAGGACTTGGTCCATCAACAGATTGGAGTTGAGGGCTGTCGCTCTGGCGCTCAAGGCCTTTCAAAGTCATCTATGGATAAAGGCGGTGCACGTATTCTCCGACAATGCGACCGCAGTGGCCTACATCAATAGGCAAGGCGGCACCAGCAGTGTGTCACTGGAATCCGAGGCCAAACAGCTGGTAGCGGTGTCGGCGGCGCATGTGGGCCGAAGCACAGCTGGTAGCGGTGTCAGCGGCGCATGTGGCAGGAATGGACAATGTGGCGGCCAGTTTTCTGAGTCGAGTCAGAGTGGACCCAACAGAATGGGTTCTCCATCCAGAGGTCTTCGAAATGATAGTGAACCGCTGGGGGGAGCCGGTGATGGATCTATTGGTGACATTCGTGTCAGCAAAAGCCGGCAGATTCTTCAGCAGAAGAAAGGAAAGAATGTCTGAGGGTCTCGATGCTCTCATTCAAAAGTGGCCAGAGCAGCAGCTCCTTTGTTTTTTCCCCCCTGGGTCTTAATAGGTCAGGTGCTACAAAGAATAGAGGTTCACAAGGGACAGGTAATTCTAATAGCACCAGATTGGCAGAGAAGGCCATGGTATGCGGATCTGATCAGACTTTTGGTGGAGTGGCCCTGGCATCTACCGGGTCGGAAGGATCTGTTGCTCCAGGGTCCCATACTCATGCCTCAGCTAGATCGATTCTCGCTTACGGCTTGGCTCTTGAAAGGGCGAGGCTGAGAGCGAGAGGATACTACTTGGCGGTTATTTCTACCATGTTGAAGGCTAGGAGAAGGTCTACTTCGTTAGCATATGTTCGTATCTGGCGAGTGTTTGAGGCATGGTTACGGACAAGATGGTTCAGGCATTGAGTGCTTTGGTGTCGCACGTGTTGGCTTTCTTCCAAGACGGATTTGACAAAGGCTTGGCGGCAGCCTCCTTGCGAGTGCAGGTGGCAGCTCTGGCATGTTATAGAGGAAAGATAAGAGGGGAGATGCTAGGAACACATCCAGATATTAAGCGTTTTTCAAGGGCAATGTCTCTTTTGAGGCCTCCATGTAGATCTCCAGTTCCTCAGTGGGATCTTTCTTTGGTGTTGGACGCGTTACTACGCGAGCCTTTTGAGCCTTTGGCTAAGGCGTCGGTTAAAGATCTGACGCTCAAGGTAGTATTTCTAGTGACGATATGTTCAGCTCGTAGAATCTCGGAGCTGCAGGCACTGTCTTGTTGGGAGCCATTTTTGTCCTTTTATGATAAGAAGGTAGTCTTGAGGCCAGTTCCCTCTTTCTTGCCAAAAGTAGTTTCAGCTTTTAATGTGAATCAGGTGGTTTCTCTTCCAGATTTTGAAGAGCCTGGTGGGAAATCAAACTTGGGATCCGTGCAGTCTCTAGACGTTCGTCGTGTGTTAAAGAAGTATCTTCGGAAAACAGCAAGTTTCAGAAAGTCGGATAGGCTTTTTGTCCTGTTTGGAGGAGCAAGAAAGGGAGAAGCAGCCTGCTGCCGCTGTCCCCCTCCCCCAGTTGCTGCTGCCCCCCTCCCCCAGCTGCTGCTGAATCCATCTCTGGAAGGGGAGGCAGGCAGCAGCATTATTTCCAAAAGCGGCTGCTTTTTTCCGGTGCTTTCTTGCCTGTGGGCTGGCCCTGGTCCTTATCCATTGTTTGTTCTGTGGGGAAACTTTCATGCAGTCACCACCCTTTTGCTTTTTGGAAGTACTTTTGGCCCAGCAGTTCACTCCAGTTCTTTTGGATGTCCAGCTCAATTGGAACTGGCTTCTATTAGTTTATGCTGTCATGAGCATTTCGTTCATAACTACCCGGGAAGTTACTTCATCCAGTCATTGCAGTGAAAGCTCTCGGCCAGAAAACTGTGGCTTCTTCTAGAACCTAGAATGATTTCAGCCAGTCTGGTACACATTCACCCAAATGGATGTGAACAAATGACTTCTTATGCTGTGGTTTATTGATTTCGGTGTGTCATATAAAATAACATATATAGATGATTCACAAATAGCTAAAATCATACACATGGCAATAAAAAAAAAAAAAAGAAATACAATGAGCCATAATAAAAATGATACATAAAAATAAATAGAATAACAAGCTATATAATGTACAAACGGTCATACTCCGAAGCAGCTCTCCTATACAAATCTACCTGAAAAACCTATTTTAGGAATAATAAAACATAGGTAGACCGCTAAGTCTCAACTGAAGCCTCTGGATTAACTGCAGCTCTAAGCACAACCATGTTTTAAGGCCAGCCTTATAGTGTGAGCAGGAATCCCCATGCTATAAATCTGGTGGAATGTAAGAGCTATCGCACGTTTCAGGTCTGATATTTGTACGGCGAGGAATATGTCTGCCCACTTCAGCCTCATAACCATGTCCCTTGGTCCTAAACTTCCATTTCAGTGATTTGCTTTCTTCTCCCCCTACAGAGGCTCAGTAGTGCGCGTGCTGCTGTTTAATGCTACAGGGGAGCGGGATACAGCTGCACTGCTGAAATTGCTGCAGGTAAGGTGGCGTGTGTTTGTGTTGGAGGTGGGACTAGGGCAGAGGGTGTTAGGGGGGGAGGGTGGGACAAATCAATGGGCTCATCAGCCTGTTGGCTGGTTGGGGACTATTTTGCAAAAGGATCGATAATGGTAATTGCTATTGTTTAATATCTGTTGGTGAGTTAGTGTCTTGGGAATATATGCTACTCTTGCCTGGTTGCTGGATGCTGGGAGGAATCGGCAGTGTAAGAGAATGGGGAAGATATAGTACATGATGGGATGTGAGAGGATGATGTTTGCCTATCAGGAGAATATTCTTGATGATCATATCTGAAGTGCTCAAAGTTGTCAAACAATGTACTAAGCTAGTGACAAGTCAAAGGAATACAAGGGTATATAGGGAGCAGCATAACCAGTAGCAGGAACATAATAGAGTAGTAAATAACAGCTGATAAACAACTTCCAGTTCATTCCTCCAGTCTAGTCCAGATGAGTGGGTTATGCTTATCTGCCAGCAGGTGGAGATTTGAGAACACAGACTTAAAGTATGCTACAAGTAGCCTGTGCCAACTGATGAGCCGGTATGTCCTCTGGGAACCAGCAGGAAGTCATCCCTCACATATGGGTGACGTTGGCACCAACTGAACCCTCGCGGAAGCATGCCCCCAGCTTTCAAAGAAAACCTTTGGGAGATGCCACCACGCATGCGTGGTCCCCTTCCTGCCCAAGGGTGCCATCTTGCTCAGTCTCCATTTTTTCCGCAGAACTTTTCAGACGTTTGTCTTGTCCCCGGAAAAAAATTGTTTTTTCTCTCTGAATTTCATACTCATCTCTGGTATCGCACCAGTACTCTTCCCGCCTACTGACCTCGTTGCCTCGGCATTGAGTTCGGCTTATTTTTGTAGTTTTCGTTCTTTCCTGACGTCTTGGTGCCTTTTTTTTCTCCCACTGGCAGCCCGGAGAGTCTTCGACCTCACAGGGGTACTTCTTTCCCCCCATGGCTACCAGTGGCTTTAAGAAGTGTGATTGGTGCTCCAAAATTGTCTTTGACCGACACACACGACTGCTGTCTTCACTGCTTCGGGCCAGACCACGACCCTGTAGCTTGTGGTCTCTGCAAGAGGATGTCCAGTAAGGCCCTTAAGAGCTGCCAGCAGCAGCACGATAAGTTTGGTTATTTTCCCCCGAGTCCTCGGTGCCTCCGAAGGCCAGGGCCTCATCTGAGGGCCCGACATCTCGGGCGGATTCTTCCAAACCCGAGCCTCATCATGGGTCCTCAGAAAAGGGGTCTCCTTCAAGGGAACCCAGGAAGAAGAACCCCTTGAAGGCGGCATCCTTGGATGGTTCCAACCAGTCTGGTGCTCCCAGGGCTCGGTCCGGCAGTCCGAGGCATTCGTCTGAGGCATCGGAGAAGGAGCGGCCTGCCAAGGTTCCCCCGGAAAGATCTGGCCGCGAACCGGCCTCTGTCCCCAGACACTATCCTCGTTGAGCATTCCCTTTCGGGGGAGCCGGTGTCGGGCCCGAGTCCCTCGGTGCCCACACTGAAGGCTGCAGAGCCTTCTGGTCTGGAGTCCAGAATGGTGGCCCTTGAGCACAGTTTGTCTGCCTTCATGCACCAGCAGCGGGTGCTGTTGTCCGGCACATCCGGTTCATCTGCCCAGACCACTGGGCCCTTGACCTCCAATACATCCCCGGAGGCTGAGCTGATCCTCTAGGTCCTTAGACCTCGAGTCGATCCTCGGCCGAGGTTGCGATGCGAGTCCCGCTCAACGGGACCACGGTCATCCCCGGCAAGTTTGCCAGGCACCAGCCGCAGGGCATTGGGGGCCCCAAAGCCTGCGGAGCAGCCCTCTTATGAGTCCTCGACGGACAATTCCGAGTAGGAGACGGAGAATGAGGCGTCCCCCGATACCCATTGCCAACGCGATGTCCCATCTGACTCTCCTGTTTTGGAGCCAATTTTGTCAAGGACATGTCTAAGGCCCTGACATTCCCAACCGAGTCGGAGGAGGACCCTCGGGTGGATGAATTGGAAATCCTCAAGTACGAGGCGCCTCCACGTGAATCACTCACGGTGCCCATCCCTCCCATCCTGGAAAGACTGATGCTCCGAATGTGGTATCTTTATCTTTATTTCTTCACTTGATAGATCGCTTTTGTCGAGACATTAAAGCGGTGTACAATAAAATAAAAGGTCAATGCCGCTAAACTATGGAAAGGAACGCCATAAATAAACAGGAAAGAAGAGAAAAGGACAGAGCAAAACAAATAAGACCATAAACCTAGACCAAGGACTTCAGGGGGTCAAGCACAGGTAGACAATCAAACGAGACAGACCAAAACGGAAAACAAGACAAACACAATAATAACACAACAAATAGACCAACAGAAACTCAGGAAGGAACATCAGGAGGAAGGTCAAAGGCTTGTTGGAACTGATGGGTTTTCAGTAATGTCTTGAACATGTGATATGAGGGCTCGTAACGGAGGGAGGGTGGTAAGGCATTCCAAAGCGAGGGACTGAGAAAGAAGAAAGCCGAATGACGAGTTTGTTCTAGGTGTGCCTGTGACGGGGAGGGTAAGGACAAGCAATTTGCATGCAGAGAGCGGAGCTGGCGGTAAGGAGTATGAAGTGAAATAAGGTCAGCTAGATAGAGAGGGTTATGTGTGTAACTGGCCCTATGCGTTAGAATGAGAAATTTATAGTGAAAGCGAAAACGGAGAGGCAACCAGTGCAGCCGAAAAAGAATGGGAGTGATGTAATCAAACCGATGAGCAAACGTAATGAGGCGGGCTGCCGTGTGTTGAATAAGCTGTAAGCGTTGAAGCTGGTAATTCGGAAGATTGGCTAGGAAAATATTACAATAGTCAAGTCTGCTGGTGACCAGGGCCAGAACAAGGGTGATCAGTGAACTAGAGGGGAGAAGGGAGTGGACAGCCCTAATTCAACACAGGACTGCAAATGAACGGCGGGTAAGGGAGGAAATGTGACTGTGGAATGAAAGGGGAGGAGTCTAAGATTACTCCCAGGTAGCGAAAGGATGAGGTGAGAGGAATTAGAATGGGGCCAATCTGGGGCGCAACAGTAGGGCAAGCACCACTCAAGGAAACCCACATAGCCGTAGACTTGGAGGGATTTAGATGCAAAAGGTTCTGGGCGAGCCAGGAGGCAACATGGGAGAGACAAAGGTTAAGCTAAGAGATGTCCGGAGTCATCGGTGAGGTATGGAAGAGGAGGATAATATCAGCATATATATAGGATGATACTGAGTATTGCTGTATTAGGAGAGGCAAGGGAGAGAGGAAAATATTAAATAGCAAAGATGAAAGAACAGAACCCTGGGGCACACCACAGGTGAGAGGGAAAGAAGAGGAGGACTGATCATTTGAATGAACAGTGAAGGAACGGGCTGTGAGAAAGGAGTGGAACCACTGCCAGACTATACCACGTAACCCGAAATCATACAAACGAGAAAGGAGAATTCGGTGGTCGATCAGGTCAAATGCTGCGGAGAGATCAAGGGACACAATAAGGTTAACGTCTCCACGATCGTGGGCAACATGTATTTCGTTCAGAAGTGCCAGAAGGACGGTTTCTGTACTGTGCCCTTGTCAAACCCGCTTGGTGGGGGTGGAGGGTATTAGTGGATTCTACATGAGAGTTTAGTTGTTCGAAGGCAAAGCGTTCCAGTAGTTTAGATGAGAAGGGAAAGTTTGAAACAGGGCGCCAATTGGACGGTACGGAAGGATCAAGAGAGGGTTGTTTCAGGAGGGGGTAGACCAGAGCAGATTTCCATAGGGAGGGGAAATGGCCAGATGATAGGCTAGTGTTGATGATGGTGGGTATGAGTTGTAAAGCCGGCTCAGTTAGCCAGCGAGACGGAATCGGATCCAATTGACAGGTGATCTTCCTAGATTTAGATAGCACTAGTAAGAGCTCTGCAGAGGTGATGGAGTGGAAAGAAGACCAAGTATGGGCAAGAGCTTGATTTGGCGGGGAAGAGGGCAGTATCATATTGTCGGAAGCAATTAGCTCGGAAGGAAAAGCAGGAGACAAAGGGGAGAGGGGTAGGGATGTCAAGGGAGGTGGGGGGGGGGGCTAGAGAAGGAGGAGCGCAGGTTTACAATTTTTTTTTTTCTGAGAAAAAAGTGGCCAACTGCTGAGGAGCTGGGATTTTAGTTGCCTGATTACAATTTGGGCCGGTAGAGGAGAGCTTATGTAGAATTGTGAAAAGTTGTCTGGAAGAGTTTGAAGCTTCAGAGATTTCAGCGACGTAAAATGCGCGTTTGGCAGATTGAAAAAAGCCATGCGGTAGTCTGAAAATAACTGCCTAAAATGGGAGAGCAATTCGGGAGTGGGATGATTAGACCAATGACATTGTACTTGTCGGAGCCGAGTCCGCTGAAGACGTAGAGCTGGGTGGTACCATGAGGAATGGGCTGAGCGAGAGGATCTAGAAAAAGGGCAAAGTGGTGCTAAATCATCTAAGGCATTAGTGAGGAGAGAATTCCAGAGGGAAACCTGGCTATCAGATGAGTGCATAGCAAAATCTGGGGGAAAAAGAGAAGGAGCAGGGGGGAAGGCACTGAGAGTTTCAGGAGTGATACGGCGCCGGAAGGAAGGAGGAGAGGGAGATGTTGGCGGACCGGCGGTCTCTGAGAAAGGGCAGGAGACCGAAAAGGAAATATAAAAATGATCTGACCAGGGAATGCAAAGCGTAGTGGGGGAAGAAATCGAAGGTAACAATGTAGCGGGTGTGAGAACTAAATCTAAGGTATGACCTGCTGTGTGAGTAGGGCCGAGGACATGTTAGTGAAGAGAAATGTCGTTCAGAAGATTTAAGAAGACTCGGTCCTTCTGCCTACAGGGGTTATCCACATGAACATTGAAGTCGCCTAAGATAATAAGATTGGGAAAATGTAAAGCTGTGCCTGAGAGGGTTTGCAAAGCTGCTTCCCAGCGTGCAGCAGAAAGGGAAGGGGAAAGGTAGAGAAGGAGAAAATAAAGTGGGGGTGAGGATTGAAGACGAAGAAGAAGGGATTCAGAGAATAAAACAGAGGGGGAAGAAATTTCCTCAATGACAATAGAAGCACGATAGAGCAGAGCCACCCCACCTCCACCCCTGCCAGATCTAGGCGACGAAATTGCCGAGTAGCCGGATGTGGTAGACACAGGCTTCGATGCCAGTGGTGAGCAAATGGCTCGACTCGATGTATTGAGTCTGCTTGAGCCTGGGCTTCCAAAAGTCACAGCTGCTGCATAACTCCATGGTGGTAGAGTCTGCCATGTGTCAGCTGAAAAGCCAGAAGACACGCTCCTTGGTGCCCCCTGGACACCCTTGGCAGAAAGTGCTACCAGGGCTCAATGCTCATCGGCCGCATCCAGGCCTACTAGCTGTATATGGGTATGTACTCGAGGGACCTGGCGAAAGAACTCGCCGGGTTCTCAGCTGGTCTGTCCGAGGAACCTTTGCAGCAGTTCAAGAACCTGGCCAAGGCAGTTCGTGAATGCTTCAAATTCATGTCTCGAGCGCCTATGATGGGTTTGAGTCGGCAGCTCGAGTAGCGGTGCATTGGTGCACGCCGCTAAGCTTTGGCTACAGTCATCCAACCTCGAGCAGTGGGTTCAGGACAAATTGGTCAATGTCCCATGCCAAGGAGAGAATATCTGGCAAACCCATGACCGTTAAGGCTGCAGAGCTGGAGACTGAGTTCATGACGAGGACCAGGCTCTCTAAAAAGATTGCTGCCCCTCCCCAACGGACGGGCTCGGGCAAAAAGGCCTTCTACCCGAGGAAGGGAGCTGCTTACCGAAACTACCCATGTATCAGGTCTCCCCAGCTCCCCAACAGGCTCAGCAGGCCATTGGGCATGGGCCACGTAAACAGAAGGTTCCAAAATCCCAGGCCACCAGCTCCTGCCCAGCCAGGGGGGAGTTTTGACTTCTTGAGCATTGCCTCTCTAGCCCACGGAGATCAGCAGCCCACAGGGGGATGTTTGGCCCTCTATGCCCAGAGGTGGGTGACCATCACCACTGATTACTGGGCACTGAGGGTAGTCAGGGAGGGTTACCTCCTCCACCTGACTCAGACACCTCCCCTTTATTTCCTGGGAGAGCCCCTCAGGTCTCCCCTCTACCGGGACCTTCTTCTGAAGGAGTTGGAAGGTCTTCTTGAGGACAAAGCGGTGAAACCAGTGCCCCACCATCTCAGGGGCAAGGGGTTCTACTCCAGGTACTTCCTCGTGCCAAAAAGAACAGGGGGCCTAAGGCCCATCCTCGACCTGCGCAACCTCAACAAATTCCTGGTGAGGAACCCATGATGGATCTGTTCGCCAGCCCAGACAACTTTCAGTTACCCTGCTGCTTCTCCCGACAGGCCCACCTCTCTAGGGTGGCAGCGGACGCTTTCCTGGTCTCATGGTTGGAAGGCCTCATGTACACTTTCCCTCCCACGCTGCTGATCGCCAAGACCTTGTTCAGGATCCTCTGCGACAGGACTTTGCTCATCTTGATAGCTCCTTGGTGGTCCAGGCAACTATGGATCCCACTACTTCTATAGTTGACGGAGGAGACCCCCATCCCCTTGGGGACCTCCCCAGGACTCCTGTCTCAGGAGGGGGGCGCTCTCCTGCACCCCACCATGGGTCCCTGTCGCTGGCTGCTGTGAGGGTGACTCTGGTCCCTTTCAACCTCCCAGTTGAAGTGGAAGACATTCTGCTGGCCTCACGTAAGACCTCTACTAGGAAGGCTTACGCCCTCAAATGGCGCAGGTTCTCTGTTTGGTGTGCCGAACACGGGGCTGACCCTTTCTCCTGCCCGGTGGCTCTGGTATTACAGTACCTTCTCCACCTCTTTCAGTCCGGGCTCAAGTCTAACTCTGTGCGAGTGCACCTTAGTGCCCTGGCGGCGCACCACCATCTGATGGGATGGTAAGCCCCTCTCGGTCCATCCCTTGGTGACCTGTTTTCTTCAGGGCCTGCTCTTATCGAAGCCCCCGGTTCGCCTTCTGGTAACTGAATGGGACCTCAACGTAGTGTTGGGGCAGTTCACTCACCCACCCTTCGAACCTCTGGCTACCTGCCACCTCCGCTACCTCTCTTGGAAGGTGGCTTTCCTGGTTGTGCTTACATCTGCTCGCAGAGTCAGTGAGCTTCAGGCCCTTGTGGCAGAGGCACCCTATACCAGGTTCTACAAGAATAGAGTGGTGCTCCGCACACACCCCAACTTCCTGCCAAAGGTAGTGTCGCCCTTCCATCTCAACCAGGAAGTGGTGCTCCCTACCTTCTTCCCAAGACCTCACTCCAGCCGGGCGGAGACGGTCCTTCACACCTTGGACTGTAAGAGGGCTTTGTTCTTCTATATCCATCGCACTCAGGGACACCGCAAGGCTTATCAGTTTTTCATCCCCTATGACCCCAGTAGGTTGGGGGAGGCGGTGACCAAGCGTACGCTGTCCACATGGGTGGCGGACTGTATCGCCCTTGCTTACGAGCAGGTGAGGCCCTCGCTAGAAGGCCATGTCGCAGCACACAGTGTCAGGGCCATGGTGGCTTCAGTGGCAAACTTGTGCTCCGTCCTAATGATGGACATCTGCCAGGCCGCCATTTGGTCTAAAGTCCATACCTTCACAACCCATTACTTCCTGGAGACAGGCTGTGCTCCGTAACCTTTTCGGGATTTAGGCAACTCCTACTCCCCGACCCTTCTGTGTTCAGGCTACCGGAGTGTTGGTTCATTGGACACAGGGAGTTTACTGTGGTCTGTGTACACAGACCTAATTGCTGCTGCTTGAGGGAGCCCCTATTTTGCTATGGGTTTTCGATAGCCTGTAGCTGGGGAGTCCCATTTGTGAGGACTGACTTCATGCTTGTTCCTAGAAAAAGCATAGTTACTCACCTGTAGCAGGTGTTCTCCAGGACCAAGCAGGAAGTCAGTCCTCACATATGGGTGACGTCGGCGCCGACGGAGCCCTCGCGGAGCAATTTTCGCTAGCTTTCAAAGAAAGCCTTTGGGAATTGCAGCGCGCATGCGCGGTCCCCTTCCCGCCCAAAGGTGCCATCTTGGCCAGTCTTCTTTTTTCCGCGGAGCCCTACAGACGCTGTCTACAAGTCACCGCTGAAAAGTTGATTTTCTTTCTTTATTTTTGTATTTTCTTCGGTTCGACGCCGGTCCCTTTTCCGTCCGGCCTCGCGACGCCGGTTGCGAGGCCTCCCCTTCTTTTCGTTTTTTTCTGTCCTTCGTGACAAATTCGCGCTTTTTTCACTTTTCCCTGGCGGCACGAACGTTTGACCTCACAGGGGCCCTTTTTCCCCCGATGGCCGCCAGTGGTTTTAAAAAGTGTTAAGTGTAAGAAACTTATGTCTCTTACTGACACACATGATTGCTGCCTCCGTTGCCTGGGCCCAGATCATGAAGAAATGATCTGTGGAGCCTGTGGCAAGATGTCCGCGAAATCTTTGCGGAGTCGGCAGCATCAGCGGGAGAGAATCTTCTCTGACCCCAGCCATACCCGGACCTCGTCAGAAGCTTCGGTGTCCAGGGAATCTGGCTCTGAACACCGTCGGAGCTCCTCTGAGAGGGGGTCTCCTACCCGGGAGCATCATCGGAGGAAGAAACCCGCGAGGACGGCGTCGGTGGACGCTCCTGGCTCCGCGAGGGCCAGGTCGCATAGCCCCGATAGCCGTCCCGGGTCTTTGGAGCTGGAGCGGCCATCCAAACAGCCTCGTCTGGAGATAGACTCGTCTGCTCACGTAAGTCCTGTTGTCCTCGTGGACTCGCCTCCGAGGGGGGCCCGAGTCGGGGGCTGCTGGGTCTCCTGAGTTCGGACTCAGGTTGACGGCCTTGGAGAGCAGCCTGGCTGCCTTCATGGACCAGCAGCGGGCATTGATCGCTGGCCTCGCTGGCGCTTCTGCCCTGACCGCCAGGACGTCGACGTCTAAGTCGACCCCGGAGACCGAGCCGATCCTCGAGTCCATGCGGGCTCGAGTCGATCCTCGGTCGAGGTCCCCTTCGGCCTCCCGTTCGGGGCCGAGGTCGTCGACGCCGACTCCCTCGGCGTCGGGGCGGACGGCGTCTGTGCCTGCCCGGCCAGAGCCGCTCGACTCCTCCTCCGAGGAGTTCGCCTGGGAATCCGAGGTGGAAGAGTCACCTGATTCTTTTCGGACTCCCCCGAGTCCGAACCTCGGAGACAGTCCCCCCCGGAGGATGCTCGGTTCTCGGACTTCGTGAGGGATATGGCCAAGGCCTTGGCCTTCCCTGCGGATCCCGAGGAGGAGCCTCGAGCCAAAGAGCTCGATGCCCTCCAGTATGACTCTCCTGCAAAGGAGCATTTTACTGTACCGGTTCCTCCGATGCTGGAACGACTTCTCTTCTGCATGTGGGAGAGCCCGGCGTCGTCGCCGGTATTAAGCAAGCGGGTCGATGCCATATATCGAGTCCGCAAGAGCCCTGGCTTCCAAAAAGCACAGCTGCCGCACCATTCCATGGTGGTGGAATCGGCCATGCATAGGCTCAAGAGCCAGAAGATGCACTCCTCGGTGCCTCCCGGCAGGGAAGCCCGCAGCCTGGATGGCATCGGTAAGAAGTGTTTCCAGGGCTCTATGCTTGCTTGTCGGGTCCAGACTTACCAGCTCTACATGGGCATGTATCTCAGGGACCTGGCTAAAGAAATAGCCGGATTCTCTTCTGGTCTCTCCGAGGAACCTTTGCGGAGGTTCCTGGCCTTGTCCACCGGTATTCGGGAGTGCTCAAAGTTTATCTCTCGAGCAGCCTATGATGGCTTTGAGGCATCGGCTCGGGTAGCCGCAGCCGGCATCGGGGCCCGCCGACAGGCTTGGCTTCAGTCATCCGACCTCGAGCCCTGGGTGCAGGACAAGTTGGTCGATGTCCCCTGCAGAGGTGAAAACCTCTTTGGCAAACCTATGGACGAGAAGGCTGCGCAACCCGAGACAGAGACTCTCACCAGGACTCGGCTCTCCAGGAAAACCTCTGCCCCTTCCCAGAAAAAGAAGGGCTCGGGGAAAAAGCCCTTTTACCCGAGGAAGGCGGCTGCCTATAAACACTACCCTCATTATCAGGCCTCCGCAGCTCCCCAACAGGGTCAGCAGGCCAAGGGACGGGGTAACGGGTCCCGTAGGCAGCAAGCCCCCAAGCCTGCGCCACCGGCCCCTGCTCCGCAGGGTGGGGGTTTTTGACTCTTTCAGCATAGCCTCTCCCCCTCCGCTGGTGTCTCTCAGCACGGGAGGCCGGCTGGTCCACTTTGCCCACAGGTGGTCCAACATCACGTCAGATACCTGGGTGCTCCACATAGTCCGAGAGGGCTATCTTCTACACTTCCACCAGGTACCTCCCTCCTACTTTCCAGGGGGAGCCTCTGCGACCCCCTCTTCACCGGGACTTACTCCTTCAAGAGTTGGCAAGTCTTCTTCAGGAACAGGCGGTGGAACTGTGCCCCACCACCTGAGAGGTCAAGGCTTTTATTCCAGGTACTTCCTGATACCAAAGCATACTGGAGGCCTCAGACCCATCCTGGACTTGCGGAACCTCAACAAGTTCCTGGAAAGGGAAAAGTTCAAGATGCTTACCCTTGGAATCCTGCTGCCCTACCTCCGGCAGGGAGATTGGCTATGCTCCTTGGATCTAAAGGATGCCTACACTCACATCCTCATCCACCCAAGCCACCGACAATACCTAAGGTTTGTGGTGGCAGGCAATCATTACCAGTACAGAGTACTGCCCTTTGGCCTATCCTCCGCACCACGAGTCTTCACAAAATGTCTCGCAGTGGTGGCGGCTTATCTCCGGCTTCAGGGCCTCTTTGTCTTCCCTTACCTAGACGACTGGCTCATCAGAGCACCGTCCTCCACGGAGGCCACTCACGCCACGCAACGTACTGTGACTCTGCTCCAGTACCTGGGCTTTGTCATAAACTTTGAAAAGTCCACTTTGCTCCCCTCTCAGGATCTCGAGTTCATCGGCGCCAGGTTAAACACGCTTCAAGCGCGAGCCTTTCTGCCGCTCGACAGGGCACAACGGCTCATGGCTCTAGCCAGCCGCTTCCGCAGCCATCCCCGGGTCTCGGCCAGGCACTTTCTGAAACTGTTCGGCCATATGGCTTCCACGGTCCATGTGACCCCCAATGCCCGCCTGAATATGCGGCCTGCTCAATGGTGCCTTCGCTCACAATGGCGTCAGGCCTCGGGGAGACTAGCGGACTCCGAACGAATCTCCAGCCCGCTGGTCTCTTCTTTACGATGGTGGCTTCATCTACCCAACCTAGTGCTCGGAATGCCCTTTCAGTCTCCTCCGCCTGTTCAGGTACTGACGACCGACGCTTCTCTCCTGGGCTGGGGAGCACATTGCCAAGGGACATGTACTCAGGGTCTCTGGACCCCGTGGGAATCTGCCCAGCAGACCAACTTCCTGGAGCTCAGAACGATCCGCCTGGCTCTACGGGCCTTCTCCCACCTTACCACTCACCAGTCCGTCCTCGTCCAGACGGACAATCAAGTGGCCATGTTCTACGTGAACAAACAGGGGGGCACGGGCTCCTTCCTTCTCTGTCGGGAAGCACAAAAGCTCTGCGCTTGGGCCGTCAGCCGAGGAATCCTCCTCAAAGCTGTCTATCTCCCAGGTCAAGAAAATTACCTGGCGGACAAACTGAGCAGAATCCTCCAACCACACGAGTGGAGATTGGACCCGTTGGTGTTTCAAAGGGTCTTTCTCCAGTGGGGCCTCCCCACTCTGGATCTCTTTGCCAGTCTTCTGAACAGGCAACTTCCTCGGTTCTGCTCTCGGGAACCGCATCCCCTCCGAGTAGCGGCGGATGCTTTTCTGCTCTCATGGTCCACGGGCCTTCTGTATGCCTTTCCTCCCATGCCGCTGGTGTCTCGAACACTTTTCAAGGTTCTCCAAGACAAGGCTTCGGTGATACTGATAACGCCCCGGTGGCCCCGGCAACCGTGGTTCCCGCTTCTGATGCAACTGGCGGTAGACAATCCGTTGCCTCTGGGGTTTCAACCCGATCTCCTGACCCAGGATCAGGGGTCTCTCCTACACCCCAACCTCAGATCTCTTCATCTGATGGCCTGGCTGCTGAAAGGGTAGTCCTTGCTCCCCTCCTACTGCCTCCAGAGGTGGAAGAGGTCGTGCTGGCTTCAAGGCGGCCCTCTACCCGGAAATCTTACGCCCTTAAATGGCGTCGCTTCTCCACCTGGTGTACTCAGCAGTCTCAAGATCCCTTCTCCTGCTCGGTGTCAGTGGTCTTGCAGGACTTGCTTTCCCTCTCCAATCTTGGACTGAAGTCCAACTCGGTCAAAATTCACCTCAGTGCTTTTTCTGCACATCATGTACCGGTGGAAGGCAGGCCTCTTTCCGGCCACCCTCTCGTGGCATGGTTCTCCCGAGGTCTCTTTCTCCTTAAACCACCTTTGCGCCCCCCAGCCCCTGACCGGGACCTGAACGTGGTTTTACAGCGGATCACCTGTCCGCCTTTTGAACCCATGGCTACCTGTCCTCTCCGTTTTCTTTCGTGGAAAACCTTATTCCTGGTAGCCCTCACTTCCGCTAGACGTGTTAGTGAACTGCAGGCCCTAGTGTCTGATCCCCCTTACACTAGGTTCTACAAGAATAGGGTAGTCCTGCGGACTCACCCTAAGTTTCTTCCAAAAGTGGTCTCCCCTTTTCACATCAATCAGGAGGTGGTGCTTCCGACCTTCTTTCCCAGGCCACACTCCAGCCGAGCTGAGAGGGTCTTGCATACCCTGGACTGTAGAAGGGCGCTGAACCTCTACCTTGATCGTACGCGGGAGCACCGTAAGACTGTTCAGCTCTTCCTGTCTTACGACCCTAATAAATTGGGGCTCCCTGTCTCCAAGCGTACTCTGTCCATCTGGGTGGCTGACTGTATCGCTTGGACTTATGGGGCGGCAGGCCTCTCGTTGGAAAGTCGAGTCACCGCTCATCGGGTTAGGGCGAAGGCTGCGTCAGTGGCTTACCTCCGCTCTGTTCCATTGGCAGACATCTGCCGGGCTGCTACTTGGTCTTCGAGCCAGACTTTTGCAACCCATTACTGCCTCGAGAGGGAGTCCCGCAGGGACAGTGCTTTCGGACAGGCAGTCCTCCGTAATCTCTTCGAGGTTTAAGCAACTCCTACCCTCCATCCCGGATGTTGGGCTACCGGTTGGAGATTAGTCAGAGAAGATTCCTTCCTTCTGTGCTGCTGAGCTAGAGGGAGCTCATTTTTGTGCTTAGGGTCTCCGGTAGCCTTAAGCTTGGGAGTCCCATATGTGAGGACTGACTTCCTGCTTGGTCCTGGAGAAAGCGTAGTTACTCACCTGTCACAGGTGTTCTCCAGGAGCAGCAGGAATCAGTCCTCACTACCCTCCCTCCTCCCCGTGGAGTTGCAGTCATATGATTTAGTTTTTGCAAATTTTTTTGCTGTCTTTTCGCTATGTCATCAGACTGGCCAAGATTGCACCTTTGGGCGGGAAGGGGACCGCGCATGCGCGCTGCAATTCCCAAAGGCTTTCTTTGAAAGCTGGGGAAAATTGCTCCGCGAGGGCTCCTTCGGCGCCGACGTCACCCATATGTGAGGACTGATTCCTGCTGCTCCTGGAGAACACCTGTTACAGGTGAGTAACTACGCTTTCTCTGGGGACAGCAGGAATTGGTCCTCACAACCCTCCCTCCTTCCCTTGGAGTTGCTCCTTTACCATCTTTCAATTTTTGCCATCTTTTAGCTATGTCATCTGGCTGAGCAATATAGCACCCATGGGCGGGAAGGGGACCACGCATGCGTGGTAGCATCTCCAAAAGACTTTCTTTGAAAGCTGGGGGGATGCTTTTGCGAGGGCTCCATCTGTGGCAACGTCACCCATATGTGAGGACTGATTCCTGCTGTCCCCGGAGAACACCTGTTACAAGTGAGTAACTACGCTTTCTCAGTCTCCAGCAGGTGGTGAGTATAGCCTGTGCAGTTTGGTGCCAGGTCCCTTCCCCTTCTCCCCCCAGTAGCCCTCTCTTCCGTGGCCGCCCTCTTTCCTCCTCCCTAACCTTTGGGAGGGGGCCAGGAGCTGAGCTGGCTCCAGTGCCTTTTTTTTTTTAAATGGCAAGGCAAGCAGCACTGACGATCGGCCATGGGAATCACAGTCTTTGCTGGGAGCGGCCACTGGGGTAAGTCCAATGATTGGCACTGGGGATGCAGCCAAGCACAGTGGAATGTACATGGCACTATGAATCATGGCCAATGCATTGCTTGCAGAAGCCGCAGGGCACAGCTGTCTGTTGGGCTGTGCCACGGCTGCGTTCGGGAGAACGCAATTGCCATGGATCACCCCGGGGTGGAGGGGGCCAGAAGCTGGTGAGATGAGCCTTCAGAGTCCTCAGAGGATCTATTTATGGATGGTATCCAAAAGCCCTAGTGGTCCTTTCCAATCATAGGGCCTTGAAGGCAATGATCTCTGAGGAATGGAGTTCTCTGGATGTGGGCTTGTGCATGGGTATGAGTATGGCAAGTCTGTACCCAATTCCCCCTGAGGAAAGGGAGAAATTGCGCTTGCCTTGGATGGATGTGCTCGTTACGGTGGACCTGGTGGAGGGTGGTGTGGCCTTGAAGGATCCTCAGGATTGGCGTATGGGGGCCCTGCTTAAGCAGGCTTTCGAGGTGTCGGTGCTGGCTTTGCAGGGAGTCATATGTGGTACTTATGTGGCTAGAGCCTGTTTCTGAAAATTTTGGAGGAGATGGTGGATCCTGCTGGCAGGGTGGATGCTGCTAGGCTGGAATCTGGGTCAGCCTTTCTGCGGGACCTGCTCTATGATTTGCTTTGGGCCTTGGCTAAGAACATGGCTACAGTGGTCTCAGCATGGTAGCTTTTATGGCTGTGCAGTTGGTGGGCTGATCGGACGTCTAAGACCAGGTTTAGCAAGCTCCCCTTTGCAGGGAAGTATTTTGGGGAGGTCTTGGTGAAGCTGCTCAAGAATTTGGGAGATTCCAAGTGCCTAAGCTACTGGAGGATAAGCCCAAAGGGGCCAGCAGAGGGGGGCCCCTTGGAGAGGCCATGGTCGGGGTTTTCATAGGTTTCGTCCTGCCCGAGTGGTTAATCCAAAAAGATCCCGATTCCTCCAGCGGGGCTCTTCCTTTCACGGTGGCTCTTGAGGGGGGTGGACTCTGGAGCTCTCGGTGCCACCAGGTTTTCGCATTGAAGGTGCGGGGTCCCTGGTGGGGATTCAGCAAGTTGACAGTCCCCTACAGCGGTTCTTTCCTGCTTGGGCCCAGAATACATTGGACATCTGGATGTTAGAGGTGATCAGAGACGGTTATGCTCTCGAGTTTGTCAGGCCCCTTCTGGATGCCTTCATAGTCTCGCTGTGCCAGACATAAAGCAAGGCCGTGGCAGTGGAGGAGACTCTCAAGCACCTATTGAAGCTCGAGGTGTGCATGGTCTTTTTCCCAGAGGGATGGATTGCAAAGTTGCAGGCCCAGGTGTGAGTTGAGAAAGATCCCCTGCCCCCAGGTGTGGGACTGTCTTCAGATGCTGGACTCTATGGCAGCCATGTTGGAACTAGTGCCCTGGGCAAGGTTACATTTGCAGGCTCTTCAGACATATCTTCTGTCATGGTGGTCTTCCTAGTTGCAGTCTATGGAGGTTCGCCTTCAGCTTTGCCAGGAGGCAAAGACGAATTTGTGATGGTGGCAGAATCCAGAGCAGCTTGCAGCTGCTTTGTCTCTAGAACCCCCTGAACTTGGGTGATGGTGACTGCGGATGCCAGTCTGTTTGGCCGGGACGGTCATAGTCTGGCTCAGGGGAGATGGAGCATGGAAGAGAGTCAGTGGTCAATTAATTGCGTCGAGATGCGGGTAGTGCCTCTTGCTCTGGAGGTGTTCCTTCCTCTGCTGAGTCGCAGGGCAGTGCGAGTACTGTTGGACAGTGCCACAGCGATGGCATGCATCAATCGTCAGGGCAACACTTGGATTTTTCTGGAGCGGCAGAGGCAATCCTGTTGCTGCAGTGGGCAGAGGTCTATTTACTGGCACTCCTGGCTGCGCATGTCACTGGGAAGGAAAATGTCCAGGAAGATTAACTAAGTCGCAACTCTCTGGATCCCTGAGAGTGGTCTCTCTTGGAGTCTGCATTCTTAGTGGATTGTGGATCGCTGGGGGGGTGCTGGCAATGGACTTGATGGCGTCACTGAATACCAAGGTCAACTGTTTCTTCAGTCGCCACAGGATGCACATGTCTGAGGGACTGAATGCACTGGTCTGACCCTGGCCAAGTGCAGATCTGCTTTGTCTTCCTTCTTGGCTCCTGATCGGTTGGGTCCTGCAGTGGATAATCACATCAAGGGCATGTGGTATTGATTGCGCTGGACTGTTCTCAATGTCTGTGGTATGCAGATCTGGTGTGGCTGCTGATTGCTGACAAAAGAAACTGCTCCGCTGAGGTGGACCTGCTTACTTGGGGGCCAATGCAGATGCCGGATATGGCTCATTTCTCACTTACGGCTTGGATCTTGAGAGGGCTCGGCTGAGAGGCAGAGGCTATTCACTTCAGGTCATTGATGGCCCTACTGCAGGCTTTCAGGTGATCGACATCCTTGGCCTATGTGTGGGTCTGGCGCATTTTTGAGGCTTGGTCTGGAGAGCTTGGCATTTGCCTTCTTGGGGCCTCGCTTCCTGATATTCTGGCGTTTCTGCAAGCAAGGCTGGAGAAAGGTTTGGCCTTAGGCTCCTGGAGGGTCCATGTGGTAGCCTTGGCATGTTTCAGGGGTTGGATTCAGGATCAAGTCCTGGCAGCCCATGGGGTTGCGATTTGTTTCCTTTGAGGTGTTAAGCATCTTCGTCCCTCTTGTTGGTCCGTGCTTCCCTCGTGGGACCTTATTTTGGTGCTCTCTGTTTTGGGGGCGCTTCCCTTTTGAGCTGCTTAGGGGAGCCACAGTGAAGGACTTGATTTTGAAGGTGGTGTTTCTGGTGGCAATTTGTTCAGCCTGACGCGTTTCTGAGCTCCAGGCTTTCTTTTAAGGAGCATTATTTGGTGTTTTCTAAGGAGAAGGTGGTTCTTTGTCCAGTTCAGGTTTTCACGTCAATCTCTGCTGACCTTTTCTGAGTTGCAGGATTCTGAGGAGGCCCGTCTTCTCCATAAGCTGGATGTCCATAGGTGTCTCAAGCGGTACTTAAAGGTGACTCAGTCCTTTTGGTGCTCCAAGAGGCACTTTGTTGTGTTTTGGTGGTCCTTGGAAAGGCGAGGTGGCTTCTAAGGCTTTTATTTCCCAGTGGATTCGGGAGGGTTTTGTGTCTGTGTATATGTTGAAGGGATGCCCGGTGCCCATGGGCTTGTGAGCTCAGGTGTCGTCTTGGGCAGAGTTTCATCTGATTCCTCCCCAGGACATTTGTAAGGTGGCAACGTGGTCATCCCCATTTCTTTGTGTGGCATTACCATTTGGATGTGCAGGCCTAGCAGGATGCGGCCTTTGTGGCCAAGGTTGTTGCAGGCCGGTGTTTCCGTTCCTGCCTGTTAGTACTGCTTTGCTACATCCCACTCATTTGGACTGGATTGGACTAGACTGAAGCGACAGATTAGCAGATAAAATCTCTAATTTCACCTTCCAGTTTTCTTTCCTGGAGTCCTTCCAGTCCAGGACCCACCCAGGATGTGTTACTCTGTAGGGTGCTGTCTTGCATTTGCTCTTGCAGAGTCAGATGAGTGGGCATGTCCGGGACAGCGTGTGCTAGGTTTTGATAGTATCTGCTTGATTGTTCTCTTGGTTCCGAGACTTTGTTTTCTGTTCCAATTTTTTTTTTTTTTTGCCAGAAGGCCCAAATTTGAGGGTCAGTAAGTGTTTGTTGTGTTGCTCTTCTCATTTGGCGGTTTTCTTGGAGAAGGCATGGCTGACTAAGAACTGGGGTTGGGCTCCATTTTCTCTGCTTTGTGAAGTTCATACTGGCTCTTGTCAGTTGGCACAGGCTTCTTATAGTGTACTTTTAAGTTTGTGTTCTCAGTCTCCACCTGCTGGTAGAGCATAGCCCACTCGACTGGGAGGGACTCCAGGAAAGAGAATTACCAGGTAATCTCTAATTTCACTTTTTGCATTGTGTGACCCAATAAATCTCAAACATGTACTGTATGAAATGATAATATAAGAGGAAAGTGAATCATATTAAGAAAACTAAAATGAGCCCTGGTTAAAGACACTGACCAGGGAATAGGAGGATGGTTGGGATCAAATAATACAAAGGATTTGCCATGACAAGTCTGTAACTACAACAGAGAATGGGTACCAGATTCTAGAGTGTTGCTCATCTATCTCCAGTTACGAGTCGGATTAGTACTGGAGGGGATAAGGAGAGATGGCTTCTTTCCACCATATGTGCAGGACTTATGATATTTTGTCATCACTGGGCAAGGAAGCTATAGCTCTGATATGTAAATATGTGACTTCTCAAGCCCTTTTGATCTGGTAACAATTTTCATAGGTTAGCCTGTTTGGATATTTTTCCCCAAAGGCAAGGAACTTTCTTTTGATAGTACACCTATGTATAACTGCGAGACAAAATGTGGTTTTGCATTGAAAGTCTCACAAATCCTCTGTCTGGTAATTGGCTTCGCTGTCGCAGTTCTGTGATTTAAAAAAAAAAAAGGAAGTGTGGCATCCTCCATTAAATGTGTTGGAAAAGCTGGTATGGTCCAGCCTCGCAGCTCATTATCTGCAAGTGTTTGGGTAGTATAACATATTGAGTGAGACACGGGAAGGTAGTCCATGGTATGCAAATAAAAAAAAAATAAGTTGAGCTTTAATAAATCTCTCTGAGGAACAGTACTTTCCTAATATATGTGTGTGTGTATATATATATGTATGTATATATATATATATATATAGGCAGGGTCATCTATCCTGAGTATGGGGAGGTGAGAAACGTAAAGAATTCACCCTAGTAAAGGGTCCCCTTTTTGGAGTGCAGGGTGAGAAAGCCACAGCCACACCTAAGAACCAGAAAACCCCCAGCTGGAACAGGTTTCATGCAGTGTCTAATAGAGTAAGAGAGAGAGATTATGGGCACGAGGTCCAAAACCCTTACTTCAACAAGTTCCCTGATTACTCAAATACCAGAAGGCAGGGGAATTGCCAACACCTGGGAAGGAAGGAGGTGGGGCTAGAACCCTGGAGGTATAAGCCTATGCTAGAGTATACAGACCAGGAAGAAAGGAGGAGAGGGAGGAGAAGGTGCTGACTCATGCAGAAGAGCCGAGCTACCAGGAGCTGAGAGGGCTGAATTCCCTGCAACAGGTTGGCAGCTGAGGTTTGAGCCAGGAAGTGGAGAAGCTCTCAGAACACCGGAGAGGTTGTCAGCTGAGCAGTCTGACCAGGTGGGTGAGTCAGAACCCATGCAGCTGGGAGAGCCAGTGGCAGAGTTGGGGGAAGAAGACATCCTTATGGATTGCTCTCTGTGCCAAGCTTTAGACATGGAGTCTTGAGGAAGAGCCAGCCCTGAAAGAATTATCCTCCTTGAAAAGGTAACCATAAGAAACAGGCAGTGTGATGGTAAATTCTCATATGTTTTCAAAAGGGAAGTTTACTGAAATCTAAGGATAAGCAGGAAGCTGTGATTCATGCTTGTTATCAACCTGTGGTATGAACTGTGAAAGGGCAAGAAGCCAATTTACCTGCTAGAAGAGGTTTTCTTTGCTCCTCTGTTATGTGACAAGCCTTTTGAGAGTTTTTGATGGCAGTCTGAATGTTTGCTTCTTGTTTTGAGTTCTGTTGTACCTGAAGTGCAGCCTAGAAGGAATTGAGGCTGATAGAAGCCAAACTGCCACAGATGATTAAGCTTGTTTGGACTTTATGCTGTAATTAGCAAGGACTAAAAGGAAGGTGGCAGCCTTGCTATCAAAGGCTATGCTTCTGAAAGTAAGAAGACTTTAAACAGCCATTTTTTTGGGTTCTTTTGTTTACTTTGCCAACCATCTGCTGTACCTTGAGCAAATCCTACAGAAATAATCCTGTATATGGTACTTTGAATCTTTTTGTGCGAAATAAATTTTCTGTTATATGCCCTACCTCGGTGGCCTTAACTACAACTTTTTACCTGAAGCACAAACACATCTTAGCAGTACTACACTTCCCAGGTTCCTTCAATAACCATGCCTACAAGACTACACTTCCCAGAAGAAACCACAAGGAAATAGACTGCTAAGGCTGATAGGAGAAGGTTCCTTCAATAACCACGCCCCTCTAAAACTAGAGGCAGGTGTGTGTGTGTGTATATATATAGTTTTAGAGGGGCGTGGTTATTGAAGGAACCTTCTCCTAGCAGCCTATTTCCTTGTGGTGTCTTCTGGGAAGTATATATGTACATACAGTATATATATATACCTGTACATACAGTGTATATATATACCTGTACATGTGAGATTTTTGTAACACCACATAAGATCTTGTGACAAAGCTTATCTGCTACTCAATGACAGAGCTTTTAAGTAACGCCATGGGGTATTTTGCATGACTTAGTAAACAAAAATTAAGAGTACAACCCTTACCTCAGAAATACCCAGCATCAAAATCCATTCAAAATTGTGCCATTTATGTTTTTTGTATTACATAACGGACCAGTGATGGCGCCCCCCGGTTATACTATCATATTGTGCCTTTGTCTCTTGTTGTCCACTTGTGCCACCAACCCAATCACACATCACCACCCGCCGCTCATTTGGCATCCGATATATGCTTTTTACCCCGTGTATAACCCGGTCGTAGTGCATACCATAGCAATACCAAACCTCTTTCCTGTACACATAAACATGAATCTACAACCACATCAGGGACCAATCACAGTCCCCCCCAGGAGTGCCCGACCTCAGTACAGGGCAAAACCAAACAAGCAACAACGGATAAGAAAACCTGAAACCACCAAGCAAAGTGAAAACCCCTATCCAAACAACTCTCCACAGGCTCCAGTCTCCTTCATACTACTCAACGCCAGATCAATCAGAAACAAGACCCACATCATACATGACATCATCACAGATGCAAAACCCGACATCCTATGCATCACCGAAACCTGGATCACCGATACCGACTCAGTAGTCATCAACCAAATTAGCAAACCAGGTTACAAACTCTTTAATTGCCCCCGTCCAAACAAAAGAGGAGGAGGAGTTCTCATCATCGCCAAAGCCTCCTTTCTACTAACAAACACGTTTCAAAGCTTCAATGAAGGCATTGATCTTCTCAGAGTGGAGAACAAAACTATATCCATCTGTCTGATCTACAGACCCCCCACATCACCACACGAAAGCCTAGCTACTGTCCTGGAAGTTATCAGCACCACCTCAATCAAAAAACAGCAGATCATTCTAGGAGACCTAAACTTTGCGTCGGGCTCTACAGTACAAGCCAGAACTTTCATGGAAGCCATGGAACAACTTGGATACGAACAAATAATCCTCGACGCTACACATATCAAAGGCAACACGCTGGACATGGTGTTCCTGCCCTCCAAAAGTCAGGAATTAAAGCAAACCAAACTGCAAATAACCCAGGTACCATGGTCTGACCATCACCTGATAGAATTATCATTACACCTCTCCACTGCTCCAGAATGCTCCCAGCCCACCCCACCTGCAAACCTAAGGAGGAAATTCCAAAAATTCAATAAAGAAGCTCTAACAACATCCATAACTTCGCACATTACCATGGAACACACGGACCTTGAGAGATTAGTGAGACAATGGAATACAGGAGTGGAAGCTACCGCACAACCAGCCCTGATACCAGCAACCAACTCATCCAAACTCAAAAATGAACCTTGGTACACCTCCACCCTAAGAGGACTCAAGATAGACTTACGCAAGCTAGAAAAAAGGTGGAGGAAAACCAAAACCGAAGATCATAGAAGGGAATACCTTAAACTTCTCACAACGTATAAGCATGAAATCAACCAGGCAAAGAAAACACACCACACCAGCATACTTAATAAAGCCCTCAACAGACCCAGGGAACTTTTCGAACTTGTCAGATCACTCACCAAGACGTCCCAAGCTACAAATCAAAACGGAACAATGGCGGCCCAAACTCTGGCCGATCATTATGCCAGCAAACTTAACCCTCAAAACAGCAAGCTGTACACACAACCACCAGTACTCACCAATCAAGGGATGGATGCAGTCATCACCCAGCAAAAAACCCGCACAACCGAAAATGCAAACCAGTACCAAGAATGGGATACTTTCAGAAAGATAGATGACAGGCAAATCCTGGACATAATCACTAACCTGAACACCACAACCTCCCCCCTCGACCCAAGCCCAGCATCATGGATCAAGGCTGTGAAGCAAGAAGCTGCCAAGTATATCGCCCATATAGTAAACCAATCTCTACTGCAAGGGATCATGCCAGCACAACTCAAGCAATCCCTCATACGACCCATCCTGAAAAACAAATCTCTTAACGAGAACGACCCAACCTCCTACCGCCCGATATCAAGCATATCCTTTCTAGCCAAGATCATTGAAAAGGCAGTCCAGCAACAATTGCAAGACCACATCGATGACAACAATGCCCTTGATGAGCACCAATATGGCTTCCGCCAACACCATGGCGTGGAAACTCTTCTACTAGCCCTAATGGACAAACTACTCAAGGGTCTTGAAAACAGAAACAAAATGTACATGCTCATTTTCATAGACATATCAGCCGCCTTTGACTCGGTACATCATTCCACACTCCTGGACAGACTTGCTTCCATAGGCATATCAGGGACCCCCCTGAAATGGTTCACATCCTACATAAATAACAGAATGCAACAGGTCCACTTCAACAACACAAAGGCCGCCGCCTTCCCTCAAACTCAAGGCATACCACAAGGCTCTGCACTATCCTCACTCCTGTTCAACCTATATCTGCGACCCATTTGTGAAATCCTACAGGACCACAAGATCAGTTACCACATCTATGCAGATGACCTGATGCTCTACACTCACCTCGACATAAACAACCCTGACCTCACCCAACTCGAAAAATGCCTAAGCGAACTACAAACCTGGCTGCAATGCAACAATATGTCAATCAACCATAAAAAAACAGAAGTGATGTGCATCTCCAGGAAACAGGACTTCAACCCTCCACCAACGGTTACCATGAACAACAACGTTTATACCACAAAGCCCGAAATAAAATACCTAGGAGTAATGCTGGACAGCAACCTAAATATGGACAAGCACCTCCGAATTACCAATCGGGCCATTTTCCACAAATTAAGAGTCCTGCAACCACAACGGAACATTATTGATCACACCGACTTCAGAACAGTGGCACAAGCCCTCATCATTCCCCACCTGGATTATTGCAACGCCATTCTACAAGGTCTGCCTAAAAAAACCATTATCATTCTTCAACTGGCACAAAACGTAGCAGCCCGAGTCATCATGAAAAAAGGTCTAACAGAGCACATCACTCCTGTCCTAATTGAGCTACATTGGCTCCCCATCACGGCCCGCATCCAATATAAGATATTAGTAACCACATTCAAGCTTGTTCATAATGTAGCACCCTCTTACCTCAACACCTTAATCTCAGCACAACCAATCAACAGAAGCAGAAGAACAGTGAATAGCAATACCCTTCAAGTCCCGAGTAGCCTGAGAAATTTCAATGCTAACACCACTAACAGAGCGTTCTCCTTTATGGCTCCACGACTCTGGAACCAAATGCCCCACGAACTGAGAGCAAATAAGGACCTGAAGGACTTCAGGAAAAAACTAAAGACCCACCTATTTCAGACTCATTACAACCTAACCTAGTCAATGTAATCCTGTCGAACAACATGGCTACTAAAAATCATACGCAACAAGAAATGCATCCTGTAATTATGTAATTTATGTATATATGTAAAGCCTCCTCTCAAGAAATCAAATGTAAATCTGTAACCGTTTGCTGTGACTTTCACCCTCCCCTGCAATCCTACTGTATGCTTAAATTCTGGTCTGTACAACCGCACCCTTTTGTATAGAAAACCGCCACTGATCGCTGGAAGTGGCGGGATACAAGTGTACACTAAATAAATAAATAGAAAAGTTCCAAAATACAATTGCAGAAACAAAGGCGACACTCCTCGCTCTGCCCCCCCCCCCAAAAAAAACCCCCCACAAAACAAATTATATATCTATCTATCAAAAATCTCACATGTACAGGTACCGTTCTCCTTTGCGTCTTAACCCCACTCATAGGAACATTTCTTTTCCTCCTCTTTCCTTTACTTGCAAGTTTATTTAGAGCGAGGGCTAGAATCTGGTGCCATGTGACAATTATTTTTTGCCTCTTACGGCAGCTGTGCTGACATTTTAGCTACATTTGAAGAGGGCATTTTTCTGTCATTTTACCCAGTAAATTTCTTTTAAATCTTCCCTTTCAGATGTAAAGTTAAAGTTACAGAACTGAAACATATATAAAATACAGGCATTCGAAATAGTTACAGAAGGAATCTGAGGATTAGTTGGAAGGAGGTGATCTTGGGCAAACAGGCACATGGGATGATGGGGGAGTTACAGGGATCCTGCTAGAAGACCTGGCCCATAGGAAAATGATCCTGAAGTTTTGTTGTAAACAACTTGATTTTTTGACGGGTTGGTGTATTGAGTATAAGAATAAATAAAATAGAATGGGATTTGTGGTCATGTACTTGGGTTTTGGTAGCAAATTTGCCTTTATCATGCCCTTCTAATTAGCTAAAGAGACAGAGAAAAACAGTAATCAGTTTGGGTAGTGGTGATTAAATAAAAAAAAGAAAGTCATGATCTGGAAAGATGGAGAAATCGAGGGAAAACATTTTGAGTACAAACTGAACTAGCTCTTTCCATCTGCCAATCTTTCTATGGAAAGTGGCACTTTCTGATACATAGTGGTGGTGGTGGGCGCTACCTCACCCATTTCTGAATTCTGTCACTGTATTTGATTTTCACTTTCCCTGCTGGTAGGTTATTCCGTTCATCAGCCTCCTCATTAAAGACGTATTTCCTATTCGTCTCTCCGGGCCAGTCCAGGTACATTAGGGTAGTCGACGTCCTTCAGCAGCTGAGGACTGAACACTGAAAACTTTGCTGACAGCCAATCCAGCTCCCTCTGGTGTCAGCACCTCAGTCTTTCAGTCCTCAGCAGCTGAATAGGACGTGTAGCTGACAGGCTCCCAGGAGGAATGAATAGGAACTAGGCAGTAGGGCCTTAGAAGTTGTAAAAGAAATAAAAAAGAGAAAAGAAGATATCTTTACTCTGTTGCCCTAGCAGGGCAGTATTGCAGAGGACATATACTTAAAGTTCAAAAAAAAAAAAAAAGAGTAAGACGATCTCTAGCTGCCTAACGGTGGTCTTAGCAGCACGAGGGGCAGAGCCTGCCTCAGTTTGGGGGATTCGTCGCTCCGGGGGGTTGGGGGAAGCACCAGGATTCACTTCTTTACCTTTGGTCGGCTTCAGCTCTGAGGTCCGCTAGCAGCGAGAAGCCGAAGATCGGGAGCTCCGAGGCACTCGTGGCAGGTATGGTGTGCAGGCGGGGAGGCTTAGTGCGCCGCCGCGGGGTTTAGGACAGTGTTGAGACTTGTTTCAGCGGTTTTGTTTGGTGACCGGGGCGTATTGGCGTCGACAGTGGGCTCCTCTGTTTGAAACCGCCATGCTGGTCAGGAGCCGGGTCCGGCTGTTCATGTGATTCTTGTGGAGACAGGTTAGGCATAGCGTAATGGAGCGCAGACTGTCATCAGGTGATGTAGTTGAGAGCCCTCAGGGCTCAGTGAAAAAGGCGGGAACGGCAGCCATTTTGACTGAGCCTGCTGTTTCTCTTGCGTGGCCGTCCAAATCAGGAAAGAAGAAGTCAAAATCCGTCAAGATGCCGCCTTCTGAGTTACGCGGCCAGCAGCGGTTGCCTGAAGTGCAGGAAAACTTAGGGGCTTGTTTACAAAGCTGCGGTAGCGGTTCGCGATCGTTATCGGAGCCGCAACCCCATTGATTTCAATGGGGCCGCGGCTCCGATAACGACCGCGAACCGCTACCGCGGCTTTGTAAGCAAGCCCCTTAGTCTTTGTTTCCTGCTGACTTTATTTTAGCGATGCATAAGGCTTATAGCTTGAAGATGTCTCAGTCATCAGGCATTCCGTCTGCTCCCAGCTTGATAGAGACAGAGGGGGACATTGCAGGAGTCAGACCCAGGGGAGGGGGTTCCTCAGAAGGACAAGAGTGCGGAGACAAGCTTCAATGGCTTCGGGGCGCAAGTCTCTGTTCCGCAGGTAGCGGAAGAAGGAGAGATCCTTTCTGAAGCAGGGTTGGGTTCTTGGCCAGGGGAGTTAGAGGATGGTGAGATTGCGCCAGGCGAAGACCCAAATGTGTTCAGGGTGTTTCGCAAGGAAGAGCTAGGAGCGCTGATCACTCAGTCCCTCGCAGCATTGAACATTGTTATTCCTGCGGTGCAGTAGGAGCCTCTAGAAGATCCCTAGATCTGGGGTGTCTTTTCCCGGTGCTGTAGGAGGAGAAGGAGTTGTTGCGAATGCCGAAAGTGGATGCGCTGGTTTCGGCAGTCACCAAGAAGACGACTGTCCTGGTAGAAGGGGGTACAGCGCTTAAAGATCTTCAGGATCGCAGGTTAGAGGCGCTTTGAAGCAGTCCTTTGATTCCAGTGCTCTGGCTCTGCAGGCCTCTATTTGCGGAGCATATGTTTCGAGAGCCTCTATCCGTTGGCTACAGGGGGAACCAGGCCCGGATAAGGTGGAGGACTCTTCCTCGGAAGGAGCGAAGCTTGAGTCGGCGGCAGCTTATTTAGCAGACACTTTCTATGATTTGGTGAGGATATTGACAAAGGCCATGGTGTCAGTGATTGCCGCTAGATGGTTTCTCTGGCTAAGGAATTGAGCGGCGGATGCCTCCTCTAAGTCTCGTCTCAGTAAGCTTCCCTACAAGGGGAAGTTGCTCTTTGGGGGGAGGCATTGGAGAAAATTGTGAAGGACCTGGGAGATTCCAAAGGAGGTCGGCTTCCAGAGGATCGACCGAGAGCTGCAAAGCTGGGGCCTATGCAAAGAGGTCAAGGTAGAGATTTTGGCAGGTTCCGCGGGTCTCAGTTTGCGCCTTATCAAAGAGGTTGTTTCGTAGCCAGGGGGGTAGTCCTTTTGAGGAGCTAGGGGGTTCGGCAGGGGCTATTTTACTGCCCAGCAGAACTCCTCTAAGAAACCACAATGAAGGTCGGTGGGTCCAGGCGTAGATCCCAGTAGGAGGACGGTTATGGGAGTTTCTCTCCGCCTGAGCTGCCATAACAATGGACCGGTGGGTACTGGAGATTATTCGCGAGGGGTATGCGTTGGAGTTCGCCCATCCGGTGGTGGAAGCTTTTGTGGTGTCCCCATGTGGTCCTCAAGAAAAGCGGATAGCGGTAAACGACACGCTACAGCGTTTGTTGCGGCTTCAAGCAGTAGTGCCAGTGCCCCAAGACCAGTACGGCTTAGGTCGATACTCGATTTATTTTGTAGTCCCCAAGAAAGAAGGTTCTTTTCGGCCAGTTTTGGACCTCAAGTATGTAAACTGCTGTTTGAGGGTGCCTCATTTTCGAATGGAAACTCTACGGTCAGTTGTTCGGGCGGTAAAGCCGGGAGAGGTGCTTTCCTCCATAGATCTTACAGAAGCTTATCTGCACATTCCGATCAGGGGAGATCATCAAAGGTTTTGCGCTTTGCTGTTCCCATGGGCCATTTTCAGTTTTGGGCGTTGCCGTTCGGAATGGCCTCGGCGCCTCGGACCTTCACCAAGGTGATGGTAGCGGTGGCCCTGCGGAAGGAGGGAATTCAGATGCATTCCTACCTGGATGATTGGTTGTTCCGTGCTGAGTCGCGAGCAGATTCGGTCGCAGCAACCGCATGAGTAGTGGAGTTCTGGAACAGCTGGGTTGGGTCATCAACCGAGCAAAGAGTCAGTTGCAGCCCACGCAGCGACTGACATACCTCGGAGTCTTGTTCGACACGGAGATAGGAGCGATGTTCCTACCCAAGGTCAGGGTGCAGAAGATTTTGGCTCAAGTGGGGGGGCGTTCTTGCGGATGAAGGCGCCAACAGCTTGGAGGTACTTGCAGTTGCTGGGTTCCATGGCGGTGGCTTTGGATCTGGTTCCGTGGGCCAGGACTCATATGCGTCCTCTCCAGCAAGCGTTGCTTTCCAGATGGTCTCCGCAAGATTATCCTCTGTCGCGGAGGCTGATATGCCTGGAGGAAGTGCACGACAGTCTGCAGTAGTGGTTGGTTCCACGGCATCTTCAGGCAGGGGTGCCACTGGAACATCCGTAATGGGTATTGGTCACAACGGACGCCAGCCTTTCCGTCTGGAGGGGCTCATTGTCTGTCAGAGGTAATGCAAGGGACCTGGTTGGCGGAGGAGAGCACTTGGTCGATCAATCGGTTGGAACTGAGGGCGATGTGTTTCGCACTGCAGAATTTCATCAGTCTGCTCGAAGGGCGAGCGGTTTGAGTGTTCTCCGACAATCTGGTGACTGTTTCCTACATCAACAGGCAATGAGGCACGGGCAGTGTATTTTTGCTGGTAGAGAGTCAGCAATTGTTTCAGTGGGCAGAAGCCCATCTCGAGGCGCTCTCGGCGGCACATGTAGCGGGGAAGGACAACGTCCAGGCCGACTATCTCAGTTGGAACGTTCTGGATCCCGGAGAATGGGAGCTGAATATGGCAGTCTTTCACGACATCACGGTGCGGTGGGGTCAGCCAGTCATGGATCTCATGGCTACCCTAGCCAATACCAAGGCGGCCCAGTTTTACAGCAGGTGCAGAGAGCACATGTCGGAAGGTCTCGACGGCCTGGTGCAGCCCTGGCCGTTGGGCGAGCTGCTTTATGTATTTCCCCCGTGGCCGCTGATAGGGCAGATCATTCGGAGAGTAGCGGGATACGATGGAAAGGTGATTCTCATTGCTCCGGATTGGCCCAGACGTCCTTGGTACGCGGATCTGGTGCGGCTTCTAGTGGAACCTCCATGGAGGTTGCCCACTCGAAGCAACTTGTTGAGCCAGGGTCCAGTGCTGATACCGCAGGTGTATCGGTTCTTGCTTATGGCCTGGCTCTTGAAAGGGAATGGTTACGACAGCGCGGGTACTCGGTGTCAGTGATAGCCACCATGTTAAGGTCCAGGAAAAGATCGACGTCTCTGGCGTATGTGCGCGTTTGGCGCATATTTAAAGCATGGTGTGAGGAGCATACCATTAAGCCTTGTGCTGTGAGTTTACCAGATATCCTGTCGTTCCTGCAAGGGGGTCTGGAGAAAAGGTTAGCCCTCAGCACTCTCAAGGTTCACCTGGCTGCTCTAGCGTGTTATAGAGGAAGAGTGCGGGGCAGCGCACTCTCGTCGCACCCAGATGTTCAACGGTTTATTAGGGCAGCTAGGAACATTAGACCTCCAGTTAGGCAGGTAGTGCCTTCTTGGGATTTGAACTTAGTTCTGGAGGCTTTGACGTGGCCTCCCTTTGAGTCAACGTTGGCAGTGAATCTAAGAAAAGTTTTGTGGAAAACCGCTTTCCTCGTGGCCTTGTGTTCCGCAAGGAGGGTTTCGGATCTGCAAGCTCTACAGCCGTACTTCCAGTTTACAGTGGAGAAGGTGGTGTTACGGCCGGTACCGTCCTTTCTGCCTAAGGTGGTTGCCAGTTTTCACATGAATCAATCAGTCTCGCTTCCGACCTTTACTGGGCAGGAAGGGAGTAAAATGGATCGAGTGCTTACGAAATTGGATCTCGGTAGAGTGCTGCGTCGGTACCTCAGGGAAACGGAGCCGTTTCGGAAGTCGGATAGGTTGTTTGTGCTTTTTAGTGGAGCTCGTAAAGGGAGAGCGGCTACCAAGGCTTCTATTGCCCGTTGGGTAAAGCAGGCTATAGGGGCGGCATATGAAGCACATGGGAAGTCGCCCCCGGAAGGGCTCAGAGTGCATTCTACTAGAGGCCAGGCAGCGTCTTGGGCGGTGTTTGCGTTGGTTCTGCCGGTGGATATCTGTCGAGCGGCAACGTGGTCCTCAATTCATAGGTTCGCAAAGCATTATAGGTTGAATGTTCAGGCAAGGGGGGAATGCTAAGGTGGGGGCCTCGGCCATTGTGGCAGGGCTCTCAGGACCCTCCCGAATTTAGGTACTGCTTTAGTACTGCCCTAATGTACCTGGACTGGCCCGGAGAGACGAATAGGAAGAAGAAATTAGACCTTACCTGCTAATTGTCTTTGAGTTCTCTCCGGGCCAGTCCAAGTCACACCCAGTTCGTCTGCGAGTGTTGGGCATGCCTAGTGGCTCGACCATTAAATCAGAAACAGAGTGGGGTTTCACGCCCTAGTGGCCGGAGCAGGAGACTGTTTGGAGGTGGAATAGAGGTGGATCTTGGGGGTTCCTCTAGGGTTAAGAGGGTTCCATCCGAGTTTAAAAAAAAACCCCAAAAAAACTGAAAGAGAGTGAATTTTAGGCATGTAGGAAATGTTTTTAGGTAACTAGAATCATGAGTTTGGTTGTTGTGTGGCGGGGTTATAGTAGAGTTCCGCTGCTTTGACAATGGTTGACTGAGGCTCTGACACCAGAGGGAGCTGGATTGGCTGTCAGCAAAGTTTTCAGTCCTCAGCTGCTGAAGGAGGTTGACTACCCTAATGTACCTGGACTGGCCCGGAGAGAACGCAAGGAAAGACAATTAGCAGGTAAGGTCTAATTTCTTCTTCTCGCTTCCTATGAGCTTCTCTTCTTCTAGCTCATCCTTAAAATTCTTTTGCTGTGCAGGTTAGGGCAGAATGTCTCCTGGAGGCACACTTAAGCCAGTCAGGGATTCGGGACTGCATTGCATACAGTGGGTCTTCACCTCCGCCAGCTAGGCACACACTCATCCTATCTACACACACAAATTTATTATAATACGTTATTAAATACCATCATGTTAAATGTTACCCTCCAGTTGTACTGTCTAAATGTTGTTAAGTAATTGTACTGTTTAAATGTTTAAAAGTACCCTAATGTTAAATGTAACCCTCCAATTGTGATGTTACGTGACGTGACCACCTTGATTGAAGGATAAGGTGGCATACAAATCTGTCTAAATAAATAAAATATGCACATTTTATTTCATGCATATTCCTTGTTGTAATTCTGAAGGGTATGCCCCCAGGAGAGGGCTGAGAAGCAGTGGACTCTGATCCAGGGGAGCTAGAAATCAAATCCCACTTCACCCTCCTGACGTTCTTTGTGATGTTGAGCAAGTTGCTTCACTCTGTTATCTTGGGTAAAGGCTCAGATTATCAGCCCCCCTGGGTAAGGGAATGGCATACTTGGAGTGGAGGAGTGGCCTAGTGGTTGGGGCAAGGTACTTCAGGCCGGAAGGTCGGGAGTTCAAATCCCACTAGAGGGCAGCAACCTTGGGCTGGAAGGACTGGGGTTTCTAGTCCCACAGGTGCTCCTTGTGGTCTTGGGCAAGCCACTTAACCCTCCATAGCCCATGTTCCCTGTAAAATAGTTATCTCCAAGTTATAATGCCCTGTTCAATGTAATTTCAGTTTGTTCAATGTAAACCGCACTGATGCAGAATAGCGCGGTATATAAGAGAATATAAATAAATAAATACTGTACTCCATATATTTTATGGCATTGTTCTAACTAAAATCAAAACTGCTTGTATTGTTAAATAGTAGCCATGATATACATCAAAATAGAATGCATCCCATGATTCTTACAAATCAGTTCAGACCTGGGTGTAATTCGCTTTGAGCTCATGTTAGGAAAAGCAAGTAATGAAATATATAATACAAATTCTCTCAACGCATACCTGTTGTATTTTGTATCTGTTCCTTCCTTGTGTGGCTGCAGTACCATTGTATACCTCCAGGTGGTGCCATTGGTTTACTTTCATTTCATTTAATAGCCCTTAGGGTAAACCATTAAACAGTTCCTTTTTTTTAGCAAATCGTACAGCCTGTCTCGGAATTTAGTTGTCACACGTTGATTAAAATTTGAGTCTCTTATGTTGGCCAAAGTTGAGGAAAATCCTGTTTACTGTTTTACCCTTGCTAGGCCATTGGTTCAGAGAGCAGAGCTCTTACAGAGATGTCATTCATATACTGTCTCCCTGGGCTGCTTGTTTGCTTGCATTTTGCCTTTCTTTTTCTGTACTAGTTAATTGTCATTTCTTTGCAGCCTTGTCAATTTGACTATGCCGTGTTCTGCCCTAACATTGCGGAAGTGTCTGCCGCAGGGAATGCAGGTGAGTATCACTGTTTCACATGGGTGTGCTATGGAGGGAGAGAGAAGCAAAGGGGGAAGGGTAGCTATGGACTGGGAGAGGGAGATGACTCACTGGGGAACATGCAGCTGTAGCTTGCTGTGTTGACACCCAGGGTGGGCAGTTGAATTTGTGCTCCTCCCCTCCCAGTTTACCAATTTATTTATTACTTGCCTACCAAAAATATGGAGACATGGCATAGCTATATAACACAAAACAAAATTATTTAAGTATAAATAAAACAAAATATGAAGTTTGAAATATACAGTCAAAATAACAAAAAAACCTTAACTAAAATACAATCTTAAACATTAAATGGGCAAAATCATTAGCATATTCTAAACAGTTAAACTATATGCCAAAATATGTGCATAAATATCCATGTTTAATACAGTGTTACGAAAAATATCACCAGTGTGATTGATCCATTGAGAAGGAATTCCAGAGAGTTGGCAAAAAAAACAAGAGAAAACTGAGTCCTGGATAAATGGGCTGCTCTCATAGAAAGAATAGTCAAGAAGGCCTTTTGTATAGTCTTAAGATTCTGGCGTAATAATCTACAGTCTCTAAAAGCAGTACTCTCCTTTTGGTAAAACTTTCAATGCCAAAACCAAGCAATCAAAATAGGACTGTAACAAAACCAGTAGCAGATGTAAATATTGGAATCACATGATCAAAACAACTGGAACCACAAAACTCTAGCAACTGAATTTTAAACCAGTTGTAGCCACACAGACCCACATAGAGAGTCCAGTAGTCCAGACCCATACGGGAGAGTGTAAGCACCCTGGCATAGTTTTTAGGACTCTGAGACCTAATTTGAGGGACAGAACACAACAAAAAAAGAACAGGTTTGTTTGGGGGTGTTTTGGAAAGATGGACAGTATTGTTTGAGGATAAGGATCTTTCCAAGAGCGCCCAGGTCGTGCGTGTGCAGTCTTTAGTTGGTCACCTAACTCTATTAGTCTCAAGAGCATTGCACAATTTAGAACTTTTGAGTTTAAAAAAAACAAAAAAAAAAAAACAATTTATTTGCATTCATTACATACACATTTTAGACAAATTCTCAATTTATTGAAATATCATAAAGCTATATCTTAGGGATCGTCAATCTCACCCCATTGGCATAAGAAAAGAAATGAGTCTGTGAAATAAGATCGGCCAAAGGTTGTGCGTACACATTTAATAAAGGAAATATTATGGAGTAGGCATGTGAAACAGATGTTAAATTTGGTTAGTCTTCATTTTCTTCATCTTTCACACTTTTTTGAATGATTTTTCAGTTAACTTCACACATTTGTTGTAATAGGGCATTTTTAGTGCACATTAAATCAATTTAGTGAGCATTAAAAATGTCTTATCTTCTAAGTTAAATTGCTTTAATGTGCAGTAGTTCCTGAGCGGTCCTCCAGTTTAGTCCTCCACATCTGGGTAGTGCACCTCCTCCCGCAGCCAGGAGACTGGACCAATCATAGTCTTTTCCATGTCTGGATATATGCTGCTGGAGCTCCCATCAGCCCCCCAGTGTGTCCAGTCTCCTTGCAGCAGGTGGACGTGTGAGCCTGTTCTTGGACTCACTTTAGGATCTTTTAGGCAACACTAGTTAGGTTTTGTGGGTTATTTTCCTCATTTTTCTGATATCCCTTTATTTTCCTTATTCAGGGGTCCTGTCGCTTTAAAAAAAAAAAAAAAGACGAGAACACCGGGGAGCCGAGCCTGTACTGCCCTTCTGTCTCCTGCTTGGTGGAGACACTTCGGGATCAGGCTGTCTGTGCGATCTCTTCCCCTAGACTGGCACGGGGGAGAGATTTAGCATTTCCAGGCACGATCGCTTACTGAGCGTCTCCTGTCAGCGTGCCTCTGTAGCGTTGCAGTTCCTCTCAGCGGGACTCACGTTTCCTGATCGGCCTGGTAAGCGGAGCTTGTCTCCGGGACGCGTTTACTTTATTTCTTGCTGCCTTGATTGGTGCCGGTGTGTTTTCCTTAGCGGGGGTACTCTTTGCTTTAATTTCCTTTTATTTCTTTATTTTTTGTGTCTCGTGCCTTTTTTCCGGCCGCGGGAGCGGCGGCCATTTTACTTTCATTTTCTCCCGCGCTTTTTCGGTGGCTCCGGCTGCGGCGTTTCTGGGCAGGCAAGCCTTCCTGCAGCAGATTCTTCGGCTCAGAGGCACACCGTGGGCCCGCGGTGGCCAACGTTTTTTGGCACGGCTTGGGTTTTTTTCCCCTCATCCTCCTACTCCCTCGAGGCACTGCAGGCAGGTTGCTGGGGCTGGCCTTCCCTTGCTGCTCTGTGCTGGTCAGTGGATTTTTTGTTTTCAGCCTTGTTTGTTGCTGGGGAGTGCTGTCCTCATGTCGGGGCGTCCGCAGTGCGTGATCTGCGGATTCCGCAAGGGCCAGGTGTCTGACGCCGGGGTGTGCAAGGGCTGCTCCCTTGTCTCTTCTGTCCTGGACCCTCCGATGGAAGTCGCAGGGCCTTTGGAGTCTGCAGTCCCTCCTGTCTCGGCTGAGGAGGGACCTTCTCCGGGTCTTCTCAAGCCTCCCTCTCCTCCTCCTGCGCCAGGGGCTGCATCGGCAAAGGGGGTATGTGAGGTCTTTTTGGGAGATTTCTCTCCGGATTTTGTGCTTCTCATGCATCAAGCTTTTCAGAAAGGGCGTTTGGGAAAGTTGCCCGAACTGTGTTCGTTGCCGCCTGCCCCTCCGTCTCAGGGTGAGGAGGCGAGAGGGGAAGCCCCTAAAGCGGCAAAGCGGCTACGTCCCTCGGATTAGGTGGAATGGCAGGAGACGGAGTGGTCGGACATCGATCCCGAAGAGGGCGTTGCTGAATTGGAGGAGGGGGAGATTCCTGAGCCTGAGGACCAGGCTCGGATTATCCGTGTGTTTTGCAAGGAAGAATTGGTGCCTCTAGTTACGGAATCCCTCCAAGCGCTTAATTTGGCTGCGACGCGGCCGGTGGATGAGGAAGGTTTAGAGGATCCTCTGATTCAGGCGGTGCGCGATTCCCAGGTTGTCTTTCCGGTCCATAGAGTGGTGGATCAGATGATTCAAGCAGAATGGGACCAGCCTGAGTCCGGTTTGAAGGGTATTCGGACGATGAATCGTCTCTATCCTTTGGCGGACAAAGACAAGGAGAGGTTTCGCTCGCCCCGGGTAGACACCGCGGTGTCGGCAGTGACCAAGAAGACAACGATTCCCGTTGAGGGCGCTGTGGCCCTGAAAGACACTCAGGATAGAAAGGTGGATGGTTTGGTGAAGCAGGCCTTTGAGGCCAATGCTTTATCGTTGCAGGCATCTATTTGTGGAGCCTGGGTCTCCAGAGTCTGTTTGCGCTGGGCGCAACACTTGCGGCAGGACTCTCGTCTTGATCAGCAGGGGTTGTTGGAGGTGACGAGATTGGAGTCGGGTTCGGCTTATTTGGCGGATGTTCATTATGATTTGATCAGAACCCTAGCAAACAGTATGGCTTCCCTGGTGGCTGCACGCCGGACCATTTGGCTCCGCAATTGGGCGGCCGATGGGTCTTCTAAGTCCCGCCTTAGCAAGCTCCCCTTTAAGGGTAAGCTGTTCGTGGATGACCTGGATAAGTTGGTTAAGGACCTCGGAGAGTCCAAAGGTGGACGTCTTCCGGAAGATAAGCCTAGACAGATTCGGAGTGTGCCGTCTTCTCGCGGCCAGTTTAAATACTTTCGTAGGTTCCGTTCGGCCCGTTTTGGGGGTTTCCAGCGTGGCAGATCAACCGCTCGATCCCCGGGTTTTCGGGGCTTTCGTGGAACAGGGAGGGGGTTCTCGGCGACTTCCTCCTCTGCCTCCTCTTCTTTTAGCCGCAAGCCGCAATGAAGCGAGGTGGGCCCCGGAGGGCAGTCCGGTGATCGGAGCTCGTCTTCGACACTTTCTTCCCTCCTGGGTCCAGATCACCTCGGACCAGTGGGTGCTGGAGATAGTCAGGGAGGGCTACCCTCTAGAGTTTGCGTGTCCTCTCCAGGATTCCTTTGTCCTGTCCCCATGCAAGGGTCCGCAAAAAGAACTCGCAATACGTTTAACATTGGACCGCCTGGTGGCCTTGGGGGCGGTGGTCCCGGTCCCGGAATTTGAACTCGGAATGGGTCGATATTCCATTTATTTCGTGGTGCCAAAGAAGGACGGGTCCCTTCGTCCTATTTTAGACCTCAAAGGCGTAAACCGCTGTCTGCGTGTACCTCATTTTCGCATGGAGACGTTGCGTTCCGTCATAGTGGCAGTGCGCAAGGGCGAGTTCTTGATGTCTTTGGACCTTTCGGAGACCTACTTGCACATTCCCATCCGGGCGGCTCATCAACGGTTTCTGCGATTCGCGCTCCCTTGGGGCCATTATCAGTTTCGGGCGTTGCCGTTCGGTTTGGCCACAGCGCCCTGCGTTTTCACCAAGGTCATGGTGGTGGTGGCGGCGGCGGCGTTGCGGAAGGAAGGCATTTTGGTTCATCCGTACCTCGACGATTGGTTGATACGGGCAAAGTCCGAAAGCGACAGTCGTCGAGCCACCGGCCGGGTGATGGAACTTCTTCGGAGCCTCGGTTGGGTGATCAACGAGAAAAAGAGCCACTTAGTGCTGTCTCAATCCCTCGAATATCTCGGGGTGCGCTTCGACACCGTGGAAGGGCTCGTATTTCTGCCAGACCGCAGGGCGCGGAGCCTGCGGGTTCTGCTGCATCAGTTCTTGGGATTTCCGGCGCCGTCAGCTTGGTGGTACCTGCGTGTCTTGGGGACGATGGCGGCGACGCTGGAGGTTTCATATGCGTCCGCTTCAGAGAGCCCTCTTGCGGCGTTGGTCGAATCAATCGGATGCGCTCAGCAAACGTCTGCTTTGCCCGAGGAGAGTCCGCCTCTCCTTGCGCTGGTGGCTGAACACGACGTCGCTGCAGATAGGGGTGTCTCTGGAGCAACCGGACTGGTTGCCGGTGCTGACGGATGCCAGCCTAGAGGGCTGGGGTGCTCACTGTGCGGATCGTTTTGCGCAGGGCACTTGGTCTGCCCTGGAAGCCTCTTGGTCGATAAACCGTCTCGAGCTTCGAGCGGTGCTGAGGGCGCTGAAAGCTTTCGAAACTACGGTGACGGGGCGCGCCGTGAGAGTTCTATCGGACAATTCGGCAGCGGTAGCCTACCTCAATCGGCAGGGCGGAACGGGCAGCAGAGCCATGGAGGAGGAGTCGGAGTTTCTGTTTCAGTGGGTGGAGTCCCGGCTCCTGGCCATTTCGGCAGCACATATTGCGGGAAAGGACAACGTGATGGCGGATTTTCTCAGTCGAGTGCAAGTGGATGCGGGGGAGTGGGAGCTTCATCCGCAGATCTACGCTCAGATTGTGCGCCGCTGGGGGACTCCGGTCATGGATCTCATGGCCACCTTTCAATCCGCGAAGACAAGTCTCTTCTTCAGCAGGCGGCGGGAGCGGATGTCCGAAGGCATCGACGCACTCATTCGTCCTTGGCCGGTCTCCGGTCTTCTCTACGTCTTTCCTCCGTGGGTGTTGATCAGTCGGGTGATCCAACGCATCGAAGCGCACCGCGGAAAGGTCCTGCTGGTGGCGCCCGATTGGCCCCGGCGTCCTTGGTATGCGGATCTGATCCGGCTTCTCGACGGGGTGGCATGGCGTCTTCCTCCGTTACCGGATCTCTTGATTCAGGGGCCACTCCGGATGCCTCAGGTGGATCGATTCTCGCTTACGGTATGGCCATTGAGAGGGCTCGGTTGAAGAGGAAAGGTTATTCTGCTTTGGTCATTGCTACGCTTCTTCGGGCGCGGAAGTCTTCCACGTCTCTCTCGTATGTACGGATCTGGCGTATTTTTGAGGATTGGTGTTCACGGCACGATATTCGAATGGCGAAGGCTTCTGTGCCGACCATCCTCAGTTTCTTGCAGGACGGTTTTGACAAGGGTCTGGCGGCCAGTTCCTTGAAGGTACAGTTAGCAGCTCTCGCGTGCTTCCGGGGTAAGATCTTGGGGGTTTCCTTGGGGGCGCACTCGGACGTGCAACGTTTTTTGAGAGCGGTGTTTCGACTACGGCCTGTTCGCAGGGCGACGGTTCCTCCGTGGGATTTGAATCTCGTGTTACAGGGTTTGGTGCGGAGACCATTTGAGCCACTTCACCTGGCGTCCCTAAAAGACTTGACCCTAAAGACCGTGTTTTTGGTGGCCATTTGCTCAGCTCGGCGAATTTCTGAGTTGCAGGCGCTTTCGTGTAGAGAACCTTTCTTGTCCTTCTCTGAAGATAGAGTGGTTTTGAGGCCTGTTCCCTCCTTCCTTCCCAAAGTTGTGTCTCCTTTTCATTTGAATCGGTCTGTTTTTCTTCCCGTTTTTCCGTCCGTCGGAGCGGACGCGACTGATCGTGGATTGCATCGTCTCGATGTTCGTCGGGTTCTCCGGCGTTACTTGAAGGTTTCGGAGCCTTACCGTAAAACGGATCGTCTTTTCGTCCTTTTTGGTGGTAGGCGGAAGGGCGAGGCGGCGGCGAAAGCCTCTATTGCCCGGTGGCTTAAAGAGGCTATTGCGTCAGCGTATATACTGCAGGGCCGGTCGGTTCCCTTGGGCCTCCGGGCCCATTCTACCAGGGCGCAGGCGGCGTCGTGGGCGGAGCACAGTTTGGTTCCGCCTGTGGAAATTTGTAGGGCGGCTACTTGGTCGTCGCTCCATGCTTTCAGTAAACATTACCGGTTGGATGTGATGGCCTCAAAGGATTCTTGTTTTGGTTCGGCCGTTTTGCGCGCCAGTTGGCAGGGTCCCTCCCGTTGAGTACTGCTCTGGTACTTCCCAGATGTGGAGGACTAAACTGGAGGACCACTCAGGAAATAGAAATTACACTTACCTGGTAATTGTAGTTCCTGTAGGGTCCAGTTTAGTCCTCCTTCCCTCCCGATTGACTGCCTTTTTTCGGCGCGGCGCATTTTCTACACGGGTTGCGAGAGTGTGCTAAGTATTCGTCTGTGATCCTCTCGTTGGGGGGATCTTCCACTCTCCTTTGGCGCTTTGTTCTTTCAGCCGCGACTATGTCTCTTCCTTCGGCCCTCAGCGAGGCAGAGGCGATGTACAGGTTTCCGGCTCCCTCGTTTGGGGAGGGGGTCGGCAGTTTGCAGGGGGGGGGTGTTCTTATTAGGACTGTTTTAGATACGTTTTTTTTTCTCTCTTGTGTTGCTTCTATGAGTCTGCTTTGTTAATAGATCACTGGGGGGCTGATGGGAGCTCCAGCAGCATATATCCAGACATGGAAAAGACTATGATTGGTCCAGTCTCCTGGCTGCGGGAGGAGGTGCACTACCCAGATGTGGAGGACTAAACTGGACCCTACAGGAACTACAATTACCAGGTAAGTGTAATTTCTATTTATCGTGCAGTAGTTATCATGCAGGCAACACATTCCAAAGCTTAATTGTATGTTGAAATGGGAAAACATATTTTCTCCTATTTTGTTTTAAATGTAGCTACTTAATAACTTGGCTTGTGTCTAGTCTTTGAATGTTTTGAAAAAGTGAACAGTTCATTAACATTTATCCATTCCCACTTCATGCTGATTTTGTAGACCTCTATGGTAACTCCCTTTAGCCTTCCCTCCAAGGGGGGGGGGTTCATTCCCTTTATTTTGGTTGTCTCGTCCTAATCCCTGCTTCTCTTTCCACATCCCTTCCATTCTGATCCGCAGTTCTTTCCCCCTCCTCTTCCTCCCTCCTCATACAGGATGGTAGGAAGGACAGTGGCACTTCCCTGATTTCTCATCTGCTGGTAGCCTGGTCTTGCATTTCAGTTAGTTTTCTGCTCCTAGCTGCCCCGTTCACTCTCCCCTAGTTATGCTCCTGATGGGACTTGGGGTACAGAGGGGCGGAGTGGAGCTGAAGAAGGAAGTGTGTTTTCCATGAGGTAATAGAAACCAGATAGCGAAAAGACATGGGTCACAAAGAATAATGTGCATTATGTCTGTAAGTTTTTTTTTCAGCTTAGCGCTATTTTTATTTTGTGTTAATTTTGCTTTATTATACATGGGGAAAAAAAGTTTTGCCTTGTAAAGAGAAATTGGCAGCACATTACTGAAACCATGTGGAGTGAGGAGGTGGAGGTGGAGGTGAAGGATTCCCTCTGTGTGACCGAACTGAGCGCACATTCACTTTGGGCTACGGTCCTACTAACAATACTTCCAACCCATACCTATAAGTACCCACCACAGCTAATACAAAGCCCATAGGAATGTGCACCCAGATTGCCGCAGACCCGGACATGTCTTATACTCTACTTTTGTTCTTTTCTTCAGATCAGCAGAATTATAATGTGACCCTGGAAAATGTTCTCGGTCGCTGCTTGGAGAACCAGCGGCTTTGGAACCAGCTGATGGAAGATAAAGTTGGGCTGGATCTCTGGCCTGCAGCCCCCCTGGAACTGGAAGAAAACCTAATGAAGACAGCGAGCCTCCGGGGCCGTGCCTTGCTCATGGTACCAGTCACAGAACGCCTGTTGAACTCTAACTCACTGGTGTTTCCATGTATCTCACAGGCACTGCAGTGGGTGACACAGGGCAGAGACCCAGCCCTTCAGTCTTCACGCCTGATCAAAGCCTTGCACCAGCACCCTGTGGCTAGCAGTGGGGCAGTCTTGCTACAGGAAGCTGCTTCTATCCAAGTGCTTGTTACGGGAAGTCTCCATCTGGTGGGTGGTGTCCTGAAGCTGCTTGATCAGTCATTGTCCCAGTAGAGAAGATGGACAGCAAGGTTCTCTCCCTCCTAGGCTGGGATTAGCAGTGCCCTCGTTTTTCCTCATTACTGAGTCCCTCAGTCAGCATGTGTGGGCTGAGTACAGGAAACCTTCGCACAAACCCTGCTGGCCCCATAAAACTCTGGACTTTGAACACAAGTCCCAGGACTAATCCAAGATTTTCAATTTTTGATGATGTTCCTCCACTCCCCCCTCCCCCATCCTGAGCAATGATTGGCACATTTCTAATCCCCCCATCCCCCATGGGCTGGGATTGACATGCTGCTATATTTCTAAGGTCTTTTATCAACCAGCACGGTGCTGATCCTTTCCCCTGTGGACTGAGAATGGCATGTCCCTTAGTCTCTGCTCCGTCTCCTCTGTGATGTTTCAAAGAGATCTGTCTCTTTGGATTTCCATCTGTTGACTCTGAAACCCTAGCATGACCTTTTTGATGGTGGGGAGATGAGGTCTGAGAGCAATAGCTGGGGGATAGCCATAAATCCCACACTAGGATTATTCTGCAAAGTAACCCCTTTCAGAACTGTATGGAGGAGAGGACCCTTTATTTTGTTTAACTTAGGTAATAAGACAAAAGAGGGAGGTTGCACATCCTTTCCATTTTTTTTTCTAAAAATTGATGGCACGTGTTAACTGTCTTCCTTTTCCTGAGTGAGGAACAGTGCAGCCAATAACTCCAGCACACTGGCACCAAGAATCACACTCTGCTTTTGAGCGTGGCAGGATCCTTGCACTAGTGTGAGGATCCCCTAGCACTGTGGGATCCTTGCAGTAGTGCAGTGGTATTCACTCTAATCCTCAAGGGTCATTAACAGGTTAGGTTTTCAGGATTTCCCTAATGAATATGCAGGAGAGAAATTTACATACAATGGAGATAGTATGCTTGCAAATTTATCTAATACATATTCATTCAGGATATCCTGAAACCCTGACCTCTTGGCGGCCCTCAAGAACTCTGGAGTGAATATGGATACAGCAATACCTGGGGTTGCAGGTGAGCTCTCTTGAATCATTTATGTTGCTGCTAAATGTATCTCTGATACATCCATTCCGCTAAATCTCAAGTTGTTTTTCCTGAAACAGAACTGGAAGGGATCCTGCTGTCTCACTTAAAAAGAAATTATTAATTAGGAAGTTTATTTGGCAATGAAGGAACCTTGCAAGACGAGTGGAATTTGAGTTCTTTGAAAGGCCGGAAGGCAGGTCCAGGGGCAGTGACATGGGTTTTCCTTGCATTGTTTTGCACTCTTGCCTTGGCGGCCTGCCCACGTTCTCTTTGATTCTTTGGCCTCCCAGTGGATTCAGGGTAGCATTGGCTGCCATAAACCTTTGTAGACCTATCGGATTGGCGCCATAAGAGGCCCTGATACTGATGGTTGTTAAGTGTTTAAATTCCATCTGTGACCCAAGACTGTAGAGTTGCAGTATGGCTCCGTCTTGATATCCAGCTTTCCTTCATTATTTACATTTGTTCTGATATGGGTGGGACTTGTGCTGGAATCAACTCCAGAAGAATTCTCCATGTCAAATTGAGTCTAATAATTTAGTTATTGTTTCCCATATTTATTTTTATATTTCTTGCTACCTTCCTTTTTTTCACATTTCCCCCTTCAGTAACAGAATAAAAGTAGTTTACATACATCTAAATGTACTTTACAAATGAGCAAAAAGAAGATGGAATGAAAAGAAGCTTCTGCCACTGTGAATGTCTTGCGTATGTTTAGTCCTCGGTAGAAGAATAATCCGTTTTCATTTATGTCTGATTTAAAGATAAACAAATGGGTTGCAGCAGTGGGGGATTCTTAAATCATGCTGTAACAATGGAGCGCTGGGTCATTTCTCTTTCTGTGTATAATCGCAACGTCAAAATAGTTGTAAATGACCTGGAAATGGGGATAACGAGTGAGGCAATCAAATTTCCAGATGAGACAAAATTATTCAAAGTTGTTAAAACCCAAGAGGATTGTGAAAAATTGCAAGAGAACCTTAATAAAGTGGAAGACTGGATGTTCAAATGGCAGATGAAATTTAATGTGGACAAGTGCAAAGTTATACACCTAGGAAAGAATAACCCAAACTATGGTTACACTATGCAAGGTTCCACATTAGGAACCACCACCCAGGAAAAAGATTTAGGCGTCGTCATGGATAAAACCTGTTAAAACCCTCCGCCCAGTGTGCAAAAGCAGCCAAGAAGGCAAATATAATGCTAGGAATCATAAGGAAAGGCATGGAGAACAAAACAAAGGATATTATAATGCCTCTGTATTGTTCACGGTGCAACGTACCTTGAATATTCAATTCTGGTTGCCATATCTTAAAAAGGATATAGCGGAATTTGAAAAGGTGCAGAGAAAAGCCACCAAAACAGTAAAGGGAATAGAAGGATACCCCTATGAGAAAAGGCTTAAAAGGGTTAGGGCTCTTCAACCTGGAAAAGAGAGGTCTTAGGGGAGATATGATAGAGGTCTATAAATGAATGAATGGAGTGGAACAGGTAAATGTAGATCGATTGTTTACACCATCAAAAAGTAGAAAGACTGGAGGACATTCAATGAAGCTACAGTGTAACCCATTTAAGACTAATAAGAGAGAATATTTTTTCGCTCAACGTGTAATCAAACACCAGAATTCGTTACTGGAGGATGTAGTAAAAGCTGTTAGTGTAGCTGGATTTAAAAAAGGTTTGGACAAGTTCCTGGAGGCAAGGTCCATAAACCATTATTAAAGAGGACCCGGGAAATCCACTGCTTGCCCCAATTCAAGCATGGTGGAACCTGTGTGTCTTTTGTTTTTTTTGGGGGGGGGGGACTGCTAGGTACATGTGACATGGATTGGCCACTGTTGGAAACAGGATACTAGGCTTGATGGGCCTTGGTCTGACCCAGTATGGCATATCTTATGTTCTTATTTTAGATGATTCTCTTAGGAACCATTTCTACAAATTGACTTTGTACCATCATCATCTTGTGTAAAATAGTGGCAGTTTGTCCTTCTCAACACTTGTCAAAGCAAATCTAGTGGCCCCTACTTGTTGCCTGAGCTAGTGACTGCCTCTGGCCATCTGTCTGACCAACCATTGCCTCTGGCCCCTCACGTCTGGTCACTGGCTAAGTTTGCTTCCTGGTCTGACAAGCACACATCCATCCTCTACCCAGTTTTAACCCTTACCTCTGAATCTGATTTGGATGGTCGTCGTCACCCCTCCAGTACAGTCCCGACAAGCGGGTTGTCTCCCCCCTACCAGCAGCTGGAGGCTGAGCATGTTCAAAACCTTGATGATGTCACCCATATAACCTATTAGTACCACCCACCCAGACCAAAGTATCTCAACCTCCAGCAGCTGGTGAGGAATGGCTACCCTGACTGCGTGGCCTGGTAAGCCTTAGCTGGGAAACTTAAGTGTTGGATTAGCTAGGAGCTGTGGTATCAGCCAAACGGACTTAGAGCAGCCAAACAAAAAAAAAATGTGTCAGCAGATAGATCCAGTGGTGGGATCCGAACCAACTAAAAACTGGTTTGGTCCCAGCCCTCCCATGTGAGTGATGGCCAGGTTGTTGCACCATGTGTGGAGGCGTTTCAGTGGACATATGCTTGGGCTGCTGCCCTCCATTGAGATGCAGCAATCTGGCCATTGCCCTGCGGTCCAATCCCCTGCCTGACAATGTTTAGACAGCATTGGGGGCTTCTCCCGATGCCGTGATCCCCTGATGCTGTCAAACATTGTCAAGCGGGGGATTCGTGCCACCGCAGTGCCGGTGTTTCCATGTTATGTTCGGCCCGGTTCGGCGAACACAGGCCAAACCAGCCCAATCCCACCACTGGATAGATCCCTTGAATGGGAGGCTATTGGATCCATGACAGTGCTGAGAGCAGGCCAGGAAGGCTGGGGCAGGCTTCCTGAGGGGGCCAAGATCATTGAATCGGTCTGGCCTTTCTTTGGGGGAATTATAGCGTATGTGTGGATCCCTCAGTGCAGTTTTTGTTGGTTGTTACCAGTACTGCCTGTTTGACTGTGGGGTTCATGTGAGCTCGGATCACAATAAAGAGGTGAATGTCATCTGTATTAGCGAGGGACGTCGGGTTGGCAAACAGGAGTGCTTCGGTGGGGGGGGGGGTGGAAGGAAAGTCTCTCCGGAGTGTCTACGTGGTTGGCGATCCGTTTCAGTGCGTGTTGCAGGCAGGTAGTTTGGGGGCTCAGTGCAGAGCTTACTTTCACTTCCAGCATCAGCAATGCCTGGCCGCACTGCTGGGAAGAAAACAAAAGTTTTTTGCGCAGTGTGTGTGGCACAGCGCAGCAGCCCCTCAGTGACAAGGATCTGCCATTCCTGTGAGGAGATCCAGTTGGCAGAGGAGGCGCTTAATGAGGCTGACTATGAGTTAAAGTTCGGCCATGGGGAAAGTTGCTGAATCGAGGCAGGATTTGGACCCTTTATTTCTCCCATGCCCGCTATTTTGGTGGGAACGGAGGGTATCTTAGCAGCAGGGGGTCCTACGGAAGCTGAAATGGCCTCCGGACAGGGCTTTCTTGACCAACGTTTCTAGGGCAGATGTGGGAGAAGAACAGGGGGGTTCTTTCCCTCTGGCTCCCTTTTCTCTCTGGATTTTGTTTGCTCCTGCATCAGGCTTATTTCCAAGGGCAGGGCAAGTTTCCAGCACTTTGCCCATAGGGAATAGGTCAGACGGACAGTTGGGGGGTCAGTGAGCAGACAGGGAAGCCTCTGTGAATCGACCTCGCCTGGATCTGGAGCTCTGAAAGGATCCATTGGCAGTGCTATCTGAGGTGTTGGAGGACTTCCTAGAGAGAACCTCTGATATGTTGGAGGAAGGACTCCTTTGGAGACAGATGAGGGCATTGCACCTCTGGTAGTGGTTGACGCTGAAGAAACCAGCAAGTTCACATGTCTTGCCTTTTTTGAATGATTTGAAGTGCTTTTACGAATTTCCCCTGATGAAACCTCCAGGGTGAAACGCTTGTATACAGTGCGCTTGATAGCGTCGGGATCTTGAACTTCAATGGTTGGACTTCCTAAGTTCCTACTGAAAGCTAAATGAAAGCTAAGTAATAATAGTTTTGAGTTCACTTCGGAAGCCACCATTTGTATTTATATTGCTAAGCACTTAAGCATTTATTTTTTCTTTGACACATTGGAAAACTTTTTTATAAAAGAAAAAAAATTGTGGTTGAAGGAAATTTTTAAGGTCGTTGATGTATACAAGGCAGTTTACCATCTGGCATTCTGGTAAAGTCAGAGGTGGCCCGTAATTGAGACCTTCGCAGCCACTGATTTTCAAATAATATTATCATAGTTTTTTTTTAATTGAGAAGAGCAAACAGTTCAAGTCGAGAAATTAATACAATATACTTTCTAGATTAAATGTGGAGTATTGTATTCATCTGATATATTATCACTCTCACGATAAGTGACCATTATTTGTTTGTATACTACAAACTCGGCGATAGTGACATACCTGAATCGACACGGGGGCATGGGCAGTGTGACCCTAGAGGATGAAGTCGCCCTGATTCTGAAGTGGGCAGAGGTGAATCTGGTAGCCCTCTTGGTGGCGCACATGGCAGACTAATTTTCTAAGTCGACATTGTTTGGACCTGGGTGAGTGAGTCCTTGATCGGCATATCTTCATGCAGCTGACCCGGCGGTGCGGCCAGCCCGTCATGGACATCATGGCGATGTTCAAGAATGCACAGTTGTCGATTCTTCAGCTGGCAGCAGGAGCGGATGTCGGATGGGCTGGATGCATTGACGCAGGCTTGGCCGAGGGAGCAGTTGCTGTATATGTTCCTGCCATGGGCTCTGATCGGATGACTGCTGCAGCACATCGAGACAAATGCGGTATTGGTGATCCTCATTGCTTCGACTGGCCATGCTGGTGGATGAGCTGTGGAGATTGGCAGCCATTGAGTGGGGCAACTCTTAAAAATTTGACACTGAAGGTCGTCTTTTTGGTGGTGATCTGTTCTGCTTGGAGGATTTTGGAGCTTCAGGTGTTGTCCTGTCACGAGCCCTTTCTATCCATTTCCAAGGAGAAGGTGGTGCTTCGGCCTGTGCCTTCCTTCTTGCCTAGGGTGGTTTCGGCCTTCCATTTGACTCAGCTGGTCATGCTGCTGGTTTTTGCAGGAGGAAGTGAAACAGAGGTTCGACAGCTGCACCTTTTGGACGTGCGTCGTGCTCTCAATCTCTACTTGAAGTGCATGGCGGCTTTTCGCAAGTCAGATCATCTTTCTGTCCTGTTTGGTGCTCAGTAGGGTGAAGTGGCCTCTAAGGCGTCTGTGGCATGCTGGATCAAGGAGGCGATAGCTTCAGCTTACCTGCTGAGGTGAAAGCCGGTGCCACAGGGTTTACGTGCACATTCCACAAGGGCACAGGCACCATTGTGGGTTGAGTGTACTCTGGTGACTCCTGTGGACATTTGCTGAGTGGCAACATGATCGTCTCTGCTTACGTTCCTGCGTTGTCATCACTTGAATGTGCAGGCAGCGAGGGATACGAGATTCGGAGCTTCGGTGTTGCAAGCTGGAATCACAGGTCCCACCCGTTTGTAATCCTGCTTTGGTACATCCTGCTTGTTGGGACTGGACTGGAGGGATGATGAGGAAGGTGAAATTAGGCTTGCCTGTTAATTGGCTTTCCTTGAATCCCTCCAGTTCAGTCCCAGACCCAGCTAGGGTTATCAGTCTTTGGATAGTACGAGCCTAGTCCTTGAAGGTGACTTCATGGTTGGTTAGGGCTGACTGACGGGGTGTACCTTGGTTGTCGGTGTGTGCTCAGTACGGAGATTCGAGTGTTTGGTCCAGTTCAGATGAGCAAGCACAAAAAAAATAAAACATGAAACTTGTCTGTTGAGAGGGTCGTCTCAATTAGAAATGAGCAAATTGTGACCCTCTTTCTCTGTTTTCATGAGTTTTGGTGGTCTGGCTTTTTGTTGTGGTTGTTAGGACAGTTGCTTTTTGGTTCACACTGGGCCCGCTTTCTCTCCCATAACCCCACTCTCCTGCGGTGTCCCTCAGGGATCTGTTCTAGCCCCACTCCTGTTTAATATCTTTCTGCTCCCCTCACTCTTTTGGTTCAGCAACATGATATCTCTGCATATTATTATGCGGATGATATCCTCCTCCTACCATACTGATTCCTCTGTCCCCGATACCGATTCCCTTAATGCCTGTCTTTCCTGTATTGATTCGTGGATGTCCTCTAATTACCTTCATGTTAACCTCTCTAAAATTATGGCCATCTGGTTCATCTTTGGTGGTCCCACTCGCTCTTTTGCTTCCTTCTTTTCCTCTTCCTCCATCCCCATCATCTTCTCCCTCTCTCGACTCCGCCTTGCCATTCCACAATCATATCTCGTCCTATTGTCCGGCGCTCCTTCCACTCCTTACAGCAAATTTGTGCCGTTTGGCCTTTCTTCCCTACCCCCTCTCTGACTACACTGCTCCTTTCCCTGGTTGTGTCTCATTTAGATTATTGTAATGTCTCCCTAGCCGGCTTCCCCCTGTATCAATTGTATAGACTCCCAACTTGTTCAGAACACAGCAGCTCGTATTCTCATGCATGCCTCCTGCTCAGATCATGTCAGCCCCCCCTCCTTATCAGTCTCCATTGGCTCCCCGTGGCCTTCAGAGTCCAGTACAAAATCCTCACCTTTGTCCACAAGTCAATACATACTGGAGTCCCCCAATACCTTTCCAACCTGGTCCGGCTCTACAGTCCCCAGCGTTCACTCAGGTCATACATTCTAATCGCATTTCCCTCCCTCCCCCTTCCCAGGCTTACCTAGAGTCCTCCCGATCCTCTTCTTTCTCAGCGTCAGGCTCTGGAACTTGCTCCCACCAGCCCTCCGTTTGGAACCCTCCTTTGCTAATTTTAAAGCGAGGTTGAAGATTCATCTATTCTACACAGCCTTCAGCCTCCCTCCCTCCTACCTCTCTCGGTGATTTGCTTCCCTCCTTCCCAGGCCCTCCTTATCTGTCCCTCCTCTTTTTACTATCCCTTTCCTGTATGATCAATGGCGTTCTGTTTCCTTTCCTGGTAGCGTTTACTTTGTTGTTGTAAATCGCTCTGATACTCAAGTGTGGGCGGTATATTAAAAACTGAATAAAGAAAAAGAAAGACAGTACAATACTGGCCTTAGTGAGTGGTACTAGTAAGTTATACCATGGCGTCGAAACCCTACTTATCTCTCTCTTCAATAAAATCATCACAGGTATCGACAACATCCATCAAGGTTTCGCTCTCATCTTTATAGACATTGCGGCAGCCTTTGACTCTGTACACCATGGTCTTCTAGTAGAACGACTAAAAGAAAAGGGCATAAGTGGCGTCGCCCTCGATTGGTGCAGATCGTACCTTGATGGCAGATGGCAGCATGTAAAATCAGGTTCAAGATCTTCCGAACCCTTCCATCAGCGTCAAGGCGTCCCCCAAGGGTCCTCCCTCTCATCTCTATTATTTAATATTTACATGCAACCTATTTTCAACATTATCGAATCATTCAAGGTCGACTGTCTAATTTATGCAGATGACATCCTCCTTTTCATGCCATTTTCCACAGAACAAATGGACCTTTCGCCACTGATTGAATGCTTCAACACAGTCTCCGAATGGCTTCTATCACAAAATCTCAGGATCCAACACAAAAAGTCTGAGGTGCTATTTATCACCAGAGACCAGAATTTCCGCCCTCCACCTCATATAAAGGTTAAAGAAGCTGAGCTCCAAACCAAATCATCAATTCGGTACTTAGGGGTCACCCTTGACCAACGACTAGATATGAAAACCCATATATCCAACATAGTCAGAGCCGTATATTTCAAAATCCGGTCACTCAGACACCTGCAATCCCTTCTAAGCCCTGAAGACTTCCGGACAATATACCAAGCCCTTATCTTGCCACACTTTGACTTTGCCAACGCTATTCTTCAAGGTCTCCCTCAGTCATCTCTGAATCCGTTGCAACTTGCCATGAATGCCGCAGCTAGAATATTGGTGGGAGCAGCAAGATGCGACCATATAACGCCTATCCTGATACAACTTCATTGGCTCCCCGTACAAGGAAGGCTTACATTCAAATCGTTGTTACTCACCTTCAAATCTATCCATGGCATCACCTCCCCATCATTAACCAACATCATCCAGCCCGCTCCTCTCAACAGAACAAGGAGAACCCCATCTACAAATGTGCTAGTAATTCCAAAGGCTTCAACAAAGTACACAACCGCAACATCTAGCAGGGCATTCAGTATCCATGCCCCAAAATGTTGGAACGCATTACCACCAGGCATCCGTGCGATTACTGACCTATCACAATTCAGAAAGGCGCTCAAATCCCATTTATTTACTCAATACTACCAGATTAACCCTACCCCTACATAAGTGCCTCTCCCTCACCCCCTCAAGTTAATATATCAACTCTATTGTACACATGTTCACACTGAATTCCCAATACTCGATTTCATTGTACATATGTAAGTAGTTAGTTTGCATACCCCGTTTATCCAAATTATTACTCCTGTTCTATGTAAATCAGCAGCTTTTTATCCAAGTTGTTTTCTCCTGTTCTATGTGAAGCCAAACAGTTTGTTATGGTCATTTTGTTGTATGTAAACCGCGCTGACAATAGTGCGGTATATAAGAAATTGTAATAAATAAAATAAATAAATAAATAAATAAATATGGGTGACATCACCAAGATTTTGAGCGTACGTAGCCTCCAGCTGCTGGTATGGGGAGATGGGACTGGACTGGAGGGATTCAAGGAAAGCCAATTAGCAGGTAAGCCTAATTTCACCTTGCTCCCAGTCCTTTGTCTGACCCATTGGCATGTACATCCTCCATCTAAGTCATCCACTGCCCCTAGTTCTGAATCTGTTGTTGGCCTTTACTTTCCATACAACTTGCTGCCAGATATGTACCAATTATTGGTCTAGCCAACTTGATCACTGCCACCTTTCCCAAGAGGTCTTTTGGCCATCTCTTCTAGCCAGAATCTCATATCTCCACTAAAGGTCATTCAAAAAGGTTGTACTCCTGCTGTCCTGTTCTCTTTACCTGAGATCCTAACCTGTGGTTGTGTATAAGCAGAGATGGAGGGCTGGAGGGTATGAGAAACGGACCCTTTTTGAGGGGTGAGAGGGGCCTTGGCAAAGTTTCACCTGCTCTTTTGGTCTTCCACCTACATTGGAAGCAGGGCTTCAATCTAATCTCATAACCCTTCATTCCCATCTCTCCAGGAATTTTCTGTTGCGTATCTCCCAGGTTCTGAGTTGGGGGCCATTTACCACAGCTGCTTCTGGAACCCTGAAATTGTAGGCCCTAAATCTGACTCTGAGGTACTTCTACTGCACCATGATTGGGACACCTTCCCTCCAGGGGCTCTGAGCACTGTCTCCACAGTGGCCAATCTGATTTTGACAGGTAGTTGGAGAGTCTTTGCTAGTTTCTTGACAGTCGTTAAGAATGGGGAGCTCTTGTGAGAATATTACCCCTTACAGGGAAGAACATTATATGAGAATTCCTTATTGTCCCTCCAGTCCAGTCCCGCAACACAGGGTAGTGCACCTCTTCCAGCAGCTTGGAGACTGAGCATGACACAAACTTAATGACCTCAGGGTACATAGGCAGCTGGCACCACCCACCAGCTCCAGTAATGCTCAGTCTCCAAGGCTGGAGAGGTGATCCTTGGTGCAGGACTCACTGAAGGGACAAATAAGAGGATTCCTCTGTTTACTTTCTTTCTTATTTTTCTTAGAGACCCCTTTTGTTGTTTTAGTTCTGTGGGTGTGAAATTGGCCTCCCCCCCCCCCCCCCCGCCCACCAGTGCTCTGAAGGCTTCAGAGTTATCTACAGAAAACCCCTCAAAAAAACAAAAGGGAGAGTCCCCAAGCAAGGGGGAGCTCAGAGGGCCGAGGGCTGCCAGTTAGTGATCTAGAAGGCCGACACTGCTCCCGAACCCATTCTGTGGGTGAGGAGTAGTTTTCTAGGAGGGGGACAGCAGTGTTGGGGAGCACAGCAGGCACTCCTGTTTCCTCTTTCTCCCGCCCCCGTCGCAATGTCGAAGCCGCGCCTCGGCTGAGCACTGCAGGCCATTGGCAGTTCTCCGGCCATCAAAGTTAGGCATGCCAGAGGGGGGCTGGTGGCTTGCAGGCAGTTTTTCTCAGAGAAGAGGAAAGGAGGTTTTTCACGGGAATGACAGCATGGCGTAGGCCTGGACAGGCCAGGAGTGCGGGCAGCGTCATTTTCTTTGAGCGGGAAGTTGCAGCATTTTTGCCTGCTCCCGTGGTTTCCCTGTTTGGTTTTCTTTAGGTTTACTTTATTTTTATTTGCTTTAGTTGGTTTTCTTTATTTCTTCTCAGGAGTTTCTTGTGCCTCTTAGCTTTTTTTAGGGCTCGGGGGTTTTAGGTTAAAAAAAAAAAAAAAAAGGCAAAAAGAATAAAGGAAAAAAAGAGGTTATTCCATAAGGAGCTTTGAGGGCTCTCATCGGCGGTATCTCCAGTAGCGGAGAGGCTGGCGAGGCTGCAGTGTGGGGCATGCTCTCTGCAGAAGATATTTGCCGGGGGTGTGCCGCCAAGACCTGCATGAACGAACAGACCATGCTGGAGGATGCCGGGAGCTCGGAGTTGCCAGGTTCTCAGAGTTCTGCTCCCTCTCCACAGGGAGATGGGCTCGGGCTGAACTCACCAGTGTTACAGCATTGTCAGTAGGATTTGGGGACTCCAGGCCCTTCGTCCTCACAGGAGTGAGGTGGTGGGGTCCCTGGAGATTTTTTGCCTCCAGCGGCAGGCCAAAGACAAGGGGCACAGCGCTGGTAAGAAAAAGTCCATGGGGGACACACTGCGAGCAGGGTCGGACTTGGCGCCAGGGCCAGCGAAGCGGCACCTAGGCGAGGCTTTGGATGAGGCAGGGCCCTTCTCCGACGAGGGGAAGAAGGAACCCGCTTTGGAATTGGAGGAGCTTGACAAGGGTGAATTCCCTCAGAAGGACGAGTCCAGGGTGGTCTGGGTCTTCTGGAAGGAAGAGTTGGCGATAGTGGAGTCTCTTAAGACGCTGAACATGCCCTCGGCAGGGGCAGCTGAGGACGAAACTCTGGAAGATCCGATTCTGCAGGCGTTTCGCAAGCCACAGAAAGTTTTCCCGTTACATAGGGTCATTAAGCAAATGATTTTGGAAGAATGGGAGCTCCCAGAGACCGGCCTCAAAGGGTTGCGTGTCATGGCCCGGTTGTACCCATTGTCGGAGGGGGAGAAGGAGGAGTTCTGCTCCCCAAGGGTCAATGCTGCAGTGTCAGCCATGATGAAGAAAAACACCATTCCAGTGGAGAGGAGTGTGGCACTCAAGGATGTCCAAGACCCATAAGCTGGACACGAAGCAGGCCTTTGAAGTTAGTGCACTGTCCCTTCAAGCCTCAGCTTGCAGGGCACTGGTGACACGTGCCTGCTTGCGGTGGGCACAAAGCATCCCTGAGGTGGCAGAGGAACCCCAAGATTCAGGGTCGGTGGTGAGGCTGGAAACGGGGAAGCCTACTTGGCTGACGCTTTTTATGACCTTGTTCGGTCTGTCTCTAACAGTATGGCCTCAGTGGTGGCGGTGCGTCGCTACCTCTGGCTGTGTAATTGGTCGGCGGACGTGGCCTCGAAGGCCCATTTGAGCAAGCTGCCGTTCAAAGGAAAGCAGCTGTTCAGAGGGGATTTGGAGAAGCTGGTGAAAGACTTGGGGGAATCCAAGGATGGTTGCCTTCCCGAAGATAAGCCAGAGCAGAGTCAGGTGGCTGGATTAGGCAGAGGGCAGCTCTGGGAGTTTCGCTGGTTCTGGATGGTGAGATTTGCTCCTTATCAAAGGGGGTGCTTCGCTACAAGGGCTCTGCCCTTTGGGGGCTTTCGAGAGGGGGGGCAGAGGCTGTTTTGGGTCTTTGGCCTCCTCCTTGGCTCAGAAGAAACCGTAATGGAGTGAGGAGGGCCCAGTTGGGGGTGCAGCCCATGGGCAGTCGTTTACGGGCGTTCTACCTTGCCTGGGTCCGGGTAACATCTGATCAGTGGGTGCTGCAGGTGATCCAGGAGGACTGTGTGCTGGAGTTTGCCAGGCCTCTAGCACCAGCCTTTGTTTGCTCCCCCTGCAAGACGTGTGCAGAAGTCTGGGCCATGAGACAGACGCTCGAGCGGCTACTAAGTTTGCAGGCGGTGGTGCCAGCACCGGGGGACCAGTGCGGAAAATGTCGATACTCCATTTATTTCATCGTCCCAAAGAAGGGAAGGTACTTTTCGCCCAATCCTAGACCTCCAAGCATGTCAACAGGTGTCTGAGGGTTCCATGTTTTCATATGGAGACCCTCAGGTCGGTGGTGATAGCCATGCGAGAGGGAGAGTTCTTGACCTCGCTGGACCTGATGGAAGCGTACTTGCATATTCCCATATACCCCAGATCATCACCAGTACTTATGCGTCGCGGTGCCCATGGAATATTTTCAGTTTCAGGCACGTGGACTTGGTATGCCTGAGGGCAGCCGAATCGTGGAGGCTTCCTAACAGACCAGATTTGTTGACGCAGGGACCAGTCCTCATGCTGCAGGTGGATTATTTCTCTCTTACGGCATGGCTCTTGAGAGGGCTTGGTTAACTAAGCGGGGTTATTCTGCACCAGTGATTTCCATGCTCCTCAGAGCCCACAAGAGGTCCATATCCTTGTATGTTCTAGTGTGGAGAATCTTTGAGGCCTGGTGCACTGAGAAAAGGGTGCAGGCTGCTGGCAGCGGTGGTGCCAGACATGTTGGACTTCTTGCAGGTGGGATTCGAGAAGGGACTGGCCTATGGCTTTCTGAAGGTGCAGGTAGCTGCATTGGCATGTTATCTTGGCCGTATCTAGGAGGTTTCCTTGGGAACGCATCCGGATGTGCGGTTCCTGCGGGTCTTGGAGCACCTTCGCCCGCCAGCGAGGGCACTGGTGCTGTCTTGGGATCTCAACCTGGTGCTTTCAGCGCTGTCGTGTCAGTCTTTTGAGCCACTAGCGACGTAACCTGAAAGATCAGACTCTGAAGACTGTTTTTGGTGGCAATCTGCTCGACTAGAAGGATCTTGGAGCTCCAAGTGCTTTCGTGTAGGGAACCCTTTCTATCCTTCTCCAGGGAGGTCGTCACCTTGCGAACGGTACCCACTTTCTTGCCGAAGGTTCCATTCCATTTGAATCAGCTGGTTACCCTACTGGTATTGTCAGGTTTGGCCGAGGAGGTGCGGGACCCGCGTTTGCGCCTTCTGGACATCAAGCGCTCTTTGCGGAGATATCTGAAGAGAATGGCTTCATTTCAGAAGTCAGACAGGTTATTCATTCTCTTCGGAGGGCCGCATAAGGGGAAAGCGGCAGTGACATCCTCCATCTCTCAGCGGATCAAGGAAGCGATTGCGGCGGCCTATCTATTGCAGGGCAAGAGGTTCCGCAGGGTCTACAAGCGCATTCTACTAGGGCACAGGTGGCCGCCAGGGCGGAGTGCAGCCTGGTTCCACTAGGAAACATCTGTTGAGCGGCCACCTAATTGTCCTTTCATTCATTTGTGAAGCACTATTGGTTGGATGTGCAAGTGGGGGGGAGGGGGGAATGCAAGGTTTGATTCGGCGGTCATCCAGGCTGGGCTTGCAGGTCCCTCCCATAGTTAGGTGGCTCTGTTACATCCCTGTGGTGCAGGACTGGACTGGAGGGACGATAAGGAAGATGAAATTAGGCCTTACCTGCTAATTGGCTTTCCTTGAGGAACTCCAGTCCAGTCCCGGGAACCCTTCCCCTCTGTGATATTGTCTGCGAGCCCGGGCCGGAAGAATGTCAGCTTATGTATGGGGCCTGTGATTTAAGGAGTAGACACGGAGGTGCTTATGCTTGTTGCTCCTGGTATGGTGCTTGTCCCATCCCCTGGGTGGGGGCAGGCATGTGGTCAGGTAAGCTCCTTTGGTTCGGAGGCTCCTGTGTGAACTGGACTGGAGTTCCTCAAGGAAAGCCAATTAGCAGTTAAGGCCTAATTTCACCTTATTGTACAGAAGCATAATCTAGTTTATTGTGCTAATGCAGTTGTTCAAAATAAAACAGCAGCTCACTTTAATCTGTCCAGGCTCTTACAATTGTCCGTAAAGTGAAATTAGCTTTCATGTGTTAGTGATGGTGCAGATTCTTTTCAAGTGCTGAGCTTTTCATGCTGTGAGTAGTCATTAGGCACCATATTATGTGCCATTGTATATATTACTGGTTCTGACAGTACCGGAACCTAAATTCTTCTATTTAGCAAGTGCAGGTTAGCAGGAAAGTCTGTGTGCTGCTCTTCCCAATGTGAGTGTGACCTCTCTACTCCTACTGACACTAAGGGGGGGGGGGTGTTTAATAAATGGTGGTAGTGGACTCCATGTGACATCGGAGCCGTGGCCCCATTGAAATCACACCCCTAAGAGTTGTGAGAGAGCTACTGACACAGGCTGAGTAGAGTTCAGGGAACTGCCCAGCTTCGCCACACTGCTCAAGGCTGGAACTGGCCAGTATGTCTGTGGGGTTTAGTTGCCTGTTTTAGCTGACAGCTACACGGATATGTGTGGTTTCTGGAATTATCATCATCCCCCTCTTATTTCCCCTTTCCCAAACAGCACACCTGGGTACCAAATGCCTCCTTAGAAAGGAGGTCTTCACTGAGATTTATCCTCCATGCAAAATTATGGGTAGCTGGGTCCCTTGCTGTAGAAGCAGCTGTCTCTCCAGTATCTCTCAAAATACCTGTTTGACAGAAGGCATTAAGACAAGTCTTCTACTGTTCAGCAATTTTGCTGCATGTATTTAGGACATCTCAGAGAATGCCATGCACTAATTGGTATGACATAAACATTATTGTTCTTGAAATAACATGTTCTTGTTTGTAGTTTCAAAATGCATTCTCAGCCTTTTCCAGAGCATCAAAGTGCAATACTGAAGTGCAGACCACTGGGCAGACTATCTCAAAGAATATGCAAGAAAGATGTGCATATAACCGAAGTGGTGTGTATGCAAATATATCAGGTACATTAGTTAGAATCCTGAAAACTGGACTGCTTTTGCAGCCCTTGAACTGCATTTACCACTTAGTGACATTTTCAAATGTTTATAAGCCATTCCTTATCGTCCTTCCAGTGCAGTCCCAACATCTGGGTTGTCAGCTCTCACCAGCAGCTTGGAGACTGAGCATGTCATCTCTGATGACATCGGTGCTCTTATGTAGCTGGCACCAGCCCCAATGAACTCATTCTCCAAGCAGCTGAAGAGAGCTGATCCCAGAATCCGGGCTCACTACAGGGACAACTAAGTGACATTTTATTATTTTCTTAATTTAAAGGCATTATTTGCTTCAGAGGGATGTGCCAGAGCAAGCCTGATTAAAGGTGGTTGAAAAGAAAAAGATCAACTAATTAAGGCAGCCAGTCAGCACAGGCAGCCTTAGAAACGGGAGCAGAAGTGCTAGCCAGTACTGACAGACGCGGAGGGGCTCCCGAGCCCAGAGGCTGGTGAGGAGCCCCTTCTAAAGTGCATTGCTCTGCTCTGTTGCTCGGGATGGTGCATTCCTTTAGGGGAGCAATTCTAGACCTTATCTTTGCACCTAAACATCTCCCCACAGTGAACTGTTAACACCCAAATTGATCCAGTGCCATGGATAGACCACGCAATGATGTCCCTTATACTACTACTACTACTGAGCATTTGTATAGCGCTACAAGTCGTACGCAGTGCTGCACAGACATGTAAGAGACAGTCCCTGCTCATCAGAGCTTACAATCTAGTCAAGACAGACAACACAGGAGGGTGTAGGCTGGGATAAAACAAGGGGAAAGAAAAAGGAGATCAGGTGAGTCCTCCCAAGCAATTCACAGATTCCACTCCTTTCCCAACATCAGCCACTAACACGCCGCTTCAAAGCATTCAACATGCAGTCTTTCATTACTACTACTACTACTCAGCATTTGTATAGCGCTACCAGTCGTATGTAGCCCTGCACAGACATGTAAGAGACAATCCCTGCTCATCAGAGCTTACAATCTAGTCAAGACAAAACACAGAAGGTGTAGGCAGGGGTAAAACAAGACACAAGGTGTAGGTAGGGGTAAAACAGGGAGAGAGAAGGAGATCAGGTGAGTCAAGATCCAAAAGCAGCAAAGAGGTGATCTTTCAACCTGGATTTGAAGAGGGTCAGAGAAGGTGACTGGTGTACAGACACAGGTAGTTTGTTCCAGGTGTAAGGTGCAGCAAGGTGAAAGGAGCGAAGTCTGGAGTTAGCAGTAGGAGAGAAGGGCATAGATAGAAGCAGTTTGCTAGAAGAGCGGAGTTCCCAAGAGGGGTTATAAGGAGAGATAAGATGACAGGTACTGAGGAGCCGCAGAGTGAATGCATTCATAGGTCAGCAGGAGAAGTTTGAACTGGATGCGGAAACAGATGGGGAGCCAATGAAGTGACTTGAGGAGAGGAGTGATATGGGCATGACGAGGATGGCGGAAGATTAGCCGCGCAGCAGAGTGTTGAACAGATTGAAGGTGAGAGAGATGATTCAAAGGGAGACCAGGAAGGAGCAGGTTACAGTAGTCAAGACGGGAGGTGATTAAGGAATGGATAAGTGTTTTAGTGTGTTCAGAAAGGAAGGGGCGGATTTTGCTAATGTTATAGAGAAAGAAACGGCAGGTCTTAGCTACGAGATGGATGTGTGTGGAGAAAGAGAGGAGTCAGACAACCACAAGACTGCGAGCAGAGGAAATAGGAAGGAGTACAGAGTTATCCACAGAGACTGAGAAAGGAGGAAGAGGATGACAACTCCCCCGCTCCTAGACTCTGACTTGCACGACTTAGACCACTTCACTCCTGGAACACAGTGATTAGCAAAGCTGCCTCACTTACACCAAGACGCACCAAGAATAACCCTAACATGGTTCACCAGCCCTGGTTCTCTCGTGAACTCGGAACTATCAGACGAGAGCTCAGATAGATTGAGAGAAGATGGAAACGAACTCCAGATGCATCCATAAGACAGCAATTTGCTGCCAAACAACTTGAATACAGCAATTTCATCAACAGAAGAAAAGAATGCTACATCAATATAATCATGAAATCTCTCAACTGCCCAAGGGAATTATTCTCCATCGTATCCACCCTCACCAGAGACCTGACATTCACACATCCCATGAACTCAAAGGAACAATTAGATTCACAGACTATGGCCAACTATCTAGTCAACAAGCAATCCTCAACACTTCCCATAACCAAAGAGCCTTTTCACAAACAGGATAAATCATCCTAAGTTCACATCTGGGACTCCTTTAGATTAATCACATGGAGAGAACTCGTAGACATTATTCGAAGCATCAATACCGCTACCTCTCCTCTGGACCCATGCCCAGTTGCCTGGATAAAATCCCTCCTGACTGAATTCTCCTGTTATTCAAAAGATAGTCCACACTTCTTTCTCCCAAGCATCTGCCCTAAAGCCAGGCCTCAATAAGACCCATCTTCCCTAAAGCATCTACCATCTGCCCTAAAGCAGGCCTCAATAAGACCCATCCTAAAGAAACTTTTGGATCAGACTGATCCCAGCTCATATCGACCAATTGCCAGTATACCATTCCTGTCCAAAATAATTGAAAAGACTGTACAGCACCAACTTCAAGAACACATAAACACCCATGCTTCCCTTGACCCCCAGTAGCACGGTTTCCGCCTTCGACATGGTGCAAACACCCTCTTCACAGCACTCTTTGACACATTAATCAAAGGTCTTGATAAGCCACATCAAGGATTCATTATGATATTTCTAGACATCAGTGCTGTCTTTGACTCCTCCTCACACAACACTTTACTCACAAGGCCTATGTCGCTTAGGCCTCTACAAAAGCACAATAGACTCGTTCACCTCTTATCTTACAGATAGAAGGCTACAAGTCAAAGTCGGCCTTCTCAGATCCAACCATTTCACTTTAAAGCAAGGAATATCACTGGGCTCGGCCTTATCAATTCTGCTATTTAACATTTGCATTCAGCTTATTTGAAGTTAACTGAGGAAATTTAACATGAATTTCCATCTATATGCAGATGGCATTATGTTCTACATGCCCTTACTCCAGACTTCGCCGTCATGTCAGATTGCTTTTCAGACATTACAGACGACCTTGCAGAACTTGGCCAAGTAGTGAACAAGACCAAAGCACTACTAGTCACAAGGGACCCCTCCTTCAACCCACCTGAGAAATGCATACTCAAACATGCAGAAATCATGATAAAAAGTGAAGCCAAAAACCTTGGCATAACTCTTAATAACCTAAACCTGCTCGCTCATATCAAGAAGTCAGCCAAGACTGCTTGCTTGAAACTCAAATCACGTCAACATTTACGACCCATACTCCAATAAAACGACTACAGAGCAGTTTTTAAGTCCATCATACCCCCCCCCCACCCCTCCCCATCTTGATTATGGTAATATACTTTACCAGGGACTACCAAAACGAGTATTATACCCACTTCAATTAGTGCAAAACACCACTGCTAGACTCTTAATGGGAATATCAAGACAGCACATCACACCGACTCTCAAGAGCCTTCATTGATTACCAATTACAGAAAGGTCAAAATACAAAGTTGCAGCCACCATCTATAAAAACTTCCATAACTCTTCAGCTCCTTGCCTAGAAGACCTAATCACAAAAACACCCTCAACAAGGCCTAGAAGATCAACGAACCAGAATATTTCTAGTCATGCACCCTCTCAAGACTAAAAGCACTCTGCAGACAACCAATAGAGCCTTCACTCTTTTTGCCCAAATAATTTGGAACACCCTACCAGAAGCTATCAGATCTGCACAGTCTATACAAGATCTGAAGAAACTCTTAAAAACTCATCTTTTCATTGAACACTTTGGTCCAAATGATATCACATGCTGCACATACCATCTCTTCATTCACACACTGCGAAAATCAGCAAACACTCATTTTGTTAACTCAAGTTTGTATCCCTATGAGTTCTATGTAATGGCAACTTGCTTGAGTTTATTGTTCTATGTAAACCGCCTTGGCATAAAGGCGGTATAAAAAACCCCCTGCTAAATAAATAGCAGTCCTCTGTCACTTGTCAGCATCTGGTGATTTCAGCTGTGCGCTGGAGTGCGGCAGCCCTCAACCAGGTACCTGGTCAGATGCGAATGTTCTGGGGCCGGGAGGGGTGAGCGTTTTAGTGCTACGGGGGTTTTTTTTCAGTGTACTGACAGCACATCAGGGACTGCCAGCTCAGGAGGAAAAACGCGAGGTTGACGGGGGCCATTTCCTGAGATTCTTTGTTTTGGGCCTTCTAGCTGTGGGACAGCAGATGTGAATGCTGGGGCGCTATTCCACCACGATTTGTTGTTTTGGAGGGTCCAGACAACTGTTCTGTGAAAGTGAGTACAAAAAAAAAGCAGGCTGCCTTATCGTTCAGCAGAGGATTTTGGGGTGGCTGGGAGCTCTTCTTCCTCTGCGCTGGTCATGCCCACCAGAGCAGTTCCAGGCGTGGTTTGGTCTTGGTGGTGGACTTTTGCCACGGGTGCAAGGCAGAGTCGTGATTGCTAGAAGAGGGACTCCTGAAGGGTCTCTACCTGCAGCGAAGTAAGCAGGAGCCTCAGGGAGGGGGTTCTGAGGTGGGCTGGGGGTGGGGGGCCGTGCAGTGCCTCTGGGAGCCCCAAAGCCTGAAGGTGATTGAAGAGACTGGCAAGGGGCAGGAGCTCTTTGAATGACGGAACATGCCATTGCCCTCTCCTCATCCCTTCATGTCCCAAGAGCAGCCTGGAGGCAGTGTTTTGGTGAGTGGTTTTTCTCCCAAGTTTGTTCTGCTCATGCATAAGGCATTCTGCACAAAGCAGCAGGCACTGGAATCTGCAGAGGTCTCTGGATGGGGGGAAAAAGAAAGAGGCTGCCGGAGTCGAGGACAGCAGACATTGAGCCTACAGAATGTAAGCATCAGGTAGAGATGGACCCCTGTGTGGATATGGGGTCACTCATCACTCAATGGACCAGGAGGATCTCGAAGAGGAGAGGGACCTGGATAGAGAGCCAGGAGAACTGGGAGAAGGAGATTCTGCAGGAGAAATCTCTCATCATGTGGGTCTTCTGCCGGAAAGAGTTGGAGATGCTTATATCACAGTCATTGAAAGTGCTAAATATGGGGACAGGAGTTTCCCAAGAGGAAGATCCCTTGGAGGATCCGCTCTTCCAGGTAAGAGACAGATGGTGTTTCCGATGCACAGAGTGATCAAGTAGATGATTCAGGATGAATGGGACGTCCTGGAGTCCGCACTAAAGAGCATGTGTTCCATGACCCGGCTCTATCCTCCTTTCAGAACAGGAAAGAGAGATATTGCTCTCCCCAAAAGTGGATGCGATAGTGTTGGCGGTCACAAAAAAGATCACCATACCAGTAGAAGGAAGCACCGCGCTCAAAAATGTGTAGGATAGAAAGTTGCTGACCTTACTGAAGCCTTTGATATTAATGCCCTGTCCTTACAGGCATCTGTTGGTGGGTCTTTGTTGCCAGGGCTTGTCTGTGCTGGGCACAGAGCATACTAGAGCAGATAGGCCAGGGGCAAGCCCTGCCATTGGAAGCATTGTAGAAGCATGAAACAAGGGAGAAGAATCACGTTTGTTTTGATCTTCAGGAGAGCACTTGATACAGGGACTGTGTTTGTCCCGAAACGTGCACGTCGTGATCTTGATTTTGGACATTTCATACAGTGAACTGCGTTTCTTCTCTACATTATTTATTATTTATTATTATTTTATTATTTATTTTATTAACAATTCTTATATACCGCACTATTAGACATCAGCGCGGTTTACATTGAACAGAAAACATCCGACAGTTTACACGTGTCTGGTCGTTACATTTAACAGGAAGTATAACTTGGCGAAATAGGGGAAACTAAATACAATGCAGGGTTATCTGATAAAGGATAACATCACTTTAAGCTAAGTTTAACATCACTTTAAGCTAACATCACTTTAAGCTAAGTTTAAGCTATTTTTAATTAATTCACTGACGTTCACTGAAGAACTATTAGGGTGATTAAAATGGTCCGCAGTTGTCTGGTGGGGTTTTTGAACCTTATCTGAACCTCCCTCACTGCGGCCCGACAAAAAGTTATTATATTGTTTCACTAAGGAGACTTTTGGGGAGATTTTTGGTGGGGTATTTCCTGTTATCTCTGATTCGGGATTTGTTTTGAGTGACTGCCATTGGAAGCGGCTAAGCTGGAGTGCAGAGCTGCATATTTGACAGATGCCTTTTATAAACCTCATTAGGGGTCTAGCGAAAGGTATGGCTTCAGTGGTGGCCACTAGATGGAACCTGTGGTTACAAAATTGGTCGGTGGATGTTTCCTCTAAGTCGCAGTTGAGTAAGCTGCCCTTTAAGGATAAGCTGCTATTTGTCAAGGCCTTGGATAAATTAGTGAGGGACTTGGGGGAGACCAGAGGCAGCTGGCTCCTGGAGGAGAAGCTGAAATTGGGGCGGCAAACAGGGACAGCAAGAGGCCAGCCACGGGATTTCTGACGCTTCCGTGTGATATGTTTTGTACCCTATCAAAGGGGGTGCAATCCGGCCAGGAAGTAGGCCTTTCGAGGGTTTTGAAGAACAGGAAGAGGTTTTTACTCATCTACGTAGACTGCTCCCAAAAAGCCGCAATGAGATAAGGGAGGCCCAGTTGGAGTTTCTTCCCATGGGAGGTCTGCTGTGGGAATTCTACCCAGCCTGGGTCCGAATTACTTCCGATTACTGGGTTTTGGAGATAATCAGAGGGCTACACACTAGAGTTGGCTCGGCCGCTCTCGGATACCTTCATCAGGTCTCCCTGCAAAACAAGGGCAAATGTTACAGCAGTACGGGACACCTTCCATCACCTACTGCAATTGCAGGCTGTGTTAAGGATGCCCAATGACCAGTGCATCTATGGTCGATAAGCCATGTATTTTGTGGTTCCCAAAAAGGAAGGCACCTTTCGGCCCATCTTAGGCCTCAAGTGGGTAAATCGCTGTCACTGCGTCCCCCGCTTCCTCATGCAGACCCTCAGGTCGGTCATTGTGGCCATCAGAGAAGACGAGTTCCTAACCTTATGGAAGCCTACTTACACATTCCAATTTGCCCCAAGCATCAGCAGTATCGCTTCATGGTTCCGATGGGGCACTTCCAGTTCAGGGCATTGCTTTTTGGCCTAGCATCCGCTCCATATATATTTACCAAGCTAATGGGTGGTGGTCACGGTGGCCCTCTGGCAGGAGGGCATACTACTGCACCCAAGCCCATTGACTATTACCCAATGTTGCTAATCCATATCGGAACAAATGATACTGCCAGGCATTCCTCTGAGCCTATCAAAAGTGACTTCATGGCTCTGGGACAGAGGGTGAAGCAGATAGTTGGTGTTCTCTTCAAGTCTCCCTGTTGAGGGTAAAGGCCAAGGCAGAGAGGCTCGCATCCTGGAGATGAATGCATGGCTGCGTGGATGGTGTCATCAAGAGCGTTTTGGTTTCCTGGACCATGGGATGCTGTTCCAAGGGTAGCAGAGCAGAGATGGCGTCCATCTGTCCAAGAAAGGTCGACAAATCTTCAGTAGTAGACTGGCTAATCTAATGAAGAGGACATTAAACTAGATTCGTTGGGGATGGGTGAAGACAGCCCCCAGGTAAGTGAAACATTAAATACCTTTATGGAAATGGGTAAAAGGGGTTACATATGGAAAGCAGTATGTATAAATGCCCGTAGCATGGGAAATAAGATCCCTGATGTTGAAGCTTTGATGGGAGTTCCTGACTTGGATTTAGCAGCAGTTACAGAAACATGGTTCACAGAAAACCATGACTGGGATGTAACTATACCAGACTATACTTTATTCAGAAAGGACAGAGTAGGAAAAAGGGGAGGAGGAGTGGCACTATATGTAAAAAATATTATTAATGCTTTGGAAATACAGAGCTTAAAAGGGAGAGAGGAGGCATTGTGGGTTAAACTAGAAAGAGGGAAAGAGAAATCTATTTGCATTGGCGTGATATACAGATCTCCCTCACCAGAGGAAGAGGTGGACAGAGTTAATTGAAGACATATGCAGTATTGCTAGGAAAGGGGAAGTGCTACTGATAGGGGATTTCAATATGCCAGATGTTTATTGGCACATTCCTGCTGCAGTATCATCTAGAAGTAAGGAGATCCTGGATTCTCTACAGAGAAAACTATTCAGGCAATTGGTAACAGACCCCACACGTGAAGGGGCCATTCTGGACTTGGTGCTTACCAATGGTGAAAGTGTTTCTGATGTTATAGTGGGAGATCATTTTGCATCCAATGTTCACCAGATGGTGTGGTTCAGTTTTAGGACTAGGGCTGTTAGAATCCATTCAAAAGCAAGGGTCCTTGTGGTCTTGGGCAAGCCACTTAACCCTCCATAGCCCATGTTCCCTGTAAAATAGTTATCTCCAAGTTATAATGCCCAGTTCAATGTAATTTCAATTTGTTCAGTGTAAACCGCACTGATGCAGAATAGCGCGGTATATAAGAGAATGTAAATAAATAAATAAAGGGTTTTAGACTTTAGGAAAACTAACTTTGCCAAGATGGGCCAATACCTCAGGGAGGAGTTAGCGGGATGGGAACAGCTGGGGGATGTAGAAAAACTGAAAGGGGATATTTTAAGGGCAACCAACCTTTTTGTTAAAATGGTAAATAAAGGTAAAAGGAAAAGGAGACCGCTATGGCTTTCGAAAGAAGTAGCTGAAAAGCTGAAGAAAAAGAGGCAGGCCTTCAAGAAATACAAGAGATCACAGAGAGAGGAAGACAGGAAAGCAAAGATTCAAAAAGAGGAGGAAATAGCCAATGCAATAAAATGGGGGGATAAGACATTTTTCAGATAGGTTAGTGAGAAGAGGAAAGGCAAAAGTGATATTCTCAGACTCAAGGGTGAAGAGGAGGAATATGTAGAAGCTGATGAAGATAAAGCGGAATTGCTTAACAAATATTTCTGTTCTGTGTTCACAGATGAAGAACCAGGAACAGGACCTCAGAAAACACCCACAAACAGGAACAGAAGCGAGGGGCATCTTGAACAATTTTCAGATGACTGTGTTTGTGAGAAACTAGCTAAACTTAAAATAGACAAAGCGATGGGACCAGATGGGATACACCCTAGAATACTGAGGGAACTTGGGGACATTCTAGCAGCTCTACTGTCAGACAAATCTGATTTCTTTGACTGGGTGACCAGGGAGTTGAACCGAGGAAGAGCCATAGATGTGGTGTATTTAGATTTCAGTAAAACCTTTGACACTGTTCCTCACAGGCGACTTATAAACAAACTGAGCACCCTAGGGATGGACCCTAAAGTTACTGTTTGAGTTAGAAATTGGTTGAGTGGGAGGTGACAAAGGGTACAGGTAAATGGAGCTCACTCTGAGGAGAAGGAAGTTACCAGTGGTGTGCCCCAGGGATCTGTCCTTGTTTCGATTCTTTTTAACATCTTTGTTAGTGATATAGCAGAAGGGCTGTCAGGTAAGGTTTGCCTCTTTGTGGATGATACCAGAATCTGCAATAGAGTAGACACCCAGGAAGGTGTAGATAACATGAGGAGGGATTTAGCTAAGCTTGAAGAATGGTCTAGAATTTGGCAGCTGGGATTTAATGTTAAATGCAAGGTCATGCACTTGGGCTGCAGCAATCCAAGGGAGCAATGCAGTATAGGGGGTAAAGTACTTTTGTCCACTAAAGAAGAGCGGGACCTAGGCGTGGTTGTGTTTGATGATCTTAAAGTGGCTAAACAGGTAGAAAAGGCAACAGCAAAAGCTAGAAGGATTCTTGGGTGCATACGGAGAGGAATGGCTAGCAGAAAAAAGGAGGTGATAGTGCCTCTGTATAAGTCTTTGGTGCGGCCTCATTTGGAGTATTGTGGGCAATTCTGGAGACTGCACCTTCAAAAGGATATAAACAGGATGGAATTAGGACAGAGGGTGGCTACTAAAATGGTAGTGGTCTTCATTATAAAGCATATGTGGACAGACTTAACAATCTTAATATGTACACATTAGAGGAAAGGCGGGATAGAGGTGATATGATTGAGACATTTAAATACCTCTGTGGCATAAATGCACAGGGGGAGAGCCTCTTTCGATTGAAAGCAAGTACTGCTACGAGGGGACATGGGATGAGGGTGAAAGGGGATAGATTCAGGAGTGATACGCTGAAATATTTCTTTATGGGAAGAGTGCTGGATCCGTGGAATAGTCTCTCACTGGAGGTGGTAGAGATGAGGGCAGTATCTGAATTCAAAAAAGCATGGGACAAATACAGAGGGTCTCTAAAGGAAAAAAGGGGACTGTTGTAGTTGTTGATATGGAAGGACAGACTAGATAGGCCATGTGGTCTCTTTCTGTCATCATTTTTCTATGTTTCTCCTTGGACGATTGGCTCATCAGGGCAAAGTTCGCAGAAAAGAGCAAGTGGGCCACAGCATGAGTTGTCGAGTTTTTACAGGGATTCAGCTGGGTAGTCAGTTATGCAAAGAGCCGACTGTCACCTTCCCAGGACCTTGGGTATCTGGGAGCCCATTTCCAGACTGATGATGGCAGGGTATCCCTTCCGCTGGAAAGGCTGCAGGCGCAGATCAGATAATTCCTTAGGATGATGATGCCCACGACTTGGCATTATCTCCAACTCCTAGGGTCCATGGCGGCGATAGAGTTGGTACCATGGATGCGAGTTCACATGAGACCACTGCAAAGAGCCGTGTTGCGCCGGTAGTCAGCACAGTATCATCTAATGCTTCAGTTACCATGTCCAAAGGGAGGCACAGTCGGCACTCCAGTGGTGGCTGATGCCGGAGAAGTTGTTTGGCATGCCTGTGGAATCGCCCATATGGATACCGTTGACGACAGATTCCAGCCTCTTGGGCTGGGGAGCCCATTGTCAGGGTCAAGTAGCACAGGGAGTTTGGACAACAGAGCAGAGAGTGTGGCTCATCAATCGGCTAGAGATGAGAGCGATGTTCTTGGCCCTGCAGGAGTTTTGCACAAGCTTGCACAGAAAGGTGGTGTGGGTGTTCTTGGACAATGCTACCATAGTATGGTGTATGTCAGTTGCCAAGGGAGCACAAGCCAAAGTATCCTGCTGCTTCAGCAGAAGGAGGGAATGCATATCGTAAGGTCTGGATGCACTGGTTCAACATTGGCACACGGAGGGCTGCTCTGCATTTTTCCGCCATGAGCATTAATAGGATGATTACTTCAAAGGACAGAGGTTCTCATTGCTCCTGATTTGGCTGCGCAGGCCATGATATGTGGATCTGCTCAGACTAATGGTGGATCATCCATGGCGCCTGGCAAGTCAACCCGACCTGTCACAGGGACCGGTACTGATGCCACAGGTGGATCGATTCTCGCTTATGGCATGGCTCTTGAAAGGATATGGTTGTGAAAGAGACTACTCTACACCAGTGATTGCTACATTATTGAAGGCCCAGAAACAGTGCGTTTGGCGGATATTTGAGACTTGGTGCCAGGAAAATGGCTGCTGGCCTCCGTTGGCAACAGTGCCAGATGTTTTGGCTTTTCTGTAGGCGGGTCTGGAGAAGGGACTAGCCTGCAGTTCCCTACGGATGCAGGTGGCAGCAATCATGTTATCGAAGTAGAGTCTAATTAGTCTCCTTGGGAGCCCATCCAGATGTAGTCTGTTTCCTTCGGGCGGTCAAGCAGGTGCGCCCTCCAGTATGGGCAGTGGTTCCCCCATGGGACCTTTAACCTAGTATTATCGGTACTAACGGAGGAACCTTTTGAACCGATGAGGACATGTATGCTGAAAGATTTGACGCTGAAGACTGTTTCTAGTGGCTATCTGTTCCGCTAGGTGGATTTCGGAGTTGCAAGTGCTCTCATGCCAGGAGCCATTCTTTTTCATCTCGAAGGAAAGGTGGAGTTACGGCTGGTTCTGTTTCTGCTCAAGGTGCTCTCCTCATTCCTTCTGAATCAACTGGTAACTCTGTTGGCGTTTGCAGGAAGAGAGGAAGCTCAGTGGGAACCAGGGTTGGGCCTTTTGGACATTCATCGGGCATTGCGGCACCATCTGAAGAGGACAGAAGTTTTTTGCAAGTCGACTGTTTGTTCGTGCTGTTTGGGGGGGGGGGCCGTATAAGGGTGAAGGGCTTCCAAGGCCTCAATCTTTAGATGGACTCGGGAAGCCATTTTTTCAACTTACCTCTTGAGGTGTCTGCAGTTGCCAGTAGGTCTGCGGGCACACTCCTCTAGGGCGCAGGCAGCATCGTAGGCCGAATTTAGCCTGGTTTCCCAAGTGGATATCTGCAAAGTGTTCACCTGGGCATCTCTGCACACCTTTGTGAGGCATTACCGTCTGGATGTGCAAGCGATGGTGGATGCGAGGTTCAGTACAGCGGTCATTAAGGTCGGGCTTGCAGGTCTGTCCTGGGTGTAGTACTGCTATGGTACATTTTCAGATGATGGGACTGCACTGGAGGAATGATAAGGAAGATGAAATTAGATCTTGTTAATTAGCTTTCCTTGAGGACCTCTAGTGCAGTCCCAGACCTGCTTGTGTTACTATAATAGCGATCCCGGGCCAGAAGAAGGTCATCTTTAATTGGATGGTTCGGTGATTATTCATTGTTGATAGCGAATGTCCTGGAGGGCAAGGTGCGGAGGATAAAAGAGTACAGACAAGAGAGGGCTACATGTTGGTAATCTGGAGGGGTGGGGGACGGAAGACCTCACTTTAGTTTGGTAAGTCTGCCCTGGCAGTCAGTGAACAAGCTTCCTCTCCCATTTGGGGGAGCTGGGGTTTGGCTCAGTGGCCAGGGGTGGTGTCTGTTTCGTTGTTTTTAGTTTGTTTTTAAGAAAAAAAAAAAGAGGGAGGAGTGGCCTAGTGGTTGGGGCAAGTTACCTCAGGCCAGACGGCCGGGGTTCGAATCCTGCTAGAGGACAGCAACCTTGGGCCGGAAGGACTGGTGTTTCTAGTCCCATAGGTGCTCCTTGTGGCCTTGGGAAGCCACTTAACCCTCTGTTGCCTCAGGTACAAAAACATAGATTGTAAGCTCTTTGCGGACAAGGAAAAATATATATACAGTACCTGAATGTACACCGCTTTGACTGGTAGAAAAGAGGTATATGAGCCTAGTTAAATAATAATAATAAGTAAAAAGAATTGTTATTGCATCTTATTTATTGCTACTTTGAGTCTCCTTTGCCAATACTTTACTGGGGCTGGTGGGTGGTGCCAGCTACGTAGGAACACTGATGTAATATGCTCAGTCTCCAAGCTGATGGTGAGAGCTGACAACCCAGATGTCGGGACTGCACTGGAGGTCCTCAAGGAAGGCTAATTAGTAGGTAAGGTCTAATTTCATCTTTTCCTTGTAAAATTGTCTCTATTTTCTTCACCTAACTAGTCCTACCAGCTGACCTTTATACAAACTACTTTCTGGACATTAGCAATGGAAATTGAGGAGATTGCTAGTGTGTAACTTGTTGCCTTAATTCTTAGTAAATGGGAAAATGTCAGATTAAAAAAAACATAAATCTGTAAAATGTGAAAATGTCCCAATACTTCTATTAGTAAATGTTCTGTTCTTTCATATGTTTGACAGTCTAGCATAAGAATTGCTGGTAGTTTTTTTGTTTGGTTTTTTTAAGTGCCATCAAGTCAGTGCTGACTCCTGGGGACCCCACAACCCCTGGTTTTCTTGGCAAAGTATGATCAGAAGTAGATTGCCAGGTCTTTTCTTCTGAGGCAGTGGAGGGTAAAATGACTTGCCCAAGGTCACAAGGAGTGCCAGTGGGAATCAACCCATATCTTTTGGGTGTTAGGCTGTTGCTATAACCATTAATCTACTCCTCCACGCCCCGCCTGAAGACGTGGCCTTTCACGACTTCGTTTGTGACAAGGCCCGGGCTCTCTTGATCCAGACTGAGTCAGAGGAGGGACCTGTGCACCGAGGAGCTCAAGATCATACAATATGAGTCTCCCTCCCAAGGAGACTGTCACAGTGTCAGTTCCACCCCATCCTCGAGAGATTGCTCCTCCAGATGTAGAAGTCCCCAGCCTCGGTGCCGGTGGTCAGTCGGTGCCTGGACACCATCTATCACGTCCGGAAGGGCCCTGGGTTCCACAAGCCACAACTCCCACAACTCGATGGTGGTTGTCCTCTATGCAAAAGCTGAAGAGCCAAAAGACCTACTCTTCATTCCCCCCCACCCCACCCCCAGCAGGGAAGCCTGGGCCCTCGACGCCATGGAGTGCAAGTGCTACCAGGGCGCAATGCTTGTGTGCTGAATACAGGCATACGAATTGTACATTGGAATGTACCTTAAGTGCCTGATACAGGAACTCTAGGGGTTCTCGGCGGGCCTCGCCAGGGAACCTCTGCAAAGGTTCCAGTCCCTAGCAGCAGGCATCCGGGAATGTTCCAAATTCCTCTCTCGGGCCACCTATGATGTATGACGGTTCAAGTCTGCGGCCAGGGTTGCAGCCACTGGCATCGGCACCCAGCATGGCTACAGACCTTGGACCTGGAGCAGTGGGTGCAGGCGAAGCTCCTGGATGTCCCCTGCAATGGTGAGAACTTATTCGGGAAACCAATATATGATAAGGCTGCAGAGATTGAGACCGAGGTAGTGACCTGGCAGAGGCTGTCCAAAAAGACCTCAGCTCTCCCAAGGAAAAAATCCTTGGGGGGAAAAAACCTTTTTCCCCAAGGAAAAAGGGCTACTCCCAGGCTGGCCATTACCAGCCTTACTCGGGGCAGCCTCACCAGTCCTCACAGCCAAAAGGCCAGGGACACGGGCCTAGGAAGCCCAAGGCTCCCAAAGCACCAGCTCCCACCCCAACTGGGGGGAAGCTTTTGACTCCCTGGGCTGGGCCTCCTCTCCCCTGGGAGGCCCACCTCAGCCCACATGGGGTCAACTGGCCTCTTTCGCCCACAGATAGGCCAACATCACCACAGACCAATGGGTTCTGCAAGTGGTGCAAGAGGGGTATTTCCTCCATCTGCAGCAGAACCCTCCAGATTTCTTCCTAGGAGAGCCACCATAGCCTCTCCTCCACCAGGCCTTGCTCGGCACAGAATTCGCAGGCTTGCTCAGGGACAGGGCGGTGGAACCGATATCCCATCACCTCTGGGGAAAGGGGTTCTACTGAAGGTATTTCCTTATTCCAAAAAGAACAGGGGGTTTCCAGCCCATCCTGGACCTGTGCAACTTGAACAAGTTCCCGGTGAGGGAAAAGTTCAAGATGCTGTCCCTTGAGACACTGCTGCCCTACCTCCACCAGGGAGACAGGCTCTGCTCTTTGGATCTCAAGGATGCTTACACCACCATCCTGATCCACCCCTCCCACAGGTATTACCTGAGATTGGTGGGGGGACAGCACTACCAGTACAGGGTGCTACCGTTCGGCCTTGCCTCCTCTACAAGGGTCTTTACAAAATGCCTGGCGGTCATAGTCGCCCATTTGTGCCTCCAGGGGACCCACGTCTTCCCTTACCTGGACTGGCTCATTGGAGGCAGCACACCTCTCGAGACCAGGCAGGCCACAAGGCTCATTATCCACACCCTGCGGCAGTTGAGGTTCATCAACTACCCCAAGTTCAGCCTCTCCCCGGCCCAAGACTTGGAATTCATAGGGGCCCATCTGGGGACACTGTGGGGTCAGGGCCTTCCTCCCCGTGGAGAGAATCTACCGCCTGATGCAACTGGCAAGGGACGTGCAGAGCTCCAGTTTGGTGCCAGCTTGCCTACTCCTCCGCCTGCTAGGCCACATGGCCTTGATAATTCACATTACGCCTCCGGCCTGCCTGCATATGTGGGCACCCGATGGTGCCTCCGTTCTCAGTGGACACAGGCAATGGGCAGGCTGAGGGACAGAGTTAAAGTCAGCGACCAGCTAGCGGCCTACATCACCTCAGGGCAGGGATGCCCTTCCATTTACTGACCCCTCAGAGGGTCCTGATGACAGACACCTCCCTTGTAGGCTGGGGCACACATTGCGAGGGCCAGTGCTCCCAAGGTACCCGGTCCTCAGAGGAGTCCTTTCTGCAAATCAATCTCCTTGAGCTTAGGGCCATCTTCCTGGCCCTTCAGACCTTCCACCACCTCCTGAGCGACCTCCCGGTCCTCATACAGACAAACAATCAGGTTGCCATGTTCTGTGTGAACAAGCAAGGGGGGAAGGGGCTCCTACTCCCTCTGTCAGGAGGCAGTGGCCCTCCACTCCTTTGCAGTGTGCAGCCACATCCTTTTGAGGGTGGTGTACTTGGTCAGGACAACTGCCTGGTGGACAACCTCAGCCGGGTCCTTCAGTCTCAAGAGTGGTTTCAGTCTCAAGAGTGGCGCCTGGACCCAAGAGTGACCCGGAGGCTTTTCCACCTCTGGGGAAGACCCTGGCTGGACCTGTTCGCCTCCCCAGACAGCTCACAGCTACCCAACCTCTGCTCTCCTCAGCCACACCGCAGGAGGGTGGCAGTTGACGCCTTCCTGATCTCCTGGTCACAGGGCCTGCTTTATGCATTCCCACAGACACCTCTGATAGCCAAGTGCTTTTTCAAGATCCAGAATGAGCACACCTAAGTGATCCTAATTGTGCCCGGGATGCCCAAGCAGCCCTGGTTCCCCCTACTGCTCTCCCTGTCGGTGGCAACCCCAGTACCACTGGGCCTGGACCTGGACCTGGACCTCCTGTCCCGGGAGGGAGAGGCTCCCTGCTGCACCCCAACCTGGGGTCCCTAACGCTGACAGTGTGGCTGCTGAAAGGGTAGCACTGGCCCCTTTCAACCTCTCAGGTGAGGTCGAGGAAATCCTCCTGGCCTCCTGGAAGCCGTCCACCAGAAGGGCGTACTCCTTCAAGTGGAGGAAGTTCTCCATCTGGTGGGTAGAAAGGAATGAGAACCCGTTCTCCTGTCAGGTAAAGCTTGTGCTGCAGTACTTGCTGCACCTCTCTCACTCTGGTTTGAAATGTAACTCTATTGTGTGATAGTTAGCTGCTATTGCACCGAGATGCACCCTCACAGAGGGGAAGCCCCTCTCAGACCAGCCTCTGGTCTCGAGATTCCTCAGGGGCTTCCTGCTTTCCAAGCCCCCTCTCCACCCTCCAGCAGCCGAATGGGACCTCAATGTGGTGCTCTCCCAGCTCACTAGGGTGCCTTTCGAGTTTTTGGCCACCTGCCACTTGAGATACCTCTCCTGGAAGGTGGTCATCTTGGTGGTGTTGACGTCCACTCGCAGAGTAAGCGAGCTTCAGGCCCTGGTGGCGGACCTGCCTTATACCAGGTTCTATATGAACAGGGTGTGCTGTGCACACACCCCAAATTCCTCCCAAAGGTGATGTCTGCTTTTCACCTCAATCAGGAAGTAGTTATCCCCACCTTCTTTCCACAGCTGCATGCAGGCAGGGAGGAGGTAGGCTTGCATACCCTGGATTGAAAGAGGCTCTATCCTTTTATTTACATAGGATCAAGGCACCATCGAAAAGCTCCTCAGCTTTTTATCTCCTATGACCCCAGGAGACTGGGGCTATCTGTGACTAAGCGAACACTGTCCACGTGGGTGGCTGACTGCATTGCCCTCGTTTATGAGCGAGCTGTCCTCTCTCTGGAATGCTGGATCACTGCTCATCGCGTGAGGGCTATGGCCACATCAGTGGCCAACCTATGCACAGTGCCGGTGCAAGAATTCTCTAAGGCCGCCACATGGTCTTCAGTCCATACGTTCGCAGCCCACTATTGCCTTGAGGATGAGTTCCGCAGGGACAGTGCCTTTGGCCAGGCAGGGATCAGAAGCATTCTCTGTGTATAGGCAACTCCTGCCCTCCAACCTTTCAGTGTTCAGGCTACCGGAGTTATGGTGATGCTGGATGCTTGGGTCTGCAGAGTTTGTTGGTAGGGACTCACCTTCTGCAACTCATGACCTCCCTTGGGTTGCCGCTGTTGCTGTTGTGGTTCGGGCCCCGGCAGCCTGGAGCTAGGGAGTTCTATATGTGAGGACTGACTTCCTGCTTGTTCCTGGAGAAAGCTTTGTTACTCACCTGTAACATGTTCTTCAGGGACAGCGGGAATCAGTCTTCACAACCCTCCCTCCTCCCGTTGGAGTTGCCTCCTTTACCTTTGTCTTTGCCTAAGCTATGTCATCTGACTGAGCAAGATGGCACCCTTGGGTGGGAAGGGGACCATGCATGTGTGGTAGCATTCCCAAAGGCTTTCTTTGAAAATTGGGGAAATGCTCCGTGTGGGCTCCATTGGTGCTGATGTCACCCATATGTGAGGACTGATTCCTGCTGTCCCTGGAGAACACCTGTTACAGGTGAGTAACTACACTTTTCCTAGGGTCAGAAAAAATAGGATTTATCAGTGTATTTGCACCATTTTTTTGGTGGATAACTTTCAGTGACCCAGAACACAATTTTTCAGCATCAGCTCCAGAAATAGTCCCCTGCATCAGCTGCCGCCTCCTAGCCGCTGAAATAGTCAGCCACTCTCCTCTTGCAGCTCTGCTTCAGCAGCATCCCCCTTCTCAGATCCTGCAGCAGCCCCACCACTCTCTGCTGCTTAAGCTAGCTCTGCCGCCGGGCACCATGGGAGGATTTGAAATGCAAGAACAGGAAGTGTCTGTTCTCACGTTTCGAACCTTTGCTTCTCTCACCAAATCCTGCAATAGCGCTCCCTCTTGTCAAATAATTACTTCATAGAGCAGCTAGTCTGAGAATTATTTCCTTTAGAAACATTCACCACCTTAGCATATCCCAATGTGATTATTTGCAATGCAATGTGTGCCTTCGAGTCAGTCCTGGCGACCCAGAAGCTCCTGGGTTTTCTTGGCAGTGTGACCGGAAGTAGATTGCCAGGCCTTTCTTCCGAGGCAATGGAGGGTTAAGTGACTTGCCCAAGGCCATAAGGAGTGCTAGCGGGAATCGAACCCTGGTTGCTTGGTTACCAAGCCAGTGCTCTAATCACTAGGCGGCTACTTCACTCAATTATTTGCCCAGTCAGTATTGGCTTAATTGAAATCACCCATTATTATTATTTGGCTTTCCTAATTTTTGTTAGCCAGAACAAACAGGTGATGAAATGCTAAGTGGTTTTATAGTTTGTTTTATGGTGTCTTGGTATTTGTTATACCACCTTTCATACAAAAACAAAGCTGTTTACAACATGCTATCCTAGAGGGCAGAAAGGAACTCCAGTGATTAAGGTACGAACAAGGAGGAGACGTTCTCCAGGTATAGTGAACTAGTATAACCCCACCACTATTATTTTCGCCTTCACATATGGAATTTCCAGCCACAGTCGCTTTTGTTTCCTGCAGAACTTCTATCTTGTTTGACTCGATGCCATCCTTAAGATATGCCATCCTCCACCAATTGGATCCACCCTATCATTGTGATCTAATTTGTAGCCTGGTATCAATGCCTTATTGGGTATTCTTCTACTAGGTCTCGGAGATACCACTTATAACTGCAATTTCGTTCAGTGCTATACCCTGTAACTCTTCCATCTTATTTTTAGTCATCTAGAATTTTCAGTAAGATTTTGTTTGTACACTGCAGACCCGATATACAACAGTGTTGGCATCAGCTGGGTAAGAAAATGTAAGGCATTGTAAAATCTTGGTGCTCAAACCTCTGCCAGTCTCTGCCACTCCTACCCTCCCCCCCCCCCCCCCGCCCCCTCACATGCATACTGTCAGACGGCTGCCTAGGGTGAGAACTTACACAATCTTGACGCATATATTCATATGATTCTTGCAAGGTATTGTGGGTATTGTAGTTCATTCACTCCCAAACACAGCTGATGACAATAATTGAGTTGTGAAACCAAGTGGTAAGGTCAATAAAATACTTCTTTTATTGATGGGGTTTAATTCACCCAGCACAAGTATGCTTGTTAGCAATATAAATGAGGTTACTTGCTTGCAGTGTTTAAATGGATAACAAAAAGTCAGAAAGCAAACCAGAAAACAACCTTCAGCTTGTCAGGCAATTAGCTAATGTTTTCTTAGCAAATAATTACCAAATACAAAGGCACAAAGAAAAGAATAAACTTTGCTGGTTAGGTTAACTTCTGCTTATTTTTCACTCAGATCCAGCAGTGATTTTCCCTTGCTCACACACACAATCAGGTGCAGGTTTAATTACTATCAATTGATCAGCTGAAAGCCTTTAGCTGGCTGGCTGTTACTGTGTGAACCCAAATCCTGCTTTAAGAGCTGTTTGCAGTGGAAATAAAGAACAAAGTTAGGTTTCTTTGTGATGGCTGATGTGTTTGCTCACAGAAAGCTAGCAATAGCAATAGCAATTAGATAGAGAACAGTCCATGTAAGTAATAGTTTCATCTGCTGTATCTCCCCCTTCATCAATCAGCATAGGGTCACTATCATACATTGGCACAGACGAGTCTTTCATTAAGGCACTATCATGAGAATGCTTATTCCCTTGCTGCCATTCTCTATTATAGATAGGGTCTGGATCAGTGTTCATACCTGAGCCTCTCCTGCTATCACTATTCCTCTCTGTATAGCCTGGCCAGTATGTAATCCAATTCTGATGTCCAGCCTTCCAATCTTGATCCCTGGACACTGGATCTCCTCTCACATACCTTCTGGCCTTGGTCTGAAAGTCCCTTCCACATGCAGTCTTCTCTCTTCCAGGTAGCCACTGGTGATTCCTATCTCTGCCAATCCATTCCTCTGGCTGAATCCAGTCCAATGGACTCTGCTGGCACTTGGAATACCTCCCAGTATGGGTACTGCCTTGGACTCTCCCAGACCATCCAATGGGCTTTCTTCTCTTCCTTCCAGAGAGTTTCCTTCTTTCTCTATCCGCTTGGCTTGGCTTGGCTTCTGTTTCTCCAGGTGATACTGGTGCTTGAGCTTGTAGCCGTTGCTGTCTCTGTATCTCTTCCTGAAGCCTTTGCTGAAGCTGTTATCTGAAGAATAAGCTCTATTCTTATTCTTTCCTAATATGTGCTCCTCCCTAACACAGCGCAGCTGTGTTGAATCAGGCCCTGCCCTTTGAGATGAGTGCTTAGGGATTACCTCATAGCTCTCTTGATTGCACACACATTTTCTCACTTCAGCCTCCCTCATGGCTGCTGGAAACCTGGTGCATTCTGGGACTGGTAGTCTTTTATGTGAAAACTCTGTTTTCTTGCTTCTACCAGAACTGACAGGTTGCTTGTTCAGAGTCACATCATATTTTCTATAGCTCCTACCTGAGCTATGATAAGCTTCCTTATCACAATACTTCCTGTTGCCACGTGGGGATGGTGAGGCAGCCATAAGGTTTAGCTGTGGGAAACCCCTCCCCTCCCCTCCCCTCCCCTCCCCACCCCCTACCCCCTCCCCCCGCCATGAGGTTCTTACATAAGTGATCAGCTTGCTAAGAGGAGACATAAAGATTTCAGCAGGCACCCTTTCCCCACTCCAGGTCTGAGCACAATACCCCCTTGCCCAAAAATCAGCAGACCAGAGCATACCGGTTTGGACAGGTCACCCAGGCACCTTCCCCAGGGGCTACTGATTGGTGGACAGAAAATACCTGAGGTGAATAAGATTGTAGAATGAGTTTTAAAATTGTACTGTATATAAGGCATTGTAGGACGTCCCTCGAGGCTCAGATTTGTTGTGGAGACTGCTGGTTCTCTGTCTGAGCCTGTGCGCACTTTAAAGATCCTGTTTGCATACCAGCCTGTCTGTGTGTTTCCTTCTGTGGGTGAGTGAGAGAATTAGAGCTTTTTCAGCAGCTTTGCTGCAACACCTGCTGTCCCTGGAGAACACCTGTTACAGGTGAGTAACTATGCTATCTGTGCCCTTTTCCACTGCCAACTCCAGACTTTGATTATACTTGTAACAAACTACCTGAGTCAGTATGTCAGGTACCAGCTGTGCTCAAATTCAGATGAAAAACTTACTTGAGACTGCTTTTGGATCCTGATCTCCCTCGTCGCCTGCTCACCTCCTTTGTGTTTCTTACCATTCCCCTAGATATAGCCTAGCTCCACTGGTGGTTATGTTGTCTGTCTTGACTAGACTGTAAGCTCTTACAAGCAGGGACTGGCTCTTGCATGTCTCTATGCAATGCTGCATATGCATTGTAGCGCTATAAAAATGAGAGAAAGTAGGAGGAGGGAAGGTCCTAACTATAGGTTCACCTTCTGCCACATCAAGATGGTGGTGTTCTTCTAAGGCAGCATTGAAGCTCTTGACTGGAGTTGGGACCTTACTACTATGTCCCTGCAGCCCTCCTGGCTAAACCTCTGTCTGCCTCAGCAATTCTAGGTCTATCCCTCTAGCCTCCAGAGATCAGACTCATTTTCTGAGGGCCAGGGGCTCTTTGCACCAAATGCACACATGACTGGATAGCCCTCTCTTGCTGCTGGACTGCTGTGAGATGTTAGTTATCTAGAGTTACTAAGGGAGGAGGAGCTGTTTAACATAGTGTAAAGGCCTTCAAAGTCTACTTGCTTTATTTTGTGTTGATTTTTCAATGACTTGGAAGAGGACTACACTTAATTTATTAAGGCAAGGTGCCTTTATTTAAATCCCAAATTATTGTGAAAAATTTCCCTCTTCTCTTAAATGGATTATAAATTAAGGATTGTGCTTGGGGTGAATAGGAGTGGGGGGGGGGGAAGGCACATAAAGGTTCTAAGACTGTTTGCTTTTTTTTCTCAAGGCATTTTAAACAAGCTAATAAGTTTTATTTTTAAGGAAGTTAAAGCAGAATTTATGAATAAACCTTACAATCCTGCCTTTTTCTCCTAAGATTTGAGTGACCAAATTCCCTAGCAAAGCCTGCTTGCTTACCTATAGTCTTTGTTAGCAGGGTTCTCCCGGGGGAGGGGTAAGAGCAAACAGTGGGCAGTGTATTCCCCCTCTGCATCTTCCAAGCTGCTGGCTCACTGGAGAAGAGATTGTGCTTGGGAGACTGTTGTCCTTATAGTTGGAGAGGTGAATGCATTTGTTAAGGATGAGGGGATGCGTGTTGCTTAAGTAATAACCGCAAAGTACAAAAAAAAAGGTTCCTTTAAACTTTATTCCTGAACATGAAGCAACCTCACACTGCAGAATTTCCTCAGGTACAAGCCAAATCTTGCACATTAAACATCAAAACAAAGCCTAAGACATCTCAGTCAATTTAATAAATAATGTTGATATGAATGTAAAATACATATTATTTCTTAAATAACCTGAAGGTATTGGTAGTGCCTTAGAGAATGGATCCCTCCTGCACACGCTCTCCTCAATTTTCCAGGATCGATCAGAAGATATTGGAAAAGGACTGATGCATGACCTCCCCTACCGCTCCTTTACACAAGCTGCTGCGTGGCTACTGCTCTTACTAATGGTGAAATGTGTTCCTTGGTTTTGTGAAATGTCTCTCTTACTGCTAGTTTCTGGATGGTTTGCCTAAGCTTAACGTGCATGTTTTGTTAATTGAGTACAGACTTCTAGAAGTGATATTGGTCCTGGAGGTAACTGGATTTTATTGGAAAAATGTAACATTTACATAAGGATGATGCCTCTGAATGATGGTACACACAATTGCCTTCTTCAGCTGTGATAAAGTGCTGCAGGAAGGAAGCATAGACATCTTTAAATTCCTGCTGCTATGATCTTTGGAGGTTTTCAAGTGGAGTGAAGAGGCAGCCAGATGATTCTTTAGGAATACTGTGTATTGCTATATGGGAGATCTAGGTTTCTTAAGTATGGTTACTACTTGCATATTCTATAGTTATAGAATGTCATAGTAGTATCTATATGTTTGAACCATGAAACACATTAATCATTTATCTGTAAATTAGCCACTGTGATGCCCTTATCCAGAAGAGGAAAGCTCCCACTAAATGCAGAAGAGACAAAATCGGCCCTACAACTTATGATGAACTGCTCGTGTCAGTATACCTCACCTTAACACCAAAGAGCTGTAGACCAGCACTTCCCTCCACTAGGACAGTGGCATTATAAAGGGGACTTTAAAAGCACATAAGGAGATGCCATGAGTCCTCTGTTAAAGTAGTAACTGATGGCACGAAAGCATTAGATCCATGACTCAGTACAGGTGCCTCTAGCCCTTGGTTAGTTCTAAGGCTTTGCTTATGAAGTCTGAGGCTGACACTTTATAGTGCCAGGATGTAAATGTTAGTAGTATTAGCCAAAGGTGCAAAAGTACACAAGCCCCTCAGGATGGTGTCTGGAAAGCTCATTCAACATCTTTCTGGTGTTACGCTAACTATAGGAAGGGGATGGTAACCAGTTGCCTTAGTTTGCTGCATGGTCACAGAATCCAACCTGTGCTGCTCAGACATAACCACACACCACCTCCAGGCCGAAGAGACCCCACAGAGCTTCTGTTAGTCACCAGCAGGCCTTCAGAGGTTTGCTGACCTCATGATGCTTAGTACGGCAAAGTTGTGTAGTCCCAGAAGCACCTTCCTTGCTATCCCTTAGTTCGATTCAAGGCCCATGATTACATGACCCCCATCCAAAGAATTGTCACTGCAATGATTGACACATACTGGGGAAAAGTTGCTCACGTAGCTGCAAAGGAAGGCTTATGGTAGAGGGATTCCAGCACTTGTTTTGATGCCCAAATGAAAGGAAGAAGCAGCTAGATCATAAAAAAGCCCTTTTTTTCAGTGTATTAAGGAGTGCAAAATGTATGATGATTTATATAAATATGCATGATCTAAAAATGTATGCCACAAAATTTCTAAACCCTTGCATCAGACTCTACTGTCGAATCACTGCATAAGCCCAGAGGCCTCGATCCTAAAATTAGAATTTGGTTTGGGAATTGCTTCAGTACTGCTACTGTCTGTTCATGGCTGGCTTCTAACATGGGTTTTTGCTTTAAAGCATCATCTCACAATACAAATGCTGGCTTATTCCTGCCTGGAGGCAGAATTAAACATCAAATATACAATAATGCAGCTAAAGCCTTACAAGGGGCACATTAATAATTCAATAAATTATTATTGGTCAGAAACCAGTTTTTCAGTTACAAAAGTGTGCAAATTTTTAACATTAATATCTCATCTATTATATAATTTTAACATTCCTTAAATTACATCTCCCAATATTTCAAATACATTAAAATGCATAAACATGATAACTAGCAAAGACATGGGTAGGGGTGCACCTACTCCTGTCATATTGCTGGGCTGACTAGATGGACCATACTGGTCTTTATCTGCCATCATTTACTATGTTACTGCTACCAGGAAGTGTTAGTAGTCATGTTTATGCATTTTAATGTATTTGAAATATTGGGAGATGTAATTTAAGGAATGTTAAAATTATATAATAGATGAGATATTAATGTTAAAAATTTGCATGCTTTTGTAACCGAAAAACTGGTTTCTGACCAATAATTTATTGAATTATTAATGTGGCTTTGTAAGTCTTTTGTGGGTATTTTTGTTCATACGGCAGAACTAAAGATATCACATGCTTCAACTGGTTAATTCTTATCTTTCATTTAACTAGTTTAAACAGAGGTAGCTTTATTATAGGGGTTTTAATAATTATGCTTATGATTTTTCCACTTTCAGAATGTACAAGAAAGCCGCTAGGGGCATCTTCCAGATGTCCCCCTAACTAATGACTGCTGTACTAAGAATGATAGATCAGATTTTAAAAAAGCCAGATGAGCACTAGTGCAAAGCAATGGCATCTGCGTCCTGGTACAAAGTAAGAGCTCAGGGGCTCAGCGAGAAGGGGGGGGGGGGGTTGGTGTCTGTTAACTTCCCCCAGCAAAACTAAGGCGCATGTTTACTAAAGTGCATTAGGTTTTTGCAGCTAATGCTGGGCGATTGCTGCAAAAAGCTGGTGTTAAGCTGCTAACGTCCCCTTGTTTCTCCTGCAGAACGGTGGAGAAAAGGTAGGGATCATGAGGGCACAAGCTTTATGAATACAGCTATCGCTACCCATAGCTGCGTCCATGAAGACAGCACATTTTTATGATTACCGTGCAATGATAATGCTCATGGTAATCGCTCTCCCACTCTCTGCCCTAATCCTGCAGCCCTTGCAGAAAAGTGCCCATGTTAACCCTGGGGTAGCGGCTAATGCTCTTTAGCGCCTCAGTGACCTCTGCCATCTAAACTGGTGACATCACTCAACCTTTCCCCTCCCCGAAGGCCCAAGTCTGGAAACCTTTGCTGTGACTTGAATGCACGTGGGCATGACCCAAGGGCCACAGCTTACCTACCACTACATGAAGAGGAAATTTTCTAAAGCTGCTATGCACAGAAAAGGTACTTTATGAAGCTGTGCATCTGTTTGTGTACCTGTGCTGTGCCTCGGTGTTCCCAGAGCTGTAGTGACTGTGTACGTGTGCGGTTTATAGACTACAAGGGTTGCAGATGTTTCTATTAGCTTTGGAGCAGCTGTAAATGTGCATGTGAGCTCGTGAGGCTGGTTCTCCATGAGCCTCATTACCAGGCACATAAGTGTCTGTTGCCTTTATAAATAGGCATAAATGAGGCATTGCCTTGGAATTAGTCACAGAGGTGCTCTGTTATCACATTATCCCCCCTCCCCTTAAGAACAATGTAATGTTAGATTTCCATACAATTAATTTCCTTATTTTACACTGTTATGTACAATTCAAATCTGCTTTTGTTGCAGCAGCCGATTATCTCCTTTCCCTGTACACCCTCTGCCCTCTCACAGCGCCAAGAGCAAAGGAAATAAAGGTACATGGCCCAGGTCCTGTGTATGTGTCTCATAGTATATCTCTGTGTGAGGCAATGTCCTGCTTTCCTACCATCACGTTCTATAAGCTATGGTAGTGTTCAGGGGTTGTAACTGGCACTCAAACTTTACATATTCAGGCATGGAAACCAACTCTGTTATACCTCTCATACCTAAAAGAAACACTGCTCGGAAGTATTTTTTTCGCATAATGTAAACTGAAATAAAACAACCTTGGAGGGTAGTGGGTTTATTTATTTATTATTATAAAGAATGATTGATGCTCTTATCACAGTGGTATTCAATCCCAGTCCCGGAGGGCTGCCAACAAGTCACAGTCTCAGGATATCCCTAATAAACAGGCATGCGCAACTTGCATGCAAACTTGTCTCTTACAATCATTCGGGATATTCTAAAATCTGGCCTGTTGGTGGTCCTTGAGGACTGACCTAGCAGGTCGCACAAAAGGAAGAAACGAGGAAAGTGTTCAGTTAGATATGTTTATCTCCTTTTATTATTACTAAGGGAACAGAAAAGTCAAAGGGGATGATCATCATAAAATGACATGAAAGTGGAGATAAATGGAAAATTTGGGGATACCGAGGAAAGAGACCAGCAGCATCTTAAATAGGATTCTAATGCTTGGGCTGTGAAAGGATGAAGAAGGAGATATATGAAAGGTGGAAGATGAGTAAAAATGACTAGGGGAGAACTTGCAAGCCCATTTCCTGAGGAAAATCAGTAGATGGACCCAGCCAGCGGCCTTCTGCTGGACATTAGATAGTGTATCTAAACATCTAGAAGTAAGGGGATCCTGGATTCTCTACAGGGAGAATTATTCAGTTAATTGGTAACAGAACCCACACATGATGGGGCCATACTAGACTTAGTGCTTACCATTGAGGAAAATGTTTCTGATGTTACAGCGGGAGACCAACTCGCATCTAGTGATCACCAGATGGTATGGTTCAGTATTAGTACTAAGGCTGATAAAATCCATTCCAAAGCAAGGACCTTAGACTTTAGGAAAACTATGCAAAGACGAGACAATACCTCAGGGAGTCATTAGTGGGATGGGAATAGCTAGGGGCTGTAGAAAAACAGTGGGCAAAACTGAAAGGGAATATTTTAAAGGCAATAAACCTTTTTGATAAAATGGTAAATAAAAGGAAAAGGAGGCCACTATGGTTCTCAAAAGAAGTAGCTGAGGAGGCGAAGAAAAAGAGGGAGGCCTTCATGAAATACAAGAGATCACAGAGAGAGGAAGACAGGCATTTATATTTTGAGAAACTCAGAGAAGCTAGTAAAGTAGTCAAGAAAGCCAAGGTACAAAAAGAAGAAGAAATAGCCAATGAAATTAAATGTGGGAATAAGATATTTTTCAGATATCTTAGTGAGAGGAGGAAGGGCAAAAGTGATATTGACAGACTCAAGGGTGTAGGGGAGGACTATGGAGAAACTGATGAAATATTTCTGTTCTGTGTTCACAGATGAATGGCCAGGAGCAAGACTTCAGAAAACACCCAGAAATAGTAACAGAAGCGATTGGAATCTCGAACGATTTTCAGAAGACTGTGATCAAGAAGAACTAAACTAAAAGTAGACAAAGCCAAGGGTCCAGATGTGATACATCCAGGAATACTGAGGGAACTTGGGGACGTTCTAGTGGCTCCACTATTTATTTATTTAGACAGTTTTGTATACCGCCTTATCCTTCAATCAAAGCGGTCACAACACAATTGGGGGATACATTTAACATGCAGGGATATGAGACACATACACTAATACTTACAGGGAACATGGGCAATGGAGGGTTAAGTGGCTTGCCCAAGACCACAAGGAGCATCTTTGGGACTAGAAACCCCAGTCCTTCCGGCCCAAGGTTGCTGTCCTCTAGTGGGATTTGAACCCCCGACCTTCTGGCCTGAAGTACCTTGCCCCAACCACTAGGCTACTCCTCCCTCCATTTGACCTTTTCAATGCCTCTTTGGAGTCTGGAATGGTGTCAGAGGACTGGAGAGAGGCACATGTGGTCCCTTTACTCAAAAGCTGATGTAGGGATGACATTGAGAACTATAGGCCGGTTAGTCTAACCTCTGTGGTTAGTAAATTATTGGAAAGGTTACTAAAGGAGAGAATAATGAGGTTTTTGGAGTCCAATGGATTGCAGGATCCAAGGCAGCATGCATTGACCAGAGGCAAGTCTTGTCAGACAAATCTGATAGATTTCTTTGACTGGGTGACCAGGGAAGTGGACTGAGGGAGAGCCCTAGATGTGGTGTATTTAGATTTCAGTAAAGCCTTTGACACCGTTCTGCACAGGCAACCTACAAAACAAACTGAGCACCCTAGGGATGGACCTTAAAGTTACTGATTGGGTTAGAAATTGGATGAGTGGGAGGTGACAAAGGGTACAGGTAAATGGAGCTCACTCTGAGGAGGAGATTGCCATTGATGTGCTGCAGGGATCTGTCCTTGTTCCAATTCTGTTTAACATCTTTGTTAGTGATATTATGGAAGGACTGTCAGGTAAGGTTTGCTTGTTTGCAGACACTACCAAAATCTGTAATAGAGTACACACCCAGGAAGGAGTCGATAACATGAGGAGGGATCTAGCTAAACTTGAAGAATTGGTCTACAATACGGCAGCTGAAATTTAATGCTAAAAATTGCAGAGTCATGCATTTAGGCTGCAAAAATCCAGAGGAGTTGTACAGTGTAGGGAGTGAGGTACTTCTGCCCACAAAAGAAGAGCAGGACCTGGGCGTAATTGTGACTGACAACTGCGAAAGCCAGAAGGATGCTTGGGTGTATAGGGTGAGGAATGGCCAGCAGAAAAAAGGAGGTGATGATGCCTCTATATAAGTTTCTGGTGCGATCTCATTTGGAGTATTGTGTGCAATTCTGAAGACCGCACCTTTAGAAGGGTATAGGCAGGTTGGAGTAGGTACAGAGGTTGGCTACTAAAATGTTTAGTGGTCTTTGTTATGAAGCATATGAAGACAGACTTAAAGATATTAATATGTAGACTTTAGAGGAAAGGTGGGATAGGAGTGATATGGCAGAGACATTTAAATACCAGTAGAGGAGGGTCTCTTAATTGCAGGCAAGCTCTGCTACAAGGGGACACAGGATGAGAGTGAAATGGGAGAGACTTGGATGTAATATGGGAAGAGTGGTAGATGCGTGGAATATTCTTAGTGGAGGTGGTGGACACAAGGACAGTATCTGAATTTAAAAAAACATGGGACAAACAGAGGATCTCTAAAGGTAAAAAGGAGACTATTGTAGTTGATATGAAAGGGCAGAATGGATAGGCCATGTGGTCTTTTTCTGCCATCATGTTTCTTTTAGTAGCTAATGTCTTTCAAAGCTCTTCCTCTTTTGGTGCACTCACAATTGTGTCTGATAGCTAAGAGTTAATGCTAAAAAAAAGGCTGGGATATGCATAAGGGTTGGAATAATCCTATAGACACCACAATATAGGGGCTGAGGTTCTGTGCACCAAAGAGCAGGATCTGGGGCCAATTGTAACCAAAAAAGTAGGTAAGGCAGTGGCAAAATCCAGAAGGATGCTTGAGTGTACAGGGAGATGTATGACCCATAGGAAGAAAAGGAGGTGATAACGCCTCTATGTAAGTCAGGTCAGACTTCATTTGGAGTGCTCTACGTGATTTAGGAGATCACACTTTTAAAAGGATAGAAAACAGTCTGTCCAAAGGGTAGCTACTAAAATAGTCCATTGTCTTTATTATAAAGCATATGGTGACAGATTTAAAGACCTAAATATGCATGCTTTCGAAGACAGACATGATAGGGGAGATATGATATAAACATTTTAAATACCTCCAAGGTATAAATACATAAGAAGGCAGGCCTCTTTCAAGGGAAATAAGCTTTAGAATGAGAGATGATAGGATGAGGGAGAACGGGGGTACGTTCAAGTGTACCATAAGGAAATGAGTGGTGGATGCATGGAACAGCTACCTAGTGGAGGTGATGAAGATGAGGATGGTCTATTAAGTGAAGAAAGTGTGGGACAAGCACAGAGGCTCTCGGAGGAAGAGGAAGAGATTGTAGAGCTTAATAGCTGCTGTGGATGGGCAGACGGGAAAGGCTGTATGATCTTTATCTGACATATTTTTTCTCGGTTTCTAATCCAGGGGTGTTACTATGTTTATCATCATTAAAACTCCCCAAAAAAAGGTATTCCAAATTTTGGGGTTGAAATTAATAAAGAAAATGTCTTTCAGGTGTTGGATTCTCAGAAGGCTGCAGTGAGTTTATTGGTTCTACATAGGAATAAAAATAGACACTGCAGGAGCTCTTCAAATTATATAGGCCTATTTCAAATGATGATAAAGGATTGCTTAACTTGAGTTCTGGTGACAGTGGGGTAGTGCTGAAGTCAGAGGAGGAACCCCTGAGCTGAAAAACACACTGCCTGGCAGAAGCTGTAGGGAAACAATGAAATATAGTGAAGCCTTGTAGAGTAATTTGAAAAGCTGCCTGAGAGTTCCTGGGACAAGTGCCAAGGTCACTGGCAAACCATAATAACAGTAGCTGGAAGTTCTTTGCTCTGTTCAGTCACCTAGCCTTCATTAATAAAGTGCTATCTTCCCTTACAAGCCTGCTGATTTATTTATGTTTTTTAAAGATGATTTGGAATAAATAAATGCTACATCTTGAAGAGAGATTTCCCTAAACGTCTTTTCTGCAGGAGCTCTCCGATACATTTAGTTTTGGCCAGTGGTTCTCATACCTGTCTTTGGTGAGCCTATAACCAGTTGGGTTTTCTGGATACCCACAATGGAGACTAGAATAACTCGTGCATACACGTGGATATCCCAAAAACTCAACAAGTTGTGAGCTCATCAGGAGGCCTTTGAGTGATTTAGTAAGGCATGTTAGCTTTCAAATGAAGAAGCAAAGAAGAGGGTGAGAGGAGTCTGAATAGAGGGACAAGAAAGAATGGGAGGGAGGGTAGGAGCAGACAGAAGAGAATAAGGGGGAGGAAAATAGGCGACTCGGGGCATCACACCCTCTCAAACACCACAGCCATTCTCTCACTCGCCAGGTAATCATAAATGTACACACACTTCGAACCCACTCACACAGGTGCAGCATATACATACTCCAAGCCCACCTCCATGCTTGTTGCCATCCCCTACTCATTCAAAACACACATATACCACATGCTGTCATATCCCCCCTCCCCTGCAGTCTTGCACACATAGCTCACTCTTGTGTATGCACTGGCTTAACCTTTGGCCGTCTCTTACTTTTGCCAGGAACAGTGCCTGTTCCTTCAATGACTCTCTTATGCTGATAACAAGGTCTACTTAGGGTCTCTCACTCACAGGTCTACTTAGGGTCTCTCACTCACACGGCTCATACTGAAAACGGGGCCCACCTGTACACATACAACTCTGGGTGCATGCAGGCTGGCAGCGACATGGTTTAGATGGACGCGCTGCCCCACTGTTACTCTTCTGACCTTTGATTAATGTTATTTGGAACATGATTATAATAAACAGCTGGGGGAGTCATTATACGGAAGGCTGACTTTTATAACCAAAATGGAAGACCATTTTAATCCCAGGTTTGTCATATTAGTTTTCTCTCTCTTTAAAATATGTTAACTTATGATTTGTACATATAGTTATATAATAATCTACAAATTTCTACAGTATTTACTGTTTCCTGTTATAAGGTGATTATCTCTTTGAATTACCATCAGTGATTAGAATGCTGCATTAAAATCACTGTGGCATGATTTTCTCTTAGAAATGTCTCTGGAGCGAAAGATGACTTTCTTAAATATATGAATTGAATATTGTGAGATACTCAACTTATTGTAAGAGGGGTGTAGGTATTTTTGTTTTGCTGTGTAATTACAAGTGAACTGCTACCGTCCAAAACTGGTGACTGAGCTCATTCCTACCACAGCAAGAGGGTCTCCTCAAGCCCCAGTAATTTATTACAGATTGTAAAGGTACCCCTCACCCTCCAAAAAACCAGGACTTTTGTAACTAGCATAGGGCATGAGGATGTGGCTGCCCCTACTGGCTTACTGTTGCTCAGTCCTTGCTAAGGGAGGTGCAGTGGAGCCTCCATTGTACCACGGCTGGAGAGGAGACACGGGAATCAGATGGTTGTTCTGAAGCTGAGTGCAAGAGCCAGGCTTCTTGCTATGCCATGCTGCTGGTGGAGCAGGGGGTACTTTGTGTGCTTCCGATGCTGTGGTTGGCACTGCTGCTTTCGGATGCTGCCTGGTTCCCAGGAACTGGCTGTAGTTTCGCAGGGGGACCTGAAAGTAATGAAATGAACATTAAAGTAGAAACTGCAACTTTTTACCCCTATGAGTGGAATCGGAGCTAATTATTACCCTTGTCCCTAAGATAAGCCATTCGTCTCTTGGATTCAACTGTTTTGACCTTATTGCCATTGAGACTTCAGGTACTTACGGGTATGGGAGTAAATGTACCAGAGCGCAGCCGTGAGCAGGGCGCCAGTCAGAAAGGCTCCAAAGGTGATGCTCAGTACGGCCACCATGCCAAGGCCAGACACTAGAGAGAGAAGTGCAGAAACCTGTCAGAAAACATGCCACACACCCCATCTGCAGACTCATTACCTTCTGATCCCCTTCCTGTGTGCAGACTCCCAATTCCCAAGTACAGGCCCTGTGCATACACCTCCGAGATCAAGGGCCTGCGTACACTCCCCTCAGAAACACTCCACACACCCCATCTGCAGACCCATTCCCTTTCGATCCCCTTCCTGTGTGCAGACTCCCCATTCCCACGTACAGGCCCTGTGCATACACCTCCGAGATCAAGGGCCTGCGTACACTCCCCTCAGAAAAACTCCACACACCCCATCTGCAGACCCATTCCCTTTCGATCCCCTTCCTGTGTGCAGACTCCCCATTCCCACGTACAGGCCCTGTGCATACACCTCCGAGATCAAGAGCCTGCGTACACTCCCCTCAGACCATGAAAAGATTTTTATTCACAATTTCATCTCCCACAACAACCTTCCTCTTCTTTTACTATGTACATAAATTTAAGTATTCTCTCTGAATACAGATTTTAAAAAAAATGTTGATGGATTTCTCATTGCAGCTTCTGCTCTGAAGGAGAATGCAGAAGATGGCGCTGAACACAGACGGAAACGTTCATTTTGCATGGAGAATGTTCCTGCTTGTAATAGCTTATGGTGTTTTACCCTTCCATGTTTTTTTTTCCTAAATTCTTTATTAAAAATCAAAAACAATAAGCTAATACGCACACAGTTTCATATAAATATGAAGTAACAATAACTAACAACTTAATGAGTAGAAGAAGCCTAAAGAATAAGATTTACTGTTAGGAAAGGAACAGGCAAGATCTCCAAGCCACTAAGGTATTTCTGTCTACTTTTTATATAGTTCATTACTTAGCTATGGTTTTGCTTTTCGATTTTCTACTAGCTCTTTCTACCTATATTGCTCTTTCATATTTTACTTTGTTATTTTTTTGGGGGGGGGGCTGGAAATCCACTTGGAAAAGAAATCCCAACTTTACCTTGCTTTCTCCAAAAGAGAACAATGTGGCAAATTTGTTTTTTGCCTTCCTATATGGCCGTCTGTTAGTAAATTACTGCAATGTTTGCCCTTTTAGCTTTAGAATATCTCTACCTCCTCTATTTTTCCCCATTTGGCCTTCATAAAAATAAATTTATTTATTTAACTGTTTTATAGAGAGGCAAAGCGGTTTACAGTAGAACTTGAACAGTAGACTTTTACATAGAATGCAAAGTACACTTAACTTTCAAGAGTTAACACAGAACATGAGATAACGTGAGTAGAGTGGGGAAACATATCAACAGATTTGGGATAGTCTTCAAGTCCGATGTGGTCCACAGGCCCTTGGACACTTAAAAACTCTCCAATCCTACCCCTCGCTCATCAGTGCATGACCGTATTTGGTCATATAGTCTTCCTAAAACACACCCAATAGGCTTCAATTAAATGGAACTCCTACTTGGTTTTCTTTTCATAATACAACAGCTCTTTATCAGATTCAATAATCAAAATTGATATTGTTCTATGCAATAGTTGTAGTGCCTTAATCCTAATGGATTCTAGCAAAATACGACCTGTAACACAGGAACGCCTACTTTCCCAAAAGATACTCCTGCAAAATGCCCTTTCTGCTTTGGTAAATGACGATGCTCCCATACTAGAATCTGAAGTGAATTTAGGGAAGGTGAGTGACACAGCAGGATCTCAAGCCAAATTGTTAGCGAAATCGGAGAGAAAAGTAAAAATTCTAACAATGATGTTATTATCCTTCTGGGAACAAATGATTGGGCTAGAAACAGCACCTCCGTAGTGAAAATAGACTTCCAAATGTTGGGAGACAGGCTTAAACCCATGGTTGACATGATAGCATTTTCAGGCAAACATGCTACTTGGTTATAAGAAAGGAAAAGCGAGGCTGTATCATACAAGCACATTTAATATATGGCTCCAAACCTAGTGTAAACAAAAAAGGTTTTAGATACAGAGGCAGCTGGGGCAATAGATGGAACAACAAAAAGTTTTGTTGTAATGATGGACTACATTTTTTTTTGTTGCAGGAAAAAGGATCCTAAATAAAAAAAAAAATTCAAACAATACATGGACAGGTGTTTAAACTAGAGGAAGGGGTGGCAGATGGAAGAGAATGAGTTTAGGATGTCATCCTTATGAAAAGTATTACAGTAGTGGAGGGAAAAAATCGATCATCAACTATAACTCACTCATCAGTCAGAAAGAGGAAGAGGAGACCAGAATAAAAACTACAAAATAAGGTTTAAGGTTTATTGCATTTGGTCAACTGTAACTCGCAAAATAAATATGGAAAAACACCCAATCGTAAACAACCCCCCCCCCCCCTTACATCTATATCATCTTGACCATACAGGTTGGACATAAACAAAAGACCAGGTTCAGATCCTACTGGTACTCCTAGTGGTCTTGGGCAAGTCACTTAACCCTTTAATGCCTCAGGTACAAACTTAGTTTGTAAGCCTTCTGGTACAGGGAGATACCTTCTATACCTGATTGTTATTCACCTTGAACCACTATTAGAAAGAAAAGAGCTAAATACTACTAAATAAACAAATCAATTAGGGATAACTAGAAACATGGAAAAATGAGAGCAGATAAAGACCATACGGCCTATCCAGTCTACTCTTCCATACCAGCTACAAAGCTTTACAGTCCCTTTTATCCCTTCGAGATCCTCTGTGTTTGTCCCATGCTTTCTTGCATTCAGATACAGTCCTCATCTTTACCACCTCCACTGAGACTATTCCACTCATCCACTACTCTTTCCATAAAGAAAGATTTCCTCAAATTACTCCTGAGTTTAGTACGTGCAACTAATACAGTTGCATTTACTAAAAACATCCTAATTATCCCTTCCTGCTTTCAGACCATAGAGAGTACAATTCAATAAACGAGACGATGCAGTGCAATTCCTCCACACAGTGAGACCACCACAACTATAATTAGCAATCAACGTGTAACTGAAGTCATTAAAGACATGACAGAACAAACGGGCCTTAAAAGCGGTGGATAGCTTCTCTCGGCTCCAATGTCTGGGGGGAAACCATTCCACACCGAGGAGCCAAAAATGAGAGAGAGGATTTCTTTGTCATTTCAAGGCAAATGTCCATATGTTTGAAGGCAGGTGAAGCTGACAGATGTGCATGATCTAAAGGGGCAAATTGAAGTGTGCAATATCAACAATGATGTCATCTAATGTGGTTTCCTTGTGCAAAATGCATGATGGGTTAGAGCAGCATTTCCCAAAGGGTCGCAAAATCCTCATTTGGATTTGTGGCTGCATGTTTGGTTTGGGATGAGATGAATCCTGCTTTCAGCCACCTCATGTCAAATTCAGCCTACCACTGTTAACAAAGATAGTACTGGCATGTGGGCCTTTCTGATAGAAGTGCAAGCATGCCTCTAAGACCCTGCTGGCTCTCCCTGTCCTGCCTCTGATGCGACAAGTATACATCAGAGAGGGTAGGACAGGGAGCAGGCCGTCTGGGTCTTAGAGGCATACGTGTACCTCTAAGACCCTGCCGGTTCTCCCTTGTCCCGCCTCCTCAGATGTCGGAGAGGGCCAGCAGGGTCTTAGAGGCAGGCATACGCATGTTTCTATCAGAAGGTCCCGTGCTTGTGCCATCTTTAATTAGAGCTGGCAGAGAGGAGAGCATAAAGTTCTGATATGTGGGTTGGGAGGTAGTATCAATGCACAACAAGGGGAAGGAAGAAAACCAGGAGATCCTTGACAAGGGGGGGGGGGGAGGGATATGCTGGACATGTGGTTGAGAGACATTGGGTGACAGAGGGGTGGATGCTGGACATGGGGGGGCATAAGGAGGCAGAGGAGTGATGTTGTGCAACAAGGGGGGGCATAGGGAGACAAAGGGATGATGCTGGACATTGGGGGGGGGGGGGCATGGGGAGACAGAGAGGTGATCTAGATATGGGAGGGAAGGAAGGGCCAAGGGAGATAGAGATAGTGAGTCTAGGGAGAGACATAAGGGAGATGCTGGACGTGGGGAAATAGAGCATGTGGGGGAGATGCTGGACGTGGGGAAATAGAGCATGTGGGGGAGATGCTGGACGTGGGGAAATAGAGCATGTGGGGGAGATGGTGGACGTGGGGAAATAGAGCATGTGGGGGAGATGCTGGACGTGGGGAAATAGAGCATGTGGGGGAGATGCTGGACATGGGGAAATAGAGCATGTGGGGGAGATGCTGGACGTGGGGAAATAGAGCATGTGGGGGAGATGCTGGACGTGGGGAAATAAAGCATGTGGGGGAGATGCAGATGTGAGGGAGAGAGAGAAGGAGAAGAGGTTGGGCTAGGAGGGTTAGAGAGGACAGACACTGGGCAGGGAGGGGAAGAGAGCGGGTGAAGACATTGGATAAGATTGAGAGAGAGGGGGAAGGGGAGATGCAGATTTGGGATGGGTGGGGAGTTAGTAAAGATGGGAATAAAAGATTGGGGGGAGAGAAGTGGCAGATAGGACGCAGAATTCAGACACGGGGACCAAGGCAATCAGAAAATTTTAAAATAGCCAGACCACAATGGTAAATAACTACCGGACTATGTCAATTTATGGATTTGATATGTGTCATCTTTATATTTTGCACAGCACAGGGGGAGCTGCATCAATGTATTTCTTTGGTGTTGTGCTGCATGCAGAGTATGGCTTCTTAAGGTTTCAGTTTAATTTTTGTCTGTGAGAAGGTGCAGGACTGGGGAAGATGCTAGGCCAGCGAGGAGGGGAAAGGAAGGTTGGATGGCGGACCACCAGAGAAGGGGAAATAGGGAGGATGCTAGACATGAAGGGGGATGGAATAGGTTGTATGGCAGGGAGATGCCTGACGTGGGGGTGGTATAGGATAGGGAGGCAGAGGAGATGTTGGACAGGGAAGGGAGGCAGATAGGAGATGCTTGATATGGGGGGGGGGGTACTGGGCAGGGAGACAGGAGATGCTGGATATGGGTAGGAAAATCACTGGTGAGACAGAGGAGATGATGGATTTTGTAGAGGAACTTGGGAAACAAATGAGATACTGGATATGGGAAAAGAGGACTAGGGAAACACAAGAGATACCAGTCATGGGGGAAACTATGCAAACAGGAGATGCTGGAATGGGAAGTAGGGAGATGTCTGACATTGGAGGGGGGAGTTACTGGGGAGGTGAGAGAGAAGAGATGCTGGACATGGAGGGTGCAACAACTGGTGAGACTGAGCATTAAGGCAGGGCTAGGGAGACACAAAAGATACTGGTAAGGGGGGGAGGGAACTAGGGAGACAGAAGTGATTCTAGGTATGTGTTGGGAGTAGGGAGGCAGAAAAGAGCTAATGAAACATGGAAGAGAGAGAGAGAGACCCTGGATAGGGAAGTTGAGAGAGGAAAGAGGGAATATGCTGGGCACAGGGGCAAAGTTAGTAAAAGACTGGACAACAAGAGGCTTGGGCAAGGGAGGGATGGATGAGGGAAAGTGATAGCTGCGGGTAAATGTAGTAAACAGTGGGAGACTGACCAGATGGTAAGAGGAAAAGGAAGAAAACTGAAAATAAAGATAGTGTTACAGAGGTGAAGACAGGAGAAAGAAGAAATGGCAAGCAGACAGATGACCCTAGAAAAAAAGAGTTAAGAGAAGACAGAGAAAAGCAGAAACCAGAGCCACATGATTATAAAAAATGGCCAGAAAACAAGGTAGAAAAAAGAATTTTATTTTCTATTTGGTGACTGGAATATATGAGCTTTGGGAATGTACATCTGCCAGTACTGGTGATAGGGCTGGGGACCAACTCGGGGTAAAACTTTAGGAGCGGGGACCTCAATGCCCATTAGCAAGCTGTGCTTTCTTCAGTTTCAGACATACACATGCTGTCCCTGATCACTTATCCCTCACATCTGTACACACACACATCCATACACATGCACGCATGCACACACACACTGCCTCCCAAATGCTCAACCCCCACACTCAGGGCCAGCGTTAAGGGGTGGCAAACAGGGTAATTGCCCTAGTCCCCCATGCCAAAGGGGGCCCCGAGTCTACCTCAGGCTGCAGGAGGCATAGCTTGCAGGTGGGCTTTGGACCCTCTCATCAGTTTCTGCCTGGGTCCCCTGCCTGTCTAACACCAGCCCTGCGCACACTGCAAATCTTCAAGAAGCTGTATCATAACTTCGAAACTCATATGCACTAGGCATGTTGAGTACATTGAATAATTACTTTAAAAAGCATAGATTTATATGTTTATATTTATGTTATTTGAGTAATAATTTTATTTGATTGGTATCCAAGGTCACATGAATTTTCCTCTGCTAAAATGGGATCACACTAGAACAAAGTTTGGGAAGCACTGGATTAGAAAATGATTTTGAATGGAATTCTAACTCCATTTGATAGCCGGTGTTGCTTGTAAAGCAGTCATGTAACATGGGTAAACCTATTTACCCCATACAGTAACTTCAGTGTCTTATTCTGAATAGTTTTGATTCCTTTCAATAAAGCCTCCACAAACCAGCAAGAAGGAAGTTGCAATAATCAACTCAATTAAATGACTAGTGTTTGAATTGGGCATTGACTATTCTTCCTCTCTATCATAAAGTGAACTGCAGAAATTCTCCTGAGATAAAGGAATGAGGAATGGACAAAAGAGGAAATGTGTTTCTCTAAAAAGAGAAGTGAATCAAGTTTCACTGCTAATTCTGTTACTGCGTCTTTGACCATTCGTGGTAAGCTCCGAATTCTAGGGGCTAAGGTAGGTATGCTGTCTCCATGTGGAAACCAAATGGCCTTGGATTAATTAAGGTTGAGTTTTAGCTTATACGCCTCTAACCAATCAGCTGCTCCATCTAAACAATTCCACTGGTCAACATTGAAATCGTTACTGATTTTAAAAGGCCCTAATCTGTAGTATCTTGGTGAGCTGAATATGAATATAACATTAAAAAAAATTATTGGCTCTCGCTTTGAAGATATTGCATGTAGTTCATTTTTGACGTTTCACCGTGTAAATTTCTCCAGTAGGACATCAACAACATCCCAAATAAGCCTTGAATGATGTAATATTGCATCACATTGCATAATGCAAGCATGCACACATCATCCAGAGTTGATTGCATCATTTTCTGATGCAATGCAATACTACTGCCAGATGGCTGCTGAAGCCATCAGACGTCAGCAGTATACTAAACTCAGTTGGAAAGGTTGAGCATTTAAAATATTTCAGACTGTGTGTGAGACAGTTTAAGCTACTGTTACATGTTACTTTTATTAAACATATAATTTTAGCCATTTAGGTACAATACAGAACAGTAATGCTGCGAAAGTGCGTTAATACCATTGACAATTTCTGCTACATTTGTGGGGAAGTGACATTTACCAACCAGAAGAAAAGTATCACTTCTCAATTGAAGAAGGCATATCATCTTTACTTCAGATGCAAGATTGGTGACCAAGACAAGCCTTGGGCCCCGCATATATGCTGTGCTACATGTACAACACAGCTTTCACAGTGGTTGAATTGCAAAAGACCATCAATGCCGTTTGCAGTCCCCATGGTGTGGAGAGAGCCAAGCAACCACATAAATGACTGTTACTTCTGCTTGGTTCCTCCTCTTTCCAGCGGAATAACTAAGCAAAAGAAGTCAAGCATAGTCTACCCAAACATTCTGTCTGCATTGAGACCAGTTCCACATGGTGAGGGATTTCCTATTCCAGAACCTCCATCAGAATATTCTCTTGATTCATCTGATGAGGACAAGGGTGAGCCGACCTGTTCTTCTCCTGGTCCGTCAGCATGCAGTGACCCAGATTTTCACTGGGATGCATTGGAGTGGAGGAGTAGCCTAGTGGTTGGGGCAAGGTACTTCAGGCCGGAAGGTCGGGGGTTCAAATCCCACTAGAGGACAGCAACCTTGGGCTGGAAGGACTGGGGTTTCTAGTCCCACAGGTGCTCCTTGTGGTCTTGGGCAAGCCACTTAACCCTCCATAGCCCATGTTCCCTGTAAAATAGTTATCTCCAAGTTATAATGCCCTGTTCAATGTAATTTCAGTTTGTTCAATGTAAACCGCTCTGATGCAGAATAGCACGGTATATAAGAGAATATAAATAAATAAATTATCAACTCCACACAGAATAACACAGGAAGAACTAAATGACCTGGTTTGTGATTTGGACTTATCCAAGAACAAGGCAGAATTGCTAGGATCAAGACTCCAACAATGGAATCTTCTAGAAGATGTCAATGTTACTCCATATCGAAACCACCACCAGTAGTTGGAGCCTTTCTTCAGAAAGGAAAGTAATCTGGTATTCTGTTCCGGTATTGAAAGCCTCACGAATGCCTTAAAAATCACTCATGACCCACAAGACTGGAGACTATTTATAGACTCTTCGAAACTGAGTCTGAAGGCTGTGCTTTTGAACAATGGAAACCGTCTACCATCTATTCCAGTAGCGCATGCCGTCCACATGAAAGAGACATACGATAACTTAAAGCATCTACTGACTTCCATTAACTATAACAAGTACAGCTGGCACCTCTGTGGTGACTTGAAGGTAGTTGCCCTTTTAATGGGACTGCAGCAGGGATATATAAAATACATGTGTTTCTAATGTGAGTGGGATAGCCGAGCAAGGGATTGGCACTACTTGCGGAAGGAATGGAATCGCAGACAAAATGTAACAGTTGGAGAGAAGAATATCCAACACTCAGCTCTGGTTGAGGCTCACAAAATCCTGCTACCACCCCTTCACATCAAACTAGGTTTGATGAAAAACTTCATGAAAGCCATGGACCGCACTTCGCCAGCTTTCCGATACCTGCATGAAAAATTCCCTCGACTCAGTGAAGCAAAGATTAAAGAGGGAGTTTTTGTGGGTCCTCAGATTTGAGAGCTCTTCAAAGATGACCGGTTCAACAACTTGCTGCAGGGTGATGCGAAACAAGTATGGAATGCTTTTTGCCTAGTGTCAACAAACTTTCTCGGGAATGTTAGGGCAGAAAACTACAAGGAACTAGTAGAAGACATGCTGATGCAGTATCAGAAACTTGGCTGCAATATGTCTCTAAAGATCCATTTCCTTGATTCCCATCTCGATTTCTTTCCTGACAACTGTGGCATGGTTAGTGATGAACAGGGTGAACGTTTTCACCAAGATATCGCAACGATGGGGCAAAGATACCAGGGAAAATGGTCCACTACAATGTTGGCTGACTACTGCTGGACACTCCCCAGAGAAGCTCCCGAACAGCTGTACAAGAGACAGGCAAAAAAATCTAAGAAGTAGTCTATGACTTGTTTTTTTACAGGTATTAACTGAAGGCCTATTATATTTACTATTGACATGCATTTCGTGATGTAAACATTAATTTTTGTAGATTACAAAAAAACTAGAGCCAACTTTGCAATTTCACTGTCATAATCATGTTCAGCATATAAAAATTGATAAGAAATGACTATTTTTATTTCAGTAACATGATTTTTGTAAAAATTGTTGACCAGTGTTATTTATGAAAGTGCATCTTCTCTTTCCAACATGATCCACAGCACTTCCTCTTTTCCCCACACCCGCTGCATTTCAGTGGCTTTAACGGTGGTTTTGACATAAAGAGATATACCTCCCCCTTTTATGCCCCTTCTAAAAAGAAGAGCTGGGTTTCACTGGTACATTGTTGAGTTGGTTTAGGTCATTTTCAACAGAAAGGATTAGTCATATCTGGAATTTGTCCCTATCCTCATATAAACCAGTGCTTTGTGAGGGTGCCCCCATGGTTCCATCTCATCACCCACATTATTCAATCTTTATATTTCCCTTTTACCCTCTTGCAGGGCTTAGTGGTGGCCACCTTTTCATAAGCTTATGAAAAAGCCCTGCAAGAGGGTAAAAGGGAAATATAAAGATTGAATAATGTGAGTGATAAAATGGAACCATGGGGCACCCTCACAAAGCACTTTCATTGACATTTTTATAATCTAGAGATTTCCAACTCAGAAGAACTGGATGGAGATCTGATCAATGATATTGTAACGATGGGGATGAAGCGAGAGGATATCATCCTGAGAGCCTTAAATCTACTGATATGGACTGGAGTATCCCAACTGCAAATCTGGAAAGAAGTAAAAAGATTGTGAATGACTTACCCAGGGTTTGACTCAGACAAATGGTGTTGGAGCCCACCAGGGAAGGAGAGATGCTGGATCGAGTACTCAAAAATGGAGAAATTGTCTTATGTACAAGTGGGTGCTCACTTGGGCAGCAGTGATCATCATACAGTATGGTCTGATACAAAAGCTAAGGCAGAATCCACATACATCAAACTCAAAGTCCTGGATTTCAAACATGACTAGTAAAATGGGGAAGTATCAGAAAGAGAGCTGGCAGTTTAGGAGGTAACATGAAATGAAAATACAGTGGGCTAAACTGAAAGAAGGGATAAGAACGGCAACAGATCTTTATGTAAGGAAAGGAGATAAAAGCAAGAGGAAAAAGGAAATATGGTTCTTCAAAGGGACTGTAAAACTAAATGCAAAATTTGTAGCATTGACAAAATACAGATCATAAGAAGAGGAATGGAGAAAAGAATATTGGATAAAGCTTAAAGAGGCAAGGAAAGAAATCAGGATGGCAAAGCATGGGTAGAAGAAGAAAAAAAGGGCTAAAGATGTAAAGTGAGCTGGTGAGACTTTTACAGGTATGTCAGGGAGAGGAGGAAGGCTAGATGCAACTGTAAGACTCAAAGGTGCTAAGAATCGATGTGCGGAAAGTGGCATGCTAAACAAATAATTCTGTTTGGTGTTTATGGAAAAAATCCTTGGGAAGGACTGTAGATGACTGACGAAGATGCATGTGGAAGTGGAATAGATACCACATCATTCACTGCAGGATCGGCACAAGGAGAGGAGGCACCCTAGTGAACCTCATCCCTTGCACACAACCCCTTCGGCACCCATTGCTGCTGCTGACACTGACACCGCCGCCCCTCTCCGGAACATGTACAGCAATGGCCACAAGCACCCTGCGGTGCTTGCCTTTAAACTTTGGCACTGCTGCGCGGTTTGCTTCCACCCCATCTCCAATGCCTGATGCCGACTTCCTGTTTGCCGCAGGAAGTCGGCATTGGAGGGGTGGAAGCAAACCGCCCCACAGCGCTGAAGTTTAAAGGTAAGCACCGCGGGGCTGTTTACGGCCTTTGCTGCCACTGCGTATCCTGAGGGGGGTAGCGGCGGCAATGGCCACCCCCAGAGGGCCAGCACTCTAGGCGACCACATAGTTCGCCTAATGGTAGTACCAGCCCTGAGCCATAAAAGAAAGTGTTTGAGCAACTTGCAGAAATAAATTGGGCAAAGTTATGAGACTGGATGAGATACATCCCAGGATACTAAGGGAGCTCAGAGAGGTGCTGGCAGGTCCTCTCTAAAGGATGTGTTTAATAGATCCTTGGAGATGGGGGGAGGTTGCTTCTCTCTATGTCCTTCTCTTCAATAGCCAATTCCAGACCTCAATCCTTTCATCTTGCTGCTCCTTATGCCTGGAACAAACTACCTGTATCTTTATGTCAGGTTTCATCTCTCCCCCTTTTCAAATCGATGCTAAAGGCTCACCTCTTTTGGATCTTAATCCTTTGTTCTCCTTCTATCTCATTACCCTTTCCTACTGTACTCTTGTTCTCATCTATTGTACTGTCCTGTCTGTCTTGATTAGATTGTAAGCTCTGATTTGCAGAGACTGTCTTTTATATGTATCTGTACAGCGCTGTGTATGTCTTGTAATGCAATATAAATGATTAATAGTAGTATTTATTTAGACAGTTTTGTATACCAGCTTATCCTTCAATCAAAGTGGTCACAACACAATTGGGAGATACATTTAACACAAGGGGATATAAGACACATACACTAATACTTACAGGGAACATGGGCAATGGAGGGTTAAGTGGCTTGCCCAAGACCACAAGGAGCACCTGTGGGACTAGAAACCCCAGTCCTTCTGGCCCAAGGTTGCTGTCCTCTAGTGGGATTTGAACCCCGACCTTCCAGCCTGAGGTAACATGCCCCAGCCACTAGGCCACTCCTCCCTATGGTAATAGTAGTAGTAGAAATTTCGGGACTGGAGAAGGTACCTCTCCACAAAAGTGGTTACAGAGAAGAGACTGGAAAGTACAGGTGAGTAACCTTAATTGGTGATGAGACACTGCCGAAAAATAAGTTAGGGAACTGTTTACAATTCAGTAGGGTACAAGAACCAAGGGAATATGATGTTGTCAAAGGTAGATTGGTTTCTTTGGGGCAACCACAGAGCTAGATTGAGGGCATGCACTAGATGTGGTCTACTTAGATTTATTTATAAAATGTGTATTCTGTCTATTGTCAAATCCTAGATGGCTTAAAAAATAATGTTAAGTACATAAAATATCAAGGGCCCAATATTCAAAAGGCATTTACACGGCTTACAGACGTGTAAACCGTATAAATGCAGCTGAATGGGATGTTCAGTGGTATTAACAAGGTTAGTGTCGCTGAATATCCCCGATTATCTCCCCTATACGCCTCGATGCTAACCACTTAACATCGGGGTATGCCATGGGTGTTTTGGGGTGGAGCAGAGGCAGCAACAGTCGCTAACTGGGTAGTGGCGATATTGCATCGCTACACAGCAACCTGCGGGTAAAACTAGGCGAAGCAAAAGCTGGCCTAGTTTTACTGCCAGGAGCTAACCGGGCGGCGGTGCAATATTGTTGCTACCCGATTAGCTCTGCAGCTCTGGGCATGTGCGGCGATCCTGGATATTCAACGCCAGGGCCGCATATGACCTCGGCTTTGAATATTATGAGATAGACGTCGGTGGGAACAGCTATGCACGTAGTGGTGCATAACCGGCTCAGTTCAGTATCAGGCCCCAAGTGTCTTACCATCATCACACAAATCATTTCAGGTACACATCACCAGGCAAAGTCAAAACATTAATCAGCGTAAACTTCCAGACGTAGCTGTTTCCTATAGCCTTTCATATCAGCCAAGAATTATAAAACTTGAGTCAGTGTGTTTGAAAGATTTGGTCCAATAATGGAGCGTGCTCTATAATATGGCTGTGCAGAATGTACACTTAGATTGATATGCTAATAATGACGAAGTTATGTGAAGCACGTAGTCTTGCAAAGAAACCAAAAATGTTTAAATTTTATGCGTTCATTGATTGAGAGCCATGAGACTCTTCATAACTGGAGTAATAATGCTTCATCAGTTTCATACTGTTCCTCAAAGGAGACTCACGAATAAACTGAGCAGCCTGAGGATGGAACTGGATCAGAAACTGATGGACTCACACATGAGAGAGGGTGGTGCTAAGTGGAATTCACTCAGAGGAAAGAAAGGACTGATTCTGTTCAATATCTTTCTGAGCGATATTGCTGAAAATGTTTGTCTTTCTGCAAATGACACAAAGATTGGCAACAGAGTGGACACGCTGGAGGGAATAGACAATATGAGAGGTGATCAACAAAAGTTAGAAGCATGGGCTTATTCTTAGAATTTGGGATGCAGAAATCCTTAAGAACCGTGGGGGTAATTTTATAAGGGTCACCTACTATTATGCAAGTAAATGACGGTATGTTAATGACTTAGGCATGTAATGTGGTTGGTCACTATTCGTGCGCGTGACGGACTGACGAGTGTACTTTCACTGTAAGCGTGCACATGAGCAGAGTGTAAATTTACATGCATAAAAGTTATAAAATACTATAAAATGTGAGTTCTTGAAAAATCTAGGCACTGGCATTTACACCAGTCATAAAGCAGGCATAAGTGTAATACACATCTAGTCTGATGTGTGCTTTTGACCACTTACACCCCTGTTTTATAAAGAAAAGTAAGTGCTTTATAAACTAGGTGTAAACATGCATTAATAAAATTACCCTCCGTATGTGCTAGGGCGGCTGGTGTACACGGAGCAGGAGAGAGACCCCAGGGTGAAACTGTCGGAGGATCTCGAGATGGTGAAACAATGCGACAAGGCGGTGGCTAAAGCTGGAAGGATGCTAGGCTGCATAGAGAGGGGCATAACCAGCAGAAAGGAGGGTACAGGTAATTTGTGAGGCTTCACTTGGAGTACTGTGTTCAGTGTCAGAAGCCATATCTTGATAAGGATATAAAAACTTTAAATGGTTTAGAGGAAAGCGACCAAACTTATATAGGGCCAGAAGGTGTATTACATGAAAGATATAAATGAACAAGCAAACCTTTTCCAAAGACGTGAGTGATCAAAAGATTTTCTTAAGATTAAATAAAACTAATTCTCAGCACAGATCCTGCCGTGACTGTGGAGACAGGGTATTCATTTTCACTTATATGTTATTGTTACTTATTTTCTGGTTTTATGGATCACATTGTCTTGTTTTTGCCTTATTTGTTTATGTATTATGCTTCCTTTATAGATGCAATTAGGACCTGTGGTATATAAGAACAATAATAATAAGGGGTTCTTTTAGAAACCTTATTCATGATTTACACATATAAATACAAGTGTAAGTCATATCCACGTGGAAATGGTCATTTTAGAAAGGGCCCAAATCGCGTCTGTTGCATGGAGGGAGGTGTGGCCAGGGCAGCACTATTTTCTACATTCATCCCCGATTTAATATAGGGGATGCTAGAGTAAGACTAAAATTGCTACATCCCCCTCTAAAATGGACATAGGTTTGCAAACGTTCTCACTTGGGGATGTCACTGCAACCACAGAAAAATCCAAGGTATCAATGTTCCTGTTTAATGTACATTACCAAGTTTAAGTTACAATGTAAACCGCTTTGACTGAAATGATAAAGCAGTATGGAAAAAAATCCTGTTAAATAAATAAATGAACTGCCTTTCTAAAATGTGAATCTAGTTTCTGGATCTACCATCTAGGGGAGGGCCGGCACTAGTTCTGTCATCAGACATTATCAATCGAACGTGGCTGCATACCCCAGCTGACTATGGAGAACCCCTGCTACAGATAAGCAACCATGCTTTCCCCCACTACCTCCAAGCACCCAGCACCCTTTCCATGAAGACGCATTTCCTGATATTGCTTTTACCTTCTTGCAGCTTCATGCCATGTCCCCTTGTTTTATAGTGTTCCCGTATCTGCCTTTCAGCGCTGATGCAAGACCATTGGGTACTCTAGGCAACCCTCAATCTAGCCCCCCTCCCTCCCCCCTTATCGCCACTGCTGCCGCATCTCTCTTCAGCACCAGCGGTTGAGACTAAGATAATATAACATGCGCTTGTGCGCTGCGCTGTGAAATTCCAGCCAGGGCTGGATTTAAAGCAAAACCAGACAACAGATCCCAGAGTGCAGGAAGGGGAGACATAGGGGGTCGGAAATCTCATGGTTTGTAAAGCCAGAAGAGGAGCCGGAGGCATGCTGTAGTGCCACAGTGGCAGGAGTTTGAAGCAGTGCATTCACCTGGCCGTAGACGAAGCAGCGGCAGGCTCTCCTTCAGCCTGAGTATTTGCTACCCTATTTGCCTATACCCAAATTGGGGCCTGAGTCCAGCCAGCCCTGCCCCTTGTTTAGTTTCTACATTTATTTCTTATCCTGTCCTTTGCTTCCTGTTGGCATTGGAGGGGGTACGAGCGGCTGCACTTTTAGAGGCTTCCCTCCTTGCTATTCTACTTTCATGTCTTATGGCCATTGCTGTCGCCGCCGGCCCCAGAGACATATATACAGCAGCAGTAACGGGAGGGGCGGGAGATCAGAGGCTGCCACTACAAGGGCTTTTTCAAGGGCATTTTCTGCTGCCCGCCAAAGCTTGACGCTCTAGTCAACCGCCTAGTTCACTTCATGGTACTGATGGCCCTGGTGCCTTTATATAATAGGCTTACAGTAGCACACAAACTGACATCTGCATACAGCAGGCACAAACATGTGCATTTTATCAAGTAAATGCGTACGTTACAGTTCTGCCTTAGCTCCACCGAAACACAGTTCCCAGGAATGTCAGACTGTGCAACAGCAGAATGCATGCTGGTACGTGAGTATTCACCGCACAGTGTTATAATAACCATCTTCCATAAGTCAAATGCGCTTCACATGTGGAAAATGGTTTATAGAATGACCCTCACTAGCGTAATTCTAGAAGGGTCGCCTAGTTTAATGCAAATATTTGGCACCTATTCTATAAAGTAACAGGGGCAGAAGTGGTGAGATACGTGTGCTATATCTAGGCGCGGCCACTTACACCAACCCTAGACTTGGTGTTAATGCTGATGACTAGATTTGCAGACAACCCGCATAACTTATAGTATTTTACAGTTTAAGCAGTTACAGAATAGTGCCTGTCTCAATTCCGCAGCTCGATATAGAAATTATCTCCAAAGTGTTCACGGCTTTTAAATAGTGAAGGGCCTGAATCCAGAACTTGGGACCCCAACTAATGATTTCCAGTGCACAAATGACTTAGAGAAGCATGACCAGACCATGTTCTGCCCTCTGGTAGGACAGACTGGGCAGCTACACCCCATCTGGCACACCTTTGAGTTGTGGAGCAAAGAATAAAACATTTATTTCCTTTCTGATGCATGACCATGTCTCCATATTCTGTGAGCCCCACTGTCTTTCAAGGGGTGTCAGAAAGCTTCTGCCAAGCTCCTCATGTTTTAAGGCAATATTAAAGTCGGGGACATTTCCCGAAACATGCACATCGTGCATTTACGTGACTGCATTTTTGATGAACATTCTCACTGCTTTGAGATAAGTATTATCACATATTTAAATGTACTAATTTAAAAAAACGTTTCTTCTATGAACCTTTGTTGATTAAAATGGACATTACCGCCTGGTGGGGGTGAGATGTGATTCTCCCCTCCCCCGGTACTGTCCAACAAAACGTTAAAAGGTTCTGTGGGACAACTTCAGGTATACGTTGTTTGGCAAACAAAAAGTTGAATAAACACTAAAAAGAAAAAAAAAAGAGAACCACTGCTCTGGTGCAGCATTTTGTTTAGGATTTTCCCCCCTGATGCAGAAAGCAAGCTAATGTGGGAAAATCCTGAGCAAAAGCACTGCGCTAAACCATAGCGCAGTGGACATGCTAATTGCATGCAAGGGAGTGAATATTTAATTGCTCCGGATGTAAAAAATTGCGCTGACATTTAGAGATTTTTGCTCTACTCTTAACCATGGATCATTATGGCAGCTTCCAACAGGCGTAAAGTTGCAGCAGTGAGCAAAAGGATCATTCGAGGTGAAGTGATGAAGTATGACACTTTACCTCAGATGATCTGATCATCCCCACCCCTGATCCCTTCAAAGAATCATTAGTGTCCCCAGTGTCCCCCTCCCTCTCCCCCCCCCCCATACCCACACTGAATAAACAGTGGTGGCCCCATCCCCCAACTTTGATTTACAATAAAACATTGGTGGCCTCTATCTCTCCCCCCCCCACACACATTTTCTCTCAAAACACAACTGCAGTTACCACAACCATCCCCTCCCCCTCCCAAAGTACTGTAAATGCGATGGGAGGTAGGAGCCTTATTCAAACTGACAACGGTCAATCTGCAAACTAAGGCAAAAATTGCCTTATTTGGCAGACTAATTCCCCCCCCCCACCCCACTCCACAGTGGATCCCTGGGGTGTACCGTGTGAGGTCAGAAGATTTATTGACCCAGCACACTGTATCCCAGGATGCACTGCATAGGGTCAAGTGCCACCATTTTGAAAACTGGTACCAGGGAAGCAGGAGGGCATGGGCAACGCCAGGGCCGGCCCGTCCATTGAGCGAGAATGTTTTTTGCACAGGGCCCCGCGTTTCAGGGGGCCCCGCACAAAGAACATTCCGCTTTAAAAGTAAAAAAAAAAAAAAAATGCTGGTTGCTGCCGCCGCGGCAGCAGCGGCAGAATCGAGTGTCCCACAGGGCCCCCCCCTGCCCAGCAGAGCACTCCCTCTCTCCCTCCCTCCCTGCCTGCCTGCTTGCCTCAGAGCCGCGAAGGGAGAGCTTCTCCCTCGCGACTCTGTTAAGCCTGCCGGGGCAGATGGGAAATTTCCCATAAGCCCCAGCGGGCTTAACAGAGCCGTGAGGCCACTGTTCCCTCTAAGCTGTGCGTGTGTGCGCGCGCACACAACTCGCCGAGCGAGCGCACATACTTTACAATAGAGCGCACAAAAATTATGGCTCTGATTCTGAGAGAAAACAACACAGACGTCTTAAAATTTAAAAGTTATGATTGTAATTACTAGAAATTTCCCGCTTCATTTAGTAATCGTCTATTTTCATTTAATTTGATTAAAATCAGTGTGGTGTACATACTGTATTCTGATGTGTAGTCAAATTTTAAAGTATATAACTCCGAGTGTCGTTATGTGGCGCACAAAAATTTAACCTTCCTTCAAAAGCTGCACACAGCTGATATTTTATGCGCACACAGCCTACAGAAAATTAGAGGGAACATTGCGTGAGGGAGAAACTCTCCCTTCGCGGCTCTAAGCCAAAGCAGAGAGGGACTGAGGCAGGCAGGCAGGCAGGGAGGGAGGGAGTGCTCTGCCGGGCAGGGGGGGGGCCCTGCGGGACACTCAATTCTGGTGCTGCCGCGGCAGCAGCAGCCAGCATTTTTTTTTTTTTTTTTTTAGTTTTAATTTTCCCTGGGCTGATGGGAGGGAGGGGGGTTAGGACTGGTAATGGGCTGGAGGGGGATTTAGGACTTGAGGTGGGCTGATGGGGTTAGGACTGGTAATGTGCTGTGGGCTGATGGGGGGGGGGTTAGGACTGGTAATGGGCTATGGGGGGCTAGGACTGGAAATGGGCTGATGTGGGGGTTAGGACGAGGGGGGCTGATGGGGTTAGGACTGGTAATGTGCTGTGGGCTGATGGGGGGTTAGGACTGGTAATGGGTTGGGGGATTGCTAAGACTGGAAATGGTCTGAGTGGAAGGGGAGGCATGAACTGCAAATAGCTGATGGGAGGGGGCTTGGAATGGAAATGGGCTGTGAGGAAGGGGGGCTTGAACAGAAAATAGCTGAGGGGGTCGGGGGCTTCGAATGGAACTGGGCTGAGTGGAAGGGGGGCTTGAACTGCAAATAGCTGATGGGAGGGGGCTTGGAATGGAAATGGGCTGAGTGGAAGGGGGGCTTGAACTGCAAATAGCTGATGGGAGGGGGCTTGGAATGGAAATGGGCTGAGTGGAAGGAGGGCTTGAACTGCAAATAGCTGATGGGGAGGTGGGCTTGGAATGGAAATGGGCTGAGTGGAAGGGGGGCTTGAACTGCAAATAGCCAATGGGGAGGGGGGCTTGGAATGGAAATAGGCTGAGTGGAAGGGGGGCTTGAATTGCAAATAGCTGATGGGGAGGGGGGCTTGGAATGGAAATGGGCTGTGAGGGGAGGGAGCTAGGACTGGAAATGGGCTGAGTGGGTGGAGGTAGGACAGGAAATGGGCTGATGGAGGGGCTAGGATAGGACTGAAAATGGGCTGTTAGGGGAGCTAAGATTGGAAATGGGCTGTGGTGGGGGCTTGGATTGAAATGGACTCATGGAGGGGCTAGAACTGGAAGTAGGCTCATAGGGGGCTTGGATTGAAATGGGCTGAGTGGAGGGGAGCTAGGATTTGACATGGGCTGATGATGGTGCTAGAAAAAGACTTGAAATGGGATGATGGGGGTTGGGCTTGGAAATGAGCTGATGGAGGGACTCGGATGGGGGAGCTAGGACTGGAAATAGGCTGATGCGGGGACTAGAAGGGAGTGGATGCTGGGTGGGGCTGGAACTAGAAGGGAGCTGATTTTGGGGGAGGATTAGAATGGGATGGGGCTGAGAGAGTGAAATGGAGAGGGGAAAAATATTTTGTGTGGGAGGGAAGAAAAATCTACAATTGGCCGGGTATTGGGAGAGCAAGTGGGGATTGAGGATGGAGGGATAAAATTTGAGTGGATGAAATAGGAATGAGGAAAGAGCAAAAGGAGAAAGATTAGTATGTTAAAGCAGATGTAGAGAGAGAATGGAAATAAACTAGAAGAGAGAAAAAAGGACAAATGGACAGCAGATGATGGAGAGTTAGCAGAAGACACGAAGAAACCAGAAGAAAGTGGCTGGAGCAATTGCAACTGAAAAAAAATGCACAAAAGGTAGAAAGATCTCTTTATTTTGAATTTATTAACTGGAATATGAAAGCTCTGGTAAATGTGCATCATTAACGTCTGCGCTTTGTTTAGTAGAAGAGGAAATTAATTTATAGTTTTATTTCTACAGTGTTGTTGTACATTCCAAGTTTGGCTTTTGGGGTTCCCAGTTAATTATTGTCTTCCTGTTTCTAAATTGTGATTGCTTGTTTGGTGATGGTCTATGTTCTGCATGTGTAACTGAGCTGAGGTATTCTGTTTATGTAATTCCTATTTGACATTGCCACTTGTTCTCTTTCCCCAGTAGGTCATGTATTGTTATTCTCTGAAATGTATTGGTTTAATATTTGCAGTGTTGCCTTTTAATAGGTAGGGTCTGGTGCTTTGTGAGTCCTGGTAGTGCTGTTACGATACGGCGGGTTTACTATGGGTTCTAAATGGGCAGTGTTTGTAGTAGTTCCTAATGTGCCTGGCGGTTGGCACTGGATTATAGTAATGTAGAAATCTTTTAGTCTTTCTTTATCCAGACACTCATTAAGAGGCATGTTTACTAAAAGTTAGTGTATGGTAACATTATGCAAATGTTTATGCAAATTAGGCCCCACACCGAGTCTCCGCACATGGCCCCGCATCCCCCTTGGGCCGCCCCTGGGCAACACTCTTGCCTCCCATCACATTTAAGGTACTAGGGGGGAGTGGGAGGGTTCAGGGTGGGGCACAACAATTGCATTTGTGTTTTAAGAGGAGTGAAGGGTCAATGAACCTCCAATGTTTTATTAGAAATCAGAGTGTGTGTGTGTTGGGGTGGGGGGGGGGGGAGAAGACTGGGGCCATTGGGGCTATCAATGATTCTTTGAGAGGACTGGGGTAGGGTTGGGTGGGTGTCGGAACAGACTGGTGAGGACTTGGGGGTCTGGGCATGAGCTGGTCATCTGAGGTGACGTCTTAAACGTCAAGTCAGATGTCTCTTTCTTTCTTTGACAGGATAGCAGCAGGCCAGCACATGCACGCAGGTGCCAGACTGTTGTGCAAGATATAGACAGACCCCTGCGCACATGTGCCTGACTTGCTTAGTGCAGACTTTATCCTTAAAACTTATTTGCAAGCTGTTTGCTTACAGCATCAATGTGCAAAACCTCTGTGTCCAGCTTGCACTAGGAAAGCCTGTGCTAGAGCCCTAGTGCAGGGAATCTGCATCAAGCCCTGAAGCAGCAATAAAACCTTTTCCTGCATCTTATTTTAATGCAATCAAACAAAAGAACTCACTCCACTAAAACACTTGTTTCTGAATAAATAAACACTGTGCTTGTTTTCATTCAATTCTTCAAATTATGTAACAATGACAAGTGGCGGCAAGGTCTCAGCAATACGGGCAAAAGCAAATATAATCAAGGCGCAAGCCAAGATCTTGCTGCCAAACAAAAGCCCATTAACATCAAAGACTTATTTTAATGCCGCATCACCACATTTCAGCACCCCCGAGCCCCAATATCCCCGGCATCCAGATAAAACCCCAGCACATCGCAAACTCCGCATCTTCCCATAATTCAACATCCCTGCACTCCAAACATCTGTATACATCAAACACCTGTATACAACAAGCCCCAAAGCCCAGCATTTTAATGCCCTCCCCCTCAACCTGGTAACCCAAAATCCATAACTAGCAGCACTTCCAAATCTCAACACTTCCTGAAGTCCTTATATACACCAACACCATGCAACCTGACCACCATCAATTCAAGTACCATCAAATACCTAAACCCCAGCACCAAGCCAACAGTGGCACATCACTAAATGCTAAAACCCTTAAAGGAACTGTACCAGCATACATCTATAGGTATACAGTACATGTGTCTAAGTATGAGCATGTGGACGTGTGACTCGGCATGTTTGTCTGTCTAGATGTATATTTAGAAGACAATTTTCACTGAGGAATCTTAAAGCAAGATACATGGAGATGTACGTTTTAGCACATTTTCAAAGAGAAACTACTGATATATCTTGCCCCTGTTATTTCTGCAGATGCATTAGACACTGCAAAATATGCACATGGATTTCAAAATGTAATATACACATGTATTTTGCTCTCCAGATCCCACTACATCTCCTTGATTCTGTTCTCTTGTGCTTAACTTCAATCTCTTCCCTGCATTAACGTTGCGTTCAAATTCTAGGTTCACAATCAAAAATTTTGGAAAGGATTCTCCCCTGCCCAAAGTGAAAAATCCAAGCGTGGAAAGGGGGTTTATCCTTCCCATGTATGTGTGTGTATGTATATATGTTTATGTCCATATGATTCTATTAAATGCACGTTAGTGAGAGGAAGAAGGGCAAAAGTGGTATTGCTGGGCCCAAGGGTAAAGGGGAGGAATAAGTAGAAGCTGATGAGGATAAAGCAGAATTGCTTAATGAATATTTTTGTTCTGTGTTCACAGATGAAGGGCCAGGAGCACGACCTCAGAAAACACCCACAAATAGGAACAGAAGTGACGGGGATCTTGAATGATTTTCAGAAGACTGTGTTCGTGAGGAACTAGCTAAATTAAAGTAGACAAAGCGATGGGACACATCCAAGAATACTGAAGGAACTTGGGGAGTTCTAGCGGCTCCACTGACTGACCTTTTCAATGCTTCTTTAGAGTCAGACATGGTCCCAGAGGACTGGAGAAAGGCACATGTGGTCCCTTTACACAAAAGTGGAAGGAAGGATGAGGTTGAGAACTACAGATCAGTTAGTCTAACCTCTGTGGTGAGTAAATTATTGGAAAAACTGCTAAAACAGAGAATAGTGAGGTTTCTGGAGTCCAATGGATTGCAGGATCTGAGGCAGCTCTTGTGAAACAAATCTGATTGATTTCTTTGACTGGGTGACCAGGGAGTTGGACAGTGGAAGAGCCTTTTTTTAAGTGCCATCAAGTCAATGCTGACTCCTGGCCACCTCTGGGTTTTCTTGGCAATGTATAACTGGAAGTACAATGCCAGGCCTTTTCTTCTGAGGTAATGGAGAGTAGTGTCTTACCCAAGGTCACAGGGAGTACCAGTGGAAATCAAACTGTTGATCTTCTGGGTATTAGGTAGTTGCTCTAACCACTAGGCTACTCCTCCTTAGATTTCAGCAAAGCCTTTGACACCATTCCACACAGGTGACCTTTTAATAAATTGCGCACCCTAGGGATGGACCCTATAGTGACTGACTGGGTTAGAAATTGGTTGAGTGGGAGGCAACAAAGGGTACAGGTAAATGGAGCTCACTCTGAAGAGAAGGATGTCACTAGTGGTGTGCCACAGGGATCAGTCCATGGTCAGATTCTTTATAACATCTTTGTTAGTGATATAGTGGAAGGGCTGTTGGGCAAGGTTTGCCTCTTTGCGGATGATACCAAAATCTGCAATAGAGTAGACACCCAGGAAAGAATAGATAACATGAGAAGGGATCTAGCTAAGCCTGAAGAATGGTCAAGAATTTGGCAGCTGAGGTTTAATGCTAAAAAATTCAGTCATGCATTTAGGTTGCAAAAATCCAAGGGAGCAGTACAGTAAAGGGGGCGAAGTACTTCTGTCCAAGAAAGAAGAGCGGGACCTTGGCGTGATTGTTTCTGATGATCTTAAAGTAGCTAAAGAGGTAGAAAAGGTGACGGCAAAAGCCAGAAGGATGCTTGGGTGCACAGAGAGAGGAATGGCTAGCAGAAAAAGGGAGGTGATGGTGCCATATCTCTAGTGTTGACCTCTTTTGGAGTATTGTGTGCAGTTCTGGAGACCGCACCTTGAAAAGGATATAAACAGGATGGAGTCAGTGCAGAGGGTGGCTACTAAAATAGTTAGTGGTCTTCGTTATAGAGCATATGAGGACAGACAAAGATCTTAATATGTACACCTTAGAGTAGCGGTTCCCAAACTTGTGGTTAGGATCCCAAATGAGGTCACATCATCAGTGGATGGGCTCACAGAAACAGGCCATTTCCCCTTCTCTCTCTAGACTTTCACTGTGACTTATGCCAAGTAGTGGCAGTCACCAGTCAGCATCCTGTGAGCCAGTGAACATTTGTAGGCCTTTGCCCCTCCTGGGTAAGCTTCCTCTTAGACTGGAAACCCATGCTGTAAGCACACACTGCACACTGTCACAAGGGACCCTGTGCTCACTGCTGTTGCCACTACTGTTGCTTCTGCCTTCATGCTTTAGTTGAGCAGAGAGGAAGGAGGCTGGAGATCTGCTTCTTTGACGTCATCATTTGGGTGTCATGTGAATTTTCACTTGTTAAAATGGGGTCATATGGGATAAAAGCTTGAAAAGCACTGTGTTAGAGGAAAGGCAGGAGAGAGGAGATATGATAGACATTTAAATACCTCCATGGCATAATTGCCCAAGATGAGAGCCTCTATCGATTGAAAGCAAGTTCTGATACGAGGGGACATAGGATGAGAGTGAAAGAGGATGGACTCGGGAGTAATATGCGGAAATATTTCTTTATGGAAAGAATGCTAGATGCATGGAATAGTCTCCCAGTGGAGATAGTAGAGACGAGGACAGTATCTGAACTCAAGAAAGCATGGGACAAACGCAGAAGATCTCTTAAGGAAAAGGGGACTATTATAGTTAATATTGAAGGGCAGACTACATATGCCATGAGGTCTTTTTCTGCCGTCATGTTTCTGTGTGTGTACTGGTTACATGTACGTGTGGATTTAGATGTACAAGGCTGTCAATGACGGAAATAATTTTAAAAGAGATTTCATGAGTAAAACTGTGTTTTACACACAGAGATGACCTTTTATAAAGCTGCCTCAAGTACGTGCATGTAAAACGTATGCTCATACATCTTGCACATTCATAAGTTTATCGGACTTAAGCAGAGGCAGGCCTGTATTGTATAAGACGTGCCTGTATGTGTTTAAAATACACCAGGAAATCTGTATGTGCCAAAAAGCAGATGGAAGTTCATGGATGTTTTCTGCAGGATAATTTTCCAAGGCAAAGTGTATGCGTTCCCTTAGATAACTGATGCAGTATATGCGCATATCCGCTGCGGCCTGTTAACCCTCCGGGATAGTATCCGGTCCCTCAGAACCTCTCTTTCCTGTTTGCTCTCTTCCTATCATTCAAAAGTTGTCTGTTTATTCTGGCTTCTGTTCACATCCTGACCTTGCTGTCTGGTCCTCCTCCATCCTGCCAAACGGGCTCTGCTCTTCTCACAGGTCCTCCTGCACTCCTTCCTGAGGTCAGCACATCACCATGGCAACCCAACGCTGCCAGAAAAAGCCCCAAACAAGGGCCCACCCCCATCCCAAAGGCTTTCAGCACTGGGCTGATGGATGTCTCCTTCCCTTCCCTTCCCCACTGTAAGGAGAAGAGCAAGGAACAATATTTTAGAATCACAACCAGATCAACACTTTCCTGATGCAAAGTCGCAGCCAGACCCCAGAGAACATTTACTAAGCTGTCGGACGTTTAAATCCAGGATGGAATCATTAAGTATTAAATCGGGACTAAGAAACCTACCAGACAAAACAAAACTTATCTAATGCAGCCTGGTTTGATAGAGTAAAAACTTTCTCATCTAAAGCACAGAGAGCCCATCGGGCAAGATTTATGCAGCACCTACAAGCAGGCTGGTGGAATCACTAGGTGAACTAGGCAATTGCCTAGAGCAGCACCATTTTTGGGGTGCAAGTGGTAGGGCTAGGCCAGCATTTGTTGTTCCATTTGCCAGTGCAGAATGTTGGCCTCGCCCTGTGGTACAAAACCAAAACAAATGGTGATGCTAAAATGTCAGTAAATGATGGGGCACTTATCTCCCCCCCCCCCCCCGCCCGTATCGCACTGCACGTGCCCTGAGGCTCTAGACCAAAAGGAAAGTCCTTGAGCATTTGCAGATGTAGGCGACAAGCAGCAAAGGAGTGTGGAAGTCAAATGCATTCTACCTGCACACTCTACCTTCAGGAGACCGCGTGAGTGGCACGCTACAGCACAGGAAGAACCTCAAGCCACTGCCGTTTCAGGACCTGGGGTGCTTTAGATCAGTGCTTCTCAACCCTCTCCAGCAGGCTCTCCTAGCCCGTCGGGTTTTCAGGATTACCATAAAGAATATGGATGACATAAATTTGCAAATATATTTCTTCATATTCATTGTTGTAATCCTGAAAACCCGACGGGCTAGGTGTGTCTCAAGGAGAGGGTTGAGAAGCGCTGCTCTAGATCAGCAGATGCAAGCCCCAGATGACTGGCAGGACTGCTGCAGTGCCCTGGGCAGGAGGCGGGCAGAAGGGGGGGATTCTAGATGGATGAATGCTGTCACTGCTGCTGCTTAGGAATAGAGGGAGGAAGAGCATGGGGTTGGGGTGGGGAGAAAGACAATGAAATGTTGCTGAGGCTAGGAGGAGGGACGTTGTAAGGGAAATGGCATAACCGAAGGCTTAAAGAGAAATTAAACCTTACCTGCTAATTTGCTTTCCTTTAGTCCCTCCAGTCCAGTCCAGACTGACGGGTCTCCGCCCCCTTCTAGCAGATTGAAGACTGAAAATTCCAAGCTTTGATGATGTCATCCCATATAGGGAAATGCACTCCTGCTATCTAGCCAGTATCTCATTGACAAAGCAGAAGCCACTAACAACCTACCGAGCAAATTATAGAAAATCAGAGAACTATATACACTAAACAATCCCGCAAGAGGAATCCAAACCCATGAGAGCCCCAGCCCAAAGGCGTAGAACCATTAGGAAGCACTTAACAGAAGCAAAATCCTCCAACAGGCAATGAAGTGACGTGACTCAGAAAGCTGACCCTTAACTGGGCTTGCGCCAAACAAGTCCAAATGGGTGGGCTCTGGACTGGACTGGAAGGATGCTAATGGGATGTATTAGAGCAGTACCTACATGTGAGCGGGTCTCGCAAGCCCAGCCTGCAAAACACAGGCTCCAAATTGGGCATCCGACCTAGCATGTACATCAAGACAATAATGTTTGGCAAAGGTATGCAGGGATGACCACGTCACCACCCTACAAATGTCTGCAGGAGGCACCAGGCTGGATTCTACCCAGGAAGTCACCTGGGTCCTAGTAGAATGAGCCCTTAAGCCTTCAGGTAGGGTCGTATGCTGCAACGGATAAGCAGATGCTATGACCTCTTTGAGTCAACGAGCAATAATCACCTTGGAAGTTGCCTCCCCTTTTCGCGAGCCTCCAAACAGAATGAAGAGCCAATTGGATTGTCGGAAAGGCTGAATCCGCTTCAAACAGTGATGCAGAACCTGACACATGTCCAGACTATGCAAGTGTGGATCAGATATCTGCGGAAAACTAGGCATGGTGACAACTTGATTGAGATGAAATGCAGAAACGACTTTGGACAAAAAGGACAACACTGGCCATAAAACTACCTTCTCCTTCAACAGGAGCAGGAAAGGCTCATGACACAACAAAGCCTGGAGCTCAGAAATGCGATGAGCTGAACACATTGCCACAAAGAATGCAACTTTTAATGTAAGATTGTTCAAAGAAGCACCTTTCCAAGTTTCAAAGGGACGCCCTGTCAAAACTCACAGAACCAGATTCAGATCCCAGGCCAAGTCTGCTGTACAGCCCAAAGAAAATGGACAACATCTGGGTGAGAAGCTAATGGATATCCTTGAATACATCCACGGTAATAGGATAAGGCCTCTGCTTGTACCCGAAGAGAATTTAGCACAGGCCCTTATCAACACCTGCCTGCAAAAAGGCCAATATGTCCAGGATCACAGCTTGCAAGGGCATGGCCCCCTGATCTGAACACCAGCCTTTGAAGATGTGCCACACCCAGATATAGGCCAAGGAGGCAGAAAGCTTGTGAGCCTGCAAGAATGTGGTGATAACCACTGCCGAATAACCACATTTTATTAGGCGGTCCCTCTCAAGAGCCAGGCCATAAGCAAGAACCGATTGCCTTGAAGCATGGTCAATGTACCCTGTGAGAGCAGGTGATGCCTGTCTGGTAGCCTCCAAGGCACTGCCACTGACAGCCTGATGAGATCTGCGTACCAAGACCTGCGAGGCCAATCTGGGGCTACTAGAATCACGGGGCCCTTGTGTGTCTCCATTAGCTGCAGTACTCAACCAATGAGAGGCCATGGGGGAAACACATAGAGGAGAACCCCCTCCGACCACGGTTGTGCCAGGGCATCAAGCCCTTCAGACATCTGCTCCCTGCGATGACTGAAAAACTGAGGAGCTTTGAAGTTTAGGGCAGTGGCCATCAAGTCCATCATTGGTTGGCCCCACTGCCAAATTATTCATCGGAACACTGAGTCCTCCAACGTCCATTCTCCCAGATCCACCTGATGATGACTGAGGAAGTCAGCCTTGATGTTCTCCTTGCCGGCCACATGTGCTGCCGAGATGGACAGGAGATGCTGTTCTGCCCGGTGAAGTAACTGAGCAATCTTCTCAGGCAGGAGTGGATTCCCGGTGCCACCCTGGTGATTGATGTATGCCACAGTGGTCGTGTTGTCTCAGAAAACTCGGATCACTCTCCTTTAGAGAGCCTGGAAACTCTGCAAAGCTAGAAAAATAGCTCTAATTTCAAAGCGATTGATTGACCATGTTGTTTGGTCGCCGACCACTCACCTTGGGTTATCTGCCCCTGTCAATGGGCTCTCCAGCCCATGAGACTGGCATCAGTTGCCACTAAAGGAAGGATGAAGCAGCCTCTAAAGCCTCCATTTTGAGATTGGTGCGGGAGGTCATCTCTTTGGCCTACTTGCTGCGGCACAAGGAATTTCCCAGGGGGTTGCGGGCTCACTCGACCTGGGCACAAGCAATGTCATGGGCAAAGTCCAAGTTTGTTCCGCTGAGGGAGATCTATACGGCGGCAACCTGGTCATCCCTGCATACCTTCGTGAAGCATTTTTGGATCGATGTTCAAGCAGCAGGGGATGTGCAGTTCTGTTCAGCAGTGCTTCAGGCCGGGCTAGTGGGTCCCTGCCAAGGTTAGAACTGCTATGGTACATCCCACAGGTAGGGATGGGACTGGACTGGACTGGAGGAACAATAAGGAATGTGAGGCCTTACCTGCAAATTGATGTTCCTTGAGTGACTCCAGTCCAGTTCCGGACCCACCCTTTTGTTCTGAGTGGAAAGGATTTCTTTGGGCCTGAAAAAAGTCATCTCATAGTTATGAGCCTGGGGAGCTGGTTTATGTGTTTTCTTAAGACAGGAACAGCAAAGAAGAGTATGAAGCAAGTAGGAGGTTGAGTCAGCGAGATCTAGAGTGACCAGAGGGACTCGCTTTGATTAAGTAGGTACACTACGGGCATACTACTTGGTAAGTGATCTTGTTCTTCATTTACAGGGGGGGGGGGGGGTTCTGCCTGTTGGGGTTAGATTGTTAATTTCCCAAATGGGTTTAGATAAATATTTTCTTAAGTGCTGTTCTTGTGAGTCTGCTTTGTCGATAGGATACTGGAGTCTGGTGGGAGGTGCCAGCTGCCTATCTATCCTGATATCAAGATGACATGCTCAGTCTCCAAGCTGCTGGTGAAGTGAGATTACCCACAGGTCGGGAATGAACTGGAGTCACTCAAGGAATGTCAATTAGCAGGTAAGGTCTATTTTCACCTTAGCAGACTTGCGCAGCACCTATGTGTGCAGATAATGGGCTTCTACACACAAATGACACAACGCATTCAATGTTGATTTTAGAAAGCCACTATTTCCACATGCACATACACAGCATGTGGTTTTCAAAGGAGTATGGTTTGGGCTGGCCTACAAAGTATGCGCATATTTCCTGTTTTGCAAAGGAAACACATGTACTTCATACAATCGAGACATCAGTATTTACACTTGCTCTGAGGCACATGTTAAGTATCAGCATAGTTCATTTGGACCTGGGGTATGACGGACTGCTAGGAGGCGGGGACCACCGTGCTTATCTCTGTCATTGAAAACCAAAAAACAGAGCTTCAGGGCTTTACTCCTTCATTGGCTCCCCATGGAAATCCAGCTTTGTAATATCCTGGCATTTACATGTATAAGTGGCACCACCTACATGCATCGGCTGCAGAACTGCTGCTTAAGGGCTAGATTTTATAACAAGATGCCTATATGAGAAGTCCAAAGAGGCTCCTATTTTATAGAAGCAACATAGGCACCTATTTGGCTTTATAAAATAGGCTCCAGATCTTGCCCCGACAGTGCACATATACCAAAGCACGAATGCACACAATGCTCTGCAGGCAGCATCTGTGTGTTTTTCTACTCTATGCATGTGCACACATATTTTATCAGATGCAAGTACACCGTGATTCTGCCTCCACTCTGCCCAAACTAGGACTCCGGGAACACCTACACGCAGATCATGTAAAAGTAGGTACAGACTTTCCATGGTGTATGCTATGACGCAATTTTATAAAAACTCTTTTCTGCCAAAAAAGCTTTATAATATTGCTCCCTACATATGTAAATACCAGCACTTACATGTTCAAAACTCAGAGCGATGACTCTTTGAATGTTTTTCTTTAGAAAATGTTTGTGCTGGCTGGCTCTGCCGTAAAGCACTGTATTCTTGTCAAATATCAAATCTTGATGTAACCTATTCAATGTATATATAATTTGTATAATTATGTAGATAGTTACCCCCAGTTCACACCCAGTTTATCTTCCCTGTTATCTGTAAACCTAGATCAGTCATGTATTGACAGGTATATTGTTGTTAAATGTAAACCGCACTGATGATGAATAGTGCGGTATATAAAAAATGTTAAATAAATAAAAAGCGATGTGCATTCTCCACATTTCTTATAGGCGTTTTACAAGGACTCTGCTACATCCAAACTTGGAGGTCCTATTTCTGTCTAGACGATCTATGTAAATTGGGCTTTAAACCTGTGAGTGCCCCAGTTGGTTGACTGATTTGTCCTGTTTGTTGACAGAAAAAGCAAAGTTGCTTACCTGTAACAGGGATTTTCTGTAGACAACAGGATAAATCGGGCACATAATCCCACCCACCTCCCTGCAGCGTTAACATTCTGAAAACATGGAACAGATTGCCAGAGTTGCCAAGTTACCCAGCTCCATGAGTGAGATTTTTGGCCAGTTCTGCTTTTAAGTTTGCCTTGCAATATAGTATGATATTTGTAGTCCCTGATTTTACCCATTGAAATCAATACTGCAGGTCCCATAATGCATCAGAATGAGATTGTCAGGAATCCAGGACTGGTTTAAAATCTCACGCCTGGAAATGGGTAACTTGGCCACTGCAGTCCCGAGCACAGTTCTAGTCTTCTCTAAGTTGCAAGAAAACCCATGCTGATGCCATTGGGATAATATCACCTGCTCACGTTTATTTATCCTGCTGTTTATGGAGAACTCCCGTTAACGGTAAAAAACTTTGCTGCCCCTATGATTCCATGGGGAGTTTGGCTCTGCGGGACTTGCACGTTCCCCAAGGGTTTTGAAAATCCTCTGTGCTCAGGCAATTGTCAAACTATCCACATTACGATAATGTCCCCATGTACTATTTAGCTTTGGATTCTGCACCAGTTTTCAAAAGAAGGCCTATGCATGCTTTCCCTTTGAAAACTGCTGTGGGGACAAGGAATGTGTCATTGCTGCTATCTGTTTTACTGAGGGTAGATTTTTGGGGGATAAATAAATGCATAGATTTGAAAAGGCTTTTTGCATTTGCACTTGTTCCCATGTCACCAGGAACATTCCCTCTCAATATGGCTAGAGGTCAGGACCTACCAGTCTAGAAATGCGCCCTGTGTGCCCCCCCCTTCCCCCAAGCCATCTGCACACAGAAACTTGGTCTTGTTGTGCTTTCTGGAAGTCCTGTGATGACATCAGGGCCCCTTCTGTACTTGCGACCTGTGAAGCTGCACCGCTCACACAGCCCTTGTTACAGTCCCGCTAGACGTTTTGGAACCGTGCGTAGAGTTTTAGCCACATTGAGAGAGGACAACTTGTAGACAGCCAATCAGCGTGGGTAAAATGCTTTAACAACTGCCCCCCCCACCTCCTCCCCACTATATCTTATTTTGGCAACATGTGTACAAATTCTCAGGCCAAGAAAGTTTGTTGAATCAGAAAGATAAGAGATTAATCAGAAAAGTTTGAACTGAGGGAAATGAGAAATGAAACTTACCTTGTTGAGGACTGTTTGAATTTGTAAGTATCACGTCTAAGGATTTTTCAAAGCGGTTCTTATGAAGACAGCCCTGAAAATCAGGAGACAAAAGATATTTCCAGCTGTTACTGCTAGACAGGTATGAGACAAACCTAGTGGTAGTTTGGGGAGGGAAACACAGCCCAATAGTATCTGGGAAGTGGGAGCTTACTATTCTGGGAGCAGGAATTGTTGAGTCTTAGATTTAGCGACATCTGCATATTTTGTACACCTTGTGCTCTTCACAACTGCACCCCATATGTACTTTCAGAATGAGGGTGTAACGAACTACGACGTGCCATAACACACCAATGAGTCCAGTATCCTTTCTCCAACAGTGGCCAGTCTGGATGACATGGAAGAATCCCACAGATCCAATAGGAAAGTCCATTGCCCTCTTGCTATCAGAAGCCGACACACCTGGCTAATAGCCGATAAAATAAGGATTATTATCCCTCTCTGCACATTTGCTAGTACTGCATTTGAATTTGATCACTCATGTTTCCCAATCCAAGTTACAGACGGCCACAGTAGGTATTTCCATATCCCTAGAGAGTTTGCAATCTAAGCTCTGTACCTGAGGCAGTGGTGGGGTAGATACTTGCCCAAGGTCAGAAGGAGCACCAGTGGCTTCCCTAAGTTGCTCTAACCAGTGGACTAGGGTTTCCCAGCTCTCTCCTAGAGGTACATGGTAGTTAAATAAGAGAAACACAAAGGTGATACCCTTTTAATGGACTAACTTAATACATTTCTAGACTAACTTTCAAAGGTAAAACCTTCTTCAGGTCAGTATCGTGTACTAACATGGCTTTCACACTTCCTTATCTAAGAGGTACATGGAAAATAAAAAAAAATGATGACAAATAAAGACTATGCAGCCGATCTGGTGCATAAACTGCTAAGTTTTATTATTTCTTTCTTTGCCTCGGAAACTCACTGTATTTGTCTTATGCTTTCTTGCATTTATATGTCTCTGCTGTTCCATGATTCCACCGCCCTTTATGCAAAGAAATATTTCCTTACATTACTCCTGAGTTTATCCCCTTTCGCCCTCATCCTGTGAACCCGCATTCCAGAGCTTCCTTTCAATGGAAAGAGGCCCCTTTCCTATGTATTCATGCCTTGGAGGTATTTCAAAGTCTCCATCATGTATCATCCAAGCCACATTTATTTCCAAAATTTAGCATTTTTAGATCTTTAGGTCTCTCTTCATATGCTTTAGAACAAAGAGCATTGACCATTTTAGTAACTGCCCTCTGGACTCCATCCTGTTTATATATACCTTTTTGAAGGCGCAATCTCCAGAATTGCACACAGTACTGCAAATGAGATCTCAGCAGAGACTTGTTCAGAGGCACTAACACCTCCTTTTCCCTACCGGACGCTCCTCTCCCTGTGCATCCAAGCGCCCTTCTTGCCATTGCTTTTTCTACCTTAAAGTTGTTATATACCATCACCCCCATATCCTGCTCTTTTGTGCACAGAAATCCTTCACCCCTGTATTGTATTGCTGCCTTGGGGTGTTACAGGCCAAATGCATGACCCTGCATTTTTTAACCTTGAATCTTAGCTGCCACGTTCTAGATCATTCTTCAAACTCTGCTAGGTCCTGCTTCATGTTTGCACACCTCAGATTTTGGTATCTGCCAAAAGGCAGACTTGGATGAGGTTTTATTACTGAATGGCCAAGCAGAATGAAGGGCTGAGTTTGTGTATGAAATCTATGTAACTCACTTTTAAAAGAGGGGCACACCACCACCCTAAGCTTTGTGTGGTAGGGAGCGGGGACACATCTTTTGCTTTTTGTTAGAAGGGAACTCCCATTACTTACTTCCCTAGTCTGCAGACAGAGAAGACATTTAAGGTTTGCAGGCTGCACCAGACACCCTTCCTCAGCCCTGTAGATGAAGCTGAACTGACGAGTCTTCATTCCCGGGCTCTCCTTTGCTGTGGTCAGGATGTTTACAGCAGCATCATTCGGAGAGTCCTGCAGTATCAGAGGCCTCTTTTGCTCCCCCTCTGGTTGTAGCCAGCACTCCTGGAGCTGGAGATGACTTTCTTCAGTTGCTGGATTGACAAACACCTGATAAATGAACATAGTAGCATAGTAAATGATGGCAGATAAAGACCAGTATGGTCCATCTAGTCTGCCCAGTAAGATGGCAAGAGTAGGTGCACCTGCCGCTCTGTGCAGGCCACCCCTCCCCATGTCTTTGTTTTAGGGGTGAACCCTCCCCATGTCTTTGTTTTTGAACATGAAGAACAGAAAGGAGCAATTTGAGATCTCTCTTGCAGGAGTGGGAGGTAGGTAGGTTTTAATAAACACAAACATAGGTCTTGTCAACAGGAGTGATGCATGAGGTCAGGGGCAGCGGAACACCTTTTTAGTTGGAGAGGGCCAAACAAACGAATCTCCAGCTCTGCCCCCAAGCTCTCTATTCCGGATGCTGCATTGGGAAAATTATCGGTGGGGCCATGGCCCCTATGGCCACCTCTTTCTGCTGTCTATGCATGAGGGCCATGCTTATGGAGAGCTGATCAGGAAACCATTGCCTGTGATGCTGGCTCAAGCTGTTACATGGACGGCTGAGAGTTCAGGGAAACATCCTCTGTGTTTGCCTGAGTCTCACTTCCTGAATAAACTTGCTTTATCATATAGACTACCTCTCGCAATTCATCCTACATAATGACATGGCCTGCATAATGGAGGTGAGGAAATTGCTGAAGCTTGTGTCTATGGTGGGAGGAATTACTCAGGGCTTGGATTTTTGGAGGGAGGGAGGAGCTGATGCCTGTGGTGTGAGGCAGGGGAATTGCCAAGTCCTATGTCTACGGAAGGGAATCATTAAAGTATTTGTGTGTTGTGAGGGTGAAGAAACCGCTGGAGCCATGTCAGTGGTGGTGGTGGGGGGCATGGAGTGATCATTGGTCTGTATGTGGTAGGGGAAATTATTGAGGTGTTTGTCTGCTGTGGGTGGGCAGAAGGAGGAGATATCACTACTCCTGTATCTATAGTGTGGAAACCACTCAAGCTTGTTTGTGTTTGGGTGGAGGGAAGGTGAACAGACATCACTGAAGCCTGAATACTGGGGTTTAATTGCTGAGTTCTGGGTCATGGGAAGGTCAGCAAGTCCTGAGATCATGAAGAAATTGCATAAACATTTGAAAGGGTACCTGTGCATAGAAGATTTTATTAGCTTCTATTATGTTGGATAATTTGATGAATTCCAAGCTTCGAGAAAGCCGCATCTCCACTGACGGTGTCTGTTGTGGGATACACTCGAAAGGTACCTAGTTAAGAGAAGGGAAGGATCCTTTGAACTGTAACATGAAGAGGTGCCCAGAGGAAGCTAACAAGAGAATTTCAGGAAAGGAGAGCTGTGCTCTCGGCCAGGATAGGAGACACCTGGGTAATTATTTATTTATTTGCATTTGTAATTTCTCTTTAGAAGCGCTATCATCGGCGCAAGTCCACTGTCATCGTGAGAAGTACAATGCACTTACATCTTGCATGTCCATATTTCAAGCTGACTTTGGGTTGATGTATTCACTTCATCAGAACTAACAGCACCTCTCTAGTCCTAAAAAACGTTGCGCTAATGCGTCTACATAATTGTTAAATGTCTTCTGCTTATGTCACTATCACAGCCACTATGTGACATGTCCCTGTTCAGTATTGCGTCACTGTCACACTGTTAGTAGTTGTTACCTGACCCTGTGTTACTGTCATGTCACAATCACAGTTACTAAACTGATTTTAACCTGAAAAGGCTGAATATGTTTCACAGTACATTAAATTTGCCCATTTTTGACTAGAAGGTTGCTGTCACATTGTTATTAGTTTGTTACTGTTCTTTCATAGAATTAAACCACCTCTTTCTTACCTGAATGATTGCTACAGGGGCAGTCAATATTATCATCATCTAGACAGGAAAGAGAAAAGTGAAAACATGGAAAAGAGAGTAAGTGAAATGGGATATTTCTTTTCAAGAAGGTGCTTAAACAGTATAATATTTCTAATTTATACAGCACTGTATGAAGTCACAGATTCCCTGTCTCATAGAGCTTCCAGGCTAAGTTTACATATAGAAGGTTAAGTAACCAGCGGAAGGTCACACCTTGAGGGATGGAGACTTTTCATAAGACCCAACAACATGCAGGGCTGGTGCACATCTCACAAAGAAGAAATGTACAACTGACCAAATCAGAGACAAAGGGAGAACCGCTCACTGTATGGCTTGCAAACTGGAAGTCTACGTTGAAGGGGGTGGAAACGACAGTCAGCAACTGCGACACAGCGCCAGAGAGTTTAGATAAGTGCTGCATTGCGGTTTCCAAGCCACTGCTACTACTCCAGGCCCCAGAGAGGGGTGGCAGCCTCAGCAATGGGTGGTCTCGCAGGGCCTGTGCTCTAGGCGACCACCTAGTTCATCTAATGGGGATCGGACTCTTTACATAACAATTGCACACATCCTATGTTTAGTGTTCTCTTTTTCCTCCATTTTTTTTTAATTTGTTTCTAGCCCCGGTTGCTTCTGGTTCATAAAATCACCTTTCCAAGGGGAAGACTCCCCTTCCCCCCACTCCTACATAAGATATGCCATACTGGGTCAGACCAAAGGTCCATCAAGGCCAGTATCCTGTTTCCAACCGTGGCCAATCCAAGTCACAAGTACCTGGCAGTTTCCCAAAAAGTAGACAGATTCCACGCTGCTTATCCCAGGGGTAAGCAATGGAATTTTCTAGTACACTTAAATAATGGTTTATGGGCTTTTCCTCCAGGAACTTGTCCAAACCTCTTTTATGCCATCAGCTTTTACTACATCTTCTGGCAATGAATTCCATGGGCCTTCTTGGTGTCCATGATTTCTTGTCCTGAGCTGATGGCCCTCTTCTTTTATTGGTTATTTGATATATTTCCTCCTGGCCCTCACATTCACTATGCCCTTGCACTGTCTTCATTCACCAGGTGCTGAAGCCCAAAGCTGTATCCTTGGAGATTTTGATTCGCCACCTTTTGAATTGTTTATCACACTGCAGAGCGAAGCTTTGATTTCTGGGTCTTTGCTATCAGATGACTGTAGTCTACTTTGTCTAGATTACCGTTGTCAGAATTTATACTGCATCCATAATCCTACACATATCTACCCATCAAGTTCTTGTCCCATTTCCCTACATACAGAACGTTGCACACACGTACAGTAGGATGACATCGTTCTTGTGCAATTTGGGTGAGAAGTGAGGGAAGGAGTCATTGCTCAGTGGTGACACCTAATGGCCAGAGTATGGGCTCACATATGTGTGAGGGAACAGCATACTGTGACCTCTGGCTGAGAACTGGCACATAATTGCTGGCTAGATGAAGTGGGGAAGCTGTCCAAAAATAAAGAAACCCCCCAGATAGTTGCAAATGAAAGCTTAAGGTAGTGTAATCTAACAGAGACCAATTCTGACTGGGCTGGAAGCCAAAAGGGGGTCATTCGTGGCATGAATAGTGGGGATGGAGTCCATCCCTGCTATTCTCTCCCCTGCCGTCCCCGGCTAATACCTCACCGTATGAACAGTTCATTCATATGGGGAGGTTTAGACGGGGTCGGGAGGGGGCGTGACCGAGGTGGAGCAAAGATGGGGTATGGACGGGCCGCGACCCCAGACGTACAGGGCTGATTCTGAAGTCGGCCCTGTAGGTCCGGGGCCATGAACATGGACGGGGGAATTATTGCAGGAGCAAAACAAACTAATGATGATTATAAAAGCTATAGGGAACATATAAAAAGCCAGGTCCTGTTTTCTGAGCCCTTCTGACATACCCCAGGCTCCCTACAACGTCTATTACATGCCAGTTCTACCACCAGCTCTATTGCTATTCTATCACATCTAGTGCTCACCTCATTCTTTACATGCTGTCTGTGATCCACTTCTGTCAGGCAATCCTTCACCGACGTTGTCAGGTAAAAATGCGTGTCATTCTCTTCAGCTCTGCATTGGGGGTCACGCAGTATAATCCCTGTAATGATCAGTTCAGGTCCACTCTAAAGAAGTACCAGTGGAATTAGAACTGCTTTTGACACTGGAAGTCATCATTTACTCTGGCACACAGGGCTGGCCCAACCACTAGGCAAACTACTGACTTTTGGAAATCTCCCTCATTATAAAACAAAGTCTAATATTTGAAAGTGTGATGTCCAAATACATATTTTTATAGGATTGTTTTGGGAGGGATGGTGTTGAAATGATTACAACTGAGTTTAATCATCAAAATGTTGTGAGGGGATGCTAGGGACCACGCCAACAATACAAATATATCATAATCATAATACTCGATAAATAATACAATTAAATCAAACATACCTATTACTAAAGACATCATGAGATATCAAGAGAGAGAAAATAGTTATAATCGCCAAAACAAACAAAAATAAAATCTGTCCATATAAACTAAATATTGCGTAAATGACACTACAACCATTTGTAAGTATATAAGAAAGACTGACTGGAGTAAAAGTAACAGATAAGAGCATTACCACCAATATGCTGGTCAAGGGAAGGCTACAGAAAAATGAAAAGCTCTCGGCTCCTCTCTTGAATTTTAACTTCTTAACAAATGACATTCCAATGGCAATTTGTGCCACAGATAAGGAGCAATATAGGAGGTGGCCATTTTCCAACTTTTAATTAATCCAGACCTCTCACCCGCTGAATCAGCATGGGTGTCCTCAGCATTATATAGCTGTATCTGGCCCTCACTAATGGAGTGGAGAGCTCTAATAGACGGAAAGTTAGCAAAGATATATATTGACTTGGATAAAATGGTACTGCCTTATTTGTTTTGCTTTATTATTTGGAATTTGGGGGTTGCTGGGGATTTTCACAGGAAGCAGACACGTTTTAGATCTTTTTTGACTTTTTGAATTTATCACTTTCTCTGGGCAAATAGGTGCACAACCATCCCCAAGCACGAGTTAAGTCCTTGTGGACACTTGGAGCCCGATATTCCAAAGCAGTTACATAGTTAGTGCCGCTGAATATCCCTGGATATCGCTGCTATATGCCTCAATGCTACACGGTTAGCATGGGGGGGCGGTACCTGGGGATAACCGGTCAACTGCAATATTCAGCCACTGCCTGGTTATCCCTTGGCAGCAAACGTTAGGTGCAACAAAAGCCATCCTGACTTTTGCTGCCAAAGCTAACTGGGCAGGGGGGCTGAACATCACTGCTGCACGGTTCGTTTTCTGTGGCAAACCCGAATATTCAATGCCGGCGGCCAGATATGGTCACAGCATTGAATATCCGGGTTCAGCGGCAACAGCTAGGTGCTGTACTCATGCTAGCTGCCGCCACCGACTATCAGGCCCTTGGTATTTACAGTGTCTTGATTGAAGCCAAAGAAAAAAATGTACAAGATTATACATGCTGGAAAAATCTCACTCGCTGGGGCAGTAAATCTCAGTCTTTGGGATGAGTCTCCTTTAACGTATCTGTAATTTCAAGATTACTCCACAAACATGGCCTGTATGCGAAGGTACCAAGAAGAAATCTGCTGACCGGGCCAGGTGAAGGCATAAGCAAACCAGGTACGAGCCTAGGCTCTCGGGATTTTGGGGAGAGGGGAGCTATCGGATGTGCTCAGGAGGTTAGGGGTGTCAACTGCATTTTTTTTAGGTCTTTACAGATTTTTTGCATTACTATTCAGAAGCCAGACACATGGCTCAAGTATTTGAAAAATATCCAGAGTTTAGACCTCTGCAGCTCTCTAATCTTCCCCTGGGTGAGTAAGCCTGCCCTGCCTGCATCCAGTGTCACTCACAGCACCAGCAGCCAACCGACTCCCTGATCCTAGGCAGGCTTCTCCATAAACCTGAGGCAGAAGCACACTGAGTGGTCTAAATGAGTCATTGGCTTACTTTTGAAAAGTTTCTTGCTGCTTCAGCTTTTCCCATCTTTTTACAGGAGGAAGGAGTTGCTAAGAAAAACTGCCTAGTTCTCTGGCTTTGTTTAATCTTGCTGTTTTGAAAATTGCTTAACAGTCTATGTAGATTTATATTGCTTTATAGAAAATACCTAGTTGCTCTTCCTGTGATTAATCAGCTGCTATACAAAAGGCCCAGTTTTTATCCTTTATCGAATAGTAACTTAAAAAAAAATTAGCCTTGACTATACTTGGTAAAAGCAAAGACTGGACTCAAATAGTTGACAGCTGTCCAGCAGGGGTCTCTGATTGAGACATTTAATCATATAGCTTGTTACAAATTTTGTTTTCAGTAACAATTAGAGGACTGAAGCAGATTTTGCCACTTTAATCTCTTCCCCACCTACCCCTCACTTACCCACCCTTTTGCAGTTCTTTTCTTATATAGTCTTCCCAACATCCATAGCTGGTATTCTCCAATTAAGTGACAATCGGTCTTTCTATTTGATATGCAATATTATAATAAGCTGTCCTAAGTAACCAAGCATCATGATAAACATTCTGTGCAATAACTGTGGTGCCTTAGTCTCAAGGTAGACTAGCTAGATCTATCACTAAGGGGTATGTTTACTAAACTGCTTTAGTGCGATTCGCATTAGGAGCCGCGGTAGAGACAGAAATCCCAAATAAGGACATGGGCGGTACATCGTTACCGATAACGCGCGTTACCAGGTGCCATAAATGAACGAGCGCTACAGGGCACGTTACCGTGCGTTAATCTTAAGAAGGCGCGCAGGCATACAGCAACAGAGCTGTAGCACAATGGTTACAGGGGTCATGGGTTCGATTCCCCAGTGGGCCTAATGTATAAGGCTGGCTGAGGCAGCACCCTTTACATTTAAGTAGTGATTGTTGAGGCATTTGACGTGTATTTTAATTAGTGCTGCCAGCAAATGCGTGGATGAGACAATGGTGCAAGGATGAGGGTTTTGGATTTGTTAGGAACTGGGGAACATTCTGGGGAAAGGGGGGGGCTCTTCCGAAGGGATGGGCTTCACCTTAATCAGGATGGGACCAGACTGCTGGCATTAACCTTTAAAAAAGAGATAGAGAAGCTTTTAAACTAGAAAATAGGGGAAAGCCGACAGTCACCCAGGAGCGCATGGTTCGGACAAAGGTATCCTTGAAGGATACTACCAAAAACAGTGAGGTTCCAAAAGGGAGTATAGTAGCCCAAATGCCCTTGAGTAAGGAGCAGACAGAGCATAAAGATTCCCAATTACCCATGCCTACCAATAGCCAGATTAATATTAATAAAATTAATAAAATACAGTCACTAAAATGCTTGTATGCCAATGCTAGAAGTCTAAACAATAAGATGGGAGAATTAGAATATATAGCACTAAATGAGAGGTTAGATATGATTGCACTCTCAGAGACATGGTGGAAGGAGGATAACCAGTGGGACACTGTGATACCTGGATACAAACTATATCGTAATGATAGAGCTGAACAAATTGGTGGAGGGGTTGCGCTCTATGTTAAAGAGGGCATTGAGTCAGAAAGGATTAAAGTTTTGCAGGGAACACAATTTGCTGTAGAATCTCTATGGATTGAAATTCCATTTATGAAAGGGAAGGTGATGGCAGTGGGAGTATACTATCAACCGCCTGGCCAGAATGAACAAATGGATGATGAAATGCTCAAAGAAATCAAGGAAGCTAACAAAAGCCACAACAGAGTAGTAATAATGAGTGATTTCAATTACCCCGGTATCGACTGGGACAGTCTCACAGCAGGACAAGCTAAAGAGATAAAGTTTCTAGATGAAATAAATGACTGCTTCTTGGAGCAGCTGATTCATGAACCGACCAGAGGGGAAGCCATACTGGACCTAGTCCTTAGTGGAACGCCAGATCTGGTGCAAGAAATAAGGGTGTTGGGACCACTTGGCAATAGTGATCATAGTATGATCATGTTTGATTTAATCAGTGGAGGACAGATAGTAAAGGAATCCACAGTACTACCTTTTAACTTTCAAAAGGGAGACTATGATAGAATGAGGAATATAGTTCGGAAAAAACTAAAAGGAGCGGTTCCAAAGGTTAAAGACTTACAGCAAGCTTGGGTGTTATTTGAAAATACTATCCTCGAAGCCCAGACCAGCTGTATTCCACGCATTAAGAAAAGTGGAAGAAAGTCCAAAAAAACTGCCAGCATGGTTTAAAGGTGAGGTCAGAGAGGCTGTTGCTGCCAAAAGAGCAACCTTCAGGACATGGAAAAAAGAGCCAAATGATGAAAACTGGAAACAACACAAGCACTGGCAAGTTAAATGCAAAGCATTGATAAGGCAGGCAAAGCGGGAATTTGAGAAGAAACTTGCTATGGAAGCAAAAACACGAAATAAAGACTTTTTCAAGTACATTCGTAGCAAAAGGCCTGTGAGAGAGTCAATTGGACCATTAGATGATAGAGGGGTAAAAGGGGCAGTAAGAGGGGACAAGGCTATAGCAGAGAGACTGAATGAATTCTTTGCTTCGGTCTTTACTGAGGAAGATGTAGGGATGTTACCCAAGACTGAAGTGGTATTTAAAGGTGATACTGCAGAGGAATTGAGAGAAATATCGCTACACCGGGAAGATATATTACAACTATTTGATAAACTGAATAGTAACAAATCACCTGGACCGGATGGTATACATCCCAGAGTGTTGAAAGAACTGAAATATGAGATTGCAGACCTGCTATTGGTAATCTGTGAACTTTCATTAAAATCATCTGTAATACCTGAAGATTGGAGGGTCGCCAACGTAACACCAATTTTTAAAAAGGGTTCCAGGGGTGACCCGGGAAATTACAGACCAGTGAGCCTGACGTCAGTACCAGGGAAAATGGTAGAAACCATCATAAAGAACAAAATTACACAGCATGTAGATAGCCATGGCCTAATGGGAGACAGCCAACATGGCTTTAGACAAGGAAGATCTTGTCTTACTAATCTGATCTGTTTTTTTGAAGGTGTGCATAAACAGGTAGACAAAGGTGAGTCGGTTGATATAGTGTATCTGGACTTTCAGAAAGCTTTTGACAAGGTCCCCCATCAGAGACTTTTGGCAAAGCTAAAAAGTCATGGGATAGGAGGCAGTGTACTATTGTGGATCGGGAACTGGTTAAAAGATAGAAAGCAGAGGGTAGGGCTAAATGGCCAATATTCCCAATGGAAAAAGGTGAATAGTGGAGTACCCCAGGGATCTGTACTGGGTCCCCTACTTTTTGACATATTCATAAATGACCTGGAAAAAGGAATAACTAGTGAGGTTATCAAATTTGCAGATGACACAAAACTGTTTAAAGTTGTTAAAACCCAAGAGGATTGTGGAAAACTGCAGGAGGATCTGGATAAATTGGAAGACTGGGCATCCAAATGGCAGATGAAATTTAATGTGGACAAGTGCAAAGTTATGCACCTAGGAAAGAACAACCCACACTATAGTTACACGATGCAAGGCTCCACATTAGAAACCACCACCCAGGAAAAAGATTTAGGAGTCATCGTGGATAACATGTTAAAACCCTCCGCCCAGTGTGCAGCGGCGGCCAAGAAAGCAAATAGAATGCTAGGTATCATAAGGAAAGGGATGGAGAATAAAACAAAGGATATTATAATGCCTCTGTATCGCTCCATGGTACGACCGCACCTTGAATATTGTGTGCAATTCTGGTCACCGTATCTTAAAAAGGACATAGAGTTATTAGAAAAAGTACAGAGAAGAGCCACCAAATTGGTGAAGGGGATGGAAGGCTACTCCTATGAAGAGAGGCTAAAAAGGTTAGGGCTCTTTAACCTGGAAAAGAGACGGCTGAGGGGAGATATGATAGAGGTCTATAAATTAATGAATGGAGTGGAACGGATAACGTGGATCAATTGTTTACGCTATCAGAATATAGAAGGACTAGGGGACATGTAATGAAGCTACAGGGTAAACTATTTAAGACAAATAAGAGAAAATATTTCTTCACTCAACGTGTAATCAAACTCTGGAATCTGTTACCGGAGGATGTAGTAAGGGCTGTTAGTATAGCTGGGTTTAAAAAAGGTTTGGACAAGTTCCTGGAGGAAAGGTCCATAAACCACTATTAAAAAGGGACCCAGGATATCAATGCTTGACCTAGTACAAGCACTGCAGAACCTGTGTCTTTTGGGGAAACTGCTAGGTACGTATGACCTAGATTGGCCACTGTTGGAAACAGGATACTGGGCTTGATGGACCTCGGTCTGACCCAGTATGGCATTTCTTATGTTCTTATGTTCTTATTAACACACCCTCACGGTGGCATAACCTAAGGTGCCGCATAAGGCATCCCATAACGCACTCCATAGGGCACATTATAAAGTGTACTGTCCGCCAAGGCACCCTATAATGTCCCCTATAGGACACCTTATAAGGCTGTGAACAAAGCCCTGGCTGGCTGCAGAAGGACTGCACATGACCACACAAACTGTCTGCTGTGGTTACTAGGATAGGGTTAACCCACCCGTACCCATGATGCACTGCACATGCAAATCAGCAGTCAAGAGATGGGCACAAGATTGGGTATGCACCCCCACAGCACCTCAGCCTGGTAGGGGGAACAGACCATGTGTGGCACTGCCACAGAGTAGCCACAGACAGTCACATTGTGCGGGTACTGTGCCCACCCTGAGGTTGAGGTGGGGCACCCAGCACCAGGTCCACAGCACCTTTCATGGCTGGAATATGCCATGCTGCAGGTCCCCAGCGGTGTGTGATAGGTAGTTCCGTTAGACACACCTAGGATACATCCGTGTCCTGCTGTATGTCTCGGTCATGTCTAGTCCATATGGGTGATGATGCACCCAGAATAGTGCATATCCTGTGTTGGTGCCATGGTTACCTGCTGTAGGTGAAGGGGAGGGTGTATGGACCCATAGGCAGATCATGTACCACCACACAACCCACCCTCTGGGGCTCAGGGTGGGAAACAGGATCACCCACCAATAGATCCACAGTCTACCTCCCTGCAATGGTAGCAGTAGAGTGGACCATCAACCCCAGTCCTGCTGGGGAACAGACAGAGCGGTACACATCCATAACGCAATAGCAGACAGACGGCAGGCCTGGAAATGCTCAGCTGCCCCCCACTATTATCTGACATTTTCCAGCAGCAAGCCTCCAGCCGCTGCACCCTGCAAGGTGTTCCAGCAAGACACATACTAGCTGCAGACAGTCTGCCAGCTAGTCCATAGTGCATGGTCCTGGAGGAGATGCATGTCCCCAGAACGGGGATGTCAGCATACACACCAAGCAAATAAGTCAGTGATTGGGCCCCAAAAGAAAACCCATAACTATCACATGAGAGAAATACTATATAGTACTATGGGGGAACCTAGCCATGCCATGGTCACTGCTCAGTCAGGGTGAGAGTGACCTCCCAGCAGGACATGCTATGGCCACCCTGTCCGTGCAGGTGGTGGCCAGGCACTACAATGTCCGAGCCATTGCCCTATGCCGTGTGCAGATGCATCCAGGCCAGGCCACCCTATCCAGGCTATTCCCACAGTACCTTGCTCCTCATTATGCACATTGGCAGGCCAATACTGGCAACAGTGCTAGCAGTGTGGGCTGTGGAGGGTGTTGGCAGCCACCACACACTGGATAGACAGACACACACTCCCCACACCTATGCCAGCATTGTGCAACTATAGAGGTGTTGGGCAGCCCAGGCCACCACACCAGTCCTGGGCACAGTGCAGGCATGGCTATGGTACGCAATACTGTAGGAGTCACTCCCCAGGTTGGTGAACACTGTCAGACACAATACCTGTAGCACACTCCACAGACATCAGAAAGGTTGCTATGATGCAGCTCACTCAGGAAATTGTACCTAACCTAGGAATTGCTATCTGCCAGTAATCATAGCAACCTTTTGATAGATGTGTACCATATTCCCAGGTTTAGGGTGGCATTACTAAGGTATGCAAGTGCTAGTATTGGGAGATGCACGCAGAGCCCGAAGTCCTGCCTCTCCAGGAGGCTTTGGATAATGGGGCCTGTGGGTGCGGGTGTGTCTGCCCCTGTTGGCTGCTGCTTTACGGCAGAGGTTCCCAACTCCAATCCTGTGGTGCCAAACACTGTTCGGGTTTTCATGCTGTCCCTCATGAATATGCATGAGATACATCTGCATACCATGGGGGTGGCGCATAGAAATGCAGCACAGGCATCTTTATCAGAGGCAGCATGGAACCGGAATGGTGTTTGGCCCTCCAGGACTGCATTTGGGTGACTCTGCTCTAGGTAATGTGCATGTTTATGGTGTCTGTGCTCTGTATGGTAAAATGTAGGTGTCTTGGGCATGTTTACGTCATCTGCAATAAAGGTGCTGTCTGTATTAGCACGTTGTAGTAGTGGGTAAAATATGGGTACTGGGTTGGCAGGAACCACAGCTGGGACTTGAACCTGTGACCCTCTGCTTCTGACTACACTGGTTTTGTTCACTGCACCACCTTGTTGTCACAAAGTCAGTACATTCCTTGGTGATACCATGACTGTTCGTCAGACAGGGCCCGTCTGTTGCAGTACACAGCACCCACCTACACAGGGCTAGGCCACGGTCTGCTCTGGGCAGCTGCCACTGCCCCCTCCACCACCAGTATCCCTCAGCCACCATGCTGACATGCCCTTCTGCTGGTGGTGCTGGTGGTGCGCAGTCTCAGGCCATCCAGTGTACAGGTAGGCAGCTGCCTATGGTGCATGTTCTGGGGTAGGGATGCCTGCATAGACGTCCACGCTCCCCCCAGCCCCGCCTGCCAATGTTCCATGCCCTTGGGGGTAGCTGTTGGGTACTATCCCCTGTGACACTGTAGGAAATACACTTGTGCCCATGTTGGCTCTTCAGCAGTTGCTGTCTGACTGCTCTGCTGTTTCAGCATTCGTATGGGCCACCTAGGCATCACCCTAGTCCGCACTGTGGCCCAGCTCCACCACAGCATGTGCCGCCTGCGGCCCTCTGTATCCCCTTCTCCGGCATCTGTCCAGTTGCCGTTCCGACATGCCCGCCCTGATGTTGCGGAACATGTGCACGCCATAGGAACCCTGTCCGATGGTGGGGAAAACCCTGAGCAGCGCTATTTCACTGTGGGCTCATTCACCTTGTATGGGGACGGAGTATAGACCCTTCCACGATTTATATCTTTTCTATGGAGCTTACTCGGGGGGGGGGGGTTGATGTTTCTCATTGCTACCACTATTGGCCAGCTTGGTTATGGATTTTTTCCAGTTTGTTGGGGTCATTTTCAGTGTTTATGTGCCCTTTTGTTCTGTGCACATGTATCACACTTATCACTTTTTTTAGGTTTCCCTGGGCTGTACATTGCTGACACTGAAATGGTTTCTCTCCCCTGTAATGTGCATTTAACGGCAGGTTTTCAATCGCGTTTGGATTCAGCTCTTCAGATCAGCGCGTTAGTGTGAAGGGAGCCTCTCTCCGCCCACTCTCCGCCCACTGACCCCTTCTCTCCGCCCTCTCTCCACCTTCTGCGGTGTTTTACCGCGCCGCGGAGCTTTACGATCGTTAATGTTGGTTAACACGCGTTATGTAACGTTAACGATCGTAAGCGCATCATAACGCACGTTATGATGCGCTTACGATTGTTAACGTTACATAACGTGCGTTATGTACCGTTACCGCAGTTTAGTAAACATACCCCTAAGTCTTTGCTATGAAAAAGAAGCTCACTCAATTTAGACAGGAATTGGCTGTAATTAAAGGAGCCTCCTGGACTATATAACATCCAGACAATTCACCTTTACTCCCACAGAGGAAATAAAATATAAATAGATAGATTACAGTGGATTTGGATAAATTATGGCCTGTCACACAAAGGCATCTACTCATCCATCTGTTCCCCCTGTAAATTAGGAAGCTCATGAAATGAAATCTGAGCTAGGACCAGAGATGAAGAGCATTCCTCAATGCAAACAAAATCTCAAAGCACTGAAGAAACATGTCATGTAAGTCTGTTGCAAAGTTAAATAGTTAACAAAATAATTTAAAAAAGAAAGAAAGGGTGGTGGATTCCTATAATGCCTTCCTAATGGAAGTGGTGGGGGACAACAATGGTTATGGAATTCAAAAAGCTGTAGGATAAACACAGGGTAATTTAAAAAATGTCCACAATTCATTCAAACCCACTTAAGCGTCAGCCATGGTGCTTGAGTATTGGCGGGATATTCAGCAGGCAATATCTGGAAAGGAGCTGCCGCCGAGAGGTGCTAACTGCATAAATAGCAACCATATCCAGTTAGCAACAATTTTCAACCGTCACTTATTCAGCTTCCATCTTAGAATAGCTTTTTAAGCACCCGTAGCCAGCCCGGTAAAAGCTCCAGAGGATCTTCAAATAGCAGGAGGATGGAATAAAAGTCCAGAGCAGTGGTTCACAATGTATGATCCATGGACTAAGACTGAGATTGATGGGTACTGACTGGAGAGAGAGAGAGAGATAAAAGGGACTACTGGGGTCAGACTTGGCACTGAGGGGGGAGGGGCTCTGGAAGTGTGGTGGAGATGAACTGGAGTACCTGAAGATTAATGAGGGGTCCACACAACCAAAAAAGTTGGGAACTTCTGGTATAGAGCACTTCCACTTATAGCAAAACTTACATGACTTTCACACATCAGAAAAGACATAGAAAGTGGTAACCTGCATGGAGTGATGGTTAAAACCCTAAAATTTTGAGAGGGGATATTCAGAGGCATGTATACAGTTTATGGACCTCAAAACTGCATAAATGCCGCTCACTGGGAGAGGCACTAAACCAGTTCATTCTACTGAATATCTGGTTTGGGCTGCTAAATGCCCTGATGCTGAGCACTTGGCCTTGCAGCGTTCTGGGGGTGGCACCGCAGGCTAACTGGGCAGGGGTGATATTCAGTCGCTGCCCAATTACCCTAACCAGCTAAAGTTAGGATTTCTGAATGGCTGTCCTAACTTCAGCCGGTTGTGCAATCCTGCCAGCGACTGACTATTGCCACTGACCCGGATATTCAATGTTAGGACCTGGATATGGCCCCGGCATTGAACATCCAGGGCAAAGTTAATGCCGCAATAGTCAGTTGCTTTAATTGTGCTGGCTGTTGCTTCTGAACCCCCAGCACCACCCCTGATTTCAAGCTCATACCCTTTGCTAAATGCTTCCATTGAAGATCTAATGACGTGAAAGTGGCCTCACCCAGAACCTTATCCTCTATCAACAAACGTTACAGTGCAAGCGTTTAGTCATTTGGCTATCTTTCTAATGTGTGAATAATCGGGGCCATACGAAGGGCTGTGCAAGGGGTGCGGCTGTACAGGGTGCAAGCAAGGAAGGGTCGCTGATGTCAGCACTGGGCTTCCAGGAAGCTCAGTAAGAGTGAATTACTGCATGCTTCTCGGTGGAGTAGGAGGGCACCAGGTTGCATAGGGTGCATTTCTAGCCTGCTACAGTCCTGTGTATAAGTGCTCGAGCCAGATCTAGACCCTCTTCTAGTCTTAGTTCTGCACTAATCCTGAGGCCTCTGTCTGAGGTCTGATAACTCATCCAAATCCTTTGCCCCATCTCCCTCCATTACTCCCTTGAGTCTTCCTTCCTCCAAACTCCTTTGCTCGCACTTCTGACCTGTACTAACTTATGTCCTCTCCCTGCAGCTTTTATTCCACAGAACTCTCCTTCAGATATTGTTTCTGAAAGCAGTTTGCTGCAACTCCATTCATGCGCCCTTGAGAATTTTTGTCAGTGCACATCTGAATATTGCATCCTATGGGTCTCATCTCTTATTGCACCATTTGGGGATTTCTAACCGTACCGGAAGTAGTTGCTTGGCTAGAACAATTTCCAAAGAGTCTTGATCGCATTTCCAAGGCTGCAGCAAGGAAATCAGCATTGCCAGATTGCTTCCAAAGCTAGAAGCATCTGTTGTGGCGATTGGTTCCTTGGTGCTCTTCATATCTGTGAAAAGGAAATAAGACAAGTTTTGATTTGCTTCCTTTCCGTCCAGTTCTTGTCACTCAGACTGGTGATTTCACAATTAGGCCTAATACTGATTAGAAATAAAACGAGCAGGTCTATCACTTCCTAGGGTTAGAGTTAACAGAGAAACTCCTTGGTGAATAGATTCAGTCTAAGGAAATGTTCATGTTTAATTACAAACCCTTTATTTGCATATTACTTAAAATGGAGCTTATACTGGCCCCTCAGAAAGAAACAAAGGCAATTTAGTATTAAGTAAGGATGTCTGAAGCAGGAAATGAGTATATGGGCTCAGGCAAGGTTAAACAGAGAGAAAATTCAGCTGTCAGAAATAAAGTACTCAGCTTGTAAATCTAGATTGAAATGGGATTCCTGGGAAAGGGATAGAAAGTGGAGGAGTAGCCTAATGCTTAGAGCAGTGGGTTGAAAACCAGGGAAGTCAAGTTCAAAGGAGAAATTTGCTCTTACCTGCTAATTTTCTGTATTTGAGTCCAACCAGACCAGTCCAGAATGCATGGATTGTGCCCATCAGGCAGCAGATAGAGACAGAGACTTAAACAGATGTGAGCTCCTCCCTATATTAGGTACTGTGCAGCCACTTGCTCTCCAGTATTTCTGTAACTAAGCAGTGGAAGCCACACCTATTCTTAAACATTTCCTCCCAAGGTCGAGGGTTCAAATCCCACTAGAGGACAGCAACCTTGGGCCGGAAGGACTGGGGTTTCTAGTCCCACAGGTGCTCCTTGTGGTCTTGGGCAAGCCACTTAACCCTCCATAGCCCATGTTCCCTGTAAAATAGTTATCTCCACGTTATAATGCCCTGTTCAATGTAATTTCAGTTTGTTCAATGTAAACCGCACTGATGCAGAATAGCGCGGTATATAAGAGAATGTAAATAAATAAATAAAATAAAATCTAGAAACCTATCTCAAGAAACAAGGGCCTCATGATCACCAGGATCCAAGAGACCTCACCCATGAACAAACCCAGGAACCAAATGAAACACCCAGAAGACACAAAGAAGCATAATAAGCCGGGTCTCTGATTGGACTCAAAGAAAGAAAATTAGCACATAAGACCAAATTTCTCCTTCCTTATCGTCCATCAGACTAGTTCAGAACATGTGGAATGTCCCAAAGCACTCTTTATGTAGGACAGGATAAAGCTACCTCTGCTTTGAGCACTCTGCTCCCAAAAGCAGCATCCTCTCTGTCACGAACATCAAGCCAGTAATGGTTAGAGAAAAGTATGCCGATAGCAAATGCAACTCAGCCCATGAAGACAGAAAGGGGAGGTTAGAGACAGGACGATAGTTAGACGGAAGAGAGGGATCTAGAGAGGGATTCTTCAAGATGGGGCGAACCAGAGCATGCTTCCAGGGAGAAGGAAAAGTCCCGGTGGAAAGACTAGAGTTGAACATAGTGCGGATATAAGGAAGGACACCCAGGGAAGGTGTGAGAAGCCAAGAAGAGGGAATAGGATCAGATGAGCAAGAGGTCTTGCGGGATGAAGAGATGAGATGATGAAGTTCGGGTGCAGTAATGGGTGAGAAGGTGGCCCAGAAATGAGAAAGCTGAGAAACAGGAGGAGGTGAAGGAAGAGGAGGAGGGGAGGAGATGGGAGCAGGACATGGGAGCATTACATGCTTCAATCAAACCAATAATAAAAACCCCCAACTTGACCAAGGCCTAAACCTGCAGGCTCAAATAAAAAACGCCGCCAAAGCCATCTACTACAAAATCAGAATACTAAAAAATCTCTGCCCTCTCCTCAATCCTGATAACTTCCGAACAGTTTGCCAGGCACTCATAATGCCCATCCTAGATTACAGCAACTCCATATACCAGGATTTCCAAAAACACACCCTGCACCCATTGCAGCTGGCACAGAACACAGCAGCAAGACTTATACAACGAACATCATGACAGACCCACATCACCCACATCCTTAATCAACTACATTGGCTCCCATTCACCTCCAGAATCAATCAGTTGAGTATCTACAGACCCTACTACGGAAAGCCACAAATGGTAGGCTCAGAAGACACAATGCACTCAATTTGCTTGACATACCAGCCAAAAAGCTCAAGAGCAAGCAAAACACATGCAACAGGGCCTTTTCAATGTACGCCCAACCATCTGGAACTCCTTATCTCCCAGTTTGAGAGACATCGATTCCCTAGGAGACTTCCGGAAAAAAATGAAAACCCCTTTATTCTTGGAATTCTATGGGGCAGACCCCCATCAAAACTGAACAAACCAGAATCCAAGCAGCAATAGCAATTATCACTTCACCAACCACGACTTCACAGTCCCAAGCCTCAGACCATGGAGTATCTTTCCATAAACAACACTCAGATCCTCCGCTAATGTACAGCTTTGGAAACCATTCATTCCCATACCTCAATACCACTAAAACCTTTGACTTATACCTCGTTAAGACTTAACCGATCGCGCAACCATAACCAAAACATTTACATAAATGTTACTTCAACCTCCCTAAAACTCAACTATTCATTCCTCCATTCCCGATACGATATATATATGTTAATATAAACCGTTCAAGTTGTCTCAGCCACCTCAGCACCTAATTACCTATTGTTACTATTGTAGTTCCTATTGTTACTATTATTATTACATGTAACTCATGAATCTTCTTGCACATCATGTTATGCCTGCACCTTATGTTATGCACACACTGAGTTTATTGTAAACCATTTTGACTTGTAGAAAGACAGTATATAAAAGATGTTAAATAAATAAACTTGTACATTCTCTGTTCCCTTTGCACAAGCCAAAGTGAACTCCTTGGTACTCTATACTCGGAGAAGGAATCAACTTGCTCTTGTCAAAGTTAATCACCCACCCCAAAGTTTGCAACAACTGAACCACCCTGGGAGTGGTGATCTGGCTCTTGACCTCCAACTTCGCTTAGATAAGCCAATCATCTAGGTAAGGATGGACCAAAATTCCCTTCTTGTGCAAGAATGCTGCCACACTACCATTATCTTGGAGAAGGTACAGGGAACCCTGGATAGGCTAAAGGGAAGAGCTTGAAATTGTAAATGACCTCTCAGAACTGAACCTCAGATATTTCTGATGAGGTGCCCATATTGGAATGTGACAGCAGGCCTTCATGAGGTCCAGTGCTGTTAGAAACTCCCCAAGATGGACAGCCGAAATGCAGGGTTTCCATGTGCAAATGTGGTACATGAAGGGCCAAATCCACTCTCTTCAAATCTAGCATGGGGCAGAATGAGTCTCTTTCTTTGGAAGTACAAAATACATTGAATAATGACCGGCACCTTACTCCTGGATGGAACAGGAACTATGGCCCCCATATCTTGTAGTCTCACCAAAATGGAGGCCATCACTACCCTTTTTCTTGGAATGCCAGAAGGAGAAACCAAAAAAATAAATTAAGATGGCAGGAAAATTCCAATCTGTAACCACTCTTCTTCACCATGTTAAGAACCCATTCATTGATGTGATCTGGGTCCACTACTCATAGAAACGCAATAAACGACCACTATCCATTTCTGCAAGACAGAGACCCCCAAAATCTTATTGGGTCCCTTTAGAGGTTCCTGGCCCCTTGGTCCCATGGAAGTCTTCTTTCTGGTCGACCTGAAAGGAAAAGACCTGATGAGAAAAATGAGGAGTTCCCCTTCCTTGGACAATAATGGTGTGCCTCCCGAAAATGAGATTTCACTGCACTAGAGTGAGGGGAGTCTTGGTTTATCCTCCAGCTACTGCTGATGTTTCATCTTTCTGAGATCTTTAACTGATTTCTCCAAGTCTTCCCCAAACAGGAACTTCCTATTAAATGGAAGCTGACTTAGGCAAGTCTTAGAAGCAGTATCTGCTAATCAGTTTCTCAGCCACAACAGCTGCTGGGATGACATAGATATCGCCATAATTCTGGCGGAAATACGAAGAAGATCATATAAAGCATCTGCAACATAAGCCAATCTGGGTTCCAAGTGGGCAGAGTCCTTTTTAGCTGGATCAGAGTCCAGAAGACTTCCATCCAACCCTTTTTGCCACAAACACACACAAGCCCTAGATATATGTGCACTACAAATAGTTGCCTGCAGACCCAAGAAGGAAATTTCAAAAATCTATTCAAGGCAGACGTAAGCTTGTGATTCTACCTATCCTTAGGCGCTGCACCCCCCTCCACTGGAATAGGAGTCTTTTTGGTTACTGTAGTAACCAAGGTGTCCACTTTTGGCAGGTTCAACTACATTGGCTCCCCATCACCTCCAGAATCAATCAGTTGAGTATCTACAGACCCTACTATGGAAAGCCACAAATGATAGGTTCAGAAGACACAATGAACTCAATTTTCTTGACATACCAGCCAAAAAGCTCAAGAGCAGGCAAACTCATGCAACTGGGCCTTCTCACTGTACCCCCAACCACCTGGAACTCCTTACCTCCCAGTTTGAGAGCCATCAACCTGTCTTTCTCCTCTGGGACTAAAGAATACAGATTCCTCATGACTCTCCCTATTTTAAGGCCCGATTCCAGAGTGACCCACTGCTGAAATCAAATATCAACATTCCTAAAAAACAGGAAAGGCCTTTGTAGGCTGCCAATACCTTTCAAAATCAGATCTTCTGATGAAGGCTGCTGCTGTGCTGGAGTCTTCATGATACACAATCTCCAGAGCCTGAGTAATCGTCCCAGGAAGCTCTTCTATATGAACAGCTGCACCATAGAGGGATCATCTCCTTCTCCAACTGGTAGCTCTCCTTCCTCCATAGGGTCTGCCAGGAAAGATCTCTTGTCCAGGAGGCTAACACAAGTTAGATCGGATTCTGCTCTGGAGATCTGAGAAAGAGCCTCCCAGTCATCTCCCTTCTCAAAGCATGGGCACTTTGGAAGAGAAACCCCCGCAAGGTCACTAGGCTGAGCTGCAGGCTCCTGAGCTACACTAGTCCCCTAGGACCATTTCATGAGAAAGGCCTGGTGCATTAAAAGCACATATGCATAGGTAAAGAACTCAGTAGAAGGTGCTGCTGCCACATCCACTGCTCCACTGAACCCTGAGGGGTAGATAGACTACAAGGGCTCCTCAGGAACAACCTCTAGAGCTAAGGCTGGGGGAAGGAGAGAAACATACCTCTGCCCTCTAAGTTGGGCACTGCTCCAAAGCTTTTTTCCAGAGCACTGGCTGTGGAGAAACGGTAGCTACCTTTTCTTCAGTTGGATGAAAGCTTCTATATCAGATCTGTTCTCTACTGTGGGAACAGCCAAAATAGAACAGCCAGATGATCCCATGTGGCAAGAGCCACATGTCCCTAAAATGTTCTCGTGCATCCCCACAGCGGGAGACACTCCAGAGTAATCTCTATTAGAGCCCAAAAATAGTTGCAACAAAGAAAGGAGAATGAGGCAACTTAGCATGGATGACAATGGAGGAATCACATAGTTCCCCACTAGATGCTTCTGCAAAGCACAGGCCCTTCTGGACACACTACAATCCAGCTTCCGTCCCCTACACTCCACCGAAACGGCTCTTACAAAAGTCTCCAATGACTTGTTCCTCGCTAAGTTTAAGGGCCTCTGCTCTGTTCTCATCCTTCTCGACCTCTCCGCTGACTTTGACAGTGTTGACCACAATCTTTTCCTCTCCACCCTCTCCTCACTGGGTTTCAAGGGCTCTGTATTATCCTGGTTCTCCTCCTACCTCTCCCATCGATCCTTTAGTGTATGCTCTGATGGCTCCTCCTCCTCTCCCACCCCGCTCCATGTTGGTGTTCCCCAGGGATCCGTCTTGGGCCCCCTCCTTTTCTCTCTCTATACCCAATCCCTTGGCGTGCTTATCTCCTCCCATGACTTTCAGTACCATCTCTATGCCGCCGACTCCCAAATCTACCTCTCTACACCTAATATCTCTCCAGCAATCCAAACCAAGATCTCTGCCTGCCTTTCTGACATCGCCATCTGGATGTCTCATCGCCGCCTGAAATTGAACATGGCGAAGACTGAACTCCTCCTCTTTCCCCCTAACTCTTCTCCTCCTCTTCCCCCTTTCTCAGTCTCCGTGGATGGATCTATGATCCTTCCTGTTCCCTCGGCCTGCAATCTGGGGGTCATCTTTGACACTTCTCTCTCCTTCTCCACACATATCCAGCACATTGCTAAAACCTGCCGCTTCTTTCTCTACAACATTAGCAAAATCCGCCCCTTCCTGTCGGAACACACCACCAAAACGCTTATCCACTCCTTAATCTCCTCTCGCCGTGACTACTGTAACCTACTCCTTGCTGGTCTTCCCGTGAGCCATCTCCTCCCCCTTCAATCCATTCAAAATTATGCTGCTTGACTAATCTTCCGCCAGTCCCGCCATGCCCACATTACTCCTCTTCTCAAGTTGCTTCATTGGCTCCCCATCCAATTCTGCATCCAATTCAAACTTCTCCTACTCACCTATAGGTGCATTCACTCTGCGGCCCCTCAATACCTCTCATCTCTTATCTCCCCCCACATCCCAGCTCGGGAACTTCGCTCCGCTAACTCCCGACTTCGCTCCTTTCACCTTGCTGCACCCTATGCCTGGAACAGCTTACCTGTATCCATATGTCAGGCACCCTCCCTAGCCCTCTTCAAATCCAGGTTAAAAACCCAACTCTTCACTGTCGCATTCAGATCCTGACTTCTATCCCTCATCTTAACCTAACCCCATCATTTTCATGACCGAACTGTAAAACCCATCGATTTAATGTTTGTACTGTCTTGACTAGATTGTAAGCTCGGACGAGCAGGGACTGTTTCTTGTATGTATGTCTGTACAGCGCTGCGTGCGTGGCGCTATATAAGTGTTTAATAGTAATAGTAGCACAGCTCCGCCACAACCATAAGGCTCCCTAACCTGGCAAGCACCATGCAGTCTGTACGAACATGAAACCCCTTCCTTCTCTGGATGGTAGGTAACCCGAGAGCTCCCTCCTCCCAGTGCTAACCATTGATGTCAGCAAGCTATAGCGCAAAGAGCCTCCCAAGCCGAGCAAAGAGAACTCCCAGCAACTCACCTACTATTACTACTACTGAACATTTGTATAGCGCTACAAGACGTATGCATGTAAAAGATGATCCCTGCTCATCAGAGCTTACAATCTAGTCAAGACAGACAATGTAGTAGCTGTAGACATGGGGTATAGCTAGGGGGAAGGGTAAGGAAATACAAAGTAGATCAGGTTTGAAAGCGGCAGCGAAGAGGTGAGTTTTCAGCCTGGATGTGAAGAGGGTCAGAGAAGGCGCTTGAGGTACAGACTCAGGTAGTTTTTTCCAGGCATAAGGAGCAGCAAGGTGAAAGGAGCAAAGTCTGCAGTTAGCAATAAAAGAGAAGGGCAGGAGATAGAAATGATTTGGCAGAAGAGCAGAGTTCCCGAGAAGGGGTGTAGGGAGAGATAAGAGAAGAAAGGTAGTGAGGAGCTGCAGAGTGAATGCACATATAGGTCAGCAGGAGAAGTTTGAACTGGATGCAGAAATGGATAGGGAGCCAATGAAGTGACTTGAGAAGAGGGGTTATATGAGCGTATCAAGGCTGGTGGAAGATCAGCTACACAGCTGAGTTTTGAACAGATTGAAGAGAGAGACCAGCAAGGAGGAGGTTGCAATAGTCTAGTCAGGAGTTGACTAAAGACTAGATACGTGTCTTAGTAGTGTGTTCAGAAAGGAATGGGCAAATTTTATTGATGTTGTAGAGAAAGAAATGGCAGGTTTTAGCTATCAGTTAGATCTGTGTGGAGAAGGAGAGAAAAAAGACAAAGATAACCCCAAGGTTGCGAGCTGAGGAGACAGGGAGAAGTAGAGTTATCCACAGAGACTGAGAAAGGAGGAAGGGGAGAGGAGGGTTTAGGGGGAAAAATAAGAAGCTCAGTTTTGGCCATGTTCAATTTCAAATGGCAGTGAGACATCCACGCAGCAATGTCAGAAGGGCAGGCAGAGATCTGGGCCTGGATTGCCAGAGAGATTTCAGGTGTAGAGAGGTAGATCTGGGAGTCATCAGTGTAAAAGATGGTACTGAAAACCATAGGAAGAGATGAATGCACCAAGGGACTGGTTATAGAAAGAGAAAAGGAGTGGACCCAAGACAGATCCTTGGGGTGCACCAACTGAGAGCAGGAGAGCAGTAGAGGAAGATCCACCAAAACAAACACTGAAAGAGCAATGGGAGAGATAAGAAGAGAACCAGGATAGCACAGAGTCCTTAAAATCAATAAGGTATCAAGGAGAAGGTTGTGGTCAACAGTGTCAAAAGCAGCAGAAAGGTCAAGAAGGATGAGGATTGAGTAACGGCCCTTGGATTTTGACAGGAACAGTTCAATGGAGACTTTGGCAAGAGCCGTTTCGGTAGAATGTAAAGCCAGATTATAAAGGATCCAGAAGGGTTTGAGAGGAGAGAAAGTCAAGGCAACTTTGGTGAACTGCACATTCAAGTAGGTTGGAAATGAAGGGGAAGAGGGAGATGGGTCGATAGTGAGAAGGACAGATACAGTAGGGTATAATGAGGGATTTTTGAGGAGAGAAGTGACCACAGCATGCTTGAAGGCTGCAGGGAAAGTTGCAGTGGAGAGCGATAGGTTGAGAATATGAGAGATGGAAGGGTCTTCAGTGGAGGAGATGGAGCTTAGGAGATGGGTGGGAAGAGGATCAGAGGAGCAGGTAGTGAGTCTGAATGAGGAAAAAGAATGGAAAAGGAAGAAAGGGTAGCAGAGGTAGGGGGGAAAGTTGAGCGTGAAGAGAGGGAGTAGGGGGAGTAGCTGACCTTGTGGGGAATTGGAGTGTTATTTATTTTATTTAGCATTTCTTATATACCGCCTTTCAGTGTTATTAAGGTGGTTTACATTGAACACAACAATTTTACATGGAACAGCTAATGTTATAACTATATACATCACAAAGTTGAACTGTGTAACATTTCAACAACTATTTAGCGTACGATAATGTGGGAGGGGTGATTGGCAGACGTTTTGAGTGTTAAGGCTGTGTGCCTAGTGGAGTGTCAAAGTTATCTTGTGGATTTTTTCATGGAGGTAGAGCCAGGGTTTGGGCAGAAAGTGAGGGAGGGGTTGGAGGTGGAGGCACTTGAGGAGAGAGTTGTAAAGAGACGGCAAGGGTCAGAGGTAAGAGAGTTAGTCAGATGAACATAATGGTCTTGTTTGGCGAGTGCTATGCCTGACTGGAAAGAGACAGACGTCTTCCTTTTTTATTTTATTGTTCAGCAGAGGACGCAAAAGACAGGCAAGAAGGAGGGAGAAGAAGGGGGAGTTTGCAGAAATTAAATTGATTAAACAATAGAAAGAGAAGAACAAACCAAGCAGAACAAAAAATACAGGAGACTCCTGAGCTCAGTGGCTGGACTCCTCCAGGTTTCACTCAACATGGTCTCAGGTACGGGTTCTGGAATCCCTCCTACTGGACAACTGGAAAACCCAATTCTCCAGCTGGGCCCAGGAGCAGTCTGGCCAGGAGCCAGAGAATACTAGAGGGTGTGTGGCTGCACCGGAGCTCCCATATCTTCTTTGTCTCCATATCTTGGCTGACGGGCAAAATCCATACACTCTAGACTGGTTTAGTGGGCGACTAGGAATCCCACTGCCACTGTTTGTGATCTTGGGCAAGCCACTTTACCCTCCGTTGCCTCAGGTACAAACTTTGGGGCCCCTTTACTAAAGCGTGTTAGGATTTTGCATCTAATGAGCATTTAGCACTTTCATGTGCATTAAGGGAAAGCCTCTGTGGTAACTGTCAGAGAGGGCGGCGAGCATGTTCCCAGCAGGTACTGTGCTAATTACATTTGACAGCATGCAATATGTTCCCCTGCATGCTATCTGCAATGTGCTCTCCATTCCTGCTCTCCGCCGCAGCCCACCCATTCCCTCCCCGACATGCGATTTTCAGTTAGCGCAGGAATTAGCGTGTGGTAACTGTCATGCCCATACAGTCACATTACTGTGGGTCCTTGCGCAGTTACTGCACACAAAAATGTGCGTTAACTGCTTAGTGCATCTTAGTAAAAGGGGCCCTTAGATTTAAAGCTCTCTGGGGACAGGGAAAAATACCTACTGTACTTGAACATAACCCGCCTCGAACGTCTAAGAAAAAGGCATGAACTAAATCCAATTCCCTTTCCCCTTTCCTTAGGATCTTGGAAAAGGGATGGAGGCGACTGGCAGAATGGGATTGTGAAGACGGGAGGTGAGGTGGTAAATGGATAGCAAAACATACAGGGAACGTTGAGACTCACCACAGTTGTGCAGAGTAACAGTGACGTGGCTGGCTGAGTGCACCTCCATGTGGGAGGCTATGTGGAAGCCACGGTCCTGAGAAAGAACCAACAGTTCATCTAGAGAATGCGGCACCTTTATTTGATCCTGGAGTTCACGGTTTTGGAGATCATTGAGACTGAAGGGGGCAGAGGCCTGCAAGGAATTCAGAGAGACAAATGAAAGAGAAGGGAAATAGGGAAAGAAAACAAACAAACTGGGAAAGGTGAACATAACTCAATACTTAGGGACTCTTTTACTAAAGCCTGTTAGCTGGTTAATGTGTGTGCTGTAATATGCAACAACTGACAGTCAGGAGCACATCCGCCATTGCATGCCAAAACGCACATGGATTGGCAATTGCGGGATTGGGCGAGGAACGGACAGAGTGTGAATGTGGAGAGTGTATTACCGCTAGCACTAGAACAATTGGCACATGCTCAGTGGCAACACGGCTCTTAAAGCAAGTTCACCTAATGGCTCATCTATGGAGTCATTAAGGGAACTCACCTTGGAGCAGCGAACATTAGACTGGCCCATCACGCATTAGCTGCTGGGAACATATTGGTCAAGCTCCAACAGCTAACGCAGAGGCTTTGAAATTAATGTGCGTTTGGTCCGTTAATTATAAATCCTTAGAGGACGTTAGTAAAAGGGGTCCCAAGACTTTTAGAGGTTGATTTTCAGAAGCCCAGGTACTTAAAAGTTCCATATATATTTTTATTCTCGAATATTAAAGGCTAAGTATAAGCTATAAGCTAGTATTTCCTGAAAATTAGCTTTGGTTATAGTCTGTGAGTATAACAGTATCTGTGGACTTTGTCTGCTGATAGAGCCCACCCGGGAAAGTACATGTGGTGATCTGAAAATCAAATTCCTGCCCCAAACTCCCCCATCCCTTTTTCCTGTGGAAAAATCTAGTCACTTTGTGAAATTCTGTGGCTACATTTAGCTGTTGGGGATAAGAGAGGAAATTCTCAGTCCAAGGATTTACCTAGGTCATTTCTTCATTTTGTTTTTGTTATTGAACGTACTTTGCATCTGTTACAAAGTAGGTCTTAAGTTTGCGTATATCTTTGTACCCCCGCTCCCCACCAGCCCCTTTAAAAATATGTTTGCAGATCTGTGGGTACTTGGCAAGCTGGCCAGGCAATTTCAAAACGATTCCCTTAAAGCAGCGCTTCTCAGGCGTTTTTATTTCAGGGCACACTTTCAAGCTTGCTTGATCTTCGTGGCGCACCAAGCCAAATTTGGCATCCCCTTCCCCCACCGCTAGCACAGCCATCTCTCTGGCTCCACCCCCAAACACAGACGCTGCCAGCAAATCCTCCTCTTTACCACACTCTCACTCATACTCTGCCAGCATGTCCTTTTCTCTGCCCCACTTACACACACACACTGCAAGCGGGCGCTTCTCTGCCTCACACACACCCACACAGCCAGCAGGCTCCTAAATGCCTCACAAACACACAGTCATCATCACCCACACAAACACACGCAGCCAGCATGCACATCTCTTGACCACCCCTCCCCCCCCCCCCATGCACATGGCTCTGCGATGGAGACGAGGGGTCGATATGCTGTTTTGCTGTTCTCCTGCTTCTGTTCTTCATCTTTTCTTTTCTTTTTTTTTTGGTTCTTCTCTGGAGGTGATAGAGAGACCACCTATGGCTGAGGGATAGAACAGGCCAGTGAGCTGGAGGTAGGGGTGCAAGACTCTGGGGCATGGGAGAGGGAGTAGATGTGCCGGTCTCTGCTGGGGGAAAGGGAGGAGGTGGTCAGCACCATTATTAGGAAAAAACCCTGGGGAATTTACTGCCTACCCCTGAGGAGAGTAGCATGGGATGTGTCTGCCCCTTGGGAATCTGGCAGGTGCCTTTGATCTGGATTGACCACAGAACACTGGTCTGCTCGGGGCAGGGTTACCAACTGGCTCCAGATGCGCCCAGCAGGCTTGATCCAGTCCTGGGTGGAACACATTGCATGCAGGGACATGTAGTCTTGTTTTTCTTATGGAGTGCAATGGAGAAATCAGAACTACATGTCCCTGAATGCAATGGGGTAAACCCAGGACTAGATCAAGCCTGTTGGATGCATCTGGAGCCAGTTGGCAACCCTTCTCCGGGGTGGTATTTCTCATGCCCTTATGTCCGCATGGAGAGGTAATAGAGCACTCTTTGGATGGGGAGTCAAGGCGGCAGCCAGCTCCCTCTCCTTCCAAGGGAGCTGCTATGATACCAGGTAGTACAGCAGCAGATGATGTGATGTGGGTTTCTTGGGCCGCCGGAGAGGCTGAGAGATTCTAACATTGGATAGTAGGGGAGCAGGTGGAGCTTATCCATCTGACAAGCGAGACTTATCAGGGTGCACTTCTTATGCTTGAATGCCAGAGGAATAGCCGGGGGGGGAGGGTGTTGTCTGGATTTTCAGGGATGACTGCTGCTTGTCCACCTGGACCTTCTCGCCAGCAGTGAACTGTAATATGGAGTGGCTTATAGACCGAATTACAGCACAAGGAGTCCTGCATGTGAGTCAGCCCTTCCCAATGCCGGCAAGGCTTGAGCTAGATGTCATGGCCGCATTGGGTAAATGCAAGCAGCAGGAGGAGTGTCACAGATGCCTTATGGCCGAGGTCTGTGCTCTTGGACACACAGCTACATCTACCCAGACAAGGTTCAGGGGTTTTGTTTTGTTTTTTTGCTTTTCTTGTTTTGGCAGAGGAAACCTAGGAGCAGGTGGAGACTAGCGGAGAAGCCAAGATCCTTCTGATCATTCCAGAAGCATAGTTCCTGCTGGAGAGGACTATGATTCCCTGAAAGAACAATTTACTGTTCTGGTCAGGCCAGCTGAATGGTAGTGCTGATCTCTCTCTGAACCTTGCGATCCCCCACCCATGCCTGAGGCCATACTGCAGACAGCTGGGGTGGGGGGAGGGGGGGCAAGTTTTCTGGTTGATTCATCGTATGGGTCTTGGGTAGAAGTGCATTTGGTGTAACTGGAACATTCGTAGAGGTGCATGCGGTCTGACTGGCTCAACTATGTGGCAGAGAAGAGCAATAGAGGGTCTGTAATGATTGCTCTGGTCTTGGGAGGACTCATGCCTTGCAGCTTTTGGAAGATAGTTACTTGACTGCTGAATGGTTGTCGAAGGGTATGCCCAAGAACCAGTTATAGGGACTCTGATGTTGCTTCTACCTGCATTTGTTTATGTTTGACTTTATTTGATATACCACAATTCATAAACCAAACATTGCGGTTTACAATATACAAAAAAAGAACAACGAATTACACAAAACTATGAAAAAGAAAAGGACTCCAATAATTTGTTAGGACAGAAGAAACGAAGAGCAAGTAGGGAGCTGGGGGGGATTTTCCTTTGTCTCTAGCTTGTCAAAGTTTAATCAAACTCTGGAATTCATTATGAGAGGATGTAGTAAGAGCTGCTAGTGTAGCTGGATTTAAAAGAGATTTGGACAGGTTCCTGGAGGAAAAGTCCATAAACCATTATTAAAGAGGATCTGAGAAATTCACTGCTTACACACTGGACAAGCAGCATGGACTCTGTATACAAGGTACTTTTGGGAACCTGACAAGTACTTGTGACCTTGGTTGGAAACAGAATACTGGGCTTGATGGACCCTTGGTCTGACCCAGTGTGGCATATCTTATGTTCTTGGTGTCTTATGTCCTTCCAGCTGGATTTAGGAAGGGAGCAGGGTATCCTCAGCAGATGAGACCTCACAATTGCATAGAGAACTAGAATGCATGGTATGGCTCAGGGATGTAGAGTTGCTTCTGAAAGGTTCTACAGATCTTAAAGTAGAGAAGCAGAGTCGTGCGAAGTGTCAGCGGCAGAGGCATATGGAGGCTATTGCAGAGTGAGGGCTCCTGGCACAGGTGCTTAGGGCATTGACCTACAGGAATAAACGCGGGGGGTGGGGGGGGAGGGGCAGGGAGCCCCTCCATGCCTGGGATTAGACATGCAGGCAGCGAACACAGGAGGGGGGTGGCCTGCAGCAACGCGTTTTGGAGGAACCTCCCACTGACAATGAGGTGGGTGATGAGGATCAAATGGACTTCAGCCTGGGTACTGATCTTGACTCGTGTCTCCGCACCATAGAAGGCCACTGATATTAAAACCCGAGTAATGGGAGTGCTGACTGCCCCTCTATTCATTAAGCATCTCTCTGTAGCCAGTTTGGGAGGTAGGTCTGTCAGGAGGCTCAGAGCCACACTACCCTGTATAGTGAGGCTTGAGAAGCGGTGTCCCTGAACCTGCCGGCATGGAAGCCACACCCACAGCGACAAAGAGGTAGCAGGCACCCGTGGCTGTGAGACAAGGACACTGGCTCACATTCCTTTTGTTTGTTCTTTTTTGTTAGCAGGCTGTGAACACTCTGCGGCAGGAGCACGAGACTGCCTGATGAATCATGACACCCGTCCCCATCCCTGGGGCTGCGAACAAAGCTTGACTTACCCGTCCGATGCAGCTGCAGCCAGAGGGTTGTGTGTTGCTGTGGACGAGACCCTGCGGCAGAGGGCCTCTGTTTCAGAGATGAGGATGGCAGCGGGGGACCAGAGCAGTGGTAGGAGTCACCCTCCACCCAGTACAGGAAGGTGCTGGGTCCCCGGGGACCAGTCCCCGAGCACTTTGGATGCACAGCAACCATTGCAACCACCCCTGGAAGGCTGGAGAAGGCCCAAAGGTTTGAACTGGGCCTGCTTGTTTTTTTCTTTTTTACTTCTGAAGCCTCTGAAGTGATGTGGGGTCAGGACCATGGTGAGGAAGTTAGACTGGCATAAAGCACAGAGCCTGCCTGTTTTTTTATTTTTTTTAATCTCAATGTGATGCCACCAGGGATAGGTTATGGCTGGGCCACAGAAATCCCAGCAGTCACCTCTTCTCCCTGTGTACAAGCAGGGGCGCACTCTCTCTTGGAGGAATGAAGCTGTCTCTGCCAGAAGAGTCTGCTCTGGATGGGGCGGGCCGGCTAAGGCTTGCAGGATGCCTTCATCTCAATGTCACCACAGCCAGAAATGTCTGTTGTGGACGCGGCTGACATGAGGGGGAGTAAGAACTCCGAAGTGCTGCCACTGCCCAAGAAGTCTGCTGTGGTCTGGGATAGCACTGCTGGCAAAGAATCTTCGAGAGGAGCAGAAGAGACTTGAGAAATAAAGGAAAGTGGATGGACTGGGAGAGCTACGTCCGCGCTTGGCTGCTGATAAAGAAGACCGAGAGGGAGGAGCTACACTCACAGAGGAGGAGTCACTCGCACATGCCCAGTAGAATTTTTCTAGACTCTTCTGGGCTCTGGGAGAACACGTCCAGCCTGGTGCTGTCAGGGATGACGCCACACATCCATGTGGCTGGTTATTATCCTGCTTGTCCATGGAGAAAGGGTGCTGTCGCTGCTGTAGCCTCCTACGGACTTGGATTCCCCATTCTGAAGACAGTTAAACATTTACCCATAGTAGCGGGGGTGGTGACAAAGAATGCGGTGGGGGGGGGGCAGTCCAAGGGCAGGCAGCAGAATCGGCACAGTTCTTCTGGGAAGGGCACGTCTCTGAAGAGGCTGCCTCGTGCAAAAGGGGAAACTAAAAAGCACAGTTACCGAGTGCGGCATTTATTTTCAGAGATGTATTTCCTGTGACTGAGAAGGCGCTGCTGCGGCGGCAGATGGCACACCAGAGAATTCCCAGCGGCACACCGGTTGAGAAGCACTGCCTTAGAGGATAATTTTCAAAGGAATTTCTGCAGGTTAAGCAGGGTTTTACTCACAGAAATGACCTTTTACAAAATTGCCCACCTCATACATTGGGAAACCTAGGTGCTTGCTGCTTGTATATGCAGAAATGTATCTGTCATTCAAAGAGGTATTTGCAAGGGTGAGTTGAACCCTATTTCCCTTTCTCTTAATGTTCTTCATCTGCATACTCTGACTGCTGACACTATACATAGATGTATGCAGCCCTTTCCAAACCTATGAGCCTGCACACCCCACTTATGTTCCTTTCTCTCCAATATATGCTCCTGTTCCTGTCCTCCATGTAACCTTAGAATTTCCATGCCTTCCTGTCTCTCACATGATCTTAGAAATCCATCCCCCCAAATGTGTTAGTAAAGCTCTCTGCTCTGGTTCCCCCATCTCTTGTCTTCTGGTTTCCCCCACCCCTATGTCCCCTGCAGTTGGCTCTTCCTTACCAAAATCTTTATATTGTGATTAGAGGTGATGTTCCAGGGCTGGCCATTGTTGCTCTGGAGAATCAGAAGATCTTCTTTATTGTCCCCCACAGAACATTCCACGGTCACATTTAGCTTTGTTTGCTGTGAGCTAGAAAAATAAAACCCAGCACATCGTAAGTGTTGCATCTAGAGTCTCCCTGACCCCATTCTCACTCTGTTCTCCACATCCATGCATATACTGGTTTCCCTCAGCCCAGCTCACCAAGGCTCATCTGTATCCCAAATATTCCTGTATACCCTCCTCCAAGTGGTGAAACATCTAATTGTGGTGAGAGCCCTTGCCTCTTGATTGGGATGGGACATTGGCACACACATAACATAATGAGGGTCCCCCATTGTAGCTTCCCCCCATGGTGATCCCAGTCACGCCTTCCCCCATGCAGCAAACTTACTTTTAATTTGTTTGCCGCGCTCCCTCTGCTCCACGCCCGGCTTTTCCCGGGCTGAAGAATTGCGGTGCAGCTGTTATCATGAGACTTCAGCCCAGGAAGTAACAGCCGCAGGGCCCCAAGCAAAGGCGGCAGGCAAACAAATCACAGTAGGCTGCCACACTGCCCCCTTCCTGCCTACGCCCCTCCCCCCCTTGGGTGGAATTTACGCCACTGCCTCTTCGCCTTTGCCTCCATTTCCCTGCACCTCTCCTCCATTTCCCTGAATACCTCCTGCATCGTAACCTCTATCTCACTGTCTCCCTTCTCCCCTGTCTTCCTGCATTCCCTTTTCCTCCTCGGGACCCCTCCTTTTTCACCTCCACCCCCTCCTCCCTCCTCTCTCCTGCCGCCCTCCAGTCTCTGCACCCTGCCCTGTATCTAACAGAAATGAGCAATTTCTTCTCACTTCTGATCACTATCCCCGGCACAAATCCCCAAGCGATGAGCAAATATTACCCCACTTACTCTTGGTCCCAGTGAACTTGCAACATAAAAGCCTGTTTCGTCTCTTGTGGCTCCGGAACCTTACAGACTTTCATTTTATCGGGCCAGTAGTCACTCGTCATATAGGATCTGGCGTTGAAGTCCTTCTGCAGAAGGCAATCACTGGTGCTAAGGATGCCTAAGAAAGAAAGGCAGATGCATTACTCCCCGTGACAGCAGAGTCAGCTTCCATTTGCACCACTTACAGCCCAATGTACTAGGCACTCCTGCCCTCACCCCTGCAGACCTGTGGGGTAGAAGCAAGGGACGGTAAAACCCTAATACTTATAAAAGTGATTTGTCAAATCACATGGGGCACCAAGAATTTTAAGCACAGTATAGATTAAGAGGCCCCACAGATTTACATATGCTGATAGAATTCCAGATTGTTGATACCTCGTATTTATACTGGACAAAAATACATTTCATTACATAGAACAGATATCTCAAAGGACCTCCAGGGTCTCATATGAGCTCTCTTTATGAAACAGCTGCTACTGAAACCAAGGGAATTTCTCTGAGATTCATTCCTACTAAAGGAAGGGATGGTTTACCCAGAAGGAACATTATGCAACATTTTGCCAGTAAATGTGATGGCTTCTTCACTAAACCAATTCAAAATTAAACTGGACAGGTTTTCAGAGGAAAAAAATATTTTCTCCTGCTGGAATTCTGCAAACAAAATTCAAACTTCTGTGTGAAAAGGTTTGAATTACATAAAATTATGCATGCCTTGTCAGAGTAATAAAGCATATTATTTTTGAGTGATAATTTAAAATACAATACAGAGAAAAATCACAAAAAAGCGCAACATTTTAAATTATTGTGCGGAGAATTCCAGCAGGAGTAAATATTGGTATGATAACAGAGCTACAGGCCAGGGAATAGTACTGATTCAGCAAATTTGAATCAATTGAAGTCAGAAAGGAATGTTTTCCCTTGTTGCAAAATTGACTACCTACCCTTGAGAAGCCCTTTCCAAACCTTTAAACAATATGATCCCATTCTATCACTTTAAAATTCATGTAACTCCAGGTAATGATGAAAACAAAATAGCAGATCTTCTATCCCCTTCTCCCCTTCTCCCCTTCCCTTCCACACCCTCCATTATCAAGAAAATGAAGACAATGGCATGCGGCCCTGGATATCAGACCCCAGTACTCCACATGGGTTTCCAGACTAACAGGAGGCAGGACAGGTCCTGTAGACATTCACTGATTCACAGGCCACATGTTGACCGCTGCTACTGAGCAGAGATTACAGTGAAGGTCTGGGGGGAAATGCAGCTCTCTTTCTGTGACCCCATCCACTGATTATGTAACCCTGTTTGGGGTCCCGACCTACAGTGTGGGAGCCATAACCCTAAAGAGCCAGGCAATCTGAAGAAGATGGATCTTGATGGACCTGTGCTCTTTGTTCAATGTAAACCTTCTAATTAAATGTGTAATACTGAGAGCTTCTACCTTACACAAACCTACCTACACCCACTCTGAAATGGATCTTGAGAGGACTGTGTAGTTCTGTGAAGGAAGTGATGCCTTCAAACTGTGTCTCGGCCCACCTTAGCAGTTCCTCACTGTCTGACGGAAGCTCTGTTTTATTCACTTTCAAATGCTGATGGTTTGAAGAGAGTGCAGAAGATGAATGAAGCTGCAAAACAATAAGTGTTAGGAGAAAGAACTCAGTGGCACCATTGGAATATTTAGGTTTCTAAATGCTATTTATGGTTTTTATATGATGCCTCATAACACATAACAGCATAAGACATGATGGTAAAATGGAAAATAGCACAAGAAGAGCATTAACCACGTCAAGTTGACTTGCAAGGGCGTTTTGAACTTCTTACCAAATATTGCCAGGGAGGAGACCTACTGAAAGTCTACACCATTAAGGCAGGGGTTCTCAAGCCAGTCCTTGAGACACACGCAATCAATCAGGTTTCAGGATAACCTCAATGAATATGCATGAGAGAGATTTGCCTGCACTGCCTCTACTGTATGCAAATCCCTCTCATGCATATTCATTGTGGTTATCCGGAAAACCTGACCGGCTAGGTGCGTCCCGGTGACTGCGATGAGAACCCTGGTATTACAAGAAAGTCCAAAAGTAGAGAGCAACCTATTTTAATGCACTGCATAGGAAGAAGAGGGAGAACTGGTGCAAAGAAAATGAGTAGGGTCATACTGGCAGATTAAGGCCGAGAGAAACATTAAAGAGTTATCTGAAAGCAAGAACAAGAAACCAGAGGAGAGGTGACGGCGAGCAGCAACACGGGAAGAGGAACGTGTGGCAGGATTCTGAACCAGCTGCAGAGGTCGGAGCAGAAGCAGACAGATCACAAGAAAACTGCTGCTTTCGTTCAGTCTTAAGGAGAAGAACTATGCAGAGACAGACATCGGAGGAGAGGGAAAGATTGATTTTGGTAATAGGAAGTTGGAAACAGAGGGAATCAATGGACACAAAAAGCAAGAAGGACAGGAATAGATGCCAGAAAAAGAGAGGTTTTTGAGTTAAAAAAGTACACAGGAAGAGAGACAAGCAGAAACAGAGAGAGAGATGCCATAGAATGAGGAGATCTACTTGTCAATGGTGAAGAAGGCATAGTAGGAGTGAATTAAGGCACCCAAGGGCTTAGCGTACAGAGTAAAGCTCCTGAAAAAAACATCAGGCAGTAAAAATTGATCAAAGAAGGAGCTATGAAATAAGGGCTAGATTTTCCCAGCTAAATGGGATGGAAAGGTAGCAGTGATAGCTCAAGGTGAGTTAGTCTGGTGCAGTAGGTATTTTCCAGTGCCCAGAGGGCTTACAATTTAACTTTGTCTGACGCAGTGGAGGATTAAGTGACTTACCCAAGATCCCAAGGAGCAACAGTGGGATTCAAACCTGACTTCTGGCTCATTGCTCTAACCATTAAGCTACTCTTTTATGCCATTGCAGAACTAATATTTACACTGTGGCTGTTGCCTTATGGTGTCCTGCAGGGAGCACTGTTGTCAAAGAACAAACATATAGATTAAGGAACAAAGGAGATTTCTCTCATTAAGGAACATGGTGTTCAGTTTCAGATGTTTGCTGATGATATTCAACTGTATTTTCCCTTGGGCAAGTCCCAGGTGATGCAGCTAAATAAACCGGAGTTCTGTTTACATGCAACTGAAAAGTAGATGAGGGGAAACAAATTGGTGTTGAATTGCCAAAGATCAAGTACCTCTGGGCTCATCGATCAGTTTTTCTGTTGAGCTGACCATGTGTATGCTGGAATGGGCTCCAGGTGAAGGTAAATGACCAGTGTGCAGTTTAGGATTTGAGTTAGATGGAAGTCTGAAGTTGGAACCTCAGTTTTCGAAAGTGGTGAAGTTGTGTTTTTTCTGCCTTCATCAATTGAGAAAGGATTGACTCTTGCCACTTTGATACCGTCTTTAGCTCGTATTTGCTAGATTAGATTATTCTGGTCTTCAGGTGAATACTTTGAGTCACTTACAGAGTCCTAAATGCAGCTGCTAAGCTATTGGTAGGGGTTGGGCCAAAAGAACAGGTTACCCCTATTTTGCATGCTTTACATTGGTTGCGAGTAGTTGAATGAATACAATTTAAGCTGTTAGTGAAGTCTTCCATCAGTTAAGCCCATTCTATTTATCTTCTTATTTACCAGTTTATACCGCTTTACAGGTGACACTTTCCCAAGATGCCAGACTTCTTCAACTCCCAAGAGCTACATTATCGCCATCAGTTCAGCTTAGGGCTAAGGAGTTGTCCAGTTCTCTTCCATTCTTGTGGACTAATTTACCTCTTAAATCTGTTGATTTATTTATTTATTTTATCTATTCGACCATTTTTAGAGACCGCTTTTCTTAGAGTCAAAGCAGTGTACAGATAACGTCAACTTACAAAGTCTACAATTTGTATTTTATAGATGATTTATTGAATTTTAAAAGGGCACTTCATGCATATTTGTTTCCAAACAAAAATGCTTAATTATTTATGTCATTTCAGTGATGTCCCCTAGCATGTACTCTCTGTAGCTGCTAATGCTGTGGGCATTGCTTTTATGTGTATGTGTGAATAATTGTACATGCATTGGACTATTTGAAAGGGTAGGCGATCTATCCAGTAAATTAAATGAAAATGGTAGAAGTTGGAATTTCCTCAAGCACTGCAGCTTGCTAAAGGCAAGAGCAAGATGTTCCTCCTGTGTGAGTGTTGGGGCCTTCACCAGGGCTGGTGCAACCATTAGGTGAAGTAGGCAGTCACCTAGAGCACCAATGGTCAGGAGGTTGCCATTGCTGCCCTCTCTGTGACATGAAGCGGCAGCAATACATTAAAAAAGGCACCGCAGCGCAAGAGTTACCTTCTGTTCTGGTGCCGCACTACCCATTATTGCTTCTGCCCCCCTCTGATTCCACTTCCAGCACTGCAGTGCCTTTTTAAATGTACTGTCACTGCTGCACGTTCCGGAGAAGGGGGTAGTGGTGGCAGTGAGCAGGGGGGGGGGGTCATCTAGGGTGCCTCATACCCTTGCACTGGCCTTGGTCTTCACCTTGAATCTTATGGCACAGAGGAAAAGTGTTTTGAAAATATGCAAATGAGGCAACATGGAGACTGAAGTGTGGGCAAGGGTTTCCAACTTGTTGCCCTTACTTCACACCAACATCAGTGTGTGCATGCTCAATCCGGTTTCCTCACCATTTCTCTACAGAGGATTGATGTCACCTAATCGGAGTCTGCATGTGTGAACAATACTATGATTTATGCATGTTGTACTGAGGGTGACAGGGTATCCATGTCTCTGAGGTGGGTCTTAAAAGTCTCATTATATGCTCATAAATCACCAACTTCCTAGCATTCAGCCTTCCACGTGTTCTCTTCTAAAACTTTGGACTCCCATTTTTTTCTGTTCTCTCAGCCCTCCCCCTAAATCAGGGGTCTCAAACTCAAATTGCTTTGAGGGCCAAATGAGGACTTGTAAAGTAACCCATGGGCCGCATAAGACGTGGGGCCTCATTTGCATAAGGAGCCTTATTTGCATAAATATTTGCATAATGTTACCATACAAAGCGCAGACGTTAATGATGCACATTTCCCAGAGCTGACATATTCCAGTTAATAAATTCAAAATAAAGAGATATTTTTCTACTTTTTGTGCATTTTTTTCAGTTGCAATTGCTCCAGCCACTTTCTTCTGGTTTCTTCGTGTCTTCTGCTAACTCTCCATCGTCTGCTGTCCATTTGTCCTTTCTTCTCTCTTCTAGTTTTTTTCCATTCTCTCTCTACATCTGCTTTAACATACTAATCTTTCTCCTTTTGCTCTTTCCTCATTCCTATTTCATCCACTCAAATTCTACCCCTCCATCCTCAATCCCCACTTACTCTCCTAATACCCGGCCAATTGTAGATTTTTCTTCCCTCCCACACAAAATATTTTTCCCCTCTCCATTTCACTCTCCCAGCCCCATCTCATTCTAATCCTCCCCCAACATCAGCTCCCTTCTAGTTCCAGCCCCACCCATTATCCGCTCCCTTCTAGTCCCCGCATCAGCCCATTTCCAGTCCTATCCTAGCCCCACCATCAGCCTATTTCCTGTCCTAGCTCCCCCCCCCACTAAGCCCATTTCCAGTCCTAGCTCCCTCCCCTCACAGCCCATTTCCATTCCAAGCCCCCACCCATCAGCTATTTGCAGTTCAAGCCCCCCTTCCACTCAGCCCATTTCCATTCCAAAACCCCGCTCCCATCAGCTATTTGCAGTTCAAGCCCCCCCTTCTACTCAGCCCATTTCCAGTCCTAGCAACCCCCCCAGTCCATTACCAGTTCTAGCCCCCCATGGCCCATTACCAGTCCTAAGCCCCCCAACAGCCCACTTCCAGTCCTAACCCTCCCATCACCCCATTTTCAATCTTAGCCGCCCCCCATAGCCCATTACCAGTCCTAACTCCCCCCCCCCATCAGCCCACCTCCAGTCCTAACCCCCATCAGCCCATTTCCAGTCCTAACCCCCTCCCCCCCATCAGCCCAGGTACATTAAAAAAAAAAAAACTGGCTTCTGTTGCTGCCGCTGCCGCTGCCGCCTTGCCAGCGGCAGAATCAACAGTCAATTTAAAAAAAAAAACCTGGCTTCTGCTGCTGCCGCCGTGGCAGCAGCAGTATCAGCTGTCCCGCGGCCCCTTCCCATCTGCCCGGTAGAGCCCTCAGCTCAGCTCCATCAGCGGCAGCTTTCAGGGCCGCCCGTGAAGAGTGTATTTCCCTCTCATGTGGCTCTGTTCAGCCCCGGCAGGCTTAACAGAGTCGCGCGAGAGGGAAATACTCTCTTCGCGACTTGAAAAACCCGCCACTGATAGAGCTGACCGAGGGCTCTGCCAGGCAGACGGGAAGGGGCCGCAGGACAGCTGATTCTGCCGCTGCCACAGCAGCAGAAGCCAGAGTTTGTTTTTTTTTAAATTGACAGTTGATTCTGCTGCTGCCACGGCGGCAGCGGCAGCAGCAGAAGCCAGGGTTGTTGGGGGTTTTTTTTGTTTCCTCTCTGTTGCGGGCCGCACAAAGTTCTTGCGCGGGCCGCGTGTTTGAGACCCCTGAGTTAGATGGTTCAGTTTATTTTGTTTTTATCCTGTTGCTGTAAAGGGATCCGCTGTGCTTGTCCCATGCTGTTTTGAATTCCGTCACCGTGTTTGCCCCCACCACTTCCATCGGAAGAGCATTCCAAGCACCCACCACCCTTTCAGTGAAAAAATATTTCCTGACATTGCCTTTCAATTTTCCACCTTGCAGCTTCATGTTATGCCCTCTAGTTTTGCAGCTTCCCCGTCTTTGGAAGAGGTTTGTTTGTTCATCGTTCCTCTTTAAGTATTTAAAGGTCTGAATCATATCTCCCCTATCCCTCCTCTCCTCCAAAGTGTACATATTTAGGTCTTCAAGTCTCTTCTTATAAGGTTTCTTACACAGGCTCCAAATCATTTTGGTCACCTTCCTCTGAACACTTTCCAGTCTTTTTACATCTTTTGCAAGATATGGTCTCCAAAACTGAACACAGTATTCCAGGTGAGGCCTCACCAGTGACCTGTACAGTGGCATAAGTACCTCTTCCTTTCTGCTGGTAATCCCTCTTTGTATGCAGCCTAACATCCTCCTGGCTTTTGCCACCTTGAGATCATCAGAGATAATCACACCAAGGTCTTTTTCCTGAACCATGCACACCAACCTCTCGCCCCCTATCGCATACATTTCCCTTGGATTTCTGCTACCTAAGTGCATGACACTGCACTTTTTCGCATTAAATCGTAATTGCCAAGCATTAGACCATTCTTCCAGCTTTTGTAGATCTTTCCTCATGTTATCCACTCCTTCGGGGTGTCCACTCTGTTGCAAATTTTTGTGTCATCTGCAAAAAGACAGACGTTTCCATTCAGTCTTTCAGCAATATCACTCACAAATACATTGAACAGTGCCGGGCCCAGGACCGAACCCTGGGGCACCCCGCTAATCACCTTACCCTCATCCGAGTGAGCTCCATGTACCATCATCACCCTCTGCCGTCTGTCAGTCAACCAATTTCTAATCCAGTTTACTATCTTGGTACCCATCCCCAAGCTACTGAGTTTATTGACAAGCCTCCTATGAGGAACAGTATCAAAGGCTTTGCTGAAATCCAGGTAGATGACATCCATCACATGCCCCTGATCTAGTTCCTTGGTCACCCAGTCAAAGAACTCAATCAGATTAGTTTGGCAAGACCGTCCTTCAGTAAAACCATGTTGCCTCGGATCTTGCAACCTGTTGGTTTTGAGAAAGTTCACTATTCGCTCTTTCAGGTCCGCCTCCATTGTTTTTCCCGCCACCAAGGTAAGGCTCACGGGTCTGTAGTTTGACACTTCTTCCCTGTCACCACTTTTGTGTAGAGGTACGACATCAGCCATTTTCCAGTCCTGAGGAACCTCTCCTGTTTCCAAGGATCCGTTGAATACATCCTTTAACGGCCCTGATAGAACTTCTCTGAGCTCTTTCAGTATCCTGGGATGTATCCCATTCGGTCCCATGGCTTTGCCCACTTTCAGTTTAGCAAGTTGTTCCAACACCTCATCTTCTGTGAATGGTGTGGTATCTACTTCGTTCCCATTTTTATATTTGGGAGTCCCAACTGGTCCTTCTCCAGGATTTTCTTTAGTAAAAACAGAGCAGAAGTATTTGTTTAGCAATTTCGCTTTTCCATGTCACTTTCCACAAGTCTTTTCCCAGCACTTCTGAGTCCTGCAAGTCCAACTGTGATCTTCTTCCTTTCCTGAATATACCTGAAGAAAGTTTTGTCGCCACCCTTAACATCTTTAGCCATCTTTTCCTCTGCCTTTGATTTTGCTATCCTTATTTTTCTTTTTGACTCTTTGAGTTTGATCCTGTATTCATTTCTATGTTCTTCTGTTTGCAAGCTTTTGAATTTTGCGAAAGCTGTGTTTTTTGCCTTTATTTGAGCAGCCACTTCTTTGGAAAACCAAATAGGTTTCCTTCTCCTCTTGTTTTTGTTTACTTTTTTAACATATTTGTCCGTTGCCCCTTTTATTGCCACCTTTAGTTTATCCCATTGCAATTCCACTTCCTTTATCTCCCTCCACCCTGTCATCTCCTCCTTTAGGTACTTGGCCATTTTATTGAAGTCAGTGGTTTTGAAGTTTAGGACTTTGAGCTTGCTATGTTTGGCCTGTACCCTGGCTTTTATCTCAAACCACACTGTGTAATGATCGCTGTTGCTCACAGGGATACTCACGCAGACAGTGAGTTACAATAGTCATGTCAACTAGCTAAGGAGATGACTAGAGTAGAGTTTTCCTCGCCTATCTTTAAGGCGCAGAGTGCTAACTGGGCAGCATCCAAAATTGCTGCTACCCGGTTAGTGCCATTCCCTGCCTCCTCTCCTCATCGGAACGCCCCAACATGCCGTGATGCTAACCAGATAGCATTGGGGTGCATAGGGAACTTAATCAGGGATTTTCAAAGGCACTAGTCATGTAGGTGCCTTTGAAAATCCCCGATTAAGGCATTTACACAGTTAACATGGGCTGTTAACCGTGTAAATGCCTTCGAAAATTGGGCCCTTAGGATAGCCCTGAGTGCAGAAAAACAGGAAGAGACAACCGAAGAAATTTAGGTATAGAAGGATAAACAGGAGTGAATATGACAGCCCAGAATTTTCATTGACGATACCAGAGGGAGAGTGTGAACTGCAGGAGTAGGGTGCAATTGAAGGAGGAGAGCTGTCTTTATGCACATTGCTTTAGATTTGCTGAGATTAAATTTCAGGCAGTTTTCTTTGAGCCAACCTGAGACAGCTGAGAGACAGTTGTTAAAAGGTTGGAGATCAGGGAAGCAGGAGTCCATGTGTGTCATATAATTTTGTTAGTTTTATTGTTACGTCTGTGCGTTTTTATTTTTTGTACTTTTCTATGTATTCTTGATCTTTTATCCTGTATATCGCTAAGAACTAAATGAGATTGCAGGATATAAATATATTTTAAATAAAATACATGTTGTGGAGAACAGACAGAGGTTAGGTCACAAGTAAGGTTTGGAATGTCAATCCCCTAGGAAGTATTACTTTAAGTAGTGCATTTTAAAAAAATAATATTTTATTTATAAATGTTTGTTACACAAACCAAAGCAACACTACATCATTGCTTATCATCGCTGACCAAAGACTCTTCCCCCACCCGACCCCCTCCTCCTTCTCCCCCTCCCCTTTAGCCATAATCTATGTCAAAACATAGCAATATATGTCAAACAATATCAAATTGTCCACCATTTCTCATATATCCCCCATAGCTCATGAAAATGAGCAACTCGGGCTTGTATTTGTGCCTTTACCTCAGTCATATAATAAATCCATGACAACCTTTTGTAACTTTAGAAATATCAGGCATCAGCTTGTCTTTCCAATGCTTGGCCATTTCCATACAGGCTTCTATGATACACATTTGGGTTGGCACTTGTGTCTCCCGGCAAACCCCCTGTAAGGGTAAATCCAGCAGGCAAGAGTCTGGCCGCAACTTGACTTGGGCTCCCACTATGTCTTCTATCAACCCCACAACCTTTTTCCAGTATTTGACTGCCTCCGGGCACCCCCACCACATATGGAAGAAGTCATGTTCTTGTCTGCAGCCCCGCCAGCACTTCTTCCCAGATATAAGCCCCAATTTGTGCAACCTGTATGGATCCCAGTACATCTTGTAGAGGACCTTATACCCATGCTCTACCAGGGAGACTGCTATGGACAGTTTCCTAATGTGTTCAAAGACAGCTTTCCATTGCTGTTCCCCTATTCCCCCCTCCTCCCCAGATCCCATTCCTATTGCTGACAAACCTGGGAAACCACCTTACACCCCTTATATAATATTCAGTACAGGGTCGACAGCAGTCCCCTGGAGCTGTCTCACATGGAAACCCTAGCTCATACTCCATCTTCTGAGTGATGGGCACCTCTCGTGGTCTGGCTGGATTGCACATAGTGCCACACTTGGATGTAATAGAACTCATGGCCTTTGGACAGCCAAAATTGTCGCTGTAATGCTCCAAAACTCACCGTCCCCCCCAGAACATCCACTAGTTGTCCCACTACCTGCAATCCTACCTCATACCACTCACGGTAAACGCTGTGCATAAAGCCTGGCTTAAAATCAGGGCTCTGCTGAAAAGGCATATGCCAGAACAACTCCTTTTTCCCACATATCGCTACTGGAACCACACCTGCAGGGTGGCAGTCACGAAGAGGGACATCTCACCACCGACCCTATCCTGCGCTGCCAACCAATTCACACTACCTAACAGAATTAATCTGCTCAGTTCCTGCGCTATCCACATCCATTGTTTTCCTCGGACCTCCTTCCCCCACTCACTCAACCAGTCCACTCAACATAGCCCTCACATAATACAACTGCACGTCTGGGACCCCCAAACTTCCCCTCCCTTCTAGCTTGCATCAGGATCCTTCTCGCTAGCCTTGGAGGCCTTTTCCTCCAGATAAAATCAAATATACACCTCTGCCAGACTCTAAGCATTCCTTCTGGAATTCACACAGGCCACGACAGCGTAAGTCTATCCCAGCACTCCAAGTCCCCTCTTACAATCATCCAGAGCTTCTGGTGATTGAGTTGATATAATTCCTTCCATTTATGCCCACCTATATCCCCAGATACCGAATCGTTCCCTTAGCCCATTTAAATGTAAAGGCCTTCAATCTTTCTTTCAGACCCCTTTCCAGTTGTATCTTTAGAATCTCAGTTTTAGTCAGATATATCTTGTAGCCTGATAGCCTGCTATATAATGATATTTCATGCAACAAGTTAGGGAGGGTTAGGCAATATGTAAATCACATAATCCGTGAATAGTCTTTTTTTATACTCCTGCCCCACTCATATGCTGGCTATACTTCCATTAGTTTGCACTTTCTCTGCCAGCACAAAAAGGAGATGTGTACCTCTACCTAGTGCGAACTCCTCAGAATAGGCCCTGTTGACTCTAATCCGTGCCTTTGGGTTAATGTATAAGGCTTTAATTCATCCTATAAACCAGTCTCCCAAACCAACCAACCCTCTCCATTACCTGAACCAAAAAATCCCACTCCACCAGTATCAACAGCCACCAAAACAGAATCTTCCCTACTCTTCCTGGTCTTCCAGATCAAGTTCAATAATTTCCACACATTATCCTTCACCTGCTGCCCTGGAATAAATCCAACTTGATCTTCCCTGACCAATTTCACAATAACCCCTTGCAGGCAATTGGCAAGCACCTTGGCCAGCGCCTTCAAATCAAGGTTTATCAAGGAAATCAATCAGTAGGATCCACAAACTGTTCTGTCCATTCCAGGTTTGGGGATCACAGTGATCCCCGCTGTATACATTGATTCGGGTACTCTCTCCTCATGCTGCATATCATTGAACATCTTCACCATCCGTCCCACCATCTGATCTTAGAATTTTTTGTAGAAGCGGGCAGTAAACCCATCTAGTCCAGGGGCCTGCCCTGTCTTCATGCTCGCTATTGCCCCCATGACCTCCTCCTCCATTCTCAGCATCCAGTCACATAGACTCAATCTCAGAGAGCACACACATGGAACACTTCCCCAAATAGGCCCTAATCTCCTCCTCTATTGCCTTCTGCTCGCTACTATACAGCCCAAAATAGTACCGTCAGACGATCTCTCACATCTCCACCTCTCCAAATCTCAACTCACCCTTTCCAACCCGCAGCTTCAGTATTTGTTGGTGTTTTATTTGGGTCTTCAACTTTGCAATGCCATCCTCTCTCTTCCCACACTCTCCAACTAGCCACCAAATTAAAAGTATCCACTAACTGCCCAAATTTTTTCCTGTATGCCCTCCCCTCCCCACTTCACACTTTGGCCCCCTGAGTTATCCAATCTCGGGTCCCCTGTTAAATTAAAGTAGCAATGCATTTTTTCTACCAGAAAAGATGTTGGTACTCATATATACAGACTTGCCAAGTTACCCAGTTCCAGGACTACTACTACTACTATTCAGCACTTATAAAGCGCCACGCACGCAGCGCTGCACAGCTAACCTACAAGAGGTAGCCAACATACAAGAGACAGTCCCTGCCCATCAGAGTCATGCTCATCGGAGCTTACAATCTAAGGTAGAACAGTACAGAGCATTAGTCAGTTCAGCACAAGGTACGGTGTGGTACAGTTTGGTTTTTAGTTTGGTCATAAACGTTGACGAGGGTTAGAGTAAGATGAGGATGGAAGTCAGGATCTGAATGCAACGGTGAAGAGGTGGGTCTTCAACCTGGATTTGAATAGGGCTAAGGAGGGTGCCTGGCGCACAGACGCAGGTAGGCTGTTCCAGGCGTATGGTGCAGCAAGGTGAAAGGAGCGCAGTCGGGAGTTTGAGGTGCGGGTGAAAGGCATTGATAGTAGTAATTTGTTAGCGGAGCGCAAATTTCGAGAGGGGACGTAGGGAGAGATAAGAGATAAGAGGTATTGAGGGGCCATAGAGTGAATGCATTTATAGGTCAATAGGAGAAGCTTGAATTGGATGCGGAATTGGACAGGGAGCCAGTGAAGCGACCTGAGAGAGGAGTAATGTGGGTATGGCGAGGCTGGCAGAAGATTAGTCGAGCAGCGTGATTTTGTATAGATTGAAGGGGAAGAAGGTGGCTCACGGGGAGACCAGCGAGGAGTAGGTTGCAGTAATCGAGATAAGAGGAGATTAAGGAGTGGATAAGCGTTTTAGTAGTGTGTTCAGAGAGGAAGGGGTGGATTTTGCTGATGTTGTACAGAAAGAAGCAGCAGGTCTTAGCTACAAGTTGGATATGATCAGAGAAGGAGAGGGAGGTGTCAAAGATAACCCCTAGGTTGCGGGCCGAGGGAACAGGAAGGATAGTAGATCCATCCACATGGACTGAGAGAGGGGGAAGTGGGGGGGGGGGGGAGGAGTTGGGTGGAAAGACAAGGAGTTCAGTCTTGGCCATGTTCAGTTTCAATCGGCGATGAGACATCCAGGCAGAGATGTCTGAAAGACAGGCAGAGATTTAGGACTGGGTTGCTGGAGAAATATTAGGTGTAGAGAGGTAGATTTGAGAGTCATTGGCATAGAGATGGTACTGAAAGCCATGGGAGGAGATAAGCGCGCCAAGGCCTTGGGTGTAGAGAGAGAAGAGGAGGGGGCCCAAGACAGATCCCTGGGGTACACCTACGTGGAGCGGGGTAGGGGAGGAGGAGAAGCCACCGGAGCATACACTGAATGAGCGATGGGAGAGGTAGGAGGAGAACTAGGATAGTACAGAGTCCTTGAAGCCAAGCGAGGAGAGGGTGATTAGAAGGTTGTGGTCAACGGTGTCAAAGGCAGCAGAAAGATCAAGAAGGATGAGGATAGAATAGAGGCCCTTAGATTTAGCCAGGAACAGATCGTTGGTGACTTTTGTGAGTGCCATTTCAGTGGAGTGTAGGGGACGGAAGCCGGATTGTAGTGGGTCCAGGAGGGCCTGGGAGGTGAGGAAGTCGAGGCAGCGACGGTGGACTGCCCATTCTAATAGTTTGGATATGAAGGGAAGGAGGGAGATGGGTCGATAGTTAGAAGGGCAATAGGGATCAAGTGAGTAGAGGTGTGACAACAGCATGTTTGAAGTCAATGGGGACAGTTGCAGTGGAGAGTGAAAGGTTGAGGATATGAGTGATGGAGGGGACAATGGTGAGGGAGATGGAATGTAGATGGGTGCGGATAGGGTCTGATGAACAGGTGGTGGGTTTGGAGGAGGAAAGAAGGAGTGCGGTTTCTTCTTCAGAGATCAGGGGGGAAGGAGGAGAGGGTGGCAGGGGGAGTATGGATGGGGAAGAGAATTGGGGAGGAGGGGAGGTAGATGGGGGTAGGGAATTGGAGGGTAATTTTGTGGATTTTGTCATGGAAGTAGTCGGCTAGGGTTTGGGCAGAAAGGGAGGGTGGGATCAGGGGCGGGGGGACCTTGAGGAGAGAATTGAGGGTATTAAAGAGACGGCGAGGATCAGAGGCAAGGGAGTTGGTCAGATGGATGTAGTAATCTTGTTTGGCAAGTGCTAAGGCTGACTGGAATGAGCCAAGCATGAGTTTGAAGTGTAGAAGGTCTTCCGGGGAGCGGGATTTGGACCAGGCTCATTCAGCAGAACGTGCACAGATGCGTAGGTAATGGATTGTGGGTGAAAGCCAGGGTTGGGGAGTAGATCGTTTGACAGGACGTGGGGTGGGAGGGGCAAGAGTGTCAAGGGCTGAGGATAGTGTAGCATTGTATGAAGATAAAGCCTCGTTGACAGACTTGGAGGATAAAATGGAGGAAAGAGATGGAGAAATGGTGGAGGAGAGAGTCAGGGGATCAATATTATGAAGGTTTCTAAATAGGTCAGAGGAGACAGGACGAGGTTGGGACAGCGGAAGCTGAAGAGTAAATGTGGAGTGGGATTTTAAGCCATTCCTGGATTTCTGACAATCTCATACTAATGCATTATGGGACCTGCAGCACTGATTCTAATGGGTAAAATCAGGGACTACAAATACCATACTGCACTGCAATGCAAATTTAAAACCAGAAATGGCACAAAATCTCACTGCTGGAACTGGGTAACTTGGCAACTTGGCAACTCTGTATGCAAAGCTCTTTTTTTAATACATGAGAACCATAGGTCAATTTTAGCAGGCAATGAAAAAGGTGCTGGTACTCAGAACCACTGAGTACCACCTCAAAAAAACCCTGACCTTAAGCATTGTAAAACTGCCGAGGGGGTTTTAAGCCAATATGGCCATCAGGGGAACTACAGCTCCCATAAGTAGCTGGGATAAGCTCAGTGAAAGACAGGTGGTGGGTGGAGACAAGTCAGTCCCAGTGAGACAGGAGTAATGGTTCTAAGGTAATGGAAGCTTTGCCCTGGGAAGAGATAGAGAGTACAGTCAAACCTCGGTTTTCATGATTAATCCGTTCGAAAAAGTCTGACTAAAACCGAAACGTATGAAAACTGAAGCAATATTTCCCATAAGAAATAATGTAAATCCAATTAATCCGTTCCAGACACCCAAAAATATTCACAAAAAATACATTTTATAGAGAATAACTATATTTTTACATACAGAAAACAATGAGAAATAAATATAAATGACTAATGAAATGGATAAATGAACATTTAACATCACTGAAAGCAAGCTAAGTACAGTACTGTACAGTACAGTATGTTAACATCTGGCCTTAGCCACCCCTGACAAGCTGCTGTGCCCAGCTCTCTTCGGAATCACATTGAATTCAGTCCATTAAAATACCTTTACATTATCTGCTCAATGCTTCAGAATGGCAGAAAATCTTAATGATATAGCTTCAGACGTACCCTGCAAGAGAAAGAATTGCCTCCCACATTCATGCAACATCTCCTGCTTACGTTGACAGCTTTTCTTCCCTGCTACCGGGACAAAATCTCAGTCAAAAGACGTTGAAAACCGAAGCAATGCATGAAAACCGGGACAAAATCTCAGTCAGAAAAGACGTTGAAAACCGAAGCGTATGAAAACCGGGGCAAATGAAAACCGAGGTTTGACTGTATCTGTATAGTTTATTTTCCAACATGCTTTGTGGAAAACCAGACATGCATTGACTGTATTGTTTTGGACTGTGAATTCATTTAACCACTAGAGCAAAGTTTTCATTTTTCATTATAGCACCAAGATTATAGATTTCTGTGCTAAAGCCTGAATGGGACTAAGAGCTGTGCTGGTGTTTTGGACATTGCTGCAGCAAGAGAAATTAAGGGGGAATTGACTGTTTGAAATACACATGCTTTTGGGTTATTACAATTTATTGTGAGAGTTTAAATTTCCTAACCTCAGTGAACAGATCCAGCCAAGAGGTCAGCTCTGGATCTGAGAAGACTCCCAAGGAGGAAAGTGTGGTCCCAAAATTCTCCAGCAGGAGGTGCTCCATGACAAGGTATAAGTGCTAATGTTTGTCACATATATGATGCAAAATTCATCTTTGAGTTAATGCTGGCTCCTGGCAACCCAGAAGCTCCTGGGTTTTCTTGGTAGTGTGACTGGAAGTAGATTGCCAGGTCTTTCTTCTGAGGCAATGGAGTTAAGTGACCTGCCCATGGCCACAAAGAGTACTAGTGGGAATTGAACCCTTGTTGTTTGCCTACCAAGGCAGTGTTCTAACCACTAAGCTACTCCTCCACTCCCACAGATATGATAAGCAGGAGTTTTTGCAAGACTGCATGTCCAAGAGGAGGATATTAAGGAGCCAAGCTCCAAAACTCACATGTTTTCACATGTTGAGATGGTGTATAACCATAGAAGTAAGTGCAATTCCCCCAAGCACTCTTCCAAAGCCTAGGTCAAATGAGAAGGCAACTGAGAGTTCTGCATAGCCTGGAGCAGGTCTAAGTACAGATGTTGAAATTCCTTCAGGTAAGCATGTAAAATAAGAACTGCCTACATACATGCATAAATAACTCCTGTTCTAAAATCACTATTTGCATACATAAGTAGTAGCTCTTACGTGTGTAAGTCCCAAGTGATGTTGCTCTTTTTTTATGTGTGTTTTTTAATTAAATGGTGGTCACCACTGTGTGGGCCACCTCATACGTGTAGTTTTCAATAGTCTCTGCAAGCCTTTTGCAAATTACAAAGAAAATATTAAATGTGTCAACTTGGATGTCCCTTTTCTGACCCAGAAGACCTACATGAATTTAGGATGCACATGCCTCGGCTTGGTTCCTCAACCCATTCCTTACACCATTGTCCTGTTTCATTGGTGAAGGCTTTGAGAGAAGTACTGCTGCCTAAGGTTACAGAGATTTTGAATTCTTCTCTGTTGAGGAGGTGTTTCCAAATGAATTAAAATGTGCTGTGATGTGCCCAATTCTCAGTCAAAGCAAACAGTTGGTTAATTATTGTCTCATCACTAACTTGTTCTTTTTGGGTAAAGTAACAAAAGAGATGATATTAGTCCAGTTGGTAGAGTTTCTGGAGGACCATGATCTTCTGTATCCTGCTGGGTTTTGACCAAGCCACAGCACTAAGGTTTTGGGGCATGTTAACTAATGTCTGCACTAGGCTCTGTTTTGGCTCCTCTTCTTTTCAACCTTTTCTTAGCACCCCTTGCACTCTTAATTCAACAATCAGGAATTTCTGCTTTTCTTTATGCAGATGATATTGTTCTGCTCCATCACACCTTTCCCTCCTGTCCCGATCTCACTGCGCTTAATTCATGTCTCTCCGCTGTAGCCAACTGGTTGACCCTTCACTGTCTGCACCTTAATCTCACTAAGACCGTTGCCATTTGGTTCTCCTATGGGTCTACACCCCATACCCTTGCCCCCTCCTTTTCTGGGTCCCCTGTCCCATTAGTCTCTACCTTTCGCTATCTTGGTGTCCACTTTGATTCTGATCTCTCTTTTCAGTCACATCTTTCTCACATTACCAAATCTTCTTCTATTTCCTCCGGCAAATACGTGCAGTACGTCCCTTCTTGTCCTTGGCAGCCCTCACCACCCTGGTGTTGTCTTTGGTTATCTCGCGTGTCGACTTTGCAAACTCTGTTCTTATTGGTCTTCCTAAGTCTCGCTTATCCCGTTTACAACGCATACAACATACTGCCGCTCGCCTTATTTGTCATGCCTCCCCTCGCGATCACATCACTCCCCTCCTGTTTCACCTCCACTGGTTACCCTTTCCTTACCGTTCCCAATTCAAGCTCCTCACCCTGGTACACAAAGTACTCCACACTGGCTCCCCCCAATATCTTGCTGACTTACTTTCTCTCCACTCCCCTCGGTACACTCCCCGTTCCTTTCATCTTCACCGTCTAGCCCCTTCCTTCCCCCTCCGCGCTCATCTACAGACCACCCGCTCCTCTGCCCCTCTGACTCTCTACCTCCCTCCCTCCGGCTCGAACCACTTTTCTCAACTTTTAAGCAAAACCTAAAAACACACCTTTTCTCTCTGGCTTTCGATGTGCCCTCTCCTTTTGTGTAATTTCCTTTTCCCGTCCCTAACCTCCCCTTGTTGTCTCTTCCCTACCACCTCCATGTCTCTCCGCGACTCTTTTAAACAGAAATTGTACTCTTTTAAACGGATATTGTATTTCTTTTCCTTTCCAGGCTTCGGCCTCTTTTTAGACAATTGTTCTTATATTGTACATCGCTTTGATTTTTGTAGAAAGGCGATTTTATCAAAACTAATAAACATAAACATAAACACTAGCATAGAGGGCTGCACTAATTTTTGGGGCATGTGCATCCATCCCCTGCCGCACATTCAATATTTATCTTGATGCCTTTGTCTTATCCATCGTGCCTGTCTATATGTCCTAATTGTACTTGTGCCCTCTGCTGCTTAATAACATGTTCGTTTGTATCGTGCTGACATCACATCTACAGTATATTATATGAATGTTCCACCATGCTACCTACTATGATGTAAAAGGAAGTCTGCATCGGATGGGAGGGAAGAGAAGCACTGGAGGCTTTTGGCAAGCGCTACGCTGCTGGTGAGGGCCAGCGGCACTGGGGGAGGGGGCAGCAGGAACGAGGTTAGCCTCATACCCTTGCACCAGTCCTGTTTGTAGGTATGAATGCTGGTCTTAGAAGTGGTTCTGGAGGAAGAAGGGAGCCAGGCTAGCACTGGGCCTCTGAACCCCAGCTCCTTTAATCTCCTGGTCCTGAGCTGTTTCCCCAAACCAAAAGTCTTAATTGTTAGAGAAACTGTGGCTGCAGTGATTGGTCTTGGGATGCCAGAAGACTATCTGCCTCAGGAGTAAGGGAAGCTGAGGAAAATGTTGAGAAAAATGAAATTACTCTCAGGTGGTAGATAGCGCAGTGGCCTACTAGCGTCTTCGAACCTGCAAACAACAGTTCAAGCTTCCTTCTCCTACTACATAGCTGCAGTGTTTTGTGAGGTTCACAGATTTCCTCATCTTAGATACTGGTGGAGTTTTGAGATCATTCTAAGTCACATTTAAAGCTGAGCCTCCTGCTTATGCTGCTTTTTCAGTTCTTCAATTTTTTTTAAGACATCCTGTTTACGCAACACAAGTTATTAAGATGATTTGAAAATGCTGCTTTGCTGCAGCCCTTTCCCTTAACACTGCCTTTTATGCCTCCCGTTTTAAGAGAAGGTTGAAGTCAGGAGGATTATGTTCAATAAAATCAGAAATGACTTCTAACAAACTTGTGGAAATCTTCTCCCTCTAAGAATAGCTTCAGGGAGTTATTTTAAAAGGCATTTCCATGGATAAAACAGCATTTTATGTGCATGAATGACCTTTTATAATATTGCCTGGAGTACATGCATGTAAACCCGTGTGACTCTGCCCTGTAAATACATACATGTTATTCAGCCTGGGTGGGGGCATTCCAGTGGCAGGTTTGGCTATAACTAATGTAGACAGCCTGTTTATAAAATTACCCTCCTAGTATAACAGAACTGCCCTACCTAGTGCTAGAGGAACCTGAAAAGAACTCCAAACTTGTCTTAAGAGTTTTGGATCTCCAAGTTCACTGAATTTCAAATTCCCTTTGTGTTAGTGTATGGCCTCGACGACACACATCCTCCTAAAGGCCCTTTCACAGAACAGGGTCTCAAAAAAACCTCCTATATTCTCTACAAATGTAAGACCACCTCTAAGTCTGTCTCTGCCCTCATTCCTTCCTGTCTATCTGCAACAGGAAGCCTGAGGCAGGGGGTCCTTGTGACGTCTAGAAATGTTTGGATGTTGGCACCCTCTCTGTCTGTCTGCCAGATTCTGTATCTCTTTACCCAGAAGCAAAAGAAGGAAAACAAGAGGAAATGCAGGTGGAGTCTGGCCATCTCGCTCAGAGTCCGTCTGTCTGTCTCTGGTTCTTTCAATTCAATCTGCTTTATATCAGTACAAGAACACAAACATTGCTGGAGTTACTGCAATTCATTATTCCAACAAACGGGTGAGCAATAAGACCCAGAGTCCGCCTGGAAATTTACAAACCTCTGTCATAGGAAAGCAATTGCCAGGATGTGCTGCACACTTACAACAGAGCGCCAGGCTCAGACCTTGAGGCGCTGGGTTCTGGCGGGAGACAGCATGCACTGGACAATGGATTTCAGAACTAAATATGATCCGAGATATCACAGTGTATGTATCCAGAGCCCCAAGCTCTGGGCACCAAGCGTCAGCAGAGGACAACATAGATTTGACAACAGGTTTCATAGCTAAGTAGGACTTGAGCCATCGGACAGGTGGTGGTGTAGCAGTCATTCACCGATCCTCTCTCCCTCTCACACTTGTCTCCCCCCCCCCCCCCCCGCTATTCTGAAGCCCTGTTACTGCACTCAGAGACCTCTATTCCTGTGTTTTTTCTTCTTCTTTATGCAACACCCTCAATGCGCCCTGATCTCTGGGAGTCTCTTTTGCTTACCCTTTCCGAGACATCTCATCTTCCTTCACATCTAGTCGTTCTTGACGACTTCAACATCCATCTGAGCTCTCAGACCCGACCTCGCGATAAGGCATTTCTGTCGCTCTTCACCAATCTATCCCTCACCCAGCATGTGGATTGTCCAACTCATTCCTCCGGATATACTCTTGATTTTATCCTCAGTTCCACCCCTTCCCCTTATATCCCATCTGATATCCTACCCATTCCTCTCCCCTGGTCTGACCATCACTGTCTGCTGTTTTCCTTTTCTCTTCCTCCCCTACGAGCACCCACCTTACCTGTCACCAACACCTCTTCAAAGATTTTCAAATGGCATCTTACGCCTCTTACCCTACAGGGTTTTCCTTCGGCCACCTCTCTCTTCTCCTCCGAATTTTTCTCCCTCCCTGTGGATCAACAGGTCGATTCCTGGTCCTCCACCCTTACTGCTGCCCTCGATACATTAGCTCCCCTCCGTCCCATTCCCTACCGCCCTATGTCGCGCCATCCCTAGTATCATCCGGGTCTATACCTTCAGCGTACCCACCTTTGGCGTGCCTAGCGCTGTTGGCGCAAACACCTCTCTGCTACCTCCCTAGCCTCCTTTCACTACGAACACCACCGATACCATGCTATGATCACTGAGGCCAAACGGACTCATTACTCAGACCTTATTGCTTCTTCTTCTAACTCCTCCTGTCAGGTACTCCATTTGCTGTCTTCCCCCATGACTCTTCCCCCCTCGTCAGCGCTCCCTCCCGCTGCCCCTAGCCCAACAAGTCTTGCCTCCTTTTTTGTTGATAAGATCCAGTCTCTCCGCTCTTCTTTTCATCACTGTCCCCCCCCCTCTCTCCCCTCTTCCTCCCCCTTCTGTTCCCTCCATTATATGCTCCCCCCCTCCATCCAGTATCTTTCCCCACATGTGGCACTCTTTCCGACCAGTCACTTCTGCTGAGCTCATTAAGGTAATCTCTTCGTCTCACAAAACGACCTGTCCACTAGATCCCCTCCCCTCCACCTGGCTCCTCAATCCCTCTCTCACACTTCTTCCATATGTTCTGGCCATAATTAATTACAGTCTTACCTTTGGCAGTTTTCCTACTCGTTGGAAACATGCCATGGTTCACCCACTTCTGAAGAAGCCCACTCTTGATCCCCGTCTCCACGCCAATTGGCGGCCCGTTTCAAATCTCCCCTTTCTTTCCAAGGTTCTTGAAAAATTGGTTTTCACATAGCCTTCAGCACATCTTGATACTACCCTCTCCCTTCACCCTCGTCAATCCGGCACTGAAACTATTCTTCTAGCTCTCCTTAGTGAACTTCACTGCTCTCACGACTGTGGTGATCTGTCTATCGCTGTCTCCTTGGATCTTTCTGCTGCTTTTGATGTCGTCGACCACCATACTCTCCTCACCCGTCTGTCTGATTTTGGTATTAGAGGCACTGTTTTGCATTGGTTTCGCTCATTCCTTTCGTTCCGCACCTTCGCTGTTCACTCAGGCCCCAATATCTCTTCCTCTTTCCCCCTGCACTGTGGTGTTCCTCAAGGATCCATCTTTGCTCCTCTACTCTTCAATATCTTCCTTGCTCCTCTCGCCCTCCTCATTCAACAAACCGGTATTTCCTCTTACTTCTACGCTGATGACATTCTCCTCATTCACCACACCAGCTCTACAACTCCGGACCTCTCCGCCCTGAATGCTTGTCTTGATCTCATTGCCACCTGGTTCTCTGATAATTTTCTTTGTGTCAATCCCTCTAAGTCCTCTGCTATTTGGTTCTCCTTTGCTGCCACTCCTCCCACACTAGCTCCCAGAATGTCCTCCCTCCCTATTCCTCTTGCTTCCACTCTCCATTACCTTGGTGTCACCCTTGATTCCTCTTTGTCTTTTCACCCGCATATTTCCTCCCTCGTTCGGAGCTGTCTTTTCCATCTCCGTAGAATTAGATCCCTCCGGCCCTACCTCTCTGCCCCCTCCCTCACCACCCTGGTTCTCTCCCTTGTAATCTCCCACTTGGACTATTGTAACTCAATTTTCGCCGGCCTTCCCACCTACCAGCTCCGTCGACTTCAACTCATCCAAAACACCGCCACCCATCTAGTCACTCACTCTTCCCCTTTCGACCACATCACTCCTTGCCTTCTCTCTCTCCACTGGCTCCCCATTAAATTCAGATTTGTCTATAAGTATCTCATCACCACCCACAAAGTTCTTCACACAGGTGTTCCCCAATATTATTCTGATCTTATTTACCACCAGCCTGCTCCTCGCTTCCTCCGGTCCACCCACAGTAATCGCCTTTTTCTTCCTTCCCCATCCCAAGCACACCTCGAACTCACTCGTCACTCCGCATTCTTCTTTCTGAGTCCTGCCCTATGGAATTCTCTCCCTCACCCGCTCCGCACCGAACCTTCATTCCCTCGCTTCAAAGCTCTTCTTAAAACACATCTTTTTTCCCAGGCTTTTGACCTCCCTGTAGCCACGTGTTGATTCTGATGCCATACAGCACCCTCTCTCCCCTCCCTTTGCCCCTTCCCCCCTCAGCAATCAGCCTGTCTATTTGTTTAACTTCACTCCTTTCCTACTTTCTCTCTCCCTCTCACTAGTGCTTTCCTGTCAACCCAATGGTGTTCCTTTCCTCCTTTAATCTTCTAGTAGCCTCCTTGTTTACTATTGTACACCGCCCTGACACTTCGGTATGGACGGTATATCAAGCCTTGCTAATAAATAAATAAATAAAGACCTTACGTTGCTGTTGGGCTGATGCTAGACTTTGAATCTTCCTATCTGTCCGGGCTGGTGCAAAGATGTGACGCACCCTAGACGTACCCTCATTCCTACCACCCCTCTCTAGAGCTGGCAGCGGCAGCAGTGATATTAAATAGCGACACAGCGCTAACCTGTAGCCTCCACCATTGCATGCTTTGACCAGCCTCTTTCACCCTCTCCGTTGCAGACTTCCTGTCTGCATAGAGGTGAAAGCGGCTGATCGAAGTGCAGCATCAACAGCACGCAGCGTCGGAGGCTTTGGGTAAGTTCTGCATTGTGCTTTCATGTTATTGCCACCGCCGCAGGTTCCGGAGAGGAGCGGCAGTGGTAACAATGGGCCACCTTTGAAAGGGTGGTGCTCTAGGTCACTACCTAGTTCATCTCATGCGTGCGCTGGCCCTATTAACTGTATAGCGAGTACTAAGGGGAAGCATTCTAGTTCTGCTCTGCATTTGGGGGGTAATGGGGACCAGAGAAGGTTCTGTGAACAAAGAAGCAGTATTCAGCCACCAGGCTCCTGTAAAAAGAGAAGGGCATGACTTATCCACTTATCGTTATGCAAGCTATACAGCATCCCTATCTGTTTAAGTAGTTCTAAACTTCAATGGATAAGTTATCCCTTTAAGTTAGGACTCTTATTTGTGTGGTCCCACTGAACATATAAACTTATCTTGATAATGTTGAGTATCAGCACTACCCACATAACTCTTGGCCGTGGCTCCTAGAACACCTCAAATGTTAGCCATAGATACCTTTTAGAATGTTAACCCAAGAGTGCGTGTTTGCAGACCTGGAGGTGCAGGGTATCCAGTGGGGTTTTGTCCCTTTCTGTATGATTTAGGAACAATACTAGAGCCCAGAGCTCACATCTGGCTAACTGATGCCACTGAATAATTTTAATAGTAAGTTTACCAGTGGTGAAACTGGCCAAAATTTTCTTTACTGCATACTAGTATGAGTGCCCATCAAAAATGATGGGGAAAAAAACACATCTACATGTATGCAAGAGCAGACATGTCTCTCTCTATACACAGATTTGACTTGTCCAAGCCATGGTATTTTCAATAATGTCAAATGGATACGAAAGTTGGACATTGAAAAAGATAGGAAGAAAATGGATGTCTTTGAATTATAGTGCTAGTGACAAATACTGTGTATATCATGGACTGCCTGAAGAATAAACCAGTCCATACTAGAGGAGATCAAACCTAAGCTTTCTTTAGAAGCTCAGACAACAAGACTTCGACTTTCATACTTTGGACACATCATGTGAAGAGAGAGATTGAGAAAGACATCATGCTTGGCAAGGTAGAAGATCAATGCAAAAGATGAAGGCCAGCAATGAGATGGACTGATACAATGACAGCAGCTATGGATGCCACTCTATCAACAATGAGCCGTCTGACTGAAGACTGACCACAGTTTAGGTCAACTATCCAGAGGGTCACCATGAGTCGACACCGACTCGATGGCACTTAACAACAACAACATGTATGCAGCATCTTCTCTGGCCTCCCCCTGCCCCTAGGAATGCACCTTTTCTCAGTGGTAGAAAGTACATGAGCTCTTAGACATAATACACACTTTGTTAGAAGTACATATAATGTTACACAGCATGCGCGCTTTTTGTGGTGCATAAAAATATTCACAGTTTTATTCAAATTAATTTCATTTGTGAATTTTTTAACAACCTTTTCTAAAGTTGCCCAAGGTGATGTACAAAATACAATCAATTACACCAATATTGCATAAGATGTAACAAATTAAAGTAATTATGCTTAAATAATAATAATAACCAACAATTATTAAAACCAACAAACAAATACCCTTCAAACAAAACACAAACACCTGCAAAACACATATCTCTACCTACTGAAACAATCACTGATAACAAAAAAGAATGCAATTAAGATTAAAAAAATGTAAGCTCAATATGTAACAAATTAAAACATACGAACATAATTCTAAAATCCATGATTATCAGAACCAGGATAACCAGGGCTTTTGTGAGGAGGGTATGCGGTGATACAGAGCAGCAGCACTTTTTTCATTGCCTGCTAAAATTGACCCATGGTCCTCATGTATTAATGAAAGAGCCCTGTATATGTATACCAACATCTTTTTTGCTAGGAAAAATGCACTGAAGATAACTAAATCAGGCTTCTTCAAACTAGTGAAAATGACCAATATCTAGAGCCATTGGCAGAAATTCATAGCTTCCCCCTGAACTGGGGGCCCTTACTATCTCAGAAGAGCCAGGAGTAGCAGCTACAAGTGGGCCCCCCTCCTGCACCGCAGGGGATACTTCAGTAGAATTTACACAACGGTCAACAGCTAACAGACTTTAAAAACTCGAACAAAAAAAAAAAGGATCCACACATCAACAGTAATCTGAATAGAATGTTCCCATGTTCTAGCCAAAAATAAATTAGAGCCCCCACCTCCCCAAGGAGCTGTGGAGCTAGTTCTTTCATGTCATCTCCATCTTCTGAAAGAGAAGTAATAGCCTCCCAGTCTGATCGCCTTTGGTAAGGAATTCCAAAAGCAAGACATTGCAGCAGGAAAAGCTCTTCTAGACTTCACTACCCATGATTCACATGGGGATGGAATGCTTGGCAGCCTTTTATGTACAGATTGCAAAATTCTCCTGGCAGCATGCCAGTTTAATCGAGCCTTTAAGATACCGAGGACCCTTATTGCGCAAGACTCTAAACATACTGCTCACATCCATGTTAAGCTAATGAGCCCATGCCAGCAACCAGTAAAGCCCTGAAGTAGGGGAGAAGCTCTCTATTGGTTTTTCCAGCATTATCTCGCAGCAATGTCTTGTAGCAATTTAGTTGAATAGACTCCTTAGGTAGACCTATACATAAAAGAATTAAAATATGCAGGACTGGCTTAATCATTAGGCAGACTCTGCGGTTATCAAGGGCAGTAGCTTTCAGTGGCTGGTAAAGAGCAGCTGCCATCAAACCAAATGGTGCCACACTAATTCAAAGAACCATAAGCACATGCTTTTACCCGCGTGGAAGGTAGGCAGTCTTCAAATGGCCCACTGTCCTGAGTCATTGGCTTTTGGAAATTGCCCTCATATGATGTATGCTTGCATGGATGCAGATTCATTTAGGAGTCGCCTTTATGAAAAGAATTGCCCAAGACATTGTACAACAGGTAGAGCTGACTGCACAGTTATGCGTTTTTACAAGATCATTTTGGGAGGGGTGGTGAAGGGGGGGATCAGGATTATTCAATTCAATTATCAAATGATTGGGGCGGAAAGGGGAGATAGGGACCTGGAAGTTCATTGAAGAAGGCGCAAAGCTGAAGGATCGCCCAGGGCGCCTAATACCCAGCCCTGTGGACATGACCTTGACTTGCCCGAAGCAAACAAGGGGTGAAGCTGACGATCAATTTTAGCTTTAAAAAGGCTCATTTAACAGCATCAATTAGCTAGGCTTCTAACGTTAAATCCAACATAAATCTTATGTTTCCTGGCTGGTGTCTTGGGAGGGGGGGGGGCAGCTTTTTCCCGCAGTCACTGGAAGAGATTCTCATTTTGGTAGATCTTTCTTTTCAGATCACAGTATTTTGGTCTTGTTGCCCTTTAATATGAGGTTATTAATGACTACTCAGTTGGATACTTTCAGCAGGCAGTAATTCAAAGTGGTGTTCACATCTATGACATAATCCCAAAAGGGCAACCAATCTCTGAACGACATCAGTAAACAGAACACTTATAACCAAGGTTTCTGATGACTGTGACTAATAGCTAATCTATATATTTTTACCAGTACAGAGGTCAGACACAATCCTGATGTCCGATTTACATGTGTAAACATGTTTACTCATGTGAAACATGTAGACAGCTCTGGCTTGCCATGTCCTTTGAGAAAATCATTCTAATTAATTGCATTTTCTGTTAAATTAAGCATTTTTAAACATTTTTTTATTTATGAAATGTATAATAAAGTACCAAGCAATCGCTTGTACAGCACAAAGTAACTGTGCAGAAAACATCTTCCAAAGCAAGCAAATCATTCCAAAGCAATAATTAAAAAATGTCTTCCTAAAGTGCATAAAAATAAGAGGGACTACCAAGGCCATTAAATTCCATGAAACAAAATCCTAAATTAGTAATATGAGAATCAATGAAATACTGTTTCACCAAGGCAGGCATTTCTTAATGGATTTCTACCCAGCTGATTCAATAAGGCCACTTGCAGACAGGTTCACCAACCTTTTAGCAGCAATAAAGATATGAAATGCAAGGCATAAAGCAAATTTATTTAACAGATTATATTTAATTACACATTTGCAAGAATACTTGAGAAAAAATATTCCTCCCAGTTGTTCTAGCACAGACCTGAGAAGTTGGAATTTTCTATGTTGCTTTTGAGTATCTTTTGCAAAATCAGGAAACATCCATGGAAATAGCTTTCCCTATAGCTTCTTAAACGTCTTCAAGGCCATAGGTATAAAATGAGCTTTATTTATAGGGGGTATAGACTCAGGCAAGACCTGCTAGACCTCTTTTAAATAATGCTCGAAAAGTTCCTTAGGTAATCTTAAAGGAAGTTGTGGAAAGTTTATCAAATGTAAATTATTTTCCAAAATTTCTATCTTAGCCCAAAGGTTGGAATTAAGCTTCCGTATGGATGTAATCTTGGACTCTGAGGACCCCACATGCTGGTTGAATTTGGCTACTTCCAGTGTAGCAAAGTTCACTTTAGCTTCGCAGCCAGAAATTTTTATGGTCAGCCAATTAATCTGAGGATCAAGAGCTTGGTCTAAATCAACATTTGCTTACCAGATAGCCTCCAAGGTAAATTGTTTAGGATGGCATATAGAGAACTGTGTTAAAACAAGTCTGACTTGGTCTGGGGATCCACTTTCCAAATGGAGTCACCTCCCTGTACATTTCCTGCAGGCAAAGGAAAGCCTCTCGCGGCTCCTTCTTGACGCAGTTCCCCTGCAAACCCTCCAGCAGCCTCCACTACATCTCCCTTTGTACAGGGGTTCCTGCTGTGCTCATAACTCCTTGGCCCTGCGAAGTGCCAAGCTCATCAGTACGCATCTGTTCAGGTTTGGTGATGTCTGATGATCACATCTGCAGTTGCGCAGGGAGAGTCCGACGTTCCAGTCTGATTGCGGTATCCAAGCCAGGAGAACTGGCACACTTAAACGTATTTCCTTACGCCCATGGCTCTGGAGAAAAGTGCCCATTGGCTCAATAATGGGTAAAACTGGAATCTCCAAGGGATGCACCCTTGCCTTTTGATCATAAATGAAGGAAAAGAGAGCTACGATAACAAGTGCTTCAAGTGTGCCTTCAGAGCACCACCATCTTGGCTCCCCCTAAACACTTAATTAAGCATTTTAAGGGACACGTTTTGGCAGAATAGTGAGAAGAGACCCTCAGGAAACAAAAGCAATTTTAGCAAATTATGAGGGCAATAATGAGCAGGTGCTGTAAGTGAGCCTTCAACCTTGTGCCCCCTTGCAATTAACTTTTAGACCCCTAGCACCCCCTCTCCCAAGATTTTGATAATTAAACTCAATCATAATCACCTCAACATCATTGCTCCCAAAACAATCCTATAAAAACACATATTTGGACATTTGCAACTACATATGTAATGAGGGAGATTTACAAAAGCCGCCTACACTGGTAAATAGACTATTGCCCATTCTTCCTATGGATAAAGTATGCACCGATGAGTCTGAATTTGTGTGTTTTGCTCTGACTGTCCTTTGCTGTGCCAAAGAAGCAGCTTCCCTAGGTGACCACCTAGTCTGCCTAGCGACTGGGCTGGTCCTGATAATGAGTCTCCTCGAAGAACTGCAAAGAATCTTTAAAGGGGAGGGGGGCCATCTCTGGAGCCACCTCTTTCCCCGCATGTGTGGGGGACTGTTTTCAGGTGGGTATTTTACCCTTGAAAATCCCTTTTGAAAATGTCCTCTTACTTTCTTTTGGGTATATTTTTGGATCTCTGTATAGAGATAACGCTTAATGAATATTTTACTATTCTCGATTGCTAAATCAAATTTGGTTTTGGGATAAAGTCTCTTCCAAATGTCCCAGGAGGAATCTCTGATGATTTCAAGCAGTTTTGTTCATGTAGGTTGCTTTGTAACCCTGCAGCTTATGTTGGTCACTACTGAGTAAATTTTCCCTGAAGGGCCGTCTTTGCTTTAGATTAGAAAGTTTTCACTCTTTGTCAATTTTTTACATCTTCTATCAAATCAGTCTATATTAGATATGTATTGTTTCATTTTTGTTTTCTTAGTCCTGATTTCACACTTAGCTATTCGTTTACCAACTCCATCCTATATTTAAATGTCCGACTGCTTAGTAGGTGTTGAAAGGTCTGTCTGTACACTAAGGGGGTCATTTTAGAAGCCCTAATCATGATTTGGACATCTGAAAATGGCCATTTGGATGCCCCAGTCACATCCACATCCTAAGAGCCATCTTAGAGTACCTCAAGTTTACACATGTCTGACGCCATCAAGTCTACTTTGCATGGGGGTGTCAGACGTGTAAACTTGAGGTACTCGACACATGTGCGGTCGATTTTAGATCATCGTCACATGTTTACAGCCACTGACAGACATGTCCATGTCTATACCTGCCCCTGGGCATGAATAGACATTTGAGAAGTGCTCATTTCATCCAGCTAACAACAGTACAGAGAAGGGGAAAATGCCCTCAGTCCCTCAATAATTTTCACCAACTCAAAAAAACCTCCCATGTAAATATTGAGGCCTCCTTGTGTACGGTTGCACTGCTGGACATCTACATTTCCAGAATGACCGGCTGAGATGTGTAAGTGATGACGTATATACGTGCACGTTCCAAAATACTGGTGTTGGCCGCACACATCCAGATCTCGCACATCCACGGTTCTAAAATCTTCCTATTTTCTGCATATGTTTGGGCCGTATTCTACACCCCCGTCTCTCTTTATATTGCAACGGGCAGGTTTATCTCTTTGGGGCAGAGATGTGTCTATTTTACAAAGCATTTACACATAGCCACCTTCACTGCTGCCTCCTTCCACAGCATTTCAGGTGTTTTGGCATGGATTCCACCTGAACAGCCTTTTTAAATTGTGCCTTTAATTTTATATGTAATTGTTACTGAGACTATTTACATAGTTTGCTTCACAAATAGCAGCCATTTCCAATTGGTCTGCTACTAATATGAACCCATTGTGAACTGTTTATCTCAATCCCCAATCTTCCCTACTCCTTCTTTACCCCCTCACTTAATTCATCCTTACATCTTTGCACCATTTTAATTACCAAAGTGGCGTTCTGGTTTTGTAGTGCTTTTCAAAAAATAGAGGGGTCGATTTTCAGCAGCAGCAGTTAGCACTGTCAAAGCACCTGGCAGTCGGCACGTTATGTTAGGACCGGACATTCAGCGCCGGCGCACATCCAGAGATTGACGGTTTGGCTGGATTGCTATTTCGCAATCCAGTGAGAGGCGATATTCAGCCACTAACCGGATTGCAAAGCTGCATAAAATTAGGACAGCCTTTCACCCGTCCTAACTTTATGCAGTTTAGCTATGCACTTAGTGGCTGAATATCGCCCAAACCGCATTACTGTTGGTGGTGCCCCCACTCTGACCACAGAACACCCAGCGCTATCCAGATAGTGCCAGGGTGTTTAACCTGACTAGTGGGGAATATTCAAAATCGAGTATCCTGGTCAGCGACATTTATGTGGTTTGAAGGTCTGCAAACCCCATGAATCCCTTTGAATATGCCCCTCCTTCCCCCGTATTCTTTGATATTTTTCATTTGTTTGGGTCCACGTGTACTTTGGGAAGATGTTATGATTTTGGAGTGCTGCATATTTGCTTTGATCTATCAATGTGCGGAGCTCTTTTGGTTGTGATCTGGTAAAAACATTGACTGTCAGAGCTCAACATAACTCATCTGCACATTAATCAGATAAGTAATGGCGTAATCCAGGACTTTCCAAACTTATCCTGGGACCCCACAACCAGTCTGGTTTCCAGACTTGCACAAGTAACCCGATGACAATGCACGAAGTTTGCAAACATCAGAAACCCATTAAGTGACACCATGGACCCGTAGCAAGTTGATTTGCCCAGGGCGTCCTCCTGATTCCTATCAGCTTTTTACATTGACTTACGATCTATTCCCACTTCTGTTATTTATACCAGCACTATTTCTTTGTTTTTCTAGAGTACCAAAGCAAATTCTCTTGTTCCTGAAATGTATTCTCCCCTGCTTGAAGTGTAATAGATTTCCTTTCTTGTATGTGCATTTAGATCCTCCCCCCCTCCAGTGACTCACTGCAAACTTCAATTCAGGGACTGTTCTGGGAGGAATGGAGCCATTTCCTATCTGCTTCCATCTCCCCCTCCCCCTTCCCCATTGTCACTTCACTTTATTATTAGACACAGTTTGGAAGGCGCTTTATTTTGTTAGCAGAGCCGCCGACTGAGCACTTTGGAGCCACACAGTGTCCTGACCTTCCGCCAGACGGGCAACGGGAAGTGCAGACCTTCCCAGCCCTTTGCGTCACTTGGTATCCCTCAGATCCACCGCCAAAGAAGGGGGGGGGGGCATGTATAGAGAGAGTGATGGCAGTTGCAGAGGGCTACAGAGCTGGATAGGGGCAGCAATATGATATGCAGAGTGTGAAGTGTAAGGAGGCTTCGTGGTGGATGGATCAATGGGAAGCAGTGGGAAGGGTGGAAGAAGGAAGGGAAAGGAAGGAGGGTTCAAAGCTGGAAGGTGAGATGGATATCTAAGGACGGAGAAGAAGAGGGCTGCAGGGATGGACAGAGAGGAAAGAGGCATGGATATTAGGCAGCCACGTGCAGTTTGTTAATTGGAAAACTATCTCCACCCAACTTTATCCAGATTCAGTCCTGATTCGTTCAAGCTGACTATATGGTGCTATTGGCAGCAGCATGGGCAGAGGACTCCGCGGAGCTGCACAGGGGAACAGTGGATGTAACGACTAACTTTTGCTTCAGAGTCTAAACAAGATTTTCTAAGAAGGTTGTGTAAAACCTTCTGCTGCAGAGGTGTCTTTCCGAGTTCCAGACTGTTACACATGCTGATGTCCAAAAAATAGTGGGTTACTCCCTTTTCTGTTTTCCTTGTTCAAAGTTTATTGTAATGGCCTAGTGCCATGGCTCACTAAGATCATCGATGCATCATTAGTGCAGTGGGAATCCCCTTTCAAGCTATATCATGCAATAGTATGTTTATGGCATACAAAGCTAGATCTGGCTCTACATAACATTGATCACTTGCCAGTTTTAAAAATGCCTTTTTTAGGGAAGGCAACTGAAAAACAGAGTTCCATAAATTAAAGGTCAGTCTAGACAACAGAAAGCTTCTTTGGTTGAGCCAGTGCAAGCTTTGGTTGCTCCATTCTCTCCAGTTGATGGGTGTAATACTTTGACCAAGGCAAGTGGTTCGAAATCCCGGAGTCCAGTTGGATTCTCAGCTGAAAATGGATGCCCAGATATGCTTGTTGTTTAAATCACTGTTGTCATCTCTGCGTCAGATTAGGCAGTTGAAACCATTTTTATCACCTGATGGTCTACGGTTGGTGGTTCAAGCCTTTGTCACTGGTTGTATAGATTACAGTAATGCTGTGCGTTAGGGCACATCCAAAGAGCTTAGGAGATGACTGCAGCTCCTCCAAAACACTACGGCCAGAACTGTGACTTGGGCTAAGGCAAGTGATCATCTCTCTCCCATTCTGAAATCCCTCCATTTGTTACCAGTTTAGTGGCAAGTTCTTGAATTGGCTTCTAAATGTTGCTACCAGCTGGCTCCTATTTGAATGGAGGAGTAATGTAGTGGTTAGAGAAGCGAGGAGTGAACCAGGGAAGCTAGCTTTCAGCAAGGCCGTGCCATCCGCTAGTCGGTCACCTAGGGCAGCAGACCCTGGTGGGCGGCATTACTACCTCCCAGGAGGCGGCAGCTGAACTGCTGCTTCAGCGGGGTGGCAGGCTTTAAAACGACCGCACGAGTGCACCTCCGGCTTACTGCTTCTGTCCCCTCCAAGAAAGTTGCATTGGAGGGGGGCAGGAGCAGCAGGCCCGGAGCATGCATATATGTGGGCACTTCAGGGCCTGAAACAGCACTGAGATGACACCTCTGCTGTTTCAGCATGAGGGGGAAGCAGCATGGCAGGCTGGAAGGCGGGGCGCTCTCGGGAGGGGGAGGTGGGAATCAGCAGAAACCCTTGGGCCACCACTGGCTTTCAGATTCCACTTCTCCCACTGACATTCCTTGAGACCTTCGACAAGTCACTTCAGCCCTCCCTTGCCTCACTAGATTGTAAGCCAGTTTGGGCAGGGAAATAACTCATTTACCTAACCTTGGGCTTGGAAAAGGCAAATAATAAATCTAAAATCCAAATCCTACTTATTTCTCTCATTTGTTGTCAGTCTTTGCCTCTACTCAGACATCATCTTCCCTACAAAAGTTGCTTTGGAGCAGGTGCAAATGTGTGTACCTACTTTCCCTGGAGTAATTTTATAAAGGAACAGAGCTGCATATGTTGCCTTCAGAAATAGGTACAACATATACACCTTGGGGGCAGTTAGCATGAGTTTAGGTGCAGTGGTGAGATCCAGCCAGTTTGTGCAAACTGGTTCCTAGAATTTCCTGTGTTCACCACCGGATCGGCATTGTGGGGTTTCAGAAAACCTGACGACATTTGGATGGCATCGGGAGAAGCTTCTGATGCATCCAAATAATGTCAGGTGTTTTGAAAGTCACCAGTGCAGATCCGCAGTGAAACAGCCAGTAGGGACCGGTTCGATGAACGTGGGAAATGCTAGGAACCGGTTTACCTTGGCTGCTTCCTACCACGTACTGAACCGGTTCCTATGAGGATTTGAGTCCCACCACTGTTTAGGCGCATGGTAACTGTGCACTTGGGTCCATGGGAACTGTTAGCACAAGGGCAGGACAGTCAGCACATAGTGAGTCGCATGCTAACTGCGACTCATACATGGGGGTGTGGTGAATGGGCCAAAGAGGGGTGGAGAGTGATGGAGGTGAGCGCATCGCAGTCAGCATGGGGGTAAACTCTCACTGTTGCAATTAGTGTGGGTGCAATTATCTCCACCTCAATGTAAAGTTAAGTGAACCCCGATAAAAGCGTTTCACATTAGGGTACAGCACCACATGTTAACCTGCTGTCTACATCCCCGACAGTTAATACGGAGGCTTTACACTTAATACACGTAAATTTTCACGCCAGTCACACGTTAGGCGAGATCCCCTTTGTTAGCCTAGGCACGCTGTTGTAAAATGGCCTTTTAAATGTATTACACTGATCACACATGTACAAATAGTCAGGCCAAGAAAGTTTCCTAAATCTACAGTTGTATCTTTGTGTGCCGCCACATCTAAGGGTGGCAGATATCGCTTTCCCTGTCATCCCTGTCTGTGAGTCCCTCTCCCTCTCTGTTACTTGGGCATGTCTGTGTATATTTGTGTTGCCTGCCTAATATCTTCATGTTATGCATTTCATTTATCAGTTTGTTTGTTCCATTTTCACCCTGCAAAACTGGTACTAGACCACTCTATGCAGCTTACAAATAAATATTCCTAAAACATCACAATACCAGCTGTCAAAAACCAGCATAAAATATGGACAAAAGGGAATATAACTGATCATTGAATTTCATATATTCCACTTATCGCTCACCTATTCGATACTTCTATGTGAGTTACAAAATATTGCATCTTCAATAAAATTATTAAATATCTTTTCTATAATATTAACATATATAAAACCACACAATCTTAAATAAATCATTTATTATTATTATTATTTATTATTATTATTATTATTATTAAATCATTTATAAATAAGTTTGAAAAAGACGAGCTTTCAGTGATTTTCAAAATTAAAAAAACAAAGCAGGCTGTTATCGTATAAAACCAGGTAGCAAATTCCCCACTCCCAAAAAATGACTTGCATCTTCTCTATAAAACAAAACAAAGGAGGGCACATCACGTCATGAAAACAATAGAATAAAAGCGTATATCTTCCTGTGTGATACTCACATAGATGCTAAGATGGTTCTGAAGCAGAGCAGGAAATAATAAAGATGTTTTTAGGTAGCCCTCAATATACAGGACAAATCGCACCTTCCCGTCAGGATGGAGAGGATTAACACCTGCTTCCAACTCCAGTATCAGCTCCTGGAAAAACAAACCACAAAATAACACTCTGCTAAGGGCAAACGGATTTGAGCCCCTGGGACTGGGACTGCCCCACAGAGCACGGGCTTCAGCAATGCAAACTTCACACACACCTACTGTGCTCCAGCAGCAGCTGGGTCATTCCTGCGGAAACAGTTTGGACGCTTCCTTCAGATGCAATGTACTGAGCTGTAAGGACGTGAGATCTGCCATACTGGGTTAGACCAATGATCGAGCCCAGTATCCTGTTTCCAGTCCAGGTCACAAGTACCTGGCAGGATCCCAAAAGGTAGACAGATGCCATACTGCTAATCCCAGAGATAAGCCGTGGATTTCCCCCAGTCTACTTTCATAATGGTTTATGGACTTTTTCTCCAGGAACTTGTCCAAATCTTTTTTAAACCCAGCTACACTAACAACCACTAGCAAATAATTCCAGCACTTAGTTACATGTTGCATGAAACCATTGCATGGGGGAGTAGCCTAGTGGTTAGGACAGCAGCCTAGAACCAGAAAGACCAGGGTTCAGATCCCACTTGTGCTCCATGTGGCCACTTAACCCTCCATTGCCTCAGGTACAAACTTAGACCTCTGGGGACAGGGAAATAGTTACTGTAACTTGCTTGGCAAGGCATGAGCTAAACACAAATGCTTTCTTGGATTAGTCTTAGATACAGTGCTTGTAGCTTCACTGAGTGTCCTCTGATCTTTGTACTTTAGGAAGGAGTAAACAACAGATCCATATTTACTTGTTCTACTCCGCTCATTTATTTTATAGACGTCTAAGTTGGATTCCCCTAGTTCACACCAGTTCTAATTCCGCTGCTAGATGCTGGCCATAGGCAAACACCAGCCCGCCTGCCCTCTGAGGAGGGTGGTGGGTGGGTGGGCTGGCATTCCTGCTCATCATTTTTTTTCAATATCATGTCATCTTAAGGCCATTTTTGCTTCATTTCTGTTTTAGTGTATGCTATTTCATGAAAACATGGAACAATTTTGAAACCATTCCATGATAACATGTAGTAAAAGGTTTTAGTGTTTGTTACTGGTAGCAAGCAACACAACTGCAACCCACACTACCCAGTTCAGAGTCCCATCCACGCCAGGTAAGACAGCACCATTTTAAAATTATACAGCACTGGAGCAGGAGTGACTGAGCGATCGCTCGTCCCTCTCTTTGATATTCCTATTATTGGGGGTACGCCTTGGGTGGGGAGGGGCTGGAGAGGCTCCAGGAGGCGGGAGAACCTCGAGTAAGGGAATTTTGAATCCGGCAGCTTGGGGTTATTTTAAATGACAACTGGGGGAGAGCCAAAGGCAAAACAAACAAGACAATTTTTTTTCTTTTGTTTGGTTTGAGTATAAGTAATGTTGCTGATGTTCCACAAGTTTAGTGAGGTTAAGTCAGCCATACCTAGTGATGTCATCCATGGACGGAAGTGCCTTTCTGAGCTCTGGGAGAGCATTTCCATCCATGACATCAGTAGGTGTGGCTGACGCATTCTGCTTGTCTATGGAGAACAATGATTGCATGTCTCTTCTGAGAAGCTCTTTCCATTGCCACAGCACGTCCTTGGTTCTCTGTTTACCCTTTTCCTATAAAGGAAAATCTGAGGGGGGTCTTTTATTAATGGGGCACAAGCTGTCAGCGTGGGTCTGATGTGTGCTAAAGGCACTTGGATCCGAGTTGACAGTTAGCATGGGGCTATGACAGAGCCACTGGATTTTGGTGCTAACTGTCCATGGCGCAATAGGACGGCAAGTGGGAAGGTTAACGATGGAGACTGGGGGGGGGGGGGAAGTGCTGCACAGTCAGTGCACCCGCGCTATCTGCGCAGTGGGCTAGTAGCGTAGGTGCACTCACCGCCACCTCCATAGGCGGCGTTGAGTGCACCCGTACTCTTTCATTGCCGCAGTAGGGCCGCATGTATGTTGGTAACTGCCGGGAATATGTTTTCCATTTTCCTGGCAGTTAACACTGTGATGTTGCCCTAGCACCCCTGTGCAATTTAGTAAAAGATCCCCTAAGTCTCCCTCTACTACTGCTACTACTTAGCAAAGATTTACATAGTCTTATGTGATGTACCCAGCACTGCAGACATACAAATAACAGACAGTCCTTGCTTCAAGGAGCTTACAGTCTCGACAAAACAGGACAAATAAGAGTATGGGGCAAATCAGATAAACGATTATCTCAAAGGTTAGTTAATAAGTGTAGTTTTAATGAAAGATAGGGGCCAAACATTCTAATTCACTAAAACTAAAACTGAATATTTGCCCCATAAAACAATCTATGTAAGAAAACAAGGAAAAGGGGCAGATAGGTGAAGGGTGAAACTCAGGTTCTGGCACAACTCACTTACAATGATGTCCATCTGTTGTGTGTTTTTCACATTCAGCACGTGCACTTCTGCAGGGGATGGGCCGAGGCATCCCCTCACTGTTCTACTGCTCGTGTACTTGGCACTGACAGGACTCTTCTGCCTGGGCGCAATATCCACACAGCTTAGCAACTCTTCACCGTTTGCTGTAAAGAAAGTTTCTTTCTTTAATACATTATTCTCTTTCTGCAGTCATATTCTTTACAAAGACCCACCAGCACAGGAAGCACTGCACAGAACACAGCAATGATTGTTACGAAGGAGGTGGCTAAAAATAAAGGCATTCAAAAAAGTATAAAAGATCTCAAAAAGAGGAACACAGAAGAGAAGCTCCCATGCTAGGGAATGCAGTAAAAGCTGTTAGTGTAGCTGGGTTTAAAAGAGGTTTGGACAAGTTCCTGGAGGAAAAGTCCATAAACCGTTATTAAATTGGACTGGGGAAATCCACTGCTTATGCCTGGAATCTGTCTACCTTCTTGGAATCTGGCAGATTTGTGACCTGGATTAGCCACTGTTGGAAACAGGATACTAGGCTCCATGGACCTTTAGTCTGACCCAGTATGGCATATCTTATGTTCTCTGCTAAAATGGAAATAGACGAGGAAAGAAATCAGGACTGCGAAAGCATGAGTGGAAAAAAGATTTCAAAAGAGGTGAAGTGAGGTGAAAAGACTTTTTTTTAGGTATGTGAGGGAAAGGAAGAAGGCTGGAGGTGGAACTGCATGACTCAAGGAGATGAGGAGGAATCTGTGGAGGTTGAAGATGAAAATCAGAAATGCTGAACGTTTGCTCTTGTTCAATGTGCTATGGCGGTAAAAGACAGCAAACTATTTGGAAGGGAATGGAGAAGAAAACTGAGATTACTCTAATACTTCTGTATAGATCCGTGGTGAGATCGCAGCTTGAGTGCTGTGCGCAGTTCAGGTTGCCTCATCTGAAAAAAAAAGATATATAGTGAAACTTGAAAAGGTACAGAGAAGGGCAACAAAAATTATAAAGAGGATGAAAAGGCTTTGCAGTGAAGAAAGCCCAATCAAGATAGGGCTCTTCAACCTGGAAAAGAGATGACGGAGAGAAGATATTATATGGGTCTATAAAACCTTGAGTAGGGTGGAATAGGGAACAGCTATTTATGTCTTCAAACTGTACCAGGATTAGAAAACATTTCATGAAACTACCGCATAGCAGATATAAAACAAACTGCCGAACGTATTTGTTTGCTACATGAACTATCTAAGTGTTGAATTTGTTTCCAAAGGTTGTGGTGAAGGCATGTGAGGGAGAGGTGGCCTAGTGGTTGGGGCAAGGTACTTCAGGCCAGAAGGTCGGGGGTTCAAATCCCACTAGAGGACTGCAACCTTGGGCCGGAAGGACTGGGGTTTCTAGTCCCACAGGTGCTCCTTGTGGTCTTGGGCAAGCCACTTAACCCTCCATTGCCCATGTTCTCTGTAAGTATTAGTGTATGTGTCTCATATCCCCTCGTGTTAAAAAAAATGTATACCCCAATTGTGTTGTGACCACTTTGATTGAAGGATAAGGTGGTATACAAAACTGTCTAAATAAAATAAATAAATGTGGCCAACTACATTTAACAGGAGTTTGGACAAATTCGTAGAGGAGAAGCCCATAAATGATTATTAGCTAAGCAGACCTTTGAAGGCCATAGCAGACACGTCAAGAAATGGATCTATTCTTTGGGATCTGCTGGATACTTCCTAGAACAGAGTGGTACCATGGGACTGGAAAGTGGCAGCTATACTCCCTCTTCCCCAAAGTGGTAACAAAGAGGAGGATGAAAACTAAAGGCTGATAAGCCTTAACACCATGATGGGAACATTGATGAAAATGCTACTGAAGGAGAGGGTACTGATCTATCTATAGTCTACTAGATTTCAAGATTCTAGGCAACATTTTTTTTTACCAGAGACAGATCATGTCAAATGAACACAACTAATGTTTTTGATTGGGTGAATAGAGATTTAGTTCAAAGGTACACATTAGATGTGGTTTGCTGGTATTTCAGCAAAGCCTTTGATGCTACCCCACACAGGAGGCTCATCAATTAACAGAGCAGTCTGGGGACTAGTCCCAAGATACTCAACTGAATTAGAAATTGATTGACTGAGGGTAGAAATAAATGGAATTCGCTCAGGGGAGAGAAAGGTGGAGGATCTTAGGGATTAGTCGCTGGATAGGCTTTGTTCAATATCTTTGTGAAGTTTGTCATTTTGCAAAGAGCGCGGACACCCCTGGGGCAGTTGGCAAAATAAGAAGTGATCTAAAAAACACTAGAGGGCTGATCAAAGGCTTGGCAGTTATGTTTTAATGCAAAGACGTGCAGAAAGATGCACTGGGGATGCAGAAATCCAACAGAGTAGTGTGCAACAGAAGAAAAAGAGGATAAAATGCATGGACCAGGAGAAAGACCTCAGTGTAATAGTATCTAAGAATCTCAAGGTTGTGAAACAATGGGATAATGCGGTGACTAAAGCCAGAGGAATGCTAGACTGCATAGAGAGGCATAGCCTTCTGAAAAAAGGAAGTAATAATGCCTTGTACAGGTTGCTGGTGAACCCTCACTTGGAATACTGTTTTCTGTCCCAGATCTGTATCTCATGGGAATAGTGAGGCTCGAAGTAGTCCAAAGGAAAACACCCACAATAGTATGGATCTGTGTCGAAGAGCATAACTGATAAGACTTGAAGATATGAAGATGTATCCCTAGAGGAGAGGGAGGACAGGGGAGATGTGATACAGCTGTTTAAAGACTTGATACGTATTAATGCACAAAAGGAAAGAACTGAGGGGCATGATATGAAGCTACAAGGAGGTAGGATAGGAATTCCTCCCCTCCCCCCCACAGGACAGGTAGTGGATGCCTGGAATGCCCTCCCAGAGGAAATGATGAAGACAAAAGCAGTGGTGGAATTTAAGAAAGCCTGGGATAAACACGGAAGGTCCCCTAATGACAAATGGACGGAAGCCAAGCATTGGAGGAACTGCGCAGAGCGGCAGTTACTTTAATGGGCAGAATAGATGGGCCATTTTGGTCTTTATCTGGCATTGTCTGTCTACTATGTAAATTGTGTTAAGTGAACCCAACAGATGCTGAACATTTAGAGAAGTCCTCCCTCTTAAAACAAATTTCTTTTTCATTTTAACCATTTTATAACCAACAATAAATCAATAAAAACAGAACATTTTTTGTTTGCAATTACAAAACTGTTCCAAAACGGACATTCCAAGCTCAGTGTCCCTCACTTCCTCCATAGAACTTATTTCTTCCCATTAATTAAAAAAAGAGAAGCCAGGATGTTCACGTTTTCTTAAATTTATACATGCCACCCTTATGCAAATAAACTACATTCTCTTTCGGAATCCTAACGTGCCTGTTGCCGAATCCTCTTTAGATGTCGCCCTTTGCTCTTTCCCATGGATCACGATCCTCCTCCACATCAAAACCAGAACCAGGTACATATTTTCTGTCTATGTACCTTTTGCACATGTAGACGGTCACAGAATTTTATAAAAGCCCTTTGGCTGGCCCTGGCGCTGACACTAAAAGTGGATATTCTGCAGCACAGATCGGGAATGTGTAACTGAATAGCCTCTTCAGCAGGACTAATGCAGTTAGTGGGTCTGTTAATCACGTTAAGCCCTTTGAACATGCCCTCCTCTGTTTCCACCTGCTATTGTAATAGATTTTTCTCCTAATAGTCTTTAAAGTGGTTTGTATATTTTGTTTCCAGTGGTTTGTTTTAAATTGCAAAGAAATGTCTCGCCCCTCCCGCTCCCCCCACCAAGGCCCAATCGGGGCGCATCAGGCAGACTTTAAATGGACTCACCCGGCAGGTAACTGCCTCTTCTCTTCTCTCTCCACAACCACGCTGCCGATCGGACGTCGGGGGAGGAAGCGGGAGCTGCTCGCCCCTCCTGCTCCCCCCACCAAGGCCCAATCGGGGTGCATCAGGCAACACTTTAAAAGAACTGGACATGGCAGGCGGGGCCGTGCCTGGCGGGCCTATGCCTAAGGGCCATGCCAAAGGGCCCTTTGGCGGGGCACGGTGGTAGGGCCGGTTTACTCCCCTTGCAGACGGTATAAAATGTAACCCATGATGTGATGTAATGTATACTGTGTAGTTATGCTATGTATGTACTGTGTATGTACTGTACGCCCTGTGTTATGTAATCCCATTTGCTTCTGCTCTGATGTACACGTTTCCCTCACCCTCTGTATAACCTTGTATTGTAATGTGTTGTATTGCAGTGTGACCGCTTTGATTGAAGGAAAAAGCGGGATATAAAACCTGCTTAAATAAATAAAATAAATAAACTAACTTCAAACACAGATGCACAATCGCCAATGTGTGAAGGGCAAGGAGCCTATTTGTAGCCCATTTTACAGAAATGCATACTAAATCCCTTAAGGCCTTTGCACGTAACACACGTTTAGCACTAAAACTAATACACAGTACGTGCAAAGTCTCTGTGGTAAGTTGGCGGCATGGCCAACATGTTCCTAGCAGTTACCGTGCAGACGTGTACCATAACGCAGGGGCCACAGAACCCCTCTCAAATAGGGGGGGCTCCACCTTAACTGTGCCCCCAGCTCCGCCTCCTAGCCCCCACAGCCTTCCCCTCCTGTTCTGCCTACGGGGATCTCATCTCCCATAGGCAAAAGAGAAGGGAATAGCTGCAATTGCAGCGGGATCCTGTCTGCCCGCGGAAGATTGGATCCCCACGGGCAGGAGGGGAAGGCTGCTGCGATCACGGCAAAGACTCCTATCTGCCCACGGGGATCTCCCGCAGGAAGAAAGAAGGAGTTTTTACCATTATTGGAGCGGCCTTCCGCCCTACCCATGGAGATCTGATCTCTCACCTGGCAGACAGCAGGAGTCTGCTGCAATTGCAGCTGCTCTCTGCAAGCAAAATTTGGTGAGGTCAGGACCTGTGTGGCCCACCCTGTTCCATCACCCCTGCCCTGATGCATGGTGCAATTAACGCAGGTGCACTTAACTACACCCATAAAGGTGTCGTCATGTGCAGCCTTAATAATTGCTACATTGACAGCGCATGACAATTTCCCCTGCGCTAAATGTAATGGGCTCTCTGTGCCCACACTCTGCCCCTAGCCCGCTCCCTCATGCAATCTGCAATTACTACAGGAATTAGCCTGCAGATACTGTCATGCCCACACAGTAACAGTTACCATATGCTAAAATGCAGTTTAACTCCTTAGCGGGCGTTTGTAAAAGGGCCTCATAAGCGCCTATGTACATTTATGAATCACTAGCACAAATGCTGCAGGGTAAAATGAACCTGAATACATTTATACCAGGCCATAAATTGTGACTCCACCCCTAAAGATGCCTACACTAAATTTTATAAGGCATTTGACACAGACATACTAGCCCATATGTAGAAAAATGGCCTTCATAAAATTACGCTCTGCATGATTTAGGTGTCGGTGACTACATCCTCAGGAGATAAAATCTTTTACCCCACTAAGAAGCTAGATATAAAGCAGGCAGTCCCAAAGGCCTTCCCAAGGTGGGAGGACTTTTTAGTCATCTAATTCCAAGCTCATACATTATAGGCTAGCTTACAAGTGAAAATGAACTTAATTTAGGTAGCCAGCAAGGGCATGCAGCACCCATTTGAAAGTTTCGCCCTAAGCATCTACATAGCATAATCCGCTGAGATTATGGAGTATCAGATTTCACTTCCTTCAAATGGAAGGGATGTTTTTCTTAAAGGGATCAAATTATGGAGCATCCTCCTAGCAGATGTAGATAAAGCTTCATCACTAAACCAACTCAAAATTAAACTGGACAAAGTTTTAGAAGAAAAGCGCATTGGTAGATATGATAACAGCGTTTCGGGCTAGGCGAATGTGCTGATGCAGCATTTCTGAGCCTATCACTACAGCTGGGGCTTTCATGGTTGTATGGGATATAAAGTTGAGGGTGCCTACTATTGAGGGTCAGTCCATCTGTTTGTCCATCTGTATGCATATATTTGCATAAACCCCGACTATGGAATCTGCTGTGTGCTACTTCCATTATGATAAAAGGCTATAAAGCTGTCCGGGTCTACAGTGTCTAAGCTCTAAGGGCCCCTTTTGTGCAGAAGAAAGAGTACACTAAAACAATGAGGTTGTGGTTTGAGGCTCAAGGGGGGGTAGATTCAGCAGGAACATTTGCAATCTCTCTTCATAGAGACGGTGACAGTGGAAACCTGGGTTAAGCAGAGGATCCCTGGTTGCAAAGGAATGAGGATGAAACAGGTTTGGGAAATGGGGAAAGAGTCTAAACTCCCAAAAGCCAGTCAACGGTTAAGAAACAAATAATATAAGGTGATAGCTTTTTATTCGATTAAGGGTACATTTTTTTTAATTTCCATGCAAAAAAGTGGAGGGAAAGCCAAACATCAGCTGAAACTCCTGGGGCAGTAACTTGGGATTTATGGTCCTTCTCTGCCCTCACATCCTATATTTATCTGGTTTTATTTCACACTTTTTCATCAGAAGCTCAAGGTGAGTTGCAGTCAGGTAGAGTAAGGGAGTCATTTTACGCATGAAAGTAGGTGCCTAAAAGGGATATTTTAGTCATCCATGCGAGTAAGCGGCCCCTTATAAAATCACGCTCAGTGTAAAAGTCTGTGTGTTAATGTCATGGCGTGTTCTTTCACTGTGGACGTGGAGGAGGCGGAGTTTGGGTGGAGCATAGGCAGAACACGTAAGTATGCACACAGATTATAAAATACTATCATTTACAAGTGTACTGGCAAAATAATGGTGCAGTGCTTTACAGCAGGTCTAGGACGGGTGTATATAATTGTGCCTTAAATTATGATGCTTTGTCGGCCACATATGCTATTATTTTATAAAGAAAATAAGGCTTAATACTGGCATGTTTTGCCTCCCCTAAACTAGACACCTAGTTATTAAATTACCCTCTAATTATTTCCCTATTTCCAGAGACTTACATGCTAAGGGGCCTATTAATTAAAGGGTTTGCATCTCTGGGTCCCTTATGTCCACATGTCTATGGGAAAAATCATAGGAAATAGGGTCCAAGATTTGAGCTTAGACTGTGGAAGGTGAAGTATCTTGTCCAAGGTTTATTTTAGTTTAGGTTTTTATTTATTTATAATTCACATTTCTAAGCCACATTGTTCAAAAATGACTCCAGGTGATATATATTGTAGTTTACTCAGAGTCGGCCCAAGAGTTTCTGACACCCTAGGCAGACACGCCAGCCTTGCCGCCTCCCCCCCCCCCCCCAGCTGATGCTGCTCCCTAGTTGGCACCGCCCTCCCCAGCTGCTGCTGATTCTGTCTCGGGAGCGGCAGTTGGGGGGGGGGGGCTGTGCAGTCGCCCATGTGTGCCGTTGCTGCTGTCCTCCCAGGTCAGCTGCCCTAGGCGGCTGCTTATCTCACCTACTGGATGGCCCGGCCCTGAGTTTACTTTAATTAAACCTTTCTATCCCATCCATGCCAAAGGCTCAAAGTTGCTTATAATAAGCAAAATAAACAGAAATAGTTATAACAAAATACAATAGAGTCAAAACCCACAAAATTCAAATCTGCCTTCAGCTTTCTATCACATCATTTTTAATCATTTGAAATGCTCTACATATAGCCAAGTTTTCAAAGATTTTCAAAATGATACATATGATCTCTCATTACGCACTTCTGATAGAAGCTTATTCAATAGCAAAGGAGATACGCCGTGAAGTAATTTCTGCCTGTCCCCATTAATCTAAATTCAGATGCTGAGGTATTTTCAGTCTCTTGGCATAAACAATAAAACCCATCATCATACTGATAAAAACAAGCAAAATTAAAATTCTTTTCTTAACAAATTCAAAAAGATCAAAAGAGACAGAAAGACATATTTATCACAAGTAAAAAGCTAATATCTATCTGCAAGAAATAGGAGATAAAATTCTTGTTCCCATTCCGAAGGATAAAAAGGTTAGTCTCATGGAGATTTCAAATTTTCGCCCTACTGCTAACATACCTTTAGTAACAAAGGTGATGGAAGCATTAGTGGTGAACAAATGCAATGTGTGCCTTCGAGTCAGTCCTGACTCCTGGCGACCATACATTATTTGGATAACTTTAATTGTTTACATGACTCTCAACTTGGGGAGGATTATTCAAGGAAATAGAGGTCCGAATGTGGGATTTCACAAGGATCCCCACTTTCTCCTATACTTTTTAATGTATTGATTATCTCATTGGGTTGTTTTTTTGATATGCAGAGTTTAAATACTATACATATGCCAATGATATTACTATACTTTTGTCATTTCCTCTACAAACCACTGATTTTTATGCAATTATAAATAATGTTCTTGATAAATTGGGTGAATGGGCAAAGACTTCATTTACAGTTAAATGTATCGAAAACAAAGGTTCTTTGTCTAAATAATGATAAACCTATTCCCACTTTACTAACAGCCCCACAAGCTGTCTGTGCCCGATTCCCCCTCCACCTCTCCCTGTACGTCCTGTGCATCAGGATGGGGAGAGCTGGCGGGGGCTTGGGAGGGGACGGGAACGGGGTGAAGTGGGTGGAGTGGGGGCGGGCCAGTCCAGCAGCACGTACAGGGCCGAATCAGGTATAAGCACTTTTGGTCCGATCGGGCCCGAGGATCCCCCACCCCGGGTACGGGGCTGAGTGCGGGAGGGTCCCCGCCGTCCGATCCAGGCCGCAACAGGACAGCCGTGGGTCGGGCAGCGGGGAAATGGGGGGCTGGAGCTGCAGATGTCGGGGTCACCCGTGGGGAGCACATCCTCGCAGGCAGAGGGGGCAAGCTGGGCCGTCCTCGGGCCCAATTCTGACTCCCACGGGAACGGTTTGTTCCTGCAGAGCAGAATCTGGTCCACATAGCCCCATCTTCATCAGGGACGTCCGGACGGCCCAGATGTCCCCCTCTGGTTCTTAGTGTTAATTAATTGCTCTAAACATCAGCTACAGAGACTACAATTATGCCAGAACACAGCAGCTCAATTGATTTTTGGAGTATGAAGGTATACTTTGGTTACTCCATTATTTTATAAATTATATTGGCTTAGGATCCCTCCAAGGATTCTTTTTACGTTTTATGTGTTACTGCATAAATTTTTTTATGATATTGTTCCATTTCGGTTTTCTTCTCTTTTATTACCACTGTTAATGACAAAGTCTACACATTTGCAAGCATCTGGATTCTTTCTTGTCCCTTTTAGTAAAGGAGTGAGTTGCAAAACAAAATTTACACTAACACTACCTTACAAAGCAGCTGGCTTATGGGCTAAATTACCTGTGAGGATAAAAGATCTCTCCTCTGTTTTACTTTATAGGAAAAATTTGAAAGCATGGGCTGTTTGATTCTTAAATTTGCTTTTAAATTCTGTTTTTCTTTTAACCAAATTCTATGTGATTTATTAATCTTCTGTTAAACCGCACTGAACCACTTAACATGGGAGATTAGTGGTATAGAAGTCTCAATTAGAATTAGAATTACAATGAATAGACCTATGGTTTCAGGAGCTTACAAAAGCATAACAGATCTAAACAGAATCGCAACTCCTGTGGAATCATATTCCATAAATGAGGAGCGTGACATGTAAAAGCACAGTCTGTGGTGTCCATCAGACAAAATGCCTGCTGGGCTCCTTAGACTGATCACCAACAGGCCTTTAATAAATTGAACAACTGTTCATCTTGTGTCATGAATAGATTGAAAGCTAGTGGTATGTTTGGGCTTTGGACACTGGAATTGGCTGGATCTTGGTTTTCCTCCAAAGATTGATCATTGAGATTTACCTTTATGGGGCTCTGTTAAAACACTGGGAGTCTGATTAAGTCAGGAGGGGGCTGGATATGAGCAGGTAACTCAAGACAGCTAAAAGTTATTTTGGCAAATTCCCTATGGTTGGATGACAAACTGTTTTTGGATAGTGGTACTTTTGGTGCTATTTCACAAGCAATAGTCCTTAGCACTCTGGACTATTGTAATGCATTTGGGATGGGATTGCCTTTAAAATGATTGAGACTCTTGCAACCTACTAAGGCGTGGATTGTGACAAATACTAGTAGAAGGGAGAGTATGAGTCCCTCCTTAATGAAAATTCCTTGGTTACCTATATAAGAACAAGTAAAATGAACTGGATTTAAGGCATTCCAATTACAACAACCTAAGTCATTAGCAGCTTGATTACTGAAATATCTGCCTGCCAGGTCCTTGCATTCTGCTCAGGGTTACAGCATCTGCTAGACAATCTGCCAGTTCGCATGAAAGAAATAAGCAGACCTGGATTTAGGCATAGACACCATAGACAACTCCGTAGGGCACCAAATGTTGAAGGCACCAAGTACCAAAGACAAAAAGGAGCCTTCCCTCACTTGACTTAGGGCTGTCTACCAGTGCGACTTCAAAGAGGCTCTATGATGGCACTCCCACCCAATACCCCTAACAGTTTACCTAGGTCCCCACTCAGCTTGCCGAGTTCCAAGGGAGAATCCCTGCCCTCACCCTCTAATCCTGCCTATGAACACCCAAATCTCATCCCTATCCACCCCTAAAGGAGGATTTGATATGCTACTTACATAACAAATATTAAAGCAGTTTAGGTCAGAAGAAGTGATAGGGGGATATAGAACTCTTGCTTCCCTGGCTCTCAGCACACTGCTCTAGGCACAAAGCTACGCCGCCACCTCTCCAGCTTTTGTGCTCCTCCTAGTTCCTCAAGTGAGGAACATGTAATATGAGCTGCCATTAGTCGATCCATTGATTTAAACAGCTACAATCAATCTATTACCTCTCAACCCCTCCCCTCTCCCCATACTACAGATGGGGTCTAAAAAAGTTTATAGTGATCCTACAAATCCAGATGCCTCCCTCCCCTCAGGAAAAGCCAATCTGTCTCCAAAGATATCCATCAGGTTTGGATTTTAGATTTAATTATTCACCTTTCCAAATCCAAACTCAAGGCAAGTATAACACAAGTAATGTAGTTATTTCCTTATATTCTAAGTTATATCTGAGGATGAAGTGACTTGACCAAGGGCACAAGAAGCAGCGGTGGGATTTAAACGCTGGCTTCCTGGGTTCTTATCTTGCTGCTCTAGCCACCAGACTTCTTCTCCACTCCAAAAAGAAAAAGGAGCAAGTACTGTGTGCCCCCCCTCCTGCCCACCTCCAGGAAACAGTGCAACTGCTAATACCCAAAAGCAGGGCGATAAAAACAAACCAAGCTGCCTCGTAGCTACACACAGTGGGACAGGCCGACACAGGCACAGCCATACATTTTGTAGGCACTTTATGGGGCCCTTTTACTAAAGTGCACAAAGTAGTTAACCTGCATTTTTGTGAATGGTAACTGCCTGCTCAAGCCCGCACACTGATTCCTACACTGCCATTTGTGCATTGGGGTGCTAAATGGTCAGGATCAGGGTAGGGAATGGATGTGGTGAGCACATTGCAGTTGGCATGGGAGAGCATATTGCAGTACTGTGAGATTACCACTAGTGGTCATCGGTACCATTTTGAAGCCAACAGCGTGCTGAGTAGGGACAAGTGGGTATCACTCCTGCTCCCACTGGCCACCAATGATCTTTAGTAAGCCTGGGGTCGGCGACTGGGAGGTGAGGGGGCATGGTCTGCCAGGGAGGTAGTCTTTGTGGGGTTGGGTATTGTATTGGGGAGCATTTGGGAGAAGAAGGATCAGAGTTGGCTGGGGAGGGGTCCTTGGTTGTACTTGGAGGGGAGGTGGGGGATTGGAGCTGATTCATGGGATGGGAGATGGGGGATCAGAGCTGCTTCTGGGAGAGGGGGCTTGAACACTGAATAGGGGAGAGGGCAGCACAGAAGGGGCTTCCTGAGGTTGAGGGAGAGCTGGGAGAAGGCTTGATCTGTGATGCTGCACTGGTATGCTATCTGTGCTGGAGCAGCAACTTTAAGAAGCTGCTCCCATGTCTAGATGGGGAAGGGAGTTTCCATGGCTCCCCCCATGCATAAAATACAAATGCATCTGTGCCGTTGAGTCAATGCTGACTTCTGGTGACCCAGCAGCCCCTGGGTTTTTTTGGAAAGGTATGACAAGTAGACTGCCAGGCCTTTATTGAGAGGCAATGGCGGGTTAAGTGACTTGTCTGAGGCCACAAGGAGTGACAGTGGGAATCAAACGCTGGTCTCTTAGTCTCCTGTGGAGCTTCTTAAAATTTCTGCTCCTGCCAATGTGATGAAGTAAACATGTGCTGTTCTGCAGCAATTTTTACAAGGGGTTCTGCGCTTGTCAGAACCTCTTGTAAAATGCCGCCATAATTCTCCACACTCTTTCTGATATGAGGCTTTGCTTGATTTGCCTAAGATTGCAAGAAGCAGCAGCAGGCTTCGAACCCTGCCTTTGCTGATTGCAGCCCACTCCTCTAACCATTACGCTATGCCTCCACTATAGCTTGGCTTTTCTTTTAGCCATAGGAGTCATCTATGTCCACTCTACTGCTCAGCACCATCTGTTTGGTTCCATGATGCTGCAGATTCTCCATCTACCTTGGGTCACTTCACTGGTGAACATTGTTACTGGTACCAAGATGCACTGACCAGCAGTTCTCGGATTCAGATTAATGGAAAAGCTCATCTGAATCAGGGCCCTACCAATTGTGATTCAATAATTGTGGGGTATATAATTGTATGCCCCAGTTCATTAGTGTATGTTGGATGAACCAAGAGAAGGGTCCGGTTGCATTTAAACAAACGCAAGAGCCGGATATTGCATAAAGTGGAGTCCGCACCCTTGGTGAATCACTGGATACAGTATAATTATGCAATTATGGATATCCGTTGGCTTGTGACTGATCAACAGTTGCACTTGTGGCGAGGAGGAAATTATGAATGGCAACTTAATGCTAAAGAACACTTGGATTTTTTGATTGAATTCATTGGAACCTAAAGGGTTAAATCAAACGATAGATTGGATGACTGATTTAATATCATAATGAGGAGAATTGGTGCAATGAGTGTTGTGAGACTGGTTGAAATGAGCATGTGACTGAGAGCAGACATCTTTTTTTATCTGGTGACGCCATCATGGAGGTGTAGAGAGCTGATTGTGCCAGGGATGATTCATCTACAAGTTTGGAGTCTCCTAAGGCTGTTTAAGAATATAAGTAAAACAGCAAAATCTACTGTCCTAAGGCTTCCAGAGTTCTACAGCAATCTTCACTATTTTTCAAATGAGGGCCACTTAGAAAATTTCAAGGGAGAGCCTGCATCATCATAGGACAAAGTGGTCAAAGGGAATAATCCCTCTTCAATGATGAGACCAGTCTGGAGCCACTTGCATTACTACAGCACAATCTGTCCCCCGCATACTATCTCCCCCAACAAGCATTCTTCCTTCAAACCACACACCCTAACCTCATCCCCCAAATACCTCACTCACTAGTCAGCTTTCACCATCCCAAGAAGCCAGCTCTCACTCTAGTTTGTCAATTCCTCCTAATATCTGGAGGCTTACGGTTGATGCTGCCTTCAGAAACCGTTTTGTTTTCTTTTGGTACCATGTGGCTCTCAGTGAGTTTGAGCCATGTAGTGCCTGAACTCCCGCACGTTCCTCCAATCTCAGGAGAATAGCCTGGGTTTTCAAGCACCATGTGGTTAAACTCACCAACAGCCATGTGATGGCAGAAGAAAACACAACAGCTGTTTTGAAGGCATTACCAGTCGGCAAGCCATCAGAGGTAAGAGAGGCAGGGAACCCCACTTAGGGTCAACTGGAGCTGCCATTATCTTCCCAACTTCACAATGAACCCTGTCCTAGAAAGTACAGCTGCATGAAAGAAGATAGCTGCAGTTTTGCAGCTATTGTGAGCATGATGGTGCTGGAATTTGCTGGGCTGCACTGGTGATACTGGGATAATCTCTCACTATGAGAGTTATGCAGCTCCTTGCTTGCAGTTCACCTGCTCCACTCTAATACAAAAATGCTCAGCATTATGGAGGTAATTGTATAAAAGCTTTTTTGCACATAAAAATGTCTTATAAAATCTTTTCACGTGTAATAGTACACGTGATCCAACAACTCCAAAAAAAACGGTCACTTATGGAGTAACAGATACTCAGCAGACCATAAAGAAAAAATTACTCCATTATTCAATACACATGACACATGAGACATTGAAGATTTTGTTGAAGTTAAGTAATGTTGTCTCATAGCTCAATATTTCGTTTGTAATAAGAGATGTGGAAATTATATATTTTTGAAAGTTGTGAAGGGGTAAAATTATGAGGGTGAGCATTGGTCGTTGATATTTGGGGCAGTGACTACAAGTCTGAAATTTTTGTGGTTCATTTGCACCCTTATTTTTCTAGACCTGCATCCCGTTTATTCATATTTTATGCTCCTCGGTTTGTACTATAAATTCTGGTGAGATAATGGAGTAATTTTTTCTTTATTATCTGCATAGTACACGTGATGATCCAAGCTCTGGGACAGGTAAGTTTGGGACAGAATTTGTGTAGAGCATGGCCAGTCATGGTTTGTGCATGCTTTATAAAGTCTGCACATGGACACACACGTTTACACCTGTTCCCCCTACAGGCTCATTCTAGCTGCAATTTCTGCAGGATTTGTGCTAGTGTTTTCTAAAGACCCACAGGCATATTTTGGCCCTTTTACTAAAGGTTAACGCACATTAATAAAGTTAACACATGTTAAGCGCCATTGTGCCCATAGAAATCAAAGGGCTGGGAGGACTTAACTTCTTTTTTTTTAAGTGCCGTCACGTCAATGCTGACTTCTGGCGACCCAGCAGCCCCTGGGTTTCTTGGCAAGGTATGACTGGAAGTAGATTGCCAGGCCTTTTCTTCCGAGGCAATGGAGGGTAAAGTAACTTGCCCAATAACTTCATTAATACACGTTAAAACCTTTAGTAAAAAGGCTCCTTTGTGTCTTTCTAGATAGGCCCAAGATCGGCACCATCTTGTCCTTCCCACTTCGGTAACCTGTTATAAACTTACTACTCTCTGTACACATATGAATATTTTATTTATGTGAAAAGCTTATGGACCACATTCCCGATACCAATGGCAAGGTTTTCCCAAAGCAGTGCACAAATTTAGAATTCATACAAATGCACAAATCAACCATTGCCTGAAGTAAAGATGGCCAGCTGGCTCCATTCTTTTTGGAATTTTTTTTATTGAGACATAGCAGGGGCACAAAATCTTCAAAGTACTACAACAACACGAACAAACAGCATGTGCCTTAACAATGCAAATTTCCAATGCTTATTTTTTAATTTTCTTATACTTTACCACTCCACCTTTCCTACTCTTCCATCACCCCCTCTCTTAAATTAGTTTCAAATTACCAAATGCCCAAACCAGGGAGCCGATGTATCAAGAGTAAAAAAAAAAGGAAAGCAAGGGATGAGAAAAAGAAACAGGAAATATAGATATAAGAGAATAGAACAGAAATTGAACGAGGGAGAGGAGGGGGGACACCAATTCGGCTCTACTCCCTACCCCCGGCCTTGCGTAAGGAGAGTTCATCCCACAGTAGAGGACTCTTCACATTTTGGCTCCATTCTTTTTAATAACAAGCTGATTGAGTTATAACATTAGACTATTTTTAGAGAGCTGCAACAAATCATAAATACACATAATAGGGCAAACACAGGGTTGGGTTTACCTAGTCTGAAAAACAGCGAGCCAACTGGCAGCCCTACGCTCACAGTGAAAATGCATGTGCAGAAAAAGGGCTTCTGCGCCACCCACAAGAGGGCACGCCAATGATTGGACAATTATGGAGGCCTGTGAAAGATTCTTTTTCGTAGTGGTGGTTTATGTCCTTAAAAAGAAATTGTCTAAGAACACAAGGGTTCATTTATCAAGGCTAGTGCATGCACACTTGGATTGTAAGCCCTCCGAGGACAGAAAAATACCCTATTGCTCCTGAATGTGACCAGCGTTGAGTAAATACTGAAAGGCGTGAGCTACATTCAAATTACAAGCACTATTGCACATTAGCATCAGAACAGATTACAGAAAATCAATTAAACATCAAAATCATGTGCTATCTGCTTAGTAATTTTTTTTGTATAGCATATATTTAAGCTGTGAAATCCTTTGCCAAAGGATATGGTAAAAGTAACTAACACAGCAAGATGCAAGAGAAGTTTAGACAAGCTCCTGGGGGAAAAGTCCCTAGAAATTATTAGCTAGGTAAACTTGGGAGAGCCTTATTCATCCCTGAAAATGAGATATGAAAGCTGATCTACTTTATGGGATTTGCTAGGTACTTGTGACCCAAGCTGGCCACTGTCAGAGATAGGATGCTGGGCTCGATAGACCTTAGTCTGACTTGGCTTGGTTTTTCTTGTGCCACAGGCCAATAAGAATAAAGTGGGCCCTGCAGCAGATAGTGGGCACAATAACAATAGTAAGTGACCTCCAAGTTGTCTGGGTTGGACCAAGGTCCATTGAGCCTAGCACCCTGCCTCTGACAGTAGGCAGTTCAGCAAGGCTAGATTGACACTATAGTGGACCCTAGGCAAAATAGTTGTAGGTGCCTGCTATGGACCACCATTCACTTTTCTCTCTCCCCCCCCCCCCCAACAGAGCCACATCTACTCTTTCCCTACTCTTCCCCTATGCCTCTATTCATGGCTCCTCTCCCAAGACTCCCCTCCCTTCCAGTCCATCTCTCCTGATGTTGCTAAAGCAGGAAACTGAGAGCCAGGAAATCCAGTCTTCAAATTCCACTTCTCCCACTGATGCTTTTCTGATCTCGGATATGTAATTTTTATCATCTATTGTCTCAGGTACAAATTTAGAATTAGACTGACTAAAGTGTACTTGCAGGTTATTAGTGAATAGCCAGCAGGTTATTAGTGAATAGCCACCACTGCTTAGTTTACCTATGCACTAATTCTGTCTGCCGTACAGGACACCAGAAGCAGCGTTGCCAAGTTACCCAGTTCCAAGAGTGTGATTTTTTTTTGCCAGTTCTGGTTTTAAAGTTGCATCGCACTGCAGTATGGTATTTGTAGTCTCTGATTTTACCCATTGGAATCAAAGGTCCCATAATGCATCAGGATGAGATTGTCAGAAATCCAGGACTGAGAACAAAAGAAAAAAATACTCACCAGGCAATGTTCCCTCTAATTTTCTGTAGGCTGTGTGCGCATAAAATATCAGCTGTGTGCAGCTTTTGAAGGAAGGTTAAATTTTTGTGCGCCACATAACGACACTCAGAGTTATATACTTTAAAATTTGACTACATGTCAGAATACAGTATGTACACCACATTGATTTTAATCAAATTAAATGAAAATAGACAATTACTAAATGAAGCGGGAAATTTCTAGTAATTACAATCATAACTTTTAAATTTTAAGACGTCTGTGTTGTTTTCTATCAGAATCAAAACTGTAATTTTTGTGCACTCTGTTGTAAAGTATGTGCGCTCGCTCGACGAGGTGTGTGCGCGCGCACACGCGCACAGCTTAGAGGGAACAGAGTCACCAGGATAGCAATCAATCAACAGTTAAAAAAATACTATCCAAAACTAGATAAACCCAAAACTTCAAAATCCAGGACTGGCTTAAAATCTCGTTCCTGAAGTTGGGTAACTTGGCAACTCTGCAGAAGTCCTGGGAAGATCAGCAATGCTAGATGCTTTGACTACATCCTCTGGGAACAGATCCGAAAGCCGTTTTGGATTAATTCACACCTTGTTTAGCAGTAGCTTGTCGAGTTAAGAATATAAGAACTGCCATACTGGGTCAGACCAAAGGTCCATTAAAATCAATGGCCTGTTTCCAACAGTGGCCAATCCAGGTCACAAGTACTTGATATTTCCCAAAAGTAGCCAGTTCCATGCAACTTATCTCTAGCAGTGATTTCTTTTCTTGGACTATCTTAATAAGTGTTTATGGACTTTTCCTCCAAATTTCTCCAGGAATTTGTCCAAACCTTTTTTAAATCCAACTACGCAACCTGCTTGTATCATATCCACTGGCAATGAGTTCCAAAGACCAATTATTTGTTGAGAGAAAAGCTATTTTGTCCTATTTGTTTTAAATATATTACTTTGTAGCTTCATGGTGTGTCCCCTAGTCCTTGTAGCTTTTGAGGGAGTAAACAATCAATTCATATATACTCAGGATTGTATAGACCTCTATCATATCTCCCCTTAGCCATCTTTTCTCTAGGCTGAAGAGCCCTATCTTCTTTAGCCTTTCCTCATAGGAACATTGTTCCATCCCTTTTATTATTTTGGTCGCCCTTCTCTGTGCCTTTTCTGATGCCGCTATATCTTTCTTGAGATGCAGAGACCAGAAATGCACACAATACTCAAGGTGCGATCGCACCATGGAACAACACAGAAAAATTATGATAGCCTTTGTTTTATTGTGTATTCCTTTCCTAATGATTCCTAACATTCTGTTTGCTTTTTTGGCCGCTGCTACACCCTGAACAGAAGATTTTAATATATTATCTACAATCACATCCAGATCTTTTTCTGGGGTGGCGACTCCTCTCGTTGGACCCAGCATTGTGTACCTATAGCTTGGGTTATTCTTCCCTAAGTGCGTCACTTTGCACTTGTCCACATTAAATTTCATCCGCCATTTGGATGCCCGACCTTGCAGTCTCCCTAGGTCCTCTTGCAGTTTCTCCCAATCCATGTGCGATTTAACAACACTGAATAACTTGATGTCATCTACAAATTTAATTACCTCGCTGCTTGTTCGCAATGCAAGATAATTTACAAATCTGTTAAAAAGCACCTGTCCCAATACAGATTCCTGGAGTACTTCATATTCATGTACATTAGGTATTTTTCTATCTCCTGAGGGCTTACAATCTAAGTCTGCACCTGAGACAAGGAGCAACAGTGGAATCTGAACCCTGGCTTCTCTGGTTCTGAGACCCCGGGAATGCATGGAGTGAAAAAAATACTTTCTCCAATTTGTTACATGTTGGTTCATGGATTACTAGCTGAAGGGGCAAACAACCAGTTCTTATTTACCCATTCACCCCACTCATTATTTTATAGACCTCATTGTTATTCCCTCTCAGCTGTCTCTTCTCCAAGCTGAAGATCCCTAGCTGGTGTAGCCTTTCCCTATATGAAAGCTGTCCCATCCTCTTTATCACGTCTAGCTTTAGTTTTGCTCTATCTTTTTCAGATGGGGGCAACCAGAACTGCATATTAGATTGATGCAGACACATTACAGTATTGTCAATTTTATTCTCCATCCCTTTCCTAATTCCTAACATCCCATTTGCTTTTTCGACATGCTGAGCAGACGATTTCAACCTACTGTCTAGAGTGCTCCCAAGATCCTTTTCCTGGATAGTGACTCCCAATATGGAATCAGCATTACGCACCTATAGCTGGGATTATCTTTCTGTGTGCATCACTTTCCACTTGGCCACATTCAATGTCATCTGCTATTTAGATGCCCAGTTCTTCAGCATTTCCTCAGCACCTGCCTGGGTTTTAACCACTTGGAATAATTTTGTGTCAGCAGCAGATTTGATCACTTTACTTGTTGCTCCCTTTTCCAGATAGTTAATCCAAAGGTTAAACACGGGTCCCAGTCTCTGAGGCACTCTGCTATTTACTACCTTCCACTGGAAAAAGTGACCATTGAGTTCTATTCAGTTTCTTATCTTTTAGCTGGTTTCCAATCTACAGTAAAACATTGCCTCCTATCACATGACTTGTTAATTTCCTGAAGGGTCTCATGAGGGATTTAATCAAATACCTTTTAAAAATCCAGATGTTTTGCTTTGCTATATCTGGTGTTTTATGTTCACTTATGTTTTATGTTTAAGGGGTTCTTCCCTTAAATTGACGAAATACAAATCAGCATTAAATAAGAAAATAAATACGCACACTATACTGACTGGTTCAACTTTATCCACAAGCGTATTCTCACCTTCAAAAAATCTGAGTAAATTAGTTGGGCAGGACCTCCTTTTGCTAAATCCATGCTAGTTCATCCCTGGTAAGCTATGTTTATTTATATATATATATATATAAAACCAAATAGTGTGTTCTTAACAATGTTCCTCTATCATGTCACCCAGTACAGATGCAAGACTCACCATTCTGTACTTATTCAGTTATTGTTATTTTAACATACAAAACTGTTTTGCTTTGTGTGGCTTACAACTACATATTCATAAAATATCACATACAATATCAGGGTCAGCTATTCAAAGGAATTTAGAGGTTTAGTGGCAGCCACTAAATATGTAGGACCCCCATCTGTGAATTATCGGTGGCCCTATATGGATAGTGTCCCTGCAAACTTCCTCCGACTGCTCTAAATATAGCGCTGGAGTGCAGCAAGGACATTTCACCTGGCTCTATGGATGGCAATGATAGCCAACTGCTATCTGACTAGTTAAACAATTTAAGTTAGCACAGAAAGGATGCTGTCCTAACTAAACTGCACCTGAATATCACTGCTAAACATAATCACTAGCGGCAGACAGGACTGTATATCCATATAGCAGTGCTGAATAAGCACTGGGTTTTTTTCTTTTTAACATTGTGTCGGGCGTTTTATCAAAATGCTCACTGCTTTTGAATAGTGATGCGCAATTATTTGTATCACTAGGGAAACCTTTGTGAAAACTGCTAGTACGCTGTTTACTCTCCAGTCCTCCGCCACAGATGAAGAATTTGGCTGGAAGCAACAGTAGAAAAAATCCTTATTCCACTGACCCTTATGCTAAAGATATTGGGAAGAGACTCTGTATTAAAGTAAAAACACCAGAGCTCTCACCTGGCCTTCTCCTCATGTCCTTCTGAATCTTACCTGCATGCAGGAGAGGGCAGCAGAGTGCCAATACTGCAAGGCTCAAAGCAAGCTCCATGTCCCAGGCTGCTGAGGAGGCTCCGGTTGTCTTGGGAGAGAAAAAAGGGAAGTCTGGCGACTCTAAGCTGGAGAACAGCTGAATGTGCCGAGTGGTCAGAGCCCAGCCCTAATGAAACAGGATGCAGGAAATGAGCTGGAGCATGAACGGCATCCAGAGTTAGAAAGGAAACGCCACAGACTACAGCTACAACCATCTGCTTCTAACCCAATCCCTCCTCCCCAAATCACAGCCATCTGCTCTTCCCCCCAAACTACTGTCAGCAGAACCCTCAGTCACCCTCCCTAAACTACAACCATTTGCTCTTATCCCTCTAAGTCCCCCCAACCTACAGCCATCTGCTCTCACCCCCCAAGTCCACCCTCTCCGGTCTACAGAGTGAGTTTAGAAGGAGTCCAGCTTTCATGGTCACGTAAGTTGAATGATGTAGTTCATGCTGTTTCTCTGAAGTTTAGCGTGAACCACATGTAGGTAGAATAGGGAGCTTTCCTGTCCATAGAGGGCTTATAATCTAACTTTGTACTGGAGGCAATGGCGGGTTAAGTGACTTGCCCAAGATGACAGCGGGATTCAAACTTTACTTTCCTGATTCTCAACCTACTGCTCTAACCACGAGGCTACTCATCCACTCTCGAAGGTTGGTTCGATTTGGAAATGTCTTGAGCTTCCCAAGTTACTGCACTGCTTCAGTCACTATTTCTAAATCTGAGATTCTTTGTCAGCCGCAGTTATGTCTACCCAGAGAGGATTTAATTACTGTGCAACAGGCATTAGCACTATCTAGGATAGACATACTGCCGGATGAGGTTTAGGCCTGAGGGATCATGTGGGGGGCCATGTGCAGAGACTTACTACGGGGTCTCATTTTCATAAATATTTACATAGAGGCCAATTCCGAAGGTGCACATCTGGGCCCTCCGGACATCCAGAAATCTGGATGGCCCGGAGATGCACCCGATTCTGTTCTTGTGGGGGCTAGACATCCCTGTGGGATCAGAATTGTGGCATAGGTTCTGGATGTCCAGGATGTGCCCCGATTCAGGCACCCCAGACATCCAGGCCCTTCCCCGGCTAGCCTAGCCAGGCTTCTGCATGAAGCTGCGCAGCACCATGCAGGAGCCACGATCCCCAACAGATCCCGAAACTTTGCTTTCCCCGCAGCCTGACCCCTGATCAGACCTGCCACGGCCAAGGTTGGGCTGCAGGGAACTCCCTGCGCTCCCTTACCTCACTTTGCAGCCCCAGCTGCTGCATGTCCTGCTGTCCAGGGGGACTTATTCCACTTCTGAGGCGGAATAAGGCTCCCATGCAAATGGCCGACCCCAGATGTACAGGGCCGATCTTGGAATTGGCCCTGTACATCCAGGATCAGGTTCCCACCCACTACCTCTGGCCTGCCCCCTCCCACCCACGAACAGAACTCCCCGCACATCTTGTCTCTACTTGCAGGGAGCTCTGTCAACTGCAGCAGTACCCTGGCGTTTAGTGGGGATGGGTGTCTGAACCAGATGTCCATCCCTGCTAAATACAAACCGGAATCTACCCCATAGTTATTGGACCTTATTTGCATAAATTTAATTAATTTTAACATTTATATACTGTCCATCTAAAAACCTACGTAGGTAGCTTCCAAACATGCATGCATACACAATTTATTAAAACAGGCATTACAATGGAATAAACATAACACAAATCATGAATCAAAATTAATTTTCACACACCCACAAAAGAATAAACCATTATAAATATCTGTATACTGGATTTATTTGGTCAGTGTTATGAACAGCTTATTGATGAGGGAAGATATAAAATGAGGAAAATGAATCCTGGTAGCCATGAATTCAAGATCATATTGCCCAGGCTGGATTGGATTGTGCCAGAGCTGGGAAAGCCCAGAAATCAGCAGTAGTGAAGCTATCAAGCTACTAAAAAATTGAGAGAAACATTCTCTTAAAATTTGAGATTTCTTCAAATATGAAGTGAAAAAATACTTTAAAATTTCAGTCTTGCAACATCAAAAACGCAAAACTGCAAATTTCAAAGACAATCCATATTGCACTACCAGCCACCAACACCCTATTGTTTACTCCACACAAGGAATGAAAAGAAAAGCAAGAACCAACAATATAGGACCTATAGAGCATATTTGCCATTCCATAAAAGCACTAACTTCCAAAACTCCCACAACAAGGAACTTATCCAGAAAAGGGCAGCACCATAGAACCTAAAACATCCATACACCTACTGAGAAAACGGAACAAGCAAGATTCCTTCATAGAAACTCCATGCTAACAGAATACCTGGCCTCACAAGCACTTAGGAGCATATTTGCTAAAGGTATTAATGCATGGTAAGGAAAGTTAACTCTCGTTAAGTGCTACCATGGCCCATTCATTTCTTTAAGCCATGGCAGCACTTATCGCGCATTAACTTTCATTAGCATACATTAACCTTTAGTAAACATGCCCCTTAGAATACTGATAGACCCTCACCAAGTACAAGGATGCATATAAAGAAAACACATGTAAATTACAAAAGCTGATATATTGCATTCACTAAATTGAAAATAAAATACTTTTTAATACCTTTGTTGTCTGGTCATTCTTTTTTCTAATTATGTTGGTTTCAGTCTCTGCTTTCCAGCATATTCTCTTAGGTCTTTCCAGGGTCTCAAGTCCATCTGCTAATTCTCCCCTCTACATCCATCTCTGACATTGACCTTTTTATTCAGCTTTCTTCTATGTATTTTTTTAATCTCTCTATTGACTCAAATTTCTCTTCTCCCTGTCGTCTTGTCTTCAGTCTACTGCTCTTCAACCTTAATCCCAACCTATTTTCCCATCTCTATCCCCAGCCTCTTATTCCCCAGTCTATCACTAATTCTCCCCTTTCCCTCTTCCCTGCTGTGTCCATCATCCCTCCCCTCCAGCATATCCATTTCTCTTTTGCCCAATATCCCCCCACCCTATCCCAAAATTCTTCTATCTCCCCTTGTCCTGGTGTCCAGCATTCCCACCCTGCTCCTTATTTACTCCCATGTCTAGCTCCTTCGCTCCATCTCTCTATTTCCTTTCAAGTCCAGTTTATCTTCTCTGTAGCTCAATGACCTCCCCCCCCCATCCATCAGCTCCCTTCCATCTTTGCATGCTCCTTATATAGCATCTCTCCTCCCTATTAGCCCTCCCCATGTCTAGCATTTCCTCTCCACCTCCCTATGACCCTTTCCCTTGTCAAGCATCTCACAACCTCCCCATTCCCACTTCCCCTATGATAGAGGCAGCGGAACAGCCATATGACTGAGGGGGCCCATGCTCCACCCCAACTCTTCCTCAACCTAACCCTAACACCTATGGCCTTCCCCTCCTGTTCTGCCTGCAAAGATCCAATCTCCCATGGGCATAACAGAAGAGAATGGTTGCGATCACAGCAAAAACTCCTGTCTGCCCACAGGAATTGGATCCCCGTGGGTAGACAGAAGGAGTCTTTGCTGTGATCACAGCCATTCCATTCTCTTCTTCCTATGAGAGATTGGATCCCCACAAGTAGATAATGTGCATGGAGGCCACGATAGTGGCCTTCCCTCCTGTTCTGCCTGGGGGATCTGATCTCTGGCAGGCAGACAGAAGGAGGCTTTGCTGTGATCACAGCTGCTCTCTTCTCTTTTACCCGCGGGAGATGGGATTCCTGTGGGCAGGAGGGGAACGCTGCAATCGCCATCTCCATGCAGGTTGTGGCTGGCACCTGGCGGGCAAAGTTTTTGTGGGGCTAAGGCCCATGTGGTCTACCCTGTTCCAATTCCTATAGCCCAGCATATTTTTCTTTTCCATCTTCCAGAACCCTCCCTCATGCCCATCCCCTTCTGTCCACAAAAGAAGAGTGGGGCCTGGGCGTAATTGTGTCTGACGATCTTAAAGTAGCTAAACCAAGTAGCTAAAGTAGCTAAACCTCCATTGCCCATGTTCCCTGTAAAATAGCTATCTCCAAGTTATAATGCCCTGTTCAATGTAATTTCAGTTTGTTCAAATTAAACCGCCTTGATATCATGAAAGGCAGTATATAAGAAATGTTAAATAAATAAATAAATAAAATAAATAAACGGGTAGAAAAGGTGACTGCAAAAGCCAAAACGATGATTGGGTGTATAGGGAGAGGAATGGCCAGCAGAAAAAAGGAGGTGATAGTGCCTCTGTATAAGTCTCTGGTGCAACCTCATTTGGAATATTGTGTGCAATTCTGGAGACCGCACCTTCACAAGGATCTAAGCAGGTTGGAGTCAGTGCAGAGGGTAGCTACTAAAATGGTTAGTGGTCTTCATTATGAAGCATATAAGGACAGACTTAAAGATCTTAATATGTATACTTTAGAGAAAAAACAGGATGGGGCGATATGACATAGACATTTAAAAACCTCTGTGGCATAAATGCACAGGAGGGTCTCCTTCATTTGAAGGCAAGCTCTGCTACAAAGGTACATAGGATGAGGGTGAAAGGGGATAGACTCAGGAGTAATACACAGAAATATTTCTTTACAGAAAGAGTGATGGATCTGTGGAATAGTCCCCAAGTGGGAGTGGTAGAGATGAGGACAGTATCTGAAGGCAAAAAAGCATGGGGCAAACACAGAAGATCTCTAAAGGTAAAAAAAGGACTATTGTAGTTCTTCAAGAACTAGTCAAAAGATTACACTCCAGTGATATAAGCTATGAAGAAGGATATGATGGAATGGTCAGCTTTAAAGAAAGATATAGAAGGGCAGGCTAGATAAGCTATTTGGTCTTTTTCTGCCATCATGTTTCTATGTTTCTATAATACCCCCCATGCTCTTCTCTACCTCCTTATTCCCCTTTCCCCTGTGTCCACCATACTCCTCCCTCTTCCTGTGATCTCCACCCCCATGCCTAATATTTCCCCTCATTCCCTATATTCCCCTCCCCCATGTCCAGTAGCTCTAGTATATTTCCTTTCCCCTGCCATTTGGTCCTGCATATCTCCTCTAACCCATTACCCACCCCTGCCCCCCATGCAGCACTTCCCACCTCAAATGTTGCTCAGTTAGTGTAGTCCATCTTGTCAAAGTTCAGGACAGGCAGCTCTAATTTGATTGTGGCCAGGACAGATACCCTCCTGGGACTCTACTGCTGCTCAAGGCCCCTGCATTGTCTCCTCCTGCCTAGCCCACTCACCTCTCCGAATCAGCTGCCCATTCCTCCTCCTCCTTTCACGGGGCTACTGGGCCTTGGCTCATGGGTGCTAAGAGCGTTGCCCTTCTTCTACTACCACCAGCTCCTCCTCCTTCCTAACCATGGCTGGCAGAACTACTTTCCTTCACTACCCATGGCTGTGCTAACTTGTAGCTGCCGACATCGCAAAGTTCAGAGAAGTGACACCGCAGTATTTCCTGTCTCTTGCACAAGACAGGAAATGTTTATGTTTATTTAAAAACTTGCTATACCACTCTCTGCCACAAGGTATCAGAGCGGTTTACAATTCTAAAATCATAAACACAAACAAATGGAATTGCAAGGATCAGTTTGATAGCTCAATGTACTGGCACTGAGTTGAAGCAGCTGTCTTGCACCATGGAAAGATCTCCACAAGATGCTCCTTGAGGGCTGCAATTGACAAAAGGTTGCAAGTTGGGGGTAGTAGAAAGATTGGTCATGATTTCCTGAATCTGCCAGGGAGTATCGGTTGGCTGGTCCCAGACCCTTGGAGACTGGCACAGTAACTCTGGTACTAAGGAAAATGAGTAGTCTTCATGTCTAAGTCACTTCAAGAGTTATTGGATCCTCAGATACCTTGATACTGCCGACATCGCACTCTGATGAGTTATGTTGCCGATGCACTCTAGCATCTGCATGGTGCTCGGTGTCATAGGCCCTAAATATCTAAACTGAGGACTAATCCTTTCTCTTCTTCAGGTGGGAATTGGATAATGACTCTTGCCACTGGACTGTATGGATGCTTGATGTCCTCTCGATATTCATGCACCACCAGTGTCTGGTGCAGCTCCCTGGGCTATAGGGATTGATGATACTGATGTTGATGGACTGAACTTATGCCAAAAATCCTTCTGCACTGTTCATGACCCTTGAGATCTCTCTTTGCCTTCTGAAAACACAATTTACAACATGGCTCATAGTCGGGCCCCAAGCATTGCAGGCACCAATATGGATATCCATCATATACATGGTCTTGTTACACTGGGAGCATCTTTTAAACCCATTGGTGAGTTTCTGGGACATACCATCTGGAAAAATAGTTGCAGTGAAATCAAATGATTCGATTTTGCAAAATTCATCTGACCAGAGCACCTGAGGCCTAAGTGTGGCCTATAATACCAACGTGATAAAAAATAAAGAAGGACTTCCGGTGGCACATGAGCGAGTGAGGACGTGTTCTCTGCTCGCTCCGGGGCCGCCTCAGCTTTAACGATTATTCTTTACAATTTATACCCGTGGAAGGTGTGAGACTTTGCTCCAAACTGCTGCGCAACTAATACGGGGCACGGTGGCAACGAAACCACTGCGAAAAATGCCTCCACCGCCGAAGAAAGAGCGGGAGAAAGTTACCTGAGCCGGGGCCATGCTGCCTGGAGGTAGTAATCCGGCCTCACCGGGAGCGGAGAGTGTTGATTCCGCAACGGAAGAACTGGCCAAAGAGGTCGTAAAACTCCTGGACCCTAAATTTGACCGCATTCTTAGTAAGCTAGACTCTGTGGGAACGACGCTGGCTGAACTGGGTCAAAGAGTGGAGGAGGTGGAACACCGAGTTTCTGCGCTGGAAGACGCTGGGAGCAGCAGGGCTAGAGAGCACGAGGCACAACATGTACAGTTGGCAGCCTTAATGGAGAAGGTTGAGGACCTCGAGAATCGATCCCGGAGGAACAATATAAGGATTGTGGGGATTCCGGAGTCTACTACTGATGCTCTCCTTCTGCCCTTGGTGGAATCTTGGCTACCTAAAACTTTGGGCCTAGACGCTTTAGTGGGTCAGCTGAAAGTGGAGCGCGTGCACAGACTGGGGCCGCGACTCGAGTCCCGCCCGCGCCCGCGGGTGGTGATTGCCCGAATTTTGAACTTTCAGCACAAGCTGCAAATTCTCCAGGCATTTCGGCAGAAGCGCGAAGTATCTTTTGAAAATCACAAACTCTTACTTTTTCAGGATTACTCTGCAGCCATTGCTGCCAAGCGAAAGGGATTCGCGCCGATATGCTCTGATCTCTTCCGGAGGAAAATGCGGTTCACGTTAGCGTTTCCCGCTACCCTGAGAATTTCGCACTCTGGTATTAATCATGCCTTTACAACGGTCGGGGACGCGAAGTCCTTCTTGGACGCTCTGAGCACGGGACCAGCAGAATCGCCAGTTCGGGAGGAGAGCACTTGAGACTATGGCGTTTTGCGACATCCGGGTGGTCCTGGGGGGCCTTTGCTTCGGATGGACTTTCTGGCATGGTTTGTCTTGTAGATAGCCACACCTAGTAACCAGTTTGGATTATGCTGTTAAATGTGTTTGGTGATATGGGTGGATGCTTACTGTACATGGGGGGGGGGGGGGGGAACAGATGCCTTCTATTGTACCGGTGGGGGATGACAGAGCCGGCCAAGGCTCTATGGATGTATGATGCCTGGTGTGGATGTCTGCTGCTTGTTTGGAGTATCGCTTACTAGTTGATGTGTAGGGTACCATGTGTAATGGTTTGACCAACGCCGGGGGGGGGGGGGGTTGGGGCGGCCCTGCAGGGCCAAGCCCGAAGTCCAGCCCCGACTATAGCGGTTGGGGTGATAGTTTGTAACGTGGGGGTGGGGAGGTAGGTAGGTAGAGGGGACGTAGGTTCTGGAATGGGGTGGGGGGCAGTGGGAGGCGGGGGGGTGGGAGAGATAGGGGGGAGGGATGGGAAGGGGGAGGGAGGTGAGGTACAGCTGGGCGGTGGGTGGGTGGGGATATGGGAAAGGGACAGCACACTTCTCCTTTTTGGATGACCCTACAGGGGGGTAATAGGTTTTTCAACTCTTGGGACTTTAGTGCAACGGTGGGGATGGGAGTGGATCCTGGAGGTGAGGCTGGGTGCCTCCGGGAGCAGAATAAGCGATATCGCCAATGGTTATCTTCTGTATTGACCCATGCCTGAGATCAAGATAATTTCTTGGAATGTGGGAGGCATTGGGTCTCTGATTAAACGTACAAAAATTCTCCAGGGGCTCAAGAGAAAGGGCGCCCACATTGCCCTGCTGCAAGAGACACACTTGAGCGCTGTGGAGCACAGGAAACTTGCCCGGGATTGGGTGGAGGTGGCTTATGGAGCAGAGTCGGGTACGAAGAAAGCGGGAGTGGTGGTGTTAGTGAGGAAGGGGGTCTCTTTTGAAGTGAAGGGGATACAAGCCGACCCGCAAGGGCGGTATGTTTTGTTGAAGGGCCAATTGTACAATGAACCAATATGGATTTTGAATGTCTATGCGCCTAATGTATATGATCATGTCTTTTTTACCCACTTGATAGGCCTGCTAAAACATGCGGAGGGGGCAAAGGTCATTGTGGCTGGAGATTTCAACTGCCCGCATGATCCCCGTTTGGATAAGTCTTCTCGGGGGGGAGAGGGAGCGTGGTCACGTAGAGGGATTAGCTATCTGTGCAGGGTGGGGGCCCTTGTGGATGTTTGGCGGGTCTTACACCCGGGGATGCGGGAATACACACATCAATCGAGAGCACATCTTACTTGGTCCCGTATTGACTATATACTTGTTAGTGAGGGTGGGCTTCCCCAGGTTGGACAGGCGGAAATAGAGCCCATTGCTGTTTTGGATCATGGTATGGTCTGGATTACTTGGGAGTGTCAGGGGCCAGAGAGAATGGGATGGAGATTTCCGGCTTTCCTGTGGGAGGATGAGGCTTTCCGGGTATTTCTCTTAAAACAGTGGGAGGAATATGCCCTCTTCAATGATATCCCCAATTGCCCCCCGATGTTATTTTGGGAGGCTAGTAAGGCGGTGATGAGAGGTGCGATTATCTTATATGGTGTCGCGGCGTAAGCATTTGAACCGTAGTATTGTGGTAGCGGAGCGCACCCTACGCACGCTGCAGCGTCGGGTGTCTCGGGGTGGCGATAGTGTTTTCCAGAGGGACCTTGCCAACGCGCAAGCGGCGCTCAATGCTCTGCTTCAGCGGAGAGCTTCGTTTTCGCTGCATTACTATAAGCATCGACTCCACTTATATGGTAATAGGGCGGGGAAGCTATTGGCTAGATTAGTGCGGGACCCCTGTGGCAATCGGTTTGTTCCTGTACTCCGCGACCAGAGTGGTGCTTTACAACACCAGCCTAAGCACATTGCGCAGATTTTCCGAGCCTTCTATAAGCAGCTATATAGTGAGGAGGCCCGGGACTATGGACAAGGGGTAACCTTTCTTCACAACCTGTCCCTTCCCAGACTCTCGGCCTCGGATTTGGAGCAGCTTAATTCACTGTTGAGGGTGTCAGAGCTCCTGGCAGTGATTGCACGGGGAAAGTCTCATAAAACTCCGGGCCCAGATGGTTTTAGTATGGAATATTATAAAATCTTGGCCCCGCATCTTGCTCCATCTATGGTGGTGATGTTTGAGGAGGCCCATGCACAAGGTATTTTCCCCCGAGATATGCGTTGTGCGGATATAACTGTGATCCCGAAGCCAGGGAAAGACTTGCTAGACCCGGCCTCATACCGCCCAATCTCTCTCATTAACTGTGATATGAAAATCTTGGCTTCAGTGCTAGCAGCTAGGCTCGCACCTCTCTTACCGTCCCTTGTTGATCCTAGCCAGGTCGGCTTTGTGCAGGGGAGGGAGGCCTCTCGGAATATTGCCAGGCTGCTTTTGTGAATGGAACACTGTCTACATAAAGATGAGGCTCTACTTTTGGTCAGTTTGGACGCTGAAAAGGCGTTTGATAGAGTGGCCTGGGTCTATATGTGGGATGCATTGTCCGCTTTCGGTCTGCACGGTGACTTTGTAGGCTGGGTGCAAGCGTTGTATGCTCAACCCATGGTACGAGTGGGCTCGAATGGTGTCTTTTCGGAGCCTTTTGTGTTAGAGCGCGGCACGCGGCAGGGCTGCCCTTTGTCCCCGCTGCTTTTTGTGTTGGCTTTGGAACCGCTCTTGCGGGCGATGCGGACAGACCCAGAGATTGCCGGTATGCGCTTAGGAGGCGAAGATATTTGCGTTAGTGCCTTTGCCGATGACATGTTGTTGAGTCTTACGAAGCTGCCCAGGTCCTTAGTGCGCGTGCTACACCTGATACAGGACTTTGGAGGCTTTTCAGGTTTGAAAGTGAACACTATGAAGTTGGAAGTGCTTGACGTCGGGGGGAAGGTCCGACCGCATTGGGAAGGGGCGTTCCCCTTAGTGTGGGCAGAGGGGGCGATCAAATATCTGGGGATCCAACTCCCTGATCGACCTGCCCGCCTATACCATGCCAATATCCCTGGTCTGTTGGAGAGAAGTAGTCGAACCTTTGCTGGCTGGCGGAGTCTCCCATTATCGTTGAGAGGACGGATTGCATTGTTTGTCATGGTGGAGTTTCCCAGATGGCTTTACGTGTTACGCACGCTGCCAATATGGGTCTTGGATAAAGACTGGAAGCGCTTTGAACAATGCTTGTGGGGGTTCCTGTGGGGGGGTCGGAGGGCGCGAATCCCCCTTCGAGCTTTAATGAGCAGGCGAGAGGAGGGGGGCTTAGAATTGCCCTCTTTGCGCAACTATAATCTCCGCTATCTGGCCCGGCATATATGGGCGCTGCTGGAGGGGGAGGGCTGTGCCCCGGTTAGGCAGTTGGTGGAGGCGCTGGCTTCCTATCATGGTCTTTATCTTTTGCATGTTGGCCAACTTCCACGGGTGATTCGGGCTGGGATCGGCGGGGGATATCTGGGGGCTTTACGTGCGGCTTGGAAACTGCTATGTAAGCGATATGGGTGGGACTGGTCTAGGTCACCATTGCTGCCGCTGGTGGGTAATCCGGAGTTTGCCCCCGGCTATGCACATCCCACTATTTTTTGGCAATGGATGGAGAGGGGGCTTGTGTGCTTAGGTGATCTTTACTCTGGCGATACTGGCATCTTGGATAGTTTTCAACAGGTGCAGCGCCGATTCCAGATTCGCCATCAGGACTTTTATGGTTATTTGCAAGTCCGCTCCTATTTAACTTCTGCCTCGGGGGTCGGGGGTGGGAAACTATGGCTCACTTCTGAATCGCCACGGATTATCTTGGAACAGCTAGAGGAGGGTCGATCGGGAGAGCCGACCATGCGTAAGGTGCTTCGACCCATTGGGGGCCCCGGGTTTCTTCAAGAGCTCACAGACAGGTGGCGGGATGATGGGATTGAGGAAATGACGACGGAGATGTTGCGGGTCGCCTTTGAGGGAATACAGAATGGGCCGGTGTGGGTGTATCTCCAGGAAATGCAGTATAAATTTCTATGGCGTGCGTATGTCAGTGATAAGTGGGCTTATTACGCCGGCCTGCAGCCATCCTCTACCTGTCAGTGGTGTGGGGGTGGTCCCGGAACACTGACTCATAAATTTTGGGGATGCCCGAAGGTGCGTGCCGTATGGGTACACGTTTGTAAAAAACTCCAGGGGTGGTTGAGGTCGGGTGAGGTTTTACAACGAGAGGTTTGTTTATTTCATAACTGGGAGATGGGATATGAGCGGTTCTCCTTTATGCAACGAGCACTGCTTGAGAGGGGGTTTCTGTTGGTCAAACGGGCCCTGCTGAGGCATTGGGTAGATCCCTCACCTCCTTGTCTGGCGCTTTGGGAGAATTATATGATTGATTTGCTATGCATGGAAAAATCCACAGCTCAGCAGAAAGGGGGCAAGTGTTGGGAGGGGTTCCTGGACCTATGGTCCCCCATGACTTCTCAGTTATCCCCTCGGGGACGGGGGGGGGGCTGCTTAATGTGTAGTAGGGGTAATCCCTAGGGGGGGGACTCCCAGCCACAATGTATTCCTGCGCCTATCATGTGGTTTGCCTCCCTTTGGATGCTGGGGGTGGTAGTGTCTGTGGGGGGTGCGGGGGAGCTTCACCGGTTTTCTCCACGCTGGACAGACCGATGCTTCCTACCTACTTAATTGATGTAATGCTTATATTATATGTGTATTAATGTACTTTGCACTAATGTACCTATGGTGCCCCCTTGGGGGGGGGGCTTATCTGTGCTGTTGGGATGGGGGGGGGAGGGATGGAGCGGGCTGTCACCCTTTTCAGATTTCCGGGGCTCAGTATCCTGGCTTGTTTTCTGTTTGTTTATGGGGTTGGGGGTATAGTGTTCAGTTGGATTTCGTATAGCTGTATGTATCTTGTGTGAAAAATTCAATAAAAATGATTTGAAATAAAATAAAGAAAACCTTAAAACAACCAAAAAACTTAACTAAAGAGGCTAAGGCAAGAAAACAGTCAGCGACAGCAGTGACAGGGAAAAAAATACTGGCAAAATACTGAAGGTGAAATTTAAACCTACCATTCTTTCCTTGAGATGAATGGCTTATGTTTCACTTCTATGAGCTCTGCAGTGTCGGCAGCTGAAGGTTAGCACAGTCGCGGGTAGTGCAGAAAACCGCTCCCGCAGCTGTGCAGAGGTGAGCTGGTGAGGCAGGCTTCAGGCCTCATTGGCGCACCTCTTTTACTGGCCAGCACCACAGGGCCCCTTGGGGAGCAGGACCATGTGTGATCAACACACTCGCACATCGGGCCAGCCCTGAAGTTGAGGGATGCAAAGACTGTTTACAGTTTCATAAATCGGTTAAGACTTGGTTGTTAGGACAGTGTTTCCAAGAGGATGAGGTTTTGGAGTTACTGGAGACAATGGGGGTGGATGTTTTTTGCTGGGGTGAGGCAGGAATGATTATCCTGTGTCACCAGGAGATAGCATTGACTCGATGGCACACATTACATATTATGGTCTTAACTGCATTTTATTGTAAATTGTTTCAGATTGTCCAAATAGAGGAGAACAAATAAATGTGCAATAATAACTGCATTTTTAGTAAAACTGCTCCTCAAATTTTCTTAGATCACCTCACATACTGTATACAACCTTAAGTGTGTCCATTGTGTTATAGATCATAAAGAAATCCACAAAAACCCCTCTGCGATATCATTCACAGTTTACACAGTTGTGTAAATAGCTCCATGTTAACTAAGTCCAACTGTTTTTTGTAATGTTATAATGTTCAGAATGTTCAATGTATGGTTCCTTGTTGTTACTTTTGTTCAATGTAAACCGCCCCTGATCTCTGGAAGGGGCGGTATATAAATGTTTCCAAATAAATAAAATAAATAAATAAATAAATTCACAACATTTATTTCAAGGATTCTAGCATCCCTCTAGTTATAGTTGATCCTGCAGGAAGCACTTTCCATTCTACATCTGGTAGAATTTAGGTCACCTAGAGGATTGGCCTAACCATTAAACAAAACTAGGAGATCACCTAGGGCAGCAGCTTCTGAGGAGCAGCAAAGAGTAGCTCCAGCACATTCTTTTATCAGAAGGAAGAGTGGACACACCTCTACATACAATGCTGTGAAGTTCTGTTGTTAGAAAATTTCTATACAGAAAGGCACAATAAAGTAGCATGTCTCATCCATTGGAAACTCTGTAAATACTACAGTTTCACTGTGCCTGAAAAGCACTGAGATCATGATGCTAAAAGAATTACAGAGAATGTAGAGGTTATGATCACTTGGGATACTCCCATTCTGACTAATAAAAAGCTGGATGCAAGGAAGCCGTATATTGTGGTAAAGGAGAAGAATACCAGAATGGCACTGAGGTGTCAGTCCCAAGTGACTATTCTGTGAATCAAGTTGAGAGAGAGATCTTCAAGTACCAAGAAATGCAGTCAGAGGCCAAGAAAATATGGCAGAAAGCTACCGAGGTATTTCCCATCGTGTTGGATGCCACAAACTTAATTAAGAAGAATTTCCAAGCACACCTTGATAGATTACCCATACACGTAACATCTTACAAACTCTGGAAGGAGGCTCTCTTTGGCACAATGCAAGTACATACTGCCTTCTCTTATTATGCGCCCAGTCAATGGAACAAATTACCATGCAGTCTGAGAGAGATTAAAGACCTTAGTTCTTTCAGGAAGGAGCTTAAAACATACCTGTTCACCCAACACTTTCACGACTTACAACCTACACTCGAGCAAATTGCACAAGATTACACAACTTAACTAACACAAGTTTACCCAACCTAACCCAAAACCCACTTTCCCATACTTCACTCATACTGAATGTTAGTCAGTCCTATAATGACTGTTGTAAATAATCTCTCTGACTGTTTTAGAATTCCATACTTCAGCATCTCCTATAATGATTATTTTAAATAGTTTTCTTGTCTATTAATTTTTCCATACTATACTATCATCTGTAAATAATGAATAATTTCTCTCAACCAATGTAAATAGTTAATATGTTTTCCTTATATACTAGTTACCTATGTACTTAATGTTCCATGCAACTTTAATGTTAATGTTTTGACATGTTCTCTGTAAACCGCCCCTGATCTCTGGAAGTGGCGGTATAAAAAAAATGCACAAATAAATAAATAAATAAAATACTATGCCAAGCATTAGCAATAAATTTGAGAGACTGAGATCATATGCCGTGTACCTTGGCTTAGAAGTGAGATTCATGACCGTCATGGTAGGCACATTTGGAGAAACTGATCCAAAATTTGGATGTCTCACTGCTGCTTGAAATTGAACATGGCCAAAACTGAGCTTTTTATTTTTCCCCCTAAATGCTCCTCTCCTCTCCCCTTCCTCCTTTCTCATTCTCTGTGGATAACTCTCTACTTCTCCCTGTCTCCTCAGCTTGCAACCTTGGGTCGTCTTTGACTCCTCTCTCTCCTTCGCCACACACATCCATCTGATAGCTATCCACTCCTTAGTCACCTCCCGTCTAGACTATTGTAACCTGCTCCTTGCTAGTCTCTCTCTGAGTCATCTCTCTCCCCTTCAATCTGTTCAACGCTCTGCTGTGCAGCTAATCTTCTGCCAGCCTCGTCATGCTCATACCCCTCTTCTCAAGTCTCTTCATTGGCTTCCTATCCGTTTCCACATCCAGTTCAAACTTCTCCTGCTAACCTATAAGTGGATTCACTCTGCAGCTCCTCACTACCTTTTCTCTCTTATCTCTCCCTACACCCCTCCTCGGGAATTCCACTTTTCTGGTAAGTCATTTCTATCCGCAAAGCAGACAGCACAAGGTTAATTCCCTGTTATCTACTTAGTGTGCTCTGGGGAGGGAAATGAGTGGAATAGAGACAAAGAGTGGGCGTGACTGCACATTGCAGTTAGCATGAGGTTTGAAATGTGCATTGATCATCAACTATTTGAATGAGAGGTTCACCGCCGCTGTCTTGACTTTCTTTCCTCTCATGACCTTCTGGATCCACAGCAAGCTGGCTTTCATTCTCTACATTGCACAAAAACGGCTCTTGCCAAAGTCTCCAGTGACTTGTTCCTCACCAAATCCAAAGGCCTCTAGTCGATTCTCATGCTTCTTGACTTTCTGATACCTTTGACACTGTTGATCACCACCTTCTCCTCGATACCCTGCCTTTGCTTGGATTTAGGGGCTCTGTTCTGTCCTGGTTTTCTTCTTATCTCTCCCATCGCACTTTTAGTGTCTGTTCTGGTGGTTCCTCCTATACTGCCATTCCCCTCAGTTGGTGTACTTTGGGAGCTCTCCTTTTCTCTCTCTACACTCAATCCCTTGGTGCACTTATTTCCTCCCATGATTTTCAGTACCATCTTTATGCTGACGACTCTCAGATCTATAAGCCTTTCTGTACCTGCAATCTCGCCAGGAATCCAGGCACAGATCTCTGCCTGCTTATCTGACATTGCTGCCTGAAACTGAACATGATCAAAAGTGAGCTCCTTATCTTTCCCCCTAAACCCACCTCCTCCCTTCTCTATTTCTGTGGATAACACTACACTCCTGTTTCTTCAGCTTGCAACCTTGGGGTCATCTTCGACTCTACTCTCTTTTTCTCTGCACGCATCCAACAGACAGCTAAAACCTATCACTTATTTCTCTGTTACATTGGCAAAATTTGTCCCTTCCTTTCTACACACACTACTGAGACACTTATCACTCTTCAGTCACCTCCCATCTAGACTACTGCAACCTGCTCCTTGCTGGTCTCCCTTTCAATCATCTCTCTCCCTTTCAATCTGTTCAAAATTCAGCTGCGCAGCTAATCTTCCACCAGCCTCGATATGCTCATATAATCCCTCTTATCAAGTCACTTTATGGGCTCCCTATTTGTTTCCGTATCCAGTTTAAACTTTTCCTACTGACTTATAAGTGCACTCATTCTGCTGCTCCTCTTTTATCTCTTCCCACACCCCTCCTTGGAAACCCTGCTCTTCTGGAAGATCACTTTTATCTGTGCCCTTCTCTTCTACTGCCGACTCCAGACTTCGATCTTTCCACCTTGCTGTTCCTTATACCTGTGACAAACTACCTGAATCTGTGTATCAGGCTTCATCTCTGGCCCTTTTCAAATGCAGGCTGAAAACTCATCTCTTCGAGGCCGCTTTTGGATCCTGATCTGCTTAGTCTACTATGTGTTTCTTTACCATTCCCTAGATGTATCCTTGTCTTCAGCTGTTGTGTTGTCTGTCTTGACTAGACCGTAAGCTCTGATGAGCAGGGACTGTCTTTTACATGTGTTTGTACAGTGCCTTGTAGCGCCATACAAATGATAAGTACTAGGTGTAGTTGCAGTTAGTGTGGGTGCTGCTGGCATATGCTATGATTTGAATCAGTGTGGTATCTGCTGGGACATACCGTACATGTCCCCAGCAGGTAGCACACGTCTGCTGCATGTACCATGCTTTGATTTATATGTGCGATACCTGCAAAACATTAGTGCAGTTTAGTAAGCAAGTCCCTAAGTGTGGCTACCTAATTCTCTTATCCCAGTACGCGCTCTTTTTCAACCTTTTATGGAAGCTTGCTGCTGGTACTGACTCCAGAACAGCTTTTCTATTTGTCTGTAACACTGCATGGCTCTTGAGTGAGTTTGAGTCATATGATGTCCAAACTTCCACACTACTCTTGCAGACCTATGTGAACAGTAAACGAATTCAAGCACCACATGGCTCAAACTTACTGAGAGTCGGGTAGTGCTAGAAGAAAATAGACAGCTGTTCCAGAGGTGACGCCAATAGAAGTGCAGATAAGGTGAGGTGGGGGAGAGTCAGATTATAAAGGCTAGAGACAATATGATGGTGACTGACTGATGTGGGTTGAAACTGGCTGGGATGGAGTTGCGGGAGAGTTTCTTATATCGAGAGAAGTGTGAAGGAAAGGCCTTGGAGAGAGACAAAGTGTGCTGGGGGAGGGGGTCAGACTTCATTTTAGTCATGCGTATCTTGCTTTGAGTGCTCCTGAGCAGCCAAGCTGACTACATCATTGCTCAGATCACTAGAGACCAGCCACTTTGTCCAGGAATGGTCTTGGTCTCACATGCATCCTTTTTTGCAGTGTCTTCCACTTCAAAAATAGGGAAAATCACTATTTTAGATGATTTCCATCATGCCAATATTTACCTCTTTCTCTTGCGATGGCCTCCCATAGATTATGCCTTAGTGGGGTTACTTTAGAAGCCCTATTCATGCTTTGGACATTTGAAAATGGGCATAGAAATGTCGAAGGCATGGAGATGTCCCTGGAGTCATTTTAGAAGCTGGGTCTGTAGATGTCCCCAACGCGAAGACATCCAAGATAGAATGGGGTGTAGTGCAGGCATGTCCAAAGTGTTCCCAGGAACTTGGACATCCTCACCTGATTCCAGTTACACCCTGGATGTCCTGAGTTGCGTCACAGCTTATAGCTTCTAGGCATGAAAAGTGCTTATTTTGTCAGTCAAACATGCGGAGGGTGTGGAGAAGGGGGTGCACTCATCTCCCCTATATTATCCATGTTGACAGTGAACACTGCAGGCAAATGCAGGCTCATGTTTCCATTTTGCTATGCCGATGAATGTCGCCATAGGCAACCTTGCATTAGATGGATGTCTCACCCCACGGGTTTCATAGCAGGAACATTTGTGTGGACGCTGGCACAGATATCCACATTGGGGGCATTTATGTTTCTAAAATCAAGCAAAAACATAGATAACCCCAGCATTTTTCTGCATGTTCTACCCTGGGCATCCCAGATTACACTTGAAGGTATTTTCTAAAATGTCACTTCACATCTCTTCAAGACATCCCACAACAGCTTGACTGCATCTTGCTTTGTATCTAAGTAGGTTTTATTTTGGTTCCTGTCTACTCCTAGGGATTTCTACATAACTTTGCAATGCAGAATTTGTGAAATATTCTTCCTGAAAGGACAATTTACTGTTTTCCCTGCAGAATTTATGAAAATCAGCTCCATGGGTCCATTAAAAATTGGAAGTGCTGGAACAGCTGTCTCTCCATGAAGCATCAGCTAGAGGAGTCAATGAAAGGAGGAAAGGCTGCACCCAATCAGTGCTGTCATCTTGCACCATGCTACTCAAATATTATGAGAAATATAGCATGCAGAAATTTAAAATAATTTATACAGTACTTATCATATAAAGCTATTCCCTTGCACCCTTTTTTAACTATAGTGTCTTTTCTGAAAATAGTCCTGGTATATTCTCACATTCCTCGTTATCAATGACTCATTATTCAGCGACTGCAACCTCTTCAATATCCTCTTCCACCATGGCAGCCTCCAGGTTCATCCTTTGGTAGACTGAGCATTTGCAGACTTGACTTTCTGAGTTGTTCTTCTATCTCCATTTCTGTTGTTTTCTATTTGTTTCTTCCAAGGAACTGCACCAATCCCACACTAGTTATTTAATCAGTCTTGTTCTCCCCAAACCACAATTTGTTTTTCAAAATTCCATCCAGTATTTTTAAATGATTTCCAGTTTACTACTAAGTGAGTATATCTGTTGGCTAATTTAGGGGGGGGGGGTTAGTTTAAAATATCTATATTCTACAGGACTCACTGTGCACCTCACAATTTCATGAATTAATTTTGATCACCATGTGTCTTGCTCACCTGTGAGCTTTTGCCACCATCCCCTGAGGAAACCAGTTTCAAGCCTGCTTTATTAGGCTGGTGAGTCCATAAGCAACAACACAGGTATTAGTCAGTATTTTATTCTGTATAGTTTACATTGTGTTATACTGCCATCTATTGATATCTTTAGAAAACTGCACATATATCCACTTTGATTCCCTGGCATTCCATCTGTGGCCTATCTTAGGCAGGAGCCAAAGATCATGTGAATTTTGCCCTGTGAATCAAATTCTCCATTTTGGAGCCTAGAACTCTGAAAACCCTGCAGCTCAGACTTGCCTGACTGCTTGCCTCTCAGAGGCTACAGAAGATATTGCATTTTACGCAACAATTCAAACCTGGTTCAGAAATTCTATTCAAGTAACTCAGCAGATGTACTTTGAGAACTCATAACAGCTCCTGACAACTCTAGGATGCTGAGACTGTTACCTGTGATTCTATTTAATCATCCAATAAGTGCAAAGTTGTAGAAGTATAAGTGCACAGTTGTAGAAGTATAAGAAGCTAGTCCATCTTATATACCAAACTGAATCTGGTGAAGCTATCCATTTACCTGAACACAATACTATTAATGGAGTGAGATCAGAATACTTACTATTCCTTGTAGCATCTCTGATTAGCAGACCTTTGTGAAATACACCATAAATCCGGCGATCATGTCATCAACCCCATCCACACAACCATATCTTTGGTTTAAGCACTTATCATGCCTTTCCCTTGACTGGAAGGATGGACAAGAACACTGCATATGCCCCTATCTCTTTCTCCACTTTCCAGGAGCCACATAGTCTTTTGTGGTGGCCTGAAGGTCCTACTTGGTAGCAGCATTGGTGTACATATGGATTAGCAGTCCGAAGAAGTAGTCAGAAGGCTTGAGTTCTAGCTACCTTTCTACAATATCTCAGATTCTGGTTGCTGGAAGGCAAACAACTCCTGGACAGCACATCTGGTTGGCAGATGGGTCCTGTCTCACATAGGAAGGAGTTGGCAACAGGCAACAGCAGTTCAACTCCATCTTTTTGTTGTGACCTTTTCAAGTGTTCCGTTTCCCTTCTTTGTATATTTTTTCTCCTGTAATCCATATTGCTTTTCTAACCCTGGAACCTTGGGTCACAGTAGTTTCAAGCAAGGCTTTTGGGGGATTGAGATTTGTTATGTCAATACCCATATCTGATATCTCAGGATTTTCTCATGGTGAGGGAAGTAGGTAGTTAATGCCATCTGTGTGGGATTTTCTAACAAAACGGTGAATGGACTGCTTTATACCCTATATTGGTTACCAACAGACTTGCACATTATGTTTAAACTTTTATGCCTCGGGTTTGAATCATGATAAACTTGAAACACTATGTTCTTGAGAGATAAGATCTTAAAGTACACCCCTGCATGTGAGTTGAGATCTAGTGGATCTTGGAATTTTTCTGTACCTAGTCCAGGTAAATTTACATTTGAGAAAACAAGGACCTTTCTAGGGTAGTTCCAAGTGCTTGGACTCATCTTCCTTTCAAGATAAAAAGTGTGATATTCATTGTTCAAACAAAAACAAAAAACCTGGCTGTTTTAACAATTTGAGCCTTGAGGGTTTTATTCCAGAAATGCTTTTTTGAGGGTATCTTGTACTGTTACTTCTGCCATTTTTGTGGTATAATTTTATAATATTGTTTGATTTAAGCTTCTTTGTTGTAATATACTTTGTATGGTCTGGTGACCATAAGAGGAAAATATAAGTTCTTAAATGTAATTAAATTGATGGGGACTCAGTAATGGTGCTTTCTGTTGCTTGAAGTGCCTATCTTCCCATATATATATAACAGTTATAATACTATCCCTGTGGAGGATATCCCTGCTTCTTAGTTGCCGTGGGGTGTTCCCAGGCAAACTAGTCTTGTCTTTCCAGAACAGTATACCAGCAGAAAATATTTTACAAGTACTGTGTACTTGACTCTAATAGCTTACATGCTGGTGGTCTAGATGTATTTGAAGTGTGAATGAGGAAGGAGAGAAAGGAAGTGAGGTAGTCAGTGTTTTGTAGGGGAGATTGTGGTGGTGTAGATAAGATGTACCATGCTGGATCAGACCAAATGTTCATCAAGCCCAGCATCCTGTTTTCAACAGCAGCCATTCTGGTCACTGATCCATTCCTTACTGCACACTCTCAGAGATAAGTGGCCACTTTCCCAAGCCCTCATGGACTTTTCCTTGAAAGACTTGTCCAAACCCTTTTTAAACCCAAGTAGGACACCTTCCACAACTTAATTGTATGTTGCATGAAAAAATAATTTTCCCATTTTGTTTTAAATGTGCTACCTACTAGTTTTATGGTGTGTCCCCTTGAATTGATATAAATCAAGAGTAAACAATTTTTCTAAGCTGAAGAATCCTAACATATTTGGCCCTTTTTCACAGGAGTCTATCCCTTAATCATTATCGTTGCTTTCTCGATACCTTTTCTAGTTCTACTGTTTCTTTTTTGAGATAGGGCAACCAGTATTCTCTGTTTTATTCCTCATTCCTCTCCTAATGATTCCTAACATTGTATTTGCTTTTTTAGCAACCATGGCCCACTGGGCTGAAAATTTCAACATTCTGTCCTCAGTAACTCCAAGATCTTTTTCCTTGGATGGTAACTCCTCTAACTCAGAGCATAGCATTTTGTATCTATAGTTGGGATTATTTTTCCAATGTGCACCACTTTGCACCTGTCCACATTAAATGTCATCTGCCATTGAGATGCTCAGTCTCCTAGTCTCACAGGATCATTTTCACTCTGATGGAATTTCTGACCATAATTTTTACCTGTGCAATTTGCACCAAATTTCTCAGCAAAAGTACATATGTACTTTCTTTTCAAAGAGCGCAGAGGGTACTGTACCTTATTTTTGTGCAGATAAGAATTTTTATGAAAAATAACACGAATAGATAGAAAAGCTGCTTATCTGTAATGGGCAGCAGAATAAATCAGATTGACGTGGTGACTTTATCCTGATTTTGTTGATGGAGTACTACTCAGTGTTGGCGTTGGCAGGATAACATTACCTCTTAAGTGGCTGATTCATCCTTCTTGTCAACAGAGAACTGAAACTACAATCAATGTGAAATGTTTACTAAAGTGCACTACCCTTCCTTACTATTCCTCTGGATATATCCTAGTCCACAGTTGTTGTGTTGTCTGTCTTGACTAGACTGTAAGCTCTAATGAACAGGGCCTGTCTTTTACATGGCTTTATACAGTGCTGCATATGTCTTGTACCGCTATACAAATGATTAGTAGTAGTAGGTAGCACAGGGTTTAGTGCACAATTTGGAGATGCACTAAAAGGTAGCATGTGCCCAAATTCCTAAAATCCTGCACAACTCTGTTGGGGTGGGGGCTGGGGAGAGAGGGGTGGAAGGTAGGCATTGCTGGTGCACTGCAGCTAGTGCAGATCTTAGTGGCCTGTGCTAACTACACTTGCTGCCCTTAGCATGGGTGCATTTAACACCACTTTGATGGGGTGGCATTAAGAGCATCTGCATGCCAGCTTGTGCACTGCCACATCTTGGGCCCACACTAATTGTAGGGGGATGGAAGTACACATCTCCTGAAGTTAGCGCCGGTCCCCTGTGTTAGTAATGCAGCCCACACACGTTACCAGTGTGGGGAGTGTAAACATGCCCCTAAGAGCATTATTTTTTATTCCAACCCAAAACAACTCTACTACCCCCAGAATGATTCACTCAGAGGTGTTGAACGGTATGGGGGCCATTCTGAATTCCAATTAGTGGATTGTCCAATCCGGATGTCCAGACCCACTAAATGGCCAGGCAGCCTGCCGGGGACAGAGCTCCCCGTACAAACAGGCGTTTGTACAAGCAGCTCTGTTCATGGGAAGGAGAGGGCAGGACAGAGGCAGAGCGAGTGCAGGCAGTGGGCAGAGAGCGACCCCGGACATCCAGGGCAGATTCTGAGGTCAGCCCTGTATGTCTGGAGTCGGCCACGGAGACGGGGGACTTATTCTACCTCGGAGATGGAATAAGCCCCCTTGGACGTTAGGGGACTGCAGCGCCAGGCAGAGACAGAAGGTGAGGTGGTGCAGGGGGATCCCCGCAGTACGACCCTGGCCATGGGAGGCCAGATCGGGGGTCAGGCTGCGGGGAAAGGATGGTGACACTGTCAGCTGGGGATCGCGGCTCCTGAATGGAGTTGCGGTGCCATGGTACCGTGACTCCATTCAAGAGCCTGGCTGAGTTAACCGGGTATGTGGGTTGGGCATGCAGCCGATCAGAATCAGGGCCCGGTCTGCATGTCCAGGCCGTAGACCTGATTCTGATCCCGCAGGCACGTCTAGCCCCCACGGAATCAGAATCGGGTCTGCCTCTGTATGCCCCAATTCTAAACGGCTGTACAGGGGCTGGACGGCCAGTATGAAATTGGCCTCTATGCATACTTCTAGCCAAACTTGAAGGACAGCCAGTTTATTTGGATAAATCACTATGGGCCCGATATTCATCTGGGCGGGCCATGTGCTGCATCGGCGCATAGCCCTGCCTACAAACCCCTAACCCTGGATATTCAATGCCGTGGTGATGGCATTGAATATCGGGGTCACCACACAAGCCCCAAAGCCACCGAGGCTAACCGGGTAGCGGCGATATTGCACCGCTACCCAGATAGCATCCGCAGCTAACTATGTGAGCCATAAGCCAAAAGAGGAAGGCTGGCAATGAGATGGATTGATACAATAACAGCAATTATGGATACCACTCTATCAACAATGAGCAGCTTGGCTGAAGACCGAACAAAGTTTAGGTAAACTATCCAGAGGGTCGCCATAAGTCGACAACGACTCAACGGCACTTAACAACAATATGATCCAAGACACCCATCCATACAGGCTCTGTATGCATGTGTTTTTATGCAGGCTCTGTAAGCGTGTGCCCCATAGAGGCTGTCTGTGCCCAATGGATGACAGATGTTCAAGCTATGTATATATGTGACTGTCCATTGGTTGCTGGATATACAGTCTATCTGTATCTGATGAATGCCAGATGTCCAAACTGTTAAGTGGATGCAGGATGTACAAACAGCATGTATTGTAAGGCTGCTGTATCCAATAAGAAATTTGGTTGCAGAAAAAGGGCATTCCTATACCCCCTTTTCTCACAACTTCCTCTCAGAGTCTGGATGGCAAATCTCAAATTCTGGTTGATGCAGCAGAATGTGATAAACAGACTGTGCTTGGAGCCTTAGGGATACATTTTTCCAAAAGATCATTTCCTATTCAAGACAAAAACATCCACAAAAACCCCTCTTAAGAAAAAGAAAACACATTGAAGGTCTTCCAGATTTCCTCTTAAGTTTTTACTGATTGAAACAACAAGATGTGTTAACTGCTGCCAGGAATTCAAGGATAGATGGGGGGATCTGTGTGGGCTGGGCAAGTTTCCATTCTTGGATTTGCTGCAGTGCAGGAGGTGCATTGAGGGGCTCTGGGAGGAGAAGCTGTTCTGAGGAACCGCAAGGCCATAATTGCTGGGAGATTCGGTGCACTTGGAAGAATGTGCTCACAGTGCTGTAAATTCCTGAGGCACTGTAGGCTTGGGGGAGATACAGAGTTGCCAGTGCTATTTACTGGACAGCATCCAAAGCAGTGCAGACCTGTTTGAAAACATCATCCACACTTCCCTCAGCATTGATCTGTAGAAAGAGAAAGGAAGGAAATATCTCTGATGTAAGCAACTTTGATGGGCAGAGAATACTCATGCTAGCACCTCTGCCAGTAAGAAACCTCAAGGCTATCATTCTTCCCTTCTTCCCCCTCCCCCTCCAAACAATATTAGGGTCAGGGACAAGCAGAGCCTAACAAAGAAACATGACCTCCAGCTGCCTTCTTCTTCAGCAGATCACTGAAAATTGGCTTGTCCCTCCTATCTGTCTCTATTGCCCTCCCTTCACAAACCGCTGCCTCTAACCTTAGCACAGTGCTGAAATGCTGCTCTCTACCACACACTGCTGCCTCCACCCCATACTGCTTCCCTTTCCAGCACAGCATTGTAATAGCATCTCTCTGTCCTCCCTCCATCCCCCAGCACCTCCACAGTAAAAGCCTTCCCTCTCCCTTTTCCTCTGCAGAACTGTGACAGCCTCTTCCCAACTGCTTGCTATCTTCATCTTTGGCACAGTACAGCATAGCATTAAAACAGCTTTCAATTCCTCCCTCCTCAGCTCCTAACCTAGTATACTGCTGTAACACTACCCTTAACCTCCTGCCTTTTACAACAGTGTCCTCCATGGTGGGAGAGATCTCAGTGTACCTTTCGAATAATGCCGCGTTTCTCATAAAAAGCGATGACAGGCTCTGTGGCTTTGTAGTAAGTGTCCAGTCGCTTTTTGATGGTCTCCTCATTATCATCAACTCGTCCGCTAGTCTCCCCCCTTTTCAGCAGACGCTTCACCATGGTTTCAGATCCCGCATCTACATATAACAGCAGGGTAGGAGGACCAATCTAGCAAAGAAAGGTAGTAGCTATTAACAACCAGGGGATAGGGCATAATATGGGTTGTTAAGTAAGGGGCTAGTTTTGTTTTCCTGTTCTCTTTCTACCCATTTTTAGTAAGGCCATCATAGCCCCAGTCCAACATGTGCTCTCTTTTCTTGGCAAAATATTGCAGAGGTCTCATAATACTTTCTGCAGCCCACAGCACTTGGTCTTCCCTGGTAGTTCCTCATCAAGGTACCAACCCATTTAACTTCCATGATTAACAAACATAGGTTCTGTCTAGATCAATGGTGTTGGATATTCCACTATCCCAAAAGGGCTTACAATCTAAGGTCTCTATTTCCTAAACTGCATTATGGCAATAAAGCATGCTATTTACCAATTAACACATGTTAATTAGAAATAACTTGCACTATTTGCCAATAAACTCATCTTAAGACAAGATCTTTTTTTTTACAAGGTGGAATGTTACTTCCTGATAATTCACTTCCATGGAATCCTGCTAGATCAGTCCAGACAAGCGGGTTATGTTCCTCTAACAGCAGATGTTGGAGATAGAAAAATCCAGAAACTTTCCAGTGACATCAACACCGGCATAAGGAGAGGTGCAGCTAGGGGCATTCCTGAATATTTATAACAAAAGCAAAACGAAAACCCCAATAACCAAGAATTATTACTACTACTACTACTACTACTGATCATTTCCCAGGGAAAGAGAAATTGAGGAACCTAACTGGTTCTTCCAGAAAGCGTAGTTACTCACCTGTAACAGGTGTTCTCCAGGGACAGCAGGAATCAGTCCTCACTTATGGGTGATGTCGGCACCGACGAAGCCCACATGGAGCAATTCCCCAGCTTTCAAAGAAAGCCTTTGGGATTGCTGCCACGCATGCATGGTCCTCTTCCCACCCAAAGGTGCCATCTTGCTCAGTCAGGTCCCATAGCTAGAGACCTACTAAACAGATGGCATGGGAAGGACAAAAATAGCAACTCTTCAGGGGAGATGGGAGGGTAGTGAGGACTGATTCCTGCTGTCCCTGGAGAACACTTGTTACAGGTAAGTAACTACGCTTACTCCAGGAACAAGCAGGAAGTCAGTCCTCACTTATGGGACTCCCCAGCTACAGGCTACCAAACCTATAACCCAAAAACGCCTCTGCGAGGCCGTGATCAGAAGCCGATGCCCAAAGGAGCCCGAGTCTTCGGGTCCCTGTGGCGAAGCTCTCGGTAGCCATTGAAGAAGGGTCGGCGGGCAGGAGTTGCTTATACCCTGAACAGATTACGGAGTATAGCCTGGCTGAAGGCGTTGTCCTGGCGAGACTCCCTCTCCAGTGTGACGTGATAAGTGTTCGTGAAGACCAGGTCGCAGCCCGGCAGATGTCCGTCAGAGGCAATGAGTGCAGCAAAGCCAATGAAGCTGTCTTGGCCTGGACGCCATGTACGGTGACTCGCTGAACCAGCGGGGCGCCCGCCTTCGCCTGGCAAAGGCGATGCAGTCCGCCACCCAGATGGAGAGGGTACGCTTGGTGACTGCCTGCCCCAGTCAGTTGGGATCGTAGGCAACGAAGAGCTGATTGGACTTGCGATGAACCTGGGTGTGCTGCAGGTAGAAGGCGAGAGCCCTCTTGCAGTCAAGTGTATGTAAGACCGTCGATACCCGGTCGGCATGAGGTCTCGGGAAGAAGGTTGGCAAGATTATCTCCTGATTGAGATGAAAATCCGAGACAACCTTCGGCAGAAACTTGGGGTGGGTACGGAGAACCACCCTGTTCCCTTAGAACCTGGTGTAGAGAGCCTCAGCCATGAGGGCCTGGAGTTCGCTGACTCGCCGAGCCGAGGTCAGAGCCACCAGGAAGACTACCTTCCAGAGAGGTGCCGAAGTGAGCATGTCGCCATCAGCTCGAAGGGCGGCTGCGTAAGCTGCATAAGCACGATGTTGAGGTCCCACTCTGCCGGAGGAGGTTGGATGGGAGGCTTAGAAAGTAAGAGACCCCGCATGAAGTGGGAGACCAGGAGCTGCCCCGGGGGGTACCCTCGATGGGGTGGTGGTTAGCCGAGATGGCACTCAGGTGTACCCTGACCGAGTTGGACTTCAGCCCCTCCTTCGAGAGGTGGAGGAGGTATTGGAGAACACACCGGAGAGAGCAGGAGAATGGGTCGATCTGGAGCTCAGAGCACCAGAACGAGAAACGCCGGGAGATGCAGCGGGGCTAAGGAGACCCATTCAGCTGCCAGGTTGTAAGGGGCACCGAGGCCAGGTTTGGGTGGAGCACCCGTCCCTCCTCCTATGTTAGCAGGCCTCGGGTTCAGCCTAGGGGGACTGGAGGCTCGGAGGAGAGCAAGAGCAGAAGTGGGAACCAAGACTGTCAAGGCCATGAACGAGCCACGAGAATCATGGAAGCTCGATCCCGCTGGACCTTGTGCAGGGTCCTCGCAATGAGAGGAGTGGGGGGGGGGGGGGAGGCGTAAAGGAGTCCAGAGACCCAACTCAGGAGGAACACATCCGGAGCCACTCTGCTCGGGTGTGGAACTGGTCCACAGGATCGGGGAAGCTGTGCGTTCACCAGACTGGTGAACAGGTCCATGGACAGAGTCCCCCACCAATGGAACAAGGTGGGACTTGGAGTAATTGACCAAGAAACTGAGGCATTCGAGGAGGAAGATCATGCGCGATGCCGCAAGGCAAGCTTCCTCGGTCGATGTCCCCGTGATGAGCCAGTCGTCTAGGTAAGGAAAAACAGGTATGCCCTGCCGCCGGAGATAGGCGGCGGCTGCAGAAAGACACTTGGTGAAGACCTGCGGGGCAGACGCAAGCCCAAAGGGGAGCACCCTGTACTAGTAGTGCTCTCCCTGCATCCTGAAGTGCAGGTATTGCCTGTGCTGGGGGTGGACCAGAATGTGGGTGTAAGCGTCCCTGAGTTCCAAGGAGCATAGCCAATCGCCCTGCTGGAGGAAGGGCAGCAGGACACCAAGCAATAGCATTTTGAACTTCTCCTAAACTTGTTTAGGTTCCTGAGATTGAGGATGGGGCGTAGGCCCCCTGTCTTCTTCGGAACGAGGAAGTATCGGAGAGTAGAACCCTCGACCTTGGAGGTGTGGCGGTACCCTTTCAACCGCCTGCTGGCCAAGGAGGTTGGTCAGCTTCTGTTGAAAAAAAGCCTGGTGCGAGGGAGCTGAGAAGGCTCAGCTGAGGAGAAGGAAGTAGGGAGAATGTCTAGATAAAGACGGTATCCGTCCCGGACCACCCTGAGGACCCATGCGTCCGACGTGATTGATGCCTATTGGGGCACGAAAAGGGACAGGCGTCCCCCCAAAGGCAGAAGCCCTGCCAGGGGGTGAGAGGCTAAGCCATCAGCATCAAAACTGCTGTATGGGTTGAGGTGGTGCTGGTAGTTGGGCTTTAGGCCCTTTAGGCTTGCAATGGCCTTGTGCACCACCCTTACCCTGCGTGCCTTTGGGCTGAGTGGGGGTGTGTGGGTAGGGTGGATATCCCCAGTAGGGGAGCCCATTACTCCGGAAGAACGGCTTTTTCGTGGCGGCTTCTACCGTGGGAGAGAAGAGGTCTTACTCTGTTTCAATTTCGGTGGCCTTACCCTCCATGGGTTTGCTGAATAGTTGTTCACTTAGGCAGGGGACATCCAGGAGTTTCTCCTGGACCCACTGCTCCAGGTTCGAGGACTGGAGACATGCCTGGCGCCGAGCCCCGATGCCGGCTGCCACTATTCGGGCAGAGGATTCAAACCCATCATAAGCGGCACGGGAGAGGTACTTCGAGCAATCCGCTACCGACCTCAGGAGGGGGTCTGGAACCTGAGAAGGTGTTCACCCCCAAGACTTGCAGAAAATCCGCCGAGCTCTATGGCGAGGTCGTGCAGGAACATGCCCATGTACAGCTGATAGGCCTGAATATGGCATGTCAGCATGGACCCTTGATAGGTCTTGCGCCCCAGGGCATCGAGGGCCCTGGACTCCCTGCCCGGTGGGATCGAAGAATGTGACTTCGGGCTCTTTTGCTTCCGCATCGCTGATTCAACTACCATGGAGGTGTGCGGGAGCTGGGTCTTTCTGAACCTCAGACCGCGCTGGACCCTATATATGGCATCGAGGTGTTTGCTCACAATGTGGATCGAGGCCAGCGCCTCCCACATGCGGAGGAGCAGCCGGGACAGAATAAGATGTACTGGGACCGTACGAGACTCTAAGGGCGGGGACTCATACAGTAAGATACCGAGTTCCTCCACCCTCAGCTCTTCCTCAGCCTGCGTGGCCAGCTTGAGGGCCCACACCATGTCTTGCACGAACACCAGAAAAGACATGTCCTCAGGAGGCGCTCTGGGAGGTGGGTGGGGACAGGTCAGAGGGAATGTCCCTGTGAACGCAGGTCTCCGGGGAGGTATCCCCATCCGACTCCCAGCCCAAGAGATCCGAAAGGGAGTCCGAAACAGGCTGGTCGCCCTGTCCAGAAGCCGAGGCCCGCTTGGAACTGGAGGCTTTGGAAGGAGTGGGATGGCGAATGAGACTGGTGCCAAGGACCCTCACGAGGCCCATGGCTCTTGGGGGTTTCCAGGGCAGGTTTAGGTACCTCCCTCGGGGGGACCTTGGTCTCGAGGCGCGGGCCAGTTGTGCTGGGCAGAAACACCTGCTGGGCAGCTAAGAAGGCAGACATGCTGTGCTCTAGTGCCAGCATTTGGGACTCCCACGCGGATGTGGGTCCCTATGACACCGACATCGGGGTTACCGGGTCTGGCGTGGAAGAGGAAAGGGGGTCCTCACCGGGACGACCCTCAGGAGACCGGGTGCCATCGCTGGAGGCCTCCGTGTCTGTATGAGGTACCTTTCAAGGCCGCTCCTTGTCAGACTCTTGGGAACGCCGGGGAAGGCTAAGTGATCAAGCGCGGGAGCGTTCACGCTTGTTCGGAACCCCGATAGTGACTTTGAGGTCTCCTTCTTGCACCTCTCCACCTCAGGGGACCTCTGATCGGAGTGCCACCTGGAAAGCGGAGCCACATCAGAGGATCCTGCAAGTGGAGGGAGTGCTGAGGATGCTCCCGGAGATTCCGGGGCTGCCTTACAGAAAATGTCGTCGGACTTCTGCTTACGACTTAGCAAGTCCTTGGTGGACATTTTGTTACAGAGAGAGCAGAGCTCCAGGTTATGGTCAGCCCCCAGAACTGGAAACAGCAGTCATGGGTATCTGTGAAGGGCATGTTCTTGGAGATCTGTCACATTTTTTAAAACCGGTGGACATCGGGGCAAAAAGGGACCCTGCTAGGTCGAAGACCCTCGAGGCCAGTGATTTAAAAGGGTGTGAAAAGGCCCGGAAAGAAAAATCTTTCCAAAAAAAATAATAAACTAGAATAAGGAAAAGGGAGCGAAGGGAAGGACGGAAGAGGACCCTTGCTACTGGAAAAGAGAGGGCCAGAGGCCAAAAAAGAAAACACTTTTTCGAAGGGACGAGGACATGTGTCCGAAGGGCTCCACGGATAAAGCACAGTTACTTACCTGTAACAGGTGATCTCTGGGAACAGCAGGAATAAGTTTTCACATATGGGTACGTCGGTACCGACGGAGCCTGCGCAGGAACGCTCCCCAGCGTCCAAAAAAGAATGCTTTTGGGAGCATCCCACACGCATGCGCGCTGCCTTCCCGCCATTCTACTTCCCTCACAACAGTTGAGTTTGTAGCTGAGATCGAAGGAGGGAAGTAGACAAATTAGAAGAGAGAAAGAAAGAGAGAGAGAACAACTCCTAGGGGAGGTGGGTGGGTTGTGAAGACTTATTCCTGCTGTTCCCAGAGATCACCTGTTACAGGTAAGTAACTGTGCTATCTCCAGCAACAAGCAGGAATTAGTCTTCACATATGGGGACTCCCAAGCTAAAAATGCTTGGAGAGGCCCAGCATGTTGCAAATCTAATGGATGAGCCATGCTTCCTCCCGAGGACCTCCGGCATCGAAAGGGATGGAGGGTAGGAGTTGAACTAACAGTGTAAAAAGGGGTGCTGTGGAACAGCTGGATTAAACAAGGTATCCGAAAAGGTGTCCTTGTGTAGAAAGTAAGGGATAGGAGTCCCAATTCTTGAAAAAGGATTTTATCCAAGGATTGCAAAACTATACATATGGGGAGGTTAAAATGGATCTGTTGTAAGAACCATCACATTGTCCTCATATGGAGTTCCCTTACTGTGAGGAGTAAAGGAAATACAATTTGCAATACAGATGGAGAAGAGAAATATTAATGTCTAGAACTAACCCCAGGGGAACAGGGGAGTTTTATAAGAAGTTGGGACCTTGGAGAGAAGCTAAGCTTCCGAATAGACCAAAGTCTGAAATATTTCTGACCCTAGAGAGGGATGCTGTCTAGGGAAAGAAAAGACAAAAACTGACTGGTCTGGATCAAAAGGTTACAAGACCTTTACAGAAAAAGAGGATGGGTTTCTTGAACCCCTTTATCCAGACGAAAAATTGTACTGGGCAGTTTAGCCCCCAAGTTCTGAAGATCAGTGACGTGTGTCGCATAAGTGATGGCACTTAGGCTAACAACTGCACATAGAGAGCTTCAGATATAAGGTAACCTGATTCAAGCAGAAGAAAAGGTTACGTTAAAAGAAGGAGTTTCCTAATTTTACCAGATAAATTGGATGTCCATTTAAGAATACCATGGTATGCTGAAAGCATTGATATGGACAGTACAATATTTCAAGGTCAGATTGTATAAAGTGATCTGACTAACAAGAAGGGTCACAGCCCTCTTGAGGAAAGTCAGTGAATTATTATTAATGAATTAGTGTAAGAATCATGTGCAAGGTTACATGGAAACCAGTAGGATGTTTCTTACTTGTGACAAAAAGTCTAAGGGGCTTGTTTACAAAGCCGCGGTAGTCTAAGTCTTAAAAAGACTAGTCCTCAGATGACCAGTTCTTGAGACGTGCATGAAGGAGTGCAAAGGAGATCCTAGGATAAAAGATCTGGGTCCTTCATAACTTCAGAAAAAGTTGGAAGAAAAGAACGCAACATAAGGAAATACCATGCTTCCCTCCTTTTGAGGGCAGTATGAGTATTATGCGTTCTTTACTTCTTATTGACTTCAATGAGATATTGGAAAGTAGAAAAAATTGCAATAGATAAAGATCAACTGCAATGATTAGGAATGCATCCCTGTTGTAGTTCTTTTGAAGACATAGAACAACTCAGGGAGTGGTGCCATTCCTTTACTTTCGAAGTCGTCTAGGCCCTGGTTCCTTTTCCTTAAAAGAATTTTAAGGAAGATAACAAAAAATAGGAACCAACAGTCATGGGCGCATGACTGGGTAGAGGCCACCAGTTACAGGTTCTTTAACCACCTGGAAGCTACCTGCCAGGAGCGGACTCTGATGCTCTCTGACAAAGGCCCATAGTTGCAGAGCTTCCTTGCATGGTTGCAGAGAGCATGCTGTAGGCTGCTTATGAGAGCCCTGGCTGTTAGATAGCCAGTGTGCAACCTAATCAATTCTGAAAATATAGAATTGAACATAGCTCAAGATAGTAGACAGGGTTTCTGTCTTAGAATGATAAGTGTACAAGAGGGTTTCGAAAATGTATTTCGGAGCCATCTGTTATAAGGACAGCAGAAAAAAGACTAACAGACATGATTAGGAATGGTAATACTAAATTCTTGTCTGATAAGCTGTCATAAAAATAATATTTGAGAGGTCAACTCAAAACTACGCAGGCAGCGTGGAAGAGGCAGAAATCCATGTGAGCTATCTGTTTAAGAAGCTCATATAACCCACTTGGTGGGTTATTTCCGTTATGGAGGGTTTTAGAAGCCGTCTGAGTTGACTATGCTCAAATGGATAGAATAATCTGGTAGTAGTTTTCAGAATGCTGTTTTGCATCCTGTAAAAACCCCAGTGCAGAAGGACCCAAAAGGGGAAAAAACTCTGTATTGGAAGATTTACTGGAGTAGGAACTCCTATAGCTTCAGGAGAAGCTCTCCAGTTGAATAATATTCCTGTTAGAGACTGGATGTCCAGACTATCGGATAGAAAGTAATACAGAGTTGAAAAACTTACTATATAGTAAGTATTATAGTTAAAGTCTTCTGCAACTAAGGTCAAACAGATGAAGTAGTGCTCATCCTGTTAAGTTTCTTGATTTTTCTTCCCATATATTTGTTTTGGGGTTTTGTTTGTTTTTTTTTAAATAAGGAAGTAGAAACTGGTGACCAGTAGGCATGAGATATCTCCGTAACTCTTGACTAGAAGGGTGGACTTCTGTTGAAGAAGAGATTCATTCCTAGAATTTAGTAGTGTTGTCTCAGCAAGGATGAGATCTAACCAGAATGACCCTTTCAATAGAAAGAGAAATCTAGAGGTTGTGAACCTCATACAGGAAGGAAAAGAATTCAGAAACCCTGAATTATTGGGTTTGCTGAGCCTGTTGAGGTTTCTGTTTCCTTAGCCTGGTTTGATGTTGTCCCTGTTGAGAAACATCTGTCTGAAAGGTAGAAGATGGATAAAACTTTTTCCCCTTAGATGAAGAAAGTTTTTTAGAAGATTTACTATTGGCTGGGACAGTCTTGACATCCTCTGAGGGTAGGATTATCAGTATTTAACTGACTAGCCTGAAATAGACAATCCTTGTTGAAGAGATGTTCTCCAGTACAAGGACTATTCCCCAGCTTTTCTTGTACCCATTTATCCAAGTCTGAAGCTTGGAGCCAGGCTATGCGTCATGCTCCTATGGCTATAGCAGAAGATCTGCTGATAGATTCAAAAGAATCCAGGGAAGCACGATAAAGGAATGTAGAGATATCATGAGCATGATTGACTAGTGATAAATAGTCTGCTCTTTTATGTTCCTGAAGGAAAGGGTTCAAAAGTTTTAAACTTTTTGCAACCTCTTCCAAAGAGGATCCCATATAGAAAATATATGAAATGATTCTTGCTGAAAGCATAGATGCTTGGAAGCATCGACGCCCAAAAGCATCTAAGGTCCTAGACCCACGACCTGGCGGATAAGAGGAGTGCTTTTTTGCACTCTTAACACGCCTCATTGATGATTCTACTACTATAGAATGATGAGGGAGTTGAGTCTTTTGAAAACCTGGAGAAGGTGGCACTTTATAGATAGTGTCAATTCTCTTGGAATGTGAGGATACCGCTAAGGGAGTTTCCCACATTCTTAATAACAGATCCTGTAGGATCTGATGTAAAGGAAGCATGATTGCCTCCTCTGGAAACCAGGGGGATTGCAGAATTTCTGAATCCCTTGGTATAGACTCTTTCCCAGGTATAGAGATGGCAAGTATTCTTGCCATATCAAGCAGGAAAGCTTGAAAAGAGATCTCCTCCAAGAGGAACCCTCTGAAATGAGGAGTATAAGCTGAAACTGTTGAAAGTTCAGCTGCGGTACCGATGGATGCATCACCGACATCGGGCTTAGAAGACCGGGAAAGATGAAGCATCGGATTCTCTTTAAAGAGATGTGTTTGGTACCCCTCGATGTCGGTACCGAGACGAGTCGGTACCGAATCCTCCAGGCTAGATAGCGATTCCAGGCTCGGCATCGAAGGAAGCGAGCCTGTAGGAGGAGGTATCGAAGGCATCGATGCCGGTACCGATGTCGATACCCGCATCTGCACCAATGCCCAATCCGGCACCGGCAGTAACGCCGATGTCGGTACGCGTACCGACACCGACACCGGTGCCAGCACCGAAGCCGATACCGGCAGTCGAAGAACGGTCTGCGGCGACTCTAGCGGTACCGAAGTAGCTGAGAGATTCGCCAGACTACGTTCGATGGCGAGGAGTCTTTCATCCAACATCATAGCCGATGCCGGGGTATCGGTACCGCTCGAAGCGGTCCAGACCACCGAGCATGGCACAGGTGCATCCACGGAGGTAAAAACCTCGGGAGCAACCTGAGATCCCGATAATGCTTTGGAGGCCGAAGACTCCCGCTGGGATTGAGCCATAGTGTCCTCGAGGGCAAGGCCAGAGGCATCTCGATGCATAGAAAGAGATCTACCTCTCGAGGACTGGCTAGTCTTAACAGACTGTTGTTTGGTTACCTGACCGTGGAAGGAAGAAGAGACTCTGGCTGGTGACATCATGGGGGATGTAGACCCGGTACCGAGCTGTGTTCGGTTCTGAAGAGCTCTTCTGTTGAAACTCCTAGAAGAGAAACACTCTTTAGGACAATGGTCAGGACCTAAATAAGGCAGACACCAAAAATGAGTGTCTATTAACCTAGTTGTACCGCCACACTTTCCACATTTCTTAAAGATAGTGGCTGGCTTTTCCATAATGGAAAGGATAGAGGCCTAGTGGCCAAAAAGAGGTCAGACACTAAACCAGAAAAAATTCTTAGTGAAAAGAAGAAATTTTCCAAGAAAAAGAAAGAAAAGCACAAGCGGTACCGGTGGGCATCGAACAAAGGCAGGCGCGACCACAAAAAATAAAAATAAAAAAGATGAATTTTCTGCGGTGACAAGGACACGTCCTGTCGGCTCTGCGGAAAACGAAGAACTGTTGTGAGGGAAGTAGAATGGCGGGAAGGCAGCACGCATGCGTGTGGGATGCTCCCAAGAGCGTTCTTTTTTGGACGCTGGGGAGCGTTCCCACGCAGGCTCCGTCGGTACCGACTTACCCATATGTGAAGACTAATTCCTGCTTGTTCCTGGAGATAGGGAAACTGAGCAAGATGGCACCTTTGGGCGGGAAGAGGACCACGCATGCGGGCAGCATTCCCAAAGGCTTTCTTTGAAAGCTGGGGAATTGCTTCGCGTGGGCTCTGTCAGTGCCGACATCACCCATAAATGAGGACTGACTTCCTGCTTGTTCCTGAAGAAGTAAAACTATCAACCCTGACAATTTGGCAGCCCATACCCACAAGACCAAAACAGCTCTGTACTTCCTAGGGAGGGTCTTGGACTAATCTAGCAGGATTCCAGGAAAGGAAATTATCGGGTAAGTAAATTTCCCCTTCCTCATCATCCTGCTAGACCAGTCCAGACAAGCAGGAAAAACTTACACTTGCCCTAAAAAGGGCAAGACAAAGACACCACTGCCCCAAAGGTTGAATCCTTTTTGGCCAGCAAATCAAGGCAGTAGTACTTAACAAAGGAACTTAAGAATGACCAAGTGGCTGTCCTGCAGATATCCTCTGTGGATACCAGCCCGGATTTGGCCCAAGAAGAGGCCTGAGCCCTGGTGGAATGCAAATGCAAGCCAGCTGTCACCGGCTTGCACCTCAGTAAATAAGCCAAAAAATAATTTCTCTAATACACCTCACTAGGGTCAATTAGGAGGATGCCTGACCTTTAACAAGGACCTCCAAATAGAACAAACAGTCTGTACGACAATCAAAACCCACATGACACCTTCAGGTAACGATGGAGGACCTGATGGATATCCAGAAAACAGAGATTTGAGTCCTTCCCTGGCATTCATCTGGCAAAAAGGCAAGCAGCAAAACCATCTGGTTCATGTGAAATGCCACAGACTCCAAGAATATGAGGTTCTCTACAGGGCAAGGCTTGAAGTTCTAAAATATAGCACACCAAGCAGATCATCACAAGAAAAATCGCCTTCAAAATCAAGTTCTTCAAGGTGAACTATATACACGACAGACTGACTTAGTCTGACTCAGGATCCCCGGAGTATCCGGATTGTTGATAGCAGGCGAATCTCCATCAGGGTGGATTCTGGACTTGTCTAGCAATGCTCCAGGAAAGGAAATTATAGGTAAGTAAAATTTCCCCTTTCAGAGTGCCTCTGCTAGATCAGTTCAGACCATAGGGCTGTACCAAAGCTACCCCTCCTAGGGTGGGTAGACAGTGCAGTCGATAGCACCTGTGCACTGAAACGGGCTGCCGTATGCGCTTGCACATCCAAGCGACAGTACCGCACAAAGGTAGACAAGGAGGCCCAAGTGGCTTCCCTACAAATGTCGATATGGGCCACTGCGGAGAGCTCTGCCCACGATGCTGCTTGTGCTTGGGTGGAATGCACCTTCAATCCGAGGGGTGCCACCTTGCCTGACAGCAGATAGGCCGAAGAAATGATCTCCTTGAGCCAGCGTTCTAAGGTGGCTTTGGTTGCTGCATATTCCTTCCAGGGCCCCACAAAAAGGACAAACAGATGGTCTGACAGCCGAAAGACATTTGTGACCTCCAAATAATGCATGTGGACTCTGCGCACATCTAATTTCCACAGGTCCTTGTCCTGCCTGGAGCAGAGCTCAGGGGGAAATGCCAGTAAAACCATCTCTTGATTGACCTGGAATGGTGTCAGGACTTTGGGCAAGAAGGAGGGCACCGGACATAAGGAGATGCCCTCTGCTGAAAAGGACAAAAAGGGATCCCGACAAGAAAGAGCCTGAAGCTCAGAGATTCGTTGAGTGGAAGTGACAGTGATGAGGAATACAGTCTTTAAGGTAACATCCTTGAGGGTAGCTCTTTGCAAGGGCTCAAAGAGGCACCCGCCAGTGTCTGCAAAACAATGGAAAGGTGCCAAGGTGGAACAACTGACCACACTGGAGAGCGCAGAGCATGGATGCCTTTAAGGAAGTGACCTACATCCCAATGAGATGTGAGGGACCAACACTGAACCAGCCCCCGAAACACCGACAATGCGGCAATCTGCACTCACAGAGAGTTGTACACTAGTCCCTTCTGGAACCCATCCTGCAAGAAGGCCAACACTGTTGGAATGCGGGTGTGCCAAAGCACTATGGCTCGTTGGGCACACCATTGCTCAAAGATGCACCAGGCGCGCACATAGGCAAGCAATGTGGAGCGGCGATATGCCTTTAACAGCATCACCACTACTGCGGGGGAATACCCCCTGCGCATCAGTTGTCACCTTTCAAGAGCCAAGCCGTAAGCGAGAAGAGATCAGGTTCGTCCATCAGGACAGGTCCCTGACGCAAGAGTCCTCTCTGCGTCCCCAAGAGGAGCGCAGTCGTGACCTGAAGCTGTACTAGGTCCACATAACAAAGACAACGGGGCCAGTTGGGGCCATGAGAATGATCCAGTAAGGGTGACACTCCACATGCCAGAGGACCTTGGGAATCAACGACCATGGAGGGAAGACATAAAGGAGCTGGTTTGCTGACCACAATTGGACCAACGCATCCATGTCCCCGGGTGTCTGCATCTGGTGAAGGCAGGGATCTTGGCATTTGCTGGGGTTGCCAAGAGATCCAGCAACGGAAGGCCCTAACAACACACAAAGCAGTTGAAGGCCCATGAGGCTAGCCCCCACTCGCTCAGGTTGATGTGATGTTGACTGAGGTAGTTGGCCTCAACATTGTCCTCTCCCACGATGTGCTGGGCTGAAAGTGCTTGATGATGATGCTTGGCCCAGGGGAAGAGTAGCTGCGTCTCCTGTGCCACTCCCACACATTTTGTGCTGCCCTAGCGGTTTACATAGGCCACTGCTGTAGCATTGTTGGACATCACTCGCACTGCTCTGCCACAGAGGAGACCCCAAAAATGGCAGAGGGCTAGGCAGATGGCTCATGTTTCTAGGTGACTGATGGGCCAGCCCGCCTCTGCTGGTGACCATGTGCCCTGGGTGGAACGATGGAGACAGTGCGCTCCTCAACTGGAGAGACTGGTATCAGAGGTGACTACAGTCCTGCTGTTCCAGTGGAATCCCCCGCAGCATGTGGACGCACGATGCCCACCAGCGGAGACTGACGCGTACTTCTGGGGACAAGGGTAGCCTGATCTCACACTCCTCCAATAGAGGGGACCAGCGATTCAGTAAAGCGTGCTGCAGAGGTCGCATGTGCGCCCTGGCCCACGGCACCACATCCAAGGTCGCCACCATCACCCCCAGAAGTTGTAGGTAGTCCCATGCTCGAGGAGCTATTGAAACTGGCACAGTTGATGTTGAAAACTGAGCCAGAGCTCCTCCATGAGGGCAACTATGCCCTTGCATGTGTCTAAGTGGGCTCTGAGAAATTCCAAGCTCTGGGACGGAATCAGGCAGCTCTTGGAATAGTTAACCACTCAGCTGAGGTGTTCTAGAAACTGAATCACTCGGCAAATGGAACGTTCGGCATCAGTGTACGTTTATACGTGGATAAGCCAATCATCCAGATAGGGATGGACACAGATGCCATCACATTGGAGAGCTGCACTACCACCATATGACCTTGGAGAAGGTCTATGGGGCAGTCGCCAGGCCAGAGGGAAGGGCACAGAATTGGAAGTGCTTACCCAGCATGGTAAAACAGAGGAAGCGCTGACAGTCCTCGAGGATCGGGATATGCAGATATGCTTCCATGATATCCAATGTCGCCAGAAATTCCCCCGGCCAATGGCCTGGATGACCGCCCGCAGCGTCTCCATATGGAAGCAGGGTGTACACAAACTGTGATTGACCCCCTGCAGATCCAGAATTGGGCAGAAGGCCCTGTCCTTCTTTGGGACCACAAAGTAAACGGAGTAGCGTTCTTGTCTGCATTCTTCTGAGGAGATGGGCACTAACCCCCACAGGAGGAGCAAGTGCTGTAGGGTGTCATGAATCGCTCTGCGCTTGCTCTCAGAGCCGCAGAACGAAATCATAAAGGCATCGTGAATAGGTTGAGTGAGTTTGGGGGTGTAGCAGTGATGGACAACCTCCAACACCCAGGCGTCTGAAGTGATGTGAACCCATTCCTGGTGAAAAAGGTGGAGGGGCCCTCCTATCCGTGGCACCTCGGAATGGGCCCTCGACCCATCAGCACAAGGAGCAAGAGGAGGGCCTGTCAGATTTCTTAGATCCTCTTGCAGCTGACTGCAACAAACGGGCACCACGAATGGACTGTGTGCGACTTCCAGCAGAGCGGTAGGTAGAAGACTGCCAGCTCGCCCGATACTAATGTGAATCGTGGTACTTGGACTGCAAAGAGCCAGTGCCAGAGGATGCCAGATGCAAGGAGGAAGTCTTAGATTTATCCTCTGGCAGCCACTGCAGCTTGGCCTCACCCAGGTCTTTCACTAGCTTCTCCAAATCCTCTGCAAAGAGGAGGCCACTCTTAAAAGGCAGGTTGGCCAGATGCACCTTTGATGCTGCATCTGCTGACCAATTCCAGAGCCAGAGTTATCTCTGGGCCTAATTAGCCACTGGCACAACACATGCTGCCAACTGAAGCATGTCGTAGAAGCCATCAACCACGAAAGCAGCCATGGACTCCAGGCAGGCTGACTATGAATCCTCCGGCAAGAGCTGTATCCAGCAGAGTAAGGCTCCGGCCGCCAATCTGCCACACGCTGAGGTCTGCACTGCCAGGAGAGATGCTGAAAAAGCCATCTTCAGTAGGTTTTCCACCTTGCAATTCTGAGGGTTCTGAAGAGCTGCACCCGCTTCCACCGTGATCATAGTCTTCTTGGTCACCGCCGTAACCAGGGAGTCTACCTTCAGATAAAAAATAGTTACTCATCTGTAACAGGTGATCTCCGGGAACAGCAGGAATTCAGTCTTCACATATGGGATCCGTCAGTACCGATGGAGCCCGCGTGGGAACACTCCCCAGTGTCCAATAGGAAAGCTTTTGGGAGCATCCCACTGCGCCTGCATAGCTGCCTTCCTGCCTTTCCGCTCTACCTCCTCAGTTGAGTTTGTAGCTGAGATAAAAGAAGAGAAGGAGAAGAAGGGGAAAAGTACAACTCCTAGGAGAGGAGGGTGGGTTGCGAAGACTAAATTCCTGCTGTTCCCGGAGATCACCTGTTACAGATGAGTAACTATGCTATCTCCAGGAACAAGCAGGAATGTAGTCTTCACATATGGGACTCCCTAGCTTGGAGATGTCAGAGAGATGACCTCAGAGTGAGCTGTAGAACACAGGCCTAAGTAGTAGGTCATATATCCTCCAAGGGTGTCTGGTATCGAAACCTGGGGGGGGGGGGGGGGGAGGAGTTGATCTAAGTCTGAAAGAGATGCTGGAGAACAGCTTGGCCAAACAAGGCATCCCAGCGGGAATCCTTGTCTAGGGAATAGTGATCAGCAAAGGTATGGATAGAGGACCAGGTTGCTGCCTTGCATATCTCATCAATCGCTACAGAGCGTAGATTTGCCATGGAGGTAGCCATTGCCCGAACATTATGTGCAGTGACGTGACCCTCAAGAGAGATTCCTGCACTCTCGTAAGCAAAGAAGATACAGTCTGCTATCCATCTGGAGAGAGTTTGCTTGGATACGGGTAGCCCTAGGTGACTCGAGTCAAAAGTGATGAAAAGTTGGGAAGCTTTTCTGTGCTCCCGAGTTCTCTGGAAATAAAAGGCCAAAGCATGTTTGCAATCCAGAGTGTGAAGGGTTACTTCTGCCCTAGAGGAATGAGGTCTAGGGAAAAAAACAGGAAGATAAACCGACTGGTTTAAGTGGAAGGGCGAGACCACCTTTGGCATAAAGTGAGGATGAGTCCTAAGGACTACCTTATCATGGTGGAATCGTGTATAAGGACGATCAGCCACTAAAGCCTGAAGTTCACTAATGTGTCTTGCTGAAGTGAGGGCAATAAGGAAGGTGACCTTCTAGGTGAGAAACCTCAGAGAAGTAGTGGCTAGAGATTCAAAGGGCGGCTTCATAAGCTGTCCTAAAACAACACTGAGATCCCATGCTACTGGGGGTGGCTTAATGGGGGGCTTAGTTAATGGAAGACCTCTCATGAAGCGTGCTACAAGCTGCTGAGAAGAGATGGGTTGACCATCTAAGGGCATGTGAGAAGCCGCAATGGCACTTAGGTGGACTCTTACCAAATTGGTTTTGAGTTCAGAAGAAGAGAGGTGGAGAAGATATTCAAGTAATACATCCACTGGATCTGAGAAGGGGTTAAGACCCCCTTCTGAACACCAGAGAGAGAATCTACGGCACTTGAAGTCATAGGGGCGCCTTGTGGAAGGTTTCCAAGAAGCTAAAAGGATAGCTTTCACTTGTTGAGAGAGGTTGATGTCCTGGAAGGCTATACCTTCAGCAGCCATGCTGTAAGAATAAGGACTGCAGACTGGGATGCAGCAGTGTCCCATCCTCCTGTGAGAGGAGATCTGGAGCAGAACCCAAATCTACTGGTTGAACTTGAGAGAGGCATAAAAGCATAGGATACCATGGTTGTCGTGGCCAACATGGGGCTATAAGAATCATGTAGCCCCTGTCTCTCTAGAGTTTGAAAAAAGTTTTGGGGATGAGGGGAATGGGAGGGAAGGCATATAGGAAGCCTTGACCCCAGTGAAGGTGAAAGGCATCTACCCCTGGGTTGTTCTGAGCAGGCGTTCTGCAGCAGAAGCGGGGAAGTTTGGCATTCTGAGGACTTGCGAACAGGTCTATGTCTGGGGTTCCCCAGATCTGAAAAATGTGAGCAACCTTGTCTGCATGGAGAGACCACTCGTGGGGTAGCAGGACTCGACTGAGATTGTCCACCAAGAGATTCTGCTTGCCTGGAAGATACACCACAAGTAGGTGGATCTGATGCTGTATGGCGAAGAACCACAGGTGTAGGGCTTTGTTGCAAAGTGTCCAAGAGCCCGTTCCGCCCTGCTTGTTCAGGTAGAATATGGCTACCCGATTGTCCGTCTGGACTAGAACTGTGTGGAAGCGAAGGTGGTCCTGGAACATCCTAAGAACACTGTAAATGGCTCTAAATTCCAGTAGATTTATGTGGAGTAGTGACTCCTGATGAGACCAAAGACCCTGAGTGGAGAGATTGTCCAGATAAGCACCCCAGCCCAATTTGGACCCATCCGTTGTCAGGGTACATTGATGTGGAGGCATCTGAAAAGGTGACCCTATGAGAAGGTTTTCTGAGGATTGCCACCACTGTAGAGACGAGATGATATGTGTAGAGAGCATTATTCTGTCTCCTAGGTGACTGGATGCCTGAGACCACTGGAAAGCCAGGGTCCATTGAGCTGCACGCATATGCAGACGAACGTATGGAACAACATCTACAGTAGATACCATATGGCCCAGGAGTTGCAGCATTTCTCGAGCAGTGAGAAAGGACTTGAGGCCTGCCTGAGATGCAAGCTGAATGAGATGAGCACAGCAGGTTTGGGGCAGAAAAACTCTTGATTGTTGAGTATTTAGGAGAGCCCCTATGAATTCTAGAGTTTGAGAGGGAATGAGTTGGGACTTTGGAAGATTTATTACAAATCCTAAGTGTTGCAGCACCTGCATGGTGTGTGAGAGGGAAAGCTTGGCCTCTAGAGATTTATTTTATTTATTTACATTCTCTTATATACCATGCTATTCTGCATCAGTGCGGTTTACATTGAACAAACTGAAATTACATTGAACAGGGCATTATAACTTGGAGATAACTATTTTACAGGGAACATGGGCTATGGAGGGTTAAGTGGCTTGCCCAAGACCACAAGGAGCACCTGTGGGACTAGAAACCCCAGTCCTTCCGGCCCAAGGTTGCTGTCCTCTAGTGGGATTTGAACCCCCAACCTTCCGACCTGAAGTACCTTGCCCCAACCACTAGGCCACTCCTCCAGATGTACTTGCTTGAATGAGCCAGTCGTCTAAGTAGGGGAAGACAAATATCCCTAGAGTCCTTAGGAATGCAGCTACTACTGCCATGCACTTTGTAAATACTATTGGGGCAGAGGCAAGGCCAAAAGGCAGGACTCTGTATTGATAATGTTTCCCCTGGAACAGGAAATGCAGGATCCTTCTGTGTTCTGCGTGAATAAGAATGTGAGTATACGCGTCCTTTAGATCTAGAGAACAGTGACAATCCTGACTCTGGAGATAGGGGAGAAGAGTACCTAGGGAAATCATCTTGAATTTCTCCCGAAGTAGATACTTGTTCAGTTCTCTGAGGTCCAGAATGGGCCTGTATCCTCCTGTCTTCTTTGGAATGAGGAAGTAAAGAGAATAGAAGCCCAGACCTTGCTGGGAGAGTGGCACCTCTTCTATTGCACCCTGTGAGAGAAGGGAGGTGACCTCCTGCAACAACAGAGCAGTGAGAGGGGCTTGACAAGAGAACTCTCTTGGAGGAGACCGGGGGGTAGACTTCGGAAATGAAGTTTGCACCCTTCTCGTACTATGGAGAGAGTCCAGTGCTCTGATGTTACGAGATGCCACCTGTGGGCAAAGTGACATAGTCTGCCTGGAATGTGGATGGGATCTGGAATCTCCAGAGGCAGGATGGCTATGTTCTCCAGAAAGGAGTCAAAGACCTGAGGTTGGGTCTGCTGAGATGGTTGAGACCTGGGAGTCTGAGCCTTTCTCTGCTGTTTTGGTTGCTGCTGCCCCTTCTGGGGAGCATGGATGGGACAGTGCACCGCAGGGGTGTAAAAAGGGTAGTACTTCTTTTTCTTATTGAAAAAGGGTTTCTTTGATGTCTTTTTCTTAGCTGGGTTGGCAGTAGATCCAGAAAGTCTATTAAGAGTGGTGTTCTCAGATTCTAGCTGAGAAGCTTTATCCTGCCAGTCCTTGCCAAAAAAGGTTTTCACCCGTGCAAGGTATATTACCCAACTTATTTTGAACCCACTGTTCAAGATCAGATACTTGGAGCCAAGCAATCCTGTGTGCACCAATGCATATAGCTGAAGTTCTGCTGATGCATTCAAAACAGTCGAAAGTTGCCCTGTTAACAAATTTTGAAACATTTTGGGCATGCTTTACCAGGGTGAGATAATCAGCTCTCTTGTCATCAGGGAGAAGAGGAGCCATCAACTCCAAATCCTTAGCCACCTCCCTAAGGAACATACCCATATAGAGTATGTAGGAACTGATTCTGGCCGATAACATGGAGGCCTGAAAACATCAATGACCAACAGCAAAGGTTCTCGATTCCCTGCCTGGAGGGCTCAAGGAATGTGTCTTAGCACTTTTTATTTGACGCATTGCCGATTCCACCACCATGGAATGGTGTGGTAATTGCGTCGTCTGGAAGTCGGGACACTCCAGTACCCAGTACATTATATTGAGTCATCGAGTATGTGGAGAGATGGTTAGGGGTGTCTCCCACATACGAAGCATAAGGTCGTGAAGTATTCGATGAATAGGGAGAGTAGCAGCTTCCTTTGGGGCTGCAGGGTATTGAAGGATTTCAAGCTCTTCAGCCATAGGTTCTTTCTCCAAAGTCACCATTATGGACAGACCCCGAGCAACATCGCAAAATACATGGAAAGACATGTCCTTCGGAGAGGACATGCGATGTTGAGAGGACAGAGATGGATCCTCCGGGAGAGTTCTCATTTCCCGGGTACCGGCCGATTCGTCATCCAATGAATCGGAGTCGGAAGACTTGAAGTATTGACGAGCAGGGTGCTCGGGCACAATGTTGTAATGATTGTGTTATGTCCCATTCGGTGTTACAACTTTGTTATCTTGCTCACTTTGACATAATTTAGTGAGTAGTAACGTTTGGTTGTTTTAACAACCCGGTTTGCCTTTGAATCTGCTTTCAGTGATGGCTCTACAAACATGAGTGGTGTTTTTTCAAGATAGTTTTTATAATGTGAATATGACACGTGATACATATATCATATTTCAAAATTTTAACACTCATGTGTGACCCATTGTTTAGTGTCCTTTTAAATGCATTTGTTCAATGTTACTTAGTAGCTATTATATGTATCAAGTTTCTTCTTTGTTGTTTTATCATTGTACATTAGAAATTATTCATTAATTATTAATTATTTTTTATTTTGTAATTTTTTATTTTTCTAACTGGGTTTTATGGGTTTCCATTGATTTTAATATGTATGTTGGTGTTTTTAATTGTTTTATTCTTTTATCTATTGTAGAGGACAATAACCCCTGAAGAAGGCCTCCCGGCTAAAACACTTGTCGGGTTGATCTCATAGGCTTGAATAAAGATCTCTTTCGATGGTTGGGCTCTTGTCCTGCTTTTTCTGTTCCTGCTGACACTGCAGGAAGGGTGTCCTCCTTGTTCTGGAGGGAAGGGAAAGGCTCTGGAGGTTCTCCTGATGCCTACCAAGATAGGGTGAGAGATTGATGGGGCCTGAGCAGTTCCAGACATATCTAGGATGTACAGCTCACCAGTAATCTGGACAATCAATGTGGGAATCTCTTCCTGGCGGCAGAGACACATCACCCACAAGTTGTTGTCGTCATCTACTGGGGAAAGCTCCCCACCATCCACATTGGATGCACTTGTAGGGGTTTAAGTACTTGTAGAGGTAGAGGTTAAGTATGATACATTTGGGATTTAGTATGATAGATTTGCTTTTAATTTTTAAGTGCTAAGGATTAATAATGTTCCTGATTCATAATCACTTACTGGCTGCCCTGAATCTCACAAAATAGTTAAAGCACAGTCATTCTGCTATAACATGTGAGCCAAGAATACAGGCCTTAGCAAAAAGAGATCCAGCACCGGAAAGAACCATATAAGGAGATATCATGAGCCTTGTGAGGTGCCCGTTTGGGCTGGAGAGTCTAGACTAGGACCTGCAAGGGGATATCAGATATAGGCCTGTAAGGTCTATGTGTCAAGAAATGCATACACAGGAAACCACAAAGCTACCAACATATATGCTGGGCCCGGCTCTGAAGAAAGCAGATTAGCTGGATCATGGTGAGTATGGGAAGAGGGGGGCCAGGGGGATTTTGCAACAGGAACTAAGGGGAGTAAAGGGTAATAATAGGAAATAAGGTAGGGGAGGGGGAAGAACACAAAGGAATAGCTCTGGGGACTGGACTGTATGTAAAAATGCGGAGAGAAAAAAGGTATAAATTGTAATATGCTTTCTATATTCGAATGGGGAGAGTTGCATTCTTGAGGTGCCTAGTGCCCGATAGAACTCTCTTCCCCACTTCGCTGCCTGTATTTGGTCATCAGTTATCTAATAAACAGAGACTCTGATTGCACCTGTACTGACTTTTCGGATCTGATCATTTCAGGTAATAATAATAATTATACTAATTAGGTGGTGGTCTATTTTTGTACGAAACAGGGCCGTACAAAATGGTGCCCAACGCCCGGGATTGGCCTACGGTGGGTCTTTATGGCCAAGATATAAATTTAAAGATTTGGATTCCCCTCAAGAAAAAGAGGGAGGTACGTAAAGATTTGGATTCCCCTCAAAAGGTTGAGGGAGGTGTGTTCCCGGTGCTGAGTGAAGACCGGAGAAGAAGTGAGTGATTGATTCCCTAGGATGACGGCGGCCTGTAATGATGGCGTCGTGAGTATATTTTTAACCAAGCTTGGTATGTGTTGTTTATATTTTGTTGTTGTTATATGCTTATAGTGTAAGAATAATTTGCTGTTATAAACTGGGACTGCTGGGGGATTTTCTTCTGGTGATGGACGCATTACCTAGAGGAAACTCTCGATGAGCAGTCTTTCTTGTTTGTTTAAATAAAGGATTTATTCAGTGTGACAGGAGTTGAAGTTCAGAACTCGGTGAAGTATTTTTTCCTCTGTAATTAGCTTGCTAGCTTTCTAGGTACGGAAATGACACTGAAAAAAAAAACTGTTTTTAGAAAAACTTAGGGACCTGATTCTGTTCTATGTGTGATAGTTATAATTGTTGTGAATGAATGGGAAGATCTTCCATGCTTTTGATATATGATTATTGTTTTGTGGTATATTCTGGAAACAAAATTAGTAATAGAGGAACAATAACAGCTATGATATCTGCAGAGTGTGATTCAAAAGTTACTTTGCTTTTGAAGCAAAAATTACCAGTGCAGCCGTTTCCCTTCTGGAAGTTCTGTATAACACTCACGCAATCAACGCTTTCTTAATTAGATTTTATGATCTCTGAAATTGAACTGCTTAGAATTCTTTGCTACTGGTGCAACAGAAGAAAACTGTTTCCTTTTTCCATTTGACCTTCAAAGTAGAGATTAAGATCCCTGCAGGATTATGTGGTATTCTGAGCAGATTGCAACTTGAGAATGATTTAAATCCTGAATGAATAAAATGTTAACCATGTTTGGATTTTGTTCTGATTGTATTAAGCAAAATTAAAAGTTAAACAGGGATTTTATATATTGTGGCAAGGTCGAGGTTAGCTGTAACTCTCAGTGATTGAAATAACTTAAAAAAAAGGGAAGTGTTTGCATTCTAGATGTCCACCAGTCTTTTCATGAAAGAGTATCAGTTTCGCTTCCCCGAACTGTAAGAATTACTGTGTAAGTCTTTTGAATTTCAGTTCCAGGAGTTCTGTCTTTAGTTGCGGTTTAGAATGAGCACATATATCCATTCAAAACTACACCAATTAAGTTAGTGGGACTGAGACACTGTTTAACAATCTAAATTTATATTTTCTGCCTCCCATTTGTTTGACTTTTAACAATTGTTTTAGAAGCAGGATTAGCTGTTGTGTGCGAGCAGCAATCCCAGAAAGCAATCCAAGAAAGGAAAGGGGGAGGGGAAACAGCATTCTCTCTTTTGTTTGTACCTGTAGAATTTCAGGCAACTGAATTGGTGGAGCGAGTGACAGACATTCTGATAAGAAGTTATTCAGATCTAATGCAGCACACACCTGTGGACAACAGCGACCCCTACTGCAACTACATAATGCTGACTTTTGTGTGACCTTTTGAACTGGTTCAAGCTTGATGAAATTTATATAGAATGGTATAATGGTATAAACATTATGGTGTGTTCTCTCATTCTTCTCTCTATGAAGATTGGATAGTGTTTGCTGCATTGTTTTTTAAATGCTGTCATGTATCAAAGTTTCACTGCTGTTGTACTTAATCCTTTTTATGCCTGGAAGCTAGTGTATCAGGCTGTATTTCTGCTCTTTTCTAAGCCATGCTTTAAGCTTACCTCTTTAGGGCTACTTTTGAATATGTGATCCAGCTCACCATTGTCACCGTTACTTCCCCCTTTGTTGCCCACTTGAATGATACTGACACTTGGACTCTTGAAGGTTTCTTCAACTGTCACCTCTGCTTGATCTACTTCCTTCCTGTATGAACTGTTGCTGACCAGATAATTGCTGCCAAACCTGCTCCTTGGGACACCATCTGTTTCCTTCATCCTGATGGACAATTAGTCTTACTTCTGCGTGTTCACAGTACAACGCACATCTCCAAAGAGGTTCTCAATCAAACCCTGCCTTGAACTGAATTCTTATCGGACCATTCTACTGAACTTTTTGATACCCTTGTGTCCTCCATTGCTATTACACGTAGGTTAGATGCTGGACTTCCTTGATACCCCTGCCATAACTGCTGGACTTGGTATGGCTATCTGCCGTCTACAATGCTTACTGTATGTTCAAATGAAAGCTGTTATTGATTCTATAACTAAGTTGTCAGAGTCCCTAGAGCAGAATACACAAATGACTCTGCAAAATAGACAAGCCCTAGATTTGCTCCTTGCTTCTGAATGAGGCCTTTTGTTCTTTTATTAATGCCACTATCTGTTGTATAGTCATAGCGAATCATTCAGTGTTTTGTGCTTAATGCTATGGATCTTATGCAGCCGTCCCCATGTCAGACTATTCAGACCTGGATTTCTCCCATTCCCCAGCCGAATAAAAAAAAATAAATAAAAAAATGGGGAGTTGTAGGGGTTTAAGTACTTGTAGAGGTAGAGGTTAAGTATGATACATTTGGGATTTAGTATGATAGATTTGCTTTTAATTTTTAAGTGCTAAGGATTAATAATGTTCCTGATTCATAATCACTTACTGGCTGCCCTGAATCTCACAAAATAGTTAAAGCACAGTCATTCTGCTATAACATGTGAGCCAAGAATACAGGCCTTAGCAAAAAGAGATCCAGCACCGGAAAGAACCATATAAGGAGATATCATGAGCCTTGTGAGGTGCCAGTTTGGGCTGGAGAGTCTAGACTAGGACCTGCAAGGGGATATCAGATATAGGCCTGTAAGGTCTATGTGTCAAGAAATGCATACACAGGAAACCACAAAGCTACCAACATATATGCTGGGCCCGGCTCTGAAGAAAGCAGATTAGCTGGATCATGGGGGGTAGGGGAAGGGGGGGGCCGGGGGGATTTTGCAACGGGACCTAAGGGGAGTAAAGGGTAATAATAGGAAGTAAGGTAGGGGAGGGGGAGAGAACACTATGGTATAGCTCTGGGGACTGGACTGTATGTAAAAATGCGGAAGAGAAAAGGTATAAATTGTAATATGCTTTCTATATTCGAATGGGGAGAGTTGCATTCTTGAGGTGCCTAGTGCCCGATAGAACTCTCTTCCCCACTTCGCTGCCTGTATTTGGTCATCAGTTATCTAATAAACAGAGACTCTGATTGCACCTGTACTGACTTTTCGGATCTGATCATTTCAGGTAATAATAATAATTATACTAATTAGGTGGTGGTCTATTTTTGTACGAAACAGGGCCGTACACACTGGATGCCGAATCATCTTGATGACAGCAGTGATCAATGCGTCAGTTTTAGGAAAATTCAACCATTTGTCCAAGTCCTCTTAGGACTATGTCTAAATGTGCCCCAAGCACCAGACATTTTTAAGGACAGCATCAGGACAGTCCCATTCCGTGGAGACCATCTGCTGTGGTTCCGGAGGGAAGGGAAAGGCTCTGGGGGCCTCTTGATGCCCACCAAGATGGGATCAGAGATTGATGGGGGCCTGAGCACTTCCAGAGATACCTAGGATGTGCAGCTCACTGCTAATCTGGACAATCAAAGTGGGAATCTCTTCCCAGCGGCAGAGATGCATCACCAGTGAGTCGTTATTGTCATCTACGTCAGATGCACTGGATGCTGAATCCTCTTGGAAACTGTCGTCCAGTTCATCCCCCCCACAGACTCTTCCTCACTCCAAACCTCATGACCTGTTTGCCATAGTTAAGCGTTTGACAAATGAACCTGCCTCACAACTTAAATATGAAATCCACCCTCAAATATTTGCTAACTATCTACAATCCAAACTCTGCCAAATTGACAATAACTCGGCTCCTAACATAGTCCTAGTTCCAGTAGATCAAACTCTACTCACTATCTTCTCAATACCATCTAAACGACAAATCGAAGACACCATTGCTTGCATAAACATGACCACCGCTCATACTGATCCTTGCCCTGCGTTCTGGATCAAAGATCTACGAGCTGATCTCAGTCCCATCATATCCAGACTCATGATTCAATCATTTACAACAGGAACTTTCCCTCGTACCCTTAAGCAAACATCCATAAGGCCATTACTAAAAAACAACAAACTTGACCCTCTTAAACCAGAATCATATAGACCTATTTCAAGTATTCCATTACTAGCAAAAATTTTGGAAAAAGAAGTACAAAAACAAATTCAGGATCATATAGATCTTAACGCCCCACTGGACTCATGCCAGCACGGTTTCAGAGAATTCCACGGTGTGGAAACGCTTCTAACTACTCTGTTCAGCAGCTTATTATCAGGAATTGATAACATCCGCCAAGGGTTCGTCCTTGTTTTTCTTGATATCGCAGCCGCTTTTGATTCTGTTAGCCATGAACGCCTCCTTGAGCGTCTCAAAGGGAAGGGAATTACTGATAAAGCACTTGAGTGGTGTAGATCCTACCTTTCTGACAGATGGCAACAAGTACGATCCAACGATACTTCATCAGATCAGTTTCATCAAAAACAAGGGGTCCCTCAAGGCTCATCCCTTTCCGCCCTTATGTTTAATATATACATGCAGCCTATCTGTAACCTGATTCGATCCTTTAGAGTTAACTGCATGATATACGCGGATGATGTACTTTTATATTTTCCTTTTACAACTGAGAACCCTGATCTCAATCCATTAACTAACTGCATAAATGAAGTATCCAACTGGCTACAATCCCAAAATCTAAGGATCCAACACAAGAAAACGGAGGTGTTATTTATTACACGTAACCAAAATTTCACTGCTTCATCCTTTTTGAAAGTGAATGATGCTAACCTCCAGACCAAGACCACCATCAGATACCTCGGTGTCACTTTAGACCAGAAATTAGATATGAAAGCACATATTAGTAATATTGTAAGAGCAGTATATCACAAAATACGCTCCCTTAGACACCTTCGATCCTTGCTAGAGCCAGACGATTTTAGAACCATCTATCAGGCGCTAATCATACCTCATTTTGATTATGCGAACTCAATTTTACAAGGTCTTCCACAAACCACCTTACACCCACTTCAAATGGCTATGAATGCTGCAGCTAGAGTCCTTCATGGAGCTTCCCGGAAAGACCATATCTCACCTATTCTAAAACATCTTCATTGGCTCCCAATTCAAAGTAGACTCACTCTCAAAATTTTACTAATTACATTCAAAGCCTTCAAAGAACTCTCATCTTCATCAATATCAGACTTGATCCAAACACCACCCCTCAATAGAGACAGAAGGTCAGTAACACTCAATACTCTGTTAGTCCCTAAATCAATATCACAGTGTACCAAAACTACTTCAGACAGGGCCTTTTTATTCTGTGCACCAAGGTGTTGGAATAGCCTCCCTCAAAACATCCGAGCAATACCAGACCTTTTGCAGTTTCGCAAAGCTTTGAAACACTACCTCTTCCTTTTATCTTATCCAGTAAACAATAAAGACATCTCAACCAACCCACAGAGCTTCCACTCATACACATACAATACAGATACCCCACAGACCACATACACACAAAACTGAAGCCATGATGATATTATGACTATGTTTATTAATTATATACCCTGTTATCCGAGTTATATTCTCCTGTTTTCTGTAAACACAAAGTACTGTTGAATTGTGTATCTCACTGTTTTTTGTGAACCGCGCTGATGCCTAATAGTGCGGTATATAAGAGTCTATAAATAAATAAATAAATAAATTAAGAGACCTTGGTAGGACGAGCATCCTCCCAGGTGGAGTCAAGAGCTCGGGAGCGTTTTTGGAGTCAGGAGCTGACAGAATAGCAGCTGGGACTGGAACTTGTTGAGTAGGAGCAAAGCTTTGGCTGCCCTTCCAGGGACTCCAAGCATGTTGGAAAAGTAATAAAACCTCGGTCACCGCAGGATCCAGGAGCTGAAGCAGCTGTGAAAGCTAGAAGGTCTGCTGCAGCTGCGGGATCAAGAGAGGGGGGCTGATTTCCCCTCTGGAGCCAAGGCCGGCACCGTGGTCAATGCCAGGAGACCTGTGGGAGTAACTGCTGCCCCTTGAGAAGGAGGAGGAGCCCCGGGCAATGTCACGGCTGGAGCCGCTGAAGCCAATGCCACAGAGGTCCCCCTGGGATCGACTGTGCAAGCAGCGCAAAGGCAATCGACCACTTGCTACAGCCGAGGCACGGGGGAAGAGTGGAAGGCTTGTTGATGGCACATGTGTGGGAAAATGGCACATGTGGCCAAAATGGCACATGTGTGGGAAAAGGAGAAGAGTGCTGGCCGGGAGTAAGGTGGCCACAACTGTCACTCACGGTTTGGAGGTCGGGCCCTCAGTCGCTGATCAGGATTTGTCAGGCAGCTTCACTCTGTGGTTCTCCCCACTGTACTTCATTGGAGAAAGGGGAGGGGAGGGGGCAGGTGGTGGGAGGTTTGGGAAAGGAGCCCTTGATCAGCCATGTGCTCAGGAGTCACCTAACTAATTTCTGGTGTGCTTTTTTTTTTTAAACAAAAAGAAACTTAGTAAAAGAAAGTAAAAAAATAGGGACATGGAAATCACTAGGCATCCCTGAGGAGGATCCTCTTGATCCTGGCTCACCACCGAGCTACACTGGCTCTCCTAGCCAGGAGCTTGCCCCTAAAAAGGTAAAGACCAACTAGAGGGATAGCTCCTATATGCCCTGGGGTCTGGAACGGCCAAGCTCCACTGGTCCCAGTCTCAAAATGGCCAGGAGCTCCAAGCCTCAGCTAAAAGGACTGGAACCACCATCTGCTGGAGACAGAGAAAAATACTGAAAGGGACTCCTAGCTGCACCAGGGTCTTATGCTAGTGATGATGTCATGGCATAGTTTGAGTTTTTTTCTGTCTCCATCATCTGCTGGCAGGGGGAAATAACCCATTAGTCAGACTGGTCTGGCAGGAAAATCTGGAAACATAGTTTACTTTGGATTAACTAACCTGCAGCTCTGAGGTACCATGGATTAGTAAATAGGCTTCCAAGCTTATACCTGAGACAACAGAGAGTGAAGTGATTTGTTCAAGGTCACAAGGAGTGTCAGTAAGATTTGAACTCAAGCTTCCCTTGTTTTCAGCCTGCTACCTAACCATAAGGCTACTTCTCCACATCACTGTTTCTAGGGTATGGGACAAAAGAAACAAAAAAAAGATACGTCCTGGCATAGCATACCAGTAAAGCTGGTGGTCAGCAATAGAAAAGAATTTGGACATGCTTGAGATATAGAGTGATATGGTGGGAATGGGATTGAAATGTTCAGTAAAAGACATGGAAGATGAGGGTGAGAAGCTTGTTTAAGTCTGGGGATTTTTGGGGTCAATTTTCAAAGGGTTCAGGCTCCTAATTTTGTCCTTTTGAAAATCTACTAAAGCTGATTCTTTCAGTCTCATCTTCTGAACCATTCCAACCTCTTCCTCTCCCCCCCACCCAATACCAGCCTCTGGTTTTATTTCTCACCTTTTTTTCAAACTCTTCTCCCTGTTTAACCTCTCTGGGGTAGCCATCAATCAAAAATCCTTTGGAAATATCTGCCTTTGCTATCATCGCCTCCTTTAACATATCCAGTACGGTGTCCTGAAAAAGTAAAAGCAGAATAAGAATGAGAACAGAGTACATAGAGAATGAATGTACACAGAATGAGCATTGTGCAGTCATAGCAGGGACAAGAGAAATAAACATTTAACAACTTATTAATACTTGACTATGTGGCCTACTAAGGGGCAATAAAATAATGTGTGCTGTTTCATCACAAGAAAATTTCCAAGTTCTGCAATTCTGAAAATCCAGTGGGACTGTTCCTTGCTTTGCCACAGGCAGAAAAATCACATTTCTAGCTGTGGTAATGCATGAAAGGCTCCTATCACAGAGAAGCTGTCTTTAAAGAGACCTCAGGCCCTATAACATGCTCCCACTCTCTAGTTTAAACCCCCGGTTGCCCCACACTCATGCCATCTTTCAAAATGGTGCCAATGATCTGCATTACTCCTGCGTGTGAATGGCTAAGGAGAGCTGGGATCAGCTAGCACCATTTTTAAAGATGATGCTAGCTGAAATACTGAATGGGACATCTGGTAGCTGAAGCGAATAGGGACATGGGAGTGATGTCCTTGAAACCTGGGCTTTTCATTGGTTCTTTGTCTCCATCAAATTGCTGGTAAGGCAACACAACCCACTTGTCTGGACTGGTCTAGCAGGACAATATGGAAACTACTGTTGTAGCATTTAAGTTAAAAAAATAGAGATTGGCTTCCGGTGACATCAGCGGGGCTAATGGCGGCATGATTCAGGTTGTGCCGCCAAAGCCTGCGTTAAAGGGGGAATTACTACCCCTAAGCTGCGGAATTTGCATGCCCTAAGTGCGGGCGGAGAAGGGGAAGAGCTCCGGGCTGACCTACCTGCGTGGTGAGGCCATCTGCTACGTCGAGGTGCCTGAATAAGCGGTGCCTGGAAGCTGCCTCGGGGTCCCTGCTGACCGCGTGGTGAGAAAATCCGGCGGGAGCGGTGTGGTGTCAGCCAGCCTGGAGGTCAGGCGAGCGGCGGCGGCCCTGAGAGTAGGTGACCTGCTGCTCCGGCACACTACAACGCTGCACATCTTGATCTTGGAGGCGGCGGTGTGTGGAGTGCCGGGGAGCAGCCGAGAGCGGGGACGAAGGAACTCCGCAACTGAGAGGAGGTGGGAGATTGCGCAAGCAGCCGGAGGCCGCCGGGGGAAGCTGCAGAGCCCGAGTCAGACCCCAGAGTGCAGGCAGGAGTCTAGTGTTGGCGGCAGCGCAAGGCACAGTGAGCAGGAGGCCAGCTGAGACCCGGAGAAAGGTGACAGAGCGCATTTCAGCCCTGAGAGAGGGGCCGGAGAGCAGCCTGGAGTGGAGTGCCAGAGGGCGGTGGAGCAGTCTGATCTGGAGCCTGGGGTGCCAGGAGATCGTTTAGGGGGGCAGACCCGAGTGGAGAGCGACAATACTGAGGTGAGCGGCCCGGAGCTACCGTGGCTCCGGGAAGGTGAGGCTCCAGAGCAGCAGTGTTAGCCCAGCGCAGCGGACTGCAGGCGCCATATCTAGGGGCGAAGCCAGGTGGAGTCCTCCCCAGCAGGACCGGGACCCTAGGGAAGTTCAAGGTTCCCCACACATAAGCATGGAGAAAAACAAGTGGGCTGTAGCGGCACGGAAAAAACTGGCAGACTTTCGCTCCCCTTACGCGACAGCTAAAGGCGGAAAGGAGGGGGAGAAAGAGTGCCGACCGCAGGCGGGAGATTCCAAAGACCAGGGAGAGGAGATGGAACATGGAGCCGGATTGGGGGACCTGTACCAACTAAAAGCCTGGCTCACTGATATGAAAGATGAGATTAAAACTGAAATCAGCGGAGTGAAGCGCGAACTTAAAGAGTCTATACAGTCATTACGGCAAGATATTGTGGACATTGGTAACAGAGTTGAGGAGATGGAGCTCCAGCTGGAACAGCACGGAGAGGAAATGACAGACCTAAAGCAGAGCTGGGAGGCACTCCAGCAGACCCAGGTGGATCAGCAGATGAAGCTGGAAGACCTGGAAGACAGGTCCCGGCGCTGTAATTTACGGATCCGGGGGATTCCTGAGGAGCCTCAATATCGTAACTGTGAAGAGGTACTGCTGAGGGTGTTCAAATCCCTGTTGCTGGCTGCGGACTTACAGGGGGAGATACCGCTGGACCCGTCCCCTATTGAACGGGCTCACCGTGGTCTGGGGCCGATACGCGACAACAAACCCCAAGACATAGTGGTTTGTCTACGGTCGTATAAGATAAAAGAAGGATTGCTGCAAGCGGCGCAGAAAGTACGACAGATCACCTGGGAGGAACATCCTCTGGAGCTTTTTCAAGACCTCTCAGCGGGAACGCTACAACGCCGGCGCAGCCTGAAGGCGGTGACAGCGTATTTGCGAAAAGAGGACGTTCGATATAAATGGTTGTTTCCCTTTGGGTTGCTCATCACCTGCCGGGGGAAGTCCAGGAGAGTACAAACTAGTGAGGAGGTTTGGACTGTTCTCCGAGACTTTGGACTGCCTAATATACCAGAAGAGGGGCGGCCCTCGGCGGGAGAGTTGATCGCGACTGTGAAACCCCCAAACCCGCAGCGGAATCCACAGAGATGGCACAGAGTCCCCACGGTTGGGAAGAGGGCGGTGAGGCTGAATAGAGAGAGCCCGGGACTGCCAGCAGCGGAACAGGCCACCAGCTGAAACTGTGGACTTTGAATGTGTACTGTTGATTCAGTGGGATCCTCATGTTATGGTAACTCTGTGATGCTAATGCGGGTAAGGGGGGAGGGGTCTGAGTGTAGGGGAGGAGGGAAGGCTTGTTGGGGGGGCCTGGGCAGACAGGGGGCGAAGATGGTGGGGGGGGGTAGTGATGCGATAAGGGGGTAAGGTGGAGGTAAGCAGGCATGGCCCGTTTACAGGTCACCAGTATGGAAGACGATTCTCTCTCACTGAGAGGGGGGAGGGGTGGGGGTAGGGTGGGGGTGGGGCAGGGGTAGACGGGGGGGAAGGGGGGGTCGGGAGCAGGACGTACCTAACTGGGGTGGTCTGGCCAGGCTGTACGGTGAGTGTTGAGTGGAAGGTTTGGAGAAAATGCAAGGGGGACGGGCGAGGTAAGGGGGGAGTGTGGGAGGGAGGGGGAGGGGGGGTGGGTTAGCTGGTCTGTTAGTATCTAACTTAAGTAAGGGATGAGCGGTGGGGGGGATAGGGGGAAGGGGCAGCTTTTGGTTGGTTTTTATGCACCGTTGTATGTGTACATTGGAATTGATGATGAGGTTGATTGTTGTTGGTTTCCATGGACCATAATGGATACTAATGGTCTTTCACTGGTTTGTATTGTATTTTTCTTATCAAACCTTAATAAAAATCCTAAATGGAAAAAAAAATAGAGATTATGCAAAAATGAAGAAATTAGAAAAAACTAAAAAGGGCTCACTCTCGCCAGTAGAATAGAGGAATTACATCCAAAATGGTCGGGGTAGAATTATACTTTTAATAAAGCCTCCTGACAGAGCTCAAAAGTCAAGCTGCCATCTTGAAAATGACATTACTAGTCTTCCGTCTAAGATTTTTAGAATTTCTGTGAGTTACGGCTTCTCAGGTTTTGAAGATCTGATAATACATTGCATTAATTGAAGATTTTGTTCTCTGGCAAGAGGTCTTTCCTTGGCAGGTTACCAATTGGGCTCCTATGAATTTTATACTATGAGATAGAGCAAGTGTGAATTTTTCCATATTTAAGAGAAACCAATCTTTGGAATGTGTCCATTGTAGTTTGGAAGGATTGCTGAACTATTTGCAAAGATGCAGATATCAGCCAGTTGTCACAATAGTGAAAAATAAACAACCCCAGTTTTCAGAGGTGGCTGTTGCTCCTGGCCAGAAACTTTGGGGATTATTTTGAAAGCCCTATTCATACTTTGGACGTTTGAAAATATGCATAGAGAAGTCCAATGTACAGAGATGTCTCCAGAGCCATTTTAGAAGCCAGGTCTATGGACGTCCATGTCTAAGTGGGGGCATGGTGGAAATGTGGCTGGGGTGTTCCCATGAACTTGGACATCACTGCCTGATCTCAGAAACATCCTGGATGTCCAGAGTCTCGTCTAAGTTTAGACCTGCTCCAGGCACGAAGGAGAAATTAGGTCTTACCTACTAACTGGATTACCTTGAGTATCTCCAGTCCAGTCCTGACCTGTAGGTTTTCACCCCCATCAGTAGCTTGGAGACTGAACGTGTCAATGTTGATGGCATCACCATACATAGGCAGCTGGCAACACCTACATGTACCAGCCCCAGTATTCTACTGACAAAGCAGACTCACAGGAGCAACAAATAAGAAACATTATTCAAAAACTGATATCTACAGCTAAAAGACTTTGAAAACTACCTAGAAACTATTTTGAAACTACTTTCCCAAACAGGCAGCAAAAAAGCCCCCCAAAGAGAGAGAAATATCTTACCGATACAGCCTGTGGACTGTAAGTACGTTAGCTGAAGCAAGAACCAGACACTTCTCCAAGGTTCACCACTCTCCACCTCCTTCTCCTCTGGAATCTGAAGATGAGCTGCACTTACTCAACAGAAGAACGCAGCCCCTACAAGGAGCTCCTCTCCACCGATGGCACCACAACCAACACCGGACCTCCACCAGTAGATAAAATTCTTCAGGCCTGGGGCCATCGGGCAGTATACAGAAGAAAAAACAGGGAGGGCCCAGGATTGGACTGGAGGTACTCCTTCCTTATTCCATATTCCTTATCCTTCCTTATTCAGTCCAGTGTCCACCTGTGGGATGTATCATAGCAGTACTAACCTCAGGAGGGATCCGCAATCTCAGCCTGAAGAACCACTGAACTGAACCTCGCATCTCCCGCTGCTTGCACATCCAGCTAATAATGCTGCACAAAAGTATGCAAGGACAACCAAGTGGCTGCCCTGCAAATGTCCACCGGAGGAACTAGGCTAGCCTCCGCCCATGATGATGCCCACACTTGGGTCGAATGAGCCCAAAGACTCTTGGGTGCATTCTTTCTTCGAAGGAGGTAGGCAAAGGAAATTGCTTCTTTCATCCACCTAGAAATGGATGCCTTGGAAGTTGTCTCTCCCTTACGTGACCCACCAAACAAGACATACAAATGGTCAGACTTCCAGAATGACTCTGTCTGCTTCAAGTATTTCCGTAACACCCAGCAGACATCCAAGAGATGGAGCTGAGGGTCCTGCCCCCCCAGGACCTGCTCCCTAAAAACACAGGCAGGGTGACTGACTGTTCAGGTGGAACACCGAGACCACCTTAGGCAGAAAGGAGGGAAATGGCCTCAGCACAACTTTCTCCTTGTAAAATGAGAGAATGACTCTCAACACGAGAGCACCTGAAGTTCCGAAATTCTCCGGACCGAGTAGATGGCCACCAAAAAGACAGTTTTCAATGTGAGATCCTTCACTGTAAAGTACTGAACAGCCCAAAAGGAGCTTCCACTAAAACAGACAGACAAGATTAAAGTCTCACAGAGGGATGAGCGACCTGCCCAGAGGCAGGACCTGTTTCATGGTGCAAAGAAAACGGACCACGTCGGGGTGAGATGCCAGGGACATTCCCTGGACCCTACCCCAGTAACAGGTGAGGGCTGCCACATGTACTCAGAGCGAACTGCAAGACAGGCCCTGCTTGTAGAAAGGCCAATAGATCCAGAACCAAAGATACCAAGAGCCAACAGCCAGAGACTGCACACCAATCTTTGAAAACTCTCCAAACCCGGCCATATGACAGAGAGGTGGAATGCTTCCGGGCCTTCAACAAGGCATTAACCACCGAGGCCAAGTAGCCCCTTCTCCTCAACCAAGTCCTTTCAAGAGCCAAGTCGAAAGCAAGAACCGATCCATTTGAGGCATCAACACGGGCCCCTGCAACAAGAGATTGGTCTGATTCGGCATACACCACGGATGATCCATTGTCAGCTGAAGTAAATCCATGTACCAAGGTCTTCTGGGCCAATCAGGCGCTACTAGGATTACTCGACTCTGATGAGCCTCTATCCACTGCACAATTCGACCTATGAGTGCCCATGGGGAAAAACATACGTCAGTCCCTCCGTGGGTCAATGCTGTACCAACGCACTAAGCCCCTCCAACATGCGCTCCCCTCTTCTGCTGTAAAACCAAGTTGCCTTGGTGGACTCAAATATCACCCAGGTCCATGATCGGTTCACCCCAGCGCTGTACCAACTGAACAAAGACTTCCAGATGGAGTGTCCACTCATTGGGATCGAGATGAAAATGACTAAGATAGTCGACCACCACGTTTTCCTTGCCAGCTATGTGCGCCTCTGAGAGCACCTGCAAGTTGTCCTCTGCCCAGCTCAACAGCGGGGCTATTTTGTCCTCTAACTGGATGATCCCAGTGCCCCTTGACGATTGATGTAGGTGATGGTGGTGGCATTGTCTAAGAACACTCTTGCCACCTTTCCCTGCAGAAACCCCTGAAACATCTGTAACGCCAGGAACACCGCACACATCTTCAGTCGGTTGATGGGCCGTGTGCTCTCAGACCAATGGCCCTGCACTATCTGGGCCTCACAATGCGCTCTCCAGCCGGATAGACTGGCATCCGTCATCAGCTGCACCCAGCAAGGTGCTTCCAGGGGCATTTCCATCGAGAGCTTGTCTGATCGTAGCCACCAGCACAGAGACAGCCTGATGCATAAGCAAGTGGTGCTGAGCTGACCACCTCCACAACAGTGCTCTCTGCAATGGTCTCATGTGGGCCCGGGCCCACAGCACCAACTCAACTGACATCACCATTGATCCTAACAATTGGAGGTAATGCCATGCTGTTGATATCGTCATCCTGAGAACAGGCGGATCTGGTTTTGCAGGGTGCTCATTTTGTTCTCTGGTAAGAACACCCGGCCCAGGTCTGTACGGAATCTGGCACCCAAAGACACCATATCTTGTGACAGGAGTAGACGGCTCTTTGCGAGATTGACCACCCAGCTAAGCCCCTGCAAACATGCGATGACTTTCTCCATAGCTCTTACGCTCTCCTCTTTGGATTTTGCTCATATGAGCTAATTGTCCAGGTAGGGATGAACCAGAATTCCCTCCTGCCGTAGGGCGGCTGCGACCAACACCATGATCTTGGTGAAGGTTCAGGGAGCTGTTGCAAGGTCGAAGGGCAATGCCCTGAACTAGAAGTGCCCCCATGAGCACCGTGAATTGGAGAAATTGCTGATGTTCGGGCCGGACAGAAATGTGCAGATAAGCTTCTGTCAGATCGAGGGACATCAGAAACTCATCCTCCCTGACTGCCACAATGACCGACAAAAGCATTTCCATGTGAAACCGGGACACCTTGAGTCAATGGTTGACATGCTTGAGATCTAAAATGGGCCGGAATGAGCCCCCCTTTTTGGGGACCATGAAGAATATGGAATAATGACCAGCGCTACACTGGTCTGGCAGAACCTCCACCAATGCATGTAAGTCTTGGAGCTGCTCCAAGGTGTCACGCATGGCCTTGACCTTTCGAGATGCCTTGCAGGGAGAACTGACAAAGGCCTCAGTGATGAACCAGGCAAATTCAAGCGCGTACCCCTCCTGGGTGACTTCCAGTACCCACTGATCATTCGTGATATGGGCCCAGGTGGGCTAGAAGTCCTGCAACCGTCCCTCCATGGGAACCACATCAGCTGGGGTCCCCCTCACTTCAATGGGACTTCTTTGCCGTGGTCAAGGAAGACTCAAAATACTATCACCCTTTAATCCCTAAAGAGAGTACCTAACTTAAATAATTTTTGTCAGAGTAAGGCGAGGGAAGGCAGTATTTAGATGGTCTCCAACCAGTCGACACACTCCTTTTTTTTCAGTTTTAGTTCAGGTTAAAACACAACTTTCAAAAACCGTATTTGGCACTTAATTTTATAGGTTATTAATCCGCCAGAAAATACAATGTCCATGTAGACAAATCTAGCATCACGGCACTCTTTCACTATAGCCAAGCCAGCTTAATAGCACTTAATAGGGCTAGGCATTAATGGGTGGTGGGTGAGAGCCAGGGCTGGGGTGTGGAACGTCTCACAGGGTGAGGGGTGGGTGGGGCAAGAGCATCCAGAGCCAAGGAGAGTGCAGTATTGTAGGAGGTTACTGCCTCGTCGACGGATTTGGAAGATATAATGGGAGAAAGAGATGGAGAAATGGTGGAGGAGAGAGTTAAGGGGTCAATAGTATGAAGGTTTCTAAATAGTTTGGAGGAGACAGGACAAGGTTGAGGCAGTGGGAATTGAAGATTAAAGCTTAACCGGTGGTGGTCCGATACGGGAAGAATTGAGTTACGGAAGTTCGATGGAGAGGACTTAGAGAACAGTATCAGGTCAAGGCAGTGGCTGTGCTTGTGAGTGGGGGCAGTGGAACAAAGTTGGAGATCAAATGAGGAGGTAAGGGCGAGGAGTTTTAATGCATGGGGATCGGAGGGGTTATCAACGTGGATATTAAAATCCCCAAGAATAAGAGAGGGGGAGGAGGGATCCAGAAAGACGGAAAGCCAGGAGTCGAAGTCGGTAAGGAAGATAGAGGCAGACTTGTCAGGAGGACGGTAGATAACAACTACTCGGAGAGGAAGTGGTGTGAAGAGGCGAATGGAGTGAACTTCAAAAAAGGGAAAGGAGTGGGATTGAGGCAGTAGGAGGGGTTGGTATTGGCAAGCGGGGGAAAGTAGAAGCCCAACACCACTACCGCGGCCATTGGAACGAGGTGTATGGGAGAAATGATAGCCCCCGTGACAGAGAACAGCAATAGATGTGGTATCGTCTGGGGGGAGCCAGAAGCCCAGGCCTTGTTGAGAAAGTGGCACCTCCTCTATCGCAACCTGAGTGAGAAGGGTGGTAAACTCCTGGCACAAGAGAATGGTGAGAGGGGGCCGAGAGCTGAACTCTCTTGGAGTAGAGGGAGGGGGGATACTTTGAAAGTGAAGTTTGTACCCCTCTGCCACTATGGAGAGAGTCCAATGCTATGATGTTATCTGGTGCCACCTTTGGGCAAAGTAACATAGTCTGCCTGGAATGTTGACTGGCTTTGGAATTTCCAGACGTAGGACAGCTAAGTTCTCTAGAAAGGAGTCAAAGACCTTGCGGAGGCTGGGTCTGTTGAGCTGGTTGAGCTCTGGGGGCCTGAGCCTTCCTTTGTTGCTTCGATTGTTGCTGTCCCTTCTAGGAAGCATGGACCGGACAGTGCACAGCATAGGTATAAGAAGGATAAAACCTTTTTCTAGTTGAAAAAGGGCTCCTTTACAGCCTTTTTCTTAGCTGGATTGGCAGTGGTCCTGGAAATCCTATTTAGGGTGGTATTCTCGGACTCCAGCTGAGAAGCAATGTCCTGCCAATCCTTGTCAAAGAGGTTTTCCCCCGTGCAAAGAATATTCCCCAGCTTATCTTGCAACCACTGCTCAAGATCAGATGCTTGTAACCAAGCAATCCGAAGTGCACCGATGCAGATAGCAGAAGTCCTGCTAATACACTCAAAACAATCAAAGGTTGTCCTGTTCATGAATTTGGAAACATTCTGGGCATGTTTAACAAATGTCAGGTAATCAGCCCTCTTGTCATCAGGGAGAAGAGGAGCCATTAGTTCTAAATCTTTAGTAACCTCATGAAGAAACATACCCATATAGAGTATGTAAGAACTTATTCTGGCCAATAACATGGAGGCCTGAAAACATCGACGGCCAAAGGCATCGAGAGTTCTCGCCTCGCAGCCCGGAGGATTAGATGAATGTGTCTTAGCACTTTTAATTCGATGCATTGCCGATTCCACTACCATGGAGTGGTGTGGTAACTGCGTCTTCTGGAAACCGGGACACTGCGGTACCCGGTACATGGTATTCAGTGTCTGAGAGTGTGACACATCCTAAGCATGAGGTCATGCAATATCCGGTGAATGAGTAAAGTAGCAGCTTCCTTTGGGGGCTGCTGAATACTGAAAAATTTCAAGTTCTTCAGCTCTCAGTTCCTTCTCGGAGGTCACCGTAATGGAGAGGCCCCGAGCCACATCCTGTATAAAGTCTTGAAAAGACATGTCCTCCGGAGGAGACATACAGCACTGTGGGGAAGGAGAAGGATCTTCCAGAAGAGCCTCCCTGGTACTGATCGATTCATTGGAGGAATCGGAATCGGAAGACTCGAAGAATCGACGGGCTGGGTGCTCCCGCCCAGGCCGCCGACGGTACTGATCAAAATTGGCATTGGAATGCCTCGGTACTGGACTCTCGATGCCGGACACTGACTCCAGGACCGGCATGGGTGGTAGTGTGGAGAGCGGTGCAATGGTCGATGCAGATACATTCGCTGGTACCGATGACTGAGGAAACTGTTGCAGAGGCTTTAGCGGTACCGAAGCTGCTAGCAGGGCCACTAAACTCCGCTCAATGGCCAGGATACGCTGATCCATGGAACCAGCCATGCCTGGGTATCGGTATCCAAACAGCGGGCCATGACCCCAGAACATGGCACCAAGAGCTCTCCGGAGGTGGAAGCCTCGGGAGCATCTTGGAATCCTGTTAATGCTTTGGAGGCAAGGACCTCCTGTTTGGCCGGTGTATTCTCCTCTAGGGCAAAGCTTAAAGCATCTTGATGCTTAGAAGAAGATCTACCCTTTGAGGACCGACCAGTCTTCGAAGAAGACTCAGGTTTCGTTACCTGAGATCCATGGGAGGAAGATGAAGCTCTGGACGACGTCAATGCAACAGACATTGTATCCGTGGCAAAGAGGGTGCCGAGTTTCGTAGCTCTATTCTTCAGGCCCCTCTTTGTAATCTTCCTGCCGAGGAGACATTCCACTGGTGAATGGTCTGGTTCCAAACATTTAAGACACCAGTCATGGGTGTCTGTAGCAGAAATAGTACTGCTATATTTGGAACACTTTTTGAAACCACTAGTTGGTTTCTCCATTTTGAGGAACAAAGGGGCCTAAGGCCTAAAATGGCACCTAAGCACCTGGAGGGCAGAGACCCTCACAGAAAATCTTTTTTTTTTAAAAAAGAAAATAGACAGAAGAAAAGAAAAGAGACACCGATGATGCTGGTGCTAGCATCGACAGGAGGGCAGACGCGACCACAAAAGAAGTAAATTTTCTGCGGTGACAGGAATTGCTCCGTCGGCTCCGAGGAAAACGAAAAACTGAGGAGAGAGAGTTGGAAAGACAGGAAGGCAGCTACAGTACGCAGGCACAATGGGATGCTACCAAAAGCTTTCATATAGGACGCTGGGCAGCATTCCCGCGCGGGCTCCGTCGGTGCCAACGTCACCCAAATGTGAAGACTACATTCCTGCTTGTTCCTGGAGATGCATATGTTCTTACTGGCACATACATGCATACAGTTATACCTGCCTCAGAACAGGATCAATGTAAATATGTGTGCCTGCTTTCCCTGGGGTTATTGCATAAAGACGCATATATCGCCTTTATAAATAAGGCACATGGATGCATGTACGCGTATTACACTTAACAGCCTAGATCAGTGCTTTTCAACCCTCTCCTGGCAGCACACCTAGCCAGTTAGATTTTCAGGATTACTACAATGTATATGCATGAGATAAATTTGCATACATTGGAGACCCACAGCATGTAAATTTATCTCATGCATGTTCATTGTGGTGATCTTGAAAATCTGATCAGCTAGGTATGCCTCCAAAAGTAACACTGGCCTAGATGCCCTGCTATGCTATGCTTCCAGTACTCACCAGTGGCACCAGATCTCCTTTCTCCATGATGGCTGACAGCTTTTTCCCTCTCTCAGACCCAGAAGAAACTTCTGCTCTCAAAAGGTCTCCAGTTGATAGGTGGGTATAGCCATACTTCTTAACTATATTTTCACATTGTGTCCCTTTTCCAGAGCCAGGTCCACCTTCAAGAAAAGAATATTTATACTTACAGTTCTATATGATTACACTGACAATTATTTCTTGTTATCTAGTCTTTATATTCAACAGTATCTTCTCATAACTACCCATGAGTGCTCCCATAAAGGTTCAATTATTACTCTCTCATACAGGCACATTAGTACCCTCCTAAAGATGCAGGCACCTTTTCTGGTTAGTGCCTGAAAAAGGGATTTCTTTGCATACAGAGTGCGCATTATTTCAGTCTCTCCTATTTACCTCTAGTGTTCTTTAATTCTTACATTGTATCAAAAGAGCTTCATTCTGCTTGTAAGGTGCAGTATCTATAAGCAACATATCGAGGTGGGATTGGAAAGTCTTTTTGGCCAGGCCAGTGAACCTAAAATAATAACTGCAATTTTTGTATATTTATGCCACATTTCCCCAAGTTCTTGTTTGCATTTTTGGTACCTGATGATCTTCTGGCTCTCCATACATAGTACAGAATAGTAACTTGGTAACAATACATCTGTTAGCAATGTCATTCTTTGTTTTACTCCTTTAACATTATTTTTAATTTTCAGGCACTAATCTTTTTATATCTTTGTATGAAAATATCCCATGTGATTATGACAACTTAATTTTGTATGATCTTGCCCGTGTCCTGACCCTAGTGTTTCTGTTACCATGAAGTTACAGAGGATATGTTAAATACTTTCCTATAGAGGCCCTACAGGTGCTCTTATTCTTCCATAAAGCCACTCCAATGCTCTCATAAATATTCAGTCATTCTCCCATATAGCCACTGCAATACTCTCAAATATCCAGTTTCCTCCCAAGCAGTTCCACTGTGTACCATCCTATGTTATAGTTCATTGTAAAGTGTCTTAGAATCTGATTTCAATGAAAGGTGCTGTATGAATCTACTCTACATTTCCTCATCATCCTGCTAGACCAGTCCAGATGCATGGGATATGCTCCCCACCAGAAAATTGATGGAGACAGGGAACACAGATACTTTCAGTGACAGTATTCTCTAGCAGATGGTGACACATGCTGGACTGGTGCAGCAGGATCGTAGACTGGTTCCTGGGGTCTGTTTTTTTGCTATGGTCCCTGGTCAAAGTCTAGCATCATGCACTGGTGCTGAGAGCAAGCACGGGCTCCAGGGCAAATGACTTTTTTGGGTCCTTTTATTGACAGCCTCCCGCCAGGGCGAGGCTTCAAAAAACAAAACAACAAGGTGGAGGGCCTTGAAGCACCCATGCGCACTCTAGGTTGGCTGTATCTTGCCTCCTCTAATTTTTCTTATCAGAGAGGACAGGACACAGCTAACCTAGAGTGCATGAGGGATCACATGCCCTCCCTTTCCACCCTCTCATCAGGCCAGGTGTCATGCTCCCAGGACAGTGGTCTGCAGACCTGGTCCTGTGATTGAGATGCCAAAAGGACCTCAAGGTTTCTGCAGTTTCATCTTGCAGACTCCTGCTCCAGTTGAGCTGGCCCAATTTGGCTGATCCTGTCTGGCTTTTGGGGGTTCAAGTTCCTGGAAACAAGGTGGGTAGTCTAAGGGTTGCCCTAAATTGCTTCTACCATGTCCATTCCTCCTGAGCCAGGTTGCCTGGATAAAGTTGCTAAGCCAAGAAAAAAAATGTAAGCAGTGAGAAAAGAAAACTGATTGTTGGGGGTCCAAGAGAAATTGCTTTGATACTGTCTGCTGTGGCAGCTAAAGCCTTTGGTGCAGTGGGGGGCATCAGTTAAGAGGCAGTGGAGTTCACACTGGGTGGTGAAAATGCCAGACCATGACCAACACTATAGCAGGTGTAGGAGCTGGCAGCAGAGCAGCGCAGCTGGCTCCTTTTATGTGATTTGCAACATGGATGATGGGCAGATTGGCATATAGCACGAGGGATTCAGCTCTATTACCAAACCTGGACCGTGGAGAGGCAGCAGAGTGTGGGGGAGGGATAAACAGGACCACATGGTTCCCATGGCTGAAGGAATTTTGGTGCCTGTGGGAATGTCGGCCATGTTGGAAGCAAGATCTAGTATTTCACCACTGCCTCAGGCCTCCCTTCAGCCCATACTACCTTTTGAAGGATTCCCAGAGCTGGTGGGAGATCTGGAAGGGCCCCAGTTGATTTAGCAAAGAGGTGTCTTAGCTGTTGTGGCTCCCCTTCCCCAGGACTTCATAGTTTCCCTCCAAAGAGCCTTTTAGGCATGGCAGGGTGCTGGGTGTCAACCCTCAAGCATCTGGGGCCTTGTAGGAGGGCACAGTTGACTGGGAAGGCTGCATATTGGGTTAGGATCTCATGGTTACCATCTCTGACGGCAGAAGCGCTGGAGGAGGAAGAAGGCCTGTCTATGGGCAGCTTGTCCCTGAAGAGGGGAGGATCTCAGCTGTGGAGGGAAACGAGTCGGCAGTAATCTGACTGTTTCAGAAGGAGAAGTTGTCCTTCTTGATTGGCCAGGTCATTACTGCCCTCCAGATAGCAGAGAATGTGCCAGAGAAGCCGGTGGAAAGGGAACCAATCCTAGAGGGCATTGGGCAGCCAGCAAGATCTTTTCTGCTTAACCGGGTCCTATGTATGATGGCCCTTGAGCAGTGAGAAGTGCTGGAGGTGGTGCTCAAGGGGAGTAAAGTCATGAATACGTTTTATCCCCTCCCTCAGAAGGACCTATAGAGTCTGTTTAGGTTTCTTAGGGTGGATGCCTTAGTTATGGCCATGACCAAAAGGACTACCAGCCCAATGGAGGGTGAAATGACCCTCAGAGCCACCCAGGATAAGAAGATGGGAGATCCTTCTGAAGTGAGCCTTCACTCTGGGTGCACTTGGCACTCAGAAAGCCATCTGTGGGGGCTATGTCACACCGGCATTGCTATGCTGGATGCAACAACTCCTGGAGATTCCAGAAGATGCTCACATGGAGTCTGCTTAGCCTTCCTAGCAGACACCTTGTATGACCTAGTTCAGGCCTCCTCTAGATCAGTGGCCTCAGTGAGAGTGATGAATCATAGGTTATGGATTTCGAGTTAAGCAATGGACACTAGTTCCAAGGTTCATCTCTACAAGCACCCATTATGGAAAGGCTGTTGTTTGGCGAAGACTTTGAAAAGTGTATGAAGGATGTAGGGGAGGTGAAGCTTCAGTGGCCACCTGAGGATATGTCTAGATCAGTGGGGCAATCATCCCAAGGTCAGCCTCAAGTGAAGGAGTCCAAGTGGTACAGACCAGTGAAGCAGTCTACCAGTTTATCAGGTACTGGGTAAAGAATCAGCTCTTTCATAGAGTCCAGTGAAATAAAGCGGGTCTGCTCCAGAATGCTGCCCTTGGGGGAGGGGGGGGCATCTCCATCTGTCTGCTACAGAGTGGTTATAAATAATGTTGGACTGGTGGTCCCTTGAGATAGTCAGCAGCAGCTATTCCCTCAAATGTGCTTCCCTCATATGGAGTCCCCTATAAAGCCTCATGTGATGGAGGCAATGCTTGTGCAATTTCTCCATTTTAAAGTTGTGCCTCCCATTCTTTGGGAGGAACAGGAGCGGGGTCACTACCCTATCACTTTATAGTTCGAAAGAAGGATGGCTTGTTTAGGCCCATCTTCAATCTTGGAGGGGGGAGGAGGAGTTTCAATACTTCCCCGAATGTCTCCTGTTTTAATATGGAGACTTTATGATCTATCATTGGGATGCTCAGAAAGGGAGAAATCCTTTCATGCCTGGACATCTCGGAAGAGTATTTCCACATTCCAATTTGGGATCTAGACCAAAGGTTCCTGCATTTTACAACTCTTGGGAATCATTTTCAGTTCCAGGTTATGTCCTTTAGTCTTGCTACAGTGCCAAACACCTTTTCCAAGGCCGCAGCTGCCACCATCGCCTTTCTCTGCAAGGAAAGAACCATGATTCCACCCGTATCTGGATAACTGGTTGTTGTAGTTCTCAAGAGCCTGGGATGGGTAGTGAACTATGCCAAAAAAGCAGGCTCATACCATCATAGTTCCTGGAGTACCTGGGGGTCTAATTCAAGATCTGACAGGGAATAGTCTTCTTGATACAAGAGAGGATATATCTTAGTTGTTCTAGCAGGTTTGCCACTTCAGCTCCAGAAGAAGCCTCGAGTTTGGAACTATCAGCAACCTTTTGGGGTCCATTGTAGTGCCTGTCGAGTTAGTGCTCTGTGCAAAGGCAGACATGTTGTTCCTACAGAGGTGCCTGCCATCTCAGTGGTCATCCCAGTCTAGGACTTGGATGTTCATCTACTTCTCCCAGAGAAGGTCCAACAAAACCTGGCATAGTGGGACTCTGTCCAGAATCTTCAGAAAGGAATGCTTTCGGTGCTTTCCAGCTGGATTGTGCTCACTTCAGATATGAATCTGAAAGGCTGGGAGACTCACTCCCAGGCAGGGAGCCCAAGGCCTCTGGTTGTGGGAGAGATGGCATGGTCTTTCAATAGACTGGAAGTCAGAGCCATCAGGCTGAATCTTCTCTAGTTCTCCCACTTTTGCAGGGTGCAGTGCCTAATGTCCTCATGGGAAATGTGACAGTAGTGGCTTCTGTTCACCACCATTGCCTTGACTTTCTCTCCTCTCAAGCCCTTCTGGAATACTTGCAGTTTGGCTTTCATCCCTTCCATTCTACTGAAGCAGCTCTTTCCAAAGTCTCCAGCGACCTGTTCCTGGCAAAATCCAAGGGCCTTTACTCAATCCTCATCCTTCCTGACCTTTCTGCTGCAACCTTCTCCTTGATAACTTGTCCTCGCTTGGGTTTAAGGGCTCTGTGCTATCCTGGTTCTCTTCTTATCTCTCCTGTCGTACTTTCAGTGTCTGTTCTGGTGGATCCTCCTCTACTGCTATCCTGCTCTCAGTTGGTGTACCCCAAGGGTCTGTCTTGGGCCCACTCATTTTCTCTCTATATACCCAATCCCTTGGATGCTCATCTCTTCCCATGGCTTTCAGTACCATCGTTACACTGATGACTCTCAGATCTACCTCTCTACACCTGAAATCTCTCCAGCCATGCAGGCCTGGATCGCTGCCTGCCTAACTAGCATTGCTGCTTGGATGTCTCACCGCCATTTGAAATTGAACATGGCCAAAACCAAACTTCTTTTTCCCCCCTAAATCCACCTCTTCCCTTCCTCCTTTCTCCATCTCTGTGGATAATGCCCTACTGCTTCCTGTTTCCTCAACTTGCAACCTTGGGGTCAACTTTGACTCCTCCCTCTCCTTCTCTACACACATCCAACTGATAGCTAAAACCTGTTGTTTTTTTTAAAACCTGTTGTTTTTTTCTGTATAACATCAGCAAAATTCACCCCTTCCTTTCTGGACACACTACTAAGACACTCATCCACTCTTTAGTGACCTCCCGCTTAGACTATTGCAACCTCCTCCTTGCTGGTCTCCCTCTGAATCATCTCTCTCCCCTTAAATCTGTTCAAAACTCAGATGTGCGGCTAATCTTCCACCAGCTCAATATACTCATATAACCCCTCTTCTCAAGTTGCTTCATTGGCTCCCTATTCGTTTCCGTATCCAGTTCAAACTTCTCCTACTGACCTAGAGTGCACTCATTCTGCTGCACCTCATTACCTTTCCTCTCTTATCTCTCCCTACACCCCTTCTCGTGAACTCCGCTCCTCTGGCAGAGAATTTCTATCTGTGCCCTTCTCTTCTACTGCTAACTCCAGACTTCGATCCTTTCACTTTGCTGCTCCTTATGCCTGGAGTAAACTATCTGAGTCTGTCCGTCAGACTTCATCTCTGGCCCTTTTCAAATCCAGGCTGAAAACTCACCTCTTCAAGGCTGATGATCCGCTTAGTCCCCAACGTGTTTCCTTACCATTCCTCTAGATATACCCTTGCCCTCAGCTATTGTGCTGTCTTGATTAGATTGTAAGCTCTGATGAGCAGGGACCATCTTTTACATGTGTCTGTACAGTGCTGCACACACCTTGTAGCACTATAGAAATGATCAGTATTAGTAGTAGTGATAGTTATGTCAACAAGCAGGGGGACTTGAGCAGTTCAGCAGTAGTAAGAGATGGACCTTCCACTCCGGTGGGCAAAGTGGACTCTGCTGGTGATTTCAGAGTCTACATAACAGGTCTGGAAAACATACAGGTCAAATTGTGGGTCCTACAATAAAATTTAGTTGAAGAACATTTGTGTGTCTGAGGTCTGTGGTCAACCTCCATTTTTGTTCTGCCTTTTTCCCTCGAAGACTAAGACAAACAGTGCAGAGATCCAAAGAACTAATAAGGTGACATTTTACTTACCAGATAATGTCCTTACCTTAAGTCCTGCTAGACCAATCCAGACAGGTGGGTTGTGTTTCCCTACCAGCAGATTGGTGGTGACAAAGAACCAAAGAAAAGTCCAGGTTTCAATGACATCACTCCCATACCTCTATATGCTTCAGCCACCAGTATCCGTCAGTATCCATCCCAAAGCATATGGGAGAACATGGCAGGCCTCATACAGCCTCAACATGGGCAATAATTAGCAATTAAATAGTAGAGAATTATGTATAGGAAAGCATAAAGAGAAGGCTGTTCATAGAAGCAGCAACGCCTTAGAAGAACAGAGCAAACACGGGCCCTGAATTGGTCTAGCAGGACTCAAAGAAAGGACATTATCTGGTAAGTAAAATGTCACCTTCCATATCATCCTGCTAGACCAGTTCAGATAAGTGGGATGTACCAAGGTTATGCCTCCACTGGGAGGGAAGAAGACACAGCAGCTCGCAAAATCTCACAGCCAAAGGCCGTATCTGCCTGAGCGTGGACATCCAAGCGGAAATGCTTGACAAAACTGGAGGTGATGCCCACATTGCTGCCTAACAAATGTCTGCAGGGGCTACTGAGCTCTGTTCCGCCCACGAGGATGCTTGCACAGGTAGAATGGGCACATAAACCCTCCAGAACTGACCAGTTCCGCAACAGATCCACAGAGGCAATGGCCTCCTTAACCCAGCACCTCATTGCAGACTGAACCACCGTGTCACCTTGCGCAGGCCAGCAAATAGCACAAAAACATTGTATGAGTTATGAAAAGAATTCGGAACCTCCATGAACCAGAGAAGCACCCTCTGGACAACCACAAGGTGAAGATTCTACCATTCCCCCAACAGAGGAGGAGCAAACTGCCTGGTTCACATGAATGGAGAAACCACTTCAGGGAACAAGGAAGGCACAGGCCAAATGGAAACAGCTTCCTCAGAAAAAGATAGGTAAGGATCTTGGCACGACAGAGCCTGCAGCGTAGAAAACCTCCTTGCAGATCAATCACAACCCAGAAGACAGCCTTGAGCATCAAGTCCTGCAGAGTAGTGCGCTTCAACAGTTCGAAGAGCTCAGACATCAGGGCCCCAAGCACCAGATACAGACCCAGGAAGGGACCAAAGATCATAGGGGAGGACACAGATGCCAAACCCCCCTGAAGAAGGTGTGAAATATCTGGAAGTATGGCTAGAGACGTACGAGTCAACAGCCCACTGAAACAGGCCAAAGCTGCCATCTGAACCTTCAAGGAGCTAAGAGAAAAAAGGCCCTTCTCCAGATCATTATGCAGAAAAGGCCACAGAGATGGCATCTTGGCCGCCTCAGGAGCTAGCCGCCATGTGCTGCACCAGCACTCAAGGCACCAGACCTGTACTTATACCAGGCTGGTAGACCTCCTCCAGGCTCTGAACAGAGTGGAACACCACTGCTGGAGAGTAGCCCGTAAGCACTAACTGTTTCCTTTTGGAAAGAGTGGTTAATGAGTGGAATAATCTCCCAATGGAGGTGGTAGAGATGATGACAGTATCTGAATTCAAAAAAGCATGGGACAAACACAGGGGATCTTTAAAGGGAAAAAGGGGACTGTTGTAATGGTTGATATGGAAGGGCAGACTAGATAGGCCATGCGGTCTTTTTCTGCCGTCATGTTTCTATGTTTTTATTAAGGAGCCAAGCTGCAAGCGAGAAGAGAGCTGGGCCTTCCAGGACAAGCGGCCTTCAACACAATAAGCCCCGAGACGGAGGCAAACAAGGAGGTTGTGCTTGCAGGAGCCACATCAGATCTGTGCATCATGTTCTCCTCGGCCAACTCAGCCACCAGAATAATCCTTTTCGGATGGTGCTCCATATGCCAAATCACATGCCCACCAGGGAGGAAACACCTACAGCAGGTGCTGACCTGGTCAAGGTTGAGAAAGAGTGGAAAGGCCTTCAGACCCATCTCCGTGAGGTGACTGAAGAAGCAGCACACTTTGGTATTGGAGTGGGTCGCCAACAGATCCCTCTCAGGGTGACCCCAGTAGTGCAGAAACAACTGAAAACACCTCCAGACTCAACTCCCACTCTCCTGGGACCAGAGAGCGCTAGCTGAGAAAATCCATTTCCGCAGTATCCAGTCCGGCAATGTGCAGAGCCGACAAACTAGGAGGCTCTTTGCTGCCCAGGCAAACAGGAGAGTGATCTCCAGGGCTACCATGGTACTCCTCGTGCTGCCTTGCTGATCTACATAAGCCACCACCGTGGCATTTTCCAAGAACACGTGAACCACCCGACCCTCGACCGGGGACAAGAGACACAGAAGAGCCAATCCGATAGCCCTAGCTTCAGGGCAGTTGATGGATGACACCGACTTCCTGTGGTTTCAAAGGTCCTGGGCCATTCGGCTTTAGCAATGGGTTCCCCAGCCCAAGAGACTGGCATTCATCACCAGAAGGCTCCATCAGCAATCGTCCAGCAGCACACCCTTTCTCAGAAGACAGGGCTGCTGCCACCACTGCAGGCTGGCCTTCACTATCATTGGGAGCAGGAGCATGAACTTGGATTGATGATGAAGATCAATATGGACTCTGGGAGCCTGCTGCAAACAGAACTGCGCTAGGCAGTCCAACAGTCTTGACTTTCTCTACTGGCAGAAAGACTCTGCACACTCGAGTATTGAAAATTTGCTCCAAGGAACTCTGGGGACCAGAATACAGCAACTTCCTTATGTTTCCTACCCGTCCTCCTCCTCTATCGCCACCCTCCTGCAACCCTGCCTTGTCAAGTCTCTTTTTCCCATCTGTCCTATACATAATGGTGTTCTTTTCATTTTCCTGCTGCTGTTTCTTTATTGCATTTTTATTGTAAACCGCTTTGCTGTACCCACATTAAGAAGTCTATCAAATCATAAATAAATGAAATGCAATGTCTCTCACAGTGTTTGTTTCACGCCATCAAGGGCACGTCTGTCTCATTCTTTCATCTTCTTTCGTGTGGTGTTCCTTAGGGCTCCGTCCTAGCACCTATTCTTTTCAACATTTTTCTCTCGCCCTTAGCTCTTATGATCCAGCAGCTTGGCATTTCAACATACTTTTATGCAGATGACATTCTTCTTTTATTTTATACAGACCCATATTTGCTGGATCTTTCCCTCTTGAATATATGCCTCATTTGTATCGCTGCTTGGTTGTCTACTAATCACCTTCTACTTAACTCTTCTGTTTCCCCTATTCTTGATGGGTCTCCTATTCAACTCATGTCATCTTTCCACTACCTTGGGTCACATTGGATTCTTTACTCTCTTTCCATGATCACATCACTCAAATCATCCAACGTTCATTTTTCTTTCTTCGTCGTATCAGAGCAATCAGCTACCTTCTGACCACTCCTGCCTTAACCTCTCTCATTCTATCTAGATTTGACTATAGTAACACAGCACTTGCCGGCCTCCCTCAATACTCTTTAAAACGCCTTCAACTTATTCAGCACACTGCGGCCAGATTAATTTTTCATGCATCCAAGTTTGATCATGCAATTCCTCTCCTCATCCGTTTACACTGGCTTCCTGTATCATCCCGTATTCATTACAAGATTCTCATCCAGATCCACCAAACTCTTCAAACTGGTTCCCCAGAGTATTTAGCATCCTCCATTACTCCACTTGCCCAACAGTGCTCTCCATGCAATTCATATGAACAGTTTTCTTCTACCTTTTCCCTCTCTGGTGCATCTTAAATCTACTTGCCATTCATCATATTATTTCCTCAGACCCTCCCTCTGGAATAACCTTCCTCCACATCTCCGTTTAGAATCCTCTTTTACAAAGTTCAAGCCCAACTTAAAACCCACCTTTTCTGCAGAATTTTTGACCTCCCACTGGACTCCCTCAGTTGACTTTCTTACATTTCCTACCCGTCCTCCTCGCCACCATCCTGCAACACTGTCTTTTCATGTCTCTTTTTCCCATCTGTCTTATACATATTGGTGTTCTTTTCATTTTCCTGCTACTGTTTCTTTATTGTATTTTTATTGTAAACCATTTTGCTGTACTCACATTAAGCGGTATATCAAATCATAAATAAATGAAATAAAAACTGGCTGTTCCCCAAATGATCACTCAGCCAAGGCTCATCAGAAAGAACACCACTCAGGAAGCTACCCGAGATGCCTCTGAAGGAAAATGGGCTCGGATGAGCCAGTAGCCCAGAAATAGATGCACACAAATACCTTAGCACCGTAGACACCACCACCATGAGCTTGGAGAACGTCCTTCGGGCAGTGGAGAGTCTGAATGGAAGGGCAGAGAACTGAAGGTGAGAGTCAAGCATGGCAAAACACAGATGCTTGCTAATCCCCTGGATCAGAATATGAAAATATGCCTTGGCCAGAGGCTCCTGCAGAAATTGCTATAGCGTCAGGAGATGCTGAGTAGAGTGGAGTTTACCAGCTTGCACCTGATTGGTTCACAGCTCCTCCTTCTCCAGACATCAGGGGATTTAAACCAGTGTGCACCACGGATTCCTCTAAGGCTCCAACAGGAACTGCTACTCACGTCAGGAGACGCTGAGTAGAGCGCAGTTTACCAGCTAGCACCTGATTGGCTCACAGCTCCTCCTTCTCCAGATGTCGGGGGATTTAAACCGGTGAGCACCACAATATGCAGCCATGGGCATGTGCCCGAAGGGACATTACCTAAGGGATACGTTCTACCCCTTAGAAGCGCTGATGGAGTGCCATAGAGTTGCCTGTCACCTTCCAGTCACCAATAATGGGCAAACTGAAAGCAAAACGTAAAGGGTCAGAAGGACAGTCAGTGGTTAAGGGCCCCAGGGACCAGCATATCATAAGTACTGTTTTGCCTGGGTCAACTTCTCGGCATGTGGGCGGTGAGGCTTCTCCTATGGACACTTCTCTGAGTTTGGGGGTCCGTACCCCTTCCCCCCAGCCAGGTATGTTCAACTCTGAACAGTCTCCGGTTGTCTCTCTAGTTCGAGGTGGGTTTTCCCTTTCTGCCTCCACTCCAGTTCCCCAGAAATCTCCCAGGTCCTTGAATGGGTTGAGTGATTCATCTTTGTGCTATCTGACACCTGTAGATGTACCAGCCAACGCTGTTGCGCTGGCTTCTTTAGGTCCTGGATTGCTGGACATATCGCTGAAGGATGTTTTCGCAGCGATGCACCGGGTGGAGCAGGTACTTCAGGACTCCTTCACCCAGTTATGTGCTTTCACTTGTGACGCCGTGGGTGTTCTGCGGAGCCACTGTGATTCTGTCGTGTCTTTGAGTGATAGAGTCCAGATGTTAGGCTCCATTAGTACTGCTCAGGCTTTGATTGCTTTCTCTATGAAAGATAGTCTAATGCTTTATAATAAATTGGAAAATCTAGAAAATCTCTCCCAATCCCGAAACCTAAGGCTATTAAATTTTCCAGTGGTGCAATTTCTTTCACCTCTTGAGTTATTTAAAAAATATGTGAAAGATGTTTTATTGTGTGATTCTTTGGATGAAACTGGTATCTTTTCAATATATTATTTACCTTGTAGTGTTATATCTGCTTCTCAGGAGGAAGAAGTCGCCCAGCTGAATAATCTTGATGAACTTGATCCAATGCAGTTCTTGAAGACTTCTCTTGAGTCGGTCTCCAAAAGAGCAACTTTAGAAGTAACATTTTCTTTGGAGAAGGATAAATTCACCATTATGACTTTATTTTGAAAGAAGGATACCTTTTTTTCTTGGACAGCCTTTAACCATTTTCCTGGATGTCGCTAAGGTGACTCAACTTCGCCGAAAATCTTTTTTAGAATTGAAGCCAAAGGTGATCACGCTCAGAGCTATGTTTTATTTAAAATTCCCGTGTAAGTGTCTTATTACTTATGCTGGCACTAGATATATCTTCATGGAGGTCTCTCAGGTAGAACAGTTTTTGGACTCGTTCTCAGTCCAGAAAGGACTGAGAAGAGTCCAAAGTCCATAAGCAGGGGGGAAGAAAGGTTTTCCAGGCCGGTAGCGACAGGAGTCTCAAAACCCCTGGGAGTCCGACCAGGGTACCAACGAGGCGTGGGCGGAAGCTGATGGAAAAGGGGTTCCTGCCCACTTCACAGACCCCTTGGATATGTCTTCCAGGAGGAAGTAAGATTTCATCTTGTCCAGGTCCTTCACTAGCTTCTCAAAATTGGACTCAACAGAAGCATCCTTCTAAAGCCAAATAAGCAACCAGGTTTTAGAAGATGAGACCGCTGCCCCATGACTAAACCAAGCCAATGCTGTGTCACCATCGACAGAGCACAATCCCTGGCCACTAGACATACCAGGCCATACCTGGCATCAGAAAGGAAGACCATGACCGACTCCCAAAGAGGGGTGGAATCACTCGGCGGAAGAGATTGAATTCACTAGAGCAGGGCTCAAGACATCAGGCCTGCACATGCCACAGCGAACTGGATCTTTAACACGAATCCCCTTTTAGTCCAGAGTATCCTTTAAGGCCACTCTACCTTCCACAGGAATAGTGGTACATCTGGTAACCACCGTGACCTGTGTATCCACCTTGGAAACATCAAACCACACAACACACTCTTTCTCTGGGAGAGTGTGCATCCTCTTATACACCCTTAGCTCCTAAGGTGGGGAGTTGGAAAAATCCAACTCTGACTGGAACAGGCCTTGAGCACCTCTGGGAATGGGAAAACAGCAGTGGATTTCCACAGACCTTGCAGGAGTGGATGCATCTTCAGTTCCTGCTCCGTACCTGAAGCAACCACCAAACTAAAGGTGGTTGAGACTCTGGGAATCAACTCCTCCAGTTCCTCCTTCCAGAACAGCTCTGAAGGCGAGAGTACTTCTTCATCCACATTAGACATCTGAATCCAAGACAGTCCAGATCTTGGACAGATCCTAGCTGCTCCTCATCTCCAGGGGTGCACTTTGCTGGGGACGCTTGTTGTTGTTGTTGTTGTTAAGTGTCATCGAGTTGGTGTTGACTCATGGTGACCCGATGGATAGTTGTCCTAAACTGTGTTCGGTCTTCAGTCAGGCGGCTCATTGTTGACCGACTGGCACCCATAGCTGCTGTTATTGTATCAATCCATCTCATTGCTGGCCTTCCTCTTTTGTGATGATCTTCTACCTTGCCAAACACAATGTCTTTCTCTCTTCAGATGATGTATCCAAAGTATGAAAGTCAAAGTCTTGTCATCTGAGCTTCTAAAGAAAGCTTAGGTTTGATCTCCTCTAGTACTGACTGGTTTGTTCTTCGGGCAGTCCATGGTATACACAGTATTCGTCACCAGCACCATAATTCAAAGGCATCAATTTTCTTCCTGTCTATCTTTTTCACTGTTCAATTTTTGCATCCATATGACTTTATTGAAAATACCATGGCTTGAGCAAGTCAAATCTTTGTATGGAGAGAGACATCTCTGCTTTTGAGAATCTTGGGTCCTTAGGTCCTTCATAGCCATTCTGCTAAGAGCAATTCATCATCTGATTTCTTGACTGCTTGTTGCTTCTTTATTGATAGTTGACCAAGTAGGTTAAAGTTGTCCACTATTTCAATTTCTTCTCCATCAACGATGAACTTACTGATTTTGCCAGTTGCCAGGATATTTGCCTTCTTTACATTAAGGTGCAGACCCGTTTTAAGACTATGTTCCTAGATCTTGAGAAGCAAATGTTTCAGATTGTCTTCATTTTCAGCCAGTAATGTGGTATCATCAGCGTAGCAAAGGTTGTTGATAAGTCTCCCACCAATTTTCACACCTCTGTTGTCTTCTTACAGTCCTACTTCTCTGATGTTCTGCATATAATTTAAAGAGATAGGGGGAAAGTATGCAGCCTTGTCATACACCTTTGCTGATTTTAAACCATTCTGTTTCTCCTAGTTCCGTTCGAACTGCTGCTTCTTGATCAATGTAAAGGTTGTGCAAGAGAACGATCAGGTGTTTTGGTAAACCCATGCTTCTTAATATGGTCCAGAGTTTCTCATGGTTTACACAAAAGCCTTGCTGTAGTCAATAAAACATATATAGATAGCCTTTTGGTATTCTTTAGTCTTTTCAAGGAGCCATCTCACATCCATGATGATGTCTCTCATTCTCTGTCCTTTCCTGAACCCTGCATGCACTTCAGGTAATTCTCATTCTAGGTATGGTTGTAGTCTCTGCTGAATAATCTTCAGTAGAATCTTGCTGGCATGTGGGATCAGAGCGATTGTGCGTTAATTTCCAAAGTCAGTTGGATCACCTTTCTTTAGTATTGGTATAAACACAGATCTTTTCCAGTCAGTTGGCCATGATGTTGTCTTCCAAATTTCCTGGCAAAGCCTTGTAAGTATGGTAACATCTGCATCACATTGCTGTACTACTTCTATGGGAATGCCATCAATGCCTGATGTTTTGTTTTTTGATAAGGCTTTCAATGCTGCTTCGACTTCTTTCATCACCAATGGTTCTGGATCATAAGGTACAGGTTGAAACGGCTGTTGGTTCACTTGATCTTTATTATATAACAACTCTGTACGAGGTGTGACAAAACAGAAACGAGACTGTGGCAGCCACGCCCATGACTCAATGCCAATTGGCTAACCGCTTATGTCAATGTGTTGTTCAATATCTTGCCACTATTCTGCTATAATATTTTTCATCTCTCTCACTCTGTTTTTCTTTTTCAGGTTTTTTTGTAGCACACTGCTCCATCGCTTTGTCAAGCAACTGGAGGTGGCAGAAATATGGAGCAAAGAATCAACTTTAAATTTCCTGGTTAAGTTGGAGAAGGCCCAAAAGGCTTATGGAGAAGATGAAATGTCAAGGCCGCGAGTCTTCCAGTGGCATAAATGCTTCAAAACTCGCCGCGAGGAGGTGGAGCATGACCCCAAGTCAGGACGGCCTTCCACAACAAAGATGGCTGAGAACATTGACAGTGAACCAACTGGTGCAAAGTGATCGCAGATTGATGGTGCAGATGATAGCTGAGGAGCTCAGCCTGAACAGGGAGTCAGTGCGGACCATCTTGGTGCAGGAGCAGGGGATGTGGAAGGTGTGTGCCACAATGGTGCCCAAGCTTTTATCGGATGACCAGAAGGAGCACCGGGTCAATATTTGTCAAGACTTGCTAGAGAAGATCCAGAGTTCGATGGCCGAGTCATCACAGGAGACAAGACTTGGGTCTTCTAGTATGACCCTGAAAGCAAGAGACAGAGCCTGCAGTGGAAGACTCGACTGTCACCCAGAACCAAGAAGGTGCACATATCCAAATCAAGGATCAAGGTCATGCTGATCGTATTCTTCGACCAGAGTTTGTGCATGAAGGTCAGACAGTCGACCATCACTTCTACCAGCAGGTCCTCAATCGCCTCCATGACCGGGTTTGGCACAGCAGGCGGGCTCTGTGGAGAGACAAGTCATGGCTGCTCCACTACGACAATGCGCCCGCACACACCGCGCTCAGTGTGAGGCAGTTCTTGGCCAACAAACAGATCACAGCTCTCGACCACCCTCCTTATTCCTCAGATCTCGCACCGTGCGACTTCTGGCTCTTCCCCAGGCTGAAGACTGTACTCAAAGGAACTCATTTCACCTCTGTAGAAGAGATCAAGGCCACTGTGACGAGGGAGTTGAGGGACCTCAAGGAGGAGGACTTTACCAAGTGCTTCCGTACATGGCAGAAGCGAATGCAGAAGTGCATTAACTCTCGGGGGCATTACTTTGAAGGGGACAATGCGTAATTTCTCTGTAGATTTTGTAATAAAACATTTATGGGACAGTCTCGTTTCTTTTTTGTCACACCTTGTATATTCTTTCCACCTTTGCTTGATCTTCTCGGCATCATTCAACATAGATCCTTGAGCATCTTGTAACATTCCAATTCGAGGATAGAATTTTTTCTTTAACTCTTGTAGCTTTAGGAAAGCCGATTTTGTTCTTCCTCTAATAGTTTCTGTTTCTATTTCTTTGCATGCCTCATTGTAGTACTTCTCCTTGTCTTGTCTTGCTGAATGTTGGAAATCTCTGTTGAGTTCTGCAATTGCCTCTCTTTTGCTTCTCTGTGTTTCTGGGCAATTTTCAGAGTTTGGTCATCCATTTTGGCCGTTTTTGCTTTTTCACCTTTTGGAGAAACTTCTCACTTTCTTCCAACACAACCTTCTTGATGTCATCCCATAACTCTTCTGGAGCTCTGTCATTTGTATCTAAAGCAACAAATTGATTTTGCAGGCAATCTTTAAATTCTGGTAGTATATTCTCAAGGTCATATTTTGCTACATTTATGAATGGCTTGCTCTTAGGCAACTTTAGCTGGAGTTTGCATAGTAGTAGTTGGTGATCTGTACCATAATCAGCTCCAGGTTTTGTCTTTGTTGATGTTATAGAGCTTTTCTATCGTTGACTCCACAGATGTAGTCAATTTGATTTTTGTATGATCCATTGGGTGAAGTCCATGTGTACAGTCGCCGCTTGTGTTGCTGGAAGACAGTGTTTGAGGTGAATAGAATGTTGGTCTTGCAGAATTCTATCAGTCTTTCTCCAGCTTCATTTCTGTTGCCAAGTCCATATTTTCCAACCATTTTGCCTTCTTCTTTGTTGCCAATTTCGTGTTCCAGTCACCCATGACTATCAGGATATCCTGTTTGCATGTTCTGTGAATTTTAGCTTGTCCTTGTTCATAGAACTCATCAATTTCATCTTCTTCTGCAGCTGTTGTTGGGGCATATACTTGAATTATAGTTATGTTGATGGGCATTCCTCATAGACGAATAGAAATTAAGTGTTCACTGATTGCATTATATTTCATTACAATTCTTACAACACCATTTCTTCTTTGTCTTTCATTCCAGCATAGTAGACCATATGATCATCAGATGCAAAGTGCCCGATGCCAGTCCATTTCAGTTCGCTGACACCCAACAGATCAATTTGTACATGTTCCATTTCATTCTTGACCACCTCCAACTTCCCTTGGTTCTTGCTTTGTACGTTTCATGTCCCAATATGCAAGACATCTTTGCAGCTTCTGACTCTCATTTCCAGCGCAGTTACATCAGCAGTCAGACATCCCGAGGGCTTTGATCCAACCACATCATAAATGTTGGCTTTACTCTGAAAAGTCTTCAGCTCCTCTCCAGTAACCAGTTGAGTGCCTTCCAACCTGGGGGTCTCATCTTCCAGCACTATAATGCAATTTGTTTTGTTGTGACTATCCATTGGGTTTTCATGGCAAGATATGGAAGCAGACTGCCAGGCCTTTCTTCCGCACAGTTTATGTTTAGTGTTGTTGCCGTTGTCACAGAAATGTGATCCTCTGCCACCAACACCATCCCATTCTGCTGCTGCCCAAGCCATAGGCAATCGAACAGTGCTTCCACTCTCAGCCTGTCCCTCACGAGACTGCACTCGGGGGAACCCTGAGGCTACAGGGTCCGAATTTACATGCCAGAATGATCAGATCTATTGTAAAAATAAAAATAATTCCGGGAGGACAATACGGACTCCGGAAGCTCTCCTTGCAGAAATGACCCCCTTACACTAGGGGATCCAGTCACTCTCAATCCCCTAGAGGACGGGGAGCAGTACACAGCACAGACACCGGAAACCTCAGTCAGCTGGTTATCCTTACCCACAGTGCCATCTATCACCTCCTGCTCTCCAGCAGGCAAGGCCAGACTAACCATATCCCCCAACGTAGAGAAGGGCAGCAATTCCTCCAGGGACAACTCAGGAGATGCTATGCTAGAAGAATAGGGTCTAGGCCAGAGATGAGGCACCTTGCTTGCCACAGGCCAAACAAGGATTCCTGGAAGAAGACATAGAGAGTTAAGGCAAGTATCACAACACTGCACGCTAAGGCCGCTGTGGTCCAAAGGTACATGTTAACTAAGCTTTAAATGTAGCATGCATTAACTGCACTTTTTCTGCAATGCAGGTGATAGGGTAGGAACTCGCATTGGAAACGCTTGGGTGGAATGCGCGTACAGACCGTGCGACTAGCCAGGCGCACAATAGGAGAAAATGCTACTAACGCACGAAACTGCAGGAAACCCCCACGCCGCACCATCAGTCATCAGTGTCTACCCAGAATTGTGTCACACACAGACGGAATCAGGAGCCCCCAACAAGGACAATGAAGAGGTCAAGCTTTGGTACTCACCTTCTGAGAACCCCAGGCAAAGGAGCCATGCCAGGCTCAGCTTTACTCTCCTGATACTGTTTCACTGGCTTTTGCAGCACTGCATTTAAGGTGGCTGGCAGGCAGATTCCTCTTAGAGCCATCTGAAATCTTTGAGCGAGAACAGGGGGGAACAGAGAAGGAGAAAGAGGATGTTGAGGTTGTGTGAAGCTGCTGCACTCTTCCAGATCCTTCCAATTTCTGGTTGCTCAACTGGCTCTTATCATGATAAGCACGTGGAGCTCAACCAATTTTCTCTCCTCCTGTGGCTACTGAAAAGACAGCAGTCTAGTGGAGCCCTCCACATCGTGTTCAAGTGAGAGAGTCACCCTCAAGGTGGTTGTTTATGAGCATTTAATCAACCTTTTCCTCTCAAATCTTCAGAATTTTCTTCAGAGAGGAGAAAATCCATCCATCATCTGCTGGAGACAAAGAAATACTGAAGAGACCTCTGGTGGCTGAGGCATATAGAGGCATGGAAGTGATGTCACTGAAACCTAGGCTTTTTATTGGTTCTTTGTCTCTATCAATGTGCTGGTAGGAGAACACAACCCACTTGTCTGGACTGGTCTAGCAGGACAATATGCAATTTATACTAGCTACTCCTTGTGGCTTTGGGCAAGCCACTTAACCCTTCATTACCTGAGTAAACTTAGATTGTGAGTCCTTCAGGGACAAGGGGATAAAAAATACCTGCACATATATATCTGTAAATTACTCTGATGCGAATAGTAAAGGGCAGTATAACAAGTGCCTAAACCATAAATCATAGACCATCAGGTTGACGGTGATCAAAATTTGCACCAAAATCCTGCAAGTGACCCCTAGCTCCCCAATTAGTCTTCAACATCATCATTATGCCACCGAAATGTCTACTTTTGATGCACAAATATTGCACATCATCCATAGTGGACACTTCTGGTCTTGGATGAGATGTTGCAAGAGCAACCACAGAATCAGGGCCAGATTTAAGATTTGGCGCCTATGGTAAGACCAGACAGTAGATTTCAGAGAGTGGGATGTAGAGATTCCAGAGATTGGAGAGCCAGGAGAGGAGCAGAAGAAAACAATAATACCACAATGGTGCCCCTGTGAAAAGCACATGCACATGACACTAAATTAAATGATATCAGGTTCCTCTTTGGTCTGTATGTGTGGTGCCTTCAAAGGTTGGTGCCCTAGGCTGCTGCCTGTGTTGCCAATGCCTAAATCCAGGTCAGCAGAGTTACTGTTGGTGGGCAAAAGAATGCAATTTTCCCAATGCCAAGAGGACCAGAAAAAAATGAGCTGGTGGGCCCATTTTGGCTCATGGGTTATTGTTTGCCTACTCTTGCTCTGAAGCCTCACTTAAATCTATGTACACCACATCCAGCAGGCACCCTGATTAATTCTCTGGTCAACCAAAGAAATGTATTAGATTTGTTTGACATGATCTTACTTCTGCAGCTTGCTTTCCACTGAACACTGCCTTGCTTCGGCTCCGGAGCTGTCCTCTCCCAGACACTGAACACTAGAACCAATGTCTATAAGACTGGTACAGAAACTCAGAAACACAAGTAAAACTAATTCAAAAGTGTGTTGATTCATTAGTGTCCTTGGCACTTTGCAGCCTATAACAACTACACAATAGTCCCCTTATATGCTCATATTTGGGGAGATCTATTTTCAAAACCATGACATGGGTATTTAGCAATTTATCCAAATAAAATGGCTATCTGAAAATTGCCCTTTCCTAGATTTCTGAGAAGTACGTACACTATTCAATAATACCTTTAACAACATTTAGGGATGTTTCTAGGGGTATATTTTGAACAGGATCACAAAATAATTTGTGAAACTATTTTTGAATTTACACAAATTACTTTAAATCTAGTCACACAAAAAGCAGATGTGGAAGTCTCCAGATACTTTGTACCCACGGCAAGTCTCAGTACACATGTGCTTTACCTTAGAAATTTGGTGCAAAGTCTGCACATAAAAAGTATCCAAGAACTTTGCATAAAAGAGCAGACTTTTTGAAAACTGCCTCCATAAAATACATTCAGGTTTATGTCCTGACCAATTTTGTTTTCTTTTTTGTTTTTGTATGTTCCGCTACACCCAAAACAGATCTTCCTTATCTGCTCTGCACAATTCAGCTCAAGTTTGAGTTATGTGGTGCAAAGCTCTCATGCTATGCTCACTGTCTTAGGTCTTGTGAGATCGGCTCAGAAATTCTCACACCACACAGCTCAAACTTGAAGCAAGTTGTGCTGTGCAAAGAGGAAAATGTGTTTCAGTGGTAACACAGCAAAGGCAAGAACTGATGCATTAGCACAGCAAGGGGAGAAATATTTATCAGAAGAGGGAATGAGAAGAAAAAGGAAGGGAAAATAGAGGGAGGAGTGGCTCAGTGGTTGGGACAGGTTACCTCAGGCCAGAAGGCCAGGGGTTCAATTCCCACATGGGGACAAGCAACTTCAGGCCGGAGGGACTGGGGTCTCTAGTCCCACGGCCACTCCTTGTGGCTTTGGGCAAGCCACTTAACCCTCCATTGCCTCAGGTACACTTAGATTGTGAGCCCTTCAGGGACAAGGGAATAAAAAGTACCTGTTAGTATACATGTAAACCGCACTGATTCTAAATAGTGTGGTATAAATAATAAAATAAATAAAATGAGGAAATAAAGAATATGACACAAAAAGATAGCAGACAAAAAAAGAGCAGAAAGAAAGACAAAGGAGAACAGTTAGGAGTAGAAATAGGAAAAATTAGAGACATAAAAATGAGGGAAATGTTAGTGCTGCTGAATAACCTGCTAACTGGCATTTACATGGTTTGCAGACCATGTCTTTGAATATCCCACCCCACTGATATTATTTTGAGCAGAACTACTGCTCGGAATAATATTGCTAGTTATGTGCCAGATGCACATGCACAAAAGTGCCAAACTGGATTTTTTTGTGCGCAGGATATAGTTCTGTATACCTGTAGCCTGGCTTGTTAGCGCAGACTTTTTGCGCACAACTCATTTGTGTGACATTTGCTTACAGCACTGCTGAGCAAAACTAGCATTAGGCAAGCCTGTGCTAGAGTTTTAGCGCTGGGCTCTAGTGTAGGAATTCTGCATTGAGCCCTTAATAAATTAGACCTTACAGGAACTACAACAGATCAATCAAAGGTTCCCTCATCTGCTCTTGAATTCTGAAACTATTACTACTAATCATTTATAAAGAGCTACAAGGCGTACACGGTGCTGTACAACCATAGATAGAGATGGTCCCTGCTTATAAGAGCTTACAATCTAATTAAGACAGACAAGGCAAAGGATAATAAGGGAAAAAGGAGGATAAGGAGACACAAGGGAAAAAGGGGGTCAGGATCCAAAACACTGGGGGCTTGGGGAGGAAGGGATGAGAGGTCTCAGGCACTGGCTCTTACGGGTTTTGGGTTGGCTCCTAAATTGAAAGAACATTTATAAGTCCTGTTTTATATTAATATCTTATAATATTGTAGTTCTACAGATACCAACTTACCAACCACAAAGATGATTTTACTTTTCTTCAGTTTTTCTGTAAAAGAAAGACAAGCGTGTTAATAGTATATAAGTGAAAACATTTATATAATGTTACTTTAACAAATATTCCAACATTTTATAATTTTACTTTAGCTCTTTTGTTTTTCTTTTATCAGATCTTTTTTTTCACTAGCTAGTTTAGTGGTCTTGATCAGGAGTTTTTGATAGTTGAATAGCATATAAGTGGCACTGCTACTCCCTTTTCCAAGTGCTTCACTGGCTCTGTCTGCTTCAACAGATTTTGGCATATCTGAAATGCAAGGTAAAACACTTCCTTTTCTGCCAGTTTTGTAAAGGAAGCAGTTTTGAAGGGATTGTTTTCATTTTCAAGTAAATCTAAAAGATGAATACTTAAAACCTAGAAAATATTGGGATAAGATACAGAATGAGAACTCCTGTTAGTTTTCAATGTGTGGCAGATAAAAGGGAAGATAATTCTATGTACATACACAGATGTCTGTTAAAATACATTTTATGAAAGGAAAGGTTTCTCCTGGCATGAAGGTGAGAGAATAGTAAATCACTGAGAAGATACCACTGAGGAGTCAGAAATATACGTATATATAAAGAAATATGTAGAGAGGTAAGACAAACTCCAAAGCACTATGCTAGCAGCCAGAAGTTTAATAGTTCTCTATGGTGATGGGATAATTGACAGAAGTGCTGTAGACCTTCCAATAGAAATAGCTCTTCTCCTTCTTCCTCAACAGCAGAGTCATAAGCATCGAAGGAAAATTAATAATGTTCCTTCTGGAAAGAATATGAAAGTACCTTTGACTCACACTGCAGCAAAACTATAACCCCAGATCTCACAGTACCTGCCCCTGCTGTATCTTGCACTTTAGGGTTGTTTCTGGTAGAACAGATCGTCCCCATCTCTTTTATGAGTCCTGATGGTCAATCTGTCTCTCTGTTGTCTTCCCTGTATTTTATCTTTCTCTGGATGCCTCCCCACTCTCTCACTGTGGATATTTCTTGTCCAGCTCTTTCATTCCATGGAATCTCTCCTGTTCTCTTTCTCTCTGAAAATCACTTGTCTCTTTTCTCTGCCTAGATGTCTTCTGACACCCTCTCCCTGGTCACCAGTGTTTCTTGTCCTTTTTCTTTTTAGCTTGCTGATTGCCTCCTGAGTCAAGTGTCTCTTTTTTTCTGGATGTATGTGTGTGTGTGTCTCTCTCTCTCTTGATGTCTCTTGTCACACACTCTTACAAAATTATTTACCCTTTGTCTCCCTGAATATCTCCTGGCAATGCCTCTCTCTGGGTGTGTCTCTTGCACCCCTCTTCTCTCTCCCTCTGACTCTTGGGCCCTGCTTTTCTCTGAATTATTCTTGCCCCCCACTCACTGTCTCTCTCTCTCTCTCTCTCCTTTGCTTACTGTCTCCTTGTCCAGTCTATCACTGGATATATCCTGCCTCCCTTCTCTCTCCTTGATATCTCTCCTGTCCCTCTTTGTTTCCCTGAAGGTCTCCTGTGCCCCTCTAGATCTCCTATACTCTTCTTTCCCTCTGGTTGTTCGTCTGTATTTAGTTTCTTTTCTCTGTCTTTCCTGGACTGCCTGTATCTCTTTCTGTTTCTTGTCCTCTTCCCTTTCTTCCTCTCTTAACACCACTCTTACTTGCTCCCAGTGTCTCCTCTCTTCCTTCTGCGACTCCCTCTTGTCCCTTCTATGTCTCCCCCGGGATGTTTCTTGTACTTTTTTCCTCCTCCACCTCCTCCCAGGAATGTCTCCTGGCCCCCTTCTTTTTAAATCTCTCCCCAAATGTTTCCTGTCCCCCCCTCTTTTTCTTTCCCTGAACGTCTCTTGTCCCCTCTTTTTCCCCCTTCCACCATGGATGTCTCCCGTTCTTCTTTATGTCCCTGGATTTCTTCTGCCCCCTTCTCTCTCCGGGGATGTCTCCACTCAGTCCCTCTGGGTCGCTCCTAGACGTCCCGTTGGCAGAAGTGGTTGCTATGGAGATAGTTACGACACAGAAAACCGCTCAGCTTGGAACGATGCCCCCTCGTGCCGAAAACAGCGCAGAAGAGGCAGGGCAGCTGTGGGGGAGGGAGAGGAAGGGTGGGGCTGGGGAGACTAGATAGGGCGGCGGCGAAGTTGGGGAAATATTGGGAGGGGCGGACGGAGGAATCTCTGGTGGTGAGGCTGGACGAGATTTTTCTTTTAGAGGTGGGTCGGTACAGTGGAGGTTCTTTCGGGTGACGTTCTCTGGCATGTGTTTGTCTCCTTTTCTGCGAAATGTATTCGTCTGGCAAGATCTGTAAAACTGTCATGCTGATAAAGTTATCGCAGTCTGTCTTGATTAGGATTGTAACGCCGCGATGGAGGGAGCACTCGTTTTTCTGTAAGTTTACTAGTGCTTTCAGTGGTAAGGAGTAAGAGGAGGGAGTTGGGGAAACTCTCTTACGGGCCCAAGGGCTGCTTCTTCCACTGCTGCACATCCCGGCACAACCGGTTGCAACTTCTTGGGGAGGGAAGCAAGGTTAAAGATTTGACAGGAGTGAGGGAGATTGATGGAGTACAGCAGAGGAAGGACAAGAGGGGGTGCAAAAGTTAAATCTAGAGGGGAGAGAGTGTAGACCTTTCTGCTGTTAGTCCACCTTAAGTGACACATTTGCTCTGTATACCCATAGCCAGCAAGACACTCGCATTGTGCATCCTCAGCCATCAGTGGCAACGATTCAAATTGAGGACCCCCAAGCAAAATATCAGAAAAGGTCCCCAAAGCCGGGAGGATTCTATCTCAGAATGTGTGTGAGCAGCTATAAATGGGCCCCCTCTTTCTCTAGCCCCAGAGCACCACAGGGGTGGCATTTACATCACTGCCTGTCACAACACAATCACCCTGTGCATGCATCATAACTGGTACACTCACTCTTGACAAACTTGACCTGTGTATTCATCAAAGGTGACACACAGCGCTCTGTGTATCCACTGCCACAACACTCACTGTGTGTATCGACTGCCTACAATGAACTCACCTAGTATCTCAATTCCCTCAAAACACTCACTATATACATTTCACACAACACAACTATTCATTCACAACACTACACAATCTCTACATAACAAAACTGCATTGTGCTTACTGCCTGCACTGCATTTACCCTGTGCAGTCACTGCCTCAACATGCAATCCTTGTACCCGCCATAAGTGGCTTCTTTTCCCAGCCATTGTCAGAACACATCTGTGTCAGCAACACTTCCAGAGTGCACCCATCACTGTGATGCATCGTCCACCCACAACACACTCTACACCCGTTACCTATCGTACATCCTGTGTGCCCATGTCACACACTTTGCCTATGTACCCACCATCCTTATTGTACTTGCTTTGTGCACCGACTATCTGTAATAAATATATCTGGTGTACCCCCCTTTCCATTCTGCATTTGCCTTGTGTACACATTGTCAGAGACACAATCATCCTGTTTATCCACCACTTATAGAGTATTCACACTGTGCATGCCCTGAATAGCCACAGCCACAGCACACACATTGTATGTATACATTTTGCCTCTGCCATACTCAGCCCAGTTACTCACTTCACCACGTTCACCCACTGCTAACAACATAATCATCATCTGCATTGTGTGTACCCATCACCTGTGATACTTTCTGCATCAGTCAGGTATGGCACATATACCCTGTATATGCACTCTTCTGGAATATCCATTCATTTACTTACAAGCTCAAACTACACAGTGATCTCTGTGGCATCACAGCTTTAACCTTACTGAACAATGCAGTTTTACTATGTGTGTTGTTTGTTGTCGATTTATTTGTATTATATTATCCCTTCCTTTTGTGTTTTGGTTATTTCTGTTGCATTTGATATTTATTGTTGTACAACCCCATTTCTCCAGGACCAAGCAGGAAGTCAGTCCTCACATATGGGTGACGTCGGTGCCGACAGGGCCCCGTGCGGAGCATTTCCCCAGCTTTCAAGGAAAGCCTTTGGGAATGCAGCGTGCATGCGCGGTCCCCTTCCCGCCGAAGGGTGCCATCTTGCTCGGTCTTTCTTTTTCCATGGAGCCCAACGGACGTGAGTTTGTCACCCGGAAAAAGTAGATTTTTTTCAGCTATTTTGGCTTTTTCTGTTCCGGTTCAGTGCCAGTTCCCTTTCCCGCCTGGGCTCAGTACACCGGTATCGAGTCCGGAGTTTTGATTTTTGTTTTTTGTCCTTCGTGACTAGTGTTCGCGCTCTTTTTGTGTTTTCACTGGCAGCCCAGTCTTTTGACCTTGAAGGGGCCCTTTTTCCCCCAATGGCTGCCATCAGGTTCAAAAAGTGTGATCGGTGCAAGAAACTTATGTCGGTCACTGACACACATGACTGCTGCCTCTGTTGCCTCGGGCCCGACCATGACCCGCTGGCCTGTGGCCCGTGTGGCAAAATGTCGTCGAAGGCGCTTCGGAGCCTTCAGCATCAACGTGAGAGAATTTTCTCTGACTCCGCATCCGGCCGGGAGGCTCCTGGATTCTTGCGGACCAGGTCGCATAGCCCTGACCGCCGCCCCGGGTTCTCTGATTCGGAGAAACCGTCCAAGTTACCTCATGTGAAGCCAGAGTCCCCGAGTCACGTAAGTGCAGTTGTCCTCGTGGATTCTCCCCCGGGTGAGCCGACGTCGGGGCCCAAGTCGGGGGCTGCTGAGTCTCCTGAGCTTGGACTCAGGTTGACGGCCTTGGAGAGCAGCTTGGCTGCCTTCATGGAACTATAAAATGGTATTTTTACGTTCAATGTAACATAATGGGAAATACATCCAAAAAATGAAAGTCTCTATTTTTTCTTCTATCTGTTTGTTCAATTACTTGATCTGTGCTTAACAGCTGCTGGGTGGTCTCAAACTTATGGTAGCATCTATCCCATAGACCAGAACGTCAAACATGGGCATTACGAGCGTTGAAACAGCGTTCGGATATTGTTATTAAATGAGCAGACAAAGGAGGAGCGGTGGTAGTTTTGAAACGGGAGGATTATCTAAATGAAGCATGGCAACAATTAAGTGATGTTACCACTTATGAGCGGTTATTGGCAGATCCGGGGCCACTCTTAAAGGCCCGGATAAAAGAAACAACAACAGTAGCTCTATCAAATAGGTTGATTTCTAAGAAGGAATTAGACTATCTTAATGTAATTTCCCCTTCAGTAGCTAAACTTTACCTGGTGCCAAAAATACATAAAGATTTGGCCCGACCACCGGGCAGGCCTATAGTTTCTACCAAAGGAAGTTTGCTTGAGCCCTTATCTACCTTTTTAGATTCATTTCTAAGGCCATTATTATCTAGGATTCCAGCATATTTAAGAGATACCACTAATTTCCTATGCATTTTACGAGATTTGGACAGCTGGGCAGATACAGCTGATGTATTTTTGGTTACTATGGATATAGTCTCTCTTTATACTAATATACCTCAAACAGCAGCTTTGGAGGTAGTTAAAACCACGTTATCCATTAGGGGAGACCTCTCTGAACAAATGATTGAATTTCTGATGAATATAGCACAACTGGCCATATATGAAAATTACTTTTCCTTTGAGGGTCAACTGTTTAAACAAACATCGGGGGTGGCTATGGGAGCTACCTGTGCCCCCTCGATAGCAAATTTCTATATGGCTGGTTTTGAAGATCGCTGGTTGGGCGATTCCCCTTTTACTTCCAATATTAAAATCTGGAAGAGGTATATAGATGACGTGTTTCTGCTTTGGCAGGGGTCAGAAACGGAGTTACTTTCCTTTTTTCAGTGGATTAATCAATTGGATGAGAATATCAAATTTACCCACGTTTATCATCAAGACTCCATGACTTATTTGGATGTGCACATTCTTCGTAGAAGGGGCCACTGGGAAACATCCATATTTAGGAAATCCACAGATAGAAATACCCTCCTTCATTACTGTAGCGCTCACCCCAGACCGTTGAAAGAGGGACTTCCATTTTCACAGTTCCTGCGGTTTCGCAGGAACTGTTCAAATGATCAAGATTTTAAATTACAGTCACGACAGTTGGTGAACAACTTTTTAGAGAGAGGATATCCAAATCAGATAGTTAAAAGAGCTTATCGAAGAGCGTTGTATAATAATAGGAATTTGCTACTCACACCTATACATCGTGAGTTAAATAATGATAATGAGACCATTAATTTGGTTACAAAATTTTCCCCCTTGAGTCGAGAAATACAGCACAGCTTACAAAAACATAGGAATGTTTTGTCCACGCTATCGGGTTTAGAGAGGATGAAGCCCAGATGCGTTTTGCAAAGACATCGCAATCTGAAAGAATATTTGAGCCCTGCGGTTTTACCTAGACCCGAGGGATTAACAGGGGAGAAAGGACATAAACGTTGTGGAACGTGTGACATCTGTGAGATTACTTTGGAGACTACACTTTTTACATATCGCCATATAAGCCACACTATATCGTCATTCACCACTTGTGATTCCATCGGGGTCGTATACATAGTGAAATGCCCATGCGATCTTTTATATGTAGGCAAAACCGTACGAGCCTTTCGGGTACGCATGAGAGAACACCGCAGTAGATTGCGATATAGAACGGTGACAGCCCCTCTAGTTCAACATTGCTTTGATTATGGACATCGTTTCGAGCAGCTGCTCTGTTTTTGTATTGATCAAGTTACACAAGGCTATGGGGATCGAACCCAGGACCAAGTTTTAATTCAACGTGAACAAAGATGGATTTACGAATTAGACACTGTGATGCCGAAAGGCTTGAACGCTATGGTAGAATGGACGGCATGTTTATAAATACTATTCTGTAAGGTTTTCCAGAGGGTGGTTCCGAATATATAGGACATTAGCTAGGGAATGATAGAAAATTTTCCCAACAGGTAATCAATGGTGTTTGTTCTAAGATTATTCTTAACGACATCATAAGGGAGGAGTTAGTGACGTCATTTAGAATTCTGCCTTTAAAAACATTTTCAATGGCAGGAGATCGCATGCGTGGCGTCTTTTCGTTAAAGCCAGATGAAGTGTTTTGGGAAACTTTAAGGTTGAAACGGTTTGTTTCTGACGCGGGCAGCATATATGTAAGTACCTGAAAGGATTAGGTCCTGTTTGATGTATTTCATTGGATTTTGACAGTTGGGGTAGAGTTAAACCGAGCAAACATTTTTTCGTTGAATTTTGTTTGTTCACAGGATCCAAACTAAATCCCCTGAAGAACCCCACTAGGAGAAACGCTCCGAAGGCGCTGGGGGGAGGCGTCGGGATCAATTAAGAATTGAGCTGCTGAGGGGGTCATTGATGCTATTTAGCATATCTTTTCCCATGTTTGACGTTCTGGTCTATGGGATAAATGCTACCATAAGTCTGAGACCACCCAGCAGCTGTTAAGCACAGATCAAGTAATTGAACAAACAGATAGAAGAAAAAATAGAGACTTTCATTTTTTGGATGTATTTCCCATTATGTTACATTGAACGTAAAAATACCATTTTATAGTGATCTTTAGCGTTCAGGAGTTGACCATTCATTGCGTGCCTTCATGGAACAGCAGCGGGTGCTGATCGCCGGTCTGACCAGTGCATCTGCCCCGACCACCGGGACCTCAACGTCCAAGTCGACCCCGGAGACCGAGCCGATCCTCGTGTCAATGAAGTCTCGAGTCCATCCTCGGTCAAGGTCCCCCTCGACCTCCCGTGCGGGGCCGAGGTCGTCGGGGCGGGTGGCACCGAGGCCTACACGGCAGGATCCACTCGATTCCTCCTCGGATTAGTCGGCATGGGAGACAGAGGACGAGGAGTCCCCGGACACCTTCTGGACCCGGTGCGTCCCTTTGGACTCACCGGAGTCCGAGCCTTGGAGACAGTCCCCCCCCGGAGGATACCCGGTTCTCGGACTTCGTGAGGGACATGGCCAAAGCCTTGGCCTTCCCTGTGGAGGCCGAGGAGGAGCCTCGAGCTGAAGAGCTTGACACCCTCCAGTATGACTTTCCTCTGAAGGAAGCCTTTAGGGTTCCTCCGATGCTGGAACGACTGCTCTTACGTATGTGGGAGGCACCGGCCTCGGCGCCGGTTCTGAGCAAACGGGTCGATTCCATTTATCGAGTCCGTAAGAATCCTGGGTTCCAAAAGGCGCAACTACCGCACAATTCCATGGTTGTGGAATCGGCCATGCACCGCCTGAAGAGTCAGAAGATGCACTCCTCAGTACCCCCCCCGGTCGGGAGGTCCGGAACCTGGATGCCCTCGGTAGAAAGTGCTTCCAGGGCTCTATGCTCTCTTGCCGTGTCCAGACCTACCAGCTGTACATGGGCATGTACTTACGAGACCTAGCAAAGGAGATTGCCGGGTTCTCAGCTGGCCTCTCCGAGGAACCTTTGTAGAGATTAAAGACTTTGTCAACAGGGATCAGAGAGTGCTCAGCGTTTATCTCTCGAGCAGCCTATGATGGCTTTGAGGCTTCGGCCCGGGTAGCTGCGGCCGGCATCGGTGCACGCCGTCAGGCCTGGCTACAGTCATCGGACCTGGAGTCATGGGTGCAGGACAAGTTGGTCGATGTCCCCTGCCGAGGTGAAAACCTTTTCGGTAAGCCCATGACTGAAAAGGCTGCGGAAATCGAGACTGAGACTCTCACCAGGACAAGGCTGTCCAGGAAGACTTCTGCCCCTTCTCAGAAAAAGAAGGGCTCAGGAAAGAAGCCCTTTTTTCCAAGGAAGGTTGCTGCCTACAAATCCTACCCTCAATATCAGGCCTCTCGAGCTCCCCAACAGGGTCAGCAGGCCAAGGGGCAGGGGCATGCGCCCCATAGGCAGAAGACCCCCAAGCCGCCAGCTCCGGCTCCTGCACAGCAGGGAGCGGGGTTTTGACTCACACAGCATAGCCTCTTCTCCACAGCTGGCTCCACTCAGCACAGGAGGTCAGCTGACCCTGTTCGCCTGCAGGTGGCCAGCATCACAGGGGATACCTGGGTCCTCAGCATAGTCCAAAAGGGCTACATGCTCCACTTCCACCAGCTATCCCCCTCCTACTTTCCAGGGGAGCCTCCAAGACTCCCTCTGCACAGAAACCTCCTCCTTCAGGAGTTGGCAAGTCTTCTAAAGGAACAGGCGGTGGAACCGGTGCCTCACCACCTGGAAGGGCAAGGCTTCTACTCCAGGTACTTTCTGGTACCAAAATGAACAGGAGGCCTCCAGCCTATCCTAGACTTGCGAAACCTAAACAAGTTTCTGGAGAGGGAAAAGTTCAAGATGCTTACCCTTGGGATATTGCTGCCCTACCTCCAGCAGGGAGACTGGCTATGCTCCTTAGACCTAAAGGATGCTTATACTCACATCCTCATTCATCCAGACCACCGACAATATCTCAGATTTGTGGTGGGAGGAAACCATTTTCAGTACAGAGTACTTCCCTTTGGCCTAACTTCCGCCCCCAGGGTTTTCACCAAATGCCTGGCGGTGGTGGCAGCCTATCTCAGGAATCAGGGAATTTTTGTCTTCCCATACCTGGATGACTGGCTCATCGGGCCAGTCTCTCCTGGAGGCCAGACAAGCCACTCTTCGCACTGTCTCTTTTCTTCAGCATCTGGGCTTTGTCATAAACTACGCAAAGTCCACTTTGCTCCCCTCACAGAACCTGGAGTTTAAAGGGGCAAGATTAGACACCCTGCAGGCAAGAGCTTACTTGCCTGAGGACAGGGCCCACAGAATGATGGACTTGGCCAACCAGTTCCACAGCAATTCTCAGGTCTCTGGCAGGCACTTCCTGTGGCTCCTGGGCCACATGGCATCCATGGTACATGTGACGCCGAATGCCCGTCTGCACATGCGGGCTGCTCAGTGGTGCCTCAGAGCTCAGTGGGCGCAGGCCACAGGCGATCTCCGAGACAGAGTAAAGGTGTCCAAACCACTTTTGGACTCCTTGAAGTGGTGGTTATATCTCCCAAATCTTCTCAGGGGGGTACCTTTTCAGGCCCCAGCACACACAAGGGTGCTGACGACCGATGTTGCCTTAAAGGGATGGGGTGCACATTGCCAGGGCACATGCACTCAAGGCCTCTGGTCTCCTGGGGAGGCCACACAGCAGATCAATCTTTTGGAGCTGCGAGCAATCCGCTTGGCTCTACAGACTTTTTCTCATGCTCTCTCTCAACAGTCTGTCTTGGTTCAGACAGACAATCAGGTAGCAATGTTCTATGTGAACAAGCAGGGGGGCACAGGGTCCAGGCTCCTATGTCAGGAGGTGCAGGCCCTTTGCTCCTTTGCAGTCAAACAAGGCATGTTTCTCAAAGCAGTTTATCTACCTGGTCAGGAGAACCTCTTAGCAGACAAGCTAAGCAGGATTCTCCAGCTCCACGAATGGCAGGTGAATCCATTGGTGGTCCAGCAGATTTTTCTACGATGGGGACTTCCATCCATCGATCTCTTTGCAAGTCCACTGAACCGTCAGCTGCCCAGGTTTTGCTCCAGACAGCCGCATCCCCTGAGACTGGCAGCAGATGCTTTTCTGATCTCTTGGTCTACGGGCCTCCTGTATGCGTTTCCTCCCATGCTCCTGGTGGCCCGGACTCTGTTCAAGATTCTCCAGGACAAGGCCTCGGTGAATCTGGTAGCCCCAGATGGCCGAGACAACCGTGGTTTGCACTCCTGCAGCAGTTGGCGTTGGAAACTCCTTTCCCTCTGGGGTTGCAACACGATCTCCTGTCTCAAGATCAGGGTTCCCTTCTGCACCCCAATCTCAGGTCCCTCAATCTGATGGCCTGGCTGGTGAAAGGATAGTGCTAGCTCCCTTGCTTCTACCTAAGGAGGTTGAAGAGGTGGTTTTGGCCTCTAGGAGGCAGTCCACCAGAAAGTCCTATGCCTTCAAGTGGCGCAGGTTCACAATATGGCCAAGGTGCAGTATCTACTTCACCTGTCAGACTTAGGCCTTAAGTCTAACTCTGTTCGGGTCCACCTCAGTGCTCTATCAACACACCACTCACCGGTGGAGGGACAGTCTCTGTCGGTTCATCCCTTGGTGTCCCGCTTCCTCAGAGGTCTGCTTCTTAAGCCTCCGGTTCGTCCACCGGCGACTGAGTGGGATTTGAATGTGGTCTTGGAGCAACTTACTCGCCCACCGTTTGAGCCGATGGCTTCTTGCCATTTGCGCTTCCTCTCTTGGAAGACACTCTTCCTGGTGGCTCTTACCTCGGACAGACGTGTGAGTGAACTACAAGCTCTGGTTTCTGATAGGCCGTACACACGGTTCTATAGGAACAGGGTGGTCCTACGGACCCATCCCAAGTTCCTCCCAAAAGTGGTCTCCTCTTTCCACCTCAATCAGGAGGTGCTTCTTCCGACCTTCTTTCCCAGGCCGCATACCAGCCGGGCTGAAACAGTCTTGCATACCCTGGACTGTAAGAGGGCATTGTCTTTTTACATAGAACGTATGCGGGGGCATCGAAGGGCTACTCAGCTCTTCGTCTCCTTTGACCCTAATAAGATGGGGTTACCTGTCTCCAAGCGTACGTTGTCCACTTGGGTAGCAGATTTTATCGCCTGGGCGTACAAGGCAGCCTACCTCCCCTTGCAGGGTCGAGTCACGGCTCACCGTGTCAGGGCGAAAGCCGCATCAGTAGCTCATCTCCGCTCTGGACCGCTACTTGGTCTTCAAGCCAGACTTTTGCAGCCTATTACTGCCTCGAGAGAGGGTCCCAAAGGGACAGTGCTTTCGGACAGGCAGTGTTCCGTAATCTCTTTGAGGTTTAGGCAACTCCTACCCTCCGGCCCTTGTATTGGGCTACCTTCCGGGAGCGTTCTCAGAGGATATTCTTATCACGGATGCTGAGGCTCTTGAGAGGGAGCTATTTTTCAGCTGTGGGTTCCCGGTAGCCTAGAGCTGGGGAGTCCCATATGTGAGGACTGACTTCCTGCTTGGTCCTGGAGAAAGAGTAGTTACTCACCTCTAATGATCTCTTTCTTCATATGATGTGTCCAAAGTATGAAAGTCGAAGTCTTGTTATCTGAGTTTCTAAAGAAAGCTTAGGTTTGATTTCCTCTAGTACTAACTGGTTTGTTTCGGACAGTCCATGGTATACACAGTATTTGTCGCCAGCACCATAATTCAAAGGCATCGATTTTCTTCCTGTCTATATTTTTCACTGTCCAACTTTCGCATCCATTTGACATTACTGAAAATACCATGGCTTGAACAAGTCAAATCTTTTATGGAGAGAGACATCCCTGCTCTTGAGAATCTTGTCAAGGTCCTTCATTGCCATGCTGCCAAGAGCAATTTGTCGTCGGATTTCTTGACTGCTTGTTGCTTCTTTATTGATAGCTGATCCAAATAGGTTAATGTTGTCCACTATTTCAGTTTCTTCTCCATCAATGATGAACTTATTCATTTTGCCAGTTGTCAGGATCTTTGTCTTCTTAACGTTAAGATGCAGACCTATTTTAAGACTATATTCCTTGATCTTGAGAAGGAAATGTTTCAAATCATCTTCACTATCATCAGCATAGCGAAGGTTGTTGATGAGTCTTCCACCAATCTTTACACTTCAGTTGTCTTCATATAGTCTTGCTTCTCTGATGATTTGTTCTGCATATAAATTAAAGAGATAGGGGGAAAGTATGCAGCCTTGTCGTACACCTTTGATTTTTAAACCATTCTGTTTCTCCTAGTTCCGTTCGAACTGTTGCTTCTTGATCAATGTAAAGGTTGTGCAAGAGAACAATCAGGTGTTCTGGTATACCCATGCTTCTTAATGTGGCTCAGAGTTTCTCATGGCTTACACAGTCAAAAGCCTTGCTGTAGTCAATAAAACACATGGATATTCTTTTGTATTTTCAAGGATCCATCTCGCAACTGCGATAATGTCTCTCGTTCCTCGCCCTTTCCTGAACCCTGCTTGCACTTCAGGCAGTTCTCGTTCCAAGTATGGTTGTAGTCTCTGCTGAATGATCTTGAGTAGAATCTTGCTGGCATGTGGGATCAGAGCGATTCTGCAATAATTTCCACAGTCAGTTGGGTCACCTTTCTTCAGTATTGGTATAAACACAGATCTTTTCCAGCCGATTGGCCATGAATTTGTCTTCCAAATTTCCTGGCAGAGCCTTGTAATATGGTAGCAGCTTCATCCAATTGCTGTAATACTTCAATGTGAATGCCATCAGTGCCCAGTGCTTTGTTCTTTGATAAGGCTTTCAATGCTGCTTCGACTTCTTCTTTCATCACCAATGGTTCCTGATCATAAGGTACAGGTTGAAATGGCTGTTGATCCACTTGATCTTTATGGTATAATCACTCTGAATATTCTTTCCACCTTTGCTTGATTTTCTCAGCATCATTCAACATGGATCATTGAGCATCTTGTAGCATTCCAATTCGAGCCTGGAATTTTTTCTTTAACTCTCGTAGCTTTAGAAAAGCCGATCTTGTTCTTCCTCTAATAGCTTCTGATTCTGTTTCCTTGCATGTATAAATATAGTACTTTTTCCTTGTCTTGTCTTGCTGCATGTTGGAAATCTCTGTGTTCTGTGATTACCTCTCTTACTCCTTTGACTTTAGCTTCTCTGTGTTTCTGGACAATTTTCAGAGTTTCTTTAGTCATCCAGTTTGTCTGTTTTTGCTTTTTCACCTTATGTAGAGACTTATCGCTTTCTTCCAACACAGCCTTCTTGATGTCATCTCATAACTCTTCTGGAACTCTGTCATTTGTATCCAAAACAGCAAATTGATTTCTCAGGCAGTTCTTAAATTCCAGGGGTATATTCTCAAGGTCATATTTTATTATATTCCTGAATGGCTTGCTCTTTTTCAACTTTAGCTTGAGTTTGCATACTAGTAGTTCGTGATCTGTACCACAGTCAGCTCCAGGTTTTAATCTTTGTTGATGTTATTGAGCTTTTCCACCAAGAGTGGAGTGGAGGAGTGGCCTAGTGGTTGGGGCAAGGTACTTCAGGCCAGAAGGTTGGGGGTTCAAATCCCACTAGAGGACTGCAACCTTGGGCCGGAAGGACTGGGGTTTCTAGTCCCACAGGTGCTCCTTGTGGTCTTGGGCAAGCCACTTAACCCTCCATAGCCCATGTTCCCTGTAAAATAGTTATCTCCAAGTTATAATGCCCTGTTCAATGTAATTTCAGTTTGTTCAATGTAAACTGCACTGATGCAGAATAGTGCGGTATATAAGAGAATGTAAATAAATAAATAAGAGAATGTAAATAAAAAGAGCGGGACCTGGGTGTAATTGTGTTTGACAATCTTGAAGTAGCTAAACAGGTAGAAAAAGGGACTGCAAAAGCCAGAAGGATGTTTGGATGTATAGGGAGAGGAATGGCCAGCAAAAAAAGGAGGTGATAATGCCTCTATATAAGTCTCTGATGCGACCTCATTTGGAGTATTGTGTGTGATTCTGGAGACCGCACCTTCAATAGGATATAAGCAGGTTGGAGTTGGTGCAGAGGGTGGCTAGTAAAATAGTTAGTGGTCTTTGTTATGAAGCATATGAGGAGAGACTTAAAGATCTTAATATGTATTAGAGGAAAGGCGGGATAGGGGAGATATGATAGAGACATTTAAATTCCTCCGTGGCATAAATGCATAGGAGAGTCTCTTTCATTTGAAGGCAAGCTCTGCTATGAGGGGACATAGGAAGAGGGTGAAAGGGGATAGTCTCAGGACTAATATGTGGAAATATTTCTTACAGAAAAGAGTAGTAGATACATGGAATAGTCTCTCAGTGGAGGTGGTAGAGACGAGGACAGTATCTGAATTCATAAAAGCATGGGACAAATACAGAGGATCTCTAAAGGAAAAAAGGGCACTAATGTAGTTGATATGGAAGTGCAGACTAGATAGGCCATGTAGTCCTTTTCTGCAGTCATGTTTTTATGTTTCTAATTATAGTGCCCAGATTGCAATGGAGAGCAGAGCAGCCAGTATCATTATTTATGGGTTTGATTAATGCAAGGTTGGCAAAGCAAAAAACTCAGTTATTGCAGAATTGTATTATGGAACAGAGGTTGTAGTTCAATGCTTTCCAGACTTTTATCTGATATGACCCCATTTTAGCAACTGAAAATTCATGTGACCCCAGATGATGATGAAATCAAAATAGCAGGTCTCCTGCTTCCTTCACTTCCCTCCACTCATCTAAAGCAGAAAGCAACCACAATCAGTATAAGGTCCTTTGTGTCAGTGTGTGCTTACAGACCTCAGTACTCAGCATGGGCTTCCAATCTAACAGGAAGCTAATCCAGGTGGGAGCAAGGGCCTAAGAATGTTCACTGGCTCACAGGCCACATGCTGACTAGTGACTGCCACTACTTGGTATAGATCACAGGGGAGAAGAGGAAATGGCCATGTTTCTGTGACCCCCATCCACTGAAGATGTGACCCCATTTGGGGTCCCAACCCCAAGTTTGGGAATCACTGTTGTAGTTGCTTTTTATTACAGAGCCTTGGTAAGGAGTTGGACTAACAGTGACTGCGTTCTGTTTATCGGGCTTCAATTGTTTATATGTATCCTATCTGTTACAAGGTTGGGGATCGTGTTTGATGAAAATTTGGGTTTATAAAGTTTAAAAATAAAGGGAGTAGTTACTAAAGTGTATTATGGTAATAATGCAAATATTTGGACCAGAATATATGTTAGTTCAAATCATTTTTATTGAAAAAGTTTTCAGATAACAGGTCCCCTCCCGTAAAGGTAGGGTAAGCACGCCAGTCAGTTACTATAATCCAAACAAAACCAGATATATCAAACCAAAACATTGCAAACAGGAGGACAATTGTACAAAGATTCAACCCTATGCATGCAGTTGAAAAGGTGATCATAGGGACACTCTCCCCAGAATATACTGCACATATATGAAGATCTAAATACTCTCAACCGCAGAAGGGTATCCCTAGCACCCCAAAGGGTGGGCTATAGCCCTGGGCACAGAGACACCCCACCACAGGTGACAGGCACATCAGAATAGAAAGGCCTGCTTTACAGTGCACAACCGTAGAGAGGAACCCCCCCCGCACCCCCCCTGACCCCCCACCCTACCATCCCACCCCGATTGGTTTCCATAGGTGATTCAAGGCCATCTCCCATCATACAAGCAACCTCCCAAGCTCGCCTCCCCTCACTTGGCACCCCAAGCAGCATATACAGAAAGGTGAGGCACGAGCCGGTACAGATCAACAGACAGGCTATTCCGCTCACCCGCACCCATCTTGACAGAAGAACAGAGGAGGAGCAAAGCGTATAGAAAGATAAACATTCATTATATATTCATTACACATTCATTACCATGCTGCAGTCCCGCATAGGTAGCTGAGCCAAAAGTGGTGCCCAAAGTTCCAAGAAGGAGTCCCAAGCCCTGCCACCCCGCTGCTTGGCCGTCAATTTTTCCATGTATAGCAATTCGCCCATGGCGTTTTCCCACGTCTGTGCCCCTGGGGGGGCCAGAGCAGCCCAGCAGCCCAACAAGACTTTTTTCACTAGCAATAAACCCCGGGTCAACAGTAGCTTCTGAGGTGGCGTAAGAGCTTGATTCGCAGGCCCCCACTGATGGAATAAGCAGACCTCTGCGCTCCAATGGAGAGTTGTACCAAACCACCTGTCAAACTCCCCACAAACGTGATTCCACAAGCGCCTTACCTTAGAACAGTCCCAGAACTTATGAAGCAACGTGCCTTTGTCTAAGACACACCAACCACATGTAGGTGAAACACGCAACCCCGCCCTGAAAGCCCACGCATCCGTGGTATAGGCTCTCCAGAGGAATTTAAACTGCAACTCCTGCAAATAGATCCAGAGGTCACCTCTCGGTATCCCCTCAAACGCCTCGCGCAGATCTGACACCATAAGTCCAGTCATCCCATCTTCAGCCCAGCGACGGGCTAGTTCAGAAAGACAGGCAGCGTCACCCACCGGGTGCAAGAGCTCCCATCGCTCCGGCCCCTCTCGGGAACCAGCGTCAAGTTGCTCAAGCCACAGTCTCACCGGTACCCCCGAACAAATCGGATTGACACCTGCACCGCGCAGTCCCTCCACATAGTGGCGAGCCTGTAGGTACCCATAAAAATCATGCCGGGAGAGCTGATACCTAATTTGCAACACACTAAAGGTTTCTAGGTGCGACCCGTCGGACGCGAGGAGATCCCCAAGACATAGAACTCCCTTCCTGGCCCAGTCATGGAAGATGCTGAGCCGCATAGAGCCCGGGGGAAAATCCGGGTTCCCCACCAAGGGCAATAACGCCGATCGCTGCCAGTCCCACCCAAAGCGTGAACAGAGCGCCCGCCATGCCGCCTTGAGGGCCGTCATATATGTCCAACCACCCGCGTGACACCGACCCTTAGTCGAGTGTAAGACCGATAGACTATGGAGAGGCGCACAACTGGCATTGACCTGCGGAGCCGGAGCACAGCCACCCGTCCCGGCCACCAAAGACCAGATATGCCTGATTAAATAGTGGAGGTTATAGTTTCGGAGGTCCGGAAGTGCAGACCACCTTCTTCTCGCCGTCTCATCAAGGCCCGGAGGGGAATGCGCGCGCGCTTGCCTCTCCATAAGAAACCACGCAATGATTTATCAAAGCCCCGCCAGTCACCTTCCCGTATCCAGAGAGGTAAGAGGCGTAAGACATAAAGCCAGCGGGGCATCTCTACCATAGTAAATAAGGCTATTCTTCCCCTGAGGGATAGGGGTAAGCCCTGCCACTTCGCAAAGGTTCGACGGGCTCTACCCAACATACCAGGGACGTTAGCAGAATACAGATTTGTCGGGTTGTCCGGTAGCTGAATGCCTAAATATTTAATCTCACCCTCTGCCCATACCAATGGGAACGCACCCTTCCACAGTGGCAGCCCCTTTTTCCCGACATCCAATACCACCGACTTAGAAATGTTGATTTTAAGACCCGAAAAGGAGCCATACTCATGAATAAGTTGGAGGACTCGTTCTAATGAAGGCTGCGGGTTGGTCAAGCACAGCAGCATGTCATCCGCAAATGCACTAACTTTCATCTCTGTACCCCCTAACATGATGCCGCGGATTTCCGGGTGACCTTGAATAGCATGCAACAAAGGCTCCAAAGATAGCACGAAGAGCAGAGGGGAAAGCGGGCAACCTTGACGCGTCCCACGCTCCAACTCAAAAGCATCAGAACTAGCTCCACACAACACGACGCGCGCCATGGGACGATGGTACAGTGCCCGGACCCACGTCACAAAGTTACCCTGCAACCCAAACTTTTCCAAGACATCCCACAAATACCGCCAGGCCACCCTATCAAACGCTTTTTCCGCGTCCAGACTAACCAGGAATAAAGCTTCTTCTTCCCGCAAACAGTGCTCCATACCAAGGAGCAGCCTAGCAATATTCTTGGTCGCCTCACGCCCCTGCACAAAACCCACCTGCCGAGGAGCTATAAGGGAGGGCAGAATACCATTAAGTCGTCCCGCTAATACCGACGCTAGAATCTTCACATCGCAGTTAATAAGGGAGATAGGCCTATAGGAGGCTGGTTCCAAAAGATCTTTCCCAGGTTTTGGAATCACTGTAATGTCAGCACACCGCATATCTCTGGGAAGACCTCCCTCCTGTCTTATAGCGTCAAACATCACCACCATTGAAGGAGCCAATCTAGACCTAAGTAATTTGTAGTACTCAAGGCTAAAGCCATCGGGCCCGGGTGCCTTGTGAGACTTCCCCCGTGCAATCACGGCCTGGATCTCGCTTACTGTCAAGGGCTCATTTAATAACTGCAGCTGCTCCGTAGTCACCCGCGGTAAGGACAGGTCTCGCAGGAATGCACAGCCCGTTCCATAGTCTCTCTCCTCTTCACTGTATAGCTTCGCATAAAAGGCCTGAAAAAGGCTAGCAATCTCCCGAGACTGGTGTTGCAAACCGCCCCGCTCGTCCCGAAGAACAGGGATGAACCGAGTCCCCCCCGGGTCGCGGACCAACTTCGCAAGGAGCCGTCCCGTCCGGTTTCCAAACCTATGCAGCTGATGCCTATAGTAGGACATGGATAGACCTGCGCGTCGTTGTAGCAGCTCATTAAGTGCCATCTCAGAGCGGGTATACTCTCGCTGTAGGGCTCCATCGGCCCTCCTCCCGAGTGTCCGCTGTAGGTCCCGCAATCGGCGCTCCAATACCAGTATACTACGATCCATATGACGTCGCCGTTGAATTGTGTAGGATATGATGGCGCCCCGCATTACCGCCTTGCTAGCCTCCCAAAACAAGAGCGGCGAACAATCAGGTTTATCATTAAAAGCGACATACTCATCCCATTGTTTTTCCAGGAATGCCTGAAACTCCTTATACTGACCCAAGTAGGCCGGGAATCGCCACCGTTTCTGCACCATTCCCCGACATTCCCACAGCACCCACACCATGCCATGGTCTGACACCACTATCGGGTCAATTTCAGCCTGAACCACCATCGAGAGTCCCCCTTCGTTCACCAAAACGTTATCAATACGGGACCAAGTGTGATGGGCTCTAGATTGATGAGTATATTCCCGGACACCCGGATGAAGCAAACGCCAAACATCCACAAGATCACCCATTCTGCAAAGATAGGCCACTCCCCTACGCGCCCAAGAAACCGCCATATCCACCTTAGACTTATCCAGCGAAGGATCATGCGGGCAATTAAAGTCACCAGCCATAAGTATCTTATTCGCCCCCGCCTCCTTCACAAAACGCAACAACTGCCTGAAAAACTCATGATCATAGACATTGGGCGCGTAGACATTCGCTATCCATACCACCTCATTGAAGAGCTTGGCTGTGATCAAAACATATCGGCCATGGGGGTCTGCATGCATCTTAGCCACCTCTAAGGGAACCCCCCGTTTTACGAGTACCACCACCCCCGCCTTCTTACCTCCAGAAGACGCTCCATATACTGCCTCCACCCAATCTCGCTTGAGCTTGTTGTGTTCAAGTGCACTCAAGTGGGTTTCCTGCAGCAGCGCAAGATGTGCCCCTTTTCTCTTTAGCAGCTGCAGTATCTTGGTGCGCTTGATCGGGGACCCAATACCCCCCACGTTCCATGAAACAATCTTAATGTTTAACATATCAGCAGCATATTAGGACCTGCAGCAAGGTGCAAAAATGCAAAGCCACCTAGAGACGCCCAGCCTTGTCTCCAGGTGTCCCCCACACAACTCAGAGGAGGAAAAAGAACCAGGAGTGGGAGATAAACCTTCCTCCATTGCAGAAAAGAAAAGAAAACAGCCTTCTACACATTCCAATCGGAGCCCCCACCCCCCTACCCCCTTCAGTCCGCCTTACCCCCCCCTCCCCCTCCCCCTCCCCCATGCCTCCCATCCGTCCCAACCCAACCAGACCCCCCCTCATACCCTCCCCCCCAGCATCCGCCCCCCCCGATCCCCACCCCCAACAAACACACACCACAGCCATTTCCCCATACATACTCCTCCAACCATTCATCTCGCTTCCCTGACACACAGCCTTCCATATCCCCAGTCATACTACCATGCATTCCTCCCCAACTCCCCGCACACATCCAATATAGAACCCTACAAGTAGGGCACTCCCCTAGGGGAGTAAGATCACAGTCAGTGCCCCTCCGGGCCGCCTGCAATGCACATGTTCAAATGCCAAATGGCAACCAGCCAGTCTCAAATAAGTCCCCCAGTCAGATAAGAGGACAGACAGGACTTCATGCCCATGGTGGGTCCAAAATCCGCCACAGTCCAGCAGCTCTGTTGATGTCCCAGTAGCCAGCACGGCAATAGTAGCCACTCCGCCAGAGGTCTCAGTCCCCATGCTGCACCACCGGGTCAGTTAACGTGGACACATACTTCTTCACCGCCGCAGCTTGCTCAAAAGATTGGGTAGTACCCTTATAATAAATCTTGAGGGTGGCGGGATAGAGAAGGGCGAATTTCACTCCGCGCTTAACTAGCGCACTGCAAATGGGAGCGAATTCCTTGCGACGCGCTGCCAAGGAGGCCGAGTAGTCCGGGAAAAGCAGGACCAGCGCGTTGTCAAGTTTTAGGTCTCTGTGCTTTCTGTAGGCTTGCAGCAGCAAAGCTTTATGCTGGAAGTTCAGAAGGCGTGCCAGCACCGGCCGAGGTCGGCCCTGGCCCTCGCGCAATGGGCCAAGCCGGTGAGCACACTCCACATGTATTTTGCCCCGTAGATCTGCCAGGCCTAAGGCCTGCGGCAGCCACTCCTCGAACAAGTTGAACAACTGACTCCCCGTCCAGGATTCGGGCACACCAACCAGCCTTAAGTTATTTCGTCTCGAACGGTTTTCGAGATCATCTACTTTCAGTAAGAGGTCATCCAGTTGTTTTTGCTGCTTTGCAGCTGCACTTTCCAGCGCCAATTCCCCCTCCTCCAGCACAGTCACCCGTTGTTCCATCTCATTCATTCTTTTGGCGTATTCTCCAAACTTCTCACCCATCTCATCTAATTTGCGCATAACCGTATCAAATTTAGGTTCCAGCATTTTCACTACCTCTTGCGCCGTCTCATCGGGGCCTGAGTCGACACTGTCTTTTCCCGGGGAGTCTGGCGCAGGGCCCGCCCGGGTCGCAGCCGCCATTTTCGAGTCTCTGGCCCCCGCGGGTTTATCTCGCTTAGTTGTCGCTCTCATTGGCACAAGACGACCACCAGAATGCCCGAACTCAGTAGCACAAGTATGGCAAAGGTGGTTGAGCTCCTCAAGGCAATATTGGACCGGTGTTGCCGAGTAAATTGCAGTATTTCTACAGACGGCCCGGGAGCGCGACGAGGAAGCTCCTCACCCGCTCATGTGCACACGTGATCTCCCAGAATATATGTTAAAGGGCAAACACGTGCTTCTTTTTTCTGTACTGTACAAATTGCCACTGCAATGTGTGTTGAATACTGAGATGTAAAGCATTAAAATGCATGCAAAACACCTCATTAGTATTCAAGACTGATTATTCAGGGAAAAATAACACAACTCAAAGCTGGCATTATTTGTTTTTTGTCTGGGAGCATCAGGCCACATGTCCAGGTCATGAAATTAAAGGGGCAGCACCTAGTACTACAATAGGTGTCAAGGGGTGTTATTCCTTCAGTGCCGTCAATAACTGGGCTTCCTCCCTGAAACAATCTCCCTCCCTTGTCACCCTGAAGCTTTAGTAGAGCCCCCTAGGACCCTTACACTCCTTATATCAAAAGACGATTTCCCCCTTGAAGAACCATCTAAACCCCAGAGGCCACCAGAGCCTACCTTTGATGTCCCTGGTGGTCTGGGGGAGGGAGGGTGGAGGGGGGTAGGTTGGCAGAAGTGATCACACTTGTTCCTTCTGGTGCTGGCTTCAAGTTCAAGATGGTACCTGGGATCCTTTAGTAGCAGTCTTATGGTAGTACCACAAGTAGATCCCAGGTGCCATTTTGAACCTGGAGCAGTCAAGAGAGAGGGGGAATCACTCCTGCTGGCCTACTTCCCTAGACCACCAGGGACATCAAAAGTATGCTCAGTGGCCTTTGGGATTTGGGGGTTCATCAGGGAGAGATTGTCTTTTGCGAATGGGGGGGGGGGGGGTGGTTCTGGGGGGGCTGTTCTAAGGCACTGGGAGAAGGGGTTGGTTCAGAGGGAGGAGCCCAGTAATTGGTGCTGCCATGGTAAGGGGACTCCCAGACCACCTGTTATAGTGCTGGGCATGACTCCTTTAATTGCATGGCCTGGAGCATCAGGCCACATGTTAGTGGCCCAGTGCTCCAGCCAGGAGAAATACCACCACCTATTCCTTTACCATGGAAGTCATTATTAACCTGTGGTACAGAGTAATCACAGGTTAGTTACACTCATGGTAATCTAAGCTGCGGTGATTTTTACCACGTTTTAGTAACTACTCTCCAGAGGATGTGATGCCCATTGAAGATTTATTACCTTGTAAGAGCAGGGCCAGCCCATCCACTAGGTGAATTAGGTGGCCATCTAGGGCAGTTGCCATCATTTTGTTTCCTTTAGCAGGCCATGTGCTTCAGCACACATGACCTGCCAATTCTGATCTCCTCCGATACAACTTACTGGCCATGTGTGCCAAAGCACATGGCTTGCCGCAGCAACAAAGTGGCGGCACAAAGCCGCTGCTTTTAAAAGACTTCCGCTGCCTGCCTCCCCCCCCAAGACTGAATTAGCAGCAGCAGGGGGTGGCAGTGCGGCTCAGTAGGGGGGAGGCATAGCCGGGCTTTCTCCCTAGGGCAGCAGAAACCCTTGGGCTGGCCCTGTGTATGAGGTTGTCATCTGTCTTGTATTTTTGTATGATTTATGTCCCTTCCCACCCCTCCAGATTCTAGGGAGTCGTTAGTGGGATGGGAACAGCTGGGGGATGTAGAAAAACAGTGGGCAAAACTGAAAGGGGGTATTTTAAGGGCAACCAACCTTTTTGTTAAAATAGTAAATAAAGGCAAAAGGAAAAGGAGACCACTATGGTTTTCGAAGGAAGTAGCTGAAAAAGTGAAGAAAAAGAGGGAGGCCTTCATGAAATACAAGAGATCACAGAGAGAGGAAGACAGGCATCTGTATTTGGAAAAACTTAGAGAAGCTAACAAAGTAGTCAAAAAGGCAAAGATTCAAAAGGAGGAGGAAATAGCCAATGCAATAAAATGGGGGGATAAGACATTTTTCAGATATATTAGTGAGAAGAGGAAGGGCAAGAGTGGTATTGTCAGACTCAAGGGTGCAGGGGAGGAATATGTAGAAGCTGATAAGGATAAAGCAGAATTGCTTAACAAATATTTTTGTTCTGTGTTCACAGATGAAGAACCAGGAGCAGGACCTCAGAAAACACCCACAAATAGGAACAGAAGCAAAGAACATCTTGAACAATTTTCAAAAGACTGTGTTCGTGAGAAACTATCTCAACTTAAAGTAGACAAAGCGATGGGACCAGATGGGATACACCTGAGAATACTGAGGGAACTTGGGGACGTTCTAGCAGCTCCACTGACTGACCTTTTCAATGCCTCGTTGGAGTCGGGAGTGGTGCCAAAGGACTGGAGATAAGCTCATGTGTTGCCTTTACACAAAAGCGGAAGTAAGGATGTGGTTGAAAACTACAGGCCGGTTAGTTTAACTTCGGTGGTGAGTAAATTATTGGAAACGCTGCTGAAAGAGAAAATAGTGAGTTTTCTGGAGTCCAGCGGATTACAGGATCCGAGGCAGCATGGATTCACCAGAGGCAGGTCTTGTCAGACAAATCTGATTGATTTCTTTGACTGAGTGACCAGGGAGTTGGACCGAGGGAGAGCTCTAGATGTGGTGTATTTAGATTTCAGTAAAGCCTTTGACACTGTTCCTCACAGGCGACTTATAAACAAACTGAGCACCCTAGGGATGGACCCTAAAGTTACTGCTTGGGTTAGAAATTGGTTGGGTGGGAGGCGACAAAGAGTACAAGTAAATGGAGCTCACTCTGAGGAGAAGGATGTTACCAGTGGTGTGCCCCAGGGATCTGTCCTTGGTCCGATTCTTTTTAACATCTTTGTTAGTGATATAGCGGAAGGGCTGTCGGGTAAGGTTTGCCTCTTTGCAGATGATACCAAAATCTGCAATAGAGTAGACACCCAGGAAGGGGTAGATAACATGAGGAGGGATCTAGCTAAGCTTGAAGAATGGTCTAAAATTTGGCAGCTGGGATTTAATGTTAAAAAATGTAAGGTCATGCATTTGGGCTGCAGCAATCCAAGGGAGCAATACAGTATAGGAGGTGAAGTACTTTTGTCCACTAAAGAAGAGCGGGACCTAGGCGTGGTTGTGTCTGATGATCTTAAAGTAGCTAAACAGGTAGAAAAGGCGACGGCAAAAGCTAGAAGGATGCTTGGGTGCTTACGGAGAGGAATGGCTAGCAGAAAAAAGAAGGTGATAATGCCTCTGTATAAGTCTTTGGTGCAACCTCATTTGGAGTATAGTGTGCAATTCTGGCGACCGCACCTTCAAAAGGATGTGAACAGGATGGAGTCGGTGCAGAGGGTGGCTACTAAAATGATTAGTGGTCTTTATTATAAAGCATATGAGGACAGACTGAAGGATCTTAATATGTACACCTTAGAGGAAGGGCGGGATAGAGGTGATACGATTGAGATGTTTAAATACCTCCATGGCATAAATGTTCAGGGAGAGAGCCTCTTTCAATTGAAAGCAAGTTTTGCTATGAGGGGACATGGGATGAGGGTGAAGGGAGATAGATTCAGGAGTGATATGCGGAAATATTTCTTTACGGAAAGAGTAGTGGATCCATGGAATAGTCTCCCAGTGGAGGTGGTAGAGATGAGGACAGTAACTGAATTCAAAAAAGCATGGGACCAACACAGAGGATCTCTAAAGGTAAAAAGTGGACTGTTGTAGTTGTTGATATGGAAGGACAGACTAGATAGGCCATGTGGTCTTTTTCTGTCATCATGTTTCTATGTTTCTAGGGATGTAGATATGCTAAAATTGATATATTTGATATCATCATTGAAATTGGAAAGCTAGTTGTTCTGATGAGGATCTCCCACTATAACATTTAAAAACATTTTTCAGTATGGCCCTTTCACATGTGGGTTTTCTTACCAGTTACTAGAATAGTTCTCCCTGTAGAGAATACAGGATCTCCTTACGTTTTAGATGACAGAACAGCAGGGATGTGCCAATCAACATTCAACATATTGAAGTCACCTATCAGTAGCACTTCTCCTCTCATGGCAATACTGTGTATGTCCTCTATTAAATCTCTGTCAATTTCTTCACCCTGTGAAGGACCTCAGAAAACACCCACAAAAAGGAATAGAAGTGAATGGGATCTTGAACGATTTTTTGAAGACTGTGTTCGTGAGGAACTAGCTAAACTAAAAGTAGACAAAGCGATGGGACCAGATGAGATACATCTGAGAGTACTGAAAGAACTTGGAAGTTCCAGAGGCTCCATTGTCTGACCTTTTCAATGTTTCTTTAGAATCGGGAGTGGTTCCAGAGGACTGGAGAAAGGTACATGTGGTCCCTTTACACAAAATCAGAAGTAAGAATGAGGTTGAGAACTACAGGCCAGTTAGTCTGACCCTTGTGGTGAGTAAATGAATGGAAACACCGCTAAAACAGAGGTTCCTTTTCGTCCCTCTAGTCCAGTCCCGGAATCATTGAGTTTAGAATCTCCTCCAGCAGCTTTGGAGACTGAAATATGTCATCGCTTTGATGACCTCAGCATACATATAGGCAAGGACCGCCCCCTCACCTTCAGTACTTTCAGTCTCCAAGCAGCTGGAGAAGCTTCTGAGCCTTTGGCTCTCTCAGCACAAATAAGCAGAGCTAGGAATTTAGTTTGATAATTTTTTTTAAGATTTCTTTTGCTGTTTGAGGTGTATTGACTTAGTGTTCTGCTTTGTTTCAGGGGAGGTGCTGCTGCTGAAGAGGTCCCTTGGCTGCTGCTGCCCGGATTGTCTCCCTGCTTTGTTCCCCCCTCCCTCCCCCTCCTCTCTCCTCTGACCGGCTTTCCCCTTCACTTTAACGAGCATTTGGGGGACTTGTGCAGCACCGACGCCTCCCTGCTCCCGAACCCGCTGTAACGGGTGAGGAGCAGGTGGTAGGCTCTGCTTCTAAGCGCAAGGAGAAGACAAGGCTGGCGACATCGGACAGCGCTGTATGCCGCCGAAGCCGCGATAAGGCTGAGCTCCGGCGTGCTTAAAGAATTCCTCCTGTTTATTCAGGGCTTGGAGGTGAGTCTGGGAGCAGGGTACAGCGCAGGAGAGCCTGGGGGTGAGCGGCAGAGGGGACCACGATCGTGCGCCCAGGCGCCGCGCTTCATTTTGCGCGGGAAAAGTTCCGGCAGCCATTTTGGGAGGAACGGCTGCATCTAGAGAGCTGCTTTCTCAGGGCGGTCGAGTTTCAGAGGTTTTGAGGCCTCGTTTTTCAATTAGTTTGGCAGGGCCGGTCTGGGCAGTTTCTTAGGACTGCAGGTTTATAAAACAAAACAAAAAAAGTGGATCTAGTGGCCGGCGGGGTTCTCGGTGTAGGGGGGCATGCCGGCTAAACCGCATTGCCTGGTGTGTGGCATTAAGAGAGGGGAGCTGATGGAGTCCGGGGTGTGTAGGCCCTGCACCCGGGAGGCGTCCCTAATGGAGGACCCTCTGGAGGGGACTAGCGGAGCTCAATTGGGGGGGGATCAGGAGAGGGGGAAATCCCTGCCCCCCTCGGGTGTTTCCGCGGAGCAATTGTTGAGTTCTGCCTCGGGGGAAGAGGCCTCCTCTTCTCCTTCTGTGAGTCAAGGGAGGGGGTCCAGTGGGGATCCCGCTGGACTTCTTTTCTCTTATGCAACAGGCCTTTGCTCTGCTGCAGCCAGCGATGGAGGCCCCCCCTCTGAGCCTGCGGGGTCAGAAGCGTGGAGCGACAGCGGAAATGGAGGCTCCTCCGCTTAAAAGGGCTAAGGCAGCTAGTATAGTGGATCCTGGGTCTCCGCTCTGGGCAGCCCTATATACAGAGGACGGGGATCGCGTAGGAGCCTCAGAGGAGGAATTGGGAGAGGGGGAGTTGCCTGATGCGGACCAGCAGAGTAGGGTGGTCCGGGTGTTTCGAAAGGAGGAGCTGCCAGAGTTGATTTCGGAGACTCTGAAGACGTTAAACATGCCGTCGGTGGAGCCGGCCTCAGAAGAGGTGCTGGAGGATCCACTGTTGCAGGCAGTCTGCACCTCCCAATGGGTGTTTCCCGTGCATAGGGTGTTTAAGAATATGATTCAGGAAGAGTGGGACGTGCCAGAGTCGGCCCTGAAGGGTTCTAGGGCACTAGCTAGGCTGTATCTGCTCTCGGACCAGGATAAGGAGCTCTTTCGCTCGCCAAAGGTGGATGCTGCTGTGTCAGCGGTCACAAAGAAGACGACGATCCCGGTAGAGGGGGCCGCGGCATTGAAGGATGTTCAGGACAGGAAGTTGGATACCTTGTTGAAGCAAGTGTTTGATATTAGTGCCCTCTCCTTGCAGGCCTCGATAGCGGGGGCGTGGGTGGCGAGAGGGTGCTTAAGATGGTCCCAGAGGTTGCAGGGGGAACAGTTGGGGGACCAGGAAGCGGAGGTAGCGCGGCTAGAATCCGGAACGGCGTATTTAGCAGATATTCATTATGATCTCATCAGAGGGCTGGCTAAGAGTATGGCGTCGGTGATAGCGGTGCGTTGCTACCTGTGGTTAAGAAACCGGGCGGCGGACGGTTCATCTAAAGCGCGTCTCAGTAAGCTGCCCTTCCGGGGTAGGCTGTTGTTTGGAGAAGATTTGGAAAAGTTGGTTAAGGATCTGGGAGAGTCCAAGGGGGGACATCTGCCAGAGGATAAGCCCAAGCAGGGCCGCGGGACTTCCAGTTCCAAGGGGACTCAGAGGGAGTTTCGTAGGTTTCGGTCCTCACGGTTTGGCCAATCACAGCGTGGAAAGTTTCCAGCATGGGGCCAAGGGTTTAGAGGATTTCGGGGGGCAGGCAGGGGGTTCACGCCCTTTCAATCCTCAACTGTTAAGAAGTCGCAGTGAGATGAGGCGGGCTTAGGTAGCGGTGCTTCCCATGGGGGGGGCAGTTACGGGAGTTTTACCCTGCCTGGGTTCAGCTTACTTCGGACCAGTTGGTCCTAGAGGTTATTCGCGAAGGTTATGCGCTAGAGCTTCACCGGCCCGTGTTAGATTCCTTTGTCATGTCGCCTTGCAGGGCTCACCTCAAGCGGCGCGCAGTGGTAGAGACGTTGCGCCGTTTGCTGGATCTCAAGGCGGTGGTTCCGGTGCCCGCGGATCAATGCGGGTCCGGTCGGTACTCCCATTTATTTCGTAGTGCCAAAGAAGGAAGGCACGTTTCATCCGATTCTGGATTTAAAGAGAGTAAATCGATGTCTCAGAGTGTCTCATTTCAGAATGGAGACGTGGCGGTCCGTGATTGCGTCAGTCAGGGGCAGGGAGTTCCTGACGTCGTTAGAACTCACGGAAGCTTATCTGCATATTCCTATCTGGCAAGAGCATCAGAAGTTCCTGCGTTCTGCGCTGCCCATGGGGCATTTCCAGTTCCAGGCCATGCCCTTCGGGTTGGCGACAGCTCCGCGAGTTTTCACCAAGATCATGGTAGTGGTGGCGGCGGCGCTGCGGAAGGAAGGTGTTCTAGTGCACCCGTATTTGGACGACTGGTTGATTCGGGCGAAGTCGCAAGAGGAGAGTGTCAGAGCCACCGCCCGGGTGGTCCAGGTTTTGGAAAGCCTAGGCTGGGTGGTCAATCATGCAAAGAGCCGATTGGTTCCCTCTCAGTCCCTGGAGTATTTAGGGGCGCGTTTCGAGACAGGGTTAGGCGAAGTGTTTCTCCCCGAACACAGGGCTTGCGCATTGCGGAGGTTGACGAGAGCATTTCTGGCAAGGCAGGCTCTGACGGCGTGGCAGTACCTCCAACTGCTCGGGACGATGGCGGCATCTACTGAGGTGGTACCATGGGCCAGGGCACACATGTGACCTTTGCAGAGGGTGCTGCTGCGGCGGTGGTCCCCTCAATCGGATCCGCTAACTTGCCACCTCATCTGTCCACCGGAGGTCCGTCACAAGCTAGGCTGGTGGTTGCGGAAGGAGAATTTGGAGGCCGGCGTGGCACTAGAGCCGCCTTCTTGGAGACTTTTAACCACGGATGCCAGTCTGCTGGGCTGGGGGGCCCATTACGAGGGGAGGTTAGCGCAGGGACAGTGGTCCCAGGAGGAGAAGTCGTGGTCCATCAACAGGCTGGAGATGAGAGCGGTGTATTTAGCTCTTCAGGCATTTTAGGCATGGTTGGGGCAGGCAGCAGTCAGAGTGCTGTCCGACAATGCGACAACGGTAGCCTACATCAATCGTCAGGGCGGCACAAGAAGTGCGGCTCTGGAGGCAGAGGCGAGTCTTGGGCTTGCTTGGGCCGAGAAGAATCTGGGGAATCTGTCGGCGCAGCATTTGGCTGGAGTGGACAACACCACAGTGGACTTTCTAAGTCGATGGAGGGTAGACCCGGGGGAGTGGGTTCTGCACCCGGAGGTGTACTCTCTGTTAGTGCGGCGTTGGAGCTCTCCGATCATGGATCTAATGGCGACCTTCGAGTCTGCAAAGGCGACAAGATTTTTCAGCAGGAGGCGGGAACGGATGTCCGAGGGACTCGATGCGTTGGCACAGCGGTGGCCAAGGGCAGGTCTGCTTTATGTGTTTCCGCCTTGGGCCCTCATAGGTCGCGTGGTACAGTGCATAGAGCGGCACTGGGGCCGGGTGCTCCTGATTGCGCCCGATTGGCCCAGGAGGCTGTGGTATGCAGACATGGTGCGGTTGCTCCGTGGAGGCTCCCTCTGCGGGAGGATCTGTTGCTGCAGGGGCCGTTAAGGAGGCCGCAGGTGGCTCGATTCTCGCTTACGGCATGGCTCTTGAAAGGGCTAGGATGAAGGCTAAAGGTTATTCTGCGGCGGTCATTGCGACCCTGTTGAAGGCGCGTAGGCGGTCAACGTCGCTAGCTTATATTCGGGTCTGGCGCATCTTTGAAGGATGGTGTGCGGAGAGGAGGGTGCGTCCATTAGGGGCGTCCCTTTCTCAGATCCTTTCCTTCTTGCAAGTGGGAGTAGAGAAGGGATTAGCGGCGAGTTTCTTACGAGTTCAGTTGGCAGCGCTTTTTTGTTTCCGGGGCAAGATACAGGGCCAAGTGTTGGGAGCGCATGGCGACATCAGGAGGTTCCTGAGGGCGATGGGGGTCATGCGACCTCCGCGTAGATGCTCAGTCCCGGCGTGGGATCTGAACTTGGTGTTGGAGACTTTGGTTAAACAGCCGTTTGAGCCGTTGGGAAAGGCCTCGGTAAAGGATCTGACGCTGAAGACAGTATTCCTCGTCGCCATTTGCTCCGCGCGCCGGATTTCGGAGTTGCAAGCCTTGTCCTGTAAAGAACCGTATTTGTCCTTTTTTGATCATAAGGTGGTGCTGCGGACGGTGCCAGCGTTTTTGCCTAAGGTGGTCTCGGTGTTCAATGTTAACCAGGTGGTGTCTCTTCCGTTTTTTTCAGGGGATCAGACGGCGAGGTCTGATAGCAGATTGCACCTTCTGGATGTGCGTCGGGTGCTCAAGAAGTACCTCCGTGTTACTGCGGCCTTTCGGAAGTCGGACAGATTGTTCATCATGTTTGGCGGTCCGCGGAAAGGTGAGGCGGCGGCGAAGTCGTCTATATCCAGATGGTTGAAGGAGATGATTGCGGCGGCCTACATTTTAAAGGGTAGAGTTGTGCCGGAAGGTCTCCGAGCTCATTCCACTAGAGCGCAGGCGGCGTCCTGGGCGGAGTTCAGCCTGGTGCCTGCAGTGGACATTTGTAGGGCGGCGACTTGGTCGTCTTTGCATTCCTTCGTGAAGCATTATCAGCTTGATGTGCAGGCGTCGGAGGATGTGCGTTTTGGGTCGGCGGTTCTTCAGGCTGGACTTGCTGGGCCCTCCCGTTGATCTTCACTGCTCTGGTATCTACTCAATGGTTCCGGAACTGGACTAGGGGTTCGAAAAGGAAGGGTAAATTAGACTTACCTGCTAATTGTTGTTCCTTAAGGAACTCTAGTCCAGTCCCGGATCCCTCCCGATGGTTTGTTTCCAGCCTGAGGGGCGGTGAGGGTATTAGCAAAGGGTCTTTTTCCCGACCGGAGCGGAGGGAGTTTTTCGCAGCAATACCTACTTCCCTGGTAGGCTCCTGCCCTTCACTCAGTAAAAAAACAAGAAAAACCCCAAAAGGACACGGGTGGGAGACAATAGCAGAGAGATGGGGTTTTAAGTCATCTCTAGCTACTATAGGATTAGTTGTGGAGTTCTGTGTTCCCTTGTTGGTTTAACTACTTATTTGTTGCTCTGCTGAGTCTGCTTTTTCAATAGGTACTGGAGGTGAGGGGGTGGTCCTTGCCTACATGTATGCTGAGGTCATCAAAGCGATGACATATTTCAGTCTCCAAAGCTGCTGGAGGAGATTCTAAACTCAATGGTTCCGGGACTGGACTAGAGTTCCTTAAGGAACAACAATTAGCAGGTAAGTCTAATTTACCCATAGTGAGGTTTCTGGAGGCCAATGGGTTGCAGGATCTGAGGCAGCATGGGTTTACTAGAGGCAGACAAATCAGATTTATTTCTTTGACTGGGTGACCAGAGAGTTGGACCGCGGGAGAACCCTAGATGGCTAGATGGTCACTGGTCTTCATTATAAACCATATGGGGACAGACTTAAAGATCTCAGAATGTATACTTTAGAAGGAAGGCGGGATAAAGGATATATGATAGAGATGTTTAAATACCTCCATGGCAGAAATGCACAGGAGGAGAGCCTCTTTCAATTGAAAGTGCCTGAGAGTGAAAAGAGATAGACTTGAGAGTAATATGCAGAAATCTTTTTTTACGGAAAGAGTAGTAGATGTGTGGAATAGTCCCCTAGTGGAGATAGTAGAGATGAGGACAGTATCTGAATTCAGGAAAGCATGGGACAAAATGGAAGATCTCTAAAGGAAAAAAAGGGACTATAGTAGTTGATATGGAAGGGCAGACTAGATAGGCCATATGATCTTTTTCTGACATCATGTTTCTGTGCTTGTGGTCTAGGATATTTTAATATAGTAAGGAATTTTAAGTTCAATGGGTGGAAATACATTTTGATAATATGGCAAATTTAAATTTTACTCAGATTATAATGTTTGCAACAAATAACATTGGCAATACCTGGACTTGAATTTTGTCCTTAATGTACAGGAAGTGCATGGCTCAATGCAGAAAGTCTGTCTTGTAATGTGATGTGTGCCTTCGAGTCAATGCTTACTCCTGGTGACCAAGCAATTTCTGGGTTTTCTTGGTAGTGCGACTGGAAGTAGATTGCCAGGCCCTCCTTCTGAGGCAGTGGAGGGTTAAGTGACTTGCCCAAGGCCACAAGGAGTACTAGTGGGAATCAAACCCTGGTCTCTTGGTTGCCAAGCCAGTGCTCTAACCATTAGGCTGCTGCTGTCTTCTGTCCTGACCATCTTTTAATTACTTTTGTGATAAGCTTGTTGGGAAAGGGTTCTGAGTATAAAATCACCAGATGTTAATTACAAATTAACTATGTCAGCTGATAATCCTCAATAAAAGCTGAATTTCTGGCTAAGAAATCTTTGAAGGAAATCAGATGGAAAGGCCTACTTTGGTCCCCTGATCCTTCCTTGCAGAGCTCTGGAATAATAACTAAATAACTGTGTCTCTTGTTCTTTTCCTTCCTGTTAGAAGGTTTCAGATAATTATCTAAAAGAATCTGGAGATCATTTGGGAAGGTTTATACACTGGAGTTTGCTTGCCCTCTCTCCAATGCTTTTGTGCTGTCATAGTAACATAGTAAATGACGGCAGATAAAGACCAATGTGGTCCATCTAGTCTGCCCAGTATGATGGCAAGAGTAGTTGCACCTGCCGCACCGTGCAGGCCACCCCCTCCCCACGTCTTTGTTTAGGGGTGAACCCACCACTCCATATAGGACACCCCTATTTGTCGCCCTGCAAATCTCTGGCAAAGCGAAGAGCAGTGCAGGAGACGTTTCAGCACCTGCTCCACCTAAGGACGATAGTGCTGATGCCGCGTGACCAATGCGGTTCAGGTCGATACTCCATGGTACCCAAGAAGGGCTGCTCGTTCCGCCCCATTCTAGACCTCAAGCATGTCAACCGGGCTCTGAAAGTACTGAATGGAGATCTTGCGCTTGGTGAGCCTCGTGATGAGACGGGGAGTTTCTCTCGGGGCTTGAAATAACAGAGGCATAGCTTCATGTTCCAATTCGATCAGACCATCAGCGATACCTGCGGTTCACTGTACCAATGAGACACTTTCAGTTCCAAGCTTTGCCATTCGGTCTGGCCATACCCCACGCACATTCACGAATTACATGGTGGTAGTGGCGGTGGCGCTGAGGCAGGAAGGAGTTTTGGTACACCCCTACTTGGACAATTGGCTGATCAGGTCAGTCAAGGGCCGAAGGCATAGTCACCACTCAGAGGGTGGTGTCATTCCTGCGGCAGTTAGATTGGGTGATCAGTGTCACGAAGAGCAATCTTGAGCCCATCCAGAACCTGGTCTATCTGGGAGCCTGGTTCAGTGCCAAGGTGGGCTTCGTATTCCTGCCCTTGGAGTGGGCCCAGAAGATGTGTGACCAGGTGTGAATCTTCCTGGCAATGGCAGCGCCCTTGGTGTGGTGTCACCTTCAACTACTAGAGTCCATGGTGGAGGCTCTGGACTTGGTACCTTGGGCACGAGCCCACATGAGGCCGCTGCAACAAGCATTGTTGGAGTGGTGGTTTCTGCAGTACCATCCCCTGTGAACGAAGCTGGTGTGCCCGCTGCAAACCAGGGTTCAGCTGGCCTGATGGTTACAGGCAGAGCATCTAGAAGTGGGGCTGCCACCGGAACCTCCCCAATGGATTCTGGTGACGACCAGTTCCAGCCTCTCGGGCTTGGGAGCACATTGCAAGTCACAAATGACACAGGGCCACTGGTCCCTGGAGGACAGTACATGGTCCATCAATTGGCTGAAGATGAGAGTGGTGTTTCTGGCCTTACAGTTCTTCCAGCCGCTGATTCATCAGGGCGCAGTGACAGTTTTTCCGACAATGCGACGACAATGGCATACATCAATTGTCAGGGGGGCATGGGAAGTATGTCCTTGGCAGAGGAGATCCGTCCACTGAGGCTCTGGGCGGAGGTGAACTTCGTAGTTCTCTCGGCTACGCACGTGGCAGGAAGAGACAACGTGCAAACAGATTTCCTCAGCTGCCACAGGTTGGACCCAGGAGAATGGGAATTGAATACAGCGGTGTTTTTCACGACATCACCTTGGGGGGACTCCCATCATGGATGTATCACAATGGGGGACTCCCATCATGGATCTGATGGCCTCCTTTGCCAACGCCAAACTGAGCAGATTCTTTAGTAAGTGCAGGGAGCATATGTCTGAGGGGCTCGACACTATAGCACTGCCTTAGCTGACAGAGGGGCTTCTCTGTGTTCCCTCTGTGGGCTCTTTTTGGGTGTCTTCTTCACTGCAAATAAGCACACAGCAGGCAAGTAATTCTCATTGCCCTGGATTAGCCATGGCGGCCGTGGTACACTGACCTGCTCACTCTGCTGATAGACCGACCATGGTGCCTTCCCAACAGAGTCAACCTGCTCTCGCAGGAGACAGTTCTCATGCCACAGGTGAATCGGTTCTTGCTTACGGCCTAGCTCTTGAGAGGGCGTGGCTGAAGCGGAAGGCCTATTCAGCATTGGTGGTGACCACTCTATTAGGAGCCCAGAGCAGTCGACCTCCTTGGCGTGTGTGTGTCTGTGTGTGTGTGTGGCACCTGTTTGAAGGTTGGTGTGGTGATAACTTGCAGCCCTTCTTGTCCTCACTTACGGACATCTTGGCCTTTCTGCAGGCGGGGCTAGAGAAGGGGCTGGCTTTGTACACTCTGCAGGTTCAGGTCACAGCCTTTCCTGCTATCGGGACATGTTCAGGGTCACTCCTTGACAGCACACTCGATTCCTGAGAGTGGTCTGACTGCTTCGGACCCTGATGTGGTTTATTAGTCCCACCATGGGACCTCAACTTGGTGCTTGCAGCTTTGACAGAGCCGTCCTTCGAGCCCCTAGCATGGGTGTTGCTGAGGGATCTCACCCTGAAGGTGGCTTTCCTTGTGGCGATTTGCTCGGCTCGTCATATATCGGCGTTTCAGGCGCTTTTCTGTAGAGAGCCTTTCTTGGTGTTATCAGTGGAAAAGGTAGTGGTGAGACCTGTACATTCCTTTCTTCCCCAGGTGATTTCGTGGTTCCACTTGAATCAGGCTGTGTCGTTTTCTTGCATTTTTGCCAGGGACAGACTCTGAGGAAGATAGTCAGCTCCACCGGCTAGATGTAAGGAGGACTCTAAGCCGGTATCTGAAATGAATGGAGCCTTTCTATAGGTTGGATAGGCTATTTGTTCTGTACGGGGGGTGGGTTCATGCAAGGGAGAGGCGACCTCTAAGGCTTCGGTGGCTTGCTTGATAAAGGAAGCGATTTCCTCTGCTTATGTTCTGAAAGAGAAGTCTGTGCCACAAGGACTTCGAGCACATTCAATCAGATCTCAGGCAACGTCATGGGTGGAGCATGGCTTGCTTTTGCCAGGAGACATTTGCAAGGAAGTGACATGGGTCTTATCTGAATGCTTTCAAATGGCATTACCAACTGGACGTCCAGGCGTTTGGCAATGCCTGTTTTGGAGCCTCAATACTTCAACCAGACTCGCAGGTCCCTCCTAAAGTTAATTACTGCTCTTGTACATCCCACTCATACTGGACAGCACTGGAGGGATGATTAGGATGGTGCAATTAGTCCTTGCCTGCTAATTATCTTTCCTCAAGTCTAGTCCAGTCCAGGACCCTCCTTGATTAGATATCTTTTTGCCTGAGAGGCTCTGATGGAGTCTCGGCATGTCTGGCTGGTGTGTGGGAAGTACTTATTAAGAATCCCATTGTGTCTATGCTTCAGTCTTCCTAGGAGAGGGGAGTTAGGTGATCAGGCAAGTAAGCCTTTGCATCCTGCTTCACTCCCACATTGTACATAGTTTTTCTGGTGTGGTTTTCCAGTGATACTGTTTAAAACAAATCATCAGATAAAGAGAAGGTAGAATACAAAGTAGTTGGGGTTGTACGACCCTGTGATCAGCTTCCAGAAGCTAGTTTATGCTCTCTCAAGATCTGCTTTGTCAATAGGATACTAGCCTCTGAATCCCGAAGTGGTAGCTTTTTTATGGTGACATCAGAAGTCAGGCATGCTCAGTCCCCAGCTGCTGGTGGTGGGAGACAACCCACCCATACTAGAATGGGACTGGCGGTACTCAAAAAAAGACAATTAGCAGGTAAGGATTAATTGCACCATTTTAAAGAAAGGTGTAGGAGGAGATGATGATTTATCTCACTATTGCCATATTACGCAATTGCAGTTTTAAATGAAGATCCTGGAAAAGAGTTTTATTTCAGTTAATGGAATTTTTGGAAAAGACTCAGCCTTTGCATTCCTCGCAGTCAGGGTTCTGTAAGGATCATAGTACCGAGTTAGTCCTGGTGGCAGTGCCCAGGCATATCAATGTGTAAGACACCTTATTAGATGTCTCATAGGCCTTGACACTGTCTCTCACAGCCATCTTCTGGTTCAGTAGTATAAAATAGGGATTTTTTTTGGGGGGGGGGGAGGATGGTATTAATTGGTTTTCTGGTCAGTTTCCGTGAGTCTGTGTCTACACTTCAAATCTTTGCAGCAAGGATTTCTTCATCTGCTCTCTCTCTTTCTGAAGTACATCTATCAAGTACTAGAATGACAGTATTCCAATACCAGGGGTCCTATTTATGGAATGAATTTCCGCTGGAAATCGGGGGTGAATTAAATTCTGAGATTTTGAAAAATGGTAAAAGCATGGCGATATGTGCAATATTATGCTAGGATGAGATTAGAAGAGGGAAGTTTTAGATAATTAAAATACAAATATATTAAATATAATTATTTTTTTATGTTTGTAAGCTAGTTGCATGCCTGCAATGAGAGGCGGTATATCAAATAAAATCAATCTATCTATCAGAATGGGATAAACCTATATATAGTTTGGGAAAGGGTGGTGGAAGCCACTGGAAACTGATGAGTTCCATGACAAAGAAGATCTTAAAGAAAATATTATGCTTTTATCTCCAGCATGTCTTTAACTTAGCTCAGTTTTACATTGGCCATTCCTAGCTGTAGTTTCTCTCCTAAACAGTGAAATATAAGATGAACTTTGTGTTTGAGATCTTTTGCTTCGGCATACATCTGATTGCATTTAACAACTGAAGGGAGTGTAGTTAGACATATTCTAAAAATACCTGCAGGCTTTCTTTGGTACTCTGTGTGAAATCAAGCCAAATGCCCTGAGTAGTTGTTCTTTCTAAAATTACAGCTTATAGAAGAGGTCACTTTAGCAGCTCCAGCACTTAGAGCCAGATATACTTAAGCAGGGATCAGCAATTTCACATATGTGGTGCACAGGAGCATGCCCTGGCTAGAAAGCATTTCTGTCTACACACTTCAGACATTTTCAGAATTTGTAGGATAGCTGTGCTGATCTTGAAATGCATATAGTCAGCATGGCCAATTATGCTCTTTATCGGTTTTATATCAGCTATACCATTTGTCAAAATGTTTTTTGATCATATTGTGCTGTTTGTAAAATCATACCTCTGCTGCAGGCGGAAGCTGAAACCATGTCAAATGGGTTTTGAATATGTATGCCCCCCCCCTTTTTTTTCTGCATATAGCTTTATATTTTTTTATTGAGTTTATATTGATTTTCTGTTGGTCTCTGGGACCACACTTCTTTGTGTCACAAAAAGATCAATAAATCGTTATTGATCTACTGACTTGGAGAAGTCATTGCTTTTCCTTGAGTATAAGTAACAAGCAATAGATCTATTCATTGGGATTCTGCGGCTTGGTAACTGTTGGAAATGAGATACTTCGGTCTTAGCTACTGTGGAATTTCTTACTTTGTAACTGTTGAATAAGAAATGGTTCTTTAATTTTTCTAACAGCACTAACACAAGAACACACTCCATTAAACTAACAACCAGTAGATTGAAAACAAATTATAGGGTTTTTTTTCTTTCAAGCAGCAATTAACCCTTTCAGACCTGAATTTTTTCACATATATATATATACATGAAATTCAATGAATAACATGATGTCCATTACAGTGGACATACGGTCTGAAAGGGTTAAGCTGTGACATTTGTTGCTGGAGAAAGGGATCAAAGCGACTTGCACAGTGGGGTGCAAAAGAGGTATGGACAAGTTCCAAGGGGAAAAGTTCATAACAAATATTAGCCAGGTGGACTTAGGAAAGCCACCACTTATCCTGGACGTGAGCTGGCTGAAACATATCTACTTCTTGGGATCTACCCAATACTTGTGACCTGGACTGGCAACTCTGAGGTAGGAGGTTGGGCTTGATGGACCTTGGTCTGATTCAGCATGACTTTTCTTATGTTCTTACATACTGTATTATCTTGACAGAACATGACACACAAGCCATAGGTTCAAATCTGTTTGTTAACTTTTGATCTCACTAGGACAGTTGTTCTGTTGCCAAAAGAACATTCTTTACTTGGATCTTAGATTCCATTGCCCTCTGTTACATACATTCATCTGCAGGACAGGGTCCAGCCAATCTCCTATGGATGACAGCTTCCTCCATAGTGAACTTAAAACTTTTCATTTCTTTTGGACATATGCAGAAGTGCAATATGGGCCTCAATCTGCACTTTCATGAAATACTATTGTTTTGACCAGAAAATACAGTGCTTTTGGTCAAGCAATTCTCAAACATATTTTCCTGATTGGCATCAACTAGCACCATCACTGCATTTGGATTCCTTTGAAATCCTCAAGTGTGGGATGCCCAGTCTGCACAACTCTCTGGTTTGGACTTGTCTACTAGGTGGATTGCTTTGTATTAGAGGTTTTCTGTGGACAGCAAGATGAGTCATCCACACAGACCCCCTGTACAGCTCCAAAATTAAAGCATCAAAGAGGACATCCTTTCCACTTTAGCTCAGACTACTTGGGGAGAGGAGTACATCACTAAGTAGGAGCTTCCGTACATGCTCAGTAAATTTCAAACTTATCAAGTTCTGAGACAGCAGTTCCAGACCTGTGGCACCAGCAGATGACATCACATACTGTATTGTGTAGATGACTAATCCAACTTTTCATGGAGAACTCCCATTACAAAATAGGTAAATGCCTCTGCATGCTAAAGGCATACTAACAGATTATGGGAGTCATGTGTCACACTACCCCCCCCTACAGCGACACCCCTAGGAGATGGGAGGCACGCCTCAACCTGCACACTGTAGGCATACTAAAGAGAGACATGTCTCACCCTGTACATTGTAGGCACTAACAAGAGACGGGAAGCACGCCTCATGCTGCACACTGCAGGAGCACACTAACCAGAGACAAGAATGTAAGCAGAGAGCTCATGCAGGAAGGAAAATTGTGTTCACCTGCCATTCTCCAGAGATCACTGGAAGGAAATCTTCAGTCTGAAAAATAAAAGGTTTTTGTTAATACCAGTTGATTTCTGAGTTTTCTACATACAAATTTGTTCTCTTTTGTGGAATCATCAGTAGTTCAATATGGGCAACGTCTTCTGGATCTGAGTTCTGAGCATACCTTGAAAAATGGTTAAAAAAGAAAAACATCTGAGCCAGGGCAGTTGCTCTAGCCTAACCTACTTTATTTCTGACAATCTCTCAGTACATCTAACATTATAGCCTTGTTAGTTTACCCTTGTCTTTCACTCTTCTCTTGGCTCTAGTACACTATGTGATGACAGCTCCTACGATAACAAGAAATAATCATGTGGATTAGTATAACAACACTGCATGTGATGAGTAAGGTCTGGAGAGAGAGAAGCTAGGTAGGTCCCCCCTATTACCCCAGAAGCACCCAGTAGAATGACAATTAGTAATGTATCATAGATCAGTGTTTCTCGATCAGTTTGTGGAGCACCCCCTATCCAGTTTGTTTTTCAGAATATCCATAATAAATATACATGAGAGAGATTTACGTGCAATGGAGGCAGTACATGCATACTCATTGTAGATACACTGAAATCCAAATTGGCTAGGGGTTACTCCAAGAATGGCTTGAAAACCACTGACAATCCAGTTGCAATGCATTCTTTCAGAAGAGCAGCAAACAGGAGTGAGTTGGGCCCACAAGAGGGCGACATCATCTGATTTTTGATAACATAGAGCCATGGCATAGGCCAAACCCAGGCTTCAGGCCTTGCCCTTACCTGCGCAAAAAAAAATGATGCACATGACTTGTGTGTCATCTGTTTGGAGGCTATATTCACCATCAGGAAGACTGCTTTGAATGCAGAATAATATTTCCAAGTATTTTACTAATAATAATCATTTATATAGCACTACAAGGTGTACACGGAGCTGTATATATAGATAGGCAGAAGAGCAAATCCAGAAGATAAAGAAAGCCTTTGGTGCAGAAGTCTGCTAGCTCTGTACAGTCTAACATCCTCTTCCTTCAGTGTTACTTCCATCCTCTCATGCAGTGGCTTAAAAAGTCCAATAGTGAAGAAAGGGCAGCACCACACTACTTTGAAGAAAGTGCAAGTCACATGTGAGGCTTCTCAATGTAAAGCACAGACTTCTCCAGCATAGCACATATCTGAGCAGCAGGAACATCCATATGGATCAAAATCAACCTGTAAGTACAGGGCCAGCCCAACCATCAGGCAAGTCTAGGTGATCACCAAGGTCAGCAGTTTCTGAGGGGTGGTAAAGAGCAGTCACAGCAGAACAAACTCAAAGATCCATTAGCACATTCAGGGAGGGCCCATACATAGTACAAAGCAAAATGTAGTACTTTAAAATGATGTCCAAATATACATTTTTAAAGGATTGTGGTGGGAAGAGTGGTGAAGGGATGATCATTATTGAATTTCATTATCAAAATCTTACAGGAAGAGGGACATAGGGCTGAAGATTTGCCTAGGGGGCCCAGTATCCTTGCAGCTGCCCTGACTAATCATCATTTATAAAGTACACAGAAATATAATCATGGTGCCACTCCAAAGCACAGAAATCTCAAGGATACTTCAGCACCATTGTTTGTGCATCAGAAGTCCCATCATCATTAATCCTCTGCACCATTTTTGGCATCAGGTCCCTCAAGGGTCACTACAGTCCATCAGACTGCACAGCAGTCAACTTGGCACAGACCAGCTGCAGTCATCCTCTTCATCTCCATTATGTGAACAAGGCTCTGCTTTTGCCGCCTTGGTGCAATATTTCTGCATAGGAGCGTTACAACATCTAAATTCAATAGAAAGCCAGTGGCCTCAACTGCAGCTTTGAATACAGTGGTGAAGGAGTCTCACTCTTCAGTGTCCTTGCCTTTGCTAGAACAGCTAGTTAAAAAAAAAAGGATTAATGATTTTGCTAACCTTTACTGCAGGGGTATTCGTAGGGTTTCGTATCAGGATCCATCCAACCCTCTGTCACAGCCTTATCAATTCACTGAAATTACACCATCTCAGTTTTCCCAGGATACAGTCATTTCCCTCCTATTTATTTTAAAATTTAATATTTATTGAATAAGTAGCCAACATACAACCATGTAAAAAAAAATCAAATTTCACATTCCTTAGACCCTTAGGAAACAAACTCTTCCCCATACTCCCCCACCCCCTCCTCCCCCTGCGGTGGTTTCCAAACTACATGGCTTTAAAAACAATAACAAGCTATTACAATTACATATGGCTAGAGCTCATCTAAAGCCCAAAAAAACCTCCTTGTTTATGAACCAGTTCTCCTCAAGTAGAAGTTAACCCAGAAGATTCAAACCAAGAGCTGCAAGAAGAAATCCAAACAGCAAATGTCTTCTATTCCTCCTCAAACTGGAACCTTCTCTTGGCTCACTGCCGTTATTCTTGCCATATAAAAAAAAACTTGTTCCAGGCAATTCAATAACATTCTTTGGTTGGCATAATGTCCTTCCACACAGAGTCAATCTCCAGCCTGGCAGCCAAAATTATATTCTAGATAAGCACTCTCATCTGAAACTTGAAAGGGATCTCCTGTCCCTGATCGGAGCCACCACCATCTTCCAATACCTCTTAACAACAGGACACTCCAAACATATATGAACAAATGTCTCCCTTTGACCACATCCCCTCCAGCACACTTCAATTGTCGCTGGATTCATTGTCTTCAAGCTAACTGGTGTCATATGCCATCGGTACAGCATTTTGTATCCTTGCTCAAGATAGTTGAGATACGTTTTTAGGATGGAAGTGAATATGGATAGCCAATCTGTCCTCTCCAGCCCCTCTTCCCCCAAAATCACTCTCCCAGGCCCCCATAAATTTAGGTCTCACCATCCCTGAGTCATAATTAATCTATTTAGTTGGGATAACCACTTCTTCAGGCCCTTTAGCTTAGAACATAGTACCCACCCTGGCTAGTTGCCCCATCCCTTTGGAATGAAGGAAATGGTGAACTTGGAGATACCAATAAAACATCCTGTGTTGGAAGGTGTCACCCACTTGTGTACCTGATTAATTCTTCTGGTTGTAGAGAACACCTGGTACAGGTAAACAACTTTTGCTATGTAGTTAATATGCATTTTACTTATGCTTTAGCACTACCAGACTTTATGAAAGACTGATTTATTCAAATTACAGAAGATGGGGTATACAGTATGGAAATGGCTGAAAATTATTTGAGCAGATGGTAATTAATTGTACATAGTTCAGGTTTTAAGTATGGTTTGTGCTAAGACTGATGATTTTGCCAGATTTGTTATGAACTTTGATGAAATAAGTAAATGGTAACAGTGTCTGCGCTTGCCAACTTTAGCATGGTGCACTTAATACCACTTCAGTGGGCAGCATTAAGTGCATCTGCGTGCCAGCTTGCATGGTGCTGTATCTTGGGCCTATGCTAACTGCAAGGGCATGACAGCACATGTTCCCTGAAATAAGCACTGACCCTTGCACTAATAATGTAGCCCACTTCTGCATTACCAGCGTAGACCTTAGTAAAAATGACACAGAGGCCCCGATTCTGCAAGGCGACTAGCGGGGTAGTACATCCTGGTGGGACGTGCAGCCCCGCTAGCCGTCCTGCCCCTTTTCCACACCCTGCATGGCCAGAGCCACAATACTGGCAGATCAGGAGGGGGCACAGGTGGTTTACATTGAACTCTAGCTGTTTACATTGAAACATTGTAGCAAAGTGGTTTCCATTCAACTCTATAACTTGAATACATTATAACATCATAGAGGGGCTAGGGTTGCACATTATGTGGGAAATTTCACAAGTGATCATTAACAGTACATTTCATAACTTGTTTACAAATGTAACTTATTTACAATTTGGGGTTATTCTTTGTGATATTGAGCTGCTGCCCGGTTAGTGATATGCAGCAAAGGCCAGGCGCAGGAAACCCTGCTCTAACCTTTGCTGTGTATTGCTAACTGGGCAGTGGCTCAATATCGCTGCTGCCAGGTTCGCAAGTGGCCTATGTGGTGACCACCGCTATTCAATGCCTGGGCCAGATATGATCCCAGCATTGAATATCCAGGTGTAATATTCAGCACCGGTGACTACCCGAGTTAGCAGCACTAGCCTTTAGCGCTGAATATCGGGCCTGACATCTTATCTCCTGCCCTGCACTACAACACCATATTTTTGTTGTTCTGTTTAAAAAGTGTCACGCTGCAGAAATTCTGTCCTATCACTGTATAAGATGTTTATCAGACCATACTCGGAGTGCAGGGTTCCTTTTTTTACCACCTATCTCACAAATGTTAGTGAAGGTAAATAAAATAGCCACAGAGGTAGCTATGAGGATGTGGGGAAGAGGGGTTTTCACAAACTCTCCTATCTCCCCTCTTTTCTCCCCCTCACAAGCACTTTCTCCCTGTGCTCAGGGTGGTGGGAGCTGAAAATTCCTATCATCATCTGCCTGCCTCTCTTCTGGCTTGGTGCTTAATACTAATCACTTATTAGTTATAAAACTCAGATTTCATCTTATCTTGGGATGCAGAACAAGATCAGCAGTAATAGCCTTCAAGCCCTAATACTTAAAACCCCTGAAACTAAAGCAAGAAGGTGCACAAACCAAAACCACCTACTATCTGGAACTGTCTTCGGATGACCTCACATCTTGTGAAACTGTGTCTGAACTGTTGGGAATCGGACCCGAGGTGGGACAGTGCTCCTGTAGCTAGGCCTGTGAGGCAGACCTAGATACAGGCCACAGGCCTGCTTTGGACCCTTGACCACTGTTAGGCCAACAGAAGAATCAGGGGAAGAGAACAAATTGATGAAAGCATGAGAAAATCCTGAAAGTGAAACAAAATATTGCTGATTTATTGTGCTTTGCTAAGGAAACCAGTTAACACAAAATGAAACAAGAAAGAGACATGAACGTGAACCAGGGAGTAAGATCTGACTAGACACTGGCCTTGGGAAGGTGACATGATGTCTTCATGCTAACTTGAACCTTGGGAAAAGTGAAAATGTGCCAATCCTGTGCAGAACAAAGTATCACTAAAAAAACCAGCTGTAGAAAAGAGAACTAACCATTGTTAATCTGCCAACCTTTCAGAAAATTATATAAAAACAGGCTAAGACAAGGGAGAAACTGGGGAGTTTATTGAGCCCTGCCATGAAGGTGACAGAGTGCTGAATTGCCCCATTAACCTTTCTCTTCTGTCTATTCCCTATACAATAGCTACTTTGTACCTGTAAGTAGAATTTGTGTGTGAAGAATTTATGCTGAGAAAAGGATATCCTGTAATAAAGATTTTGTGATTATTGCTGAGAAATTGGTCTCTGTGTACTTCCTCCGTGTAAGGTGAGATAGTGGCTCTTGCGGACCAGTGGGCCCCTTACAGAACTAAGGAATAGCTCAAAACATATCTATTCATGGAATACTTTGGGACAGACATTAAGAGGGACATTTCACAATGGGATGTCCAAGTGCAATCTGGAATGTCAAAGCCAGAATGAAAAAAAGAAAAACAGGCATGTGCAAGTTTAGGCATGATTTTGGAAACATGGATGTGCCCAATATGCACATTATATCAAACGTCTATATAGACATCCCCAAGATAGCACATCAGAAGCAAGACATCTAATAGCACAATGGTTAATGGTTTAAAACAGCGGTTCTCAACCTGTGAGTCACGACCCCCACAGGGGTCACCACAGGATTTAGCGGGGGTCGCCACACTCCGCTGTTAAAAAAAAAAAAGTGCACAAGTTGCTGCTGCTGATGAGTCTGCTTCTCGGCAGCGGCAAACTTACCACTTCCCTTCTAATGCAGCCGTGGCTGCCTGCCTCTTAGGGAACTGCGGCTATGCCTGTAAAACTGTTGCGGAGCCCTTCCTGCCTCTCGACAGGCTCCATGCAGCATTGTCCCGCCTCCAAAGGAAGTTGTTTACCACTTTCTTTGGAGGCAGGACAATGTTGCACGGAGCCCGTCAAGAGACAGAAAGGCTCCGCAATGGCTTCACAGGCATAGCCGCAGTTCCCTAAGAGACAGGGAGCAGCGGCTGCAGGGCAGTAGCAGGCAGATAGGGAGAGGGGAGGAGGGAGCAGGGAACCTGCAATGTGGCTGACATGAGGGAGGGAGGGGGCTGACATGGAGGGATGGATGGAGGGAGGGGTGCTGACATGGACAGGGGGCTGACATGGAGGGAGGGGGCTGACTGATGATGGATGGAGGGAGGGGGCTGATGGAGGGAGGGGGGCTGAAATTGATGGAAGGAGGGAAGGGGACTGACATGGAGGGAGGGAGGGGAGCTGACATGGACAGGGAAGCTGACGGAGGGAGGGAGGGCTGACATGGAGGGAGTGGCAGGCTGACATGGAGAGAGATGGAGGGTGGCTGACATGGATGGAGGGAAGGAGGGGGGCTGACATGGACAAAGGGAAGAGAAGGGGACATACTGGACAGACGGGGGATAAATGCTGGATAGAGGGGAGAGACAGTGCGGGTTAGGATTATAATGGGCAGATGGGGGGGGGGCTAGGACTGGCAATGGGTTGATTAGGGAAGGCTAGGACTGGGAATGGACTGATCAAGGGGGGGGGGTTGGGACTGGTAATGTGCTGATGGGGGCTAGCATTGGAAATGAGCTGATTGGGGAGGTTAGGACTGGAAATGGACTGATTAGAGGAGGCTAGGACTGGTAATGGGTCGATGGTGGGGAGGGGTTGGGACTGGTAATGGGCTGATTAGGGGAGCCTAACACTGGTAATGGGGTTGAGGAGGGACTAGCACTGGAAATGAGCTGATTAGGGGAGGCTAGCACTGGTAATGCGGTTGAGGAGAGACTAGCACTGGAAATGAGCTGATTAGGGGAGGCTAGGACTGGTTATGAGCTGATGGGGGGGGGGGGTAGGACTGGTATTGGGCTGATTAGGGGAGGCTAGCACTGGTAATGGGGTTGAGGGGGACTAGCACTGGAAGCGAGCTGATTGGGGGCTTCGACTGGGAATGGGCTGATTGTGGGGAGGGGAGGACAGAACTGCTGGCCCTGGAAGAAAACTGGGGGCTAAGGCTACAAATGGTTTGATACGAGGGGATGGGAGAATGGAACTGGAAAGGAGTGGATCTGAGAGGGGCTGCCATGGTATTTGTACTAGAAGTGACTGGTCAGTGGGGAAGGAGGGAGACTGGAAGGGAATGGACACCAGTGGCAGTCATGGGAATGCAAGTTGACATTGGAAGGTACTGAGAGTGAGGACTGGAAAGGGGCTGATACTGGGGAGGGTTACTGGGACTGGAAATAGGCTGATGGAAAGAAGTGAAGAAAACAAAAGAAGAGATAAGAAATGGCAGATGGACCATAGACCACAGAAAGAGAGCTAAGAGAAGACAGGAAAGCAGAAGCCTCAGATCGGGACCAGCATGATCAGAGAATAAATTGGTCAGACAACAAAGGTAGAAAAAATAATTTTATTTCATATTAGTGATTTGACTACAAAAGCATCATAATTTTCAAATCAAATATTGTTACTTGTTATTGTGATTAATTATTGTGGTTTAAATAAGTAAATTTGATAAATAAAAACATATTGCAAAGGCCTATATATTAATAATTCAACAAATGATTACAGCGACAATGCGTTAACGGTAAAGGAAGAGAGATGCATTTAATTTTATCATTGGGGGTCACCACAAGTTGACCAATGGTAAAAGGGGTCACAGTACAAAAAAAGGTTGAGAACCACTGGTTTAAAAGCAGAGTAGTCAGGATTCAAATCCTGTTGTGAGCCTATGTTATCTAAGGCTAGTCACTTAATTTATCATCTCTGCACTCTCTGGATGTTTGAAAGTGAAAACAAACACTTTCCTGATACCTATTTGTGCCTGGAGCAGGTATAAACATGGATGTTTCTGAGATCAACTAGGGATTTGTAAGTACATTGCCACTCCCCACACTTGTCAGAGACGCTGTTTCAAATAAAAGACTTTTCTTCACACCTTGCTTCTTCATGTTCCTTCGATAGTATGCAAGTGTGTTTGTGTTCCCTTGTGGACCTGCTTGGTTCTACACACAATGTTTTCCCCCTGGAAAAATGTTCTACGTTTTGGAGAAGTACTTCAGCGAATTCTGCCTGAGGATCTATTCTTCACAGAGGAAGACCAGGGTCTAGAAAATGACAAAGAGCAAGAATGGGAAGAGCTAGTCCCCCTTACACAAAAATGTATCAAGAAAGACATGCACACTCCCCCACTTTTAGCATACTGCCACTACAAGTTGATCTCCAGGGGCCTACAAATTAATAAGGCTCAGGGGATGTTGACTGATGATTCTATTTTATTAATAATTGGAAGGCTATACTTAATAAATGCTCACTGGATCTCCTGATTCTTTTAATTAATACTTCCAAGTTAAAGCAAAGGAGATTCAAAAGGACATTGACAATAAGCTTGATCTTCTTAAGGAAAAAATTGTCAATTTGAATATAATAAAGAATTTGATAAGAATTTGCTGACTTTTAAGAAGTCTATGCAATCTATAAAAGACAAAAAATTAGAAAAATATAGACGAGAAGAGGAGGATTATTAGAGTGGGTAAACCCTCAACACACCAGCTTAGGAGTGTTTCATTAAGATGAAAACTGCTGTTTTCTGACAGATGGCGAAGAGACGCTGACAAGATCCCACCAGCACAGGAGAGACCGAGTCTTGAACTACCAAAGAAGAGAGTTAGGAATTCATCGGAAGATGCTCTTGAAAACTCTGCCATATCCAATCAGGGTTTTTCAATGGACAGATTGTGGAAGGGTGGAGGAAATTGCAATTTCACAGAACCACAGAGGACAAGAGAGCATCAGCAATCCTTCTATCCATAGAGGGGTTGGGGATGGGGCAGGGGCACTTCCTCCCAGAGAATCTTCTACCAAGATTAGACAACAGCATTATCAATTTATCCAGTTATGCCCTTAGTGAAGTTGAAATACAGGTCCTAAACGAGGGCCTCTCCTTTGTCCCGACTTCTAAACATGATTCGTTCACAATGCACATTGAATTATACACATTTTTTAGAAAATTTAAAACTAAGGATTTCTTTTCAAAACAAGCTGAGACAAATGTTGATCTATCAGTTAAAAAAAGAGCTCTACTTGGGTTCCCCCCAATGTCACTCACCCTTCTAAAAACACGTTTGAAAAGGTTGTCCTACAACGTAGAGAAGTTATACTCAAAAGGCAGCCATATTTATTACAATATCACTAAAATTTAGAGAATAGACTTGACGGCATTAAAAAACAATCCGGACATTATAATAAAACCAGCTGACGAGGCTGGAGCCTGGTTATTTTGAATAGAGGGGATTATGTAAAGGAAACTGAATGACAATTGGAGGACAAAACATTTTATGAAAGATAAGATGGAGATCCAACTGCCCCTTTAAAGGCCAGTTTAGACAACCTCCTCATTATCGGACACAACACTGACTACCTCACTCCTAAAAAGTTTGATTTCTTGACAGTAGCCCATCCACTCATTCCAACAATCTATATTTTACTTAAGATTCACAAATCTTTAGAAAATCCCCCAGATTGCTCAATTATTTTGGCAATTGGTTCTCTTTTTGAACCAATTTTGAAGTTCCTAGATGTGTTTTTAAGGCCCTTTGTGGCACAAACAACTTCTTATGTAAAAGATTCTTCACACATGATCCACATTTTGGAAGAATTTACTGGATACCATAATGATTTAATACTGGTTACCCTTGATATTGTTTCATTATATACCAATGTAGCACAAAAAGTGTCCTTAGACATTCTTACTGATGTTCTCTTGGACAGACTGCGACCCGCATGTACACCAACAGTTTATTTAGTCCAATTAGCACCTCTGGCACTTACAGAGAATTATTTTTGTTTTAGGAGCTTATTTTACAAACAGATGAAGGGTGTTGCCATGAGTTCTTCCATCACTAGACAAATCCATCTTTTGGGGGTTTACGGAGCAATAGGACTAGAACATATAGAAAAAATTGCCCCAAATCTTGCAAATACTGATGTATACTATTCTAATAAATCTATATAAGGTCTAAAAAATGTGACCCAAATTTCATCAATTTTATAAGAGAAGTTTTTCATATGTATTTCACTATGATTTTATTCTTTTAACTTTTGGATGTGGGTCTCAGAATGAATGGGGGAGGATAGCTACAGGCCACAGCAACTGAAAAGCCTGAGAAAGTCCTGGCCCCTTCCTTACATCAAGGACTCCAACCATCCAATTTTTTAATATATATATAACTATTAAAATGTCCTTTCAAGAGCAGATTTAACCAAAAATGAGCTCTGCAAACTCTATTCAATAAATGACTGCCAAAAATTATCAATTGTAAATGTACTCTAACTGAGCTAAAGAGGGATGTATTCAAAATTGAGTCCAGGTTGTAAACAACCTAACTGCATGGGAGAACCAAACCAGGTTTCAAAAACTCCCTGAATCCTTGTTTATAGCTGTTTATAGCTGTTCTTTATATCCTTCAGAGCTGAAGCAGTAGGTTGTATTAGTCCAATGACTTATCTGTAATGAAGATCCTAACAGGTCCCTCTATATTCCCGACGCGGACTTCCAGCGCTGACGCGTTTCACCGCTCCCACGGTTTCTTCAGGGGATACACGGTTCTCACGGCGTGTCATGCAAAAATCATTAAACGTCTTTCAAGAAACAGCTTACAGCAGTTGTATTCAGAGCCAAAAGAGCGCGGTGTTCTTTTGGCTCTGAATACAACTGCTGTAAGCTGTTTCTTGAAAGACGTTTAATGATTTTTGCATGACACGCCGTGAGAACCGTGTATCCCCCGAAGAAACCGCGGGAGCGGTGAAACGCGTCAGCGCTGGAAGTCCGCGTCGGGAATATAGAGGGACCTGTTAGGATCTTCATTACAGATAAGTCATTGGACTAATACAACCTACTGCTTCAGCTCTGAAGGATATAAAGAACAGCTATAAACAAGGATTCAGGGAGTTTTTGAAACCTGGTTTGGTTCTCCCATGCAGTTAGGTTGTTTACAACCTGGACTCAATTTTGAATACATCCCTCTTTAGCTCAGTTAGAGTACATTTACAATTGATAATTTTTGGCAGTCATTTATTGAATAGAGTTTGCAGAGCTCATTTTTGGTTAAATCTGCTCTTGAAAGGACATTTTAATAGTTATATATATATATAAAAATTGGATGGTTGGAGTCCTTGATGTAAGGAAGGGGCCAGGACTTTCTCAGGCTTTTCAGTTGCTGTGGCCTGTAGCTATCCTCCCCCATTCATTCTGAGACCCACATCCAAAAGTTAAAAGAATAAAATCGTAGTGAAATACATATGAAAAACTTCTCTTATAAAATTGATGAAATTTGGGTCACATTTTTTAGACCTTATATAGATTTATTAGAATAGTATACATCAGTATTTGCAAGATTTGGGGCAATTTTTTCTATATGAGTTCTTCCATGGCACCTGATGTGGCCAACCTTTATGTTGCAAACTTTGAGAACATTTAGTAATTTTTCATCCATTTAGCAGCAGCATCAAGTTGTGGAGGAGATATATTGAGGACATTTTTATGAAATGGGATGGTACAGAGGATGACCATCAACATTTGTTCGAATGGCTTAACACATGAGATCTAAATTTACAATTTCAGATTACATATGACATGAACCAGATGTCTTATTTAGACATTCTTATCAAAAAAGGCCCAAATGATTTTGTTACGGATCTTTTTAGAAAACCCACAGACCGCTACACTTTATTGCATTATGAGAGTTTCCATAACAGGTCTTTAAAAAAGAATGTATCAGTCAGCCAGTTTCTAAGACTTAAGAGATTATGTTCTCTCAATACTGATTTCGAAAGATATGCAACAGAGATGGTGGGACTATTCCATGAGAGAAGATACCCTACAGGTTGCATTGTAAGTGCATATAACAGAGCCAAAGATTCTGATTGCCAAGAACTACTAAAGAGCACTATTTGCCCAAAGTCTGAAAAATTGGTGTGCCCACTTACCTTCTCTAAGTTATCCAGATAGTAAAAAAAAATTAAGATGAGTGGCACATCCTCTCCACAGTCCCTTCACTATGTCACAGTAGGTTAATGGTTGCATACAAGAGAAACACTAATCTCGCTAATATTTTGGTTCCCTCTGTTCTTTCTGTTCCCTGACCCAGATCTAAGATAATGGCCATTTTAGATATGGGCACTGTTTGTTATGTAATCATGCCCTGGTTACAAAATAATTTTTAAACCATCCTTTTATGAATCGGAGAATACGATTATTTGGCTTTTCAAATTGTGAAACCCAATATGTCATCTACGTGGTGGTTTGTCAATAAATCTGTAATATATGGGGAAAACTAAACACACTATATGCACTAGGATTGTTGAACACCGTAGTTGCATTAAGAGGATTGCGGACAAGCCACTCATAGCTCATTGGATTGAAAAACAACATATTTCAGATTTGAAATTCCTTGTAATCAGGGTGGTGAGACTGCACTGGCGAGGTGGAGACATAGGATTCTTTTACAGTTGGAACAAAAATGAATTTTTAATTTGAGGACCATGACACCAGCTGGCTTCAACATGGTCCAACATTTTAGTGTCTTTTTATAAGGTTCAACTAATATTTTACATTTTTCTTTAACCCCCTTCCTCTCATTCCCCCCTCCTCTCCTCTTGCCCCTTCTCTCCTTCCCCCACCCTCCCCTCTCCCTGGCATTTAATTTTTAATATAGTTAATTTATATAATAATTTATTATCTTTTATTATTATTTTTACTCCAAATGTTCCATTATTAGGTTCTTAGTCTTATTTTTTATTATACCCCTCTTTTACCTTTATTCTACATTTATGTTTTATAGGATTTTATTAAGTATTATATGTTTTTATTCTGTGTTTATTTTAATAGGATCACAACTTTTAAAATTCCCCTTGCATGATTCCTTTAGTCAACGATAAATCCCCTTCACAACTAAAACTGGCCTGTCATAACACCCTTGGATAGTTCTACTTTTAGATTTCAAGTTTTATCCCTTTGATCTTTAGCATTCATTTTTACTTGCTTTTTAAGGCTTTGTTTTAGTATTTAATATTCTTAAGTAATTTTTGGCTATGTCCCTTCTTTTTACTTTTGTTTTTTTTCATTCCATTGTTCTCTTTCAAGTTTAATTTTGGTGCCAAGCACATCACTTCATGAATGTCATTGTGACAGCCCGAAGGTTATAGGTTTCTCACAAGCCAAGTTTCAAGGCTTCTTTCATTGTGGTTGTATATTTTAATTTTTTTTCACTTTAGTTTAGACTTGATCATGGACAGTTTTTAATGTTTTGACTTAGGGGGATGTTTACTAAAAACCGCAAAGGTGCGCGCCGCACAATAGCGCACGGAAACATGGCACCTAAACGCTCTTAAACGCCCCGGACATGTGCGATGAAGCCCCGTGCATGTGCGCGACACACTAACGGGCCCCGCACAAGTACGGGCCCGCAAATGTCCGATAGAGGCGTGGAAAGGCTAACTGAGGGCGGAGGAAGGCCCCCGAGGGGCGGAGAGACGGGGTTAATGGGCGGGGAAGGGGAGGGGAGAGGCCCCTCGCACAGTTGCGGGGCCGAATTTACAAGTAAAAAATAGCGCGAGTGAAACACTCGCGGTAGAGGGCATTTAAAGGGAAGAGAAACCATTTCCGTCAGCAATGTAGAGCAAAACCGGGGAAACCTGTAAAACGTGAGCAGTGTGATACATGTGCACAGCACAAAAGTGCTATTAAAAATAGAAAATGACCAGCACAAAAATATTAAAAACAGTAAGTCAGCTGGGGAACAGTGATAGCCATGGGCAAATATAACAAATACACCCAGGAAGGTTCCAGAAACAGGAAATGAATGTCGGAAGGGTCAACGGAGCGGAGACCTTTCCAAAAAACATGTCCGTTGTTTGGAGTTGTCCTGGGAGTGTTTTATATGGTTGGCCATTAATATCACTGTTGCCCAGCATGGTTATATGTCATCCCCCTCTCTTGTGGTCAATTCCGGGGTTTATTTGCACGTGTGTCACCAGACAGGGTGAATGAGCCCACAGTCAAAATGTGCAGAGCAGGGGTTGAGACTCCATCCTGCAAGGTTAACTATCTCCAGGGACTGCACAGTCTCCGTGGCCACAGTGTGGTGCAGCAGACAGAGCCAGTACCTCTAGGACCAGAGGGCAGAGGTTCAAATCCCAGCTGGGGCACCTGCCAGCCCAGTCCCTATATTTTACCCACCACCAAGCAGAGATAGCACAGACACTCCTGTATTGCAGGGAACATAAGCATAGTGCAAACACCCACATTTTGCCCTACACTGCACACACCCCATAACAATGAGCCGTACCTACAGCCCAGTCCCACAAATGCAGTCCCGGAGTGCCACAACGCAAGCAGGTCATATGCTGTCCCTGAGAGAAGGACATGCCAGCATGTTGGCGGACGAGGACAGGTGGTGGAGGGGGTAGTGGGTGCTAGCCACAGAAGACAGTGGCCTAGCCATGTGCAGGCTGACACTGTCCACTGCAACAAACAGGCCCTGTGGGATGTACAGTCATGGTCTGCCCAGGGAATACAGCCTATCCATGGCAACACGGTGGTGCAGTGCACACAGACAGTGTATGCAAGAACAGAACGTCACCGGTTCAATGCCCAGCTGGAGTAACCGACAATCCTCTCCACATATTTATCACACACCCACACCGTGGTAGTGAGGACATATGCTACGCATTGGTAATACCCCTCTATTTTACCCCCCTGAGCACAGACACCATGAACTGGTGCATTACCCAGAGCAGAGTCTCCCAAATGCAGTCCTGGAGGGCCACACACCATTCTGGTTCCATGCTGCCCCTAATACAAATGCCAGTGCTGCATATCTATGAAACACCCCCATGGCATGTAGATGTAGCTCATACATATTCATGAGGGACAGCACTAAAATACGAATAGTGTGTGGCATACCAGGACTGGAGTTGGGAACCCCTGCTGTAAAGCAGCAGCCAAGAGGGGCAGACACACCCACACCCACACCCACATGCCCCATTGGCCAATGCCCCCTGGAGAGGCAGGACATTGGGCCCTGCATGCATCTCCCATTACCAGCACCTGCATACCTTAGCAATGCCACCCTATACCTGGGTACACGGTACACAGCCCTCAAATGTTTGCTAGGAGTAATGGTAGATAGACATTCCTACATGAAGCACTGTTTGCTCTCTGAGCAACATCAGAACAAAATACTAATACAGCTGGGGAACACTGATACTATTGATGGGCAAAAACTAAAAACACACCCAGGAAAGCCCCAGTAGAAGGACAGGAGCTGTGGAAGGGGCTATGGAGCGGAGACCTGACCAAAATCCACTTCCGTGTGTCTCAGCTGTCCTGGGAGTGTCTGTTATGGTTGTCCATAAACATCACTGTTGCTCTGCTTGGTTACATGCATTCCCCCTTTGTCGAGGTCAGTTGGGGGAGTTATTCGCACCCTTGTCACCAGACAAGGTGAAAGACCCCACATCACAAATGTGCATAGCAGGCATGTTGACTCTGTCGGTCAGGTCTGCCATCCACAGGGACTGCATTGTCTGTGTGGTGCAGTGGACAAAGCCAGTACCTCTAGCTTCTGAGGGTCACAGTTTCAAATCCCATCTGGGGCTCCTGCCAACCCAGTCCCCATATTTTACCCACCGCTAAACAGAGAGAGTAAAGACATACATTTATTGCAGAGAATATAAGAATGGTGCACACACACATTTTGTACCCAACACTGCACACACACCATAACAATGGCCATTACCTAGAGCAGAGTCTCCAAAATGCATTCCTGGAGTGCTACAACGTACACATGTCATCAGCTTTTCCAAGATAAGCACATGGCAGCATGTTGCCGGAAGGGTACAGGTGGTGAAGGGGGCAGTGCCTGATAGCCACAGAAGACAGTGGCCTAGCCATGTGCAGGCTGGCACCGTCCACTGCAACAGATAGGCCCTGTCGGATGTACAGTCATGGACATCCCAGAAAATCCAGCAAATCTGTGGCAGCACAGGGGTGCACTGCACACAGACAGTGTGTGCAAGAACAGAAGGTCACAGGTTCAAAGCCCTGCCAATCCTGCCCACATATTGTTTCCACAACGAAAATGTGATAGTAAGGATAATCCTTTATTGCTGGGGACATATGCATTGGTCATACGCCTATCTTTCACCCCACTGATCACGGACACCATGACCAGGGGCACGACCTACAGCAGAGTCTCACAAATGCAGTCCTGGCGGACCACACACCATTCCTGTTCCATGCTGCCACGCATAGAAATGTTTGTGTGTCATATCCCTGCACCACCGCCATGGCATTTAGATGTAGCACATGCATATTCATGAGGGACAGCAGGAAAACCAGAACAGTGTGTTGTAATCCTGGCCTACATCTGGGAACCTCTGCTGTAAAGCAGCAACCAACAGGGGCAGACACGCCCACGCCCACACCCACACCCACAGGCCACATTGGCCAATGCCTCCTGGAGAGGCAGGACATTGGGCCCTGCGTGCATCTCACAATACTAGCATGTGCATTCCTTAGCTATGTCACCCTACACCAGGGTATATGGTACACAGCTGTCAAATGCTTGCTATGAGTACTGGCAGATAGATAACCCTACGTTACGCAAATTATGCTCTGTGAGCTCCATCATGACAATCATTCTGTTGTCTGCAGTGGGTGCATCAGGTCTGGTCTCAGACAGTTTTTACCACCCTGGGGAGTGACTCCCAACGGTATTGCGTACCATATCCATGCCTGTACTGTGCCCAGGACTGGTGTGGTGGCCAATGTTGACAAACGCCTCTATAGTAGCACAATGCTGGCATACGTGTGTGAGTGTGTGTCTGTCTATACAGTGTGTGTTGGCTGCAAACACCTTCCACAGCCCACACTGCCAGCACTGTTGCCAGTATTGGCCTGCCAATGTGCATAATGAGCAGCAAGGTACCATGGGTATAGATCAGACAGGGTGGGATGGCCAGGATGCATCTGCACAGGGCAGAGGGCACTGGCTGGGACACTGTAGTGGCTGGCCACCACCCACACAGACAGGATGGCCTCTGTATGTGCTGCTGGGGTTGTACAACACCCTGACTGTGCAGTGACGACAGCATGGCTAGGCACCCCCATAGTGATAGATAGTATCTCTGTCATGTGATATATATGGGTTGTGGTTTGGGGCCCAGTCACTGACCTATCTGCTGGTGTGCACGGCCATCCTAGTTCTGGGTGCATGCATTTCCAACAGGACCAACTAGCAGACTGTCCTCAGTTGGTTTGTGTCCTGATGGAGTGCTGTGCAGCGGGTGATGGCTTGCTGCGGGAGAATATCAGATAGTGGTGGGGCCCAACGTAGCATATCAAGGCATACTGTCTGTCAGATATTATGTCAGGGATGTGCATGTCTAACAGGACTAACTAGCAGATTGTCCGCAGCTGGTCTGTGTCCTGATGGAGCGCCTTGCAGGGTGCAGTGGCTGATGGCTTGCTGCAGGACAATATCAGATAGTGGTGGGGTGCAACCGAGCACATACAGGCCTAATGTCTGTCAGATATTGTGTTATGGATGTGTATACAGCTGCCATGACTGGCCTGTAGGGTGTCTCTTTCACAGTAGGACTGGGGTTGATGGTCTACTCTGCTGCCACCATTGCAGGGAGGTAGCATTTAGAGAGGAGACCCTGTGTTGCAAACGGGGGGGGGGGGAGGAGGGGGACAAATGGTGGTACCTAACCCACCTAGGTATCCATAAGGGGTTCCCCAGACTCAGACCGACAGAGATATCCAAGTTGTTTCTGCAGAAAGAACCTATCTCACAGAGTAATAGTGCATTGGAGCTCTGCCATGGCCTAAATTTGCCATGGAGGGTGTTGTGGACCTGGTCCTGGGTGCCTCATCGCACCCTTAGGGTGAGCACAGTACCCGCACAATGTGACGGTGTGTAGCTACTCTGTGCCAGTACAACACGCACTCAGTACACCCTACCAGGCCGAGTTGATGTGTGGGTGCACACGGGCACATCCCCATACCAGGCCTGGAGCTGTCGGGTTGCAGTCCCCATCCTGTGTGCATCTGTGGACTGGTGATTTGCATGTACAGTGCATCATGGGCACGGGTGGCCAAACCCTATCCACCTCACAACAGCAGACTGTCTGTGAGGTGACGTGCAGGCTTTCTGCAGCCAGCCATGGCTTTTGCATACTGCTGTAGTCCAAAGGTTATGTCACTGCCTGTGTAGCCAGAGGATATGGGTTCAAAACCACAGTGTGGTAATGTGATAGGGTTGTCCACAGCATTATCCATCTCAAATCCACCTATTTTTATGCATGATAAAACACCCGCGGCATACTGTACCCATAAGGTGTGTCTGAGGGTGCTTTATAGGGCGCCCTATAGGCCACCTTATGGTTGCCATCCATATAGTGTGCACTATACATTATCCTGTGTGGCAACATATATGGTGCCCTATAGGGGACATTCTAGGGTGCGTTGGCGGACAGTGCACTGTAACATGTGCCCTATGGGCCGCCTTATGTTAACATGCTGTGAGAGTGCGTTTGCTAGTAGTGATACAAAAAGAAAAAAAAGCCACCTACACCACAACACAACATAATACATACTGTTTTAGCCAGCTGTGTTCACTGGGCACTGTGAGGTATTGAACCGCTGATCCTTGCACCACTGGTCAGTGTCTTCAGCATTGTGCTACGGCTCTGTTCCTGTGTCTGGACGTTTGCGCACCGCCTTATGCCCTTCACAACTGACAGCGCACCGCCTGATGCCGGCCAAAACGCACAAGATGGACAGCGCGCAAAATTAACAGCGCAACGCCTAATGCCGCACGAACTTAATTACTGCCGCCCACAATTAACAGCGCAATGCCTAATGACGCCCAAAATTATTATGCCTCCTAAAGCAGTTTTAACCATGAAAATTCATGCCTCAGCCAGCCTTTTTCCTGGCGCACGATGGGGGATTGAACCCCTGACCCTTGCACCACTGGTCAGTGTCTTCAGCATTGTGCTACGGCTCTGTTCCTATATGTGCCCAGCAGCGCCCCACTTAGCCTTCCCACGCGCTAATGTCGGGCCCGCAAATGTGCGCGCCGCGCACACGTACGGTCGGCTTTTTTCCTTTTTCTGCCTGACCCGCCCACTCCTTTTATGGCACAGGCACACTACCGCGGACCCGCACGATACGAATGTTTAGTAAACATCCCCCTTAGTATCTCTATAATGCTATTAAGTCACCATATATCTTTTTATTTATTTATTTAATGTTTTTTCTATACCGCACTATTTATCATCAGTGCGGTTCACAGGCAACATAATTGTGCAATGTAGAAAGCTCTATATTGGATTTACATTAAAACAGGGAGTTTAAACAAGGATAACAGGTAAACTATATACAAAATGGTATCAAAGTTCTACATGTAGTTTGGCACTATTTACTATTTTTAGCTGTAGATATCAGACACTAGTATTGTACATGCTACAGTTTGCCTTTTAGGTGATTGCAGACTATTATTTTGTGATATAATATGACTCAGGCTGCTGACTTCATATTTAACATGGTTTTTATGTTTCATGGTAAGAACATTAGTGAAACCTTTTTTTTTTTTTTGGTACTGTGAAGTCGGGGCTGACTCCTGGTAGTAGATTGCCAGGCCTTTTCTTCTGAGGCAATGGAGGGTAAAGTGACTAGCCAAAGGACACAAGGAATCCAGGGGGAATTGAACCCTTGATTGTCTGGGTACTAGGTAGTTGCTTTAACCACTAGGCTACCCTTCACTACACCATGGTGAAGCATAAGGGGTTTGTTTTTTTGAAAGTGTTCCTTTTTGGCACCAAGTTACGTCTTTTTTTAAAAAAAAATAAAAAGCCAATGGAGAGCAGCGATCCCATCATGCTTCACACAGATAGTACGACCAATTTGTTTTTTATCCTTTTTAATGGAAATTTCATGTGCATTCATTTGGAATAAGTGATCCCATCCAAAACACACCTATATAATAAGTCTCATTCATATTTCAAGATTGATTGAATCAAAATCTATTGCTTAATCCCTGGGCATTCCCTTTTGTGTTATGTCCTTTGTCACAGAAATAAAAGTTATTTTAACATGATGTTTCCTTGCTTTGGAGCTACAATAGGCCCGATTCCGTCCTGGATGTACAAGCCCTCTGTGGGGCACGTCTAACCCCACTGGATGAGAATCGCGATCAGGCTTGTACATGCAGGCCGGGACTGCAATCCCCGATCGCTGGCCTCCAAACTCCTTTCCCCGCAGCCCGACCCCCAATCTGGCTTCCCAAGGTCATAGTCGGGCTGCGGGGAATGTTCTCTGCACCCTGCCGCCCCTTCCCAACTCCGGGTCTGCCGATCCCACTGCATTGGGGAAGTTATTCCACCTCGGAGCTAGAATAACTTCCCCGTTCAAGTTGCCGGCCCCAGACATACAGGGCCGACATTAGAATCGGCCCTGTACATCTGGGGCCAGCGACCGCCCACTGTCCGCACTAACGCCACTCTCGAACCTCCCCTTTCCCTCCCCTGTCTAACTTCCCCATACAATGCGTTCCAATGGGATGTCCATCCCCACTATTCATTGCTTAGAATGCCCCCAAATGTCTTAAGATACCATGCTATTCAATTTCCTTTCAAGGGATGTTACATCATTGCACCCCTTCCCCATTTCTTCTCTTCCCTCCCCCTCCTCTCCTGCCCCCCTTTTTAAAGACAGGTCACAATAACATTCTATTAAGCATCAATGAAATAGAGAATAGACCCCTTTAAAAAGTACTACGAGATATAGGTTTTCAACTCACAAGATATACAAAAATCTGATGATCAGTGATAGCTCAGTTTTTGTTGCTATATAGCCTAGACGCATCTCCTCGATAGAGGAGCCCATTTTTTGTCAATACACTACACATTAATGTTTATGTGGATTCCCATTAACCTCCCCAGTTTTATGAGGTAATTTGTTCTCCATTATCCTCACACAATTTTAATGGTTATCTCTTCTTTTCTTACGATATTAGAGACAAGTGCTCACACTGTCTGCATTGGTGGAAATTCGAAAAAAAGACTTGTTTACAGCTCAGTAAGTCCTCTGTGGTTCTTGTTTCTATTCACATTTCTTCTCATTCTGAGCTGGTGTTACTTTAAAATATTATCTGACTGTTATATACCATCTCCTCCTGGTTTGGATACACATATTAATTGTACTGTATATTTCTTTCCAATATACTGTATTGTATCATACACTCCTTGACGTTTATAATGCAGTTATAATATGTCTATTTTTTAGATTAGAATTCTTTCCTCCTCATCTCTCTAATTATATACTTTATTAATTATATATTTTTTAATTAATTTTTAATTATTTATCTTTCTCTTTTTAGTTTTCATTTACTGAATTGGTACATATTTTATTGTCCTTTTTGTTTTCATTTTTTAAAGATTTTGCTTGCATACTTGTTTTTAATCAATACCTATCATGATATTTCACGATACACACCTTGAGTATATCCAATGAGATTTTTTCATTTCCATTTCTTTTAAGAATGATGATTTTTAACTGTATGTTTTTATTATACATTTGTTTTATGCGGAAACCCCCTGACAAAGGCATTTTTGCCGAAATGCGGCCGTGTTAGGGATGCTGTTTCAAATAAAGGACTTTTCTTCATACTTTGCTTCTTCGTGTTCCTTTCTAAGTAATTACTACACATCTTGTGAAATATCACGATATTTGTAACAGTTATGCCTAGGATACTAACACTAGTTTGTTGAAGCAGCCAGTTGTACCCCACCCCTATTCCATGTAAGTTTAACTGTAAATTTCATGTTAATTGTAAATCTCTTTGACATAAGTGGTATAGAAAAGGTGTTAATAAATAAATAGTAGTGTCCACAAGCAGGGGCATAAGTTCTAATAAGGTGGAAGCACAAGCAAAATTTTGCTGAGAGCCTCCCATTGTCGTGGCAATGTGCCCCACATGGTAGTACACTCCACCCCCTGCACAGTTAACTTACTTTAACTTGTTCACCACATTGCCTCCACTCCAGGCCTGGTGGCTGTTACCTCCTGGGCTGAAATCTCACAGTGTGGCTGTTATCGTGAGACTTTGGCCCGGAAGGTAACAGCCACCCAGCCTAGAGCTGAGGCAGCACAGTAAACAATGTAAAGTGAGTTTACCGTGTATATATGGGGGGCACCCCATCATCATTGTTTGAGCCAGGGTCCCTTTGCATCGCGGGGTTGTTTTGGTGAACTTTACATCACTGTCCACAAGTTATAAAAATTATTACAAAGCTGCTGTTATATGTGAAGCAAATATAGAGGCAGAGATGTCCCACAAGTCTGATTTCTCAGCCCTGTCCTTAAAGCTTGCCATTCTTAGATGTACCTGGCAGGGAGGAGTGGCCTAGTGGTTGGGGCTGAGGGTTCAAATCCCACTTGAGGACAGTAACCTTGGGCTGGAGGGACTGAGGGTTTCTAGTCCTACAGGCATGCCTTGAACAAGCCACTTAACCCTATATACTGAATTTACACTGCTTTGACCCAGTGAAAAGTGGTATACAAGCATTGCTAAATAAATTCCTGCCAAAGAGAAGGAATGAAAATGCTGTGTAGGAGCTGAGGAGAGAGGCCTATGTGGATTACTAGGGCTGGTATTAAAGGGGTGCACCCATGGCAATTACTGTAGTCCCCATGCTGCAGGAGGTCCTAGGCCATAGTGGGCCTGATTCTGTAAGCCATCTGTTGGAATGAAGCAGGTTGAAGCCCACTTCATACCATGTCCTAAAGCAGGCCTGTGGCTACTAATGGAGTGACCCCAAGTAGGCCTGTAGCAAAAGCCTAACTAAATGTGGCCATTGCCTTGTTGCTGGGCAGATTTCAGAGAGCACAGACTGGTTGCAGAGAACTCATAGCAGTGGATCAAGTACAGAACATGCAGAAACAGGAAATATGCCCACCACAGGGGGAGGGAAAAGTGGGGTAGAAACAAGGTAGAGACAAGCTGGAGGAGAATTGATAACACAAACTCCAGTTATTTGTGGAAGTCTATGAACTGCTTGCACAGGAAAAAGAGCAAATCTGTCCAATAGGAATATATCACAACTGCAACTAGATGACAGGCTAAAAAGGTAGAAAAGGTGATGGCAAAAGCTAGAAGGATGCTTGGGTGCATAGGGAGAGGAATGGCCAGCAGAAGAAAGGAGGAGATAGTGCCTCTGTATAAGTCCTTGATGTGACCTCATTTGGAGTATTGTGTGTAATTCTGGAGACCATACCTTCAAAATGATATAAACAGGTTGGAGTCAGTACAGAGGGTGTTTACTAAATGGTTAGTGGTCTTTGTTATAAAGCAGATGAGGACAGACTTAAGGATCTTAATATGTATTAGAGGAAAGGCGGGATAGGGGAGATATGATTGAGATGTTTAAATACCTCTTTGGCATAATTGCACAGGAGGAGAGCTTCTTTGATTGAAAGCAAGCTCTTCTATGAGGGGACATAGGATGAGGGTGAAAGAGGATAGATTCAGGAGTGATATGCAGAAATATTTCTATACAGAAAGAGTGGTAAATGCGTGGAATAGTCTCCCAGTGGAGGTGGTACAGTATCTGAATTCAAAAAAACTTGGGAGAAATACAGAAGATCTCTAAAAGGTAAAAAGGGGACTATTGTAGTTGATATGGAAGGACAGACTAGATAGGCCATGTGGTTTTTTTCTGCCGTCATGTTTCTGTGTTTCTATAAAAGGAGCTAAACAGCTTCCAGTACATAAAGCCTAGAAAAATTGAAGGCTACCAAGCCAGGTTTGTTCACGTCATCATCGGCCCATTACAAGCTCATATAAAAAAGAGCTGTAATAAAATTTATCAGTATCTTTAAAGGTCCATAGTAAACTACAGTATATGTATCAAAAAACTGTCAATAACATTCAAAAGCTTTTCAAAAAGTATATATATAAAGCAATATCTTCAATAACGTAATGTGCAATAACAAACATTTTTATACAGCATTATTATCGTTTTGTTTTTCAGACATTCTTCTTGGATATCGCAGATTACACTTGGATGTCGCACTACTCTGAGAATATTTTTTTAAGGATTTCATGTGTGTAAACGTGTTTGATATACCTTCTACCTGATAAATACCTAGAAAGAGCTCTCTCAGCTTTAAACCCTGCACAATAAATCAAGTCCACACATTAAAAAATGCAAGATATATACTAAAACAAACTTATGTTGCAGCATTTCAAAAAATAAATAAGATTTCCATACTGGAACTCAACTTTCTTCAGGATGGGGTTTATTCCACACATCATTTAGCAGGGATATAAATCCAGGTTGGACGTATATCCCCTGTTAAATGCCCAGGCCTATTACTGTTCCAAAGCTCCCCACACGAATAGCGGAGATGTTCGGGGAGCTCTGGACGGGAGTGGGAGGGCCGGAGGAGATGTCTGGGCGGAGCGGAGGTGGTACCCTGATCTCAGACATACAGGCCTATTCCAATGACAGCTCTGCGCATCCAGGCTTGGTGAGTTAGATGGGGGACCTATTCCACCTCAGAGGTGGAATAAGTCCCTTCCCCCCGACATCAGCATCCATCACAGTAGGGTCCCCCAGAAGAGGTGAGCAGCGCAGGGGGTTCCCCACAGCCTGATCGCAGCCTCAGAAGGCATGATCAGGGGCCGGGTGGCAGGGAATTAAGACATTTAAACTGGTCGATCAGGGCTCCTGCATGGCATCCTGGTGCCATGGCGACAAGATGCCACAGCACCGCGGCTCCATACAGGAGCCTTGGTTGGGTTAGCTGGGGAGGTGGATAGCCATGCAGCGGGCTTGAATCAGGGTGCATCCTTCTCATCCAGGCCTGTGCCCCGATTCTGCTCACATGGAAATGGCTAGCTCCCACAGGAATGGCTAGCTCCCATGGGTGCAAAATTAAGGCCAGATCTGGGTCATCCAGATTTTGGTCGCCTGGAAATGCCCCGAGTAGTATTGGCCTCCACATTTAGATCAAGTACTATTGATTTAAAATATCATCATTGCTCCATAGAAATAAACTTTGAAGCTATTTAAAACAACCATTCAGTCTTTAATATCTCATTTTTTATCTGCCTTTTTAAGTTGAGCATCTCATTCAGAGCATTTACCTTGAAGTAAAAATGTGACATTATTGGCAAAGTAGCTTGCAAGTTTTTTTGTTTAATTTGATTATATTTATAGTATTGCATTATTTATTTATTATTATTATTATTTATTTATTTATTAACAATTCTTATATACCGCACTATTAGACATCAGCGCGGTTTACATTAAACAGAAAACATCCAACAGTTTACATCTGTCTGGTCATTACATTTAACAGGAGGTATAACTTGGCGAAATAGGGGAAACTAAATACAATGGTGGTTTATCTATTAGGGGATATCATGGTTAACTATATACAAAGTGTTACCAACAGTGTATGGAACTGTTTGTTATCTACAGAGTAAAGTTGGCCTGTTACACATTACACATTTTGAGACTTGTTTTTCCACTTCCGTTAGGACAACTCTGATGAAGCCCCAGTTAAGGGATGAAACCACCAGCCAGGTTGGATACATTGCGGCACAGGAAGTGTTACATTTTGAAAAACCATAGATCTCAGTATCAGAGGAGTAGCAATGAAATCCAAAATCAAACAACTCACTCTTTCATTTACTTTGCATTCTTAATAGTATTTCCATAAAACAAACTATTCAGCTGAAAACACAAATAGAGAGACCCTCAGATATTTGCTTTAGGACTATAAAGAGAAACTATTCCCATATAATAGGTCTCACTCTCATTCACTGGTCTCATCTGCACGTGAAAAATGCAATATCTTAAACAATTTTCAACATCCACTTAAAACTGTTTATCACTTTGAAAGATGTCATGTCGGGTGGTATTGTAAACTAATAACAAGTCTTGCTTCAAGGGAATCTATACAAACAACCTCCAACCATCACAATTTCACAAACATTCAGCTGTCTTAGCTGTTTTTAAGTGGATGTTGAAAATTGTTTGCTAAGATATTGCGTTTTTTCACTTGCAGATGAGACCAGTGAGTGAGAGCGCTGGTTCCTATTATATGGGAATAGTTTCTCATTATAGTCCTAAAGCGAATATCTGACGGTCTCTCCGTTTGTGTTTTCAGCTGTTTAGTTTGATGGAAATACGATGAAGAATGCAAAGTAAATGGAAGAGTGAGTTGTTTGATTTTGGACATTTTGAATAATAGCATCTGGTGTCAAGTTCTGAACTTATATTTGGTACTCATACTTTGGTACTCATACTGGTAAAGTTTGGTTTTTTTTATTCTCAATTGATAAAAGTTTATAAAAAATTTAATATTAAAGACTGTCAGTTTAAATTTATTATTTATGACATCTATTTTGCACATGCTGAAAAGTAAGTGGGTACTTTTGTATCTGTAGTGTGCATGCCAAAGGATTTTCAAAGGGTAATGCTGTGGGACATTTACTTTGAAAATGAACTTGCAGATCCTGCCCTGAAACTCACCATCCTGCTTTCTTCTCTAATCTCCGTCTTGCTCGTCTGCCATTCTTGCCATAGCTCAGCAGCGTGCCTGGCTGATCCAGCAGATGCAATTAGATACCAAGTTCTTGCAGGATCTGCATGTGTTGGATTACAGCCTTCTGGTGGCATTTCAACCTCTTCATGCTGATGAGAGATCACAGAGCTGGTCCTTTGCAAACCTCATCTTAAGGACTAAGAAGTGAGTAATCTCTTTTCTGGTTGCCTGGTATTAAGCTGCGAGAATGTGTGCTTTCTTCAGATTTGTACAAACTTATACCTGCTCCAGGCATGAACAGGCATTGGAAAATTGCTCATTTTGCCAAGAGGGTGTGGAGAAGGAGGTAAAATCATATCTCCTGACACCCGGCAAAATCAATAATTTCATCACTGATGGAGAAGAAATAGAAGTAGTAGAAAACTTTAACCTGTTTGGCCAATAGTCAGTAGTCCCTATAGAGCAGAAAATTAGTCATCTTATAGCACAAGATATTTTTCCAACGTAACAGCTGAAAGTGTACCAGACGTAGTAGACCTAAATGTCAGCAGTAGAACCTGTTGTGGTTGGAAGATGAGAATATTGCAAAGTGCAGCAGTTGCTGGAAAGGCAAAACGAAGTAGTCCATCTTTCTCAAAGGAGTCATCCAATATCACTGTGCCAAGTCAAGAATGGCCTCTCTGAACTCTCTCCCTCATTGTGCCCATAGCTCCTGAAGAAAGGCCAATTGACATAGAGGAGGGAAAGATGTGGTTGCATTCCCCCTCCTGTCTACGGAGAACCCCCATTAGAAGTAAGCAATTACACTTTCTCCGTTGTCAAACAGGGAAGAGGCAGGTATATTTGATGGTGATTGCTTAGCTGAGAGTCACCAGAGGAAAAACTGATGCACTATGTTTAATAAGATGACCCAACGATGGATTGGAAGGTGGCAAATGATTAGAATGCAGATAAATTATGAAGTGCAGACTGCTCAAGTGTAACTGGAGAAAGATAAAGTAGTGTGATAGCTGTGTTAGTCCACTTTAATGGTAGTTAAATAAAAAGAGAAACAAAAAGAAAAATGAAAATAAAACCTTTTTCAGGTCAAGACAGTATGAGAAACAGATGACAATAGCATAATATATATAATTTAATCACCAAAGCATTCCATTAACAGCCTCAGAGGATGGGGATGGGGGGGGGGGGGGAGGAGACATGGATGTTTGATCAGAGGGAGACCAGGCTATAAATATTTATAGTTTATAATATGATAGCCCATATCTTTGTTATATCCTGTTATTGGGGGATTAATCCCTTTTGAAAAGGGATGGTCAAAAGGAGCACTTTTTAAATCCTTATTCATGCCAGGGAGTAGGTATAAAGTTGGACATGAATGATTTTAGGCTTACACTTGCATACCCTATATTAAATGGTGGATACATGTGTAGATTTTTGTCTCACCCAAGGCACACCCCCGACACGTGTAAGTTTTGCCATTTCTAAACTGGTCCTCCTATTGACTCCTGTAATTCACCCTTTGCCTCTCATCCCTCCCCAAGCTCATCTGCCTTCCTCTGCTCCTCATCCCCTCACCATCCTCAGTTCCTTCCCTGTCCCTCATCCCCTGCCCATCTCCAGTTCCTTTTTTATTCTCTATCCCATCCCCTAAGTCCATTCTCTCCCACTTCCTTCAAAAATTTGTCCTTTTCTTTTGTCACTCAACCTGTCCATAGCTCTCTGTCCCATTCAGCTTTCCCCCAACTCTTCTAGGTCCTTCAAACTATCTCCTCGCCCTATCTATCTGCACTAAATCTCACAGCTCCATTCCTATCCCTCACTCAATCTCTAGGAGATTGTCCTCTTAATCCCTGCTCAGTTTCTTAGACCCTATTATACCTCTACTTAAGTCCTTACTCTTCCATCCTACCCAATCAGTGAGTCTTCACTCACACACAATCCCACCCAAGCCCCGAGTCTACCTATGTTGCTAATACTTCTTCTTACCCCTCTCTCCCCTCTCCACCTACTGAACTGGAATTTAATCTGCCTTCAGCTACTCCTGAAAACAAAATGTGAGCTAAATCTAAAATCCCTTTCCTTCCAGTCCCAGCTCTTGCCCACCTAATTAATTCTTGACATCATGGCAGGATGTTGTTACTTTACCCCCATTGCTATGCTCCTTATAACATGGCATTTTTGAAAGTTGAAAACAGGCCCTTCTTGTTTCTCATGAGAAGGACGTGCCTTCAAAATCTAAACAAAAGAAAACAAAAACACCCGGATGGAGAAACTGCTGTCGCGGCAGCGGCAGAATAAAGTGCCCCACAGCCCCCTGCCGCCCTGGAAGAGCCCTGCCATTCTTTTCCTGGCACCAGCTCAGCTTTGCAGAGCCGCGAAAGGAGAGTGTTCATGCCTGTTTCCTATCAGTGCCAGCGGTTCAACTTTAACAGAGCTGCAGGAAAGGGAAACACTCTCCTTTCGCGGCTCTGCAAAGCTGAGCTGGCACCAGGAAAAGAATGGCAGGGCTCTTCCGGGGCAGCGGGGGGCCGTGGGGCAGTTTATTCTGCTGCCGCTGCCACTGCCACTACAGCAGCAGCAGCAGCTTCTCTGACCAGGTTTTTTTTTTTGTTTAAATTTCCCTGCATATCAGCTAAGAAGGACTGGGGCTGGGCTGGGGGTGGAGTAGCACTGGAAATAGTAATGGGCTAATGGGGGAGGGCTAGGACTGGAAGTGGGCTGATAGGAGGTTAAGAATGGAAATGGGCTGATCGGGGGAGGGGGGTTAGAACTGGAAATGGGCTGATGGAGGGTTAAGAATGGAAATAGACTGATCGGGAGGGGGGCTAGGACTGGTAATGGCTGATTGGCGGAGTTAGGACTAGAAATAGGCTGATTAGGGGGGCTAGGACAGGAATTAGGCTGAATGGGGGGGGGGGAGGACTGGTAATGGGCTGATGGGGGGCTAGCACTGGAAATGAGCTAGGACTGGTAATGGGCTGATTGGAGCTAAGACTGGAGTGGGCAGAAAAGGAGGATAGGACTGGAAATGGGCTGATGGGGGAAGAGGAGAAGAGTGCTGCTGGCCTTGGAAGAAAACTAGGGGCTAGGGCTACAAATGGGCTGATGCAGGGGGATGGGAGAATAGGACTGGAAGGGAACGGATACTTAGAGAGTCCTGCCAAGGGGAGGAGGAGGCAGGAAGGGAGCTGACACAGGGGAAGGAGGGGGCTGGAAAGGAGCTGATTTGTGTATTGCCCCACTATGATATTAAATTCAAGAGCAAACAGCCACACTTGCATGGTATTTAATAAGCTATTTAATATGATAATTAGCTAGACAATATAACAATATTACCAGGACAACACATAGAACAATGCATCACCAAACTTCTGACATCATCACAGCCCATTTTTATCATCAGCTGGGAGAGCCACAGCGAAGGCTGGAGAAAAGTCTGGGATTCCTCATGTGCTGGCACGCGCTGGCCATGCAGACATCAGCTCTCTACCTGTCCTGGATTTTCTAGCTCTTTTTATAGGCTGTAACAAACTTGTCACAGCTGGACAGCATGACTCCTCACATGAGGTTTTCTCTACAGATATTCTCCACATCATACACCTTTGATAAACAGTAATTTCTGCCCAGTCCTTCTCCAGCCTTTGTTTGTTCTCAGAGTTAATAAACAATTCTGGTCAGTCATTCCCTACACCTTTGGTTTCCGGGCTGGTAAACAGCTGGCTCAGCATGATTCCTCACATACGGGATGGTTCAAAAGTTCAATATTCCAGAGTTGATGTCCGCATGGCCAGCACGTGCGGAATCCCAGACTTTTTTCCAGCTTTCACTGTGGCTCTCCCAGTTGATGATAAAAATGGGCTGTGATGATGTCAGAGGTTTGGTGATGCATTGTTCTATGTGTTGTCCTGGTAATATTATATTGTCTAGCTAATTATCATCTTAAATAGCTTATTAAATACCATGCACGTGTGGCTGTTTGTTCTTGAATTTAATATCATAGTGGGACAATACAATATGCGGGGGGGGGGCTGGAATGGAGCTGACACCTGGGATGTACTGAAGGGGGACTGGAAGGGAGCTGACACTTGGGGATGGAAGTGGTAGGTGGCTGGGTAATAGGAAGGAGACTGGAAGGGAGCTGACATGTGAATGGCCCTGGAAGGGGGCTGGACAGAGGGTAGGGTGACTGGAATGGAGCTGATGGGAGGGGGCACAGAGTGGACGTGAGCTGATACCTGGGATGGTATTTGGACTAAAAGGGGCTGGTCAGTGGGGAAGGAGGGGGACTGGAAGGGAATAGACACTAGTGGCAGTTGTGGGAATGCAAGGCAGTTGATTTTGGAAGGTACTGGGAGGGGAGGACTGGAAAGGGGGCTGATACTGAGGAGGGTTACTGTAACTGGAAATGGGCTGATGGAAGGAAGTGAAGAAAACAAAAGAAGAGATAAGAAATGGCAGATGGACCATAGACCACAGAAAGAGAGCTAAGAGAAGACAGGAAAGCAGAAGCCTCAGATCGGGACCAGCATGATCAGAGAATAAAATGGTCAGACAACAAAGGTAGAAAAAATAACTTTATTTCATTTTAGTGATTGGACTTTGTGCTGTCTTTATATTTTACACAGAATGGTGGAACTGCATCTCTTATTTATCTGATGTTGCACTGCATGCAGAATCTGGCTTCTTGGTGTTTCAGTTTAAACTTTGTCTACATATTTTTATTTTTACTATAGATTGTGGTTACTTATTCTGTACTTGGTGAGGGTCTGTGTTCTGAGTGTGTGACTGAGGGCAGGTGTTCTGTTAACATGGAGTTTGTACATAAAGATCTGTACTGTACTGTAGTAATTTGACTTATTCAGCTTTTGAAATAGGTGTATGGATGTTCCAGGGCCCATTGTAGTATTTACAGTGACCTTTTTTTGGATGGGCTCCTTATGTGAGTTTTGGAAGTTGGTGCTGACATGATATGGTATGGTAGATTTGCTCATTGTTGTAGGGTTTTGTATTAGTTCACAATATGCCTGGAACTGGAGAATGGTTGTTGTTGAGATAATCAGATTTTTTTTAAAGATATTAAATTCTGTGGGTGAATGTCCTGGTTCTGCTCTGCACCCATTGTGAATGCAAAATACCTGTTGAAAAAGCAACCACCATAATGCAGTTTATAACAAAATAAAAATGAGTTATAATTTAGTTTTATAAACTGTGCTCTTGGTTCTTGCTCTTTTTTTAGTTCCTTGGTGTGCAAATATCTTGCATTGCCGCCATATAATTTAATTGGCTTTTTGGTTTGGTTCAGTCCCTGATTGGAGTTCTGAAAAAGCCCCGCCCCCCTCTACAGAGGGGGGAGGGCACCATCTCATCCTTCACCTCAGGCAGCAGATTGCCTTGAGCCACCCTAGGTGAGAGAATATGGAAAAGCATATTTTTTAGTTAGAAGATTTGCTCTGGACCAGCCCTGTCATTGGAAAATGATTCCCCTTATTTATTTATTTTATTTATAGGGTATTTCTATCCCGCCTTATCCTTTAATCAAGGCGGTGTACACAGCAATCAATCAGTGACATTGGTGCTTGTGTTGGTATGTTTATGTACACTGAGGTGTGTGAGTGTAGGTGAGCTGATTAGTGTGAGCTATTTACAACGTGTGGTTTTTACAGTTATATACATAGCCTTCCTTGCCCAATGCACTGGCCGCTCTGTCCAATGATTGTCCTGGTTCTTATTTGGAGACTTTTTCAAAAGTGGCCCCCCTTTGGAAAAAAGCGAAGATCACTGACCTCCTAAAGTGCATGCATTTCTGTCCTGCATATGCTGGTCATTAAATGTCTCAGTTATGTATAGATCTAATTCTTTTCCTTCAGCCTCTAGAAGTATATTTTTAAATTTTTGCATTAAACCTATTATTGGGTCTGTAATGAACTCTAGAGATGTGAAGAATCCTTAGGAGATCAGATACTATACTGTTCGTGTAAAATCCTTGTGCATTCTGTCATCTACATTGATAGAATACATATTTAGAGGTTATATCCAAAATGCATGGCAAAGTTTCTGTGTATCTAAAGTGCTTGGAAAAGCTACCATAGACGAAGGAATAGCTCAATGTCAGGTCTGCTCCTAAAATAGCTGCATGTCTTTCTGAAACTTCAGGGGAAAGGGCAGAGTCGGATTACACTTTCCTTGGTCACTCCTGAAAAAGTCAAGAGGCCTTAAAGATATATTCCTATCCAGGGTTCTAATTATGGACAAGACATAAAACCAGACGAACTGATCACGTGGCTAACAACAAATAGAATAAAATAAAATACAGCTCCTACAGTGATGATAAAAAGTTCTCTCAGAAGGCTTAAAAGTGAGTTATGTCCAACTCTTAACTGGACTCTCTGAAGAACAGTTGCAGCCATGTCAATTGCATAGAGGGAGGACGTCAAAGTGCTAGAGAGATATAGAGATAGATATTGTATTTTGTTAGGGGTCAGGCTGCTCAGGATATCCAGACAGGCAAGGAATGATAGAGAAGCAAACTCAGGCTATTCCAGGGCACAGATGGAGAGATAAGAACTCTTGATGAGTTCCAATACAGCTCTTACCACCAGCACAATTCGGTTAATTTATTGTAGCCCGTATGTATGCTGTAAAAGCTAATCGATGCTGAAACAGATCAGAACTCAACAGGACATAGATGCAGATATGTATAGACTACTGTATATAGTTACATAATGTACATAGTTTCCCTTTATTACCAAGTTCAAATTCCTGTTACTTGTAAAATGCACTACAGTTTTTCTGTATGTATATGTTTGGTTCCATGTAAACTGCGCTGATGATAATAGTGCGGTATATAAGAGATGTTAAATAAATAAATAAAATAAATATGAACATGCATGTAAATCATAGATGTAAAAAATACATGCATACAAAGATACGGAGACAGCCATACACAGAATAATATACTAATATATAGTAAAATACTGGGCAATACTCATGCTGCTTGCCGTGATGCAAAGTCCTTGCAGACTTTCCACCTGCAATCTTTGTACCAGTTTTCAAAAGTACAGTACTCACAAACTTTGGAATTTGCAAGTGCAAAGTACATGCTGCCCCTTGCATCTGTATTTTGTGCAGGTAGAGTTTTACTGGAAAAGTACATGCATGGAGTTAAAATGCAGTCCACATTTGCATTTTTGTCTCTAATCTAAACACACCACCCCAGGAATCATGCCTGTCAGTAAGGCTAAATGTCCAGGCAGTGGACTCAATTTTGCAAAGCAGCCTCTACCCCGCAGAAAGGGCCCACTTGCAGCTACCGCCACATCTTCCAAAATAAACCAAAGAGGCTCATTTTGAAATTGTCATGGGGGGGAGGGGATTTTTAATTTGAATTTATACTAGTAAATCTGTGTGTTCTCATGGATGGTTCGTTGCATTGAGGGTGGTAAATTATCTATATGAAAGCTTTTATACGGGTAAAAACACTATTTGCCCGAGGAAATGTTTGTAAATTGTCCTTATAGTGGCCAGAACTGCAAGCTGAGAATCAGGGAAGTCTGGATTCAAATTTGGTTGATGCATTGAGTGACCTTAGCTTACATCTATCTATGTGCAGCATTGCATACACCTTGTAGCGCTATACAAAAGATTAGTAGTAGTAGCAATCACTTTGCCCTCCAAAGCTTCTATTGTAATCCTTGTAGGAATAAGGAAATACCTGTTGCACATGGATGCCTTGTCTTGAGTTACCAATAAAAAGCCACAAATTAAATCCAAATAATAAGGTAACACCAATTTTTAAAAAGGGTTCCAGGTGTGATCCGGGAAACTACAGACCGGTGAGCCTGACGTCAGTACCAGGAAAAATGGTAGGAACCATCATAAAGAATAAAATTACTCAGCATGTAGATAGTCACGACCTAATGGGAGACAGCCAACATGGCTTTAGACAAGGAAGATCTTGTCTTACTAATCTGTTATGTTTTTTTGAAGGAGTGAATAAACAGGTGGACAAAGGTGAGTCGGTTGATATTGTGTATCTGGACTTTCAGAAAGCCTTTGACAAGGTCCCTCATCAGACTTTTGGCAAAACTAAAGAGTCATGGGATAGGAGGCAGTGTACTATTGTGGATCAGGAACTGGTTAAAAAATAGAAAGCAGAGGGTAGGGCTCAATGGCCAATTTTCCCAATGGAGAAAGGTGAATAGTGGTGTACCCCAGGGATCTGTGCTGGGTCCGCTGCTTTTTGACATATTCATAAATGACCTGGAAAGTGGAATAACGAGTGAGGTGATCAAATTTGCAGATGACACAAAACTATTTAAAGTTGTTAAAACCCAAGAGGATTGTGAAAAATTGCAAGAGGATCTTGATAAATTGGAAGACTGGGCATCAAAATGGCAGATGAAATTTAATGTGGACAAGTGCAAGGTTATGCACCTAGGGAAGAACAACCCAAACTAAGGTTACACGATGCAAGGTTCCACATTAGGAACCACCACCCAGGAAAAAGATTTAGGCGTCATTGTGGATACCATGTTAAAACCCTCGGCCCAGTGTGCAGCGGCAGCCAAGAGAGCAAATAGAATGCTAGGTATGATAAGGAAAGGAATGGAAAATAAAACAAAAGATATTATAATGCCTCTATATCGTTCCATGGTGAGACCACACCTTGAATATTGTGTGCAATTCTGGTCGCCGTATCTTAAAAAGGATATAGCGATTTTAGAAAAGGTTCAGAGAAGAGCCACCAAAATGGTAAAGGGGATGGAAGGATACTCCTATGAAGAAAGGCTAAAAAGGTTAGGGCTCTTTAACCTGGAAAAGAGACGGCTGAGGGGAGATATGATAGAAGTTTATAAATTAATGAACGGAGTGGAACGGGTAAACGTAGATCAATTGTTTATGTTATCAGAATATAGAAAGACTAGGGGACATGCAATGAAGCTACAGGGTAAACTATTTAAGACTAATAAAAGAAAATATTTTTTCACTCAATGTGTAATCAAACTCTGGAATTTGTTACCGGAGGATGTAGTAAAGGCTGTTAGTGTAGCTGGGTTTAAAAAAGGTTTGGACAAGTTCCTGGAGGAAAGGTCCAAAAACCATTATTAAGAAGTGACCGAAGATATCAATGCTTGACCCAGTACAAGCATTGTGGAACTTGTGTCTCTTGGGGAAACTGCTAGGTACATATGACCTAGATTGGCCACTGTTGGAAACAGAATACTGGGCTTGATGGGCCTTGGTCTGACCCAGTATGGCATATCTTATGTTCTTATGTTCTAAGGCCTTCTAAGTGCCTCCATTTGCTCATACTGAATCACAACAGACCCTACTTCAGTTTCTGGTCATAACGTCCCTCTCTCGCTCTTACCTTTTTCTTCCGTATCTATTGTGTTTGTACTTGAATTCTGTCACAAACTAGTTGACACCATCTCTACTGATTGGTACTTGGAGTCATCCACCACCACCACCACCTCAGTAAAAACCAGAAGGATTTCCTTGCAGCCTTCCTCCTCTCATCATGCCATGACCCCATTTTTTCAATAGAACACGCTGGGTTTTGCACATCATTAAAGCCTGATTAAAATATTTTAATGTTGTCATCATCTCTGGACTGTAGGCAGTGGCAGACATTTTTAGGGCCCTGAAGCTTGAATTGTTATGGAGGCCCCTGCGCACCCGCAACAAGGTCTGGGTAACCATTATTATGTTTTTCAGTAGGGTTGTTCCACAACAGATCACCACAAATCTTTTTTTTTAAATTTAGCCACTACATCTCAGAACATTTTTCATTTACAGCTAGCCTACATGATAAAAATGAAAAGGTTATTAAAGTATTTTAACTATTATTTTGTATTGAAATACACTATATTAATATTATATTTTTAAAAACAGCAGATCCAAAATTTTTAAGTAATGTGGACTAAGGTCACGTCAGAGCAGGGAAGGACAGATCTGCTTAAAGTGCCGGCGCCTAGTACATCGGGCACGCGCCCTCTCCTCCACCTCTGTCCATCCACTTTCTGCTCTTGCCCTGCTGCTGGCGCCGCTGTGGAGAAAACGGAGGGTGGCAACAGCAAGGTAAGAGCAGAAAGTGGCTGGGTGGAGGTGCAGGTGAGGGGAGGCACGTGCCTGATGTGCAATTCTGGCTTGGTACAGCCTTGCTTCTCCCACTGATGCCCCTTGTGACCTTGGGCAAGTCACTTCACCCATAATTGCCTCATGAACAAAACTTAGATTGTAAGCATTCTTGGCCAGACAGATAATTACAGTACTCAAAATATAACTCACTTTAAGCTGGGTTTTAGATTTTAGATTGAATCACTTGCCTTTGCCGGATCTGAAATGAAGACAATTTACAATTGAGAAAGGCAAGTAATTCAATCTAAAATCCAAATCAATGTTTCCCTTTTCCCTGTATTTCTCCATCTAGTACATTTTGAACATCTTTTAACTGTTCTATGTAGGGTTTGTGTTGCAGTTCTGTATAATTTGGTAACCCTCATCTGAACCGCTTCCTTGCTTTACAAAGAGTATGGCCTCCAGATTTAAGCATAGTATTGAAGGTAGAATATCATAGTATTACAGGGTCATATAATGCATGCAGAGAAATGCAGCTACACATGAACATGCATTCTTAATAGGCATATAAACGATGAAATTCATACCATTTAAAGGCCCATTTGATATTAGTGTTATTTCCACTGGCTGCAATATCACAAACCTTGCTGAGCTCCAGCTCCACACTTGTTGCCACACTGCTAAGGATCCTGTGTACTCATCTCGGACTGTGCCCCACACTTCCACAGCTACTGCCCCTCTATCTGCTTGTCCCAGACTTCTTGAATTCTCATGTTATCCTTGTCTCCATCGCCTCCCCAGGAAGGCTATTTAATGCATCCACTACCCTTCCCTTCAAAGAAATATTGTCTGATGTTACTCACGAATAATCTATACCCTTCTATTATTTCTTTCCTACTACTGGGTATATTTTCCTTTAGCCTTTCTGTGATAGGCACAGGACACATGACTCCATGTCACCTGGAAAGGCTGACTGTGCATCTTAAGGCACAGGACACATGACTCCATGTCACCTGGAAAGGCTGACTGTGCATCTTAAGGCACAGGACACATGACTCCATGTCACCTGGAAAGGCGGACTGTGCATCTTAGGATCTGTATTCTCAGGTCTTCTAAGAAAACAGAACTAAAAGCTACAATAGAGTAAAGGTAGGACTAGCTGATTTTGTCAAGATCATAACTGAATCATCTGGAAACCCTATACCAGACAGATATATAAAAATAGATACAGAGAGAAAATGAACATAGATACATATATACAAAGACAAATGTGTACACACATGCCAACAGAGAAGGAATAAACTTGCACATACAATAAACATACAAATAGATACAGAAAGAGAAAGGGTCACATATATCAGTGTTTCCCAACCCTGTCTTGGAGACACACCTAGCCAATTCAATTTTCAGAATTGGCACAAATATGCATGAAAGATTATCATACATTGAGTTTCCAATATATGCAAATCTATCATGCACATGTATTATGGCAATCCTGAAAACCCAGCTGGCTAGGTGTACCTGCAGGACTTGGATAAGAAACACTGACATAGATTACCATGTACCTTCTATCATTTTAGCCTCTTGCCCTGTCCTGCAACTACAAAGGAGGAAACAGCTGAGAAGGTGCTGCTGACCTGCAGCTTTAGAAGCAGTGTTGTGCCTTGCCAGTGCCTCACTTCAGTCTTCTCCGTGGTCTTCGTGCACTGTGCTATCGGTGTCTGATGGGTGCAGATTTTCCCTGCCTAGTTTTAGCACTATTTATAGCTGCCTGACGCACTGAATCCTGGGAGCTGGAGCCTGTCACCACATCTTGTATATGAATGAGCCACAGAGAGATGGAGACTGGCATATCAATGAGCAAGCAGTTATAGAGATGGCAGAGGACAAGTAGAAAGGGAGCAATAGGGACAGTGCTGAAAGATGAGCTACAGAATCTGAAAGCATAATCCACAGCAGAGCTGATTAAATATGATCAAAAATGAGCTAAAAGATTAAGAAAATATGCAATATGTCAGGGACCAGAAAGAGAGGGGATAGAGACAAAGGGAATCATAGATTTTTTTCACATTGCTTGTCAGTTGCAGGGTCATTTTTTGTGTGATGTTTAGAAGGTGGTCAGAGGTTTTATTGCTTGCTATTAGAGATAATGTAAATTTGAAGTCTTTGCAGTTCGAGGTAGCTGTTAGTGGGGATGTTAATTAGATTGCCTAAAGAATCAGGAATAAAGATCGCCAGAACAAATAAATCTCTATCATTCTTGGAGAGGTTTAGTACAAACATATTTTTCTGGCTTTTTGATTCTTCTGAAAAAGGGATAGACTTTTTTTTACCTTGTTGGTCGTCTTCCAGCACAATCCCCTTCTGCAGCCTTTCTACTTTTCCTCTGCCATTTCTATATCTGTGCTCCCCTAGAACAGCCAGGATGAAGTCTTCCCAAGTGGATGGCATCACTAACAACGCGTGGCGAGGGAAATTTCCCCTTAGCCCTAGTTAACTGAAAAGAGAAACAAAAGGAAAATAAGGTGATACCTTTTTACTAGACTTAATACATTTTCTGATTCACTTTCAAAAGGTTAAAACTTCTTCTTCAGATCAGAACAGTATGAACAACAACTGGCAAGCCCATAAATACCGTTTCTGAAATCAGGCGGACACGTGTATCTTTCATAGAAAGAGTAGTTACTCACCTGTAACAGGTGTTCTCCAGGAGCAGCAGGAATCAGTCCTCACATATGGGTGACGTCGGCGCCGACGGAGCCCTCGCAGAGCAATTTCCCCAGCTTTCAAAGAAAGCCTTTGGGAATTGCAGTGCGCATGCGCGGTCCCCTTCTCGCCCAAGGGTGCCATCTTGCTCAGTCTGAGGACATAGCTAAAAGACAGCAAAAAAATTAGCAAAAACGAAATCATAGGAGTGCAACTCCAAGGGGAGGAGGGAGGGTTGTGAGGACTGATTCCTGCTGCTCCTGGAGAACACCTGTTAAAGGTGAGTAACTACTCTTTCTCCAGGACCAAGCAGAAAGTCAGTCCTCACATATGGGACTCCCTAGCTTAAGACTACCGGAGACCTCAAGCGGAAAAATGAGCTCCCTCTAGCTCAGTAGCACAGAAGGAAGGAATCTTCTCTGAAAACGCCCCCGACCGGTAGCCCAACACCAGGGCCGGAGGGTAGGAGTTGCCTAAACCTCAAAGAGATTATGGAGGACTGCTTGACCAAAAGCACTGTCCCTGCGGGACTCCCTCTCCAGGCAGTAATGGGCTGCAAAGGTCTGGCTTGAAGACCAAGTAGCAGCCCGGCAGATATCTGCCAATGGAACAGAGCGGAGATGAGCCACTGACGCAGCCTTCACCCTAACACGATGAGCCGTGACTCGACCCTCCAACGAGAGGCCGGCCGCCCCATAAGCCCAAGCGATACAGTCAGCAACCCATATGGACAAAGTACGCTTGGAGACAGGTAGCCCCAACTTATTGGGGTCAAAAGAAACGAAGAGCTGAACAGCCCTCCTATGCTCCCGCGTATGGTCAAGGTAGAAGGACAAGGCCCTTCTACAGTCCAGGGTATGCAGGACCATCTCAGCCCGGCTGGAGTGCGGCCTGGGAAAGAAGGTTGGAAGAACCACTTCCTGGTTGAGATGAAAAGGGGAAACCACTTTAGGAAGAAACTTAGGGTGAGTCCGTAAGACTACCCTATTCCTGTAGAACCTAGTGAAAGGGGGATCAGACACTAGGGCCTGCAGCTCACTAACGCGCCTAGCAGAGGTAAGGGCTACCAAAAACAAGATTTTCCAGGAAAGAAAACTAAGAGGGCAGGTAGCCATAGGTTCAAAGGGCGGACAGGTAATCCGCTGCAAGACCACATTCAGATCCCATTCAGGGGCTGGTGGGCGCAAAGGAGGCTTAAGGAGAAGGAGGCCTCGGAGAAAACGAGCCACCAAAGGGTGGTTGGAAAGAGGCCTGCCATCCACCGGTGCGTGATGCACAGAGAGAGCACTGAGGTGGACTCTGACAGAGTTGGACTTAAGGCCCAGATTGGAGAGGTAAAGCAAATATTGCAAGACCACTGCCACCAAGCAGGAGAAGGGATTCTCAGACTGCTGAGCACACCACATGGAGAACCTACGCCACTTAAGAGCGTAGGACTTCCGGGTGGAGGGCCGCCTGGAGGCCAAGACAACCTCTTCCACCTCACGAGGCAGCAGGAGGGGAGCAAGGACTACCCTTTCAGCAGCCAGGCCATCAGATGAAGGAACCTGAGGTTGGGGTGTAGGAGAGTCCCCTGATCCTGTGACAGGAGATCGGGTTGAAACCCCAGAGGAAGAGGAGTGTCCACCGTCAGCTGCATTAGAAGCGGGAACCAGGGTTGTCTCGGCTACCGGGGAGCTACGAGGATCATCGAGGCTCTGTCTCTGAGAACTTTGAAGAGCGTCCGAGACACCAGTGGCATGGGAGGAAAGGCATACAGAAGGCCTGTGAACCATGGAATCAGGAAAGCATCCGCCGCCACTCTGAGAGGATGCGGTTGTCGAGAGCAGAATTTGCGAAGCTGCCGGTTCAGGGGACTGGCAAATAGATCCATGGTGGGTAGGCCCCACTTGAGAAAGATCTGCTGAACCACCAACGGATCCAATCTCCACTCGTGAGGTTGGAGGAACCTGCTCAGCCTGTCTGCCAGGTAATTTTCTTGACCTGGGAGATAGACAGCTTTGAGCAGGATGCCGTGAAGGATGGCCCAAGAGCACAGTCTCCGTGCCTCCTGAAAGAGAAGGAAGGAGCCGGTACCTCCTTGTTTGTTCACGTAGAACATTGCAACTTGATTGTCCGTCTGGACCAGCACAGACTGGTGAGAAGTGAGGTGGGAGAAGGCTCTCAGAGCTAGGCGGATGGCTCTGAGCTCCAGGAAGTTTATCTGCTGAGCAGACTCCCAAGGAGTCCAGAGGCCTTGAGTACATGTCCCTTGGCAATGTGCTCCCCAACCTAGGAGAGAAGCATCGGTTGTCAGCACCTGAGAAGGCGGAGGAGATTGAAAATCCACTCCCAGCACCAGGTTTGGTAGATGAAGCCACCACCGCAGAGAAGAGACCAGCAGGTTGGATACCTGTACTGAGTCCGCCAGGCTCCCCGTGGCCTGATGCCATTGAGTGCGAAGGCACCATTGAGCCGGTCGCATGTTCAGGCGGGCATTGGGGGTTACATGGACCGTGGAAGCCATATGGCCGAGCAGTCTCAGAAATTGCCTGGCAGAGACCAGGGAATTGCTGCGAAAGTGGCTGGCTAGATCCATGAGCCTGCATGCCCTGTCTAGAGGCAGGAAGACCCGCGCCTGAAGAGTGTTCAACCTTGCGCCGATGAAATCGAGATTCTGAGAGGGGAGCAAAGTGGACTTTGCAAAGTTTATGACAAATCCCAAGTGCTGGAGTAGAATCACAGTGCGATGAGTGGCCTGAGAGGCCTCTTGGGAAGACTGGGCCCTGATGAGCCAGTTGTCCAGGTATGGAAATACAAAGAGGCCTTGAAGTCTTAGATAGGCCGCCACCACTGCTAGGCATTTGGTGAATACCCTGGGGGCGGAGGATAGGCCAAAGGGCAGTACTCTGTACTGGTAATTATTTCCTCCCACGACAAACCTGAGATATTGTCTGTGGTCTGGATAAATAAGGATGTGAGTATAGGCATCCTTTAGATCTAAAGAGCATAGCCAGTCTCCCTGCTGGAGGTAGGGCAGTAGGATTCCAAGGGTAAGCATCTTGAACTTTTCCCTGGCCAGGAACTTGTTGAGGTTTCGCAAGTCCAGGATGGGTCTGAGGCCTCCTGTTCGTTTTGGTATCAGAAAATACCTGGAATAAAAGCCTTGACCTTTCAGGTGGTGGGGCACCGGTTCCACAGCCTGCTCCTGAAGAAGACTTGCCAACTCCTGAAGGAGTAAGTCCCTGTGCAGAGGGAGTCTTGGAGGCTCCCCTGGAAAGTAGGAGGGAGGTACCTGGTGAAAGTGAAGAAGATAGCCTTTTTGAACTATATGAACCACCCAGGTATCTGATGTGATGGCTGACCACCTGTGGGCAAAGTGGACTAGCCGGCCTCCAGTGCTGAGAGAAACCAGCGAGGGGAAGAGGCTATGCTGATGGAGTCAAAACCCCCCACCCTGCTGAGCAGGGGCTGGTGTTGTGGGCTTGGGGGCCTGCTGCCTATGGGACCCATTACCCCGTCCTTTGGCCTGCTGACCCTGTTGTGGAGCTGCTGAGGCCTGATAATGAGGGTAGTGTTTATAGGCAGCCGCCTTCCTCGGGTAAAAGGGCTTTTTCCCTGAGCCCTTCTTTTTCTGAGAAGGGGCAGAGGTTTTTCTGGACAGCCGAGTCCTGGTCAGAGTCTCGGTCTCGATCTGTGCAGCCTTTTCAGCCATGGGCTTGCCAAAGAGGTTTTCACCTCTGCAGGGGACATTGACCAACTTGTCCTGTACCCATGGCTCGAGGTCGGATGACTGAAGCCAAGCCTGTCAGCGGGCACCGATGCCGGTTCCGGCTACTCGAGCCGATGCTTCGAAGCAATCGTAGGCTGCCCAAGAGATAAACTTCGAGCACTCTCGAATGCCAGTGGACAAGGCCTGGAACCTCTGCGAAGGTTCATCGGAGAAACCAGCAGAGAACCCGGCAATTTCTTTTGCCAGGTCCCGGAGATACATGCCCATATAGAGCTGGTAGGTCTGGACTCGACAAGCAAGCATAGAGCCCTGGAAGCACTTCCTACCGAGGGCATCCAGGTTCCGGGCCTCCCAGCCGGGAGGCACCGAGGAGTGCATCTTCTGACTCTTGAGTCGATGCATGGCCGATTCCACCACCATGGAATGGTGCGGTAGTTGTGCCTTTTGGAACCCGGGGCTCTTGCGGACTCAATAAATGGAATTGACCCGCTTGCTTAACATCGGTGCCGACGCCGGGCTCTCCCACATGCGGAAGAGAAGTCGCTCCAGCATCGGAGGAACCGGTACAGTAAAGGCCTCCTTCAGGGGAGAGTCATACTGGAGGGCATCGAGCTCTTCGGCTCTTCGGCTCCTCCTCGGGATCCGCGGGGAATGCCAAGGCCTTGGCCATATCCCGCACAAAGTCTGAGAACCGGGTATCCTCCGGGGGGGACCGTCTCCGAGGTTCGGACTCGGGCGAGTCCAATGGGATGCACCGAGTCCGAAAAGTACCAGGGGACTCTTCGTCCTCCGTTTCCCAGGCTGACTCCTTGGAGGAGGAATCGAGCGGCTCCGGTCGGGCGGGCACCGATGCCCTCCGCCCCGACGCCGAGGGTGTCGGCGTCGACTACCTCGGTCCCGAACAGGAGGCCGAGGGAGACCACGACCGAGGATCGACTCGAGCTCGCATGGACTCGAGGATCGGCTCGGTCTCCGGGGTCGACTTGGACGTCGACGTCCCGGTGGCCGGGGCAGATGCACCGGCGAGGCCAGCGATCAATGCCCGCTGCTGGTCCATGAAGGCAGCCAAACTGCTCTCCAAAGCCGTCAACCTGAGTCCGAGCTCAGGAGACCCAGCAGCCCCCGACGGCGTCAGGCCCGACGTCGGCTGCTTCGGAGGTGAGTCCACGAGGACTACAGTACTCACGTGTCTAGGAGACTCCATCTCGAGATGAGGATGTTTCGAAGGCCTCTCCGACTCCGAGGACCCGGGACGGCTATCGGGGCTATGCGACCTGGCCCTCGAGGAACCAGGAGCGTCCACCGACGCCGCCCTCGCGGGATTCTTCTTCCGATGATGTTCCCGGGCAGGAGACCCCCGCTCAGAGGAACTCCGACAATGCTCAGGACCGGAGTCCCGGGACGTCGAAGCCTCTGATGAGGTCCGGGCCCGGCCGGACGCGGAGTCAGAGAAGATTCTTTCTTTTTGTTGCTGCTGACTCCTCAACGCTTTAGAGGACATCTTGCCACACGGACCACAGATCATCGGGTCATGATCGGGTCCGAGGCAGCGGAGGCAGCAGTCGTGTGTGTCGGTAAGAGACATAAGTTTCTTACACCGATCACACTTTTTAAATCCGCTGGCAGCCATCGGGGGAAAAAGGGCCCCTGCGAGGTCAAAAGGCAGGGCTGCCAGTGAAAAAAGAAAAAATGGCATGAACGCTAGTCACGAAGGACAAAAACCAAAAAAATTACGAACGGACTCGATACCGGTGTATCGGGTCCGGGCGGGAAAAGGATCCGGCGTCGAACCAAGAAAAGAAAAACAAATAAAATCAACTTTTTCAGCAGCTATCACAAACAGCGTCTGTAGGGCTCCGCGGAAAAAAGAAGACTGAGCAAGATGGCACCCTTGGGCGGGAAGGGGACCGCACATGCGCTCTGCAATTCCAAAAGGCTTTCTTTGAAAGCTGGGGAAATTGCTCCGCGAGGGCTCCGTCGGCGCCGACGTCACCCATATGTGAGGACTGACTTCCTGCTTGGTCCTGGAGAATACCCTATGCACGCCTCAATCCCCAAGAGACATGGATGTGTTCACCCCAGAGACATCCATAGACCCGGCTTTCTAAAATGGCTCTGGCAATGTCTTTGTGATTTGCTTTTCTGAATGCCTGTTTTCAGACATCCAAATCACAAATAGAACTTCTAAAATGATCCCCATAGCTGCGCAGTTTAAATTGGAGTAGCATTTTTTTAGTCCTAACTTAAAGCACTCAACTATATGAAGGAGAAATTAGGTCTTACCTGCTAATTGTCTTTCCTTGAGCTCTCTCCGGGCCAGTCCAGGGTACGTTAGGGTTGTCAATCCCCTTCAGCAGCTGAGGACTGAAAAACTCCAAGTTTTGCTGACAGGCTAAGCCACTCCCCCTGGTGACAGCTCCTCAGTCTACTTCTGACAAAGCAGCTCAACCATTCCAGCCGAAAACCAACAGAAAAGAAAACTAAAGAAGAAAAGAATACGGAATATCTGCTATATTTCTCAGTGATGGACGTGTCATGTAAAAAGAGACAGCCCTGCTCCAAGCAGTCATGCACCCTGTGGTGCCGGATTCCAAATGGTTCGAATTTTTGTTTTTCTTTTCTTATTACCATTTTAGTTTGAAGGAATAGGCGGGAGCCCCAAAAAGAAAAACCATGTCCTCTGAGAGAATTGCTATGGCATAAATACTTCTCACCCCTCAGAGAAACTGAACTCCCGGAAAGAAAACCAAGGAAAACATACTGAGGCGAATACTGGGTGGGCCCTGGACTGGCCCGGAGAGAGCTCAAGGAAAGACAATTAGCAGGTAAGACCTAATTTCTCCTTCCTTATTGTCTCTCCGGGCCAGTCCAGGGTACGTTAGGGCAGTACCAAAGCAGTACCTAAAGCTGGGAGGGACCCGCAAGTCCTGCAACAATCGCCGAAGCCCCTACATTGGCATCCTGCCTTGCGAGCACGTCCAACCGATAGTGCTTTGCAAAAGTATGCAGGGAAGACCAAGTCGCAGCTCTACAGATATCTACTGGTGGAACCAAGGCGTATTCAGCCCAAGATGTAGCCTGAGCCCGAGTAGAGTGCGCCCTGAGCCCCATTGGCGGTGTCTGACCGCTAGATTCATAAGCCGCTGATATGGCCTGTTTCACCCATCTGGCAATCGAAGCCTTCGACGCCGCGTTACCCTTACGCGGCCCCGCAAATAAGACAAATAAGCGATCTGATTTACAAAAAGACTCAGCAGCTGCAAGATACTTTTTCAGCACACGCGCCAAATCCAATTTTCGTAGCGTGCGATTTACCCGTGAACCTGAATGATGCGGAAAAACCGGCAATGCCACAGACTGATTAACATGAAAAGTCGAGACTACTTTAGGCAGAAATGAAGGCACCGGGGGGCCGTAGTAACACTGTCTCCGGCAAAAATTGAAGGTAAGGCTCTCTGCAAGAGAGAGCCTGCAAATCCGAAATCCTTCTAGCAGAACACAACGCCACCAAGAACGCTGTCTTCCAGGAAAGTTCCCGCAAACCACTTGAGGAACCTACTTCAAAGGGAGAGCGCGTCAAAGCCTCCAGAACCAAGTTCAAATCCCAAGGAGGCACTACCGAACGTACCGGAGGGCGAATAATCTTGGCCGCTCGAAAAAAACGCAGCACATCTACATGTGTCGAGAGCCTATGCCGCTGTACAGACCCCGAAAACAAGATAAGGCTGCCAAGTGTACCTTGAGAGTGTTAAGGGCCAATCCCTTCTCCAAACCGTGTTGAAGAAACAACAAGAGTTGCGGTAAAGTAGCCTCCCTAGGGCTAATGCTACGCTGGCCGCACCAAGTTTCAAAAACTCGCCAAACTCGCGCGTTTTCTTAGACTGTAACAACGTGGAAACCACCGATTCTGAGTAACCCTTACACTTCAATCGGTCCCTTTCAAGAGCCAAGCCGTAAGCAAGAAGCGATCCACCTGTCGCATCAACACGGGCCCCTGGCTCAAGAGGTTGAGACGATCGGGTAGACGCCAGGGAGCATCTATCAACAGCCGAATGAGATCTGCATACTAAGGACGGCGAGGCCAATCCGGAGCAATGAGAATCACCGGCCCTCCGTGACTCGAGATACGCTGGATGACCCGACCGAGCATTGGCCATGGAGGAAACACATAGAGAAGGGCGTCCGACGGCCAAGGTTGCACCATGGCATCCAAGCCCTCCGACATGCGCTCCCTGCGTCTGCTGAAAAAACGCGACGCTTTTGCATTGCCGCAAGTCGCCATCAGATCCATCACCGGCTGCCCCCAGCGCAGCGTGATGTCGTGAAACACTGCAGCGTTCAGTTCCCACTCCCCGGGATCGAGAATGTTGTGGCTGAGGAAATCGGCTTGCACATTGTCCTTGCCTGCTACGGGCGCCGCCAAGGCAACGAGATGAGTCTCCGCCCATAGCATCAACTCCTGACTCTCCTCCAATAAAAGCACACTGCCTGTGCCGCCTTGGCGATTGATATACGAGACCGTCATGACATTGTCGGAGAACACTCGAACCGCTGTACCCTCGAGCAAGCTTTGGAAATGCAGCAGTGCAAGGCGCACCACTTGGAGCTCCAAACGATTGATCGACCACAAGCTCTCGTCCGGAGACCAGGCTCCTTGTGCTACTTGAGACTGACAGTGCGCTCCCCAGCCGGATAGACTTGCGTCCATTGTCAACAGCACCCAGTGTGGCTCCCACAAGGGAACCCCTGCTCGAAGATGCCGGATCTCCAGCCACCAAAGAAGACTGTGGCGCACCCCCTCTGGACAGACCAACCGCTGCGAAAGAGGATGAAGTTGCGGAGACCACCTGGAGAGCAACGCTTGCTGAAGCGGCCTCATATGCGCTCTTGCCCATGGCACCAGGTCCAGAGCCGCCGCCATGGAACCCAACAGCTGCAAGTAGGCCCATGCCGACGGCGCCCGGAGCCGTAGAAACGCGTGAATCTGTCCTACCAATTTTACTATCCTGCTTTCGGGCAGGAAGACCGATCCCCGTTCCGTGTCGAAAAAGGCCCCTAGGTAAGTCAACTGTTGCACCGGAGACAACTGGCTCTTTGCTTGGTTGATAACCCAACCGAGCTGCTCCAAGAGCTGGACCACCTGAGCAGTCGCCGCGATCGAGTCTGGTAACGAATCCGCTCGGATCAACCAGTCGTCCAGGTACGGATGCACTCTGATCCCCTCTTTCCTCAGAGCCGCTGCCACCACCACCATGACCTTCGTGAAGGTGCGCGGCGCCGTTGCCAGACCGAAAGGTAAGGCTCGGAAATGAAAGTGATCCATGGGAACCGCAAAGCGCAAAAACCGCCGATGCGACTCGCGAATCGGAATGTGGAGATAAGCTTCCATGAGATCTATTGCCGAGAGAAACTCCCCGGGATGCACCGCCCGAATGACGGAGCGCAGCGTCTCCATCCGAAAATGGGGCACCCGCAACGCTCGATTCACGTGCTTGAGGTCGAGAATTGGCCGAAAGGAGCCCTCTTTCTTGGGGACCACGAAATAAATCGAGTATCGACCGAAGCCACACTGGGCGGGAGGAACGGGAACTACGGCCTGTAGGAACAACAAGCGCTCCAACGTCTCGGTAATGGCCTGTGCCTTGGGTCCCCGACCATAAGGGGACATTATGAAGGCTTCTGGTAATGGGCAAGCGAACTCCAGTGCGTAGCCTTCTCAAATAATGTCCAGTACCCACTTGTCTGACGTTATGGCGGTCCAGGCGGAAAGAAAACCCCATAAGCGACCACCCACAGGGACCTCCGGCTGGACCAGCTGACCTTCATTGAGGCTTCTTAGCGGAGGACTGCTGGGCCGAGAAATAGCCTCTACCAAAACCTCTGGCTCCGCGAAAGGACGGACCACGAGAAGTGAAACGGCCCCGAGAATAGGGAGCAAACCGAGCACCCCGGAATCTCAGAGAATCCCTACCGGATCCCCTCTGCAGCATTCCCACTTTAGAGACCTTCGGCCGATCCTCCGGTAACCGACCCCCTTTGGAGTCACCGAGATCCTTGACAATCTTCTCCAAGGCCTCCCCAAAGAGAAGCTTACCCTTATAGGGGAGCTTACTTAGGCGAGATTTAGACGAGGCGTCAGCCGCCCAGTTTCGTAACCAAAGGAAACGCCTGGCCGCTATCAGCGATGCCATGGACTTAGCGGCAATTCTAACCAAATCATAGAAGGCATCCGCCAAGTAAGCCACCTTGGACTCCAACTTAGCTCCTTCCGCGGAAGGACTCACCCCCGAATCCGTCGGAACCTCACCCTGCAGCCAACGGATGGAAGCCCTGGAGACATACGCTCCACAAATAGAAGCCTGCAGCGAGAGAGCAGTGGCTTCGAAGGCTTGCTTCAAGAGCACCTCAAGCTTACGATCCTGTAGATCTTTAAGGGCTGCTCCGCCTTCCACAGGGATCGTGGTCTTCTTCGTCACCGCAGACACTAAAGCATCAACTTTGGGCATTTTTAACAACTCTCTGTCCTCCTGCGGAACCAGGTACAGGCGACCTAAGGCTCGACTACCCCGTAGCATAGCCTCAGGACACTCCCACTCAGAGTCAATCATCTGCTTAATGACGCAATGTACTGGAAACAGCGTTGCTCGGTCTTAAAGCCCTGCAATAACGGATCTTCCAAGGGCTCCTGAGAAACCGTGGGCATAGCAATATTTAGAGCCGCCAAAGACTGCGCAATAAGCGCTCCCAGCTCTTCCTTGCGAAAAACTCGAAAAAGGTTAGGATCTTCGCCAGGAGCTAACTCACCCTCTTCCAGCTCCATTAGCCAAGGGTCTAAGCAGGCTTCTGAGAGAACTTCACCATCCTCTAAGTCTGGCGGCTGCCCGCTCTGTTCTCTTTTAATAAATAAATCTGACTCTGGCTTCAACAGGGACTGGGAAGAACCTTCCCCCAGGTCCATTACAGCCCCTGCCGTAAGAGGAGCTTCTAACCCCTCAGAACCGGCCACAGCAGCGCTGGCCTGTGATGTCTTTAAAAGAAAAGCCTTATGCATTTGCAAAATGAATTCTGGAGAAAATAAAGTGGAAAAACCCTCCGGAGCCCCCTTCAGGGACTGCGGGGTCTTAATCGCAGCCGCCGATTCTCTATGCGTTTTGGCCTCTTTCCCTGTTTATGGTGGCCCGCAGGAGAAACAGGCTGCTCTGCCAAAATGGCCACCGCTCCTGCCTTTTCTGAGGAGAGAATAGCCTTGTCAGATTCCCCAGAAGCTTTAACTTCCATCTCCCGACCAAACCGGGGCCCAAGCCAGGCACAGCAAAGTGAAAAACGGCCCTGAATCGCCGAAAAAAAAACTAACGTGCTGTCTGCCGCTGAAATGCTCAGCACAGCCTGCCGGCAAACACACTCCCCGACACTGCGGCCGAGCCGCGGGAAGAAATAAATCACCCACCTGACAGGAGCACTGAATCGCGTGTGCCGGGCCACCCGCTGCTAGCAGGAGCCGAAAAGTACGAGTAACCCAAAGAGAGGGACAACTGGGGCTCCCAGAAGTAATCCTCCGGTATGGCAGACAGAAAGTCCCAAGAAAAGAGGCTCTGCTTTCTAGTGCCGCTTGAACGGGGCAGCCCGGGACGTCCACCTTTTTTTTTTGTAAAGACTTTAATCAGAGCACTGGAAAATAAAGAAGAGAAACAGCCCTGCTAGAGCCAATCTACTGGAAATAGCAACGAAAAAAACAAAAAAAACCTAATGTCTTCAACCAGGGAGGCAGTCAGCTAAGCGTCCAATTCAGCTGCTGAGGACTGAAAGACTGAGGAGCTGTCACCAGGGGGAGTGGTTTAGCCTGTCAGCAAAACTTGGAGTTTTTCAGTCCTCAGCTGCTGAAGGGGATTGACAACCCTAACGTACCCTGGACTGGCCCGGAGAGATGATAAGGAATAGTGGTTTAATATCACCATTATCCATAGGGTTAAGCGGAATGCCTTCACTTAACCCTGGCACTGTATAGATAGAGCTGGAGTAATCAGAGAAGCATTTCAGCAACATTATACTTTTAAGATGTATTTGTATTTATTTATGAAGATTTGTTACACAGCCCTTTGAACAGAAAGCACAGCAAGGCAGTTTCCAAAGGTAAAACAACGAACTAAGGGGAGAGGCTGCAAAGAGGATAGACAAAGAAAGAAAGGACAGCAAGGGAGAGAAAGCAAAGTTGCTTACCTGTAACAGGAGTTCGTAGACAGCAAGGGAATGCAGCCACACTTTATAGTGACTTCTCCTGACGGAGCCTGTATGCTGGATCTGTGAACTTCTCTAAGTCTATGCAAGTGTTCCCTCTTCCCCTTAGTGTTTTGGCAGACGGTTCCAAAGCTAAAGGCTATCTAGATCAATACTTCATGTTTTCTTGACTTTTTTCTTTTTTGTGGAATTGGGAACTTTGTTTTTTCTGTGGACTCTCAGGGAAATGCAGGTACATTTCATGGTGAGTCCAGAGTGGAGGGGCCATCATGATTATTTGCTAGATGAACGGCCTGAGGAAAGAGAAGGGAGGAGGGTGTCTTTGGTTCTTTTCTTCTTTTTTATTTTTTTAATAGAGCAATGCAGTTGTGCAGCACCACTTTGCCAAAAGCTGCATCTTGGGGCATCAACTGATCCAGGCTGTAGTGTTTTGCAAAGGTGTGCAATGAGGCCTAAGTTGCTGCTCTGCAGCTATCTTGGAAAGATGCATTTCTGAAGATGGCCACTGAAGCTGCATTTGCTCTTAATTGGTGGAGACAGATGTATCCTAGAGGCTGTAGGTTTGAATGGAGGTAGCAGAAGGTACTACAATCTGATACTCAGGCAGGTTCTTTTTGCATGCTGGCCTCCCTGGGTTGTTTAGAATGTAGGGAACGAAGAGCTGGGTTGTCTTCCTAAGATCTTTGGTAGCTTGTAAGTAATACAGGAGGGCTCATCTGCAATCCAATGTGTAGAGTGAAATTGCAGAGACTGTTGTATTTGGTCCTGGTAAGAAAAATGGTAAAACAACAGATTGATGCATGTGGTATTCTGAGATTAGTTTTGGGATGAATTTTGGGAAAATATGAAGGATGAACTTGTGATAAAACTGGGTATAGGGAGGATAATGCATGAAGGCTTGTATCTCACTGATCCTCTGCATTGTAGTGATAGTTATTAGGAAGACTACTTTCAAAGTTAGATGTTTTAGTGAAGTAAGCCCTAAAGGTTCAAAGGGGCTCTCCATCAAACAAGGACAGTATTAAGGTCCCATGCTGGAGATGGTGGTTTGAGAGGAGCCTTTCTGTTCATAAACATCTCATTTATTCAGAAAGGACAGGGTAGGAAGAAGGGGAGGAGGAGTGGCACTATATGTAAAAAATAATATTAAAGCTTTGGAACTACAAAGCTTAAAAGGGAGAGAGGAGGCAATGTGGGTTAAACTATAAAGAAGGAAAGAGAAATCTATTTGCATTGCCGTGATATAGAGACCTTTTTCATAAGAGGAAGAGGTGGACAGAGTTAATTGAAGACATACGCAGCATTGCTAGGAATGGGGAAGTGCTACTGATAGGGGGATTTCAATATGCCAGATGTTCATTGGCACATTCCTGCTGCAGTATCATCTAGAAGTAAGGAGATCCTGGATTCTCTACAGGGAGAACTATTCAGGCAATTGGCAACAGACCCCACACGTGAAGGGGCCATACTAGACTTGATGCTTACCAATGGTGAAAGTGTTTCTGATGTTATAGTGGGAGATCATTTTGCATCCAGTGATCACCAGATAGTGTTGTTCAGTATTAGGACTAGGGCTGTAAGAATCCATTCAAAAGCGAGGGTCTTAGACTTTAGGAAAACTAACTTTGTCAATACCTCATGGACTCGTTAGTGGGATGGGAACAGCTGGATGATGTAGAAAAACAGTGGGCAAAATTGAAAGGGGGATATTTTAAGGGCAACCAACCTTTTTGTTAAAATGGTAAATAAAGGTAAAAGTAAAAGGAGACCGCTATGGCTTTCGAAAGAAGTAGCTGAAAAGGTGAAGAAAAAGAGGGAGGCCTTCATGAAATACAAGAGATCAGAGAAAGAGGAAGACAGGCATCTATATTTGAAAAAAATTAGAGAAGCTAGCAAAATAGTCAGGAAAGCAAAGATTCAAAAAGAGAAGGAAATAGCCAATACAATAAACTGGGGGGATAAGACATTTTTCAGATATGTTAGTAAGAAGAGGAAGGGCAAAAATGGTACTGTCAGACTCAAAGGTAAAGGGGAGGAATATTTATTTTTATTTATTTATTACAAGTTCTTATATACCGCACTATTCGGCATCAGCGCGGTTTACATTATAACATAAAGACCATAACAACAAGCTGTTTGGTTTACATCGAACAGGAGTACAAACTTGGAGAACTGGGGTAAACTATATACATGAGATAATTACATAGAACAGAATAGAGTCTTAATAATATCAAGAACGGCATGGTGTGTTCATGAGTGAGTCACTTCCTCTGGTTCAATTGCTGGTAGGGTAGTATTGAAGGAAGAGGTGGTATTTGAGTGCCTTCCTGAACTGGAGTAGGTCAGTAATGGCCCTTATGTCGGAGGGTAGAGCGTTCCAGCATTTGGGTACATAGAAACTGAAGGCTCTGTTTGAGGTTGTCATGTTGCACTTTGTCAACGCCTTCGAGGTTGTCAGTAGGTTTACGGCTGATGTTCTTCTGGATCTGTTGGGGGGTACAGTGTGAATCAGATCTGTGAGTGAGGAGGATGAGATACCCTTGATTGCCTTGAATGATAGGACTAGGGTTTTAAAGATGATCCTCCCATGGATGGGGAGCCAGTGAAGCTGTTTAAGAATGGGAGTTACGTGATCGCTTCTGGAGGCTCCGTAGAGGACTCTTGCTGCGGCATTCATGGCCATCTGTAATGGGTTAAGAGTGGATTGAGGGAGACCTTGTAATATGGCATTTGCAAAGTCGAAGTGTGGCAGGATTAGCGCTTGGTATATGGTAGAAGCTGATAAGGATAAAGCGGAATTGCTTAACAAATATTTCTGTTCTGTGTTCACAGATGAAGAACCAGGAACAGGACCTCAGAAAATACCCACAAACAGGAACAGAAGCGAGGGACATCTTGAACAATTTTCAGAAAACTGTGTTTGTGAGAAACTAGATAAACTTAAAGTAGACAAAGTGATGGGACCGGATGGGATACACCCTAGAATACTGAGGGAACTTGGCGATGTTCTAGCAACTCCACTGACTGACCTTTTCAATGCCTCAGAGTTGGGAGTGGTGCCAAATGACTGGAGAGAGGCTCATGTGGTGCCTTTACACAAAAGCGGAAGTAAGGATGTGGTTGAAAACTACACGCTGGTTAGTTTAACTTTGGTGGTGAGTAAATTATTGAAAATGCTGCTGAAAGAGAAAATAGTGAGGTTTCTGGAGTCCAGTGGATTACAGGATCCGAGGCAGCATGGATTCACCAGAGGCAAGTCTTGTCAGACAAATTCTGTTGATTTCTTTGACTGGGTGACCAGGGAGTTGGACCGAGGGAGAGCCCTAGATGTGGTGTATTTTGATTTCAGTAAAGCCTTTGACACCGTTCCTCACAGGCGACTTATAAACAAATTGAGCACCCTAGGGATGGACACTAAAATTACTGAATGGGTTAGAAATTGGTTGAATGGGAGGTGACAAAGGGTATAGGTAAATGGAGCTCAGGGATCAGTCCTTGGTCCAATTCTTTTTAACATCTTTGTTAGTGATATAGCAGAAGGGCTGTCGGGTAAGGTTTGCCTCTTTGCGGATGATACCAAAATCTGCAATACAGTAGACACCCAGGAAGGTGTAGATAACATGAGGAGGGATCTAGCTAAGCTTGAAGAATGGTCTAGAATTTGGCAGCTGGGATTTAATGTTAAAAAATGCAAGGTCATGCATTTGGGCTGCAGCAATCCAATGGAGCAATATAGTATAGAGGGTGAAGTACTTTTGTCCACTAAAGAAAAGCGGGACCTAGGTGTGGTTGTGTTTGATGATTTTAAAGTAGCTAAACAGGTAGAAAAGGCGACAGCAAAAGCTAGAAGGATGCTTGGGTGCATACGGAGAGGAATGGCTAGCAGAAAAAAGGAGGCAATAGTGCCTCTGTATAAATCTTTGGTGCTTCCTCATTTGGAGCATTGTGTGCAATTCTGGAGACCGCACCTTCAAAAGGATATAAACAGGATGGAGTTAGTACAGAGGGTGGCTACCAAAATGGTTAGTGGTCTTCATTATAAAGCATATGAGGACAGACTTAAGGATCATAATATGTACACCTTGGAGGAAAGGCAGGATAGAGGTGATATGATCGAGACGTTTACCTCAGTGGCATAAATGCACAAGGGGAGAGCCTCTTTTGATTGAAAGCAAGTAATGCTATGAGGGGACATGGGATGAGGGTGAAAGGGGATAGATTCAGGAGTGACATGTAGAAATATTTCTTTATGGAAAGAGAGGTGGATCTGTAGAATAGTCTCCCAGTGGAGGTGGTAGAGATGAGGACAGTATCTGAATTCAAAAAAGCATGGGACAAACACAGAGGATCTCTAAAGGAAAAAAGGGGATTGTTGTAGTGGTTGATATGGAAAGTGTTCTCTGTAAACACAGAACGGCTTGTTGTTCTGATGATTTTGTTGTATGTAAACCGCACTGATGCCAAATAGCACGGTATAGAAGAAAATGTAAATAAAATAAATAAAAATAAATGGAAGGTTAGACTAGATAGGCCATGTGGTCTTTTTCTGTCATCATTTTTCTATGTTTCTCATGGTAAGCTGCTATTGCTACAAGGTGGGTTCAAACCAAAGAAGTTTTCAGACCCAATTCTAAGAGGTAGAAAATGCATATTCCTCTATCATTAACCATTCCTGTACATCAGTAAGAAAGCATTTCCATAAGCAGACAAATCAAGGGATGATGTTTTGAGTTGAGACCCATTGGGCAAATAGAGTCCATTTATGCGATTTTTATGGTGGATAGGCAGGAGGCCAGAATGATTTGTTTAACTTGTTCAGAAACTGAAAAATGTTCAATTAATTGCTGCTCAATCTCCATGACATGAGAGAAAGACTTGAGATTCAGATGTATCAGGCAGCATCCTGAGGTATTAGCTTGGGATGCCATTTGAGGAGTGTTTGCAGACTATTGAGAGGGCAAGGAGACATGGAAACCAGATTTGTTTGGGCCAACGAGTGATAAGGATGACTTGGACTTTGTCTCTGCAAATCTTATGTAGTACCCTCTGCATTAGAAGGAAGGGAAAAAGCAAATAGCAAGCCTGTGTCCCAAGGAATTGCAAAGGTGTCATGAGTCAGTTTTGTGGAGTTGGACGGATGAAGCAGAATAAGGGAGACTTTGCATTTTTCACAGAAGCAAACAGGTCAACAGACAGACAGGGTGCCCCAAAACTGAAACAGACCACACACCACTTGGGAATAAAAAACCACTTGTGCGGATCTAATTGCCAATTTAGGGAGGCTGCCAGTTGATTGCTTTCTCCTGGAAGGTAGACAACTTGTAGTGTGATCTGCAGCAAACATGCACAATTCCAAATGGCAACTACCTCCTGACATAGCTGGTAAGATCCACTTCATCCTATTTTTTTATATAAAACATTGCCAGCTGTTTGTCTACATGAGTACAAATTTTCCTTGAATCCATGCCTTGAAGGCTCCCATATCTGGGATGGCTCAGAGTTCAAGCACATTGATGCGTAAAGTGCATTCCCATCGATTCCAGAGTCCTGCTGAGATGGAGGAGTTGTGCTCCCCCTCCATAGGTTGAGGCATCTGTGGTGAGGACTACCTACAGATATGGAATTTGCAAAGGATAACCCTCATACAAATTCTGTGGAGAAGTCCACCAGGCAAGCTTTTATACTAGGGCCTTTGGGTTACGAATTTTCTGGATGAGAAGTTGAATTTGTTGTTTCCAATGCCATTTGAATTACCATTATAGTAGACACACATGTAGTCTGGCTACAAGTAACACCATATGACCCCAGCTGCAGTACATGTGGAGACAGAATAGTTTATCTAATGGATTTATTTGGCAAGTTGCAACAGTGCCGAAGTTTGGTCGAGTGGCAGAAATGCTCTTGCCCTCTGTGTGTGTCCATGTAAACACCCATGAAGATGATGGAGTATGCAGGGACATGATTGGACTTTTTTTTGTTATTGTGAAAACCCAACATTTAAAGAAGTTGCTGTGGTTGCTTGTAAAGAATGTCAGACCCGAGCTCCCATGCTGCAGATATGAGCCAGTTGTCCAGATAGGGAAACACACAGTGGCCATTCTTGCAAAGTTGAACATCAACAACTGAAAGGCATTTTGTGAAGATGAAAGTCCGAAAGGAAGAACTTTGTATTGCAAATGCTTGTCCTGAAGAGTAAACTGTAGGAATTGCCAGTGGGTTACATGAAGGGAAATATAGGCATGTGTCTTTCAGATCCATAGAGGCAAGCTAATCATTTCTGTCCAGGAAGGGAAGTATCATGGCTAAAGTGTTCATTTTCAGTTTCTCCTTTTTTATATACAAGTTGAGACTGTGGGGACAGGATGAGATGTAATCCCCCTGTTTTCTTGGAAATGAGGAATTACTTGGAGTAGAACTTCTGATCCGACTTCCTCTGTTGCACCACACCACAGAAGATAGTCAGTCTCTTCTGTCAGGATGGTTAGGTGCTGTGGAGGAATATGTGGAGGCCTGACAGGGCCATAAAGAGTCAGAAAATGAGAGAAATTGAGCTTGTAGTCATGGGTGACTATGGACAGTACCCACTGGTGGTCCATTGCTATACTGTTCCATGCCTCTCTGAAAAACCTAATGCGCCCACCTACAGGAGGATAGCTAAAAACTATGACCTGCTTTGGTGGCAGTAGTCATCATGGTCAACTGCTGTTTATGTTCACATGGTCTCTGACATGATGTGTAGGTTTGTTTTTATTGCCATTAAATCGGTAGCCTTGCACAAGAACAAGGCTCTTCTGGGGTAGAACTATTGAAAATATCGATAATAAGGCCTTTTATAATAGGGTTGCTGGCTCTTTTGGAATTGCAATGACTTAGTATGAGATGGTATAGTAAGTTCTTTAATCAGAGAACTGTCATGCTTTGAGACACTGCATCCTAGACATTTTCTATGAAAAGGCTGTCACTGCTGTGGGGAGCATCCATGAGTTGGTCATGAAGGTCTTCTTAGAGGCTGGAAGCTCTTAGCCATGCGGTGCATCTTGTAGTGATAGTGGCCACTGCAGTCCGAGTAATATCATCAGCATCATACATTGATTGAATAAGATGACATATTGGTTCTTGAAGGTTAAGGAGCAGCCAATCCTGTTAAGACAAAAAGGGCTGGAAAATCTTATGAAGTTGTTGCAGCTGTGTGTGATGATACTAAAAAATATACAATTGATGAGCTGTTATTTTGAGGGCAAGAAAGGCACTCTAGTATACCTTCTTCCCAATGGAGTCCAGGGTCTTCTGGTCCTTGTCCACAGGGGTATGTAACTTCAGCTTGGAAGTTGTTGCTTGTTTGAGGGCTGCTTCTGCTATAATCAATTGATGGAGGAGCAGTGTATGGATGTGCAGAGGAGCTGAAAAAGACTTTGTACTTTAGATCTAGACATCCAGTTCTTTAGATGGAAAGTTGGAGATCTTGAACAATTTCCTTTGGTGAACTGCAGGACTGTAAGATAGCATGGAAATCCTTTTTTATTTGCCAGGGTTGGAGTACTCCCCAGGGAAAGGAATTTCAAGATTTTCTGGAGGAATTTGAGGTATGAGTGCTCCTCCTCTTATTCCTCAAGGATGGCATCTTGGGAAATAAATCACAGTCAGGTGCTCTAGGACAATTACAAATGTCTCTGCTGAAGTTGTTTCTCACTGAAGAGAACAGGAGAAACTTTGGGGTGAAAGGGAACTGCAACCTTATCTGGAAGGGTTGTAAGACTTTGGGGAATAAACACCCGAGGTAGATAGTGAAAGGGAATGATAGACTGTGGCCAACAGAGGATTTTGCAGCTGTTCTGAAGCGGAACTGGGTGCAAGGCATGTGGGGACACTATGAATGCACAGTGGGACTGGTACTTGGGCCCACTGATGATTTTTAGAAAATGGCAACAGTCTTGTGAACAAATCAAGCAGAATAGTTTACAGTTACAACAGTGATCCTGGCTGGGAGGGAGAGAGGCTTAGGATATAGGGAGGGCATTGTCAGAGTGGAATGTGAATTCTTTGCCCTTGTCTGCTAAGGTGCCTCACTCTGGTGTACTCCAACAAGGTTATCATATTTTTTGCAGGCAACTCTAGAACACTTATCAGAAGTGTGTGTGTGGTGTGAGATAGGGACACTTCAGTTCCAGGTTTCAGCCACCAAGTAAAGAGGGGAGTCATAACCCTGTCCCCACTACCACGTCCATCCTATCACAAGAATAATATCACTTTCAACCAGACAAATCAACAAAGAGTGATGCATTTCCCCTGTACTATGGAAAATATAAAGATAATGGATGTAAATTCTGAAAACAGATATTCAAATCACTAGGGCTGACTCTATACATATGCAAGTGTGTTTGCACAGGGCCCTGCTGAGGAGTCCTAAGGCTGCCCAAGCATCATGGTATAGACGTCATTTGAAGGAGGAAAAAGGGCAAAGTGAGAATGAAATATCCTCTCTCAACACTCCCAACCCCCACCTTAATCTAGCATCGCCTCATCCCTCTCTTCCATCCTTGCTGCCAGGTGGGCTCCTTCACCTTCTGCTACCAGCTGCAACATCAACAATGAGGCAGAGTAGTAACTCATAACCTACTGCCTGCTTTGCATAGCTCTGCCAGTCCTAGCCCCAAAGCAAGAGCACTAATACAGCTTTGAACTGCATTTGGGTGCAAAGATTCCAAGACACCACTGGCAGGTGGGAAGAAGCCAGCTGGAGCTGGGCTGGTGGCATATTGGAGAGTGCATGCAATAGCAGCGGTGACTATAATTTCTACTGTCTCCAAGAAACAGACATGAAGAATCAGAGCTCTGAGCATTTTTTCAGATGAGGGAGAGAGGCGAGTGTCCTGCACCAGGTTTTGGGACTAAAGAGATGTGATACTAGCTTGGCAGATGGTACAGGTGACAGTGGGAAAAGGGGGGTGATGCTGGGGATGTAAGAAGGGATGTGGTTAGGAGGGAGGAGAGGGAATAGATGCTGGTAAAGAAGGTAGGTATTGAATTATTAACCTCACTCTGTGAACTAAATATAACACCCAATGTCAGAGTTCACTACAAAATACCCCCTATCAAAAGAATCCTCTCTTAGGCTGAATGGAAGCATTTAAATGTGAGAACCCACCATTAAAACTTGATGCACCAATCAAATTTGGGATTCCCTAATTTGTGGGTGTTCCCTTCTCTATTGGTGGGGTCTCACATTTAAACACTTCCATTCAGCCTAAGAAAGGATTCTTTACCCTAGCCACAGAAGACGGCATTTTTCTACATTGTTGCCAGACTCTAAATACCGGGGAGCACTTGATACAGGGTTTGATACCCGAAACGTGCATGTCATGAAAATAGGATATTTTGAGAGCAACATATGTTTTTTGGTAGAGATTCAACAACGAAAGTTAATGAAACAGATAAGTGCAAATAATTTAATAATTTTATAAGGTGATGAACCTTTTTTGAATAAGATGTAGCTAGCTGCCTGATGTGGGTTGTGTGCCAATACCAACTCTCCTACAGTTGGCTTCGACAAAAAAATAGTTTTTTGATAGGGGGTATTTTGTAGTGAACTCAGACATTGGGTAAAGAAGGTAGGGCAGATGCTGGGAAATAGGGAGAGGAGATGGATACTGGGAAAGGAGGCAAACTCAGAGGGAAGATGGGAAAAGGAGAGGTATGTACAAATGCTTGGAAAGTGGAAGAGGCATGGAAAGCAGAGTTACTTACCTGTAACAGGTGATCTCTGGGAACAGCAGGAATTAGTCCTCACATATGGGTACGTCGGTACCGACGGAGCCTGCGCGGGAATGCTTCCCCAACTTCCCAAAAAGGAAAGCTTTTGGGCACATCCCACCGCGCCTGCGCGCTGCCTTCCCGCCTTTCCTAACTGACTCTCCTCAGTTCAAGTTTATAGCTGAGACAATAGAGAGAGAGAAAGGAAAGACCAGAAAGATACAACTCCTAGGGGAGGTGGGTGGGTTGTGAGGACTAATTCCTGCTGTTCCCAGATATCACCTGTTACAGGTAAGTAACTGTGCTATCTCCAGGAACAAGCAGGAATGAGTCCTCACATATGGGGACTCCCTAGCTAAGATGCCTGGGAGATCCCCTAGGATTTAGACCCTGGATAGGGTCCCATGTCCTCCTATGGATCTCAGGCAGCCATCCAGGGAAGGAGGGTAGGAGTTGATTAAGAATGGAACAGGTGTTTGAGAACAGCCTGACCAAACAAGGCATCCCGGCGGGAATCCTTGTCCAAGCAGTAATGGGCTGTGAAGGTATGAACCGAGGCCCAGGTGGCTGCTCGACAGATCTGGTCTATGGACACAGAATGTAGATGAGCCATAGATGTGGCCATGGCCCTCACATTATGAGCTGTGACATGGCCCTCCAGAGTAAGGTTCTTGCTCTGGTAGGCAAAAGAAATACACTGAGCAATCCAATTGGACAGTGTTCTTTTAGAGACTGGAAGTCCAAAATGAGAAGGGTCAAAAGCAACAAAAAGCTGAGAAGACTTTCTATGTTGCTGGGTCCTATGTAAGTAAAAGGCAAGAGCCCTTTTACAATCCAGAGTATGAAGGTTCCTCTCTGCACTAGATGCATGAGGAGCTGGAAAAAAGACTGGCAAATACACCTCTTGATTGAGATGAAAAGGCGAGACCACTTTAGGCATAAAGTGTGGATTAGTCCTGAGGACCACCTTGTCATGATGGAATCTTGTATAAGGTGGATTTGCCACTAAGGCCTGTAGTTCACTAATGCGGCGAGCAGAAGTGATTGCAATAAGGAAGACAACCTTCCAGAAAAGAAATTTCAGGGAGGTAGAAGATAAGGGTTCAAATGGTGGCTTCATGAGCTGACCAAGAACCAAATTCAAATCCCATGCCACCGGAGGAGGCTTAATGGGAGGTTTAGTTAAAGTGAGGCCTCTCATGAATCTTGAGATAAGAGGATGAGAGGAGACTTGTTGCCCATTGATGGGCTTAAGGGATGCTGAAATAGCACTCAAATGGACTCTCACTGAATTAGTTTTAAGTCCTGCATTGGAGAGATGCAGGAGATAGTCCAACAGAGAAGTTAAAGGAAGTGCGAAAGGGTCTAGACCTCTGTCAGCACACCAAATGGAAAATCTTTTCCATTTAAAGGCGTAGGAACGCCTGGTGGAAGGTTTCCTGGAAGCATGAAGGATATCCTTCACCTGTTGAGAAATATTTAAATCTTGAAGATCTAGGCCTTCAGTAACCAGGCCCTGAGGTGAAGGGACTTGGGGTTTGGGTGCCACAAAGTCCCCTCCTCCTGGGACAGGAGGTCTGGAGCAGCTCCCAAGTCCAGGGAGGGGGCTTGGGAGAGATGCAGAAGTAGAGGGTACCACACTTGGCGTGGCCAGCGTGGAGCTATGAGGATCATAGATCCTTGATCCCTCTGGAGTTTGAACAGAGTCTTGGGAATCAAGGGAATGGGTGGAAAGGCGTACAGGAAGTCCTGACCCCAATGAAGGAGGAAGGCATCCCTGGCCTGAACTCCCTGACACGGAATTCTGGAGCAGAATCGGGGAAGTTTGGCATTCCACGGACTTGCAAAGAGGTCTATGTCCGGGGTTCCCCATTCCTGAAAGATTCTGAGTACCTGATCCATATGCAGGGACCACTCGTGTGGAAGCAGAACTCGACTGAGTCTGCCCAAGAGTTTTGGATTCCTGGGAGGTATACTGCCAGGAGATGGATCTGATGCTCTCTGGCGAAGGCCCATAGTCTGAGAGCTTCGTTGCAAAGCGACAGAGAGCCAGTTCCTCCTTGTTTGTTTATGTAAAACATGGCTACTTGATTGTCTGTGTGAACGAGGACTGTCTTGTAGCCAAGGAGGTTATGAAAGACCTGGAGAACTAGGAAAACTGCTTGAAGCTCCTAATGATTGATATGAAGGGAGGTCTCCTGTAGAGACCAAGTGCCTTGGGTGGAGAGGTCCTCTAGATGAGCTCCCCAACCTGTTTGGGAGGCATCTGTAGTCAGGGTTGCTTGGGGCAACGACTGTTGGAAGGGGGACCCCAGCAACAGATTTTGAGTGGACATCCACCATTGGAGAGACCAAAAGAGACGTTTGGAGGTTGCTATTTGGTCGGAGAGAGCTCCTGAAGCTTGAGTCCACTGGGTGGACAAAGTCCACTGAGCTGCTCTCATGTGAAGGCGAGCATAGGGTACCACATGTACTGTGGAAGCCATGTGGCCTAGCAGTTGAAGCATCTCCCTGGCAGTCAAGTGACTCTTTGACTGTGCCTGGGAGGCTAACTGCAGTAGACGATAGCAACGGGCCTGAGGAAGGTAGGCCCTTGCAGTGGTGGTATCCAACCAGGCCCCTATGAACTCTAGGGACTGAGTGGGAGAAAGCTGGGACTTTGGGAGGTTTACCACCAGTCCCAGATATTGCAGAATGCGTCTTGTGCGGTTTAGAGCAATCTGAGCTTCTGACTGAGTTGGTGCTCGGATGAGCCAATCGTCGAGATATGGGAAAACAAAAATCCCTAGGGTGCGTAGAAATGCTGCAACGACTGCCATGCATTTGGTGAACACACTGGGGGCAGAGGCTAGGCCAAAAGGAAGCACTCTGTACTGATAATGTTGTCCCTGGAACAGAAATCGTAGGAATTTTCTGTGGGATGGATGGATGAGGACATGGGTGTACGCATCCTTGAGATCTAGAGAACAAAGCCAATCTTGGCTCTTTAGGTAGGGAAGAAGAATGCCTAGAAAAAGCATTTTGAACTTTTCCTTGCATAGGAATTTGTTCAATTCCCTGAGATCTAAAATGGGTCTGTAACCCCCTGTTTTCTTGGGGATGAGAAAATAGGGGGAATAGAACCCTGAGCCCTGCTGAAGAAGGGGAACCTCTTCTATCGCCCCTTGGGCAAGCAGGGTAGACACTTCCTGACCCAGAAGGTCGAGGAGAGGTGTGGGAGAGTTGAAATGTCTCACCATGGTGTGTGGAGGAAGGTCTGAGAAATGAAGTTTGTAACCCTCTCTTATGATGGAGAGGGTCCACTGTTCTGATGTTATTTGCTCAAACCTGGGAGCAAAATGAGCTAACCTTCCTGGAATGGGGAGAAGTTCTGGCTGGGGTAGAGCCAGAAAGGTTAAGTTCTCTAGAATGCAGTCAAAAACCCTGAGGGGGTTGAGACTGTTGAGTTGCAGGAGTTGCGGCAAGTTTGGGTCTGGCCTGCCTAGGTTGCTGTCGCTTAGTTGGAAAACGACCAGCAGCAGATTGCTGCCCAGAGTTGGAAGGGAATCTGGTCTTCTTGAAAGACTTTTTCTTGAATGGCATGGAGGTAGACTTGGAAAGTCTATCCAGAGCAGAATTCTCTGCATCCATTTGAGTGGCTTTAATTTGCCACTCTCTGCCAAAGAGATTCTCACCTGTACAGGGCAGATTTCCCAGACCACCCTGGACCCAAGGCTCTAGATCAGAAGCCTGGAGCCAAGCAAGTCTCCGAGCAGCAATGGCAATGCCTGTGGCTCTGCTAGCACCCTCAAAGGAGTCAAAGGCTGCCCTATTGGAAAACTTGGAAACATCCTGAGTATGCTTAAGCCAAAGGAGGAATTCATCCTGTCTTCTGGGATAACAGGGAGAAAGGTATGCAACTTCAGTGCAATTTCCTTGAGAAACATACCCATATAAAGACTATATGAGTTGATTCTAGCAATTAGCATACTGGCTTGGAAGATTTTTCTACCAAAAGCATCCAAGGTCCTGCATTCTCTTCCTGGAGGAGTAGAAGAATGTCTTTTAGTACTCTTTATTCTTTTCATAGCTGACTGCACCACAATGGAATGGTGAGGAAGCTGGGTTTTTTGAAAACCAGGACAAGGGGGGACACGGTACATAGTGTCCAACCTACGAGAATGAGGAGAAAGGGTGAGAGGAGTCTACCATAAATCAAGCATGTGTTCATGAAGAATTTCATGAATTGGTAAGGTGACTGCCTCTCTGGGAGCCTTAGAGTAACCTAAAATGTCAAGCTTTTTAGCTCTAGGCTCTATTTCAGAGGATACTGAAATGGCAAGTCCTTTAGCCACTTCTGAAATGAAGTCTTGAAAGGACAAATCTTCTGGAGGAGACATTCTCCTCTTTGGAGAAGAAGGTTCCTCAGGGAGAGTAATAGACACTTCAGGAGATTCTTCTGATGAATTGGAATCAGAGGAATCGAAGTATCGTCTGTCCGATTCCAACGATCGATACGCGTATCGATCGGTATCGACATCGGGCGTCCCCGGAACCGGATCGGTATCGGGGAAGCGCCCGGATCCAGGAACCGGAGTCGGTATCCTGGTCGATGTCGAAGCAAGCGGTACCAGCATCGAGCCCGGTACCGACATCGATATTTGATGCGGTACCGCTGGCATCGCAGCCTGAATGAAAGCCATGATAGCTTGCTGCATGGATTGGACAGTATGATCCATAGACGCCACGACTGCCTGGATGTCGGTACCGGGAGAATGTGCCGGTACCCCAGAGCAGTCTAACAGGTGATCGGTCGAGGCCGTGCCATCGATGTCAACCTGTAACCCCATAGGAGGAGCTTTGGAAGCCGGAGCTTCCCGCCGGGGTTGTTTGGCTGGGGCAGGATCCTCAAGGGTAAGCCCGGGGGCATCTCTATGCTTAGAGGGAGATTTACCCTTTGAGGACCTGTTTGGTTTATGTTTGGTTACCTGAGATCCATCAGGAGACGAGGATCTAGAAGATGTCGATGCTACCGGTGGTGCCTCTGTGGGAAACAGCATATGGAGCTTAGCTGCTCGATTCTGTAACCCACGTTTAGACATCATGGAGCAGGATGGACAATCCGGAACGGAATGGTCAGGGCCCAAACATTTGAGACACCATTCATGGGTATCTGTAATAGAAATAGTACCGCTACACTTAGTACATTTTTTAAAGCCTGAGGCTTGTTTTTCCATGAGGGAAAATCTTTTTGTAGGCCCTAAGGCCTGCAGAAGAAATAATACTAGGTGAAGAAAAAAGATAAAGTTTTTTTTTTTTTTTTTTGTAAAAGAAGAAAGAAAAGACCGGCGGTACCGGTCCGGTGTCGGGGAGGCAGACACGCGACCAAAGAAACAAACTAATATAAGAAACTTCTTCAGCGGTGACAGGGCTCGACCTGCTGGCTCCGCGGAAAAGAAGAAACTGAGGAGAGTCAGTTAGGAAAGGCGGGAAGGCAGCGCGCAGGTGCGGTGGGATGTGCCCAAAAGCTTTCCTTTTTGGGAAGCTGGGGAAGCATTCCTGCGCAGGCTCCGTCAGTACTGACGTACCCATATGTGAGGACTCATTCCTGCTTGTTCCTGGAGATATGGATTCTGGAAAAGGAGGCAGATGGATAGATTGAAGGAAGGAGCTAAGAAAGTGATACCAAGGACATTGGGGTGGTGGGAGAGCATGGATTCAGAGTAATGTGGGAATGCAGGAATTGGGTGGGAGAAAAGAAGAACCAAAAGTCCATCATTGACTGGGATTGGGTAGAACATAGGGACTCATGGCTTGGATGGTGCTTGAGCAGCTTGTGAGAGTGGGGCAGGGCCATCCCATCCATTATGCAGGAACATTGCCCGCACATGGTCCTGCACCTCAGGGTGCCCCATGCCTGACCAGCTGCAGAGGGAGCCAGGAAGGCCCAAAGTCATGGCTGACCTCTGAACAGCCACAGGAGTAAAGAGCAGTGTTTGCCTTCTCTCCTGCAGCTGTGATAAAAAGGAACCTGCCAGTGCACTTTCTGCCAGGAGGTTAAATGGGGGCACGTCAGATGGGATAGGGAAGAGGATACAGAGGAAAGGGATAGGTCTTTGAAAGGAATGAGCAAGGGTGGTAATAGAGAAGGTGAAAGGAAGTATGAATAGGATGGTAGGTGACAAGAGACAGAAAAAAAGGGGATGAAGGCAGGAGAGAGAGTGACAGTGAAAAAAACCAGGGCAGATAAAGCGTAGTTACTCACCTGTAACAGGTGTTCTCCAGGAGCAGCAGGAATCAGTCCTCACTTATGGGTGACGTCGGCGCCGACGGAGCCCCCGCGGAGCAATTTTCTCCAGCTTTCAAAGAAAGCCTTTGGGAATTGCAGCGCGCATGCGCGGTCCCCTTCCCGCCCAAGGGTGTCATCTTAGCCAGTCAGATGACATAGCTAAAAAAGACAGCATAAAAATTTGCAAAAAACTAAAGCAGATGATTGCAACTCCACGGGGAGGAGGGAGGGTTGTGAGGACTGATTCCTGCTGCTCCTGGAGAACACCTGTTACAGGTGAGTAACTACGCTTTCTCCAGGACCAAGCAGGAAGTCAGTCCTCACTTATGGGACTCCCAAGCTCAAGGCTACCGGAGACCCTAAGCACAAAAATGAGCTCCCTCTAGCTCAGCAGCACAGAAGGAAAGAATCTTCGCTGAATTATTACCCACCGGTAGCCCACATCCGGGATGGAGGGTAGGAGTTGCTCAGACCTCGAAGAGATTACGGAGGACTGCCTGTCCGAAAGCACTGTCCCTGCGGGACTCCCTCTCGAGACAGTAATGGACCGCAAAAGTCTGGCTCGAAGACCAAGTAGCGGCCCGGCAGATGTCTGCCAGCGGAACAGAGCGGAGGTAAGCCACTGACGTAGCCTTTGCCCGAACGCAGTGAGCCGTGACTCGACCTTCCAAGGAGAGTCCGGCTGCCCCATAAGCCCAAGAGATACAGTCCGCAACCCAGATGGACAGAGTACGCTTGGAGACCGGGAGTCCCAATTTATTGGGGTCAAAAGACACAAAAAGCTGAGCAGCTTTACGGTGCTCCCGCGTACGGTCAAGGTAGAAGTTCAGAGCCCTTCTACAGTCCAGGGTATGGAGGACCGTTTCAGCTCGGCTGGAGTGTGGTCTGGGAAAGAAGGTTGGAAGTACCACCTCCTGATTGATGTGAAAGGGGGACCACTTTTGGAAGAAATTTTGGGTGAGTCCATAGGACTACCCTATTTTTGTAGAACCGAGTGTAGGGGGGATCAGACACGAGGGCCTGCAATTCACTTACGCGTCTAGCGGAAGTGAGGGCTATCAAGAACAATGTTTTCCAAGAAAGAAAACGGAGAGAACAGGTAGCCATAGGTTCAAAAGGCGGACAGGTGATCCGCTGTAAAACCACATTCAGATCCCAGTCAGGCGCTGGCGGGCGCAGAGGTGGTTTAAGTAGAAGGAGACCTCGGAGAAACCTCGCTACAAGAGGGTCGCTGGAAAGAGGTCTGCCGTCCACCGGCACATGATGTGCTGAAAGAGCACTGAGGTGAACTTTGACGGAGTTGGACTTAAGTCCCAGATTAGAGAGGTATAGCAAGTACTGCAGGATCACCGACACCGGGCAGGAGAAGGGATCCTGAGACTGTTGGGTACACCAAACGGAAAAGCGACGCCATTTAAGGGCGTAGCATTGGCGAGTAGAAGGTCGCCGAGAAGCTAGGACGACCTCTTCCACCTCTGCCGGCAGGAGAAGGGGAGCAAGGACTACCCTCTCAGCAGCCAGGCCATTAGATTGAGAGACCTGAGGTTGGGGTGTAGCAGAGACCCCTGATCCTGAGTGAGGAGATCCGGTTGAAACCCCAGAGGGAACGGATCCTCCACCGCTAATTGCAGCAGGAGTGGAAACCACGGCTGTCTGGGCCAGCGAGGAGCCACCAGGATCATGAAGGCTTTGTCTCGGAGAACCTTGAAAAGAGTCCGAGAGACTAGCGGGATGGGAGGGAAAGCGTACAGAAGGCTCCCCGACCATGAGAGTAGAAAAGCGTCCACCGCAACCCGAAGGGGGTGTGGCTGACGAGAGCAGAAGCGAGGAAGTTGCCGGTTGTGAGGACTGGCAAAGAGATCCACCGTGGGGAGGCCCCACTTTAGAAAGAGCTTCTGAACTACCAAGGGATCCAGACGCCACTCGTGCGGCTGGAGGACCCTGCTGAGTTTGTCCGCCAGGCAATTCTCTTGGCCTGGGAGATAAACTGCCTTGAGGAGAACGCCGTGACTGACGGCCCAAGAGCAGAGCTTCTGCGCCTCCCGGCAGAGGAGGAAGGAGCCCGTGCCCCCCTGCTTGTTCACGTAGAACATGGCAACTTGATTGTCCGTCTGGACAAGGACGGACTGGTGAGAAGTCAGGTGGGAGAAGGCCTTGAGAGCCAGGCGGATCGCCCTGAGCTCCAGGAAGTTGATCTGCTGAGCAGACTCCCACGTGGTCCAGAGGCCCTGAGTACGTGCCCCTTGGCAATGTGCTCCCAAGCCCAGGAGGGATGCATCCGTTGTCAGCACCCGGGCCGGCTGAGGTGACTGGAAAGGCATGCCGAATATCAGGTTCGGCCGCTGAAGCCACCACCGGAGAGACGAGATCAGCGGCTCGGAGACGCGCACTAGGTCTGCTAGGCCGCCTGTGGCTTGTCGCCACTGCCGGCGGAGACACCATTGAGCAGGCCGCATATTCAGGCGGGCATTGGGGGTCACATGGACGGTGGAAGCCATATGGCCGAGTAGTCTCAGGAAGCGCCTGGCGGAGACCAGGGGCTGGCTGCGAAAACGGTCGGCTAGGTCCATGAGCCGTTGAGCCCTGTCGAGCGGTAGGTACGCTCGTGCCTGAGGAGTGTGCAGCCTTGCGCCGATGAACTCGAGATCCTGTGAGGGGAGCAAAGTGGACTTTGCGAAGTTTACAACAAAGCCCAAGTACTGCAGAAGAGTCACCGTGCGGCACGTGGCGTTGGTGACCTCCAGAGCGGACGCTGCTCTGATGAGCCAGTCGTCGAGGTACGGAAAGACAGAGGCCGTGAAGCCGGAGATGGGCCGCCACCACCGCGAGACATTTTGTGAAGACTCGCGGTGCGGAGGACAGGCCAAAGGGTAGTACTCTGTATTGGTAATGATTTCCTGCCACCACAAACCTGAGGTATTGGCGGTGGCTTGGGTGGATGAGGATGTGCGTGTAGGCATCCTTTAGATCCAAGGAGCATAGCCAATCTCCCTGCTGGAGGTAGGGCAGAAGGATTCCAAGGGTAAGCATCTTGAAATCTACCCGCACGAGGAACTTGTTGAGGTTGCGCAAGTCCAGGATGGGTCTGAGGCCTCCTGTTCTTTTTGGTATTAGAAAATACCTGGAATAAAAGCCTTGACCTTTCAGGTGGTGGGGCACCGGTTCCACCGCCTGATCCCGTAGAAGACCTGCTAACTCCTGAAGGAGTAATTCCCTGTGCAGAGGGGGTCGTGGAGGTTCTTCCGGAAAATAGGAGGGAGGGACCTGGTGGAAGTGGAGAAGATAGCCTTCTCGCATGACTTGAAGCACCCAGGCATCTGAGGTGATGCTGGACCACCTGTGGGCGAAGTGAACCAGCCGGCCTCCGGTGCTGGGAGGAACCAGCGGGGGGGAGAGGCTATGCTTAAGGAGTCAAAAACCCCCACCCTGCGGAGCAGGGGCTGGTGGTGCAGGCTTGGGGGCTTGCTGCCTACGGGACCCGTTACCCCGTCCCTTGGCCTGCTGGCCCTGTTGGGGAGCTGCAGGGGCCTGATAGTGGGGGTATTGTTTGTAGGCAGCCGCCTTCCTCGGGTAAAAGGACTTCTTTCCCGAGCCCTTCTTTTTCTGGGAAGGGGCGGAGGTCTTCCTAGAAAGCCTAGTCCTGGTGAGAGTCTCTGTCTCAATTTGTGCAGCCTTATCAGCCATGGGTTTGCCAAAGAGGTTTTCGCCTCGGCAAGGGACATCGACCAACTTGTCCTGCACCCAGGGCTCAAGGTCAGACGACTGAAGCCAAGCCTGTCGGCGGGCACCGATGCCGGCTGCGGCCACTCGAGCCGATGCTTCAAAGCCATCATAGGCTGCTCGGGACATGAATTTTGAGCATTCCCGAATGCCAGTGGACAAGGCCAGGAACCTCCGCAAGGGTTCCTCGGACAAACCAGCGGAGAAGCCGGCTAGCTCTTTAGCCAGGTCTCGGAGATACATGCCCATGTACAGCTGGTAGGTCTGGACACGACATGCGAGCATAGAGCCCTGGAAACACTTCTTACCAAGGCCATCCAGGTTACGGGCCTCCCTGCCAGGAGGCACCGAGGAGTGCATCTTCTGGCTCTTAAGACGATGCATGGCCGATTCCACTACCATGGAATGGTGTGGTAGCTGTGCTTTTTGGAAGCCAGGGCTCTTGCGGACTCGATAGATAGAATCGACCCGCTTGCTCAGGACCGGCGAGGTGGCCGGACTCTCCCACATGCGGAAGAGTAGTCGTTCCAGCATGGGAGGAACCGGTACAGTAAAGTGTTCCCTGGCGGGAGAGTCATACTGGAGGGCGTCGAGCTCTTCGGCTCGAGGCTCCTCCTCGGGGTCCGCAGGGAAGGCCAAAGCCTTGGCCATATCCCTGACGAAGTCCGAGAAACCGGGCATCCTCCGGGGGAGACTGCTTCCGAGGTTCGGACTCAGGTGAGTCCGAGGGGACACACCGAGTCCGAAAAGAATCAGGCGACTCTTCCTCTTCAGACTCCCAGACCGACTCCGACGAGGACTCGGTGGGGTCGGCCCGGGCAGGGCGCGGCGCCTGCCGCCCCGACGCCGACTCCCTCGGCGTCGGCGACCTCAGTCCCGAACGGGAGGCCGAGGGCGACCTCGACCGAGGATCGACTCGAGTTCGCATCGACTCGAGGATCGGCTCGGTCTCCGGGGTCGACTTAGACGTCGACGTCCCGGCGGTCGGGGCAGCGGCGCCAGCGAAGCCAGCGAGCAGTGCCCGCTGCTGGTTCATGAAGGCAGACAGTCTGCTCTCCAAGGCCGTCAACCTGAGTCCGAGCTCAGGTGACCCAGCAGCCCCCGACTCGGGCCCCGACAGCGTCGGGCCCGACGTCGGCTGTCGCGGAGGCGAGTCCAGAAGGACCACAGGACTTACCCGAGCAGGCAGCTCCGACTCCAGGCGAGGTCGCTTCATGAGGTGCTCCTTCTCCAAGGACCCGGGGCGGCTATCGGGGCTATGCGACCTGGCCCTCGCGGAGCCAGGAGCGTCCACCGACGCCGCCCTCGCGGGTTTCACCTTCCGTCGATGGTCCCCGGAGGGAGAACCCCTGTCGGAGGAACTCCAGCGACGGTCCGAGCTGGAACCCCTGGACGCGGAGGCCTCCGACGAGGTCCGGGTACGGCTGGGGTCAGCGAAGATTCTATCCCGCTGATGCCGCCGACTTCTCAACGCTTTGGAGGATAGTTTTCCACAAGGCCCACAGATCATTTCTTCATGATCCGGGCCGAGGCAGCGGAGGCAATTGTCGTGTGTGTCAGTTAGTGACATATTTCGGTCACACTGACCACACCGCTTGAAACCACTGGCAGCCATTGGGGGAAAAAGGGCCCCGGCGAGGTCAAAGGACCGGGCTGCCAGGGAAAAAACCGAAACGAAAACTGACTAAGTCAGAAAAACCGAAAAATAAGAAGAGGACTCGTGACCGGCGTCGCGAGTCCGGGCGGGAAAAAGACCGGCGTCGAACCGAATGGAAAAAAAGAGTAATTCTAAAGAAAATCAACTTTTTCGCGGGGACACGACGGGTACGTCTGCAGGGCTCCGCGGAAAAAAGAAGACTGGCTAAGATGGCACCCTTGGGCGGGAAGGGGACCGCGCATGCGCGCTGCAATTCCCAAAGGCTTTCTTTGAAAGCTGGGGAAAATTGCTCCGCGGGGGCTCCGTCGGCGCCGACGTCACCCATAAGTGAGGACTGACTTCCTGCTTGGTCCTGGAGAAGAGGTAGATAGGATTAGGAAAATAAAGGCTGGTGGAGGAGGTGGCAGTGGGGAACTTGAGAGTACATGAAAGGAACAGAAGACTGGGGAAGAGTGAAAGACAGAGGGTGGATGAGAGAACTGAAGAGGTGAGGGTGGGATGTTAAAAGTTGAAAGGTAGATAAGTAAAAAAATGGAAACTGAAAACTGGAATTAACAGAAGACGTAAAACGTATCTGAGGTTGGTTGTAGAGAGGTGAAAGATATGGAGAAAAAGAATGTATAGAAGGAAGGGTAATTTTTAGACAGATGTGTAACGAGTGAAGGGAAGAAGACAGGAAGAGAGAAAAAACATAAAATAGAAAAGGTCCTGGAAAAGGACTTGGGAAAAGATTAACAAGGAAAAAAGCAAAAAGCAGAGTCAAAGACCAAACCCATTAGAAAAAAAATAGAATAAATCAGACAACAAAAAGTATGGGAAAAGCATTTTATTTTGAAATTTTTCTGGAATATATCAGCTTTGGGACTGTACATTTCTTATATCTTTGCATTTTTCTCAGTACAAGACAATACACCTTTCTATTTATTTATTTTTTGATTGCTACAGTGCTGCACTGCATGCTACGTGATAACATGTAATTTCTGTACAGGAAATCAGTCACAGCCTGGCTTCTAGGGATTTTTAGTTCAGATTTTGTCTGCATGCCTGTATTCCTAGTGAGCAGTCCCTTATTTTGGGTCTAGTGAGGGTCTGTCCGTGTCCTGCATGTGTGTCCACAGTGAAGGATTATGCTAGCATTTTGAGTCTGGCTTGGTGTACTGATCTGTCACAGTCTGGCTTGTTCAGTTTTTCCAGCAGAAGACATACTGGTGGACTAGGGCCCAGTATAATTGTCATGCTACCTTCGCAATAATGTGACACTCTTGGGGAGTTAGTGTTTTGATATCGCACATTTTCTATATGTGTTGAGTGTTTTTGCAGGCTCTTCAGTATTTGTTCAGCAGTGCATGACACAATGAGAGCATACAAATAAAGAGACATTCAATGTACAATATTCTGAGGTAAAGCTATTTTTAAATATTCAGTTTTCTTTTTCATATAAATCCATTAGCATAAATGCAGTATATATACTGCTATTCATGTCTGATATTTATTTTCCAAAAGTTAATTGTATATATGTAGTGTGCGTTGTGTGTGGGGGGTGGGGTGCTGTGTGCAAAGCTGAAGATTCGCCTAGGGCATCTAACACTCTTGCAGTGGCCCTGGAAGAGAGGGATAGAAACATAATGGCAGGAAAAGACCATATGATCTTATCCAGTCTGCCCTTCCATATCAAGTACTGTAGTCCCTTTTTTCCCTTTAGAGATCTTCTGTGTTTGTTCCATGCAGAATTGAATTCAGATACTGTCCTGGTCTCTACTGCTTCCACTGGGAGACTACCTCTCTATCAATGTTCCCTCTAATTTTCTGTAGGCTGTGTGCGCATAAAATATCAGCTGTGCAGCTTTTGAAGGAAGGTTCAATTTTTGTGTGCCACATAACGACACTCGGAGTTATATACTTTAAAATTTGACTACACGTCAGAATACAATATGTACACCACATTGATTTTAATCAAATTAAATGAAAATAGACGATTACTAAATGAAGCGGAAAATTTCTAGTAATTACAATCACAACTTTTAAATTTTAAGACATCTATGTTGTTTTCTATCAGAATCAGAACCATAATTTGTGCGCTCTGTTGTAAAGTATGTGCGCTCGCTCGGCGAGGTGTGTGCGCGCGCACACGTGCACAGCTTAGAGGGAACAGTGCTCTCTATCTAAGGAAATTCCACCACATATTACTCCTGAGGAGGGCAGTGACATCAAAAAGATTGCCTACCTCTTTGAACCTGATGTTAAGAAGAAAAAACTATAGCAGCAGAAAAAAAAGCTTTGCCTAATATAATGTACATTTCACAGTAAGAAACAGCATACAAATAAAGAGACAGTCAATGCACAATATTCTGAAGTAAAGCTATTTTTAAATATTCAGTGTTCTCTTTCATGCAAAATCCATTGGCATGCATGCCGTATAGCGTAGTTACTCACCTGTTACAGGTGTTCTCCAGGAGCAGCAGGAATCAGTCCTCACATATGGGTGACGTCGGCGCCGACGGAGCCCTTGCGGAGCAATTTTCCCCAGCTTTCAAAGAAAGCCTTTGGGAATTGCAGCGCGCATGCGCGGTCCTCTTCCCGCAGGCAGTAATGGGCTGCAAAAGTCTGGCTTGAAGACCAAGTAGCGGCCCGGCAGATGTCTGCCAATGGAACAGAGCGGAGGTAAGCCACCGACGTAGCCTTCGCCCGAACACGATGAGCTGTGACTCTACCTTCCAACACGAGGCCAGCTGCCTCGTAAGCCCAAGCGATACAGTCAGCAATCCATATGGACAGAGTACGCTTGGAGACAGGGAGCCCCAACTTGTTGGGGTCATAAGACACGAAGAGCTGAACAGTCCTTCGGTGCTCCCGTGTACGGTCAAGGTAGAAGGTCAACACCCTTCTACAGTCCAGGGTATGCAGGACCATTTCAGCTCAGCTGGAGTGTGGCCTGGGAAAGTAGGTCGGAAGTACCACCTCCTGGTTGATGTGAAAAGGGGATACCACTTTGGGAAGAAACTTGGGGTGAGTCCGTAGGACTACCCGGTTCTTGTAGAACCTAGTGTAAGGGGGATCAGACACTAGGGCCTGCAACTCACTAACGCGTCTAGCAGAAGTGAGGGCTACCAAGAACAAGGTTTTCCACGAAAGAAAACAAAGTGGACAGGTAGCCATAGGCTCAAAAGGCGGACAGGTAATCCGCTGCAAAACCACATTGAGATCCCAGTCCGGGGCTGGCGGGCGCAAAGGTGGCTTAAGGAGAAGGAGGCCTCTGAGAAAACGAGCCACCAGAGGGTGGCTGGAAAGAGGTCTACCATCCACCGGCATGTGATGCGCAGAAAGAGCACTGAGGTGGACCTTGACAGAGTTGGACTTAAGTCCAAGGTTAGAGAGAGAGAGCAAGTACTGCAAGACCACTGATGCTGAACAGGAGAAGGGATCTTCAGACTGCTGAGTACACCAGACGGAGAACCGACGCCACTTTAGAGCGTAGGACTTCCGGGTGGAGGGCCTCCTGGAGGCCAAGACGACCTCCTCCACATCTGGAGGTAGCTGCAGAGGAGCAAGGACTACCCTTTCAGCAGCCAGGCCATCAGATGAAGGGACCGGAGGTTGGGGTGTAGGAGAGTCCCCTGATCCTGCGACAGGAGGTCGGGCTGAAACCCCAGTGGAAGAGGAGTGTCCACCGCCAGCTGCATCAGAAGCGGGAACCAAGGTTGTCTCGGCCACCGGGGAGCCACTAGGATCATCGATGCTTTGTCTCTGAGAACCTTGAAGAGCGTCCGAGACACCAGTGGCATGGGAGGAAGGCATACAAAAGGCCGGTGGACCATGGAATCAGAAAAGCATCCACCGCTACTCTGAGAGGATGCGGCTGTCGAGAGCAGAATCTGGGCAGCTGCCGGTTCAGAGGACTGGCAAACAGATCCATGGTGGGGAGACCCCACTTGAGAAAGATTTGCTGAACCACCATCGGATCCAGCCTCCACTCGTGTGGCTGGAGGATCCTGCTGAGCTTGTCGGCCAGGTAATTTTCTTGACCTGGGAGATAGACAGCCCTGAGGAGGATGCTGTGGCGGACTGTCCAAGAGCATAGCTGTTGCGCCTCCTGACAGAGGAGGAAGGAGCCTGTTCCGCCTTGTTTGTTTACGTAGAACATGGCAACCTGGTTGTCCGTCTGTATCAGCAGCGACTGGTGGGACACCAGGTGAGAGAAGGCTCGGAGCGCTAGGCGGATGGCTCTGAGCTCCAGGAAGTTTATCTGTTGAGCAGACTCCCAAGGATTCCAGAGGCCTTGAGTACATGACCCTTGGCAATGTGCTCCCCAACCCAGGAGGGAAGCATCGGTCGTCAGGCCCTGAGAATGCGGAGGGGGCTGAAAAGCCACCCCTAGCACTAGGTTTGGTAGATGAAGCCACCATCGCAGAGATGAGACCAGCTGGTCAGAGATCTGTACGGAGTCCGCTAGGCTCCCCGTGGCCTGATGCCATTGAGTGCGAAGGCACCACTGAGCAGGACACATGTTCAGTGGGGCATTGGGGGTCACATGGACCGTGGAAGCCATATGGCCGAGCAGTCGCAGAAAGTGCCTGGCGGTGACCAGCGCATTGCTGTGAAAGTGGCTGGCGAGAACCATGAGTCGCCTGGCCCTGTCCAGAGGGAGGAAGGCCCGCGCCTGAAGTGTGTCCAACCTGGCGCCTATGAACTCGAGATTTTGAGAGGGGAGCAAAGTGGACTTTGCGAAGTTTATGACAAAACCCAAGTGCAGAAGCAGAGCCACAGTGCGATGAGTGGCCTGAGCGGCCTCTGTTGAAGATGGGGCTCTGATGAGCCAGTCGTCCAGGTATGGGAACACAAAAAGACCTTGAAGTCTTAGATAGGCCGCCACCACTGCTAGGCATTTGGTGAACACCCTGGGGGCGGAGGATAGGCCAAAGGGCAGTACTCTGTACTGGTAATGATTTCCTCCCACAACAAATCTGAGATATTGTCTGTGGTCTGGATGAATGAGGATATGAGTATATGCATCCTTCAGATCCAAGGAGCATAGCCAGTCTCCCTGCTGGAGATAGGGCAGCAGGATTCCAAGGGTAAGCATCTTGAACTTTTCCTTTGCAAGGAACTTGTTGAGGTTTCGCAAGTCCAGGATGGGTCTGAGGCCTCCTGTTCTTTTTGGAATCAGGAAGTACCTGGAGTAAAACCCTTGACCCTTCAGGTGGTGGGGCACCGGTTCCACGGCTTGTTCCTGAACGAGACTTGCTAACTCCTGAAGGAGTAAGTCCCTGTGCAAAGGGAGTCTGGGAGGCTCCCCTGGAAAGTAGGAGGGAGGTACCTGGTGAAAGTGAAGAAGATAGCCCTTTTGAACTATGTGAAGTACCCAGGTATCTGTGGTGATGTTGGACCACCTGTGGGCAAAGTGGACCAGGCGGCCTCCTGTGCGGAGAGAAACCAGCTGAGGGGGCGAGGCTATGCTGAGGAAGTCAAAAAACCCCACCCTGCTGAGCAGGGGCCGGTGGTGCAGGCTTGGGGGCTTGCTGCCTACGGGACCCATTACCCCGTTCCTTGGCATGCTTTCCCTGTGGGGGAGCTGCTGAGGCCTGATACTGAGGGTAGTATTTATAGGCAGCCGCCTTCCTCGGGTAAAAGGGCTTTTTCCCCGAGCCCTTCTTCTTTTGAGAAGGGGCAGAGGTCTTCCTTGAGAGACGAGTCCTGGTGAGAGTCTCCGTCTCGATTTGTGCAGCCTTCTCATCCATGGGCTTGCCAAAGAGGTTATCACCTCGGCAGGGGACATTGACCAACTTGTCCTGCACCCAGGGCTCGAGGTCGGACGTCTGAAGCCAAACCTGGCGGCGTCCACCGATGCCGGCCGCAGCTAATCGAGCCGAAGCCTCAAAACCATCATAGGCTGCTCGAGATATAAACTTGGAGCACTCTCGAATACCAGTTGACAAGGTTTGGAACCTCTGCAAAAAGTTCGTCGGAGAGACCAGCAGAGAACCCGGCTATTTCTTTAGCCAGGTCTCGGAGATACATGCCCATGTAGAGCTGGTAGGTCTGGACTCGACAAGCAAGCATAGAGCCCTGGAAGCACTTCCTACCGAGGGCATCCAGGCTTCGGGCTTCCCTAACAGGGGGCACCGAGGAGTGCATTTTTTGACTCTTAAGTCTATGCATGGCCGATTCCACCACCATGGAATGGTGCGGTAGTTGTGCCTTTTGGAAGCCGGGGCTCTTGCGGACTCGATAAATGGAATCGACCCGCTTGCTTAACACCGGCGACGACGCCGGGCTCTCCCACATGCGGAAGAGAAGTCGTTCCAGCATCGGAGGAACCGGTACAATAAAGGCCTCCTTCGGGGGAGAGTCATATTGGAGGGCATCGAGTTCTTCGACTCGAGGTTCCTCCTCGGGATCCGCGGGGAAGGCCAAAGCCTTGGCCATATCCCTCACGGAGTCCGAGAACTGGGTATCCTCCGGGGTGGACCGTCTCCGAGGTTCGGACTCGGGGGAGTCCGAAGGGACACACCGAGTCCGAAAGGAACCAGGTGACTCTTCGTCCTCGGATTCCCAGGCCGACTCCTCGGAGGAGTCGTCGAGCGGCTCCGGTTGGGCGGGCACCGATGCTATCCGCTCCGACGCCGAGGGAGTCGGCGTCGACGACCTCGGTCCCGAACGGGAGGCCGAAGGAGACCTCGACCGAGGATCGACTCGAGCCCTCATGGACTCGAGGATCGGCTCGGTCTCCGGGGTCGACTTGGAGGTCGACGTCCCGGCGGTCAGGGCAGAAACACCGGCGAGGCCAGCGATCAATACCCGCTGCTGGTCCATGAAGGCAGTCAGACTGCTCTCCAAGGCCGTCAACCTGAGTCCAAGCTCAGGAGACCCAGCAGCCCCCAACTCGGGCCCCGATGGCGTCAGGCCCGACGTCGGGTCCTTCGGAGGCGAGTCAACGAGGACAACAGTACTCACGTGAGCGGGCAAGTCCACCTCAAGTCGAGGATGTTTTGACGGCCTCTCCACCTCCGAGGACCCGGGACGGGAATAGGGGCTATGCGACCTGGCCCTCGAGGGACCAGGAGCGTCCACCGATCCCGCCCTCGCGGGTTTCTTCTTCCGATGATGTTCCCGGGTAGGAGACCCCCTTTCAGAGGAACTTCGACGATGCTCAGGACCAGAGTCCCAAGACGTCGAAGCCTCTGACGAGGTCCGAGCCCGGCCGGAGTCAGAGAAGATACGCTCCCGCTGATGCTGCCGACTCAACGCTTTTGAGGACATTTTGCCACACGGACCACAGATCATGGAGTCATGATCGGGTCCGAGGCAGCGGAGGCAGAAGTCATGAGTGTCTGTAAGAGACATGAGTTTCTTACAGAGGTCACACTTTTTAAAGCCGCTGGCAGCCATCGGCGGAAAAAGGGTCCTTACGAGGTCGAAAGACCGGGCTGCCAGGGAAAAAGGAAAAAGGCGCGAAATCTGTCACGAAGGACAAAAAAACCGAAAAATAAGGAACGGACTCGCAACCGACGTCGCGAGTCCAGGCGGGAAAAGAACCGGCGTCGAACCGAAGAAAAAAGAGAAATAAAGAGAAAAAAAATCAACTTTTCGGCGGGGATTCACAGACAACGTCTGTAGGGCTCTGCGGAAAAAAGAAGACTGAGCAAGATGGCACCCTTGGGCGGGAAGAGGACCGCGCATGCGCGCTGCAATTCCCAAAGGCTTTCTTTGAAAGCTGGGGAAAATTGCTCCGCGAGGGCTCCGTCGGCACCCATATGTGAGGACTGACTTCCTGCTTGGTCCTGGAGAAATATACTGCTACTCATTCCTGATATTAATTTTCCAAAAGTTAATTACAGGGCTTAATTTGTAGACAAAAAAACCCAAAAACGAGTAGTTACTCACCTGTAACAGATGTTCTCCAGGAGCAGCAGGATTCAGTCCTCACATATGGGTGACGTCGGCGCCGACAGAGCCCTTGCGGAGCAATTTCCACAGCTTTCAAAGAAAGCCTTTGGGAATTGCAGCGCGCATGCGCGGTCCCCTTCCCGCCCAAGGGTGCCATCTTGCTCAGTCTGATGACATAGCTAAAAGACAGCAAAAAAATTAGCAAAAAAGAAATCATAGGACTGCAACTCCAAGGGGAGGAGGGAGGGTTGTGAGGACTGATTCCTGCTGCTCCTGGAGAACACCTGTTACAGGTGAGTAACTACTCTTTCTCCAGGACCAAGCAGGAAGTCAGTCCTCACATATGGGACTCCCAAGCTTAAGGCTACCGGAGACCTCAAGCACAAAAATGAGCTCCCTGAAGCTCAGCAGCACAGAAGGAAGGAATCTTCTCTGAAAATGCCCCCAACCGGTAGCCCAACATCAGGGTCGGAGGATAGGAGTTGCCTAAACCTCAAAGAGATTATGGAGGACTGCCTGTCCGAAAGCACTGTCCCCGCGGGACTCCCTCTCCAGGCAGTAATGGGCCGCAAAAGTCTAGCTTGAAGACCAAGTAGCAGCCCAGCAGATGTCTGCCAACGGAACAGAGCGGAGATGAGCCACTGATGAGAGCCTTCGCCCTCACACGATGAGCCGTGACTCGACCCTCCAACGAGAGGCCGGCTTCCCCATAAGCCCAAGCGATACAGTCAGCAACCCATATGGACAAAGTACGCTTGGAGACAGGTAGCCCCAACTTATTGGGGTCAAAAGAAACAAAGAGCTGAACAGCCCTCCTATGCTCCCGCGTACAGTCAAGGTAGAAGGACAAGGCCCTCCTACAGTCCAGGGTATGCAGGACCATTTCAGCTCGGCTGGTGTGTGGCCTGGGAAAGAAGGTCGGAAGAACCACCTCCTGATTGAGGTGAAAGGGTGAGACAACCTTAGGAAGAAACTTAGGGTGAGTCCGTAAGACTACCCGATTCCTGTAGAACCTAGTGTAAGGAGGATCAGACACTAGGGCCTGCAGTTCACTAACGCGCCTAGCAGAGGTAAGAGCTACCAAAAACAAGGTTTTCCAGGAAAGAAAACGAAGAGGGCAGGTAGCCATAGGTTCAAAGGGCGGACAGGTAATCCGCTGCAAGACCACATTCAGATCCCATTCAGGGGCTGGTGGACGCAAAGGAGGCTTAAGGAGAAGGAGGCCTCGGAGAAAACGAGCCACCAAAGGGTGGTTGGAAAGAGGCCTGCCATCCACTGGTGCGTGATGCGCAGAGAGAGCACTGAAGTGGACTCTGACAGAGTTGGACTTAAAGCCAAGATTGGAGAGGTAAAGCAAATATTGCAAGACCACTGCCACCAAGCAGGAGAAGGGATTCTCAGACTGCTGAGCACACCATACGGAGAACCGACGCCACTTAAGAGCGTAGGACTTCCGGGTGGAAGGTCATCTGGAGGCCAAGACGACCTCTTCCACTTCCCGAGGCAGCAGGAGGGGAGCAAGGACTACCCTTTCAGCAGCCAGGCCATCAGATGAAGGGACCTGAGGTTGGGGTGCAGCAGAAGTGGGAACCAGTGTTGTCTTGGCCACCTGGGAGCTACCAGGATCATCGAGGCTTTGTCCCTGAGAACCTTGAAAAGCGTCCGAGATACTAGTGGCATGGGAGGAAAGGCATACAACAGGCCCGTGGACCACGGAATCAGAAAGGCATCTGCTACCACTCTGAGAGGATGCAGTTGTCGAGAGCAGAATCTGGGAAGTTGCCGGTTCAGAGGACTGGCAAAAAGATCCATGGTGGGGAGGACCCACTTGAGAAAGATCCGTTGAACCACCAACAGATCCAATCTCCACTCGTGTGGTTGGAGGATCCTGCTCAGCTTGTCTGCTAGGTAATTTTCCTGACCTGGGAGATAGACAGCTTTGAGGAGGATGCCATCGCCGACGGCCCAAGAGCACAGTTTTTGTGCCTCTTGATAGAGAAGGAAGGAGCCTGTGCCTCCTTGTTTGTTCACGCAGAACATGGCAACTTGATTGTCCGTCTGGACCAGCACAGACTGGTGAGAAGTGAGGTGGGAGAAGGCTCTCAGAGCTAGGTGGATGGCTCTGAGCTCCAGGATGTTTATCTGCTGAGCAGACTCCCAAGGGGTCCAGAGGCCTTGAGTACATGTCCCTTGGCAATGTGCTCCCCAACCCAGGAGAGAAGCATCGGATGTCAGTACCTGAGAAAGCGGAGCAGATTGAAAATCCACTCCTAGCACTAGGTTTGGCAGATGAAGCAACCACCGCAGAGAAGATACCAGAAGGTCGGATATCTGTACTGAGTCCGCCAGGCTCCCTGTGGCCTGATGCCATTGAGTGCGAAGGCACCACTGAGCAGGTCGCATGTTCAGGCGGGCATTGGGGGTCACATGAACCGTGGAAGCCATATGGCCGAGCAGTCTCAGAAATTGCCTGGCAGAGACCAGGGAATTGCTGTGAAAGTGGCTGGCGAGATCCATGAGCCTGTGGGCCCTGTCCAGAGGCAGGAAGGCCCGCGCCTGAAGAGTGTCCAACCTGGCGCCTATGAATTCGAGATTTTGAGAGGGGAGCAAAGTAGACTGAGAAGTTTATGACAAATCCCAAGTGCTGGAGTAGAGTCACAGTGCGATGAGTGGCTTCTTGGGAAGACTGGGCTCGGATGAGCCAGTCGTCCAGGTATAGAAACACAAAAAGGCCTTGAAGTCTTAGATAGGCCGCCACCACTGAGGCATTTGGTGAACACCCTGGGGGCGGAGGATAGGCCAAAGGGCAGTACTCTGTACTGGTAATGACTTCCTCCCACAACAAACCTGAGATATTGTCTGTGGTCTGGATGGATAAGGATGTGAGTATACGCATCCTTTAGATCTAAGGAGCATAGCCAGCCTCCCCTGCTGGAGGTAGGGCAGCAGGATTCCAAGGGTAAGCATCTTGAACTTTTCCCTCTCCAGGAACTTGTTGAGGTTGCGCAAGTCTAGGATGGGTCTGAGGCCTACTGTTCTTTTTGGTACCAGAAAGTACCTTGAATAAAAGCCGTGACCTCTCAGGTGGTGGGGCACCGGTTCCACAGCCTGTTCTTGAAGAAGACTTGCTAACTCCTGAAGGAGTAAGTCCCTGTGCAGAGGGAGTCTTGGAGCCTCCCCTGGAAAGTAGAAGGGAGGTACCTGGTGAAAGTGTAGAAGATAGCCTTTTTGAACTATATGAAGCACCCAGGTATCTGATGTGATGGCTGACCACCTGTGGGCAAAGTGGACCAGCCGGCCTCCTGTGCTGAGAGAAACCAGCGGAGGGGGAAGAGGCTATGCTGATGGAGTCAAAAAACCCCACCCTGCTGAGCAGGGGCCGGTGTTGTGGGCTTGGGGGCCTGCTGCCTACGGGACCCATTACCCCGTCCCTTGGCCTGCTGACCCTGTTGGGGAGCTGCAGAGGCCTGATAATGAGGGTAGTGTTTATAGGCAGCCGCCTTCCTCGGGTAAAAGGGCTTTTTCCCCCGAGCCCTTCTTCTGAGAAGGGGCAGAGGTTTTTCTGGACAGCCGAGTCCTGGTCAGAGTCTCGGTCTCGATCTGTGCAGCCTTTTCAGCCATGGGCTTGCCAAAGAGGTTTTCACCTCTGCAGGGGACATCGACCAACTTGTCCTGTACCCATAGCTCGAGGTCGGATGACTGAAGCCAAGCCTGTCGGGCGGGCACCGATGCCGGCTCCAGCTACCCGAGCCGATGCTTCGAAGCCATCGTAGGCTGCTCAAGAAATAAACTTCGAGCACTCTCGAATACCAGTGGACACGGCCTGGAACCTCTGCAAAGGTTCCTCGGAGAGACCAGCAGAGAACCCGGCAATCTCCTTTGCCAGGTCCCGGAGATACATGCCCATGTAGAGCTGGTAGGTCTGCACTCGACAAGCAAGCATAGAGTCCTGGAAGCACTTCCTACCGAGGGCATCCAGGTTCCAGGCCTCCCGGCCGGGAGGCACCAAGGAGTGCATCTTCTGACTCTTGAGTCGATGCATGGCTGATTCCACCACCATGGAATGGTGCGGTAGTTGTGCCTTTTGGAACCCAGGGCTCATGCGGACTCGATAAATGGAATCGACCCGCTTGCTTAACACCGGCGCCGACGCCGGGTTCTCCCACATATGGAAGAGAAGTCGCTCCAGCATTGGAGGAACCGGTACAGTAAAGGCCTCCTTCGGGGGAGAGTCATACTGGAGGGCATCGAGCTCCTCGGCTCGAGGCTCCTCCGCGGGATCCGTGGGGAATGCCAAGGCCTTGGCCATATCCCGCACGAAGTCCAAGAACCGGGTATCCTCCGTGGGGGATTGTCTCCGAGGTTCGGACTCGGGCGAGTCCGATGGGACGCACCAAGTCCGAAAGGTACCGGGTGACTCTTCGTCCTCCGTCTCAGCACAACTCCTCGGAGGAGGAATCGAGCAGCTCCGGTCGGGCGGGCACCGATGCCCTCCACCCCGATGCCGAAGCCGGCGTCGACAACCTTGGTCCCGAACGGGAGGCCGAGGGAGACCTTGACCGAGGATCGACTCAAGCGCGCATGGACTCGAGGATCGGCTTGGTCTCCGGGGTCGACTTGGACGTCGACATCCCGGTGGTCGGGGTAGATGCACCGGCAAGACCAGCGATCAATGCCCGCTGCTGGTCCATGAAGGCAGCGAAACTGCTCTCCAAGGCCGTCAACCTGAGTCCGAGCTCAGGAGACCCAGCAGCCCCCGACTCGGGCCCCGACGGTGTCGGGCCAGACGTCGGCTCCTTCGGAGGTGAGTCCACGAGGACTACAGTACTCACGTGTCCAGGAGACTCCATCTCGAGACGAGGATGTTTTGAAGGCCTCTCCGACTCCGAAGACCCGGGACGGCCATCGGGGCTATGCGACCTGGCCCTCGATGAACCAGGAGCGTCCACCGACGACGCCCTCGCGGGTTTTTCTTCCTATGATGTTCCCGGGCAGGATACCCCCGCTCAGAGGAACTCTGATGCTCGGGACCAGAGTCCCGGGACGTCGAAGCCTCTGACGAGGTCCGGGCCCGTCCGGACGCGGAGTCAGAGAAGATTCTCTCTTTTTGATGCTGCCGACTCAATGCTTTTGAGGACATTTTGCCACACGGACCACAGATCATCGGGTCATGATCGGGTCCGAGGCAGCGGAGGCAGCAGTCGTGTGTCGGTAAGAGACATAAGCTTCTTACAGCGATCACACTTTTTAAACCCGCTGGCAGCCATCGGGGGAAAAAGGGCCCCTGCGAGGTCATTACTCATTACATTCAAAGCCATCAATAACTTAGCTCCCCTAGCAATCTCCACACTTATCACACACACCCCTAACACTAGATCTAGAAGATCAGTTGCAGCTAATACCCTAATCATCCCAACTGACTCCACAAAATGCACACACACAACCACAGGAAGAGAATTCACATACTTCGCTTCCAAATGTTGGAATAATCTTCCACCCACCATAAGCGCAATTAAAGACCTCAAGCAATTTAGAAAAGCCATAAAACACCACCCGTTTCTTTCATACTTCTCTCAGTACCAGTCCCCAACTTAACTTAAACCTCATTACAAACCAATATTGAAATGTTTCACTACTCCATGTATAACTGAAGGATCCCATTGTATATAGTTAAATAATTTATATGTACAAAGTTTTCCCCTTAGTTGTATCCTGTTAGACTTCCTGTTACATGTAAACTCACGACATCCTGTTGCTATTGGTGAGTACTTTAAGTTTATTGTAAACCGCGCTGATGATAAAAAGTGCGGTATATAAGAGCGTTAAATAAATACATAAATAAGACAGGGCTGCCAGTGAAAAAAGAAAAATGGCGCGAACGCTAGTCACGAAGGACAAAAACCGAAAAATAAAGAACGGACTCGATACCGGCATATCGGGCCCGGGCGGGAAAAAGATCCGGCGTCAAACCGAGAAAAGAATACTAAATAAAATCAACTTTTTCAGCGGCGATCACAAACAACGTCTGTAGGGCTCCGCGGAAAAAAGAAGACTGAGCAAGATGGCACCCTTGGGTGGGAAGGGGACTGCGCATGCGCGCTGCAATTCCCAAAGGCTTTCTTTGAAAGTTGGGGAAATTGCTCCGCGAGGGCTCCGTCGGCGCCGACATCACCCATATGTGAGGACTGACTTCCTGCTTGGTCCTGGAGAAAAAAGTGGAACTCTGGGCAGGGCCACGGCCAGAAGTGTTTGCATACTTTTGTTTACAGCATTGGTGAATAAACTATCTGCTTAGGCAAGGCCTGCTATTTGGCAGGCCTAAACTAAACATATAGTGTAACTTACCTGAATAGTGTCTGAATACTGCCACTATCTGGACAATTTTCTGGCCTACCCTTGCTCTTTCCCCAACATGGCCCACAAATATACAGGTGGAGCCCGATTCCCGTAAGGGCACGAATGGGCCATCCAGACTGCCCCAAGCAAGACAAGCCTGTTTGGATCCAATTCTGGTCCGCGGGAACAAAACATTCCCCCGGCAGCCAGAATCAGGCCCCACTACAGCCCGGCATGCCCATGGATGGCCTAGCGTGCCCCTGCTTACCTGCCGCCCAACCAATAGCTGGCCAGCCAGGGCCTGGATCAAGCAGCAGGGACCCCCCCTTCACCCAGCCCCGGGGGGGATCCCCAGGTCAGTGCTGCTTATACCACCTTCGGGGTGATATAAGCAGCACATACAGGGCCGTGACCCGAATCGGCCCTGTACATGCTGCCCCACCCCCACTGATTCACAGGACATACAGGGAGAGCCAGTGTGGGAATCAAGCCCCGACAGCTTACGGGGCTGCAAGTCCCTCCAGGACATGCAGCCCCGCAACCCACATTTCAGAATGACCTCCATAGTATCTGGCCATTTAGCAATTTAAACAGCCCAATAGTATCTATATATTTTTTGAAAATACATAGGTTAATTAAGCATTTGCCAGCAAAGGCATTAATTGCCTTTGAATGAGGCATAATTATTAATTTGTCTGATAGGGTATAATTATTCATTCATATGGAACACTCCCAGATTCACCAATAAAATTCTCCCAATAATGGATGCAGAGCAGAAGTAGGATTTTTCAGTTTACAACTCAACACAAAAAAAAAGATTTAATTCAAATGCTGGTCTCAGCACCATCAACTCCCTCCACTGCCAAACACTGTGCATCATAACACAAAACCCTGCAAACAGACAGTCAACACCAGCAACAAATCCAAGAACTCAACCCTACCTATGAAAAATCAGCACTCCAACTATTCTAGAGCCCAGTAACCTCAAGATGGAGAAAGAACTCGTTGAACTGCTATACAGTTGTGGTCAACATTATTGGCACCCTTACAGTTCAATCCCTTAATGCCCGATATCTCCTAAAAAAAAAAGTAGCCAGTGAGGTAGCTTTGGATTTTATATGCACACATATTTGACACATAGTAAATGACGGCAGATAAAGACCAGTATGGTCCATCTAGTCTGCCCAGTAAGATGGCAAGAGACTATCCTTAGATGTTGCTGATGTAATCAGTAAGTGCACAGTATTATAGACACACTTTGGGCTATTGCTGATAGGAATCAGGAATTGCTTATCTGCAGGACCTTGTGGCCTGCTCTGAACCAAAAAATGCATTCCTGCTACAGAAACCTCTGCTGTATACCAAGCCTCAGACCTGCTGATCTCCAAGCAACTGCCCACCCAAGTGTTTGCATACAGCAAACTATTGTTCTTGGTCATGCCTATATGCAAGAGAACCTGCTTCTTTGGCCTCTCTCATCCACAGAATGTTCTACTGGCCCCTTAGACATTTGCAACAATGTATGAGACTGCACACCATCATCATCTGCATTTTGTTTCTCACCATGGACCTTTGTCTAGATGATAGCATAACTACCACCTCCTGATTCGCTGAGACATCTCATAGTATCTCATGCCAACCAACCAATCATCAAAAGGTGATAAGGACTCATCAAAAAGAATAATACAGTATACACAGAAGAACTTGAGGCCATTTTACTATTTCTTTTCTTGCTGCTTCTACAAGCACAAAGACAGTCTGTCATTCCAAGGCTGTTCCACTAACCCTGGGACACTAAAACTCACACAAACACCTGTAAGGTTCTGTGCTCTCTCAGGTCAAGCCAACATAGCTTGCCTAGCTGCTTTCTTTGGACAGTGCTGTTCCAGAGACCACTTTGGACCCAGGGGCAGCTCTATAATGGGGCCGAGTGAGGCGATGGCCTCAGGAGGCAACTTTTTAGGGGTGGCAAAAATTGCCCCCAAAAAGACTGCCTCACTCGGCCTTCAAAAAAAAAAAAAAAAAAGAGCCCCGATTAGCAGTGGCAGAATGAAGTGCCCCGCGGCCCCCCGTCTCCCCAGAAGAGCCCTCCTTGTATTTCCCTCAGTGACAGCTGCTTTTCAGAGTCACGAAGGGAGGGTTTCCCTTTCCCACAGCTCTGTTAGTTGAGCCCGCCGGCGCTGATGGGAAACAGGAAATGCCTGTTTCCAATCCGCCCCGGCAGGCTCAGTTTTAAAAGAGCCACGAGAATGGGAAACTCTCCCTTCGCAGCTCTGAAAAGCAGCTGGCACTGAGGGAAATACAAGGAGGGCTCTCTTCGGGGGAGATAGGGGGCCACGGGGCATTTCATTCTGCTGCTGCTGCAGCGGCAGCAGCAGCTGCTTCTCTGATCAGGGTTTTATTTTTTCAGTTTCCCTGGGCTGGGGGGGGGGGGTGTGGTAGCATGGGAAATATTAATGTGCTGATGGGGTGAGGGCTAGGACTGGAAATGGACGGGGGGGGGGGTTAGAACTGGAAATAGGCTGATCGGGAGGGGGCTAGGACTTGCAATGGGCTATCAGGGGTGGCTAGGACTGGAAATGGGCTGATTGGTGGGCTAGGACTGGAAATGGGCTGATTAGGGGGCTAGGACTGGAACTGAACAGTGGGGGATTAGGACTGGTAATGGGGAGATGGGGGGCTAGCACTGGTAATGGACTGATTGGGGTGCTAGGACTGGAGTGGGCTGATAAGGAGGATAGGACTGGAAATGGGCTGGGATTGGAAATGGGCTAATGGGGGAGGGGAAGAGAGGGCTGCTGGCCCTGGAAGAAAACTAGGGCTGATGCGGGGGGATGGTAGAATAGGACTAGAAGGGAGCAGATACTGAGAGGGTATGCCAGGGGAAGGAGGGGGCAGGAAGGAAGCTGATGGGGGTGAGGGGGAAGGAAGGGGCTGGAAGAGCTGACACCTGGGATGTACTGAAGTGGGACTGGAAAGGAGATGACACTTGGGGATGGGAGTGGTAGGTGGTTGGATAATGGGGAGGAGGCTGGAAGGGAGCTGACATGCGAATGACACTGGAAGGGGAATGGACAGAGGTTAGGGCGACTGGAAGGGAGCTCACTGGGGGGGGGGGGTGGCACAGAATGGACGTGAGCTGATATCTGGGATGGACTAGAAGGGGCTGGACAGTGGGGAAGGAGGGGTACTGGAAGGGAATGGACACCAGTGGCAGTCGTGGGAATGCAAGTCAGTTGACACTGGAAGGTACTGGGAAGGGAGGACTGGAAAGGGGGCCAATACTGGGGAGGGTTACTGGAACTGGGCTGATGGAAGGAAGTGAAGAAAACAAAAGAAGAGATAAGAAATTGGACCACAGACCACAGAAAAAGAGCTAAGAGAAGACAGGAAAGTAGAAGCCTCAGATTGGGACCAGCATGATCAGAGAATAAAATGGTCAGACAACAAAGGTAGAAAAAATAATTATTTAATTTTAGTGATTGGACTTTGTGCTATTTTTATATTTTGCACAGTATTGGGGAACTGCGTCTCTTATTTATCTGATGTTGCACTGCATGTGGACTCTAGCTTCTTGGGGTTTCAGTTTAAATTTAATCTACATATTTTTATTTTTACTTTAGATTGTGTTACTTATTCTGTACTTGGTGAGGGTCGATGTTGTGAGTGTGTGACTGAAGTCAGGTGTTCTGTTAACATGGAATTTGTACATAAAGATCTATATTGTACTGTAGTAATTTGACTGGTTCAGCTTTTCAAATACGTGTATGAATGTTCCAGGGCCCACTGTAGTATTTATAGTGATGCTTTTTTTGGATGGACTCCTTATGCAAGTTTTGGAATTTTGTGCTGATATGGTATGGTAGGTTTGCTCTTTGTTGTAGGGTTTTGTATTAGCTCATAATATGCCTGGTACTGGAAAATAGTGGTCGTTATTAGTGAGATGATCAGAATGAGATTTTTTTTAAATATTGAGTTCTGTGGGTGAATGTCCTGGTTCTGCTCTGCACCTACTGTGGATGCAAAATATATATTGAATAAGAAAAAGCAAGAATCATAACGCAGTTTATGACATAAAAATGAGTTATAATTTAGTTTTATAAACTGTGCTGTTGGTTCTTGCTGTCTTTTAGTTCCTTGGTGTGCAAACAGGACTGTACCTAGACCTGTGCAAGCGGTGTAGCCGCACAGGGCGCAAAAGCTTTGGGGAGAGGGGGGGCAGGGGCACATTTCGGCAGTCTGCTCTGCTGTTGCCGTGCCGCCGCTGGTAGGACAATATCAGACAGCCGAAATGCGCTCCCCAAGCCTTTTCGCAAAACTTTAAGCAGGTCTGGTCCCTCCCTCCTCTGATGCAATGTCAGAGCAGGCAGAGACAGATCTGCTTAAAGTGCCAGCACCTATCAGATCGGGCACATGCCCACCTCCTCCTCCCCATACCTCCATCCAGCGCTGCCTACTCTTTCCCTGCTGTTGGCGCCACTGTGAAAAAAACAGAGGGCAGCAGCAGCAGGGAAAGAGCAGGCAGCGCTGGACAGAGGTATGGGGGGAGAAGGGGGGCATGCGCCCAAGCTGCAAGTCGCACAGGGTGCGATTGCAGCTCGATACAGCCCTGTGTGCAAATATCTTGCATTTCTTCCATATTTTATTTATTTATTTACATTTCTTATATACCACACTATTTGCGATCAGCGCGGTTTACATAGAACAAAATCCGACAATAACAAATATCTGGTCATTACATTGAACAGGAAATGTAACTTGGAGAAAAGGGTAAACTATATACATATGCAGATGAAATGAGAACGGATATTGTTGGGTGTTGCTCATACTTGGGGACGCACTATTCTAGTGTAGCTGGGGTTCAGGGCAGTCAGTGAGATATTTGATAAAGAGAAAATGTTTCAGGGCCTTCCTGAACTGGCTCAAGTTGGGGATTGCTCTGATATGTGGTGGTAGGGAGTTCCAGAGACTTGGGGCGCAGAGTCTGAAGGCTCTGTTAGATGTTGTTTTGGTACAGTTTGTTGTATCTTTCGGTATCAATAGCATATTGGACTCTGCGGTTCTCCTTAGCCTGTTGGGTGCAAGTGGTTGGATGAGGTCAGATAGTGAAGAGGAGGAGAGCCCCTTGGTGGCCTTGAAAGTCATCACCAAGGTCTTAAAACTGATCCTGGCTTGAATGGGGAGCCAGTGCAGCTGCTTCAGGAGGGGTGTGATATGCTCTCTTCTGGAGGCTCCAATGAGTACCCGCGCTGCACTGTTCATAGCAAGTTGCAGGGGGTTTAAGGTGGCCCGGGGTAGTCCTTGTAGGATGGCATTTGAATAATCGAAATGAGGAATAATGAGGGCTTGGTAAATGGTGCAGAAATCACCTGGTTCGAGTATCGGCTTTTTGGTTTGGTTTGGTTCAGTCTGAGTGGATTTCTGAAAAAGCCTCGCCCCCCTCTAAGGTGGGGGTGGGCACCATTTCATTCTTCACCTCACACAGCAGATTGCCTTGAGCCGCCGCTGCTTGGACCCCAGCTGCATTCATACACCTGGCAGAGCTAAAAGTATGTCTCATGTCATCACCAGGGGTGGGAATTAGATAGCTCTTTTCTGTACTTTTCCTACATGCAGAGCAAGCCTGTGACCTGTTAAACAGTGCATTATTGCTACTACATAAAGCGTAGCTACTCATTGTAACAGGTGTTCTCCAGGGACAGCAGGAATCAGTCCTCACTTATGGGCAACGTCCACACTGACGGAGCCCGCGCAGAACAATTTCCCAGCTTTCAAAGAAAGCCTTTGGGGATTGCTACCATGCATGCATGGTCCTCTTCCCACCCAAAGTTGCCATCTTGCTCAGTCAGGTCCCATAGCTAGAGCCCTAAGCAGCAGATGGCAAGGGAAGGATAAAAAAATTGCAACTCTTCAGGGGAGGTGGGAGTGTAGTGAGGACGGATTCCTGCTGTCCCTGGAGAACACCTGTTACAGGTGAGTAACTACACTTTCTCCAGGAACAAGCAGGAAGTCAGTCCTCACTTATGGGACTCCCCAGCTACAGGCTTTTGAACCTGTAAGCCAAAAACATCTCCGTGAGGCTTTGAGCAGAAGCCAATGTCCAAAGGAAGCCTGAGTCCTTGGGCCTTCGGGGCAAGCTCTCAGTAACCGCAGAAGGGTCGGATGGCAGGAGTTGCTTATACCCCGAACAGATTACGGAGTACAGCCTGGCTGAAGGCCCTGTCCCAGCGGGAATCCCTCTCCAGGCAGTAGTGCGAAGCGAAGGTATTCGCTGAAGAACAGGTCGCAGCCCAGCAGATGTCCATCAGAGGCACTGAGATCAGCAAAGCCATCAACACCGCCTTATTTATTATTATTTATTACATGCACTTATATACCAAGCTATTTTCCATCAGTGCAGTTTACATAGAACCAATTAAATACACATCTCAAAACAGTCGATTTGTGTTTACAATTAACAGGCGACAGAACTTGGAATAGACAACAAGGGGTAACTATTTACAACTGTACAGAAAGAGCTGGCTGAATGTCTGTTTGACGTGGTTAGTTTACTGATGAGGCATTTGGAGGTGCTGTCATCTAGGTAGTGCGCAAGGAAAAGGTGATATTTCAGAGCTTTCCTAAACTGCATTAAATTAGTGATTGCCCGTATACTGGGAGGGAGGCTGTTCCAGCATTTTGGTGCAGAGAATTTGAAAGCCCTGTTCACTGTTGTATGGCAGCACTTGGTTGTTTCTCTTGGGACTATTAGTTTATTGTCCTCAGGGGATCTTCTAGGTCTGTTCAGGGGGGTTATCTGAATGAGGTCTGCTAGGGCTGGTGGGGCGAGCCTTGGCACGGAAGCCATGCGCAGTGACCCAATGATCCTGCGGGGCACCCGCCTTTGCCTGGGTGAAGGCGATGCAGTCCGCCACCCAGATGGAAAGGGTGCGCTTGGTGACTGCAAGCCCCAGGTGGTTGGGATTGTAGGCAAATAGAAATTACACTTACCTGGTAAAGCACAGTTACTTACCTGTAACAGGTGATCTCTGGGAACAGCAGGAATAAGTCTTCACATATGGGTACGTTGGTACCGACGGAGCCTGCGCGGGAACGCTCCCCAGCTTCCCAAAAAGGAAAGCTTTTGGGAGCATCCCACAGCGCCTGCGCGCTGCCTTCCCGCCTTTCCAACTGCCTCTCTCCAGTTCAAGTTTCAGAGCTGAGACAAAGAGAGAGAGAGGGGAAAGGAAAGAGAGATAGAAGATACAACTCCTTGGGGAGGTGGGTGGGTTGTGAAGACTTATTCCTGCTGTTTCCAGAGATCACATGTTACAGGTAAGTAACTGTGCTATCTCCAGGAACAAGCAGGAATGAGTCTTCACATATGGGGACTCCCCAGCTAGAGATGCCAGGGAGATCCCCAGGGTTGTAGACCCTGAGAAGGGCCCTACCTCCCCCTTGGATCTCAGGCATCTAAACAGGGATGGAGAGTAGGAGTTGCTCAAGTATGGAACAGGTGTTTTAGGACAGCCTGACCAAACAAGGCATCCCGGCGGGAGTCCTTGTCCAAACAATAATGGGCCGTGAAGGTATGAACCGAGGCCCATGTGGCTGCCCGACAGATCTGGTCGATGGACACAGAATTTAGATGAGCCATAGAAGTTGCCATGGCCCTCACATTGTGAGCTGTGACATGGCCCTCCAGAGAAAGGTTCTTACTCTGGTAGGCGAAAGAGATACACTGGGCAATTCAAGTGGACAGTGTCCTCTTAGAGACTGGAAGTCCTAAATGAGAAGGATCAAAAGCATCAAAGAGTTGGGAAGACCTTCTATGTTGCTGAGTCCTTTGTAAGTAAAAGGCAAGAGCTCTTTTACAATCCAGGGTATGAAGATTCCTTTCTGCACTTGATGCATGAGGACCTGGAAAGAAGACAGGTAAATATACCTCTTGGTTCAGATGAAAAGGTGAGACCACTTTAGGCATAAAGTGTGGATTGGTCCTGAGGACTACCTTGTCATGATGAAACCTTGTATAAGATGGATTAGCCACCAAGGCCTGTAGCTCACTGATGCAGTGAGCTGATGTGACTGCAATGAGGAAAATAACCTTCCAGGAAAGAAATTTCAAGGAGGTGGTGGCTAAGGGTTCAAAAGGTGGCTTCATAAGCTGACCAAGAACCAGATATAAGTCCCATGCCACCGGAGGAGGCCTAATGGGAGGTTTAGTTAAAGTTAGGCCTCTCATAAATCTTGCAAAAAGAGGATGAGAGGAAATAGGTTGTCCACTGAGAGGCTTAAGGGATGCTGCAATAGCACTCAAATGGACTCTTACTGAATTCGTCTTAAGGCCTGTAATGGAGAGATGCAGGAGATATTCCAATAGAGAATTCAAAGGTAGTGCTAGAGGGTCAAGACCCTTCTCAGCACACCAAATGGAAAACCTTTTCCATTTAAAAGCATAGGAACGTCTAGTAGAAGGTTTTCTGGAAGCATGGAGGATATCCTTCACCTGCTGAGAAAGATTCCAACCTTGAAGGTCTAAGCCTTCAGCAACCAAGCCCTGAGATGAAGGGACTTGGGGTTTGGGTGCCACAAAGTTCCCTCCTCCTGGGACAGGAGGTCTGGAGCAGCTCCCAAGTCTAGGGAGGGAGCTTGAGAGAGATGCAGAAGTAGAGGGTACCACACTTGGCGTGGCCAGCGTGGAGCTATGAGGATCATAGATCCTTGATCCCTCTGGAGCTTGAACAGAGTCTTGGGAATTAAGGGAATGGGTGGAAAGGCATACCAGGAAGTCTTGATCCCAGTGAAAGAGGAAGGTATCCTTGGCCTGAACTCCCTGACACAGAATTCTGGAACAGAACCGGGGAAGTTTGGCATTCCACGGACTTGCAAAGAGGTCTATGTCCGGGGTTCCCCACTCTTGAAAGATTCTGAGTACCTGGTCCATGTGCAGGGACCATTTGTGTGGAAGCAGAACTCGACTGAGTCTGTCTGCCCAAGAGTTTTGGATTCCTGGAAGGTATACGGCCAGGAGATGGATTTGATGCTCTCTGGCGAAGGCCCACAATCTTAAAGTTTCGTTGCAAAGCGACAGAGAGCCAGTTCCTCCTTGCTTGTTTATGTAAAACATGGCTACCTGATTGTCCGTATGAATGAGGACTGTCTTGTGGCTGAGCAGGGTATGGAAGACCTTGAGAGCTAGAAAAACTGCTCGGAGCTCCAAGTGGTTGATATGTAGAGAGGTCTCCTGTGGAGACCAAGTGCCCTGAGTGGAGAGGTCTTGTAGATGAGCTCCCCAACCTATTGAGGAGGCATCTGTTGTGAGGGTTGCTTGGGGCAACAACTGTTGGAAGGGGGACCCCAGCAACAGATTTTGGGTGGACTTCCACCACTGGAGAGACCAAAAGAGGTGCCTTGAGGTTGCTATTTTGTCTGACAGACCCCCTGATGCCTGAGTCCACTGGGTGGACAAAGTCCATTGAGCTGCTCTCATGTGAAGGCGAGCATAGGGGACCACATGCACTGTGGATGCCATGTGGCCTAGCAGTTGTAGCATCTCCCGGGCAGTTAAATGGCTCTTTGACTGAATCAGGGAGGCTAACTGCACTAGGCGTAGGCAACGGGCCTGAGGAAGATAGGCCCTTGCAGTGGTAGTATCTAGCCAGGTCCCTATGAACTCTAGGGACTGAGTAGGGGTGAGCTGGGACTTTGGGAGGTTTACAAGTCCCAGATACTGCAGAATGCTCCTTGTGCAGTCCAGGGAAGTCTGGGCTCTGATTGAGATGGAGCTCGGATGAGCCAGTCGTCCAGGTATTGGAATACAAATATTCCCAGAGTGCGTAGAAATGCAGCTACTACTGCCATGCATTTGGTGAACACTCTTGGAGCAGAGGCCAGACCGAAAGGAAGCACCCTGTATTGGTAATGCTTCCCTTGGAAAAGGAAACGGAGGAACCTTCTGTGAGATGGATGGATGAGGACATGGGTGTGTACGCATCCTTGAGATCTAGAGAACAAAGCCAATCCTGACTCTGAAGGTATGGAAGGAGAGTGCCCAGAGAAAGCATCTTGAATTTCTCCTTGCATAGAAATTTGTTCAATTCTCTGAGATCTAATATGGGTCTGTAGCCCCCCGTTTTCTTTGGGATCAGAAAGTTGGGGGAGTAAAACCCTGACCCTTGTTGAAGAAGAGGTACTTCTTCTATTGCCCCTTGGGCAAGAAGGGCAGCTACCTCCTGACCTAGAAGGTCGAGGAGAGATGTTGGAGAATTGAAATGTCTCACCATGGTGTAAGGAGGAAGGTTGGAGAAATGAAGTTTGTACCCATCCCTTATGATGGAGAGGGTCCACTGCTCTGTTGTAATTTGCTCCCATCTGGGAGCAAAGTGAGCTAACCTTCCTGGAATGGTGAGAGGCTCTGGCTGTTTCAGAGCCAGAAAGGCTAAGTTCTCTAGCATCAAGTCAAAAGCCCTGAGGAGGCTGGGTCTGCTGAGTTGCAGCAGCCCCTGTAGACTTAGGCCTGGCCTGCTTAGGTTGCTGACGCTTAGCAGCAAAACGACCTGTAGATGATTGCTGGCCAGAAGCAGGATGGAATCTGCCTTTCTTGAGGAAAAAAGACTTCTTGAAAGGTTTTTTCTTGACAGGAATGGAGGTTGACTTTGAAAGTCTATCCAAAGCAGAATTTTCTGCATCCATTTGAGTGGCTTTTATTTGCCAATCTTTACCAAACAGGTTTTCTCCTGTACAAGGAAGATTTCCCAAGCCATCCTGGACCCAAGATTCTAGATCAGAAGCTTGGAGCCAAGCAATTCTGCGTGCAGCTATGGCAATGGCCGAAGCTCTACTGGCACCCTCAAAGGAGTCAAAAGCTGCACGGTTGGAAAACTTTGAAATATCTTGAGTATGCTTAAGCCAAATAAGAAATTCTTCCCTTTTATCCTCTGGAAGAAAAGGGAGGAAAGTGTGCAGCTTATCTGCAACTTCTTTCAGAAACATCCCCATATAAAGAGTTGATTCTGGCAATGAGCATACTGGCTTGGAAGATTTTCCTACCAAAAGCATCCAAGGTCCTGCATTCTCTTCCTGGAGGAGCAGAGGAGTGTCTTTTTGCACTCTATCTTTTTCATAGCTGACTCCACCACAATAGAATGGTGAGGAAGCTGTGTTTTATGAAAACCAGGACAAGGAGGGACACGGTACATGGTGTCCAACCTACGAGAATGAGGAGAGATAGTGAGAGGAGTCTCCCATAAGTCAATCATGTGATCATAAAGAATCTCATGAATTGGCAAGGTGACTGCCTCCTTAGGAGCCTTGGGATAACCTAAAATATCTAATTTTTTAGCTCTAGGCTCTGATTCAGAGGTTACTGAAATAGAAAGCCCTTTAGCCACTTCTCTTATGAAGTCTTGAAAGGACAAGTCTTCTGGAGGAGACATTCTTCTTTTTGGAGAAGGCGGCTCTTCAGGAAGGGCTATGGATACTTCAGCAGACGCCTCCGATGCATCAGAATCTTCGGAGAAATCAAAGTATCGACTGTCAGGGTGCTCTTTCAAAGCCCGATACGCGTACCGAGCCGTATCGACATCGGGCGTTATCGGTACCGGTTCAGTACCGATGGGCATCCCTAGGCAGGGAACCGCTGCAGTCGACACCATGGCCGATGTCGATGCAGTCGGTACCGGTACTGGCATTGGTGCTGGTACCTGGGCCGATACCGACAACGGAGTTTGTTGTGGTATCAGCGGCGTTGCAGCTTGAATGAAGGCCGTGATAGCCTGCTGCATGGATAGAACATTCTGATCCATCGATGCCATGAATGCCTGGAAATCGGTACCGGAAGGTTGTGCCGGTACCCCAGAGCATTCTAACAGGTGATCGGTCGAGGCCGTGCCATCAATGTCAACCTGTAACCCATAGGTGGAGCTTTGGAAGCCGGAACTTCCCGCCGGGGTAGTTTTGCCGGTGCAGGATCCTCGAGGGCAAGCCCGGAGGCATCTCGATGCTTGGAAGGAGATCTACCCTTCGAGGACCGGCTGGTTTTATGTTTGGTTACCTGAGATCCATGGGAGGAAGAAGCAGCCCTGGAAGACGTCGATGCCACTGAAGCTGCATCAGAGGGAAACAGAACATGGAGCTTGGCTGCTCGGTTCTGTAAACCTCGTTTGGACATCAAGGAGCAGGACGAACAATCCAAAATGGAGTGGTCAGGACCCAAACATTTGAGACACCATTCATGGGTGTCGGTAACAGAAATAGTACCGCTGCACTTAGTGCATTTTTTAAAACCGGAGGCTGGTTTTTCCATGAGGAAAAGTTTTCGTGAGGCCTAAGCCCCAAAAGAGGAAAAACACACTAAGTGAGGGAAAAATGTTCTTTTTTTTTTAAAGAAAAGACAGAAAGACCGGCGGTACCGGTCCGACGTCAGAGAAGGCAGATGCACGACTAAAGAAATAAAATAAAACAAAGAACTTCAGCGGTGACAGGAACACGACCTACTGGCTCCGCGGAAAAGAAGAACTGGAGAGAGGCGGGAAGGCAGCGCGCAGGCGCTGTGGGATGCTCCCAAAAGCTTTCCTTTTTGGGAAGCTGGGGAGCGTTCCCGCGCAGGCTCCGTCGGTACCGACGTACCCATATGTGAAGACTCATTCCTGCTTGTTCCTGGAGATTTGTCGTTCCTTGAGTGACGACAGTTTAGTCCTCTACTTCTGGGTTGTGCACCTCTTCCTGCAGCTAGGAGACTGGGCATGTCAAAGTAGTGACATCACTGGATATAGCCTGCTGGTATCTCCCATCAGCCTCCAGTGTACTATTGACAAAGCAAACTCAAAGGAACAACAAATAAGTAACTAAACCATAACTTTAAATAACCCCCCATTCCTCAACCGGAGGAGCCTTTTTAACCGTATCCGTCTTATATTTTCTTTTCTCTCTTTTTTTTTTTTTAACTTTACATTCATGTCCCCCCTATGCAAACACGTATCCTATACCACCACCTCATTTAAATAAGAGAAAAGAAAGAAAGAACAGAGTGGGGTACTCACTGCGATCTAGAAACTGAAAGGACCTGTCTACTCCTTGCGATTGATGCTCCACGCCGCCTGAAAATAAACTCTGAAGAAATCACACTCCTGGGCGGGAATGAGGACTAAACTGTCGTCACTCAAGGAACGACAATTACCAGGTAAGTGTAATTTCTATTTCCTTATCGTTCCTCCAGTTTAGTCCTCTACTTCTGGGATGTAACAGAGCAGTAATCATTGGGAGGGACCTATCCAGCCAACTCACCACACCTCCGACCCGGAACAGGCCTCCTTCACTGCCAAAACATTTAGGCAGTAGTGGTTACTGAGGAAATGAAGAGACGACCTGGAAGCTGCTCTACCAATACCCCCTGGTGGAATGACACAGTGATTCAGCCATATAGCCGCTTGTGCCCTGGTAGCAAGAGTCAGAACGCCCCCTGGAACCATACAACCTTGCCAGCAGAAAGCTGAGACAACCACCGCCTTAACCCAGTACGAAATGACCGCCTTCGCTGCTGCTTCCCCTTTGTGGGGACCTCCAACCAGCACACAAAAACAAAGAAACGAACATCGCACCTTGCATGTAATGTTTCCTATCGGTGTAAGCTACGAATAAAAACCTCCCCTTCCAGAAAAACCGAGAACTGGAAGAGAAACCAATAGGCTCAGGAGAAAAATCAGATACCACCTTTTGGAAGGACGACAGGACTGCTCGCAAACACCACCCTCTATCCAGAAAGGGTGAAAACGGTTCATTACATGACAACGCCTGAAACTCCGAAACTCGTCGCACCGAACAACGAGGTATCAAAGCCACTGTCTAACAGCAAATCCTTTACCGACGCCTGGAGTAAAGAATCAAAGGGCTCTTTAGCTAACGCCTCTAAGGCCCAATCGGGATCCCCCGGCGGCACCCGAACTCTCCTTGAGGAGCGCAGTTGGATCCCAACTTAAGGAAACGCTACACATCGATCCGAACACCCAGCGCTATTCCCTTCACAGAACCTCTACAGCCGGAAACAGTTGCCCGCTGGATCCTCTAAGGAACTGGCCGCTAGTGCCTTCAGACACTGTTCTGCAGAGAACTCAGACCAAGGATACAGACACCTTTGTCGCCCGGACTTGCAGCCGTGAACAGCAGCCTTCCAAAAGGCGCTAAGCATGGACCTACGTAGCAGAAGCAGCCTGCCTCCTTGCTCTCAACAAGGCGGCGAAGACTGCCGCAGAATAACCCTTCTACTTGAGCCCCTCCCATACAAAGGCCAAACCGTAGGCGGGCACCGATCCACCTGAGACATTCGTCAAGGACCTAGCCGCAGCAGAACGTCCGCTACCGACAACTTCTAGGAAAAGCCTGTCGAGTAGGCGAATGAGAAAAGCCTAGTACGGCCGTCTCGTCCAACCAGGCGCTACCAAAAGTACCTTTCTCCGAAAGCCTCGATACGCCAACTAGTTGCCCTATGAGAGCCCATGGGGAAAGGACAAGACAAAGACTTAATTGGGAGCTTACTGACCCTCGACTTGGACGAACCATCAGCTGCCCCATTCCTCCACCAGAGAGACCTCTGGGTGAACCCCAAGGAAGCCAATAATATTAGCTAGCGCTTCAATTAAGCCATAATGCACATTTGCCCCATAAAGCAAATCAGGCTCTAGTCGATTCAACTCCCTGATCCTTTCCTGTTCTAGGCGAGTAGACTGCCGTAAACACTGCGACCACCTGAAGCATGCTCTTGCCTCCCCAGTAGGGTGGTCCACTGCCATAGGGGAAAAAATAAAAGTAGGAATTTCTTTGCTCCCTGGCCTGATTCTGGTTCCATTTATGTAGAAAACAATGTGTGCAAAGTTTGAAGCCAATCAAATAATATTTAGGGGTGGCACAAGGTCCCTATCAGGCCCCTGGATCCCCCCCAGGGTTCGTCAGACCACTGGGTATTATCCACTCATAGATGGGGGTATCATGCTTGCCAAGCACTCAATGTGGTCCAGATGCTAGTAAGGACTTTGACGATGTGGGGAACATCTTACGGTGTTGCGAGACAACACCCAGAAGGAACTGGAGTTGCTCTTCTTTTGTGGTGTGTCGGCCGTTGAACTCCTCAATGAGTTTGACTCCTCGCTCAGCCACATCATTGATCACTGGAAGATTTTTTACTTTCTTCAGACCATCTTTGAATGATGCATTCTCTTCCCAGTCTTCTGGGTCTGTATTAAGAAAATCACTGTTGATGTCGAGGTGTTTCAGGAAACGGATTGACTTGCGAGTTGCAAAAGATTCAAGTGGTGGAATCATGGAACTTTTCAATTCGACCCGCTTTGGGGGATCTTCGTCTTCGTCATCATCCTCATCGCTTTCATCTGATTCTGCCGGGATCATGGCCGACACTATGGCCCGCTTTGTCGGTGCTGAAACAGCTTCATCGAACAGTGACAGTGTCACAAGCTCCTCTGACACATACCACAGATGCTGTTGCAGTTTGTCTCTGGCCGCTCTTCCAACACGGTCATTGTGGTAAGAGTGTAGTTTCTTCAGCATCTCCAAATCTGTTTGAGGAGCAACTGCGGCATCAGGGGCAGAAAACCAGGCTTCCACATGAATCAGGATGGAGAAAATGCTCACATCACGAACACAGGACTCCTCCCGTTGGGTAAGATCTTTGAGTTGTCCTCGGAACATCCAAATCTTGAGACAGTACAAGACTTTTGCCATTCATCTAGCATGATGGAAAGCTCCGGGTTTCTTGAAATTGAAACTAGGAAGATTCCCTCCAAGGCAGACAATCGTTAACTCCAAGAATTCCAGGTAATCATCTCGGTGATTGCCCTGTGCCAACTTGGATTCCGCAAACTTCATGATGCGATCCCTGTCAGGTTGCAGTACCTCCAAGTCTTTTCCAGTTTGATAGTTGGACTTGTCAAGGGAGCCCCAATTCTTTTGGAAACGGCGAAAGAGTTGGACATCGGGACCCGATGAAGCTCCAGAGCATGTAGAGAATACTGCACCAAGAATTATTTCGTAAATGTAATGGCGGCATGCCAAATGAAGGACTGTGCGACGGAGTCTCTGTTCTAGAAGAATGCACGCTCCTGATTGACGTCCCATGTTCGATGCAGTTGTATCAAAGCAGAAGCCTGCAACCTTTTCATCCAAACACCATTCCTGTAACAGTTCATAAACTGCTGCAGCTTGATTCTCGCCCGTTCCTGATGTCAGTTTTGGTATACCAAGAAGTTGTGTTTCTCCAGTGGAGACAGCCGTTATCAAAACTGGAAGGCGGTCAACGGATGTGGTTGAACAGAGGAGAGATGGCAATAACTTGCTATCCCAATGCACAATGCATGTTTTGCCTTCAGCTTTGAATGCGTTGTGCAGGTCCGTCCATTGTTGCTGACGGTGCTTTTCTCTATGGCGCTTGACGCTGGAGCGGCTGATATTGAGCTCCCCAGGATAATGTCCCAGACTTCTGGCGGTTTCAGCTACCACAAACAGAGCATTGCAATCCGTTGTCCCTGTCCGATCCAGGGCTGCTGTAAGCTCTGGGGTCCAGACATTGTTAGGTCGAAACTGCTTCGTTTGTGGAGTTGCTTTCTTCTGTCCGTTATCTGAATCTGCAGATGTCGCGAGTCTTCACCGGACTCTGCTGAGGAAGAAGATCCTTCCAGCGGAACTTGGCTTGTAGTTGCATCGGCTTCGGCAACATGTTTTTGTCTGTGCCTTTTCAGTTCTTCTTCTCGCTGTTGCAATCTTGCTTCCATGTTGGCCAGTTTCTTGTCCATCGCGCACATTGAGCCGCGGCGCCCTGGTTCTCGTTGCGCTATTAAGAATTCTTTGTCTTCTTGAATATGAATTAAAGACATTGCATTGGCATGCGCCACATCAAATAGGTTTTTCATTGCAACCTGAAATTCTTTTTCATTTGCCTCTTGTTTCCCTCCTCTCCCTTTGTTTTTCTTCAAAAGTTTCCACTGATTGAACAATTTCTTTACTTTTTCTTGAATTTTGTCATTTCTTTGAACAGGAAGCCTGGCCTTTTCCCAGTAAGCTTCTACTTCACTTGTTACAATAGATGCACTTTCACTAACGCTTTTGTTTAATGTCATATGGTGATGTAAAAATACACTTAACACTTGCTCCTTGCTGGGGAGCATGGCCCCCAGAATTGTGGTGGACATTTCTTCAATGAGATAAAAACCACGTTTTTTCGCCATCTGAAAAGAATAAAGATACAAAGATAATAGTACAATGTCTTTGCCACCTCTCAGAGACGAGATGAGTTCAAATATGACGCAATCAAATGTAATCAGCGTGAAACTGAGTGGATGATACAAGATGATGCAACATGCTCCCAGGGGGAAATCAAGACTTGTTGAGCCACCCCTAAATATTATTTGATTGGCTTCAAACTTTGTACACAGTGTTTTCTACCTAAATGGAACCAGAATCAGGCCAGGGAGCAAAGGAATTCAGGAATTCATTTTTATGGACCACCCTACTCCCCAGGCTCCAAAAATGGGAGCTTGTAAGGCCAGAGCATTACCCCCAACGATCGCTTCAGTGAACCATCTACTTTCCTATCTTGCGATAAAGAAGATTGCTAGAGCTCTGTTCCATACAGCGAGTCCACACCCCCTGGTAGTGCAAGGTGTGCACCCACCCACGTAGTACCCAGGCCTGCCCTGCTTAGCCTCAAAATGTCAATCAAGAACAGGCGAATTCAGGACAGCTGAATACTTTAATGTATTTATTTATTTATTTTTTACAAAGACACCTCTAAACCAAAAATTCCTTCAGCATATTTTGAGACGCTCTTTCCGTGCCAACAATATGAAGTAGAAAGAACTCCTAAACACAGGCATACTAATCCACGGCCTTCCTGCTAGAGTAACGCCCCATTCCGTCTGACTGCACAAAGATGGACTTTATATTTTAAGTTCAACGAGCACCTGGTGATATGAAATACAGCTCTCATTCCGCAGTGGCAACTGAGTCAGCAATGAAGAAGCCGAGAAACTGCAGACAAGTTCCCATTATACCACCTGGTAAAGACTCCACTTTTTAGACCACTGAAGCAAAAAAGCATGCGAGAGTGCCTTGTGTCCTGCCAGCAGCTGATGGAATTGAAGGGATTCAGTGTATGCAGGGCATTTTCCAGAGAATGCAAGGCCCCTCATCCAGGCTGACCCCACATTCAGAGTCTAAACCGGCAGTCACCTTGGCTGATGCCGATCAGCCCGGAAGCCATCTTGTAAGCCCAGCATATGAAGTATGCCTACTAGAGTCTGAGCCGCTGCCATTGCTGCTAGATCAATGCCTGGCTGCGTGCTTCTGGCCCCCCATTAAGGCATTCGCTGAACACTAGCAGAGACTCTCCGTACTGGAGAACCGCTGATAAATGGAATGGGAGCATAGATAGCTTCAAAGGCCAGAGTTCTATTTTGCAAACACTCTCCGCTGAGCTGCCTTTTCCATATGTAAAATTAAACCACATATAGCCAAAATTAAGACATTACAAATCTACCGTAAAATCTTATAATTTGGGCAAAGTCAAACTAAACGGGAACATTTTCCATTAAGAAACCACACAACTATAAAATCCTTCCCATGACATAATGCTTATGGCAGAGCATTCCACATCTGTGGACTGGCCATGGCGCTCACCCAAGCACCTGTTACAACTGTCCAAGAGAGTTATCACCATAATTCCTTTTGACTTGAATATGTTTACAGCGGAACATAGCGCTATATCACAGCAGCTAAGCCAAAATATTATCCTGCCATATAAACCGACTAACGCTTTACAGGACCCTCCATGGATAGTGGAAGGAGATTCTGGTAAATCAACATAGCTATGCCCCTTTTTCTTTGCTTTTTCTTTTTTTTTTTTTTTTTTTTAAAGTATAGGACTCCAAAAACCAAGTTTCCGCCAACTCCAATGAAATCAAAGCAGATCAGCTAAAATTACCCGAACTGCTACTATAGCTTTGCAAGAAGCTACCAGCCCCCGCTGCACCCAGTTGTCCTCCCCCCCCAATCCTGGGGGATTCTGCATTGCAGGAGGCGTTGCCCACCCCCTGCCAGCCTACTGCATCTGCCAGGGAGCTGAAGAGCAAAATAGAAAGTAGAACCTCTGGAAGCAAACAGTATCCCGTCCCTGGGATTCAGGCGCAAAAGGTAAAAATCAAAAGTAAAACCAACAGTGTTAGCTAAAAACGAACAAGGCTATCTCTCACGAAAGAGAGTTTCTTTTTCTTTTTGAAATCCCACCGAAGTCTGTGGGACCCAAGCTTTCGAACACAGCCCCTGACGCTGTGCATTAACCACAACCAGAGAAATGAAATGAAATGAAACCCTGCTCTAGTAATAGATGAGAATTTCCTGGGAAGGGCCTGCTAAGTGTTGCTATGAAACACACAAGCACCTCCCCAGGCCTTCCTGCAGTCAGAGAAATAGCAGTGGAATACACCGACCACCTTGCAAATGGAGGTCTTAGAGGTTGTTGCCTGTGTGAACCTGATGAGTAATATGATTTTGTATAGTACCCCCCCCCCCAAGGATGGGGGCACTGAGTACTATATGTGATTCATGAGCAGCGCTGTCATTCGGTGGCCTTTAGGGCAGCAGAGCCCGACCAATGATACAGAAATTAAGAGCTTTAAATCTTGGTCATATAAACTGGATTCTCAGACCTTACATCACATCACCGAGGCTCTGTGGTGATTTCTTTCCTGACCTGCAGATAATGGCTGCATACCCACAGTCATAGAAAGGCACTACTGAGTGTACCAGCTGCCCTCTGGTGGCCATAGACTGTAGCACAGGCACTTCCTGGTTGACAGTTTAACTGCCAGTCTATTTTTTTTTTTTTTATATCCTAAGGTTTCCTAAACCTGTCCCTGTGAATTTTGGGCAACTTTCACTATAGAATACATAAAAGCACACTTCTAGGCTTTCACTCCAGCCAACTACAAGTTAGGGCTCTGCCCTTGAACCTAAAAGCTGGAAATTTGCCTAATATCCTGGGCCTTAATAGATGCTCCTCAGAGACATGATTAGGAGGGAAAGACCATGTGATATCAGGGATCAATGCCAAAACTGCTGTCCTGTTTTTAAGTTTATTCTTATTTATTCTATAAAGAGGATTGACAACAGTCCCCCTTAATGCTGAGGAACCCCCTGAGCCTCAAAAAAAAACCCTACAAACAAAAGAAAGAAACAAACACTAGGCCCAAAAATCTAGCTATTCTGCTTGTTGATTTCCTCACACAGGCAGCTCACTGCAACTCTCGCCATGCGGTCCAAATACCTAGAGAGGAAAAGGCCGCCCCTTCGCCAATGAATTTTGGCGCCAAGAACAACAGCCGCTGCAAAAATGAGGCCTCAGCAGACTGACAGAGCCCGAAGGACTTACCTGCAGGGCCAAAAGCCACAAAGCCTGCTCCTACCTCCTTGAATTCATCCGATCCTCAAGCCACGCTGACGCGCCTGGCAGCTGCGGCGAGGATCGCTCAGCCGGTTCCACAGAGTAAAATTAAAATCCTGCAGCAACGGAGAGGCTCCGTCTCACACAGCTTCAGTGTGGCTGTATGGGTCCCGGGAGCTCTCTCCCGTACTGTCCAGGGAGAGAGATCCGCACCGGCAAATGCCTGCAGCAAGTGAAAATAACTGACAAGGAGGGAAGGCGAGAACTTCTACTAATTTAAAAAGAGCCAGGCTCAAATTTAAAATTACTGTAAATTAGGAAATTTGCTCCTAACTAAAGGGAACTAATCCCCGATTGCCAATTAACCAAAGGTAACTGAATTAAAAGTAAAATTAAAAGTAAATTAAAGGTAAAAATCAAAAGTAAAATCAGAATAGAATTTGTCACACTAAATGCTCCTTATCTGTTCCCCCCAAGTGAGCCCAGAATCTAGGCTCACTACGTCCTCCTGCTGCAAGGAGACTGGACACACTGGAGGCTGATGGGAGATACCAGCAGGCTATATCCAGTGATGTCACGACTTTGACATGCCCAGTCTCCTAGCTGCAGGAAGAGGTGCACAACCCAGAAGTAGAGGACTAAACTGAAGGAACGATAAGGAATGAAGAGTCGGTCGGACCTGCGATGACCCTGGGTGTGCTGCAGGTAAAAGGCGAGAGCCCTTTTGCAGTCGAGTGTATGCAGGACCTCCAATGCCCGGTCGGTGTGAGGTCTTGGGAAGAAAGTCAGCAAGACTACCTCTTGGTTGAGGTAGAAATCCGAGACAACCTTCAGTAGGAACTTGGGGTGTGTGCGAAGGACCACCCTGTTCCTGTAAAACCTAGTGTAGGGAGCTTCTGCCATGAAGGCTTGAAGTTCACTGAATCGCTGTGCTGAGATCAGTGCCTCCAGGAAAACCACCTTCCAGGAGAGGTGCTGGAGTGAACATGTCGCCATCGGCTCGAAGGGCGGCCTTATCAGCTGCATGAGCACAATGTTCAGGTCCCATGCTGCCGGTGGAGGCCGGATAGGGGATATGGAAAGCAAGAGGCCCCGCATAAAGCGGGAGACCAGAGGCTGGCCCGAGAAGGGTTGACCCTCGACGGGGAAGTGGTTGGCTGAGATGACACTTAGGTGAATCCTGACCGAGTTGGACTTCAGCCCCACCTGCGAGAGGTGGAGGAGGTACCGTCACATTTCTTGAAGCCGGTGGCCATGGGGGCAAAAAGAGCCCCTGTGAGGTCGAAAACCCTTGAGGCCAGTGTTTGAAGAAAAAAGGGCATGAAAAGGACCCAAAAGGGAAAACACTAAAAAGAGTGAAAAAGGGAATCCCCTAGCCCACAGCCAGAGCAGTGGAAGAGGACTGGTGCTACCGGAAAAGAGGCCAGAAAACCAAAGACAAAAAAACTTTTTCCCGAGGGACAAGCGTCCAAAGGGCTCCATGGAAAAAGGTAGACTGAGCAAGATGGCACCTTTAGGTGGGAAGAGGACCACGCATGCGTGGTAGCTATCCCAAAGGCTTTCTTTGAAAGCTGGGGAATTGCTCCACACGGGCTCAGTCAGTGCCGACGTCACCCATAAGCGAGGACTGACTTCCTGCTTGTTCCTGGAGAATCATAGTGCTGTTTTTTGTTTTTTTTTTAGTGCGAGTGTATATTTTTCTATCCAAAATAAGCCTAATATATCACCACAGGACTATCTATCCTGGCTCATTACCAGAGGGTCCCACCAAAACTGCACGCAAGGAATAGCAGAATTTCCCCCTCGGCATAAATGAGCATAACATAACAATATATCTTGTCTTTTTGTTTGCCAATACTCCCCACAGATCTATAATGAGGAAGGACAGCAAGTGTGAGGAAGGACAGCAAGTGAGCACTGCTTCATGATGGTGACAGAAAGCATAGGCCCCCAAATAAGTGAAACAAGGCCCAGTACAACATCAACCTATCCACAGGCTGAGGCTGTCCTGCAGTGGCCCAGAAAAGCTGCCTGGAAAGTACTGACCAGAATGATTGTGGTTTTAGTACAAAGTATTCCAAGCAGAAAGAGCAAAGTCTCTACATTCAAATAAACAGAGACCAATCAAATACACCTGAAGTAGTCAACATTTTATTTTATTTTTATTTTTCATTTAAAAACAAAAATGAGTGAATATTCTATTTTCTTTCCAAACCTCTGACTGCCTCTCTGTCCTGATTCTTCACTTGTGAGGGACAGAAGATGGTGAAATTTCACTTACTATTAATTTCCTTTCCTGGAATCCTACTAGACTAGTCCAGACTAGTGGGTTAACTCCCCCTACCAGCAGATGATGGAGACAAACATCCAGAGCTTAGTAACATCAGCATTGGTAGTTAACCTTGGATCCCTTATGGGTCAGCTTCAGTATGCCACTGCTAAAGTTTAAGGACTTCAGAACATCAGAGAAAAGACAGCCCAAAAAAAAGACCAAAACCAGTCAATTGGCCCACAGCGCCTTACATATCAAAAAGACAACATGCAAACTATATATACTATGTACAAGGCCGTCAGAGAAGTACCAGGTAGAAAACAGCCAAAGGCATGACAGCAAAATGCCGGAAGGCTCATTCTGTTAAGTGAACGGGTCCTGGACCTGTTTAACAGGATTCTAGGAAAGGAAATTAACGGTAAGTGAAATTTCACCTTCCAATTCATCCTGCTGGACCAGTCCAGACTAGTGGGAAGTACCCAAGCTACTCTCCCCCCCCTATGGATGGGAAGACACAGCCACTGCCAATAAAGTGGCTCCGAAGCAAGCTGCTTCCCAAGCTTTGACATCCAAGTGGCAATGTTGAACAAAAGTAGATAGGGAGGGGACCAGATGGCCACCCTGCAAATGTCAACTGGTGCCACCCACAACTGCTCAGCCCATGATGCTGCTTGAGCACACGTAGAATAGGCCCATAGCCCATGGAAACTGGTTTGTGTAGAAAGGGACTTGAAATGGGGTACCAGGACCCTCTGAAAGGATTAATATGAAGATTTGCTTGGAACTCACTAGCAGCCTGAAGAGAGACATGTATAGAAGCCAAGGTTGTATTTTGCAGCAGCAGTTTGACCTAAACAGTAGTTTAAGGGTGTGCGTCCTACATGTGTAAGGCCTGAACTCTACCATGTAGCACCAGCTACTCTTTAAAGAACTTTTACACTTAAGATCCAGATTGCTTGTATACAGGAGACTTATCTTCTGTCATGAGATTAGAGTGTCATGGTAAATTTAAACATATGGTTTGCTTCCAATAAGACTGGGAAGAAGGTGGGAAGAGTTGCAGATCCTCCTGTCCACCAGTCTCTCACTAAAATGTTGCGAGTGCTTGCATGACAGAGGGTGGCTTTATATTTATAGAAGTTGAGTTGGGGGGCTGTGTACATACCAAATGTGTATCTACGCCCCCAGCACAGACCAAGGTGGCTTTTTTGACCAGGTGGCCCAGGAGATGGATTTGTGGAGGGTACTTATAGGTTGGTGGGGATTTAAACTTAGCACTTAACCCTCTTATGGATACCTCCCACGGGGTTAGCTCAGGAGGTACTCCCAACCCACCAGGGCTTGAGAGCCTGAACTGGTTATTTGACCTGTGTGATGTGTAGAGAGATGCACTTGGGGGGAAATGGGACTATATATTCTATTCTAGCATACATACCCCCTTTTCCTATTGTAGTTGATACGGGAAAAGGGAGCATGTAAGGAGCTCATGGGGTCCTGTCCTGCATTGCCACATAGCCGATCATATGTGACTACATCATGTGCCTGTTTAGCTGGGGTTGGATATACCCAAGGTGTTGGGGGCAAGAGGGGTATGGAGACTAAATGACTCATTGCTGGAGGATGAGGCAATTTGTAGGAAGATCCGAGTGGTTCTCCAATTCTACTTAGATTCGAATGACATTGGTGCCTGCTCAGATGGTATACTGTGGGACTATCTTAAGATTGTTTTTCCAGGGCACGATTAGTATTGAGGTCTATAAGAAGTGGGAGAAGTTGCATGAAACAGAGGAGTTACACCAGGAGATTGTGGTGAGTGAAGCAGTGCAAAAACAAGGTGGTCAGGATCCCACACTGACATTGTGCTTGGTAGAGTTGCATAGGCGCTTGCAGGAGCTACAGCAGGTTGTACAGCAGGCTGATATCTGCCGTGATCTTGAGAGATGGAGGGCCAGGAACATTTTGAATTTGGCAATAAAGCTGGGCGGCTGTTGACTTTCAAGCTCAGGAAGGCCCGAACTTGGAACTGGATTTAGAAGATTAATAAGAAGGTATAGAGACTACAGAGCAGGGGGGAAATTCAGCAACGCTTTAAGGAATTTTACCAAGAGTTACATACTCTGGAGCAGAGGGCTTCAGAGAATTGGATACAAGAATATCTGGCCAACTGAGAGCTCCCTAGTCTAGTGGAGGAGGGCCATCTGCTGGGGCAGCCCATCACAGCAGTGGAGATTCAGCAGGTCATTAGGGTCCTATCAAGGCCTAGATGGATTCACAAAACCTACGACAGTTTCTTTTGGACCTGACCATGCCACCCTCCATGAGAGAGGTGGGAATAACGATTTAGTTGAAGGAGGGTAAAGATCCTGGGGAAAGGAGGGGCTCTTCCGAAGGGATGGGCTTCACTTTAACTGGGATGGAACCAGGCTGCTGGCATTAACCTTTGAAAAGGAGATAGAGCAGCTTTTAAACTAGATAATAGGGGAAAGCCGACAGACGCCCAAGAGCGCATGGTTTGGAAGAATGTATCCTTGAAGCACACTACCAAAAGCAGAGAGGTTCCAAAAAAGAGTATAGCCCAAATGCCCTCGCGTATGGAGCATACAGAGCTTAAAGATCCCAAATTACCCATGCCTACCAATAGCCAGATTAATATGAATAAAATACATTCTCTAGAATGCTTGTATACAAATGCTAGAAGTCTAAAAAATAAGATGGGCGAGTTAGAATATATAGCACTAAATGAGAGGTTAGATATGATAGGAATATCAGAGACATGGTGGAAGGAGGACAATCAGTGATACCTGGGTACAAACTATATCGTAATGATAGAGCTGGGTACAAACTATATCGTAATGATAGAGCTGATCAAATTGGTGGAGGGGTTGCGCTCTATGTTAGAGAGGGCATTGAGTCAGAAAGGATTAAAGTTTTGTAGGAAACAAAATTTGCTGCAGAATCTCTATGGATTGAAATTCCATGTAAAAAGGGGAATGCGATGACAGTGGGGGTATACTATCGACTGCCTGGCCATAATGAACAAATGGATGATGAAATGCTCACAGAAATAAAGGAAGCTAACAAAAGTTACAGTGCAGTAATAATAATGGGCGATTTCAATTACCCCGGTATCGACTGGGTCAATGTCACAGCAGGACATGCTAGGGAGATAAAGTTCCTAGATAAAATAAATGACTGCTTCTTGGAGCAGCAGCTGGTTCATGAACCGACCAGAGGGGAAGCCATATTAGACCTAGTCCTTAGTGGAACACCAGATCTAGTGCAAGAGAGAAGGGTGTTGGGGCCACTTGGCAATAGTGATCATAGCATGATCGCATTTGATTTAATTAGTGGAGGAGGGATAGTAAGGAAATCCACAGTACTACCTTTTAACTTTCGAAAGGGAGACTATGATAAAATGAGGAAATTAGTTAAGAAAAAAATAAAAGGAGCAGTTGCAAAGGTTAAAAGACTTACATCAAGCTTGGGTGGGGTTGAAAAATACTATCTTGGAAGTCCAGACCAGCTGTATTCCACACTTTAAGAAAAGTGGAAGGAAGTCCAAAAAACTGCCAGCATGGTTTAAAGGTGAGGTCAGAGAGGCTGTTGCCAAAAAAGCATCTTTCAGGAAATGGAAAAAAGAGCCAAATGACGAAACCTGGAAATAGCACAAGCACTGGCAAGTCAAATGCAAGGCATTGATAAGGCAGGCAAAGGGAGAATTTGAGAAGAAGCTTGCTGTGGAAGCAAAAACGTGAAATAAAGACTTTTTCAAGTACATTCGTAGCAAAAAACCTGAGAGAGTGTCAGTTGGTCCATTAGATGATACGAGGGGTTAAAGGGGCACTAAGAGGCGACAAGACAATAGCGGAGAGACTAATGACTTCTTTGCTTCGATATTTACTGAGGAAGATGTAGGGATGTTACCCATGACTGAAGTGGTATTTAAAGGTGCGGAAGAATTGAAGGAAATATCGATACATCAGGAAGATGTATTACAACTATTAGATAAACTGAAGAGTAGCAAATCACCTGGGCTGGATGGTATACATCCAAGGGTGTTGAAAGAACTAAAATATGAGATTGCAGACCTATTAGTAATATGTGAACTTTTAGTAAAATTGTCTGTAATACCTGAAGATTGGAGGATCGCCAATTTTTAAAAAGGGTTCCAGGGGTGATCCGGGAAACTACAGACCGGTGAGCCTGATATCAGTAACGGGAAAATGGTAGAAACCATCACAAAGAACAAATTTACTCAGCATGTAGATAGTCATGGCCTAATGGGAGACAGCCAACATGGCTTTAGACAAGGAAGATCTTGTCTTACTAATCTGTTATGTTTTTCTGAAGGTGTGAATAAACAGGTGGACAAAGGTGAGTCGGTTAATATAGTGTATCTGGACTTTCAAAAAGCCTTTGACAAGGTCCCTCATCAGAGATTTTTGGCAAAACCAGAGTCATGGGATAGGAGGCAGTGTACTATTGTGGATCAGGAACTGGTTAAAAGATAGAAAGCAGAGGGTAGGCCAAAATGGCCAATTTTCCCAATGGAGAAAGGTGAATAGTGGTGTACCCCAGGGTTCTGTGCTGGGTCCGCTGCTTTTTGACATATTCATAAATGACCTGGAAAAGGGAACAATTAGAGAGGTTATCAAATTTGCAAATGACACAAAGCTATTTAAAGTTGTTAAAACCCAAGAGGACTGTGGAAAATTGCAAGAGTATCTTGATAAATTGGAAGACTGGGCATCAAAATGGCAGATGAAATTTAATGTGGACAAGTGCAAAGTTATGCACCTAGGGAAGAACCCCCCAAACTATGGTTACACGATGCAAGGTTCCACATTAGGAACCACCACCCAGGAAAAAGATTTAGGCATCATTGTGGATAACATGTTAAAACCCTCAGCCCAGTGTGCAGCAGTGGCCAAGAGAGCAAATAGAATACTAGATATCATAAGGAAAGGAATGGAAAATAAAACAAGGATATTATAATGCCTCTATATCGTTCTATGGTGAGACTGCACCTTGAATATTGTGTGCAATTCTGGTCGCCGTATCTTAAAAAGGATATAGTGTTATTAGAAAAGGTTCAGAGAAGAGCCACCAAAATGGTAAAGGGGATGGAAGGATACTCCTATGAAGACAGACTAAAAAGGTTAGGGCTCTTTAACCTGGAAAAGAGACGGCTGAGGGGAGATATGATAGAAGTCTATAAATTAATGAACAGAGTGGAACGGGTAAACGTAGATCAATTGTTTACCTTATCAGAATATAGAAAGACTAGAGGACATGCAATGAAGCTACAGGGTAAGCTATTTAAGACTAATAAAAGAAAATATTTTTTCACTCAACATGTAATCAAACTCTGGACTTTGTTACCGGAGGATGTAGTAAAGGCTGTTAGTGTAGCTGGGTTTAAAAAAAGGTTTGGACAAGTTCCTGGAGGAAAGGTCCATAAACCATTAAGAAGGGACCCAGGATATCAATGCTTGACCCAGTACAAGCATTGTGGAACCTGTGTCTTTTGGGGAAACTGCTAGGTACGTATGACTTAGATTGGCCACTGTTGGAAACTGGATACTGGGCTTGATGGACCTTGGTCTGACCCAGTATGGCATATCTTATGTTCTTATGATCCCATATAATGTGGTTCCTACCGTCCAATCTCTCTCCTGGGGATAGACTTAATCAATCTGGTTTTGTCTCTGGGAGACAGTGTGCAGATAATGTACATAAGATTTTGAACCTCATGGTATTAGGGGAGGGGGGGGGGGTCCTTCAGCAGTCCTGTTGTCTGTCAGTGCTGAAAAGGCATTTGACAGGGTTTATTGGCCATGCTTGTTTCAGGTGCTGGTAGCAATTGGGGGGCCTTTTAAGAAATGGATTCAGGTCCTCTATCATCGCCCTGTGGTGCAGGTTAAAGTTAACGGAGAGTATTCTTCTGCATTGGAGCTTCAGAGGTGGACGAGATAGGGCTGTCCTCTATCCCTTTTACTGTTTGCACTTGCAATGGAACATAACATAAGATATGCCATACTGGGTGAGACCAAGGTCCATCAAGCCCGGTATCCTGTTTCCAACAGTGGCCAATCTGCAGGTTTGAGCCCAGGAGGATATAAGCAGCATTCAAGGAGGTGATGCCCAGTTTAAACTTTCTCTGTTTTCTGATGATGATCTCTTCATGGTCACTGACCCTACTCTTTCCCTTGAGAGTTGTGCGAGAAGAATTTGACAGGAAGATGAACATGGGAAATCCAAAATTCTTGATCTGTTCCCGTTTCCCCTAGAGTGGCACAACACTTCAACAAGATCTTCCTTTTAAATGGGCTTCCTCATACATTAGATACCTTGGGTTAAATCTTCCTGTGGACAGCTCTAAACCTTTCTCCCTGAACTTTGACCCTCTTTGGAGAGGGCTGGTTTTCAATCTGCAGCAATGGAACAAGTTAAGTCTGTCTTGACTTGGGAAAATGAATAGCATCAAAATGATGGTTGTGCCTAGATTTCTTTACCTTTTTACAGCTTTGCCTATTGAGATTCCTGAGCGGTATTTTTTGAAAAGGCAACAGAGGTTGGAGGCCCTTTATCTGGGGTTATAAGCAGCCCAGGGTGGCTGGTATGACTGTGTATGGGTCCCGCGTTGAGGGTTGTTTGGGGGGTTCCTGATATCAGGTGCTATTATGATGCGTCCCTAATTCGGGCAGCTGTGACGTGGTGCATTAGCTCTTGGAAAGAATGGATACAGACTGAGCAGGCAGCAGTTGGGGCTTTCCCCTTGTGGTATGTCTTATGAGATGGAGGGGGGTCACTTGGGAAACTGTTAAGAAGGCAATCACAGTGGGTGCGGTTTACAGTTTGGGTGTGGGAGGGTAGACAAAGGAAGTTGTATGGAGATCGGAAGATCTTCCAGCTTTCCCCACTTTGTTATAATTTGATATTTCTTCCAGGTCTGTTGAATCCGGCCTATAAGCATTGGGAGGCTTTGAGCCTTCGGACTGTGGGAGGGGGGGAACGGCACCTATTTGCTGCACTCAAACAAGACCTCCATTTGTTGGAACAGGATCGATTTCAATATTATTAAGTGTGTCATTTTATGAAACAGCAGTCCCACATTTGGGGGAGTGAGGTGTCTGTGGTTCTGGAACCAGAGTTTGCAGGTCAGTCCATGAAAAAGTGCCTCTCTCGGTGTATAAGGGGTTGGGTGATTGAACACACACCCCCCCCCCCCCAAGACCTTACACCAGCAGCAATGGGAGGGTGACAACCTTGGGGTGACCTGGTCCACCCAGGAGCGAGGCCTAATGATTCAGTGGCTTTAGAAAGGCCTTAAAGGCAACTCAGTTGACAGAGCATAATTACAAGATATATTATACCCCCCATAAGATGGGTGATGGTATGTGTTAACGGGCTTGCGGGGACAGGGGGACTTTTAAGCATATATGGTGGGATTGTCCCCACATACAGGCTATTGGGCTGGGGTGTTTGGCTTGTTGTCACAGGTGCTGCGTCAGGAGGTTGTGCCCTCCCCACAGCTTGCTTTATTGAATGAATTTATTTATTTAGCAGTTTTTCTATACCGCTGTATCTCCAATTCTAAGCCGTTTACATAAGGATGGCCAACAGGACTTTATAAAATACCTTATTACATAATAAATGGTAAATGAGCTAACAGCAGAACACTAACATTGAAATTACAATACGTTCTTAAAGTTACATGCATATCAATTAGGAGAGGGTGAAAGGAGAGGATGGGGTGAATTTGCTTAGGATGTGAAAGGTCTATTCAGTACGAGCGGTTATGCTGGGCCTGTGAAGTGTCCAAGGATTTGTGGGTATGGGAGCTAGACTAGACCCACTACCTCCTGATTGCAGCAAGGACTCTCCCTGGCGCAGTGTTGGTGGAGAGTTTGAGTTGGTGACTTGAAAACATCACTACTTGTGTATGGTGTGGCCAAACTTACTGCTATGAGACAGCAGCGAGTGGCTCAATTTTGTGAGTTGTGGGAGCTCCTTGAATCCTGGTGTCATGCTGAGGGACTTGGGGAGGGGGGAGATGTCAGAGGGGGGTAGTGGTGGGTGGCAGTGGTGGCCCCTAGGATCTTTAGGTTTGCGGGGGGGAGGGGGTTAGAGGGTGCAGGGTGCTGTTTAGGGTTGGAGTTAGAGGTGGTCATGCGATTGTTCTGCTGCCATTCCCAGGGGGAAGGAGGGTTGGGATGTTTGGGATTTTGTTTGTGGAAAAACATTGAGCTGTAATAGTTTGGCTCATGAGCTATACATTTGTATTTGTTGTTTTCAGTGTAGTCAATAAATTTTAAAATGGGGGGAAAAAAAAAAAAAAAAAAGAAGATAAACCACAGTAGTGGAACTGTCGGACAAGACACAGCTAGCTTGGTCCTGGAGGAGAGGCTGAAAGGCTGCTCAATGCCAGGCGAACAGCTCATGCTTTGAGGCAGTGGATGGCCTGCCTCAACCATGTACCCTCAACTGTCTGCCAGATGCAATGTGCCTACCTCAACCATGTACCCTGCACTGTCTGCCAGAGGCAATGCGCCTCCCAAATGGACAAGCTGGCGTCTGTGATGACGAGTGTTCAGCGAGGTATTGCTAAGGGGATGCCCTTCAAGAGGTGGTCCTGGGAGAGTCACCACTGGAGTAAGTGGCGAAGCACCTGTAATCCTGAGTGCATGGGGACCAGCGAGAAAGTAGAGATCACTTAAGCGGGCATATGAAGGCCCGAGACCATGGGACGACTTCTATCGCCAAGGAGGTAGTCCTATGCCTTGGGGACTATCGCACACAGGAAGAGCTGGAGCTCCTTGCAAAACTTATCTGTCCTGGGTCAGGAATACTCGGCCCTCAAGTCTCGAATCAAGCCCCAAAGAATTCCAGAGTCTGAGACGAGTAAAGACACCACCCAGCTGAGGATCTCCAGAAAGGAAACTACTCGAGAAACCACCGAGCAGACTTCTCTATAAGACTTGACCCCGATGAGCCAGTTGTTCAGGTAAGGGCTCACTCCGATTCCTTGCCATCATAAGGCCGCTGCTACAACCACTATGACCTTGAAAAAGTCAGAGGAGACGTGGTAATTCGAAAGGGCAGGGCTTGAAACGGACAGTACTGCTCAAGTACAGCAAAGCGCAAGAAACGCTGGTGTTCCTCATGGCTGGGAATATGAAAATAGGTCCGCGACGTCCAGAAACACCAGATACTCTCCAGGACAGACAGCCTGCATGACGGACTTGAGGGTTTCCATTCGGAAGCAAGGCATGCAAAGGCAGCGGTAGATGCCCTTGAGGTCTAGGATGGGTCAGTAGAAGCAGTCCTTCTTGGAAACTACGAAATAGATGCAATAATGACCGGAACCTCTTTCCAAAGAAGGAACCGGCTGGATGGCCCAAAGCTGGGAGGAGATGCTGAAGATTCATAGTTAGAGCCACCCATTTGGTTTCGGAGTCGCAAGGGGAAACTAGAAAGCTATCTTTTATGGGTATGACACAGTCAAGGGCGTACCCCTGAGAAACCACCTCGAGTACCTATTTGTCCGACGTAATTTGAGTCCATTCTCGGGCAAAAAGTCTGAGGCGGCTCTCCAGAAATGACCCCAGGCCCATCAGTAGGAGGACCGAGTGGTCCCAGAGAACTTGGAGAAGTAATTGTCTGGATGCCCCGAAAGGACTGCGCTTTGGAGCCTGGCTTCGCAGAACTAGAGCCTGATCTGCCAAGGTGATATAGCCAAGACTCCCTGAAGCAAACCCTGGAAGAGGAAGAGGATGAAGTCGTTGCCGTGGGCCTACGAGACGAGGACTTGGGCGAAGTTAAGCCTCAGAAATTGCCTGGGGGCAAAGTCAAGTCCTTTACCAGCTTTTCCAAGTTTTTGCTGAAGAGGAGCATGCCCTTAAAGAGGAGTCTGGCAAGGCGAGCTTTGGAAGTCGGTATGCATTCCAGTGGCGACGCCAAAGCCAATGCCAACAATGGGCAACTGTGACTGCAGCCATTGAGCAAGCTGCTAGGCAGAGGTGGTCATAAAAAGCATTGGCCATGAAGGCTGTCTGACCCAGATGAGCTGTTGTGGGGTCTTCCAGCAGGATTTGAATCCCCCGCAAAAAGGCACAGGTAGCCAAGCCACCGCAGACCAAAGCTTGCAGAGCAAGGGAAGAGGAGAAAGCTGTTTTTAACAGATCTTCCACCTTTCTTGTTCTGTGGGTCATAAAGAGCTGCACTACCTTCAACTGGGATGGTGGTATGCTTAGTAACAGTGGTCATGGCGGCATCGACCTTAGGGAAACATAAGCCTCTTATCCAGCTGAGTCAGGGACCAGACATAAAAATGGCCTAAACGTTGAGCAGATTGCAAAGACACATCTGGCAAATCCCACTCCAGGGAAACCATCTGTTGGAGTTCGATGGGAAAGGGAAAGCTTTTGAGAGCTTCATGATCCCAACAATGAAAGGATCTGGCAGAGTCCTGCCTGGAGCTGCATCTTGCTAAGGCTGTGGCTTGGCTAGGTTCAATGCTTCAACTATTTGAGAAATCAGAGTCTGAAGTTCCTCCTTACAGAACAAGGGCACGTTGTGACCCTCTTTGATGCTGTCTGGGCTGTCCCTGTGGATGGGACAGCTGGCCATCTTCCCAGTCTGAATCCGAACTGATATCCTGGCTCTCAGATAAGCATTCTGTCTTCCTCAGGGACCCAAGAGCCATCTCCACCTGCTTGGCCCTTGTCAGGAACAAACTGCGCAGGTCTGCACCACTTCTTAGATGGAGCCTCTGCCTCTGACCCTCACCATCTCTTTAAAAAACTCTTAACTCTCCTCAAGGTGTCTCTGCCTCCGACCCGTCCCTCCCTTTCTGCCCAAATCCTGGCTGACTACTTCCATGACAAAAGCAACACCATCACACTCTAATTCCCCAAGAGATCAGCTACTTCCCCCCCTCCTCCTCCCAACTCCACCCCCCTCAACTCTGCTACCCTTTCTTCCTTTTCTATAATCTCTGATGAAACCATTCATCTTCTTTCCTCATCCAAACTCACTATCTTCTCCCTCTGATCCTATTCCCATCCATCTCCTTAGCTCCATCTCCGCCACTGTAGTCCCTTCCACCTCTCATATTCTCAACCTATCGCTCTCCACTGGAACTTTCCCAGCCTTCAAGCATGCTGTGGTCACTCCTCTCCTCAAGAAACCCTCATTAGATCCTACCTGTCCTAACTATCAACCCATCTCCCCACTACTCTTCATTTCTAAACTACTTGAGCGCTGCCTCGACTTTCCCTCCTCTCAATCCCTTCTGGATCCTCTGCAATCTGGCTTTTGTCCTTTATATTCTATCAAAATGGCCCTTGCCAATGTCTCCAGTGACCTGGTCCTGGCAAAATCCAGGAGCCTTTACTTAATCCTCATCCTTCTTGACCTTTCTGCTGCTATTGACACTAGTGACCACAACCTTCTCATCGATACCTTGTCCTCGCTGGTTTTAACAGCTCTGTGCTGTCCTGGTTCTCTTCTCTCTCCCAGCGCTCCTTTGGTGTTTGTTCTGGTGGATCCCCCTCTATTGCTATCTCACTCTCAGTTGGTGACCCCAAGAGTCTGTCTTGGGTTCACGCCTTTTCTCTCTATACCCAGTCCCTTTGTGCACTAGTCTCTTCCCATGGCTTTCAGTACCATCTTTGTGCTGACTCCCCCCATATCTACCTCTCTGCACTTGAAATCTCTGCTTGCCTTTCTGACACTGCTGCTTGGATGTCTCAGTGCCACTTGAAAATGAGCTTTTTATTTTTACTCCTAAATTCTCCTCTCCCCTTCCTCCTTTCTCAGTCTCTTTGGATAACACTCTACTCCTCCCTGTTTCCTCAGATCACAATCTTGGGGGTCATCTTAGAGGCCTCTCTCTCCTCCACACACATCCAACTGACAGCTAAAACCTGCTATTTCTACAATATCACTAAAATTCCCCCTTTCCTTTCTGAACACACTACTAAGACACTTATCCAGTCTTTAGTCACCTCCAATCTTGACTACTGTAGCCTGCTCCTTGCTAGTCTCCCTCTGAATCATCTCTTTCCCCTTCAATCTGTTCAAAACTCTGCTGCGCGACTAATCTTCCACCAGCCTCGTTATGCTCCTATTACCCCCTCTCCTCAGATCATTTCACTGGCTCCCTATCCATTCCATATCCAGCTCAGACTTCTCCTGCTTACCTATAAGTGCATTCACTCTACAGCTCCTCACTACCTTTCCTCATATTTCTCTACACCCCTCCTCTGGCACTTCACTCTTCTGACAAATTGCTTCTCTGCTCCCTTCTCTTCTATTGCTAACTCCTTTCACCTTGCTGCTCCTTATGCCTGGAACAAACTAGCTGAATCTGTAGGTCAGACTTCATCTCTGGCCCTTTTTAAATACTCACCTCTTCGCTGTCACTTTTGGATCTTGATTCGCCTAATCCCCTTTGTGTTTCTTTACCATTCCCCCTAGATGTATTCTATGTATACATCTACTATGTTGACTGTCTTGACTAGATTGTAAGCTCTGGTGAGCAGGGACTATCTTTTGTGTGTGTCTGTACAGCGCTGCATACATCTTGTAGCGCTATACAAATGTTCAGAAGTAGTAGTAAGGCCCCCCAAGGCCTCTGCAGAAACAGGCATGGAACCCGACCGCCACAAATCTCATGTCCGGCGGAACAGGCGCACGAATTGAGGGAGCACATCTTCCAGTTGCTGTGTTGAAGGCAGGAGCTGGGACTGGGGCAGGAGAACCGGAGGGAGAGTGGATGTTGTTCCAGGCACAAAGGAACCCGATGAGGTAGGCAGCAAGGGAGCAGAGAGGGAAATTAGGGTTCTGTGGCCCCAAAGACCCCCTAGCTGAAGAAGGGCCAGAACACAAATCACCAACCAAGCCCTTGCGTTTGCATGCACACCCCAGACATCACTGTCCAGAAAAAGGCACGGAGCTGTGAGAGCGAACAAGTGCTGGAAAGAAATGACGGGGAGGCAAGGGAGAAACAGACAAGCCTTTGCTGCCCACACAAGATGGCTGCCATAACAAAAGAAAAATTGCAGGAAGCAGACCCGGCAGCCCTGCGCTGCTGAAATCACCACCATGGTCCACGAAAAGCAAATAAAATCAGCCAGTTGGAAACCAGAAAAGTAAAAAAAAAGGAACATCGGCAAGGGCCTGATAGAGATCAGCTGCAGCCATTCTGAGATGTGACAGTAACACTGAAACAATGGCACTAGGGAGAAAAACCCTGGCAGCGAAGGATAGTGGTCTACTCTGATAGCCCAAAGAGAAGCAAATGGGGATCGAATCTCTCTCGCACCCACAAAAACCATGTTGGCGAAAGAGGGGGAGAAGACGGCACAACTGACAGATTGTTGGTCACGAAGGCAAGATCATCCCCCCTCAGTCGCCCCACTGCTCTCCACCAGGTAAATAAATTAAACTGAAAGGAGTCTCCTCTGATATTTTTCTAGTAAAGTTGAAAAGAAAAATGAACAAAACCAAAGAATAGAGGCTCATGGAGACTAGCAGCTGGTTGGGCTGGGTTGATCCTCTGAAGGAGGGAAAGAGCTGAGCTGCTCCTCCTGAGCAGAAGCTCACATCCTCAATCTCATGCAGAAATTGCGGGAAATTCCAGAGAGCACCATTTGTTCCCTCTGGAGACGGCCGATAGCAGGAAAAACACTACACTGACAAGACCCCCTCAGAGTGTTTGTCAGGAGCTGAAAGTGAAGTCCATCATCTGCTGGAGACAGAAAATACTGAAGCTAATCCCTAGGGGGTCTAGGGTTAAACTACCAATACTGATGTCACTAAGCTTCTGGATTTTTCTCTGTCTCCATCATCTGCTGGCAAGGGGAGTTAACCCACTAGTCTGGGCTGGTCTAGCAGGATGAAGGTGAAATTAGACCCTACTTGCTAATTTTCTTTCATGGAGTCCCTTCAGTCCAGTTGGGTTTTGTCCATCCACTAGCAGCTGGAGAATGATTATGCAAATCTTTGATGATATCACTCTATAATAGCTGAGGACCTTCCTCCTCTTTTCAGTATACCAATGTCAAAACTAACCAATAACCCTTCACCCTCCATCCAAGAGGCAAGACCACAAAAACATCGGAACCAACAGAGCATTGATTCTCCTGCTTCCAAGTGCATTTACAACACCTTGTCTCTCCCCGTTCAGTATATTCGTCCCACATAATGTAAGTTTCATTTTCCTTTCTATTCCCATTTTATTTTTTTTCTGGCACCATCTTAGCTTACACCAAAAACCAGTAAGCAGGAATGGAGACCACTTAATTCCCCCTGTCAGAGTCCCTACCAAGTCCAAGAAACTGCCTAACATTCACACCTCCATGGTACGGGCTTGCCACTTCAACTGAAGAGAGACTCTGGTGGGTTCTGCATTGGACTGGAGGGACTCCATGAAAGAAAATTAGCAGGTAAGGTCTAATTTCACCTTCATCCACATCCCTCCAGTCCAGTGCAGCCAGACGGGATGTACCACAGCTGTACCTATAGATGGGAGGGACCCATGAGCTTCACCCTTAGTACCCATTCTCCAAATTTCACCTCCTGACCCGCCTGCACATCAAGGCAGTAATGTCTGATAAAGGTATGCAGAGAAGACCATGTTGCTGCTCGACAGATCTCCACCAGCAGCACTAGGTTAAATTCCACCCAGGACACAGCTTGAGCCCTTATGGAATACGCATGCAGGTCCTCCGACACCGCTTTGCACGGCAGAAGATATGCCGATACAATCACTCCCTTCACCCACTGAGAGATAGAAGCCTTTAAGGCCGCCTCTCCTTTGCAGGATCCACAAAAAGGACATGCTGGATGCACTGAAAGTAATTTGGCAGAGCCCTGCAGACATCCAACTTGTGCAGTTGCTTGTCCACTGCACCCTCCTTCGCCGCTCCAAAGACCGGGAGCGTGACCACCCGATTGACATGGAACGGTGATACCACCTTAGGCAGGAAGGAGGGTACCAGGTACAAGACTACCCTTTCCCAGAAAATCACAAGAAAGGGCTCCCCCTACAGGACAGGGCCTGCAACTTGGAAATTTGCCAAGCCGAGCCAATGGCCATCATGAACACGACTTTCAAGGTCCAGCTCCTTCATTGAGATGCTCTGTAAAGGCTCAAAAGGAGGCGCCACAATCGCTAACAGGTTCAGATCCCAGGGTGGAACCACCACTTGCACCGGTGGCCTGACCTGCTTCACTGCTCGAAGAAACCTCGTGACATCTGGATGGCTCTCTAGCATAGTCCTCTGTACTTTGCCACAGTAGCACCCAAAGCCGCCACCTGTACCCGCAAGGAATTCAAGGCGAGACCCTTGTCGAGGCCTGCCTGCAAAAATGACAACACGTCCACAATGGAGGCCACCAACAGCCACACATTATGAGACTCACACCAGTCTTCAAATAACAGCCAGATTATGATGTAAGACAAGTATATCTCTCTCTTCTGAGCATTCAAGAGAGGCGCACTCTCACTAGTGTATAGCCATGCTTCCTTAGCCCTGCCTGCTCAAGAGCCAAGCTGTAAGCGAGAATTGATCCACCTGAGGCATGAGCACTGGACCCTGAAAGAGCAGGTCATGCTGCTCTGGGCACAGATATGGCCACTCCACCGCCATCTGAACCAAATCCACGTACCAGGATTACCTCGGCCAGTCCGGACCCACCAGAATCACTCATCCGTGGTGCTGTGCAATTCGTTGGAGAAGGCGACCTATTAGCGCCCATGGGAGAAAGATGTACAGAAGCCCTTCCTGAGGCTAGGGCTGCACCAGAGCATCCAGCCCCTCAGACATCAGTTCTCACCACGGACCTTGGCATTGACCATGGAGGCCATGAGGTCCATCAATGGCTAACCCCAGCGCTGCATTAAGCTGGCAAACACCGAGGCCTCCAGAGACTACTCTGTGGGATCCAGAAATAATCCACTTGCACATTGTCCTTGCTTGCGAGATGGGCTGCCGATAGGGCTGCTAGATGCTGTTTGGCTCAATGCAGCATAGGAGCGATCTCCGCTGCCAGCAGTGCACTGCCCATGCCTTCCTGTCTGTTGATGTATGCCACTGCTGAGGCATTATCCAGAAAACATCCTCACCATCTTTTGCTGAAGGAGGGATGCAAACTGTTGTAGCACCATCCAAAACACTATGATCTCCAGTAGGTTGATGGCCAGAAGCTTTCCTCCTATGACCACTTTCCCTGAGCCGCATGGCTTTGACAATATGCTCCCCAACTGGAGAGACTGGCGTCCATGGTGACTACTACCCAGACAGGTGTCTCCAGTGATACCCCTCTTATCAGATTTTCCTGGCTCAGCCACCACCGCAAACTGATCTTGATGTCCCTCGGACATTGAAGCTGCATGGACAAGGGATGCCGCTGAGGCAACTACTTCAAAAGGAGTGCCCTCTGCAGGGGCTTCATATGTGCGCTCTGGCCCAGGGAACTAAATCCAACGCCACCGCCATGAAGCCCAACACCTGCAGATAATTCCAGGCTGTTGGCACCATCATCCAAAGAAATTGACGCAATAGGTACTGCACCTTGCTAGCCCAATCCATAGGCAATGCCACCAGACTTCTTTCCATGTCGAACTGCACTCCCAGGTACACTAGCTGTTGTGATGGGGTCAGCTTGCTCCTGACTAAATTGATGACCCAACTTAAGTCCTGCAGGAACATCACAATCTTCTGCATCACCTCCTGGCTTTCTTCCCTTATCTTCCTCGAATGGGCCCGATGTCCAGGTACAGGTGAATAAGAATGCCCTGCTTCCGTTGGGCAGCGGCCGCTATTATCACCAACTTAGTGAATGTCCTGGGCACTGTTGCCAGCCCAAATGGCATCACCCGAAAATGGAAGTGGCCTATGGGCGTTGCAAAATGCAGAAACAACCTTTGGCGGTCGGGGCGGATAGGGATATGTAGATATGCCTCCTTAAGATCCAAAGCTGTCAAGAAATCTCCTTTTTGCACGGCCAACATGATCGAGTGCAAAGTCTCCATATGAAAACATGGCACCTTCAGCACTCTATTGGCATGCTTTAGGTTGAATATGGATGAAAAGGAACCCTTCTTTTTGTATGCCTCAAAATAAATGGAGTACTGTGCACTGTCTGCACTTTTCGCAAAGCCTTGCAGAGAGACATCATGAAAGCATCTGAAAACTGGTGCTTAAATTCTAGTGCGTATTCTTCATGGATGATCTCCGGTACACACTAGCTGGATGGGATGTGGACTCAGGAGTGGTAAAAACGCTAACGCCGCCCACCAATCAGTTTGTCCACTTCCTGGGCCCCCCTTGCTTCATTGTGCTTTCTTCCTAGGGTTGAAGGCCCCCAAGTAATAGCCACAAGACACACCTCTACCCCGAACGGACTGCCCCCTATAGGGAAACCTGCCTCTTTGTAGAGGAGCAAAGCGCACCACATGAAATCACCAGAAGTCCCTTGCTCCCCCTCGAGAGTGTTGCTGCTGACCCTTGCCCCCACAAAGCTAGTCTTCCAGCAGCCAGGCTCCTTTAATCTTGTCTAAATCCTTAACCAGCTTCTTCAGAGCATCGCCAAAACAATAGCTTACCCTTAAAGGGAAGCTTACTCAGTCTTATCCTGGAAGAGACATCAGCTGCCCAACTGTGCAATCACAGGAAGCGTCGGGATGCCACCACTAACGCCATACTCTTGGCAAAGCACGCATCAAGTCATAACAGGCATCAGCCAGATAAGTCGAGGTAGTCTAGCTTGTAGATCTCTGCTGGCTCCGATCTGAGCTCACGAATAAGGCTTAGTAGGGCCTGTGCTCAACGCACGCATGCCCTTGCCACTTATGCTTTGCAGATAGAGGCTTGCAAGCAGAGAGTATTAACCTCAAACGCCTGTTTAAATAAGGACACACGCCTCATTTCACAGGTATGGTTGTCTGTCACCACCGTGACAAGTGCATTCACCTTCGAGTCTTAAAGAGTTCCTTCTCTGCAGGCAGAATGGAGTAATAATCAGGTCATCACCCAGCCGCCCCATAAGCCCATCTCCAGTAATTCCCGCTTGGCCTCAATCTGCATGATGGCTTTTAAATATCCCTCAAAAAGAGTATTTAAAGCAGCCAAGGATTGGGAAATCACTGCTGAGAGTTCCTCTTTCCTGAACTCCTAGACAATGGCAGGGTCCTCTCCAGGGGGAACTCCCTGTCCTCCAGACCTAAGACCTCATAGGCACCTGAGGGTCCACTCTTTGGGATCCACTGCCTCTCGGAGGCCTCAGAGTAGGCTCTCTTGATCCTCCTTGGCTTCATCTGACAGTCTGGCACACTTGGCCAGCCCTGGATGTACTGATAATCCTTATCCCCACTTGGAGCCTAAAGACCTAGTTTTCACCGTGGTGAGAGCCTTTTCCAGACAGTAGGCCCTGTTCAGTAAAGAATGAATTCTGGAGAAAACAGGGAACTCTCCTGAGAAACTCTCTCCTGCCCGTCACCAACAGGCTCCCCCCCCCCCCACACCACTAATGCTGCCTGCTGCCCCTCTGAAATGGCTGTGGCAGCACCAGCGATAGCAGCCAAGGTCACTGCCTGAGAAGCACGGGAGATTTCCTGCTGTTGCGAGGACAGACCTGTAGCATGATACTGGTCTGTTTGTGAGTCCCGAGAATCCATTGCTTGCGGACTTGCACCCAGATGACGTTCCTCTGTCCCAGCTTTCTTTTTCACAGGACTTGCAGCAACCCGTAGAAGAAAGCGCACCACACATGAGTTTAGTACTGAGCATGCCTTCCCTGTCAGAGAGTCGCAAACGTGTCTAGAGGCCTGCCGAAAACCAACGTGTCTCTGCCTGATTCTCTACAATCACCAAGTGAAGCCACCCAATGCACACAAGAGCAACAAAGGAGCACGCGGCTAAGGCTTGTCTGCCTCCAAAAGGTACTCACTGTGGGAGGCTAGGAATCAGTGGCATCTACTCTCCGGGCCAACGAAGAGATTGGCGCCACACGGAGACACAGACTGCCAATGAAATGGCTCCGGATAAGACTACTCTATGATTTTTTTTTTAATTTCACCATTCGTTGTGCAGTCTTGCCTCTGTTCAGGAAGTCAGCTCTGTGTCCCTAGTCAAAACTAACCAACCACTGAAACCCTAAGACAGTCCAAACAGCAGAAGGTTTGGACACCCACCAGCTGCTGGAGACAAATACTGAAGAGAGGAGGTGGTCCTCAGCTATTCTAGTGTGACATCAAAGATTTGCATAATCAGTCTCCAGTTGCTGGTGGACAGACAAAACCTGTCTGGACGTGGATGAATTAGAATTTGCATTTCCAAGGTACATATTTTAATCCGCTAGAATGAGCCATCTTTCTTGGAATTAAGGAGAGAGAGCGAGCCAGGAGACACATTATTCCAAGTGTCAGGAAAGGGAGTGAGCACTCACCAGCAAAAATGGTCTCATCACACCAGATTCCTACCTCCTCTCCACTATCCACCACTTATGTCCCCCTTCCAATCATGCCTTATCTTGCTGGCCCCATACCATCCACATTAAAAAGCACAGCAGTAATGCTCATATTTCATCTTTTGAAAGTCAGCTTAAAAACTAGCACAGAACCATTCAAAACTTCAACTCCTTACTCATACTGTATTCCAAGGGTCTTGACCTTCTCCCCGCTCTTCTTGAGGCTTCAGCCTTGCCTGTTAAGTCTTACAGACCTCCTGCTCTGCATCCCATAGATGCTAGCAAGCAGTCAGGCTTTCTGCCCAGCCAGCAGCTCAGTGTCAGGGCTCCCAGGCCACATGAATAATTATCTATTGTGGTGTATAAAACAGAAATTTTCATTCCTTGGCTGGAAAGAGACAGAACTCAACAGGACATTTACTGCTTTTGAAGCCATTGTGGGTGGGAGAAAGTTATATTGTAAAGTGTAGCCCAACGTGCAAACACTAGCTTTTCGGTTATGAAGCGATGGTGGTTCCCTCGCCGGCTCCGCTCATTCTGGATGTAGGTTGTACACTCATCTGGACCCTTTGGTTCATAGTAGTGATAAGCACTCTTATGAGCTGCATGCTTGCTGCTACAGAAAAAAATAAAGGAGAGAGGAGGAGAAATAGGAGAATAAGGTAAGGAACAGAGATGAGGTAAAAAACATTTCCCCAAAACTGAAATAAAATTTCAATACTTTTATTTAAAAATATGCAGCGTAAATGCCACATAATCCTGAGAAACTATACCTATAGCAGCAAAATATGCTGTACCCTATGAACAGACCAGGGACACAATGAATCATCAGAATCCAAGAATTGTTCTCTTTTCTATACTTTGAAATTGTTTCTTAAAAGTATTCCTTTGGCAATAAGAGAGAAATTAGACTTACCTGCTAATTGTTGTTCCTTGAGGAACTCCAGTCTAGTCCCGCACCTCTGGGTAGTGTACCTCTTCCAGCACCTTGGAGACTGAGCATGTCATCTTTTTGATGACACTAGTGTACATCTGCAGCTGGCACCACCTTCCAGCCCAAGTACCTGTTGACAAAGCAGACTCAGAGGAGCAATAAATAAAGTAGTTAAATATGCAACAAACCTCTCCGTCTAAATAAACTAGTACCCCCTCCATCCCCTGGGAAGGATACCCCGTCCCACCTCCAAGATGGGGAGGCCTACCTGTTGAGCGCCTAAGCAACTCCAACCAGTGGGGCGTGAGCAACCGACAGCTCTTCTGGTCCACCCCCCAACGCTGATTACAACCCCCTCCCCGGCTCCCCCTGGCCACTTCCTCCACCAAGGGAACTAGCTTCAGGACCGCGGTGTTCACAGATCACCACAGAAAACAGCGAGGGTTCCGGGACTGGACTGGAGTCACTCAAGGAACAATTAGCAGGTAAGTCTAATTTCTCTTTCCTTATCGGCCCTCCAGTTCAGTCCCACACCTCTGGGATATATCAGAGCACTTAAACTAACGGGAGGGACATGCACAACCAGCCTGAAGCACTGCTGACCCGAAATGAGCGTCCCCCACCACCTGGACATCCAGGTGAAAATGTTCAGAGAAAGTATGCTGCCCTACATATCTCCACCGGCAGAACTAAACTATACTCTGCCCACCAGGCTGCCTGAGCCCTCGTGGAATGCGCCCACAACCCCGCCGGCACTGCTTTACCCTTCAAGATGTATGTCGACGTGATTGCCTCCCTGCTCCATCTGGAAATGGAGGCCTTAGCTGCTGCCTCACTTTTGCGCGGCCCGCCAAACAGAACCAACAGACGATCTGATCTACGAAAGGACAATACCTTTTCACATATCTTCGCAGGACTCTTACCATCCAGGTGGCACAGCTGTGAAGTGGCAGGGCCCATATATCTACTCTCGCCCACATCTGCGTTCACCAGAGCTGGTTAGGAAACTGCCTGATTTACATGAAATGCTATCACTATCTTGGGCAAAAATGAAGGTACCCGGCACAGGACCACTTTCTTCTTGGAGAAGAAAAGGAATGGCTCCTGGCATGACAGGGTCCAAAGCTCCGAAATCCTGCGTGCCAAGTAAATCACCACCAGGAATCCCATTTTCAGAGTCAAATCCTTCAGGGAAGCTCAACTCAATGGCTCAAAGGGTTCCCCAGACAGCGCCAACAGCACCAGATTGAGATCCCAAGGTAGTACCACCGCCCTCTTCGACAGACGGAGGTGTGTCACTACCCCTAGACAGCTCAGCACATCTGGATGTGTACCCAACAGCATCCCGTGGACTTTCCTGCAATAACCGTAAATTGCCACCAGTTGCACCCTCAAGGAACTGGCAGCTAGACCCTTATCTAAACTGGACCAAGAAATGCCAAGATGTCCTGGACGGAGGCAGTGGAAGTGCGCACTTGCCTCTCCGCACCACGATTCAAAGATGCGCCATACGAAGATGCACACCAGGGTTTGTAGACCTCCTATGGGCCTGTAGCAAGTTCACTATCACAGAGTCCGAATATCCTCTCCTCTTCAACCTCACCCTTTCGAGAGCCATGCCCATAAGCGAGAATTGATCCACCTGGAGCATGTGAAGCGGCCCCTGCGTCAAAGAGGTCCTTCTGAACCAGAAGCCACCCCAATCTGCCAGTATCCGAATCTGGTCAGCATACCACGGACACCTCGAACAGTATGGTGCCACCAGAATTACTAATCCCTGGTGCACCTCTATCCGTTGCACTAACCGGCCTATGAGCGCCCACAGGGGAAAAACAGAGAAGACCTTCTTCGGGCCACTGCTGAATTAGAGCATCTAGGTCATCGGACATCCTCTCTTCTTTTGCTGAAAAACAGGCCGGCCTTGGCCGACCCGAGTCCATGACCGGTGTTCCCATCGGCAGACCACCTGCTTGAACAGCTCCCGATTGAGCTGCCATTCTCAGTAGTCCACGCACATTCGGCTGAGGTAGTCTGCCATCAAACTGTCGACTCCTCCTACATGCACTGCCATGGGCAGGGGAGTACTTGAGACAGGGGTTGACTCTGATGGGACCACTAATGGAGCAGAGCCCTCTGCAGCAGTTGCATGTGCTCCCTTGCCTATAGGACTAGCTTGAGAGTGGCTGCCCTGGTCCACAGAACCTGCAGAGAATGCCATGCTAATAGTCTTGCTATCTTCAGGAACTGCCTTATCCACTGCTGTAACTTCTGCGCCCGGTGATCCAGCAGGAAAACCTTGTCCACGTGGGTATCAAAGCACGCTCCCAAATACTCTTGGGCCGGCTGTAACCGACGCTTGGCCAGGTTGATCCCCCAACCGAGACTTTGAAGGAATTCTCCCACCCATATTGTTGCTCTTTCGCTATTGTCCCTGGACTTTGCCTGGATCAGCCAATCGTCTAGGTACAAGTGGATGAGAACCCCTTCCTTGCATAGAGTTGCCACCACCACCACCATGACCTTGGTGAAGGTATTGGGGGTGGTCACCAGACCGAAGGGCAATGCTCAAAACTGAAAATGGCCCCTTGGCACCGCAAAGCAAAGAAAATGCTGATGTTCTGGATGGATGGGAATGTACAGACACGTCTGTGAGATCGAGACACCAAAAACTTCCCGCTTTCTACCGCCATCATCACTGATTGCAGCATTTCCATGTGGAAATGCTGTATCCTGAGACAGGGTTCATGCCCTCAAAGTCAAGAATCAGGCGAAAGGAACCTTCCTTTTTGGGCACCACGAAAATACATGGAGCATCGACCACAGATGTATTGGTCTCGTGGAACTGGTTCCACGACTCTTAGCTGCAGGAGACGAGTCAAGGTCTCTTACTGCCGCCAACATCGCTGCATCCACTTTGGGCGATCGAAGCAGCTCTCATTCTTGCTCCGGCAGCAGGTATAGGCACGTCATAGATTGCACCCCTTTAAGACCAGTCCCCATCAGATCCCACTCATCCTGGATTATCTGTCCTACTACTCCATGTACTGGGAAGACTTTCTGCGATTTCTGAACCACCTGGAACAGCAGATCCTACAGTGCCTCTTCCCCTGCTGGGAAGTTAGCAGGCATATTCAGGGCCTTGAGGGACTCCAAGGTACACAAAGATTGCGAGCCCTTTGGGGACGAGGGATTGTATCAGTACCTGTTTGTAGTGATTGTAAACCGCTTTGATGCCCTTCAGCCTGGGCAGTATATCAAGAAATTCCATAAACATAAGCATAAAGATGAGCACAGTCAATCCAGGCCTGATCCTCCTGTTCTGGGATCTCTCTCTCTCTTTCTTCCAACTCCTCCTGCAGATCTAGCTCCGTGTCAAGGTCTTCCCCCATCCAACCCCTCCGATTGCTGCCACTCCTCCAAGTCTCTAGCTTGCTTAGACGCCACTGCTCCTAACTCGTGCTCTTTTGCGTCCGACACCTTCTTAGTCCTGTGTTCTGGGGCTGAGAAGCCACTTGCTAAGCCCTGTTGACGTAGGCAAAACGTCTTATGCAAAAGTAAGAAATTCCAGTGAGAACACCCCCAGGAGCCCTATTGCTCCCTGGGCTTGAGGGGTGGATGGTCCAGGCATCACGCAGGGGACTGGATCTGTTGAAGGTAACATGCCTCCAAGATCTCTTGCAACCGGGAGGGACTCTCCTGCCTCGTCTCATCCTGCAGGTCCTGCTCCAATTTATTAGCTTCTTGCGTGCAGTCTAGACAGATGCCTGCCTCCGAGACCACACCCCATCGAGGACCGCATATCTTGAGGATTCTTTAGATTGCGCTTAAAGATATGAAATGGACCTTGCACTGATCCAATCAAACTGACACTTTCTCTGAATAAAAAGTTTACATTTTTATTCTAAGTACTACAAATGATTATAATGGCTTACAAGCAATATTACAAATTTAATAGGAACATTATCTGGGCTAAGAGACAAGGGATGATCATGTCAGGTTAGTCACTGACTGTAGATAGATGGAAGGATTTAATTTGCCTCCTATCCACTGACTGTGACTATCTTTCTAGCTACATACATTTCTTGTATGCAGGTACTTCCTTGTTTTCCACAAAACCAAAACTGTAGCAGCTACAAACCTATATGCAGCTCTTTTTCCCCACTTATCTTTCATTTATTTCTATCTGACCCTTCTCAGGAGAAAGTCACAATGTCTCAACCAACTGCCACTTACATCACCTGATCAGGCACAACAGCACTCTGAAATCTGCCCAGCAACAATGGCATATCTTTTTCCACAGGTCTGCATCAAGTCATTGTGCACTGAATAAGTTTTGAGCTGTCTAAGACAAGGAATGCTTAAGAATTAGGTGGTGTTCACCCCCCTTGACTCCATCCTATACCAGGCACTGCGGTCTGGCTGGCATGGTGGGAAGGGCTGGGGACACTCCCCAGAACACCCTCAATCTGTACCCGGGTAGGTAAAAGGATCCCAGCACAGTGCACCTCCACGGGCTCAGGCACGGAGCACTAGAATACTTGAAGTAAAATAAAATAAAACCAATTTACCGAAATCTAATAAACTGAAATTAAAAAGAAACTGCAAATAGCACCCTAGAAAGGAGCTGCTCTGTCCTGCTTTATTCTCCGATGGCTGCCTCTCCCAGGCACCCAAAACACAGCGGGGAGGGGGAAGGGGGGGTTAACACACACGCAGGCCTAAAGAAGAAATCGCACCTAAAACGCAGCGGGGGAAGTTTCCCACGCCGCTGCAGGCTGTCTCCTCATGTTACAGCAGTTGCTAAGGGTTCCTGCTGTCCTTCCCCCCCGCCCCACCACTCTCACCTTGGAGCCTCTTTGCTGTATGGCTTTTCTACCCCTCGCGCTCAGCCTTCCTTCCCAGTTTCGGCGCTGAGGGGGGGCAACTTGGGGCTGCCAGCTTTCACTTCTGTCAATCAACTGCAGCCCCCGTGGCGGCTCCTCATAGAACTCCCCCCCCCCCGAAATCCTGAGGGGAGAGGGGGAAGAAGGAATATCCTCCCCTCAGCCCTGTTGTCCGCTCGGTTCTCTGTTCCTTCTGATTTTTTTCTTCTGCCTTTATAAACAAAGAAACCTGCACCTTAACAGTGGAAATAAAAAACGAAACCTTAGTTGTCACTTCAGTGAGTCCAGCACCCTGGCTCACTACCTCCTCCAGCTGCTTGGAGACTTAGCATATAGGGGCTGGTAGACGGTGCCAGCTACATATGTACACTAGTGTCATCAAAAAGATGACATGCTCAGTCTTTAAGCTGCTGGAAGAGGTACACTACCCAGAGGTGCGGGACTGGACTGGAGGGCCGATAAGGAAGAGTAAATTAGACTTACCTGCTAATTGTTGTTCCTTGCGGAACTCTAGTCCAGTCCCGGAACCATAGAGTTGTGAACCTCCACCAGCAGCTTTGGAGACTGAACATCTTCATCTCTTTGATCATCCAGCTATATGCAGCCCCAAGGACCGCCCACACATCAGTACCTATTGACAAAGCATACTAAGCAGAGCAACAAATAAGTAGATATAACAACACAGTGGAAAAAAGGATCCTGACCCTTAAGTTCCCACTACTAGCAAAAATTTTAATTTTAATTTTTTCTTTTTCCAATTGCGTAAGAACAACCTCCCGCCTACGGGAAGGCGGACCAGAACGACCGTGGCGACCCTTGTGCAAAACGCATGCAGCAAGAGACGCCACCGCTCACCCCCAAGATCTGATCCCGAAAGGAAACTAAGGCGTGCTGCAAGCAGAGGAGCTCTGACCGAAAGTATAGAGAACAAAAACCCTGGCAGACTCCTATAATGAATGTACCTTCTTGGCTGGCAGCGAGAACAGATAGACAGGGAGGGATACGGGACTGGACTAGAGTTCCGCAAGGAACAACAATTAGCAGGTAAGTCTAATTTACTCTTCCTTAGCGTCCCTCTAGTCCAGTCCCGGAACCATAGAGGATGTAACAGAGCAGTAAATCTCAACAGGAGGGCCTCGCTAGTCCAGCCTGAAGCACCCGAGACCCAAACCGCGCATCCGACGCCGCCTGCACATCCAGACGATAGTGCTTAGCAACGATGTGCAAGGGCGACCACGTCGCCGCCCGACAAATATCCACCGCCAGTACCAAGCTAACTTCTGCCCAAGATGCCGCCTGCGCCCTAGTCGAGTGAGCCCGAAGCCCGGCAGGAACCATTCTGCCGTGTAAAAGGTATGCCGACGAAATCGCCTCTTTCAACCAGCGGGAAATGGAAGACTTAGACGCCGCTTCCCCCTTGCGCGGACCGCCAAATGCGACAAATAGGCGATCGGACTTACGGAAGGCCGCCGTTTCCCTCAAATACCGACGAAGAGCTCGACGGACATCCAACGCGTGCAAGGAGTTATCCGCGTGCTTGCCCCGTTCCTTGGCAAATACCGGGAGAGACACCACCTGATTCATGTGAAACGCCGAAACTACCTTAGGCAAAAACGCGGGAACCGGTCGCAATACCACCTTGTCGGCAGAGAAAGACAGATAGGGTTCTCTACATGAAAGAGCCTGCAACTCCGAGATCCTGCGAGCTGACGAGATCGCTACCAGAAACACCGTTTTCAACGTCAAGTCCTTCAACGAAGCTTGCGCCAAGGGTTCAAACGGCGAAGCCACCAGAGACCTCAACACCAAATTCAAGTCCCACGAGGGCACTAAAGCCCTACACGGAGGACGCATAAGCAACACCGCTCGCAAGAAGCGCTTCACGTCCGCATGGGACCCCAATAACTGGCCCTGAACCTTGCCTCGAAAACACGCAAGAGCTGCAAGTTGTACCCTCAACGAACTGGCCGCCAGGCCCTTGTCCACCCCTGCTGGCAAGAAAGAGAGGATCTGAGGAACGGAGGTCCGCAAAGGCCGCAACTCGCGAGCCGCACACCAGCTCTCAAAAATACGCCAGACCCGGACATACGCTAGCGACGTAGACCGACGCCGCGCCCGCAACATGGTAGCAATGACCTCCGGAGAATAACCTTTGGCTCTCATTCACGCCCTCTCAATAGCCATGCCGTAAGCGAGAATCGAGCCAACTGAGGCATCTGCAGCGGCCCCTGCCGAAGGAGATCCGGCCGAGGAAGGAGCCACGGATCGGCCACACTCAACCGCACCAGATCCGCATACCAAGGCAGACGAGGCCAGTCCGGGGCAATCAGAACCACTGGACCCGGATGCCGCTCGATCCGCTGTACCAGGCGACCCAGCAGAGCCCACGGAGGAAAGACAGAGCAGCCCGTACCTTGGCCACCTTTGTGCCAATGCATCGAGGCCTTCCGACATGCGTTCCCGACGCCTGCTGAAGAACCTTTCGACCTGCGCGGACTCGAAGGTCGCCATGAGGTCCATTATCGGCAGACCCCAACGACGGACCAGCAACGCAAATACCTTGGGATGTAGAGACCACTCTCCGGGGTCTACCCTGCGACGACTCAGAAAGTCCGCCTCCACATTGTGAACCCCCGCGATATGCTGGGCCGACAGACACTGAAGATGCCGCTCTGCCCAATCCAGAAGCAGATCCACCTCCGCTTCCAACGCCGCGCTGCCTGTGCCTCCCTGGCGATTTATGTAGGCTACCGTGGAGGTATTGTCGGATAGCACCCTGACCGCCGCTCCCTGCAGTCAAGGCTGAAACGCTGTCAGAGCCAACCACACGGCTCTCATTACCAGTCGGTTGATGGACCACCGGCTCTCCCGCGAGGACCACTGGCCCTGAGCAATCTGGCCCTCGCAATGAGCCCCCCAGCCGCTCAAACTGGCATCCGTCATCAGCAGACGCCAGACGGGAGACTCCAAGGGCATACCGTTCGCCAGAGCGCGCCGACGCAACCACCAGCGAAGGCTGCGCCGAACCTCCAAAGGGCAAACTAACCGACGAGCTAGCGAGTCGGACTGATGACACCATCGACGCAGCAGCGCTCGCTGCAGAGGCCGCATGTGAGCCCTTGCCCACGGAACTACCTCGATGGTCGACGCCATCGTGCCGAGAAGCTGAAGGTATTGCCAAGCCGAGGACGCCCGTCTCGCTAGAAATTGCTCCACCAGCCGCCTCAGGGCTCGCACTCTGTGCACTGGGAGGAAAACCTTCCCGTTGCCGGTCTCGAAACGCGCCCCCAAATATTCCAAGGTCTGCGAGGGAAGCAGGCTGCTCTTCGCCCGATTGACCACCCAGCCTAACGACTGCAAAACCTGTACGACCCGCGCCGTCGCCTGGAGACTCTCCTCCCTCGACTTCGCCCGGATCAACCAGTCGTCGAGATAGGGATGCACGAGGACACCCTCCTTCCGCAGGATCGCCGCTACCACCACCATGATCTTCGTGAAGACCCATGGCGCCGTCGCTAGGCCGAAGGGCATGGCTGGAAACTGAAAATGGCCCATCGGCAGCGCAAACCGCAGAAATCTTTGATGTTCCCGGCGAATGGGAATGTGCAAATAGGCCTCCGTAAGGTCTAGGGACGTTAGGAATTCCCCCTCGCGGACCGCCGCTATGACCGAACGCAGCGTTTCCATGCGAAAATGCGACACCCGGAGGCACAGATTCACTCTCTTTAAATCCAGGATTGGTCGAAAGGTGCCCTTCTTTTTCGGCACGACGAAGTAGATGGAGTATCGACCGGACCCTAACTGCCCCTCCGGCACGGGGGCGACCGCCCGGAGCCGAAGCAGCCGGGAAAGTATATCGGATACGACTCGTCGTTTCCAGGGAGTGCTGCACGGGGACATAACGAAGGAATCGAGCACTGGTCGATGTAGCTCGAGCGCATATCCCTCTTGTATCACTTCTAACACCCACCGATCGGATGTGATAGCGGCCCAGGCAGGGTAGAAATCCTGCAGTCTGACCCCTACGGGAATCACCGCCACCGGAGCCGGCCTCGCTTCATTGCGACTTTTTGGGGACCTGCGCCTGGAAGGAGCCAAAACCTCTACCTGCCCCCCAAAATCCGCGGAAACTCTGTCCGCGCCCCAGATATCTGGAACGCTGGGACTGACCAAAGCGGGAGGCACGAAACCTCCGAAAGGACTGCTGAGACCCCCGGAAGGTGAAGGTCGGCTTCCCCTGCTTGGGCTTATCCTCCGGAAGCCAACCCCCCTTAGAATCCCCGAGATCTTTTACCAACCTATCCAAGTCCTCTCCAAATAACTGCCTGCCCTTAAACGGCAGCTTACTAAGGCGAGCTTTAGAAGAGCCATCAGCCGCCCAATTGCGCAACCAAAGAGAACGACGCGCCGCTACCACCGACGCCATGCCGTTAGCTAACCCCCTAATGAGGTCATAGTGGATATCCGCCAAATAAGCGGTACCCGACTCCAATCTGGACGCCGCGGCCTCTTGTTCCGCCGACTGGGGCCCCTGGAACTGCTGAGACCAGCGGAGGCAGCCGCGCGCCACCCAGGCCCCGGCCACCGCCGCCTGCATTGACAGGGCAGCAACATCAAACGCCTGTCTGAACAAGCTATCAACTTTCCGATCCTGCGGGTCCTACAACGCCGCAGCACCTTCCACCGGGATAGTAGTCCGTTTAGTAACCGCGGAAACTGCCGCGTCCACCTTCGGCGAACGAAAGAGCTCTCTATCAGCCTCCGACAGAGGATACAACTTAGGCAACAGTCTAGCCCCGCGCAAAGCGGACTCTGGACTGTTCCACTCCTCCTGGATCATAGCTTTAAAAACCCTATGGAGCTGAAAGACTCTGTGGGACGTGCGCACCGCCTGCATCAAGGGATCCTCCAACTTGTCCTCTGCAGTGGCATCTTCCACGGGTATGTTCAATACCTTGAGGGTTTCGGCAATCAGTGCCGGAAGTTCCTCTTTACGAAATACACGCACTATTCTACTACTCTGCTCGTCATCCAACAACTCGCCGTCTTCTAAATCCTCCGCAGACTCCAGCTCGAGAGCCTCCCCCAGCCCCTCGTGGAACTCGTCCCCAGGAGGCGCAGAATCCGCAACACTCGGGGGCCGGCTCTTCTTTTGTGGAGCAGTGTCTCCCTCCACTGAAAGTGGACGCTTTAGCCCACGGCGGGGCAGGACCGAGCCTCCCCCCGCCGGCTGCAAGAGGGCCAGAGCCTCCTGCATGAGAGAGAAAAAGGCGGGTGGAACTCCCAGGGATCCCTCCTGGACACCCCCCGCCAACAGGCGCTCCGGCACCGCAGAAATCCCCGGACCAAGGACCGTCTCTGCCTGATCTGATGTCCCTTCTGTAGATACAGGTGGGAGATCTGCACTGGAGCCCTCCAGAGGATCCTCCATGCCAGCACCCACAGCAGAACAAGTGGCACAGACTCGGGCTTCCAAATTACTACTTCTACGAATGCCACAGACCAGACACCGAGGACTACGAGGCATGGCTATGCACACAGCCCTTTGCCAGCAAAGCAGGAACACCCTGCTGCAGCAAACAGAGCAGAAAAAAAAAAAAATCGTGATTTTAAGTGTGCTCAAAAACGCTCCAAATTGCAGGATTAGATAGAGCTGGAGTCAATTTGCTGATATCTGACCAAGAAATGCAAAAACGAAGCTCCTATTCCTTAAAAAAACCACGAAGAAAACCAACTTTGAAAAAAAAAATCCAAAATGGCCGCCGGACCCGATCCTGCCAAAAGAAAGACAAGAAAAAATACCCAAAAGGTCTAAAACACTCCCCAGAGCTGATTCCATGCCACCCCAAGGCCTCCACCACTGCCTTTAGAAAGAAAAAGCTTCATAACTCTACTCACCCACACACAGGAGTGGAGGGGGGGGTCAAAACACAGGCACTGTCACAAGCTCTGAGTAGCAGTTATCAGAGTCAATAACAGAGTAATAACCGCTCAGGGCAGCTCGGGGAACCCCTAAATCAGTCAGGGGACCCTCAGAGCCTACTGCTGTATTCAATTGCTGCCTGTAATTGTCTTCAACCTTCTCCTCACCCACCAAGGGCGTTCGGTAGAAAGGAGACCTGTGTCCTGTTCAGCTCCCCTGCTTGTTTGACCTATGGGGAGACTGACAGAGAGAGACAGAGAGAAAAAAACAGATTAGAGAAAGAAAGAAGGGACACAGTCAAAGATTTCCTCCACAGCAGCAGCCCAGCACCTAAATCTAGAAAATAATAAAACACTAAAATAGTAATTACACTTACCTGGTAATTGTAGTTCCTTGAGAGATGACAGCTTAGTCCTCAACGTATGGGTTGTGCACCTCCTCCTGCAGCATGAAGACTGGACCAATCAAACTTCAGCACCACTGGAATCAGCATACCAGGCATCTCTGGAACTCCAGTGAACTACTGTCAAAGCAAACTCAAAGAAATAGCTAACCTTTAACAAGTCCTCTGTTTTTTTTTGTTTTTTTGTACTGTAGCCAAGGGCACAAAACCAATGGACACAGAATGTCCTGCGCCTGCCGCAGCGTAAGCAGAGAGCGAGAGCAATAGGAAACCAGCGGAGCGAAAAGAAAAATGAAAGAGACACACTCACCTGAGAATACGGACTTCTGAACCCAAGGCGTGCCGAACTAAAATCTTATAGGGAGGGAAGGAGGACTAAGCTGTCGTCTCTCAAGGAACTACAATTACCAGGTAAGTGTAATTACTATTTCCTTATCGAGCCTCCAGCTTAGTCCTCAACGTATGGGATGTAACAAAGCAGCCTAACGGGCGGGATTCTTCCAGCTGGCACTCAGGACTGCAGAACCAAAACTGGCATTGCCCGCCGCCAAGACATCAAGTCTATAGGGCTTACTGAAAGTGTGCAAAGAAGACCACGTTGCTGCCTTACAGATTTCCACCGGTGAGACCAAACTAAACTCCGCCCAGGACGCTGCTTGCGCCCTGGTAGAATGAGCGCGCAATCCAACAGGCGGCACCCGACCGTGTAACAGATAAGCCGAGCCAATCGCCTCCTTAATCCACCGAGCAATAGAGGCTTTCGCCGCCGCCTCACCTTTCCGAGGCCCGCCAAATAGCACAAACAAGCGATCGGATTTACGAAATTCGCTGGTAACCTTCAAATAGCGACGTAAAACCCTCTTGAGGTCCAAATGACTAAGACCGCGATCAGACGCATCTCCCTCCGGCGCCGGAAACACCGGGAGTGATACTACCTGATTCAAGTGAAAAGGGGAAGACACCTTAGGCAAAAAGGAAGGCACCGGCCGCAGAACCACTTTCTGAGCCGAGAAAGACAGGAAAGGCTCCCTGCAAGAAAGAGCCTGGAGCTCGGAAATACGGCGCGCCGAACAAATCGCCACTAAGAACACCGTCTTGAGAGTCAAATCCTTTACCGAACATTGAGAAAGAGGCTCAAATGGAGCCGCACTGAGGGTCCGCAAGACCAAGTTGAGATCCCATGAAGGCACCGAAAGCCGGCGGGCCGGGCGCAGTCTAGAAACGGCCCTCAAGAAGCGATCAACATCAGCATGGGCATCCAGCGATACGCCGTGAACTTTACCTCGGTAGCACGAAAGCGCCGCCAACTGTACGCGCAAGGAACTGGCGGCCAAACCTTTAGCAAAGCCGTCTTGTAAAAAATCGAGAACCACCGGAAGAGAGGCCGTAGCAGCCCGAACCCGACGTCGAGAGCACCAATCCTCAAAAATACGCCAAACCCGGACATAGGCCAGCGAAGTGGATCTCTTGCGCGCTTGTAACAGAGTCGCCACGACAGACTTGGAATAACCCCGTTTTCTTAGCCGTGCCCTTTCAATAGCCAGGCCGTAAGAGAGAATCTCCTCACTTGCGGCATGCGAAGAGGACCCTGACACAACAGATCCAAATCCAGGGGAAGCCGCCACAGGGAGCCGTCCACTAACCTCATTAGATCGGCATACCAAGGACGTCGAGGCCAATCCGGCGCTATCAACAGCACCCGACCCCGGTGGGCCTCGATACGCTGAATCACGCGCCCCAGCAGGGGCCACGGGGGAAACACGTAAAGAAGACCCGTGGAGGGCCAAACCTGCAATAGAGCATCCAGGCCTTCTGACATCGGCTCCCTTCGACGACTGTAGAACCGAGCTGCCTTCGCTGAGCGCAACGTGGCCATCAGGTCCATGACCGGCTGGCCCCAGCGCTGAACCAGCTGCGCGAAGACCCTTGGATTGAGTTCCCATTCGCCGGGATCCACCTGAACTCTGCTGAGAAAATCCGCAGTCACGTTGTCTTTCCCGGCAATGTGCGCCGCCGATATGGCTTGCAGTCGGGGCTCTATCCACTCGAACAACGTCCGAGCCTCCGCTTCCAAGCCCACACTTCCGGTACCGCTCTGCCGGTTTATGTAGGCCACGGTCGCCGCATTGTCGGATAGCACCCGCACCGCCTGAGATGAGATCAGGTTCTCGAAGCGTTGCAATGCCAACCGCACTGCTCGAAGCTCCAAGCGGTTGATTGACCAAGCGCTCTCCTCCGGAGACCAAAGACCTTGAGCGAACTGGTCGCCGCAGTGTGAGCCCCAGCCCGTCAGACAAGCATCCGTCAAGAGCGGAACCCAGTCCGGCTGCTCCAAGGGCATTCCCGCCCGGAGCGATGACGGTCGCAGCCACCATCGCAGATCCCTCCGCACTGCCAGCGGGCAAGGGAGACGTTTGTTCAGTGAATCGGACTGGTTGGACCAGCAACGGAGCAAGGCTCTCTGAAGGGAACGCATGTGAAACCGAGCCCAAAGAACCACCTCCAGGGAAGCCGCCATCGTCCCCAGCAACTGAAGGTAGTGCCAAGCCGACGGAGCGGGACTCTGCAGAAACCGGCATACGAGAGACCGAAGGGCCAACACCCTGCGGTCAGGAAGGAAGACCGATCCCCCGCAAGTATCGAACCGCACCCCCAAATATTCGAGATACTGCGTCGGGACTAAGTGGCTCTTGCGCGGGTTGACCACCCAGCCAAGAGACTGCAAGAGCGCCATGACCTTGGAAGTCGCCGCCATACTCTCCCCGCGCGAGACTTCCCGCGAATCAACCAATCGTCCAGATAGGGATGGACTAGCACCCCTTCCTTGCGCAAAGCCGCCGCCACAACCACCATGATTTTGGTGAACACTCGCGGCGCGGTCGCGAGACCGAAAGGCAATGCTTGAAACTGGAAGTGACCCCACGGCAGAGCGAAGCGGAGATACTTTTGCTGGTCCTCCCGAATAGGGATATGGAGATAAGCCTCTGTGAGATCGAGGGAAGTGAGGAACTCGGCCCTGCGGACGGCGACCAGCACTGACCGTAGGGTTTCCATCCGAAAGTGGGGCACCCGCAGGCAGCGGTTCACGCCTTTGAGATCCAAAATGGGGCGAAGAGCACCATCTTTCTTTGGCACCACAAAATAAATGGAATACCTTCCAAGACCATACTCCGCCTGCGGAACGGGAACTACCGCCCCCAGCTGTACAAGACGATCGAGGGTTTGCCGAACATGAGCTGTCTTGCGATCTCCCCGGCAGGGAGACGCTACAAAGGAATCGAGCACGGGTCTGGCCAAGTCCAGGGCATACCCGTCTCGTATGATGTCGAGAACCCACTGATCGGAAGTAATCTGGGCCCAAGCGGAGAGAAAGCGTCGAAGACGTCCTCCGATCACTGGGATCTCCACCCGGGCCCGGGCTCTACTGGCTCCCCGAAAGCCTCGAAAGCCCGAAGCCCTCGAGAGATATCTGCCACGCTGGAAGCCACCAGAACGGGGTGACCAAAACCTACGAAAGTCCCGAAACTGCCCCCGAGCGGCCGGAAGGGACCGACCCCGCTTGGGTCTATCCTCCGGCAGGCGACCGCCCTTGGACTCACCCAAATCTTTGACCAACTTATCCAAATCCTCACCAAACAGTAGCCTACCTTTAAAGGGCAATTTGCCTAACCGCGACTTGGACGACCCATCGGCCGCCCAATTTTTCAACCAAAGGGCTCTGCGGGAGGCCACCACGGACGCCATGCTATTGGAGAGAGCTCTGATGAGATCATAATGGACATCCGCCAAATACACCGATCCAGATTCCAAGCGGTGGAGCTCACCCAACATTTCGGCCTCCAAGGAGGGCGTTTGTTGAAGCCGCTGAACCCAGCGCAGACAGGCACGGGCAACCCAAGCCCCACAAACGGAGGCCTGCAACGCAATCGCGTCCGCCTCAAACGACTGTTTCAACAGCCCGTCCATTTTCCTGTCCTGCGGCTCTCGCAAGGCCGCACTACCTTCCACCGGAATCGTGGTTTTCTTAGTCACCGCCGACACAGTTGCATCAACTTTCGGAGAACGGAAACGCTCAAGATCGGTGTCCGACATAGGGTAGAGCCTACGCATGATCTTTACCCCCTTGAGACCCGATTCAGGAGTATCCCACTCCGACTGAATCATCTGATCAATCACTCTGTGAATGGGGAAAACCACGTTTGTGTGACGCACAGCCTGAATGATGGGGTCCGCACCGTCCGCCTCCTCCACCGGAGCAGCCGGTGCCAAACCAAGCGTCTGAAGCGCCTCCGAAACAAGAGCGGGCAACTCCTCTCGTCTGAACACTCGAATAATCTTTGCCTGATCCTCTGGCTCAGGGAGTTCGCCCTCCTCCAAGGCTTCCCCATCCGCTTCCTGGTCGAAATCCGGATCATCACCTTCAGGCCACGCAGCCTCCGACTGGAAGGGTTCGTGCAGCCGCTGTCGCTTAGGTGCCCGGTCGCTGGACAACGGACTCTCCGCCGGCGTGGACGGGGCAATAACCCCTGGCGCCAAAAGTGGCGTAGCGCCCATACTCTGGCGCCTACGGCAGAACGCCTGATGCATCAGCAAAATAAAATCGGGGGAAAACTCCTCCAAGGGCAAGGCACCCCCGAGGTCCGACTGCCCCCCAGAGGCTAAAGAACCCGCAGAAGGAATCCCCGAGGGCCCCTCCAGGGGCGACTCCAACTCCCCCGCTGCGGCACCGGGTTGCGCCGCCGCAGCCAAGGAACCCTCCAGGTGCTGCTCCATACTGAGAGACACCGAGGTACAGCGTTGACAGATGCCCGTCTCAGAAGCTGCGCCCCTCCGAGATCCACAAATCACACAAAGGGACCCCGCGGGCATGGAAGCACCCTGCTGCAGCTTTGTAAGCTACGTAAACAGCCCCTCAATGCTGAAAGGAAAAAATGGCACACTGACCCAGAAGAACCAGCAGGGAACTGGGCAGCCGCTAGCAACAGAGAGTCATAGAAGTGAGTTAATGAAAAATGTTCCCTGCCTTTTTTTTTTTTTTTTTGATGGCCCACCAAAGGACAGTGCCCGATAGCTGGGAAACACAGAAATAGCTGATGAGAAACCGAAAGCCCTGCGAAGAACAAAGATGAGGAGAGGACAAACGCTATCCCCCCCCCCCCCCAGCCGCGGGACCTATGCACCCCGAAGGAAAGGGGACCAAAAATGAAACAAACAACTAACATAAAAGAAAGAAAATGAAAGAAAATAAAATAAATGAAATCAACCAAAGAAAATGGAAGGAAAACCGCCGCGTGAGAAACACGCTGAAAAAAACCCACGAGTCATAAAATGGCCGCGGCAGCAATGAAAACTTTGGCGCGCTTTTGCTACTCGTGAAACAGCCCGAGGCCAGCAAAGCCCTGCCGCCGCCGACCACCGCACCCCCACAATGCCGCAACCCGGAGGCCCCCGATCAAAACCCTAGACCAGCAAGGAACCCCAGAAGGGCCGGGCAGAGGCGCAGAGGACCGGGACAGGACCGGCTCTGACCGCCAGCACTTACCGGCACTTAATCAGCACCCTCTCTACCCCCTGGAGAGGAGCTGCTGTACAGCCGCCGCAGGAGCTCTGCCCCGAACAGCCTTGGGGCAGAGATCCTAATTAGAAGAGACAGAGGCAAGGGAACAGAAGCGGCTTAGGCTGGGCAGGAGAGAGACCTTCCTCAGGCCCCCCCCCCCACGGAGTGCCAAAATGAAAAACCGAAATTTAAAGAGACAGGAACCCCTGAACTTAAGAAATTAAAATAAGTCCTAAGAGGACAAAAATTAAAGAACCCAAAAGGTTAGCTAGGGAAAAAAACAACGAAACTGACTAACTAGTGAGCCCAGCTAGGCTCACTAACGTCTTCCTGCTGCATGAAGACTGGACACACTGGAGTTCCAGAGATGCCTGGTATGCTGATTCCAGTGGTGCTGAAGTTTGACTGGTCCAGTCTTCATGCTGCAGGAGGAGGTGCACAACCCATACGTTGAGGACTAAGCTGGAGGCTCGATAAGGAAGCTCTGCTTATTTGTTCCTAAGGAGCCCAGTTCTGGGCTCTGACTTCCAAGCTGCTTGGAGACTGAGATACTGATGTGTGGGCGGTCCTTGGGGCTGCATATAGCTGGATGATCAAAGAGATGAAGATGTTCAGTCTCCAAAGCTGCTGGTGGAGGTTCACAACTCTATGGTTCCGGGACTGGACTAGAGGGACGCTAAGGAACATGCATATACAAACACTTTCATACTGAAGGGAGTCCTTACCTGCAGTAATTAGGGGGCACCATTCCATATACATGAACCTTGTCACATAGTTCCACTGCAATCACCATTGTGAACCAGCCAGTACTAAGCCAAGAGCGAGACTTCTCCCTGAGAAGAAATGACATGGACCATTTGGTGATGATATCCTCTACCCAAGAAAGCCTGCAAAAGAACTTAAGCTTACTAGATTTGGTCTTCCCAAAGCTATCCTATTGAACATCCACAACAAACACGCATGGAAACTTTGAATATACATGAGATAAAAGCGCATATTCATTATGGATAGCCTGATTATACAGCTAGATGTGAGGTCAGTAATATAGATATGGGAAGCTCTGTACTGGTGATTTACTGCAGGGGAACCTGGAGAAGACAAAATGCCAGGTAAAAACACCTGGGTTTAAATCCTGCTTCTCATGCAGTTTGTGGCCTTGGGCAAGTTTCATTGCCTAAGGAACAACCAATTTGGGCAGGGAAGTAACTTACATACCTATTTTTCAATTTATTTATTTTATTTTATTGAACACAAGGAGTGCTAGTGGGAATCAAATCCTGTTTCCTTGGTTCCCCAGCCAGTGTGCTAACCATTATGCTACTCCTCCCCTCTTCCTGAGCTCAAACTTGGAAAAGGCAAGTAATAGAGCTTGGATTTTAGGTTGGTTATCAATGCCTCAGGTATTCACTTGGAGGTCAATATGCTGAAGTGCGTTAAAAGGAACACATGCTAAAAATATTAATGAGCTATGTTGTATGCAAATTCAAGAAAAGAAGGAAACAATGGGAAGGATCTCTCCGCAAGCAAGCAGATATAAATGTAAAAAATAATCAATGGGGAATGACCACAGCTGGGAATACTTGATTTCTTGATGGATGTTTTAAGTACCGACTGCCACATTTCAACAAATTGTGCCTGAGTCAGGGGTCTATAAAATTAATTTTAAAAAATTGCACAGTATCATAGACCCCTGACACAGGCTCGATTTGTCGAAGCTCAGCCAAGTCAGGTCCTTAATAAAATATCTAAGAAATCAAATGCCCCAGCAGTAGTCATTCTCCATTGGCTGTTTTTCTACATTTATGTACACAAATTTAAGTCAAGCAACTTATTAAAACAGGGTTCATACAAAACATTACCAATGCCACAGGGAGATGTAGATGAATTCTTGCATTAGCTTCTCCTCCTCCTTGCTAAAACAGCAAAACCTCCTGTAGGCCAAAGGAGCCTTCTTCCAGTTGGATTTTACCACCTACCTGATCTGATGTTAAAAATGTAATAAGGGGTAGGCAAAATGATGCCAGGGTTGTCACCAGTGTCAGTGCATTGGCATTATCTTCTGCAAAGGCCCAAGTTTAAAATGCTTTTTAGTTCCAAGATCAATACCTTCAAAGTTGTGCAGAGAAGCAATGGAGCAATCATAAAACTAAATACTATGAGATTACAAATTATGAGATAGGTTAACACATTAAGATGCCACTCAGTGTGTGTGTGTGTGTGGGGGGGGGGGGGGACGGACAGTATGGGGTGAAAGTGAGAAAGTGTAGTTACTCATCTGTAACAGGTGATCTCTGGGAACAGCAGGAATTTAGTCCTCACATATGGGTATCGTCGGTACCAACGGAGTCTGCGCAGGAACGCTCCCCAGCGTCCAATAGGAACGCTTTTGGGAGCATCCCTCAGCACATGTGCGCTGCCTTCCCGCCTTTCCAACTGTCCCTCTTCAGTTAAGTTTGTAGCTGAGTGAAAGGATAGAGGGAGAGAGGAAAGAGACAAAGAGAGAGAGAGAGACAACTCCTAGGGGAGGTGGGTGGGTTGTGAGGACTAAATTCCTGCTGTTCCCGGAGATCACCTATTACAGGTGAGTAACTACACTATCTCCAGGAACAAGCAGGAATGTAGTCCTCACTTATGGGGGACTCCCTAGCTGAAGATGCCAGGGAGATAGCCCCAGGAAGGTGCCACTGTGGAAGGTGAGAATCCTTCCTCTCATGGATCTCTAGCATCCCACCAGGGTTGGTGGGTAGGAGTTGGTTTAGGTTTGAAAGAGATTTTGAAGAACAGCTTGGCTAAAGAAGGCATCCCGATGGGAGGCTTTATCTAGGCAGTAGTGGGCTGTGAAGGTGTGTACTGAAGCCCAGGTGGCTGCTCGACAAATGTCATCGATCGACACAGAGTGGAGATTAGCCATAGAAGCTGCCATGGCTCTCACATTGTGAGCTGTGACATGGTCCTGAAGAGGAAGACCCTTACTCTCATATGTAAAGGATATGCATTGGGCAATCCATTTAGATAAAGTTCTTTTGGAGACTGGAAGTCCCAAATGACTAGGGTGAAAAGCTACAAAAAGTTGCGAGGACTTCCTATGTTGCTGTGTTCTTTGAATGTAAAAGGCTGAGGCCCTTTTACAATCCAAAGTATGAAGGTTTCTTTCTGCATTAGAGGCGTGAGGCCTCGAAAAAAATACAGGAAGATAAATTGATTAGTTTAAATGAAAGGGCAAAACCACCTTTGGCATAAAGTATGGGTGAGTTCGAAGAACAACCTTATGATGAAATCTAGTATAAGGAGGATCAGCCACTAAAGCTTGCAATTCACTAATGCGACGGGCAGAGGTGATAGAAAGTCACCTTCCTGATTGCAAAGTCAAAAACTTAAGGGCTGTAGTGGCTAAAGGTTCAAAAGGCGGCTTCTTGAGCTGCCCAGAACTAGATTTAGATCCCATGCTACCAGTGGTGGCTTGATGGGAGGTTTAGTTAATAAAAGGCCTCTCATAAATCTTGATAGGAGTGGATGAAAGGAAATTGGTTGTCCATTTAGAGGCTTATAAGAAGCTGCAATTGCACTAAGATGGACTCTTACCGAATTGGTCTTTAAACCAGAATTCGATAAGTGAAGGAGATACTCTAGTATTGATTCTAAGGGTATGACCAGGGGGTTTAATCCCTTCTTGGAGCACCATATAGTAAAATGCTTCCACTTGAAGGCATAAGTTCTTCTTGTGGAAAGTTTCCGAGAAGCCTGAAGGATCTCTTTTACCTGCTGGGACAGGCTGAAATCCTGGAGGTCTAAGCCTTCAACAACCAGGCCGTGAGGTGCAGGGACTGGGGATTCGGGTGCCATAGCGTCCCGTTCTCCTGGGAAAGGAGATCTGGAGCATGCCCTAACTCCAGAAGTGCCACTTGAGAGAGATGCAGAAGCAGGGAATACCACGTTTGGCGTGGCCATCGTGGTGCTATGAGAATCATGCAACCCCTGTCTCTCTGAAGTTTAAAGAGTGTCTTGGGAATGAGGGGAATGGGTGGGAAGGCATAAAGGAAGTCCTGACCCCAGTGAAGGAGGAAGGCATCCCTTGCCTGACAGTTGTGCGCCAGAATCCTGGAACAGAACCAGGGAAGTTTGGTATTCAGTGGACTTGCAAAGAGGTCTATGTCTGGAGTGCCCCAGAGATGAAATATCTTTGCCACCTGGACTAGGTGGCGTGACCACTCGTGAGGTAGCAGTACTCGACTGAGTTTGTCTGCCCAAAGGTTTTGAATGCCTGGAAGATATACCACTAGAAGGTGAATTTGATGCTCTCTGGCGAGGGCCCATAGTCGTAAAGCTTCATTGCATAACGACAGAGAGCCTGTCCCGCCCTGCTTGTTCACATAGAACATAGCTACCTGATTGTCCGTCTGGACTAGGACTGTCTTGTAGCTAAGCTGGGCGTGGAATACTCGAAGAGCTAAATAAATTGCTCTTAACTCCAGGAGGTTTATGTGTAAGCCAACCTCCTGTGGAGCCAAGGTGCCCTGGGTAGAGAGATGATTCAGGTGTGCACCCCAACCCACCTATGATGCATCTGTTAGGGTGGCCTGAAAGAGGGGTTGATGGAAAGGAGACCCTACTGTCAGATTTTCTAATGATTGCCACCATTGGAGGGACAAAATTAATCGTTGAGAGAGTTATTTTGTCTGACAAATGACCCGTGGCCTGTGTCCACTGTGTGGAGAGGGTCCACTGAGTTGCTCGCATGTGGAGGCGAGCATATGGGACTACATGAACTGTGGATGCCATGTGTCCCAGTAACTGCAGTAGCTCCCGAGCAGTGAGGGAGGATATGCCTGCTGCTTGGGAAGCTAGCTGCATTATGTGAAGACACCGGGCTTGTGGAAGGAAAGCCCTTGCCTGTCTGGTATCCAGCCAGGCTCCTATGAATTCTAGGCATTGGGAAGGAACTAGTTGAGATTTCGGGAAGTTTATTACCAATCCCAAGTATTGGAGGATTCGCATTGTACGAGACAGTGCAGTGCTGGTCTCTGCCACTGTGGAGGCTCGGATGAGCCAGTCGTCTAAATAAGGGAAGACAAAAATCCCCAGGGTTCGTAGAAATGCAGCTACTACTGCCATGCATTTCGTGAATACCCTTGATGCTGAAGCCAGACCAAAAGGAAGAACCCTGTACTGGAAATGTCTTCCCCTGAAAAGGAAACGTAAAAATTTCCTGTGATCTGGATGGATAAGAATGTGAGTGTATGCATCCTTTAAGTCTAGAGAGCAAAGCCAGTCCTGGCTTTGAAGGTATGGCAGAAGAGTTCCCAGAGAAATCATTTTGAATTTCTCTCGAAACAGGTCTAGAATGGGTCTGTGTCCTCCTGTTTTCTTTGGAATAAGAAAATAGGGGGAGTAGAACCCTGCACCCTGCTGAAGAATGGGTACTTCCTCTATTGCCCTTTGGGCAAGAAGTGTGGAGACCTCTTGATCTAGCAGATTGTTTGCAGAGGTTTGTGAATTGAACTGCTTTAGAATTGTAGGAGGCTGTGAAAATGAAGTTTGTACCCCTCCCCTACAATGGACAAAGTCCAATCTTCTGCTGTTATCTGATGCCATCTGTTGACAAAGTGGCATAACCTACCGGGAATATTGGGAGGTTGAGGACCCCTCAGAGGCAGGAAGGCAAAGCTATCTAGGAAGGAGTCAAAGCTCTTGAGGGGGCTGAACCTGGAGAGCTGGTTGGGCTCTCGTGCCTTTTGGTTTCTTTTGTTGTCTAGTTTGTCCCTTTTGGGCAACCTGACCTGGAGTGTGAGTCTGCTGGGTATAGGAAGGATAAAACTTCCTTTTTGCTAAAAGAGGGTTTTTTATAAGGCTTCCTTTTGGCTGGAGTGGCTGTAGACTTTGACAATCTATCTAAGGTAGACTTGTCAGCCTCTATCTCATTAGCCTTCTCCTGCCAGTTCTTGCCGAAGAGATTTTCTCCCGTGCAAGGAATGTTGCTTAACTAGTCCTGTACCCAAGTCTCCAAGTCTGATGCCTGTAGCCAGGCAATCCGTCGTGCGCCAATGGCAATAGCAGAAGTTCTGCTGATGCATTTGAAGCAGTCAAAGGCTGCACGATTGACAAACTTGGAGACATCCCGAGCATGCTTAACCAGAGTAAGAAAGTCATCTCTTATCTGGGAGAAAAGGGCTCATAAGTTCCAAGTCTCCTGTGATTTCTTTGAGGAACATTCCCATATATAGGATATATGAGCTGATCCTAGCTGAAAGCATGAAAGCTTGAAAAGTTCTGCGTCCAAAAGCATCCAGAGTCCTGCATTCACCTGGAGGATCGGATGCATGTCTTTTTGCACTTTTCATCTTACGCATGGCTGACTCCACTACCATTGAATGGTGCGGCAGCTGAGTTTTCTGAAATCCAGGACATGGTGGGACTCAATACATAGTATCAAGTCTCCTACAGTGAGGAGAAGTAGTCAGAGGTGTCTCCCACATTCTGAGCATTAAGCTATGCAGAATTTCATGGATAGGCAGGGTAGCTGCCTCCTTAGGAGCTTTAGGATATTGGAGGATTTCCAATTCCTTTGCTCTGAGTTCCTCTTCAGGAGCTACTGTGATTGAAAGACCTTTAGTCATATCACGGATGAAATCCTGAAATGACATGTCCTCTGGAGGTGACATTCTGTGTTGTGGAGAAGAGGGATCTTCTAAAAGAAACCCTCTAGTGCCAGCAGAATTGTCGGAGTCTTCCTGACCCCGATGCTCCTGCAAAGCACGATCCCGGTACCGATCGAAATCGGTACCGAGGTGGCCCGGTACCACTTTATCCACTCCAGCCGGAGGTGGAATGGGAAGAGATACCATCAGGGCCGGTACCGTTGGTACTGGCATCGTCGGTGTCGGTACCAGTGTCTTAAAGGCATCGGTGTCGATGTCGGCACCGGTGCCCTTGGGACCAACAGTACTGCAGCTGAGAGAAGAGCTGCGATACTGCGTTCGATAGCAAGAAACCTCTGGTCTATCGACGCTGCCGATGCCTGGGTGTCGGTACCGGTAAGAACGGCCGGAACCCCTGAGCATGGCACAGGTAGTTCTTGCGAGGTTGAGGCCTCGAGAACATCCTGAAGCCCGATCGATGCTTTGGAAGCCGAAGCCTCCCGCCGGGGCTGTTTTGACGGTGTGGTTCCCTCAAGGGCAATGCCAATGGCCTCTTGATGCTTAGCAGGAGAGCTACCCTTTGAGAACCGGCTTTTGTGTTTAGTTACCTGAGATCCATGGGAGGAAGAAGAGGCCCTTGACGATGTCGATGCAATGGATCTGGCATCTGAAGAAAAGAGGGTACCGAGCTTTGCGGCCCAGTTCTGTCTTCCTCTTTTGGTCATCCCCAATCAGGAGAGACATTCAGTTGGAGAATGATCAGGTGCTAAACATTTTAGACACCAATCATGGGTGTCGGTGACGGAAATGGTACCGCCACACTTAGTACATTTTTTTTTTTTAAACCACTAGTTGGCTTTTCCATGATTTTGGAAAAAAATGGGGTCTAATGCCCAAAATGGCGCCTGGCACCAAAAGGAAAAAGTTTCTGAAAAGAAACAGTCTAAGTCTAAGGGGGGGGGGGGGTTAGGAAAAGAAAAGAACCGACGGTACCGGTAGGCGTCATGCGGTAGGCAAACGCGACCACAAAAAAGAATTTTAAAGACGGAATTTTCTGCAGTGACAGGGAATAGGTCCTGTTGGCTCCGCGGAAAATGAAGAACTGAAGAGGGACAGTTGGAAAGGCAGCATGCATGTGTTGAGGGATGCTCCCAAAAGCGTTCCTATTGGAAGCTGGGGAACGTTCCCGCGTAGGCTCCGTCGGTACAGACGATACCCATATGTGTGGACTACATTCCTGCTTGTTCCTGGAGATAACATTATCTGAGCCCATTAAACTATTATTGTGTGGAAAAGCTGAATGAAGAGACTTCAATTAAAACATACATTGCAATATTTTGATGTTGAGGAGTAGCCAGAAAGACCAGGGTTCAAATCCCATTGGAACTCCTTGTGGCCTTGGGAAATTCACTTAATCCTCCACTGCCTCAGTTACAAACTTATGGACCAATACAGAAAGTCAGCACTCGACCCGCATTAAAGCAACCTTTTATGTTTGACAACGCACATTTTAGCATGCGATGCAGGAAGGCTAGGGTATGCAGATGAACGCTGTGGTAACCATGCGCATGCAAATGAGCCACTGCAGCGTTAAACTGGGAGACCAAGCCAAACACATGCGCACAAGAAGCCTGCACTAGTTTGGCTTGCTCTCTGGGCACCGGCTAATTTGCACATCAGTTTGACAGTATTTTGATGTGACTGGGGATGATTGCGGCATTCGGAAAAGCCCCTGATGCCATCAAAAATACTGTCAGGGGCCAGTGCCTGACAAACAAAGAATCCCTGGTGGCCCAGCAGTACCATTCTCCCCTCACTGCTGATAGTATTTTGATGGCATCGGGGATGATTGCAGCATCAGGAAAAGCCTCCGATACTATCAAAACGCTGTCAGGGCTGGTGCCCTGACAGAAAAGTACCAGGTGGTGTAACAGCTCATGTACCCACCACCCCCCAGTAAAATAAAATAAAGCGCAGTTACTCACCTGTAATAGGTGATCTCCGGGAACAGCAGGAATTTAGTCTTCACATATAGGATGACGTCGGTACAGACGGCGGCCCGTGCAGGTACGCTCCCCAGCGTCCAATAGGAAAGCTTTTTGGAGCATCCCACTGCACCTGCGTAGCTGCCTTCCCAATTCTGCTTCCTCAGTTGAATTTGTAGCTGAGAGAAAATGAGAGTAAAAGAAACCCTACAACTCCTAGGGGAGATGGGTAAGTTGTGAAGACTAAATTCCTGCTGTTCCCAGAGATCACCTGTTATAGGTGAGTAACTACACTTACTCACCTGTAACAGGTGTCTCTGGGGACAACAGGAATCACATATGGGTGATGTCGGCACTGATGGAGCCCTCGCAGAAGCATCCCCCCAGCTTTCAAAAGAAAGCCTTTGGGAGATACTACCACGCATGCGTGGTCCCCTTCCCGCCCAAGGGTACCATCTTGCTCAGTCAGATGATGTAGCTAAAAGACGGCAAAAACAAAGGATGATAAAGCAGCAACTCCAAGGGGAGGAGGGAGGGTTGTGAGGACTGATTCCAGCTGTCCCTGGAGAACACCTGTTACAGGTGAGTAACTACGCTTTCTCCAAGAACAAGCAGGAAGTCAGTCCTCACATATGGGACTCCCCAGCTACAGGCTATTGAAAGGGTTCAAAGGGCAGCTTGAGAAGCTGCGCTAGAATGACATTGAGATTCCAAGCCACCAAGGGTGGTTTGATGGGAGACTTGGTCAGCAAAAGGCTCTCATAAAGCACACTACAAGCGGTTGTGAGAAGATGGGCTATCCATCCAAGAGATGAGAGGCGGCAATTGCACTAAGGTGAACTCTCAGAGTTGGATTTGAGACCAGATAAGGACAGGTGGAGGCGATACTGGAGGCGGCGCCTCCACTGGAGCCGGGAAGGGATAGATATCATTCTGGGAACACCAGGTAGAGAATCTATGCCACTTGAAAGCATATGAACGTCTGGTGGATGGCGTTCTGGAAGCTAACAGGATCTCCTTTACCCCCTGAGTAAGGTTAACATCTTGTAATGCTATGCTTTTAGCAGCCAAGCTGTGAGATGGAAAGACTGCGGATTGGGATGGAGCAGTATCCCTTCTTCCTGAGAGAGGAGATCGGGAGCAGATCCGAGATGCAGAGGTTGAATCTGAGACAGACGCAGCAGAAAAGGAATCCATGGTTGACATGGCCAGCGTGGGGCTATAAGGATCATGGAGCCCCTGTCCCCCTGAAGCTTGAAAAGCATCTTGGGAACGAGGGGAATGGGAGGGAAGGCATATAGAAGACCTCGACCCCAGTGGAGGTGAAAAGAATCCATCTGCTGGTTGCCGGACATGGGAGTCCTGGTGCAGAAGCATGGGAGCTTGGCATTCTGCAGAGTAGCAAACAGATCTATTTCTGGAGTCCCCCAGGTCTGAAAGATAGGAAGTTGTATATGGATGGAGAGACCATTCGTGGGGAAAAAGTATCAGACTCAATTTGTCTGTAAAAACGTTTGCTCTGCTGGGAGATACACCGCTTGGAGGTGCATTTGATGAGCAATGGCAAAGGGCCAGAGATGAAGGGCTTCCCTGCAGAGGGGCCAAGAGCCTGTTCTTTCCTGATTGTTCACACAGAACATGGCCACCTGATTGTCTATCTGGACCAGGACCTTGTGGGATCGTAGGCGATCCTGAAACATCCTGAGGGCATTTGAGATAGCACAAAGCTGCAGTAGATTTATCTGGAGCTGCGACTCTTGTTCTGTCCAAAGGCTGTGTGTGGAGAGAGTGCCCAAATGTGCCCCCCACTCCAGTTTGGAGGCATCCATTGTCAGGGAGCATTGATGTGGAGGCATCTGAAAAGGTGACCCAATGAGGAGATTTTCTGGGGAACACCACCATTGGAGGGATGAGGCAAGAGGAGCAGTGACTGAGCTTGTCCACGAGATGGCCCAAGGCTTGCTTCCATTGGGAGGCAAGTGTCCGTTGGGCTGTGCCATATGACCTAGAAGCTGCAGCATTTCCCGGTCAGTCAGATGGCCTCCGAGTAGCACTTGGCATGCCAGCTGAATGAGACTAGAACGGGACTGGGGTAGAAATGCCTTTGACTGCTGAGTGTCTAGGAGAGCTCCTATGAATTCTAGTCCGAGTTGGAGCAAGATGGGATTTTGGAAGATTTATGACAAAGCCCAAGTGTTGCAGTACCTACATTATACGAAAGAGAGAGGCAGACCTCCTGGGAGGTGCCTGCTTTAATGAGCCAGTCTAAGTAAGGGAAGACAAATATCCCTAGAGATCTTAGATATGTGGCTACGACCACCATGCACTTTGTGAAGACTCTTGGGGCAGAGGAGAGTCTGAAGGGAAAGACACTGTATTGTCTTCCTTGAAAGATGAAGCGTTTATATTTCCTGTGTTCTGGATGAACGAGGATATGTGTGTATGCTTCCTTTAGATCTAGAGAACAAAGCCAGTCCTGACTGGTGGTAGGGAAGGAGGGTCCCCAGTGAGACCATCTTGAACTTCTCGTGGACCAGAAACTTGTTTAGGTTTCTGAAGTCCAGGATGGGCCTGTAACCTCCGCTCTTCTTTGGTATGAGAAAGTACAGAGAGTAGAGACCCATTTCCTGCTGAGGTGTTGGAACCTCTTCTATGGCACCCTGTGATAGAAGAGAAGTCACTTCTTGCAGTAGGTGAGCAGTGAGAGGGGGCCAGAGTATGATATTCTCCAGGGTGAAGGGGGGCAGGTTGTGGAGATGAAGTCTATATCCCTCCTGCACTATGGTTAGTGTCTACTGCTCTGAGGTGATGAGATGCCACCTGTGGGCATAATGACAGAGTCTGCCTGCTATGTGGACAGGGTGGAGGACCTCCCATAGGCAGGGTGGCTATGTTCTCTAGGAAAAAGTCAAAACCAGGTGCAGATTTTGTCTGTGGAGCTGGTTGAACCTTAGGAACCTGTGGCTTCTTATTTAAATCTTTTTTATACCATGCTCTTTAGAATCAGTGCGGTTTACAAACATTAATTTGTACAATGCAGGCTGAAACATACATTGACTTTACAATGAACAGGTAATACAACTTGGGTTTCAACAGGGATAACTATATACAAGTTGAGTGACTGTATCAACGGATATGATTATGTCAACATGACAGATAGGGGGTGCGCTGGGTTATGTCACCATGATGGATGGGAGGGCATGCTGGGTTATGTCATGTCACCTGTATGAGAATGTGCTGAAGGAAAAGGTGGTGCTTTAGAGCCTTCCTAAATTGTGTGAGGTCAGAAATAGACTGGACAGTGGTAGGGAGGGCATTCCAGATTGTAGGTGCGTAAAACACAAAGGCTCTGTTCTTTGACGTGAGGGAGCATTTTGTTATCTTATTGGGGACAGCGAGTGTGTTAGCAGCGACCGATCTTCTGGATCTATTCTGAGGAGTGGGGTGGACAGGGTCTGTAAGGGAAGTGGAGGATAGTTTTTTAAGGGCTTTGAAGGTCAGCAGTAGTACTTTAAAGGTGAGCATGGACTGAATAGGAAGCCAATGTAGGTGTTGCAAAATAGGAGTTACCTGGTCTCTTCTGGAGGCTCCATGCAGGATGCGGGCAGCGGCATTCATTGCAAATTGTAGAGGATTAAGTGTGCTCTTAGGGAGACCATGCAGAATGGCTTTGGCGTAGTCGAAGTTGGGGGTTACAAGGGCTTGAAAGATCGTTCGGAAATCAGCAGACTCCAGTAGGGACGTAGGTGGCGAATTGTACGTATCTTGTGGTAGATTGCCTTGATGGTGTTTCTTATATGTGCTTTCATGTCGAGCTGCTGGTCTAGGGTGATCCCCAAGTAGCAGATGGTGTGCCTACTCGGGAGCTCTGCATCTCTCACCTTAATCAAAGCGGGAGGAGTGAAGGATTGATTTCTTGTGATGAATAGGACATCCATCTTATTGAAGTTGATTTTGAGGCTTTGCATGTGGAGCCAGTCAGTAACAGCATCAAAAAAGCTCGTTAGTGGTGAGAAGTCAGGCTGGTCAATAGAGAATGGTGTGAACAGCAGTACATCAGCATACACAAGGCAGGAGTTGTTAAAGGAGTGGATGATTGAACAGATGGGCTGCATATAGATGTTAAAGAGGGGGGCAGAGAGAGAGAGGAGTCTTGGGGGACGCCTTGCTTTTGTCGAAAAGGCTCAGAGGTGGTGGAGTCAACTCGTACTTGTTGCCATCTGTCTGTTAGGTAAGACTTGTACCAACTCAAGGCTGAACCATGGATTCCCTTCTCATGCAGATGTGTAAGAAGTAGCTCATGGTTGACTGAATCGAAAGTGGAAGCAATGCCCATGAATATTAGTGCATAGCCTTGTCTGATATCATCAATCCCGGTGAGTAGGGTGCTGAATAGAGTGGTGAGGAGTGTCTCAACACCGTGTAATTCTCTGAAGCCATGTTGACATGGGTTGAGGGGAGCGGTAGTCTCAATGTGGTGCTGGATTAGGCGTTGAATGACCTTCTCTATTATCTTGGCCATCAGGGGGATGCTGGAGATTGGTCGATAAGACTCTGCCTTCTGGGGGTTCAGCTTGCTGTTCTTTAGAAGGGGCCAGATGGATGTTTGCTTTAGCATTTGGGGGAATGCCCCTGTTGAAAAGGACAGCTCCATAATCTTAGCTAAGATTGCGAGCTTCCTGAGGAGTAGTGAAGTCTGTAGTTCTGAAGAGTATCATCGTGCTGTTTGCTTTCTTCTTGGTAGCTTATCTGAGGCAGGCAGGAGTGCAAAGGAGCTAAGGCGGCTGTTCCAGGTGGATATCAGTGAATCAAGGTTGGGTGATGTCATGCTGAGGTTTGGTAGGACTTTGTCAATGATCTCTTGTTTCTATAAGGGGACTGTTGTAGTTGTTATGGAAGGACAGACTAGTTAGGCCATGTGGTCTTTTTCTGTCGTCATATTTCTATGTTTCTTCTTTGTTGAAAGGCTGGAATCGTCCTGTGAGAGCTGGGGCGGCATCGGCGGCCTTCCGAGGAGTGTTGTGACCCTGATGCATAGGCATCTGAAATTTAATTAGGCTGTGGTTGGACCATGGAACCGGGGTGATGGAGAGGGAGGAGTTGTAGTTTGGGCTGGTAGCTGATAGCGGTGCAAAGACAAGGTCCAGTTTATTTCCTTTTGAGTGGGTAGGGGCATCGATTATCTGTTTGTAGCCCAGATCAGCGAGTGCTTCGAGGAAGGTTTTGGAGTGGGTGCTTTGGAGAGCTGGCAAGTTAAAGTCACCCATTACCCAGTTTGGTATTGTGGGTTCAAGGGGTTGCAGGCAAGGTCTATTATGGTTGAGAGGTCATCAGGGGAAGAAGGGGGATCTATAAATAAGACAGATGGAAATGTATTTGTTGGTTATGACAATTGAGTCAAGGTGTGTGGTACTAGTGGAAGAGAGTAGTTGGAATTGGCGATCAGTTTTTACAAGGATGAAGGCACCTCCGCCTCTGCGGTTAGTTCTATGGTAGGTGTAGATTGAAAAGTTGGGAGGGATGAGGTGGTTGAGAAGGACAGAGTCCGAGTCGGACAACCATGATTCTGTTACCAGGAGAATGTCTAGATAGTAATTGGCTATAAGGTCGGAGATAGCGTCTTCTGCTGTTTGGGAGGCTGTTGCCTCTTCTGAGGACCCTGAGCCAGGTTTTGAGAAGCAGGAGTATAAGAAGGGTAAAACTTAACTTTCTTTAGTAAAAAAAAAAAGTTCTTTGCAACTGCCTTCTTCCTAGCAGGATTGGCTGTAGTTCTAGATAGCCTATTTAGAGTGGTATTCTCAAGATTCCAACCGAGAAGCCTTATCCTGCCAGGTGCAGGGAATATTGCCCAGTTTATCTTGAACCAACTGTTCAAGATCCAAAGCCTGTAAACCATGCAATCCTGCATGCACTGATACAGATTGATGTGGCTCTGCTAGTGCACTCAAAAGCATCAAAGGTTGCTCTGTTAAACTTAGAGACATTTTGGGCATGCCTAACTAGTGTAAGATAGTTCCCCCTCTTATCTGGAAGAGGAGACATGACCTCAAGATCCCTAGCAACCTCCTTAAGGAACATACCCACAGAATATGTAGGAGTTTATCCCGGCTGAAAGCATGGAAGCCTGAAAATATCGATGCCCAAAAGCATCGAGGGTTCTCTATTCTCTACCCGGTGGATTAAAGGAATGGGTTTTTGAACTCTTAATGCGACGCATCGCCGATTCCACCACCATTGAACGGTGGGGAAGCTGTGTCTTTTGTACATAGTATTGAGATGTCGAGTATGCAGTGAAATTGTGAGGGGAATCTCCCACATCAGGAGCATGGGATCATGGAGAATGCGGTGAATCGGAAGGATGGCAGACTCCTTAGGAGCTGTTAGGCTCCTTCTCGGATGCTACTGTTATAGAGAGACCCCTAGCTAGGTCTCGAATGAACTCCTGAAAAGACATGTCCTCAGGAAGGAACATGCAGTGTTCCGATGAAGGTGGTTCCTCCAGCAGACTTTGTAGTCTTTGGGTATTAAGTGACTCATCATTGGAAGTCTCCGATACAGTGGACTCGAAGTATCGGTGGGAACGATGTTCCTGCTCAGCTAAGGACCAATACCGGTTAAAGTCAATATCGGGATAGGGACCTGCTTGGATAAGACCTCTGTACCGTGAATGGACTCGAGGACAGGCATGGGTAGCAGTCGATCTAGTGGCATGTATCCTGAAGCAGTTTGCATCGGTACCAAAGTCGGTACCGGTGTCGGTGGTACAGTCAGTAATGATTTGATCAGGACCAAAGCTGCCAATAGAGTGGCCAAGCTCCGCTCACTGGCCTGGATACACTGATCCATGGAGCTTGCCAATGCTTGGGTGTCGGTATCAGAAATCTACACTACCATCCCCAGAGCATGGCACCTGGAGCTCTCCTGAGGTGGAGAACTCAGGAGAATCATAGAACCCCTTGATGGCTTTGGAGGAAAGGTCCTCCCACTGGGGTTGTTTGGCTGACTGATCCACCTCCAGGGCAACACTCAAGGCATCTCCATGCTTAGAAAGATCTACCCTTGGGAGAATCTATTTATGACAACTCTTGATATACTGCTAGGGCCGGAGCATAAAGTGGTTTACAATAAAATATAGAGCAGTTGCAAAGAAAGAAAAACGGAACGCCATTCAAAAAAAAAAAAAAAGATAGTGCAGCAAAGATGATGCCCTTGATAACGTCAACGCCAAAGAAACCACATCTATGTCAGTAGAAAGAAAGAACAGACAGACAACGGGAGTCTGTTCCAGCGTTGATAGGAAGACAGATGCTAACCACAAAAAACAAAATTAAAGAACTAAAGAAATTTCTGCGGTGACAGGATTTGCTTCCTGATGGCTCAGCGAAAGACAAAGAACTGAGGAAGCAGAGTTTGGAAGGCAGCTACACAGGCAGAGTGGGATGCTCCCAAAAACGTTCCTACTGGACACTAAGGAGCGTTCCTGCATGGGCTCTGTCGGTACCAATGGCACCACATATGTGAAGACTACATTTCTTCCCATTTGTTCCTGGCGATAATAAAAATCATCTGGTGGTCTAGCGACCCCTAAATCCAACCCCCTGTACCTTTAAAGTAGGCAGGAGTGCTACCTACATGCTCCCGCTCTGGTCCACCATTTTGTAAAACAGTGATGCCTGGCCCCATGAGGTGCATCCTGGGATGCATCAGGTGAGGTCAGACTGCCATATAAGGTAGCATGCAACGGACGCACCATGCGGGGCCAGGCGCTGCCATTTTACAAGATGGTAGACCAGAGCAGGAAGGGGGGTGGGGGGGGGGGGTTGGATTTAGGGGCCGCTAGACCGCCAGTTGATTTTTATTTTATTTTACTTGGGGGTGGGGGTAGGGGGTACAGGGCCACTGGACCACCAGGGATTCTTTTTTGTCAGGCACAGCTACCAATAGTGTTTTGATGGCATCAGGGGCTTTTCTTGATACCTGATCATCTGAGGAGAAGATGATCTAAGCATGGGGGAAAGCACCCAGTGCCATCAAAATACTGTTGGTGGCATGCATTAGATTTAAGTCACCTCAGACTCTGCAGTAAAACGTTTGGTGCTATGGCTGGTTGCAAAATCTGTGTCTGCATCGGGTGTAGCCATGATCTGTATACCAGACCATTATGTGCAGCTGATTAAAATACATTAAAATAGATTTAAATACGTGTGGCGTTAATTGGGCACTAGTTTTTCTATTGGCATTTACGTCTGTTTTTTGTATTTAAAAGATTCGTAAAGTGTGCTTAAACATGGCGTTATGGGTTCTTAAAGGCCACGCTAGCTTTCTGCATCGGCCTGTTAGATTACAAGCCCTCTGGGGACAGAGAAATGTCTGCAGTACTTGAATGTAACTCGCCTTGTTCTACTACTGGAAAGGTATGAACTAAATATAAATAAATAAAAAACGTGGCTCTGGTACTTCACTTCCCAGCCCTCCTTTCCGCCGGGATGGGCCAGCTGCAGATGTAGCAGTTGGCCAGGAAAATGAGCAAGAGTGGTCTAGCTCCCAGAGCAGCTTTGGCTGCATCAATAAGGACCTTAGCTGTTCAAGATATGAAGGCTTGAACAGTGAAATTAAAACTGTGACTACCAGCTGACTTCCACTCCTCCAGGCCTTGAGCGCTTCGGATGCTGCAGATGCAAAATTCATAGTATGCCAAAGGGGGAGGGGCACTTATTCTGCAATAGTGACCACTAGTAACCGGCTTAGGGCCCACAATTGCAGGGTTCCAGAAGTAGCTCTGGTGCATGGCTACCCCAGGCCAAAAGCTGACTGGACTAAGAGCAATATAAAATAGGGACACAAAATATTACTGGGGAACTGGTCACCACAGAAGATCCTTTCTACTCCTTTGAAGCAGCAGATGCATGCAACCAAGTCATTCAAGAAAATGACTGCCCCTACAGAAGTAGCCCTAACTCCTGCTGACATGGACTTGGACAGCACTAAATTTGCAAGCTGTGGCAGTAGAGGCTAATGATTTTGCCTTATTACAGAAATTACTATGATCATGATAAAAATTTGGTGCATCTATATGATATTTGGAAAAAGAGTAAACTACAGAAGTAAAATACATTCTTATTATATTGTGGGCTAGGGAAGGGGCTCCTTTGTTCCATGTGGTTGCCTGTTTTTATTTTTCATGTTTTTCTTGTGTGGTTGTATTTATTGCGTTTTGGGAGCTCCCATTTCATGCAAGTGATGTTGTAACTTGTATTATATTTTGTTTGAAACTATAAATAAAGAGGTTCCGGTGACGTCAGCACCACGATGGCTGCTTAAGAAGTGAGCTCTGACGGGGACAGCGTTAAAATAGCCCCGGAAAGGAGGAGTAAGCCCTGAAAAGCAACCCGACCAGAACCGCTATAGCGACGTGAGTGGCGGGCAGAATTCTGTGCGATCAGATGGCAGGAAAGGCGGCAGGAGTGGACTTAAAAACCTTCTCCTTTAAAGCGGGAGTAGGAGCAAAATCCCAGACCAGCAAGATGGCAGCGAGTAGCGGCGAAGCCGGAGAGGCGGGTGCAGGGGGCACCGTGAAAGGTAACGCCAGTGAGATCCAGAGCCTGCGCGAAGACCTGCAAAGCTGGTTCGACTCAATGAAGCAAGAGTTAACTACCTTTAAGATGGAGGTTCAGAGCTGGTTCAAGGAGCTGAAGGGGGATATGGTATCGCTCGGTGCTCATTTGGAGGAGCTGGAAAATAGAGTCGATGAGCACGAGGAACAGCTCAGCGCTAATGTGCAGCGAACCAACGCTATGGAGGTGGTGCATGGTGACATATTGCAGAAGTTAGAAGACCTCGAGAACAGGTCCCGCCGTTCGAACATTAGGATACGAGGCCTCCCGGAGGGGGAAGGAGCAGTCAATTATGTCGCCCTGGCGGAAGAGTTTTGTGGTGCAGTACTGAAGGCTGTAGATATGGAAGTGGTGGGGATGTGCCTCAGAGTGGACAGGGCCCATAGATCTCTGGGCCCGAGGAGAGAAAATAAAGCAAGACATTGTTTGCTGTCTGCATGAGTATCGGTCAAAGGAGCTAGTTACCAAGGCGGCTCGGAAGCTGGGGAAAATAAACTGGCACGGGGCCGACGTGGAAGTGTTCGCGGACATATCCAGCATAACAATGAAAAAGCGTAGGGAATACCAGATGGTGACGCAACGCCTCCGGGAGGAAAATGTGCGGTACAGGTGGCTGTTTCCAGTAGGGCTGCAGTTCACCATAAATACTAAATCCTATGTGGCTCATACGGTGGAGGCGGCAATCTCGGGCCTGCAACATGCCGGATGGTTAGACCTCCCGACGATCCTTCTGAGAGAGCAGGGAGCGAGAGAGGTGGGGGACTTCGCTAAATGCTCGCAGTCTAGATGGAGTAGAGTGTCGGGCGGAAAGCGGAGACTGCGGAAGCCGAGGCCAGCGCTGCAGAATGGAGAGGCGGCCACCTGAAATACTGACTACTGGTTTGAAGGACTGGCTATTAGTCACGGGCGATAATGCTGGGACTGCAGGGAGGTTTTGGTGGTGAGGGTGCCTGATGGGTTGTTACTGTTACTGTTATTGGGTGTTAATACGTTGCTAATATGTTTAACCAGGGTTAAAGAAATTGTTGCTATTGCAGGTTTGGAGCTTGGGGTGAGTGTGGGAGTTGGGGAGGCCGAGTCGGGTGAGGGGTTGGAATTTTGAGTGGAAGTGCGGGGAATTGAGTATATCTATTCTGCAGGGAATTATATGTGGTGTGAAGGGGAGTTGTCCTGGTCTGACGTGACTTGGAAACGATCTGCTTGATGAATCGGGTGGTGAGAGGGGTGGAGAGGGGGGTGGAGGTGGATCTGGCATCTTGGAAAAGTGGGTAAAGGATTATGGTTGCACTTAGACTGGTGACTATAAATGCCAGAGGTCTGAACTCCTTCTATAAGAGGCAAATGCTCTTTAAGGAATGTAATAGATTGAAGCGGGATGTCGTTTTTGTACAAGAGACACACTTGCTCACCAGAGATGAAGGATGCATGCGGCACCCCCGGTTTCCCCAACAGTATTTTGCCTCCAATAAAGTGGAGAAGAAAAAGGGGGGAGTGGGGATATTGATGTCTAGTAAGATATTGGGGAAGGTTGAAGAGGTGATTAAAGATAGGGGAGGGCGTTATGTGATTGGCAGTTGAAGAAGGTACAGACGGAATTGAGTGATCTACGTATGCAGGAGATCCGGCATAAATTGACCTTAATGCAGCAGAGACACAGAGTTTGGTAATAAGGCGGGTAGGTTATTGGCCCGTAAGGTCAAGAAAATGGCTGCTAGGAACACTATAGTGAAAGTAAAAGGGAAGGATGGCCAATTGATGTGGTTGGGGAAGGAGATAGAAAAGCGGTTTGTTCAATATTATCGAGAGTTGTATACACCGGAGACCATAGTGTCCAAGGAGGCTATAAGGGGATTTTTGGATAATGTCAGGCTGCCTTGCTTGAATAATGAGGAATCGGCAGGGTTATCACTGCCTATTGGGGAGAATGAGGTGTTGACAGTGATTAATGCCTTCGGGTCCACAAGGCCCCGGGGATGGATGGGTTTCCCAATCAATTTTATAAAGTTTTTGTGGGGTGCTTGGTGGGGCCTCTAGTGAGAATGTACAATTCTTTTAATTGTGACAGCATAATGCCAGCCTCTATGCGTTTGGAGGGGATCAGTATTCTGCATAAGGAGGGGAAGGATCCCTTAGAATGTGGCACCTATAGGCCTATCTCCCTTTTGGGTAGTGATTTTAAAATCTTTACCAGAGTATTAGCCAATAGGTTGCTCCTGTATCTGGGGAAGCTGGTTCACCCCAATCAGTCCGGGTTTGTGCCCGGGAGATACACTGTGGATAATATTAGGAGAGCGTTGAATTTAGTATGGCATGGAGGTAGAATAGGGGCAGAGATGGCCCTGTTAGCGGTGGATGCTGAGAAAGCATTTGATAGGGTGAGCCGGCCCTTCCTTTTTATGACGCTAGAGTGGGTGGGGATAGTCGGGCCTTTTCTTGACTGGGTGCGAATTTTGTAAAAATCGCCACTAGCCTGCCTAAAAATTAATGGTTCCATTACACGATTCTTTGAATTGCAAAGGGGGACGAGGCAGGGGTGCCCACTATCCCCATTGCTGTTCATAATCGCAATGGAGCCAATGGCTCAGAGGATAAGGGAGTGTGAGGAAGTGCGGGGGATAGTAGTGGGTGGGACACATCATAAGATCGCCTTATTTGCAAATGATGTTCTATTTTTTGTCTCAGAACCGTCAAGATCTCTTCTAGCGATTTTGGAGGAATTGGCAAAATACGGAGACTTGTCAGGGTGTCGCATGAACCCCACAAAGTCAGAAATCTTGAATATCACCATTAGCAGGGAGAAAGTGGAAGGGCTGAGACAGGATTTCCCATTTAGGTGGGCAAAAAATAGCATTCGGTATCTGGGGTGCAGATCTCCGCCCAGAGAGGAACTATATTTTCGGAGAATTATATACCAGTTAAGGGTAAAGTACTAAGAGAGCTAGAGAGGTGGGGGACATATGAGATCTCTTGGCTAGATAGAATTGACTTAATAAAGATGATACTGGTTCCCAGGCTCTTATACTATTTATGAATTTGCCGGTAGAGGTTCCTGCAGCGTTCCTGAGAAGGTTGCAAGATAAGCTTATGCTATTTGTCTGGAAGGGAAGGAGACCTAGGGTGGCCAGGAGCATATTGTATGTGAATCGCCGCCTGGGAGGTATGGGAATGCCTCAGTTAGGGAGATATTATGAGGCGGCAAGGGTGCGGGTGGTATTTGAATGGATATTGCGGGAGAAGGCGGAGTGGGTGGAACTGGAGTCTCAGGGGGTAGGGACGGAGGGACGCTTATCCAATATCGTATGGGTGAAAGGTGTGGGAGGTGTGGGGAAGGGGAATCCCTTTGTATCACTCACATTACGTTACTGGTTGAAATGGCGTGGTACGGTAACCAGGGATGCTCAAAACTTACACCCCTGATAGATAATCCAGAATGTCTTCCGGGGATATATGACCCCACGTTTAAAAGGTGGGCATGCCAGGGGTTGAGCCACATAGGGCAATTTAAAGAAGGAGAGGAATGGGTGGGTTCTGAAGACTTACAGAGGGAATTTCAGGTGCTGGAGGGGGATAGGTATCAATATGTGCAAGCACGTCACTTTTGGAAGAGCATCAGGGAGAAGGGAAGAGGAGAGAAGGGTGAGGTTATTGATGGGTTGGTTGAGGGTCGGGCGATTAAAGGGTTAGTCTCAAGGCTGTACGGGCTAATGGAATCAGTGAACAGTGGAGAGTGGGCTCATAAGAAAGCGTGGGAGAGGAATTTACATGTGTGTTGGGATGAAGATCAATGGGAAGTAGTTTGTAAAGAGAAGTTACTCACCTGTAACAGGTGTTCTCCAGGAGCAGCAGGAATCAGTCCTCACATATGGGTGTCATCGGCGCCAATGAAGCCCCAGCGGAGCATTTCCCCAGCTTTCTAAGAAAGCCTTTGGGAATGCAGGCACGCATGCGCGGTTCCCTTCCCGCCTAAAGGTGCCATCTTACCTCAGTCAAATGACATAGCTAAGAATAGCACACAAAAATGAAAAATAAACTATGTACAACTGCAACTCCAAGGGGAGGAGGGAGGGTTGTGAGGACTGATTCCTGCTGCTCCTGGAGAACACCTGTTACAGGTGAGTAACTACTCTTCCTGCTTGGTCCTGGAGAAAGTCAGTCCTCACATATGGGTGACTCCCTAGCTCTGGGCTACCGAAGAACCCAGGCTGAACAAGAGGACTCCCTCTAGTCCCAGCTGCAAAGAAAGGCTTTTCAAGGACACAACCACCACTGATAGCCTAACAGAGGACAGGAGGGCAGGAGTTGCCTAAACCTCAAAGAGATTCCGGAGTACTGCCTGGCCAAAAGCACTGTCCCTACGGGACTCCCTCTCTAGGCAGTAATGGGCTGCAAAAGTCTGGCTTGAAGACCAAGTTGCAGCCCTGCAGATGTCTACCAAGGGCACAAAGCGGAGATGAGCCACTGAGGCAGCCATTGGCCTGACACGATGGGCCGTGACCCTACCCTGCAAAGGAAGGTCAGCCGCCTTGTAAGCCCAGGTGATACAGTCCGCCACCCAGATGGACAAGGTACTCTTGGACACAGCCAACCCCAACTTATTGGGGTCAAAAGATATGAAGAGCTGAGTAGCCCTTCTATGCCCTTGCGTACGGTCAAGGTAGAAGGATAAGGCCCTCCTACAGTCCAGGGTATGCAGGAATGCTTCAGCCTGGCTAGCATGAGGCCTAGGGAAGAATGTTCGAAGAACCACCTCCTGGTTGAGGTGGAAAGAGGAGACAACCTTAGGTAGGAACTTGGGATGAGTCCTGAGGACTACCCTGTTCCTGTAAATCCTGGTGTAGGGCCTGTCACAGACCAGGGCTTGAAGTTCACTTACTCGCCTAGCCGAGGTAAGGGCCATTAGGAAGAGTGTCTTCCAGGAGAGGAAGCGTAGTGGACAAGTAGCCATCGGCTCAAAAGGTGGGCGAGTCAGCTGCTGCAAGACCACATTCAGCTCCCACTCAGGGGCAGGAGGACGGATGGGAGGCTTGAGCAAAAGCAAGCCCCTGAGAAAGCGGGATACCAAGGGGTGACCAGACAGAGAATGTCCCTCCACCAGAGAGTGGTGAGCTGCTAGAGCTGAGAGGTGGACCCAAACAGAATTGGATTTAAGACCCTGATTTGACAAGTGCAGTAAGTACTGAAGGACTACTGGCACAGTACAGGAGAAAGGATCCTCTGTACGTAGCTGACAACACACAGAAAACCTTTTCCATTTGAGGGCATAGGTTTTCCTAGTGGACTGTTTCCTAGAGGCTAGGACAACCTCCTCCACTTCCTGAGGCAGGCCCCAGGGAACCAAGACTACCCTTGCAGCCTCCAGGCCATCAAATTGAGAGATTTGAGATTGGGGTACAGAAGGGAACCCTGCTCCTGTGAGAGAAGGTCGGGTTGCAACCCCAGAGGCAGTGGGGGATCCACCGCCAGTTGAAGTAGAAGTGGAAACCAAGGCTGTCTCGGTCACCTGGGAGCCACCAGCAGGACCGAGGCCTTGTCCTGAAGAATTTTGAAGAGAGTTCGGGCCACCAAGGGCGTGGGAGGAAACGCATACAGGAGGCCCTGAGACCATGGAATCAGAAAAGCATCTGCTGCCATTCTCAGAGGATGCCTATCTTAATGCATTCAATTCACTCTAGAATTAAACAATAGTAGCTATTTTTTGTTCCTGATTATCAGAAAGCCAACCTATAAATTTATACTTTAGGGTAGATCTCAGACTTATGACTAGCCTATCTCCCAAAGGAAACAAGCAAGGTCTAATAGCATCAATGACCTTCCTTTCTCAGAGGATGCGGCTGCCTGGAGCAGAACTTGGGCAGTTGCTTGTTCATTGGGCTGGCAAAGAGATCCAGCCAAGGGAGACCCCATTTCAGGAATATCTTCTGAACCACTGAGGGATGCAGCTGCCACTCGTAGGGCTACAGTATTCTGCTTAACCTGTCTGCCAGGCAGTTGCCTGGAAGGTACACAGCCTTGAGGAGCATGTTGTGCTTGAGGGCAAAAGAACAAAGGTCCTGAGCCTCTCGACAGAGGATCCTGGACCCAGTTCCGCCCTGTTTGTTCACATAAAACATGGCAACCTGGTTGTCTGTCTGAATCAGGACAGACTGGTGAGCTAGGGCAGGCGTGAAAGCCTTGAGTGCTAACCGAATAGCTCTGAGCTCGAGGAGATTGATCTGCTATGCAGCTTCCCAGGGAGACCAGAGGCCCTGGGTGCACTTGTCCAGACAATGAGCTCCCCAGCCTAGCAGGGAGGCATCTGTCGTCAGCACTACTGTATAAACTGAGATCTGAAAAAGCACTCCTCTGAGTAGATTGGGTGGGTGCAGCCACCAGTTGAGGGAGTGCAGAAAAGGTCTGGACACCCTTATCTTGTCTCTGAGACCGCCTGTGGCTTGAGACCACTGAGTCCCAAGGCACCACTGTGCAGGCCTCATATGGAGCCTGGCATTGGGGGTCACATGAACTGTCGAAGCTATGTGGCCCAGAAGCCTCAGGTAGAATCTGGCAGAGACCAGGGACCTGCTGAGAAAGCACAGTTACTTACCTGTAACAGGTGATCTCTAGGAACAGCAGGAATAAGTCTTCACATATGGGTATCGTCGGTACCGACGGAGCCTGCGCGGAAACGCTCCCCAGCGTCCAGTAAGAAAGCTTTTGGGAGCATCCCACAGCGCCTGAGTGCTGCCTTCCCGCCTATCCCAACCACCTCTCTCCAGTTTGAGTTTTAAAGCTGAGACAAAGAGAGAGAGAGGAAAGGAAAGATAGACAGAGAGATACAACTCCTAGGGGAGGTGGGTGGGTTGTGGAGACTTATTCCTGCTGTTCCCAGAGATCACCTGTTACAGGTAAGTAACTGTGCTATCTCCAGGAACAAGCAGGAATGAGTCTTCACATATGGGGACTCCCTAGCTACAGATGCCAGGGAGAAACCCCAGGTTGTGTGTCCTTGAAAAGGACTCTACCTCTCCCAATGGATCTCTGGCATCCGACCAGGGTAGGTGGGTAGGAGTTGATTAGGAATGGAACAGGTGTTTGAGAACAGCCTGACCAAACGAGGCATCCCGGCGGTAGTCCTTGTCCAAACAGTAATGGGCTGTGAAGGTATGAACCGAGGCCCAGGTGGCCGCTCGACAGATTTGGTCAATGGACACAGAGTTTAGATGAGCCATTGAGGCTGCCATGGCTCTCATTGTGAGCTGTGACATGGCCCTCCAGAGAAATGTTCCTACTCTGGTAGGCGAAAGAAATACACTGAGCAATCCAGTTGGACAGTGTTCTCTTAGAGACTGGAAGTCCTAAATGAGAAGGATCAAAAGCAACAAAGAGCTGAGAAGACTTTCTATGTTGCTGTGTTCTTTGTAAGTAAAAAGCGAGAGCTCTCTTACAATCCAAGGTATGAAGATTCCTCTCTGCATTTGATGCATGAGGTCCTGGAAAAAAAGACAGGTAAATATACCTCTTGGTTCAGATGAAAAGGTGAGACCACTTTAGGCATGAAGTGTGGATTGGTCCTGAGGACTACCTTATCATGATGGAACCTTGTATAAGGAGAATTAGCCACCAAAGCTTGCAACTCACTGATGAGGCGTGCTGAGGTGACTGCAATGAGAAAAATAACTTTCCAAGAAAGGAATTTCAAGGAGGTGGTGGCTAAAGGTTCAAAGGGTGGCTTCATAAGCTGGCCAAGAACCAGGTTTAAGTCCCATGCCACTGGAGGTGGTCTAATGGGAGGTTTAGTTAAAAGAAGGCCTCTCATGAATCTTGCTAGAAGAGGATGAAAGGAAACAGGTTGTCCATTAAGAAGCTTGAGGGACGCTGCAATAGCACGCAAATGGACTCTTACTGAATTTGTTTTCAGACCTGCATAGGATAGATGCAGGTGATACTCTAGTAGAGAATTCAGAGGTATTGCAAAAGGGTTTAGACCTTTCCCTGAACACCAAATGGTAAATCTTTTCCATTTGAAAGCATAGGAACGTCTAGTAGAAGGCTTTCTAGAGGCATGAATAACATCTCTGACTTGCTGAGAGAGATGAAAATCTTGAAGGTCTAGGCCCCCAGCAACCAAGCCCTGAGATGGAGCGACTGGGGGTTTGGGTGCCACAAACTTCCCTCTTCCTGGGACAGAAGGTCTGGTGCAGAGCCCAAGTCCAGGGAAGGAGCTTGAGAGAGATGCAGAAGTAGAGGGTACCACACTTGGCGTGGCCAATGTGGTGCTATGAGGATCATGGTCCCTTGATCTCTCTGAAGCTTGAATAGTGTCTTGGGAATTAGGGGAATTGGTGGAAAGGCATAAAGGAAGTCTTGACTCCAGTGAAGGAGAAAGGCATCCTTGGCCTGAACTCCCTGACACGGAATTCTGGAACAGAACCGGGGAAGTTTGGCATTCCACAGACTTGCAAAGAGGTCTATGTCCGGGGTTCCCCAAATTCAAAAAATCCTGGCTACCTGGTCCATGTGGAGGGACCACTTGTGTGGAAGCAGAACTCGAATGAGTCTGTCCGCCCAAGAGTTTTGAACGCCTGGAAGATATACTGCCAGAAGATGGATGTGATGCTCTCTGGTGAAGGCCCACAGTCGCAAAGCTTCGTTGCAAAGCGACAGAGAGCCAGTCCCACCCTGCTTGTTTACATAGAACATGGCTACTTGGTTGTCCGTATGGATGAGGACTGTCCTGTAGCTGAGCAGGGAATGGAACACTCTGATAGCTAAGAATATTGCTCTGAGTTCCAAGAGATTGATATGCAGAGAAGTCTCCTGTGGAGACCAGATGCCCTGGGTGGAGAGATCCTGCAGATGAGCTCCCCAACCCATTGGAGAAGCAACTGTTGTCAGAGTCGCTTGGGGTAGCGACTGCTGAAAAGGGGACCCCAGCAACAAATTTGGAGGGGACTTCCACCACTGGAGAGACCAAAAGAGGCGACTGGAGTTTGTTATTTTGTCTGACAGGCAACCTGATGCCTGAGTCCATTGGGTGGACAAAGTCCATTGAGCTGCCCTCATGTGAAGGCGAGCATATGGAACCACATGCACGGTGGATTCCATGTGGCGTAATAGTTGTAACATCTCTCGAGCAGTTAAATGGGACTTTAACTGTATCTGGGAGGCTAACTGCACCAAGCGTAGGCAACGGGCCTGAGGAAGATAGGTCCTTGCAGTTGTGGTATCCAGCAAGGCCCCTATAAACTCCAGAGACTGAGTAGGGGTGAGATGGGATTTTGGGATGTTTATTGCCAGTCCCAAATACTGAAGGACACGCATTGTGCAGGTTAGAGAAATCTGGGCCTCTGACTGGGATGGAGCTCGAATGAGCCAGTCGTCCAGATATGGGAAAACGAATATTCCTGAAGTGCGTAGAAATGCAGCTACTACTGCCATGCATTTCGTGAACACCCTTGGTGCAGAGGCCAGACCGAAAGGAAGCACCCTGTATTGGTAGTGCTTTCCTTGAAAAAGGAACCGAAGGAACCTTCTGTGTGTTGGATGGATGAGGACATGGGTGTACACATCCTTGAGATCTAGAGAACAAAGCCAGTCCTGACTCTGAAGGTATGGCAGCAGAGTACCGAGATAAATCATCTTGAATTTCTCTTTGAATAGAAACTTGTTCAATTCTCTGAGATCTAATATGGGTCTGTAGCCCCGTTTTCTTTGGAATAAGAAAATAAGGGGAGTAGAACCCTGAGCCCTGTTGAAGAAGGGGTACTTCTTCTATTGCCCCTTGGGCAAGAAGGGTAGCAATCTCCTGACCCAGAAGGTTGAGGAGAGATGTTGGAGAATTGAACTGTCTCACCATGGTGTGGGGAGGAAGGTTCAAGAAATGAAGCTTGTACCCTTCCTTTACAATGGAGAGGGTCCATTGCTCTGCTGTAATTTGCTCCCATCTGGGAGCAATGTAAGCCAACCTTCCTGGAATGGTGAAGGGCTCTGGTTCTTCCAGAGCCAGAAAGGCTAAGTTCTCTAGTTGCAAGTCAAAGGCCCTGGGGAGGCTGAGGCTGCTGAGTCATGGGAGGCCTGGCAGCCTTTGACTTGGCCTGTTTAGGTGGTTGCTGACGCTTTGCAGCAAAACGACCTGCAGATGATACCTGCTGACCATAAGCAGGATAGTATCTTCCCTTTTTAGAAAAAATTGTCTTTTTGAACAACCTTTTCTTAGCAGGAGCAGAGGTAGACTTTGAAAGTTGATCCAAAGCAGAGTTCTCAGCATCCGAGTGGCCTTTGCTTTCCAATCCCTGCCAAAAAGGTTTTCACCTGTACAAGGAAGATTTCCCAGTTCATCTTGGACCCAAAGTTCCAAATCAGAGTCTTGTAACCAAGCAATTCTGCGTGCACCTATGGTAATAGCCGAGGTTCTGCTTACACACTCAAAAGAGTCAAAGGCTGCATGGTTGGAAAATTTGGAAACATCTTGGGCATGTTTAAGCCAAATGAGAAATTCCTGCCTTTTATCTTCTGAAATAAAAGGGGCTAAAGTCTGCAGATGATCTGTGACTTCTTTTAGAAACATCCCCATATAGAGACTATAGGAGTTGATTCTGGCAGCAAGCATATTAGCTTGGAAACCCTTCGGCCAAAAGCATCAAGGGTCCTGCATTCACGTACTGGAGGATGAGTGTCTCTTTGCACTCTTTATTTTCCTCATGGCAGACTCTACCACAATAGAGTGGTGAGGAAGCCGAGACTTATGAAAGCCAGGACAAGGAGGGACACGGTACATGGTGTCTAATCTACGAGAATGAGGAGAGGTGGTAAGAGGAGTCTCCCACATGCTCAACATGAGATCATAGAGAATCTCATGAATAGGTAAAGTAGCTGCTTCTTTAGGAGCCTTAGGATATTGCAAAATATCTAGCTGCTTGGCTCTCGGCTCTGACTCAGGGGCCACTGTAATGGAGAGGCCCCTAACCACTTCCCTAATGAAGTCCTGAAAAGACAAGTCTTCTGGAGGAAACATTCTTCGTTTTGGAGAATCAGACTCCTGAGGAAGAAGTACCAGTGCATTGACAGAAACCTCCGACTCAGAGTCTTCGAAGGAATCGAAGTATCGCCTGTCTGGATGCTCCTGTAAAGCCCGATACGCATACCGAGTGGGATCAACATTGGGAGTAAGCGGTACCGGTTCGGTACCGATGGGCATCATAGGACAGGGTACCGTTGCAGTCGACACCGAAGCCGATGTCGATGCAATCGGTACCGGCACCGGGAACGATGCCGGTGCCGGAGTCGGTACCGGCAACGGAGACTGTTGCGGTACCGGAGGCGTCGAAGTCTGCATAAACGCCGTTAGGGTGCGCTGCATGGACAGAATCTTCTAATCCATCGACGCCACCAGAGTCTGGATGTCGGTACCAGTGGAGGCCACCGGTACCCCAGAACACGGCAACAGGTGATCGGTCGAGGCCGAGCCATCAATGTCAACCTGTGACCCCATAGACAATGCTTTGGAAGCCGGAACTTCCCGCCGGGGTAATTTTGCCGGTGCGAAATCCTCAAGGACAAGCCCGGAGGCATCTCGATGTTTAGAGGGAGATTTGCCCTTCGAGGACCGGCTAGATTTATGTTTGGTTACCTGAGATCCATGGGAGGAAGAAGAAGCCCTGGAAGACGTCGATGCCACCGAGGCTGCATCAGAGGGAAACAGGGTACTGAGCTTGGCTGCTCGGTTCTGCCGACCTCTTTTAGACATCATGGTACAGGACACACAATCCGTGATGGAATGGTCAGGACCCAAACATTTTAGACACCAGTCATGGGTGTCGGTGACAGAAATAGTACCGCCACACTTCGTGCACTTTTTGAACCCGGAAGCGGGCTTATCCATGAGGAGAAAATATGTTCAGGCCTAAGGCCCACACCGAAAATGCACAGTTGAAGAAAGAAAAGTTTGCTTTTTGTTTTTTTTTAAGAAAGAAAAGAAAAGACCGGCGGTACCAGTCTGATGTCGAAGGAGGCAGACGCGACACAGAAAAAGAAAAAAAAATAAAGTATTTTTCTGCGGTGACAGGAACACGACCTGCTGGCTCCGCGGAAAAGAAGAACTGGAGAGAGGCGGTTGGGAAAGGCGGGAAGGCAGCGCGCAGGCGCTGTGGGATGCTCCCAAAAGCTTTCTTACTGGACGCTGGGGAGCGTTCCCGCGCAGGCTCCGTCGGTACTGACGATACCTATATGTGAAGACTCATTCCTGCTTGTTCCTGGAGATATTGACTTGCCAAAGCCATCAACGTTTGGGCTCTGTTTTCTGGCAAGAATGCTTTTGCCAGGCGAGAGTCCAACCTTGCCCCTATGAACTCCAAGTTTTGGGAAGGGAGCAAAGTGGACTTTGCGAAGTTTATGACAAACCCCAGGCGTTGTAGAAAAGCAATGGTCCTGAGGGTGGCTTGATTGGCCTCTTGGCTTGTCTGACCCCTGATGAACCAGTCGTCCAGATAGGGGAAGACAAAGATGCTCTGACTTCTCAGGTAGGCCGCCACCACTGCTAGGCACTTTGTGAAAACTCTGGGGGCGGAGGTGAGGCCGAAAGGCAGTACTCTGTACTGATAATGTTTTCCTCCCACGGTGAACCTCAGGTACTTTCTGTGGTCTGGATGAATGAGGATGTGATTATACGCATCTTTGAGATCTAAGGAGCATAGCCAATCTCCCTGCTGGAGGTAGGGCAGAAGTGTTCCAAGAGTAAGCATCTTGAACTTTTCCTTCACTAGGAACTTGTTGAGGTTCCTGAGGTCCAGAATGGGACGAAGGTCACCGGTCCTTTTTGGTACCAGGAAATACCTGGAGTAGAACCCGTGACCTTGCAAGTGGGGAGGCACAGGCTCCACCGCCCCGTCCACCAACAGACTCTGAAGCTCCTGGAGTCTGGTGCGGCAGCACATGTATGGCTCCCTTTTTCATTTGAATAATTTGGTATTGAATTTGGGGGTTTGGCAACACTTAGTAAGTTCTTTAAAAAAGATTATGGCAGTTGTTTGTGTGATCTGTGCAGTGCCATGTTAGTGTGCCTTTCCCCTTTCGGGGTTTTTTTTAATCGTTATAGACAGGGGCCAGCATGCACGGCAATGCGTTATTACCTATGGGTTGGTAGTTTGAAAAAGTGCATAATGATGGCATCTAGTTTATAATGATTTCTCGTTTTATAGTTTTTAGCACCTGCGACCGACTACTTTTGTTCCAAGTGAGATCCAATGACATTTCAGGTAGCATGATTCTGATATGTTCACTTTTATTTATTTATTATTTTTTTAATTAAGTGTATAGCCCCGTGTAGTATTGATGATCTCCTTTTTTGGTGGTTCACTTACCCATGTGGCTTCTCTTCCTTGTCCCTCTTTAGCAATTACAGTGTCTTGGAAGTTTAGACAGATGATAAAGGTATGCCTTGTATTTTTATGGTGTGATATGTATGTTTTTTATGTCGTTTTAATTAATTTATGTGTATTAACTATCTATTTGATATTATTTATGATTATCTTTTAAGTGTTAATATATATATCCTTTTGATGGTAATCAATATATATGTTATGGGTTATTAAGCTTTAACTGATAGATGGTTACATTTTATAGATGGGATGTTATAAGTTGAGTTATGTCTGTTTGCTGTGCAGATCTTTGTTTTACTACTTATGGTTGCATTGATGTTCTTAAGTAATTATCTATTGAGTTTTAATTTGCATTCATTTTTTAGGTCTCATGTTGGGTTTAATGTCATTTGTATATGTTTTTATTTAATTATTATTTTTATTTATTTATGTAGCCTGCCCCTGAAGAAGGCAATGAAACACGGCCTGTGTCGGGCCATAGGCTTTTTTAGATCAATAAAGAACGTCCTCCTATTGCTGTCCACAACTGGTAAGACTGGACACGGCAAGCAAGCATCGAGCCCTGAAAACACTTTCTACCGACGCCATCGAGGTTTCAGGCCTCCCTGCCAGGAGGCACCGCAGAGTGCATCTTCTGACTCTTCAGACGATGCATGGCCGATTCCACAACCATGGAATGGTGTGGTAGCTGTGCTTTTTGAAAACCAGGGCTTTTTCGGAGTCGATAGATGGAATCGACTCGCTTGCTAAGAACCGGCGCCGAGGCCGGTACCTCCCACATACGGAAGAGGAGCCGTTACAGCATCGGAGGAACCGGGACAGTAAAGTCCTCCTTCGGAGGAGAGTCATACTGCAGCGCCTTGAGTTCTTCAGCTCGAGGCTCTTCCTCAGGATCCGCCGGAATAGCTAAGGCAGTGGCCATATCCCGGACAAACTCCAAGAACCGGGTATTCTCCAGAGGGGATCTACTCCGGTGCTCAGACTGCGGTGAGTCCGAAGGGACGCACCGAGTCTTAAAGGTATCAGGAGACTCCTCGTCCTCAGTCTCCCAAGCCGACTCATCCAAGGAAGAGTCGGGGTCCTACCCCGCAGGGCCCTGGAGCACCCGCCCTGACGACGAAAGCACCGGCGCCGACGCCCTCGGTCCCGAACGGGAGGTCGAGGGAGACCGCGACCGAGGTTGACCCCGAGCCACGATGGACTCGAGTATCGGCTCGGTCTCTGGGGTCGACTTGGACGTCGATGTCCCGGTGGTCGGGGCAGATGCGCCAGACAGGCTGGCCATCAGTGCCCGCTGCTGCTCCATGAAGGCAGACATTCTGCTCTCCAAGGCTGTCATCCTGAGACTCAGCTCGGGAGACGCAGCAGCCACTGACTCGGGCCCCGGCGGCACCGGGCCCGACGTCGGCTCCCTGGGAGGAGAGTCCACGAGGACTACGGGGCTTAGGTGTCCAGCAGACTCCGGCTCCACACGAGGAACTTTGGCAGGCTTCTCCGGTTCCACCGGCCCGGGGCGACGGTCGGGGGTCTTAGACCTGGCCCTCGAGGAGCCAGGGACCTCTTCCGACGACGCCCTCGCGAGCCGTTTCTTCCTCTTGCGTTCCCGGTCGGGGGACCCCCTGTCTGAGGAGCTTCGACGGCGCTCGGAATCCCGAAATGTCGAGGCCTCAGACAAGGTTCGGGCACGGCCGGAGGCTGAGTCCGAGAAAAGCCTTTCCTTTTGCTGCTGGCGACTTCGAAGTGCCTTGGAAGACATTTTCCCACAGGCCCCGCACGACTTAGGATCGTGGTCAGGGCCGAGGCACCGAACGCAGCAGTCGTGTGTGTCGGTGAGAGACAGTTTCTTACACCGATCACACTTCTTAAAACCACTGGAAGCCATCGAGGAAAAAAGAGTCCCCGTGAGGTCAACGGACCGGCCTTCCAGGGAAAAAGAGAAAAAAGGATGCGAACGCCAGCCACGAAGGGCAAAAACCGAAAAAGAAAAATCAGGCTCAATACCGGTGTACCGAACCCGGCGGGAGGGGAACCGGCGTCTAACTGGTACAAAAAGAGTAAAAAATTGCTGAAAAATCTAATTTTAACCGGGAAAAACGGGACACACGTCCTGTGGGCTTCACGGAAAAAAAAGAGATTGAGGTAAGATGGCACCTTTAGGCGGGAAGGGAACCACGCATGCGTGCCTGCATTCCCAAAGGCTTTCTTAGAAAGCTGGGGAAATCCTCCGCTGGGGCTTCATCGGCACCGATGACACCCATATGTGAGGACTGATTTCCTGCTTGGTCCTGGAGAAAGGGATGTTTAAAGGGGTACTCTCCAGTACTATTTTGGAGCACAATAATAAGGTGCTGTATAGGTGGCATTTGACGCCTCATAGGCTGCAAAAATGGCAAGGGGGGTTGGGTCTGTGTTGGAGGGAATGTGGGGAGTCTGGATCCTTCATGCATATCTGGTGGGATTGCTCCAAACTTCAGCCCAGGTGGAGTGAGGTGGCGGAGTGGATAAATGAGGTTTTAGGGGAATGTATAACTTTTGGCCCCGTCTGGCCTTACTGAATGTGGGGGAGGGGCTGAAGTGGTGTAAGGTTGTGTGTGGGGCAATGAGACAGTTGATTGCGAGGAAATGGAGGGCAGTCAATCCACCCATATTAGGGGAGGTCCAGCAGAGTGTTGCACATCTTTATTTGATGTAACGCATCACAGCTCTTAGGCAACAAAGGCTGGTGAGCTTTCAGAGACTATGGGGCCCTTATTTTCGGTGGATTGAAGGGGGGGGGGGGGTGACATCTCCAGACCTGGAAAGGCAGGAGGGAGAGGAGACCTCAAAAGTGTAGTTGTCACAGGACTAGCATTATTGTCACTGGGTATTCTATGTATGGTGATTATTATTAGAAGGGTGGCTGGTGAAGATAAAGAGTGATGCCGGTATAAAAGCTTTTGAGTTATTATTAGTATTCTAATTATTAGAGGTGGAGTGGGGTGGGGGAGGGAGGGATGGGGGGGGATGAGGGGGGGAGGTTGTTGGGGATGGTTAATCATGTATGAGTGTTATTGTGTAATTGAGCTTTGTGATCTTGGGCTTATGGATGCATAAGAAACTGTGTATTATTGTGGTGTTTGAAGTGTTGATTCTTCAATAAACATTTAATGGGAAAAAAAAGAAACTATAAATAAATACGAATGTATTATATTTGTTTATTTTTTCGTCTCTAGCCCAATGACAAAATCTACCCAGAAACAATACAGATTCCATAGTTATTCCTTTTATTTCTTCATGCAATTTTATATATTGCCTCTGCTGACCAACAGGTTACCTGAAGTGGTTTATAACAAGTAAAACAATCAATAAAATAAAAAGATCAACATAAGTTATGTCTTACTGGGTCAGACCAGGGATACACAAGCCCAGTATCCTGTTTTAAACGGTGGCCGATAAAATGGTGAAGTTGAGAAAACCCAATTGGGCCTAACTCAACTATATTATAGCTATGACTTGTTGTACTTGCTACACCACCATTTCAGGTTAAGCAAAGCAGTTTACACAATGGTGACATGTCACTTACCAGTCAATGTCCTTTCCTTGAGTCCTGCTAGACCAGTCCAGATAAGTGGGTAATGTTCCCCTACCAGCAGATCTGTGGAGATAAAGAACCAATGAAAAGCCCAAGTTTCAATGACATCACTCCCATGCCTCTATTTGCCTCAACCACCAGAGGTCCCTTCAGAATTTGCCCCAAAGTATATGGGAAAAACATGGCAAGCTTCTCAGTCTTAATCATGGGCAACAAGGAGTAAGCAACCACAGAGAACTGTGTACAGGAAAGCAGAAACTGAAATCTATCCATAGAAGATGAACCTGCAGAGTCCAAGTATAAAAATCATAGTGGACCCAAGGGAACCATATCAGAGAACAAATCAAATACATTTTCAGGGGTAGGCCGTGGACTGGTCTAGCAGGACTCAAGGAACGTGTAGTTACTCGCCTGTAACAGGTGTTCTCCGGGACAACAGGAATCAGCCCTCACAGATGGGTGATGTCAGCGCTGACAGAGCCCTTGCGGAAGCTTTTGGGAGATGCCACCATGCATGCATGGTCCCCTTCCAGCCCAAGGATGCTATCTCGACTCAGTCTGATGACAGTTATAAGGCAAAGCAGCAAAAAATAACAGAGAAGCAACTCCACGAGGAGGGAGGGTTGTGAGGACTGATTCCCGCTGTCCCTGGAGAACACCTGTTACAGGTGAGTAACTACACTTTCTCCAAGAACAAGCAGGAAGTCAGTCCTCACATATATGGGACTCCCTAGCTACAGGCTACCAAGAACCTGTAAAAGGTCACGTGAGCAGCAGCAATTGAATAACCCATGTGTCCAGAGAGGAACCCGCACTCCAGTAACCTGAACATAGAAGGGTCGGAGGGTAGGAGTTGCCTAAACCCTGAACAGATTACGGAGTACAGCTTAGCTGAAAGTGCTGTCCCGTCAAGACTCCCTCTCCAGGCAGTAGTGAGCTGCGAAGGTATGGACTGAAGACCAGGTGGCGGCCCAGCAGATGTTAGTCATCGGGACGGAACGCAGGTTTGCCATAGATGCTGCCATGGCCCTGACACTGTGCAGCGTGACTTGGCGCTCCAGCAAAGGCCCAGCCTATCCATAGGCAAGGGCAATACAGTCCACCACAGAGGTGGACAGGGTCCACTTGGTTACTGCCTCCTCAGCCTATTGGGGTTATAGGAGACGAAAAGCTGTGAGGCTTTGCGGTGGCCCTGGGTACGCTGAAGGTAGACAGGGCCCTCTTACAGTCCAGAGTATGGAGGATGGTCCCCACCCCACTGGCATGGGGCTGTGGAAAAGAAGGTGGGAAGCATTACCACCTGACTGAGGTGAAACAGGGACACCAATTTCGGAAGGAATTTGGGGTGCATGGAAAGCATGACCCTGTTTTATTGAACCTGGTGTAGGGCAGCTCTGACACCAAAGGCTTGAAGCTCACAGTCTTAAGACTGTGAGCACCACCAGGAAGACAACTTTCCATGAGAGGTACCTCAGATTGCAGGTAGTCAAGGGCTCGAATGGCAGCCCAGTGAGCTGCAATAGCACCACACTGAGGTCCCACACTGCTGCTGGCAGGCGGATGGGGTGTGGACAGCAGGAGGTCCTGAGGGAAGTGGGTAACGAGGGGCTGTGCAGAGAAGGGCTTGCAATCAATGGCGTCGTGGTGTGCCGCAAGAGCACTGAGGTGCACTCTGATGGAATTGGACTCGAGTCTTGCTTGCAACAGATGAAGCAAATATTGCAGCACCAGCTGCACCAAGCACAAGAACAGGTTTACCTGTCACTCTGCACACCACACTGAGAACCTGCACCAGTTGAAAGCATAAGCCCACCTCTTGGAGGTCTTACGGGAGGCTAGGACTTCTTCCACCTCCCCCGAGAGGTTGAAAGGGGCCAAGGCTACCCCTTTCAGCAGCCATGTTGTTAGTGTCAGAAATCTGAAGCTGGAGTGCAGGAGGGAGCCCTCCTCTTGAGAAAGTAACCCCGGGGCACTCCCCAGGGAAACAGGGGGTTTCATAGACAAGCAGAGAAGCAGCGGGGAATCATGGTTGTCTGGGCCACCGTGAGGCCATCAAAATCAGCAATGCCTTGTCACATACAGCCTTGAAAAGAGTCTTGGCAATCAACAGCGTAGGCAGAATGTGTACAGAAGGCCCTCCGAATACAGGATGAGGAATTAATCCTCCACCACCCAGGAAGGGTGGGGCTGCCAAGAGCAGAAGCAGAGCAACTGGGATTTGGCCGGGCTGGAAAAAGGATCCACCAGTAGGAGCCCCCAGAGCTGGAAGAGTCAATGGGCCACTCTGGGGTTCAGCTGCCACCCGTGTGGCTGAAGGACCCTGCTCAGTCTGCCTGCCAGGACACTGTCCTGGCTCAGCAGATATACCACCTGCAGAAGCATCCCTTGGCAGTTCACATATGAGCAGAGAGCCATTGCTTCCTGGCATAGGGTGTGAGGCCCTGTGCCTCCATGCTTGTTAACACAGCACCTGATTGTTCATTTGGACCAGCACCAACTTGTGCTGTAGATGGTGGTAGAAGGCCTTGAGAGCCAGGAGTATGGCCCGGAGAGCCAGAAGGTTGCTCTTTATGCCATGGACCAACGGTCCTGAGTGCAGAGTTCCTTGCAATGCACTCCCCAGCCCAGCAGGGAGGCATTTGTGGTGAGGACTCGCTGAGGGGGCAGGGGTTTGAAAGGGCATCCCTGCCCAGAAAGTGTGGCCTGCCATCAGCCAAGGGATTCCACCAGCTAGCGAATCACTGACACCCTGTCTCGCAGCCAGCCGTGGCCTGTGTCCACTGGAAATGGAGGCACCACTGGTCCGCCCTCATATGAAGACAGGCGTCCAGGGTCACATGGACCGTAAATGCCATGTGGCCAAGAAAGCACAGCAGGAGACACAGACATTGAGCATTGCTGCTGCACTTCTGCAGCCCACTCCCTGAGACGACCTGCACAGTGACTAGCCGTGCTCCTATGAACTCCAGACACTATCAGGATGAGGTGTGACTGAGTAGTTTATCACAAACCCCAGGCGTTGCAGGTCATGGATGGTGTGGGCCGTGGCCTGTTGCACCTCGGTGGCCGTGTCCCCTTTTATGAGACAGTCAGTCAGTCATCGAGGTAGGGGGAAGACAAAGGCCCCTTGAAGACTGAGGTAAGCTGCGACTAGCTCCAGGAATTTGGTGAAGACTCTGGGGATACAGGCTAGGCTGAAGGGTAATATCCCGTACTAGTAGTGGCCACTTCCACCATGAATCTGTGGCTAGGATGGATGAGGATATGGGTATAGGCATCCTTTAGATCCAAGGAGCATAGCCAATCTCCCTGCTGGAGATAAGGCAGCAGTGTTCTTGAATTTCTCCCTCACCAGGAACCCGTTTAGGTCGCGCAGGTCTAGGATGAGCCGAATGCCCCTGGTTCTTTTGGGTATGAAGTAGTATCTGGAGTAGAACCCTTTACCCTGGAGATGTTGGGGCACTGGTTCAGTTTGTACTCAAGAAGATCTGCGAGTTTCTGCAGTAGTAGGGGAGTTCTGGAGGGCTCTCCCAGGAAGAAAGGGGGAGATGTCTGTGCCAAGTGGAGGAAGTAGCCCTCCCGGACCACCTGGAGTGCCCAAGTGTTGGTGGTGATGGCTGGCCACCAGTGGGCAAAGTGAATCAAACGTCCCCCTGAGGGCTGATGACCTCCCAGAGATGGAGAGGCTATGCCCAAGGAATCAAAAACTCCCATCAGGCTGAGCCAGAGCAGAGGCTAGTGCCTGGGGTTTGGGAGCCTTTTGCTTACAAGGGCCATCCCTTGTGTTCCTTGGCCTGTTGTGGAGCTGGGGAGGCCTGATACTGCAGATAGTTTCTTTAAGCACTTCCCCCTTTCTCGAGAAAAGGGGCTTTTTACTCGGGCCCTTCCACTGGGGGAAGGGTAGCGGTCTTCTTGGAGAGCTTGGTCCTCGTCATGAACTCTGTCTCCAACTCCGCAGCCTTATTGGTCATGGGTTTGCCTAAGAGGTTCTCTCCCTGGCAAGGGACATCGACCAATTTGTCCTGAACCCATTGCTCAAAGTCAGATGACTGTAGCCAAGCCTGGCATCAGGCACCAATGCTCACCGTGGCCACTCTAGCCGCCGACTCGAAGCAGTCATAGGCTGCCTGAGTTATAAATGTGAAGTACTCTGAGAGCTTTGGCCAGGTTCTGGAACCGCTGTAGGATTCCCTCGGAGAGACCAGCCGAGAAACTGGTAAGCTCCTTCACCAGGTCCCTCAGATACATGCCTATGTACAGCTAGTATGCCTGGATCTGGCCGATGAGCATCAAGCCCTGGTGGCACTTTCTGCCCAGGGTCAGGGCCGGCCCGTCCATTGAGCAAGAATGTTTTTTGCACAGGGCCCCACGTTTCAGGGGGCCCCGTGCAAAGAACATTCTGCTTTAAATTTAAAAAAAAAAAGCTGTCTGCTGCCGCTGTAGCAGCAACAGCAGAATCGAATATCCCGCGGAGCCCCCCACTGCCCGACAGAGCCTGCCCTCCCTGCATAAGCTCCGTCTCCGCAGTCGCACCAGCTTTCAGAGTGCAAAGGGAGACTAGTTTCCCTTTTGTGGCTCTGTTAAGCCCGCAGGGGCTGATGGGACTTTCCCCATCAGCCTCCGCGGGCTTAACAGAGCCACGCGGGAGAAACTCCTTTCACGTTCTGAAAGCCGGTGTGACTGCAGAGACGGAGCTGATGCAGGGAAGGCAGGCTCTGTCAGGCAGTGGGGGGGCCCCGCGGGATATTCTATTCTGCCGTTGCTGCTGCGGAGCCGGCGGCAGCAGACAGCTTTTTTTTTTTTTTTTTAATTTTCCCTGGGCTGTTGGGGTAGGGGTTAGGACTGGAAATGGGTTAATGGGGTTAGGACTGGAAGTGAGCTGATGGGGGGTTAGGTCTGGTAATGGGCTATGGGGGGGGGGCTTAAACTGAAAATTGGGTGATGTGAGTTAGGATTGGAAATGGGCCGATGGGGTTAGGACTGGAAATGGGCTATGGGGGGGCTTAGGACTGGTAATGGGCTATGTGGGGGGGGGGTAGGACTGGTAATGGGTTGGGGGGGGTTCCTAGGACTGGAAATGGGCTGAGTGGAAGGGAAGACTTGAACTGCAAATAGCTGATGGGGACAGGGGCTTGGAATGGAAATGGGCTGAGTAGAAGGGGGCTTGAACTGCAAATAGCTGATGGGGAGGGGGGCTTGGAATGGGAATGGAAATGGGTTGTGAGGGGAGGGAGCTAGGACAGGAAATGGGCTGATGGAGGGGGCTAGGATAGGACTGGGAATTCGGTGTTGGGGGAGCTAAGATTGGAAATGGGCTGTGGTGGGGGCTTGGATTGAAATGGACTCATGGAGGGGCTAGAACTGGAAGTAGGCTCATGGGGGGCTTGGATTGGAAATGGGCTGAGTGGAGGGGAGCTAGGATTTGACATGGGCTGATGGTGGGGCTAGGAAAGGACTAGAAATGGGCTGATGGGAGGCTGGTATTGGAAATGAGCTGATGGAGGGACTTGGCTAGGACTGGAAATGGGCTGATGCGGGGACTAGAAGGGAGCGGATACTGGGTGGAGCTGGAACTAGAAGGGAGCTGATGTTGGGGGAGATTAGAATGGGATGGAGCTGGAAGAGTGAAATGGAGAAGGGAAAAATATTTTGTGTGGGACGGAAGAAAAATCTACAATTGGCTGGATATTGAGAGAGTAAGTGGGGATCGAAGACGGAGAGGTAAAATTTGAGTGGATGAAATAGGAATGAGGAAAGAGCAAAAGGAGAAAGATTAGTATGTTAAAACAGATGTAGAGAGAGAATGGAAAAAGCTAGAAGAGAGAAGAAAGGACAAATGGACAGCAGACGATGGAGAGTTAGCAGAAGACACAAAGAAACCAGAAGAAAGTGGCTGGTGCAATTGCAACTGAAAAAAGGCACAAAAGGTAGAAAGATCTCTCTTTATTTTGAATTTATTAACTGGAATATGTCAGCTCTGGGAAATGTGCATCATTAACGTCTGCGCTTTGTTTAGTACAAGAGGAAATTAATTTATAGTTTTATTTCTATAGTGTTGATGTACATTTCAAGTTTGGCTTTTAGGGTTCCCAGTTTAATTGTCTTCCTGTTTCTAAATTGTGATTCCTTGTTTGGTGATGGTTTGTGTTCTGCATGTGTAATGAGCTGAGGTATTCTGTTTATGTAACTCCTATTTGACATTGCCACTTGTTCCCTTTCCCCAGTAGGTCATGTATTGTTATTCTCTGAAATGTATTGGTTTAATATTTACAGTGTTGCCTTTTGATAGGTAGGGTATGGTGCTTTGTGAGTCCTGGTAGTGCTGTTAGGATACGGCTGGTTTGCTATGGGTTCTAAATGGGCAGTGTTTGTAGTAGCTGCTAATGTGCCTGGCGATTGGCACTGGATTATAGTAATGTAGAAATCTTTTAGTCTTTCTTTATCCATACACTCATTAAGAGGCATGTTTACTAAAAGTTAGCGTATGGTAACATTATGCAAATATTTATGCAAATGAGGCCCCGCACCAAGTCTCTGCACATGCTCTGCACCCCCCTTAGGCCGCCCCTGGCCCAGGGTGTCCAAGGTGGGGGCTTCCCTATCCAGGGGCACCGAGGAGTGCGTCTTCTGTCTCTTCATCTGACGCATGGCCAACTCCACCACTATGGAGTTGTGTAGCAACTGTGCTTTTTGGAAGTCTGGGCTCCAGCAGACTCGATACATCAAGTCTGTGGAAATCCCTTCCTACCCCCCTCGATTAGAAAAGAATTACAGCAAATTTAAATTGCTCCTCAGAACCCATCTATTCTCCTCTGCCTTTGATCTTCCAGCTCCTACTATGTGACTTTATGTTTCTTGGTTGTTTCCTCTCCCTGTTCTGTCTATGCTCTCCTATCTCATATTGTACTTCCTTTCCTTTTCTGGCCTTGCTGTACTTTTGATTTTTGATTATTGTACACCACCCTGTTGTTATGAAGGGCAATCTATCAAACTGAATAAACAAACATAGCCATCTGCTTATAATGGGCACCGAAGCCAGTGTTTCCCACATGTGGAGGAGCAGCTATTCCAGGATGGGTGGAACCGGCACAGTCGGTGCCTCCCTTGGTGAGGCCTCGTACTGGAGAATCTCGAGCTCCTCTGTATCTGAGTCGGAGGAAGATTCTGTAGTGAACGCCAACACAGTCAACATGTCCTGGCACAGAGTCTCAGCGGGGGACGGATCCGAGGGCATGTTACATGTTGGCGAGTGTCCGGTGATTCCTTGTTCTCGGTCTTCCAGTCCAAGTAATCAATAAAAGGAGTCCGGGGTGGGCTGGTGCATGAGTTCAGGCCCCGAGCCCAAAGGTTGTCGGTTGATATAGTGCACCTGGACTTTCAGAAAGCCTTTGACAAGGTCCCTCAGAGACTTTTGGCAAAACTAAAAAGTCATGGGATAGGAGGCAGTGTACTATTGTGGATCAGGAACTGGTTAAAAGATAGAAAGCAAAGAGTAGGGCTAAATGGCCAATTTTCCCAATGGAGAAAGGTGAATAGTGGAGTACTGCAGAGATCTATGCTGGGTCCGCTGTTTTTTTGACATATTCATAAATGACCTGGAAAAGGGAACAACGAGTGAGGTTATCAAATTTGCAGACGACACAAAACTATTTAAAGCTGTTAAAACCCAAGAGAATTGTGGAAAATTGCAAGAGGATCTTGATAAATTGGAAGACTGGGCATCAAAATGGCAGATGAAATTTAATGTAGACAAGTGCAAAGTTATGCACCTAGGAAAGAACCCAAACTATGGTTACACGATGCAAGGTTCCACATTGTGAACCACCACCCAGGAAAAAGATTTAAGTGTCATCGTGGATAACATGTTGAAACCCTCCGCCGAGTGTGCAGCAGCGGCGGCCAAGAGAGCAAATAGAATGCTAGGTATCATAAGGAAAGGAATGGAAAATAAAACAAAAGATATTATAATGCCTCTATCGTTCCATGGTGCGACCGCACCTTGAATATTGTGTGCAATTCTAGTCGCCGTATCTTAAAAAGTATATTGCATTATTAGAAAAGATACAGAGAAGTACCACCAAAATGGTAAAGGGGATGGAAGGATACTCCTATGAAGATAGGCTATAAAGGTTAGGGCTCTTCAACCTGAAAGAGAGACGGCTGAGGGGAGATATGATAGAGGTCTATAAATTAATGAACGGAGTGGAACGGGTAAACGTAGATCGAGTTTACATCATCAGAATATAAAAAGACTAGGGGACATGCAATGAAGCTACATGGTAACCTATTTAAGAACACGGTAACCTATTTAAGACTAATAAGAGAAAATATTTTTTCACTCAACATGTAATCAAACACTAGAATTTGTTAACTGGAGATGTAGTAAAAGCTGTTAGTGTAGCTGGGTTTAAAAAAAGGTTTGGACAAGTTCCTGGAGGAAAGGTCCATAAGAGGACATTTTCTCTAACCGTTAAATTTCCTTTCCTGGAATCCTGTTAGACCAGTCCAGACAAGCGGGTTTAGTCCCCCTACCAGCAGATGTTGGCGACAGATAAATAGGGGGGGGAGGGGAAACAAAACTACTAGCAGCCTGATTGCCAGTTCCCTGGTAATATGTAGCTGAACCCAGTAGAGGGCGCTCCAGTATTGTAAAAAGCCATACTCAAACAGATGTAACCATGAACCAAAAAGTAAGGAAAATAGCAACCAGACTATGTACAAGAGGTGATAATGCTCCGCTGCAAAGCCTTGGCTCCTCAGCAATATACCTCTGAACCAGATATCCAGAATAGAGAGTGTCCTGGACTTGTCTAGCAGGATTCCAGGAAAGGAAATTAATGGTAAGCGAAAATTTCCCCTTCCAGTACATCCTGCTAGACCAGTCCAGACAAGCAGGAAATATCCAAGCTAACTGCTCTTTGGGTGGGAAGATACCGCCGTAGAGACAACCTTTGCCCCGAACTGTGCCCCTTCCCAAGATTAAATATTGAGCCAATAATGACGCACAAAGGTGGACAGGGAGGACCAGGTGGTCGCTCTGCAAATATCAAGAGGATGAACGTGAGAGTGCTCCGTCCAAGATGTAGCTTGCGCCCGCGTAGAGTGCGCCCGAAGACTGAGAGGAACAGATTTTCCCTTAAGGATGTATGCAGATTCAATTGCTAACCGCAACCAGCGAGAGACCATGTGTTCGGAAGGAGGTTGACCCTTACGGGATCCCGCAAAAAGCACAAAAAGGTGATCAGAGGTACGGAAAGGATTTGTCACCTGAAGATTACCTACAAAGGATCCTGCCGAGATCCAGAGAACGGAGTCCCTTATTCTCGCCCATACACTGATCCTCAGAAAAACAGGGTAGGAAAACTGGCTCATTGATATGAAAAGGCGTAAGCACTTTTGGAAGGAACAAAAGTAACTGTACGCAAGAAAACTCCTCCTTTCGAGAAGGCAAGATAGGGATCCCTGCACGAAAGTGCTTGCATTTCAGATACCCTTCATGCCGAAGTTATCACTACTAGAAACAATACCTTAAGCATCAAATCTCTCAACGTGATGTGTTTAAGTGACTCAAAAGGCGCCTGCATCAAGGCTTTTAGGATGAGGGACAGATCCAATGTTGACACCGGAGGGCGATCCGGTGGTCTGACTACTTTAGCTGCTTTAAGGAAATGGGACACATCTGCATGGGACGCTCTAGAGTGACCCCCAACAGGGCCTCTAAAACAAGGTAATGCTGTTACTTGAACCCGAAGAGACCCCAAGGCTAAACCTTTATCCAGGCTGTCCTGGATAGATATGGATTCTCTACAAGGAGAGATACACGACTCAAAGACTCACCAAACACGGGAATGCGCTAGCGAAGTCGACGGGCGGTACGTCTTCAGAAGGGGCGCAACCATGCGATTCGAGTAACCTTTCTTGCTTAGGCAGCGGCATTCAAGAGCCAGGCCATAAGTGAGTAAGGAGCCAGATCGTCCATTACAATTGGACCCTAACGTAATAGGCCCCAGCGAGACCCCAGAGGCCAGTCCGGAGCTATTAGGATCACTCTCCCACAGTGTGCGAGAACTCTCCGAAGCACTTTGCCGATTAGTACCCATGGGGGAAAGATGTACAGCAGAGTCTACTACGGCCATGGTTGAGCCAGGGCATCCAATCCGGAGAACTGAAACTCCCTCCTGCGACTGAAAAATTCCGGTACCTTGGTAAATCGCCGACGTCGCCATTAGATCCATTACCGGTTGCCCCCATGCTCGCAAAATCTTCTGAAACGCCCAAGGGGCTAGCTCCCATTCTCTGGGATCAATAGCGTGTCGGCTGAGGAAATCTGCCTGAAAGTTGTCCACCCTGGCGATATGCTGTGCAGAGAGAGTCTGCAGATGTGTGTCTGCCCAGGGAAGGAGAAGGGACATTTCCCTAACTACACCTAGGGATTTGGTGCCGTCCTGGCGGTTGATATACGTCACTGTTGTTGCGTTGTCACATAGAACCCGTACCGTCTGATCTTTAAGAGGCAGAAAATGGCTTAGGGTGAAGAGAAACGCTCACGCTTCCAGTCAATTTATGGACAAGTGTGCTTCATGAATCGATCAAGTACCCTGCGTCGACTGATGCTGGCAGAGAGCACCCCACCCATAAAGACTCGCATCTGTTGTTACTAGGACCCAACGAGGGTTCTCTAGGGAAACACCCCTAAGGAGATGACAGGGTGCCAGCCACCACTGGAGGCTGCGTAGTGTCTCTGGGAGCAGCGGAAGGCTTCGGACACAGGTGACCAGCATGAAAGGAGAGACCTCTGAAGCTCCCTCATGTGCGATCTGGCCCAAGGCACGACTTTGATAGTGGCTGCCATGGACCCCAGGACTTGAGGGTAATCAGAGACCCTCGGAGCTGAAGAAGCAGCAAACGAAGCAAGCCTGTGAATTTGTGAAGCCGCTCGCGTGTCAAGAAGACTTTCATCTGCACTGTGTCTAAGGAGGCTCCTAGAAACTCTAGTTGCTGGGACAGATGAAGATCTCAGACCCAAAAACGTGGTCTAATGTCAGAGTGTGAATATTCACTTATTTTAATACGTTTATACACTCTAGAATTAACCAAAAACGGTAGCTGTTTTGTTCTTGCTTATTATTGAAAAAGCGAACTAGCTAAATTATACATTAGGACAGGTCTCAGACTTAGACCTGTCCTAATGTATAATTTAGCTAGTTGGCTTTTTCAATAATAAGCAAGAACAAAACAGTTACCGTTTTTGGTTAATTCTAGAGTGTATAAACGTATTAAAAAAAGGGACAGATGAAGATGGCTCTTGGACATATTGAGCACCCACCCGAGATATGAGGAAACAAACTACTTGAGCCAGTGCTTGACACGCTTCCAACAGGGAGTCCGCCCGAATCAACCAGTCGTCCAGGTAAGGAAGCACTCGGATTCCCCGTTTGTGCAGAGCTGCTGCGACCACTACCATAACCTTGGAAAAGGTGCACGGAGCCGAGGCCAGGCTGGAGGGCACTGCACAAAACTGGAAGTGCTGACCCACTACTGCTGACCCACTACTGCAAACCATAGGAAACACTGTTGGTTGTCTCTGATGGGAATGTGGAAGTAAGCTTCCGCAAAATCTAGAGAGGCAAGGAACTCGCATCCACGTACCGTCTGGATCACCGAACGAAGCGTCTCCATTCGGAATTGTGGCACCCGTAGACATTGATTAGAACATAAGAACATAAGATATGCCATACTGGGTCAGACCAAGGTCCATCAAGCCCAGCATTCTGTTTCCAACAGTGGCCAATCTAGGTCATACGTACCTAGCAGTTTCCCCAAGGGACACAGGTTCCACAATGCTTGTACTGGTTCAAGCACTGATATCCTGGGTCCCTTCTTAATAATGGTTTATGGACCTTTCCTCCAGGAACTTGTCCAAACCTTTTTTAAACCCAGCTACACTAACAGCCTTTACTACATCCTCCGGTAACAAATTCCAGAGTTTGATTACACGTTGAGTGAAAAAATATTTTCTTTTATTAGTCTTAAATAGTTTACCCTGCAGCTTCATTGCATGTCCCCTAGTCTTTCCATATTCTGATAAGGTAAACAATCGATCTACGTTTACCCGTTCCACTCCGTTCATTAATTTATAGACTTCTATCATATCTCCCCTCAGCCGTCTCTTCTCCAGGCTAAAGAGCCCCAACCTTTTTAGCCTTTCTTCATAGGAGTATCCTTCCATCCCCTTTACCATTTTGGTGGCTCTTCTCTGAACCTTTTCTAAAATCGCTATATCCTTTTTAAGATACGGCGACCAGAATTGCACACAATAGTCAAGGTGCGGTCTCACCATGGAACGATATAGAGGCATTATAATATCTTTTGTTTTATTTTCCATTCCTTTCCTTATCATACCTAGCATTCTATTTGCTCTCTTGGCCGCCGCTGCACACTGGGCCGAGGGTTTTAACAAGGTATCCACAATGACGCCTAAATCTTTTTCCTGGGTGGTGGTTCCTAATGTGGAACCTTGCATCGTGTAACCATAGTTTGGGTTGTTCTTCCCTAGGTGCATAACCTTGCACTTGTCCACATTAAATTTCATCTGCCATTTTGATGCCCAGTCTTCCAATTTATCAAGATCCTCTTGCAATTTTCCACAATCCTCCTGGGTTTTAACAACTTTAAATAGTTTTGTGTCATCTGCAAATTTGATAACCTCACTTGTTATTCCACTTTCCAGGTCATTTATGAATATGTCAAAAAGCAGTGGACCCAGCACAGATCCCTGGGGTACACCACTATTCACCTTTCTCCATTGGGAAAATTGGCCATTTAGCCCTACCCTCTGCTTTCTATCTTTTAACCAGTTCCTGATCCACAGTAGTACACTGCCTCCTATCCCATGACTCTTTAGTTTTGCCAAAAGTCTCCCATGAGGGACCTTGTCAAAGGCTTTCTGAAAGTCCAGATACACAATATCAACCGACTCACCTTTGTCCACCTGTTTATTCACTCCTTCAAAAAAACATAACAGATTAGTAAGACAAGATCTTCCTTGTCTAAAGCCATGTTGGCTGTCTCCCATTAGGTCGTGACTATCTACATGCTGAGTAATTTTATTCTTTATGATGGTTTCTACCATTTTTCCCGGTACTGATGTCAGGCTCACCGGTCTGTAGTTTCCCGGATCACCCCTCGAACCCTTTTTAAAAATTGGTGTTACATTGGCGATCCTCCAATCCTCAGGTATTAGAGATGATTTTAATGATAGTTCAAAGATTACTGATAGCAGGTCTGCAATCTCAAATTTCAGTTCTTTCAACACCCTTGGATGTAAACCATCCGGCCCAGGTGATTTGCTACTCTTCAGTTTATCTAATAGTTGTAAGACTTCTTCCCGATGTATCGATATTTCCTTCAATTCTTCCGCACCTTTAAATACCACTTCAGTCATGGGTAACATCCCTACATCTTCCTCAGTAAAGACCGAAGCAAAGAATTCATTCAGTCTCTCCGCTATCGCCTTGTCGCCTCTTAGTGCTCCTTTAACCCCTTTATCATCTAATGGACCAACTGACTCTCTCACAGGTTTTTTGCTACGAATGTACTTGAAAAGGTCTTTATTTCGCGTTTTTACTTCCGCAGCAAGCTTCTTCTCAAATTCTCTCTTTGCCTGCCTTATCAATGCCTTGCATTTGACTTGCCAGTGCTTGTGCTGTTTCCAGGTTTCATCGTTTGGCTCTTTTTTCCATTTCCTGAAAGATGCTTTTTTGGCAACAACAGCCTCTCTGACCTCACCTTTAAACCATGCTGGCAGTTTTTTGGACTTCCTTCCACTTTTCTTAAAGCGTGGAATACAGCTGGTCTGGGCTTCCAAGATAGTATTTTTCAACAACACCCAAGCTTGATGTACGTCTTTAACCTTTGCAACTGCTCCTTTTAGTTTTTTTCTTAACTGTTTTCCTCATTTTATCATAGTCTCCCTTTCGAAAGTTAAAGGGTAGTACTGTGGATTTCCTTACTATCCCTCCTCCACTAATTAAATCAAAGGTGATCATGCTATGATCACTATTGCCAAGTGGCCCCAACACCCTTATCTCTTACGCCCTTGAAATCCAGAATTGGACAGAAGGACCCATCTTTCTTGGGAACCACAAAATAAATGGAGTAACGACCACAACCCCTCTGCTCGAGGGACTGGTCGAATAACCCTCAGAAGAAGGAGGTGGCACATGGTGGAGCGAATCGCCTTTCTCTTCAGGGATCTTCGCCCGGGTGAGATGAACGCATTGGGAAAGATCGGGAACATTCGAGAACGTAATCCTGGGAGACTATATTTAGGACCCATTGATCCAAAGTAACGAGAGACGTTTGATGAGAAAACAGAGCCAAACGCCCACCCACCGGAGTCGTCTCTCCGGACAGGCTGACCTCCAGAAAAGGCTGCTGGGGTGGACTGTCCGGCCAGTCAGCAGGAAGATCTTGCGGGGCCAGAGAACTTGGAAGGCTCCAAGTAGGACTCAGCTCCCTTGCGGGCACCCCGAAAGGACTGTGCCCTCTGACCAAAACGTCCAGTTGTCGAAGAGGTGGAGGGCTTCCCAGGAATGTTAGCGATGAGCGTTGCGATACCTGGAGGTGCGCCACGTGGTAGGAGAATATCGATGGGAGGAACGACTAGTAGCAAATTTAGGCTTATCTTCCAGAAGACATTGGGGGTCGAACCTCCCCTAAGTCTTTGACCAAGTTGTCTAGGTCCTCCCCAAAGAGAAAAAAAACGTTCCCCTGAAGGGAAACCTAGAGAGGCGTGCTTTAGATGCAGAGTCAGCCGACCATTGGCGAAGCCAGAGCCATCTGCGAGAAACTGTGAGCACCGCCACCGATCTAGCCAAGAGGCTCAAGAGATCGTAAAAGGCATCTGCAAAAAAAGCTGTGACCAATTCCAGACGAGCCAGAGCAGGATCCTCTGGCAGACGTTGAATCTAGCGCAGAAGAGCTCGGGCTGCTAGGCCCCTGCAAACATAGGCCTGGAGAGATAATGAAGAAGCCTAAAAGGCAGTCTTGAGAAGGCTCTCAACTTTCCTATCCTGTTGATCACGAAGTGCTGCACCACCCTCCACTGGAATGGTGGTGTGCTTAGTTACTCTGGTCACAAGGGCATCCACTTTGGGGTATGTAAGCCACTTCTCCAAGTCAGGTGGTGTCCAGAAGTAAAGCTGACCTAGGCTGCAGGTTGTACGGAGGAGAATATCCGGAGAGTCCCATTCTTGAGACACCATTTGTTGAAGCTCCACCGGGAATGGAAAAGCTCTAGATGGCTTGCGAATGCCTTGTAATATCGGTCTGGCTGGGGAAGAGAAGGCGGCTGAGGATTCTGCTGATCCATCAATCATAGGGCTTCGACCACCTGCATAATTAGGGCTGGCAATTCCTCTTTGCAAAACAAGCGAATGTCTTTTGTCTCGCTTTGGTTCTCTGCAGAAAACTAATGGGGACCATTCCCCATACTCCCGGTCCAACAGGCTCTCGCTGTCGTCCCCCGAAGACAGCCCTTCCTCTGCTGCTTTTGGCCGAGCTGTAGTAGCCCAGGAGACCTCTTTAGGTGGCCGTGCATCCACCTTGGATATGTGCTCTTGTCTAGAGCGCTTGCGGGATCCAGAGCCAGAGGACTGAGGGATTTGAGTCAGGGCATCCACTGCGTTACTGGGAGAATTAACCTGCCAAAGATCCAAGGCTTGTCTAAAAAGGGCCAAAAACTGGGTATCTGAGGCATGCATAGGCTCCTGCTCCTCCCCCAGAGCAGGAGGAGTTAAGAGAAGAAGAGAGAGAGAGAGACTCTCTTGCCGGGGGAAGCTGTCTGGGCTCCTCTAGCAGCTGAGGACGTGCAGCAGGACTGCTTCTGTCCTGAGCTCCCTTGGCTAATGTTGCCGAAGTCTCTCCAGGATGAGCAAGACATGTAGCACAAATGGCATCCCTCAAATCCTTATGCTTCTTTGTGCAGACCAAGCATCGCTGACGGGAAGGCATCTCACAGGCAAAGCGCAGCTGACTGTGATCCCCAGTGAGCAGAAAAAAAAAATCAAAGAGTCAAAAATAGGAGTTGAAAGGGATCAGACAGTTGAAAAATAAGCAGGGAAGACAGAAATTAAGAACAAAGTCTCCTCACAAAGCCCACCAAAAACGGAGCTGTGCAGTAAAAAAAAACCCAAAACAGCAACAGCCAAAACAAAATGGCCGACGCTATTAAAATTGCCAAAATAAAATCACTCCAAACACTGTAAAAAAGCAGTAAAAACAGAAAATTAATCAAACGGAGAGCTAGGGCAGTAAAGACATCAAGAGAAAACTCTCCAGGCAGACAGAGGTTGCCCCGACGGCATCCTGACTAAAATCAGGGGGGGGGGGGGGGAGGTCGGAAAAGAGGAGGATCTTAGAAGTTTTCTACTCACTGCGCTGGAACAGAGTGCTGAAGAGCCAAGGCTGACCTGAAACAGGCAGCAGGCAGGAGCTGTTGTAAGGCTGCCGATAAGCTGCAGACGACTCCAATGACCGGCTGCTCAGGTTCTCATGAGCCGAGGCCAGTTTTCTCCCCTGATAGAGAGGGAACATCACATGGTCCACCTGACCAGGAGTTCAACCTCAATCTGTCCCACAAACTGTAGCTGGGAAACCCAGAGGGGCAGGTCAAGTGAGCCCTGGGTGCATCCAGCAAAATTGCTGCAAGTATTAAATACTAAAAATAATCAGAGAGAAAAAGATAAACCCCTACATCTGATGGAGACAGAGAAATACTGGAGCGCCCTCTACTGGGTTCAGCTACATATTACCAGGGAACAGCCAGTCAGGCTGCTGGTAGTTTTTTTCTATTTATCTGTCTCCAGCATCTGCTGGTAGGGGGACTAAACCCGCTCGTCTGGACTGGTCTAGCAGGTTGTACTGGAAACCATTATTAAAAGGGACCCAGGATATCACTGCTTCACCCAATACAAGCATTGAGGAACCTGTGTCTTTTGGGGAGGCTACTAGGTACTTATGACCTAGATTGGCCACTGTTGGAAACAGGATACTGGGCTTGATGGACCTTAGTCTGACCCAGTATGGCATAGCTTATGTTCTTATGACCACTTATAAAAGGAAGTCAAAGATGAAAAGTAAAATAAAATCTGTTCCTCCACAGTAAAACGACAGGAAGGGGAAACCAAACCCTGCTGGAAATTGATACAGGGTCTGGTCATATGTTTCCCAGCAAACTAACCCTGAAAAGAAGATCCGGAAGAAAAACCCAGTCCCATAAGGGAGGGAAAGAGAAAATGGTGGCTGTCCGTGCCTAAACACACTCTGAAAAAGCAAGCTAAGTGCATTGCCCACAGTCAATTATGTTCACAGTGCTACAGAATCTTTTATTTACTATTATTTACCATGAATTACCACCATGTTTTGTTTTGTTTTTTTAAACGAGACCACAATGGCCGACACTGGTGTCAAAACCCTCCCAATAAAAGGATACCTCAGACATAGCTGGCCCAGGAGGCAGCCACCAGCTTTTACCATGTATAAAAATATGGTGTCAAGAAATAAGCTAATGTGAAATGACTCACCACAATGCCACCACCAAACACGGGACCGACCAGCTCCTCTGACTCCGCCCACTGCAGAGAGGAGTGCTCAACTACTGGGGAAATGGCCATGAAAAACACACTCCCCAGAAGGGAAAAGACAACGCACCTAGTCCCCATCATCCGAAATGGCAGAGAGAAAAGACTGCAGCACTCACATACAACCCACTCACAATGCAGAGGCTGATATTTACCTCCTGAAGCTTCAGTCAGTAAAATGGCTTGCTGTCTGGCTGCCAGCTCACTAAAGGGGACATCAGCTGTCAACACTGAATTTTACGGCTGCATTTTACTTCAAAAGTGAAGTAAGCTGCCGGCCCCACATGATCTGGCTTCCTCCCCACTCAAGGGGATGTCAGCCACATGCTGTGGTCACTCCTCTTCTCAAGAAATGCTCACTAGACCCTACCTGTTCCTCCTCACTAATCAACCCATCTCCCTCCTCCCTTTTGGTCTAAACTACTTGTGTGCGCAGTTCATCACCGGTGCCTCAACTTTCTCTCCTCTCAAGCCCTTCTGGATTCTCTACCATTTAGCTTTCATCCTTTACATTCTTTATCATAGGACTTGATTAACCGCCCTTCGTAAACATCAGGGCAGTAGACAAAGTTGCAAAATGCAGGATGGCTAAAGCCGAAATAAGAAAAGAACTACAATACGACTGACAGGACAGAAAACATTCATAACACAGAGAGAGACAATAGAGAAAGTAGAGAGAAACAGAAAAAGTTCCTTATGGGTCAGGGGAAGAGAGGTCATAGGCCAGAAAGAAAAGGTGCATTTTGATAGAGCCTTAAACCTAGAGTAAGACTGTTCCTGATGAAGGGTGAGTGGGAGGGAGTTCCAAAGTAAAGGGGCCAGAAAGAAAAAGGCAGAACGACGAGTCTGCTCTAGATGGGCCTGAGCTGGAGAAGAGAGGTGCAGCTGATAGTTGTGGACAGACCGGAGGCTTCGTGGAATAGAATGAAAGTGAAGGGAGTCAACCTGGTACTGGGGAGTGTGAGTGTGAAGCGCCTTATGAGCCAGTATAAATACTTTATACATAATGCAATGTGAGACAGGCAACCAATGCAGTTTGATGAGGTGTGGTGTAATGTGAGAAAAACAGGATGTATGAGAAAGGATCCTTGCTGCCGTGTTTTGGATCAGCTGGAGACGGTGAAGCTGATGTCGGTGTTGGTGAATACCTGCAAAAATGGTGTTACAGTAGTCAATCCTAGAAATGACCAAAGTAAGCAGAAGGGTGGTTAGGGTAGGAGATGGCAAAATGTCCTGGACAGTTTGAATCTGGCAGAGAAAGAAGTGGGAACATCAGGCAAGGGCGGAGATATGATCCTGAAATGACAATGCTGAGTCCAGGGTCACCCCAAGATACCGCATAGAAGACACCAGTGGAAGGGGGGCACCAAGGAGGGTAGGGGAGACTGTTGGGGGGGGGGGGGGAAGAGTCAAAACAGCTTTTACCAAAGTCTCCAATGACCTGGTCCTGGCAAAATCCAGGGTCCTTTAATGGGTTCTTTGTGACCTTCCTGCTGCTTTTGACACCGTTGACCACAACTTTCTCCTTGATACCTTGCCCTCGCTTGATTTTAAGATACTGGGTCTGTACTTATCTCTCCCATCGCTCCTTCAGTGTTTGTTCTGGTGGAACCTCCTCTACTGCTATCCCGCTTTCAGTTGATGTAACCCAAGGATCAGTCTTGAGTCCATTCTTTTTCTCTCTATATACCATGTCCCTTGGTGCACACACCTTTTCCCATGGCTTTCAGTACCATCTTTACATTGATGACTCCCAGATCTACCCCCTCTACACCTGAAATCTCTCTAGCAATCCAGGCCAGGATCTCCGCCTGCCTTTCTGATATTGCTGCTTGGATGTCTCACCGCCACTTGAAATTGAACATGGCCAAAATGGAGCTTCTTATTTTTCCTCCTAAACCTTCCTCTCCCCTTCCTCCTTTCTCAATTTCTGTGGATAATTCTACTCCGTGTCTCCTCAGCTCGCAACCTTCGACTCCTCTGTCTCCTCTCCTCCTTCACACACACAGCTAAAACCTGCTGTTTCTTTCTCTACAACATCAACAAAATTCACCCATTCCTCTCTGAACACATTGCTAAGACACTTATCCACTATTTAATCACCTCCCGTCTAGATTACTGTAACCTACTCCTTGCTGGTCTCCCTCTGAATCATCTCTCTCTCCTTCAATCTGTTTAACACTCTGCTGTGTGTCTAATCTTCCACCAGTCTCGTCATGCACATATTACCCTCTTCTCAAATCACTTCATTGGCTCCTTATCCATTTCCACATCAAGTTCAAACATTGCCTGCTAACCTACAAGTGCATTCATTTGCAGCTCCTCACTACCTTTCCTTTTATCTCTCCCTTACCCCTCCTTGGGGACGCCGCTCTTCTGGCAAATCACTTCTGTTTGTGCCTTTCTATTCTATTGCTAACTTCAGACTTCTCCTTTCGCATTGCTGCTCCTTATGCCTCAGACTACTTGAGTCTGTATCAAAGGCGTCTTCACTGACCCTTTTCAAATCCAGGCTGAAAACTCGAAATAGGCTCAAGAGATCATTGATCCTATATGGCTTTCTGGTATCGTAAAAGTTCAAGACAGAGGGTACGAGTTGCATCTAAGTCTGAAACAGGTGCTGGAGTACAGCTTGACCAAACACAGCATCTCGGCGAGAGTCCTTGTCCAGACAATAATGGGCAGCAAAGGTGTGGAAGGAAGACCGTTGCTGCCTTGCAAATTTCATCAATGGCTACCGAATGTAGGTTTGCCATTGAAGTGGCCATGGTGCAAATGTTGTGAGCAGTGATTTGCCCTTCCAGGACGAGTCCTGCTTTGTCATAGGCAAATGAAATACAGTCCGCTATCCACCTGTAAATACAGGTTTGAATACAGGTAGACCCAGGTGACTAGTGTCAAAGGAGATGATTAATTGCAAGGCTTTGAGATGACCTTGAGTGTTCTGGAGATAAAAAACCAACAAACATTTGCAGTCAAGAGTGTGCAAAGTTGCTTCCACTCAAGACGCATGCAGTCTAGGAGAGAAGACTAGAAGGTAAAATCGACTGGTTTAGATGACAAGGAGAAACCAACTTTGGCATAAAGTGCAGGCAAATCCGAAGGACAACCTTGTCATGCTGGAACTGGGGAGTGGAGTAGCCGCCTAGTGGTTGGGGCAAGGTACTTCAGGCCGGAAGGTCGGGGGTTCAAATCCCACTAGAGGACAGCAACCTTGGGCCGGAAGGACTGGGGTTTCTAGTCCCACAGGTGCTCCTTGTGGTCTTGGGCAAGCCACTTAACCCTCCATAGCCCATGTTCCCTGTAAAATAGTTATCTCCAAGTTATAATGGAGGACTTATAACAAGGACTTGAAGGACTTCAGGAAGAAGCTGAAAACTCACCTCTTTCAGACCCATTACAATCTAACCTAGTCAGAGTGTTACTCTATTCGGGCACCTTCCCAGCCTAAACAACGCACAGCAGTATGAAACGCTTCTTGTAATATGTAATATATGTGTACATGTATATATGTAAAGCCTCCTCACAAACAATCAAATGTATATATGTAAAGTCTCCTCTGATACAATCAAATGTAAATATGTGACCGTTTGATGCTTTTTACCCACCCCTGAAATCACATTGTATGTTCCAAATCCGGCCTGTACAGCCGCACCACTATGTATAGAAAGCCGCTGCTGATCGCTGGAAGTAGCGGGATACAAGTGTACACTAAATAAATAAAATAAAATAAATAAATAAAATAATGCCCTGTTCAATGTAATTTCAGTTTGTTCAATGTAAACCGCACTGATGCAGAATAGCGCGGTATATAAGAGAATGTAAATAAAATAAATAAATAAGACTAGAAGGTAAAATTGACTGGTTTAGATGAAAAGGAGAAACCAACTTTGGCATAAAGTGCAGGCGAATCCGAAGGACAACCTTGTCGTGCTGGAACTGGGTATGGGGGTTGGGGTGAGACGACAAACGCATTGGGAATGGATGGGGAACATTCGAGAACGTAACCCTGGGAGACTATGTTGAGGACCCATTGATCCGAAGTAACGAGAAACTATTGACGAGAAAACAGAGCCAAACGGCCACCCACCAGAGGAGTCTCTCCAGACGGGCCGACCTCCTGAAAAGGCTCCCGGGGTGGACTGTCCGGCCAGTCATCGGGAAGATCACGCGAGGCCAGACAACTTGGAAGGCCCCGAGTAGGACTCAGCTCCCTTGCAGGCACCCCGAAAGGACTGTGCTCTCTGACCAAAACGTCCCGTTGTCGAAAAGGTGGAGGGCTTCCCAGGATGGTAGTGACAAGCGTTACGATACCTGGAGGTGCGCCGTGAGGTAGACGAATATCGACAGGAGGAACACCTAGTAGCAAATTTTAGCTTATCTTCCGGAAGACGTTGGGTTCGAACCTCCTCTAGGTCTTTGACCAATTTGTCTAGGTCCTCCCCAAAGAGAAACTTTCCCCTGAAGGGAAACCTGGAGAGGCGTGCTTTATATGCAGAGTCAGCCGACCATTGGCGAAAGCCAGAGCCATCTGCGAGAAACTGTGACCGCCGACACCAATCTAGCCGAGAGGCGCAAGAGATCGTAAAAGACATCTGCCAAAAAAGCTGTGACCGATTCCAGACGAGCCAGAGCTGGATCCTCTTGAAGACGTTGAATCCAACGCAAGAGAGCTCAGGCTGCTAGACTCCCACAAACAGAGGCCTGGAGAGATAATGACGAAGCCGAAAAGGCAGTCTTGAGAAGGTTCAACTTTCCTATCCTGTTGATCACGAAGTGCCGCACCACCCGCCTCTGGAATGGTGGTGTGCTTTGTTACTCCAGTCACAAGGGCATCCACTTTGGGGTATGTCAGCCACTTCTCCAAGTTAGGCGGTGGGCTGTATGGAGGAGAATATCCGGAGAGTCCCATTCTCGAGACCCCATTTGTTGTAGCTCCGCTGGGAATGGAAAAGCTCTAGATGGCTTGCGAATGCCTTGTAATATTTGGTCTGGCTGGGGAATGGCAGAAGGCCGAAAATTTGGCTGATCTGTCATTCGTAGGGCTTCAACCACCTGCATAATTAGGGCCGACAATTCTTTGCAAAACAAGCGTATGTCCTGTGTCTCGCTTTGGCCCTCCGCAGAAAACTCGGATGGGGACCATTCCCCATCCTCCCGGTCTGACAGGCTCTCGCTGTCGTCCCCCGAAGACAGCCCTTCCTCTGCTGCTTTTGGCCAAGTTGTAGTAGCCCAGGAGATCTCTTTAGGTGGCTGTGCATCCACCCTGGAATTGTGCCCTTGTCTAGAGCCAGAAGATCGAGGGATTTGAGTCAGGGCAACCACTGTGTCACTGGGAGAATTAGCCTGCCAAATATCCCAGGCTTGTCTAAAGAGGGCCAAAAACTGGGTATCTGAGGCATGCATCGGCTCCTGCTGCCCAAAAGACTCTGGAGCAGGAGAAATTAAGAAAGGAGGAGACACACACTCTCTTGCCAGGGGAAGCTGTCTGGGTTCCTCTAGCAGCTGAGGACGTGCAGCAGGACTGCTTCTGTCCTGAGCTCCCTTGGCTAGTGCCGCCGAAGTCTCTCCAGGATGAGCAAGACATGCAGCACAAATGCCATCCCTCAAGTCCTTATGCTTCTTTGTGCAGACCATGCATCGCTGAAGGGAAGGCATCTCACAGGCGAAGCGCAGCTGACTGCGATCCCAAGTGAACAGAAAACATTTTTTTAAAAAAGTCAAAAATAGGAGTTGAAAGGGACCAGACAGTTGAAAACTAGCAGGGAAGACAGAAATTAAGAACAAAGTCTTCTCACAAAGGCCGCCAAAAAACAGAGCTCTGCAGCAAAACACTGCCGAAACAAAATGGCTCCGCTATTAAGACCACAAAAATAAAATCACTTGAAACACTGTGAAAATGCGGTAAAAACATAACATTAATCAAATGGAAAGCTAGGGTGGTAAAGAGATGAAGAGAAAGCTCTCCAGGTGGACAGAGGTTGCCCTGATGGCTTCCCGATTAAAATCGGGAGGGAGCGGGGGGAAAGGAGGAGGATCATTGAAGTTTTTCTACTCACTGCGTGGAACAGTGCGCTGAAAGAGAAATTAGACTTACCTAATTGTTGTTCCTTGAGGAACTCCAGTTCAGTCCCTCACCTCTGGGTAATGCATCTCCTCCCGCAGCTTGGAGCTTGGGCATGTCAGAATTCTTAAGCCACTTCCATATACACCACTGGCACCTCCCACAAACTCCCAGTGACCTAATGACAAAGCAGACTCAGAGGCGCAACAAATAAGTAGCTATAGTATTAAGTAAATACAACTGAACTCTTAAAACTCAACTGACCCCCCCCCCCCCCCCCCCCGGAAGAAGAGGACAACTCTTCCTGTCCCGTTCGAAGGAAGTCGGACCGAAAAAGGGAAACCGCAAAGAATGTGCAAAAGAGAGAAAAAGCAGTATAGAGAGCTCATACTGTTGAGCAAATTGCTGTCACCCGATGCCGCGGCTGTCGTGACCGCAAACAAACAAAACCCGTGGTAGCCAATACAACCCCTGGCGGGAGTCGGGACTGGACTGGAGTTCTTCAAGGAACAACAATTAGCAGGTTTAAGTCTAATTTCTCTTTCCTTATCGTCCCTCCAGTCCAGTCCCTCACCTCTGGGATGTAAGAGCAGTAAACTAATAGGAGGGACCTGTCCAACCGGACCGCAAGACCGCAGACCCGAAACAGGCATCCCCCGCCACCTGGACATCTAGGCGATAATGTTTAGTAAAGGTATGCAAAGAGGATCACGTGGCTGCTTTGCAAATTTCAATTGGAGGAACCAAACTATGTTCCGCCCATGAAGCCGCTTGCGCTCTTGTAGAATGAGCCTGCAACCTCACAGAAACTTGTCAACCTTGTAAGATACATTGGTCAACATTGAAATTGTTACTGACTTTAAAAGGCCCTAATCTGTAGTATCTTGGTGAGCTGAACACGAATATAACATTAAAAAAAATTTATTGGCTCTTGTTTTGAAGATATTGCATACAGTTCATTTTTGACGTTTCACCGTGTAAATTTATCCAGTAGGACATCAACATCCCAAATAAGCCTTGAATGATGTAATATTGCATCACATTGCATAATACCAGCATGCACACATCATCCAGAGTTGATTGCATCATTTTCTGATGCAATGCAATACTACTGCCAGACAGCTGCTGAAGCCATCTGACGTCAGCAGTGTACTATATGGAGTCGGAAAGGAAAGTAATCTGGTATTCTGTTCCGATATTGAAAGCCTCATGAATGCCTTAAAAATCACTCATGACCCACAAGACTGGAGACTATTTATAGGCGCTTCACACTCACACTCCCCAGTACCAGGTTGACTCCCTTCACTTTCATTCTATTCCACGAAGCCTCCGGTCTGTCCACAACTATCAGCTGCACCTCCGTTCTCCAGCTCAGGCCCATCTAGAGCAAACTGAGTCTGAAGGCTGTGCTTTTGAACAATGGAAACAGTCTTCCATCTATTCCAGTAGCGCATGCCGTCCACATGAAAGAGACATATGATAACTTAAAGCATCTACTGACTTCCATTAATTATAACAAGTACAGCTGGCATCTCTCTGGTGACTTGAAGGTAGTTGCCCTTTTAATGGGACTGCAGCAGGGATATATAAAATACACGTGTTTCTTATGTGTGAGTGGGATAGCCGAGCAAGGGATTGGCACTACTTGCGGAAGGAATGGAATTGCAGACAAAATGTAACAGTTGGAGAGAAGAATATCCAGCACCCAGCTCTGGTTGAGGCTCACAAAATCCTGCTACCATCCCTTCACATCAAACTAGGTTTGATGAAAAACTTTGTGAAAGCCATGAACCACACTTTGCCAGCTTTACGATACCTGCATGAACAATTCCTTCGACTCAGCGAAGCAAAAGATTAAAGAGGGAGTTTTTGTGGGTCCTCAGATTCGAGAGCTCTTCAAAGATGACCGGTTCAACAACTTGCTGCAGGGTGATGTGAAACAAGCATGGAATGCTTTTCACCTAGTGTCAAACTTTCTCGGAAATGTTAGGGCAGAAAACTACAAGGAACTAGTAGAAGACATGCTGATGCAGTATCAAACTTGGCTGCAATATGTCTCTAAAGATCCATTTCCTTGATTCCCATCTCGATTTCTTTCCTGACAACTGTGGTATGGTTAGTGATGAACAGGGCGAACGTTTTCACCAGGATATCGCAACGATGGAGCAAAGATACCAGGGAAAATGGTCCACTACAATGCTAGCTGACTACTGCTGGACACTCCCCAGAGAAGCTCCCGAACAGCTGTACAAGATACAGGCGAAAAAATCTAAGAAGTAGTCTATGACTTGTTTTTTTACAGGTATTAACCGAAGCCCTATTATATTTACTATTGACATGCATTTTGTGATGTAAACATTAATTCTTGTAAATTACAAAAAAAACTAGAGCCAACTTTGCAATTTCACTGTCATATTCGTGTTTAGCATATAAAAATGTATTTATTTATTTATTTATATTTCTTATATACCGCGCTATTATAATCAGTGCGGTTTACAGTAGAAAACAAATTTACTACAATGGAATGGTACATTGAGTTTACATAGAACAGGATATTCAAAACTTGGAAGGAACTAGGGGAAACTATATACAGCTTAAATACATGTTACATTAACGATTAATCTCAAAGGTATGTAAGGGGTCTGTACAGATACTAGTGCACATTGAAATGACTATTTCTATTTCAGTAACATGACTTTTGTAAAAAATTTGTTGACCAGTGATATAAGCTGATGCTATTGCCTCACGGACCCATCTGGAAATTGGAGCTTTGGCTGCCGCCGCTTCGCCCCTACGCGGTCCCCCAAAGAGAACGAACAAACGCTCAGACTTGCGAAGCTCTCAGAGGCCTTCAGATAATGACGAAGAACCCTCTTTACGTCCAACAAATGCAATTTACAGTCTGAGACGCTAACGCCTGTCGACTCTTAACACTGGTAAGGACACAGACTGATTCACATGAAATGGCGAAACCACCTTTGGCAGGAAAGACGGCACAGGAAGCAAAACCACCTTCTCCGAGAAAAGGTCAGGAATGGCTCCCGACAGGATAATGCCTGTAACTCCGAAATTCAGCGCACAGAGCAAATTGCTACCAAAAAGACCGTCTTTATAGTCAAGTCCTTTATCGATGCTTGATTAAAGGGTTCAAAAGGCTCCCTCGTCAAAGCACCCAGAACCAAAGTGAGATCTCACGAGGGAATCACTACCCTGCGCAGAGGATGTAAACGAGATACTGCTCTCAAGAAACGTACGTCATCTGGATGGGAACCCAAGGAAACCCCATGAACCTTGCCTCGATAACAAGAAATAGCTGCCAGCTGTACCCTTAACGCGCTGGCTGCCAAACCCTTATCAAAACCATCCTGCAAGAAACTCAATACCACCAGAATTGACACCGTTGCAGGACGCACCTGCTTCTTTGCACACCAATCTTCAAAAATACGCCAAACTCGAACGCAGGCTAAGGAGGTCGACCTCTTCCTGGACAAGAGTAAGGTAGAGATCACCGCACTAGAGTAACCTTTCTTCCTTAGCCTCGCCCTTTCAATGGCCAAGCTGTAAACGAGAACCAATCCACCTGAGGCATGCGAAGAGGACCCTGCAGGTCGGCAGTCGTCAAGGTTGCCCGTCGAGAAGCACTAAGTCGGCATACCACGGCCGACGCGGCAATCAGGAGCAATTAAAACTACACATCCTTGATAGGCTTCGATGCGTTGAACCACCCGGCCTATGAGAGCCCAAAGGGGAAAACGCAGCGGAGACCCTACGAGAACCACTGTTGCAGTAATGCATCCAGGCTCTCGGACATCCTTTCTCGTCTCCTGCTGTAGAAACGATTCGCTTTGGTCGACCGAAACGCCATCATGGGAGCTCCCTACCCGCTGATTATCCGAGCAAAGACTTCTGGGTGAAGCTCCCACTCTTTAGGATCCACGCAGACTCGGCTGAGGTAGTCCGCTGTCACATTGTCTGATCCCGCAATGTGCGCCGCTGACAGTGCCTGAAGCCAAGACTCCGCCCAAATGGACAAGGCTTCCACCTCCTCCTCGAGAGCCGCGCTGCCCGTGCCCCCTTGATGACTGATGTATGCGACCGCGGTGGCATTGTCCGACAGAACTCAGACCGCTTGACCTAGTAGGTTGGACTCAAAAGCACGGAGCGCTACAGCAACAGCTCACAACTCCAGACGGTTGATCGACCACTGAGCCTTCTTTGCGCTCCAGTTCCCTTGCACAAAAAGCTCCCCTCAATGAGCCCCCCAACGTGCCAAACTGGCATCTGTCAAAACTGGAACCCACTGCGGCTGCTCGAGGGGCATGCCTGCTGCCTAATTTTCTGGATGAAGCCACCACTGCAGAGACGACCTAACCCTCATCGGACAGGGAAGACACTTGGTCAGAGAATCTCTCTGGTGAGATCAGCGCCGGAGCAGGAACCTCTGCAAGGGGCACATGTGCGCTCTGGCCCATGGCACTACCTCCAGAGTCACTGCCATTGTCCCCAGGACACGGAGATAGTGCCAAGCAGACGGCACTGGATGCCTCAAAAAAACTGCGCACCAACAGCTGAAGTCCTTGGGCCCGGAGTTCCGGTAGAAAAACTGCTCCCACTCAAGTATCGAACCGAACTCCCAAATACTCCAGAATCTGCACTGGAACCAAATCGGCTTTTGGCCATATTCACTACCCAACCAAGGCTCTGAAGGAGCTGCACCACCCTGTCTGCAGCTCGTACACTTTCGGCTCTGGATTTTGCCTAGATCAACCAGTCGTCGAGATAAGGATGAACCAACACTCCCTCTCTGTGAAGAGCCGCCGCTACCACCACAAACTTGGTGAATGTCTGCGGCGCTGTCGCCAGGCCGAACAGCAATGCTTGGAATTGAAAATGCCCCCACAGCATAGCAAACCTCAGAAACCTTTGATGATCTGGCCTGATCGGAATGTGCAAATACGCTTCGGTGAGATCGACAGACTTCAAAACCTCCCCCTGTCGATCCGCCACTATTACGGAACACAAAGTTTCCATCCAGATATGTGGCACTCGAAGACAGCGGTTTACGTCCCTGAGGACTAGGATTGGAGGAAGGCTCAGTCTTTCTTTGGCACCACGAAATAAATGGAGTATAGACCACAACCGTACAACTCTCGAGGAACAGGAATCACAGCTCCCAACTGTAAAAGACGAGACCGAGTCCCCTGAACCGCCAACACTTTGTTTCGCCCCCTGCAAGGAGACAGAACAAAGGAGTCGACCAACGGCCGGGCATACTCGAGGGAAAAACCTCCTCAAATGACCTCCAACACCCATTGATCGGAAGTGATCTGGACCCAGGCAGGAAAAAACTCCTGAAGCCGACCCCCTATGGGTTTAATCTTTACCTGGATCCTTCTCGCTTCATTGGGTTTTCCTAAATCCTGAGGAAGAAGGGTTAGTGAACCCTCTGCCCGCTCCTCGGAAACCTCTAAGAACATAACATAAGATATGCCATGCTGGGTCAGACCAAGGTCCATCAAGCCCAGTATTCTGTTTCCAACAGTGGCCAATCTAGGTCATATGTACCTAGCAGTTTCCCCAAGGGACACAGGTTCCACAATGCTTGTATTGGTTCAAGCATTGATATCCTGGGTCCCTTCTTAATAATGGTGTATGGACCTTTCCTTCAGGAACTTGTCCAAACCTTTTTTAAACCCAGCTACACTAACAGCCTTTACTACATCCTCCGGTAACAAATTCCAGAGTTTGATTACACGTTGAGTGAAAAAGTATTTTCTTTTATTAGTCTTAAATAGTTTACCCTGTAGCTTCATTGCATGTCCCCTAATCTTTCTATATTCTGATAAGGTAAACAAACAATCGATGTACATTTACCCGTTCCACTCCCTTCATTAATTTATAGACTTCTATCATATCTCCCCTCAGCCGTCTCTTTTCCAGGTTAAAGAGCCCTAACCTTTTTAGCCTTTCTTCATAGGAGTATCCTTCCATCCCCTTTACCATTTTGGTGGCTCTTCTCTGAACCTTTTCTAAAATCGCTATATCCTTTTTAAGATACGGCGACCAGAACTGCACACAATATTCAAGGTGCGGTCTCACCATGGAACGATATAGAGGCATTATAATCTCTCTTGTTTTATTTTCCATTCCTTTCCTTATCATACCTAGCATTCTATTTGCTCTCTTGGCCGCCGCTGCACACTGGGCCGAGGGTTTTAACATGGTATCCACAATGACACCTAAATCTTTTTCCTGGGTGGTGGTTCCTAATATGGAACCTTGCATCGTGTAACCATAGTTTGGGTTGTTCTTCCCTAGGTGCATAACCTTGCACTTGTCCACATTAAATTTCATCTGCCATTTTGATGCCCAGTCTTCCAATTTATCGAGATCCTCTTGCACTTTTCCACAATCCTCTTGGGTTTTAACAACTTTAAATAGTTTTGTGTCATCTGCAAATTTGATAACCTCACTCGTTATTCCACTTTCCAGGTCATTTATGAATATGTCAAAAAGCAGCGGACCCAGCACAGATCCCTGGGGTACACCACTATTCACCTTTCTCCATTGGGAAAATTGGACATTTAGCCCTACCCTCTGCTTTCTAAACCCATGACCTTGAGAGAAAAACCTCCCTCATTGGAAACCTCCCAAGCGAGAGGTAGGAAAATGTCTAAAATCACGAGGCTGGCCCCGCGAAGCTGCTACGGTCCGCCCCGGCTTTGGCTTATCTTCCAGCAAGCGACTTCCTTTTGACTCCCCCAAATCCTTGACTAACTTGTCGAGGATCCAGGTCATCAAATTTGCAGATGACACAAAACTATTTAAAGTTGTTAAAACCCAAGAGGATTGTGGAAAAGTGCAAGACGATCTTGATAAATTGGAAGACTGGGCATCCAAATGGCAGACGAAATTTAATGTCGAGAAGTGCAAAGTTATGCACCTAGGAAACAACAACTCAAACTATGGTTACATGATGCAAGTTTCCACATTGGGAACCACTACCCAGGAAAAAGAAAGATTTAGGCGTCATTGTGGATAACACGTTGAAACCCTCCGCCCAGCGTGCAGCGGCGGCAAAGAGAGCAAATAAAATGTTAGGTATCATAAGGAAAGGAATGGAAAATAAAACAAAGGATATTACAATGCCTCTGCATCTTTCCATGGTGAGACCGCACCTTGAATATTGTGTGCAATTCTTGTCGCCGTATCTTAAAAAGGATATAGCGTTATTAGAAAAGGTGCAGAGAAGAGCCACCAAAACAGTAAAGGGTATGGAAGGATACTCTTATGAAGAGAGACTAAGAAGGTTGGGGCTCTTCAACCTGGAAAAGAGACGGCTGAGGGGAGATATGATAGAGGTCTATAAATTAATGAATGGAGTAGAATGGGTAAACGTAGATAGATTGCTTACGTCGTCAGAATATAAAAAAAAACTAGGGGACATGCAATGAAGCTACAGGGTAGCCTATTTAAGGCTAATAAAAGAAAATATTTTTTCACTCAACGTGTAATCAAACTCTGTAATTTGTTACCAGAGGATGTAGTAAAAGCTGCTAGTGTAGCCGAGTTTAAAAAAGGAGAAAAGGTCCATAAACCATTATTAAAAGGGACCCAGAATATTGCTGCTTGACCCAATACAAGCAATGAGGAACCTGTGTCTTTTGGGGAGACTGCTACATACTTATGACCTAGATTGGTCACTGTTGGAAACAGGATACTGGGCTTGATGGACCTTGGTCTGACCCAGTATGGCATATCTTATGTTCTTATGTTCTCTCCAAACAGTTTCCCCTTAAAGGGAAGCTTGCTAAGGCGAGACTTGGAGGAACTATCCGCTGCCCAATTCCTTAGCCAAAGGTAACAGCGCGCTGCCACCAGCGAAGCCATACTATTAGCCAATCCTCTAATGAGATCACAGTGAACATCAGCCAGGTATGCTGCTCCCAACTCCAGTCTAGTTACATCCACTAGCTGATCTTGCACCTGCTCCCCCTGCTGCTGCAAACGCTGCAACCAGCGAAGACATGAAGCTAGAAGCTAGAAGCGACAGCGCATTGACCTCAAATGTCTTTTTCAATAACGAGTCAACCTTCTGGTCTTGTCCATCCTTCAAGACCACACTGCCTTCCACCGGAATAGTTGTCTTCTTTGTGACTACCGAAACCGCCACATCCACAAGTGGTGAACGGAATAACTCACGCTCTTGATCAGACAAGGGATATAGCCGCATCATAGACCTCACGCCTCTTAAACCTGCCTCTGGCAGATCCCACTTGTCCTGGATCATCTGCTTGACCACACAGTGGACCGGAAAAACTGCCTGGGACTTCCGTACCGCCTGGATGCGCGGATCCTCCAACCCGTCTGGAGAAGCCACCAAAAGGTTGAGAGCTTGAAGCAACTCTGTAATGAGAGCTGTGAGCTCCTCTCTCCAAAACACTTGGATGATCCTTGCCTGGTCTTCTGACTCCTGAATTTCACCTTCCTCGAGCTCTTCAACACCAGTTTGCGTTTCCGTGTCAAAGTCGTCCCCTTCAAGCCACTCCAACACCAGAGGCTGGTCCTCTACCTACCGAGCCCTTTTAGCCAGTTTGGCTTCTGTGTTTCTGAGCTTCTCCGCTGATGCCCATACCACCCTGGTTCTGATAACCGAGAAGTCCGAAGCCATGCCTTGCTGACGCAGACAGAAGGCCTGATGCAATAAAAGTACAAACTCTGGAGAAAATCCCCCCAGAGCTGCTACTCCCACAACTGGAGGGTTAGAAGGACCTGGCACCGGCAGACCCGCAGCAAGCGGAGAGGCAGGAGTCTCTAGAAGAGAAATCAACCTCCATAGAGGCTGTGGGACCCTGTCCGGCCGGAGGCGCCACTTCCTTAGCCTTATCTTGGAGCTCCTGCTCCATATTAAGTGCCTCTGCTGCGCAGCCGCAACAGACACCTGCATCCGAGACTGTCCCCCAACAGGTATCACAGACGAGATACTGCGGACGTGTAGGCATTAGCTCGAAATCCTCAGCAAAGGAAAACCAACTCCTTAGCGGTATTAAAAACTGACTGAACACCCCCCTCCCCTCAAAAAAGGAATGAAGTACTTTTTTAGCCCATTAAAGCTTTAGTGTTTTTATAAAGCTAGCTAGTACCCCCTCAATAGCGTGCCATAAACAGGCCCCACATTGAGAACAAAAAAAGCAGAAAAAACACACGGGGAAAAAAGGCCCACTGAGCCCGAGTACAGAAAAGAAAGCAAACTGCGCTTGCCAAGAGGCAGCAGGCCACAATCCGTCACCCGATCAAAAAAAAATCACAACAGGCAGACTCACCTCCAAAAAGCTGGGCACTCACCAGCTTCTTTCCTCAATCGCCGAAACCGGCACCGACTGCTGCAATCAAAGTCTGTGTGCAGAACCAGATGCAGCAGCAGGAGAGAGAAAGAGAGAGATAGACAACCCCAACGACAGCCCCTCAACTCGATAACGAGATCGGGAGCCGTCTGGGTTCAGAGGAGAAAGAGTAGTTACTCAGCTGTAACAGGTGTTCTCCAGGAGCAGCAGGAATCAGTCCTCACATATGGGTGACGTCGGCGCCGACGGAGCCCTCGCGGAGCAATTTCCCCAGCTTTCAAAGAAAGCCTTTGGGAATTGCAGCGCGCATGCGCAGTCCCCTTCCCGCCCAAGGGTGCCATCTTGCCCAGTCTGATGACATAGCTAAAAGACAGCAAAAAAATTAGCAAAAACAAAATCATAAGACTGCAACTCCAAGGGGAGGAGGGAGGGTTGTGAGGACTGATTCCTGCTGCTCCTGGAGAATACCTGTTACAGGTAAGTAACTACTCTTTCTCCAGGACCAAGCAGGAAGTCAGTCCTCACATATGGGACTCCAGAGCTTAACGCTACCGGAGACCTCAAGCACAAAAATGAGCTCCCTCAAGCTCAGTAGCACAGAAGGAAGGAATCTTCTCTGAAAACACCCCCGACCGGTAGCCCAACACCAGGGCCGGAAGGTAGGAGTTGCCTAAACCTCAAAGAGATTATGGAGGACTGCCTGACCGAAAGCACTGTCTCTGCGGGACTCCCTCTCCAGGCAGTAATGGGCCGCAAAAGTCTGGCTTGAAGACCAAGTAGCGGCCCGGCAAATGTCTGCCAACGGAACAGAGCGGAGATGAGCCACTGACACAGCCTTCGCCCTAACACGATGAGCCGTGACTCGACCCTCCAACGAGAGGCCGGCCGCCCCATAAGCCCAAGCGATACAGTCAGCAACCCATATGCACAAAGTACGCTTGGAGACAGGGAGCCCCAACTTATTGGAGTCAAAAGAAACGAAGAGCTGAACAGCCCTCCGATGCTCTCACGTACGGTCAAGGTAGAAGGACAAGGACCTCCTACAGTCCAGGGTATGCAGGACCATCTCAGCCCGGCTGGCGTGCGGCCTGGGAAAGAAGGTCGGAAGAACCACCTCCTGGTTGAGATGAAAAGGAGAAATCACTTTTGGAAGAAACTTAGGGTGAGTCCGTATGACTACCCTATTCCTGTAGAACCTAGTGTAAGGAGGATCAGACACTAGGGCCTGCAGTTCACTAACGCACCTAGCAGAGGTAAGAGCTACCAAAAACAAAGTTTTCCAGGAGAGAAAACGAAGAGGGCAGGTAGCCATTGGTTCAAAGGGCGGACAGGTAATCCGCTGTAAGACCACATGCAGATCCCACTCTGGGGCTGGTGGGCGCAAAGGAGGCTTAAGGAGAAGGAGGCCTCGGAGAAAACGAGCCACCAAAGTGTGGTTGGAAAGAGGCCTGCCATCCACCGGTGCGTGATGCGCAGAGAGCACTGAGGTGGACTCTGACAGAGTTGGACTTAAGGCCAAGGTTGGAGAGGTAAAGCAAATATTGCAAGACCACTGCCACCAAGCAGGAGAAGGGATTCTCAGACTTCTGAGCACACCACTCGGAGAACCGACGCCACTTAAGAGCATAGGACTTCCGGGTGGAGGGCCGCCCTGGAGGCCAAGACGACCTCTTCCACCTCCCGAGGCAGCAGGAGGGGAGCAAGGACTACCCTTTCAGCAGCCAGGCCATCAGATGAAGGGACCGGAGGTTGGGGTGTAGGAGAGTCCCCTGATCCTGTGACAGGAGATCGGGTTGAAACCCCAGAGGAAGAGGAGTGTCCACCGCCAGCTGCATTAGAAGCGGGAACCAGGGTTGTCTCGGCCACCGGGGAGCCACCAGGATCATCGAGGCTCTGTCTCTGAGAACTTTGAAGAGCGTCCGAGACACCAGTGGCATGGGAGGAAAGGCATACAGGAGGCCTGTGGACCATGGAATCTGAAAAGCATCCGCCGCTACTCTGAGAGGATGCAGTTGTCGAGAGCAGAATCTGGGAAGCTGCCGGTTCAGGGGACTGGCAAAGAGATCCATGGTGGGGAGGCCCCACTTGAGAAAGATCTGCTGAACCACCAACGGATCCAATCTCCACTCGTGAGGTTGGAGGATCCTGCTCAGCTTGTCTATCTCCCAGGTCAAGAAAATTACCTGGCAGACAGCTTTGAGGAGGATGCCGTGAAGGACGGCCCAAGAGCACAGTTTTTGTGCCTCCTGACAGAGAAGGAAGGAGCCTGTGCCTCCTTGTTTGTTCACGTAGAACATTGCAACTTGATTGTCCGTGTGGACCAGCACAGACTGGTGAGAAGTGAGGTGGGAGAAGGCTCTCAGAGCTAGGCAAATGGCTCTGAGCTCCAGAAAGTTTATCTGCTGAGCAGACTCCCAAGGAATCCAGAGGCATTGAGTACATGTCCCTTGGCAATGTGCTCCCCAACACAGGAGAGAAGCATCGGTTGTCAGCACCTGAGAAGGCGGAGGAGATTGAAAATCCACTCCCAGCACTAGGTTTGGCAGATGAAGCCACCACAGCAGAGACCAGCAGGTCGGATACCCGTACTGAGTCCGCCAGGCTCCCCGTGGCCTGATGCCATTGAGTGCGAAGGCACCACTAAGCAGGTCGCATTTTCAGGCGGGCATTGGGGGTCACATGGACCGTGGAAGCCATATGGCCGAGCAGTCTCAGAAATTGCCTGGCAGAGACCAGGGAATTGCTGTGAAAGAGGCTGGCGAGATCCATGAGCCTGTGGGCCCTGTCTAGAGGCAGGAAGGTGCGCGCCTGAAGTGTGTTCAACCTGGCGCCTATGAATTCGAGATTTTGAGAGGGGAGCAAAGTGGACTTTGCAAAGTTTATGACAAATCCCAAGTGCTGGAGCAGAGTCACAGTGCGATGAGTGGCCTCTTGGGAAGACTGGGCTCTGATGAGTCAGTCGTCCAGGTATGGAAACACAAAAAGGCCTTGAAGTCTTAGATAGGCCGCCACTACTGCTAGGCATTTTGTGAACACCCTGGGGGCGGAGGATAGGCCAAAGGGCAGTACTCTGTACTGGTAATGATTTCCTCCCACAACAAACCTGAGATATTGTCTGTGGTCTGGATGAATAAGGATGTGAGTATAGGCATCCTTTAGATCTAAGGAGCATAGCCAATCTCCCTGCTGGAGGTAGGGCAGCAGGATTCCAAGAGTAAGCATCTTGAACTTTTCCCTTGCCAGGAACTTGTTGAGGTTTCGCAAGTCCAGGATGGGTCTGAGGCCTCCTGTTCTTTTTGTTATCAGAAAGTACCTGGAATAAAAGCCGTGACCTCTCAGGTGGTGGGGCACCGGTTCCACAGCCTGTTCCTGAAGAAGACTTGCCAACTCCTGAAGGAGTAAGTCCCTGTGCAGAGGGAGGCTCCCCTGGAAAGTAGGAGGGAGGTACCTGGTGAAAGTGTAGAAGATAGCCTTTCTGAACTATATGAAGCACCCAGGTATCTGATGTGATGGCTGGCCACCTGTGGGCAAAGTGGACCAGCCGGCCTCCTGTGCTGAGAGAAACTAGCGGAGGGGAAGAGGCTATGCTTAACGGAGTCAAAAACCCCCACCCTGCTGAGCAGGGGCCGGTGTGGTGGCCTTGGGGGCCTGCTGCTTACGGGACCCATTACCCCGTCCCTTGGCCTGCTGACCCTGTTGGGGAACTGCTGAGGCCTGATAATGAGGGTAGTGTTTATAGGCAGCCACCGTCCTCGGGTAAAAGGGCTTTTTCCCAGAGCCCTTCTTCTGAGAAGGGGCAGAGGTCTTTCTGGACAGCCGAGTCCTGGTCAGAGTCTTGGTCTCGATCTGTGCAGCCTTTTCAGCCATGGGCTTGCCAAAGAGGTTTTCACCTCTGCAGGAGACATTGACCAACTTGTCCTGTACCCATGGCTCGAGGACGGATGACTGAAGCCAAGCCTGTCGGCGGGCACCGATGCCGGCTCCGGCTACTCGAGCCGATGCTTCGAAGCCATCGTAGGCTGCTCGAGAGATAAACTTCGAGCACTCTCAAATACCAGTGGACAAGGCCTGGAACCTCTGCAAAGGTTCCTCTGAGAGACCAGCAGAGAACCCGGCAATTTCTTTTGCCAGGTCTCGGAGATACATGCCCATATAGAGCTGGTAGGTCTGGACTCGACAAGCAAGCATAGAGCCCTGGAAGCACTTCCTACCGAGGGCATCCAGGATCCAGGCCTCCCAGCCGGGAGGCACCGAGGAGTGCATCTTCTGACTCTTGAGTTGATGCATGGCCGATTCCACCACCATGGAATGGTGCAGTAGTTGTGCCTTTTGGAACCCGGGGCTCTTGCGGACTCGATAAATGGAATCGACCCGCTTGCTTAACACCGGCGCCGACGCCGGGCTCTCCCACATGTGGAAGAGAAGTCGCTCCAGCATCGGAGGAACTGGTACAGTAAAGGCCTCCTTCGGGGGAGAGTCATACTGGAGGGCATCGAGCTCTTCGGCTTGAGGCTCCTCCTCGGGATCCGTGGGGTATGCCAAGGCCTTGGCCATATCCCGCACCAAGTCCGAGAACCGGGTATCCTCCGGGGGGACCGTCTCCGAGGTTCGGACTCGGGCGAGTCCGATGGGACGCACAGAGTCCGAAAAGTACCGGGTGACTCTTCGTCCTCCGTCTCCCAGGCTGATTCCTCGGAGGAGAAATCGAGCGGCTCCGGTCGGGTGGGCGGGCACCGATGCCCTCCGCCCCGACGCCGAGGGTGTCAGCGTCGACGACCTCGGTCCCGAACGGGTGGCCGAGGGAGACCGTGACCGAGGATCGACTCGAGCTCGCATGGTCTCGTGGATCGGCTCGGTCTCCGGGGTCGACTTGGACGTCAACGTCCCGGTGGTCAGGGCAGATGCACCGGCGAGGCCAGCGATCAATGTCCGCTGCTGGTCCATGAAGGCAGCTAAACTGCTCTCCAAGGCCGTCATAGTGAGTCCAAGCTCAGGCGACCCAGGAGCCCCCGACTCAAGCCCCGACAGCGTCGGGACCGACAGCGTCGGGACCGACGTCGGCTCCTTCGGAGGCGAGTCCACGAGGACTACAGTACTCACGTGTCCAGGAGACTCCATCTCGAGACGAGGATGTTTCGAAGGCCTCTCCGACTCCGAGGACCCGGGACGGCTATCTTGGCTATGCGACCTGGCCCTCGAGGAACCAGGAACGTCCACCGACGCCGCCCTCGCAGGTTTCTTCTTCCTATGATGTTCCCAGGCAGGAGATCCCCGCTCAGAGGAACTCCGACGATGCTCAGGACCGGAGTCCCGGGACGTCGAAGCCTCTGACGAGGTCCGGGCCCGGCCGGATGCGGAGTCAGAGAAGATTCGTTCTTTTTGATGCTGCCGACTCCTCAACGCTTTTGAGGACATCTTGCCACAAGGACCACAGATCATCGGGTCATGATCGGGTCCGAGGCAGGGGAGGCAGCAGTCGTGTGTGTCGGTAAGAGACATAAGTTTCTTACACCGATCACACTTTTTAAACCCGCTGGCAGCCATCGGGGGAAAAAGGGCCCCTGCGAGGTCAAAAGACAGGGCTGCCAGTGAAGAAAAAAAAAATGGCGCGAACGCTAGTCACGAAGGACAAAAACCAAAAAATAAAGAACGGACCCGATACCGGTGTAGCGGGTCCGGGCGGGAAAAGGATCTGGCGTCGAACCGAGAAAAGAATAGTAAATAAAAATCAACTTTTTCTGCGGCGATCACAAACAGCGTCTGTAGGGCTCCGCGGAAAAAAGAAGACTGGGCAAGATGGCACCCTTGGGCGGGAAGGGGACCGCGCATGTGCGCTGCAATTCCCAAAGGCTTTCTTTGAAAGCTGGGGAAATTGCTCTGCGAGGGCTCTGTCGGCGCCGACGTCACCCATATGTGAGGACTGACTTCCTGCTTGGTCCTGGAGAAAAAGATAAGTTCATCTCCCCTCCGTACCAACAAGGAGGGAAGCAGGGCAAGACACCGTTCAACCAGGAGCAGTGATCCTCCGTGTCCCTCCCAATTACCCACAGCTCTTTTTTTTTTTTTTTAAACAAAAAACTTTAAAGAACTGTCAGTTTCAAAACAAAATAAGGTATAGGAAGGAAATAAACCACAAAAAATACCCTAGTTATACTAAATTAACTCTCCTTATCTGTTCCTCTAGTGAGCCCAGCACCTAGGCTCACTACCACCTCCAGCTGCTTTGAGACTGAGCACACTGGGAGCTGGTGGGAGGTGCCAGCAGTATATATGGAAGTGGCTTAAGAATTCTGACATGCCCAGTCTCCAAGCTGCGAGAGGAGTTGTACTATCCAGAGGTGAGGGACTGGACTGGAGGGACGATAAGCAGGAGCTGTTGTAAGGCTACCAATAAGCTGCAGACTCCCCCGATGAATGGCAGCTCAGGTCCTCATGAGCTGAGACCAGTTTTCTCCCTGACAGAGGGAACCTCACATGGTCCTCCTGACCAGAGGTTCAACCTCAATCTGTCCCACAAAATGTAGCTGGGAAACCCAGAGGGGCAGTTCAAGTGCGCCCTGGGTGCATCCAGCAAAATTACTGCAAGTACTAAATAATAAAAATAATCTGAGAGAAAAAGTTAAACCCCTACATCTGTTGGAGACAGAGAAATACTGGAGCGCCCTCTACTGGGTTCAGCTACATATTACCAGGGACCAGCCAATCAGGCTGCTGGTAGCTTTTTTCTATTTCTCTGTCTCTGGTAGGGGGACTAAACCCGCTTGTCTGGACTGGTCTAGCAGGATGAACTGGAAGAAGGGATTCCCCCTCCAAAAATTGGCCACCACAGAGCTTGCAGTTTTGGAGGGAGCCACGGGAGAGAGGGCCCGATTTTATTTATTTATCTATCTGTATTTATATCCCGCTTTTCACCGGGTCACTGACAGCATGCTGGGAAGCAAGCCAGTAACTGCCATAGCCCCTGACAGCTGGAGGGGGAGGAGCAAGCACCAACACCACCCGGAAGGAGGGGAGAGATGGAGGAAGGGGACGACACCTGGAGGAACAGAGCAAGCCCCAATGAAGCACAAGGGAAGGGACTCAGTGCTGAAGATCAAACTCACTGCCCTATGCTGCCGCCGTTGGACTGGAGAAGGCAATCTCAGACGCTGGAGCCTCGAGGATGGCAGATTTTTTTTTTTTTTTTTTTAAACACAAACACTTTATAGCGCTGGAAAGTTGGCCTTGAACTGAATTAGGAGCTTGAAGGCTGCACTATTCCTCATGAACAGGAGCACTTCTCTTCAGAGGTGCTCCACTGATCCTCCTGACCAGGAGTACCTCTGGAATGTCTTGCCTAAGAGTCTAGGAACAGCTCCAACAGAATCCTAAGGATCTGCAAGGAGCTAAAGGAGTCCACTGTCTGCTAAGACAGAGAAAATATTGAAGCTGACCCCCCTAGGGGTAGGAGATTATGTTTCAAGGGGGGAGGTCTCAAAGCTTCTCTATTTTCTCTGTCTCATCATCTGCTGGTAGGGGGACACGACCCACTAGTCTCTGGACTGGTCTAGTAGGATGAGGTGGAAATATTTATTTTGGCAATATTTATTATGTCTAAGAAAGTTTCTATGAATAAGAAATAACCACCTGTAAAGTTAACCAGTTCTAGAAGGGGAACTTTTTGACCAGCCTAGGTTTTGAACCTATGTCCCAAAGTGCTGTGGTATTTGTAGTCCTCGATTCCACCCATCTAAATCGATGCTATAGGTACCAGAAAATATCATATTAAAGCTGTCAGAAATCCCAGACTGATCCAAAATCTTTCTCCTGAAATTGGAAAATTTGGCAGCTCTGGAGAAAACAGTGCAAGAAAATGCAACAGAAAAGTTAAAGTACATAGTGTGATCTATACCTATCTTTTCCTGTTTCCCTCCTAAATAGATCATCAAAGCTTTTCATCTTGCTGGGGGAGATGATGAACATAGAGATGTTGGGAAAAGTGCTGCTGGCTCTCTGGATAAGGCCAAACAGATTGCCTTTGTTGTTTCTTTGCATCTTCTTTGGAGGCCCCCAGAAGATAATGGTGGTGTTGACAGTCTTGGCCAGGAACTCCTGGGGCCTTCGCAACACTCTGTACACACTTGAATGCGCCACTACACGGAAAGTAGTCTTGCTGCCAATATCCCTTTCATATCCTGATGTGGGTGCATCATTCATGCGAATAGTACACTCTGCATGGTCAACCTCCGAACCTAGTCTGGTACCCAGAAGGTGACTGGAGCTGGTAACAACAGCACAGGTCTGGCACTGAGAATTTAGACTCTGAGAGGAAAAGAAAAAAGGAAAAGAAACATTCTGAGCATGAAATGAACCATGTCAGCACAGAATAACCATACACTTTATCACAATGAATTCTACAGCATACCTCTACCACACACCTTGATAAATGTTCTTGGAAACTAGGAGCTAGTTTCCTAGGCTGCAGTACACCTCCTACCCTTCTCAAAAAGGTGCACCAGTGTTCCCTTTTCTTTTAGAGTCTGACTTACTAACCCTGTTTTCATATCTTCTATGGGAAAAGAATAAAAAAAAAAAAAAATCGAGCCCTTAACGTGCCACTGCAGTGCCAAGGCAGTAGCTCCATTCCACCTCCCTCCAGTGACCCTTTATAGCTGCATCTGAAGCAGCTTCCTTTATCACCATGCCCTGGTGATATGTGAAGCAAAGAAAAAAAGTGTCTCATATGGCTTCCCTCAGTCTCTCTCTCTTACCAATTCTTCTGGCTGGCTGCAGCTGCTGAAAAACACCCCACTGTGATCAGCTTCTGCCTGCTCAAGCCACGTGGAGGAGAAACTTTGGTCTGATCTCACGATTTCAAGTTTTGAGACACCTGAAAACCTCAAGATCAGTCCAAACTTTCTCCATGCATGACTCAAGCATGAAGAGAGTCAACTGTGATGGGGAAGTCGGAAATGTTGCATTTTTCAGCAGCAGCAGCAGCCAAACCACCCCTCCCCCCCAAAAAAAAACAAACCATTCAGAGCCATGAAATCCAAAGGCACCTGAGCAGAGTTTTTAGATGCCATGACAACTTGGTGCCCAGGATTTGTCAAGTCCTGCTCTACTGCAACCCCACTGTAACTACTAGGTATGTAATTCAACAAAAAAAATAGTCATTTAATACTGAAGATTGTCTTCCATATAGGACACAAACGTTCCCGCTAATGTTTGATGGGTAATATATGCAAATTTTAGTTTGTGTGACTTTTTATAGGCCAAGTGTATCTCAACAAGAGCAAGTTTTCCTCAGTGGAATCTCAAATTACTTCCTTGCAGGCTGCTGGTGTTCCCCATACGAAGGATAGCCTCAATCTTCATTATAAATTGGAAATGTTGGCAAATTCCTCAAGGATTAATAATCTGAGGTTCCTAAATTTTCCTAAGATATATTCATCATCAATGCTATTAAGGAAGTATTTTAAAGATACAGTATTCTTCAACTGGCAAATTCTGACAATATCCCTGTTGCCAAATGTTACTATTTGCCTTACTCCAAATCAGCGAATGGCATATCTAAGGAGGGGGAACCCTCGCAGGATTCAGGAAAGGCAGTTGATTTAACTGCATTTCTTGAAGATTCATCTGATATGACAAATCAACACTCTACTCTGTTAGTTTCTTCTGGGAATGATAAATTGCTTGTACTGAAGAATTACTTTAAGGAGGAGACTATTTTTTGTGGCAAGTGTGTATCTGTTTTCCTGATGTGGCACATGCTACCCAAGCTCGGAGAAAGGAATTCCTGGTGCTCTGGTCACAGGTGCTAGCCATAGGAGCTACTTTCTTTTTAAAATGTCATTGTCGCTGTCTGGTTATGTATCAAGGGACCCGGTTTGTTTTCACTTTGCCTGATTATTTAGAGAAATTTAATTCAAATACAAAATGATTTCTATTTTGTCTCCCGCTTTAAGGCAAAGTTTGACCTTACCTGCTAATTGTCTTTCCTTGAGTCCGGCCAGTCCAGTCTGTGTGGGTTATCTCCCCCCACCAGCAGCTGGAGACTGAGCATGTCAGATTTGATGTTACAGTAGAAGAGCTCCCTTCTTAGGCTTCAGAAATCAGTATCCTATTGACAAAGCAGACTCCACGAGAGCATATCAAGCTAATAAAGGGCATTATCCACAACTGCCAAAACAGGGAACAAACTTATACGTGAACTGTGCCACTAAAATAATTACAGTACTATATACAAAGTGAGAATCAAGCAAGAGGTCAAGGTCATATTTGCCATTCTGTTGAGTATCGTCCAGGAGGATCTCTGTGGGTGAAGTGATGTAATTCTTAATTGGGCCCTCCAGAGAAAACAGCCAGGCGTGCCCAGTCCTCCAGTACCTAAACACACACAGAAAATACCAGTTACCGAAGGGGAGGGGGGTGGTCCTGGACTACACTAGACAGCCTCAAGGAAAGACAATTAGCAGGTAAGGTCTAATTTCACCTTCCTTAACATCCCTGCAGTCCAGTACAGTACATGTAGGATATACCAGAGCAGCAACAACATATAGGAGGCACCCACAAGTCCAGCTTGCAGCACAGAGGACCCAAAACATGCATCATTAGAAACTTGCACATCCAGATGGTAAGGACGCGTGAAAATATACAAGGATGACCAAGTAGCCACTCTGCAAATGTTCACCGGTGGAACTAAGCCATGCTCTGCCCAGGAAGCAGCTTGCGACCTCGTCGAATGTGCCTATTCAGCACAGCTCTACTCTTCAGCAAATAGGCAGAGGCAATAGCCTCCTTCACCCAATGAGCAATCAAAGCCTTAGAAACTACCTCACCTTTGTGTGGGCCTCTAAACAAGATGAACAAACAATTTGACTTATGGAGGGACTTCCTTTGCTTGAAATAGTGGTATAACACTCTGCACAAGTCCAGACGGTGAAGCTGACAATTCCCCTCGGACTCCGCCAATCGCTCAAAAAAAGGAAGGGTCACTGATTAGTTCAGATGAAAACACGATACTACCTTGGGCAAAAAGGACAGAACTGGTCTCAAGACCACTTTTTCCTTGAACATTACAAGAAGGGTTCCCTGCAAGATAGGGCTTGAATCTCTGAAATTCATTGCGCCAAACAAATAGCCACCAAGAAAATAATGACTATCGTAAGGTCTTTCAAGGAAGCTTGAGCCCATCAGGGCAGAAAGCACTAAATTGAGATCCCATGGGGGGGGGGGGGGTGGAAAGACTAATCTGTATTGGTGGGCAAACCTGTTTCATTGCTCTGAGAAAATGGGCCACATTTGGGTGAGCAGCCAGGAAATACACATGCACCTGGTAACATGAGATAGCCACCACCTAGACTCATAAGGAGTTCAAAACCAAGCACTTGTCCAGCCCAGCCTGCAAGGCCAGAATATCCAGGAGTGAGGATGAAAAAACTCAGACCTCTTTGTCAATGTTTCCTCTAAGCTGCGCTAGGTCTTCTGCCAGCATTCCTGCCAGTGGGAAAGGTGTACAGCAATCGCTCTGTACCTCCCCCAACCAACAGAATGCTGGAGGAGGACCCAGCGCAGCTTAGAGGAAACATTGGTGGGTGTTTGAAAATTGGTGTGATGATAAATCAGACTCCGATATAGGCTTTTAGCAGGGTGGCCACAACTGATGCAGACTAGCCCCTCCAACTCAGCCACGCTCTTTCGAGAGCCAGGATGTAAGCGAGAATTGATCCACCTATGACATTAGAAAATCAGCCCCTGCGAGAGGTCGATTCTGCTCGGGAGACACCACAGACTATCAACAGTCTGAGAAGATCGGCATACCATATTCTGCAGGGCCAGTCTGGAGCAGATAGACTGAAGTGGGCTTCCATGCGTTGGAGAAGACGCCCTATGAGAGGCCACGGTGGAAACATACAGCGGGTCCTCTGTTGGCCATCTTTACACCAGTGCATCAAACCCTTCGGACATGAATTCCTGGCGCCTGCTGAAGAACCGGCTCGCTTTGGCAATGGATACAGAGGGTGCCCTCCTGCAAGGTATCAGTCAGCTTATCCAATGAAGGAGGGGCAGAAGCCTCCAAACTACTCCCCAACCTTCTCTTTAAACAATAGCCCTTGTAAAGCGCCAAAATAAAATTGGGAGAAAAACCAGCTTCAGGCAGGTCAGAAGCCACTGCCTCTGCTGTCCCTGGTGCTGAACAGCTTTGAAAATGCTCCTTGTACAGGTAGTCGTCGACTTACGACCGCGTTTGGTTCCGACAGACCGGTCGTAAGTCGATTTGGTCGTAAGTCGGCCTATGTTAAATTACCGTAAGTATATTATGCCATGTAATGGTACTGTTATGTTATTGTACTGTTACTGTTAGACATTAAAGAAAATAAAGGAAAACACTAATACAATAAAATAAAGGCATTTTGTTTTATTAAGGGACTGAATAGATTTCTTTACATTTTTATACCATTTGTAACATCTCAGCATATCGTGCCATTTCTTAATCACTGCTGGCATCACTGGTGTTTGCTTGTGGTCGTCAACGTCATCAGCTGGGTGTCTGCACGGGCCATCACTCGTGCTCGGCAGTGGGTTATCGAGATCATCAGCCGGGGGAGCGCTCGGGGTGGGGGGAGGAGTTTGTCTTCTCATGAACATCGTGAGCTTTGACTGAATTGTGTGTTTCTTCTTCTCCTCATAAATTTCACGATATGGACGAAACGTTTCATGTGCCATCCGTTCAATCCTTGCAAATCGTTCAATGTTTGGGTCCATTGCTTCAAAATGTGCAAGAACTTTATTAAGTAGAGATAAACCTTCTGATAATCCCTTTGTTGTGAACATTCTTTGTGGCTCCTCTTCTTTCTTCTTCCGCCACTCTTTCTTCCAATTCCATCAGCTCTTCATTTGTAAGTTCTTCGGATTCATGATCTAGCAACTCCTCAACATCTTCCACTTCACACTCCAAGGAAAGTTCTTTTGCTAATTTCACTATTTTATCCCGAATCACATCTAGTTCTTGTTCACTGTTAAATCCAGCAACAGTATTCACATACCACTTAACACACTTCAGCAGCAGAGTTAGTCTATCCTTAAATGCTTTAAATCCCGGCATGTTTTTCGCTTCTTTGTGAATGTACGTGCGTGCTGGCATTCGTTTCCAGAACAATCCAGTTTCATCAACATTAAAAATCTGCTCTGCAAGATAACCCTCATCCGTAATTATTTCATCCAAATTGTCGACAAGCTTATGAGCTCCTTCCTCATCTGCACTCGCTGCTTCTCCAGTCACTCGAACATTATGCAGTTGGAATCTTGCCTTGAACCTCTTGAACCAGCCAGTACTTGCCGAAAATTCTTGACTGTAGTCTTCTCCGGCGCGTTCCTTCAAAGTCTTAAACAGACTTCTAGCCTTTGTCTGGACGATATAAAGGCTTAACGGTGTCCGTTTTTGAATGTTATCTTCTATCCAAATGGACAACAATTTCTCCATTTCATGGATGGGCCCAGTCCGTTGCTTCGTAATTACTGTTGATCGCATGGGTGCAGAACCTTTCACAGCTTCACAAATTCTTTCCTTGTCTTTTAAAACTGTTGACACGGTAGAATGGGATAACTTCATATCACGTGCGATAACTAACTTTTTTCCTCCTTCGTGCTGTTTAATCACCATCATTTTTGTGTTGAGATCTATGGCCTTTCTTTCCTTCTTCTTGGCTGGCTGATGAGAAGGCGGCAATTTCCTCTTGGTAGACATCTTGGGGGTTGGATCTTTGAGTGACCTCTGCATTATGAAATAAAATTAGAAGGTTTAGAAGAGGGAGCATTAGAAGGCGGAGCAGAAACGCTGCTGCCGGAAAACCGGTCGTAAAGTCGATCAGTCGTAAGTCGCATAGGTCGTAAGTCGACGACTACCTGTACTATTTTTTACTTTATCTGTGCAGGAAATGGTTGCCAAAACTGCAGGAACCACAGACAGGGAGGCCTCATGTCCCAAAGGCCTAGATTCTGACTCCATCCTCCTGGCGGCAAAAGTCCCCTCCATAGACCTTTGCTGCCTAATGCAAAGCCAACAAATGCTAAATCACGGCTCCTCCCACACGCAACACAACAGGAAGGGAGCAGATAACATGCAGAGACTCATAGCAAACAATCTGGTGGCCTGCTGAGGGAAGAGAGAAGAAAACCAATCTGCACAGCCCCCAGAGACCCGCAAAGTGAAAAGAAACCCGCGGTACTCTAACGCTGGTATCGCTGCTGCCGATTAAACCCTGACTGAACACTTTGTCAGCCCTCATCAGTAGCTTGGAGACTGAGCATGTCAGCTTTGATAGCATGCACAGGCAGCTGGTACCACCCACCAATCCCCAGTATCCTACTGACAAAGCAGGCTCACGGGAGAAACAATTAAGAAGAGAGCTACAAATAGTGACAAACATCCCCTCAAAAACAGGCAGATCAACAAACCCCCCTTAACCAAAAGAAATTCACTGACCTCTCACCCCTCAGTCCAAAAACTCTCCAGGTGCGTTACTAATCCCCCTCAGCATTCTTCTGCTTCTGGTCTTTTTTTTTTTTTTGAACCTTCTGAACAAGTAGAACCACCAGGCACCCCTCAAAGGAGTCACATCTCACCGATGGCTTCTCTACCTAACATGGACTACCAACCCAAAGATGGACTTCTCCAGACCTGGGACTGGACCGGAGGTACTCAAGGAAAGCCAATTAGCAGGTAAGGCCTAATTACACCTTCCTTATTGTCCCTCTAGTCCATGCCTGACCTGTGTAATGTACCATAGCAGCACTAACTATGGCAAGGACACGTGAGCCCAGCCTGCAGCACTGCTGACCCAAAGCATGCATCTCCAACTCCTGCACATCCAACAGATAATGACTCACAAAGGAAAAGAACAACAACCAGGTCGCTGTCCTACAGATATCCCTCGTCAGAATCAAGTTAGACTCCGCCCATGATACGCTTGTGCCCTGGTCAAATGCACTCTCAACCCCCTGGGCACTACATTTTGCCGCAACAAACAGGCCAAGGGGATGGCTTCCCTCACTCATCTGGAAATTGAGGCTTTGGAAACCACCCCCTCCCCTTATGCGGACCTCCAAATAGGACAGACAGACTTTCTAAACAACTCTGTCCTCCTCAAATAATGCTGAAGCACCCGATTCATGTCTATGAGGCAGAGGTGGGGGGGGGGGGGGGTCCCTCCATCATTTCCCCGGCTTCCTAGAAAATCAGGAGAGTTACCGGCTGATTCAAGTGAAAAAACAATAGTATCTTGGGTAAAAAGGAGGGCACCAGCGTCTCTTTGGACAGAGAGAAAATATTCACGACAACAGCGCCTGAAGCTCCGAAATTCTCCTAGCTGAATAAAATCGCCAAAAGAGACAAGACTAACTTCAAGTCTTTCAGAGTGTATACAAGTGGCTCAAATGGTGCCTCAGTCAACACCAACACCACCATATTGAGGTCCCAAGGAAGAACTACAGATCTCAGAGGCCGAACCTGCTTCACTGCTCGCAAAAAACACACACACAAACACACACACATATGATGTCCAAATGGGCAGTCACCTGCAGACGAAACAAACTGCAAGCTAGGCCCTTCTCCAAACCCACCTGAAGAAAAGCCAAAATGTCTGGCACAGCTGTAGACAGAGGCAGACAGCAAGCCATGCTCCACACACCAGCCTTCAAAGACTCTCCACACCCGCAAATAGAACAGGGTAGTACAGTGCTTCTGAGCCTTCAACAAGGTAGTGATCACCATGGCCGAGTAGCCTCATTTCTTTAATCATGTTCTCTCAAGAGTCAGGGCATAAGCGAGAATCAATCCATATGAGGCATCAGGACTGGGCCCTGTGACAGTAGGTCATTCTGAGCTGGCAGGTGCCACAGAGTCCACCGTTAGATGAACCAGATTGGCATACCACCGTTTTCGTGGCCAGTCGGGAACAATTAGGATTACCAGCCCCCAATGCGCCTCGATTCATTGCACCATGCACCTTACGAACACCTACGGGAGAATAAATAGAGTAGTAACCTGTCTGCGGGCCATGGTTGCACCAGCACATCTAGGCTCTCCAACATTCGCTTTTGTCTTCTGCTGTAGAAGTGCGCACCTTTGCTGACTCAAAAGTCCCCATCAAGTCTATAATTGGCAGCCCTCCAGCACCGTACCACATGAGCAAACACCAACATGTTGAGTGTCCATTCTCCCCATTCTCCTGGATCCACGCAGAGCCAACTGAGGTAATCTGCCGCTACATTCTTCTTTCCGGACACATGAGCCACCAAGAGCCTGCAAGTTGTCTTCCGCCCATTCCAACAATGATCCTGCCTCGCATTCCAGTGGCACACTGCACGTGCCCCCCTGCCAATTGATGTAGGACGCCATTGTGGCATTTTCCAAGAACATTCACCGTTTTCCCCCCTTAGGAAGTGGCGGAACTCCTGAAGCGCCAAGACCACCACCCTCATCTCCAACCGGTTGATGAACCATGAGCTCTCCTCCAGCGACCAGCAGCCCTGTGCTGAATTTTGCAATGAGCCTCCCCAGCTCAAGACTTGCAGCCATTGTCATAGGGATCCAACAGGGTGTCTCCAGGGGCATCCCCGCCAGAAGTTTGTCTGGCTGCAGCCACCAACAAAGAGTCACTTCTTTGCTCTCCCAGGCCCCCCCCCCCAAAGACCCTTCCTCCCCACGCTGCTTCATGCAAAAAGCCTTATGCACGAGTATAAGCTTGGGAAAACAAGCCCCCCTGGAACCCTTCTGCGGATGAGTCCTGAGACTTGGAGGGCCGGGGAGACCTGCCTTCCCTACCATTCCCCTCCAACATAGGTAGAGAGCAGGGCCACCCTTTCTCAGAGGCTGGCTGTTGCTCCCACAATAGCTGCAGGTTAGAGGCACCCCTCCCGTCTAGGGCAGAGAGAGAGCACGCATCAGGCCCACCCGAGGAACCTGCCCTCTCAGCCCCTTCTAATTTCAACTCTATAAGCCTGCCTTCCACGGATTGGGCCTCTGCCTTACAATCACAGCCAAATCCCTCCACAGAGATGGAGCCCAGATGGGATCCACATGCTAGGCACGTGGCCTTTAAGGGCATGTGACAGTCTGTCACAGTGCTGCCTCCCTCCTTCTGAAAAATATTGTTTTGTTTTTATTCCTTTTTCTTTTTAAATGATCTCCTGTTTGCCCTTCAGCTGAAAAAATAAAACGAAGGCAGAACCCCAGTGTTTGAGCCCACACGATGAGTCCTCCCTTGCTGACTAGATTTGAGAGGAAACTAAGATGGTGCCTTTTTTCCCTGCATACTGCAGTACGGCCTAACACACCGTCCCGCGGTCTCCTCAGCCACCATCAGCCCTTGCACAAGAAGGGATTCACTGCCTGCAACTTGCAATCACTATTTTTTTTTTTTTTTAACTTTACTAAAAACAGTCACTGCGATCACTCCCAAATTTAGAGGGCCAGAGCTCAAAAGAATAAGCTGGGCCCGTGCACCAACTAACTTCTAAAATTTAACTCAGACAGGATAAATCTCTCTTGGTTGTCCCTTCAGAGAGTCCAGATCTATAGGATCACACCTCTCCAGCTGCTTGGAGACTGAGATACTGGGGGTTGCTGAGTGGCGCCAGCTGCCTACGTATGCTGATGTCAAAGCTGATATGCTCAATCTCCAAGCTGCCGGTGAGGGCTGACAACCCACAGGTTGGGACGGGACTGAACTGAACTGGAGGGATGATAAGGAATAGTGTAGTTTTCAATGGCATATGCTTTGTCACACTATATAAATGATTAATGGTTGTAGTAGCATAAGCAGCAGCAGTAGTTATAGTAGTAGAAAGGGAAAGCCAGCTAAACCTTACCTCTGGAGTGCTGGGCTGTCTGCTGGGGGAGCGACCTGGACCACCAGGTATTTGATCCCTGGGCTAAACTTAACCCACTCAAGGGTCCTGGTGCCTACAAGGCAGACCCTGCCACCTGTCAGCCCTTAAAAGTAGATAGTTCTGCACAGAGATCTTCCCAGACCCAAACAAGAAGGCTTGTCAGCCTGATACTCTTTGGATCCAGTTTGTCTGATTGTTTTTTCTCAAGAATTTAAAGGCCAAAGTCTTTACAGTGGCGACCAGCCACGGGAAGCTGCATAGCTGCTGGAGAATGAGATACCGATTTCTGGAGCCTAAGGAGGGAGCTCTTCTACTGTGACATCAGAAATTCTCCGGCTGCTGGTGGAGAGAAATAGCCCACAGATACTAGACTGAACCGGAGGGACGATAACAATACTCAAACTTCCTTATCTGCTGTTAAGAGTAATTAGGGCCATTTTTGGGCACTGAGTTGTAAATGTCCTTGCCTTGATATATAATTGTTGTTTTCTTAATGGATACCGTCTGCTCTTCCCATAATGTGGGCTTTATGGATATTTCAGCTATATGATGTACTTTTCTCTTGATGAATTTCCGTTTTATTGTTTTACTTCATTGAATTTCAGGCTTGTTACATCAATTTAAAAAAAGTGTACCTTAACAAGTATAATGCAAATAATATTGGGATTATAAAGTGTTAAGTAATTATTTTAATGAAAGCAAGGAGCAAATTTACTAAGCTTGGCTACTGGTTAGCACAGGCTATTTGTAACTAGATCCCATTGAATAACATGTTTCCTAGTTACAAATACAGTAGCCCGTGCTAACCATTAGCCCAGCTTACTAAACATGCCCCTAATTCTACATTGTTATATTAGCATATAAATTTGCTTTAATTATAAAACAATTAAATCTGATTTAATATTTTTACAGACAAGCATAAGCCTAACTATACAGTAAATATGCGATAAAGGTGAAATTAGACTTCACCTGCTAATTTTCTTTCCTTTAGTCTTCCAATCCAGTCCAGACTACCGGGACATACTGGCTGCCCACTGGCTACCCACAGAAGCACGTATCAAATACAAATATCTACTGATAACTTTCAAACTATACAATAAGATTGCCCCCTCATGCCTTTCCTCTCCCATTACTCCAAGTGACCTCATTAGATCCAGAAAACGTGCACCCAGAATACACTTTCAATTCCAGCCCATTTTCATAACACAATCAAAACTACAAGTTCAAGAGCGTTCTTGTTTGTAGCCCCTACTCTCTGGAATGCTCTTCCAGACAACTTGAGACTAATAAAAGATCTACAGACTTTTAGAAAAGAGCTTAAAACGTTCCTCTTCATTCAACACTTTAACCTCAACACCTCTATTACTCCCCCCTCAAACACCATGATCCCCCCCTACTTCTCTCCGCTATATACTGGAGAAATACAAATACAATAAATACATACCCTCATGAACCTCTCTCTCATTTAATATAGCTTAATTAGGTAATTACTCTTCTCCTCCCCTAAACATCTCTTTATGAAACGCCATTTAATATATATTTCTCCCTTATCCCATTCCCTTCCCCACGCTACACTGTAAATAGCTCTGTCTCAGCAGCCACTATTCTGCTGTATATGTGAATAGCTGACCTGTAAATAGTACCTTGTAATATAGTTTGATATGTTTATGTCCTTTGTAAACCGCCCCTAATCACTGGAAGGGACAGTATATAAAAACGTTTAAATAAAATATACCACAGCAGTACTTTGACATGGGCAGGACCTGCAAGCCCAGCATCCAGTACTCTAGCACTGAAACAGGCATCCGATCTCACCTGCACATCCAGCCTATGCTGCTTCACAAAAGGTATGCAATGACACCCAGGTCACTTCCCTGCAGATGTCTACGGCAGGAACAAGGCTGCCCATGAAGCCGCCTGTACCCTTGTCGAGTGCACACGATGTCTGAATGGCAAGACTATGCCATAAGAGATAAACTGAGGCAATAACCTTCTTGAGCCATCGAGCAATGGTGGCTTTTGAAGTCGCGCCCTCCCCCCCTCCCTTTACGAGGTCCTCCAAACAAGCGCTCCAATTTCCGTAACGGCTGAGTGCACTTCAAGAATGATGGTGCATGTGGCGCATGTCCAAATAGTGCAGCTGCTGATCCACTGCATCCAGAAATCCTGGCAACACCACCATCTGATTCAAGTGGAAGGCAGATATAACATTAGGCAGAAAAAGTGTGATTTTGCAGCTGCTGCTGTCCTTTATTTAGAGAGAGTATGAGGAATGGCTCCCTACAAGATAAGGCCTGAAGCTCCGAAATCTGCCTAGCCAAACAAATTGCCACCAGGAACAAATTGCTACAAGGAGTAAGATCTTAAGACCAAAAGGACCAAGTTAAAAGTTCCCAAATCAGAACTGAAGTATCTACAGGCAGACGAATTTGCCGAACCGCCCTTATGTTGGGGCAAGTACCTGAAACCGGCCCCTGTAACACATTAAGGCTGTGACCTGAACCCGAAGCAAATTTGACGTTGAGCCCTTCTCCATTCCTGCCTGCAGAAAGGCCAGAATATCTAGGATGGAGGCCTACAATGCCTCTGACCCCTTCTCGCCACACCAGTCCTCAAAATAACCACCACACATGAACGTACAGGGAATTGGAACACTTCTGTGCCTGCAAAAGGATAGCAATCTCAGCTGCACCTTCTCAAGAACAATGCTGTAAGCAAGAATAGACCCACCTGAGGCATGTGGACCAAGCCCTGGGACAGCAAATCAGCACTTGCCGGCAACCTCCACAACTTGGCTGCCGAGTCTGATGAGATCCACATACAAGGGTCTTCGAGGCCAAAACAGCGCCACCAAGACTACAGAGCCCTCAATGTGCCTCTATCTGCTGAACCAATTGACTGATCAGAGGCCACAGAGGAAATGCATAGAGAAGACCCTCTGTCGGCCACAGGTGTGTCAAAGCATCGAGCCCCTCTGACATCAGCTCCCACCAGCGATTGAAGAAACAAAGTGCCTTGGCGTTGAGGGTGGTGACCATCAGATCCATCACTGGTTGCCCCCAACACCACGTGAGACAAAGGAAGGAATACCAAGTCCACCAATGTCCATTCCCCCAGAACGGCCCGATGCCAGCTGAGGGGGAAAAAAAAAAAAAATAAATCGGCCTCCAACTTGGGCAGTGGAGATCATTAAGAGATGCGTGTCCGCCCAATGAAGTAACAGAGTAATCTCCTCAACCAGAATTGGACTGCCTATGCCTCCCTAGCAATTAATATATGCTACCATGGTCACATTGTCCAAAAAAGATGTGCACCGCCTTCTGTTCCAGCAACTCTTGAAACTCATGCAGCGTCACAAAGACCACTCATCTCCAACCGGTCGATGGACCACTATTGCTGTTCTGGAGACCAAGTCCCCTGGGCGATCTGCGACTGACAAGGCGCTCCCCAGCCTTTGAGACTAGCATCCATTGTCTTCACCATCCATACCGGTGCATCCAATGGCATACCTGCTTAGCAGATTCTCGGACCACAATCACCACTCCAAACTGTTCTGCACTTCCAGCGGACAATTCAACTTGAGTGAGATCAAGTGGTGCCGTGGAGACCAACATTTATTTTATTTAGACAGATTTGTATGCCACCTTTTCCTTCAATCAAGGTAGTCACGTCACATCACAATTGGAGGGTTACATTTAACATTAGGGTACGTGTAATCATTTAGACAGCACAGTTATGTAACAGTATTTAGACATTTAGACAATATTTAGACAGTACAATTGAAGTAACATTTAACGTAAAGATATTTACTAATGAGGTGTGTTGAATTTGTGTGTGTTGATGGGATGGGTGTGTGTTTAGTTGGCAGAGGTAGTAGTGTTGCTGTTTGGTAAGAGATGTTGCTTGAATGCTCATAGGTTTCTATGAATAACCATGTTTTGAGGTCTTTGCGGAATTCTGTGAGGTCTTCTAAAGCTCTCAGGCTCAATGGTAGGGAGTTCCATATTGAGGATGCAAGTAGTGATGGTGCTCTTTTTGAGGTTGTTTGGTTTTGTGGTAGCCTGCAGGTGTGCCAATCATGTTGTTGTTGTTGGTTCTTCTTGGTCCATTGCTGATGTCTCTTGCTATAACGTTTTGGAGTACGTCTGCTGAGAGATGGTGAATGACTTTGAAGATTATCATGATTGTTTTGTATTTAGCTCTTGCCACTAATGGAAGCCAGTGTAGTTGTAGGATGGGAGTGTTCTTCGGGTGTCTGTGATGATGCGTGCTGTGGTGTTTTGTACCATCTGTAGTGAGTGTCTGATGTGGAAGGCCTTGATATAGTGAGTTTCCATAATCAAGCAATGGTGTAATGAGTGCATGGCACACTGTGCAGAAGTGGTCTTGACGGAGCATTGGTTTGATTTGTCTATTTTCAATCGATATGAACATAGGAACATAAGATATGCCATACTGGGTCAGACCAAGGTTCATCAAGCCCAGTATTCTGTTTCCAACAGTGGCCAATCTAGGTCATATGTACCTAGCAGTTTCCCCAAGAGACACAAGTTCCACAATGCTTGTACTGGGTCAAGCATTGATATCTTCGGTCACTTCTTAATAATGGTTTATGGACCTTTCCTCCAGGAACTTGTCCAAACCTTTTTTAAACCCAGCTACACTAACAGCCTTTACTACATCCTCCGGTAACAAATTCCAGAGTTTGATTACATGTTGAGTGAAAAAATATTTTCTTTTATTAGTCTTAAATAGTTTACCCTGCAGCTTCATTGCATGTCCCCTAGTCTTTCTATATTCTGATAAGGTAAACAATCGATCTACGTTTACCCGTTCCACTCCGTTCATTCATTTATAGACTTCTATCATATCTCCCCTCAGCCGTCTCTTTTCCAGGTTAAAGAGCCCTAACCTTTTTAGCCTTTCTTCATAGGAGTATCCTTCCATCCACTTTACCATTTTGGTGGCTCTTCTCTGTACCTTTTCTAAAATCGCTATATCCTTTTTAAGATACGGCGACCAGAATTGCACACAATATTCAAGGTGCGGTCTCACCATGGAACGATACAGAGGCATTATATCATCTTTTGTTTATTTTCCATTCCTTTCCTTATCATACCTAGCATTCTATTTGCTCTCTTGGCCGCCGCTGCACACTGGGCCGAGGGTTTTAACATGGTATCCACAATGACGCCTAAATCTTTTTCCTGGGTGGTGGTTCCTAATGTGGAACCTTGCATCGTATAACCATAGTTTGGGTTGTTCTTCCCTAGGTGCATAACCTTGCACTTGTCCACATTAAATTTCATCTGCCATTTTGATGCCCAGTCTTCCAATTTATCAAGATCCTCTTGCAATTTTTCACAATCCTCTTGGGTTTTAACAACTTTAAATAGTTTTGTGTCATCTGCAAATTTCATAACCTCACTCGTTATTCCATTTTCCAGGTCATTTATGAATATGTCAAAAAGCAGAGGACCCAGCACAGATCCCTGGGGTACACCACTATTCACCTTTCTCCATTGGGAAAATTGGCCATTTAGCCCTACCCTCTGCTTTCTATCTTTTAACCAGTTCCTGATCCACAATAGTACACTGCCTCCTATCCCATGACTCTTTAGTTTTGCCAAAAGTCTCTGATGAGGGACCTTGTCAAAGGCTTTCTGAAAGTCCAGATACACAATATCAACCGACTCACCTTTGTCCACCTGTTTATTCACTCCTTCAAAAAAAACATAACAGATTAGTAAGACAAGATCTTCCTTGTCTAAAGCCATGTTGGCTGTCTCCCATTAGGTTGTGACTATCTACATGCTGAGTAATTTTATTCTTTATGATGGTTTCTACCATTTTTCCCGGTACTGACGTCAGGCTCACCGGTCTGTAGTTTCCCGGATCACCCCTGGAACCCTTTATAAAAATTGGTGTTACATTGGCGATCCTCCAATCTTCAGGTATTAGAGATGATTTTAATGATAGTTCACAGATTACTGATAGCAGTTCTGCAATCTCATATTTCAGTTCTTTCAACACCCTTGGATGTAAACCATCCGGCCCAGGTGATTTGCTACTCTTCAGTTTATCTAATAGTTGTAAGACATCTTCCAGATGTATCGATATTTCCTTCAATTCTTCCGCACCTTTAAATATCACTTCAGTCATGGGTAACATCCCTACATCTTCCTCAGTAAAGACCGAAGCAAAGAATTCATTCAGTCTCTCCGCTATCGCCTTGTCGCCTCTTAGTGCTCCTTTAACCCCTTTATCATCTAATGGACCAACTGACTCTCTCACAGGTTTTTTGCTACAAATGTATTTGAAAAGGTCTTTATTTCGCGTTTTTGCTTCCGCAGCAAGCTTCTTCTCAAATTCTCTCTTTGCCTGCCTTATCAATGCCTTGCATTTGACTTGCCAGTGCTTGTGCTGTTTCCAGGTTTCGTCGTTTGGCTCTTTTTTCCATTTCCTGAAAGATGCTTTTTTGGCAACAACAGCCTCTCTGACCTCACCTTTAAACTATGCTGGCCGTTTTTTGGACTTCCTTCCACTTTTCTTAAAGCGTGGAATACAGCTGGTCTGGGCTTCCAAAATAGTATTTTTCAACACCCAAGCTTGATGTACGTCTTTAACCTTCGCAACTGCTCCTTTTAGTTTTTTCTTAACTGTTTTCCTCATTTTATCATAGTCTCCCTTTCGAAAGTTAAAAGGTAGTACTGTGGATTTCCTTACTATCCCTCCTCCACTAATTAAATCAAAGGCGATCATGTTATGATCACTATTGCCGAGTGACCCCAACACCCTTATCTCTTGCACTAGATCTGGTGTTCCACTAAGGACTAGGTCTAATATGGCTTCCCCTCTGGTCGGTTCATGAACCAGCTGCTCCAAGAAGCAGTCATTTATTTCATCTAGGAACTTTATCTCCCTAGCATGTCCTGACGTGACACTGACCCAGTCGATACCGGGGTAATTGAAATCACCCATTATTATTACTGCGCTGTAACTTTTGTTAGCTTCCTTAATTTCTTTGAGCATTTCATCATCCATTTGGTCATTCTGGCCAGGTGCTCGATAGTACACCCCCCACTGCCATCGCCTTCCCCCTTTTATATGGAATTTCAATCCATATAGATTCTACAGCAGATTTTGTTTCCTGCAAAACTTTAATCCTTTCTGAGTCAATGCCCTCTCTAACATAGAGCGCAACCCCTCCACCAATTTGATCAGCTCTATCATTACGATATAGTTTGTACCCAGGTATCACAGTGTCCCACTGGTTGTCCTCCTTCCACCATGTCTCTGATATTCCAATCATATCTAACCTTTCATTTAGTGCTATATATTCTAACTCTCCCATCTTATTCTTTAGAGTTCTAGCATTTGCATACAAGCATTTTAGAGAATGTATTTTATTCATGTTAATTTGGCTATTGTTAGACAAGGGTGAATTGGGATCTTTAAGTTCTGTCTGCTCCATACTTGAGGGCATTTGGGCTACTTTACTCTTTTGTGGAACCTCTCTGTTTTTTGGTAGTATCCTTCAAGGATACATTCTTCCGAACCATCCGCTCTTGGGCGACTGTCGGCTTTCCCCTAATATCTAGTTTAAAAGCTGCTCTATCTCCTTTTTAAATGTTAATGCCAGCAGCCTGGTTCCATCCCGGTTAAGGTGAAGCCCATCCCTTCGTAAGAGCCCCTCCTTTCCCCAGAATGTTCCCCAGTTCCTAACAAATCCAAAACCCTCATCTCTGCACCATTGTCTCATCCACGCATTGAGATTCCGGAGCTCTGCCTGTCTTTTGGGTCCTGCGTGTGGAACAGGAAGCATTTCGGAGAATGCTACCCTGGAAGTTCTGGATTTCAACTTCCTACCTAAAAGCCTAAATTTTGTCTCCAGAACCTCCCTACCACATTTTCCTATGTCATTGGTACCGACATGTACCAAGACAGCAGACTCCTCCCCAGCACTATCTAAGACCTTATCTAGGTGGCGCGTGAGGTCTGCTACCTTTGCACCAGGCAGGCATGTTACCAGGCGATCCTCACGTCCACCAGCCACCCAGCTATCTACATGCCTAATGATCGAATCACCAACTATAACGGCTGTCCTAACCCTTCCCTCATGGGCACATGGCCCTGGAGAAACTTCCTCTGTGCGAGAGGGTTTTACATCACGTGGAGGACAGGTCCTAGTTACAGGATCACTTCCTGCCACACCAGGTTGATGCTCTCCTGTCACGTGACCTCTCTCCTCCATGGCAACAGGGGTGCTGCCAGACTGGACTTGGGACTTCAGGACTATATCCCTGTAGGTGTCGTCTATGTACCTCTCTGTCTGTCTTATGTTTTCCAAGTCTGCTACTTTAGCCTCTAGAGAACGGACTTGTTCCCTGAGAGAAAAGAGCTCCTTGCACCTAGTGCACACGTAAGACCTCTCACCAACTGGGAGAAAATCATACATGTGACACTCAATGCAAAAGACTGGAAAGCCCCCATCCCGCTGCTGGAATGCTGTCTGCATCTTACTTTTAAGTTTGTGTCTAGATCTTTAAGTTCTTACTTACTAGGGGTTGCTATGGGTATTTATACCAATAAAACTGTACCTAATACGTTTAATATACCTTGTTCACCTGAAGCTTAATTAATCTCAGGTCCTTAGTGTATGACTGATTTGGGTAATGAGCTTCACCTGAAAGCACCTCCTGTCTTTTAAGATGTGTAAGTACCTATAAAGCTACGATTATCCCAGGGGTGGGTGGGAAATAACACTTATTAAAAGAGGGCTGCTACACAGTATCCTGTCTTGTGCTGCTGAGGTAAGCTAAATTCTGATTTGATTTAAATTATAGCTCTTAGCTGCTGCTAGGCTCTAACTTCTTATGAAATTTGAACTACAAGTTCTCTGCTGGGTTTTAAATTTAACCAGAAAGCTCTCTTCTGTGTTTTAAAACTAAAAGTACTTTGCTGTTACTTGGCCCTGAGTGACTATTAAATTTAAACTACAAGCTCTCTGCTGGGTATGAAATGTAACCAGAAAGCTCTCCTCTGTGTTTTAAATTCAAACTTTAATTGCTGCTACTAGGCCCTAACTGATCCAACAAAAAACAGTGGGTTCACAGATCAAGTAGCTTTAATACAAAGAATTCTTTTTAGAAAATTACCAGAAGTATATACTCACAGTTGCAGATTTATCTCCAGAAGTAACAATCCCCCTTTCTAGTCCTTCAAGACAGAATGCCATGCCTTGTTTGCAGTTTTGGTGATGTGGGATTTCAGGTTCAGGGCTCTATCTAGTGTTATGCCCAGATACTTAACTTCTTCTTTGACTACTATGTGTTTGTCCAGGATGCTGATAGTTTGTGGAGGCATGAAGGTGGGGTTCCTGGTGTCAAACATTGCCTCAGTTTTTTCATAGTTGACCATTAAGTTGTTGGCTATGAGCCATTCATTCATGTCTTCGAGGCATTTTGTTATTGTTGTAGTGTTTAGGGCTAGTAAGTTGATTGAAGCATACACCATGATGTCGTCAGCATAAATGTGGTACTTGATGTTGCATGTAGATGAGCATCGAGGATAGGGCTGAGCCTTGAGGTATTCCCTGCGTGACGGGAAACTGTAGGGATTTCTTTTGATCGCATTTGACTTGTTGTGTTCGTCCTTCCAGGTATGATGTGAACCATTTCAGGGTATTCTTGCAAAGTCCTATCTGCTGTAAGCATTGTAATAGCTTAGGGTGTGACACAGTATCGAAGGCCACAGATGTCCATGAACACTAGCAGGAAGCCATTTTTTATGTTATCTATGCCTCTTAGGAGATTGTCAAAGAGGGAGGTGAGTAGTGTTTCCACTCCGTGTTGGGGCTTGAATCCATGCTGATGTATGTCCAGTCCAGTGGGGCATTGATATCTTTGTGGTCTTGAAGTTGCCTTTGGACTGCTTTTTCCACGACTTTAGCAAGGAATGGCAGGCTGGAGATAGGACAGTATGACTTTGGTTCCGATGGGCTCAGATTGCGTGCTTTAGGGGTTGTGGCATGTATCCTTGTTGGAGTGAATCTTTGACGATTTTTTGAATGTGATGAGAGCGCTGACTTTTTGTGACTTTGATCCATGACACTGGGCATGGGTCTGATGGCGAAGTTGTTGTGTTTAGTCCAGATATGTCATCTTCTACTTGCTGTTTTGTTGGTATATTGAAGCTTTCCCATGCTTGGTGTTGCTTTTTTATCGTGTGGTCATTTGTTTGTGGTGAAGCAGAGTATGTTTGGTTAGTGTTTTTTGACTTCATGTAGTCTGCATATTTTTGTGGGTCAATATGGTGGGTGCTTTGTTGCGTGTCGCCTTTGGTGAGCTTTTGTACAATGCTGAAGAGCTCTCTTGGTCTATTGGTAGATTTCATGAATAGGTTGGTATGGTGTTGCTGTTTACGCTCAATTAGATTGTTGTATTCCCGTTGTTTGTCTCTGTATTGTGTTAGGAGGTTGTGTGATTTGTTCCATCTCCATTTTCTTTCTATACTTCTTAGTGTGCGCTTTTCGACTGACTTCGTGCGAGTACCATGGGGCGTTGGATCTTTTGCGGGTTTGTGGTTCTTTAATGGCTGGGGCAGATGCTGCGTTGGATATTATTGTGTTCCATTCTTCTATGTTTAGGTCCAGGGTGTCGTGATCCTGTTGAAGTTGTGGGGTGATGTCGTTTATGAATGAGTCTCTGTTAAATGTTTTAAACCGTCTGGTTATTCTTTCTTCTTCTTTGCGTTGGGTGGGGCTATTCAGGGTCATGATGAATTCAATTACATGGTGGTCCGACCAAGGGACTAGGGTGATTGTTTTGTGGTTTTGTTCTGTTCCACTAGTTGTGTTGGCATGAATACCATGTCCGGAGTTGAACCATGTTGGTGTGTTGGGGCATTAATTGTCTGGAAGTATTTTAATGACTCTATGGCTTTTAGGAACGTTGCAGATTCTCTGGTGGATGCGGATGATAGGTTGTAGTCTAATGCAACTAGGGGTTTGTGCTTTGTTATGTGCGCATATCGTTTCAATTACTGTGGATTAGTATTCAGTTGTGGTTCCAGGTGGTCTGTATGTGAGAGAGATGGTTAGATACTTGTTGGTTATAGTTAGTGTGTTGGTTTCACTTGTGTTAGTGGTGATGATTGCTTTGAATCTGAATTCCTTTCTGGTAAGTATTAGTACTCCTCCCCCCCTGACTGATCGCAGCTTTTGAAGACTTTACAGGCTCGCAGCCTCTGATCATCTACTTTTCCTCTCCATAATCACAGTAAATCAAATTTTATTTGCATCCAGTGCACACAGTCACATTTCTTCAACTCATCAGTATTACATAGGATTAATGTATATATGAAAAGTATCACGTAGAGACAAACTGCATACCCCCTGAAGAAGGCGTTCACCGAAACGCGTTGGGGTTCATTAATAAAGCAATTTTGAGACCACTACATGTCTCTTGGAATGTGAGGTAGGCCATGAAGTAGTGATTAGTGGAATTCATTTTATAACTTGTATTTACTGACCTGGTATAGGGTTTGTAGTTTACTGATCAGGGCTCGACTTGATTTGTGTCCTATAGATGTAATTTTGCATTAGTAGTAGTGGAATCTTTACTCGTGTCTTGTGTTGCGTATGGTTAGTTTGCAGATTGGATATGAGGTGATAGCTGATTTGATGTAGGGCTTGTGCAGCGAGAGTTGTTTTGCAAACTAAGCTATGCAGAAATGGGTAGTAGGTTCTATGCAGTTAGTCCTACAAGCAATGGATTGTCCAGGCAGGATTACAGCATTAATCTGCAAGCAATGAATCGTCCATGCACGGTAGGAGGATTAATTTACAATTAATAGATTGTCCAGGTAAGGGAGCAGTATTTGCGCTAGGGCAGTAAGATACGATGTGCATGGAGGAGGGCCCAGGACGCGGATATTCGGCCACTACTTGGCCTGCGCCTAAGGGCCACGCCAAAGGGCCCTCTGGCGAGGCCCTCAGGTGTGGGTGCACCCAATGGCGCTTGGTTTAATGGGCTGCCGGCCGGAAGCTGCAGCTCACCTCCAGCTCCACCCCGATCGCGTTCGGGGGAGCTTGGTCTGAGGCGGGTGGTCTTCTTCGCGGCCGATGGCGCATGGTTTAATGGGCCGCCGGCAACACTTTCTGGAGAGGCTGCATGTGTGCCTAAGCCCACAGCACTAGCTCCAATGTTGCCACCATGGACCCCAGTACTTGAAGTTACAACTACACCGTTGGCTCTCATCGCAGCAAAAACTGACAGATCCGCCCAGTTTGTAGGCTCACTCCTCTGACAAGAAGACTGCCTCCAACTGCACATCGAACCGTGCTCCCAAGTACACGAGGTTCTGAAACCGAGTCAGATGGCTGCTGGTCATGTTGACAACCCAACCGAGCTCCCATAACATTTCGAGCACTCGGTCTGTCACAGTCCAACTCTCTGGAAAGGATTTGGCGCCAATTGTCAAGGTAGGGATGCACCAGCACCCCCTCCTGACAAAATGCTGCTGTCACCACAACCATGATCAGACAAATCTGATTGATTTTTGACTGGGTGACCAGGGAGTAGGACCAAGGGAGAGCCCTAGATGTGGTGTATTTAGATTTCAGTAAAGCCTTTGACACTGTTCCTCACAGGCGACTTATAAACTAACTGAGCACCCTAGGGATGGACCCTAAAGTTACTGCTTGGGTTAGAAATTGGTTGGGTGGGAGGCAACAAAGAGTACAAGTAAATGGAGCTCACTCTGAGGAGAAGAATGTTACCAGTGGTGTGCCCCAGGGATCTGTTCTTGGTCAGATTCTTTTTAACATCTTTGTTAGTGATATTGAGGAAGGGCTGTAGGGTAAGGTTTGCCTTTTTGTGGATGATACCAAAATCTGCAATACAGTAGACACCCAGGAAAGGTGTAGATCACATGAGGAGGGATCTAGCTAAGCTTGAAGAATGGTCTAGAATTTGGCAGCTGGGATTTAATATTAAAAAAATGTAAGGTCATGCATTTGGGCTGTAGCAATCCAAGGGAGCAATATAGTATAGGGGGTGAAGTACTTTTGTCCACTAAAGAAGAGCGGGACCTAGGCGTGGCTGTCTCTGTTGATCTTAAAGTAGCTAAACAGGTAGAAAAGGCAACGGCAAAAGCTAGAAGAATGCTTAGGTGCATACGGAGAGGAATGGCTAGCAGAAAAAGGAGGTGATCGTGCCTCTGTATAAAAGTCTTTGGTGCGACCTCATTTGGAGTATAGTGTGCAATTCTGGAGATCGCACCTTCAAAAGGATGTGAACAGGATGGAGTCGGTGCAACGAGTGGCTACTAAAATGGTTAGTTGTCTCCATTATAAAGCATATGAGGACAGACTTAAGGATCTTAATATGTACACCTTAGAGGAAAGGTGGGATAGAGGTGATACGACTGAGATGTTTAAATACCTCTGTGGCATAAATGTTCAGGGGAAGAGCCTCTTTCAGTTAAAAGCAAGTTCTGCTACGAGGGGACATGGGATGAGGGTGAAGGGGGATAGATTCAGGAGTGATATGTGGAAATATTTCTTTACGGAAAGAGTGGTGGATCCATGGAATAGTCTCCCAGTGGAGGTGGTAGAGATGAGGACAGTAACTGAATTCAAAAAAGCATGGGACAAACACAGAGGATCTCTAAAGGAAAAAAAGGGGACCGTTATAGCTGCTGATACGGAAGGACAGACTAGATAGGCCATGTGGTCTTTTTCTGTCATCATATTTCTATGTTTCTAAATGTGTGCAGCACTGTCACAAGCACGAAGAACAAGGCCGGAAACTGGAGGTGCCCCATGGAGACCGCAAACCTCAAAACAGTTGGTGTTCTGCCTGAATCGGGACATGCAGATACACTTCTGTGAGATCCAGAGCAGTCAGGAATTTACTTGTCGTTACCGCCATGATGACTGAATACGACACCATGCACAAGCGCGGCACTCACAGTGTACGAATGACATGCTTGAGGGTCCAAAATGGGATCAGAGAACCCCTCTTTCTTGGGAACCACGAAATAGATGGAGCATTGACAGGACCCTCACTGGAAGAGGCGACTAGACTGATGCACGCTTGCTTGGAGCTTTGCCTCCTTGAGTGGCCTTGTGAACTCCAATGCATAGCTATCGCGAATCACCTCCAGCACCCATTGGTTGGATGTTATCTGGACCCACGCAGAGTAGAACTGGCGCAGATGTCCTCCTACTGAAAAACAACTGCCGCCTGAGCCCGCCGTCCTTCATTGAGCCTTCTTGGCCCTGGTCCCGGAGCCTGAAATGAAGCCTCGTCCAATCCCTCGGCCCCCACAAAAGGGCTGACCTCTCGAGGGGTATCTGATCACCGATAGGGAGCAAAATGCATCACCTGATAATGACGAAAGTCTTTTGGCTAAGTCTTCATCATTGTTGAGGCCTTCCCCACCTTAGGCTTACTCTCTGGTAGAAAGGCTGGTTTAGACTCACCCAAATCCTTTACCAACTTCAGGTCCTCCCCAAAAAGGAAGTTTGCTCAACCACGACTTAGAGGACACATCTGCTCTGGTTACAGAACTGCTTGGCAGACGACAGGCAGCAACTACGGAGGCCATACTCTTGGCAGACATTAACCAAGTCATAGTGCATGCCGCTCCCGATTACAACCTGGCCACCTCCACCAACTGCTGTGAACCAGAAGCTGGTGAACCTAGTAGCGTCGGCACCCAGTGCAAGCAAATCCTGGCCACATAAGTTCCACAGACAGACACCTGTAATGCCAATGCCTTTGTTAAAGCATGCCTTTTGAGATAATGTTTTGAATTTCTTTTCTTGCAGGTCCTTCAGCGCTGCCCCACCTTCCACTGAATTGTGGTCATCTTGGTGACTGTGGAGACCAAGGCATCTACCTTAGACAAACGAAGGAGCACCTTCTCTCCCAATGACATAGGGTACAGATGGGACATCACCCATCCACCTTGAAACCCAGCCTGCAGAACCTCCCACTCTGCCTCAATCATCTGTTTGATGGCCTTGTGAACAGAAAAGGCCATCTAGGTGGTGGTGAACCCCTGCATCAAGGGATCCTCAAGAGAAGAATCTAAGTCTGGGACTCAAAAGGAGATATTAAGAGCTCCCAGAGAATGAGTAATGAGCATTCCTAGTTCTTCCCGGCAGAAGACCCTGATGATACGAGGGTCCTACCCCGCAGGAATCTCCCTCTTCAAGATCCACCTGGGAACATAGAAACATGATAGCAGAAAAAGACCACATGGCCTATCTAGTCTGTCCTTCCATATCAACTACAATAGTCCCCTTTTTACCTTTAGAGATATTCTGTGTTTGTCCCATGCTTTTTTGAATTCAGACACTGTACTCATAAGAGCATAAATGTCATAATGTGTCAGACCAAGGTCCATCAAGCCCAGTATCCTGTTTCCAACAGTGGCCAATCCAGGTCATAAGTTCCTAGCAGTTTCCCAAAAAGACACACGGGTTCCATTTTGCTTGTACTGTGGTAAGCAGTGGATTACCTGGGTCCTCTTTAATAATTGTTTATGGACCTTTCTTACAGGAACTTGTCCAAACCTTTTTTAAGCCCAGCTACACTAACAGCTTTTACTATATCCTCCAGTAATGAATTCCATTGTTTGATTACGCATTGAGTGAAAAAAAAATTCTCTTTTATTACTCTTAAATGGGTTACAATGTAGCTTCATTGCATGTCACCTAGTCTTTCTACTTTTTGATGGCATAAAGAATCGATCTACATTGACCTGTTCCACTCCATTCATTAATTTATAGACTTCTATCATATCTCCCCTCAGTCGTCTTTTTTTCCAGGTTGAAAAGCCCTAATCTTTTAAGCCTCTAATCATAGGAGTATCCTTCCATCACCTTTACCATTTTGATGGCCCTTCTCTGTACCTTTTCTAATTCCACTATATAGCACAGTTACTTACCTCTAACAGGTGATCTCTGGGAACAGCAGGAATAAGTCTTCACATATGGGTACGTCGGTACCGACGGAGCCTGCGTGGGAACGCTCCCCAGTGTCCAAAAAGAAAGCTTTTGGGAGCATCCCATACACATGCGCGCTGCCTTCCCACCCATTCACTTCCCTCTCATCAGTTGGGTTTGTAGCTCCCAGGGGATCGAGGGTAGGAGTTGAACTAAAAAGGGTGTGCTGTGGAACAGCTTGACTAAACAAGGCGTCTAGAGAGGCGTCCTTGTGTAGATCATAAATGTTAGTAAATATTGGATTCCAATGTTCTAATGTGGACCTTAGTCAAAAGTATTGCGAAAGTATTTGTTGAGCCTAATATGGGTCTGGTGCTAAGAGCCAGTACATTATCCTCAAAGAAAATACCTTACTGTGAAGTAGAGGAAATACATTTTGCAATACAGGTAGAGGTCAGAAGCCTAAATGGCTAGAACTAAAAAAAAAAAAAAAAAAAAAAACTGTGGGAGTTTAATGGGGTTGGACTTTGGATGAGAAGCTAAAGCTTCTGTAGGCCAAAGTTTGAAGCTCTTTGTCCTTGGAGCAGAAAATAAGCTCTAGGAAAGAGGAGATAAATCTGACTGGTTTGCAGAAAAAAAAAGAGATGGGTTTTTGAGACCCCTCTATCCAAATGAAAGAAACATACATTTGTAGTAGGTGGTATAGCCTCCAATTTCTTGAAGATCAGTAATGTCTTCCCTAAGTGATCTCACTTAGGATGACGACTTTACATGGAGAGCTTCAGATGTAACGTAACCGGAGAGGTTACAGTAAAAGAAGGTAGTTTCTAATTACCATAGAAATTGGTTGTCCATTTAAAATGCTATGGCATGTTGGAACAGCATTAATATGGACAGTAACAAATCTTTCAGAGTGAGATGTGTATTTATATAAACATTATATTATATATATATTATATATATATATATAAACAAACATATGGCACTGCAGCCAATATATATATATTGTGATGAGGAGAGTATGGTTGAGTCTATGGAATTGGAAGAAAATCAGACATTTACCTTTAAAGAAAGAGACAGGCAAGGAATCAGTAGCTCTCAAACTGCAGGCAGAGGAAAAAAAAACACACAACTACTGAGGACAGGACACACCCAAACTCTGCTAATCCAAGGGCAGGCTTGGAAGTTAATGAGGGACACCTGGGTGAAGGGGAGTGCACGGTAGTTCAGAGATACTCTTATAAACCCAGGGAAATATTGGAGGAAAGGACGGACAGAGAGAACAGCCAGAGAGAGGGCAACAGGAACAGGAGTACCAGGACGAGGCAGCACACGCAGCAGTACGCTGGAAAGATAGATACAGGAAACGAGCACTCGAGAGAGCTGACCAGAGAGAACACTGGAGAATTCAATGGGGAGAGAAGCACCAGAGAAAGGCCCAGAGAGTTCACCGTGGAGGAGAACGGTGGAGACTTCCGAGGGAGTCTCAGAGGTGAAAGCCCTAGTCAGAAGGAAAGCCAGGATTGCAGGGAAACTGCAATTGGTTTTAAAATTAGGAGAGCTGTGCCAGAGAGAAGTGCTGATAAGGGTCAGGCTGCAGTGCCAACCATTCCTGAACCAGCTAAAGAGCTGCAACTTCCAAAAAAGTGCGTGAATAAAAGGGTAGCCAAAAGTGCCGTAAGCCAGTTAGAGGCATTGTGTCATTTGATGCAAGAAAAGAACCTCCACGTTCCTGGTGGTAACCCTGTGCATAAGGAAAAGCCTCAGTGGAGAAAGGTTCTAGAACTTTTAGAGAATATTAAGCCTGAAGTTTTTCATGTTGGCTTAAAGCCAGATTTACCGGACACAGGTCCTGAGGAAATGCAGATAGACTATTATGAATCTGATGAGGGGTCTGAAGATTCAGTAATGAATTGTTCTCTGTGCCAGAGGGCAGAATAAAAAGTTCTTGGATAAAAGAAGGGAAAAGCCTATAACCTGAATGTCCTAGAAGGCAGTGTGGAAACAGGGAGAAATGTGTTTAGCCAGGAATGCTAAAGAACCCTGTTGCTGACGAAAGGATATTTCTTTTGGGTTTGAAGAGAAGAGAAGCCTTGCTTGATTGCTGAATGATTTGGAAAACAGCAACACATGTTAAGCAGCTACATAAAGCAGTTTCATTGTTTGGTTTGGTATAAACGCCTATGGATTATTGTTTGGAGAAAAGAATCCCGTTTGTTTTGCATTGAGCCTTAATGCTCTTTAGAAAAAGAAATAAATTCCTGTGTTTTGCCTTGTAAACCCTCGGTCTCCACACTACTTGTTTTTTCTAAACACAACTACAAATCCCAGCAGCCCCGGCGCTGGATGAGGAAGAAAACTCTTTAAAGGACTAACAAGTGCAGCCCTAGGCTTATAGGCTGGTGCCTGGGCCAGGGGCCTCCACAATATATATATAGAAGGGGTAAGACCCGCTTGAGAATATAGATAGAGAACCCCTTACTGGTTACACGAGGAAGAACCATGAAGGTGGTTACCTGGAAACCAGTGGAATGTTCCTAGTCAGAAGGATAGGTCTAGATTTCTTTAAAAATTCTAGACTTTGAATAACCAGAAATGGAGATCTACGTGAAGGGATGCAGAGAAATCCTTAGTTTTAAGACAACAAGTCTGGATCCTTCTATAACTTCAGTGTGGAGAAAAGACGCAATAAAAGGAAATACCATATTTGCCCATCTATGAGGGCAATATGAATATAATGTGCTCTTTGTTCAGCATAAGCTCCAATGAAGTATTGGGAATTAGAAGGAATGTACTAGACAAGGACCAACTGCAGTGAAAAGAAATGCATCCCTGTTGGAAGAGTTCCACTGGAGATGTGGAACAACTCAGGGAATTAAGCAATTCTTTATGCTTTCATGTGATCTAAGCCCTGGTTCATTTTCCCTAAAAGGAAAATTTTAAGGAAGATGGTAAGGGTAGGAAAAAAACGGTCATGTGGGAGCATGACTGAGCAAAGCCTTTTAACCATCTGGAAGTTACCCACCAGGAATGGCTCTGACACTCTCTGGCAAAGGCCTATAGTTGCAGAGAGCATGTTGTAGGTTGCTTAGGTGAGATCTGGCTGTTTAATTACCAGTGTGCAACCTAATCTATTCTGTGGGAGCCAAAGAATTGAAGATGGCTAAGAATAGAAGACAGGCTGGTTGCCTGCAACAATAAATTGTCCAAGTAGGTTTTGGAACCTCTCTTGGAATTATTTGTTATTAAGGCAGCAGAAGAGATTAGGTCCTATAGATTGGAAAAGGACCAACAGACATAATTAGAAGTGAGAAAACTCAATTATGGTCTGATAAGCTGTCTTAAAATAAATATTTGAAAAGATTGCAGAGGGGAGAAACTCTGTATGGAAATCACTTACTGGAGTAGGTATTGAAGACAATCCTATGGCTTAAAACAGGGGTCTCAAACTCAAATTGCTTTGAGGGCCGAATGAGGACTTGTAAAGTAACCCGGGGGCCGCATAAGACACGGGCCTCATTTGCATAAGGGGCCTCATTTGCATAAATATTTGCATAATGTTGCATAATGAGTGCATGGATAAAGAAAGACTAGAAAATTTCTATATTACTATAATCCAGTGCCAACCGCCAGGCACATTAGGAACTACTACTAACACTGCCCATTTGGAACCCATAGCAAACCCCCCATATCATAACAGCACTACCAGGACTCACAAAGCACCAGACCCTACCTATCAAAAGGCAACACTGCAAATATTAAATCAATACATTTCAGAGAACAATACATGACCTACTGGGAAAAGAGAACAAGTAGCAATGTCAAATAGGAATTACACAGAATACCTCAGCACTGTAGAAATAAAACTATAAATAATTTCTTGTACCAAAGCACAGACATTAATGATGCACATTTCCCAGAGCTGACATATTCCAGTTAATAAATTCAAAATAAAGAGATATTTTTCTACCTTTTGTGCATTTTTTTTCAGTTGCAATTGCTCCAGCCACTTCTGGTTTCTTTCTTCGTCTCTTCTGCTATCTCCATCGTCTGCTGTCCATTTGTCCTTTCTTCTCTCTTCTAGTTTTTTTCCATTCTCTCTCTCTACATCTGCTTTAACATACTAATCTTTCTCCTTTTGCTCTTTCCTCATTCCTATTTCATCCACTCAAATTTTACCCCTCCATCCTCAATCCCCACTTACTCTCCCAATACCTGGCCAATTGTAGATTTGTCTTCTCTTCCAGACAAAATATTTTTCCCCTCTCCATTTCACTTTCCCAGCTCCATCCCATTCTAATCCTCCCCCAACATCAGCTCCCTTCTAGTTCCAGCCCCACCCAGCATCTGCTCCTTTCTAGTCCCTGCATCAGTCCATTTCCAGTCCTATCCTAGCCTCACCATCAGCCCATTTCCAATCCTAGCCCCCCCATCAGCCCATTTCCCATCCCACCGCCCTCCCCTCCCACCCCATGTCCATTCCAAGCCCCCCTCCCCTCAGCCATTTGCAGTTCAAAGCCCCCCTTCCACTCAGCCCATTTCCAGTCCTAGCAACCCCCCCAGCCCATTACCAGTCCTAGACCCCCCATAGCCCATAACCAGTCCTAACCTCCCCATAGCGCACTTCCAGTCTTACCCCCCCATCACCCCATTTTCAGTCTTACCCCCCCCCCATAGCCCATTACCAGTCCTAGTCCCCCCATAGCCCACTTGCAGTCGTATCCCCCATCACCCCATTTTCAGTCTTACCTCCCCTCATAGGCCATTACCAGTCCTAACCCACCAATCAGCCCACGTCCAGTCTTACCCCCCATCTGCCCATTTCCAGTCCTAGCCCCCACCATAGCCCATTACCATTCATAACCCCCCCCCTGCCAATAGCCCACTTCCAGTCTTAACCCCCATCTGCCCATTTCCAGTCCCGGCCCCCACCATAGCCCATTACTAGTTTTAACCCCCCCCAGCCCATTACCAGTCATAACCCCCCCTGCCAATAGCCCATTTCCAGTCCTAACCCCCATCTGCCCATTTCCAGTCCTAGCCCCCACCAAAGCCCCGTACCAGTTATAACCCCCCCCAGCCCATTACCAGTCATAACCCCCCCCCCTCCCCTCCCCCCTCTGCCAATAGCCCACTTCCAGTTCAGTCAGCCCCTCCATAGCTCATTACCGGCCAACAAAAAAAACCCCAAAACCCTGGCTTCTGCTGCTGCCGTTGCCGCCGTGGCAGCAGCAGAATCAATTGTCAAATTAAAAAAAAAAAAACTGACTTCTGCTGCTCAAGCAGCTGTCCTGCGGCCCCTTTCCCTCTGCCCGGAGATCCGACTCTGCTCTATTAGCGGCGTGCTTTTCAAGCCGCGACGAGAGTATTACCCTCTCGCGCGGTTTTTCAAGCCGCGCAAGAGGGGAATACTCTCTTCGCGGCTTGAAAAGCACGCCGCTGATAGAGCAGAGTCGGATCTCCGGGCAGAGGGAAAGGGGCCGCAGGACAGCTGCTTGAGCAGCAGAAGTCAGTTTTTTTTTTTAATTTGACAATTGATTCTGCTGCTGCCACGGCGGCAACGGCAGCAGCAGAAGCCAGGGTTTTGGGGGATTTTTGGTTTTCCGCCGTCGCGGGCCGCACAAAGTTGTCTCGCGGGCCGCGTGTTTGAGACCCCTGGCTTAAAAGGTAAGCCCTCCAGTCAAATAGTATCACTCCTAGAGTGAAAATCTCGACTAAGAGGAATAGAAGGTAATACAGAGTTGGGAAGCCTTACAATTTGGTAAGTCTCTGAAAAAGGTAAAGCTCCCCTGCAGTCTTAAGTATGAGATATCCTCGTACAGGACAACTGTCAAGGTGAAGGGCATAGCATACCTTGTAATTAGTTGTAACTCCTCTGTTTACTTTAAAAGGAGAGGAGAAACCTGTTACCTGTAGAGCATGATTATCCTTAATAGCTCTAAGAGCTAAAAGAATGGATTGCTCTTGGCAAGAGATTCATGCCTAAAGTGGAGGATTGAGCCAGTGTATCACTGACTTCTCAGTAAGGATGAGAAGAACTATAAATGCTTCTGTTGTTAAGTAGCAGTTCTGAAGCTCAACAGGAAAAAGAGATTTAATGAATAAAATATCAGAAACCCTGTGACTGCTGAGTTTGCTGAGCCTGTTGAGGCTTTGGTTTTCTTAGCCTGGTATGATGTTGCCCTTCTTTGGAAACATCTGCATGACGGGTAGAAGATGAATAAAATTTTCCCTTTAGGGGGATAAAGTTTGTTAGGAGATTTTTTACTAGCTGGGATAGAGGAAAGTTTTGACAATCCTCTGAAAGCAACAATATCAGTGTTTAACTGATTAGCTTGGAATAAAGCATCCTTGTTAAAGAGATTTTTCACCAGTACAAGGAGTATTTCCCAGCCTTTCTTGTACCCATTTGTCCAAGTCTGAAGCTTGGAGCCAGGCCATGTGTCGTGCTCCTATGGCTATAGCAGAAGTTCTGCTAATAGACTCAAAACAGTCCAGGGAAGCATGATTAAGGAATTTGGAGACATTTTGAGCATGACTGACTAATATGAAAAAGTCTGCTCTTTTATGCTCTTGAAGAAAAGGGTTCAAAAGCTTTAAGTTCTTTGTGACCTCTTCAAGAGATAATCCCATATAGAAAATATGAGATAATTCTTGCTGAAAGCATGGATGCCTGGAAGCATCGATGTCCAAAGGCATCTAAAGTCCTAGACTCACGACCTGGCGGATAAGAGGAGTGCTTCTTTGCACTCTTAATACACCTCATTGCCGATTCTACAACAATAGAATGATGAGGAAGTTGAGTCTTTTGAAAACCTGGAGAAGATGGCACCTTTGTACATAGTGTCAAGTGTCTTAGAAGGTGGGGATACCGTTAAAGGAGTTTCCCACATTCTTAATAGTAGATCATGCTTCCTTTGCATCAGATCTTACAAGATCACCTCCTTTGGAATCCAGGGGAATTGCAGTGTCTCTGAATCCCCTGGTAGGGATTCTGTATCAGGTATAGAAATGGCAAGTAACTTTGCCATATCAAGCAGAAAAGCTTGAAAAGAAATCTCCCCCGAGGATCCTCTAAAATGAGGGGTAAAGGCTAGACTTGTTGAAAATTCAGCCTTGGTACCGATGGATTCATCCCAGTCATCAGGATCGGAAGACTTGAAAGGATGAAGCATCAAATTTTCCTTAAAGCGATGTCTTCGGTACCGCCCAAGGTCGGTACCGAGACGAGTCGGTACCAAATCCTCCATGCTAGAGATCGATTCCAGGCTCGGCATCGAAGGAAGCGAGTCTGTCAAAGCAAGCATGGACGGTACCGACACCGATGCCGATACCGATACTTGAGAAACGGTCTGCAACAACTCTAGCAGTACCGAAGTAGCCGAGAGCGCTAGACTATGTTCATCGGTGAGGAGTGTTTCATCCATCACCATAGCCGATGCCGGGGTGTCGGTACTGCTCGAAGCGACCACAACCACCGAGCATGGCCCAGGTATGTTCATCGAGGTAAGAACCCCGGGAACAACCTGAAGCCCCGTTAATGCTTTGGAGTCCGAAGACTCCCGCCGGGGCTTTATTGCCAAAATGTCCTCGAGGGCAAGGCCAGAGCCATCTCGATGCTGAGAAGGAGATCTACCACTCGAGGACTGGCTAGTCTTTACAGACTTGTTTGGTTACCTGATCCTGTGAAAAAGAAGATATTCTAGCTGGTGACATCGAGTACGATGTGAAACGGGTATCGAGTTGTGCTCGATCTTGAAGACTTCTTCTGTTTGAGCTCCAGCATGAGAGACACTCCAGTGGGCAATGGTCAGGACCTAAGCATTTTAGACACCAAGTATGAGTGTCTGAAAATATATCTGTACCGCCACACTTTGAGCATTTCTTAAGGATAGTGGCTGGCTTTTCCATAATGGAAGGATAGAGGCCTAGTGGCCTAGAAACCGTCAGGCACTAAACAGGAAAAATTTCTAAAGAAAAGAAGAAATTCTTTAGTAAAAAGAAAGAAAAGCACCAGCGGTACCGGTGGCATCGAGGGAAGACAGACACGACCACAAAAAACTAAGAATAAAAAGAAGAATTTTCTGCGGTGACAGGAATACGTCCTGCCGGCTCCGCGGAAAACTGATGAGAGGGAAGTGAATGGGTGGGAAGGCAGCGCGCATGCGTGTGGGATGCTCCCAAAAGCTTTCTTTTTGGATACTGGGGAGTGTTCCCGCACAGGCTCCGTCGGTACCGACGTATCCATATGTGAAGACTCATTCCTGCTTGTTCCTGGAGATCCTTTTTAAAGATACCATGACCAGAATTACACACAATATGCAAGGTGTAGTTGCACTATGGAATGATAGAAAGGCATTATAATATCCTGTTTTATTCTCCATTTCTTTCGTTATTATTCCTAGCATTCTATTTGCTTTCTTGGCCGCCACTGCACACTGGGAAGAGAGTTTCAGTGTGTTATCTACGATAACGCCAAAATCTTTTCCTGGGTGGTGGTCCCTAATGTGGAACCTTGCATCACGTAAACATATAGTTTGGGCTGTTCTTTCCTAGATGCATAACTTTGCACTCGCCCACATTAAATTTCATCTGCCATTTGAACGCCCAGTCTTTCAATTTATTAAGGTCCTCTTGCAATTTTTCACAGTCCTCTTGGGTTTTAACAACTGAATAATTGTGTGCCCCCTGCAAACTTGATTACCTCACGTGTTATTCCCATTCCCAAGTCATTAACGAATATTTTAAAAAGCAATGGACCTAGCACAGATCCCTGGGATAAGACCTTCCTTGGCTAAAGCCATGTTGGCTTTCTCACATTAAACCATAACTATCTACATATTCAGTAATTTTGTTCTTTATAATGGTTTCTACCATTTTGCCTGGCACTGATGTCAGGATCACTGGTCTGTAGTTTCCCTGATCACCCTGGAACCCTTTTTAAAAACTGGTGTTACATTGACCATGCACCAATCATCAGGTACTACAGATGATTTTAATGATAGTTCACAGATTACTAATAGTAGGTCTGCAATCTTATATTTCAGTTCTTTCAACAACCTCTGATGTATACCATCCCATCCAGGTGATTGCTACTGTTTAGTTTATCAAATATTTGCAATATATCTTTCCAGTTTATCAATATTCCTTCCAATTCTTCCGATGCATCACCTTTAAACACCATTTCAGTCATGGGTAACTTCCCTACATCTTCTTCAGTATATACCGAAGCAAAGAATTCATTCAGTCTCTCCGCTATGGCCTTGTCCCCTCTTAGTGCCCCTTTTACCCCTTTATCATCTAATGGTCCAACTGACTCGGTAACAGTTTTTTTGCTACGAACGTACAGTCAAACCTCGGTTTTCATGATTAATCCGTTCGAAAAAGTCTGACTAAAACCGAAACGTATGAAAACTGAAGCAATATTTCCCATAAGAAATAATGTAAATCCAATTAATCCGTTCCAGACACCCAAAAATATTCACAAAAAATACATTTTATAGAGAATAACTATATTTTTACATACAGAAAACAATGAGAAATAAATATAAATGACTAATGAAATGGATAAATGAACATTTAACATCACTGAAAGCAAGCTAAGTACAGTACTGTACAGTACAGTATGTTAACATCTGGCCTTAGCCACCCCTGACAAGCTGCTGTGCCCAGCTCTCTTCGGAATCACATTGAATTCAGTCCATTAAAATACCTTTACATTATCTGCTCAATGCTTCAGAATGGCAGAAAATCTTAATGATATAGCTTCAGACGTACCCTGCAAGAGAAAGAACTGCCTCCCACATTCATGCAACATCTCCTGCTTACGTTGACAGCTTTTCTTCCCTGCTACCGGGACAAAATCTCAGTCAAAAGACGTTGAAAACCGAAGCAATGCATGAAAACCGGGACAAAATCTCAGTCAGAAAAGACGTTGAAAACCGAAGCGTATGAAAACCGGGGCAAATGAAAACCGAGGTTTGACTGTACTTGAAAAAAAAGTCTATTATGCGTTTTTACTTCCACAGCAAGCTTCTTCTCAAATTCTCTCTTTGCCTGCCTTATCAATGCCTTACATGTAACTTGCCAGTGCTAATGTTTTTCCAGTTTTTGTCATTTTGCTCCTTTTTTCCATTTCCTGAAAGATGCTTTTTTGACTACAATCAGCCTCTCTGACCTCACCTTTAAACCATGCTGGCAATTTTTTTTTTTTTTTTACTTCCTTCCACCTTTCTTAAAGAGTGGAATACAACTAGTCTGGGCTTCCAAGATAGTATTTTTAAACACCCTCCATGCTTGATGCAAATCTTTAACCTTTGCAGCTGCTCCTTTTTGTTTTGTTTTTTTTTGTTTTTAACTGTTTTCCTCATTTTATCATAATCTCCCTTTTGAAAGTTAAAAGGCAGTACTGTGTATTTCCTTCCCATCCTTCCTCCACTTATGAAATCAAATATGATCATGCTATGATTACTACTGTCAAATTGCCCCAACACTCTTACCTCTTGCACCCCCACTAAGGACTAGGTCCCAAAATGGCTTTCCCTCTTATCAGTTCACGAACCAGCTGCTCCAAGAAGCAGTCCTTTATTTCATCTAGAAAAACATCTCCCTAGCATGTCTTACCATGACACTGACCCAGTTGATACCAGGGTAACAGCAATCACCCATTATCATTACTGTGTTGTAATTTTTGTTAGCTTCCCTGATTTCTTTGAGCATATCATCATCCATTTGTTCATTTTAGTCAGGCAGTCGGTAGTACACCTCCACTACCATTCCCTTCCTCTTTTTACATGGAATTTCAATCCATAGGACAGTGATGGCTAACCTTTTTGAGCCCGAGTGCCCAAACTGCCGCACAAAACCAAAGAATTTCCTCAAAGTGCCAGCACGTCAATTAAAGCCCCATTTGCATAAGGTGCTTCATTTGCATAAATATTTGCATAATGTTACCATACACTAACTTTTAGTAAACATGCCTCTTAATGAGTATATGGATAAAGAAAGACTAAAAGGTTTCTACATTACTATAATCCAGTACCAACCGCCAGGCACATTAGGAACTACTACAAACGCTGCCCATTTAGAACCCATAGCAAACCCGCCGTATCCTAACAGCACTACCAGGACTCACAAAGCACCATACTCTACCTATCAAAAGGCAACACTGCAAATATTAAACCAATACATCTCAGAGAACAACAATACATGACCTACTGGGGAAAGAACAAGTGGCAATGTCAAATAGGAATTATATAAACAGAATACCTCAGCTCAGTTACACATGCAGAACAGACCATCACCAAACAAGGAATCACAATTTAGAAACAGGAAGACAATAATTAAACTGGGAACCCCAAAAGCCAAGCTTGGAATATACAACAACACTGTAGAAATAAAACTATATATTAATTTCCTCTTGTACTAAACAAAGCGCAAAAATTAATGATGCACATTTCCCAGAGCTGACATATTCCAGTTAATAAATTCAAAATAAAGAGATATTTTTCTACCTTTTGTGCATTTTTTTTCAGTTGCAATTGTTCCAGCCACTTTCTTCTGGTTTCTTCGTGTCTTCTGCTAACTCTCCATCTGCTGTCCATTTGCCCTTTCTTCTGTCTTCTTGTTTTGTTTTTTTTTCCATTCTCTCTCTACATCTGCTTTAACATACTAATCTTTCTCCTTTGGCTCTTTCCTCATTCCTATTTCATCTACTCAAAATTACCCCTCCATCCTCAATCCCCACTTTACTCTCCCAATACCCGGCCAATTGTAGATTTTTTATCCCTCCCACACAAAATATTTTTCTCCTCTCCATTTTACTCTCCCAGCCCCATCCCATTCTAATCCTCCCCCAACACCAGCTCCCTTCTAGTTCCAGCCTCACCCAGCATCCATTCCCTTCTAGTCCCTGCATCAGCCCATTTCCAGTCCTAGCAGCAGCCCCCCAACCCAATACCAGTCCTATCCCCCCCTCATCAACCCACTTCCAGTCCTAACCCCCCATCACCCCATTTTCAGTTTAAGCCCCCCCCCTATAACCCATTACCAGTCCTAACCCCCCACTTCCAGTCAGCCCCCCATAGCCCATTGCCAGTCCTAACCCCCCCATCAGCCCACAGTCCATTACCAGTCCTAACCCCATCAGCCCACCTCAAGTCCTAACCCCTCCCCATCAGCCCATTTCTTGTCCCAGCCCCCCCATAGCCCATTATCAGTCCTAAAAACCCCCCCATAGCCCATTACCAGTCCTAACCCCATCAGACCACCTCCAGTGTTAACCCCCCATCAGCCCATTTCCAGTCCTAACCCCACCCTACAGCCCACCTCAAGTCCTAACCCCTCCCCATCAGCCCATTAGCAGTCCTAACCCCCCCTAGCCCATTAGCAGTCCTAACCCCCCCACTCTAGCCCCTTTGCTGTCCTATCACCCCCCATAGCACATTACCAGTCCTAACCCCCATCACCCCATTTCCTGTCAGCCCCCATCAGCCCACAGCCCATTAGCAGTCCTAACCCCCCTAGCCCATTAGCAGTCCTAACCCCTCTCTAGCCCATTAGCAGTCCTAACCCCCCCTCCTAGCCCATTATCAGTTCTAACCCCCCCACCCTAGCCCATTAGCAGTCATAACCCCCCCTCCTAGCCCATTAGCAGTCCTAACCCCCCCTCCTAGCCCATTAGCAGTCCTAACCCCCCCCCCCTAGCCCATTAGCAGTCCTAACCCCCCCTCTCTAGCCCATTAGCAGTCCTAACCCCCCCCCATAGCCCATTACCAGTCCTAACCCCCCATCACCCCATTTCCAGACAGCCCCCATCAGCCACAGCCCATTAGCAGTCCTAACCCCCCCAGCCCATTAGCAGTCCTAACCCCCCCCCTCCTAGCCCATTAGCAGTCCTAACCCCCCCAGCCATTAGCAGTCCAAAACCCCCCCCCAGCCCATTAGCAGTCCTAACCCCCCCCCAGCCCATTAGCAGTCCTAACCCCCCCCAGCCCATTAGCAGTCCAAACCCCCCCCCAGCCCATTAGCAGTCCTAACCCCCCATCACCCCATTTCCAGACAGCCCCCATCAGCCCACAGCCCATTAGCAGTCCTAACCCCCCCTAGCCCATTAGCAGTCCTAACCCCCCCCCCTAGCCCATTAGCAGTCCTAACCCCCCCCCCCCCCCCCCTCCTAGCCCATTAGCAGTCCTAACCCACCCCCCCCAGCCCTTTACCAGTCAAAACCCCCCCCCCCCCGGCAAATTTAAAAACAGAAAAAGCGGGCTCTGGCTGCTGCCGCGGACGCGGCAGCATGCAGTGTCCCGCGGGGCCCCCTCCGCCCGCTAAGCCCCTCTGCAAGGGCTTTCAGATTCGCGAGGGAGACAGCGTCTCCCTCGCGTCTCTGTTAAGCCCGCAGGGGCTAATGGGAAATTTCCCATCAGTCCCTCGCGTCTAAAGGGGCTGATGGGAAATTTCCCATTAACCCCTGCGGGCTTAACAGAGACGCGAGGGAGACGCTGTCTCCCTCGCGAATCTGAAAGCCCTTGCAGAGGGGCTTAGCGGGCGGAGGGGGCCCCGCGGGACACTGCATGCTGCCGCGTCCGCGGCAGCAGCCAGAGCCCGCTTTTTCTTTTTTTGCGGACCTTCACGCGTGCCAGCTGCAAGGCCTTCGCGTGCCACAGCTGGCACGCGTGCCATAGGTTCGCCATCGCTGCCATAGGAGATTCTATGGTGTATTTTGTTTCCTGCAAAACTTCAATCCTGTGTGACTCAATGCACGCCCTAACAGAGTAGATCAAATTGGTGGAGGGGTTGCATCATTATCATTGTGATATAATCTGTACCCAGGTATCAGTGTCCCACCAGCTGTTCTCCTTCTACCAGGTCTCAGAGATACCAACCATATCCAACCTCTCATTTTGTGCTATATATTCTAACTCTCCCGCCTTATTTTTAGTCTTCTAGCATTTGCATACAAGCATTTTAGAGGTCGTATTTTATTCATATTTATCTGCTTATCGGTAGGGTAGGGATAATTTAGAATCTTTAAGCTCTGTCTACTCTGTCCTTAAGGGCATTTGGGTTACTTTTGTCTTTATTGGAACCTGTCTATATGCTCTAACAGACGGTGGGACACTGATACCTGGGTAGAATATATAGCATAAAATGAGAGGTTAGATACAGTTGGTATCTCAGAGACCTGGTAGAAGGAGAACTTCAATATTTTGATAGTATCCTTCAAGGATACATCGTTCCGAACCATGTGCTCTTGGGCAACTGTCAACTTTCATCTATTTTCTAGTTTAAAAGCTGCTCTGTCTCCTTTTTAAAGGTTAATGCCAGCAGCCTGGTTCCACCCCATTTAAGGTGGAGCCCATCCCTTCAGAAAAGTCCCTCCTTTCCCCAGAATGTTGCCCAGTTCCTAACAAATCGAAAACCTTTCTTCCCTGCACCACTGTCTCATCCACATTGAGACTCCAGAGCTCTGCCTGCCTTTTGGGCCCTGCGCGTGGAACAGGAAGTATTTCTAAGAATGCTATCCTGGAAGTTCTGTATTTCATCTTCCTACCTAAATTTGACCTCCAGAAACTTCCTACCAGACTTTCTTGTGTCACCGATACGAACATGTACCAAGATAGCAGACTCCTCCCCAGCACTGTCTAAAACCTTGTCTAGGTGGCGCATGAGATCTGCTACCTTTGCACCAAGCAGGCAGGCATGTTACCAGGCGATCCTCACATCCACCAGCCACCCAGTTGTCTACATGCCTAATGATCGAATCACCAATTATAACAGCTTTCCTAACCCTTCCCTCATGGGCAAATGGCCCTGAAGGGTTTTACATCAACTGGAGGACAGATCCTAGATATAGGATCACTTCCTGTCACACCAGGGTGATGCTCTCCTGTCACAAGGCCTCTCTCCTCTATAGCAACAGGGAGGCTGCCAGACTGGAGGTGGGACATCAGTACTACATTCCAGTAAGTCTCGTCTATATACCTCTATGTTCCTTATGTCCTCCATGTCTGCTACTCTAGCCTCCAGAGATTGGTCTCATTTCCCAAGAGCAAAGAGCTCCTTGCACCTAGTGCATACGCAAGCCCCCTTACCAACTGGGAGAAAAATCATACATGTGACACTCAATGCAAAACACTGGAAAGCCCCCCATCTCAGTGCTGGACTGCATCTTAGTTTTAAAGTTTTGTTTAGGTATTTAAGTTGTATTAGTATAAGTATCCCCAGCAAACCTATAGAACAACTATACCTAATACGTTTAATTAATCTTGAGGTGAACAAAGTCCATTAATCTCAAGGCCTTAATTAATATATTCCTGATGAGGATAAACCAGCTGCACCTAAAAATGAATATAGGCACCTCCTTCCCTTTAATAGGTTTAAGAGCCTATAAAGCTGATTATCCCTGGGGGGTGGGAGGTAAAGAAGACTTAATAAAAGCTGGCTTGCTACACAGAGCCCTGACCTGTGCTTCTAAGGTAAAGTCTTACCAGTTTCCTGGGTGATTCACACAGCCCTTGGTTTTGATAGAAGGGGCCTTTCAAATTGCCCTTTTGATCTGTCACTTGGCTTTAACACCTATTTAAGACAGCTTCACAGATCTTTTTCCTTCCACCTGGAAGGCCTCTTTATAAAGGTCACTAGAAACATTTCTTTGTACTCAGATTTATTTATTCTACTTGTATGTTAAGCTCTACCCTGATTTGATTTAAATAAAAAAAGCTCTCTGGTGGTACTAAGAATTGATTGTTTTGGCCAAGTCAATGAATTCTGAAATACACAAATTTATCAGCTTTAACCCATGGAATTCTCTTTTCCCAAGATTTAGAGTATATTCCATAAGGTAAATCCCTACAAGTGCAGATCTGTTTCCAGCTGTAGCAGTCCCTTTTGATAGTCCTTCAAGAGGATGGTAATGCACAAGAGCTTGTAGCTTGCTGAAGTAATGGCTATCAAAAAATGGTTTTCCAAGAAAGCAGATTCCATGGGTTCAAAGGTGCTTTTCATAAGTTCAGAGAACAAAATTGAGACCCCCACGCTGGAGCAGGGGGTTTAAGCGGAGGCTTGGTGTTCAATAAGCCTTTCACAAAGCATAATGGAGTGGAGTAGCAGCTAGTGGTTGGATTAACTGCTTAGTACCCAGAAGATCAAGGGTTCGATTCCCACTGGCACTCTTTGTGACCTTGGACAAGTCACTTTACCCTCCATTACCTCAGAAGAAAAGGCCTGGCAGTATACTTCCGGTGATACACTGCCAAGAAAACCCAGAAGCAGCTGGGTTGCCAGAGGTCAGCACTGACTTGACAGCACTAAAAAAAGGAGTGAAACCAATAGGTGTAAAGAAAATGGGCTTTCCATCCACATGTTTATGGGAAGATGCTATAGCAGAGAGATGGTAGTGAACTGAAGACATCTGGAGTCCAGAATCAGACAAAGAAAGGAGATAGGTAAGGATATGATTTATGGGGCACGAGGTAGGATCCAGGCTCCACAACTGTGTCCATTGAAAGAATCTAGTCCACTTGCAATTTATAGGGAGCGGAGCAGGTTGGCAAGATGTCTCTATATGCTTTTTTCTGAATCACCCGAAGTTCAAGCTATCAGTCAACCCATTAATTTCCAGGCAGTTAACACTAGTGACTGTAGGTTGAGATGCAGGAAGTGACCTTCCTGCTGTACGAGAAGAAAGGGATGAATTGTAGGGGCCAAGGGCCATACTGAGGGCATCTGGATACCAGATCTGTCTGGGACACTGAGAAGCAATTAAAGTTAGAGCTGCCTTGTCCTCTCTGACTTCGGAGGAGAGTCCAGGAAATAAGAGGGAACAGCAGAAAAGCATAGAGACGTCATGGTTCCACGGAATGAGGAAGGCATCTGCTGCCAAACTGTTTGCACTGGGGCAAAGAGAGCAAAAAAGAGCAGACAGTTCGTACTGTGGTCTGTAGCGAATAGATCTGCGTCATCTCCCAGGCTTGAAAGATGAGGCTTAGGACCAAGGAATCCGAAGACCACTCTGGTAGATCGAGGTGATGGCTGAGGGAGTCCGCTAACTGGTTCTGTAGTCCTGGAAGACAGACTGCTCTGAAGAAGACTCCAATAGATTGAATACAGAGTCAGAGGCGGACAGCCTCTTAGCAGAGACAGAGAATCGGAGCCTACCTGTTTGATGATGTAGAACAGGGGTCTCAAACTCAAATTGCTTTGAGGGCCAAATGAGGACTTGTAGAGTAACCCGGGGGCCGCACGAGACGCAGGCCTCATTTGCATAAGGGAATCATTTGCATAAGGGCATCATTTGCATAAATATTTGCATAATGTTACCATACACTAACTTTTAGTAAACATGCAGAACATACACATCACCAAACAAGGAATCACAATTTAGAAACAGGTAACTGAAATACACAAATCAGTATTTTCTGAATAATATCTAAGAGCAAACATTTTTTTTCTTAGCTAAGCTCACAGTGTCTTAAGGAATGACAGTGTTAAATTCCCCCATGTTCATGATTTTCCTTCCAAAATTTTATTTTATTTTTTCACTTATTTACTTAGTAGATGCCTGTAGGACCTTACTTTTGTCTGCTACAGTAAAATCTTACTTTCTCATAACAACTTGAAAACATAGATACAGATAAAAATGATGGCAGATAAGCACCATGTAGTATTGCCGGTCTGCCCATCCACACAGAGTTCTGAGCTCTGCAATCATTCCCTCTCCTGCAAAGATCTTCTGTGCGTGCCCCGTGCTTTCTTAAATTCAGATGCCGCCCTCGTCTCCATCATCTCCACTGGGAGGCTGCTCCACCCGTTCTGTAAAGAGATGTTTCCTTAAGGGCTGATATTCAGCAGTGGCTGACTGACTGTCGCCACTTAACTAAGACCCGGATATTCAATGCCGGCGTCGTATCAGGCTACTAGAGCTGAATATCCTGGATGGCTGGATAGCAGTTCAGCTAATCAGGCAGTGGCGAGACTCAGCAGCTGCCCGCGTAGCTAAAGCAGCTAAAGTTTGGGCGGCCTTTTTTCTGCCTAAGTTTAGCCACTTTAAGATAACTGGCCAGCAGCTGAGCATTGCTGCTGATGAAATAGCTTCATTTTTGCCCCCGGAACGCTCCCATGCTATGTGATCAGCATTGGGGCATTAGCGAGGCTAGGAGGGATATTCAGTGGCACAATTGGCTAGACCTGAGCTTACTGGGTCTTGCTGACCAATCAGTAATATCTCCTCACGTGCTGGCTGGATGTAGGCTTTGCCGGGCAGATGGGAAAGGGGCCGCGGGACAGTTGATTCTGCCGCTGCCACGTAGCGGCAGCAGCAGCAGAAGCCGTTTTTTTTTTTTTTTGGCCTCTGCATCGCGGGCCGCACAAAGGTCTCTCGCGGGCCGCATGCGGCCCGCGGGCCGCGTGTTTGAGACCCCTGATGTAGAACATAGTGACTTGGTTGCCCATCTCTACTAAGAAGAATTTGTTGCAGATCCAGCTTTGGAAGGCTTAAAGGGGCATAGCAAACTGCGTACATTTCAAGCAAGCTGTCATGTAGACAACTCTCCTTTTTGGTCCAACATCCCTATGTTTGTGAATTCCAAGAGATGGGCCCCCCCAACCCATATGGGAGGCATCTATTGTTAAAGTGAGATGGTGGGCCTGTTCCTGGAAGGGGCAACCCTCCATGAGACTGGATGGAAGAGTCCACCAAGACGGGTACTGGCATAACATCTGGAGAATGGACCCTGAGAGGTTGACATGACAGAGGGATTGAGTATGTTGGTTCCAATTGTGTTTGAGATGCCACTGTAGAGGACGCATGTGAAGACATGCAAAGAGGACCATGTGAACGGAGGCTGCTATGTCACCTAAAAGGCGGTGAATGAGTCGAGCTGATGCACTTTGAAGACTGAGAAGTTGGGTGCTTTGTTCAAGGGCAGAAATCCTGTTGAATGGGAGGAAGGCACAAGCCACTGTAGTGTCCAGGTGAGCCCCCATAAAATTCAGAACTTGAGGTTTGCAGTCGGACTTTTGGAAATTTATGATAAAGCTGAGACTATCTACAGCAGTGAGGAGGTGGAGCGGACAGAGTCCTGGGTTGAGAACTTGTCTGGTCATGAGCCAATCGTCCAGGTACAGATAGACAAAGATCCTGTCTGTGCAGATATGCTGCAAGCACTGCTAGGCATTTTGTGAAGGCCCTTGGAGCTGAAGATAGCCCGAAGGTAAGGGCTTTGTACTGACAGTGGTCTGCTGTGAATCCAAAACGGAGGTACTTCCAATGCCGAGACTGAATGGGGATATGAGTGTATGCGTCCTGAGATCCAGGGAGGCGAGCCAGTCGCTGTGCTTTAAGAGAGGAAGAACGACAGCTAGGGAAGCCATTTTGACACTTTCCCACTTGATATACAGATTGAGCTCCTGAAGGTCAAGGATAGGACGGAGGCCTCCTATCCTTTTGGGAATAAGGAAGAAACAGGAGTAAAACCCTTGGTTGCTTTCTTGTTCTGGTACATGCTGGATTGCACCATTGTGAAGGAGCATAGCAATCTCTTCTGCTAGGATGGAAAGATGAAGGGGGAGGATCTTGCTGGGAGGGGGTGACTGTGGGAGGGGGAGGGGGTTGATGTGAAATTGAGCTTGTACCCTGATGCGATGATGCCAAAGATCCAGTGATTAGTGGTGATGGACTGCCAGGTCTCCTGGAAATGCTGGATGCATCCCCCTTTTGATGGATAGTCCAAAAAGTAGGAGCCACCTTGGATGGCTGAGCCGGAGTAGCTATAGGCTGTTTCCTTTCACGCTGTCTGGGATGTTGGTTGTAAGAAGGCGGAGCTGTCGCTGTGAAGGTCTAGAAAATAGCTAAAAACGGCAACAAGGATAAAACTGCTGGAAATACTGGTAACGGTAAGGCCTGCAGTATTGTGGGTACTGCGGGCGGTGAGATTATTGAGCTGTGTCTTGAGGCTGAGCTGAAAGTTCACAACAGTGGAAGAATGGTCCTTTTGCAGGAACATGAGCAATAATCTGTAGGGGGATGGTGTTTTTCCCTCTTGGATTTATGGGAAGAAGTGTCAGAGGAGCACCTCAGATTTTTGCTTGTGGGTCCTAGGATTCCTGGGCACTCTGGCTTTGTCCCAGTTCAGAAAGACAGCCATGTCTGGATTTGGACTTCTATTTGTTACCTACCGGCGCTTCAGGTGAAGGTGTTGCAGAAGTCAGGTTAGGGGGAGATGGAGTAGTGTCTCTCACTTACGACTTCAGGCTTTGGGTCACTTTCTGAATTGTTGGCGTAGGTAGGGGGTCTTCCTCCAGGCACACAACTCCTTTGCCTCCCAATCGTGCTTTGGCTGGGCTCAGGGTAAAAAGCCGAGTAGGATTATTCAAATCTATGCTACTGCCACTGATGATAAAAAGCAGAAAGAGTTGAAGTCTCTTATGTAAAGTGGCTCCACTGTAGAAGCGAGGCAAGTGTTTCTGTATAAGTCATTGTTATTTGACTTCACAGCGAGAGGAACTTTTGACAGTGTTGCTGTTTCTCCTTTTTTTTGGGGGGTAAATACAGAGACAGCTGTATCACAAGTATTGCTGTCCTGTTTTATTTATTTATTTATTTTTAAAGAGACTTGTGCCGGCGATGTGAGACTCCGTGGGGGCAGAAAGCAGAACTGAAGAGAGGAGAGCAGTGGCTGAACACTGCAGCTGTTGAGAAGAAACTGAGGGACTTTATGTCGGGACGGACAGGAAGGTACACGCATGCTCAGAGAAATCTCTGAGCTAGGGGAGAGCCGGGACAAGGTGTTGTCTGTTGAAAGCACCATAGAGTGTGCCTGCATATTCCTGCTTGTGTCCGGAGAAAGCTATGTTTGTCCAGAGTCCAATCTAGTCTTAATTCAGCCACGAATCCAGAAGTTTTTTTTGATGTAGATAATGTGTGGTCCTAAATCTTTCCAACTGGCAACACCATCATTACTAAATTTTAGAATTTTATGGGGCATGTTTACTAAAATTTGCCACGTTAAGTGCTGCCACCCCTCTTTATTTCTATGGACCTAACCTTTAGTAAAACATTGTATTTTCAATATCATATGGATGCGAAAGCTGGACAGTGAAAAAGATAGACAGGAGGAAAACCCGATACCTTTGAATTATGATGCTGGCGGCGAATACTGCGTATACCATGGACTGCCCGAAGAACAAACCAGTCAGTACAAGAGAAGATCAAACCTAAGCTTTCTTTAGAAGCTCAGATGACAAGACTTCGACTTTCATACTTTGGACACATCATGCAAAAAGAGAGATCATTAGAGAAAGACATCATGCTTGGCAAGATAGAAAGTCAACAGAAAAGAGGAAGGCCAGCAATGAGATGGATCGATAAAGCAGCAGCAGCTACGGCTACCAGTCTGTCAATAATGAGCTGCCTGACTGAAGACCGAACACAATTTAGGACAACTATCCAGAGAGTCACCATGAGTCGACACCGAGACGATGGCACGTAACATGATTATAATATAATAATCACTAAATCCAAAAGATACACTGTGCTGAAGGTACTCATCCTCATATATACTATGATTAAGGCAGCTATGATTGCCTATAATGGGTGATAATTGGTTTTGTAAAAGGTGTAGCATGAGATATTAATGTATTAATTCAATAAGATAATGAAGTAATACTGTGAGATTACTCAGCCTGCCCTGCAGTAACCAAGGGAGAGAGAGGTAAGCCAGCTCCATGTGGCTGCTCTCCCTGCCCCTTGGCTCCTCTCACCTCCACCAGGGCTATTTACAGACCTGCGCTTCAGGCACCCATCCTTTCAGCAATCCACCGCGGGGGCTAAAGGAACTCTCCTGCACACATCGAGGACACCCCCAGAGGCACGGAGAGCACTGGACAAACTACAAAGCGAGCCAACTCAGCCTGCCCTGCAGTAACCAAGGGAGAGAGAGGTAAGTCGGCTTCATGCAGCTGCTCTCCGCACCCCTTGGCTCCTTCCATCTCCATCAGGACTGTTTACAAACCCATGCTTTAGGCATGCCCGCACCCAAGGGCCTTGCCAAAGGGCCCTTGGGTGCAGGCCTTTGGAGTGGACCTTTCTAATAACCAATGTGGGTCCCTCTGCCCCGGCTGAATCAAGATACAATCCTATCCCACGAGCATGCTTTGGAACCTGCACCAGCGGAGGAAGTATATACAGAGCCAAACGCTGTCAAGAAAACAACAACGCTGACTTGTCCCATCTAAAAATAACAATCATCAGCCAACCAACCAATATTTAAACACAACATGGGTAATAACAGGAGAAGCAGTGGGGCATGCTATAAGATGCCAATTTTATATATCTCAATGTAATAATCCTATTGGCACATTCCCTATTTACACAAGCTCTGGAACACTCTTACCAGCACATAACACTCATGATTCCAATAGTTACAGGCCATAGACATATTCACCTAAGGCAACCTTTTCACCAGGTTGATCCAAAATGCGATAATAGGCTACTGAGAATTGACATCGCAGCACCACCACCTAACTACAAATCCAAAACTCCCCCGAGCTCCCCGATAAAGATTGCCTTAATCAATGCTCACTCCATTAGAAATAAATTCCACACAATAACAGACTGTATAATAGAAGGGAATCTGGATATAATGTGCACAGTTAAAACATGGCTTACTGATACCGATTATGTCATACTAAACCAAATCTCAACCCAGTCATACTCCACTTACAACTGCCCAAGAGTTAAGAGGAGGTGGAGTACTCATAATAGCAAACCACCACCTAATGTTTAACATGTGCAGCACACAGAACAAGGAGGACCTTAACTCAATAACGATTTCTAACAAGCACATATCAATCTGCCTGATATACTGTGCACCACGCGCCAAACACGAAGACCTATCAACTATCCTTGAAGTGTGCAACATCAACTCAGCACGTAAACCCCTTCTACTTTTGGGAGACTAACATGCCATCGCTACCAAACCTTGATGCAAATGCATTCACCACAGCAATGGATAATTTACAGTTTACCCAAATAGTAACCTCACCAACCCATATGAAAGGAGCCACACTTGACAATATCTTCATGCCTGACAATCTACTCAACCAACAAGAGAACTGCCTCCCACCAGTCCCCTGGTCAGATCACTTTCTAATAAACTTTAACCTGAAGCTATCTTCCACTCCTCACACCAAGGAACACCAGCCAAGGAAACAAAGAAGATTCAAGAGCTTTAACGATGAAATCTTCACTGAACAGGTACTACCACATCTGGGACAACAATCTGACAGATTTAAATGACAAACAATTGGAACATCACACTACACAAAGCTATTGTCGTGACATCTATAGATTGACCAAACAACAGGAGCCAAGCAACACCATGGTTTTCGCCAGAAATCAATGACATGAAGAGGACCTTGCGAAGGCTAGAGCGAAAATAGAGAGACTTTCCAAAAACCAAAGAGACCTAAATAACTATACATCACTTAAATCTTATCAGCAGCAAATTAACACATCTAAGAAGCAATACCATACCTATCTTATAATGGGATCTCTCAACAAGCCCAGAGAACTGTTTGAAATAACATGCTCACTTACTCTTGTTGGAAGAAACCGGGTCCTTGGTATCTCGATCAACCCACAGCTGATGGCAGACTTTCTAAAACTTAAATTTATGTCTCACTCAGGAGCTGCTGTACACACCACAATGCTACCATCAACAATATCATCCTCAGAACTATGGACCTCCTTTCACATACCATCGCTGGATCACTTAGAGAACATAATAATGGGTAAAAACACCACTCCATCACATGACCCATGCCCTCTCTTTTCGATTAAAATCATGATCAAGCACCTCAATCTCACCTTACTCAACATCACATGACTATCACTCACCCTCGGGCAAGTCTCCTCCAGCCTCAAATATGCAACAGTCAGACCAACACCTAAAAAAAACCGCAAACACTGACCCCAAAGACCCCAAGTCCTTTCAACCAACCTCAAGCCTCCCTTTTCTGTCAAAGATGATTGAGACAGTGGTTCAAGACAAGTTACAAGACCACATTGATACTCTCTCACTGCTAGATCAAAACCAACACTGCTTCAAGCCCCAATAAAGTGTGGAAACCCCTTTTTACCTCACTCATGGACAACATACTGCTGGGAACAGACAACATAAAGAGAGGATTCCTTCTCATCTTTGATATCAATAAATCACAATATCATGTTGAGACGGCTACAAGAAATAGGACTACATGGTACCACCTTCCAATGGCACCTCTTACCTATCCAAAAGAAAATGTCCTGGTTGGATTTTACTTAGAGTTATCTGAAATAATATATCAACCACAAGGCATAGCTCTTTCCACCACCATATTTAATATTTACATACAGCCACTATTTAATATCACCACCACTTCAAAATTCAATTCAGAATCTATGCGGATATCATGGTCTACGTGCCTTTTGACATAGACCAACCTGATTTCACTACCCTAAAAGCATGTCTAAAAGCAATGGACGATTGGCTCCAGAAACAAAACCTTAACATAAATTACAAAACATCAGATGCACTCTTTATAACCCGGAACACCGCCTTCATTCCACCCAAATCTCTAAAAATTCTACACAACAGCATACAAGTAAAGGAACAAGTCAAGTACCTATCTTTGATGAAGCACATTAGCATGGCTACAAAAAATTGAAATTACATTTACCTGGTGATTGTAGTTCCTTGAGTGACAGTTTAGTCCTCCACTTCTGGGTAGTGCACCTCCTCCTGCAGCTTGGAGACTGGACCAATCAAACTCTTGACATCACTGGATGTAGCCTGCAGGAATCCCCCATCGGCCCCAGTGAACTATTGACAAAGACTCAAAAGAGCAGCAAACAAGTAGCTAACAGTTTAAGAATAATGAAAGATAACCTGAACAATGTAACAAACCATTAACCTCCCCTTTAAAAGGAAAGGGTGGGATTTCCACTATTAATGCTCTCCCCCCTGCTGAGCCAGGAAGCAGTTAGAGGGAGGAGAGACGAGACAAAAAAGGAAGAATGAGTACGAGAGCCCCTCATCTTGAAGTGACACTCACCTGTATACCTGAATCTTGCTCCAGAAAGCGTACCGAGCTAACGAATGAATCCCTGGGCGGGAATGAGGACTAAACTGTCATCACTCAAGGAACTACAATTACCAGGTAAGTGTAATTTCAATTTCCTTATTGTTCCTCCAGTTTAGTCCTCGACCTCTGGGATGTAACAGAGCAGTACTAACGGGAGGGACCCTGCCAGCCGGCACGCAAGACTGCCGACCCGAAACAGGCATCATTCTCCGCCAACACATCCAGGCGGTAGTGTTTACTGAAAGTATGCAGAGACGACCAGATAGCCGCCCTACAAATCTCTACCGGTGGAACTAGACTGTGCTCTGCCCAGGAAGCCGCTTGCGCTCTAGTAGACCCACAAGAGCCGGGCGACCTTGCAACATATAGGCCGAGACAAGGGCCTCCTTAATCCACCTGGAAATGGATGCTTTCGCAGCCGCCTCCCCTTTCCTGGGGCCTCCAAACAACATGAAACATGAACAGACGATCCGATTTGCGAAAAGCCTCGGAGACTGTCAAATATCGACGCAACACTCTTTTGATGTCCAAGCGACTCAATCCCCGATCAGAAGCTTGCGCGACCTCAGACTGTAAAACTGGCAAAGAAACCATTTGATTCACATGAAAAGGAGAGAATACCTTCGGCAAAAAGGAAGGCATCGGCTGAAGAACCACCTTTTCTCTAGAAAAACACAGGAAAGGCTCTCTACAAGACAGTGCCTGCAACTCCGAAATGCGCCACGCCAAACAAACGGCTATTAAAAATACAGTCTTTAAAGCCAGATCCTTGACGGAGGCTTGGCTTAAAGGCTCAAATGGACTCTTTACCAGCGCCCTTAAGACCAAGTTGAGGTCCCACGGCGGAACCGAAACTCGACACGGTGGACGCATTCTGGTAACTGCTTTAAGAAAACGTACCACATCGACGTGAGCTGCTAGCGACATGCCTTGGACTTTACCTCTATAACAGGCTAAGGCCGCTAACTGAACTCTCAAGGAGCTGGCGGCCAGTCCTCTCTCAAATCCCTCTTGCAAAAAACTCAAAACCAAAAGGCACCGACGCCGTAGCGGCACGGACCCAATGCCTCGAGCACCAGTCTTCAAAAATCCGCCAGACACACACACATAAGTCAACGAAGTCGAGCGTTTCCGCACCTGTAGCAGGGTTGCCATGACCGATCTGGAGTAACCTTTTTTCAGCCTCGCCCTCTCAATGGCCAAGCCGTAAGCGAGAATCGATCCACCCGAGGCATCCGAAGCGGACCCTGCAACAGTAGCTCCGGCGACATCGGAAGCCGCCACAGAACCCCGTCCAGTAACTTTACCATGTCGGCGTACCACAGACACCTGGGCCAGTCCAGCGCTATTAACAGCACATGCCCCCGATGCACTTTGATACGCTGAACCACGTGACCAATGAGTGCCCAAGGAGGAAAGACATAGAGAAGACCCGTCGACAGCCAAGGCGTCGATCCCTTCTGACATGGGTGCCCGCCTCCTGCTGAAAAACCGATTTGCTTTTGCCGACAGAAAGGTTGTCATCAAATCCATGACCGGAGCTCCCCACCGGAGAGCCAATTGCGCAAACACGTCAGGATGCAATTCCCATTCCCCTGCATCCACTCGGACTCTACTGAGAAAATCCACCGCCACGTTGTCTTTTCCTGCAATGTGTGCTGCCAATATTGCTTGTAACCGCGACTCTATCCAGGAGAACAGCCCTTCTGACTCCTCCTCCATGGCCATATTCCCGGTACCGCCCTGTCGATTTATGTAGGCCACAGTCGCGGCATTGTCTGACAGTACTCGCACCGCTCGCCCCGTTACCTCGGCTTCGAAGCTTTGCAGGGCCAGAAACACTGCCCACAGCTCCAGGCGGTTGATCGACCAGCCGCTCTCTTCCACCGACCACAGACCAGTGCAAAGTCCTCTCCGCAATGCACCCCCCAGCCTGCGAGACTTGCATCCGTTAGTAGTGGAATCCACTCCGGCTGATCCAAAGGCATTCCCACCCGCAGGAACACGGGCAACATCCACCACCGAAGAGCCTGCCTGACCTGCAGAAGGCAAAGGAGACGTTTGCTCAACGAGTTGGACTGGTTGGACCAGCGGCAAAGCAAGGCCTGCTGCAAAGGCCTCAAATGGAATCTGGCCCAAGGGACTACCTCCAAAGTCACCGCCATTGTCCCTAGCACCTGAAGATAATTCCACGCTGTAGGCACCGACACCTTCCTGAAGGTTCGCACGAGCTTCTGAAGTGCCTGGGCTCTCCTCTCCGTCAGGAACACCGAGCCTTTCCAAGTATCGAACTGTACCCCCAAATACCCAAGGACCTGAGTCAGAGTCAAGGGACTCTTGACCGGATTAGCATTTCTCCAGCGTCTAGGCTGGGTGGTCAATCACCTTTTCCGTGGCTCTCAGCCTTGGATTTTGCTCGAATCAACCAATCGTTGAGGTATGAATGAACCAAGACCCCTTCCTTCCGTAGAGCCGGCGCCACCATTACCATTATTTTGGTGAAAATGCAGAGCCGTCACCAGCCCCAAGGGTAGCGCTTGAAACTGGTAGTGCCCCCAAGGCAGCACGAACCATAGAAACGTTTGATGAGAGGCCCTGATCGGGACATGGAGATATGCCTCCGTGAGATTGAGAAACGTCATATACTCTCCCCGATGAACTGCCACAATGACGGACCGCAGCGTTTCCATTCAAAAATGCGGCACTCAGACAACGATTTACCCCTTGAGATCCAGAATTGGACGAAGAGACCCGTCCTCCTTTGGCACCACAAAATAAAGAGAGAGTAGCGTCCCACGCCATACTTCATTAGCGGCATGGTACGACAGCCCCTAGCCTCAAGAGACAGCCCAAAGTTTGTTGTACCGCCAAAGTCTTTTGCAGACCTCTGCAGGGTGAGCTCACGAAAGAGCCCAGCACCGGCTATGCTAGAACCAGTGCATAACCGTCGTGGATGATCTCCAGTACCCACTGATCGGACGTTATGTGGGTCCAGGCAGAAAGGAAACCCTGGAGTCGACCTCCTGCCGGGACCCGCCTCCATTCATTGCAGCTTTCGAGCGACCCCTGTGGACGCCACTGCGAATCCTCTACTTGAACCACGAAACCCTCGGAACCCTTGGGCCCGAGAAGCAAATCTTCCTCTTTGGAACCCCGCGAAACGGAGAGAGCAAAACCTTCGAAAGTCTCTAAATTGGCCCCGAAAGGCTGTCAAAGGTTTTCCTTGCTTGGGCTTGTCCTCCGGAAGCCTACCACCCTTGGACTCCCCTAAATCCTTAGCAAGCTTGTCAAGGTCCTCTCCGAACAACAGTTTCCCCTTGAACGGGAACTTACCAAGCTGTGACTTAGAAGAACCGTCAGCCGCTCAATTTCTTAGCCAAAGGGATCGCCGCACAGCCACTAATGAAGCAATACTATTTGATAAGGCCCTAATCAGGTCGTAGTGTACAGCTGCCAAATACGTGGACCCTGATTCTAAACGCCGCAGCTCTCTCACGCAGTCCTTCTCTAAGGATGTTGACTGTCTTAAGTGCTGGACCCAGCAGAGGCAGGCCCTTGCCACCCAAGCCCCACAGATGGAGGCTTGCAAGGAAACCGCATCCACTTCAAAGGATTGTTTTAACAAACCATCCACCTTTCTATCTTGTGCATCCTTTTAAGGCTGTGCTGCCTTCCACTGAATTGTGGTCTTTGTGACCGCCGCATCAATTTTCGGACAGCAGAACTTCTCCTTGTCGCTATCCGCCAGGGGATATAGTCTGTTCATAATCCTTATCCCTTTTAACCCCGCTTCTGGATGATCCCACTTATCCTGAATCATTCGATCCACCACCTGTGTTTGACATATCGCCTGAATAATGGGATCTGCCCCATCCTCTTCCTCGACCGGCTGTTCCGTAGCCAGCTTGAGCGTCTGCAGTGACTCCGTAATAAGGGCCGTCAACTCATCCTTCCGAAACACTTGTATGGATCCTCGCCTGATCCTCAGGCTCAGGAATCTCCCCCTCCTCCACATCTACATCCATGTCTAGCTCTGCCTCCTCTCCTTCCTGCCACCCCAACTCGGAGGGCGAGGGATCTGGTGGACGAGGCCTCTTGGAAGGTTTAAGTGCTAGACTTTCGTGATCTGCCAGCCCTGGCTGGGAAACAGCGGAGGGGATAGGTAAGGGCCCCGGCAACTTACCTTGCCGTCTGAGACAGAACGCCTGATGCATGAGTAAGAAAGTCTGGACAAAAATCCTCTAGCTGTGTATCGGAGCCGAGACCTGCACATGCACTAGGGTCCCCCAATGTAGCCTCCGGACCAGACGTGGAGGGGACCGCCATCCCCGCTTCTCCCTCCGTCCCCGCTTCTCCCTCCGTCCCCGCTACGGACTCCTGGGGGACGGATACAGTGGAACTTTCCATCTGCTGTTCTACAGTGGCCGAGACAGCTGCACAGCCCCGACAGATGCTGGTATCTGCAACCGTGCCTCTATGGGTGCCGCAAACTATACACTGCGGACGTGCTGAAAAGAGTTGATTGTCTGTCAGACTGTCACTAGGGTCCCCCGTGTCTACTAACGAAAAGAGCTCTTATGGAATGCTGCACTCTGTTTTTGGGGGGGGTTTGACACGTGCACCCTGACAAAGGCACTCTGAGTGCTCCCGGCCTGTAAACTGTTTAAGTCAAACCTCCTCAAGTCAACTCCAATGAGACTGTTGCTGACAGAAATGAAATTTAAGGAACCCCAAGTAAATAACAGAAATATAAAGAAAAAAAAGAAAATAAGTCACAAAACACCTCAGCAACCCCCAAAACTAAGGACTCTCCGAATTAAAATACTCATGCCGGTCAGGGGAAACCGCTCTGCCCTGCAGGCCGACGCCGACACCGCGCCGAAGCGCTGAGAAACCGCATGTTCAAAATGGCCACGGTTTCTTCACAGCGCTTCTGGCGCGCTCCGAGGGAAACCCCTCCGGCCGAAGAGAACACTCACCGCACCTTCTCTGGACCACCGGCCACCCCCAATAGCCGCCAACGGGTTCTAAAGTCCCTTCTAGCTGCGGCGCTGCTCCAAGAGCCCAGAGCGATGTCCACGCAAGGGCCGCAATAAAAAGCCGCGGTGTCACTCCCGCACCACAGACTGCAGCTCAACGGAGGCCGAGCTGTCCCTGCGCCGTTCTAGGAGCTCTGCCCTGTGCCTTCAAGGGGAGGAGATCCCAGAGGTAAATTAGAAATGGAGAAATTAGGCCTTACCTGCTAATTGTCTTTCCTTGAGGCCAGTCAAGGACTGAAAACAAAGTTTTGCTGACAGCCTATGCCACTCCCCCTGGTGTCAATGCTTCAGTCTCCTATTGTCAAAGCAGCTTAACTCTAACACTAACTTAGGAACAGAATAACAAAACAAGAAACCTAAGCCCTTACACTATGTGAACTTCCAATACCGTTGTCTACCTTTCGCATTACGTCCTTCTCTCCACTGCACTGATAGCTACGTATACTTCCCTTGCAAATGTCTGCACATGCATTAACAAATGTCCTTTTTACTTTTCCTCCTCTTTTTTTAATATTTTTAACAGAGCACCCGTTATCCCTGAGGAAGCCCCAAAATCCACGCCAACCAGAAAAACACCCTTTGTAACCGCTCTTGCGCTAAGGTAGGCGTAACTCCTCTGAGAACACTTTCCAACAAAACTAGGAGGGCCCTGGACTGGCCCGGAGAGAACTCAAGGAAAGACAATTAGCAGGTAAGGCCTAATTTCTCCTTCCTTCTCATTTCTCCGGGCCAGTCCAAGGCACGTTAGGGCAGTACCAAAGTAGTACCTAAACTCGGGAGGGACCCGCGAGCCCCGCCACAATGGCAGAGGCCCCTGTGGAAAAGGGCAACTCAACCCAGGCTCTAAAACTAAATTGGAGATTATAAGGGAAATTGATGAATTATCATGTAATAAAGTAACTTATACAACTATGGATCATCCTGTCTATGGCAATTTGGATCTAGAGGTAACCAGTGACAGTGAATCTACATATGGAATACTGGACGTAGGTGCTGACAGTGATCACAAAACAGGACTGTAAAGTTAGCTAGCTATAGGTGAAACATATGCTTATTGGAATTCACAAGCTAAACTGCACTATTAAAGAGTTTTTCTCTGCTAGATTCTAACAGTACAGAACAATTGCATCAGAGAATTAGCTAACAGGCCTGTGTACATAGTTACTGGGTCACAGGCCAGCTTCTCTAAAAATCAATGGTTATAGACCTTGCTTCCCCTTTATCTCTGCAAGATGATTGGTTGACAGTAAGTAACTAGGTCAGCATGAACTTTAGAGAATCAGACCTTAGGTCAACATATAACTGGAAATTAAACAAAGCTTGAATAAACAACAGAAATTCAGCAAATATTACAAAAGTAACTAATCAGCTTTTGCTTCATGGAAGAATTACAGCGACCCCTGCTGTGTCTAGTGAATATAGTCATAACCTTGTAACTTCTGCTTTTTGATGTTGCTTGGCAAAGACATCAGCAGATTCTATTTTAGATTTGTACTTTTGTAACATGAATATCACCAGATGTTAATTAAAAATTAACAGTGTCAGCTGATAATCCTCAATAAAAGCTGGAACTCTGGCTGAGAAATCTTTGATGAAGTTCAGGACAGAAGGCCTGCTTTGGCACGCTGGCTCCCTCCTACAGAGCTCTGGAAAATTAATTAAATAATTGTGTCTCTTGTTCTTTTCCTTCCTGTTAGAAGGTTTCAGATAATTAACTAAAGAATCCAGGTTCATTTGAAGGAGGGCAGGCCCTGAGAGAGAAATGTCCAACAGCCCCCACTTTCGCATCCTCCCTGGCGTGAACATCCAACCTATAGTGCTTCGTGAAAGTATGCAGCGATGACCATGTTGCGGCTCTACAGATATCCACCGGAGGAACCAAAGCATACTCCGCCCAAGACGCCGCTTGACCCTGCATAGAATGAGCCTCGAGTCCGTCGGGCGGCGATCTTCCCCCGGCTTCATACGCCGCCACTATCGCGTGCTTCACCCACCGGGCAATCGACGCCTTAGTAGCCGCCTTTCCCTTTACGTGGACCCCCGAAAAGCACGAACAACCTATCTGACCTTCGAAAGGCCTTTTTGGCTTTGAGGTACTTCTTCAACACTCGCCCCAGGTCCAATTTCCGTAGCAACCGATCTATCCGGGACCCTTTCAGATCCGAAAAAATTGGTAACGCAACCGACTGATTCACGTGAAACGATGACACCACTTTAGGTAGAAATGAGGGCACCGGCCGCCAACACCACTTTCTCTGCCAAAAATTGAAGGTACGGCTCCCTACAAGAAAGCGCTTGCAGATCCGAAATCCTTCGCGCCGAACACAACGCCACGAGGAATGCGGTCTTCCACGATAGTTCTTTCAAACTTCCCAACGATGCCGACTCAAAAGGTGGCTGCGTTAAGGCTTCCAGCACCACGTTCAAATCCCATGCTGGTCCTACTTGTCTTATCGGCGGCCTGATAAATCTTGGCAGCCCGAAGAAAACGCTGCACATCTACGGCTCTGCACTGTTCCTCTATAGCAAGCCAAAGCCGCCAGATGAACCTTGAGAATGCTGAGCGCTAACCCCTTCTCCAGTCCGTCCTGAAGAAACGACAAAATCTCTGGTAATGCAGCTGAAAAGGGCCTAATGTCACGCTCCGCACAACAAGCCTCAAAAACACGCCATACGTAAACATACGGTAAAGAAGTTGACTTCCTCTTGGACTGCAACATCGTGGCCACCACCGATGCAGAATATCCTCTGCGTCTCAACCGTTCCCTTTCAAGAGCCAAGCAGTAAGCAAGAAGTGATCCACCTGCGGCATTAGAACAGGTCCCTGACTCAGATTGAGCAGGTCCGGCAGCCTCCAAGGGGAATCCACCAAAGGCCGTATCAGATCTGCATACCAAGGCCTTCTGGGCCAATCCGGAGCTATGAGAATCACCTTCCCCTTGTGTCCTGCTATGCGCTGAATGACCCAGCCGATCATAGGCCAAGGAGGAAACACGTACAGAAGCTTGCCCAACAGCCAGGGTTGCACCAGCCCATCCAACCCTTCTGACATGTGTTCCCTGTGTCTGCTGTAAAAATGGGACGCTTTGGCATTGTTGAGAGTAGCCATCAGATCCATCACCGGCTGCCCCCAGCACCTCGTAATGTCATGAAAGACCGCCGCGTTCAGCTCCCACTCCCCAGGATCGAGAACATTCCGACTGAGATAGTCGGCCTGCACATTGTCCTTTCCCGCTACAAGTGCCGCCAACAAAGACACGAGATGAACCTCCGCCCAGAGCATCAACTCCTGGCTCTCCTCCAGCAAGGGCGCACTGCCTGTACCCCCCTGCCAATTGATATATGATACCATCACCACATTGTCGGAGAAGACTCGAACCGCTCTCCCTTCGAGCAGACTTCTGAATTGCTGAAACGCAAGACGCACCGCTCTGAGCTCTAACTGATCAACCAAGTGCTCTCCTCCACAGACCAGACCCCCCCCCCCCGAGTCACGCGAGTCTGACAATAAGCCCCCCAGCCCAATAAGCTGGCGTCCATGGTAACCAACACCCAATCTGGGTGTTCCAAGGGGACTCCTGCACGAAGATGATTTGTGTCCAACCACCAAAGCAGACTGTTGCGCACAGACTAACTTTTGCGAGAGCGGGATGATGCTGTGGAGACCACCTGGATAGCAACGCCCGTTGCAGAGGACGCATATGCATCCTGGCCCACGGAACCAGAACCAAGGCCGCCACCATGGATCTCAAGAGCTGCAAGTATCTCCACGCCGATGGAGCCTGCAGCCACAAGAACGCTCGCACCTGATCCAAGATCTTTATCACTCTGTTTTCGGGCAGGAATACTGACCCCCACTTCCGTGTCGAACAAGGCCCCGAGGTAAGTAAGCCGTCTCACCGGTTGCAATTGACTATTTGCTCGGTTGATAACCATAACCGAGCTGTTCCAAGACTTGTACCACTCGAGAGGTTGCTGCGACCGAGTCCGGCAGAGATCCTGCCCTGATCAACCAATCGCCCAGATAAGGATGCACCCGAACTCCTTCCTTCTGCAACGCTGCCGCAACCACCACCATTAACATCGTGAAAGTCCGAGGAGCCGTCGCCAGGCTGAACGGCAAACCTCAAAAACAGTTGATGATCTGCCCTGATCGGAATGTGCAGATAAGCCTCCGTGAGATCTATGGACGAGAGCAGTTCTCCTGGTCTCACTGCCCGAATAACCGATCTCAGCGTCTCCATCCGAAAATGCGGTACCCTCAACGACTGATTCACGTGCTTTAGATCCAGAATCGGCCAAAAAGCCCCTTCTTTTTTGGGGACCACAAAATAAATCGAGTACGACCTAATCCACACTGGTCTTGGGGTACAGGTACCACCGCCTGCAGCCGCAACAACGCTGAAGCGTGTTGTCTATCGCTTGTCTCTTTGTTCCCACACCACATAGAGACACCACGAAGGCTTCCACCAACGGGAGAGCGAACTCCAGCGCATACCCGTCTCGGATAATTTCCAGCACCCATCTGTCCGTAGTTATTGCAGTCCAGGCGGAGAGAAACCCCTGTAAGCGGCCTCCTACAGGGATCTCTGCCTGGACCAGCCAACTTTCATTGTGCTTTTTTTGCTGAGCTCTGCTGGGCGTTCAAATAGCCCCTGCTGAACCCTCTAGCTCCTCGAAAGGACAGACTCCGAGGCACGAAGCGACCCCTTAGATAGGGAGTAAACCGAGCCCCTCGGAATCTGCAAAAATCTCTACCTTGCCCTCATTGCACCGTTCCCGGTCTGGGTGCCTTAGGCCAATCCTCCGGTAAGCGACCCCTTGGAGTCGCTCAGATCTTTTACAATCTTCTCCAAGGCCTCCCCAAAGAGCAGCTTGCCCTTATAGGGGAGTTTACTGAGTCTTGACTTTGAAGATGCGTCAGCCGCCCAATTCCGTAGCCAAAGGAATCGTCTGGCTGCGATTACCGATGCCATGGACTTCGCGGAAATCCTAACCAAATCATAGAAGGCGTCCGCCAGGTAAGCCGCCGCCGATTCCAACTTAGCTCCCTCTGCGGAAGAGCTTTCTCCTCCATCCGCACTGGCCTCCCCTTGCAGCCAACGGATCGAAGCCCTAGACACATACGCTCCACAAATGGACGCCTGCAGGGAAAGCACACTAGAATCAAAGGCCTGCTTTAGAACATAAGATATGCCATACTGGGTCAGACCAAGGTCCATCAAGCCTAGTATCCTGTTCCCAACAGTGGCCAATCTAGGTCATACGTACCTAGCAGTATCCCCAAGAGACAGAGGTTTCACAATGCTTGTATATGGTCAAGCATTGATATCCTGGGTCCCTTTTTAATAATGGTTTATGGACCTTTCCTCCAGGAACTTGTCCAAACCTTTTTTAAACCCGGCTACACTAACAGCTCTTACTATATCCTCCGGTAACAAATTCCAGAGTTTGATTTCACGTTGAATGAAAAAAATATTCTCTCTTATTTGTCTTAGTTTACCCTGTAGCTTCATTACATGTCCCCTAGTCTTTCTATATTCTGATAGCGTAAACAATCGATCTACGTTTACCCGTTCCACTCCATTCATTAATTTATAGACCTCCATCATATCTCCCCTCAGCTGTCTCTTTTCCAGGTTGAAAAGCCCTAACCTTTTTAGCCTCTCTTCATAGGAGTAGCCTTCTATCCCCTTTACCATTTTGGTGGCTCTTCTCTGTACCTTTTCTAATAACACTATATCCTTTTTAAGATACGGCGACCAGAATTGCACACAATATTCAAGGTGCGTTCGTACCATGGAACGATACAGAGGCATTATAATATCCTTTGTTTTATTTTCCATTCCTTTCCTTATGATACCTAGCATTCTATTTGCTTTCTTGGCTGCTGCTGCACACTGGGCGAAGGGTTTTAACATGTTATCCACGATGACTCCTAAATCTTTATCCTGGGTGGTGATTCCCAATGTGGAACCTTGCATTGTGTAACCATAGTGTGGGTTGTTCTTTCCTAGGTGCATAACTCTGCACTTGTCCACATTAAATTTCATCTGCCATTTGGATGCCCAGTCTTCCAATTTATCCAGATCCTCCTGCAGTTTTCCAGAGTCCTCTTGGGTTTTAAGAACTTTAAACAGTTTTGTGTCGTCTGCAAATTTGATAACCTCACTTTTCCAGGTCATTTATGAATATGTCAAAAAGTAGCGGACCCAGTACAGATCCCTGGGGTACTCCACCTGGAGCAGCTCCAGCTTGCAATCCTGCAGATCTTTAAGCGCTGCTCCCCCTTCCACTGGAATTGTTGTCTTCTTCGTCACCGCTGAAACTAATGCATCCACCTTAAGCATTCTCAATAATTCTCTTTCCTCCTGTGGAACAGGGTAGAGGCGACCCAGGGCGCAGCTACCCCTTAGAGTAGCCTCCGGGAACTCCCACTCAGACTCAATCATCTGCTTTATTACTCGGTGTACCAGAAAACAGCGTTGCTCCGCTTTAAATCCTTGTAACAAAGGGTCCTCCAGCGGCTCCTGCAACACTGTGGGCATGAGAATATTTAGAGCAGCTAAGGACTGCGCGATAAGCTCCCCCAGCTCCTCCTTGCGAAAAACCCGAAACACATTTGGGTCCTCACCCGGCGCAATCTCTCCTTCTTCCAGCTCCCCAGGCCAAGGATCCATGCCCGCCTCAGAGAGGATCTCCCCGTCCTCCACCACCTGAGGCACTGGGATCTGCGGCTCAATGCTCTCGAAGCCTGCACCCGGGCCTGCACTCCTCTGGGAAGAGCCCGCTCCAGGGTCCATCCCGCTCAAGTCAGGTTTCACCCCCTCAAAGAGGTTGGAACCCGAGGAGCTAGTGACCGCCTGAGACACCTTCAACATATAGGCCTTATGCAGCGCTAAAATGAAATCTGGAGAAAACAAGGCAGAAAAACCCTCCTGAGCCTCAGGCAACTTCCGCTGTCCCTTAATTTCAGAAGGGGACTCTGTACTTGACTTAGCCTTCCTTTTTCCCTGCTTGTGCTGCCTCACGGGAGCAACGGCCGCCTCCACCAAAATGGCTGCCATTCCCGCCTTTTCTGAGATTTGCGGCCTTTCCAACTCTCGCAAAACAGACTTGCCTTCCATTCCGCGCCTTTAAACTAAGCGCAAAAACACTGCCCACCGAACGGCTCCCTGCTGGACTCTCCGAACCCGCAGCAAATGACTGCCAAACCGCCGCGGCCCCTTCGGCCTGGCTGACTGCCTCCGATACGGCGCGCACGGCCCTCTGAATGCAATAAGGCCTCTGAAATGCAGAACACCACCCACCTGAGTGTAGTGCCTCGCCACCGCGTACCCGCTTCCCTGCTGCTAGTGGGAGATGGCGACTCTTTAGAGAGGCGGGTGGATAACTGGGGCTCCCAGGTCCTATCCCACTCAAACTGGACGGGTCCTCCGAAATAAGGCAGGCTTGCCCTTTCACGCTGTCAAAATCCGCAGCTAAGGACCATCTCCCTTTAAATAGCCTCTTTTTTTTTTTTAACTTTAATTCACACAAGGGAAATATAGCGGAGTTACAGACCAGATAGAGCCGAATCACCTTCCAACTTCGCCTAAGAAATCCTTTTCTCTCTCTCCAGGGAGCCTGTCAACCCCCACATCCTGTTCAGCTGCTGAGGACTGAAAGACTGAAGCATTGACACCAGGGGGAGTGGCATAGGCTCTCAGCAAAACTTTCAGTCCTCAGCTGCTGAAGGAGATTGATAACCCTAACGTGCCCTGGACTGGCCCAGAGAAACGAGAAGGAAATTGTATTTTTGGCTTGGCAGTGAAAGGAACACTTGCCCTGAATACCTCCCTTTCCACTGTGATTCCGTTTTTTTTTTTTAAAGAAATATACTCCTTAAACCAAACTGACCAATTTGAGATGAAATAGGAAATTTAAAGCTATTTAAAGAAACAAATGTAAAGAAATATTAAGGAATCTAAACAAATCCTAACTAGCCTGCTCCTTATTAGTTTCTCTAGTGAGCCCAGCACCTAGGCTCACTACGCCCTCCTGCTGCGTGGAGACTGGACACACTGGGGCCGATAGGGGATTCCTGCAGGCTACATCCAGTGATGTCGAGAGTTTGATTGGTCCAGTCTCCAAGCTGCAGGAGGAGGTGCACTACCCAGAGGTGGAGGACTAAACTGGAGGAACGGTAAGGAACAGCTTATTTCAAACTAAACATAGTGCGAACGCTTAAGCCACTACATGATCAGAACCATTTCCACAGTGTGTCAGGCCATGATTATGCCTATACCGGACTACTGCAATGTGTTATACCAAGGTCTTCCGAAACAATCCACGTACTCTTTGCAGATAGTACAGAACACAGCTGCTCGGTTCAATACAGAACATCGATAAATGTACTGGAACTGGTGCAAATCTTATTTGGAGGATCGCTGGCAACAGGTCCGGATTGGTAACACTACGTCCCAGCCTTTCCGACAGCAGCAAGGAGTACCTCAGGGTTCCTCCCTCTCTGCCTTGCTATTCAATATCTACATGCAGCCAATCTGCAACATCAGCCGCTCATTTGGAATCTCTTGCCTCATTTATGCTGACGATGTGCTCCTATTCACACCAGTTAATGTTACAAATCCCGACTACACACCTTTAACCACCTGCTTTAATACTATCTCAGATTGGCTGCTCACACAAAATCTGAGTCAACTTTAAAAAAACGGAGGTCTTGATTATCACAAGGAATAAAAAGACTTCTCTCCTCCACCAACGTTAAGAACAAGAGATGCCGATCTACCGGTTAAAACCACGATACGTTACCTAGGTGTCATCCTGGATCAACGGCTGGAATTCAAAGATCACATAAAGAATACAGTAAAAACCATCTACCATAAAATCAGGACGCTACGACTCCTTAGACCCATGCTTGAACCAAATGACTCCGCACAACCTTCCAAGCGTTAGTCACCCCGCACCTCGACTATGCTAACATTGTTCTCCATGGCCTTCCCAAGAGCACATTGAACCCACTACAGTTGGCCATGAATACAGCAGCAAGAGTGCTATACGGGGCTCCTAGGAGTCAACATATTACCCCCATTCTGTTTGAACTTCATTGGCTCCCAATAACATTCAGGATCTTATACAAAACCCTCCTCTTGACCTTCAAAGCGTTCCATCAAATCTCTCCATCCTCACTATCTGACATCCTCCACCACCCCCAAAATATCAGATCTAGAAGATCGGTAACAGAAAACACACTCATGGTCCCAAAAGACCCAGCGAAAGCCACGCAGATGACTACCATGAGAGCTTTCTCATCCTTCGCCCCCAGGTGCTGGAACATGTTACCATCCAACATCAGATCACTAAATGGAAATTACACTTACCTGGTAATTGATGTTCCTTGAGGGAGTACAGTTCAGTCCTCCACCACTGGGTAGTGCACCTCCTCCTGCAGCATGGAGACTGGACAAACCAAACTTGTGACATCACCGGGTATATCCTGCTGGTCTTCTCCCATGATCCCCCAGTGACCTACTGTCAAAGCAGACTCAAAGGAGCAAACAAACAACCAGTCAAAGTACTAAATACAAAGCTATGCTCAAATTTGAACTTTAAAACCACAGGGCCCTAAAAAAAGAAAGGCCGAAAACACCCTCCTCCGCACCCCTGTCCCCCTGCGCACCAAACAGCGGAAGACAGAGAGCCAGAAGGAAGGAGAACCAAGGAAAGGTAGCTCACGCGATTACCTGCCAATCAGAGCCCGTTGCCGACTCTAGGATCCGAAAACACACTCGGAACTGATGCCTAGCGTCTGAAACATCCAACCCCGGGCGGGAATGAGGACTGAACTGTACTCCCTCAAGGAACATCAATTACCAGATAAGTGTAATTTCCATTTTCTTATCGGTCCTACAGTTCAGTCCTCCACCACTGGGATGTACCAGAGCAGTAATCATGGGGAGGGACCAATCCAGTCGGCTCGGCCACTAAATGAACAGAGTAGGCACCGACCCCAGTCTACTCCTCTCGTCAACAGACGTTAAGCCAACCAGGAAGACACGACCGAGAGCCCATGTGGACCCTCTTCACTGGTGACAACAGCACGGAGCTCAGCCCCAAGCAGCGCTAGTGCATCAGAAAGACAAACTCGCCATCGCAAACACACTGAACGCCCTAAAAACAGACCTACGGATAAGGCTACCTGCGCTACGCCTGAAAAATCCGCTTGAGCACCCCCTGGGTTCTCGACCCCACCAGGGTGTCAAGAGTTAGCAACCGCTGCTCTCCTGCAGCACCCGCCTCCACGGAGGGACAGGCAGCGAAGAGACCTCCCAGAAAGCGACGATACCTTCACCTAATGTCCAAGGAACGCAGGTTACAAGCAAAGTGTGCTTGCGTAAGTCTCGAACCAGCAACGAGACAGGCACAGCCGGAATCCACAAGGAAAACTGAACCAAGGTCCATCCAGACAGAGGTGGGAAGCAAAATGAGGGAAATGGAAAAAAAACACCGGCGTCAAACACCCAAATTGTCACACCTCTTAAGGGCTTTATTCTTCGCAAGACAAAGGAGCTCTACAGCTATGTCCTGAACCAGTTGGAGTCTTTTTAATTGAGAATGTGGAATGCAGCGAAGTAATGAATTGCAAATAACCAAGCGTGTTCCACCAAGGGCATATAAGAGGGTGGCAAGCGCCCCAGAGCCCAGCGTTGTGTCAGAAGAATTGGAATCGGACACGGTGAGACAAAAAAGAAAGAAGACTCTGGTAGCCACGCCCACGACTCAATGCCAGCAGGCTAACCGCTTACGCCACCTGGATATGCCGTCCTGAATCGGAGGAGCCATGCAGAAGTAGCAATCGCCGACGTGATCCATAGGCCCTCTGCAGATCATTGGAACCGCAAAAGACATTGATGGCCTTTTTTCCATTCATCCACAGCCTGAGATCTGTTGCACCTGTATTGCAGCATATGTGTGGCGCCTAGCTTTTATCCCGATCTCCTATTCTGCAGCCAAAATAGAAGTAGTGGGCTTTCGGAACCGCCACAGGCATATGCCATTTTTTGTGATGTAACAGTCACTTTACCACAAATATAGCAGAAATTATCAGTATGATTAACACAAGTACGAGGAATCGCCAAATATGCTGTGAGGGACCCATCGGAATAAAATAAACATGTCCTAAGTATTAGCATTAGGACTATTATTTGTTTTTGTTTTTTGGTTTTTTGTTTTGTTTTGTTTTTTTTGTCAAGTAAGGCAAATTTAAGTAGTGATTGCGTCAACTGTTTTCGGACAGATATTTCTATTGGGTGCAAGTAAAAATTATGCAAGCCCACACAAATGTTGCATAATACACTGGTAAGGATCCCTACCGAGCAATGAAGAGCACATACCTAAGCAACCAGACCCAGTCGGCCATTTCCAGTATGATTACTGAAAGTCATAGAATGGACCGGGCCACGGCCCCTGTTGCACCAATGCGTCGATGCTATCCGGCAGCCTCCTATGTGCCCTGCTAACCATCGACCCGTCGCCACAGACTGGAAGGTCGCCATGAGGTCCAATATGGGCAGACCGCATCCGAGCACACGCAGCGCGACCACCGCCTGATGCAATCTCACTCCTCCGGCAAACACTCGGACCCCGCTAAGGACATTCGCCACCACAGTGTCCCTACCGAAAAACGCAGGCCGCCAAGGTATCAACCACGCACGCTGTCCCTTCACACGGGCCACCCTGTCCACCCGACCGACACCACCCTGCCGATCGAAAGAGGCCACCATTCCGGAGTTCTCACACAGCACTTAAACCACTCGATCCGCTACCGTGGCCGCAAACGCCTGCCACGGCTGTCGTACCGCTTACCATTCCAAGCAGACGATGGAACACTGGGAGTGCTGCGTACGCTAAAACGACTTGCACGTAATGGATCCCCAAAAAGGTAACTGAGTCTAACCATGCTCCAGCCAAGCTCCCGTAGGAAAGGAACAGAACCTTATAAGAAAGAAGTTGGGACAATTAGGAAGGCTTTCCTGTTTGAGTAGTCTTTTTCTGGGGGGGGGGGGGTTCCCCCCCCAACTCCATAAGGGCCACAAGGCACAGAACCGAACAGGGCATTGTCCAGAGAATGCAAGGCCTCTCCTCCAGGCTGACTCCACATCCACAGCCTAAACCGGTAGACACCCTGGCTGATGCCGATCAGCGCGGAAGCCATCCGGTAAACCCAGCATATGAATTATGCCTACTAGTACAGAATTCCACAAGGCAGGAACATGTAATGGACGGCTTTGAATATGAACCAACAGATATCCTGCGCTTGCTCCAAGACAAGCCCTGTGAAGCCTACTGGTTTTCTCGGAACACCGCCACGACCCGAAGACCGAAACCGGCCAGCAAAAGATGCCATACGCTGGGCCCGAAGGAACCTGGTCGCACGCAGCCCAGCACTTCCTGTATCGTCAGGATCGGAGCCGCCCCCCAAGGACTCTGCCCTGGTTGGAACCGGCTGAGCATAACTCTAGGACCTGCGGCGAGCCCCCCACGAAGAAGCGGGACGCAACGATGCCTTGAGGAAAGGGAAGGCCCAGTGGGCGGATCAAGTTGTCAGCCGACCAACGGAGTGAACCCCACACGCGCACCCCAACGGAAGGTCGGAAGAACTGAGGAATCTGGTCCCACAGGTATGCCTGCTAGCCTTGAACAACAAACACCTCTAGCAGGAAGGCTGTGGATTAGTATTCAGCTGTCCTGAATTCGCCTGTTCTTGATTGACTTTGCCAAATTATACGATTTTACGGTAGATGTGTAATGTCTTAATTTTGACTATATGTGGTTCAATTGTACATATGGAAAAGGCAGCTCAGCGGAGAGGGGCTGAAAAATAGAACTCTGGCCTTTGGAGCTATCTATGCTCCCATTCCATTTATCAGAGGTTCTCCAGTACGGAGAGACTCTGCTAGTATTTGGTTATTTATTCACTTTTTACAAAGACACCTCTAAACCAAAAATGCCGCCAGCATATGTTAAGAGACGCTCTTTCCGTGCCAACAATAGGAAGCAGAAAGAACACAGCTTCCAGCAGGAGACCACCGACGGAACACGGACATGCAGACGCACGTAAGGGTGAGTGCACCTAAGAAGTATGCTGAAGCCAATGAACCTATCCAACCTCCAGCACCACATGTCCAGGTGTCCCACTCCTGTCACCCAAAACACAGGACAACGAGCACGCTGGAACCTAGGTGACCGTCCTAGCAAAGACAGGGAGGCCTGACCACCGCTATCAACCCTGCCAGGACCCTGGAACACTAGCCACGGACTGCGCCATCCAGCAACACTTCCCAGCAGGGGCCTCTCCCAGATGACCCAGATGGGTAGTGCTCCCAAGTGGGCAAGCTGCGCTGTGAGAGCATAGTGCAGAAAAACAAATCAAAGTGTCTTAACCTAGCTAAATTTTTTGTCCAATAGTGAGCTTTCATAAAATCAGCCATGCTCAATCATAACATTATTATTAATGATCTCTAAAGATTGAAGAGTTACAATGTAACACTAAGAGTTTTTTGTTGTTTTTTTTAAAGAGCTTCAAAGGTGATCTTGGCAAGTACAGCCCAAGTAAGCTGATTTCAATGCCAGTTAAATTATAGAACTTGTTCTGAAAAGAAACATTACGGGACATATGGATAAACAAGATTCAACAAAGCAGAGTTAGCATGGTTAGCAAAGGGAAGCCGTGCCTTACAGTACCAAGCTGTCTTTTCAAAGTGATAATAAACATGTGATCAAGCCACATGATATGGATCTGTATTGTTTTGTTTTGTTTTTTAGAAGGTACTTGACACAGCCCCTTATGAAAGTTCCCTGAGGCAGGATATGAGCTATTATAGAATGGGAAATGGTTCCGAAACAGGAAACACAATAGGAATAAATGGTCAGTTATTTCACAGGAGACCAGTAAATAGTGGAATGCCTCGGGATCTGCACTGGAACTGGCATTTGGTAACATCCACTGCACTTAAATGATCTGGAAAAAAAAATCAACAAGCATGGCGATCAAATTTGCAGATGGCATAAGGACGTGCAGAGGCTTTCTTCACAATTTCCAAATGAATAAACATGGAAATAGCATCAATATGTAAAGGACAATTTTAGAAAGGGCTCAATTTGTAGGTGGTTGTGCCGCCGATGTACCTGAAAGGCCAAATCCTAGCACGGAAACCTGCCACTGACAGACGGAGCCGACTGTCAGAATGCAGACAAAGGTAAAGGCAGCCCCCATGAAGTAAACCCCAAACCAAACACATTGCATTCAAAGAACTATAAACGAACATGAAATTAAAAGGAAGTCCTTATCTGGGTGTAGCCGCGTGGAACAGTGGTCTGCCCAAACGCGGGGCTGCTCTGCTCTCCGCCACGAGGCCTCAGCCCTGCTGAGAAAATGGCGCCAATCCGTTTGGCGCCAAACACCACATAGGCGGCAAGAGCTCCGAGCCCCTCCATGCGGGCTCGAGAGACTCTCCTGCGGCGTCGGAAAGCAGCAGTTACCCCGCTGTAGCCGTGGGGTGAAGAGCTATCAAGACACGCTGCTGCCTCGCGCCACCAGAAGTAGCAGACGCTGCGAGTCCCGGCCCGCTGGCTAAAGAACCTCGAACGGCCTGAGGCTCCCGCCGCGACGGGAATCTGCCGCACGGACACTGCTAAGATGCAGGTGTTCCACAGAGCTCTCCCCCGTACAGTCCTGGGGGAGAGATCATCCCGGGCATAGAGAGACCGAAGGATCCCAAGCAGAGAGGCTAGCTGGCAGCGTGAACTTTTAAAAGGGACAGAACCCCCCTTTACACTAAGGCAGACTAGGTGAAAAGAAATAAAGGAAAAGTAAATGAAATTAAAGTAAAATGAAAATGAATAAAATTTACAGGATTACACCTAAAGAAGGGAAAAAGAAATTCAAGGTAAATGAAATCCTGACTAACTGCTCCTAAACTGCTTCTCAAGTGAGCCCAGCACCTAGGCTCACTACGTCCTCATGCTGCATGGAGACTGGACACACTGGGGGATCATGGGAGAAGACCAGCAGGATATACCCGGTGATGTCACAAGTTTGGTTTGTCCAGTCTCCATGCTGCAGGAGGTGGTGCACTACCCAGTGGTGGAGGACTGAACTGTAGGACCGATAAGGAAAAGACCTGTCCCAATTCAGAAAATCTCTAAAAACACACCTCTTCACTCAACACTTCCTCCAAGATACTACCTCCTCACCTACCCCCCTTCCAACCCAAACTAGTGAATATGGTTAGGCAAATAAATTCCCAAAACTCCATTCCTTCCCCCAAATCAAAATCTATTCATGCCTAACCTACGAAGCTCAAAGCCTATACTAATTTAATGTAAATAGTTGTAAATTATTTGCTGTTATATTGTCCACTTCCTGTTATCTGTAAACTTGACATATGTTTTATGCTTAAGTACAATGTTGTTAAAATGTAAACCGCACTGATGATGAATAGCGCGGTATATAAAAACTACTAAATAAATAATAAATAATGTACACATCTCTCCAACCCTGAAGCAACTTCACTGGTTGCCAATAGCTATACATGCCAAATTTAAAGCTCTACTCATCTTTAAAATCATCCAACGTCTATACCCAGACTCTCTTCAACCCCTGATCTCCAAGGACCCAGAATTAAGAACAAGAACCACCGCTCAACAGAACCAACTTCTTACCCCATCAATCAAAACCAGAGCTAAACAAGTAACCTGTAAAAGAGCATTTTCTATGTACGCACCTACAATCTGGAATGCACTCCCTGTATACATTAGAGCCAAAGATCTAATGGACTTTAGGAAAGCCTTGAAAACCTTCCTGTTGCAGCACTTTGACCAACTTGAGAACAGCTCTCAATTTAATACATAACTCTGGCATCAAAGCTTCATTACATGTATAAAAGTCAAGTTCCAATTAATGCAAAAGAAGATGGAATTAGACTTACCTGCTAATTGTTCCTGGAGTGGGACCAGTCTAGTCCCGGGACCTCTGGGTTCCCTATCTTATCCAGCAGCTTGGAGACTGAGAAACTTATTCTTCTGTGACATCATTAGTATATCTCTCTGGTGTCCGCCCCCATCCAACCAATAACCTATTGACAAAGCAGACTCACCGGAGAAACAAGTAAGTATCTGGGTAATCAAATCAATATAACAGACTCAGCATGAGTACTAGAGAAAGATTACGACCCCCCCCCAAGTAAAAAGGTTGCAAAGAAAACTGGCGGCTAGGAGCAAACTCCAACCAAACCGCCGCAACATGCCCCTTCGCTGGCAGCGCAATGCAGTCCCCCCTAACGAATGCTGGGCAGGCCGCAAACTACAAAACCCAGCGACCGAGGCATCTACCAACTTCTCATATCTCTTTTTTTCGAATTCTGTTCTTTTTTTTTAAACTGTTCCTATGAAACACAGTGACAACGCCAGGGAAAAAACCCCAAAGGAAAATCTCTTACCTGTACCACGCGGAGCAAGTCCCCCGACCTGTTTGCCTAGGGACTCCGGGCGGGACACGGGACTAGACTGGTCCCACTCCAGGAACAACAATTAGCAGGTAAGTCTAATTCCATCTTCCTGATCGTGGCCCAGTCTAGTCCCGGGACCTCTGGGTCCTTACCAGAGCAGTGAACAAAGTTGTTAAGCATGGGAGGGTCCCAGCAAACCCGCCTGCAGGACTGCAGAACCAAAGGAAGTCTCCTCCGCACGTTGCACATCCAGCCGACAGTGCTTCACGAAAGAGTTCAAGGAGGACCACGTCGCCGCCCGACAAATCTCCACCGGCGACACCAAACGTACTTCTGCCCAGGACGCCGCCTGCGCCCTCGTGGAATGGGCCCGCAACCCCTCCGGCACAGCCCTGCCACGTAAAACATAGGCTGACGCGATGGCCTCCTTAATCCAGTGCGCAATGGAAGCCTTGGACGCCGCTTTCCCCTTCCGACGGCCCCCAAAGAGCACAAAAAGCCTGTCGGATTTTCGAAAACTCGCCGTGCGCTTGAGATACTTCAACGCTCGCCGGACATCCAAGAGATGAAGCTTCCTCGAAAGAGGGGAATCCACACCACCTGCAAAGACCGGCAAGGAAATTTCCTGATTGACATGGAAAGCCGAGAGCACCTTGGGCAGGAAGGCCGGTACCGGCCGCAAGACGACCTTAGAGGCCAAGAACGTCAGGAAGGGCCCCCGGCAGGAAAGCGCTTGCAGCTCCGAGACCCGCCTGGCCGAAGAAACCGCCACCAAGAATACCACTTTCAATGTGAGGTCCTTGAGCGACGAACGCGCCAAAGGCTCAAACGGCTCCCGCTCTAACGCCTCCAACACAAAGGGAAGATGCCACTTTGGAAAACCGCTCGAGACGGAGGCCTAGCAAGCGACACCGCTCGGAGGAAGCGCTTCACATCCCGCTGTTCACCCAGCGGCTGACCAGCAACCCTGCCCCTGTAACAAGACAGGGCCGCCACCTGAACACGCAATGAGGCCACCGCTAGGCCCTTGTCGAAACCATCTTGCATAAACTCCAGGATCTGCGGGAGAGAAGCCTTAAGAGCTACAACGTTCCTATCCGCACACCACGCCTCAAAAACCCACCAGACGCGGACATACGCCATTGAAGTAGAACGGCGTCTAGACTTCAGCAAGGTAGAAACAACCGCCGCCGAGTATCCCCGCGAACTAAGCCACGCCTGCTCAAGAGCCAGGCCGTAAGCGAGAACCGATCCACGTGAGGCATGAACAGAGGCCCCTGCGACAGCAAGTCCATCCGACCGGGGAGCCGCCACGGCTTCGCTACCAGCAACTGCACCAGGTCGCCGTACCAAGGACGGCGTGGCCAATCCGGCGCTATCAGGATGACATGACCGCGAAAACGCTCTACTCTCTGCAGGACCCTGCCGACCAGGACCCACGGAGGGAAGACATAAAGCAGCTGTCCCTCTGGCCAAGGTTGAAGGAGAGCGTCCAGGCCTTCGGACATCCGCTCGCGGCGCCTGCTGAAGAATCGACTGCACTTTGCCGAGGCAAAGGTCACCATGAGATCCATGACCGGTGTCCCCCACCGGCGGGTCAGCATCTCGAACACCTCGGGATGCAGATTCCATTCCCCCGGGTCGACGCGGACCCGACTGAGAAAGTCGGCCTCGACATTGTTCACGCCGGCCACATGAGCTGCTGACAGATCGACGAGGTTTGCCTCCGCCCAGGCACACAGAACCTCGGCCTCTGCTTCTAGAGCCACACTGCTGGTTCCTCCCTGCCGGTTGACAAAGGCAACCGCCGTGGCGTTGTCCGAGAGCACTCTCACCGCCTTTCCCGAGAGCCGCTGCTGAAACCCCAGCAGAGCCAGGCAAACCGCTCGTAGCTCCAAGAGATTGATCGTCCACTGCTGCTCCTGGGAACTCCAGGTGCCCTGCACGAAGCTGCCCTGACAATGAGCCCCCCAGCCCGACAAGCTGGCATCCGTCATCACCGCCACCCACGCGGGGGTCTCGAGGGTTCTCTCCTGCTCGAGGGATTCGGGAAGCAACCACCAGAGCAGGGCCTGACAAGTGTCCTCCGGACACTCCAGCCTCCGGGACAAGGGATGCAATTGATGCGACCAGCGGCGAAGCAACGCCCTCATGTGAGCTCTCGCCCACGGTACTGTCTCTATCGTCGCCGCCATGGTGCCCAGCAACTGCAGGTAACGCCACGCCGAGGGGGCTCGCAGCCGCAGGAACCGTTCCACCATGCACCGCAAGCCGCTCGCGCGCTGCTGCGTGAGAAACACCTAGCCCACTCTCGTATCGAAGCGGGCCCCCAGGTATTCCAGATTCTGGGAAGGCTGCAAGGGGCTTTTGGACATATTGACAATCCACCCGAGGCTTTGCAAAAACTCCACCACGTGAGCCGTTACCCGCTCGCTCTCGACCCCGGACTTGGCCCGGATGAGCCAATCGTCTAAATAAGGGTGCACTAGAATGCCCTCCTTGCGCAACGCCGCAGCCACCACCACCATCACCTTGGTGAAGACCCGCGGCACAGTCGCAAGCCCGAAATGCAGCCCTTGGAACTGATAATGACCGAATGGCACCGCGAACCGGAGAAACTGGTGGTGATCCGGCCGTACCGGGATATGGAGGTACGCCTCCGACAAGTCCAAAGAGGTGAGGTACTCCCATTGCCGCACGGCTACTATGACGGAACGGAGAGTTTCCATGTGAAAATGTGACACTCGCAGGCAGCGACTGACCTTCTTGAGATCCAGAATTGGCCGGACACCCCCCGTCTTTTTTCGGGACAATGAAATAGATGGAGTAGCGACCGGAGCCACACTGCTCTGGAGGTACGGGAACAATGGCTCTGAGATCCAACAGCCTTTGTACCGTCACCCGCAGAGCCGCACATTTTGCGATGGACCGTCCGGGAGACTGCACAAACGCCTCCCGCACCAGATGCAAGAACTCGAGGGCGTAAACTTCCTGAATAACTTCGAGCACCCATTGATCTGAGGTGATTTGGGCCCAGGCAGGAAGAAACTCCCGCAGACGACCCCCCCACGGGAACGAGGGACGGCTGGGCCCCCTCATCTCATTGCGACTTCTTGAAACTAATGGAAGAAGAGGCGGAAGCGGCCCCAAAACCTCTTCCCGCTCCCCGGAATCATTGGTTGCGGTAGGGAAACCGCCCCCGGGTGGTCGAAGAGAACCTTTGGGAGCGAAAACGGCGGACGTCCCTAAACGGACCCCGACCGCCGGGATTCCCCCGAGCAGACTTGGGCTTGTCCTCCGGCAATCTGCCGCCCTTAGATTCTCCGAGATCTTTAACGAGCTTTTCCAAATCCTCCCCGAACAGAAGCCGACCCTTAAAGGGTAGCTTGCTTAACCTCGCCTTCGAGGAGGAATCCGCAGCCCAGTTCCTCAACCACAAGTACCTGCGGGCTGCCACCGCCAAAGCCATACTTTTAGAAAGACCCCGCATGAGGACATATTGCGTATCCGCAAGATAGGCTGCACCCGACTCCAGACGCGCAGCATCCTCCGCTAAAGAACTGGACTGCTCCCCCTGCACCTGTTGGGCCCACCGGAGGCAGGCTCGTGCCACCCAAGCCCCACAGATAGCCGCCTGCAGGGAGATAGCATTGATGTCGAAGACCTGCCGCAAGAGTACATCTAACTTCCGGTCTTGCACATCCTTGAGGGCAGCACTACCTTCAACCGGTATGGTGGTCTTCTTGGTGACAGCCGAGACGGCCGCGTCCACCTAGGGCGACCGAAAGACCTCCTTATCCTGGTCCAACAAGGGATACAAACGGCCCATAACCCGGGATCCCTTCAACGGAGCCTCTGGAACGCTCCACTCCTCCTGAATCATCTCTGTAAACACCCGATGTACTGGGAACGCCCGCTGAGACCGCCGAAACACCAGCAGCAAAGGATCCTCAAGGGTGTCATCCTCCGCTGCCCCTGGGACTGGCATATTGAGCACCTTAAGAGACTCAGCAATGAAAGCTGGCAACTTTTCCCTCCGAAACACTCTCACCACCCTAGCCTGATCTTCCCGCTCAGAAATCTCCCCCTCTTCCAATTCCTCATCCAGAGCCACACTGGGACCCTCCTCATCGGACAACGGGTCCTCCGAGACCCCAGTAATGTCAGACAACGCCCTGTCGCTCCGCAGTCTCGTACTCGGAGGCGGGGGAGAGTGGAGTCTGGGGGAAGCAGAGCGTTTCCTCTCCCCCTCAGATCCCTGAGTCAGCCACGAACTAACAGCAGACTGTTGTAAGAGGGCCACAAACTGCTGAGAAAAAAATAGCGGACAGCTCCCTGGGCAACAGTACCTGCGAGGGGGGCGGGCAGAAGACGGACCGGCCACAGGTTCTTCCGGCTCTCCGCCAATCCCTGGGACAGTCGGGGGCTCCAAGGCACCCCCCGAGGCTCTGTCTGCCTGTGGAAGGGGCTGGTCCAACTCTCCAGTCTCCCCCACACAGGCCTTGCAGACCCTAAATGAGAAGCCTTCTTAGCCCCACACACCATGCAAATGGGCTTAGAAGGCATGCCGAGAAAAAAGAATAAAGCTCAAACTTTGAAGCAGAAAATCAGAAATCCAGAAATGTCCCTCCGAACTAGCCTGCGAGTCCCCCGGAGCACTGACAGGCTGTGGAGAAAAAAACGCCCGCTGAAAGAAAACCCCGGGAAAGTGAAAACGAAGTCTAAATGAAATAAAAAACTCTGTTCCCTCCACCAAAGCAAAACGCAGCAGGAGAAGAACCCTCCGGTCTCACAAGAGACAGCGCTGCAGATCCACCCCCAGGACCGCGCCGCCACCACGCGGCTAGGCCCGACATGGAAAAAGCCAGCGCGAACTGCACGCTGCTGTAAAGGAGGAGGGCCCGATCGCGCTTACCAGCAGTAACTGGTCCCCAGAAAAGCTGCGCTTCTGCGCCGGTCACAGAAGCAGAGGCCTGCGGATCGGGTGCACGGCACTTGCTATCGGTGCCTGTCCAGCCTGCTGCCGGCGGTGATAATTCAAAAGCGCACTCGCGGGCAAGTACCTCCGCTTGGTGCTGAAAACGTACGCTCCTCCAAACGGGGAGCAACGGGACCAACTCGCCCAAAATGTGAGGAAGAGCTGCAGCGCTGCCAAGTCAGGTAACCCCTCTGAAGCAGGCTCAGCTAAATTCAGGCAGAGCAAGGTGGGGGGGGGGAGCAAGCTAACTCGTGCTGCAACTGCAAAAAAGACAGCACCTAGAAAAGAAAGGAAAAACTTTAAAACTACAGAATATAAAATTTAAACTAAGCTAAAATCTCAATTGTTTCTCAAGTGAGCCCGAGATCCCCGGGCTCCCATCTATCCAGCTGCTTGGAGACTGAGGTAACTGGTTGGATGGGGGCGGACACCGGAGAGATATACTGATGATGTCATAAAAGAATAAGTTTCTCAGTCTCCAAGCTGCTGGATAAGATAGGGAACCCAGAGGTCCCGGGACTAGACTGGGCCACGATCAGGAAGAGCCAATTAATAAACACTCCCATTCTTCTCTCTCCCCAACAATACTCCTACCTACCTCTACTCCACCTGCACCCCCTCCATCTCAACACTACCTTAACTCCAAGTTCAATCTCCTACACAATGTAATATGTTAAATATTCTTATGTTACATGTAAACTGCTTATGTGCACTATATCCCCTAATCCAAGTTCAATATCCTGTTCAATGTAAAATTCTAAATGTTACTGTTATATGTAAACCGCTTTGAATATAAGAAAGGTGGTATATAAAACTTGTTAAATACATAAATATAAATATTTCAAGTGAATGCTTTTGGGAGGAGTTTTTTAGACCCATGATGTTCTCACCCAGTGGTTTCTCTTCAAGCTGTGACTGCCCTATAGTGAAACAATGATTTCACTCAGGTCTTTTCTTCTCCATTATATAAATTGGTATATGAGATCCTTTGAAGCTTTAACGTATTATATTATAATACTATCTTATGGACAAACCCCAAATGAGCAGAGCACCGATTTAAGCAAGTAGTTGCACTCGGGTGCTAAAATCTGGCAGATGCAAACAGCATGGTTTCTCCATATTATTTTTAATACCTCATTAAAACGTATCACAGACTTATTTTTTGCCCGCGCCATGTTTTGCGGTGTGTATGGGAACCACAATCTCTGTAGGCGTACACATACATACAGTAAGTTAGGAGGAACACACCGCCACTCAACACATCCTCGGAAATTAAACCCCCAGCCCTGCCCCTGCAGCTTTCACACCTTGTTGGCAGCGACGGGCACATAGCCATTCCTCGTACCCCATTTCTTCAGGTTGGGCGAGGGCTGGGTGTTGTTATTGGAGCTGTAAACGATGAGGAGAGTGATCAGGCTGAAGAGACTCGCCACTACCACGGCTCTTTGACTCTAAGAGAGGCCAAGAAAGAACGATGAGAACCCGGCCCGCGGAACTCCTGCCACCTCCCCCCTTCCCGTTACACAAAGGCTTACCAGACCGCTACTCATCGCTAGGGCAGCGGCACTTGGCTTCCTCAGCACCCGCTATCCGCCCACAGCAGGGCGGGGGAGAGGGAGGAACTGGCAAGGGAACCGGCGGCGGCGGTCAAGAAACAGCCTGGTAGCAATGTTAAACGAACAGATCCCGCACCAAACGAAGCGGATTTTGGGATTTATAAGCGAGGTTTCCTTCGACCTGCTGCCACAGACAACGAGCCGTCTCTCGCTTCCATATTAAGCTCCCTCAGCAGCGAAGAGAGGAGGCAAGAAAGAAACGCGGGAGAGGGCAGCATAGCTACACGCATGCGCACCACCTACAACTAACCGTATAAACTGGTTGCCCGCCGAAAGCCTGCCAACTGCGGTTCGCTACGTGATTAATGTTGCGCTTGCTCCTACTTTGGTCACACGCTCACATCATGTCAAGAGAGAGATCATTAGAGAAAGACATCATGCTTGGCAAAATAGAAGGTCAACGTAAAAGAGGAAGGCCAGCAATGAGCTGGATCGCTACAATAACAGCAGCTACGGGCACCAGTCTGTCAACAATGAGCCCCCTGACTGAAGACTGAACACAATTTAGGATAGCTATCAAGAGGGTTGCCATGAGTCGACACCGACTCCACCGCACTTAACATCAACAACATGCTCCTTGCAGGCTACTATTGGATCAGAGCCTGGTACTAAAGCGACTGAGGTTGAATGCTCCTGGCAAGCTGTTCCTTTTTAGGAGATCTTTGGTTGGATGAAAGGTGAAGAAGGCCCAGAGTATTTTTGAGAGTGTTGCTTAAAGATGTTGACAGACACGTGGTGCCTCTACCTCTGGCGCAATCCTCTCCCGATGGGGTTTCTCTAAGCCCCGGGGGGAGATCTCCTCCTTCCTGTCCTCGTCCTGCTGCTTCTTTGGTTTCTCAAGTTTCCTTTGATGAATTATGTGCAGTGAGATCTTCCATTGTATTGCCTATTCCAGTCCCTGGTATAGATCTAAATGCCTCTCTCGAGGCACCGGATCTATCCCCTTTGGCAGATGTTACCCTTAAGGATGTATTAAGGGCTGTTAAAATTATTGATCAGAAGGTATCCCTTCAGTTAAATTCTTTATCTACCTTTACCCAGGAGACTGCAATAGCGTTGCAGCAACTGGATAATAAGGTAATGTCGTTGGATACTGCTGTTACCAAAATGGAGTCCCAGGTTCCTGTCCTGCAATAAGTGAATGTCTCCGCTATTAAAGATTCCTTAGTGTTACACGCTAAGGTAGAAGCTTTGGAGAATTCCTTACGCCGTTGTAATTTAAGATTTTTAAATTTCCCACAATCTTCTTTGCTCTCTCCCACTATTTTGTTGGAAAAATATCTAAAGGAAGTTTTGGCAATATCTGAATCTATAGAAATCTCTCAAATTTATTATGTACCCTCTACATCTAAAAAGGAGAACATCGCTGAAGGTGGGTTGGATGAAATTATTCCTACAATTGCAAATCTCACTGCATTTATCGAAGATTCTTCTGATACAATTACATTGCGGTCCACTTTGTTGGTCACCTTTTCAACTGTATTAATTAAGCAACATATTCTTAAAGCGTATTTTAAAGCAAAGGCGGTCAAATTTTGTGGACAAGTAATCTTTGTCTTTCCAGATGTGGCACGTGTCACTCAGCTGCGTAGGCGGCAATTTCTTGCTTTTAAGACTCGAGTTTTAACTTTAGGTGCCACTTTCTTTTTGAGATTCCCATGCAAGTGTGCCATTGGCCTTGATGGTAATTCTTATAGTTTCACTGATGTTTCACATCTGGAAAAATTTTTGCAGGACAGGCAGGATCTGGTCGGAGACGGCTCTGGTAATTGAATCACCTTTATATTGTGGCCCCTTCAAGGGTCTTGTTTTCTTGTATTTTTGCATGTGTTGCCTATTCTAGATTTGATCTGCTCTCTCTTGATGTGGACTTTATTGTTTGTTTGATTTCTTATGTATTTGTAAATGGCTTGTGCCATATTGTTTTGCCTAGATTGACCTGTATAAGTTTATTTGATCATGTATTATGATTAAAACTAATAAAAAAAAAGATGTTGAAGAGCTGAGATTTGTCATCCTTGTAGGAGCCCTTTATACCTCTCCCCTTCTCCAGACAAGCAATATGAAGCCAGCTCTTTCTTTTGACTTTTTCCTGGAAAGAAAGTTGCATGCCTGCAACAGGTATTCTTCATGGACACCATTGGTCACACAGACACACTGCTAGTGACATCATCCATGACAGCAGGGCCGGCCTTAGAGTTGGCCCAAAGTGTTTGCACCCTAGGTAAACCTCAAGCATTACACCCCCTCTGGCTGTCAAAATCTATTATTTAGCTTTGAATGCCATACTTTGCTGCCCTCCAGAGGTTGCTGCCCTAGGTGACTGTCTACTTTGCCTAATGTTTGGGCTGGACCTGCATGACAGCCAGTGGTCCTACAGTCCAAGCGGAAAACTTCTAGAAGGCAGTTACGCTTGTTCAGGTATTCCTGTGCTTGTAAGTGAGGTGCAGAGACCAGTCTCATCTTGATTGCTCAGTGATCAGACATATTCAATGTATCCAGCATGATCAGTCACTGAGAGAAGAAGAGAAAAGATAATATCCCATAGCGTTCTGCTAGACCAGTCCAACAAGTGAGTTGTGTTCCCCTACCATCAGATTGTTGGAGACAAAGAACCAATGAAAAGCCCAAGTTTCAATTTGGGAGAAACCAAACTTAAACTTCAGAGAAAGGTGAAGCACACTACAAAGTCCTGAAGAACTGCTGAGAAGCAGGACCAAATTATCTGAAAATAGGAAGAGGACTATTAGACTGATTGGGGGTTTTGTGAATGATTTTTTTTGTCTTATGTGCCCAATTGCTCGTTTTACCTGTTCCCCAGATCTTAGTTAATGCTGTGGCTTCTCTTTCTCCTGCTCATACTGCTTTTGGATCTATGGGTGGCCAATAGTGCAAACGTTTGTGTAAAATATCCAGGACTAGATTCATAGCTGGTGCAGGGAGAAGTAGTTGCTGAAGGTATACGACAGGTAGTTAGTCCCTCACCACTTGTTCCATTACCCTCTACATGTAACTAGTAGATAGACTAGAAAAAGTCCTGAATATGCAGGTGAAATAAGCCCCCACTGTATGGGGAACTGATAAAAGTAACTGAGATTTACAAGCCATTTGGCTTCAACATTTGTAATGCCGGTGGGAACAGTATACTAGATACCTTGGAAAAATATCACCCAATTTACCTTGTGACTTCTTGTCCCCTCAAACATTTACCTTAATATTATCCACTATGTTTCATCCCATGTTAATAATAATAATTATATTGATTGACTTAACCTTATGGAACTGTATTCTCACTTATTGTATTTCCAAATGAGCTACACGGACAATTTAGCCAGTGTTTACATACAATATCCTTGCTGATCCATGGGTGGAATCACTGTTCCCTCTAAGCTGTGCGCGCATACACACCTCGCTGAGCGAGCGCACATACTTTACAACAGAGCGCACAAAAATTACGGTTCTGATTCTGATAGAAAACAACACAGATGTCTTAAAATTTAAAACCCCGTGATCTGGTCACAATACCACGGCTCTTTCGGTCTCTGGTCCCTCAAGCAGTGAGAAACAGGCAGAGAGTAACACAGAACACAATCACACACAAAGTTCTACTTTCTTTGAGCTCAAAGGGAAAAACGACAGACGGTCTGTGGAGACACACAGTTCCACGCCTGCCGGATTCAAATTCTTCCTCCTGAAAAGCTCTTTTTATTAAAGAAAAAGGGGAAGTAACAGTCATTTATCATAAACGTGAAATAACACAAGGTGTCGCCAAAGTTCTTTTTACAGAGTAAGAGTTGATTACAGTGTATTAGATGAAATTTACTTGATTATGACAAAATTATTTATAATTGCAAAGTTGCAAAAATGATGTTGTGTCAGCATTGACTGTACAATGAACTATGGTTGCGCAGTTCATAGCCTATGTTTACTCTTTATGCTTGCGTTAACAATGTTCTCAAACTATTTTAAAGACAGTTACACAGAACTCATGATCATGACATCCTATTCTATTTAAGAGGAAGTAGGTGAAAAGCCAAATTTCTAAACACATTCTGTATCAAGAAATTCATCCATCTTCAATTACATATTGGGGATTCTGGTATCCCTTTTACCTGTCCATTCCTACAGTTGTGTATTTATGGTTTTCACAAGTTCTACAATATTTTCTAGTGCAATCTTATAGACCTTCAGGATAGAAGATCTTTGGTCTTAAACTTTAATTGGCGCATTGAGAAACTTCTGCTTCCATACTTTGGCTTGCGACATGCATGAGTAGTCCAATTTTAATCTGTAATTTGAATTGCATTATTAAATTTTGTATTACATTGAAAACTGAAAGAATTTAATTTTTAAAATGTCAAAACCAATAGCGATGAGAGGTACAGAATGTAAGAGAACGGCTGGAGCTTTTAAGCCTGAATGGCTTGAAGAAATTGTTGAAACGGAGACACCGAAATCTCGGGATAAAACATGCGTTCAACTGCGTGAAATATTGACTTACAAAGAGGATGACGGAGTAGTCTGTTTATACTGCCGAGGTGCAAAAACCATCAGAGAGTTTTCGAGTGGCAAATTTTGGGATGATGTGTGGAAACTGGACTTTTGGAAACGACATCTGTCTAGTAAGTCTCATACTGAAAGTGTTAAGAAACTTAGAGCTAAAAATCCAAATTTAAGAGGAGGATTATTTAACTTGTTGCTTGAGAGCACCGCTGAAAAAGAGAAAAGGCAAATTAGTAATGAACGGAAGCGTTCTACACCAGAAGAAATTAAAATTCGAATTGATAGTGTTTTGCTGGCTGTTTGGATGAATATTTCCATGCTCTCTGTTCAAGATATTAATGAACACATGTCCAAGTACATAACCATACCTGAAAGCTGGAGAAGCAAAAACTATTTGTTTGAATTTCTTGAAATTATAAACATCAATGTCCAAGATAAGCTCATAGCAGATGTTGCATCAGCAGCGTATCATACATTAACTATTGATGAAAGCACAGACATTTCTGTCAACAAATACTTAATACTGTACTTCAAATATCGGCCAGTAAATTCATGTCTGTATAAAACTTCATTTGGTGGGATACTACAATTGGAAGCATGTGATGCTGCATCAACAGTCAGTGCACTCCGGGAATTCTATGGAAAATACAAGCTTGACTTTAACAAAATGGTCATGTTTACTTCGGTTGGTGCCTCTGTCATGTCAGGCAGAATAAATGGTGTTTTTTTAGCTGCGTTTTAAATTCCCGGTGACCGGTGCTGACTGTGAGGATTGTCATGATGCGGGCACTAATAAAGCTGATTTTATGAAAAGAAATCCTGATTTAGAGGAACTAGAGGTGCAGTTACCTCCTGGCACACATAGAGGGAGCGGGAGCAGACATACTGATCCTAGTGAATCTAATCACAGTAATGACCTGCAGCTGACAGAGAACCAGGAAGTCAGTAACAAAGGTTCTCTTTATAAACCAGAGCAGAACGCTCTTGGAAGGGAGGAGGAGAAGGAGACGCAAAGGCAGGAGGAGAAGCGAAAGACACAGCAATGGAGATGGCAGCAGTTGCAAAGAAAGCCATGGACAAATAAGCAGTGGGAACAACAGCAGGAGCTGAGAAAGGAAGGAACTGGAACCGGAGCTGAACTAGAAGCTGAACCAACAGTAAAGCCTAGAAGCTATCAGAGGTACAAACCTGTTTGCTGTGAAAGAGGCCAATCCTGGAAGTTGGAACAGAAACAGACCACACGAGGTGGGAAGCCATAGAATCCAAACTAAGCCTATTGGGCAAGGAGAGTTTGGTAGAAGGTGCTCCAAGGTAAGAGGCGGTGCCACGCCTAGTTCTTTTACTCTGCCTGTTTATGATACAAGGAGAAGGAAGCTAAGAACCAGAGGGGAAGGTTCTGTAAGGAGTTTATCTCCAGAAAAGCACTGCTCAGTTTTACCCAGTCAGAAGGAAAAACAGTTGTATAAACAACAGAGGTTTTTACTCCCTGAGCCAAGGTTTGAAACAGTAAGGTTTAACCCTAAGCACTGCACTGCTGGAAGCCATCCGCAAAGAAAGCTTCTCTCTAAAAACAACCTGAATAAAGATTGGTATTCTAATTTACCACCAGCCATAAGAGTTCCTGCTTACCTAAAGCAAAACTCCCATGCTGAAGATTGTCAGGCTAACATAGACAGGGATAGTGAAACCCCTTTGACCCAAAATGAGGAAGAGGATATGATGGAGGTAGATTTCCCCCATGCTATTCCCTCATCTTTGCCGGAGGACATGGAGTGCGATTGGTGCACGGCCTACGCTCCCAAGTGTGCCTGCTGTAACGAAGAATTAATGTAAATATTACCTTTAAGAAAAACCTGCTATAAACTGTGAAGTAACAGTTCTCAAGCCAGAGAGCCTTGGCACCTTTTGAAACAAAGGACTATTTTGTTAAGCAACGTATCTCTAATTTGAACCCATGCATTATAACGGGGAATAAAGCCTTTTATTACCCTTCACTCAGGTCTTATTGTTCTTTATAGCGCTACATAGTGGCGCGCAATCTTTGTGTCACGACACCTTGTGGCAGGATATCAGCCCTAATATAGCCGCCATACCTTGCTGCATTTTGGTGCTTTTGGATGCCGCCCCCGGTGCGAAAGGAGAGGGAGAAGGAGAAGGCGCCAAAATCCCGGGCCGCAACATCAATGGAGCACAGAGAGTGGAAACTCGGCATCTGAAGATTTGGCGAGAGAGGTGGCCCGGCATTTGAACCCTAAGCTGGATCAAATTCTCACCAAGTTGGAGGCGATGGGGGAGACATTGGCAGCTCAGGGCCAGAGAATTGAGGTCCTCGAGCACCGCGTGTCGGCTATAGAGGACGACAAAGGTTGGCAGGAGAGACTGCACGCCGACACACGTGCACAGCTTGCGGCGCTACAAAATAAGGTGGACGACTTAGAGAATCGTTCTCGCAGGAACAACCTCCGGCTGGTCGGCATCCCCGAAACAACAACCGACCTTCAGCTTTTGCCGCTTATTGAAAAATGGCTCCCGGAGGAGCTGGGTCTACCTACTTTAGTGGGAGACTTGAAAGTGGAACGTGCTCATCGGATCGGGCCTTGGTCGGAGAACAGAGCCAGGCCTCGAGTGGTCATTGCCAAAATACTGAATTTTGCCCATAAGGAACGCCTCCTAAGAGCTTACCGACAGCACGAGGGGCTTCTGCTGCACAACACAAAAATTCTTCTGTTCCAGGACTATTCCACAGTGATCTCAGCGAAACGCAAGGAGTTCTCACCGGTATGTTCAGCCCTCTTTGAGAGAAAGATCCGCTTCTCCCTGGCCTTTCCGGCAACGCTGAGGGTCCACCACCTGGGCCGCAATCTCACTTTTGCGTCCGCGGGAGAGGCCAAGACCTTCTTAGCGCAACTGCACAAGGAGCAGCTGGCACAGGCCGAGACAAGTGCCGCGGACTCTGTGAATTGAGTGTGAATTGAGCGCGATTGGGCCTATGCTGCTAAACTGCCTGTTCCCGTGGCGTGGAGGTGGCAAGTCTCCCGGAGTGAAGGGATTGCCCTGGGATGGTGGCTACTGGGACCCGGAGTGACTTTCCTGCTAGATCCAGACTTTTTAGTGCCTAGTTGGACTATAAAAGCCTTTTGAAGTGTTGCCATGTTGATCTCTTTGCCTCTCCTGCTAACTGTGTAATGTCTTCGAATTTCCCAAACTATCTCGGGGGTAATGTGAGTATGTACAGCTTGCACTCTGAGACAGCAGTTTAATTTTCATCATTAATGGGCTATTTCTCTGTTCCCCCTCTTCCTCACGGCCCCCCCCCTTGTCCCCCTCTTTATTGACCGGGGCGGGGTAGAGGGAGTTGAGGAGGATGTACTGTAGTGCCCTCTGGGCACTTTTCTGTCCCCAATGGCTATACAGGGTATTGTGCAGCTGAGGGGGCAACCGGGGGGCCCCTGGGGGGAGGGGGCCTCGGGACTCGTTTCGAGCACTGGTGTTGGGTGATAGATCCCGCGGTGGTCCCGCGGGGTTCAGAGGTGACTTTACTCAGTTTTAGACTGAGGTAGGATGTGTGTTACTCAGGGGGGTAGGATGTGTGGAGGTGGGGGGAGGTTGATTGGGAGGATGAGAGCGTGGGAGGGGAGGGTGGCTAGGGGGAAGGGGGGTGGGTGGAGGGGAGGTAGGGAAAAGGGGGGGGGGGTTCTTACAGTCACGCCCAGACACAGAAGCTTATTTCTCGGGGGGGAACCACACATTGGAAATGGGGGGAGTCCCAGGCTGGGGGGACTCTCTCCCAGACATTGATGCTGGTATGGGTAAAAAAGCTATTTGATATTTTGCAAATCTGAAAATTATTTCCTGGAATGTCTGCGGGTTGGGGAGTCCCATTAAGAGATCCAAAATCTTGCAAGCTCTGGCTCGACAGCGGGCTGATATCGCTTTGCTCCAAGAAACCCACCAGACAGAGAAAGAGCATCGTAAACTTCAACGAGGCTGGGTGGAGCAGGTCTGGGGAGCCCCCACCGTGGGCCGGAAGGGGGGTGTGGTAGTGCTTATACATAAAAATACCCGCTTTGAGGTTCACCAACAGGTCATTGATCCTATGGGACGTTTCATCGTGCTGCATGGCCTATTGGGGGGGCATCCGGTCCTTCTAGGTAACCTGTATTGCCCTAATGTGTTAGACGCCGCCTTGTATTCTCGTTTGGCATCACAAATCGAACAGCTGCCGGACCTGCCTTTGATTATGGGTGGCGACTTTAATGGAGTCATGGACGTCGCATTGGACACCTCACGGGGAGGAGGTCCCAGGGAACGTCTTTACTCGGCCCGTGCGCTCCTGCGTCTCTGCACCCGCTTGGGGTTGGTAGATCCTTGGCGGCTTTTGCACCCGGATGAAAGGGATTTCACTCACCAGTCCCGTGCACATGGGACAAGCGCGAGACTTGATTATTTGTTGATTACTAAAAGTCTGTTTGCCAAAGTGACTGAGGCGCGGATTGGCCCCACGGAGATTTCTGACCATGCCCTGATCTGGCTCACATTGCAGGGGGTAGGTGACAGTCCGGGAGCGCGCGTCTGGCGGTTCCCGCTAGAGCTGTACAAAGATGCCCAATTCCGTCAGTTTCTGGTCCATCGATGGCAGGAGTTCGAGTCAGATCACGCCGGACATCAGGCTGAACCCGAACTTGTGTGGGAGACGGCCAAGGTGGTCCTGAGAGGAGATATCATTGGATATATGGCTCGGAAGCAGAGGCTCCGGGCGGAACAAATTATCCGCCTCGAGAAAGCTGTCACGAAGCTTCGCCGACGGCATGCCAGCGCCCCCAGTCCGGCTCTTAAAACACAGCTGTGGGAAACGCAAACGGCCTTGAACGAGCTCCTGCATCAGTGGGCAAAGAAGTCGGCTATGTATTATCGCTATCAATTGTACTGCCAAGGGGACAAACCAGGCAAATTGTTGGCACGCTGTCTGCGGGGCCCCCGGGGATCGCGCATGATAGCGGCCGTTAAGGACGATCAGGGGACCCTTCATAGGGACAATTTGCAGATTGCTCAGGTTTTTCGTTCCTTTTTTCAGACACTCTATACGGCAGACGCGGGCTCACCGGAACGGATGGTGTCTTATCTCCGGGGACTGGAGTTGCCACGCCTGAGTGGGACGGAGAGGGCGCTGCTTGACCAGCCGCTGACCCTCCAAGAGGTACAACAGGCTATAGCTAGGGCGAGCTGCTATAAGGCTCCGGGACCTGATGGGCTGGGGGCGGAGATGTATAAGATTCTCAATGACTATATTTCCCCAGCGCTGGTGGCCCTCCACACTAAAAGGACTGAGCAGGGTGGCTTTCGATGGGGGGGGGGAATCAGGCCCATATTACGCTCTTCCCTAAGCCTGGGAAGGACCCCTTACAGGCAGCGTCTGTCCCCCGCAGCCCCCTCTAGTGGCGGCGTAGTGGTTCCACAGGGGCTGGGGAGCGCATAAGAATTAAAAGGTTCAGGGTTGATCTGTTGTGAGGGTCAATGGGATAGCAGGTCACATTGTCAGCCTCAGGGTCAACAACCTAAAAAGTAACTCTTGCCAAGTGTAGGGTACAAAAAGGCTTTTATTTCCCCTTTTCGCATGAAGAAGTTCAAAATATGAGGTAATGAGTAACAGAACATAAATTCAGTTGCATCAAAACGTGAGTCAGCAAAACACTCAAAATAACATGGTTCCTTCACCAACTTAAAGCATAAACTTTCCAGTACAGTTTGCACACTTTAGATTTGTTTGCCTTTTACTCAAAGATATCTTCTTGTGCAAAAGTCACATTCCATTGGTTCTATATCTTCAGTGCTCTCAGATTCCCCTGGCAGCCATTCCATGTCTATGGGATCTGAAACTGAGGTCTCTGAGATCTCTTGGATATTAAAACCTGGTTTCCTAAAAGCATGCCATACTGTATCCCAGTGCTGGCTTGGGAGTTTGGGGCGTCGGCTTTTAGGTCTAGTATATCTCCCTGGGCTTGCTGTCGTTTCAGGACTAAAAGTTTGCTCCTTCCATTCTCTGGCAGCATTAAACTTTTTCCTGTAAAACTTATCAGTTATATCTGGTTTAAAACAGTCCTTATTGTCCAGATAAAAACTAGCCCTTTGTTCCTCTCTAGGCTTCTTGAAAAAGGCTTGAGGCCTAGTCTGAGAGTTTTGTGCTCCAGGTATATCCTTTCTCTCAAGGCTATGAACTTTTCCTTTATCTTTCAAGTTACTTTGTAAAAGCTTTTAAAAGTACCTTTTTTCTCTTGAAGGTTTCTTCTCCAACCGGAGGGGTAAGCACTTCCTTCCTTGGCTGCAGTCCGTGATACTGCCCCTTGAAGTTGTGTATGGCCTTTCTCTAGGCCTGCTCTCCCAGTAGCTTCCTTTCCTTTAGCTCTGCTGGGTTTGTCAGTGACCTCACCTCGGTCTCTGAGTCTGGCCTCTGGAGCTTCCCTTGGCACTGCCTCCTGTTCTCCACATGAAGGTCTCTGCCAAGCTCCTTGCCTCCTCCTGTGCTTCTCCTCTGGGTTCTTCCCTTCGGGGTTTCTCTGTTGCCTTTCTGGCTCTCTTGACTGCCTTCCTGGCACCTTTGCCTCTCTTGGCTCTCTCCCTCTTGGCTCTCTCCCTCTTGGCTCTCCCTCTTGCAGTGCTCTGTTCCTACTTAAATCCAGAGCAGCTGCTTCTGAGTCCTGCCCATAGAGGTGTGGTTCTTCCACTTTCAGGTTTGTTCTCCTGCTCCCTCTATGTGTCCCTTCTCGTAATTGCAGGCAAATCCTGTTTTTTTCAAGATTTAAAAGTTTCCTTTCTTGCATCAGAGGGCTTGCGGTATCACACGTCTTACCGTCCCATTTCACTGCTCAACTTTGATGTTAAACTTTTGGCCAAGATTTTGGCGGATCGCCTGGCGGGGGTGTTAGGTAAGCTAGTTCATGAATCGCAGGTCGGCTTTGTCAAGCAGCGTCATGCAGTCCGTAACCTCCGTAAAATCCTCTCCTCGTTGGAATGGGTGAACCATCGACGGATCCCCTCGTTGTTAGTAAGCTTCGACGCTGAGAAAGCTTTCGACAGGGTAGATTGGCAATACCTCAATTACTTACTCCCGTGTTATGGCTTGGGACCTGCCTTTTGTAAGATGGTTCGTAGTTTGTATGCGGATCCGACGGCAGCCATTTATTGTAACGGGGTCTTATCTGATCCTTTTCCTTTGTACCGGGGTACCCGACAGGGTTGCCCCCTGTCTCCCTTACTTTTTGTGCTCTCCCTGGATCCTTTTGTAAGGAGCGTAGAGCAATCCCGGGAGATCAAGGGCATCCGCATGGGATCCCACGAGTTCAAACTATCGGCCTTCGCGGACGATTTGTTGGTACATTTGTCTTCCCCTCAGGCCTCTCTTTCATCCTTGCTGCAGGACTTTCACCATTTTGGACGCTTTGCGGGTTTAGCTATCAATATGGAAAAATCTGAGGCTCTTGATGTATTGGGCCTCTTGAAGGCCGGTTGGCAGGGGGTGTTTCCTCTTCGATGGGCTGAGGAATATTTCACGTATTTAGGCATTCGGCTAACGTGCCAACCGACTCGGTTGTATCGCTGTAACTTCGAATGGACTCTGAGTAGATTGCGGGAGCAGTTCCTGTCCTGGAGATCACTCCCCTTATCCCTGTCAGGGAAGATCGCGGTGATTAAGATGGTTATTCTGCCAAGGATACTCTACTGGATGCAAACTCTGCCGGTTTGGCTACAGCGGAGAGACCTCCGGAGGATTGAGAGGGTGATCCGGGGGTTCTTGTGGAATGGTAAGAAAGCGCGGATTCCTTTTGGTCGGCTGGTGGGAAAATGGGAGCAGGGAGGGATGGGTCTCCCGGATATAGAAGCTTATGCCCTTGCGTGTCAGTCGTGCCACTTGGGCGACTGGTTGGGGGGCACGTAAGTGTATACACCGGTGGCCTTGGAGGAGGCGCTGGCGGCCCCAAATTCGTTGTTGGCCTTACTGCATCTGGACAATCGGTTGTGCTGGGGCAAGGTAGAAGATAGTGTGCTTTTGGGTTCGGCTCGGCGGACCTGGCGGCGGTTGAATGGCTACTGGGGGGGGAATTGGAGAGTCTCTAGTTGGCTACCGCTGAAGGGCAATGCGCAGTTCACTCCGGGGACTGACACGGATGTGTTCTCGGTATGGGCTCGGCAGGGTATCTGTAATGTGGGCCATGTGGTCGACCTCTCAGGGAAATGTAAACAATTCCAGTTTCTACGTGAGGAATATGAGTTGCTGTCCGGACACTATTTCGCCTACCTGCAGCTATCTCACTATGTACATTCTTTGCCGGCTGCGGATCTTCGGGCGGAGCGATCCGCGCGAATTATCGAGTTCTTTGGGCTGGGGGAGGAGGAACCGCCTTCCATTCGTGGGCTGCGGAATAGGGTGGCCCCCTTTCGGCTGGTAGCTGATTACCGCTCGGTGGAGCGTGCCTGGGAGGAGGAAATGGGCTGTGCGGTCCCTCCTGGTACGGTATTGGCGGCTTTAAAACATATTGCTGAACTGGCGGTGGGGGTCCGCTGGAGGGAGATACAATTCAAATGCATCACTAGGGTGCATTTTTCACCCTGGCGGGCCTTCCGTAGCCATCTTACCACCGACGGGAGCTGTCCGCGCTGCTCCGAACCCCTCGCCACACTGTTCCATATGTGGTGGGGGTGCCGCCTTATAAGGCCTTACTGGGAAAAAATTTGTGCCTTTCTGGTACAACTGTTGGGGCGGCGGGTGTGGTGGGATGGGTCGTTAGTGGTTTTGGATCGACTGCGCCCCACCCAGCCCAAAGGGAAATGGGAGCGTTTGCTGGTGCGTAAAGCCTGTCTGGTGGGTAAAGGTCCTCTTCTGCGTGGATGGCGGGACCCGCATCCGCCCTCCTACTGGGCATGGCGGAATGCTTTCCATCAACTGATGCTCTGGGATTGTCGCCGCGCTCGTGGCAGTGTGCGACGGTGGCCGGCCTTTCAAAGGCTCTGGGACCCCTACATCCAAGTGTTGAGCCCTGGTGTACGAAATGAGATCTTGCAAATGGGTTGTTAGATCCCCTGACATTGGTTCTTATATGGGTCTGGAGGGTGACTGTATGGGGGGGGGGAGGGGGCGCGGGAGCAGCTCTGGGAATTTAAAGCTAAACTTACACCTGGCTGTTACTTGTTTCTCTGCAGAGGGGATCAGAATCCACCCCTCTCGGAGCTTGTTGTTGTTGTTATTTGTTTGAGTGCTGGTGTTTATAAATAAAGAATATAAAAAAAAAAAAACTTCTCGACAAGATACGTTTCAGTGGATACTGGTTCCACACTTATTTTCATTAATATGCTGTGTCTGCATTTAGGGGAAAGATTTCCTGAAAATGAAATTGAGGAATGTCTGCTTTTGACTTGACAGCAATAGCACAGTGTGATTATGAATTTGGAATTGAAAACGTCCGATCACTCTGCTTAAAGTACAAACAATTTCTTATGGAGGAACATATTGTTATTCAGCAATACAAGGACTTCAAGTTCTTAGTCGCAGAAAAAATTAAAAGCAAACTGATAAACAGTTTTCCGGATATGGTGACTTTGGCATTTCAGAATGCTCACTTTGCAGATTTAGCGAAATTGATGGATATTGGTGGAACATTTTTGGCTTCTAGTGCAGATTGTGAGAGTAGTTTCAGCTTGATGAATAGTTTAAAAACCAAAATAAGGAATCGCTTACAGTTAGAACATTTGGAAATGCTGATGCGTGTTAAGAGTCATCTTCAAGATGGCGGATCGGTAGACCTTGATAAAATTTATTCAGACTGGTTAAATTTGAAAGATCGAAGAGAAAAATTTTGAGAATGAACTGTTAATAGTAAGCTCATTCTCTTCCATACATAAATTATTTACATGAAATAATGACTTTCAATAAAAATTAACTGAAATAATACCACATTTCTGATTGTAATTACTAGAAATTTTCCGCTTCATTTAGTAATCGTCTATTTTCATTTAATTTGATTAAAATCAATGTGGTATACATACTGTATTCTGACGTGTAGTCAAATTTTAAAGTATATAACTCCGAGTATCGTTATGTGGCACACAAAACTTTAACCGTCCTTCAAAAGCTGCACAGCTGATATTTTATGCACACACAGCCTACAGAAAATTAGAGGGAACATTGGGTGGAATGTATTACTAAAGATTTATTTGAATCAGCAAGGAATATTGAACTTTTGAACCATCCCGTATGTGAGAAGTCATGCTGAGCCTGCTGTTTACTAGCCCGGAGACCAAAGGTGTAGGGAATGACTGACCAGAATTGCTTATTAACTCGGAGAGCAAACAAAGGCTGGAGAAGGACTGGTCAGAAATTACTGTTTAGCAAAGGTGTATGGGGTGGAGAATATCTTTAGGGAAAACCTCATGTGAGAAGTCATGCTGTCCAGCTGGGACACATTTGTTGCAGCCTATAAGAAGAGATAGAAAATCCAGAACAGAGAGAGGTGAAGGGATCTCTTCCATGGAGCGAACACGTGCATTGCCTGGAAAATCTCCCGATTGAGAAGTCTCTCTTGCCTGGCTGAATCAGGGACCCATTTAGTCAAAGTGTGGCATGAGATGAAGTTCATAACTCTATCGGTGATGTATCATTCTCCTGTAATTACTTGCTTTCTAGTTATCTTTTCTAACTAATTATAGATAAATAAGTGAATTACTTGCTTTCAAGTTATCTTTCCTTTGTTTTATAAATAAACTGCTTGTCTTTATTACACAGTGCCATTATTTTCGCACCCAGTTCAATTCACAAAACATCGATGTTAAGGGCTGTGATGATGGCAGAAGTTCTGATAATGGTTCTATGTATTGTCCTTGTAATATTGTTATATTGTTTAGCTAATTGTCATATTAAATAGCTTATTAAATACCATGCATGTGTGGCTGTTTGATCTTGAATTTAATATTGTGGCACAGCAATACAGACACTACTGCTATACTTTCATTCACCCCAACCACCAGAGGTCCCTTCAGTATTTCTTTGTCTCCAGCAAATGGTGAATGGAGTTTCTCCTCTCTAGCAAATCTAGTGGAGGAGTAGCCTAGTGCCTAGAAGCCCAAGGGTTCAATTCCCACTATCACTCCTGACCTTGGGCAAGTCACTTTACCCTCCATTGCCTTGGAAGAAAAGGCCTGGCAATCTACATCCAATAATACATTGCCAAGAAAATCCAGAAGCAGCTGAGTTGCTAGGAGTCAGGACTGACTTGTTGGCACTAAAAAAAAAAAAAAGCAAATCTGAAGATTGAAAGGAAGAGATTAATTAAACACTCATGAACAACCACTTTGAGTAAAGAAAGGTGACTCTCTTACTTGGAGCACAACATGGGAGGCTCCACTAGAGTGTGTTCTTTTTGGTAGCCATAGGAGGATGGAAAATTGGTTCAGTTCCATGCGGTTATGATTTGAAAGAGTGCAGCAGCCTCACACAACCTCAGTGTCCCCTCCCTTCTCTGTCCCTCCTGCTCTCTCCCAAAGATCGCAGAAGGCTCTTGGAGGGATCTGCCTTCCAGCCAACTTAAATGCAGTGCTGCAAAGCCAACACTGAAACAGTTTCAGGGGAGTAGAGCTGAGCCTTGTGTCACAAGGTGGACCTATCGGAGCCTGAGAAAATGGAAATCAGCAGCAGTGATCAGGGAAGAGATGACAGGATAAACAAAAAACTGTCAGATGGTTGCTATAGACAACCTAGGCACACGTGGGTAAGGGCTGAGAAGACACACCCAGATAGCAAGCAAAGGGAGTTTGTTTTGCCTGATAGGAATCACCTGGGTAGAGGTGGAGCCCAGAAACACAGAGATATAATACGCTCCCAAATAGTTAGAGAGGGAGAGGAGGTGAACCAGCAAGTCTCGCAGCAAGGGAGACAACGGTCAGCGCAGCAGAAGCTGGGAAAAGTATGGAAGTGGAATGAAAGAGAGTCTGAATTACTGGGACAGTATGCAAGCCCACACGAAGGTCTGAGTGAGTCTCAAACCCAGAGTGAAACATTTGGAAGGCAGAAGCCAGATATTGAATGCATGTGTGAAGAGCACGAGAGACGTGGAAGAGTTGCAGTACAAGGTAACAAAGCCAGAAGTGTTGATAGTGGCTGTTTTCTACCCGAGTGGGTAAAACCCTGCAGCAATAGAAAAAGCCACCCAGAAATAAGCTTTAGAAATAATCCCTTCCCTTGTGCTAGAAAACCCAGGAGAAGAGAAGCTCACTTACTTGGAGAAGCTGGGGATTCCAGTATCAGCTTTAAACTCCCAGAGTTTGAGCAACCTCCGTATAGAGCAGTGTAATCCAGGGCAGCTGTGAGGCAAAGGCTAGACCCGAGCACGCTCAGAGTATACCGTAATCACTCTAACAGCAGAGCCAGGGAAGTTCCCGAATGTCCTTATGCTTACCAGCAGGGGCTGAGCTCTCATAAGCCTCATGCAAAGCTATATGGTAGTTCCCAGGGAGGCTTTGAGTCAGAAGGACAGCATAACTTCCTGCTTGACGAGGAAAACCTACATTATCCTTTTGAAACAGCTGACCTTGAAAACGTGAGTGTTAATGAACCAGAATCTATGGAATATGAGAATGCAGAGTTAGCAACAGTTCCTGAGCCCATGGAATGCTCAGTCTCGGTAATTGACCCAGAGTTTTCCTTAAGGTGAAAAGGGTTGAAGATAACCTGAGTAAGAGTCACAAGTTGTGGGCTGGAAAACGTGTCTCACAGAAAACCATGTGAATGAGCTGTGCTGTGGCAGCAAAAAGGAAAGCTTGTGAAAAACATTGAGAATGTTTGATTCTTTTCTTTTTGCATTTAAGCTGAAGTAAGCTATTTTTGTTTAACCTTTCTGATTTCTGTTATATGCCAGAAGTGGTTTATTTGCTTTGTTTTGCCAAGGAGAAAATACCTCACGGACGGGGAATAAAACCCTGAGTTTGGAACTCAAGTGTCTTTTGTGGTTTATTTATTTATTTATTTATTTATTTAACATGTTTTGTATCCCGCCTTTTCCTTCAATCAAAGCGGTTAATACAGCACAAAGTTAAACAAAGGTGAGGGAAACATACATTGCATTATCATTACATCACAACAAAACACTAGGAGTACAAACAGGGAACACAGTACATAACTTACATTACATTACCTTACATTAACTACAAACAGCATATCGCTGAACAGAATGAGCATATAGCAGCAGATAGTGGGTCTCGCACGGTCCACCGCCTAAGGGCCACGCCAAAGGGCCCTCTTGCGAGGCCCTCAGGCGCGGGCCCGCAAGGCACGGGCGTGCCATTGCTGAAGGGATTTTAAATGATTTGAAAAGTGCTCAGATTGGCTGCAGTTTTCTCTCACACACAGTTCCCAACTAAGTAGGCACAGCTGATTCTCACTCACTGCTCACAGGATCGTTGGAGCCTTTGCTGAAGGGATTCTAAATGATTTGAAAAGTGCTCAGATTGGCTGCAGTTTTCTCTCACACACAGTTCCCAACTAAGTAGGCACAGCTGATTCTCACTCACTGCTCACAGGATCGTTGGAGCCTTTGCTGAAGGGATTCTAAATGATTTGAAAAGTGCTCAGATTGGCTGCAGTTTTCTCTCACACACAGTTCCCAACTAAGTAGGCACAGCTGATTCTCACTCACTGCTCACAGGATCGTTGGAGCCTTTGCTGAAGGGATTCTAAATGATTTGAAAAGTGCTCAGATTGGCTGCAGTTTTCTCTCACACACAGTTCCCAACTACCACCCTCAGGAGAGTCCTCAGGCAGTACCAAGGCCTCACCGGTAGGGCACCTGGGGGTGCGACACTTGTCATTGTCCTTGTTGGGGCTACCTATTCAGTCTTCTTGGGATGCAATTCTGGGTGGACTGATTGTGGCCAATGGCACGGTGTGGGGGTTTCTCGCTGTTTTCTGCATACTTTAGTAATGTTTTACCTATTGTGCACCTGGTGATTGTGTAGTCCTAATGTGCTTTCTGCCCAAGCTGCTCTAACATGCAGTTCTTCCCTAGTGCGTTAATGCATGTAACATAACACGGTTAGCGAGCGCTTGCGGGCCAATGCAGCCATAGTATGTACTCTTGCGATACTTGCCCTAACTCTCTATTGTTTTCTTACAGGAAATGTTGTTTGACTTACAGCAAATGAGGTGTCTCATCCCCAGATTCTGGACTCTGCTTTTCCTGCAAGGCAGCTTCTGAATCACCCCTGGGGGGCCTGCTTTCCCCCTCTCAGCCAGGGGATGCAGTTAGTCCAACCTTGCCTGCCTCAGGGCAGGAGGTGATGGATGGCGCTAATGGTAAGGAAAGTCAGCCGGCCAGAAGATTCGGTGACCGTGCTGTAAGCCGCTCATCATCTTCTGGGGGACTGTGATGACTGTGCTCCTTGGTGTTGGGAAGGACCAAAAAAAATCAGGTGACACAGGACACCGTGGGAAATCATAAAAGAGGTCTGTCCCTAAGACACTGCAATAAAGTCTTTAACAATTTCCCAGTGTCCTGTGTCACTTGCTCTTTTTTGGTCCTTACTGTTCTGTGGGTTTTGGGTGTTCCTCTGTGCTGTTTTTGCCTTCGTGTTGGGACGTCATGTCCAACAGGACAACTTCCGGATTCTGGATTGTCCTCCCTGTAATTCTTTTCCTTTTTGCAACAGGTCTGGTTCTTCTGGCCTGGAAATTCAGACCCTGCAATCTCTGAATGCCGTGGGCACAGTCTGGTGCAAGGCAGGATGAAAGTTGAAGCCCTGTTTGGTTACCTTTGGCTAAGCGTCCCCAGCGAGAGGCACCCCATGGAGATGGGGAACAGCTGGGAGCAATCAGAGATGTTGATTATGACCCGGATTCAGATGGCTCGGTATTGGACTCTGATATGGATGAAGAATTGCTCTCACCTTCAGAAGTTTATGCAGAGATTGGCGTGATCCACCTATTTCGAAAGGAAGAGCTGGCAGCATTGATTGCCAGGGTCTCAACCACCTTGAACTTGACAGATGGTTCCAGCATGGGACAGGAGCCAAAGGTACACCTGCTCTTCAAGAGGTACAAAAATCCACTACCGTCTTCCTGTTCCCAGATATAATCCGGTCAGAGTGGGACTCTCCTAACTCTCTACATAGAGGGTTAAGGGTGTATAAGAAAATCTGTGCTCTCCTGGAGGAGGAGGAGTGCATCGAGTGGTGTGGCATCCCAAGGTGGATGCACAGGTCACATTGGTTACCAGACAGACCACTATTCCTGTAGAAGGTGAGTCGGCCTTAAAGGTTTTTCTGGACCATAAGGTGGATTCCTTGCTAAGAAGCCAGTTTGACATGGTGGCAGCTGTTCTGCAGCTGGCAATATGTACCAGCTTGACATCTCGAGCCCTGCTCCAGTGGATTCACTCTTTTCTGCCAGATGATACTACCCCTCTTTTGGAGTGGGCTACGGCCTTTCTTTCTGATGCCATGTATGATCTGGTACATTTGGCGGTCAGGGAAGGTGCCCTGATTATGGTGTTACAGCGCTGGATTTAGTTCAGGCACTGGGCAGTGGACACATCCTCCACAGCCCAGTTGAGCCAACTGGCCTTTAAGGGAACCCTTCTGTTTGGAGCTGATTTGGAGAAGCTGGTGAAGGATTTGGATGAGACAAAATCTTACCGCCTTCCAAAAACAGGTCCAAGGGGTCTGTGAAGTGGGCTGGTGCTCTCGATATTACCGACCTGGAAAACCTTTTTCTCTTCTTCTAGGCCTCAGGCTTGTTCTCAGTCCTTTTGTGACGCATGTGGGCTCTGGGTTCCCTGTAGAGGAGGACCCTCCCAGGCTGCGCAATGAAATTTTGTTGTCCCATTCCCTGGTTCCTCTGGTTGAAGGCAGGCTTTGCCTTTTCTTTAAAAATGGGCCTGGGATACCAAGAATCACTGGGTGCCAGACACCATTCAGTTCGGATATGTCCTGGAATACAAAGAGCCGATTTTGGATGCTATTGTCATTTACCCTTGTGGGTCTGCGATCAAAAGTGCCACTGTGCAGACCACCTTGGACAAGTTGTTGTACCTAAAGGCGGTGGTGCCCATCCCCTTGGACAAGCAGGCAAGAGCAGATAATACATCTATTTTGTGGTGCCAAAAAAGGACAGTTCCTTCCAGCCCATTCTGGACCTCAAGAGGGTCAACAAGCACTTGTCCGTCCTGCACTTCTGGATGGAAATTTTGCACTTTGTGATTCAAGCACTGCGCCGAGGGGAGTTCTTGGCTTCTCTGGATCTGGTCGAGGCGTATTTTCATATCCTGATCTGGGCGGATCAGCAGAAGTATCTACATTTTGCCCTGCTTGGCTCTCGCTGTCAGTTCGTCCTCCTCCCTTTTGGGCTATCCACCACCCCAAAGATGTTCTGCAAGGTCATGGTGTTGGCCGCTGCAGTGCCAAGGAATCTGTATCCATCCCTGTCTGGACAACTGGCTCATCAGATCCTGTTCCCTTTCAGAAGCGTCTCGAGTGGTGTCCCGAGTGGTGTCTTTTTTAGAAAGCCTTGGCTGGGTAATCAATCAGGGAACAAGCTAGCTGTTGCTTTCCCAGTCCCTGGATTTCTGGGAGCATATTTTTACACTTGAGTGGGCAGAGTTTTCCTGCCAGAGAAGAAAGTCAAAAGACTGTTGGATTGCCTGGCACTGTTCTGTGCATAGTAGGCTCCCAGAGTCTGGGATTATCTTCAGCTCCTTGGATGGATGACAGAGACCAGAGGTAGTGCCGTGGACACATGCTCAAATGTGACCTCTCCAGCAGTCCTTGTTGCCTCAATGGTTCCTGAGTTCTCAGTAGTTCGAGCATAGGCTTCTGCTCCCATTGATAGTGAAGGCCAGCCTGCCGTGGTGGTGGCAGCCCTGTCATCTGAGGAAGGACGTACCGCTGGACGATTTCTCCTGGGTTCTGCTGATGACTGATGCCAGTCTCTTGGACTAGAGAGCCCATTGCCAAGACCATATAGCCCAGGGCCATTGGAATCGTGGGGCAGTGGTGTGGCCCATCAACTGCCTCGAAGTGAGGGCCATCAGGTTGGCTTCCCTGCCAGGGGCGGCTCAAGGCAATTTGCTGCCTGAGGCGAAGGATGAGATGGTGCCCACCCCTCCCCCCACCATAGAGGGGGGAGGGGCTTTCTCAAAACTCCATTCAGGGACTGAACCAAACCAAAAAGCCAACTAGATTATATGGAGGAAATGCAAGATGTTTGCACATCAAGAAACTAAAAGAGAGCGAGAACCACAGCACGGTTTATAAAACTAAGTTATAACTCATTTTTATTTTATTGTTATAAACCGTGTTATGGTTCTTGCTTTTTCTTTTTGAACATATATTTTGCATCCACAGAACCCCCTTCAATAGTGGGTGCAGAGCAGAATAGGACATTCACTCACATAATTCAATATCTTAAAAAAAGAAAATCTGATTCTAATCATTTCACTAACAACAAACATTTTCCAGTTCCCAGCATATTGTGAACTAATACAAAACCCTACAACAAAGTCACTGAGTATCTATAGAGCAAATCTACCATACCATACCGTATCAGCACCAATTTCCAAACTCACATAAGAAGCCCATTCAAAGAAAAGCATCGCTAAATACTACTTTCCCAAAATTATACTTTACTGCAGAGTGAGGTGAGAGAAAGAACTCTCACACACAGGCATCTGCATTGTCAGCAGAAACGAACATAATAACTCAGCGCAAGTAGCATGAGTGCAACTAATGCTACCTCAGTGTGTGGCCTTATTTGCACCGGCAGCTGTTTTACCACGCTGAAATGCGGTAACTGCAGGGGGATGTAACTGCCTCCCTGCAGTTAGCCTATGGCCCTGCATAATCAAACTCTGGAATTAGTTACCAGAGGATGCAGTGAAAGGTGTCGGGATTTAAAGGTTTGGACAAGTTCCGGGAGGAAAGGTCCATAAACTATTATTAAAGAGGACTTGGGAAATCCACTGCTTGCCCTGGGACAAGTATTGTGGAACCTGTGTGCCTTTTTGGGAACCTGCCAGGTACTTGTGACCTGGATTGGCCTCTGTTGGAAACAGGATACTAGGCTTGATGGACCTTAGTCTGACCCAGTATGGTATTTCTTATGTTCATGCTACCGTGCAGAGCCTAGGAAACATGCTGCTGAATATGCCAAACAAAAGGGGCTCAACAGCATCCTTGCAGCATCTCCCACTTCCACAAAAACAACATAACCAACAGAATGCAGCAGGTCCAATTCAACAATGACAAGGCAGCCCCCTTCCCACAAACTCAAGGCATTCCGCAAGGCTCCGCCCTCTCCTCCCTCCTATTCAACTTATACCTACAACCTGTATGCAAGATTTTCCAGGAACACAAGATCAACTACCATATATACGCAGATGACCTAATGCTATATACACAACTCGACGTAAATAACCCAAACCTCAACAAACTTGAAAAATGCCTACTTGAGCTACAAACCTGGCTGCAACGAAATAACATGTCCATAAATCACAAAAAAACAGAAGCAATGTGTATCTCCAGGAAACCGGGCTTCAAGCCCCCAACAACGGTCACCATGAACAATAACATTTACAACATCAAGACTGAGATAAAATATCTAGGAGTGATGCTTGACAACAACCTATATATGGACAAACACCTTCAAAATACCAATCGGGCCATCTTCCACAAATTAAGAGTCTTGCAGCCCTTACGTAACATCCTCGATCATGCCAACTTCAGGTCAGTCACACAAGCACTCATCATCCACATCTAGACTATTGCAATGCCATACTGCAAGGCTTGCCAAAGAAAACTATAAATATTCTGCAATTGGCACAAAATGTTGCTGCCAGAATCATTATGCAAAAAGGCCTCTCTGAGCACATTACACCTGTACTAATTGAGCTACATTGGCTCCCCATTGCGGCCCGCATTCAATACAAAATGTTAGTCACTATTTATTTAGCTGTATTTATATCCCGCTTTTCACTGGGTCAAAGCGGTCAATTGGGAGATACATTTAACACGAGGGGATATGACACACATACGCTAATACTTACAGGGAACATTGGCAATGGAGGGTTAAGTGGCTTGCCCAAGACCACAAGGAGTGCCTATAGGACTAGAAATCCCAGTCCCTCCGGCCTGAGATTGCTGTCCCCAGGTGGGACTTGAACCCCTGGCCCTCCGGCCTGAAGTACCTTGTCCTAACCACTAGGCCACTCCTCCCCTCACTGTAGTCACTACATTCAAACTCATTCATAACTTAGTACCCTCACACCTCAACAGCCTAATCACCAATCTACCCAACAACAGGAGTAGAAGAATAGTAAACCTCAATACCCTCTGTCTCCCAAAGTGCATCAGAAATGTTAATGCATGTACAAGTAAAAGAGCATTCTCACTTATAGCTCCACTACTATGGAACCGGCTGCCATGCGAACTGCGTGCAAACTGTGACTTGAAAGACTTCAGAAAAAAACTTAAGACGCACCTCTTCCAATCGCATTACAATGTAACCTAGACACTGTACCCCACTACCACTGTATCCCACTACCAATTGTCTACCATGCGTGGGAAAGCCACTGTACCCCATGTAACCTCACAACGAGAAATGCATTCAGTTTATGTGTAAATATGTACATAATATATCCTGTGTGAAGTGTTTCCCATCGATCAACTGTAATCTGTAACCCTATGTTTGCTGTGTACTATCTCTCTCTCCCAATCACAATGTATATCCTTCTAATTCCTGGCCGGTACAGCCACCCTTACCATGTATAGCAACCGCTGCTGATCGCTGGAAGCAGCAGGATACAAATGTACGCTAAATAAAATAAATAAATAAAGAATGACTTGGCACCCTGACACAGCACTTCCCACGCTCTGAAAAACAAGATTTTCTGACCCCAACACAACACCTCCCACGCCAACATAAACACCAAGAAGGAGTTAGCAACCCCACCATAACTCCTGAAACTGCACACTGGACCAGCATGGTATTAATGTAAATAGATATTCTGTAAAAAACAAAGGACATGCAAGATGCTTGCACACAAAAGAACTAAAAGAAAAAGAACCACAGCACAGTTTATAAGACCAGATTATAACTCATTTTATTCTGTTATAAACTGCGCTATGGTTCTCACTTTTTCTTTTTGAATATATATTCTGCATCCACAGAAACCTCTCCCTCGACAATGGATGCAGAGCAGAAGTAGGACATTCACCCGCAGAACTAAATTTATTTTTAAAAAAATCAGGTTCTGGTCATCTCACTAACAAACAACATTCTCCAGGACCAGGCATATTGTAAACTAATATAAAACCCTATAGACATCACCTGAGATTTACAAGGCCAAATCTACCATACCATACCAGCATAAACTTCCAAAACTCATACAAGGATCCGTGGAATAGTCTCCCAGTGGAGGTGGTAGAGATGAGGATAGTAACTGAATTCAAAAAAGCATGGGACAAACACAGAGGATCTTTAAAGGTAAAAAGGGGACTGTTGTAGTTGTTATAGAAGGACAGACTAGATAGGCCATGTGGTCTTTTTCTGTCGTCATATTACTATGTTTAAGGGACCTACCCAGAAAAACAGCAGCACTATAAATACTGCAGCAGGCCCTAGAACATCCATACACCTATTTGAAAAGCTGAACAAGTCGAATTACTACAATACAGTATAGATCACTATGTACAAACTCCATGTTAACAGAACATCTGGCCTCAGTCACACACTCAGAACACAGACCCTTACCAAGTACAGAATACGTGACTACAACCTAAAGTAAAAATAAAAATATGTAGACAAAAATTAAACTGAAACCCTGAGAAGCCAGACTCCGCATGCAGTGCAACATCAGATAAATAAGAGATGCAGTTCTCTATACTGTGTAAAATATAAAGATAGCACAAAGTCCAATCACTAAAATGAAAATAAAATTATTTTTTCTACCTTTGTTGTCTGACAATTTTATTCTCTGATCATGCTGGTCCCAATCTGAGGCTTCTGCTTTCCTGTCTTTTCAGCTCTCTTTCTATGGTCCATCTGCCATTTCATATCTCTTCTTTTGTTTTCTTCACTTCCTTCCATCAGCTTATTTCCAGTCCCATTAACCCTCCCCAGTATCAGCCCCCTTTCCAGTCCTCCCCTCCCATTACCTTCCAGTGTCAACTGCTTTGCATTCCCAGGACTGCCTCTGGTGTTCATTCCCTTCCAGTTCCCTTCCAGTTCCACTCTTTCCCCAATGTCCAGCCCCTTCTAGTCCAAATACCATCACAGGTATCAGCTCATTTCCACTCCAAGTACCACCCCCCATCAGCTCCCTTCCAGTCATCCTACCTTCTGTCCATCCCCCTTCCAGTGCCATCCCCACATGTCAGCTCCCTTCCAGCCTCTTCCCCATTATCCAGCCACCTACCAGTCCCATCCCCAAGTGTCAGCTCCCTTCCAGTCCCCCTTCAATACCATCCCCAGGTGTCTACTCCCTTCCAGCCCCCTCCCCCCCATGCAAGCTCCTTCCTGCCCCCATTTTCCCCCCAAGTCAGCTCCCTTCTCGCCCCCACCTCCCCCTCCTGTGTCAGCTCCTTTCCTGTCCCCTTCTTCCTCTTCCAGTCCCATTCTCCCATCCCCCTGCATCAGCCCATTTGTAGACAGGAAATGCCTCATTTACCCATAGCGCCGCCAGGCTCAACTTTAACAGAGCTGTTGGAAAGAAGGGAAACACTGTTCCTTCTTGCAGCTTTGCAAAGATTAGCCAGGGCGCCGGCCAGCAATTGCAGGGCTCTTCCAGGGCAGGGGGGGGGGGGAGGGCACATGAAGTAGGGTGATTGATTCTGCTGCTGCCGAGAAGCAGTGGTAGCAGCTTGTCCAGCCTTTTTTTTTTTAATTTTGAAGGTCAAGTGAGGCGGCCTTTTGGGAGGGGCATTTTTTGCCATCCCCAAAAGTTGCCATCTGCCCTCCTCTAAGAAGCGGTGCCAGGGGAAGGATAAGGATCTTCGCCTGGTGGATGTCCAGAGGGCACTCCTCATTGTTTTCCATTCTTTCAAACTGATGACTGGCTAGTGACTCTGGATCTCCAGGATACCTATACTCACATTCCCATGCTTGCATATCACATTCCCATGTATCCATATCTTCAAGGGTGTTCATAGAATGTGTGGCAGTCATAGCAGCATACCTGCACCTGCAGGGGATATGCTCTTTTCCATACCTGGACGATTGGCTTTTAACAGCCCCAACAAGAGAGCTTGCCCTCCATGACTAGCACATCACCATAGAAATGATAACCCAATGGGCTTCCTCAGAAATTACAAGAAGTCTTCCCTCACTCCCTTTCAAGAGGCAGACCTCTTCAACCACAATTACTCTGCCATTTGCTCAGATATAGCAGATCCAAGAACTGGTTCAGAAAACATAGGAAAAAACAACCATTTCCACCAGCCATGTATTACATCTACTGGGATACATGGCAACGCCAGTACATGTCCTTCCTTATACCCGCCTCTACATAAGGGATCTTCAATGGCAGCCAAGGTTCCAGTGGTCACAGTTCCAGCAGCCTCTCTCACAGTGTATATAGATACTGCCAGGCATATTTACCACTTTAGAATGGTGGACCATTTCAAGCAACCTCAACTGAACAAAGTTTTTACATCTGCCTCAAGCATCAAAGGTACTTACGATGGATGCCTTCACTCTGGGTTAGGGAGCCCATACAGAAAACCTCTCCACTCAAGGTTGTTGGTCCCAACAAGAGAGGAATTATCATATCAACCTTGTTGAGCTGAGAATAGTTTGATATGCCATCATTGCTTTCGCTGCACATTTCAAGAATTCGGTGCTGCAAGTTTGTACCGACAATCACATTACAATGTTCTATATCATTAAGCAAGGCAGGATGGGCTTCCTTCAAATATGCCGAGCTCATTGACTTTGACACGTCATTCTTGATCAACACTCATCTTGTAACACAATATCTTCCGAGAGTAATGAATTTGATGGCAGATCACCTTAATCGGCAACTCCAACCACACAAGTGATTTCTGTCCTTCCATATCAACAACTACAACAGTCCCCCTTTTTCCTTTAGAGATCCTCTGTGTTTGTCACATGCTTTTTTTAATTCAGATACTGTCCTTATCTCTACCACCTCCTCTGGGAGACTATTCTACAGATCCACCATTCTTTCCATAAAGAAATATTTCTGCATATCACTCCTGAATCTATCCCCTTTCACCCTCATCCCATGTCCCCTCGTAGCAGAACTTGCTTTCAATCGAAAGAGGCTCTCCCCACGTGCATTTATGCCACGGAGGTATTTAAACGTCTCAATCATATCACCTCTATCCCGTCTTTCCTCTAAGGTGTACATATTAAGATCCTTAAGTCTGTTCTCATATGCTTTATAATGAAGACCACTAACCATTTTAGTAGCCACACTCTGTATTATTTATTTTATTTATTTACATTCTCTTATATACTGTGCTATTCTGCATCAGTGCGGTTTACATTGAACAAACTGAAATTACATTGAACAGGGCATTATAACGTGGAGATAATTATTTTACAGGGAACATGGGCTATGGGGGGTTAAGTGGCTTGCCCAAGACCACAAGGAGCACCTGTGGGACTAGAAACCCCAGTCCTTCCGGCCCAAGGTTGCTGTCCTCTAGTGGGATTTGAACCCCTGACCTTCCAGCCTGAAGTACCTTTCCCCAACCACTAGGCCACTCCTCCACTCCATCCTATTTATATCCTTTTGAAGGTGCGGTCTCCAGAATTGCACACAATACTCCAAATGAGGTCGCATAAAAGACTTATACAGAGCCACTATCACCTCCTTTTTTCGGCTAGCCATTCCTCTCCGTATACACCCAAGCATCCTTCTAGCTTTTGCTATTGCCTTTTCTACTGTTTAGCCACTTTAAGATCATCAGACACAACCACACCTAGGTCCCGCTCTTCTTTAGTGGACAAAAGTACTTCACCCCTATACTATATTGCTCCCTTGGATTGCTGCAGCCCAAATGCATGACCTTGCATTTTTTAACATTAAATCCCTGCTGCCAAATTCTAGACCATTCTTCAAGCTTAGCTAGATCCCTCTTCATATTATCTACACCTTCCTGGGTGTCTTCTCTATTACAGATTTTGGTATCATTCGCAAAGAGGCAAACCTTACCCGACAGCCCTTCCACTGTATCACTAACAAAGATGTTAAAAAGAATCGGACCAAGGACAATCCCTGGGGCACACCACTGGTAACGTCTTTCTCCTCGGAGTGAGCTCCATTTACCTGTACTCTTTGTTGCCTCCCACTCAGCCAATTTCTAACCCAAGCAGTAACTTTAGGGTCCATCCCTAGAGTGCTCAGTTTGTTTACAAGTTACTTGTGAGGAACAGTGTCGAAGACTTTATTGAAATCTAAATACACCACATCTAGGGCTCTCCCTCGGTCCAACTCCCTGGTCACCCAGTCAAAGAAATCAATCAGATTTGTCTGACAAGACCTGCCTCTGGTGAATCCATGCTGCCTCAGATCCTGTAATCTGCTGGACTCCAGAAACCTCACTATTTTCTCTTTCAGCAGCGTTTCCAATAATTTACTCACCACCGAAATTAAACTAACCGATGTGTAGTTTTCAACCACATCCTTACTTCCGCTTTTGTGTAAAGGCACCACATGAGCCGCTCTCCACTCCTTTGGCACCACTCCCGACTCCAACGAGGCATTGAAAAGGTCAGTCAGTGGAACTGCTAGAACGTTCCCAAGTTCCCTCAGTATTCTAAGGTGTATCCCATCCTGTCCCATCGCTTTGTCTACTTTAAGTTTAGCTAGTTTCTCACAAACACAGTCTTCTGAAAATTGTTCAAGATGCCCCTCACCTCCGTTCCTGTTTGTGGGTGTTTTCTGAGGTCCTGTTCCTGGTTCTTCATCTGTGAACACATAACAGAAATATTTGTTAAGCAATGCTGCTTTATCCTCATCAGCTTCTACATATTCCTCCCCTTCACCATTGAGTCTGACAATACCACTTTTGCCCCTCCTCTTCTCACTAACATATATGAAAAATGTTTTATCCTCCCCCCCCCCCCCCATTTTATTGCATTGGCTATTTCCTCCTCTTAAGGAATCTTTGCTTTCCTGACTACTTTGTTAGCTTCTTTTTTTCCAAATATAGATGCATGTCTTCCTCTCTCTGTGATCTCTTGTATTTCATGAAGACCTCCCTCTTTTTCTTTACCTACTTCTTTTGAAAATCATAGCAGTCTCCTTTTCCTTTTACCTTTATTTACCATTTTAACAAAAAGGTTGGTTGCCCTTAAAATATCCCCTTTCAGTTTTGCCCACTGTTTTTCTACATCCCCCAGCTGTTTCCATCCCACTGACTCCCTGAGGTATTGGCCCATCTTGGCAAAGTTAGTTTTCCTAAAGTCTAAGACCCTCACTTTTGAATAGATTCTAACAGCCCTAGTCCTAATACTGAACCACACCATCTGGTGATCACTGGATGCAAAATGATCTCCCACTATAACATCAGAAACACTTTCATCATTGGTAAGCACCAAGTCCAGTATGGCCCCTTCACGTGTGGGGTCTGTTACCAATTGCCTGAATAGTTCTCCCTGTAGAGAATCCAGGATCTTCTTACTTCTAGATGATACTGCAGCAGGAATGTGCCAATCAACATCTGGCATATTGAAATCCCCTATCAGTAGCACTTCCCCATTCCTAGCCATGCTGCGTATGTCTTCAATTAACTCTCTGTCCACCTCTTCCTCTTGTCAGGGAGGTCTGTATATCATGCCAATGCAAATAGATTTCTCTTTCCCTCTTTCTAGTTTAACCCACAGTGCCTCCTCTCTCCCTTTTAAGCTCTGTAATTCCAAAGCTTTAATATTATTTTTTTTACATATAGAATCACTCCTCCTCCCCTTCTTCCTACACTGTCCTTTCTGAATAAAGTATAGCCTGGTATAGTTACAGCCCAGTCATGGTTTTCTGTGAACCATGTTTCTGTAACTGCCACGAAATCCAAGTCAGCCACTCCCACCAAAGCTTCAACATCAGGGATCTTATTTCCCATGCTATGGGTATTTATACACACTGCTTTCCATATGTTACCCCTTTTACCCATTTCCATAAAGGTATTTAATGTTTTACTTACCTGGGGGCTTTCACTTACTTGGGGGCTTTCTTCACCCATCCCCAACAAATCTAGTTTAAAGCCCTCTTCTGTAGATTAGCCAGTCTACTACTGAAGACGTGTCAACCTTTCTTGGACAGATGGATGCCATCTCTACTCTGCAACCCTTGGAACAGCATCCCATTATAATTCCTCTGTATCGTTCCATGGTGCGACCGCACCTTGAATATTGTGTGCAGTTCTGGTCACCATATCTTAAAAAGGATATAGAGTTATTAGGAAAGATACAGAGAAGAGCCATCAAAATGGTAAAGGGGATGGAAGGATACCCCTATGAAGAGAGGCTAGAAAGGTTAGGGCTCGTCAACCTGGAAAAGAGATGGCTGAAGGGAGATATGATAGAGGTCTATAAATTAATGAATGGAGTGGAATGGGTAAACGTAGATCGATTGTTTATGTCATCAGAATATAGAAAGACTAGGGGACATGCAATGAAACTACTAATAAGAGAAAATATTTTTTCATTCAACGTGTAATCAAACTCTGGAATTTGTTACCGGAGGATGCATTAAAAGCTGTTAGTGTAGCTGGGTTTAAAAAAGGTTTGGACAAGTTCCTGGAGGAAAGGTCCATAAACCATTATTAAAAGGGACCTTGGCTATCACTGCTTGACCCAATACAAGCATTGTGGAACCTGTGTCTTTTGGGAAAACTGCTAGGTACTTATGACCTAGATTGGCTGCTGTTGGAAACAGGATACTGGGCTTGATGGACCTTGGTCTGACCCAGTATGGCATATCTTATGTTCTTATGTTCTTAACCTCTACTGCTGCCACTTATTACAGATCTTATTATACAATAAGATAGAAAGATGTCACACCTCAATATCAGCAGACTAGAACTGACAGCATGGAGACTGAAGAAAAAATAATGAATTTTTGCCATTGCCTTATCGGGTAAAACAAGTCCTTCTCTACTCTAGGAAGGCCCCCATGAGATGAGTGTATCACCTCAAGTGGTGCAGATATTGTGGTGTCAAAACAGATCAACTAATCCATTCTCATGTCCAATGGAACATATCCTAGACTACTTGTTAAACCTTTCAGAATCAGGTTTCAGCACCACCTTAGTATTTATTCATCACGCCTAATTAGTGACATATCATGACAAAATTAATAATTGTACAATTACCGAGCATTCTCTCATTCAGAGGTTACCCCTCTTCTCAAATCTCTTCATTGGCTTCCTATCTGTTTCCACATCCAGTTCAAACTTCTCCTGCTGACCTATAAGTGCATTCACTCTGTGGCTCCTCACTACCTTTCCTCTCTTATCTCTCCCTACACCCCTCCTCGGGAACTCTGCTCTTGTGGCAGATTACTTCTATCTGTGCCCTTCTCTTCTATTGCTAACTTCAGACTTCGCTTCTTTCACCTTGCTGCTCCTTATGCCTAGAACAAACTACCTAAGTCTGTATGCCAAGCACCTTCTCTGGCCCTTTTCAAATCTAGGCTAAAAACTCACCTGTTCACTGTCACTTTTGGATCTTGACTCACATAGAAACAAAGAAACATAGAAATATGATGACAGAAAAAGACCACATGGCCTATCTAGTCTGTCCTTCCATATCAACAACTACAACAGTCCTCTTTTTACCTTTAGAGATCCTCTGTGTTGGTCCGATGCTTTTTTAAATTCAGTTACTGTCCTCATCTCTACCACCTCCACTGGGAGACTATTCCATGGATCCACTACTCTTTCCGTAAAGAAATATTTCCGCATATCACTCCGGAATCTATCTCCCTTCACCCTCATCCCATGTCCCCTGTAACCGCCTATAGTGCCCCCAGCCGAAGCATGTAGGGCTTAAGCGACCTGTTATCCTTCTTCAACAGCTGTCTGACCTTTTCCCGAGGCAAAGCCTCTTGGGAAATGTAGTTTCTTTCACTGTCCAATGAAGAGTAGTGTGAGCTCAAAGTGGTTTTAAGCAAACAGGATTTTTTTCCCCTCCTGGTGGATTTCAGCATGGAACAAAGGTAACAAAAACCATATACTTCTGGCAAAGGACAAAATAAAAAGTCTCCAACAGAAATAGCTAAACTTCAGCAGTAATAAACATTTGCTTCCCAGCAATTAGAATAAACAGTTCTGTTTCCCACAGCTCTTTACTTTTTATCTTAACACTTCGGCAGATCTCTGCACTGCTTAAACTCAACGCAGGGAAAATATTTCATCCGATATTATAATCGTACAGTCCATGAATTCTTTAGATATGTTGCCTAGCCCTGGCTCTGTTTCCATTAACTCCTCATGGAAGACAGGTAGAAATGTTTAAAACGTTGTTTCTGGGGCCACACCCTTCCTCTCTGTCTTAGGCTTTATATCATACTCTTGGCACATGTATTGCTGTAAACAATCATCCTCATTACATGTATTAAAACCACAGTCCCAACCCTTTGGTTAAGTAAAATCACACTGATTATTAACAGCCTTATTTGAAACCCAGTCTCTGGGCTTACCTCTTCGTCTGCCTGCAAACGGCTTTCTCTGGGCTTTGGAAACAGCTGTTGATTCAAAACCTGATTTGTGAGCTGAGGGTTGCAACTGCCTTCCTGGCTTTTTCCTCTCCTTGTAATTCCCAGAATACTGCAACCAGCCTGGCCTGCTTTTGCTGTATTCTTCCCTTGAATAAAACTTTAAGCTTGGCTCTGGCTCTGGGCTTTCTCTCTGCCTTACTGAGTGTTCCTCTAGGCTGGCCACGATCTCTCTCCCACGGTTCTGGGCTGGAACCCTACCGGTAGCTCTGCCTTGGCCTGGAACTCGGACTCCTCCCTGGTCCTCCTCTTGGTCTGTTAGCTGGTCTGCTAACTGCCCTCTTTGCTGGCCTCTCACCGGAACCCTCGGTTGGCCTTGTAGCTGACCTCCCAGCTGAGCTTGTCTTGGAGCTTCCTGTGTGGCTCCTAATCAAGACTGTGTTGGAGCTTCCTGTGTGGCTCCTAGTCGAGACTGTATTGGAGCTTCCTGTGTGGCTCCTAGTCGAGACCCTTTTCTTTCTACTGAGGCCTCTTTATGTGTCTGCCCTCTAGGGCAGTTCCTGACTCCTCCTCCTAGCAGGTGCTCTGATTCAGCTCGTGACTCCTGAGCTAACTGGCAGCAAGGGCGTGTTTCTTTCCCCTGTGTCTGGTTTCCCTGGTAACTACTAGCCATGTGCTTTTGTTTACCATCCAGCACTGCTTCTGATTCCTCCTTTTTGGCTCTTTCTAAAGGGCTGGAGGAATCCACCATGTCACAGATCCCCCCCCCTTAAAATATTACGGGCTGCCGGAACCTGTGATGGACAGCACATAATCCTGGAAAGAGCATCTGCATTACTGTGCAATTTGCCCGCCCTATGCTGTACTACAATATTGTAAGCTTGTAAAGCTAAATGCCACCTGGTCAACCTGGCATTGCTGTTCCGCATCTGGTGTAGCTACTTCAATGGCGCATGGTCTGTGACCAAATAAAATTTACGGCCCGTGAGGTAAAATCTCAAAGTCTCCACCGCCCACTTAATCGCGAGACACTCTCGCTCCACCGTGGAGTATTTCTGTTCAACTCTGGATAATTTCCTACTAAGATATGTCACCGGGTGTTCAATCCCTTCAAATACTTGTGACATTATGGCCCCCAACCCAGTCTCCGAAGCATCTGTTTGCACGAGAAAAGGTAAGTCAAAGTTAATCCTCCTAAGCACTGGGGCCCTACATAACTTGTCTTTTAAGGCTACCAACACCCTTTCGACGTCTGGCGTCCACTTAATGGTATTTGGGGCATTCTTTCGAAGCATTTCCGTGAACGGAGCGCTTTCTTCCGCAAATCGCGGAATGAATCTGCGGTAGTACCCTACCAATCCCAAAAATCCTCGCATTTGCCTTTTATTAACGGGACGTGGAAAGTTTTTTACACTTTCTATCTTGCTGGCTAAAGGTTTTACCATTCCTCCTCCCACCATGTGGCCTAAATATTTAACCTCTCTACCGGCGAAAAGACACTTCCCAGGATTTATAGTTAGACCCGCTTTCCTCAGGGCTCGTAGAACTGCCTCTACTCTGGGTAAGTGCTGAGCCCAGGTAGTGCTGTAGATGATGATATCATCCATATAAGCTGTGATAAGGAAGCTTATCATAGCTCAGGTAGGAGCTATAGAAAAGATGATGTGACTCTGAACAAGCAACCTGTCAGTTCTGGTAGAAGCAAGAAAACAGAGTTTTCACATAAAAGACTACCAGTCCCAGAATGCACCAGGTTTCCAGCAGCCATGAGAGGGGCTGAAGTGAGAGAATGTGTGTGCAATCAAGAGAGCTATGAGGTAATCCCTAAGCACTCATCTCAAAGGGCAGGGCTTGATTCAACACAGCTGCGCTGTGTTAGGGAGCAGCACACATTAGGAAAGAATAAGAATAGAGCTTATTCTTCAGATAACAGCTTCAGGGAGAGCTTCAGCAAGGGCTACAAGCTCCAGCCCAGCTTCAGAGAGAGTTGGAAGAACAGCTTCAGCAAAAGCCACGCAGATAGAGAGAGAAGGAAACTCTCTGGAAGGAAGAGAAGGAAGGCCATTGGAAGGTCTGGGAGATTCCAAGGCAGTACTCATACTGGGAGGTATTCCAAAAGCCAGCAGAGTCCATTGGACTGGATTCAGCCAGAGGAATGGAGTGGCAGAGATAGGAATCACCAGTGGCTACCTGGAAGAGAGAAGACTGCATGTGGAAGGGACTTTCAGACCAAGGCCAGAAGGTATGTGAGAGGAGATCCAGTGTCCAGGGATCAAGTTTGGAAGGCTGGACATCAGAATTGGGTTACATATTGGCCAGGCTATACAGAGAGGAATAATGATAGCAGGAGAGGCTCAGGTATGAACACTGATCCAGACCCTATCTATAATAGAGAATGGCAGCAAGGGAATAAGCATTCTCATGATAGTGCCTTAATGAAAGACTCGTCTGTGCCAATGTATGATAGTGACCATATGCTGATTGATACAGCAGATGAAAATACAGTTTACACGGGCTGTTCTCTATCTAAATGCTATTGCTAGCTTTCTATGAGCAAACACATCAGCCATCACAAAGAAACCTAACTTTGTTCTTTATTTCCACTGCAAACAGCTCTTAAAGCAGGATTTGGGTTCACACAGTAGCAGCCAGCCAGCTAAAGGCTTACAGCTGGTCAATTGATAGTAATTAAAGCTGCACCTGATTGTGTGTGTGAGCAAGGGAGAATCACTGCTGAGATCTGCATGGAAAATAAGCAGAAGTTAACCTAACCAGCAAAGTTTATTCTTTACTTTGTGCCTTTGTATTTGGTAATTATTTGCTAAGAAAACATTAGCTAATTGCCTGACAAGCTGAAGGTTGTTTTCTGGTTTACTTTGTGACTTTTTTGTTATCCATTTTAAACACTGCAAGCAAGTAACCTCATTTATAGTGCTATCAAGCATACATGTGCTGGGTGAATTAAACCCCATCAATAAAAGAAGTATTTTATTGATCTTACCACTTGGTTTCACAACTCAAATTATTGTCATCAGCTGTGTTTGGGAGTGAATGAACTACAATACCCACAATACCTTGCAAGAATCATATGAATATATGCATCGTCAAGATTGTGTAAGTTCTCACCCTAGGCAGCCGTCTGACAAAGCCCATGCGTATTCATGATGGGGCCGCAAAACCTGATCAACCAACCTTTGACAGGTGGCCGCTGCCCCGTGAAGACCGAATGGCATACGTCTAAACTGAAATAATCCTATCGGGGTAGTGAAAGCCGTCTTAGGTTTGGATGCTTTGGTTAATGGTATTTGCCAGTAACCTTTGGTGAGGTCCAATGTGGTCAAATACTTAGCTTGGCCTAATTTATCTAACAAATCCTCAATTCGAGGCATCGGGTACGCATCAAATTCAGAGATGTTATTTATTTGCCGAAAATCTATACAGAAGCGAAGGCTTCCATCGGGCTTAGGCACTAATACTATAGGGCTTGACCATGGGCTTCTGGATTCTTCTATAACGCCCATTTTAAGCATGTCCCTCACTTGTGCTATAACCTCTGCTTTCTTTGCTTCCGGCAACCTGTAGGGTCGTTGCCTGATTATTTTACCGGGTACCGTGATAATCTCGTGGGCAACTATATTGGTTTCCCCCAGAAGCGTCGTCAGGACATCTGAAAACTTATCCAATACTTTCCCTAGTTCCTGCTGCTGTTGCAAAGACAGCCCCGCACCTATGCGCGGTTTTGGAGTTTCCCTCCAATCAGCGGGCTGTGACCCAAAATCGTCTTCCTTCCGCTCCTCAGAGACAGCGGTCAAACCTTTTAATTCTCCCATGCCAGTAGACCCGAATCCTCCTTCTCCCCTCTCTGTGGGGGCCAGTGAAGATACTTCCTCTACCTTGGGGAATCCCACACTCTCGCATATCATTTGAGCGATTCTGTCGCCTATTCTTATCTGGAACTCTTCCTGACTAAAATTAAAAACCAAAACCTTTATTACCCCTCAGTAATCAGAGTCTATGACTCCGGCCCCTATGTCCATGAAATATTTAGCTGCCAAGCCTGACCTAGGAGCTATCCGCCCGTAACATCCTGGTGGGATCTGTACCTTTATCCCTGTGTCTATTAGGGCCTTTCCTCCTCGGGGTATCACACTATCCTCAGCGCTAAATAAATCATATCCGGCAGCGGCTTCCGAAGCTCGCTGCGGACCCCTGGCCTGGGCCGAAACCTTGCAATATCGGAGTACAAATTTTTGTTTCCCTGTGGTTATTTCCTTTCCTCCTGATGTGTGTTGCGGGCTAATTCTACCAGGTTTCCCTAACAGAGGACTAGGGACTTTGGTTGCGATGGCCTCTAACCTGGGCAAATTCTGTGACTCTCTCTCTACCTCCAAAGAGTCTGCTTTACATGGAGTGGGTACTAAACCCGTTTCGGCAGTAAGACCTTCCTCTAGCCCTCGGCTAAAAGGAGGCCAATCCCTTCCAAGGACGACATCTTGCGGAAGGCGTGGTATCACTGCCATCACTACCTCCCTTTCTGTTCCTAACCCTTTTATACCCAATTTATACAAGGGATAATGGTAGGCTGTCCCGTGTATACACCGTATTTTAACTTGCCCTACTGCTTGACTCGGTGCTGATTGGGCTTGTATGGCTTGCCAGAGCCGCTGGGACACCATACTCTGATCAGCACCAGAGTCAAGTAGCGCCTGGGCCTCTATGCCCTCTACTTGTACAGGAAGTAAAAACCCGGTCTGGATTTTCTTTCCATTGCCAGACACCAATGCAGTACGTAAGATGCAATCTTTTTGAAAATGCCCTAATTTCCCGCATTTAAAACATTTACCCTTAACATTGGGAAAACCCGCATTCTCACAAGATGGTTTATTTCGCATATTCCTCTCTATACTACCAGCTCTTGTCGCCCCCAAAACGCCTGATTTTGAGGTTTTTGCAAACTCGGCCTCAAAATATCGTTCCGACAAGATGGCGGCTTCCTCTGTTGTTTTACAATTCTGTAGCATGAGAAATGTTTTTACCTCTGCTGGTACAGCTTCCATATATTGTTCCAAAACCACATTATCAAATATAGACTCTACAGTCCCTTGTCCAGGGTTAAGCCATTTCCAGGCTAAGCCTCTTATTCTGTAGTACAGTGCTTTAGGGGTTTCTCCAGGCCTTAATTTGGCCTCCCTAAATCTGCGCCTGTAGAATAAAGGGGTTAGCCCTAACCTGTCTCTTACAGCATTTTTGACTGCATTATAATCTACTGCCAAGGTAGCAGGCATAGACTTATACGCAGACAAAGCTTCGCCTGAGAGGGACATCGCGAACCTTATTGCCCACTGCTCTTTAGGCAGCCTTATGGCTTCAGCAATGCGCTCAAAGGCATCTATATAATCGTCCAGGTTATCTGTGGGAGATAATTGTCCCAACGTGAGTGTGCCACTATTAGGTAGTCCTACCCCTTGGGTATACATAGGCATGTCTCTCACTGGCTCCTGCTGCTGCTTCACTAGCTTCTCCATGAGCTCTCTGACAGGCTTTTGCTGTTCATAGATAGCAGCAACTGTTTGCTCCTGCACCCGCCGAGTCATCTCTAGCTGCTTGTCCCATTGTAGGGACATCCACCTCAGCATCTCCTGAGGATCCATCTCAGATGTCCAGGTGCCTGGGCATAGTGCAGAATCAGGCACTGAGAAAGGAAGCTCCCCTCCTGACCGATTGTCAGCCGAATATTGGATCCTTCTGCTCCTGGATGTCAGCTCACTGCTGCTGGGACCTTGTCCTTCGAGTGTCCTTTATCCGGGCGAAAATCCGTACTACTACGCCATTTGTAACCGCCTATAGTGCCCCCAGCCGAAGCGTGTAGGACCTTTTCCTGAGGCAAAGCCTCTTGGGAAATGTAGTTTCTTTCACTGTCCAATGAAGAGTAGTGTGAGCTCAAAGTGGTTTTAAGCAAACAGGATTTATTTCCCCTCCGGGCGGATTTCAGCATGGAACAAAGGTAACAAAAACCATATACTTCTGGCAAAGGACAAAATAAAAAGTCTCCAACAGAAATAGCTTAACTTCAGCAGTAATAAACATTTGCTTCCCAGCAATTAGAATAAACAGTTCTGTTTCCCACAGCTCTTTACTTTTTATCTTAACACTTCGGCAGTTCTCTGCACTGCTTAAACTCAACGCAGGGAAAATATTTCATCCGATATTGTAATCGTACAGTCCATCAATTCTTCAGATATGTTGCCTAGCCCTGGCTCTGTTTCCATTAACTCCTCATGGAAGACAGGAAGAAATGTTTGCAACGTTGTTTCTGGGGCCACGCCCTTCCTCTCTGTCTTAGGCTTTATATCATACTCTTGGCACATGTATTGCTGTAAACAATCATCCTCATTACATGTATTAAAACCACAGTCCCAAACCTTTGGGTAAGTAAAATCACACTGATTATCAGGGCCGGATTTACCTTGAGTGAGGCCCTACGCCAACAAAAATTGTGGGCCCCCAGCAGGGTCGGCCCAAGGGGGGTGCGGGGCCTCATTTGCATAAGGGGCCTCATTTGCATAAATATTTGCATAATATTACCATATACTAACTTTTAGTAAACGTGCCTCTTAATGAGTGTATGGATAAAGAAAGACTAAAAGATTTCTACATTACTATAATCCAGTGCCAACTGCCAGACACATTAGGAACTACTACAAACACTGCCCATTTAGAACCCATAGTAAACCCGCCGTATCCTAACAGCACTACCAGACTCACAAAGCACCATACTCTACCAATCAAAAGGCAACACTGCAAATATTAAACCAATACATTTCAGAGAACAACAATACATGACCTACTGGGGAAAGAGAACAAGTGGCAATGTCAAATAGGAATTATATAAACAGAACACCTCAGCTCAGTTACACATGCAGAACATAGACCATCACCAAACAAGTAATCACAATTTAGAAACAGGAAGACAATAATTAAACTGGGAATCCCAAAAGCCAAACTTGGAATGTACAACACTGTAGAAATAAAACTATACATTAATTTGCTCTTGTACTAAACAAAGCGCGGACGTTAATGATGCACATTTACCAGAGCTGACATATTCCAATTAATAATTCAAATAAAGAGATATTTTTCTACCTTTTGTGCATTTTTTTCAGCTGCAATTGCTCCAGCCACTTTCTTCTGGTTTCTTCGTGTCTTCTGCTAACTCTCCATCGTCTGCTGTCCATTTGTCCTTTCTTCTCTCTTCTAGATTTTTTTCCATTCTCTCTCTACATCTGCTTTAACATACTAATCTTTCTCCTTTTGCTCTTTCCTCATTCCTATTTCATCCACTCAAATTTTACCCCTCCATCCTCAATCCCCACTTACTCTCCCAATACCCGGCCAATTGTAGATTTTTTATCCCTCCACACAAAATATTTTTCCCTTCTCCATTTTACTCTTCCAGCCCCATCCCATTCTAATCCTCCCCCCAACATCAGCTCCCTTCTAGTTCCAGCCTCACCCAGCATCCATTCCCTTCTAGTCCCTGCTCAGCCAATTTCCAGTCCTAGCCATCCATCAGCCCATTTGCAGTCCTAGCAACCCCCCAACCCAATACCAGTCCTAGTCCCCCATCAACCCACTTACAGTCCTTAACCCCATCACCACCCCATTTTCAGTTTAAGCCCCCCTATAACCCATTACCAGTCCTAACCCCCCATCAGCCCACTTCCAGTCCTAACCCCATCAACCCATTTCCAGTCAGCCCCCCATAGCCCATTGCCAGTCCTACCCCCCCATCAGCCCACAGCCCATTACCAGTCCTAACCCCATCATCCCACCTCCAGTTTTAAACCCCCAGCCCATTTCCAGTCCTAGCCCCCCATAGCCCATTACCAGACAACCCCCATCAGCCCACAGCCCATTACCAGTCTTAACCCCCCCAAAGCCCATTACCAGTTCTAACCCCCCCAACAGCCCATTACCAGTCCTAACCCCCATCAGCCCACCTCCAGTCTTAACCCCCCAGCCCATTTCCAGTCCTAGCCCCCCCATAGCCCATTACCAGACAGCCCCCATCAGCCCACAGCCCATTACCAGTCTTAACCCCCCCCAAAGCCCATGCCAGTTCTAAGCCCCCCCAACAGCCCACAGTCCATTACCAGTCCTAACCCCATCAGCCCACCTCTATCCTTTACCCCCCCAGCCCATTTCCATCCCCAGCCCCCCAATAGCCCATTACCAGTCCTACCCCCCCCATAGCCCATTACCAGTCCTACCCCCCCCATAGCCCATTACCAGCCCTACCCCCCAGCCCATTTCCAGCCCCAGCCCCCCAATAGCCCATTACCCAGTCCTACCCCCCCATAGCCCATTACCAGTCCTACCCCCCCCGTCGGCCTAATGTAAAATTTAATTTAAAAAAAAAAACTGGTGGCTGCCGCCGCGGGGCCCCCTCAGCAGCAGTGCTTCCAATGGACCCCGAAAACCCGGGCCGTTTTTTTTTTTTTTTAATCACACCAGTAAGCAGGACCCCGTGGGAGTCGAATCCCACCAGAAAGAATTAAAAACGAGGCTCCAGAAACAAGCTACAAGCGCTTGTTACCCCACTCCTGCTGTCGGCGTTTTCATGCCGAAAACAACCACGCGCAGTGGCCTGCTGTCCAGCATGGCGGTAGGAAGGCACCCGCTGCTATGAAATAATTCAGGCCTTACCTGCTGCCCGATGCAAGTCTTAGCCCTGCAGCTCGGCTCTCAAATGCCCACTGTGCTCTGATTCGCGCCCCCCCGGTCCCGATTCCCTGATGCAGAGAACCGGCAGAAGCAGACAGCTGTGCAGCGCGTCTTCACACACTTCTCCCGCTCAACTCCTCACACGCAAACAGGCAAGTACTTCTGTGTGGCGTCGGGAGAGAGCTGACGAGCACGAGCACAAGCACAGATCTGCACCCGCAGACTTGCACCCGGACACTGCCTCCTTCACCGGAGCGCCAAAGCTAGCCCCCAATTAAGAAGCTAAAGAGAGGGAGGCCCTTCACAAGTTCATTTTTTTTAATACAATTTAAAAAAAAACCTGGTGGCTGCCGCCGCGGGGCCCCCTCTGCTGCCGCGGCAGCACCAACTGACCCGCGGGGGCAGGGAGGGAGAAACGAACCGAACCGACGGCTTCAGCTTGTAGACGGGGCCCCCGCGGGTCAGTTGGTGCTGCCGCGGCAGCAGAGGGGGCCCCGCGGCGGCAGCCACCAGGTTTTTTTTAAAATTGTATTAAAAAAAATGAACTTGTTCTTTTTTTGTGGGCCCCTGCCGGCTGTGGGCCCTACGCCATGGCGTACATGGCGTATAGGTAAATCCGGCCCTGCTGATTATCAACAGCCTTATTTGAAACCCAGTCTCTGGGCTTACCTCTTCGTCTGCCTGCAAACGGCTTTCTCTGGGCTTTGGAAACAGCTGTTGATTCAAAACCTGATTTGTGAGCTGAGGGTTGCAACTGCCTTCCTGGCTTTTTTCCTCTCCTTGTAATTCCCAGAATACTGCAACCAGCCTGGCCTGCTTTTGCTGTATTCTTCCCTTGAATAAAACTTTAAGCTTGGCTCTGGCTCTGGGCTTTCTCTCTGCCTTACTGAGTGTTCCTCTAGGCTGGCCACGGTCTCTCTCCCACGGTTCTGGGCTGGAACCCTACCGGTAGCTCTGCCTTGGCCTGGAACTCGGACTCCTCCCTGGTCCTCCTCTTGGTCTGTTAGCTGGTCTGCTAACTGCCCTCTTTGCTGGCCTCTCACCGGAACCCTCGGTTGGCCTTGTAGCTGACCTCCCAGCTGAGCTTGTCTTGGAGCTTCCTGTGTGGCTCCTAGTCGAGACTGTGTTGGAGCTTCCTGTGTGGCTCCTAGTCGAGCTCCTTTTCTTTCTACTGAGGCCTCTTTATGTGTCTGCCCTCTAGGGCAGTGCCTTAACTGGCAGCAAGGGCGTGTTTCTTTCCCCTGTGTCTGGTTTCCCTGGTAACTACTAGCCATGTGCTTTTGTTTACCATCCAGCACTGCTTCTGATTCCTCCTTTTTGGCTCTTTCTAAAGGGCTGGAGGAATCCACCATGTCACACCGCTGCTACCTGCACAGCAGCTCTCTGATGCTCTGGCTTCCAGCCAGTGCATAAAATTTGGCAAGCGCACAACAGGGCCCCCTGGACCAGACCAGTGACCAAAGATCAGTGCCGGTATGTGCTCTCATTTTTTTTGGAAAAGTTCCGAGAACTGCAGCCCTTCCTACTTTCTCTTGGAGGGTATGGGATTTTACTTTTCTTTTTTTCCACAGTGGCAGGGGACACATTTTTCATGGTTGTGTTTTCTCTCTTCACTTTTCTCTCTGAGCCAGGTTTACAGATGGGGCTTGGCTGTGCATTGAAGGTTAGTGTTACCGGGCTCCACTGGGTGATGGCTGAGCAGGGGGCTATGTGAGAGAAAGCAACACTGGTTATGGCAGGCGGGGGGGACTGCGAGAGAGAGCACAGTGGGTGATGGCTGGAGGGACTGGGAGAGAGCACACTGGGTGATGACTGGAGGGTCTGTGGGAGAGAAAGACACTGAGTGATGGTTGGGAAAGCTATGAAAGAGAAAGAGAGAGACTGGGTGATGGCTGTAGGGGTGGGTGAATCTGAAAGAGATACTGGGTGATGGGTGTGGGGGGTGGCTATGAGAGAGAGAAAGACGGTGCGGGGGGGGGGGGGGCTAAGAGAGGACTACAAAAAGGGACTTGAAGGACTACTACAACACTGTAGAAATAAAACTATAAATTAATTTCCTCTTGTACTAAACAAAGCGCAGACATTAATGATGCACATTTCCCAGAGCTGACATATTCCAGTTAATAAATTCAAAATAAAGAGATATTTTTCTACCTTTTGTGCATTTTTTTCAGTTACAATTGTTCCAGCCACTTTCTTCTGGTTTCTTCGTGTCTTCTGCTAACTCTCCATCTGCTGTCCATTTGTCCTTTCTTCTCTTTTCTAGGTTTTTTTCCATTCTCTTTCTACATCTGCTTTAACATACTAAACTTTCTCCTTTTGCTCTTTCCTCATTCCTATTTCATCCACTCAAATTTTCCCCCTCCATCCTCAATCCCCACTTACTCTCTCAATATCCGGCCAATTGTAGATTTGTCTTCCCTCCCACACAAAATATTTTTCACTCTCCATTTCACTCTCCCAGCTCCATCCCATTCTAATCCTCCACCAACATCATCTCCCTTCTAGTTCCAGCCCCACCCAGCATCTGCTCCCTTCTAGTCCCTGCATCAGCCCATTTCCAGTCCTAGCCCCCCATCAGCCCATTTCCAATCCTATCCTAGCCCCACCATCAGCCCATTTCCAGTCCTAGCTCCCCCATCCATTTCAAGATCTATCCGTCCCTCCATCAGCTCATTTCTAGTCCTTTCCTAGCCCCACCATCAGCCCGTGTCAAATCCTAGCTCCCCTCCACTCAGCCCATTTCCAATCCAAACCCCCCATGAGCCTACTTCCAGTTCTAACCCTTCCATGAGTCCATTTCAATTCAAGCCCCTACCACAGCCCATTTCCAACCTTAGCACCCCCCAACAGCCCATTTCCAGTCCTATCCTAGCCCCTCCATCAGCCCATTTCCTGTCCTAACCCACCCCCACTCAGCCCATTTCCAGTCCTAGCTCCCTCCCCTCACAGCCCATTTCCATTCCAAGTCCCCTCCCCATCAGCTTTTTTGCAGTTCAAACCCCCCCTTCCACTCAGCCCATTTCCATTCCAAACCCCTGTCCCCATCAGCTATTTGCAGTTCAAGCCCCCTTCCACTCAGCCCATTTCCAGTCCTAGCAACCCCTCCATCCCATTACCAGTCCTAGCCCCCCATAGCCCATTACCAGTCCTAACCCCCCCATCAGCCCATTTTCAGTCTTACCCCCCCCCACAGCCAATTACCAGTCTTAACCCCCATCACCCCATTTTCAGTCTTACCAGTCCTAACCCCCCCCATCACCCCATTTTCAGTCTTACCCCCCACAGTCCTAACCCCCCCCCATCAGCCCATTACCAGTCCTAGCCCCCCCATCAGCCCATTACCAGTCCTAAGCCCCCATCAGCCCACTTGTAGTCTTAGCCCCCCAGCCCATTACCTGTTGTAACCCCAATCAGCCCACTTCCAATCTTAGCCCCCCCATAGCCCATTACCAGTCCTAACCCCCCTTCAGCCCACTTCCAGTCCTAACCCCCCATCAACCCATTTCCAGTCCTAGCCCCCCCATAGCCCATTACCAGTCCTAAGCCCCCCCATCAGCCCACTTGTAGTCTTAGCCCCCCCACAGCCCATTACCAGTCCTAACCCCCCATCAGCCCATTTCCAGTCTTAGCCCCCCATAGCCTATTACCTGTCCTACCCCCCCCCCCCCCCATAGCCCATTAACAGTCCTAACCCCCCCCCATCAGCCCAGCTAGGTTAAAAAAACCACAAACCTGCTGCTGCTGCCGCTGCCGCTGTGGCAGCGGCAGAATCGAGCATTCCGCGGGGCCCCCCCTGCCCTGCAGAGTCTTCCATGTTGCCTCAGCACGGGCTTTTCAGGGCAAATCTCCCTTCACGTGGCTCTCTCGCGGCTCTGTTAATCCCATCAGCCCCGCGGCGGGATTAACAGAGCCGCGAGATGTGAAGCTCTCTCTCTTCGCGCGGCTCTGACAGCCGACTCTGAGGCCACATGGAGGACTCTGCAGGGCAGGGGGGCCTGCAGGTTGCTTGATTCTGACGCTGCCACGGTGGCAGCAGCAGCAGCAGCAGCCGGTTTGTGTTTTTTTAACCTAGTTGGGCTGATGCAAGATGGTTTTTTGCGCTGGGCCCCCTGAAACGCAGGGCCCTGTGCAAAAAACATTCTTGCTCAATGGGCAGGCCAGCCCTGGTGAGGATCGCCTGGTAACATACCTGCCTTGCATAAAGGTAGCAGACCTCACACGCCACATAGACAAGGTTTTAAATAGCACTTGGGAGGAGTCTGTTGTCTTGGTATATATTGGTACCAATGACATAGGAAAATATGGGAGGGAGGTTCTGGAGACCAAATTTAGACTTTTAGGTAGGAAGTTGAAATCCAGAATTTCCAAGGTAGCAACCTCTGAAATGTTTCCTGTGCCATGCTCAGGGCCCAAAAGGCAGGTGGAGCTCCAGATTTTCAATGTGTGGATGAGATGATGGTGCAAATAAGAGGGTTTTGGATTTGTTAGGAACTGGGCAACTTTCTGGGGAAAGGAGGGGCTCTTCTGAAGGGATGGGCTTCACTTTAACCGGGATGGATCCAGGCTACTGGCATTAACATATGAAAAGGAGATAGAGCAGCTTTTAGGGGAAAGTCGACAGTTGTCCAAGAGCACATGATTCAGAAGAATGTATCTTTGAAGGATACTAACAAAACTGGGAAGTTAGGACATACAAACAGAGAGGTTCCAAACAAGTTACCCAGATGCCCTTAAGTACAGAGCTGAAAGATTCCAAATTACCCCATCAACTGATAACCAGATTAATATGATTGAAATACAACCTCTAAAATGCCTGTAGGCAAATGCTAGAAGTCTAAAACTAAGATGGGAGAATATATAGCTCTAAATGAGAGGTTAGATATGATTGGTATCTCAGAGACCTGGTGGAAAGAAGACACTCAACGGAACACTGTGATACCTGGGTACAAACTATATTGCAATGATAGAGAAGTTTAAATTGGTGGAGGGGTTGCGCTTTATGTTAGAGAGAGCATCGAGTCACATGGGATTAAAGTTTTGCAGGAAGCAAAATACGCTATAGAATCTCTATGGATAGAAATTCCATGTAAAAAGAGGAAGGCAATGGCAGTGGGAGTGTACTATCAACTTCCTGCCCAGAATGAACAGATGGATAATTAAACACTCAAAGAAATCAAGGAAACTAAGAAAAGTTACAACAAAGTAATAATGGGTGTTTTCAATTACCCGTATATTGACTGGGCCAGTGTCACAATGGACATGCTAGGGAATTAAAGTTTCTAGGTGAAATAAAACACTGTTTCTTGGAACAGCTGGCTCATGAACCAACAAGAGGGGAAGTTATTTTGGACCTAGTCCTTAGTGGCATGTAGGATCGGGTGCAAGAGATAAGGATGTTGGGGCCACTTGGCAATAGTGACCATAGAATGACCGCTTTTGATTAAATAAATGAAAGAAGTACATCAAGCAAATCCATAGTACTCACTTTTAACTTTCAAAAGGGAGACTGATAAAATGAGGAAAATAATTAACAAAAGACTAAAAGGAGCAGCTGCAAAGGCTAAATATTTGTATAAAGCGTGGGCATTGTTTAAAAATACTACCTTGGAAGCCCAGAACAGATGTATTCCATGCTTTAAGAAAAGTGGAAGGAAGGCCAAAAAACTGTCAGCATGGTTTAAAGGCGAGGTCACAGATAAGAACATAAGAACATAAGATATGCCATACTGGGTCAGACCAAGGTCCATCAAGCCCAGTATTCTGTTTCCAACAGTGGCCAATCTAGGTCATATGTACCTAGCAGTTTCCCCAAGAGACACAAGTTCCACAATGCTCGTACTGGGTCAAGCATTGATATCTTCAGTCACTTCTTAATAATGGTTTATGGACCTTTCCTCCAGGAACTTGTCCAAACCTTTTTTAAACCCAGCTACACTAACAGCCTTTACTACATCCTCCGGTAACAAATTCCAGAGTTTGATTACACGTTGAGTGAAAAAATATTTTTTATTAGTCTTAATAGTTTACGCTGTAACTTCATTGCATGTCCCCTAGTCTTTCTATATTCTGATAACGTAAACAATCGATCTACGTTTACCCGTTCCACTCCGTTCATTAATTTATAGACTTCTATCATATCTCCCCTCAGCCGTCTCTTTTCCAGGTTAAAGAGCCCTAACCTTTTTAGCCTTTCTTCCTAGGAGTATCCTTCCATCCCCTTTACCATTTTGGTGGCTCTTCTCTGAACCTTTTCTAAAATCGCTATATCCTTTTTAAGATACGGCGACCAGAATTGCACACAATATTCAAGGTGCGTTCTCACCATGGAACGATATAGAGGCATTATAATATCTTTTGTTTTATTTTCCATTCCTTTCCTTATCATACCTAGCATTCTATTTGCTCTCTTGGCCGCCGCTGCACACTGGTCCGATGGTTTTTAACATGGTATCCACAATGACGCCTAAATCTTTTTCCTGGTTGGTGGTTCCTAATGTGGAACCTTGCATCGTGTAACCATAGTTTGGGTTGTTCTTCCCTAGGTGCATAACCTTGCACTTGTCCACATTAAATTTCATCTGCCATTTTGATGCCCAGTCTTCCAATTTATCAAGATCCTCTTGCAATTTTTCACAATCCCCTTGGGGTTTTAACAACTTTAAATAGTTTTGTGTCATCTGCAAATTTGATAACCTCACTCGTTATTCCACTTTCCAGGTCATTTATGAATATGTCAAAAAGCAGCGGACCCAGCACAGATCCCTGGGGTACACCACTATTCACCTTTCTCCATTGGGAAAATGGCCATTTAGCCCTACCCTCTGCTTTCTATCTTTTAACCAGTTCCTGATCCACAATAGTACACTGCCTCCTATCCCATGACTCTTTAGTTTTGCCAAAAGTCTCTGATGAGGGACCTTGTCAAGGCTTTCTGAAAGTCCAGATACACAATATCAACCGACTCACCTTTGTCCACCTGTTTATTCACTCCTTCAAAAAAACATAACAGATTAGTAAGACAAGATCTTCCTTGTCTAAAGCCATGTTGGCTGTCTCTCTTAGGTTGTTGACTATCTACATGCTGAGTAATTTTATTCTTTATGATGGTTTCTACCATTTTTCCCGGTACTGACATCAGGCTCACCAGTCTGTAGTTTCCCGGATCACCCCTGGAACCCTTTTTAAAAATTGGTGTTACATTGGCGATCCTCCAATCTTCAGGTATTAGAGATGATTTTCATGATAGTTCACAGATTACTAATAGCAGTTCTGCAATCTCATATTTCAGTTCTTTCAACACCCTTGGATGTATACCATCCGGCCCAGGTGATTTGCTACTCTTCAGTTTATCTAATAGTTGTAAGACATCTTCCTGATGTATCGATATTTCCTTCAATTCTTCCGCACCTTTAAATACCACTTCAGTCATGGGTAACATCCCTACATCTTCCTCAGTAAAGACCAAAGCAAAGAATTCATTCAGTCTCTCCGCTATCGCCTTGTCGCCTCTTAGTGCTCCTTTAACCCCTTTATCATCTAATGGACCAACTGACTCTCTCACAGGTTTTTTGCTACGATGCTGTTGAGGCCAAAAAAGCATCTTTCAGGAAATGGAAAAATTAGCCAAATGACGAAAACTGGAAACAACATGAACATTGTCAAGGTAGATGCAAGGCATTGATAAGGCAGGCAAACAGAATTTGAAAAAAAGCTTGCTGTGGAAGCAAAAATGCATAATAAAAGCTTTTTCAAGTACATTCATAGCAAAAAGCCTGTGAGGTAGGCAGTTGGACCACTGGATGATAGAGGAGTAAAAGGGGCGCTAAGTGAAGACAAGGCCATAGCGAAGAGACTGAATGAATTCTTTGCTTTGGTCTTTACCGAAGAAGATGCAGAAAAGGAGGGGCTTTCTGAAGGGATGGGATCCACCTTAACCAGGATGGAAGCAGGCTGCTGGCATTAATCTTTCAAAAGGAGATAGAGCAGCTTTTAAACTAGATAATAGGGGAAAGTCAACAGTCACCTAAGAGTGCATGGTTCGGAACGATGTATCCTTGAAAAATACTAGCAAAAGATTGAAGTGAGGGCATATCGACAGAGAGGTTCCAAGAAAGACAAAAGTAACCCAAATGCCCTTAAGTACAGAGCAGACAGATCTTAAAGATTGCAAATTACCCCAGCCTACCAATACCCAGATTAATATGAATAAAATACAGTCTCTAAAATTCTTGTATGCAAATGCTAACTGTCTAAAAAATAAGATGAGAGAGTTAGAATATACAGTATAGCTCTAAATGAGAGGTTAGATATGATTGGTATCTCAGAGACCTGGTAGAAGGAGGACAACCAATGGGACACTGTGATACCTGGGTACAAACTACATCATAATGACAGAGCAGATCAAATTGGTGGAGGGGTTGCGCTCTATGTTAGAGAAAGCATTGAGTCACAAAGGATTAAAGTTTTGCAGGAAACAAAATTCACTGTAGAATCTCTATGGATTGAAATTCCACGTAAAAAGGGAAAGGGGAAGGCGATGGCAGTGGGGGTGTACTGTCGACTGCCTGACCAGAATGAACAAATGGATGATAAAATGTACAAAGAAATCAAGGAAGCTAACAAAAGTTAGAGCAC